>OY728151.1:1619636708-1629636708 GCA_963277665.1 Viscum album
TGGTGTAAACTATGAATATCATACATATAAATCACAACACACCCAATTGTAACACACCACCAAATATCATACGTGGATCAAACTTTATGAGCCATGTTTCGATGGGACACTAATCATAGTAGTATGAGACTTGTTATATCATTAGGTGATATGGAGTTGTACGAATGCTAAATTTGTATGAGATCAATATGGATATAGGATAATAACCTGAGTGAGATTTCTTTATAGAGATCACTTCTTCTTGGAAGGGTAAGAGTGAGTGTTGGTATGGAACTTCAAGAAAATTCTTAACGTCTGAAAGCAACTATACATTGGTTATATGTGATTCCTATTTTTTGTAGAGTATTGGAGTGGACAACCCATCCCCCTCCTTGGATAGCCCACACCCCCCACACCCCTACAGTGCCCCAACCCCCCTGCATCCCCCCCACCTGGATAGCCCCCACCCACCTGGACACCTCCACCACACCTGGATAGCTCACCCCCTTCCTCCCTAGACAACCTACACCTCCCCTCCCCCACCTGGACAACCCACCCCACCCCCTTGGACAACCCACCCCCTTGACAGCCCACACCCCCTCCCCACCTAGATATCCCACCCACCACCACCCCTGGACAGCCCACCCCCTCCCTTGATAGCCCACACCCCCCTCCTCTATAGCCCCCTACCCCCCAACAGCCCCCTAGACATCCCACCCCCACCTTTATAGCCCACCCCCACCCCCACTGGACCCCCCTGGACAACCCATACCCCTCCCCCACCTAGATAACCCCCCCGGACAGCCCACCCCCTCCCTGGACAGCCCCCACCCCCTCCCCTACATCCCCCACCCCCTGGATAGCCCCCCACCATGACATCACCCCCACCTGGACAACCCACCCCCACCCCCACCCCCACTTGGACAGCCCCCCCCCCCCCACACCCCCACCTGGACATCCCCCCCACCCCCACCTGGACATCCCCCCCACCCCCACCTGGACAGCCCCCCCCCCACCTAGACAGCTCACCCCCCTCCCTGGACACCCCACACCCCCTCCCCCACCTGGACAACCCACCCCCACCCCCTGGACAACCCACCCCCAGTTTTGTCAAATGCGCGTGGTGTAATAAGGCATAAAGGCCACTTGGGGATGTGGCACAAGATGCAATTAAGGCATAAGTGCACATAATTAAATATATACAATTTTTAAAAAAACTTAAATTAAATCAAAATAATACAAATTAAAATACAAGATGATAATTTTTAACCAAATCATAGTCAAATAATCAATCATTAAGAACCTAAACATTAAAATCATCATGTTATGATATATGTATTCTGTAATGTTAAATGCATTTATACTATTCTCTGTTGTGTTAAATTATTTTGAGAACCTAAACATAAAAATCATTGTGTTATGTTAAATGTGTTTAATGTTATTCCTTTCTTTCTTTCGGTCGAGAGATGGTTCTATTTTTATAGAGTTTGATTTATTTCTTCTTTTATTAATATATTAAATGTTATGTTATATTTAGGGATGTACAACTCACTTTTGAGAAAATATCCCCAATTTCCATCAGCCCCTCTAAGAACAATATCTATTGCTTTCACCCACGATTTACATTGGCTCCCCCATGATTTCCCTCGATTTCCCGATTTCCTCCTACCCACGATTTCCATCGCACCCTGATTTCTGCCGACACTCCCAATTTCCATCGGGCCCTCGATTTCTACCGCCCCTCTAAGAAAGATCTTCGCTGCCTTATTCCTCTTGATTTTAGGGGCTATTGGTGCACCTTTTCTGAGCCTCACGCCATAGAACCTATCAGGTAGGCGCACGAGGCATGTTCCAAAGGTGCGCCTCGGTGAGGTTGCCTCACCTCACCGATGGTGAGGCGCACCAGGTGTGACTCACTGCGCCTCATGCCAAGGCGCGCTGAGGCACACGCCTTTGACAACAGTGCCCACCCCCACCCCCTGTACAACCCACCCCCTAGGACAACCCACACCCCCTCCCCCACCTAGACACCCCTCCCTGACCCCCTGGATAGACAACACTCCTCCTTAGGCATCCCATACCCCCCTCCCACACATCCCTGTAGCCCCCCCACCCCCTGCATCCCCCCTACCCCTTGGACAACCCACCCCCACCTGGATATCCCCCCACACCTAGACAACCCCCTACCCCTCCTGTAACCCCTTTAGGATAATTTTATTTAAAATCATTTTATTCATTAAGAAAAGAAAACCATCATTCATTAGCTATTTTATTCCAAACAACCCATTCAATTTATCAAAACATGACAAATTCAATTTATCAAAACATGAAAAATTCAATTTATCAAAACATAACAAATTCAATTTATGAAAACATGAAAAATTCAATTTATAAGGCTCTATGGTTCACTTAGGAAATGTCATTTGGGAAAGGGGAAATCAACTACATTGTTAATTCCAATTTAAAAATTGGGCCAAACACTTAGGAGGTACGGTGGTGTCTAGGAGGTGTGGTGGTGTACATGGGGTTGTCTAAGGGGGTGGGGTGGGGGTGGGGGTTGTCTAAGAGGGTGGAGGGTGTCCAGTGGGTGGGGGTGTCTATGGGGGTGGGGGTGGTGGTGGTGGGGGGGGGGGGGGGGGTTGTCCAAGGGGGTGGGGGGGTGGTTGTCCATGGGGGGTGAGGGGTGTCCAGGGAGGGTGGGGTGGGGGTGTCCATGGGGGGTGGGGGGAGGGGGTTTTCCAAAGGGTGGGGGGTTGTCCATGGGGGTGGGGGTGTCCAGGTGGGTGGGGGGTTGTCCATGGGGGGTTAGGGGTGTCCAGGGAGGGTGGGGGTGGGGGTGTCTAGGGGTGGGGGTGGGGGGTGGGGGTGGGGGAGGGAGCTGTCCAAGGGGTGTGGGTATCCAGGGGGTGCAGGGGGTGGGGGTTGTCCAATGGGGGGGGGGTCTGGGGGGGTGGGGTGTCTAGGGGGGGTGGCGGGGGGGGATGTCCAGGGGTGGGAGGTGTCCAGGGGGTGGGGGTGGGGGTGTTCACAATTCCAATCCATCACCCAACCAACATCCAATTCATCCTCAATATCAATACCCTTCCCATTATTCCTTGAACAAAAACTATAAATACAAAATCCAAATCCAAATTTCAACTAAACTAAAGTCCACATAAACTACCATATCACCCCACTAAACAAACCCTTTACCATGTTTGTAGTGTAGAATAAAAAACAAAAAAAAAATCAAAGGGTTCGCTACTCCACAGACTGCAAGAACTTTAATTTAGCCCAAATCAAAATAGAAAACAGAAAAAAATAGAGGGAGAACATTAAAACTAAGGCAACACTTACTATTTTGAAGTATAGAAATAAAAAATTGATTGATTGAAGATGGATCTATGGCTGGAAGGATTTTCGCGGTCGAGAAAACTTCAGGAGGAGCTCTGGATTAGGGTCTGTAATCGGGCCGAGTGGGAGCTGGGGGTGCTGGGTATTTAGGGGAAAACTTTCCCAACAGTTTTTAAAAACCATTGGGAAAGCCTCTCTTTACTAACGGTTGTTAAAACCCTGAATATATCTTATAGTAAATAAAGATTTACCAACAGTTTTGTCAAACCGTTGGGAAATATTAAGTATATTAACACATTTCCAACAGTTTGAACAAACCATTGGAAAATGTTGCCTTATTTTACAGTATACCAACAGTTTGAATAAATCGTTGGTATATATCCATTGGGAAAACATCCAATTCCAGTAGTGATGCCACAAAGAACGTATATCAATCTTGTACATAAAACAACCCATGGAAAGGAATGAGTTTCACTTCATAAATAATATATATATAAAATTTGGGTTCCCAAATGAAAGAGGGAATAACATACTTGATACAAGCACCATCAACCTTGAGTGGAAAGTAAAAGGTATGTTTTTTTAAAGAATATTTCTTTCGGAAAACATTGTGTTTAACATAAAATCTAGTGGAAAACATGTATATCCTAGAAAAGGTAAGATAATGATGAATAAATTATTTTTAAGGAATAACCATACTAAAAATGGAGTTAAATATGGAAAACCTGAAGAAAGAAAGTTGGGTTTGAGAATTCCCCTTACCTTGTATCTGAATGCTTTATTCACTTTAATGTCTTTTATAATGACATTAGATTCATTAATTTACAATTAAAGAAACTTTTATACATGAATATGGTTCATTATGGTTTCATTAAGTTCTTTTATGGGCCTTTGGATGAGTTATAGAGTTTGAATTCATTGTTTGGGACTATTCTTTTTCTTAGTTTTCAAGAACGGTTTTCTTGTACACATGAATAGTAGTTTGTGTAGAACATGGATAAACATCCAGAATTGCTATTACATGTTATTGATGATCTTATATGAATTTAAATGATCTTGTAATGAATTATTTTATATACCATGTGGATGAATTATTAGTTAAAATTTAATGATGATCGTTTTAGGTTAATTTGGGTGGTTTTTGGATCACAATGAACATGTTTTGTTTTATCATTTAGTATTATGTAAAAAGTTGTTTTGAGAACATAAAAGGGTTTAAAAAATATATATTAAAATATTTTTTAAACCATTTAATGGTTTTATTGACAGAGTTGAAGGATTTGAAGGAAAATTGAAGTGCATCTCCCATGACGTAGGTAAATTAATACATCACGGGCAACAATTTAATTTTTATAAAAAGAGAGAGAGAGGGAGGATTATAATGAATAATATTCCATTAACATGATAAAATACCAGTATATCAATCATACTAGAGTTATCATGACATTTGGATAAGAGAAGTTGGGGATAAGAGAAGAAAGAAATGAAATTTGAAAGAAAATTGAAAGAAAAGAGAGAGAGGAATTACCTCTTGAGATTCTCCTTAAGGAACCTAAAATTGGTCTTTTGATGAGACCAAGATCTCATAAACGTGGGGCAAGGGTTATGGAAGAGGTTTGGGCATAATTTAGACAAGGATTAAATCTTAATAGTTGTGAGAAAATGAGGTCATGAGGGGCGATATTTATAGTGGAGAGGAGAGGGGTTTTCTCAATATTATATTCATTAATTTATTATTTCTCCACAAGACAAACAATAGTGAAGATTCTTGTGACTAAAAATAGTAATATGTGCATGTGAGTTTGGAACAATTACCATTTACATTAGCTGTGACTCAAGCATGATGCAAAAATTCATTTATTTAGCATATTTTGTAAATTATCAAATTTCACTATTCACAAAAAATTCAAGTATTTTAAAAAAATACCAAAAATTATCCCTAACCATTTTTTGATGTATAGATTTCAAAAATGAACTCCATTTTATGAAAATAATTTTCTAAATATGATTAATTTAATTTTTAATTAAAATCATACTTGAAGAATACAAATTTTAAAATTAAAAACTCCTTTTCTAACACTTTGAAAAATTAATTAAGGTCTCATAAAATTATCATATAATCACAAGACATGTCATAACCCCCTCCCCACAAAGTGTACCCCTCCAGGGTCAGAAATGTGAAAAGAGAGATAATGAACCCTGAGTCCCGCCTCCAGTAGGCCCCGGGTTGGAGACTAGCACCGAGGGTATAGAAAACACACAAATGGGAGCATTAGCCTCTAAGAGAACACATGTGGAAGAGAGAGATAATATAGGAACCAAACAAATCCAACTTAACCAGTAAGATAAAATAAATCCCAAGTACACACATGAAATGCCATGCAAAACTACTACAACTGAAAGGGGAAAAAATACAAGTACCCAAAACAAAGTAAAAAAGCAGCAACCACAAGCCCAAATAGCTCCTGAAACCACCAGCTAGTAGTAACCAGCCTGATCTCCAATCTACTCCAAGTAACCTAAAAATAAGTTTATATATACATAGGGTGAGTATAATAGTATACTTAGTAGGATCCTCCCCGAAGCCTCTCGTGAAAAAGTAAAGGAAGCATGCTAAAGCACAGTGAACAATAAGTGAAACTAACTCGTCACCTAAATGGGTATACTAAGTTCCCAGCCTCACCATGGATACTCTCACCAAGTAATGCATACTAGAATATATCATATAATAAAGAATATCAATGGTACCCCACTACTACTTCTCCACTGGTTTGCCGCTTTTCCCCAACGTCGCACGTCCTAAGCATCTCTCTCCAAAAAGGCTTGCCCGCAGACACCTGGGCGAAGCACCACAACATGCACCTCGTGCAACAAAACCACCATGTTCATACACCAAAAGTAACTAGGTAGTTTTCAGGAGCCACCATAGCTTGCATAACATGTATCATACGTTGGGTGTTATACCTCAAGCCATTACATCCCATACACCGAGTAAGGATCCTCAAGCCATCACAACCTATACACGTTACACCTATAGTAGTCCATAGAAAACTATATCCAGAATATATGTGTGTGAATAACCACAAGACATTACAACCCTCTAAACACATATATGGGGAAAACTAACCAATGTGTCTGCAAGCACAAGTAACTACCAAGAGAAGAGAGCGGGTCCAAAGGGGGTAGTTAGCCATTCATCCTTCCACCAAAATGTTGGGGAAAACACCCCCCAAGGCTCAGAATCCCCGGGGTGTCAGTTGCCCTTACTAACAGGGTGGAGTAGCATATAGAAACACAAAAAGTAAAGGATATACTATATCTCACAACCACACTATGGAATAACCTAGTCTTAGACACAACTACAGCTAACATCTATCAGACTCCGAGCTGCTACTTCTAAGACTAGGTATCCTATAAGCACACAACCATTTAAAGAGATTTATTAAATTACTTCATTCCCTTTTTATCAGTTCTACTTTAAGTTAATTAATTCTTTAAACATTAATTAACCATGAACAATTCCACATTAAATTTCATTAGCAACACACCCAAGTCCACTGTACCTTTAGAATTACAACCTCATCATTATGTTCCAACAACTCCAACCCCATGAGTTAACATAATTTATTCAATTATTCATTACAGAATCACTTTCCCATATTCCCAGGCATTTTAGAAAAACATTTTATGCTACTAAACACAAGGGGGCTCAACGCAGTGAGTAGATATACAACCCGTCGAGTCTTTTCTACCTATAGAAAGAGCGTAGACCCATCCTACATTCAGAAGCTAAACAGGAAAAGCACGTGGCATACCCCACGCGTCTTCTCCTCTCTTAGAAGAAGGGTAAGCAAGACCATCTGCCTTGAGCAGTGTGGAAAAGTAAAGTAGATAATCAAAAAATAAGAATCAGCATGCATCTAACAATCACATGCATCCCATTCCATCATCCTTGGTGTCCTCCCCGACACCCATAGGCATAAACCGATGCATCTCTCCACTCTAGGCATCACCTGCTGCCACAAACATAAGGCCTCCCTACCCCCACATATCTCAACAGCCATCCAGACTCACATCACAACACAAATAGCAGGAAAACAACATCATGTCAACTGGGATCTTGGCCCTTAATAAAATAAGAGGGTAACTCAGAACCCTACAAGCAATTATCTTTTAACAACCACCAGTTCTTTAATCCATCTTGGATTAACCGATTTATAATTCTTTTGTTCCAAAATTCAGGGAACCTAACTGGTAAGCTATCATAAATGATTAAACATGCTTACTGCACCAATTTGATTAACATCAAATTACAACAAGAACCAGATTCATTTACTTGCCTCTTTATCTTTATCTAAACAAATATCAATTAATTCCGGTTTACGTTCTTTACAAATTTTCATCAAGAATGAACAGCTAAGTGAAGCAAGCATGAATATCACACTATCTAGAAAACAAGGAGATATATCATACGACCGATATCAATTTATTTATCTGGTTCAAATATTTATTATGTCAATTCCATTATGGTCTAGTGGGATAAAACATGCTAATAATACAGTTGCACGTAAATGAAAAGAGAAGCAACGAATCCCCTACGTCAAACAGTTCTTGACGTTCTTTATCCACCCAACGGGTTACAATCCTCCTCTCGCGTCAACTGCAACCACCCGAGGATTCCATGGTACGACCGCACCAACCGAAACCCATGAAAATCCCATTAGAAGCATAGACATTACATGCTATAATATGGAAAGGAGAAATATTAGAAGATGAACCCCAAAAGAATGACGATAAAACATACCATATATCGAAGATTGATCGATACAACTTGGTTGCATCAAAACAGAGCAGAACCAATCTTAGGAGGGAAAGTTTAATTGTGCAACTTCTATGAGAAGGAATGGAATGTTTGAGCATCTCACACCTGAGAACAAGTAGAAAGAATTAGGGAGGAAGATATCCCATCCCTTTAGAAGATTTAACTGGGCAACAGTTTAAGATATGCTTAATTTACTATTAAAAGCGGATCACATTAAACCACATAGTTTGACCAAGTAAAAACATCCCGAGCCTTAGGAATAATTAATTTATGAGTTATGGCCTTTAAATCGGACTTAGAGTCCTTAAAACAAGGCTTTAAATTCATTTTACGTTAAAGGAAAACGCTAAAGGGGCGAAACTTGTGGGAAGCTGGAAACACTGTTCACGAACTCAAAATTTGGAAAAGGAAAGAAGAGGTGACAGTTATAAGGTCACCGTTTTGGAAACACTGTTCACAAACTCGAAATTTGGCAAAGGAAAGAAGATGTGACAGTTAGAAGGTCACTTTTCTGGAAACACTGTTCACAAACTCGAAATTTGGAAAAGGAAAGAATATGTGATAGTTAGAAGGTCACCATTATGGAAACACTGTTCACAAACTCGAAATTTGGAAAAAGAAAGAAGAGGTGACAGTTAGAAGGTCACCGTTCTGGAAACACTATTCACAAACTTGAAATTTGGAAAAGGAAAGAAGAGGTGACAGTTAGAAGGTCACCGTTCTAGAAACACCGTTCACAAACTTGAAATTTGGCAAAGGAAAGAAGAGGTAACAGTTAGAAGGTCACCGTTCTGGAAACACTGTTCACAGAACTCAAAATTTGGCAAAGGAAAGAAAAGGTCACCATTAGAAGGTCACCATTATGGAAAAACTGTTTACAGAACTCAAAATTTGGTGAAGGAAATAGAGGTTACCGTTAGAGGTTACCGATAGAGGTTACCGATAGAGGTTACCGTTAGAGGTTACCGTTAGAGGTTACTGTTAGACCTCACTGATAGAACTGTTCACTGATAGAACTGTTCAAAGAAATGGAAATTTGGAAAAGGAAAGAGAGGTTAATATTAGAGGTTACTGATAGAACTGTTCACTGATAGAACTGTTCATAGAATTAGAAATTTGGAAAAGGAAAGAGAGGTTACCGTTAGAGGTTACCGATAGAACTGTTCACCAATGGAACTATTCACAAAATTGGAAATTTGGAAAAGGAAAGAGAGGTTATCGTTAGAGGTTACTGATAGAACTGTTCACTAATGGAACTATTCAGAGAAGGTTACCGATGACACTATTCACAGAAGGTTACCATTGCACTATTCACAATTGTCTACCGTTGGAACTGTTCACCGAACTGTAAAATTGGAAAAGTGTTGGGGATAAGTCACCTTGACCTCCCAGAACACCTAAAACACCATATTTTCACAAAGTAATGGACTGGAGAGGTCTGTGCCATTACATCAGATACCTCTCAAAATATTCTCATCCCTGAGAATTCAAAACCCACATAAAGTGAAAAAATAGGGTCCGAACAACCACCTATCGAGATACCTCTCAAAAGAGATCAAACCACAAAAGCATCAAAAGGAAGCCATCTCATAAACACGAATGGTTTATAACCACAAGGGTTACATCGATACATAAAAAGTGTTAAACATAAAACAACTCTGGGTACTGAGCATGTATCTGTGACTCACGTTCCTAGGTACTCTCCTCTATGCCACCATATCGCCACAAGACACAAACTAAGGGGATAGAACGCCCGCGCAACACCTTCTCCTTACGGTCTTGGATCTCCACAGGTCACTCCTCAAAGGTTGCATCATCATCAACATCGATCTCTCCCCAATCGATGATGTGAGAGTCATCATGAAGATAATGACAGAGATGTGATACATGGAAAAAATCATGTATGTGACTCATCTGTGGGGGAAGTGCTACTCGATACGCCACAGTACCAATATGAGCTAACACCTCGAAAGGCCCAACAAAGCGGGGAGAAAGCTTACTCCCACGACCAAACCTTTGCTTCCCACGACGGGGAGTCACCTTCAGAAACACATGATCCACAACATTAAACTCTAAGGGTCTCCTTCTTTGATCAGCATATGATCTCTGACGATCTTGCACTGTCTACATCCTCTCACGAATCACCTGAACCATCTTTGTTGTATTCTACACTAGTTCCGATCTGAGAATTACTGACTCTCTGACCCTAGTCCAGCACAATGGAGAATGGAAAGGTCAGCCATACACGACTTAAAACGGTGCCATACCAATGGTGGAGTGAAAACTAGTATTGTAAGAAAACTCCACCAAGGGTAAGTGCTTCATCCACGAACCTCCAAAATCAAGAATACACGAGCGTAACATGTCTTCAAGAGTCTGGATGGTTCGCTCTGTTTGACCATCCATTTGAGGATGAAAAGCAGTGATAAGGCATAGTTGAGAACCAAAAGCATGTTGGAGACTTCTCCACACCCTGGAGGTAAAACAAGGATCTCGATCAGAAATGATCGTCCTTGGGACTCCATGAAGTCTCACTACCTCCTCCAGATACTGCCTCGACAAAACTTCCACTCTACTCGACTCCTTGATTGCTATGAAGTGGGACGATTTTGTTAAACGATCCACTACCACCCAAATAACATCATGTCCTCCCAGAGATCGAGGTAAACCAGTAACAAAGTCCATTGATATTTCCTCCCACTTACACTGAGGAATATCTAATGGCTGGAGCAGACCACCAGGAAAACAGTGTTCGGCCTTCACCTTCTGCCAGACCAAACATCGAGACACGAACTCCGCAACCGCACGCTTCAGCCCAGGCCACCAAAATTGGATCCTCAAGGCTCAGTACATCTTTGTAACGCTAGGATGCACGACTAAAGGTGAACTATGGAACTCTCTGAGAACCATCTCGCACATCATCAAAGGAACAAAAATCCTTCTGTGGTACAACACTCGGTGTTGTTCATCCTCAGTCCAACCATCAGGGGACTCACCACAAGAAACTCGGTCTCTCCAGACTTCCACCTCAAGATCCACCAATTGGGACTCTTCCACCTTCTGCATCAGGGATGACTGTACCATCATCTGAAAAAGACAACCTATACCCCCAACTTCACCCATATCAAGATGTAATACTGACAGCTCTTTTATTACTCTCCAAGAATCACCGGATTCACGCACAATATCACTACATGACTTTTGACTCAGCGCATCAGCTAAAACATTCCCCTTTCCAGGTGTATATGATATCTCGAAGTCATATTCCTATAAGAAATCCATCCACCGATGTTGTCTTAAGTTTAGGTCATGCTGGGAGAAAACATACCTCAAACTCTTATGATCGGTGAAAACCACAAAGTGCTCACCAATGAGGTAATGTCTCCACAACTTCAGATAAAACACCACAGATGCCAACTCAAGATCATGGGTGGAATATTTTCTTTCATGGGGATTCAAATGTCGAGACCCATAAGAAACAACTTACCTCTACTGCATGAGAACACAACCTAACCCCAGATGCGAAGCGTCGTAGAAAACATCAAACTGAACTCCCTCGGCTGGAAGAAAAAGAACTGGAGCACTTACTAACTTCTCCTTTAGATACTCAAAAGCTGCCTAACACTGATCAGTCCATATGAATACCTGATCCTTCCTGGTCAAAGCTGTCAGGGGAGTCGCAACTTGTGATAAATTGGCTACGAACCTCCTGTAGTATCCTACGATACCAAGGAAACTTCGCACCTCTAACACTATCTTGGGGGATGCCCAAGACACTACTGCTTCTATCTTCGATGTATCCACAACTACTACCTGTTGGGACACAACATTCCCTAAGAAATGGACTTCTTGAGCCCAAAACTCACACTTTGAAAACTTCCCAAATAGATGATATTGACGAAGAACTCCCAAAACGGCTTGTAGATGTTCTGCATGCTCCTCCTCAGATGTGGAGTACACAAGGATGTCATCAATGAAAACTACCATGAACTTGTCCAGGAACTCATGGAACACAACATTCATCAATCCCATGAATACAGCTGGAGAATTCATCATGCCAAATTATATTACAATGAACTCATAATGCCCATGACGACAACGGAATGCAGTCTTCGGGATATCCTCATCCTTCACACGCATCTGATGATATCATGACCGCAAGTCGATCTTTGAGAACCAACTTGAACCCTTCAGTTGATAGAATAAATCATCAATCCATGGAAGAGGATAACGATTCTTTATTGTCACTTTGTTTAAGTGATGATAATCGACACACAACCGCAAACTGCTGTCAGCCTTCTTCACGAACAAAACTAGTGCACCCCACGGAGACACACTTGGATAAACAAAACCAAACTGTAACAGACCACCAAGCTGTATATGTAGCTCTCATAACTCATAAGGTTCTATTATATATGGAGACATAGAGATAGTATATGCTCCTAGTTTTATCTTGATCCCAAACTCGATCTCTCGGCAAGGGGGTAATGCTACAACCTCTTTTGGAAGGACATCAGGGTACTCTTCTACGACCCTAGGAAACGCCAACTACTGAACCTATGAAGAACTCTGCATAATCTCAACCATCATGTATGATAAGGATGGAACATTCCTATGACCCATCCGAGGATCTCGCTCACCAACAAACACCACTGGCTCTCCATCTGCACCAATGAAAACGACCTTCTTCCTGAAGCAATCCACGATAGCCTGAACTAAATACAAATAATCCATACAGAGGATGAAATCATATAATTGTATTCGTAAACATAGGAAATATCTACAAGAGTGGTGTTTCCCCAACACTAGCTCACAGTCTTTACATACTTTAAACAATTCAGCTCGACCTCCAACTGAAGTAGTCAACACCAAGGGCACTGGAAGTCTCTCTACCTTAAGTCCCAAAGCATGGACAAGGGTAGGTGATATGAAGGAGTGTGTCAATCCTGAATCAAAAAAGGCATACAAAAAGGTATAAAACAAGAAAAGAGTACCTCGAACGACGTCTGGCTCGCCTGGAGCTGGCAATGCTAGAGAATGAAGCTAACCACGACCTCCTCCACGGCCTCTCTGACCTTGATGACGACCACCACCATGGCTGCAATCTTCTCTCTAAGGGTGGGGAGCGTCATGGGGTTGTCCTTTTCCTACCCCATCTACCCTCTGCTAATCTAAAGCTGGTGAAACTGGCTGCTACTGCCTTGGTTGGAACTCCCTCAACGGAGGAACCTGGAGTGTAGCACATGGTGCACGATGACCGCTCTGAAAGGTTGGGCACTCCTGCTACTGATGACCATGACCACCATAAGAAAAACAAGCGCCTAATCCCTTGGCATAGGATTTAGAGTTAATGCCTCTGTAGAAACGAGATGTGAAGGGCTGGGACCTACCCCCGGCTGAACAGAAACTCTCCTGCCCTGAAAACCGGGAACCCCAGACCACAACTCTACTTCATGAGGAATCACGATGACTACCTTATCATGATGATCTGATTCTGGAAAAAGTCCTCTCAATAACCTCTTCCCTCTCCAGCACCTCAAGATATGTCTTCAGCATAAATGGGGTGACCTGGCATTGGATCTCTGGATGCAAAGCCTCCTTGAAATGCCTCTCTCTGGCCTCCTCATCTGGTAACAGGTCCGAAGCATATCATAATAGGTTCCTGAAACAGATCCCAAACTATTGCACACTGGAGGTCCCCTGTTGAAGGGTAAGAAGCTCCTGGTGACTGGATGCCTTAGTGGTTGAAGAAAGAAACTCAACTCTAAACTTTTCTGGGAACTCCTCCCATGAGATCGATGTCTCCTCACGATCCCCGAGGAACAAGAACCACCACTGCCTCGCTGATCCACGCAGCATCGTCACAACCAAGGACACCCAGTACTCCTTATGGGCACGGATCGAACTGAATCCGATCTCGACCTCCTCCAACCAGTCTCCATGACTGCATATGAAACTGATCCCTCATGCTTCTGTAAAGTCTAGCACTAAAACTATTATAGTGTCTTCCTCCAAGTGTCATCTTCTTCAACCTCTACCCTGCGGCGGTCTGCTGGAACAGCCTGTTGGACATTTTCTGCAAAAAACTGACGAGGACGTTGGCTTGGAGCCATACCTATAAAATAAAAAACCATTAGAGCTCATAAACATGGAATATGGAAGACTCAACATTAATTAATTAAATGTTTTCTTTTATTCATTTTTAGGTTAACCTATCCCAAGGTCTACCCATTCAAACACAGGCACAAAGAAGAATGATGCATGATCATTTCCTAGATCTCTACCCTACAACTAGTATCACCTTTTTTAGTAGTCATTGTAAACTTAAAGGTCCGTACATCAGATCATAGGGGGCCCTAAATGCCTATGTCTCAGCAAGTCTCCAGTGTTTACATCACTTTCTAAACATGAATGAAACTGCTGCCCTACCAACCCATGCAACCTCACCTGTGCCTAACTCCAAACTCCATCCTATCCCTCAACCAGACCTCTGATACCACTTTGTCATGACCCCCTCCCCCCAAAATGTACCCCTCCTGGGTCGGCAATGTGAGAAGGGAGATAATGACCCTTGATTCCCACCTCCAGTAGACCCCAGGTTGGCGACTAGCACCGAGGGTATAGAAACACACACAAATGGGAGGCATTACCGTCTAAGAGAACACATGCGGAAGAGAGAGATAAGATAAGAACCAACCAAATCCAACTCAACCAGTAAGATAAACGAAATACTAATTACACACATGAAATGCCATGAAAAACTACTACAACTAAAAGGGGAAAAACTGCAAGTACCCAAAACAAAGTAAAAAAGCAGCAACCACAAGACCGAATAGCTCCTGCAACCACCAGCTAGTAGTAACCAGCTTGATCTCCAATCTGCTCCAAGTGACCTGAAAAGAAGTTTATATATACATAGGGTGAGTATAACAGTATACTCAGTAGGATCCTCCCCAAAGCCTCTCATGCAAAAGTAAAGGAAGCATGCTAAAGCACAATGAACAATAAGTGAAACTAACTCGTCACCTAAATGGGTATACTAAGTTCCAAGCCTCACCATGGATACTCTCACTAAGTAACGCATACAAGAATATATCATATAATAAGGAATATCAAGGGTACCCCACTACTACTTCCCCACTGGTTTTCCGCTTTTCCCTAACGTCGCACATCTTAAGCATCTCTCTCCAAAAAGGCTTGCCCGCATACACCTGGGTGAAGCACCACAACATGCACCTCGTGCAACAAAACCACCACGTCCACACACCAAAGTAACCAGGTAGTTTTCTGGAGCCACCACAGCTCGCATAATGTGTATCATACGTCGGGTGTTATAACTCAATCCATTACAACCCATACACCGAGTAAGGATCCTCAAGCCATCACAACCTATACACGTTACACCTATAGTAGTCCATAGAAAACTATATCCAGAATATATGTGTGTGAATAACAACAAGACATTACAGCCCTCTACACACATATATGGGGAAAACTAACCAATGTACCTACCAGCACAAGTAACTACCAAGATAAGAGAGCGGGTCCAAAGGGGGTAGTCATCCATTCATCCTTCCACCAGAATGTTGGGGAAAACACCCCCCAGGTCTCAGAATCCCCAGGGTGTCAGTTTCCCTTACTGACAGGGTGGAGTAGCGTATAGAAACACAAAAATTATAGGATATACTATATCTTACAACCACAGTATGGGCATAACCTAGTCTTAGACACAACTGCAGCTAAAGTATCTCAGACTCCGGGCTGCTACTTTTAAGAATAGGTATCCTATAAGCACACAACCATTTAAAGAGCTTTATTAAATTACTTTATTCCCTTTTTATTAGTTCCACTTTATGTTAATTAATTCTTTAAACATTAATTAACCATGAACAATTCCACATTAAATTTCGTTAGCAACACACCCAAGTCCACTGTCCCTTTAGAATTACAACCTCATCATTATGTTCCAGCAACTCCAACCCCATGGGTTAACATCATTTATTCAATTATTCATTATAGAATCACTTTCCCATATTCCCATACATTCTAGAAAAACATTATATGCTACTAAACACAAGGGGATCAACACAATGAGTATATATACTACCCGTAGAGTCTTTTCCGCCTATATCAAGAGCGTAGACCCATCCTCCCTTAAGAAGATAATTAGGGAAAGCACGTGGCATACCCTGCGCATCTTCACCTCTCTCGGAAGAAGGGTAAGCAAGACCAGATACCTTGATCAGTGGGGAAAAGTAAAGCAGATAATCAATAAATAAGAATCAGAAAGCATCCAAAAATCATATCCATCTCATTCCATCATCCCTGGTGTCCTCCCCGACACCCACAGGCATAAACCGATGCATCTCGCCACTCTAGGCGTCACCTGCTGCCACAACCAAAAGGCCTCCCTGCCCCCACATATCTCAACAACCATCCAGGATCACATCACAACACAAACAGCAGGAAAAAAACATCATGTCAACTGGTCTCTTAGCCCTTAATCAAACAAGAGGGTAACTCAAAACCCTACAAGCATTTATATTTTAACAACCACAAGTTCTTTAATCCATCTTGGATTAACCGATTTATAATTCGTTGGTTCCAAAATTTGGGGAACCTAACCGGTAAGATATCATAAATGATTAAACATGCTTACTGCGCCAATTTGATTAACATCAAATTACAATAAGAACCGGATTCGTTTAAATTCCTCTTTATATTTAGCCAAACAAATATCAATTAATTCTGGTTTACGTTCTTTACAAATTTTCATCAAGAACGAACAACTAAGTGAAGCAAGAATGGATTTCACACTATCTAGAAAACAAGGGATATATCATACGACTGATATCAATTTATTTATTCAGTTCAAATATTTATTATTTCAATTCCATTGTGGTCTAGTGGGATAAAACATGCTAACAATATAGTTGCACATAAAAGAAAAGAGAAGCAATGAATCCCCTACCTCAAACAGTTCTTGACGTTCTTTATCCACCCAACAAGTTAAGATCCTCCTCTCGCGTCAACTGCATCCACCCGAGGATGCCATGGTACGACCACACCAATCGAAACCCAAGAAAACCCCATTATAAGCATAGAGGTTACATGCTATAATATGGAAAGGAGAAATAGGAGAAGATAAACCCCAAAAGAATGATGATAAAACATACCTTATATCGAAGATCGATCGATATTGCTTGGTTGCATCAAAACATAGAAGAACCAATCCTAGGAGGTAAATTTTGATTGTGTAACTTCTATGAGAAGGAATGGGATGTTCGAGCGTATCACACCTGAGAACAAGGAGAAATAATTAAGGAGGAAGATATCCCACCCCTTTAGAAGATTTAACGGAGCGACGGTTTAAGATACGCTTAATTTCCCATTAAAAGAGGATCGCATTAAACCACATGGTTTGACCAAGTAAAAACATCCCCAGCCTTAGGAATAATTAATTTATGAGTTATGGCCTTTGAATCAGCCTTAGAGTCCTTAAAACAAGGCTTTAAATTCATTTTACGTTAATGGAAAACGCTAAAGGGGCGAAACTTTTGGGAAGCTGGAAACACTGTTCACAAACTCAAAATTTGGAAAAGGAAAGAAGAGGTGACAGTTAGAAGGTCACCATTCTAGAAACACTATTCAAAAACTCGAAATTTGGAAAAGGAAAGAATTGGTGACAGTTAGAAGGTCACCGTTCTAGAAACACTATTCACAAACTCGAAATTTGGAAAAGGAAAGAAGAGGTGACTGTTAGAAGGTCACCATTCTAGAAACACTATTCAAAAACTCGAAATTTGGAAAAGGAAAGAAGAGGTGACAGTTAGAAGGTCACCGTTCTAGAAATAATGTTCAGAAACTCAAAATTTGGCAAAGGAAAGAAGAGGTGACAGTTATAAGGTCACCATTCTAGAAACAATGTTCACAAAACTCAAAATTTGGAAAAGGAAAGAAAAGGTCACCGTTATGGAAACACTGTTCACAGAACTCAAAATTTGGCGAGGGAAATAGAGGTTACCGTTAGAGGTTACTGATAGAGGTTTCCGATAGAGGTTACCGTTAGAGGTTACTGTTAGACCTCACCGATAGAATTGTTCACCGATGGAACTGTTCGCCGATGGAACTGTTCAAAGAAATGGAAATTTTGAAAAGGGAAGAGAGGTTACCATTAGAGGTTACCAATAGAACTATTCACCAATGGAACTATTCACAGAATTAGAAATTTGTCAAAGGAAAGAGATGTTACCGTTAGAGGTTACCGATAGAACCGTTCATCGATGGAACTGTTCATAGAATTGGAAATTTGGAAAATGAAAGAGAGGTTATCGATAGAACTGTTCACTGATGGAACTATTCAGAGAAGGTTACCAATGAAACTGTTCATAGAAGGTTACCATTTCACTGTTCACAACTATCTACCGTTGGAACTATTCATCAAACTGGAAAATTGGCAGTGTTGGGGATAAGTCACCGTGACCTCCCAGAACACCTCAAACACCATATTTTCACAAAGGAATGGACCAGAGAGGTTCGGGTCATTACAATACATCTAAATACTCATTTATGAATTCATTTTAAATTATTAAATTAATCATTAAATATTCATGACTTACAAAAATACCAATACTATAATATAATTATATCATATTGTCACTTATAGGATGAATAAATTTTATTTATATTATCATTGTTAAGTTTTATGTTCACTTGGTCAATTTAATATTCATAAGGATATGCTATTATTCATAAGTGTATGTTACTATTCATAAAGGTATGTTATTATTCACCAAAAATTAAGTTTGTCCTATCGGACTCCAAACATATTACTGATCACAACCATGTATGTGATATTTTCAAAATTCAAATCACAGAAGTGGAAATTTGATGTTTAAAGGTCACATGGTAGTTCATTTAATCATGATGTGACATTATGTTTCTTAATGTGATTTTATGTGATTATGACAAAACTACGAGAAGGGAGGAACTGCATTGATAAAAGTTTGGGTCATTACATATCTATACACATTCACATAGCCAAATCAATGAAAAAATGCAGAGGGAAAGATATAAAAGATGTAAGACTACTATAAATAAACCAAAGATGCATGGAGCACTAAACAGAATGAAGTATGGTAGTGTAAACTGAAAAGAAAAGGGAAAAATACACGCCCACCCAGAAATATGTCCCAACTTGAAAAAACTGGAAAATAGTAAACAACTTAGAGCCCCACTCATGTGTCCCAAGCTATGACCACTGTACATGGTCCAAACAGTTCGTATCCCTACACTCCGCCGAAGTCACGATCGACCTGTCTGCCATCTATAAAAGACACGACACGTGTTGGGAAAAGTCCATGGAGGGTTGAGTATATGAATATCCAGTAGAATACCCTGAAAAGGTGAAGGGAGAGTAGTAAGAGATACAAAAGAAGAGGAAAGTAGTAAATAGAACAAGATACGGTAAAAGAGTACAACTCAACCTAACAAAAGAGTGAAAGTAAACTCACCCAAACATAAGGAGATTGAAATGGAGAGAAGATTAACTTCTCATCAAGTATTCGCTATCTATAGTAGGATAGTAGATTTATCCAACCACGAGAATCTAGACATGGAAAGCACGTGGCATACCCTGTGTGTCTTCAACTATCATGGAAGGAGAGTAACCAAAACCCAAGGAGTGGGTAATAAAACATGATATATATATATATATATATAAATATTCTCATTCAAGAATCCCAAATGAGAGAGTAAGGGGATATACATCTCATAGTTTATCCCAAGAAGATGAGTAGCCAACAGTTCCAAAGTAAGTCAATATACGATGCCTAACACCTCATTCATCTGCCCAGGACATGCAAGTTAAAGGGACTCAATCATCACACCTTGATACTATCCTCTTTGGGTGGCACTGACTTTCTCGTAAGATTTTAAAACGCGTTACAAGAATGCGTCTTGGTTGGGAAAGCGTCCCTCTTTCTCAGGAGTTCAAAGGTATGTTAAACCACGCCTCGTCACTGTGCTACACAATTGAGGGGTCACCAATTTTAGGAAAGGATATCATGCCCTAGTATGATAGGAGAGTCCTACTCTGGTAGTCACCGAGGAACGCCACTGCCCAGCACAGCTAGAGGGTACCACTCAGGAAAGTCATCAGGGAATGCCACTGGCCAGTCTTACTGGAGGGTAATCCCGATGAGTCTTCAGGGAAACGCCACTGCCTAGCCTAGCTAGAGGGTTACACATGGAAGATGTTATATGGGAATGCCACTGCCCAGCCCAGCTGGAGGGTAAGCCCATAATGTCGAGGAACTCCACTGCCCAGTCCTACTGAATGGTAACTCCAAAAGATCATCGGGCAATGCCACTACCCAGTTATACTGGAGGGTATGCCCAGAACTACCATTGGGGAATTCCACTGCCCAACCTAGCTGGAGGGTAAGCCCGATACTTCTCTGGTGATTTTGTATGATTGCTACCATCATCAGGTGTTGCCTCGACACATGCCAAACCCAAAACATTCACATCGTATCGCGAAAGCTGCTTCTAAAGACACCATCGTGTTCTATGTGAAAAAACACTCGGTATAGGCATCTCGTAGGCCAAAATGTGAGTTCAAACAAAGAAAATACAAAGTTTCTAAGATTTCTCAAAAGATCTCAAGTAGAACACAACATGTGGCCCCTCTTCACTGCCCAACCGTGTCTCTAGTCAGTACACAGGTTTTGTTCATGTAGGGGTACACGTTGTGTAGGTGGACTACACGACGTGTCCCACCTATTTAGTGGTTGGGCCATGTCTGCTGGTCATGTTTGTGTACCTGGACCCTGTGTTTGTGTACTTTGGTACATGGGGTGTTGGTCCACATAGGATGCCACCCATGTGTTCAACCCATGTCAGTGTTCTATTATACGGAGTCCCCGCTCGTGTGACCCATCACATGGGTTGTTCAAAAGAGGAGGCATACTCAGCGTGTGAGGGAGGACTACACGTCGTGTCATCCCTCCCAAACCCTAGCACCACCGAGAGAGGATACACGTCGTTTGTTCTTCATACTACACAGCATATAGTCGGGATTTTCCAAAACACTCAACTTTTATTCAGATCTTTATCTGTGCTTCGAATCTGGTCAAATTGCTTCAGATATCATCGCAAATCTTCCCAAAATCTTCATATCTAGCCTTGAATCACACTCATCAGCGATCATTCTCCTGGAATCAATCACTGGAACGAATGAGGGTTTCATTAGATGTTCTGATCACTGTTGCACCTCTGATTATCAATGATTTGGCCTAAAACCTTTGGATTCATCATCCATTCGTCACAAAGACTCCAGATCTATGATTCACTCGAATAATCATCAATGTTTCATCGATCCGCCACAAATCCGGACACCCGATCAAGCTTGATACGCCCGAAAATCTGTCGAACCAAGAAGCGTGAGGTTGCAACGATGAAGAATGCATAGAACATAGGAAGAAATGCATCACAAACAAAGGTTTATGATCGTTGGCCAAATGTTCTTGGCCAACACTCTAGAACATGAAATTCGGGTTATAAAACAACTATTGAGATAAAGTTGCAATACACATGCTCATGTAAAGGTCTGAAAATAGAGGCTCAGATCGAATAATAACATTCAATCTTCTCAAAATTTAATCAAAAGGGTGAAAAATCCAAATGATGAGTCCTAGCTCTTGTTTGGATCGTTCGTTGGTGAGGAATGCGCTCACCAATGAATTCGAGAGAAGCCACTACATTCGTTGCACTTTGATCCGCCTTGAATCAGAGGTTTGTTGTTCATCGAAGGAATTACCCAAAGGAGGAGGATGCTCTTGCCGGCGAATCCCAAGAATTATGAGGCCAACCTTATCCAATTCCCACTAAATTCCTACTTATAAATTTTAATTAAGTCAAAAGGTAATTAATTTATTAATTCAATTAAATGCACCGCCAACATGCGAGGGGTCAAAACATGTCGTGCTAACTCATTTTATGTCACGTCTAGGAAAAACACTACGTTCTGGACCCAATCGTGGTCTCAGATTTCCGATCCGATCAAATATTTAAGAGTTATCCCATTTTTTTTAAATAACCATGCGCGTGAAATATAAAATATATTTAATATTTTTATAAAATTAATTTTGGGCACATCGAGTCACATAATCATTTGTCATCTTAGCGCCTAACTTTGGAAATATATTTAGAAATATTTCAAAGTCTTACGAGGCAAACAATTGGGTCTCTACATAGGGTGTGAGTATAAATCAGTAGGTTGACACCACCGTGTATAAACATAACCAGTATGATAACAAGTTAATGCAATAATGAAATAAACAAGTGTATTAATTAATCAAAAATTTAAATTAATACCACATCAACCTGCTTATCACCATGTCAGTATCTCTGTGTGCATGTCTCACAACCATGCTAACCATAACCATATAACAATGATAAGCATAACCTGTCTTAATACCATGACAGAATGTCTCTAAGCATGTGTTACAACCATGTCAACCATAACCATATGTCCAATGTATAAACCACACAAAACTGGGTCAAACCCATAATATAATCATTTCAACAATCAATCAGGGTCAAGCCCAGTGTATAATCATTTTATCATCTGTCAGGGTCAATCCCGGTATATAAAAATTTCAGCATGTCTGAGGGCCAAGCCTGATATATAATCATTTTAGTATGTGTCACTGGGTATAGACCGCTATATAAACATCTCAGTATGGAAAACATAACACATGTCATAATAAAGGATATCACAATATCACATCATCAGACTCAATGGTTAATTATGAAAATTACCATCTATCTTTCAATTACACATTTCAGTTATCATTTGGTCTTAAACAAATAACATGTTGGTCACTTCAATAATCTGGCCCAGCCAAGGTGAATCTATATCAAGCAATCACCCAAATCCCATGTCATGATAAACAAACTTTAAACCATTATTAAATTTATTTATAATCAAGGGTTCACTCACCCGAACGGTAGCCACAAGCCAGGCCAATAACCAAATGGATCCATTGGGATACCAATGAACATTCCAATTCTCCATTTAATTAATTTAAGCATGCATTATGTTTGTGCAATCACAATATTACACATACTTTGTAATTAAACAGACCATAGCGTTAAGGTTTATACCTCTTACCTTTGACCGATGATCAACCAACAATTCTAGAAGGATTCTCCAATGAGAACGAAGGCACAAATGATCACAAGAAGGATCCTAGATAATAACTGATTAGATCAAAACCATCAACAACTACAGTTAAGAGATTACACTGTATCGGCTGGAGAACAAATGGAGAGAAGATAAAACCTGAACAAAATGACTTACCAGGTATTGATTAAATAAACAAGATTTCTGGAAGGGAATTTAGCACTCTAAAATCTTTTGGAATTCTCCCTAGGGTTGAGAGGAGAGGGCTGCTCATGAGATGAATGAAAAATCAACTGCACAACACCCTTTAAAATTACTGCTTGAGAAATTACATGGCATGTAACTCATTTACAAGTCGTGTATTTCTTTTTAGAGGGTTACGCTGAAAAACCCATATTCACAGATTAATTTTAACCCTGCTCGACATTTACACGGTGTGTACGGTTTACACGATGTGTAACTGATTCATGCCCTACACCGGTTCATGACATGTCCAGCAGCAGTTACACATCGTGTAATATGTACATGGTGTGTAATCACCCAAAATATAGTTTGGAGCCCGAATTTTACATAAGAACTCAGACCAATCTTGAAACCTTTCAAAGCATGGAAAAAATCTCATAAATCCATTTAATACATTTATACCCAGATTCCATTAATTCAAACAAACATATATCCCCAAACTTTAGGTCATTTACCCTTACAAATGATCTCTATCTTTGAATAAGACTCTACCACAAAGGCTCAAATGAAAAACTCAAAGAGTGATATACCTGAAAAAATATAGGATCTTACAAACACGCATCTTCTAATGATTCTCAAATATTTTAGTGATTAATAAAATTAGCAATGAATTGTTTTTTAGAGTAATTATGAGTTTTCGATAACTACTGAAATATGTTTGAGAGACTATGTGTTAAGAATATTTTAAAAAGTCATTACGTATGTTGTTATCAATGATGATCTCTATGTACTGATGGTGGATTTTTTTCTATGTAAGTAAATTATAATTTCAAGTATCATTTAATTAAATAAATATAACATATAGTGATTTAATTTATTAATTATCAATATAGGTATCAACAAAGTCTTTGCCTGCAATATTAGAGGAATTTTCTTATGGAATTATGGATCAAGAATTTATTTTGATGGATGTGCAACACATGAGAAAAAATATTAGAGTTAAATATATATATGAATGATTAGAAAACACAAAAATTAAATATTGGTTACTTCCATTCCTTTAAGGGTAAGAAGGATTATATAATAATGAACTATTATTCATTATAATATCAATATTATTAAACATTTTATGTTTTTTTGGAAAATTGATGTTATGAATATTTTCCCCACATAAATTCACAAAATATTTTTTATTCTCTTTGTTGGGTGAAGTTCAAGATAGACTTCAAGAATTGATGAATTCGTAAGTTTAATACTATTTTACTGGTCGTTTAATCTAAAATTTTCCATGTTATATATGTTTTCCTAATTAATATATGGAAACATTATTGGGTTTTGTGAAGTCTTTTAAGTTTTCAGAAGGAGATTTCCCAAAGGAAATTTTCTTGAAGGAGGTTTTTCAAAATGTGGATTTCAATGGTGGTTGTGGACCTCAGCCTTTCCAGGAGTATGGTTGAATCATATTGTTCTGTTGATCTATTATAAGTATTAAAAATATTGTTTCAATACTTGGGAAGCACACATGTTCCCCTACTCAGCAGTAAATTTGATTGTGTGACAATATCTCTGAGGTTTCCTAGGTCAATGGAAAGATAGTTTTTAATAATTGAAGGCGGTGAGTGTAATAAATGGTTCATCAAATTAATTAATAATGTAATAAATTATTGTGGAATATAATAAATGGTCCAAAAATTAATATGGTATGTTATTAATAAATGGTTCATCAATAAATACGGTACGTTATAATAAATACGATAATTTATTCTACATGTATTTAATGTATTAAATTCAGTTTGAATAATTTATTTATTACATTGATGACAATCAATCTCCATTAATAATCCTTGTCAACGGAGTAAATTGTGGTGCGTTCTTGATGGTAGAACCCCCTATAAATATAAGCCCCCTACACTCGATGGATTAAGGAAACATACACCATCTACATCCCCGTGCAGAGTGTAGATGGCATTCGGGTTTTGATTCGATTGTTTCCTGTTTTTATAATGGCTGGAGGTAAGTAACATGTTTCTTTTATTAAATAAATTTTTCCAATCTTAGAATTATACATTCTTTAAAATTTCTAACATTTGGTATCAGAGGGAGTTATACCTCTATCTTGTAAAAGAACTTCTTACACTTTGTTTTATCAAAAACACTTTTATATTTTTGGATTTGGAAATGAAAGATTTCCTTGTCTACCATCATCCTCTTCATTTATTAATTTTTTATTATTAAAGATGTTTTACACATCCTTAATTAATTATTCATGATTTTTTGTAAATTTTATTAAAATTGGGTTTTGCCACAGTATTTCTAATTAAATAAAATTTACATATTCAGTAAAATCACATTAAAATGTACATGCACTTGTTGCAATTTCAGTAATCAAAGATATTTATATATCTTTATTTACATTAGATGAAATATTAAATTTAATTTTCATAATTTTCCCACAGGTGTTATGAATATTAAAAAATTTAATATTTTATCATATGGTTTGTTGAATTATCAAATTATAATTCAATAATTTATGAATTAAACTATCAATTGATAATTCTATGATTTTTGTAAATTTTATTAAAAATTGGGTTTTTCCACAACATTCCTAATTTAAATAAAAATTACATATTCATTAAATCACATTAAATATTATATGAAAAATATAATAAATTTTATCCCACAGGAATTTTTATTATATCTTTAGATGAAACATTAAATTTAATTTTCATAATTTTCCCACAGGTATTATAAAAATTAAAATTTTAATATTTTTTCATATTGTTTGTTGGATTATCATATTATAATTCAATTAATGAATTAAAACATTAATTGATAATTTTTTATTGATTTCATGAATCTATTAAATTAAAATTTCTCCCAAAAGAAATTTTATATTTTTAGACTGATGTTGACATAATTTACTATGTAAATTATGTAATTCGGACTAACAAGCATGTATTCAATTTGCAGTTATGTTGTTAGGATTTTCTGATATTCACTGTGACATTCTTAAATTAAAGGGTGACAACTATAAAATTTGGAAGGAGAGAATTCTTCTTCATCTTGGATGGATATACATTGATTATTCTATTCGAAAAGATGAACCACATTCAATTTATAATGATAGAACACTAGATGATATATTACTTTATGAACATTAGGAGTGGTCAAACCCTCTTAGTACGATGTTCATACAAACTAAACTATCTGCTAGCATTTGTGGTTCATTTGATGGGCATAATAATGTTCGTTACTTGATAAAAGCATAGATGACCAGTTCATCTCTTCAGATAAATCATTAGCAAGCACATTAATCATGAAGTTCTCATCTATGAGACTCACCACCATGAAAGGTGTGCGCGAGTACATCATGCAGGTGAGGGATATTGCGGCTCAACTTAAGAATCTTGAGGTTGATATATCCGAGCTGTTACTAGTGCATTATATTCTCAACACCCTTCCACATCAATATGAGCCATTTAAAATATCTTATAACACACATAAAGATAAATGGTCAATTAATAAATTAATGACTATGTGTGTTCAAGAGGTGGAAAGGCTTGTGGTGGAAATGAGAGAAACAAATATGCTGACAATGCACCAGAAACATAAGGGTCATAAATTTCAAGCCAAAAAAAAGGGGAAAGAGAAATTTCTTCCTCAACCTAATATTAAGAAGGAAGTCATTTTTTTCTGCAAAGGAAAAGGACATGTAAAGAAAAGTTGTCCTAAATTTCAGAAATGGCTTGAAAAGAAAGGCATTTCAATCTCATTGGTTTGTTAGGAATCAAATATGGTTAATACAATTTATAACACTTGGTGGATTGATTCTGGTTCTACAATCCATATTGTGAATACCTTGCATGGTATGAAAAACCTAAGGAAACCAATGGACAGTGAGTTTGGAGTGTATTCAGGAAACAAGATGCGCTCACATGTGGAAGCCATGGGGACATGCACTTTAGTGTTATCCACTGGGTTTACTTTGCTTTTGGAAAATAAATTTTATATTCTGAGTTTCTCCAGAAACTTAATTTCAATTTCAAAACTTTTACCATTGGGTTTTACATTCAATTTTTGTGAAACTAATTTTTCCTTTATATGGAAATGACGTCGTTGTATGTGGTACATTAAAGGATGGGCTTTTCTCCATTGATTTTCAAAGAAAAATTGATAATGATAACATGCATGTTCATAATGGCATTAAAATAAGTGTTATAAATGAAAAATATTCTATGTTATGGCACCAGAGATTAGGTCATATCTCAAAACAAAGGATTCAACTATTAGTTAAGAATGGGGTACTTAGTACTCTTGATTTCACTGATTTTGAAACCTGTGTGGACTGCATTAAGGGAAAACAAACCAATAAATCAAAGAAAGGTGAAAATAGAAGTTCATACATATTAGAAATCATACATAAAAATATATTTAGCTCAAATATGGATTTACATAATCACAAATTATTCATTTCATTCATTGAAAACTATTCACTATATATATATCTCTATTTTGTTCACAATAAAAATGAAGCACTTGATGCCTTTAAAAATTTTAATGCTGAAGCAGAGAAACAATGTGGAAAAAAAATTAAGATCGGGAGGTTAGATTGAGGTGGAGAATATTATGGGAGATACATCGAGGATGGACAATTTCTTGGCCCATTTGCAAGGTTTCTTCAAGAAAATGGAATAGTTTCCCAATACACTATGCCAGGTTCACCAGACCAAAATGGTGTAGCTGAAAGAAGAAATCAAACAATAATGGACATTGTAAGAAGTATACTTAGTAACTCTAATCTACCTAAATTATTGCGGATGGATGCACTTAAAGTGACATCATACATTTTGAATCATGTTCCAACAAAGGCAGTTTCAAAAACACCTTTTGAATTGTTTAACGGTTGGAAACTGAGTTTGCAGCATATATGCATTTGGGGATGTCCTTTAGAAGTGCATATTTATCATCCACATGAAAATAAGTTGGATCCTAGGAACTTTAGTGGCTACTTCATTGGATATACTTAAAGGTCTAAAGGATATCATTTTTATTGTCCATCATTAAACACTAGAATTGCGGAATCAAGAAATGTAAAATTTCTTCAAAATGACCTGATTAGTGGTAGTGATTTTATCAAAAAAATCATGATGAAGACCATTCAGAAGATTAACACTCTAACTCAGGTGATATATTGATAATTGTTCACAAAAAACCTCATTTTCGAACAAATATCATTCCATAAATGGTTGATGATCATCCTTTTGATCAAATAGTTCAAGAATTAGAAACCCTTGAACAATCAGTTGAACCAAAAATTCCTCAAGAAAATAATGGTGAAACATTGAGAAGATCCACAAGGATGAGAAAGACATCAATTTCCATTGATTATATAGTGTATCTATAAGAATTTGACTATAATATTGGATCCGAAAATTATCCCGAAACATATTCACATGCCATGAGTTGTGAGGAGTCAAATATGTGGTACAATGCCATGATGGAGGAGTTGAATTCCATGAAGATTAATGATGTTTTAGACCTTGTTAAGTTTCCTTTTTGTAACATCCCAGTTCTGGAAACCACCCAGAGGTGCCCCGTACCCAGTCAGTCACATGGCCTCAAGCGCATTTCCCCGAACGCCAAAGGCTTCCGACTAGCAGTGAGGGTCTTGGGTGTGATAGTGGGGAAACTATGCCCTCATTGGCAGAGTAACACAATGGAAGTAAAACATATAACAATAGAAAATGCAGTAAATATACCATACAATAGTAAACAATAGAAGACTAAAGTAATAAATAAATGGAGCACATATATATAAATGATGCATGATACATATGTCTAGGAAAGCAGCCAAACAAGTCACAATGTTGGAATACAGAAATAACCAAAGTACAAAAGAAAATAGATAAACTCCCACAGCATCGCAAGCCTCAGCTTGGTCTCATTCTCTCCAGCTCCTCAGCAATCAAGTACCTGAAGTAGAAGGGTGCTTGCCCCTATCTATACCTGCATCAATATAATCTGTTTAGGCCCAAAAGCATAACCCAAACAGGTTGTGAGAATAATCCCAGTATGAAACTGCCCAAAGATCTGTGCCTAACAGTCAGTGAATATATATGGCAGACAATAAGTAAAATGAAGTAGTAAACAAGGAAGTACTCAAAAGTAAACAGTCCTACAGTTTCAACACATTCAATTTCATATATCAAGTAAGCAGATAATCAAAAGCAGGTAACCCTCTAGGAGTACTCATAGCCTAACCCCTCTGGTTCAACCAAGAAAGTACAAGGAACCCTCTGGGCAGTACACATTGTCTAACCCCTCTGGTTCTGCTTTAGCATAGACTCTCTGAGGAATCACTCACTATAAATTCCCCCTATAGTCTCGTATCGGTAACTAATAGGCGCTCTGGGGAAGCACTCAACATCCAATTCCCCCTGTGACCCGCATCGAGGAACTACAGACACTCTAAGGAAGCACTTTCTTCCATTCCCCCTACGGTCTCACATCGTAAAGAATTAAATAGACACTCTAGAGAAGCCCTCAACGTCCATCATCTCTATGGTCTACAACCCCAGGTTCTCACGGCCCTGTGTAAGTCAATCGAGCATATCAATATACGACATCCAAATTAAACCTCAAGAACTGCTTGGATAAATAGTCTAAAACATAATATCATGTCATATTATAATCACTCCATCCTACAATACTAGGCATGGAAATCAAAACAGCAGCCTAACAGGAAAAACTAGACCAAACAGTCAAAACAAGCAATCATGAGTAAAACATCCATAGCTTAGCAAAGATAACCCTATTATCAATAATTAACCTCTATCCAATCAAACTAGACATAGAAGGAAAAATAAAAGGGCTAAAACCATAAACATGCAATACCCCATTCAAGGGTATTGGGAACTTTTGCACATATAAATCAAAGACTAACTACAGAAAGGCACAAACCACCTACCTCAGTGTTGTAGGATCGTTATACGTGAAACTCAAGCCTTGAATCTCCCAAGAACACCGTAGATATATAAAAACACTAAAAACACTCAACCGAGGATAACTCTTGAAAGAGGAAGAATCAGAAAACAAAGCTCTAGAATAGGGAATAGATTACCGTAGCGATCCCAACGCAATTGATGGTGGTTGAATTGGAGAACAGATTATTGATCGGGGGCTCGGGGAAAGATCGATGTCATACAAATGATCTCAGTCGAAGAAGGTGAAGAAGAAGACACTTCATCCAATTAGACGTGACCCCGGTCCATTTAATGAAAAAAAGTACATGGTGTGTACTTTAGAAGTACATGGCGTGTACTTGCCCTTACCGTCACCCACATTAGGCGGTCTCCAGGTCACCACACATGGCCGTGTGCATAACCGTTACATGGACAACACACGGCTACCCGCAGTAACTGAGTACACGATGTGTACTTAAGAAATTTCCAGAAATTCCTATTTTTCTTAAAAAAAACTAGAAAGGAAAAATATACCTAAAAAGAAGATCCAGGTTCTTACAAACTTTCCCCCTTATAGAAATTTGTCCCTAAATTTCCCTAGCAAGGCGGTGTAGAAGAAGAATCCTCAAACAGCTCCGGCCACTGTGATTGTACATTGGCCTCCCTCTCCCAAGTCTCATCCTATATTCGACCGTTCTTCCATAGAACTCGTACTAGAGGAATAGACCGACCATGGAGAACCTTATCACTTCGATCAAAAATCTGAATAGGATTCTCCTCAAATGAGGCGTCCACCTCTAACTCAACCTCCTCAGATTGAAAAACATGAGAAGGGTCTGAGAAGTAACATTGAAGCTGAGAAATGTGGAAGATTTCATACATATACCAATACCTTTGAGGTAACTACAACTGATAGGTAACCATCCCAACTCTCTCCCACACCCCAAACGGCCTGACGCACCTCGACAAAAGCTTAACCTGTCTCTTAATCCTTCTATGTGCCAACCTCAGTGTGACATGCAGGAACACCTGATCTCCGAACTCGAACTCCAGAGGTCGTCTCTGTTGATTAACATAAGACTTCTGTCATGACTGTGTAGTATACATCATCTTCTAAATCAAAAATATCTGCTCTGTGGTCTCTTGGACAAGACGAGGTCCCAGCATAGCTGCCTCTCCTACCTCCAGCCAACATAAGGGTGATCGACATGACCTACCGTACAAAGCCTCATAAGGTGACATCTGGATAGTTGCTTGAAAACTATTATTATAGGTAAACTCCACAAGAGGTGTGTGTTTCTCCCATGAACCTCTAAAATCCAGGATGCATGCTCAAAACATGTCCTTAAGCACCTGAATCGTATGCTCAGATTGGCCATCTGTCTGGGGGTGGTAAGCTGTACTCAAAAGTACCTGCATACCCAAAGCCTTCTGAATCTTCTACTAGACCTGAGAAGTAAAATGAGCACCCCTATCTGAAACAATGGAGTTTGGAACTCCATGTAAACATACAATCTCTTGGATGTACAACCTTCTCAGTTAATCAACACTGAAGGTCTCCTTGATCGACAAGAAGTGAGCAACCTTCATGAGTCTGTCAATGACAACCCATAAAACATCATTCTCTCAAGGAAACCTCAAAAAACCTATCACAAAATCCATCGCGACATCATTCCACTTCCACTCGGGAATGGGTAACTACTGTAAAAGCCCTGCTGTTCGCTAATGATCTACCTTCACCTGCTGATAGGTGGAACACCTCGTGACAAAACCAGCAACATCTCCCTTCATACCTAGCCACCAATACTAAGGGTGTAGATCACGATACATCTTGGTGACACCAGGATGAACTGACCAAACTAAGGAATGAAAGTCCCACATCATCTTCTTGTGTATGTCTGCTGACACCCATACGCGCCCATGAAAATTCAAGATCTCATCCTCACCTATGGTCCATCCCGGAATAGGGTCATCTCCTAACACGCTCTCCCATAGGACTAGGCCTTCAGAATCTGATAGCTTCTCCATTCGCACTCGATCAAGAAGAGTATAGGTAACATCTATAGAAGATAGAAAATTTTTCCCCTGTCTGTCATGAATATCCAAATGCATCTTAGAGAATAGAGCCATAAGATTCTAGTCACTGCTATCCTCATGAACTGCCTGTATCTGTGTCCTCCTGCTCAACACATCAGCCATGGTGTTGCCTTTCCCAGGCGTGTAGGCAAGTTCAAAGTCAAGAGACTAAAGTTACTCAAACCACCTTCGCTGTCTCAAATTTAGATCACACTGAGTGAAGATATACTTGAGACTCTTGTGGTCGGTGAAAACCACAAAATTCTCTCCCAGAAGATAATGTCTCCAATAGCATAAAGCATGAACAACAACAACCAACTCGAGATCATGCGTTGGGTAGTTTCTCTCATGTGGCCTCAACTGTCAAGACCCGTACGCAATGAATCCTCCCCCTGTATAAGCACTGCCTCCAGCCCGATACCTAAAGCATCACAGTAAATAGTGTAGCTCTTGCCCGACTCTGGAAATACTAGTATCAGTGATGAATTCAATCTCCCTTTCTGCTCCTAAAAGGCTGACTTGTAAGAATCTGACCACAAGTACTTCACACCCTTCTTAGTCAGACCCTTCAGTGGTGCTACTAAGCGTGATAAGTCTTGTATGAAATGTTTTTAGTATCCAACCAGCCCTAGAAAACTCTGTACCTTGAAGACGTTCTTTGGATTATCCCAGGAAACTACTAATATCACTTTCTATGGGTCTACTTTTACTCCTATCTCTGAGATAACATGACCCAAGAAGTGAATTTTGTCCATAAAAAAATGGCATTTTGAGAGCTTAGTGTATAATTGATGCTCTCTTAGTGTACTCAAAATGATCTCAAGTTGGGTAGCATGGTAGTATCGAGTGTGAGAGTACACCAAGATATCATCCATGAAGACTACCACAAAGGAATTCAAGTATGGATGGAACACTAGGTTCATTAGTTCTATGAAGACTGCAGGCGCATTAGTGAGACCGAACGACGTAACCACATACTCATATAGACCATACCTACTCCGGAAAGTTTTAAGAGGTATATCAGATGGTCTAACGCGCAACTAATGGTAACCATACCTCAATTAAATCTTCGAGAACAACCTGGCTCCTCGAAGCTGATAAAAAAGATCATAAATTCTTGGCAAGGGATATCGGTTCTTGACCATCAACTAGTTCAACTTTTTATAATCCATGAAAAGTATAAGGGCATTGTCTGACTTCTTCACAAACATGACAGGCGAACCCCAAGGAGAAGTATTGGGTCAGATGAAACTCTTTTCCTACAACTCCTCCAACTGCTTCTTGAGCTCCTGTAACTCTGGTGTAGCCATCCTATAAGGAGGAATGGACACCAGTGTTGCTCCTAGCACAAGATCAATAGAAAATTCCACCTCTCGCTCTGGAGGAAAACCTGAAAATTCCTCTGGAAATACATCCCTGAAACGATCCACCACTAGAGGAAAGTCCATTTGTGAAGTCCCCCGGTCATCCAGATAAAGACTAGCAATCTGGGTTGTAACTCCTCCCAACCCATGATGCTCGGGTCCTACTCTACTTGCCTGGGCATCCCATTCTCCCTTATAAAGAAACGATCCACCCTCTAGTGACATGAAACTCACCCTACGACAATAGTAGTCGACAATAGCCTGGAAGGGAACTAACCAGTTCATTCCAAGAATGACATCATAGCCTATCATCTCTAAGACATAGAGGTCCCAAAAGAAGTGACACCCAACAACCTCAAGAGGGAACTCTTTTCACTAATGTATTCTAGCCATTCTAGTCCCCAACAGAGTGTATAGCATCAAGATATTAGTATAAGAAAAGATACAGAGCTCAAGTCTCTTCACAACAGCCAAAAATATAAATCTTTGGGAAGCCCTAGTATCAAAAAGAGTAGAAGCTAAAAATGAGGAAACAAGAATCGTACCACGAACTGTAGAGGGTCTGAAATCCTGGTCCTACTAGGTCTTCTCCACTATAAAAGTCTGACCTATACCGCAGCCCTGTGACCCTGTCTAACCACTCTGATCTGATCCACCCTATTGTTGCTGAAAGCCTGGTGATTGAATACCATGGTCGAAACCTCCACCTCAACCTGAATGGCCGGAAGAACTCCAGTTCCCTGACTGGTGAGAAATTGGTGGTGATGCTCCTGAATGAGGAGTCATAGAAGAACCCCTGCCACCAGCTGCTGGTGAGAAGAACTGATAGAAGCACTGAAGATGACTCATATTGTTACATGATTGGCACTCCACTGGGTCTCTCGGGAAATGTGGCCTCGTATGCTCACTCTTTCCGCACTGGTACCACACCACCTGGCTACCAGAATAAGTCTCTCGCCTCCTCATATCTCTGTGTGTAGACTCCCTACGGTGCTTCCTACTATCAGTAGGAGGGATACCAACCCCGGATGCCGAGCCACCCTGGCTCACAACTCCAAAATCCCTCAGATTACGCTCCGTGATCAGCACCTGGTTCACTATAGAAGTGATGGAAGTCAACCTGAAGATGTTCACCTGAGCCCGAATGTCCTGCCTGAGACCATTCTCAAACTTAATTGATAGGAAAAACTCATCTATCACTAGAAAGGGTGTATAGAACTGCAACTTGGTGAAGCGAGAAGAATACTCCATAACAAAAAGAGTACCCTATTCTAAACTCATGAACTCTTGGGATCGATCAGCCCTCAAAGTCTCAGGGTAGAAGTAGTCATATAAGGGAACAAGAGAAATAAAGACTTCAAGTTTTTCAAACATGACTACACGACGTGTATAATACCTACATGGTGTGTTCCCTTAAGCCTTCACATGGGCATGTACTCCTGCCAACCCAGGTCGTGTAACACCCCAAACACACGGTGTGTTTTCCTAACACACAGTGTGTACTTGAATTCTCTCCCCCTGTCCAAGTTCTTCTACATGGCTAACCCACATGGTTCTCCTAGAACAAGACTACATGATGTGTTAGTGCCAGACATGACGTGTACCAGACGAACCTCACTGACCCATGTTGTTAGTCACACGTCTAGTTACACGGCTCACTCTACACGATGTGTTCAAGGTGGACACATTGTGTACTTCTTAGGTTTCAACTACCCATGTTGTTAGCCACATGAATAAACACACGACTGACTATACACGGTGCGTTTATGTTAGACACGGCATGTACAAGAAGGATTTCACCGACTTGTGTTGTTCGCTACACAGCCGGATACATGGGTTACACTATACGGCGTGTTTCATCTTAACACGGCGTATAAAACCTATGTTTTATCCATACGTTTTGTTAGTCACACGGGTGGACACATGGTCTACACAACACGGTGTGTACATACGGAATATGGCGTGTTCTTCCAAGATTTTCCCAACCCCGTGTCTCTGTCCACACAACCAGTGACATGGTTAGAGTGTAACACCCCGAGATTTTATGAAAAATATTCTTTTTAATTTCATTAATGTCTTGTGTTGTACGCTACACCAAAAGAAGCTTGCACAACACGCATCCTTGACTTGCCTTGAATTACACGCAATCACGACCTTCCTCGATAGCATGTGTAGTACGCAATACCGAGTTTCACTAAACAATGATATGCTATTAAAATATTATTAAAACCAGCCGTTATGAATAGTAATAACCACCTTTTAAAATTTTAGAAATTTTATCTCTCAAAATGGACTTCATTTTTGGATTCGGAGTATTGAATTTAGCCTAAGGTGAAATTTTGGTACTTTTCGGATAACTTTCATATTCTGATGAATAATGAAAATTACTAAATTTTAATTAAAAACAACTTTTTTAATCGAAATAATTAATAGTGATAAATTATTAATTTGAGTGGTTTTAAAGTATATTTAGAATATATTTTTACAATTTAATACAATGTTGGTCATTGGATGTAATTCTACATTTAAACCAGACATAAACAAGTGTCAATTTTTTGATAGTTATTATCTCTTAAGAACACACTATTTGTTTTGACGACGTGAATTAATTTTTAAATTAATTAATGCAACTGATATGTTTTGAATTTGGTAAAATAGACATAATTTTTGAGTTCATAATATCAAATATAGCTTAGGCCTAATTTTTGGTATTTTTCTAGAAACTTTCATTTTTTGATGAATAGTGAAACCACTAAGTGGTAGTTAAAAAAAATGAATTTTTCATAAAACTTAATTTTACCGCTTCTGTGAGTGGAATTTCAAAAATCCGAGAGACACGTTTGATGTTAGTAAGTAAAATGTGGTTCAATGATAGGAAAATAATTTTTGGTGAATAGTAACTTTTTACTTTTTTTTACCACGGTTAAAAGTAAATAGGGTAATTAAGGGTACAAATGTTATTATTATTACCCTAACACATGTCCTAATTATATTGGATAAGTGTAATTCGACCAAAAACAACCTTAGGAATAAAATATGATCATTTAGGCTCACTTGGATTAGATTAGGACATTTATTATTAATTTATTTAAAGAAGGGTTAAAATAGTTAAAATCAAAGTTTAATAAGTAAATAATTTTTAATATAGGGTTATACATAAGATAAATTCGACTATAAATAATCATTAGAAAGCTAAAAATCTTTCCTACATAATGGTATTTTATTTGTAATTTTTAGACATTAAATAATTTAATTTATTTATGACACAATGATGATGTAGTAATTATCTTATTAATGAAATATTGACATAATTGATGTTATAAATATCCAAATAAATGTAATTTTAGACTTTTTATGAATTCCACTAATTTTCTAGGTTAATATGATATATTAGTATTGATTTAATTAACTTTTTTAGAACTAATCATTCTGTTATGATTTTCACAAAAATCAATTACTAAATAGTGTCAAAATTGACATAAAATAGTTTTTAAAACAAATATTATATTATTAATTGTTATTTTATTCATAAAAATATAAGTTTCGGCAAAATGACTTAGATAAGGTTATATATATTAATAATAAACAACTTGGGGTTCGTTTGGCTTGTTATAGTAAGTTTATTAACCTTATAGTGTAAGAACACAAGAAGACACAGTAAAAGTAAAATTATTTAACTTAATGTTAAATCTAAATGATAAGGTTAAAATAAGAACATAAACTTGTATAAATTCTATTGGATGAGAGGATTTAGACCCATACCCACCTTATCTTAGAAATAAATCAATTTTGAGCTATTTAAAACCGAATTTTAATTTATAATAAAATAATAGTTTTAGTTATTCCAAAGGTACCCTTCTCCTCCCTTATAAAAGGGCACCTCCTCCCCCTCTTCCTCACACCACTTTTAACCTTCAAGATCGTCCAAACCCTGACAAATTCTCTTCTCCACTTACATATAAACATACTAGAGGTTCTGGTATTCCTCAAAGACCAATTTTAGTGCCCTAAAAGGAGATCTCAAAGAGGTGCTTCAAAGAAGAGGTAATGTCCGTTACCAATTCTTTCAACTTTATTTCTTCTTCCACTTCTTCTTCTTAGGTTGTTTCATTATGAAGTAATAACATAAGTATAAGTAATATAATGATATGTTATTATAAGTATGAAACAACCCTATTTCACTATCTATCCATCCTACAGAAAATGAAATCACCGCGCGTGCGTACGTACGGAATACCGTCTCCACGCCGTGGTGTAATCTATTTTCCACCACCAACTTACTTGGATGGGTATAATGGTGTACCTAATAACTATATATGATTATTGTAAAGTGATATTGATTTTGAAATAGTATACATACACTTCAATACAATTCCACGATCATGAGAACGATATCATCGCTCGTGCGTACGTACGGACTACCGTCTCCACGACGCGATGAGATTCATTCTCCACGTTAACCATTCATGAATGATTATAAAGTATATATAATAAGTAATCATGAAATATATGACATAATAATGATACTGGATTTATGTGTATATATATGTATGTCATCTACTTAATTCCATTCAGCTCAATAAGGAAACGAAAACAGCGTTCATGCGTACGTACGACCTACCATCTCCATGAACGGTGTATTTCTTTCCATTTACTGATTTATTATATATATGTATATTCTGAATATATATTATATATAAATCATGTTTTATATTCTGTAATTAATTAATTATGATCTAAGTAATCATATGAATAATTACAAGTCAAAACACGAACGACAAATGAAACAATTTTACCCAAAACTCTCTTTAACAAGGAATTTACAAAAGAACGGGTAATATAAAGTCATAAGTGAACCATATATGATATCATAACAATGATTATGATTCTAGAATAAGTCAATGACATTATTTAAATCATTATACAGGAGGTTCGGACACTTACGAAGCAAATCGGACCTAAGGTAAGGGATAATTTTGCAAATCTCATTTTTATCCGAGATTGCTTATTCGTAATTATTTACTGGGGTTATTGTTATCATCCATGTTCATGTTTCCTAAAAATGGTTTCATGTATGTTTAAAGTCCTTTTTACCCACTTTTGACTTTTACTACATGGTATGTAAGGAATCTTTCTTTTGTTTACTTTACGAGGTACTTTTTGACTTTTCCGACTAAAGTACGATAAGAATGTTTTTTTAACGTATACGGCATGAAAGTATTTTTATGGTTTTATAAAGCCTTATTTTCATGAAGCTTCCTTCAAAATATTTCATGACTATTTTCAAAAAAACCATTTTCTTCTAAAATTGCATGACATTTTGTGAAAAGAAAATTATTTTGAAGAAAAAAGGATATTTTCCTCAAGAATGTTTTATCAAAACCATTTTTCATCTAAGATGAAATTATTTCATATGTGTATGTTTCAAGTATAATGTCTCTATGATTTACATGGTTTTATTCTTCTTATTAAGAAATTATATCCATTTCTTTTATATGGATTATGTGATGATGGTATGATGTTTATGAAACCCATTTTATTCGTTGGGTTATTATGAATGATGTATGTTTATTTTGTGGCACAAGTAAGAATGATTTAATTATGAGATGGGTGTGACCTATATCTACCTCCAATGCATTGGGTAAATATTTTATATCTCATGAGATAGACATGGTTGGAACGGTAGGTTATACCGGTTCAGTGAAACAGGACTGAAACGAGGAGTGAACTCGGTTCAGAAATGGACTTTGTCCACTAAGATAGTATTGGCAATGAGTCTTGACTAATAAGAAATGATTCTCTATGATTATGTGTGTATGACACAAAGTTTCATGTTTTAAGTTATGATTATTGGGATTTCATTTCACTACTATGATTTATCCCATGTTATGATATTATGATCTCTTTTGTAGGTTAAGATTTCCAAAATGTTATGTTCTTATGAATATGATGTGATTGATTTTTCTTTTGTTTACCCTTACTGAGCATTTGAGCTCACCCTTTTATGTTTTCTTTTCCCCAGGATATAAAGAAAGGTTTTAGGTAAGAAAAAAAGGGAAGATCTTTATGGGAGATGTTGAAGATCTTTCACCATGATTAGAAGATTACGTTCCGAGTTTCCAAAGACACTAAACTATTACGGTCCTTGTGTGTGTGTTTTTTGTTATGTAATAAGTATTCCGCAAAAGTAATGTAATGTCCTTGTACGTCAAGATTAGGGTCTCTACAGTTCGTATCAGAGGAAAGGTTTAGTCAACCTTGGAAACTAGGATGCGAAAATGTTAGTGAGATCCCTAGAGATATTTCTAAGGTATGTCTAGGGATGCCCCTAAGGATAAGTATACGTATAGGATATAGTCCTAGAACTATGGTAACAATCTTAGAATTTAACCTAAGATGTTATATATTGAAGTTAATCCCCCTTTATTATGATTTTTTCCTCTAACACTATTCTTTTTGGGTTTTAGAAAATGGCTGGAAACAAGATGATTCACGATAATGGAGGATATTATGGACAATGGAATGATATTCTTCATGAGAAACCAAATGAAATGGGATTTGGAAGTCCAACCATCATTATTACGTCGAATCAACAATCTCATAATATGATCAATAAACTCAAATTTGGTAAGTTTCCTGACTCGGCTAATAAGAGAAAGATGGAGTTTCATGATGATCATAGAGGAAAGAAAGTTCAATTTCCCCTATGTAAATCATGTGGGAAGAGGCATCGAGGAGAATGTTTCAAGGGAACTGGAAGATTCTTTGGGTGTGGAAAAGAAGGACACAAAGCCAGTAAGTGCAAAGGAAAAGGTTCAGTTAACACCATGGATGAGGATAATGGTATTGCTATGACATCAACAATGGTTAAATGTTTTAAATGTGGAATGTACGGGCATTATGAAAACGAATGTTGAAAGAATTGTTGAAGCTCAGTCAATGGTTTAAGAAGGTAGTGGAATGATTACATGTTTATCAAGTGTAATTTTGTATAAGTAATTTCATGGTACTATGGAATAAAGAGACATCTAAGGATTGTTACACTATTGTCTTTCCTTGAGTTTTGAAAGTGTATGATTAATGGTACCAGTATCCATTAAAGGATATTCAGATATTTTTGGAATATAGATGATATGCGCATAATGAAGGGATAAGGAGAAAATTAAATGTTTGATAGTATTCATGAGCTCATGACTGATATAAGGAGAAGGTTATGTAATGGATTGAGTATATAGAATTTTTGGATTTTGGTATGTGGAAAGAGTTAACTTTTGACAGCATTCATGTTTTCACTAAGGTTTAATGGGTATTAATTTTTCAAGAGAATACATGATTAAGGTATTCACATGATTGGAATGTGACCAACAAGATATATGGGGGATAAATGATGGTATTCACATGCTTGGTTGATGACATTTCAAGTAATCATTTTCTTTATATTATGAGCTTGGACCGAAGTATTTTAGATAAGCCTAAAGATTGGAATGGATTATGTTGGACATAAGTTAGTATTATTTAAGGATAGAACTTTTGATATTATATAGTTTTAGAAAAAGGACAACCCACAGGACGGGTGACAGCCCATTGCGTCGGACAAGGCCGTGGGAATCGAACCCACAACCGAAGTGCGACTGGCCTTTATCGCCTACCACTGGCCTACAGGAAGTCCCTGTTTAGTAGAAACTAGTTTTATTATATTAAGCAGTATGATATATGAAGTATAAGTCCATTTTAGGAACCATATATCATTAATCTCACTATAGATGGACTTATGTATTTTTTGATAACTTTTCTAACCTTTTGTTTGAGACAGATGGAATGACCCATCATTCTATCACATGATCTGCTAACACATCACGAATGACAAATTCAACTTCATTTCTTTAAGAGATGAAGTGGAAATTGTCCAAAGAACGACCAACGGTGAGACTATACCAAAATCACGAAAGTATTTCTTCTAATTCCAATTTCATCAAATTTAGGGAAACGATCTTGAAAACCAAAAATGTTGTCCTAGTGCTCTTATATCTGATGAATCAGATGGTACCTTAGATCATCAAAAATTTATGGCTTTGTGATTGTTGGCTTTTCCATAGCCATGTTCTCTACCACTCTCTATCAGAACATGATGGTCAGATTTCTCTTCCATATCCATATTTTCACCTATGTGGAAACCTAGTGATTAGTTTATTTGGGTAACCATTACGTTTCATACTTTTGTTTTTAAAGATTGGTTTTGGTATTCCTTTTTATGATGTAGGTTTCTATTAAAGAAACTTTCGAGTAGTAAACCATTTATAACCCTGACGAATTTCGAGGGCGAAATTCATTTTAAGGGGGGTAGAATGTAACACCCCGAGATTTTATGAAAAATATTCTTTTTAATTTCATTAATGTCTTGTGTTGTACGCTACACCAAAAGAAGCTTGCAAAACATGCATCCTTGACTTGCCTTGCATTACACGCAATCACGACCTTCCTCGATAGCGTGTGTAGTACGCAATACTGAGTTTCACTAAACAACGATATGCTATTAAAATATTATTAAAACTAGCTGTTATGAATAGTAATAACCACCTTTTAAAATTTTAGAAATTTTACCTCTCAAAATGGACTTAATTCTTGGATTCGGAGTATCGAATTTAGCCTAAGGTGAAATTTTGGTACTTTTCGGATAACTTTCATATTCTGATGAATAGTGAAAATTACTAAATTTTAATTAAAAACAACTATTTTAATCGAAATAATTAATAGTGATAAATTATTAATTTGAGTGGTTTTAAAGTATATTTAGAATATATTTTTACAATTTAATACAATGTTGGTCACTGGATGTAATTCTACATTTAAACCAGACATAAACAAGTGTCAATTTTTTGATAGTTATTATCTCTTAAGAACACGCTATTTGTTTTGACGACGTGAATTAATTTTTAAATTAATTAATGCAACTGATATGTTTTGAATTTGGTAAAATAGACATCATTTTTTAGTTCATAATATCAAATATAGCTTAGTCCTAATTTTTGGTATTTTTCTGGAAACTTTCATTTTTTGATAAATAGTGAAACCACTAATTGGTAGTTAAAAAAAATGAATTTTTCATAAAACTTAATTTTACCGCTTCTGTGAGTGGAATTTCAAAAATCCGAGAGACACGATTGATTTTAGTAAGTAAAATGTGGTTCAATGAGATGAAAATAATTTTTGGTGAATAGTAACTTTTTACTTTTTTTTACCACGGTTAAAAGTAAATAGGGTAATTAAGGGTAAAAATGTTATTATTATTACCCTAACACATGTCCTAATTTTATTGGATAAGTGTAATTCGACCAAAAACAACCTTAGGAATAAAATATGATCATTTAGGCCCACTTGGATTAGATTAGGACATTTATTATTAATTTGTTTAAAGAAGGGTTAAAATAGTTAAAATCAAAGTTTAATAAGTAAATCATTTTTAATATAGGGATATACATAAGATAAATTCGACTATAAATACTCATTAGAAAGCTAAAATGATTTCATACATAATTGTATTTTATTTTTAATTTTTAGACATTAAATAATTTAATTTATTTATGACACAATGATGATGCAGTAATTATCTTATTAATGAAATATTGACATAATTGATGTTATAAATACCCAAATAAATGTAATTTGAGACTTTTTATGAATTAAACTAATTTTCTAGGTTAATATGACATGTTAGTATTGATTTAATTAACTTTTTTCAAACTAATCATTCTGTTATGATTTTCACAAAAAACAATTACTAAATAGTGTCAAAATTGACATAAAATAGTTTTTAAAACAAATATTATATTATTAATTGTTATTTTATTCCTAAAAATCTAAGGTTAGGCCAAATGACTTAGATAAGGTTATATATATTAATAATAAGCAACTTGGGGTTCGTTTGGCTTGTTATAGTAAGTTTATTAACCTTATAGTGTAAGAACACAAGAAGACACGGTAAAAGTAAAATTATTTAACTTAATGTTAAATCTAAATGATAAGGTTAACATAGGAACATAAACTTGTATAAATTCTATTGGATGAGAGTATTTCGACCCATCCCCACCTTAGCTTAGAAATAAATCAATTTGGAGCTATTTAAAACCGAATTTGACTTTATAATAAAATAATAGTTTTAGTTATTCCAAAGGTACCCTTCTCCTCCCTTATAAAAGGGAACCTCCTCCCCCTCTTCCTCACACCACTTTGAACCTTCAAGCTTGTCCAAACCCTGCAAAATTATATTCTAAACTTCCATAGAAACATCCTAGAGGTTCTGGTATTCCTCAAAGACCAATTTTAGTTCCCTAAAAGGAGATCTCAAAGAGGTGCTTCAAAGAAGAGGTAATGTCCGTTACCGATTCTTTCAACTTTATTTCTTCTTCCACTTATTCTTCTTAGGTTGTTTCATTATGAAGTAATAACATCAGTATAACTCATATACTGATATATTATTATAAGTATGAAACAACCCTATTTCACAATCTATCCATCCTGCGGAAAACGAAATCACCGCGCGTGCATACGTACGGAATACCGTCTCCACGCCGTGGTGTAATCTATTTTCCACCACCACCTTACTTGGATGGGTATAATGGTGTACATAATAACTATATATGATTATTTTAAAGTGATATTGATTCTGAAATAGTATACATACACTTCAATACAATTCCACGATCATGAGAACGATATCATCGCTCGTGCGTACGTACGGACTACCGTCTCCACGACGTGATGAGATTCATTCTCCACGTTAACCATTCATGAATGATTATAAAGTATATATAATAAGTAATCATGAAATATATGACATAATAATGATACTGGATTTATGTGTATATATATGTATGTCATCTACTTAATTCCATTCAACTCAATAAGGAAACGAAAACAGCGTTCATGCGTACGTACGGCCTACCGTCTCCATGAACGGTGTATTTCTTTCCATTTACTGATTTATTATATATATGTATATTCTGAATATATATTATATATAAATCATGTTTTATATTCTGGAATTAAGTAATTATGATCTAAGTAATCATATGAATAATTACAAGTCAAAACACGAACGACAAATGAAACAATTTTACCCAAAACGCTCTTTAACATGGAATTTACAAAAGAACGGGTAATATAAAGTCATAAGTGAACCATATATGATATCATAACAATGAGTATGATTATGGAATAAGTCAATGAAATTATTTAAATCATTATACATGAGGTTCGGACACTTACGAAGCAAATCGGACCTAAGGTAAGGGATAATTTTGCAAATCTCATTTTTATCCGAGATTGCTTATTCGTAATTATTTACTGGGGTTATTGTTATCATCCATGTTCATGTTTCCTAAAAATGGTTTCATGTATGTTTAAAGTCCTTTTTACCCACTTTTGACTTTTACTACATGGTATGTAAGGAATCTTTCTTTTGTTTACGTTACGAGGTACTTTTTGACTTTTCCGTCTAAAGTATGATAAGAATGTTTTTTTAACGTATACGGCATGAAAGGATTTTTATGGTTTTATAAAGCCTTATTTTCATGAAGCTTCCTTAAAAATATTTCATGACTATTTTCAAAAAAACCCTCTTCTTCTAAAATTTCATGACATTTTGTGAAAAGAGAATGATTTTGAAGAAAAAAGGATATTTTCCTCAAGAATGTTTTATCAAAACCATTTTTCGTCTAAGATGAAATTATTTCATATGTGTATGTTTCAAGTATAATGTATCTATGATTTACATGGTTTGATTCTTCTTATTAAGAAATTATATCCATTTCTTTTATATGGATTATGTGATGATGGTATGATGTTTATGAAACCCATTTTATTCGTTGGGTTATTATGAATGATGTATGTTTATTTTGTGGCACAAGTAAGAATGATTTCATTATGAGATGGGTGAGACCTATATCTCCCTCCAATGAATTGGGTAAAGATTTTATATCTCACGAGATAGACATGGCTGGAACGGTAGTTTATACCGGTTCAGTGAAACAGGACTGAAATGAGGAGTGAACTCGGTTCAGAAATGGACTTTGTCCACTAAGATAGTCTTGGCAATGAGTCTTGACTAATAAGAAATGATTCTCTATGATTATGTGTGTATGCCACAAAGTTCCATGTTTTAAGTTATGATTATTGGGATTTCATTTCACTACTATGATTTATCCCATGTTATGATATTATGATCTCTTTTGCAGGTTAAGATTTCCAAAATGTTATGTTCTTATGAATATGATGTGATTGATTTTTCTTTTGTTTACCCTTACTGAGCATTTGAGCTCACCATTTTATGTTTTCTTTTCCCCAGGATATAAATAAAGGTTTTAGGTAAGAAAAAAAAGGGAAGATCTTTATGGGAGATGTTGAAGATATTTCACCATGATTAGAAGATTACGTTCCGAGTTTCCAAAGACACTAAAATATTACGGTCCTTGTGTGTGTGTTTTTGTTATGTAATAATTATTCCGCAAAAGTAATGTAATGTCCTTGTACGTCAAGCTTAGGGTCTCTACATAGAGACTACACAGCGTGTATATACAGTACACGGTGTGTACTTATTAAAAACAGTTCCTTCCCGAACAGAAGGACACACGACGTGTGTTCATCATTACACGCCATGTATTCTGGGTTTTTCTGGATAGTAAGCCTCAGAAACTAGTTCGGATGCCCAGAAAACACAGAAACAAACATTAAAGTGCCATATTTTGATCTGTGAGGGCCCATACTCCCCACGAATCAAAGCTTGGCATCTCATACATGTCATAAACAAGGAAATCAAGGCAATGATCCACCAAATTCCGATCCATGAGGGCCCATAACACCTCAAGAACCAAAGTTTGGTGTTCATTGAAGAAAAACCGCATACAAACAATACCCTATCAAAAATCAGGTATTCTATCAAGGAATCTATCACAACAACATGCATCTTTAACATAACATCTAACACAACAACATGAAACCGCTAATGCACCCTAAATGGTATGGAAAGAATGCATGACATGTTATTTATAGCAAACACCTATTATGATGCATGAGATGGTATACCCTCATCTCATCGAGTTGCAACAGAAATAGAACCTCAATAACATCAACAATAACAGCACAAAACATTTGAATCACCCAACGGTGAGATCAAATCAACTTTAAAATTGAAAAACTAGAAAAAATTGCAATAACGAGGTAGATTGGATTTTCCCTATACATGGTTTAACTACTCCTGGGCACAGCTCATTACCAAGTACCTATTCTTTTCTATCCCTGGCTATAGGCTCCAAACAGTAAGTCAAGAAGAAAATAATACATCTGATACCACTTTGTAACGTCCCGGTTCCGGAAGCCGCCCAGAGGTGCCCCGTACCCGGTCGGTCACATGGTCTCAAGCGCATTTCCCCGAATGCCAGAGGCTTCCAACTAGCAGCGAGGGCCTTGAGTGTGATAGTGGGGAAACTATGCCCTCATTGGAAGAGTAACACAGCAGAAGTAAAACAGATAACAATAGCAGAAGCAGTAAACATATCATACAATAGTAAACAGTGGAAGACTAAAGTAATAAAAAACTGGAGAACATATATATAAATGATTCATGATACATATGTCTAGGAAAGCATCCAAACAAGTCACAATACTGGAATACAGAAATAACCAAAGTATAAAAGAAAACAGATAAACTTCCACAGCACCGCAAGCCTTAGCTTGGTCCCATGCTCTCCAGCTCCTCAGCAATCAAGTACCTGAAGTAGAAGGTCATTTTCCCTTATATATACCTACATCAATATAATCTGTTTGGGCCCAAAAGAATGACCCAAATAGGGTGTGAGACTAATCCCAGTAGGCAACCACCCAAAGATTTGTGCCTAACAGTCAGTGAATATATATGGCAGACAATAAGAAAAAGGAAGTAGTAAACAAGGAAGTACTCAAAAGTAAACAATCCTACAATTTCAATGCATTCAATTTAATATATCAAGTAAGAAGATAATCAGGAGTAGGTAACCCTCTGGAAGTACTCACATCCTAACCCCTCCGGTTCAACCAAGCAAGTACAAGCAACCCTCTGGGCAGTACACACTGTCTAACCCCTCTAGTTCAGCTTTAGCATAGACTCTTTGAGGAATCACTCATCATCAATTCCCCATATAGTCTTGTATCGGTAACTAATAGGTGCTCTGGGGAAGCACTCAACGTCCAATTACCCCTGTGGCCCACATTGAGGAACTACAAACACTCTGAGGAAGCACTTATGTCCATCCCCCTATGGTCTCGCATCGTAAAGAATTAAACAGACACTCTGGAGAAGCCCTCAACGTCCATTCTCCCTATGGTATACTACACCAGGTTCTCACAGCCCTGTGTAAGCCAATCGAGCACGACGATATATGGTAGTCAAAGTAAACCTCAAGAACTACTTGGCTAAACAGTCTACAACATAACAACATGTCAGATAATAATCACTCCATCCTACAATACTAGGCATGGAAAGAAAAATAGTAGCCTAACATGCAAAACTAGACCAAATGGTCAAAACAAGAAATCATGGGAAAAAAATCCACATCTTAGCAAAGATAACCCTATTCTCAAGAATTAACCTCTATCTAATCAAACCAGTCATAGTAGGAAAAATAAAAGGGCTAAAACCATAAACACACAATACCTCGTTCAAGGGTATTGGGAACTTTTGCACATATAACTCAAAGACTAACTACAGAAAGGCACAAACCACATACCTCAGTTTTGTAGGATCGTTATACTTGAACCTCAAGCCTTGAATCACCTAGGAACACCGTAGATCTACAAAAACGCTAAAAAAACTCAACCGAGGATAACTCTTGAAAGAGGAGGAATCAGAAAATGAAGCTCTAGAAGAAGGAAGAGCTTATCGTAGCGATCCCAATGCAATCGACGGTGGTCAAATCAGAGAATGGATGCTCAATTGGGGGCTCAGGGAAAGATCAGTGTCGTACAAACGCTCTCAGTCGAAGAAGGCGAAGAAGAAGATGCTTCTGCCAATTAGACGCGACCCCGATCCGTTTAATGAAAAAAAGAAAGTACATGGCATGTACTTTAGAAGTACATGGCATGTACTTTAGAAGTACATGGCATTTACTTGCCCTTACCGGCCCCCGCATTAGGCAGTCTTCAGGTCACCACACACAACCATGTGCGCGACCGTTACACGGCCAGCACACGGCTACCCGTGGTAACCGAGTACACGACGTGTACTTAAGAAATTTCTAGAAATTCCTCTTTTTCTTAAAAACAACTAGAAAGTAAAAACATACCTGAAAAGAAGATATGGGTTCTTCCACTTTTGGTGTAAAACCTATTGGATGTAAATGGGTTTTTGAAACCAAGAAGAATTCATTAGGCAACGTTGAAAGATACAAGGCCCGACTAGTTGCTAAAGGGTTCACTCAAAAGGAAGGGATTGATTATACTGACACTTTTTCTCCAGTATCCAAAAGGGATTCCTTACACATCATATTGACATTAGTAGCTCATTTTGATTTTAAATTACAACAAATGGATGTGAAAATTGCTTTTCTGGATGATAATCTAGATGAGGAGGTTTACATGAAACAACCTGAAGGATTCCTATCTAGTAATGGTGAGAATTCGGTGTGTAAGTTCAAAAGGTCTATCTATGGTTTAAAACAAGCATCCTGGCAATGGTATTTATGATTTCATGATGTAATTACTTCATTTGGTTTTGAAGAAAACATTATGGATCAATGTATATACCAGAAGGTCAGTGGAAGTAAAATATGTTTTCTTGTTTTATATGTAGATGACATTTTACTTGCCACTAATGATAAGGGTTTGCTATATGAGGTTAAACAGCTTCTCTCCAAATTTTTTGACATGAAAGATATGGGTGATGCATCATATGTCATTGGCTTAAAGATTCATAGGGATAGGTTGAGAGGAATTCTAGGCTTGTCTCAAGAAACCTATATTAATAAAGTCTTAGAGAGATTTCGTATGAAAGACTGTGCACCAAGTATAGCACCCATTGTTAAGGGTGATAAATTCAGCATGAACCAAAACCCTAAAAATGATTTTGAATGAGAACAAATGAAATCCACCCCATTTGCTTCCGCTATTGGTAGTTTAATGTATGCTCAGGTCTGCACAAGGCCCGGCATTGCATTTGTAGTGGGAATGTTGGGGCGATATCAGAGTGATCCGGGTGTAGACCACTTGAAGGCCGTGAAGAAGGTATTGAGATACCTCAAAGGCACTAAAGACTACATGCTTATATATAAACGCACTCACAATTTAGAAGTCATCGGATACTCAGATGCAGACTTTTTCAGTTGTGTTGATTCACGCAAATCAACTTCAGGATATGTCTTTATGATGGCGGGAGGAGATGTGTCACGGAGAAGTGTCAAACATACGCTAATAGCGACTTCTACTATGGAAGATGAGTTCGCTTCATGTTTTGAGGCCACTTCCCATGGTGTATGGCTAAAGAGTTTCATTTCGGGCCTTAAAGTTGTGGATTCTATTTCAAGGCCATTGATTATATATTGTGACAATTCGGCTGCTGTCTTTTTGGCCAAGAATAACAAAAGTGGAAGTCAAAGTAAGCACATCGACATCAAATACTTAGCCATAAGGGAACACGTTAAAGATAAAAAGGTGGTCATTCAGCACATCACCACCGAATTGATGATTGTAGATCCTTTGACTAAAGGCATGCCTCCATTTAAATTCAAGGATCATGTAATATGTATGAGATTAAGTTCTACATTGTAAATTTGTTGAATTTTATTTGGAACTCTTTATATTTAAGTATTTCTCCCTTTAGTTTAAGTGTACACATTCATTACTTGAGAAATATTTTTAGGGCTACGGAATAAACCATATGATTAAGGTTTGTTCATATGAGGAATAAACCATGCGGTTAAGGTTTATTCATTTAGTTATCTAAGGGTAAGTGGTATATTGTGATACATGGAAGGGAATACTCGTTATCTAGAGGAATACCGCTATGATCCATATATCATGTTTCCTTTTTAAAGAGGGAGATTGAATTTATTCACATTAATTGGTTTGGACCAAGTGTGAGAATGTAATAAATGGTCCATCAAATTAATTAATAATGTAATAAATTATTGTAGAATATAATAAATGGTCCAACAATTAATATGGTACGTTATTAATAAATGGTCCATCAATAAATATGGTACGTTATAATAAATACGATAATTTATTATACATGTATTTAATGTATTAAATTCACTTTGAATAATTTATTTATTACATTGATGGCAATCGATCTCCATTAATACTTCTTGTCGACAGAGTAAATTGTGGTGGGTTCTTGATGGTAGAGCCCCCTATAAATATAAGCCCCTTGCACTCGGCAGATTAAGGAAACATACACCATCTACATCCCCGTGTAGAGTGTAGAAGACATTCAAGTTTTGATTCGATCGTTTCCTGTTTTTACAATGGCTGGAGGTAAGTAACATGTTTCGTTTATTAAAAAAAATTCGATCCTAGAATTATACATTCTTTAAAATTTCTAACAATGGGACCTATTTACTAGGTGAGGACCTCTGTAAGTTTGAGGCGGAACCGGATTTTGAATGATAATGCATATAGATTGATTACAGATGATTAGAAGTCATCTGATGGAGACATCGGGTGAGTGGGAGTAGTGAGAGTAGAGAGTATTTTAATCTCCTGTGTTTTAATTTATCAACGTGATTTCAGTGTTCTTCGATGGATATATGATTTTTTGTTCGAACCACATATTCCTTTGCGTGATTTGAGTACTTTAATATTTTGGTTCCTTGTTTTTTTTGGGTGTTAAATGCATTTTGGTATTAATTAATTGATTGATTGATTGATTGAAGTTCAACTTATAATTTTATTTCTCTAAATAATTTAAGAAATAGGTCCTTTGGAGTTTATTTAAATTCTTCCGTTGTTTTAATAAATCAATTATATTTAATTCGAGGCCCATTAACCCCGGACGAGCTGAGAAGAGTTGAAGAAGGTGAAATGGAGGCTTAGCCGCGATGGAGCAGAAAAAAGTGAAGGACGAAGTTGTGGCCGATGAGATGAGTTCAGCGAAACAGACTGTGATCCGCGTTTGAAGAAGACGAGGTACATGAATCCAGCTCGCCAGAGTTCGACCGAGTCTGAGTGGATTTGGAGGGTTTGAGCAGTGGATGCCGACGACTGAGGCAGAGCTGGTGCGCCCACAGATGGATTCATCATCTGATTTGGAGACCCAGCCGATTAAGATAATCCTTCCGAGGTGGGATCTGATTTTGAATGGGGTTTTGATTTCCCACTGATGCAGCTGTGGTGATGGATCCTCCAGTTTACCGGATGCTCTATGTGTCGGTTCAAGACAGGTTCTGCGTAGTGTGTTATGTGTTGAATTCCTTTCTGAGTTTCGTGCTTGTAATGGAACGAAAAGAATTATTTCATTTTGTCGGAATAGAGAGAAAATCATCTCCATAGAAGATTTCTCTCTCTTTTCTTGCTTCTTCTTTTCTTCGTTCTCTGCAATGTATTTCTTGAATTCTATTATTATTGTTGCTCCAATTATGTGTAACTAAATTCTTTTTAGGGGGATTGGTATAGAATCTGTTGAATGTTTTTTCATGTTCATGTTCAATTTATTTCTAGAAGGTTTGTGTTCTTCCTCCTTTTATTTGCTGTCAATCTCTTCCTTCTTTATCGATGTATCGATGGATGAAGTTAGAGTTGATTTTTTTTTAGGTGGTTGAAAATCATTTTCTGCCTCTTTTTAGATGGATAGATCAGAGAGAGTATTTCTAGAAGTTCACACCATGATATTTTCATCCAGTGCACTTCTTCATTTCAATTATTCTTGGGCATCTTTTCTGCCCTACTTCAAGTACTGTCAGGTGAAGAGTAGGAAATATATGTCTCATTAACTTCAACTGAAGTACTTCAATTGAAAAAGGTTGTAGTTCATTCTACTCTAAGAAGAGTTTCTCTTTTTTCTCCAGTGCTTGACAAACATGTTAGTCCTAGGGAAAAGTGACAGGACAAATCTTTAACACGATCCTTAACACCTTTGAGATTTATTCTATACATGAACAATGATCTCTTACCAACTCAAACTATTCAATTTCCCCTGAAATCATCTTTGTCTGTCTTGCTTCCAATCTCTTTATTCTCCCTCTTTCATCACTTTTGTTCACTTCTTTCGTCACAACAGCTCATCTATTGTTTAATTTGTTTTCTTTTGTTGTTTTTATTTATTTTGGTTGAACAATTTTTATCTTTCCATGTGGAATTCGATACCCTTACTTAACACTTTGCTAGTGGTTTGTGAGTTTTAAACAATTAAATTTACACAAAGTTCAACGTCATTCGTATCAAATTTTGATGCCGTTGCCGGGAAGGTTGCATCTCGCCAGCTATAAAAAAACATTTAAACTGTTTTTAAACAAAATTAAATTAAAAAAAATCAAAAAAAAAAAAATCTGCTGAAAAATCTGCTTTTATTTCACTTCTATGTGCTTTGTGTGAACTCTGTGAACTTGAAATTTTATGCAAACTGGAGAAAGGGTTAGTTTTGAACTTGAACCATTAATTCCTGAAATTAATATACACTGTTCACCCTTTAAAAAGAAGAACAAACCTAAAATGGAAAATCCAAATTTTAAAATTCAAAGAGTTGCTGAAAATTAAAATCAAAATCATGTTGTACCTCAACCTAGAAATGTCAATGTTGAGAGGTCTAGGCTTGGATTTCCATCATCCAATTGTATCAAGTAATCCTTCATGTATTCAGTTATCCCAAAGGTCTGGGAATTATGTGATCAAACAATCACACCTCTCCATGCTTCCATCCTTTAATGGTTTTCCAGTAGAGGATTGTTTAGAATTTATTAGAGACTTTTATAGTAATGTGACACAACTACCTTTAAGAAGATTAAATGAGGAGGAGCTTAGGTTGAGAGTTTTCCCATTCTATTTGAAAAGTAAGGCTAAAAGTTAGTTTCAAAATTTAGATGAAGAAATATTTGATACTTGGGACCAACTATTCAACTCATATGTGGGGAAATTTTATTCTAGGAACATGGCTACATAAGTAAGGCATAAAATCACATGTTTTTTTCAAGAAGAGGGAGAACTCTTTCACGAAACACATGACATATTTAGAGGACTTCAAAGGCAATGTCTGAACCATCACCCTGCTCCCACCTGTCAATAGATTTTTTTTATAATGGTCTCACTCCTTGTCACCAAAATGTATTTGACCAATTTTCCGGTGGTGATTTTTTTGATCCAACACTTGGGGAGATGAAACAAAGTTTCAATAAAATGTCTCAAAACTCTTAGCATAAAAGCACTAGGAAAAGAACCATTCATATAAGTGAGAACCTCTCTCGTTAATGATAAAACTCTTATAGAGAAATTCCTAAACTACGACATGTTTGGGAATACTAGGAGCTGTTGTCCAAACATTGATTTACCCATTTAAAAGGATGAGAGTGCTCAGTTTCTGGACTACAGGTCTAGAAATCATTGAAACAATGATCCTTTTTTTCAATTCTTTCAATCAAGGTTATAAGAATCACCCAAACATGTCATGGAAAGAGCAAGGAGTTTTAAGACCTGCTCCTGCCATGGGTTTCCAACCACAATCTACTCCTCAGTTCCAAAGTTTTAGCCAAGCCAAGTCTTTAAATTCAAAGGGGGAGTTAAAGGGTTTAATGAACCAAGTGTTAGGTGAAATTGGTTCCCTTAAAAAATATACAGATTAAAAACTCCATAATCTTGAGCATCAATTAGGCCAACTTGCTAGCAACTTAGGAGGAAGAGATAAGAGAAAATTACCTAGCACAATAGTGATGTATCCCAAGGAAAATGTCATGCTCATAACAACCAGATCAAGTTTGGGAACTCAAAAACAAGTTAGTGTATTGCCTAGGGAAGTGGAACATGAAATTTTAGAAGAACCTAAAAATGAAAACATCAAATAGAAAACTCGATAGTAATGTCTGGAATAAAATAAATGATGGAAATTCATATGAAAAACCCAAATAAAAAAGAAAATAAAGCGGGATCTTGTTAAAGAAAGTAAAAATAAAGTGAGTTTTGAGGATGAGGAGAACCTTTCTTGAAATATTATTCCCCTCCCATCACTTTTTCACAAAGGCTTAAAAAGAACAATGAACCAGATTACTTGAAATTCCTTCAAATGTTTAGGAGATTTAATGTTAACATGCCTTTTGAGGAAGCCTTAAAAAAATCCCATCATAAGTGAAATTTCATAAAAAGGTTCTTGGAGAATAAGAGGGATTGGGGTGAGAGTTCAAATATTAATCTTAATGAGGAGTGTAGTTCCATAGTTTATAAAAATATTCTTCCCAAACTGAAAGATCTCAGATCCTTTGTCACATCTTGTAGAATTGGTGGAAGTGGGGAGATTAGGTGCCATTGTGACTTAGGCACGAGCATTAAGTCATTTTTCTTACCCTTATGGTATGGTAGATTGTAACGTCCCGGGTTTTTGGAGCGGGTCAAAATCCTCATCCGTTTTGAATTTTCAGAGTTTGGTGGGTAGACCAACTCTTTTCTTGATTATCAAAAACTTAATTCTGAGAGTTTCCTTGACCCAAGGCATTACTTCTTGATGAGTCTTAGTAATCAAAAAGTGCCTCATGGTTTTGGTTGGGTTTCGGGTGGGTTGAAGGCCGAACACCCAACTTTCCAGTGACACACAAATTGGGGCGCACGCTTTGGAAAAAGTGTGCGGCCTCCTAGGTGTAACCGTGCAACCCTCCAAATCTATTGGACACGTTTTGTCAAACTGTGTTGGAGGGGGGGCATGACTGGGCGACACCTCTACAGTTTTTAGCAGCGGTGATTCGCATGGTTTTAACACAGTTTGAAAAATCATGCGGGAAAACCGTGTGAGGTGTCCCTTTGGATAGTGGGTGTCGTACGATTGGTGCACGATTAGCCAAATCGTTTGAGCTAACCATGAAATTCATTAAAAGTGTGAAAATTACTAAATTCCCTTTCCCCCTATTTCTTGTATTCTCCTCCTCGCCCCTGGCCATGCACAATAGAGGGGTGCTCCAATTTTTCTTCCTCCCTTTGGTATTGAGCCACACTCTTCGTTTGGACTTCGTTTTTCAAGTCGTTGGTTGAGTTGGAACTGCGTCAGTAAGATCTCAAGTCCTATTGCTTCTCTTTTCCTTTGCTCTCGTCATACAATTCACTAAATCCATGCGATCCATTTTACCATATTTTCAGGGTGTTCCTCTAAAACGCTGATTTATTCCGAATCGGCTCAAGTTATAGGCTTAGATCGGGCGTCCAAGCGTCTACCCACATCAGGTAGGTGGTTCTTACCTTTCTATTTGATTTCGCTCATGTTTTGGGGGTGAGACTTTGAGCGTGCCATTGGGTAGTCCGAGTGAGACCCTAATTAATTAACTTCTTTCTTTTAAATTGTTAAATTGATTCTATGGGATGCCTCTAGGCGTGCCCTATCTATGTTGTTATGTGCAAGGCCAGGATAGAGGCTTTGGACCTTGGGATGTTTAGGGTAGGAGTGTTAAATTTTTTAATTAAATTGGATATATATATATATATATATATATATATATATATTTCACGCTCACGATGGTTCCATGGGACACAAGTGGTGAGTCCTGATGTCAATTGTGGTTGTGATACCCACTTGGATTGAGGCAAAATTGTTTTCCTGGATGGGCTTGGCCTGAGGGATACATTGGGTGATGTTGATCACCAATTGAATGACATGGTCATCGGAATAAGGTGATGTGATCATCAGGTTGCAAGCATGGCTCATGTGATATTGGATGGCGATGCCCATCAAATTGCGAGACATGGTCGCAGGGGAATGAGGTGCCAGATTGGTGTGGCTTAGGAATTTTTTTGTGATAACATCTCACCATGATTGGATGACATTCCATTTGAAGTTGTTTGCACACAAATATGACTCAGATGATGAGGCGGTGTTGACTACTCGTGTGGGTAGAGGCCTTCGTTAGATGCAACTTAGGATGGTGTTGACCATCAGTGATATTTGGAGGTACTTTCCATATAAATCCATGTTGATGGTGAGGAGCCATCAGTTGATGGTGTTGAGATCATTGGTTGGGAGCTGAGGCTTACTGCATACTTAGGCCAATGGGACATGTTCATTTAGAAGGATTGATGTCTCTGTTCCTTAGACGTCAGGCTTTGAGCCCACGGGGAAGTATGAGCTGAGGTCAGAGGGACTAGGTATCTGTTGGGGAATGCCTTTGGGACATTGAATACTTGATAATGGCACGATGTTCTGAGAGATGATCTGAGGGTTCACCTGGAATTATTACCGATAAAGGATGTCTTGGGCTATATGCTAAGGATCCTTCCACTACTATTATATCGATAATGGTAGAAAAAAGTGAATTCTTCCTTGTGGCTATTGAGTACAAGGGAATCAGGTTATATTACATGTTGGGTAGGTACTGTTCTATTTATATTTTAGATACAGCTACTTAATCACAAGTTTATGTTAGGCACATGTTGGTGGTGGCCTACTAAGAATATTCTCACACCCTACACAGGCCCTTTGGGATGTGTGTAGATTTCTTACTCTTACGACCAGGTAAGGGACCGTGCTCAGGAGTAGTAACTTAGGGATCATGTTGGACCTTTTTTTATTTGATTAATGGTAGGGGACCTTGAGGTTCCTACATCAGTTGGATTTTACCATTTTGTTTCTTTTATTTTGTATCATAATTCTTATATGTACATACTGCTGAGGTTAGCCATGGAAAACCCTTTTTACTATTGCATTGTATGACCTATCGTGATATGCATGCTTAGTTCCAAATAGTATGTTGAATTTTTTATTTATTTCCACTGCTGTTGTTGATTATGCTTCCGCAATTGTTTGTTACTACTTTCGCTATGATAGGTTACTAGTTCGGTCAGTTATGTTCTTTCTTTCGCTGCTATATTTATCTATAGACCTTTATTATTATCACCTCCTGAGAGTATAGTCTCCCAACTATCACATATTTACACCCTCATTTCTAGTCGGTAGCCTTTGGTGTACATGGAGGTATGCCTAAGGCCTAGTGGTTAACCAACCCTGATCACTGTTCAGGTGGAAAGGCGGGTCAGGGTGCTACAAGTGGTATATGAGCGTTCTTAACTGAGAATTAGTAATGGATTTCAGCTAAATACTAATGATATTAAATGATTTTATTTTCTATTGGTCTTTCTATTTGGGCTATGATAGATTGGATATTAGGTTGTTGTCAGAACTGGGTTCAGAACTCTTGTTTGGGTGCCTGCAGCCCCATGCATGAGGGACAAACCAAGTTGCCAGGGGTGGGAAACTGCTTTTATGCATTTCTCTTTTTACAGTTGATATGAATTCCACCTTGAGTGGTTCCCTTGGGTGTGATTATTACTTATTATGATATATGACACTTGTCCTAGTATGGAATGGGAGGATTTATAGACCCTTGGCCCAATATGGAAAGGGATGTTTGTTATTCTTTATTGATAGACACATAGGGTGATATATATATGTGTGTGTGTGTGTGGTCCTATTATTAAATTCTTTGTGATCGTCATTGGGAACCTAGATTGTGCTAAGAGGGGTTGTGTTGTTTAAAGGATCAATAAATGAAGCTAAGTAGTGTTTTCCTACCTAACCTTTCTTTAGTGGTATTCTAGTAAACCAAAACAGGCATGTGGTTTTAATGAGGTCTGTATGTGATGTGAAATGTAATATATATGTATGGGTCTGGCTCTGATAGGAGTAGGCATGGATGATGATTAGGGGTGGTCCATTTATAATGTCATCAAAGGAAGCTAAACAATGTTTTCCTGCATAACCTTCTTTGGTGGCATCTTACCTAGACACCTCAGTCTAATATGTGATTCCTGACTCCAATGTGGGTAGGAGAGGGGCCACGAGTCTGGGTTTATATGTAATACCTAGCTCTGATATGAGAGGGTAAGGGACCAAGAGACCGGATGTTGTGGGACATGGTTGTGGTGGGGGAGAGTAAGGGTAGTGATATTGCACTACCTGTTACTGCTTTTCTTATCTGTGATATATCTGTATATACTGTTATGGATGTCTGACCATGGTATTGGTATTCAGCAGGATTCCACCTAGATAGGCTCCAATGGAGCATCAGGTGGGAGGTGATGTGGTGTCGGAGGAGCATGCATAGGTTGAGACCCCTGAGGGTTAGGCGGATCATGATCCATAGATACATACTCAGGTACGTGATCAAGTTCAAGTAGGGAAACTGCTAGGTTTGATAGCCTTCAGGCCATGGCTTGATGAGTAGCTCAGAGTGAGCCTAGTACGTGTTATCTAGGACATCAATAGGGGAGCTCAGGGAGTAGAGCCTTCTATGGCGTACTTGACTCATAAGTTCCAATCACAACACTCACTTATATTTTAGGGTGAGGGTGGTCCATAGATAGTTGAGAACTGGATAGAGTTGATGTAGATAGTCTTCAAGCATCTTGAGACCCCCCCAGGGCGGATGATGAACCTGGAGATGTACATGCCCACAGGACCGGCTAAACACTGGTGGGACGTGCATGTTCAGGATGGAAGGAACAAGGGAATATTATGGAAAGATTTTGAGGCTAAGTTCTTCGATCACTTCTTCCTAGAGACTTTGAGGTAGAAAATAGCTTGGGAATTCTTGATTATTTAGCAGGGAGACATGCCCATCAAAGACTATGCAACTACATTCACCGAGTTGTCTTGTTTCACACCCTATATGGTGGGCGATGACACCTCAAGGGTGAGACATTTCGAGGATGGTTTATGTCACACCATTTGTGTGAAGGTAAATATTTTCAGGTTAGCCTCATTCTCAGAGGTAGTGAATTAGGCACTGATAGCTGAGGGTAATTTGAAAAATTACTCATTTACAAGATAGCCGACAGTGATGCTTCAGGGAGATGAAAGTGAAGTCGATAGGAGTTCTAATAGGGAAATCAGACCAAGGACTCAAGGATTCCACTATGGAGTGGGTCTTCAATGGTGTGCTTCCAGTGCAGGGCAATTGGGACATGTACAGACTTAGTACGAGCGGCCTCCAAAGGAGTTTCGGGCATGTGGACAGATGAGCCATCTTGATAGGTTCTGTAGGAATTTTTCTTGGTCATCTAGGAGCCAAGGACCGGATCGGACCTTGGAATCTGAGGTTGGACCAGGAGAGGCACCAGGAGTTAGTAGCTGGGAGTCTGCTACATGCAGATGTTGTGGTAGAGAAAATGGGACCTAGTAGTGGGGTCAATGGCTAGTGGCTGGTGCAGCATCATAGGGATGCCATGATTCAGGAATTTGGGATTCAGGCTAGGTGCATGTTGTGGGGCTACTAGGGTCAGAGCAGGCTAATGAGATGATGACAGTCAGAGGTATTCCATGGGTGTGACTGAGTTTTGTTTTATTTTTGTCATGGAACTTTTTATAGGCATGACCATTTTTGAATTCACAAGGCGTAAAAGATTTTTTAGACTAACTAGGTTCTGGTTAGTAGGTTGGAATCAACTTAGATGAATTATGATATATATACACGAGGTGTGTTGACACCAAAATTTTTGTGAGGTATGAGACACTGATACTAGTTTTGATCATTTTTTGAGACGTGAGACCTCACATGTGTCATGTGTGGTATGGGAATTAGGTGAGCATCAGAGTAGTGCATGATTTTGATGGGTGTCCTATGTGACACTGGTATGACTTGGGCACCTGATGAGGTGCATGAGAGAAAATGTGTCACAGGAGGACTTTTGAGTCTAGTGATGCTTGGTGGACCATCGGTTTATTTGAGTTTTGGGTTGGTAAGTGACTGAGGTAGGTAAATCCTAAGGTGGGGAGCACCTTGAGAGAGTTGAACTATGATATTATTGGCTGGGGTAGTCTGGGTTGATTTTAATGAGATGGCTATATTCAGTTCTATCTCTAGGTTTTTTATAGCTTGGGGAGGAGCTATGTTAAGGTGGGGAGATTATAACATCTCAGGTTTTTGGAGTGGGTCAAAACCCTCACCCATCTTTATTTTTCAGAGTTTGGTGGGTAGAACAACTATTTTATTATTATTAGAACTTAATTTTGAGAGTTTTCTTGACCAAATGAATTTCTTTTTTATGAGTCTTAATTCTCAGAAAGTTCCTTGAGGTTTTAGTTGGGTTTCGGGTGCATCGGAGGATGAACACCCAACTTTACAGGGTGTACAAACTGGGGCGCATAGTTTGGACAAACCGTGTGGCCTCCCAGGTGTAACTGTGTGGCCCTCTAGGTCCACTAGACACAGTTTGTCAAACCATGCGGTAGGGGGTGAACAGCCATGCAATACCTCTGTAGTTTTTAGTAGAGATGATTCGCACAGTTTCAACACAGTTTGGAAAACCATATGGGACAACCGTGTGAGGTTCTCCTTTAGATAATGTGTGTCTCATGGTTGGAGTATAGTTATCCAAACTGTGCAACCCATTAAAAGTGTCAAAAGTTCAAAATTCCCTTTCCCCCTACTTCTTATATTATCTTCCTTCCTTCTTCTTTGGTCACGTACAATAGACGACAGCTCCCATTTTTCTTCCTCCCCTTGGTATTGATCCACACTATTCATTCAGACTCCATTCTTCAAGCCATCAATAGCATTGAAAATGCATCATTAAGATCTTAAGTCCTCTTGCTTCTCTTTTACTTTTCTCTCACTATACGATGTGTTAAATTCTGCGATCCGTTTTACCCTATTTTTAGGGAATTCATCTAAAATGTTGATTTCTTCTGAATCATCTCAAGTTAGAGGCTAAGATCAGGCATGAGAGCATCTACCAACATGAGGTAGGTGGTTTTTAGATTTATATTTTATTTCACTCATGTTTTGGGGGTGAGGTTTTGAGAACCCCATTGGGTAGTCCGAGCGAGACCCTAATTAATTAACTCCTTTTTTAAATTGTTAAACAGTTTCAATAGGATGCCTCTAGGCATGACCTAGCCATGTAATTAGGTGAAATTGGTTCTCTTAAAAAATATACAGATTAAAAAATCCATAATCTTGAGCTGAAATTAGGCCAAATTTCTAGCAACTTAGGATAAAGAGATAGAGGAAAATTACCTAGCACAATAGTGATGTATCCCAAGGAAAATGTCCTGCTTATAACAACCGGATCAAGTTTTATAACTCAAGAACAAGTTAGTGTATAGACTAGGGAAGTTGAACATGAAATTTTAGAAGAACTTGAAAATGAATATATCAAATAGAAAACTGGATAGAAATGTCTAGAATAAAATAAATGATGAAAATTCATATGAAAAACCAAAATAAAAAAGAAAATGAAGTGGGAACTTGTTAAAAAAAGTAAAAATAAATTGAGGTTTTAGGATGAGTGGAATGCACAACCATTATTGAAATATTATTCCCCTCCCATACCTTTTTCACAAAGGCATTAAAAGAACAATGAACCAGATTACTTGAAATTCCTTCAAATGTTTGAGAGAATTAATGTTAACATTCCTTTTGTGGAAGCCTTAAAAAAATCCCATCAAATGTGAAATTTCATAAAAGTTCTTGGAGAATAAGAGGGATTTGGGCGAGAGTTAAAATATTAATCTTAATAAGGAGTGTATTTCCATAGGTTAGAAAAATATTCCTCTCAAACTAAAAGATCTCGAATCCTTTATCATATCTTATAAAATTGGTGGAAGTGGGGAGATTTGGTGCCATTGTGACTTAGGTGAGAGCATTAACCTTATGACCTAATACTCACTTAAAAATTTATGTGTTAAATATATCAAAGTGAAATCTATGACACTTCAATTAGCTGATAGGTCTCTTGCTTACCCTTATGGGAGGGTAGATTGTAACATCTTGAGTTTTTTGGAGCAGGTCAAAATCCTCATCCATTTTGAATTTTCAGAGTTTGGTGGGTAGAACAACTCTTTTCTTGATTATCAAAACTGAATTTTGAGAGTTTACTTGACCCAATAAATTACTTCTAGATGAGTCTTAATTCTTAGAAAGTACCTCATGGTTTTGGTTGGGTTTTGAGTGCATTGAAGGTTGAACACCCAACTTTTCGATGACGCACAAACTAGGGCGCACGCTTTGGAAAAAGTGTGTGGCCTCCCAGGTGTAACTGTGAGACCCTCCAAATATACAGGACATAGTTTTCAAAACTGTTCTGGAGGGGAAGCATGGTCGGGCGATACCTCTATAGTTTTTAGTATAGGTGATTCTCACGGTTTCAACACACTTTGAAAAATCGTGTGGGGAAACCATGTGAGGTGCCCCTTTGGACAGTGGGTATCGCACGGTTTCAATATGATTAGCCAAACCGTGTGAGATAACCATGTGACCCATTAAAAGTATGAAAAGTAAAAAATTCCCTTTCTGCCTATTTATTCTATTCTCCTCCTTCCTCCCCCTTTGGCCGTGCACAACAGAGGGGAGCTCCCATTTTTCTTCCTCCCCTAGGAATTGATCCACACTCTTCATCTAGACTATGTTCTTAAAGACGTCAGTTGCGTTGGAACAACGTCAGTAGGATCTCAAGTCCTATTACTTCTATTTTACTTTTCTCTCACCATATGGTGCACTAAATCCATGCGAACCATTTTACCCTATTTTCAGGGCGTTCGTCTAAAATGTCGACTTCGTTTGAATCGTCTCAAGTTAGAGGCTAAGATCAGGCATGCGGACATCTACCAAAACTAGGTAGGTGGTTCTTTGATTTCTCTTTTATTTCACTCATGTTTTGGGGGTGTGTATTTGTGTGCGCCATTGGGTATTCTGACTGAGACCCTAATTAATAAACTCCTTGCTTTTAAATTGTTAAACAGATTCTATGGGATGCCTCTAGGAATGCCCTGGCCATGTTGTTACATGTGAGGCTGGGATAGAGGCCTCTGAACTTTGGATGTTTAGGGAAGGGGTGTTAAATTGTTTAATTAAATTGGATATATATATATATATATATATATATATATATATATTACTTACTCGTGATGGTTCCACGAGAACAAAAGTGGTGTGGCCCGATCTCAGTTGTGGTTGTGATACCCACTTGGATTGAGGTGACATTATTAACTAGCATGGGCTTGGCTCGAGGGATACATTAGGTGATGTTGATCACTGATTGGATGACATGATCATTGGAATAAGATGATGTGGTCATCAGGTTACGGGCATGGATCGTGTGATTTTGGATGGCGATGTCTATCAAATTGAGAGACATGGTCACAGGGGAATGAGGTGCCAGATTGGTGCGGCTTAGGAATTTTTTGGTGATTAAATCTCACCTTGATTAGCCAATATTCAATTTGGAGTCGTGTGCACACAAATAGGACTCAGATAATAAGGTGGTTTTGACCATTTGTGTAGGTAGATGCCTCTGTTAGATATGAATTAGGATGGTGTTGACCATCAATGAGGTTTGGAGGTGCTTTTTATATAAATCCACATGGATGGTGAGGAGCCATCAGTCGATGGTGTTGATATCGTTGGCTAGGAGTTGAGACTTACTGTATACTGAGGTTGATGAGACAAGTTCATTAGGAAAGACTGATGTCTCAGTTCCTTAGATTTCAGGATTTGACATGATGGGGAAGTATGAGCTGAGGTTAGAGTGAATAGGTATCTATTGGGGCATGCCTTTGGGATTTCAAATACTTGATGATGGAATGACGTTCTGAGAGATGATCCAAAGGTGGAACCTGAGGGTTCACCTAGAATGATTACCGATAGAGGATGCCTTGGGCTATATGCTAAGGATCCCTCCACTACTGTTATATCGGCAAAGGCCAAAATAGTTGAATGATTCCTTATGGCTATTGAGAACAAGTGAATTAGGTTATATTATACGTTGGGCATGTACCATTCTATTTATATTTTAGATACTACTGGTTAATCACAGATGTAAGTTAGGAATATGTTGGTGTTGGCCTATTGAGATTATTCTCACACCCTACACAGGCCCTTCAAGACATGTGTAGATTTATTGTTCTTGCGACTAGTTAAGGGACTAAGCTCAGAAGATGGACCTTAGGGATCATATTGGACCTTTTTTCATGGGTTGGATGGTAGGGGGCCTTGAGGTTCCAACATCAGCTAGAGTTTGTATCAAAATTCTTATATGTACATACTACTAAGGTTGGCCATGGATGACCCTTTTTACTATTGTATTGTATGACCCATCATGATATTTTTTTCTTAGTTACAAATGGTATGTTGGATTTTTTATTTATTTTCACTGCTGTTATTGATTATTCTTCCACAATTGTTTGTTACCGCTTCTGCTACGGCAGGTTACTCGTCCATTCAAATATGGTATTTCTTATACTGCTATATTTATCTATAGGTCTTTATTATTATCACCTACAATGGTTATAGTTTCCCCACTATCACCTATTTACACCATCACTTCTATTTAGTAGCCTTTGGCGTATGGGGAGGTGTGCCTAAGGCCTAGTGGTCAACCGACCCTGAGCACTATTTGGGTGGAAAGACAGCTCGAGGCACTACAGGTGGTATCTGAGTGTTCTTGACTGATAATTATTAGTGGTTTTCAGCTAACTACTAATGATATCAAATGATTTTATTTTCTATTGGTCTTTCTATTTGGGCTATGATAGACTGGAGATTAGGATGTTGTCAGAACTAGGTTTAGAGCTCATGTTTGGGTGCCTGTATCCCCATGCATGGGGGAAAAACAAAACTTATAGGGGTGGGAAACTACTGTTCTACATTTATATTTTTATAATTGATATGATTTCCATGTTTAGTGGTTCCCTTGGGTGTGATTATTACCTATTTTGATATATGACCCTTATCCTGGTATGGAAAGGGAGGAGTTATGGACCCTTGGCCCAATATGGAGAGGGATGTTTGTTATTATTTATTGATAGGAACATAAGGTGATATATATATATATATATGTGTGTGTGTGTGTGTGTGTGTGTTACTATAATTAAATTCTTCATGATCATCATTGGGAACCTGTATTGCACTAAGAGGGGTTGGGTTGTTTAAAGTGTCAATAAAGGAAGCTAAGTAGTGTTTTTCTACCTAGCATTTCTTTGGTGGTATTCTACTCAACCAACCCAGACATGTGGTTTTAATGAGGTTTGTATGTGATGTGAAATGTAATATATATGTATGGGTGTGGCTCTGATAGAAGCAGGACATGGTGATGATTAGGGGCGGGCCATTTAAAATGTCAACAAAGGAAGCTAAGAAGTGTTTTCCTGTATATCCTTCTTTGGTGGAATCTTACCTAGACACCTTAGACTGATATGTGATTTCTGAATTCGATTTTATAGGTAAGGGGATATGAGGCTAGGTTTATATGTGATACCTGGCTCTGATATGAACGGGTAAGGGGCCAAGAGGCTAGATGTCATGGGACATGGTTGTGGTGGGGGAGAGTCAGGGTAGTGAGATTGCACTACATGTTACTACTTTTCCTATCTATGATATATCTGTATATAATATTATGAATGTTTGACCATGGTATTGGTATTGAGTAGGATTCCACCTAGATGGGATCCAATGGAGCATCATGTGGGAGATGATGTTGTGTTGTAGGAGGATGCATAGGTTGAGACCCTTGAGGGTTAGGAAGATCATGAGTCATAGATACAGGCTCAGGTACATGCTCCAGTGCAGGCGGGGCTACCTCCAAGTTTGATAGCCTTCAGGACATGGCTTGATGAGTAGCTCAGAGCGAGCCTAGTACGTGTTATCTAGAGAATCAATAGGGGAGCTCAAGGAGCAGATCCACCTATGGCGTACTTGACTCACAAGTCCAAGTTGTAACACTCATTAATATTTCAGGGTGAGGGTGGTCCATAGACGGCTAAGAACTAAATAGAGTCGATGAAGATGATCTTTGAGAACCTTGAGACACCCCAGGGTGAATGGTGAAGCTAGCGATGTACATTATCAGAGGACTGGCTAAATGCTGGTGGGACATGTGGGTTCAGGCGGGAAGACACAAGGGACTGGTCTGGAAAGATTTTGAGTCTGGGTTCTTCGATCACTTCTTCCCAGAGACTCTGAGGGTGGAAATAGCTCGGGAATTATTGAGTATTCAGTAGGGAGCCATGACATAGACTATGAAGCTATATTCACCGAGTTGTCTCATTTCACACCCGATATGATGGGCGACGACGCCTCAAGGGTGAGTCATTTTGAGGATGGTTTATGTCATGCCATTTGTGTGCAGGTAAACATCTTCAGGTTAGGATCATTCTTAGAGGTAGTGAATCAAGCACTAATAGCTAAGGGTAATTTGAAAGATCGGTCATTTACGAGCCGACTAGCAATGTCAGGTGACTTTAATGACGATGCTTTAGGGAGATGAAAGTGAGGCCGAGAGGAGTTCCTGTAGGGAAATCAGGCCAAGGACTTAAGAAGTCCACTAAGGAGTGGGTCATTAGTGGTGTGCTTCCAGTGCAGGAAGCCGAGATATGTCTAGACTCAGTGTGATTGGCCTATAAAGGAGTGTCGGGAATGTGGACAGATGGTCCATTTTGAGAGGTTATGTAGGAATCCTTCTTGTTCATTTAAGATCAAAGGATTGGGTCGGACCTAGGAATATGAGGTTGGACCAAGAACGTTACTAGGAGTTGGTATCTAGGAGTCTTTTGCAAATGGAGGTCATGAAAAAGACAATGGGACCTAGTAGCGGGGTCAATAGCCAGTGGCTAGTGCCTTGTCGCAAGGAGGCCATGATTCAGGCAGTTGGGCTTCAGGCTGGGTGCATGTCGTGGGGATTCCAGGGTTAGATCAAGCTGGTGGACTGATGAAAGTCAGAGGTATTCCATGGGTGTAACTGAGTTTTGTTTTATTTTTGGAATGTCCCTTTTTATAGGCATGCCCGTTTTGGATACACGAGGTGCACATGATGTATTTGGACTAACCAGTTGTTGGTTATTAGGTTAGAATCAAATCAGATGAGTTATGATATATATACATGAGGTGTGTTGACATTAGAATTTTTGTAAGGTGTGAGACACTGATACTGCTTTTGAGAATTTGTTGAGATGCAAGACCTCACGCGTGTCATGTGTGGCATGGTCATGAGGTGGGCATCGATACAGTGCAGGATTTTGATGGGTGTTTGATGTGACACATGTATGAATTGAGCACCTGATGAGGTGCATGAGTGATGATGTGTCATGGGAGGACTTTTAAGTCCATTGATGGTCAATGGACCATTGTTTTATTTGTGTTTTTGGATTAGGAAGTGACTGAGGTAGGTAACTCCTAAGGTGGGGAGTTCCTTGAGAGAGTTGACCTATGAACTTGTTGGTCGGGGTATCCCATGCTGATTTTAGTAAGATGGGTACATTCAGTTCCATCTCTGGGTTTTTTATAGCTTGGGGATGATCTATGTTAAATTAGATAGATTGTAACATTCAGGGTTTTTTGATTGGGTAAAACCCCTCACCCATTTTGAATTTTTGGAGTTTAGTTGGTAGACAAACTTTTTTCTTGATTATTGGAACTTAATTATGAGAGTTTCCTTGACCCAAGGAATTTATTTTTGATGAGTATTAATGCTAGGAAAGTTCCTTGGGGTTTTTGTTGGGTTTCAGGTGTATTAGAGGCTGAACACCCAACTTTATGGGGTGTATAGATTGTGTCACATAGTTTGGAAAAACCGCACGACCTCCCAAGTGTAACTATGTGGCCCTCTAGGTCCACTGGACACAATTTTTCAAACCATGCTGGACGGGGCACAATGTTTTTCAATACCTATGTAGTTTTTAGTAGAGATGATTCAAATGGTTTCAATACTATTTGGAAGACCATGCGGGACAATCATGTGAGGTTCCCCTTTGGACAATGGGTGTTGCACGGTTGGTGCATAGTTATCCAAATCGTGTAACCCGTTAAAAGTGTGAAAAGTTCAAAATGTCCTTACCCCCTATTTCTTATATTCTCCTCCTTCCTCCTCTTTTGGTCATGTAAAATAGAGGGGGGATCCCATTTTTCTTCCTCCTCTAGGCATCGGTCCACACTCATTATTTGGACTCCGTTCTTCAGCTCATCGGTAGCGTTGGAACTGCATTGGTAAGATCTTGAGTCCTATTTCTTCTCTTTTACTTTTTCTCTTGCTATATGATGCATTAAATCCTTGCGAGCTGTTTTGACCTATTTTTAGGGAATTCATCTAAAATATTGATGTCTTCCGAATTGTCTCTAGTTAGAGGTTAAGATCAGGTGTGAGAGCATCTACCAACATGAGGTAGGTGGTGTTTAGATTTATATTTCATTTCACTCATGTTTTGGGGGTGTGTCTTTGAGCATGCCATTGGGTAGTCTAATAAAGACCCTAATTAATTAAATCCTTTCTTTTAAATTGTGAAACAGATTCTATGAGATGCCTCTAGGCAGGTCCTAGCCAGGTTGTTATGTGTGAGGCCAAGATGCAGGCTTCAGACCTTGGGAAATTTAGGGTGGGGTGTTAAATTGTTTAATTAAATCGGTTATATATATTTATTTCTTTCCCATGATGGTTCCATGAGAACACAATGGGATAAGCCTAATGTGAATTGTGGTAGTGATACCCACTTAGCTTGAGGAGACATTGTTCACCAGGATGGGCTTGGCCCGGGGGATACTGTTGGTGATGCTAATCACCAGTTGGATGAAATGGTCATTGGAATGAGGTAATATGATCTTCAGGTTATAGGCATGAATTATGTGATATTGGATGGTTATGGATATTAGATTGAGAGACATGGTCGTAGGGGCATGAGGTGATGGATTGGTGTGGATTATGAATTTGTTGGTGATGGAAGCTCACTGTGATTAGCTGATGTGTCATTTAGATTTGTGTGCACACAGATATGACTCAAATTATGTGGTGGTGTTGAACACTCATGTGGGTAGAGGCCTCCTTTAGATTCATATTAGGATGGTGTTGACCATCAATGAGGTTTGTAGGTGCTTTCCATAGAAAGACATGTGGGTAGTGAGTATATATCAGTTGGCAGTGTTGAGACCGTCAATTGGGAGTTGAGGCTCACCATATACTGAGGCCAATAGGACAAGTTCATTTAGAAGGATGGATGTCTCCATTCATTAGATTCCGAGCATTGAGTTGATAGGAAAGTATGAGCTAAGGTCTAAGGGACAAGATATCTACTTGGGTATGCCTTCGGGACTTGAGATACTTGATAATGGAATGAGTTTCTGAGAGATGATCTAAAGGTGGAACCTAAGGGTTCACTTGGACTGATTATCAATAGAGCACACCTTGGGATATATGTTAAGAATCCTTCCACTACCAATATACCTAATATGGATAAAGGAGGTGAATTCTTCCTTATGTATATTGAGCATAAGGGAAGTAGGTTATATTACATGCTGGGCATGTACTATTCTATTTATATTTTAGATACACCTTTTTAATCACATATGTAAGTTAGGCACATGTTGGTGGTGGCCTATTGATATTATTCTAAATCCCTACATAGGAACTTCAGGATGCGTTTATATTTATTTTTCTTGTGATAAGGTAAGGGACTGAGCTCAGAATCTAGACATTAGGGATCATGTGGGATTTTTTTCATGGGATGGATAGCAGAGGACCTTGAGGTTCCTATATAATTTGGGATTTACCATCTTTTTTCCCTTCTTTTGCATAAACATGCTTATATGTACATACTAAAAAGGTCATCCATGGATGGCCCTTTTTAATATTTTATTGTATAACCTGTCGTGATATACATGCTTAGTTACAAATGGTATGATGGCTTGTTTATTTATTTCTGTCACTGCTATTGACTATGTTTATGCTATTATTTGTTATCACTTACACTATAGTGGGTTACTGGTCCCATCAGTTATGGTATTTCCTCCAATTCTATATTTATCTATAGACCTTTATTATTATCACCTCTAGAGGGTATAGTCTCCATACTATCACCTCTTTACACCCTCACTGCTAGTCGACACCATTTGGAATATGGGAAATATTTATTCATAAAAAGTATGAAAACCCTTTGGTTTACTAGATTGAGTATTAAAATAATGTATCTCACCTCTAAAATAGATTTAGTGTCTCTATTTTCATTATATAGTAAAACACTAGATGAATCATTGGAAGGGGTGACATAAATATTTGGAAAGATAATTGGACTGGTAATATCCTCTTCATCTCTAGATTTCTAGTTCCTAACATCAATTTTAGATAGGTGATCTCACATTTGGATTTCATTGATATGATAATGGACTTGGATTAAAGGACCTTTCGTTCCACCATTCAGTTGGTTGAGGAACCTAATATATCTATCTTCATTCTATATCCCTCCATTTTATTCATCATCTCTACCTTTTGTAATTTCATGTTGGACCCATAGTTTCATTTGTTTTCAATGATGTATCAATATGTTTTTAGTGAGTTGATAGTGGTGCTTGGAGAATTTTTGTTAATTCAGTTTATGGAATTGGATATTATTCTTGGACAATTCTACATGTAATTGTGATGATTGTTGGATTAATCTTAAGTTCCAAGACATTTTTCAAGGAGGGCACATTGTTTGCAACAATTTTTGGAGAATAAGTGGAATAGGAGTAAGTCCATGAAATATCTTTTATTGCATGAAGTTGTGAATAATTTGAAGAAGTCCATGAAATTTTTTATTTTCATGAGGGAATTCAAGAAATCCATGAAAAAATATATATTCTTTTATAATTACATGATGAAGGTATTTGAGAATGGTTGAGAAATTATATTTGAGAATGGATTAAAGATCAATTTTATTCTTTGATATTTCTACGAATAATTTATAATGGTGGTATTTTTAAAAAAGTTAGGGGGAAACCACACATGCCCCCAAGGGCTATCCCTCACCCACGCTTGGGGGACCCGAGGGTCAAACTCATGGGAGAGCATGCTCAAGGAGGTTTTATGGTGGAAGGAGAGTTCATGCATGTGTGTAAGGATCGCAAGAGTGTGTACCCTGAGGTGCATATGAGGATGGCCTGGTTAGGCCTACTAGACCAAAGACTTCTTGTGTGAGTATGTGTAAGCGGGTGCCAATCTCCTGCAGAAATGGCATATTGTGGTAGTATAAGGCCTAAACTCATAAATTATGGTGTCGATTAATTGATCATATGATGTGGGATGCTTGATCTGTGGACACCATTACTCTATCATTAAAATGATGAAAATAATATGGGCATCATTATGTAACTGATATGATTTGTCCGATCAATGTGGTGTCATCTTCTACCTCCAGTGACACTCAACTATTTCTTTTCACCAATTTTAATGGTCGCATGTCCGATGATCAATCTTGATCTTGTCAGAGATGTTATGTGATCATTTTTATAGGACAATGAGTTTGAGAATATCCATGAATTCAATCTACATATTTCATACATCAAGATAAATCAAAGACATGACTCTATCAAATTAAAACTATGTTATAAAGCCCTTTTGACTTACGGGATGTGTTTGAGGATCAAAGTGTGAAGGTTCATGCGATTATCATCCCATACATGTGATAGGATTCATCGTAAACTCACAGAAGATGAGGTGATATATTTTTTTATGTAAGATAATTTTATAAATACTAAAAGCTTTAATATATTAAAATATTATGATATAGATTAAAACTTGATGATTCTACACGACTTAAAAACTAGAAGAAAGGCAGTGTAAGGAATGATGATCCTTTCCTATAAAAGGATTATTACCAGGCCTATGATTTTAGAGATACCATTTTATAGAAAGAGTGATCTCGTTTTCCTAAGAAAATAGAGCAACATGAAACCACTATTTCATAAAGGGAAGAATACCTATTAAGATTTTTAGCTTGCATAAAGGAGAGGAAATTCATGGATATCTTGACATGTAAACCACACACTCAAAATTTTCATGAAGAAATAATCCCTTTGGGTTTAGCAAAAAGCCCTTATGTGTAGGTGTAAAACCTTATGCAAAGTCTGTGAATCTGAGAACCCATGCACTTGGTTTACATACAGAAATTCTTGTGTAAAAGAAAGTGAATAGTTGTGCATGTACACGTGAAGAGAGAATCACATTCATGTGATCATAAAACGAAGTCATCATGGAACTTGATGAATATAGTGTGTGTGTGTGTTTTTTTTGTGTTCAAATAAACAAAGAAGAGGACAGTTGACAGTGCATACACTTGCATGCATATATAAATGAACATGCGCATGTGAAATATTAAGACATTGAGTAACCCAAAATAGATGAATATCACATAAAATAATAAACAAGTAATAAATGAATGTTCTAGGTTTTTGAATTCCATTCATTAGAATTCCATGTATAATGTTAATTTATGAGTTTTAATTGAGAATTCAAGAAGGTAAATACCTTGGATTTGTATAGGTCTGATCTTGCATAAAATATCATAAAATATTTTTTACAATTATTTCACACATAATTTAGGCTATAACATCAGTATAAGGAAGAATTTCCTGAGAAGAGTTTCACTAAGGTAACTAATCTAGTAAAAGTGATCAAATATAATTGATTAAGGCTAATAGACCAGACCAATGGCTGTTGAAGATACTTGAAGTGTACATTAGCAAGTGTGATTCAACAAGCTCATGGAGGAATATCAGAAGAATAATACTACATTGGATCATCCCTTGAATAAAAGAGGAAGTCTTTGATTTTATATTAAAGTAGGAGTCTCTTGGTTGGAGCCAGAGCAGAAGAAGTATCTCAGTTGGAGCTAGGAGTAGGAGAACGGTTGGGAGTATAACCAATAATGGCAGAAGAGTAGGATTAATGGAGGGTATAACTAGAATCAATTGGAGGATCAATTACTGAGGGGTATAACCAGTTACTACCTAAACCATTATAATTGATAATAAATATTATAGTGGATAATCCATGTTTGGGGGTATAATCAACATGGAAAGAAGTAAGTCCTTGAACCAAACCCTATAAATACTATGTGTTTCTCTCTCTGTTATTACTACTACACATAAAGTGAGATTGAGAGACATCATAGAGTGGATCAAGAGCCTTAATAGTCTCAACAGGTTGAATTCAAAAGATAAAATAATTGATAAAATGAGTGTACCACTGATTCACCCCCCTCTTAGTGGCACCTAATCTATCTTGGGGCTCTATAATTGATATCAGATCATAGGTCGCCTCTAAAGATCCAAGAGAGTATTTATGAATTTCATAATTTAGGAAATGAGTGAGCTAAATTATATAAAGAAAAAGGAAGTTACTCACGAGGATAAGAAGTTGGAGATTTCTTCAAAGACTCTAAATAATAGAATAAAGAAACAAGTAAGGAAGTTGAAGAAGAATATTATTATAAATGGAGATACACCTTCAACTGAAGGTAATCTAAAAGGAACAACATGAAATAATTATTTCAATTATAATTATTCTAATGAATCATATTCAAAATGTGATGATGATGTATCACATAGTGATATAAATTCTATATTCAATGAACATATGAATAAAGTTCCCAAAGAAATTGTAAATCACATTGTTAACGGAATCAAGGTACTTTTTATGATAAAGAACATCTAGAACAAGAAGTAGAGGAACTGTAGGATCCAATAAGTAATAATTTTAGAAATTTCATCACTCTCAAAGACTTGTAATAAGAAAGGGAGAAATCCATTAATCATACCAAATAATAACTATAATGGTATGCCTATGAGAAAGATATTTATGAGATTTTTGTTAAAGAATATTTCCATTCACTTGGAATATTGCACAAAGTTTATATGGATTTCAAAAAATCTAAGTTAAATGAGTTTGATAATTCTTTTTAAGAGTAAAGAAAAATTCATGAAGAATATATTAAGAATCTAAAGGAATATTAGGAAGATATGTTGAGTTCAGTTGAGAGTGAGAATAACTCCCTCAACATGAAGTGTTTAGAGATAGAGGTAAAATTGAAAAATCAAAAATCAAAACTAGCTGGAACTTCCCATATTTATAGAAAAAGATATGTTGTTACACAAATTTTCATTGAGGATCATGAATTTAAAAAAATCATGAGATCATCCTCTAATAAAATAGAAACATTCTAAAAAACGAAGGTATCCCATTATCCAGAAAGTATCTTATGTACTAATGATGTTTCAATTATTGATATAGGTTCTAAACCAAATTTTGGAAAAGTATGGATGGTGAAAATGCTGATAAACACACCACTTCAAGGGTGGAAAATAAATTATTTATGAAGAGTTGTTCCCTAAGAAGTTTCCAAAAGAGTGGTGGTTCCACTCAAAAGTATCAATATTCAAAATATGTGAAATCTAAATAGACCTCACCTCAAAAGAAGAGAAGAAGGATCATAGTCTATTACCGGTGTTGTGGGAAATTTGGGAACAAGGAATTCGAATGCTAGAATAACAGTTCAATTCAGGAAAATAATATAAGGCCTATATTTTTGGGATGTAAATTTAAAGAAAAGAAAATACATGCACCATATAGGGAAAATACACAAGAAAAGAAAGATGAAAAGTAATCCTTGAGATGTGATAAAGATAGGAAGACAATCAAAAAAATTTATACTAAGAAGAAAAGTGAGAGATAGTCTCCTGTATCAAAGGGATAAAGATACAATTCAAGAATATCGCTTCCACCTAGAAAAAATAAGGGTTGGTTTCAATAATGTCAGCAAAAAAAAGTGCATCGAAAGAAATCATATCAAGATGAAAGACCTAAGCTCATAGGTTTTTGTTAGCGTTGTGAAAAGTGTGTAAATAAAGCCTACTTGTGATGGTATAACATGTAATTACTAGAAAATAGGAATGAATCAAGTGGAAGTTAAGTTGGGTTTATGAGAACAATTTATCATAGAAATAATGGGGTGACCAAATATCCATCAAAGCTACTTATTCAGAATAAGCATGAATTGTTGGAAGAAGTTTGTGGAAGGTGTAATCAAAAGGGTAACACAACTGATATATTCATAAAAGTAATTCTAGGAGATAATCCCTATATTGTGAAAGGGAATAATATTTAAAGGAAAAACAGTGGAAAGTCATGTGAAAATTATAATAAGATAAGTAATGTTAAGAAAGAATGTCTAGTTGTTTTGAAAAAAAAACTGAAATTGGATAAAAAGTTGGATAAAGTTGAAAAAAATTTCTAAAGATAAAGTAAGTGAATTCATAAGTTGAGGTGTAAAAAGTTATTCCACACAAAGATAATGAATTGTGTGTAAGGTGCGGTAAATATGAACATGATTTACACATCTGCATGTAGATTATACCCAATTAATGAGATTTGTTTAAAACTAAAATGAAAGTTATAGATACTCTATGTACTCAAATGACTAATATGTAAATAAAAAATTCACAAAAATGGAAGACTGAAATTGGGAGAAAATAATTGCCCAGGTTGAGAGGCATATCTTAGTCGGAATTTTACTCCAAAATAACAATAAATTACCTAATTATTCTTTTATATATGTGTGTGTATTTATACACTAAAATGTATGGAATTAAAGGATATTAATGCATCCCTTGAGGGGGAACATTGATGAGATGAAGCTATTAAATCTTCATTGCATAGTGAATGTGAAACTTCTGAACAACTGTATAAGATTAGAAAATGAGGTATGTCAATCACACTTCCATCCCTCATTCTTAATTGTATTAATAATATCAATTAAGGGGGAGTTCTTGATTTATGTCAATATGAGAAAAAGGGGAGCTATATCTTTTTCACCCAAAAATTCTAATGTGTTTGTTGAAGCATGAACAAGATTTAGTATGTTTTTGAAAAATCTTATTACTTACAACCCCTTAAAAGATAATTGAGAATATCTGAGAATGATATCACATGCATGGTATTTTATGGACAACATAGAAAACCTTGATGCATTTATCTTATTTTCTATATAGGTTTAACCCATGTGGACTTAGAGTGGACCAACTAAAGGCCCTTTACTAATAAAAACATGTGGTTTCATCCTTCTCTCAGTAAAAGGGGAAGAGAATGTTTATTTCCTTAAAAGGAAAAAAATAAAATATGAGAATACCCCACTTATGATTTTCATTTTATTGTCAATAAGTGGGAGAAAGTTTGAGCACACATATTTAATTTTAATTACGCAAAGAGATGTTGATAAAAAAATACAAGGGGGGGGGGATTATTGGACCCAAAGTCGAATATGTTGTCAATGATTTTTCAATATGTGTTAGATGTGTTGGGGGGTTATAACTAACATGGAAATGAGTAGGTATTTGAACTGAACATTGTAAATATCATGTGTTTCTCTCTCTGTTATTACTATTTCATGCAAGGTGAGATTTAAAGATATCACAGAGTGGATTGAGAACCTTAAATGGTTTAAGAGGTTGAATTAAAAATATAAAATAATTCATAAAATGAGTTTACCACCGATTACCCCCTGAGTTGCACCTAATCCAAACTAGGGTGCTATAATTGGTATTAGAGCATAGGTCACCTATAAAGATACAAGCAAGTCTTTATGAAGTACAAAATTTAGGAAATGTGTGAGCTACCTCAAATGAATAAAAATGAAGCTACTCCTGAGGATAAGAATGTGGAGATTTCTTCCAAGACTCAATAGAACTAAAATAAGAAACAAGTAAGGAAGATGAAGAAGAATCTTACTATAAATGGATATGCACCTTCAACTCAAGGTAATCTAGAAGGTACAACATGCAATAATTATTTCAATTATGATTCTTATGGTGAATCCTATTCAAGATGTGATGATTATGTATCACTTATTGATATACATTATGTATTTAAAGAACATATGAATAAGGTTCCTAAATAAGTGGTAAATCGTATTGTTAAAGGCATCAAGGGACTTCTTTCTAATAAATCACAATTGTAGGAAGAATTAGAAGAATTGTAGGATGCACTGAGTAAGAAGTTTAGAAATTAGATCACTCTCATAGATATAGTATAATAAAGGGAGAAATCCATTCTTCATACTGAATAACTAAAAATGTATGCCTATGAGAAATTTGTTTTTGAGATTGTTGTTAGAAGAATATTTCCATGAACTTGAAATATTGCAGCAAGTATCTATGGATGTCAAAGAATCCCATTTAAAAGAGTTTAAAAATTCTTTTCAAGAGTCAATAAAAATTAGTGAAGAACAAATGAAGAATATGGAGGATGATTGGGAAGATTTGTTGAGATCATTTGACGGTGAGAAAAACTCCTCCAACATGAATTGTTTATATCTTGAGGTAAAATTGAAGAATGTGCAATCACCACTAGCTGGAACTTCCCATATTTCTGGAAAAAGAGATGCTACTACCCAATTTTTCATTGAGGATCATGACTTAAATAAAAGTATGATATCATAATCTAATCAAATAGAAACATCCTCCAAGAAAAAGATATCCCATTATCCAGAAAGTATCTTATGTACTAATGATGTTTCAATTGTTAATACAGGTTATAAACCAAATTATGGAGAAGTATTGATGGTGAAAAATGTTAATAAAACCAACACATATATGGTGGATAAGAAAATATGTATGAATATATATTCCCCAATAAATTTAAAAAAGAGTGGTGGTTAAACTAAATATCATCAAGGTTCAAAATATGAGAAATCTAATCAAAACTCACCTCAAAAGAAGAGAAGAGTGCTCAAAGGCCATTACCAATGTTGCTGGAAATTTGGGCATAAAGCATTGGAATGTTGGAATAAAATTTCAATTCATGAAAATAATATAATTCCATCATTTAGGGTAAGAAAATTTGAATAAAATAGAATAACTTCACTATAGAGAAAAAATACATAGGAAAAGAAAGGGGACAAGTCAGCCTTGGGATGTGATAAAAATAAGAAGACTATCAAACAAATTGTTACCAAGAAGGAAAGTGAGAGATCCTCACCTACATTAAAGGGAGAAATGAATGCTTTAATAATATTACTTCCTCCTAGGAAAAATAATAATCAATTTTAAGAATATATACAACAACAAGTGTTTTGATAAAATTTATATCAAGATGAAAGATCTAATCTCAGGGGTTTTTTTACGGTGTTGTGAAAAGTATGGACACAAAACCTAATATTACTAGTATAACATGTCATTTACAAAAAACAAGCACGAATCAAGGATAATTCAAGATGAGTACATAAGAACAAGTTCTTATAGAAAGAATGCTGTGACAAAAAATCCATCAAAGCTACCCATTCAAAATAGACATGAATGATTAGAATAATTTCCTTCTAGATGTAATCAGAAGGCTCACACTGCTAAGATATGCATGAAAATACTTCCAATAGATATTCCCTATGTTGTGAAATGGATTAAGCTTCAAAATAAAAATAGTGGTGAGTAATGTGAAAATTCTAAGAAGATAAAGAATTCCAAGAAAGAATTTATAGTTATTTATACAAATCAAAAGAAATTGGATAAGTAGTTAAAGGATGCTAAAAAACTTTCAAAAGTCAAATGAAATAAATTGGATTCAAAATTTGAGGTGGAAAAATTTATTCCACACAAAGATAATGACTTGTGTGAAAGGTTTGGTAAATCAAGACATGCTTCACATAGCCGCATGGAGACTCTACCTAATCAGTGGGAGTTGTTTAAAACTAAAATTAAAGTACTAGAGACTCCATGTATTCAAATGAATAATATGGAAATTAAAAATTCAGAAAAAGGGAAGACTAAAATTAGGATAAAATAATGGACTAGGTTGAGAGGCATATCTCATCCTGAATGTCACTCCTAAAGAACAATACAGATCCACTTTATTCCTTTATATATATATGTGTGTGTGTGTGTGTGTGTGTGTTTTCACCAACATGCATGGGATTGAAGGATATGGATGCATCCCTTGAGGGGGAGCATTGATGAGATGAAGCTGTTCAATCTTCACTATATAGTGTATGTGAAACTTCTAAACAGTTTTATAAGATTGGAAAATGAGTTATGCCAATCACACTTTCATCCCTCATGATTAATTGTATTAATTATTTCAATTAGGGGGGGGGGGTGCTTGATTGGTGTCAATATGAGACAAAGGGTAAGCTATATCTTTCTCACATAAACTTTCTAATGTGTTTGTTGAAGTATATATAAGATTTAGAATGTTTTTGATTAACATGATTACTTACAACCCCTTAAAAACTAATTGAGAATATCTGAGCATGATATCACATGCATGATAGTTTATGGAAAACATATACAACCTTTTATTTCTCTCTTATTTTCTACACAAGTTTAATCCATGTAGAATTAGAGTAGACCAATTAAAGGCTCTTTACTAGGAAAACCAAGGGGTGTCATCCTTCTCTTAGTTAAAGGGGAAGAGAATGTTGACTACCTTGAAAGGAAAAAAGAAAATATGATATATCTCTCTTGTTTTCTACACAGGGTTAACCCATGAAGACTTATATTATTCTAATTAAACAATAATTACTAAGAAAACCATGTGGTTTCATCCTTCTATCATTTAAAGGGTAATAGAATGTTAACTACCTTGAAAGGAAAAAAATAAAATATGAGAATACCCCACTTATCCTTTGCATTTAATTGTAAATAAGGGGGATAATGTTTGAGCACACATATTGACTTTTAATTATGTGAAGATATATTTACAAAAAAATACAAAGGGGTTATTGTTGGGACCAGAGTTTCATTTTTTGTCAATGATGTGTCAATTTGTGTTTGGTGATTTGATGGTGAGAAGTGGTGATTCCTAGAGAATTTTTATTAATTCAATTTATGGAATTGGATGTCATTATTGAAAATTATCTATGTAATTGTGAGGATTTTTGGATTGATCTTAATTTCCAAGACTTGTGTCAAGGAGGAAACATTGTTTACTACAATGTTTGGATAAGAAGTAAAATTTTAAGAAGTCCATGAAATATCTTTTATTGCATGAATTTTTGAATAATTTTAAGAAGTCCATGTAAATATTTATTTTCATGAGGGAATTCAAGTAGTCCATGAAAAAAAATATTATTCTATAATTTCATGATGATGGTATTTGATAATGGTTGAGGAATTATATTTGAGAATGGGTTGAAGATCAATTATACACTTGGATATTTATAAGTATTATTTAAAATAGTGGTTGTATTAAAAAGTTAGGGGTCAATCGCACAAGCCCACAAGGGGTATCCCTCAAACACAATTGAGGGACCCTATGGTCATCCACATTGGAGAGCCTAGCCAAGGAATATTCATGGAAGTATGAGAGTGTGGGCCTATGTGTAAGGCCCGTAGGAGTGTGCGCCCGGAGGCACATATGAGGATGGGTTGGTCAGGCCTACTGGGATGAAGCCCATGTGTGTGAGTATGTGTAAGTGGGTGCCAATCCCCCACAACCTTGGAACACTATGGTAGTAGATGAAATGAGCTAATAAATAAAACCATACACAAATGGAGAATCAGATGTGGAATGATCAAGCTGCATACACTTTTCCTCCATCATTAAAATGATGGACTTAACATGGACCGCATGATATTACTGATCCGATCCATCCAATCGGTGTAGTGTAATATTCCACCTTCAACAAAGATCGACTATTTCTATTCACCGATTTTAATGGTCACACGTCTAATGACCAATCTCAATCCTACCATGGATTTTCTATGATCATTTTTATGTGGTGATGGGGATAAGAATCTCCATTCATGAAATCTACTTCTTTCATTCATGGAGATAACTCAAAGACATGGATCTTCAAAATGAAAAATAAGACATAGAGGTCATTTGAATTATTTGATATGTTTTAGTAGCAAAGTGAGGGGGGGGGGCATGTGATTCTCATCCAATGCACATGAGAGGCTTCATAGAAAACTTACGTGAGATGAGGTGCCTTATTTTTTGGAATAAGATAATTTGATAAATACTAAAATATTTGGTATATTAAAATACCATGATACTACTTAAAACTCATAGATTCAGAATAGCATAAAAAATAGAAGAATGTTGGTGCAAGTAATGATGATACATTCCTATAATAGAAGGATTACCAAGCCTGTGAGTTTAGAGTTGCTGTTTGAGATAAAGAGAGCTCTCATTTTCTGAAGAAAACAAAGTAATGTGAAATCGTTGTTTCCTAGAGGGAAGAAGATCTGTAAAGTTGTTTAGCTTGAATGAAGGAAAAGAAATTTGTGTCTCTATTGACATGCAAACCATGCACTCAAGATTTTTGTGAAGAAACTGAGATACCACAAATCCCCTTTGGTTTATCATGAATCTCTAATGTTAAGGTGTAAACCCTTACAAAAAGGGCGTGAATCTAAGAACCTTCACACTTGGTTTTCATGAAAAAATACTTAGAAAAAGTTTAGTTAATATTTATACATGTATTCTTGCATGCATATGTGAAGATGGAATCAATTGGATGCAATCATAAAATATGGACAATGTGGAACTTGAGGAAGACAATGTGTGTGTTCAATGAAGCAAAGAATATGATAATGGATAGTTCATGCACTTGAATGCATATATAAATGCACAATAACATGTGAAAGTTGAAGACATTGAGTAACCCAAAATAGATTAATATCACATAAAATAATAAACAAGGAATAGATGAATGTGCAAGGGTTTAAGATGTTATGCATTACACTTCCATACATGAAATTTATTTGATGAATTTTAATTGATAATTCAAGGATATAAATACCTTGGATGTGTGAAATTATGATATTTCATAAAATATCATTTAAGAGTTGTGTGCATTTATTGGACACATAATTGAGGTTAGTAATTTAGTAGAAGGAATAATTTCCTGAGAAAAGTTTCACTGAGGCAACTGATCAAGTATATGTGATCAGAGATAACTGAGTAAGGACAACAGACCCGTCCAGTGGATGTTGAAGATACTTGAAGTGTACATGATCAAGTGTGATCCAACAAGATCATGGAGGATGATTAGAAGAATCATCATACAGTGTATTATTCCATTAAGAAAGGAGGAAGTATTTCAGTTGGAGTTGAAAGTAGAAGTAGTCTCTCGCTTAAAGCTGGAGAAGAAGTGGTCTCTCAATTGGAGTTGAGAGTAAGAGAATTGTTGGGGGATATATCTAATTGAGTAAGAAAACTTGGACTAATGGGGGGTATAACCATATTCAATTGGAGGATCCATTACTGGGGTGGGTGGGTGGGTTATAACTAGTTGTTTCCTGAACCATTGTAATTAGAAAAAAATAATAAAGTAGAGAATCCATGTTTAAGGGTATAACCAACATGGAAAGGAGTAGATATTTGAATGGAACATTGTAAATACTATGTGTTGTTATCTCTATTATTACTACTTCACATGAGGTGAGATTGAGATATATCATAGAGTGGATCAAGAACCTTAATAATTTCAAGAGGATTAATTTAGAAGATAAAATAATTCATAAAACATGTGTACCATTGCTTCACCCCCCTATTAATGGCACATAATCCGGCCTAGGGACCTATAATTGGTATCAGAGCATAAGTCACCTATAATTATCCAAGAAAGTTTTTATGAAGTGAATAATTCTGGAAATAAGTGACCTAACTCATATGAAGAAAAAGGAAGTTACTCATGAGGATAAGAAGTTGGAGATTTATACCAAGACTCGGAAGAACAAAAAGAAGAAAAAAGTGAGGAAGCTAAAGAAGAATCTTACTATAAATGGAGAGACATACTCAAATTAAGGTAATTTGAAAGGTACAACATGCAATAACTCTTTCAATTATGATTCTTTTGATGGTTCCTATTCAATCTGTGATGATGATGTGTCACTTAGTGATATACATTATGTATTCAAAGAACATATGAAGAAAGTTCCCAAATAAGTGGTAAATCATATTATTATAGGTATCAAGGGACTTCTTTATGATAAAGCACATATGGAAGAAGAATTAGAAGAAACGGGGGATTCACTAAGTAAGGATTTAGAAAGTGCATCACTATCATAGACCGAGTATAAGAAAGGGATAAATACATTCTTCATACTAAAGAATAACTTCAAAGTTATGACTTTAAGATTTTTTTTCTAATATTATTGTTGAAGAATATTTCCATGAACTTTGATGATTGCATGGAGTTTCTATATATGTCAAAGCAGCTTAGATCAAGGAGTTTGAAAATTCTTTTCAATAGTCAAGAAAAATTAATGAAGAATAGAGTAAGAATCTAAATTAAGATTAGTAAGATATTACAAGATAGTTTTAGGGTGAGAAAAACTCCCTCAACATGAAATATTTAGATTTGGAGGTAAAATTGAAGAATCATCAATCACAACTAGTTGTAACTTCCCATCTTGCTAGAAAAAGTGAAACTACTACACAATTTTTCATTGAGGATCACGACTTCAAGAAAAGAAGGATACCATCCTCTAATCAAATAGAAACATCATCTAAGAAGAAGGTATCCCATTATCCATAAGGTATCTTATGTACTGATGATGTTTTGATTATTTATATAGGTTCTAAACCAAATTATATTAAAGTATGGACGGTAAAAAATGTTGATAAACCCACTAAATCAAGAGTTCATATGAAAATATATATGAATATATGATTCCCAAGAAGTTTCCAAAAGAGTGGTGGTTTCACTCAAAAGTATAAAGGTTTAAAATATGTGGAATCTAAATAGACCTCACCACAAAAGAAGAGAATACATCTCATAGGTTATTTTTGGTGTTGCTAGAAATTTGGGTATAAGGTATTGGAATACCGGAATAACATGTTAATTCATGAAAATAAAAGAAGTCTTGTATTTTAGGGAAGTAAAGTTGGATAAATGAGCATACCTACACTACAGAGGAAAACTTCACAGGAAAAGAAAGGTTTTAATTCAACCATGGGGTGTGATAAAAATAGGAAGACTATTAAAAAATTTTTTACCAAGAAGAAAAGCGACATATCCTCTACTACAAAAAAAGGTAGAAATAAATACTTCAAGAAGATTACTACCTCCTAGGAAAAGTAAGGCTTTATTTGAATAAGCTCAGCGACAACAAGTGTCTAAACAGAATTCATATCAAGATGAAAGATCTAAGATCAGAGGTTTTTGTTAGTGTGGTGAAAATTATGGAAACAAATATTACTATTTATAGTATAACATGTAATCTCTAGAAAACATGCATGAATCAAGGTTAATTCACTCTGAGTATATAAGAACAAGTTGTCCTAGAAATAATCATCTAACTAGAAATACATCAAATCTACCAATTTATGAGAGTCGTGAATGCTTAGAAGAATTTGTGGAAGACATAATTAAAATGGTTACACAACTAATATATGTATGAAAAGACTTCTAGGAGATATTCCCAATGTTGTGAAAGGGAAGAAACTTCAAAATTAAAATAGTGGCGAGCCATGTGAAAATTATGAGAAGAGAAATTATGTTAACAAAGAATGCATAGTTTTTTGGACAAATCAACTAAAATTGTCTAAGAAGTTGGAGGAAGGTGAAAAACTTATTAAATAAAAAGGAAAGTGAGTGGATTCATAATTTTAGGTGAAAAAATATATTCTACATAATGATAATGACTTTTGTGAAAGGTGTGTTAAATCTAAACATGCTTCACATGGCTACATAGAGACTCTACCTAATTTGTGGGATCTGTTTAAAACTAAAATGAAAGCACTAGTGACTCAATGTATTCAAATTGCTAACATGGATATTGAAAATTCACATAAAGGGAAGACTAAAATTGGGAGTAAATAATGGCCTAGGTTAAGAGGTAGATCTCAGCCTGAATGTCACTCCTGGAGAATAAGAAAGTCCCTCCTTATTCATTTATATACATATATATACAAATATATATATATACATATATATATATATATATATGATGCATGTAATTGAAGGAGATGGATGAATCCCTTGAGGGGGAGCATTTATGAGATGAATTTGTTAAATCTTCACTACATAGTGAATGTAAAACTTATAAACAACTTTATAATATTGGAAAATGATGTATGCCAATCAAACTTTCATCCATTAATCTTAATTGTATTGATTATATCAATTAATGGGAGTGATTTATTGATGTCTACATGAGAAAAATGGGAATATATATCCTTTTCACCTGAACTTTATAATGTGTTTGTTGAAGTATGTGTAGAATTTATCATGTTTTTTTATAAATTTTATTACTTACAACCCCTTAAAAGAGGATTGATAATATCTGAGCATGATATCACAGGAATGGTAATTTATGGATTGTGTAGACAACCTTATTGTATCTATCTTATTTTATATACAAGATTATCCCACATAGAATTAAATTAGACCAACTAAAGGCTCTTTTCTAAGAAAACTAGGTGGTATAATCCTTCTCTCAATTAAAGGGGAAGAGAATGTGGACTGCCATGAAAAGAAAAAAAGAAAAGATGAGAATAAGACACCAATCTTTTGCATTTAATTTTCAATGAGGGGAAGAAATTTTGAGCACACATATTTAATTTTAATTATGTGAAGATATATTGATAAGAAAATATAAATGGGGAGGTTTTTGGGCCCAAAGTTTCATTTTTTTTTCAATGATGTGTTAATGTGTGTTTGGCGAGTTGATGGTGAGAAGTGGTAATACTTGGAGAACTATTTTGGATTCACTTTATAGAGTTGTATTTCATGCTTGGAAAATTCTCTATGTAATTGTGAATATTGTTGGAATGGTCTTAAGTTCCAATAAATGTGTCAAGGAGAACACATTGTTTACTTCAATGTTTGGGGAAGAAGTAGAATTGGGAGAAGTCCATGAAATATCTTTTATTGAATAAAGATGTAAATAATTTGAAGAAGGTCATGAAAATGTTTATTTTCATGAGGGAATTAGAGTACTCCATGAAAAATATATATATTCTTTTATAATTTCATGATGAAGGTATTTTAGAATGGCTGAGGAATTATATTTTAGAATGGCATGAAGATTTATTTTATATTTAGGTATTTCTAAGTATTATTTATAATGGTGGACTTATTAAAAAGTTAGGGGTAAACCACACAAGCCCCCAAGGGCTATCCCTCAACCACAATTAAGGTAACCGAGGGTCATCCTTGGGGGAGATCCTGCCCAATGAGGTTGCATGGCGTCTGGAGAGTGTGGGTCCATGTGTAAGGCCTGTAGTAGCACACACTCAAAGGAGTGCATGTGGATGGTCTAGTTTGGACCACTGGATAGAAGCCTGCATGTGTGATTATGTGTAAGTGGATGTTGATCCCCCACATCCATGGAATGTTGTGGTTGTGAAAGGAATACACTAATAAAGTGTGGTGAAAATGAATGGATAATCTGATATGGGACGCTTGAGGCATGTAAATTGTTTCTCCATCATTAAAACGATGGACATAACATGGGTCACATGATGCGGCTCATCTGAGTTGTCTAATCAGCGAGGTGTTTTATTCCACCTCCAGTGACCCTTGATTGTTTCTATTTGAAAGTGTTAATAGTTTAAAGTTCAATACTCAAGCCTGAGCCTTCCATGGTTGGTCTATGATCATTTTTATGTGGCAATGAAGTTGAGAATCTTTATGCATAAAATCTATGTCTTTCATGCATGTAGATAACTTGAAGACATGCATTGGCTAAATGAAAATGAAGTTGTAGAGGTCATTTTCATTATATGATGTGTTCGAGCTTCAGAGTGAGGAGGAGAATGTGATTCTTATCCAATTCATGTGATAGGATTCATTATAAACTCACGTAATATGAGTAACCATTTTTTTCAATGAAAGAAAATTTGATAAATAATAAAATCTTCAGATGGATTAAAACATGGATATTTGACATGGCATAAAAACCAGAAGAAAGGCGGTGCAAGGCATGATGATACTTTCCTATAAAAGGAGGAGTACCAAGCCTTTGATTTTATAGTTTTCATTTTAGAGAAACAAAATTCTCATTTTATGAGGAAAATAAAGCAATGTGAAACCGCTATTTCAAGAAGGGCAGAATATATAAGTAGCTATTTAGCTTGTGGGGAGGAGAAGAAAGTTGTGGATATTTTGACATGTGAACCATGAACTCAAGAGTTTTTCAAAGAAATTTAGATACCATGAAACCCTTCAGGTTTAGTGTGAATCTCTTACACAAAGGAATAAAATCTTACACGAAGGTTGTGAATCTGAGAACCCAAGCACTTGGTTTTCCCAAATAAATACTCAAGCAAAAGATAGTGAATAGTTTTCCATGCATGCTTTCACACACACATGAAGATGGAATCACATTCATGTGATCATAAAACAAATTCATTGTGGAACTTGAGGAAGACAATGTGTGTGAAAATAAAAAAAGTAGAGGACAATGGATAGTGAATGCACTTGCATGCATATATAAATGCACATACACATGTGAATGATTAAGACATCGAGTAACCCAAAATAGACGAATAACACATAAAATAATAAATAAGGAATAAATTATTGTGCTAGGGTTTCATATGACATGAAATACATTTACATGCATGAATTGTATTTGATGATTTTGGATTGAGAATTCAAGAAGGTAAATTACCTTGTATTTGTGAAAGTATAATCTTTCATAAAATATCATTGAAGATTTGTGAGTACTACTTGTATGCATAATTAAGGTTGGGACTTTAGAAGAAGGATTAATTGAACGAGAAGGGTTTCACTATGGTAAATAATCAAGTAATGGTGATCATAGATAATTGATCAAGTCCAATATACCCAACTAGTGGTTATTGAATATAATTTAAGTGTCCATGAGAAAGTGTGACCCAACAAGATCATGGAGGAAGATCAGAAGAATCATCCTATAGTGAATCAATCCTTAAATAAAGGAACAAGTCATTAAGTTGGTACTAAAAGTAGAATGAGTATCTCAGTTGGATCTGGAGTAGAATAAGTCTCTGAGTTGGAGATGGGAGGAGGAGAATGGTTGGGGGTAAAACAAACTGAGGAAGAAGAGTTGGATTTCTAGGGGTATAACAAAAATCAAGTGAAGGATCGATTATTGGGGGGGGGGGGTATAACAATTTTTTTTGTGAAAACCACTGTAATTAAAAATAAAGATTATAGTGTAGAATCCATGTTGGGAGGTATAAACAACATAGAAAGGATTGGGTCTTTGAACTAGGCCTTATAAATACTACATGCTACTCTCTATGTTATTACTACTGCACAAGAGGTAAGATTGAAATATATCATAGAGTGGATTAGTAACCTTAACAAGTTCAATAGGTTTAATTCAAAAGATAAAATAATTCATAAAATAAGTGTACCATTGATTCACCCCCCAATGGCACCTAATATGACCTACAGATCTACATTTCATTCATGTGTATAGTAGTGAGGATGCCTCGAATATCCATATTTGGTGAAACTATATTCTAGGAAATATTAAATTTCTAGTATGGTTTATCCAAAATCATGATTTATTTTTTGACATTGAAGTATAGAATAATGTTAGCATACTTGTTTCAAAATGCATGTTCTTTGTGAGATAAAATATGGAATATATACTACATCTGTTCTTTGAAGGGGAGTGGGATCAATACACCTAGTTTCACATGGAGGATGAATGGGGATTATGCTTTACTTCCTTTCTATTTATCACTTTATCACCACCAATTTTTAGTCCAATGAAGTTGCTCTCTTGGATTTTTAGTCATAACTTATCATTTTTATCATTGGCTGTTGGGTTATTTGGGATCTCTGTAATGATGGTTGATATAACAAAGTCAAACCATTAGAAAAATACATTAAAGTGAAATTATTTTCTACTGTTTCTGCCCTCTTTTCATCCTCCAGGGGTTGTGTGAGCCCAAATTTCATCATGATTTGGTTCCCCTCCTCTTATAATTTGAATGTTTCTTGGAGAGGGAACCATGTACAAAGGTGGACTCTTCCGATATTATAATGGATATTTGCTCCTTGATTTATCAGACTTCTATGATGATGGTAATTATCTCATCATTAAATCTTGTTCCTTGTTTACTAACTTGACTCTCTACATCTCGAAGAATATTATTTTATTTATGATTGAAATGGACTATGTACTTATTGTCCAATATCTATCAGGAATCCTCCCTTGCCACTGTATCACTGCATATACTTTCAAGTATTATAAATAAATTATTCATTGAGGTGTAAAGATTCTTCATACCCATAATGAGGGGAATTTTCTAGTGTATTTCATAGCTTCCAAAGGAGTACAAGAGGAGGAATTGATTTTTATCTAAGTGTTGAATCTCTTCCAAGGGATTGTAAAAATTTTATTCATGGATATTCTCTATATCTTCACCACTTAAAACCCCCTTAATGTTTTTGTGTATATTTATGTATCCTCATTTTCAATTTTTATTAAAAAACTGATTCAAATTGTTAGTGTATTGATGAGTTAGTTAATTTTGATCTTACTGATATCTATAGTATTGGGGATTCCAATTGATGAAATGAGAATTATTTAAAAAATATTTGCGTGATGATCCAAAAAACACATAATAAATTTTCCTATGATAACCTTCAATTCATTGAAAATAAAAATAAAAATTGAGTCATTGATATATATGAGATATCGAATTTCCCGATAGGTGGTCAAAACTTTGAAAGTCCACATGTCACATTTCTCTTTTAGTTTTTAAAACCATGAATTTTTTTTATCTGGTCTACGTCATGGAACTTTTAAATGATCTATGTAACGGATCATGTGAGGGGAACTCATCAAAAGAAGTCTATGATCATTTTTTTAATAATTTGTTTTAATTATAGAACCATTACAATGTTTTTTAGTAAGATATCTTTTCCAAGGAGATCTTCTCTCACCAAGTTTATTTATCTTGTCATGAGATGTGCTTAGTTGGAACTTAAACTCTAAAATTTCAAGAGGGATGGTGAACCTGTTCAAAGGTCGGTATGGATTTGTTCTAATCTCTCATTTATTCTTCACAAATTATATGGTTTTCTTCATCAATTTAAGAAGAAACACAATTCAAAGGTTTAATGATATTTTTATTGATTATTTTTAAAGGAGTGGATAATGCATTAATTTTGGAAAGAGTAGCATCTTCATTCCCAACAACTGCTTGAGAAGGAAAGTGAAATCCATTAAAGACAATATATGTGTTGATAGAAGAAAATTAACAATGGAATATTTTGTAGCTCCTTTTCTAAAAAAAGAGTCTAAATCCAATCCTTTGAAGGTATCCTCAATTTAATTACAAGATGAATTATTAACCGGAATATTTTTTTCCTCACTTTTGGAGGTGATATTACCTCCATCAATAGCGTTCTTTCTTCTATCCCCATGCATGTTATCTTAGTAATCTTGGTTCCAAAGTATTTCAACGGAATAATTGAGACCCTCCTCAATATCATTACATGGGATGATCAATGGTAAGACATACATCACTAGGCCTGCTGGAATTGGGTGGAAAAGCCCTTTGATGAGGGAGGAATTAACATTAAAAAATTGATGAGACCATGTAGTGCATGGAAGAAAAATTTTCATAGGAATATTTTTTCTAGTAATTCTCTTTGGTTAATATTTTTTCGTAAAAAGTATGAAAACTATTTGTGTTGCTGGATTGAGCAGGAAAATAAGATCTCTCACCTCTATAATAGCTGACACGACTCAATATGGATCATTGGAAGTGGTGATATCAACTTTGGGAAATATAATTGGACTATTATAATCCTTTTCTTCCCAAGGTTCCTAGTTCTTAAAACTAGTTTCAGATGAGAAGGCTCACATTTTACTTTCACGGATGCGATGTTAGACTTCAAACAAAATTCCTTGCATTCCACCATTTAGTTGGTTGAGGAACCTAATGTATGCATCTTCAATCTAGATCCCTCCAGTTTATTCAGCCTCTATGTATTCTATAATTTCATTCATGTGCATACATAACATTGAGGATGACTGAGTAATCCATCTTTGTGAAACTATATTCCAGGAAAGATTAACATTCTAGTGTGGTGTATCCTGAATCGCGCTTTATATGTGGACATTGAAGTGTATAAGGTGTCACAATTATTTTGAAATGCATGTTTTGTGTGATACAACACATAGAAATTATATATCATTTATTCTTTAAAGGGGGGAGGGACCGATACACCTGGTGTCACTTGGAGGATGCATAGGGTTTTTGGATCACTTCCACTTCATTACCATCTATTTCCAGTCCAATGTATGCGGGATCTCATATTTTCAAACACAACTTATCATTTTTATCACTAGATGTTGGGTTATTTGTGTTGGTAAAGATGGCAAGAGATGAATTTGCAAACAATAGTAAAGAGAATGTGCAGTAAAAATAAATTTATTTCACTTCAAAAAAGATTGAAAAAATAAATTTGATGTGTAGAGAGAAAATAATATGTGCATGAGAAAATAAATGTAGACACCAGAAATTTTAACATGGAAAAAATTACTGAAAGAAAAAAACCATGAGACTATGTCTAGAAATAATATCTCCTATAATAAATGAGTACACAATAGAGACTCCCAAAAATTAAAGGGATCTCAAAATTATAACTCTCCAACACAGCAGAAGAAAATACAAGTGGACAAGAGATGTAGAAAGTAGATCTAACAAAATAACATCGTCCGATAAAGAAGAAAAAATAATAAATCTAACTGTACAGATATAATGATCATCAACTGAATAACTGGGTACTAAAAAATCCCCAATATCAGAAGAAAACTGATTATTAATCAAATCTGATCACAAAAATAGAATTCTCTCCTCATATTGACATAGTGAGCCAAAACCTTTCTACTACCTCCTTTTCAAACAATTTTTTTCCTATAGAAAAACATAACCCCCAAAAATAGACATCTTTAACCTTATTTATTTATTTATTTATAATAAAAAAACAGGGTGCACCATTTGAGGAGGTTCCCCAACAAACTTCCCCTCCGACTCAAGTGGGGATCACCTCAAACCCTTCAATTAGTCGAGAAGTCTCAAATTTACCTTTGGGTAAACTCTTGGTCAACATGTATGACTCATTGTCATCAGTGTGGATTTTTTCAAGCTCCAACTATCTCAAATCAAGGAAATTGTGGATCCAATTATACCAAACGTCAATATGTTTTGACCTTCCATGAAAATAGGAATTCTTTCCCAAAAAAACAACACTATGAATATCACAAAATAAAACATACCTATCCTGATTAAAATTGAGCTCTCGAATAAATTTTTTCATCCACAACAATTCTTTTCATGCCTTGGTTGTTATAATAAACTTTGACTCTGTGGTAGATAAAGCATCACATCTATACAATCTAGACTTCCAAGATACAACCCCTGCAAAAGTGATCAAATAGCCTGAAGTATACTTCCTCAAATCGATATCTTCTACCATATATGAATATGTAAATCCACAAATTATAGGTTACCCACTTCCAAAACATAAACTCAGATCATAACTACCACAAATATAATGAAATATATACTTCACCACTCTCCAATGCTCTCTTCCTATATTATATAGAAAACAGATGACCACACCAACTGCATGAGCTATATCAGGTCTAGTACATTCCATCCATTACATCAAACAACCACCGGTAGATGAATAAGGTATATGTTGAACCTCCTATCTCTTTATTAGTAGAGGGTGACTAAATTTTACTTAGATTAAAATATAAATAAAGAGTATTACTAGCCACCTTTTCTCTATCTATAAAAAATATCTGAAGAACCTTCTCAATATATCTCTCCTAAGATGACCATAATTTCTTGATCATTCTGTCACGGGAGATCGACATGCCAAGAATTTGTCATGATGGACCCAATTATTTCATCACAAAAGACTAATAAATATCCTTCTTCAATATATCAATTTTAGAATCATAATGGACAACAATGATCATATCATCAACATAAAGCAACCGTATAATAAAATCATTATTAGTAAATCTATGAAAAAAAACACAATGATCAGAAGATGTATTCCTAAAACCCTAATGAAAAATGACATATTAAAACTTCCCATACCACTTCCTCAGAGCTTGATTCAAACCATAAAAACTTTTCTTTAACCTATATATATGATTCTATTTACATGTTTCAGCAAAACCCTCTGTCTGCTCCATAAAAATCACCTCATCTAAATCTCCATGGTGTAAAGTTGTCTTCACATCCATTTTCTCAATCTGCAGATCCAAACTATCATCCAAACCAAGAACAACCTGAATAGAATAAATTTTGACAAAAAGTGAGAAAATGTCATCAAAATCAATATCTTTCTTCAAACAGAAGCCTTTAACAAATAACCTCGCCCTGTATCATGGAACAAAACTGGATTCTTCATTTTTAATCTGATAAATACACCAATTTTTCAAATCTCTCCTACCAGTGGGTAATTTCACCATCTCAAAAGTATGGTTTCCATGCAAGGATCTCATCTCATCATCCATTATTGTAATCAATTTTCCCTTCTTTTCACTTTCTATCACCGCATCAAAAAAATTCGGTTCTCCCCCTTCAATGAGAAACACATACTCTTTAGGTGAATAACGAGTAGAAATGGTAAGATATTGAGATGACCACCAGAGTGGAATTGTGGGTTCATTAATAACACCTGGAACTAGATCATCAGAAACAAAAGGTGCATCAGAAACATCAACTCCAACCTATTCACCCTGAACATCATTCTACACATCAACATGATCATCAGAATAAACAATATGAGGTACATTTGAATTAGAACCTGACTCAAAACTAACAAATCCATCAGAAGTTGGAAAAGTATATTTTTCTCCCTTAACAATATTTGAAATAGCCTCATCCTCCTTAAACACTAAATCATGGATTCTGAAAAGTTTTTTCAAAGTAGGATCATAGAACCTATACCCAAACTTTTTATGTCTATAGCCAATAAAAATACCCTATTGTGACTTACCATCTATCTTGGATCTCTCATCTCTAGGCACATGGACAAAAGTCTTACAACCAAAAATTCATAAGTGATAGTACCTGATCTCTTTTCCATACCAAAACTTTTTGGGAGTGAATTTCTACAAATAAACCACATGTGATAAATTGATAATATAAGCAACAATAAATAAAGGCTCACCCCAAAAATATCCAAGCAACTATGCTTCCAAAATTAAACAAAAAACTCTTTCTAACAAAGTCCATTTCATCTTCTCAACTACACCATTTAGATGAGGTGTCTTGGGTGGTGTCTTCTAATGTAGAATACCTTCCTGTCTGAAATAATGATCAAATGCACCACAATACTCACCCCATTATCAGTACGAATACATTTCAATTTCTTTTCAGATTCTCTCTTAGTTGAAACCTAAAATTTCTTAAAAATGCTAAGCACCTGACTTTTGGCATTCAAAACATAAACCCAAATCCTACATGAGTAGTCATCAATAAATTTCACAAATAAAGGCCATCACTAAAGGTCTTAGATCTCAATGTACCATAAATGTTATAATATACTAATTCAAGTACCTGTGACTTCCTATGTAAATGATGACTACTAAAACTCTCCCTGCTCTATTTTTCAGCCATACGCTGATCACACTTATCCAATTTGACACTCTTAAAAAATGGAAAAATATTTATCTTGTCCAAAAAACCAAGATATTCCTCACTAATGTGGATGAGTCTCTTATACCATAACTTGGACGAAACACTGTAATCAACAACTCAAGTAGTATCACAATAAATAGAAACTCTAGTCCAGTACAAACCATATTTCTTCTTCCCTTGATCCACAATCAAAGAACCCTTGGAAAACTTCCATTTTCCATCACCAAAAGTACTAATAAACCCTTTATCATCAAGAATGATGGGGGGAATAAGATCTAAGAAAACCTTAGACGCATGTCGAACATTCTTCAAAATAAACTTACTTCATGTGTTGGTCTCTGAGAAAATAGTCCTGATACCCACAACATCTGCATGACCATCATTACCCATCTTAAAAATTGAAAAATTACCTAGGTTGTAAGATGTAAAGAGATCCTTCCTTGATATCATGTGAAAACAAGCATGACTATCAAAAACCAAACAAAAATCATCATAAGAAATATTAATGGAGCCATAAACAATAACAAGATCACCCCCTATAGCAGTAGTGACACGATCATCATCATCGCCATTTTTCTTATGTTGATTTTCCTTCATTCTATTTTCTATTTTTAGCCAATAGGAAATTTTTTTAACATGTCATTTCTCACCATAATGGTGACATTCAAACCCTCTCTACTTCGACCTGGAATTGCTTCTGCCTTTGCTCTTACCTTGACTGCTCTGTCCTTGATTCTTTTCCTAGCTTCTCCCCCTATTATCTATGACTAAAATCTCTAAAGAATATTTCTCTAGAGTACGTCTCCTAAACTATTTATTCAAAATAGTAGACTTAATGAAACTGAATGTCACGACACCATTAGGAGGAGAACCGTTTAGAGTAACAAGTAAATTCTCCCAAGAATCAGGTAAATTGTTAAGCAAAAAAAGTGCTAAAACCTCATCTTCAAAATCAATACCCATACCAGAAAATTGATCAAAACATATTTTATATTCACTAAAATGGTCATAAATAGACGTACATTCTTTGTACCTCAAATTCATCATTTCTTTGGGAAGATCCAATTTATTGTTTTCTATCTTAGAATAATAGGTAGTCTCAAGCTTCTCCCACAAAGATATGACATGAAAAATGTTGAAAATATAGTTCATCACAATGTATTCAACCCAATAGTGAATGAAACCACAAACCATCTCATGCACAAATGCCCATTCTTCATATGACATTATTTTTGGATTCGGAGTCCTAAACACAAGAAGATGAATTCACTTGACAAAAAGAAGATCCTTCATTTTTAATTACCACATATGGTAGTTGGTACCATTCAACAAATCATCTAACTATAATTGGCTTCCATAATTTATCTAGACAAAAGAAAACCATTTGATACCAGATACTGGGAAAGACAATAAGAGTTGAACATGCAAACAACAGAAAAGAGAACAAGCAGTGGAAATAATTTTTTTCCTTTCAAACAAGCCGATAAAAATAAAGTGGATGTGCAATGAGAAAATAATATCTGCACGAAAAAGTAAATGTTGATGCTGGAAATTTTAACGTGAAAAACCCAATGAGGGAAAAAAACAAGAGACCTAGTCCAAAAAGCATATCCACTATAATCAACGATTACATGGTAAAGACTCCAAAAAATGAAAGGGATATCAAAAGTATAACTCTATGAAAAAGTAGAAGAAAATACCAGTGGATAAGATATGCAAAAATTAGATCTGAAAAAAGAACGTTGCCCGAGAAATAAGAGCAAAAAATAAATCTGACCATATGGATATGAAGACCATTGACTAAATAATTGGGGGATGAAAAATCACCAAGATCTGAAGAAAACTAATTTTTGATCAAGGATGGTCACAAAAACAGAATTTTATTATCATATTGACTTAATGATCCAAATCATATTCATTGCCTCGTTTTAAAACAAAATTTTCCACATAACAAAATGCAACCCCCAAAACACACGTCTTTGACCTTTTTTTTTATTTTTTTAAGAAAAATGCGGGGTGTGCCAATTGAGGAGGCACCCCAATAAATTGGGAGCTCCACAACAATGCCCGACACAACAGAGTCAAACCAATAGAAAACCACATTAAAGTGAGATTCTTTTCTACAATCATTACTCCCTTTTCAACTTATAAGAGCTGTGTGATCCCCACTTTCATTTGGACCTGAATCCTCTTCTCTTCTAATCTGAATATAATTAGATAGAGATGGTGGAATGATCGAGGGTCGATGGTTGAATATGAGATGGATGGGAGGGGCCTAACATACTGTGTCTAGAAAAATGGTGAAGATAAAAAGAGCCATTCAAGATCTACTCCCCCAAGTGCTCAAATCTATAAGAAAAACTAGTTTTAAATTAAAAAATTTTAATAATAAATTTTATCTAAAAATCTATATAATAATTATTATAATGATTATTATAATAATATATATAATAAATCAATTATATGTTATTAGAATTATATATATATATATATATTATTAGATATATATTGGTTATTGTGTAGAATTAAAATTATGAATTAAAAAATAGTCTTAAAATATTTATACATATAATAGTATTATAATAACATTAAAATATAAATATTAAAATTAAAATGATGTCACAATAATACTACAATTACATGTGAATATATTTTAATAATAAAAAGAATACTAAAACTACAAATATTTACAATACTAATAATAAAGTGTGAATTTGGAATGCTTCAGCTACCTCCCTCAGTCAGAGACAGAGGATATCTGTTCCGTGGGAAACCGGTGGGGATGAGAGAGACTAAGTTCAATGAATGAGCACAGTGAGGAGAGTCAAGCTCCTTGGTTCTATTCATGAAGGGATTAGAGGGATACCGTGAAGGGATCAGTGGTTTTGGATCAAGGTTGTGTCAAATTTCGATCACACCGGGCCTGGAAATCAGCATTGGAGCAGGATGACATCGAGCCCGAAGGATGACCTATCACCCACGAAACTTACCGTTGAATACAACACTCATTTATTAATTTTAATATTTGTAAAATCTTCAAACTGATGCTTCTGGTGGGGTTAGTGTTTCTACCCAATCTGACTGTTGGATCATATATTTAGTTCTTGTTCCCCTTCTTCCATCCCTCTGTATTCATTTCATTCTGCGTTCCCCCCTCCACCTTCTTCATGTCCTCATCATTCTCTCTAACATGAGGGCAATTTTACAGTGGATTTCTTAACTTCCAAAGGAGTTCTGAAAGAGGCATTGATTTTTTATCTGAGTGATGGCTATCTTCCTACAAATTGTAAAAATTTTATTTGCGGCGACGCTCTTGAGCTTCACTATTTCAAACCCCCTTGAAGCTTTTTGTATATTTCTGCATCCATGTTTTCCTATTTATTAATAAAATGATTCTAACTATTGATGTATCGATGATTTGGTTAATATTGATCTTGGTGATATCTATAGTATTGGGGATTCCAATGGATTAAATCAAAATGATTTCAAAAATCCTATATAGATATTATTCATCAGGGTGTGAAGATTGTTCATACCTAGAACAAGAGGAATTTTTCAATGGATTTATTAGGTTACAAAGGAGTGTAGGAGGTGGAATTGATTTTTTATTCGAGTGCTGGCTGTCTTCCTACAGTATGTACCAATTTTATTTGTGGCGATGCTCTTTGGATTCATGACTTCAAACCCCCTTAATGATTTTTGTATATTTCTGCATCCATGTTTTCCTATTTTTAAATAAAATGATTCAAATTGACAGTGTATTGATGTATTATTCAATATTGATCTTGTTGATATCTACAGTATTGGGGATTCCAATCAATTAAATGAAAATGATTTCAAAAATATTTGTGTGATGATCCAACAAAATATATATTAACTTTTCTTATGATAACCTACAATTTGTAACGCCCCGACCCTAGTTACCCAGAGTCGGTGCATTATTACATAACATTGGCATGATCATGAGAAAGATCAAGTCTCGAAAGACCGATTAGTTTAGTAGCCTTGGAATAACTAGATACATCCATAAATTTTTACATTACATCATAAAAAACAACATTTTGTCTTCATATCCCCTCATACTATCCCTGCAGGTCATTCATAAATTACTTCTTCATAATCCTGGAAAAAAAAAATAAAACATTGAAAGGGGTGAGCTCGGATGCTCAGTAAGGATAACATTATAGCAGAAGCTTTCATAAATAATCATAAACACTTAAGGCAATTTATAACTAAAACAAAAGCCTTTGAAACTTGAACTTTCAACATGGTATGGCATAAATAAAATGAAATAATGCCATTTACTTACTCACATGGATATTCTACTAGTCGAATTATCACATGCAATATCAATAACCACTTTCATAATGATGGAATGCATAATGCCAGACTATCATAACCACATAGCCAAGGCCTCGTGCCAAGACTACAAATAAGATTTTGCCAAGGCCTTGTGCCAAGACACTAGTTTGTCTCATGAGACCTACCGATGCATCGAGGAGCTATAGCGGGCTCCACCCCTCACTTATTAAGTCCAATGCATTCCTCATATGAATAGGTTTAAGCATAAAATAAACATTCGTATTAAAACTAGCATACGAAATGTCAATACTTTAACCACAAACCATGAATGGTATAAAAATAGAACATCCACAGTCAAATATAACTCATTTGATACAATATGAAAGATTTTATTGTATCACATTAACCTCTATAATGAAGGATGTTGACATAGATGAAAATAATCATCAAAACTATTTGAGAGAAATATCCCCCTTTTCTTGAAAACATTTAAAAGTCACACTATTTGTCAAGAAGCCATTTAAAAATAGATTTTTGAATCAAAGTGTCCCATACCACTTTGAAACCTTTTAAAAGGATTTTTAATTTCTAAACTTTAATGTCCATATAAATAAATCCTTAAAACCATTTTTAAAACATGGACATTAATGAGAAAGATTTAGATGAATAAGTCTTTAAAACATTTAAAAATGGTATTTTAGTTAGAGATTCTAACCAAAAGAGAGACACTTGAATGAAAATAATTGAGGTAATCAAAACTTTGTAATATCATGAGAATAAAGGGAATTCATGATATACTATGTCAAAGTACATTATATACACCACATAAAAGTGATTTGGTGTATATCAACAAAGAAGTCTCAATGGAATGCAAGTTGAGATGAAATCTATCATAAAGGCCATATCCTTAGGTTAAGGATAAATCAACAAAATAATTACGTGTGAAAAATATAAATACACTAAATATGATTGGATATTCAGTGTAAAACAATCAAAGTATATTCACACATATTCCTGTAAAAACAACACCAACGAATTGGATGTTTAACTCAACAAATGGTGAAAGAGTTAAAATTACTCTTATCAAATTCATATCAATGACTTGAGAATTTTCAATGGAGTGATTATGTGTATCAAAAGTATATCCACAGGAAGGGTAGTGGAAATTATGACATAATCAAATGAATAGTTATTCCACACATAATCTTGGGGTAATATAATCAATGAAATATGCGTAAAGCCAAATGAGTGGAAATTGAAATCTCAAATTCCCTTATTGATTAGGTAACTTAAGAAACAAACACCCATGAAAGAAAGATCATACCATGATGATGTAAATACCCATAAAATAAAGTATATTACACAATGAAAACAATCATGGGTAGTACACATACGCCACATGCAATAATTAAGTGGTGATCAATGGAATTCTCACGGAATTAAAAGTGAGACAAGAAACCCCTTACCACGTTAATCAACTGATTCGCATGGCCAAAAGTTAATAACCACCAAATTATTTACAGAATAACATGAATATAAAGTGAATCATGATAATATATATCAAATGGAAGTACACAATACACCACTTTCAATAATTTAGTAGCGAACAATGGAAATCTCACGGAATTGAAAGTGAGATAAGAGAATCCCTTACCACGTTAATCAACTGAGTCGCATGGCCAGAAGTTAATAACCACCAAATTATTTACAGAATAACATGAATATAAAGTGAATCATGATAATATATATCAAATGGAAGTACACAATACACTACTTTCAATAATTTAGTAGCGAACAATGGAAATCTCACGGAATTGAAAGTGAGATAAGAGAATCCCTTACTTTGTACTTTTTCCTTGGTCGATGGTAGGTTTACCTCCTGTATAATGGTGAAATAATTGTTATTGAATAATACAAGAATCAGTTACTTTAATATGATATCATATATGATCTTTTAACATTGATTTGTTAATAATATCTTAGAATTATCGTCATTTCAGGTGTTAACGGGTTCATTTTACTTTATATTCTTTGTTATGTGAGCCATATTCGTTATTAATGGGATGTATATTATTCATATCCAGAATGGTATCAAGTACTTAAACATCATTTTTAAATCATCAAATGATAATTATACTTGAATGGATACGATGGAGAATGAATCACATCGCGTTCGTGGAGACGGTAGTCCGTACGTACGCACGGATGCTACTTCCATTTAATTTTTATTTTAAAAGAATCGAATCCAAATGATACATAGGTATATTAATATTCCAGTAAAATATAATATTCTATATATGTTACTTAAGTTCATTAACACCATCCTTTATACGTTCCATGTGTGGTATGAACGAGTCATATCATTTTAAGGGGGCGGTAGTCCGCACTTCCTCAAATGAAATTATCGTATGTATATACAACATGAAACGAATAATTGTATGAAATAAAATGGAATTACAGAAGCTTATATATAAAATATATATCATTAATATCATATTTAATTACAGTGCCATCCTAGTGGCCACCATGAGAGGCGGTAAGATGTATTTGAACAATCATCGTTTCGTGAGGCGTTAGTTTTCCATCCACAGAAACATTATGTTCATCATCCATTAGATGGAGTTGTGTGAATGTGTAGTTTGAATCCTTCTTATAACAACATCCTAGTATATTGTGGATACTGGTGTTGTTACAAAAGAAAGGAAATAAAAAGAGTTTGGGGGTTGGAGAAGCAAAATAATTGAAAATAATTTAAGAGAAAATGTTACCTTTAATTTAGGTAACTCACTTTGGTTGGAACCAAAGGACTTCTTGAAATGCTTTCTGCCTAAGGGGAAGCTTCAAGGAGGAGGATAGGGATGTGGGGAGCTTAGTTGGGCAGAGTTTGGACGAGCCAAGTGGCTTGAGAGGTGTGAGGAATGAGTAGAAGTGGTCTCCTTTTATAAGGGAGAGGAGGGGCTCTTTAGGAAAGAGTGAAAGTATTACTTTATAATATAATTATATTCGGTTTATAATGGTCCAAAAATCATTGAGGTCGAAGATAAGATGACTCATATTCTAAATAACATCAACCAATAAGAATTGGACAGGTTTATATAATATTTTAATCATTATAATTTTATTTATTTAAATGATTTATTAATGAGGTAATCATTGAATCATTATTGTGTCATTAATAATTTAAATTATTTGATGTCTAAAAATTATAAATAAAATATAATTATGTAGGAAATCTTTTTAGATTTCTAATGAATATTTATAATCGAAAATCCAACATGTATAACCCTATGTAAAAATTGTTCTTTTAAAAGATGTAAGCTTATGCCATTTTTGTATTCATTTTAACTTAATTAAAATAAAGTGTCATTATCACTTACAAGTGGATCAATGGGGTCCCAAAATTGACCCAAATATGCCCATGGTCGACCATGTATCAACCAATAGGGTTAAGACACGTTTTAGGGTAATTTAGTATTATTATAATATTATTTTTTAACCCTTATTTACCGGATTTACCCTTAACCATGGTAAATAAAATATTTACCGCAGTAATTATTCAAAATGTCTAAAAATAAAAGTTACCTATTTACACAATTTGAACATCCTGATTCCAAATATGGAATCCATTTTTCTAAATTCAAAACACAGAAGTGGCAGAAATTAATTTAAAATTAATTCCCGCTGTCAAAACAAAAAGCGTGTTTTTAAGAGATAATAACTATCAAAAGATTGACACTTGTTTATGTTCGGTTTAATTGTAAAATTATGTCCAATGACCAAAATTATATTAAATGGTAAAAATATATTCTAAATATACTTTAAAACCACTCAAATTCATAATTTATCACTATTAATTATTTTGATTAAAAAAGTTGTTTTTAATTAAAATTTAGTAATTTTTACTATTCATCAAAATATGAAAGTTATCCGAAAAGTACCAAAATTTCACCCTAGGCTAATTTCGATATTCCGAATCCAAAAATGAAGTCCATTTTGAAATATAAAATATATATTATTTCAAAAATTAGGAATTACTATTCACAACGGCTAGTTTAATTAGTTGTGGTGTGTGTTAGAACTCGAGGTTGCGTACAACACACGCTATCGCATTATTCGAAGGGAAACGTACCGTGGAAGCTTGGGGTGTTACACAATTCATTTACAAAAAAAGAAAAAACAAGTTATTGATACATCTAAGATATCAAATTTCTTGATAGGAGGTTAATCCTTTGAAAGTCCACACATCACATTGCTCTTTTAATTTTTTAGAATTGTGAAAATGTTTTTTAGATTGTATATGTCATGGAACCTTTTGGTACTCATTGAATTTTTAGAACTATGAAAATGTTTTTTAGCTTGTCTATGTCATGGAACTTTTAGGTGCTTTGTGTAATGGGGAACCAAAGGGGCACTCATCCAAAGAAGTCGATGATCATTTTTTAAGAATTTTGTTTCATTAGATAACTGTGATAATGTTTTTATTAAATCCCTTACAGTGGAGGAATAAATACTTCTAGTTGTAAAATATCTCAAATATGGTAGCATCCCAAGACCTAATGACTTCTCTATTTCCATTTACATCGTGGTTTGGGATTTCATCAAGAAATATCTATAGTGACGGTGCAGGATTACTTCAAGGGTGGTGCTCATCCTTGAGTTACCACTGATGTTATTCTTTCACTCATTCCCAAGGTGAACTATCCCAATGAATTTTGTGAATTTTGACCCATAATTTTTTGTGATTTTTCATACATGTTTCTCGCAACAATACTCAACACTAGATTATCCTGAATCTTACCTCTCTAATTCTTAGATTAACGACATGGGTTCCTTAAAGGTAGGAGCATACATGGGGTGACTGACTAGACCCAAGGAATGATAGTAGACATTGATAGGAATCTAGTATGATCCAATGTCATGACCAAGATCGATATAGAGAAAGATTGTCACGAACCGAGTCAAAGTGTCATCCAATCTGACACCCGACCCAACCCATGGCATGGTTCGAAGGGCGTTCCTGATCCCCATAGGCTGACAACAAGTGTCTGAGTATCAAAAATAAAACTTGGGAATGATTTCACCTTATTACATAAACAAAAGTAACCGAAAATAATAAATAAACCAAAACTAAATAATCATAACCAAATTTGGTATAACAAATTTTCATATTCAAGTTTACAACTTTAAATAAAAACCCAAAAGGGTCTACAACAAAAAGGAAACTATACACTATCCCAAAAATCACCATATGACAAGAGGAGTGTCGTCCCCAAGCCACCACCATAACACCTACACGGGAATAACACTAGTATCCTGAGCCACCATATCCAAACATCCTGATTTAACCTATGTCAAACATAAAAAAGTCTACTTATACCTAAAGGTGTAAGTAATGTATGACCCAAAACCCCATAGGATGCCACCCAATAAACAGATTTCATGATATAAACATTATAAGATAAATAATCATGAAAGTTTTATAAAATAGAAACTATAAAATTTTTTATGGAAAACATTTTAAAGGAAAACATGATTTCTTTTTAACTAACCGACAAAGTATATTGTATGCTGACGGTAAGTACAATCTCTTTAAAGAGAACTAAGCCACGGGAAAACCCTATAGGAACTATATAGCAATGGGACGCTAGGTACATCATATCTTGGTGAAAATTAGTATAACAACAACGATCAATAGTGTTTTCATGCATGAACCACTAGGAGGGGAAACCCCATGGGCCTAGTGGTATCTAATCATCGTTGTCATTTATTTCGTGTTGTATCATCAATCCTGTTAGATGAATTCGGGATGAATCACTTCCGAATCAACTAGTGTACTAGTACTAGTTCACTCACCTAGTTACCCAAGTTTCCTTTCGTGCTCAATTCTCATTCCACATAACACAAGGATCATAATATTCATATAAACACACGTTCCAATCAATATACACACTTGGTAAATCACATTTTTCACAACCAAGACCACTTCCAAATCCAAATGCACACCAAATCCACTTTGAAACATGTTTCACATCATTTTCAAAATTAAATAAACCATTTTCACAATTTATAAAATACCTTCAAGAAGTAAAACAAATGAGAACACTTGAAAACAACCAATTATCATTAGAAAATACACTTTAAACATCTTAAAACTTTCCAAAAACACATTTTTCACCTCATATATAATCCATAGAACACATTTAAACACTCAAGAAAGCATATCAAATTTTTCAAATAATGTTTAAGAACAGAACTACCTACCTTGAGTGAAGAAACTTTCAGAAAATGGTGAAAATATACAACCACACCTCAATCGAACCCTATAAAGGTGAACCATAAATATCAACATCAAACCCTAATAATTAAGATCTAACCATAAAAATGACACCCTACCTGCTGGAGAAGTGTAACCCCAAGAAAGAAGATGAAAAACCCTAGAAAAGGGGGAGAAATCAAGAGAGGGACTTATTTGAGGGTTTCTTGAATAATATGAGCCAAATTACCCACAAAAAGGGAGACCAAGGGATAGAAGAAGAAGGGGGAGGCACAACTAGGGCTGAAAAACCACATAGGGGAGAATTGGGGTGAATTGGGGTTAAATCCAGGGAGGGGTAGAAAGGTAAAAAACCCAATTTTTAATGACCTGGATAGGCCACACAGTTTTCAAACCGTGCGGTTGACACTATCTACCTAGGACATGCTACACAGTTTACAAACCGTGCAATAAGTATCTGCCCAAAAACACCACTTGGCCGCACGGTTACCTGGGCAAGGGCGCAAGGTTTGACAAACCGTGGGCCAACCTTTCGGACCATGCTGTTTACCCAAAATTTATCATTTTCTCAAGAAACTCAATGGAAATCCAAATGAAAAAATCTAGACTAAAAATAAATTGAAAAATACCTCAAAATGAAATAATGGGTGTGACAATTCTCCCACTATGAAAAATTTCCGCCCCAGAAAGTCACTCCAAAGCTTGATTAGGGAATTAAAATGGATACTCTTGCTCAACCCATGAATTATTCTCCCAAGTCTCATGCTCATCATTATCATGATTCCAAAGTATTGGGATTAGTGTAATATACTTCCCATGAAACACTTTCTATTGGTAATCTACAATCTATACTGGTCTCTCAAACATAGATAAGTCAGCCTCTATTTATAATTCTTCCCAATTCAACACATGAGATAGACCTGGGTTGTACTTCTTCAGATGGGAGACATGAAACATGTCATGAATTGATGTTAACTTCAAGGGAAAAGTTAACCTGTATGCTACTTTACCAACCCACTTAGTAATCTTAAAAATTATGACATACCTTGGCATTAGATTTCCTTTCTTACCCAAACGACGATGACCCAAACGAGGTTCCACTACCAAAAACACTCGGTCACCCACAAAAAACTCAATATCTCAATGACTATGATTTTCATAAGACTTGTGGTGACTCTGAGCTGTCAACAACCACTGCCTGATTAGGTTGACCTTCTCAGAAGTCTCTTTCACTAAGCTCGATCCCAATAATGAGGTCTCACCAAACTAAACCCAACATAAGGGAGACCGATACGACCAACCATATAGTTCCTCAAAAGGATCCATTCAAATTGAGGATTGGTAACTATTATTATATACAAACTCAACCAATACCAAATGGTTATCCCAATAACCATCTACATTCAAAACACTTTCCCAGAGCATGTCTTCCAAAATCTGATTTTCCCATTCTATCTGACCATCCGTTTGAGGATGGTATGTTGTCCTTAACTTAATTTGTGACCCCATTGTCTTATGAATGCCTTCCTAAAACCATGATGTAAAATAGGGGTCCCTGTTAGAAACAATTGTAGATGACACACCATGAAGCTTCACAACCTCCTGAACATAAATCCGCCCTAACTCATCCACCTTTTCTGAATCTTTGATCTAAATTAAATAGACAGACTTGGATAGATGATCGATCACTACCCAAAGAGTATTCCTTCCTCGGTCTATACAAGGCAAACCAATAATAAAGTTCATAGCAATCTCATCCCACTTCCAGTTAGGAACGAGTAACGGCTGAAGAAAACCAGAGGGCCTTTGGTGCTTTGTTTTAACTTGCTATCATGTCTAGCACCGTGATATGAAGTCAGCTATATCATGCCTCATGTTGGGCCACTAGAACTATCGACTAACGTCATAATACATCTTGGTAGCATCAGGATGAATGAACCACTGAGACTATTGGATAACTTGCATCACCACCTTTCTCAACGACAACAGCAGCACAAAGCAACCCTTAAATCCCAAGATTCCTTCAAGAGACTATGACGAATCGCAAGGCATCTCCCCACCATGAAGAAAAATCTTAGACTGCTAGCACAAATCATCACCAGGCTGCTCCTACTGAATCAACTCCAAAAGAGGAGTCAACTAGATACTAGCCAAGAATGCAACTCCACTATGCTCCTTGGTCTCCAAATGCAACTGGGAAAAAAGACCCATCAATGTCCATTCATCATTGGACTTACTCAAAGGTTTCACTAACAGTTTTTAGCTGAGACCATCTGCTACAAAATTCCCTTTACCTGAGGTATAAATTATATTGAAGTCAAACCCCTGAAGGTACTAAACCCAACAATACTTCCTTAAATTTAGATATTTTTAAGGGAAAATATTGTCCAAACTCCTATGATTGGAATAAACTACAAATTTCTCCCCAAAAAGATAGTAGTGCCACGTTTTCAAAGCATTCATCACCACTACTAACTCCAAGTCATGGTTCATATAGTTATTTTCATGTGTCCAGAGTTGGCGAGAGTCATACTTCACTACATGGTCACTCTACATGAGCACACACCCGAGATCCATACCTAAGGCATCACAATAAACCACATAACCTTTTCTAGATTCTATCAAGATTAATACAAGAGTGGTATTCAATAACCAATTTAGCTCCTCGAAGGTCGTTTAACATTCTAGGTTATTCAAACTTCACCCCTATCCAGGTGAGCACTTTCATGGGAAAAGAAAGCCGAGAGAAGTCCTGAACAAACCGCCTTTAATATCCATCCATGCCTAAAAATCTCTTGATCTCAAAGACACCCCTCAACTACTCCCATGACATAACTACACTAATCTTCTTGGGGTCCACCGAAGCACCGTTCTCCGATATCACATGGCCTAGAAACTTTACCTCTATAATCCAGAAGGTACACTTTGAAAGTTTGGTATAAAGGCGAAGGTCCTGAAGAGTTACCAATATGATTCACAAATGTCATTCATGCTCCTACTCAGATTCTGAATAAACCAGGATGTTGTCAACAAATACCGCGACAAAATAATCGAGATACTGGTGGAACAACCTCTTAATAAGTTCCATGAAGACCACTGGAGCATTTTTCAATCTGAATGCATGACCATGTTCTCAAAATGGTCGTACCGGATTCAGAAAGACATTTTCGGGACATCTGACTTTTTAACCCTGACTTGGTGGTAACCATAATGCAAGTCAATATTAGAGAACCACCTTGCCCCTTTTAATTGATCAAACAAGTCATCAATTTGGGGAAAATAATATTTGTTCTTGATGGTGACTTTGTTCAGATTTTAGTAAAAAATGCATAACGGGATATATTTGTTGGCCTTTTTCGCAAACAGTATGGGTACGACCCAAGGAGTGACGCTCGAGCGAATGAATACTTTGGATTCCAAATCTTATAGGTGAACATTTAATTCCCTAAATTAGGTGGGGGTCATATGATACAAGGGAATAAATATCAGATGTGTTCCTAACACAAAGTATATAGATAACTCCACATCCTACATTGGGGGTAAGCCTAAAAAGTCATTAGAAAATACCTCCAAGAACTCGTCCACCATGGGAGATAATCCACCCTCATTAATTCCACCATTTTCCTTTAGCATGAGTGACGATAATTGGAAAATAAGGTTTCCCAATTCCGGGTGTGGAGGTACAGCATGACCCAATCGAGGATCTCATTCTCCATGAAAAACTTGGGTACTTCCATCACATATGACATGAGCTTGGTTGGTAAACTCAACAGGTTCACAAGATGAGTAGAGAGAAATGAAAGAGAAGCATCGATATCAAACAAAACAACATCTATAGATGATGCAATAAAAATGGAACCTCAAACTATTGAAGGCTTTGCATCTGGATCTGATGGTGCTTGGTCTAAAACGTGGATATTCCTATCTCTACTTGAGTCTGAGTGCGACCACCAACCCACGTCTCTATCCTGAACTGACTCTGGCTAGAGGAGGATCCAATCCTATCGCCACAACCATCAAATTGAGATCCTACTGTCTTGAACAGCTTCGACTGAGCTAACATCCCTATGGGATCTATAGATCTTTCACCAATCTGATATGGGTGCGTGACTTTGTGAAAGCACTGCAGGTTCCCCATAGCTCTGCACCAATGACAAGGTTTGGGAGGAGATGTAAATGCAGGTTGTATGTGTCCCACTTATCACAACCCACCTTCTTCAAGATGAGGGAAGATATAACAAAGTGTCATGCCCTTCCTTCCTCAAGATGAAGGATAGATAATGACCCCCTGAGTCCCACCTTCAATAGGCCATGGAGCAGTGACCAGCACCAAGGGTATAGAATCTCACATAATATAGAATACATTACCCTTTTTATATAATAAGATCAGGAGATAAGATGGTAAATCCCAAGAAACTCCAAATATTAAAAGTTAAATTAAATTCAGAATCCATTCCCACATGCATGTTCAAAAGTAAAGCTGATACAAGGTACAACAAAAAATCCAAAGTAAAGTACCAAAAGAAAATAGACTAAGAAACAACAACTAATCTCGACGCTTAAGCTAGTAAAGTCCTACACAGTCCTCAAAGTCCCCCTAGAAACCTGAAAACTATTTTACAGGCGTAGGGTGAGTATTCAAGTATACCCTGTAGGAAAACTAAAGCCACACATGCACAAATGGGGGAAACATACTAATGCCCTCATGAGAAAATAGTAGAACCTCAAAGCACCTACCAAGGAGTACTATCCATCTCAGCCTCACCAAGGCACACACACCGAATAACATAATTAATGTAAAGTAGTAGTATAAGCACATCGACATTTAGGGACCCCGCACCACTTTCCCACTGTTTAACTGCTCATACCTAATGGATAACATCTTGATGCTACCACTCTTCCCATATGTAGTCCCACTTCCACAACCTACCCACACACACCTGGGCCTCAAACCACACACAATTCCACCTGCAGACACCTGAGCCACAACAACCAGGCCTCTCACCTGAAGACATCTGGGCCTCATCCTGAAGACACTTGGGAAAACAATCCTGGCCCGCAAACACCTAAGCCTCTCATCCACAACAAACCTTACCTAAGGATATGAGACTATGGTAAGCCTAAAGCCATTATGGACTACCTAGATATGCTTGAGCAGTAAGAACCTAGAAGAGGGTGTGAGGAATAAAGTCAGTAACCAGCCATCCATCCTCCCGCCTGGATGTTGGGAAAGACACCCTCCCCCATGAGATGGGGGTGTTCAACACATGGTTCTCAAAAAGGGTGAGGTGCATATATGAATCAAAAGGAACTACAATCTATATATGTATAGGTAAGAAAACACTTAGCCCAACCTATAGGTCCCCACAACAGACAACCAACTCATGCACAACCACATTTGTTGTTACCCCTATATGCACAACCACATAACAACCACTACCAAAGCATAAACCAAACCATTTTTCATTTAACCACTTGCCATTTATTAATTAAGGGATTCAATTTAATTTATTCTAGCACTACTGGGAAACTAATAACCACAACTATATAAAAAAATAGACAAAACCAGATTTTCAGTCCTACTGCATGCCCCCATTCAACCACTGCCAACTATCATTCTTCAAAATTATACCGCACAATCCTTCTCTCACAACCTAGCCCTATAGCCCTGCCACCCAAACAATTCCCAGATGTAGTCCCAATGCATAAAAAGTTCATAACCACATCATAGTTCCACTTCCCAACGTTTCTCGATGGTCACGACACAACAAACGCAGTTTCACTACCTACAAGTCCATCCATTCCACAATCAATTAGTCTATCAAACTGGGATACCAACACAACACATATACCATCCCACAAAAAAAATCCCATAGTAACTACCATTTTAACCACAACCCTGGTACACAACATCCCACACCCTTCTCATAGAACCAACTCCCATTTTTCACCCATGTACCCATAACCGTTCCCCCAACGGCTGCACCACACAACTCACACAAAACCCAACAGAACACAACACTCTTCTACACCTATCAATAGGATGTATATATATTCATATTTGGTAAACACTATTCTTTAATAAACTTGATAAACAAGGGTTATCATACAAGAGTTTTCATCCTGGTTCATCGATTTCAATTAACCAAGTGTACGTGTTTAAGCAGATTTCATGTTACGACTGATTATCAAACATGATAACAAAACAAATGGTTCACCACTAGTGTGCATGAAAATTCCACTAATGAATACGATTTTCAGAAGTCACAAAACCACAAAAATCATAAAAAAATAAAATATAACAAATAAAATAGGCGATCAAACATCAAACCACTCCCAGTTCGTTATTTCATTGACTCTGTTATCTTTTGATCAAATCCCCTTCTTATTTATTTCTTGTTTTAAGAAAATTATTCACCCATTATTCACATGGAATCATTATTTCACCCACCCTACATTATGAACAATTAAATAGGGGTATAAGGAATCCCTACTTGGATAATCAAAGGATCAAAGTTCCTCTTGGTGCCAAGAATAGAGGATCGCGCGAGTAGTAGGAAACTCCAATAAAACTGAGAAGGATGGGATCTAGCACAGGCGCACGACTCGTCTAGGGAGGAAGTATCTAGACGCACCAAGAGGGAATTGAAATCATACAAGGAAGGAAAAAATCATGTCTTTGAATATCCATATCCTATTTTAAAGGAAGAACGGTTTTAAAAGTCATTAACGTTGATCGTGGTCAAGATCACGCTGTTTGAGTATCTCAAATATCCCAAAACATTTGGATATTAAAGATATACTTAATATCTTTTGAAACACCCATAAAAACCCTCAAACAAGGGTTTAACCTTGTTTTACATCAAATAAGACATAAGAAGGGAGAAACTGGAAAACTGGGAAAAACTGCAAATGAGTCACCGATGGGTGAGTCACCGATGCGAAGCCACTGATAGGTGAGCTAATGAAGCGACCTACTGACACTAATCCACCGACTTTGAGCTACCAATAATGAGCCACCGACACAATGACCAACCAATGCCAAGCCACCGACGCTGATCTATCGATGTAACAACCTACCAACGCCTTGACCTACCGATGCCCTGACTCACCGACACTGATGCTCCTGAATCACCAATGTCGATGCCTTTGACTCAATAATGCACTGAAATGACGACACATTGACATGCCTATGCACTGACATGTTGATGCCGATACCCTGGGTTACCGATGGAAAAACTAAAAAAACTAAAAGTTTGGAAAACTCTTGAAATGAGCCATCGTTGCCTCCCAGAACACCCTAAATACTGGCTTTTTTACAAAGTAAAGGCCTAGGGAAATCCAAGTCATTAAAACTCCTTCCCAAACTAATGACACACAACTAACCCAAATCATTTTCTATGAAAAAAAAAACACAGGATAGGCATCTTTCGGTCCAAAATCTGAGTTCAAACGAATAAGATACGAAGGTTCGAAGATCGATCGAAAGAGATCAAGTAGAACACAAAGTGTGAGGGGACCCACACGACATGTGGACCCTCTTCACTGCCTAGTCATGTCTCTGGTCAGTACATGGGTCCCATTCGTGTAGGGGTACATGTAGTGTAGGTGGAAAAAATGGCGTGTCCCACCTATCTAGGTGTCGGGCCGTGTCTGCTGGCCGTGTCTGTGTACTCGGACCCTGTTTATGTGTACTTTGGTACATGGTGTGTTGGTCCATACAGGATGTCACCCGTGTAGTTAACCAGTGTCTGTGTTCTCTTACATGGATTCCCCACCCGTGTGACCCATCACACGGGTTGTCCAAATGGGGATGGATACACAACATGTGATGGAGGACTACACACCGTGTCATCCTTATATTCTCCCAAACCCTAGTGTCACCGCTGAGGGAGGCTACATGTCATGTATTCTTCATACTACATGGTGTGTAGTTGAGATTTTCTAGAACAATCAAATTTTCTTTGGATTTTCATCTGTACTTCGAATTTGATCAAATCGCTTCAAATATCATCATGAATCTTCCTGAAATCTTTCGATCTAGCCTTGAATCACACTTGTCGTCTGTTATTCACTAGAAATTGATCACTGAAATGAATGAGGGTTTTATCAGATGTTCCGCTCATCGTCGCGCCTCTAATTATCAATGATTCAACTTAAAACCTTCATATTCATCATCCATTCATCATGAAGACTCCAGATCTGTGATTCAATCGAAAGATAATTGAATTTTCTTTGATTTTATACAAATATAGGAACCTGTTCGAGCTCGGGATGCCCAAAAATTTGTCAAATCGGGAACCGTGGGGTTCCAACGGTGAAGAACACATATAACCTAGGAAGAAATGCATCAAGAACAAAAGTTTACAATTTTTTTCTAAAAATTCTTGACCAATTCTCAATAACATGCAATTCAGGTTAGAAAACAACTATTGAAATAAATTTTCAATACTCAGGCTCATGCAAAGGTCTAAAAATAGGGGCACAGATCAAAAAATAATGTTTGATCTACTCAAAAATTTAATCAAAAGGATGAAAACAACAATTGAAGAGTGCTAATTCTTGTTTGGATCAATCATTGGTGAATAATGCACTTGCCAACAAATTTGAGAGAAGTCGTTGCATTCGTTGAGCTTCGATCCACCTTGAATCAGAGGTCCGTCGTTCGTCAAAGGAATTATCTATTGGATGATGCTCTCATCAGAGAATCTTGGGAATTATGAGGCAAACCCTAGAAAATTCCTTCTAAATACCTAATTATAAATTTTAATCTATTAAAAAGGTAATTAATTAATTAATTAATCCACTTAAACGCACTATCAATGAGCGATAGGTTCTAACGTCCTGTGCCAACTCATTTTATGTCACACTTAGGGAAAAAACCGTATTCCAGACCCAACCTTGGTCTCAGATTTTCAATCCAATCAACCTTTAAGAGTTTTATAATTTTCTTTAATTAACCACACATGAAAAATATAAAATATATTTAATATTTTTATTAAATTAATTTTGGGCACACCGGGTATCGGAATCACATTTCATCTTAGCACCTAGCTCTAGAAATATATTTAGAAATATTTCAAAGTATTACAAGGCAAAAATAGGGTCTCTAAATCATTCTATCCTTCAATATTTTCTTCCTTGAAAAGAAAAACTAGGAAAGAAACTTGGGATACTAAGCCCACATCTAGCTCTCCTGCTCCCAAGAACTTTATTGCACGTTTTAATGGTATCACAGTATGCGAACCAAAGGGATGGTCCGTCCTCACAAGGCTCGCTCCTGTCAGTCCTCAATCACCACCGGTTGCTCTGTAAAGGTGTCTCCATCCTCAATATCTAGCTTAACCCAGTCAATAACATGTATAGGATCATGCACGTATCTCCTCAGCTATGACACATGGAAGATGTCATGCACCCGCTCTAGTTTTGTGTGTAGTTCAATGTGGTAGGAAACCTCACCAACCCTCTCTAGGTCCTCGAATGACCCAATGAACCTCAGGGATAGCTTACCTCCCTGACCAAACTTCTGCATTCCTCATCGTGGGGAGACTCTAAAGAAGACGTGGTCTCCCTGATCGAACTCTAAGGGCCTATGAAAACGATCTTTGTAGGATTTCTATTTTCTCTTGTCTGTATTCATCTATTCACAGATGACTTGAAATTTCTCTGTCATCACCTGCACTAACTTTGGGCCCATGAGCAATGAATCTCCAACCTCATTCCAGCATAAGGGTGACCTGTAGGGTCTCCCGTATAGGGCTTGAAAAGGTGTAATGCTGATGGTATAGTGTTATCTATTGTTTTACAAAAACTAAACCAAAGACGGGTGATCCTCCAAGCTCTGGTCGAAATCCAACATGCAAGCCCTCAACATATCCTCCAGAACCTGGATAGTGTGCTCGGTCTACTCATTAATCTAGGTGTGAAATGTTGTACTCATCCACATTTGGGTCCTAAATACCTCCTGCAGGCCTCTCCACAATCATGATGTAAACCATACATCACGATTAGAGACAATTATTGAGATTAGTCCATGAAGGTGGACGATCTTTTGTATGTAAAACTTCCCTAAACTCTCCACCGAACTCTATTCCCTAATAGCAAGGAAGTGTACTGACTTTGTGAGTCGATCTACTATCACCTAAATGGCGTCATGGCCCTTCGCTATGTGCGGAAGCCCTGTGATGAATTCCATGGATATGTCATCTCATTTCCACTCTAGGATATCAAAAGGCTGCAACAAACCCATCATAACCTCATGTTCAACTTTCACCTAATGACATGTGAGACAACAAGAGACGAACTCATATACGCTTCATCTCATGTCGGACCACCAAAAATAATGATAAAGATCTATGTACATCTTCCCCAAACTAGGATGTACAACTAAGGGAGAATTTTAGAACTCCCACATCACCTCCTCCCGCATCGCTATTGGAACCATTATTCTCCCCTGGAACAAGATCTCATGATTCCCTCCTTCATAATATTCATCTAGTGCATTGCCTGTGGATATTTGATCACGAAGAAATTCATAGTCGATGTCCTCCAGTTGAGAATCTTTCACACGCTCGAGGAGTGAAGAAGTAAACACCATAGATTGTAGAAAAACTACACCAACCTACTCCATCAGGGTTAGCTGCAGGTAAGTTAACTGCTCTGAATCTTCTCATACTAGGCGAGTCTGAGACTTCCTACTAAGGGTATCTTCTACAACATTTCCCTTTCCTAGAGTATAAACTATTTTGAAGTCGTAGTCCTATAGGAAATCCAACCAGCGTTGCTGCCTCAGGTTCAGGTCTCTCTGAGTGAATATGTACCTGAGGATCTTGTGGTATGAGTAAACCAAAAAGCACTCTCCCAAAATGTATTGAATCCACATCCTCAAGGGGAATACTACTTCTACTATCTCTAGGTCATGAGTATCATAGTTCTTATCATGTGTTATCCACTACCACGACCCGTATGTGATAACTGCATGTCGTTGCATCAATACACAAACATGATCAGCTCCTGAGGCATCACAATACACTACAAACTCAATGCCTTCCTTTGGTAGTCTCAAAACTGGAGCGCTCATCAGCCTCTACCTCTACTCCTCAAAATCATTATAGCACTACTTAAACCAGGTAAATGGTTGTCCCTTCTACTCAGAGAAATAAAAAGGGGCTATGATTCTGTAGAAGTTTTCCAAAAATCTCTTGTATTACCCTAAAAAACTAAGAAAGCTCCACACCTATGACATATTATTGGGTGACTCCCAATCAAGAACTGCTTTGATATTTTTTGGATCCATGGATAAACCCTGTTCAGAAATTACATAGACCATAAAGTGAACCTCATGTATCCAGAACTGAGACTTCGAGAGCTTTCCATAAATCTGGTGCTCTTGAAGTAAATCAAGAACCATCCTCAAGTGTTTTGCATGCTCCTCCTCTGTTGTAGAGTAAACAAGTATGTCATCGATGAAGACAATAACAAGCCAGTCTAAGTATTCTTGGAAGACCTAGTTCATCAGATCCATAAAGACAACAGAGGATTTTTTCACATCAAAGGGCATCAATAAAAACTTGTACTATCCATAGAGACATCATAAGAACAACTTTGGAATATCACCCTCGCAAACTTGCAACTGGTGGTAGTCAGACCTAAGATCAATTTTGGAGAACCATATCACACCTCACAACTAAAAAAATAAGTATTCAATCCTCTAAAAGGGGTACTTGTTCTTTATCATGGTTTGGTTCAGGAGGTGATAATCCACACAAATCCGTAAGCTCATGTCTGCCTTCTTCACGAACAGAATTGGAGTTGCTTAGGGGGACACACTGGGTCTAATGAAACCTTTCTCATAATGGTCCTCCAACTATAAATTTAGCTTTTTGATCTCATTGGGTGTCATTCAATATGTCATAGAATATATTGGGGCAGTCCCCAGTTGCAAGTAAATGAAAAATTCCATCTCCCACCTTAGAGGTAGTCCTAAAACATCTTCGGGGAAGACGTTTATATAATACTACACAACTGAAGGAACCCAGCTGCCTAAAGAGTCTATTTCACCAAGGTTTATGCTCATTAACTGATGGGTAATAGGATGAAACCACCTTCTTACAACACTCTCTTTCCTTGCTATGTGGTCTCTTTCACTGAGAAAGGAGAACCTTGTCCCATCAGTGCATAGGCATCTGACTAGTCTATAGTGACAATCGATATGGGATCAAACCATGGAAATCCTATCAATGCCCAAGATGATGTCATAGGGTTCCATCGTGATGACCAATAGGTCCAATCTGAACCTCCCTCCTCCAAGGGATAACTTTCACTACCGGAAGATGAAAGACATGGAAGAAGCGTTCCCAAAACCTTGATACAAAGCTGCTGTGCTAGCACCTCTATTGGGAGCTCCAAATCGCATACCAGGAGTATTGATATAAATGAATGAATAAAACCTGTGTCTTCTAATACTGAGATAAGAGTAGAATAAACAAATATCGTACCTCGAATCATCTCGCGCACTTCAGGATCATAGACGTCCAAAGATTACAATTGTCTAAGGCCCCAGCCGCTAGCTCCATGAGCCTGACATGGACTGCCTGGTGGTGCTGGTGGAAGAAACTAATAGTGTCATCCACCGCATGAATCTCCTTCCACTCCTCTGCCAACACCACCTCTCTGGGGACCACCCTGTCCCTTCATGGGAGATCCCTGACCATGACGTTGTCTGTGCTGTGATAGTCCATCTGATATCTACCTGGTATGCTCAGCACATCTAGACAGGCAGTCTCGTGCCATGTGATATTGCCTATCACAAGCATAACACCAACCTTCCTCAAGCTGTCCCAGTGCTTTGCACTAACCCTTCATTGTACAAACACAACCTTGAGACTGTTCACAGAAGAGTCTCCTGTTCTGAGATCTCTGGCACCTACCTACTACTGTAGATAACCCAGCTCTGTCGCACCCACTACTAGATCCATCTATTTGGTTTCCCTATGATAGAAATATATCTATCACAAGTTCCTAATACAACAACTTAACATAGATGGGGATATACCAAGGTACTACACTGACTCAGATCTCTCAACAGAGTCCCAGATCAAAATTCTATGCTCAGAACTAGTCATCTCTGATCATGTCGAGAGAGTAGTGTGTATGGTCTGTGAAACTCTCCGTGCACTCTAACACTTTCATACCTCCCTACTGAAGCTCCATAATCTCTTGATTCCGGACGAAGTGTAAGCATGAGGGGTATTACTACTCAAGAAATAGATGTTGGAAGTCATCCCACAAGAGTGTTGACTCATCATGCATCTAGGTAACCAAACTCCCCTAATGCCCAACTGCTATGTAGAAAATACTGACTGCCAAGGCCACCATCTGATCCTTCAATGTCCAGATAAGGATGAAGATAAGGACCATCAAATTTATCCAACCCTCTACTGCCTAAGTATCTGGCTCACTGTGGAACCTCATCGGTCCATAGTGCTGGAACCCACAGAGTGTGCTCAGCCTACTCACATCCCCAACCTGCTATACTGGGACTATCTACTGCACAACAGGTGGTGATGATTCTACCTTCCCACCTGGAGGAATGGAATCATGGGATGGACCTTGAACTGGAGCTTCTTCACTCATAGGTTTGTCATCACGAACCAGATTTGGTATCCTGGCTGGCTGGCATCGCTGAGGCATCCTAAAAGTTATCAAGGAGTACTACGGTCAGATGAGCCTATATATATATATATAAACGATAATGGGGAGCTAAATCAATAAGGATAGTCAAGGACTCAATTCTATATGATATATGTACCATTTTTCTCTAAAACAAATGTCTCATGGTTCTGATTTGACAAATGGGTAATCAGAGTCCTCGTTAATGGATACATCATCCATCCACACCATGAATGGACTCCCTATCATGAGAGCCACACTTGAGACACTTTGAAACTGTTTCCCTAAACCCAACCAATCCTTTTAAGGTAGAATGTATGAACAATGTCCTAAGGAATAAACATGTTCTGATACCAATCTGTCACAACCCAACCCATGTTGGGGCTCAAGACGCAACTACCCTAAGCTCGCCTCCATAGGACAGGGGGTGGTGACAAGTTCCAAAGGCACAACTAACTTGGGGAGGGCTTTGGTGAAGTACCTTATAGCCACCCTACTTTTCTTAAATTACTTTTACATCATTTTAAAAATATAAAACATAAAATAATTACACAAAGAGTATCCAAAGGTTTAGTGTCTTGGGAAAACTAGAACTATACATGAATTTTACAACATAAACATAAACATTTATTTAATTCCTTCTTCTCTAGCTTCTTATTGGCCCTTGAGTTCTCTTTAGTACATGTAATTATCTAAGGATATACATCAATAAGGGGTGAGATAAAATCCCAGTAAGAGGATAAGAACATGAGACAATATAACATGAGTTGAGCACAATCATTATTATCATAACATAGACATACGATCATCACCATGATAAGAAGAATTAATAAAAGGCTTGAAAAGTGGCAATGCATAAAATGAAACCTTATTTCTTAGTGGTTAACTCCCACACATATTTTTGAACAAAGATAGCATCATGTTCATGAATATTTCACTATTACTCACGAGATTAATCACATTACCCAATTTATTGGAGCACTGTATAATTCCAGGCACACCCATCACATCATAACATCCACATTACGCTATATAATTCTGGGCGCACCTGTCACATCATAACGTTAACATTATCATGAATTCCACAAAGAACGCGTATAAATATTTTACCTAAAAAAACCATGTAAAGGAATGGGTTTCACTTCATAAAGCATACATTCATAAACTTTGGGTTCCCAAATGAAATAGGGAATAACATACTTGATACAAGCACCATCAACCTTGAGTGGGAAGTAAAAGGTGTGTTTTTGAAAGAAGAGTTCTTTTGGAAAACATTATTTTTAACATAAAATTTAGTGGAAAACATGTATATCCTAGAAAAGTTAATATAATTATGAATAAATTCTTTTTAAGGAATAACCATATTGAAAATGGTGTGAAAGATGGAAAACCCGAAGAAAGAAAGTTGGGTTCGAGAATTCCCCTTACCTTGTATCTGAATGCTTTATTCACTTTAATATCCTATATAAGGACATTATATTCATTAATTGACAATTAAAGAACCTTTTATACATGAATATGGTTCATTATGGTTTCATTAAGTTCTTTTGTGGGCCTTTTTATGATTTATAGAGTTTCAATTCATTGTTTGGGAGTGTTCTTTTTCTTAGTTTTCAAGAACGTTTTTCTTGTACACATCAATGGAAGTTCATGTAGAACATGGATAAAAATACAGAATTGATATTACATGTTATTGATGATCTTAAAGAAGTGGAAATTTTATGTTTAAAGGTCACATGGTAGTTCATTTAAGCATGAAGTGTCATTGTGTTTGCTAATGTGATTTTATGTGATTATGAAATTACTATAAGAAGGGAGGAATTTCATTGATAAAAGTTTTTGGTCATTACATTCTTCCCTCCTTTTGAAATTTCTCCCTTGAATTTTTTTTACATAAATAGGTGAGGGTACTTCTCTTTCATCACATCATCTGGATCTGAAGTTTCTTCTTCATACTTATGGTTCCTCTACAACACTTTGATAAGGTGAGTTATTTTTTTTGCGTAGAACCTTATCTCTTCAATCCATAATTTTTACTTACTACTCCTCATAAGAGAGACCATCTTCCAGTTGTACCACCTCTGAGTTCAGTACATGTGAGGGATTTGGTATGTACTTCCTTAGGAGTGATACGTGAAAAAACATCATGAACTTGAGCCATATTCAGTGGAAGTACAATCTGATAGTCCACAACTCCTATACAGTCAAGGATATCAAAGGGGCCAATGTACCTTGGGCTTAGCTTCCCTTTCTTTCCAAACTGCATGACTATCTTCCATGGAGATATCCAAAGGAAGACTTTATCTCCAACGTCAAACTCCAAATCCATTCGATGGTTGTAAGCATAACTCTTTTTCTAACTTTGAGCGACTTTGATATGTTGTTGGATGGATTGAACCTTCTCAGTCATCTCTTGTACAAGATCAGGTCCAAGTATCTTTCTTTCTCCAACTTCATCCCAACAGGTTGGAGTTTTACATCACTTTTCATACAAAGCTTCATATGGATCCATATGAATACTAGAGTGGAAGCTATTATTGTATGAGAACTCAACCAATGGGAGATTCTGATCTCATCCACCCTTGAATTCTAAAGTGTATGCTCTTAGCATATCTTCGAGCGTCTGAATAGTCCTTTCAGATTGACCATCAGTTTAGGGGTGATAGGTCGTGCTAAAATTTAATTTAGTACTCAAAGCATGTTGGAGACTCCTCCAGAATTTAGATGTTAACCTTGGATCATGATAAGAGACAATCGAGAGTGGAACCCCATTAAGTCTCACCAATTCCTTCGCATATATCTTTACAAGTTGTTCAAGAGCGAGATCTTCCCGAATAGTGATAAGGTGGGCAGTCTTGGTGAGTCATTCCACCACAACCCATATCGCATTATTTCCTTTGGATGTCTTTGGGAGACCTGTGACAAAGTCCATAGTTAAATTCTCCCATTTCCACATGGGTATAGGAAATAGTTTCATCATCCCTTTGTACTTTTGTTGCTCGTCTTTAACTTGATGAAATATCAAGCACCTTGAGATATATTCTGCAATATATTTCATCATTTTATCCCACCAGAAGTTTTCTCAAAGATCTTGGTACATCTTGGTGCTACCAGGATGGATAGAGAAAGTTGAGCTATGTGCATTGTCCAATAGATCCATCTTTATCCCAGGTGATGAAGGCACACAAAACCATGTTACAAACTAAATCAGACCATCCGTCAATATGGAACTCTTTCATCTTCCCTTCTTTTATAGTATTCACCTTCTTTGGTAACTCCAGATCATCCCTTTATGCCTATTTAATCTTCTCTTGGATAGATGGTTGGGAAATCATTTAGGAAAGGTAGGATTTATTCTATTCCATTATGATTTACAAATACATCCTTTGCATATCTATGAATATAAGGTCTTTCTCAATCTGTATCATGGATAGAGTAGTAGGTTCTTTTCTATTTAGAGCATCAGCTACCTTGTTTGCCTTTCTAGGATGATAGTGAATAGAGAAATCATAGTCTTTAATTATCTCTAACCATATCCTTTAATGAATTTTGAGACCCTTTTGTGTGAATATATACTTTAGACTATTGTAATTAGTATATATGTCACACTTCTCACCATAGAGGTAGTTCCGCTAGATTTTCAAGGCAAAAAATTACAGCTGCTAGCTCCAGATCATGCATTGGGTAGTTCTGCTCATGGATCTTCAACTGCTGTGAGATTTAGGCTATCACATTATCATTTTTCATGAGTACACAACCCGAGCCTTTCTTCAAAGCATCACTTTATATCACAAAAATTACTCCACTTTTCAGTAATGTGAGTACAGGTGCAGTGATCAGACTTCTCTTTAGCTCCTTGAAGCTTTCCTCACATTCTTCTATCTAGACATAATTTACCCCTTTCCTTATTAACTTAGTTAGTGGGATTGACAGTTGTGATGAATTTTCTTAAGATTTGGTAGCATTAACTTTTCGGAGAAAGGTTTACTGTGTTTTCTAACCTCAAGATCTTGAGTTATATCTTCTCTCAAAAAGATTTGAACCTCTGATAGAGGCATTGGGTGGATTACTTGTAGTCTTTTGATCTCGACATTGCCTACACCATGAGGAAGGGAGATGTTATTGTTAATGATTTGAGTAGTAAAATTATAACCCAAACTGTGAAATAATCATCAGAAGAGTTGGACTTGATGGTTATTTTTTCTCAATTTCATTTAGGAGTCTGAGAGGATGAGACCCAGATTATTTTAGAAAATGTTCAGTTGACCTCCTCTGTTCTTGAAAAGATTCTTCAGGAACAACAACTTGATGATGATTTTTTTCATTATGGTCTCTTTTTATGGTGGGGATCCCATTAGTGAGTGGTTGTTCTCTTTTAAGGGAATCTTATGTTTACAAAAATAGTACATTTTTCCTTATCCTATGAGAAAAGTTGTGATGGGAGATTTCCATAATTCCTAGTGGGCAGTACACTTAGGAACCACTAATAAGTTTTATGACAAGCATCGATGATTCTAGTGGCCATGTATGTAATGGTACATTACGGATTTTTTTTCTTATTATTATACTTTCCAACATGTAAAATCTAAGAACCAAATACCTTTGAGTTTTCTTCAACAAATACTAGTACTGACCTGGAAGTGGGATGAGAAATCAATGGACTTTGTGGTTAGATTTCCATGTACCCTTTGAAAGAAGAATACAATATGGGTTGTGATTGAAAGGATAACCAAATTAGATCACTTTATACCCATTCATGAAACAACCAAAGTTAAAGAGTTGGAAAATCTATATGTGAAATATATTTTTCATTTACATGGAGTTCCATCTACTAGAGTCTCTGATATAGATCCCTATTTTCCCTATCATTTTTGGAGAGGCCTTCAGGAGGAATTGGGATCACAGTTTCATTTGAGTACGACATACCATCCACAGACAGATGACTAGACTGTGAGGGCCATACAGAATCTTGAGGATATTCTATGTGCTTGCATTCTCAACTTTGGTGGATCTTGGTATGAAAATTTGGGACTGTTTGGGTTTTTATATAATAATAGTTACCAGTCCATGAGTAAAATGGATCTTTTTGAGGCCTTGTATTGTAGGCCATGTAATTATTGGTTGTGTTGGTCAGAGATTAGAGAAATTTACTTGGTTGGACCAAGTTTGGTCCAAGAGATAAAGGAAAATATTCATTTGATTATTCAAAGAATATTGATAGCATAGAGATAGTATAAATCCTATGTTAATCATTATTGTAGACTATTGGAGTTTTCTATTGGTGACCAGTTTTTTTAAGAGTTTCAACTTAGTTGGGACATCGATGTCTTGGGAGGAAATGGAAGAATGTGGATCATTTTGTGGGATCTTTTTTAGTTTATTGAGTGGGTTGGAAAATTAGTATAACATTTAGCACTTCCACTATATTTGACTTTGATACACAACTTGTTTCACGTATCTAAGCTTTAAAAGTATCATTCTAACCCATATCATGTTTTGAGATTGATTGATCTTGATGTTGAGCTTGATTTATCTGTGACTGAGCATCCAGTTAGGATAGTTGATTCTGAGATAAAGGTACTTTTTTAGAGGATGATACCTTTGGTCGGTGTGTTATGGTATTAGGGTTCTATTTCTTATGAGACTTGGGAGCGTGGGGCAGTGATAAGAGAGCAGTGACCTCAACTCTTTGATATGGAAACATCTTGATAGGTTTTTTGGGGAAAAAAGTTTTTTATGGTGGGGAGGTTGTAACATCCAATTACTTATTTTAGGTGTATTTATATAATAGAACCATGTAAGGGGATCACGCAGGTGAATTCACCATAGTTAGTGAATCAACTACATCATGAGGAATCAACTACGTGGAATTTAGATACGTCATGGAAACCAGCTATGTGGGAAATAACTATGTGGGAGAATCAGCTATGTCATGAGAATTAGCTACATGGAGATTTTGGCTATGTGGAACCGACCACATTGAGTTTCCACCGATTATGGAAAAAATAGCCATGCAGGTCTTTCGACGACATGAATCATGGGCATTCAAAGACCGATTCCTCTAGGATAATTATAGCCTTGTTTTCTGGGACAACTGAGGTGGTAACAAAATCTTTTCACATGGAGTTTTATGAGATCTTCACAAGTTACAATTAATTATTTTTTAATCTAAAATATATGATTGTCCCATAGCTTTCAACTGGAAAATGAAGGTCCCTTCCTTTGTTTCTTCTTGTGTTCTCCCAGAGATAGAGGTCTTGAATCCCACCCCTTGGATTTGTGGAATTCCATTGCATTCGGTTCATGTTTCCTCTAGAGAAGATCCCCTATTGTGCCTTCCCCTATTTTGGTGTAGAGAGTTATGTGGAGTGTCTTTATCCCATGCTTTAGGGAAATTTCAGGCAAATTTTTGGAAGCTCCATTTTTCCAAACATCTTGGTTGGCATTTAATCTCTATCACCTACGTTCTCATTTGGTGTTTTTTTATTGTTGGTGTTGCTTGATCTCCAGATAAAGGTAGATGGTTCAATAAGGCTTTTAAATTAAATTTAAACCCTATATTTCTTGATTTATTTTAAAATATTTTTTAAATGATTTAAAAAACATGGATTTTAATGATTCGATCTTTGATTTTAAATGGGTATAAAAATTGATAAAAAAATCCAATTTCAATGGAATTGAAATTATAGGGTGAATTTTTGAAAAAATATTGTAGTATTTGAAAACCATTTGATGAAATGATTTTATTTTTTTTATCTTGAGAAAAAGGATTAATTTCAAAGATGATTTGAAATGGCATGAAATGATGAAAACCTATGATTTGGTTTTGAAATGAAAAGGAATATTGAAAACTAAAATTGGGAAAATGTATTTTGAAATGATTTTAAATGATTAATTTCCAATTTGATTGATTGATTGATTGATTTTAAGAACATGTATCATGGGTATTTATTAGGTAATTGTGAAAATCATGCTAGGATATTGATCCCATAGTACTGGATTTACGATGACAACACTAAATAAAATAAATTTGGCTTGTTTTCTAATAGTGGCTCCCCTGACGGGGTATAGATTGATTTCCCATAGTGGCTACCCAAATGGGGTGTTGATTTGAGTGTGCAAACATATCTATAGTCATGTTGATAAATGAGAAGTGTGAGGTTCCTTTTACCAAAGACACAAACATATTGTGGGGATTATTGGCATGGTGCTTGATTTATTTGATTTGAATGTACATACATCTGATTATGAACTATTTTATTTTTTATAACTTTTTATATAAAATTTTTATATAAAATGATTATTTAAGCCTATTTGGAACCTATTTTGGTATATCTTCCATCATTTTATTGAAAATCATTTTTTTTAAAATACGTAAATGTCAGACCTTGTTTGATTCAGATTTATAGCACAAATGGTGTATTGTTTTGGTATCACTTATATTTAGTGATACCCTACTAGGATTTATAGCTCACACCCTACCTTTTCCTTTAGGAATTTTTATATTATATTTTTTCAGGTCTAAGGAAAGGGAAAGAGACACTTGGTGGTGGTGTATGTTCTTGATCCTTTGGGCTTGGATTCTTAGAGGTGATCAGTGGAGATGTCATCATTTTTTTTGCTTGGGATGATTGTGTTTCTATATTGTAAAATTCTAAGTACTTTGATGATGTGATACTTTGTTTTTTTTGTTATACCTATTGATTCAGGTACTTTCTCCTTTTGGAGTATTGAGCATACTGACTTACATATTTTGTCTTCTGATATTTTGGGAATTTTTTTCCCTATTTATTCTTGTATGCTGGAAAGTGCTAGTCGTTAACCCATGAGGATCAGAAACACTCTTCAGGCTATGTCAGGATCTGCTCAGGTATCAAGGTACTAGGGTATCTGAGATGTTTCATGACACAAAATCATGCATGCGCCCTATATAAAGGGTATAATAACATAAATAAACACTAATGGAAAAATTTCCTATACCAATAGTTTGGGAAGCCGTTGGGTGATTTTAAAACCATTGGGATAGGCCTTTCCCACATTTTTTTCCAAACCGCTGGGATAGGTAAATCTAAAAAAAGTTACAATAGAGATTTGAACCCACAACCTACACATTATATATCAAAGAATTTTCCACTATCATACAATTACCTTTGTGAATAAATTTGGATAAATATATATTTATATATTTATATATAATTTATATATTGATTTATTTGATGATATTCGACAAAAGAATTCATAAAAAAATAAGGGTACGTATCCCAACAGTTCTCAAAACCATTGGGATAGGCCTTTTCAAACGTGTTTGAGAACCGTTGGTATAGGTACCCACCCTTTCCCAATGGTTTGTGCAAACCGTTGGGAAAAGTGGTCTCAAAGTACCCTTTCCCAATGTTTTTTCAAAACTGTTGGAAAAAATGGTCTAAAAATAGAATATCCCAATGGTTTTGGAAAACTGTTGGGAAAGGGGACCTATACCAACGGTTTTTAAAAACCATTGGTATAGATGTGTTGGTATAGTTAGGATTTATAGTAGTGAAAGAAAGAATCTAAAATTGATTAAAAATATAAGTTTCAATACTAAAACCTAGTTATGATTCAAGATATAGAGCCTATAGCCACCAATCCCTGTTCATTGGTTGTCTCACTCCAAAAAAATATTTCATATATACTAAATCTCTACCATAATGGAAGTTTGGTTGTAGGGGATCATCACATCGAATGTCCCTGAGAAAATCACAAGCCAGGAGCCCCAGTTCCTCTTCCTTATCTTCAAAATCACACTTGAAAACCCAATATTTCCACCATCTCCCAAAGAAAAACCAAAATTAAGGATCCCCTTCATCGTTATAATGCTGAAGTGAAGAGATATGACACAATGATGAATCCTGATAGAATAATTAGGAACAACGGGTGAGGTAGCAAGATAAACAACGTCCAGATGGCTAAGATCAAAGTAGCCATTTTCATAACAACTTGGGGAACAAATCATAGGGGGAATATGACCACATGAGATAATCTATGGATCCAAGGAATAGGTCATCCCATTATGATATAGAAAATAAACAGACTGAGAAATCACACTAGAAGCTCACGGGGGAAATTAGATCAATGTTGATCAAAGATCCTAATTTAAGCCAACCTTTTAACATAAGGAGAATAAATAAAAATTTGGGATTGAAAATAAATTTTATAGAGATATAAACCTAAATAAAACATGATCACCTACATATAAAAAATACATGAAATCCAAACCATGCAAAATATAGAATTAGTAAATTGAAAAAAATAATGCAAGGAACTAAATTTAGGCATAAAAATCGAACAAAACAATTAAATTGAAATAAAAAAAATACAATAGTAATTTCAAAAATCTTCACCTTGAAATTAAAATGATTTACGTATGGTGTTCTTGCAACCTATACTATTGAACTCAGAGTATGTTCACTAAGCCTGAAAAATGTTTAAACTTTGATAACGACATGAATTTATTCAAATTATCATCCAAATTATTAGCATTGCGTGTCTTCATGACACACATCATCCTAGATTCAATAAAATCTCTAAAAATGAATTCTAATGTCTATATTCTTTGATCTACCATGGAAAACACAGTTCTTAGACAAGTGAAGGGTGGATTGACTATCATATTACACAAAAACACTACCAACAGATAAATATAACTCATTAATTATGATATTTAACTAGGTATCTTCTCTTATTGATTTGGTTAAAGAAATATATTCTACCTCCTTAGGAAATGGGTCCACAGAAAGCAATAAAAACAAAACTTATAATATATTTTTGAGTGTCTATATTGGTAGCATGGTTAGAATCAATATACCTAATAATATAATCAAAATAACTACCATTAATTACATATCAAATGTATAATTTAGAATACATATAATCATATATGAGGATCCATTTAAAATCATGCTAATTAATTCTCCTAGGTTTTCCCATAAATGTACTTAATTTACACATTGCAAAGGAAATATTTGGACTATAAAGATCCATTTTATACATATGACTTCCTATAATGTTTTGATTTGTAATCTTATTCATGAATATTACCTTATCTTACAATTAGGGTATTAAATAATGGACAAATTTAAATTCTTACCCAAGGTTATTCTAACAGGTTTATTATGCTCAAATAAGTATCTTTTTAAAAAATTCCTAATGTAAGCATGTTTCTAGAGATATAAAGTTTTACCCTCTCTATAACTAATGATTTACATTATAAAAATTTGTTTTCCATTACCCAATTATTTTATTTCAAAATTATAATTAGGTTAGGAAATGACATTATTTATATGCCTCATGTTTTTTTATTAAAATCATGTCACATATTTATAGAATTATATAAATAATTTCATTCTTAACAAACTTTAAATAAAAACATAAAATAAACTTACTTATGTTAAAATAATTTTTAATAATAATAGAATCAAATTTTTTATACCATTATCTTCAAGATTTATTAAGTTAGAACAAGGAATTTTGTAAAAGTAGTATTTTATTAGGTTTAATATCCTTTGAAAATCCCTCAGGAGGAATCATATAAATTATCTCATTTAGTTTTCAATGTAAAAAACCAGTTTTAACATCTAATTTTTCAATATAAAAATCATACTTATTATCAAAAATAAGAATAATCTTGATAGATTAAAGTTAAAAAATAAGAGAAAAAATTTTAGTATAGACTATCCCTTCACATTAAAGGAAAACCTTATAAACTACATTGGATTTTTATTTAATTTTTTGCTCCCTAATTTTATCTTTCTTTATTTTAAAGATCCATTTGAACCAATTATTTTAAAATTCTATAGTTTGGTTACAGCAGTCCAAGACTTACTCATAAGAAGTGAATTTTTTTCATCTTGCATTACAGATAACCATTTTTTTTATTAATTAGATTTCATAAAATGCTTAAATTTTTATAGTTCATAACTAAATGTACCCTAAGAAATATTAAATTCATTCATAGCCTCATCGATGTGATTAAAATGAGAAGGGGGGGGGGGGGTCAAATGGTCCTAATAACTCTATCTCAAGTTAATTTATACTCTTTAAGATCATCACCTTCATATAAATTTGATTCAGAATCAAAATTAGAACCAAACTCACATTGAGTTTTTAGGAAAGAATCAGTGGTTACAGTATTAGGTTCAGAATGGTCTCAAGAATCTGGAGTAATCTCAACACCCAAACGTTTGGGTATACCAGTTTTAGTAAACTTGATAGTATTTACTTTTGGTAGAGCAGACTAATGGAATAAAACATCATGAATGATGATTCATTTATGATATAGAATATTTTATCCACAATTTTTAACCCATAAAACCCTAAGGATAACCAATAAATATTCACTTAACAACCCTAGTTCCAACTTATCTTTTTCAATGTGTTCATAAGTTTTGGATCCAAACACACCGAGGTGTGTGGGATGATGTGTTTTTTCTATCAATAATTATTCAGGTGTCTTGAAATAATTATTAGTTAATAAGGTACACTAGCATAGTGGCATCTTCACTCAATAAGGTTAGAGGTAAACCAGAGTGTAGAATCATGCATCTCACCCTCTTTAATAAGGTCATATTTATACACTCATCTAATCCATTTTTTGTGAGGTTCCACAAATTTTTTTTATATATGGATACCTTTAGAGAAATAAAATTCTAAAAACACATTATAAAGATATTTCAAAACATTATTTATCCTAAGATCCTTTAAATTATTACTAAATCCATTTTCTACACGAACCTTCCAATTCTTGAAAGTCTAAAAGGTATCATACTTATGCTTTAGGATGAAATTTCAAAACTTCCAAGAGTAATAATCAATAATGCTACAAATTAGTAGCCTCCACTATAATAAAAAATCCTAGAGGTTCCACAAATAATAGAGTGGACACAAGGTTTCTAGCTAGTATGTTGACCTATTGAAACTCACTTGTATAGACATACCATACAAACAATCATCAAAAAATTGAATATTACTAGGGGTTATATTAGATAAAATCCCTTTCTTCTTAATATCCTCAAGGCCTTTAGCACTCACGCACCTAGGCCTCATATACTAAAGGGTATTGTTATCTAATGTTGGGACATGAGAGTAATTGAGTTTCTTCATGTGAGTATTTCCATCTAAAATATACAAACCATTCAAGAGGTTTCCCTTCATCATAGTTATGGATCCATGGTAAATTATTAGACTATTAGAACAAGACTAAAAGGTATTGACCATTTGATCTAGAATTCCTAGGGAAATGAGGTTTCACTTTGATTTGGGTACCATATAACCTCTTCTAGATCCTTAATCATGCCATCATGAAGTTCTCGAGAGATATAACCTATAACCATTATATAAAAAATCTTATTATTTCTCAAATAGAAACCAAACAATTCAATATTCTTTAATTAAGTGAAGTGTTATCTTTTAGGAAACATGTAAAAGGGGTATCTTGAGTCTAGCATCCACGTATCAGAGTGGGTATGATCACAACCATTGAAAAAATCAGTAGTGTCGAAACCTTATTTTACTATAAAAGAATAATCACAATTATTTTCTTTATAATGTTTCTTCTTGTTAGGAGAATTCCTCCTTATATGCTCAGGTTTTTTATATTGGATAGATTTGTTCACCATATTCTTGGATTTAGATTGACTTTTCCTACACTGGCCTCTCTATCTCTATCATCCCCTATGTTTAATCCTCTCTCTAATGTTCATCCCCTTAATCTCACCCTTAAGAGTGACTTTATTTTTATGTTATTTAGCTAATAAAACATATTTAACCTCAACCTCTCCCATTCTATAGATCCATCTTCCCATGATCCCACACTATTTCCATAACCCAACTATTCTAAAGGCTATTGGAAATGAATTTGGAAGCTTTCTATGTGTGTATGAATCAAATCTTCAGATGGAAAAAACTCTGGTTACTTGAATCTGCATCTAAAGGAATGTATCATATCCTCTCCTGGATCATATTTTCCTCCATCCAAGCCCATATATCTCTTATTTGAAAAAATTTATATTACTCAAATCCCAATTGATATTTATTGCACTACCACCTTTAAGTTCATATAATCTCAGTGTGTAAGAGTAAGATTAATTGGAATCCTCACTCAAAGACATATGAGGTTCCTAGAGACTCGTATAAGATAAATTTATCCATTCCACACCTAAATTTAGAGGGATATCTCACTCCTGGTAAAATTCTTTCAAGGTATTTTTTGGTTGGTGGCTCTAATGAAGGTTGGACCATATCAGGGGTCTCTTCTTAGTCTGAACCATCAGCATCTTCTTCAAGTGAAAAAATGGTTTTTAATCACTCAGATATGGGTATGGAGGTTTCTCCTAATGGGAGGTGTAAATTTCTTATTGATCCTCCATTTTCTATTGAGTAATTGTCACAAATGACATAAGTTTTTTGATCAAAATCCTCATGCTCCTTTTATGGATGTTATAGCATGCACAAACCCCTTAATATCTCTTTATATTATTATCATTTCATTGTTAAAGGAATACTATTCTATTCATCCTGGTGAAATTATATCCTTTTCCCATTTTGATCTTGTAGTGGTTAAGGTGATTTAGTTGGTTCTTCCCATTGTCACTACCAAACTGTCTACTTCACCTTTTCATGTAGGCAAGGTACTCAATATTAAGTGCGCTTGATATAACTGACATTTTAAATAGTTTTTATTATTATTTCATTGAATATATCCCCCAATGATGTTTAATTATATGATAAATTTCATCATTTTTATAATTTTCAAGTGTTTTGAGCTAAATTATGAAAATTCCCTAATTCTTGAATTTTAACAGTTTTTCATCATTTTGTTGTTTTGGGAATAGATTTTTCTGTACTAATAAAATTATCAATTTTTTTTTTGGAACCCTCTAATGGTGGGATTAAACTTCTATAACTAGACCAAGTTCTAAATTGACAATATGGGGGCCCAAAAAAATAAATCAAATTGGAAGATCAATTTTCAGACAGAATTGATACCCCTTCAATAAATGAGGCATAACACACCCCAAATTTGTCCAAATGAGGTTATTACACCTAGTAAATAAATCAGTCTTGAATAATCATATACATTATTAATACCATTCTTAAATTCGGTGATTAAGATGGTCTTTGGGCACATCAAAGTGGAGGAAGTTGAAGAGTCATTTCATCCAGAAAATATTTTCTAAGTAAATCAGATATAACTTTTGAACCACATGTAAAAAGGAGCTCAAATTTTGTTGGGGGAAATCCAAGGCTCGTGTGAACAACATTTATAAATTATTTTTTCCAATATTCTTTTAGTAATAGTTCAAAAATTAATAATTATTCTGGGATATAGATTCTGGACAGAACATTTTTCCACCCCTTTTCCTTTATATTCTCAACTCCACTTTCATTTGAAGAGGGATTGGAAGGAGGAAGATTGTCGTTTTGGAGAAGATATGTTGGATAAGAGTATTATTCCATGAACTGATCAATCCATTAAGGGATAAATTCTATGTAATGGTGGTAAGAGAAGATCCAATGAAATTTCCCCTTTTGAGTTTGTGTTTTCAAATCTAAACATTTCTCTTTTGAATTATCCTAAAAATTATTTTCTTGATTGTAGAAGGAATATTTCTTTGTTATTTTCATTTTCTTATATATTTTTTATATATTTTTTATCATATTATTACCATAAAATTATTTCCTTTTTGTTTAAACTTCTTTGGTTGAGGTCTCCTTATTGAACACAACAAGTTCAATTAGTTTTGATTGCTCGGAGGTCTTTGGGTAATCGAATCACTTTCATAAGCAGATAAAAACCCAAATTTTAGGTATTGATGTGGTTTATGTTCAATTTATGTGTATATATTTAGGCATTGAGGTATAAATTTTATAATTCAATTGGAAATCAATTTTCAATACTGATAAAGGGGGTTTCTGAAGATCAATGTTTGTCCACCACTGCCTTTTTTAGTTTGTTTTTTTCAGTCTGATTTACATTTGATTTCCAATGACTAATATAGATTTCTTATTGTATTCTGGTTTTCTATAATTTAACCTTTTTTTAACTCATTTCAAATCCCCATTTCTATTTTTTACATTTAAAAGAAACAAATTATCAAAGTTATAGTTTTACAACTTAACCTGTAACCTCCTCATGAGACAACCCCACGGTCACCACTATACTGAATTTTTTAGGGGAAAATATTGACTAGGGTAAAGAAATTTAAAACCATAGTTTCAATTTTGTATTTCTACTGGTGAGGTTTTCTAAGTTTTATTTTATTTTATTTTTACTTTCTAGGATTTAAAACAGAAATTAGAAGTCTTAAAAAACCAAAAAAATGGAATTTCAAAATGACTACTTTAATGCATGGACTGATTATCAACAATATGAGGAGAATAGTAATGATGAATTGTTAAAATTTCAAATAAAAAACCACTATTTATAAATGAAAAAAATGATATGGTTCTTCAACAACATGCTTCGATGATTCAAGAAGAAAACAAATGGAAATTCTTTCCAATTCTTAAAAATTATTGAAAGCATTGAGAGCTCAAAAAGATGCTCAAGAAATGGAAAATATTATCCCATTCACTTTTTATGTTGAGGGATATTTTTTGGATGAGTTGAAAACTGATTTTAAATCCCCGTTTTCAAATTTAATGAAAGAAAATGTCATTGATTCACCAATTGAGGTGTCTTTTGGAAATCAAATGTCTTTGGAAAATTATTTTGCTAACTTGGTTGAAAATGAAATTTCATGTGAAACCCCATCTTTTTAAAATTGAAAATCCAGAACCTTTTTATGAATATTTGGATAAATAGGAATATAAAATTAATCCATTCATTTTTGATTAGAATATGGAGGAACCTGAGCTACTACACACTTTCAATACAACTATTTTCGACTCCCATATAGAGCTTGAACCTAAGAAGCCACAGGGAGATGTCTCAAATCTTGATCCATTTTTTCTTGATTATTTTGATAATAAATTTTTAATTGCTTCTCCCTATCTAGATTTATTTCCCATTGAATTTTGAGTGGAATAATTTTTCATATAAAAAGGATATTAAGGTTGAAATTGAAGAAAGAATAGAGTGCCTATTTGAGTATACTAGTACACAAGAGGATGGTGGTATCAAGTTGATTGTCAAATAAAAAATCATTTTTGAAGATAAATTTGAAGATAAACCATATAATAGAATTACATTTCAACATCAAATTAAAGTAATTTATGAGGATAATATCTTGGTAATTTTCTTTTACATTTTTTCCCTCTTCCACTACATCATTGTAATATTAAAGTCATGGAGGGGAACCTAAAGAAATATGTTTTTTGGAGTTTTTATAAGTTATTCATGATGAAGAAATTAAAGAAAATTAATTTTGTTGGTTTATGAGGAAGAAACTGCACCCCCCTTTAGATTGGGGATCATATGGAACTACCTAACTAGGGGTAGTGAAATCCTAACACCCACTTTGGGGGTTCATACCAAGGCTCTTTTCCCTTATCTTTATTTTAATTTTTTTTTTCATTTCATTCAATAAAATTTTGATTCTTTGTTTTTTTTCATGTATTTTTCCAAGTTGAAGTATCTAGGAGGATAGATCAAGGTTATTACTTCTCAATAAAGACCAGGTTGTGTATTTCATCTCCACTTGTTTTTTTTATGTCCTATCTTTTTGATTTTTCCTTCAAAATTTGAACCACTATGCACAGTGAGGACATTGTACAAAATAAGTGTGGGAGGAGGAGCATGTTGGGTAGATTATGATTTTGTGTGTTTTTCATTTTCAAATTCTCTATGTTTTATTTTGTTTTAAAAAAATTTGTGATCTTCAAAGTGATATCCTTTTTAAATTGAAAATTTTTTATTGATGAAAAGAACCAAATTAATTCAAGGAACTGAACTTAAATGATTGCTAAAATGTGCTTTAATTTGGATTTAAATTGTGTAAATTCATGAAAATACCATTGAATTATGAATTACATGCCATGAATGTTGTAAAATAATGAAAATCACTTTCTTTTGAGGATTATGAACCAATTTTTCATCTTATTTACATTCACCCCCCTTCTTGAGTGAAACAAAGAATTATTTTTTTAACCAGAACTTTCCATTTTTCTTTTAAAACCATTGAGTTTAAAGAAGTTGTGTTCAAAATGATTCAGGAAATCTTTTTGTGATCGAAATCCCCCTTTTTAAATAATTTTACTCTCTTTTTTTAGCGTACCATATATATTTTATCTTTTTGATCCCTTAGTTTCCCTATATAGTCTGTTAGGTTAGCCACATTATAATCCAATTTTCTATTTCCAACCTTCTATGGAAGCATAAATGAATGATCTAGTTGAACTTAAGTGTGGGGGGAAGATGACTTGCGGTGTTCTACCTCATTTTTCGTTGCTTTGAGTGGAAATTAATATTCTAAAGAGATTTTTTTATGCTTAAAGTAAATTACTAAAATCTATACCCATATGGAACTTTCATGGAAAAGGGAGTTATGCCTTTCTAGGTCTTATAGAGAAATAAATTTGTGCCTTTCTGTAGATTTAAAATAAAAACAATATGAAATTTTTAGAGGAAATTATTGTTTCATTGCTTATTATTTGGAGAAGTTGTGTGATTTCCATGAAAGAAATTTTTAATATATTTTGGAGTATATTTTATGGAATTAAGAAATAGGAGAATACCATGCTTAAATGAAAACACAAATCATGCAATTTTTCTTCAATAAATATCCAAGACATCTCTTTCTGCCTCTTAAATTTTCACATTTGAAATCCCACCAACCATCAAACCTCATAAAAAACCTTTTTAAGTCATCATGATGGATATAAATTCTTTGAATCGATTGGGTGGATATTTATAAATTTTTAAAGTCTATAGTGACCCTTTCATTTATTTGGATGAGAAAAAGCTTGGGTCAAAATCAAAATCATGTGTGGATAAAAAAAAGTGAGGTAAGAATACTTGTACATGGAAGAATGAATGAAATGTGAATGGACTGAATGAAAATAATTAAGAATTTGGAATTTAAGTTGTTGAAGTAACATGATAAGTTGGGTTCTTTTATTTTGAGCTAGTGAATTTCATTGACACGTGTTTTGAATTTTTATTGGAAATTTATTTCAAGTGCTCACTTTATGAAAGTCCTAGTGATAAGTAAAGGGGAATTGATAGATCTGAAATTTTAAATATTATTTATTTTCATTTTATTGAATTTATACCCACCAATGCATCATTATAAGATAAATTGCATCATTTTTGTTGTTTTTAAGTGTTTTAAGCTAAATTGTGAAAATTCCCTAATTCTTAAATTCTAACAGTTTTTCATCATTTTTTTGTTTTGGGCATAAATTTTTATATAATAATAAAATTTTCAAAATTATATTTTTAGGATCCCTCTAGTTTTGGAATTCAACTTATTTAACTGGAAAAAGTATTGAATCGACCATATGGGGTCCAAAAAAATCAGTCAATTTGGAAAATAAGTTTTCAGACAGAATTGATACCCTTCAATAAATGAAGAATAATGTGGCCCAAAGATGTCAAAATTATGTGATTAAACCTGGAAAATAAATAGGACTTGAATTCTCATCTCCATGATTAATACCATTCTTAAATTTAGTTATTAATATGGTATTTGGTCACGTCAAAGTGGATGAAGTTGAAGCGTCACTTTTTCTAGAAAATATTTTCGAAGTAAATCAGATATAACTTTTGAACCATGTGTTAAAAGGAGCTCATATTTTTTAGGGGGGAGAAAAGGTACTTGAAAACAACATTTATGAAGGATTTAATCCAAAAATATATTGGTAATATGTCTGAAATCAATCATTCTCTTGGGATATAGATTTTAGACATAACATTTTCCACCCCTTTTCCTTTATATTTTCAACTCCACTTTCATTTCAATAGGGGTTAGAAGAAGGAATCTTGATATTATGGAGAAGATATTCTAGATAAGAGGATTATTCCATAAAGTGATCAATACTTTAAGGGATAAACTTCAAGTTGTGGTGGGTTGTGAAGATCTGATGAAATTTCTCATTTTGAGTTTGTGTTATCAACTATAAACATTTCTCTTTTGAATTATCCTAGAAATTGTTTTCTTGGTTGATGGAGGTATTTTTATTTATTGTTTGAATTTCATATATTTTGTTCTAGTTTTTTTTCTCATATTATGACTATAAAATTATTTTCATGTTGTTTAAACTTCTTTGGGTGAGGTCTCCCCATTGAGCATAACAAGTTTAATTAGTTTTGATTGCTCAGAGGTCTTTGGGTAATCGAATCACTTTCATAAGTGGATAAACACCCATATTTGAGGTATTGATATGGTTTCTTATCAATTTATGTGTATATATTGAGGTATTTAGGTATAAATTGGATAATTCAATTGAAAATAAATTTTCAACAATGATAGAGTGTTTGAATATCAAAGTTTTTCCACTACTATCTTCTTTAGTTTGTTTGTTTTTTGTCCAGTTTTCTTCTAATTTCCAATCACTAACATAGATTTCTTATTGTAATATAGTTTTTTATAATATAACTTTTTTAAACTCATTTAAAATTCCCTTTTATAATTTTTAAATTTTAAAAAAACATATTAACAAAGTAACAGTTGGACAAATTAGCCTCCAACCTCATTGTGAGACAACCTTGTGTTCACCATTGTACTGCATTTTTAAGGGGAAAATATTGACTAGGGTAAAGCAAATGAAAACCCAAGTGTCAGTGCTCCTCCACCCCTTGGGATTAGTGAGTTGTATGTTGTTCCAAATACATCATAATGTCACTCTCCTTCCCAAAATTCCTTCCATGTTCTAATAAAGGAGGATGAAGACATTGATTTTTTTCACCTCCTATAATAAACATCAAAGACGGCTAAAAAACTACTCCTCCGCTTGGGGGATGACCAGTTTCTCTATTTCCAACTCTTACATGGGTGATTCCTTAACCCTAATCCAATGTTACTTGGGTATCTGGACCCTCCTATATTTCTCTCCATGGATTCCTCTCTATTATATAATTCCATGGGAATTGGCTCCCCAGCCAAGTGTGCTTAATTATATAAGTTAATTAGGAAAAAATGCATCATGTTGATAGTAATTTTTGACTAAAACACATGTTAGTAACCATAAAGAATTATTATTTTAATATTTATATGGAAAACCACATATATGGAATCCCTTATAACACTCATATATGGATCTTCTAGAATAATAAAATCTCAGTTGAGTTCAATAGTGATTCTTCCCAATAGATTACTATCAAGGTAAGAGAATCTAAAACATCTTATTTCACGTCTTTTATATATTAAAAGTGTGTGGCATGAGAAAGTTAAGAGTTTTGGAAGGATATAGTTTCCTTCAACCTCGTATTTAGTGTATGGTTTATAGTCAGTGACTTGAATACCATTCTTAATAATTCTAAAAAAAGGGGTGAGTTCACTTGAGTAAAGAAATGGAAGACTTTCATCACTTCTTTACTAGTAAAAATCTCATGGATATGGTTTTCACTAGAGACATATTTACATGGTATGATAATAAGAGATTAGGTAACACAATATTATGGATATGTGTTTGAAAAACTTACATGCAATTTCCAATTTCTCACACTCATTTGTATTCCATATGGACCAGTCATTATCTGATCATTATTTTTTTTTTGATCTAGATCTAATAATCTTTAGTTACTATCCACATATTTCATTTCTCCAATGGATGGATGGAAGATGAATATTTAATTCCTATAGTTCTTACCTCATATAATGATCCCTGTAAGGGCATTAAAGGGTAATGTTTTATAATTAACTACATTGATTGAATTGAAACATTCTAGAATAGAACAATAAAAAGATGACCCCCAACAAAACATTATAATATCTTTTAGGGGAGATCAATAAGCTTGGTGAATGGATTCAAGAACATTGAGATGATGATATTTTCATGCTTCTCTATAGTAAATGAATCCATTTGGAAGAAATATGGCTTGATGAAGAGAGAAAGGTGCACAAAATATCTTACTTCATATGGAAGGAGGAAGGAGATTGAAACATAGTGTTTTTTCATGCATTAATAAGGGAAAATAAGTTTGTTGGGAAGATAAAATTTCAACTTTAATATGGATCCTTCTGCAGTGGTGTTGAGACCATTGGACCACATGAGACCTCCCATTTTATAGAGATTTTCACTAGTCCACATCATTGAGCATAGGAGGGTAACTCCACTAAATAAGTCAATGACCATTTTTTTATAATATTTCATTATCAGTAGAGAACTGTGATAATGTTTTTATAAAATACATTCTAGAGGAAGAATAAATAATTGTAACTATCAAATATCTCAAGCCCGATATCATCCCATACCTTGATGGTATCCTTGAATCCTTCTATACTTTGGTTTGGGATTTCATCAAGGAATATCTGATAGTGGCAGTTCAGAATTACTTTAAGGGTGATCATATTCCTTGATTTACCACTTCTATTGTGCTTTCTCTCATTCCCAAGGAGAACTATCCCAACATTATTAGTGAATTATGACCCATAATTTTGTGTAATTTTTCCTATAAGGTGATCTAAATAATCCTCAATAATATATTATCTTGGATATTACCTATTCAAATCTTAGATGAAAATCACAGTTTTCTCAAAGGCAGAAGCATCCATGGGTGATTGGCCTAGCCCAAGAAATGTTATCATACATTGATAGGATTGTTGTTGGATCCAATTTCATGATCAATATCCATATGGAGAAATATTATGATAAAATTTAATATCAGTTCACACTAAAAGTCCTTAGGTGGTGTGGCTTCTCATAATGGGTTGCAACATCCTTTTTCACAACTAATATTTTCCTTGGTTTACAATATATCTTACGGGGAAAAGATTTGACTTTTTCAAATTGGTATGGGGGATTCTCTAAGGATATCCACTATCACCAAGTTTTTTTATCTTGGCTTAAAATATTCTTAGTGGAAACTTAAACTCTGCACTTTTAAGAGAGATGGTGCACATATCCAAAGGTTAGTATAGATTTGTTGGAATATCTCATTTATTCTTCAAGGATGAAATGGTTTTATTCATCAATGTAAAAATAAACCCAATGAAAAGGTTTAAATAGATTTAAATTGATTATTGTAGCAGGATTGTACAATGAAATAATGTTGGTAATAACAATTTCTTTATTCCCAACAAATTATTATGAAGGAAATAGAAATCCATTGAAGATAGGATAGGTGGTTCTAGAAGACAATTACCAATTGAATACTTGGGAGATACTTTATCGAAAAAATAGTATATATCCACTCCTTTGAAGGTATCTTCAATATAATTATGAGCTTAATTATCAACTAGAAGATTTGTTTCCTCTTTTTGGAAGCATGATTACCCTTGTCAATAAGATTATTTCTTCCATCTGCATGCATGTTCTATCAATAATCCAGGCTCCTAAGTTTTTCATTAGAAGAATCAAAACCATACTTAATAGCTTTATATGGGATGCATAGTAGTAGGGAAGACATCACTAGTCTAGTTGGAATAGGCCAATAAATCCCTTTAAGGGGGGAATTAACCTTAAAATAATTGATGATTCTATGAAAGTCATGGAAAAAAATGCATTGGAATATTTTTCTAGTCATTATATTTGGGAAATATTTATTCATAAAAATTATTAAAACTATTTGGTTTACTGGATTGAGTATTAAAATAAGGTCTCTCTCCTCTAAAATAGATTTAGTGTCTCCATTTTCATCATATATTAAAACACTATATTGATCACTGGAAGCAGTGACATAAACATATGAAAAGATAAATGGACTAGTAATATCCTCTTCATCTCTGGATTTCTAGTTCCTAACATCAATTTTAGATATGCGATCTCTCATTTGGATTTCATTAATATGATGATGGACTTGTATTGAAGGACCTTTCATTCCACAATTTAGTTGGTTGAGGAACTTAATGTATGTATCTTCACTCTATATCCATCGAGTTTATTTATCCTCTCTACCTTTTTTAATTTCATGTTAGACCCATGGTTGCATTTTTTTTCAATGATGTACAATATGTGTTTGGTGAGTTGATGGTGATAAGTGGCGATGCTTGGAGAATTTGTATTGATTCACTTTATGGAATTGGATGTTATGATTGGACAATTCTTCATGTAATTGTGATGATTGTTGGATTGATGTTAAGTTACAAGACATTTTTCAAGGATGTCACACCGTTTACAATAATTTTTGGAGAAGAAGTGGAATAAGAATAAGTCCATGAAATATATTTTATTTCATGAAGTTTTGAATAATTTGAATAAGTCCATGAAAATTTTTATTTTCATGAGGGAATTCATGTAATCCATGAAAAATTATATATTCTTTTATAATTACATGATGAAGGTATTTGAGAATGGTTGAGGAATTATATTTGAGATAGGATTAAAGATCAATTTTATTCTTAGATATTTATTAGTATTATTTATAATGGTGGTATTTTAAAAAAAGTTAGGGTAAAACCACACATTCCCCCAAGTTCTATCCCTTAACCACACTTGAGGGACCTGAGGGTCAACCTCATGGGAGATCATGCTCAAGGATGCTGCATAGTGTAAGGATAGTGCATGCATATGTGTAAGGCTCGTAAGAGCATGCACCCTGAGGTGCATATGAGTATGGGATGGTCAGGCCCTCTAGAATGAATACCGTTTGTGTGAGTATGTTCAAGTGAGTTCCAATCCCCCACAGAAATGGTATGTTGTGGTAGTATAAGTCCTAAAATAATAAATCATGGCACAAATGAATTGATAATCTGATGTGGGATGCTCAATATATGGACACTACTACTTTATCATTAAAATGATGAACATAATGTGGGTAGCATGATTTTTTTAAAAGGTTGGGGTCGAAGCCCCATTTATTATTAAAATTTGGTAGCATGATGTAACTAATCTGATTCATCTAATCAACGCGGTGTCATCTCCTGCCTCCAATGACGCTCAACTATTTCTATTCACCAATTTTAATGGTCGCATGTCCGATGATTTATCATGATCCTATCAGGGATGTTCTGTGATCATTTTTATGGGTCGATGAGTTTGAGAATATCTATGAATTCAATCTACATATTTCATTCATCCAGATAAATCAAATACATGCCTCGATCAAATTCAAACTATGTTATAGAGGCCTTTTGACTTATGTGATGTGTTTGAGCATCAAACTGTGGAGGTTCATGGTATTATCATCCCATGCATGTGAGAGGATTCATCATAAACTCATAGAAGATGAGGTGCCATGTTTTTTTGTGTAGGATAATTTGATAAATACTAAAAGCTTCAATATATTAAAATATTGTGATATAGATTAAAATTTGATGATTTGACACGACATAAAAACTAGAAGAAAGGAGGTTCAATGAATGGTTATCCTTTCCTAGAAAATGAGGATTACTAGGCATGTGACTTTAGTGATACCGTTTGATAAAAATAATGATCTCATTTTCATAAGAAAATAGAGGAATGTGAAACCACTATTTCATAAAGGGAAGATGATCTACGAAGATTTTTAGCTTTCATAAAGGATAGGAAATTCATGGATCTCTTAACATATGAACCACACACTCAAGAGTTTCATGAAGAAGCTGAGATACTGTGAATCCCTTAGGGTTTAGCACGAAGCTCTTATGTGAAGGTGTAAACCCTTACATAAAGGCTGTGAATTTGAGAATCCATGCACTATGTTTACATGAATAAATTCTTATTCGAAAGAAAGTGAACAATTGTTCATTCATATGTGAAGAGATAATCACATGCATGTGATCATAAAACAAAGTAATCATGGAACTTGACGAATATAGTGTGTGTGCGCGTGTGTGTGTGTTCAAAGAAACAAAGAAGTGGACAATTGACAGTGCATGCACTTGCATGCATATATAAATGAAAATGCACATGTGAAAGATTAATACATTGAGTAACCCAAAATAGATGAATAACACATAAAATAATAAACAAGGAATAAATGAATGTTCTAGGTTTTTTAATTCCATGAATTAGACTTCCATGCATAATGTTTAATTGATGAGTTTTAATTGAGAATTCAAGAAGGTAAATACCTTGGATTTTTATAGGTATGATCTTAAATAAAATATCATAAAATATTTTTTTTACAATTATTTCACACATAATTGAGGCTAAAACATCAGCATAAGGAATAATTTCATGAGAAAAGTTTCACTGAGGAAACTAATCAAGTACAGGTGATCAAAGATAATTGAGCAAGGATAACAAACCCAAACAATGGTTGTTGAAGATACTTGAAGTGTACATGAGAAAGTTTGATCCAATGTGATTATGGAGTAATATTAGAAGAATCATCCTACATTGGATCGACCCTTGGATAAATGAGGAAGTGTTTCAGTTGGAGCTAAAAGTAGGAGTCTCTCAGTTGGAGCAAGAGCAGAAGAAGTCTCTCAGTTGGAGCTAGGAGTAGGAGAACAGTTGGGCGTATCACAAACCAAGGAATAAGAGTAGGATTGTTGGAGGGTATAACCCGAATCAATTGGAGTATCGATTACTAAGGGGTATAACTAGTTACTACCTAAACCATTTTAATTGATAGTAAATATTATAGTGGATAATCCATGTTGGGGGTATAACCAACATGGTAAGAAGTAAGTCCTTGAATTGAACCCTATAAATACTATGTGTTTCTCTATCTGTTATTAATACTTCCCATAAGGTGATATTGATAGATATAATAGAGTGGATTTATAACCTTAATAGTCTCAAGATGTTGAATTAAAAATATAAAATAATTCATAAAATGAGTGTTCCACTGATTCACCCCCCTCTCAGTAGCACCTAATCTATCCTAGGGCTCTATAATTAGTATCAGAGCATATGTCGCCTCTAAAGATCCAAGAGAGTCTTTATGAAGTGAATAATTTATGAAATGATTGACCTAAATTATATGAAGAAAAATGAAGTTACTCATGAGGATAAGAAGCTATATCTTTCTTTAAAACTCTAAATAATAGAATAAAGAAACAAGCAAGGAAGATGAAGAAGAATCTTATTATAAATGGTGATACACCTTCAACTGAAGGAAACCTGAAAGGTACAACATGCAATGATTATTTCAATTATAATTATTCTAATGAATCCTATTAAAATTGTTATGATGATGTATCACATAGTGATATAAATTTTCTATTAAAAAAAATCTGAATAAAGTTCCCAAAGAAGTGGTAAATTGCATTGTTAGAGGAATCAAGGGACTTCTTTATGATAAATAACATCAAGAAAAAGAAGTATAGGAACTAGAGGATTCACTAAGTAAGAATTTTAGAAATTTCATCACTCTCACAGACCCATAAGAATCAAGGGAGAAATCCATTAATCATACTAAATAATAACTATAAAGTTATTCCTGTGAGAAATCTATTTATGAGTTTTTTGTTAAAGAATATTTCCGTTCACTTGAAATGTTGCACAATGTTTCTATGGATTTCAAAGAATCTAAGTTATATGAGTTTAAAAATTCTTTTCAAGAGTCAAGAAAAATTCATGAAGAATTGATTAAGAATATAAAGGAATATTATGAATATTTGTTGATTTCAGTTTAGGGTGAGAATAACTCCCTCAACATGAAGTGTTTAGAGATAGAGGTAAAATTGAAGAAGCAGCAATCACAACTAGCTGGAACTTCCCATATTTATGAAAAAATAGGTGTTGTTACATAACTTTTCATTGAGGATCATGAATTTAAGAAAATCATGTAATCATCCTCTAATCAAATAGAAACATCCTCAAAGAATAAGGTCTCCCATTATCCAGAAAGTATCTTATGTACTAATGATGTTTCAATTGTTGATATAAGTTCTAAACCAAATTCTAGAAATGTATGGATGGTGAAAATTCTAATAAAAACACCACATAAAGGGTGGATGATAAATTATTTATGAATATTTGTTCCCTAATAAGTGTCCAAAAGAGTGGTGGTTCCACTCAAAAGCATCAATATTCAAAATATGTGAAATCTAAACAGAACTCACCTCAAAAGAAGAGAAGTAGGATCATAGTCTATGACTGGTGTTTCTAGAAATTTGGGCACAAGTCATTCGAATGTTTTCATAACAAGTCAATTCATGAAAATAACTGAAGGCCTATATTTAGGGGAAGCAAATTTTAATAAATTAAAAGACCTGCACCATAGAGGAAAAATACACAAGAAAAGAAATATGACAAGTCATCCTTTCGATGTGATAAATACAGGAAGACTATCAAAAAAAAGTTATCAAGAAGAAAAGTGAGATATAGTCTCTTTCATCAAAGGGATAAAGATATAATTCAAGAAGATCACTACCTCCAAGGAAAAAGAAGGATTGATTTGAAGAATCTCAACAACAAAAAGTGCATGGAAAGTAATCATATCAAGATGAAAGACATAAGCTCATAGGTTTTTGTTAGTGTTGTGAAAAGTATGTAAATAAAGCCTAATATTACTGGTATAACATTTTATTGAGAGAAAATAAGTATAAATCAAGTGGAAGTCAATTTGGGTTTATGAGAACAATTTCTCATATAAAGAATGGTATGGAAAAAAATCCATCAAATCTACCCATTCAGAATAGACATGAATTATTGGAAGAAGTTTGTGGAATGCGTAATCGAAAGGGTCACACAACTGAGATATGAATAACAGTACTTCTTGGAGATAATCCCTATGTTGTGAAAGGGAAGAATATTTAAAGGAAAAATAGTGGTTAGTCATGTGAAAATTATTATAAGATAAGTAATGTCAAGAAAGAATGTTTAGTTTTTTAGAAAAAACAACTGAAATTAGATAATCAATTGGAGGAATCTAAAAAAAATATAAAGACAAAGAAAAGTAAGTTAATTTATAAGTTGAAGTGTAAAAAGTTATTCCATACAAAGATAATGACTTGTGTGTAAGGTGCGGTAAATATGAACATGCTTTGCATAGCTGCATGGAGATTCTACCTAATTAGTGGGAGTTGTTTAAAACTAAAATGAAAGTGCCAAAGACTCTATATACTCAAATGAATAATATGTAAATCTAAAATTCACATAAAAGGAAGGATGAAATTGGGAGAAAAGATTAGCCTGGGTTGAGAGGCAGATCTCAGTATGAATTTCACTCCTAAAGAACAAGAAATTCTCTAATTATTTTTTATATATGTGTGTGTCTTTTTTACATTGACATGTATGGAATTAAAGGAGATGGATGCATTTCATGAGGGGGAGCATTAATGAGATAAAGCATTTAAATCTTCATTGCATAGTGAATGTGAATATTCTGAACAACTTTATAATATTGGAAAATGAGGTATGTCAATCACACTTTCATCCCTTGTTCTTAATTGTATTAATAATATCAATTAAGGGGGAGTGCTTGATTGATGTTGATATGAGACAAAGGGGAAGCTATATCTTTTTCACCTAAACTTTCTAATGTGTTTGTTGAAGCATGTGTAGGATTTCGTATGTTTTCAAAAATATGATTACTTACAACCCCTTAAAAGATAATTGAGAATATTTGAGCTTGATATCACATGCATGGTAGTTTATGGACATCATAGACAACTTTGTTGTATCTGTCTTATTTTCTATACAATTTTAACCCATTTGGACTTAGAGTGGACTAGCTAAAGGCTCTTTACTAATAAAACCATGTGTTTTTATCCTTCTCTCAGTAAAAGGGGAAGATAATGTTGATTTCCTTAAAAGGAAAAAAGATAAGATCATAATAACCCACTTATCATTTTCATTTTAGTTTCAATAAGTGGGAGAAAGTTTGAGCACACATATTGAATTTTAATTATGTGAAGATATATTGATAACAAAATAAAAAGGGTGAGATTTTTAGACCCAAAGTTGCATTTGTTATCAATGATGTGTCAAAATGTGTTTGATGTGTTGATGGTGAGAAGTGGTGATGTTGGGAGAATTTTTATGAATTCACATAATGTAATTAGATATCATGATTGGATAATTTTCTATGTAATTATAATTACTATTGGACTAATATTAAGTTCCAAGACATGTGTCAAGGATGAAACATTGTTTATTATAATGTTTAGAGAAGAAGTGGAATTGGAATAATTACATGAAATATATTTTATTGTGTGAAGTTGTAAAGAATTTTATGAGATCCATGAAAATGTTTATTTTCATGAGGGAATTCAATTTTTCCATGAAAAAATAAACATTCTTCTATAATTTCATAATGAAGGTATTTGAGAATAGTTGAGGAATTATATTTGAGAATAGATTAAAGATCAATTTTGTACTTAGATATTTTTGAGTATTATTTATATTGGTGGCCTTGTTAAAAAAAGTTAGGGGAAAATGGCACAATCCCCCAAGGGTTATCCCTCAACCACACTTGAGGGACCCGAGGGTTAGCCTCATGGGAGAGACTACCTAAGGAGGCCACATGGCAACAGGAAAGTGTGGTGACATGTGTAAGGACTGTAGAAGCGTGTACACATAGGCACACATAAGGATGGGTTGGTTAGGCCCACTAGGATTAATATCGATCCCCCATAGCCATAGAATGTTGTGGTAGCGAAAGTACTATGAAAATAAATCATGGTTCAAATGAATGGAGAATCTGATGTGGGACGCTTAAGCTACAGACATTGTTCCTCTATCATTAAAATGATAGACATAATTTAGGCCACATGTTGTACTTAATCTGAGCCATCTGATTAGTGTGGAATTATCTTCCACCTATTGCAATGATTGACTATTTTTGTTCACCGGTGTTAGTGGTTGCATGTCCAATGATCGATCTTGAGACTTCCATGGATGTTCTATGATCATTTTTATGTGGAAATGAGTTTTAGAATATCCATTCATGTAATCTACATCTTGCATGCATGTAGATAACTCAAATACATGCCTCAGATGAATTCAAAATAAGTTAGAGAGGTTTTTTGTGTTACATGATGTGTTCAAGATTTAAATTCAGGAGGAGCATGTGATTATCATCCCATGCATGTGAGACACTTCATCGCGAACTCGCTTAATATGTGGCGCCATATTTTTCAAGGTTAGATAATTTTATAAATACCAAAATCTTTGGTATATTAAAATATCATGATATGGCTTAAAAATCGTAGATTTGAAATGGCATGAAAACCATAAGAAAGGTGGTGCAAGGCATGATAATCCTTTTCTATAAAAGGACGAGTACCAACCCTGTGATTTTATAGTTGTCATTTGAGAGAAAGAGAGCTCTCATTTTCTGGAGAAAATAGAGCAACGAGAAACCATTTTTTTAAGGTAAGAATTTTTTAAAAGCTGTTTAGCTTGTGAAAAGGAGAAAAAATCCATGGATCTCTTGACATGCAAACCATATACTCAAGAGTTTTGAGAAGAAACTGAGATACTGAAAATACCTTTAGGTTATCATGAATATCTTAAACAAAGTTATAAACATTATGAGAAGTATATGAATCCGAGAACCCACACATTTTGTTTGCATGAATAACTACTTTCACAAAATACAGTGAACAATTGTGCATGTGTTCTTGCATGCATACGTTAAGAGAGAATCACTTTCATGTGATTACAAAACAAAGGTAGTGTGAAACTTAAAGAAGACAATATGTGTGTGTGTGTGTGTGAAAAGAAACAAATAAGAGGATAGTGGATAGTGCATGCACTTTCATACATATATAAATTCACATGCACATGTGAAATCTTAATAAATTGAGTAACTTGAAATAGATGAATATCACATAAAATAATAAAAAAGGAAATGTGCTAAGGTTTCAGATGCTATGCATTACACTTCCATGCATGAAGTGTATTTGATGAGTTTGAATTGAGAATTCAAGATGGTAAATTGCTTGGATTTGTGTAAGACCGATCTTGCATAAAATATCATTGAAGAGTTTTGTTCACTTATTGCACACATAATTGAGTTTGAAACTTCAAAAAAAGGAAGAATTGCCTGAGAATATTTACACCGAGGCAACTGATCAAGTACAGGTGATCAGAAATAATTTAGAAAGGCCAATAAAATTAACCAATGGATGTTGAAGATACTTGAAGTGTACACGAGAAAGTGTGATCCAACAAGATCATGGAGCAAGGTAAAAAGAATCATCCTATAGTGGATTATTCTTTAAATAAAGGAGTAATTCTTTCAGTTAGAGCTGAAAGTAGAAGGGGTCTCTCAGTTGGAGTCGTATCAGAAGAAGTATCTCAGTTGGAGTTGGTAGTAGGATAATAGTTGAGAGGTATGACCAACTAAGGTATAAGAGTTGGATTATTGTGGGGTATAACCAAAATCAATAGGAGGATCGATTATTTTTGGGTATTACTAGTTTCTACTAAACTATTGTAATTGAAAATAAATATTATAGTGGAGAATCTATGTTGGGGGTTATAACCAACATGGAAATGAGTAGGTATTTGAACTGGACATTGTAAATATCATGTGTTTCTCTCTCTGTTATTACTATTGCACACAAGGTGATATTTTGATATATCAAAGAGTGGATCATGAACCTTAAATGGTTGAAGATATTTAATTAAAAATATAAAATAATTCATAAAATGAGTGTACCACTGATTCCCCCTCCCCCTCAGTGGGACCTAATCCAAACTAGGGCACTATAATTAGTATTAGAGCATAGGTAACCTATAAATATCCAAGAAAGTCTTTATGAAGTAAAAAATTCAGGAAATGTGTGATGATGATGTACCACTTAGTGATATACATTATGTATTCAAAGAACATATGAAGAAGGTTCCTAAAGAAGTGGTAAATCATATAGTTAGAGGCATCAAGGGACTTCTTTCTAATAAATCACAGCTGCTAGAAGAAGTATAAGAACTATTGGATGCACTGAGTAAGAAGTTTAGAAATTACATCACACTGATAGATCTAATATAATAAAGGGACAAATCCATTCTTCATACTGAAGAACTAAAAAGGTATTCCTATGATATATTTTTTGAGATTTTTGTTAAAAGAATATTTCCATGCACTTGAAAGATTACATAAAGTATCTATGGATGTCAAAGAATACCATTTAAAGGAGTTTGAAAATTATTTTCAAGAGTCAATAAAAATTCATGAAGAAAAAATGAAGAATCTGGAAGAAGATTGGGAAGATATGTTGAGATCAGTTGACAGTGAGAAAAACTCCCTCAACGTGATTTTTTAGAGCTAGAGGTAAAATTGAAGAATGTGCAATCACCACTAGATGGAACTTCCTATATTTTTGAAAAAATATATTATTCTAAATAATTTTACATTGATGATCATGACTTAAATAAAATTATGATATCATCCTCTAATAAAATAGAAACATCCTCCATAAATAAGGTATCCCATTATCTAGAAAGTATCTTATGTACTAATGATGTTTCAATTGTTAATACGAGTTATAAACCAAATTATGGAGATGTATGGATGGTGAAAAATTATGATAAAACCACCACATAAATGGTAGATACGAAAATATGTATGAAGATATATTCCCCAATAAATTTACAAAAGAATGGAGGTTAAACTCAATATCATCAAGGTTCAAAATATGTGATATCTAAATAGAACTCACCTTAAAAGAAGAGAAGAGTGCTCAGAGGCTATTACCGGTGTCGCTGGAAATTTGGGAATAAGGAATTGGAATGATGGAATAAAATTTAAAGTCACAAAAATAATATAAGTCTATCATTTATGGCAAGAAAAGTTGAATAAAAGAGAATACCTTCATCAGAGAGGAAAAATACAAAGGAAAATAAAGGGGACAAGTCAGCCTTGGGATGTGATTAAAATAAGAAGACTATAAAAAAAATTGTTACTAAGAAGAAAAGTGAGATATCCTATCCTATATCAAAGGGAGAAAGAAATTATTCAATAATACCACTTCCTTCTATAAAAAATTATACTATATTTTAAGAAGTTCTACAAAAACAAGTGTTTTGATAGAATGCATATCAAGATGAAAGATCTAATATCATGGGTTTTTTTCCAGTGTTGTGAAAAGTATAGACACAAAACCTAATATTAAGGGTATAACATTTCATTTACAGAAAACAAGAATGAGTCAAGGAGAAGTCAAGATGATTATATAAGAACATGTTCTAAAAGAAATAATGGTGTGACCAAAAATCCATCAAAGCTACCAATTTAGAATATACATGAATGCTTAGAATAATTTCCTTCTAGATGTAATAAGAAGGCTCACACTAATAAGATATGCATGAAAATACTTCCAAGATATATTCTCTATGTTGTGAAAGGGATTAATCTTAAAAAGAAAACTAGTGGAGAGTAATGTGAAAATTCTAAGAAGATAAAGAATGTCATGAAATAATGTCTAGTTATTTAGCCAAATCAACTAAAATTGGCTAAGTAGTTAAAGGAAGATGAAAAACTTGCTAAAGTCAAAGGAAAGAAAGTGGATTCAAAATTTGAGGTGGAAAAATCTATTCCACACAAAGAAAACGACTTTTGTAAAAGGTGTGATAAATCTTGACATGCTTCACATAGATGTATGAAGATTCTACCTAATCATTGGGAGTTTTTTAAAACTAAAATGAAATTAGTAGATACTCCATATACTCAAATGACTAATATAGAAATTGAAAATTCACAAAAATGGAAGACTAAAATTAGGATAAAATAATGGCCTTGGTTGAGAGGCACATCTCAGTCTGAAGGTCACTCCTGAAGAACAAGAAAGTCCCTCTTTATTCATTTATATATATATGTGTGTGTGTTTTCACCGACATGCATGGGATTGAAGGATATGGATTCATCCCTTTAGGGGGAGCATTGATGAGATGAAGCTATTAAATCTTCACTATATAGTGAATGTGAAACTTATGAACAGTTGTATAAGATTGGGAAATGAGTTATTCCAATCACACTTTCATCCCTCATTATTAATTTTATTAATTATTTCAATTAAGGGGGTGCTTTATTGGTGTCAATATGAGACAAAGGGGAAGCTATATATTTCTCAACTAAAATTTCTAATGTGTTTGTTTAAGTATGTATATAATTTAGCATGTTTTTTATTAATATGATTACTTATAACCCCTTAAAAAAATTGAGAATATATGATCATGATAACACATGCATAGTAGTTTATGGAAAGTATATACAACCTTGTTATTCATCTCTTATTTTATATATAGGTTTAACCCATGTAGGCTTAGAGTAGACCAATTAAAGGCTATTTACTAAGAAAACCAAGTGGTATCATCCTTCTCTCAGTTAAAGGGGAAGAGAATTTTGACTACCTTGAAAATAAAAAAGAAAAAATGATATATATCTCTTGTTTTCTACATAGGTTTAACCCACATAGTAATAGAGTAGTCTAATTAAATGATAATTACTAAGAAAACCATGTGGTTCCATCCTTCTCTCATTTAAAGGGGAAGAGAATGTTGACTACCTTGAAAGGGAGAAATAAAATATGAGAATACCCCACTAATCCTTTGCATTTAATTTTTAATAAGGGGGATAATGTTTGAGCACACATATTGAATTTTAATTATGTGAAGCTATATTGAAAACAAAAGACAAAGTGGGTATTGTGGGACCAGAGTTTCATTTTTTGTCAATAATGTGTTAATATGTATTTAGTGAGTTGACGGTGAGAAGTGGTGATTCCTAGAGAATTTTTATGGATTCACTTTATGGAATTGGATGTCATTATTGAAAATTCTACATGTAATTATGATAATTGTTAGATTGATCATAAGTTCCAAGACATGTGTCAAGGAGGACACATTGTTTACTATAATTTTTGGAGAATAAGTATAATTGTAGGAAGTCCATGAAATATCTTTTATTTCATGTAGTTGTGAAGAATTTTAAGAAGGACATGAAAATGTTTATTTTCATGAGGGAATTCATGCAGTCCATGAAAAATATATATTCTTCTATAATTTAATGATGAAGGTATTTGAGAATGGTTGGGGAATTATATTTGAGAATGGATTGAAGATCAATTATATACTTAGATATTTATAGGTATTATTTAAAAATGTGTCCTTATTAAAAAGGTAGTGGTTGGTCATACAAGATCGCAAGGGGTATCCCTCAAATACAATTGAGGGGGCCAATGGTCATCCTCATGGGAGAGACTGGCCAAGGAGGCATCATGGAAACAAGAGAGTGTGGGCCTGTGTGTAAGGCCCATAGGAGTGCATTCCCGGAGGCACACATGAGGATGGACTAGTCAAGTCTACTGGGATGAAGCCCCTGTGTGTGAGTATGTGTAAGAGGGTGTAGATCCCTCACACCCATGGAACATTGTGGTAGAAGATGGCCTGACCTAATAAAGAACATCATACAAAAATGGAGAATCATATGTGGGATTCTCTAGCCACATATGCTATTCCTCCATCATTAAAAGGATGAACCTAATGTGGGCCGCATGATGCGAATGATTTGAGCCATCCAATAAGTGCAGTGTCTTCTTCCACCTCTAGCAATGATCAACTATTTCTATTCTCTGATGTTAATGGTCACACGTCTAATGATAAATCTCAATCCTACCATTGATTTTCTGTGATCATTTTTATGTGGTGATGGGGATAAGAATCTTCGTTCATGAAATCTAAGTCTTTCATTCATGGAGATAACTCAAATACATGGGTCGTCCGAATAAAAAAGAATTCACAGAGGTCATTTTCATTATGTGATGTGTTTGAGTTGAAAAGTGAGGGGGAGCATTCAATTCTCATCCCATGCACATGAGAGGCTTCATAGAAAACTCACGTGAGATGAGGTGACTTCTTTTTTTGAATAAGTTAATTTGATAAATACTGAAAGATTTGGTATATTAAAATACTATGATACAACATAAAACTCATAGATTCGACATAGTATAAAAATCAGAAGAAAGTAAGTGCAAGGAATGATTATCCTTTCCTATAATAGGAGGATTACCAAGCCTTTGAGTTTAGAGTTGTTGTTTGAGATAAATAGATCTCTCATTTTTTGAAGAAAACAAATCAACATAAAACTATTTTTTCCTAGAGGTAAGAAGATCTTAAAAGATGTTTAGCTTGTATTAAGGAAAAAATTTGTGGATATCTAGACATGCGAACCACGCACTCAATAGTTTCTTGAAGAAACAGAGATACCACAAATCCCTTATGGTTTAACATGAATCTTTAATGCGAAGGTGTAAACCCTTACACAAAGGGTGTGAATATAAGAACCTTCAAACATGGTTTTCATGAACAAATACTTATGAAAAGTTTAGTGAATATTTGTACATGTATACTTGCATGCATATGTGAAGATGGAATCAATTACATGCAATCATAAAATAAGGACAATGTGGAACTTGAGGAAGACGGTGTACATGTTCAAAGAAGAAAAGAAGAGGATAGTGGATAGTTCATGCGCTTTCATGCATATATAAATGAATATGAACATGTCAAAGCTTAAGAAATTGAGTAACCCAAAATATATTAATAACACATAAAATAATAAAAAAGTAATAAATGAATGTGCAAGGGTTTCAGATGTCATGAATTACACTTCCATAAAAGAAGTGTATTTGATGAGTTTTAATTGATAATTCAAGGAGGTAAATACCTTGGATATGTGAAAGTCTGATATTTCATAAAATATCATTTAAGAGTTGTTTGCATTTCTTGCACACTGATTGTACCACAATTCACTGTGTCATTTTCACCCTTACACCATTGAATTAAACTGAATTTGTATTGTAAATTCCAAATATAAAAACAAAATTAAATTCATGTTTTATTCAGTTAATTTATTTTTAACACTATTAAAAATGGAAATGTTACTTGTTTTTATAATATCATTGAAGGTGGAGGTGATTTGGAGGAACCATGATGAAGTCCAAGAAATATGGGCCAAAGTGTGCAGAATCCAAGCACACCAGTGGATTAATCCACACAATGATACTATGTCATGCATCCAAATGGGCTGATTTTTTTTATGGTCCAAAATTTAATAGGAAACATTTCATATCAAGGAACCCAATCCCGATTTAGCTTCTAAGGGTCCCATCTAAACTTATCTGTCCAAGCTACCGAATATTCACAAAGTCAAAAGTGGTGTTCTGTAATATGTCAATATCTAGAGCTTTTATTGTCCAAATGATGCCAAACTTTCGGTGATGATATTAAATATTTGGAGATACAATTTTCCAGTTTTTTCAAAAGGTATATTCGACTTTCTAGTATCTAAAAACCATTCTTCAAGTGGTTTATAAAAATATGAGTGCCCAAAACCACTTCCCATTTTGGCTATAAAAAGGCACCTTGGGCACCCCATTTGGGAGTTCAAACCAGAAGTGAAACTCTGCCATTTCAAAGTCCTAGATTAGTCTCCTCCTCATCCTTGAAGTTATGAAGGCCCATATCTTCATAGGGGGGTCAATAATGAAGAAGGAGTTCTGCCTGAGCTTCCTCCTCCTCCTGATGTTGAGCTAAACAGTGGGAATTCGTTGTGAGGGAGCTACGCACATGTCAAGGGAGTTCCGATTATTATTTTAGCTATTGGTTTGGAGTAATTTGGGTGATAAAACATTTCTTTCCATGTATATTACATAATTACATATTTGAATTCTTGTTTTGATGCATGTGATTGAGATACTCTTAAATTCTAATCGATCGGTGTGAGGTTTTGAGTACGTAAATTGTGTTGTTCTGATTGGGAAGCACAAGAATAATTTGCATACCCACATTATTGAGATTACAATATTCTTTGTAAGATCTTATTCCATTCATAAGTTCTGTACCTTGACAATACAATTATTTCGTCAAGGTTTGTTTCTTTAATCATTGAAATAAAAGCTTAGGAATTAATCGTGATTCCAATTAATTTCAACCAAGGAATTACTCAAAACCTAAATGAATATCTATGAAAAATGAACTTGAAATATGTGTATTGAAATCCCAATGAACCCTTTTATCTCATATTTTTAAAAATCCATTTGGTTTCTCAACTATTAATCTTTCAATTAAGTCATTTCATCCTAAAACTATTTTCAAAACCACCCCCTATTTTAGTACTTCTTATTAAAAACACACACTCTAAACACACCAACGCTCCTTGAGAGAAAAACTAGGGTCTTCCCTAGACTATAAATCAACCTTAAAATCATAATAAATTTGACGTGTCATGACATAATAGTCACACACATAATTGAGGTTAGGAATTTAGTAAAAGGAAGAATTTATGGAGTAAAGTTTCACTGAGGAAACTGATCAAGTATATGTGATCAGAGATAACTGAGTAAGGCCAACAAACCCAACCAGTGGTTGTTGAAGATACTTTAAGTGTACACAAGAAAGTGTGATCTAAAAAGATCATATATGATGATTAAAAGAATCATTCTATAGTGGATTAGTCCATGAAGAAAGGAGTAAGTATTTTAGTTGGAGCTAAAAGTAGATGTAGTCTCTCACTTAGAGCTGGAGTAGAAGTGGTCTCTTAATTGGAGTTGGGAGTAAGAGAAGGGTTGGGGGTATATCCAATTGAGTAAGAAAACTTAGACTACTGGGGGTATAAACAGAATCAATTGGAGGATCCATTACTGGGGGTATAACTAATTGTTTCTTGAACCACTGTAATTGACATAAGAATTATATTGTAGAATCCATGTTTGAGGGTATAAACAACATGGAAAAGAGTAGATCTTTGAACTGAACATTGTAAATACTATGTGTTGTTATCTCTAATATTACTACTGCACGTGAGGTGAGATTGAGATATATCATAGAGTGGATCAAGAACCTTAATAATTTCATGAGGTTTAATTTAAAAGATAAAATAATTCATAAAAAAGTCTACTACTGCTTCACCCCCCCTCATTGGCACATAATCCGGACTAGGGCCCTATAATTGGTATTAGAGCATAGGTAACCTATAATTATCCAAGAAAGTTTTTATGAAGTGAATAATTCTAGAAATAAGTTAGCTACCTCATATGAAGAAAAAGGAAGTTACTCGTGGGGATAAGAAGTTGGAGATTTTTTCCAAGACTCAGAAGAATAGAAAGAAGAAACAAGGAAGCTAAAGAAGAATATTATTGTAAATGGAGAGAGATCCTCAACTGAAGGTAATTTGAAAGGTACAACATGCAATAAAACTTTCAATTATTATTCCTCTGAGGTTCCTATTCAAGATGTGATGATGATGTGTCACTTAGTGATATACATTCCATATTCAAATAACATTTGAAGAAAGTTCCCAAATAAGTGGAAAATCATATTATTAGAGGCGTCAAGGGACTTATTTTTGATAAAGAACATCTAGAAGAAGAATTATAAGAAATGGATTATTCACTAAGTAAGGAATTGAGAAAGTGCATCACACTCATAGACCTAATATAAGCAAGGGAGAAATAAATTCTTCATACTAAATAATAACTTACAACTTATTCCTTTAAGAATTTTTTTATGATATTATTGTTAAATAATATTTCCATGAACTTTAATGATTGAATGAAGTTTCTATGGATGTTAAAGCATATTAGATCAAGGAGTTTGACAGTTCTTTTCAAGAGTCAAGAAAATTGAATGAATAACAGATTAAGAAGCTGAAGGAAGATTGGTAATATATGGAAAGATAAGTTGAGGGTGAGAAAAACTACCTCAACATGAACTATTTAGAGTTGAAAGTAAAATTGAAGAATCATCAATCACCACTAGTTTTAACTTCCCATATTTCTAGAAAAAGTGATACTGCTACACAAGTTTTCATTGAGGATCATGACTTCAAGAAAGAATGAGACCATACTCCAATAAAATAAAAACATACTCTGAGAATAAGGTATCCCATTATCCATAAAGTATATTATGTACTAATGATGTTTCAATAGTTTATATAGGTTCTAAACCAAATTCTAGAAAAGTATGGATGGTGAAAAATGTTGATAAACCCACCAAATCAAGGGTGGATACGAAAATATTTATGAAGAGATGATTCCCATGAATTTTCCAAAAGATTGGTGGTTTCAATCAAATGTATAAAGGTTTAAAATATGTGAAATCTAAAGTGACCTCACCACAAAAGAAGAGAAGAAGTCTCACAAGATATTTCTGGGGTAACAACCCAAACCTTTGTTACAATAGTGTTAATAATATATATGTGATTTTTGTACTTATTATAATTATTTTAATGCAAATAAATGAATATAATTTGGATAAATTAATGGAATAATAATAACACAAAGAACATTTTATTTAAAACTTTGATACATAATTTAAAGGATAGAGACTTTAACTAGCCTAGAAAACTTATTTCAAGCCCGAGTAGCACCACTGGAAGACCACCCAAAATCATGATGAGACCGAGTGTGTAGGCTTAGTCCCTTGGACCAACCATAATAAAAAATCAAATAGCTAGAAGTATATAAAGTACACTGAGAGTAAAAGGGATGTATAAAGTCATCCTAGAAGCAGACGAAGGGAATCTGGTGTTGTTGTGTCCTTGACATCGTAAATATGGGTATTTATAAAACCCTTATATGACCATCATAAAAAAATGGTTGTTGGATTTTATTTTATTGACTGTTATGTTTTGACTGTTAGATGTTTTACAAACTTAAAATGAATTTAAAATCACGTTTTCAATTAATAAAATTAATGACATATAATTAGGATAATGTAAATTTTGTGTAAAGAAAATAAAATAAATAAAATAAATATTTTTATCTACTATTAAGAATATATATATATATATATATATATATATTTCTTTTATGAATTCTCAAATAATATGATAATGATTAAATTATTTTATAATAATTTTCAAAATAACATATACAAATATATATATATATATATATATGAAATTATAATATCATATAAAGTTATTAATATTTTATAACTATGAATTATACGTTAATTAAATATTGAGATTATACATTTCAATTAAAATTTTCATTTTAAAATATTATATGTTGAAATATTAAAAAAATCATGTCAAAAAAACACATTATTAATACTTATTGGCTATTAATTTTAATTTATTGAATATTCATAATAAGGTATTTTATTGGATTTTTTTAAAAAGTGTATTAATAAAAATGAATATTATTTTTATAAAGTATTATTATAAGATAATTTTGTTTAAGAAATTAGAATTACATTTAGTTTTGAAATTAAACTTATTATACATATATGATGTTAACCCTTGTATAAAGTATATTAAATAAATTATTTATATAAGAACAATGATATAATAATAATAATAATGAAAATGAATAAAAAAAGAGAAGAGAAATCATGGAAAGGGGGTGTGTAGTTTGTGAAATCACAAGTGGGGGAGGTCTGCACTAGGGTTTCGTCAACTGAGGTGTTGTAGTTTTCGAGGGAGTACTTCCTCTCTTCATGGTGAACAGAAGCCAAGTCTGACTGCCAGAGGGGGAAATCAAACCATCCAGGGTGAGTCGAGTGGCATCGTGCAGGTAGGGAGAGGTCGGGACCAACCTAAGGTCTACGCTGGGGAGTTTGATGTGCGCTTGGGGTTCCGATTCCGGGCATGAGGATGATGTCGTAAGGTTGGTGCTAATGGGAGTGTATGAGCACAATAGAATTACGAGGGCACAATTCAGTTAAGGGAGGGATAATATAATTCCCCAGACCTTTATTATAATATTGTTAATAATATGTATGTTATTGTTGCACTAATTATAATTATTTTAATGCAAATAAATGAATATAATTTGGATAAATTAACAGAATAAAAAAAACATAAAGAGCATTTTATTTAAAACTTTGATACATAATTATAAGGATAAAGACTTTAACTAGCCTAGAAAACTTATTGCAAGCCCGAGTAGTGCCACTGGAAGACCACCCAATATCACGACGAGACCAAGTGTGTAGCCTTCGTCCCTTGGACCAAACATAATAAAAAATTAAATATCTAGAAGTATAGAAAAAAATGATGAGAGTAAAAGGGATGTATAAAATCATCTTGGAAGTAGATGAAGGGATGCCAATGTTGTTGTGTCCTTGACACCATAAATATGGGTATTTATAGAACCCTTATATGACCGTTATAAAAAAAATGGTCGTTGGATTTTATTTTAGGGACCGTTATGTTTTAACCATTGGATGTTTTAAAAACTTAAAATGAATTTAAAATCATATTTTCGATTAAAAAAATTAATGGCATGTAATTTGGATAATGTAAATATTGTGTAAAGAGAATAAAATAAATAAAATAAATATTTTTATCTACTATTAGGAATATATATATATATATATATATTTCTTTTATGAATTCTCAATTAGTATGATAATGATTAAATTATTTTATAATAATTTTCAAAATAACATATACAAATATATATATATATATATGAAATTATAAAATCATATAAAGTTACTGTTTTATAAAGTTATTACTATTTTAGAACTATGAATTATACATTAATTAAATATTTAAATTATACATTTCAATTAAAATTATCATTTTAAAATATTATATGATGAAATATTAAAAAATTAATTAACTATGTAAAAAAACAAATTATTAGTACTTATATGCTTTTAATTTTAATTTATAGAATATTCATAATAAAGTATTTTATTGGATTTTTTTAATAACTGTATTAATAAAAATTAATATTATTTTTATAAAGTATGATTATAAGATTATTTTGTTTAATAAATTATAATTACATTTAGTTTTGAAATTAAATTTATTACACATACATGATGTTAATGCTTTTATAAAGTATATTAAATAGATTATTTATATAATACTAATGATATAATAATAATAATAATAATAATAATTTAATAGAGATTAATTTTTGCTTGGGGTTCCGATTCTGAGCGCCAGGGATGGAGATCTCATTGTCATTGTCTTCCACCTATTCTCAGATTTGCGGATCCATAGGTAGGTGACCGAATCATTTCTTTTTAAGGGTCAATTTAGGATTTCTACCCACCTGTTCAAACGACTTTCAATTTTCTATCTGATTCCCTGAATGTGGACTGTTTATTAGTGTTGTGATGTTAAAGTGTCGTGATGTTTTCTGTATATTATTTTTATTTTTAATTTTTTTTATCAAAGTTGAATGTTTGGGTCTGTTGGTTGTTTATAGACCGATTTAAGCGGGTATCTATTGCACTCTTTATCCAGTAGTTTTATATTATTTATGTCAATTTTTGGTGTTGTTTTCTTATCTGTACGAATCTTTTAACGAATCATTGAATTTTTTTTGTTTATTTTATTTTATAGTCTTGCATCAACACACACCAAGCCTAATTCTAGTCTGCATAATTGGATTTATCCAATTCATTATATACCGTTATCTGTGTGTAAGGAGTAAAAATATTTGGCTATAAAAGCCATCATTCTCCATCTAAAATACCAGTTTCAAAACTGGGTGTTTAGATAGGGTCTCTTTTACACTATATTTCCCATCTCTTCATCTGGACTCAAGCTTGCGTAGGTTTCTAAAGTTCATTTACAGGTAAGGGAGATTATATATATTAATTTTAGTGTTTATATTTTAGTTATAAACAATTATTTTCAAGTTTTATTTGAGTTTTCTTAAGGTATTGTTGTGTTTATTTTGTCAATTTATTTTTCTTCCCAAATTATAATTGTGTAAGGGTGAAAATGTTAGTTTAAAATTATGATTTTATTTTTATACTTGTTTTGTAAGGGAAATTTTATTTACAGTTAATCCTTAACTCTGATTTATATTTTCTTCTGGTAAAATATTACAATAATTTATGAATCCTGGTTCTGTATAAGTGGAATTATTCTGATTTGTTTCCAAATAATTATTTGTTTGTCAAGATATTAGTTTTGAGATTTTAACTGTGAATAATTGTTTTCATGATTTAATTTAAGTTTGTGTAAGGGGGTAATTAAATTTATTTCCAGTTTTTGGGTCTTGATATTTATTAAATTTTAGAAGGATATGGTTGAGTTATTTTTTTCCAAAAAATATGATGTTAACAGGAGATTACATTTATTTATATCAAACTATGTGTATTTTTAAAAGACACACATATATATAACTATGTGTGATTATGTAAGGGTGTATCTATTTTTTCTATTAGTGTTTAAATTTAATTTATTGAGGCATAATGGAAGGTTTAATTAAAAATCTAATTATTTTCAAGAATTATTAATCCTAAGTATGATTCCAAAACTATAATTTCACTTACATTTAAGTATTTAACAAATTTTATGTTTTAATATGATATCATATTAGTTCTGCCGATGAATTTTCTCATTTATTGATGTTTTATTCAAACATGTATTTGTTTTGCGATGATGAATGTTGTGATTTCAATGTCAATTATATATATATACACACACACACATTGACATATTAAATTGTTACATGTTTTGAATGCAAAAATATGGGATAAAATTATTTTCAAAACCATAAGGATATATATATATATGTGTGTATATATAAATATATACATATATATATTTGACTACTATGGGAATTTAATTTCTTTTTAGAAATTTAAATTCTTGATTGCATTAATAATTAATTAAAGTTCAATATTGTTTCATATTTAAGCATCATCATTTATTTCAGGAAACTATGCAAGTGTCATATTTAAGCTATGTATATGTATAGAAATTAAAAATTTCCAATTTCAAATTCTATGAGACAATAATCATGTTACATGCACGCCATATAAATATATATATATATATATATATATACATATATATATATATATATATATTTAAGGAAAACATTGAGTTATTTTATTTAGGATTTAAATTCATGGTATATATATATATGTATTCAAAGGATAAAATGTTTAATCGCATGTTATATTTCTTATTGTCATGTGTTTAGAAAAAAATGTTCATAACATGTCATCATGTTAAACTAAAATTAAGGATGTCATGTCAGAATAAAATCATGTCCATGCATTAAGTATAACATCGACACACCTTTCATTCATAATAAGCTTATGGTTTCAAATTAATTCTAAGGTTTACTTCTGAGATTATCAAGTACATGGATTTATTCAAGAAATGAAATGTTTTATTTATAATTTTATGTGAAAAATGTATTTGAGGGAGCATGTGTGTGTTTATTTTATTACCATTTTTATTTTTTCATTTAAAATGAAGAAATTTATTTCAAGTATAGAATTAATATTTTTATTATATTTTATATATTAAGAATTAAAATTTTCAAAGTGGTATGGTAAACTTTGGATTTTTAAATATTATGTACCTCAAGAATTTATAAATGACTTATTTTCATCTATGATTAAGATTGAAATAAATCTAAGTGGTATGGGACACTTTTATTTACAGACATATTACTATAGAAATATGAGGAATGAAATGGACTTATTAGGTGATGGGTGAGGCCCACTATAGCCTCTCGATGCATCAATAGGTCTCATGAGACAAACTAGGTCCAGAAACGAGGCCTTGAAAAAATGATTATGTATGATCTTGGCATGAGGCCTTGATAGAATTTTTATGATTTCCTTCATTATGAATTCCCTCATAATGTTTCTAGTAAGTGAAAGTCAATGTGATTATACAAATATTAAAATATCCATAGCTAATGATCATTCTCTTATGATCCAGTATTAATCAGTTTTATAATTCCAAGTTCACATGGTTTAAAGTTTTATATATAAAATATATACATGTATAGAAATTCATTTATAAATAATGATTAATATTTAGTTTTCAAACCATAATGATAAATGACATAATTTTTTTGTTAAATTTTGAATAAATGTTATTTCATGTGTAAATTATTATCTACACCTCTAACATGTCATATAATAATTCAGTATGGTCATTACCTAACTTATGGGTGGTACTTATTTCATTTCTGTTCAAGTGCATGCATGATTTTATAATACGTTTTATTTATAACTCCTAAATGAGTTTATCAATTTGAGCATTAGTTTTTCCTAAAATATGTTTCAAAATCTCTCAAGGAAATAATGATGTCATGCTATGATAAATGTTAATTTCATGATTTAAAGTATGTGTTTTTAAAGAAATTTTTTAAAGAAGAATTATTTCTTAATGATTTTGTTTTAAAACCCCTTACTATGAATTTTTGTTCTCACCCCATGTATTTCAAATCATTCTTATTGGTTTAGTGTAAGTGCTGTGATGAATTTGTAATGTGGAAGCATTGCTCTGATGTTACTTTACTTAATTCTAACTAAATCTTGTAGATTTGTTTCTGAATGTAATAGTGGATTACAATTCTCCAAAACCTAGGCCGGTAAAATATCCTTTGTTGTATTTCATGTTGTGTATCTATTCAAGTTCCTTTTATAAAAAAAATTACACAGCATTTGTAAAGGGCTGAACCCAGGCCGGGTTTGGATATTTACAACTGGTGTTGCTGGAAATTTGGGAATAAGGAATCGGAATGATGGCGTAACATGTTAATTCATGAAAATAAAATAATTCTTGTATTTTGGGGAAGTAAAGTTAGATCAATTATCATACCTACACTATAGAGGAAAAATTCATAGGAAAATAAATGTATTAAGTCAACCCTGGGATGTGATAAAAATAGGAAGACTATCAAAAAAATTATTACCAAGAATAAAAGTGATAGATCCTCTACTAAAAAAAGGTAGAAATAAATACTTCAAGAATATTACTACCTCCTAAGAAAAATAATGCTTCATTTGAAGAATATAAGTAACAAAAAGTGTCTAGATAGAATTCATATCAAGACGAAAGATATAAGCTCAGAGGTTTTTTCTAGTGTGGTGAAAATTATGGAGACAAAGCCTGCTATTTCTAGTATAATATGTCATCTCTAGAAAACATTCATGAATCAAGGGTAAGTCATGCTGAGTATATAAGACCAATTTCGCATATAAATAATGGTCTGACAAGAAATACATAAAAGCTACCAATTCATAAGAGACATGAATTCTTAGAAGAATTTGTGAAAGATGTAATCAGAATGGTTATATAACTAATATATACATGAAAATACTTCTAGGAGATATTCCTAATGTTGTGAAATGGAAGAAGCTTCAAAATAAAAACAGTAGCGAGTCATGTGAAAATTATGAGAAGAGAAATTATGTTAACAAAGAATGGCTAGTTGTTTATCCAAATCAACTAAATTTGTCTAAGCAGTTGGAGGAAGGTGAAAAAATTGTTAAATACAAAGAAAATTAAGTGTCTTCATAATTTTAGGTGGAAAAATCTATTCTACATAATGATAATGACTTTTGTGAAAGGTTTGTTAAATCTATACATGCTTCACATGGCTGCATAGAGACTCTACCTAATCTGTGGGATCTGTTTAAAACTAAAATGAAAGCACTAGTGACTCAATATATTCAAATTGCTAATATGGATATTGAAAATTCACAAAAAGGGAAGACTAAAATTGGGAGTAAATAATGGCATATGTTAAGAGGTAGATCTCATCGTAAATGTCACTCCTGGAGAACAAGAAAGTCCCTCCTTATTCATTTATATACATATATGTGTGTGTGTGTGTGTGATGTAGGTAATTGAAGGAGATGGATGCATCCATTGAGGGAGATCATTGATGAGATGAATATTTTAAATCTTCACTACATAGTGAATGTAAAAATTATAAAAAACTTTATAAGATTAGAAAATTATGTATGCCAATCACACTTTCATCCATTAATCTTAATTGTATTAATTATATCAATTAAGGGGGAGTGATATATTTATGTCTATATGAGACAAAGGGGAATATATATCTTTTTCACCTTAACTTTCTAATGTGTTTGTAGAATTATGTGCAAGATTTAGCATGTTTTTTATAAATATGATTACTTATAACCCCTTAAAAGATAATTGATAATATCTAAGCATGATATCACATGCATGGTAGTTTATGGATTGTGTAGAAAACCTTAATGTATCTCTCTTATTTTATATACGATGTTATCCCACATAGAATTAAAGTAGACCAACTAAAGGCTCTTTTCTAAGAAAACTAGGTGGTATCATCCTTATCTCAGTTAAAGGGGAAGAGAATGTGGACTACCTTAAAAGGAAAAAAAGAAAAGATTAGAATACAACACTAATATTTTACATTTAATTTTCAATGAGGGGGAGAAATTTTGAGCACACATATTTAATTTTAATTATGTAAATATATATATTTATAATAAAATATAAATGGGGAGATTTTTGGGCCCAAAGTTTAATTTTTTTCAATGATGTTTCAATATGTGTCTGGTGAGTTGATGGTGAGAAGTGGTAATACTTGTAGAATTATTATGGATTCACTTTATGGAGTTGTATTTCATGCTTGGAAAATTCCCCATGTAATTGGGAATATTTTTGGACTGATCTTAAGTTCCAATAAATGTGTCAAGGAGAACACATTGTTTACTACAGTGTTTGGGGAAGAAGTAGAATTGGGAGAAGTCCATGAAATATCTTTTATTTCATGAAGTTGTGAAGAACTTGAAGAAGTTCATGAAAATGTTTATTTTCATGATGGAATTTGAGTACTCCATGAGAAAATATATATTCTTCTATAATTGCATGATGAAGGTATTTGAGAATGGTTGAGGAATTATATTTGAGAATGGCATGAAGATTAATTTTATAATTAGATATTTCTAATTATTATTTATAATGGTGGCCTTATTAAAAAAGGTAGTGGTCAACCACACAAGCCCCCAAGGGTTAACCCTCAACCACACTTAAGGGACCCAAGGGTCATCCTTGGGGGAGATCCTACCCAAGGAGGCCGCATGGTGTCTGGAGAGTGTGGACCCATGTGTAAGGCCTGAAGTAGCGCACACTCAAAGGCGTTCATGTGGATTCTCTAGTTAGGCCCACTAGGAAAAATCACATGTGTGAGAGTATGTGTAAGTGGGTAATGATCCCACACAACCATGGAATGTTGTCGTAGCGGAGGCCTACACTAATAAAGTGTGGTGAAAGTGAATGGAGAATCTGACATGGGATGATTGAGGCACAAATATTATTCCACTTTCATTAAAATGGTTGACATAACATGGTTCTCATGATGCGGCTCATCCGAGTTGTCCAATCAGTAATGTGTTTTCTTCCACCTCTATTGACCTTCGACTGTTTCTATTCACCAGTGTTAATAGTTGAATGTTTTATTCTCAAGACCGAGACTTCCATGGTTTTTCTATGATCATTTTTATGTGGAAATGAGGTTGATAATCTCTATTCATGAAATCTACATCTTTCATGCAGGCAGATAACTTGAAGACATACATTGGATGAATGAAAATAAAGTTTCAGAGGTCATTTTCATTACATGATGCGTTCTAGTTTCAAAGTAAGGAGGAGCGTGTTATTCTTATCGCATGCATGTGATAGGATTCCTTATAAACTCACATAAGGTGAGGCACCATTTTTTTCAATGAAAGATAATTTGATAAATGCTGAAATCTTCGGTATATTAAAATACCATGATATGGATTAAAACTTGGAGATTTGACATGTCATAAAAACTAGAAGAAAGGTGGTGCAAGGATTGATGATCCTTGACTATAAAAGGAGGAGTACCAATCCTATGATTTTATAGAGTCATTTGATTGAAATAGAACTCTATTTTACTGAGGAAAATAGAGCAATGTGAAACCGCTATTTCAGAAAGTGAAAAATATATATGAAGCTATTTAGATTGTGGGAAGGAGAAGAAAGTCATGGCTATTTTGACATGTGAACCAAAAACTAAAGAGTTTTGAAAATAAACCGAGATACCATAAATCCCTTCGGGTTTAGCGTGAAGCTCTTATGCAAAGGTGTAAAACCTTACATGAAGGTTGTGAATATGAGATCCCACCCACTTGGTTTTCACAAAGAAATACTCAAGCGAAAGATAGTGAATAGTTTTCCATGCATGCTTTCACGCATATGCGAAGAGAGAATCAAATGAATGTGATCATAAAACAAATACATTGTGGAACTTGAGGTAGACAGTGTGTGTGTGAAAAGAAACAAAGAAGAGGACAACAGATAGTTCATGCACTTGCATGCATATATAAATGCACATACACATGTGAAATCTTAAGACATTGAGTAACCCAAAATAGATGAATATCACATAAAATAATAACTAAGGAATAAATGATTGTTCTAGGGTTTCATATTCCATACATTACATTTCTATGAATGAATTGTATTTGATGATTTTAGATTGATAATTCCAGAAGGTAAATTACCATGGATTTTTGAAAGTCTAATCTTTCATAAAATATCATTGAAGAGTTGTGTGTACTACTTGTACACATAATTAAGGTTGGGACTTTATAATAAGGACAAATTAACTGAGAATATTTGCAATAAGGTAGCTAATCAAGTAAAGGTGATTAGAGATAATTGAGCAAGGTGAATAGACCCAAACAGTGGATGTTGAATATAATTTAAGTGTCCATGAGAAATTTTGACCCAACAATCTAATGGAGGAAGATTAGAATAATCATCCTACAGTGGATCAATCCTTAAATAAAGGAATAAGTCATTCAGTTGGTGATAAAAGTAGAACGAGTCTCTCAATTGGATCTGGAGTAGAAGAAGTCTCTCAGTTGGAGTTGGGAGGAAGAAAATGGTTGGGGGTATAACAAACTAAGGTAGAAGAGTTGGATTTCTAGGGGTATAACCAAAATTATGTGAAGGATTGATTACTGGGGGGTATAACCATTTTTTTTGCGTGAACTACTATAATTGAAAATAAATATTATAGTGTATAATTCATGTTGGGAGGTATAACCAACATGGAAAGGATTAGGTCTTTGAACTAGGACTTATAAATACTATGTGATACTCTCTCTATTATTACTACTGCACATGAGGTGAGATTGACACATATCATAGAGTGGATCAGTAACCTTAAAAATTTCAAGAGGTTGAATTCAAAAGATAAAATAATTCATAAAATAAGTGTAACATTGATTCATCCCCCTAGTGGCACCTAATATGGCCTAGGGATCTAGATTTCATTCATGTGCATAGTAGCTAGGATGCATCGACTAGCCATCTTGGTGAAACTCTAATCCAGGAAAGATTAAATTTCTAGTGTGTTTTATCCAAAATCGTGCTTTATTTGTGGACATTGAAGTATAGAATAATGTTATCACACCTGTTTCAAAATTCATGTTCTATGTGAGGGAAAATATGGAATATATACTACATCTGTTCTTTGAAGAGGAGTGGGCTCAATACACCTGGTTTCACATGGAGGATGAATTGGGATTATGCTTCACTTCCTTTCTATTGATCAATTTATCACCACCTATTTCCAGTCTAATGAAGGTGGTATCTCATATTTTGACACACAAATTATCATTTTTATCATTGGTTTTTGGGTTATTTGGGAGATCTGCAATGATGGTTGATATAATAGAGGCAAACCAATAGAAATCTACATTAAAGAGAAATTATTTTCTACTGTTGTTGCTCTCTTTTCATCTTCTAAGGGTTGTGTGAGCCTAAATTTCGTCATGATTTGGATCCCCTCCTCTTTTAATTCAAATGTTTCATAGAGAGGGCACAATGTACATAGGTGGAATCATCCGATATTATAATCGATATTTTCTCTTGTATTTATTATACTTCTGTGGTGATGGTAATGATCTCATCATTAAATCTTGTGCCTTTTTTACTGACTTGACTCTTTTCATCTTGAAGAATATTATTTTATTTATGATTGAAATAGACTATGTACTTATTGTCCAATATCTATTAGGGATCCTCCCTTGCCACTAGAGCATTGCATATAATTTAAAATCCTATAAAGAAATTATTCATCGAGGTGTAAAGATTATTTATACCTAGAATGAGGGAAATCTTGTAGTGTATTTAATAGCTTCAAAAGGTGTACAAGAGGAGGAATTTATTTTTTATCTGAGTGTTGAATCTCTTCCAAGGGATTGCAAATTTTTTATTAATGGATACTATGGTAACCCCAGTTTCTAGTATGTAACCCTTAATTGATACTTATATGGTTATAATGTGTAAGGGTGGAAGTTGGGAGATTTTGGAGAACTTTGGAAGTATTTTTGGGTCTAAATGATGGTCACACGGGTGGAACATGGTTTGTCCAAACCGTGTGGAATTCCTTGGAGAAATAATGCGTAGTGTTCTTCATGAGGTATTAGCTATAGAAAAGTTGGAGCATGGTTTTGGGATAACATTCAAGGGGAGGTCGTGTGGGTAGGAGCTACCACATATTTAGCACACAGTTTTCCTGATCGTGCGGTCAAACCATGCACAGAGTCAGATCTCGATTCTTAAAAATAGGATCTCACTTGTTTTTTCCATAACTCACTCTTTTTTACCCAAATCAGATCTAACTGGGGTTTTTTCTTCTTCAAATGTCTAAGAGGGTTCTCCCATATGTCCAGTGGCAATCTAAAGGCTTGTCTTGGTGATTCTAAGCTGTATTATTGAGGTATGTGATCATTTTCATCATTCTTGATCAGTTTCTTAGATCTACATAGATCTACTTCTACTATTCTCTTGGATTATCAAATATATACTATTTATGGGTATATATAGGTTGTTGGATGCCAAATATGATGATATTTGGCTTTGTTTTTGGTAGGATAAGATATCTAAGTCAGTTCCGTGAAGGATTGACCCGGTTTTGTTAAACATTCTTCGTACGTGTCTAGTTTCATCAAGAACTTTGAGGTAGGAGGCTTCACTCTCGACTCCTCTTAGTAGAACTGATTGTAACTCTTTCAAATTTAATTTATTGTGCTAAATTGAATGTGATTTTGTTGTTGAACACTTGTTGGAAACTTTTTTGAGTGACAATTGTAAAATATGGAAAATTGGGGATTTTGAATGAGTGCTTTGGTTCTTGGTTTTAAAATATGGATTTTAAAAAGGGGATTTTTTTGGATTTTTGGAAAATGAATTGATTAGATGTTTTCAATAAAAGGAAAAGTTTTATTGAATTTAAATGTTTCTTTGAAATTGTTTGTTCTTTGGTTTTCAATAATGGGTCAGTTTTATTGAAGTGGTTTATTTTGGTAATGGAAATATTTGGCATAAATAGTGTTAGGGTGATTTCATGCTTAATAGGCCCTTAATAAGGGACAAGTACCATTGGGGTATAAGGTACATGAACCTAGATCAGGGGTATCTATCAGTGGGACACAAAGTGATTGGACAAGAGACCACTCTTGAGTATGGACCTATCAAATGAAGCATGCATGTGTGGGTGTGTTAGGAACTATGGGATGGGTATTCCAAAATGATAATAAGAATTGGTTTTTAAGCTTGAATTAGTTATTTTCTAGAAAATAACTTACTGAAAATTGGTTTCATTTACCTTTGTTTTCTCTTGGTTATGATTGGGTTTCGAACTTGTTTATATTTGGTTATAAACTATTTTTGGTAAATTGTTTATATAAACTATTTTATATAATGTGCTAACCATTTTATCCTAGTGGAATGAGTAAGGAAGTCATTGGGGAAAACCTGCTAAGTTTTATACTCACCCCTACTTTGGAACTTTGGTGCATTTTTAGTTGCTACATTCCAAGACTTGGGAAAAGGTAAAGTATCACACTTCTTTAGCATGATGTCATGATACTTTGGACTACTTGGCGATGTTGGAGCATGGAGCTTGTGGATCATGGATTCTTGTTGTCATCTTGGAGTTTATTTTTTATCTTTTCTCTGTTTACTTTGATATTGGTTTGTCTTCCACTATAGTATACTTTTGTTGGTTGTTTTAAAGAGAATGATTTGAATGTATTAGTTATTTTATGCATCATATAGTGAACTGTTTATGGATGGTTTGTTGGGTTGTTGGTTTTAGTCATTAAATGGTAAATCATCCCCCACTTACTTTTAAACCCTTTGTCATTTATTTCCAGCCTTTGGCATCTTGGGGATGTCGTTTAAGGTCAAGTAATGACTTGTTTTACTCTCAAGCCAATGAGAATTAGCGGGTCGTTACAAATGGTATCAGTCTGGTCCTTCATTTGTGGTACAAATAGTATCATCTTGTTCAGTCCTTTCCTAACAAATAGTCATCAGTGTTCTTGGTCTTGGAGTTTAAATTCATTCTTGTTTATTATTTGGGCTGAAATCTCATAAAGGAGTAGGATTGTTAGAACTTGAAATTTATAGCATAAAATGACATAACTAAACCTTTTATGATAAATTTAAAGTTACTAGGGATTTGGGTACATAAGTGTTCAGAGACACTTTTAGAATTTTGAAACCTCCTTGTTATGGGATTATCCAATGAGACAAGCATGGCATGCATTGTAGGGTAATGAATTCCCATTAGGAGTGCATACATAATTTCAAGTAATGATTCATGTTGTGTATAAAGTGTTGATTTTTGAAAAAGTATGAAACTATTTTCAAATGAAAGACTTTAAAAAAGTATGGTTGATATATTTTGAAAATGGTTTGATTTTCAAAAAAAGGAATATGATTTTTCAAAAAGGGTGGAAATGAAAAAAGGATGTTTTTGAAAAAAAATGTTGTAATAGTTGATATGATAGAATTTGAAATGTTAATCCATCAGTTTCTAGAGAGTGAGATTGATGGAGTTTGTTGTTGGGTTAGAAAATGACACTCAGTAGGCATTGTAGGAACCAACTGGAGGAAGCTACAAATAATATGGTTGCACTTGAACCATGGTAACTTATATGCTCAAGTATCCTGCACACCAGTGCTGGGATTTAGTGGTGTAGGATAAATTGGATGAAGGCCTTACATGGGAGTATTTTGAGGAAATTTTCAACAAAAAATTCTATCCTCACATGTTCAAGATCCATAAAATGACAAAAATTTTCAGCCTGAAACAAGATAATCTCTCTATCACAAAATATGTGGATAAATTCATGAATTTAGTGCGTTTTTCACCAGAAGTTTCGGTGAGTGAATATTTAAAGGAACACATCTTCGAATCAGGACTAAGGAAGGATATTTGATCAAAGATTACATTGCTCTATATTACGGATTATATAGAGATGGTGAACAGAGTGGATCTGTCTGAACATGATATATCAGGATCTATGGGAGGAGGAAGTATAATGATACCTATTGGAAATGGTGGAAACTCAAACACTAGTTTCAAGAAGAAAAGGGACACTTATTTCCAAGGTGGAAGTGAAAATTAGAATCAGATGGCTGGATCAGTGAACCTTCCTCCACAACCCAAGAGCAAAGTAGGTTGTTTTCAATGTGGTTTGTTTGACCACATAAAGCGAGAGTGTACGACAAAACCTCGAGCATTACCTAACTGCAAGAAGATGGTGCATCTTCAGCACTATTGTCACAATGCTCCATGTTCAGATGCTCGAGACACTTATCAGGCATCAAAAGAATCATATTCTTTGATAGGGAAAGGACAATAGAATCATTCTTATCAACCAAGTAGAGTTATCCATGGTGATTCTATAAATACCATGACTCCTCAACCAGGGAAATATTAGCAAGGCAATAAAAAGAACAGTGTAGCGATGAGGTAATTGTATGGAGCTGAGTAGATGATTGTCGATGATCAGGTTGGACCATATATGGTGATAGGTATAATTATTTTTAATTCTACCCTTGTGCAAGTGATCTTTGATACTGGTGCATCAAATTATTTCATTGATTCTCGTGCTGTTGATTTTCTATGTTTAAAGTTGGTAATGATGCCTTATATTTTAAAACTATAAACTCCTCTCGGGGAAAGATAATGTCAAGCATTTGTGTGTAGAGAATGTGTTATAACTGTTGATGGAGTTGAGCTAAAATGTGACTTCTCTGTATTGGACATGGATGTCTATGATTTAATCCTAGGTATGGATTGGTTGACAATTTTCAAGGCTCACATCAACTGTTATAGGAGAACAGTTAGTTTCATGAATGGGGAAAACATCGAGCATATCTTCATAGGAGAGAAGACAGTAAAGAAATGTTAAAAAATATTTTTGGCACTAATGGTGGGAATGATCTCTTATCATTTGGTAGTGTTGACTTTGGCATTAATGGAAGAGATCAAGGAAAATAGTTTTATAGCAGTTGTGGATCAGTTTCCAAATTTATTTCCCAAGAACTTCTCAGGGTTACCACATATAAGGGAAGTGGAGTTTACGATTGATCTCTTTCTAGAGACTAGTCCCATTTTCCTTTTGTCTTATAGGATAGAACCAACAGAGCTACAAGAATTGAAAGTGTATTTGGAGGAGCTGGAAATAAAGGGTTTCATTTGTTCAAGTGCATCTCCTTAGGCAGCACCAGTTTTGTTCATGAAGAAAGTAAATGGAACTCTTTGGTTGTGAGTTGATTATCGTAATCTTAACCAAGTTACAATAAAGAATAGGTACCCACTTCAATGAATTGATGATTTGTTCGATCAATTAAGGGGAGCTCGGTGGTTCTCCAAGATTGACTTGCGATTAGGATATCACCAATTGTGAGTTTGGAAGGAAGATATTCCAAAGACATCTTTTAGAAGCAGATATGGCCACTATGAATATATAGTCATGCATTTAGGTCTAAATAATACACCAACAGTCTTCATGGATTTGATGAACCATATATTTCAGTGATATCTAGACTCTTTTTTTGTGGTGTTTGTGGATGACATCTTGGTGTATTCAAAGATAGGGGATAACCATGAAGATCACCTAGAAACAGTGTTACAAATCCTGAGAGATCATCATTTGTATTCCAAATTATCAAAGTGTGATTTTTGGATATAGGAAGTACGTTTTTTTAGCCATGTAATTTCTGAAAAAGGAATTTTTGTTGATCCTAAAAAGATAAAAGTTGTTATCTCATGGAAACCACCGAATAATGTCTTTGAGATACGAAGTTTTCTTGGTCTATCTAGTTACTATTGATGCTTTTTGCATGATTTCTCATGACTAGATTCACTAATGATAGCTCTGAATAAGAAGAATTATTCATTCCAATGGAAAGAGGAATGCCAAAAGTCTTTCCATGAACTAAAATTTCGTCTTACATTGACACCTAGTTTGATTTTTCCTGAATTAGGATAGGGTTATGTGGTGTACTGTGATGCTTCGGGATCAGGGTTGGGTTTTGTTGTCATGCAAGGAGACTATGTGGTTGCTTATGGTTCAAGGCAGCTGAGGGTGTATGAGAAGAATTACCAAACACAAAATTTGGAGTTAGATATAGTCATCCATGCCTTGAATAATTGGCGTCATTATCTCTTTGGTAAGAAATTTACTATGTTCACTGACCAAAAAAGCTTGAAACACATTTTTATCATAGCGATATTTAAATATAAGGAAAAGGAGATGGATGGAGTATCTACAAATGTTTGAATTTGACTTTATGTATACAGTAGGAAAAGGGGATTCAGTGGTAGATTCATTGATTAGAAAGTTATATACTCAGTTGGTGAAAGAAGATTCAGATGAATGGAAGTTGATGTCAGTATTATCCAACATGCATGTGGAATGTGAGGACCGAGGTGATGATGTGATTTTCTTTTTAGCTATACCTGTTTCTGATTTGGTAAATATGGTCAAAGAGGTATAAATATCTAATGCATAATGTTTGGTCCTGAGTTCAAAACTCAATGGCGTGGAGACCATTGAGGGATGGAAACTTGACGGGAGTTCAGTTTTGTGTTTTAGAGATCGGATGGTTGTACATATGTCTTTTCAGGAACAACTCCTTCATGCTTACCACTATTCGAGATGGGTTGTACATATAAGTACATAGAAGATGTATAAGGAAATAAAGGCAAAGTTTCAGTGGAGAGGCATGGAAAGTAAGGTGGTCGAGTTCGTTTCTAAGTTCTTAACTTGTCAAAAAGTTAAGACAGGGCATCATAGACCAGTGGGTATGTTACAATATTTACCTATCCTAGTGTGGAAATGGGAACAAATAACGATGTATTTTTTTACAGGTCTTCCACGAACGGTTCAAAAACACGATGTCAATGGGTTACAGTGATCATCTTACCAAGTCATCCCATTTAATTCCAATTCGTGAAACTCATACGGTGGAGGATCTATCCAAAATATACATCCAAGAAGTAGTAAAGAGACATGGTATACCGATTTCATTCATCTAAGATAGAGATTCAAGGTTCACATCTTATTTTTGGAAATCCTTACAAAATCTCTTGGGACTCAGTTGACTATGATCATAGCGTAACATCCTTAGATAGACGTCTAGTCTGAGAGGATGATACAGATGTTGGAAGACATGTTGTGGGTTTGTGTAATAGATGTGGGTGGCTCATGGGAAGATCATATAACCTTGGTGGAGTTCTCATAAAATAATATCTATCAAGCCTCGATACATATGTCTCCCTTTGAAGCATTGTATAAGCATCCTTTTCGTTCTCCACTATTCTGGGTGGAAACAGGTGAAAATTTACTAGTTGGGTCAAGCTTTGTCCAGGAAACAATGGAGAAGATTCAATTAATTAGAAAGAGGATGGAGACGGATCCGAGTCATCATAAATCTTATGAGGATCATTGTCTAAGGCCTTTTTCGTTTGTCGTGAGTGATCATGTGTTCTTGAGGATCTCTCTGAGACCTGGACATCATCATTTTGGGAAGCAGGGAAAGTTGTCTCCTAGATTCATAGGCCCTTTCGATATATCAGAACGGGTCGGAGAGGTGGAATATCGGTTTGAATTACCACCATAGTTTAGTTCGGTGCACAATGTGTTCCATGTATCTCAGTTGAAAAAGTATCAGCCTGATCCTGACCATGTGATTAGATGGGATCACGTTGAACTAGATCCATATGCTTCATTGATACATATCTCAGTATGGATTGTGGATAAGAAAGGTAAATTCTTTCATGAAAAAAAAATCAGTATTGTATGGGTTTTATGGTAGCATGGTCAGATTCAGGAAGCGAATTAGGAACATGAGAAGGAAATGAAAGAGCAGTGGCCGAAACTCTTTCAGGGTAGCGAATGTTTTCTACTTTCCAGGGACAGAAAGACCAATGGTGGGGAGAATGAAGTACCCCTAGTTTTTGGTATGTAACCCTTACTTGATACTTTTATGGTTATGAATTATAAGGGTGGAGGTTGAGAGAGTTTGGAGAACTTTCGAAGAGTTTTTGGGGATAAATAAAGGTTGCATGGGTAGAACACGGTTTGTCCAAACCACGCGGAATTCCTAGGAGAAACCGTGCGCAATGTTCTTCATGAGGTAGTAGCTCTAGCATAGTTGGATCTTAGTTTGGGGAGACCATTTAATGGGAGTTCATGTGGGTAGGATCTACCACATGGTTAGGACATAGTTTGCCTAATCGTGCGGCTAAACCGTGCGCAGAGTTAGATCTAGATCCTTAAAAATAGGATCTCACTCGTTTTTTCCATAACTCACATGTTTTTGACCCAAATTATCTTTTACTTGGGTTTTTTATTCTCTAAATGTCTAATATGGTTCTCCCAACTATCTGGTGGCAATCCAAAGGCTTTTCTTGGTGATTCGAAGCCGGAATCTTGAGGTATGTGATCGTTCTTGATCATTCTTGATCAGTTTCTTCGATCTACTTAGATATAATTCTCCTATTATCTTGTATTATCATATCTACACACTTTAGGGGTATATCTAGGTATTTATATTCCAAATATTATGAGATTTGGATTTTTTCTTGGTAGGAGAAGATATCTAAGGTGGTTTCGTGAAGGATCGACTCGGTTTTCTTAAATGTTCTTCATCCATGTCTAGTTTCGTAAAGACCTTTGAGGTAGGAGGATTTAATATCATATCCTATTAGTATAAATGATTGTAATGATTTCAAATTTAATGTATTGTGCTAAATTGATTGTGATTTTGTTTGTGAACACTTGTTGTAAACCTTCATGAGTGACAGTTGTGAAATCTGGAAAATTGGGGATTTTGAATGAGTGCTTTGGTTCTTGGTTTTAAAATATGAATTTTAAAAAGGGGATTTTTCTAGATTTTTGGAACATGAATTTTATTACATGTTTTCAATAAAATGAAAACTTTTATTGAAATTAAATGTTTCTTTGAAATTGGTTGTGCTTTAGTTTTAAATAAAATTTTTGTTTTATTGAAGTGGTTTATTTTGGTAATGGAAATATTTGGAATAAATGGCATTGGTGTGAGTTAATGCTTAACGGGACCTTAATAAGGGACAATTACCATTGGGGTACAAGGTACGTGACCCTAGATTATAGGCGGGTGTAAGTGGGACACAAAGTGATTGGACAAGAGACTGCTCATGAGTATGGAACTGTCGAATGAAGCATGCATGTGTGGGTGTGTTGTGAACTATGGGATGGGTATGCCAAAATGATAATAATAATTGGTTTTTAAGATTTAATTAGTTATTTTCTGGAAAATAACTTTCAGGAAATTGGTTTCATTTACCTTTATTTTCTCTTGGTTATGATTGGGTTTCGAACTTGTTTATATTTGGTTATAAACTATTTTTGGTAAATTGTTTATATAAAATGTTTTATATAATGTGATAACTCTTATATCCTAGTGGAATGAGTAGGGAAGTCATTGGGGAAAACCTAATGAGTTTTATACTCACCCCTTCTTTGGAACTTTGGTGCTTTTGCAGATGCTACCTTCCGAGACTTGGGAAAAGTTAAAGTATCATGCTTCTTTAGCACCACGTCGTGATACTTTGGACTACTTGGTGATATTGGAGCATGGAGCTTGTGGAACATGGAGTCTTGTTGTCATCTTGGATTTTATTTTTCATATTTCTACTATTTACATTGATATTGGTTTGTCTTCCATTGTATAATACTTTGGTTGGTTGTTTTAAAGAGAATGATTTGAATATCTTAGTTATTTCACGCATCATATAGTGAGTTGTTTGTGGTTGGTTTGTCAAGTTGTTGGTTTTATTCATAAATGGGTAAAGTGTCCCCCACTTACTTTGAAACCCTTCTTTATTTATTTTCAGTCTTTTGCATCTTGGGGATGTTTCTTAAGTCCAAGTAATGACTCGTTGTACTCTCAATCCAATGAGAATTTGCGGGTCATTACATCTATGCTCTTGAGCTTCACCACTTAAACCCCCCTTAATGATTTTTTTTATATTTCTCTATCCTAATTTTCCAATTTATTAAAAAACTGATTCAAATTTTCAGTGTATTGATGAGTTAGTTAATATTTATCTTTCTAACATCTACATTATTGGGGATTCCAATTGATGAAATGAAAATGATTCCAAAAAAATTTATGCGATGATCCAAAAAAATACATAACAAATTTTCCTATGAGAACCTTCAATTCATTTAAAAAAAAATAAAAATTGAGTCATTGATATATCTGAGATATCAAATTTCCTAATAGGAGGTCAAACATTTAAAAGTCCACATGTCACATTTCTCTTTTAGTTTTTATAACCATGAATTTTTTTTTCAACTGGTCTACATCATGGAACTTTTAACTACTCTATGTAATGGATCATAAGAGGGGAACTCATCAAAAGAAGTCGATGATCTTTTTTTTAATAATTTGTTTTCATTATAGAACCATGGAAATTTTTTCATTAAGATATCTTTTCTAAGGATATCTTCTCTAACCAAGTTTATGTATCCTATCCTAAGATGTGCTTAGTAGGAATTTAAACTCTAACATTTTCAGAGGGATGGTGCACTTGTTCAAAGTTCAGTATGGATTTGTTGTAATCTCTCATTTATTCTTCACAAATGCTATAACTTTCTTCATCAATGGAATAAGAAAAATAATGAAATTATTTAAATATATTTTAATTGATTATTGTTGTAGGAGTGGATATTGCAATAATGTTGTCAAGAGTGTAATCTCTATTCCCAACAACTGCTTGGGAAGGAAAGTGAAATCCTTTAAAGACAAGCTAGGTGTTGATAGAATAAAATTACCAATGGAATATTTGGGAGATCATTTTCTAGAAAAAAAGAGTCTACATAAACTCCTTTGCAGGTATCCATAATTGAATTACAAGATGAATTATTAACTAGAAGATTTGTTTCCTCACTTTTGGAGGTTGGATTACCTCCATCAATAGCATTATTTCTTCCATCCCCATGCATGTTCTCTCAGTAATCTAGGCTCCAAATTATTTCACTAGAATAATTGAGACTATACTCAATAGAATTACATGTGATGATAAGTGTAAGGGAATACATCATTAGGACTGCTGGAATTGGGTGGAAAATCCCTTTGAGGAGGGAATAATTAACCTTAAAAAAATCAATGAGACCATGCAGTGCATGGAAGTAAAAATTTCATAGGAATATTTTTCTAGTCATTTTATTTGGGTAATATTTATTCATAAAAAGTATGAAAACTATTTTTTTACTAGATTGAGTAGGAAAATAAGATCCCTCACCTCTGGAATAGCTGACATAACTCCATATGGATCATTAGAAGTGGTGACATCGACTTTGGGAAATATGACTAGACTATCGAAATCCTATTCTTCCCAGAGTTCCCAGTTCTTAACATCAGTTTCAAATGAGTGGGCTCACATTTGACTTTCATAGATGTGGTGTTATACTTCAAACAAAATTCCTTTCATTCCACCATTTAGTTGATTGAGGAACCTGATGTATGCATCTTCACTCTAGCTCCCTCCTGTTTTTTAGCCTCTCTATCTTCCATAATTTCATTCATGTGCATACATAGCATTGAGGATGACTAAGTCATATATCTTTTTGAAACTCTATTCTAGGAAAGATTAACTTTCTAGTGTGTTGTATCCTAAATCGTGCTTTATATGTGGACATTTATGTGCATAAGGTGTCACAGTTGTTTTGAAATGCATGTTTTGTGTGATAGAAAACATAGAAATTATATTGTGTTTATTTTTTGAAGGGGTGAGGGCTTGATACACCTAGTTTCAGTTGGAGGATGCATGGGGGATTTGGATCACTTCCACTTCATTACCATTTATTTCCATTCCAATATAAGTGGGCTCTTGTATTTTCAAATGCAACTTATCATTTTTATCATTGGTTGTTGGGTTATTTATGTTGGAAAAGATGGTAAGAGATGAACGCACAAATAATAGTAAAGAGAACATGAAGAAAAAATAATTTTCTTTCACTTCAAAAAAGCTTGCAAAAATAAAGTGGATGTGTAGTGAGCAAATAATATGTGCATGAAAAAATAAATTCTGACACTAAAAATTTTAACGTGGAAAAATTAATGAAGGAAAAAAAACCACGAGACCAGGTCTAGAAAGAAGATCCACTATGATCAATGAGTACATGATAAAGACTCCCAAAAATTAAAGGGATCTCAAAAATATAACTATCTGATATAGTGAATGAAAATACCAGTGGACAAGAGATGCAGAAATAAGATATAACAAAATAACATCATCCAAGAAAGAAGATAAAATAATAAATTTGACTGTATAGATCTGAATATCATCAACTGAATAACCAGATACTGAAAAATAACCAAGATCAGAAGAAAATTAATTGTCAATAAAAGCTAATCACAAAAAATGGAATTTGCTCCTCGTATTGACATTGCGTGCCAACGTTTATCTACTGCCTCATTTAAAAAAAAATATATGTAGAAAAAATTAACCCCAAATAATAGAAGTCTTTGACCTATTTTTATTTATTTATTTTTTAGAAAAATGAGAGGTGTGCCATTTGAGGAGGCTCCCCAACAAACTTCCCCTATGACTCAAGTGGGGATCACCGCCAACCCTACAATCAGTCGAAAAGTCTCAAATTTTACTCTAAATCTTGCTCAACATGTCTGACCCATTATCATTAGTGTGGATCTTCTCAAGCTCCAACAATCTCAAATCAAGAAAATTGTAGATCCAATGATACCAAACATCTATATGTTTTGACCTTCCCTGAAAAGTAAAATTATTTCCCAAAAAATAGCACTCTGACTATTACAAAATAAAACACAGCTGTCCTGATTAAAATTGAGCTGTCAAATAAAACTTTCCATCCACAACAATTCTTTTTATGCCTCAGTAGCTACAATAAACTCTGACTATAATATCCCAGAATTCCATGTAATTTTTTTTTAAAATTAAATGGGATTATTTTGAGATGAGGCTCTAAGACGGTATGTAATTCCAAGGCTTAGAGTGCCCAAAATGTATTTTTGATCTTTTTTTTGAGGTTTATTAAATAATCATGCGATCAGTTTTTTCTAACTTTTAAACCAGTGCCTAGATCAAAAATATGAGGGCACTGTTGAACTCAAAGCACTGGGATTTGCCTAAAAAGGGCCTAACATTGGCCGGCGCGGACCAACAGTGGAAGTTAGTTTTTGGCCATAAATAAAATAATTAAGCAATAATTATTTTATTTTAAAATCCTTATAAATTCTAAATGGTAACTCAAATTGTAAATCTGAGAGTACCTTTGAGCTTGTGAGGGCATGTTTCTCTTAGGAAAAGCTTAACCTCGACTGGCATGGGTAAAGGGTGAAAGATAGTTTTTGGACTTTTTTTAAGAAAAATTAAAATAAAATAAACTTGATTATTTTATTTTTATTTTGAACTTTCTAAATTTTTGTAGTTAAATGGATTTGTAACTCAACAAATCTGAAATAATTTTTCATAAATGAAATAGCATAACGACACTGAAAGGCAACAATAACAGAAAACTATTTCCCCCTTTAATGTTTTAACTAGGGGGTGCGTATTTGACACATTGAGAGAAACAATATGAATCTATGAAGGACCACCATTGATGAATAATGAATGATGATCGAAAATGACTTGATAACTCCCCCTCCTCTTCAAGATATCCCTCCCTCGATGACGGATTGAGGACCTTCACGGATGGATCGCCTTCCACGACAGATTCTTCCTGCGATTGAACTCCAACCAAGTAGGGTATCTTGTGATTGATACTTGTTTCCCTGTTCTTTCTTTATAAACAATGAACATGGGTCAACCTAGGAATTAGTTGATCCTCACGTCATTTTTTCTTATGGGAGGGTTTATTTATCTCCGAGATTGCATCAGGGATATTTGTGGATAGAACCTTAATATCCTCTTCCCATGTTTTAAAAACTTTAATACGGAGAAATCAGGACGACACGAACAAGGACTCAATTCCTATGTATTTTTTAATTCTTGTCATCTTATTGAACACACATACGAATCAGTTGTAAGGAAACCTTGAGTTCGTAGCAGGGAAGATGGTGACTTGAGAATTTTGGGGGCAGAGATGGTTTGAGAAACAGACCACCATAGCAGACTTGGTGGTCCACGGAAGATAAAATCGGCACACCGGTGCCGGCGAACAGTGGCCACAGAAGGGTGGTGGCATTCTGAGTTAGAGGATATGTCCGGCTGGGGCCACAGTGGTGTGGTAGGTTCCACCATTACGTAGGCCAACGGTTGGAGGAGACAGACACGGCCACCCGCCCGCGGTTGCGAGCCGTAGCGTGTGCTGACATGTGGTCCAGTGGGGACTGCATTCAGGTTAGGGGGAGGCAAGAATCTGCCAGACATGTGAATTCACAAGCTGGATGCCTCCCAGCATCTGGGATGGAGGAGAGTTGGCCTGCACAGTGGGCTGGGTCGGATCCGGACCGACCCCTTTTTTAAAAAACGATCATAACTTTCAAATCGTACACCCGATTGACGATCCATTTGCGGAGTTGGAACCCTCGAGATAAGGAGTTTATTTTGAAATGATATAAGGATGATTTCATAGAAGTTTAAATTTGATGAATGGATTGAGGAGTGGATGCTCTCGGAATCAAGCGCACTACGTGCGGGAATCCTGCGGCTGGTTGAGACCCAAAGACTGCGAACGAGCGGGTCTAAGTGACCCTGCAGGCCTAGATGATAAGAGAACCTATGTGGACCTGCTACAAGTGGCTCCTTATGAACCAACTACAAGAGGATATGTGTGAAACAACTATAATCGGCCTTATGTGGACTAGTTATAAGTGACCATATGTGGACCAGCTATGACGACCTAAGTGTAGGGAGACTCTATGTGACCCAACATACCCACGGTAGGGAGCAACTTTGTGTGAACCATAAGTCCCATGGTACTCATCAAGGATGAGTACCTTAGCAGTCCAAGGTGTTCAGTGTTATGACTGATAGTATTGCTTTCCATACTTTAGATTATACCTGCGTGAGCTGACAGTACCTTGTGCATACTCTCCTTTGTGGTATTTCCCTTATGTTTCGGGGTCCTTACCGAGTATTGTGTTACTAACCCCTTCACGGGATCCTCCCACACATGTTGTGTTTGGTGTAGAATATAGGATCTTTAATAGAGACCTTGGTGTCCCTATACCAAGAGGTTCCCAGTGAGATACGAAAGGAGGGACACACTTCTACAGCTTCCAATAGCCACTCCTTGCATACCCAATAGGTGGGGTTCTTCTACCAAATACCTTACATAGACATTTTTTACTTTCCTATTTTCAGTTTTTCATTTGTTGGGTTTGTATTCTGGACCATTTGACTTACATCTTATACCTTTACTCAGTGGTTGTTTTAGTGGTATGCATGTTTTTCCTTTTCATCTTTTTGGGACATGGTTGAAAGTGCGTGCATGCAGGTACACAGTAAAATGCCTCCCACTTGTAGGATAATGCCTTCAGTGCTAGTCGCCAGCCCCTGGGCTTTGGGAGGTGGGCTTGGGGTAGTCACAACATAGGCCCTGGGGGACGATTTGTGACAAAGTGGTATCATAGGAGGTCGGTTATACCTTAAATATTGAGAGTCTATGGTTTTTTTGGGGAAACTATGTTTAATGTTTCGAGTTTTAATTTTAGGTTCGGAGATTCCAATGTTGTTGCAACGGCCAGGGTATCCATACACTGGGACCCTGAATTATGATTTTAGACTCATTACATGAAACCAATGGTTTCATTCATCATATATGAATTGAGTGTTTCCTCATGTTCTTCTTGAATCAGAGTCAGATCACCAGGTATAATATATTGACTATGGTACATCTTGATTTGTTTTAGGATGCCTCCACACAGATAGCTAGTAAGGATTCCAATGTGTGATTGTGAGGATAGCTCACCTAGAGATGAGGCGTTAGTTCAGGGAGTCGTGCTAGATATGTACCCACCGGGTGGTGCGCCAGTGTTACCACCACTCATTGATCAACAATTATCGTCGGTGCTACCAGTAGAGGATGCATTTAGGATTAGTGAATTTCATGTGTTTCATAGGCAGAGACCTCCCAATTTCAGGGGTGAGACTGACCCCTAGGTGGAAGAGGATTGTCTCAAGGTAGTTATGTGAGTCTTTAAACTAGTCAGGACTCCTCTTGACCAGATGGAGATATTTGCCGTGAGCCATATTCAGGGGTCGATAGTGAGATGGTGGATCTTGATGATTCAGAAACATGATGAGGTGACCCTCACCTAGATAGACTTTGAGAACCTCTTCAGGGAGGAGTTTTTACCAGCAACATTGTGCTCTATGCGTATACAAGAGCTACTGCACCTATAACAGGGTAGCATGACAATAGCAGAGTACTTAACAAGATTCATCAAACTTTCTCACTACTCTACATACATGGTGTGAGACCCTTTCTTTAGGTCTCGAGCCTTTGATCAGGGACTGCGCTTGGATATTAGGGTGTCCAAGGTGTATCTCATCATCCCTACTCAGTTTGGGGTGATGGATCGTACCCTACTTATAGATAGATTCCTAGAAGATAAGGTGCTGATAGCTAAAGCCACCAGCAGACACCAGGAGGAAGAGTCTTCAATGGTGGGTAGCAGGCAGTAGGTGTGGGGACCCAAGTGGGTCAGGCCTTTCAGGGGATGACCCCAGGACTTAGGGTCATTAGTGCGAGGCTCCCATATTAGAGAGAGTTAGCAGGGGGTAGGTTGTGCTTCTCATGTGGCGGGTAGGGACACATGGGTTGTGATTGCTCGAATCGCCATACAGACGATCAGCATACCATCGAGGGACCACCAATGTAGAGGCATAGGTTCAAGCAAGGAGGTTCATAGGGCAGCAGACATGGTAGAGGATCAGGCCGAGCAGTAGGTGGTGGTAGAATGTTCTAGGTGCTACCACAACCACCACCCCAAGGTGGTCTGCCATGGGCTTCAGGAGCCGGTGGACAGGGGCAGGCTCAGCTTCAGGTGATGGAGGCCAATGACCACAGTGCTCCGGAGATTATTAGAGGTACAATATGTGTCTTTTCCACCTTATATGTTGTTCTTATAGACATAGGTTCTAGTCACTCTTTCCTTGACATGGACCTTGTTCAGAGCTTGGAGATTCTGGTGGAGTCGTTGGATTGATCCTTACAATTAGAGACTATTACATAAGGGGATTCGATGATTATACATTGGTTCCAGTAGTGTGAGCTTACCCTTAGAGGTGAGAGCTTCAGCTAGGATCTACTAGTAGTGATGTCGAGGCCTTACAACGTCATTCAGGGTATAGATTGGTTATCCACAATACATGCTCAGATTGACTGTTTTAGGTTCATAGTGTGGTGTATCTATGAAGATGGAACTAGGTTCTCCTTTACTAGTGAAGATGATCACTCACCAATTGACTAGACTCACCCTTATTGTGATGGAAAAGGAGTCTCTGGTTCCCTATAGTGGTGGATGAGTATGAGGATGTCTTCCTCGAGGATGTTCTAGGATTACCTCCTTATAGGGAGGTCGACTTTTGCATCTACCTATACCCTGAGACGACACTTATATCTACACCTACATATCGGATGGCTCCCATTGAGCTCCGGGAGATGAGGGTGTATTTGGAGGACTTGTAGAAGAAGGGGTTTGTAAGGCCCAGTGTTTCAGCATGGGCATCCCCATTAATGTTTTCCAAGAATTTAGGTGGAATCTTGAGACTATGCATGGACTATTGGTGCCTAAATCAGGTGACCATGAAGAACAAATATCCAATGTCGAGGATTTATGACCTCTTCGATCAGCTGGAGGGGGTGAGGTGGTTCTTGAAGATAGAACTCAGGTTTGGCTATCATTAGCTTTGGGTACGGGATGAGGATGTACAAAATACATCCTTTAGATTTCATTATGGACACTATGAATTACTGGTGATGTCATTCGACATGAAAAAAACCCCAGTAGTGTTAATGGGACTCATGAATAGGATATTCTAGTCTTATCTTGACTGGTTGTTCGTGGTATTCATTAATGACATCTTGGGGTACTTGGCGTTAGAGGAGGATCATGCAACACATCTTCATATAGTATTGGATACACTTTGAGAGAACCAACTTTATGGGAAGCTCTCGAAGTGCTAGTTCTAGATTTGGGAGGTCCAGTTTCTGGGACACATCATCTCAGATACTGGAGTTTCAGTGGACCAGGAGAAGATAGAAGCAATGCTTTCTTGGGATCCGCCTAGGAGCATGACTGAGGTTCAGAGTTTCTTGGGGTTGGATGGATACTACCATAGGTTTTTTCCTGAATTTTATAGGGTAGCATAAGCCTTATAAGATTTTACATAGAAGGGAAATCCCTTCATGTGGACAGAGAAGTGCCAGTAGAGTTTCCAGGAGCTGAGGTAGAGACTGACTGGTGCCCCTATCTTATGTGTGCCAGAGGAAGGCATTGGATATTAAATTTTCTAAAACATTTCAGGGACCGAACTGGGATTTGTCCTGATGTATGGGAAAGTGGTGATTTTATATTGTCTGTAACAGTTGAGGCAACATGAGTAGAAATACACGACCCATGACCTTGAGCTAGCAATAATAGTCTTTATTCTGAAGACGTGGTGGAATTACTTGATGGGTGAGAGGCTTACTCTCTACTCTGACCACAAAAGTTTTAGGAATATCTTTTCCTAGAAGGACCTAAACTTGAGGAAGTGGAAATGGATAGAGTTCCTAAAGGAATATGAATTAGAGATAGTCTATACTCTTGGGAAGTGAAACATGGTGGAAGACGCACTCAGTAGGAGATCCGGGTTATAGTTGCTGAGTGAGGCTTCAGAGCAGTGGGCCATGATGTGGATATCCTTTTTGGATGATGATGGAACATACTACCTTAAATATATGGTTATCACTCCCACACTCTTATAGAGAGTTAGGGAGGCTCATCTTGGAGATGTCAAATTCGAGGCCCGATGTGATCAGTTTTCCACATGACAAGCTCCTGATGGATTTTCAATAGGTGGGGAGTACATCATCCTTTTCAAAGGGAGAACTGTAGTACTAGTGTAATTGTGAGAGTAGGTTTTGAGAGAGTTCCATACCTCCTCTTTGGCGGTAAATCCCGGAGTGGAAAAGATGTACCAGGATATTTGACATTAGTACTGGTAGCCAGGGATGAAGAAAGTGGTGGTAGAGTTCATTTCACGGTGCCTCACTTGTCAGTAAGTGAAGGATGGGCATCATGTTCTAGTAGGATTGGCTTAGACACTTGAGGTATCTGAGTGGAAGTGGGATGGTGTTTCAATGGACTTTGTGATGTGATTACCATGTACATCCCGGGGCCAAGATACTATCTGGGTGATCATTGACCGACTCATCCAGTCAGCTCACTTCCTACCCATTCAAGAGCAGGGTTCAGTAGAGAGCTTGGGACTCCTCTACATGTAGGAGATAGTTCGACTCCATGGATTACCATCTATAATAGTCTCATAACATGATGAATGCTTTATATCCCAATTGTGTAAGGGATTGTAGGAAGCTTTTGGGACTTAGCTGGGCTTGAGCATAGCCTTTCACTCAGAGACTTATGGTTAGATAGAGCGGACCATACAGACCTTGTAGGATATTCTTCATTATTGTGTCCTTGATTTTGGTCACAGTTGGGAGGACCACCTACCACTGGGGAAGTTTGCATAAAAAAATAGTTACCACCCCACCATCGATATGGAACTATTTGAGGCACTATACAGATGACCATAAAGGTCACCATTATACTGGATAGGCTCAAGGGAGTTAGTATTCATGGGTCCAGAGATGGTATAGTCTACCATTGAGAAGGTGTAGGTCATCTGAGAGTGGATGAAGAATACACAGAGCCGACATAAGTCCTATGCTGATAGGTGATGGAGACCCTTGGAGTTCGAGGAGGGAGACCATGTATTCCTATGATTCTCTCCTCAATAAGGGATATAAAGATTTGTTTAGGGCAGAAAGTTGTCTTCCAGGTTCATCAAAACTTTCCTGATACTACGTAAAGTGGGAGAGGTAGCATACTGCTTGGCTCTACCACTATAGTTAGAGAGGGTACATGACCTCTTCCACGTATCCCAGCTGAGGAGATACATGCACAACCCTTCTCATGTTATCGACCACGACGAGGTAGAGATTGGCGACAAGGCGGCATTCACAGAGTACCTAGTGGAGATAGAGGATCGACATGAGAAGATCCTTCATAGATGGTTGATTCCTCTAGTGTGTGTTCTTTGGCATCACATGAATCTCCAAGAGAGCACGTGGGAGTGTGAGTCCTAGATTCATGCTCAGTACCCCATTTGTTGGATTAGCCTTCATTTTGTCTTACGAGGACGTAAATCCCTAAAAAGGGGGAGTAATTTAATACCCGATAATTCCATGTATTTTTTTTGAAAATTAAATGGGATTATTTCGAGACCCGGCTGTGAGATGGAACATAATTCTGAGACCCGGAGTGGCCGGAACATATTTTTGAACTTTTTTTAGGTTTATTAAATAATCGTGTGAGCAGATTTTTCTAACTTTTAAACCAGTACCCGTATCAAAAAATCCACTGGCATAACTGAACTCAAAGTGTCAAAATTTTCCTAGAAAGGGCCTAACGTTGGCTGGCACTGGACAAAAGTGGAAGTTAATTTTTGGCTATAAATAAAATAATTAAGTAATAATTATTTTATTTTCAAATCCTTATAACTCTTAAATGGTAACTCAGATTGGAAATCTGAGAATACCATTGATCTCATGAGGGCGTGTTTCCCTTAGGCGGAGCTTAATCATGACCGGCGTGGGTCGAGGGTGAAAGATAGTTTTCAGACATTTTTTAAGAAAAATTAAAATAAAATAAACTTGATTATTTTATTTTTATTTTGAACTTTCGAAATTGTTGTAGAGAAATGGAGTTGTAAGTCAATGAAACTGAAATGATATTTCATAAATGAAATAGTGTAACGGCACTACAATGCAATAGTAATGGAAAAGTGTTTCCTCCTTTAATGTTTTAACCAGGGGGCGCGTCTTTGACATGTTGGGAGAAATACTCTAAATCTATGAAGGATCTTCATTGATGAATGATGAATGATGATCAACAATGACATGAGCACTCCCCCTCCTCTTAGAGAGATCCCTCCATTGATGATGGATTGAGGACCTTCGCAGACAGATCACCTTCAGTGACAGATTCTTCCTACGATCGAACTACAACTAGGTAGGGAGTCTTGTGACTGATACTTGTTTCCCCATTATTTATTTATAAACAAATAATGTGGGTCAAACCACGAATAGGTTGATCTGAGGGTCATTTGTTCTTGTGGGAGGGTTGTTTTATCTTTGATATTGCATCGGGGTTATTTGTGGATAGAATCTTAATCTCTTCTTCCCATGTTTCAAAAACTCTAACGCAGAGGAATCAGGTTAACATGAACAAGGCATTGATTCCTCCATCTTTGGCCATTCTTATGATCTTCAAAACCACACCTCCAAATCGATGGAAAGGTAACATCAAGGTCATAGTAGGGAAGATGGAGACCTGAGAAGTCTGGGGTCACAAATGGTTCGAGAAATGGACCACCAGAGTGGACCCGGTGGTCTGCGAAAGATACCGCTGGTGCGCCGACACTGGAGGTGGTCGTAAGAAAGTGGCGGGGCACCGTGACGGTGTGCCGAGGAAAAGTCCATGACCGGCTGGGGCCACGACCGGTTAGGAACGTGACCGGATGGGGCTGCGATGGTGTGCCAGGGGCCACCAGCATGCAAGACGACGACTGCTGGAGATGGACGTGACCACCCAACCACATCGGAGCAGCGGGTCATAGCTGTGGGCCGCAACGTGCGATGGTATACGGTATAGTGGGGACCACATGCGGGTCAAGTGGATGTCGACCTTAGCCAGCCATGTGGTGTCACAAGCTGGATGCCTCCTGACATTCGGGCTGGAGGAGAGCCAGCCTGCACAGCAGACCAAACCTGTGGACCAACAGGCTGGGTCGAATCCGTACCGGGTCAGACCTAGTTGGGTTGGTCTAACTAGGTTAGACCGGACCTGGTTAGGTTGGTCTGACTGGGTTGGACCAGACCCGGACCCGACTTGTCCCTTTTCAGAAAAATGGTCAGAACTTTCAAATTGTATGCCTGATTGACGATCCGTTTGCAGCGTTGGAACCCTCGCAATGAGGTGGTTCTTTTGGAATACTCTAAGGAGGATTTAATGGAAGTTTCAATTCAAAAAATGGATTGAGGAGTGGATTCTCCCAGAATCAAATGTGCTACGTACGGAAATCCTGTGGTTGGATGAGACCCAAAGACTACTGACGAGTGGGTCTAAGTGACCCTACATGCCTAGATGATAAGTGGCCCTATGTGGACCAACTAAAAGAATCTCTGTGTGAACCATCTATAAGTGGCTCTATGTGAACCAACTATAATCTTTCCTATGTGGACCAGCTATAAATGGCCCTGTGTGGACCAGCTAAAGTGGCCTAAGTGGGGAGTGACTCTATGTGTCCTGAAAGACCCAAGGTGGGGAGCGGCTCTGTGTGACCTAGTAGACCCATGATACTCATCAAGGATAAGTACCTCAACATTCTAAGGTATTCGGTGTTATGACTGATAGTATTGCTTCCATACTTTAGATTATACCATTGTGAGATGACAATAAATTGTGCATACTCTCTTTTGTGGTCTTTAACTTGTTTTTTTGGGTCCTTATTGAGTATTGTGTTACTCACCCCTACACGGGCTTTGCCCATACATTTTGTGTCTGGTGCAGATGACATGCACTTTGATAGAGACTTTTACGGCCTAGGACCAGGTGGTGCCCAGTGAGAAATGATAGGCGAGACACACTTCTACAGCTTCTGGTAGCCACTCCTTGCCTACCCTATAGGTGGGGTTCTTCTACTGACGACCTTACAAATATCTTTTATACTTTCCTATTTTTATTTTGTCTTTTTTTGGGTTTGTATTCTGGAACATTTGACTTATAGCTTGTACCTTTACTCATTGGTTGTTTTAGTGGCATGCATGTTTTTCCTTTTCATCTTTTTTGGGATGTGGTTGTGTGTTCATGCGTACAGTTACTCAATAAATGTCTCCCACTCATGGGATAATTCCATTGGTGCTAGTCACCAACCCCTAGTTATTAGGAGGAGATCTTGGGGTAGTCATGGCACGAGCCCCGGGGGAGGGGCCATGACATTGAATCTATGGTAGATAAAGCAACACATCTATGAAATCTAGACTGCCATGATACAACCCCTGCAGAATTTATCAAATAGCCTGATGTAGACTTCCTTGAATCAATATCTCCTACCATATATGAATCTATAAAGCCACAAAACATAGATTCCCCACTACCAAAACACAAACTCATATCAAAACTACCCTAAAGAAAACGAAATATATACTTCACCACTCTCAAATACTCTCTTCTGAGATTAGATAGAAAATGGATGACCACACCAACTACATGAGCTATATAAGGCCTAGTACATTCCATCACATACATCAAATATCCAATGGAAGATGAATAAGGTATGTGTTGCATCTCCTCCCTCGCGTCATCGATATAGGGTGACTAAATTGTACTTAGATTAAAATATAAACATTACTAAAAAGTTGGCCTATAGCGACTGCCAATGGCGGTCACTATAGGCCTCTAGAGACCACCCAATGACCACCAATGGTAGTTTCTTTAGGCTCGACGCTGTAGGCCTATAGCGACCGCCACTGTTGGTCGCTGTTTGTCTAAAGCGACCGCCATTGGCGGTCGCTGTTGAGGTTAGCAGGCAACCTATAGCGACCGCCTACGGCGGTTGCTAAACTGAAATGTTTTTTTTAAAAAAAAAATCATGGTACAGAATAAAAAAAACAGCATATAAATCATAAAAAATGGAAAACAAATCCAAACACCATAAACATCAAGATCATCATAAACAATAAATGATAGACGTGCTTCAATAATCCATAACCATCTGCTTTAGAAACCTACAATAAGATACAAAGAAAACAACTAAACAAAACAAACGTAAATTTGACATATTTATTCAGTTATTATATACATATAATAAAATGAATTCTGACATCTCATGGGTGCTATAATAATTTAAAACCCCCAATTTAAGAAATGATATCATTTTAGAATTTTTTTCTTGTTTTGGAGTCTTTGCTATAGTTTATGAAAGTGTTTTGTTGTCTAAAAAGGATTGTTTTCCATGTGCACCGCAAATCAGATGGATGTTCTGTCTCCTCCTACATGTCACGAATAATATTCCTATTGTTTTTGTGTGGTTTCAGTTCATTCAGAGCACGTTTTCTCTGAATTCAACCATGACACGCCGTTTTGGTCTTTTATGACTCTAGAAACGCGTTTCCGGTCACCGCAGTCAAACAAAACCTCCGATTGATGTTCCATCTACCCTAAAATTTCAAAATTCACACTACAGTTATTTTTGTATGATTTCATGGCATTCCGAGGACGTTCGGGTGGTTTTGACCAGCCAACACGCCCTTTTAGAGCGCGCCTAACTGCTTAAAATGACACATTCTGTCGTACCGCATGAACCACATGTCCGATGGACGTTCTATCTCATCCTACATGTTACTAATAATATTAATATTGTTTTAATGTGGTTTCAGGTCATTCGGAGCACGTTTTCTCTGAATTCGACCGTCACACGCCGTTTTTGTCTTTTATGACTCCGGAAACGCGTTTCTAGTCACCGTGTTCAAACAACACCTCTGATTAATGTTACTTCTACCCAAAAATTTCAAAATTTACACCACAGTTGTTGTCATATGATTTCATGGAATTCCAAGGTCGTTCGGGTGGTTTTGACCACCCAACACACCCTTTTAGAGCGCGCCGAACTGCTGAAAACAACACATTCGGTCGTACCGTGCGCACCGCACATCCGATGGATGTGCCGTCTCCTCTTACATTTCATGAATAATGTTCCTATTTTTTTCATGTGGTTTCAGGTCATTTCGAGTACCTTTAATCTGAATTCGACCGTCACACGCCGTTTTGGTCTTTTATGACTCCAGAAAGGCGTTTATGGTCACCACGGTCAAATGAAACATTTGATTGATGTACCTTCTACCTGAAAATTTAAAAATTTACACCACTATTGTTTTTGTATTATTTCATGACATTCCGATGTCGTTCGGGTGGTTTTGACCACCCAACGTGCCCTTTTAGAGCGCGTCGAACTGCTGAAAACGACACATTCGGTCGTACCACACGCACCGCACGTCCGATGGATGTGCCGTCTCCTCTTACATGTCATGAATAATATTCATATTGTTTTCGTGTGGTTTTAGGTCATTCAGAGCAATTTTTCTCTGAATTCGACCGTCACACGCTGTTTTGGTCTTTTATGACTTCGGAAACACGTTTCTAGTCACCGCGGTCAAAAGATATCTCTGATTGACGTTTAGTCTGCCCAACCATTTCAAAATTTACACCAAAGTTGTTTTCGTATGATTTCATGGAATTATGAGGTCGTTCGGGTGGTTTTCACCACCCAACGTGCCCTTTTTGTGCGCGCCAAACTACTGAAAACGACACAATTAGTCGTACCGCGCACTCCGCATGTCCGATGGATGTGTCGTCTCCTCCTACATGTCACGAATAATATTAATATTGTTTTCTTGTGGTTTCAGGTCATTAAGAGAACATTTTCTTTGAATTAAATAGTGATATGCCATTTTGGTATTTTATGACTCCAAAAACACGTTTCCGGTCGCTGCGGTCAAACGACACCTCCGATTGATGTGCTTTCTGCCTGACCATTTCAAAATTCACACCACGATTATTGTCGTATGATTTCATGGAATTTTGATGTCGTTCGTGTGGTTTTGATCACCCAATGCGCCCTTTTAGAGCGCGCCGAACTGCTGAAAACGACACATTCGGTCATACCGCGCGCACCGCACGTCCGATGGACGTGCCGTCTCCTCCTACATGTCACGAATAATATTCCTATTTTTTTGTTTGGTTTCAGGTCATTCAGAGCATGTTTTCTTTGAATTCGACCGTCACATGCCGTTTTGGTCTTTTATGACTCCAGAAATGCGTTTCCAGTCACCGTAGTCAAACAACACCTCCGATTGGTGCTGTCTACCCGACCATTTCAAAATTCACACCACGGTTGTTGTCGTATAATTTCATGGTATTCCGAGGTCGTTCGAGTTGTTTTGACCGCCCAACACGCCCTTTGAGAGCGTGCTGAACTGCTGAAAATGACAAATTTGGTCGTACCACGTGCACCGCATGTCCAATGGACATTCCCTCTCCTTCTACATGTCACGAATACTATTCCTATTATTTTCGTGTGGTTTCAGGTCATTCGGATTACGTTTGCTCTGAATTCGATCGTGACACACTGTTTTGGTCTTTTATGACTCCGAAAATGCGTTTTCGGTAACCACGGTCAAATGACCCCAACAATTGACGTTCTATCTACCCAAACATTTTAAAATTCAGACCACGGTTGTTTTTGTATGATTTCATGGCATTCTGAGGTCATTCGAGTGGTTTTGACCACCCAACGTGCCCTTTTAGAGCACGCCGAACACCTAAAAATGACACATTCAGTTGTACCACATGCATCGCACGTCCGATGGAGGTTCTGTCTCCTCCTTAATGTCAAGAATAATATTCCTATTGTTTTCATGCAGTTTCAGGTCATTCGGAGCATGTTTTCTCTGAATTCGACCGTCACACACCGTTTCGGTCTTTTATGACTTCGGAAACACGTTTCCAGTCACCGCGGTCAAATGACACCTCTAATTGACGTCCCTTCTACCCGAATATTTTACAATTCACACCACAGTTGTTGTTGTATGAATTCATGGAATTCTGAGGTCGTTCGGGTGGTTTTGACCACCCAACGCGCCCTTTTAGAGCGTGCCGAACTGCTGAAAACAACACATTCAGTCGTACCGTGCATACCGCATGTCCGATGGATGTGTTGTCTCCTCCTACAAGTCATGAATAATATTTCTATTGTTTTCATGTGGTTTCAGGTCATTCAGAGCATATTTTCTCTGAATTTGACCGTCACACGCTGTTTTGGCCTTTTATGACTCCAGAAATGCGTTTCCGGTCACCGCAGTCAAACGACACCTCCTATTGACATGATGTATGCCCGACTATTTCACAATTCACACCACAGTTGTTTTCGTATGATTTCATGGAATTCCGAGGTCATTCGGGTGGTTTTGACCACCCAACGCGCCCTTTTAGAGCGTGCCGAACTGGTGAAAAAAGACACATTCGGTCGTACAGCGCGCACCGCGCGTCCGATGGATGTGATGTCTCCTCCAATATGTCACGAATAATATTCATATTATTTTCATGTGGTTTCAGGTCATTCAGAGCATGTTTTCTCTGAATTCGATCGTCACACGCCGTTCTGGTCTTTTATGACTCTGGAAACACGTTTCCGATCACCGCGGTCAAACAACACCTCCGATTGATGTTCCGTATGCCTTAACATTTAAAAATTCACACCTCGGTTGTTTTCGTATGATTTCATGGAATTCCGAGGTCGTTCGGGTGGTTCTAACCACCCAACGCGCCCTTTTAGAGCGCACCGAACTGCTGAAAACAACACATTCGGTCGTACCGCGCACACCGCACGTCCGATGGATGTTCCATATCCTCCTACATGTCACGAATAATATTCCTATTGTTTTCTGTGGTTTTAGGTCATTCTGAGCACGTTTTCTCTGAATTCGACCGTCACACGCCGTTTTAGTCTTTTATGACTCTGGAAACGTGTTTCCTATCAATGCAGTCAAAAGACACCTCCAATTGAAGTTCCTTCTACCCTACCATTTCACAATTCACACCACAGTTGTTGTCGTATGATTTCATGGCATTCTGAGGTCGTTCGGGTGGGTTTGACCACCCAACGCGCCCTTTTAGAGCGCACCGAACTGCTGAAAACGACACATTCGGTCATACTACGCGCACCGCATGTCCGATGGATGTTCTGTATCCTCCTACATGTCAGGAATAATATTCATATTTTTTTGTGTGGTTTTAGGTCATTTGGATCACTTTTTCTCTGAATTCGACCATCACACGCCGTTTTGGTCTTTTTTGACTCCGGAAACACGTTTTCGGTCACCTCGGTCAAACAACACCTCCGATTGACGTTCGGTCTTCCCAAAAATTTCAAAATTCTCACATCGGTTGTTTTCCTATGATTTCATGGAATTTTGAGGTTGTTCGGGTGGTTTTGACCAGCCAAAGCACCCTTTTAGAGCGCGCCAAACTGCTGAAAACAACACATTCGGTCGTACCGCACGCACCACACATCCGATGGACATTCCGTCTCCTCATACATGTAAATAATAATATTCCTATTGTTTTCATGTGGTTTCAGGTCATTCAGAGCACGTTTTATCTGAATTTGACCATCACACGCCGTTTTGGTCTTTTGTGACTCTGGAAACGTGTTTCCGGTCACTACGGTCAAACGACACCTCCGATTGACGTGTCATCTACCCGACCATTTCACAATTCACACCATAGTTTTTTTCGTATGATTTAATGGAATTATGAGGTCATTTGGGTGGTTTTGACCACCCAACGCACCCTTTTAGAGCGCGCCGAACTGCTGAAAACGACACATTCGGTCGTACCGCACACACCGCATGTCCGATGGACGTGCCGTCTACTCCTACATGTCACGAATAATATTACTATTGTTTTTTGTGGTTTCAGGTCATTCAGAGCATGTTTTATCTGAAGGGGAAAATGAAATAACGACTAATTGGCCTAACGGCCAATTGGCCTATTGTATAGTTGTACAATTGAAATAATGGCATAATGGCCTAATGACCATTTTTTCTAAAATCCAATTGAACAATTGGCCAACTATCCAATTTCCCTAGTGGCCTAACAGCCTAATGGACAATTGGTCTATTGTACAGCTGCACAATTGGGGGGGGGGGTTGTCCGGTGGTGGGGGGTGCTGTCCGGGGGTGGGGGGGCTGTCCGGGGGTGGGGCGGGGCTGTCCGGGGGGGGGGGGGGGCTGTTCGGGGGTGCGCGAGGGGGGGGGGGTGCTGTCCGGGGACTACAAATAGTGAACCTGAGCTCAGTCATCAAAAACGAGTTTCATGGTTTATATTAGGAATCACATGGTTTTTTCAAAAATATTATATAACATGAAATTGAAAACATTAATGAATTAAACGAACAAAAAATATCCAAATCATTAATCAGTTTCATGGTTACATTTCAATTCATGCACACAAACATTGCAGCAGGCCAAAACACACATGATACCCGCAAATCCCAAAAAATATCACTAGAAACTCAACCTAAACATCAATAAAAACCCCACCAGTAAAAACAAAAACACACCTCGTGAATATGATGCGTCATGCGTGGTCATGACTGCTACCTCCATCCGGTGGTCTAGGGGCCTACAACAAATAAACATTATGAATATTTTAATAACAAAAATAATATAAATTAAATAAATAAATATAGTATAAAACTGCATCATATGATCCCCTACATTATCACCTAGACACACATATTCCCATAGTGCTCTAACCTCAGTGATCAATTGCGCATTTACCTCCTCGGAAGCGCGTAGTCGTGCCACCAAATCTGACAACTGTTGTGTCATCTAAGCAAAAGCAGGACTGACAACCGCAGTGCGTGACACTACAGAATGAGGAATCCCTGTTCCATAGGTCAAACTATATCCATGCCCGTCCCAACCAATAATACGATGAAATATCTCATCCCTTCGCATGGGAAGCTATCGCTTGTCCTCTGGCAGATGTTCTAAATCAGTTTCAAATTGAGCCTATGAAATATTTAAATATATATATACATATATATGTTAATATACAGATTTATTTATGTATTGGTAAGTACAAGAACTTACTATCAATGTTGTAGCCTCTGGATCATTGCGATCACGAGTCCTCATCCACACCGACATTTTATCAGTTGGTGCACCTTGCTCCCACAACTGTATATGAATAGAATATAAACAAAAAACCATATTAATTAATAAATTAAAAAATGAATAATAAATACCTCATTTTGGATCTGAGACACGTGATGAGTCTCGAGCCTATGAGGTGGTCCCTAAAACTCTCGATTCTCAGAATGGCGTGCTGACACCTCCTACATTCAATTCATTCAAATTTCAAACAAATCACACATTCTTGAAAATATATATACCAAAATAAATATACAAACCACAACACCCTCAGTAGGCCAATATGAAACTAAGTCACGCCACTGAGCCGGGAGGACACCTCTCGGGACTTTTTCCAGAATGTATGGGGCACCCAAATTTGGTACCCAGTGGTCCCTCTTCACTTTACCTTTATAGTATTTCCACATCTTACAGAATTTTCTCATACACATGGGATGAAAATCACCGGGACATACTTTTAAATTTTTATATTAAAGAAAAAAACCACACATATTAGTATTGTTTATACATAGGGAATAAAGTAAAATGATCTTATTACCTGAACTTCCCTCCAAAGACAATCTAATGTGTCCTGAGGGATAGAAGCCCAGTCACACGTGGTCAATGTAAATCAATGTGGGTCACGTATGATATGACCCAACTGACGAATAAATGCAGGGGCATTTAGTCCCATGTGATGAAATACCTCATCAAAGGAAACATCAAATGTCGTGTCAGAATTCCATGATAAAATGCCACGACCAGGGCCTCTCTTGTGAGAGGAAGAAGCAATCGAGTCTGTTCATGTTGAATACAATTTTCTATATAATTTTACAGATGTTATATATATATATATATATGTTTATAAATTACATAAAAAATAGATACAATGACATTGAAACATACCTCGACCCTGAGACGTAGATGCCTCAGATGGATGATGTGGATCTGTTGCCTCTTCCCCTGACATGCCTGCAGTCATAGAAAACATTAGTAAGGGGACTATCCAAAGTTTCCAAAAGATAAATTGGATTGTTCTTAAAAAAATAAAACTTGTATAGTTGTTAATCAAACAAAAAGGTATTGAATAATTAGTTTTTAATGAATTTTAAAAAATCAGAAAGTTAACAAAACAGATATACAAATTATGTACAAAACCAATCAATGCGTAGCCAAATTTCAGATTGAATTAATAAAAATTCAAGCAGCACATGAACCAGATGAAGAACACTTCAATGGGAAGATACACTGACAATAACATCGTACCTAATTTCACTACAAACCTGGAAGGGAGGGGAGCCGAAGGCGGTGCTGTGAGGGAGAGGAGAGGCAGTGAAGGGGAGCCGGGGCCAGAGGCGGTGCAGCGAGGGAGGGGACGGGCGGCGGTGGCGGGGAGCCGGAGGAGAGGAGGCGGTGAGGTGGCAACGGTGCAGCGAGGGTGGGAAGATGAGGGAGGGGACCAAGGACAGCAGGGAGCCTTAGTGGACGGGTGGAAATGGAGAGGGGACGAGTAGCGGCCGTGCAGGGAGGGAGGGGACCGGGCGGTGGCGGTGCGACAAGGGAGGGGACAATGAGGGAGGGGACGGGAGGCAGTGGTGCGGCGAGGGAGGGGGACGAAGAAGGAGGGGGAAAGGGCTGGTGGGGAGCTGGAGCAGAGGGCAGTGAGGGGATGGGTAGCAATGGCGGGGGGGCTGTCCGGGGTGTGGGGAGGGATTTTTGGGGTGTGGGGGGCATGTCCGGGGTGCAGGGGGGGGGACTGTCTGGGGGGGATGCCCGGAGTGGGGGGTTGTCCGGGGTACGAGGGGGCTGTATGGGGTGCGGGGGGGTTATCCGGGGGGGGGGAGGGGGTGGAGGGCCGAGGGTGGAGGCCGGAGGGCAGAGGGGTCGGGGACCGGAGGGGGTGGAGGCCGGAGGGTGGATGCCAGAGGGCGGAGGGACGCCAGAGGAGACGAAGGGCTGGGCAAAGGATGGACGGAGGGCGGAGGGCAGCCAGAGGGTGGGCAGAGCCAGAGGGCAGAGGGTGGAGGGTGGGCAGAGGGCAGAGGTTGATGAGGGTGGAGGGTGGAGGGTGGCATTGGTGGAAAGTGGTGGAGGGTGGTGAGGGCACACGGTGATGGGGGAGGGAACGCGTGGGAGGGCGGAGGACGGTGATAGGGGAGGGCGCGTGGCGAGGTCGAGGGTGAGGGAGGAGGGCTTGCGAGGGGTGGGGGTGGGGGGGGGAAGCCCCCTTTTTCATTGGAAAAGCTCAGCGACCGCCATAGGATATCGCCTGTGTCAGGGGGCTTCAAAGCCCAATATTGTAGTAGTGAAATAAAGAGGAGTACTAACCACTTTTTCTCAATCTATAAAAAATCTCTGAAGAACCTTCTCAATATATCTCTCCTTAGATGATCACAATTTCTTGGACTTTCTGTCACATGAGATCAACATGCCAAGAATATGTCGTGTTGACCCCAAGTATTTCATCACAAAATACTAATAAAGATCCTTCTTCAATTTGTCAATTCTAGAAGCATCATGGAAAACAATTATCACATCATCAACCTAAAGAAAAAATATAATAAAATCATCATTAGTAAATATCTGAAAAAAACACAATGATCATAAGACGTATTCCTGAAACCCTAATGAAAAATGACATATTCAAACTTCTCATAACACTGTCTTGGAGCTTGCTTCAAACCATAAAAACTCTTATTTAACCTAAATACATTATTCTCTTTACATGTTTCAACAAAACCCTCTGTCTGCTCCATATAAATCTCCTCATCTAAATCTCCATGGAGGAAAGTTGTCTTCACATCCATTTTCTCAATCTGCAGATCCATACTAACAGCCAAACCAAGAACAACTTGAATGGAAGACATTTTTACAACAAGTGAGAAAATCTCATCAAAATCAATACCTTTCTTCTAATGGAATCCTTTAACAAATAACCTTGCCTTGTATCATGGAAAAAAACTGGATTCTTTATTTTTAATTTGATAAATCCACCGATTTTTCAAATCTCTCTTACCAGTGGGTAATTTCACCAGCTCAAAAGTATGGTTTCCATGCAAGGATATCATCTCATCATCAATTATTGTAATCCATTTTTCCTTTTTTTCACTTTCTATCACCTCATCAAAAGATTCTGGTTCTCCCCCTTCAGTGAGAAACACATACTCGTCAGGTGAATACCGAGTAGAAATGGTAAGATGTTGAGATGACCACCAGAGTGGAATTGTGGGTTCATTAACAACACATGGAACTAGATCATCAGAAAAAAAGGTGCATCAGAAACATCAACTCCAAATTATTCACCCTGAACATCATTCTACACATCAACATGATCATTAGAATAAACAATATGAGGTATATTTGAATTAGAACCTGAATCAAGACTAAAAAATCCATCAAAAGTTGGAGAAGTATATTTTTATCCCTTATTAATATCATCAATAGCCTTGTCATCCTTAAACACTGCATCAGGGATTTTGACAACTTTATTCAAAGTAGGATCATAGAACCTATACCCAAACTCATCATGTCTATAGCCAATAAAAATACCCTGTCGTGACTTACCATCTATCTTGGATCTCTAATCTATAGGCACATGGACAAAAGTCTTGCAACCAAAAATGCATAAGTGATCGTACCTGATCTCTTTTCCATACAAAAACTTTTCGGGAGTGAATTTTTCAAAATAAACCACAAGTGATAAATTGATAATATAAGCAACAATAAATAAAGGCTCACCCCAAAAATGACCAAGAAAATATGCTTCCAAATTAAACAAAGAACTCTTTCTAACAAAGTCCAGTTCATCTGCTCAACTACACCATTTAGCTGAGGTGTCTTGGGTGGAATCTTCTAATGTCAAATATCTTCCTGTCTGAAATACTGATCAAATACACCATAATAATCACCTCCATTTTTAGTGAGAATACATTTAAATTTCTTTCCATATTCTCTCTCAGTTCAAACCTAAAATTTCTTAAAAATGCTAAGCACCCAAATTTTGGCATTCAAAACATAAACCCAAATCCTACATGAGTAGTCATCAATAAATTTCACAAATAAGGACCACCACTAAATGTATTAGATTTCAATGTACCAAAAATGTTAGAATATACTAATTCAAGTACCTATGACTTTCTATGTAAATGATGACTGTTAAAACTCACCCTGCTCTATTTTTCATCCATACAGTGATCACACTTATCCAATTTGACACTCTTCAAATATGGAATAATATTTATCTTGTCCAAACAACCAAGATCTTTCTCACTAATGTGGTTGAGTCTTTTATACCCTAACTTGGATGAAACAATGTAATCAACAATGCAAGTAGTATCACAATAAGTAGAAAATCTAGTCTAGTACAAACCAGATTTCTTCTTCCCTCGATCCACAATCAAAGAACCCTTGTACAGCTTCCATTTTCCATCACCAAAAGTACTGATAAACCATTCATAATCAAGAACAATGGGGGTAAGAATATCCAAGAAAACCTCAAACGTATGTCAAACATTATTCAAAATCAAATTACTTCATGTGCTGGTCTCTAAACAAATAGTCAGGATACCTAAAACATCTTTATGACCATCATTACCCATCTTCAAAATCCAAAAATTACCTGGCCTATAATATGTAAAGATATCCTTCCTTGTTGTCATGTGAAAACAAGCACCACTATCAACAACCCAAAAAAAATCATCATAAGCAATATTAATGGAGTCATAAACAATAACAAGATCACCCCCTGTAGTAGTAGCGACACGATCATCATCATCACCATTTTTCTTATGTTGATTTTCCTTCATTTTGTTTTCTCTTTTCAGCTGATAGGAAACCTTTTTAACGTGTCCTTTCTCACCATAATGGCGACATTCAAACTCTCTCTACTTTGACTTGGAATTGCTTCTACCTTTGCTCTTACCTCGACTGATCTATCCTTAATTCTTTTCCTGGCTTCTTCCCTTGTTCTCTATGACCAAACTGAATGTCACAACACCATTTAGAGGAGCGTCCGTTAGAGTAACAAGTAAATTCTCCCAAGAATAGAGTAAAGTGTTAAGAAAAAAAAAGCACTAAAACCTCATCTTAAAAATAAATAACCATACCAGAAAATTGATAAAAACATCGATGATATTCACTCAAATGATCATAAATACATGTACATTATTTGCACCTCAAATTCATAATTTGTTTTAGAAGATACAATTTATTGTTCCTTATCTCAGAATCATAGGTAGTCGCCTCAAGATTCTACCACAAAGATATGATGTGAGATATGTTGACAATATGGTTTATCATGTTGTCTTTGAACCACTGGTGAATGAAACCACAAACCATCTCATGCATAAATTTTCATTCTTCATCTAAAATTCTTTCTAGATTCTGAGTACTAAACATAGGAAGATGCATTCACTTAACAAAAAGAAAATCCTTCATTTTTAATCTCCATATATGGTAGTTGGTACCATTCAAAAAATCATCCGACTGTAATTGGATTCCATAATTTATCTAGACAAAAGAAAACCCTTTGATACCAGATGTTGGAAAAAACAACAAGAGTTGAACGTGTAAACAATAGCAAAGTGAATGAGAAATGGAAATAAATTTTTTCCTTTCAAACTAGCCTACAAAAATAAAGCAGATGCACAATGAGAAAATAATATTTTCATGAAAAAATAAATATTAACACTGGAAATTTTAACATGAAAAACAAAATGAGGGAAAAAACACGGGACCTAGTCTAGAAATCATATCCACTGTAATCAACGATTACATGGTAAAGACTCCAAAAAATGAAAGGGATCTCAAAAGTATAACTCTCTAATACACTAGAAGAAAATATCAGTGGACAAGATAGGCAAAAAGAAGACCTGACAAAAGAACTTTATTCGAGAAATAAGAGCAAACAATAAATCTAACTGTACAGATATGAAGATCATCGGCTGAATAACTGGGTACTGAAAAATCACCAAGATCAGAAGAAAACTAATTATCGATCAAAGCCGGTCACAAAAATAGAATTTGCTTTTCGTATTGATGCCATACACCAAAGCATATTCATTGCCTCCTTTTAAAACAAATTTGTCCATATAGAAAAATGTAACCCACCAAAACACATGTCATTGACCTTTTTTTTATTTTTTTAAATAAAAATGCGGGGTGTGCCAATTGAGGAGGTGTCCCAACAAATTGGGAGCTCCACAACAATGCCCGACACAATGGAGTCAAACCAACATAAAACCACATTAAAGCGAGATTATTTTCTATAGTCACTACTATAACACCCTAATAATTTGTTTTATAGTTTTAAATAAATTTTATTAATTATGTGTTTTAATTAACAATAATAAAACTTATAAATAATTATATTGAAAATTTATAGCTTTCAAATTAATTAATGTACTAAAAATAAATACTATTTTTCACTATTATTTTATGTAAAAGAATATTTTAATATATATATTTAATTATTTTATTACGAAGTTCATTTTTACCAAAATATTAGTTAATTTAATATTTGAAATGAATTTAAATAGTATATATATTGGCTATTATAATTATTTTGATAAATACTAAATCATACTATGAATATATTCACTATTAATATGAAACCCCAAGGATTTACAAATTTAATATTGAATTCATGAAATACCAAGTCTCTACGAAATAAAATTTTGTTATAACCCAACCAATAAACATAAATTTTCCACTTCTGCAATTTGAATTTCGAAAAACAGACATACACAGCTGCATTCAGTATGATATTTGGAGTCTGATAGAGTCAACTTAATTTTTGGTAAATAGTAACTTACCCTTATGAATAGTAGCATACCCTTATGAATATTATCATGATACATATGAATAGTAATGTACCCTTATGAATAGTAACCTCACCCATGTAACTATAAATAAAATTTAGGCACCTTATAAATGAAATAGAATATTTTATAAATTAATAATTAAGTGTTGGCATTTTTGTGAGTAATAAATATTTAATTAAAAATTTAAATTAATAAATTTATTTAAAATACAATATGTTCGTAAATAAATTTTTGTGGTACTATGATTTTAAGATAATTTAATAATACCTTAGATAATTTTTCAAGGTATTATAAAATCAGTTTTGGTTTTAAAACTACATTTTTCAAGTAAACAATGATTTTAATTAAAAATTAAATATGAAATATTTAGAAATTATTTTCATAAAATGGAGTTCATTTTTTTGATTCTAAACATTGATAAATAGTTTCGGTGAATTTTTGGGATTTTTCTGAAATACTTGAATTTTTGGTGAATAGTGGAATTCGGTAAATTATAAAATATTCTAAATAAATGAATTTATACATAATGATTGAGTCATGGATGATGTAAATGGCCATTGGTTCAAACTCAAATGCACTTATTACTATTTTTAGTCACAAGAATCAAGACTATTCATATTCTCGAGGCAAAATAATAAACTAATGATTAAAATAATGCAAAAACTCTACTCTCCTCCACTATACCCCCTCACTCCCTCTTATCTTCACTCCTCTCAAGCCTTGTGACTGGTCTAAATTTTCCTCAAATATCCTCCCAAGATCCTCACCCACATCCAGTAGCCCTTGGTCTCATAAAAAGACCATAAAATCTCCCCTAAAGAGGCTCTCAAGGAAGATATATTCAAGAGGTAAATTCCTCTTTTCTTTTCTTTTCCTTTCTTTTTGTGTTTCTTTGTTTTCTTTTTTATCCTCACCTATCCTCATAAAAATGTTATGATAACTCCAATACCTTAAATGTACTATATTTTTTTATGATAATGTAATAATTCATCATCATATCTCTTTTCCCCTTCTTTTATATAGAAATGAAAACACCATCTGATATGTGTTAATTTATCACATTTAAGGATGACAAGTTTTTAATTTCTATTACCATATTCAAATCTAATCATGAAACCATTTTGATGGTTGAACTAGACTATAATATATTTATTATTTCTCATCAATGGTTTTTAAATATTTTTGTACACATGGTTTTGATTTATAAATCAAAATAGGTTCGTTGTGTTCAAAAATCGCTAATTAATCCAAATGATTATCATTAAATAATTTATATAATGATTCATCTTCACTCAAAGTAACCGAATGAAATTTACAACCATGTAACCTTATGAATTTTAAATAATAAAATATAACTTAAATTCTAGACAACCATCCTCATTTTACATGATTATTCGTTCATGTACATAAGTATACCGATCAGGAAACAAACAAACCCAAACAATGAAATTGAACCTCTTAACCCATCAAAATGGCCTTGAATGAACTTAATAAGGTTATAATAAATCAATTACATGAATAGGAGTTTATGGAATTATTAATTAATGAACCTAAATTTTATTATCCAGGTTATTAAGATCAATTGTAGAACACTATTGGACTTAAGGTAAGGGTTCCTTCATCTTACTTCCATTTTTGTGAGATATTCTGTATTCACTACTATTACTTGTGTATGGTGTATGTATACTGCCCATTGATGTTTCATATAATGAATCTCTTTATTTTTAGGATATTCAATGTATCATTTGATTATTATTAATTTTGGGGAATAATATTCAATTGATTATAAAGTTGTAAGTATTTTCTACCCGAACCTCCATCACTAGTACAAAAACTATTTTTAACGTCGCCTTTTTTCATGTCGGTTTTTTAGAATTGGCATGAAAATAGCTGAAAATATATTTTTCACATTGGTTATTATATAACCGATATGAAAATCCATTTTCTCTGATTTTTCACGTCGGTTATATAATAACTGACATGAGAATTCTATTTTTCGGACTTTTTCATGTCAGTTCTAAATAACCGACGTGAAAAAACAATTTTCATGACCTTTTCACATCGGTTATTTAATAACCGACTTTTAAAGGTATTTTTTTACATTGGTTATTTAATAATCAATGTGAAAAATGTTTACAAACATGTAGTTCATTTCCCAATCTTCGATTTCAGAGGTCACAGAACTCAAATGGAGTTACAGATCAAAAGTTATGGGCATCGAAAGTTGATCATCTCTAAATGAAATCTTAGGGAATACCAAGTTACTAAGGCCATAAATTTTAATCCGTAAATCCGTTTGATCTCTGTGATCTTTCAAATCTAAGATTGGGAAATAAAATAAATTTTTGTAAACATTTTTCACATCTTTTATTAAATAACTGATGTGAAAAATACCTTTTAAAGTCAGTTATTAAATAACCGATGTGAAAAAGTGATGAAAATTGATTTTTCATGTCAGTTATATAATAACCGACATGAAAAATAAGTGAAAATTTTAATAACTAATCACAATGGTTATCATAAAACTGACGTGAAATATAATTTTAATATCCCTCCAATGCAAAATTTCAAATTTTTTACATCACGACATCAAAATGTCTAATTACCGCTTAAAATTTTTAATACCGCGTTTTATTTTATCATCTCAATTATATGTTTTCATTATACAAATATCCTAATCTAACGATCATTTCTTTCAACCATCATCATTCCCCCAATTTGACTCATTTTATCTTCAACGTGAATCAATTATTTCTTTTTTCCATGATCTCATCATGGTATTTTTTATTATTTATCCACGATTTATGGTTTTTATGATTTGTTTTCTTAATTGATATACCATTTAACGATCATTTATTTCAACCATAATCATTCCACCGACTCAACTTTTTTGATCTTCCATGTGAATCCACTATTTCTTCTTTCCGCGATCTCTTCAAGGTATTTGTTGTAGGATCGAAATAGCGATGTAGATGCTCAATATACAAGAGGGGGGGGGGGTGAATTGTACACTTTAAAAATTTCCTTAAACAAGGAAAGATCTAAGTTTAACAAAGTTAAACTAAGAAAATTCACAACACCTCTAACCAATTGAAATATTGGGAAAAAGTGTGAAGTTAAAAACTTCTAGTTCTATACACTTTCTTAAATCTGGAAAGTGATTCCGAAAAACTGGTTCTGGAAATATGGACCTGGAAATTGAAACTTAACCAAAGTTTACAATATGAGATTCTACCTTAAAGCATATAGAATCAAAATTAATCAGATTACAAGTTTAAGGAAATATAAGAAGGTCATACTTTCCTTAATACTAAAATGCAGCAGAAAAACTTGTAACAAAAACAAGTAACAAGATATAAGTCTTTTAACCCAAAGAGAAGGGTATCCAACAACCTTGGATAAAGGTCCCTTGATTTATACTTTCAAGCAAGTCTATATTACCCACACCAGGGTAAGCCCTCGATACGAAGATCAGAGTCTCTATCTTACTATCCCTAAAATCTCTCAACTTCAAGGTAGTTGGAACCTCTGTCTTCCTCAGCAAGGAAGCCCTCAACTTCAAGGTGTTGGAATCTCTGTCTTCCTATCCCCGGAAGCCCTTGAATGTAATCACTAATATTCAAAGTCGCACGAAGCAATCTGCACAAGGAAAGGTTTGGACAAGCTATTCAAACTTTCTGCACGAAGCTTTGAGAGTTAATAAGAGCCACTCTCTCTAGAAATCACTTCAACAGAACTTAGTTCAAGATCAGTGTCAAAGTTATAGCTTCTTTTCAAATGAGCTCCTATTTATAGGCAAATCTCCAACAGTCGGCTCCCTCCTCCAACGGTTCTCCTTGAATTTTGGAGGGACCTGTACACGTGTCACTAAACCAATGGTAAGTTAGAAACAGAATGGATGAGCCATGCTTAGAGCCATGCTTAGAGCTGAGTATCATGGTTTTAACTTTCCTTTTGGAGAACCCATTTGTAAGGTGCAACAAAGATTTATGACTATTGTGAATAGCTTACAATCTATGGGAGAGGCGGAGGCCGAGAGTAAGAAGCTGCAGGCGGTGAATGCGGCGAATGAGCGTAAAAGGCGGAGCATATACTTATGGGTTACCGTGGGTATCGTGGTAGTAGCCATGGAGTATGGGTTCCTGGGAAGGGTAGCCCAACCATGGAATATGGTGTTGACAACAACTTATTTGGATGACCGTGGTGGCCCCCTCTTTTGTCAAAGGGGGATGGTGGTGGTAGATGGTGGGTGGCCAACCCCACCCAATCTTCTATCGGGAGAAGTCAAGGGGAAGGGGAGAAGAGGACTATAAAAGGAGGCTATCCCCTCTTCCAAAGGTCATCCCTCATCATTTCCAACACCACTAGCAGATCCTATATTCCAGCTATATTTGTGAGTTAGTTTCCCCATTTATTCAAGAGATAAATTTTCCAATGGTTTTCTCATTATAATAGTGAGGGAGAGTGTGTACCCACTTTTACCCATAGTGATCCTTCTATTTGCCCAATGTTTTTACCCCTTCAATTTGGGGGGTTTTCTACTTTACCTCTATTGCCCCTTTTATTTCCACATTTTTCACTTTATTTTATCTCGTGATTATCATTGCACTAGTGGACCAATCATTTACGGTCCCAATAATTGGTATCAGATGCAAGGTTTTTTCCCGGTGTTGTTCAAAGTTTTGGGTATTTATAAATCCCATAAATTTGATTATGCTCTGTGATTACAACTCTGGTTGATCTGTCACATCAGAAAAAAATTTATTGAGATTTTTAAATACACCGCCGTGAAACGGAGGCGGTTCTGGACCGACGGCATGTCCAAATGGTGGCGAAATTAGAGATTGAAAAATTCAATAGAAATAATTTTTCGTTATTGGAAATGAAGATGCAGGCATTTCTGCAGAAGTATAATTTTCTACTGGAAATTAGAAAAAAGTCGGTGGGTGTGATAGAGGAGAAATGGAACAATATGGATGGGAATTCTATTTCCAACATCCATTTGGACTTGGCAGATGGGGTCCTATCGAGCATTGCGAAGAAAAAGATGACAAAAGAAATATGGGATACTTTGACGAAGCTATACGAGGCCAATTCACTGCACAACAAAATTTTCCTGAAGCGAAAATTGAACACTCCTCAGATGGCAGAGTCATCTTCGGTGACTGATCACATCAACAACCTCAATACCCTGCTCGCTTAGCTCACGGCTTTGGGCTATAAAATTTTGGATACTAAACGTGCAGAGATTCTACTCCAGAGTTTTCCAGATTCATATGACTAACTCATAATCAACCTCACCAACAATATCTTAAAGGATATACTGGCCTTCAATGATGTCTCAGCTGCAGTTCTTGAAGAAGAAAGTCTGCGCAAGAACAAGGAGGACAGAGAGACAACTTCGCACCAAGAAGAGGCTCTGTCAATAGAGAGAGGAAGGATGATGGAGCGTGGTTCCAGTGCGAGCCAAAATCATGGCAGGTCCAAATCAAGGAGTAAGAAGAAGAACATCACATGTTTCAATTGTGGCAAGAAGGGGCACATCAAGATAGATTTTTGGAATATGAAGAGTGGTGAAAGGATCTCTCAGGGGAATGTGGCGAGTACTTATGGAAAAAAAGATATACTAGTCAGTGAAGCGATAATGACTACTGGGAGCAGGCAGCATCTCAACGATGCATGGATTATCGACTCAGGAGAAACATGGCACATGACGTCTCGATGGGAATGGTTTGACCAATATGAAACCATCCCAGAAGGACTTTTGTACATGGGGAACGATCCCACTCTGAAGATCGTTGGAATCAGTACCATCAAACTGAAGATGCATGATGGCATAGTATGAACCATCCAAGGAGTACGTCATGTGAAGGGCCTGAAGAAGAACATATTGTCTTTGGGACAATTTGATGACATTGGATGCAAGACTCACACCGAGAATGGAGTGATGATAATTTTTAATGGTGCGCTTTTGGTAATGAAGGAAGAGAAAATCTGAAAGAACCTGTATGTGCTTATGGGTGAAACGTACAAGGAGGAGAAGCTAGTTGTTACATCAACTACCTCGACAGAATCAGTGATGACGTTATGGCATTAGAAGCTTGGCCATATGTCAGAATGAGGCCTGAAGATTCTTGCAGATCAGAAGTTGCTTTCTGGACTGACAAAGGTATACTTACTATTTTGTGAGCATTGTGTATTGATCAAGCAACATAGGTTAAAGTTTGGGATGTCAACAGTGAGAAGTCAGGAGATCTTGGAGTTGATCCATTCTGATTTTTGGTAAGCACCGGTTATATCCTTGGGAGGAGCAAGGTACTTTGTATCCTTTATTGATGATTATTCCAGGAGATGTTCTGTGTACCCAATCAAGAAGAAGGCAGATGTTTTGGAAGTCTTCAAAACATTCAAAGCATGGAAGGAGCTTGACTCTAGAAAGAAGATCAAGTGTCTAAGGACTGAAAATGGTGGATAATATACAAGCAATGAGTTTGATATTTTTTTGTCAACAGGAAGGGATCAAGAGAAAGTTCATGGTGGCATACACTCCTCAGCAGAATGGAGTGGCAGAGCGGATGAACAGAACCCTATTGAATAGAACAAGGGAGATGCTGAAGACTGCAGGTATTGCCAAAAAAATTTGGGTATAAGTAGTGAATACCACCTTTTATGTGATCAACTGATCTCCTTCAATGAAGATTGAGTTGAAGACACCGATGGATATGTGGACTAGTAAACCCTCTAACTATTCTCAGTTACATACTTTTGGAAGTCCTGTATATGCAATGTTTAATGAACAGGAAATACCGAAGTTGGATTCAAGATCCAGGAAATGTATCTTTTTGGGGTATGATGATGGTGTGAAGAGGTATCATTTGGGGAACCCCACTGCCCATAAATTTATCATCAGCAGAGATGTTTTTTTTTGCAGAAGACAAGGTGAAAATGACAACTAATCAAGACATGGAGAAAGAAAATACAGAAACTAAAACAGTCAAAGTAGAGGGAAAATCCAAGGAAGAATCAATTTACTCTAAAGCATTACTAGAGCACAATGATCAAGTAACAGTTGATTCTGGACCACGATGGTCATCAGGAGAAAAGATCACCAGTATGGCACTCAAACTATGTCACTGATAGAAATATTGTGTACTGCTTATTGAATAAGGATGGAGAGACATCTTCTTTTATAGAGGCGACCTAGAGTCTAGATGTATCCTCATTGATGGCGGCGATGTAGGAGGAACTTGAATCCCTACATCGGAATAAGACTTGAGATCTTATTCCATTACCTCATGGAAGAAAGTCTATTAGAAACAAATGGGTCATTAAGATCAAGCGGGATGGAAAGGACCAGGTGGAAAGATATCGTGCAAGATTGGTGGTCAAAGGATTTTCTCAGAAGGAAGGTATTGATTTCAATGAAATATTTTCTCTTGTTATTAGACTGATGACTGTTCAGATAGTTCTGGTAATGTGTGCTATATACATCTTACATCTTGAGAAGCTATATGTGAAGACTACTTTTCTCCATGGAAATCTTGATGAAGAGATCTATATGCTCCAACCAGAAGGTTTTTCAGAAGAAGGAAAAGAGAACTTGGTTTTTAGGTTGAACAAATATTTGTACGGTCTCAAACAGGCACCGAGGTGTTGGTACAAGAGATTTGATTCCTATATCATGAGCTTTGGATATAGAAGACTTCATTCAGATCCCCATGCATATTTCAGGGGTTCAGATGGTAATGATTTCATCATTCTTCTATTGTATGTGGATGACATGTTGGTTGCAAGCCCCAACAATGATCAGATCCATGAGACGAAGGCACAGTTGGATAGAGAGTTTGATATGAAGGACTTGGGACCAACAAATAGGATTATTGGGATGTAGATTTACTGAGACATAAATAATGGGAAGATTTGGCTATCACAAAAGTGTTACTTACAAAGAGTCTTGAAACGCTTCAACATGCAAGACTGTAAGCCAATCTCTACCCCTCTTCCTGTTAATTTCATGTTATCCTTCACGATGAGTCCCAACAATGAATCAGAGAGGAATGAGATATCTCAAGTACCGTATGCATCAGCAGTGGTAAGTTTGATGTTCACTATGGTTTGTACTAGACCAGACATTGCACATGCAGTGGGAGAAGTTAGTCAGTACATAGCGAATCCCAGACGGGAGCATTGGAACACAGTGAAGAGGATCCTGAGATACATCAAGGAGACATCAGATGCTACATTATGTTATGGAGAATCAGATTTCAATGTTAGAGGATATGTTGATTCAGATTTTTCAGGTGATTCTGAATGAAGGAAATCCACTGCTGGTTATGTGTTTACTCTTGCAGGAGCAGCTGTGAGCTAGATTTCGGAGTTACAGTCAGTTGCGGAATTATCCACAATGGAGGCAGAGTACATGGTAGCTAAACAGGCTTGAAAAGAGGAAATTTTGATGAGAAGGTTGTTGGAGGAGCTCAGGCACAGACAAACGCATATTCCATTGTTTTGTGACAGTAAGAGTGCCTTGCACATTGCTAGGAATCTATATTTTCATTCCAGGATGAAGCATATTGGGGTACAATATCACTTTTTCTGAGATGTGGTGGAGGAAGGAAGTGTGGACATGCAGAAGATTCACACTAAAGAAAATCTGGAAGATTTCCTAACGAAGGTGATTAACTTTGATAAGTTCAGATGGTGCAGATACTCAAGTGGCCTCGTAGAGACTTGAGCAGCATTTTTGGTAGATAGAAAGGATGTGTGGAGATGTGATTGATTCTCAATCAAATCTCCAAGTGGGGGATGTGTTGGTAGTAGCTTATTTGGAGGATGATGGCCACCCCCTCTTTTTTCAAAGGGGGGTTGGTGGTGGTAGATTGTGGGTGGCGAACCCCACCCAATCTTCCAGCAGAAGAAGGCAAGGGGAAGGGGTGAGGAGGCCTATAAAAGGAGGCTCTCCCCTCTTCCAAAGATCATCCCTCATCGGTTACAACACCACCAGCAGATCCTATATTCGAGCGATATTTGTGAGGTGGTTTCCCCATTTACTCAAGAGAGAAATTTTCCAAGGGTTTTCTCCTTGTAATAGTGAGGGAGAGTGTGTACCCACTTTTACCCATAGTGATCCTTCTATTTGCCCATGGTTTTTTACCCCTTCCATTTGGGGGTTTTTCCACGTTACATCTGGTGTCCCTTTTATTTTTGTATTTTTCACTTCATTTTATCTCATGATTATCATTACATCGGTGGGACAATCATTTAAGGTCCTAACATATGGGGCCTGGGAAGGGTATCCCTTGGTGGTGGCAGAGTCCATCTTCTCCACTTTTTCTAAATTTTGACCTTGATGAATTTTGTATTCTCATTTTAAATGTGATGAATTACCCCCCATGAATTTTGTATTCTATTTCTAAATGTAATGAATAATTTTTTCCAATCCCCCGCCCCACAAACACCCCCAACCCTAACTGATCTCTCTCATCTCCTGACCCCCTGCCCCTGGTTCCTCTGCCGCACCGCCATCTACCCCACTCGCTGCCGGATACTCTGTCGCGTCGCCGCCCCCTCCCCTCGGTTCCTCTGTTGCACCGCCACCAAACCCCTCCCCCCTTAATATCCCCTTATCAATTGTCCCACCAAGGCCCTTATCCTGCACTCAAGTCCCACCAACGTCTGTGCGACGCCCCCTGCAGTGCGATTCCTATTTATCTGGTGGTGTTGTGCTTCCTTTCCACCCAGAATGACCGTTCCTCCTCCTAGGGTCTAGGTATGATCTTCATTTCATGTTAATTCAATGCTTGGATTGAAATGTGGTTCAGAATAAAGCCATTTATAAAACAATTTTGGGTGTTTGGGAGTTATTGCTAGATCAAAACAAACAGAAGACCTAGATGCAAGTTTTATGGTAAAGAAGATGATGAATATTCATTAGTTATTCCCCAAATTGATTTTCCTACTAATGTTACAAAAAAATTTCATAAATGGATATTAAATGTGATGATGTTAGAAATAATTTTATTATTAATAGTGAAGATGATATTAATAATTGTTTAATATAAGTCAACGATGAAACTGAAATTTCCGTGGAATATAATGAAGATTCCACATGTACCAATTATTAAGAAGGAATAAAAAATTAAAAATGTATAGGTTCAAGGTATTTAATTTAAGTGGATGATGAAAATATATTTTTTGATCACAATTAGGTTATTTCGACCTGAAGAAGTGTTATGGAAACTACTTACACAAGCCTTAATTTCAAGTTTGAACCCAAATACTGTGAAGATGATTTTCAACAGATAGGGTGGATCCAAGCTACGAATAAGAAGTTCAATAAAATTGAAATGAATGATACCTGGGAAAATGACTCAATACCCATGGAGAAAAATATTATTTGAACAAAACATATGTTTTGAAAAAATCTTAATGAAGATCGGATGGTAGAAAGAAATAAATCCATGATTTTTTAAGGTGTATTCATAGGTATAGGGGATCAATATTGATGAATAATTTCCCCCCATTCAAGGATATAAATTATCAGAATCAATCATTAAATTGTTGTTCATTGAAATTTTGAAAAATTTAAGATGGGTGTGAAGCCATAATTTTGATATGGTGAGCTCGGTGAGGATATCTACATGGAACATCCTTAGATATGTTAGTTTTATAATGATAGTAGTAGAGTATATAAATAGAAAAATTCCCTCAGTGGGACCAAACCAGATCCAAGGGCCTGGTTTTTTCAAACATGATGATTATTTAAGAAGTATGATGTTTAAAAAGGGATACATGGATAAAATATTTACATAAAAACATCCACACCACATCACACATTGTGATAATACATTTTGATTATATCATATTTTCTTCTGATAATGAGAATGGGTGTGAGGGGTTTTCCACAAAAATGATGATAAAATCTCAAATATTAATTCTTGGAGAATTGAAATTCTTTTTGGAATTAGTGATAAAATATGACTTTTTTAATGATAGAAACCCCAACTCCAACAACCCTATTTCTAGAGGGCTATTATATATTAAAAAGGTAAGTGCAACATAATTACAGAAGAAACGTAACAGAGAAAGAAACAATAGAAAAACAATGAAGAAGAAGAAGAAGAAGACTACTCGAAAGGCTCCGCAACTCTCTACCCCAAGCTTTCCAACCATTCCTAACAAATTTATCCCCCTATCACTCCAACCATTCCTCTTTTTTAATAAGCTCTACTTGTGGCTAGCTGTGGCCAGCTGTGGATAGCTGTATAGCTGGAAATTCCCCCCCTATTATGACCTTTCTGATCTTTCTAGAATAAACCATCCAGGCTATCCAGATAAGTTGTGTGCCTCCTTCATTTCCCCTCCCTGAAATATGACTTCGTGGTGGTTCTATGGTGTTCGGGTTTCTATCACTCGCACCGCATTAAAAATCAGTTTTTCCTCAAGACTAACGCAAAAAAACTGAAAGCCCATTATTTGCATCTCCTTGGCAAGATAGCTCATTATTTGCATCTTCTTGGCCAGATAGCTCATTATTTGATCTTCTTCTTCTTCTCCAAGTAGGGACCTTGTTTGTTGGTGTGAACTAGGCCGTGAGGGCTACTGCCACATACTCTTTTACTGTTTGTGAAATTTTTCTAGTCCTCCTCCATGGACCTCGTCATGCAACTCAACTCGAAGTTTGTTCCACCACTCTCCTGGACTCCTGCTGATCTTAAAAATTTCTACTTCTAGATTATTTTCTTACCTAATGATCACGAGCATCCTCAGCTATACTGTGGGTGTCCAAAAAGACGTGGCGAGAGCTTCCTCAATAGCATCTACTTTATTCCAGAGTTGGAACTCCTTTTCTAGAAATTTAAAAGGAGACAACACCCCTTGTCTGTTGAAAATTTCACTAGGCTCTACTGTGAGATAAACCAGGTGGCCATGAGTAGCTTCTTCCACACCACAAGATAGAGTGTTTTTTCCCCATTTTGTCATTCCTGTTATTTTAAGTTCCATTTATTTACAGCTTAACATCTACCAGTAAAAATATGAACTAGTTTTGAAATGAGTCTCCGCCATGTACCTGGTATCATCACATTTGCGACACATGTTGAACACTGATCCGGCGGGTAATCCATATAATCATGGTATCTTGGTTGCTTCTATACTTGTACTATAGCCTTTCTCCTTATTTGCAACATCCCCGGGCGGGTCATTCCAAGGCTGATGCGGTCGGCACCAATGTTGGACGAGACTCCCAAAATAGAGTTGGGAGACAAGTGATTGTACTACAGATTTACAAGAGGAAGAAGATCTTGGATTTTTCCAACTTACCTCTCTATAATCTGCTTGCATCTTTCGCCTAAGATGAAACTGACATACCAAAAATTCTGTCATCACCATTGTTTGGAAATATAGTTCCACACGAAGGTTCCATCCCCTATGGTCTTGTATAAACTGATTGTGATGCCCCTTATCTTCACATACATTCCATGTGATCTCCTAGATATTCTGCTCTATTTTTTTACTCTAGATAGAACCGAGTAGAGCCATTGAGTGAAGACTGAGCTGTTGTGGTCATCTACAATGTGCCCTTGATGCACATGTGAGCCATGTGATCTTCCAAATGCTCCTACCTAACTCATAAACCAAATCTCCTTCATCCCCTCACTGTATTTCTTTCAAACTATGTGCTTACTTTACCTCATCCATTAGAAGAAAAACAAACTCCCTGCAGAAGAAAAACAAACTCCCTGTAGAATTAAGAGATGTAGTCAGAACGCTTGAAGTTTACATCCCACTGAATTGCTCCATGAACGCTATTTTAAATTCCTGATCAAAGGGAAACTTAGATTCTTTCAGAGTTTTCTGGATATAACAATTCAGTTTTGATCCTGTGATTCAACCCTTAGGATCCTTCTCTTTGAATATCGGAAATTCCAATCCTTGAGTGGTCAAACTATGACCCCTCAAGAAACCGGTTGTATTTATCTCCCATCCTGCATTCCAGGACAATATTTCACCTAATAGTGATCCTAATTCCTCGGAATATAGCACTGGTAGATCATCATACAACAGAGTGTGTTTCTACTTTTCTTCAATTTCAAATGTAAACAAATATGCTTCCTTCCCGACAACTATTGATTGTGCGATATACTGTAGAAGATAGAGAGAAAGAAACTCACCTTCCAAAATCACAGCACGCCCATGTGACACAGTTTTACCAACCTCAATTATCAATGCTTTAGAAATAACTGTGCTGTATGAAGTTTTCTCCTCATCCTGTTATTGTTGCAGCATCTCCAAGTCACCTTCTCTAACTGAACACGAATTGGTTTCCACCATTTCTTGTGTCGGTTGTTCACCTTCCGTATACTGCCCCATCGTTTTTGTGCCACCATCCGCATTTGAGTACACCTCAATCATCTATGCCTCTTGTGTAAGTCAATCCCCTTCAGCTGTGAAATTTTATTCAAATGATGATCTAGAAGACTTAGTGCTTCCCGGAATCCAGCTTACTCTTGCTCTAGCCAGATCGATGCGAGTGTAGCATCAATATCCTTGAGTTTCTGGTCCACCTTGTCAAGAAACGTCTCCCATGTCATTGCACTCATACTGCAAGAGGTTCCATCAGTAATTGGAACTTTTTTCATCCAATGAGCATACAATAATTTTTCAATCAACCCTCCTCTATTTTAAGCACAAAACAGCATCACTCCCCTCATGTGTAGAGGATCAAAGTATAATCCTACAGATCGAAAAAAATGATAGAAACACCAACTCCAACAGCCCTATTTCTAGAGGGCTACTATGTATTAACAAGTTAAGTGAAATAGAATTACAAAAGAAACATAATAGAGGAAGAAATAGTAGTAAAACAAAGAAGAATAAGAAGAAGAAAAAGACTACTCAGAAGGCTTCGTAACTCTCCTGCCCAAGCTTTCCAGTCGCTCCTAACAGATTTCTCTCCCCTCCTCACTCCAGACCTTCCTCTTTTTTAATAACCCCTACCTATGGATAGCTGTGTCTAGCTTGTAATTCCCCCCTGTTATGACCTTTCTGACCTTTCTAGAATAAACCAGCCAGGATGCCAAGCTAAGTTGTGCTCCTCCTTCATTTACATGAAATATGACTTTGAGGTGGTTCTGTGGTATTCGGGTTTCTATTAGTTAATTTTTTAATCTTACAAGAAATGTATGCTAAAGATCTGTGAGAAAGTATTATAATGGTGGAAAGATGTCAAATATCTACTCTGATACATGTAGGAACAAAATTGAGAAAATATGATTAAGTCAAAATAGTGAATGATAAGAAGTTTTTGAAAAGAATTAAAATCCTCTAGTTTTTGATTGCTTAGATGGTAGAATAATATTTTTTATTTCTCTTGCACCAGATTTATTTCCCATTCAAAGGAATAACATTCTTTGGTAGATAAAGTAATTCTAAGATATATTTCATATAAATCCAATTATGGTATTTTTTTATAGGAATTATGGTGAGATAAAACTGAAATAGACTTTAGATGTTGACTATCCAGGGGATCTAGACTGTAAGAAGTCCACTTAATTTGTACATTTTTTTTGTTACAATTTTTTTTGGTTACAATATTTTTTTGTAGAACTTGAATACAAAAACTACAGTCACATTGAGTAAACCTAAGGAAAAATATGTTGTTTCATCATTGGTAGATACTCATGTTATGTGGATGAAGACTCAGATTGTGGAAATGAATTTCCAAAATGGATACCCACTTCAAATCAACTGTGATAATTAATATTATATTAATTTTCCCAAAAATTCATTTCATCATTTCAGGTCATAACATATTGGCACTAATTATCATTTCCTGAATGAGAATCTAGTAAATGAAATATTGAAGCTGCAGTTTGTTCCATCATATAAAAATTTGCTGATATCTTAACAAAGCCTCCCATAATAGAGTTATTTTGGATGATAAGGATATAAATGGGAGGGAAAACCAATATCCAATGATATAGTATGAATTATATGAGATCCTCCTCTATTTTATCATGTTTATTTTAGGAATAGATATTATTTATAGCGTGGGAGTCTTATTCTCCCAATTTTTGAGCAATTTTAATTTTTGAAGTATATGGTTGAGGATATAATTTCCCAATTTTTTTTCTGGTTTTTTAATGATAATTTTATTTCAAATGACGAATATGAATTTTTTTTGATGTTATACATTGAATTATGTATTAATTACTCTTGTATTATACATAAAGCTAGCTCATAAAAACATAGAGGTGGTTATTTCATAACACTTTTCATTAAGAATGTTCGAATGTATCCTAGTTTGTTCTCACTTTGGTTTAATCTTCAATAATGGGTAAGTAAATGATTAGTACTATTAAAAAATCCAAAATTGGGCTATGTTGAATACTCGTGGTGTTTATGTTGGTTTTCTTAAATACTAGTTCATGTGTGATGATTTTTGAACTTTTAGCCTCAAGAAAAGAAATTGATGATGAATTTGATGTGTCATCAACAAAAATATGTTGAATATGGAAGCTTCTAGATTGTGAGTAATCCTATATTGGATGTCCAATCATCTAGGATAGTTGTTAACTAAAGTGGAGAAAATTTTCATGATGTCCCATATGTGAAGGAAAAAAGCTATAGTCATATATAAAACATTTGAAACCCTATGAAATTACACCAACCAAAACAAAAAACACACATCTATTCTTTAAAGGGCAGTGGGATCAATACACTTGGTTTCACATGGAGGATGAATGGGGGTTGTGCGTCACTTCCTTTCTATTTATCATCTTATTACCATCTATTTCCATTGAAATGTAGGTGGACTCCCATATTTTCTGCCACAAATTATCATTTTTAATGTTGGTTTCTAGGTTATTTGGGAGCTTTACAATGATGACCGATATCACAGAGTCAAACCAATAGAAAACCAAAGTAAAGTGATATTCTTTTCATTTGTTTCTGCTCCCTTTTCAGCTTCCAAGGACTGCGTGAGCTCGAAATTCATCAAGAAATGACTTCCCTTCTCTTTTAATTCGAATTTTTCCTAGAGAGGTCACCATGCACGGAGGTGAAATAATTCAGGATTATAATGGATCTTTGCTCCTGGATTTATTAGACTTCTATGGTGAGGGAAATTCTCTCATTACTGAATCTTGTTCCTTATTTACTAACCTGACTCTCTGCATCTCGAATAATATTATTTTATCTACGATCGAAGTGGACTTTGTGCTTATTGTCTGGTATTTGTCAGGGCTCCTCCCTTACCACTAGAGATTTTCATGTACTATCAAATCATGTAGAGATATTATTCATCAGGGTGTGAGGATTATTCATACCTAAAATGAGGGGATTTTTACAGTGGATTTCTTAACTTCCAAAGGAGTACTGGAGGAGGCAATGATTTTTTATCCGAGTTCTGGCTATCTTCTTACTAATTGTTACAATTTTATTTGTGGAGACGCTCTTGGGCTTCACCACTTCAAACCCCCTTGATGCTTTTTGTATATTTTCACATCCATGTTTTCCTATTTCTTAATAAAATGATTCAAACTATCAATGAATTGATGAGTTAGTTAATATTGATCTTGGTGATATCTATAGTATTGGGGATTCTAATGGATTAAATGAAAATTATTTCAAAAAACTTGTAGAGATATTATTCATTAGGGTGTGAAGATTGTTCATACCTAGCATGAGAGGAATTTTGCAGTGGATTGCTTAGGTTCCCAAGAAGTGCAGAAGGTGGCATTGATTTTTTATCCGAGTTCTAGCTATCTTCCTATAATATGTAACAATTTTATTTGTGGTGATGCTCTCGGTCTTCACCACTTCAAACCCCCTTAATACTTTTTGTATATTTATGAATCCATGTTTTCCTATTTTTTAATAAAATGATTCAAATTGATAGTGTATTGATGAGTTATTAAATATTGATCTTGGTGATATCTACAACATTGGGGATTCCAATAAATTAAATAAAAATTATTTCAAAAATATTTTAATATTTGTGTGATGATCCAATAAAATACATATTAAATTTTCCTATGAGAACCTACAATTAATTGAAAAAAAAAAGAAAATGAAAGTTATTAATACATATAAGATATCTAATTTCCTGATAGGAGGTCAATACTTTGAAAGTTCACATGTCACATTGCTCTTTTAATTTTTAGAACTGTGAAAATGTTTTTTAGATCGTATATTCCATGGAACTTTTAGGTGCTCTATGTAATGGGGAAGGAGAGGGGAACACATCCAAAGAAGTCAATGATTATTTTTTTAATTTTTTTTTTCATTAGAGAATTGTGATAATGTTTCTCTTAAATCCATTCAAGTGGAAGAATAAATACTTCTAGTTGTAAAATATCTCAAATATGATAGTGTTCCAGAACCTAATGACTTCTATATCCCCATATATATCATGGTTTAGGATGCATCAAGAAATATATTTAGTGTTAGTGTAGGAATACTTCAAGGGTGTTGCTCTTCCTTGAGTTACCACTGATGTTATGCTTTCTCTCATTCCCAAGGTGAACTATCCCAAAAACTTTTATGAATTATAACACATAATTTTTTGTGATTTTTTATACATGTTTCTCGCAACAATCCTCAACACTAGATTATCCTGAATCTTGCCTCTCTAATTATCAGATGAATGACACGATTTTCTCAAAGTTAGGAGCATCTAGGGGGAGACCGACCAAACCCAAGGAATGTTAGAAAACATTGATAGGAATATAGTATGATCCAATGTCATGAACAAGATCGATATAGAGAAATATTGTCACGAACCAAGCCAAAGTGTCATCCAATCTGACACCCGACCCGACCCGACCCGTGACATGGTCCAAAGAGCGTTCCCGATCCCCACAGGCTGACAACCAATACCTATGTATCAACAATAAAACTTGGGAATAATTTCACCCTCTTACATAAACATAAGCAGCCAACAATAATAAATAAGCCAAAACTGAATAATCATAACCAAACATGGTATAACAAATTTTTAGATTCAAGTTTACAACTTTGAATAAAAAACCAAAAAGGTCTACAAAAAAAAAAGTGAACTAGACACTCCCAAAAACCTCCACATGACAAGAGGAGTGTCTTCCCCAAGCTACCACCATAACACCTGCAATGGAAGACCACTAGCATCCTGATCCACCATCTCCAAACATCCCGACTTACCTGTGTCAACATAATCAAGTCTACTTACATCCAAAGGTATAAGTAGGGTGTGACCCAAAACCCCATAGGATGCCAGCCAATAAATAGATTTCATGTTATAAACATTATAAGATAAATAATCATGAATGTTTTATAAAAGACAAACTGAAAACATTTTTATGGAAAACATTTTAAAGGAAAACATTCTTTCTTTTTAAATACTAACAAAGTATACCGTATATCGATGGTAAGTACAATCTCTCTAAAGAGGACTAATCCATGGGAAAACCCTATAGGCACTAGCTAAAAATGGGACACTAGGTACATCATATCTCAGTGAAAAGTAGTATAACAACAACGACCAACAGTGTTCTCATGCATGAACTGCCAAGAGGGGACACCCATAGGCCTAGTGGTCTCTAATCATCATTGTCATTTAGTTAGTGTTGTATCGTCAATCCAGTTAGATGAATCTAGGATGAAAAACTTCTGAATCAACTACCATACCAGTCCTAGTTCACCCACCTAGTTACCCATGTTTCCTTTCATGCTCAATTCTCACTCCACATAACACAAGGATCACAATATACATAGAAACACACACACATACCAATCAATATACACACTTAGGGGAAATAACCTTTTTTCACAACCAAGACCACTTTCAAATCCAAACGCACACCAAATACACTTTGAAACATGTTTCACATCATTTTCAAAATTAAATAAACCATTTGTATAATTTATAAAATACCTTCAAGAAGCACAACAAATGAGAACACTTGAAAGAAACCAAATTTCATTAGAAAATTCACTTTCAACATCTTAAAAATTTCCAAAAACACATTTCTCACCACATATATAATCCATAGAACACATTTAAAAACTCATGAAAGAATATAAAATTCATCAAATAATGTTTAAGCATGAAAACACCTACCTTGAGTGAAGAAACTTTCGGAAAATGGTGAAAATACACAACCACACCTCAATCGAACCCTATAAAGGCATTATTTAACCATAAACATCAACATAGAACCCTAAAAATTAAGATCTAAACCTAAAAAAGACACCCTACCTATTGGAGAAGTGAAACCCCAAGAAAGAAGAGGAAAAACCCTAGAAAAGGGGGACGAATCAAGAGTGGAAGGACTTACTTGAGGGTTTCTTGAAGAATCCAAGCCAAATCACCCACAAAAAGGGATCCCAAGGGAGAGGAGAAGGGGGAGGCACTCCTAGGGCTGAAAACCCGAGTGGGGAAGAAATGGGGTGATTTGGGGTTAAATCCAGAGAGGGGTAGAAAGGTAAAAAATCAATTTTTAATGACCTGTACAGACCACACGGTTAGTACGCACAATTTAAAAACCATGCGGTAACCGTGCAGTTGCCACTATCTACCTAGGACATGCCATACGATTAGCCTGGACAGTTTTCAAATCGTGTGATAAGCCTCTTCCCAAAATCACCACTTTTCCGCACAGTTACTTGAGCAAGGGCGTGCGTTTTGGAAAACCGTGGGTCAACCATACGCTTCATGCTGTTTACCCAAATTTTTTCATTTTTCTCTAGAAACTAAGGAAACCCAAATGGAAGAAGCTAGACTGAAAATAAATAGAAAAATACCTCAAAATGAAATCACGGGTGTGAAAATTCTCCCCACCATGAAAACTTTCCACCCCGAAAAGTCTCTCCAAAGCTTGATCAGAGAATAAAAACAAATACTTTTGATCAACCCATGACTTCTACTACCAAGTCTCATGCTCATCATTTCCATGCTTCCAAAGGATCCATACCAGTAGAATAGACATCCCACAAAACACTTTCTCTTGGGAACTTACAATCCATACTGGCCGTTCAAACACATATAAGTCGGGCTCTATTTCCATTTCTTCCCAATTCAACACATGAGACAGATCTGAGTTGTATTTATTCATTTAAGAGACATAAAACACGTCATGAATTGACATTAATTGATAGGGAAAATCCAACCTGTATGCCACCTTACCAACCCGCTCAGTACTCTCAAAAGGCCCTGACATAGCTCAACATTAGCTTTACTTGCTTACCCAAATGACGATGACCCAAAAAAGGTGCCTCCATCAAGAATTTACAGTCACCCACAAAAAACTCAAGATCTCAATGCCTACGTTCGACATAAGACTAGTGGCGACTCCGAGATATCAACAACCACTGCTTGATTAGCTTTACCTTCTCAGAAGTCTCTTCCACTAAGCTCGGTCTAAACAATGAGGTCTCACCAGCCTCATCCCAACACAAGGGAGACCGACATGACTGACCAAAGAGTACCTCAAAAGGATCCATTCGAATGGATGATTGGTAACTATTATTATCTTTAAACTAAACCAATTCCAAATGGCTATCCCAAGAACCATCAGAATCCAAAACACATTCCCAGAGCATGTCTTCCAAAATCTGATTTTCACATTCTGTCTGACCATCCATTTGAGGATGGTATTCCGGGCTTAACTTAATATATGATACCATTTCCATCTGAAGGCCTTCCCAAAATTGTGATGTAAAATAGGGGTACCTGTCTGAAACTATTGCATATGACACACCATGAAGCCTCACAACCTCCTGAACATAAATCTGCCCCAACTCATCCACCTTTACTGAATCTTTGATCGAAATGAAATGGAGAGACATGGTCAGACGATTGATCACTACCCAAATAGTATTCTTTCCCTAGGTTTTATGAGGCAAACCAATAATAAAGTTCATGGTGATCTCGTTCCACTTCCAATTAGGAATGAGCAACGGCTGAAGAAAACCAGAGGGCCTTTGGTTCTTTGTTTTAACTTGGTGGCATGTCTAGCACTGTAAGACGAATTCAGATATATCCCGCCTCATGAATGATCACCAGAACTGTTGACACACTTTATAATACATCTTGGTAATGCCCGGATGAATTAACCACTGAGACTCATGGATAGCTTGAATCACCACCTTTCTCAATGACAACAATAGCACAAAGCGGCCCTTAAAGCACAAGATTCCTTCGAGATATGAGGACCAATCAAAAGGAATCTCCCCACCATGAAGAAACTACCTAGAATATTGTAACAACTTGTTGTTATTCTGCTCTTACTGAATCAAATCCAAAAGAGGAGTCAACAGGATACTGGCCAAGAACACACCTCCACTGTGCTCCTTGGTCTCCAAATGAAACTGGGAAAAAAGACCAATCAACGTCAATTCATCATTGGACTTCCTCAAAGATTACACTGACAATTTTCTGCTCAGAGCATCTACCACAAAATTCCCTTTACCTGGGGTATAAACTATATCAAAGTCAAACCCCTGAAGGTACTCAACCCAAAAATGCTACCTTAAATTTTGATCTTTTTGAGAGAAAATATCAGCCAAACTCTTATGATTGGAATAAACTACAAATTTCTCCCAAAAAAGATAGTGGCGCCACGTTTTCAAAGTGTGTATCACTACTGCTAACTCCTAGTCATGGTTCAAATAGTTCTTTTCATGTGGCCAGAGTTGGAGAGAGTCATATGTCACATGGTCACTCTGCATGAGCACACACCCAAGACCCATACTAGAGGCATCAAAATGAACCACATAACCCTTTCTAGATTCTAGAAAGATTAACACATGAGTGGCAGTCAACCTCCGCTTTAGCTCCTCAAAGGACACTTGACATTATAGGTTCCATTCAAACTTGGGACCTCTCTGGGTGAGCGCTTTCATGGGAGAAGCAAGCCGAGAGAAGTCCCGAACAAACCACTTGTAATATCCATCCATTCCTAAAAAGCTCTTGTTCTCAAACACACTCCCCAGCTTCTTCCATGACATAAATACACTGGTCTTATCAGGGTCCACCAAAGTGCCTTACTTGGATATCACCTGGCCCATAAAATTTACCTCTATAATCCAAAAGGTACACATTGAAATTTTGGCATAAAGGCGATGGTCCTAAAGAGTGCCCAACATGATCCGCAAATGTCGTTCATGCTCCTGCTCAGATTTAGAATAAACCAGGTTGTCTCCCACAAATACCATGACAAAATAATAGAGATACTGGTGGAATAAACTATTCATAAGTTCCATAAAGATCGTTGGAGAATTTATCAATCTGAAATGCATGACCAAGTTCTCAAAATGGCTGTATCGACTTCAGAAATCTGTTTTCAAGACATCCACTTTTTTCACCCTGACTTGGTGGTAACCAGTATGCAATTCAATCTTAGAGAATCAACTTTCCCCTTTTAACCGATCAAATATGTCATAAATTTAGGGTAAGGAATATTTGTTCTTAATGGTCACTTTATTCAGCTTTTGGTAATAATTTCATAATTGGAGAGATCTGTTGACCTTTTTCGCAAACAACATGGGTAAGACCCAAGGAGAGATGCTCAAGAGAATGAATCCTTTGGATTCCAAATCATCCAGGTGTACATTTAATTCCCTCAACTCAGTGGGGGCCATACAATACAAGGGAAGAGATATCAACCATATTCCCAAAGAGAAGTCTATAGAGAACTCTACATCCCGCTTCAGGGGTAAGCCTGAAAATTCATTAGGAAATACCTCCGAGAAATCATCCACCATAAGAGGAAATCCACCCTTAGGAACTCCACCATCATCCTATAGCATGAGCGATGATAACTGAAAAATAAGGTTGCCCAATTTTGGGAGTGGAGGTCTAGCATAACCTGACCGAGGATCTCATTATCCATGAAAAACCTCGGTACTTCCATCAGGTCCCACGATACTCACCCACCGCGTATAACAATAAATGTGCACCTGGAAGTGCACCATCTAATCTATGCTGAGGATTACATCAAATATGTTCATATCCAAGACCAAGAAATCACATTCTAGCTAGACCCCTTACACATTGAGTGCACAAGACATACACCTAAGATCCTGCTCTTTCTTCTTAGCCAACGACGTTACAAGATCCATCGCATACCCCATGAGTTTGGTTGGTAAACTCAACAGGTTCAAAATATGGCTAGAGATAAATGAAAAAGAAGAACCAATCTAAAAAAAAACAATAGCTGTAGATGATGCAATCAAAATGGTACCTCAAACTATCGAAGGCCCTGCATTCGGCTCTGCTGATACTTGGTCTACAACATGGATATGCCTTGTCTCTGCCTTAGTATGACCTATGACTCTATCCTAAACTGACTCTTTCCAGAGGAGGATCTAATCCAATTTCCACAACCATCAAATTGAGATCCCACCATCCTAAACAGCTCTGACTGAGTTGACGTCCCTATGAAATCTATAGATCTTGCACTACTCTGATATGGGCACATCACTTTGCGAAAACTTTGCAGGTTCCCCATAGCTTTGCACCGATGGCAAGGTTTGGGAGGAGATGTACATGTAGGTTGTATGTGTCCCACCTTCCCACACTGATGGCACATAATTGATGAAAATCATGTTTTATGTGGAAAATCATTTGAGATAGGCATCTCGCGGTCCAAAATCCGAGTTCAAATGAAGAAGATACAAAGGTTCAAAGATCACTCGAAAGAGTTTAAGTAGAACACAACGTGTGAGGGGACCCACATGACATGTGGTCCCTCTTCACTGCCTGATCATGTCTCTGGTTAGTACACGGGTCCCGTCTGTGCAGGGGTACACGCCGTGTAGGTGGACTACACGGTATGTCCCGCTTATCCGGGGGTCGGGCCGTGTCTGTTAGTCGTGTCCTTGTACTCAAACACATGTTTGTGTACTTTGGTACACGGTGTGTTATGTTGGAGTTGGTGGTCTAGAAACAACTAATTTGTACTTTATTCATTTAAATAAAATCCTTATCACATATTGATTGTTCTTCTGTGTGACATGTCATGTGATAATGTCCTAAGGGCATCTGTTGCATTAAAGGGTCGTAGCGGATCCCTGCTATGATGAGAACCCGGAAGTGCCATAACACTGTTCTTGAATGTATGTTCTATGGCCGGATGATATTATTTGAGGGACACAAATAATACAGGTCATTAGGGGTGAGGACTCATAAAACTTTGAGGCACCTTCTCATGGTGTGCGCCCTTGGTAATATCTAGGAGGATATTATGAGAACGAGACCCGCCAGTAGGAAATCCTCATTTCATAGTGTCATTGGATGTTCCTATCTTCGGACGTGTGTATTGGTCCTTATACTTTAAGATTATTATTAATGGGTATTACAACTCGCGCACTTAGATGTATTGACGAAAACTGTGAAGACACACTGTTCTCAGCGAGGTAGGATACGTTGGGTGCATCACGAGTAATACCGCATTAATAGATAATGCGAGAAAGGATTTGTCCCTTCCGTTCCATAATGGAAGTAGATATCTCAGGCCCTTTGATGGAATTGATATAGCCTAAATAAATCCATGGCCATGGTAAGGTATGGGCAAGTTCAATTCCGGGAAGTCAAAGAAAGAATAATCAAGCACATGGGTTGATGGCACTAGTATGAAACCCGCTTGATTGGAGATATTGAGACAAATGGATTATATTACATGGTAAGCGTTCGTAGGAGGTGACACATCATTGCGACGTTAACTTATTTCTCTATGGGTTCCTTGGCGTGTTTCTAGACGCTAACCTTAGACTTTAGGCAGGCTCAGCCTAATGCCACTGAGAAAGAGGCCTAGAGGGTTAAACACTAAGCGTGTCCATGTATCTTAGTTAAATATTAATTTAACAAGTTAAATAAATATTATTCCCGACTATGGTTTAATAATTATTTAAGGATGTCTGATTGAATTTATTTTGACACTAGTTATTCGAGAGAATATATTGTGGACAAAATTATATATTTATTAGCGAGTAATGCAGTTAAATTTATTTAAGAAATAAATAGTCATTGCTCAAGGTCTAATAAATGTGGTGGAGAAAAATGGAAAATAAAAGTACATGCCATGTATATTAAATATACACGCCGTGTAGTTTTACGGAAAACAAGTACACACCATGTATTAATTATTACACGCCGTGTAGTTTTTCCCGTTGGTATTTTGAGGATTTAATATTGTTTTATTAAATGATATTTATTATAATCAGCGTGGGCGCATGTCAAGGAATTAATAATTCGACATGAGGGCTTTCAATAAGATTTAATGAAATAAATAAAACGCGTAAGGCGTTTATTTATTTTCATAACTCTATTAACCTCAAACCTGATTATAAATATCCTCGCAACCCCAACATTTTGAAGAGCCATTGTTGTGGACAACGGATTTGGAAATACTCTCAATACAAGAGAGAATTCCCTTTCAACCAAGAACGCCCTCAAGTTATGAGAGAAAGATCCTCCACCGGATCAAGGCGGTCGAAGGCAGACATCGAAAGCGAAGGTTCTTCCGTGCTAGCACCCGGAGATCCCTTCGGTGACGTCCGGAGATACGTGACACACGTGTGGATCACCGCTAGAGGAATCCTACACTTGGATTCTACGACGCAACGACGGTTCACCGAATCGTGACCGGACACATCAACGAAGAAAGAATTCCAATGAGGTAATTCTTATGCATTAATTAAATTAATTATAATCAACATATGATGATCCTCCTCAAGGGTTCTGAGACTCTTCTTTTCTTTTCGTTCTTCGTTCTATTCTGAAGATTCGGCGTTTTATATAGTGATGGATCTCAGATTGAATGTTGTTTAACGTTAAAATTAAAGTCGGGCAAACACACCAACGCGCTTCCGCTGCGCTCAGAACCTACAATTGGTATCAGAGCGGGTCATATCGTTGATTATAATTATTTAGTTTTTCGTTGGTAATTTACGAATTTAATAATTTAGTTATATCAATTTAAGTTTAATCGTTCTGTAAATCTGAATATCGAGATCTATTCCTCCTCCCTCATTTCTCATTCACCTCACAGAAACGATTTTTTCTTTTAATTTTGATTAAAATAAAATAGAGGAACTCATCCGGAGGAGCCAAACGTTTTTGGCTGTATAACACCAGAATACACGGTGTGTATTCGGAAGTACACACCGTGTAGTCTAGGTTCAATGCATTGACTGATCCGCCAAATCAGGTCATGTATTGGATTCTTTATAAGAATTTAAGACACCGTGTGTTGACCATAAAGAGGTGGCAAACGGTTTCCGAAATACATGCCGTGTGGTCCAATGAACATGACGTGTAGTACCTTCGGGTTAGGGTTGGGTCGTGAACTCCGTACACGGCCTTCCCGGCTGGAAACCGTGTAACGCAGAAACTACACGGCATGTGTCCCACTATACACGCCGTGTACTCCGAAAATTTCCGAAGTACATTAACACGCCCTGTCCCCGGGCATGTACTTCGGATGGACGGTGAAGAAAAGTACACGCCGTGTAGTCAGAACTACACGCCGTGTACTCACCCAAATTACGCAGATTTATTAAAATTTATTATTATATTATACAAACCCTTGAGACGTGTACCATGGTGAAGGCATAAAGCTAAGGCACAACACGTGATAGGTGTTTTATATATATGTGTTTAATTTAACATCTGCGTAATAAATGGGAATTCACCGGGTTGCCTCCAAGATACAAATTATGTACAAGGATAATTTTAAATGAATTTATTTGTTTAAAATTATGATGGATGAGAATTTCAAGGAAATTCAGAAAAGGGATTTAAGATAAAAGGATTGATTAATTAAAGAAAATTAATTGATTCGAGCGTGATTTATCTTTAACAAGAACAATTAAAGAATTGAATGCTAGTTTTATTTATGCATAAATATCATTGCATGTATGGATGATCATGAGCTAGACCGAGACCTTTGTATGTGAATGGTTTCTTTTAATTTATTTATTTAAATTAAATTTGTTGGCTTGCAAGCCATCTCCTCATTAATATGTAGGGCCGGCGCGTCCAAGGATTATTTTATGTAAAAACCCCTTTTACCCCTCACCTGCATGTGAGATAAATGCATATGTAATGGATGGAGCTCCCAAGATAGTGGAGGCGGCTCAAGTCAGGAGCCAAGGTGAAACCAATCCAAGGAGATACAAAGGTGGACAGGTGGAAAGCTGTAAACACGAACCCGAAAGGTTCAAGGTGTTTCTCCCCTAGGTCTTGGGTTAGTTTATCAACCGCTAGATAAAATAACCAATAGAAAAGCTCATGATCATACCATTTATTTTATTTCTGTTAGTTGCATGGTTTATTTATTGTGGGTGTGTTGTCACGATCACACAATTAATGAATTAAATGAGCATGCAAGATGGAACTAAAATAAAACTGGCTTATACGTAAATATTATCTTAGACATGGTTAATCACTTAAGTATATCCCACTTAATATTAACAAGCATGTAATCAAAGATAATAAAATGGAAATTTATGTATAAGGATAAAATCCCTCAAAATAAATATTAAGTCGGCATATCCTTCCATAATCTTGGTTAGAATCAAACCATAGTTCAAAGTGCTTGACCAACCCTAGTTGGGGTGCTTTCAATTATTGGGGAATTATAATTCAAGGTTTTGGGTTGACTTGACTTGGTTCGCATCAAGGGTTGACTTCCACAATAGGACTTGGTGTGACCAAGAGGCAAAGGTTGAGGAAATCCAAAAAAGGATTTCAGGATTGAGGAGTCCACTCAGCGGATCAAGGAGCTGCGAGTTAATGCAGTTGGCATTTGGAATGCCTACCTAAAACCCTTCAAGTTTCTTGAACAACCCTAGTTGGGGTAATGCGAAGGGTAATATGGATCCTTGCCACTAGAATATTCACGCAACAGAATATTCCGAAGTCAATGGTGAGGGCTATTGGATTTTGATAAAATAGTGGGAGACTAATAAGTATTAATTAATTTATTTTTCTCAAATTTTTTAATAAAGTACTAAACCTTTTCTCATCTTAATTTGTAGAAACGTCAAGAAAATGACTTCAAACATATCATTGCGCACCATACTCGAAAAATAAAACCTTCTCACCAGCACCAATTTCCAAGAGTGGCAGAGGCGTTTACACGTCGTCCTTCGCCATGAAAGGAAATTATATGTGCTAGAAGAGCCTATTCCAGTTGCGCCTGGGAAAGAGGCTAGTGATGAGGAATTATCTCTCTACATGAAACACATGGATGATGCCATAGATGTCCAGTGTTTCATCCTATCGGCCATGTCTAATGAGCTCTTGAAGCAACATGAAAACATGGACACATATAGCATGATGTATCACCTTAAAAATCTCTACCAAGAGAAGGCGAGATAGGAGAGGTATGAGATATCCAATGCTTTGTTTACCATGAAGCTTGGAGAGTCTGTGCCAGCTGGGCCTCATGTAGTCAAGCTTATTGGCTACATTGAATTCTTGGACATCTTAGGGATTAAATTCCCGGATGAGTTGCGTATAGATCTCATCCTATCATCACTTCCCAAGACCTTCTCTAGCTTCATTGTCAACTATAACATGAGCAGTAATGAGAAGTGTCTATCGGAGCTTCTGAACTTGATTCACCAGGTAGATAAGGACATGGGGCGTGACAAACCCACGGTCCTTATGGCGAACAAGAAAAGGAAGGACAAGGGAAAGGGGCCAAAGACTTATAAATGGTCTGAAGCCCCCGAGCACTGTCCCTCCAAGAAGGGGAAGATCTAGTGGCAGGGTAAGGAACGGGATGAAGTGTGTTTTCCATGTGGAAAGCAGGGTTACTGGAAGAGGAACTGCACCCAGAAGCATGGGGATTCTAAATGTGTGTTTGTTATCGAGTGAATCTTTCTATTTCTACACATTGGGTATTAGATATAGCTTGTGGGGATCACATCTGTATTCAAATGCAAGAACCAAGTAGATTTAGAAAGATCGCCAGAGGAGAGGTGGATCTTCGAGCTGCCAATGGTGCAAGGCTGGCTGCGTTGGCTATTAGTGACTACCACCTCTCATTGCCGACTGGGATGATTTTGGTTTTACATAACTGTTATTATGTGCCTAGTGTTACCAAGAACATAATTTCTGTATCTTGTTTGGATATGGATGGATTTGTTTTCAAATTTGGAAATAAGGCTTGTCTCTTTTATAAGAACAACGTATGTTATGGTATGGCACATTTAAATAATGGTTTGTATGTATTGAATTACGAAAACCAAGTGTTGTCAATCGATAACGAAACAAACTCACATGACTCATACATCACCCAGTTATGGCATCATCGCCTTGGTCATGTGAACGAGAAGCGTTTGACAAAGCTCTGCCAAGATGGCTATTTAGACTCTACTGAGCTAAAACCACTTGATAGATGTCATGCTTGTTTACAAGGAAAAATGACCAAGCCGCCTTTTGGTGGACAAGGTGAAAGGGCCACAGAGCTTCTAGGATTGGTACACACGGATGTTTGTGGACCATTTCCAGTAGAAGCTAGAGGTTGATATTCTCACTTCATTACTTTTACTGATGATTTGAGTAGATATGGCTATGTCTACTTAATGAGGTATAAGTTAGAGTCCTTAGAGAAATTTAAGGAATTCAAGAATGATTTATAGAATCATATTGGTAAGAAGATAAAGAAGATTTGATCGGATCGAGGTGGAGAATATCTGAACCAAGAGTTCATCGATCTTCTACGGGAGTCTAGGATTCTATCTCAGCTTACTCCTCCTTATACACCACAGTGGAATGGTGTTAGTGAAAGGAGGAACCGCACCTTGTTGGACATGGTGAGGTCGATGATGAGTCATGCGGATCTTCCATTATCCTTGTGGGGATATGCATTACAAACTGTACTATACACATTAAAACGAGTACCAACTAAGGTGGCAAATGGAATTCCATCTGAGTTATGGAATGGAAGGAAACCCACTTTGTCGCACACACATGTATGGGGATGCGAGGAATTTGTTAAGGCCTTCTCAGGTAACAAACAAGAACCCTGGGGCACGAAGTGTATCTTTATAGGATATCCCAAGGAAGCAAAATGATACTACCTATATAACCCTCAAGACAAGAAAGTGACTATCGCCAGAAAATCCGTCTTTCTTGAGAGGGAGCACATCCTAAAGAAGGATAGTGGGAGAAAGATTGACTTCGACGAAGTTGATGCTCAAGATACACAGGAGTTGGTACAGGAACAAGTTCCACAGGTCCCCGTGGAAGAGGTTCCAAAAACACAAGTACTGTGTAGGAGCTCAAGAGAGGTAAGGGAACCAGAGAGATTTGGTTTCCTAGTCACTGAGGATGGTGAATCATTATTATTGGAAAATGATGAACCTCTCTCCTACAAGGAAGTAGTAGAAAGCTCAGAAGCTGCAAGATGGCTAGAAGTTATGAATTCTGAGATGTATTCCATGTATCAGAACCAAGTATGGGTTCTGGTCGATGAGCCAGTTGATGTAAAGCCTATTGGATGCAAATGGGTATTCAAAAGAAATATGGACATGGAAGGTCAAGTTAGCACCTATAAAGCAAGGATAGTGGCTAAAGGATTCAGACAACGTCAAGGAATTGACTATGATGAAACCTTCTCGCCAGTTGCCATGTTTAAATCCATAAGAATCATACTTGCCATAAAAGCTTACCATGACTATGAGATTTGGCAGATGGATGTCAAAACAACATTCCTTAACGGGAACCTTCCAAAAGATGTCTATATGACACAACCAGAAGGGTTTGTGACACCAGGTGAAGCCAAACAGGTTTTCAAGTTGCAGAAATCCATTTATGGATTGAAGCAAGCATCCAGGTCATGGAACATTCGATTTGATGAAGCCATAAAGGAATTTGTTTTCATTAAGAAAGAATGTGAGCCATGTGTTTATAAGCGGTTTAATGAGAATGCAGTCATCATCCTAGTGGTATATGTTGATGACATATTGCTTATTGGAAATGACGTACCAGCCTTATAGTCAGTTAAGGACTGGTTGAACAAGTGTTTCTCCATGAAGGACTTAGGAGAAGCAGCCTACATTCTAGGGATCAAGATCATTCGTGACAGATCCAAGAGGCTGATTGGACTATGTCAGGGTACATACATTGACCAGATACTAAAGTGATTTAGTATGGAAAAATCCAAGAGGGCATTGGTTCCAGTGTCACATGACTTACATCTTTCTAAGAAAATGTTTCCCCAGACACAACAGGAGAAAGATAGGATGAGAAAGATCCCATACGCTTTGGATATAGGATCCATCATGTATGTCATGTTATGTACCAGGCTAGATGTTGCCTATGCATGGAGCATGGTAGGAAGATATCAAGAAAATCCATGAGAACAGCATTGGACTGCTGTTACGACTATCCTTAAGTATCTGAGAAGAACTAAGGATATGTTCCTGGTGTATGGAGGAGATGAGGAGCTTGTTATCAGAGGGTATACTGATGCTGGTTTTCAAACAGATCAAAATGATCTGAAGTCGCAATCTGGATATGTTTTCTGTCTCAATGGAGGAGTTGTGAGCTGGAAGAGTTCAAAGAAGCCAGTTGTCGCAGATTCTAAAGTGGAGTCCAAGTATATAGAGGCTTATGATGTAGCCAAGGAAGCCATCTGGATTCGGAACTTTGTTGAGGAGCTTGATGTGGTGCCGATCAGTAAAGATTCCATTACATTGTATTGTGATAATACTGTAGCGGTGGCTCTTGCAAAAGAACCAAGGTCACATCAACAGACAAAGCACATACTCCAGAAATATCACCTCTTGAGGGATTTCTATCAAAGGGGTGATGTTGCAGTGAGCAGAGTGTCCAAGTAAGAGAATGTGGAGGACCCCATGACTAAAGGCCTATCTCAGCAGAAGCATGAATATCTTGTGAGAGCTAGCGGGTTAAAGGCGGTTAGCAGTTGTCTCTAGTCCAAGTGGGAGTCTGTTGGAGTTGGTGATCTAGAACCAACTACTTTGTACTTTATTCATTTAAATAAAATACTTATCACATCTTGATTGTTCTTCTGCGTGACATGTCAGGTGATAATGTCCTAAGGACAACTGTTGCATTAAAGGGTCGTAGTAGATCCCTGCTATGATGAGAACCCGGAAGTGCCATAACACTGTTCTTGAATGTATGTTCTATGGAAGGATGATATTATTTGAGGGACACAAACAATACATGTCATTAGGGGTGAGGACTCATAAAACTTTGAGGCACCTTCTCATGGTGTGCGCCCTTGGTAATATCTAGGAGGATATTATGAGAATGAGACTCGCCAGTAGGAAATCCACATTTCATAGTGTCATTGGATGTTCCTATCTGCGGACGTGTGTATTGGTCCTCAGACTTTATGATTATTATTAATGGGTATTACAACTCGCGCACTTAGATTTATTGACGAAAATTGTGAAGACACACTGTTCACAGAGAGGTAGGATACGTTGGGTGCATCACGAGTAATACCGCATTAATAGATAATGCGAGAAAGGATTTGTCCCTTCCATTCCATAACGGAAGTAGATATCTCCGGCCCTTTGATGGAATTGATATAGAGTAAATAAATCCATGGCCATGGTAAGGTATGAGAAAGTTCAATTCCGGGAAGTCAAAGAAAGAATAATCAAGCACATGGGTTGATGGTACTAGCATGCAACCCGCTTGATTGGAGATATCAAGACAAAGGGATTATATTACACGGTAAGCATTCATAGGAGGTGACATGTCATTGCGGCGTTAACTTCTTTCTCTATGGGTGCCTTGGCATGTTGCTAGACGCTAACCTTGGACTTTAGGCAGGCTCAGCCTAATGCCACTGAGAAAGAGGCCTAGAGGGTCACACACTAAGTGTGTCCAAGTATCTCAGTTAAATATTAATTTAAAAAGTTAAATAAATATTATTACCGACTCTGGTTTAATAATTATTTAAGGATGTCTGATCGTATTTATTTTGACACTAGTTATTCGAGAGAATATATTTTGGATGAAATAATATATTTATTAGTGTGTAATACAGTTACATTTATTTAAGAAATAAATAGTCATTGCTCAAGGTCTAATAAATGTGGTGGAGAAAAATGGAAAATAAAAGTACACGCCGTGTATATTAAATATACACGCCGTGTAGTTTTATGGAAAACAAGTACACGCCATGTATTAATTATTACATGACTTGTAGTTTTTACATTTGGGATTTTGAGGATTTAATATTGTTTTATTAAATGATATTTATTATAATCAGCGTGGGCGCATGTCAAGGAATTAATAATTCGACATGGGTGTTTTCAATAAGATTTAATGAAATAAATAAAACGCGTAACGAGTTTATTTATTATCATAACTCTATTAACCTAAAACCTGATTATAAATATCCTCGCAACCCCAAAATTTTGAAGATCCATTGTTGTGCACAGCGGATTTGGAAATACTCTCAAGCCAATAGAGAATTCCCTTTCCACCAAGAACGCCCTCAAGTTACGAGAGAAAGATCCTCCACCGGATCAAGGCGGTTGAAGGCAGACATCGCATGTGAAGGTTCTTCTGTTCTAGCACCCAGAGATCCCTTCGGCGACGTACGGAGATACGTGACACACATGTGGATCACCGCTAGAGGAATCCTACACTTGGATTCTACGACGCAACGACGGTTCACCGAATCGTGACCGGACACATCAACGAAGAAAGAATTCCAACGAGGTAATTCTTATGCATTAATTAAATTAATTATAATCAACATATGATGATCCTCCTCAAGGGTTCCAGGACTCTTCTTTTCTTTTCGTTCTTCATTCTATTCTGAAGATTCAGCATTTTATATCATGAAAGATCTCGGATTGAACGTTGTTTAAAGTTAAAATTAAAGTTGGGAAAACACACCAACGCGCTTCCGCTGCACCCGGAACCTACATGTTAGTCCATATGGGATGCCACTCGTGTGGTCAACCCGTGTCCGTGTTCTCTTACACAAGGTCCCCGCACGTGTGACCCATCACATGAGTTGTCCAAATGGGGAGGGATACACAACGCGTGAGGGAGGACTACACGTCGTGCCATCCTTATCTTCTCCCAAACCCTAGTTCCGCCGCTGAGGGAGGCTACATGTCGTGTGTTCTTTATACTACACGGCGTATAGTTGGGATTTTCTAGAATTCTTAACTTTTCTTTGAATTTTCATCCGTGCCTAAAATCTGGTTAACCCGATTTAGATATTGTCGCGAATCTTCCCGAAATATTCTGATCTAGCCTTGAATAATGCTCTCCATCCATTGTTCACCAGAAATTGATCGCCAAAATGATTGAGGGTTTCTTCGGATGTTCTACTCACCGTCATGCCTCTGATTCTTAGTGATTTGGCCTAAAACCTTCATATTCATCATCCATTCATAATGACGACTCTAGATCCGTGCTTCACTCAAAGAATCATTGACGTTTCATTTATTCTCCACAAATCCAGGCACCCGATCGAGCTCGGGATGCCCAAAAATCTGTCGAACCGAGAACCATGAGGTTCCAATGAAAAAGAACACATAAAACAGAATAAGAAATGCATCAAGAACAAAAGTTTACAATAATTGGACAAACATTATTTACTAATGCTCAAGAACATTCAATTTGGGTTAGAAGACAACTATTGAAATAAAGTTTCAATACTTAGACTCATGTAAAGGTCTAAAATTTGGGGCGCATATCGAAAAATAATGTTCGATCTGATCAAAAATTTAATAAAAAGGGTGAAAACACCAATTGACGAGTCATACTTCTTGTTTGGATCAATCATTGGTGAAGAATGCGCTCGCTAATGAATTCGAGAGAAGCTGCTGTGTTTTTTGTGCTTCGATCCACATTGAGTCATAGGTTCATCATTCGTCAAAGGAATTATCCAGAGGATGATGCTCTCTCTAGAGAATCCTAGGAATTATGAGGCCAAACCTAGCCAATTCCCACCAAATACCTACTTATAATTTTTAATCAGGTAAAAATTGTAATTAATTAATTAATTGATTAATTAATTAATTCACTTAAACGCATGCCAATGAGCGAGAAGTTTGAACGTCCTGTGCTGACTCGTTTTATGTCACGTCTAGGGAAAACACCGCATTCCAGACCCAAACGTAGTCTCAGATTTTCGATTCGATCAGCCTTTTAAGATTTATATTTATTTCTTTAATTAACCATGCATAAAATATAAAATATATTCAATATTTTTATTAAATTAATTCTAGGAACACCTGATATTGGAATCACATTATGTCTTAGCACCTAGCTCTGGAAATATATTTTTAAATATTTAAAAGTATTACAAGGAAAAAATCGGGTCTCTACATTATTCCCTCCTTCAAGATTTTCGTCCCTGAAAAGAAAAACTAGGAAAAAAACTCATGATACTAATCCCTCATCTGGCTTTCCCTCTCTAAAGAACAATCTTGCTCGTTTCTGTGCTAGCACAATACGCGAATCAAAGGGACGGTCCATCCTTAGAAGGCCTGCTCCTATCAGTCCGTGATCACCACCGGGTTCTCTATAAAGGTGGATCCATCCTCAATGTCCAGCTCACCCCAGTCAATAACGTGTGTAGGATCATGCACATATATCCTCAGCTACAACACATGGAAGATGTCGTGCACCCGCTCCAACTGTGGGGGTAGGGCAAGGCGGTGGGAAACCTCACCAACCCTCTGTAGGACCTTGAATGACCCGATGAACCTGTTGGATAGCTTGTCTACCTAGAAAAAACTCCATATTCCTCATCGTGGGGAGACTCTCAAGAAAGTGTGGTCTCCCTCCCGAACTCTAAGGGCCTGCGATGATGATCTACGTATGATTTTTATTTGCTCTGGGCCATCTTCATCCGTTCATGGATGAATTTCACTTTCTCCATCATTACCTGCACCAACTTTGGGACCATGAGAGATGAGTCTCCCACCTCCACCCAACACAAGGGTGAACTTCAGGGTCTCCTGTATAGGTTTTGAAAAGGTTTCATTCCTATGGTAGAGTGTTATCTATTGTTGTATGCAAACTCAACCAAAGATAGGTGATCCTCTGAGCTCCGGTCGAAATCCAACATGCAAGCCATCATCATCTCCTCTAACACTTGGATTGTGCACTCGGTCTGCAAATTGGTCTGGGGGTGAAATGTTGTACTCATTTGCAGTTGGGTACCAAATGCCTCCTATATGCCTCTCCTCAATTGTGACGTAAACCACATGTCACGATCGGGGAAAATCATCTAGAGTACCCCGTGAAGGCGTACGATCTCCCGTATGTACAACTGCCCTAAACTCTCCACCGAACTCTGTTCCCTGATAGCAAGGAAGTGTGAGACTTCGTGATCTGGTCTACTATCACCCAGATGAGTTAATGGCCCTTTTATCTATGTGTAAGACCTGTGACAAAGTCCATTTATATGCTATCTAATTTCCACTCCGGGATCTCAAGAGGTTGTGACAAACCCGTCAAAACCTCGTGTTCTTCTTTCACCTGCTGATAGGTGAGGCACCGAGAGACGAAATCAGCTACGCTTATTCTTATGTCGGACCACCAAAACTGCCGCTGAATATATATTTACATCTTCCCCACACCAAAATGTATAGCTAAGGGAGAAGTTTGGAACTCCTGCATCACCTCCTCCCACATTGCAATTGGAACAACTATTCTCCCCTGGAACAAGGTCTCATGATTCCCTCCTTCAGAATATCCATCTAGTATGTCACCCTTGGATATCTGATCATGCAGAACTTTGCAGTCAATGTCCCCTGGTTGACTATTTCACACACTCGAGGAGTGAATAAGTTAACACCATCGAATGTAGAAAAACCGCACCCTCCTACTTCACTAGGGTCAGCTACTGGGAAGCTAACTGCTCTGAAGCTTCTTGTACTAGGTGGGTTTGAGACTTCCTGCTAAGGGTATCTACTATGACATTGACCTTTCCTGGAGTGTAAACTATTTTGAAGTTTTAGTGCTGTAGGAACTCCAAACACCATCACTACCTCATCTTCAGGTCTCTCTGAGTGAAGATTTACCTAAGGATCTGGTGGTCTGAGTAAACCACAAAGCACTCTCCCAGAAGGTAGTGCCTCCACATCCTCAAGATGAAGACTACCGTAGCTAGATTTAGGTCATGAGTCTCATATTTCTTCTCATGGGTTCTCAAATTCCATGACCCATATGTGATAACTTCATGTCGTTGCATAAACACACAACCAAACTCAGCTCCTGAAGCATTTCAATACACTACGAACTCAACGCCTTTCTCTGGTAGTCTCAAAACTGGAGCACTCATCAGCCTATGGCTCAACTCCTCGAAGGCCTTCTAGCACTACTTAGATTAGGTAAAATATTGTCCCTTACATGTCAGAGTGTTCAAAGGGGGATGTTATTATAGAGAATTCTATCACAAATCTCTTGTAGTATTCTACCAAAAAAAGAAAACTCTGCACCTATGACACATTCTTGGGTGAATCTTAAGAAATCACTGCTTTGATCTTTGCTGGATCCATGGATAAAACTTGTTCATAAATGAAATTCTCTATAAAGTGAACCTCATGCATCTATAACTGACACTTAGAGAGATTTCCATATAGATGGTGCTCTCGAAGTAAATCAAGAACCATCCTCAAGTGCTCTGCATGCTCCTCCTCTATTGCAGAGTAAATGAGTATGTCATCGATGAAGACATTAGCAAACCGGTCTAAGTATAGCTGTAAGACCTAGTTCATCAGATCCAAAAAGATGATGGAGGAATTTGTCACATCAAAGGGAACCACTAAAAACTCATAGTGTTCATAGTGACATCAGAAGGACAACTTTGGAATATCAGCCTTGCGAACCCACAACTAGTGGTAGATGGACTTAAGATCGATTTTGGAGAACCATATCTCACCTCGCAATTGATAAAATAGGTCATCAATCCTCAACAAGGGGTAATTTTTCTTTATCGTGGCCTATTTCAAGTAGCGATAATCCACACAAAGACGTAATCTCCCACCTGACTTATTCACAAATAGAACTAGAGTTTCTCAAGGGGACACACTAGGTCTAATGAAACCTTTCTCATGATGGTCCTCCAACTATAAACATAACTCCCAGATCTCAATGGGTGTCATCCGATATGCCGTAGAAGATATTGGGGCAGTCCCTAGTATCAAGTAAATGAAAAATTCCATTTTCTGCCTCATAGGTAGTCCTAGAATGTCTTTGGGGAAGATGTCTATATAATTATTCACAATTGAAGAAACCTAGATGCCTAAAGAGTGTTGCACCAAGGGTTATGCTAGTAAACTGATGGGTAATAGGCTGAAACCTCCTTCTTAAAACACCCTCTTACCCTGCTACGAGGTCACTTTCGCCGAGAAAGGAGAACCTCATCCCATCAGTGCATAGACATCTGACTAGTTTATGGTGACAATCGATATAGGCACGAACCATGGAAATCCAATCCATACCGAAGATTACCTCTTAGGGTTCCATCGTGATGACCAATAGGTTCCATGTGAACCTCTATCCTCCAAGCGATAACTTTCACTCTCAGAAGATGAAAGACATGAACGAAGTGTTCCCTGTAGGAACCTTGAGAAAAAGCTATTGTGCTATCACCTCTACTGGGAGATCTAACTCCCATAACTGGAGTATCAATATAAATGAATTACTAGAACCTGTGTCTAATAATATTGAGGCTAGAGTAGAATAAACACATCTCGTACCTCGAATCATCTCATGTGATGTAGGATCATAGACATTTAAAGTTTGCAATTGTCTGTGACCCCAGTTGCCAACTCTCTTAGCCTGAAATGGGCTTCCTGGTGGTGGTGGTGGAAGAACCTAATAGCATCATCCCCCACCTACAACTCCCTATGCTCCTCTTCCAGCACCACCTCTTTGGGGACCACCCTATCCCCACCTGGGAGACCCCTGATCACAACTTTGTCTCTACCGTGGCAGTCCATCTGCTATCTGCCTAGGATGCTCATCACATTTAGTCGAGAAGTCTCATGCCATGTGACTTTGTCCATCACAAGCATAACACCGACCCTCCTCAGGCTGTCTGGTGCTTTTCACTTCCCCTGCACTATACGACCATGTCCCTGAGCCTATTTATAGAAGAGTATCCTATTCTGAGATCTATGTAACCTGTCTACGGCTGTATATGACCCAGCTCTGTCGTGCTCACTACCAGCTCTATCTATTTGGTGTCCCTCTGACAGAAAGATATCTATCACAAGTGCCTTATCCAACACCTCGGTATAGGTGGGGATGCACCAAGGTACTACACTGTCTTAGATCTCTCTACGGAGTCCTTGCTCAAACTTCTGTGCTCGGAAGTAACCATATATGATCATGTCGAGAGAGTAGCATGTAAGGTCTGTGAACCTCGCCACGTACTTGGACACTGTCATCACTCCCTGCTGAAGCTCCAGAAGCTGCTGAATCCTGATGGAGTGTAATTAAGAGGGGTATTATGACTCAAGAAACAGCTACTAGAAGTCATCCCATGAGAGTGTTGACTCATCGTGCATCGAGGTAACCAAACTCCACTAATGCCCTACAACACTATGGAAATGACTGGCTGCCAAGACCACCATCCGATCCGTCAGTGTCCAGATAAGACAGAAGATAAGAACCACCGATTTTAGCCAATCCTATGCTGCCTAAGGATCTGGCTCACCACGAAACCTCAATATTCCATAGCGCTAGAACCCGCGAAGTGTGCTCAACATGCGCATGTCCCAGATTATCTACTACTCAACAGGTGGCGGTGCTTCTACCTTCCCACCTGGAGGAATGGAATCGTGGGATGGACCCTAAATAGAGCCTTCGTCACTCATAGGTTCATCATCAGGAACCAAAGCTAGTATCCTGGTTGGATGTTGTCGCGGAGGCATCCTAAAAGTTATCAAGGAGTACCCCGGTCAGATGAGCACACACACACACACACACACACATATATATATATATATAAATGAAAATGGGGAGCTGACTCAAGAAGAATAGTCAAGGACTCAATCCTATATGATGCATGTACCATTGTTCCCTACAAAAAATGTATCAGGGTACTGAGTCAACAAATGGATAATCAGTGTCCTGGTGAATGGATACATCAACCGCCCGCGCCATGACTGGACTCCCATAGATCCGCACTCGAGACACTTTGACTCTGTTTACCTAAATCCATTCAATCATTCTAAGGGGAAACATATGAACAATTTCCCAAGGAATGAACTTGCTCTGATACCAATCTGTCACGACCCGACCCGTGTTGGGGCTCGAGCCGCAACTACCCCAAGAACATATCCACAGGCTAGAGGGTTTTGACAAGCGCCAAAGGCACAACTAACTTGTAGAGATATTTTCCTAAGTACCTATACACATACATATAGCCAAATCAATGAAAAAATGTAGAGGGGAAGAAATAAAAGATGCAACACTGCTATAAATAAACCAAAGATGCATAGACCACTAAACAAAATAAAGTACGTTAGTGTAAACTAAAAAGAAAAGGAAAAAATACACACCGAACTAGAAATTTTCCAACCTGACATGTCATGACCCATCCCTCAGGGCCCATGCTGTGACTACCCCAAGCCCGCATTCCATAGGCCAGGGGATAGAGACTAGCACCGAAAGGCATATTCCCTAAAACGGGAAGGCATTGCCTTTAAACCTGTACAAATACACGGTCCGAAGAAGAAACTGTGAAGTAAACTACTATAGTAAAAAGAGTGCTAAAAATAAAGGGGGCCGGAATACAAGCCCAACTGTAAAAGTACAAGTACAACTGAAAGGGACAATAAAACTGAAAAATGGAAAACAACTACTGAGTCATCCACCGAGGATCCTACCTGAAGGGTAGGTAAATATCACCTCCTCATCACTCCAATTCCAACCATCTCCTCCACGTACCACCTAGTCCTGGATCCCTCAAACCTTAGTCTAGTTACTCATCGTTTTCACAAGACACAACACGGTGCTGGCGTAGCCCATGCAGGGGTGAGTATAATAATACCCAGTAGGGACCCTGAGACACCCGAAGGTATCCCAGAATTCTACAAAGGAAAACCACAAATCATGATCTCAATCACAAAGCACAAAGCAATAGACATAGCTCAAACCGGGTATACAACTTAGAGAAACATGATTAGGATGTTGACCTACACAGGATTTCTATAAAAGATGATAGACAACCACCAGATTCCCTAGGGATAGTAATAAGTAACGTCCCCAGTCACAACATTGAACACCTCAGCTGCTGGAGAACTCCTCCTCTATCGAGTATAGTGGGCCTGCAACATCACACAAAGGTGCTTCCCACTAACCTTGAACTGCTGAGGTACTCCTCCCCACTGCGTACTGTGGGTCTACTGGGTCACACAGAGCCGCCCTCCCCCACCGTGGACTGCTGAGGTACTCCTCCACATCGCGTACCATGGTTGCTCCCCACCATGGACTACTGAGGTACTCCTCTCCATCGCATAACATGGCCGTTGAGTCACTTCGAGTCGAAAAGTCAACAATCGTTAGGTCTCAGCCAGTCGTAGGGTTCCGTATGTAGTGAACTTGGGAGAACCGCTACCCAAGCCATCAATCATATTTCAACCAACACGAAGTCTCACAAGAAGTAACCCGATGATCTTCCATGTCATTAGGGTTCCAACTCAACAGACAATGCATCAATCGATGCCCAGTCTGTGCGTTATAGGCATTTCAGTGCCGAGGACCCGGTTGGATTCGAGTGTGATCCAACCTATATGTACTCCAAGTTTCTCCAAAACACTCATGGAGTAATTCAAAAGGACCATCTCGCTCCAAGTATCCCGACACCGTAGACGGTTCGTCAAATGGACGTCTGGTTTAGAAGTTAGGGCCTTTTTTGTATAACTGGTCAGTACTAGGTCCGGGTCTGGTCCGCCTCGGTCGGACTGGCCCAATTCGGGTCCACCTGGGTCGACCCAGCTTGAGTCGGGTCTGAATTAACCCCAATAAAACTGGCCCGCTGGGCCCGTCCCAACTCAGCTGGGCCGCGGGTCAGATCGCTGGGCCGCGGGTCGGCCCGTTGAGCGGCGGGTCAGTCCGTTGGACCGACCCAGCGGTGCCACCCACCTGGCAGTGCAGATCCATGTCAGCGGGTCAACCTGTGGGGGTTGACCTAACGCGGCGCCACATGTCTTCCGTGCCACAGCCGATGGGCCACATATTTTCCATCGGGTGCGCCGTTGGCGCGCACCCCGTCCACCCGCTGCCGGCCGAACTGGTGCCCCCCTGCTCCTGCCGCAACCATCATAGGCCGTGACCTTGCTTCTGCATGGGCTCGTCGCTGAGGGCGCACCCCACCTCCACTCCACCGGTTCCATTGCTTCCAGCTGGTGTGCTAGATTCCTTCCTCCAGTCACCACAACAGATGAGCTGCGGCCCTCCTTGTTCCTCGGCGGCGCGTGGCGGCGCGTCGTGCCTCCTCCACGTGCATTCGGTTACGGCTGCTCCGACGACCATCACGGCTTTGTGGCACAGCCTCCTCTTGCGGTATTCATCGATGCGCTATCCACCAAGTAGTCGATAGGTGTCCTCGCGCTGTCGGTATTCCATGGAGGAAGAATGATGTAGTAAACATGGCGGAGGGTTTGGGCTAGGTTCATTAGTCTCGTGCCCTCTGCATTAGCTCGTAACATGAGGGGGTTAAGGGTTTAATAAGCAATTGAATTAAACAATAAGATAAACCCCACAATATTCCTCGCAAAAACCTCCCACAAAGATGAATGAATCACGGGTCAACCAGTTAGTCGGTTGACTCGTGTTCTTCGTGTTATTCAAGAACGGGGAAGAGGAAAATCATTTAGAAGGCATAGACGAATAAACCCCCTACCTCAAATAGTCGTAGAAACGTTCGTGCTTGAAGGTGGATCGTGTTCTTTATTCACTCAACCGATTACCAACGATTCCACTCATACGTCGCCCTTTGGTTTGGTGTCGTTCGTCACCTCCTGCTGGGTTGGCTCCGTCTTCTAAGGGTCTGGCATCACAGTGCTCCTTCAGCACTTCGTTTCTTGGTGAAACTATGTCGGTACCTTCCCCCGAGGTCCATATATACAGGAGAGGGGGAGGGTAAGTAACGATGTTGAAGTTTAATAGGGCTCATTAATTAGGAAATTTTCTAATTCCCCAATGATGTCATTTCTTAGGGTTAGAAGGTCAAGCCATTTATTCTCTTGACACATCGCTGGCCCCACCCCCTTTACTTGTTCGTTGGAGGATATGAAATAAAATAATAATTTTTTTATTTCATTTTTTATAAAAATTCACAAAACTTAACTTCTTCTCCAGACCCACTACAGTCAAATTAAAGTCTCCCTTAAGTGAATCCCGATGCTTCAGATTCAACGGTGGCCTCAGATTTTTAATCCGAGCATCGGTTCAAAAGTTATAAAACTCCACTCGTGCATTTACTGAACGTAAATTTAAAAAGATTAATAAATTAATTACGTTCACCCTCACCCCATGCCAGTCGAGGTTAGGCTTTTCCTAAAGAGAACACACCCCAACGAACTCAATGGTACTCTCAGATTTTTAATTGGAGTTATCATTTAGAAGTTATGGATTTTACAATAAAATAATTATCACTTAATTATTTTATTTACGGCCAAAAACTAACTTTCACTAGTGGCCCACACTGGCCAATGTTATTATCTGCCTAAAGAGAGCGTACCCTCATGAGTTCAGTGGTGGTCTTGGATTTTTAATCTGAGTTACCATTCGTGAGTTATAATCATTTGAAAAATAAAATAACTTTATTTAATTATTTTATTTACGGTTATGCCATTTTTGGGTTTTCTCACAGGAGGCATGCGCCGAAAAAACTTAAGTCATGCCTAGGGTTAACCCTCAATCCTGAATGCAATGGTGCCCTCATAATTCTGATCCGGGAAACCGTTTAAGAGTTATTATACTTTTTCAGGAAAACTGCTTACAGATGCTAATTAAAGCTTAACAAAACCTCGAAGGATTATTCCAGGCACTCTGGGCCTCAGAATCACGCGTCGTCAGATTTCGAAATCTCCAAATAATTCCATATAATTAAAAAAAAATTATACAGAAATTCAGGGATATTAAATTCTCCCTACCTTAGGGCTTTATGTCCCCAAAAGCCAAAAAATTGACTAAGGAAAGAAATTGGGGTACTGAGCACAAATCTGAGCCCCGCACTCCCAAGTGCTCTCCTGGAGGTTCCTGTGCTACCAACGAATGCACACCATAGGTATCATACACCCACGAATGGCTCGATCCTGTCAATTATCAATCTCTAATAGAACCTCCATAAACATCACACCATCATCAAAGTCTAGCTCTCCATAGTCGATGACGCGTGATGGATCATGCACGCATCTCCTCAGTTACGACACATGGAAAAAATTATGCACCCAGTGCATCTGTGGGGAAAGAGATAGAAGGTATTCCACCTCACCCAATCTGCACAAACCTCGTTGAGGTGAGACCCGTAGGAATACATGGTCTCCCTCCTCCTGTCGGCATAAAGCTTTTGCTGGATCTGAGCAGTTTTCACTTTCTAACAAGTGAGGCATCGTGATACAAACTCTTCCACTACTTCCTTTATCCCTGGCCATAAATACTGACACCAGAGGTCCTAGTAAATCTTCACCACTCTAGGATTTACTATTAAAAGGGAAGTATGGATCTCCCTCAACACCTCCTCCCGAAGTGTCACTGATACCATGGTGCATCCTCTAAAGAGGATGACATGCTTCCCACCTTCAGAAATCTTTCAGGAGACCATCCTGAGGATATCTGAGCACGTCGAGCTACGCAGTCAACGTCTCAAGCTGTGCCTGTCAAATTTACTGAATAATTGGGGGAGTGATAGTCATAGAATGGACGTAATCGACTCCATATTTATCCCCAAAGGATATCCATGATGAGACTAGCTGCTTTGAAGCCTCACTCAGCAGTTATAGACCAAAACTCTTACTGAGTGAGTATATTACCACGTTCCCCTTCCCAGGAGTATAGACTATCTCAAGGTCATAGTCCTAGAGGAACTGTAGACACCATCACTGTCTCAGCTCCTGAAAGCTCTGCTAACACTTCTCCATCCATAGGAAAGGCCCCCCTTCTTCGTCAAAGCTGACAAGGGTGCCGCTACCCTGGAGAAGTTAGGTACAAATCTCAGGTAGTAGCCATCGAAATCAGAAGTCCCTCTCCCTTTGGGGAGGTAATACTGGAAACATCATTTGAAAATATTTCCCCACACTCTACCAATCCCGTTGATAATTTAAAACTCAAAACTCCTACTTCCATGAGTGTAAGGCTGGCTGACTCAAGAGTGATCGGCTGCACCCTTCTATGCATGAGTTTATCCTGTGTTGCCTGGGTTTCCTTTTTTTTTTCTATCAAAGGAAAACCCCATTACAACATTGTAGATAAACCAAAACCTTTTTTCCTAATAAAGTCAATCTGAGTATGAACTGTGGATGTCCACTCCATACCCAAACTAACATCACAAGGCCTCGACGCTGCCGCCAAGAGGTTCCAACCGAAACTCTCACCTCAAGGGTCAGATCACACTGTCAGCGTAAGTGTGATTATCGAGTCTCCTCCAAAAGGTATCTCCAGACATGAGGATCAATTAAATGGATTAACTGGAAACTCAAGGTCTTGAACAAGATTTGTGGAAAGAAGGAATTATTGGTACCTATGTCTATTAATATGGTAGCTAGTAGTAGACACAGATCGTACCTCGAATCATCCCTGGAGACCTTGGGTCACACTCCTTGACTGCATGCAGCTACTCCCTTCCTTTTTTCCTCTAGCTCTATGAGCCTTGTGGGGACCACATTTGGGTGGTGGTTATAACATGTTGAGATGTATACCATCTCATGCTACTCTCCTAGCTCCACTTCCATGTTTGCTGCCCTGCAGATTCATATTTCCCTTTCACTTACTATCCCCAAAACATTTTACATGCCCAAGTCTCCGAGACTAACATCAGTTTCTTACTTTCATACTGCTAACATTCACAAGATGCATTCGCTCATCCAAAGATCATTCAACCACAAAGGTTCTCTCTAGCACCCTAACATAAGTAGAAATGCATAGATGAATAGTTCGGGCTTGGATGTCCCTAAACACACTTTTCTCAGAGTTCCGAGACCTGAATCACTGATCGTACTGTATTCATTGAGTACCTACGATGGTCGGTAAGACTCGATGAATACTTAGCTACCGACATGTCATCCTACCAAAGTTGTAGAAGCTCTAGGGAACTATCATACCTTAGCTCTTTATGGAAAGATACCCCCTTCTCTGAGGAAGGTTCTCAATCTTATCCACAGAAAAAGTCACCTCTTCGCAAGATCAGGGTAATATAAACCCTATAATCATCCTATTGAGCCATGTAGAAGGTTGTCTACCAGGACTGGCATTTGATCGAATGGTGCCATGACTAGATGGAATATCATCCACCTCATCAAGCCATTCCTTAGCCTTCTGTGAGTAAAGATTTCCTCAGAACCTGAGGGGTATCTGATGCTGAAACACATGTAAGGAACTAAGCCTACAAGTGTCCTCTACCAGTACTACTGGTCATAACTACCGACCAATGGGCAGTGATATAGCTGGAACACAACCCGAATGTACCATCTCGGGCAAAAATCCATGTACTGAAGCTTCCTCATCCTATGGACCATCCTCATGGTCACGTACTAGAAAATACTAGCAGCCAAGATCACCATCTGCTCTACTGGTGTCTCAACTAGGTGGAAAACTCTAGCCACAACCTCTATCCAGTCCTTAGCTTCCTGCAGGTCCGTCTCACCTCAGAAACTCAGAGGCCTCTACCACTGAAACTCGTGCAACACACTCAGTCAGCGTGCACCCTATTCTAGTGGGGCTAGTGGCAACAACTTTCCAATGGGTAGTGGTGTTGCTGGTATGCCACCCGAAGGTTCTAATGTTGTAAGAGGGCCCTGCACTGAGGCCTCATCGCTAGGTGGTCCATTATCGCGTACTCTCTCGGGAATCCTAGTTGGTTGTCTAGGAGGCGGAATCCTGATAAGGAACAGGTGGGCCACGATCATTAAGTTATACCTGGTGAGCTGACTTTGAAGAAATCAAAAGAAAAAATTTTCAAAAACACACGTAATCAGTGTTTTCGTGCACTGAATCAGAAATCAGAATTCAGGGTCATGGTGTATATATACATCAGCCACGACACCAACATTGGATTCCCCAAACTGAAAACCATAATCATAACACTTAACACTATTTACACATAGAAAAGATTGGATTCCTAGTTATTCGATATAACCAACTCCTCTAATACCACTTTGTCACGACCCGTCCCCCGGGCCCCGTGCCGTGACTACCCCAAGCCCCCCTTCCATAGTCCAGGGGCTGGCGACCAGCACCGAAAGACATATTCCCTAAAACAAGAAGGCATTTACTTTAAACCTATACAAACACACGGTCCAAGAACACAAAAAGAAGCAACTGTGAAGTAAACTACTGTAGTAAAAAGAGTGCTGAAAGTAAAGGGGGCCGGAATATAAGCCCAACTGTAAAAGTACAAGTACAACTGAAAGGAACAATATAATTGAAAAAGGGAAAACAACTACTGAGTTTTCCACCGATGATCCTACCTCAAGGGTAGGTACAGATCGCCTCTTTCACACTCCACATCTGCCCGTCTCCTCCACATACCACCTAGTCCTGGCTCCCTCAAACCTCAGCCTAGCTGCTCGTCATCTACACAAGACACAACAAGGTTCCGGCGTAGCCTGTGTAGGGGTGAGTATAACAATACCCAGTAGGGACCCCGAGACCCCCAGAGGTCTCTCATAACTCCACAAAGTAAAAACACAAAGCATGATCTCAATAAAAAAGAACAAAGAAATAGACACAGTTCAAACTAGGTATACAACTAAGAGAAACATGATTATGATGCTGACCCACATAGGATCTCTATGAAAGCTGATAGCTATCCACGAGATTCTCTAAGGATAATAACAAGTAACATCCCCAGTCACAACGTTGAACACCTCGTCTGTTGGAGAACTCCTCCTCTATCAAGTACAGTGGGCCTGCTGTGTCACACAGAGGTGCTTCCCACTAACCTTGAACTGCTGAGGTACTCCTCCCCATCGCGTACCGTGGGTCGGCTGGGTCACACAGAGCCACCCTCCCCCACCATGTCCTGCTGAGGTACTCCTTCCCATCGCATACTGTAGCCACTCCCCACCATGTCCTACTAAGGTACTCCTCCCCATCGCGTACTATGGTCGTCGAGTCACTCAAGTCGAAAAGTCAGCAGTCGTTAGGTCTCAGCTAATCGCAGGGTTCCGTATGTAGTGCACTTGGGAGAACCACTACCCAAGCCATCCGTCATATTTCAACCAGAAAAAAGTCTCACAATAAGTAACCTGATGATCCACTATGTTATAAGGGTTCCAACTCAACAGACGACGCGCCAATCAGACACCCAGTCTGTGCGTTATTGGCATTTCAGTGCTGAGGGCCGAGTTGGATTCGGGTGCAATCAAACTTGTCCATACTCCAAGTTTATCTAAAACTCTCATTGAGTAACTCAAAAGTACCGTCTCTCTCCAAAGATCCTGACGCCACAAATGGTTTGTCAAACGGACGTCTGATTTAGAAGTTGGGGCCTGTTTTGTGTAACTGGTCGGTATTGGGTCTGGGTCCGGTCCGCCTCGGTCAGACCGGCCCGACCTGGGTCGACTTGGGACTACTCGGCCCGAATCGGGTCCGACCCGACCTTGGTCAACCCGGCCCGCTGGACCCGACCTGACCCGGCGGTGCCACCCGCCTGGCGGTGCGTCCAGGTAGGGCTGATGGGGCGCAGAGCCCTGTCCGTGGGTCAACCCATGGGGGTTAACCCAACGCGGTGCTGCGGGTCCTCCGTGCCGCGGTCGACTGGCCACAACTTTTTTGTTGGTGTGCGCCCCGTCCACCGGTCGCCGGTCAAACTGGCGGCCCCCCCTGCTCCTTCCGCGGCCATCGCAGGCCGCAGCCTTGCTGTCGCGTTGGCATGCCACCGAGGGCGCACCCCACCTCTGCTCCACCAGTTCCATTGTGGCCAGAAGGTGTGTCGGCTTCCTTCCTCCGGTCTCCATGGAAGACGAGCCACGACCCTCCTTGTTCCTCTATGGCATGCGGCAGTGTGATGTGCCTCCTCCGCGACCGGCCATTGTCGACCACTCCGATGACTGCCACAACTTTGTGCCACGACATCCTCATACGGCATGCGTCGATGCACTATCCACCACATATTTGGTCGGTGTTGTCGCACTATCAGTATTTCATGGAGGCACAAGGATGTAGAAAATATGGCAAAGGGTTCGGGCCTGGTTCGTTAGGCCTGCGCCTTCCGTGTTAGCTCATAACATGAGGGGGTTAAGGGTTTAATAATAAATTGAATTAAACAAAAAGATAAAGCCCACAAGATTCCATGCAACAACCTCCCAAAAAGGCAAATTAATAGCAGGTCAACCCATTTTTCAGTTGACCCACGTTCTTCATGTTATTCAAGAATAGGGAATCAGAAAATCATTTAGAAGGCACAGACGAATAAACCCCACTACCTCGAATCATCGGAGAAATGTCCGCGCTTGAAGGTAAATCATGTTCTTCGTTCCCGCAACCGATTCCCAATAACCCCACTCGTACGTCACCCTTCTGTTCGGTGTCATCCGTCACCTTACACTAGGTTGGTTCCATCTTCTAAGGGTCTGACATCGTGGCGCTCCTTCCACACTTCGTTGCTTGGCTAAGCTGTGCTGGTACCTTCCCCCAAGCTCCATATATATAGGAGAGGGGGAGGGTAAGTAACGACGTTGGAGTTTATTGGGGATCATTAATTAGGAAATTTTCTAATTCACCAATGACATCGTTACTTAGGATTGGAAGGTCAAGCCATTTATTGGCTTGACACATCGCTGGCCCCACCCCCTTTACTTGTTCGTTGGAGGATATGAAATAAAATAATAAAATTATTTTATTTTATTTCATTTCTTTTAAAAAGTCAAAAAACTTAACTTCTTCTCCATACCTACTGCAGTCAAAGTAAAGTCTCCCTTAAGCGAATCCCGGTGTTGCAGATTCAACGGTGCCATCAGATTTTTAATCTGAGCACCGGTTCAAAAGTTAGAAAATTCCACTTGTGCATTTACTGAACATACCTTAAAAACATTTCAATAAATTAATTACGTTCACCCTCGACCAGTGCCAGTTGAGGTTAGGCTCCACCTAAGGATAACACACCCCAACAAACTCAACGATACTCTCAGATTTTTAATCCAAGATACCATTTAGAAGTTATGGATTTTACAATAAAATAATTGTCACTTAATTATTTTATTTAAGGCCAAAAACTAACTTTACTGGTGGCCCATGCCGACCAATGTTAGTATCTTTCTAAAGAGAGAATACCCTCATGATTTCAGTGGTGGTCTTATATTTTTAATCTGAGTTACCGTTCGTGAGTTATAAGCATTTTAAAAATAAAATAACTTTATTTAATTATTTTATTTATGGTTATGCCATTTTGGGGTTTTCTCATAGGAGGCCTGCGTCGGCTAAAATTAAGTTGTTCCTAGGGTAAAATTGCCATCCTGAACGTAATGGTGAACTTAGAATTCTAATCCGGGCAACCATTTAGGAGTTATTTCAATTTTTCAAGAAAATTGCTTACACGCGCTAATTAAAGTTAAAGAAAACTTCGACGGATCATTCCGGGAACTCCGGGCCTTGGAATCATGCGCCGTCAGATTTCGCGGTCTCGAAATAATTCCATATAATTAAAAAAAATTATACAGAAATTCCGGGACATTACATGAAAAAACTAGAAAAGAATAAAAAACTGAGAGCCCAACTCCTCTGTCCCAAGGTATGATCTCCATAAGTAGTCCAAGCAGTTCGTATCCCTATGCATTGCTGAAGTCATGATCGACCTGTCTGCCGTCTGCAAAAGACATGACATGTGTTGGGAAAAACCCTTGGAGGGGAGAGTATATACATATCTAGTAGAATGCCCTGAAAAGGTGAAGGGACAGTATTAAGAGATACAAATGAAGAGGAAAGCAGTAGATATAACAAGGTACAATAAAAGAGTACAGCTCAACCCAACAAAAGAGTGAAAGTAAACTCAACAAAACACAAGGATCTCGAAACAATGAGAATATGAACTTCTCATCGAGTCTTATCTACCTATAATAGGATAATAAACTCGTCTGACCATGAGAAGATAGACATAGAAATCACATGAAATACCCCGTGCGTCTTCAACTATCCTGTAAGGAGAGTAACCAAAACCCAAGGAGTGGGTACTAAAACATGATATATACATATATGCTCATTTAAGAAGCCCAAATGAGAGAGTAAGGGGATCTCCATCTCAGAGCTTAGACCAAGAAGATGGGTAGCCAATAGTTCCAAAGTAAGTCCATATATAATGCCCAACACCTCATTCATTTTCCCAGGACATACAAGTCAAAGAGACTTAATCACCACACCTTGATACTATCTACTTTGGGTGGCACTAACTCGCCCATACGATTTTAAGTCTCCTCACAAGAACGCGTATCGGTTGGAAAAGCATCCCTCCTTCTCAGGAGTTCAAAAATATGTCAAACCATGCCTCATCACTATGCCACACAGTTGACGGGTTTCCAATTTTTGGAAAGGATCCTGTTCCCTAGTACTACAGGAGGGTCCTACTCTGGTAGTCACCGAGGAATGACACTGCCCAGCACAACTGGAGGGTACCACTCGGGAAGGTCACTATGGAATGCCACTACCTAGTCGAGGGGTCATCAAGAACAAAGGTTTACAATCGTTTGACAAATGTTCTTGTACAATGCTCTATAATGTACAATTCAGGTTAGAAAACAACTATTGAAATAAAGTTTCAATACTCAGGCTCATGCAATGGTTTGAATATAGGGGTGAAGATCGAAGAATAACATTCAATATGCTCAAAAAGTTAATCAAATGGGTGAAAACAACAATTGATGAGTCCTACCTCTTGTTTGGATCGTTCGTTGGTGAATAATGTGTTCACCAATAAATTCGAGAGAAGCTTCTATGTTTGTTGTACTTAAATCCGCCTTGAATTAGAGGTTCGTTGTTCATCGAAGGAATTCACTTGAGGAGGATACTCTCGCCGATGGATCCCAGAAATTATGACGCCAACCCTAAATAATTCTCGCTAAAAATCTACTTATAACTTTTAATTTAGTCAAAAGGTAATTAATTAATTAATTCACTTAAATGCACTGCTAACGAGCGAGAGGTCCAAACATCCCGTGCCAACTCGTTTTATGTCACGCCTAGGGTAAACACCACATTCTGGACCCAACTGTGGTCTTGGATTTTTGATCCGGTCAACCATTTAAGAGTTATCCCATTTTTTAATTAACTATGTGCACAAAATATAAAATATATTTAATATTTTTATAATATTAATTTTGGGCACACCGTGGCTCATAATCGCATGTCGTCTCAGTGCATAGTTCTGAAAATATATTTAGAAATATTTCAAAGTCTTATGAGGAAAAAAATCAAGTCTATACATATATTGTGAGTATAAATCAGTAGATCGACACCACCATGTATAACATAATCAGTATGGTAACAAGTGAAATGAAATAATGCAATAAACAAGTGTATTAATTAATTAAAAATCTAAATTAATAGCACATCAACCTGCTTTAGCACCATGTCAGAATCTCTCTATGCATGTATCACAACCATGCTAACCATAACCACATAACGATGGTAAACATAACCTGTCTCGACACCATTATAGAATGTCTAATCATGCGTCACAACCATACCAACTATAACCATATTTCCAATGTATGAATCACACAAAACTGGGTCAAACCCGCCATATAAGCATTTCAAAAATCAATCAGGGTCAATCCCATTGTATAATCATTTTAACATTGGTTAGGTCCAAGCTCAGTATATAAAAAATTCAGCATGTCTTAGGGCCAAGCCTGATATATAAGCATTTCAGCATGTGTCACTCGGCATAGCCCTCTATATAGGCATTTCAGCATGGAAAACACAACAAATGTCATAATAATAAGGATATCACAATATCACATCATAAAACTCAATGGTTAATTATGAAAATTACCATTTATCATTCAATTACACATTTTAGTTATCATTTGGTCTTAAACCAATAACATGTCAATCACTTCATTAATAAGGCCAAGCCAAGGTGAATCTATATCAAGCAATCACCCAAATCCCATGTCATGCTAAGCACACTTTAAACCATTAATCAATTCATTTATAATGAAGGGTTCACTCACCCGAACGGTAGCCACAAGCCAGGTCAATAACCAAATGGATCCATAGGGGTACCAAATAATATTCCAACTCATCATTTAATTAATTTAGGTGTTCATTATGTTGGTGAAATTGCAATATTACACATACTTTTCAATTAAACAGACCACGAGGTTAAGGTTTATAACTCTTACTTTTGATCAATGATCAACAAAAAATTCCAACAGGATTCACTAATGAGAAAGAAGACAAAAATGATCATAAGAAGGATCCTCGATCATAAGTGATCAGATCAAAACCAACAACAACCACAGTCAAGATATTATACTGCATTAGCTAGAGAACAAAGGGAGAGAAGGGAAAACTTGAACAAAATGATTTACTAGGGATTTATTACATAAATGGGATATCTGGAAGGGAATTTAGCACTCTGAAATATTCTAGAATTCTCCCTAGGGTTGATAGGAGAGAGCTGCACATGAGATGAATGAAAAATCAGGTGCACAACACCCTACAAAATTACTGCTTGAGAAATTACACTGCGTGTAACTCATTTACACGTCATGTATTTCTTTTTAGAGGGTTACACCGAAAAACCCATGGTCATAGATTAATTTTAACCCTGCTCGACATTTACATGGTGTGTACAGTTCACACGACGTGTAACCGATTCATGCCCTGCACTGGTTCACAACATGTCCAGAATCACTTACAGATCATGTAATATGTACATTGTGTGTAATCACCCAACAAATAATTTTGAACCTGTATTTTACATAAGGACCTGAAAAAACTCTTGTAAATCCATTTAACACATTTATACCCAGATTACATTAATTTAAACAAACATATATCCACAAAATTTAGTTCATTTTCCCTAAAAAATGTTCTCCGTCTCCAAACAAGACTCGACCATAAAGGCTCAAACAAAAAACTCAAAGAAGGACGTACCAGAAAAAATATGAGATCTTACAAACACGCACCTTCTAATGATTCTCAAATATTTCAATGATTATGAAAATTAGCAATGAATTGTTTTTTAGAGTAATTATGATTTTCCAATAACTACCGAAATATGTTGGAGAGACTATGTGTTAAGAATATTTTAAAAAGTCATTATGGATGTTGTTATCAGTGATGATCTCTATGTACCGATGGTGTAATTTTTTTTCTATGTAAGTAAATTAAAATTTCAAGTATCATTTAATTAAATAAATATAACATACAATGATTTAACATATTAATTATCAATATAGGTATCAACATAATCTTTGACAGTAATATTGGAGGAATTTGTCTTATGGAATTATGGATCTATAATTTATTTTGATGGGTGTGCAACACATGAGGAAAAATATTAGAGTTAAATATAAATATGAATGATAATAAAATGGAAAAATTAAATTTTGGTTACTTCTATTCCTTGAAGGGTAAGAAGGATTATGTAATAATGAACTATTATTCATTATAATATCAACATTATTAAACATTTTATGTTTTGTCGGAAAATTGATGTTATGAATATTTTTCCGACATAAATGCACAAAATATTTTTTATTCTCTTTGTTGGGTGAAGTTCATGATAGACTTCAAGAATTGATGAATTCGTAAGTTTTATACTATTTTACCATTCCTTTAATCTAAAATTTTCAATGTTATATATGTTTTACTAATTAATATATGGAAAAATTATTGGGTTTTGTGAAGTTTTTTAGGTTTTCGAAAGGATATTTCCCAAACAAAAATTTCTTGAAGGAGGTTTTGAAAAACTTGGATTCCAATGGTGGTTGTGGACCTCAGCCTTTCCAGAAGGAGTATGGATGAATCATGTTGTTCTATTAATCTGTTTTAAGTATTAAAAATATTGGTTCAATACTTGGGAAGCACACATGTTCCCCTAATCTGCAGTAAATTTGATTGTGTAACAATATATCTAAGGTTTCCTAGGTCAATGGAAGGATAGTTTTGAATTATTGAGGGTAGTGGGACCTATTTACTAGGATAGGACCTCTATAAATTTTAGGTGGAACTAGATTCCAAATGATAATGCATATAGATTGATTATAGATGATTCGAAGTCATCTGATGGAGACATCAGGCGAGTGGGAGTAGTGAGAGTAGAGAGTATTTTAATCTCCTATGTTTTAATTTATCAACATGATTTCAGTGTTCTCTAATGGATATATGAATTTTTTTCTGAACCACATATTCTCTATGCATGATTTGAGTACTTTAATATTTTGATTCCTTATAATAATAATAATAATAATTATTTCAGTGTTATCCAATGGATATAGGAATTTCTTTAGTGTTCAGATTGTGAACCCTGGTGAGATACCGGAATTCAATGGCGTCAACTCCTTCAGTGTTCTCCAATATCCAGGCTAGCCCCTTGAAGGAGTTGATGCTGCTGAATGCCATTATCTCACCAGAAGTTGAGGTACATGAATCCATCTCACTTGAGTTCGACCGAGTCCAAGTGGATTTGAAGGGTTTGAGCAGTGGATGCCGACGACCGAGGCCGAGCTGGTGTGCCCACAAATGGTTATTTTTTCAGTATTCACAGACTGTGAACACTAGTGAGATATCAATATTAAGCGGCGTCAAGTCCTTAAGTGTTCTTAAATATCGAGGCTAGCCCCTTGAAGGATTTGACACTAATGAAAACCGTTATCTCACCAGAAGTTGAGGTACATGAATCCAACTCACCTGAGTTCGACAGAGTCAGAGTGGATTTGAAGGGTTTGAGCAGTCGATGCTGATGACCGAGGCCGAACTGGTGCACCCACAGATGGATTCATCATCTGATTTGGAGACCCAACTGATTAAGATGATCCTTCTGAGGTGGGATCTAATTTTGAATGGGATTTTGATTTCCTACTGATGTAGCTGTGGTGATGGATCCTCGAGTTTACGGGATGCTATATGTGTTGGTCGAAGACAGGTTTTGTGTAGTGTGTTATGTATTGAATTCCTTTCTGAGTTTCGTGCTTGTAATGGAATGAAAGGAATTATTTCTTTTTTTTATTCAATTAAGTGGGTGAAGTAATTATGGTTATAAAAGGAGTTTTACAATGAAGAGAAGGAGGGAAACATGATAATGACCACGACCACTAGCAGGAGCTCAAGATAGAGAGAAAATCATCTTCATAGAATATTTCTATCTATTTTCTTACTTATTCTTTCGTTCATTCTCTTCAATGTATTTCTTGAATTCTATTATTATTGTTGCTCCGATTATGTGTAACTAAATTATTTTTAGGGTAATTGGTATAAAATTGGTTGAATCCTTTTTCATGTTCATGTTCAATTTATTTCTTGGAGGTTTGTGTTCTTCCTTCTTTTATTTACTATCAATCTCTTCATTCTTTATTGATGTATCAATGGATCAAGTTATAGTTGATTATTTTTAGGTGGTTTAAAATCATTTTTTGTTTCTCTTTAGATCGATAGATTAGAGAGAGTATTTCTAGAAGTTCACAACATGATATTTTCATCCAGTGCACTTTGTTGTTTCAATTATTCTTGAGCATATTTTCTACCCTACTTTAAGTACTTATAGGTGAAGAGTATAAAATATATATGTATCATTAACTTCAATCGAAGTACTTCAATTGGAAAAGGTTGTAGTTCATTCTTCTCCAAGAATAGTTTATCTTTCTTCTCTAGTGCTTGACAAATATGTTAGTCCTAGGGAAAAGTGACTGGACAACCCATCTTTATCACAACCATTAGCACCTTTGAGATTTATTCTATATAGAAAAAAATATCTCTTACCAACTCAAACTATCTAATTTCCCCTGAAATCATCTTTGTATGTCTTGCTTCCAATCTCTTCATTTTCTCTCTTTTATCAATTTTTTTCACTTCTTTCATCACAACACCTCATCCATTGTTTATTTTGTTTTATTTTGTTGTTTTTATTTGTTTTGATTGAAAAATTTTTATCTTTCCATGTGGAATTAGATACCCTTAACACTTTTCTAGTGGTTTATGAGTTTTAAACAATTAAATTTACATAGAGTTCAACGTCATTCATGTCAAATTTTGGCACCGTTCCTGAGAAGGTTGCATCCGACTAGTTATAAAAAACATTTAAACAGTTTCTAAAAAAAATTAACTTAAAAAAAATCAAAACAATTTTGCTGAAAAATATGATTTTATTTCACTTTTGTGTGATTTGTGTAAACTCTATGAACTTGAAATTATATGAAAATTGGAGAAAGGGTTATTTTTGAACTTGAACCATTAATTACTGAAATTAATATACATTCTTTATCCCTTAAAAATAAGAACAAACCTAAAATGGAAAATTAAAATATTGAAATTCAAAGAGCTGTTGAAAATTAAAATTAAAATCAAGTTGTGCCTCAGCCTAGGAATGTCAATATTGAGTGGTCTGGGCTTAGAGAGTTCCATCATCCAACTATATAAAGTAATCCTCCATGTATACAGTTTTCCCAAAGGTCTAGGAATTACGAGATCAAACAATCACACTTCTCCATGCTTCCATCCTTTAATGATTTTCCAACAGAGGATTGTTTAGAATTTATTAAAGACTTTTATAGTAATGTGAGAAAAATACCTTTAAGAGGGTTAAATGAGGAGGATCTTAGGTTGATAGTCTTCCCTTTCTATTTGAAAAGTAAGGCTAAAAGTTAGTTCCAAAATTTAGATGAAGAAATATTTGATATTTTGGACCAACTATTCAACTCATATGTGGGGAAATTTTATTCTAGGAACATGGATACATAACTAAGGCATAAAATCACATGATTTGTTCAAGAAGAGGGAGAAATATTTTACAAAACATTATAAAAATTTAGAGGACTTTAAAGGAAATGTCTGAACCATCACCTCACTCCCACATCTTAATAAATTTTTTTATAATGTTCTCACTCCTTATCATTAGAATGTAGTTGAACAATTTTATAGCGGTGGTTTTTTTGATCCAACACTTGGAGAGATGAAATAAATTTTCAATAAAATGTCTCAAAACTTTCAGCATAAAATCACTAGGAAATAAACCATTCATAGAAGTGAGAACCTATCTCAGGTTGCAGATGTTAATGATAAAACACTTATAGAGAAATTCCTAAACTACTACATGTTTGGGAATACTAGGAGATGGTGTTAAAGCATTGATTTACCCATTTAGAAGGATTAGAGTGCTCATTTTCTGGACTATAGGTCTATAAATTAAGGAAAAAATGACCCCTTTTCCAATTCTTTCAATCAATGTTATAATAATCACCCAAACATGTCATGGAAAGAGCAAGGAGTTTTAAGACCTTCTCCCTCCATGGATTTCCAACCACAATCTACTCAGTTCCAAAGTTTTAACCAAGCTGAGTCTTTAAATTCAAAAGGGGAGTTAAAGGGTTTAATGCAAAAAGTTTTAGGTGAAATTGGTTCCCTTAAAAAATATACAGATTAAAAAATCCATAATCTTGAGCAATAATTTGGCCAACTTGCTAGCAACTAGGTGGAAGAGATAAGGGAAAATTACCTAGAACAATAGTGATGTATCCCAAGGAAAATGTCATGATTATAACAACAAGATAAAGTTTGGGAAATCAAAAACAATTTAGTGTATAGCATAGGAAGTGGAACATGAAATATTATAAGAACCTAAAAATGAAAACATCAAATAGAAAACTAGATAGTAATATCTGGAATAAAAGAAATTATGAAAATTCATATGAAAAACCCAAATAAAAAAGAAAATGAAGTGGGATCTTGGTTAAGAAAGTAAAAATAAAGCGAGGTTTTCGGATGAGGAGAATGAACATCATTTCTTGAAATATTATGCCCCTCCCATCCCTTTTTCACAAAGGATTAAAAAGAACAATGAACCAGATTACTTGAAATTCCTTCAAATGTTTAGGAGATTTAATGTTAACATTCCTTTTGAGGAAGTCTTAAAAAATCCCATCATAAGTTAAATTTCATAAAAAGGTTCTTGGAGAATAAGAGGGAATGGGGTTAGATTTCAACTATTAATCTTAATGAGGAGTGTAGTTCCATAGTTTAGAAAAATATTCTTCCCAAACTGAAAGAACTCAAATCCTTTTTAATATCTTATAGAATTGATGGTAGTAGGGATATTAAGTGCAATTTTGACTTAGGCATGAGAATTAACCTTATTCCCTAATCCTTACTTTAAAAGTTAGGTGTTAAAGATATCAAAGTGACATCTTTGGCACTTCAATTAGTTGATAGGTCTTTTTCCTACCCTTATGGGAGGGTATATTGTAATGTCATGGGTTTTTGGAGATGGTCAAAATCCTCACATGTTTTAAAATTTCAGAGTTTTATGGATAGAACAAATCTTTTCTTGATTATCAAAAATTAATTTCAAGAGTTTCCTTGACCCAAGACATTAGTTCTTGATGATTATTAATGATTAGAAAGTGACTCATGGTTTTTGTTGGGTTTCGAGTGCATAAAAGGCATAATACCCAACTTTCCGATGACACACAAACTAGGGCGCACGCTTTGGACAAAGTGTACGACCTCCTAGGTGTAACCGTGAAACCCTCCAAATCTACTGGACACGTTTTTTCAAACTGTTCTGGAGGGGGCACATGGCCGAGTAACACCTCTGCAGTTTTTAGCAGAGGTGATTTTCATGGTTTCAGCACAGTTTGAAAAATCACGCAGACAACCGTGTGAGGTGTCCCTTTGGACAATGGGTGTCACACGGTTGACACTCGATTAGCCAAACCATTTGAGCTAACCATGCATCCCATTAAAAGTGTGAAAAGTCCAAAATTCCCTTTCCCCTATTTCTTCTCTTCTCCTCCTTCCTCCCCCTTTAGCCATGCACAATATAGGGGAGCTCCCATTTTTCTTCATCCTTTAAGTATTGTGTAAAGTCCCGTAAAATTCAAGGGAAATTTTTTCTTAATTTTCTTTGGAATTTTACAAGAGCGCGGTTTCTGACGGCACCTGATTCCGAGGCCCGGAGTGCCCGGAATTAATTTCCGAAGTTTGGCTCGGGTACATTCAGTGAACGAACGAGCGGGATTTCCTAACTTTTGATCCGGTGCTCGGAATTGAAATCCGAGGACACCGATGAACTCGTAGCACCGATATTCGCTTAAGAAGACCTTTCGCGAAGTTGCGTTTGCCTAGGAGGAGATTTTTTTTTTCTGGATGAAATGAAGAGTAAAATAAATTTGTTATACAATATTTATTTTATTTATCTTCTTAAGTGGTTATATCCTAAGTGTGGAAGTTGGGGTGGAATCACAAGTTCCTAACTAACCAAGTGAGGATTAAGGTGGGGTGGGGCCCACATGAGCCCCAACCCTTCACCTTCCCCTTAACACTCTTCTACCCCCTTAAACTCCCTTGCACTTAATGTGCCAAAACCCCTCAAATTCCCTAACTCCCCTCTCTCCCTCTTAAAGGCTTGACAACTTAACTTTTAATTAATTATACAACTCATGTATAATTAATAAGTGAGTTTAATTTTGAGTTTTTGAAATTCAAACTCTTGAATTCCAAAGGTTGGGTTGTGTTAATAAATTAAGTGTAAGCTTGATTTATTTTTGGGTTAGTTCCTTTGTTACTTGAGAGGATTGGGAAAATCGTTGAGAGACTTGAAGATCTTCTTCGTCTTCGACGAAGAACGTGAAGAACGGTTCTTCTCCGACAAAGAACATCGATCCCACGACCATCGAGACTCGGCGTCCCGGATTCTTCCGTCTTCATCTTCCTCCTCGACAAGGGAGAAGTCGCCGACCGTGGTAATCATCGCCAACGACAACGTACCTCTCTTCTTCGTCTTAAGCGAAAAGTGAAGAGACGTCGTTCCCTCCTCGGACGCACCCCGACGTCCACGGAATCTACGTCCGACGCCTTCCTCCGCGATAACCGACGTGTGACGTCAATTTTCAAGGTAGGGGGTTTGTCCTTTTTAAATTACGTGTTTTCATTCCCTCGAACATGAAAGAATAATCCGTTGGGCGTAGTTCCAAATTTTATTAAAAATTGTGAAGCATTCATTGTTGTGTTTATACGATTGGCCATCTGATATCGTTATAACGGGAGGAGACCGGACCGCACGAACACGGCCGATTCTCCTCCCCCTTCTATTCTTTCGTGTTAATTTAGCGGAGACAGCGCGGTGTCGTCGCAACCGCGCAGGAACAAAAGAATTAATGACCGGAGTGAGCTGCGACGAAGAAACGCGGTGCCGACGCACAACGTCGTTGTTTACGAAAGAGACCGCGGCCAGAGACGGGCCGCGGCGGAACAAGGAGGCGACCGGCGGCCAGCCGGGCCGCCGGCGCCGGAGATCATGAAGGGCCGCGGCCCTACGGCCGCGGCGGAGCAGCCAGGGGCTCCGGCCTCGCTGGCGCCGGAGAACAGGAAGGCTGCGGCCCTACGGCCGCGGCGGAGATCGGGGAAGAGCCGCGGCTACGGCCGCGGCGGAGAAGAAGAAGGCGGCCGGCCGCACCGGCCGCCGGTTTGGTTAGGAGGCGGGACCCGCGGGTCCCGCGTGAGAAAGAAACGGCCGGCCTAAGGCCGGCCGAGATCCGAAAAAAGGGGGGGTTTACCCCCCCGCGTGCGGCACATGCGCGGCCCCCTGGCCGCGCCGCCACTGGCCGGACCGCGCCGCCGCGCCGCCACCGGCCGGGCCGGGTCGACCCGGTTCCGGTCAGACCAGGGGGGGTCGGGCCGGGTCGGCCCGGACCCAGACCCCCCGTTTTCGAGACGACTTCGGTCTTTTGGCCATAACTTGAGCCACGGACCTCCGATCGATGAACCGTCTGCGGCAACGCGATCCTTGGATCGAGACGGTCGTTTCGGTATACTATACTCAAGGCGCACCTTCTTTTTCGGGAGCCTACGTGGTTAAAACTCCGTAGTTAAGCGTGCTTGGCTTAGAGTAGTGATCAGGATGGGTGACCTCCTGGGAAGTTTCACAGGGTGGGTGTGAGACGGAAAGGCTGATATCTTTCAGACTGGACGTCCGATTGACGAACCGTCAGCGGTGATGCGATCCTTGGATCGAGACGGTTGTTTCGGTTTATCGCACTCGAGGTTTCAGATTACTTTGAGTTCGGCCGGGTTGGTTCGTTCACGAAACCAACCGGGCCTTCGGGGCGGAAACGCTCATATTTTGAGCTATGGACGTTCGATCGACGTGCCGTCAGCTTTGTTGTGTTCCTCTTAGTGAGACGGATCTTTTGGCATACTCCGCCCGAGGTTTGGACGCAGGTGGAGTACGGTCGGGTTGGTTTTGCCTTAAAAACCAACCGGGCCCCGGGGACGAAAATGCCAATAACTCTCAGACCGGGCGTCCGATCGACGCGCCGTCTGTTGCGTTGAGTTCCTGTTGACGATACGGAACTTTTGGATACATCAACTCTGGGATTTGTGACAGTTGATGTATCAGCCTCTCGGCTCATGGAGCGGACCCTCCGAACGAGCTTGCTGTGTGCGGGAACCCTAGTGCTGGCTGCGACTGTTACTGTGACTACTACTGCTACTACTGCTACTGTGACTGCGACGACGACAGTACAGAGATCATGTGTGGATTCGACGACGATGACTACAGCACTCAGCGATCCTACGTGGATCAGTGCTACAGGTCCTGTGTGGGCCCGATCCTGTGTGGATTCGACGACGACGACTACAGTGCTCAGTGATCCTACGTGGATCAGTGCTACAGGTCCTGTGTGGGCCCGATCCTGTGTGGGTCTTTTGCGGGGGTTAGTTACCTATCGATCCTTCGTGGGTCCGACGACTTAGATGGATCAGAGATCATCTTTATCGTCTTTTGAAAAAGTATACCTGTGTGAGCTGAAGCCTGTTGCTTTCCTGTATGGATTGTGTTGTGCAATCCTGTGTGGATTACGTTTTGCTTTCCTGTGTGGAATACGTTTACTTTCCTATGTGGACTGAGTTGTACTTGGGCTCGGAGGTTGGAGCGTATTTGAAATTGATGACTTAGGTATATGTATGGGCATATACCTAAGCAGTGTCGGTTGTTACTTCGTGATTGTACCTTTCTTCGTGGTTTATCCTTATGGATTTGAGAGACCTTCAGGGGTCTTGGGGTCCCTACTGAGTAGCTTATACTCACCCCTGCACGGGCTTTGCCCGCACTATGTTGTGTTGGTTGCAGACGACGGACAGCGTTGATCTTAGCTGAGGCTTGCAGAGCAGGACGGTACCTGGAGGTGGACCACTGGGCGGGACATGCTCGGAGCGGACGGCGGGACCCGTGGAGCAGTGGAGCTATCTGTACCCACCCTTCAGGAGGGATTTCTAGTGGACAACTCGGTGTAGTGGCTTTTACTTTTCAGTTGCTGTTTTCCCTTTCGAGTTGTACTTTACTTTCAGTTTGGGTTTGTATACTGGCCCATTTACTTTTCCGCACTTTCAGTTGTACTCTTCTTTTGCTTAGTGTTTACTTTCCGCTTGCTTACTCTGTGGTGTTTGTTTACTTTACAAAGGCAATGCCTTCCATTTTTACCGGGATTTACGCCTTGGTGCTAGTCGCCAGCCCCTGGCCTATGGAAGGCGGGCTTGGGGTAGTCACGACACGGACCCCAAGAGCGGGTCGTGACAAATTGGTATCAGAGGAGTTCGGTTCTACCGCAAACTCTGATCTTTTCTATGTGAAGCAATAATGTTTAGCGTATTGAGTGTGGTTATCAGTCCAGGGAGTCCAGTTTTGGTGCGGCGGCCGACGTATCCGTACACCAGGACCCTGACTTCTGATTTCCGACTTAATGCACGAAAACATTGATTGCGTGTGTGTTTCAAAGTTTTCTTTGTGATTTCTTTGTGTCAGCTCACCAGGTATACTGTTTGACCGTGGCACACCTGTTTCCTTTCAGGATGGCCCCACGACGGCAGCCAGCTAGGGTTCCGAGAGTCGAGCGTGACGACAGCCCACCGAGCGACGAGGCCTCGGTGCAGGGCCCTTTGTCAGCAGTGGCACAGGCGGTAGAACTACCCGCCGAGCCCCCGATGCTTCCAGCGCCAGCCGCTGACGATGCACGTCGCCTCAGCGCACTACATGAGTTTCAGCACCAGCGACCACCCAGGTTTCACGGGGAGACGGATCCCCAGGCAGTAGAGGAATGGCTGGAGGCAGTGGTACGTGTGTTTAGGCTAGTGAGGACGCCAGCAGACTTCATGGTGATCTTTGCTGCCAGCCTCCTTCAGGCAGCAGCAGGCAGGTGGTGGAGCCAATTGTTTCAGTTCTGCGATGGGATGACCTTCGCATGGGAAGACTTCGAGACCTTCTTCAGGGTGGAGTTTGTTCCAGTAGCTCTACACCCCGAGCGTGTACAGGAGCTTCTGCCTTTGCCGCGTGTTTTTCGATCAGTAGCCGAGTCATCTGCGGGCAGTAGACAGATGATGCAGAGGTCCAGGAGGACCAGACTAGCAGTTGGACGATCTCGGGTTTTTGGACAGGTGGTGCGGGGCACCCGAGGTGGGGTCAGAGCCAGGCGTTCCAGAAACGGACAATGTTACTCCTGTGGCGGGAAGGGTCACCTGGCACGCGACTGTCCGACTCCTTGTACGATTGATCAACGGGTGTTAGAGGAGCCACTGAGACAGAAGCAGCGGCGAGTGCTTGAGCAACAGCCGAGTAGTGGACAAGGCAGTAGAGCTTCGAGAGCAGGTGGACAGGAGCAGAACTAGTGGATACATCCTTTGTACTTCTGGTTCCTTGTTGCTTTTGTGTAACGTCTTGTTTTATGAGCTGCAATAATAAAAGACGCATACCTTTGTGATATTTTCGTTCCTGTCCTCTTTCGAGATGTTACTAAGAGGTTCCAGTTTTGGCTGTTGACTTGACCCTCACTTGTGAGACATCTACTGGAGGAGACCCAGTTACCACACACTGATGCCGACAGTGTGACTCAACCCTTGGAGGCGAGAGTAACGGTTGAATCTCTTAGTAGTAGCATCGAGGCCTTACGACGTCATCCTTGGTATGGATTAGTATCATCCATGTTAGGATTGACTGTTTATGCGAAGAATGTGGTTCATCCAGGGGATGAGACCAGATTTCTCTTATCGGCAAAGAAGAAATCTTGCAGCTCCTGTGGGACCTAAGATGGTCCAGGTCATCCAGGGGCGGATGAGTACAGCTCAGAGCCGGCAGAAGTCTTATGCTAATAGGAAGCGGAGGCCACTGGAGTTCGAGGGTGGAGACCACGTCTTCTTGCGGGTCTCACCTCGACGTGGTATTCAGAGATTTGGCCGAGGCGGCAAGTTATCTCCGCGCTTCATCGGACCCTTCCAGGTCCTCAGCAGGATTAGTGAGGTGGATTATCGCCTGGCTCTACCACCTCAGTTGCACCGGGTGCACGATGTCTTCCACGTGTCTCAGCTGAGGAGATACGTGCACGACCCGACGCACATCATTGACCATGGGGAGCTTGACGTTGACGATGGGGCGACTTTTACGGAGGTCCCGGTGGAGATAGAGAATCGACAGGAGCGGGTCCTACGTGGGCGATCAATTCCTCTTGTGCGCATCAGATGGCAGCACGAGAACCTCCAGGAAAGCACATGGGAGCGGGAGGCTCAGATGCGTGCTCAGTACCCTCATTTGTTTCCCTAGTTTTGATGTATCTTTACGGGGACGTAAAGACCTGAGGTGGGAGTAATGTAAAGACCCGTAAAATTCAAGGGAAATTTTTTCTTAATTTTCTTTGGAATTTTACAAGAGCGCGGTTTCTGACGGCACCTGATTCCGAGGCCCGGAGTGCCCGGAATTAATTTCTGAAGTTTGGCTCGGGTACATTCAGTGAACGAACGAGCGGGATTTCCTAACTTTTGATCCGGTGCTCGGAATTGAAATCCGAGGACACCGATGAACTCGTAGCACCGATATTCGCTTAAGAAGACCTTTCGCGAAGTTGCGTTTGCCTAGGAGGAGATTTTTTTTTCTGGATGAAATGAAGAGTAAAATAAATTTGTTATACAATATTTATTTTATTTATCTTCTTAAGTGGTTATATCCTAAGTGTGGAAGTTGGGGTGGAATCACAAGTTCCTAACTAACCAAGTGAGGATTAAGGTGAGGTGGGGCCCACACGAGCCCCAACCCTTCACCTTCCCCTTAACTCTCTTCTACCCCCTTAAACTCCCTTGCACTTAATGTGCCAAAAACCCTCAAATTCCCTAACTCCCCTCTCTCCCTCTTAAAGGCTTGACAACTTAACTTTTAATTAATTATACAACTCATGTATAATTAATAAGTGAGTTTAATTTTGAGTTTTTGAAATTCAAACTCTTGAATTCCAAAGGTTGGGTTGTGTTAATAAATTAAGTGTAAGCTTGATTTATTTTTGGGTTAGTTCCTTTGTTACTTGAGAGGATTGGGAAAATCGTTGAGAGACTTGAAGATCATCTTCGTCTTCGACGAAGAACGTGAAGAACGGTTCTTCTCCGAAAAAGAACATCGATCCCACGACCATCGAGACTCGGCGTCCCGGATTCTTCCGTCTTCATCTTCCTCCTCGACAAGGGAGAAGTCGCCGACCGTGGTAATCATCGCCAACGACAACGTACCTCTCTTCTTCGTCTTAAGCGACAAGTGAAGAGACGTCGTTCCCTCCTCGGACGCACCCCGACGTCCACGGAATCTACGTCCGACGCCGCGACGCCTTCCTCCGCGATAACCGACGTGTGACGTCAATTTTCAAGGTAGGGGGTTTGTCCTTTTTAAATTACGTGTTTTCATTCCCTCGAACATGAAAGAATAATCCGTTGGGCGTAGTTCCAAATTTTATTAAAAATTGTGAAGCATTCATTGTTGTGTTTATACGATTGGCCATCTGATATCGTTATAACGGGAGGAGACCGGACCGCACGAACACGGCCGATTCTCCTCCCCCTTCTATTCTTTCGTGTTAATTTAGCGGAGACAGCGCGGTGTCGTCGCAACCGCGCAGGAACAAAAGAATTAATGGCCGGAGTGAGCTGCGACGAAGAAACGCGGTGCCGACGCACAGCGTCGTTGTTTACGAAAGAGACCGCGGCCGGAGACGGGCCGCGGCGGAACAAGGAGGCGACCGGCGGCCAGCCGGGCCGCCGGCGCCGGAGATCATGAAGGGCCGCGACCCTACGGCCGCGGCAGAGCAGCCAGGGGCGCCGGCCTCGCTGGCGCCGGAGAACAGGAAGGTCGCGGCCCTACGGCCGCGGCGGAGATCGGGGAAGAGCCGCGGCTACAGCCGCGGCGGAGAAGAAGAAGGCGGCCGGCCGCGCCGGCCGCCAGTTTGGTTAGGAGGCGGGACCCGCGGGTCCTGCGTGAGAAAGAAACGGCCGGCCTAAGGCCGGCCGAGATCCGAAAAAAGGGGGGGTTTACCCCCCCGCGTGCGGCACATGCGCGGCCCCCTGGCCGCGCCGCCGCTGGCCGGACCGCGCCGCCGCGCCGCCACCGGCCGGGCCGGGTCCAGCGGACCGGGTCTGTCCGACCCGGTTCGGGTCGGATCCGGGTCGGGTCGACCCGGTTCCGGTCAGACCAGGGGGGGTCGGGCCGGGTCGGCCCGGACCCAGACCCCCCGTTTTCGAGACGACTTCGGTCTTTTGGCCATAACTTGAGCCACGGACCTCCGATCGATGAACCGTCTGCGGCAACGCGATCCTTGGATCGAGACGGTCGTTTCGGTATACTATACTCAAGGCGCACCTTCTTTTTCGGGAGCCTACGTGGTTAAAACTCCGTAGTTAAGCGTGCTTGGCTTAGAGTAGTGATCAGGATGGGTGACCTCCTGGGAAGTTTCACAGGGTGGGTGTGAGACGGAAAGGCTGATATCTTTCAGACTGGACGTCCGATTGACGAACCGTCAGCGGCGATGCGATCCTTGGATCGAGAAGGTCGTTTCGGTTTATCGCACTCAAGGTTTCGGATTACTTTGAGTTCGGCCGGGTTGGTTCGTTCATGAAACCAACCGGGCCTTCGGGGCGGAAACGCTCATATTTTGAGCTATGGACGTTCGATCGACGTGCCGTCAGCTTTGTTGTGTTCCTCTTAGTGAGACGGATCTTTTGGCATACTCCGCCCGAGGTTTGGACGCAGTGGAGTACGGTCGGGTTGGTTTTGCCTTAAAAACCAACCGGGCCCCGGGGACGAAAATGCCAATAACTCTCAGACCGGGCGTCCGATCGACGCGCCGTCTGTTGCGTTGAGTTCCTGTTGACGATACAGAACTTTTGGATACATCAACTCTGGGATTTGTGACAGTTGATGTATCAGCCTCTCGGCTCGTGGAGCGGACCCTCCGAACGAGCTTGCTGTGTGCGGGAACCCTAGTGCTGGCTGCGACTGTTACTGTGACTGCTACTGCTACTACTGCTACTGTGACTGCGACGACGACAGTACAGAGATCCTGTGTGGATTCGACGACGATGACTACAACACTCAGCGATCCTACGTGGATCAGTGCTACAGGTCCTGTGTGGGCCCGATCCTGTGTGGATTCGACGACGACGACTACAGTGCTCAGTGATCCTACGTGGATCAGTGCTACAGGTCCTGTGTGGGCCCGATCCTGTGTGGGTCCTATCCTGTGTGGGTCTTTGCGCTCAGTGGTCCTGTGTGAACCAGCGCCTACAGGTCCTGTGTGGGCCCGATCCTGTGTGGGTCTTTTGTGGGGGTTAGTTACCTATCAATCCTTCGTGGGTCTGACGACTTAGATGGATCAGAGATCATCTTTATCGTCTTTTGAAAAAGTATACCTGTGTGAGCTGAAGCCTGTTGCTTTCCTGTGTGGATTGTGTTGTGCAATCCTGTGTGGATTACGTTTTTCTTTCCTGTGTGGAATACGTTTACTTTCCTGTGTGGACTGAGTTGTACTTGGGCTTGGAGGTTGGAGCGTATTTGAAATTGATGACTTAGTTATATGTATGGGCATATACCTAAGCAGTGTCGGTTGTTACTTCGTGATTGTACCTTTTTTCGTGGTTTATCCTTATGGATTTGAGAGACCTTCAGGGGTCTTGGGGTCCCTACTGAGTAGCTTATACTCACCCCTGCACGGGCTTTGCCCGCACTATGTTGTGTTGGTTGCAGACGACGGACAGCGTTGATCTTAGCTGAGGCTTGCAGAGCAGGACGGTACCTGGAGGTGGACCACTGGGCGGGACGTGCTCGGAGCGGACGGCGGGACCCGTGGAGCAGTGGAGCTATCTGTACCCACCCTTCAGGAGGGATTTCCAGTGGACAGCTCGGTGTAGCGGCTTTTACTTTTCAGTTGATGTTTTCCCTTTCGAGTTGTACTTTACTTTCAGTTTGGGTTTGTATACTGGCCCATTTACTTTTCCGCACTTTCAGTTGTACTCTTCTTTTGCTTAGTGTTTACTTTCCGCTTGCTTACTCTGTGGTGTTTGTTTACTTTACAAAGGCAATGCCTTCCATTTTTACCGGGATTTACGCCTTGGTGCTAGTCGCCAGCCCCTGGCCTATGGAAGGCGGGCTTGGGGTAGTCACGGCACGGACCCCGAGGGCGGGTCGTGACATATTGAGCCACACTCTTCGTTTAGACTACATTATTCAAGCCATCGGTTGAGTTGGAATTGCGTTAGTAAGATCTTGAGTCCTATTGCTTCTCTTTTCCTTTTCTCTAGTCATACGGTGCACTAAATCCATGTGATCCGTTTTACCATATTTTTAGGGTGTTTATCTAAAATGCTGATTTCATCCGAATCAACTTGAGTTAGAGGCATAGATTGGGCATTCAAGTGTCTGCCAACACGAGGTAGGTGGTTCTTAGATTTATATTTGATTTCTCTCATGTTTTGGGGGTGCGACTTTGAGTGTTCCATTGGGTAGTCTGAGTGAGACCCTAATTAATTAACTCCTTGCTTTTAAATTGTTAAACTAATTCTATGGGATGCCTCTAGGCATTCCCTATCCATGTTGTCACGTGCAAGTTCAGGATAGAGGCTTTGGACCTTGGGATGTTTAGGGTAGGGGTGTTAAATTGTTTAATTAAATTGGATATATATATATATATATTTATTTATTTCTCACTCATGATGGTTCCATGGGAACACAAGTGGCGAGGCCCGATGTCAATTTTGGTTGTGATTCCCACTTGGATTGAGGCAAAATTATTCTCAAGGGTGGACTTGGACCGAGGCTTATATTGGGTGATGTTGATCACAAGTTGGATGACATGCTCATCAAAATAAGGCGATGTGATCATCATGTTACGGGCATGGATCATGTGATATTGGATGGAAATGGCCATCAAATTGTGATACATGATCATAGGGGAATGAGGTGACATATTACTGTGGATTAGGAATTTGTTTGTGATGTCAGATCACCATGATTGGCCGACATTCCATTTGAAGTTGTGTGCACACAAATAAGACTTATATGATGATGCAGTGTTGACCACTCGTATGGGTAGAGGCCTCTGTTAGATGCGACTTAAGATGGTGTTGACCATCAGTGAGTTTTGGAGGTACTTTCCATAGAAGGCTAGGTGGATGGTGAGGATCCATCGGTTGACAGTGTTGAGATCATTGTTCAGGAGCTGAGGCTTGCTGTATACTTAGGCCGATGGGACATGTTCATTTGTAAGGATTGATGTCTCCGTTTTTTTGATGCCAGGATTTGAGCCGATGGGGAAGTATGATCTGATGTCAGAGGGACCAGGTATCTGCTGGGGCATGCCTTTTGGATGTTAGATACTTGATAATGGAAGGACATTTTGAGATATGATATGAGGGTTCACCTAGAATGATTACCGATAGAGGATGCCTTGGGATATATGCTAATGATCCTTCCACTACCGTTATATCAACAATGGAAGAAATAAGTGAATGCTTCCTTGTGGATATTAAGCACAAGATAATGAGGTTATATTACATGTTGGTCAGGTACTGTTCTATTTATATTTTAGATACAGCTACTTAATCATAGATTTAAGTTAGGCACATGTTGGTGGTGGCCTACTGAGATTATTCTCACACCCTACATGGGCCCTTAGAAATGTGTGTAGATTTATTACTCTTACGATCAATTAAGGGACTGTGGTCAAGAGATGGAACTTATGGATCTTGTTGGACCTTTTTTCATGTGATGGATGGTAATGGACCTTGATCTTCCTATATCAGCTAGAGTTTACCATTTTGTTTCCTTTATTTTGTATTAGAATTCTTATATGCACATACTGCTAAGGTCAGCCATGGAAAATCATTTTTACTATTGTATTGTATGACCTGTAGTGATATGAATGCTTAGTTCCAAATGGTATTTTGGAATGTTTATTTATTTCCACTGCTGCTGTTGATTATGCTTCCACAATTGTTTGTTACTTCTTCTACTATGGCATGTTACTAGTCTGCTCAGTTATGGACTTTCTTTAGCTGCTATATTTATCTATAGAACTTTATTATTATCACATATTGAGAGTATAGTCTCCCCAATTTCATCCATTTATACCCTCACTTCTATTCGGTAGCCTTTGGCATATTGAGAGGTACACCTAAGGCCTAGTGGTCAACCGACCCGGAGCATTATTCAGGTGGAAAGACAAGTCGGGGTGCTACAAGTGGTATCTAAGAAATCTTGAATAAGAATTAGTAGCGTATTTCAACTAAATAATAATTATATAAAATTATTTTATTTTATATTTATCTTAATATTTGGGATATGATATATTGAATATTAGGATGTTGTCAGAACTGGGTTCAGAGCTCGTGTTTGGGTGCTTGCAACCCCATGCACGGGGGAAAAACTAAGACACCGGGGGGTGGGAGTATGTTGTTATGAATTTATATTTTTAAAATTGATATGACTTCTGCCTTGATTGGTTCCCTTGGGTGTGATTATTACCTATTGTGATATATGATCCTTGGCCTAGTATGGAATATGAGGAGTTATGGACCCTTGGCCCAATATGGAAAGGGATGTTTTTTATTCTTTATTGATAGACACATAAGGTGATATATATATATATATATATATATATGTGTGTGTGTGTGTGTGTGTGTTCCTATTATTAAATTCATTATGATTTCTATTGGGAACCTAGATTTTGATAAGAGGGGTTGGGTTGTTTAAAGCGTCAATAAAGGAATCTAAGTAGTGTTTTCCTACCTAGCCTTTATTTGGTGGTATTATACTAAACCAAACTAGGCATGTGGTTTTAATGAGGTCTGTATGTGATGTGAAATATAATATATATGTATGGGTCTGGATCTAATAGGAGTAGGTAGGGATGATGATTAGGGGTGGGCCATTTATAATGTCATCAAAGTAATCTAAATTGTGTTTTCTTGCATAGCCTTATTTGGTGGAATCTTACCTGGACACCTCAGTCTGATATGTGACGCCTGACTCCGATGTGGGTAGGAGAGGGGCCATGAGTATGGGTTTATATGTGATACTTGGCTCTGTTATGATAGGGTAAGTGGCTAAGAGGATAGATGTCGTGGGGCATGGTTGTGGTGGGGGAGAGTAAGGGTAGTGATATTTCACTACATGTTAAGGATTTTCTTATCTATGATATATTTGTATATATTGTTATGGATGTTTGACCATGGTATTTGTATTCAGTAGGATTCCACCTAGACAGGATCCAATGGAGCTTCAGGTGGGAGGTGATGTGGTGCCGTAGGAGCATGCATAGTTTGAGACCCCTGAGGTTTAGACAGATTATGAGTCATAGATACATGCTCAGGTAGAAGATCTAGTGAAAGCAGTGAAACTGCTAGATTTTATAGCCTTTGGGCCATGGATTTATGAGTATCTCAGAGTGATCCTGGTATGTGTTATCTAGTTCATCGATAGGGGAGCTCAGGGAGCAGATCCTTCTATGGAATACTTGACTCACAAGTTCCAGTCGCAACACTCACTTCTATTTTAGGGTGAGGGCGGTCCATAGGTGGTTGATAACTGGATAGAGTTGATGTAGATGGTCCTCAAGCAGCTGGAGACACCCCCAGGGAGGATGATGAAGTTGGCGATGTACATTATCATAGTACTGGCTAAACACTAGTGGGACATGCAAGTTCAGGCTGGAAGACACAAGGTAATAGTTTGGAAAGATTTTGAGTCTAGGTTCTTTGATCACTTATTCCTAGAGACTCTGAGGGTGAAAATAGATTTTGAATTCTTGATTATTCAGTAGCGAGACATGCCCATCATAGACTATGCAACTACATTCACCAAGTTATCTCATTTCACACCCTATATGGTGGGCGATGAAACCTCAAGTGCGAGACATTTCGAGGATGGTTTATGTACCACCATTTGTGTGAAGGTAAACATTTTCAGGTTAGCCTCATTCTCAGAGGTGGTGAATTATGCATTGATAGCTAAGGGTAATTTGGAAACTCAGTTGTTTATAAGATGGATTATGACATCAGGTGAATTTATAAATAATGATTTAGGAATATTAAAGTGATTCCAATAGGAGTTCCAGTAGGGAAATCAATCAAAGGACTCAAGAATGCCACCGAGGAGTGGGTCTTCAGTGGTGTGATTCTAGTGCGGGCAGATGGGACATGTAAATACTTAGTGAGAGTGGCCTATAAAGTATTTTTGGGCATGTGGATAAATTTTCCATCTTGATAGGTTCTGCAGGAAGCCTTCTTGGTAATCTAGGAGCCATGGACTTAGTTAGACCTTGGAATCTAAAGTTGGACCCGGAGCGGTATTGAGAGCCGGTAGTTGGGAGTCTGCTACATGTAGAGGTTGTGGTAGAGACAATGAGACCTAGTAGTTGGGTCAATGGCCAGTGGCTGGTGAAAAATCATATGGAGTATATGATTTAAGAATTTTTCTTCAGGCTAGGTGCATATTGTGGGGCTACTAGGGTCAGAGAAGGCTAGTGAGAAGATGACAATCAGAGGTATTCCATGAGTGTGACCATGTTTAATTTTATTTTTGGCATGGAACTTTTTATAGGCTTGACCATTTTGGATTCACGAGGTGAAAAATATGTATTTGGACTAACTAGGTTCTGGTTAGTAGGTTGGAATCATCTCAGATGCATTATGATATATATACATGGGGTGTGTTGACAGTAGAATTTGTGTGAGGTGCGAGACACCAATACTGGTTTTGAGCATTTGTTGAGTTGAGGGACCTCACATGTGTCATGTGTGGAATTGGTATGAGTCTATCATTTGAGTATTTCATGATTTTGATGGGTGTTCGATGTGACATAGGTATGACTTGAGCACCTGATGAGGTGCACGAGAGACAATGTGTCACAAGAGGACTTTTGAGTTCAATGATGGTCAGTGGACCATTGGTTTATTTGAGTTTTGGGTCAGGAAGTGATCAAGGTAAGTAAATCCTATGGTCAGGAGAACCTTTAGAGAGATTACTTATGATCATGTTGGTTGGGGTAATCCGGGTTGATTTTAGTGAGATGGGTATATTCAGTTATATCTCCAGGTTTTTTATAGCTTGGGGATGGGCTATGTTAAGTGGGGAGATTATAACATCTTGGGTTTTTGGAGTGGGTCAAAACACTCACCCATTTTGAATTTTCAGAGTTTGTTGGGTAGAACAACTCTTTTATTGATTATTGGAACTTAATTCTGAGAGTTTCCTTGACCAATGGCATTGTGTTTTGATGAGTCTTAATGCTCAGAAAGTGCCTTGAGGTTTTAGTTGGGTTTTAGGTTCATTAGAGGATAAACACCCAACATTACAGGGGTTTATAGAATGGGGTGAATAGTTTTGACAAACTGTGTAGCCTCCCATGTGTAACTATGTGGCCCTCTAGGTCCACTGGACAGGATTTTTTAAACTTTACGGTAGGGGGCACACAACCGTGCAATACCTCTGCAGTTTTCAATAGAGATGATTCACACAGTTTCAAAACAGTTTGTAAAACCATATGAGACAACCGTGTGAGGTTCTCCTTTGGATAGTGGGTGTCACATGATTGGATTATAGTTATCCAAATCATACAACCCATTAATAGTGTCAAAAGTCCAAAATGACCTTTCCCCACATTTCTTATATTCTCCTCCTTCCTCCTCCTTCGGTCACTTACAACAGAGGGGAGCTCCCATTTTTTTTCCTCCCCTAGGTATTGAACCACACTATTCATATAGACTCCATTATTTAGGCCATGTATAGACTTGAAACCACATAAGTAAGATCTTTAATCCTCTTGATTCTCTTTTACTTTTCTCTCGCTATATGATGTGTTAAATTTGGCGAGCCATTTTACCCTATTTTTAGGGAATTCATCTAAAATGTTTATCTATTATGAATCATCTGGAATTAGAGGTTAATATTAGGCATGAGATCATCTACCAACATGAGGTAGGTGGTTTTTAGATATATATTTTATTTCACTCGTATTTTGGGGGTGAGGTTTTGAGCACTCCATTAGGTTGTCTGGGCAAGACCCTAATTAATTAACACTTTTTTTAAAATTTTAAATGGATTCTATGGGATGCCTCTTCGAATTACCTAGCCATGTAATTAGGTGAAATTGTTTCCCTTAAAAAATATATATATTGAAAAATCCATAATCTTGAGCCTCAATTAGGCCAACTTGCTAGGAACATAAGAGGAAGAGATAAGGGAAAATTACCTAACATAATAGTGGTGTATCCTGAGAAAAATGTCATGCTTATAAAAACTAGATCAAGTTTTAGAACTCAATAACAAGTTATTTTATAGCCCAGTGAATTTGAACATGAAATTTTAGAATAACTTGAAAATTAATTCATCAAATAGAAAGTTGGATAGAAATGTCTAGAATAAAAGAAATGATGAAAATTCATGTGAAAAACCAAAAATAAAAAAGAAAATGATGTGGGAACTTGTTAAAGAAAGTAAAAATAAAGTGAGGTATTAGGATGAGGAGAATGAACAATCATTCTTGAAATATTATGCCACTCCCATCCATTTTTCACAAAGGCTTAAAAATAAAAATGAACCAGATTACTTGAATTTTTTTTAAATGTTTTGGATATTTAATGTTAACATGCCTTCTGTGGAAGCCTTAAAAAAAATACCATAATATATGAAATTTCATAAGAGGTTCTTGGAGAATAATTGGGATTGGGGTAAGATTTCAGATAATAATCTTAATGAGTTCAGTTCCATTTTTTTATAAAAATATTCCTCCAAAACTGAAAGATCTCAGATCCATTGTCATATCTTATAGAATAGGTGGAAGTGGGGAGATTAGGTGCCATTGTGACTTAGGTGAGAGCATTAACCTTATTCCCTAATCATTACATAAAAATTTATTTGTTAAAGATATCAAACTGAGATCTATGAAACTTAAATTATATGATAGGTCTCTTGATTACCCTTATGGGAGGGTAGATTGTAATGTCCTGGGTTTTTGGAGCAGGTTAAAATCCTCGTCCGTTTTGAATTTTCAGGCTTTGGTGGGTATACTAACTATTTTCTTGATTATAAAAACTTAATTTCAAGATTTTCCTTGGCCCAAGGCATTAATTATAGATGAGTATTAATTTTTGGAAAGTGCCTCATGGTTTTGGTTGGGTTTTGAGTGCATTGAAGGCCGAACACCCAACTTTACAGTAGTGTACAAAATGGGGCATACACTTTGGAAAAAGTGTGTGGCCTCCTAGGTGTAAGCATAAAACCCTCCAAATCTACAAGACATAGTTTTTCAAACTGTGCTGGAGGGAATGCATGACGGGGTGACACATCTGTAGTTTTTAGAAGAGGTGATTTGGATGGTTTCAGCATGCTTTGAAAAATTATGTCGTGAAACCATGTGAGGTACCCCTTTGGACAGTGGGCTTCACACGGTTTCTAGATGATTAGATAAACTATTCAAGCTAACCATGTGACCATTAAAAGTGTGAAAAATCCCAAATTCCTTTTCCACCTATTTATTCTATTCTCATCTTTCCTCCCCTTTGGCCATGCACAACATAAGGGAGATCCCATTTTTCTTCCTCCCTTGAGTATTAAGGCACTATTCATATGGACTTCATTCTTCAAGACATCAGTAGATTTGGAACCACGTTAGTAGGATCTAAAGTCCTATTTATTCTCTTTTCCTTTTCTCTCTCTATATGGTGCAATAAATCCATGCGATCTGTTTTACCCTATTTTTAGGGAATTCATCTAAAATGTCGATTTCATCCAAATTGGATCGATTTAGAGGCTAAGATCAAGCGTGAGATCATCTACCAAAACTAGGTAGGTGGATCTTCGATTTCTATTTTATTTCGCTCATTTTTTGGGGGTATGGATTTGTGCGTGCCATTGGATAGTCCGAGTGAGACCCTAATTAATTAACTCTTTACTTTTAAATTGTTAAAAAAATTCTATAGGATGCCTCTAGGAATTCCCTAGCCATGATGTTATGTGCGAGGGTCGGATAGAGGCCTCTAACCTTGGGAAGTTTAGGGAAGGGGTGTTAAATTGTTTAATTAAATTGGATATATATATATATTTCTTGCTCTCTATGGTTCCACGGGAACAAAAGTGAAAAGGCCCAATGTTAATTGTGGTTGTGATACCCACTTTTATTGAGGAGACATTGATCACTAGGATGGGCTTGGCCTAAGGGATACATTGGGTGATGTTGATCACCAGTTGGATGACATGGTCATTGGAATAAAGTGATGTGGTCATCAGGTTACAAGCATGGATCATGTGATATTGGATGGCGCTGTCCATTAAATTGAGAGACATGGTCACATGGGAATGAGGTGCCATATTGGTGTGGCTTAAAAATTTTTTGGTGATGAAAGCTCACCATGATTGGCTGAAGTTCCATTTGAAGTTGTGTGAACACAAATAGGACTTAGAGGATGAGGTGGTGTTGACCACTAGTGTGGGTAGAGGCCTCTGTTAGATGTGAATTAGGATGGCGTTGACCATCAATGGGGTTTGGAGGTGCTTTCTGTATAAAACCACATGGATGGTGAGGAGCCATCAATTGATGGTTTTGAGACCGTTGGTTGGGAGTTGAGATTTTCTGTATACTGAGGCCGATGAGACAAGTTCATTTGGAATGATTGATGTCTCGGTTCCTTAGATGTTGGGATTTGAGCCGATGGGGAAGTATGAACTGAGGTCATTGGGACTAGGTATCTACTAGGGCATGCCTTTGGGACGTCAGATACTTGATGATGGCACGACATTTTGCGAGACGATCTGAAGGTGGAACCTGAGGGTTTACCTAGAATGATTACCAATAGAGGATTCCTTGGGCTATATTCTAAGGATCCTTCCACTACTGTTATATCATTGATGGCCGAAATACATGAATGCTTCCACGTTGCTATTGAGCACAAGGGAAGTATGTTATATTACACTCTAGTAATGTACCATTATATTTATATTTTGGATACATATGCTTAATCATAGATATAAGTTAGGCATATGTTGGTGGTGGCCTACTGAGATTATTCTCACACCCTACACAGGCCCTTCAGGACGTGTGTAGATTTATTTCTCTTGTGACTAGGTAAGGGACCGAGATCATGAGATGGACCTTAGGGATCATGTTGGAACTTTTTTCCTGGGATGGATGGTAGGGGATCTTGAGGTTCCAACATTAGTTGGAGTTTGTATCAGAATTATTATATGTACATACTACTAAGGTTGGCCATGGATGACCCTTTTTACTATTGTATTGTCTGAACCGTCGTGATATGAATGCTTAGTTACAAATGGTATGTTGGCTTGTTTATTTATTTCCACTGATGCTGTTGATTATGATTCCATAATTGTTTGTTAATTATTTCAATATAGTAGGTTACTAGTCCATTTAGTTATGGTTATATACCACTTGTAGTGACTTGATAGACTGAAGATTAGGATATTGTCATAACTGGGTTCAGATCTCGTGTTTGGGTGCCTGTAGCCCCATGAATGGGGGACACACCAAGATTCTAGGGGTGGAAAACTGCTGTTCTACATTTCTCTTTTTATAGTTGATATGATTTCCATGTTGAGTGGTTCCCTTGGGTGTGATTATTACCTGTTGTGATATATGAACCTTGGCCAGGTATGGAAAGGGAGGAGTTATGGACCCTTAGACCAATATGGATAGGGATTTTTGTTATTCTTTATTGATAGGCACATAGGGTGATATATATATCTATGTGTGTGTTCCTATAATTAAATTATTTGTGATCATCATTGGGAACCTGGATTTCACTAAGAGGGTATGGGTTGTTTAAAGTGTCAATAAAGGAAGCTAAGTAATGTTTTTCTACCTAGCATTTCTTTGGTGGTATTCTACTCAACCAACCTAGACACGTGTCTTTAATGAGGCTTGTGTGTGATGTGAAATGTAATATATATGTATGGGTGTGGATCTAATAGGAGAAGGGTGAGATGATGATTAGGGGTGGTCTGTTTAAAATGTCAAAAAAGAAAGCTAAGAAGTGTTTTCCTGGATATCATTTTTTAGGAGAATGTTACCTAGACACCTTAGACTGATATGTGATTTCTGAATCTGATGTTGTAGGAGAGGGGCTATGAGGTTAGGTTTATATGTGATACCTGGATCTGATATGAGTGGGTAAGCAGCCAAGAGGCCGGATGTCACAGGACATGCTTGTGGTGGGGGAGAGTTAGTGTAGTGAGATTGCACTACATGTTACTACTTTTACTATCTGTGATATATCTGTATATACTACTATGGATGTTTGACCATGGTATTGGTATTCATAAGGATTACACTTTGATGAGATCCAATGGAGCGTCATTGGGAGGTGATGTGGTGCTGTAAGAGGATGAATAGGTTGAGACCCCTAAGGGTTAAGCAGATCATGAGCTGTAGATATAGGCTTAGGTAAAGGCTCCAGTGAAGGTGGGGATATCACCAAGTTTGATAGCCTTCAGGATGTGGCTTTATGAGTAGCTCAGAGTGACCCTGGTACGTGTTATCTAGGGAATCGGTAAGGGAGGTCAGGGAGTAGAGCCTTCTATGGTGTACTTGAATCACAAATCTAAGTCACAACACTCACTGCTATTTCATGGTGAGGGTGGTCCATAGGTGGATGAGAATTGCATAGAGTCGATGAAAATGATCTTTGGGCATCTTGAGACAACCCTAGGGTGGATGGTGAAGCTGGAGGGGTATATTCTTAGAGGACCGACTAAACACTAGTAGGACGTGTGGGTTCAGGTGGGAAGACACAAGGGACTTGTATGGAAATATTTTGAGGCTAGGTTCTTCAATCACTTCATCCTAAAGACTCGGAGGGTGGAAATATCTTGGGAATTCTTGAGTACTCAGTTGGGAGACATTCCCATCATAGACTATGCAGCTACATTCAACGAGTTGTCTTGTTTCGCACCTGATATGGTGGGTGAAGACACCTCAAGGGTGAGGCATTTCGAGGGTGGTTTATGTCATGCCATTTGTGTGTAGGTAAACATCTTCAGGTTATCCTCATTGTTGGAGGTAGTGAATCAGGTGCTGATAGCTAAGGGTAATTTGACATATTGGTCATTTATGAGCTGGCTAATGGTGTCAGGTGACTTTAATAATGATGCTTCATGGAGAAGAAAGTGATGCCGAGAGAAGTTTCTATAGGGAAATCAGGCCAAGGACTCAAGAAGGCCATTGAGGAGTGGGCCTTCAGTGGTGTGATTCTAGTGTAAGAAGCTGGGACATGTCCAAACTCATTACGAGAATCCTCTAAAGGAGTTTTGGGAATGTGGATAGATGGTCCATTTTGAGAGGTTTTGTAGGAATCCTTCTTGGTCATTTAGGATCCAAGGACTAGGTCAGACCTAGGCATCTGAGGTTGGACCAGGAGTAGTACAAGGAGTTGTTAGCTAGGAGTATGCTGCATGTGGAGGTTGTGATAGAGACAATGGGACCCATTAGTGGGGTCAGTGGCCAGTGGCAAGTGCCCCATCGTAGGGAGGCCGTGATTCAGGTAGTTGAGCTTCAGGCTAGGTGCATTTCATGGGTATTCCAGGGTCAGAGTAGGTTGGTGGGATGACAACAGTTAGAGTTATTCCATGAGAATGTATGAGTTTTATTTTATTTTTGGAATTTCCCTTTTTATAGGCATGATCGTTTTGGATGCACGAGGTGGACAAGATATATTTGGACTAACCAGTTACTGGTTAGTAGGTTGGAATAAGCTCAGTTTCATTATGATATATATACATGAGGTGTGTTGACACCATAATTTGTGTAAGGTGTGAGACACCAATATTGGTTTTGAGAATATATTGAGATGCATGACCTCACGCGTGTCATGTGTGGCATGGTAATGAGGCGGGCATCGATGCAGTGTAGGATTTCGATGGGTGTCCGATGTGACACGAGTATGACTTGAGAACCTAATGAGGTGCATGAGTGATGATGTGTCATGGGAGGACTTTTGTGTTCAGTGATGGTCAGTAGACCATCGATTTATTTGGGTTTTTGGCTCAGTAAGTGACCAGGGTAGGTAACTCCTAAGTTGGGGAGTGCCTTGAGAGATTTGACCTATGACCTTATTGGCCGGGGTAGTTGTAACACCCCGAGATTTTATTAAAAATATTCTTTTTAATTTCATTAATGTCTTGTGTTGTATGCTACACCAAAAGGAGCTTGCAAAACACACATCCTTGACTTGCCTTGCATTACACGCAATCGCGACCTTCCTCGATAGCGTGTGTGGTACGCAATACCGAGTTTCACTAAACAACGATATGCTATTAAAATATTATTAAAACTAGCTGTTATGAATAGTAATAACCACTTTTTGAAATTTTTTAAATTTTATTTTTCAAAATGGACTTCATTTTTGGATTCGGAATATCGAAATTAGCTTAGGGTGAAATTTTGGTACTTTTCGGATAACTTTCATATTCTGATGAATAGTGAAAATTATTAAATTTTAATTAAAAACAACTTTTTTAATCGAAATAATTAATAGTGATAAATTATTAATTTGAGTGGTTTTAAAGTATATTTAGAATATATTTTTACAATTTAATACAATGTTGGTCATTGGATGTAATTTCATATTTAAACTAGTTATAAACAAGTGTCAATCTTTTGATAGTTATTATCTCTTAAAAACACGCTATTTGTTTTGACGACGGGATTTAATTTTTAAATTAGTTAATGTATATGATATGTTTTGAATTTTATAAAATAGACATCATTTTTTAATTCAAAATATCAAATATAGCTTAGGCCTAATTTTTGGTATTTTTCTGGAAACTTTCATTTTTTGATGAATAGTGAAACCACTATGTGGTAGTTAAAAAAACTGAATTTTTCATAAAACGTAATTTTACCGCTTCTGTGAGTGGAATTTCGAAAATCCGAGAGACACAGTTGATTTCAGTAAGTAAAATGTGATTCAATGAGATGAATATAATTTTTGGTGAATAGTAACTTTTTACTTTTTTTACCACGGTTAAAAGTAAATAGGGTAATTAAGGGTAAAAATGATATTATTATTACCCTAACACATATCCTAATTCTATTGGATAAGTTTAATTCGACCAAAAACAACCTTAGGAATAAAATATGACCATTTAGGACCTCTTGGATTATATTAAGACATTTATTATTAATTTATTCAAAGATGGGTTAAAATAGTTAAAATCAAAGTTTAATAAGTAAATCATTTTTAATATAGGTTTATACATAAGATAAATTAGACTATAAATATTAATTTGAAATCTAAAAAGATTTCCTACATAATGATATTTAATTTTTAATTTTTACACATTAAATAATTTAATTTATTTATGACACAATGATGATGTAGTAATTATTTTATTAATGAAATATTGACATAATTGATGTTATAAATACCCAAATAAATGTAATTTGAGACTTTTAATGAATTACACTAATTTTGTAGGTTAATATGACATGTTATTATTGATTTAATTAACTTTGTTCGAACTAATCATTCTGTTATGATTTTCACAAAAAATCAATTTCTAAATAGTGTCAAAATTGACATAAAATAGTTTTTAAAACAAATATTATATTATTAATTTTTATTTTATTCCTAAAAATATAAGGTTCGGCCAAATGACTTAGATAAGGTTATATATATTAATAATAAACAACTTGGGGTTGGTTTGGCTTGTTATAGTAAGTTTATTAACCTTATACTCTAAGAACACAAAAAGACACGGTAAAAGTAAAATTATCTAACTTAAAGTTAAATATAAATGATAAGGTTAAAATAGGAACATAAACTTGTCTAAATTATATTGGATGAGATTATTTCGACCCATACCCACCTTATCTTCGAAATAAATCAATTTGGAGCTATTTAAAACCGAATATGACTTTATAATAAAATAATATTTTTAGTTATTCCAAAGGTGCCTCTCTCCTCCCTTATAAAAGGACACCTCCTCCCTCTCTTAATCACACCACTTTGAGCCTTCAAGATCGGCCAACCCCTGCCAAATTCTCTTCTCCACTTCCCTAGAAACATCCTAGAGGTCCTTGTCTTCTTCAAAGACCAATTTTAGTGCCCTAAGAGGAGGACTCAAAGAGGCGCTTCAAAGAAGAGGTAATGCCCGTTACCGATTCTTTCAACTTTATTTCTTCTTCCACTTCTTCTTCTTAGAATGTTTCATTATGAAGTAATAACATCAGTATCACTCATATACTGATATTTTATTATAATTATGAAACAACCCTATTTAACCATCTATCCATCCTACGAAAAACGAAATCACCGCGCGTGCGTACGTACGGAATACCGTCTCCACGCCGTGGTGTAATCTATTTTCCACCACCACCTTACTTGGATGGGTATAATGGTGTAGATAATAACTATATATGATTATTGTAAAGTGATATTGATTCTTAAATAGTATACATACACTCCAATACAATTCCACGATCATGAGAACGATATCATCGCTCGTGCGTACGTACGGAATACCGTCTCCACGACGCGATGAGATTCATTCTCCACGTTAACCATTCATGAATGATTATAAAGTATATATAATAAGTAATCATGAAATATATGAAATAATAATGATACTGGATTTATGTGTATATATATATATTTCATCAACTTAATTCCATTCAACTCAATAAGGAAACGAAAGCAGCGTTCATGCGTACGTACGGCCTACCGTCTCCATGAACGGTGTATTTATTTCCATTTACTGATCTATTATATATATGTATATTCTGAATATATATTATATATAAACCATGTTTTATATTCTGGAATTAATTAATCATGATATAAGTAATCATATGAATAATTACAAGTCAAAACACGAACGACAAATGAAACGATTTTACCCAAAATGCTCTTTAACATGGAATTTACAAAAGAATGGGTAATATAAAGTCATAAGTGAACCATATATGATATCATAACAATGAGTATGATTCTGGAATAAGTCAATGACATTATTTAAATCATTATACAGGAGGTTTGGACACTTACAAAGCAAATCAGACCTAAGGTAAGGGATAAATTTTCAATCTCATTTTTATCCGAGATTGCTTATACATAGGTATTTACTGGGGTTACGTTTATCATCCATGAACATGTTTTCTAAAAATGATTTCATTAAATGTTTAACATTCTTCCATGGATTTTTAAAGTCATTTTTACCCTTTATTGACTTTTTACCACATTGTATGAATGAAATATTTCCTTTGGTTACCATATAAGGTACTTTTTGACTTTTCTGACAAAAGTACGAGGAGAATGTTATTTTTAACTTATACTGCGTGAACGGATTTTTACAGTTTCATAACGCCTCATTTTAAAGAATATTCCTCTACAATATTGCATGATTATTTTCAACAAAACCCTTATCTTTTAAAATTGCATAGAATTTTTTGAAAAGAAAATGATTTTAAAGAAGAAAGGATATTTTCCTCAAGAATTCATTTCAAGTGTTTTGTCAAAACTATTTTCCATCTAAGATGAAATTATTTCATATGTGTATGTTTCAAGTAAAATGTCTCTATGATTTAAATGGTTTCAATTTTCTTATGATGAAATGATATCAATTTTTTATGGATTATGTTATGATGACATGATGTTTAAGAATCCCATTTTATTTCATGGGTTATGCTATGATATTTGATTTATGATTTTGTGGCACACGAAAGAATGATTTTATTATGAGATGGGTGGGACCTATATCTACCTCCAATGCATTGGGTAAAGATTTTATATCTCATGAGATAGACATGGCTGAAACGGTAAGTTAATCCGGTTTAGTGTTATAGGACTGAAACGAGGAGTGAACTCGATTCAGAATGGGACTTTGTCCACTAAGATGGTCTTGGCAGCAATGCCTTGGCTACTATGGAAATCATAACATGTGTTTAATGTATGCCACAATTAAATGTTTTATTCCCATGATATTTTATCATTCTTAATGTTTCTTTATGATCTATGCCTTACGTACTTCCATGTTTTATGTCATTGCTCAAGCTTTTGATGTTTAAAAATTATGTTCAATTTTTTTAAGTTCAAATGTATATAGTATGTTTTATTTTATCCATGCATACCCTTACTGAGCATTTGAGCTCACCCTTTTTATGTTTTCTTTTCCCTAGGATATAAAGAAAGGTTTTAGGTAAGAAAAAAAAGGGGAAGATCTTTATGGGAGATGTTGAAGATCTTTCACCACGATTAGAAGATTTTATTCCGAGTTTCCAAAGACACTAAACTATTACGGTCCTTGTGTGTCTATTTTTTTATGTATTAAGTATTCCAAAAAAGTAATGTAATGTCCATGTACGCCAAGATTCGGGTCTCTACAGTAGTCCTAGATGATTTTAGTAAGATGGGTACATTTAGTTCTATATCTAGGGTTTTTATAGCTTGGGGATGAGCTATGTTAAGGTAGAGGGATTTTAACATTCGGGGTTTTTGGAGTGGGTAAAAACCCTCACCCATTTTGAATTTTCAGAGTTTGGTGGGTAGAAAAGATATTTTCTTGATGATTGGAACTTAATTATGAGAGTTTCCTTGACCCAAGGAATTTATTTTTTAGGATTCTTAATGCTCAGAAATTTACTTGGGGTTTTGGTTGGGTTTCAGGTTCATTAGAGGTTGAACACCCAACTTTACGAGGTGTAGAGCCTAGGGCGCACAATTTGGACAAACCGTGTGACCTCCCAAGCGTAACTATGTGGCCCTCTAGGTCCATTGGACACAGTTTTTCAAACCATGATAGAGGGGGAACACATCCATGAAATACCTCTAAAATTTTTAGTAGAGATGATTCAAACGGTTTCAACACTGTTCGGAAAACCATGAGGTACAATCTTGTGAGGTTCCCCTTTGGACAGTGGGTGTCGCACGGTTGGCCCATAGTTATCCAAACCATGCAACCCATTAAAAGTGTGAAAAGTTAAAATGTACTTACCCACTATTTATTATATTATCCTCCTTCCTCCTCCTTTGGTTGTGTAAAATAGAGGGGGATCCCATTTTTCTTCCTCCCCTAGGTATTGAGCCACACTCATCATCTGGACTCCGTTCTTCAGGCCATCAGTAGCATTGGAACTGCATCAATAAGATCTGGAGTCCTCTCAATTCTCTTTTACTTTTCTCTCACTATAAGGTGCATTAAATCCATGTGAGCTGTTTTAACCTATTTTTAGGGAATTCATCTAAAATATTTATATCTTCCGAATCATCTCAAGTTAGAGGCTAAGATTGGGTGTGAGAGAATCTACCAACATGAGGTAGTTGGTGTTTAGATTTATATTTGATTTCACTCATTTTTTGGGGGTGCACCTTTGAGCATGCTGTTGGGTAGTACAAGAAAGACCCTAATTAATTAAATCCTTTATTTTAAATTGTTAAACAGATTCTATGAGATTCCTCTAGGCATTCCCTAGCAATGTTATTACGTGCGAGGCCAGGATGGAGGCTTCAGACCTTGGGCAATTTAGGGTGGGGTGTTAGATTGTTTAATTAAATTGGTTATATATATATATATTTATATTTCTTTATTTCTCATGATGGTTCCATGGGAACAAAAGGGGATAGGCCTAATGTGAATTGTGGTTGTGATAACCACTTGGATTGAGGAGACATTGTCCACCAGGATGGGCTTGGCCCAAGGGATATTGTTGGTGATTCTGATCACCGGTTGGATGAAATGGTCAATGGAATGAGGTGATCTAATTGTCAGGTTTCAAACATGGATTGTGTGATATTGGATGGTGATGGATATTAGTTGAGATACTATGATTGTAGGGGAATGAGGTGAAAAATTAGTGTGGATTATAAATTTTTTGGTGATGGAAGCTCACTGTGATTAGCTGATGTGCCGTTTAGAGTTGTGTGTACACAGATATGACTCAACTGATGAGGTGGTGTTGACCACTCATGTGGGTAGAGGCCTCTGTTAGATACATATTGGGATCATGTGGACCATTAATGATGTTTTTAGGTGCATTACATAGAAAGACACATGGGTAGTGAGTATCCATTGATTGGAAACATTGAGACCGTCATTTGGGAGTTAAGGCTTTCCATATACTAAGGCCGATAGGCCAGGTTCATTTAGAAGGATGGATGTCTCCATTAATCAGATGTTGGGAATTGAGCCAATGGAGAAGTATGAGTTGAGGTCTAAGGGACCATGAATCTACTTGGGTGTGCCTTCAGGACATTAGATACTTGATAATGGAATGAGTTTCTGAGAGATGATCTGAAGGTGGAACTTGAGGGTTCTTCTGGACTGATTATTGATAGAGTATGCCTTGGGCTATATGCTAAGGATCCTTCCAATACCATTATACTGACGATGGATAAATTAAATGAATGATTCCTTGTGGATATTGAGCATAAGGGAGTATGTTATATTTCATGTTGGGCATGTACTATTCTATTTATATTTTAGATACACCTTCTTAATCACAGATGTAAGTTAGGAACATGTTGGTGGTGGCTTACTGAGATTTTTCTCACTCCCTACATGGGAACATTAGGATGCATGTATATTTATTGTTATTGTGGTCAGGTAAGGGACTGATCTTAGAAGTTGGACCTTAGGGATCATGTGAGATCGTTTTCATGGGATGGATGGTAGAGGGCCTTTAGGTTTATATAAGCTGGAGTTTACCATTTTTTCCCTTCTTTTGCATCAACATGATTATATGTACATACTACTGAGGTCATCTATGGATGACCATTTTTACTATTTTATTGTATTAATTGTCCTGATATGAATGCTTAGTTACAAATGGTATGATGGATTTTTTATTTATTTCCACCACTGCTATTTATTATGCTTATGATACTGTTTGTTACTGCTTCCACTATAGTGGGTTACTAGTCCCATCAGTTATGGTCTTTCTTCCAAACTATATTAATATATATAAAGTTATTATTATCACCTCTAGAGGGTATAGCCTCCCTACTATCACCTCTTTACACCCTCCCTGCTAGTCGACACCCTTTGGCATATGGGGAGGTGTGCCTAAGGTCCAATGGTCAACTAGAATTAAGCTCTATTCGAGTGGAAAGACGGGTCAGGGCACTACATAGATGGCTTACTAGTTGATATAGGAAAATTTTCATTTCCCACTGACTTCATCATACTTTAAATGGAATGTGATAGAAACATCCCAATCATTTTAGGAATGTCATTCTTAGCCACAAATGGAGCTGTAATTGATGTTTCGTAGGGTAAAATTACCCTTCAGGCCAGTGATGATCAAGTGGATTCCCATGTTTTCTAAGATAAAACTCTTTTGGTTAGTTTTAAGTTGACTAATGTGGTTGAGTAAGTGTTTAGATATGATATTAGAAGGGAAAATCATCATCCTTTTGATGATTTTATCAGTGAATCTATTGATGATCATTTTTAAGAAACTTTTGTGGAATCTGAGTCCACACATGAAATGGAAAGGCTGGGAAGAATTGAGAAACAAATTAATAAATACATTTCTTAGGTTTATGAAGTGGTCCATCTTCTCTTAGTACTTAAAGTTGAAAGGGTTTCTCATGCTGATATTCAAATTTCAAAAACCACCCTTTTCCCATTCATGTTTCTACTTTTGTCCCTTGGAACCTGAGAAGTATGAGTCTGTTAATGTTTTGTATTTTGTTGAAAATGAGAGTTCTAAATATGAGGTTGAGTATGTTTTTAGTACTATTCAACTTGGTTTTTAAAATAAGGTTCCCCAATCTATTGTGAGTGATTTTGAAGAGTTTCTTGACACTTTTGCAGATATGGAAACCAAGTCTATCCTTGATTCTTTGAATTATCTAGATGATGAATTTTATTTCCATGACTTTGAGAAACTATTTTACAAACTTAAGAAGTCTTCACCCATTTATCCAAGGTAGTTTTTTCTGAAATCCAATATGAGATTCATAGTTGTAGCATTAGCTACTTCTAATTTTGAAATTTTAAATGTCTCAAGTGTGGGGGAGAGAGTTACTGAGAAAGTAAGTAGTCATGCTAGTTATTTTCAACAATTTTATGAGATGACCACTACATTTATTTATTATTTAACTGAAAGTATAGGATTTGATGTAACTTATGGAAGGAGGATTAGACCAGGATCTTTAGATTGTTTTGGAAGAATATTTCAGGCTATAGAATTTCATGAAGTCTTGAGTAAAATTGCTGAAATTTATGAACACAACACCAAGAATTAAATAAATAATAATTCAAAACCATTGAATGATCATGGTTATAGAACATTAGGGGATAAAGTCTGTCTGAAAACTTAAAATTTATCGCTACATGGGAGGAAAACCATTATTTTCTTTCCTTTTTATTTTTTTTGGTTGTGTTTGAATAAATTTCTCTTGCTTGATTATATCATACAATTTTCTTATTCAAACTAGGATCCCACTTCACACTTATCCTCATTTTTATAATTATGTAAGAATGGATTTAATGATTCTCATTTGTTTACTTTCTGGTACTTACTTAGAATAGGCTGAGTGTGAATCAATGATGAAGGAGCTATATTTTGGAAGAATATAGGAGCTAAAATTTTGGGCTACTAGATGAATTATTGATGTGCAGAAAATGGGAAGTTTATTTTTCTAAGACTCGAGTGTTAAAGCTCTTTTTCAGGGGACACTAGTAGAATACTAACCTATACCAACGGTTTGGAACCGTTGGTATAGGCCTCCAAACCGTTGGTATAGCCTATACCAACGGTTTGGAGAACCGTTGCGATGTAAGCCGTTGGGATAGGTCTATACAAACAGTTTTCCCAAAACCGTTGGTATAGACCTATCCCAACGGTTTAGAAAACCGTTGGTATAAGTAATATGAAAATATATTCCAACGGATATAAAACCGTTGGTAAATGTATTTCAAAAAAAAAACATGTGCTGGGATTTGATCCCATGACCCCTTGTTTATAATCGAACGACTTAACCACTAAGCTAACATCACTTTTGTAAACATAATTTCATAAATATATATATGTATTATCATAATTATTTAAAATTTAGATTTATATAATGTTCTCGGGTAGCAGACCTTGAAGAAATGAAAGAATCTATCCCAACGGTTCTCAAAACTGTTGGGATAGGTGGAAATTTCCAGGGGGTGAATGTTGGTTTTGGGGGTGAGTTTTCCCAACGGTTCTCTCAAACCGTTGGGAAAGGGGGGGGTCTTTCCCAACGGTTTGGGAGAACCGTTGGGAAAGGGGGGGTCTTTCCCAACGGTTTGGGAGAACCGTTGGAAAAGGGGCCTCAAAACCCCCCTTTCCCAACGGTTTGAGAGAACCGTTGGGAAAGGGTGTATATAAGTGTTGGGAAAGATCCGATTTCCAGTAGTGGGAGTTTTCATTTAAATTCTTTACTTAATTTTCTGATTTTACTTCATCTATTATTTTCTACACGGGGTGTTATAATTTATTGTAGAGTTTATATTTAAGTGATTTTTCTTGTTAAATTCATAGTATAATACCTGCTAGTCATTAATACTATTTTATAGTCTTTAAATACTTAATTTGTGCTTTTATTTCTCATATTGGTGCTTTAACCATTACCTTTTAGAAACTCAAACTTTTACATGTATGAATCTTCTCTGAAATTCTCTATCAATGTGCTAAAATCGAAGTAATAGCTTGTAGGTGTTATTTTTCATGTTGAGATAGATGAATTTGATGTGGCTGAATAATTTTTGAACTTTATTATGACCCTTAAACATGAAAAATTCACTTCTGAATTGAAAATATTTTTGAACATTAAATGTATTAAGTATTCTCCCACATTGAAATTCAACAATGGGGATATTGTTTCATTTTAAGTGTGGAGAAGGGGTCTTTTAATGTGCTAAAATGTAATTCATTGGGAGGCCATAAAAAACCATTTTTTTTTGAAATTGTATGTTTTTGAGTATTATATAGAAATTATCACTCGATGAAACTTTTTCTCAAAGATGAAGGTTATGAAGCCACTTTGAGGAGATTAATTACTATCACATTATGGATTTGATTGAGTAATTTTTTTCTTTCCCTCTTGAGAAAATGTATTTTGGTATAATTTTTGGAAAATTTTATACGATTATTATTTATTTTGAACCTTTTAATTTGTATTTAACTAATAAGATATGCATCCAAATGGATTATGAAATGAAAATCCTAATCTAGATTGAATTCATTCCTTTATTCCTTTTATTATTTATTCATAAAACTATTGGATGAGTTATTTACTCTAAAAATAATGTTTCATCCCACCCCATATAATGGTCAATATATTTATTATGATCTCTTAAATTATGTGATTATTTTCACCTGGAGGTAAATAGAAGTTTGGAATTTTATTTGGATGCAATTTGGGGTTTTTTAAATTCGCTTTAAATTTTCAATTTAAATCATTTTTATAAAATAGTAACTGATTTTGCACTGAATAAATTTAATTTGAGGGGGAATTCATACTTACTACTTGAGAGTCTATGGGGTAAAATTTATATGAACATAAATTCTTAGTGGAATTTCATATTTTCTAATTTGAGATTTATTTTCTACCGTTTAATATGGTTAAAGGTTGATTAAGGATAAATAAAGTCTTCAGTGTGGGGGAATTTGATGTAGCACTTATTCATTACATTTTTTTCAAATCCTTTTTGGGGGATTCCATGTATATTTAATTCTTGAAATGGATTTGTTGGGTATTTATCTCCTTTTGGTTAATTTATAGAAGTTTCTTCAAATTAATGAAATTATTAATAAATTTTTTTGTTTAAAATATCAATTTCATATCTTTTTATTTATTTATTAAATTTATTTTTGATTATAATTTGAGTACTATAATAATTTTCTTCCTTAGTATTATTTTATTTTTTTATGTTCTATAAATTTTGGTATTAATTAATTAATTTAAGTTTAACTTATAATTTTATTTCTTTAAATAATTTAATAATTAGGTCCTTTTAATTTAACTTCAATTCTTTTGTTGTTTTAATAAAATAATTATCATGAATTTGATATATTTAATTCTTTGTATTGTCTTTAGTTACTTAACAATTGAATATTTATTTTATTTTTTGATTATTTTTTATTTCATTATTGTTATTTTGATTTCTGGACACAACACCATTTTATTTATGAAATTTTATGTCTGCAGCCGCATATGAGAATGGAAGATGCTCCATGTACCCCTTTTCCATGTATCCAATTTCCATGTACCCAATTGCCTTCACATTTCCATAATGGTATGGATACCTATGTAAGAGAATCCCTATGTAGCCGAACATGGTATTCATGTACCTGATTATACTGAAACTGAATACAAAAACCCAATGCAATCCAACTACTGAGTTTTACGGAAGATAAAATGAAGCTGAAGAATGAAGATTTCATGGGAGGTATCATGGATCATAGACATGGTTCATTTTCTCTAGTCTCCAAATTTTATGATGACATCACATTATTGTTAAAATCTTGATGGAGGCTAATCTAGTTGAAGATGATCACCCAAATTTAAGTTGCCATCGCCCCTAAGAAGGATGATCCATTTGAAGGAGACGACACTAGAGAGATTGAAGAATATAGAATCCACCATGTATGAATTGAAGAATACCATTTCTAATCCATGATACCAAGGCCAAAAAATGATTTAGGATTTATGTTTTTAAGACCCATTTCTGACTGAGAACCCAGTACGAGCTCATAACTGTTGAAGAATCCAAAATCAAGTCTTAGATACAATTGAGTAGTAGACAAAGCTGAAGGATGAAGTTAAGGCTGAATAAAATGAATAACTAATGGATGAGATTAGTTTAATGAACTAGACTCTATTCCATGATTAAAGAAGATGATGACTGAAGATGGAAATTTGAAGTTGACAAACCAGTCTAGGAGGAAGAACACCCAATATCTGGATGATCCCTTTTCCAGAGTTGACACTGCTGAATGCTGAGATCTCAGTGGAACTTGAGCTAGATGAATCAATCTCTCCCGAGTTTGTAAAAGTCTGAGTATATTTGAAGGTTATGACTAGTGGATGTAAATGACCTAGGAAATGCTCGTATGTCTAGAGATAGATGCATCATCTGATTTCGATACCAAGATGATTAAGATGTTCGTTTGTAATCCTTCTGAGATGGGATATGATTTTGAAGGCTATTTTTTATTTTCCACTGATTGAGCAATGTGGATGGATCATTGAGTTTAAAATATATTGAATGTGTTGGTTGAATATTTGTTGTATGTGGTGTGGATGTTGAATTCCTATATGAGTTTTGTACTTGTAATGGAAGTATGATTTATGTGGGTTGTAGTAATGAAACTAGAATTGGTCAATCCATAGGATAACTGACACTATAACATGAAAGTTAAAATTATGAGGAATTATCAGGTGTTATATAGAGTATTAAATTCTTTTTTTAAGTGATATAAATTTTTGGATGTAAATATTTCAGTGACAACTGTTATGATAGTAGGAAAGTAAGGAATTATTTCATTTTTTCAATCATCAAATATAGTAGTGATTGTGTCACTTTAAGTCGATGGAATAATTTTGGTTATAAAAGGAGTTTTACAAAGAATAGAATGGGGGAAAAATCAATATACATATTTTTTTATAGAGCGAAGGTAAAAATTGGGAGAATGACCATGAAGACCAACTAGAGCTCGGAACAGAGAGAAAATAATATCCGATAGAGAATATTTCCCTATATTCTCTTTATTATTCTTTTATTCATTATCGATAATGAATTTCTTGAATTCTGTTGTTTTAATTTTTTCAATTATGTGTAGCTAAATTATTTTTAGGGGAATTTTTATCAAATGAGTTGAATCTTTTTTCATTTTCATGTTCAGTTTGTTTTTTGGAGGTATGTGTTCTTCCTTATTTTATTAACCTTCGATATCTTCCTTATTTAGTGATGTATGAAAGGAAGAAGTTAGAGTTGATTATTTTGAGGTGGTTGAAAATCATTTTATACTTTTATTTAGATCTATAGATTAGAGTCACATCATGATATTTTCATCCAATGCACTTTTTCATTTCAATTATTCTTGAGTAAAATTTTTCCCCATTTCAAGTACTAATAGGCTAAGATTAGTAATTATCTATGCCTCATTAACATCAACCTAATTACTTTAATTGAAAAATTCTATAGTTATTTATTCTATAAGAATAGTTTCTCTTTCTTCGTGAGTTCTTGATAGACATTTCCATCATATGGAAAAGTGATTGGACAACTCATCTTTAAAATGATACTTACAACCATTGAGATTTATTATAATCATGAAATGTGATCTCTTAACAACTCAAATTATCCAATTTACCCTAAAATCATATTTTTATGCCTTTATTACAATCTCTTGATTCTTTCTCTTTTTAATTTCTTTTGTTCACTTCTTTCATCACATCACCTTATCCACTATTTAGTTTGTTTTCTTTCGTTGTTTTTCTTTTTTTGGTTGCACAATTATTATCTTTCCCTATAGAATTTGATACTCTTAATTACCACTTTTATAGTAGCTTGTGTGTTTTAACTAATTAAATTTACCCAATGTTCAGTGACATTCGTGTCATACATTATAAATTATATAAATTATATCATGGAGGCTTGAAATTCATAAAGAATAAATTATATCTGTACGAAGAAAGGTGGTAAAATATTGTTCCTATGTGTGAAAATTTTAAAAGAATCATGTGGTATTGAATCAGGTGCATAAATACATTCAAATGATGAGCAAGGATGTATGGTGGAATCTGTATCCAAAATCATGGGCAGAGTACATCTGGAAGATGATGAAACTATGGAGATAATTGGAAAAGGAAATGTCAATATTTTGATGAATAATGGAGGTGTTTTGAAGATGAATGTTGTTCAAAACATTCAAGGTCTTAAAAATAAGATCATATCAGTTGGAAAAATTTATGAATAAGGTTTCATAACCACTTTCTCAAATGGAGTGTGGAAGGCATCCCGAGGATCTATGGTGATTTTTCAGGGTGTGATGAATAGAATCCTATACTTGATTAAAAGAAAAGATGACGTTTCAATGACCATAATAACTTCATCAAAATATCGAAAAGTATGGAATACTAGATATGGACACCTCAGTGAGAAGAATATGATTGTTATAGTATAAAAGGGAATACCTAAACCAAATTAGACTAAATTTGAAATATGTAGAAACTATTTGTTGGGGAAATAGAAGAAGGTGTCCTTGAATTTGGATGGATGGAAGCCTATGAATTATAAGATGTGAATTATTCATCCTTATTTTTAGGAGAATCCCTCTGAATTCTAGTGGTGTATCTGTGTACTTTGGGACTTTTATTGATAATTACACTTATATTTCCTAGTTATACTTCCTAAAGAATAAACAAGATGTTTTTAGGAAATTATTCATTGGGAATCTTTGGTTACAATTGAGTGTGATTGGAAGATTAAGTTCCTCTAAATAGAAAATGGTGGAGAGTACCCTAATCATAACATCTGAAATTTCCATCAAAATAAGGGAGTTTGGCATGAGGGGATAGTTCTCAGAACTCTATAACAACATATTATGGTTGGAATAATGAATATAATTCTATAAGAGAAAGGTTAGGGTATGCGAATTAATTTCTGAATTACTATAGAAATTTGAGAATAAGATATAAACATGGAGACATAATTATAAAAAGAACTATTTCTTCAGCTATGGAACAAGAACTTTCAAGAAGAATTATTGTTCTGGTAACATACCAAAAATAAACCATCTTAAAGTTTTAAAAAGTGTGGAACATGTTCATGTTGATTCCAAGGATAAAGAAAAGTTGGATGCTAAATCCAAAGTGTGTTTTATTTTTTTTATGGTGATGATAAATTTGGATATAGTTTGTGGGATTATTTAAAGAATAATGTCATCTAGAGGTGAGATGTTGTCTTAAACAGATTTTTGTGTGTGGAATGATCAGAACATGGAAGAGAAATAAGTATAGGTAAAATAAACTGCTGGTGTTTTAATTTAATAGAGTGATATTACTAAAAGGAATTCATAATAAAGATAAGAAAGTTCTAAAGGGGATAAAACTCATGAGTGTATACTAGAAGCAATAGTTATAGAAGGAATTTTTTAACCAGGTTGTATAGAGCAGCAAATTTAGTTTATGAGAAAAACAATAATTAGGAAAATAATTTAGAGGCTTGGGGATGATATAAAAATTGCCCTTTTAATGGATTTTAGTGATCCAAAAAGTCTAGAATATGAAGCAACCCTCAGTGACTCTAGGTATTTGGTTTTTTTTCATGAAGGAGGAAATGCATTCCATGAATCTCAATGAAACATGGAATCTAGATGATCTTTTGAATTGAATGAATGTTCTATATAAAAAATGGGGTTTTTCATCTAAAGGAAGAAGATAATATAAGTAGGTGGTAAAAAACATGAATATTGGTGAAAGGTTTCTAAAAAAATGAATGAACTGACTTTTCAACGATTTTCTCACCAATCGTCTGGCACACTACTATTTGGAATATTCTGAGAATTTTTTCCTCTGAATATATTTTTCTTGGAGTTGATGGATATAAAGAAAAAATTTCTTTAGGGATATTTGGAGGAGAATATCTATATGGTTTGGCCTAAGGGTTGAATATAATATCATAAGGAGAAACTTATTTTCTTATTGAATAGAAGTCTCTATAGCTTGAAGGAATCCTGTTGAATGTGGAATCATGTCTGATACTTTTGTGCTTGAACAATGTTTTACTCTATATGATACCAATCAATTTTACTATCAAATGAAATTGGATAATTGAATTTTATTATATTGATTTTCTATGTGGATTATTTTTCACTGGAGGGACTAGATTTCAATGGACTAAGAAGTTGATGGAAAAATTATATTGATGGTTTTAAATTAAGTATCCTAGTCTTGCTTAGAAAATCATGGGGATAAAAATTTTGAGGGATTAGATATTCAAAAGCTTGGTATTATACCATATGTAATACATTCAAATGGTTAATCAAATATTTTAAATTAATGAATGTAAACCTATATCAACTCCCCTAACCATACAATTAAAACTTTCAAATGTATATCCACCATCAAAAGAATAATAAGTAAAAAACATTGCAATGATGCCTTATGGATCATCTATGAGATGTTTGATGTATGAAATGATCTACACATGGATTGATATTTCTTTTATAGTGGGGTTTATGAGTTGTTTCATGTAAAAACCTAGGAAGAGGAATTTGGCGGATGTGAAATGGGTCTTCCCATATCTGGAAGGTTCAGATGGAAAAACATTTTTTTGGGATATGATTATCCATTGAAGGGAATTTTAGATACAAATTTTTCAAGGGATATAAATTATTGAAAGAAAATGAAAATTTTCTTTTCACTTTAAAAGGAAAATATCCAGTTGGAAATAATTATTTCATCACATGGTTTCCCTAAAAACAGTTGAAGTAGAATATGTTATTGTTACTGAATCATAAAATGAGTTTGTCTGGTGGATATGATTGCTGATGTATCTTGAAAAATAATTGAAAGGAGAAATTTTGTTATATGAAAATAATATATCCATTCAACTTTTTAAGAATCCTAATTTTTAGGAAATTTTGAAAAATATAAAATTGAAATATCATTTCATCCAAAATCTTTTGGATGACATAGTTTTGATTCTTTAGAAGGTGGATGGAACAAAAAATCCTGATGACTTTTTAACAAAGGTGTTAGTCCAAGAATGTCTGAACCAAAATTGTGCCTCTATTAGACTTGGCTAAAAGGAAGGATATAGGAAAAAATTCATGCATTGGAAGGATATAAGCTCTGATGAATGTAGAAGGAGATTGGAATCTATGAAGTAATATTTATGTGGGGGATTTTTGGGTTTTGTGTTCTCTCATTAGTTTCTATAAAGAGATCTCTAGAAGGAGAATTTATATAAGGGTATTTTTTGGAATGTGGTTTTTGATAGTGGTTTTGGACCTCATCCTTTGTAAAATGAGTCTCAATAGATCATTTTATTTTATTTTATATTGGATATAACAAAAGGATAAATTTTATTATTCATAAGAATGAATGTTCACCAACTACCAATTTTCAATCTAAAGGTGTAACTGTATACTAGATGTTTCCTCAGCCAGTTGAATGAAAACTGTTAATATCATAGGGCGGTGTAACAGGTTTATTGAGAGATGAAATCTATAAATTTGACGAGGAAACAAATGTTGAGTGATAATTCTCATATTTTGATTAGAAATGATCATAAGTAATGATATATAGGCTTCCATTTAGTGGGATTAGTGAGAGTATAGTGTTTTATAATATCATCTACTTTAATGTTTCAATGTGTCATATGAAATTTTTTCTTAATAACATAATTCTTGTCTGTGATTATTTTTTTTCTTTTTTTAATTTTTTGTGTGTGTGGTTGATTCTATGTGATGATTAGGTTGTATACTTCTTAGTTTCATAACATATAGTCAAGGGGATGTGAATAAATTTAAAAGGTAGGCATTTCAAATGTGGTTATTTTGAATTAATACTGCGACAGTTCTTCTAGTTTGAATCCCAATAAATGAACATGTTATAGAACATGCTTAACAAAAATTACTTATCCATAAAGAATAAAAAATAAATTACTTATGTGAAAGTGAAGGTAGATATATTTTATAATATAGCTAATAATTTTTTTAATATTACATATTTTGTGTCTTTTATTTTGAAAATTTTATTTCATAAATGAAGTTTCATCATAGAATGGGATATGTAGAATGTGGATATTATGTTTTATGATTCATTTTCTAGATTTTCATGAATACAATGGGGATGTATTTTAGTTCTATTATATATATTATGATTTAATTTTTTTTTGTATTGTAAATTTTATAAATCTATTTTTTTAGGTTTTTATGAATTTAACTATTATTTTACTAAAGAATTAAACTATCTTAAATATTTATTTGAAAAATATTTTTTAGGATTGATTAATTTATAGATATATATATGTACATATAAAGTTATAATTTATTTTTATTATCATGAAAAATTGTTGTAAAAAAGTTTATATTGTTTTTTATTCATTTTCTCCTTCCACTACTGATTTTGGTTTCATGATATTTGTTGTTTCACAATATGATTATATTAACAAATATGTGGTAATGTTTTCTCTAATATTTAATATATAATAATTAAGTTTTTTACATTTGTTATTATAATAATAAACATCAAAATCCTCTTTGGAAGTCAGTTATTTTATACATCTTACATTAATAAGTGCTTTTAAGGACTTTTTTTAGATTTTCTTTCTAGTTTTAGTGATTAAATAAATGTAAATAGGATTTTGACATCAATTATTATCATAAATAATGTCTAAGACCTATTTTAATGTTAGTTATTCTGAAAAATGAAGTTGAAATGTTTTTTAGATAACTTTATTTGGACATTCCTAGCCATCCAATGTTGAAATAAATCTTCCATATCAGTTTTTTATTACTAACATGGAAACATTATTTTTAAAATAAACTAAAATGATGTATTATTTTGACCAATGTTAAAGATTAAAAATAACCAATGTTAAAAAAACATTTTATAGTAGTGGAATCCTCTTTTGGATGAAACAATGGATCCTTTCTCAAATATAGTACATAGTTTATAGTTGCAGTAGTGTGCTACTATATTTACAAAAAAGTAAAAAAGACTAAAAATTATATAAAAACTTAATTTAAAATATATTTAAATTATAATAAATTCAAACAAAAAATTAATTTATATAACAAAAATTTCAATAAATTAGAATTATGTTGATATGTAAAATTTATTACAAACATTTTCTATTTCCAAAAAATTTAAAAACAAATTAAGTTATAGCAGACTATATAACAGGGTATTCCATAGCCATTGGAACCCATTCCAATAGATCCCAACCATGATACTAATTTTCAAACACACTACACCTAACTTGAAAAAAGTAGAGTGTGACTATAATTTTTTTTCTATTTGTGTTATACTATAATGAAATAAAACAGACATGAATACGATACAATAAAAAATTAACAGAATATAATTAACAAGGAAGAAATAAATTCTAAATCACAATACATACATAAAATATATTACAAATTAATATGACACTCACAGTGCATTTGATCTATTTTGAGTATTTAACTCACTTTTAGTCATACTGATCATACAGTGTGTCAGATTGACATGTGATGAAATAATTAAAATTAAAAATTAAATATATATCATAATCCTTATGTGTAAAATAATTTTGAGTGTTTATTATTATTTTTGAGTAAGAAACACATGTTTTTTACAAAAATAACACTTTTTAATGAAGAAAAACTTTCAGTGATAATGGAAACATCACTTTTTCGATTGAGGTGAAGTTAAATTATATAGATAAAAAATGAATCACAAATGATTTTCCTAAAGTATCTAAAAAATATGACAGTGTCATATTAGGTTTTTAGTATGTGACCCACATTGTGAACAAAAATGATAATTTTATACTAAAATAACAATTTGAGTTATAACATACACATCATGTTTTAAATGATGTAGATTTTGTTCCTACACATCAATAATGAACCTCATATAATTTTTATAAATTATCAATACAAGAAGATAATTTTTTCTTAGTTTTGGGTACGTGAAACATGTTTTTAACTAAAATTTCACTTTTAAATAAAAATACACACATTTAGTCATAACAACCACACAATGGATTTGATTAGTGTGTGGTTAATTTATAGAAGTCAAAAATTCATCATGGATCATTTTAAAAAATAATCTTGATAATATAAGCATGTTTGTTCAGTTTTGAGTATGTGATGTGTGTTTGGAACTAAAATGTTATTTTTAAATGAAAAAATAAACATTGAGTCATATCTCCCTCAATCTATGTCATATTTTTTTTGAAGTTGATTTCAACACATCGAAAATGAATCATGAATAATTATTCTAAAGTATCAACACATTATGAGTGAGTTTTCTTTTTCTTTTTATTTTGTGACACAAGTTTTGGAAAAAATATCACTTTTAAACTAAATATACACACTTTGATTCATACTAGACACACATTGTTTCTGATTCTGGCGTGGTTTGTTTCTAAACATAAAAAACTATTCATGATTAATCATAATAAAGTATCAAGATAATAAAATCACATTTTCTTTATTTTTACTATATGAGTTTCCTAATGAAGTGAAACACCATTTTTAAATAAAAACAAACACTTTCAGTCATAACAGCCAAACTGTGTGTTAGATTGACATGAGGTTGATTTTTGTATGTCATAATGAATCATGATCCTTTTTTTAAAGTAGTAATAAAATATAATATTGTTTTGTTAGTTTTGTGTACGTGACATGTATTTTGAACTAAAATGTCACTTTTAAATAAAAACATGCACTATCTGTCATAACAACCATAACATGTTTTGGATCGATGTGCATGTAATGCCCTGACCCAAGCTTCCTAAACTATGCCTACACAAGATTCGATACTTTTCCTTAGCAATTCATCCTCAAACTGATAGTCTTACACATTTTAGTTAGTTCTTAGATTAGTCATGGGGATACTATTTCCTAAAATAATTACCGAAGGGTCGTGCTCGATTCTACTTAAATCTCAACATGACCTATCTATATAATGGATATACCAATGGATTGTAGACATAGAATAGGGATCCCATAAGACCTTATATACTATAAGAGAAATAAACAAACCTATCTACATGATGCGCCACTATATAATAAAGTACCATCATATGTATAAAAAAATGGCACACTGGACAACATATAAAGAATAATAATAAAAACTAAATATACATATATGAAAAAATACCTAACCATCCTACCAGTACATTAAATTTTATACCCCATAAAATATTACCCACTCAGTGGTTCTACATTGATCATAAGCACTAACTGAAACTATGTTCATTGAGATCTTCTTGGGTACCCAAGTTCCATGGCTTCCCAAGCAGGGTGCGCGTAGAAAATAGTAAGGAACTACGAATGTGGTAACTAACATAACCCACAATATAGTGTATGAACATTTGATATGATAATATGAATAAATAAATTCATTTTAGAATCATAAATAAAATAATCATAATCAATACTTGGGTTTTAACATAAATCATGAGATCAACTATACCTACTTTAGCCAGTGAGTACCTATCCTTGAGAATGTCACCAATTCCTAGGGGATACATATCCTAACACAAGACATCATTAAGACACCTCCACTACTTATAAAATTAGATCATAGTAATCACCCTAGGAATACCTGAAGGAATAAAACATAAGCCGAATCATGGGAAGTATCTTCATAATCCCAACACATTAGGTCATAGCTAGTTCCTTTGAATACTAGGAATCTTATAGAACATCACCTCATTCATGATCATTAGATCATAGGAATTATAATCATGAACCAATTTTCTTCATGATAGTATCCATATCTTACATATCACTAGGAATATTATAATATCATTAGACTCATCATTAGATCATTAGAATCAATAGGAATCTCATATAATATTATTATCATTAAGAATCCCACTAGATCCTAGGTATCCTTGGCATATCAAAATATTACCCAGGTAAAATTATTTGATCACATGAATCACTGGGAGTATTATATAATATCATTTTCATTAGGAATCCATCTTGATATTAGACATCCTAAAAATCTCATGATATTTCACATGTACGATGAACATATCCAAGGAATCACTAATAATGATATATAATAACATTAGGTATGTCGACCAAAGTGTAGGTAGGTTATCCTTGAAATCATAATATATATATTTGGGGGCATGTATCCACCAAGTGACATTTAAAAATAAACATAATAATAATATCATAGGTTTTCCATTTTCTCAACCTATATCGTGTTACAAAAGGGTGACCTCTCAAGTTAATGACCATTACCAATCACTAAATTTATTCCAAGAACCCATCATCAATTATGTTTCTAAGATAACACATATATTCATTACTAACTTCAATACAAACACACAAAGATTCCCTTTCAAGGGCTAATAAGTCACTGAGGCATCATCTGAGGTCCCATGGGCCACATCATAACACAAAAACCCTATATGAGCCCCATTATCTAATTTGAAACCTTTGTGTACAAGACCAAAACTTAGAGGAATTAAAATTCCTAAACATCCTATTAATCATCTTACGACCCTCCTAAACTCACTAGATATTCCATACAGGCATCACTCTAGAGGGATGATTTAGAGCCCATTATAATTTCCATGGTCATGCTTGGTTGGTCTTCACATGCCTAAGATACTACTAATCTACCAAGGGACTACCCACCTAGTTACCCTCATGTTAAGGGGAGAGAAACTCTCACCCCAACCCTATTAATTATCACTAAGAGTATAAGGAATCTTAGAGTTTAACCAAGGCCTACTTGGGTTGACTACATTTTCCCAACACTTTTCACTATAAGGAGGTATTTAGGGGTCCCTATAATAGGTCCATTATACTTATTTATTTCATTTACACCCATTTAGGGGTATTTGTAATTGAAGTTTTTCATTGTAAATATATTATGTCCTTAGCCATTGCTGGCTGAGGATTCAATCCAGGGTCTAAGGATTCACAACAGCCCTTGACACCATGCTCAATTTATGAATATTTAATTTAAAATAAAACATTTCATTTAATAAATTAACAAAACAATTAAATTAATTTGATAGTCTATCACCCTCTATGGAGATACAATATAAAACATGAATATATATAAAAAATCCATATAAAAAGGTGTATTCTCAATGGACAACTTACCTCAATAACTGAGTCTTTTTTTATAAGCAAAGCTCGAACATCCTTGTAAAATCTAGTCCAAGTATGAATGGTCTCTATATCTAAATGTGAGCCGCTAAATGAATTTATAAACCTTTAATTAATTATAAAATAAATTCATAATTTATTTTATAAATAATTTTACAATTATGTTATACTAAATAAATTATTATTTTCCTCGAAAACACATTTGTATACCAGAAAATAACCCCTTGAGAAAATAGGGGAAAATAATTTTTTTGGATTTTTTTGAAAAAGATTACAATTCCATAAAAAGGGGTCCTTGCATAAGGGTAAATTTTGTTACCCTTAACTAGGGGTCATGGCCTGTATAACGGTAACTTTAGATACTATTATGCATGGTCCTTTCCCTTTGTAAAGGTAACCATGGTTACCCTTCCATAGGGGCTATGCCTTGTGTATAGTTAACTATTATTATCCTTATGCAAGGTAGGACCCCTATGTAAGTGTAATTAATTATATCTTTATGAAGTTGGTCACGTATCTCTTCCCCATTAAATATTTTTTTTCATTGTTATTTTCTATCTCATTTTCCTTCTCCTTATTCCACCTTCACATGTCATGAAAATCCCACCCAAAATCCATTTTAGACTTTTGAGAATTAAAACAAAATTTAATAATAGAATATTTAAACCCCAAAACACTCCACTACAACACTTAACCAAATAATATCAATTGAAATATGTGAAGAAAATTAAAATGAGTATTTAAATGGATATATAGAACATATTAAAATAACCAACTTTCCTCAAGGAAAACTGCTAAAGTTTCATGTTAAGACCCATTATCTTTGGTCATCACACCCGGATCTAGCTCCAATCTAGCTCTCTGGTGACACCCTCAATGCATCTTCTCCTTATAACTCTCAATTAAACCTCATGAAAAAGGGAGGAAACCCCTTCCACCTTTGGAGTATATAATAATAAATGTGGGATGGGGATGATATAGTTAATTAAATTAAATTTATGTATTTTAATACTATTTTACTTAATTTTAATTACCCAATATAATAGTCTAACCACGGTCCCCAAACATGGGACAAGTTTATACATAACCTAGGTAAAACTCCCCATTATGAACATTACCATGAAATATAAATTTCAATATGTCACTCCATTAACAGTTATAAATGTTCACCCATACGATACTAATTTATTTTTATTTAATAAATATTAGTATTCTCTCAAAAAATATTCCCAACTGTGAATCTCACAAAACACCAAAAAATGGTTAAAAACCTTATTCTGAGATGAATAAAATCAACTATAAATTTTTATGAGATCCTATACTATGTGAAATTACTATTTTAACCCTCATGGGAACTTGAAATAAAAAATTCAAATATCCCCTGAATTTCATAGCCCCAAAAATGTGTGGATTCTTATAATCTCCCTAATATTGTATTTATCCTTCATGAGAAGCCCCAGGAACCTTAGTCACAAATTCCAACCTCTCCCAATTTCAAATTCATATATAACTCATCATGTTCAAATCTAGAGAAATTACTGATCTTCTACTACACAACATTAAACACGAGGTGCACTATTCATCAATAACTGATCCATCTCTTGTTACCACTGCCAATATTGAGATGAAACTCCACAAAAATTTTCTACCCCAAGAATACAAGGTTCTGTTAACCAATTTATAACCATTATCATGGCGATCCCCACCATTATCCTCTTCTCATCAAGTCCAATCTCGAGCCATGAGGCTCCACACTATCAAAAAATGCTCACTAAAATTCACTTCCTATGGTCCAATAACCCCCTCAACATGGTTTCCATCTCACCACATAAAATTTCAAGAAACAACTTTTCAGTCCTATTACATATGACCATTTTAAAAAATTACTCACTTCATCCACCGACATGCTATCGCATCACCCAATCATGATGACTTAACCCCTGAATTCCTCCTAAGATCGAATAAGAACCTAGAACATAGTATTAATTAGACCTCAATGAAATTCCATGGTTGAATCATCAACCAGAAAAAACTATCATCATGCTACACTCATGAGAATTTTCACTCTCTGATTCGAGTGATACACATATCACATCAAAAACAATCCTGAGTTTGATGCTAATACATGGAATCCATCCCATACTATATTCAACCTTAAATATGTAATACACCATAAAACCAGATAAAATTGGATTCTTTTACTCATAAATATATAAAAACCATATCAAATTTCTAATGACTAGTCTCTTCAGACCCATGACCCTACAGATACATGAGAGTTATACTTTCATGGATCACACTCTCTCCATTACTACATGTAATAACTGTAAGTGGAAATCCCACTCATACTCAAGTGTTAATATGAATCATCCATGACTAAAAATTCTTGGATCATGGGTATTCCATCATTGTAATCCACTGAAATTCCATTTATAATGAGGGACACTCCCTCCAACTACCAATGGCAGACTCCTCACCATGGGGTTTAACCTATAAATCTATTAGAGTGAAACATTAATAGGTTTCTTCATCATATGAATGTTTATATTATCAAGGCATGTGCATCTCATCCCTGTAAACACAAGTCTAGGTTCATTCTTAGATCAACAATGTGACCAAAAACCATTTAAAATATGATGTATCCCCTTTCATGAAGCTAAATTTTCCCGTTTCATGAAAACCCTTAGGAAACAAAGACTATACGTATTTCTTTAAATTATAATTCCTAAAACATTACATATCCACTCATAGATTCATAACCCAGTTATGTTTCATTTGTAACTGATGTGTTCCACCCCTATCTCATCCAAAACCAATAGTATATTCTCTCATACCGCATAGTCATATAAAGTGACTCATATACCATGAGTCATACATAATTTATTCCTATGATTATATGACTAAAAAATAATCATGTTTAAATTCACACATATCTCATCTAACCAGAATAACCCTTTAATAACCTCTTCAATATCAAGTACTTCACTCACTCCATGGTATACTACATGATTTCTCACTAACTGGGCATTGTTCTAAAATCATAAGTGTATGCCCATTATTTATTCATCCTTGATTAAAAAATCTAGGAATATAGTAACTATATCATCACGACTGTATAAAAAGTGGATAGGATCATGAATCTTATTGTTACTACCCTCCAAAATCCAACTTCAATACCAAAGCATCTCAACTACTTCTTATCACGTAGGCTAAGGCACCACCATGCCTATATCACATAATAGTCAACACATCACATGAAACACCTGAAGCATATGACCATGATTCCCATCTCTAAGTTAGTCACAAGATGAGGATAACCCCTCCATTATGTTACCCTCACATATATCACAAATAATTTCAACTATAATACCCATCTCACAAATATTCTAAACTAATACTCGAAGCACTCACCTCTCTCACTTAACCCATTGGTTACATCTTATAAAAATCTTATCTCAAAGGAAAGAACTATTTTTTTCTGTTCCCAATATCACACGATAACTCATGTGGTAAAACAAAGACACTAGGGTCACACATATATGGATATATACCACATCTTTCATGCAATGTCATCAGCCTACCAGGGAACTAGTGTGATGAATCTGGATTTCATATATAAAAATTACACTTTAATAGATAAATATTCATTACATTATACAAATAAATTCCCATGGATCATAATAGTTTAGTGTATTTAGAAAGTTGTATACATAAAAAACTGGTTTATTAGTTAACTATATCATCTCCTACTACGTTATTCATAACTAGAATCCTTATTAGACATATCATACATAATATCTTTCTTCATAACCTGGTGAAAGGAAACATAAGAAATGGTGAAATCAAATGCTCATTTAGGGTAATCAAGAGATATATAAATGTTTTTATAAGAATAACATGAGAATAAGGGTATGATAACATGAACATGACATTGGAAAAAAATTCCCTACATATCAATGACCATAATATTGATTCATGGCATAAATATTTTCACTTCACAAGACATGAATCATAAAGTAATCAAAGAACATGTTCCATGAGACCATATCATTGCCATAAGGCATGGAATTGTGGCACACATAAGCATAGAAAATTATTTCCATATTAGTCAAGGTTCAATTCTAAGGTTATGATAGTGGAATGAATTCAATTTCCAAACTATCACAATAGTCAAGGTTCACGCACAATACCATCATAGTGGAAAAGTTCCCATATTGAACTGGGTTCACTCTCCATTCCACTCCTTTATATCTCATGAGATATAAATCTTTACCCAATAAATGAGAGAGAGATATAGGTTCCTACCATAACATAATGAAAATCATTCACATGTGTTCCATGAGATCTTAAAATATTAATCGTATCATAATCCATGAAAATAAATGGGTTTTATAAATATTTCATCATATCATAACCTATGGAAAATGAGCATGTTTAAAAATCATTTCTTCATTGTATAACCCATAAAAAAGAAATGGGTTTCCTAAAAATTTTGTAATCATAAAAATAAACCATTTAGAGAAAGAATAAGAATGGTATCCTTGGATTATATACCTAGTAAGGTATATGTAACAAAAACATATGCCATATTAGGTGGAAAATGATTTTGAAAGATCATTTAAAATATTTCATGAAGAAAATAGCCATACCACATTGATTTTTTTAAAACATGAATACTTTTTCAAAATAATTTTCAATTAAAATTATTTTTCAAATTTATAAAGTGAAATTCAATATAATGATAGGTCATGATGATAGAGAATTCCGTTCATGTCATACATGTTAAAACAAAGGTTCCTTTCACATTTTTGGTAAAAATTCAAATGAGAATTATTTGGAAAAAACAAGAAGATTCCTTTTAAACCATTTTGGGAAAAATTAAAATATGGGTAAAAATTTAATTAAACAATCATAAAATAATTTTTGAAAACATTTTTAGAAAACATGGATTTGAAAGAAAAACAACTTTTGACCGAAGAGATAAATAAAGTTTGTTTATAATTAAAAGAATTATTTTGGATTATTGAGTACTTAAAGGAATAAAAATGAAAGAAAAAATATATATATTCTCAAGTAATAACCAGAGGAGAATAAAATTAATTAGAATTATTTAGAGGTAATTCATAATATTTCAACATTAGAAACATAATCATAAACAATCATGACAAATAATGATATTGTAACATAAAACTGTTACCACTTTTGGTATATTTTGAATCAAAAGACCCATGAAATAAAGAATATTATAAAATTAAAATTTTAAATATCATTAAAAGAAGTTTATTGTTGATATAATATATAAAAGGGTTAGTATATAAACATCATGAAACAAGATAGCTGAATAACCTTGCTTATGTCCCAAAGAAGGCAATTTGAAAGAATAAATACCTTACCTTAAGTCTTAACTTCCTTTGCACACATTTGAACCTCTTATACATTAAATATAGGTTTATTATAAATATAATATATAACAATACTCATATGTATCATGACATATATGATTTAATTATACACTTTTATCACCATTTTATTAATAATTATTTTCTAAAATCATTGTTTTGGTTAATAATTGATTCATTTTTCATGTATGTTATCATTCAGTGATTTTTGTTATTTTACTTTGATCATGGTTCCATAATATAAATAATTTTTATGATGATATAAATATCATATATATTTTTTATATACATATTTATAGTTATTTATACAAGTAGAGATAGAGAAATGGATTACACCATTTGTGGAGATGGTAGGCCGTATATATGCATAAATGTTGTTTGTATTATTTATATGGATGGAATAAAAGGTAAATGATAATTAAACATTATATTATCATTATTATTTCATATATATCACATATATTCATCATATTTTCCCTTATTAAATTCCATTTAAATAGTAAGTTACAAACAAATCACATCATTTTATGAGGTGGCAGTCCACCATACACACGAATGACGTTGTATTTACCAAAGAATGGAATGTAAAAAAAGGAATATGTGATATTTTATTTACATAAGTATAATAAAGTTAAAAATATCATGTATATACATTATATACATCCTTATAACCAAACTTGAGAGGTGTTTATGGAAAAAGAGTCATAACAGTTCACGAGGTGATAACCCTTTGTACACACGACCGATGTTATCATTTCCAATTTGAGGGAATATAAGATGGATAAATATAAAAAAATTAAAATTAAAATATCTAAATATATTTAAGATAAGTATTTTATTGTATCATCATGGTATAATAATATTTTAAGGAGGTGGAGGAAGAAATAAAATAAAAATACTTGTTGAAAACGTTATGAATTTTCTAGTAACCTCTTTAGGTTTACACCAAAATCCATCCAAGCTTGGATTTATGATAAAAATAAGGATTATAGGAATATTTTAGTGAATTAAAGATGTTATTTGGGTAGGTATATTATGAACCAATGGGGTTTGGAGTGTAAAAAGAAGAGGAGAGGGGGTGGCCTTTTATAAGTGGGGGAGATGGCACACATAGAATTTTTGAAAATAAAGAATTCATCCCATGTTATTATCATGAAAGAAGGTTAAAAATTATAACATTTTAAAAAATTATAATTCATAAGGTCTAAATATGAAAATAAAATGGAAATTATATTGGTTTTGAGTCATTTTAAACTGTTATCTTTTTAGTTTAACCCCTTGGTAAACTATTTTTTACCTTAACTATGGTAAATAATTTCTACTATTTTCACTATTAATTATGGTAAAAAATTATGTTGAATTTTTTTGATAATATAAATTATAAAGATTATAAACATGTAATATAATTTTCTATATTCAACTTACACAGGTGTTATAATTTAATTTATAATTAAACCAGCATACGTGTCGAAAAAACGTTTTTCCAAAAGAAAAATTTGCAAAAGTTGAAAAAGTTTCTATATAAAAATTAAATATGAAACTCATTACATTGAAATAATTTTTATTAATTAATATATATTTTAAATAATATTACTTTTAAAACCAAATTAAAATAAAATTTGGTTTGTAAATTATTTAAATGAAAATTCAGTTTTTAATAAAAATCACTGTTTTTCACTATTCATCAAAAAATGAAACATTTCAGAAAAATAAAAAAAATTAACCTTAAGATAATTTTGATATGTAAATTTTAAAAATTAATTTAATTATTTAAAATAAAATTTCTTAAATTGAAAAAAATTAATTTTTTCTATTTGTACACAAAATGAAATAAAAACATTTTTTTGAAGAAAATAGTATTTTCGTAACATAAAAAGAATTTTCTAAGAATTAAGTACTTTTTTTAAATATGTTTTATTTATATGAAACCATTATAAATAATATTTTAAAAGTATTTGTTACTATTAATACCTCTATGTTTAATTTCCAGATTATGACATCCACATTTTAATAATAATATTAATAATATATTGTAGTTTGTTAAAACTCATTATTGCATGTAATTCATGCTATAAAAGAAATTAAATTTATTTAAAAAACAATTACTTAAATTATCTGGGTGTTACAACTAGTCCTCAACATGAATCCTCATACGAGAATACCCCCTTGAGAATCATGATCTCATCCACACATATATACACACCAGCATCTCATACCAAATTCTTGGCTTACTATGTTGTTGATCTTGAAAATGTATCTACATATGAGACTACCCACTTGAGAACCATAATCTCATCCATGTACATATATTTATAAAATAAAATCATTCCATGATGACCCATTTTTATTAATCCATAACTATATGGCTGAGTTAAGTATAATTCCACCGAGACCCTAAATTGGGAAACACCATATAGACTGTTGTTTACACTTTAAGTAACTAAACCCCAATTTTTTATTTTTTACAAAATGAGAATTATAATCACCCATTAGGGGTTTATATATAAGAAATGATATTATTGTACCTATCTTATAGGGTTACTACAAATCCCTTACTAGATGGACTGCATATTCATCATAGAGATTGTTATAATGTCTTATTACCCCAGACCACTAATCGGTGCTCAAACCAATGGTCACTATTATATCACAAGTGCGCAACCCCATATTATAGAAGTTTATGACTAGAAATGGGGGTCTAAAGAGGTATTATTGGGAGGAGATATCCACTATATTAGAGTATATAATCATAAATAAATATGTATGTAACATACACATTAGAGTACATAGGAAGTAAATAATAATCATGACATGAAATATGAAATGAAACATTGTAATAAATCCTTGAACAATAATACAATTTATATGGTAGTTTACCCACTAGGATGGACACATATACTGAATTAAAATAAAATAATAAATTAATAACAACCTAAAAATGTAGGAGGATCCACTATGATCCTCAATCCTCATATCGTCCTAATCTCTAAATCCAATTTGAGCTTATCCAGATCGATCATGAAATCCAAGGCCTCAACCCAACCTAACCTTGTGAGAAGTGAGGGATGATAGGGTACCCAATTACTATAGAATCTATAGCATGGTGTGAGTAAAAAACATAACCTGGAACCACCAATATTGTATCATATTATACCAGAAATGCAGTAATATGTGCATGCCACATGCTCTAAGAAAATAAATTACTACTAAAAATAATTGAACTAAACAAACAGAAATACGTACTTTGGTATGATGCAACAATGTCTCTTAGAATGTTGTGTGGACCATGCCAAACCATATATTAAACCATTTTCAATCCTTAGGTCCATCAACCTGATTTTCCATACCTTCTTCAGTTGGTTCCTAAGTGTCTCTTAGAACATTGCGATGACTGAACCTCCTAATATAATATACCTTGGTCTCCCCAGTATAAAAATCAAAAGCATAAACCTCTGATATAAGAGTTTTATCTACATGAGTATAGTTCGTAATTATTATTAACCTATGAAATTATATAATAAAGAACCATTATAGTATACTAGATCAAAATGAAGCTTCAATTCCATGAGAGCCTCACTAATAGTATCAAAGAACTCTTGTACAAGATTTTTCCCAGCTAGTAATAACACATACCTCCCATACAAGATTTTTTTCAACCATGAATGTAAGCCCAAAATATGTATAAATTCCTAAAACTCACTAGGTCTTCCAATCATGTTGAAACCATCGACAACATGGTATAGTATATTTACAATGCACTTTGGGTCTAAGAAATATGAAATACCCAATTTATATTACCGATTCAGTGTCTAATTATTTAAAAATTCACTAAAAAACTAGGAAAACCATATGATGATGTACCATTTCCTAAATAAATCATGACAACATGAATAAAGTTTCTTGAGTTCTCCTCTAGACAGGATTATCCAAATCTTCCTTGATTATGGTGATTTCCATCATGATTTAGTAGAAATTATCAAGAACCCTAAATCAGAATTGGGAGAAATCAGTTGAAATAGAGAGAAAACCACATAAAAGGAAATGGGAGGAATAAAATACCCAAAAAAATCATTAAAAAACACCCAAAGTCACCAATAATGGGTGAAGAATAAGGGGGAAGTACTGATCACTAACCCTCCCATGCGCTACCATCTTATTTAAAGGATAATGATGTGGTGATGCCCATATTTAATTTTAAAAAACATAATTTCATGTGTCATGACACAAAAAATATAATAATTCCCTAATATTTTGGGTTTTTCTTTCACAGACAATGTTATTCCCTCTTTTAAATATCATAATATCTCATTAATGATTTCTCAATGTGAACAACACATTCAATCTATGAAATTTTTTCTGATGAAGTTTTCCACAACCGTGGTCCCCCAACCCTTCCCCTATTTTCACCCAAACCCTCATGAAATCCACCTAACCTTAAAACACATACAATAAAACTATTTATGGACGTCCAAGACCTTATAATATCATTCTGATTCTTGATTCTAAAAATGAATTTCCCACCAAATGAAAATTCCAAATCTCATGAAATTAAAACACCCGCACCGACATAGGGTATTTTAAACTACCATCCATAACACTTATAATTCCTGAGAAGTCCTATTGTCATCCAAACACAACATCAAACCAAATTTTATCTTCAATCCATATTCAAATGATCACATCCCATCCTTTATCTCCGAACATAATTTTTAAGAACCCTTGAATTTGTGGAACTTATTCCATCGAAACAAAATATGCCACTAAAATTTCTACTGAAACATTGAGACATTTCTTATATGAGCTATTATATCCAAATACACCCATGTGTCTTCATCCAATTGATCATATGACCTATGTTTCACCTCACCATATAAATTATCTCATAATGGATGTTTCATATCTATAAAGCTCCCCAACATCATAATCAACCACTAAAACACATCCTTTAATGGTCAGACAACCTTCCAAACATATTCAACATGATTCTCCTGATATAGTTTCCCTCTCACCATGTCCAAACACAAGAAAAAAAAAATCATGCCACTTACATATGACTATATGAAACCCATCTACCATACCCACTTATGTATCCTTAGAAGAAACACATTCTTATGACCCGAAATTTCCACAAATGACCCTCACACATAGGGTCTCAATCATTCCCTAAATCGCGAAACCATCTTCCCATGATTTACAAAAATATTCATCCTGAAGAAAAACTTTAAAATATTTATTCACATGATTAAACTCCTGAATCAAGTAATAAAATAGGGTTTCACCCCTTGAACTAAGAGATGAAACCAGTTTACCCCTAAATGATGTCATGAAATGGGGTTTCACACACTTTACCATGTAATGATAAATGGATCACATCATAAATCATCCTTGGGTCACACTAAGATCACCTTGATCCCGGTTCCAACACATCACCTCAAAAATTCACCCCATTTGAATCCAAAATTTGTTATTCATTGGAGAACTAGTTCACATGGGATCTTATCACACAGTGACACCACAATGCCACCTAAACTGTCTAATAATTGGTTTCTTCACACCTCATCCCATCCAACATAAGGTTATTTTTCCATAACCAATATGATTCTCCACATCATAGGAGTACCTATATCATTTCTTGAATAACCCTAACTTTCATCTTCTATGGTCCTTGCCCTATCAATCACTGAACGTAATGATAGGAGTGTCCAAGCTTGCTAAAATCCGAGCACTTATAAGAAACATTACATTACTACTCATTCCTGGATGAAAGAAGCATCACCCATGACATGTACTGGAATTAAATAAAAATTGAGTGTAAATCCCTCCCATGACCTATGGAAGACTTCATGTCATATGGATTTCCTAATAATTCCTTTGGTGGTACTCTTGAAAGACCCCACATCGCATGACCATAGTTCCTACTAAAACATGCCTATTAAATACCCATGTCACTAGGACCACAAACAACTTAGTAAACCCCATCAGTCCTTATCCCACTAATATCCAATAAATGATACACCATATGATGCTCCCATAGATATCCAACTTACAACACCTCAAAATATTTCATATGTAATAGGAATGAGATCCAATACCACCCGATCCACTACACATTTATGACACACTATTTACATTTATGTATTAAAAGAACTCAATAGTTTCATATTCTCATGAAACCCAATCATGAACATGCCTCAGAATCTCAAGATTCTGGCACCATAAAACTTGGCTCAAGTGCCTAACCACTAAAAATGACCCTCTTTATTATTGATCCCATATAACTAGAGTTTCTTAGGAACTACTATTCGAAATCATACAAATCCATTGTTTCATGGTCTATCTCACCATTACCCATTACACATGCATCATCCAAACACTTATGGTGTCCATCCATGGTCTAATAACATGCATAGATACCACCTAAAACCATTCAAATTCAACATTGTCTACCTATGCTTTCATCACATACTATAAACATCTATAAAAGTAGGTTTAAAGCGCGTCTCCCCTTACACCAGAGGTTGTTGACTAGCGGCAAGGGTGTAAGGTAAGTCAGGGGGGAGACTATACCCTCTTATCAAATTGGAGCAAAGGGACCAAAAATACAGCAACGTAAGTAGTGTAAATATTAATAAGAAAGCAGCGGAAAACATTTTTCATTTATAAGGTTTGAATAAAAGTGGCGAACGACAGTTTATATAAGAGATGCATACAAGACATGCTAATGATACAATGGAAGCATTAAATCACACGACATACTTACACATCAATGCAGAAGTAAATGAACAAAAGTCTCAATCCCCAAGGGCGATCTCCATGAGCATCCTGAGCCCCAACTCGGTCCTTTGATCCTAACTCCAAGTACGAGAAACAACAACAACAAGGTCCTACAACCAAATGGAATCTACCCGGGTACCCCACTGCAATGGCAGACCGAGTAGGGTGTGAGATATATATATATCTCAGTAGGCCGGAACCACCGGGGTCTAGCCCACTCTAGACCATGAAATATAATTAAACAAAGTGCTGGTATTTTCGAACAATAACGACACAATACAAACAATAAATGCCCGTCCAGGTTCCAAAAAGGATGCCTGATGGCAATACCTGGTTCGGCCCATAGCCGGGATAGGAACCCGTTTAAAACAACACAAGTAAATTTGGTTCAAGCATAAAAACACTTTTTATCATTTTTCTCACTTACTCTATGTATTCAATTATCATTTCAACTCAGAATGGAAATCCATTCATTCTTACCTTTCTTTATTTGATCACAATTCACTCGGGTTTTACCCACATCTCTCATTATTTTCATAAATCATTATTATCATTCATTTGGTGTTGAACGCCATGTCAAGCACCCCAATTCTCATTTGGTGTAGATCGCCATGTCTAACACCTCGAATCCCATTTGCTGTAGATCACCATGTCTAGCACCTAGATAATTATTCGGTGTAGATCACCATGTCTAACACCCAATATCACATTTGGTGTAGATCGCCATGTCTAACACCTTATATCACAATCTTGGATAACCATTGGGAAGGAATGCCATGTCCAAACCCAACGTTTAAATCGGTCTAGAACGCCATGTCTAGGACCCAGAATCTCATTTATACCATTTATCAATTAATTAATTAGTCGACACAATTCTCATTTCATAATTAATTCTTCACATTTAATTATCCAAATCAGATCTCACTTTTTATAATTAATTCTCATAATTAGTTATCCTTGTTCAACATTCTGGAACTTGCACAAGCAATAGAAGGTAAACAAAAGAGTATGGAATCAACATGCCTCTATGGTAGGTGATTTATGACATTAAATGGTAAAAGATAACAAAATTTCTCAAGAAAGACATTCAATTCAAACTATTACATTAAATTTATAACACAAGGAACAAGGAAAAAGAAGGGGCATTTAGGCAGGTCACACCCAAAGGGGTGGCCAGGAGGCAAGGCGACCACCTAGGGTGGGCTTTACCATAAACGAAGGCCACAATGGGAATGAGCGTACAAACCAAGAATTTTAATAATAAATAATGAGTCATTGCCAGAAGGTTGCGATAAGCGACACAAGACGTGGCATGACATAAGCGCCGAAGTAAAGGGAAGAGGGTAAAAACCCTACCCTAAAAGTTCTAATTATATGTTAAGCCATGAACTTAGGAGGTGTCATGGCTCATTTATTATTTTTCATGAAGCAACATCATTTGAGGTAACCAGTAAGGTACATGTACAAGCATGTCATTTATCAATTATAATGTCAAGCATAAAGAGTCATAAGACTTTTAAGCAAGCAATCACAAAAAAGGAAATCTACTACTACACATTTATTTTAAAGGAAGCTCACCTCCATTGGAGGAGTTTTATTAGAAAACATGTCATTACTTTATCAAACAATTCATTTATTGATATTTAGCATTTACTTTAAAACTCATTCAACACTTAAAAAAGTTAAGAAGCCAAACAATAAGGAAAGGCAATCATGAAATTCTATTGCTACATTTTTAGATTGAAGGCAGCGCACCTCAAAAGAGGGGTTTTATTATTAAATCGTTAGTTTAGTGACCAAGAAACCTCTTTTATCTTATTCCTTCAATTCACACGATTTGCACAGAAGCATTTAATCATAATTAAACTTGCATAATTCAAATGCTAAGTGCAATATTAAACTCACTATTACTTTAATTAAATTTAAAAGGGAAAGGAGAGGGACCCCACCTCAAGGTGGATTCATCCGTCCACTCCAGCTCTTGGTGATTTCTAACTAAGAGTCACCGCTGCTCCCCCACTGAACATATGCACCTTAACACACATGCAAGGACACCTATCCCCTATGTGCACACCCCGCATGGCCATGGGCATGTGCAAGAGGATCCTTACATGCGCGCTTATATGCATATGCCCGTCTCCACTCACCTGCGTAGAAACTTTTATATATGCAATGGGGACAACTAGCCCTGTACGTGTATATTCGCTACCATGGATAAATATACGCATGCTGAGGGAAACCACGTACATATAATTACATACCTATGCCTACGCAGGCGAGTCTCCTAGACTCTGGCAACTCAAAACCATGCCAAAACCTCCAACGCACTATAAGACAACCACTATGAACCTTAAGACAAAAAGATAGACCAATTTAGGCAAGGAAAAACCAACCAGAAATAATAAACCCTTACCTCAGGTGCCAGCGACAGACCAAAACGAAGGCGAACCACACCGCGAATCTTAATGCACTACCAACGACAAACCAGGGACTCATAAACATCAAAATCCCCAAATTTAACAAGTGAGAAACAAAGAAAGAGGTGAAATCTTTACCCCAAAACCATACCGACGGTCCGAAACCACCAGAACCGCTTCGTCTTTGGCGGCGGTTGCTGGAACGTGCATCAAGGAGTCCCAAGGAATCATTCGCACACCCTAAAACCAAAAGAAAGCCAAAAATTCGGGTTACCACAAAAACCCTAAATTCGGCCAAACCAAACGGGCACCGAAAAAAGGGACGAATCGTCAAAGCGAGGATGAAGGATGCACCTAAAGACTTTACCATGGAGGATCGAATCCGAAAGGTGAAGAAAACCAGAGAAAATCATCCGCTGAAAGAGGAGGTCGCATGTCGGGCCATTGCGCGCTGCAGCGGTTCGGTCCGAACCGCTTTGCGCGACTGCTTAAGGGTCGGCCGAGGGAGGAGGAGAGGGAGAGGGGGCCACTGTGATGGTGGTCCGGCTACTACAAGGTTGGCCGAGGGAGAAGGAGAGGGAGAGGGAGGTCGCACGTGGCTCACGGGAAGAGGAGGGGGGGGGGGTGTGCGGGTGTCCTGGCCGAGAGAAGGGGAGGGAGTGTTAGTGTAGGGTTTTAATTTTAATTCATTTATTTTCTTTTATTTTAATTTTAAACAAAAACTAAAACACACCCAACCCGCACGGTTTTATCCGCACCGTCTGATACACCGTGCACAACCCGCGCGCCTGCTACTGGATACATGGGGAATCCCGCAAGACTGACCCTCCCGGTTAAACCTACCTCGCACAGTCCGATATCACCGCTTAAAATGGCTCCAGAACTCGGGACCTCATTCCGAAGCTCGGTTTTAAAACCTACCCGCTGATAAAAGAAAAAGTTCAAAAACCTTCGCATTTTATTCGCTCTAAAAAAACGGTTCATTACAAACTACCAACCTAAAAAAACTTCTCGTCCCCGAGAAGCCTTCAGAAAACAACAAAAACATCAACCGACCTATAAGGGTCGTGAAGTTTCATTCAACCTGGTCATATTGCATTTCCAATGCCTAATGCACCTTTAAGCATTTTCTAAGAAGACTGCACTTAAGCCTTTACAATTCGATCCAACGCTCCCGTTACAACTGAAACATCAAAGCAAAGCTTACATCCGAGGCCATTATAGGGACCTCAACGAAAGAAAATGGTCGAATCACGATCGACCAACTAAAATTGGTCACGCAAGATTTCCTCGAAAGAAATCGCCAAACCGAAATTCACACTTGCCCTTAAACCTACGACATGATTTTAAAACTGTTCCGTTATCAACCATGCGTACACCGAAGTCCTTACACGACCTTTGGTGATATTATCAACTCAATCCATCACAAGACTATTGTAAGACTATCGTGCCTCAGCACGAAGTGTAACTCCAAGAAACCGTGCATCCCACGCATGACCAGAGAGAGATTACGAAACAAACCCACAACTTTGAAACTTTATCGCGGCATATAACTGACACTATCTTAGTGTATCCAAGACGTCATCAAGATGGGGGACATACTCGTCTCATCCAGCAGAGTACACTAAGATTAAACCAAGGTCGTTGAGAAGATCAATCAGACCAAACTTTGATGCCTATACCACCTGAGGCATTCGTATTCGTCGATGCTTAACCACTGAAACTCTTCCCGCCTTAACGGAGTTTCTAAAGCATTGCGCACACTTCCAACCTTATCAAAGTCATGCTACCAAGCAAGCACTGACATGAAAACCGAAAATCATGTGACACTACCCACCTTAGGAGTGTCCATGTCGTCGCAAGAACTAGTTGCTCACCGGTGCACTATTTTTGAAACACTTTAACGCACGGGTGACATTCCTCGAACTACAATCACCACATCATAATATCACACCGAAAACAAGGAAACTCAAGCTCTAAGGGTACTACCTAGCACGGGCTAGTCCCTTACGAAGCACACGCGTCGACCCTAACTCTTGGTCACAAAAAACAAGGATTACTTGGCTCAAAAACCCCTTTCCATTTTATCCATTTAATTAATTCATTTCAACCTTTAATCATTTGAAAGAAGATTTTAATAGACCCACAAGTACTATTTCACAACAAAGTACTTGGTTTTCAAACAACGCCCCACGGGCAAAACAGGTAAGTTGTAACAAGATTCCTCTTCAACATTTAACATTTAAACTTTAGTAGCCGTCTTTTAAAAAGTTTGAAAACACGATTTACCCTTTTCCCAATTATAAGGCGCCCATACACCTTATAATGGAAAATTGGCTCCATTGTAATCGCAACCAAAAATTTCATCCAAAGCAACCAAACACTTACCAGCAAGCTAACAAGCCACTACAAACATCTAACACAAAGAAACAAGCTGAAATCACTAAAACATGCTATAACACAGACCATGACACACAAGAAAGATAGAAAACATGATATATTATCACCCAAACATGTTAACTATTACCGAAACATGATTTCTAAAGAGGCGTGCTAAATAAATCCAGGCATGACATATTTTCAAGGCACACAATCAAAATCAGCAGGCATCCTACTAATGCAACTACATGGAATGGCACATATGCATGACATGTGAATCTCTAAGTTCCTAATATAATGCATGCAATGCAATTTCCTGGCCATATCGGGCCAAGGAAAATTTTCAAAACCTCTTCATAAACAAATAAGCAGTGGAAAGTACAACATTCACCCAAGGTGAAATCACATCAACTGTAATAGCAAACAACATGACCATCAATTCCCAGCCCTGGCCACTTGGTCATTTACCGTACGTGGGGTGATCAGTCCCAGACACGGCTATTACCCAAGTGTCGACACATTCCTAATCTCCTGTCTACCAATCCCAAAACAGTAAGACAATGAAAAGAAAGAAACCTCATTTGATACCATTTTGTCACGAACCAACCCAGGTCGACCCTAAACCGGACACCTGGGTCACTTGGGCCGGCCCACGACATGGCCTCAAGCGTGTCTCCCCTTACGCCAGAGGTTGCCGACTAGCGGTGAGGGTGTAAGGTAAGTCAGGGGGAGACTATAACCTCTTATCAAAGTGGAGCAAAGGGACAAAAAATACAGCAACGTAAGTAGTGTAAATATTAATAAGAAAGCAGCGGAAAACATTTTTCATTTATAAGGTTTGAATAAAAGTGGTGAACGAAAATTTATATAAGAGATGCATGCATGACATGCTAATGATACAATGGAAGAATTAAATCACGCAACATACTTACAAATCAATGCATAAGTAAATGAACAAAATTCTCAAGCCTCGAGGGTGATCTCCATGAGAATCCCGAGCCCCAACTCGGTCCTTTGCTCCTAACTCCAAGTACAAGAAACAACAACAACAGGGTCCTTCAACCAAATGGAATCTACTCGGGTACCCCAGTGCAATGTCGGCCCGAGTAGGGTCTGAGATATATATATCTCAGTAGGCCGGAACCACCAGGGTCTAGCCCACTCTAGACCATGAAATATAATTAAACAAAGTGCTGGTATTTTCGAACAATAACGACACAATACAAACAATAAACGCCCATACAGGTTCCAAAAAGGACGCCTGACGACAATACCTGCTTCAGCCCATAGCCGGGATAAGAACCTGTTTAAAACAACACAAGTAAATTTGGTTCAAGCATAAAAACAATTTTTATTATTTTTCTCACTTACTCTATGTATTCACTTATCATTTCAACTCAGACTGGAAATCCATTCATTCTTACCTTTCTTTATTTGATCACAATTCACTCGGGTTTTACCCACATCTCTCATTATTTTCATAAATTATTATTATCATTCGTTTGGTGTTGAACTCCATGTCAAGCACCCCAATTATCATTTGGTGTAGATCTCCATGTCTAACACCTCGAATCACATTTGGTGTAGATTTCCATGTCTAATACCTAGATAATTATTTGGTGTAGATCGCCATGTCTAACACCCAGTATCACATTTGGTGTAGATTTCCATGTATAAAACCTTATATCACAAGCTTTGATAACCATTAGGAAGGAACACCATGTCCAATCCCAACGTTTAAATCGGTCTAGAACGCCATGTCTAGGACCCAGAATCTAATTTATACCATTTATCAATTAATTAATCAGTCGAAACAATTCTCATTTCATAATTAATTCTTCACATTTAATTATCCAAATCAGATATCACTTTATATAATCAATTCTCATAATTAATTATCCTTGTTCAACATTCTGGAACTTGCACGAGCAATAGAAGGTAAACAAAAGAGTATGGCATCAACATGCCTCTATGGTAGGTGATTAATGAAATTAAATGGTACAATATAACAAACTTGCTCAAGAAAGACAATCAATTCAAAATATTACATTAAATTTATAACTTAAGGAACCAGGAAAAAGAAGGGGCATTTAGGCGAGGCACACCCAAAGGGGTGGCCAAGAGGCAAAGCGAGCACCTAGGGTGGTCTTTACCATAAACAAAGGCCACAATGGGCATGAGCGAACCACCCAAGCATTTAAATAATAAATAATGAGGCATCACTGGAAGGTTGCGACAAGAGACACAAGACGTGGCATGACATAAGCGCCGAAGTAAAGGGAAGAGGGTAAACACCCTACCCTAAAAGTTCTAATTTTATGTTAAGCCATGAACTTAGGAGGTGTCATGGATCGTTTATTATTTTTCAAGAAGAAACGTCATTTGAGGTAACTAGTAAGGTACATGTACAAGAATGTCATTTATCAAGTATAATGTCAAGCATAAAGAGTCATAAGACTTTTAAGCAAGCAATCACAAAAAAGGAAATCTACTACTACACGTTTATTTTGAAGGCAACTCACCTTCATTGGATGAGTTTTATTAGAAAACATGTCATTACTTTATCAAACAATTCATTTAGTGATATTTAGCATTTACTTTAAAACTCATTCAACACTTAACAAAGTTAAGAAGCCAAACAATAAGGAAAGGCAATCATGAAATTCTATTGCTACATTTTTAGATTGAAGGTAGCGCACCTCGAAAGAGGGATTTTATTATTAAATCGTTAGTTTAGTGGCCAAGAAACCTCTTTTATATTATTCCTGCAATTTACATGATTTGCATAGAAGCATTTAATCGGAATTAAACTTACATAATTAAAATGCTAAGTGAAATATTAAACTCACTATTACTTTACTTAAATTTAAAAGGGAAAGGAGAGGGACCCTACCTCAAGGTGGATCCATCCGTCCACTCCGGCTCTTGGTGCTTTCTAACTAAGAGTCGCCACTGCTCCCCCACTGAACATATGCACCTTCACACACATGCAAGGACACCTAGCCCCTATGCGCACACCCTGCATGGCCGTGGGCATGTGCAAGAGGATCCTTACATGCGCGCTTCTATGCATATGCCCATCTCCACTCACCTGCGCAGACACTTTTATATATGCAATGGGGGAAACTAGCCCCGTATGTGTATATTTGCTGGCATGGACAAATATACGCACGCCGGGGGAACCCACGTACATATAAATACATACCTATGCCTGCGCAGGTGAGTCTCCTAGACTCTGGCGACTTGAAACCACTCCAAAACCTCCAACGCACTATAAGACAACCACTATGAACCTTAAGACAAAAAGATAGACCAATTTAGGCAGGGCAAAACCAACCAGAAATAATAAACCCTTACCTCGGGTGCTAGCGACAGACCAAAACAAAGGTGAACCACACCGCGAATCTCAATGCACTGCCAACAACAAATCAGGGACTCATAAACATCAAAAGCCCCAAATTTAACAAGTGAGAAACAAAGCAAGAGGTGAAATCCTTACCCCGAAACCATACTGACGGTCTGAAACCACCCGAACTGCTTCACCTTCGGCGGCGGTTGCCGGAAAGCGCATCAAGGAGTCCCAAGGAATCATTCGCACACCCTAAAACCAAAAGAAAGCCAAAAATTTGGGTTACCACAAAACCCTAAATTTGGCCAAACCCAATGGGCACCGAAAAATGGGACGAATCGTCAAAGTGAGGATGAAGGACGTACCTAAAGACTTTTCCATGGCGGATCGAATCTGGAAGGTGAAGAAAACTAGACAAAATCATTCGCTGAAAGAGGAGGTTGCGTGTCGGGTCGTTGCGCGCTGCAGCGGTTCGGTCCGAACCGCTTTGCACAGCTACTTCAGGGTCGGCCGAGGGAGGAGGAGAGGGAGAGGGGGCCACCGCGCTGGTGGTCCGGCTGCTACGAGGTCGGTTGAGGGAGGAGGAGAGGGAGAGGGGGGGTCGCGCGCGGCTCATGGGAAGAGGAGGGGGGTGTGCGGGTGTCCTGGCCGAGAGAAGGGGAGGGAGTGTTAGTGTAGGGTTTTAATTTTAATTCATTTATTTTCTTTTATTTTAATTTTAAACAAAAATTAAAACACACCCAACCTGTACGGTTTTATCCGCACCATCTGAAACACCGTGCGCAGCCCGCGTGCCTGCTACTGGATACACGGGGCATCCCGCACGGCTGACCCGCCCGGTTAAACCTACCGTGCACAGTCCGATATCACCACTTAAAACGGCTCCAGAACTCGGGACCTCGTTTCGAAGCTCGGTTTTAAAACCTACCCGCTGATAAAAGAAAAAGTTCAAAAACCTTCGCATTTTATCCGCTCTAAAAAAACGGTTCGTTACACTCTATGTGACTCACATTCCAAATCACTAGCACTCATAGTGTTTCTAATATAATGGATACTAAAGAATCTCCCTACGTATACCATTTTCTCAATAGATTATTCCATCCATCTATTCCAACCTGAAGGATCCACCGACACTTCCATCTCTATAGAACATGTAAGCTCAAGCTAACCCCCCACTCTGGTTACCCTCATAAGAAAACTAAACACCAACCCATTTGGATCCAATTTAATTTTAGAGGTATTTATGTCTATAACCAAGACCAACAAGTGAATTCTCAAAAAGGCCACAACTCATGAAATGTAATCAACCCTCATGTCTCAAAATAACATGAAAACACATAAGAAAACAACTTTCTTAAGGGTCTCATAACAAATAAACCGATATCATCTATAAAACCCATCAACCCACTAAGATTCAACTCTCACTAAGAATCCACATACAATACTGGTCGATCAAGTATCACAATCATATCAGTTAGAGTCCCCACAAATTGTTTTTTCTAGGATGATCATTATAAAGGAACCACTAACATATGGTTTAGTTAGATAGAATTATATTCCAATATATAAGATAAAACACCATATTTCTTATTATACGAACATTAAATAATTTAACATTTAAAATAATCACCTAGAATGGGTTCATCCTCAAGCCATCAAATTCCAACACCATCCTACTAGACGCAACACACATTCCCATACTTGAGGGATACGATCATCATCACTTCCATAAATATTAATAAAATAGGATCCATATGTGCTTACATAAAATGAAAATACATATAAAATTTATACAATTTGAGTATAATTCCATCATGTACTTAACTGGGAAAATTTGGTAGGTGCAGTTGACGAAACATTAAACAATTGATCTTATACAGTCAATAAAAAAATTCACACAAGAAGGATCCTTATATTTCATGTTATTTATTATGCGTTGAGAATGATGAATACATATACCTCTTACCTACATGATCCAAGTGAAAAAATCCATAATAAATCATAAAACACAAATATCATATGCATCACATATGGTGAAATCAATCAACTATAACATCTAAAATCCATAACATCACTCGCATCCTGGGAAACCTAAATATCCCATAAGATCAGGTATTCATGGAACAACCATGTGTTATCCAACAAATTCTATGACACATTCCAATATCTCTTAGCTACCATTTCCTAAATACTAAATAAAAATAAAAATAACCTCTGATACCACTTTATACAACCTAGTGCCTCATAACACTAATTGATTCCTAGACCATCAGTCACTACTATACCTCATGTATGCCTCCTTATATGAAATAGGGTACCAACTAGTAGAGAGGTTCTAAGGATGAAATTCGAGGTGACTATAACCCCAATATTATATTTCATGATCATGAAGAAATAACTAAGCATTATAACATCATGGTATACATAAAATAATGAATAAATTGTACATGCTTTAAGAAATGAAATGAAGTAATAAATCACTAAATAGTTATTTAGTGTAGAATAATGGTCACCCACTGGGCCGACCGAATATATAAAATGGAAATAAAATAATAAAAAAGTAAGAAGTAAAATTTCAGGTGGCTCTACTATAATCCTCGATCCTCAACCTATCCTGATATCTAAATCTCATATGAGATTCTCTACTTCCATCATGAAATCCAAGTCCTTGACTCAAACTAAAACTATAAAGAGTGGGGGATACTCAAGTACCCATGTTTCATGATCTCCTGAGTAGGGTGTGAGTACACAAATCAATAGAGAACCACCAATTAGGTCTTGTACTATACCAGAAATGTAGTGATATTTGCATGTGACATGATCGGAACATTAAATAATTGTTGAAAATAAATGAACAAAATAACCAATAATAAATACTTCAGCCTGATGTAATAATGTATCTAATAACATTTTGTAGACCATACTAACACATATAACATACCATTTTTGATCCTTAGTTCTTTTTCCCTGATCAACCATATTTACTTCATCCATTTTATGGGTGTCTTTGAGTGCATTATAATGACTACACATTCTAATATAATAGACTCATGTCACTCTAGTATATATATAAGTATAATAGACCTCCCTTGTATACCTTTTATCTTCCTAGGAATAGCCTATAAGTATCAAATACCTAAGTAATGATCATAGAAATATCAATCCTAGTATACTAAATCTACCCAAGGATTCAAATTTATGGCATCACCAATAATAGTATCATAAAACCCCTTAAATTAGTTTTCTTAGAAATTATTGTCACAAAAATCTCCTACACGGGTTTTATCAGTCAGGTAATTACATAATAAAAAACCACCATAGGGAATTTTCTACTAATTAAATAGAAGATATCTCTTTATTCATGTTTTATAAACATGAATTAAAGAATTACCCTATAGGTATATTCTATATTATAAAAAAATCACCCCATTGACATGTACCAAGTCCTATCATATGATAAATAAAGAAAAAGGGTTGGTTGAATGCCTAAACCCATCATCACCATTTATACCCAAGATCACCCCTCTTGCCACAGGGTTTAAAAAATCACTAGGGCACCCAATGGGGTCCCCTAGGTCATAAATAATGTACAAACTCATAGGCTAACTAGGGTATACCTCTTAGGTCACCCACTATATGGTGGTATACATCCCATATTTAATTGTAAGGTTACTTAAGATAGGTCACTCACCCAACCCATGGTCATGCTATGACCCACTAGAGTCAAATAATACCAACTCATCACTTTCCTCCTCAAAGAAGGTATATGTGAACTTACTCTAGGGACTATAGACTAATATTCAAGAAGTTTTATTCGGGTTTTCCCATTTATAGGGATATCAATGTTCTAGGTTTGTTGACAGACAAATCCTTGTCCATCAATGGTTAATGCATAAGGCTAGAGCACAAGGTATAATGTGGTAGTGGCACTTTATTGTGTCAAGGGAATATCAATTTAATTAATAATTTAACTAATAATTAAATAATTTAAATTAAATAATCTAGGACCCTCAGTGGCATGATTTCACATCTCAATATTCCTAAAAAAATCATAAAATCCATATATAAAGTATGGGGACTAACTACCTCATACTGAAGTCGAACCCTATCAAAGTGCAGCCTGAAAATTCCCACCTGAGATCATCCCATGATCAACCAGCCACTGTCTAACCACCTGAGGCTGGAACCCACACTAGGACATCATAATTAATTTATTATAACATTTTATAATTAATAAAAAAACTTAAATAAGAATAAATTCCAAAAACTAACTGAGTTATCCTCTAATACTAAAATTGTAGACAATGATTTTCATTCCACTCTTAATGCACTCTAGATCCTATGCAATATGAATTCCCCAATTAAAATAATTGATTCAATATCCAATTTTATCAAATTTTTCCAAAACCCTAGGAAAACCATATGAATATATACCTTTTCATAAATTATGATAGATGATGTGCAGATAGTATCTCAGGTTCTCCTCTAGCTCGCTGAGAAAAGTCCCCCTTGACCGGGGTGATTTAAACTCTGATATAGTGGAAATCACCAAAAACTATAAACAAAAATTGGATGAGATCAATTGAAATAAAGGGAGAACAACACATAAGTAAGGGAGAGGAATAGCCTACCTGGAACCTATTTCCGATTACTCCCAAAATCACTAATAACAGATGATGAAGATGGTGGGAGGTGCCAAATGTTGGCCCTCCCACATAATGCTGCATGAGATGAAGTGTAAAGGGGGCATGATCCTCTTATTAAATTTTAAAAAAACACAAATGTAAAGTTTCACATCATGACACATATGTTCACATCATGACCATTTGGGATTTCACCTGAATCCCTCATCCAACCCTCTTTTACATCTTGGAACACCTTGTGAATAATTTCATGGAATAAATACCAATTTCATGCTTTTAAAGGGTTGTTTTAGTAGTTTTCAATAGCCTCAAATCCCCTGATCCTTCCCCATTGTTTACTCAAACCCTTGAGACATCCATCGAACCATAATACATATCTAATAACACCCTTTATGGATTTTCAAACCCTTGTAACCAATTTTTTTTCCCAATTCTAAAAAAACCTCCCACCATAGGAAAATTTAAATTTACTTAAAATTAAAACACCCATATGGACACAAAGAATTAAAATTATCATTGTAGATCCAAATGACCTGTCATCAGAGGAAACCATATAATGGTTGAGCTATGTATAATTCTACAAAAATTTTATACAGAAAAAATCATATAATTTTTTTTCATACATTAAGAAACTATATTTCCATCATTAGTGAAATAAATCACAAGTAATTATAGGTAATTCATGTGAATCTTATATTCCAAACATGATGCATGCTTAATTAATTAGCTTATAATTGAGCCCTATTATTTATGACTAGACTCAACTCTCCTCTATTAGGATTCTCAATCTCAAACAATATCTCACCCATCCTAGAGTACCTAGTCTCAATTATTTACATGCACTAGAAAATTGTATTTCAACTGATGTCATGTTGTACAGACATGTGCTTGATCTACCTCATGAGTCAAGACAATCCATTTCCATCAATAAAAAATTATACACCATCACATAACATTATCTACCACCAATTTTAATACTCTAGGGTGAGCTGCTTGAATGGTTCCCACATGGGGAGGGGGGGGGGTCCATAACTGACCTCAGGAATTCCTCCCCACATGCCAGAGGTTTTTGAATAGCACTGAGGACCTAAATTAGTCACGAGGAGACTATGCCTGATAATAATAACCCTAAGGGTTTTTTATCAACTCTACAAAAATTTCAACATGATATTTTTGTATAAAAAACATTCCAACAAGATATAGACACAAAATAGGGATCCCCATAATCCCCCACTTTCTAAAATAGAAATTAGTAAATCTATCTACATGATGCATTGGTATATGACAGAGTAACAACATATATATACACACAAAAAACACACAAAACCACATATATACATATATATATATATATATATATATATATAATGCAAAGACACACTGGCCAATGTATGTGTATGCGCATGTAAAATTTTTTATATATTTTTTTTATACCTTATAATATATAATCATATATATAAATTTATGTAACAAACACATAATAATAAATATATATGTATAGTATAAATATACATGAATATTATTCATAATATAATATGAATATGACTATATAAACTTTTATATGAATAATACATAATGTATTTTTTTTTTATATTGTGATCACTATATATATTTTATGATATAAGTATAATAGATTAAGAAATTTATAAAATATTATATATATATTATATTGGATGTATAATTACAATGAAACACACACAACACAGACCCCACACCCATTGGCAGGAAGGACATTTCATAGCCCCCCAAGGGATAAATTATCCACTGACTCATTATTTATACATATTATAGGACATTAGAACCTATTATAAAGGGAACCAAAATACCTCAACACATGGCCTGCAAGCCTTGAATATCAAACCGAAGGGCCTATGGTAGCCGATCATGACTAGCCCAATTGTGTGCCTTGTGCTCTGTCGGAGACTTCCACCTTCTACCACAATCCACCCCTAGAAGGCTGTGTCTAGTGCCGCCCGTCATTCTACAATTGAATGTTATTATAATGTTGTTGAATATGTAGAAGTACAAAATGAAACACCTTCTTACCATGAAACCATACATGTGATTCTGATCAGCAATAAAAGATCTTGATGCATCAACTCATGTTGTTATTCCTCACATCGATGCACTCTGCCACACCCTACCATCGTCCCTGGATCCACTCACTTCCATCCTTCACCAGCCACTACTCCCCCACCTCTATTTTAATATAGGGAATATACTTCATTATTTTGTACATTTCATGGGGCACCATTGATGAAATGGTGTCATTTGATGCCCATATAAAGTGGCCACACAATTTAATTGGTGGCTGAAATTAAGTGGCAGGTGGGATTTAAACCACATCCACCCAAATACATCTGGGGTGTATAGAGCCACTCAAGTACAACCCCATCCTCATTATATATATATATATAAATTTTATTAAATAAAAAATTTATATTTATAAATATATATGTAGATTATAAATTATATAATAGAGAAATAAATTTTATAAATTTAAATATGTACTATATTCAATGTAGTTATAAATTATATAATGGTAAAATAGAAATATTTTATTTACATAAACATATTTTTTTATATAAATAATATTTAAAAATAAAAAAATATGTATATATAACTTTAATTATTTATGGTGTCCTTTATTAGTGAAAAAAGTACTGATTAATGGAATTTTGTATTAGCACTAGGTAAAGCACTTATAAAGGGTGACCTTTATCAGTATTTATAAAAGCACAAAAAATATACTCTTTTTATTAGTGATTTTTTGGAACTAATGAAGATATACCTTATTAATGTTTTTAGTTACTTATAATAAACTTATCCCCTATATCAATGTTATTTTTTAACACTGATAAAGGGTAAAACTCAATATAGCAGAATCTGTACTAGTTCATTAATATCTCTCTTTATTCTGGTCAGGAACATCCATGAAAATATTCAATTTTTTTTTATCATATCGCATCCCAACCTTTTACTTTATTTTTTTATTTTTCAACATGCATTCTAATTTTGGGATGAATTTCCTTAAAAATATTTATTTTTTAATGTTCAATGTTGGGCACATGATTTGGTGCACAATATGTGGAAACTATTCTGTAACCATGTGAATGTCGTTAATTTATAGTGTAAATGTTTTACAAGACTATAGAATTGTTTCCAAAATTTTGTAACCAAATCACCCTACTCATAATATGTGTCTAGGGAGGGGTGTATAGCTGGCACACAATTTTGTAAACCATGAAACCAAACCATGTGAAATTCCCTATTTTTAAAAATATATTATAATTTTCCGAAACTATCCTTAAAATTTTAGACCCTGAGGGGTTTTCTCCCCTATTTCTTTCACATGAAACCTATAATAATATCTATAGGTTCATCCTCATTTTCTCCTCCTAAATGTAGGTCCCAATTAACTCTATTTATTAGTTATTTGTCAAAGAAAAAACCCATTTATCCTTTCATTGTCCCTTATGTATTGTTTCATATTCTCCTCTTATCTCTATCTCCTCTTAAAAAAATCCTAGGGCGAGGGATTTATGTTTTTATTTGTTTCTTGTGAAGTTAGGGTGCATATATTTTGTTTTAGGTCAACCTCCTTTCACATTTAAAGGTTTTGTTTGCATTCATACATGTTTGTGGTTAGTGTCTCCATTCATTTCCATTACATTAGACACTATGAGATGATTAATGTTTTTAAATTTTATTTAGTTAAATTAATTATCTTTTTAAATCTATAAATTTGTTTTGAAAGTATTATGAACTAGAGGTTATGTATAATGGGTTTCCCCCAATGTTTTCAATTATTATATGTTTATGTGAAAAATGTATGTATGTTATGTGGTTCTAGAATTCATGAGAAGTTATTTTTGAGGAATAGTGAAAATTTTAGTGGTCATTGTCAATTTATAATTTGTATGATTTGGTTCTTATGGTTATATCATGATTTTTAGGATATTAATAATTTTAAGCTTCAATGGTTTTACATCGGTTCTTATATTTTGATGAATAACTTGAATTGTATCCCTTTTTTCATCCCATAGTGTTTTCTATGAATGAACATATATATGAATATGGATGTGAACACACACACACACATTCTTTAGTTAGAGGACATATATATTTTTATATGTATATGTATAGAGAGAGAACTCATAGGAATATATAATTAAAAATTAGGTTTTTCAAATTCACTATCGGTTTCAATTTTTTTTAAAGATATTTTTAAAAGGTATATTTAAAAGGAATGAATTAGATTACCATTTAACACTTAGATATAAATATTTTGACACTCACTTATGGTTTTTGAGTGCTATTAAATGATGGAAGTTATTCATTGAAAATTATTACTAGTTTGAAATTGAAATATCTAGTCGGTACATTGAAAGGATTTTCATGTAATGTATAAACCTCCATGGAATAACTATATCTTGTCTAAGTCAAAATGTTATAGTTTTCTTTTATATTGGGGGTTTTCATGTGTAGTTTTTGGGAGATAGGATAAGCATATATGGTTAGGTTTTATTGTTTTTTTATTGACAGGTTGTATGTGAAGGCTGCCACACCACAAATTATTACTATTGTCATTTGGATCCTTGGGTTTTTAGTGAGAAATAATACATAGATAATATCTAATCCCGATTAGATGGATTCAATCTACTATTGTATCAGAGTCCCTAGTGGAGTTCCATTGGTAATTCTAATTGAGAGAAGGTGATTGGTTATAGACTTGGAAATACATCAATTGACCTAAAGATATTCCCTACTTCAGTACATATAGGGTCACATCATTGGGTGTTTAGGGATTTATTATAGTTATATATTCTATGTTCCCTACTATTTACTTAGATTATATCCTTTTTTTATTCTATTTTAATTTTTTTGTATTCTACCGTGACATGTTCATATGTATATATTCTATATTAGGTTATTCCTCTTAATATATTTACCTAGTTTGTGTTTATTTTTGTTTTTTAGTTGGACTAAAATTTTTGGGGTTGGTTTTAATAATGGATTTCTTAAAATAAGGAATTTAAAAATAGTTTAATGAAAATGATTATTTTTTTTGAAAATGATAAAAAATAATTTTAAATAGATTTTTTTTTCAAACTATAATACATGGGGTTAAATTTGGAAAATAAAATGATGGCATTATGTAGAGATTTCCTACTGAGTTAATTTTTTATCACAACCTACTTGTTCCACTCAATATCAGTAGATCCAAGATATTTTCAATTTTCAAGTTTATATTCTAGATCATTGTAGGAGCTAGTTGGTTTTGTGGATGGATGATGACCAAGGGGTTACTTGGAGATCATGTGGATTTTTTTAGTATTTATTTTTTTATATTGTCTGTATATCAGCTATGTCGGCCTCTTATTTTTTATATGTTGTTCAGTTCCATTGTTGTTGTATTTATTTCTGATCTTTTTATGTATGTATCTTCAAGTTAAGTATTTTTGATTTGTTGTTATTTCTAGATCTGATAATTTGATGTTACACATGGATATCTGATACTTGGAGTGTTCATGTATGAATTCATGGGGAAGAATCAGGTATTTTTTTATTAGTTGGTATAATTTATTCCCCTAAGATCATATTTTAATCCTTAGCATTATTTATCATCTTGAGATAATCTAGAATACGTCTCGGGTATTTCATGGGCTGACATGGGTGCCTAGTTTAGGGTGACTCAGTGTTGGTTCATGAAAAATGATACTAGAGCCTAGGATTTTTAGAAACCTAGGTTCTTAGATCACCCTATATTATTTGAAGTGTCTATTATAAATGAGATAGGACTGTTGAAACACTATAATAATGTGTAGAGAGAGCCACGTGATCACTTACTCATTTTTATCCTCGAGTTACTATGGAATGTAGGGTTATAAGGTTTGAATTATTTGTTTTCTATAATTTTTAGGTGAATTTCGGTATATATTGATAGTGTTTTGAAATTTTTTAAAGGATATATATATATATATATTTGGTGGATGCAAATGGGAGTTGAATTAGTTTCACATGGTGAGATTACACGACCTAACAAACTAAGTAGATCCTGTGTTCCTAGTTAGGCATGAATTCTAGTGTTAGTTTCATGATTGGAACATGGTTTGATAAACCATGTGGAAAAGTCATGAACAAAAAATTTTCCATTATAAAGATATTATGATATTGTGTGATGTTATTATTTTGGTTTTATATTGAATTTTTTATTAATATAGTTAGTTTAAAAATAAAAATATTCTCAGTTTTGAAAATTTACAAACGAATTTTATTATGAAAGTATGGTTTTATAATGAAACTTTGATATTTGAGAATTAGTTTTTTATAATGAATTAAAATGGGATTGACATTAAAAGGAGAGAAGTGATTTTTTCAAATGATCTTGAGGAATTTAAAAATAAATTACAAGAGGGTTATTTAAGGAATTAAAATGCCTGAATATAAAAAAAGGATTTAGACGGTCACTTTTGATTTGATTCACATTTTGGTTCATTGGATATTATAATGATTCATTCATTTAGAGTGGTTTCATTATTTAAGAGATTTATATCATTATGTTATTTAAATTATGAAAACTAGAATGGTTTGGTATCATAATAAGAAGGTTGTCTCATGATATTTTAATGTCTTCCTTCCAGTAGTCGACTCCACCTAGGCTTCAATATAATAGACCAAAACTCGCACTCCTAAATCTTATACTAAAATCAATAAATTTACATTCCCATCTTTAATTCCAATAATTATGAACTAATTTTTTCATCTAAACCATAAAACATCAAAAAGAAAACATGGATCACTTACATTATGGAGGACCTTTTAGGTTTAGTGTTTTAGAGAATTGGGAAAAACTCCTACATAAAAAATTAAGATGACATTAAATGAAAATTTCTCCCACTTAATAAATATTTTATTTTTTAAAATTAATGAATAATCATTATCCATATAAAATACCTTCTAGAAATAAATTGTTCAACATCATTCTTTAAAAACATGGGAAAAGGAACATACGAAGGTTGTGATCAGATACTCTATATGGGTAAACACAAGCAATAACAATTTAATGTCACCATTGATAATAAGAGTGCATAAGGGCATAATGAAATAGTCAAAGTTCATGAGAAAATCATAAAATAACCCATACCCATCAATATATAGATCATCAAATATGAAAACATATAAAAGGAAAGAGTCATTAGAATTAACAATCACAAGCCATGTCATATCAATCTCAAAAATTAGAAACATTGTAAACCCATAGAAATCATAATGAAAACATATAAATACTTGGGAAATAATTTTCAATTCACTCTTATAATCACTCTTAGAAATGGAATAACCATAAAATCAACTTCTATACCCAATTCATTAGAGGGATATCATATACCCAACCATAATTAGTTTGTTATGGAACCACCCTTCATTGGTTTATCATAGAACCAACTATTATGGGTTTATAATGTAACCATAAATCATTGGTTTATAATGCAACTACCCATAAAATTTCCAATTACGTTTAATAAATCATAGCACATAAAATCTTTCATTTCATCATAAAATCATAGGAATAACCATTATCCATTTTATAACATGATTAACCTATGGAAAAAGAAATGTATTCTACAAAAATCTCTTTGAAACATATTCAAACCATGGAAAATAAATGGTTTCCATAAAAGTATCTTTGAAATATGATATACCCATGGTAAATAAATGGGTTCCATAAAAATCTATTTGAAATATGATTAACCCATGTAAATGAAATGGGTTCCATAACAATCTCTTTGAAACATGATTAAACCATGGAAAGGAAATGAGTTCCATAACAATCTATTTGAAACATAATTAACCCATGGATAATAAAATGTTTCATAAAAAAATATTAACCAATTTAAAAGTAATGATTTACATAATAATCTCTTTAAAATATGATTAACCCGTGGATAAGAAATGGGTTCCATAACAATCTCTTTAGGACATAATCAACCAATTGAAAAGAAATGAGTTTCATAAAAATACCTTTGAAATAATAATAATCCATTAAAATAATGAATGAAGATGGTATAAATACCAAATATACCAAGTTTAGGATAAGTAAAAACAAGGTTTTTTGGCATTGATGAATGGAAATTCCCATAAAATATAATTAAAAATATTCTCGAGGAAAATAATATTTAAACATTCAATGTGTCCAGTACCACTTTGAAACATTTTAATCATAATTTAAATGAAGGAAATACATTTAAAAAAACATTAAATAACACGAGAATAAATAAATAACTTATATGACATGTCAATGGGTCTGTATATACACCTCATAAAGAAGGTAGGTGTATAGCATAAAAAACAATGCCTCATTGAAAGGTGATTGAGATGATGTCCCTTACCGCTTTGGTAACTTTGAAACCATAAACCCCATGAAAGATAGATCCTAAAATGGATATTTAAAACCCCATATATTTAAGGATAATAATCATAAAATACATTCATATTAAGTATATACACCTCATAAAATAAAATAGTTCTTAATAAGGCATAAGTCTCATAAATATAAAAGTTAGACAAGAAATCCCCTTACCTTAAGCTCAATTCATCATGATTGTTATTTAACCTCATGAATAATAAAATTATGTTAAGTATTTAATTGGTTTATAAAAATTTACAATTTTATTATTAAATTTATTTCACTTATAAAAAAGATATATATAATTACTTAATCAATTAACTTTTCATCGGATGTTTTGACCATATTCAACATATGTGTCAAAACTGAGTTTGGTAGGTTGGCTAAGGTCAACATGGTTATTTAATTTTTTTAAAAATATAGAGAATAATAATTATTACATAATTATCATATTTAAATATAAATTATAATTTTAAAACAAATCATGAAATATGGTTACGAAAAATGAACCAACATTACAATCATAGAGACGGTAGGCCGTACATACGCATGTGCAACATTCCCATTTTTCATTGATCATTACGAAAATATGTTAAGTAACATATATATTTCTAGAATTATAATTATATCATAAATACCATATTATTTAATCATATATACTTATATATATAATTATTGTGATGTAAAAGGAATCACATCTCTTTGAGGCGGTGTTAGTCCACACGTCCATGAATGACATTATCACTTTTTCAGTGTGTGAAAAGGTAATAAATAAAATGAAATATTATATTTAAATAAAGGTAATTATGTCATTAATATCATAAATATATCATATATATCATATATATTCATGGTTGTTCTTATGAGTTTAAATAAAGGTAATTATGTCATTCTACAATTGAATGTTATCATAATGTTGTTGAATATGTAGAAGTACAAAATGAAACACCTTATTACCATGAAACCATACATGTGATTCTGATCAGCAATAAAAGATCTTGATGCATCAACTCATGTTGTTCTTCCTCACATCGATGCACTCTGCCACACCCTACCATCGTCCCTGGATCCACTCACTTCCATCCATCACCAGCCACTACTCCCCCACCTCTATTTTCATATAGGGAATATACTTCATTATTTTTTACATTTCATGGGGCACCATTGATGAAATGGTGTCATTTGATTCCCATATAAAGTGGCCACACAATTTAATTGGTGGCTGAAATTAAGTGGCAGGTGGTATTTAAACCACATCCACCCAAATACATCTGGGGTGTATTGAGCCACTCAAGTACAACCCCATCCTCATTATATATATATATATAAATTTTATTAAATAAAAAATTTATATTTATAAATATATATGTAGATTATAAATTATATAATAGAGAAATAAATTTTATAAATTTAAATATGTACTATATTCAATGTAGTTATAAATTATATAATGGTAAAATAAAAATATTTTATTTACATAAACATATTTTTTTATATAAATAATATTTAAAAATAAAAAAATATGTATATATAACTTTAATTATTTATGGTGTCCTTTATTATTGAAAAAAGTACTGATTAATGGAATTTTTTATTAGCACTAGGTAAAGCACTTATAGAGGGTGACCTTTATCAATATTTACAAAAGCACAAAAAAATATATTCTTTTTATTAGTGATTTTTTGGAACTAATGAAGATATACCTTATTAATGTTTTTAGTTACTTATAATAAACTTATCCCCTATATCAATGTTATTTTTTAACACTGATAAAGGGTAAAACTCAATATAGCAGAATCTGTACTAGTTCATTAATATCTCTCTTTATTCTGGTCAGGAACATCCATCAAAATATTCAAATTTTTTTATTGTATCACATCCCAACCTTTTACTTTATTTTTTTATTTTTCAACATGTATTCTCATTTTGGGATGAATTTCCTTAAAAATATTTATTTTTTAATGTTCAATGTTGGGCACATGATTTGGTGCACAATATGTGGAAACTATTCTGTAACCATGTGAATGTCGGTAATTTATAGTGTAAATGTTTTACAAGACTGTAGAATTATTTCCAAAATTTTGTAGCCAAATCACCCTGCTCATAATATGTGTCTTGGGAGGGGTGTATAGCTAGCACACAGTTTTGTAAACCATGAAACCAAACCATGTGACATTCCCTATTTTTAAAAATATATTATAATTTTCCGAAACTATCCTTAAAATTTTAGACACTGAGGGGTTTTCTCCCCTATTTCTTTCATAGGAAACCAATAATAATATCTATAGGTTCATCCTCATTTTCTCCTCCTAAATGTAGGTCCCAATTAACTCTATTTCTCAGTTATTTGTCAAAGAAAAAACCCATTTATCCTTTCATTCTCCCTTATGTATTGTTTCATATTCTCCTCTTATCTCTATCTCTTCTTAAAAAAACCCTAGGGCAAGGGATTTATGTTTTTATTTTTTTTTGTGAAGTTAGGGTCCAAATATTTTGTTTTAGGTCAGCCTCCTTTCACATTTGAAGGTTTTTTTTGCATTCATACATGTTTGTGGTTAGTGTCTCCATTCATTTCCATTACATTAGATACTATGAGATGATTAATGTTTTTAAATTTTATTTAATTAAATTAATAATCTTTTTAAATCTATAAATTTTTTTTGAAAGTATTATGAACTAGAGGTTATGTATAATGGGTTTCCCCCAATGTTTTCAATTATTATATGTTTATGTGAAAAATGTATGTATGTTATGTGGTTCTAGAATTCATGAGAAGTTATTTTTGAGGAATAGTGAAAATTTTAGTGGTCATTGTCAATTTATAATTTGTATGATTTGGTTTTATGGTTATATCATGATTTTTTAGGATATTAATAATTTTAAGCTTCAATGGTTTTACATCGGTTCTTATATTTTGATGAATAACTTGAATTGTATCCCTTTTTTCATCCCATAGTGTTTCCTATGAATGAACATATATATGAATATGGATGTGAACACACACACACACATTCTTTGGTTAGTGGACATATATATTTTTATATGTATATGTATAGAGAGAGAACTCATAGGAATATATAATTAAAAATTAGGTTTTTCAAATTCACTATCGGTTTCAATTTTTTTAAAGATATTTTTAAAAGGTATATTTAAAAGGAATGAATTAGATTACCATTTAACACTTAGATATAAATATTTTGACACTCACTTATGGTTTTTGAGTGCTATTAAATGATGTAAGTTATTCATTGAAAATTATTACTGGTTTGAAATTGAAATATCTAGTTGGTACATTGAAAGGATTTTCATGTAATGTATAAACCTCCATGGAATAACTATATCTTGTCTAAGTTAAAATGTTATAGTTTTCTTTTATATTGGGGGTTTTCATGTGTAGTTGTTGGGAGATAGGATAAGCATATATGGTTAGGTTTTATTGTTTTTTTACTGACAGGTTGTATGTGAAGGCTGCCACACCACAAATTATTACTATTGTTATTTGGATCCTTGGGTTTTTAGTGAGAAATAATACATAGATAATATCTAATCCCGATTAGATGGATTGAATCTACTATTGTATCAGAGTCCCTAGAGGAGTTCCACTGGTTATTCTAATTGAGAGAAGGTGATTGGTTATAGACTTGGAAATACATCAATTGACCTAAAGATATAGCCTACTTCAGTACATATAGGGTCACATCATTGGGTGTTTAGGGATTTATTATAGTTATATATTCTATGTTCCCTACTATTTACTTAGATTATATCCTTTTTTATTCTATTTTAATTTTTTTGTATTCTACCATGACATGTTCATCTGTATATATTCTATATTAGGTTATTCCTCTTAATATATTTACCTAGTTTGTGTTTATTTTTGTTTTTTAGTTGGACTAAAATTTTTGGGGTTGGTTTTAAAAATGGTTTTCTTAAAATAAGGAATTTAAAAATAGTTTAATGAAAATGATTATTTTTTTTGAAAATGATAAAAAATAATTTTAAATAGATTTTTTTCAAACTATAATACATGGGGTTAAATTTGGAAAATAAAATGATGGAATTATGTAGAGATTTCCTACTGAGTTAATTTTTTATCACAACCTACTTGCTCCACTCAATATTAGTAGATCCAAGATATTTTCAATTTTCAAGTTTATATTCAAGATCATTGTAGGAGCTAGTTTGTTTTGTGGATGGATGATGACCAAGGGGTTACATGGAGATCATGTGGATTTTTTTAGTATTTATTTTTTTATATTGTCTGTATTTCAGCTATGTCGGCCTCTTATTTTTTATATGTTGTTCAGTTCCATTGTTGTTGTATTTATTTATGATCTTTTTATATATGTATCTTCCAGTTAAGTATTTTTGATTTGTTGTTATTTCTAGATCTGATAATTTGATGTTACACATGGATATCTGATACTTGGAGTGTTCATGTATGAATTCATGGGGAAAAATCATGTATTTTATTACTAGTTGGTATAATTTATTCCCCTAAGATCATTTTTTATTCCTTAGCATTATTTATCATCTTGAGATAATTTAGAATACGTATCGGGTATTTCATGGGCTGACATGGGTGCCTAGTTTAGGGATGACTCAGTGTTGGTTCATGAAAAATGATACTAGAGCCTCGGATTTTTGGAAACCTAGGTTCTTAGATCACCCTATATTATTTGAACTGTCTATTATAAATGAGATAGGACTATTGAAACACTATAAGAATGTGTAGAGAGAGCCACGTGATCACTTACTCATTTTTATCCTCGAGTTACTATGGAATGTAGGGTTATAAGTTTTGAATTATTTGTTTTCTATAATTTTTAGGTGAATTTTGGTATATATTGATGGTGTTTTGCAATTTTTTAAAGGATATATATATATATATATTTGGGGGATGAAAATGGGAGTTGAATTATTTTCACATGGTGAGATTACACAACCTAACAAACCAAGTAGATCCTGTGTTCCTAGTTAGGCACGAATTCTAGTGATAGTTTCATGATTGGAACATGGTTTGATAAACCAAGTGGAGAAGTCATGAACAAAAAATTTTCCATTATAAAGATATTATGATATTGTGTGATGTTATTATTTTGGTTTTATATTGAATTTTTTATTAATATAGTTAGTTTAAAAATAAAAATGTTCTCAGTTTTGAAAATTTACAAACGAATTTTATTATGAAAGTATGGTTTTATAATGAAACTTTGACATTTGAGAATTAGTTTTTTATAATGAATTAAAATGGGATTGACGTTAAAAGGAGGGAAGTGATTTTTTCAAATGATCTTGAGGAATTTAAAAAGAAATTACAAGAGGGTTATTTAAGGAATTAAAATGCCTGAATATAAAAAAAGGATTTATACGGTCACTTTTGATTTGATTCACATTTTGGTTCATTGGATATTATAATGATTCATTCATTTAGAGTGGTTTCATTATTTAAGAGATTTATATAATTATGTTATTTAAATTATAAAAACTAGAATGGTTTGGTATCATAATAAGAAGGTTGTCTCATGATATTTCAATGTCTTCCTTCCAGTAGTCGACTCCACCTAGGCTTCAATATAATAGACCAAAACCCGCAATCCTAAATCTTATACTAAAATCAATAACTTTACATTCCCAGCTTTAATTCCAATAATTATGAACTAATTTTTTCATCTAAACCATAAAACATCAAAAATAAAACATGGATCACTTACATTATGGAGGAACTTTTAGGTTTAGTGTTTTAGAGAATTGGGAAAAACTCCTACATAAACAATTAATATGACATTAAATGAAAATTTCTCCCACTTAATAAATCTTTTATTTTTTAAAATTAATGAATAATAATTATCCATGTAAAATACCTTCTAGACATAAATTGTTCAACATCATTCTTTAAAAACATGGGAAAAGGAACATAAGAAGGTTGTAATCAGATACTCTATATGGGTAAACACAAGCAATAACAATTTAATGTCACCATTGATAATAAGAGTGCATAAGGGCCTAATTAAATAGTCAAAGTTCATGAGAAAATCATAAAAGAACCCATACCCATCAATATATAGATCATAAAATATGAAAACATATAAAAGGAAAGAGTCATTAGAATTAACAATCACAATCCATGTCATATCAATCTCAAAAATTAGAAACATTGTAAACCCATAGAAATCATAAAGAAAACATATAAATACTTGGGAAATAATTTTCAATTCACTCTTATAATCACTCTTAGAAATGGAATAACCATACAATCAACTTCTATACCCAATTCATTGGAGGGATATCATATACCCAACCATAATTAGTTTGTTATGGAACCACCCTTCATTGGTTTATCATATAACCAACTATTATGGGTTTATAATGTAACCATAAATCATTGGTTTATAATGTAACTACCCATCAAATTTCCAATAACGTTTAAAAAATCATAGCACATAAAATCTTTCATTTCATCATAAAATCATAGGAACAACCATTATCCATTTTATAACATGATTAACCTATGGAAAAAGAAATGTATTCTACAAAAATCTCTTTGAAACATATTCGTACCATGGAAAATAAATGGTTTCCATAAAAATATCTTTGAAATATGATATACCCATGGTAAATAAATGGGTTCAATAAAAATCTATTTGAAATATGATTAACCCATGTAAATGAAATGGGTTCCATAAAAATCTCTTTGAAACATGATTAAACCATGGAAAGGAAATGAGTTCCATAACAATCTATTTGAAACATAATTAACCCATGGATAATAAAATGTTTCATAAAAAAAATATTAACCTATTTAAAAGTAATGAGTTACATAATAATCTCTTTAAAATATGATTAACCTGTGGATAAGAAATGGGTTCCATAACAATCTCTTTAGGACATAATCAACCAATTGAAAAGAAATGAGTTTCATAACAATCCCTTTGAAATAATAATAATCCATTAAAATAATGAATGAGGATGGTATAAATACCAAATATACCTAGTGTAGGATAAGTAAAAACAAGGTTTTTTTGGCATTGATGAATGGAAATTCCCATAAAATATAATTAAAAATATTCTCAAGGAAAATAATATTTAAACATTCAATGTGTCCAGTACCAATTTGAAACATTTTAATCATAATTTAAATGAAGGAAATACATTTAACAAAACATTAAATAACACGAGAATAAATAAATAAATTATATGAAATGTCAATGGGTTTGTATATACACCTCATAAAGAAGGTAGGTTTATAGCATAAAAAACAATGCCTCATTGAAAGGTGATTGAGATGAAGTCCCTTACCGCTTTGGTAACTTTGAAACCATAAACCCCATGAAAGATAGATCCTAAAATGGATATTTAAAACCCCATTTATTTAAGGATAATAATCATAAAATACATTCATATTAAGTATATACACCTCATAAAAGAAAATAGTTCTTAATAAGGAATAAGTCTCATAAATATAAAAGTTAGACAAGAAATCCCCTTACCTTGAGCTCAATACATCATGATTGTTATTTATCCTCCTGAATAATAAAATTATGTTAAGTATTTAATTGGTTTATAAAAATTTACAAGTTTATTATTAAATTTATTTCACTTATAAACAAGATATATACAATTACTTAATCAATTAACTTTTCATCGGATGTTTTGACCATATTCAACATATGTGTCAAAACTGAATTTGGTAGGTTGGCTAAGGTCAACGTGGTTATTTAATTTTTTTAAACATATACAGAATAATAATTATTACATAATTATCATATTTAAATATAAATTATAATTTTAAAACAAATCATGAAATATGGTTACGAAAAATGAACCAACATTACAATCATGGAGATGGTAGGCCGTACATACGCATGGGCAACATTCTCATTTTTCAATGATCATTACGAAAAGATGGTAAGTAACATATATATTTCTAGAATTATAATTATATCATAAATAACATATTATTTAATCATATATACTTATATATATAATTATTTTGATGTTAAAGGAATCACATCTCTTTGAGGCGGCGGTAGTCCACACGTCCATGAATGACATTATCACTTTTTCAGTGTGTGAAAAGGTAATAAATAAAATGAAATATTATATTTAAATAAAGGTAATTATGTCATTAATATCATAAATATATCATATATATCATATATATTCATTATATTTACCCTTATTACCTTCCATTTTACACTTTAGTTAAAAACGTTTCACATCGCTTCGTGAGGCGGTAGTCCACTGTACACACAAGCGACGTAATTAATTTTAATTTCCTTCACTAATATTTTTGGTCAAAAACCAATTTAATCTTAGTATAAATTATAAATTAAGATGGTTGAAAAGATTAAATATATATTTTTAAATTAAAATTACATAAGTGTAAGAAATTAATTTAAAATTAACCCCACAAACAGGGTGAGATACGGGTTATTTTAAAGAGAAAAACTTCAAAACTTTGAAATTTTTTTATATAAAATTTCAATGGGAAATTGATTCCAATGAAATAAATTGGATTTAATTATTTATAATTTATCTAAATTTAATTTCAAATATTTTAAAATATAATATAACTATATAAATTAATTAGACCAAAATGCAGTTTTCAATTAAAATTCACTATTTTATACTATTCATAAAAAAATGAAAGAAGAATACAAAAAAATAACCAAAATAAAATTGTGATATCCCAATTTAAAAAATGAAGTTTATATTTTCAAATTAAATTTATAAAAGTTTCAAAATTTATTTTTAAAACGATAACACCATTAAAAGGAGGAAAACATCTTTTAGAAAAATACATATTTTTATGCTTAGAGTTGGATTTATTCTTATTTTAAGCCTATAAAAATTATTGGACGAATTTAAAAACATTTGAATGAATATATAAAATTTAAATTTCATTAATATTTTTCATGAATGACGATTAATTTAATTTATTAAGATAAAAAACCATTTTGATCGTAAAAATATTTTTTCATAAAAACACATCCTTTATATTAAATTGGTTTTTATTTTCATTTATAATTAATTGGTCACCAAGGAATTAATTATATAAAATTTTGAAAAAAATATTTTAACAATTTAGTTAATTTTATTACTTTATTACATTCCAACTTATTGGTAATAACTATCATAATATTAGTAGTATATTGTTGTCTTGTAAAGCTTGGCCTGTGTGTAACACAAGTTGTAGAAGAAACTCAATGTTACATGAAATGAAAGATAAACATGGTGTTGCACATAGATCAAGATAAAATATTAATTTCATGTTACCTAAGATATAAAACAATTTAAATTAATTTTAAAGAATATATTTCATCAAACCTCAAGATTTTACATCCTATCCCCCTTAAATGAATTTCACCCTAGAAATTTTTCTTGGTTATCAAAGGATTAAAATGTTAAGAATTAATTTATTGAAATCCAAATCATACAAAGGGTTAATAAAAAATCCTCTTAAAAAGGTAAAGTGGTAAACATAAAGGTCATTGGAATTTATTCAAAATAGGATTACCGATAAGGAGAACATAGGTGGGAATGAAGGAAAAATTTAAATAACTATAGATAGTGATTGAGGTCACTGATTAAAAACAATTGAATAATAAATGGAATGTTAAGGGCCTAAAAAAATTAATATGTGATGATTTACAAGGTCATAAGTTCATCATAATTGAAGGTAATATGATAATACTTTTGTTTCAACATCCTTTTCTGAGAGTTATAGAATTCTCTTACCATCTAGTCCAAGAGAAAAAAAGAAATATAGTTATTTTATGAGTAAAATATTATAAAGTACTAAATTTCCAAAAAAATATCATTTTTGTTCTCCAAATGATGAGTATTCAAGATGAATTATTAATTATTAAAGCACTAAAATCAACTTTTAAAGACCGCATAACCATAAAAGGATTAGTCATGATATTCCACCTATCCTTAGACATTAATCAAAAACAAAATGGTTATAAAATAGTAATATAATCCCCAAAATGAGTTAACCTTCATATGATATATTATTATTCAAAATTAATACCCAAAGTTCAAACCAAACCATTCCATAAACAACTATCCTTAAAATTCTTGAAACATTTCCTAACTAAATTTGAAACCCAATGATTAGAAGGATTTGATCATATATTCTTCTATGATAAATAAACCATTATTCCTAAAATAAATTCCTATAGTTTTTGAAATAAAAATAATCTTAACCTATAAAAATGTAATTCTAACCTAGAAATCACCTAGGCCAGTGGTAGGTGATACATCCTTGTCACCCTTAGGTTGCGGGTTCAAGCCCTACAACCTTGCCAAAGGCGAAGAGATGTCACCCGACCTTTGGGTTGTCCTTTTTTTTCTCTTTAAACATGAAAAAAATAATTCCTCTCTAAAAACACTTCATGCTGATCCTAGGGGTTACAAATACCTCAACCCAAAAAAATTACTCCAAAAAAATTCATAAATAATATTAAAAATTTTCTTACTTAAAAACCTTAAATAAGGTGTCTAAGACATTGAACTTATGATAGACCTATAATTGTATCCATAAATCATAAGATAAAATCACATTATAACATCCTAATCTCCATATTTATCAAAACCATCCTTCTATACCAACTATAATAGCCTAGAACCAGAACCCCCATATCCTATGTTGAATTCCATAACTTTATATTCCAATATTTGATGCTGATAATTGTGACCCAAAGTTTTCATCCAAACCTTAAAAAGTCAAAAGGAAAACTTGTATCACTTATATTATAGAGAGAATTTTAGGTTGGAGTTTTATAGAATTTGAACAAAATCCTATATAAACAATTCACATAAATTTAAATGGGCATTTACCACACTTAATGAAACTTTTATTTTCCATATTAATACATCATAATCATCCACATAAAATAAATTCTAGACATAACTCATTCAAAATAATTATTTAAAACCTAGGGAAAAGGAAATATAAAAAGTGAGAGATAATATGCTCATTAAGGGTAAACATAAGCATTAATAATTGAATGTTATTAATGAGAATAAGAGTGAATAAAGGTATACTGACATAATCTAAGTGCACGAGTGAATCAAAAAACAATTCATACCCATGAATACCTGGAACATAAACTATGAAAACATGTAAAATTAAAGATTCCTTAGAATCAATAGTCACGATCCATGTGATATCAATCTTGATCATTAAAAACATTATAAACCCATAATGAGCATAAAGAAAATATGTACATACTTGGTACATCATTTACAATTCACTCTTACAAATGGAATAACCATACAGTAAAAATCCATACCTAATAAATTGGAGGGATATCATAGACCCACCCATCATTGGTTTATCATAGAACCACATATCATTGATTTATTATGGAACCAACTATCATTGTTTTATAATTTAACCACCCATCATTGGTTTATAAAATAGCCACTAATAAAATGTCCAAGTACCATTACAAAATCATAAAACCTAAAATATTTAATTTCATTATAAACTCATAAGAACAACCATGATCCCTTTTATAAAATGATTAACCTTTGGAAAAGAAGCGGGTTCTACAACATTCTCTTTGAAACATGGTTAACCCATGGAAATGAAATGGGTTTCACAAAAATCTATTTGAAACATGATTAACCCGTAGAAAAGAAATGGGGTCTATAGAAATATTATTGAAACATGACTAACCCATGTAAAAGAAATGGGTTCCATAATAATCTATTTTAAATGCGATTAACACATTGAAAGGAAATGGGTTCTATTATAATCTCTTTGAAATATGATCAACCCATGGAAAGGAAATGAATTCCATAAAAATATATTTGAAACATGATTAAACCTCGGATAAGAATGAGTTTCATAACAATAAGATTAAACCATGGAAAATAAATGAGTTCCATAAAAATCTATTTGAAACATGGTTAACCTGGGGAGAATAAATGGGTTCCATAACCATATTTTTAGGATATAATCAACCTGTGGAAAATAAATGGGTTTTATAACAATCACTTTGGAAAAAATCATAATTAATACAATGAAATAATGATAATGGTATCAGTAAAAAATATACCTAGTGGTGGATAAGTAAAAACAAGGGTTTTTGATGTTTATTAAGGGAAATTACCTTAAAATATAATTGAAATTATTCATGATGAAAATAATTTTTAGACATTAAAAGTATCCCATACCACTTTGATACATTTGAATAATAATACCCATGAAGGAAATAAATTCAACAAAAAATTAAATAACATGAGAATAAATAAATTCTTGATATGATATGTAAAATGGGATTTATGTACACCTCATAAAATAAGGTGGGTGTATATCATAAAAAAAATTCCTCAATGAAAGGATATTGAGATGAAGTCCATTACTTCTTTGGTAACTTTGAATCTTAAAACACAAAAAAAAGAGAGATACTAAAATGTATAAGTATAATCCCATAAATATAAGGATAATAATCATAAAATACATTCATGGGAATTATATACATCACAAAAAATAAAAGAGTGGTGAATAAGGAATAAGTCTCACAAAAATAAAAGTGAGACTATAAATCCCCTTACCTTGAGTCTAATTTGTTATGCTTGTTTTTTATATTCCTAAATAAAAAAATTACGTTAATTATTTACTTTATTTATAAACTTTTACAAGTTTATTATTACTTTTATTTTAATTATAAACAAGTTATATATAATTTATTAATCAATTAATTCTACATCCGATGTTTTGACCATATTCGGCTAATGTGTCAAAACTGAATTTGGTAGGCCAACAAGGGTCAATGAGGTCATTTCATTTTTTTTTAAAATATAAAGAATAATAATCATGAAATAATTATAATATTTTTATATCAATTATACATTTAAAACCAATCATGAAATATGGTTATGAAAAATTAACAAACATTACAATCATGGGGACGATATGTCGTACATACACATGAGTAACATTCCAATTTTTCAATGATCATCACAGAAATAAGGTAAGTAACATTTATATTTAAAAAATGATAATTATATCATAAATAAAATATCATTTAATAATATATACTTATATATATAATTCTTGTGATGAAAAAGAAATCACATCACTTTGAGGAGTCAGTAGTCCACACATCCACGAATGACATTATCACTTTTTCAGTGTGTGAAAAGGTAATGAATAAAATGATATATTATTATTACATATATTTAATTATTTAATTAATATCATAATTATTTCATTTATATCATATATATTGATTATATTTACCCATATTACCATCCATGTAACTCATTAATGAAAAACATTTCACATCGCTTCATGAGGTTGTAGTTCGCCGTACACACGAGCGACGTTATTATATCCACCATGGTATGAAATATATAAAAGTGTATATGATATAATGACTTAAGAGGTATTATTATGTTATAAAAATAATAAATATAATGTATATAATATAAATATATCATTATTAACAACCTCAAAAGGTGGTAATTGGAGAATGAACAACATCGGCTCGCGAGTCGGTAGTCTGCCGTACACACGAATGATTATTGTGTATCCTATTTGATGGAATTTTTTGTAGGTTTAGGTAGTAACATTAAAATAAAATAATCTCAGTATAGTTATGATACTTATTTTATTATATAATCATGTAATAATAATAATTTAAGGGGTTTATAAATAAATAAAACAAAAATGCTCTCTGAAGAACATTACCTCTTCTTTGAGTAAATCCTTTTTGTGTGCACCAATGGAATTAATTGGTTTAATTTATACCCAAAGTGAGAATTCTAGGATGAGTGTAGGGATATTTGGAAGTAATTTGGGTAGATTTTGGATGATAAAAAGGGTTGATATGTGTGAAGAAGTGGGGAGAGTGAATTCCCTTTTACAGTGGAGGATGAGTGACATTCTTGTAAATACAAAAAAAGGTAAATACTATTGGGAGGTATCACTTATATCATGTTCATAAAATAATAAAATATTTTCTATAAAATATTATATATGTTATAAATATTTCCATAAAAGGGTTTTTGGATAAGTTTCTATTTCCTTTGTTCCCTTAAGATTAAATTTTAACCACTAAGTAAACTCAATATTACCTTAATCGTTGTAATTAATTTTAGTTTCTTTCACTAATATTTTTGGTAAAAAATAAGTTGAACTTAATAGAAATTATAAATTATTAGGATTATAAATATGGAATCCATATTTCCAAATTACAATCACATAATTGGTAGAAATTAATTAAAAATTAACCCCACATACGAGATGAGACAACAAGTTCTTTTAATGAGAAAAAGTTCAAAAGTTTGAAATGTTTTTACATCCAATTTCAATGTGAAATTGAATACAATGAACTAAATTAGATTTAATTATGTATAATTGATATAAATATAGTTTAAAAAAATTTAAAATATAATTTAACTATACAAATAACATAGATAAAAATGATGTTTTCAATTTAAATTCAGTGTTTTACACTATTCATTAACAAATAAAACTTTTGAGAAAAATAACAAAATTTTAAAAAATAAAATTATAATATTACAATTTTAAAAATTGATTTTATTTTTAAAATAAAATTTATAATTTTTTTAATATTTATTTTTAAAATAATCACGCCATTAAAAGGTGGAAGAAACCGTGTTTTAGAAAAATACAGCTTTTTATGCTTAGAATTGGATTTATTATTATCTTAATCCTATAAAACTTATTAGATAAATTTAATTTTTTTAATGAATATATGATATTTAAATTTAATTAATATCTTTCACTAATCATGATTAATTTAATTTATTAAGATAAAATGCCATTATAGTCATTAATATAGTTTTTCTTAAAAACATATCCATTATATTCAATTGGTTTTTATGTTCATTTCTAATTAATTGGTCACCAAATAATTCATCATATAAAAACGTGTAAACCATATTTTCCTAATTTATTTAATAATATTACTTTATTCCATTAAAATTACTTGGTGATAACTATCATAATATTAGTAATATATTGTTGTTTGGTAAGACTCAGCCTTGTGTGTAACACAAGTTATAAAAGAAACTCGATTTTAAATGCAATAAAAGGTAAATATTGTGTTATGTATAGAGAAATATAAGCTATTAATTACATGTAAATCAAGATATAAAATAATTTAAATTAATTTGAAATAGTTTATTTCATAAAATCTCATGATTTTACATTCATGTCGAGTGACAGAGCAAGATTTATTTCAGTTATTTACTACCCTTCATGGTGATCAAGGTCCTTTAGTGGCTATAGAGTTTCATGAAGAATTTTTGGAAATATTCATGTCCCTACAGAACCCAAAGGTTTTATAGTGAGATGTGTTTTGATATTATTCAAGGGAGTAAGTTTTGATCAATGGATGGTTGTATTTCAATCCCTATTTCAAGATTGAATGATGTGGGGATTCTTTAAGGACACCTTCATTTAGTTGTTTCATCCATAGGGAGTAAAGGTGAAGCTTCTAATATAGTTTATGGGTATTTATCAAGGCCAATATATGGTGAAGGAGTATGTTTACTACTTCAATGAGGAAATTCCATTTCCATTGTAGATGGTGATTTGATATTTATTGAAATATCAACTTTTCATGAAGGGTTTTTTCCCAGATATAAGTGTTCAGTTTCATTCATCATGATTGTAGAGACCCGAAGCTTGACGTACATTGACATTACATTAAATTTGAGGAATACTTAGTATATAACAAAAACACACACACAAGGATCGTAATAGTTTAGTATCTTTGGAAACTCAGAATATAATCTTCTAATCCTGGTGAAAGATCTTCAACATCTCCTATAAAGATCTTCTTTTTTTTATACCTAAAACCTTTCTTTATATCCTGGGGAAAAGAAAACATAAAAGGGTGAGCTCAAATGCTCAGTAAGGGTAAAAAAAAGAAATATCAATCACATCATATACATAAGCACATAACTTTTGGAAATCTTAACCTGTAAAAGAGATCATAATTTCATAACCTGGGATAACTCATGGCAGTGAAATGTAATCACAATAATCAAAAATTAAAACATTAAACTTTGTGTCATACACACATAATCATAGAGAATCATTTCATGTTAGTCAAGACTCATTGCCAAGACTATCTTAGTGGACAAAGTCCCTTTCTGAACCGAGTCACCCTTGTTTCAGTCCTGTTTCACTGAACCAGTATAACCTACCATTCCAGCCATGTCTATCTCATGAGATATAATATCTTTACCCAATGCATTTGAGGAAGATATAGGTCCCACCCATCTCATAATGATACCATTCTTATGTGTGCCACAAAATCATAAATCATACATCATTGCATAACCCATGTAATACAAATGGGAATCTTAAACATAATGACATCATAAAACAATTCAAATAATATAAAGGAATTCATAAAAATAATTCCATCACAACATAATCAAATCAATTTAATAATAGGGATAAAAATATAACCCTTTATTATCTTTGATGGAAAATAATTTTGATAAAACACTTGAACTCCATTCTTGAGGAAAATATCCTTTCTACTTCAAAAACACTTTTCCTTTCTTAACATGTCATACAATTTTAAACTAAAATAAGTTGATTAAAAATAAACTTGAAAACTTTTAAAGGAATATTATTGGAAATATTGTTTTAAAAATCCATTCATGCCATATAAGTTCAAAAAATATTATTCGTACTTTTGTCGGAAAAGTCAAAAAGTACCTCGTATGAAAAACAACAAAAGATTCCTTTCATATCTTTTAATAAAAACTCACTGAAGGGTAAAATTGGATATAAACTACTGTAGAATGATTTTAATATTACATATTGAGGAAACATGGATGTGGATGATAAAATACACCCCAGTAAATACTAAAGTATAAACAATCTCGGATAAAAATGAGATTGTGATATTTCCCTTACCTTAGGTCTGATTTGATTTGTAAGTGTCCGAACCTTCTGTATAATGATTTAAATAATGTCATTGACTTATTAAAGAATCATATTCATTTTTATTATATCATATATGGTTCACTTATGACTTTATATTACCCGTTCTTTTGTAAATTCATGTTAAAGTAGCGTTTTGGGTAAAATCGTCTCATTTGTCATTCGTGTTTTAACTTTTAATTATTCATATTATTACTTAGATCATTATTACTTAATTATAGAATATAAATCATGATTTATATATAATATATATTCAGAATATTCATATATATAATGGATCGATAAATGGAAAGAAATACACCATTCATGGAGACGGTAGGCCGTACGTACGCATGAACGCTGTTTTCTTTTCGTTATTGAATTGAGTGGAATTAAGTAGATGACATACATATATATACACATAAATCCAGTAGCTTTATAATGTTATATATTTCATTACTATTTCTTATATATACTTTATAATCATTCTTAAATGGTTAACATGGAGAATGAATCTCATCGCGTCGTGGAGACGGTAGTCCGTACGTACGCACGAGCGATGATATCATTTCCATAATTATTGAATTGAATTGGAGTGGATGATACAATATATCAGAATCAATATGATGTTCTAATAACTACGTATAGTTATTCTTTACACCATTATACCCATCCATGTAAGGTGGTGGTGGAAAATAGATTACACCACGACGTGGAGACGGTATTCCGTACGTACGCACGCGCGGTGATTTCTTTTTCTGTAGGATGGATAGATGGTGAAATAGGGTTGTTTCATACTTATAATAACATATCATTATATGAGTGATACTGATGTTATTACTTCATAATGAAACAAACTAAGAAGAAGAAGTGGAAGAAGAAATAAAGATGAAAGAATCAGTAACGGACATTACCTCTTCTTTGAAGTGCTTCTTTGAGACCTCCTTTTAGGGAACTAAAATGGGTCTTTGAAGAATACCAGAACCTCTAGGATGTTTCTAGGGAAGTGGATAAGAGAATTTGGCAGGGGTTGGCCGAGCTTGAAGGCTCAAAGTTGTGTGAGGAAGAGAGGGAGGAGCTGCCCTTTTATAAGGGAGGAGAGGGGCTCCTTTGGAAAAACTAAAAATATTATTTTATTATAAAGTAAAGTTCGGTTTTAAATAGCTCCAAATTTATTTATTTCGAGGATAAGTTGGGGATGGGTCGAAATACTCTAATCCAATAGAATTTAGACAAGTTTAGGTTCCTATTTTAACCTTATCATTTAGATTTAACATTACGTTAAATAATTCTACTTTTACCGTGTCTTCTTGTGTTCTTACACTATAAGGTTAATAAACTTACTATAAGAAGCCAAACGAACCCCAAATTGTTTATTATTAATATATATAACCTTATATAAGTCATTGGGGCGAACCTTAGATTTTTAGGAATAAAATAACAATTAATAATATAATATTTTTTTTAAAAACTATTTTATGTCAATTTTGACACTATTTAGTAATTGATTTTCGTGAAAATCATAACAGAATTATAAGTTCGAAAAATGTTAATTAAATCAATACTAACATGTCATATTAACCTAGAAAATTAGTGTAATTCATAAAAAGTCTTAAATTACATTTATTTTGGTATTTATAACATCAATTATGTCAATATTTCATTAATAAGATAATTACTACAACATCTTTGTGTCATAAATAAATTTAATTATTTGATGTCTAAAAATTAAAAATAAAATACCATTATGTAGGAAATATTTTTATCTTTCTAATTAATATTTACAATAGAATTTTTCTTATGTATAACCCGATATTAAAAATGTTTTAGTAAATATACTTTGATTTTAACTCTTTTAACTCTTCTTTGAATTAAATAATAATAAATGTCCTAATCTAATTCAAGTGGGCCTAAATGGTCATATTGTATTCCTAAGTTTGTTTTTGGTCGAATTAAACTTGTCCAATAGAATTAGGACATGTGTTAGGGTAACAATAATATCATTTCTACCCTTAATTACCCTATTTACTTTTAACCGTGGTAAAAAAAGTAAAAAGTTACTATTCACTAAAAAATTATTTTCATCTCATTGAACCACATTTTACTTAATGACATCAACCGTGTCTCTCGGATTTTTGAAATTCCACTCACAGAAGAAGTAAAATTATGTTTTATGAAAAATTCAGTTTTTTTAACTACCACTTAGTGGTTTCACTATTCATCAAAAATTGAAAGTTATCCGAAAATCACCAAAATTTCACCCTAAGCTAATTTCGATATTATGAATACAAAAATGAAGTCCATTTTGAAAAATAAAATTTACAAAATTTCAAAAAGTGGTTATTACTATTTATAACGGCTAGTTTTAATAATATTTTAATAGCATATCGTTCTTTAGCGAAACTTGGTGTTGCGTACAACACACGCTATCGTGGAAGGTCGCGATTGCGTGTAATTCAAGCCAGGTCAGATATGTGTGTTGTGAAAGCTCCTTTTGGTGTAGCGTATAACACAAGACATTAATGAAATTAAAAAGAATATTTTCCATAAAATCTCGGGGTGTTACATTCTACCCCCCTTAAAATGAATTTCGCCCTCAAAATTCGTCGGGGTTATAAATGGTTTACTATTATAAAGTTTCTTTAATCGAAAACCACATCGTAAAAAGGAATACCAAAACCAATTTTTAAAAACAAAAGTATGAAACGTAACGGTTACCCAAATAAACAAATCACTGGGTTTCCACATAGGTGAAAATATGGATATGGAAGAGAAATCTAACCATCATGTTCTGATGGAGAGTGGTAGAGAACAGGGCTATGGAAAAGCTAGCAATCACAAAGCCATAAATTTGTGATGATATAAGGTACCATCTGATTAATCAGATATAAGAGCACTAGGAAAACATTTTTGGTTTTCAAGATCGTTTCCCTAAAGTTGATGAAATTGGAATTAGAAGAAATACTTTCGTGATTTTGGTATAGTCTCACTGTTTGTCGTTCTTTGGACAATTTCCAATTCATATCTTAAAGAAATGAAGTTGAATTTGTCATTCGTGATGTGTTAGCAGATCATGTGATAGAATGATGGGTCATTCCATCTGTCTCAAACAAAAGGTTAGAAAAGTTATCAAAAAATACATAAGTGCATCTATAGTGAGATTAATCATATATGGTTCCTAAAATGGACTTATACTTCATATATCATACTTCTTAATATAATAAAAATAGTTTCTACTAAACAGGGACTTCCTGTAGGCCAGTGGTAGGAGATAAAGGCCAGTCGCACTTCGGTTGTGGGTTCGATTCCCACAACCTTGTCCGACGCGATGGGCTGTCGCCCATCCTGCATGTTGTCCTTTTTCTAAAACTACATTACTATAACATACCATCAACAATATCAAAAAAGTTTTACCCTTAAACAATACTAACTTATGTACAACATAATCCATTCCAATCATTAGGCTTATCTAAAATACTTCGGTCCAACCTCATAGTATAAAGAAAATGATCACGTGAATTCCATCATTTATCCCCCATATATCTTGTTGGTCACATTCCAATCATGTGAATACCTTAATGATGTATTCTATTGAAAAATAAATACCTATTAAACCTTAGTGAAAACATGAATGCTGTCAAAAGTTAACTCTTACCACATACCAAAATCCAAAAATTCTATATACTCAATCCATGATATAAACTTCTCCTTATATCAGTCATGAGCTCATGAATACTATCAAACATTTAATTTTCTCCTTATCCCTTCATTATGCGCATATCATCTTCATTCCAAAAATATCTGAATAACCATTCATGGATACTGGTAACATTAATCATACACTTTCAAAACTCAAGGAAAGACAACAGTGTAACAATCCTTAGATGTCTCTTTATTCCATAGTACCATGAGATTACTTATACAACATTACACATGATAAACATGTAATCATTCCACTACATTCTCAAACCATTGACTGAGCTTCAACAATTCTTTCATCTCACATATCATTTGTAGTTTCTTCATCATCATCCACATAAATACTACCCATATGACCATACTGATTCTCTTCATGATACTTTCCCTTAGGGAATTGTTTTGCATAATGCCTGTACATTCCACATTTAAAACATTTAACCATTGTTGATGTCGTAGCAATACCATTATCCTCATCCCTGGTGTTAACTGAACCTTTTCCTTTGCACTCACTGGCTTTGTGTCCTTCTTTTCCACACCCAAAGCATCTTCTAGTTCCTTTGAAACATTCTCTTTGATGCCTCTTCCCACATGATTTACATAGGGGAAATTGAACTTTCTTTCCTCTATGATCATCATGAAACTCCATATTTCTCTTATTAGACGTGTCAGGAAAATTACTAAATTTTACTTTATTGATCATATTATTAGATTTCTAATTCGACATAATAATGATGTTTGGACTTCCAAATCCCATTTCATTTGGTTTCTCATGAAGAATATCATTCCATTGTCCATCATATCCTCCATTATCGTGAATCACCTTGTTTCCAGCCATTTTCTAAAACCCAAAAAGAATAGTGTGAGAGGAAAAAATCATAATAAAGGGGGATTAACTTCAATATCTAACATATTTTGTTTAATCCAATATCGTTACCATAGTTCTAGGACTATATCCTATACTTATACTTATCCTGAGGGACATCCCTAGATATACCTTAGAAATATCTCTAGGGATCCTACTAACGTTTTCGCATCCTAGTTTCCAAATGTTGACTAAACCTTTCCTCTGATACCAACTGTTGAGACACGAAGCTTGACGTACATTGACATTAAATTACATTTGCGGAATACTTAGTACATAACAAAAACACACACACAAGGATCATAATAGTTTAGTGTCTTTGGAAACTCGGAATATAATCTTCTAATCCTGGTGAAAGATCATCAACATCTCCCATAAAGATCTTCTTTTTTTATACCTAAAACCTTTCTTTATATCCTGGGGAAAAGAAAACATAAAAGGGTGAGCTCAAATGCTCAGTAAGGGTAAACAAAAGAAATATCAATCACATCATATACATAAGCACATAACTTTTGGAAATCTTAACCTGTAAAAGAGATCATAATTTCATAACCTGGAATAACTCATGGCAGTGAAATGTAATCACAATAATCAAAACTTAAAACATTAAACTTTGTGGCATACACACATAATCACAGAGAATCATTTCATGTTAGTCAATACTCATTGCCAATACTATCTTAGTGGACAAAGTCCCTTTCTGAACCGAGTCACCCTCGTTTCAGTCCTGTTTCACTGAACCGGTATAACCTACCATTCCAGCCATGTCTATCTCATGAGATATAAAATCTTTACCCAATGCATTGGAGGAAGATATAGGTCCCACCCATCTCATAATGATACCATTCTTATGTGTGCCACAAAATCATAAATCATACATCATTGCATAACCCATGTAATACAAATGGGAATCTTAAACATCATGACATCATAAAACAATTCAAATAAGATAAAGGAATTCATAAAAATAATTCCATAACAACATAATCAAATCAATGTAATAATAGGCATAAAAACAGAACCCTTTATTATCTTAGATGGAAAATAATTTTGATAAAACACTTGAACTCCATTCTTGAGGAAAATATCCTTTCTACTTCAAAAACACTTTTCCTTTCTTAACATGTCATAAAATTTTAAACTAAAATAAGTTGATTAAAAATAAACTTGAAAACTTGTAAAGGAAGATTCTTGGAAATATTGTTTTAAAAATCCATTCATGTCGTATAAGTTAAAAAAACATTCTTCGTACTTTTGTCAGAAAAGTCAAAAAGTACCTCGTATGAAAAACAACAAAAGATTCCTTTCATATATTTTACTAAAAACCCACTGAAGGTAAAATTGGATATAAACTACTGTATAATGATTTAAATATTACATATTGAGGAAACATGGATGTGGATGATAAAATACACCCCAGTAAATACTAAAGTATAAACAATCTCGGATAAAAATGAGATTGTGATATTTCCCTTACCTTAGGTCCGATTTGCTTCGTAAGTGTCCGAACCTCCTGTATAATGTTTTAAATAATGTCATTGACTTATTACATAATCATATTCATTGTTATTATATCATATATGGTTCACTTATGACTTTATATTACCCGTTCTTTTGTAAATTCATGTTAAAGTAGCATTTTGGGTAAAATCGTCTCATTTGTCGTTCGTGTTTTAACTTGTAATTATTCATATTATTACTTAGATCGTTATTACTTAATTATAGAATATAAAAAATGATTTATATATAATATATATTCAGAATATTCATATATATAATGGATCGATAAATGGAAAGAAATACACCATTCATGGAGACGGTAGGCCGTACGTACGCATGAACGCTGTTTTCTTTTCGTTATTGAATTGAGTGGAATTAAGTAGATGACATACATATATATACACATAAATACAGTAGCTTTATAATGTTATATATTTCATTATTATTTCTTATATATACTTTATAATCATTCTTAAATGGTTAACATGGAGAATGAATCTCATCGCGTCGTGGATACGGTAGTCCGTACGTACGCACGAGTGATGATATTATTTCTATAATTATTGAATTGAATTGGTGTGGATGATACAATATATCAGAATCAATATGATGGTCTAATAACTATGTATAGTTATTCTTTACACCATTATACCCATCCATGTAAGGTGGTGGTGGAAAATAGATTACACCACGGCGTGGAGACGGTATTCCGTACGTACACACGCGCGGTCATTTCTTTTTCCGTAGGATGGATAGATGGTGAAATAGGGTTGTTTCATACTTATAATAACATATCATTATATGAGTGATACTGATGTTATTACTTCATAATGAAACAACCAAAGAAGAAGAAGTGGAAGAAGAAATAAAGATGAAAGAATCGGTAATGGACATTACCTCTTCTTTGAAGTGCTTCTTTGAGACCTCCTTTTAGGGCACTACAATGAGTCTTTGAAGAAGACCAGAACCTCTAGGATGTTTCTAGGGAAGTGGAGAAGAGAATTTTTCAGGGGTTGTCCGAGCTTGAAGGCTCAAAGTTGTGTGAGGAAGAGAGGGAGTAGGTGCCCTTTTATAAGGGAGGAGAGGGGCTCCTTTGGAAAAACTAAAAATATTATTTTATTATAAAGTCAAGTTCTGTTTTAAATAGCTCCAAATTGATTTATTTCGAGGATAAGGTGGTGATGGGTCGAAATCCTCTCATACAATAGAATTTAGACAAGTTTAGGTTCCTATTTTAACCTTATCATTTAGATTTAACATTAAGTTAAATAATTCTACTTTTACCGTGTCTTCTTGTGTTCTTACACTATAAGGTTAATAAACTTACTATAAGAAGCCAAACGAACCCCAACATGTTTATTATTAATATATATAACCTTATCCAAGTCATTTTCCCAAACCTTAGATTTTTAGGAATAAAATAACAATTAATAATATAATATTTGTTTTAAAAACTATTTTATGTCAATTTTGACACTATTTAGTAATTGATTTTTGTGAAAATCATAACAGAATGATAAGTTCGAAAAAAGTTAATTAAATCAATAATAACATGTCATATTAACCTATAAAATTAGTGGAATTCATAAAAAGTCTTAAATTACATTTATTTTGGTATTTATAACATCAATTATGTCAATATTTCATTAATAAGATAATTACTACATCATATTTGTGTCATAAATAAATTAAATTATTTGATGTCTAAAAATTACAAATAAAATACCATTATGTATTAAATCTTTTTATATTTCTAGTGAATATTTACAATCGAATTTATCTTATGTATAACCCTATATTAAAAATGTTTTAGTAAATAAACTTTGATTTTAACTCTTTTAACTCTTCTTTGAATTAAATAATAATAAATGTCCTAATCTAATTCAAGTGGGCCTAAATGGTCATATTGTATTCCTAAGTTTGTTTTTGGTCGAATTACACTTTTAGAATAGAATTAGGACATGTGTTAGGGTAATAATAATATCATTTCTACCCTTAATTACCCTATTTACTTTTAACCGTGGTAAAAAAAGTAAAAAGTTACTATTCACCAAAAATTTATTTTCATCTCATTGAACCACATTTTACTTACTGACATCAACCGTGTCTCTCGGATTTTTGAAATTCCACTCACAGAAGCGGTAAAATTATGTTTTATGAAAAATTCAGTTTTTTTAACTACCACTTAGTGGTTTCACTATTCATCAAAAATTGAAAGTTATCCGAAAATCACCAAAATTTCACCCTAAGCTAATTTCGATATTACGAATCAAAAAATGAAATCCATTTTGAAAAATAAAATTTACAAAATTTCAAAAAGTGGTTATTACTGTTCATAACGGCTAGTTTTAATAATATTTTATTACCATATCGTTGTTTAGCGAAACTTGGTGTTACGTACAACACACGCTATCGTGGAAGGTCGCGATTGCGTGTAATTCAAGCCAGGTCAGAGATGTGTGTTTTGAAAGCTCCTTTTGGTGTAGCGTATAACACAAGACATTAATGAAATTAAAAATAATATTTTCCATAAAATCTCGGGGTGTTACAATGATTCATAATGTTTAAGGATTTGGTAGATGTGGAAATACTAATTGAGTTAGTATATACAGTGATACCCATAATGAGTGGAAAATATATTCCCTATGGTGATAATAAAGGTTCCCCATCTGGGGATGAGTGGAAACTAGAGGAACCTGATATAGTGGAGTCTAATTTTCCAATTACAAATTCATCTGAGTGGGAGAGTTTTCTCATGTGATTTTAGTGTAGATAGTTTGGGGAATACATGACCCATTTATTTAATTCTAAAAATACTTATTATCATTTTGTTCAATTGGGACACCACTATAAATTATTTGTCTTTGGATTTTAGTATAATAATAATTAGTCCTTAATGAATTAGGAATATTGATATTGTTTGGGTATGATCTTTTGAGTTAACCCTTGTCAGATTTTCATTCCTTGTCTTCTTTTCAATTTTGTTTTTACTCGATTATCATTTATCTATGTGTTGTATTTTCATTGATTTCTTATCACATTATTGTATATAGAGACAAATATATTATGGATTTATGAATTTTCCATTATTTAAGTGATATTTTTGTGTTCCATTTGTTGAAATATAATTTTGGGTTTGTTTGTTCACCTTTCATGTGATTTTCATAGTTTAACAACCATGTTAGTGAATTATATAAATGATAGGGATACCTAATGAGGGTATCCACTTATTTATCTCCATACTAGTGGTCAGGTGTGACTAGTAATTCAAATATTTATAGATGTTATGATATTTGGAATGATGTTTGAAGTCAATAATTTATCATGGTATACAAGGTTTAGAGATTTATTTATGATTGAATTCTCTTTTACCTTTGAAATCCTTAATGATTTGTATTACCCTCAAAATACATAGACTTTTTTTGGCCAAAACGTTTTACACTAGATATAATTGTAACACCCCAACCTTCTATTTCTTTAATAATTTGTTTATTTATTTATTTTTATTATTTTCCTTGAATTTCAAACCAAATTTCCATTAAATTTTTTATTTTTATTGATGTTCATTGTAGGAAACACATTTTGGGACATGGTTAGTGAAAACTATGTGGCTATATTTGGTAATTATTATAATAAATTGCAAACACAATATTATTAGTTAGTAAATGATTTCCCAAAATTTTCATTCAAACCATTTAGATATTAGGGAATGTCCAATGAGTGTTGAACATTTTAGTAAAATAGTTGGAGAAACAACAATACTTACACATTTTTTTTAAAAAATTATGATTTTTTTAATATATCCATATGAAATAAGACTCCAAGGGGGTTCTTACTCCATTATATTTACATAAAACCTCTCCTAGAAGACCTAATTGTATCATCCACTATCCCCCTTTGATTCTAGGCCCTCTATGCATGTATTTTGGTGATTTCTCAAAGTAAAAACTCATTGGTCATTTCCTTCTACATTTTATCTTATTTTTACTTTACCTCGTTTCTTGATCTATTCTGGCCAAACCCTAGGGTATGGGTTTTTTGTTTTTTTATGATAGGGTGTGAATTTTTTTTGGGTTTACATCATTTTATATTCTATGGTTTCATCGCTTCTGTAAATGGTTGTGTTAGGAGTCTATGTTTATTTCCTTTCCATTACATAAATTGAGATGATTGGTGATTTTTAAATTAATTTTAATTAAATATTTCTTATGGTTAAATCTATAAATTGGTTTTGAAATATTTATGAACAATTTTTTTGGTTTGAATGGTGTTTTCCCAAGGTTTTCAATATTAATATAGGAATGCGAAGAAAATATATACATTATCTTTTGAAAAAAATTCCCAAGAGGTACTTTTCAACTAATAGTGATATTTTAAATGATCTATGGACTTTAATAAATTTTATGTGTTTTTTAGGTTATATAATGATTTTTTGGACAAATTATATTTTGAGGTTTTGATGGTTTTCTCAAGTTCTTATATTTTAATGCGTGACATGAATTGTATATCATTGTTTTATCCCATGGTTTTTTCTAATAATGAACACGCACACACATATATATTTATATTCATATGGATATATACATATATATTCATGGAATAGTGCACATATATATGTGTATAGGTATATATATAGAGAAAATTTATAGAATTCCATAATTGAAACATTGGTTTTCTAAATTATCTCTCAATTTTTGAAAATGTTTTTATAAATAAATATTTGAAAGGAATATTTCTAAGGCATGAAATAGAGGGCCTTTTGGAATTTTGAGAAAATTAGTTTGATTCTCACTTTGGGTTTCTAAATGGGATTAAGGGATGTAATTTGTTATTAAAAAAATATTAAAAGTTTCAATTTTTATGGTCTGGTTGGTACTTTGAAATTGTTTTCATGAAAGGTATGCACCTCTACAGAAGCCCTATAATTTGGTTATATTGAAATTCTATTATTTTAATTTATATAGGGGTTTCAAATGGGTAGGTTTAGGGAGCTGGGTTGGGAATATTTTTTTCTCTTATATTGATTTGTGGTTGACACATTTTATATAGAGGCTGCCTCAACTCACATTATTACTATCATCATGGGTATCCTAGTAATATTAGTGAATGTTGAGATATTTATACTATCTAGTCCTAATTAGATGGAAAATATCCTCTATGGTATTAGAGGCCAAAGAAGAGTGCCACCGGTGAGGCTGACTGAGATAAGTAGGTTGATTATAGACTTGAGAATGCATTGATATACATGAAAATAGGTCAAACACAAGTAATTCTAGGGTCACCTCATATAGTGATTATTAATTGTCTATTATTATATATTATATGTTCCGTACTGTTTGTTTATACATAATCCATTTGTTCTATTCAAATTTTATTTGTCATATTCTACTCTGAATTGTTGTACAACTTATATTTTATATTCGATTATTCCTATTTAAAATTTAACTAGTTTTTCATTCTTTTAGTGATTTACTTATCCTTTTTTAGGTTTAGTTTTAAAATTTTATTTAAAAAAATTGGGATTTTGACTAATATTTTAATGAAAAAGTGTTATTTTTAAAAAATGATAAAACCATATTTAAAATAATATATTTTTAGACTAAAATGCATGGGTTGTTTTGTGGAAATGAAATTCATGGAATCTTTGGGTTTTACATCTAGAGATTCTTTTTGTTCATACCCTACTTTGACACTTGGCATATGTTGACCTGATCTTTTTTGTAGGTTTAGGTTTTGGTTCTAGATTTCTCTAAGAGTGTGCCAGTTTTATGGATGAATGGTGACCAATAGGTCACATGGAGATCATGAGATTTTTATTTTATTTTTAAATTTTTATCATGTGGATGTATTGGCCATGTCAGTCACTTATTTTCTGGATGATTTTTGGTTCATATGCTATGGTATTTAGTCCAAATATTTTTATGGATTTATCTTTTGGTTATGTTTTTTTGTTTTGTTTTTTTTCTATATCTTCTTATTTGAATCTACACATAAATCCCTAATACCTAGAGAGGTTATTCCAAAATTCAGGTTGAAACTCTATGTATTTTATTATTTATTGGGATAATTTGTTCTTACAAGATCTTAATTGATGCCATGGTATATGATTTTAACAAGGGGTTTTTGAGAAATCACCTCTTATATGTTATGGGAGGACTTAGGTTCCTAGTTTAGGGGTTACCCAAATTTGGTTCAAGACATAGCCAAAATCTATACACCATGTTCTAGGACCTCTATATTTTAGAGTCATAGTGGAATAATAGTGGAATAGACTACTTGGTAGATAGTGTATGGAGCTCATTATGGGATGTTATGATATCAGTTTTATAAAGTGTAAATTAAACCCCACTGAATCGACAATAATTTTTTTTGCAAGAGATTCCTATCTTGAATTAAATGATAAATCCTTTCTCAACAATAGTACATAGTTGAGAGTAATCCATAAAGAATATTTTAAATCATAAATGTATTCAAAGAGACTGTATTGATATGAAAAAATAAAGTAAATTTGTTACTTTTGAAATATAATAGAGAAATCTAATTTTTTGAGAGGATTTTTGGAAATATTTTGAGATTTTCATAAATAAAGTTCCACATTACATGATCCCACACATGAACATTAGAGTGCGCCATGCACCATAATATTCCATTCACTAAATATTTTTAAATGATGACAAATCATTCTAAATTATAAAATTTCTTCATTTTTTCTTAGTTATCAATGTGGGATTCAAACCCTTTATCTCATCATTTAAGTAAAAACCAAAAGCATAAATATTTTAAAAATAAATAATCACTCAAAAAGTCACCCACTATTTTAAAATATTTCAAATTCACCTTTTGAAAATAAATAACCATAATATATTTTAAAATAAATTCATACATTAAGCTATATATTAGTTTTACTAATTATATATGAGAGAATAATCAAAGCTAAATATATATGAAGGTGGAAATTTCCATGAATATATAACTCTTGTAATCATCCAAATTCAACCTATAAAACTTTTTATGAATTTCAATATTTTCAACTACTCCTTGAATCAACTATGGATTTGTTTCACTTATCCTTCCATGAATGATTGGGATTAAAAATTATATTATCTTTGGAGAAACCCCACTCCCACATTAACCCAACTGAAATAATGATTATTCTCAAGTTTCATAACTAGTTAAATATCCTTACTCTAAAAAGATTTTTAAACTCACCATCGTGTTCATATGGGTAACAAACACCATTATTTTAGAATATATTATAATGTTGAAATTTCCTTCACATATATGATTGAATTTTCTATATTGAACTTATAAATCTTATGTTTTTAAATATTTAGCTGATGTCCCATCATTGATTAATCTTTAGCGGGACATTAGATCAAACCCTAAGGATGTTTTGGATAAAAACACCCTTGAAAATACATTTGTTAGTGGATCCAAAAAATTCAAGCTCGACCTATCAAATTCCAATGTTATAATACTATCATGTATCAACTATATTGCATATTTATTCATAAGACCAATGCATCTTGATTTTCTATTATAGGAATTATTATATGACCTAGCTAGCATTTCCTAACTATCACAATGTATAAAAAACATAGATATTTTCATAGGCCAGAATGGTAGATATAATAAGAGAATTATAATCCATTCAACTTATTTTCTAGTATCCAGTAAAGAAATAAACTCATAATCCATTATGGATACCTTTATTAAAGTATATTTATATGCTCCCTAATATTTCACACTATCTTTTAGTGTAAACAACTAAGCACTCATAAACAAGTAATCCTTAGGATTAATAATATAACTTAGATAAAGAATACCTTCATATTACCTTTTGTTTCCATAATAATATATATAGAAATTCAGAGTAACCTTTAAATATTTTATGCAGTATCACTTGGAAAAGTTCACCTCAACTATGACTGAACTAGTGGCGATACATACCTTATGTTATCCTCCCCATAAAATGGAAGCTGTCAACTAGTGAAAGGGGTTTATTTATAAGGTTTAATGACTATTACCTATAGAGAAGGTGATCATAAATCAAAATTTAAGTAATAAAAAAAATTCAAAAATATAAAAATGGAATAATGTGAATTTATGTTTGCAGATTAACCTTGCGATAGATTAACACAGGTCAACCCCTAATATCAATTGAATTGTCCCACCATAAGTTCTGAATCATTTTCTAGATTGCCACGAGATGGAGACAAGCATCAGGGTATCATAAAAAGAAACATGGGAATTATTTCCCACTTATCATAGATATAGAATGATAGAAATAATCAGATTATCATAGAATATATCCATTGATATATTATATTCTAAAAAAAACCAAAGCATAATGGTGACATCCAAAAACTAGATAATGAGGTCTAGAAGAAAAAACTTAGAGACTATCAACATAGAACCTTATAAAACCCATGGGTCCATCTCCTTATGACCATATGTTACCAACATCCTATTAGACCATAGGGAAACACTATATGGGAGTGATCCTATACATGATTCTATCAACTTCACCTGTATCCTATAAAAACTAGTATGAAAATTCCAAAAGGAAAAATTAGAGTGTGAAAACTAAATATTTTTGGATACCACCAAAGAATCTATGAAATATATATCCACATGAATTTGTTTGTTCTTGAGTAAAAAAGAAATAATTTTTTTCAAAAGAGATCATTTTCCCATAAAAAATCATCAATTGATTTTCTTATAAAAAACAATTCATATTAAAATAAATTAAAAAAATATGACATAAAACATATCCATAAGACAAAATAAAAAGAATAAAATAGGTTTTCATGCATCAATATCCATATCAAGTGGGAAAATTAGCATATAAATTAAACATGCATATATCATGTCCATAAAGAAATAAAGGGAAATCCATGAAATGAGGGTGTACCTAACTAAGAAAAATGAGAAATACTATAAATAGTAAGTGAATTATAACTGGCCAAACCTTGGTTTCATGATAAAGGATACCAACTAACTCCATGTCATCATGAGCACCTACCATAATGATAGATCACTCAACCAAGGATTGCATATGTCATGTTTTTTTCCATACCTCAAGGTCATCATAATGTGATATTAAATCATTATTTTATTAAAGAAACCAAATCCATATTTTATAAACATTTTCCAAGGAAATCCATTTCAATAAACCTTTTCCAAGGAAAATCCATTTCATTTTAATGACCAAATTTCATAAAAACATTTTCCAAGGCAGATCCATTTGATTTCCATGTATGAAAAACACATTATAAATAAAATTAATCTTTGAGGAAATTATTTTATCACATCATGTGCATTAAAATGATCAATTAAAAACCCTATTTTAATAAAACAATTACATAGAGATCAATGATAAAATTCACCTCCCATTGATTTCAAATCATCAATTTCATAAATTAAAACCATAGGGAATCATAAGAACACAATTCATGAAAATGGGTCAACCATATTATTATGACACCTACCTCATGACTAATAACAACCTCCCAACCTACTAAACTGATCATTAGAGAGGAATAGATTTTTTCCCCCTGAGCTCAGATCTACTAAGAGAAATCCTTAGAAAAGGGAAATCCCACTATGTTACTAGTGGATGGAATTTTAATTCCAAAAAACCCTTCCTAAAATATGAAAAATATAAAAATAAATCCAAATGGATGAGAACAGTTAGTTTAATTTAGGGATATAGAGTCAAAAGATTCATTAAAACCACCCATTAAGGTTGGATGTGGTTAGAGTAACTACCCCTAGAAGATCAGCCATTGATCACATGTGTCAAAATATTAAACCACCATTATTACAACCTAGTGGTTCCCACCAAGAAATTGTATCCTCACCTTTGATTCTGACAATAGGGACCGACCATAGTATTGTCCTCAAGAATAATCCATTTTGGATTCACAATAACCTACACTATGGTGTTGTGTGGTACATCTTATCGTGGTTAATAAGAAGAATACCAGCTCCCTCCACCCTCAACCATGCCTAGTCGATCGGAGTTTTATTGATGGTTATTTTATATAAGAGGACCAAAGAAACACTACATCATCAACCATAGCTGTTGTCCTACCCCTTTTTCACCAGAAAGGCCTAAAAAATATTTTTATACCACCATACTCCTCTAATGCTTTAGACACTAAAGACAACCAACTTGAGGCTCATGACAAAATATAAATGTGACTTAGAGGTAATCATAATTATCCACAATATAAAATATTTCTATCCCTAGAAAGTCTCATGACCCCGAACCTAAAAATAAACAAGGCTATTACTGCAACATCAATACCTCTTGCTCCTATGTCTCATGGATGTCCCTATAGAACTACCACCTCACTTGAATGAATGAGACAATATTTTAAAACAAAACCTTATCCTTTCTATACACTACCTAAGAATTCATTTCAATAAATTATGTGTCAAGTTCAATTTCAATACCTCCCACTCAATTACATAGGATATATGTATTTGATACTTTTTTAGTTGAGTGATATGGAACACATCATTGATAGAAGTAAAATGATTAATAAAGTATAATCAATAAGCCACCTTCCTAAGTAACTGTACAATAATAAATGGTTAGACCTGATTATGTGCTAATATACCCCACCTAATCAAACATATATGAGCCAAATGAGTTGAAACTCTAAGGAAAACCTGATTTCATACCTTAAATTCAAATGGGTAATGAAAAAGATTGAAATATGATTTTTGGTGACCTTCAGTTCTTAAAAAAATTATCTTAATCAAATTAACAATATTTATCAACACCTGAATGATGCTCAGACCAATTAAGGACCATTCTTCAATATATTCTCAACAAAGAGGCAATATGAAATGCCACCCACACAACACATCAAATGGAGCCATCATAATCTAATCCTAGTAACTATTATTATAGGAAACCTGCACTAAGGAAAAATTTTACCCCCATTATCCAATAATTTCTAGAATTCATGGTTGATGCATGTATTTAAGAATTTGGATGGATAGCTCAGTTTGGACATCCATCAATGGATAATAATCTATTCACAACTTAAACTCAGATCCCATCACTTCTTGAAATCCAATCTAAAATTAAGATGTTAAAGGAGGTTCCCAATATGAAATAATATATGGTGGAACACTATAGATCCTAATAATATCCCTAACATACAAGTTATTAATATATTCATCCTTCATTGACTCCTTAATTGGTAAAAAATACACTAATTTCGTGAGTTGATCAATAATAACCCATATTACATCCTTATCAAATGGATTTTGAGGCATCCCAATGATGATGTCCATGGTTATCTCATCCCATATCCATAATATAATGGGTAAAGATTGTAGAAAATCAGTGTTCCTATGATGTTCCATCATAATTCACTGACATTTAATGCATTGAGACACAAAATCCTAAATCTATAACCTCGATCCCGACCACTAGTAATGATGTCATAGTTCATGGTATATCATGGATGCTCTGGGTTTTATGGAACAATTTATTGATTCCCACTATATATTAATTCATGTCTCAGATCTATCGAATCATCCAACCTTCCTTGGAGGCGCATAACACCTTTAGTAGGCTGATACCACTCAATTGATCACCCACCATAAAGAATCTTGATAAAGCACTGACACTCTACATGATCAAGATTTATAAGTCAAATTTCATCATCCATAGATGATATAGCCTAAGATAATTTTAGGTACTAATGTTTGTCCAGTCTCCCTTCATCAAAGAAAATCTTAGTAAACAAGCCCATAAAGCACCACTCTTTCACTGATTCATTTACTATCTAATTAAATATTTTTCTTCTCAAAGAATCAGTGAACATGCTTCCTTTTAGGCTGTGTATGAAATATAAATATCAAATTTCTAAAGGTAATTCACCTAGAGTCTCTATATCATGTTCTCATCCATTTGAGTGAAGATGCATATCCGACTATTATGGTCTTAATACACTGTAAACTGCTCACTGAAGAGGTATTGGTTCCATGTATTAAAAACATGGATCATTACTTATAATACATAAACATGAATTGGGTATTTATTTTCATGAGGGAATACTTTATGATAGCCATAAGATACTACCTATTTTCCCTATATCTGAAAAAAATCCCAAAATCAAACATATGGAATCATAGTAAACATCATATCCTAAACCTAGATAAGGAAATATCAAGACTATAGATGAATTAAATATTACATTAACACCACATTATATATTTTTCACTAATATATCCTTAATAACTTCACACCCTTATAGGTTAACTTTTTCATAGGATATTTAATCTTAGTTATGTATGAAATAATGAGGCAGTTATAAATAGTTAATGTAACTAAACTCTAGAATTCCAAAACATTTCTAGGATACTACCAAGACATTCCTACCTAAATCTTATTGGGATCTATTGAGGCACCTTTCTTAAAAATCACATGGACTAAAGATATCACCTCTTGAATCCATAAATGGAATTGGATAAATTAACATAAAACTATGTTATTTCATGATCTCAAGGATTATATTAAAATTCTTAGCATGATCCTACTTGGATTTGGAATAAATAAAGATATCATCCAAAAAAACCATGAAAAAACCATGAACCAATAGAATATTCGATTGATTAATTACACTACACCATAGGAGCATAAATAAGGCCAAAAATATCAATATATATTCAAAATTCCAATAACAGTTCCTAAAAACCATCTTATGAATATCTTCCTCTTAGAACCTCAGCAGATGGTACACAAATCTCAAATAAATCTTTGAAAACCACCAGGATCCCATGATATGATCAAAATTTCATCAACCCAATACCATTATTTTTTTATTAATCATAACTTGGTTGAGTTTTTAGTAATCAATAAAAATTTGTAGAATTTTGTTCGCCTTTATTGCATATAGCATTGGAGTTTCCCATAGAAAACACCTGAAAAAATAAATCACTCATTTTCAAGACCCTCTTAATGAACCATTAATTTTTTTAATTCAACGGGCCCCATATGATATGAAGTTAAGGATATGTGAATCATCCTTGAAAAATATCAATAGTAAAATTAACATCACAATGAGGCATCATCATAGAGAAATAATCAAGAAATACCTCCGTATATGCACTCACCACAATATGAAGAGGGCCACTGAGGCATAGATCAACAACATCAATAAACATCTTTGAAAAATTTCGTTAGATCATCTTAGTACTAGTGAAAATTTGACCTGTATTCCCAGATCTAGGATCCTAGTCACCCTAAAAGACATGAGTGACTCTATCAAAAGAAATAAATTATACCTGATGATGATATCAATTTATTAGGGATTTATATCTAATCATTTATTCCATCCTAATTATAAGATGAATAATGTCAATATAAAGAAATTTAAAATACCATACAATTTTGTGGTTACTGATCATCACTTGACACTTGGGACATCTAAAACTGTACTCTTAATTCTATGGTAAAGGAATGGAAAGGGTCTTCATAAAATGAATAAGCTCTAAACATGGATCCAATGCATTACTGATCTTGGATTAGATAAACGAATGAGTTGAAACAATATAAAATAATTCTATAAAAATATATTTTTCAGCAAACAACATAACTATTGTGGTAGACACTTCAACTTAAGACTCCCTTGGTTCCCACTTCACTGTATGAAAATGTACAACTTTATTCTTAGCATTATTCAAAACTTGAGAACCACCCTTGGTAATAAGTTGACATTGTAGTAATTTTTCCACATTAGATAGAAACTAAAATCCATTAGGGAATATGGATCTAGATTTACTACCCTAGAATTCCCTCTAACAGAAACATGGAATATCACCAGATTGTACCCACATGTGAAATACCTTAAGTGATACCTTTTAATAAGGTTTGAGGTCTCCCATTATCTTACACTGGTAACCAACCACCTTACCCTTCCTTGAAATCTATTGTGCACTATGGCCACCAAATCTTTATTGGTCACCATGATTCCTCTTATAGCTAGAAAAATAACACCAGTTTCCTTTTTCTTCCACTAAATTTCTGCATAAAACCATTTTCCTAGATGATTCTACAACAGTCTTAGCTTCTTTATTAAAAACCACATTAAAGGTTAATAGGCATAATATGATCATCATAGACTGAGTATCATCGATAAAACCCATATCAAACCTATGATATTTAAGGTAATTATTATAAAAATTATCAAGTGATATGTGAACTAACTTGGAGAAAAATTTATCATACCCCTAAACCAAATTCTCCTCTTTATCCAAGGTCATAATTTCTAGATTTGTCACCACTTCCAATGTTTCAGTATGAAATTATAGGTTGGAAACCTTATTGAAATTTTTTCAAGTGAGATATTCATAAAACCTAGATTTTATAATATATTCCCTCTACTTATTTATCTAACCCTCAATTATATAAATGGAAAAAACATCCTTGGAGTCTTCAAGATTATTGTAGAAGTGGAAAATTGTCTCAATCCTATTGATCAATTTTTCAGATTTATATAGACCCTTGTCACCTTAGATGATTGGTGGTAATTTCTTAGTTAATTATGAGTCATGTTACACCTTCCACTATGGTTGTATATTGGATAATTGACCCAAGGACAAGACCGTATGGATTGTAGTTTTTAACAATAATTATTTATCTAGAGGATTTTCCTATAGTTCTCACTCCATAGTGTCCTATATAGAATTCATGTACTATCTTCTTTAAGTAAGAATATTTAATAAAATAATATAATAACAAATATAAAGAAAAAATTATGTTTCTTTTATCACAAAATAAATTTTAAAGGGTTAATGATTAAATTCTGAACTAAAAATCAAGGATGTAGACAACCACAAACTTCCCATGGAAACTCAAGGTTTTCCATGAAAGTGAGCTAGCCAGGAACACTGCCACACTACCTCTTGAGTTTTGATGGTCCTATATCCAGTATATCAGTGAACCACATACACAAGAGGTTGATCCACAAGTATGAGTGCCAATTTTAACAATAACATAACATTCATTTGATACCAATTTGTAATAGACCAACCCTAGTCAACTAATCATGTCACCAAAATTATCCCACTATAATTCCTGAAGCATTTTCTCAATCTCCATGGGTCGGTGACAAGAACTAGGGTATCATACAAAGAAATTCTATAATAATTTCACCCTAAAAAAATATATTTTAAGATATAAAAAACTAGAGTATCACAAAAGGTTTGTAAAGATACATCATATTTCATGACTGACAAAAATTTGATTTTTATTCAATTTTAAAAAGAACCTTATAGACAACAAGGATCAGGGCGGTCTATAATGATGAATCCCTAAAGAATCCCCCATAAAAATACCAAAGAATTCCTGAGGTAAAGATCCCACTGTATGAAAAATCTTTAAGGGATATTCTATATAACTACCACTAAAGAATCTATACAATGTTTATCCACATGCATCCATTAGTTCTTGCGTAAAAAAAATTTATATAACATTTCCAAAATGGATTAGTTTTTCATATAAAACCATCATTTGGTTTTATTTAAAAAAACATATACTATTCAAATGAACAAATCAATATTACATAACATTTATCAATTAGTAATAATAATATGAATAAAATAGGTTTTCATGCATTAATATTCATATCGAGTGAAAAAATAAGAATATTAGTTAAACATGCATGTAATGTATCCATAAACCACCGAAGTGAAATCTACAACATGAGGGTGTACACAACTAATAAAAAAAAGAAACAATAGTTGAAATAATTGAATTATAACTTTTTGAACCTTAGTTACCTAGTAAATTCTACCCACTATCACCATGGTATCATGAGCATATACCATAGTTATAACTCACTCAACTAGGTCCCACATATTCCTTATTTTCCCCACAACCCAATGTAATACCAATTTTCTATTACATCATCATTACATAAAAGAAACCAAATCCATATTTTATAATCATTTCAAGGGATATAAATTTAAATAAAAATTATCGAATATAAATCCATTCCATTCTGTTTCCCATATGTCATAAAAAAAATTACCAAGGTGAATCCATTTCATTTACATATAAGAAAAAACATTTTAAATACAATTTTTATTTGAGGAAATTCTGTGATCACATCATGTGAATCAAAATGGGTTTAAATAAAATACCATTTCTAGAAAACATTTTCATATCCTTCAAATATAATATTCACCGATCATGGATTTCAAATAATTAATTTCATAAATAAAAACCAAAGGTAATCATAATAACACAAAGCATGCCATGGGATAGACCATAGGATAGAGATACCTACATCAAGAACAATGACATCCTCATGATCGATGATGGGATATGAAGATATATTGTCCTCATGAAAATATATATACTATGAGCAAGCCCAAAATTAAGTGAAATCAATATATATTGTTTATGGATAGAAGAAAAACACCCAAAACTCCTTCCAAAAAGATTAAAAATTTTAAAATTGAGTTAAATAGAGGTGAATGATTAGTTTAACAGAGGGATACCAAGTCAAAATATGGATTAAATCCCCCATTAAGGTTTCACATGTTTATAATAACTTCCCCTAGATGACCAAGCATTATTAAATCCTTATAGAAATCTTAAACCACTAACACTAGTGCCTTTTACACCCAATCATGAAATGGTGGATTCACCCAAAAGACCAAGCATGGTGTGTTTCTAAATACTAAGATATTATGGACTCACCATGGCCTCCAAAAAGACATGGTGTGGCCCCTATAGACCTGTTTAATTGGAAGGCTCCCAATGTTCTCCACTTGAGGCCACACCCAGCTATTGGGGGTCTTGGAACTAGGTTTTTTATACATGAGGTGTAAAGGCACAACACGACCTCCACCAGAGCAGTACTACTTCCCACTTGTCACTAGATAATTCAAAAAACTATTTTTAAGACACCATGATTCTCCAAAAATTATAAAACCAAATATAACTAACTAAATGATAACAAGAAATCATATATGTGATATGAAGGGTGTCAAAAACCACCTATAAAGAATCGAACATGTGTTATAAAAAGGTAAACTAGCTGTAATGTCCATAAGATAAAAAATAGATATAGGGTTGTTGTGGGATAACCATAGGCAAACCATACAAAGAAAATATATAAAGGAGACTAATAGAATATAGGTTATCGAGTCCTCAATTATCCCCATATCCTAATTCCATTTATTCCCTTCTAGCTCACCCATCAAGCATAAGGCCCTTTCCATTATCTATTTGAGTGACCTTAATATCTTATAAGGTACCAAGGAACTTGGGTAGGGTGTGAGAATAACTTATAAGGCCACCAATAATGGTTTCCTTTTCAAATATAGTATATACAGGTCTACAAATAGTGTGATATTCTTGTAATTAAATAACAAACAAGGAAATAATAATGAATAATTCAAAAATATGGATATTACTCATCTACCTATGAGAAAACTTTCCAAAATCATCTTGTGATATATGTTTTTATGATATATCATAGGTATAATGATTTGGAATCTCATTTATATTCATAAGCATGAGCCCAAAGTCTCATCATTGTATATAATAGAACTCATGGGTAGTTTGTCACAATATCCAAGTTATCATAGTGGGTATCAAATCCGATGAAGTCATAATTTTCATTAAATGGGTATTACATATTATAAACAAGTTCATAATAATGTGTATAATATCCATGTAATAATAGTCCTTAAGTGGGAATAATGTCCCCACAAAATGATATAATTTTGAGAATCATGTATAACATGTGAATTAAAAGTAATCATTGAATCCCTAATTGATATTATAATAGTATTCATCATGAAACAAGTCTATCTCCAAGAGGGAATATCATCCCTTAAGATGATATTAATCACATGAGGGTAAATCATAAAAAGTATTAGGCCTCATTATTAGAATATGGACATTAGGTCCCATAAATGTCTATTTTCACAAGAGTATCACACCCCCTTATTTTGTGGCTTCTCACTATGGTATTACATCCCAATACAAAGGGTGCGTCAATTAACTAAAAAATTATACCATTTCCCACATCATTAAAGTCTCAAGGGAATTGAATATTATTACCAAATGCATACCCTCCTTGACACAAAAAATGAACATAATGGGCATTAAATATCCCACTGAAAAATATAGAATAAATGGGAATTTCATCCCAACAATATTTATCAATAATAATAAATTTGTTTCCCCCGTGTATATAATTAAAAAATTAAAAGGTATGATAAAAATCTCAGAATACAAGATAATATAATTTTAATTTATGGATGGAATATGATCCAAGTCATATTCAAAATATAATATAGTTCATTATTCACTTGAATGGAACATATCCAATTCCAATGTCAAAGAAAAACAAACCCTATTTATTCAATTTAGAAGGGAAGGCACATTCAATACACACAATTCCATAAATATCCCCAAAAGGGATAATGAAAACTTACCAATTTCATATGGTATAATCCACACATTAGGATTCACTAAATTATATACTACTACTATATCCATGGAAGCTGTAGAAGCCTATATAGGCTCATCATGTTATCATATCACTTAATGAATACCACAATAGTAATTGAGTAAGAAATTTTCAATACATTAATTTGGGCCCATGGTCATCGGTGGATATGACATAAAGGCATAACCTTAGGGAAGTCACTCATGGTCCCATTAATAATACTTAATTTTAAATGTATATAGAAAATGATTTTATTTTTATTTATATCCATGTGTGAATTGATAGAGTGACCCACATATCACAGAATAAAAATAATAATAATAAACACTCAAGAAAGCTTAGGGAGAACCCACACCAACATTATAGAGCATAAATAATATAATTTCAATGAATAATTCCACATTAATAAATGTATTTTCAATTCCTAGAAAAAACCCACAAGAAATAGGGTAAAATAGTATAAAACATAAAAATTGTGAGAGACACCATGATTGAAGAAAAGAGGATAACTAGACTCACCTCATGATTTTAAACACAACAAATGACACTTGATTCAACTATGAAATTAGGTTAGAGGGTCTAGATTTTTTTTCATTAATTTCTCACATGATATCAATTATATAAGTTCATTGTATGAGATTACATGATGTTTCAAATGATTTTAAGAACCATAAAGCATTTTCTTTATCATATGTACATGTTATGTTACTTAACTTTACCTTAATAAAGTACCACATGTTTTCACATTTATTATGCCTTGGATTAATAATTTAAATTATTAATGGATTTATATATATTTTTTATCTTGAGTCATTTTATTTAACACTAACTATAATTGTTTTTATTTAGTATTGATAATTTTATTGTTGCTAATAAAATATATTTAGTTATATAATGGTTCTTTTGGAAAATAATTTCCTGGACAACCCCATTCATCAATAATATATTTTTTATTTTCTTTATTAAGACCTAAATTTATATTTAAAACTCTTATCATAAAATAATTTATTATAAAAAATTTAATAGTATTAAGAGTGGAAAGTTGTTTTAACACTATTTTAGATGTCAATAATAGTAATTGAAAATTATCTTGAAAATGTTTACAGTATGAACATAATATTTATACCTTCCTTTGAGTTTGGAGAAGGATGGTTTAATATTATGTTAATATAATGTTAACAATAAGTTCTATATTTTAACATATTCAACAAAAAAGAATCCACAACTATGAAACCTCAAAAAACAAAATGATATGAAAACAAAAAATAAAGACATGAAATAATGTATTAAATTTAATTCATTCAAAAATAAAAATACAAGATCACAAAAGATACACCAATGATCTTTTACTATATCCCCTAATTACCTCCCATTCCAAAAAAACATTTTGATATTACATATAAGTAATCAAACATCCCACTTTTAAATTTTAATTGTAACCTGTTGAATAATTAACTCATAGTTTACTTATTTTTACACTGAAATGCATTAATTAAACACTATGAATTTAGATTTTAACACATAAGTTCTTAATTTTAATAGATAAAAAATAAAAAAACCTAAAAAATGAAATATCAAACAACAAAATTCTACAAAGACAATGAAGAACAACATTATATAAGTTTTAAATTTAAACCATTTAAAAATAATATTATAGGAATATAATATCTCATTTCCATAATTTTACACTATAATTATAGAAATTAACATGGGGAACATAAAATTTTATAGAAACTAAAAATCTAAAAAATTTATAATAGCTGAATTATAAAATTTTACATTGAGCTATATAAATTTAAAAATTACACAACAATTCCCCAAACAACATTAAGAACCATATTACCCAGGCATAGTTTCCTGTTTTTGACACTAAAAATCCAAGATTTATCACTACGTGTAATAAATTCTAAAAAAATATCATTATGGGGTGTACTTGAATTCCCTAAACATACTCTAAATTACAAAAGAATTAATGTGAAAAAAAATATATTTACATAATATTTAAAAAATTTATAAGTCATAAGAAAATTTAAAATGAAAAAATAACTCCAATGAAGAAAACATCAACACATTATGTGAACATATATGAGAGAAATAAATCAAAAAAAAATATTTATTGGATTCTAAGATAAGTTTAATAATATAATTGATATATTTTTAAAATTTTAAAATTACAAGATGGTTAAGCATGGATTGGTCTGAAAAAATGTAGTCTTTTGAATTTAAAGGGATATATAAAATAAATTTTGTTATGATATATTATATATTAACTCTTCTCTATAATTTTTTTCATCCCAATTTTAAAAAATAGATTCAACACCAAAATTATATGGTTTTATAATTGGTAATCAATGGAAGAAAAATAGTTAATCAGAAGAAAAAATGTCTTAATCTTGAAAAAATATAAAAATATAAAACTTAACAAAATAAAATTTTAAATATTTTAAACATAAAAATGAACAAATAAATAACCACCAACATGATTATTAATTTAACCTATTACATGGATTTATTATGTAAGGATAAATCCTGAAAAAACTTATAAAATACATATTCTGACATATTTAATTCACTAACATTATATTTATAGACACAATGCATCCCAATTTTTCTTTCATTAATAGATGAAATTTAACTAGGACTCAACAATGACCCTATAGTAAATGACAAAAATGTAGTAAAAAAACATTTCCCTCTAATCCTATGATAATTATATCCCTCAAACTTGTTAACTTCATTCCCATGTATTTTTTTTAATTTCTAAATACTTATCTCTCTCTCTCTTCCCCTCTAATGTAAGAGTTATACCTCCAAGAGGAATACATAATATCTCATTACCATCACTTTAAATGATATATATTTGATTTAAACTAATTTCTATACTACCAGTAGATGAACCAAAGTAATCTATAGGTTTCTCACAATGATCACTCATCATCTAATGAAATTTAAAATCAAACAATGGACAAAACCGCATCTCTAATGCTTATTCTTTTGAGATTTAATTTCTGAAAAATTTTATTGAAAACTTCTATCAACATATTTTAAGAACATATTGAATTTAAAACAATGGTTTTTAGATTAACTTATATTTTTTATTTCACTATTTTTTGAAAACATTAATTTTTATAGATTTTGATAACTTTGATGTATGCTCTAATATTAGATCATTAAAATCTATGATTTTTTTACTCTCCATTTTTTTAAATAATATTTTACAGATTACAAATAAAATTTAATTCACACACAACTAAATATATTAATAATTGTACATAAAATATAAACATATAAAAACTTTTTTAACCCAGAAGATCCCATTCTCTCCATAATAATACAACCCATCCGCCACACCCATTTTTTTTGAAACAAAAAATATTTTATGATAAAAAAAATTAAAAATTTAAATTGATATATAAGGGGAATAAATTATTGAATATAACATGGACCCAGATAGACTAGTGTAAACCTTGATCATAAACTCTATAAAATCATTCTTTGAGGATGTGGAATGGCACTACACACGGACAACATATCTCTCTAAGAGGAAGCTCAAGTACATTGTAAGGGGCTATATTTTTCTAATACTTCCAATGTAATTTCATATGTATTAAAGGATTCCTAGGATATTTAAAATTTATTTTTGATGGAATGGGATGGTTTAAGTTGATATTAATTAATTATATTAAATTTTAGTTTTAATTATGACTTCCAATTTTTTCTTATGTCTTATATATTACATATGAGTTTAAAATTCTACATAAGGAATAAATTTCCTAAATTCCCTTTACCATATTTTCCTTAAAAAATATTTTACACATTTTCTATAAAAACCATACGTAATGGTTTTTAACAATGTCAAAAAAACATATGTATTGAATTTTTTCAGGCATCAATAAATATATAATACTCATTTATAAAACTATATGGAAATATAATTTATTATGCATTATTTATGTACATTACATGTAAATTATAATTTATTATGTATTGACATAACAATTTTGCACATTTTTAAAAAATCTTATGAATTAGTTATAATATGATATATAACTATTATATCACAATTTATAAATATATAAATTAAGTATCATATATATTTTCATATACATATATTTTTCCACCAATTAAATAATATTATGCAGAACATATACATCATATTATTTGTTATAAATATATATGTATGTATGTATATATGCATATTAAATACTATCCCATGCACACGTGAAATTCCAATATTTTAGGTTTTTTTAAAATGTGATTTATGAATACAATGGAAAAATTATTAATGTAAAATCTTGGAATTAAATAATTAGTAACGAATAGTGATAATTAATTTAAAATTATTTGAATGGAAACCCATTTTTAAATCAAACTACAACTAGTTATTTTTTATGTATTAAATGGGATTTTTATAATTTAAATTTGGGGAATTATATATATAGTCACATATATCCCCAATCACTTACATTATTCAAAACTGTGATCTAGGGTAACTAAGTAAATTTAATAGAAATAATCATGTCTAGATTTAAAATAAATTTTATGAACTGAAAGATATTTAAATGGGAACCATGTATTAGTATTATATTTTTATTAATTTATCTATATTTTTAATGTGAGACACATCTAGAAGGTAGATAAACACACATATGCTTTTCTTAAATTTATATTAATCCCACTATTAAATTATTTTTATGATTATCTATTGACTTGGATGACCAACCAAGATTCTATGAGTTGTTGTGCATGCGGTTGAATAAATCCACCTTGAAACTATCTTTTTGATTTATGTAGTATAAGAGATTCCCCCATGAATTCAGGGTCATTGAAAACTACCCTCCCCTTTTCCAGTTTGTTCAAAATAAGTTCACCTTGTGTGTAGGATATGGAAATTTCTCGTTAATATTTTATTTGATAATGTTGATTTATCATGATTTCTTTTCCAATGAATAAATAACTAAAATTAACCTAAAACATATATTAATATGTAATTAATAAAAATAAAGTAGAATTGAGTTCTGCATGAAAATGGTATTTTTATATCATTACGTTAGGTTTTCTCTAGTTATTGTTCATTTTAATTTTCTATTGTTTGTTTAAGAATTAACACATGTATTCTATATTTAAAAATGGAAAAAAATTAATATGGAGATATAAGATTTATATTGTATGATGTGTATTTATTCATATTTATATACTCTCTCATATGATAAGAAATGATTTTTGAATATTTATCACTTCTTAAGAAATGGCATTATATATTTCTTGATGATGAAATTTAAAGGTTGAAGGGTGCATAGAAGAATAATTTATGACCTTTCCAAAAAGAAATTTCATTGGATACTATGAATTGAACCATAGAACTCGATAAAGGAAAACCTGAATCTAAATAAATATGATATTTTCAAATATAATTAATAATGAATATATATATATTATTTAAATTGTTTATTATTTAATAAATAAATTGACCTTGTGGTCGTACTATCATTACGATAAAATACCCTATACAAAATCTATATAGCAGTATCACTAGGTTCTCTTTGAATCTCATAATGATACCAATAAAAGTTCAGGTGCTAGTATGAATGATCTATTCAATTTTTATTATTCAACATTGATCACAGAAGGAATTCATTTGAGTTTGAAGGATTTTATCTTTATTCTCCCATTCATGTGATGATGTAGCATGATTCTATCTTCCATCTATTGAGTGTTCTAGAGAGAAATATATGTTATCTTGAGATAAATATATTGAGAGGATATATTATTCCCAAAAAGAACTCCCTCAAATGAAAATGATATAGCATGGCTTATATACTAATGGGTAGGAATTATATATAACACATGGGCCCTTATCTAATTACCATATTATAAGAAAACCCCCTATCCATAATAATAATAATGATATTATTATTTTAACATGTGTAGAATCATGGATATTAAAAATACCAAATTAAATAAATAAATATTTTTTATTTAAATAATATTATATAATTTCTATTGTGGCCCTTAATTCAACCCATCAATCCTCCATATCATTTATCAATCCATGAATAATAAATATTTATTTAAATAAAAAATATCTTTATATTATTCTTTCATTAAATAAATAAATATTAGATTAAAAAACTTATGAATAAATATTTTTTTTAAATTTTATTCACATATATATTCTAAAAGGAATATAATTAGTGACTAAGTATTTTTGATCAATGTATTTAGAATAAATATTATCCTTTAGTGTTGAGAATAATATTTATTTGAATGTTATTCATACATGATTTAATTGAGATTTGTTGATACATTATCTTGTGTGATCCTTTAGGTGTATTTCTCAATGGAATTAGGAAACTTGGATTAATGTATAAGATTAGCATCAAACTAAATTTCAAGTAACCCATAAAGAATTATGTTTATGTTAAAATAAAAAAACCTTTTACAATTTATCTTTGTGTAATATATTCCCTTTATCTCGATATCTTGTCAATCAAGTTTCATTACTTGTTTCTTCAACCCATATTCTTGATTTATCTTTCTTTGACTAAATTAATGGACTCTTTGATAAAATTGACATTTCCATGAACATAATCAGATAGTTTCATTTCAATAAAAGGTCCAAGGTATCATATTAAAAAATGGAAAGTGATAAATCCTTGTTAGGAAGAATTATAATTAAGACACAATATATGGGTGAATTGTGTCTATTTGAAAAAACTTTAATATTTTAAAATTGATCGCCCTTTTTAAATTGGAATACAATTTTTTTCTATTTTCTTTAACGTAATATGCACTGAAAAATAAAATAAGAGAACATAATGAATTTTTATAGTGGTTTGAGGTATAATGGTCCCCAATTCCAAACCACTAATAAACTCTCTATGAGATCAGTGATCTTAACTAGAATATCCTTTTCTAAAGGATCTCAACTGTTTATTGAAAAAGATATAATTTATTACAATAGTTTTTAGAAGAATTTAAAATAAGTATAACACCAAATTTCTAAACACTCGACACCTGAGTGTTCAGAACAAAATGGGATTGTATTTGGTGGAATAAATTCTCTTTTAAACCATTTAAATAAAAACTAATAAACTTTTAGACGAAGAGATATTCTGAGGAATATCAAAATAACTTCATAGAACTATCCTTATAATGAATCTTGGAACATGTTATAGAGAATATATTTAGATAACAAAGAATTATTATACTCTACTTTCCTAGAATCTATAACATGTATTTCTCCAATTAGTAGTCTTAAAAATATTTAACAAAGTATAGTAGATGAATCACAAATATGAAGAAAAAATTGTAGCAAAAAGGATAATATATTCTGTATCAAGAATGGTCTGATATATTTTTTTAAAAAGAGATTCAAATTATTATTTTGAATTTGAGAAGATAGATCTATTTTTAAAAATATAAACTCAACTACAGCTATATCCATTTTAGATTTAAATAAATATCCTGATTTACTTCTAGTCAAATCGATATGAAAATTTCATTAGATAAATCATGATATTCAAAAGGCTTAATATATTTGATATTTAAATTTAATAATCCACTAAAAATCAAAACTTCCCTTAGAAAACATAAAACATTAATCCTTTGTTGAAGTACTTCACATATAGACTTTGAATCAATTTATCTAGATATTTAATCCAATGAAGTCATATTATAAATCTCAAAAATAATTCAAATGTAAAAATTCATGGACAACTAATTCAACATGGGGTTTCTATATAAGATTACAAATCCAAAAGTCGGGTTGTTGATGTTAGCTTGATTCCAAATGTGGATTTCTAGAACATAGAGTATGATACCTACATGTGGTTACTTACATTAGGTACATAACAAACATTACGAACTAAAAAATGAGGTCCTTAACAAAAGATATGTTCTCGATCATAATGTTTATCTCAAATATGGGGTTCTAAACTTAAATTTAGGTACTCAAACATGAAATTTGTTATCAAAATTTATGTTCCTAATCATAAATTTCATCTCAAACATGGGGTTACAAAAATAGGTTTTGATATCAACATTTGGCTGTAACATCATTTTTTGAATTCTGATTCCAAACTTCATTAAAAATTAATAATAATTTTTTTAAATGATTTCACTTAATTATAAATATCACGTAAAAAAATCAATAATTCAAGAAAAAATAAATTAATTATTCAATTAAATATAACCCTAAAATCCACTGAAATTAACATTATTTGTCAAAAATGGGGGTGTTTGTTAGAAACAAAATTGATATGAAATTAATGAGAAATTGTTGGATAAAAGAGTCATATGTCCAATAATTTCCCCCTTTATGATGATAATAAAAACCATAAACCATATAAAGAAATGTAAACACAATAGTTTGTAAAAAATATTGATGATACGATATTTATTAATGTATTTTGGTAATATTTGTGTTGATCAATATTTCTAACTTTTTTTGGAATGTAAAAAATAACATATACAAGTGAATATAATAATTTAATATTTTTCACCAAACTTTATGTCAATTTTACTTAATCCATAATATGAAAATTATGAAAATTGATACATGTCTTAGAAATAAAATGAACATAACACATAAAACATAAATACAATATAAAATATCAAAATAATTTAAATTTTTAAAAAATGATTTTATATCACATAGAATTTCTACTCAACATAAAATAGATTAACATTTAGATTGATATATAGGGTTGGAAGTAGATTGAGATTCCTCAAAAGATAAATCATAGGTTAAAAATCTCTAAGAGTTTGCATCATAACCATCATATCCTTTATAAGCTCTTTGAAATTCTTTATCAATGGTGCAACCCACTCTCTTGGAAATTATATTAATACTTGAATAACCTACAACACATCAACCAAATTAAACCCCATAATGTTTTGAATAGTGTCATGATACTGAAAAAAACATCAACATCATCCTTCCCAATTGGAAGATAAAAATTTGAACACCTGGTCCGGTATAATTCATTCATTTAATTAGTTCTTTTTGAATGCCCAAAATATGTATAGTCATATAATATCACACTAAAAACATTGTATATTTTCAACCATTATAGAATGATCATTTGAGAGATGCTCCAGTCTTTAACAAATCATTAGATCTTATGCCTCTATATGTGGATGTTGTTCCTTGACTGTAATAAGAGTGTCTTATAAACTCAAACTAACTTGAAAAAAAATCTTAATATCACTTAAATATAATATAAAAAACATCTCACTTATAATATTTCCAACGTGGTTAGTGACATCCTTCTTAAAATAATAACGTTACTTCCTATTAATTGAACTTTCCCAAAAACTTTTTTATTGAGTCTAGAGAGACAAATATTTTGTTTTGGAAATAGAAGAATTTATAAAGTATTTAATATAATTACATTAACAATAAATTAATTTTTGAACCATTATAACCTCATACTTCAATATATCTAATCATAAGAAATTTATTTTAGGAAAATTTTTAGAATGAGCTTCAAAACTAGAATCCTTCTTAGATTCCAAGGGAAATACAAAATCCCTTGAAGAGGGTCCTATAACATAAAATAATTGAATAGAATAAAATTCCAAACCTTCACCATTTTAGGATTATAACTATCCATAAACCTCTATAGCTTTTGCATATTCTTCAACATTATTTTAGATGGAATTTTCAAGAAAAGAAACTGATTTATCCATGAATAATTCAGTTATATAACCAACATGAGAGTTTGGTTTCTTAAAAAAATGGAATTATTCTATTATTTAAAAAAAATAGAATTAGAATATTACTAGATTATTCATTCATCTCAATAATTTTATTATAATATATTTATTTAGAAATTGGAGTACGATCCTCTCTTCTCCATTATCTATGAACAAGAAAAAAATCACTATATTATTCCGAAGAAGATTCATTATAATCTCTGGGAAACTAAAGAAATATACAAATTATAGTTGGAATATTCTCATCTAAGACTTTCCTATTTCAATATATTGAAGTATATATAACTTCACCAGCTATCAAGTCATTTAAATATGAAACCACTCATAGTCTAACAACTCCTTCCACTCTAGATTCTCTATTATCCTTTACACCAAGACATGAATATTTAAGAGAATTAAACTTTGATACTCCCCCTTATAATGATCATCTAATGTCTCATATTTTTCTACACCAAAAATTATAATATTTTACATTCTTACACTCTAATAGAAACCAAATTTTCTCAGGGTTCGAGTAGACAAAATGTTTCTGTGATGAAATCTCAAACCAGTCCTGAGGTTACCAATCACCCCCTCTTATAAATGAAAATATAGATCAACCTACCATAGGGATATGATTTCATCCTTTTATCCTTTTGGATGAAGCTTTTTATGAATCTTAACATGTAGAAATATATAATAATCTTTATGTCACAAATAAAGAGGAACATTTTATACACGTTCATAAAAAGAATCTCCTCCAACTCTACAATCCTTGTAACAACTACTATCTAAATGAACATTAAAATCACCTTCTTCCAAGATTTAAAATCCATTAATATCATATTCTTAACTTGAAATGTTCTGAAAATAAAGGACAAGATATCATCAGACTTATGGACTCCATCTCCAGTAGATCATAGGGTAAAATTAAAAATTCCCCTCATGAGGGAACTGAAAAATCAAAGCCATATCCATTTTCAAAACTAAAATAACTTTCTCATTAAATATTAAAGAAAAAAATGTCTTCACTATCCCCAAAGATGAACTGAGTGTCCTCATAAAAATTCCTTTACTTCCCAGTAGAATAAATAGTTGGATTTTCCTCTTTTGAGAAGGAACCCCAGTCTATAGAATATTAATTCTAGAATCAATAATAGATTGGTCTCAAATAGCTATTCTAAGTCAATAAGTTTTCCTTTTAGAACTTGATGATCTATATATATATTTTTCTTCTTCAAAACCACTAGGAAAAGACTTATCATTCCTCTTAGTTTATGGTATCACAAGAAGTAGTGGAATGTTTAGGGTTTTTAAAATCTATGGTTTGAGATATTTTGAGTTTTGGAGATCAAAAGGATGAGAGTTCAAAAGTAGTAGAGATATAAGGATTAACATTTATGGTGTTAGGTATGGTTTGGTTTATCATTATGAAAATTTATTATAATAATTATGGTTATTTAAAAATGAAAAGATTGTTTTAGAAGATAAAATACACAAGTGAATCAAAATAAATCCAAATCATAATAAATAAATCTTTAAAAATAAATAATTTAAAATATAAATAAAACAAACTATTAAACTATGTATAGATTAAATTTTTTTTGAATCAATTATTTAAAATTAATTAAACCTAAATCCACCTTAAATAAATAAAAAAATACATCAGAATTAGTTTATTAAAAATATCAGGAAGCAGATATTCAATATTACCTAATTTCAAAGAAATATATTATTTATGGAAATGATCCCTTATAAATTTATACAAATATATATATTGTTGGTTCAAGAAAGAATTATTATTATTTTCAAATATTTATAACACAAGTATTATAAAATAAAATTGGAATATAATCAAAATTAAATCTGATGTCCAGAAGTGGGTGTTTCTTCTACAATAAATGTATAAAAAACTACCAGTAGATGTGTTTTATAATTTAGAAGTTGGAAATAAAATTGAATGATTATTATTACTAGAAAATGAAACTCTAGATTTCATTAAAAAGTTATAGGTTCTTAAAGTTCTTTTTCTATCTAATTCAGAGCCCCCAAAATTAGTATTAGAATATGAAATCAAATCAAAAATAAAGGTTTTTATACAATTAAATGATAGATAAATAATTCCTTTTAATATAAAAAAATCCTTTTGATACTAATTAAATTATACCCATTTAGATTTTATTCATATCTTTTACAAAGGAAAATAGAAAACATAATATCTAGTCTATTATAATTAATATACAATAATCCAACAATAATACCTCTATATAACTCATAATCAATTATTTTACCAACACCATACATATCATGTTATATATTATTAGACATATAAGTGTATATGAAATACTATTTTCAATAAAAGTCTATTTAAATAAATCAATAATGTTTTTATAATGATTTAAAAAAATTTCAAAATCCATTTGATAGATATGAAATCCATGAATGAAATTTATTTCTCCCATCATACTCATTTACAACTCTTTTTGTATATGTTTGGAAAAATTATTATGACTATTTTTACTAGTAGATCCAAAAAATAACAACATCTACATAAATTTAAACTAAAAAATTATTATAAAAAAGAATTTCTTAAATAGATTAGGATCATCTAGATCTAAAGAAAACCCATTTTCTAAAAGAAAAGAGATCAAACTCTTTGACCAAGTCCTTGTATCTTGTTTAAGACTATAAATATATTTAGTAAGATTAAATATTGAATTGGGTATATGATTATTTTAATACATTGGGATTTTTCCACATAATCCACCTCAATTAAATAACTATTTAATTTTTTTTATTTATCATCCACCCGATATAATTTTAAATTCATATGAAATGCATTGGTTAAATGGATTCTAATGGATTCAAGCCTAAAAACTAGGGAAAAGGTACTCTCATAATCCATAACTTCTTCTTATTATAACACTTAACAAAAATCCTAGATTTTTTCCTATTTATTGCAGCTTTATTATCATGGTTGTTCCAAAATATCCATTTAGTTCATATTACATGATGGTCTGAGGGTCTATCAAAAAATTCAAAATCATTATTTCTCTTAAACTAATTTATCTCATATTGTATATCCAATATCCAATACTCATCATCTACGACTTATTCTATATAGACAAGTTCAAACTATGATTGAAAGGTAGAGAAATCAACCATGTTTCTGACAATCCCTCTAGTTCTAACTCCTTTATCTAGATCTCATAGAATAATCTCTAATGGATGGTCTTTCAAAGTCCTTGTTTGTCTAGGTAAGACAGATTTAGGTTCCTTAGTTTCATTTACTTCATTGTTGGATTGATCATGATCATTTTAAATTTACATTCTAACTTATCATTAGAAGAATCAAGACTCATGTTGTCTAAAGAAACAATATCTTTATATATTATTAATTTAATGTGATCAAATGTATCACCCTCATCAAAATTCACATTAACATATTCTTTAACTATCCCCGAATTTTAATTAAATTATTAATAGTATTTAAATATATTAGAATACCCTAGAAATATTCCTTCATCTGCCTTTATATCAAAACTACCATGATTTTCCTTAGTATTAAAGATATACACATTGCATCCAAAAACATCAAAGTATCCAATTTTGGGTCATATATTATTCTATAGATCGTAAGGTGTATTTTTAAGAAGATTTCATATCAAAAACTACTCATAATATGAAACACTATATTAATAGCTTATCTCCCAAAATAAGTAGCTAAATTATATTTATTTATGATATATCTAGCCATTTCTTAAATTGTTCTCTTTATTATTTCAAACATTACATTTTTTGGATGTGTTATTAGAGTATACAAAGTATATTTAATGCCCTAATTTGATAAGAAAGAACTCAATTATTGATTCTAAAATTCTTCTCCACGATCAATTCTTAATTAAAATTCTTTAAAACATTTTTCATTTTGAACCAACTTAAAAAAAATCATAAATAAAGAAATATTAAATTTTAAGATTTAAAAAATAACCCCAAGCAAATATTGAAAAAAATAACCTAATACATAAATAAATAATCTTATAGTTAAGATTTCTACTCTAGGTGGTCTAAACAAATCCATGTGAGGTTTATATGTACAAACTACATTGATTGATATGAATGATGACTCATGTTTCTTGCTTATTTGGCATGCATCAATATTCCTTTTCTCACCAAACATTAGAAAAGGAAGATAAAAAAATTCAAACAAAATTTAGATATGGGAAATATATTTCAATGAACAATCCCTCTATGAAATATCTATGACGCGCTCACTTCAACATTTAAATAGTTCACATTTTGTTCACACAGGGAACTAAGGTCCAAAGTATAATCATTTTCTATTCTAGGTACTATAAACTTAATTAGTTTATTCTCAAAACTAGAAAACACATAATTATATAAATAAAATGTAAAACCATAATCACAATGTTGATATATACTTATAAAATTATGATCCGACCCATGAAAATAGAGATTTGTTTTGTTAAGAATGAATTTTTGATCTCCAAATAACCTAAATCCAATGATCTTCCCTTTATCATTATCACCAAAGGTAACCAAACTTCCATAGATATCATATAGGGCATAAAATATTGAAAAATATAAAATCATATTCCTTGAATATGTAGTTTCCATATAAAATATAGTATTTTTGATCCTATATATTTTGACCTGCAAAAATATCAAACAAGAATTTTTTTTATTACCCAAATTAATCTTGGTCTTACATTGTTAGCAAGCAAGGATATGGGCAACTAGATCTACTTGATTTCACCAAAAACTCTATAATTAAATCACGAGATGTATCTTGATATATAATATTTCATTATATTACTAATTTGAGTATTACTCAAGCATCATTTACTAGTATAAGGACCATTAATAGTATCATTATTAAATAGAAAAAATATAAATACAATTCAGATATTTATTTTTTTTTGTTTAGAGATTGATATTTTTCTTTTAGCATATAACCATATTCAATAGATTTATCATTAGAGAAATTTTTAGAATTATAATTAGAAACATAATAATAATAATATTTTTCCTCATATTTTTCATCTATACACCATATATTTTCTTTTTGATTTGATAGTTATTTCTTTATTTTTGAACATAAAGAATTGGTAGAATCTTTAAATACACTCCATGTATCCATCACATATTTCTTACATTTTCCCTCTTACTTAGATTTAATTTGAAGGTTATTTTCCTTTTTATCTTTTTTATCCTTTCCTTAATCTAAGGATATTCATGTTTAAAATGTCCAATATTCTTGTATTCACAACATCTATCTTCTTTTAGACCAATAAAATTTTTATAATAGTAATTGAATGGTTACTTAAACACCTTCTTATTATTATAAAGCATGTTGAATATTTTTTCTAGATGAGAATGTTTCCCTCCTTAATTTGAACAAGATGAATCATTATATAATATAGTATACACCATTGAATTTTTTCACTTTTGAGAGTACAAAATTTAAGGCTGTGTTTTCCTTTTTTTTATCATTGCATGATCCTCTACCTCAACATTCATATCATCTTCATAAATTATAAGTGTACCAATCAATTCCTTCATTTTTAAATATTTAATAGGAGTTTACTATCTAATTGCTGATGAAATACCATTCAATATAGAAGGTAAAACTCTATGAAAATTCAATGATTATTCTGTTTTAGGCACATGCGTTTTGAGACTAGTAATACTGTTAAATATTTCTTTCAATCTTCCATTCATTTGAGTTATACTTTTACCTTTTTTCACTCTGATAGTATCAAACAAAAAATTAGATGTATTTTATCACAATTTCCTAACATTTCTGTCTCTTCATAAGGAATATTTATTTTCTACCACATTTCATATGAAGTAGAACATCAAGGGGAATAAGTAAACTCATCTTGTCCCTGTACAAAATTAATAGAATTTATATATCCTAAATTTAAATAACATTCACTTTATTTGGAAGTACCCCATTTTTGTTGTTCATCCCTGGGAATTTCATATTTCTTGGTTATAAAACCCTTGGAAAAAGTGGGACATAAAAGGCTAAATGTTACTACCCATTTCGACATTATGAACCTTATTTTCGGGATCCTTCCGGATTAGAATTCCACAGTTAATCATTCTTGGATGGGAGTAGTGATTATGATGGGTGGACTTCTTGGATGTTTCCCAAGGTGTATGTGAGTGAGGAAGAAAACACACTGAAAGAACATGTTTTGGACTACGAGGACAATCATTATTTTGATAATTGACCCCAGTGACTAATATCCTATGGTGTTCTCATACCAAGGAAGGCATAGTACTAGGCATGCCTGATCCCCCAAATTTATTAAAGAAAAAAATGTAGAGTACAAAGAGGAAAAGTGGTAGGAAAAACACCCAGAAGCCAAATACATATAAAATAGGGTCAAATTCCTCACCATACCAAAAAATATAGACTGCATTAGGATCAGTTAACTCCCATTCAGATTGTGAGTTATATTGATTGGGTACATTGATGTATCTCTCTCTTAGTTTTAGATGCTCTGATTTAAGTGGCTCTATGGAAGATTGTTTGATAACCCAAACTTATTTATAACCATCATATTTCCACTTTGAATCCTTAGAATAGGAACTGGTATAAATCATCTTTGTCATGTTGGAGTAATACTTTCTTGTCTTTCTCTTTGGTGGAGTAGTGGAAACTCCTACACTATCACTCCCATTTCCCCCAATTCATGAGTATATCACTAAAAGATTATTTTCCATGGATATTGGGAGTGATAATATAATTATCTTTATCCTCATTAGATACATCCCCCTATGGTGTTTTTATAAGTAAATAAAGGTATTACATGAGACCCATTGGGTCAGATGACTAGGTTCATGAAACAGGGAAGGCCGAGTCATGAAAAATGGTATTAGAGCTAGTACCTATCTGAAAGTGTAGTGGAACTGACCGTGTTTGGTGTGTGGGGTCCGTAATGAGGGTGTTGTGATTTAAAGGGATGGAGAGTGTAGCACCCTTGAAAAAAGTGACTTAAAATGATAAATGTTACTACCATTGTCAACAACGTGCACCTTTCCTTTCAGGAGCCTTATTGATTACAACTCTATAGTTAAGCATGTTTGGATGGGAGTAGTGATTTGGATGGGTGATCTTCTGTGATGTTTCATAGGGTGTGTTTTAGTGAGGAAAAAAGACACTAAAATAACATGTGTTGGCATGTGGGGATAATCATTAGTTTGATAAGAGACCTTGGTGGGTAATAGATTGTAGTGTGATCATAAGGAAACCAAGGTACTACATGAGACCCATGGGGCCATATGACTAAGTTCATGGCTTGGGGAAGGCCATTACATGAAATTTAAAACCATTATATAAACTTTCAAAAAACAATTCTTCAAATATATAACCATTCAAGCCTTCCACTATCCGTAATTTTTAGTCTTGAAATATGGATCCCTGATTATTGATATACCTTCATTGAGGTCATCAAGAGGAATGTGGTGGCTTATGGGGATAGTCATTAATATGATAAGTGACCATGGTGGGTAATATCATTTAGTGTGATCATAAGGAAACTAAAGTATTACAAGAGACCCATATGGTCATAGGACTAGGTTCATGGCTTTGGGAACGACGAGTTGTGACATTGGCAACCTTTATATAAAATTTCAAATAACGATTATTCAAATATATAATCATTGAAGATTTCCACCATCCATAATTTTCATCCTTGAAATATGGATCCCTGATCATTGACATAACTTCCTTGAGGTCATCAATAAACATGTTTCTTCATATAGATCTTCAAATAATGATTTACAAAACTTAAAATAAATCTTCAATAGGGAACTCCTCTGATACTCATTTTTTTATTAGGTAGAGACATTAGTATATCACCATAGATTCATAAATTAAGACTTACCTATAATTCAAAATGTTATGGGTAATAATGATAAATATTCAAGAGGGTTTAATTGAGTGATTTTAAAAACACTTGAATATTTTAAAATTCCAACACCATTGTATCTTTGAAAGTTATGTTGTTCCATTTTCTTTAAGAGAATAAGGAGAAACAAATAAAAGTAGAAAAAAAAAATCATAGTGGTTTGAGGAATAATATTCCCTTAGTCCACTTCACCAAAACTCTTTCCATGAGATTGGTGATTTTCAATAGCCAAACCTTTTCCAAGGGATATTAATATTTGAGTAAAACTTGTTATAACAACTTTTAGAAGGATTTACAATAGGACTGATGACATCCCTTAGAACACTCAACACCTGAGTTTTCATAACCAAAAATGATTTTATTTATTTTTTGATATTATATTTGAAACCATTCATATTAAAATGATGCAAATTATAGATGAATAGATATTCATAGGAATAGATGAAAAAATTCGAATCACTATCCTTATGATAAATATACGAACATGCTATAAAGAATATATTTAGATAAAGAAGTATAAAAAATAACAAATTTCATAACAACTATATAATTTATGTCTCCAAAGTGTAGTATAGGAATGATTTAATGAACTAAATTAGATAAATCACAGATAAAAAGAAGAAGTTATATCAGAATGGTTAATATCTTCTGTAACAAGAATGGCCCGACATTGTATTTTAGAAAGAGACTAAGATTATTTTTCATTAGAGAAAGTATATCATTTTCCAAAAATGGTCAACTCCAATATAGATAAATCCATTTGAGAATTAAATAAACATCCCAATTTAATTTAGGTAAAACATATTAGAGAATGTCTCCAAATAAATCACTTTATTCAAAATGCTCAAACTATTTGAAATTTGAATTTTGTCTTCCATAGAAAATCACAACTTACACTAGAAAATAGAAAAAATTAATAAATTGTTGAAGCTCTCTGAAAATGGACATTGAATCTTTGTATTTATATATTTACTCCAGTGAAATCATAGTATAAATCTCATAAATAGTTGTAAATTCAAATAATACATATAATAAATTCTACATGGAGTTTCTATATGTGAGTATAACTATAAATTTATGGTTAGAAGAAATAGGTTGATTAAAAATATAGAGTTCTAGATTTGAGAGCATAATAACAATCCAAGGTTTATTATATTAGTTACATACCAAATGTTACATACTCAAATGTGAGTCCCTTAACAAAAGTGAGCATACTAATTCTAACATTTAGCTCAAAGGTCAAGTTCCAAATGTGACATTAGTTACTCAAATATTAAATTCCTTATCAAAACACATTTTCTCTATCATAACATTCATATCAAATTTGGGGTTTTGAATATAGGGCTGGTTACCAATGTTAGGTTTCTACATTACTTTTGGTACAATTATTCCAAAGTTCCTTAAAATTTACAAAATACATTACATGAAATATTTCAATCAATTATAAATATCAAATAAAAGACATACATAGTTTCAAGGAAAATAAAATAATTATTAAATTAAATAGAAACTTGAAATCTACTCAAAGTAACATTATCAGTAATTATAATGAGAGTGTTTATGGGCAACAAAATCGATGATAAATTAATGAGAAAATATTGGATCAACATTTATATTTCCAATAATCCTATTTTTATGTAAAACAAAAATATTTAATGTATTTTTTTATTCATATAAATTTAATTTATTTGATATCTTTCATTATATGCAACACTGAGTTTAGCATGCATTACACACAATAATGAGTTTTAACAAATTACAATATATTATTAAAATTATTATTTAAATGAAAATATTATAACCTAGTCATTAAAAATTGTGTATGAATATTAATAAATAATTTTTAAATATTAATTATAATGGTTTTATATAATGAAAACCTATTGAGAAAAAAGTAATTAATTTGTAGAATAGACTTTTTATGTTTCGTAAATAAAACTTTCTCAAAAAATATTATTATTTCATTTTGTGAAAAAATTATAAAAAGTAAATTTTTACACATAAATAAAATTTATTTTAAAAAAATTAACTTAATTTTTTAAATCATCATATCAGAATTATCTTATGGTGAATTTTTTATATTTTTCCGAAATGTTTCATTTTTTGATAAATAGTGAAAACACTAATTTTAATTAAATACTTCCTTTTTTGTTTAAATAATTTACAGGACCCATTTTATTTTAATGTGGATTTAAATTTTAGATTATATAAATTATATATTAATTAATCGAAATTAAGTCATCAAAATAAATCACATATTGAATTTTGATACAAAAACCTTTTCAACTATCGAAATGTTTTCTTTTAGAAAACTTTTTTTAATTTTGAATCAAATTATACTACCTTTGTGAGTTAAATTTATAAAATAGATAAAAAATTTTTAATTGGAAAAAATTATTTTATCTAATAAGTTTAACTTAAATTTTTACCATAATGAATAGTAGAAACATTAAAAATTATTTACCATGTATAAGATAAAAACTGGTTTTATGGGGGGTCAAACTAAAAAGATAAGTGTTAAAAATGTCCCAAAACATGTATAATTCCTACAATATGGTCATATTTTGACCTTATAAATTATATGGATCTAATGTTTTCTATTTTGGAGCTTTTTTTAAATAAGAAAAATATGAGTGTAATTCTTTCTTTCCATAAATTCCAAGTCTCCCCTCTTCCCCGCTTATAAAAGGACACCCCTATCTAATTCTATAAACACTTTAAAAACATTTATTTGTCCAATAACCTCACAAATAAATTCTATACTTATCTCCATTCATCCTATAATGTAATGTTTGATCAGAAATCCATCCTATGAAGTCTTTTGGTGTAAACCTAAATAGGTTACCTGTAGAAGAGGTAACGTTCTTCAAAACACATTTTTATTTTATTTTTTCCTAAATGACATTCACATATTATTATATCATTCAGATATAATAACATAAATATATTCCATATAATAATATATTTACCCATACCCATATCCTCCTCCCTATAATGGTAAATTATAATGTTGATCATGCATACGGCGGACTACCACCTCACGAACCTATGTGTCCCATTTTCCATCAACACCTCTCATGGTTGGGTATGATAATGAATATAATGTATATACATGATATTTTTAACATTATTATAATTTTATAAATATAATATAAAATATTTATTTTTTCACTTTTGATTCTACCGGATATACGATATCAGCGTTCATGTGTACGGTGTACTACCGCCTCTCAAGCGATGTGATTCTTTTATCACCTACGATATACATGGAAGGTAATTAGAATAAATTTAATGAATATATGTGATATATAATAATTTTTCATCATTCTATAAATTTTAATTACCATTTACATTTCTTTAATTCCATCTGTTAAAAGAATGGAAACAATGTTCATGCATATGTATGGTTTACTGTCTCCACGAACAGTGTAATTCATTTTTCTATCTCTAATTTTACTGATAACTATAAATATGTATATAATTAATATATATGATATATAAAAAAAGATTTAAATTATTTATACTATATAACCAAGATCAATTTTCAAGGACCAAAATCAACAAACAATAACATACATGAAAAATGAAGAAATTAATAACCGAAATAGTGATTTTAACAAATAATTGTTAATAAATAGATGATAAAATTGCATAGGTAACTAATAAATGTTATAATATATATCATTATGATTCCGTAATATATGAATAAAAATCCTATATTTATTATATAGGATATTAAAAAGTGTATAAAGGAATTCGAGGCTTAAAGTAAGGGATTTTCATCTAAATTTTTATATTTATGGGATACATGCTATATTCACCACTTGTTACTTTTGTTTATTATATATAATAACCATGATTTTATTTTACTATGATTCTCATTGAAATTATGTGGATTTAGATATCCATTTTAGGATCTCTCTTTAACGTGGCTTATGATTCAAATGTAACCCAAGTGATAAGGGGTTGATATTACAATCACATTGTTTATCAGGATTGTTTATGATTATGCTTTTGATGATGAAATATTATGACCAATTTATCATGAACTTCATGATGTTTATTATATTATTTTAATTTCTTGAAAATACTTGTGATCATTTAATTTTATTTCTTTATATACTCATTATTCTAAAATAACGTTTTTAAAGAAACCCAATTTTATTTCTCTCTTCGCTCAAAAATTATTTTCCTTCCACATCAATTTTTTCTAAAAATGTTCTAATTTTTTTTAATATTGTTTAAATTCATTTTTACAAATTTTTAATTTATTTAAATTTTTATAAAGGGAATCTTATTGTCATTTTAAAACATGTCTCTTTGTACTTTCTACTAAAAATGTGAATGGAATATTTATTTTAACATGTACAACATGAACAAAATCATCCATCGTCTTCATCAATCATTGAATTGAAGAATAATTTATAAATTTTGAAATTAATTTTCAAGGGGAATGATTTTTTAAATAAATTCATGTTTTAAAGAGTGTTTTTAATGTGGAAAGTCTATTTTTATCAATAATTTTTTTAAATGATCATTCAAATTCATTTTCCATCTAAGATGACATTTGTTGATTTTACCTATGCCTTAAAAGGGATATAATCCAATGATACTATTATTATTCATTCACTGAATGGTTTATTTTTTTTGGGAAAATATGTTTATGAAACCCATTTCTCTTCCATGGGGCGTACCATAATTAAATGATCATGAAACCTATCTATTTTTCATAAATTTTGATATAATGAAATGTTTATGAAACCCATTTATTTAATGGGTTATGATATGATGAATCTTTTATGATCTCATGTAATACATATGTATGGTTTTAATTATGTGGGGGTGGTCCCAATATCTATATCCAATTCAATGGGAAAATATTTATATCTCATGAGATATATAGGACTAAAATGGGGAGTCAAACTAGTTCGGTAAAGGACTCTTTCCACTATGATGGTCTTGGTAGTTAACCTTGATTACTATGATAGTTTGGGTAGTGAAACCATTCCACTATGATATCCTTTTTAGTGATCCTTTACTACTATGTGAATTATTTTCTATGCTTATGTGTATAGAACAATTAAATATATTATGATAATGTTATACTCTCATGGCTCAAGTAATTGGAATCCTTTTTGATTTATGTCTTATGAACTTCCAATATTTTTGACATGACTCAAGATTATGATCCTTGATATTCAAGGTACAATGTGCTAATGTTATTCTCATATTCATATACACTTATTCTCACATTATTCTTATATGATCATTGATATCTCTCTTTCTTACCCTCACCGAGCATTTATGGTCACTTTTTATTATGTTTACTTTATCTAGGTTATAGAGAAAAATATTATGTATGATATGTCTAAGAAGGGTTCTATTTATAAAGAACATAGTGGGAGATGTTATAATTCATTTATGAACAAGCTATTTATGTATCCATGTTTCTAAAGACACTAAACTATTATAATCCATTGGTGTCCATTTTTTGTAATGTAATGATTAATCATCTATTAAGATGTAATTTATATGTATGTGAAGTGAGGGTTTCTACATTTGGTATCAGAGGAATAGTTTTAGTTAAAATTTTGAAAACTAGGATGAGAAAACATTAGTGAAAACCCTTAGTATTTTCCTAAGTATAGGAAAAATTCCAAAGCTATGATAAATAATGGAGTGCTGTTTTCATAGAAATAAATATATTTCTTGATACTAATAGTGGATGTGGTTATGGAATAGAGTTACCTTGGGAAAATAGATCAGAAAAAGGTTTGTTGGTGTTGGATTGAGTGTTACTATTCACATGATAACAAAAATTACTATGCACGTAGTTTGACAATTTTAGGGGATATGCATCAGTCAAATCACATTTTATTTATATACCATCATGAAGGATTTTAATAGATAATGATTATGGTTGAACTAGGTTAAAACTAAGGTGTCATTGATTTAAAATAAATTTTTCTAATATAGATATCATAATTTTTTTTAGGATTATATTATTTTCCACTATAACTAGTGTCACACAAACTACGGTTTTTAGTTTTAGTTGATGAATCAAAACTAGATAAATCATGTTAATGATAAATGTGATTAATAATTCAATTATTTTTCTCATGAGTAACTAAATGTTATGGGTGATGGAATAAAAAATCTCATTTCTATGCTCACAAAAATTTGTCAAGATATGAATTATGGTAGACTTCCAAATGAGAAAATGAGGGAACAATATTCTTTTGATTCCTACATGAGTCAATGTTTAACTTGTTTTAGTGGGTATTCTGATCTAGTAGTTGCTTATTAATGGATAAACACTACCAAAAATATATTTTACATCCTCTATTGTATGGAAAATGAGAAATTCATTTTTTTGTCCATCGTTTAGATGAAGATGTGAATCAATAGAAGACTATTATCAAGTATACAAGGAAACATGATGAAATTCACTCCATGGATTAGGATGTGTTCAGGAACTTATTTTTCAATAACTTCTATCCTCATATTCTTTATAAAAATACTAATAATTAGTTCCTTGGGATAATTCAAAAGGATGATGAATCTTTTTGTACCTCTGAAGAAAATTTTACAAGACATGTGAGGTACACTTATGATATTATCATGAAACCTGAAAGAGAGTTTGATCAATTGTTTAGTTTATTAAAAACAAGTATCCAAAGGGAATTAGCCATATAATAATTCATTAGATATGAATGGATTGTTCTATTTACAATAAGGTTGGAAACATAGGTTGGATTTACTAAGCAGTCTCATGGTTTTTATAATAAGAGAAATATGGAATTCGATGGAAAAACTAAAAACCATGGAGGGAAGAAGATATTGTTTCCTTTATACTCAATGTGTGGGAATAATCATAGATAAAATTTTCTAAAGGGGAATAATAAACATTTTCATTGTAGTAAGAAAGGTCATCGGGAAATTGAATTATGAAGTGATGGAAAAACATTATATATTTATGTGAATAGAGAGACATCTCCATAGAATGCTCCACCCACTATTTAGTGTTTCAAGTGTAAGGAGAATTGAAATTATTCTAACTAGTGCCAAAATCTAATGGTTAACAATGATGACCAACATCAGAAACCTCTTAAGCTAAGAGAGGAATGGAAATATCATGATATCAATATTTCTACTAAGGGGTATAATAACTACAACACCCCAAGGCCCGGTTCCCAGATCCTGTGCTAAAATCTATAAATTTACATTTTTGTATTTGATATTGATAATTATGACCCAAATTGTTTCATCTAAACCTTACAACATCAAAATGAAAACATTTATCACTTAAAAACTCAATAAAATTTTAGGGTGATAGTTTTATAGAATTAGGAAAAAATCCTACATAAATAATTCAGACATTATCAAATGAACATTTATCCCATTTAACCCAACTTTTCTTATTTCAGATTAGGTCATCAACATCATTATTTTGAAATCCTTTATAGACATAAATAGTTCAACATCATTATTTATAACCTTGTGAAAAGGAAATATAATAAGGGTATTCTGAAATACTTAGTAAGGTTATAAATTAACATTAATAATTGAATGCCATCAATGATCTTAAGAAGTACATAATGGTATGATGACATAATAAAAGTGTATGAGAAAATCATAAATGAACTCATACCTATAAATACTTGGATAATCAAATATGAAAACATGGAAGAGGAAACATACATCATAATCAATAATCATGAGCCATGTGATATCAATATAAGTTATGAGAAACATTAAAAACCCATAACAAGAAATTAAAAATCTTTTTTTGAAATGTGGGGTATCACTTCAATAAATATGTTTTAAAACCATTTATAAAACCTTTCAATTGGAATAACCATATAGATTAATTCTAAAATTATCATTACCCAATGCATTGAAGAGATATAATGGGATCACCCAGTTCTTTTTGGGCCTCCCCATCATATCAGCTATAATGGGATCACAAGACACAGTCTAGACTAAACCTCCATATAAGTTATTATGGGCTCAGCCGATACTATTTGGTCCACCCATCGTATAAGGTGTAACGGGATCAACCGATGATATCTTTTCCACCATATCATGTAAGATGTCTAAGAACGAAAAAATGAATAAAACACATCAAAATAATAATTATTCATTTTACAACTTGATTTACCCATGTAAAATAAATGGGTTTCATAACAATCTCTTTGAAATAAGATTTACCTGTTGAAAATAAGCGGGTTCCTTAACAATCTCTTTGAAACATGATTAACTCATGAAAAAGAGATGGGTTCAATAAAAATAACATTGAAACATGGTTATCCTGTGTAAACGAAATAGGTTCCCTAAAAATATAATTGAAACATAATTAACCCATGGAAAATAAATGGGTTCCATAACAATCTCTTTGAAACAATATTAACCCATGGAAAAGAAACAGGCTCCTTAATAATATATTTGAAACATTATTAACTCACGAAAAAGAAATGTATTCATAAAAATCTACTTGAAACATGGTTATACCAGGGAAAAGAAATGGGTTCCATAAAAATCTCATTAAGACATGATTAACCCAGGGAAAATAAACGCGTTCCATAAAAATCTATTTGAAACAAGAATAACATGTGGAAAATAAATGGGTTCCTTAAAAATATATTTGAAAAATAATATTCCATACATAGAAATAATGATGATGATATGAATAAACAATATCCTCAGTATAGGATAATAAACAATGAATTAACTTAAAATATTATTAAAAACATTCTTATAGAAAACAATCTTTAAACATTTAAAGTGTTCCATACCACTTTGAAATTTTTGAAGCATAATCCACATGAAATATTAACATTTTAAAAAAAATTAAATAACAAGAGAATAAATAAATTCATTATATGATATGTCAAAGGGGATGTATATAAACATCATAAACTATGGTGGGTGTATAATATAAAAAATAATTCCTTAATGAAAGGAGATTGAGATGAAGTCCCATACCGCTTTGGTAACTTTGAAAATGTAATCCTCAGGAAAGAGAGATCCTAAAATAGATATATAAACCCCATATATTTAAGGATATGAATCATAAAATACATTCATGGTCATTATATAAACCACACAATAAAAATAAGTTGTGAATATGAAATATATCACATAGAAATATAAGTGAGATGAGAAATACCCTTCATACTTGTGTAACTTTTGAATCCTGAGCACTATGAAAAAATAAAATAAATTGAAACATTTAATGTCATTAAATAAAGAAAATTAATGATATAAAATGTCATATTATAGTATATAAACCACAAAAAAATAATTTAGTGGTGAATTTGGAATAAGTCTCTCATAAATAAACGTGAGACTAAAAATCCCCTTACCTTGAGTCTGATTTATCACACTTATTCTTCATAATTCTGAATAATAAGATTATTTTAATTATTTTATTTTTTAGAAAGAAATTAAATTTTATTATTAGTTTTATTTCATATATTATCAATTAATATATAATTACTTAATTAAATAAGTTTAAGTGAGATGCTTGGACCATATTCGATTTATGCATCCAAAATGACTTTGGTAGGTTTTCTAAGGACAATGAGGTCATTTGATTTTTTAAAACAAATCCAGAATAATAATTGGGGAATAACTGTAATATTTATACATAAATTAAAATTTTAAAACCAATCATGAATTATGTTTATGAAAAATGAACCAACATTACAATCATGAAGACGGTAGGCCGTATGTACGCATGAGTAACGTTCCCATTTTTCAATGATCATTAGGGAAAGATGGTAAGTACCATTTATCATTAAATAATTATAACTATATAATAAATAAAATATTATTTAATCATATATAATTATATATATATAATTCTTGTGATGTAAAAGTAATCACATCATTTCGAGGAGGCGGTAGTCCATACTTCCAAGAATAATGTTATTAGTTTTTCAATGAGTGAAATGGGTAATAAAGAAAATGATATATTATATTTATATGTTGTTAATTATGTCATTAATAAAATATATATGTCATTTATATCATAAATAATCATTATACATACCCTTACTACCTTCTATGTAACTTGTTCCTGATAAATGCTTCACATTACTTTGTGAGGTGGTAGTCTGTCGTACACACGAGAGACGTTATTATATCCCCTACGGTATGAAATGTAAAAAGGTTATATATGATATAATTACTAAGGTTGTAATATTATGTTATAAATATAATAAATATAATTTATAAAATATAAATCCATCATTATTTCCAACCTTGAAAGGTAGTAATGGAAGAAGGAACAACATCGGTTCGTGAGGTGGTAGTCCGTCATAGACACGAACGATGATTTTGTATCCCATTTGATGGAAGTGTGTGAGGTTGTGTGACAACCGGGTCCCGGTGACAGCATATACACCCCCGCCTTAACATGGCAGTCGAGTCCTGGCCAACCAGGTACCCCCAGTTGCCCCGCAGACACGTGGGGCCCACCCCAAGGTCCACCCACCTGGCTGAACGGGTCATCTGACTAATGACAGTCCCCACAGGCCAACACTTGTCCTTTCTAGTGTGCTTTGTCCTCACTCACACACACCCTAGGAAACTTCCCAGAAGGTCACCCATCCTGATCACTACTCCAGGCCAATCACGCTTAACTGTGGAGTTCTAACTAGGTAGGCTCCCGAAAAGGAAGGTGCACCATGTTGACACGAGTCATATCATTTAGCCATTTAACCCTTTATCATTTGGGGATGTTACAATCACCCCCCTTTAGAGCACAACTCCCTTTGTCCTCACTCACACACACCCTGGGAAACTTTCCAGAAGGTCACCCATCCTGATCACTACTTCAGGCCAAACACGCTTAACTGTGGATTTCTAACCAGGTAGGCTCCCGAAAAGGAAGGTGCACCTTGTTTACATGAGTCATATCATTTAGTCATTTAACCCTTTATGATTTGGGGATGTTACAATCAGCCCCCTTTAGAGCACAACGCCCTCGTTGTGGGCCCTACATATCAACTCAGGTAGTGCACCGCACTTAAGGCTGGGTTCCTCCTCTGATACCAAATGTGACAACCGGGTCCCGGTGACAGCACATACACCCCGCCATAACATGACCGTCGGGTCCTGGCTTACCAGGTACCCCCAATTGCCCCACAGACACGTGGGGCCCACCCTAGGGTCCACCCACCTGCCTGAATAGGTCATCTGACTAATGACAGTTCCCACAGGACAACACTTGTCCTTTCCAGTGTGCTTTTTCCTCACTCACACACACCCTGAGAAACTTCCCAAAAGGTCACCCATCCTGATCACCACTCCAGGCCAAACACGCTTAACTGTGGATTTCTAACCAGGTAGGCTCCTGAAAAGGAAGGTGCACCTTATTGACATGAGTCATATCATTTAGTCATTTAACCCTTTATTATTTGGGGATGTTACAGGTTGTTTGTAGTAAACTTAACATAACAACAAATATGTATTTTTAGGATACATATGTCATAATATAATAATGAAATAAGAGGAATTTAATGGGCCAGGAAGAAATAAAACAAAATTTCTTATTGAAGAACGTTACCTCTTCTTCGAGTAACTCATTTTTTCTTGAACTAGAGGACCACATTGGTTTCCTTTATTACCAAAGTTAGGATTCTAGGATGAGATAAGGGATGTCAGAAGTTTATTTTTTAGGTTTTGGACGATCCTAAATGCATTATAGGTGTGGAGAAGTGGGGATAGTGAATGCCCTTTTATAGTGGAGGATGAGTGTCATTCTTGTAAATACAAAAAGTTAAACACTTTTGGGAGGTCTCCATTACATCATGTTAATAAAATAATGATAAATATTAGATAAAATATGGTGTATGGTCTATATAAGTCCAAAAAATTGGTCTTGGAAATGTTTTTAGGTCATTTGGCCCCTTACGATTAAATTTTTACCACTAAGTAAACTCGTTCTAACCTCAATCGCTCTAATTAATTTTCATTACTCCCAGTAATATTTTTGGTAAAAAACTAATTTTACCATAATATGAATTATAAATTAATATTATTAAAAATATGTAATCTATTTTTTCAAATTCTAATCACAAAAGTGGAATAAATTAATTTAAAATTAATCTCACAGATGGGATGAGACAACAAGTTTTTTAAGAGAAAATTTTCAAATGTTTAAAGTGTTTTTATATCCAATTTCAATGTGAAATTGATTAAAATTAGATATAATGTATTTATTTATGTATAATTTACGTAAATTTATTTTAAAACCAATTTAAAATATAATTTAACTATATAAAAATATTAGACAAAAAATCAATTTTCAATTAAAATTCAGTGTTCTATACTATTCATAAAAAAATAAAACTTCCCGAAAAAATACCAATAATTAACCCTAAGATAATTTTGACATTAATCTTTAAAAAATAAATTTTATATTGTAAAATATAACTAATAAAAGTTTAAAAAACTATATTTAAAACAAGTGCACTATTAAAAGGCGATGAAACGACCTTTTAGAATAATATAATTCTTTATAATTAAAATTGGATTTTTTCTTATATTAAGAATATAAAAATTATTGGATTAATTATATAAAATATTAATTTAATTAATATTTTTAAATAAAAATTAATAATTTAATTTATTAATATAAAACTTCATTCTGGTTATAAAAACACACCCTTTATATTCAATTGGTGTTTATTTTAATTTCTAATTAATTGATAACTAGTGAATTCGTTTTATAAACAAGTTTAAACTATATTTTCATAATTTAGTTAATATAATTAATTTATCCCATTCTAATGTATTGGTGATAACTATCATGTGATAAAATAATATCAATAGTATATTATTGTTTGGTAAAATAGGGTCTTGTGTGTAACACAAGTCATCAAAGAAACTTGATATTATATGAAACAAAAGATAAAATTGGTGTTTCATGTGAATAAAGTTAAACTATTTATTGTGTGTCACAAAATTTATGAAAAAAATTTAAATTAATTTGAAAAAATTCATTTCATAAAATTTTAGGATGTTAAATCCTACCCCCCTAAAATTAATTTCTCCATCAAAATTCATCTCAGTTATCAAAGGATTTATAGAAACCCATATAGTAAAAAAGGTTTATAAAACATACTATTGATTAGAAGGAAAATTATGTATGAAGTTCACCTATAAAAAAACATTCTAGATTTCCAAATAGAATAAATTAGGTGTGAAATTAAGATTTGTACATTAAGGAAATGCGTAAATAATTATAGGGAGTGATTGAGGTCATCGATAAAAAACAAATGAATAATCAATGGAATGTTAAGGGCCTAAAAACCATAAATATATGATGATAAAAATTTTCATAGGTTCATCATAATTTAAGGTACTAGGATAATAATTTTGTTTCAAGATCCTTTTTCTATAGTTGAGTAATTCTCTTACAATCTAGACCAAGAAAATATGGAAATATACTTATTTGATTAGTAGAATTTCACCCTTTAACAAATTTACACCACAATATCATATTTTTCTCTAGATGATGAGTATTCAAGATGAATTCTTCCTTCCTAAAGCACTGAAATTAAATCTTAAGGACCACATACCATAAAAGGGACAGTCAACATGTTCCACCTATATTTTGACAATAAACAAAACCCAAATGTTTAGCACATGGAAAGATAATTCCCAAAATGTGTAAACCTTTATATGATACATTAATCTCCAAAATTCAATGATAAAACCCTTTAAGCTAAATTTTTCCACAGTACTACATCCCAAATAGACTCAATAAACTCAAAATTAATGATTGTTTTAACCTCAAAGTTTATTCCATACCTTTCATATTTAAAGGAAAAGAATATGGAAATCTTCTTTTGAAGTAATATTAATCACTTTGTCACCACATAAATTTTGAATCCTATTTTTATCTAAATGATAAAACATTCATTATCAATATCCAAGATCATATAAACCCTAAATGTTATCAATAAATTATATCTCATTTAAACAAAAATTGAATGCATACTTCATGTTAAACCATAGATTTACCTGAACCTAAATGTAATAAAACATCTACCAAATTTTCATTAATCACTTTAATATATCATTAATTAAATCCTCAAAGGGGTGTTTGAGACATATAAAATAAGATCAACCATAATCATTTGGACCTAAGATGGTATTAATAACTGTAAATATTACTTCACATAAAGACATAATAATCTCCAAATTTATCTAAATCATAATTTGATACTAATTACAATAGCATAGGACCATGTTCCTAGATCCTGTATATAAATCTATAACTTTACATTTCTATATTTGACGCAGATAACTGTGAACCATATTTTTTCATATAAAAATTAAAACATAAAAAGGAAAACTTGGATCACTTATAACCTCTAGGAACTTTTAGGTTTATATTTTTATAGAATTAGGGAAAACTACTACAAAAACAATTCATAAGTCATAAAATTAACATTTCTCCTATTTAACGTAGATTTTATAATTTCACATTTGGTCATCAACATCAACCTTCTGAAATCATTTATAGACATAAATAATTAAACATATATTTTTTAATTGAGAAAAAAAAGCATAAAAAGGGTGAGCTCAAATTATCAGTAAGGGTAAAATTAAGAATTAACAATTGAAAGTCATAAATGAGAATAAGATTAGAATAAGGGTATGATGAAATAATCAAAGTGCATGAGAGAATCATAAAGGAACTCATACCCATCAATACTTAGATCATAAAATATTAAAACATAGAAAAGGAAAAAAAATCCAGAATCAATAATATTGAGCTATGTGATATCAATATCGATCATGTGAAACATTATAAAACCATAAAAAGTAATTATAACTCTTTTTGGAAACTTGGAGCATCACTTTCATAAAATAATATCAAAACCCTTTCAATTGGAATAAAAATATGGCCTTATTACTACATTATAATTACCAAATGTATTATAGAGATATAACGGGCTCACCCAATGCTATCTGGGGCACCCCATTATATAATCTGTAATAGTCTCACTCATCACTATCTGGGATGCCCCATCGTATAAGCTGTTATGAGCTCACCTGACACTATCTGGTCTGCCCCATCATATAAGCTATAATAGGCTCACCTGTCGCTATCTGGGCATCCTAATCATGTAAGATTTCAAGAACCAAAAAATTAATAAAACTAATATAGAAAATAATTATTACTTTTAAAATGTTGTTAACCCATGTAAAATAAATGGTTTCAATAACAATCTATTTGAAACAAGATTCACTAATGGAAAAGAAATAGGTTTCGTAACAATATTTTTGAAAAATGATTTACCCATGAAAAAGAAGGGGGTTCCATAACAATTTATTTGAGACATGGTTATATCATGGTAAAGAAATTATTTCGATAACAATATCATTGAAAAATTATTAACCAATGGAAAAGAAATGGGTTCCATAATAATCTCCTTGAAACAAGATTAACATGTGGAAAATAAATGGATTACTTAAAAATCTCTTTGAAACATGATTAACCAGTGAAAAGGAAATGGGTTTCATAAAAATATATTTGAAACAAAGTTATCTTGTTTAAAATAAAAGGGTTCCATAAAAATATCATTGAAACATGATTAACCCATGGAAAAGAAATGGGTTCTATAACAATATCTTTGAAACAATATTAACCCATGGAAAAGAAATGAGTTCATTACCAATATCATTGAAATAATCATAATACATACAAAGAACTAATGAGTATGGTACTAATAAAAAATATCACCAGTGGATAATAAGTAATTTTAAATTACCTTAAAATATCATTAAAAACATTCTTGAGGAAAATAATATTTAAAAATTCAAAGTGTCCCATACCACTTTGAAATGCTTGAATCATAATCCTCATGAAGGATTTAGATTTAAAAAAACATTAAATAATTTTAGAACAAATAAATTCATGATATTATATTTAAAAGGGTCTATATATTTACCTCATTAAATAAGGATGATGTATAACATAAAAAGAATGCCTCAATGAAAGGAGATTGAGACGAAGTCCCTTACAGCTTTGGTAACATTGAAACTCTAAACCCCACCGAATAGAGATACTAAAATGGATATGTTAAAATAAATATATCTAAGGATAAAAATAAAAAAATATATTTATAGATATTATATATACCATAAAAAATAAGTGGGGAATATGGAAAAAATCTCATAGAAATAAAAGGTATACAAGAAATACCATTAATACATCAGTAACTTTTGAACCATGATCCCTCTGAAAGAAAAAATAAATCGAAACATTTAATATCATAAAATAAAGTAAATTAATGATATATAATTTCATAGGGTTTTATATAAACCACACAAAATAAATGAGTGGTGAATGTGGAATATGTCTTGTGAAAATAAATGTGAGACTAGAAATCCCTTTACCTTGAGATAAATTCCTCACACCTTTTCTTTACCTTCCTAAATAATAAAATTATGTTAATTATTTAATTTTTTTATATTTTATTAATTATTATTATCACTTTTATTTTACCTATTAACAATTCATATAAAATTACTTAATTTATTATGTTTAATTCATTTGTTTTGACCATATTTGGTTTATGCATCAAAACTGAATTTGGTTGGTCGACTATGGTCAATGAGGTCATTTAATTTTTTTAAAAAATATCAAGTATCATAATCATGGAATATTTATCATATTTATAAACCAAACATACTTTTTAAAACCAATCATTAAATATGGATATTAAAAACGAATCGATGTTACAATCATAGAGACAGTATGTCATACATATGCATCAGTAACATTCCCATTTTTCAATGATCATTATTGAAACAAGGTAATAAATATTTATCATTAAATAATGATAATTATATAATATATAAAATATTATTTAATCATATATAGGTATATATATAATTATTTTTATGTAAAATAAATCACATCGCTTTGAGAAGGTGGTAGTCCACACATCCACGAATGATGTTATCACTTTTTCAGTATGTGAAAGAGTAATAAAGAAAATAATATATTATATTTTCATAAGGATAATTATGTAATAAATATCATATATATGTCGTTTATAAGATATATAATCATTGTATTTACCCTTATTACCTTCCATGTAACACATTAGTGAAAAACACTTCACATCGCTTCGTGAGGCCATAGTCCGCCATACACACGAGTGATATTATTGTATCCCATAATGTATGAAATGTAAAAATGGTGTATATGATATAATGAATCAAGTGGTATTATTATGTAAAAAATATGATAAATAGAATGTATAAACTATAAATTCATCATTGTTACCAACCTTGAACGATGGTAATGGAAGAACAAACGACATCGGTTTGTGGGGTGGTAGTCTGCTGTACACATAAACGATGATTGAATATTCCATTTTATGGAAGTGTGTGTGATTGAAGTTATTAAACTTAACATAAAAACATATAATTATATGTAGTTTAATTTTTTATTATAAAATCATGGAATAAGATTAATGTAATGTGTGGAAAAGGAAATAAAACCAAAGTTCTCGTTGAAGAATGCTACCTCTTCTTTGGGTAACTTCTTTTGGTTTGCACTGAAGGAAATTTCACGGTTTGATTTATGACAAAAGTGAGGATTATTCGATTATATTATGGATTATGGGAGTTTTTTTTTCAATAGTTATATGATATAAAATTATTGAGAGGCATGATGAAGTGGGGAGAGTGAATTACCTTTTATAGTGGAGGAGGAGTGACATTTTTGTAAATACAAAAATTTAAACATTATTTAGAGGTATAACATATATAATGTGAATAAAATATTGATATAAATTTTATAAAATAGGGTATATGATCTAAATATTTTTATAAAATGGTTTTTGGAAAATTTTCTAGGACATTTGGAACCTTAAGAGTAAAGTTTAACCACTAAGTAAACCCATTTTACCTTAATCATTATAATTAATTCTAACTGATTTCACCAATATTTTTGGTCAGAAGCTAAGTTGACCATAATAGAAGTTATAGATCATTCTAATTTGTAACATGGATTCTATTTTTTGGAATTCCAATCATATAAGTGGCAAAAATTAATTTAACACTAATCATGTAGATGGGATGTGACAACTATTTTTTAAAGAGAAAAAGTTCAAAAAAGTTTGAAAATTTTTTATATCTAATTTCAATATGAAATTTATTAAAATGAAATAAATTTAATTTATTGATATATAATTTATTTAAATTTACTTCAAAAAAGTTTTTAAAATATAATTAAACAATATAAATAAATTAGATGGAAAACATTTTTAATTAACATTCAACGTTTTACACTATTTATCAAAAATGAAACTTCCAAGAAAAACACAAAAAATTAACCCTAAGATAATTTTGAATGTACTATTTTAAAAATAAAGTTTATTTTGTTAAATATAATTTATAAAAATGTTAAAAAATATATTTAAAACAAGTGAGCCATTAAAATGCGGTGAAAAGACCTTTTAAAAAAATATAGTTTTTATGATTAAAATTGGATTTACTATTATGTTAAGCCTATAAAAGATATTGGATGAATTATATAACATATAAATTTAATTACTATCTTTCAATAATAATGATTTATTTAATTTATTATGAAAAAACACCATTCTAGTCATAAAAATAATTTTTCATAAAAACGCATCCTTTATATTCATTCCCACTATTCCAGTTTCTAGGTGATAACTATCATGTGAAATAATATTATTAATAGTATATTATTTTCTGATAAAACTGGGTCCTGTGTGTAACACAAGTCATCAAAGAAACTCAATGTTGCATGCAATGCAAGACAAACTTGGTGTTGCATGTGAAGAAAGCTAAAATATGTATTGAGTTAAACATAAACTATAAAATAATTTAAATGAATTTTAAATAATATATTTCTTAAAATTTCAGGATGTTACAATAACACCATGGTAAAAGGTATACATACCATCCACTCTATAACTACTAATATCTTATTTAACTATAGATCATCCCATTATTTTATGTTTGAATAATTATCTAAGGGTATCAAAATTTCACCCTAATGATAGTTTGTTTAATTTGATTTAAAAAAACCTAATGTTATGATGATCAAATCTCAATTCTATTATACTTATCCATTTGATGTCAGGGGGAATGTGATTCCTGAAAATCTTTTTATTCTCCATTTGGTTTAATTTTATGTCATCTTAGGAAAGAATTGGATTTAACTTTATAAATCCACAACAATTTATGAGGAATTATGTCATGTTTGATATTCCAAAAAAAAAATTGATTATCTACTAGAGTGATAATAAATATGAACATATGACCAAAATAACATCCATTGTATGGGTCTTGATTCCTATGAAAAACTGGTGTGTATCTTATACAATCAGGAAGAAACACAATATCAATGATATTACTATTATGTGGGAGTTTATTGATCTCTTTCAAAAAGAGTTTCCTAGTCTTCCACTGAATCATGAAGTTGAGTTCTCAATATAACTCATGCATAGTGCCTCATCTATTTCAATTAATATATATATAATGGACCCGATTGAGTTGTAGGAATTGAAGAAGAAAATCTAGGAGAATATTGAAAAGGGATTCATTCAATAAAGTGTGTAACCTTGGGGTGCACCTGTCATTTTTTCTAGGAATGGGGATGTATTGATGTGACAATTCATCGATTATTAGGAACTCAACGAGATCAAAATCAAGAACAAATGTCCTCTACCCTATATTTAATATTTTTTTGACTAACTTCACATAGCTAAATACATTTCCAAGATTAAAATTTATTATGGATATCATCAATTGAGGGTTAGGAAAGTAGATACACCAAAAAAAACATTTGTTACATGGTATAGGAACTATGGATATATAGTGCTTCCATTTGTTATTACTAACCCACAACGTATTCATGGATTTAATGAATATAGTCTTTATAGATTACCTTTACCAGTTTTTGGTAATATTTATAGATGATATTTTTATAAATTCAGAGAATAATTAAAATCATTAAAATAACTTAAAAATTGTACTGAAGGCTCAATGGAAAGGGAAAATGTACTCAAAATTTAAAAAGTGTGAATATTGTCTACCAAAGGTTTCATTTTTGGGTCATATAATCTCAATATAGGGTATATATGTGGATCCATAAAAAATGGAGGTTATTGAATGTTGACCAAGACCAACCATGATGATTGAGTCCCAAAGTTTTCATGGTTTGGAAAGATATTATTGACGTTTTATGGAACATTTATCATGGCTATATAATCTACTCACCAAGTAAACTCTAAAGGGATCTATGTTTCTTTATAAAAATGAATGTGGGGAAAATTTTAAGGAACTAAAGAGAAGATTAGTTAGTGAAACTATGCTTACATTACCCAGTAGTGGATAAGGTTTTGTTATATATAGTGATGCATCCAAGAAGGGATTAAGATTTGATATCATGTATAATGATATGGGTATAGCTTATTGTAAGGATCCATGTTTTGAACCAGATGAAAATCTATAGGTTTTTGAGCATTTTCAATTACTAAATGGATCATTTTTAAAACTGAGATTTGGAACCTAATTATGAGAGTTGGGTCACTCCAAGGTGATGTTTTTGGACTTGGGTAAAGGCCTGAGAAGTTTCCTAGGTGGATCGGGGAGTTTCAGGAGCACCAGACCTACAAAGTCATGGTTTTTAAAAGAGGCATAAGGTGCATAGTTTGTCTAAAAATGTGCGGCCCACTACAGGAAACCATGTAGCTTGTTTTAGGTGGGTAGTTTGGGTGTGCATGGGTTGTGCACAATTTCCCAAACTGTGCACCCATCCCACATGGTTATTTACACTTAGGCAGTACCTTGACACTATTCATTGCACGATTTATGCACGGTTAGACTAATTGTGCGAGAAAAACCATGCAAGGTGGATCACTTATGCAAGGGGTGCCACATGGTTGGTGCACAGTTTGGCTAACCATGTGACACAAATCATGCAGTGTATTATTTTTTGAAAAATTAATTAATTTAATTTAAATTAAAATAAAATTAAAACAAAACAACCCTCATCCATCTCCACTCTCATTCATGATGCACCACCCCCAATAGGTTCCCGCTTCGATAAACGACACCCCCCTATCTGGGCCTCCTCCAATCTTATATTTTTGGATGGATTTATTCTGATTTATCATTCTAATATTTAAGGTATGGTCCTCTCTCTCTTATCCTCCCAATTTCTGGCCGCGATTTAGTCTCCTTGTTATACTACAAAATTTAGTCAAACCTATGGTTTGGATTTACCATGGATTTTGATGTTTCTTCCTTCGATAGCATGCAAAAATGGCCTCTAGGGTCATGTTCATGTGTGTTCCAACAACCTCCACTGAATGTGAAGTGGTTCGGGTGGTTTCATTCTACCGACATAATTTTGGGGTAAGTTTTATTCTTTATTCTTGGCTTCACACCATCTAAATTGGGGTCTTTATATGTCTTAAGGTTCTTTGTAATTAATGTTTAGTGCATTGGTCCCTGTTGTGTGATTTTGGGTCACCGAGTATAAGGAGAGTCGCTTGAGTATGCATAGGTAAGTGTGTATATATATATATATATATATATATGTAGGTTCCCCTGTTATGTGTATATTAATCCATGGTAGGGAACATACATGTATGGGCATAGGTGTGCCTATGTATATATATTTAAATGAATATGTAAGTGAGTGGATACAGGTATATACATATAAGAATATGTGTAAGGATCCACTTGAACATGTTCATGGCCATGTAGATGTGTATATAGGGACTAGGTGTCCTTACATGTATGTGAACGTGCATATGCTCAGTGGGGGAGCATCGACTTATATTTAGAAAGTTCGAAGAGCTGAAATGTTTGGTTTGGTTCCACCCTAAGGAAGGGTCCCTTTCCTTGACCTTTTTATTTACAATGCATTAATTTATTACTTAATTCCCTTTGATAAGTTAAATTATGATCATTGATAAACTTATAGTTATAATAAACGTATTTTTTATAAAAAAGCCATGGTTTTCTAATAAAACCCCTCCAATGGAGGTGTGTTACTTTCAAAAACTCACAGTGATATCTTATGTGATATGGAATGCTTGGATTATTACATTGTACTTTCTCTATGCTTGATTCTTTGTTATGGAAGGTCTTGTATCATGTTTATCACATAACCCTTATGGATGTTCCTCAATGAGTTTCCATTTATGGTCAAATGGTTCTTGCTTTGAATAACTATTTAGTAATGGATTAACTATTAAATAGATTTTTCTTGATATGAGAGGATTCAAGATACTTTATTAGGATGGATTAAATGTCATATTGACATCCTTCAATTGAAATGACCAAGGAAATTTTACCTTAAATAAATTTTCCATGTTTAGGAAAATTGAGTGGAATGACCTTGAATATGACGACTTATGCTAAATGGGGTGCCTCAATTAAATAGTTAGGTCTTACTGAATTTCTTACCTTGTATTAAAGGGTTTAAATGAAATGGTTTCCTTGGAATGGAATTATGTATGGATAAGGGAATACATGAGAAGTATTTTCCTCATGGAATGTTTTGGATGTGACTAAGCCTATGTTGATGTTTTAAATTGAATGATTTGGATGTGTTTATTTAAGTACTTTTGTGTGAATGTGATTATGCCACTTATATAAACATGGGATATATGTAAATTATCTATGGATGGGAGGCAGTTTACCCCATTCCATTATTATAAATGACTATGGATGGGAGGCATTTCACCCCATGCCATTAATATAAATGACCATGGATGGGTGTCACTTTAACCTATGCCATTAATATAAATGATTATGGATGGGAGGTAGTTTTACCCCATGCAAGTTTTATATATTTTTTATGGGTGGGAGGAATGTTTAACCCATTCCATTTATGGTTATGTTATATCAGATGCTTTCATTCCAAGAGACTAAGGGCTTTTGGCATTGGGTTAGGGGCATGACGTGAGATCTCCCTTGGAATTGGATGGCGGTAGTATATCTCGATGCACCCCAGATTATATTTAATCCGAGAATTCAAAGGCACGGTAATGGATATTGGTATTGGATTATGTGAAGACCATGATAGCTCCCCTATAATTTGGATGGAGGTGGTATGTCCCAATACACCCCAACATAAATCTAATGCATGGAGGCCAAGAGACTAAGGGCTCTTTAACCTAGGTTAGGGGAAGACCGTGAGAGCTCCCCAAGAATTGGATGGCAGAGGTATGTCCTGATCCACCCCAATGTATATATATATATGTATATATATACTTATAATATATATATATATATATATATACATATATAGTGACATGGTCAAACTCTTATTCCGACAACGTGCTGAAGCTAATATAGTCGTCAGGTATCCCTTGGGAACCTGGACAATTGTTATTTATTTATGTTCTTCTATTTATTAAATTATGATATACTTGCACACTAAATATTTTACATTACATTGGATTGTGATAGACACCATGGGTTCTAGCCTATTAATATTTCATCTCACACCCTATTTTGGTACCTTTGGTACTCTATTAGACCGTTGTACTTGATGGACCTAGGTTGATTGCTGTTTTTCTTGGACCTAGGAGTTAAGAGAAAAGGACCGAACTGGAACTCAGGATGATCAAGGAGATTTTCCATGGGGATTTTCTATATTTTTATTATTAGTTTGTTGTTTATCTCTTTCCTTCATATATCATTACCATGACATGCATTCATAAGTTGTATAAGAATATGTCTTCTACTGCTTAAACATTTTTATTTACTACTTCCACCATTTACTATTGTTATTTATTCTATTTAACAATTTTTAAACTTTTATAAAAGGGTATAGTCTCCCTACTATCACCCCAAGACCCTTTCTTCTTGTCGGAAGCCTGTGGCATATGGGGAGATGTGATTCAGGCCATGTGACCTACTGGTCCGACTACTGATTTGATGGTAAGCTAAGATGAGATGTTACAAAGTGGTATCAAAGGATGTTTCATTTATTTTTTCTTACTATTTTGGGTTGGTATAAAGGATATTAGGAATGTGTCAGGACTTTTTTGATAGCCTTGCTTGGGATTGATCACCCCATGCATGGTAAGTGACCAAGTGACCAGGGTTGGGATTGTAATTTATGTTGTTCGCTATTACAATTGATATTATTTCACCTAGAGTGATTGTTGTACGTTCCACTACTTATGATTTATGGAATTTCTATAACTTTACCCTTGGCATGATACAGTATGGATGTTTCATTTCATGCATCATTATAGTCACATATAGATTAACATGTCATGAAAGTTCCATGTCATGCCTTTTTTTAGTAGTATGTTGTTATATTCCCTGTTAAGTATCCTAGTAACATGCTTAGTTTGTACCTGCTTAGGTAATTATCAAGCACTCTTTTCAGTTAGTGTAACATTCTTAGTTTATTATATGATATGATTTTGTGTTTACTATTGTGATAGTATGCTTGTACTATTTTGATATAGGTAAACTGGTTGTGATTACAACGAGATACATTTTTCAATTTTAAGGTGTATGGGTGCCTTAAAATTGTAAAAAAGAATCTCATATACTTGACCCATTGATAAAATTAAAAGGCCTCTAAAGTTTAAATTTCACAGTGGATTGGTTTTAATTAAGTGGGAGCCAAATGAAAAATTATAAAGTGTATGGGCACTGTATAGGTTGGTAGGTGGCCACCCATATAGCTAGACTGTTATATATTTGAGTATGTTAAATTATGAAATGTAATTTTTTTATTAATGGGAGTGAATTATCAATCCTTGAAGTGTATGGGAACTTAATGAATTGAGAAATAAGAACCCATATTAAATTTAATGTCATGTTGTACCTTGAGATGTTTATAAATGAGAAATTTGTCTAGTTTTCAATAGAAATGAAATTGGCTAACTACTAATGGATTAACTAGACCCAAGTAGGTCTGTTGGGGGGGGGGATGTTTTATGAGATGACCCATTTGGGTATTTGACTTTCTAAAATTAAGTGACTGCTTTTGGGATTCCTTTTTAAAGAACCCAGGATGGTTAAAATGGGACTTTCGTAGGTTTCTTTTTTGTTAATAAATAAATAAATTTAGATGCTAAATTGACTTTTTATAATGGGATGTCATAAATGTTTAATGGTTGAAAAGGGAGTTTCGTGAAAATTTCCTGTTTTTCTTTGATATTTGTGTTAAAAATATAGTTACTAGTGATATTGTTTGAAAGGGTTACTTGATGTCTTGAATTAAGTATTTGAAAGTGAATAAATGATTAAATGTGAATAAATGTAAAGGGATTGGAAATGAAACCTTTAGTGGTGACCTAAGTAAAACCCTTGAGAAGGGTATCCTGAGCTTTTCCCTCTAAGTTGACTTAGAATGAAAATGGTATCTTATTCCATATGCATTGTTTCTTTATAAATGGATTCAATTTTAGACTCTTGGTCTTGTGACTTTTTTTAGCATGACCAAATTCTTGGGTCAACACTTGTTCTTCGTAAGTGGGATTTCCGTAGTTTGTAGCACCCCTGAATTTTAAATTCCTTGCTAATGACCATGAGTTTTCTGACGTTGGGTGCTATTTGAGTGCCATTGTACCTTGTAAGACTTTCAGTTTCAAATTACACCCTTTCTCGGATGGGCGGTCAAGCATTCCTTGACTTTTTTTTCGAGCTTGAACATCAGGTAGTGCCCATTTTCAGCTGGTTAGACATGCCATGGGCATGGTTGATTGTTTCATTGATCATTTGAACCCTTTTCTTTTCCTCGTTAGTGGATGAATTGGCACATTGTTGTCTAATTGAATGGTTGTATGAGGTAATACAATGTTGGGTTAAAATCTTTTGCTGTTGAATACAGTATCCAGTCATCTCCATGTAGCGTGACCTGAGTGTTAAAGAATTAGTTCATCCCAATGACTGGGGTGAAGTTTCAATGATTCAGGTGTTTTTAAATTCTATTTTGGTTATTTTTTATTTCTTTAAATTCTTCGACGTTGTGATCATGGCTCTGAGGAGCATCACATGTTCATTTGCGGTGTTTTTAAACTAGCGTACTTAGGAATGGTTAGTTTACCTTATTTTCCTTCAACGGCTAGGACACTCCTATGTGGGGATTTTCATATCAGTTTTGGTAATTATGTTCTCTTCCAAGTAGATGTAATAAATCCAAGAAATACCATTTGTAAATGGTTTGGTTTCTTAAAATACCTTGGGGATGATGGGTTTTGTGAGTGTTGGTTCTTTCCTGATAGCATGACTTTGTTTTAGTTTGTCGTGTATGCAACCCTTATGAAGCACCATCAGTCTGGTATAGACTTAGGTGGTAAGTTGAACAATCACATAATTCATCATGTAATAATGGCTAGTGATCGGATAATGAAGCATAGACAGGTGAATCCATGTTCTTTATTTTATGTTGTCTAGTTGTGGTTCAAACTTTCTTCCTTCCAGTAGTCTAATATGATTAATAAGAATCCGTTGAAATCCTCTTAGTGTATTCTATTTAGAGATGATCATGTCCCCTATCTTGATTTCATCCTAGATGCACTAATATAGTGTCGGTGTTACGCCGTTATAAAGATTTAAAAGCTATTGATTTTGTTGGGTGGTTCTCTTTCAGTGTTTCACACTGGATGCGTGGTTTACTTCATGGTTTGGTCAGGAGAATCACCAGAGGTCAGGTATGTACTTTGGTGGAAATGTTCACGGTGAATGAGAGATGAACTGGGAGAGGGAATCATGGTTCTGTTTACAAAATGATGACCATCTAATCTGGTCATCTTCTTGAAGAGCCATCCATGTGACATGAGTCCTTCCCTCTCTTGTTTAATGTCAACAGTCAGTGGAGGACCATTATTTGGAATGTATTCAAGTGGAGACGAGTTCAATTTGTTTTGGTCATGACTTTTCATGAAAATCCATCCTGGCTTGGGAATTTAGGTCAATGGGAAATCAACCATTTAATCATTTTAAAATCACACCAGGAGTGTCATAAAATTCATAAGGGTGTGCTTGTAATGAAAATTAAAATGGTGATTGAGTTGTAGTTTAGAATTTCTCACTTTACATTAAAGATTATGGTGGCATGTACATTTGGATATATACTAAACTAGAAAAATATGAGATAATGTATCTAGGAAACATGCTCGATTAAGATCTGTTTCGATGTTTTAGTTAGATAATGAGCGTTGGTTAGAGTTTTAAATGGAGTAAGTTCCTCTTGCTTAAATGGATGCTTAATGGTGAATTGGGAATATTGGAATGAAACCCATCCATTCGAATGAATATTCAGGACCACTATACGTCAAGTGATGTGTTTTTTGTTCCTAAAGGCATCTCAAGGATGATATGTTCTAATATGGGAAGGTTGTAATGATCTACGTTTTGAACCAGAAAAAAATCCAATGGTTTTGAACTTTTTAATTATTGAACAGGTTGTTTTTAAAACCAATATTCAGAATAGAATTATGAGAGTTGGGTCACAACAAAGTGATGTTTTTTGGACTTGGGTGAAGGGCTGAGAAGTTTCCTAGGTAGCTCGGGGAGTTTTGGGAGCACCAAACCCAGAAAGGCTTGGTTTTGAAAAGATGCAGAGGGTGAACGGTTTTTCTGAAACCGTGTCGACCACTACAGAAAACTATGAATATTGTTTTAGGTGGGTAGTGGAAGTGTGAATGGGTTGCGCACGGTTTCTCAAACCATCTTCCTAGACCACACGTGTAGTTCCACTTAGTCATGAACTCTACACCTTTCATCCCATGGTCTGTGCATAGTTAGACTAACCGTGCAAGACAAACCATGTGAGGTGGATCTCTTAAGGAGGGGGTGTTTCACGGTCAGTGCACGGTTTGGAAAACCATGTGACCCAAACCATGCGGTGTATTAATTTTTGAGAAATTAATTAATTTAAATTTATTTAAAATAAAATTAAGACAAAACAACCTTAATCTATCTCCCCTGTCATTTTTGACACACCACCCCTTGTGGGTTCCCCCTTCAACGCGTGACAACCCCCTCTCCAGGCCTCCTCTGATATTTGATTTTTGGATTAATTTATTCTGATTTTTCCTTAGAATCTTCAAGGTATGTTCCTCTACCTTCTCCTCTCAATTTCCAACCTCTACTTGATCTTTCTGTCTTCCTACAAAATTTTGTCAAACATAGGGTTAAGATTTAACCCAGTTTTTTGTGTTTCTTCCTTTTATAGGGTGCACAAATGTCCTCTCGGGTCATGTTTATGCTTGTTCTGACAACCACCACTAAAAGAGAAGCGGTTCGGGTGGTTTTAGTCTACTGAAATCGTTTTGGGGTTTGTTTTACTCTTTATTCTTGGCTTCACACCATCTAAATTGGGGTCTTTATATGTTTTAAGGTTCCTTGTAATTAATGTGTATTGTGTTGGTCCCTACATTGTGATTTTGGGTAGTCAAGTGTAAGGCGACTAACCTGCGTATGCATAGGTAGGTATATATTTATATGTAGGTTCCCTCGTTATGTGTATATTCATCTATAGTAGTGAATATACATGTATGAGGCTATGTGTTCCTATGTATATATATGAAAATGCATAAATAAGTGAGTGGATATGGGTATATGCATATAAGTATATGTCTAAGGATCCCCTTTCACATGTTCATGGACATATAGATGTTTTCATAGGGCCTAGGTGTCCTTATATGTATGTGAATGTGCATATTCTTTATTGGGGAGCAGCAACTTCTTGTTAAAAAGCACCAAAAGCCAAAATGTTTGGTTTGGTTCCACCCTGAGGTAGGGTAATTTTCCTTTCCCTTTTTATTTATAATGCATTAATTGATTACTTAATTCCTTTTGATAAGTTAAATTGCGATCATTTATAAAATACTAATTCTGAAAAAAGTTCTGTTTGATAAACAAAGCCATGGTTTTCTAATAAAAACCCTCCAATAGAGGTGAGCTGCTTTCGAAAACTCATAGTGATAACATATGATATCTAGCATGATTGTCTTATTTCATTAGACTTTCTATATGCTTGCTGCTTTGTTATGGAAGGTCTTGTCGCTTGTTTAGCACAAGACCCTTATGGATGTTCCTCAATGAGTTGCCTTTGATAGTTAGATGCTTGTTACCCTGAACAACTATTTAGTTCTGACTTAACCATCAAATGGATTTTTTCTTAAGATGTGAGGATTCAAGAGACTTGATTCGGATAGATTAAATATGATAGTGAAATCCTTCAATTAAAATGACCAAGACACTTTTACCTTAAATCAATTTTCCATGTTTATGAAAATTGAGGGGAACGACCTTGAAGATGATGAATTAATCTATATGGTGTTCCTTAATTAAATGAAAAGGTCTTAATGAATTGCTTACTTTTTATTAAAGGGTTTAAATTAAATGGTTTCCTTGGAATGTAATTCTGTATGGATAAGGGCATACATGAGAAGTATTTGCTTCATGGAATGATTTGAATGTGACTAAGACTATGTTTATGTTTTAAATTGAATGATTAAGATGTGTTTCCTTAAGTACTTTTGTGTGAATGTGATTATGTCTCTTATATAGACATGGGCTATATGTAAATTATCTATGAATGGAAGGTAGTTTACCCCATGCCATTTTTATAAATGACTATGGATGGGAGGCAGTTTACCCCATTCCATTAATATAAATAACCATGGATGGGAGGTTGTTTACCCCATGTAATTAATATAAATGATTATGGATTGGAGGATGTTTTACCCAATTACACACACATATATATATATATTATGGGTGAGAGGTATGTTTACCCCACACCACTTATTTTTATGTTATATCAGATGCTTTCATGACAAGAGACTAATGCATCTTAGCATTGGGTTAGGGGAAGGATGATAGAGCTGCCCTATAATTGGATGACAGTGGTATGTCCCGATCCACCCCAGAATATATTTAATGCGAGAATACAAAGAGATGGTAATGGATCTTGGTATTGGTTTAGGGGAAGACCATGGGATATCTCCTAGAATTTGGATGGTGGTGGTATGTCCCGACCCACCCCAACATAAATCTAATGCATGGAGGCTAAGAGAGTAAGGAATCTTGGACCTGGGTTAGTGGAAGACCGTGAGATCTCCCCTAGAATTGGATGGAAGAGTTATTTTCAGATCCACCCCAACGTATATCTGTATATTTATATATATACTATTATTATATATATACAAATATATATTGACATGATCATACTCTTATTATGGCAATAAGCCGAAGCTGGTATAGTCGTCATGTGTCGCTTGGGAACCTAGATGGGTGTTATTTATTTATGTTTTTATATTTATTAAATTTTGTAATACCCAAAAAATAAATAATTTGTATTATAGTAGATAGGTCTAGATTCAGTGGGTGTCGGCATACTGAGATTTCATCTCACACTATACTCAGGTACCTTTGGTACTTGAGTAGACCCTTGTACTTATAGGACCTAGTTTGATTGTTGTGTTGCTTGGACTCGGGAGATAGGAGAAAAGGACTGAGCTAGATCTCAGGATTCTGAAGGAGATCAACCGGGGGGATTTTTTGTATTATTATTATTTTTTTATTGTTTACCACTTTTCTTTATATATCATTAAATTTTATGCATTTATCAGTTGTATAAGAATCTGTCTTCTACTTATTAAAAATTTCTATTTATTTTTTCCACCATTTATTGTTATTTTTTATTATATTATACTACTATGAAACTCTAATAAGAGGGTATAATCTCCCCACTATCACCTCTCTAGACCCTCTCTACTAGTCATAAACCTATGGCATATGGAGAGATGCACTTGAGGCCATGTGACCTACTATTCCAACTACTGGTTTGATGGTAAGTCAGGAAGGGATATTACACTTACGCCCCATGAAAGTTGAAGATTCATGAGAAGAATTACCCAATTCATGATTTGGAGTTATCCGATTTAATCATTTTATTAAAGATATAGAGGTATTATATTTATAGAGAAATTTGTGATATATATTATGATTACAAAATTTTAAAGTTTATATTCACGTATAAAGAGTTGAATATTCACCAGAGGAGATGGTTAGAGCTGATTAAAGATTTATACTTCTCAATAAACTACCAACATGGGAAATTGAAAAAGGTGGCTGATGCATTGAGTCAAAAGTATTAAACTAGATTATCTATGATGAGGATAATAAAAGATCAAATATTTATCAATTTAAAAAGGATGGATAATGAAATCTTGAAGGAAGAGGAGAAAACATATCTTTATCAAATAAGTGTTTAACCATCTATCCATGTGAGGATAAAGGAGGTGTAAAATATTGATACAGTGATGTACTAGACCAAGATGCCACTTAACAGGTTCCCCAAGCCTGGTGGGCCACATGGACTCAAGCACATTTCCCCAAAATCCAGAGGTTTTCGACTAGAAGCCAGATCCTAGGGTGTGTCCATGGGGATACTGTGCCCTCATTAGAAAAGTTTAGTGTAATAGATCAATGTAAACATAGGTAAATAGTGGAAGAAATATAAGTAAACAGAAATCACAATGGATAATAGAGACAACAACAAAAATAACTGAAACAAATGGAATAATATTAAACAAATGGTGATGATATGTCATGTACTATAAAACTATAAAACATGGATACAAGACAACATAAATAACATGTTCCACAAAAGTATAAAGGAAATAAAAAGACTATCCCAAGAATCTTGAGATCTAACTAGGTCATATTCCATCAAGCTCCAACCTAAATAGTAAGAAATCAAGTGTTTTAAGTCGTATGCTTCCTTTTTCAACACCTGCAACCATGTAATATTCTCTAGGTACCAAATGGAACCTGTAGAGGGTGTGAGATAAATCTCAATGGGCCACCACCAATGGTGTCTATAACTTTCATCCCATGTAATGGAAATGTAACAATGTGAAAGAATATATATATATAGTAAAGTAGTACAATGTAACTAAACACCCAAGTACCTACTTCAGCCCTCATCTAGCGTCTGAAACATAACCAGTCCATTAATTAATTATTACTAGTTTATAAATAAGTCAAATGTTAATAATAGTTAAGGTTCCAAGTTATGACAAGGAAACCTATAATGATATCTAATAGTGAAGTCCCAAGGTAATAACCAAGGTGACATAGACCTCAAGGTTTTCAACCTAGTGATAACTGTATCTTAGAATGGGGGTAAGAGTGTAATATAAGGAGCATAATCCAAGGAATTCTACAATGAGGTGCCTACTAAGTCCAAGGAGTTCATCTAAGGTAAAATGGGGCTAAGCAATGACTGGAAAAGATAGGATTTAACCATGGAACCTACTTTTCAATGCAGAATCCAAGGAGTGTATCTAAGGCATATTTTAATAATATTAAATGGATCCTATGGTGTTAAACCAAGAATCCAAACAATAGACAATGATTACGATATAGGTTGGTCACAACCTAAGCAAGTTGTATCCTTGAATCAGAATGGGGTTCCCGAGTGCTCATGACATTCTCTGACCAGAATCCAAGGTCATATTGAGTCAGGCCATTACTATTTGATAATTAAGTCATGTAATATTTCATTTGGTACAAGTCTTTCCTTTCATTAGTGTAATAAGGTCAAGTAGTATGAAACCTTTTAATCAAGTCATTTGGTTCAATCCTTTCCTTTCATTAGTGTGATAAGGCCAAGTAGCATGCAACCATTCATTTAATCCATTTAAATCATCTTCCATATTAAAGGTTCGTTATTCTACCTCCATTAATGTGGTAAGGGGTGCTACGAATATACAACCTACTATTCATTTACATTTAAGGACAATTAATATACTTAGTATACTTACCAATTCACATTTCACATTTTATTATCAAATTAAAGCACTTACCCTAGGTGGGTAAAGTGGTGAGGATACATGGTATATTCCATTTTTAAATTATCATTCTAAAAAACCATTTAATATAGAAATTATTACACTTAAGAAGGTCAAGCCAAGGCACGCCTGAACATTGTCTCAAACATGTAAAAACACCAAAACAAAAAATCATAGCATAAAATTCTACATGAGATGAATGGATTTGTGGGAATAAATACTAACAGCCAATCAATTATTTAGAAATAGCATATCCATATGGTTCTAATAATTATAATCATGGAATATAAATTCTATAAACGACACCCAATGAAATTTATGGGACCCACATGAAAATTCTAAAATCAATGAAGTTGAGGTATAAGTTATAAGCCACCCACCTCAGGGTTGTATGATTCACCTCATCTAGTATTGGCCCTTGATTTGGCTTAGATCATAATAGATCTAAGGAAAAGAGAAAAACACTCAAACCTTGATAACTAAGTCGAGAGCAAGAGAGATGAGGAAATTCTTAAACGGACACGAGTACTTACCCTTATGCATCCAACGTGAATAACAGAAGATCGATCAGACCACCGATGAAGAATATATATTTATAAATTATTTAGGTATTCAAAAAGCTCTAAAATGAGAGAAATGGAGGTAAATTTTGCATAAAATCAGATTAGGGAAGGAGGGGGATAATTATATCATTAAAGGACATTTTTTAAAATTACCCAGAAAATGGCTTGTCCGTGGTTTTCTCGCACAGTTTGAAAAAACATGCGCAAACCATGCATGGGTACCTGGGAAGAAAGGGAACCCAAATGGCTAGGCTGCACGATCATGTGCCAACCATGCAAGCTGTCTTTGTCCGAAAATACACAATCCACATGATTTTCAAAACCATGCGACATTCATGCATGGTTTACTATAAACTGTGTACCAAGCCCGTGTTTCCCAAAAATATGGGTTCCAGGATCCCAAATTTCCCTGTACACCCTTGAGAAATTTCCTAGACCAATAGGAACTCGTATTAGGTCCAAAATAAAGAATTAAACTAAAATTTAAAGGATCTATACCTGAGTGAAAACCAGGTTGTCACATTCTTCTTCCCTTAAAAGAACTCATCCCCAAGTTCACCTTCCAAGGTTGTAGAAACACTATCTGAGAACAATTATAGCCATTGGGATCATACGTCAGCCTCCCTCTCCCAAGTCTTTTCCTACACATGGCTATGCTACCATAACACCTGGACCAAAGGGATAGACTTTCCTTAGGGATCCTTCATGCTCCGGTCAACGATGTATACTCGGTGCTCCTAAAAGTCATCATCGACATCTAAATCCACTTCCTTAGGATCAAAGGTATGAGATGGATCAACATGATATTAGCGAAGATATGAAACATGAAAGATGTTGTGAATGGAATGGTACCTCTGAGGTAGTAGTAACCGAGATGCTATCGAACAGACTCTCTCTAGAATCTCAAATGACCCTGTGTAATGAGAAGAAAACTTTCCTTATTTTCATAACCGTCTATGCCCTATCCTGGGAGATACTTGCATGAAAAAATTATCCCTAATCTCGAACACTAGAGGTCTTCGATGAGGATCTACATAAGTTTTTTGTCTAGACTGGGCAATAGTCATATGATTTTTAATTAGCTGAACCTTCTCTAAAGTCTCCTAAACAAGACGACCTAGTAGAGCTACCTCACCTACCTCTAGCTAGTACAGGGGTGGACGATATTTCATTCCATACAAGGCTTCAAAAGGATCCATTTGAATCGTCAACTTAAAGCTTTTCTTATAGGTGAACTCGATGAGAGGGATATGATTTTCCCAATAACCATCGAAATCAAGGACACATGCTTGGAGAATATCCTCTAGAACATGTATTGTCCATTCTGATTATCCTTCGGTCTGAGGGTGAAAAGATGTTCTTAGAATCCCCAATGTTCCCATATCCTTACACAATCTCTGCCAGAACTATGACTTGAAATGAGAATCCCTATATGAAATCTTAGTACATGGAACCCCGTGTAGTCATATGATTTCACGAACATATAGTTTTCCCAGCTCATTAACTGAGAAATTCTCCTGAATAGGAATTAAGTGGGATAATTTTTTTATTCTGACTATGACAACCCATACAGTGTATCTACCTCTAAGCAACATAGGTAAACTGACTACAAAGTCCATAGTAACATCTTCGCATTTCTATTATGGGACTGGAAGTGGCTGTAATAAGCCTACAGGTATCTGGTACTCTTCCTTCACCTGCTGATAGGTGGAATACCTAGTGATAATGCATGATATCTAACACTTCATTCTAGGCCCCCAATACTAGCATTTCATGTCTCAATACATCTTTGAGACAGATGGATGAACTTCCCACTAATAGGTGTGGGACTCTTTCATCAACTCCTCTCTCATATTTGTAGAAACCGAGACATGTCCATGGATACACAGGATATCGTCTATATCTATAGAACAATCTAGAGGTGTGTTATCTCATGATACACTCTCACGGTGTACAAAGCCTTTGGGATCTGAAAATTACCTACTCTTCACCTTCTCAAGGAGGTAAGATGTAACTATTAAAGATGAGAGGTAAGACTACTCGTGATTTTCATTAAAATCCAGATGTAGCTTAGAAAAGAGGTCCCTTAACCTCTATTCATCACTAGCTTTCCATACATCTTGTGCCTAAATTTTCTAACTCAGTGAATTTGCAACCACATTTCCCTTCCCAGGTGTATATAGATGCTCAAAATCAAAGAATTATAGATATTTGACCCATATCTATTGTCTGAAGTTCAATTCACACCGAGTAAAGATATATTTGAGGATCTTGTGGTCCGTATACACCACAAAGTTCTCACCCAATAGATACTATCACCAGCAACATATGGCATGGAAAACTACTACTAGCTCAAGGTCGTGCATCATGTAATTTCTCTTATAAAGCCTCAAATTCTGATATCCATATGAAATGAATCTATTTCCATGTATCATCACTAATCCTAGGTGGATTCCTGATGCATTAGAGAAGATGGTATAACCTATACCTAGCTCGAGAATAATTAGAATAGGTGCTAAGACAAGCCTCCCTTTCAGCTTCTGAATGGATTTCTCTCACTCTTTTGACCAAAGGAACTTGTCAAAATTCTTTGTAGAGATGAAGAAATGTGGGAAATTTATTGTATGAAATTCCTGTAATATCTATCCAGTCCTTAAAAACTCCATATGTTAGACACGTTCTTGGGATTCTCTTAAGAAACTATATCCCTACCTTTTTATGGGTAAACAGATATGCCTGATTATGAGATAATATAACCCAAGAAGTGAATGTTTTCAATCCAGAAGTGGAACTTAGAAAGTGAGACATAAAGATAATGCTCTCTCAGTGTACTCAGAATGATCTCAAGATGATTAGAATGGTTGATACGAGTGTGAGAATACACCAAGATGTTTTCCACAAAGACCATGAAAAAAGAATCCAAATAGGGGTGGAAAACCCTATTCATCAGAGCCATGAAAATGGTGGGTACATTCGTACGACCGAATGGCATAACAAGGTACTCATATAGAATATACCTACTATGAAAAGTTGTATGAGGTATTTCTGATGGTCTAACTCGTACCTGATGATAACCCGATCTCAGGTAGATCTTGGAGAAGACCTTTTCTCCTCAGATTTAGCTGAAGAGATCAACTATTCGAGGAAGTGCATACCGATTTTTGACCATAAGATGGTTCAACTTCCTATAATCCATGCATATATGCATGGTTCTATCCGCCTTCTTGGAAAAAAGAATGGGAAAATCCCAAGAGGATGCCCTGGTCCATATAAAACCTTTAGAATCTAAATCCTATAACTACCGCTTGAGATCTTGAAGCTCTTTAGGTTCTATCCGGTATGGAGGAATGGAAACTGGAGATGCTCCCAAAACAAGCTTGATCATAAACTCTACCTCTCTCTCAGAAGGTAATCCAGAAAATTCAATAGGAAAAATAATCGTGAAACGATCCACTACTGGAGTGAAATCATCTTTTTGTAAACCCTAATCCTCCCTGAAGATATTTTCAATCTGGGTTGTCACTCCACCTATCCCATGATGCTCTAGTCCCTCTTTACCATCCTAGAAACCCCACTAACCCTTATGCAGATAACTGCTTCCCTATGGTGATTTAAATGATACCCTATGATGATAGAAATCTACAAAATCATGATAGTGACCAACCAGTCCATTCCAAGAATGACATGGAAACCCATCATCTCGATAACAAAGAGGTTCCACAAGAAAGGGTAACTGCCTACATCAAGGGGATAATCCCTACACTATCTTATACCCTATGTTCAAATCCCTAATAGAATATCTTTGGTTATTACACCATAGTAATACCGTATCTTCAGTCAGAGTCTCTCCATGATAGTTTTAGAGATAAAAGAGTATGAATCACTTGTAACAAATAAAGAAGATACTATAGTAAATTCCACAATAATGGTACCTTGTACTGTATATGGTCCCACAACTTTATCCTTAGGTATCATCTATAGTGCATTCAACTATCCTGATAAACGACCCTGTGCAATAGATGGACTACCATGATCATAACTTCTCTGTTGGTGATGCTAGTGATCATGGGTCTGGATACTCTGACCATGACCTCCTCCTCATCCAGACCTACTGGTGCTATTCCAACTCCCTACCTGACACGACATAAAAGAACTTTCTCCTGAAGGTGGATCTAGTATGGATCCTTTCCCACTTGAAGCTGGTGGAAAGGTCCTGTAAAAATACTGAAGATGCCTCATAAGACCACAAGATGAACACTCCAATGGTTCTCTATCACACTAAGGCTTATAATTCCCCTTTCATCCATGTTGATGACACACAAAAGAGATATCAAAACGAGTACTTTGGTTGTCACTGCCCTGACAAGAAACCTCAAGAGAACTCTTCCTACCACTGGATGAACTACTGGCCTGATGCGTCACTGGTCCTCTATGCCTGGTAATATTTCCACCCCCAGGTTATTCTCAGTAAGAAGAGATTGATTGACTATATCAGAAAAGGTAGTAAGGAGATATACATTCACCTATGTATGAATGGCATACTAGAGCCCATCCTCGAAGTGTCTATCACATGAAATCTCATCACTGTCTAGAAGAGGTGAAAATAATTTCAACTCTGTGAAATGTGCTGAATACTCCATGAATGACATAGAACCATGCTCAAGATGTATAAACTCTCTAGATCTATGAGCTCACAGTGTCTGAGGAAAGAACTGATCATAGAAGGTAGTCTAGAAATCAACCGATAACATTCCTTGATGATGACCAGCCTAGGAAGTCACATCCCACCAATACTTGGAAAAATCTCGAATCATGTATGTGGAAAGTTTGACCCTCTACTGTGGAGGAATATCTAGATGCTTAAATATTTACAAGGTGTCCTCTAGCCAATATTCTGCAGCCTGTAGACCACCATCCCTTAAGAAAGTAGGAGGATACTACTGCTAGATCTTGTGAGTCAGATCAACCATCATAGGTGCAAGTCATGGAGCACCATACATGGACTACATCACACGTTGGAAAATATCAAAAACCTGGGAATCGTTTCCTAGATCATGTAAAAAATGAGGTGCCTCAAGTGGAACTCATAGAGGTAAGAGTGGCAGCTTAGGTCCCACCACATCTAGATCATGGTCGTCACCACCCTCCTAGCATACGATACGAGGACTTCATGGCGGCATTGATCTACCATTTCCAGGATCATGCCTTAGTAAAATATTTAGGCAGAAAAATATCATCACTTATGAAATATAAACATGGAAGGATCACTACCTAGAGAATATAACCCCAACTACCCAATTCGAAGGCTAGGTACTGGTAAGTTCTCAAGTATAAGTTTCATTTTGTTTTACATTTAATTATTAGGTTCAATTCTTTAGCATTTATACACATTACAAGGAGAGATAAGGATGTAAAACCAAATTAATTTTGGATTTCATGTTTCACTTTATAATGGATATCAATTTTTGGGGAATGAGTTCCCATAGACCTATCACTAGAAACAACATCCATTTATTTATAAGATAATGGCTCGAATCGGTAAATTACTCATCCCAACCCATGAGGTCCCATACACCTTATGAATTGAGAAAGGAAATCACTCAATCTAAACCAAGAGTAATATAAGAATAATATAACTATCATAACATCACTCAATTAATACAGACATATCAAGTAATGAAAATCTGTGAAATGAACCTATATGGCAGGTCAATATGCATGAAATGCGAATTCTAGGTGCCTATAATGATTCATGTAAAAATGATCCTTTCCCTCATATCATTGGGCCAAAGATGAAAGAAATCCTCAAATATAGTAACAATCAACAAAACCACATATCATGTGCATCATCCAACGGTGAAATAATATCAACTGTAATATGAAAAAGAAGAAAAATAATTATAATTTAGGAAACCCATATTTTACTCTGAACATGGGTTTGTGACGCCCAAGCATGACTTATGACCAAGTTACAAGCATTCCTAATCTTCAATCTATTGCCTCTAAATATTAATGTAAGAGAAGAACCCCTCTGATACCAATTTGTGATGTCCCAGACCTGGATGCCACTTTATAGGTGCCCCGAGCCCAGTGGGCCGCATAGCCTCAAGTACATCTCCCCAAATGCCAGAGGCTACTGACTGGAAGTCAGGGCCTAGGTTGTGTCTTTGGGGAGAATATTCCCTCATTAGTAATGTGAAGTGAAACAGATAAATTTAAACATATGTAAACAGAAGAAGAAATATAAGTAAATAGAGAGAACAGTGGAAAATAAAGATAACAAAAACAATAACTGAAATAAATGGAATAACATTCAACAACAGATAATGATATGTCATGTACTATAAAATTAGAGAACATGGATACAAGACATCAGAGATAACATGTTACAAAAAATTATAAAAGAAATCAAAAGACTATCCCAAGCACCCCAAGATCCAACTCTGTCCTCTGCTATCAAGATCCAATATAAACAACAAGAAATAATGTGTTTGAAGTTGTATGATTCCCATTGTCAACAACTGCAACCATGTAATTTACTCCGAGTACCAAATAGTTCCTATAGAGCGTGTGAGATAAATCTCAGTGGGCCACCACCAAAGGTGTCTATAACATTCGGCTTGTGTAATGGAAATGTAATAGTGTGAAAGCATGAATATATATAGTAAATCATTACAATGTAACTAAATAACCAAGTACCTTCTCAACCCTTGGCTGGAGTCTATAACATAACCAGTCCATTAATTGATTATTACCAGTTTATAAATAAGTCACATGTTAACAATAGTGAAGGTTCCAAGTTTTGACAATGAAACCTGTTATGATATCTAATAGTGAAGTCCCAAGGTAATAACTAAGGTAACCTAGACATCAAGGGTTGTCAACTTAGTGATAAATATATCCTAGCATGGGGGTAAGAGTGTAATCCAAGGAGCATAATCTAGGGATTTCCAGAATGAGGTGCCTACTGAGTCCAAGGAGTTCATCTAAGGTAAAACAGGTCTAAGAAATGTTTGGGCCCGATGAGCATTAACCATGGAACCTACTTTTCTATGCTGGTTATAAGGAGTGTATCTAAGTAATCCTGTAATGATATTGAAGGGATCCTATAGTGTTAAAACAAACATTCAAAGAATAGAAAAGGATCAAGATCTAGGTGGGTCTCAACTTAAGCAAGACATATCCTTGAATCAGAATGGGGTTCCCGAGTTCTTATGGTATTCTCCGATCAAAATCCAAGGCGATCTCGAGTCAGTACATTCCTATTTGATAATGAATTCATGTAATATTTCATTTTGTTCAAGCCTTTCCTTTCATTAGTTTGATAAGGTCTAGTAGCATGCAACCTTTTAATCAAGTCATTTGGTTCAAGCCTTGCCTTTCATTAGTTTGGAAAGTTTAGGTAGCATGAAACCATTAATTTAATCCATTTAAAGCATATTCCATATTAAATGTTCATTATGATACCTCCAATTAATGTGGTAAGGGGTGCTATGGATCTTAAACCTACTATTCATTTACTTTTAAGGCCAATCCATATACTTAATATACTTGCCAATTCAAATTTCACATTTTATTGTCAAATTTTAGAACTTACCTTAGGCGGGTAAAGTAGTGAGCATAAATGGTACTTTTCATTATGAAATTATAATTTTAAACAAACCATTTAATATAGAAATTTTTACTCTTAGGAAGTTCAATCCAAGGCACACTTGAACGGTGTCTCAAACATGTAAAAAAACCAAAATTAAAATTATGTCATAACAACCTTCATGGGATGAATGGAGTTGTGGGCATAATGACTAAAAACCAATCACATATTTAGAAAGAGCATATCCATATGGTTCTAATCATTATAATCATGGCATATAAATTCTATAAACGACACCCAATGAAATCGGTGGGCCCTACACAATAATTCCAAAATCAACGAACTTGAGGGATGAGTTATAGACCACTAACCATAGGTTTGTATGATTCACCTTCTCTGGTATTGGACATTGATTTGGCTTGTATTAGAGTATATCTAAGAAAAAGAATAAAATCCTCACACCCTGATAACTAAGTCGAGAGCAAGAGATAATATGAAAGGCTTAAATGGACTCGAGTACTTACCGTTTCACATCCAACATGATAAATGAAATCTCAATCAGACCTTGGATGAAGGGTATTTCTTTATCCCTTTTTTAGGTCTTTAAAAAGATCCAAAATGAGAGAAATAGAGGTTAATAACACATAAACTTGGTTTAGGGAAGAAGGAGGTGTATAATTAGATCATTAAGAGCAGTTTTGTAAAATTACCTAGAAAAAGTCCTACACACTGTTTGAAAAACCATGTGTAAACCATGCATAGGTACCTAGAAATAAAGGGAACCTGGACAGTTAGGTTGCATGACTATGCGCCAACCATGTTAGGTGGCTCTATCTAGAAAAACACAATTCACACGTTTTTCCAAACCCTGCAGCATTTGTGCACGGTTTACTCTAAATCGTTCCCCAAGCATGTTTTTCACAAAAAGATGGGTTCCAGGATCGCAACTTTCTCCGAACACCCCTGATACCTTTCCTAACATAATAGGAACCCATATTAGGTCTAAAATAAAGAATTACACCAAAATTTAAAGGATATAGAACTGATTAAAAAACCGGGTTCTTACAGATACGTAGATGTAAAATAAGACGATGAATGTTCCTAAGTTTAACCTTGATAATAATGGAATGATAAAGTTCTAGAACCAAGCATGTGTTATATCCATGCCTGATTTGAAGAAGGATATGTTAGAAGAATCTCATGGTTCATCATTCTCTATTCATCCTAGAAGTATGAAGATGTATATAGATTTGAAATAGTATTTATTGTGGGATGGAATGAAGGGAGATATTACTGAGTTTGTATCACAATTGTTCATATGTGAGTAGGTTAAGTATAAGAGAAAAAAATATAAGGGGGTTTTACAACCATTAACCATAACATAATGTAAATGGGAAAACATCACCATGAGTTTTTTCATTGGACTCCCAAAAATGTCTAAAGGGATAGTGTTTTACGGGTTATAATCAATCTCCTTAAAAAGTTAGCACATTTTATCGCTATAAGATAAAAATTATCTATTGATTAGTTAGATAGAATATATATTAAGGAAGTGGTAAAATTTCATAGAGTACCATATTCTGTTTTAATGGATTAGGATCTGAGGATTACCTTGAAAAAACCTGAAGTATTCAATAGGCTTTGGATACAAAATTAAGTTTTAGTATTACATATCATCCTTAGTGGATGACCATTCAAATAGAATAATAAAAATTCTAGAGGACATGTTCAGATATTTTTCTCTATATTTAAAATGTTTTTAGGGTCAATACCTTCCTCTAGTTGAGTTTTCATTCATCAATAGCCTTCACTTGAGTATTCAGATGGATCCTTATAACACCCTCTATGATAAAATGTTTAGAAATTCAACATGTTGGGTTGAAGTTGGAGAAAAAAATATTTTGGGACTAAAAAAAGCTGATTAAATTATGGATAAGGTTAGAAAAATTCAAAAATACATAGGGGCTACACAATGATGACCTAAAATTTATGATGATAATTTTTGACGTGATCTGTAATTTTAAGTTGGTGATAAAGTCTTTCTATGAATTTCTCTAGGGAAGAAGGCTATGAGATTCAGAAATAAAGGGAAGTTGATCCCTTGGTTAATTCTACCATTCAAAATTCATGATCATATTAGGATAGTATCACACTCTTTGGAACTTCCCACAAACCTTTCTCAAGTCCATGATGTGTTCCATGTATCTCTCCTGAGTAAATATTTACCTAATCCATAACATGTAATTAACTCAGAATTCATACCACTGGAATAAGTTATTTATTATGACATGAAGCCAATGGATATTTTTGATCATAGTGAGAAAGTGATATGAAATAATAACACTCACCTGGTCAATGTTTTGTAGTGAAACCATAAATTTGAAGAACCTATATAGTAATCTGAGGAAAGGATGAGGCATAAGTATCCACATTTTTTTGTAGTAGAGTAAGGGAATTTCTAAGGAGAAATGCATTTTAAGGGGGGTAGACTGTAAAATCCTTAAAATTTATTTATTTTTTTCAAATCAAATTAATTTCATTGATTTCATGTGTTATACAAAACTCTAGTATTAGCTTTCATTACAAACAATAATGAGTTTTAATTAACTGTAATATATTATTAATATTACTATTTAGACATGACAATTATAACCTATCCATTAAAATTATTTGTATGGATATTAATAAATAGTTTTTAAAATTTATTTATAATTGTTTTATTTAAATAAAATATATGGATAAAAAATACTTAAATTTTAAAAAAGCCTTTATATTTTTTGAAAATACTACTTTTTTAAAAATTTTGTTTATTTCATTTTGTGAAAAAATTAAATTTTTTTCCAAAATTAGAAAATGTATTTTAAAAAATGAACTTACTTTATGAAATCATCATATCAAAATTATCTTAGGGTGAACTTTTGGGATTCTTCTGAAATGTTTCATTTTTTCATGAATAGTGAAAAACAGTAATTTGTATTAAAAACTATCTTTTATTTTAAAGAATTTACGAGCCCCATTTTATTTTAATTTGAGTTTCAAAGTAATAAAAGTAAAATTATATATTTATTAATCAAATTTAACTCATTATAATAAATTTTATATTGAATTTTATTATAAAATATTTTCAACTTTTCAAACTTTTTTCTTGTGGAAAATCGTTTTTTCGACACGTTTTTGGTTTTATTTTAAATTAAAATATACTATATCAGTTAGTTGAGTTTGTAAAATTGGATTACATATTTTTAATCATAATAATTTATATTATTTAATAATTTTTACTTATTTTTCTTTACCAAAATTAATAGTGAAAAATGTAAAATTATTTACCACAATTAAGTTAACAACTGATTTATCGGGGACTTAAACTAAAACGATAAAGGTTAAAAATGACTCAGAAATTATGTAATTAATATTTTATGTTCAGATTCAGAACTTATATATTATAAATATAAAAAATAGTTAATTTTGGTGCTTTTTTAATTGAGAAAAATGTTGGTGGAATTCTTTTTGTTTAAAAATTACAAGTGTGTCCACTCCCCCACTTATAAAAGGACACCCCATATCCTCATTTATTTACACTTCCAAAACCCATTGTTTATTCCAATACCTACCCAAATAAAATCCTTAATTACCTCCAATAATCCTATATTATTTATTTTTATCAGAAATCCAACAAAGGATTTCTTTTTGTGTAATCCTAAAGAGGTTACCAGAAGAAGAGGTAACATTCTTCAATGAACATTTTTATTTTTTTTCTCCGTCCAAATCCTTAAAATATTATTATAAAATACTTATATAATAAACTAAATATATTAAATATATTTATATTGTGACATATATCCATCTCCTATTATCTCAAATGAGAAATGATAATATTGATCATGTGTACGGTGGATTACCCCCTCACAAACTAATGTGAATTGTTTTCCCTCAAGTCCTCTAAGGGTTGGGTATAATGTTGTATATAATGTATATAAATTATATTTGTAAAATTATTATACTTTTTAAATATTATATCACATATTCATTTTTTTTACTTTCCATTCTGTGGGAGATATGATAATGTCATTCGTGTGTACGACAGACTGCTGCCTTGTGAAGCGATGTGATTTGTTTGTCACTTATGACATATGTGGAAGGTAATAAGGATAGAAATAATGAATATAAGTTATATATGTGAAATAATAATTATTATGGAAAGTTTAATTATCATTTAACTTCAATTTGTTCCATTATTCAAAGAATGGAAACAATGTTCTTGTGTACGTATGACCTATCATATCCATGAACGGTGTAATCCATTTTTCTAACAATACCTTTATGAATAACTCAAAATATGTATATAATGAATATATATATATATGATATTTATAACATTAATAAAATTCTTCATATTATAGAACCATGATCAAAGTACAAGGACCAAAATTTCCAAAAGATAACATATATGAAAAACAAAATAATTATTACCCAAAGTAATGATTTTAACAAATAATTGTTAATAAACAGGTGATAAAAGTGTATAAGTAAATCATATATGTTATGATAAAAATTATTATGGTTCTTTAATATATGTATAATAAATCTATATTTATTATATATGATGTTTTAATGTGTATAAAAGAAGTTTAGACTTAAGGTAAGGGATTTGCATCTCACTTTTTATATATGTGAGATACACGATGCATTCACCACTTGTTCCTTTTGTTTGGTGTATATATTGACCATGAATATATTTTATGATTATTAACATGAAAATAATGGGGATTAAATATAAATTTGAGGATTTATCTGTCATGGGGCTTATGATTCAAATGTTACCAAAGTGGTAAGGGTTTGATGTTACAATCTCATTGTTTATCAAGACTGTTTATGATTATGCTTTTGATAATGAAATTTTATGACCTATTTCTCAAGAACATCATGAATTATATTATATTAATGTTATTTCTATTTGAATTCATTTTTCCATTAATTTTACATTCTTTATGTTCTAAATTTATCAAAATAAAGTTTTTAAAGAAAACTGATTTTATTTATCCTTTTGGTCCAAAATTATTTTTCTTCCATATCTATGTTTTCTAAAAATGATCACAAAGTGTTTTTTAGATTATTTAAATTCATTTTTACCCATATTTTATTTTTTTAAAAAATGGTTTAAAAGGACCATTATTTTCATTTTACAAACAAGATTCCTTTTTAATTTTTATAAAAAAATGTGAAAGGATTCATTGTTTTAACATGTACGACATAAATATAATTATCCACTATCATGAACAATAATTTATGTAAAGATAAATTTATAAATTTTAAAATTTATTTTCATAGGAATATATTTTGAAATTTTATTCATGTTATAAAAAGAATTCAATGTGGAAATGTTATTTTCTCCAATAAATGTTTTAAATGATTATTGAAAATCATTTTCCATTACTATGACTTATGTTGATGTTAAATATAACTTAATAGGGAAATGATCCAAGGTTACCATTATTATTATTTCCCTAAATGATAAATGTTTATGAAACCTATTTCTCTTCAATGGGTAGTACCATGATGAAATTATTATGAATCTAGTCTCTTTTCCACAGGTAATGATACAATGATTTTTTTTATGAAACCCATTTATTTTCGTGGGTTATGATATGATAAATGTTTTATAATATTTTAGTAAAAATATGTATTATTTTCATTATGTTATGGGTGGGGATTATATTTCTCTATAATTTATTGGGTAAATATGTATATCTCATGAGATAGACAGGACTGGAATGGGAAGTTAACTCAGTCAAGTAAGGGACTTTGTCTACTATGATGGTATTGGGAGTGACCCTTGAATACTATGATGGTTTGGGGAGTACAACCATTACAATATGATATCCTTGGAATTGATACTTGAATACTATGAAAATAATTTTTATACTTATGTGTATGCTGCCATTCCATGTCTTCTGCCAATGTTATGCTCTCATAGATTGTGTTCTTTGATTCCTTTATTATCCATGTCTTATAAAATGTCAATCTTTATACCATGTCTCAATATTATTATCTTTGACATGGAAGGTATTGTTTTTCAATGTTATGCTCATATTATCATACCCTTATGCTTATATTATAGTTATTTGATCATTTATATCTCTTTTTATTACCCTCACTGAGCATTTGAGACCCCCCTTTATTATGTTTCCATTCTCCAGCTTATAAAGAAAGATATTATGTATGATATCTATAAGAAGGGTTTAAGTTATGAATTACATAGTGGGAGATGATATATTTCACTTATAATCCAATTTTTTATATATCCAAGTTTCTTAAGACACTAAATTATCATGATCCTTGGGTGTGTATATATGTAATGTAATGAATATTCATTTATTAAGATGTAATTTCTATGTATGAGATTCAAGGGTATCCACACTTGAATTATTCAATATTTCCATATAAATAGTGATACACATAACATTTAAAACCTCACCATGATCATATGAAATCTTATTTTCTATCAATTCATAAATGTATGAAACTCATGATATGAATTAAAGGTAATACCCAGTCTATAGATCATTATACATTTTCACATAAAGGAATATTGAAGGAAACATATAACATGATAAATTATTATAGTTGGTTCTATTATAATAACCTCGTATTTACTGATTAACAAGAGAAAAACATTATTAGAATAATACTCATCAACTAATGGGAATCCAACAATTGATGAAAAAACATCATTCCCATCCTATCAAATAGATATTACCCAAACATAGAACACTTGTTTCAGAATATTTCAAAATAATTGAAGGGTCTTTTAATTGAATTTAAAAATTATATCTTTTTATGGGAGAAAAATTATATGTTTAAGAATATAATTTTGGAGTTGGTTCCCATCAAAAGGAAATTCAATCTACTATATACCAAATTATATCAACTATTATAATGAAATAAGGCTTTAATAAATAGGTATCACACATTCTAGAATATTAATACTCTACTTAATATAACCTCATGCATTTGAGAAAAATACCTTAAGATGTGATACATTCTAAGTATATTCCTTATCCATTGATGTGACCATCAGTCCTTGGATAGAACAACCACTACATTATTATCACCATACAATGTGATAAGTAATTTACTTATTGGAACCACAATATATCCCTATATAATGTTTTATATCCACAAGAATTATTTAGTTACATTAGAATCCATAATATCATTGGACTCTACTATAGAGAGAGTGACCACTAGCTTCTTTGAGCTCTTTAAACTCAAAACACCTCTATTTACAGTGTATAAATATCTTGACTACGATTTCATATCATCCTGATATATTAGGAATCTAGTATATTCATATCCAATGATGACTAGATCCTCAAACCCTTTATAAATTAGTAACATATCCGTAGTGAACCCAATATACATTAGGATTGTCTTTACCAAAATTTATTGACAATATACTTATTATTATTATTCATATATACCTATGATTTTCTATTCATAGGAAATATCAATGTTGGTGTAAAACATAGCATACATTATAAAGACAATAGTAGATTAATATGGTATTATAATAATCCTATGTCTCTCCTCTTGTTTCTTAGGACATATTTTCTTACAGAGATGTGTTCCATGTGATATTGAAAATAATCCCTTCTTGGACTATTTCACAAGGAATCTAACCATTATTTTTTAATTACATATTACCTATCATAGTTTATGTATCCTATTATGTCTATAAAAAAATGATATAGATCACTAAAATATAGGATGATTTTGGTATGTCCTCCATGGATAAACATTGATTCGAAAACATCTTAAATGACTTTAATACTGTTATCTCATTTCCCATGAGTAATATATCATCTTTATAAAATACTAGTAAAAGGGATTCAATCCCACTTATCTCATTATAGAAATAAGGCTTATAATAATTCTTTATGAAAAAATTTTCTTACAACTTCATTAATGAAAATGTTTTTAGATAGGGATGCTTTCTTCAATACATAAAGGGATCATTTCAATATCTATACCTTATTAGAATCATTGAGAGTCAAAAACCTCTTTGGATGATTTATATAATCATCTTCCACAAGGTTCCCTTTAATGAAGCCTGTTTGGAAATCTATTTTCCAAATATTATAATCATTGTATAATATTATGCCATGTATAATTTTGATGGGTTTATATATAAAATTTAGTGAAATGGTTTAATCAAAGTTTATTATTTTTTGTTATTAAATATTTTTGAAACAATCCTAGTTTTATAGGTAATAACATTTACTTATATATCTAGTTTCTTTTTTAATACCAATTTTCACTAAACGAGGTTCACATCCACTGGAGTATCTACTAATATCCCAAAAAAATCACATAGAATACCTATCAAAATCCATGTATTATTCCTATCTTGAATGTTATATGCTACTTGAAGATTCCTTATAAGTCAAATTTGCATTATTATGAACTAATAATGAGTCACCATCCATAATGACTAAAAACCACATCACTCTAGTTTTCTAACATCTCAAGTGCTCCTATGCAGTACATTTTTCTTTGGAACATCCTCTTCCTTAAGGATTAACATATTATATTCCCATAACAAATCCTATATATCATTACACTCAAATATATTCATGTCATTATTTGTCCCACTACTTGATTTGGAGATGTTCTCACTCTTTATAAAGGTGGGATGTATATCAACTGAAATCTTCCGATTTGAGAGGAATTATAGATAATATCTTTTTTTCCTTTGAAAATATAACAATGATTTTCTTCAATAATTGATGGTCGATTTTATATACAATGTTATCCTTAACAAACACTTTACACCCCTATATATTAATATGTGAAAAATGGGATTCTTACCATATCAATGATCATATATTACACCATTTTATTCTTCAGTTAGTAATTTTATTTGTATGTTCATTTAATTATATAATGCATATATTTAAATAGATAGTGGAAGACTCTCTTGAATCATAATTGATCTCACTATGTCCAAAAAGGCATGGTACCTCCTTTTATATACATTGTTTCCCATTTATGTACAAAGAGCCAATTATGATAATATCCCAAATTTTCATAGATAATCAATGAACTTCAGATTTTGATATTATTCACCAAGGAATAAATGAAATTACTTTATCTTCTTACAAATATAATTTTATACTTCATATGTGGACTCCTTGAAGTTATCAAATGTTTCGAACATAAACCATATAAATCACAAAAATTTATATATACTAAAATCATCTATAAAATTTATGATGATATAGAATAAAAACATATCTTAAAACAAAAATGGACCACACAAATATATACTAAACTATATAAAAATCTCTATGTAATATTCACACTTTCTACTAAATAGAGATTTAGCTATTTTTCTGAGTAAACAGGTGTGACATATATCTAGTTTTTTTAATTTAAAAGTATTTAATACCCATATTTATATAAAAATGTCAATCTCTTCTAGGTTACATGAACAAGTCACTGATTACACAACTGGGTCTGATATGAGTCATGTCATATTTATTCGTCATCGATTAATAACACATGATCTTTGAATTATGGTATATAAAGATCATTCATTAAATGTTTCATTCCATAAGATGTTCTATCTTTATAAAACTAGCCATTCATATTCCCAAACATGAAAATAAATCCATCTATATATCAAATAGACATAGATATTATAGATCCCCTAGATAGATTGACCACTGAGAGGGGAGGGGTGAGTTAGGGGTTTATTTTTAGGAATTCAATTTCATTAAATTCAACCTGTATAACTTTTTAAGGTTCCCAATCCACTCACATTTCTCTATCAATCTGACCTCATGTGCAGTTTTTATGATGGAGAGACCAACACAAAATTTTTACAAGATTAGGTAAAAATACCTAATCCTTACCATATTGGTTGTACCCCCCCCCCCACATGGATTCTATAATATAATCATGTTATCAAATTACAATGGTTGATACAGAATTACACCATATATTATCTTCTAAATATACATAGGAGGATCTCTATACTACATCACAAAGTGTTACCAAAATCCACACTGTCCTACTCCAGAATCTATATTAGAGACTTCTCCTAATTATAAATCCAACCAAAAGACTTCTTCTACTATGGATATAACCAAGAGACTCATTACACCCCTGGAACCAAGTAGAATAATTAACCTACTCCCAACACCAATAGGAAGACTTCATCTATCCCCAAGGATTGATCCACTATAACATTATGTTTTAATCCTCCTCTATGATCTCACTTAATCACACTTTCTCATATACTCTTCAAATACCTTTTCATATTTCTAGTCTTGCTCAAATATCTTTGATCACCCATATCATATTGGTTGCATCAATGGAAAAAATGGTCAAGCTTCAATTATTCCATTTTAATGATGTCTCGACCTCACTTAATGTGTGAATTTAGGTTTCATACATTCTTTAATATATTATGAAAGAATAATATTACACAATACAATTTTTTTCCTCTTCTTAAAACCCTATATTTTTTTAATATTATATTATTTTTAACTCAATTCTATGTTTTGGGTATCCTATCATGTGGTTATGGTTTCACATGTGTGTGTGCTAATTCATTTTACACCATATTTCTTAATGATTCACAGATCAACTCACTTACACTTCACACATGCATGTTATCAGATGCATGTATGTTTGATGTATCAGGAAAATCCTTCATAGAAGGGTGTGTCTGTCACTATTATTATGCCCGCAAAGAGAATAGGTACACTATTTCTCTTATTTACAAAAACTGATACATGAACGTGGTCTCATGTGTGCATGAGTTAAATATTGTGAATTGTGATCCTTCACAAAATGGTAAGTTAGTATAACTTATATCATTCAAGTGATTATCTTTGTGAAATATTGGGAGGTTACTCATAAGGGTATCACACTATCCTAATTTTCTTCATGGAACATGTTATTCAAAAACAAAATCGAGTGTGCTTTGAACATATCAATCTCCAATGGGATTCTCCTTCTCCTTCAGGACCTAAATGTCTCATGGGATGGATTATACCTTTAGGAACTAGAAAATATTACAATGATCTATTCTTTCCTAGAAAAACAAGACCCTCTAAAAAAATTTAGCGACATTATAAACATGGGTTCTTCTCCTTTTATAGGAAAGCCAATATTTTTCATCCTAAAATGAATAACTCATATAAGAGAAGAAGGTACTTTGATCGCACATAGTTTTCCCACTCACATGATCCCTCCTTGATATTTATATTCTTTAAAAGAACAAAACCCAATGGAATAATATAGGCATGAAAGATCTATTCCTATCGATGCCTGATATCCATAATATACTTTGTAAAGGTAGGGTCATCCTCAACATCCATCTCACCCTAGTAAAAAATGTGAGATGAATCATGAACATATCATAATATCTGTGATATATGTAAAATGTTGTCTACATAGTCCATATATTCGGTGAAAATATGTGATAGGAAACCCCCAAACTTCTCAGAATCAATAATGGTCCAACAAACCTTCATCATAACTTGAAACTCCGAACAAAACCCCCCAAACAAAAATATTGTGAGACATTTAGGAACACGTAGTATCCCTAATTAAACTCCAATGGTATATATATTATGTATGTGATAGAATTATGATAGAAATAATTTGTCTTTATATTCTCATAGATCACTTTCACCTTATCTAATATAAATAAAACTAGCTTGATCCCTATAAGAGATGAACCATAAATCTCCATCCAGCAACGGGGTGACCTTCATGATCTTCCATATAAGACCAAAAAAAGTGAAATACTAATATTAGAGTGGTATTTGTTATTATATAAAAAATGTACTAATGGTGAGTGCTAATCCCACTTCTTATCAAAATATATCACATAATCCCATCACAACATCTCAAAAACTTAGATAATCCTCTTGATCTGACCATCTTTTTAGGGGTGGTATGCCATACTCAAACAAACCAGGTCCCAAAAATCTTATTAGAGACACCTCCATAATAGAGATATGAATTTAGCATCTTGATCTAAGAAAATTATTAAGAGTAACCCATGTAACCACATAATCGCATCTATGTACAGATGTGTAAAACTCACCACTGAAATCTAGTCATTAATGGGAATAATTGATCCAACATGGTCAGTTGGTTAAAGATCACCAAGATAGTGTTATTAATATTCACCAATCATGAATTTTTATTCAATAATTCCATCAAGATACTATCTAAATTACACTATTTAACCTTAAGAAGTTTTCTCAAACTAGTAGGAACCTAGTTCTTGTTATTTGCATACTGAAAGGTTCAGAACCAAAATATACAATTATTTGAAACATCCTGCCTTGGATTCCACTTAGCGGTGCCCCAAGACAGTGTCCAAAAGACCTCAAGCATGCCTCCCCATAAACCATAGGCTATCCAATAGCAGCGAGGGAATACGTTTTTTCTATGGGGGGACTATGACCTCATAGATTACAGAGGAGCACAATGATAATTAATAAATAAGAAACAGAAGAAGTATATAATGAGACAAAAACAATACCAGTGACCCATTGTAGTATAAGTAGTAATAATAGACATAATTGGAATAATAAATGAATATCCAAGATAAAATACAAGTGAAATATGAATATATAATAAATACAAAAATGATGATGATAATCATATAGCTATAAAAATGAGTACAAATGAAATAGAGGATAATAGAATATAAAAAATTATTTACAAAAAACATAAAAGGAAAAAAATGGGAACAACTAGCATCTTGAGCATAGGTTTGGTCCTTTGATCCCACACTCCAACATAAAACCACAAATCGAGCATTAGAATCTAGTTGCTTCCCTTTATCTATACCTATAATCATGTAGTATTATTGGGTACTATAGGAGGCCCAATCGGGGTGTGAGATATTCTCAATAGTCCACAACCAATGGCATTTAGATCAATCAAGTATATGCAAATAAAATGAATAGTCCTCCAAAAAATAATAATAAATTAAAGGCAGAAATTAAATAGGTTACACCATATTGGGCTCCACATGGGACACCTATCAAACACCACCTACTTTATCCTAATCCATATTTATCTGAACTAAGGTACCCTATAGAATTTAAATATAGTAAGAACTGCTATAATTAAAGTGTCAAAAGAGTGGACCATCCCCAAACATGTTATTTTTATTGGCAGTCACATCCTAGGAGTTTCATTCCACACTCATATTTTTCAACTTAATTAACATCCTTGTAATTTATTAAGAGGCTCCCTGATCTCATCCAAGTATATCCTAAGGGAATCCCAAGTATCTCTATAGGGGCTCTATATATAACCAATTCAATAGAACTCTATCCAAAATGAAAAAATGGATGATTTCCCAAGTTCAACTCTAGGAATGGGGTGAAAACAGTGATAACTACCCTCCATTTTCATCCCTAGTATTGAACATAGGGTCCGAGTGTCTGTCATGGAATGGTACAACCATCATGCCACCAATCCTATCCATGGGGTCTCCACTAGGAAACTAGTGTCACTCATCTAGAGGTTAAAATATAAAACTTGTGGTGAGCTCATCCTAGGCATATCTAGTGTGTCCCCTGGTGTATTTACAAATAATTTACAAAAATAGTTATAAAGTATGATGACCCCGTCCAAGAGGTCCTTAAGTTGGAACCCCTTGTATCAAACTCGACATAAGGTGATGCTATTATTTTTTTAGAAAAACCATACCATTTAACAAAGCAAGAATTTGAATCATAATTAAAATTTTTTCCAAGGGGTTTAATTAAGAAATACCATTAGTGTATAAGACATAATGACTAAGGGATGATCCAATTATCTTAATTTAATTTATTATGTAAAGATGTTAAATTTAAGGAAAACCCCTCAAAATGCATTTAGAAGATTTAATACAAAGTGGAAAATAGTCCAAAAAGGTAGAAAACATCCATTAGGGTGGTATACATCAATGTGATCAACCCAAGGGGTCAATTTTCCAGACACTAGGGTCTTATAGGTCATGTAAAGGCTTTCAATTTAATTAATATGACAATTTAAAGGCATCATCAGAAAGTTACATCATTCAAAACAATGATTCAAATTATAGAATTCATCAAAACTTGGGGAAATGGGATAGACCACCTACCTTAGGTTCGTAGCACTATCCTCATATAGCGTCTGACTTTGAATTATGCTAGAATTAGGGTTATTAGAGAAATGGTCAAATTACCTAAAAATTGGGAAAATGAGGCCACACCAAAATAGTGAAATAGACGGGAAGAGAAGCTACAAAAGTATGGCAGTGTATTTTAGAGTTTACGTCAATATTTTCAATGCATCTAATAGTGAAGTAATTGGAGTTCAGATGCAGGAGGGATCAAAATACCTAAGGAGAGGAGGAGGAGACCTCTCAGTCAGCTGCTACTAAATAAAATAAGAGGGAGATAAGAGAAAAGTGGTATTAAAACATTTAATTTGGAAAATTCTCCTTTCCAAAAAATTGTGGTTGCATAGTTTAGCAACATGGTTGGATAAACCATGCACCAACTGTGCACCCTATTCTTATTAAGGGGGAAATCCACATGGGCTAGGAGCCCATTTTGGTTAACCGTGTGAAATCCATGTGGGATCCACTTTAAAAAAATGATAGTTCGCTTGACATGGGTGTGCACCTGGGGTTTCACAGTTTCAGACAATCATGCAGAATCCTACACCCCACTATCAAGCCTCGCACAGTTAGGGAAACTATGTGGGATGTGAAACATGGATTCTTTTAACTATGCGGCCCAGCCTTCATATCCAAAATTATGGGTTCTGGGATCTGAAAAAGTCCCAAATACCCCTATGACCTCCATGAATCCATTAGGTAGCACTATAAGGTCTAAAAAGGAATTTAAATCAAAAAAATTGTCCATACCTTTGAGAAAATTGATATTTTACAAACTCCCTTCTTTAATAAAACATATCCCCAAGTTTCTCTTAAGATGGTGGTCAAACATCTTTTGAGAAAATTTATGGACACTATGCACATACATCATCTTTTTAATCCTATGTCTCATCATGTACATGGCTATGCGTCCATAGAACCTGGACCAGTGGGACTCACCTACCTTGGAGATCATTCATGCTCTGATCAACGATATGTATTGGATGCTCCTAGAAGGACACATCTGTCTCTATCTATGTATCCTTAGGATCAAATGAATGATATGGGTGTGAATGATACTATAGAATCTACGATATATGGAAGATGGAATGCATAGAATGGTTCCTATGAGGTAACTTCTACCGATATGATACCAGCTAGAATCTCTTCACTATCTCAAAAGACCCAATGTATCTAGGAAATAACATTACTTATCTATGAATTCATCTATGACATAATCTATGTGATACAAATAGGAATACCCATGTCCCAACTCAAAATCTAGAGGTTGACAGTGATGATCCGTATACAACTTCTACATAGGCTGAGATGCAACCATTTATTTTTGAATCAGTTGTACTTTCTCTAAAGTCTCATAAATGAGATGAGGACCTAGTATCACTACATCAGCTACCACTAACTAGCATATAGGTGAATAGAATTACCTACTATAAAGGGCCTAATATGGATCCATCCAAATTGTTTCTTGAAATATGTTTCTATAGAAAAACTAAAGAAGATTTATAAGTTTCTCACATGAATCTCCAAAATCAAGGAAGTATTCTTAGAGTATGTCCTCTAACACCCGTATCATCTGCTTGGAATACCCATCAGTCTGAGGGTGATATGATGTACTCAAGATAACTTATTAATCCAATTCCTTCTATAACACTTTCCAAAATTGTGATGTTAAACATGCATCTCTATTCGACATGATAGAACAAGGAACACCCTGAATTCACACAATCTCCTAAATATAAATCCTCCCAAGCTCATAAACTAAAATTGTTGATGATAACCCATAAAAAATTACTTCATTGAATGGATATCAACAATACCATCACAAAATCCATTGCGATATCATTCCATTTCTACTCAGAAATGGAGAGGGGATGTAAAAGTCCAGCAGGTCATTAGTACTCATCCTTCACCTACTGATGGGTGGATCATCTAGTGATGAAACCGATAGTCTAAATCTTCATACATGACCACAAATACTAATGAAGAATGTCTCAAAACATCTTGTTAAGACCAGGGTGAACTTCCCAAATAATGGCATGATATTCCGACATCAACTCTCCCAATATATCAACAAGCACTGAAACACACCCGTGATAGATTAGTATTTAACTCTCATCAATAACACAAACAAGAGGTGGAATCTCAATAGAGATTTTCTCCCTTAGGACAAAGTCCTCAAGATGAGAAAGATGTATCATCCACACCCACTCCAGAAGATAGGATTTCATCTCTAGATCTATTATAATAGGATGCCCATTTTATTCCGGAATATCCAGGTGCATCTAAAAAAATCCATAAATTTTGACTCACTATTGTACTCATAGATGGCTTGTAGATAATTATTTTGGATTCGGGAATCATCTATGACATTACCCTTCCCAGGGGTATAAGAAAGATCAAAATAGAACAACTTTAGGTATTCTATCCACCTACAATGCCTCAGATTAAAGTCTCTCTATATGAATATATATTTGATACTTGTGTGATTTGTGTGAAAAAACCCATTCACCCAACAGATAATACCTCCAACAACATATATCATGAACCATGACTGCTAGCTTGAGGTTGTTCATAGGTTAATTCCTCTCATGAGGTCTCATATGGTGGTACCCATATGCTACAACCCAATCTCTCTGCATTGAAACTGCACCTATACCAATTCTAGAAGCATCAAAACAGATATTATAAAATATTCTAGGATTTGAATGAATCAAGATCAGTGTTGAATTCAGTCTCCCCTTCAAATCCTGAAACTTCTCTCACAATATTCAAAACAGAAAAAAATTACACTCCTCTTACTTAGGGCCATAAGATACACTAGCAGACATGATAAATCCTAAATGGATCACCTGTAATAACCATTCAACCCCAACAAAATTTCATATATCAAACACATTATTGGGTTATTCCCAATAAAAAATGATGATCACCTTCTCAAGGTCAATATATATGCCTACCTCTTAAAAAATATGACTCAATAAGTGAACCTTACTGATCCAAAAGTTTCATTTTATGAGCTTCAAAAGAATCTAGTGCTCTCTTAGTGTATTTAGCATGATCTCAATATGGTTGGGATTGTCATTTATGGTGAGAGAATACACTAACATGTCTTCTATGAACACTACCTAAAATTAATCAAGGTATTGGTGGAAAAAGCAATTCATCATAGCTATAAATATGTTTGGTGTGTTTGTGAGTCCAAATGACATAAACAAATAATCTTATAATATACACCTTCTATGGAACATTGTATGTTGTATAACTGATGGTCTCACATGAACCTTATGGTAGCTCGACCTCAAATCAGTCTTAGAGAAAATTGTTGCTCCTTAGAGTTGGTCAAATAGGTCTTATATATGAGGTAGTGGATAATAGTTCTTCACCATAAGCTAGTTCAATCAGTGGTAATCCACACACAATATAAGGGTACCATCAACCTTTTAGGAAATAAGGACTGGTGAACCCCATGGTGAAGTTATGGGTCAGATAAAACCTTTAACCTCAAGATCTTCAAAAAACTTCTTGATTTATTAGAGCTCAGTAGGTTCCATATTATAGGTAGGAATGAACACTAGTGATGCACCTAGAATGAGATTGATGGTGAAATACACCTCTATCATAGGAGGTAATATAGAGAAATCATCAGGGAATACATCCCTAAAATGATCCACAATAGGAGGAAAATTAATAATCTTCACTCCTCAATCTCTTATAAAGAGACTCTGTGTCTGGGTTTTCAATTTTCCTAGCCCCTGGTGTTCAAGTCCATCATGACTTTCCTGGATATCCCATTGTCCCTTATAAACATATGTGATGTCCTCATGTGATGTAATGGTCACCCACTGGTGATTGAAATCCACATGGGAACGATAAGGCACAAGACAATCCATACCAAGAATGCAATCAAAGATGGTCATCTTAAGGATTAAGAACCACCATATGGAATGGTATACACCTATCTCAAGGGGTTACTCATTTCACTAGTGTATACTCTCAGAACACCAAAAAGTTTGTTAAGACTGAAAACACCATATAAGTATTCTATTTCAAAGCTTATACTTTCCACAACTGTAGAAGATATAATGGAGTGTGATGAACTAGTATCAAATTGGGTAGAGACTAAAGTAGAGGCTATAAGAATTTTACCTCTCTCCATATATGGCCTTGTACATTTTTCTCCATAGTCATAGACTAAAAAACATATACATGGCCTAGAACGTGACCCTAAAATGACACCTAAATAGCCTGAGTAGGTCCACTCTACTGATGATGACCCTTTGACACCTAAACACCCCATCCACAACCACCACCTTGGCCTGATCGGTTGGTAGAATACCAACTCCCAACCTAATGTGGAGTCATTTATCCTATACCAAATAGTGGTGTCATCATAGATCCTCCTTTTCTTGTTATTAGAGGAAAATATTGGAAGAAACACTAGAGGTGACCCATCCTTCTGAAAGCTTGACACTTGATTAGTTTTCTCATACATTGAGGCTTCTTATGTCTAGGAATTCCACACTGGTGACACACCACATAACTCTCAGTGTGTGGAACTTGTCTGGTACTACTTATATATAAACCCTTGAAATTATATTTCCTACCTCTAGATAAATCACTTACCTTCCTAGAAGCATAACCACTATACCTCACATGGTCGGATTCCATCACGTTTCTCTCAGTTATGAGGGCCTGGTTCACAATGTCTAAGATGATGGTTAGATGTAAAATGTTTAGCTGTTATTAGATGGAATATGCAAGCCCATCCTCAAATCACCTTGTAGTAGTCAGCTTCTCACCAGTCAAGGTCGGTGAAAAATGTTGGAGTTCAGTGAAGCAAACCAAATATTCCCTCACCAACACATCACCTTGTTGTAGGTTCATGAACAATTAAGCACAGTCTTCTAGAAATATATGAGAAAAGAAGAATTCAAATAATGTTTTCTATAATTCCTCCCATATCATACCCTGATGTTGACCAACCTATGTAAGGACATCCCACCAACTCTTGGCAAAGTCACATAGCATATAGATGGTGATCTTGACCCTCCTCTCTAGGGGAATCTCAATATTCTTGAAGTTAGAGAACATGTAATCTAACCAAGAGTTATAAACATGAGTTCTACCATCCCTAGAGAAGGTGGGAGGATTATACTACTAAAACTCACAGGTTAGCTCTACCATGGTAGGGGAAGGTCGGGGGGTACCCTACACTGACTGCATGAACCGAAAGAAACTATCACAAAACTGAGCATTGGAACCTAGTGGAAGATCTACAAGAGGTTCATTAAGTGGCACTATATGTGGTATCACAGGTGGCTTAGGGCTCACCACCTATGAATTATGCTCGTCACTGCTTCCTTAGTGTATGAAACATGGAATTTGTGGTACTGAAGTTATATAATTTCAAATAATACTCCTTATATATCATTTATAACAGATAGGAAAAGTAATAAAAATAAAGGAAAGGTAAAATACCTTCCTATAATTGGGTCAAACCTCTCCATATGCTCTTAAATCCTAGTCTGGGTGGTAAAAAAATCACATAATCCTCAAGCAACATAGCTTAGTACCCACTATTAAGGCCAGGTCAGGGTCAAGGTCTCATGTCACAGTAGATGTTTTGGTATATGGAGTGTAAAATTTAAGGTATAAAAAACCCCTTTTATTTTCATTTGTAATATTAATCTAGAGGTAAACTTTTCATTTTAAAATTTTAACTTATTGAGATTTATTCTTATTTATTTGGTTACAAAAAACGTATCATAGTTAATTGAGTCACCAATTCCAAATTACGAGGGACCATAATCCTTATAAAATGAAATTGGCATGTCAAGTAACAAAAACCTGGCCTATACATCCAATATCAAGATGTACCATGACATGTATAGTGATTTGATTGGATTAATGCCCTTACCAATTTATAGAAGTACTTTATTCTTAAATTATAGTTAGAATTCATTAATAAAATCAACTTATATGTCACAATTTGCTAACTAAGGTTTCACCATCAAAATATGTGGGAAAAACCATTTAAATCGTTCTAGGAACTTTAATTATCTAATTATGTCATTCATATAAGAAAAATTAGAACACTGCAATACATATTAACTAGGAACATGCAATATAAGAAATGAATTTAAGAAAGTAGATATGTCATGAAAAAATGCATGGAATTTAAATCTTATGGTGCCTAGTATGATGCATGAATCGATACACCATCATATCAGAAGTCCAAGGTAGGATTTATCCCCTCATAATAATATCAATAATAATAACAAAACATAACAAGTTTTTCACCCAATGGTGAAATCCATAAAATCGAAACAGCACAACTGATAATAAAATTAACCCATCACAGGTAATTTGGTCTTCCCCTGAACATGGGTTAGCTAATCCCATGCATTTGTTCATTTTCAAATCCAAATAATACTAGTTTCCTATGTAATACCCAATAAGTAAGAAAAAGGTAAAAAAAATTCTGATACCACTTTGCAGCATCCTGCTCCAGATGCCCCTTTGCAGTGCCCCAATATAGTGGCCACAAGACCTCAAGTTAACCTCCCCATATTTCATATATTGCTAAATAGTTGTGAGGGAATAAGATGTGTCTATGGGGAGAATATTACCTCACGGATTAGAGTGGATCACAATGGTAAATAATAAATAAGAAACAGTAGAAGAGGAAACTAAGAATACAATAGGACCACTAACCCGTCATAGCTGAAGCAATAATAACGGACCATTGTGGAATAATAAATAAACATCCATGATAAAAGAAAATCAAAACCTGAATAAATAATAAATACAATAATGATGATTATGATCATTTATCTATACAAAATGAGTACACTAGAAATAAGGTATACTGGAATATACCACATGCTATAAAAAACACACAAAAGGCCAAAAACTCCCACTACTGGCTTCTAGAGCATAGGACCAGCCCTCTACTTCTGTACTCTAACCCAGAACTATCAATCAAGCATCGGAAGCCAGACACTTCCCTTTATCTATACCTAAAATCACGAAGTTTTCTTGGTAACCAAACGCGGCCCAATAAGGGTGTGAGATATACTTTATAGGCCACCACCAATAGTGTTTAGATCAATCCAGCACATTCATGTACAAATAATAGTGTTCTAGAAAATAATAATAAATGAATGGAAGTAATTAAATAAGTTTCACCATACTAGGTTTCACATGGGACACCTATCTATTTCTACCTGCTTTGGCCTAAGTAGAATTCCATTGAACTTAGGTACCATGCACAAGTGAAATATGGTAAGAGAAGCTATATTAATATGTCAAAAGAGTGGATTGTCCCCAAGTATGCTATTTGGCTTGGTGGGCACATCCCTAGAGTTCTATTCCACATTATTATTCTTTAATTTAATTAAAATCCTTCTAAATTATTAATAGGAAACCTAATACTATCCAAGGTGATCCCAAGGGAATCCCAAGTATCTCTCTAGGGGATCTTTATATGACCAAGGCTATATGAGTCCATCCTAGGCAACCCATGAATGATATTCCAAGTTTCACTTATAATACCACAACCATAAAAAATTACTTAATCTTGAGTTAAATCAAGAATTAACATTGAGTATTTTTTTAGGTTTAATGTTTTAGATAATTAGGCCATAACTATTACATTACATCTCAAATATTAAAAAGTAGACACTTCTACTCAGTATCCATTTTTTTCATAAAATAAAAACTCTTAAAATAAAACAATAATTATTTTCCTGATATAAATATTCTTGAATTATTCCATTCTCCAATCCTTCCTTATACCATGTGAAAAACATTTCAAAAACATGGGATTTTCATAAAAAGCTTACTAAGGGTTATAAAATAAGGAAAGAAAAAAAATTAGTCCATAAATATATACAAAACATAAGATCTTTAACATACCTCATGAAATCATAATATATATGAATAACACATAGAAATCATAAATCATAAAGGAAACATATGGAATCCATGTCATAATTACATTATAGATTTCACAACTATAGAGGGAGTTACATTTTAATACCCATCACAATATATTCCCTAAATCTATTAGGAGAAACATTAACATTTACCTCTTCCATGTTACCTAATGCATTGGAGAGCTATCTTGAGCTCACCCGCCCTAGGTTTATCAAGGAACTACCCATATACATAAACAATACCCAAAAACTATAAAATAATCATAACACATAAAGTAAAGATCACTACAAAAAATTTATATTTTTCCAACAGGGGTATATCTGTTGGTAAAAGTGCATTTTCTGTTGGTAAAACATTTTACCAACAAAAAATGTCATGTCACTAAACTATTGGTAAAAACTCTGTCAATAAATGTTATTAAGACAGATAAAATGATTCTGTTGCAATTATAATAATACCAACAGATGATAAATACGATGGTAAAAATGTTTACAATAGATTAATATGACTAATATATCAGTTGGTAATATTATTAAATTTATAAACAATATCAAAATTTAATATTTTTTTGTAAATGATACAGTAAATGTTGGTATTCTAATATTTATTGTTAAAAGTTTATATTATATTTATTAATATAATTATATATAATATATTATTATATTTATTATATAATAATTACAAAATTAGATTACATAAAACACCAAAAAAAGACTTTATTTGAGAAAAAAGTTCTAATATAAGTTCAATACATGTTCAATCTACATGAAAATACAAGAAGCTTCAAGAAACATATTAAAATCATGTTTAAACATATTAAAACACGAATGGACTTTACATGGAACTCAATGAAATTTCATCTGCAATCTATTTCTCATAGACATGAGAAGTCACTATTGTCGAATCCCCATAACTTCTCATGAGCTATTATCTACTATAGTGGATCAAGACATGCACAAATTCACCATCATACCTTTGACTATAGTTGACCACCCTTCTATGTTTGAAGAAGTATGTACCCCTGCTCCATCCACTTTAGACATGCACCATCATGAGAAACCTTCTGATCACAAAAAAATAATTGGAAAATAGTTTTCATTTAAGTGCAAGATATAAAAATAATATCACATGATAAAAAAACTATCATCCCATGATCACAATAAGAGGATAATCACAATAGAAACATATAATAAATACCAATTTTTTTTAATAATGAGTGATATAAAAATAACAACTGAGCACAACAAGAAAAATCGATGGCTGCAAAAAAAAAACAAGTGACCACATTAACAGAAGATTTCCAGTGATCAGAACAAATGAAAATAAAAATGCATGATATAAAAATAACATGAAGATGATCTAACATGTGACCACACATAACTCAAAATTCTATAATCTAGTCCAAACCATATGATACATGAGTTGGTTTCCCACCCCACACCCCTAAAATATTTATTAAGGAAAATGCATGTTGCAGTGCATACACAAGGTGCAATATCACCATCAAGGAATTGAAAGATATTTCATGTATATATGACATCAACACACATATCAGAGAGAAAGAAAGGTCTCCGTTTTAAGCATCACAAAAATTCTTCAGAAAAAGATGACTCATAATATCCAATAAACTATATCATTACAGTCAATCCACATCCCATATGTTAGACCAACAACAATTCTTAAAGAGAAGTAATTCTAGAAGAGAAGCAACCTAGTCGCAGCAGATCAGAGAAGAACTATCATCAGCCCAATAGATTTCCATTAAGAGCATTGAATTCCATGAAGAAGACTGACATCCTATACTGGTTAGCATGCATATAACCCCAAAAAGACCATATGCATCATGGAAAAGAAGAAAATCCAACCCGAATACCAAATGTCAATCCCTGTAGTGGATCTTGATGTGGATTCCTCACTCGAAAAAACCTGAACCTTTGATAAACCTCAACAAAAAACATAAAAACTGCACAAATAGAGTTCATCACAAAAAATCATAGAAATATAGAAAGGTTTCAAACTTCCTAGAACATTAAAAAAATCTCTATGGAAGCCAACATCAAGCAGGGGATGATAGGTGAGTGATTATTATTCCATTATAATTATTGTTCAGAATGTGTATGTGGGGAACAGAACACATAAGCAGCATAAAACAGAAGAGTAGGCTCCAAAAACTGGATAGAGAATGATGTGGTTTCACCTTATCAGAAAAATAATAAAGATGATGTCTTTGTCTCAGTTTTTGGCCTGGACCTCGCCTTCTGGAGTGGTGACACCACTTCCGATTGACGGCGCTGAATTCTGGACACACTACTCAATGCCAGAATGAGAAACAACAGTGCTTTTAGAGAGTATTGAACTAACCGAACCATTAAAGAACTATATTTGATGACCCGAACAGGAACCACAAAAACATAGAAAACGAACAAAACCCAAAAACCAGAAAAATTCAATGGAATGGGGATGTGAATCCAACAAGGACATCCACTAGGGTGGGAATATTAACTAATCAAGGTCGAATAAACTTTATTTTCAAGGTTGTGGTCAAATCAATAACTCTGAGATGCGTCAAGAGGTAGAGATCTAGAAAACAGGAAGGATTTTATAACAAATATTCCTCGAATGTGTCTAAGGTGAAGACCAATGGTGAACCAATTGAATATTTAAGCTGGACGAAGACAAACTGAAAGGAAACCGAAGAGCTTTGCATAGACATTATCAGGATAATGGAAACTCAGTTACTGATTCATTGACCGGGTATTTGATATCATGAAGAATATAATTTTCTCATATAGATCTTGTGAAGTTATGGAGTAGCTGGTACATGATTAAGTCACTGTACCATAGCTGAATCGAATCAGCTTCTGATCTGGATCTATGATGAGAATATGTGTCAAGTTAAAGACTGTGTTTTCTAGATCATTTCTTGTTTCTATTTTCTAGTATATATATTCAAGTCTGCACTATACTGATTATTGTGGACATTTTTATAAAATATGATGAATTGTGTGTGCTCAATGAATTTCTAGAAATGACTTATCAAGGAATCAATCCTCCAAACGACTAGTGAAGGGTACCTGAGTCTGAAGTTGATTGGTTTGATCTCGATAGTCTAATAGAACAAATGATGTTGTTGGATACCTCTATTTCTGAGATAAGAACCCAAATAAAAGAAATAATTGGGGGGAAAGGAGAAATTCAAATTGAAAATGGGGATATTTTGATGAATTTAGGAGGTGATTGTTTTAGAACTGGAAGTGAACCCAAGAACAGAAGTTAAACCAGCAATTTTCTAGAGAATGAAATCAAGCTAGAAATATGTTTAGATCCTTTATTATATGGAATTACCTATAGGAGGATGTTTTAGGGGATTATAAAAAGCCTCTATCAGGGAGAATAAGAAGAGTGACAGATGCCATGTGTCTTTCTGATGAGAAATTGAGAGGCTGTGACATTGAGGTACCTCTTGGAGGAGAATTTAAAAATTATTTCTGATTCATTTGACAACAAATTCCTAACTGGAAAATCTTTTTTACAGAGAGAGTGAGAGTAGTGAGCAGGGGAGATGGACTTTCAATATTGGCTAAACTAAATGCGGTTATGAGCGAATGAAAACCAGAGGTGACATCTTCTGAGTCAAATTATTTTTTTAATTCTTGTTTGGATCTTCTTCTTGGAATTTTTTTCTTGAAGAAATACTGTTGTATCATTATTGAATAATGAATTCCACATCCATTAGGTTACACCAAATGTCAACAAGGGGAAACAACATATTAGAGATCATGATCAGGGGTGGAATGATTGGATCACCTGAAGTTTAATGGGGATGTGGAACCTCCTGTAAAAGCGGATATCTCTTTAGGCCGGGCATATCTGGATATGATAGTAGTGGGCTTGGCGAATCTGAGAATGAAAGAAGCATCCAAACACCATTGATTCCATGTGGCTGCTCCAGTTCAGGGATCTGAACATCAAACTCCTGACCTCGGGGGCTCAGCGCGACATCGATGGTGGGGGAGGATGTGATGGTGCTGAGCAGAGTGATTCAGCGAGAAGAATGTAGACATCGGAGTAGATGTCCATGGAAGATCTGCAATCAGATTAGGGTACAGATGGGTCACGCACATCACAAGGAAGAAAGGGAAAATCACAGGGAAATGAGATTAATAAGAGATCATATGAGAAGGAATTCTAACTGGCATGCGAAATCAAAAAAAGAGATGACTAGATTCCATGGCCGGAGGAGGGTGGCGCGCGCCGCTGGGGTTCCTCCTGGCTGGGGGCGTGCGACCCAAATAGGAAATGGGATGGCGTGTGTCGACGTGGGGGAGAGATAATGGAAATGTAAAAATTAAAAATAAAATATAATAGTAATAGTAATAGTAGTAGTAGTAATAATAACAATAATAATAATAATAAGAACAACAACATTTCTTTCCAGTAAAATGAAATTAACCGGTCTAGTGTGACAATGGAAGACACTGTAATAGTAATCTGATCACTGCGGCTCAAGACTTTTAATTTAAGGAAGAGATTGTCATATTATTGGTATAAATTTAAAAAACATCATGATGTATAAAAAATTTATATATAATGAAAAACGTTTTAAATTTATATATATTCTGAATAAAAAATTAAATTATTTATATATAGTGAAATCAAATATACGTGACTATTTTGTTAGTTTTTACTACATTCATTCTTATTCAAGTCTCCAAAAATTATAATCATTTTTAATAATTTTATATCATATATATACACACACACTATATATCACAGACATATAATCTGTCAATGAAAACATATGATTATATGATTTTATTAAAATATTTATAATTTATAAAATTTAATGAAAATAATATATATATATATATATATATATATTCTTTTCTTTGTAAAATATATTATGTTATTGGATAATTTATTGCAACATATTTTTATAATGCTAAAAAAATTATTCGTAAAAACAATTAATAGAAATAGATTTATTTTTTGGTAAAAAAATGTTAGTATTGATGTGATAAAGCAATAGATTTAACTGTTGGTAAAATATTTGTTGGTGTTAAATGATAAATATCATCAGATATAACTGTTGGTAAAAACAAGTGTTGGTACTTAAAATCTATACCAATAAAATTTAATATCTGTTGGAATTGCTCATTTTTACCAACAGATATATCATCTGTCAACAAATTTCTGTTGGTATAAGCTGTTTTTTGTAGTGGACAAAATTTCCACATTACAATCACAAGATATCAATTCAAGATATTTACATAACAAAACCATTATCAAAACCATTTTCAATACCAAAATACGTAAAAAGGGTATATGATATTTATTTTCCTTTTAAAAATATTACGTCTTGTTAAAGAAGCCAAATATAAAATAATGCTCGTGGTAACGGAGAGGTCGTTGTCACTATGTACATTAAAATGAAACACTCCAATTGTCATTTAGTAAAATAATTCGTAGAGAAAATATTCCCTTTGAATTAAATTAAAATTACAAGGGGTTTATACACCGTATAAAGGAATGTTGTGTATAAATCAAAGTATGCCTCAATGAATGGAGATTGAGACGAAGTCCCTTACCTTGAGTCTGAACCGTCATGTATGTTCCTTGTTCTTCCTAAATAATAAACTTAAGTTAATTTATACTTGCTTCATAACCCTTTTCAAGTTTATTATTCCTATTATATCACTTATTACCACGTTATAAACATTACATAATTATTTAAGTTAATATCAGTCATTTTACCGATATTTGGTATGTGAGTTAAAAATGAACTTGTTAGAATTACAAATTGTACATGTGGTCAAAATTCCATTATCTACAGAATTGTATTAATTATTTAAATATCATATATATCCAGTATATATGAATTTTATAATAGTCTATAACATTTGGATATAATAAATGAAAAGCACCGTTCATGGAGACGGTAAGTCGTACGTAAGCATGAACGCTACTTTAATTTATTTTCCATATTTAAAACAATTAAAAATAAATGTTACATAGGTATATTATAATTAAAGTATAATATAATATTTTATATATGTTACATAAGTTCATTAACACCATCTTTTATACGTTCTATGTATGGCATGAATGAGTCATATCACTTCGAGGGGGCGGTAGTATGCACTTCCTCAAAAGAAATTATCATATTTATACAACATGAAAAGCATATAGGTATGTTCTAAATGAGAATTATAGAAGAATAGAGAAAAAAATAAATATCATAAATGTAATATATAATTATATCTACATAATAATTTCCACCATGATAGGTGGTACGGAAAAATAGAACAATCATCGTTTCGTGAGGCAGTAGTTCACCATCCACAGAAACAGTATGTTCTAAATCCATTAGAAGTAGGTGCGTGTAAGTGTAGTTCTAATAATTATCATAAAAACAACCTAGTATATTGAGGATACGAGTGTTGTTATGTAATCAAATAAAACGAATAGAATAGAGAGTTAAGAAGTAAAATAAAAGAAAAGAACTTGAGAGAAGACATTACCTCTAAATTGTGTAACTCCCTTTTATTTAAGCTAAAAGGCCTTCTTGAATTGCCTTATTCATAGGGGAATGATTATAGGAGGAATATGAGGATGTTGGAACCTTCTTGGAGTAGATTTTGGATGAGACAAGGGGCTTTAGAGGTGTGTATAATGGGTTAGAAGTGGTGGCCTTTTATAAGAGGGAGGAGGGGCTCTTTAGGAATGTTTGAAAGTATTATTTTATTATAAAATTATTTTAGGTTTCAAATGGTCAAAAACTAATTAAATTCAAATATAAGATGAATATAAGTCGAAATAAAATCATCCTATAAGAATTTGACTAGTTTTGGATATTTTTTAATCCTTATCTTTTTTATTTAACCCATTTTGACTCTTACTGTTTTATCAAGCATTTAACACTTTGAGAATCAAAATAGTTACCAAAACATTAAAAATATCCAAATAAAGAGTCATTAATAAAATTTGAGTCTTATTAAAACTATTTGGACAAATATTATATATATATATATATATATTTAATTTCATAATATTTAATAAAATATTTTATATTTTAATATATGAATTATGTCAATTTGGACACGATTCATATCATAACTTTTTTAAAGATCTTTAACAACTTGATTACTTATAAAAAAATAATTAATACAAAGATAATATTTAACTATCATCCAAAAAATTCGTGGATGATATCAAAATAACCAAAGTAAATTTATTTTAAAATTTATAATATCATTTATTTGAATCCTTTATTAATGAAGCAATCACTGCATCATCATTGGGTTATAATTAAATTTATTTATTTAATGTCTAAAAACTATAAATAAAATACCATGATATAGTAAATCATTTTATATTTAAAATTAATATTATGGTTGAATATATCACTTATATAACGCCATATAAAAATTGTTTTAGCAAAAGATATATGTTTATTTTATATTTTCCTTAACATTAAATTAAATGTAATTAAGTGTAGTTTTCACATAAAAGTGGATCCATGGGGTCCTAAAATCGACCCAAGGATTCTCGTGGTCGTATATATCTCATAAAATATGGTTAAGACAAGTGTAAGGGTAATTTAATATTATTATAATATTATTTTTACCCTTATTTACCATATTTACCCTTTATCCATGGTAAATAAAATATTTACTAAAGTTACTATTCATAATGTCTAAAAATAAAAGTTACTTATTTACACAATTTGGACATCCTGATTCCAAATATGGAATCCATTTTTCCAAATTCAAAACAAAAAATCGGCAGAAATTAATTTAAAATTAATTCCTGTGGTCAAAACCAAAAAGCGTGTTTTTAAGAACTAAAAACTACCAAAATATTGACATGTTGTTATGTCCAATTTAAGAGTCAAATTACTTTAAATTACCAAAATTGGATTAAATGGTAAAATATAATCCAATTACACTTTAAAACCAATATAAATAAAAATCTAACTATCCAAATAAATTAGATTAAAAGGAAATTTTGAATTGAAATGCAATATTTTTCAATATTCATTAAAAATGAACTTTATCAGAAAAAACCAAAATTTCATCCAAAGTAAATTCTGATGTTTGTCTTCTAAAAAAGAATTTTATTTTGTCAAATAGGACATATAAAAGTGAAAAAAACTATATTTTAAAAGGGTTCACCATCAAAAGGCTGTAAAATGACCTTTTAAAAAATATTATAGTATTTCATGCATAAAATCAGATTCATTATTATTTTAAGCCTCTAAAATTTATTTGATAAATGTAATGAAATTTAAAAAACACGTATAATCATATTTTATTTAGCTCTATTAATTCCCTATAGTACAACAGTTAGGTGTTAATTTCCATTTAATATAATAATATTATATTAATATTTTTTTCAGTATGACTCAGCATCATGTGCAACATATGATTTTAGAGAAACTCATTGTTGTGTGTTGGGTATGACATAAGAAATATAACCCCCTTTAAATTAAAATAAATATTTAATTAAAGAATATTAATAAATTTGAAAATGTTATATTCTTTATTTACCTAGGATTTACATCTTTCCCCCCTTTTGGAAATTGCATCCTCACAATTTTATTCACATATCAAATTAGTGGGGGTATTTATCCCTTATAGAAATCTCAGATTACCACATTTCCTCTTCAACCATATGGTTTTTTCACAAAACCATTACCTGATGAATTACCTTATTCCGTAACACTTTCTCTCTTCAATCAAGAATTTGGAATGGTTGTTCCTCATAAGAAATATTATCTTCCAACTGAACTACCTATTGACTCAAAACAAGAGATGGATCCATCATATACTTTCTCAACATTGAAACATGAAAAAAATTGTGTACCTGAGATAATCTTGGAGGTAAATTTACTCTATAGGAAACTAATCATACTTTCTCTAAGATTTCATAGGGTCCAATGAACCTCAGACTCAACTTTCCCTTCTTACCAAAACACATCACACTTTTAAAAGGAGAAACTTTGATAAAGACATGACCACCTACCTCGAAAGAAAGATCCTTTCTCCGGTTATCCGCATAAATTTTCTACCTACTCTGAAAAATTCTCATATTCTTTTGAATCAACTAAACTTTTTCTGCCATCTCTTCTACCAATTATGGTCCCATCAACTTCCTTTCACCTACTTCATCCAATAAAGTTGGAGTTCGACACCTCCATTCATATAATGCCTCGAATTGAGAAATCTGTATACCGGAATAAAAACTATTATTATAAGAAAACTCAAACAAAGAAAGATGTTGGTCCCAAATTCCTTGGTAATTCATTGAAGAAGCACGTAGCTTGTCTTCAAAAGTCTGAATTGTTCATTCTGACTGCCAATCTGATTGGGGATGAAAAGCTTTACTAAAATTTAATTCAGTACTCAAAGTCTTCTGAAGGCCTTTCCAAAAGATATAAGTAGACCTCATATCATGATAAGATACAATGGAGAGGCTAACTTCGTGTAACCTGACTATCTCTTTAACATACAACTGAGAAAGTTTATCTAGATACAATGTATCTCAAATAGGAAGAAAATGATTAGATTTAGTCAATCAATCAACAATAACCCAGATTGCATTATTACCTAGAGATGTCTTTAGTAATCCCATAAAGAAGTCCATAAATATATTTTCCCATTTCCACTCGGGCACCAGTAATCGCTGAAGCATCCATTTTGGTAACTGCAGCTCTGCTTTAACCTGTTGACAAGTCAAACACTTCAGAGTAAAGTCGGTAATATCTCTTTTCTTTCCATTCCACAAGTAATACTCGTGAATATCTCTATATATCTTATTACTTCCAGTATGAACTAATAATGGAAAACTATTAGGTTCACATAATAACTCTTTCTTCAACTAGTAATCAAAATGCACACATAAACTCTTTATAATCCTCGAAACAAAGTCTTTATCAATGTTAAATTTAGGTAACCTACCATTATGAACCAAATAAACCTTTTTCTGAAACTCACTGTCTTCTTTCTGCGCTTACTTTATTCTGTCTTCTAAAGATGATTTCACTTCCACCTAAAATGAAACAGAGGAATTTCCTACACCAAAAAATTCTATTCCAAAGTTCATCAAATCGTTAATCAGAGGATCTTGTTCAAAATGGAACATTGTTAATATAGCATCACTCTTTCATCTCAAAATGTCATCCACTTTATTTTCCTTTCCTTGATGGTAATGGATCGTGAAATCATAATCCTTGATTAATTATAACCGTCTCCTATGTCTCATGTTTAATTCCTTTTGAGTGAATATATACTTCAAACTTTTGTGATTAGTATATATTTCACACTTTATGCCATACAAATGATGCCTCTAAATTTTTAATGAAAAAACAATAGCAGCAAATTCAAAATCATGTGTAAGGTAATTTAACTCATGAGGTTTCAACTGATGTGGAGCATAACCAATTACCTAATCATTCTACATTAGGATACAACCAAGTCCTTTCAACGAAGTGTCTCTATAGATAAAAAAATCCCCATTTCTGGAAGGTAATTCCAATAATGGGGCATTCACTAATCTTCCTTTAAATTCCTAAAAACAATCATCACATTCTTTTGTACAGTTAAACATAACACCTTTTTGAGTTAACTTTGTCAGTGGGCTAGATACCAGTGAAAAATTATCAAAAAACCTTATGTAATAGCTTACCAAACCAAGTAAACTACTAATATCAGTTATATTTGTAGGTCTCAGACATTCTTCAAGAAATTTTGTTTTAGTAGGTTCAATAGTTATTCCATCTTTAGAAAAAATGTGACCAAAGAATGAAATTTTTTGTAACTAAAAATTACACTTTCTGAATTTCCCATACAATTTCCTTTCTTTTAGGGTTTGAAAGACAACCCTTAAATGATTTTCATGTTCCTATTTACTTTTGGAATATACCAAAATGTCATCAATAAACACAACCACAAACTTATCTAAGAACTCACGGAAATTTCTATTCATAAGATCCATGAATACATCAGGAGCATTGGTTAACACAAAAGAGATAACTAAAAATTAATAATGGCCATATCTAGTACGAAACATTGTCTTTAGAAAGTCTTTTTCCTTTACATTCAACTGATGGTACCCCGATATCAATTCAATCTTAAAAAAATACTAAACTCCCTGGAACTGATCAAAAAAATCATTGATATGAGTCAAATAATACTTTTTATTAACAATGATGTTATTCAAGGATCTATAATCAATGCAAAGTCTCATTAAACCATCTTTATTTTTAACAAACAAGATAGAAGCACACCATGGTGATGTGCTAGGTCAAATGAAACATTTATCTAATAACTCCAGTAATTTATTTTTTAACTCTAAAAGTTCAATTTGATCCATTCGATAAGGGGTACCAGGAAACTCTTCAGGAAAATCATCAAGATACTCATTTACCACTGGCACATTATTAATATGAATAGTTTTTTATTTTCAAAAATATGTGCAAGGTAACATTCATTTCCATATTTTTATATTTTCTCCGCTTCCAGACAAGTTATGAAAATTAAGGGTTCATTCTTTTACAAAAACTGAAATTATTTCTGAAAAGAAACCTCTTTAGTTCTGTAGTCAATCTTAGCATGATAAATAGAAAGCCAATCCATACCCAAAATAACATCAAACTCTACTAGAGGAAAAACAATAAGGTTTGTAGGTAGATTATTTCCACACATAAGGACATGAAGGTTCTTATAATTTCTTTTTGTCTCGACATTTACTCCCAGTGTTTTTACCATAATTTCAGGATTCATATCATGAGATGGAATTCCCAATTTACTAGAATATTTCTTAGAAATGAAATAATTTGTAGACCTTAAATCAAATAATACACTGGCATAATCTGAATAATAAAATAGTGTACCTAATACTACTTCATTTGATGGATCAATATCCACTGAAGTAGTTACAAAGGATTTCACCAACCCTTTCTTCTTATAGTCCAGATTCTTTCCTTCAGTTGAGTTCTTCGTTGGACACTCATTTGCATAATGGCCCATTTCATTGCACTTAAAATATTTCAGTAACTGTAAATCAGATTTTTTCTTACCATTACCCTGATCTTTTTCAGTGCAATTATGATCCTTATATCCCTTTTTACTAAATCAGAAGCACTTACCAAAATTCAAAAGGCATTCCCAGTGTCCTTTTTACCACAATTTTCACAAACTATCAACTTAATTTTCTTACCATCAGAATTTTTCGAAGATTTCTTCCCTTTCATCTTCCTCCTCTGCCTCTTTTTCTTTTGTTTTTCAAAGAACACCTGATCATTGGAAAACTCCATTTCCACCTTATTTGCACATTGAACAAGTTTTTCATAACTTTTTAACTCAGAAGAAGATAAATCCCTTTGATATTTTGGATTTAATTATGAGTAAAAACGATTGATTTTACTATCAAGTTCCGGTATGAAATTTGGATCATACATTGCCAGTTGAGTGAATTTTACTTCATAAGCAGCCACTCCGTCATCCTGTTACCTTAATTCTTGGAACTATTTTTCCATACTAAGTCAAACCTCCATAGGGAAATATTTCTCAAGAAACTAACCTTTTAATTCATCCCAATCAAGGGCATCAATATCCTCAATATCCTTGATATTTTTAACCCACGACCACCACTAATCGGCTTCACCTTAAGAACAGTAAATAACAAGACTAACCTTTTGATGTTATGTGCACCCAATGACATCTAAAATTACATACAATGCTTTAATCCACCCTTCAGCTAGAACAAGGTCAGATGATGCCCTGAATGATGGGGGATGTTGCCTTATTAAATTCTCCACTACCAACATGTTCTTTTGTGGTTGATCTGGATAATATCATGCATGAATACCACCACCATTTATAGCATGAGTCAATTGTGCCATCACTATAATAAACAGTTTTAGTTCCAATTCTGACCATCTCAAGTTTCTGATTTGGATGTTTTTTTCCTCTTGATGTCACCCCATCATAGCTGCCTTATTTCCTCTATGGAAAACCATTCTAAACACATAAATATCTTAGGTAAAGCAACATGGTAATTTGTAAATGCTATATCATTTCAATCTTACCATAAATTAATTTATGGATATTAAATTAACCATATACTAACTCCTAAATATGTCTAAAACATCCTTTTATACCAACTATAAGACCCTAGCCTTAACACATTACTTAATCTTGAGTTAAATCAAGAATTAACATTGAGGATCTTTTTAGGTTTAGAGTTTTAGAGAATTGTGCCATAACTATTAAATTACATCTCTAATATTACAAAGTAGAAACTTCTACTCATTTTCCATTTTTTTCATGAATTAAAAACTCTTAAAAGAAAAAAAGAATTCTTGTCTTGATATAAATCTTATTTAATTCTTCCTTTGTCTTACCCTTCCTTATACCCTGTGAAAAACATCTCAAAAACTTGTTATGAGCATAAAAAGCTCAGTAAGGGTTATAAAATAAAGAAAGAAAACATTTTTACATCAATACATAAAAAACATAAGCTCTTTAACATACCTCATGAAATCATATGGTTTATGTGTAACACATAAAAATCATAAATCATAAAGGTAACTTGTGGCATCCATATCATACTTACATTGTATCTTTCAAACCCACACAGGGAGTTATGTTTGGAATAACCATCACAGTATATTCCCTAAATCTCTTAGGAGAAACATTAATGTTTGCTTCTGTCACATTACCCAATGCAATAGATAGCTATCTTGGGCTCACCCACCCTTGGTTTATCACAAAACCATCAGTATACGTAAACAATTCCCAAGAACCATAACATAATCATAACACATAAAGGAAAGATCAAATTTCCACATTACAATCACAAGATATCGGTTCAAGATATTGAAATAATCAATCCATTATCAAAGCCATTTTCAATACCAAAATATGTAAAAAGGGTATATGGTATTTATTTTCCTTTTAAAAACATTACTGCTTTTTAAGGAATCCAAATATCAAATAATGCTCGTGGCGGTAGAAATGTCGTTGTCACCACGTACATTAAAAAGAAACATTCCCTTTTTAGTTTAGTAAAATTCTTCGTAGAGAAAAGATTCCCTTTGAATGAAATTAAAATTAAAATGGGTTTATATACTGTATAAAGGAATGTTGTGTATAAATCAATGTACGCCTCAATGAATGGAGATTGAGACGAAGTCCCTTACATTGAGTCCGACTCGTCACGTATGTTCCTTGTTCTTACGGAATAATAAACTTAAGTTAATTTATAATTTCTTTAGAATCCTTTTAAATTTTATTATTCCTTTTATATCACTTATTACCATGTTATAAACATTACAAAATTATTTAAGTTAATATTAGTCGTTTTGTCGATATTTGGTACTTGAGTCAAAAATGAACTTGTTAGAATTACAAATTGCCCATGTGGTCAAAAGTCCATTATCTCCAGAATTGTATTCATGATTTAAATATCATATATATCCAATATATATGTGTTTTATAATCATCCATAACATTTGGATATATGAAATGAAAAGAACCATTCATGGAGACGGTAAGCCGTACGTATGTATGAACACTACTTTCATATCTTTTTCATATTTAAAAGAATGAACAATAAATGATACATTAGTATATTATAATTACAGTATAATACCATATTTTATATACATTACATAAGTTATTTAACACCATCCTTTATAGGTTCCTTTTATGGCATGAAGGAGTCATATCACTTTGAGGGGCCAGTAGTCCGCACTTCCTCAAATGAAATTATTGTATTTATACAATGTGAAAAGAATATATTTATGTCCTAAATGAGAATTTAAGAAGCATAGAGATAAAATAAACATCATAAACATCATATATAATTATAGTTCCATCATAATGGACACCATGAGAGGTTGTATGGAAAAACTGAACAATCATCCTTTTGTGAGGCAGTAGTTCACCGTCCACAGAAACAGTATGTTCTAAATCCATTAGACAGAGGCGTGTGTAAGTGTAGTTAGAATAATTATTATAAAAACATCTTAGTATATTTAGGATAATGGTGTTGTTATTTAATCAAAGAAAAATAATAGAATAGGGAGTGAAGAAGGAAAATAAAAGAAAAAAACTTGAGAGAAGACATTACCTCTAAATTAGGTAACTCCCCTTGATTTAAGATAAAAGTCCTTATTGAATTACCTTATTCCTAGGGTAAGGATTCAAGTAAAAATAGGGGATGTTGGGAGATTCTTGGAGACGATTTTTGATGATCCAATGGGCTTGATAGGTGAATGTAATGGGTTAGAAGTGGTGGCCTTTTATAAGATGGAGGAGGGGCTCTTTAGGAAAGTTTGAAAGTATTATTTTATTATAAAATTATTTTCTTTTTACAAAGGTAAAAAACTCATTAAATATGAATATAATATGAATATAAGTTGAAATAAAATCATCCAATAATAATTGTATAGGTTTTGGATATTTGTTAATTCTTACCTTTTTTATTTAACAGTTTTTTACTCTCACCGTTTTATCAAGCATTTAACACTTTGAGAATCAAAATAGTTACCAAAAGATGAAAAATATCCAAATAAAGAGTCCTTAATAAAATTTGAGACTTATGATAACTATTTGGATGAATCTTATATTTTTTTATATTTTATAATATTTAATAAAATATTTTATATTTTAAAATATTAATTATGTCAATTTTGACACTATTCATATCAAGATATTTTTAAAAATCCATAAAAACTTTATTAAATCAAATAATCATAATTAATACAAATATAAAATGTTAATAGAATCCAAAAAATTTATGTATGACATCCAAATAACCAAATTACATTTATTTTAACATTTATAATATCATTTATTTTAATCCCTTATTAATGAAGCAATCACTGCATCATCATTGTGTCATAATTAAATTTATTTATTTAATATCTATAAATTATAAATAAAATACCATGATATAGGAAATATTTTTATATTTCAAATTAATATTTATAGTAGAATATATCACTTATATAACCCCATATAAAATAATTTTTAGTAAAAGATATATGTTTATGTTATACTTTCCTTAACTTTAAATTAAAGGTAATTGAATGTGATTTTCACACACAAGTGGCTCCATGGGGTCCTAAAATCGACCCAACAATTCCCATGGTTGGAAATATCTCATAAAATAGGGTTAGGACAAGTTTAAGGGTAATTTATTATTATAATATTATTTTTTACCCTTATTTAACATATTTACGCTTTAACCATGGTAAATCAAATATTTACTGAAGTTACTATTCGTAATGTATAAAAATAAAATTTACATATTTAAACAATTTGGACCTACTGAATCCAAAAATGGAATCCATTTTTCCAAATTCAAAATACACAATTTAGAGAAATTAATTTAAAATTAATTCCCATTGTCAAAATTAAAAATCTTGTTTTTAAGAAGTAAAAACTACCAAAAGATTGACATGTGTTTATGTCCAATTTAAGAGTAAAAATACTTCCAATGAAAAAAATTGGATTAAATGATAAAAATATAATCCAATTAATATTTAAAACCATTAGAAAGAACCATATAACTATATAAATATATTATAATAAAAGGTAGTTTTGAATTAAAATGCAATATTTTTCACTATTCATTAAAAAAATGAACTTTATCATAAAATACCAAAATTTCATCCAAAGTAAATTTTGATGTTCCGGTTCTAAAGAATAATTTTACTTTTTCAAATAGGATATATAAAAGTGAAGAAAAATATATTTTAAAAGGGTTCTCCATCAAAGGCAGTAAAATGACCTTTTAAAGAATATTAGAGTATTTCATGCTTAAAATCAGAATAATAATTATCTTAAGCCCCTAAAATTTATTGATTAAATATAATAAACTTTAAAACACATGTATAATAATATTTTAGTTAGTTATATTCATTCCCTCCAGTACAACTGCTAGGAGTAAACTACAATTTAATATAATAATATTTTTTTTCAGTATGACTCAGCATTGTGTGTAACAAAAGATTTAGAAGAAACTCATTGTTCTGTGTCAGGTATGCCATCAAACATATCATACCCTTTAAATTAAAATTAATATTTAATTCAAAAATATTATTAAATTTGAAAATTTCATATTCTTTATTTACCTGGGATGTTAGATCACTTGTGAAGTGGGCTATAAACAGCGAGAACTGACATTCGATTCCATCCTTGGTATCACACGTATGGGTCTTACTCTATATCATGGAATGATAAGAACATTTCACCACCGAGCCCGTCCCTAGGGTCTCCCCTAGGGAACTGGTGTCACTCATTTGGAGGTAAAATTAGAAAACACACTATGAGCCTATCTCATGCATCACTAGTGTCACCCCCAACATATTTACAAACCATCTACAAAACTAACTATAAGGAACGATGAAATCGTCCAAGAGATCCTTAAGTCGAAACCCCTTGTATCAACCTTAACAAAAGGTGAGGGTATGATTTTGTTAAAAAAAACATACCATTTAATAAAGAAAGAATTTACATCATCATTAACAATTCGGCCAAGGGGTTTAATTAAGAAATCCATTTTGGGCATAAGGTATAATGAATAAGGCCAAACCAATTCTATTAATTCAATTTATTAGTTCATTACATTAAGTATAATTCAACACCCCTCAAATGGTATTTAGACAATTTAAGAAAAAGGGTAAAATAGGCCTCAAATGTAGAACAATCAATTAGGGTGGTATACATCAAGGAAATCAACCCAGGGGGTTAATTAACCACAAACTAGGGTTATATCAGTCATGGAAAGGCTTTTAATTTAATTAATTTTAAAATTTAGAGGTGTTTTCAGAAAGGTATCATATGCAATACAATTATGAACATTATAGAATGCATTGAAACTTGGAGAAGGAAGCTAGACCAACAACCTTAGGTTCGCATCTCTCTCCTCATACAACATCGATATTTGAATCAAGATGGAATGATAGCTATATGAGAAACTATCAAATTCCCTAAAAATGGGGAAAATCTAGCCACACTAAAATAGTGAAATAGATTGGAAGAGAAACTAGAAAAGGATGTAATAGGATTATAGAGATTACCTCAATCTTTTTGATGCATCTAATGATTAAGGAATCAAAGTTTTCATGGAGGATGGATCAAAATCCCCAAGGAGAGGAGGAGGAGACCTCTTGGGCGGATTCTGCTATAGAAAATGAGAGTGGGAGAAGAGAAAATGGGTATTAAAACATTTCAAGGAAAAAATTATCATCCCCCTTTAAAATTTGGGTCATAGGGTTTAACTGCATAGTTTTCCAAACCGTCTACTAACTTTTCACCCTATTCTGATTATGGGGGAACCCCATACTGGCTAGGCACATAGTTTGGTTAACCATGTGAAAGTCGTGTAGGAACCACTATCCAAAATGATGGTTCCCTTCACACAAGGGTGTACCTGGGGTGCACAATTTTAGAAAACAATGTGCCCCCTTCACCCCAGTGTCAAGCCCCACATGGTTATGGAAACTATGTGGGTTTGGTGGCATGGTTTCTCTGAACCGTGTGGTACATTCTGCTTCTCCAAACTCTGGGACTCTACGATATGAAAAAGTCCCAAACACACCCATGACCTCCATGACTCCATTAGTTAGAATTATAAGGGCCAAAAAAGAATCCACACCGAAAAATGGTATGTACCTTTTAGAAAAATTGAGATGTTATATTAGTAATACTATACTTCATGCTAGGAAAAAAAGGCCCTTTATATCTCAATATATATTCGCTACACTAGAATGTACCTCTATAGGGGAGATGTGAAAATCCCTCATCACCTCCTCACACATTAGAGTAGGAAATATTTTGACATTCTCCATACCTTCATATAAGTATTCAGGTATACATACCTAGAAAATATGTTCTCGTATAATCTTTAAATTGATATCACAAATCTAGACTCCTTAACTAAGTGAATAAGTATAGGGTCAAACATCATTGAGTGGTGTTAAAAAAACATATCATTTCCTTGATATTGTACAACCACAATGAAGATAGTCAGTAATAAACATCCTCCATAATATAAAAATCTTATTTCTTTTTAACGGAATCATTTATAACATTTCCCTTCCTTGGAATATAGACTATCCAAAATTCATAGTCCTATGGGTACACTTGCTAGCACCAATATCTCAAATTTATGTCCCTCTATGAAAAGATATATATGATGTTCTTATTGTTTATGAAAAACAAAAACAACTTTCCTAAAAGATAATTTCTCTCCATATTCAAGGAAAACACCACAACCACAAGATCTAACTCACGGGTTGTATAATTATGCTCATGTGGGCCCAATTTCCTATACCAATAAGCAATCATAGCACATATCAATATTAGAATACAAAAAATACTAGAACTAGAGGTATCAAAATATAAAAAATAATCCACTCCTTAGAAAATTATAATATTAGTGAATTGGTTAACCTCTTCATCCTCTCCTTGAATTTTTATTGGATTTTCTCTTACCAAAAGAATGGTTTCCCTCTATGGGATAGGGATTTCATTGGTGATACAATTCAAGGGAAGTATACCATAAATATCTAGAAATACCCTAAAAAACATGGAATCCTATCACCTCAAGAACTATTTTAGGTGGATCCTATTCCATCATATGCTCACCATTCATGGGATTTACTACGTCAACACCCTCTAAAATCAAATTACCTAGGAAATTAACATCCTAAATAAATAACATTCTCTTTGTCATCTTTCTAAAAATTTGTTTATCACAAATTAATTCTATAAATATCCTAAAATTATCAACATCCTAATCATATTATAAAGAATAAATTTGTAAGTAATCAATGTAACCAACTATGAATAGGCACATGTATGACTATAAAATTTGATTCATGAGTCCTATAAACATTATCGGGGTGTTCTCCATGCAGAATGGAATCACTATGAACTCATAGGGTCTATATTGAAACATAATTATTTATTCAAGATATACTCCTTATGAATTTTAAGATGGTGATAACTATATCTGGGATAAATCTCTAAGAACCATCCGACTGATTTTATCTGGTCGAAGAGATCATTTATTTTTGGAAGTGGGTTTTTATTCTTGATTTTCATTGCATTCAAGAAGTTATTGTCAGTGAAAAGCCTCAAACAAATTTCCAAATTTTAGAAAAGAAATTAGAGTGCCTAGTGTGATACATTTTTTTTGATAAAACCTTTCTCCAAAAGATCAACTAACCATACATTTACCTCTAATAGATATGTGGGAACATCTAATAAGTTGATGCCCATATCAGTGCGATCTTGGGGTGAAATTAAAAACATAAATGAGCCTCTCGATGAGGTGGAAACCCAGGTACTTCCTCTGGTAAAACATCCACATACTAATATACTATTATAGGAAAATAATCTTCCACATATTTTATAGAAAATAGTTCCAGGATCATAAATTGATGAATAATAAGATGAAATATTCTGGGGTTTATCCAATCTCATCCTATTTGAGGGTCTCATTCATTGGTTAAGGTTAATATCAAACAATATTCTCTGTCACATAAAAATATATATTGATTGTAATATACTAAATCCTATACTATAAATTAAAAGTCTATATTGAGTATCATGTGGAAAGGTATCAAATATGTGTCAATGAGATCCTAATAAAACATCCCTCTTCTAATAATATACTCAAACTAATTGTAAATTTGAGATAGATAATGATCAATGTCATTAGTAGTCTCTATCATATAATTTTAGTCTAGGGGTTCAATATTAATATCAATAATAAAAATAAATGATGTAGTATGAAATTAATGAATCAAACTGGTATCGAAGAGTATCGCTTATAAATTAGAGAAAACATAAATTTTACTATGAACCATGTCAGGAACCTCATATTCGAATCCCTCTATTATATGCATCATTCCCCTTTGCTAACCTATTTCACCCTGATCCAATAATAACCATCCTAGAGGTGGTGTTTGTAGAAGTGGATTAAATCATCACCCATATATAACTAATCATTCACCATCAACTCCTCTACTACAACTACCTTTAAGAGGGCCACCATGTCCAACCCATGGTAGTACCTAGTCTATACACTAACTCTGTTGGGGAGGTCCAAATGTTATTCAACCCTGGATATCCTCTATCACCCAACTAGTTAGGAAAAATAAATATAGGTGTCCTCTAATCCCAAAAGTAAAACAAGATCTATCACTTGGAAAGGCCGAACCAACCAACAATCCCTATACTAGCTACCGCTAAGACTAGGATAAAAAACTCATATACCTATAATGATTTAAATATATTTTTTGTCTTTATATAATGGTTCCCAATGAATCCATTCTAAAACATATTTTGGACTCTTCCATAAGACTCTTAATCAGTAAGTATTTCTCCAAAATTATTTCATATTTGGGAATACAAGAAGGTTTAGTCACAACCCTAATATCCCACTAATGGCCCCATTAGAACATTAAATCATAAAGGTAGACATTATGGATCATATCCTTAGAATAACTCATGAGTTCTATGAACCTCACAACCTACTAAGGGGATATTATACTACCCAAATAGAGGTACATAATATTTTAGACTCACACCATCCACAATGTCATTTTATAATACACTTCTCTATGTAAGCACACAAATGATGGCAATGTTAAGGTATCCTTTTCATGATGTTACACAATCAATAAACATGAATGTCCTGTTGTGATATGAAAAATACTCTTATTAAGAATATCTATTTGGTAAAAGGGTTTCCGAACTAGATAGAAAATATGAGCAATGGAATCTATCCAATATTCTATTTCATGAGGATCTAACTCACCTAAAAACTTAGAAGGTATGTACATAAATAACTAATGGGGTAAAATTATCCTATAAGTAGTTTTGTCATACTCTATAGGGACTAATATCTTTATTATGGGTGGGTAATCAATTTATATAACTATTGGGGGATCAACCCTATACTCTACTTGGGGGATAAAAAACTCCCTATCAAGTTACTATATTGAAGCATTGTTTCTTAAATTCCCAATGAAAGGGGGTGAATCAATGGAATGGGATTAATATAACCCCAACGTTATATCTGAGCTTCTATTGAATGGGGTGGGATCCCACATTTTACTAGATAAACCCATGATTATTCAATAATATATCTAGGAATTTTTACTCAATAAATAATGAATATAAGAACAGCTCACACCCAAAATAGTGCATTTATTATCACATTCTACATAACAGCTGATGTCCCAGAGCTCTAAGTTGATTAAAATGTTATTAGAGTCATGTTTAAAGTTTATTTCGGCCTACATCGACAATAATTTGGTTCTCATGTCTATTAACCAAAATTAAGTACCCATGAAACTATTTTCTAAGTATCCCAAACCAATCCTTACAATACTACTAACCCCAAAATTTATCCCTAATACTGAAGACTCTCTAATACAATTATAATATGACCCAAACTCCCAAGAACCTGACTTGGCTGGAAGTCGACCAATTGTCCCACCCCAAGGACACCTTAAACAGGCCATGGATTAGAGACAATACTCCTGAATGAAAAACCCACATATGGGAGCCATAGAGTATGAACCTATAAGGATACATACATCATAAGGAAAAGGTATATAAAAATCCAACCCAGGGATATAAATAGAATAACTGAAGTAAAACATGAATGTGGCATTAGTTTAAGTCCCAATAATGTAACATAACCCAAAATCCAGTAGATTAAGAAAATTAAAAAAGCCCAAAATCCCATAAAAATGACTAAACTCAATCTACTATAGTATGTTTAATTCACTTCATAGAAATACTAACATAAGCACCTCTAGAAATGAACACTACTAAGATCCACTATAAACCTACTCCAATAGACCTGTCTCCTCTAAGACCACCACTAAACTGAGTTTCATCTGAATAGGAATTAAATGTTTGTGTACATGGGCTATTTCGGGGAGATTATAAATATACTCAATTGGAAGTCTTGGAAACATGAGAGGAAAGAAAGAAAGATAGTATAATCATAAAAAAAATCATACATATGATTTAAAGGTAATCAGCAGCTAATGTTAAGTTGGTTGTCAATCGTTATAGGTCAAATCCAAAAAATCATAACATTATAATGGAACATGAAATTCCATGAAAATTTTATCTTACAAAGAACTAAAACCAACTCATCTAAGTCACCTATACAAAATCCATATGTAGCTGCAGTAATTGGAGACCCACACCTCATAGAAGAGTACACTAGTTGAGAGGTTGTAGACCTATATAGAGGACTCACATGCCATTAATATGTGAGGGTTTCCTACTCCACTAAATACATGGGGGAATATTACCAATAGAAAATATACATCCAAGAGGTTAAGAAACCCATTTACTACTCTATTTATCCTCCCATGTATGACATTGTCTCCATGAAGCTACAAAATATTCATATACCTGAACGCCATGTATAAAAATATTATACGATGAAGATACATCGACAATTTCACTATTGAAGGAAAATTAATCATAAAATACTACACATAAATATATTAATGACACATAGGTGGAAAGCTATGAAATATACTAGAACTTTCCTAGTGCACGATGTGTCCATATAGGGTGCATGATGTGTAAATCACTTTGGAAAATCTAGTTATATACTTTCACCACCCAATGAATTCCATGTATCTAAGTACATTGAATGTACTTATAGTACACATCATGTATAAATTATCAGGATTGAAGGTGTGTACTCTGGGTTCACACTGAGTCACCCCTCTGACTATACACATTGTCTCCAAGTAATAAACAACATGTGTGTCAGGGAACATTATGTGTGTGTATGATTCATATACATGGAATGTACCTGGAGTACATGAAATGTAAATCAATCCCACAATATAGGTCATGTGACACTAGTTCACACTATCTATGATATTTATGTAACTAAGTAAAGCTACCATCATAACTCTTAGACACCACGTCATGTATACTTGTGTATTACACAATGTGTCATCATAAATTTTAAATCTAAAGTAAAAAACTACATGAATCATGTTTCCACATCTAACTTAGGCCACATCATTGATGTCACATGGATCTATCACCCTTGATATTTCCATCACACCTAATTAGAATTATTTTTGACCATCCCTCACTGTTTGACCCATTGTTCTCTATCTATTCATCAAACCCTAACAAAAACCAATAAATTCACTGCTACCATAAACCCAAACCCATGTATCTCTATCACCAATCATTATCGCATCATAGAAACATGATTTAATTCCATATTGAATAATGAGAGGTAAATAATTGAGTGATTTAGGTTTTATAGAATATATGACAACTTATGAATGGGCTCGTATTTAGGTTCATCATTAAATGTGAGTATGAGAATAGAATAAATTTTTTGATCATGGATGAAACCTCTTACAAGGAATAAAAACATTAAAAATGTTTAATTTTTCAAAGATTAATTTTTCAGTTATAAATAATAATACTAATAAACATTAAGAACATACTCCCTTATGAAAATAAACCATATGAATTTCTCAAAATAAAAAACCTTGGTAAGTATGAAGGATTTATTCACTTGTAAATTTCATGCTATAAATAAAATAATTATCTATTATTTTGGTTCACATGATCAAATAATAATTATTAAAGTATAAAATTAATTCTATTTGGGATTATAAAATAGTCTAAATTAATACTTTAATCAAATATTTTTATAAATATTAAATATGTTATCATCTAATTGCATCCCAGGTTTTTCATAAAATTATTAAATAGATAATTCAAACAACATAATGTAATTAATTAAATTATATAATAAAATTATTCATATATCATGACATGAAATTAATTTAAAATAACGATGATACAATTTAAAATATTTTCCTCTTTAATAATTTTTTTTTAAAAAAGATAAATTTTAATCATGTTCAGCATCAATGAATATATTTTTTAAATAAGGGATTTTGAATAGAAAGGAATGAGGTGAACACAACAATAAATAATCTTATCTCAATAGAAATAGTACATCTATTGAATGATTTTATCTTGATCCCTGATTATTTTCACCATCACTACAAAGAACTTTAAGAACGACCTTTATTGTTTTAAGTTATAGAGTGACGTATTTCTATAAAAGGATTATTTCATGAATATAAAATAAAGGAAATGAGAGATACAGTCAAATAAAATTTTGTGAAATAATTAATCTTTTAATAATGGTTTTAAATAATTCCCAAATTGACTAACATTTATGATATACTAAATAACTAAATAGTAAAACCCCTTTAAGATATTCCTAAAAAATATCTTCTAGTGTGATACATCAACATGATAAGTCCACATGTGCACCACATCAACCTACCACATTAAAAATAATATTTTATTTTATTTTAATAACTATGTTTTTGAATTAAAAGTTGTTAATTCTTGGTCACATGTTTTGATGCCTAAGAATAAAAATTATTCATCACCTATGTAAGGACCCCCATTCCATATAGAACTGTAAAGATATAATTTTAAAATAGGACCCTATTTAAGATATATCAAATGTTTTCACACATGATATAATAAAATTTGTATCATATAATGATAAGAATATATGAATTGAATTGTATAACATTAACTCAAAGTGTAGAATCTCTATGATGTCTTTCACCCATTTATGTTTTCTATAAATTTTCCTCTCTAGTGCCTACTCTTTCCATAATGGAAACATTTCTTTTCTATAGATACACCTCCTTCTGGTTTCAATGAAGTATGTATGGATTCTCTATGACCTTTATTCTTATTTCTATAGTCAAAACTCTTACCCTTCCCTTTATATACCTTCATCATTGTACTTAATCTTTAACATACTATTTCAAGGAAAAATCATGCACTAATTTGTAACCCTACACTATTGAGGATATTAATTAAAGTCTTATTAAAATTATTCATGATATAAATCATGATAAATTGATGGAATTTATCAGAAATTGATTATTGTATAGTGTTTATAGACTAATATAGCTTAAGTAGTGATCCCAATCTCCCCAAGTCATTATCATACTTAGTTATATTGAATACATTAGTGGTGAATGGTGTATCTATAGTTATTTGACACTTTAAAGGAACTTTAGAAAATTTATATCCATCATGTATATATAGTTCCTGATAGATTTATTTTGGGTTATATATATTCCCAAATGTATTCATATTATCATTTTATGTATCTAGTTTTTTTATCCATGAAAATAAAATAAATATAAATATGTCAAGAAAGTACTTTTGTGCTTATTATATGAATACTTCTCTACCTAAATAGTTTCTTCAAAAAGTATCTCAAGAAGTGGTTACTCTAAAAAACATGAATTTTCTTAATTTTTTATAATGATTCTTAAATTCTGATACTAGTTTAGTTTATTAATACTTTTTAGAATTTATTTCTCCACAATTTATATCAATGAAAATTTTAATGATATATTAATTAGATTTTATATATATTATAGAATCATTTTTCATATGAGTATCATTTTTTTACAAATATTCAATAAGGAATTTCATTTAATATTCACCAAATAAAATGATGATATCATATTTTCAATATATTTATAACTTTTTCAATATCTATATTTACTATGATTTGGTTTAGCATTATAAATCCTTTCATTTTATATCTCTTTAGGTAGATCATAATTTCAGATATAACATATATAACACATAGATAGTTGAGTAAAAAAAATCTTTACCTAATATATCTTTTGTATTATCTCATCTCAATTCCTATAGGAAAATAATTATTAGGGTGTCCGAAATAAGTATATTAGAAATATTACATCAGGTATAGATATATAACCATTAGGGTCACCTATATTTTTCTTATTTTATACAATATAATCCATAGGAACCAAATATATAGGTTTACTAAAACTAAATGATAAAGGTCTTGATAAGTGTTATCTTTAGAATAAATCCAAAACTAAGGTCTTATTTAATAGACCAAACTATTTTTAATGTAAAATTAAAGGTAAATGGAATGAAAATAGTATTTCAAATATTTTTCAATATAAATTAAAATTTTAGTATTTAATTAATTTTAATATTTTGAAAGGGAAATAATACTCCATTCTTAATTCCTAACCTCTATCACAAATTAGACCATAACTGCTACAATATACCGTAAAAATCATCATATCCACCAACTGAATCCCCCTAATATCCCATAAAACCCATCATCAAGAATAGAATATATTATCATTATATAGTGGAATCCCAACTAGAGACACTACTACAAAATAGGTCTTTAACCATGATAGAAATGGCCTTTATCAGCGCTAGAAATGTGTTGACTACATGAGTGAGGTTAAAAACCCAAGTCATTTATCAGCGGTGACAAAGTGATAATAAAGGTGTACTTTATAAGAATAAAAAAACACTGATAAATGGGACATTTTTATAAATTTTAAAAGCATTGATAAATGTGGCTTTTATCAGCACTTGTAAAAGCATTGACAAAGGGCCATTCTAAAGTATACTATAATAATACACTACAACACCACTATAGTGTGCTGTAACAGAACACCGTGGCACTAGAAAAAAACTAGATATCAACAAAAACAAGTCCCAGTATAGGATTTAAATGAAATGAAATTTACAACACAAACACAAGAAAAAAACACTATATTATAGACATTTCAAACATTGGTTTATACAATTACATAAATACAAATTATTACATACATTCAAAAACATCAATGTTCTTTTATATTTTAATCTTGAATCGACTCATTCTATTGAATAAAAACCACCCCTGATTGTGTAAAATAATGCACATGTATAAGAAAACAATTCCTATGTTGGTAATAATAAATTGGAATAAGTTAATAGAAAGTGTTAATTTTACTAAAATTCATGTCAATTTTAAATAAAAAGATGCAATTGGAGTCAAACCGGTCACACCATGCATAAGATTGAGGTGAAGATGATTCCAACACATCTTAAATTAATTCTGGATCATTTTCCTAAAGTATCAAAACAATCTAAATTTGTTTTTTCAATTTTGAGTATGTTAGTTGTTTTTTTACTAAAATGTCAATTTAAACTAGAAACACACACTTTTAACTCATTCTTATCACATCATGAACAGTTTTACATGAAACAAATTCTTAAACATCAAAAATGACTTATGAATCATATTCCTAAATTATCAAGAAAATGTGATCATGTTTGATTAGTTTTTAGCGAGTGACAATTTTTGAACTAAAATGTCAATTTCAAACTGATAACAAACAGTTTGGGTCATACCAGACACATCACATATTGGATTAAGGTGAGAATTATTATTACATGTCTCAAATGACTTATTGATCATTCTCATAAAATAAAAAAATAATCTGAATATTTTTGTTCAGTTTTGAGTAGGATAGTTTTCCATTTTACTAAAATTGATGACAATTTTAAATAAAAAGACACACTTTGAGTCATATCAGTCACACCGTGCATGCATCCAACTACTACACATCCCAAATTACTTATGGATCATTTTAATAAAGTATAAAAATAATATGAATGGGTTTTCTTGGTTTTGAGTATGTCACTTTTCTTTTTTACTAAAATGTAATTTTAAAATTAAAACCTGCACTTTGAGTCATACCGGGCACATCGTGTGTCGAATTGAGGTGAGGATGATTCCTACACATCAAAAACGACTTAGGGATCATTTTTGTAAAGTATAAAAACAATAAAAATATTTTTTATTAGTTTTGAGTAGGTCAGTTGGCCATTTTACCAAAACTGATGTCAATTTTAAATAAAAAGACGCACTTTGAGTCATACCGGTCACACTGTGCATAAAATTGAGGTGTGTCTGATTCTTACATGACCCAAATGAATTATGGATTGTTTTAATAATGTATCAAAACATTATGAATGTTTTTTCTTTATTTTGACTATGTAATTATGTTTTTTACTAAAAATTCATTTTAAAATTGAAACATGCACTTTGACTCATACTAATCACATTGTGAATCAGATTGAGGTAAGGATGATTTCTATACATAAAAATGACTAATGGATAATTTTAATAAAGTATTTAAGAAATTTTAATGAGTTTTCTTGGATTTGAGTAGATTAGTTGGCCTTTTTACTAAAATTGATGTCAATTTTATATAAAAACACACACTTAGAGTCATATCGTTCACACCGTGCATCGAATTGAGGTGTGTATGATTCATGCACATCTCAAATCTCTTATGTATCATTTTATTAATGTATCAAAAAAATATGAATGTGTTTGTTAGGTTTTGAGTAGTTCATTTTTTTTATTTTACTAATATTGTTTTCAATTTTAAATAAAGACGCACTTAGAGTCATACCAGTCACACCATGCATTATATTGCAGTGCAGCTGATTCATAAACTTTCCAAATAACTTATAGATTATTTTACAAAAGTATCAAAACAATATTATTTTGTTTTATTAGTTTAAATATTTCACTTATATTTTTTACAAAAATGTCATTTTAAACTTAAAAGATGCATTTTGACTCATACCGATCACATCATATATCTATTTGATGTGAGATAAATCACTACACATCACAAATGATTTATGAATCGATAACCTAAATTATCAAGAAAATATGAGCGTGTTTTTCTAGTTTTCAGTGAGTGAATCATTTAAAATTAGAATTTAAATTTTAAACTGATAATAAACTAATTGAGTTAGTTGTATTTTTTACTAAAATTAATGTCAATTTTAAATAGAAATAATTTCACAGAGTCATAATGGTCACATAGTGTGTCAAATTGAGGTGAGGATGATTCCTATACATCCCAAATTCTCAAAAAAATCCTAAATGTCAATGTCACCATAATTTTTGTTGGATTTATTTTTTAAACTGCCAACACTGCATGAGAATATTTGAACAAACCACATCAACTTGATGAAAATAATCCACCTATATAAGAAAATAGTTATTATGTGAGTAATACTAAAATAAAATAAATGAAACATAAATATGAAACAATACATTAATTATATGGAAAATAATTTTACTGTGCAAATATCAAGATTACCTCTGTGATTGAGTTGAGATAGAATCTTTGTTCTTATTGAAAAGGCATGTCACATTGAGTCATAACGATCACACCGTGCATTTAATTGAGATGCAACTGATTTCTACACATCTCAAATGACATATAGATCATTTCCGTAAGAGTGAAATATGTAAATTCCTCCATCAACCTATTTTTCCAATCATATAAAACCCTATCATTTTTTAATAAAATAAAACCTATTAAAAAACAAAATTTTATCGGAAAAAATTAGAAAAAAATCCTTAACCAATTATTTTATTAATGTTTTATTCGGATCCCTATGGATAAATTTGAGGATAAAATTTTAAAGTAATTCATCATTAACTATACCTCCATGTAAAATAAAATAAATTAATTTCAATAACATATACTCATCAGATGAAATTACACTATAGAAACCCAAGACCCCTGGGCCATGTAGCACTGTAGTTTCGTATTCCGATTCTTCTGTCTCCACCCTCTCCATTTCATTCTCTCCATTCAATCCATCGTTTCTATAGTTGCGTGGAGATTTTATTTAGAAGGAGTTGGTGTCAATAGAGTTGTCAAGTTAATAACTAGTTTGAATGGTGTAATTCTATAAAATGGAAGGCATTCACCCTTTTATAATTACACCGTTGGCACTAATTATTAACTCAACGCCTCCATTGCACGATTTACCATTAATGAAGTGATAAATATTTACCATGGTTACTATTTATAACGAGAAAAAAAGTTTACTATTTAAATTTTTTTAACAACATGATTCTTAATGTGGAATCCATTTTATAAAATTAAATTAAAATAAGTGGTATAAATTACTTTTAATATAAACCTAAAAAATGCAACAACAATAAGTTTTTAGAAAAAATGCATTTTAATCCAAAAATAAATCTATACCAAAATCAAGAATAATGATAATTCCTATGTAATTTATTAGATAATATTTAATTAAATGAGACATATATTAAATAAATATCAAAGTAAAAATATATTTGTACATTTAGATTACTTGATTTATTGAAAAGAAATGACTGTTTTATAAAAATTGTTATTTTAAAATATTCCTGGAAAAGTAAATCTTTTTAGAAAAATATCAAATTTCATCATAAGAAAATTCTAATATTTATAATTTCAATAATTATATCCTTTTTTAGAATAAATTTTATAAAAGTGATAGAAGTAAATTATACTTTTCAAACATAAAAACAAAAAAAAATCTATTTTTAAAGTAAACATATATTTTAAGAATAACATGACTTTACTAAAAATTTAGTGCTTATTTCTGAAGAGATAATCAAAAAATTTTAATAAATAAGGATATATATATATATATAAATATATATATTGCATAATATGATTTCTGATATTCATACACTTAAATTTTATGATTAGGTTATAATGATCATATTTGAATTATAATATTTCCAAGTCATTAAAGATCGATGTTGCATGTCTTTTATGCTATCGAACATTGTTCTAAATTAATGGTGGTATTAAATTCTCATCCCAATTAAATAAAATTTTTACTCTCAATTTTATATCTATCTTGGAAATTCAACGATTTAATATTTGAAAATCCTTTTGTTTAAAACCCACATCATAAAAGGGAAAATAAAACTTCTATTTGAAAAAGGTTAATGGAAATATGAAGCATGTGTATAAAAACACATATCAATGGTTCCAATATAGATAAAATTAGTTGGAAGTAAAAATGTGTACATTTAATGAAAAATTAATTTAAAAATAATGATAGGGAGTGTCTAAGAAAAGTGATCAGAAGAAAGTTGATGATCATGAGAAAGTTAATTACCACAAAACTATAAACCAATAATGTGTGAAAAGGATCACCATTTCTTCAAAAATGAAGGTAATGAGATAATATTTTTATTTGAAGATCTATTTAATAGATTTGAGTAATTACTTTACCATTTAGACCAAGAACATAAACAAATATACTTAATTAATTTCATTCCAATCTACAAATGTAATTTATTCATTTTTGTGTGTGTTTAAATTAGTTTCCACATTTATCGCATATTTTAAAACAAATTATGATCATGGATATTTAATGGCTCAAGCACTATAATAAAATTCTGATTGACCATGATGTATATAAAAGGATTAAAAGATATTATCTATGTATCTAATAAAAACAAAATGGTTAGCACAATATAATACAATACCCAAATAAATAATTATATGAAGAAATATTACATTAAACTCCAAAATTAAATAATAATTCTAAATGTTAAAATTAAATAATTCAACAAATAACTAACCCCATATCCCATATAACCTCAATAAAAACATATTAACCAAACAGTTTAGCTTATAAAAATCAATATACACCCCCCAAAATGTGATGGTATTCTAACCAAATAATCATTTATATAAAATAACATGACCCACCTTTGGAATTATTATACTTCAATCCAAAAACATTCTCCAAAAATATCATTAAATAAATTAAAATCCCATTACATAAAACATAAAAGGGTTGTATATTCATTTTAACTTATGGTAAACCATAAAATTTTAAACCCATTTTGGAATCCAGAACACTTAAGTAAACCTCTCATAAAATAACTTAATCTCTAGAGTCATCTAAACCCTACTATGATACCAACTATAAGAGACCCAAACCCACTATCCCAGATCCGATGCTAAAAATTTAATATTTAAATTTCTGGATTTGAAACTAATAAATGCGACTTTATTTTAGTCATCCAAAACATAAGACATCAAATGGAAATATTGGATCACATACATACCAATAGAAATTTTAGGTTTATAGTTTTAAAAAATTAGGAATAACTCTTACATTGTAATACCCATAAATTCAAGTGATCATTTTCCCAACTATACCAATCTTTTCTTATTTCACAATAAGTATTTAACATCTACCATAACATTACTCACACACTAAACCTTTATAGAGATAATTCATTTAACATCATTATTCATAACATGGTGAAATATAAAAAACAAGAAGGGTGATCTCAAACACCCAGTAAGGGTATACATAAGCACTAACCATTGAATGTCATCAGTTATCATAAGATTAGAATAATTTTATGATAACATAATCATTGTGTATGAGAATAACACAAGAAAATTTATACATATAAAAATGAATCATTAAACTTATGACATGGAATAAATCATTATAAAAGGAAAGAGTCATGATAATAAATAATCACGAGTCATGTGATTTCAATATTGATCAAATGAACAATTAAAAAAACATTAAAATAATTGAAAAATTATTTTTGTATCTTGGAATATCAAACATTAATCAGGGAACCACCTAACTAGATAATACACATATCTCTATGGAGTAACCTATAGGTGGTAAATTCCATCATTTTTTTAGAGTAACATTTAATTGGTTAACTTTATCATCTCTTAGGTGTAATATAATCTTGTTATCAATTACAAGTAACTTCCATACATTTAACATGATCTCATTACCCAATTCATTAAATGGATATAATAGACCCACCCATCATTTTAAAAAAATACATAATGATTAATCTTCTCTCCCTAATCATATTTTCACCAATAATGTCAAAGTACATTATCATTAAAAAAACACATGCCCCACTAAAATTTCAGCTATTTACAACGGACTAGTTGCGATGGGATCTCATCGCAAAAAAGATTTTGTGACGGGCTCATCATAAAAAATACTATTTGCGATGGGATGGCTTCCCATCACAAATAGATCTCCAATTAAATAAATTATATATATATATATAAACCTGTTGTGACAGGTCTGTCACAAAAAGTAGTTGTGATGGCCCATTGTCCCTTCGCAAATAGTTCTCCTTTTATATATGTTATATATACCTAAACATTCTGCGACGGGCCCGTCGCAAAAACTTATTTGCGACGGGTTCTTTTACCGTCGTAAATAAGTCTTAAAAAATATATATATAATCTATTTGCGAAGGGGTCCTATCGCAAAAGGTCCCATCGTAAATACTGAATAAAATAAAATAAAAATATTTAATAAAATTATTATTAATGAAAAAAATAATATTAATATTATTAAAATAACAAAAAATATTAAAATTCTCAATATTCGCAAAAAAATATAAAAAAATCATAAAATATTATTATTATTATTAGTAAAATAAACCAACATTAAAAAATATAATACTAATAATAAATAATAAAATAATAAGATATTAAAAATAAAAAAATAAAAAAATTAAATTATGCAATATTCAGACCAATATAAAAGAAAAAAATATAAATAGTTCACATTACAACAAATGTTGAATTCAAATGTTTTTAACATAACAAAAAAATCAATGGGGAGATAGTCTTCTGGAGGAGCTGGAGGAGTTGGAGGAGATGGTGGAAGAAACTCTATCCCTAAACTACGAGTTAGCTGACGCATGTACTCCATCTACTCGTGTTGTTACTACTGCAGCATCTCTTCCTGCTGCAACTGCTGTTACTAACACATCTCTTCCTGCTGCTTCTGCAAGCTCTCTATTAGAAACTGATTTTATTCCTAATTATTTCTAATTATTCCTAATTACTCCTAATTATTCCTAAGTATTACTAATTATTACTAATTATTACTAATTATTACTAATTATTTCTAATTATTCTTATTTATTGCTAATTATTCCTAATTATTCATAATTATTGATAATTATTCCAAATTATTGCTAATTATTTCTAATTATTGCTAATTATTCCTAATTATCACTAATTATTCTTAATTATTACTAATTATTCCTAATTATTCCTAATTATTGATAATTATTTCTAATTAGTACTAAGTATTGCTAATTATTGCTAATTATAACTAATTATATCTAATTATTGCTAATTATTGCTAATTATTCTAATTATTAGTATTTATTACTAATTATAACTAATTATTACTAATTATTACTAATTATTAATAATTTTTACTAATAATTACTATTTATTACTATTTATCAGTATTTATTACTATTTATTACCGTTTATTACTATTTATTACTTATTATTACTAATTATTGCTAATTATTACTATTTATTACAAATTATTACAAATTATTAGGATTTATTACTAATTAATATTATTTACTACTAATTGTTGGTATTTATTACTAATTATTAGTATTTATTACTAATTATTACTAATTATTACTAATTATTACTAATTATTAGTATCTATTAGTAATTATTACTAATTATCACTATTTATTACTAATTATTACTAATTATTACTATCTTCTACTATTTATTTCTAATTATTACTATTTTTTACTATTTATTAAAAATTATTACTATTTATTAGTATTTATTACTATTTATTAGTATTTATTAGTATTTATTACTAATTATTACTAATTATTACTAATTTTACTAATTATTACTAATTATTTTTATTCATTACTAATTATTATTATTTATTAATAATTATTAGTATTTATTTCTAATTATTAGTATTTATTACCAATTGTAAATATTTATTACTATTTTTTCCTAATTATTACCATTTTCCCCTAATTATTACTAATTAGCATTAATTACTATTAATTACTGTAAAATACAGCAACTAATTAATAATTACGGCTAATTATTTATATATATTACTAATTTTCATTAATAATTAATAATTATTACTAATTTCTTAGAATTTGTACTAAAAATTTCATTTTATTATTACAAATGAATACTGTTAACAAAACAATTTAAATCTAAATTAATTACAACTAATCAATAATAATTAAAATTAATATAAAAAAATGAAATAAATACTAAATGAAATAAAACATAAATACCTTTAAACTTGATCTCTTATAATTGTACATGGCTTCACAACATCTTCGTAAAAAAAACAAACTCTAAAAAAATTTCACTCTAAAATAAGAGTTTAGAGATGCAGAGAAAGTAGGAATTGAGGGGGAGGAAAGAGATAACAGATGATGGTATATATAGGTTAGGTTAGTTGCGACGATACTACTTGAGACGGGAATCCCGTTGCAAATAGTACTGGTTGCGACGAGACCCGTCGCAAATACCATCATCCGCATTAATTACAGTCAGCGGTTAAAAGGTTATTTTCAACGGGTCCCATCGCAAAAAGTAACCTTTCGACACACTATTTGCGACGGGTCAATGTCTCGTCGCAAATAGTTTTTTCCACTGCCGGGTATTTGCAAAAGGACCCATCACAAATACCCTCCAGTGGAAGAACTAGTTTCGATGAGGGATCCCCCATCACAACTAGTGTTTACCGCCTCCCAATATTTGCAATGGAAGGTGCCTACCCATCTGAAATTCCCTTCAGCGCGGTTTGGCATGTAAACTGTGCCAAACCGCGCATAAGTTTTTGCGACGGGGCCCCTAGTCCTGTCGCAAAAAGTAGTTATTTGCGATGAGATTTATTCTCAATGAAATGAGTAGTTATTTGCTATTGGATTTCTTCCCATCATAAACAACCAGTCGCAAAAATCAGTTTTTCCCATAGGAATGGATGCTTTCATTTCATCAAAATTTTCATAGGATGACTTACTCATGAAAAAATAGGTTTCTTGATAATCTCTTTAAAACATCATTATAAACCATTTATATAAAGGAACCAAATGGAATCATAAGATCATATCTCCAAAGAATCATATGAATAATTAAGGTATTTTGACATAGATGAATAATATAATTAAAAGATCATTTGAACATTTATTTGAAAAAATGAGAAAATATCATTTTTTTCTTGATAAAATTTTAACTAAAAATTCCTAAATAATTGATAAAATTATTATCATTCACAATAAACATGGTAAATATTAAAATTATCATAAAATAAAATAATGCTCATTATAGCTGGAAAATCCATTCATGTTGTATATATTTAAATAAAACATTCCTTTTACACTTTAGTAAAAAGTAAAAAATTACTTTTTCTATTTTTTGAGAGATTCCTATTTGAAACATTCTTAATAAAGTTAATGGTAGTTAAAATGACCTTTTTAAAACAATTCAGACACTAAAAATTACTTTCAAAAAACAATTTTTGTGATTATGGACATAGAAGAACAATTTCATCAACTAAAGAGGAAATACTATTGAATTTTATTTAAAAATATTTTCCAAATAATTTTATGTTCCAAAGAGAGAAAAAGGAAACTAATACTTTAAAATTCTAGGAATAAAAATGTATAATAAAATATATTTGGTGTAAATTATAAGATATATAAAATTTCTATCAATGAAAATATTGAATAAACAACCTCAATAAGAAATGAAATTGTAACATAAATCCCTATCATTTTGGTAACTTTTGAATCATAACCACCCTAAAATAAATTACATAAAATAAAAATTTAAATAAAATTAACACAAGGATATTCATGATACATCACATCAAAGGGATGATAGATGCACCTCATAAAAGATGATATTTATATAACATAACATGCTTCCCAAAGATAACAATTTAAAATGATACACCCTTAAAATTTGGTAACTTTCAATTCAAATCCCCCTTGAGAAGCACTGAGTAAAAAATAGAGATTAAAATCCCAAGTCTTTTATTAGAGCTAAAAAAGTAATAATAAAGAGGAACACTATAGTGTGTTGTAATAGTATGCTGCAGCACTAAAAACACTACTAGATGTCAACAAAATCAAGCAACAATACAAAATTTAAACAAAAATACAAGAAAAAACACTATATTATAGATATTTAAAATATTAGTTTATGCAATTATATATGCACGAATTATTACATACTTTCAAAAACATCAATGTTCCTTTGTCTTTTGATCATGGCCTCAACTCATGCTATTTCTAAAAAAGCCACCCCTTCTTGAGAAAAATAACACACCTTTATAGGAAAACTATTATCATGTTTGTAATAATATAATGAAATAAATTAAATGAAAGTGTTAATTTTAATCTAAACATTGAGTCATACTAGGAACATTGTGTATTGGATTGAGTTGTGGTTGATTCTTGCACATCACCCCATTTTTTTGTTCATATTCAAGCATTGTGTCTGAGAAAATTAGTAAAATATGTATAAGATAAAAAAAGAAACTAATTATGTAATAGAAGATAGAATGATGATAAAACAATCTAGGGTCATTTAATTATTTTTGGTGAGGTGATTCACATTTTAAACTATAATTACACTTATATATTGAAAAGATGCACCTAGATTCATATTGGACACATCATGCATTTGATTGAGGTTAGAATGATTCCTATATATCCAAAGTCACTTATGGATCATTTTCCTGAAGTATCCAAACAATCCGAATGTGTTTTCTCAGTTTTGAGTACGCCACTTGTCTTTTTTATTAAAATTTCATTTTAAACTGGATGCACATACTTTGGGTCATACTAAACACATCGTGTGTCTGTTTGATGAGACTGATTCCTACACATCAAAAATGACTTATGATTTGATTTACTAAATTATCAAGACTATATAAATGTGTTTGCTCAGTTTTCAGTGAGTGAGACTTTTGGATTTAAAATGAAAATTTTAAACTGATAACAGACACATGGAGTCATACTAGGTACATCTTGTATCATATTGAGGTTAGGATGATTCCAACACATCAAAAATGACTTATGGATCGTTTTACTAAGGTATCAAAACAATATGAATGTGTTTTCTTGGTTTTGAGTATGTAAGTTTTGATTTTTACTAAAATCAATATCAATTTTAAATAAAAAGATGCACTTGGAGTTATATCAGACACACTGTAAATCATATTGAGATGATGATGATTCCTACATATCTAAAATGGAATATGGATATTTTTACTAATGTTGGAAAAAGATCTGAATGTGTTTTCCTCGTTTTGAGTATGTCACTTTTCTTTTGTACTAAAATGTCATTTTAATCTAGAAAAACACACTTGGACTCATACTGGTCACATAGTGTATCAGTTTCATGTGAGACCAATTCCTACACATCAAAAATTATTTATAAATTGTTTTACTAAATTATCAAGACACACTGAAATTTTTTTCTATGTTTTCAATGAGTGACACTTTTTGAACTGAAATTTTGATTTTAAATAGATAACAAACACATTGAGTCTTACTAGGAACATTTTGTATACGAGTTAGGTACAAATTATTTCAACACATCAAAAATAATTTATGAATCTTTTTTATAAAGTATAAAAACAATCCAAATTCACTTTCTCAGTTTTGAGTAGGTCAGTTGACTTTTTTACTAAAATTGATTTCAATTTTAAATAAAAAAATGCACTTGGAGTCATACTGATCACACTATGTGTCAGATTTAGGTTTGTATGGTTCCTACATGTATCAAATGACATATTTATTATTTTTATAAATTATAAAAACAATATGAATGTGTTTCATTGCTTTTGAGTACATCATTTGTCTTTTTTACTGAAATGTCATTTGAAACTAGAAAGACGCACATTGACTCATAATGGTCATATCATGTATCAGGTTTATGTGAAGATGATTACTACACATAAAAAATGATTAAGAATCATTTCACTAAATTATCAATACATATAGATCTTTTTTTTGGTTTTCAATGAGTGCCACTTTTTAAACTAAAATGTCGATTTTCAACTAATAATATACACATTGAGTCATACTGGGCACATAATGTATCAATTTGAGGTGAAGATGATTCCTATAGATCAAAAATGAATTATGTATCGTTTTTATAATGTATAAAAATAATATAAATTCATTTTCTTACTTTTGATCATGTCAGTTGTATTTTTTACTAAATTTAATTACAATTTTAAATAAAAATACACACTTTGAGTAGTACCGATCACACTGTGTGTCAGATTGAGGTTTAGATGATTCAAACACATCCCAAATGACTTATGAATTTTTGTACTAAATTATTAAAACAAACTGAATGCATTTTATTTGTTTTGAGTACATCAATGGTCTTTTTACTGAAATATCATTTTAAATAGGAAACATGCACTTTGAGTCAAACCGATCACATCGTGTGTTGGATTGATTTGAGACTAATTCCAATACATAAAAAAATGAGTTATTAATTTCTTCCCTAAATTATCAACATAATATGAGTGTGTTTTCTCATTTTTTCAGTGAGTGACACTTTTTTAACTAAAATACCCATTTTAAAACCGATAACAGGAATTTTGAGTCATACCGGGAAAATCATGTATAAGATTAAGGTGCGCATAATTCATACTTGTCAAAAATGACTTATGGATAATTTTCCTAACGTATCAAAGAAATATGATTTAATTTTCATGGTTTTGACTATGTCAATAGTCTTTTTATACTAAAATTAATGTCAATTCTAAATAAAAAGAAGCACTTGGAGTCATACTATCCCCACCGTGCATGGTATTGAGGTGATTATGATTCCTAAACATCCAAAATGACTTACGGATCATTTGAATAAAGTATCAAAACAATCAAAATGTGTTTTCTTGGTTTTGAGTACATCACTTGTTTTTTTACTAAAATTTCATTTCAAACTGGAAACATGCACTTTCAGTCATACCAGTCATATCGTGTATCCGTTTGATGTGAGACCAATTCCTACATGTAAAAAATGACATATGAATTATTTTACTTAATTATCAATAAAATCTTAGTATTTTTTTGTAGTTTTTAGTGAGCGACACTTTTTGAATTTAAATGTCAGTTTTAAACTGATAAGAGGAACTTTTAGTCATGTTTACCACATCATGTGTCAAATGGAGGTGAGAATGAATCCTACACATAAAAAATGACTTATGAATCCTTTTCTTAATGTATCAAAACAATATGAATATTTTTTCTCGGTTTGAGTATGTTAGTTTTCTTTTTTAATTAAATTAATGTCAATTTTAAATAAAAAGATTCACTTGGAGTTATACCAATCACATTGTGTGTCAGATTTATGTATGGATGATTCATACACATCCCAAAGTGTAAAAAATACCAAATTCCAATTTTACTGAGAATTATATTGGATTTATTTATCTAACTGCCAACACTACACATTAAGTCGATGTTATTTTCTAAAAAACATTTTTCAGCTAAGAACATTGACTCAATATATATTGTTGGAGTTTGAAAATGAATTACATTGAAAGTAATTGTAACATTGGAATAAAGGAACATTTTAACTATTTTGTGGGTTGTTTCTGTCACGACCCATCCCAATGGGGCCCGAGCCGCAATTCCCTAAGCCCACCTCCAATAGGCGAGGGGTTGGTGACTAGCACCAAGTAGGCATGCTACTAACATGGGAGGCATTTCCTATAAACCTGTACACACGCACATACGTCTCCAAGCCCACAAAGTAGAAAAGTAAAAACTACTAAAAGGAAAAATATACAAGCATACACTAAAACCCATCGAACAGAGTACGACAGGAAGGTAAAGTACAAGAATGTAAAATCCTGGGCCAAAATTACAAGTCCATCAAAAAGAAAGTCTGTAACAAAGTCCAACCTGTAAGGAAAGGTACTGGGACTGTAATCTGTATCCGTCACAAGACACCTCGACCCGCCTGATCTCACTGAGCATCGTCCAGCCCTGGTCAACCTAGAATCCTGTCAAAGCTCGCTCGTCTGCACAAGACACGACACGTGCAGGAAAATCCCATGCAGGGGTGAGTATAACAATACCCATTAGGAAACCCCAAAACCACAAAGGAAATACAACAAGGTAAAATTACCAAAAAGGAAGATACAGTCAGATCTACACAGTATAAGTATACTGAATATATATTAAGAAAATCCAGATATACTCATACACGATCGACTATCGTTAAACCACCACTAAGGTCCATCTCGAAGATTCCACTAAGCACATAACAAGAAGAACACACTCCTAGTTCTGAAGAGAGAGACACGAAGTACTCATTCCGGGAGAACACACTCCACATGTACTATGAGAACATGATGCTCAGATGAGGATCACGACCAAGTCATGGGGTGATTCCGACAACTCAGTCTGAGCTAATCCGCTAAGCAGAGGATCGGCGCCTGGGTAAATTTGGTCACGTCGATACCAAGAACTCTACCTAGGGTTCTAGGAATGAATAGAGGATCCATCTCTAAGTCTCACAGAGGGGATTCCAACCACTCTATTCAGGAAGTCCTTCTGAAGGGATCATACTCCTGTATAAGGAAATGATACTAGAACCTTCAGGGAAAATACCAAGGGTATGAAGCCTAAGGAAACTAGTCCAAGTCAGATAAAACAAGTGGCTCAAGCCATGAAGAAAAGGTTACATGACGTGTAGTATAGTTACACGCCATGTTCTTTGACCCCGGGTACTGCCCGTGTAAATGGACCGTGTCATCCATCCAAGCTGTGTAAAACTAAACTACACGGCGTGTGGAAGAATCACACGCCGTGTTCCTTGACTCCGGGTACTGACCGTGTAAATGGCCCGTTTCATCTGTCCAAGCTGTGTAAAACTAAACTACATGGCGTGTAGAAGAATCACACGCTGTGTTCCTTGACTCCGGGTACTGCCCGTGTAAACGGCCCATGTCATTCGTCTTGTCGGATAGAAAGAAACTACACGGTGTGTAGAAGAATAACACACTGTGTCCAAGCACCTGGTCTTGCTCCGTGTACGCTGGCCATGTGCCCGCACACGGTCTCTGCCCATGTCTGTGTCTCCTGCCCGTGTACCAGTACACGGGGTATCCCGTGTATCTGGCCGGGTCTGGCCGGGGAGGGGTATACACGCCGTGTCATTGGCAGTGTACCCAACTGATGTCCATGTAATCCTGGAGTACACGCCATGTGGGCCACCAACGAACACACGCCGTGTAGCCCATACTACACACCGTGTAGTCGGGAAAATTTCCAGAACGTCGTCTTCTTCCTCGCGCTTCAGCCAATCTTCTGGATCCGTGATCTCTCGTCCATTCGTCCCGATACTCCAGGGATTGGTTCGGTTCATCATACGAACACCGCGACGAGTGTTTTCAGCCCTCAAAACGGATCATCAACCTCGAACAATCTATCCGAAGAAAAACACCCGAAAAATCATAACTCTCGATCCGCTCTAAATCGTCCACCGATATCGCCGTCGCACATCCGTGACACCAGTCCGAGGTTGGATCCATAGTTTGGGATCGTTGCTTCGCAGAACGGATGTGCAACGATCCATCGTTCATCGCTCAATGAAGAACACAAAGAACGTGAAGAAAAGAAAGGGGAGAAATCCAAAGAAATGAAATTGAGGAACGAACCTCTGCTGTCATTTGTCACGACGTTGATACAATCATGTTAATGGGATTAAACGGAGCAGAAAATAAACAACAATGGATTAACATGGATTTTATCTCCCAAAAATCCCCGCAAAAAGACCATCCCACAAGAATGATTGATCCATGGACTATTATTTTCTTGGATTAGCCCACATTCATCGTAGGAATCAAGAACGGGGAAGAAATAAAAAACAAACATCCTACCTGGATTCCGAGGCATTCGTCGACGATGATCTGGTCGTTGCGTTGTCGTCGCCACATTGGGAGGTTTTCTCCAAAGCCTCCAGAGCCGCCAAGGGTTTCAGGGTTATGAAGTTTGTAACCCTGGACCCTTGAGCTAACCTTTAATTAAAAAGGTAAGGGATATATATTCCAGTAGATTTAAAATATTTATCTGCAGAATAAAATATTTTTATTTGAATATTTTATTACTCTTACGTCCCAAAAACGGGATTCCACCACCGACCTGCGCCGACCGATGTTAGGCCTCGCCTAAGGTAAAATCGTTGTTCCGAACACAACAGTGCCCTCAGATTTATGATCCGAGCACCCATTCGAGAGTTATTCCACCTTTTTAGGAAAACTGCATGTGCATGTTATTTAATTATTAAATTAAATTCATACAATTTTTCCGGGCTCACCAGGCCTCGGAACTGCACGCCGTCTTAGAGCCTGGTCACAAAAGAATTCCCATATAATATCAAAATAATACATGAAAAAATACGAGACATTACATCACACCCACCTTAGGGATTTTACGTCCCTGAAAAGCCAAAACAAGGGCTACTCAAAAAGATGTGGGTACTGCACGCGAATCTGAGCTTCCCGCTCCCACATGCTCTCCTGGAGATTCTCGTGCTGCCACCGAACACGCACCATGGGAATAGATCATCCATGAAGGATCTTATCCTGTCGATCATCAATCTCTACTGGGTAATCTGCAATGGTCACCCCATTATTGATGTCCAGCTCGCCACAGTCGATAACGTGCGATGGATCATGCACATACCTCTGTTGCTGTGATACATAGAAGACACTGTGTACCCGGTCTATCTGAGGAGGTAGAGCCAAGCGATACGACACCTCTCCAACTCTACTTAGAATCTGAAAAGGGCCAACGAACCTCAGAGATAGCTTGCCGCATCGGCCAAATCTCTACAATCCCCATCGAGTTGAGACCCGAAGGAACACATGGTCTCCCTACTCGAACTCCAAAGGACTCATCCTCCTGTCGGCATAAGACTTTTTCTGACTCTGTGCAGTCTTCATCCGCTCCAGGATGACCTGTACCTTTTCTGTAGTAGCTCTCACCATCTTTGGGCCCATGAGTGCTGACTCTCCTGGGTCAGTCCAACAAAGTGGCGACCTGCAAGGTCGCCCATACAGAGCCTCGAATGGTGCCATACCAATAGTTGAATGATAATTTTTTTTATAAGTAAATTCCACCAGTGGTAGGTGATCCTCCCAGCTACGAATGAAGTCAAGTATGCAATCTCGAAGAATATCCTCTAGGACATGAATGGTTCTCTCTGTTTGACCATCAGTTTGGGGATGAAATGCTATGCTGAAGCGTAACTGAGTCCCAAAATCTTCCTGCAATCCCTTCCACAATGGTGATGTGAAATGAGCATTACGATCTGAGATGATCATGGATGGAACTCCATGAAGTCGAACTATCTCCTACACGTGGAGGCGTCCCAAGATCTCTACTGAACTCTGCTCCCTTATGGCTAGGAAGTGGGCCAACTTGGTGAGTCGATAAATGATCACCCAGATGGCATCGTGTCCCCTGAACGTATATGGTAAACCCATCAAGAAGTCTACGGATATCCCGTCCTACTTCCACTCTAGCACCTCAAGGGGATGAGTCAAACCTACTGGAACCTGGTGCTCAGCCCTTACTTGCTGACAAGTAAGGCACCGAGAGACAAACTCTACCACACCCTTCTTCATTCCTAGCCACCAGAACTGATGTCGGAGGTCCTGATACATCTTTGCCACGCCTGGATGCACCGCCAAAGGGGATGTATGGAACTACCTCATAACATCCTCCCACAAAGTCACTGGTACTACTGTGCACCCTCTGAAAACAACAACGTGCTCCCCACCTTCTGAAAATCCATCAGCAGTATAACCCATGGATATCTGAGCACGTAGAGTCTCACAGCTAGCATCCTCGCGCTGTGCTTCCTTGACTCGCTGTAAGAGAAGAGGGGTAACAACCATCGACTGAAGGTAGGCTCCCTCATCTCTATACACGAAGGATAACTTTAAGGAGGCCAACTACCTCGTCACCTCATCCAACAACTGTGAACTAGATTTCCTACTAAGAGTATCTTCCACTACGTTCCCCTTCCCAGGAGTATAAACGATCTCAAAGTCATAATCCTGGAGGAACTCAAGTCATCGCCTCTGTCTCAAATTCAGATCCTTCTGAGAAAATATATATCTGAAACTCTTGTGATCAAAGTAGACAGTAAACCGTTTGCCCATCAGGTAGTGTCTCCACATCTTCAATGAGAAGACTACTGCTGTCAACTCAAGATCATGGGTCGCATAGTTCTGCTCGTGTGGCCTCAACTGACGTGAGCCATAGTCAATCACCGCTTGCCTCGGCATCAGGACACAACCAAGCCTAGTTCCTGATGCGTCGCAGAACACTACATACTCGACACCCTCCTCCGGTAATCTCAAGATCAGGGTGCTCGTCAGACTTTGTCTCAAGTGCTGGAAAGCTTGCTGGAATCTCTCGGTCCACACGAAAGGTTGTCCCTTTCAGGTCAATGCTATCATGGGTGATCCAATCCTGGAGAAATCAAGGATGAATCTCCGATAGTAGCCTACCAACCTAAGGAAACTCCGCACCTCCGTCACACTCTAGGGTGCCTTCCATTATATCCCTACCTCTACCTTGGATAGGTCCACTGCTACACCATCTTGAGAGATAATGTGTCTCAAAAAGTGGACCTCCTGTAACCAGAACTGGCACTTAGAGAGTTTCCCATACAATTGGTGCTCTCGGAGTGTGTCTAGAACCATCCTTAGGTGTCTCACATTCTCCTCCTCAGACGTAGAGTACACAAGGATATCATCGATGAAGAATACTATGAACCGATCAAGATAGGGCTGAAAGATCTGGTTCATGAGTCCCATGAACACTACTGGGGCATTCGTCACGCCGATGGGAATCACCAAGTACTCATAGTGACTTTAGCGACATCTGAACGCCGTCTTCGGTATATCCTCATCCCGTACTCAGAACTGGTGATAGCCTGATCGTAGATCAACTTTCGAGAACCATCATGCCCCTCTCAACTGGTTGAAGAGGTCATTGATCCTCAGTAGTGGATACCGGTTCTTCACGGTCACCTGATTCAAGAGCTGGTAATCCACACATAGCCTCAAGCTCCCGTCTGCCTTCTTGGAAAATAGCACTGGGGCCGCCCAGGGTGAAATACTGGGTCTCACAAATCCCTTCTTCTACAAGTTGTCCAGCTGCACTCTCAGCTGATGAAGCTCTACAGGATCCATCCAATATGATGATGCTGATATCGGCATCATCCCGGGTTGCAACTCAATGCAGAAATCTATCTCCTGACAGGGAGGTAGCCCGGGGAAATCCTCTAGAAAGACGTCCTCGTAATCAGCCACTACTACTAGAAACTGGAAACTCGTAGCATCTGCTACGCCAAGGGCTAGTCTAGCCAACTGATGTGAAATCAGTTGTGCCTTCCTATGCATGATTCCATCATGCGCTGCCTGGGTCTCTCTTTCACTGAAAAAACGGAACCTTGTTCCATTACTGCGGACACACCGCACCCTTCACCTAAAACACTAGATCTGGGAATGAACTGTGGATAGACAATCCATACCAAGAATGACATTGTAAGTCCTCGACGCTACCACCAAGAGGTTCCAACTGAAACTATCACCTCCAAGGGTCAGGTCACACTGTCTATAGAGGTGTGTGATCTCTAAATCTTCTCCAGTCGGTGTTTCTAAGCATAAGGGTCGAGTCAATGGATCAACTGGAATCTCAAGGTCCCGAACAAGATAAGCAGCCAGAAAGGAATGACTACCACCTGTGTCTATCAGTACGACATCTAAAGTAGAGAAGACACAGATTGTACCTCTAATCATTCCGGGAGTACCTGGGTCATAAGCCTCTGCCGCCTGTAGCTGTCCTTGCCTCTGTCCACCTACTCCCTAAGCCTGGGGTGGACCTCCTGGGGGTGGTTGTGGTAAAAGGTCGAAACGCCGACCACCTCCAACTACTCTCCCAACTCCCCTACCTCATCCGCCAACCTGCGGATCTGTCTACTCCACATGTTGCCTCTGCCTCGACGGTCCATCCACTGCTCCCGTGTCTGCAGTACGACGGGTTGGAAAATCTCGAGCGAGATGTCCCCTTCCATCACATGAGTAGCATCGCCTCTCTCGAGGCTGGCTAGATGTGCCCTGCAAACCCTGTACGGAAGATCCCCTATCCTGGGATCTCCTCTGAAAATGTCTCCCATGCCTGGGTCCCTGACGTTGGCTCCCTGCTGCCGAGGTCTCTGCTTCAGCTTGCCCACTACTGACCACTTCTGGCTGTCTCTTCTCTTCCAAGAAGCTCTCGACCACCAAAGCCCACTCGAGCACCCCAAAATAAGTAGGAATGGTCATAGGGATGATGTTAGCTCAGATATCTCTGTGAAATCCTTTCTCAAAAGTACGAGCTCTAAAGTACTGATCACTGACCATATCCATCGAGTACCACGAGAGGTTGGTAAACCTCGACGAATAGAAAGCCACCGTCATGGTCCCCTATTGGAGCTGAAGAAGCTCCTGTATACTTACTCATCTCAGGGTAACCAGTTAAAATTACTATATAAAGATACACTCAAACTCCGACCATGCAAGAGTCGCCTCGTCGTGAGTCTGGATAACTAAACTCCACCATCGTCCTGCCGAGCCCTGCAGAAGGCTCGCTGTCAGGATCACCATTAAGTCTACTGGTGTCCGAACCAAACGGAAGACTCTGTCCACTTCCTAAAGCCAGTCCTCTACTGCCTGAGGGTCAGGCTCACATTGAAACCTGAGGGATCTCAATCTCTGAAAGTCATGGAGTGTGCTCAACCTGTGCTCCTCCTCCACTGGTACAAGAGGCACTAAACACTGCTCCACAGGTGGCGGGATAACTAGCGCACCGCCTGATGGTAAAACTGGGGGATCCGGTCCCTGTATCGAGGCTTCATCACTGAGGGGGTCATCCTCAAGATCGAGCTACTGGATCCTAGTGGGTGAGCATCGCGGAGGGATCCTATTAAAGAAACAATATGTATCTCAGTCAGTTAGTATATCTGGAGAGCTAACTCAAAAAGGACATGGAAACCACAACCCATTCCTATATGATGCATGTACCATTATTTTTTTCCCCTTCAACTAGTGTTCTCATGTTCCGAGTCGAAAAGCATGTTATCAGAGACATGGTGTATGGATACGTCGGCCGCCCGCACCAACACTAGGGTCCCTTCCCTAAAAGTCGAACTCGAAATACTTAACACTGTTGCCCCAAACCACCTCACAGAATCTCAATCCTAAGGTATAACTGACCACCTCTAATACCACTCTGTCATGACCCGTCCCAATGGGTCCGAGCTGCAACTCCTCAAGCCCGCCTCCAAAAGGCCAGGGGCTGGTGACTAGAACTGAGTAGGCATGATACTAACATGGGAGGCATTGCCTATAAACTTGTACACATGCACATACATCTCCAAGCCCACAAAGCTAAAAAGTAAAAACTACTAAAAGGAAAAATACGGATGCATAAACTAAAACCCAACCAATAGAGTACGACAAGAAGGTAAAGTACAAGAAAGTAAAATCCTGGGCAAAAAGTACAAGCCCACCAAAAAGAAAGTCCGTAACAAAGTCCAAACTATAAGGAAAGGTACTGGGACTGCAATCTATAGCAGTCGGAACACACCTCAGCCCGCCTAATCTCACTGAGCGCTGTTCAGCCCTGGCCCACCTAGAATCCTGTCAAAGGCTCGCTCTTCTGCACATGACACGACACGTGCGAGCAAAGCCCATGCAGGGGTGAGTATAACAATACCCAATAGGACACCCTGAAACCACAAAGGAAATACAACAATGGAAAAGTACCACAAAGGAAGATACAATCATCTCTACATAGTATATGTCTACTGAACATATAATATGAAAATCCAGATATACTCATACACGATCGACTATCGCAAAACCACCACTAAGGTCCAGATTTAAGATTCCACTAAGAACATAATAAGGAGAACACACTCCTAGGTCTGAAGAGAGAGACGCGAAGTACTCATTCCAGGAGAACACACTCCACAAGTACTATGAGAACATGATGCTCAGATGAGGATCATGGCCAAGTCATGGGGTGATTCCGACAACTCAGTCTGAGCTAATCCACTAAGAAGAGGATCGACGCCTGGGTAAAGTTGGTCACGTCAATAACAAGAACTCTACCAAGGTTTATAGGAATGAATAGAGGATCCAACTCTAAGTCTCATAGAGGGGATTCCAACAACTCTATTCAGGAAGTCCTGCTGAAGGGATCATACTACTGTATAAAGAAATGATACCAGAACCTTCAGGGAAAAGACAAAGGGTACAAACCATAATGAAATTAGTCCAAGTCACAGAAAAAAAGTGGCTAAAGCCATGAAAAAATGGTTACATGGCGTGTAGTATGGTTACACGCTGTGTTCCTTGACCCCGGGTACTTCCCATGTAAATGGACCGTTTCATCCTTCCAAGCTGTGTAAAACTAAACTACACAGCATGTGGAAGAATCACACGCCATGTTCCTTGACTCTGGGTACTGACTGTGTAAACAGCCTGTGTCATCCGTCCAAGATGTGTAAAACTAAACTACACAGCGTGTAGAAGAATCACACGCCGTGTTACTTGACTCTTGGTACTGCCCGTGTAAATGGACCGTGTCATCCGGCTTATCGGATCAAAACAACTACACGGCGTGTAGAATAATCACACGCCGTGTCCGAGCACCTGGGCTCACTCTGTGTACATTGGTCATGTGCCCATACACGGTCTCTTCCTGTGTCTGTGTCTCCTGCCCATGTACTAGTACACAGGGTATCTCATGTATCTAGCCAGGTCTGGCTGGGGAGGGGTATACACGCTGTGTCCTTCGCTGTGTACCCAACCTGTGTCCGTGTACTCCCGGAGTACATAACATGGGGGATGCCGATGAACACACACCGTGTAGTCCATAGTACACGCTGTGTAGTCGGGAAAATTTCCAGAACTCCGTCTTCTTCCTCGCGCTTCGGCCAATCTTACGGATCTGCTATCTCTCATCCATTCATCCTGATACTCCAAGGGTTAGTTAGGTTCATCATAAAAACACCGCGACGGGTGTTTTAGGCCCTTAAAACGGATCATAAACCTCGAACGATCCATCCAAAGAAAAATGCCCAAAAACTCATAACTCTCGATCCGCTCCGAATCATCTGCTGATATCTCCATCACACCTCAGTGACACCGCTCCGGGGTTGGATCCGCAGTTTGGGATCATTCCGTCGCAGAACGGATGTGCAACGATCCGTCGTTCATCGCCCCGCGAAGAACGCGAAGAACATGAAGAAAAGAAAGGGGAGAAATCCAAAGAAACGAAATTGAGGAACGAACCACCACCGTCGCTCGTCACGACATTGATCTGATCCCGTTAATGGGATTAAACGGAGCATAAAATCAACAACAATATATTAACATGGAATCAATATCCCAAAAATCCCCGCAAAAAGGCCATCCGGCAAGAATGATCAATCCGCAGACTAATCTGTTCATGGATTAGCCCACGTTCGTCATAGGAATCAAGAACGGGGAAGAAATCACAAACAAACATCCTACCTGGATTCCGCGGCCTTTGTCAACAATGGATCGGTCACTACGTCGTCGTCGCCGCGTTGGGAGGTTTTCTCCAGAGCCTCCAGAGTTGCCAAGGGTTTCTAGGTTATGAGGTTTGTAACCCTGGACCCTTGCGCTAACCTTTAATTAAAAAGGTAAGGGATATCTGTTACAGCAGATTTAAAAGATTTCACTGCAGAATAAAATATTTTTATTTAAATATTTTATTACTCTTACGTCCCAAAAATTGGATTCCACCACCTACCTGCACCGGCCGATGTTAGGCCTCGTCTAATGTAAAATTGTCGTTCCGAACGTAATGGTGCCCTCAAATTTCTGATCCGAGCAACTGTTCAGGAGTTATTCCACCTTTTCAGGAAAACAGCACGCACACGTTATTTAATTATTAAATTAAATTCATACACTTGTTCCGAGCTCACCGGGCCTCGGAACTGCACGCCTTCTCAAATACTGGTCTTGAAATAATTCCCATATAATATTAAAATAATACATGGAAAAATTGGAGACATTATACTTTCATATTGAATAATGTAAAATATGAATTCTAAAAAGATATGTGAAAAAAACTAAATAAGTATTTGATAAAAATGATATGGAAATTAACATAAAAATAATAGATAAAATGGTGAAAGAATCAATTAAATAATTAGAAGGAATTCAACTTTTCATGATGTTTGTATGGATTAATGATAAATTTACTTGTTTTCATTATCTTAGTTATAGTGTCAAACTCCAATCTACCTTGATCATGAGAAGCTTTGAACAAACCACCCAACTCGAAAAAAGAATCCAACAATATAAGAAAATAATTATTATATGAGTAATACTAGAAAGAAATAAATTAAAAACAAATATGAAAAAATAATTTAATTCTTTGAACAATGATTTTACAGTGAAAACAAAAATATTATTTTTGTGATTGGTCAAAGGAAGAGTTGTTGCTCTTTCTGCAAAGGCAGTGGAGGGAACTTGAAGGAAAGTGATAAATGCCTACACTATAGGGGTGAAAATGTCTTGAGGTCGTAGAAGTATGTGGATTTTTTGATGAATAAAGTCATTAAAGGTAGATATAAATGTTCTAAAATAAATTAACTCTATAAGGAATAATGAAAATTAAATCAATGTTTCATTATATAATTTTTTGATAGAATAATGAAAGTATATTGTAACATTTATTTTAAATATTCTAAAAGGGTTTCCTTTATTATAGTATTTTCTTCTATTATATTGGTAATATCATCATGTGAAGAAGATGCTGTCTATATAAGTAGTCAAATATTTAATTTGGATTATGTCAATGTAGTAGGGAATAGATAATATTATGAGAAAAAACATAGTATATTAAAAAACACATTTACCTTCTCATTTAACTCTATTTATTTTTTTAAATGTTTTAGGGGTTTTGTTCCTCTATCGAGAATCAAAATTTAGTCTTTGTAGTCCTCTCTAATATACAAGACATTTTCTATATTGGGACTAACATAATCTGATTGTGATCTCCTAATGAAAGGGTCATCCTTGATTGATTTTTCATCTCACCCAACATTTTTTAGTCATCAATAGGATAATAGACCAATTATTATTTTCCAAATATGAGATATAAAATACTTTCACTGCATGTGATGCCATTAGGAATGGATCACATTTTTCCCCTTCCACACTAAAATTCACCTTCAAAAAGCCTATTTCATTAGATTTCACTACACTCATATTGTCAAACCATTTTAAATGGAAAATCAAAACTTGAAATTTTGTATAATCCAACTCATATATCTATTACATAACTCCAAAATATGGAATATTTTAATAAATTGGATTTTTATACTGGGAACCAGATATATGAATTTCTTCCACCATAAGCGTAACACCACTATTTTTCATCATGATGTAGTCATAATGTTTTTTATAGAATTTATAACCATTTTTTACAAAACTAGTTTAAGATATAACATTTTATTTGGTCCTCTAAATAGCCATCAAAGTCATTTGACAATTGAATTTGGATTTTCATATAAATACTTATAAATTTAATCATGAAAACATTCCTATAAACTTTTGATTGTGTGTATTTTATATCCATCCTTCATCCCTTGATGGATTCAAATATCTAATAATTTTTTTGGGATTAATTATATAGACCAACATATTCACTATTATGTAAAATGTAAAGGTACACTTGCTCCCATTTTTTCATCTTAACTGTAACAACATCTCTTCTAGAAATCCCTTTTCCCATAAGGCATCTACTATGAAGTGAATTTCAGAGACTGATGTTGTCAACATCTAATAGGTAATCTATACAAAATTAAATAGTTTCTTCAACAATATATTATTCTATAATTGAACATTTTATCTGAATTTGTTTACTGACTTACCCTTTCAAAGTCTTTATATGTCGTTCAATGGGGTACATCCATATGTAAGGGATATAACCACATAGTTGAACCTATCTAACAATGTAAACCATCAGGTGGACAATTATATCAAAGAATGATAGTGGTAAGAACATCTCTAATTCACATAATATGACTACAACCACCTTATTAATGATTGTAATATTTGTCTGGTCTATATCATTGTTGCACATGGATTTGAAAAGGAAGCAGAGTCTGATTAATGTATTTCATACATTTTGAGAAAAAAATCTAATTAAAAGCAACATGCATCAAATCTTGCATCAAAATATGATAGGTGTGTTATTTTAGTCCCTGTATCTTCAAATTAGTCACTAAAATGACATTCTTGATATTTTATGAATATCCCTACGGAATATTTACACTATTTAGGAAAATAAAAAATTTATATTTTTTCTATCTGGATAGAGGATATGCTTCCAGAGGAATAAAATTCTACCCTTTACCCTTCACTGATTCCAACTATTCCATTATCATCCCATACAACACTGACCTCAATTTAAATTATTCACTTCAATGAGCATCATATATTTTAACACCAATATCCCATATCAATTTCAGATCATAGATCATTAGAACCAAATAAACATCAATATAACTACCAGGTTTCTTTGGTTCAAATATAATTAGGGACAAAATATTGTGTTTTCTCTTTATGTATAACTATGGAAGAAAATTTATAATTTACCAACATGATGTACCATATACTTTGTGTTCTAATCTATAACGTAAAATTATTTATTCAATCTATAAATAATGAAAGACAAAAGTTTCTCTACTCATTTATGAATTTAGGATACTCATAATCAATATTATTTTACTCAGGAGAATCTATTCGATGATGTAGGTTCCCATATTTAATTATTGTATCTGCATTCCATGTGAATTGTCTCTTGGTTTTCTAAAATCCATATATTCTTCTACACCATGGAATGATAGGAATGTACCATATATATTTCAAAGGGCTTGGTTCAATTTTCTTGTATCAATCTACACCACACTTAGGGATTTTTTTGAGTGATTCATGGGCCTTGAGAAACAATATGAAATCATTTGGATACAAATTTATTTTATTAGGGAACATTCCCATTGAATGTTTAATTCGTTTAGTGTCATATGTTCGACATGGTAGTTCATTTTTGTCTAGTAGCATATCAATCTGGAGACCAAGAAGTTATATAAAGCTGGTGTCACTCCATCTGCTGATAGATTTCAAATTATATAACTTCAACACAACTGAAAATGTTGTGTATTTTGTACAACCGGTACACAATGGTCTCTAAGCCCAACTATTTAACTTCTCAAACAACTTTTTACAATCATGAATGTCATATTATGTTTTCATTTTCATTTCTTCCATGTGATTTCCATCATCATTTAAACTAGTATTTATATCACATGATTTGTAAACCATAGTATCATCCCAATCGGTGTGCCCATTCAGTTTTCCCAATGTTTATTACAACATTTATAGTTTTGATCTATTCTGTGAAAAATCAAATTTTCTTCCATCTCTTCTGAACTTATTTTTCATGAATAAAAACATTGTAAACAAGAACAAAGGATTTGAGATGGGATGTATGCATGATCTATTGAAAATTTGATAAAATCTTTAACTCCATATTCATACACATTTTTCAGACAATTAGTGTGCATCATTTTTTGATTCATATCTATCCTATTAGGTTTATAAAATATTAATTTTTTATAATAAATAAATAAATACACATAAGATATTACTCATAAAAGGTGAAGGATATAGATAATTCTAATAAGGGAAACCCAATATTTTATTGTTTCAAATAACTTCAGCATGCTTTGAGGAAAATGGGTAATTAAAATTAAGAGAAAAATTATTCCACTATGGTAGGTGTTATCCTATGAATTCATTCAAAGGTGAAATTAATAGACAACTTTCATCATCATCATCTCATCTCCCAAACAGTTATCATTGAATTTTGTTGTTTGACACTCATCCTCCATATCTTGTAGACATGAACCTATGTTGTCTGAAATCCTCTAAGAAGTATTCATAAATGGGATGAATACTTCTCAGATTAGTACAACCAACATAAAGGAGATATGGGATGAGTCTCAAGAGTTAAATTGCAATAATAACTGTTTTGGAGATGAATCTGATTTGGATGATAGTTTTACTCCATTGTGTTCTCTAAAAGGGGTAATGCCTCTCATTTGTGAGAATTACACCATTGGAACTAGTTATTAACTCATGGCCTATTTAAGGTTATATTTGGGGTGGAATAAAAATCTTTTCTGTGATTCCAGGGGTCTTACCAGGGGCATGTAATGATATATGAATCCTTGGGGCCTCTATGAATTCTATATTTGTAGGAGAAATCCCACTTTGAATACTTTTAATCATAAAACTAAGACTAATCCTACCTCTATTAAAATGATACTAAAGTCATTCTTTGATTCCCTAAAAAATGAAAATATAATATTGTCTATTAAGGAGTAATAAGAGACCCAGATATTAAAAACAAGAATAACAAACTCTCATTACACCAAATAGAATATATAAAAATGTATTGATAAAACATTTTAATAAATAAAGATTAATTTCATATACATGGATGGTAATTAGAGATTCCTAGGGGTGGAACCAATACATTTAGACCTAAAATGATGAATGCCTAAACATAATTTAGAATGATTATTCCAACATATATATAATTTGATAACTTTCATTCTATTTTTTGGAATAAGTGATGAAAAAACCTATGGAATTATTACATTTAATAATAATGGTATATCAAATATTTGAAAACATCTTAAAAATATAATTTTAATTTCAATTAAAAATAAATAATGAATACAAAAAATAATATTAGAAAAAGAATATACCTAATAATGTTAATGTTTTTAAACATCCCAAAATTATTAGATGATAAATTGATTCAATAATTATGTCTAGACAGGTTGAAAACAATAATTATTTTCTAATAGATGAAGAGTATGATTTATAATACAATTTCATTTTCATGTAACTTATGGGTTCTATGGTGATTTTGGGAACATATTATAAAATTTTAGTCATAATGTGATAAATAATAGTAAATATGGAAGATATAGAGGTTTTATGTTAAAGGGGAGATGAACCACTCTTACAAAAATAGCTTTGAAGTTAGAAAAATTTGCATAAGTAAAATTGGATGATGAATTTCAACCATTTAATGAACTATATTGAACATGTAACAAATTAAATATTTGTATGAAGGATTGTCAAATTTTTTTAACAACATAGATGCATGTGAAGAAATAATTAGATATGTATTGTATGAAAAATAATGGAATGTAAGAAGAATTTATTGTTGATGTCACACTAAAGTATTTACAAAAGATGCATCCTTTAATATTAGATATTGGTTTTTCATCTCACATATGATAGGTAAATTAATGTAATTAATGATTTTTACCAGCTCAAATGGTACTGATTATTTTAGAAATTATGGATCTATTAAGATAAATTGTTTTCATTTAAAAGATGCTAGAAATAAAAGGAAGTGTTAAAGAATGATATGTTTTATATTGATTAAAGTAAAACATACAGAGTTTTTATTAGATTTGTAATGAAGGAAATGAAGTGATTTTTAAGAAGTATTAATGAGTGGGTTATCATTTCAAAGATAGCTATATTTTTACAAAGGTATATAAATCTTGCCGAAACACATTCTAATTTTAGGTTTGTAAAAATTTATGGTAATTGTGTTGGAAATAGGAAATTGATATGTGGTAGTGAATAATCGATTAGGTAAGATCATGGAAAATTTAAATTCTACCTTAAAAAGGGTGGGTTTAGATATTTTTATGATGAAAAGACATAATTTATAGATAATTTTACTAATTAAAATATGAAGATTGTTAATAATTAAAATAATAAATTAGATATTTAAATGAAAAAACCCTTGGATTTTATTCACTACGATATATATGGACCCTAAAAGTATAAATCAATGCATTGTGATAAGTATTACATGTTGATAATTTATTATTATACTCATATCATATGTATTATGTTTTAGTCACACACACACACACACACACACACATATATATATAATGCTCCAAAGGGGATTACAATTTCAAGAAGAAATATTAAGAATGAGTTTTCATTATGTGGTAAAGTAATCTATATTATATTATAGAATTGTTGTCAAAGGCATGTGCCTTAGCATGCCTTGGAGTGAGGTGAGGTGTGGTGCACCTGGTACACTCACCACTAGTGAGGCAGTGTGACCTCATTGAGGCGCGCCAAAGGCGTGTTCCTCACACGCCAACTCAAGAGGCATTGTAGCGCCATGCACGGTAAAGTCACACCAAAGAATACCAAAATTGGGGGAATAGGGAGGTGGAAATCATGGGTACAAGGGCAGTGAAAATCAAGGGAGACCCGATGGAAATCAGGGGTGGAGGCAGAAAGAATGATGATAGAAAAAACACAAATAGATATTGCCAAACAAGAAATCAACAACTTAAGAGGAGGGGAATATAACATACCATGGATTATATAGTTGAATCATCCAAGAGAAAGTAGATATATCACCAACCCTGGAATTAGTTCAATCCTTGGATTTGTTCGACCCTTGAAATGTTCGAGCCATGGATTCAAGCATTAGAATTGTTCAAGCCTTAATTCAATCCTTTATTCTAACTTGAATTCGTCGAGGAGGAGTGTCGGCAGCATGTGGCTTATGAGGAATGCTTTGGATATCATAGATGGTTCACGACTGACTATGGTTCTTAAAATAGATTGGGGAACTTTTATTAGTGCTTCTAAAAACACGCTGATAAATATCCCTTTTATTAGCATTAAATTTATAAGCACTGATAAAAATATTCTTTATCATCTCTTATTAGTTAATTGCTGATAGATGATTTATAATTATAATTATAAATATTTTTTTTCTGCAAATATATTTATATATTTATATATATTTAATAAATATATATAAATATTAATATAGTAAATATATTCATTATTTAAATATATTTTTTATAATTTTATAATTATTTAAAAATATAATTATATATTTATAATTATATAAATACCTTAATGAACAATAATATTTATATATTTATCTCATTATATATATTTATATAAAAAATAAAAAAAATATATAATAAATTTAGTAAATATATTCATTATTTAATCAAATTTATTATAATTTTATAATTATTTAAAAATATATAATCAATTATTTATAATTATATAAATTATTTTTTAACAAATAATATTTATTTATTTATAATTATAAACATACAAACATATAAATAATTCAAATATACATTTATCAATATATTTATATATAATATTTTGTTTACAAATATATTTTTAACATTATTAATGAATATTTAATTTTAAGCGCATGCATGTTAAAAATGAGTGAAATTGAATAATTAAAAATGAGTACACTTTAACAATATTGAAAAATGGATAAGTTTTATTAATTTAATATAAATTATTAAAAAAATATGTATATAAATTGAAATAAAGATGAATACATATTAAAAATATTAAAACCCAGAAAAAATATATAAATAAATAATTGAAGTTGATTAGATTACCAAAACAATAAAAAATAAAAAATAAATAAAGATGAATACATATTGAAAATATTAAAACCTAGAATATATATATATATATATAATAGAAGTTGATTAAATTGCCCAAAAAATAAGAAATAAAAAATAAATATTATTAAAAGTGAATTAATACCCAACTGTAATAAAATTAAAAATAAATTAATAAAATTTACCGATTAAATACATTATATATTAAATGTATCAAGTTATAATGAAATTCTAAAATGAATACTAAAATTTGAAAAAATTACATAAATATTAACTGTATGTGTTTTTGTATAATATTTAATTAATTAAATAAATTTTTGTGTGCATGCATTGTATATATAATTGTATTAATTACGTATATGCATGTGAAATCAATATACATTACATTTGATATATATTAAATTGAAAAATCAAATGACATTCAATTATGTCCATTACTCAAAGCAATTAGTCAGTATTTTTATTCATATTAATTTTTAGTTATAGAAACTTCTTCACTATATATATTACTATTTAATTTAAAGAATAAATATTTTTTATTATAAAAATCATTTTTATATAAATTTATATAAATTTATATAATTAATATATAATATTTATTAATATTATCAATAATTATTTAATTAATAAAATGTTTAATATTTTTCTTAATTTACTTATTTTTAATTTTCATTTGTTTAATTTTCATTTTACATGTATATATATATATATATATATTTAATATATACGATTTATTTTCGTTTAAAATTTATATATAGTATATTCAATTTATTCATTTTTATCAATATTTAATTAATAAAATTTCTAATATTTTTTTTAAAAAAATCATTTTTATTTTTTATTTATTTAACTAATTCATCTTATTCGTGGACTTCATCAATGCTGAAAAAGCAATGATAAAGGGTATCCTTTATCAGCACTAATAAAAAGTGCTGATAAAGGTTATCTTTTATGAGGACTTGAAAAATCCGTTATAAAAAGTACCCTTTATCAGTTCTTATTTTAGTGGTGATAAATGTTGGTACTGTTAAAGGCCTGTTTTGTAGTAGCGAGATGAATAATCCATACAAATATTGTATCCGTGATGTGAGAATGAATATTTTTTGTTATTTTGAGTAATAATTAAAATAAAAACATAAAAAAAGTTGAAATATAACATAATAAATTCATGGGTCATTTCACAAAAAATAATTTCATTATATAGTCCCTAATATAATGTACTGTAATGGCCCAAACTTTTATTAAGAAAAATTACTCTTGATCTAATGAAATGTCTTATTTTGTTAAATGGTTATACAACATATGCATTTCTTTGGTTTTATGATTTTGGATTTCAAAATACCAATAATAATTGTTACCATTTCTAATATAGTCGTTGAATAGTTATCACATGATTAGTATAAATATATGGACTTAACAAATCCAATTTAATAAGATAAAGGAAGCGATGACCTCATCTAGTAGAATTTCTCAATACGAAGCACATTTTTCAGAGCATGGAAAGGAGGTAGCATCACTAATCTTCTCTCTTGACCAAGACCAAGCCGATCTTCAACACGTTAAGATTAAACAGAACCACCTACGGGAGAAGTGGAAGTTAAAAGAGATTACCACCCGAGTGATGTTATCCGAGCCACCCCAAGAGTCTATCACAATCACACACCTTACCCTTAGGTCATATGCGGGTGTTATAAGGGGTTATGTAACACGACCTTAGCACTATGATTATATGCATTATTTTTGTTTAGAATAAAGAATATACATTCATTTTATTATTGATACTTTGTAAATAGTTTCAGAGAAAAAATAGTTTTTTTAGTTAATATTCAATTATGAAATATATTTTGATGAATTAATTTATTTTTTAATTAAATAATTTTTTAATAAAATATTATTACTAAATTACTTTTAATTAAATATAAATTATTGTATAATTTTTATGAATACAATTGTAATTTTTATTAAGGTTTAAAAGCTATTTTTGACAAAACCCATGAATTTTCGATAAAATTATGCTTTTATTTTAAAAGTAAAAATTCACATATTTAGAAAATTATTTAGATAAAATGAATATTATTTTTTTGGAATCAAGACGTTGAAATTATCCAACGTTGGATTTTTCATAATTTTATGAGACAATCAATTTTTTGGCTAAAAATTAAATACTGTTTTAATATATAATGTGTTTTATATCATCATAATGATCCAATAGTGATGTCATAAAATAATAAAAATTGTATTTCAGGCCAATATATGTTTTACCTTTAAAATAATGTTATTTTATATTTTTTTGGTTAATTTTATGGTGGCTTAGTGGACCCCCCAAGACTTATAGAACATTTTAACTTTTAAAATGATTTCCTTGAGAGTGTGACTCACCTCCACGTAATCACGACTAATATTTTAATAAGCTATACCATTGGTCTTATAAAATAATTTTTTCCACTAGCCTTTTTGAAAAACCATGGGAAAAACCCATGGGTTGGTTTGTGGTTTTGATTAAGTTAATGTAAGGTGTCTAAAACCTAAATAATAATGAATTCCCTATCTTTTCTTATATAAACCCACCCAATATCCCACTTCCTCTTCACTAAAATACTTTGTATCTCGACCAACCTATACCCTCCTATCTCTATAATTCTCCCAAGGCTCCCCAAGCTCCCAATAAGCTTCCCCCTAGCCTTTGGGATTACACTTCCAAGTAAGGTATTTCTTCCTTTCTCATTTTTGTCTAATTTTCATTATATTGTTATACCCTTTTTTTCAATTAAAAACGTTGGGTTATGATTTCTCACCTCACCCATACTTCCCTCCCAATTTTTTAATGATAAGAGACCTCTTTCTATCTTATTAATTCCTCCAATCTAAACCCATTACCATGCCGAAATTCCATAAAGAATTTATCTTTTCTCATTTACATTCAAGAAATTATTTTGTATTATGAATCTAAATTCCATTACATATGTTGGAAAATGTATGTACATGACCCCCTTACTATCCATTTCATGTAAATATCATGAGATACCCATTTCTATCCCACCAAACCTTTTTATGATTTCTTATGTCACACCGTTATGTTGCTGAAATTACACCTCGATTTTCCAATCCAAAGTCATTGTCTAATGAATACCATACCAATTTCTCTATCAAGGGAATTCACCTTTATGAACATTTACTTATTAATTATAGAGTTTCATGTATGAATTAAAAATTCCTTTATCATGGAATAAATGATGATTTTTAATGAATCCATGTTGTATAATCTATATAGCACACTTATGCATGAAATGAAATGATTAAGAAGGGTGCACCCAAATAGTGCTCGAATGTATTGGGTAAAGATTAGTATTAGAATACATAAAGTGCAATGAGGGTTTAATCATTCTAATTCAAGTTAAATTAGGGTTTACTTATTCTCCTTGTTCAATGTGCCTTGGATCATTATAATATCATGTTAAATTTTGTTACCACATTTCAATGTTATGATAATCATGCTATATCATGACTTTATGTTCATATTTCTCTTGTCCTCCATTAGTATGACTATTACCTAACATTTACTGTATTCTTTATATTATTCTTTTTTTACTCTCTTACTAGTCTTTATAGCTCACCCTTTTCTTATGCACGTCCTTAGGTTATCCCATGTAATGCTAAGTACGAAGGAATGTGTATGGTCTTGTAAAAGAAGTTTTCAATAAAGATATTGTGTTTTATATTCTATGTTGTTATGTAATGTTTTTAATACCTAAATACACTAGACCTTTATATCTTCTATCTTGTATCAAGTGAATATTTTATGTAATAAATTATGTTTAAGTGTGAAATAAAGAGCAGGGTTGTTATAACTTGTATCAGAGGGTAGGTTTAGTTATTTTTGGGATCAGGATTAGAAAACCCTAGTGAAATCCTTATGGATAAGAATAATCATAATAAAAACATCCCTAAATTTTGGTGATTATTTATGAAGTGGTTTACCAAAAAAAAGACATCCCTATCTGGATAGGAGTAGGTAGAGGCGGCTCTGGTACAAATGTATCTAGGGGTAAAACCCAAAAACACCGCTTTGAGCTAAACTCGAATGAGAACTGGTGCATGACAACATGCCTTACTACACTCTTGGTTATGACACTCTTGGGGTTTATGATTTGGTAAATTCATAAGTTTAGTACGAACCATTATTAAAGGAATAAAAAAATTCCCCTAAGATTATATGTTTGGAATTAGATCACGTATAACATAGATTGAAGCCTATAAATTCAAAAGTTAAGGAAATAAAAGTAATTTATAAGTCATCTATTTTTGTATTTGGATTACCCTTTATGTGTTACCCCTAAATTTACTTTTATTCCATGAGGACTTGAGATGACAACCGATGTAGAGATCAATGTGATGACTATTCTTATGAGATGCCCAATCTGATGGGAGCAGGAATCGTGAACTTTATAATGATACTCTCTCAGTTAACTCATGTTTTGAATAAAAACATGGGACAAGAGGAAATTTGAACCTCTCCTAAAAAAAGAACAAGTCGCAATCGAAATCTTCATGAGACAAAGGCCTCCTACTTTTAATGGACCATCTGATCCCTCAATCGTCAAAAAATGGGTCAACTCCATTGATATGATCTTATCCATCCTTCAATGTTATGAACAAGAGAAGGTATTTATGGATTTTTATCATATAGAAGATGAATCTGACCAATGGTGGAAATTGATAAAAAAATATGAAGCCTTAGGAGTAGATCAAGGTGTTCGAATGGAAGAATTTATGGAAATTGTTTTTTGACAAATATTTTCCTCGTACCCTCCGACTTAAGATGGAAAGGGACTTACTTGACCTCAATAAAAAAGATGAAGAATCCATCGGAGAATACGAGGAAACATCACAAGGCTTTCATGATATAACATCAGCTTTTTCATTACCCCCGAATGCAAGGTTGACCGCTTATTTGGTGGGCTAAAACCTAGCCTATGGAAAGACCTAACGATCCGTGACTTCGAGAGATATGAGGAAATTGTACAATGTTACCTCAAAGTAGAAATAGAGATCGAAGAATCTCAGGAGTATCATGAGGATAAGGATAAGGTGGACTTTAATTATGGTGCTCCGGTGGATAAATCCAACAGTGCTAAGAAAATCCAACACCCCACTTGACAAAGGTGCAGAAAGAAGCAGCCTAGAAATTTCTTGAAGGGGATGGGTAAATGATTTAGGTGTGGAAGAGAAGGGTACCTGGCCATTAACTGTTAACAAAGAAAAACCATGGCTGTGACAGAGGAGGGAAATGATTCATTCGAACCTCAATGAATTGTTCATTGCTTCAATTATAAAGAACCATGGCACTTTTTAAACCAGTGCCCTAAGCCAAGGGTTTTCAGAGGCAGCCAATAACCTCCAAGGCAGTAAGGGTGAGCATTTTCCATCACTACCGCTGAATTAAACCCTGAAAATGAAGTGGTGATAGGTATTCTAGTTATTCATTAAAGAATAGTGAACATACCTTTTCATTCTTTTTGTATGCATTATTTTATATCCCAAAGTTTAGTAGAACAATCCCAACAACAACACATGTCATGGAAGTAAATATGTCAGTGAGAATGGAAAATGGGGCAATCATTGCATCCCATGAATATAACTCCTCCCCTGTCATAATTTTTGGATTTAAATTCATGAAGAACCTTTTCATACTCCCTCTAGTGGAATTTTATGTAATTATTAGCATGGATTGGATTTCCTAATATAGATCCATCATAGATTTTCATGAGATGGAAATCACTCTCCATATGGAGAATCGACCCCCGATTCTGTACAAGTGCAAGGAGGAGGATGGATCTTTTTTAGCACCATCATCCCAAGCATGGATATTACTGCCCTATGAGCATGAATATCTGGCCTAGATGAATGAGTCTAAAGAAGAAACCATCCTTAAGACATTATTATTGTGAGGGAATTCATTGAAGTGTTTCCTAAAGAATTGCTTGGTCTTTCTCCTAGAAGAGATGTTGGATTCTCAACTAATATTATACCTAGGGTATTTCCAATATCCAAGACTCTATATAGAATGGATGTTGTGGAGCTTTGGGATCTAAAGAAACAACTAAAAGAGAATCTAGATAAAGGGTTTATAAGCCCAAGTGCTTTACCATGGTTTGTACCAGTCCTCTTCATCAAGAAGAAGGATGGGTCTATGCACCATTACATTGACTATCACGAGCTTGAAAAAATCACGATAAAGAAGAAGTATCTTCTACCACGAATTGATGACTTGTTCAATCAGCTATGTGGAGCACAATTATTTTCCAAGGTGGATTTATGGTTGGGATTTTTCCAAGTAATATTGAAGAAGGGGGATATACCCAAGACTTCTTTTCATACAAGATATGGGCACAATGAATTCATAGTAATGCCTTTCGGAATCACTAATGCTCCAAAAATAATCATGTAATTTATGAATATATTCTTTATATATTACCTCGAAAAATTTATGATAGTATTTATAGACGATATTCTAATATTATCCAAAACCAAGGAGGTGCATGAGGAGAATCTAAGAATTGTGTTAGAGACCTTGTGAAAGGAGAATCTATATGAAAAGTACAAAAAGTGTCAGTTCTGGTTGAAGTAGGTCTCATTATTAGGTCATATGATCATAAGAAATGGGATATATATGGATCCCTCTAAGAAACTGTAATTGAGGGATGTAAAATTCCAACATCAGTAACAGATATCCATAGATTCATAGGGTTATCTAGATATTATCACTGATTTGTGAGAAATTTCTCACGATTTTCTAACCCTCTTACCAGGATATATTAGAAGGGAGTACAGTTTCATAGAGGGATTAATGAGAAGATAACTTCAAGGATTTGAAAAGGAGGCTTATCACTACACCCATTATCACATTACCTACAAGTGGAGAACTTTTTGTGGTATTTAGTGATGCTTCGAAGAATGGCCTAGGATGTTTGTTAATGAAAAATGACGAAGTCATTGCCTGTAATTCAATCCAATTGAAATTTCATGAGAAAAACTATCCAACACATGATCTGGATTTGGGTACAGTAATCTTCACTTTAAAAATTTGGAAACATTACCTCTTTGGGGAGAAGTGTGAAATATATACAGATCACAAAAGCCTCAACTATATATTCACATAGAAGGATTTAAACATGCGCCAACGAAGATGGTTAGAGTTGATAAAAGAATATGACTATACAACCCATTACCACCCTGGGAAAGAGAAAATGGTGGCAGATTATCTAAGTAGAAAGGACCCAATGATTCTATCATTGATGAGAATTGAAAAGGATCCAATATTCTTAGATTTGATAAAGATAGACATGGGAATCATAAATAAGAGAACATAATTAATCCCATCACAAATGATTGCTCAACCGTCACTTTTGGAAAGGTTAAAGGGTGCTCAAAAGGATGATGTGGGAATTAAGAAGAATGTGGAAACAATCAGAAAAGGGAAATACTCAGAGTTCAATGTTAATGAAGAAGGAATTTTGGGATTTGGGTCAATACTATGTGTTCCATCCAATCCAGATTTGAAGAAAGAACTTTTGGATGATACACATAGTTCGGATTTCTCTATTCACCCAGGAAACACAAAGATGTATCAATATCTCCGATAGCATTATTGGTTGGATAAAATGAAGAAGGAGATATTTGAGTATACATCAAAGTGCCTGGTATGTCAAAAAGTTAAGGCTGAGAGGTAGAAGTATAAGGGGATTATGAAACCATTATCCATACCAACATGGAAATGGGATAACATCACCATGGGCTTTGTCACCAGAATTACGAAGAAATCCAAAGAAAAAAAATGCTATCTGGGTTGTTTTGGAACGTCTTACAAAGACTACACACTTCATTGCAATTAGATAATATTTCTCATTGGATGAAATCACATATATATATATTAGAGAAGTGGTAAGACTGAATGGAGTTCCACTATCTATTTTATCTGATCGATATCAAAGATTCACCTCTAAGTTCTGGAAGAGTCTTCAACAAGCTCTAAAGGATGAGATAAACTTCAGTACGACTTATTACCCTCAAAATGATGGCTAATCTAAGCAGACTATCCAAACACTTGAGGACATGTTGAGATCAAGATCAATGGACTTCAAAGGAGGGTGGGATCAACATCTTCCTCTGGTTGAGTTCTCTTACAATAATACTTTCCACTCAAGAATCCAAATGACCCCTTATGAATCCCTTTATAGGAAGAGGTGTAGAACACCAAAATTTTGGGATGATGTTTGGGAGTGAAAACTCTTAGGTCCAGAAATCATCGAAGAAATGGTGGAGAAGGTTAAGACTATCCAACAACACTTTAAATCTGCTCAGATTCGAAAAAATATCTATGTTGATAATTGTCGACGAGATATAGATTTTGATGTCAGAGACATGGTATACTTCCACATATCACTGTGGAATAGAGTTATGATATTTGGGAAGGGAAAGCTTAGTCCAAGGTACATCATCTCTTTTGAGATCCTTGATCGTGTTGGAGTAGTGGCCTATCGAATAGAACTCCCACCAAAACAATCTCAAGTATATGATTTATTCCATGTATCAATCGTGAGTAAGTACATACCTGACCCATCACATGTACTCAATATATAGGTGGTACCATTGGAGAATGACCTCTTCTATAAGAGAATCTTGTGAAGATCTTAGATCGTAGGGAAAAAGTTCAACGAAATAAGACAATTCCCCCTTCAAGGTGTTGTGGCTAAACCACAAGTTTGAAGTGGAAACGTGGGAATCCGAGGAAGTAATGAAGAAGAATTAACCGCATCTGTTTTAGTGTTAGAAAAGGGAATTTCAAGTGCGAAATTTCTTAAGGGGGGGAGATTGTAATGAACCAATATTTTATTAATGAAAATTCCTCTTGATATAATTAAATGTATTATTATGTATAATGGTTATATAACATATTCACTTCTGTGGTTTTATGATTTTGGATTTCAAAATACCATTAATAATTTTTACCATTGTTAATATAGCTATTGAACATTGATCGCATGATTGAATATAGGGCTTTAACAAATCCAATTTACTCAGGCAAAGGAAGAGATAACATCATCCAGTAGAATTTCTCCATAGGAAGCCCATTTGTCAGAGCTTGGAATAGAGGTATCATCACTGGGCTTGGATCTTGACTAAGCCCAAGCTGAACTTCAACACGTTAAGCTTGAACAAAACCGCCTACGAGAGAAGTGGAAGTTAATATAGATTACCACCCGAACGATGTTATCTGAGCCACTGCAAGAGTCTGTCACTATCACACACTTTACCCTTATGTCATATGCGGGTGTTATAAGGGGTTGTTTAACAAGACCCTAGCACTATGATTATGTGCATTATTTTTTTATAGAATAAAAAATATACATTCATTTTATTATTTTTTACATTGTAAATAGTTTTTAAAGAACAAATAATTTTTTTAGTTATTATTATATTAAGAAATATATTTTTATGAATAAATAAATTTTTTAATTAAATAATATTTTACTAAAATATTATTACTAAATTAATTTTTATTAAATATAAATTATCGTATAATTTTTTTGAATACAATTGTAATTTTTATTAAGGTTTGAAATATGTTTTTGACAAAACCCATGAATTTTCAATAAATGTCGGTATTTATTTTAAAATTAAAAAATTAAAATATTTATAAAATTTTTTATATAAAATGAATATTATTTTTGGAATCAGGATTTCAAAATTATCCAATGATGAATTTTTCATAATTTTCTGAGATAGTCGAATTTTGGGGTAAAAATTAAATACTGTTTTAATATATATAATGTGTTTTATGAAATCGTAATGACCCAATAGCGATGTAATAAAATAATAGAAATGTTATTTTAGGCCAATATATGTTTTAACTTTAAAATAATTTGATTTTAGTTTTTTTGGTTAATTTTATGGTGCCTTAGTGGACCCTCCAAGACTTATAAAACATTTTAACTTTTAAAATGATTTCCATGAGAGTGTGACTCACCTCCACATAAGCAAGACAAATATTTTAATAAGTTTGGACATTTTCCCTATAAAATAATTTTTTTCACTCCCCTTTTTCAAAAACCATGGGCAAAAACCATGGGTAGGTTTTTGGTTTTGATTAGTTTAATGTGTGGTGTTCAAAACCTAAATAATAAATAATTCCCTCTCGTTTCCTATATAAACCCACACAAGCTCCTACTTCATCTTAAATAAAAGCCTTTGGAGATCAAATGATCTCTGACCTAATCTCTATATTATCCTCCCAAGGGTCCCCAATCTCCCAATAATTCTCTCCCTAGCATCTCCCAAGCCTTTGGGAGCACACTTTCAAGTAAGGGATTTCTTCCTTTCTCATTTTTGTCCAAATTTATTTATATTGTTATACCATTTTGTTTTAAATTAAAAATGTTTCGGTATTATTTTTCACCTCCCCCATACTTCCATACTTATGTTTTAATGATAATATACCTCTTTTTCTCTCATTAATGCCTCCCATGTACACCCGTTACCATGCCGAAATTCCATAAAGAATTTCTCTGTTCTCATTTACATTCAAGAAATTCTTTTGTATTACGAATCTAAATTACATTAAATATGTTGGGAAATGTATATATATAACAAATATTAATGTCCATTTCATTTAAATATTATTATATCCCCCTTTCTCTCTCATCATACATTTTTATGAATTCTTATGTCATGCCGTTATGGTGCTGAAATTGCACCTCGATTTTCCAAGACAAAGTCATTGTGTAATGAAGAACTTGCCCATTTCTCTTTCAAGGGTATTCAACTTTATACACATTTACTTATTGATTATATAGTTTCATGTATCAATTACACATTACTTTATCATAGAATAAATTATGATGTTTAATGAATCCATGTTGTATGATCTATGTGGAACACTTATGAATGAAATTAAATGATTAAGAAGAGTGCGCCTTGATAGTGCTCTGATGGATTGGGTGAAGATTAGTATCTTGATACGTCAGTTTAAATGAGATTTTACTCATGATAATTCAAGTAAAATTATGTTTTACACATTCTCCATGTTCAATGATCCTTGGATCATGCTAATATCATGTTAAATGTTGTTTCCACATTTCCATGTTATGATAATCATGCTATATCATGCCTTTATGTTAATGTTTATCTTGTGCTCCGTTGATTTGACTATTTCCTGAAATGTAATATATTATTCATTTTATTCCATTCTTACTCCATTATTGGGTTTTATAGCTCACCCTTTTCTTATGCATTTCCTCAGGTTGACCTGTGCAATGCAAAGTATGAAGGAATGTGTATGGTCATGTAAAAGTAGTTTTCAACAAAGATGTTGTGTTTTATGTTCTAAGTTGTTATGTAATGTTTTCCTAATCGACAAAGACACTATACCTATCAATATTAAATTTTGTATCAAGTGAATATTTTATGTAATAATTTATTTTTAAGTGTGAAATAAAGAGCAGTGTTATTATAAGTACAACCCAATGAATGAAAATTGAGGTAAGAAACTCCTTACCTTGATACCAATTTTTTTATGTTTGTCCTTTAACTAATATATAACAGAATTATATTAATTATTTAATTATATATAAACTCTTTAAATGTTTATTTCCATATCATTAAACTATTTAATTCATTTATTTCAATGAAATATTTAATTACTTAATTAGTTAAGTTCACATTGGGTGTTTTGAGGACCTATAGTTCATAATTTCAAAATAACTTTGGTATATTGAACATGGTCAAAGTGGTCATGGTTATATTATAATTATAATTATAATATTTAAATAATTAGAATTTTTATATATATAATACCATTTTAGAACCATCCCTGAAAGGTGAATATAAAAATTGAATCACATCACTTTGTGGAGGATGTAATCCACACGTACACATGAATGGGGTTACCATTTTCCAAAGGATGGAAGGGAAAGAAAGAATATGATATATTAAATTTATATAATTATAATTATTCCATTAATATATATATATATATATATTAATTTAATCAATCATTATAAAAATCCGTGAGAGGTGGTGATGGAAAACAAAACATGTCATTTCATGAGTTGGTAGTCCACATGTATGCATGAATGATGTTTTCATCAGTCATAGTATAAAAGAGGACATAAATAAGGATATTAAATTAACATAATAACATATAAATATAGGTTACATACTTATTATATTATATGAGCATGGTTAGGATAATATATAAGGAGGTATAAGAATAAGTGAAATGAAAATTCTCGGTTAAAATGATTACCTCCTCTTTGAAAAAACTCATTTGGATACCACAACAACTTTAATGTATCATAAGAAGTTAGGAAGAGTTTTTATAGGGTTTTTACAAGACAATTGGCTCAATATTTGTGAGTAATAGAGCATATGTGGTGTCCATATATAAGAGTGAAGAGGGGAACCCTTGAAATTACATAAAGTATTAAATTAATATAAATTAATTTTCATGTTCATGTTGCTAAAAAATGATGTATTTAAAATATAGTATGGAAATAAAAATAGATAAACCTATCCAATAATATTTAGGCAATTTAAGGGTATTTTAACCCTTATCTATTATTTTTACACCCTCATTAAGCCATCAGATGATTACCGCGAAATCAATGTTGTTTACTTTTTTGGGGGAAAAAGTTACAATAAAAGGAAAAGTGATAAATAAGTGTGAAATGGTTGAAAATATTGAATATATTCCATTAAATTATGGAAATATAATATTTTTATGATTTTTAAAACATTTTATAAAATATTACTTGATATAAAATACTATTAAATTCATTTTCAAGACTACCCACATAATTAAACTTAAAAAAAATAAATACAATAATTAAATTTGAATATAAAATTTTAAAAAATCAATAATAAATTAATTTTATAAAAACAATTATTATAATACCATAAATATCCTTAGAAATATTACACTTTGATTTTTAAAAATCATTTACTTGATTTTTCTACTGCTTGCACAAGAACTATTTCGGGGTTGCCTAAGAAATTAAATATATTATTTAATCACTAAAAATTAAAAATTAATCTACATGAATATAATATAATTCATATTTAAAATAAACATTTATAATTGGACATAAATATTTTTATCCGTATGAAGAAATATTTTAGATAATAAACTTAAGTGATGGAGATTTTATATTTATTCAATACATAAAAATATATTATGGTCATTATCTAATAAAAATGGAAACATGTATCCATTACATTGAATATATGATGAGGATGGATGAAATTAACTCATCAAATATAAATTAGGTAGGTGTTTTATTTCTTTTTAAAACCTTATCAATTTATTTTTAACCATAATTATCAAATTTACCCTTACCGATTTGACAAATATTTACCACTATTACTACTCATAATGGAAAAAAATAAAAAATACATGTTTACAAAGTTTTATAATCGTGATTCCAAATTTTGAATACATTTTATCAAATTAAATTTCAATAATTGGAAGAAATTACTTGTAAAATAAAACTAAAATATGTGATGAAAAACAGTTTTTAGAATAAATGTGTTTTTAATCCTAAAATCAAATTATACAAATATCAAGTATAAAGATGATTCCAATGAAGTTATTTATGTTAAATAAAATTAAGGGAGGCTTATGTTTTTTATGATTAAAATAAAAATAAAATAGGACTTTCAAATTACATGGTTTAATGGAAATACATGACAATTTTATAAAAATAGCTATTTTTTAATCATACATAGAAAAATAAATCTTTTTAGAAAAATATTAAATTATCATCTTAAGATAAAGTTATTGGGATGATTTAAAGGGTTATATAGTTTTTATAAAATAAAATTTCTTAATTTTGAGGAAATTAATTTTAATATTCTCTCACAAAAAAATAAAATAAAAACAATTTGTGAAAAAAAAATATTTCTAAAGAAAAAAATGACTTTACTAAAATTTGGGTGATTAATTAATACTAATTAATCAATTGATATGTAGTGACTAGAACCTTAATAAATGTATATATATATATCATAATGTATTTTCTCCTATTCATACCCTCCAATTCAACTGCTAGGTTATAACTGTCATATTTGAATAATAATATTTTTCATTCATTAAAGCTCTCTGTTGCATGTCGTATATGTTATAAAATATAGTCTTATTTTAAAACACTGGATTATTAAAATGAAATTCTTTAAATACATTGTATAACATATTATAGAATCATTTTAAATAATTTAAATTTAATATATATACATTAACAATATAATAATATTATATTCATGAATAAAGGAATAAATAAATTAATTAAAAATTCATTAATTTACACATGGGATATAATGAAAAATTTATCAAACATGAATATAAAAAATTTATAATTTATAGATAAAGAATATGAAGTTTCTATATAATATAAATTTAAACACATTATATTTCTATTCCAATTTTTTCATTTACATGGAATATATATATGGACCAATTCATATTAAGATGTATGAAATATTAATACATGCATTTTTCATATATTATATCCATAAAAACACTATATTTATAATATAAATTATTTAGACAATTTAAATGTCATTTATTTTATATTTACCTAACCCTTGATATTTCCCTCTAAAATAATTTTCTAATAGTTTAAATAAATTTCACATAAAAAATGTTCAATATTAACATTTCATATAATTATTTGATAATATTTTATAAAATCAATATAAAAACATTATATTTTGTCTTATTTTTCAATTTATAAACACTTTATAAATAATTTTATAATTTTAATATAAACACTTTACATTAAAATAAAAAATTCAATACCATATAAATTTAATGCATTTGAAAATAAAATTTAATATTAAAATATTCATTTTATTTATCATTTCATAAATATTTTATAAATAATTATGAACAATTCATAATAACCAATCTATTAAAACTTAATAATTTGAAAAATATTTTATATTCCTTTATAATAATTTATAAAAAAAATTCATATTTATTTTCATAAATGAAAACAAAATAGAAATTAAAAACACAATATAACACATGTAACAATATATACTATTGTTTTATGTGATATAAGTATAAATGTATCATAGGTAAACATTAAATTCCCCAACCCTAGTAGCTCAGAGTCAGTAGTTACATTAATACTTATTTACTATACACAAGTGATCACATCCCAATGGCCTAACAATTTTAGTAGTCTTGGAAAAATATATACATTATTGATTCTATAAATACATTTAAAAAAATAAAATACAACATAGTGTTTTCTTTTAGAACACCAATATTCCCTTTAGCATATCACTACATGTCAATAATAATACACTTCTTAGGATGGTATGGAAATGAAACATAAGAAAGGTTTTATCTTTAATGCTTAGTAATGTAATGACCCAGATTTTTTATGTATTATTTTTAAATATTATATGGAATATATTCGAAGCCTAGCGCTGAGACGATGTGATATTCCAAGGCCCAATTTTCTTATAATAAATGTTTAAAATATATTAAAATATTAAATATCAAACATACACAACTTTCCTGAAAAATTGTAATAACCTCTAAACGGGTGCTCGAATTAGAAATCTGAGGGCACAATTATGTTCAAAGCAGTGGATTTACCCAAGGTAGGACCTAAAAGTAGCCGACAAAACTCAACTATGAAAAGTAGTTTTGGGTGATTTTAATGAATAAAATAAATCTTCAATTTATTTTATTTTACCATTTCATCGGCATAGTGACACATTGATGATTTTTATTTGAAATAAACCTTCATTCATGGATATAGGGTTAGGTTCATAACCTTAGAAATTCCATGGAGGCTCTAGACAGAAACCCTAGAGAATTTTCATGCTGACGACGAAAGAGACTTTGATCGAACATCGTTCTTGAAGGATCTCACCAGTGACAATCAATCCTAAATAGGGAATGATCCAATTTATAGGTAGGATGTGTTATTTTGGATTTCTTTCCCTGTTCTTAGATTCAATGAAGAACAGGGACTAAACAATGAATAGGTTGATCCACAATTCGATCATAACCTTGTGGGATTTGTTTCATTGTGGGATTATCAGGTTTTGATTATTTTGAGAATTGATTTTTTTTCTGATCATTCTTACTAGAACAGATCTAGGCCAAAATGAACAATAGTCGAGGTTTTTTCCTTGGATTTTTTCCTTGTGTTTTTACCTCACTTTTTTTCTATGCGTGTTATTCATTATTTATTGCCATTATGAATGAACAATTGTTGCTCCATTGTTTCTTGGCGCTATGATCCAAAATTGGAGATCCAATATTGGGACGACCTAACAGAGGTGAGACAATGAAAGATGAATTAGATCAGATTAGAAAAAAACTATTCTTAAAGAGGTTTGTGTTAGAATAGATAGAAATGATTTTTAGATCCGATTGAAGGCCTGAAACACATCGATTCAATGTCAAGGTGGTGAAACGACCATGTATCTGCTGTTTCGAGGTGAATATACCAACATAACGAGATCCAGATCATTTTCTGAGGTGTTGGGAGGATGAATGCGAATTTATGAAAAAAATTGATGAACACAGTGTATAACCCGAGGTTACATGATGTTTTTCCCCCAATGATAGGTTACTAGGGTTTTGGGAGATAGTTAAACATCACACAACATGTGACCCCTATTAAACACCATGTATTCTCTCCCCATAGACTCGGAGTGTACATGGTAAGTACATAGAAATGAGGAGTACATGGGTTTCCTACATGGGATGTACTCCGTCACACAACTTGGACGGACCAAGTACATAGACTACCCCATGTACTGGTACATGTGCAAGGTTACATAGGTTAACACTGTTTACTGGCACATGAATAGATCACACGAGAAGACCCCAGATGGATGGACATGACATGTGACTCATTCAACATGGCATGTAACCATCTTCTACACAACATGTTCTAAAGACACGAGCCATTAGACACGGGTAGTACCCAAGGTCAAGGGACATAACGTATGAGACTACTACAAACCATGTACCACCTTTCTACATGGATTGAATCTCTTTTCCTATGTATCTTGGATACGTTTCATTTGGGTTTGTCCCTTTATCATTTTTGTTGAAGGTATGTAAAAAGAATTTCACACTCATAAGACTACTTTCCCCTTCAATAGGACTTTCCCGATAGAGTTGTGGAATCACCTAAGAGGCCTAGAGTGGGATCCTCTATCCATTCTTCCTTCTATAGGTAGAGTCTTCGGTATTGACATGACAGAATTTACAGGGCCTTGATCCTATACTTTGCGAGTTAATCAAAATTGAGTTGTTGGTATCACCCCATGGACCTAGATGTGATCCTCATTTTTGTATCATGTCTCTCTCTATAGATCTTTCAGTGTATCTCTCTATTGACAATTTCCTATGTACAATACTTCTCAAACAAACATCATCAGTGTTATTGGACTGAGGAGTTTGTTTTCCGAGATGAGTGCTTCATGGAATCTTCAATCTAGATTTCTAGTGTTTATTCGGGATAATCATGACTTACCTCTATATTTCGTGTCATAGATTGATTATATCTGTATATTATTATATGTAGTATAGAAATATGGTTGTGTAGAGGTAATTGTACTTTCCTTTGATGTATTACTTTGTGGTTTTAGGGTGTCCTAATGAGTTTTGTTATACTCACCCCTGCATTGTATTTTCCTGCACGTATCGTGTCTTGTGTAGATGAGTGACCTTTTGATAGAGTCCTAGGAGGACCAGGACTAGGAGGTGATTTGTGAGATCAGGCAGGATGAGGTGTGTTCCTATAGCTACAAACAATAGTCCTAGTACTTTTACTTACAAGTTGGACTTGTGGTTACATACTTCTTTTGGTGGGATTTTATTTGGCCCAGCTTCACTTTAATTTCCTTTCATACTTTGTTTTTTGGGATATTGTTCCATGAATTCATTATTTACTTAGTGGTTTTTATATTTCATCATTTTGTGGTCTTGGAGATGGGTTCATGTATACAGGTACATAGACAATTCCTCCCATGTTAGTGATATGCGTACTTCGTTCTAGTCACCAGCCCCTGGACGATTGGAGGTGGATTTTGGGGAGTTATAGAATGGGACCCACTGGGATGGGTCATGAAAGATTGGTACCAGAGGTGGTTGGTTCTACTTTAAGACTAGGAGTCTATGAGATTGGTTTGGGGAAATAGTGTTAAGTGTTTTGAGTTTGGATTTCGGGCTAGGGACTCTAGTGTTGGTGCAGGTGACCAACGTATCCATACACCAAGACTCTGATAACTTAATTTTTGAATTAGTACATGAAAAAACTATTTTCTATGAAATAATGGTACATGCATCATATATTAATGGGTTGTGGTTTCAATGTCCTTATTGAGTTAGCTCTTCAGATATACTCATTGACTAGGAAATATCTCATTTTCTTACAGGATGACTCAACGATGCATACTAGATAGGATTCAGTAGCTTGATAATGAGGGTGACCCCCCCTAAGTGATGAGGCTTTGATAAAGGGACCAGTTATTCTAATGTTATCTCAAGGTGGTTCACAAGCTATACTTCAACCTATTGAGCAGTGTGTGGTACCCATAGTACCAACAAACGAGGATCATAGGTTGAGTGTGCTCCATGAGTTTAAGATAAATATACCCCTAAGGTTCCAAAGAGAGATCGATCCCCAAGTGGACAAGGACTATCTTGAGGTGGTGAAATAATTTTTCCGCTTAGTTCGAACACTAGAAAATAAGATGGTGGATATAGTGGAAATCCTTCTACATGGCTCAATAGATCTATGGTGGAGTTTGGATATCCATACTAAAAAACAAAATCAACTCTTTCATGGAAAATGTTTGAGATTCTCTTTAGAGAAGAGTTCTCAATAGTTATGCTAAGAGCTATGCATATACAAAAGCTTATTCAGCTCTAGTAAGGTAGCACAATAGTGGCTGATTATTCATCGAGGTTCACTAAACCTTCCAAGTACTTGATGGATGTGGTTAGAGATCCGTAATTTAGGGATCAAAACATCAAGCAAGGTGTGTGTAGAGATATCTGATCCATTATTATCCCTCTATGAATTACAAATGACGCTAGGGGTTCTTGAGAGATCTTTGGTAGTTGAAAGCTTCTTGGATGAGTAGATATAACTGGTGATAGTTAGTAGTGGATGATTTGGAGTAGAGACCTAGGAGGTAGGGAGTGGACATCAGTCCTAGGGACCTTGACACAAGATATGTTTTAGGAGGAGGTCCTAGAACATAGGATCTATAGTTTAGGGAATATATGGTGGTTTCATTCAACCTAGGGAGAGGAGGTTTTATTCATGTGATGGAAGGGGAAATCTCACTTGAGATTTTCTAACCCACCATGCTACTAACAGGGAGAATTTGGATGGACCACCGAGGTATAGGTAGTGGCAGGAGTAGGTATATCTATAGGGCAACAGACATGGTAGAGGGTCTGGGAGAGAAACAAGATGTGGTCGATGTTTCGATTTATTACCAGAACCACCCCTAGAGGTCCAAGACAGGCTCGAGGAGCTGTAGGATAGGGGAGGGGACAACTGCATGGAGTCATGGAATATGACCCAGGGGCTCCAGGAATGATATGAGGTATGATCTGTGTCTTTTCTAATTTAACTGCAGTACTGATAGAAATAGGTTATAGTCATTCATTTCTCTCCACATATCTTGTTCTTGACCTATAGATTCTGTTTGAACTGTTGACTTGAAGTTTACACTTGGATACACCTAGTAGAGAAGAGACAGTGATCAAAAACTTGTGCCAACACTGGGACCTGGCCCATATTGGTGAGAGTTTCAGTTGGAACCTCTCGGTGGTAGGGTTGAGACCTTATGACATCATTCTGGGTATGGATTGGTTATCCACAATCTATGACCAGATTAACTATTGTAGGCGAAGGGTGTGGGTTGTCCACAATGATGGAATAACATTTTCATTTTTTGGTGAAAGGGAAACCCATGAAGCATTTTATGGACTCATGCATTGGAGGATGAAACCAATTAATCATTAGTTGGATATCCAAACCCTTAGTGCATCATATGTTATGAGCATTAATTTTATAGCGGTGGTGGTGGATTACAAGGACGTGTTTCCCAAAGATGTTCAAAGATTACCTCCTCTCTGGGTGATATAAGTTTTCATTTATTTACACCTTTCAAGGGAACCAATATCTACACCATCATATCAGATGGATCCCATAGAGCTTCGTGAGATGAGGGTGCATTTAGAGAAATTGAAAATGAAGGGATTCGTGATACCTAGTGTTTCACCCTGGGTAGACCCAGTTTTGTTTGACAAAAAGGTAGACAAGAGCTTGAGGTTGTGTGTGGACTACCAGTGCTAGAACTTGGTGACCGTGAAGAAAATGTATCTTCTAAAAAGATCAATGACCTTTTTGATCAGTCGAGAGGGGGATGATAGTTCTCAAAGCATGAGATCAGATTAGGATTTCACCAGTTGTGAGTACGGGATGAGGATATACCGAAGTTGGATTTTAGATGTCGTTACAGTCACTATGTGTACTCGGTGATGCCCTTTAGTGCGAAAAATTCCCTAGTAGTGTTCACATGACTCATGAACGGGATGATTCATACTTATTTAGACCAATTCATGGTAGTATTCATTGACTATATCCTTGTGTACTCTATGTATGATGAGGAGCACCCAAGATACATAAAGATGGTTCTAGACATACTCTGATAGAAACATATTTATTAGAAACTCTTGAAGATCCAGTTCTGGATCTAGTTGATCCAATTTTTGGGATATGTTATCTCAGCGGATGGAGTGGAAGTTGACCTGAAAAAGGTTGAGGTAGTGTAAGCATGAGATCTACCTAAGAGCATGCCATAGGTGCGAAGCTTCCTCGGGATAACATGCTATTATCTACGATTCATACCTGATTTCTCTAGGATATTAGAAACTATGAAAGCTTTAACTCTAAAGGGGAAACCTTTTGTGTTGAAAGAGAAGTGACAATCATCTTTTTAGCAACTGAGATAGATATTGACAAGTGATCTGATCTTTAGATTACTGTAGGAGGGTGTCGAGTATGTAGTGTTCTACGATGAATCTGGAATCAGGCTTGGTTGTTTCTAGTTGAAAAGGCAAGGGGTTATTTCCTATGGTTCATGCTATTTGATACCACCTGATTAGAACTACATAATCCCTAATATTGAGTTAGCAGCGGTAGTCTTTGCATTGAAGATGTGGTGACACTACCAGATGGGTGAGAAATTTATCATCTACTATGATCACAAGAGTCTCAAGTTTATGTTTTCATAGAAGGATTTGAACTTGAGATAGAGGCAATGGATAGAGTTCATTTATGGCAACGACATAAATGTTGTCTATACTCTTGGGAAGTGGAATGTGGTGTGAGATTCTACCAATATGTGATCTAATTCACAGTTTCTAAACACGGAATTGGATAAGTTGGCCTCGTTATAATTATCCTTTATGGATGGAGATGGAGGATCTTACCTCTAGTAGATTGTCTTTACCCCTCCACTCTTATAGTGAGTCAGGGAGGCACAACTTGGGGATACTGACTATGAGACCCTATGTGCTCAGATGTCCACAAGACATGCTCTTGATTGATATTTACTAGGTGGGGAGAAAGTTGTTCTTTTCAGAGGGAGTATAGTAGTATGAGCGACGTTGTAGGAGGATTTTTTGAGGGATTTTAACATGTCCCATTTGTGATAACTTTGGTTATTCACTTTCTTGGATACCAACACCATTTATTTCCTATGTTAGCTAAGCCATTACTATAAAAAACTACTCGGTTCTAATCCCTACCAATTCGAGGTACATATTTGGAAGGATATCATTCCATCGGTGCCTCCCCTCTTCACCTTCCCTATTTCTTCTACAAGAAACCTTTATGAAATAACATATATTAGTCAAAGAAACATGGTAATATTTAAATTCTAAAATATTTAAAATTAATCATAGAGTAAAAAATAATTTATGGCATTCTATTAACATCACCCTAACCTCTAATGTTATCTAAACCATCCTCTGATACGAACTATAAGGACCTGACCTTATTACATTACATAATCTTGAATTTAGTCAAGAAAAAACGTCCTTTCACATTGATTATCTTTTCAAGTTTATAAATTTATATAATTTAGAGATAATACATTCATAACATTACACATTAATACAGAGTGGATACCATAATAAATAGTATTCATTTCTTCCAAAATATAAAAAATTTCAAATAAAATATGATTTCATTAAAAATTCTTCAAACAATTAAATTGGATTCTTTATTTGTTTTACACATCCTTATAACCTATGAAAATCATTTAAAAACTTGGTATGAGAACAAAAATCTCAGTACGGGATATAAAAAGAAGGAAAGAACATATTAGTCCATGAATACTTTTAACGTATGAAATCATTTTAAAAAGACATACTTGTCACCCATATATAATTACTTTGTGAAACTTGGTATTTAAAAAAGGTCCCCAAAAAACATGATAACATAAATAGACCCATAAATTTATCTTAGGGAATTACTTACACAATCTTATAACCATCTCAGCTACCTTATAATTTGTAAACCTCACACCTATCTTACAATTTGTGTAACCATCGCAGTTACACTTGGAGTAACCATACTTACGACCTCCAACATACACACACCCAATGCATTTTAGGGAGATATAAGCCCCAAAATTCATCATAAGAAATTCCCAATAATCAGAACACAATCATACAACATGAATGATTTCATAAAAACATTACTATTGAATTTCGTAAAATAGAATTTTCAAAGAGGTTTTTAAAAAAAATCCTTTATACATATCATATAATTGAAGTGAGACTTAATATATTGGATGGAATATGTATATACTCTAGAAATAAACATAATTAAACTTAATATAATCAGAATTCATAAAAAAAACAATTTAAATACCACATAAATAATGAAGTATGGTTTACCCAAAGGATAGAAATCGGGTTAAGAATTCCCTTACCTTGGATTTTTCTTACTTAAAATTTGTTTTAAAACTCTAGTATTGTGGTGAAAAGAGTGTTATTAAGATATTACATAAACATATTCATGTTTATAATACCATATATGATCATTTCCAAACATCATTTCTCCCGTTAATTGTTAGTATTTTGTTCCTTCCATTGTTTTGGGTGCGTTCTTTACATGATTTCCATGGTCGGTTCATGATGAATATTCTAGTAGACTGGAAGGGAAAATACAGAATTTGAATGGAGTGGTATATAAATGTTTCCATAACAATAATTTATACCTTTTATCATTTTGAATTTTTACATGAGGATGATTAATAAGTTAAATCATTATTGATATTTGTTTATGTCATTTTGGTGATTCTTCGATCTTAAAGAAATCATTTTGTTTTATAAATTAAAAACATGTGTAAAAATTTATTTCATAACCTTATATAATATATAATACATAAATTATAATCTAGTTCAACCATAGAAATGGTTTCATGACCAGTCCTAAAGGATGTAAAAGAAATTGAAATCACTTCATCCACAGTGTCAGTTTATCGAAACATCAAAGATGGTGATTTAATTTCTTGAATAAGTGGAAGAGGAGAAGGAATATAATGGCGAGTATTCCATAAACATGATGAAATCCAGAATATGTAAGATACTGTATCATTCATGCATCCTGGATAAGGGAAGGTGAGGAAATAAAAAGAAAAGAAAGTAATCCTGAAATAAAAGAAAATTTGAGAAATCCTTTACGAAAATTTTCTAGCCTAACGATGTCGCTTAAAATTTCATAAAATATTTTGATGATAAAAAAGAGGTTTCTCCTCATTCTTACATAATATGGGATGTAAGGGAAATATTTATTGACATATCACAACATAATCCATTGGAAATAATGAAGAATAACATAAAATAAATGCTGGAAAAAAGGGTGGTTGATTCACTTACCTTGTAGAGTAACTCCAAAAAAATGAAGCTTGGGACCTCTGAGGATTGAGGAAACCTTGGGAGTACTAAAAGAGAGGTAAGAAGACAAGATCTTAGTTGAGTATGAATTTTGAATGAATGGAATGAAGGAATGAGTTGGTATTTTTAGCAAAAGTGGGGGAATATTTTATTAATTTCCATGGGACACCTCCTTAGTGTTATTTGAAAAACCTTGGGCTTTACCATGGTATTTTACCATGGTATTGGCCACTTGGGACACATCATAAAAATTTTTACTGTAAAAAAGTTTACCCGAATTATTACATCATTATTACATCATTAATGATGTCATTAAACACACCGAAACTCAAACTGTATTTTATTATTCACCGAAAATTCAACTATATTAGAAAAATTCCAAAAATTCACCCTAACCATTTTTAGATGTGTAGAATTAAAAATTGAACTCCATTTTCTAAAAATAATTTTATAAATATTATTAATTTAATTTTGAAATAAAATCAGAATTTATTCAAAAATAACAGTTTAAAATCCCTAACTCTTTTTTTAACACCTTGAAAAATTAATTGACATTTCATTATCTTATATCCTTAAGAAAATAAAATAATAATATGAATTACTATTCATAAGGGTCATATTACTATTCATATTACTATTCATAAGGGTATGTTACTATTCACTAAAAAGAGAAGTTGGTTTTTTCAGACTCGAAATAACTTACTGGTCATAATTGTAGATATCTGTTTCTTGAAATTCAAAACATAGATGTGGAAAAATAATTTTTAAAGGATAGTTATAAATATCTACTTAAAACAAAATTTTATACATTTCAATTTATTTTTAGAAAACCTTCGGGTGTTACATTATCCCCACCTTCTAGAAATTGCATCCTTTTAATTTTATTTACTTATTAATCAAGTGAGGGTACCCTTCCCTTATTGAATTTTCAGACTCCCATGTTGCTTTTTCAACCACATGGTTTCTCCACAAAACCTTTACCTGGTGGATTACCTAATTCCGCAATAACTGTTCCCTTCGATCAAGAATATGAACTAGTTTCTCTTCATAAGAAAGGTTCTCTTCTAGCTGAACTGCTTCTGGGATCAAGACATGTGTTGAATCTGAAACATACATTCTCAACATTGAAACAAGAAAAACATTGTGTACCTGAGAAAAACATAGAGGCAAAGATACTCAGAATGCAATTGGTCCAACTTTATCAAAGATTTCAAGAGGACTGATGAACCACATCCTTAGCTTTATTTTCTTACCAAAATGCATCACACTTTTCCAAGGAGTGATTTTAAGGAAAACTTGGTCACCTACCTTGAAAGAGAAGTCTTTCCTTCTATTATCTGTATAAATTTTCTTCCTACTCTGAGTTGTCCTGATGTGCTATTGGATCTTCTTCACTTTCTTAGATACTTCTTCTATAAATTCTGGTCCCATCAACTTCCTTTCCCTGACATCATCCCAAAAATCTCAAGTTAGACACCACTTACCATAAAATGCCACAAAAGGTGCCATCTGTATACAGAAATTAAAACTGTTATTATAAGAAAACTCAACTAAAGAAAGATACCAATCCCAACTTCCCTAGTAGTCCATTGAACTAGATCAAAGAATTTCCTCCAAAGTTTTAATTTTTAATTATGACTACCCATCTGATTGAGGATGAAAAGATGTATTGAAATTTAATTCTATACCTAATGACTTATGAGGGACCATCCAAAAAGTAGAAGTGAACCTGGGATCTTGATTAGATATTTTGGAAAGAGGAACTCCTTGAAACCTGACAATCTCATTGAGGTAATGTCGAGAAATCTGATCCAATGACATTGTATCTTGGATTGAAAGGAAATTTGTAGATTTTTTCTAACGATAAATAATAGACCAAATCACATTGTTACCCCGAGAAGTCTTAGGTAGTCCCACCACAAAGTCCATGGATATATCCTCCCATTTCCACTATAGCACTAGAAAAGGTTGAAGAATCCCCTTCAGTAACTGCCTCTCTTCTTTAACCTGTTGACATTTCAATCATTTCATTGTAAAATCAGTAATATCCCTTTTTATTCCACGCCACCAGTAATACTCCTAAAGGACTCTATAAATCTTAGTAATTCCAGGATGAACTGAAAGTAGAGAACCATGAGCTTCACACAACAAATATTCTTCAACTAGGAATCACAAGGCACACACAAACTTATAAGAAATTTTAAAACAAAATATTTATCAAGGTTAAATTCTAGAAAATTACCCATTTTAACCAATTCTATATTTTCCTATAGCTCATGGTCTTCCTTCTCCACTTGCTTAATTCTGTCTGATAATGAATACTACACTAAAACCTAAAAAAGACCAAGGTATTTCTTGAACCAACAAATTATATTCCAAAATTTATCAAATCATTAATCAAGAGATCATGTTAAAAATGTAACATAGTTAATGATGCATTATGTTTTCGACTCAAGGAATCTACCACTTTGTTTGATTTTCCTAGACGATATTTGATCATGAAATCATAATCCTTTATCATTTCAAGACATATTCTCTTCCTCATGTTTAATTCCTTCAGAGTGAATATATACTTCATAATTTTATGGTAAGTATATATTTTACATTTGTCTCTATATAAATGATTCTGCTAAATTTTCGATGAAAATTCCAAAAATTCCAATTCCAAATCATTGTTGGGATAATTTAACCCATGTGGTTTTTTTTCATGAATCATAAGAAATTACTTGATAATTCTTCATCAAAACACAACCATGTCCCTTCAATAAAGCATCACTATAGATGGAAAACTCAACATTTTGGGAAGCCAAGGCCAAAATTGGAGCAGTCATCAATCTCTTCTTTAATTCCTGAAAAGACAAATCACATTCTTCTGTCCAAATAGATTTAACCCCTTTTCGCATTAACTTATTTAGCGGGAAAGATAATCATTCAATTTCTTTAAAAAACTGTCAGTAATAACTTGATAATCCAATAAAACTAGGAATCTCTTTAACATTTGTAGGTCTTGTCCATTCATAAACCAATTTTGTTTTGAAAGGATCAACTATTATTCCATCCTTATATACAATGTTACCAAAAATAGAAATATTTTGTAACAAAAAATCACACTTGCTGAATTTTTAATAAACATTATTTTCCTTTAGGGTTTGTAAAAAAACCCTTAGATGTTTTTAATTCTCTTATTTAGTCTTAGAAAATACAATAATGTCATCAATTAACACAACCAAAAACTTATCTAAAAACTCATGAGATATTCTATTCATAAGATCCATGGATATAGTAGATGCATTGGTTAACACAAACAACATAACAAAAAATTCATAATACTCATATCTAGTATGAAAAGATGTTTTAGGGATGTCATCCTCCATCACCTTCAATTGATGGTATCCGAATCTGAAGTCAATCTTGGAAAAGTACTGATCTCCCTAGAGCTAATCAAACAAGTCATCAATATGAGGCAAATGATACTGGTTTTTAATAGTAATTTTATTCAAGGCTCTATAATCAATGAAAAGGCTCATGGAACCATCTTTTTTTAATGAACAAAATAGGAGGACCCCATGGTGAAGTTATAGGATGAATTAATCCTTTTTCAAGAAAACCATTTAACTAATTTTTCAATTCAAGAAGTTCCATTTGAGCCATTCTATATGGGGGTTTGGAAATTGGATTAGAATCAAGAACTAATTCAATTGTAAATTAGACTTCCCAATTAGGCATGACACTGGGTAACTCATTAGAAAAAAATTCAAGGTATTAATTTACCATTGGAACATCATTAATCTGAACAGTTCCCTAATTTTAAAAAATATGAGAAAGATAAATTTCATTTCCATCTTTCAACATTTTCTCAGCTTCCTAATATGTTATCAATTGTATTGGTTCATTATTTTACACAAACTGAAACTCTTTTTGAAAAAAAACTTCTTTAGCTCTACACTAAATCTTATCATGATAAACATAAAGCCAATCCATTCCCAGAATGACATCAAACACTACTAAGGGTAAAAAAAAATGTTTTCATGTAAAGTATTTCCACATACCATAACATAAAGATTCTTATTATTCATAATTGATATAATATTTCCCCCTGGTGTTTTAACAATAAGCTTCAATCTCATTTATTGAGGTGATATTTCTAATTTACCAGAAAATTTATCTAAAATGTAGGAATGTATAGACCCCGTATAAAAAAACTAATAAAAATCAGAGTAAAAAAAAATTACCTGATAAAACATCATTGGATGGCCTGACATCTGCTGACGTAGTTGCACAGGATCTCACTACACCTTTCTGCTTATAGTATGGATTCTTTACATCACTAGGATCTCTCTTTGGGCAGGCATTTGCGTAATGACCCATCTCACCACATTTAAAACACTTAATAATTTTCTTATCCGGATTAGTCTTAGAATTATTTTAATTAAAATCTTTGGCCATATGTACAATATTACCACATAAAAAATACTTCCCAGTTTTGGTAAGGAATTCCCTAGGGTGCTTCTTGCCACACTTTTCACAAACTGGAAACTGAATTTTCTTACCATCAGATTTATTTGGTTGATTCTTACCCATCATTTACCATATGGAACTCTTCTTATCATTATTGTCAAAATGCATGAAATAATCAGTAAACTCCATCTTTACCCTCTCAGCACATAGGAAAAGTTTCTCATAACTTTTGAATTCACGGGAGGCTAACAACCTTTGATACCTTGGATTTTATCCTGAGTAAAAGCTGTTGATTTTGCTATCAAGATCCAGAATAAGATTTGAAGCATACCTCTCAAGCCAGGTGAAGTTATCTTCTTAAATGGACACTAAATCCACCTCATTTTTCTTCAATTCTAGGAATTTATTCTCCATCCTAAGTTGCACCACCTTAAGAAAATATTTTTCAAGGAAAATACATTTAAGTTCATCCCTCTCCATTGAATCAACATCATATCTATCGCTGATATTATTGAACATTGTCCACCACTGATCAGCTTCACCTTAAACAAGAAAAATAGAAAGACTCACCTTTTGATTATCTTAACATCCCATAACATCAAATATATTTTCATGGGCTTTAATCCATCCATTAGCTGATACTGGGTTATAAGATCCATTCAAAATAGGAGGGTGTTGTATCATAAAATGTACCACTATTATTATGTTCTATTGTGGTAAAAATGGTTGTTCACTTGCATGGATACCACCAACATTTATTTCCTATGTTAGCAGATCCATTAATATCACAAACTGCTCAGTTCCAATCCCTACCATTCCGGGATGCATATTTGGAAGGATATCATTCTGTCAGTGCCTCTCGTCTTCAGCTTCCCAGTTTCTTCTATAGGAAACCATTCTAAACAAACATATATTATTCAAAGAAACATGGTAAAATTTAAATTCCATAACATTTAAAATTAATCATAAAGTAAAAATCATTTATGGTATTATATTAACATCAATCGAACCCCTAAAGTTATCTAAACCATCCTCTAATACCAACTATAAGGACCTAGACTTATTACATTACATAATTTTGATATTAGTCAAAAAATCACCTCCTTTAACATTGTAGATCTTTTCAAGTTATGATATTTAGAGGATTGGGACATAATACATTCAAAAAATTACACATTAATATAGAGTGGATACCATAATAAATAGTATTCATTTCTTCCAAAATATAAAACTTTTCAAATAAAACATGGTTTCATTGACAATTTTTTAAACAATTTATGTATCTTCCTTCTTTGTCTTACACAAAATTATAATCTATAAAAATAATTTAAAAACTTGGGATGAGTAAGAAAATCTCAATAAGTGATATAAAGAGAATGAAAAAACACATTAGTCCATGAATACTTGTAACGTATGAAATAATTTTCAAAAGACATGTGTGTCACCCATATATACATACTTTATGAAACATGGGATTTATAAAAGATCCCCACAAAACATAAGAACATAAATAGAACCATAAATTTATCTTGGGGAATTACTTACAAAATCTTGTAACCCTCTCAGCTACCTTATAATTTGTAACCCTCACGGATACCTTACAATTTGTGTAACCATCACAGTTACACTTGGAGTAACCATACAACTGATTGGTAGTGAAACTATAGAATTTGAATGGAGTGATATATACATGCTTACATAACCCTAAATTATACCATTTATCATTTTGAATTCTGACATGTGTATGATTCATAAGTTAAAGAATTATTGATATTTATTTAAGTCATTTTGGTGATTCTTCGATCGTAAAGAACTCCTTTTGTTTTATAAATTAATAACATGTATAAAAAATGATTCTAGAACCTTATATAAGTTATAATACATAAATTATAATCTGGTTCTACCAAAAAAATGGATTCATGACCAGTCTTGATGAATGTAAAAGAAATTGAATTCACTTCATCCACGATGTCGGTAAAACGACACATCACAGATAGTGTTTTAGTTTCATGAATAAGTGGAAGAGGAGAAGTAATATAATGACGATTATTCCATAAACATGATCAAATAAATAATATGTAAGATTCTGTATCATTAATTCCACTTGGATAAGGTAATGTGAAGAAGGAAAAATAAAATAAAGGAATCTTGAAATAAAAGAAAATTTGAGAAACCCTTACGAAAATTTGGCAGCCTAACGATGTCGCTGAAAGTTTCATAAAATATTTTGGTGAGAGAAAAGGGGTATCTCATCATTATTACATAATATGGGATGTAAGGGGAATATTTAATGACATATACCAACATAATTAAGTGGAAATTAAAAATAATAACATAAAATTAAAGCTTGAAAAAAGGGTGGTGGATTCCCTTACCTTGTTAAGTAACTCCTAAAACGTGAAGGTTGTGACCATGGGGGATTGAGGAAACCTTGGGAGGACTAAAATGGAGTTAAGAAGACCAGATATTCATTGATAGGGAATATTTAATGAATATAATGAAATAATGGGTTGGTATTTTTAGCCAAAGTGAGGGAATATTTTATTAATTTCAATAGGACACCTCATTAGTGGTATTAGAAAAACCATGGGCTTGGGCATGTTATTTTCCCATGGTATTGGCCACTTGGGACACCTCATAACATTTTTTATTGTAAAAAATTCGACCATAATTATTACATAATTATTATATCATTAATAATGTCACTAAACACATTGAAACCCAAACTATATTTTTACTATTCACTGAAAATTCAACTATTTCAGAAAAATCAAAAAACTTAACCCTAAATTTTTTTGATGTGTAGAATTAAAAAATGAACTCCATTTTATAAAAATAATTTTCTAAGTATTATTAATTTAATTTTTAAATAATTTCATAATTTATTCAAAAATAACAGTTTTAAATCTATAACTCTTTTTAACACCTTGAAAAATTAATTGACATCTCATTATCTTATATACATAATAAAATAAAATAATAATATTATTATCTATTCATAAGGGTCATATTACTATTCCTAAGGGTATGTTATGATTCACCAAAAAAGACAAGTTTTTTCTTTCAAACTCAAAATAACTTATTGATCCCAATTTTAGATGTCTGTTTCTTGAAATTCAAAACATTGAATTGGAAAAATTATGTTTAAATACTAGTTATAAAGATCTACTTAAAACAATGTTTCATGAATTTCAATTTATTTTTAGAAAACCTTGGGGTGTTACATTATCCTCACCTTCTAGAAATTTTATCCTTGCGATTTTATTTACTTATTATGCAAGTGAGGGTACATTTACCTCATAGAATTTTCAGACTCCCATGTTGCTTCTTCAACCATGTGGTTTCTCCAGAAAACCTTTATTTGGTGGATTACCTTATTCCGTAATACATGTTTCCTTCAATCAAGAATCTGAGCTGGTTTCTCTTCATATGAAAGGTTCTCTTCTAGCTGAATTGGTTCTGGGCTCAATAGATGAGTTGAATCTGGCACATACTTTCTCAACATCAAAACATGAAAAGCATTATGTACCTAATAAAAACATGGAGGCAAAACTACTCAGTATGCAACTGGTCCAACTTTCTCCAGGATTTCAAAAGGACTGATGAACTACGGAATTAGCTTTCCTTTTTTACTAAAAATCATCACACTTTTCCTAGGTTAGATTTTAAGGAAAACATGGTTACCTAACTTGAAATAGAATTATTTACTTCTATTATCTGGATAACTTTTTTGCCTTCTCTGAGCTGTCCTCATGTGTTATTGGATCATCTTCACTTTCTCAACCACTTACTTTACTAATTCTAGTCCCATCAACTCCTTTCCCAGACTTCATCCCAAAAATCTGGAGTTCGACAATGCTTCCCATACAATGCCTCAAAAGTTTCCATCTTTATACTGGAATGAAAACTGTTATTATAATAAAACTCAACTAAAGAAATATGTTGACCCCAACTTCCATAGTAGTCCATTGAAAATTCTCAAATCATATCCACCAAAGTCTGAATTGTTTGTTCTGACTTCATATATGACTGAGGATGAAAATCTATACTAAAAAATAATTCTGTGCCAAATGAATTCTGAAGGCCCTTCCAAAAATTAGAAGTGAACCTGGGATCCTGATCATATAAAATGGAAAGAGGAACTCCATGTCACCTAACAGTCACTTTGAGGTACAATTGAGAAAGATGATGCAATGAAATTGTATCTCGAATAGAAAGTAAATGTTCAGATTTTGTCAGCCGATCAATAATATCCCAAATCACATTGTTACCTCGATAAGTATTAGGTAGTCCCACCACGATGTCCATGGATATATCCTCCCATTTCCAAAATGGTAATGGAAAAGCCTGAATCACCCCTTAGGTAACTGCCACTCTACTTTAACCTATTGACATGTCAAACATTTTACTGTAAAATCAGAAATATCCCTTTTCATTCCATCCCACTAGTAATACTCCCAATGGTCTCTATAAATATTAGTACTTCCAGGATGAATTGAAAATAGAGAACTAAGAGCTTCACACAACAAATATTTCTTCAACTGGGAATCATAAGGCAAACACAAACTTTTACCAAATCTTAAAACACAATCTTTATCAAGGTTAAATTCTGGAAACTTACCCACTTTAACCAATTATACCATTTTCTATAGCTCATGGTCTTCCTTCTATGGTTGCTTAATTATGTGTGATAATGATGAATTCACTGAAACTTGAAACAAAATAGAGGTATTGCCTCCACTAACAACTTCTAATCCAAAATTCATCAAATCATTAATCAAGGGATAATGTTCCAAACGTAACACGGTTAATGATGCATGATGTTTTCGACTCAAGGCATCTGCCACTTTGTTTGGTTTTCCTGTATGGTAATTTATCATGAAATCATAATCCTTTATCAGTTCAAGCCATCTTCTCTACCTCTTATTTAATTCCTTTTGAGTGAATATATATTTCAGACTTTTATGGTCAGTATATATTTGATATTTGGATCCATATAAATAATTCCTCCAAAATTTCAAAGCAAAAAACCACAACTTCCAATTCAAAATCATGTGTGGGATAATTTAACCTATGAGGATTTAGTTGTCTTGAAGAATAATCAATTACCTGATCACTCAATATCAAAACATAACCAAGTCCCTTCAATTAAGCATCACTGTAGATGAAAAACTCACCATTTCGGGAAGGCAAGGCCAAAACTAGAGCATTGACCAATATATTGTTCAATTCCAGAAAACAAAGATCACATTATTCTGTCCAAAAAAATTTAAACCCTTTTAGAGTTAACTTAGTTAGGGGATAGATAACAGAGCAATGTTTTTAGGAAACCATCAGTAATAATGTGATAATCTAATAAAACTATAAATCTCTATAACCTTTTTAGGTCTTGTCCATTTATCAACCACTATTGTTTTGGAAGGATTAATTGTTATTCCATCCTTATTTACAATGTTCCCAAGAAAAGAAATATTTTGTAACCAAAAATCAGACTTTCTGAATTTTCAATACTGTTTATTTTCCTTTAAGGTTAGTAAAACAACCCTTAGATGTTTTTCATGCTCCTATTTACTATTAGAGAATAATAAAATGTCATCAATAAGCAAAACCACAAACTTATCTAATAAATCATGAAATATTCTATTCATAAGATCCATGAATACATGAGGTTCATTATTTAACCCAAAAGGAATAACAAAAAATTTATAATTCCCTTATGTAGTATGAAAAGTTGTTTTTGTGATGCCATCCTCCTTCACCTTCAACTGATGGTGTCTAGATCTCAAGTAAATCATGGAAAAGTACTGACCTCCCAAAAGCTGATCAAATAAGTCATCGATATGAGGAAAAGGATACTTGTTTTTAATAGTGATGTTATTCAAGGCTTTATAATCAATGAAAAGTCCCATAGAACCATCTTATTTTAATGAACAAAACAGGAGCACTCCATGGTGATGTGCTAGGATGAATGAAGCCTTTATCAAGAAAATCATTCAGCTAATTTTTCAATTCAATAAGTTCCATTTGATACATTCTATATGGGAGGTTTTTAATTGGATTAGCATCAGGAACTAATTTAATTGTGAATTCGACTTCCCAATCATATATGACACCGGGTAACTCATCATGAAAAATCTCAAGGTATTCATTTACCACTAGAACATCATTAATCTAAACAGTTCCATTGTTTTCAAAAATAGGAGCAAGATAACTTTAATTTCCATCTTTCAATAGTTTCTTTTCTTCCTAATATGTTATCAATTTTATGGGTTCATTATTGTACACAAACTAAAACCCTTTCTGAAAAACAACTTCTTTATCTCTACAATCAATCTTAGCATGATAAACAGAAATCCAATCCATTCCAAGAATGACATAAAAATCTACTAAGGGTAAAACAAAAAGGTTTTTAGGTAATGTCTTTCTGAAAACCATTATATAATTATTTTTATAATTCTTCTTTACTATAATATTTCCCCTTGTGTTTTAACAATAAGATCTGGTCTCATTTGTTGTAGTGATATTTCTAATTTACCAGAAAATTTATCAGAAATGAAGAAATGTGTAGACCCGTATCAAAAAAAAACATTAGAAAAATGTGAGTAAACAAAGTACCAGATAAAACATCATTGGATGGCCCGATGTCTGATAACATAGTGGAAAATGATCTCACTACACCTTTCTGCTTATAGTCTAGCTTCTTTACATCATTCAGATCTCTCTTTGGGTAGTCATTTTCATAATGACCCATCTCACCACATTTAATACATGTAACAGTTTTTTTTTCAGGATTAGTCTTAGGATCATTTTCATTATATTCTCGAGCCATATGTCCAAGCTTATCACTTCAAAAACAATTCCCAGTTTTGGTAAGGCATTCCCCAGGGTGCTTCTTTCCACACTTTTCACAAACTAGAAACAGAATTTTCTTACAATCATATTTCATTGGTTGATTATTAACAATCACATGCCATATGGACCAATTCTTATCCGTATTTTCAAAATGCATAAAATCATCAGAAAAATCCATCTATGCCCTCTCAACACATCGGAAAATTTTCTCATAACATTTGAATTCATGGGAGGCCAACACCCTTCGATACCTTGGCTTTAATCCTGAGTAAAAGAGTTTGATTTTTCTATCAAGATCTAGAATAATATTTGGAGCATACCTCTCCTGCCAGGTGAATTTTGCTTCATACATAGCCACTTAATCCTCCTACTTTTGCTTCTATTCAAGAAATTTCTTCTCCGTCCTAAGTCGCACCACCTTAGTAAAATATTTTTCAAGGAAAAGACTTTTAAATTCATCCCACTCTAAGGCATCAACATCCTTTCTAACACTGATATTTTTGACCATTGACCACCACTGATCTGCTTCACCTACAAAACAATAAATGGAATAACTTACCTTTTTATTATCTGAATATCCCATAACATCAAATATCTTTTCAAGGGATTTAATCCATCATTCTTCCACTACTAGGTCAGAAGATCCCCTAAAAATAGGAGGGTGTTGTCTCATAAAATGTTCCACTAAAATTATGTTATGTTGTGGTACCTATGGTTTTTCATTTTCATGGATACCAACACCATTTATTTCCTTCTTTATCTGAGACATTACTGTCACAAACTACTCGGTTCCAATCCCAACCATTCCAGGATACAGATTAGGAAGGATATCATTCTTTCGGTGCCTCTTCTCTTCACCATCCCTATTTCTTCTATGGGAAACCATTCTAAACAAACATATCTTAGTCAAAGAAACAAGGTGATATTTAAATTCTATTACATTTGAAATTAATCATAGAGTAAAAATCAATTATGGTATTCTATTAACTTCACCATAACCACTAAATCTATCTAAACCATCATTTTATACCAAATATAAAGACACAAACTTATTACATTACATAATCTTGAATTTAGTCAAGAAATCACTTCCTTTCACATATTGAATCTTTTCAAGTTTAGAGCTTTAGAGAATTGTGACATTATACAAACATAACATTACACATTAATACAGAGTGGATACCATAATAAACAGTATTCATTTATTCCAAAATATAAAAGTTTTCAAATAAAACATGATTTCATTGACAATTCTTAAATCATTTAGCTTCGATTCCTTCATTCTCTTACACATCCTTAATTTTCTTACTTTTTAATTTGGTAAAAAAAATTAAAAGTTGTTTTTAAAAGAAAAATCCCTTATAAATATCATTTACTTGAATTGAGACTAAATAGAGTGGATGGAATATGTATATAATATATAAATAAACATAATTAAACATAATATAATCATAATTAATCACACAAACAATTTAAATTCCACATAAATAATGAAGTATAAGTTATACCTAAAGGATAGAAATCAGATTTAGAATTCCCTTACCTTGAGTTTTTCTTACTTAAAACATGTTTTTAACATCTATTATAATGGTTAAAATAGTGTTATTAAGTTCTTATAGAAACATATTCTTGTTTATAATACCTTATATGATCATTTCATTACATCATTTCTCCCTTTAGTTGTTAGTATTTTGTTCCATCCATTATTTTGGGTGCGTTCATTACATGATTTCCATGATCGGTTAATGATAGATATTCATTTTGATTTGAAGTGAAACTAAAGAATTTGAGTGGAGTGGTATATAAATGTTTTAAAACCCATAAATTATACCTTTTATCATTTTGAATTTTTACATGAGGTTGATTCATAAGTTAAAGCATTATTAATATTTGTTTAAGTCATTTTGGTGATTCTTCGATCGTGAAGAACTCATTTTGTTTTATAAATTAATAAAATGTGTAATAAATGATTCTAAAACTTTATATAAGTTATAATACATAAATTATAATCTGGTTCAACCATAAAAATATTTTCATGAGCAGCCTTGATGGATGTAAAAGAAATTGAAATCTCCTTGTCCATGATGTTCGTAAATCAACACTTCATAGATGGTGTTTTAATTTATTGAATAAGTGGAAGAGGTTAAGAAATATAATAGTTATTATTACATAAAATTGATGAAATAATGAATATTTAAGATAATGGATCATTCATGCCTCTTAGATAATGGATGGTGATGAAATAAAAATAAAATAAAGTAATCTTGAAATAAAAGAAAATTTGAGAAATCCCTTACGAAAATTTGGCACCATAACGACGTCGCTTAAAATTTCATAAAATATTTTGATGAGATAAAGGGGTATCTCATAATTCATAGATAATATGGTAATTAAGGGGAATATTTAGTTACATATCCCAACATAATCCAATGTAAATTAAAAATAATAACATAAAATGAAATTTTGAAAAAAAGTGTGGTGGATTACCTTACTTTGTAGAGTAACTCTTAAAACATGAAGGTTAGGACCTTGGGGATTTTTGGAAACCTTGGGAGGACTACAAGGGAGGTAAAAATTCCATATCTTAACTGATTAGGAATTTGGAATGAATTTAATGAAGTAATGGGTTGGTATTTTTAGAAAAAGTGAAGGAATATTTTATTAATTTCCATGGGACACCTCAATAGTTATATTTGAAAAACCATTGGCTTTCCCATGGTATCTTCCCATGGTATTGGTCACTTGGGAAACATCATAAAATATTTTACTATACACAACTAGACTATAATTATTACATCATTTTTACATCATTAATGATGTCATTAATCACACCAAAACTCAAAATGTAGTTGTACTATTCACTAAAAAATCAACTATTTTAGAAAAATCCCAAAAATTCACCCTAACAATTTTTCAATGCATAGAATTAAAAAATTAGGACCATTTTTTTAAAATAATTTTATTAATAATTTTAATTTTTTTTTAAATAAAACCAAAATTTATTAAAAAATAATAGTTTTAAATCTATAACTCTTTTTAACACCTTGAAAAATTAATCGACATCTCATTATCTTATATCTGTAGGAAAATAAAATAATAATATGATTTACTATTCATAAGGGTCATATTACATTTAATATCACTATTTATATGGGTATGTTACTGTTCACAAAAAAGACAAGTTGGTTCTTTCAGACTTGAAATAACTTACTGATCACAATTATAGATGACCGTTTCTTGAAATTCAAAACATATAAGTGAAAAAATTATGATTAAAGTCTAGTTATAAATATATACTTAAAAAAACTTTAATGAATTTAAATTTATTTTTAGAAAACCTTGGGGTGTTACATTACCCCCACCTTCTAGAAATTGTATCCTTGCAATTTTATTTACTTATTAAACTAGTGAGGGTACCTTTCTCTCATAGAACATTCAGACTCTCATGTTGCTTCTTCAACCATGTGGTTTCTCCAAAAAACCATTACATGGTGGATTACCTTATTCTATAATACATGTTCCCTTAGATCATTAATCAGAACTAGTTTCTCTTCATAAGAAAGGTTCTCTTCCAACTGAACTACTTCTAGGCTCAAGACATTAGTTGAATCTGGGACATAATTTCTCAACATCGAAACATGAAAAAAATTGTGTAGATGAGACAAACATGGAGGAAAAGATACTCGGTATGCAATGGGTCCAACTTTATCTTGGATTTCAAAAGGACTAATGAACTATAGACTTAGCTTTACTTTCTTACCAAAACGAATCATTCAAGGAAAAGACTTTAAAATTCATCCCACTCTAAGGAATCAACATCCTCTCTATCACTAAAATTCTTGACCATTGACCACCACTAATTAGATCCACCTTAAAAATGATAAATATAATGACTTACCTATTGATTATCTAAACATCCCATAACATCTAATATCTTTTTAGGGGCTTTAATCCATCCTTTAGTCACTACAGGGTCAGAAGATCCATTGAAAACATGAGGGTGTTGTCTCATAAAATTTTCAACAATCATTATTTTCTATTGTGGTACCTCTGGTTGTTCACTTGCATGGGTACCACCACCATTTATTTCCTACGTTAGCTGATCCATTATAATCAAAAACTGATGGGTTCCAATCCCTACCATTCCAGGCTACAGATTTTGAAGGATATCATTTTGTCGGTGCCTCTCCTCTTCACCTTCCCTGTTTCTTCTATGGGAAACCATTTTGAACAAACATATCTTAGTCAAAGAAACATTTTAATATTTAAATTCTATTACATTTCAAATTAATAATAGAGTAAAAATCATTGATGGTATTCTATTAACATCTCCCTAACCCCTAAAGTTATCTAAATCATCCTCTAATACCAACTATAAGGACCCGACCTTATTACATTACATAATCTTGAATTTAGTCAAGAAATCTCATCCTTTCACATTGATGATATTTTCAAGTTTATATCTTTAGTTATTTGGGACATAATACCTTCATATCATTACACATTAATAAAAAGTGGATACTATAATAAAAAGTATTCATTTCTTCCAAAATATAAAACTTTTCAAATAAAACCTGATTTCATTGAAAATTATTCAAACATTTAACTTGGGTTCCTTATTTATCATAAAAATCCTTATAACTTGGGAAAATCATTTAAAAAAATTTTATGAGCACAAAAATCTCAGTAAGGAATATAAAAAGAAGGAAAGAACATAATAGTCTGTGAATACTTTTAATGTATGAAATCATTTTCGAAAGACATACTTGTCACCCATATATACTTACTTTGTGAAACATGGGATTTCCACAATATCCCCACAAAATAAAAGAACATAAATATAACCAAAATGGTATCTTATGAAATTACTTACATAATCTTGTAACCCTCTCATATACATTATAATTTGTAAACCTCACAACTACCTTACAATTTGTGTAATAATCACAGTTACACTTGGTGTAACCATATGAACGACCTCCAACTTACACATACCTAATGAATTTAAGGGAGATATAGGTATCACCCATCATCATAAACAATTCCCAAGAACCATAATACAATAATAAAACATTAATAATGTCATAAATACATTTCTTTTGAATTTCGTAAAATAGAATTTTAAAAGAGGGTTTTAAAAGAAAAATCCCTTATAAATTTCATGTAATTGAAGTGAGACTTAATAGATTAGATGGAATATGTATAGAATATGTAAATAAACATAATTAAACATAATATAATCATAATTAATCACACAAACAATTTAAATACTGGATAAATAATGAATTGTAAGGTTAACCCAAAGGATGGAAATCGGGTTAAGAATTTCCTTACCTTGGGTTTGCCTTAATTAAAACTTGTTTCAATCCTCCTGTATAATGGTTAAAATAGTGTTATTAAGATCTTCAAAAAATATTCATGTTTTTAATACCTTATATGATCATTTCATCACATCATTTCTCCCTTTAATTTTTAGTATTTTGTTCCTTCCATTATTTTGGGTGTGTTCTTTACACGATTTCCATGATCGGTTCATGATGGATATTCTTGTCAATTGGAAGTGAAACTACAAAATTTGAATAGATTGATTTATAAATTTTTCTAGAAACATAAATTATACCTTTTATAATTTTGAATTATTACATTAGGATGATTCATAAGTTAAAGCATTATTGATATTTGTTTAAGTCATTTTGGTTATTCTTTGATTGTAAAGAACTCATTTTGTTTTATAAATTAATAAAATGTGTGAAAAATGATTCCAGAAACTAATATAAGTTATAATACATATATTATAATATGGTTAGACCATAAAAATGGTTTCATGACTAGTATTGAAGGAATTAATAGAAATTGTAATCACTTCGTCCATGATGTCGGTTAATCGACACATTAGAGATGGTGTTTTAATTTTAGGAATAAGTGGAAGAGGAGAAGGAATATAGTGGTGAGTCTTACATAAACATGATGAAGTCCAGAATATTTAAGATACTATATCATTAATGCCTCTTGGATAAGGGAAGGTGAGAAAATAAAAAATAAAAGAAAGGAATCTAGAAATAAAAGAAAATTTGAGAAATCCCTTATGAAAATTTTGCAGCCTAACAACGTCGCTTAGAATTTCATAAAATATTTTGATGAGAGAAAAGTGGTATCCCATAATTATTAAATAACATGGTAAGTAAGGGGAATATTTAATTACATATCCCAACATAATCTAATGGAAATTAAAAAGAATAGCATAAAATGAAAGCTTGAAAAAAAGGGTGGTGGATTCCCTTACCTTGTAGAGTAACTCCTAAAGCATGAAAGTTGGGACCTTGGAGGATTGTGGAAAAAATGGTAGGAATAAGTGGGAGGTAATAGGACAAGATATTGGTTGAGGAGGAATATGGAATTAATGTAATGAATGAATGGGTTTGTATTTTTAGTAAAATTGAGGGAATTTTTTATTAATTTCCATGGGACACCTCAGTAGTGGTATTTGAAAAACCATGGGCTTGGACATGGTATTTGCCTACGGTATTGGAAACTTATCACACCTCATAAATTTTTTTTACTGTAAACAAGCCTACCAGAATTATTACATCATTATTACATTATTAATTATGTTATTAAACACATCGAAACTCAAACTATATTTTTACTATTCACAGAAAATTCAACTATTTCCGAAAAATCCCAAAAACTCACCACAACCATTTTTCGAAGTGTATAATTAAAAAATGAACTCCATTTTTTAAAAATAATTTTCTAAATATTAATAATTTATTTTTTAAATAAAATCATAATTTATTCAAAAATAACAGTTTTAAGTTTATAACTCTTTTTTACACCTTGCAAAATTAATCGACATCTCATTATCTTAAATCCTTAAGAAAATAAATTAATAATATGATTTACTATTCACAAGTGTCATATTACTATTAATATTACTACTCATAAGGGTATTTTACTATTCACCAAAAAGACAAGTTGGTTCTTTCAAAATTAAAATAACTTACTGATCACAATTATAGATGACCATTTCTTGATACTCAAAACATAGAAGTGGAAAAATTATGTTTAAAGTATAGTTATAAATATCTATATAAAACAAAGATTCATACATTTCAATTTATTTTTAGAAAACCTTAGGGTGTTACATTATCCCCACCTACTATAAATTACATCCCTACAATTTTATTTACTTATTAAACAAGTGAGGGTACCTTTCCCCCATAAAAATTTCATACCCCCCATGTTGCTTCTTTAACCATGTGGTTTCTGAACCTTTACCATGTGGATTACCTAATTTCAAAATACCTGTTCCCTTTGATCAAGAATTTGAACTAGTTTCTCTTCACAAGAAAGGTTCTCTTCCAGATGAACTACTTCTGGGCTCAAGAAATGAGTTGAATCCAGCACATACTTTCTCAACATCGAAACATGAAAAACATTGTGTACCTGAGACAAACTTGGAGGAAAATATACTCAGTATGTAACTGGTCCAAATTTTTCTAAGATTTCAAAAGGACTGATGAACCAAAGACTTAACTTTCCTTTCGTAACAAAATGCATCACACTTTTCCAAGGAGATATTTTATGGAAAACATGGTCACCTACCTTGAAAGATAAGTCTTTCCTTCTCTTATCTGCATAACATTTATGAATGCTCTAAGCTATCTTCATGTTCTGTTGGATGATCTTCACTTTCTCAGCAACTTCCTATACAAATTATGGTCCCATAAACATCCTTTCCACGACTTCATCCCAAAAATCTGGATTTCGACACTGCTTCCCATACAATGACTCAAAAGGTTCCATCTATACACAAGAATGTAAACTATTATTATAATAAAATTCAACTGAAGAAATATATTGATCCCAACTTACCTGGTAGTGCATTGAACATTCTCAAAAAATATTCTCTAAATTATGAATTTTTCATTATGACTACCCATCTGATTGAGGATAATAAGTTGTACTGAAATTTAATCTTGTACCCAATGACTTCTGAAGGCCCTTCCAAAAATTAGAAGCGAAGATGGGATCCCGATCAGATACAACGGATAGAGGAACTCCATATAACCTGAAAATCTCTTTGTGGAACAGTCGAGAAAGTTGATCCAATGAAATTGTATCTAGAATAGAATGGAAATGTGCGGATTTTGTCAGCCGATCAATAATATCCCAAATGACATTGTTACTACGAGAAGTCTTAGGTAGTCCCACCACAAAGTCCATGGATATATCCTCCCATTTCCACTCTGGAACTGGAAGAGGCTGAATCATCCCCTTCGGTAACTGCCACTATACTTTAACCTATTGACATATAAAATATTTGATTATAAAATCAACAATATATCTTTTCATTCCATCCCATCATTAAAAATCCCGAAGATCTATAAATCTTAGTTCTTCTAGGATGAATTGAAAATGGAGAACTATGAGCTTCACAAAACAAATCTTTCTTCAACTAGGAATCACAAGGCACAAAAAACATTTTACCAAATCATAAAATACAATCTTTATCAAGGTTAAATTATGGAAACTTACCCATTTTAACCAATTCTACCTTTTCCTATATCTCAAGGTCTTCCTTCTATACTTGCTTAATTCTATTTGATAATGATGACTACACGGAAACCTAACACAAAATAGATGTATTTCCTACACCAACAAATTCTAAGAAAAAATTCATCAAATCATTAATCAAGGGATCATGTTCCAAAAGAAACATGGTTAATGATGCATGATGTTTTCGACTCAAGGCATCCAAAAATTTGTTTTCTTTTCCTGGATAGTAATTGATCGTTCCATCATAATCCTTTAGAAGTTTAATCCATCTTCTATGCCTCATGTTTAATTCCTTCTGAGTGAATATATACTTCAGAATTTTATGTTCAGTATATATTGGACATTTGGCTCCATATAAATGATGCCTCCAAATTTTCAAAGAAAAAACCACAGGTGCCAATTCTAAATCATGTGTGGGATAATTTAACCCATGGCATTTTAGTTGTCCTGAAGCATAAGAAATTACCTGATAATTCTACATCAAAACACAACCAAGTCCCTTCAACGAAGTATCACTATAGATGATAAACTCACCATTTCATGAATGCATGACCAAAACTGGATCATTCACTAATATCTTCTTCTATTCTGAAAAAAAAAACATCATATTATTTTTTCCAAATAAATTTAACCCCATTTCGCATTAACTTAGTTAGCGGGTTAGATAACCATGCAATGTTTTTAAAAAACTACCTATAATAACCTACTAATACAATAAAACTATGAATCTATGTAACATTTGTAGGTCTTGGCCATTCATAAGCCACTTTTTTTTTGTAAGGATCAACTATTATTCCATATTTATTTATAATGTACCCAAGAAAAAAAATCTTTTGTAACCAAAAAGCACTCTTCTTGAATTTTCGATACAGTTTCCTTTCCTTTAAGGTTTTTAAAACAAACCTTAGATGTTTTCATGCTCTAATTTACGTTTAGAAAAAACCAGAATTTCATAAATAAAAACATCCAAAAACTTATCTAGGAACTCATTAAATATTCTATTCATAAGATCCATGAATATAGTAGGTTCTTTAGTTAACCCAAACAGCATAACAACAAATTCATAATGCCCATATCTAGTACAAAAATCTTTTTTCAGGATGTCATCTTCCTTCACCTTCAGATGATGGTATCCAAATCTCAAGTCAATCTTTTAAAAGTACCGAGCTACCTTGAGATGATCAAACAAGTCATAAATTTGAGGAAAAGAATATTTGTTTTAAATAGTGATGCAATTCAAGGCTCTACAATCAATGAAATGTCTCATTGAACTATATTTTTTTAAGAAACAAAATTGGAGGACCCCATGGTGAAGTGATAGGATGAATGAAACCTTTATCAAGAAAATAATTCAACTGAATTTTCAATTCAATATGTTCCATTGGAGCCATTCTATACCAGGGTTTCAAAATTTTCATAGCATCAGGAACTAATTCAATTGTGAAATTGACTTCCCAATCAGGTATGACATTTGGTAACTCATCAGAAAAAATGTGAAGGAATTTATTTACCACCATAACATCATTAATCTAAATAGTTCCCTTATTTCTCATCATATGGGAAAGATAAATTTCATTTACATATTTTAATAGTTTATCAGCTTCCTGATATGGTATCAATTGTATGGTCTCATTATTCAACAAAAAATGAAACTCATTATGAAAAAAACTTCATTAGCTCTACAATAAATCTTAGTATGATAAACCGAATGACAATCCTTTCCCAGAATGACATTAAACTCTACTAAGGGTAAAACAACAAGGTCTGCAGGTAAAGTATTTCCGAAAACCATAATAGAAAGATTCTTATGATTCCTCTTTGCTATAATATTTCCCCCAGTGTTTTAATAATAAGCTTCAGACACATTTGTTGAGGTGATATTTCCAATTTACCAGAAAAATTCTCAGAAATGAAAGAATGTGTAAACCTGTATCAAACAAAACATTAGAAAAATCTGTGTAATCAAACAAATTACCTAATAAAAATTCATTGGATGGCCCGACGTCTGCTGACATAGTCACAAAGTATCTCACTACGCCTTTCTGCTTATAGTCTGGCTTCTTTAAATCATTCAGATCTCTTTTTTGGGAAGGCATTTGCATAATGACCCATCTCACCCCATTTAAAACACTTAAGAGTTTTCTTATCTGATTTAGTCTTAGGATTATTTTCATTACAATCTCATGACATATGTCTAAGATTACCACATTCAAAATACTTCCCATTTTTGGTAAGGCATTCCCCATGTTTCTTCTTGCGACACTTTACATAATATGGAGACTGGATTTTCTTAAAAATATATTTATTTGGTTGATTCTTACCCATCGCTTTCCATTTGGACCTATTATTCTCCTTGTTGTCAAAATTCATACAATCATCAGAAAAATCCATATATACCCTCTCATCAAATTATAAAAGTTTCTCATAAATTTTGAATTCATGAGAGGCCAACTCCCTTCGATACATTGGATTTAATCCTCAGTAAAATTGGTTGATATTTCTATCTATATTTAGAATATGATTTGAATCATACCTCGCCAGTCAGATGAAGTTATCTTCATACATGGCCACTAAATCCTTCTCCATTTGCTTCAATTCAAGGAATTTTGTCTCCATCCTATGTCGCACCACCTCAGGAAAATATTTTTCAAGTAAAAGACTTAAATTTATCCCACTCTAAGGCATCAAGATACTCTCAATCACTGATATTCTAGACCATTGACCACCACTGACCAGCTTCACCTTTAAAATGATAAATGAAAAGACTTACCTTTTGATTATCAGAACATCCCATAATATCGAATACCTTTTCAAGGGATTTAATTCACCCTACAGCTACTACTGGGTTAGAATATCCATTCAAAATAGGAGGGTGTTGTCTCATAAAATGTTCCACTGTCGTTATGTTTTGTTGTGGTACCTCTATTTGTTCACATACATTAATACCACCACAATTTATTTCCTGCATTATCTGATCCATTAATATCACAAACATATCGGTTCCAATCCCAACCATTTCGGGCTGTAGATTCAAAAGGATATCGTTCCGTTGGTACCTCTCCTATTCATATTCCCTGTTTCTTCTATGGAAAACCATTCTAAACAAACATATCTTTGTAAAATAAACATGGTAATCATTAAATTCTATAACATTAAAAATTAATCATAGAGTAAAAATCATTTGTGGTATTCTATTAACATCAAGCTAACCCCTAAAGTTATCTAAACCATCCTTTAATACTAAATATAAGGACCCAACCATATTATATTTCATAATATTGATTTTAGTAAAGAAATCACTTCCTTTAACATTGAGGATATTTTCAAGTTTATAGCTTTAGAGAATTTTTACATAATACATTCATAAAATTAAACATTAATACAGAGTGGGTACCATAATAAATAGTATTCATTTCTTTCAAATTATAAAACTTTTCAAATAAAACATGATTTCATTTACAATTATTTAAACATTTAACTTGTATTCCATATTTGTATGACACATACTTATAACTTGTGAAAATCATTTAAAAACTTGGGATGAGCACAAAAAGCTCAGTAAGGGATATAAAAAGAAAGAAAGAACACATTAGTCCATGAATACATGTAACATATGAAATCATTTTCAAAAGACATACTTGTCACCCATATATACTTACTTTGTGAAACATGGGATTTCAAAAATATCCCAAAAAACCTAAGAACATAAATAGAAATATAAAGGTATCTAGGGTAATTAATTACATATTCTTATAACCCTCTCAGCTACCTTATAATTTCTAACCCTTACGACTACCTTATAATTTGTGTAACCATCACAGTTACACTTGGAGTAACCATATGGCCGAACACCAACATACACATACCCAATGAATTGTAGAGATATATAGCTCCCACCCATTATCATAAATAATTCACAAGAACCATAAAACAATCATACAACACGAATCATTTCATAAAAACATTTCTTTTGAATTTTGTTAAAGAGAATTTTAAAAGAGGGTTTAAAAAAATTCCCTTATAAATATCATATAATCGAAGTGAGACATAATAGAGTGGATGGAATATGTATATACTAAATAAATACACATAATTTAATATAATATAATCATAATTCATCACACAAACAATTTAAATACCTCATAAATAATGAAGTATAAGGTTTACCCAAAGTATGGAAATCGGGTTAAGAATTCCCTTACCTCGGGTTTTTCATATGAAAAACTTGTTTTAAACCTCATTTATAATGGTTAAAATAGTGTTATTAAGATATTAAAATAACATATTCATGTTTATAATACCTTATTTGATTAGTTAATTACATCATTTCTCCCTTTAATTGTTAGTATTTTGTTCCTTCCATTGTTTTGGGTGCATTCTTTACATGATTTCCATGATCAGTTAATGATGGATATTCTTGTCGATTATATGTGAAAATATAAAATTTGAATGGAGTGGTATATAAATGTTACCGTAAAAATTTGTTATACCTTTTATCAATTTTAATTCTGACGTGAGGATGATTCATAAGTTAAAGCATTATTGATATTTTCTTAAGTCATTTTGGTGATTCATCGATCATAAAAAACTAATTTTGTTTTATAAATTAATAACATTTGTAAAAAAATGATTCAAAAACCCTATATAAGTTATAATACATAAATTATAATCATTTTTCAACCATAAAAATGGTTTCATGTCCATTCTTGAAGTAAGTAAAAGAAATTGAAATCACTACGTTCACAATGTTGGTAAATCGACACATCACGAATGGTGTTTTAATTTCTTGAATAAGTGGAAGAGAAGAAGTAAAATAATGGGGAGTCTTCCATAAACACGATAAAATATAGAATATTTAATATATTGTATCATTATTTCCTCTTGGTTAATTGAAGGTGATGGAATAAAAATAAAAGAAATGAATCTTGAAATAAAACAAAACTTGAGAAATCCCTAATGAAAATTTGGCATCCTAACAATGTCGCTTAAAATTTAGAAAAATATTTTGATGAGAGAAAAGGGGTATCTAATCATTATTAAATAATAAGGGAAGTAAGGGTAACATGGAATAACATATACCAACATAATCCAATGGAAATTAAAAAGAATAATATAAAATGAATGTTTGAGAAAAAGGGTGGTGGATTCCCTTACCTTGTAGAGTAACTCATAAAACTTGAATGTTGGGACCTTGGGGTATTAAGGAAACATTGGGAGGAATAAAAGGGAGGTAATAATAATATATCTTTTTTGGGGAGTAATTTGGAATGAATGTACTGAATGAATGGGTTGGTATTTTTTTCAAAAGTGAGGGAATATTTTATTAATTTCTCTGGGACACCTCATTAGTGGTATTTGCAAAACCTTGGGCTTGCCCAGGTCATTTTCCATCGTATTGGCCACTTGGGACACCTCATAACCTTTTTTATTGTACAAAAGTTGGCCGGAATTATTACATCATTATTACATCATCATTACATCATTAATGGTGTCATTAAACACACCAAAACTCTAACTTTATTTTTAGTATTCACTAAAAATTCAACTATTTATAAAAAATACCAAAAATATACCCTAACTATTTTTCAACCTATATAATTTAAAAATGAAATCCATTTTTTTAAAAAAAATTATAAATATTATTAATTTAAATTTTAAATGAAATCACAATTTATTAAAAAATAACAGTTTTAAATCTATAACTTTTTTTAAGACCTTGAAAAATTAATCAACATCTCATTATATTATATCCTTTAGAAAATAAAATAATAATATGATTTACTATTCATAAGGTTCATATTAATATTCATATTAATATTTATAAGGGTATATTACCGTTCACCAAAAAGAAAAGTTGGTTCTTTCAGACTCAAAATAACTTACTGATCACAATTGTAGATGGTTGTTTATTGAAATTCAAAACATATAAGTGGAAAAATTATGTTTAAAGTCTAGTTATAAATATCTAAAAAAGTAAAGTTTCATGAATTTCAATTTATTTTTAGAAAACCTTGGGGTGTTACATTATCCCCAACCTTATAGAAATTGCTTCCTTACAATTTTATTTACTTATTAAACAATTGAGGGTACATTTCCCTCATAGAATTTTCAGACTCCCATGTTGCTTCTTCAACCATGTGGTTTCTCCACAAAACCTTTACCTGGTGGATTACCCTATTGTGCAATATGTGTTCCCTTCGATCAAGAATCTGAACTGGTTTCTCTTTATAGGAAATGTTCTCTTTTAGCTAAACAACTTTTGGGCTCAAGAAATGAGTTTAATCTGGTACATACTTTCTCAACATCGAAACATGAAAAACATTGTGTACCTGAGACAAACAGGGAGGCAAAGCTACTCGATATGAAAGTGGTCCAACAATTTCATATTGTTCAAAAGGAATGATGAACCGTGAACTTAGCATTACTTTATTACCAAAACGAATCACACCTTTCCAATGAGTGATTTCAAGGAAATCATGGTCACCTACCTTGAAAGAGAAGTCTTTCCTTCTATTATCTCCATAACTTTTCTACCTGCTCTGAGCTGTCTGCATGTGTTGTTGGATCATATTCACTTTCTCAGCCACTTCCTCTACTAATTCTAGTCCCATCAACTTTCTTTCCCCGACTTCATCTCAAAAATCTAGAGTTTGAAACTTCTTACCATAAAATGCCTCAAAAGGAGACATCTTTATACTTGAATGAAAATTGTTATAATAAAAAACTGAACAAAAGAAAATTGTTGATCCCAAATTCCTTGGTATTCCATTTAATAAGCTCAAAGAATATCCTACAAAGTCTAAATTGTTCATTCTGAATTCCCATATGACTGTGGATGAAAAGATGTACTGAAAATCAATTTTGTGCCCAAATACTTTTGAAGGCCCTTCCAAAAATTAGATGTGAACCTGAGATCCTGATCAGATACAATGGAAATAGGAACTCCATGTAACCTTATAATCTATTTGAGGTATAGTTGGGAAAGATAATCCAACAACATTGTATCTCTAATAGAAAGGAAATGTACAGATTTTTTCAGCTAATCAATAATATCCCAAATCACATTGTTACCTTGAGAAGTCTTAGTTATTCCCACCATGAAGTCTATGGATATATCCTCCCATTTCCACTCTCACACTGGAAAAGGCTGAAGTATCCCCTTCAGTAACTTCCGCTCTGCTTTAACCTATTTACATGTAAAACATTTCATTATAAAATTAGCAATATCCCTTTTCATTCCATCCCACTAGAAATACTCTCAAAGGTCTCTGTAAATCTTAGTACTTCTAGGATGAACTGAAATTGAAGAACTACAAGCTTCACACAAAAAATATTTCTTAAACTGGGAATCACAAGGAACAAAACCTTTTAGAAAATCTTAAAACACAATCTTTATCAAGGTTAAATTCTCGCAACATACGCATTTTAACCAATTATAGATTTTTCTATAGTTCATTATCTTCCTTCTATACTTGATTAATTCTGTTTTATAATGATGACTGCACTGAAACCTGAAACAAAACAGAGGTATTTCCTACACCAAAAATTTCTAATCCAAAATTCATCAAATCTTTAATCAAGGGATCATGTTACAAACGTAACATGGTTAATGATGCATGTTTTTTTTGACTCAAGGTATCCTCCACTTTGTTTTCTTTTCCTAGTTGGTAATTGAATGTGAAATCATAATCCTTTAGCAGTTCAATCTATCTTCTATGCCTAATGTTTAAATCCTTCAGAGTGAATATATACTTTAGACTTTTATGGTTAGTATGTATATGAAATTTGGCCCCATATAAATGATGCCGCCAAATTTTAAAAGAAAAAATCACAGCTACCAATTCCAAATCATGTGTGAGATAATTTAACCAATGAGGTTTTAGTTTTCTTGAATCATAATCAATTACCAGATCATTTACATCAAAACACAACCAAGTCCCTTTAATGAAGAATCATTGTAGATGATAAACTCACCATTTGGGGAAGGCAAGGCCAAAACTGGAGCATTCAACAATCTATTCCTCAATTCCTGAAAAAAACATCACATTCTTCTATCCAAATAAATTTAACCCCTTTTCCCATTAACTTAGTTAGCATGTTAGATAACCATGAATTGTTTTTAACAAACCGTATTTAATAACCTACTAATATAATAAAACTAAAAATATCTGTAACATTTGTAGGTATTGGATATTCATCAAAAACTTTTGTTTTGGAAGGATCATCTATTATTCCATCCTTATTTATAATGTTCCCAAGAAAAGAAATCTTTTGTAAAAAAAAATCACACTTTCTGAATTTTCAATACAGTTTATTTTCCCTTATAGTTTTTAAAACAACCCTTAAATGTTTTTCTTGCTCTTATTTACTCTTAAAAAATACCATAATTTCATCAATAAACATATCCAAAAAATTATTGAAGAACTCATGAAATATTATATTCATAAGATCCATGAATACAACAAGTGAATTAGTTAACCCAAACGGAATAAAAAAAAATCATAATGCTCATATCTAGTACAAAACTTGTTTTCGAGATGTCATCCTCCTTCACCTTCAGTGGATGGTATCCATATCTCAATTCAATATTGGAAAAGTATTGAGCTCTCTGATGATAATCAAACAAGTCATCGATATGAGGCAAAGAAAACATGTTTTTAATAGTGATGTTATTCAAGGCTCTATAATCAATGCAAAGTCTCATGGAACCATCCTTTTTTTTCAACAAACAAAATAGGAGGACCCCATGGTGAAGATATAGGACGAATGAAGCATTTATCAAGAAAATCATTCAATTTATTTTTCAATTTAGTAAGTTCCATTTGAGTCATTCTATATGGGGGTTTTGAAATTGGATTAGTATCAAGAACTAAGTCATTTGTGAATTAGACTTCCCAATAAGGTATAAAACTAGGTAACTCATCAGGAAAAACGTCAAGGTATTCATTTACCACTCAAACATCATTAAACTGAACAGTTCCCTTATTTTCAAAAATATGAGCAAGAAAAATTTAATTTCCATATTTCAACAATTTCTCGTCTTCCTGATATGTTATCAATTGTATGGGTTCATTCTTTTACACAAACTGAAATGGTTTTTGAAAAACAACTTCTTTAGCTCTATAGTCAATCTTAACATGATAAAAAGAAAGCCAATCCATTCCCAGAATGATATAAAACTCTAATAAGGTTAAAAAAATAAGGTTTGGAGGAAAATTCTTTCCACAAACAATAATAAAAAGATTATTATAATTCTTATTTGCTATAATATTTCCCCCTGGGGTTTTAATAATAAGCCCCCATCTCATTTGTTGAGGTGATATTTCCAATTTACCAAAAAAATTCTTAGAAATGAAGGAATGTGTAGACCCCGTATCAAATAAAACCTTAGAAATATCAGAGTAAACAAACAATGTACATGATAAAACTTCATTTGATGGACCGACGTCAACTAACATAGTTACAAAGGATCTCACTACACCTTTCTTCTTATAGTATGGATTCTTTGCATCATTCAGATCTCTCTTTGGGCTGACATTTACATAATGATCCAACTCACCACATTTAAAACAAATAATTTGTTTCTTATCAGGATTAGTATTAGGATCATTTTCATAACAATCTTGAGCTACATGTCAAAGATTACCACATAAAAAACACTTTCTAGTTTTGGTAAGGCATTCCCCAGGGCGTTTCTTGCCACACTTTTCACAAAATAGAAATTTGATTTTCTTACGATCAGTTTTATTTTGTTGATTCTTAACCATCGCTTTCCATATGGCCCACTTATTCTTCTTGTTGTCAAACTGCATACAATCATCAGAAAATTCCATATCTACCTTCTCAATACATCAGAAATGTTTCTTGCAACTTTTTAATTAATGGGAGGCTAGCGCCCTTCGATACCTTGGATTTAATCCTGATTAAAAGTGGTTGATTTTTCTATCAAGATCTAGAATAAGATTTGGAGCATACCTCTCTAGTCAGGTGAAGTTCACTTCATATATGGCCACTGAATCCTTATTCTTTTTATTCAATTCAAGGAATTTCCTCTCTATCCTAAGTCACACCATCTTATGAAATTATTTTTCAAAGAAACGACTTTTAAATTCATCCCACTCTAAGGAATCAACATCCTCTCTATCACTGATATTCTTGACTATTGACCACCACTGATCAACTTTACTTTGTTTTCTTTTCCTGGATGGTAATTGATTGTGCAATCAAAACCCATTATCAGTTCAAGACATCTTATCTACCTCATGTTTTATTGCTTCTGAGTGAATATATACATTTGAATTTTATGGTCAATGTATATTTGAAATTTGGATCCATATAAATGATGCTTCCAAATTTTCAAAACAAAAACCACAACTGCCAATTCCAAATCATGTGTGGGATAAATTAACTCATGAGGTTCTAGTTGTATTGAAGCATAAGTGATTACTTGATCATTCTGCATCAAAATACAACCATGTCCTTTTAATGAAGCATTACTTTAGATGAAAAACTCACCATTTTGGGAAGACAAGTCCCAAATTGGATCATGAATGTTCTGGGCGCAGCAGAAGCATGGTTGGGCTGATGCCCAACTTTGATTTTTACCATGATCAATGATTATTATAGGATCAATATGATGATGAATTCTAGTCTCAAGAAAACAGAATTAACGATTAAGATAAATAAGGAAGAGACCTGAAACCTTTAGATAGGATCTTTCACATCATGTTTATAATTAATTTAATTAATTTCATAAAGAAAATAATACTTGGATCTGCTGTATTTTCTTTCTTGATGATTTTGATCATCTGGAATGACCCTTTCAGATTATCTTTTTGTTCTTGCAAGGATCTAAAATAGAATCCCACTAGCGGGGATCCACACGTTCGCCGATGGCCTACGATCAACACCGCTCATTCTTCAAGTGCTAGCATGGCGAAGCAAGTTTCTTATGTCAGTCATTCTTGATCATTTGTTCTTCGACCTTGAAGAACATATCTCATTCTTGAGAGGGTAAGTAAGAGGGTTTGAGAGAGAAATTCTTTAGCTCAACAATTCTCAATTCACTAGGTGTGTGGTTCGATACAGGGCACAATAGACGTATGTGTCTATTTATTGACATGGGCCTTCAGTTACAATATTTAATTATGTAACCGCAATTAAATACATTCATAACCATAGAGAAAAACCATGCTATTAATAATAATACCACACCATTATTTATGGTGCACAAAATTGGGAAAAATGGAATTATAAATAAAATTTCACTTAAAAAAATAATAACAATGTTATTTTAATTTGTTCCAATTAGTTAAATAATTATTTATCATCTTGAAAATAATTATTTTTCAACCATACCAGCCTTGGTCCAATCAAAATCCACTTTTATTTTTCTAACTCCAAAATAAATAAATAAATAATTTATTCTCTTAAATAAATGTTTTATTTACAAACTAGTAAAAAAATATTTATTAAATGTTCATAAATAAATAAATATATTTTACCCACAATCCAGTGAATAAATATTTATTTAATTTATGCAATCATTTTAAATTGAATAAAATTATTCCATTTTCTTGAAAATAATATTTATTCATTAAATTTAAATATAATTTAACTGAGACCACCTAAAACATTTTGTGTGTGACCCTCTAGGATTCTTTCTCATTGGAATTAGGTGGGCTTGCCTTAAGTCCAAGAGTACTGTCTAGAAACAGTTCAAGGAACCCAAGAGAAAGAACTTAAAGTCGCAATAATGACATCCACATATGAATGCTCATTTTATAATATAATCCCTTTGTCTCAAAATCTCATCAATTAGGTTTCATGGTAGTATCATTAACTTTTATGCTTGATACGTCGTTATTTGACTAGTTGAAATAAACTTACCATTACACCATGTACATGGAATTTCATGCAACTGTTCTATTTCAATCAATGTAACGAGATATAAACTTCCATAAATAGAAGGGGAAAATCCTTCCTCAACTTATTCATTAAAAACATGCCACTTGGGTTGTACCCAACATACCCTACCTCCCGCCAACTATCTACATGAAGATTTTCACTAGTAAATCAAAGTGCTTGAGTCGTGACACATATTAATGATAATCTTAATGTCTAAGGATCATTACACATGATCACAGATAGAAATATCCTATGACACCAAAACATGAAAAATTCAAACTGGTGGGTATGTTCTCATAATCTCTTGTCTTGGAGATTACCAAGTGAGAACTTCAAGAGAAGAAGTCTCATCTTATTATGAGTACTCACACCTGACGGTCTGCATGATATGTGTCCCATTATAGTATGTCATCCAACTGTAGAAATATATTTAAGAATATTGTTATAGAATTTCAAGGTTCTCATCATAGAAGGGAACTGCAATGACCTTATCAATGAAACAAATACTCTAGGAAATTATTACATCATAGTCATGCAGAACAATGAACAATATGTAATATTATGTTAAATATTTAAATACATTAAATATCCTTGTAATAAAAGTACAACCAATTGGTTCTAGGACACCAACTCTTACAAACTCCCACTTGGACTAGAGCCAACTGCCTGCGACTTTTTGTCCTCTATACCTCACATGGTGATCATGTATTTGCTGAGTCATGGTTTTAGTCTATGGGTCCACCACATTGTCTTCTGTGGAAATACTTCTCACTACAAATTCACCTCACTGAGAAAAATACCTCAAGAGATGATACTTCCAAAGTAGGTTCTTTTTCCATTGATGTGACCTTGGCTCTTTTTCAAGATCCACTACTACAGTATTATCATAGTATAGTGTGATGGGATATTTACTGCTAGGTATCACATCCAACTCCTGGACGAATATTTGTATCAAAACTGCTTCTTTAGCTTCCTCAGAAGATACAATACACTAAGACTCTGTTTTAGAATATGTGGCCACACTCTTCTTTGAGCTCATCCATCTTACTATACCCCCACTCAAAGTGAATATGTATCTCGTTTTTGAATTCATGTGATCTTGATCAGTTTGGAAACTAGCATCTACATATCCTCTGATGACTAGTTCCTCATATCCTCTATAAAATAGAAAAATATCTTTAGTATGCCTCAAATACTTTAGTATGGTCTTGACTTCCATCCAATGATGGTCACCAGGGTCATCTTGATATCTACCTACCGTACTCAATGTGTAGGCGACATCCAACCTAGTACGAAGCCTGTAATACATGACTAAACTAATCGCTGATGCGTATGGAGTCCTTGACATTATATTTCTTTCCTCATGTGTCTAAGGATGCATTTTATTGGAAATATGAATGCCATGTGATGCTGGAAATAATCCCCTATTGGATTGTTACATACTGAATCTCTTTAGTATCTTATCAATGTATGTACTTTGACTTAGGTGCCAAAGCCAATTTCGATGAGGTCATCGACAACAAAGGGAGGGGGGGTAGGTCTAAGTAAAGGTATGCAATATCCTAATGCATTTATTTCTTTGGAGCGGTTGAATTTGAGGAGGAAGTACGCCAAATTCCTGAAACATTATGAAAGCTCAGAATGGGAATTAGCCACTACGGAGAAATATTTTTATCATGGGTGTGGCGAAGGGTATGGTTCTGATGGGTTCTAGTTGTTGTTTTTGGGCTGGTGTTCTTCTGTACTAAACTTTTCTTTTAATTTAATAAATGGTCGGGGGTTATCCTCTGAATGACTTTCTCGGTATGTACTTTGACTTAGGCCCACAAATCTATTGTATTTATCATGATGGATCTTGATTCCAAGAATATATACTCCCTCAAATAAGTCCGTCAGGGAGAAGCATTGATTCAACCATGCCTTAACAAGTTGTAAGATTGGTGTCTCATTTCCAATAAGTAATATGCCATCAACATATACTATTAATAAAATGAATGCACTCCCACTACATAGTTTGTAGACACAGGGCTCACATTCATTCTTGATAAAACCAAATTATGTTATAGAATCATCAAAATGAATGTTCTATGATTTGGATGCTTACTTTAATCCATAAATGGATTTCTGCAACTTGCATACCTTATTGGAATCCTTTAGAGTCACAAACCCTTCATGTTGTGTCATGTAGACATCTTCCTAAAGGTTCCCATTAAGTAATGCTATTCTAACATCCATTTTCCAAATCAAATTTTCATGGTAAGCCGCAATGGAAAGTATAATTATAATATATTTCAGCATTGAAACTTATAAAAAGGATTCATCATAGTCAATTACTTAACACTATTTCAACCCTTTTGCAACCAATCGTGCCTTATAGGTAATGAATTATCCTTCCATGTCCATTTTCTTCATGAATAACTATTTTGGATTGACATTCTTTACATCAACTAGAGGATCTACCAAAATCCAAACTTGTTTTCGGTACATGGAATTCATTTCAGAATTTATGGATTCTTTCTACTTGGCAACGCATGTTCCACTTACTACTTCCTTGTAGGTTAGAGGATCATTATTATCAACTAATAATGAGTCACCATACTTGGTAACTAGAAAACTGTACCGTTCCAGTTCTCTAACCTCTCTTATCCTCCTACGTAGTACTTGTGTCTCCGGAACAGATTCTTCCTTCCACAGGGATTTTTGGAATCTGTTCCAGTACCAACTCTTGTGTACATTGAGCCTCAACTTCATCGAATTATATCTCGCTCCCACTATCTCTTTTGAAGATGTTCTCCCTCTCAAGGAATTTGTAATGTCTTTCCATTATAACCTTTTTCTCTAAGGGGTTGTATAGGTAATATCCCCAAGTTTCCTTTGGGTATCCTATAAAGGTAAAATTTGTGCCTTGAGGTGAGATTTTGTTTCCTGAAGAGGTCTTAAAAAACGCTTCCCCTCCTCATACATGTAAATTTGATAATATGGATTTTAGTCCACTCTAAAACTCATATGAAATACCATTTATCGATTTAGTTGGTACTTGGTTTAGTATGTATGCCGCTGTTTGTAACGCATATCCCCAAAAGGATAATGGATGACTCGTATGACTCATCATTGATCTCACCATGTCCAATAGGGTGCAGTTCCTCCTTTCACTCACACCATTCCACTAGGGCGTATATAGAGGAGTGAGTTGGGATATGATCCCAAGCTCCTGTAAGCAATCAATGAAGTCTTGATTAAGATATTCTCCACCTTAGTTTGAGTAGAGTTTCTTAATCTTCTTACCAAGATATTTCTCAACTTCATTCTTTTATTTTTTGAATTTTTCAAAAGAATCGGAATTATAACTCATTAAGATGATATATCCACATCTACTAAAATAATTAGTAAAATTTATTAAGTATGATTACCCTCCACATTATTTTACTAGAAATGGTCCACACACATCAATATGAACCAATTCCAGAAGTTATTTAGCCCTTTCACTTTCCCCACTAAATGGGTCTTCGGTTATTTTTCCTTGTAAACATGCATGACATACGCCTAGTGGTTTTAGTTCAAAAGAACCTAAATATACATCTTGATATAACTTTGTCAAGCATTTATCATTTACATGACCTAGCCGGTGATGCAGAAGTTGGGTGCGGTATGAATCATGTGAAACATCTTTGTTATTGATTGTCATTACTTGGTTTGGGTAATCCAACACGTAAAGACCGTTGTATAAATGGTCCCTACCAAAACAAATGTTATCTTTGTAAAAGAAGAAACATTCATTTCCAAACATGAAAAAAATACATCTGTATCTAATCTGGATATAGAAATAGTGTTTTTAGTAACAAATGGCACATAATAACAACCCCTTAACACCAAGATCATTCTAGTTGGAAACGTGGGGTGGTAGTCCCTGATAGCTAAAACAAGAAGTCTGGATCTGTTGGCTACTCGTAGATCTACCTCCCCTCGATAAATCTTCCTGAATCTACTTGGTTCCTGTATTTGGATACATATGTGAGCAAAAAACGCTATATCTGATACCCAATTTTTAGAAACAAATAGATTGAATTTGATAACAAACACACCTGAAGATTCCACTTTCTTCTTAGGTTGGGTGCAGTTCTTCTCCCAGTTGCCCTTGTTTCCACATACGAAACATACAGCCTCTTGTTCCTTTTCCCTCCCTTTGATCTTCCTTTTCTTGGAAGGCCATGAAGAATCTTTGGGATTAATGCTCTTCACCTTCCTTTTCCTCTTATTCACCATAAGGAAAGAAGGCATTTTGTGCTTCATTACTTTTTCCACTTGTAGAATTGGGATAAGAAGATCAGATATAGACTTATCAATTTTGTTCATATTTAAATTGACAAAAAATTTAGAGAAGATTTGAGGGAGTGATGTAAGAATGAGATAAGTGCCCAATTCTTTGGGGAGTTTAAACCCTAGAACCTCCAGGAGCTCATTGTAGCCAATAAGATTGACTATATGAGTCCCAGCTGGGGAACCTTCTCCAAGATTACTCTAAAAGAGTTCCTTAGAGATCTCGAACCTTTCCTGTCTTTCTATCTCATGGTAAAGACCACAGAGGTTCTCGAGCAAGCTATAATCATCCATGTTTTCATGAAAATTCATGAACTCAGTAGAAATTGATGATAACATCAAACATTGAACATCAACCACGTCGTTGATGTATTTCTAATATACCAAAAAATCCTCATCACTCACCTCTTTGGTAGGTAGATCAGGTAATGATGACTTTAGCACGTAAGAATTTTATTTATGGAGTAAGAAAAACCGAAGGCATCAAAACCATTCTTGGAAGTTACTAACGGCGAGGATGTTGTCTTTATCTAGAATTGATCGCAGGGATAGTGTGGTTGATGAGCTTGTCAATTTTATCCTACAATTAAAAGATATAATCATTAGTACTTTCTTGATTACATTTTATGAGAAATAATAAATTTTATTAAGTCTCCCACTATTTTATAAAGTCCCAATGGCCTTCACTGTTGAACTCGAAATGTCTGGATGCCATGAAATTCAAGTGTCAAGGATCTATATTCCCCTTCACATAACCCCAAAAAGGGTTGGTCAAGATATTAGAAGGTATTTAGGTAGGCAAGTCTTTGCCAACTATGAGCTTGCAGCTCCTTGATCTATTGAGTGGACTCCCCAATACTAAAATCATGACTTTGGATTTTCACCACTTTTGCATCCAATATTTCACCAATTCTAGAAAGGGATACTTCTCTTGAAGTAATATGGTTAAGTCAACCTGAATCCTTTAATAATGGGATTCCTGTATTAAAGTAATTGTCCCAACAGGGGTTTTTCAAACATATAGTTTTATTGAGTTTTCCCTAAATCAAGTAACAAAAGTATTGGTCTGACTTAATATTTTATTTAAGGGTTTTTTATCTATTATTCTTGAATTGATTATTATCATTATCACATTATGTTTAAGATTAGGTGGAACTTAAATAAGTGATTAACCATGTCTTGATAATATTTATGCATAAGTTAGGTTTATTTTAGTTCCATCTTGCATGCTTGTTTAATTCATTAATTATGTGATCATGAAAAAACATCCCTAATGATAAACCATGGGAATGATCAGGAAATTTTCTAATGGTTAGTTGATCTAATGGTTGATAAACTAACTCTGACATGGGGGAGAAACATATTGAACCTTTTGGGTCCATGTTTATAGCTTTCCACCTATCCACCTCTGTATCTCATGGGATTGGTTTTGTCTCGACTCCAGCTTGAACCACCTCCACTATCTTGGGAGTTCCATCCATTAAATATGACTTTTTTAACTCAAATGTAGGTGAGCGGTAAAAATGGGTTTTATATAAAAGAAACATTGGGAACGCATGCCCTACATATTAATGGGGAGAGGGATTTCATTCCAAAAAAATTAATCTAAATAAATAAATTAAAAGAAATCATCCACATACAAAGGTCTTGGTCTAGCTCATGATCATCTATACAGGAAATGATATTTACGCATAAATAAAACTAGAAATCAATTCTTTAATCATTATTGTTTAAGACAAATCATTCTCGAATAAATTAATTATCATCTTTAATTAATCAATACTTTTATCTTACACCCTTTTCTGAATTTCCTTGAGATTATCTTCCATCATAATTTTAAACAAATAAATTCATTTAAAATTATCTTTTCTAGTAAATTTTACCTTAGAGGTAACTGGTGAATTACTATTCATAACTACCCAATGAGTAGAAATGAACATTAGATATATGTTAAATTAAGAACATAGATATAAAACACCTATCACGTATTGTGCCTCAACTTTACACCCACACGATGGTACACGTCTCAAGGATTTGTATAATATAATAATAAATTTTAATAAATCTACATAATTTAGATGAATTCACGGTGTGTAGTTCCAACTACACGATGTGTACTATTTTCACCATCCATCCGAAGTTCATTCCTAGGGAAACATCATGTGAGTGTACTTTGTAAATCTTTAGAGTACACGGTATGTCCATTGGGTAACATGCCGTATAGTTCCTCATTACATGGTCTCTAGCCGAGAAATACATGTATGGAGTAAATGGTCTAACCCTAACCCTAAAGGGACTACTCATCATGTCCAGTGGGCGACATGACATGTAATATAGAAACCGTGTGCCATTTGTTCATGGTCAACATGTAGAGTCATTAAGACTTAGAAAAACTCCAATGACACAACTTGGTTTGGAGGACTAGAACTCATGCATTGAACCTTGGCTAGACAGTGTGTACTGCCGAATACACATCGTGTGTTCTAGTGTTGTAAGGCGAGGAACCTACCTCTAAATGAGATCCTTTGTTTTATTTTAATCAAAATTAAATGAAAAGATCATTTATATAAGGTGAAAACGAAATGAAAGAGGAGAAACTCATCTTGAGATTCATATTTTTAGAATGATTAACTTGAATTGAAACAAATAAATTATTAAATGCATAAATCATCAATGAATTATTTAAATAATTATAAACTATGATGTAATCACTATGATACCAGTTGAAGGTTCCAGGTACAATGGAAGCATGGTTGGGCCGACACCCAACATTGATTTTCACCATGATCAATGATTATTCTGGGATCAATACGACGATGAACACTATTCTCAATGAAATAGAATCAAAGATCTAGATAAAGAAGGAAGAGGCCCAAAACCTTTTGAGAGGATCTTTCACATCATAATTATAATTAATTTAATTAATTTAACTAAGAAAATAATACTTGGATCTTCAATATTTTTTTCAGTAATGATGTTGATTTTCCAAAATGACCCTTCCGAATTATCTTATTATGCTTGCAAGGATCCAATCTAGAATCCCTTTAGTGGCGATCCACATGGGGTCTGATGGCCTCTGATCGACACTGCTCATTCTCAGAGTGCTAGCATGGAGAAGTGAGTGTATTCTATCGGTCGTTCTTGATCACTTTTTTCTTCAGCCTTGGAAAACATATTTCATTCTTTAGAGGGGCGAGAAGAGGATTCGAGAGATAAATTTTTTAGATCAACAATTCTCAATTCACCCTGTGTGCGGTTCGGTATAGGGCACAATAGATGTATGTGTCTATTTATTGACATGGGGCTTTAGTTACAATATTTAATTGCATAACCACAATTAAATACATTCATAACTATAAAGAAAACCAACACTATTAATAATAATACCGCACCATTATTTATGGTGTTCCAAATTGCAGAAAATAGAATTATAAATAAAAGTTTGTGTCAAAAAATAATAGCAACATTATTTTAATTTGTGCGAACTAGTTAAATAATTATTTATCATCTTGCAAATAATTATTTTTCTACCATACCGGCCTTGGTCCTATCGAACTTCACTTCCATTTATTGAACACCCATGTAAATAAATAAATAATTTATTCTCTTAAATAAATATTTTATTTACAAAATAGTAAATAAATATTTACTAAATGTTCAAAAATAAATAATTATATTTTACCCACAATCCGGTGAAAAATATTTATTTAATTTATGAAATCATTTTAACATGAATAAAATTATTCCATTATCATGAAAATAATAGTTATTAATTAAATTCAAAAAGAATTTAACCGAGACCACTGGAAACACTTAGTGTGTGATGCTCTATGATTTTTTCTCATTGGAATTAGGTGGGATTTCCTAAATTCTAATAGTAATGTCTATCAGTGGGTCAAGACACCCGAGAGAAAGAATTTAAAGTTGCAACAATGAAATCCACATACGAACGCTCACTGTGTAATATAATTTCGTTGCTGTAATATCTCATTAATAAGGTTTCATTATAGTGTCGTCAACGTTTATTCTTGATAAGTCAAACTTTGACTACTTGAAATAAATTTTTCATTACAGCATAGACATATAATTTCATGTGATGGTTCTATTTCAATCAAAGGGCCAAGATATCAACTTCCATAAATGGAAGGGTCAAATCCTTCCTTGACTTATCCCTTAATAACATGCCACTCGTGACACACCGAACATACCCTACTTCCCGCCAATTATCCGAGTGATATTTTTTGTCAGTAAATAAAAGTGCACAAGTCATGAAACATATTAATGATAATATTAATGTCTATGGATCATTACACACGCTCGCAGATAGAAATATCTGATGAAACCAAAACATGTAGAATTCCTACTGGGGGGTATGTTCTCATAATCTCTTATCTTGGAGATTACCAAGTGAGAAATTCCGGAGAGGAAGTCTCATCTACTTATGAGTACTCACACCTGATGATCTGCATGCTATGTGTCCCATCATTGTATGCATTCTAACCATAGAACAATATTTAAGAATATTGTTATATTATTTCAAGGTTCTCATCGCATCGGGGAACTACCGTGACCTTATCAATGCAAAAAATACTCTAGGGAATTATTACATCATAATCATGAAGAATAATGAACAATATGTAATAATTTGTTTAATATTTAAATACATTAAATATCCATGTAATAAAAGTACAACTAGTTGATTCTAGGTCACCAAATCCTATAGAGAATTCAAGAATCTCTTCTACAATTCTGGAAAACAAACATCACATTGTTGTCTCAAAATAAATTTAACCAATTTTCACTTTAACTTAGTTAGAAGGCTAGATAATTGTGCAATGATTTTAATAAAACTTTGGTAATAACATACTAATACAATAAAACTATGAATATCTGTAACATTTTTAGGTCTTGTCCATTCAAAAAACACTTTTGTTTTTGAAGGATCAACTGTTATTCAATCCTTATTTTCAATGTTCCCAAGAAAAGAAATATTTTGTAACAAAAAATAACACTTTATGAATTTTAGATATAGTTTCTTTTCCTTTAAGGTTTGTAAAACAATCCTTATATGCTTTCCATGCTCTTATTTACTCTTAGAAAATACCAGAACGTCATCAATAAACACAACCACAAACTTATCTAGGAACTCATGAAATATTATATTTGTAAGATCCACGAACAAAACATGTGTATTAGTTAACCCAAACGACATATCAACAAATTCATAATTCCCATATCTAGTATGAAAAGCTATTTTTGGGATTTCGTCCTCCTTCACCTTCATCTGATGGTATCTAGATCTCATGTTAATCTTGGAAAAGTACTTAGCTCCCAGGAGCTGATAAAAAAAGTCATCGATATGAGGCAAAGGATATTTTTTTAATAGTGATGTTATTCAAGGCTCTATAATCAATGAAAAGTCTCATGGAACCATCTTTTTTTAACAAAAAAGGAGCACCCCATGGTTAAGTGCTAGGATGAATGAAGCCTTTATCAATAAAATCATGCAATTGATTTTTCAATTCAGTAAGTTCCATTTGAGCCATTCTATATGGGGGTTTTAAAATTCTCTTAGCATCAAGAACTAATTCAACTGTGAATTTGAATTCCCAATTTGGTATGACAGTAGGTAACTCATCAGAAAAAATATCAAGGTATTCGTTTACCATTAGCGCATAATTAATCTGAACGGTTCCCTTTTTTTCAAAAATATGAGAAAGATAGCTTTCATTCCCATGTTTCAATTGTTTCTCAGCTTCTTGATATGTTATCAATTTTATGGGTTCATTCTTGTACAAAAAATGAAATTATTTCTAAAAAACAACTTCTTTAGCTCTATATTCAACCCTAGCATGATAAACAGAAAGAAAAAAAGAATGATAGAAGAATATACTAAGGGTAAAACAACTAGTTTTGTAGGTAAAGTATTTCCACAAACCATAACAGAAATATTCTTATAATTCATATTTACTATAATATTTCACCCTGGTGTTTTAAAAATAAGCTCTAGTCTCATTTGTTAAGGTGATATTTTCAATTTACCAAATTTTTTTCAGAAATGAAGGAATGTCTAGACACTGTTTAAAAAAACATAAAAAATTTGAGTAAACAAAAAAAGTACATAATACAACTTCATTGGATGGACTGACATATACTGATGTAGTCGCAAAAGACCTCACTACACATTTCTGCTTATAGTTTAGCTTCTTTGCATTATTAAGATCTCATTTTGTGAATGAATTTGCAAAATGACCCATCCCAGCACGTTTAAAACACTTAATAGTTTCCTTATCAGGATTAGTCTTAGGATCATTTTAATTACAATATAGGGCCATATGTCCAATCTTACCACATCAAAAACACTTCCTGTGTAACGTCCACGACACGGAAGGCACTAAATAGGTGCTCTGAGCCGGGTGGTTACGTGACCTTAAGCATGTCTCCCCGTATGCTAAATGATGCCGACTAACAACGGGGGTCTATGTAGTCAAGTGAGGAGACTATACCCCCTTTTTATCAGAATAAGCCACAACAGAATAAACCAAATAGCGGAAACAATAACCAACAAACAAGGAACATGTATAACAAAAATTTCCAACAGAAAATATGCCATGTCATACTACAAGTACAAAAGTGAACAAATCCCAAAATAAAGACAACATCCAAATCCCCAAAATGGTATTGACTCCATGTCCGGATCCTCCACCAAGTGCTACCCATGTCCACTCACTATCTAGAAATGACCTTTTCCTTTCTCTTGACCTACAAACATGAAGTCTTCTCGGGTACCCAATGGAATCCCGAGTAGGGTGTGAGTAAAACTCAGTAGGCCACCACCAACGGTGTCTAAAAAATATCCTGTATGAACAGGTAGTGCGTGCAAAAGGAATATGAATGATAATTTACAAATAATTAATTAAGGTTCCATTAACAAGTTCATAACCAATCCATTACCAATCCATTACCATTCATTTATTTCCAATTATCATCACCTACCATTCGTCACATTTCCATGGGTTAAACACATAAATTATGTTACATGGGTATAAGGACAATAATCACATGAAAGAGGGTAAACACATCGTTATCCTATCTCACTAGGACTAACCCCTCATAGAAACCATAACCTCACCTTGAAGCCTCAGTTCGGGTGGATGTAACCATTAGGAGAATAGACACTCAGTCCCCTTTCCTAACCCATGCATTTAGGGTAGAGTTTAGAACCTCAGTCTTCACTTGACCCGTGGGCGTAGATCCTTAAGTCATACCACACTATACGAAGCCATGTGCACATACTTATATATAAGTAACCATCAACCATCCAAACCATTGCCCTTCGGAAAACACTATTCACCACAACCCACATGGGAAACCACATCATGCCTTAACCCATTAACACATTACCATTTCACATCATTTAACCATTCACCCAATTCCAATGTGTTATGCCTATCTCACTATGCATTCAACATTAAACCCATAATCTATCCCATTATGGTATTTAATCACTTTACACATTAACCCATTTAACCCATTCATCATTCCCCTGAATCAACAATTTAACCCACTCCACTTTAACCCTTAGGTTATTGCCAAGTCTACGTGCATCACCTAACTTCTATTACAAGTTCAACCAATCATGCCAACTTATTTATCAAGGGCTCTACAATTCATTACACCAAGGTCACTCGTTTAATATCAATCCCTAAATCCAAGAAAAGCCATCACATCCCATTAATGGCCCCAATTAGGTCAAGTCTATCCCAACACATCCCATGAGGATCATGAAGGTTCCCATTTTCATTCTAAACACCATTATTACCAAATATTCCAAGTTTATCCAAAACATAACCAAAGGAAAGAAAGAACACAATTAAACATACACAAATACCCAAATAACTATGGGATATCACTTGTAGACCAACTACCTCGAAACCGCGGTTGAACACACTCTCAATCGTGTCCTTAGACCTCGATACATACAACCTATGGAGATTCAACCTAAAACTCACCCAAAAATTAGGGTTTTAGAGATTTGGAATGAGAGGGAGAGAAGATGCAAACCCTAAACCAAACAGAGAAACAAGGATGAGATTAGCCTTACCCGTAGCTTCGATCCGCAACCAATGACACCAAAAATGCCTTGGAATCGAAATAGATCGGTCTCTTGGAGCCTTTGGGCGATTCAGTTCATGCCTAGGGTGGAGAGGGAGGAAATGAGAGGAAATCCCGAGTGGGGATTAAAATCCCAGAGTGGAAAACTTGTAATTTTTCCCAACCTTAAGTGGCCGCACTATTTCTCCGCACTTTTTGGAAAATCGTGCGCAAACCATGCGCATGACACTGCCCGAAGGAGGAGGGGTCACACGATTTATCCACACAGTTTGGAAAACCGTGCGCAAACCGTGCGCATGATTCTGTCCGGAGGTGGGAGGGTCACACAATTTAGCCTGGGCAGGCCGCACGGTTTACCTGGTCATGCGCAGGCCGTGCGCCCTGACCTGTCTTGCCCAGAATTCCTTTCTTCCATGCCCGACCCCCCGGAACACCCCAAAGGCCTCTCACACTTTCAGGAAACATTTTAAATCCCAAAAAAAGGGTTCAAACCAAAACACAACAAAAACAAACCTTTCCAAAAATAGGGATCTTACAACCTCCCCACCTTATAACGGCTTGTCCTCGAGCCGAGTTTCCAAGCCTCATTGATCCAGTGAAGAGAAGAGTTCGGGCGACTGAGCCCGCTCCCAAGTTTCTTCCTGAACTTTCCCATGCTTCCACAGTACTCACACTAATGGAACAACCTTGCCTCTCAAGTCCTTTTCACTACGATCCACCACATGAACCAGATTCTCCTCAAAGGACGCATCAACTTCAAGCTCCACCTCTTCAACATCAGCCACATGAGATGGGTTAGGGTGATACCGTCGCAGTTGTGACACATGAAACACATCATGAATCCAACCATACCGTTGTGGAAGAGCCAATCAGTAAGCCACTGGTTCGATCCCCTCCACAATCTCAAAAGGTCCCACAAACCTGGGCGCCAACTTACCATGATTTCGTATCCGACGATGACCCAACCTTGGAAACACTCGAAGGAACACTTTATCACCCAACCCAATCTCAAGAGGTCTACGCCTCTGATCTGCATACGACTTCTACCTACTCTGAGCTGTATCCATTCGCTTCCTAATCAACTTAACTCCCTCTGAAGTCTCCTTCATGAGACTTGGCCCCAACAACCTAGATTCACCGGCCTCTATCCAACACAACAGAGATCTATATGGCCTCCCGTAGAGTGCCTCAAATGGTGACATCTGAATCATAGCATGAAAACTGTTGTTGTAGAAAAACTCATCCAATGATAGGTGCCTATCCCAAGAACCACCAAAGTCCAAGACACAAGCTCTTAATATGTCTTCCAACACTTGGATCGTACGTTCCGACTGCCCGTCCGTCAGTGGGTGGAAATCCGTACTCAAAAACACCTATGTACCAAGCACCTTCTGCAAACCTTGACAGAAACACGATGTGAAACGCGGATCTCGGTCCGAAACTATGGTCCGCGGCACCCCATGCGACCACACTATCTCCCGAACATACAGCTCACCCAACTGGACGACTATAAAGGTCTCCTAAATCGGTAAGAAATAACCCACTTTCGTTAACCGATCCACAACCACCCATATTTCACCATTCTTCTGTGTCATCCTCGGAAGACCCATGACAAAATCCATTTTCACATCATCCCACTTCCATTCCAGAATGGGAAATGGATGCAAAAAACCTCCTGGGAATTGATGCTCGGCCTTCAACTACTGAAAGGTAAGACACCGTGCTAAAAAGACCACAACTTCCTTCTTCATTCTAGGCCACCAAAACTACCTTTGGAGATTACGGTACATCATGGTCAAAACAGGATGCAATTCCCACTTTGATGCATGGAACTCTCACATCAACTCTTCACGCACACACTTTGGCACAACCACATGATCATGAACACGAACAACACCGTCCACGCCGATGACCCATCCAGAAGGTAGCTCCCCACCTTTAAAATTTTCCTTCATGTTCAAACACACAAGATCATCAAGCTGACCTTCCTTAACTCAACTCAAAAGTATCGACTCCATCGTTAAGGAAGCAAGAGTGACCTGACCATTCTCCTCCTGCACCTCCAGGTGCATCTCTGCAAACAAAGCCATCACCTTCCACTCGGTGCTGGATTCCTGAACCACCTAATTTTGAACCTTCCTGCGCAGAGCATCAGTGACACTGTTTCCCTTTCCCGGCGTGTACACCAACTCAAAGTCAAAATACTAGAGATATTCCACCCATCTGTGCTGCCTAAGATTTAGATCCCATGGAGAGAAGATGTACTTTAAATTATTATTGTCGGTAAACACGGTAAACCGGTCTACAAACAGATAGTGCATCCAGAAATTCAAGGCATACACTACTACAGCCAACTCAAGGTCATGAGTGGGATAATTCCACTAATGGGATCTCAACTTCCTTGACCCGTAAGCCACCAACTGCTCATCTTGAATCAACACAACCCCAAGTTTGATTCTAGATTTATCACAAAACACGATGTACTTCTTACCCGGCTCAGGAAAGATCAAGATAGGTGTGTCATTCAACCGCTTCTTAAACTCTTGGAAGGTATTCTCACAAGCCTCCAACCACTCGAACCCGATTCCATTCTTGGTCAAGCCCGAGAGTGGTGCTACCAAGTGAGAGAAATACTGAATGAACCTTCGGTAATAACCATCCAAACCCAGAAAACTCCGAACATCAGAAACACTCTTGGGCTGCTCCCAAGATTCAACTGCCTGCACATTCTTTGGATGCACTAACACACCTGCCTCCTAGATGATGTGACCTAGAATATTAACCTCACATATCTAGAATTGATAGTTGGATATCTTGGCATATAGTTGATGCTCTTTTAGCATGCCCAAGACAATGTCAAGATTTTGGGCCTGATCATCGTGAGTTTTCGAGTACACTAAGACATGGTCAACAAAGACAACCACGAACTGATCTAGATAGGAATGAAAGATCTGATTCATAAAATCTATAAACACCGCTGGTGCATTGGTCAATCCAAAAGGCATTACCACAAACTCAAACAACCCGTACAGACTTCGAAAAGATGTCTGCGGTATGTCGGAAGACCACACCCTCAACAGGTGGTAAAATGACCTCAGATCAATCTTAGAAAACACTGATTCACCCCTCAACTGATCAAACAGGTCATCAATTCTAGGAAGAGGGTACTAGTTTTTCACTGTCATATAATATAACTTTTGATAGTAAACACACAGTCTTAACGACCCATCGGCCTTCTTTGAAAAAAGTACGGGAGATCCCCAAGGTGACGTACTAGGATGGATAAACCCCTTACGCTCTAACCCCTCAAGCTGAACCTTCAGTTCCTGGAGTTCTGCCGGTGCCATCCGGTATGGCGGAATAGAAACTGGCTCTTCTCCTGGGAGCAACTCGATCGTGACCTCGATATCCCTCTCTGGTGGTATGTAACGACCCAAAATTTTGAATAAATATTGTTTCCTAATTTTTTTTGTGTTATTTTATTTTTCATACTCAACAAAACTATTTCATTTAACATGAGTATAATTAAAATGAGACTGTTGGGTTTTGACTATTATATGACCGTTAGTCAGTATGACCGTTAAAAACTGAATGTTGTGACTTTTGTCTCTAAATACAAGTGATCTTGGTTAATTAATATTGAAAGAAGATTCGATGGCCTCACCCAATAGTCTTGGACCAATCGAAGCCCAACTAACAGAACTTGGGTATGAGGTAGCACCACTGGGCTTTGCTCTGGACCAAACCCAAGCCGAACTTCATCGTGTGAAGCTAGAACGGAATCGCCTTCGCGAGAAGTTCAAACTGATAGAAATTACTACTCGTGCGATGTTGGTCGATCCTGTAAAGACCCGTAAATTTCAAGGAAATTTTTTTCTTAATTTTCTTTGGAATTTTACAAGAGCGCAGCTTCAGACGGCACCTGATTCCGAGGCCCGGTGTGCCCGGAATCAATTTCTGAAGTTTGGCTCGGGTACGTTCAGTGAACGGACGAGCGGGTTTTTCTATCTTTTGAACCGGTGCCCGGAATTGAATTCTGAGGGCACCGATGAAATCGCAGCTCCGGTATTTGCTTAGAAACGCCTCTTCCGGAGTTGCGTTTTCTCAGACGTGGTTTTTAAATTTTGGGGCTTTAAGTCAGAAATAAAATAAAATTTGTGCGACAACTTTATTTTATTTCACTTAAGCCGCTTGGAAGCCGCTTGGAAGCCACTTGAACTGAGTTAAAGCGGATAGGGTGCTATCCGGAAATACCCTACCCCTTGGTAGGATATTTGTGCGGTGGGGCCCGCACGAGCCCCGCCGTTTCTTTCGCTAAGTAACGCACCCGCGAAAACCCGTCAAAGTAACTGAAAAGTCAACCAACGCGTTTTCCTTAATTCTTAACAGACCATTTAATTGGGCGGTTTATTTCGTGAATTAAATGGGTTGTTTCATTCGTTGAATTAATTCAACGAATTTAATGGGTTGTTACTTACGCGTTTGCGTTCGTTGGCAAATTAATAAAATAGACAAACTTGTCTATTTTGGAGGATCCTCCTGTTGTGCGAGATCCTCTAAACCTCCACCCTCCCCGCGAAGAACGCGAAGAACGCGAAGAACGCGAAGAACGCCGGAACCGGAATTCGACGACGCACGATCCGCGACGTCCACAAACTTTTCCGCGACCTTCTCCTTCTTCTTCTACGGCGCCTCTTCTTCCGCGGCAGACCTACGATCAGCGGTTAAAGGTGAGAATCGAATCTTCTAATTCTCCCCTTTTTATAATTCGATATCAACGGATTTAAATTAATTAAATCCGTTTGATCTTGATCCGGAGATCGTCGGCGCGACGTTTTTCCCGCGGTGCGACGAACGTCTCTTCCGCGAACGACGTGACGATCCCCTCCTTTCGCGACGAGTGATTCCGCGACGACCTCACGTCCGACGGCAACTTCGAGGTAAGGGTTGTTGGAATATTTTTTTTTTATTCCCCGTGTTTATTCTTTTTAAAATAAAGAACCTGATCTCCGAACAATTTTAATTTAATTAAAATTGTTGTTGATTATTTTCTTTTCCTCCCGTTGTTTATGACTAACGCGGAGGGTGCAGATCTAACGAACAAGACCCGGCAACCCTCCGCCGATCTTTTGTTGTGAGGATTTGGCGGACGATGACGAACCGTGCGGCAAGGGAGATCCGTTGATCCCGCAGTGAAGATCGGCCCCCGGGAGGAGCAACGGCGCAGACGGGAGGCAAAACGGGCCACCGGAGCAACTCCGGCGGCCCGCGGAAGGCGGCGGCGGCACGGGTCGCCGGTGCCCGGCGCGCCGCCGTGGAGGAGATCCGTCGCGGCTGAAGCCGCGGTGGCGGTGGCCGGTTCCGCGGCCGCGCGGAATCGGGGAGGGACGCGGCGGCCCGGCCGCGTCCGCGTGACAGGCGGCCCCCCGCGGGGCCGCGTTCCACCTAAGCCGCGGGTCAAACCCGCGGCGCCCCTTCGGCCGGGCCGCGCCCAGGCCGGACCGGACCCGGCCTATCCGGGACGGGCCGGGTCGGGCCGACCCGGTTCGGGTCGACCCGGTGCGGCCGACCCAGGGGTGGTTCGGGCCGGGTCGCCCCGGGCCCAGAACCCCCGTTTTCGGGCCCTCTTCGGTCTTTTGCCCATATCTTGGGCCTGGGACCTCTGATTAACGAACCGTCAGCGGCTACGCGATCCTTGGATCGATACGGTCGTTTCGGTCTATTACACTCAAGGTTTTGGAAGACTTTGGGTTCGGCCGGGTAGGTTCGTACGCGAAACCAACCGGGCCCTCGGAGCGGAAACACTCATAACTTGAGCTACGGACGTCCGATCGACGTACCGTCAACTGTGGTAGTTTCCTCTAAGTGAGACGGAACTTTTGGCATACTCCGCCCGAGGATCGGACACAGGCGGAGTACGATCGGGTTGGTTTTTCCCTAAAAACCAACCGGGCCCCTGGGACGAAAATGCCAATAACTCTCAGGTCGGGCGTCCGTTTGACGCGCCGTCTGTTGCGTTGAGATCCTGTTGTCGATACGGAACTTTTGGATACATCAACTTCGGACTACGTGTCAGTTGATGTATCAGCCTCTCGGCTCGTGGAGCGGACCCTCCTAAACGAGCTCGCTGTGTGCGGGAACCCTAGCGCTGGCTGTGACTTCGACGACAGAGCAGAGATCCTCCGTGGACTGCGACGACGGCAGAGCAGAGATCCTCAGTGGACTGCGACGACGGCAGAGTAGAGATCCTTCGTGGACTGCGGCGACGACTGTGCAAAGATCCTCAGTGGACTGCGTCGACTACTGCACTCAGCGATCCTACGTGGATCAGTGCTACAGGTTCTGTGTGAGCCCGATCCTATGTGGGTCCTTACTACCGGTTCTGTGTGAGCCACTGCCTACAGGTTCTGTGTGAGCCCGATCCTGTGTGGGTCTTTTGCGGGGGTTAGTACCTATCGATCCTTCGTGGGTCCGACGACTTAGATGGATCAGTGATCATCTTTGACGTCATCTGAAATAGTATACCTGGTTGAGCTAAATCTTATGTTACTCTCCTTTGTGGATTGTGTTGAACTATCCTATGTGGATTTACTGTTTACTCTCCTTTGTGGATTTGAGTCTTACTTTCCTATGTGGATTGAGTTGTTCTTGAGCTCGTGAGCAGAGCTAGAAGTGGGGACTTAGGTATATGTATGGGCATATACCTAAGTCGAGTCAGATGTTACTTCGTGATTGCACCTTCCTTTTTGTGCTATATCCTTTGTGGATTTCGGGAGACCTTCGGGGGTCTCGGGGTCCTTACTGAGTAGCTTATACTCACCCCTGCATGGGCTATGCCCGCACCTTGTTGTGTTGGATGCAGACGACGGACAGCGCTGATCACGGTTGGGGCGTGGAGCAGGACGGTACCTGGAGGTGGACCACTGGGCGGGTCGTGCTCGGAGCGGACGTGGGACTCGAGGAGCCTGGAGGCTATCTGTACCCACCCTTCAGGTGGGATTGCCAGTGGACGACACGAGGCCGCCGTCTTTTCTTCAGTTGTTGTTCTTTTCCTTTTCAGTTGTACTTTCAGTTGGGCTTGTATTCCGGCCCCCTTTACTTTTCTGCACTTGTAGTTACTTTCCGCTTGCTGACTCTGTGGTGGTTGTTACTTATAAAGGCAATGCCTTCCCTGTTTACCGGGATTTACGCCTTGGTGCTAGTCGCCAGCCCCTGGCCTATGGAAGGCGGGCTTGGGGTAGTCACGGCACGGGCCCCGAGGTCGGGTCATGACAAATTGGTATTAGAGGTGGTCGGTTCTACCGCAGACTCTGATCGTCTTTTCTTTCTATATGAAGCAATAGTGTTTAGTGTATTGAGTGTGGTTATCAGTTTAGGGAGCCCAGTGTTGGTGCGGCGGCCGACGTATCCGTACACCAGGACCCTGACTCCTGATTTCCGACTTAATGCATGAAAACATTGATTGCGTGTGTGTTTCAAGTTTCTTTGTGATTACTTGTGTCAGCTCACCGGGTATACTGATCTGCTTCATGAAAGTCTCAAGTTTTCCTTGTGATTACTTGTGCCAGCTCACCAGGTATAGTGTTCCGACTGTGGTGCTCTTGTTCTCCTTTTCAGGATGGCCCCGCGACGACAGCCAGCTAGGGTTTCGAGTGTAGGGCGCGACGGCAGCCCACCGAGCGACGAGGCCTCGGTGCAGGGCCCTTTGCCAGCAGTGGCACCGGCGGTAGCTTTACCCGCCGAGCCACCGATGCTACCAGTACCAGACGCTGACGATGCACGTCGCCTCAGGGCACTGCATGAGTTTCAGAGCCAGCGACCGCCCAGGTTTCGCAGTGAGGCGGACCCCCAGGCCGCCGAGGACTGGCTAGAGGCGGTGGTACGGATCTTTAGGCTAGTGAGGACACCAGCGGATCTCATGGTGATCCTCGCAGCGAGCCTACTGCAGGCGGCGGCAGGACGATGGTGGAGCTTGATGCTCCAGGTTCACGATGAGGCATCCTTGCTCTGGACGGACTTCGAGAGCCTCTTCCGCTCTGAGTTCGTTCCGGCCACCCTCTGAGCGGTGCGCATCCAGGAGCTTCTCCAGCTGCGCCAGGGCAGCATGACGGTCGCTCAGTACGCGGCGAGGTTCACTGACCTATCTCGCTACTCGACCGACATGGTATGGGACCCCTTCTTCCGGGCCCGGACCTTCGAGCAGGGCTTGCGACAGGAGATTCGGGCGTCGCTGATCTCCCTCAGCATTCCGACCCAGGCGGGAGTGCTGGAGCGAGCCCTCCTGATCGAGAGCTTCCTGGCAGAGCCTTCTTCAGCGGCGAGACCTAGCGCAGGGTGGCAGGTAGCTGAGTCTTCGGCAGCAGGTAGCCGACGGATGACTCTCGGGTCCAGGCAGACCAGACCCCCACGCAGACGGCCTCAGGGCACCGGCTCAGCAGTGCGGGGCACACAGCGGAGTGCCAGCCTTCCGAGAGGCAGGCTGTGCTACTCCTGCGGCGGGCAGGGTCACATGGCTCGTGACTGCCCGACTCGCCGATCAGAGGAGCAGCAGACGGTGGAGGGGCCACCCAGGCAGAGGCAGAGGGTCGACCGTGGCGGTCCGCAGGGAGGAGGCGGACGTGGCAGAGGAGCTGGCCGAGCAGCGGGTGGTGGCCGACGCTTCCAGGCTCTACCCCCACCACCACCAGGAGGGCCACCTCGACCACAGGGAGCTGGCGGGCAGGGACAGGCCCAGCTCCAGGCAGTGGAGGCCTACGACCCCGACATGCCAGAGATGATTCGAGGTACGATCTGTGTCTATTCCACCCTTACTGCAGTACTTATAGACACAAGAGAGAGTCACTCTTTCATAGCCTCTGCCCTTGTTCGGAGCTCGGAGATTCCGACTGAGCCGTTGGCTCGATCCTTACGGCTAGAGACTCCTACGGGAGCAGACTCGACGATTACGCACTGGTGCCGGCAGTGTGAGCATACTCTAGGAGGCGAGATCTTCGGCTGGGATCTCCTTGTAGCGGCGTCGAGGCCTTACGACGTCATCTTGGGCATGGATTGGCTATCCACGGTTCATGCCCAGATCGATTGTTTTAGGCGCAAGGTGCGATGCGTTCACACCGACGGGAGCAGGTTTACCTTCACCGGCGAGAAGGGAACCTTTGCAGCACAGGATGGACTTCCGCGGAGGAGAGTGCAGCCCATCTCTCATCAGTTGGCTAGCCTCATCCTAGGAGCAGTGGACGTGCGGAGTCCAGTTTTTCCTGCAGTGGTGGACCAGTACGTGGACGTCTTTCCCGATGACGTTCCAGGGCTACCTCCTCGTAGAGAGGTATAATTTTACATCGACTTGTACCCCGGGACAGCCCCGATATCCACTCCAGCATACCGGATGGCCCCCGCCGAGCTTCGAGAGCTGCGGGTACAGTTGGAGGACTTGCAGAGCAAGGGGTTTATCCGACCCAGTGTTTCACCCTGGGCTTCCCCGATATTGTTTGCCAAGAAGGCGGACGGGAGCTTGCGACTGTGTGTCGACTATCGTCGCCTGAACCAGGTGACAGTGAGGAACAAGTATCCGCTGCCACAGATTGATGACCTCTTCGATCAGCTCAAGGGAGCACGGTGGTTCTCGAAGATAGACCTCCGGTCAGGCTATCATCAGCTCAGAGTTTGAGACGAGGACGTGCAGAAGATGGCCTTCAGGTGTCGGTATGGCCATTATGAGTTCTTGGTTATGCCGTTCGGTGTAACCAATGCCCCAGCAGTGTTCATGAGCCTCATGAACAGGATCTTCCAGCCATACCTCGACCGATTTGTCGTGGTCTTCATTGACGACATTTTGGTATACTCGACGACTGAGGAGGAGCATGCCTACCACATGCGAGTTGTGCTAGACACGCTCCGAGAGCACCAGCTTTATGGCAAGCTCTCAAAGTGCCAGTTCTGGTTACATGAGGTCCACTTCTTGGGGCACGTCATCTCTGAGGCGGGATTTGCAGTGGATCCCGCGAAGATCGAGGCAGTGCTAGCTTGGGAGCCACCCAGGAGCGTGACGGAGGTGCGGAGCTTCTTGGGCCTAGCCGGATACTATCGGAGATTCGTTCCAGACTTCTCCAGAGTTGCGGCACCACTCTCAGCGTTGACGAAGAAGGGGAAACCCTTCGTGTGGTCAGACAGATGTCAGCAGAGCTTCCAGGAGCTGAGACAGAGATTGACCAGCGCACCTATCTTGAGGTTGCCTGAGGAGGGAGTTGGGTACGTAGTTTACTGCGATGCATCAGGGACTGGACTCGGGTGCGTCCTGATGCAGGAGCGGGCCGTGATCGCCTACGGATCACGTCAGTTGAGGCCGCATGAGCAGAACTATTCCACTCATGACCTGGAGTTAGCAGCAGTGGTCTTCGCTCTGAAGACTTGGCGGCACTATCTGATGGGCGAGCGCTTCACAGTCTTTTCTGACCACCAGAGTCTCAGGTATATCTTCTCTCAGAAGGACCTGAACCTGAGATAGCGGAGATGGCTTGAGTTCCTCCAAGACTATGACTTTGAGATAGTCTATACTCCTGGGAAGGGGAACGTGGTAGCCGATGCCCTCAGCAGGAGGACGGGCATTCAGCTACTTGAGGAGGCGACAGAGCAGCTAGCCTCCTTACAGATATCCTTCGTGGATAGAGATGGAGCAGCCTTTCTTCAGTCTCTCACAGTCTCTCCTCCACTTCTACAGCGGGTCAGAGAGGCTCAGCGTGGGGACGCTGACTGTGAGACCCGGCGTGCACTGATATCCTCAGGTCAGGCGCCTGATGGCTTCTCCCTTGGAGCAGAGCACGACATCCTTTTCATAGGACATACCTTCGTACCAGTCGCTTTACGAGAGGAGGTGCTGAGAGAGTTTCACACTTCTCCCTTGGCGGTGCATCCCGGAGTGGCGAAGATGTACCAGGATCTCAGACGACAGCACTGGTGGCCGGGCATGAAGAAAGCTGTGGCAGAGTTCGTTTCACGATGCCTCACCTGCCAGCAGGTGAAGGCAGAGCATCAGGTACCAGCGGGCTTGGTACAGCCCTTGGAGGTCCCGGAGTGGAAGTGGGACAGCATATCTATGGACTTCGTGACTGGACTTCCACGCACTTCCAGAGGTCACGACTCCATTTGGGTGATTGTCGACCGACTCACCAAGTCGGCACACTTCTTACCCATCAGAGAGCAGGGCTCAGTGGAGAGCTTGGGATGTCCTTACGTCCAGGAGATCGTACGGCTTCACGGTGTGCCATCGTCTATCGTCTCTGATCGAGATGCTCGTTTCACTTCCCGGCTTTGGAAGGGGTTGCAGGAGGCGTTCGGGACGCGGCTCCATCTGAGCACAGCCTTCCACCCTCAGTCGGATGGTCAGACTGAGAGGACCATACAGACACTCGAGGACATGCTCCGTGCATGTGTTCTCGACTTTGGTCGCAGCTGGGAGGACCACCTACCCTTGGTGGAGTTCGCGTACAACAACAGCTACCACTCCACCATCGGGATGGCACCATATGAGGCGTTGTACGGCAGACCCTGCAGATCACCGTTGTGCTGGACAGACCCTGGGGAGTCAGCACTCATGGGACCAGAGATGGTCCGAGCCACGACAGAGAAGGTCCAGATCATCCAGGAGAGGATGAGGACAGCTCAGAGCCGGCAGAAGTCATATGCTGACAGGAGGCGGAGGCCACTAGAGTTCGAGGATGGCGACCACGTCTTTTTGCGTGTCTCACCTCGACGTGGTTTACGGAGATTTGGCCGAGGCGGCAAGTTGTCTCCACGCTTCATCGGGCCTTTCCAGGTCCTCAGCAGGATAGGAGAGGTGGCTTATCGCCTGGCTCTACCACCTCAGTTGCACCGGGTGCACGACGTCTTTCACGTGTCTCAGCTGAGGAGATACATGCACGACCCGACGCACATCATCGACTTTGGGGAGCTGGACGTGGACGATGGGGCGACTTTTGAGGATGTCCCAGTGGAGATCGAGGATCGACAGGAGCGGGTCCTACGTGGGCGGTCGATTCCTCTTGTGCGCGTCAGATGGCAGCACGAGAACCTCCAGGAGAGCACTTGGGAGCGGGAGGCTCAGATGCGTGCTCAGTACCCCCATTTGTTCCCCTAGTTTTTGATGTATCTTTACGGGGACGTAAAGCCCTGAGGTGGGAGTAATGTAAAGACCCGCAAATTTCAAGGAAATTTTTTTCTTAATTTTCTTTGGAATTTTACAAGAGCGCAGCTTCAGACGGCACCTGATTCCGAGGCCCGGTGTGCCCGGAATCAATTTTCGAAGTTTGGCTCGGGTACGTTCAGTGAACGGACGAGCGGGTTTTTCTATCTTTTGAACCGGTGCCCGGAATCGAATTCTGAGGGCACCGATGAAATCGCAGCGCCGGTATTTGCTTAGAAACGCCTCTTCCGGAGTTGCGTTTGCTCAGACGTGGTTTTTAAATTTTGGGGCTTTAAGTCAGAAATAAAATAAAATTTGTGCGACAACTTTATTTTATTTCACTTAAGCCGCTTGGAAGCCACTTGGAAGCCACTTGAACTGAGTTAAAGCGGATAGGGTGCTATCTGGAAATACCCTACCCCTTGGTAGGATATTTGTGTGGTGGGGCCCGCACGAGCCCCGCCGTTTCTTTCACTAAGTAACGCACCCGCGAAAACCCGTCAAAGTAACTGAAAAGTCAACCGACGCGTTTTCCTTAATTCTTAACAGACCATTTAATTGGGCGGTTTATTTCGTGAATTAAATGGGCTGTTTCATTCGTTGAATTAATTCAACGAATTTAATGGGTCGTTACTTACGCGTTTGCGTTCGTTGGCAAATTAATAAAATAGACAAACTTGTCTATTTTGGAGGATCCTCCTGTTGTGCGAGATCCTCTAAACCTCCACCCTCCCCGCGAAGAACGCGAAGAACGCGAAGAACGCGAAGAACGCCGGAACCGGAATTCGACGACGCACGATCCGCGACGTCAACAAACTTTTCCGCGACCTTCTCCTTCTTCTTCTACGGCGCCTCTTCTTCCGCGGCGGACCTACGATCAGCGGTTAAAGGTGAGAATCGAATCTTCTAATTCTCCCCTTTTTATAATTCGATATCAACGGATTTAAATTAATTAAATCTGTTTGATCTTGATCCGGAGATCGTCGGCGCGACGTTTTTCCCGCGGTGCGACGAACGTCTCTTCCGCGAACGACGTGACGATCCCCTCCTTTCGCGACGAGCGATTTCGCGACGACCTCACGTCCGACGGCAACTTCGAGGTAAGGGTTGTTGGAATATTTTTTTTTATTCCCCGTGTTTATTCTTTTTAAAATAAAGAACCTGATCTCCGAACAATTTTAATTTAATTAAAATTGTTGTTGATTATTTTCTTTTCCTCCCGTTGTTTATGACTAACGTGGAGGGTGCGGATCTAACGAACAAGACCCGGCAACCCTCCGCCGATCTTTTGTTGTGCGGATTTGGCGGACGATGACGAACCGTGCGGCAAGGGCGATCCGTTGATCCCGCAGTGAAGATCGGCCCCCGGGAGGAGCAACGGCGCAGACGGGAGGCAAAACGGGCCACCGGAGAAACTCCGGCGGCCGGAGGCGGCGGCGCCCGGCGCTCCGCCGTGGAGGAGATCCGCCGCGGCTGAAGCCGCGGCGGCGGTGGCCGGTTCCGCGGCCGCACGGAACCGGGGAGGGACGCGGCAGCCCGGCCGTGTCCGCGTGACAGGCGGCCCCCCGCGGGGCCGCGTTCCACCTAAGCCGCGGGTCAAACCCGCGGCGCCCCTTCGGCCGCTCGGCCGAAGCCGAGCCGGCCGGTCCGGGCGGCCGGGCCGCGCCCAGGCCGGACCGAACCCGGCCTAGCCGGGTCGGGCCGGGTTGGGCCGACCCGGTTCGGCCGACCCAGGGGAGGTTCGGGCCGGGTCGCCCCGGGCCCAGAACCCCCGTTTTCGGGCCCTCTTCGGTCTTTTGCCCATATCTTGGGCCTGGGACCTCCGATTAACGAACCGTCAGCGGCTACACGATCCTTGGATAGATACGGTCGTTTCGGTATATTACACTCAAGGTTTCGGAAGACTTTGCGTTCGGCCGGGTTGGTTCGTACGCGAAACCAACCGGGCCCTCGGAGCGGAAACGCTCATAACTTGAGCTACGGACGTCCGATCGACGTACCGTCAGCTGTGGTAGTTTCCTCTAAGTGAGACGGAACTTTTGGCATACTCCGCCCGAGGATCGGACACATGCGGAGTACGGTCGGGTTGGTTTTTCCCTAAAAACCAACCGGGCCCCTGGGACGAAAATGCCAATAACTCTCAGGCCGGGCGTCCGTTTGACGCGCCGTCTATTGCGTTGAGATCCTGTTGTCGATACGGAACTTTTGGATACATCAACTTCGGACTACGTGTCAGTTGATGTATCAGCCTCTCGGCTCGTGGAGCGGACCCTCCTAAACGAGCTCGCTGTGTGCGGGAACCCTAGCGCTGGCTGTGACTTCGACGACAGAGCAGAGATCCTCCGTGGACTGCGACGACGGCAGAGCAGAGATCCTCAGTGGACTGCGACGACGGCATAGCAGAGATCCTTCGTGGACTGCGGTGACGACTGTGCAAAGATCCTCAGTGGACTGCGTCGACTACTGCACTCAGTGATCCTACGTGGATCAGTGCTACTGGTTCTGTGTGAGCCCGATCCTATGTGGGTCCTTACTACCGGTTCTGTGTGAGCCACTGCCTACAGGTTCTGTGTGAGCCCGATCCTGTGTGGGTCTTTTGCGGGGGTTAGTACCTATCGATCCTTCGTGGGTCCGACGACTTAGATGGATCAGTGATCATCTTTGACGTCATCTGAAATAGTATACCTGGTTGAGCTGAATCTTATGTTACTCTCCTTTGTGGATTGTGTTGAACTATCCTATGTGGATTTACTGTTTACTCTCCTTTGTGGATTTGAGTCTTGCTTTCCTATGTGGATTGAGTTGTTCTTGAGCTCGTGAGTAGAGCTAGAAGTGGGGACTTAGGTATATGTATGGGCATATACCTAAGTCGAGTCAGATGTTACTTCGTGATTGCACCTTCCTTTTTGTGCTATATCCTTTGTGGATTTCGGGAGACCTTCGGGGGTCTCGGGGTCCTTACTGAGTAGATTATACTCACCCCTGCACGGGCTATGCCCGCACCTTGTTGTGTTGGATGCAGACGACGGACAGCGCTGATCACGGTTGGGGCGTGGAGTAGGACGGTACCTGGAGGTGGACCACTGGGCGGGTCGTGCTCGGAGCAGACGTGGGACTCGAGGAGCCTGGAGGCTATCTGTACCCACCCTTCAGGTGGGATTGCCAGTGGACGACACGAGGCCGCCGTCTTTTCTTCAGTTGCTGTTCTTTTCCTTTTCAGTTGTACTTTCAGTTGGGCTTGTATTCCGGACCCCTTTACTTTTCTGCACTTGTAGTTACTTTCCGCTTGCTGACTCTGTGGTGGTTGTTACTTATAAAGGCAATGCCTTCCTTGTTTACCGGGATTTACGCCTTGGTGCTAGTCGCCAGCCCCTGGCCTATGGAAGGCGGGCTTGGGGTAGTCACGGCACGGGCCCCGAGGTCGGGTCGTGACAGATCCTCCCTCAGATTCTCTCACCTTAACACACCTTACACTTAGGTCATATGCTGGTGTGATAAGGGGATATGTAAGGAGATCGTAACTGCCTTGTGTAATCCTTTTTTTTAAATAAAAATTTTGATTTCTTCTTATGATGAAGTTTATGAATTTTCAAATGTCCAGATAAATATAGTATGCATATTTTTGGTGAATTTTAGAGAAAGGATATTTTTAAAAAAATGTTTACGTAAACCTTAAATAATTAAAAATGTGTAATGATTTTCAAAAAATGGTCTTCTACAATTATGTTCAGTATGCAAATTAGAGTCTAATAAGATCAACTTGATTTTTGATGAATAGTAAATTATGAATAGTGATTTTATGCTTAGGATTAGTAATGTGACCAAATGGATTAGTAATATCACTTAAATAAATCATTAATATAATCTAGGCACCTTGATTAAGTAATGTGATTCAATAAAATGGTTAAATAACAGTTTCATAAATTATTAGTCAAGTATTAGTTTTTTCAGGTGAATAGTGTTTTTTAATTAAAAATTTCATTAAAAATATTTAAAAAATTATTTTTATAAAATGGATTTCATTTTTGAAATCAGAGCATCGATATTTGGTTAAGGTGAGATTTTGGGATTTTTCTGAGAAAGTTGAATTTTCAATGAATAGTGAAAATACAGTTTTTAAGTTATGGGTGTTTAATGACATAATTAAATGATATATTAAGTATCTAATCTATATGGTAAACTTATGAATAGTAAGATATGGTATGAGGTGTCCCAAGTGGCCAATACCATGGGCAAGCCCTTGGTTTTGCCAAAACCACTAATGAGGTGTCCCTTGGTCATTAATGCCTTGTCCCCTCACTTTCCCTAAAAATATCAAGCACTCCTCTCATCCATTCGACTCCAAAACCATCCTCAACTAAGTTCTGTCTCCCTACCTCACAAGGAGTACTCCCAAGGTTCCCCCAATCCCTCAAGGTCCAAACCTTTGAGTTTTAAGAGTTACATTTTAAGCTAAGGGATCCGACCTCTGTCTTTCTTTTCAAGTAATCTCTTTTATGTCATTTCTTTTATAATCCATGTTCTTATGTTGGAGGGTGTTCTTATATATTCATATTTCTGACCTTTTAATATTAATATTATTAGAGACCCCATCTTGCTCTCATCAATTCGTTTTAATAATGTTTAAGTGGCGCTGTTAGGCTGCCGAATTTTTAAGGGGATTCTTTCACCCTTCTCATTTTTTTCAAAGTTCTACTTTCATGTCAAGTTTTTCAAGTTCCTTTTTTAATTATGTTGGGGTATGACCTCTATATATATCATACTTAACTCTTATGTTCACATTATTAGAGACCCTATTTTATCTTTTCAAATCATTTTTTTTGAAGTTTAAGTGACGCCGTTAGGCTGCCGAATTTTCATAAGAGAAATCTAATTTTTTGTCATCCTTCCATGTTTTTCATTTCAAATGGTATGTCCTTAAAATTTCATTACCATGTTCATATATCATTCTCATTATGTCCCTCTACTTTTTTATGGGTCATTTATGAATGTTTGACCCATGTCCCCTCTCTTTTCAATGTTTTCTAAAACCCCGAAACATAGCCGTTATGCTGCAGAATTTTCGTCTCAAAATGCCTCTCTCTTTTCTCAAAATTATATTATGTTATAAATATAATAATAAAAGTTCTTATTTCTACAGGGTTAATCACATATATATCAAAATTTTCAATTTTAAATTCTGGCATTTACATACATGAGACCCGCTCTCCCCTTCCGTGGGTTTAAAGTGACGTAAAGATCATGTCTTTAAAGCAGTTTTTAAAATGTTATGATTATGAAATGAAACCCATTTCTTTTATGCTATATGGGTTTTTTATGAAATGATTGATGATGATAAATGTGGTTCACATGATAATAAAGGCATTTCAAGGATGCGCCCTGATAGCGCTCTAATTCATTGGGAAATGACTTAATCTCTATAGATGACCTTTTAGACTGATACCTTGGTGAATAACCTTGGTAATTTTTAATGACACCTTGGGGATGGACCTTGGTGAAACAAAATGATTGTCAATATTAAATGTTGTAGCCACATATTTAATTTATGAAAAATGTTATTTTTATTATGATATTTCTCATGATTTCTTTCTCATGCCTTAAAGTTCTTTTCATGACCTTATTGAAGTATCTCAAGTTCACATGTAAAATGTTTCTCTTGTTGCCCTTACTGGGCCTTCTGCTCACCCTTTCTTTTGATGTATGTCCCCAGGTTATGAGATGCAGTAATGAACCTAGGATGAACATAAGGATAAACCTTTCAAGTGTTTAGGAAGAATGTTTTTTTTTGTTTCATGTATTAAGTTCCTCGTGTCCAAGACACTAAACCTTAAAGATCCTCAGTTTTGTATAATGTAATGAAAGTTTATGAGATAAAAAGGCGGGATGCTATAGTTGGTATCAAAGGATGGTTTAGTTATTTGTGGAAATTAGTATATGAAAACATTAGGAATAAACCTATAGAAATGTTTAAATATAGGAAATATTCCTGGTATTTTGGTGAGTATTGAGTAAGGGGTTTCCAAGCAAATACATCCCTGTCTAGATACGAGCAGGTAGAGGAAGCTCTGGCACAGATGTACATAGGGGTAAAACCTGAAAACACCACTTTGAGCTAGACTCAAACGGGAACTAGTACATGACAACGATCCTTGCTGTACTCTTGGTTATGACACTCCCGGGGGATATGCTTTGGTAAATTCATAATCATAGTATGAACCATTATTAAAGGAACAAAGATAAAATAAAATAAAGATTCACATAAGAATATATGATCATGGATAACCTAGATTAGAACCTAGGGGATCACAAGTTAGGGTATAATTTCCTTCTACAAGTTTATTCTTCTATGCTTAAAGTTTCCTTTTAATGATTATTGGCTAAGTATTTAAGCCCCCTAATTATTCGTTCTTTTCTTAGTTAATGGCAGGAAATGGAAGAGCATGTCCCAACAACCAATGTGATAGGAAATGTGACGATTTCCCTATTAATGTGACAGAGATGATGAGAGATAAAGTTGAACATATTGTGATTATTCCAAAACAGCTATAAAAAATCACAATTAATAATTGGTACCTAGTTGAATGCCCAAATTCATCAAGGAAGAAGAAGTCAAATTCTCAAGGATGTTCATATGATAAAGTTGATAAGGGAAAGAAGACCCAATTTCCTTTGTGAAAAAAATGTGGAAAGGGGCACCAAGGATAATGTCATAATGGAATCGGGATATGTTTTAAGTTTGGGAAGATAGGCCATAAAGTAGCCAATTGCTTTAAAAAAATGGATAATGTGATGAATGGAGATAAGGTTTGATATAATGTGCCTTATACATTTCGATGTCGTAAATGTGGAGAAGTTAGACATTATGAAAGGCAATGATCTCTTAGAATGGGTGAGAATCATGATGAGCATCAATGATCTTCGAGGATAAGGGAACAATGCAAGTGCTATGCTGATATGGATCATGATGACTGAAGTACATGTAACTTCTTCGCAATAATTGTCCATGTCATGTTGAATTTTAGTTTGTGCTCTATGAGCATATCTTTTATGTTTTCTAAGACCATCGAGTCACTACCTAAGATGATTTTATATCATTAAGGAAGACATATATTGTTATGTACCACATGTTTATGTAGTAAAGCTGTTATTCTAAAAAAAGGGTGATTAGGGGATTAAAAGATTATTATTATTTTGGAAGACGTTAACTATTTTGGGAACGCTATTTGATCAAGGTAAATAGATTACTACGATATTTTCATTGAGGAGTTAAGGTTGAATTATATTTTGAATAATCAATGAATTTAAGGTGGACTTATAGTAATTTAAGTTACTTATGGAAATGATTAACCTATCTTGGGGTAAATATGTTTAGGTTAGTTACTTTTGTTATAAGATGTTAGGAGTGGTTGATGTTGTTTGGAGATGAACGATAAAGTTTATCTTGGAAGACTATGTTATCAACTCCTTCTTGTGTTTGGGTTTAAATCTTAGTTTGGGTTATTTTGAGGGATTTTAAGGACAGTTATTTAAGGAATGGTCGATGATGAACTCTGGGTAGTACCGTGGAACTTTGAAGATTTAAAAGTAGTTTCCCTTCTTATAGGATTATTTCTTTTTAAAGAGTTGTTTTATCTTACCCTTTCTATTTTTGGGACAATGTTTAAAGAATGAAGAAATTGATAGTTAATATTTTGTGGATTACGTGACTCTCAAGAAGATGATTCTTGTGCTTTGATGAGGCGAAGTAGTTTTGAATTCTCATCGTTTTGAGAAAATATTAGTTTTGGTAGAAACTTTTTAAAGGATGAAACTCTACTTGAAGGTAGGTATATTTCCTTATGTTTTTATTCTATGTAGTAAATGAATTCCTCAAAACTATGAAAAGGAACGTAAAACAAAAACTTTGTCTGTTAACGTTTCCTACTGGGTAATCAAAGACCGTTTACACACATCATAAGTTTGTGATTTTCTTATTGTTAACTTTCTCCTAATCATGTTTTCTATCACTCTCCCTCAGAACTTGACCCTTTGTTTTTTTCTTCCATATCCACGTTTTCCTACATGGAATCCTAGTATGGGTAAACTCGGGTGACCTTTTTACTTCCTTTTCAATCTTTTAAAGTAATAGTGTTACTAACTCTTTTTCCGATGTGGGACTTTCAATGAAATTTCAAAACCCAAATTTAAAAAATTGCGAGGAAGCAATTTCTTAAGGGGGGAAGATTGTAATGACCTGAAATTTTGAATAAATCTTGTTTCCTAATTTTTTTTGTGTTATTTTATTTTTTATACTCAACAAAACTGTTTCATTTAACATGAGTATAATTAAAATGAGACTGTTGGGTTTTGACTATTATATGACCTTTAGTCAGAATGACCATTGAAAACTGAATGTTGCGACTTTTGTCTCTAAATATAAGTGATCTTGGTTAATTAATATAGAAATAAGATTCGATGTCCTCACCTAGTAGTCTTGGACCGATCGAAGCCCATCTAACAGAACTTGGGAAGGAGGTAGCACCACTGGGCTTTGCTCTGGACCAAACCCAAGCTGAACTTCATCGTGTGAAGCTAGAACGGAATCACCTTCACGAGAAGTTCAAATTGATAGAAATTACTACTCGTGTGATGTTGGTCGAGCCTCCCTTAGATTCTCTCACCTTAGCACACCTTACACTTAGGTCCTATGCTGGTGTGATAAGGGGCTATGTAAGGAGACCGCAACTGCCTTGTGTAATCCTTTGTTTTAAATAAAAATTTTTATTTCTTCTGATGATGAAGTTTATGAATTTTCAAATGTCTGGATAAATATATTATGCATATTTTTGGTGAATTTTAGAGAAAGGATATTTTAAAAAAATGTTTATGTAAACCTTAAATAATTAAAATTTTGTAATGATTTTCAAAAAATGGTCTTCTACAATTATGTTCATTACGAAATTTAGAGTCTAATAAGATCAACATGATTTTTGATGAATAGTAAATTATGAATAGGGATTTTATGCTTAGGATTAGTAATCTGACCAAATGGATTAGTAATATCACTTAAATAAAGCATTAATATAATCTAGGCACCTTGATTAAGTAATGTGATTCAATAAAATGGTCAAATAATGGTTTCATAAATTATTAGTCAAGTATTAGTTTTTTCAGGTGAATAGTGTTTTTTAATTAAAAATTTAATTAAAAATATTTAGAAAATTATTTTTATAAAATGGATTTCATTTTTGAAATCAGAGCATCTATATTTGGTTAAGGATAAATTTTGGGATTTTTCTGAGAAAGTTGAATTTTCAATGAATAGTGAAAATATAGTTTTTAAGTTACGGGTGTTTAATGACATTATTCAATGATGTATTAAGTATGTAATATATATGGTCGACTTATGAATAGTAAGATAACTTATGAGGTGTCCCAAGTGGCCAATACCATGGGAAAATACCATGGGAAAGCCCATGGTTTTTTCAAAACCACTAATGAGGTGTCCCTTGGCCATTAATGACATGTCCCCTCACTTTCCCTATAAATACCAAGCCCTCCTCCCATCCATTCGACTCCAAAACCATCATAAATGAAGTTTTGGTATCCCTACCTTCCAAGGAGTCCTCACAAGGTGCCTCTAAGCCCTCAAGGTCCAAACCTTTTAGTTTTAAGTGTTACATTTTAAGGTAAGGGATCCGACCTCTTTCTTTTCAAGTAATCTCTTTTATGTCATTTCTTTTATAGTCCATGTTCTTATGTTGTATTATATTCTTATATATTAATATTACTGACCTTTTCATTTTTATATGATGAGAGACCCCATCTTTCTCTCATCAATTCGTTTTAAGAATGTTTAAGTGGCGTCGTTAGGCTGCCGAATTTTTAAGGGGATTCTTTCACCCTTCTCATTCTTTTCAAAGTTCTACTTTCATGTCAGGTTTTTCAAGTTCCTTTTTTAATTATGTTGGGGTATGAACTCTATATCTAACATACTTAACTCTTATTTTTACATTATTAGAGACCCTATTTGATCTTTTCAAATCATTTTTGTTGATGTTTAAGTGACGTCGTTAGGATGCCGAATTTTCATAAGAGAAATCAAATTTTTTTCTTCCTTCCATGTTTTTCATTTCAAATGGTATGTCCTTAAAATTTCATTACCATGTTCATATATCCTTCTTATTCTGTCCCTATATTGTTTTATGGGTCATTTATGAATGTTTGACCCATATCCCTTCTCTTTTCAATGTTTTCTAAAACCCCAAAACATAGCCGTTATGCTGCAGAATTTTCGTCTCAAAATGCCTCTCTCTTTTCTCAAAATTATTTTATGTTATAAAGTGAATAATCAAAGATATTATTTCTATATGTTTATTCACATATATATCAAAATTTTCTATTTTAAGTTCTGGTATCTACATACATGATACCCGCTCTCCCCTTCCGTGGGTTTAAAGTGACGTAAAGATCATGTCTTTAAAGCTGTTTTTAAAACGTTATGATTATGAAATGAAACCCATTTATTTTATGCTATATGAGTTTTTTATGAAATGATTGATGATGATATATGTGGCTCACATGATAATAAAGACATTTCAAGGGTGCGTCCTGATAGCGCTCTAATGCATTGGGTAATGACTTAATCTCTATAGATGACCTTTTAGACTGATACCTTGGTGAATAACCTTGGTAATTTTTAATGACACCTTGGGGATGGACCTTGGTGAAACGAAATGATTGTCAATATTAAATGTTGTAGCCACATATTTAAGTTATAAAAAATGTTATTTTTATTATGATATATCTCATGATTTCTTTCTCATGCCTTAAAGTTCTTTTCATGACCTTATTGAAATATCTCAAGTTCACTTGTAAAATGTTTCTACTGTTTCCCTTACTGGGCCTTCTGCTCACCCTTTCTTTTGATGTATGTCCCCAGGTTATGAGATGGAATAATGAACCTAGGATGAACATAAGGAGAAGCCTCTCAAGTGTTTAATAGGAATGTTTTTTTGTTTCATGTATTAATTTCCTAGTTTCCAAGACACTAAACCTTAAAGATCCTCAGTTTTGTATAATGTAATGAAAGTTTATGTGATAAAAAGGCGGGATTCTATATGGTAACCCCGAGAAATCCTCAGGAAACACATCCTGAAACCGATCCACCATGGGAGGAAAGACAGACTGGTCTCGTATTTCATTGTCATCAAGCATGAGACATTCCACTCGAGCTATGAGTCCATTCAACCGCAGACTAAATGGTCCTGTATGCCCTGCTCAAACATCCCATTCTCCACGGTGGACATAAGAGTCACCCTCAAGCAACATGAACGATACTCTGCGACGGTAACAGTCTATGTGTGCCCGATACAACACCGACTAATCCATTCCCAGGATTAGGTCAAACATGGACATCTCAAGAATGAACTAGTCCCATAGAAAACGATACTCACTGACTTTTAAGGCACACCCCTTTCATTGCTTGATATCCTCAACCGTCACCCCCAACGGAGTGTCAATTGACATAACTCCACACATCCTATCCAAAGGTAAACCCAGCACTACCACAATTTGAGCAGAGACAAAAGAGTGTGTGACACCTGTGTCAAACAACGCACTAGAAAAAGTAAAAGCTACAAGAATCATACCTCGAATAGTCGATTGTCTAGCCTCTCCATCACCAGGCGTAAACTGAACTGCCTGAAGCCGACCTGCCCCTCTATCTTGGGCTTTAGCCTGAGTACTCTATGCAACACTGCCCTGCTGGCGTGAGCGATCTTGCCCTGGAGTTCCACGTCCACCGCCCCTGCCAGTACTTCCAATGGAGCTCCAACTACCTGCCTGATACGGGGAAACTGATCCCCTTCCCGTATCTGATACCTGCCTTCCACCATCATACTCTCCCACCTACTGAGGTTTCCTGCAGAACTTTTGCACATGTCCCATCCTGCCGCACAAACAACACTCAACTGGAGGTCGAGGACACTGACTATTCATATTCCCCGCCCTATCGCACTAATATCATAACACCTGATTTCCACTCTGAGAGGATTACCCTCTCTTCCATCCACTTTTCAGACTTCCACCATTCTATGAGATCTCATGGCATCACCTTCGACCTTCAGTAGCTGCACCGCTAGTCTGTCCCGTTGGAACCACAAGCCCACTACCCGAAGCTCCCTTCAGGTTTCCTTCTGAGAGCAGTGCATGATCTACTACCTCTATGAACCTCTTCAAGCGGAATATGTTTACTTGAGACCTGATCTCATGTATCTGCCCATCCTGGAAATTCCTTGCTGCTGCTGCCTCATCCCCTGCTATCATTGGGATAAAGTGTCTCAAATCAGTGAAGCGACTAGCATAGTCCATAACCGATAGTGATCCCTGAGTCAGGCTCATAAACTTTGTAGCCCACTCCTGTCTCAAGGTCTCTGGGTAGAAATGCTTCAGAAATGTTTCCTAAAAAACCTTCTACGACATTCCCTCAGCCTGCTCTATTTGAGCCTGAATGTCCCACCAACGCCTAGACTGGCCCCGCAACATATAATCAGCTAGCTTTACTCGCTTTCCAACAGTGGTCTCCATATGGTCCAGTATCATCTGGATAGAATCTAACCAGAACTCCGCTGCTTCTGGCCCACCCTCTCCGGTGATGGTCGGAGGGTGCTGTAACTGGAAGTCCCTGGTCAGCTCAAACATACTAGGTGCAACCCGCCCTGGGTCCCGATCCATCATCTGCATAAGGTGAGCCATGTTCCCCTAGAACTGGTATTCTCCACCGTCATTGATCGCCACACTTTCTTGCCACTCTACTGGAGGAGTGTTCTTAGAAACATCCTCCCGTTGACCAACTGGTAAATGACGTCATTGTGGAATTTCTCTACAATGCCAAGCACAATATTTTAGAACACATACCATAAACTTTCATGATTCCATCAAAAGTTATTCACTAGCTACAAAAACCCATTTTCATACAATAACCCAACAAAAATTTCCAACTTGTTTCAAACCCTATTATTTAATTAAACATCATTAAGCATACATTCATCCTTACCCACTTGTGTTATTTCATTTATCTCATCATTTCTCGATTTCATGAAATGCATGATGCACCCTACTTTCCTACCTCACACACCCACCCCGTGCATGTGCCTAACACAATGCATGTCACCTATCTCCCTAGGTGCCCAAAAATTATGCATTAATGAAAATCCTCATGCCGTTAAGGCCACGAGACAAATATCATAAAATAGTCACATCGAACCACATGTGCATCACCCTATGGTGAAATATCGTCAACTGTAACAACACATAATCAAGAACAACAATTCCCACCCAGGGTGACTTGGGTTTTCCCCCGTACATTGGTTAGCTACTCCCAATCATGAGCTCATTACCAAGGTCTAACACATCTAATACCTTGGCTACCAATCCCAAATAACAAGACCTCATAGAAGGAGAAGAAAGACCTCCTCTGATACCACTTTGTAATGTCCCCGACACGGAATCCACTAAACAGGTGCTCCGAGCCAGGTGGTTACGTGACCTTAAGCACGGCTCCCCATATGCCAAAGGTTGACAACTAGCAGTGGGGGTCTATGTAGTGAAGTGGGGAGACTATACCACCTTTTTATTAGAGTAAGCTATAATAGAATAAAACAAATAGTGGAAAAAATAACCTACAAACAAGGAACATGTATAACAAACATTTCCAACAAAAAATATGCCATGTCATACTACAAGTGAAAAAGTGAACAAATCCCAAAATAAAGACAATGGCCAAATCCTCAAAATGGTCCCAACTCCAAGTATGGATCCTCCACCAAGTGCTACCCATGTCCACTCACTATCTAGAAAGTACCTTTTCCCTTCTCCTGACCTGCAAACATGAAGTCTGCTCGGGTACCCAACAACGGCCCAAGTAGGTTGTGAGTACAACTCAGTAGGCCACCAACAACGGTGTCTACAAAATATCCATTATGAACAGGTAGTGCATGCAAAAGGAATATGAATTATAATTTCAAAATAATTAATTAAGGTGCCATTAAAATGTTTAGAACCAAGACATTACCATTCCATTACCATTCATTTATTACCAATTATCATCACCTACCATTCGCCACATTTCCATGGGTTAAACACATACATTATGTTACATGGGTATAAGTCCAATGATCACATGCAAGAGGGTAAACACAATGTTATCCTATATCACTAGGACTATCCCCTCATAGCAACCATAACCTCACCTAGAAGCCTCAGTCCGAGTGGATGAAACTGTTAGAAGAATAAACCCTCAGTCCCCTTTCCTAACCCGTGCTTTTAGGGTGGAGTTTAGTACCTCGGTCTTCACTTGACCCGTGGGTGTTGATCGTCAAGTCATACCCCACTCTACGAATCCATGTGCACATGATTATATATAAGTAACCATCAACCATCCAAACCATTGCCCTTCGGCAAACACTATTCACCACAACCCACATGGGAAACCACATCATGCCTTAACCCATTGACACATTACCATTTCACATCATTTAACCATTCACCCAATTCCCATGTGTTATTCCTATCTCACTAAGAATTCAACATTAAAACCATAATCTATCCCATTATGGTATTTAATCAGTTTACTCATTAACCCATTTAACCCGTTCATCATTCCCATGAATCAACCATTTAACCCACTCCACTTTAACCCTTAGGTTATTGCCAAGTCTAGGTGAATCACCTAACTTCTATTCCAAGTTCAACCAATCATTCCAACATATTTATCAAGGGCTCTACAATTCATTAAAACAAGGTCACTCGTTTAATATCAATCCCTAAATCTGGGAAAAGCCAGCACATCCCATGGATGGCCCCAATTAGGTCAAGTCTATCCCAACACATCCCACGGGGATCTTGAGGGTTCCTGTTTGTCATTATAAACACCATTATTACAAAATATTCCATGTTTCTCCAAAACATAACCAAATGAAAGCAAGAACACAATTAAACATACACAAATACCCAAATAACTATAGGATATCACTTGTAGAACACCTTCCTTGAAACCGCGGTTGAACGCACTCTCAATTGTGTCCTTAGACCTCAATCCAACCAACCTTTATAGCTTCAACATAAAACTCACCCAAAAGTTAGGGTTTTAGAGCTTCAGAATGATAGGGAGAGAAGATGAAAACCCTAAACCAAAAAGAGAAACAAAGATGGTATTAGCCTTAGCCGGATCTTCGATCCACAACTAAAGAAACCAAAAATACCTTGGAATCGAAGGAGATCGGCCTCTTGGATCCTTTGGGAAATTCGATTCATGCCTAGGGTGGAGAGGGAGGAAATGAAAGGAAATCCTGAGTGGGGTTTAAAATCCCAAAGTGGCAAACTTGTAATCTTTCCCACCATTAAGTGGCTGCACGGTTTGTCCGCATGGTTTGGAAAACCATGCGCAAACCGTGCACATGCCACTGCCTGGAGGCAGAGGGGTCACAAGATTTATCCACACGGTTTGGAAAACCGTGCGCAAACTATACGCATGCTTCTGTCCGGAGGAGGGAGGGTCGCACGATTTAGCCCGGGCAGGCCGCACGGTTTACCTGGCCGTGCGCAGGCCGTGCGCCCTGGCCTGTCTTGCCCAGATTTCCTTTCTTCCATGCCCCGAGCCCTCGGAACACCCCCAAGGCCTCTCAAACATTCAGGAAACATTTTAAACCCCCAAAACAAAGGGTTCAAACCAAAACACAACAAAAACATACCTTTCCAAAAACTGGGATCTTACATCCTAGTTTTGGTAAGGCATTACCTAAGGTGCTTCTTTCCACACTTTTCAAAAACTGGAAACTAGATTTTCTTACCATCAAATTCCCTTGGTTGATTATTATCCATCGCTTTCCATCTGTACCTCTTCATCTCCTAGTTTTCAAAATGCATAAAATCATCAGAAAACTCCATCTCTACCCTCTCAGCACATCATAAAAGTTTCTCATAACTTTTGAATTCACGGGAGGCCAATGCCCTTTGATACCTTAGATTTAATCTTGAGTAAAATAAATTGATTTTTCTATTAAGATCCATAATAATATTTGGAGCATGCCTCTCTAGTCAGGTGAATTTTTCTTCATACATGGCCACTGAATTCTCCTCTTTTGCTTCAATTCAAGGAATTTCTTCTCCATCCTATGTTGCAGCACCTTAGGAAAATAATTTTCAAATAATAGACTATAAATTTATCCCACTCTAAGGCATCAACATCCTCTCTATCATTGATATTCTTGACCATTGACCACCCCTGATCAGCTTCACCTTTAAAATGATAAATTTAAAGTCTTAAATTTTTATTATCTAAACAGCCCATAACATCGAATATCTTTTCAAGGGATTTAATACATCCTTCAGCCACTATTGGGTGACAAGACCCATTGAAAATAAGAGGGTGTTGTATCATAAAAGGTTTTACTATTGTTATGTTCTGTTGTGGTACCTCTAGTTTTTCTCTTGCATAGATACCACCACAATTTATTTTCTTTGTTATTTGAGCCATTACTATCACAAAATTCTCAGTTCCAATCCCTCATATTCCTATCTAAAGATTTGGAAGGATATCGTTCCATCAGTGCCTCTCCTCTTTAGATTCCCTGTTTCTTCTGTGGGAAACCATTATTAAAAAACATATATTAGTCAAAGAAACATGGTAATATTTAAATGCTATAACATTTCTAATTAATCATAGAGTAAAAATAATTTATGGTATTCTATTAATATCACCCTAACACTTAATGTTTTCTAAACTATCCTCTCATACCAACTATAAGGACCCAGCCTTATTACATTACATAACCATGAATTTATTCAAGAAATAACATTATTTTAGATTGAGTATTTTTTCAAGTGTAGATATTTATAGAATTGGGACATAGTGAATTCATAACATTACACATTAATACTGAGTGGATACCATAATAAATAGTATTCATTTCTACCAAATTATAAAAGTTTTCAAATAAAACACGATTTTAATGAAAATTCTTCAAAAATTTAACTTGGCTTCCTTCTTTGTCTTAAACATCTTTATAACTTGTGATAATCATTTAAAAACGTGGTTTAATCACAAAAATCTCATAAAGGGATATAAAAATAAGGAAATAACACATTAGTCCATGAATACTTTTACCATATGATATTATTTTCAAAAGACATACTTGTAACCCATATAAACTTACTTTGAGAAACATGGGATTCCCTAAAGATACCAACAAAACATAAGAAAATAAATTGAACCATAAAGTTATCTTGGAGAATTACTTACACAATCTTGTAACCCTCTCAGCTACCTTATAATTTGTAACTCTCCCGGCTACCTTAAAATTTGTGTAAACATTGCAGTTACACTTGGAGTAACCATACAACCGAACTCCAACATACACATAACCAATAAATTGGAGGGATATATAGGTCCCAAAATTCATCATAAATTTTTTTTAATAACCATAACACAATCATACAACATTAATAATTTCATAAAAATATTTCTTTGGAATTTCGTAAAATAGAATTTTAAGAGGTTTTTAAAAGAAAAATCCCTTATAAATATCATATATTTGAAGTGAGAATTAATAGAGTGGATGTAATATTTATATAATCTATAAATAAATATCATTCAACATAATATAATCAGAATTAATCACACAAAAAATTTAAATTCTACATAAATAATGACCTATAAGGTTCACCCAAAGGACAGAAATCAGGTTAAGAATCCCCTTACCTCTGGTTTTTCTTACATAAAACTTGTTTTAAAAATACTATATAATGGTTACAAGAGTGTTATTAATATCTTACTGAAAGAAATTCATGTTTATAATACCTTATATGATCATTTCATTACATCATTTCTCCCTTTAATTGTTAATATTTTGTTCCTTCAATTGTTTTGGGTGCGTTCTTTACCTAATTTCTATGATCAGTTCATGATGGTTATTCTTATTGATTGGAAGTGAAACCAAATAATTTTATTGGAGTGGTAAATAAAATTTTCCATATACATATATTATAAATTTTATAATTTTGAATTATGACATTAGGATAATTAATAAGTTAAAGAATTATTGATATTTTTTAAGTCATTTTGATGATTCCTTGATCGTAAAGAACTCATTTTGTTTTATAAATTAATAAAATGTGTAAAAAATAATTAAATGACCTTATATAAGTTATAATATATAAATTTCAATCTCGTTCAACTAGAAAAATGGTTTCATGACCAGTCTTGAAGGAAGTAAAAGAAATTGAAATCACTTCTTCCATGATGTCGGTAAATCGACACATCACATATGGTGTTTTAATTTCTTGAATAAGTGGAAGAGAAGAAGGAATATAATGGTGAGTCTTCCATAAAAAATATTAAATAATAATTATTTAAGATACTGAATCATTCATGACTCTTGGATAAGGGAAGGGGAGGAAATAAAAAGAAAATAATGGAATCATGAAATAACAGAAAATTTGAGAAATCCCTTCTGAAAATTTGGCAGCCTAATGACGTCGCTTGAAATTTTGTAAAATATTTTGATGAGTGGATATCTCATCATTATTAAATAATATGGTCAGTAAGGGGAATATGTAATGGCATATATTTACATTATCTAATGGAAATTAAAAATAATAACATAAAATGAAAGCTTGAAAAAAGGGTGCTGGATTCTCTTACCTTGTAGAGTAACTCCTAAAACATTAAGGTTGGGACCATGGGGACTGGAGGACAACTTAGTAGGACTACAAGGGAGGTAAAAAGACTAGTGTTTAATTAAGGAGGAATTTTTAATGAATGTAATGAATAATAGGTTGATATTTATAGAAAAAGTGAGGGAATATTTTATTAATTTCCATGGGACACCTCATTAGTGGTATTTGCAAAACCATGCGCTTGCCCATGGTATTTTTCCATGGAATTGGCCAATTGGGACACCTCATAAATTTTTTTACTACACAAAAGTCGACATTAATTATTAAATCATTCTTACATCATTAACAATGTCATTAAACACACCGAAACTCAAATTATATTTTTACTATTCACGAAAAATTTAACAATTTCAGAAAAATCCAAAAAATTCACCCTAACCATTTTTCAATGTGTAGAATTCAAAAATGAACTCCATTTTTTGAAAATAATTTTCTAAATATTACTAATTTAAATTTTCAATAAAATTATAATTTATTCAATAATAACATTTTTAAATCTATAACTCCTTTTTTAACACCTTGATAAATTAATCAACATCTAATTATCTTATTTCCATAAGAAAATAAAATAAAAATATTATTTCCTATTCATAATGGTTATATTACTATTCATATTACTATTCATAAGGGTATGTTACTATTCAGAAAAAAGAAAAGTTAGTTCTTTCAGACTTGAAATAACTTATTGATCACAATTGCAGATGATCATTTCATGAAATTAAAAACATAGAAGTGGTAAAATAATGTTTAAAGGATAGTTATAAATATCAACTTAAAATAATGTTTCATACATTTCAATTTATTTTTATAAATCCTTGGGGTGTTACAATTAGTAACATTAAAATTATCAGATGATGAAGGCGATGTTGCTCGATGTCTATTGATCGCATCAATAGTAATAGACCGAACTATCAAAGTACCTATTTTTATTGTAACAATGGAACCTATGTCACACGAGTTCTTGATCATATGTGCAGTAGAATTTCATATCTCTAGTTTATTGAATAAATTGTATATAATATATTTTATCGTGTTCTCCCTTATTTTCATTATAATAGATTGATTCAATATCATTAATTTAAAGATCTTCTAGGATTATTTAAATATGAAATCACTACATGCCACGAGTTAGTGAATAAAAAAACACAGAATAATTTTGCTTCCTATAATTTGAAATAACATTCTTATTAATTGATAAATTTCATGCTTCTCTATTTATACATGAAATAATTTGAATGATCTTCCAATATTATTGTTAATACATGTATGTATTTTACATATTAACAAAATAGTTAAAATATTATGAATGAAAATACATTTTAATAAAATATCATAATACCACTAAAACAAAGCACCGTAAGAATTATACTAAACGTGTGTATGTATGTATAATTTATGATCATAATTTTTAAACAAAAAAGTAATTATATTTTTAATAGAATTCAATTAATAAAATTTTAATTAAAATATTTCCAAAGGATACAGAAAAAATAACAATTTCAGCTATAATTTTCAATTGATGGTAGATAAATTTTATGTATTGGGGGTATTAAAAATTAAAACATGTGGTATTAAAAATAATACATGATGGTAGCAAGAGTGTATTAAAACTACCATTTCATGCTGATACCATCAAATAAAAATGATGATACTACCATCACTTTGAGGTATGATACCATTTTCGTGATATACAATTCAAAAAAGATGTTTCTATTTTAAACAAAAAATGCACTACTATACCATTCAAATAAGATGTTGCTATTTTATAGAAAAAATGAACTACTAACATTTCTAAATAAGGGAATGCTATTATTATCAAGCGGTAGGTGCTATCTGCATTTAAGGATCCACCAATGAATCCACGGATTGGATGAATTTTCTACTATTTCATTACATGATCAAATGTAGGGAAGATGAATCTAAAGAAAAAATAGTGAGGGTTCCTGGTGGAACATCAAAAAGGTGAAGGTGAACTAGTGTTGGGAGTTCCACTACGTAGTTTATGCCTTTGTCACTGGTGTTTCACTTCTACAGGTGAGGAAAAACTACTTTGGTGCTTCACACATCTCTTCCAATGAAGAATATACAATGTTGTGTGCCCTGAAGCTTAAAGTGTGATCTTCACTAGTGTCACGCATAGATGACGGTCGAGCCATTTAACATGGAAAAATGGATGTATTAGACACTAAAACTGGGATGTAAGAATGTGGATGGAATTATCCACACATTTCCATGAAGATAGAGTTGCACTGTTACTCGAAGAAGTTTGAAAATACAACACACACACACACACAAACAAATATATATATACTGTTTCAATGTAAATTTATATAGAATTGTATTAATATATATAACTATATAAACATGTAATATATATATATATTACATGAAATAATTAATATAATATAAATAATTCACATTTATACATTTGATATATATATTTATTTGACCAAATAAAAAGACATGAAAAAAACAATTAACGCATGTGTCGTAAAGAAAATAGAAATTTTTTAAAGAATATGATAATATTAAGATAATTCAATCATTAATACCAGTAAAAAATTATTATACTATGTTGGATGAAAGAACTTAAACATAAAAATACAAGTGATGAAAATTCACATATATCAATTAAAAAATATGAAAGTATAAATGTATGAATATTTTGAATTTAATTAAACTGGTAGAAATTTTAATTTATAAAAAAAAACATAAATTATTAATATACATGTTCAAAAACTGACTGTCTTCTCCTTTATTTTAAATTAAAAAATCAAGCATTTTTTTGAATTTCAAAAAATATTCTCCTCCTTCTTGAAATTTAACAAAAAGTTAGAAAATTAAATTAAAAACATTCCCTCTGAAATGATAATAGTGTAAAATTCCAAGTATTAGAAAAATAGAGAACTTTAATAAAGATTAAAAAGTAATAACATCACTAATTTAAAAATATATTTATAATAGTTTTATATTTAAAGAAGCAGTAATTATCATAAATTAAAATATTAATTTTCTAGCATACCCTGTTCAAACATCATTTTACTAAATATGATAGAGTGTAATGTTATATTGAATATAAAAAATCAATTTTTAGTGGGAATAAATTATAAACTAATAACCCCTTTATTCACATGATCTCTTATAAAATAAAATCTACCAACCCTATTTTTTATTCTAAAGTATTACAGATGGTTTTTAGAAATTAAAATTCCACTAGAATTATCATAGAAAATTTAAATTTTATCATAGATGATATTAAAATTACATAATGTTTTTTTAATCCATATGATTTTAGATAAACAACTAGAAACAAAAAACTCATCCTCAACTCCAAAGAGTTCAACTAATATTTATTTCTTAAAACTCTATGAAATTAAACTTTTACCCAAAAAAATTTAACATTCCAATTGTAATTTTCTAGTTAGGCCTACAACCACAAAATTAAAAGTCATATTAAGATAATACATCTTAAAAATATGATTAGAATAAAGGATAAAAATACCTTAAGTTCATTTAACATATCCAATATGTATCTTAACAACATTATGATGACTTTATTTAGGGTCTGATTGAAATCTAACACATAAATTGACTGAAAACATTATATCCAGTATATATTTTATGAAATAAAGAAAGATTCCAATCATGACTCTATAGAATTTAATGTCAAAAAAATTCCCAAACTCGTTGAATTCCAATTTGGAATTAGTTCAAGTAGTGTTTTTCATATATTTACATTAATCAATTCTATTCATTTTAACAAGTTATTTAGCATACTTATATTTATTTAAGAAAATACCATATTTTATTTGATTACTTTGTAAACTAAGAAAAAAAATTCAATTCTCCCATTAATCTAAATTAAAAACACTATTCATTTTAGAAAAATAATTACCCAGTAAATAATTTGTTGAATTAAATATTATATCATCCAAATGAATTTTTATAATCAAAATATTTTTTGAAACTCTCTTTATAAACAATGTAGACTAAATATTTCCTTTAACAAACTTATTTTGTTTTAAAAAATTGAGTTATTCTATCATTACAATCTCAAGGATATTTCTTAAGACCATATAAATCTTTATTAAGTTTAAAAACATGATTTCAAATAATTTTATTTTTATATCTAGAGAGTTTTTTAACATAAAATTCTATGAAATTATTCCATTTAAAAAGGTAATTTATATATCCATTAGAAATAATTTGATATTTTCAAAAGAAGAAAAAGATAATAAAATCACAATATAATCTTGTCAGACAATAGGAAAAATATAATCTTAATTTTATTTCCCACATCCTAATAATATCTTGGATTCACTAGTATTGCTTTATTTTTAACTATATTTCTAGCTTCATCAAGTTTATTACAAAAAATGCATTTAGTTCATTTTATTTGTTTGCACTTTGGTAAATCAAATAGATTACAAAAAATATTTCTTTCAATTTTTTTAATTCTATAATGCATATCAATAATACAGTTAGAATCATTTAAGGCATTATAAATTATAATAGGCACAAATCCAGAAAAAAAATAAGAATCGGAATGGTATTCCAAATGTGATTTTCTTGTTTGTATTTGTGATTCTATATTTCCACCTACTTTTTCAGTAGAATGATATCTAAGTGTTTTGTACTCTTTAGGATCATTTTTTGAAGAGATTATATCTCCCTAAAAAGTTGAATTACTATTATATTGATAATTTTACTCACTAAAGTTTAATTTCTTGAATTCATCCTTATCTTTATTTAAATCACACCCCTTATTGCTAATGTTGCTTTCATTAAATTTAACAATCAAAAAATCATCTACAACTATGGATCTCTTATTGAAGACTCTATATGCCTTACTATTATTAGATTACCCTAATAATATTCTGTCATCAATTTTAGAATCAAACATATCCAAATTATCTTTTTTATTTAAGATATCGACATTACAACCAAACACTCTAAAATATTGAACATTATATTTAAGACCTTTAAAAAGATCATAAGGAATTTTATTTAAAAATGGTATAATAAAAACTATTTTTAAAAATGATTAGTTGTATTAACATATTCGAACCAAATGTATTTAGGTACACTAAATTCCATAATAATTTATCTATCCATTTCTTGAATTAACCAATTCATTATTTCAATGACACCATTTTATTGTGCTGTATGTGGTGTAGAAAAATAGTGTTTATATCCATTGTCTTCACAATATTTATAAAATTAGAAATTAAAAAATTTACCACCTTTATCACTTATAATAGATATGAATGACATATTTTTTAAATTTCTAATATGTTTATATAACTCACAAAATTTGGTCAATGTTTCACTTTTATGGGATAAGAAGTAAATTCAAATGAATGTACTATAATCATCTACTATTTCAAATACATACTTCTTACCGTCAAAACTAATTGGTTGTAAAGGACCAAATATGAAAATATGTAATAGTTATAGACATATAGTAGTACTAACATCATTCACAAATTTAGATTAGTCTTTATGTTTTAAACCGTTAAATACGAATCACATATAATGTAGGTATACAATTTTATCTTTTAAAATTATAAAACCTATTCAATATTTGTAAAACTGTCTTAAAATCTAAGATTTTTATGCACATGTATCTTATCCCACAATAGATATTCTATTAATATAATATTTAAAAACTTATGATTTTGTTTGGTTAGATTAGAAAAATCTATAGTATGAACATTGTATTTTCTATTTACATAAAATAAAATAGAATTATTTTTCAAAACCTCAAATTTATCTTCTTTAAAAATTACATTTAATCCATCATCGCATAACTTTTATATACTTATTAGATTATATTTTTAGAAATATATTAATAAAAATTTGGAAATAATAGCAGTTTTAGAAAAACCAACTTATCCAATAACATTAATCTCACCTTTTGAATTATCCCCAAATGTGACTAGGCTACCATAACATAAATTAAAATATATAAAATTATAAATATCACCTTTCATGTTACTAGAGAACCAACTGTCTTAGTACCATGATACTTTGATAATTATGAAGTATATTTCATGACATTAATCGATCAATCATAATGTTTTGGTACCCATGATAACTTGGGTCCAATCAAATTAGTAATAAAATTATTTTTAATCCAAATAGAATTAAAACAACTATTTGTAGGTTATTTAGAGAATAATTATTTATGAATGAATGTATTATTATTCCCAAATGATTGGGTAAACCTAAAATAATATTTATTGGAATAATTACCATGAATTATTAATATAATGTAAGTTACAATAGAAATATTTCCTTTTGAACAATTAACAAATTTAGTCTTATTCCACCATGATGATAAACAGTTGTAACCAAAACCATTCCTATTATAATTTAATTTCATTATAGGAATTATTTTATGATATTCTTATTTTCCTTGAAAAAATGTAGATAAAACTTCATTAAGATTATAAAATTACTTTTTTAAATCCATAGTCTCTTTTTGAATTTCATCTAAATTAGTATAAATATTTTCAACATAGGCCAAAGGTGTATTTCTTAATTTATTATTGTCCTGCTCGAGCTTCTTATATTAATTCTCAAAATTAGACAAGTCATAGAAAAGATAATTAAAAATTCTTTTCTGATCTTGATCATTCACCTCTAGAAATTATTTAAATATATTATTTTCTTATCTCACTTTTAACATAACAGAACTATAAGTCGTCTTATATTCATCATTCTAGGAAACAATTATATTCAAATTTTCACATTCCCTATTAAATTTCTCAATTTATTTAATAAACTTTTTTATTATTATTATTTTTCAATATATTTTTCAAATATCCTGACACCATTATTCCTTAATTTATTGATTTCATTAGTCGATTGGTTGAATTTAGAATTAAAAGAATCAGAATCAAAACTAGAATCAGAATAATTTTTTTTTCATCTTCACAAATTGCATTTCGATCAACATTTTGAGGAGTAATTAATTATGTAAATAGTAAATTGGTTATGTCACAATTTTTATCCATCAAAGCTAATTTTCTAGTCTAATGTTCACTTATATAGTCACTGCTCGAATTAGAACTATTTGAGAAATACAATCCTCCAAAACAGATTTATTTCCCCTTTTCCACTTGTATTTTTCTTTATTTGGATGTATGAGTTTAGGTCATTCTATACTTATGTGACCTTTATTACTGCATTCATAATAATTTTATTCTAAAACATTATTATTACTACTAATATTACCATTATTATACTCTTTTTTGAACTACCTCTCGACACCACTATTTTTTATAAACACAAAAAAATTCTTAAAAAGAGATCCATATTTTTGTCAATTTCCTTGAATTTAGACTCATTTTAATTAGTGTAATCTTTAACAATTGATTTATAATCTATAACTTTTCCCTTTGTAATCTATTACTTAGAAATATTTTTCTGTTCAATATTATCCTACATCAAAGGCGATATTAGTTCTAATAAATTTTAGTTAAAATTACTACTTTCATCAATGGACACGTTATTTAAATGAAATATTTTTCACAGTTATTATAGTACTCATTCAACATTAGATGTATTGTCTAGTACTTCTTCAAATTCACTCATACTGTTTGTAATGATTGTAAACTGATTGAATATCGGGTTCATATACGCATTATATCCCATATAATGTCCAGTAATTCTTCTCATAGAATTCCCATGTTATTTCTATTAAGCTTTTCAGTCCCATAGTTAATGACTTGTAGTACAATTATTTTCAATCTAAATTTCCAATACAATTATTTTCTTTTTAAAGAGATTTCTCCAATAATCAATCTCTTCCATCATAATATATTTCTCAACAGGAAAACCTTATTGATTGTTTGATAAAGAATTTTCATTTTTTATCATTTTAATTTATCTTTAAATTCTCTGAATCATACTTAGACATTATTTCAATTATTCTTTATGATGAAATTATAATTAGATTTCTTATTCTTTAGAAATGATTCTTCTGAATTATTCATTGTTCACTACTGTAATAAATTCATTCTCTACAACTTTATCATAGGATTTTTCAAATTTATATTCACTATATTCTTCAACCTTATCCTTGGATAATAAACTTCTCATTTTGGATTTAGAGAATTTTATGCATTTCCAGTTGGAATAATATTTACACATATCCCCATGTTTCTTCCCCAACCTTCTTAGTCTTCTTTGTTCTGTATCATTGTCTTCATATTTCATTCTTCGACATTAATTAGCCAAAAATTTCCCAATTAATGTACATTTAAAACACTTCAAGAGATGTTTAACTTTGAATTTACCCATACTTATTCTCCAATTTTTAGAACACAAGGATAAAATTTCATTAAGATTTATACATAACTCATTTTTAGAGTCATAGTCATCAATATCATCTTCATCAAGAAATTTATTAGTCTTTTATTTCCTAGTAGTATTGAAATACATTTATCCATAAGATTTTGTTTTTTACATTCATAACTTTTTCTATCCTCATCTTATATGTAATTAGAGTTCTATTCAAATCATCCATATTTAACATTTCTGGATATCTATCATCCAATGGAGAAATAATGGAATAAATCTTGTTGGGAAGAATTCTCAAGATCATTTTAACAATAGTATAATCTTCTAACTATTCACCAAGAAATATGATAGTGATGAAAATTTCAATGGACATGATAAATATTTTACCAATGGATTCATATTCACCCATCTTGAGATCTTCATATTTCATTCTCCAAAATTTTAATTTTCCCTTCTTAACTTTTTTATTGCCGTCATATATGTTTTTCAACTTATCCCATTTATCTCTGACAATGGAAACTCACTTTACTCTTAAAAATTAACTTCAATAAAGTGAAGATAGTAAGGAGTTCTTGGATCTTACATCATTCTCAAGGTTCTTATTATCAATAGATGTAAGTGGAACATTATCATAAATAAGAGGAAATCCATATGTTGCACTATCGAGAACATCATACCAAATAGACATAAGATATGGCAATATTATAGATTTACATATATAATAATTCTTACCATTGAAGACCAAAATTACTTTATTTTTGACACAATTATGATTCTCCATCAACTTATCTTCGAAAAACATATAAATATTATATGAAGGGAACCTTAGACCCTAATACCACTTGTAATTTCCCATTAAATATTGTTGTATCACTGAGATAGGAAGGGGTGAATTCTTGATATCTTTTTATTTTATGTTTTCCTATTATTAAAATAACCTTCACCATCAGTAAAATATTAATTTCTATGTTGAAAAAAAAACAAAAACACATCCCCAGGAACACAATAATTTACAAGGTTCACTACTCAACAAGAGTAGCTACATCCTTGGTATGGTTTAGAAACAATCCAATACCACACAATGCACAAGAAAAAATTTCATTTTTTGTGGAATAAAATGATTAGGATATGACCTTACACTCATGTAGAACTATGTTCAATATAAAAGTGAATGTGATTCAAGTAACAAGAAGCTATAATATAATGTTTTTTAAAAAATACATGTTACAGTGCTACTTGATCGACTGTCACAAATATATTCTTCAAAACAATTATTCACTTTCTTGTCCACCAGTAGGAAAGAAATTTCTCTGGAATTTGTAATGATACTCAGTTTAATTTCCTAGTTTTATCCCCATGTCCGATTTCTCAATATGGATATATAAGTTTGTCAGAATACCATTGAAACAATTCTGAACCACTTTTAATATGAGTTCATAAATCTTAGTTTGATCCATAGTCTCATGATCCAGCCCAATAAGATGATTAGTTGAATATTATCTTGTTTTTTATCCATCATTCTTATATAAGGAAAAATTATTCAAGAAAACACAATACATAATCTTCTTCTTCATATAAATTTGGAGCTTTTATCTCTTCTTCTCAAAATAACAATAGTGTTAGGAAAAGTACAAAGCACTTATCTTTTTATTGTATCCCCAAAAGTGGTTTGGGTGGAATTCTGAAAATGTATCCCATTCAACCAAATTCATCCAAAACATCTATTTCAATTTAATTACAGATGAATTTATAATCTATTCAATGCTTCTCAACTCTTCTCAAACCATCACAAATCTTCTCAAAATGTCAACTTGTTTATAACTTCTTATGAAAATTCAGTCTAATTATTTTTCTAATTCCAATTTCCCAATATGATTTATTCATTACAATTCTAAGTACTACTTTCATATATTAAGAGATAGATATTTTATCAATACTATTTTTAGAACCACTTTCAAATAAATCAAAATTGAATACATCTCATTATGTTACTCTTCACCAATTGAAAAACCAATCTGTTCATTCTGATTTCTTTATTATGATGAAGATTGGAGGTTCTTTAATATGTCTCTTTTCACCAAATGTGACAAATGTAAAGAATATTTATTCCCACTATGATGAAACTTACCAAATGATTGAAGAAAACATATTCTTAAAACTTCAAGCTTCATTTGGAAATACTTACAAAAATCTACAAACAATATTCTTTTTCTTCTTCTCTCAGTGTGGTGAAATATTAGTGCCATCTTCAATACGATGGATCTTTACCCAGATGTGAACATATTAATTGTTAATTAAATTATTATTTCTCTTGACCCACTTTAAAATAGATCATAGTAAAATCGAACACCCCTGTTTCATTACTCTTGACCACTTGATTCCAAAAATTTTCAAAACAAATCAGAGAAACAAAATAATTCAACCTTATAAATGGATGAATATATTGTTGATCAGTTTCAGAATTTATTTTCATATAATCCCTTAGTAACATTACTTATTTTATTCTTAATTGGTCCCAAAAACTATTAATGAAGCAAATTATGCCTCTGATTATTACAATGGCATGCTAAGTCTGATTGATCGGCATCAACAACTTCAACTTCAGTGACTTCTTACTTTTTTGAACACGACACTGATCACTTTATTTTTCCAAATATTTAAATAATTTGGATTTTAGTATGGTAGAAAACCAGTATCTTTGGTCTCTTCTTGTTATGATCAATAAAATCTTCCCATACTTTAAACAAATATGAATTTGATGATCTCACACCGATGATTTGAGACAGGAAAAATATAGCCTCAAAAACTTCATTATTTCAAAAAAATTATCAGTTAATATTGAATTACTTAAAAACATTGAGTACATTGGGGATAATATTTATCATGATATGAATTATAATGGAAATTATTGTAACTTCCCATTATTTCAGTAATATGTTTCTTTCCAGCTCATCCTGAATGCGATTGTCCTGAATATGACTAGCATAACCAGTTCTCACCTTTATTTAATCAAGATAACATCCCTTGTTTTACAACTTACTTATGATTTGTGAAAAATAAAAATAATTAAAGCACCATTATATATTCATCAGTGTTATGAAGAATATGAAGCATCAACTCATTATGATATTCTCTTCTATTCTGAACCCAATATGAGTCTAATAAACATTTTAATCCAAAAAATATCTTCTCAATACGATGGAATTTCTTAAGCATTGTGAGTCTAATTTTTTGAATATAACATTTAGTCTAATTTTAAAATTTTACTAAGTGAATTAATTTATCTTCTTTTACAAAAAAATATAATACACTTCTAAAACAAACTTTTTCTTACATCCAAAAACCCTCTCTAGCCAACCTGGTCCAACACCACCCACTCTCTTCTCCTATTCACACTTTTAAAACCATTTTTTTCTACCAATTCCTCTCCATATTAGTTATATACTTCCATTAAATCATCCTAGAATCTTTTAATTGGTTATAAATCCAACCAATGAAGGATTTTTTTGAAAAATAAATTATATTGTTTAAAGAAATGTAACGTTCTTCAATGAGAATTTTTATTTTATTTCTTTAATAACCTCCTTTAATTATTATTTAACCATGATCATATAAATAACACAATATAATAAATATAATGATATGTTTTTATGTTAAAGGAATGAAATATTCCCATATCAACTTCCTTAAAATGGGAAATATACAAATCGATCGTGTTTATAATGGACTACCGTATCACGAACCAATAAAATTTATTTTCCATTACTACTTATCATGGATTATAATAATGATGAATTTAAGTTATATATATGATATATATAACATTATTATAATTTTTGAATTATTATATCACATTTAATGTGTTTTAATTTACATTCCATGAGAAATAAAATAACATTGCTCATCTGTACGATATACTTCCACTTCACGAAGCGATGGAATTCGTTATTCCCTTATGCTTTACAATGTGGGTATTAAGGATGATGTTAATGAACAAATGTGATATAAATTACCTAAAAATACTTCTGAAAATATAATTTCACATTTAACTTCTTATCTTCTAACTTGAAGGAATGAAATAACGCCACTCATGTTTACATAGAGTATCGCCTTGCGAACTGATGAAATGTGTTTTTCGTTTATATTTTTCTTGGATTGTAATAAGGATATACTAAAAGAAAATATATATATATATGATATATATGAAATCATAATGATTCTAGAAGAGGGGTATATTATTTACCTTTTGTATGATCTATCTATTGAAAAAATAGAGACGATGTTCATTCGTACATACAACCTATCATCTCCACGAAAAATGTAGTTAATTTTACCTCTATAACTTTAATGGATTACTCTAAACACATATTTAATGAATATATATGATATCTATATTATTTTTAACATTATATAAATGGGGAAACTATGATTAATATAAATTGATAAAGAATACCAAACCAAAATAGATATGAAAAATGAAACGATTATTAGAAACATAATTTTAACAAGGCATTGATAATAAATGGGTAATGAAAGGTCATAAGTAAATCATATATGGTATGAAAAAAATCAGTATGGTTTTGTAATAGATTTATAATAAAATTATATTTATTATATAAGAGTTTTTAATGTGTGTGAAGGATGTCGAGATATAAGGTAATGTATTTCTCTTTCACACTAGTACAAAACATGCCTTAATAGCGCTAAAAATAACCTTTGTTTGTACTAGAGAAGCATTGATTAGAAGAGAATGATTAAAACCACTAGGATTTTATCAATACTATAAAATCACTAATAAATGGGTCCTTTATCATATCATTTAGTGTCACTGATAAAGGGTCATACCACAGTGTGCAGTAATAGCACACAACAACACCAGAAATAGCATCAGAAAGCATCAAAATCAAGTACCATTACATAATTTAAATGAAATAACATTTATGAAACAAATACATGAAATGAAACTACATTATATAAATTTAAATTTTGGTTTATACAATTACATGAGTATGTAAAATATATTACATACATTCAAAAACATTAATGTTCCTTTGTCTTTTCCCATGATCTCGATTCATGCTATTGATGAAAAAACAAACCCTACTCGAGAAAAAGAATGCACCTGTATAAGAAAAACTTTATTACGTAAGTAATGATATACATAAATAAATTAAATAGAACATTTTAATTTTAAACTACAATTTGAGTCATACCAGGAATATTGTGTATCATATTGAGTTGTGGTTGATTCTTGTACGTCACACCATTTCTTGTTTATCTTCATGCATTATCATTGTGAAAATTAGCTAAATAATTATACGATAAATATTATTACCATATTAATTATGTGATAAAATATAGGGTTATATAACTGATATTTTTGACTATAAATATTAATTATGAATCTAAAAGTATTTCATACATCATGGTATTTCATTTATAATTTTCATACATTATATAAATAAATTTATTTACGAGACAATGATGATGGAGTGATTACCCTATTAATGAATGATTCAAATAAATGATACTATAAATATTTAAATTAACATAATTTAAACATTTTGTGGCCATAAACAAATTTTATGGATTATATTGACATATTATCTTTTATTTAATTACTTTTCTTCAAATGAATCATTTTTTATGACTTAAAAAAATAAATTACTAAATAGTGTCAAAATTAACAAAAATGAGTTTTTAAAACATATACTATTTTTTAAATGATATAATATTCCTAAAAATATAAGATTCTTAAAAATTACTTATATGATGTTATAAATATCATTAAATATCCACTTAAGTATCTCTTTTCATTTTATAGTAACTATAGTAACCATATATTATGAAAATACAAGAAAACATGGTAAGAGTTAATGTTTTTAACTAAGGGTTAAAGCTAAAATATATGGTTAATTTTGTGACATAAACATGTCTAAAACCTATTGGTTGAGATAATTTAAACCCATTATCATCTTATCATATAACTATATCACTTTTAAATTATTATATTTATAAAATCATCTTTAATAAAATAATATTTCAAGACATTCCTAAAGTGCCCCTCCTCCCACTTATAAAAGGCGACCACCTCTACCCACTTACTCACACATATAAATCCAATTTGGATAATCCAAATTATGATAAAATAAGCTTCCAATATCTCTCACTTATACCTATAATCCTTACCTTTGGAATAAGGCAATTCAATAAATCCTTTTGGCTCAAATCAAAAGAAGTTACCTGATTTAGAAGTAACGTCTTCTCTCATGTTCTTTTCATTTATTTTCCTTATCCACCTCATATGATCTTATTATTCTTTGAATACATAAGAAACCCATACCATATGGTTATGATATTTATTCTAACTAAACTTACACACACCTCCATCTAATGGATACAAACATACAATTTCTGTGTGTGGCGAACTACTACCTCACAAAATGATGATTGTTCAATTTCCTCCTAAAACCTATCATGGTGGATATTATGATGGATATGAATTTATATATGATATATCTTATATTTATATTGTCTCTATACTTACATAATTTTTATTTACAATATACCTTTATTCTTTCCATAATGTGTAAATATGATAATTTCATTTGAGGAAGTGCAGACTACCGCCCCGTCAAAGTGATATGGCTCATTCATGCCAAACATGGAATGTATAAAGGATGGAATTAATGAACTTATGTAACATATATAACATATTTATTATAATGTAATTATAATTTTCATTTATATTATTTAGTTTTCATTCCTCTAATATGACAAAGAATTGAAAGTAGCGTTCATGCGTACGTACGACCTACCATCTCCATGAATGGTGAATTTAATTTCTTATATCCAAATGTTATGGACTATTATAAATACATATATACTGGATATATATGATATTTAAATCATGAATAATATTATGGAGATGATGGACTCTGACCACATGGAAAATTTACATCAAAACGAGTTCATTTTCGACTCAAGTACGAAATATCAACAAAACAGACAATATGAACATAAATAATTATGAAATTCTTATAAAATGGTTATAATTGATATAAAAGGAATAATAAACTTGAAAAAGGTTCTGAATCAATTAGAAATTAACATATATTTATTATTTAGGAATATAAATAACAAACTGGACAAGTCGGACTCACGGTAAGGTACTTCGTCTCAATCATCTTTCATTGAGGCATATTTTGATGTTATACACCACCTTCTTTTATGAGGTTTATAATAAAACCCTTTGAATTTTAATTTAATTCAAACATAATCATTTTTCTACAAAGAATTTTATTAAATGAAAAAAATGTTTTTAATGTATGTGGTGACAACGACCTCTCTCCCGCTATAACCATTATTTGATATTTGGATTCCTCTATAAGCCTTAATGTTTTTAAAAGGAAAAGAAATCCCTTATTACCTTTTTGAGTGTTTTGGTATTTAAAATGGTTTTCTAAATGGATTGAACATTTCAATAACTTGAATTTATTTCTTGTTATTGAAAATGAAATGTTATTAGTGAAATGTTTATATTTGAAATATTTTATGTGTTATGAATATATAATGGTACTTGGATAGCACATGTGCCTCAACCCAGTTGGTGAGATATCCTTAAGTGCATCCATGAGACCCAGGTTCAAAACTAGGTAGAGGCATATTTTTGGGTACTGTAGCATTACTGTAGTGGAACTGTACACCGTGCAGGTACTGTAGCAGAATTGTACACTGTGCAGGTACTGTAGCAGACTATACACTATACAGGAACTATAGCAGTTCCTGTAGTAGGTTCTATTCGGTACTATAACAGTTGGAACTATTCACCTTGGGCCATCGGTTTGGGCTTGGAGTCTTTAAGGCTTTCGGGCCACCCAGGACTTTGGGTCAGTAGGGCTTTAGGGACACCTTTAAGGCCTTCGAGCCACCTCATGTCCTTTGGGCCACATGTAGTTGCCCCAGACAGACTCTACAAAAATGGAGGAACCCAGGAATATGATTCAGAGCAGCTGCACTCACCAGAGTAGAGCCAAATGGATTTTTAGAATGAGAGGATATGGATATTCCATCGGGACCTGCCAGTGCTTGTACGAGAAGCCTAGCCAGACAGCCATGTGAAGGTGGAGAGCTACTATCACGATGCAGATACTAGGGAGGGGAAGTTCCTTGTAGACAGTCTGGTTGAATTCTCTAAGACTTTTGGGTCATGTAATCTCTTAAGCCTATGGACCTTGTAATCTTTGAGCCTACATGCCTTGTAAGGGTTCCCCCTCATCCCTTGAAAGGGGGGTTATCAAAAATCAATAAAAAAGTAGGACTTCGGGCCATTCAGGAAAAGTACTTGGATATTTTATAGGTGGTTACTTGATAAACCAAAGATGGGTGGTTACATGCTAAACCAAATGTTGGGTGGTTCCATGATGTACCTAGGATAGGTGGTTACATTTTAACCTCCAACGCATTGGGTATGGAAGTTGGCTATATGGCTATTCCCTTTTGTGATATGTGTGAAAGTCAACCGTATGGTTATTCCATTTAAGTATGTTTATGTCCCAAGTTACCATTAAATGTTATATGATGATTTCTATGGGATTTATGTTAATATTTTGGTTACAAAGAGGTTAAGGAATAGGCTTATATTCAGTGAAATATATTTACTACTTCCTAAAGGTGAAAAGTATTACTTTATGATAAAGTATTCATGGTTTTAATGTTTTCCAAAGACTAACAATTTTCCTTTTTTTGTATCAATGAATAATATTTTTATGCTCATCCCATGTTTTGAATTTTTTTCACATTACATAAAGAAGAATAGATTCAAGGATGGGATCAAGGAAAAGTAATACTGTTTAAACATGGAAAGAACCATGTTTCTTTTTAAAAAGTTTTTATTTTATAAAAAAATTGGATAGTGTGTAGAAGTGTGTAATTTTTAATAATCAAGTTGATATGTTTAATTTATGACCTAATTATCTAAAGCAATAAACCTAAAAATATCCTCGATGTGAATTAATGTCAAATTAATGACTTATCTTATGATTAAGTAATGTTTAAGGTTGGGGCCTTATATTGATTCTATCTTTTGTTTTCCATGTAACAATTAATAACGTCCCAATAACACTATAAAATCATTTCTTTTATACATGCTTGACATCAGGAAAATTTATGATTTAACAACAATTATAATATGGTAATTCAAAGGAAATTTATCTCTTCCTACAATTTGATTTTGTAAGGTTTTTCAAAAATGGTTTACTGAAATCAAATTCAATATATTTTACTTTATCAAATAGTTGATCATATATTAATGAATATAGTTTTGTACCTTGTTTGATAATCCCATTGAATATTTTCACCCTAAATTGATACTTTTGTTTTTGAGTTAAAAATTTCTGATATCCAGACAACATAGTCTTTGAGGAATGTTTCAACCGAATTGAGTGTGTGAATTCTTCACAAATGGGACACCACAACATTCATTTAATGTTATATCATAATAAATTTCCATAAGCAGGAAAGTAATTTATCATATAGTACATCAAGGACCTCAATGTGAATTATTCACTTCAATAATCATAAAAAATACTAACACCTGTATCCCACATAAATTTCAAATCATCGATCATTGGAGACAAATAGAGATATATAACTTTACCATGTAGATTTGGTGTAGATATATGAATAGAAAACATAATGAATCTGTGCTTCATACATAACCATAGTGGAAAGTTATTATCTATCAACACGACCGACTATTTATTATGAATACTACTTTGTACACCAAAAGGATTGATTCCATCTATAGACAATGTAATATGAATGTTTCTTGTCTCATTTCCAAATTCATAACACTCATAATCAATTTTATTCCACTAAGGAGAATCTGCTAGATGATGTTGGTTCCAATATTTAATTCTTGTATATGAATTCCCTATCAATTTTCTCATGGTTTTGTGATATCCATATAGTCCTCTAAATAGAGGAATGATAGGAAGTACCATACAACTTTTGAAGGAATTGATTAATTTTTCTTGTATTGATCCTCACTATAGTCAGGGAATTTTATGAGTGATTCCTAGTCCTTGTGAAATAATATGAAATCATTTGGACAAGCTTGTATTTTTTAAAGATCATTCCCATTGAACGTAGCATTCATTTAGCATCATATGTTTGAAATGGATGTACATTGTCTTTTATCAGTGTATCATTCAAGATACCTAGTATTTCTGTATATATTGTGTCACAACATCCACTACCAACTTTCATATTTTACACCTTCGATACAGAAGAAAATGTTGTGTATTTATCAATATCGGTATACAATGATATCTGAAAAAAATTTATTATCTTCTCAAACAACATTGCATAATCATGAAGGTCATATTTAATTTCTATTTTCATTTCATCCATTCTATATCCATCATTGTTTACACTGGTATTCACATAAATTGATCCATAAACCATAGTATCATACTAATCGGTGTGAATGCTCAGTTTTCCCCTTGTTTAGTCTAACATTTATATATATGATCTATTCTGTGAAAAATAAAATATTCTTACAACTCTTATGGAATTAATTTTCGTTCATAATAACAATATAAAAATGGAAAAAGAATTTGTGAAGTGTCGTATGCATGATCTATTAAAAACTTGATGATCTGTTTAACTCTATCTTCATAATATTTTGTCAAACGATTAGCGTACATTAATTTTGGATCCATATCCACCCTATTAAGTTCATAAAATATTCATGATTTATAATAAATAGACAAATACAAATAAGATATTCATTATCAAATGTGAAAGTTATAGATAATTATAATAAATGGAACCCAATATTTGATTATTTCAAATTATTTCAGTATGATTTCAAGGGAATGATTAATTGAATTTAAGAAAACAATTAAACCATTATGGTAAGAGTTATCCTATGAATTCATCCAAATATGAATGTTGTAGACAACTATAATCCTCATCTAATTTATCTCCCAAACAGTTATTATTTCATTTTGTTTCTTGAGATTCATCCTCCATATCTTGTGGACATGAACTTATGTTTCTTGAACTACTCTAATCAGTAGTCATCCATGGGATGACTATTTCTCAGAGTAGTTCAAGAAATATAGAAGATATGGGGGTGAGTCTCAAATAAAAAATCACAATAATAACTATTCAGGATATAAAGTTGATGTGGATGAAAATTGTACACCACTGTGTTCTCAGAAAAGCACAATGCCCCTCATTTACGAGAATTACACCATTAGAACTTCTTATTAACTCATGGCCTATTGAAAGTGATATTTGGGGTGCATACACGTTCTTTTATATGATTTACGGGGTCCCAATACGGACATGTTATGATATATGAATCATTGGTACGTCTATAAATACTATATTTATAGAGAAATTCCACTTTCAATACTTGTAATCCTCTAACTAAGACTAGCCCTACCTCAATTAAAATTACCCATGAAGTCTTTCTTAAATCACCTAAACAAATTAAAGTATAATATAGGTAATTAAGGATTAATAAGAAACGAAAATATGATAAAAAAGAATAATAAACTCTCATTCCACGAACTAGAAGATAAAAAATGATCTGATAAACCATTTTAATAATTAAATAGTTATTCTATATACATGGATGGTAATCAGAGATTGTAAGGGGTGGAACCAATATATATAGACCTAAAATTATTATTACCTAAAAATATTATTTAATAATTATTCCAACATATATATAATTTTATAAAATCCATTCTATTTTTTGGAACAGGTGATATAAAAAATTAAAGAATTTTAACATTTACTACTAATGGAATATCAAATATCATTAATCTTCATAACTTCTCTTAATAAATATTTTCACAATAATAAATAATAATTTATTGAATGAAGATACTTATATAATCTGTAAATATTATAGGGTTCTTGAATATTCCTATTTATAACGATACTCATGAAAAATGATATATAATAATAAAATGAAACATTATTAAAAAAATAAATAAATCAATACAAGAAAACAAAAAATATAAAAAATAAGTCACATTATAGTGGATCAATATTAAATGTGAAATAAGTCAAAAATAATATACATGTAAACAGTATTAAATGAAGCATATGTATTCTTGAGAAATTCCAAAACATCTCATGAGGTGACTCTAGACATACTTAGGATAGAACCACCTGTAAACATGACTACGAGTTCTTATGTTTACAACCTAACAAATACCTACAACTAGACTACCTTGTTGGAATCCCATATGGACTTTGGTATAGGTGAGGAACCATTCATTCTTATCGAGACTACATTGTAACTATCTCTCATACCTAACTAAGATTCATGGAATATGTATTTTGATAGTAATGGGAGGTATCAACACCTTTTCAAAAAACATATCAATCGATAATAAATGTAACCAAAAGACATATATTCAAACATCCTTAAAACACTAATCAACATGATCTATATATTTAAAAGAAAAAAATATTACCTAATCAAAAATAATATAAAAATATTCCATATATGGTGATAACATTTTATAGAAACCATTTCATGGTACCAACAAAGCCATAACACTTGAACTACTACTAATTTTTTACAAAAAACTTTTTCCTTTCATTATTTTTCAAAATAAAAATGTGAGAATAAAATTAATTTTAAAATTTTATAAACATTAATCAGATTCATAATTTTAGAAAGCATATATTAATATTCTCTCTTGGAATTCATTTTTGAATCCATGAAAAAAAATATTGTCTACTTTATTGAAGAAATCCGATCTATATTTCATATGACTACATACTTACATTGTAACATCACAAGTAAGTAATGAATAATAGATATTTTTATCTATGTCTATTAATGAATTAGATAGTGTTTTAGAGGCTTAAAATGAAAATAAATTCAATCTTAAGCACGGAATACACTAATATTTTTTAAAAGATTGTTTTACTGACTTTTGATGGCAAACCATTTTTAAATCTATATTTTGATAATTTTATAAGCTATGTTTGTCAAAATAAACTTATTATTTATTATTGGGACATAAAAATTTACTTTTTGTGAATTTTTGTTATTTTTCTAACAATGTTCATTTTTTTAATGAATAGTGAAAAATACTGCATTTTACATCAAAACTGCTTTTTAATCTAATTTATTTATATGATTATATTATCTTTTGAATTGGTTTTAAAGTTAAATTAGAATATATTTTTACCATTTAATCCAACAGTTGTCATTGGAATCAATTTCACTTTGAAATTGGACTTAAACTGGTGTCAATCTTTTGATACTTATTGTTTCATAAAAACACGCTATTTGTCATGACAGCGGGAATTAATTATTAAATTAATTAATGTAACTTATATGATATTAATTTTGTAAAATAGAAATCATTTTTGAATTCATAATATCAAATATAGCTTTGGGTGAAGTTTTGGTATTTTTCTGAAAAACTTCAATTTTTGATGAATAGTGAAACCACTAAGTGGTACTTATAAAAACTGATTTTCCATTTAAATGAAAATTTTCCACCTTTGTGTTTTGAATTTAAAAAATCTTACATACATGGTTGTCATTAATAATTAAAATGTGGTCCAATGGGATTAAAATAAATTTTTGGTGAATAGTAACTTATTAAGTTTTTAATCGCGATTAGTGGTAATTAGTGTAGTTTAAGGTAAAAATAATGTTTTAATAGTATGATATGAGCTTGACACATGTCCCACCCTCATTGGATGTGTCATGTCCGACCAATAAAATCCATGGGTCAACTTTGGGACTCCATGGAGCCACTTTGGTTGGGAAATGACATAAATAACTTTTTATTTAATGAAAAAGTAAAAATGACACAAACATAATATGATTTAAAAAAACAATATTTAAATGGGGTTATACAAGTCAGAGTTTTGACTATAAATATTAATTGTAAATCTAAAAGTATTTCCTACGTCATAGTATTTTTTTTTATAATTTTTATAATTTAAATAGATTAAATTATTTTTGACATCATGATGATGCAGCGATTACCTCATTAATAAAGGATTTAAATAAAATGAGAAGTTAATGTAAAATCTATGACCTAAACATGTCCAAAACCTATTGGGTGGGTATATTTAGAACCCTTATCACCTTATCCTCGAATTATATCAATGTGGGACCTTTTAAATCCGAAACTCATGTTCAAATAATGTAATATTTCTTTACTTCCCAAGAGTGCCCCTCCTCTCCTTTTATAAAAGGCCCCCACCTCTACCTCCTTACCCACACTTCCAAAGCCTTTGGCTTGGCCAAACCCTGCCAATTTTGTCTCTCCACTTCCCTCTATTACTCCTTGAAGACTCACTTTGGGCAGATGTCTTCCCAAGGAATCCTTTGAGCTCAAACCAAAGGGAGTTACCCGATTTTAAGGTAATGTCTTCACTTGAGTCCTTTTGTTTTATTTTGCTTATCCAACCCCCTAAAATCTTTTTATTCATTTCTTTTGTAACAAATACATTATCTTCAATATACTAGGATGTTTTTATAACAAGGATTCGAGCAACACTTACACACACCTACATCTAATGGTTAAAGGACATACTGTTTCCATGGATGGTGAATTTATGCCTCCCGAAATGATGATTGTTCAACATTATTTTAACACCTTCAAATGTGGCCATTAAGATGACACTATATTTATATATGATATATAATATGTTTATGTTTGCCTTAATCTTCTGTATTTTTCATTTTGGGCATACCTTTATGGTTCCCATTATGGGTAAACGCGATATCTTCATTTAAGGAAGTGTGGACTACCGCCCCCTCAAAGTGATTAGATTCGTTAAATACCATATGTGGGATGTATAAAGGATGGAACTATGATATTATATATGATATTATACTGGAATTATAATATACCTTTATATCATTATGATTCCATTCTATAAAATACGAAATAGAAATGAAAGTAGCGTTCATGCGTACGTACGGCTTACCGTCTCCATGAACGGTGCATTTCATTTCTTACATCTAAATGATTATGTAATATTATAAATGCATGCATGTACTGGATATATATGACATATATGATATCTACATCATGAATAATATTCTGGATATAATGGATACATGAACAACTTGTAATTATAAAGGGCTTATTTTTGACTCAAGTACCAATGATCGTTAAAACGGCCGTTATTAACTTCAATAATTACATAGTGTTCCTAACATGGAAATAAGAGACATAAAAGGAATAATGAACATGAAAAAGGTTCTTAAACAAGTAGAAATTAACTAAAGTTCATTATTCAGGATATTAAAGAACGACCGAGTCAAGTCGGACCCCAGGTATGGGACTTCATCTCAATCTCCTTTAATTGAGGCATATTTTATTTTATACACAACTTTCTTTTATATGGTGTATAAACCCATTTGACTTTTAAATTTATTCAAAAGGAATATTTTTTATACGAAGCGTTTACTAAGCGACAAAAGGGAATGTTTTTGTCGTACGTATACGGCGACGACGACTTCTCCGCCGCCGTGACCATTATTTGAGTTTCAGCTTCCTCTACAAGCCATAACTTCTTTTTAAAAGAAAAATAAATACCATGTTTTACATTTCTTTTATTTAGGTATTGAAAATGGTTTTCATAATGTTTTTATATCAATGTGTTTTATTGATATCTTGTGATTGAAAGGTGGAAATGTTATGCTTCCTTTATGCATGTTTTATGTGATACGATTATGTTGAGGTTATTGGGCATTATTATGAAGACGGGTGGTTCCGTGATAAACTAAGGGCAGGTGAGCCTGATATAGCTCTCCAATGCATTGGGTAATGCGAAGGAGTGAAACGTTAAGGTTTCTCCAAAGAGATTTAGGGAATATACTGTGATGGGTATTCCAAACGTAACCATGAGGGTTACTCCCTATGTAAGAATGTTATGAATGCCTCAAGTTACCTTTGTGTGTTTTGATTTCTATGATTTATTCATGATTTGATGAGGTATGTTAAAGTGCTTATGTTTTATGGGTAAATTATAATTTCATTATTATGTATATATGTACCCATGTTTCCTTTCCATATTTTTATATCCCTTACTGAGCTTTTTATGCTCATCCCAAGTTTTTTGAAATGTTTTTCAAAGGTCAAGGGAAAGGTACATGATATGATGATAGTGTCAAGGAAGTGTCAAGAAAGAATCCATGTTTTATTTTAAATATGTTTCCATTGATGGGAAATAAGACTACTATCTTTATGTAACCACTTTGTTTATATGTGGAATGTAATGCAAGTTCTATGATCTAATTCTCTAAAACTCTAAACCTGAAAAGATCCTCAATGTGTAATCTTGTAATAACTCAAGATTAAGTAAGGTTTAAGGCTGGGGCCTTATAGTTGGTATCAAATGTCAGTTTAGATAACTTTAGGAGTTAGAATTATATTAAATGATTATCCAAAATTTTTTTTTGAAGTGATATAGCATTTGAAGATTACCATGTTGCTTCATCTAAGACATGTTTGTTCAGAATGGTTTTCCGCAGAGGAAACAGGGAAGCAGTTCTAGGGAGGCATGCAGAAGGAAATAACCTTCTGAATCAGCATCCTGAGATGGTCAGAATTAGAACTGAACATTTTGTTGCAGTAATGGCACATTTGACTCAAGCGATAAATGGCAGTGGTATCCATGCACGAGACCAGCCAGATCAACCGTAGAGGAACATGTCAGTGGTGGAACATTTCATGAGGCAACATCCCCCATCATTCAGAGGATCATCTGACCCTATGTTAGCTGAAGGGTGGATTAAAGCACTAGAGAAGATTTTCGATGTCATGGGGTGTTCAGATAATCAAAATGTTAGTTTTTCTATTTACCATTTGGAGGGTGAAGCAGATTAGTGATGGTCGATGGTTAAAAATATCAGGGACGCTGATGAGATTGATGCTCTTGACTGGGATGAATTCAAAGGTATGTTTCTTGAGAAGTATTTTCCTAAGGCTGTTAGACTTAGGATGGAAAAACAATTCTTGGAATTGAGGCAAGAGGAAGACTCAGTGGCTTCCTATGAAGAAAGGTTCACTCGATTGGCAAGGTATTCTCCAAATTTTATCCAAGACATTGATAGTAAAATCAATCGTTTTTACTAAGGATTAAATCCAAAATATCGATGGGCATTAGCTTCTCGTGAGTTTAAATGTTTTGAAAAGCTTGTTCTATGTGCTGAGAAGGTGGAAATGGAGTTTTTCGATGATCAAGTGTTCTATAACAACCAACAGAAGAAGAAACCGAGGTGGCAGGAGGAAGGTAAGAATTCTTCAAAAAAGTATGATGGTAAGAAAACTAAGTTTCCAGTTTGTGATAAATGTGGCAAAAGTCATGCTGGGGAATGTATTCTGAATTCTGGAAAGTGCTACCGATGTGGTAAGATGGGACATAAGGCTCGTGATTGCACTGAAAAAGATCAGGCTGATGGTAAGACCAAATTTGATTTACAGTTAGTGAAATGTTATAAGTGCAATGAGATGGGTCACTATGAAAACGAGTGTCCAAAAAAGAGATTGAGTGATGGGAAGCAGTTAGACTACAAGTAGAAAGGGGTGGTGAAATCCTTTGCAACTACTTCAGCGGATGTCGGGCTGTCAAATGAAGTTGTATCAGGTACATTGATTGTTTTTTCAGATTATGCCAGTGTGTTGTTTGATTCAGGGTCTACACATTCTTTCATCTCTGAAACCTTTTCTAGTAAAATGGGAATACCATCTCAAGAAATGACTCCTGAACTTTTGGTAAAAACACCTGGGGAAAATGTTGAGGCAAAAAGAATTTATAAGAATCTTCTTTATCTGTGGAAAGAACCTACTTGAAAACCTTATTTTTCTACCTCTAGTAGAGTTTGATGTTATCTTGGGTATGGATTGGCTCTCTATTTACCACGCTACTATTGGCTTTAGAGCTAAAGAAGTTTCTTTTCAGAAAGACTTTCAGTTTATGTAAAAGAATGAACCCTTACTATTGATAACTTATCAAGATGCCAAGAAACTTGTAAAAGATGGAAATGAATGTTACCTTGCACACATCGTTGAAAATAAAGGAATTGTTCAGATTAATGATGTACCAGTGGTAATTGAGTATCCTGATGTTTATCCTGATGAGTTGCTTGGAATAATACCAGATCAGGAAGTTGAGTTTACTGTTGACTTTGTTCCTGATGCTAAGCCAGTTTCAAAACCCCCTTATCGAATGTCTCAAGTTGAAATTTTAGAGTTAAAGAAACAATTGAAGGAGTTATTAGATAAAGGTTTCATTCGACCTAGCACATCACCATGGGGTGCTCCTGTCTTTTTTGTTAAAAAGAAAGAGGGATCAATGAGACTTTGCATTGATTATAGGACCTTGAATAATATCACTGTTAAGAACAAATATCCTTTGCCTCATATCGATGATTTGCTTGATCAGTTCCAGGGAGCTCAGTATTTTTCAAAGATTGACCTGAGATCGGGGTACCATCAGCTGAAGGTAAAGGAAGCATATGTTCTGAAGACCGCGTTCCGTACAAGATATGGCCAATATGAATTTGTAGTAATGCCTTTTGGGCTAACCAATGCACCTGCTGTATTCATGGACTTAATGAATATAATTTTACATGAGTTCTTGGATATGTTTGTGGTGGTTTTCATTGATGATATTTTGGTGTTTTCTAAAAGTAAAGAGGATCATGAAAGACATTGAAGGGTTATCTTGAAAACCTTAAAAGAAAAGAAACTGTATGGAAAATTCAGCAAGTGCGAGTTTTGGTTGCAACAAATTTCTTTCCTTGGTCACATTGTTTCTAAAGATGGGATAAACGTTGATCCTACAAAAACAAAGGTTGTTGAAAAATGGCCAAGACCAACAAATGTAACAGAGATTCGTAGTTTCCTTGGTTTGGAAGGCTATTACAGAAGGTTTGTTAGAAATTTTTCACGATTATCTAGTCCAATGACTAAGCTAACTCGGAAGGGTGTTAAGTTTATCTGGACAAAAGAATGTGATGATTGTTTTCCGGAGTTGAAAAGAAGATTGGTGAATGCTCCAGTTTTGGTACTACCTTCTAGGAATGGGGAGTTTGTTATCTACAGTGATTCTTCATTGAAAGGACTTGGTTGTGTCCTAATACAGAATGATCAGGTAATTTCTTATGCTTCATGACAGTTGAAAACTCATGAGGTAAATTACCCTACACTTGATTTGGAATTAGCTACTGTTGTTTTCGCTTTAAAAATTTGGAGGCATCAGTTGTATGGAGTAAAGTGTGAAATATATACCGATCACAAAAGTTTAAAGTATATATTCACTCAGAAAGAATTGAACATGAGGTAGAGGAGATTGCTATAATTAATCAAGGATTATAATTGTACAATTCATTACCATCCGGGGAAAGCAAATAAAGTGGCCGATGCTTTGAGTCGAAAAAGTAATGCTTCATTAGAAATGTTGCGTTTGGAACATGATCCTTTGGTTAAGGATTTGATGAAATTTGGAATAGAAGTTTTTGGTGCAGGATGTTCTTATATTTTGTTTCAGGTATCAGTGAAATCTTCCCTATCAGACAGAATCAAGCAAGCACAGAAGCAAGATAGTGAGTTGCAGAAAATGGTAGAGCTGGTTCAGAAAGGTAAGTTGCCTGAATTCAACACTGATAATGATTGTGTTTTGAGATTTGGGAAGAGATTGTGTGTGCCTTGTGATTCACAGTTGAAGAGAGAGTTGTTATGTGAAGCTCATAGTTCTCCGTTTTCTGTTCATCCAGGTAGTACTAAGATGTATAGAGATCTTTGGGAGTATTACTGGTGGGATGGAATGAAAAGAGATATTGCTGATTTTACTGTGAAGTGTTTGACTTGTCAGCAGGTTAAAGCAGAGTGGAATTTACCGAAAGGGATGCTCCAGCCTTTACCAGTGCCAGAGTGGAAATGGGAGAATATATCCATGGACTTTTTTGTGGGATTACCAAAGACATCTTGAGGTAATAATGCAATCTGGGTTATTGTTGATTGCTTGACTAAAACTGCTCATTTCCTTCCTATACGAGATACTTTCTCTCTAGATCAACTTTCCTGTTTGTATCTTAAAGAGATATTCAGGTTGCATGGAGTTCCTCTCTCCATTGTATCCGATCGTGATCCCTGGTTTACTTCTATCTTTTGGAAATGACTTCAGAAGTCGTTGGGTACTGAATTAAATTTTAGTACAGCATTTCATTCTCAATCATATGGGAAGTCAGAACGAACAATTCAGACTTTGGAGGATATGCTATGAGATTTTTCGATGGATTATCAGGGAAGTTGGGACCAAAATATTTCTTTGGTTGAATTTTCATATAATAACAGTTTTCATTCCTGTATACAGATGGCACCATTTGAGGCGTTATATGGGAAGCAGTATAGAACTCCAGCTTTCTAGGATGAAGTGGGTGAAAGGAAGTTGATGGGATGAGAATTGGTAGAAGAGATGGCAGAAAAAGTTCAGCTGATTCAGAAACACATGAGAACAGCTCAGAGTAGGCAGAAGAGTTATGCGGACAATAGGAGGAAGGATCTCTCTTTTGAGGTAGGTGATCATGTTTTTCTCAAAGTATCACCATGGAAAAGTGTGATGTGATTTGGTAAAAAAGGAAAGCTGAGTACAAGGTTAATTGGACCATATGAAATTCTGGAGATAGTTGGATCAGTTGCTTACCGAGTGGCTTTACCTCCGAGTTTATCTCAGGTACACAATGTTTTCATGTTTCAATGTTAAGGAAGTACATGCCAGATCCATCTCATGTTTTAAGACCAGAGGTAGTTCAGATGGAAGAGAACCTATCTTATGAGGAACAACCAGTCCAGATTCTTGACCATAGGGAGAATGTGTTACGAAATAAGGTGATTAATCAGGTAATGGTTTTGTGGAAAAATCACATGATGGAAGAGGCAACATGGGAATCTGAAAATGCAATGAGGGATAAGTACCCCCATTTGTTCGATAAGTAAATAAATTGCAGGGATGCAATTTTCTAAATGGGGGAAGGATGTAACATCCCAAGTAAGTAATGAATAATAGATATTTTTATCTATGTCTATTAATGAATTAGATAGTGTTTTAGAGGCTTAAAATGAAAATAAATCCAATCTTAATCATGGAATACACTAATATTTTTTAAAAGATTGTTTTACTGACTTTTGATGGAAAACCATTTTTAATTCTATCTTTTGACAATTTTATAAGTTATGTTTTTCAAAATAAACTTATTCTTTATGATTGAGACATCAAAATTTACTTTGTGTGAATTTTTGGTATTTTTCTGACAATGTTCATTTTTTAATGAATAGTGAAAAATACAACATTTTACATCAAAACTGCTTTTTAATCTAATTTATTTATATGATTAGATTATCTTTTTAATTGGTTTTAAAGTGAAATTAGAATATATTTTTACCATTTAATCCAATAGTGGTCATTGGAATCAATTTCACTTTGAAATTGGACTTAAACTGGTGTCAATCTTTTGATACTTATTGTTTCATAAAAACACGCTATTTGTCATGAAAGCGTGAATTAATTATTAAATTAATTAATGTAACTTATATGATTTTAATTTTTTAAAATAGACAACATTTTTGAATTCAGAATATCAAATATAGCTTTGGGTGAAGTTTTGGTATTTTTCTGAAAAACTTCAATTTTTGATGAATAGTGAAACCACTAAGTGGTACTTATAAAAATTGATTTTCCATTTAAATGAAATTTTGCCACCTTTGTATTTTGAATATCAAAAATATGACATACATGGTTGTAATTAAGAAGTAAAATGTGGTCCAATGGGATTAAAATAAATTTTTGGTGAATAGTAACTTATTAAGTTTTTAATCGCGATTAGTGGTAATTAGTGTAGTTTAAGGTAAAAATAATGTTTTAATAGTATGAGATGAGCTTGACACATGTCATACCCTCATTGGATGTGTCATGGCCGACCAAGAAAATCCATGGGTCAAATTTGGGACTCCATGGAGCCACTTTGGTTGGGAAATGACATAAATAACTTTTTATTTAATGAAAAAGTAAAAATGACACAAACATAATATGATTTACGAAAACAATATTTAAATGGGGTTATACAAGTCATATTTTTGACTATAAATATTAATTGGAAAGATAAAAAGATTTCCTACATCATAGTATTTTTATTATAATTTTTAGACTTTAAATAAATTAAATTATTTATGGCATCATGATGATGCAGCGATTACCTCATTAATAAAGGATTTAAATAAAATGAAAAGATAATGTAAAATCTATGCCCTACACATGTCCAAAACCTATTGGGTGGGTATATTTCGAACCCTTATCACCTTATACTCGAATTATATCAATGTAGGACCTTTTAAATCCGAAACCCATTTTCAAATAATGTAATATTTCTTTACTTTCCAAGAGTGCCCCTCCTCTCCATTTATTAAAGGCCCCCACCTCTACCTCCTTACCCACACTTCCAAAGCATTTGTCTTGGCCAACCCCTACCCATTTTGTCTCTACGCTTCCCTCTCTTACTCCTTGAAGCCTCACTTTGGGAATAAGTCTTCCCAAGGAATCCTTTGAGCTCAAACCAAAGGGAGTTACCCGATTTTAAGGTAATGTCTTCACTTGAGTCCTTTTGTTTTATTTTGCTTCTCCAACCCCCTAAACTCTTTTTATTAATTTATTTTGTAACAAATCCAGTATCTTCAATATACTAGGATGTTTTTATAAGAAACACTTACACACACCTACATCTAATGGTTAAAGGACATATTGTTTCCGTGGATGGTGAATTTATGCCTCCCGAAACGATGATTGTTCAACATTCTTTTAACACCTTCAAAGGTGGCCATTAAGATGACACTATATTTATATATGATATAAAATATGATTATGTTTTCCTTAAGATTATTTATTTTTCATTTTGGGCATACCTTTATGGTTCCCATTATGGGTAAACGCGATATCTTCATTTAAGGAAGTGCGGACTACCGCCCCCTCAAAGTGATTTGATTCGTTAAATACCATATGTGGGAAGTATAAAGGATTGAACTATGATATTATATATGATATTATACTGGAATTATAATATACCTTTATATCATTATGATTCCATTCTATAAAATATGAAATAGAAATGAAAGTAGAGTTCATGCGTACGTACGGCTTACCGTCTCCATGAACGGTGCATTTCATTTCTTATCTCTAAATGATTATGTAATATTATAAATTCATGAATTTACTAGATATATATGACATATATGATATCTACATCATGAATACCATTCTGGATATAATGGATACATGAACAACTTGTAATTATAAAGGGCTTATTTTTGAATCAAGTACCAATGATCGTTAAAACGACCGTTATTAACTTAAATAATTACATAGTGTTCATGACATGGAAATAAGTGATATAAAAGGAATAATGAACTTGAAAAAGGTTCTTAAACAAGTAGAAATTAACTAAAGTTTATTATTCAGGAGATTAACAAACGATCGAGTCAAGTTGGACCCGTGGTATGGGGCTTCGTCTCAATCTCCTTTCATTGAGGCATATTTTATTTTATACACAACTTTATTTTATATGGTGTATAAACACCTTTGACTTTTACATTTATTCAAAAGGAATATTTTTTATACGAAGCATTTACTAAATGACAAAAGGGAATGTTTTTGTCGTACGTATGCGGCGACAATGAATTCTCCGCCGCTGTGACCATTATTTGAGTTTCGGCTTCCTCTACAAGCCATACCTTCTTTTTAAAATAAAAATAAATACAATGTTTTACTTTTCTTTTATTTTGGTATTGAAAATGGTTTTCATAATGTTTTATATCAATGTGTTTTATTGATATCTTGTGATTGAAAGGTGGGAATGTTATGTTTCCTTTATTCATGTTTTATGTGATACGATTATGTTGAGGTTCTTGGGAATTATTATGAAGACATGTGGTTCCATGATAAACTAAGGGCGGGTGAGCCCAATATAGCTCTCCAATGCATTGGGTAATTTGAAGGAGTGAAACATTAAGGTTTCTCCAAAGAGATTTAGGGAATATACCATGATGGGTATTCCAAACGTAACCAAGAGGGTTACTCCCTACGTAAGAATGTTATGAATGCCTCAAGTTACCTTTGTGTCTTTTGATTTCTATGATTTATTCATGATTTGATGAGGTATGTTAAAGTGCTTATGTTTTATGGGTAAAGTATGATTTCATTATTATGTATATATGTACCCATGTTTCCTTTCCATATTTTTATATCCCTTACTGAGCTTTTTATGCTCATCCCAAGTTTTTTGAAATTTTTTTCACAGGTCAAGGGAAAGGTACATGATATGATGATAGTGTCAAGGAAGTTTCAAGAAAGAATCCATGTTTTATTTAAAATATGTTTCCATTGATGGGAAAGAAGAATACTATCTTTATGTAACCACTTTGTTTATATGTGGAATGTAATGCAAGTTCTATGATCTAATTCTCTAAAACTCTAAACCCGAAAAGATCCTTAATGTGTAATCTTGTAATAACTCAAGATTAAGTAATGTTTAAGGCTGGGGCCTTATATACATATATACATGAAATAATGTGTTTATATGTATATATATATATTTAGATTTTAAAATTCATATATATATATATGTATATTTATGTTCATATTGGATTTCAAGAAAAAAAGAGATAAAATTCAGGAAACTTATCATAAAATAAAAATCATCATGTAATACCACTAAAGCATTAAAATAGAATAAAATAAAAACAAACCACACCTCAACATCAAGAAATAATTACATGAAATCCATTGTGATATCTTAAATAAAAACCATGAACATAATTTTAGAAAACACTTTGTGTGCGTTATTTTCATTTAATGTAGTTCAATATATTTAAACCTAATATTCTACAAGGATTAAATGAGTGTGTAGAATTCTTAATATGCTACAAGGTAGAAAAAAAGCACTTAAAGGGTCAATAAAAAACCAAAATCCTAGAAACACTGAATTATCTATTCATTATATAAGGTAAAGAGTGATGGATAAGGAATAGTAAGATATAATGAACAAAAAATGGAAAAATTTATCAAAAAATAATAATCAATGAATGAGGAGGAGGAGAAAATAACATACCATGGATTGAAGCTTTGAATCATATGATAGAAAGTAGAGATATCACCAAATGTTGGATTCATTCAAGCCTTGGATTCATTTGACCCTTGAATCTTTTGATACTTGTATTAGAGCCTTGGAATTGTCTGATCCTTGATTCAATCCTTTATTCTAGCATGGATTTTAAGAATAGGACCACTGACAACAACTGGCTTTGGGGAAATTTTCAGATATCGCGACTGGTTTGTGACTGGTTGGGGTTCTTTAAATTGATCAGTGACACTTTTATCAGTGCTTCCAGAAAATCACTAATAATGATCTCTTTTGTCATCGATAAACTAATAAGCATTGATAAAATACATATTTATCATTGTTTTTTAGTGCCGATAAAATCCATCTTTTTTAATGCTAAAACTTTAGCACCGATAAAGGATTTATAATTATAATTATAAATAAAAAATCTTGTAAATATATTTATATAATTATATATAATATATATACTATAAATATATTCATTATTTAATTATATTTATTATAATTTAATAATAATTTAAATATATAATTATATATTTATAATTATATAAATACTTATTAAAAAAATATTTATATATTTATATATTTATTTAATTCTATATAATTATATAATTATATATATATATATAATAAATGTATATAAATATAGATATAAATAGAAATATAAATTTTAATATAAATATAAATATAAATATAAATATAAAAAAATTACTAAATATATTATTTATTTAAATAAATATATTATAAATTTATAATTATTTAAATATACATAATTATTTATTTATAAATATATAAAGTCTTTTTTAAAAAATAATAATTATTTGTTCATAATTATAAATATTTAAATGTATAAATATATAAATATAGTAAATATACATTTATAAATATATTTTTTTGTATAAATATTTAATTACTAAAATATTTTTAACCATATTAACAAATATATAATCTTAAAAGTATTCATGTTAAAAATGAGTGAAATTGAGTAATTATAAATGAGTATACTAACAATATTGAAAACATGTATATGTTTTATTAATTAAATATAAATTATTAAAAAATATTGATACATATTGAAAATATTGAAACATTGTAAATAAATATATATAAATAATGATTAAATTTCCATAAAAGTAAAAATTAAAAAATATAAAATAAAAAATATTAAAAATGAATTAATGCATAATTATAATAGATTATAAATAAATAAAAAATTTACTAAATAAAAACATAACATATTAAATGTATCATGTTATAATGAAATTCTAAAATGATTAAAAAATATAAATAAATTACATAAATTTTAGGTGTATGTGTTTTAATATAAGATTTCATTAATTATGTAAATATTTGTGTTTGAATTAAATGAATTAATTATGCATATTTATGTGAAATAAATATAACACATGTTTGATATATGATAAATTGAAAAATAAAACGACATTCATTTATGTCCATTATGCAATGCAACAAATCCATATTTTTAATTAATATTAAATTTCAATTATAAACTATTCTTCACTATATATATGACTTATTTAAGGCAATTCATAAATATTTTATATTGTATAAATCATATTTTAGGAAATATATGTGAATATATTTCTATATTAAATGTTTTAATGATTAATTATGTATATTAACTGTTAAAAATGATCAAGACCTTAATATATTTTTTATTATTATGTTTTATTCATTTTCTTTATTTATATTTAATATATATTTTTTATTACTATTTATAATTAGTATATATATATATATATTAAACTTAATTATATTTTATTAATAATTTTTCTATTAATAATTTTTTTAATAATTTATTAATCTATTCATTTTAATCCTTTTTTAATTTTTATAATTTGTTCATTTTTATTTTTTTTACTTAATACAATTTATTTATTTATTCATTTCTTGTTTCATTATTACAATTTATTCATTTTCTATATCTGAATTTAATATATTATTTATTAATATTTATAAATTATATATATGTATATTAAATTTATTCATTTTTATCAATACTTATTTAATTAAAAAAATGATTAATATTTTTCTTAATTTACTAATTTTTAGTTTTTATTTGTTTTATTATTTCATTTTATTCATTTTAAATATCTATATATTTTATATATACTATTTATTAGTATTTATAATTTATATATATGTATATTAAATTTATTGATTTTAATCAATAATTTTTTAATTAATCAAATAAGTAATAATTTTTTTAAATTACTCATTTTTTATTAGTTTACTTTATTCAGGACCTTTACTAGTGCTAAAAAATCGTTGGTAAAGGTTACCCTTTAGCAGCGCTAAAAAAAGTCGCTGATAAAGGGTATGCTTTATCAATGCTTTTTGCTAGCATTGATAAAGGCCAATGCTATTAAAAACCTGTTTTGTAGTAGTTTCACTTTTATTTTCAATGAGACACATGCCATATTAATTGTCTATTTTTTTATTTGGTGTATATACTTCACATGAATGTATTTTTTCATGCTTCATGCCAAAACTATGGATATTTTTTTATCCATATAATGATCTCAACTTGATGGGGTTTACGATTCAAAAGATACCAAAGCAATAACGAGATTTATCATCTCACTTTTATTTATATGAGACATATACCATATTCACCACTTATTTATTTATGTGGTGTATATAACCCTCATTTTGATATGTTATATCATGAATATCTTTATCTTCATGGTATTTAATGTTTTATTTTATGTTTTTTAATTTTATGGGGCTTGTGATTCAAAGTCACCACTATGGTAGAGATTTTATGTTATGATATCATCATTTATCAGGATTATTATGATTATGTTTTCATTGATAAAATATTATGATCCATCTCTCAATAAACTCATAATTTTTATTCTCCACTCTCTATTCAAGATGTTTTCATGTAATGGTACCATTTTTCCACTCTTTGTTAATTAAGGTAATTGAGAAAATGTTTTTAATAAAATTTGACCATAATTCTCTCTATGGTAAGAAATATATTTTCTTCTAAAACCATATTTTCTAAAAATATTTTAAAAAATGTTCTACAACTCTCGTATTATTTTTAAAATAATTTTTAACCAATGTTTTACTTTTTATAAAATGGTTTTTAAAGAAGTATTCTTGTCATTTTTGAAACATGGATCTTTTTAATTGTACTGAAAATGTGAAAGGAATCATTGTTTTTATATATATGGTATCTTAGGAATTTTCCTCCATCATGAATTACTCATTATTCGAAGATTAAGATATATGATTTAAATGTTCTTTTCAAAGAAAATCATTTCATTAATATTTTTGAATTTTTTTGTTTTAATGTTATTTTCAAAGAAAAGGATTTTTAAAAAAATTATAAAACGTTTTTTTCAATGTGGAAATGATATTTTCCTCAAGAATGTTTTAAATGATTTTTAAAGCTTCATTTATATTTTTCAGAGGGGTTTTTCAATTAAAATTTCATCCATAATATTTTAAGAATTTCATGTTTTAACAAATTGATTTTCAAAGATACTATATTATCCTCAAGAAATGTTCTCAAAATAATTTTCCTTCTAAGATTATGTCCTTTGATGTCACATAATTTTTACTAAAAATACGATCCAATTATAGCATCCTTATTCTTTCTTTGGATGTTTTATGTTCATGACTGTGATCAAATATATTCATGAAACCCATTAATTTTCCATGGTTTACGAAATGATTAAATAGTTAAATGATTAAGAAACATATCTCTTTACTGTAGGTTATTAAATGAATTTTTTTTATGAAACCCTTATCTTTTTTGGGTTATGATATGATGAATGTTTTTGGATCTTGAGGAACACATATGTATGACTTCATCATGTGATGAGTGGGACCTAAATCCCCCTTCATTTCATTGGGAAAAAATTAATGATCAATGAGCTCAAAGGGTACATGGGATGTTATCCTATGCCCAAAAAAGATGGTACACGAGAGGTTATCCCTTTCCAATAAAGAGGGTACACTAGTGGTTATCCCAATCCTGAAGTAGGTACATGGGTGGTTAGTCTAATAATTACATGTTATGAATTTAATGTTGGGTATCCTTGACATAAGGTTTTCTATGATTATGTGTATTCCACAATTCCATGTCTTATTCCAAGGTTATTCCCTCATGGATTATTCTATTTGATTCCTTTATGATTATGGTCTTATGAACTACCAATCATAATTCTATAACTTAGGATTATGACACTTGATATGTAGGGTATGATTTTGAAATTTTATTCTCATGTTATCATACCCTTAAACTCATGTTATTATTATGTAATGATTGATATATTTCCCTGAATTCATACCATTATTGAGAATATAATCTCACCCTTTCTTAATTTTCCTTCCCCCAGGATTCCAATAATTTCTTTATGATTGATATAAAGGGATATTCTAAAGGGAATAATTAATTTCTCAAAGAAAATTATATGTGGTATTTTATGTTTCAAAATTTAAAAGAGATTCAAGTGTGTTTCTAGTTTACTAATACAACTAAAATATTCATTCCTTTGTTATATTAATTCTTGTATCTAGAAACAATGTAATAAAGTAACCATTGAGTTTAGTCTACGAGGATTGGAGCCTTTACAAAACATTTTTTTGGAAAAAATATTCTAAGGAGAATCCATCCCATGTTTTTTACTAGAGTTCAATGTGTTGAGGATGAAAACACATCAAGAAAATTCTTTGGGATGTGATTGATATAGTTTAAGGATCAAACTGATTTCTTCAAAAGAAAATCCATTATATCTATCATGGAAGTTAGAGTTGCATAGGGGAATTACTTTTTGGGTCCAGATGTGGAATACATAAAGTTATTGGTGAACTAGTGTTTGACGTAGGTTGTGTTTGTTGGTGCAAGACTACTACGACTTATTGAGTATGATAAGTGTTATTATGGGGAGTTTGTAATGATCTAGTTTTTTTGGGATGTGAATTAATAAGGGAAAGTGATTTTTCCCTTGATAAGGGGTTGTTTCATTATTTGGGAATAAAATTAGAAATGAGAGAGTTTTAATATATAATAATAATGTTTTTTTGGATGAGGATTGAGGTCTATATGGTGGTTTTGATTATCATGGAAGCATTAGAGGTGGGATCAGGGTGACTTAGCTACTGAATTTCAATAGTTGTAGTATATAATTCCAAAAATCCCAGGTAATGTCATGATGGATGATGTGTTTGTGTGTGTCACACTTTGAAAGAAAAAGGAGCCACTTCAGAGAGGTTTGGAACCTATTGTATGGTTCTATTTATAGTGATTCATGACACAACCCATATGGGTCATGCTGTGGAGTTATCGAGTTGAGGGGTTTTCCTCTATACATATAGGATGGTTACATTGAAATCCTAATTTTTATATCATGACTAGCACTACAATCACATTTTAAGGTATATTTAGTAAATTATAAGGGTCCCATATTTGGATATGATTTATGTTTATTTTCCACCAGTCATGTGAGAGGAGGGGGAAGATCCCTCTTGGATCATACATTTTTCTCCCATGGTTTTCTTTCAATATAGATTATTCACAAGAGGATTGTCAGACAAGTTCAAGGTATTACGTCTCTTCTATTCTCTCTTTTCCCTCTATCCTTATTCTTATCTTATTTCTGTTAGACCAAGTGGGTTTTTAAAAGATTATTTCACTAGTTCATAGTTAAATCATCCCACTTAATAGGGATTTCATCTATGGGTTATATAATATATCTCAAGAGGATGAAATCAAACCATTGTTCATCACTTCCCATTATTTATAATGATCCATGAGTTTCATGAGTAACTAAGGGGATATTGGGTAAATTTGGATATCATTTAAAAGATCAAATTTTGTGATTTCATGTGGATTACGCCAGGGTGAATGTTGGGAGTGGTTATCACGTTGTTTCTCAATTTTTATACATCATAAGGCGGACCATTCAGTTTTAAATTGATTATGTTGATTTTTGATTTTTGTGATTAGTTGTTTGATTTATTAATTTGATGACAATTATTAAGATATATGTTCTTCTAGACTCATAAGAGTTTAGTACATGATTAGAATGAATTATGGATCATCAGTAATGGTAGAAATCATTTACTTCATTTGAATATCTTAGTCAATTGGTGATTTTATATTTATGTCCCATCACTAGTATTACATTCTTTTAAGTTTCATGACTTGTGTATTTCTTCAAAAGATTGAGATTTGATCACTTCACCATAATAGTTAGGATGAAATATATAGATTACTAAATGATTTGATGGTGATGACTTGTGGAGTGAGTGTGGGTGGTCCTCTTTATGGTTTTCATAGTGTCATGAGTCAAGTTTCAAAGGTAAAAATGTTTTTTTGTTAAAAGCATGATCTTATGAAGGATATTAATTTAAATGGTAATTTCATGCGAAATATGGTGATTTGATAGTGTGGTTTAAAATGGTATTTCATAATATCAATTCCTTTACCAATGAACATTTTGATCGGATTTTTTCCATGTTTGAGATACTAGTATAAAGACATGTGACTCCTCTTAGATTTTTTTAAAATGGGATTTCAAATTGGTTTTAAAGGAATATATAAAGGATTGATTGACCTGGTTTTGGTCCATTTGGTCTTGTATGGTAGATTCTATATATACTAAATCTTATTACTTATTGTGATTCTCAATTGTTCTTTCTTGGTGTATACTTGTTCCATGATGATACCAATTGTGGGTGTATCCCTATGAGAACTCTTACCTTTTATATCAAAGTGTTTGGTTGGTTAAAATAAATGTGACAAAAGACATAGAGGTTTATATGGATATTAAATAAGTTGAGACACGGGGATAGGTCATGAGTGACTAGTTCCTTGCTAGTGAGTCTGGATGATTATGATATGGGCTACCTTCCCTCCATGTTATTCTTTTAATGTGTTAACTATATAGTTATGAAAGGTGGAGGATTCAAGTGGGTGAGAGGGATCTCATGACATGACTCTCTATGAGTGATAATGAATTTATGGGACTATCATGAGAAGGATCCCTTATTATTTTTGAATGATGGGACCTCTATATGTGAGATGGTTTTCTTGGGCATGATGTGGAAATCCATGTGTAAAATGGTTGGGCAAAATGGAATGATGTTGGTTCAGTCCTGAGTGGGATGACTAGACCCAGGATGTGAGATCAGATAGCGGGACCACCATGAGTGAGATACGGTATGAGTTATGATTTTTATGTAAATTATGGATGAATTTACCTACCTTAAATGAGAAGGTAGTGGATGGTTAGTTATGTATACTCACTTGAGTGTGTAGGGATTGTTGGATTCTTTGTATGAAATCAGAAACAAATATAATCATTCCCTTAGTCTTTTCTAATGGTTTGGGATTGTGGTACAGGGTGACTTCTTTCCAGAATGGAGTTGATGTATGATTTTTTTTTCTAATGATGTCCTAGTTATGACATGATGAAATGACATGTATGTAAATATGTGTATTGTGTGATAGGGTTTTTTGTGGGTTTTTTTCACTGGCATGAAAACACACATTATATATGTATTTCATGAACATAAACTTGATCACAAAAAAATCACAATGGTTGAGGTGTTGAGGATACATACTAAGTAATTGGACTCACCCCCTATAAATTACATGAAATTGGTTTTTATTTACAAGATTAGGCCTTCCAATTTTATCTCAAGACATTCACAGTACTTGGAGTTGGGAACATGGTATAGATCTGGAAGTCCTTAGAGTTCAAGGAAGTAAAGGATGATTATGTGAGTTGGACTAGAGATCATATATTTACCATCCAGTTTTTTATCTTATACTAGCCAGTGTTCCGATAAATATATATGATATCTTTATTATTTTATATTTTTCACTACTACTCAATTATTTTTTGGTGAATCGTGTAGATAGATTAATGAGTTTGACTCTAGACTTTAGAGGCATTTTTATCTCTCTATTTTATTTCAATAGGCTTTCTATCCACTATAGGATCCATAAAGAACCAAACCTTTTAGACATATAATTACATGATTTTTAATTAAATATACATTAATTAAAAACCAAGGATCAAGAAATACTAGTGTTGTGACATCCCATGTTCTTAAAAAAATTAATACTATGTTCAATATCATACACGATATGCCACATCAAGCTTAAAAGAACAATGAAATATTATTATTTAAATTTGACCATTATAACGAAGACATTGAATTCCTAGAATGAAAAAATTTACAAAATTATGATATATACATATATATATAATTTTCATTTTCATTTATAATTAATTAATTAATTATTTAATATATAATTACTAGTTTTTTAGTAATTAAATCCTATTTTATTTTTATTAAATCTGTTTTATTAATCAAAATGTTTTTCTTCAAAAAAAAAATGATTCTTAATGATTTTTTATGTGAAAATAATATAATTAATTTTTGAAAATTCCAAAAAATGTATTTTAAAAAATTAAATTCATTTTATAAATCAACATATCAAAATTTTGCTGTGATGAAATTTTGACAATTTTCCAAAAAGTTTAATTTTTTCATTAATAGTGAAAAGTAAAAGTTTTTATTAAAAAATTTATTTTTTAGAAAGGAAAATAATGATTTATATTTTCTAAAAAATTAAATTAATTCAGTTATACTTCAAATAATCCAATTATGGTTTTTCAAATTTATGTTATAATTAAATTTAGTATAAAAACTTTTTATTTTTAAAATGGAATTTTTAAGAAAAATTGTTTTTCATTGCGTTTTTCCTGTTTAATTTTAAATTAAATTCTCCCAATTATTTTAATTTTAATTTTCAAATTGGAAGAATCATTTTGAATTAGAATATCCAAATTTAGTATATAGGTACCTTTTTTTTTGAAAAAAATGAATTATAAACTTAGTAATTTTTATTACCATAGTTATGGGTAGATCATGTATTTGAGGGTAAAAATAATATTATAAGTAATTTACAATTACCCTAAAACATGTCCAATTATAATGTATGAGTAAATTTATACCAAAATAATCCATATTTCTAATTTATGACCCTTTTGAGCCACATGGACTACATTAAATCCCTTATAATATTTTATTTTGTGAAAATTCAAACTTGTCACACAATGGGTTTTAATAAGTATAACATTTTTAATTAAGTGAAATCAAGAATATATGTTCAAAAAAATATAATATTTTGAAATATAAAATATATAAATTTATTATGGTACTTTATTTTAATTTTTAGGGAATAAATAATTACCTTAAAGGATTTCACAACAACGATGAAATAATTATTTAATTAATAGAAAATCAATAAAATGATTTTAATTAAAATTTTAAGAACCATTAAATAAATCAAAATTTTTACTAAATATTATTTTATAGGTATGTTTCTACCATAATAATCCATGTGTCTAATTTAGGACCTCATTCATTCACTTAGTTCAAATTAGGCCCCTTATAGTATTTTGTTTAAAAGAATGTCAAACTTTTCACCCTCTGGTTTTTAATAAGTATAACATTTTTAATATATGGTTTTACAAAAGATATGTTGAACTGAAAAGATTATTCTTAAATGTAATAAATTTATCTTCTTCATGTAAATTTAAATTTTATTTTTTGGGGGAAGATATAAATAGCCTAAATTTTTACACAATGATGATGCAATAATTATGAAATTAATGAACAAATCAAATAAATGATATTAAGAATTTTAAATTAAAAATAATTTGAGATAATCAAGGTGATACATGAATTATGTATTGTATTATGACATATATATGATATACTAAAATAGTTTTTTTTGAATTTGACTCTTTTTTGATGTTTTGAAAGTCATAGTAAGAAATTGTATTAAATTTCAAAATAATGATATTTCATGAAAATAATATTTTATTAAAATATTTAAAAATTATAAAAATTTTAAATGATGGAAAATTGAATAATATAGGGTCCAAAATTTCATCCCTCATGTCTTCATAAGACATTTGTATGTCTTTGGACCTAGAAGAGGCTTATTATATTTTAAAATTTTATGAAATTCCTAAAGTTCTCATCACTTCAAATATAAAAGGGCACCACTTAATTCACTTCATTTCACCACCTTGAGACCTATAGATTGACCATAATATAGCAAATTTTCTTCTCCCATTTCATGGAAATTTTTTAGAGGTCATGGTCTCACCAATCGTAAATTTCCAAGTTTCTTAAGGGATCATTCAAAGAGGTGATATTAAAGAGGTAACTTTCTTAAACCACCTCTCTTAATTTCTTTTCTTCTTCTATATTCTCTTCCCATCATTCATTAAAAAAGTATTAATGAATATAGTATCATGTATATACTATAATTTTATATTTTTAATGTAATATCTTATATACATAATTTTTCTAATCTTCTTTTATCAAAATAAAGGAAACCATTGGTCAAATGATGACCATTAACTGTCTCCCAGGATAATGAGTTTTCATTTTCTTTTAAAAAATTCATCAATAGTTATAAAATTATTATAATGGTTAAATAAGATTTTAATATGTAAATTATAACTTATTTAATATTATGGAACTAAAATATAAACATGATATCAAATAAAATGAAACTAATTGGATATGGTTGGAAAAACCTCTATAATAAAATAAAAAATTATCATTAAAGATTCATAAAATAAAAAATTCTCGTTACAGAAATAAATTTGATATATGGGACTATGTAAACTTATATATGTTCCTAAATACAATATAATATCAATTCTGGAGTACCATTCTCATTTGACAATAAAATATATAAATATATACATGTTAACAAACCATGAAACCATTAGTTAAATGCTCCCATAATGGAGAAATTGATCTTTTTAACTCATCAAAATTTTCATAAATTAACTAAATAAATATATAATAAAGAAAATATTTTTCAAATAGTTTCACAATTAAGTAATTAATGAATCTGATTTGATTTTCCAAGATATTAATGGATTGTGTAGAATGCATTTAGACACAAGGTAAGGGACTTATTAACTAAAAAACCACGTTTTAAATGTTTTAAAGATTTATTTTCTAAATAATTTTACTTCATGGTCATGTTATTGAAATTATTTTCAGGAATTTATTTGAAATTTAATATTTATAATGTCCATAATATATTTTAAAAATGTGACCTATTTAAGGTTTTATTAATTGAGTTTTAAAAAATATATTTTAAAAATATTTTTCTAAAAAGATTACTATTTTTTTATGGAATGAATCGAGTTTCCTGATTTCATATTTCCTTAAAATTTTGAAGTTCAATTTAAAATTTTATATTGTTACATTCAAATAATATTTTTCCATTTTACGTGTGTAGTTTTTCAAAATGAGTGATTTTCAAAATGGGATTTTTTTTGTTCGAAGAGTGTTTTATGATTCAGGTTTTCATGATTTATATTGATTTTATAGTTCTTGGTAATTGTTAATAATTATGTGTGGTTGCATTATAAAACAATTAAAGGTTGTTTTTTGATAAACCAAGGATATTTGGTTGTGTTATTAACCAATCATGGGTGGTTTCACGATAAACCAAGTACAGGTGGTTACATTATAACGTCAAATGTCTTGGGTACTCCAAAGTCGGAGGTTCTCCATATTGGTTAATCTATTTGTAAGTGTGTTATGGATAATGACATTCCAAGTTACCTAAATTGATCTTATATTATTTCTTATAAATTTTCATGAAAATCGTTTGATTTTCAAAAGGCAAGATAATGATCTTTTGGAAAAGGTGATTACTTTCCCAAGGTAAAAGATTTATTTTTTAGAAAATTTCTTTTATAGTTTTTCTATGGACTAACAGTTTATTTTATTTTATTTCCCTTACTGTACTTTTGTTCTCCATACCATTTTAGAAAAAGTTTTTTCATAGGGTTTAAGGAAGATTCAGGTCATGGATGAGTTTAATATGAAAGTCATGAATATTTTTTATGAAATGAAACCATGTAATATTTTAATGAGTTTTTTCGATAAGAAAAATGGATACTGATTATAAATGTACACTTGTAATGTATGGATTAACAATTTAATTTATTTCAAAATTATCTAAAACTCTAAACCTAAAAGATCTCTTTGAAAATAATGTGATTTCTAGTTCAAATACACTGGAAAATGAAATGTTTAAGGGTTGGTCCTTATAGTTGGTATCAGATAAGGGTTTAGATAAATTTGGAGATTAGGATGATTTGTTGTGAGGTATTATTAAGAGTTATGGATATTATCAGAGGTTTTTAATTATTAGTTTTATCATAATACCAATGTCTTATGAATCCCTTTTTAGGTTTTAAGTTATGAAATTTTAAGGTGAATAATGATATTTTTGGAGACATTTACTTTTGAGGCATGCATGGGTTATTGTATTTTGGTATGACAAATTAATGGTATGGGATTAAATTTTTGGTTAAAAAACTATTTAATGATAAATATAATATGGTTATTTTTATGAATTTTCTCACATTTCTAGTAATGTTAGATGAAATATTATTTTTGAAAAAAAGACAACACACATGTTGGGTGACAACTCGTCACGTCTGGTAAGGATATGATATTTGAACCCATAACTAAAGGGAGATAAGGGTGAATCAACTTACACTATCCTACATAAAGTCTAATTTAATTTGAATTTTTTAAATGATTTTATGGGTGATGAATAAGTTTATTTTTGGACCATATGTTTTATCGAATTGATAACCAAGGAATTGGAAAATTATTTAGTGATTAATGTTATCTTGGAAAAATTTTACTACTTTGGGAAACATTTATAATTAAGGTAAAAGTTACCAGGTCATGTAGTGTAATCTAGTGGGTTAGGTATTTAAACATTTTCATCAGAAATTGATATAACTATGCCTTATCTAGTAAATAAGTACCTCGTTTAAAGGCCTACAATCATATGCGAAGAAAATTAAGAAAAACATAAAACCATAAATAACAGGTTTGATCTAAAGTCAGGTTCGATATCTTCTTGTCACCAACGATCACTACTAGAAGGATCTAAAACATAATCCCTCTATATCATCCACACGCACTTTAATAATATATAGGAGAGTCAAAATTCTAATTCCGGGTGATAGCACAGAGATCTGATGACACCTTCAATGTTCCAATGATCACCACATCGATGTAACTTCAATAAATAAGAGAGATCCTAATTTGATCACCTCGATTACCTAGATCCCGAGATTCTCTCTCCAGAAAGTGGTATAGGAGAGAGGATATCTTAAGATATAACAGTGAATAGTAATATGAGAGTGCTTCTCTCCTTCTATTTATAATGTGTTATGAAACTACCTATAAAGGCTCCTCAACCCCAAATATTTTACACACTATAAATGAAATATTATGACTACTATACAGAGTCAAAAATATCAATGATATTTTTATCAATTTATTATAATATAATAAAAATATTACAGAACAATAACTTGAGACATTAACTCGACTCATCATTTCCCTCAAATATTAAATGAATCTTGAATATTTTAAATTGATATATATTCATATAATATTTTCCATGTATTAACATTAATACTTATAAATACATTTAATAAATAAATTCAATGGAAGTTACTATAAACATGAATAATATGAATTTATTTATTCCTTTGGTGATCATTAATACTTAGAAAAATACCAAACCCAATAGTACGGACCAACATGTCCTAGATACCTATTCACCTGAATAAAGAATATTCTTGGATACCATATTTTGTTTGAACCTCTAAGACTTTTTCTCGATAGAAGTGAATACTATTCATAGAATAAGAGATGAATCTAGCAACCCTTATGGCCCCTAAAGAGATAAGGAGTATTCAAAGAAATAAAAACCAACCCGTGAACACACCCTGTGTAATGTAATCTCTTTATATTTAGATATCTCATAATGAAATATGCACACTTGTGTTATCATCTTTTCATGCTTTATTATTTTTTAATAAACTAGACAGATTTACCTTTTTGTACCCTGGACATGGATTTAGTAAAGGTAATTCCATCCTAATCAACCTGGATTGAGTTATACCTTCTTTAACTTCGAAGTGACAAATCATATCATGACCATTAAACCAATGTAATAACACCAATGACACACCTAAAATAAGCTACCTCACCGTGATTTTTTATCATGGATTTTCCTTTCATCAATGTACGCAATCAAATGGAACACTATAGTAATGATCTCAAGGCAGGAGACCAATACACCTGTACTTAGATAGGAACATCCAATGAAATCCAAAACATGTGGTGTTCCTATTAGAGGTTATGTCCTCATGATCTAAACTACCAGAGATCACAAAGTGCAGACTTCATAAGAATAAGTCTCAATGCTTATGATCCCCCGACACTTAATAGTAAGACATCATCTGTGTCTAGTTAGTATGATATATATATATACCATATGAACTTTGTTTAAGATTAATGTCATAGTATCTTGGGTTTCCCATTTTATCATGGGATTTGGTGTAACCTTTTGATATGAAAAATAATCTCTGGAAATTACTATTTAATAGTGGGAACAAAAATATATACATTGAAATGGTAAGTAAACATCATGCATAAATCACTATATACATGAAATGGTAATCTAAAAGTACATTAAAGTTAGATCTAGGGGACCCAATATTTGAACACTCCCACTTGCACTATAGGCAACTTTCTAACCAACATTGTTCACTCTCACATGATTTAGATCATGTTTCTACTGATCCATGAATATAGTTGTTGGGTCTTCCACATCTATATTGCATTGATATTCTTCTATGTGTGACCTCACCTCTTTAAGTAAAACTTTTCAAGTGATGTAAACCCTAAGTGTATACTATTTTTTCCACTATAAAATACATGAAATCTTTTCTATTAAGAGAAATATAACTTACATTATGATAATAATTTACTTACTAGGTGTGATTCCATGAATTGGAACAAATCGTTGTGTATAATAAATAATTCTTAGCTACCTTAGATACCACATTGTACTCAGTAATGGTAGGTATGGCTACCTCTAGCTTGTATGAGCTTGTCTCATACATTTCCTTAGTTTGAATATGATATTATATAATATTGAACTTATTGGAAAACTATTTTTGTCTCATGAGAAATTTTATCCTTTATTCTTCACTTACTAGGTACAAATCCTTTATAATTTCTCATGTACAAATGGATTGTTTTTACTTCTTCCATTTTTGTTCACCTCGATATAACTGTTATTTTCCTACTATAAAGTTTATGTTGGAAATATCAATTGTTGAAAATATCATGGAATACATTATTGATTCATCACTAAATATTTTTTAATTAAACTCACCATGTTAAAATCCTCCTATGTCCTAGACATTTCTACCTAGAGAGATATTCTCCATGTGAAACTGGTAAAAAATATCTTTCGAATTGTTCTAAATTGTAGTTTTTAATACTATGAATGTATATGTATGATTGACTTGGAATAAGAAACTATTAGATCTACCTTATAAGATACTATTTTGTAAAACATAGGTTGCTAATTTTAGTCAATCATTGAAGAATTATTTTCATCTTGTCCTAAACTAACTATAAGACCAATTAATATTTTCCAAAAATTATTTCACTTGGAAAACAATGGAAATCCTACCGACCTTTGGTAAAATCATGGAAAATATTCTTTCCAAATGAACATTATATGATCTTGTTACATTAATCCAAAACTAGATTTTAGTAACTCAGGCCCCTTGTTAACATTATATGATGTCACCATAACTTTCTAGTTGTGTTTTATAGACACCTTCCATGATTGGTGGTCTTGAAATCCAATACTCAATAAAGTGATCTTAGAAATTAGTGATGAAAAGTAAAATTACAATGAATTTGGGAAGAACTACGTCATATAACCAATAAATCCTTATTACTATATTCCTTGTATCATCCATGTATCATCTCACTTGAATACCCACTATAGTATTCAAAATAATAAGCTCATTTTCACTTAGATACATGGAGTCAATTATTGAATTTTCATTAACCATGTCAATCATAGATGGTTACCATATAATTTCTACTTGTAGGAATTAATATTATATATGAAAAATGTATCACTGAATGCGATGAATATAAAACCATCACTGTGGTTTTATCCTTCCTACGCAGTATGTGTTTCTATATCATTATCTTCCACAACCTCTTGTGGACGTTGTTCCTTTTCCAACTAATTTTGGATCTATGGAATTGAATAAACCAAAGACAATCTGGCTCCCACTATATCAAATAGATATGTGATCCCTTATATAGAAATATATTCTATAACTTAACTATATATTTCTATCCTAGGGATTTTAGTAGTATCCTAAGAAAACGTTATGTTGATTACAATAGATGAACAATGTGTTTGTACTTGATATAAGTTAGTTTATATCCTAAAAAAACTCTTTTCATATAAACAGATGGTTCTTATGACATAATGGATTTTTATCATATTTTAACTCATATCATATCCATTTTTTAGGATAATTTTCATATGGTTTTGGGATAACTTCAAAATTTGTGATGCACAACTTGAAATATAATGGATATTTTAGAAATACATAATTTTTAACATTGATTCTCCTTTTAATTACATCATAACTATGATGTGTGTAAAAAATGCATGTTTTGGAATTAATCTCTACAACATTGTATTGATTAATGTTATCATTTAATACTTCATCATCGATCTTCCTTATTAAACAGATAGACTCGATGTGGATAAGGTAATATGAATTTAATAATTAATTCATGCTACAATATATAGATTGATGATTTCTTGGTCGAGATATACTTCAGTAGAACAAACTGAAACATCATTTAACTTATCACCATACATATATCAAACTTCACATTCATATTCCTTAATCATTTAAATGAATATTATGATGTATATTCACCACTAGATTACCCTTTGAATAGTTCACGTTCTCTAGAAAAACGAATTCCAAAAGCATTATGGGTTTCCTTTATAGATAATGGTTTTTTTGTTGAAAAATATGAAAGTATATATGTCTATAATAACTAAGGAGTTTATACACATTGAGTTTAAATACAATAATGGGTATATTCTGTAAATACACTTTTAGTTTTTCTTAAAAAGGAATTATTGTTCCACAAATGGGAAAATAAGTCTTACATTTTATATTCATTAGGTATTTCCTATGATCCAAGTATCAATGAACCTTTTTTTGAGTATGAACCACCTCAAACAACATTAATTACTAAATAGGAATAAATTATAATTTTACACAATGGAAACATGATATAAATGTTATGTTCATACTCAAAAAAGTTATTCTATAATCATTCACTTGGAAACTAGAAGTTATGTGCTTCTCAGCGTTGTAGAAGGAACCAACCTCTGTTAGATAGTTGGATAATACAACATACTTTGAGAAATGTTTATATAGTTACTTGGTTACTATATTTTGACATGTATATGCGGTAAGAATACTATTTGTAGTACCCAAGAAGCAAAACCGAAACATTACAAAAAATGGTTAGTGTTCACTGAAGAATAACTGAGTAATTGATTCTTCAATTTATTATAATTCATTTATCTTCCATTGAATTTTTTTCATGATACGGGAAGAAAATAACCTCCTGTTAATACCTATTTCTTTGAATGACATTTCAAATGTGACTTTGGAAAGATACTTTGCATTGGCCTTTTCTACATGAATTCCAATTTAATCTCCATAATAATTTCATTCTTTGAATTCTTATTTACCAGGAGAAAATTACAATGAAGGTAACAAAGTGTTATTCATAAAACTTTTAATTTTTTAATCTTAAATATGACTAGAGAATATGGATGAAAATGATATTACAATAGGATTTACTGAAATATCATAATCTGAATTTCAATATACATAGTTCCAGTGTAATCATTATCTATTCATATATGTGCTTCACTTTATCCTTGGAAGATTCTTGGAGATGAGAATGCATGTGAAATCATCTATATCCCAACATTGTAACCACAACTAACATTGTATGTCAATGATAACATCATGACATAAACATCATATGATTTATATGTGACTCTCATATATATATATATATATATATATATATATATATATTTTACACCCTCGCTTCCTTAGGTGGATTAAAATGTATGGGGATACCAGATCCCTAAATTTCTTATATCATAGTATTGTGCGAAGTGCCTATAATACACATGGAAAATAATGATTGTGTGTAAATTTACTTTTTCAATTAGATATCATAGTATTTCTTATAGAATTACTTTCTATTTTTCTATTAAAATAAATCTAGTTGATTAGTACATTTTATTTGGGTTATTGATTTAGACATTAATTAATTAATTAAATGTTTCCCACTATTTTATCAAAATATAAGAGCCCTATATACATGAATCAAAATAATATATTTCTTGATTATTCTAGTGTAACGTTTCCTTGAACCTCACCTCATAGTCTATAAACTTTGTCAATTCCACTACTGAGAGAGTTAAAGGTAGGAGTATGGCTGTCCAACCACATTAACTCGTGACTCCTTTATCTATTGAGTGAAGTCCAAGATTCTAAAATCAAAAAAATTATTTACTCAGAACTTTTCTCTAATGTTTCATCTAGCTAGCTTTGCTACATATTTTCTAGAAAATTTAGTTAAATCAACCCATCACTCTCAAAGAAATCGTCAATAGTAAGAAGAACCCTCTACTTTTGATGATGAGCACCCCGAACACTTGGTTTTGTTCAAATTTGAATGAAGGAAGGAATTTTTGACATAATATTTTATTAAGGATTATTATTAATCCATGAAAAAATGAAATCATTTTCTATTTAATAATGATGTACTATGTGATCACACTCACAACTGATCAAGTAATAAATAGAAAATATACATCGTGTCACATGTTCATTTTATCTATGAATGATTGTTTACTATTTTATGTGATCATGTGTAAACTACACATACATAAGATAATAAACCATGGATAAATAAAATGATGGCATGACCATGAACCGATACTAATGGTTGAACTATTGAGTGAATAATGGATCAACCTAGACCCTAGGGGTAACTCCTTGAGTCACGTTGCTTATGAATCAAGTTGCAATGCTTTCCCATATAATGCATCAAACTCATGTAGGGTGCATCTCCATCAGTTGAGGAAAAATATGTCATTTCTTGTCTTCATAATTATACAACAATACTCACATTCAGGTAAGGGGTTCTAAAGAGTAAAAAATAAAACTGAAAAATTGGACACATAGGCCCTTATACATATATTGATTCTTATACAACACACATATGATCATTTATTAAGATAATTATTTTATAAAATAATTGAAATAATTTAATAAATAAATGAACATACTCTAGACATGAATTGGTCAGTCTAGACCCCATGATTAATCGATATGCATTAAACTTGCGTATTTAAAATAAATGAATAAATAAAATTAAACTTGTAATAAATTTTTCTTTTTAGGGAATTTAATTGAATTAGAAATTCACCATTATTTTTAATTCAAAATTTACATCATTTGGTCCCACTAATTAATTATATTTTAATTCTAAAAAGTAAATTATTTAATTATTTTAATTTAATTTTTTAATTAAATAAATTTTACTCAGAGTATTAAAATTTGGTTTTTAAAAATAAAATTAATATTTAAATAATTTAATTTAAAACCAAAATTAAATTAATTAAATTAAGTAATATTTTATTGTATAAGACATAATCGGGACTTGAAACCCTATAAAGGGTCATTGTGGCTCAGGATGACATAGCGCATGGGGTGTTTTGGCCCAGGACGGCCTGACTAAACCCGTTCCAGGTTGGGAGGCCCACCTCAGCATATTTTAGGGAAAATTAGGTCCATGTAGACCTGTGGTAGGGGTTATGTCAACTAGACGGTTTGAGTAGGGTAGGTCCACGTGGTAGCGACAATGCCTGATGCTTCACGTCAGGAATCCAGGGAGGTCAGTCAGACCTCATGGTTGTGCCAAACATGGGGTAGTGTGAGTTGATGGAGGAGTGGGTTTTCCAAGGGTGGTGACCTAGAGACTCAGTGGATCTAGCCAAGAAGATCACCACAAAGACATGTGAGAAGGTCATCAAAAGTACCGGTGATAGTGTCTCCCGGATTTGGATAATTATCGTTTCTAGAAACAACAGTTTCCAATGGAGAAAGGTGGAGGTGGCCGGGAAGGTGCATAGTGATCTTGACAAGTTGGCAACCTTGACCTGGTGGTGCTATGAAGGAGGATCTCGTAGAGGTAACTTCAATAGGAGAAATGGGTGACCTTGGTTTGCTAGAATCATGAAAACTCATTTAAGAGGAGGTAGTGGATGGATCTGGAGAGACACAAGAAAGATACAACCCTTGGTAGCAGGTCCTATAGTGGTAACAAAGGTAAGCATCCATGGCAGGCCGTGGTCTAGATGGTGACGAAAGAGGCTGGTCGTGCACTGGATGAGTGGCTGGGAGGAACTAACTGCAGAGGAGGAGGCTAGGTCAGTAGGTGGAGACTATAACGACCCGAAATTTTGAATAAATCTTGTTTCATAATTTTATGTGTTATTTTATTTTATTTTTATACTCAACAAAAATGTTTCACTTGATAACAGGAGTATAATTAAAATGAGACCGTTGGGTTTTGACTATTATATGACCATTGGTCAATATGACCACTATAAACTAAACGTTTCGATTATTATCTCTAAATACAAGTAATCTTGGTTAATTATTATAGAAAGAAGATTCGATGGCCTCACCCAGTAGTCTTGGACTGATCGAAGCCCATCTAACAGAACATGAGAAGGAGGTAGCACTATTGGGCTTTGATCTGGACCAAACCCAAGCCGAACTTCATCGTGTGAAGCTAGAACAGAATCACCTTTGCGAGAAGTTCAAATTGAAAGAAATTACTACTCGTGCGATGTTGGCCGAGCCTCCATCACATTCTCTCACCTTAGCACACCTTACACTTAGGTCCTATGCTGGTGTGATAAGGGACTATGTAAGGAGACCATAACTGCCTTGTGTAACCCTTTGTTGTAAATAAAAATTTTGATTTCTTCTTATGAAGAAGTTTATGAATTTTCAAATGTTCGGATAAATATAGTATGAATATTTTTGATAAATTTTAGAGAAAGGAAATTTTAAAATGTTTAGGTAAACCTTAAATAATTAAAAATGTGTAATGATTTTCAAAAAATGGTCTTCTACAATTATGTTCAGTACGAAATTTAGAGTCTAATAAGATCAACTTGATTTTTTGATGAATAGTAAATTATGAATAGTGATTTTATGCTTAGGATTAGTAATGTGACCAAATGGATTAGTAATCCCACTTAAAGAAAGTATCAATATAATCTAGGCACCTTGATTAAGTAATGTGATTCAATAAAATGGTTAAATAACGGTTTCATAAATTATTATTCAAGTATTAGTTTTTTCGAGTGAATAGTGTTTTTTAATTAAAAATTAAATTAAAAATATTTAGAAAATTATTTTTATAAAATGTATTTCATTTTTGAACTCAGAGCATCTATATTATATTAAGGTAATTTTTGGGGTTTTTTATGAAAAAATGAATTTTCGGTGAATAGTGTATTTATTTAAAAATTAAATTAAAAATATTTAGAAAATTATTTTTGTAAAATGGAGTTTATTTTTGAAATCAGAGCCTTGATATTTGGTTAATGTGAAATTTTGGGATTTTTTCTGAGAAAGTTGAATTTTTAGTGAATAGTAAAAATACAATTTTTGGGTTTCGGTATGTTTAATGACATCATAACTGTGTCATGATGATTCCATGAGATATTTTATGGGATGGTCGACCAAAGGTGATTAATTATTTTATGGGGGACCCATGTGGCCTAACTCCATGGGAAATACCATGGGAGGGCCAATGCTTTTGAGAAAACCACTTGTGAGCTGTCCCTGGGCCATTAATGCCTTGTCCCCTCACTTTCCCTATAAATACCAAGCCATCCTCTCATCCATTTCGACTTTCCACTCTTCCCCAAAGAATTTCTGGTCTCATTATCTCCAAAGGAGTCCTCCCAAGGTGCCCCAATCCCTCAAGGTTCCAACCTTTGAGTTTTAAGAGTTACGTTTTAAGGTAAGGGATCTGACCTCGCTCTTTCTTTTCAAGTAATCTCTTTTATGTCATTCTTTTATGCTCCATGTTCTTATGTTAAAGGATGTTCTTTTATATTCCTATTAATTCCCTTTTCATGTTCATATAATTAGATATGCCATCTTACTCTCATTATTTCTTTTTATGAAGTTTTAAGTGGCGTCGTTAGGCTGCCGAATGTTTTAAGTGGTTCTTTCGCCCTTCTCGTTTTCAAGTTCTACTTTCAAGTCAAGTCTTTCAAGTTCCTTTTTATTATGTTGGGGTATGATCTCTATATCTATAATACTGATATTTTATGATAATATTATTAGATACCCCATTTGATCTCTTCAATTTAGTATTTTGATGTTTTAAGTGGCGCCGTTAGGCTGCCGAATTTTTAAGGGATTCTTTCGCATTTCTCTTTTTTCAAAGTTCTACTTTCATGTCAAGTATTTCATGTTCCATTTTATTATGTTGGGGTATGATCTATATATCTATCATACTGATATTTTATGATCATATGATGAGAGACCCCATTTGATCTCTTCAATTCAGTATTTTGATGTTTTAAGTGGCGCTGTTAGGATGCCAAATTTTTAAGGGATTCTTTCACCTTTCTCTTTTTTCAAAGTTCTAATTCCATGTCAAGTCTTGAAAGTTCCTTTTTATTATGTTGTGGAATTATCTCTAAATCTATCATACTGATATTTTATGTTCATATGATGAGAGACCCTATTTTATCTCATCAATTAATTTTTGTTGAAGTTTAAGTGGCACCGTTAGGCTGCCGAATTTCTAAGGGGTTCTTTCACCCTTCTCATTTTCAAGTTCTACATTCATGCCAAGTCTTTCAAGTTCCTTTTTATTATGTTGGGCTATGATATATATATCTATCATACAGATCTTTTATGTTCATATGATGAGATACCCTATTTGATCTCATCAATTCATTGTTTTTGAAGTTTAAGTGGCATCGTTAGGCTGCCGAATTTCTAAGGGGTTCTTTCACCCTTCTCGTTTTCAAGTTCTACTTTCATGACAAGTCTTTCAAGTTATTTTTTATTATGTTGGGTTATTATCTCTATATCTATCATACGAATATTTTATTTTCATATTATGAGAGACCCTATTTGATCTCGTCAATTCATTTTTATTGAAGTTTAAGTGACGTCGATAGGCTACCAAATTTTCATAAGAGAAATCTTATTTTGTCTTACTTCCATGTTTTTCATTTCAAATGGTATGTACTTAAAATTTCATTACCATGATTCATATCCTTTGTATTCTGTCCCTCTACTATTTTTATAGATCATTTATGAGTGATTGGCCCATGTAACCTATCTTTTCAATGTTTTCTAAAACCCTGTAACGTAGCTGTTATGCTATAGAATTTTCATCTCAAAATGCATCTCTCTTCTTCTTAAAATTATTTTATGTTATTAAGTGAATAATAAAATCTCTTATTTTTATAGAGGTATTCACATATATATCAAAATTTTCTATTTTAAATTCTGGGATTTACATACATGAAACCCGCTTTCCCTTTCCGTGGGTTTAAAGTGACATAAAGATCATGTCTTTAAAGCAGTTTTTAAAATGTTATGATTATGAAATGAAACCCATTTCATTTATGATATATGGGTTGTTTATGAAATGATTAATGATGATATATGTGGCTCACATTATAATAAAGTCATGTCAAGGTTGCACCCAGATAGTGCTCCAATGCATTGGGTAAAGACTTAATCTCTAGAGATGACCTTTTAGACTGATACCTTGGTGAATAACCTTGGTAATTTTTAATGACACCTTGGGGATGGACCTTGGTGAAACGAAATGATTGTCAATATTAAATGTTTCATCCACATCTTCAATTTATGAAAAATGTTATTTTTATTATGATATATCTCATGATTTCTTTCTCATGCCTTAAAGTTCTTTTCATGAGCTTATTGAAGTATCTCAAGTTCACATGTAAAATGTTTCTCTTGTTTCCCTTACTGGGCCTTCTTCTCACCCTTTCATTTGATGTATGTCCCCAGGTTAGGAGATGCATTAATGAACCTAGGATGAACATGATGAGAAGCCTTTAAACTGTTTAAGAAGAATGTTTTATGTTTTCATGTTTTAAGTTCCTAGTTTCCAAGACACTAAACCTTAAAGATCCTCAGTTTTGTAAAATGTAATGAAAGTTTATGTGATAAAAAGGCGGGATGCTATAGTTGGTATCAAAGGAAAGTTTAGTTATTTGTGGAAATTAGGATATGAAAACTTTAGGAAGAATCCTATAGAAAAGTTTATATATAGTAAATATTCGTGGTATTTTGGTGAGTATTGAGTAATGGGTTTCCAAGGAAATACATCCCTGTCTGGATACGAGCAGTTAGAGGTGGCTCTGGCACAGATGTACATAGGGGTTAAACCCGAAAACACCGCTTTAAGATAGACTCAAATGGGAACTAGTACACGAAAACTGGCCTTGCTGCACTCTTGGTTACGACACTCCTGGGGGATATGCTTTGGTAAATTCATAAGATTAGTATGAACCATTGTTAAAGGAACAAAGATAAAATAAAATAAAGATTCACATAAGAATATTTGATTATGGATAACCTATATTGGAACCTAGGGGATCACAAGTTAGGATATAATTTTATTCTACAAGTTTATCCTTTTATGCTTAAAGTTTCCTTTTCATGATTATTGGATAAGTATTTAAGCCTCTAATTATAGTTTCTTTTCTTAGTTAATGGCAGGAAATGGATGAACATGTCCCAACAACCAATGTGATAGGAAATGCAACAATTTACGTATTAATATGACAGAGATGATTAGGGGATTAAATGATAATTATTATTTTGGAAGACGTTCACTATTTTGGGGACTCTATATGATCGACGTAAATATATTACTACGGTATTTTCATTGAGGAGTAAGGTTGACTTATATTTTGAAGAATCAATGAATTTAAGGTGGACTTATAGTAATTTAGGTTACTTATGGGAATGATTAACCTATCTTGGGTAAAATATGTCTAGGTTAACTACTTTTGTTATAAGATGTTAGGAATGGTTGATGTTATTTAGAGATGAACAATGAAGTTTATTTTGGAATACTATGTTATCAAATCCTTCTTGTATTTGGGTTTCAATCTTATTTTGGTTTATTTTGAGGAATTTTAAGGATAGTTATTTATGGAATGGTCTATGATGAACTTTGGGTAGTACCATGGAACTTTTAAGATTTAAAAGTAGTTTCCATTCCTATATGATTATTTCTTTTTGAAGAGTTGTTTTACCATACCCTTTCTATTTTTGGGATAATGTTTAAAGATAGAAGAAATAGATAGTTAATCTTTTGTGGATAATGTGATTATCTAGAAGATGATTCTTGTGTTTTGATGAGACCAAGTAGTTTTGAATGCTCATCGTTTGGAGAAAAGATTAGTTTTGGTAGAAAATTATTAAAGGATGAAACTCTATATGAAGGTAGGTATATTTTCTTATGTTTTTGTTCTATGTAGTAAATTAATTCCTCAAAATTATGAAAAGGAACGTCAAACAAAAACGTTGTTGGTTTGCGTTTCCTAATAGGTAATCAAAGACCATTTACACACATCATAAGTTTGGGATTTTCTTATGGTTAAATTTCTCCTAATCATGGTTTCTATCACTCTCTCTCAGAACTTGACCCTTTGTTTTCTCCTCTATGTCCATGTTTTCCAACAAGGAATCCTAATGTGGGTTAACTCAGGTGACCTTTGTACTTCCATTTCTTTCTTTTAAAGTAATAGTTTTACTGACTCCTTTTCCAATGTGGGACTTTAAATGAAATTTCAAAACCCAATTTTAAAAATTGCGAGGACGCAATTTCTTAAGGGGGGAAGATTGTAACGACTCAAAATTTTGAATAAATCTTGTTTCCTAATTTTATGTGTTATTTTATTTTAAATTTATACTCAACAAAAATGTTTCATTTGATAACATGATTATAATTAAAATGAGACCATTGGGTTGTGACTATTATATGACCATTGGTCAATATGACCACATTAAACAAAACGTTTCGATTATTGTATCTAAATACAAGTAATCTTGGTTAATTATTATAGAAAGAAGATTCGATGTCCTCACCCAGTAGTCTTGGACCGATCGACGCCCATCTAACAGAACTTGGGAAGGAGGTAGCACCACTGGGCTTGGATCTGGACCAAACCCAAGCCGAACTTCATCGTGTGAAGCTAGAATGGAATCGCCTTTTCGAGAAGTTCAAACTGATAGAAATTACTACTCGTGCAATGTTGGCCAAGCCTCCCTCAGATTCTCTCACCTTAGCACACCTTACACTTAGGTCCTATGCTGGTATGATAAGGGGCTATGTATGGAGACCATAACTGCCTTGTGTAACCCTTTGTTTTAAATAATTTTTTTGCTTTATTCTTATGAAGAAGTTTATGAATTTTCAAATGTTCGGATAAATATAGTATGGATATTTTTGATGAATTTTAGAGAAAGTATATTTTAAAATGTTTAGGTAAACCTTAAATAATTAAAAATGTGTAATGATTTTCAAAAAATGGTCTTCTACAATTATGTTCAGTACGAAATTTAGAGTCTAATAAGATCAACTTGATTTTTTATGAATAGTAAATTATGAATAGTGATTTTATGCTTAGGATTAGTAATGTGACCAAATAGATTAGTAATCTCACTTAAATAAAGTATTAATATAATCTAGGCACCTTGATTAAGTAATGTGATTCAATAAAATGGTTAAATAACGGTTTCATACATTATTATTCAAGTATTACTTTTTTTGGGTGAATAGTGTTTTTTAATTAAAAAATAAATTAAAAATATTTAGAAAATTATTTTTATAAAATGTATTTCAGTTTTGAACTCAGAGCATCAATATTATGTTAAGGTAATTTTTGGGGTCTTTTATGAAAAAATGAATTTTCGGTGAATAGTGTATCTATTTAAAAATTATATTAAAAATATTTAAAAATTTATTTTTATAAAATGGAGTTCATTTTTGAAATCAGAGCATTTATATTTGGTTAATTTAAAATTTTGGGATTTTTTCTGAGAAAGTTGAATTTTCAGTGAATAGTAAAAATACAGTTTTAGGGTTTCGGTATGTTTAATGACATCATAACTGTGTCATGATGATGCCATGAGATATTTAAAGGGATGGTCGACCAAAGGTGATGAATTATTGTATGGGGGGTCCCATGTGGCCTAAATCCATGGGAAATACCATGGGAGGGCCCATGCTTTTGAGAAAACCACTTATGAGGTGTCCCTTGGCCATTAATGCCTTGTCCCTTCAATTTCCCTATAAATACCAAGCCATCCTCTCATCCATTTAGACTCCCCACTCTTCCCCAACGAAGTTATGGTATCATTACTTCCCAAGGAGTCCTCCCAAGGTGCCCCCAATCCCTCAAGGTCCCAACCTTTGAGTTTTAAGAGTTACGTTTTAAGGTAAGAGATCTGACCTCTCTCTTTCTTTTCAAGTAATCTCTTTTATGTCATTATTTTATTCTCCATGTTCTTATGTTAAAGGATGTTATTTTATATTCCTATTAATTCCCTTTTCATGTTCATATAAGGAGATATCCCCTCTTACTCTCATTATTTCTTTTTATGAAGTTTTAAGTGGCGTCGTTAGGCTACCGAATTTTTTAAGTGGTTCTGTCGCCCTTCTCGTTTTCAAGTTCTACTTTCATGTCAAGTCTTTAATGTTCCTTTTTATTATGTTGGGGTATGATCACTATATCTATAATACTTATCTTTTATGATTATATTATTAGAGACCCCATTTGATCTCTTCAATTCAGTATTTTGAAGTTTTAAGTGGTGCCGTTAGGCTACCGAATTTTTAAGGGATTCTTTCGCCTTTCTCTTTTTTAAAAGTTCTACTTTCATGTCAAGTCTTTCTATTTCGTTTTTATTATATTGGGGTATGATCTCTATATATATCATACTGATCTTTTATGATCATATGATGAGATACCCCATTTGATCTCTTCAATTCAGTATTTAGAATTTTTAAGTGGCGCCGTTAGGCTGCCGAATTTTTAAGGGATTCTTTCACCTTTCTCTTTTTTCAAAGTTCTAATTCCATGTCAAGTCTTGAATGTTCCTTTTTATTATGTTGGGGTATGATCTCTAAATATATCATACTGATATTTTATGTTCATATTATGAGAGACCCTATTTGATCTCATCAATTCATTTTTGTTGAATTTTAAGTGGCGTCGTTAGGCTGCCGAATTTCTAAGGGGTTCTTTCACCCTTCTCGTTTTCAAGTTCTACTTTCATGCCAAGTATTTCAAGTTCCTTTTTATTATGTTGGGGTTTGATCTCTATATCTATCATACGGATCTTTTATGTTCATATGATGAGAGACCCTATTTGATCTCATCAATTCATTTTTGTTGAAGTTTAAGTGGCACCGTTAGGCTGCCGAATTTCTAAGGGGTTCTTTCACCCTTCTCGTTTTCAAGTTATACTTTCATGCCAAGTCTTTCAAGTTACTTTATATTATGTTGGGGTACGATCTTTATATCTACCATACGGATCTTTTATGTTCATATTATGAGAGGCCCTATTTGATCTCATCAATTCATTTTTATTGAAGTTTAAGTGACGCCGATAGGCTGCCGAATTTTCATAAGAGAAATCTTATTTTGTCTTACTTCCATGTTTTTCATTTCAAATGGTATGTCCTTAAAATTTCATTACCCTGATTCATATGCTTTATATTCTGTCCCTCTACTATTTTTATAGATCATTTATGTGTGAGAGACCCATGTCCTGTCTCTTTTCAACGTTTTCTAAAACCCTGTAACATAGCTGTTATGCTGTAGAATTTTCGTCTCAAAATGCCTCTCTCTTCGTCTTAAAATTATTTTATGTTATTAAGTGAATAATAAAAGGTCTTATTTTTACGGGATTATTCACATATATATCAAAATTTTCAATTTTAAATTCTGGGATTTACATACATGAAACCCGCTTTCCCTTTATGTGGGTTTAAAGTGACATAAAGATCATGTCTTTAAAGCAGTTTTTAAAACATTATGATTATGAAATGAAACCCATTTCTTTTATTCTATATGGGTTGTTTATGAAATTATTTATGATGATATATGTGGCTCACATTATAATAAAGACATGTCAAGTGTGCGCCCAGATAGCGCTCCAATGCATTGGGTAAAGACTTAATCTCTAGAGATTACCTTTTTGACTGATACCTTGGTGAATAACCTTGGTAATTTTTAATGACACATTAGGGATGGAACTTGGTGAAACGAAATGATTATCAATATTAAATGTTGCAGCCACATCTTCAAGTTATGAAAAATGTTATTTTTATTATGATATATCTCATGATTTCTTTCTCATGCCTTAAAGTTCTTTTCATGACCTTATTGAAGTATCTCAAGTTCACATGTAAAATGTTTCTCTTGTTTCCCTTACTGGGCCTTCTGCTCACCCTTACTTTTGATGTATGTCCCCAGGTTAGGAGATGCAGTAATGAACCTAGGATTAACATGATGGGAAGCCTTTAAACTATTTAAGAAGAATGTTTTAGGTTTTCATGTTTTAAGTTCATAGTTTCCAAGACACTAAACATTAAAGATCCTCGGTTTTGTAAAATGTAATGAATGTTTATGTGATAAAAAGGAGGGATGCTATAGAGACCATCGGGGGATGTGTGTGGAACCTCAATAGGGAGGGGTCTAGTGGTAGGTGAGGGTGACGAGGTGAGGGAGATAACCATGTGAGGGTGGGGTTAGGGGGTTCCTCCCTTTTAATTTTTTTCTTTTGTTTTGGTCAAGAATTTACCTGGGATAACTATTGGAGTTGGTGGCCTAGAACCAACTAATTTTTACTTTATTCATTAATAAATACCTTATCACATATTGAATATTCTTCTTTATGACATTGCATGTGATAATTTCCTGAGGATAGTTGTTTCACTAAAGGGCCATAACAGATCCCTACTATGATGAGAACCCAGAAGTTCCATAACACTATTCTGGAATATATGTTCTATGGTCGGATGATTCTTTTTAAGGGACACAAATAATACAGGACATTAGGGCTAAGGACTCATAAAAATTTTAGGAACCTACTCGTGGTGTTATCCCTTGGTAATATCTAGGAGGATTTTATTAGAACAAGACCCGCCAGTAGGAAATCCACATTTCATAGTGTCATTGGATGCTCCTATCTGCGGACATGTGTATTGGTCCTTATACTTTAAGATTATTATTAATTGGTATTAAAACTCATGCACTTATATGTATTGACGAAAAATGTGATGACACACTATTCACGGTGAGGAAGGATATATTTGATGTTTCATGAGTAATAATACATTAATAGATAATGCGGGAAAGGATTTTTCCCTTATGTTCCATAACAGAAGTTGATATCTCATGCCCTTTGATGGAATTTATATAGCCTAAATAAATCTATGGTCAAGGTGAGGAATGGGAAAGTTCAATTCTAAGATGTCAAAGAAAGAATAATCGAGCACATGGGTTGATGGAATTATCATGCAACCTACTTGATTGGAGATATCATGACAAAGGGATTACACTACACGATAAGGGTTCGTAGAAGGTGACACATCATTGCAGGGTTAACTTCTTTCTCTATGGGTGGCTTGGCATGTTTCTAGACACTAACCTTGGAATTTAGGTAGGCTCCGCCTAATGCCACTGAGAAAGAGTCCAAAAGGTTCACACACTACGTGTGTCCAACTATCTCAGTGAAATATTCATTTAACAAGACTGAATACATATTTTTTTTGGATTATGGTATAATAATTATTCACGGTTTCCTGATCATATTTATTTTGAAACTAGTTATTCAAGAGAATATATTATGGGAGAAATAATATATTCATTAGAAAATAATGCATTGCTATTTATTTTGGAAATAAATAGTCATTATTCAAGGTGTAATGAATGTGGTGGAGGAAATAAAGAAAATGGAAAAAGTACACTCTATTTATATTAATATACACGCTGTGTAGTTTTTCTAGGGATTATGAGAAATAATTTTATTTAGTTAATTAAATAATATTATGTTTAATTCACTGGGTTCATGTCAAGTAATAATAATAGTCAACTGTTAATATTAGACATGTTGTATTACTAAGAATAAATGAAATAAATAAATTCTTTCAGGTAATTAATTCATTTTATTATTCTATGTATTTAAAATCCCAATTTTATTATTCTCATTATCCAAGACATTCTTTGTGGGTGTGAACCACAAATCTGGAGAAATCACTCAAGACAAGAGAGAGTTCTTTTCCTCCAAGAATGCTCTCAAGTTATGAAAGAGATCCTCCTCCACCAGATCAAGGAGAGGGATTTGGAAGAAGATCTCATGGCGATCAAAGGTGGACATCACAAATGGAGGAACTTCTATGCTAGCACCTGGATATCCCTTTAGTGACGTCCAAAGATTCATGGAGCTTGTGTGGATCACCACTAGAGGAATCCTACACTCGGATTCTATGACACAATGACAGATCACTTTGAATCATGATCGGAAACATCAGCAAAGAGAGAATTCCATCAAGTTAATTCTTGTATATTAATTAAATTAATTATAACCAATATGCGGTGATCCTCTCTATGGTTCCAAAAATCCCCTCTTTTATTTCGTTCTTCGTTCTATTCTGAAGATTCATGATTTTATCATCGTGACAGATCTAAAATTGATCATTGTTAACGAAAAAATTAAATTTGGGTAAACCCATCCATGCACTTCCACTGCGCCTAGAACCTAGAAGTGGTATTAGAGGGGCCATATAATTGATTATAATTATTTATTTTTTCATTGATGATTTATGTATTTATTATATTTTTTGTTTCAATTCAAGTTAATCGTTCTACAAATTTGAATCTCGAGATCTGTTCCTTCTCTTCGGTTTCTTGTTCACCTTACAAAAACGATATTTCCTTTTAATTTTGATTAAAATAAAAAGAGGATATCATCCAAATCTGAAAACGTTTCCTGGTCATACAACACCAAAACACACGACATTTATTCAGCAGTACACACCGTGTAGTCTATGTTCCATGAACCGGGACTGGCCTATCAAACCAAGTCATGTGTTGGAGTCTATATAAGTCTTAAATGACTATGTGTGTTGACCAGGAATAGGTGGCACACAGTTTCTAGATTACACACCATGTGGCCCACTGAACATGGTGTTTAGTCCATTCAGGTTACGGTTAGACCATGTACCCCGTAAATGGCTTTCCCGACTGGAGACCGTGTAATGTGGATACTAAACGGCATGTGCCCCCCTGGACACACTGTGTACTCCAAAGATTTATAAAGTACACTCACATGACGTATCCCTAGGCATGTACTTCGGATAACCGGTGAATGATAGTACGTGCCATGTAGTTAGATCTACACCTTGTGTACTCATCAAAAGTATGTAGATTTATTAAAATTTATTATTATATTATACAATCCCTTGAGACCTGTACCATGCTGCAGGCGTAAAGCTGAGGCACAACACGCGATAGGTGTTATATATATATGTGTTTAATTTAACATATGTGAAATGTTCATTTCTTCTCATTAGGTAGTTATGAAGAGGAATTCACCAGGTTTCCTCAAAGGTACAAGTTACTTACAAAAATAATTTCAAATTAATTTATTTGTTTAAAATTATGATGGATGATAATTTCAAGTAAATTCAAAAAAGGTCTTAAGATAAATGGATTGATTAATTAAAGATAATTATTTGATTTGATTTTGATTTATCTTAAACAATAATGATTAAAGAATGGAATGCTAGTTTTTTATGCGTAAATATCATTTCATGTTTGGTTGATCATGGGCTATACCAAGAGCTTTGTATGTGGATGGTTTCTTTTAATTTATTTATTTAAATTAATTTTTTGTCCTACGAGCCTTCTTCTCATTACTATGTTGGGCCTGCATTCCCAAGGTTTCTAATATATAAAACCCCATTTTACCGCTCACATGCAAGTGAGATAGAAGAATATGTAATGGATGGATATCCAAATCTAATGGAGGCGGCTCAAGTTAGGATCCAAGGTGAAACCAATCCAAGGATATACAAAGGTGGACAGGTGGAAAGATATAAACACGAACCCAAATGGTTCAAGGTGTTCTCCCCTAGGTTTTGGGTTAGTTTATAAACCTCTAGATAAAATAACCTATAGAACAAGATCATGATCATAACGTTCATTTTATTTCTATCAGTTTCATTATTTATGTATTGTGGGTGTGTTTTCACGATCACACAATTAATGAATTAAACAAGAATGGAAGATGGAACTAAAATAAGACTGAATTATTCGTAAATATTATCTTAGACATGGTTAATAACTTAATTATATCCCACTTAATATTAACAAGAATGTAATAAAAGATAATAAAATGGTATTTTATATATAAGGATAAAATCCCTCAAAGATATATTAAGTCGGTATAACCTTCCATAATCTTGTTTAGAATCGAACCATAGTTCAAAGTGCTTGACGAACTCTATTTGGGGTGATTTCAATTATCAGGGAATTATAATTCAAGTTTCTGGGTTGACTTGAATTGGTTCACATCAAGGGTTTAATCCATAGTAGGACTTGTTGTGAACAAGAGGCAAAGGTTTAGGAAATCCAAAATAAAATGATTTCAGGATTGGGGAGTCCAGTCATCAGATCAAGGAGCTGCAAGTTAATGCAGTTGAAATTTGGAATGCCTACCTAAAACCATTCAACTTGCTTGAAAACCCAATTTAGGGTAATGAAAAGAGAAATATGTATCATTTTCACTAGAATATTCAGTCAATATAATATTCTGAAGTCAATGGTGAGGGCTATTGGATTTTGATAAAATAATGGGAGACTAATAAGTATTAATTTATTTATTTGTCTAAATTTTATCAAGATAAAGTACTGAACCTTTTATCTTATTACATTTTAGAAATGGAAAGAAAAATGACTTCAAACATATCATTGAAAACCATACCCGATAAGGAAAACCATCTCACCGACACCAATTTCTAGGAATGGCAGTGGTGTTTACTCATTATCCTTCACCACGAGAGGAAATTGTATGTGTTGGAGGAACCTATTCCAGTTGTTCCTAGAAAAGAGGCTAGTGATGAAGAAATATCTCTATATATGAAACATATAGATGATTCTAAATATGTCCAATGTTTCATTCTATTTTCCCTGTCTAATGATATCTTAAAGAAATATCAAAACAAGGACGCGTATAGTATGATGTCTCGCCTTAAGGATCTCTATCAAGAGAAGTAGATACATGAGAGATATGAGATCTTCAATGATTTTTTCACAACTAAACTTAGAGATTATGTGGTAGATGGGTCTCATTTAGCCCAGATTATTGGCTACATTGAATTCCTGGACACCATAGGGATTATGTTCCTAGATGATTTGTGTACAGATATAATCTTATCATCACTGACCAAGACCTTCTATAGCTTTATTGTCAACTAAAACATGAGAAATAATGAGAAGAGTCTATCAGAACTTATATCCTTGATTCGCCAAGTAGATAACTACATGGGGCATGACAAACCTTTAGTTCTTATGGTGAATAAGAAGAAGAAAGACAAGGCAAAGGGGCCAAAGGTTGATAAACGGTATGAAGCCCCTGAGCACCATACCTCCAAGAAGGGGAAGATCCAAAGGCAGGGAAAGGAATACGAGGTAGTGTGTTTTGAATGTGGCAAGTAAGGACACTGGAAGAGGAATTACACTCAAAAGCATGGGGATACTAAATGTGCATTCTTTATCAAGTGTAATCTTTCTATTTCTACACATTGGGTATTAGATACAGCTTGTGGGGCTCACATCTGTATTCAAATGTAGGAACCAAGTAGATTTAGAAATATTTCTAGATGATAGGTGGACCTTCGAGCTACCAATGTAATGAGGCTTTCTATGTTAGCCATTAGAGATTACTATATTTCACTTCCAACTTTGATACTTTTGGTTTTACATAATTATTATTATGTTTCTAGTGTTACCAAGAACATAATTTTTATATCATGTTTGGATATGGATGGATTTATTTTCATGTTTGGAAATATGGGTTGTTTCCTTTATAAGAACAAAATTTATTATAGTATGGAGAATTTAAATAATGTATTTTATTTATTAAATTACAAAAACCATGTGTTGGAAGTCGATAACAAAACAAACTCACATGACTCATACAACAACCTTTTGTGGCATCACTGTCTTGGTCATGTAAACAAGAAGAGACTGAAAAATCTCTACAAATATGGTTATTTAGACTATACTGAGGTAAAAAAACTTGATAGACGTCACTCTTGATTACAATGTAAAATGAACAAGATGCCTTTTGATGGACAGGTTGAAAGGGCTACCTAGATTCTAGGATTGGCACACACAAATGTGTGTGGACCATTTCCAGTAGAAGATTGAGGTGGATATTCTTACTTCATTACTTTTACTGATGATTTGAGTAGATTTGGCTATATCTACTTAATGTGGTATAAGTTAGATTTAATCATCCAGAATTTCCAGGTAATTGTTTTAATTAAATGGAAATTTTACGAGTCCGCGAAAATTGACGGCGCGTGATTCCGAGGAAAAGAGTGCCCGGAATGAATTTATGAACTTTTTTTCGGGTACGTTCACTAAAGGTACAAGTGGGTTTTTGTAACATTTGAACCGGTGCATGGAATTGAAATCTGAGGGCATCGTTGAACTCGAAGTGCTGGTATTCACTTAATGGGACCTTCACCTTGACCGCAATAGGTCGAGGGTGAAAGATAGAATTTTGGTTTTTCGTGGAAACAAAAATAAAATAAAATAAACTTTTATTTTATTTTCATTTTTTGTTGAAACCTGCCATGTGGATGGTTTAAAGGTGGGGACCACCTAAAATAAAACCTCTAACATGTATGTTATGGAGGTGGGGACCACTAAACCTAAAACCCCAATTTTGAATTTAGAGGTGGGGACCACCCGAACCCTTTCGTTGAGAAAAAACCTCTCAACTCCCCTACTTTAAATTTTTGCAAACACAATTCATTAATTTGGACAATTAATTTTTCTAACGCGGTACAATTAATTTTTCCAACCATTTTAATTTGATAAAAATAAATTAATAAATTAGCTATTTTTCACTTTTTGGTGGAATTGGGGAGAGGAGAACCTTTGGAGGATTATTCTCTCCAACAAAGAACGTGTTCTCCAACGAAGAACATGCTTCCCAATGAAGAACGCTCTCACCAATGAGGAACGTCTTCAAAGACAACGAACAGATGATCGAGGAAATGACGACGTCACCGATTTCTATATATCTCCAACGATATCATCTCCTTCCTCGCGACCTCCATCAACAAATCTCAGAGGTATGGTTTTTATTATGTGTGATTATGGATTCCTATGTTTTTCCCTTCCAAACAAATAATGAGGATCAACTCTCTAACTAGTTGATATGTGGATGAATTATTTTCTCTGGGATTGGGAATAATCATTTCTGGGGGTTGTAGAGTTTGACATTCTTCATTCAAGGTATTTGTTGAGCCGCTTGGTACTACTCTAATGCAGAGGGTGGGGTCCAAGCAAACATGCCCCGAAACCTCTGTCGTTATTATTTATTGGTGTGTTCTTCATGATGGAAGAAGAAAGCTTTGTGCCACGGTGGTGAATGGACAACGGCTAGCCGAAACAACCTCGGTGAAGGCGCGGCGCCTGACCGCGCCACACGGAGAAGACAGCTGGCCATCTGGCCAGCCACGGTGGACCTTCGCCCCGCAGCCGCCCCATGGGCTCAGCGGCCCCTCACTACCCCATGGCTTCGCGGCCCCCACTGCCTCCACAGGCCCTCGTCACCCCATGACGTTGTGGCCCCTACCAGATCCACGGCATCATGGCCTTACGACCCCTGCCGCCTCCACAGCCTTGCGACCTCGCAGCCCCCGCCGCCTCTGCGGCCTCCACGGCCCCTCGTCGCCCCGCGACCTCTCGGACACCCCGCCTCCATAGCCCTCGGGGCCCCCATGGCCTCTGCATACCTTGCGGTGTTGCGTCCTCCATGCCAACCATTCCTCCCCCCCACGGCCTCGTGCTGCACTCACGACCCCACTGCCTTCGTGCCGCCCTCACGACCCCGTGACCTTCGCGCCGCCCTCACGGCCTACACGCCGCCCTCGCAGCCTACGTGCTTCCCTCGCGGGCTCGAGCAGCTCCGTGGCCCCCATGTCGTCTGGCCTGGGCCAAGACGGACCTAACGCGGGCCGGTCCGAACCCAGCAGGGCAGGTCGGTCTGATCGGGTTGGACTGGAACCAGACCAACTACGAGCTTTACGTTCTTTTGCCCATAACTGTTGCATCAGATGCCTATTTGATGAACCGTCAGCGACAATAGAAACCCTGGAGCGATAAAGTCTCTTTGGTATACCCCAATTGATATTTGGATAATGTTGGGATATTGTCAGGTTGGATCTAGCATGAAACCAACATGGCCATTGGAACTAAAAGGCTAATAACTTACAGACGGAGAAATCGATTGACACGCCGTATATTGCATTGAGACCCCAATGACATGGAGGTCCTTTTGGATATTTTTTGTGGGAATTCATGGAAGATGGATTATCGAACAGTGGCTTGAGGAGAGGACCCTCCTGGAGATGAGAAAGCTTAGTGCGGGAACCCAGTAGATGTCAGTGACGTGAAGAATGAATAGGGATCCAGTGTGGGTTAGCACTGGGTGATCCTGTGTGGGTCATCATAGAGCGATCCTGTGTGGGTCAACACCATGCAATATTGTGTTGCTCAACACCTAGAAATCCTGTGTCGGTTATCACTGAGCGATCCAGTGTGGGTCGGCACTGAGCGATCCTGTGTGCGTTAGCACCGAGCGATCCTATGTGGGTCAGCACCAAGAGATCCTATGGGGGTCAACATCTAGGGATCCTTCTTGGGTATGACTCTTAACGGAGTAATATTATTCAATAGTTAAATATAATAATCTCTACTACTGTACCTAAGAAATACCTGGTGTGAGTTGAGTCAGTACCTTTGTGGTATTCTTCTGTGTAGCGTACCTATGTGTTACTTACCTTTGTGGTGTTCTTCCCCTTGTAAAATAGTTGATATTTGGGATTTTGAGTTAGAATCTGTGTTTCCTTAGGATTGAGATGGGTATTCTTGATAACTTAGGTATATGTATGGGCATATACCTAAGTAGGGTTGTTTTTTGATTTCATGCCTTGTGGCTTATCCTTGGTAGATTTTGTGAGAGCTTGTGGGTCTTGGGGTCCCTACTGAGAATCCTTATACTAACCTCTACATGGGCTATGCATGCACCTTGTTGTGTGTGGTTTAGATGAAAAACAACACTAATCGTGGCTGAGGGTACTAGGGCTAGACGAGGCTCAGAAGTGGACCATATGACATGAAGATATGAATAAGAGACAGGCGGACATGGAGTGCTGAGGAGGCGATTTGTACCTACGCTTCCGGGAGGAACCTCTGAGGATGACCCCATAACTGCCTTTCTTTTTCTTTAGTTGTATTCTATTTCAGTTGTACATGTACTATTACTGTTGGGATTAAATTCCGGCCCCTTTTTACTTTTAGCAATCTTTTTTCTATACAGTTGACTTGTGTTCGTATCTTGTTGTGTGCTTGGTTGCATGTGTTTATAGGTTATAAAGGTAATACATTCCTAGTTGTAGGGAATACCCCTTTCGGTGCAAGTCTCCATCCCATCGCCAATGGAAGGCAGGTTTGGGGTAGTCACGACACGGGCCCCGGGGAATGGGTTGTGACAAATTGGTATTAGAGGAGTCAGTTCTATCGTAGAACATATGAATCTAATATTTCTTTTAATAGAAATAATGTTAAATGTAGTGAGTGTGGTTATCAGTTTAGGGAACACAGTGTTGGTGCATCGGCTGACGTATCCATACACCAGGACCCTGACTTCTGATTTCTGACTCAGTGCACGAAAACACTGATTGAGTGTGTGTTTTGAGGAGTTTTCTTTGTGATATCATTGAGTTAGCTCACCGGGTATACCTTTTTGACCTTGGCGCACTTTTTTCTTTTTAGGATGCCTCCACGCAGATAGCCAGCTAGGTTTCCGGATGTAGTAAGCCCTGATAGCCCACTGAGTGATGAGGTCTCGGTACATGGCCCTCTTCCAGTAGAGGCACAAGTAGAGGCACCAACGGTACCATTACCCATTGGGCCACCGATTCCATCAACCCTAGAAGTAGAGGGTGCACGCTACTTGAGCGCGTTACATGAGTTCTAGCACTAGAGACAACCCAGTTTCAGGGGAGAGACGGACCCACAGGCGGCTGAGGATTGTATGGAGGTTGTAGTGAGAGTCTTCCAATTGGTAGGGACCCCATCTAATCTCATCGTGATCCTTACATCCATCCTTCTATAGGAAGCATCGGGCAGATGGTGGAGCTTGATGCTCCAAGTTCACGATGAGGTGATGCTTCTTTGGGAAGACTTCAAGAGCCTATTTTGGGTAGAGTTTGTTCCATAAACTCTTTACGCAGTGCACATGCATGAGCTACTTCATCTGCAGTAGGGAAACATGACTGTGGCTCAGTCCTCAGCACGGTTTACTGACCTCTCATGCTACTCCACTAATATAGTGTGATACACATTCTTCAGGGCCCAGACCTTTGAGCGGGGACTCAGAAGGGAGATCATGGCTTCAATGATTTCTCTTAGAATCCCAACACAGGAAGGGGTGTTAGATAGATCTCTCTTAGTGGAGAGTTTCTTTTCTAAGAAATCACCAACAGTGAGACCCACCACCAGTCATCACGTAGCAGAGTCTTCTGCAGCTGGTAGTAGACAGATGTCACAAAGGTCCAAAAGGACTAGACCAACAGGTGCACAACCGCATGATTTAGGGTCGGTTGTGTGGGGAACCCATGGCCGAGCCAGTCATGCTTGGAGTGGGTAGTGTTACGCATGCCGCAGGCAAGGTCACATGGAACGTGTCTGTCCAAACCTCCATACAGATCATCAGCAGACGGTCGAAGGACCGCCCAGGCAGAGACAGAGGTTTGACCGAGGAGGTCCGCAGGGAGCAGGCATATATGCCAGAGGAGCTAGCCGTGCAACTGGCGGTGGGTGACGATTCAAGATGTTACTTCCACCACCACCAGGAGGTCCACCCCGATCGTTGGGAGCAGGAGGACAGGGGCGAGATCAGCTCCAGGTAGCTGAGGCCTACAATCACAACGCTCCGGAGATGATACAAGGTACGATCTGTGTATACTCCACCTTAGCTGTAGTACTTATTGACACAGGTTCCAGTCACTCTTTTATTTCCACTGCCCTCATTAGGAGCTCGGATATCCCGATGGAGCCATTGGATCGATCTTTACGGATAGAGACTCCTATGACAGTGGATTTGATGATTACACACCGGTTCTAGTAGTGCGAGATAACTCTAGGAGGTGAGATCTTCGGCTGAGATCTCTTAGTAGTGGCGTCGAGACCTTACGACGTCATCTTGGGAATGGACTGGTTATCTATAGTCCATGCTTAGATTGACTATATTAGGAGCAAAGTAGAGTGTCTGCATGGATGGGACCAGGTTTACCTTCACCAGCAAGAAGGGAGCCTTTACATCACAGGATGGACTTACTCGGAGGATAGTTCATCCGATCTATCATAAGTTGGCTAGCCTTACCCTCAGAGCAGTTGATGTGGAGAGTACGAGTTATTCTATATTGGTGGACCATTATGCAGATGTCTTCCCTGATGATGTTCTGGGTCTACCTCCTCACAGAGAGGTCGAATTTTACATTGAATTGTACCCTGGTATGGCACCGATATCTACATTAGTGTATCAGATGGATCCTATAGAGCTTCATGATATGTGAGTACAGCTGGAAGAATTATAGGGGAATGGGTTCATTCGGCCCAGTGTTTCTCCTTGGGTAGCCCTGATTTTGTTCGCGAAGAATTTGGAAGGGAGCTTGAGACTTTTTGTTGATTATCGGTACCTGAACTAAGTGACCGTGAAGAGAAAGTGTCGACTCCCGAGGATTGAAGACCTCCTTGATTAGTTAATGGAAGCACAATAGTTCTCGAAGATAGACCATAGGTCAAGCTATCACTAGCTTTGTGTGAGATATGAGGTTTTCCAGAATATGGCTTTCAGATGTCGGTACAGACATTACGAGTTCTTGTTTATGCCATTTGGCATAAGCAATGCTCTAGTAGTGTTCATGGGACTCATGAACATGATCTTTCAGCCATACTTGATCGCTTTGTGGTGGTCTTCATTGATGAAATTTTGATCTACTCAGCTACTATGGAGGAGCATGCCCATCATTTGCAGGTAGTACTGGACACACTCCGAGAGCACTAGCTTTATGGTAAGATCTCGAAGTTCCAGTTTTGGATCAGAGAGGTTCACTTTCTAGGACACGTTATCTCATTGGATAGAGTTTTAGTGGATCCAGCGACGATTGAGGTGGTACTTTCTTGGGATCCAACCAAGTGTGTGATGGAGATATAGAGTTTCCTGTGTTTGGTCAGATACTAATGAAGATTTGTAACATATTTCTCCAAAGTTTCAACACCACTTTCAGAATTGAAGAAGAAGTTGAAACCATTCATGTGGTCAGAGAGATTCCAGTAGAGTTTTCAAGAGCTGAGGCAGAGGCTGACTAGTGCCCCCCCATCTTGAGGCTTCCAGAGGAGGATGTAGGGTATGTAGTCTACTATGATGCATCAGGGACCGTTATTCGATGTGTCATGATGCAGGATCGAGCGTTGATCGCATATGGTTCTTCACAGTTGAGACATCATGAGTAGAACTATACTACCCATGACTTGGAGTTAGCAGTAATGGTATTCACCTTGAAGATGTGGTGACATTACTTAATGGGTGAGAATTTTATGGTATATCTAATCACAAGAGTCTTAGGTATATCTTCTCTCATGAGGACCTGAAACTGAGACAACAACGATGTCCTGAGTTCCTCCAGGACTATGACTTTGAGATAGTCTATACTCTTGGGAAGGGGAATGTTGTAGTGGATGCACTCAGTAGGAGATCTGGTATACAGCTACTAGGTGAGGTGATAGAGAAGCTGGCCATTTTGCAGATATCCTTTTTGAATCAGGATGGAGCAGCTTCTATTCAGTCTCTTATAGCCACTCCCCCACTTCTACAGTGAGTCAGGGAGGCGCAGCCCAGAGACACTGATTGTGAGACACGATGTCCTAAGATATCCACAGGTCATTCACCTGATGGATTTTCTGAAGGTAGGGAGAACGTCATCCTCTTCAGAGGATGTACCATGGCACCAGTGTCGCTTCCGAAGGAAGTGTTGGGGGAGTTCCATATATCCCCTCTAGCGGTACATCCTGGAGTTTCAAAGATGTACTAGGATCTCCGATGATAGCATTGGTGGACAGGAATAAAGAAAGAAGTTTAAAAGTTTATCTCTTAGTGCCTTACTTGTTAGAAAGTAAAGGCAGAGCATTAGGTACTAGCAGGCTTGGTTCAACCTTTAGAGGACCCAAAGTGGAAGTGGGATGGGATATCCCTGGACTTCGTGATAAGACTTCCACATACATCCATAGGTGATGATTCTACTTGGGTGATCATCGACCAACTAACCATGTCAGCCCACTTCCTACCAATCATAGAGTAGGGTTCAGTATAGAGCTTGGGACTCCTCTATATGGAGAAGATTGTACAGCTACATGGAGTGCCCTCGAAGATTGTCTCCGACCATGATGCACGTTTTACTTCCGGGATATGGAAGTGGTTTCCAAAGGCTTTCGGGATGCAGCATCGTTTGAGCACCGCCTTCCATCCTCATAAGAATGACCAGAATGATCGGACCATTTAGACCCTCGAGAACATTCTGCATGCTTGAATCCTCGACTTCGGTTGCAGCTGGGAGGATAACTTTCCTTTGGCGGAGTTTTCGTACAACAACAGTTATCACTCCACTATTGGGATGGAACCTTTTGAGTCATTGTATGGGTGACATTAGAGATCCCCTTTGTGCAGGACTAACCCAGGGGAGTCAGCACTAGTGGGACCATAGATTGTTCAGGCTACCACAGAGAAAGTGCAGATCATCCAAGAGTAGATAAAGACTACACAGAGCAGGTAGAAGTTTTGTGACAACAAGAGACATAGAATTCTAGAGTTCAAGTATGGTGACCATGTCATTATTTCGGTCTCACCCTGACGGGGTTTGTGGAGATTTGGCCTAGGTGGAAAGTTTTCTATGAGGTTAATTGGACCCTTTCAGGTCCTCAATAGAGTTGGCGAGATGGCTTACTACTTATCCCTTCCACCTCAGTTGCACTGGGTGCACAATGTCTTCCATGTATACCAACTGAAGAGATACATGCATGACCCTTATCGCTGCCCCGGGGCCTCGTGGACCCTGCCACCTCCACGGCCTCATGTCCCCCACAAACCCTCGCCACCTCGCGGCCTCGTGGCCCCCACTTCCTCCACAACCCTCATGGCCACCGCGGCCCCCGCGGTCTCCACGGCCCTCGTGGCCCTACGGCCTCGGCGCTGCCCTCGTGCCCCCCGTTTCCTCGTGCCACCCTCATGGCCCACGACCGTCCCTCCACCCTAATGGAACCGCGACCTTCGCGCCGCTCTCACGGCCCCACGGCCTCCGCGCCACCCTGGTGGCCTCCACGCCTCCCTGGCGGCCTCCGTGCCGTCCTTGCAGCCTCGCGCTGCTCCGCGGCCACCGCACTGCCTAGCACGGGCCGGGCCGGACTTGGTGGGCCAGATCCAGCGGGATGGGTGACCCAAACTCGGTCGGGTCAGTCTAGGTCGGGTCTGGCTGGGTCAGACTAGACCCAGACTAGCTAGGAGCTTTACACACTTTTTGCCATAACTTTGGCACCTGATGCCCGTTTGATGAACTGTCTGTGGCACCTGAAACCCTGGATCGAGATGGTCTCTTTGATATACCCCAATTAAAATTTGGAGAAAGTTGGGATACATTTGGGTTGGATTGCACATAAAACCATCCGGGCCCTCAGCACTAAAAGGATAATAACTTACAGACCAGGCATCCGATTGATGCACCGTCTACTACGTTGAGACCCCTATGATGTGGTAGTTCTTTGGGATATTTATTCATGGGGAATCATGGAAGTTTGAGTATCAACCAGTGGCTTGAGGAGAATACCCTCACGGAGATGAGCAAGCTTAGTGCGGGAACCCAGCAGCTGGATATGATTTGAAGAATGAATAGAAATCCTGTGCGGGTCAACACTGAGGGATCCTCTGTGAGTCAGGACCGAGCAATCCTATGTGGGTCAGCACCAATCGATCCTTTGTGGGTCAGCACCTAGATATCCTGCGTTGGTCATCACCGAGTGATCTTGTGTGGGTCAGTACCGAGCGATCCTGTGTGGGTCAGCACCGAGCGATCCTATGTGGGTCATCACCTAGAGATCCTATGTGGGTTAGTATCTAGGGACCCTTTGTGGGTATTTCTCTTAACAGAGTAAGATTATTTAGTAGTTACATATAATCATCTCTACTGTTGTACCTAAGAAATTCCTAGTGTGAGCTGAGTCAGTACCTTTGTGGTATTCTTCTGTGTGGCGTACCTGTGTGGTACTTACCTTTATAGTGTTCCTTATTTTGTGGAACAGTTGAGAATTGGGCTTTTGAGTTGGACTCTATGTTTCCTCATGATTGAGATGGGTATACTTGATAACTTAGGAATATGTATGGGCATATACCTAAGTAATATTGTCAGTTTATTTCTTTCCTTTTGGTTTATCCTTGGTGGATTTTGTGAGACCATGAGGGTTTCAGGGGTCCCTACTGAGTATCGTTATACTCACCCCTTCACGGGATATTCCCGCACCATATTGTGTTTGGTGTAGATGACGTAAATCTCTGATCGAGGCTGAGGGTATCGGGGATAGAAGAGGCCCAGAGGTGGACCATATGGCATGACTGTATGCAAAGGAGACAGGAAGAGGTGGAGTGCTGAGGAAGAGATCTGTACCTACCCTTCTGGTAAGAACCTCAAAGGATGACCCTGTAGCTGCCTTTCTTTTTCTTTAGTTGTATTGTATTTCATTTGTATTTATACTATTACTGTTGGTATTTTATTCTAGCCCCTTTTTTACTTTAAGCACTCTTTTTTCTATACATTGACTTGTGTTCGTATCTTTCGGTGTGCTTGGTTTCATGTGTTTATAGGTTATAAAGGCAATGCCTTCTCAGTTATATGGAATATGCCTTTCAGTACTAGTCTCATTCCCCTGGCTTTTGGAAGGCGGGCTTGGGGTAGTCACGACACGGGACCCAGGGGATGGGTCGTGACATTAGAGGCCTTGGAGAAATTTAAGGAATTCAAGAATGAAGTAGAGAATCATCTTGGTAAGAAGATAGAGAAAATTTGATCAGATTGAGGTGGATAATATCTGAACCAAGGGTTCACATGACTTTTACGGGAGTCTGGGATTATATCTCAACTCACTCCTCCTTATACACCAGAGTGGAACAATGTTAGTGAAAGGAGGAACCACACCTTATTGGACATGGTAAGGCCGATGATGGGTCATGCAGATCTTCCATTATCCTTTTGGGGATATGCAATACAAACTGCATCATACACATTAAACTGAGTACCAACTAAGGTGGAAAATGGAATTCCCTATGAGTTATGGAATAGAAAGAAACCCATTTTTTGGCAAACATGTGTATGGGGATATAAGGAATTTTTTAAGGTCTTATCCAGAAACAAACTAGCACCCTAGGGAATGAGGTGTATCTTTATAAGATATCCTAAGGGAATGAATGAATATTACCCATATAACCCTTCATACAAGAAAGTGATTGTCACCAGACAAGACATATTTCTTGAGAGAGATAAAATCCTAAAAAAGGATATTGGGAGCAATATTGACTTCGAAAAAGTTGATGCTGAAGATATAGAGGAGTTGGTATAGGAACAAGTTCCACAGGTCCCCATGTAAGAGGTTCCAGAAACACATGTAATACATAATATCTCAAGAGAGGTAAGAGAACCAGAGAGATTTGGTTTCCTAGACACCGAGGATGGTGAATAATTAATGTTGGACAATGATGAACCTCTCTTATAAAAGTATGTAGTAGAGAGCTCATAAGATTCAAGATGGCTTGGAGATATGAATTATGAGATGGATTCAATGTATCCAAAACAATTTTGGGTTCTGGTCGATGGGCCAGTTGATGTAAAGACTATTGGATGTAAATGGGTATTCAAGAGAAAGATGGATATGGAAGGTCAAGTTAGCACCTTTAAAGTAAGGCTAGTGGCAAAAGGATTAAAAAAACATCAAGGAATTGACTATGATGAAACCTTATCTCCAATTTACATGTTTAAATCCATAAGAATTATAATTCCCATAGCATCTTACCATGACTATGATATTTGTAAAATGGATGTCAAAATAGAATTCCTTAATGGGAACCTTTAAGAAGATGTCTATATGACAAAAGAAGAAGGGTTTGTGACACCAGGTGAATCCCAATGGGTTTTCAAGTTGAAAAAAACCATTTATGGATTAACGAAAGCATCCATGTCATGGAATAGTCAATTTGATGAAGCCATAAATTAATTTGGTTTTATTAAGAACAAATGTGATCCATTTGTTTATAAGTAGTTTAATGGGAATTCGGTTGTTATCCTAGTAGTATATGTTGATGAAATATTACTTATTGGAAATGATGTACCATTCTTATAGTCAGTTAAGGACTGGTTGAACAAGTGTTTCTTCAGGAAGGACTATGGTGAAGCATCCTACATTCTAGGGATCAAGACCATTCGTGATAGATCCAAGAGGCCTCTTGAACTATGTCAGGGTACATACGTTGACCAGATACTAAAGAGATTTAGTAAGGAACAATCCAAGATGGGATTAGTTATAGTGTCACATGAGCTATATATTTCTCAGATAATGTGTCCTCATACACAACAGGAGAAATATTGGATGAGTAAGATACCATACACATTGGGTATAAGATCCATCATGTATTCCATGTTATGTACTAGTCTTGATGTTTCCTATGCATTGAGCATGGTAGGAAGATGTAAAGCAGATCTAGGAGGAGAACATTGGACTACTGGTAAGACTATCCTTATGTATCTAAGAAAAACTAAGGATATGTTCCTGGTGTATAGAGGAGAGGAGGAGCTTTTCATCAGAGGGTATGATGATGCTGGTTTTCAGACTGATCAGAATGATTTGAAGTCGTAATCAGGATATGTTTTATATCTCAATAGAGGAGCTGTGTTATGGAAGAGTTCAAAGCAGCTGGTTGTCTCCAATTCTACAATAGATTCAAAATATATAGCGTCTTATGATGCAGCCAAGGAATACGTCTGAACTCATAACTTTTTCTAGGATCTTGATGTGGTGCCTAAAAGTAAATATCCCATCAAATTGTATTGTGATAATACTGTAGCGGTGGATCTTCAAAAAGAACCAAGGTCACATAAACGGACAAAGCACATTCTCTAGAAGTATCACCTCTTGAATGTTTTTTATCAAAAGGGTGAAGTTTTAGTGAGTAGAGTGTCTATGGAAGAGAACATAGTAGACCCCATGACTAATGTCCAATCTCAGCAGAAGCATGAATATCATGTGAGAGCTAGCGGGTTAAAGGTTGTTAGTAGTTGGATCGAGTCCATGTAGGAGTCTGTTGGAGTTGGTGGCCTAGAACCAACTAATTTGTACTTCATTCATTAAGAAATATCTTATCACATCTTGATTGTTCTTCTATTTGACAATTCATGTGATGATGTACTAAGGATAGTTTTTGCACTAAATGGCCATAACAGATCCCTACTATGATGAGAACCTGGAAGTTCCATAAAAAATTCTTGAATATATGTTCTATGGATGGATGATGTTATTTGAGATTCAAAAATAATACATGACATTAGAGGTGAGGACTCATAAAACTTTGAGGCACCTTCTCATGGTGTGCGCCCTTGGTAATATCCAAGAGTATATTATGAGAACGAGACCCGCTAGTAGGAAATACACATTTCATATTGTCATTGGATGTTCTTCTTTATGGATGTGAGTATTGGTCGTTAGACTTTAATATTATTATTAATGGGTATTAAAACATGTGAACATAGATGTGTTGATGAAAACTGTGACAACACACTATTCAAAGTGAGGTAGGATATGTTGGGTGTGTCACAAGTAAAACTGCATTAATAGATAATGCGAGAAAGGATTTGTCCCTTCTGTTCCATAACAGAAGTAGATATCTCAGGCCCTTTGATTGAATTTCTATATCCTAAATAAATCCATTTCCATGGTGAGGAATTGGAATGTTAAATTCTGGGAATTCAAAGAAAGAATAATCGATAAAATGGGTTGATGGCACTTTTGTGAAACCTCTTGATTAGATATATCATGACAAAGGGATTATATTACATGGTAATCATTCATTGGAGGTGTCACGTCATTGTAGTGTTAACTTATTTATCTATGGGTTACTTGGTGTGTTTCTAGACACTAACCTTGGAATTTAGGCAGGCTCCACCTAATGACACTAAGAAATAGGCCTCGAGGGTCACACACTAAGTGTGTCCAAGTACCTTAGTTAAATATTCATTTAACAAGACTAAATAAAGATTATTCAATCTTGTTGTTTAATAATTATTCAAGGATGCCTGGTCGCATTTATTTCGACACTAGTTATTCGAGAGAATATATCTTCAATGAAATAATATATTCATTAGAAAATAATGAAGTGATATTTCTTTAAGAAATAAATAGTCATTATTCAAGGTCTAATGAATGTTGTGGATGAAATAAAGAATATGGAAAAACAAAAATACACATTGTGTATATTTATATACACACCGTGTAGTTTTTCTGGGGATTTCTTAGAAATAATACTATTTATTTAATTAAATAATATTAGTTGTAGTTCGATGGGAACATTCCAAGTAATAATAATAGTCAACTGTTATTATTAGACATGGTGTCTTACTAATAATTAAATGAAATGAATAAATTCTTTCAGGTAAATAATTTTTTTTTATTATTCTAGGTAACTAAAATCCCAGTTGTATTATTCTCATTAACCTAGCCATTCTTTTTTGTTATGCACAATGGATCTTGAAAAAAATCTCAATCCAATAGAGAATTATTTTACTCTAAGAATGCTCATGTGTTATGAGATAGATCCTCCTCCACCAGATCAAGGAGAGAACATTGGAAGCATCTCTCAAGGCGATCAAATGTGGACATCACAAGCGAAGGCTCTTCCATGCTAGTACCCGAAGATCCCTTCAGTGACATCCAGAGATACGTGGAGCACATGTGGATCACTTCTAGAGGAATCCAAATATTGACTTCTACGATGAAATGACAGATCACATTAGATCGTTATTGGAAACAACAACGAAGAGACAATTCCATCAAGGTAATTCTTGTCTTTTAATTAAAGTAATTATAACCAACATATGATGATCCTCTCTATGGTTCTCGGAATCCCCTATTTTATTTCGTTCTTAATTCTATTATGAAGATCCAGAATTTTATCATCATGACAGAACTCAAAATGATCATTGTTAATGGAAAAATTAAAGTTGGGTACACCCATCCACATGCTTCTGCTGGACCGAGAACCAACAAAAACAACAACATGCCATCCCCATTTTTTGAGCAATTAAATTTCATTTTTTTATAATTTAGAAATTAAACACCATACACCTTAGATTTTAGAAATAGTTGTTGTTAATAAAATAATAAAATTATTATTTACACCCACATAAGTTAAAAAAAACTATCTTTCTAGAAAATACTATTCTGGTCGACGATAGTCCAGTTGGTGTCCGGGTTAGCAATAAATATTCAGAGATGACTTCATCAGTTATATTAACAAATATATATATATATATATATATATGTTCTTCTATTAAATACCATAAAAATGTTATTTCAATTCACATTTAAAACTTCAGATGACCACAACATGGCCATTTGATATCGGATTGAACCACTGTCTGCGGCATTGGGACTAGATCGAAAAACATTAGTAAATTTAATGGTAATTTAATTATTTCCATGGAACAAAACATTCAAAAATCCCTATAAACCAAATGATTTTACTAGGCCACACAACAGAATCAAGTGGGATAGAGATTTAAAATAATTCACTGGTGATCAAAATGACTCCGTCATTACGAGTGAAGCACAACCTCAATTAAAGATAGAGGATAACACATGAAGAAGATTAAGCACAAAAATAAAGCCATAAATACCTAGTTTGATATGAATCCACGCTCAACATTAGTTTTTCAACAATGATCATTGATCAAAGGATGCAAAGAAGAATCCCTCTAGATATTCCACACACACATCCAAAATATGTAGGAGCTTCGATTTTTGAATTATGAGTGATTTCACTGAGATCCAAAAATTTATAATTTTATCACATTCTTGTAATATAATAAATAAATTACAAGATAAAAAAATGATTCATTATCTCAACTCTTTTATCTTATAAATAATAAATGAACCATGAACATTTTAAACTAACATTCCTTCATATAATATTCTACATGTATTTAATTTAATACTTTAAAATAAATTTACCAAAAAAATTCAATACCAATTATTCTTAAATTGAATAATATGAATTTATATGATACATTGGTTATCATGCATACTTGAAAAAATCCACACCCAGTGGTGGAGCCCAATATGTCATATATACCTATTGACCATAATATGGTAGATTCTTGTATATGCAATCATTTTTTACCCTATATGCCCTTATCACGATAGTAGTGAATAGCATTCACAATAAAAAATAGAAATATAACAACCCGTAATGGGTGATAAAGAGAAAGTGAGTAGTCATAAAAATGTCAACCAACCTAAAAACAAACACTATTTAATCTAATATCCTTTTATTTAGATATATCATAAAGAAGGGAACACAATTTTGTCATCAAACATTATTGATTTATTATTTGTGGACCTAAATGGATGGATTTACATTCTTCTACCATGGAATAGGATTTAGTAAAGGTACTTACATCCTGATCAACCTAGCTCGATATATAATTTCCTTAACCCAAAAGTGAAAAATCATATCTTTACCATTCCACCAATGTAATAACACCAACGATTGACCCAAAACAAGCTAAATCACCATGATTTCATTATCATGGGTTTTCAATTTCATCAAAGTACATGATCAAATGGAACACATTAGAAATGATCTTAATTCAGGAGACCAATACACATGTTCATATATAGGAACATCTAATGGAACCCAAAACATGTGGTGTTCTTATTGAAGGGACCGTACTCATAATCTCAACAACAAGAGATCACCAAGTGAGAAAATTATGAGAATAATTTTCAATGATTATGATCCCCCATAATTTGATCGTTGGATTTCATCTATGTCCAGTCAGTATGATGAATCTAGACCATACAACCATTATTTAAGATTAATTTCACTTTAGCTCGATGTTCTCATTATTGAATTGGATATTCTATAACCTTTTTTTACAAAAAATAATCCATGTACATTACCATTTAATAGGACATGAAAAAATTGTATAGTAACATGGTAAGTGAACATAAAGCATAAATCACTGCATACATGAAATAATAATCTAAAACTACTGTATAGTTGGGTCTAGGGAACCCATCATTACAACAAAGGTATAAATAATACTACGATATTTTGTTTAAGGAAGAATAGATGGATTATATTATAGAATCATATATAATTTTAATGTGGATTAATGGTGATTCATGTTTTTATGGAAATGGTTAGAATAACTTGGAGATAATGTAATTTAGGAAATTATAATTTTTTATGGGATAGTAAGAGTGATTGATGTGATTGTGTGTGAAATTATCTAATGGAAAGGTGGAGAATTTGTGCAAGGGAGAAGTGAATATGAATGATGGTATGCTGGATGTTGTTGGCTGTGAGAGTGGTTCTCTGGGGTTATTGGATGCTGCCAATGGAGCACAAGGGACGACTGTGCATGATGAGGGTGTGGGCTTCACTACTGCTAGTTCTCAGGTGTTGGATCATGTGTATTTGGGGGAAGATCTCCCTTTGAATGAATTACAGAAGGAGTCTTCTTCACAAGAGGGTGGCATTGGTTCCAATGCTGTGCAGTCAGGGTCTTTGATTATATATGAGAAGATGGAACAACCAAGGTGTCTTTCTGTTGACACCAATGACCATTTCTAGCAGAGCAATGGAGTGGAGGATAATTTCCATAATGTGATCATCACTGGGAAATCGGGGGACTGCTATGAGAGTGACAAAGAGAACTTTGGTGGTATGATCAAGCCTTCATTTAGTGATGTGGTCCAAGTCAGGAGGTTGAAGATGACTGAGACCCAAGATGTTTTGACTGCCCCTCCGCGACGCAGGTCACAGAAGGACTACTCCTCTATGCCAAAGTCATTGGTCACTAGGTCTTATGGTGGTAATACTGAGCTCTTATACTTGGAACGGATGAATTTGTGAAGAAAATATGCTAAGGTTTTGATGCATTATAACAGCTCGGAATGGGAATCTGCTACTGCAGAGGAAGCTTGATACCAGGGATGTGGAGATGGGTATGGTTCATATGACATGTAACTCTTTCTTTTGAATTCCCCTGCTTGTTGACTATCTTTTCTTTTATTTTAATAAACGGTCAGGGGGTTATCCTCTGGCTGAGCCTCTCTGGTATATTGGGAAATAATGTAATATTGAAATAAAAAATGTTATCCATCTAGTATTCTTACATAGAAATCAATGGAATTTAAACACATAATAGATTTATGGTTTTGTCATGGTCAATTTTCTCATGTCTATGTTCTCTATCACTATCCATCAATATTTTGGAGTTATTTTTATCTTCCATATCCATTGTTTCACTTATCACTTGTGTTCTCTTACATGGAATCCTAGTATGTATTTTATTAGTCATCCTTCATACATCCCTTACTCTATTTTCAAAAGGACGTTTTATTAATCCTTTTTATGATGTGGGATTTCAACAATGGTATTTTGAAAATTGAAACCCTTAGTTTTTTATCCTATGTTCAAATTATGAGGAAATTTTTTTAAAGGGGATCACGTGACATCCAATGTCTAAAAAAGTAGACTATGTTCGATAACATATAAGAGATTCTACATTGAGCTTAAATGAACAACAAAATCTTATTTTTTAAATATGACCATTTTAACCCAGACATTAAATTGGTGGGAATGAATAGTATTAATGACATTATGAAATATATATACTTTTCATGCTCATTGATAATTTATTAATTAATTGTTTAATAAATAAGTACTAGTTTTTTAGTAAATTCATTCTATTATATTTTTTGTAACGTCATTATGTTATATTTTTAGTAAATCCATTTTATTCATCAAAAGCTTCTTTTATTCAAATAATGAATTTTATTAATTATTATGTACAAATAGTATAATTAATTTATAAGTAATTTATAAAAATTATTTGATCCATTTTGGAAATTAGAATATAAAATTTTCCTATGGTGAAATTTTGATAATTCTTGGAAAATTTTGAATTTTCAATGAATAGTTTTAATACTGGTTTTTATTAAAAACATTATTTTCATTAAAAGGTAAAATTATGATTATGAATTATTTTAAATTCTAATTATAATAATCAAATTATATATTTTAAATGTATTTTATGATTTCTTTTAGAATAAAACCATTTTGTTTCTAAAAAGGAATGTTTTTAGAAAAACTATTTTTCGTTTCATTTTTACGGTTTAATTTTAAATTAAATTTACCCAATTCATTATTTTGAATTTTGAAAAATGGATTATATATATGAAATAATAAGTTCCAAATTTATTAAATATTTCCCTTTTATTTTTTTTGGATAATATGAATAGTAAAATTAGAAATTTTTATTACCACGGTTAAGGCTAAATCCTGTAATTAATGGTAAAAATAATATTATAAATATTATCCAATTACCCTAAAACTTATAATAATTTTATTTAATGAGTAATTTTAGTCTAAAATAATCCATTGGATGACTTAATAATCCTTTTTATCCACTTTGATTTCATTAAGTCCCTTATAGTATTTAATATTATGAAAATTCAACCTTCCCACACTATGGTTTTTAATAAGTAAAACATTTTAAATATATTTTCATCTAGAAGATATGTTCAAACATAAATATTATTTTTCAAGATAAAATATTTAAAATCATCATGATTTTTTTTTTGGGATGAAAAAACTATCTTAAAGTCTTTCATAATAATGATGCAATAATTTTTTAAGTAATGAAAAAATCAATAAAATGATTACAATTAAAATTATAAGAACCATTAAATGACTCAAAAATTTGAATAAATGTTATTGTATATATATGTTTTTACCATAATCATTCATGGGTCTAATTTAGGACCGTTTGGATCCACTTAGTTGACATTAGTTTCTTTATAGAATTTTATTTAAAAGAAAGTCAAACTGTTAGCACTATGAATGTTAATAAGTATAAAATTTTTAATATATGTTTTTAAGGAATAGATGTTTGACCATAAATATAATTTATAAAGTTAAAATATTTATTTTCTTGATGGAAATTAATTTTTTAATTTTTATGGATTATATAAATACAATAAATTCTTACACAAGAATGATGTAGAAATTATTAAATTAATGAAAAAATCAAATGAATAATATGAAAAATATTAAAATAAATATATTTTTAGGTATTTAAGATTATACATCAATTATATATAGTAATACGAAATTTATAGGATATAATAAAATATATGGTTTTAATTTTACTATCTGTTTTGATTTTTTCAAAGTCAAAGTAATGAATAATATTATATTTGAAAATAATTATATTTAATAAAAATAATATTTTATTAAATTATTTAAAAATAAAAATAATATTTAATAACAACATATGGGGTAATATATGGTCTACAATTTCATCCCCTATGTATTCATAGGCCATTTCTAAGTTTTTCCCTAGAATAGCCTTATTATATTTTAATATTTTGAGAAATTCCTAAAGTGACCCTCCCCACAATTATAATAGGGAAACACTTCCTTCACTTAATTTCACAACCTTGAGCCTTATATATTGACTATAATATTCCAAATTCTATTAACCACTTCCCTAGACACATTCTACAAGTTCTGGTCCAACCAAAGGACCAATTACATGTATCTTAAGGGATCCTTCAAGGAGGTGATATTCAAGAGGTTACTTTCTTAAACCGCCTCACCTAATTTCTAGTCTTCTTCTATCTACTCCACATCTAATTCATATATCATGGAATAATAAATACATTATCATGTATATAATAAAATTTTATATTTATAATGTAATATCTTATATCCATTCTTTTTCTCATCTCGTCTTATTCAAATAAAGGAAACCATTTTCCAAATTATGGAAATTAACCGTCTCTACGGATAATGTGTTTTTATTTTCTATTACCCCTTCATGGATAGTTATAAAACTGTTTATAATAAGATTATAATAATAATATTATAACTTATTTCAGGTTTTGGAACTAATATATTTCCATGATATAAAATGAAATGAAACTAATTTGTTATGGTCATAAAAATAGCCATAATAAACTAATTATTTTCCATTAAAATTTTATCAAATGAATCATCCTCACTTCATAAAGAAAAATGATATATAGTACCAATTAAACTTTTTAATTTTCTTCAATACCATATAATCTCACTTCTGATGTACTATTTCAATTTTAATAGAACATCCATAAATATATAAAAGTTAACCAACCATCTAACCATGAATCGAACGCTGAAATAATGATGACATTGATCTTTATAACTAATTTAAATTTCTATAAAAGAACTTAATAAAATCTTAATATATAAAATATATGTTTAATAGGTTCTGAATTATGTAATTAATGAATCTAATTTTATTATCTAGGACATTAAGTGCAAGTATATAACGCATTCAGATATAAGTTAAGGAACTCTTTAACTGAAAAACTTCATTTTAAATATTTCAAAGAGTTATTTTCTAATTATTTTTTTTCCTATTAATGATTTTGAAATTAATTTTATGAAGGTATTTTAAAATTAAATTTTATATTTTCTCCTAAATTTTTTCCAAAATGGATCACTTTAAGGTTTTATATAAAGAAATTTATTTTACAAAATATTCTTTTATAGTTATTTTTTGAAAAAGAATATATTTTTTCATATATTCCATGAATGGAACTCCCCTTTTAATATTTCCTAAATATTGTTACACTTAAATAAAATTTTATATGGTTTCTTTCATGGATTTTTTTTCCATTATAGATGCATTGTTTTTTAAAATGGGTGATTTTTAAATTGAGTGATTTTCAATATGGAAAGATTATTTTCTTCGAAGAGTGTTTTATGATGCAAGATTTAATGATTTATGTTGTTGTTATAGTTATTGGGATTTTTTTTAGGATTGGTGGTTCTGTTATAAAAAAATTATGGGTGGTTCCATGATGAATAAAGGATGGTTGGTTATGTTATTAACCAATGATGTTTGGTTCTATGATAAACTAAGGATGGGTAGTTACATTATATCCTCCAACACATTGGGTACTATTCAGTTGGAAGTTATCCTTATTGGTTATTCTATTTTTAAGTTTGACATGTAAAATCATGTCCCAAGTAACCTAATTTACTTTTATATGATATATTATATGTTTTCATGAAATTCATTTGACTTTCAAATGGAAAGTTAATGATATTTTTGAAAAGTGGATTCATTTTTTTGGATAAAAGGTATATTTTTTAGAATTTTTTTATGCTTTTCCATCGTAGTAATGGTTTATTTTATTTTATACCCCTTAAATAGATTTCTTTATCATCCCATGTTTTAAAATTTATTTCATTGGTTTCAAGGAAGAGTAGGGTCAATAATTTTTTAAGATGAAAATTGGGATGGTTTATTTTAAAAATAAATAATGTATTGTTTTAAAGAGTTTTTCTTGGAGGAGAAAATAAATATTGATTATAAGAGTTCAATATTAATGTATGTGTTTACTATGTAAGAGTTTTTACTAATTCTCTAAAACTATATTCCTAAAATATTTTTTGGAAAAGAAAGTGATATCTAGTTTAAATACACTAGAAAATGAAATGTTTAAGGTCGAGTCCTTACAAGTGTATTTTGAAGATTAGATTAATAAAACAATAAAATTTACCAAAACATGCCTTATTTATTTTATTCTCCATAATGATATCCAGTAATCTGTTCAACCTCCAAAAACTGCAGAGGATAACCTAGTTAATACATAAACAAATGGGTGAGATACAAAGCCCAGTATGGGAATAAAGATGGAAATAAATAATGTGATTTGAGTGATAAGGAATAAAATGATAAAATAAATGTTATGCATCATGAATAATGATATGGAGGAAAATGAGTTCATGGAATCATAATATCAAGGAAAAAAAGGAAGTGGAAGCAACAGACATGATCATGAGTCAAGGCTAACATCCAATACAATATCACATGGTGGAAAAAAAGTTCCAAAATGGATTTGGTTTACTCCCTAATACCTTAAATGACATATCAAGAGACTAAAACTTCACCCATTTTATTATATTTCTATCTTGTTACACCAATAATAAAATTTTCATTCTTATGTGCACCTCAAAAATGGAATCATTCATATGGTATAAGAAAGTTTAATATGAATAATTGAAATTATGGATTTTGTTACCCAGTAAATGGAAAATATAAGGCTTGATATATATGTAAGATACATATATATACATATATAATTTATAAGTACTCCATAATATAAAATGGAGATAAAAGGGGATTTATAGATAGAAACATTCAAAACCCAATAAAAAAGGTTGATTCTTAGAGATCCCTTACCTCTTGTCTAAATATTTTATGCACTTTCACCTAAAAAAATGGATAATAAAATTACATTCATTAATTATAAAATTAAATCATTTTCCATATATATTTGTTTTATTATAATTTTATTTTGTTCATTTTTAATCATTTCCATGAGATATAATGTATAATTTTGTTCTCCTGAGATCATTTGTTTCATGGTTCCATGGTTAAAACATTTGTGGATAATTATAGATGTTATTTCCTAAAGTATATAAAAAACTGTAAGAAAAATGAAACAGTATTCATGAATTTAAAAAAAATTAATGGTACCAGATATTAATTTGATTTTAGTTATAGGGATAATCCTTTTAATAAAAACATTAATGTTATTTGGTTCATTAATTTTGGTTGTTTTACCGACTATCATGAACTAGATTCATGTAATCTAATATTACAAACATATATTAATTATATAATGTAAATAAATATATAATATACATATCCTAGTTGTTTTAAATAATTTTAGGTGAATTTAAAAATTCCATGAAAGTATTAATGGGAAACAAAAACTCATTACCCATGAAGGCGGTGAATCGACATATCACGAATGATGTTTTAATTTTTTGGATGAAAGGAGAAGAGAAGAGATTTGATTATGGATATTATATTTATAAAATATAATTCTAGTATATATATGATAATGGATTTATAATTCCACTTTTATAGGGGTGAGAATAAGGTTGACGAAAAAAATAATTAAAAGAGATAGATGGGGGATTTTTCCTCTTGAATGTAATCCCCTTGAGAACATCCTTAATTCACATAGAAATTTTCTTTTGGTGAGACAAAAAACAATAGAAATGGGGGAGACTATTTGGAATGGAATTTTTTTAAATATTGGTAAGATCCAATACTTAGAATGTGTGAGGAGAAGGGGATGTGGGGGTGGTATTTATAAGACGAGGAGGGGGATTTTTTTGAATATTATATCCACTAATTTATTATTTTGGAACAATAATTTAAAGACTATTGATTCTAATGACTATATACAGTAACTATATAATTCATGTTTTATATATTGGGTGATTGTATTATACAAGGCTAACAAAATCATCTATTTTACTTATAATGTTAAATACCATAATTTAACATCTTTCACTATTCACAAAAAATAAACTATTTCTGAAAATTACAAAAAAACCCACTATAACCACTTATCAACATATAGATTTCAAAAATGAAATCCATTTAATAAGAATAAATTTCTAAATATGTGTAATTTCAGTTTTAAATAAAATACTCATTTTTTTAAAAAATTACCAATTTTTATATTAGGATCGATTATTCAACGCTTTAAAAAAATTACATATGGTCTTTTAAAATTTTCTTATCATTATAATAAAACATAACATTAATTTATGATCCAATTTTCTGTGAATACAAATTATTTTTAGTCACTATATTTTTTAAAAACAATTGTATAAAAAATTGATGTTATAAAAATATGAACACATAATTTTAATTTTAAAACATTTATTTAATTTTATCAATATATAAATGTGAAATATTGTATTTTATAAGGTGCATAAATAATATTTTAAAATTCCATAGGTGAGGTTACTATTATATATGTATGACTACTATTCTTAATGGCTAGATTACTATTCCAATTGTTAGGTTACTATTTCAATGGTCATGTCACTATTCCAATGGTCAGATTACTATTCCAATTGTCAGATTTATAATGGTCATATGGGTTCCCTATATACTATAAATTCATCAAATTTCATTCATTCATAATTTAGTTCAATTTCACTTCAAAGTTATATACATTTTCATTTTTAAAATTCACATTTCAGTATAAAAATTCTACATTGATTATAATGTGTGGTTCATGAGAACGCTTATTATAGTGGATTGATAACATCCACATATTATATTTTGGCTACCTTAAATTCTATTTTTTATCCGATTGTAATATTTTCAATTCTTATTGAAATTTTTCTTCTCTAAATGTAATTTTCAAGTTAGTATAATAAAATGTAGTTGGTTTTATATTGTGGTTCATGTGAATTATATTATATTATGAAATGTACACAAATATAATATGGGAGATTTTATTTAAAGAAAAAATATTGGTCATTAAATTCTTCCCCCATAAGAAATTTCACCCTCTAAGTTATGTTTTACAAACTATGGTGAAAACAACATAGGGTAAATATTTTTCATTAATGCCTCTAGTTCCCATGTTTCCACTTTATAATTATGTTTTCATCATAATAATTTGACTAGGTGAGTTTTATTACTAAGTAGAAAATTTTATCTATGTTCTGACATCATCACCACATTCTCCTCATACAATATATCATTTTATAGTTGTACCACCTCTAAATCCAGTGAATATGAGGAATCTGGTATGTACTTCCCCAAGAGGTATACATGGAATATTTTGTGTACTTGATACAGGGTTGGTGGGAGTGCTAGTCGGTAAGAAATGGATCTAATGTGATCAAGGATATTAAAGTGGATAATATACCTGGGACATATCATACCATTTTCCAAAATTCCATTACTCTTACAAAGTGATATGATGATGAATACCTTATTTTTGACTTCAAACTCAATGTGTCATCGGTGATTGTCATCATATCTCTTCTATTGACTTTGTGTTAATATGATGTTCTTTTATATGGTCTTGACCATTTCCACCCTTTACTAATTCATTTCAAGTCCTTGCTGCTAACGTTCTCCAACTTCATCCCATAGTTAATGTGTTGTACATATTTTAACAAAAATGGTTTCATTTGGAACCACTGTGACACTTGATTGGAAACTATTATTATAAGAGAACTAAATAAGAGGATGATGCAGATCCCATCCATATTTGAAGTCCATCAAGAATTCACATAACATGTATTCCAGTGTTCAGATAGTCTACTTAGACTATCCATTAGTTTGGGGGTGATAGGCTGTAATAAAGTTCAACCTAATGTTTAGAGAATGTTGTAGACTCTTCAATAACATGGAGGTGAATCTCATATGTCTATTTGATAAAATAGATAATGTTCTTCCAAACCGCCTCACCACTTTTCTAATGTATATAATTTAATGTTTATTTAGTGATAATTCCTCTCAAATTGTAATGAAGTGTCCTCTCTTTGAAAGACAATCCACCACAACCCTTACAACATTATTTTCTATTGATGTCTTCGGAAGACCAGTGAAAATGTACATGGTGATGTTTTACCATTTACATGTAGGAATTTGAAATTGTTGCACCATACCCTTCTAATTTTACTTATATTCCTTCACATTTTTAAATACCATAAATTTTGATGTATATTCCCTGATCTCTTTCATAATATTTTCCCCCAAAAATTTCTCTCAGAGATCTTGATACATCTTCAAGCTTATTGGGTGTATGGAGAAGGATGAGCCAGGTGATTCACTCAAAATATACTCCATTATTTCTTTATTTTATGGAACACATAGTCATGAACCAAATAGTAAAGCTCATTCTTCATCAATTTTGAACTCCAATGATTTCCCTTTTCAGTTAGCTTCCACCTTCTTCTAAATTTACATATCATATCTTTGAGTATCCTTTATGTTCTCTAAAAGGGATGGTTGAGAAATCATTTAAGAAAGTAAATATGATTTTCATATTTAATGATTCCCATTACTATACTTTTCAAGTATAATGAGATTTGATCCTTCTAAATTCTTGACATTGATATGGTTTCATAATCCTTTATATTTAGAGAATTTACCAATTTATTTTCTTTCTTAGGATATTAGTTTATTGAGAAGTAATAATCCCCATATATGTTGTATCATATTAAGATTATTATGTGTTAATATATACACGAGACTATTGTGATCCACATATATAAATATATATATATATATATATATATCTCACACAACTCCTGATAAATTTAATGTTACTAGATTCTCAATGTGAAGATCACAACAACCAACTCTAGATAATTTTTTGGGTAGTCCTTATGATGAACATTCCACTTCCTTGAGGTGTAATTTATCACATTATCATTCCACAATAGTACACAACCGAATCACTTCTCTAAATCATCACTATATATCATAAAAAGTTCCACACATGAAGGAATCCGGAGAACTGGTGCAGTGATAATCCTCTATTCAACTCTTTAAAGAACTTGTCACACTCATTGGTCAATACATAATTCACCCAATTCTGAGTCATCTCGGTTAGTGATTTTTAAAATAATTATAAATTTTTCAACAATCATCGACAATATCCATCTTGTCTAAGGAAACTATGGATCTAATTTATATATGCTGGTATAGGCCAGTCCTAAATTTCCTTTATCATAGAAGGGTCTATAGATATCACTTTTCTTTTGATGACATGCCCCATGAATGATACATCCTCATTCGAGAACTCACATTTACTATAATTTGAATATATATTCTATTTTAACAATTCTTTTAGCACAATATTCAATTGATCATCATGATCAATAATTATTTTGGACTACATTATAAAATCATCTATAAATACTACCAAAAATTTGTTGAGGTAATCTCTAAAGAATCCATTCATCAATTCGATAAAGATTTCTTGAGAATTAGTGAGTCCAATTGTAATCACTACAATCTAAAAGTATATATTCATGTTTGAAGGAAATATTGGGAATGTCGTCATTTCCAACCTTTAATTAGTGATATCCTAACCAAAGGTCCACTTTAAAGAAATACTAGGCACCACATAACTGACCAAACAAGTCATCCTTCCATGGTAGGGGATACTTTTTCTTTATCATGATTTTGATGAGTTAAAAATATTAAATATAGAGGTTCATTGAACTATAATTATTATTGATTAATAAGACCGGTTAACCCCATAGTAAAGCACTATGGAGTATAAAACCCATTTTCAGATTCTCTAGTAACTTATTTTTTAGTTTTTCTAACTCAATAATGTCATTCTGCAAGGAGTTATTGATATAGATAGATATCCAGGTACATGTTTGATTGAGAAATCTACCTCTCTGTTAGAAGGAGGATAAGTATACTCTTTTGGGAATACATCAGTGTTATCCCTCACAATAAGTATGTATTCAAGCATAAACCTATCCTTTTTCTCAGTCATTTGGGATATATATTCTTGATCAAAATGAAATTATTACCAAACATGAAAATAATATTCCAAAGGAGATTCATCCACCTCGTTACACTTGTATATAATTACAGGATGAATCTATATGTGAAGAGTGATCTCAATTCTCTATAGTTGATGTTGTCTTTATATAAGGATTGTCAATCCATTACCAATATAAAATCAAACTCTACTAAAGAAAGTGGGACATGATTTTATAGATTTTTCAGTCCAAAAACATTGACAGGGGAGGATTTATATACTTAGGATGTAGTAATTTCTATATTTTCCAATCTCATAGATAGATTAACCCCCATGTTTTGAGGTGTTGTTTGAATATTTCTACTAAACTTAAAAAATATGAAAGAATGTGTATAATTAGAATAAAAAATTTTGTTCACTATTCTTGAATTAATAACCATCACACCATTCACCACATCATTGTTGGGATCCACCTAAAAAGATGTGATATAATATTTCATTCCATAATATCTAGATCATTGAGGTAGTTATTTTTTATTAATCCTTGAAAACTGTTGGCTTAGGTAATTTTCTCACAAAAATCCCATGTTACATTCAGTTGAAACACTTGACCACATGCTATGTGTTCATCTAAACCTTCCTTCCCTCTATCACATTGGTGGGATTCTTCATCTCTCCTCAATAATGATTATATTGATGCCCCTACTTTCCACATTTGAATCATCTCCCAGTCCCGTTGAGATAGTTTTTCGGATGCTTCCTCACAAATTTTTGATATGTTTAATGTTGGGTTTTCTTCCCCTCATGATGGTTTTTTGTTGATCCTCCCAATTTGAATTCAATTTTTTTATTCTTGTCTCCATCATCCTGAGACCACTGAGAGTCACTGATCTCCACCACTACTTTAATAGAAGAACTATCTATTTATGACACCCTGGGATTTTATGAGAAATTTTTTTTTATGTCTTATGTTATACGAAACACCAAAAGAATCTTTCATTACACACAACACTATCTTGGCTTGCGTTACCCGCAATCGCAACCTTACTCGATTGCGTGTGTAGTACACAATACTGGGTTTCACTAAACAACAATATATTATTATAGACTAGCCGTTATGAATAGTACTAATTACATTTTTAATTTTATAAAAATATCTTACACATTTTCTAGATCATGATATGAGAACAAAATAAATTTTGAGTAAAATAATTATTATTCAAAAAATACAGTTTTGCCGCCTTTTGATGGCACACTAACATTAAATCTATTTTTTGACATTTTTATAAGTTAAATTTGAAAAAATAAAATTCCTCTTTGGAATCAGGATATAAAAATTTACTATGGATAAAACTTTCATATTATTCTGATAACTTCCATATTTTAATGAATAGTAAAAACACGCTATATTTTAATTAAAAACAAGTTTTTTCATCGAAATATTTTATATCGTAAAATTATAATATTTATTGGTTTTAAATTATAAATAGAATATATTTTTACCATTTAATATAATTTATGTCATTACCATTTTTTTACATTGAATTGATAGGTAAAAACATTTCAATCTTTGGCATTATTTTAACTTTTAAAAACCCGTTTTCTTAACAACGAGATTAATTTTAAATTAATTACTGCAACTTCTGTGTTTTTAATTTTGAAAAATGGATTCCACATTTGTATTCATTGGGTCCAAATTATGTTAATAGGTTACTTTTATTTATTTTTACATTAAGAATAGTAACTATGGTAATTTTTATTTACTATAGTTAAAAGTAAATCGGGTAATTAAGGGTAAAAATAAGATTATAAAATTACCCTAACACCTGCCAAAATTCTATTGGATGAATAAAAGTCTACCCATATCACCAAAGGGTCGGAATAGATTCATTTAATGGGATTTTGGCCATGGAAATAATTTAATTATTATTAAAACCAAAGAAAGCGACAATATGCCACTCTCTTAAATCTTATAAGTATAATAATTTTAATTTAGTGATAAACTTCATGAAACTTTAAAAATTAATAGTATATAGAAATAAAATAAAATTTTCTACATCATGTGAATTTATGTAGAATTTTTAGGGATTAAATAATTATCATTAAAGGTGACACAATAGTGATTTTAAAATTATTTTATTGATTGAAATATCAAATAAATGGTTTCAAAAATATTAAAATAAATATTATATGAACTATTTAATGTGCTACACGAATTTTCAAGATAAATGTGACATGTTATGAATAAATTAAATCATTTATTTCGAACATATATCCTTTGTGGATTTTATTTAAATTCAAATAAATTAATAGTGTCAAAATTAACACTATTGTTATTTTATAAAAATAACACAATATAAAATTGTTTAAAAATCACAAAAATATTTAAAAATTATAAATTAAAATTTATAAGGTCTAGAATGTTATATAATTATCCAATTATGGAAAATTAAAAACACATATGTAATTATTTATAACAATTTAAAATTTAGAATCTAATTACGACAAATAAAATTAAATAGATTAAATTTGGATAAATCAAGTTGATAAGGTTTAAAATAAATTTCCAACAAGGATAAATTTTATTGGTTGATGAGATTACAACCCTATACCATCTAATATTCTAATATTAGTCATTTTTGGAGGTTTTTAAGTGGGGTTTGATTTATTATAAATTAATATTTTTGAGGTTACCAAAGGTGCCCCTCTCCTCCCTTATAAAAGGGCACCTCCTCCCTCACCTCTTTACACAACTCTGAGCCTTCAAGTGCGGCCAACCCCTAACCATTACTCTTTTCAAGTTCCCTAGTAATATTTTTGAGGTTCTGGTCTTATCAAAAGACCAACTCTAGTCCCATAAGAGGATGTTAAAGTAGGCACGTTGAGGAAGAGGTAATCTCTTCTGCCGATTCTTTCAAGTTTCTTCCTTATTATACTTCCTATTATTTAGTTATTTCATTATAAAGTAATGACATAAGTATCACTCATATACATATATGTTATTATAAATATGAACCAACCCTATTTCACCTTCTATCTATCCTACAGAAAATGAAATCATCGCGCGTGCGTACGTACAGAATACCGTCTCCACGTCGTGGTGTAATATGTTTTCCACCACCACCTTAATTGGATGGGTATAATGGTGTAAAGAATAACTATATATGATTATTATAACATGATACTGATTTTTAGATATTATATCATCAACTCCAATTCTATTCATATAATTATGGGAACGATATCATCGCTCGGGCGTACGTATGGCCTACCGTCTCCATGAAGTGATGTGACTCGTTCTACATGATCTTCATTGAATAATGATTATATAAATGAATTTAATTAATATATATGATATATATTACACTAATAAAATTATGTAAATTAGGTATCTATAACCTAGAAAGAGGAATATGAATTTATTCAACAAAACACGCATAAGAACATAAAGCAATGAACACCCGAATAAAAGTAACAATGAAATATTATTAATAATAAGATAAGAATATGACCATATATGATATAATAATAATTAATATGATTCTGAAATAAGTCAATGACATTATTTAAATCATTATACAGGAGATTTGGATACGTACAGAGCTTATAGGACCTCAGGTAAGGGAAAATCTCACAATCTCATTTTTATCCAAGATTATTTATACTTTAGAATTTACTGGGGAATATTTATCATCCACATCCATGTTTCATCAATATTTAATATTATTTCTATCCTAAAACAATTTTTTAAATCCAATTTTAGCCATTGGTGAGTTTTTAGTAAAATTTATTAAAGGAATCTTTTGTTGTATTTAGTACGAGGTACTTTTTGACTTTTCCAGCCAAAGTACGAGAAGAATGTTTTTTAACTTATACGGAATGAATGGTTTTTTTATGATTTCATAGAACATTATTTCTATGAATAATACTTTAAAAGTTTTCAAGTTTTTTTAATTATCTTCTTTTAATTTGAAATTTTATGACATGTTAAGAAAGGAAAAATGTTTTTGAAGTAGAAAGGATATTTTCCTCAAGAATGGATTTCAAGTGTTTTATCAAAATTATTTTCTATCTAAGATAATATAGGGTTCTGTTTCTATGCCTAGTTTTTACATTTATTTGATTATGTTACGATGGAATTATTTTTATGAATTCCTTTTATCTTATATGGATTATGTTATGATGGCACGATGTTTAAGAATCCCATTTTTATTACATGGGTCATGCTATGATATTTGATTTATGATTTTGTGGAACACATAATAATGGTATCATTGTTAGATGCGTGGGACCTATATCTCACTCCAATGCATTGGGTAATTATTTATATCTCATGAGATAGACATGGATGAAACAATAAGTTAATTCGGTTCAGTGATACAGGACTGGAACAAGGAGTGAACTCATTTCAGAAATGGAGTTTGTCCACTATGATAGTCTTGGAAATGAGTATTGACTAATAAGAAATGATTTTATATGATTATTTGTGTATGAAAAAAAGGTTAATGTTTTAAGTTATTATTATTTGGATTACATGTCAATACTATGATTTATTCCATGTCATGATATTATGATCTCGTTTGCAGGATAAGATTTTCAAAATGTTATGTTCTTATGAATATGATATGATTGATATCTTCTTCGTTTACCCTTACTGAGCATTTGAGCTCACCCTTTTGTATGTTTTCTTTTCCCCAGGTCAGGAAGAAGGATATTAAGTAGGATATGCCAAAAGAGACTCTAGATATGATGAAATGAATGGGAGGCAATGTAGATTCTTTATGAACCAGTTGGGTATGTTTCCCATTTTCTAAAGACACAATACATATACGGTCCTATCATGGTTTTGTTATATGTTGTAATAAGTATTCTTAAATTCTAAAGTAATAACAATGTATGTAATGTATGGGTCATTATAGTTGGTATCAGAGGAAAGTTATAGTCAAAATTTGGAAACTAGGATGTGAAAGACTTAGTAAGAACCCTAAGGATATGTCTATGCATAGAAGAAAATGTTAGTATTTTAGAAATGGCCATGAATATGCTATGATAAGACCTAAAGTGTGAAATTTTATTCTTGATTATGTGGTTTTCCTATTATGATTAGCATTTCTCACACTATGCTTATTAGTTTTAGTCAATGGCTAGAACCCAAAGGAACTGTGTTAATGCTGAATGAGACGGGAAATGCAATGGTTGTCCCCCTGAGGAACCAAATGTTATGAGAGTTCGAATGAAAAATCTTGTATCCATGCTCACACAACTTTCTCAAGCTATGAATCATCCAGGACTTCCAAATGACCAAAGGAAGGAGAAAAATTCTGTTGAATCCTTCATGAGGCAGTGTCCACCCTCATTCAGCGGGACTACTGATCCATTAGTGGCTGAACAGTGGATCAGTACCACTAAAAAGATATTTTCAGTTCTTCAATGTTCTGAACATGATAAAGTCATATTAGCAGTATATCGTTTGGAAGGTGAATCTGATCAATTGTGGAATCTTATTAAGAATACGAGGCAAAGAGATGAAATTGAGTCCATGGAATGGGACGAGTTCAAGAATATAATTTTTCAATAATTAATTCCCTCGTATTCTTCGAACAAAGATGGAGAAGAAGTTTCTTGAACTAAAGAAAAAAAGATGATGAATCAGTTGGTACCTACGAAGCAAATTTTAGAAGACTTGCAAGGTATGCTTTTTGGATTATTATCTAACTTGAGAGTAAGATCGATCTATTCTTTAGTGTCTTAAAACCAAGTCTTCGAGGGGCGTTAGCCATAAGGGACTTCAATAGATACGAGGAAATTGTTCTATGTGATCTCAAGGTTGAGATGGAGATTAGAGTAACCCATCAGTCATTTGAGCTTGATAAGAAGAGGAAAATGGAATTAAAAGGGAAATCCAAAGACCACACTGAAAAGAAGATGAGTTTTCCCTTATGCTCAAAGTGTGGAAAGAAACCTGGAGGGAATTTTCTTAAAGAGACAAGTAAATTTTTAAAATGTGGAAAAGAAGTTCATTGGGCATTTGAATGCTGCAATGATGGGAAAAAAATTTCTTATGGAGAAAACAAAGAAAAGGCTACATAGAATGCACCTCCTACACTTCAATGTTACAAGGGTAAGGAAATAGGGAATTAAGCTAATCAATGCCCTAATCCAAGGGTTTTTGATGATGATCGACATCAACAAACTCTTAAGGACAATGGCAAAGTAAAGTCACAAGCAATTTCTATCGGCGATGTGGAGTGCGATAATGAAGTGGTGAAAGCTACACTTACCATCCACTCTAAAGTAGAAAATGTTATATTTGATTCTGGATCCACCCACTCTTTTATTTTTGAAGATTTTTTATGGGTATTGCTATATTACCTCAATAATTGGATGTTGAGTTAGCTATGACAACCACTAATGGAAAAACAGTCACATAAAAAGTTTACAATTCTTCTCCGATTGAAGTTTGTAAGAAAGTGCTTCCTGTAAATGTTGTGATCCTTCCTATAGTGGAATTTGATGTGATTAATGACATGGATTGGATTTAATTATATGGATCTCATATCAATTTCCAAAGAAGGGAAGTCACATTTCATATTCCAGATCAATAAACGATCATCTATCGATGCAAGGATGAATATAACCTTCCAGTGGAAATTTTTTCCATATTAAGGGTCTTGATTCCAATAAATGAAGGTTATTTACCTCAAATGGATGGAGATAAACTCACGATTAAGAATACACCCATTGTACGAGATTTTGATGATGTCTTTCCAGAGTAATTGTAAGGTCTTCCACTAAATCGTGAAGTTTAGTTTTCAATAGAACTCATACCAGGTGCTATGCCCATTTCAAAGACACCTTATAGAAATTCCCCAATTGAGTTGCAGTAATTGAAGAAGCAACTCCAAGAGAATCTAGATAAGGGATTCATATTCCCAAGTGCATCACCTTGGGGAGAACCTATTCTGTTTATTAAGAAGAAATATGGATGAATGAGACTCTGCATTGATTATTGAGAACTTAACAAGATCACTATCAAGAACAAATATCCTCTACCACGCATTGATGACTTATATGACCAACTACGTGGAGGTCGATGCTTTTCCAAGATTGATCTTCATTCAGGGTATCATCAATTAAGGGTCAAAAGGGAGGATATACAAAAGACGGCTTTCCATACAAGGTATGAAAACTATGAATTTATAGTGAATCCATTTGGTCTTATTAATTCCCCTACTATATTCATGGATCTAATGAATAGAGTCTTTAGAGACTATCTTGATCAGTTTGTGGTAGTCTTTATAGATGATATTATTGTCTATTCAACGAGAAAGGAATAACATAAAGATCACTTTAAAATTGTATTAAAGACCCTATGAAAGGAGAAGATTTATTCCACATTTACCAAGTGCGAATTTTGGATTAAAAAATTTTCATTTTTGGGTCACATAATCTCAAAAGAGGGGATATCAGTGGATCCAGAAAAAACAGAGGTTATCGAAAGATGGTCAAGACCTACAACAGTAACTGAGATCCAAAGTTTTCTTGGTTTGACTAGATATTATCAATGTTTTGTGAAATATTCTTCGTGATTATCTAATCCACTCACTCGGTCGACTCGAAAAGGAGTTTAGTTCGTTTGGACGGAGGTGTGTGAAGATAATTTCAAGGAGTTAAAAATAAGGTTATACAGTGCACATATGCTCACACTACCATGTAGTGGAGAAAGGTTTGTGATCTATAGTGATGCATCCAAGAAGGAATTGAGGTGTGTTATCATGAAAAATGATATGGTTATAGCTTATGCCTCCCGACAGTTGAAAATCCATGAGAAAAATTACCCAACTCATGATTTTGAGTTTTCTGCAGTAATCTTTGCATTAAAGATTTAGAGTCATTATCTGCATGGTGAAAGGTGTGATATTTATACTGATCATAAAAGTTTAAAGTATATTTTCACACAAAAGGAGCTGAATATGCACCAAAGAAGATGGTTGGAGCTGATTAAGGATTACGACTGCTCAATTCATTACCACCCTGGGAAAGCAAACAAGGTGGTAGACACATTATGTAGACAAGACCATGCTAGATTATCCATGATAAGGATCACAAAAGATCCAATATTTATGGATTTACAAAAGATGGGTGTTGGAATTATAATGGAAGGGGAAAAATATTATCTTTCTCAAATTAATGTTCAACCATCTATACATGTGAAGATTATAGAGGCACAGAAAGAAGATGTAGAGTTTCAAAAGAAGGTGAGAAATGTTCCTGACTTCCACATTGATTATGATGAAATAATAAGGTTCAGGAATTGGGTCTGTGTTCCTCCCATCCCAGAATTAAAGAAGGAAATATTGGATGAAGCTCATAGTTCTTCATTCTCTATTCACCCTGGAAGCACGAAGATGTATAGGGACCTGAAGGAGTACTTCTGGTGGGATGGCATGAAAAGATATGTTGTTGAATATGTCTCTCGATTCTTGGTTTTTCAGCAAAATGAAGCTAATAGATAGAAGTCTAAGGGGATGTTATAACCATTACCCATACTAGAATGGAAATGGGAAAACATCACTATGGACATTGTCACTAGACTTCCTAAAACATCCAAAGGAAATAATGCTATCTGGGTTATAGTTGATCGTCTTACAATGTCAGCACACTTCATTGCTATTAGAGAGGATTTCTTTCTTGATCAGATTGCGATGATATATGTAATGGAAGTGGTAAGATTTCATGGAGTACCACTTTCTATTATATCTGATTGGGATCTGAGGTTTACCTCAATGTTTTGGCGAAGTCTTCAGCATACTCTAGATACAGAGTTGAGTTTCAGCACTGCTTATCATCCTCAGATAGACGGTCAGTTTGAGAGGACAATTCAAACTCTAAAAGACATGTTTATATATTTCTCTATGTATTTCATAGGTGGGTAGGATCAAAACCTACCTTTGGTGGAATTTTCTTATAATAATAGCTTTCACTCCAGTATTTAGATGGCTCCTAATGAAGCTCTCTATAGAAAGAAATGCAGAAGCCTAACTTGCCGGGATGAAGTTGGGGAAAGAAAGCTATTAGGGCCTGATCTTGTTGATGAGATGGTAGAAAAGTTCCAATATATTCAAAAAACACATAAGAGCAGCTCAGAGTCGACAAAAGCATTATGCTGATAACCGAAGAAAAGACCTAGAGTTTGAAGTGGGTGATAAAGTGTTCTTACGAATATATCCCAGGAAGAGAGTAATGAGATTTGGAAAGAAGGGAAAGCTGAGCCCTAGGTATATTGGTCCTTTTGAAATACTATATCATGTTGGGTAGGTAGATTACCGATTGAAGCTTCCACCTAATCTCTCTCAAGTTCATGATGTGTTCCATTTATCTCTCCTGAGAAAGTTCATACTCGATCCTTCGCATGTACTAAGCTCAGAAGTTGTACCGCTCCAGTAGGATCTTTCTTATGAAGAACAACCAATAGAGATTTATCATAGAGAAAAAGTCCTATGAAAAATGACCACTCACTTGGTTAATGTTTTACGGAGGAACCACCAATTAGAAGAAGCTACATGGGAACTTGAGGATATGATGGGGGAGAGGTATCCTCATCTGTTTGTTAAAAAGTGACAAATTTCGAGGGAGAAATTCATTTTACGGGGGGTAGAATGTTACACCATGAGATTTTATGAGAATTGTTTTATGTCTTATGTTATACGCAACACCAAAGGAATCTTTCACTACACACAACACTAACTTGGCTTGTGTTACACGCAATCACAACCTTACTCAATAGTGTGTGTAGTACGCAATACCGGGTTTCACTAAACAATGATATATTATTATGTACTAGCCTTTATTAATAGTATTAACTACAATTTTAATTTTATAACATTATCTTAGACATTTTCTAGATCATGGTAGGAGAACAAAATAAATTTCGGGTAAAATAAGTATTATTCAAAAAATGAAATTTTGCTTCCTTTTGATGATGAACTAACATTAAATATAGATTTTGACATGTTAATAAGTTCAATTTGACAAAATAAAATTCTTCTTTGGAATCGGGATATAAAAATTTACTTTGGATAAAATTTTAATATTATTCTGATAACTTTCATATTTTAATGAATAGTAAAAAGACGCTATATTTTAATTAAAAATAACTTTTTTATTCACAATAATTTATATTGTTAAATTATAATATTGAATGGTTTTAAAGTATAAATAGAATATATTTTTACCATTTAATATAATTTATTTCATTACCATTAATTTTACATTGAATTCATAGGTAAAAACATTTCAATCTTTGGCAATGTTTTAACTTTTAAAAACCCATTTTCTTAACAACAAGATTAATATTAAATTAATTACTAAAACTTCTGTGTTTTCAATTTTGAAAAATTGATTCCATATTTGGATTAATTGGGTCCAAATTATGTTAATAGGTTACTTTTATTTTTTTTTGACATTATGAATAGTAACTACGGTATTTTTTATTTACTATAGTTAAAGGTAAATCGGGTAATTAAGGGTGAAAATAAGATTATAAAATTTCTATAACACCTGCCAATATTCAATTGGATGAATTAAAGTCGACCAATATCACCTAAGGGTCGGAATAGATTCATTTTATGGACTTTTGACATTGGAAATAATTTAATTATTATTAAAACCAAAGAAAGTGACAACATGTCACTCTCTTAAATCTTATAAGTATAATAATTTTAATTTAGTGATAAACTTCAGGAAGATTTGAAAATTTGTAGTCTCTAGAAAGATAATAAAATTATATACATCATGTGAATTTATTTAGAATTTTTAGAAATTAAATAATTATCATTAAAGGGGACACAATAGTGATTTTTAAATTATTTTATTGATTTAAATATCAAATAAATGCTTTTAAAAATATTAAAATAAATAATATACAATCTATTTAATGTGATCCACGAATTTTATAGATAAATATGACATTTTATTAATCAATTAAAGCTTTTATTTCAAACATATCTACTGTGTGGATTTTATTTAAATTCAAATAAAAGAATAGTGTCAAAATTAACACTATTGTTATTTTATAAAAATAACATAATATAAAATTGTTTAAAAATGACAAAAATATTTAAAAATTATAAATTAAAATTTATATTCTCTAAAATTTTATAAATTATCCGATTATGGAAAATTCACAGCACCTATGTAATTATTTATAACAATTTCAAATTTAGAATCTTATTACCACAAATAAAATTAAATAGATTATATAAGGATAAATCAAGTCGATAAGGTTTAAAATAAATTTTCAACATGTCTAAATTTTATTTATTGATGATATTACAACCATATCTCATCTAATATTATAATATGAGTCATTTTTTGAGGTTTTTAGTTGGGGTTTGATTTATTATAAATTAATATTTTTGAGGTTTCCAAAGGTGCCCCTCTCCACCCTTATAAAAGGGAACCTCCTCCCTCTCCTCTTTACACAACTTTGAGCCTTCAAGCTCGGCCAAACCCTGACCATTACTATTATCAACTTCCCTAGTAATATTTTGGAGGTTTTGGTCTTCTCAAAAGACCAACTCTAGTCCCTTAAGAGGAAGTTTAAAGGAGGCACATCGAGGAAGAGGTAATCTCTTCGACCGATTATTTAAAGTTTCTTCCTTCTTCTACTTCCTCTTATTTAGTTGTTTAATTATAAAGTAATAACATAAGTATAAATAATATAATGATATGTTATTATAAATATGAAACAACCCTAATTCACCTTCTATCCATCCTACGAAAAATGAAATCACCTTGTGTGCGTACGTACGAAATACCGTCTCCACGCCGTGGTGTAATCTGTTTTCCACCACCACCTTACTTGGATGGGTATAATGGTGTAAAGATTAACTATATATGATTATTATAACATGATACTATTTCTAAGATATTATATCATCAACTCCAATTCCATTCATATAATTATGGGAACGATATCATCGCTCGTGCGTACGTACGACCTACCATCTCCGCGATGTGATGCGACTCGTTCTACATGATATTCATTGAATAATGATTATATAAATGAATTTAATGAATATATATGATATAAGTTACACTAATAACATTATTTAAATGAGTTATCTATAACCTAAAAATATTAATATGAATTTACTCGACAAAACACGCATAAGAACATAATGCAATGAACACCCGAATAACAAGTAGCAATGAATTATTATTAATAAGCAGATAATAATATGACCATATATGATATCATAATAATTACAATGATTATCTAAGAAGTCAATGACATTATTTAAATCAATATAAACGATATTCGGATACGTAAAGAGCTTATCAGACCTAAGGTAAGGGAAAATATCGCAATCTCATTTTTATCCGAGATTGTTTATACTTCAGAATTTACTGGGGAATATTTATCATCCACATCCATGTTTCCTCTATATGTAATATTATTTATATCCTAATACAATTGTTTAAATACAATTTTACCCATTGGTGAGTTTTTAGTTAAAGTTATGAAAGGAATCTTCTGTCGTTTTTAGTACGAGGTACTTTTTGACTTTTCTGGCCAAAGTACGAGAAAATGTTTTTTTAACTTATACGACATGAATGATTTTTTTTTTGATTTCATAGAACATTATTTCCACGAAGATTACTTTACAATTTTTAAATCTTATTTTTAATTAAATTCTTTTAGTTTAAAATTGTATGTCATTTTAAGAAAGGAAACATTTTTTGAAGTAGAAAGGATATTTTCCTCAAGAATGGAGTTCAAGTGTTTTATCAAAATTAAATTCCATCTATGATAATATACGGTTCTGTTTCTATCACTATTTTTACATGTATTTGATTATGTTATTATGGAATTATTTTTATGAAGTCTTTTTATCTTATATGGATTATGTTATGATGGCATGATGTTTAAGAATCCCATTTTTATTAAGTGGGCTATGCTATGATATATGATTTATGATTTTGTGGCACACATAAGAATGATATAATTATGAGATGGGTGGGACCTATATATCCCTTCAATGAATTGGGTAAAGATTTATATCTCATTATATAGACATGGATGGAATGGAAAGTTAATCCGGTTCCGTGATACAGGACTGGAACGAGGAGTGAATTCGTTTCAGAAATGGACTTTGTCCATTATGATAGTCTGGGAAACGAGTATTGATTAATAAGAAATGATTTTCTATGATTATGTGTGTATGACACAAAGTTTAATGTTTTCTGTTATGATTATTGGGATTACATTTTACTACTATGATTTATCCCATGTCATGATATTATGATCTCTTTTGCAGGATAAGATTTTCAAAATTTTATGTTCTTATGAATATGATGTGATTGATAAATTTTTCATTTACCCTTACTGATCATTTGAGCTCAACCTTTTGTATGTTTTCTTTTCCCCAGGTCTGGAAGAAGAATATTAATTAGGATATTCCAAAAGGGACTCTAGATATGATGAAATAAATGAGAGACAATATAGATGATTTATGAACCAATTGTTTATGTTTCCCAGTTTCTAAAGACACTATACATATATGGTCCTATCATGATTTTGTTATATATTGTCATAAGTATTCTTAAATTCTGAAGTAATAACAATGTATGTATATTATGGGTCATTATACTATTCAAATAATTCAATGAATAAAATATCTAAGGGTTTTCATTGACATGGGTTTTACCCACAAATGAAGTGATCTTACTTTCTTTCGGTGTTCATGACAAATCCAAAGGCATGTCATGCAAGCCATGTGATGTTTGTCTCATGATCCCAAATAGACTCATATTATTTTTGCTTTAGTATGAGAAATACCCTCTATATTTTAATAAGGAGTGTTTGGGGAATATATTTATCAAAACATATTTTCTCTAATCATTCCTAATCCATGTAATTAATATACTATATGGACTTGGTCTTCTCGATTAACATCCATCACTGATCGACTTCCCGCTCCATGTGATAAATGAAAAAAATAACTTCCACTTGTTCCAAGAATTGGAGGAAGAGAATATCTTATCAATAGAGTTAATCCATAATTCAATGACGAGTTCATTAAAATATCCACTAATCATAAGAGGCTTTATCACATGAAGAAATCATATATAACTTGATATTTCATAGGTAAAGTAGGGTGTTCCAAATGACTCACATTATTATTCATAACATGAGCTTCTTAATTTGGTATTTACATGATTTTTGGATCTCTTATACACAGATTGTTATTTATATAATTAGGGAAATCATTACATTATATATCACATTTGTTTTTGGCCTGTGTTCTCCTATTTTAAACCATTAGCTATAAATGAAAATAAAAAGGGATGAGAAAAATTAACGAGTAAAAGTATAAAAATGAAAATTATGAATATAGACGGAATAAATTATAAATTAAAATAAAATACTAATTTATGAATATCTAATTTCTATTAAGTTTATCCATGATAATTTCTCTATTAGGGTTTTTAAACAATCAATTTGTTCATGTCCTTCATAATGTTTTGTAAAGAGTTTGTGAATTTTCAAGGCATATCCTCTAGGAGTATCAAACTAAGTGTGAAAAAAAAGACTATTGTCATGAACCAATTCCCAATTGATTCTATCACAATATAGTTTCTTCGGTGATGTTACCTCAAGGTAAATATTTTCCAGAGCCACATCCACATTTATTATCAAGACTGAGATGTATTTTCTTGGAAACCACTCACTCTAAACTTCACGAAAAGTCAATGACATTTTCCTATACATAGATTTATCCAGGGACATATCAGAAGGTTCTCAATAAGTACTCTAGTTAAAATCCCCAAAAATAACTAGACCTCCCTTTTATATAAACTATAAAAGTAAAAACCTTTTAAACATATTATTACATGATTTTTAAAATAAATATCAATTAACTACTACCCAAGGATTGAGAAATAACAATGTTTTTTTAATATGATATTTAAAATACAAAAAAATAAAATAAACTAAAACATTATTTTTTATTCACCATAATGAATTCATAAAATCTCCCCAATCTCATTAAACTATAAAGGACAACCTAGGGAATACATAAACAAAGGCATGAGCTATAACACCAAGTAAGGGAATAAACATGGAAATATAGAATATAATTTGAGAGATAAGGAATAACATAGTAACATAAATATAATGGATCATGAATAATCATATGGAGTCATAACCTAAGGATCATGGAATCATAATATCCAAAAATATAATAATGTCGTGTAAACATAAAACAACACATAAACATGAGTCAATGGTAACACCCAAGATAATGTCACAAAGTGAAAAATGTACCATAATGGATTGCGATTACTCCCTAATCTCATAATTGTTTTTTTCAAGAGAGTAAAACATTATACAATGAAGTAAAATTATACATGGGAGTACCCATCATAACATGTTCATTCCTATGTTCTCCAAAAAAGGGAATAATTCATAAGTCATAAAAAATACATTTAAATAATTGAACTTCTTTATTATATTACCCCATGAAAGGAATGTAAAAGGGTTGTTATATATGTAAGAGAAATATAAATATCATTTTCTTGAAATAAATTATATAAAATATTGATAAAAGGTTAGTTAGATATATAATGTTTCGTAACAAAAAGAAAAGCGTGATTCATAGAGATCCAATACCTTATATCTGAATCTATTCTACACTTGCACTTACCATAATAGATAATTAAATTTGATTAATTAAATATATAATTTTGATACTTTTCATATATATCTGATTTATTATAAATTCATTTTGTTCATTTATAATCATTTCAGTGAGATATAATTTTTTAATTTATTATTCCGTTAGTTTTCATTTCACGGTTTCATGGTCAAATCATTTTCTGATAAAATTAGAAGTTCTTTTTTAAATGGGACTAAAACTAAAGAAGTGAAATGAAATACTATTCAAGAAAATAAAAAAATCTAAATGGTCCCAAATATAATTTTTTTCATAATGTTTTTTGGATGATTCTTTCAGTAAAAACACTAACATAATTTAGTTAATTCATTTTGGCGGTTTTACAGACCATCATGAACTAGATTCATTTTATCTTATATTACATCCATATATTAATTCTAGAATATGAGGAAATATATGAAATAAATATTTAGGTTATTATAAATAATTATAATTGAATTTAAACCTTCCAGGAAAGTGATAATTGGAAATTACAACTCATCACCAATGAAGGTGGTGAAGTGACATATCACAGACGATGTTTTAATTTTTTGGATAAACAAAGAAGAGAAGTGATTTTATGATGGATATTCTATTTAAGAATAAAAATTTAGTATATATATGATAATGGTGTTATCATTACACATTTAATAGCAGGTGACGATGATTTAGAGGGAAAATATAATTTAAAATATAAAGATGGTGGATTTTATCACTAGAATGTTTTCTCCATGGGAACAACCTTAAGTCACATAGAATTGGTCTTTTGGTGATACCAGAAGAACTAGGATGAGTTGGAGAGTCTTGGGAAGGTAATTGGGAAGGATATTGGTAAGATACTAGGATTATAAGGTGTAAGTAGGAGTGAAATTTATAAGGGTAGGAGAGGAGTGTTTTTGAATATTATATTAAATAGTTTGTTATTTTGGATGAAGAATAACAATAGTATTTATTATTGTGTATATATATAGTAACTAGTGAAATTAAGTTTTAAATAATGGGTCCTTAGATCATCCATGATACAAAAATTCATTTATTTAACTTATCATTTCAAATAATATAATTTACTATTTTTAACTCTTCCAAAAAAATTCAACTCTTTTAGAAATTTACCAGAAATTAACCCTAACAATTTTCTGACATGTAGATTTATAAAATTAAATCTATTTTATGAAAGTAAATTTATAAATACTAGAAATTTAATTTTTTTATAAAATAAATATTTATTTGAAAAACACTAATTTTAATATTACAATAAATTCTCTAAACCTTTGAAAATGTACATAGGGTCTCATAAAATTTTCTTATCATTATAATATAACATAATAGAAATTTTTAAAACCATTTTAGGTGAATAATAATTATTTTGAATCATTATATATTTTACAATAATGAGTATTTACATAGATTATATAAAAATAAGAACACTTATTTTATATTTTTTAAAACATTTATTTACATTTATATTAATATAAATGTGCCATATTTGCATTTTATAAGACACCAAAATAGTATTTTTACACTTCCAAAGGAGAGGTTACTATTATATCAGTTCAACTAATATTCCTAACTATTAGACTACTACTCAAAGAGTTAAGGTACTATTCTAATGGCTATATTACTATTACAATGGTTATATTACTATTCTAATTATCTAATTTATAATAGTTATATGGATGAACCATTTCATATAAATTCCTTATATTTCATTCATTCATCATTCAGTTCCATTATATAACAAGGTTATATACATTTTTATTTTCAAAATGCATATTGCATTACTAACATTTTTCTTCATTTTTATAGTGTTGTTTGTGAGTGCACCTATTCAACTGGATTGAGAAGATTGAGGTTTTTATATTTTGGATACATTATTTTCTATTTTTATCCCATTGTAACATTTTAAATTCTTATGGAATATTTTACTCTGTAAATTTATTTTTCATGTTAGTATAATAAAATGTGGTTGGTTTTATCTTGTGGTTCATGTGAATTATATTATATTACTAAATGTACTCAATTATAATTTGGGATATTATATTTATAAAAACTTTTGATATTTTACAGGATCTAAAAAAACCTATAATTGTTTATGGTACATGGAATCCATTTTAGAATTCAAGACTATATTTTTCCTCACAACTTTTGAGTTTCTTATCACTTCCTTAAGGGATAAATGTTCATCATTAACAAATAATAATGAGTAACTATACTTAATAAATAAAAAATAGTATATCAATAGTAATTTAACATAATTGATTGTCATATGAAAAAATTATGTCTCTTGAACAACTTTTTAAATGGATTCATTTATAAATTTTCATGTTCCAATTCTTCTTTATCATGAACCTCGACTTCATAAATATTGAACTTTCCCCCACAATATCATTTTGAGATTTTCTACCTCACAAGGAATATCACATGTATTTCACTTATTAAATTTTTATTTCGTATAACATATAGATAACATCCCCTTGTTTCATTTGGACATCCTATAAATATTCACTTAGTGCCTCAAGGGTGAGTTTATTTCTAGAGACAACCTTAACAAATTATCTACACTACTATAAATGTGGATATGTAAAAATATGTTTTTATTTACTCCAAAACTCACATAGATATATATTTATTAATTTATTTGGTACTTTGTGTAGTGTGTATTCTATAGTATTTGATGCACATCCCCCAAATGATAATGGATGACTTTTATGACTAATCATCAATATCACCATGTCCAATAACGTATGGATCTTCCTTTCAGTGAAACCATGACACTATATTGTATAAGGAGGAGGTTTTTGAGGGAAAATCTATAAATACCAACAATTATCTATTAATTAATGGTTATGATATTCTCTGCCACAATCAAAGAAACATTTTATTATATTTCTACCAATATAATTCTCTACTTCATTCTTATATTCCATAAATTTATAAAAGGAATCATACTTACAAATCCTAAAGTATAAATATTTATATTTAATAAATTAATTGATAAAAGTTATTAATTAAGAGTATCCACATATAAATTCATGTATAAAAGGTCCATACAAATCTATATAAACTAGCTTAATAAGCTTTGTGTCTCTTTCACCAATTTCAAAAAAAAAGAGATTTGGTCATTTTTCCTTGAAAATGATAAAACACATTTTTATTTAATATTTTATTGATAATAAATATCATAATTCCCTCGAATTATTTTAAATATGTTTATTTATGTAATATTTATGTTTAGATCATTCATTTCCAAATTTTATGAAAATTACAGTTTTGACCCTTTAAAGTTAACTATAGTATTTTAGCCCTAAATATGGTTTTTTGGATTATTTCAAAAAAAATATTCCATCACATAGTTAGTCACTAAATGATATAAAACAATAATTTAAACCATTTTTTATGTATCTTAAATTTTATTATAGTAAATGGTCCATGAAATCAAAGTTTCTCTTGACAGTTTAAATTGGACATTACTTCACCATTTGGATCATATCTTATACATATGGATTTGGATTGGCATAATCATTGGGTAGTATATAGAGGACCAAATTCCACATGAATAACCCTTATTTAAGTATATATGGTTCAAGTATTTTAGATATCAACAAGTTAATGGTTTTTGGATTAAAATATTTTTCAGAATTTCCCATTCACACTTATAATGTATTGGAACCCAAGAAACCCCTCCACTCTTTAAATGTGTTTTTTAACATGTATGGGGTTGGAAATGAATTATAGGATTTAGAGTATAGGATAATTTATGACTTTTAAAATTTGTACACTATAATGTCTCAAGTTAGGATCTCCTCCAAAATGCTTTCCTTTACATCTTATTTGTTATAATGTTGTTGTTACTTCAATAAATTCTATATTTATATTATATTTAAAATCATCTATTTAATTATTTTCTCATCATATTTCCATTTTTTAGAAATAATTATAGGAAATTATATTGTGTTAAACCCATTATTTACATTTTCACATGAAAATTGTTTCTACAATGACTCCACCACCCATGAGAGAGTAATTTTTATAAGTAATCAATCTAATTATCACCTTATCCACTTATTTATTTTTAAAAAATGAACTAAAATTATTCAATTAATATTATCTATAAATTTATTTCTTAAAATAAAATAAAATATTCAAGAAACTTATAAATTAATAGAAAGCATGTGAGGTCAAGTATTGTGTGAATTGTGAGAGTGGGATCTTAATCGGTGAACCAAAACAATTTGGGATCAATTTGTATAATGAAAATTAAGTACCAACACTAAATTCATCCCCATATGCTTGATGGATATATACCATAGTTTAAAACTGACCATAAGCTATCCATATAACATTAATCAAAGATGTGTGCTAGGATTTCAGATTCTAAAGCATGCCTTGGGGTTAATTATTTTCATCATTGTGGTTAGATTAATTATTATATGTATTTTGGGTTAACTAATTAGGGGATCATAATTATATTTATTTTAATTTATAGATAATTATATATAAGTTAGTGATGAGGTAGAATTAAATCTATTATGTATTCTGAAAAAAAATTCTAAAAAATATCTTCTAATTGAGTTTCATAAATTAAAATTCAAAAAGAAAAAAACAGAAAAATTAAATAATCACCCAACATACATCTTCTAGTGTTTTAAAACTTTAAAAAACCCCCAAATTTTTTAGTATTATGATTTTTTTTTTAAATATACCTTTAATATATTATTTTATGCACTTCCTCTTTAGAGAATAATCTTGTTCATCTACTCTATAACACCTAAGTACCAAAAAACCACCCATTATTTGAGAGAACCAATGATAATACATTTAAAAATTGTTCATTTTCTGTGGAAGAAAGTACTTTAATGAAGAAATTAGAGGTAATTTTCTTCTTCATTTCATACTCTTCTTCTCTTCTTTGTTACTTCTTTAAATTTATAATTTTATTTGTTTTGTTTTTTTGGACTATAATTTCAAAATTCATATTATCATGATATTATGGTAAAATTATATTCCATTATCTCTTTTCCCCAATATATAAATTATCCTATCCTGATGATCTATTTTAACTAGAACCTAATATTGAACATATCATTAGGTCTCAAATAAAACAATCTAGGTCTATAAGAATTGTTGAAATTTACACATTTGAGGAATTACACTAATTAAAAAATTTGAAATAGGGAGAATATCTGGAAAAAAATATAGATAAAATTACTGAAAATAACAACAATGAAACTGAAAGAACCATTTCAGTTTTAGATTAACCTAATATTATTTATAGACCTACATGAATTTCATATCAAACTCTCAAATCGGTCTTCATACTAGATTTGGGTTAAATCATATTCTCCAAAAATTTCAGGGATTACCTGGTTAGTATTAAAATTGACACATTAATGAATTAAATTTATAATACTCAATAATTAAACCGACAAATATATATATTGATTAAATCAAACTAAGAGAATTCACATTTTCACATGAAGAAATCTTAATGTATTTGATGTATTATTTAAAACTTGAAGATGTAACATGTTGGAACAATTTTAAATGTATTTTCTTATAAATATTATTTTAAGATTCAAGAACCACTTCTATTTGAAAAGAGATCCCATGGATTAATCAAGAACATATTGGGTCAATGTATGAGTGCTGCGATCAATTCAAGAAGTTGTTCTCATGCTTCCCAAATCACAAAATCATTGAGAAACTCATCATTAGATACATCAATGAAGGAATAAAAGCTATGAAGAGGATAATGGTGGATGATAAATCATGAGGAGAAGTCGTAAAAAATAATAGATTCTAGGTAATTGATTGAAAAGATGGAGAAAAGCTATGAATAATTTTAGTATTGAGGTACACTACTTGATAGAGGAGTATATCAAGTTAGTCCATCTCTTGAAAATATTTTAATTTATAATAATTTGTAAGAATTAACCCCTATAGTTAAATATATTTCATTAGATCAAGAGACATCTCAAACATATACCATAATACATTATGGAATTTTCATTGAAACAAACCACCCTACCAACTATTTTCCCCTATTACATGAGATAGATAATTATGTTTTCATATTCCCTGAGAGTCCATATCACCAGTAACAATAATAAAATCCTAAAATTTGGTTTGATTACATTACAATAACATATAAACAAGGGTTCAAAGACTACATGGATATGTGGTACAGATCTATAAAACAACAAATCCCCCTTTTAAATAATACCTCTATCAGCCTCTATTGAACCAACATGGTTTCCAACAACAATAGAAGATATATTATGCCCAATAATCAACAAGTAAACAAAAGTAAGGGAATTAAAAATGAAAGGTAGATTCTAATATTTATGATATTTAAAAAAATACTTCCATATCATCAAAATGATCTGAAGCATCAAGTTACAAATTTGTGAGAATCGAAGATGTAAATGAGCTTGATTTTCACTACCCTCTATATACTATTAAGTAAGAACCCCAGAAATATTATTTCCAAAAATTCCCTAAATCCATAGTGGAACATTATTTATATCTAAATGAGAAGTGGGATGAAAATATTTTTTACATCCTCTCTAATATAACCCCTGAAATTCACCTCAACCTATGAGAATACCCATTAAAACCAACTAATGAGAAACTAAAGGAGAAATAAAAATGTAACAAAAGATTTATGATGTTCCTCATAAACCCATTATGCTTCTGAATAATTTTGAACAAACCAAGAAAATAGTTGAAGAGTTTGTGAAAAAATATGTTTTCTATATATTTAGGTGTGTTGAGATAAAAAACCACTACTTAAAGTAATTAAGACAATTACAATGTAATCCATGTTTTTAAAGAACTATAGAAAAATTGAAGAGGGATACATGGTAATGAGGGAATCATATTGGGAGGAATGTATATAAACTCATCACACAAACCATGGTGATGCCAAAAAAGTGCATAAATCCTAATTCATTCACTGTGAAATGGAATATCATAGAGTCACAAGTTTTTGATTCTTTATGTGATTTGGAAACTTTAATAAATTTGATGAATCACAATGTTTTCTCTTCATTAATTGTTGGTGAGTTGATTCTAATAAGACTAGTGTTGGAATTAAAAGATAATGATATGTCATATTCAGTGGGAGTCCATGAAGATATGAATATTCGAGTAAGGGACATGATCATTCATGTGGATTTATACATTATAAATATAGAGGATTATTAGTTATATTTACATGCTCCCATAATTATTTGAATATCCTTCCTCAAAACTTCCATGAAAATCATAAATTTATATAAGGGTATACTTTATATGGAATTTATTTATATGATCTTAAGATTTAATAGTATCGACTCTATGAAGTACCCCTTAGGAGACTATATTACTATCCTCATCTCCCATTATGGATCATCTTGTGATGAATCTATAATTTTTTTTATATTTTTAAAATGGGGATAATTCCACACTTAAGGGGATTTTTTATATTGGTGATGGATTGATGTATCAGAACACTTCCACACCTATTTCTCCTAATAATTCATCTCTTTCTACTGATTTTGATAAGGATTATGATATTGGGAAGAAATTTTTTAATTATAAAATAGTTATTGGTTTTCTAGATGGATATAATTGATTTTTTATTTATGATAGGGATGTACATTCCGATAATAACATACATTATGCACGCATCTCACTTCCAATGTCATTTAAATCTATATAACACCCAACCAAACTGGATCTCAAAACCATTTCCCCCTGACATAAAATATTCATACATGTTGAATGATGAAAAATTACCTATAATAATTCCTTCCTGAACAAGAAACTCAATTTTTTAATATTCTATGGGAGAATATTAGGTTAATTTGGTAGAACCTAGTAGGAATATAGGTAATTATCAAAACCATTTGAATTCACATTATTCTTTTAGGGGATGGGTCTAATCTAGTTATAAATTACGAAGGAGACTTAAACCAACATTATTAGAAGTTGTAAACAAAGAAGTGGAAAAATTTCTTGATGTAGGTATCATTTACCCCTTTCACGACTCTTAGTGGGTTAGCCCTATCCATGCTATAAAAAAAATCAGGTTCAGTATTATAGAAAATGAAAATGATCAGTTACTTCTTATAGTAGTGAAAAATATTTGGAGAGTGTGTGTGGATTAAAGGGAACTGAATCAATCCACTCATGGATACCATTTCCACTCTATTCATTTAATTTATGATTTAGATATTTTTAAGTAAGGACCAATATTTATTAATGTATGGTCTATCAGGCTATTTTTAGGTTCCCATTATAGTATAAGACTATAACAAGATGAAATTATCTTTCCTATTTTGTAGATTTTTATATAGAATATTTCCATTTGGGATTTGTAATTCCCCAAGAACCTTTCAAATAAAAATGGTGAATATCCATTCTGAATTACATGATACATGAATTGAAGTATTTATTACTGATTTTATAGTGTATGGTTTCCCAATTTATCAGTGTCTCTTGAGTTACAGTAATGTGTTACATCACCGTATTGAGATCAATATTACATTAAATTTATAAAAATGTATTTTTATGGTAGATAATGTAATTTTTTAGGAAATATAGTCTCAAAAAATTAAATTTTTGTTGATAGATCTAAGGATGAAATTATTTACACATTTCCATATGCCACTTCTTTGTGTGATTTCATATCATTATTAGGATATTCAAGATTCAATCTCAGCATCATTATATATTTCAATAATATTTATATTCCATTATTGATATTACTAAAAAATATTCTAATTTTTTTGATTATTATTTTATGGATTCATTTGATGATCTCAAGAAAACCCACACCACACAACTGATCATTGAGTCACAATAGTGGGAGCATAGATTCAATATTAGTGTGGTGATTCAAACATTATAATTCAAGTTATATTATCACAGATGGTGGAAGGGAATTACCTATATGTTTTACCATTATTTATGGAAATTGGACCTTCACAATCAAATTAAAAAACCCTAAAAAAGAGTTTTTTACTATCATATTTTATTTAGATAAGTTTCTTATTTTTTTCTAAGGATTTTTTTTGACCATTCAACTTTGTGGTGACTCTTGATGATACTCGAAGAAAATCCTAGAATTATCTATTGGATTATTCTTCATTAAGAGTTATATATTCATATAAAGGATAATATGTTTTTATAGAACTTGGTGGTATACCACACTATTATGACCACTCACACACTTGAAGATGACACCATGGAACTTGTACAACATCCAGACACATTTCATGATGAGAAACACTAATCACTCTCATGTACATATCCTTGGTATACTGATTTAGTTAAATATTTTTTTCTCTTAAATTTTTGTAAATTTAAGTGAACACCATGTCCAAATTTTTAAAAGTGAATCTAGGTATTATGCATGGGATGATCCCAACATCTGGTGTATGTGTAGTGACCATGTTATTATGAGGTGTGTTCTTTATCTTGAATCTATGTATATGCTATATTCTTATCATATACATTCAAGTGGTGGTGACTTTAGAACCCAAAGAATATCTAGGAATGTCTTAGAGTCACGATTATATTATCCTCGGTTGTTCCATGATACTCATGTGTTTTGGAAGTCATGCTCACATTGCCAAAACATTGGGAATATTTCTAGGAGACATGAGATGCATCAATTGCCCATATTATTCAATGAGATTTTTGGTATATAGGGAATTGATTTTATGGGCCTCTCTCCATGTTCATTTGATTTTTCATAATTTTGGGTTTTCTTGATTATTTTAGAAAATGGGTGGTGGCCAATGCCACCAAGATTGATAAATCTCATATTATCATTGATTTTTGTCAGGGATATTATTTTTATTGGTTTTGAATACCAAAGGCTCTTAGTAATGATCATGATTCATAGTTTCACACCTAGAATTTGGATTCCCTCCTTTAAAATTATAGACTAAATCACAAAACATAAAGTCCTTAACATCCATGAACAAAAGGTTAGGATGATATTTCAAATTTGGAGTTGATGTAGATATTGGAGAAAACCATGCAGCCAAATAGAATGTATTAGAGAATGATATTATATAATATGGTCTGTTCTTATTGGAATGTTTAGAATATTCTCATCATCTTTTCTACATTTTAAGATTATCTTTGGGAAATATATTAATCTTCCTATCGAAATCGAGCATGTGGAATTTTTGAAGATAAAGAAGTGAAACATGGGTCTCCCTCTACTGTAGTAGCACTGTAGCACATCACTGTAGCATTACTGAAGTAGTGGTGGAACTATTGTAGCGGTGACACTGTAGCAGCGGAGTGACTGTAGTAGGGACTGTAGCAGCGGTAGTACTGTATAAGGTATTGTAGTAGTAGACGTACTGTAGCAGTACTGTTCACTGAGGGGTCCTTTGGGCAAAAAAAAGGGCTTTCAAGCCTTGTATTCCGGACACTTGGACTTGGGCCTTAGAGCTATGTAATGGGTCTCCATCTACCCAGTCTAAAGAGGTCTTTTCTTTAATAATAAATTGAGGCTTCGACCCCAACCTTTTAAAAAACATGGATTTATCTCAGGTAGGAGATCAATGGAAGCTATAAAGTCAAGAACATGAGATGATTTAATTATCATTATATGATAACTTAAGTCTCTATAATTAATGAGAAAAATAAACCCATTACATGATGATCTAAATGAGTGAGTAAAATGAGGGATATAAAGTTACTTTTTTACAATTGAAGACTAAGTTTAGTTGTTGGTATATTGCATATCAGATGGTTTGGAAATAATGTTGTATCCATTTTTTTCTTTATGGTGTAGTTTCAATAAAAAAGAGGTCAGAGGAAGAATATTTACTATCAATGTGAAGTGTTTTAGGTAATACACTGATGTAATTCCCACACATGCAGTTGATTTCATCACACCGCATGACCCCATCATCAATTTAGATCATTAGGATTTCCTGAAGACCTTCATTTTTATATAATTTTTACTTTTTAAAATTCAACATTGAATGTAAATATATTATCTCTTATGTTTATATTGAATAAAATGTAACATATTATGTGTGAGGGAGGGGACAACATTTTAGGTAGATTCATTAGGATTTTCATTTGTGTGTTTTGTGTGTTTGGTTTGTGTTATTAAAAAAAGAATAAAAAATCATCATGTAATATGCTCATTTATATATAAAACATATGAAAAATCATGTTTAAAATTCCTAAATTTGTTAGAATCATAATAATCATGATAAATATTTCATTATTTAGTATTTATTTTTACAGAAATGAATTCCATCGATGATATTATTTCTTATCTCATTAAAAAACCTTTTTGATTTTCACACCATTTGTTTTATATTTATTCATATTATATTCTGTCCTTTATTTATACACTTACGTTTTCATGGAATTAGGACCTGGGAAAATTTTCTACTAATTTTCAGGTATATCATGTTAGGTATTTTTTTATTTTACATCAATGTTTGATCCATTCATTATTTTTTATTATGATCGGTATCATTACTTTAATAAATTGACCTATGCATGTGTACTTAATATCAGATAGTGGTACGTACACAAATATATATATATATATTAAATTAATAAACAATATAGTGATAGAACGTACAATATATGGGGATACCCAGGTCAGGATCTTAAGGTTTAGATTTTGGGAAAGATAATGTGAGTGTGTTTTGAAATTTGATTACCAAGTAATGTAGAAATGGTTTATTAGAATTAAACATGGTAAGGGTAAATGTTTTACATGACTTGGATATACTATTGAAAGGGTGAAAATATTATTTTGAAATGGTACATATGGGGAATTAATGACCTAGTAGTCCCAAAACATGTTTTTCTATGATTTGTGTCATTAACCTCATTGGAATTTATTTGGATACAATTTATGAGCTAATGAACTGAAGATATATTAAGATTTAATTATTTATGGTATTCTTATTTTTCCTATATTCCCACTATTTATTAGCAAATATCATCATGCATATCTTGTCACAATTATCTAGAATATATGACATATCACTTTTCTCATAAGTTCCAAAGGGTAAGCATGGGGGTTTCATAAAACCCATTTTTATTGAATATTTTATTCATAATAGATAAAATATATTCATCACACTATGGTAAGTTTTTTAACTATGGGATATTTAAGATTAGATAATTTATTTGAAAATTTGATGAAAATTCAATTTTTGACTTTTTGAAGTGAACTATAGTATCTAACCACTAATATTGTTCTATGGATGATTTTATCTTGAAATTTTATAATATAATTTTACTAAATGGGATAAAACTTTTATTTAGATCATTTAATATTGATATTTCATTTAATTCGAGTAAAAAGTCCACAAAATCAATGTTGAACTAGACATATCTAATTGGAAACTACTTCAACATTTGGGCTATATATTTTACATATATGATTGGATTTGGATAAAATTTGCGAATAAGATAGAGGAACCAATTCCTCAGAAATCATATTTATGCAAGCAGAGACTATTCATTCATTTTGGAGGTCAATAAGAAGATTTCATTTGGATTAAAATATTTTTATCAATTTATCATTCATAGTTGTAATGTCTTAGAACCCCAACCTACCCTCTACTCTATAAAATCATGTCTTCATCATATGGAGGTGGTTATACAGGCATTAGAGTACTAGGATAAAAGAAAAACTATTTCCATAACATTTATATACACCATTAGAGGAGGGAATCACTCACTCTAGGATCTCCTAGATATATTATTCTTTTCCTTATCATTTTTGTAATGTTTTCATCCTTAGAATAAATTATCTCTTTCTCTTATATTTTACCATTTAATTATTTTTATTATTCTAATATTATATTATATGATCTAGAAATCAGGATTAGAAATTATATAAGTTTATACCCTTTCTAGACCTTCTCATATCCAAAATTTTTATATGATGACTACACAACCCATGAATAATTAGTTTTTCTTAGTAATTGACCTAAATATCACCTTATTAGATTGTAATTTTTAAATAAATATTATTATTTAATTAACTAAATTTGTTATATTAAATTATTTTTTACTTAAAATAAACTAATTGATCAATTAAACAATTAACACAAAGCACTTGAGATTGTTTAACATGTGAATTGTGAGAGGACTATGTTAATTAGTAAAACAAAAAACATGGGATCGATTTTTATATTTTAAATGTAATAAAAAAACGCAATTCGTCATAATTTCTATAATGTAAATTTTCCCTTATTTAAAACTCACCATAATATAGACATAGAATATAAATAAAATTAGGGTGCTATAATTTTATAATCAGAAACATTTCCAGGGTTTAATTCAGTTAAACTTTGTGGTTAAGTTAATTCTAAATGGGTTTGCAGATTAAAAAATGAGGGTATCGTAATTAAGTGGATTTAAATTTTAATGATAATTATTAATAAGGAACTGAATAGTTATATTTATATTTATTAGGGATTATAAAAATATTTTATCAAAAAACATATTCTAATTCTGTTTTATTAGTCAAATATAAAAAATGGAAAAAATAAAACCTTAATCCAATATACATTTTCTTACATTATAAACCATAAAAAAACTCACATCATTTTTTGTATTTAATTTGTCTTATTTTTTAAAAAAAATACCATTTTACATTTTTTTTATGTACTTCCTCCTTAGAAAAAAACCTTGTTTATCCACTCTCCTGCAGCTATGTACGAAAAACATTAAACATCACTTGAGAACTCCCATGACAACGCCTTTATGGAAACAAGAATAATATATATCATTTTTTATTCGAAAAGAATCTAAATACTCTTCTTGGTGTGAATTTATCAAATGATTCTTTATTACATAACCAATTTGGTAATGTCACATCCAATAGTGATATAAGCCACACAAACTTGATTCGTTATCGACCACCAACAGTTAATTTTTTTATTTTAGTTTTTAAATAACATTATTCAAAATTTTCATCCCTTAACATATGATATCCACATAAAAGTATAACATATTATCTATGAACATGAAACTATATTCATCCATTACAAACCTAGGGAAAAATATTATTTTCTTGATTACTCATGGCATATAAAAACATTTTTTGAAAATAAAAATCAAATCAAATCGACAATGTTAAATGGTAGTCTCCAATTGTAAGTTTATATTTTTATGCCTTATTTGTGTCTCGATGATCCAGTTAACATTTATAAACCTTCATTAAATATAATTCTTTCCTATATTTAGACAAAAATGTGGCCACAAAAATCTATTTCCATGAACAATTAGTGAAAATAGATATGTTATATTAAAAAAAATTCCACCATAAGCTTCTCCTTATATCAAAATTTATTCGAAATTTTTCATACTGTTCCCCTTATTTCCACTGGAAAAATACAGTAAATCTTATTACATATACATTCCCTTGATCCCCCTGTTCTCAGTAAGGTTCTGTGATGGTGAGTTAGACTATGAATTATTCTTGGGTCTTTTAACCGTACATTTTTTCTTATTCACCTTAAGGACCAATGGTTTTCATTCTATATGTGTTCATCCACTTGGAGATAAAGTCGGGAGATCAGGAAATGGATTCACAAAGTTTTTCATATTAAAATTCTAATTAAAACTAAAGAAACTATGAGGCATTGAGATGATCATTTGGTTTGTGCATAATTTTTTAGGTAGGATGAAATACAAAATTTACAAACACTCAATATAGATAATCATAATTACTACATATGGTCCATCCAACACAGCTTCTCCATGATTTCACATAAAGTGTTCTTTGGAGATTTCATACCCTAATTCTCATTCTTTATCCTCATAAATATCATAAATAAGGGATAATACAGTGTATGTATCCATGTAATTATTATGATTATGGAGTTCACTAGTCTTGAATTATACCATGTGCAATTGGATATCCAATGAATCATACATATGTTTCTTGAAGATGGTATGCTCTTTCTTAATTTCCTCCTTAGAATCCTTTTTAGGAACTGAAGACTCCAACAGATAAATTATCCACTCCTCGCATAGTATAATGAAGGATCACCTATAACAATCCTAAAATTTCACATAGATAAATATTTTATCTTTCTCTAAAAGAAATCAAAAGTATAATGTCGAGGTTATACTAATTATTATTTCATGAAAAAAAAATATATTTTAGAACATTACATTACTTACCAAATGTGACCACATAAAATTCCATTTATTAATCCCATACTAAATTATCAATCCAAATATCCCTCACCATTGGATTTGGAATATCCTATCCAATGGGTATTTTAGTAATAATAATTAATATTTCCCTTATTATATTACATTATTGGAATTGAAAAATTATTCAAGTTTTTTAGCAGGTCTGACTAACTATATTTACACAAAGTTTCTTGATATATTGAGTGGACTTCTCAACAATGAAATATGGACTTTGATTTCATCAAAAAATCCATCCTAGCTGCACAAAGTCATTTATTAACAATAAACCTGTGGTTTTAACTAGGGTTGGTTATCATTTTTTTTTGTTATAACTCATATATAATTGAATGTTGTAACACCTAGAACGGAATCATCGGGTCCTGGCTAGAGTGACACATAACCTCATTGGTGACTCAATGTATGCAAGAAGATTTCGAAAACTACTGAGGGAAAAAGGGAAATTATAGGGAGAAAATTACCTCATATTAAGTAATTAACAGAGTATAAAATGGAATAAATTATGATAAAACAGTAAATAAAGAATATATAAATCATCAGAGTAGTAATATACACACAAAGTAATAAACCATGTAATAGAGACCAAAAACATGCCTATAAGTTATACTTATTCATTAAATTAAAGTGAAAAAAGTATATATATAAAAATTATATCACATAAGAATAACATATATGTTTGGTCCTTAGAGACTATATTTACCTAAAATTCCCTCACACAAGAAGGAAAACAACCAAATTCCTGAAACAGATACATTTATGGTATATTATGAAAACTTTTCTTAATCATCCCCTTAAAGGGATATCCAATGTCCATTTTAAAAAAAATTGCTGACATGTCCCCCTCAGGGGATAGTCTATATGGATTAACATACATGATCAACTATAGTAGACATAGGAAGAACACATGTAATACATAGATATAATATGATAGATAAAACATCACGTCATGTCATCAAGATTCATAACTAACAAAAATCATAATGCGATTAAACATTATTGATACACATCCTGGTCCTACACACACAAACCTCATGTGATAAAAAAACAAACATATGTCTCTTAGGGCTGCAAAAACACATCATGTGATCAAACATCAAACATAGGTCTCATAGTTCTATACACATATTCCAATAATCATGACATAAACTCATATAAACTTCTGATGAAGAAAAGGACCGCCTAACTTAGGTGAAATGGTGTTTTTATAGAAAGGGTTACCATTTTTGTCTAATTGAAAAATTTATAATCCTATATAAATCCCATTTATGAGATGTTTTTAAATCCTGTGATCAGGATTGAAATGAAACCACACCAAAAATGTTGTATAATAGCATAGGTAAATATTGTCCACATAATCCAATTCTATCAATTCAAGTACCAGTTTTATCAACTGCAATTAAATCAATTTTTAGAGCATTCCAAAACCCATAAGTACAATAAATAAGTCCATAATCAAATATTTTTACTCAATAAGAAAGAGAAGAGTTGATCATGGTCAATAAATAACTATGAGATAAGAAAATTGGGATCACACTATTGTTAAGAATTAATGATAATAAGGGAAAAATTATGATAGATAAAAAAATCAATAGAAGAGAGATACTATGGTGGTTGGGGTCAAGGGAGGCCCAATAAAAGTAATAAAATTAAAGTGGGGCCAATTTTTCAGAAAACATGATAAAACTAACATGGATTATTGGGCCTCTAATGGTGCCACCATCTAAATGGTGCCTTCTGGGAAAACTATTTCTACCTATAAACCCCACGAGCTTGTCATTGGGATCCGTAGTCTTAGTATAGATCATGTTGACTCAAGCTACTTTCTGGTAAAGCCTTACTAACGAACTGGTGGAATACTGTATCCCTTCAAGATACAACATCATCAACTAGACAATAAATTTATGATTCTAGTATCTCAAACACATCTAACCTACATAAACACACTATAAAACATATAATATATATATATATATATATAATATAATAGGATACATTACTTAGATAGAGGGTTCTATAAATATCCTTTTATAAAAAATCCTTTCCCATGAGAAGTATCCCCCAAGGTCTTCTTGAACATCTTAGGAAACACCTCCATAATTTTAGTATCCTTATCCCATGTATCTTATTGAATACACCCATGATTTCATTGATCCTAAATAAGTGGAATAATATTACTTCAAATAACCTTCTCACATTTCTTAATAATTTTAACAAGTCACTCTATAAATATCAATCTAGTTTCAACTCAATATCCTCATAGTATATCACATGCACAATGTCAAGGTTTTCATTTTAATGATATAAAACATGGAAGACATTATGCATACCTTGATATAGTGGAGTAATTTAAAACTAACATGACACCATCCCAATTAATTCCATGATCTTTATTGGTCAATCATACCACAATTCAAACATCACCTACTTCCTTAATCCCTTATTCCCCAACTGATAGGACATCTCCTGGGAAACTCTATCTCCCTAAGAAAACTCTAAGAAACATTTCTAGTAGTTGGAATATTAAATTTTTATTCTTAGAGATGTAAAAAACAATATATGAATCATATCCACCCACTTTAAGGTCTCCCATACCATACTAGTCCCAACATTTGAATATTCACCAACATCCTTCCAGCACAGTAGTAAAAAACATGGCTATCCGTTAGGATCTTAAAACATAGCCATGTAAATAACAGCATGGAACAAATTATAATATTATAATTATTTTAGATGAAATTGATCATACCAAGATCATGTAAAATCCAAAACACATTCTCAAATTATATCCTCATTGATGTAGATCATTCTCTCTGAATGCCCCTTAGTCTAAGGATGATAATCCATACATATCTTCAATGGAGTCCACATTTATTTGGATAATCAATTATAAAAGAACAAAGTTAAACATGAATCTATATAGGATACAAATATATAATTCTCCCCATATAGCCATGAAAGCTCTAAAAAATAAAGCTTATCTAGATCATCCACCAAGTCAGTGTCTTAGACTGACATCATGTGAGCCACTTTAGTCAACTGATGCATTACAACCCACATAGTTTATTTCTATTTAATGGTCCATGGAAAACATTAAACAAAGTCCTTGGTCACCACATCCCACTTACACACAAGTACTTGATGTGGATCCAGTAACCATATAGGTATTTGATTCTTAGACCTGATACTTTGAATTTAAAAAAATAGGAGACAAAACATGCACTATGTATTCTTAAATAGAGCCACCTGAATTTTAATTTAAGATTATGATATATTTTGGTCGATCCAGGTCACACTGCCCAATGTGAAACAAGAGATTATTTCATTATATCTTATCTCATGAAATAAGAATGAATCATCCATTCTCAGACTAGAAATACACCATAGCCATCTAAGGTCCATCATGGAGTAGAAATATATGTCTCCAGATTCTCAGGAATCATGATACAATATGGATCTCATTAATGTATCACCATCACTCATTCTACCAATGAGGTCATGATCACTAAGGGTGAAAAAATCACTATACCACAATCCTCCATTACACACACTTTCTAGTATTCTAGAAAATTCACAATGTCCCACCCTTCTTCATCCATCCTCTCCCCAACATATTTTGTATTAAAACTAAGTGAGTATTCAACAATTTTAATTCTAGATAATATAATCCATATCAATGTTGAACATCTATAAGTATTATACCCAAAACCCATAACAACGATTAAATCTCACTGGGCTAAAATATCCCACAAAATCATATGGTATGTGTAAATGAAAAATATCTCATTAATAAGGTAGTGTAACCAATATTTCACCTCAAAAATCATAGTTTAAAACTCTAATCCATGAATATGATAGTTCCAATCATGGGTTTATAGCTGATGATACTCGTACATAACTACTATATCACATTGTGTCAAAACAGCTCCCAATATAAAACCAGATGTGTTACAAAACACTAAATACCAAAATTGAGCCTTAAGAAGATTAAAAATCATAGTAAAAAAATTCTTTTATTTATATCTAATAAGGAATCCCAACATTGGGCTATCCATTCAAACCAGACCCTCTTTTTGGAAATCACATTAATAGGAACTTTTAGGTGAGAAAATACCCAAATAAGCCTCATTTATTGACCAAAAAAACCAATTAAAGTTTAAATTATGGTCACATTATTTTATCATGCCCAGGACAGAACTTTTTTTACCTTCTCAAGATAAAAAAATATTCTTACTTGAGAAGTAACATACCCATGAAAATTCACATCCTATATCCAAAATTGAAACTTCCTTAACTTGTTACAAAGTTGATGTACTCAAAGTGTACTCAATATGATCAAAAGGTGTCTAACATGTGATTCCAACACAATGGTATATATTTGTATGTCATAAATTAACATAATTAAAAAGGATTCATAGTATAGTGAATGATCTATTTAATGACAGTCATGAACACTAAAAGAGCATTCTTTAGTCCAAAAGGCATAATGAGATACTCGTACAACATAAATTTACTTTTAATTGTTTCATTTAGTATATCTTCTTATCTAACATGAAGATGATGGTGGTAAGATCATAGATATATCTTTTAAAACAATTAGGCTCCCCTTAATTGATCAATAATGTCATCAATACTAGGTAAGTGATACCTATTCTTTGTAATTACCTCGCTCGACTTCTTGTTGTCTGAAAAAAACCAATGTATACTATATGCATTCTTAGTGAACAAAAAAAGAGTACCTTAAGGGTATGTGATCAATCTGATGAATCCATTAGCCTCATGATAATTAAGTTTTATCCTTGAGATATTTTAGTTTATCTTGTGCCTTGAGAAATGGTTGAATCAATATGGTTGTGAAGAAGGTGAGAGTTTGATTTAAAACTAAAATCCACTATCTGGAGGTTACCATGAGAAATATTTTTGAAAGAAATATTCATACAAGTCTACAAAATTATGAAAAGGGGAGGGAGTCACCACCATATCCATCATAAGGATGATCTAATAAAATTTTTATAAAAATAATTATCATTGACGATGATATGGTCCCACTCCAACGACCCCGATATCTCATTCACTAGTCAATATGTACTGCTCCCCATTATGTGATGTAAAATTCACTCATATTTGATAACAATTGATATTTTCATTATAGCTGGTCAACTAGTCCATGCCAAGAATCACATCAAAATCTAAAATCTCTAAAATTGTGAAGCTCTAGAAAATATCTAGGCCATCAATCACTATTTTACATTCTAGACAGAAATGAGGACTATCAAATTTCATTACACGAGGTGTATCAAAAGATAAAAACATAGAAGAATACATAAATGGTATGTAAAACCAAGTAACCCCTGAAGATGATACAAAATAATGGGATGTTCATGTTTAGAATAATGAAAAATACTCTCATGAAGAAATGAAAATCATATATCAAACTATTGAATTTCCTTCTCCACCATTAATTGGAGCCTAATCAGATGCGTATTACATTCCATTAACCACTCCATGATGCCCCATAGGCTTATGTGTAACCAGATTAATTTATCCTTACATGGTATGTGCTCATTTTTTAGGTTCTCCACCTATATCATGGCACGACTTCATTGCATCCAACCATGAATCCTTTAAAAAAACTACTTCTTATAACTAGACTTACTTCTACTATGATATGTCATGATATATATAGGATATTCCTCGATATAATATACATTATAACCAAATTTTCAGCACCTAGATGATTCATTTCTAATAAATGGAGTCAAGGAAACTATTCCCTACTCTGGATGTTGACCACTAGCCTATAATCCATCCTCCGAATTCCTTTTGTTATTAAAAAAACCAACTGGTATTTCACTAAATAAGGAAAATTTTTATCCACTATATGCTAAATGAAGAAAAGTACATCTATGTTTCTTGATGAATTTCTCTATCATTAAATCCTTATAATAAAAAACACTACATGTTATCAGATCAATATTCCAAACCCGTCATTTCAGCATTGGGAAATTGTTGATCTCAAAATTACTAACATTTGGAACCAATTACTATCCAAAATAGTAGAAAAGAAAATCAACCCAGTGAATAAAAATGAATAGTTAGACATTAAAATCATCCCTTAAAGAAGCACCAAGTACAATCAGGCATAATCTAGCTTCATTACATTATGAAAGAACTACTCAAAGAAGATTCCCATAAAGGGTGTCCATATTTTCCCTTCACATCCACTATCTTGAATCATAGTATCCCAACACTATCTTGAAACACCCTAATATATAATGGTTATAATATTTTCCTTTTAGTCTTCATAGGTCTCCACTAGTTTGATGATCTGCTTGATAATTTGTATCCATTTCTCTATATCTTAGGGGCCACCAATCCATTGTAAGTCTAGGGGATGATGGAGAATGAATTTAAGAGTCTAGTTAAACATCATCGACCCCCCTATCAGATACTCTTTCATGAACATGTACTACCTGAATGAGCCCTGACTGGATCAGTTATGTAGCTTGAGATTATAGAGAAAACAAGAGAGCAAGATCAGTTACATCCTCCTGCACAACCTGTGGTGCAATTGGGACTTCCTCCTTAGTTAAATCCTTCTGATAATCTATCTTAGATAGCTACATAAGATGCATATGAGGAATCATTTCTAGACATTATTGTGGAAACATAGATGAATCCAATAGCTAATCCAGGAAGTTCAACAACAGATCATGGACACAAATAAGGGTTTAAAACATGATTCAACCAAAGTGTTTAGACACAATAATAAGGAATAACCCCCCTATGAAATAACTATAGACCAAGATAATAATTAAGTACTGACACATTATTTAGATCCATATATATACAATCAAATATATAATACTTAGGCTCAAATAAAACAATGATTAAAATAATTCACCAAAGCACATTTCATAAATATCAATATACATTTTAACTAACTAAGAACCTTATAACATAAGAATTGTGTAAACGAAAGGTTATTTATAGATTCATAGACATGATTCATGAACACACACCCAATCCCAAAAATTACTATACAAAAAACATGTTCATCACCAAATATGAATTAAATCAATAGTAACATCAAATAAAAAGATCATCATTTTTCATATTCATGGAATCTCAGAGGTCTATTATACAATGATATCAATGAACTAACATAGTTCCCCTTACCGAGTCATAACCATCCTATCACTTATCAACCCTATCCCAAATCATGGAATGGAATGGAAAAAATATAGTGAAACTGGATCTAATACTATTTTTTACCCCCCCAAACCGAGTAATTGGGTCCAGGATGGAGTTCCACATGACCTCATGTGTGACTTTCCAAACACAAGAGGGTATTGAATAATGGATACGGTCAAGATAAACATCATGGGGACACTATAACCTCACTAATTTTTAATCATAAAAGTATATAATTGAGGTGATGACAATAAAATAAATAAGTTGAGAATAAATAAATCATCATAGTGGTATAATATACATAAAGTACCAACCCATAAAAAATAAATAATTAATGACATTCACATAACTAAAAATGAAGAAAAAGAATCTCGGCAGGTGGTTGATTAATGAATGAGATAAAATAAACTAGGTAAAAGTAGTAGAATACATCTACCAAAATTCCATCCTATAATTCCCAGTCCCTCCTATTATTTTTACTAAATAGCCTTCCATAGGGCCCTTTCCCTTCACTGGATCCATGGTAAAAAAATCTACACACACACACACCATGATACATGAGTAGGTTGTGATCATGAAACATGGTAAGACACCACCAATAGGCACATAACATAATGAAATAATATATACTAGTGAATTCCATAAAAGTACAAAAAAGAATATCAAAAACATGTATATCACATAATCATAACTTACTTGTTGGGTCATTATAGACTAACACTATATACTTTGGCTCCAAACCAGAAGGAAAATAAAATTCTTCCTGAAACATCCCCATCAATGGGATATTTAAAAAAAATTCAAACATCCCACATGAAGTAATATCCCATGTACATATCAACCAAAAGTCTATAACATACCCCTAAGCTGATTTTAAATATATCTCAACCTACATGACTAACTATAGAAGACAACGAAAATACATATTAAATACATAGATACTTGATGATAGATCAAACATTACTCCATATCCGTTAGAGCCATAACTATAAAAAATAAACACATGGGAGGACATCAAGAATAGGTCTCATCGATATACACACATAAATTTTGTGATCAATAATAATTCATAGGTCTCGCAGTGCTATAAATGCATTAAAATAACCATTCCATGAGCCTATATAAAAATGAAACAATGTAAGGGACCACCTACCATAGGTTCAACAACATTTCAATGGAAAGGTTCACTATATGAGTCCAATTATTTCACTATGAATCCTATAACCATCTATGTTCCAATGATATTTTACAGTTAAGGATAATGGTGGAAGAGAACCCCCCCAAAGGTATAAAAAAATAAAACATGACTAATAAGATCATATACTGACAATATTATAGGCCCAAATATTGTGAAAATTCCAAATATTGGAATTTGGGTGATGAATCTATCAACGACTAACAAATCCCTTGTTAGACCATGAAAAAACCCTTATATCTGACCAATACATCAAGTATATAATTAGTTTGACCAAGGATAAAAGAAGAGAATTGATCTAGATCAAAATATAGCATACTTGATTAGAAATGTGGGATAAGACCATTGTCTAGGAATCAAATAGATGATATGGAAGGAGATAATAGAGCCTAAAATCATCAAATGAGAGAACCTAGGGTGTTGGAGGTTGAGGGAGGTCTAAGATAAGTGAGAAAATTAGATAGGGGTTAGGGTTTTAATAATAAATCAATGATCCAGACTAAGATTCTTGGCCTTGAATGATTCCACTAGTTAGAAGGTGTCCTCCACTAGCCATCTAGTGGATTTTGGGGAAAACCTTTTTTTTCAGAACCCCACCAGTTGACCGATAGATCCAGGTGACTCCACCAAATGGCTGATGGATCCTCATCGGCCAACTGGTGAGCCTACTGTAGCTTTTCTAGGTACATCATCATCCACCAAAAACTCCCTTTATTATTCCAACATCCAAAAAACTCTAACCTACCAAAAAAACTTACAAAAACATATAAAATGATAGGTTCAAGCTGAAAAGAGGTGTTCCTTAAATTGAGGGTTTCACATAAACACCCTAACTTAAGTTAGATAATTATTTTGAACTATGGTTGTATTCAAACACAAGTAATGAAATATTTTAATGAATTTATTTTATGATGGATTTTTTTTATCATTATGTAAAAATATTCCTTATTTTTTAATTTACACACATGATAATATTATGTGGATTTTATATAATTAATTAACCATTTCTAAAAAAGTGATCTATGAATAATTAATTAATTATAATTTAACATAGAATGATTTTTTTCTTATACTATTTGTGATCATATTTGACATTAAATAAACATGAATCACATAAATAAATAAATGACCTTGTACTAGAAAAAATAAAATAAAATTTCTGGATGATCATGATATATAACTAATGGTTGGTTTATCAAATAGAAGATAAATCAACCATTTACCATAGGGTAATTAATCCTTAAGCCAAATTTTATTGATTTGAAGCATTCCAACATTAACTTATGTATCTCCTTGGTTGGTTTCACCTCAGTTTAGTCTTGAACCATATCTAATCACAAGGATCCCAAAACATTACATATTCCTAATCAAAAATAGGTTAGGGGAACTAGGGGATTAGGACAATAGAAATAAATCATGGATACATGAGATTCTATAGAATAATAAGAAAGGGATGATACATATATAATCATATTTAATTTAATGATAAATTTATCACAAATCCCCATTTAATTAATAATTATGTTTCTTAGAAAATCAACACATACATAGCGCATCCACCCTCCAGATCATACATGAATACAAAAAAAAACTTCTCAAATTCATGTTAATTTATTCTTTATTTTTATATATTTACAAAATTAATAAATTAAATATATTATTAATCAATTCAATAGTTAATTTAACTTTACTAGCCTTCCAAACAACCCATGATATTCTCGTACAATTTAATTTTAAATAAATTATTTCAATTTAAAATTAATTATGTATGTGACATGTACTTGAGGGAGCATGATGTTTACCATTATATATCTGTTTAAATATATTTTTTTAATTTAACACTTATGGAACATGTACCAAAAAATGTCATGGAATAGGAATTAGGTTGTGTATATTATTTTTCATGTATTATGTACATATGTGTTATGTATGTCTATATAATGTGTTGTGATATACATGATGTGTTTTTTTCATGGGTTAGTTTTTGTAGTATGCATGGAATGTATGACCACATGACATGCATGTATATACACGTTTTGAATAGCTAGTAACAGTCATGAAGAACATGATAGGTATGATGACAATAAACATTTTTTAACTATATAATATCAATAAATATTAATTAATAAATAGTTTAATATCCTATGTATCCCACTAAATCCAAACCATGTGTAATCAGAACAAAAAACCCTATCACATGATGTGTATAGATAATAACATGTCGAGTAGTTTGATTTTTATTTAATTATTATTTTTCTTTATTTTTGTTCAACTCACATGACATGCCTATCATGGAATGTACATTGTGTGAGTTGGAATGAGTTATAAAAAATTTAAAACTAGAAATTTTGTGTTTAATTCATTACTGGACACCAATACTACATGGCTAGGGGATTTTCATATATCTCACATTGGTTGTTATGTGTTATATAGTGTGAAAACCTAGCAACACAACATGAACTTCATGTAATGTCAAGTAACTCTACTGGAAGTCAATAATAGTCATATAATAATTAAATATTGTGTACTTTGAGTAGAAATAATCCATTATTTCTATGGGGTCAGACTTTGGAGGGTTATATAGTTTGTACTCCAATTACACATCATATACCCCTATCATGTCATATGCTAACTAGCAGTCAATATGTGTCATGTAATGATGGATCATATCAAACCCCACACGAGGTTTCATGATTTGGGTTGATCATCATGGAGTGATCGACCATGGGAACATGTCATGCAATTTCTCATTACACGTCAAGTATCTTTTTCCAATAGCTAGAATTATCATAGATCCTTCAGATGCATTATTTGAGCATTCTTCATGTAAATCCCCTCATGTGTCTAAGATTCATTACGTTTAATTTTCTCCCTTATCTCTTATGTTTTTTTGTTTTGAGCTTCGGTTTTGGGGGTTTAGAAATGGGGTTTTTAAAGGTAGTTTTAGGATGTTTTAGAATAAATTTAGGGTTACAAAGTTTTTTCACAATTAGGGAAAACAACTAAGATTCCCCAAGTTTCTATGTGAGTGGATTCCATGGAGATATTGGCTTTCATATGGTTGGTTCATGGTTTACCAAACAGTTTGGTCTAGCTATGCAACATGACCTAGGTATAAAAAATGTCACCCACACAGTTTGTGTACTCATTGGTATACCATTCATCCAAACCATGTATATGGGGTTAGTTAGCCCAAAAATTATCATTTTTACCTCAAAACCATCATTATTCCTCCTACAACTAGACATTCCCAATTCGGAGACTCATTTGGGTGGTTTTAGGGATGCATTTCCATTTAAAATGAATTTTGATTGAATATTATCTTTTTCTGTCTAACGACCGAAGGTGTATCCCTATTTTTATATTCTTTTCCATGATCTTCTCTTCTCCTCTCAAAAGGATCCTCATATCAAAACTTTCATGAATGGATCTAAGGTCTAGATTATGATATGATATGTTTTCATACATTATTAATAGAGATGAATATGGATCATCAATAATTGACTAAATTTTATTTGTTGATTCAAATTCCATTAATTGAAATAGATATTTTGTAAGCCTAATCCTATCTCAACCCATTATGATATCTTCTTCTTGGCTCTTCATTCTAGAATACTCATGTGACAATTTTAGGCTTCATTCTAGAAATTGAGTGCATTGGACTTGTTTTGGGAAGTGATTATTGAAAATTGGACATTGATAAACATTAAGAAGGGATTTATTACCTTGTTAAATAATATATATATATATATATATATATATATATTGACATGTGGGTATGTGTTTCCAATTTATAATTATACTGTATATTTTTATTAGGATGTAATTTCAAGTATATTCTTATGATAATTCTGTTGTGGGATTTTAATAGCATGTGGGTACGTGTATATCCCATTCAGAACTCTACATTATCCTTCTATGATGATATGTTCTATTTTTTTCCACTATTTTGGTTATCCATTTCAAGATGGTTGAGTCATGGGATGACATGGATAACCTTACTCTAATTATATTATGGTTATCCATCATTATATTTTTTGATTCATTGGATGATATATATAACCACGTTATGATACTATCATGACTATCTAATGAGAGATGGCTGAGTTAAAAGATGAAATCTTCATAATTTTTCATATTATATTATTTTATTGATGTGAGCTATCTCATTGAATGGTGATGATGTAGGAAAGACCAGTGTTCTTGGCTATTTTATTGTGTAGAATGAACCAAATTATTTTATTTTTATTTGATATTATACTCCAGAAACTCCATACACCACTATATACACGTGCTACACATATTTTAAGGAAACATTATTGATGGACTACTAGGTTCTATACTCCCACCCAGCAAACTAATCTCAATGACTGTGAAGACATTGAAGTCAAAGATCAAATATAAGGATAGGTCCCTATGTTAGGTAGTTGAGAAGGGGGAGCGAGGTGGACTGCAGAAACGTTTTGGTAGACTTTGTGATGTTTTATTATAATACCTTATTTAAATTTCATATATTTTTTACTTTTAATACATTGATACACCACATGCGGGTTCCAATTTTCATGATAGTGCTCTTATATGACATTTTTATAGTATAGATATAATATTTCATGGAATCATAAATTTTAATTCCATTAATATGTTTTATATTTTTGATTATTATTATTTTCAGTGTATTTATGTTTATCTTTTCTTTTATTACTGTGGTTAATGTCTCCCAACGTGGCCTCTTAGGCCCTCACTTCTAGTTGATAACATATCGTATATAGGGAGGAGTGTATAAGGCCATGGGAATCTCTATCTTGAACGACTAATTCAGGTGAGTGTGTTATATTGTGGTATCAAAGAATATTTTCTTTTGATATGTTTTGAGACATTTTATAATATAGATATGATGATCATAACTTGGGTAGGGTAATTATGCTAGTTCATAGACATAACTCATATAATATACATCTAAATTACTCAAGAATTAGTTTTTATGTATTTTTTTCAATGTTACTATTGATTGATTTTCACCTCGAGTGATGCACTTGGGTTTCCTGTTATTATTTATGTGAATTTATCTTTTCCTAATTTGAAAGATTGGATGATTTAATGCATCATGGATAGAATGATAGCTTCATATGTTTTTTTATTATTTTACTATGAATGATATAACAATATAATTTTAGAAACTACTATATGCAGGATTATGGCTAGTGAGTAGGTATTAAAGACATGTGCATGAGATAAGAGTGTGTATGAATAAAGTATTCTGTATGTTTCTTTCTTAGGGATTTCATGTTTGAAAATTGAAAATATTTTGAAAAAAATATGTGAAATTCACATGGTATAAGAGGTATTAAATGGTTTTCAAAGACTTTTTTTCTAAAGGTATTTTAAAATATATGTGTTATGAAATGGTATTTTTGAATTCCAATTGATGGGAACAAATTTTTAATGGTTCATTTAAATATAATTGGGTGAATTAAGGAAATATAGACCTATTTGGGTTTTTAATTTGGATAAAGTGTTTGTTAGTTTTTATATACATGTTTAAAATGGGGAAAGGTTGGTTTTTAGGTATGAAATTTAAATTTGTATTTTAATTGTTTTCAAATGGTTTTAATGTGGTCCTAAAATTTTTATTATTGGAAGGAATGGTTTGAAATGGAATTTCCAAAGGTGTAAATGGATCTATGAACTATGATGGAATTTTTGAAAGGTTTTTTAGAACATTTAAATTGGTTTCTTATGGTCTACAAGACTTCCCCCTAATATCACTATATTATTGTGATTTATTAGAATAATGCCCCGGGCATCATGATTTATATTTTTTGTGTTTGGACTGAGTGGTGATGTTATGAATGTGTGGGATGCTGAATAAATTCCCATAGTGGATGGTGCCTAGGGAAATTTACCAAATTTCCTTAGAGATTTGGTTAGCAATATACCCTTCCATTTTGGGCTAGATTGTTATAATTTCTTGATATGGTAGAGTTTCTCTCTCTATAGTGAGTAGAGTGGAGTTATAGAAGGAAGATGGTTGAATGAACCTTTAGCTATATGTGGACACTCTAGTCGTTGGTCTAGTGGGCTGTTATTTGGGTTTAAAAATTATGGGATCGATAGTTACTATGTGGTGTCACCATTAATATATGAGATATGAATCTAAGTGTGATAGTCAAGCTTGTAGAAACATAGGAAAATGGTTTCACTGTTATCCCTTGGTTATATATGGGTAATTGGAATGATTGAGATCCATAGGCCTTCATAAATGTGTGAGTGGGTATTGATCCTTGGATTGAGTGACAAGCTAGCGTGAAATTATATAGTTAGATGTGTGGTAGTACCTGATCGAGGTTGTGGGGGATTAGTGTGGTAAATCTCGATTGGTGTGGACTAAGTAACAAGATTCATTAGGTGATGAATTGGTCTTATTGATCATAGGATTACTGAGAGTTTTGGGGACTTGGGTGAAGCTAAAGGGCGTGTCTTTAGAAATTGGACCAGACATCAGTCCATGTTTTATTTCATATAGTGAATGAAAACATGAAAATTATGTTAACATTTTGAACCTTATATTCACACCATTAAAAGGACTCCTAAACAGACCATTTATAGAGGGTTAGTTTTATTAATGTTGACGGTTTACATGTTGTTTGGATTGAAAAATAAAACAACAACCTAAATCAAGATGAATATATTATTTATTACATAGAGTATATTGACCAAGAGAGACACAGTGGTCTTTATACAAGATGAGGGGTGGTGTACTTTGTGATGCATGTTGAAATTCCCATAGGCCTTAGGAAATACTATTTAATAATCTTTAGGTTTTAGAAGGGTAATTTTCCATTGCCATTGATTGAGTAGTTGATTCTAGCATAAAATTTCAGCGGATAGTTTCATCTATTACAATGGGTGTGGTTTGAAGTTTCTCTATTGGTTAGTTTATTGGTGATATACCCTATGAGTAGACATGTCATGGTTTCTTATATATCTTGATGGGATGTTATCTAAGTTTAAAGTGGAAGAATATCATTTGGATTCCATGGAACATGAGCTGAGTTCATGAAGGACTGTGAGACAGTCATGGTAATTTATGATACATTTGTAGTAATGTGGTTAGATTTTTTAGAATATTTGCAGTTGTGGTGCTGGTACATAATTGGAATGTGGAGCCTTTTGGTGGATTAGTGTCCTCAGTTGATGATTTGTTAAGGAAATGGTCTTAACTAATGTTGTATCAGATGATGACGTGACCTTACTAAAACTCTATGGGTGGAATGTGGTTTAACAATATGTATCATTTAGATGTGTAGGTTAGAAGTTTGGAACTACCACAACATTTTTGTTTCGATCCCTGTATAAGGATAATTTCAATTTAGATGTAGTATGTGTGGTCAGTCGATAGAGAGAAATGAGGATCAATCATGTTATGAAAGTGTTTCTAAGCCATTAGGGTTGTAAGACCCAAGGATTATCACCTTGGGAAGTGGTTTTTAAGTATTATCAGAATGGTTCTTGTGGAGTAAACCCATATATAATTTTGAACCCGAGTGGGGATATTTTTAGTGGAGCACTAGTATAGGTAATCTCATGATTGGAGGAAATTTTTTGAGTGGAGACCCTTATGAAAAATGGCATAGATTGGAATCAAGTTGTGTGATGTTAATATTACCTAGAATACTGGTGATTGATGTGTGGTTTAGAAAATGTTTGGTTAGTTTTTTTCCCTATAGGGTTTCTTTTTTTATGTTCATGTGGTGTTAGTGGAGGTGATCATTGAGTTTATTGTATATCAAGTTGAGGATCGGTAAAAATACCTTCTTAAATTCCCCAATGATTTATTTTGTATAAGATTGGTCATTAAGCCTCATGAATGTGGGTATGTCTAAAGCATGATGTAAGGTCTCCTGGTGGATGTAAAGAAATGACCTAATAGTTAGGGTGTTGTGGGTGTGTAAGATAACAATCTCATCATAGGAATAATTTTATAACGATTAAGGATTGGGTATTGTAATGTCAAATAGATTATTTTAGAGAGTCAATGTGAGGTTTTTATCTTGTCATGATGGTTTAAGAATTCTTGAAATTCTAGGTTATGGTGGGTGATGTACTTTGAAAATTGATGTTTTTTCAATGGAATTGGTGGGTTTGTATGATGTTTTAGTGTAAGGGACATGTGATATGAGAGATGATGTGGCACCTGGGTTGAATTTTTGTTGTAAAAAATGTGACACTTTTTATAAGTGTTATTGGTGCTTGTTAGTGTCTTTGTTTGGATAACTTCAAAGTTGGTTCATACCTATGGATCAGTGGGAATGAATGTTCTAGGGTGCACATTAGGAGTGATGTGTGTGTGAATCTAACCCATAGATATATGATTTTTTAGTTTTTTAAAATATAAATTTCCAAGTTTCACTGATAAATGAGAGATACAGACATGTGTGTATAGTTTGGAGGTGACTAGGTGTAAATTAGTGACACCAACCAATGTAGTGGTTCGTGGTCCATTAGAAAATCATTCTTTTGGAGGTAGTATATTTTTTAGGTGGTTAATGGGGTGAATCATGATTCATGACATGCTGAGTGGGTTGATTCATGAAACATTTCATGATTAAAGGGGTGAATCATGTTAATAAAGGAAATGAAGTGTTTTTTAGGTCATTAATTTTGAGGATGAAAGTGATGTTGGTATAGTGGATAATGGGTACATGTGTAACTAAATTCATAGAGTCGTTAGTGATAATGATGAGTTATATGTTGGGGTGTATTTTAGGAAGGTTTAAGTTATATTGTGGTCTAAATGAATAGTATAACCTCCCATTCAATTTTGCAGTTACATTCACATATCTAGGGAAGAGATCTATGAATTTGTTAAATATATGTGATGAGTATTCTGATTTATTCCATCATGAATCCTAAAGGCACTTCTACATGATGAGTATTAGTTTAGAGGGGAGAGTTTATAACTCATATTGCATTTTAAGGTGTATTAAATGTCATTTTCTCTATATCATATTATCTTTGTGAGTTATGAGTGTGTTTTTTATGGGGTTAGGAATTAGAGTGTTTCTAGGTTGTTTTAGGATGTTTTGGAAGTGGTTTTGTAGGAATATGGGTTTCACATGGTTTGGGGAAACTATACAGCTTCCCTGTGTGATTGGAGACCTTATAGAGAGATTTGTCCGCACTTTTAGTCTATGGTTTACCAAACCATGTGAAATATAACGGGTTTGGAAGATCAGGTACTGTTGGTAAAAAATTTGGTAAACAAAATATGTTTGACTAATTGTTATAAAAATTATATATTTTACTCAAAACCACAATGAAAAACTTAATTCATCCACAGGTGATGAGGGATCTAAAAGCAGGAGACTCTGTTTTTGGAATATAGAGACTCATTTCCTAAAAAAGCGTGTTTTTATAAGATATTGGATTGATAGATCTAGTAAATTAATGCATTCCCCCATTCAGTTCTTCTTCTCTATGATCTTCACTTTTTCTCTCTAAAGGAACCATAGACCATGTCAATAATGCACAAATCTAATGTCCAAATCATGAAGTGATAATTTTTTTGTGAATATTTGAAGGAGAGGAGATAATATCTACAATCATTACCTTAATTATAATAACCAAGTAGATATCTATTCATTGTGACACTATCTATTTGGTATCCCTAATCCAATATTAACCATAAAAGGTTACTTCTTCTAGGATCTTAATTCTAGAATCCTTAAATTATGATTTCAATCCTAATTCTTGTAATTTGGTGCATTGGGATTCTTTTAGATGGTGGTTATTTATAATTGGTCTCAAATACACATGGAGAATGAAGTACCTACCATATTATAGATTTTATATAAAAATATGATTTTTATCATGTGGGTACTAGTGTTTCCGAATTATAATTTTGTTATGTGTTTTAATTTTCATGTAGTTTTCTGTGTTTCCCTATGAGAATTCCGCTATGTGACTTGATTGACAAGTGGGTATGTCTGTGGACCAGTGAGAATGATTATTTTTTCCTTCTATAATGATATGTTTTTTGGGAAAAATATTTAGGATATGCATCGTGAGGTGAGTCGTGGGATGATACGAATAACAATGCTATGATTATATTTTTTTAATCTGCTACAAAATGGTTGTGTTGTGGGATGGTATGGGTAACCTATTTATGATACTATTTTGGATATCCATCCTGAGATGGTTGACTCATCAGAATAAATGTGATACCATGTTTATTTTATGAGACTGGTTTAATGTGATATATCTATCATTATGTTTCAAAATCAAGTAAGACTGGTGTTGTGTATATTTGGTTAACCTTCAAAGACCATGCATGTTATATGTTTATTTATGATTTTAATCTATTCACTATATTAAAATTTAAATAAAAATATTTATCCTATGTTTAGGACTTAGTGGGGGTGACATAATTGGATTTGTACTCACACCCTACATTGGATTCTTGATGTACATACAAAAGTTTTGGTGAAGGACCCACTAATGAGAAAGGGCCCTATGTCCGGCAATTGTGTAGGAGGAGTAGGGTGGACCGAACTGAAGCCAGAGCATACATTGTGATCTTTTTCTACCATACCTCATTTATCTTTCAATATTTTCATTATTATATGGTATATTGATCCACCACTTGTGCGGATCATGTTGTATTTATAATACAATTTTATACAATTTGTTACGTCATGTAAATTGTATTCCTTTGTTTCATATATTATATTTTCATTGATATGTTATTTATGGTTGATTATTACTATTACTAATGATTTTTTTTTGTTTCTTTTATTAACAAGGTCATAGTCCCCCATGTTTCATCAGAGGACCTTTCTTCCAATTGGTATCCTTTTACATATGTGGAGTCACTCACGTGGTTATGCTACCCTTTAAACACACTTAGTGATTTGGGTAAGTGTGTAACAGTTCATTTGTTCTTATCCTTCACTTGGTCATATGAAAATGAAGGATCTTGTTATCTACGATTTTGGACTATATAATGAAATAATAGAAATTAAATCAAGCTAACAGTACAATAATATGACCAACAAATAAAAAATTAATATTAATTAATATGTTAATAAACTAATTCCACTTGATGGATTGAGGTGTTGGAGCAGGTGATAAAGAACCAACTATTATTTAATTTGTATTACCTATATATTCAATGTCTTTAACATTAATAAAGAACTTATCACGTGACTTTTTTCTAATACATTATTTTGAAGTGATAATGTCCTTAGTGTATCTATTTCATTGAAAGGTCATAGTTGTTCTTGAATATAATGAGAACCTTTAATTTATATGATAATATTATTAAATATATGTTCTATATATGGATGAAATATATTTTATGTGATATTGATAATCCATGTTATTAGGTGTAATATGATTATAAGATTGAGACTTATTCTCACTAAGTTCACACATTATAATCACCAAGAGATGAGGTTGTGAGAAAAGAACCACTTGTAGGAGTTTCACATGTTTTATGTGTTAATATATATTCCTATTTGTAAAAATGTTTATTGGTTCTTATACTTTATTTTATTATTTATTAATATCATGAATAAAACACTTATATGTATCGATAAAAATCGTGATGAAAGATTCTCATGATGAGGTATGATATATTCAGTGATTTATAAATGATATGAAATTAATGAATAATTTATGAAAGGAATTTTTCATTATGAGATAATGTAAATAGACATCTCTTCTCCATTAAAAGGAATCTAACTATATAATTACCTCTATGGAAATTTTAGTTTTATTAATGAGTTCATTTTAAGAAATTCAAAGAATGATATATCAATCATATTGATTGATCACACAAGTAATTCAACATGGTTGATGAGATATTGAGAAAAAGGGATTATATTACAAAGGGAGTGTTTGTTAGAGGTTTTTCTCAATGATGCATTATGTAATATTTCTATGTATTCTTTGATATGTTTCTAAATGATGATCTTGGACTTTAGGCAAAATTTCCCAATTTCACTCTAAATGATTCCTTAAGGGTCACACACTATATCTACCAAGTTGTTTAGTTAAATTCAATTTGAATATAATATCATAATAAATATTATTATTATGTTTTTTCTGTAATTGTAATTTTATTAGAAAAAAGGATGAAAAATGACCCTAAGGTTCAAAATATTTATCATGTTTTGAGGATTAATTTTTTTAGGTTATGTTGATCACATATATTCAGTCACCAGTTATTCAAAATAATATATATACGATTTATATATTAAATAAATATTTATTCACGAGTTTAGATTATGATATTTATTTTTTTATTAAATGAATAATATAATGAAATTTACTTATTTATATAAATAATGTTTATTAAAAGTTTGATAAATTCAATGGACGATTTATGGGCCGAATCAAGGGTCCATAGAAAATGAGGTATTTAATATATTTTCAGAAAATAATATTTTATTTTTTCAAAAATGGTACTTAAATATCAATCAGAATTTCAGATTCCAAGGTTATAATAGTAATTGTTTTTTCATTTTTCAACATGGGTTTTATTTATAATTAAGAGATTGGTTAAGGGAATATGTGCAATAACTAATTTTATAACCTAGATATATAAATACGATTATAGGATTTTGTTATAGATAGAGTATTGTGTGAACAATTCATTATCTAGATAATTTTCTCAATCCATAGAGAGACATTCAAAAGAAAGATCTAAATAATGAAGGGAAAAACCTATTTCTACTTCTCTAGACAGATTAAACATGATATAATCCTTTAGGATATGAAGGGTTATTATTAACATCAACAACAAATTATGTAATCATGTTGGTTCTTCAATAGTAGAAATTGGAGTCCCAATGAAGATGTTCAAGGTGAGTTAAGCACCTATGGATACTACTAGAGGTATTATATCCTATAATAATTCATCACAATGATAGTACAACTAGATTGGTCAACTGATTGAAAAATGATGAGAGAATCGCAGGAAAATGTAATTATTATAAATATAAATTAATTATATTTCTTTTGTGAAAAAATAATATATTCAAATCTAATGGGTCTTCATTTATCATGTTTTGAGGTTTTATCTAAAGAAATTATTGTAAACCTTGGATTTAAAAAATGTAAATTACATCACCTTTTCATATTAATTAATACATTACTCAAAAAAATTCCCAAAGACTGTATTAATTTAGTACATTTAGAAACATGGAACAAATTATTCTAACTTTTTGAAATATCTTCAAAATTTCCCATAAATATCTACACCTTTAGTACCCCAAAATAAATCCTTTCTTTATAACATAGAGAAAAGAAAACATAAGAAAATGGGTGAGATTAGATTCTCAATAAGGTTAAATAAGGGAGACATGTAAACGTAATCATGAGCATAAGAGTATGAGAACATGTTCATGAATATAGAATATTTTACCCTACATATCAATGATCATAAACTGAAATCATGGCATAACTATTAGTAGTTCATAAGACATGAATCATAAGGAAATAAAGAATTTAATCCATGAAATCATAACACTAACATAAGAATGAAATTTTGGAATACACATAAACTTGTAACTATGTGAACATGTATAAGTAGTATCTAGTATACTCATTAAATTAAGGATATTAAATCACGTCCTTTGATAAATATATGGACATGAAAACTTAGTACACACATTAAATTATGGACATGAAAATCAGTTCCATGCATAGAATTGTGAACATGAAATCATGTTCACGCATAACATATATATATAATGAGTTATATGTATTTATGCAATGAATTAGAGGGAGATATAGGTCCCACCCATCTCATAATTAAATCATAAATACATGTGCCACCAGATCATAAAAAATCATATCATAACCTATAAAATGAAATGGGTGTCAGAAACAGGTAAACATATAATAACCTATGTAAAAGATATAGGATTCATAATTATTTCATCAAAATCATAACCAATGAATAGACACGGGCTTCTTAAACATCATTCCATAAAAACAAAAACCATTAAGAGAAAGAATATAAATGGTATTCTTGAACTATAAAAGAGTATGTCATCTTATATAGGGATGGATTTTGAAAGATCACTTGGAACATAATTTTTTTGCAAAAATAAACTTTTAAAACAAAAAAAAAATCAATACCCTTTTATTTAATACCTTTTTGAAAACATATAAAGGAATCATGAAAAATAATTTAAAACATTTATTGAGAAAAATATTATTTCATCGTTGAAATTCATTTTCTTTTATTAAAACAACATGAAGTTTTCAATGAAAAATTTTAATTTTAGGATAAAATTTCAAGAATTTAAGGGAATCTTTAAGTAACTAATGTATCAATAAAACATAAAAATTTATTCATGAATTATAAGTTAAAAAAATATTCTTATTGTAGTTTTACCAAAAAAATAAAAAGGTACCTCATTGGGAAAATGGAAAAAGATTACATTCAGACAATTTAATAAAAATTAATTCATGGGTAAAAATGAAATTAAAAAATTGTTTAAAAATATTAAAAATACATTGGATAATATTTTTATGAAACATGGATGTCAATGATAAATACTTCCCAGTAGATACATATGTATAAACAATCCCGATAATAATGAGATCATGGAAATAAATATTAAAACATTATAATAAGTTTAATTGTACGCCCCATTAATGAAATAAAGTTATATGGATATGAAAATACCATAATATTATAGTTAATACACATAAAATATATTCATGGGTAGTATATAAACCATGTAAGTAGTGTATGAGGCATGTGTCTCATATAAGTAAAGTTGAGAAAAAAAATCAATTACCTTAGGTCTGATTCCCTCCAAACATGTCCAAAATCTAGTATAGTGGTTTTGAATATATTATTATCTTATAAAATAATCATAATAATATTTATAATGTCATATATTATTCATTTATGTCTTTATATTACCCGTTTATTAACAATTCCATGTTAAAAAAACATTTTGGGTAATAACTGCTTTGTTTTTTGCTTGTGTTTTGACTTTTTATTATTGATCCTATTAATTAGATCACGATTTACTTAATTCAATAATTTAAAACATTATTTATATATAATTAATATTTATTAAAAAATATATATAATATATATATATATATATATATTAGAAATTGAATACCTCGTTCATGGAGATGGTAAGCCATACATACACATGAACGTTGTTTGAATTTTCTTATTATACTGAATGGGAGAGGTAAATGACATATATGTATATATATATTATTAAAAAAGAATAAATATGTCATATTTTTTCATTATGTATATTTTTATAATCATTCTTGAAAAGGTTAACATGGAAGATGAATCACATCACGTCATGGAGACAGTTGGTCATACGTACACACGAGCGATGATATCAATCTTCTAATGGTAAAAGGGTGTGGAATTGGATGGTATATTAATTAAAAAAATAAATATCACATAATATTTATTATTTATATCCATTATATCTATCATTATACCCATCCAAATAAATTAGTGTTGAAAAACAGATTACACCATGACATGGAGACGGTAAGCTATACATACGCACATGTGATAATTTAATTTTTCATAGGATGAATAAAAGAGGGAATATGGTTGTAACATAATCATAATAAAATATATTAATATTTTTATAATGGATTTACTACTTTACACAAGACTATACACATGAATAAGAATTAGAAGAAGAAACAATTTTTAATTTTCCAGTAAGGATATTACCTATTCTTCAACGATCTCCCTCTAGATATCCACATAGGGAAAATAGAGTTTGTATGTTGATAATACCAGAAGAACTAGAATGTTATTAAAGAAGTTGATAAGTAAAATGGTCATACGATGACCAATATTTAAGGTTAAATGTGTTGTTAATAAGTGAGGGATGATGTTCGCTTTTATAATTAAGGTGGCAGGTACTTTATGAAACTCTTAAAATATTATATTAATAAAAATTTATTTTAGACTTAAAATAGATCCAAAGTGGATTATTTATAATATAATATGAGTGTGGTTTGAAATAATATCAACCAATGATTTTTTGACATATTTAGGTCACAATATTAACCTCTTATTTTGGATTTTACCCTTAGTTAAACCCTTTAGCTTTTACCATGACAACATGGACTTTTAACTAAATAAGGAATATTTAGTTACTATAAAATGACAAAAGAACCCCAAATGAATCATTGATGAAACTTTTAACATTATTATTGTCAGTTGGATGAATTATATATTCTTATGAATTCTGTATCATTTAATAAAATATTATTTATTTTAAAGTATCATTTATGTCAATTTTGGTACTTTTCATTAGTTTTCTTTTATAAAATATAATATTTACATGATAACATAGAACAAAAACTTCTAATACCTCATTAATACAAAAATGTTATCTGTAAAATTAGTGTATTTAATTAATTTTATTGAATTATATTTATTTTATTACTTTTAATATCATTTATTTGATATTTCCCTTAATCAAACAATTACTGAATCATCATTATGAAATCCATTAATTAAATTATTTATTTTCTAGAAATTAAGAATAAATTATCAAAATGAATATAAATTTATTATATTTTAAATGAATATTTATTGTCAAATTTATCTTTTTTATAACCCTATATTAAAACTTATTTATATATTAAAATTAGTAATACGACATATTTAACTTATCTTTAATTAAAATATAATATATGACAAATTCTTACCCAAGTTTCATAAAAAGGTTATAATTCCATTATAAGTTTTATTTTTGTCTAAACCCACTCCTCCAATGAAATTAGGACAAGTGTTAGGTAAATTTAATGATTTTATAACATTATATTTACTTATAATTACTCGATTTACCTTTAACCGTGGTAAATTGAAATACTAAGGTTACTATTAAAAAAATTAAGTTGATCATATTAGACCAAAAAATTCATAATTATTCTAACTATATATTTTGGTTTTTTAAAAATAAATCATAGAAGTGGAGAAATAATGTTTTACAATAATGCTGCAGATGTGGCGAGAAGACGGGTAAAAGAGACGTTCCAAATTTCTAAATTTTTATATACAAATTTAATAAAAAACTGATTCCAATTACCTAAATTAAATTAAAATTTTTATAATCAATCTATTATGACTTTAAAATCAATTAAAAATACCATAATTATTTAATTGAAAATGGCTATTTTTAACTACAATGCAGTATTTTTCACTATTCTTAAAAAAATTAAACTTGTTAGAAAAATAATAAATATTCAGCTTAATGAAATTTTTACATTCTAAATTAAAAAATTAAGTTCATTTTATCAAATTAAATTTGTAAAATTTCTAAATTAATATTATTTTTATTCATAGAAGGACAGAAAAATCAATTACAATAATAAAATAGCATTTTTAAACATTTAAAGACTATACCAACAATTATACATTTCATTATAAATATATTTTATTTATTTGAAAATATATTAAACAAATTTATTATTATTAATATTACTATGTTTAATGGCTATGCTACAACTAACTCATTTAAATAATTATAATAATAAATTGTTGTTTCACATAAACTCAGTGTTGCGTGTAATGAATGCCAAGTCGGCGTTGCATGTAATGAAATCTTATCTTGGTGTTTCATATAATGTAATAAAAACTTATATATTTTATATAATAATAAAAATCTATATTCAGTGTTATGTGAAGTGAAAAGTACAAAAAATATTAAATTAATTTGAAAAAAAAATCAAAAAATCTCGAGGTGTTACATTATACCCCCTTAAAATGAATTTCCCCCCCAAAATTTGTCTAGGTTATAAAAGGTTCAGTACATGAAATACTATTTCATATAAAACCACATAATAAGAATTAATTCTAAAATAGACATGTAAAAAGTAAAGGTTATAAAATAAAAGTTACCCAAAGTAAATCATAACTAGGTCTCTATGCAGGAGAATATAGGTGAAAATTTGGGCATAGAGGAAAAGTGTAAATAATCATAGAGATTGATAAATATCATATATCACAAGAAAGTGGGAGATGAATATATATTTAACAATCAAAAAATCATAAACTAAAGAAGTGTGAAAGAGATCATTGATATCTTAAAACATAATGATAGCAGGATAACTATTTATATCACAATCCCTTTTCCTATTATTGAATAATTTACATGGGGGAGGGGGATATACTTACTAGATTCATTCAAAATATCACCCTTTTTTTACTTAATTAATTTCCACTTCATATCTCATTATAATAAATGAATTTTAATTTATTAATCCTGAATCATTTGCAGATCATGAGATCTATAAGTAGAATGCTAAGTCATTCTATCTATCTCTATCATAATGAAAAGGTTATCATAAGTTATCAAATATTCATGAGTCCACCTATAGTAAGATAATATTTTAATCTAAAAAACATCATCCAAATTTTAACTTATAATTTCCATAAATGGATGACCTTACAATCTTTCAGAATGCTGAAAATCAAAATCATTAGAAAGTGGTGAAATAAATTAGCTGAACATTTATCTCTCATATATCACAAGCCAGTTCTTTGTTGTCACATTCCAAACATGTTAAAACCTTAATCATGTATTCTCTTGAAACATGGTAATAAACTAAATTACCAAACATCCTTATTGAAAATATGGATGTTTCTTTATTGGAATGTTTATTGGATACATTCATTAAGTCCAAAAATTTATAAATTTCATCCATTATAGCACAACCCACTTATCAAAAAAACCTTAATTAGTCTGAAGGAAATTGGTACCATCAAATTTAATTATTCATATCAAACATATATTTATCCAAATATCGTTATCTTATCATCATGATCATATTAATGGCTATCCTACCATTAATCATGTATTTTCCAAAAATATCAACTTATTACCTCAGTCACTTTTCATGGTTACCAATACCATTCAGTATGTTCTATTAAATACTTAATTAGACACTACATTGGACCAATAAATAGATGTTTAATTATTAATTAATACCATATAATTAATTGTATAACATTTTTCATGAATTCCAAAACATAAACACTTAATCATTCCACAACTTCGTTATTGTACTCCACATCACCAATAGTGATCACATGATACTTCCCTTTGTCTTTTTCCTCAAGAGGTTGATGAGTTTAATCATAATCATTAACCCTTGGATTTGGGCATTGGTTAGAATAATTACCATTTTCCTTTCACTTGAGACATTGATTTGCTGGAGGTTCACTCTTTGAATCTTTCTTCTTATTCCAATTAATTCGTAAGTAAAATGCCCAATGACCTTCTTTACCACACATAAAACATTAATAACAGAACTTATGAAAATTTCCTCCACTTTTACTTCCATAATTTGAGAATAAAAAAATATAATATTCTTCTCTCTATAGTTTTTAGAGTTTCCTTTGAATTCTATCTTTCTTTTCTTATCATAACGCTAAGATAGATGGGTAACTTCAGTCTCCCTTTATATATGAATAATATAAGGAAGGTACATAATGAAAAATAATTTCATGAACTCATACTAATACATGGAGTCAATGTTATATTATTTCATCATATTATTGATAATGATTCACTATATAATCACTTTACCTTCCATGTGAAATGTCCAAAACTCAACTTTTTCATGTTTTGAATAGTAGAGAATGAAAAATATATTTTCAATGGTATAGATCCATTTCTCAGCAACTAGTGGATCAATCATTAAACTAAATTAAGGTGTAGTTTTCTTTAAGAAGGATTAAAGAGAACAATATTCAATCATTTGGTCATTTGGAAGCCCAGTAGGATTCATGGCTTCATTAGGTTTTGTGGTCATAGAAACAAGATTCTTTATTATAGATCTCATAACATTCAGTTGTTCAAGAGGACTATCCTTGTATTTCCCATCACATCTAGAATTAACATGGTTTATTTGGGTTTCATCCATTGACTAACACCAATATCATAAAGTAATAAATAGTTATCATATTGAGGAACCACATAATCCTAAAAATTAACTTATAAGACATCTAAATTATGACACTTTCCTTAATCAATAACACCTAAAGTTCAATATAGGTTGTTCATAGAGAACTTATATTTAAATACATTATTATATTTCGTAAAGAGTTTATGAATTCACAAAGAATATCCTTTGGGAGTGTCAAACAAGGTGTGCAGCAAGGCTCGTTTTCATGTACTTTGTTACAGTCGAGTCTGACCCGATGCACTTTGTTAGAGTTATTACCCCTTAGAACATCTGTTCTAGTGCCAAATCAACGTGTAGTATCCAGATAGGGATGTATTTCTAGGAAACCACTCACTCTATCCTTTACCCAAATTCTACGACATTTACCTACACTTTTCATTATCCTTATAATTATCCTTAGATATGTCTTTATGATTCTAACTAAGGCTTTCTCATCCTTGTTTCCAAATATTTACTAAACATGGATCTAATACAATGTATAGTGACACTCAATTTTTATACATGGAAATTAAAACACTTTTGTGTAATTTTGAATACATAACTAAAACAAATTCTCAAATACTTTAATAGTTTCTGAAATTTGGAAACTTGGAATACATTCTTCTAACTTGGTGAATGGTCTTCAAAATATCCCATAAAGATATTCCCCTTTAGTACCCATAACTAAAACCAATCTTTTTAACCGGTGAGAAGAAAACATAAGACAGGGGTGAGATCAGATACTCTGTAAGGGTAAACAAGAGATACATGAAAACATAATCATAATAATAAGGGTATGAGAACATGTTCGTGAAAATAGAATATCATAACCTTCATATCAATGATCATAAAAAAATTTATGGAATAAACATTATTAGTTCATAAGACATGAATAATAAGAAAATAAAGAATAAAATCAATGAAATAAAAACAATAACATTATAATGAAATTATGGAATAAAAATAAAATTTTAACTTTTATAACATATATAAGTAGTATTAGGTCCACTCATTAAATTAAAGATATGAAAAAAGGTCTTTATATAAACATATGGACATGAAAATTGGGTCCACACATAAAATTATGGACCTAGAAACTAGGACCACACATAGAATTGTGAACAAGAAATAAAGTTCACATATAACATATATAACTCTTGAGTTACCCACTTTTACGCAATGCATTAGAGGGATATATAGGTCCCACACATCTTATAAAGAAATCATACATACATGTTTCACAAGATAAAAAACAATCATGTCAAAATATATTAAATGAAATGTGTGTCATAAACATGTAATAATATAATAACATATGGAGAATATATGGGTTCCATAATCATTTCCTCAAAATCATATCCTGTGACAAGAAGTGGGTTTATAAAACATCATTCCATCAAAACATAAACCATTTAGAGAAAGAATATTAATGATATTCCAGAACTATAATAAACTATGCCATCTTAGATGGGGTATGATTTTGAAATATAATTTTGAACATGAATTTTACTTAAAAATAAACTTTTAAAACATAAAAAATTTTCAAAACCATTTTCATTGATACCACATTGAAAACATATCAAGGAATCATGAAAAATAATTTAAACCATTTCCTGAGGAAAATATCCTTTCTTTATTGAAATATTTTTCTTTTCTTAAAATGTCGTATACTATTAAAGGAAAACATTTTATTTGAAAAAACATTGTAATAATATAAGGGAATATTCATGGAAATAAAGAATCATGAAAGTGTAATAATTCATTCATTTCATATAAGTTAAAAAAGAATTATTATCATACTTTTCATGAAAAAGTCAAAAAGTACCTCGTAAGGAAAACAAAAAAAGATTCCTTTAAAATTGTTTAATAAAAATTTATATATGGGTAAAAATGGCCTTAAAAAAATGCATTAGAATAGTAATAATACTTTGGAAAACATTTTTATGAAACATGGACATCGATGATAAATATTTCCCCACAGATACTTACATATAGACAATCTTGATAATAATGAGATTGTGGAAATAACCCTTAAAACTTTATAATCAGTTGAATCGTATGATCCATGAAAGAAAGAGAATTATATGGATATGAAAATACCATAATATTATGGTTATTAATCATAAAATTATTTCATGAGAAGTATATACACCACATAATTAGTGTATGAGATATGTCTCTCATAGAAGTAAAGTTGATACAAAAATCCCTTAACTTTGGTTTGATTCACTCTATACGTGTTTAAAACTCTTATATAGTGGTATTAACAATATTATTAACTTATAATAGAATCATAATAATATTAATTATATCATATATTATTCATTTATGACTTTATATTACCCATTTGTTAACAATTTAAAGTTAAAGAAATGTTTCAGGTAACAACTGCTTTGTTAATCATATGTATTTGGACTTATTTTTCTTAATCCAATTTCTTAGTTCATGATTTAATTATTTAGAGAATGTAAAACATGATTTATATATCATATATATTTAGTATATAAATATATATAAAATATAGATATATGAAATAGAATATACTATTCATAGAGACGGTAAGCTATATGTACGCATGAACGCTATTTCTGTTTTCATATTATACTAAATAAAATGAGTAAAATGACATATAATTTTATATTTATGGTTAAATTAGATTTATTATGTCATATTTTTATTATATAAATGTTTATAATCACTCATTAAATGGTTAACGTGGATGATAAATCTCACTGCGTTGTGGAGACGGTAGGCCGTACATACACACGAGCGACAATATCATTCTCTTAATATTACAAGGGTGATGAATTAGATGGTTTATTAATTATAAATAATCAATATAACCTCATATTTAGTATTTATATCCATTATATCTATAATTATAACCATCCAAATAATATACGGATGAAAAACTGATTACACTACAACATGGAGACGGTAAGCCATACATACACACATGCGATGCTTTCATTTTTCATGGGATGAATAAAAGGTGTAATATGGTTGTTTCATAATCATAATAAAATATAATAATAAAGGCTATAAGAAATTTATTTCTTTAGAATAGAATAAACACATGAATATTAAGTAGATCAAGAACCAATTTTGAAAGAGTAGGTATGGAGATTACCATTTCTTTGATGATTCCCCTCTAGATCTTCTCTTGGTGACAATAGAGTATGTCTTTTCAGAAGTCCATAACCACTATAATGTTATTAAAGAAGCTGATAATGGAAATTGGTAGGTTATGGACAATCATGAAGGCTTAAAGTATTGTTAAGAAGTGATGGAGGATGTTCCATTTTATAATTCAGGGGAGGGGGACTTCAGGAAACTCTTAAAATATTAAAATAATATAAACTTATTATCGATTTAAAATATCCCAAAATTGAGTTATTTAGAATCTAATATGAGTATGTAACAAAATAATCCTAAAAAATGATTTTTTACATGTTTAGGTCCAAATATTAAGCTTATCTTTTGGCTTTAACGCTTAGTTAAACACCGCAACTTTTACCAGGACAACTTGGATCTTTTAATCTATACGGATAATTTTGTTACAATAAAATGAAAAACCAACCTCAAATTAATCATTGATGAAATTTTCAACCCCTATTATACTTATTTGGAAAAATTATATATTTTTATTAATTTTATATCATTTAATAAAATATTATTTATTTTAAAGTATCATTTAGGTTGATTTTTATATTATTCATTATTTTTATTTTATAAAATATCATATTAACATGATCACATAGAACCAACACTTATAATATCCCACTAATATTTCAAATTTATCTATAAAATTCGTTTATGTCATTAAAAATGTAAAACTATATTTATTTAAATAATTTTAATATCATTTATTTTATATTTCTACAAATTAAACAATTTTTGTATCATCTTAATGTAAGCCATTAATTAAATTATTTATTATCTAAACATTAAAAAATAAATTATCAAGATGAATATAATTTTATTATTTTTAAAATTATTATTTATAGTCTAATTTATCTTCTATATACTACTATATAAAAAATGATTTACTTATTAAAATTACAGTTATGACATTTTTAACTTATATTTAAATATAATATAATAAATGTCATATTCTTACCCAAGTGTCTGAATAATGTTATAATTTTTCCCCAAGGTATATTTTTATCTAAAACCACTCATCTAATAAAATTAAGAAAATTTTTAGGGTGATTTTATAATAAAATAATTTTGTTTTTATCTCTAATTATGTGCTTTACACTTAACTGTGGAAAATAAAAATAAAAAAGTTGCTATTCATAAAAATATATTTAATACTATTAGAATATTTTTCATATTTATTAAAACCATGTATATAATATTTTCCAAATTCAATTTCAAGAAGTGGATAAATTAAGTTTAACACTAATGACTTAGATGTGGCGAGAAGGTTGTTAATAGAGACGTTCAAAAGTTCAATAAGTTTTTAAATATAATTTTAATATAAAAATGGTTCCACTAACCTAAATTGGATTAATATATTTATAAATGATCTATTATTACATTAAAATAAATTTAAAAAACTATAATTATTTAAATGAAAATGGATGGTTTTAACTACAATGCTGTATTTTTCACTATTGAAAAAAAATGAAACTTCTTAGAAAAATACTAAAAATTCACCCGAAGTTAATTTTGAAATTACAAATAAAAAAATTAAGGTCATTTTATCAAATTCAATGTCTAAAATTGTCTCAATATAATTTTATTTTTATTAATAAAAGGACATGAAAATTCATTTCTTTAAGAAATAAGTATTTCTAAACATATAAAGACTTTACCAACAAATTTACATTTCATTATAAAGATTTTTTGTGTGAAGACTTATAAAAATAAATTATTAATATTTAAATTACTATGTTTAATGGATAAGTAATAACTATCTTTTTTAAATAATTATAATAACAAATAATTGTTTCACAAAAACTTCGTATTGCATGTAAGGCAACCAAGTTCGTGTTTCATGTAATGAAATCATAACATGGTGTCACAAATAAAATAATACAAACATAGTGATTTTATATGGTAATAAAAATATATATTATGTTTTATGTGAAATGGAAAATATAAAAAATATTAAATTAATTCCAAAAAATAATTTACAAAATCTCTGTGTGTTACAAAGACTGATGAAGAACCATTATTTAGAAGAGGACAACCCCACTTCAAGTGCACCCCAAAACCTTAAAGTGGTGTCAATATGGTCACATATTATTTTATAATATTTTGTTTTTTAAAATTAATTAATTATTACTTTTTTCAGTTTTCATTTATAATTTTTCATTTTTAATCAGAATTTCAAGATAACATGATCCTTTGGTTTCATATGAACAAGAATATGAAAATAATTGATGAATAATGCTCAATGAAATCATCCAGAAACGTAGGAGATTCTAGTTGTATGCTAAAGATAAATGATGTCTAATTGAAAAGTACAAGTCATGTACCCATGGCCAACCACACTAGGATGTGTCACATAAAAAATGACACACCATGTGGGGGACAAATGATGTGTTTTTAAACACTAGGTAATAACCAGGAAGTTATCATATGATAATATAGGTTTATATAGTGTGTAGATGGTATACACAGTGTATTACCCCACACGTTTAGGCCCCACAACAATAACGTAAGCAATGTGGTAATATAATGAAAAACGTATTTATTACACACCATGTATTGACATGTCATTAATTAATATATGCCATATGTGATTTCATGGTGCGTATATGGCTTACACACCAAGTAACACATAAATATCCTCATGGGATACATGCAGAGTCCACATGTTTGCAGTGTAGATGACCAGATAAGGAATTAAATATCATACAGAGGGTTTTGCACTTCATTTTATATTTACCAATTCATCAAATATACACACCAATATAGATCGTATCGATGGAATTTATTACATGGATGAAAAATTAATTATATTATTTAAACCAAAATATATGTTGTGTAGTTTGTGTACATGACATGTGATAATGTTTTTTCAATGAATTATATGATGAATGATTTTTGGATTGTTTGTAGGGAATTAAATTCTTAAATTAATTATTTTACACTTTATTTTGAAACTAAACAATGTTTTTGGTCATCATACATGTCATATACCTCAAAATCGTTATCATTTCTACATGCCATGTATATTAATGAAGTTTCATGTAGTCATACACATTGTAATGAGTACACATATTAACTCAAAAAACTACATATTGTATAATATTGCCAAACACCATATCTGCTACATGTAAAGTAAGTTCAAAGTATATGAAAATGACCATATAGTGTGTTGTCACACACCATGTGAATCATAGTCAATGTCATGTAGAGAAAAAGAGTATAAATTGTGTTTACTCGTGTATATGACATGTAAACTTCCATAAAAAAATATAGGACACACAAGATGTGTACACAACAAGTGATATTTTATTAAAAACTATGTATGGATTAATTTTAAAATAAATTTAATTTATTAAATTTATTTAAAATTATAATGGATTTGAATCTATAGGACTGTTTTGATGTATATTTAATATGAATTAATTAATTAATTAATAATCAAATTTAATTTTTTTTATTAGAGAAATATTATATAATAATAAATGAATTGAAAATAATGAAATATATTTTTAAATTTGTATTCGTTGCATCCATGGATAATCTTTATCACGAGAAACCCATGTATGTGTTGGGTTTTTATTTATTTGATTTATATTTCATGGGTTTATATGATAATTATTGTTCAATTAAAATGATTACTTTTGAATAATCCCATCCACTTTAGTATGTATAAGACTGTGTATCCTTGATTTCTTTAATATATCCCCCATACCATTTATTCACCTCATATATGTTTGAGTAAAACATATATGAATAAAGGATTTATCATGCAAGCGATGACGGTTCGACTCATATTTTAGGTTAAGAAAACCATGAAGATACATTGGTTAGAGGTGGAATTATATAAATCAAATCATATTTAGTTTGAGGATTTATTCACCAATGGTCAAGGGTAAATTTATCATTCACTTAATAAACTAAATAATAGTAACATTTCATGACAAATATATATATTTATTTTATATTATTATAGTGCATGGTTAATTATTAATTATTATTTGATGTTTAGATGCTATCACTTAAAATAAATAAATTAGAAATCATGAATAATGTTATAAAATAAATGAATTATACATATATTTTTGTATCAAGAAATGTTTAATTAATTATGTAAATTTTTTTGGGATGTGAAGCCTGATCACTTAGTTCACTGGTCATAGGCTCCCAGACATTAGAGAGGCAGATGTTATTGCAGTGACTTGGATTTATCCATATATTATATTTGGATATTGTATGGATTCCTTTCAAACCCAGGAAAGGAGATAGTGTGCGATTCCAAGCCCTAGTGTTCTTGAAATAAATGTTTGAAATATATTATATATATTAAATAACATTCATGTGCAGTAAAAAAAGTGGAATAACTTCTAAATATGGACTCATATCATAAATTCAAGGGAATTGTTTAGTTATGAGTTTGGGTTTTACAATAGGTGTGACATAACCTATATCAGCGCATAGTGTTTTTGAAAAGGAAATTGTGGGTATAAAATAAAAAAAATAAAAAAAATAAAAAAAATAAATTATTTTAATTCTTCCATTGACAAAGAAAACTAATTTAATGTATAAGTATATGGTTTTGATGGAAATAAAAGGTTTTATGCATTACCCTAGAGCCATTGAAGATATCGTTGGAGGATCTCTCTCAAATGAAAGAAAACTGAATCAAGGTTCCTCAATCAGTGTGCAATGGAATCAGAGGATCTCACCAGAAACTATGAAACAACTTCATTCATGGACAACGATTGATCAAAAAAATGTGGTATGTTTTTTATTTAGATTTTATTCATCATTTATGATTCCAACAAAGAAAATGAATCAGTCAACCAATGAATTGATTTATGGATTGTCCGTATTGCAGGATGGGTTAGTTTTATCTAGTAATTAATGAGTTTTCTTTATGATTATTTGATTATATTTTCATTTTCTATTCTAGAGGAAATGAATCAAGGTTAAAAAAATGTTGACTGATGTCCTTTTCTCTAATTTTTTTCCTTATTATTTCCCTTTCCCATTTCTTCATTCACTGTTGAGGTTTCATTTTCTTGGTGGTTTGACCAAAATACCAATGAATCGAATGTTTCAAACCTGTTTCTTGGGGAAACATTTTGATATCACATATTTGGATATGGAATGGAATGAGGATCATGAGACGAGGGTAGAGGCTATTAAATTGAATTGGATTAGAGACCTCTAGGTTGGTATGATGCATGCGATTGCGGGAAAGATAAACAAACACCGATTCTCATTGAAATCATATAACCATACTATAATAAGTAGCCTTAGTGAGGCTCAAGAAGGTTAGTTCTATGAGATCTAATGACCCCAATAATAGAATCAACAACTATAGGCATGGGTGGAGATGGGTGAACCAGATTTATGATTCTGGAAACTTCCATAGTACATGACTTGTATTGAAGAGCTACACACCATGTGGGACCCTTTCATTAGTAGCTAGGGTTTCGGGAGAAAGATAAGTATTCAAAATCTCTTGGCCCCTACCTAATAGAGCGTCACACACCTCGGAGGGTACATTTACATAGGATGGATTACATATGATTTGACACACCATGTACTCCCACACAAATATGGAAAATCCATGTGCACATGATCATATCCATGTACTTGTACATGGGCTTAATTACATAGGCTTGGGCATGCCAGGTAATTTTACATGAACATGACCATGGGTTGTTTACATCGGTACAAATCAATGATAATGGGGCATTCCGTGTTCTCCTAGTATATGTCGGGTACTCCTTAAATATTTTTTTTAGAGCCTTTGTCCTCTGTATCTTCAACAAGTTTCATTTGGGTGTGTTCCCTATATCCTTATCCATGAGGGTTAGTGTTGTAACACCCCAAGCTTTTGAAAATAAATATTGAATGCATGAAACACTAATTGATTTCAAAAAAACACATTTTATAATCTAGATATTAAACATAAATTTTTCTCTTTTATGTTTTAAATTTTGGAAAACAATAATCTAGAGTTGTGATGAGTAAGTCATTTGGAGTCTGATAGAACAAACTTGATTTTTGTTTAATAGTAACATTCCCTTATAAATAGTAATATGAATAGTAATATGACACTAATTAATTTTAAATAAGGACATTATTTTATTTTCTTAAGGTAATAATATAATGAGATCTTAATTAATTTTTCAATGTTATATAAAAGTAATTATACCTTTAAAATTATTATTTTATGAATTAACTATGATATTATTTTAAAATTAAGTTAACAATATTTAGAAAATTATTTTTAAAAAATGGAGCCCATTTTATAATTATACACATTGAAAAATGTTGGGGTGATTTTTTTGGGATTTTTCTGAAATTCATGAATTTTTTATGAATAGTGAAATACGGTAGAAGACCATATATAAACATTATCAGTTAAATACACTACATATGACATCATGAGAGATGTAAGGCCACATGTTTCTAAATCACATGAAATTGTTACTTTTAGGGGTCACATGAAACTACAATATGGGTTGTCTCGAGTGAAATAATAAAACAAAGAGTAAAATATTCAAAATTTACTCTTCTCCTCCACTATAAACCCCTCCTCACTACCTCTTCTCCCCACTCCTCTAGGAATTGAACCTGCTCAGTTTTCTCCTGAACCTCCCTTCCCTAGTCACTCCCCACTTCGAAAAAGCTATTGGTCTTTCCACAATACCAAAACCCCTTCCCTTATGTAGATTCTAAATGAGGTGGATTCAAGAGGTAAATACACATATTATTTTATTCATTTTTGTTTCAAGTTCCTATCAATTGCTATCCTCTCATCAAATCCTATGTCCAAATGAACATGATAACTACAATATCATCTCTATACTATAATAATATCATTTTAATGGAATAATAATCAACAATATTCACACACACGAAGGCTCTCTCTATTGTTTATTTTATAAATGAAATCATCTTCCGTGAAGTTCCAATTTACATCCTTTGTGGATGACGAAGTTTTGTTCTTCAATTTATCCTTAATTACTGGTCATGAAACCATTTTTATGATTTAACCAGGATATAATATATTCATTATAACCAAATTTATATTCAATAAACAGTATATTTACATATTATAAATTTATATGACAAAATGAGTTCATAATAATCCAAATACCGCTAAATAATCGAAGTGGTTGTCATCTAATGTTCCATCATCATTCCATGTAACCAAATGGTAGAAATGACCATTAACACTACTGGATGCTCATAAATAATATTTAATTTCAATTATGGAGATTTAAATCTATTCCAAATGAACATCCATATGCATATAAAAATATATTGATCATCAAAACCATGGGAATGAACACTCCAGAACTGCAAAATTCAATATTTTAACTTTTCAATAAGAACATAATGAACATAATAGAATTATGATAAACCAAATAAATTTCTAATATTTTATGAATTAAGTTCTTAATAAGTCCAATTTCATATTCCAAGACCATGATTTCAAGAGCAGAACACATTCAGACTTAAGGTTTGGGTTTTCCCACCCGAACAACCATTTTTATTCGGGTTACTTTGGTTGTATACTTATCCCATTAAAATTATTATTTATTATTATTCACTACTCATAAATAATTTTTTAGTGCTCTATATATTTTTAACAATCTTAATACTTCCTTATTTTATGGGGTGTTACATGTTTTAAAAGGAACTTTCAAAATTATTTCCCAAATACAAGCTCGATTCAAGGGAATTTCTCAAATTATTACATATTTTCAAGGGCACTCTATAATATATTTTTCGAAAAAATTATCTTTATAAAATCAACAATTTTATTATGAAAATACTATATTACTTAAATTATGGTTTTATACAAATATTTTTCCAAAATAACTCCATTTTTCAAAGTAAAAGAGTATTTATCTCAAGAATTACTTTAAGATTTTATAAGAGCATCTTCATATATTTCAAAAATCTTATTAATTATTATGTATTATTGGGATTAATATTTCATGGAATCATCTACCATGTTTAATTTAATGGTTTATGATTATATTTTCTATGGATGTGCTATCATAAAACCATTCACCAATTTACTCTGAATGGTTAGTATTTATTCTTAATGTTCAGGAAAAGTTATATACATTTAATATATTAGTTTCAATATGAATGTATATGTTTTTAATGTTTGTACCCATTCATATGAGGAATTATTTGGACATATTAAGTGTCACGTGGGTCCCGATATACCCCCTCGGTGCATCGGGTGGTCTCATGAGAAAAACTACGGTCTTAGAACAAGGTCTTGACAAAATGATTGTTTATGGTCTTAACACGAGGCCTTAACGGTATGGTTATGATGTCCCACATTATTCATTCCGTCATTATGAAAATAGTATTTATGGTTAATGTGGTTATTTGATTAGTAGAATAACTTTGATTATGGAATTATTTATTCAACTCTTATTCGCCCATAATGTGTTCAAGTATTTGTTAATGGCATATGTTTTTAGTTATTCAACATGAATAATGTTTATGTTATGATATCTTCAACTGTATTTCTTACCCTTACTGAGTATTTTAACTCACCCATTTCTTATGATTCATTTCCTCAGTACATGCTGAATTTTATTATGAATTACAAGTAGAAATAACCTAGGAGTGAATGATTTTTTCAAAGGAGTTTCTATGTAGTTTTTATTTTAAAATTGTAATGTTGAACATATATATGTATATTGTTTCTAATGCTACTATATTACTTAGTCCCTTGGGATAAATATTCATTTTTTATATTCCAACATAATTAAATAAGGCACAAACTCCGGGAAACTGGGGTTGGGTCCTTATAGTTGGTAGCAAAGGATGTTTAGTAGAAAACATGGAAACAATATTTAGAAAACATATATTTGGGAAAAAATCCCTAAGATAGTCTTTGAGGATAATAATTCAAGAATATCTTGGTATTTTGTTAAGTAATTTATTATGTGGACCTTTCTAGGAAATATATCTCTGTCTAAATACTACATGTGGGCGTGGTTCTGGCACATATGTACCTAGGAATGAAAACTTCACCAAGGAAATTCGAGCTTAACCTGGGGTATACTGGTAAACGATAGAGGGCCCTATTATGCACCTGGTTTGAGACTCCGAGGGGATATTCTTAGGATAATTCTCATTTTCTTTACAATCCATTATAATGGTTTTAAATGTAAATTTTTCTTTAATGAAAATATTTTTATGATTATGAGATTACTGATGTATATAATTTCAATTTATGTTGCGTATACTTCTATGTTGAGCTGATACATTAAGATTAATACCTCGATATAGTGTATTCCATTATTTAGAAATGGTTCTTAGTGGAAGGAATGGAAAATGTATGAACGTGCATGCCCCATGTAGGGATTTACCTCCGATGCAAGATAATGATGTTGGATCTGGTGCTGTGACTGGTGCTGAGCGACGTATAACTATACTAGGACAACTGAATTGGGTTGTGAATAATAAACATACCAATATGAAGCATCTAGATCTACCACATGGAGGAGCTATGTTATATCACTTTATGCGATTACAAACTCCATCATTCAATGAGACTACAAACGAATTTGTAGTTGAGGAGTATATATGTTCCCTAGAAATGATATTTCTCACATAGGGATGTAATGAAAGAGATAATGTCTTCATGGATGTTTATCGTCTATCAAGAGTTGCATATAACTGGTGGTCATTAATCCAAAACACAAAAGAGGAAGAAGAGATAAAAGAGATAGAATGGAGGGACTTTAAAGAAATATTACTAGAGAAATACTTTCCTCATGAACAATGAGCAGATATGGAAAGACAATTTTTGAATTAGTGTCCAAAGGAAGATAAGAATGTTTCCAAGTATGAAGATAACTTCACAAGGCTGGAAAGGCATGTTGTGGACGACATAAATTATCCAAGGAGCAAAATTTATTGACTCTTTGATGGTTTAAAACCATTATTATGAAGGTCACTAGTCTCCCAAAGTTTCTCATCATATGAATATATAGTCTCAAGTTATATCAAGATAGAAAAGGAATTTTCTAAGTCTTATGAATTTAAGGGAAAGAAAGAGAAGAAGAGGGATAATAAAAACTCTAGAAAAGTAAATCAGGAAATGGGAAATAAGGTAAGCGTAGACCTTACATCCTATAGTAAATGTCCGAAAAAACACCCTGGAACTTTTCTGAAGGGAATGGGAGTCAGTTACAAGTGCGGAGAAAAATGACACCTATCTTGGGATTGTATGGGGAAGAAAGAAGCTTCCAATGCTCATGCTAAAATTACAGGTAGATGGGAAATTTTGAACATTAATGACCTAAGTGTCAGGGAAATGTTCCCAAAAAAGGACAAGGGAGTAAAGACAAGATTATGCGTCACAACTGCATAGGTTGAAGTTCCTAATGCTATGTTGGCATGTACTTTAATCGTTTCATAAAACATATCCAGTGATTTATTTGATTATGGACCATCACATTCTTTAATATCTTACTAGTTTTCCAAGAAAATAAGATATTTATAATTTGATTTAATAAAGGAGTTGTCAGTTAAAACTCCTAAGGGAAGGATCATTGTAACAAAGTTGTGTTAGACAGTCCCCATTATGGCATATAAATGTACTTTATATGCTGATTTTATTGTTATATCCTTGATTGACTTTGATAAAATCCTCGGTGTGGATTGGATTTCGGACCACGATGTGGATATTTATTGCAAGAAGAAGGAGGTTCCAATTTTTGAGGATGATGTGGAATCCCTTATCTTTAGGGCATAAACATCACCATCTGATTCACATCTAGATCCACCCCCAGTAGCTCTACTGAATTCAATTATTAGAGAGGAAGGGAATGAGATAACTATGGGTGAGAAAAAAGAATGTTCAAATAGGGGATGTACCTATTGTGCAAGAATATGTTGTCGTCTTTCCAGAAGATTTACCGGGACATCCTCCAGATCAGGAAATTGAGTTTTCCATTGACTTAAGTACTGATTCAATGCCCAAATAAAAGACCCCTTATTGGATAGAGACTGTGGAATTAGTGGAACTGATGAAAAAACTGGAGGAATTGAGTGATAAATTATTTACTCTCCCTAGTTTTTCTCCATGGGGATACCCTCTTCTTTTTTTAAGAAGAAAGATGGGTCTATGAGGTTGTGCACTCACTCTTGGGAGATAAATTCTATAAAAATGAATAACAAGTATCCCCTACCACACATTGATGATTTATTTGATCAACTTCATGGAGGTCAATATTTTTTGAAGATTGAACATCGATATGGATATCATCATTTTCTTGTGAGGAAGGAAAACATTAAATAAAACAACATTTTGAACTAGGTATGGGAATTTCGAGTTTACAGTAATGCCTTTTGGACTGAATAATGAACCCTCTATTTTCATGGATATAATGAATAGAGTTTTCAAGGAATATATTGATGAATTTGTGGTGGTAGTTATTGATGATATCTTAGTATACTCTAAAATCTATGAAAATAATGAAAATCACTTGCGCATTATTCTAAAGACTCTTAGAATAAATGAATTATATGGGATGTTTAGAAAGTGTGGATTTTGGCTCCAATAAGTTTAATTTCTGGGAAAAATTATATCTAAAGATGGAATATTTGTTGATCCTTCAAAGAAAAATGATTTCCAAGAATGGAATACTCCAACGAACATAAGTGAGGTATGTAGTTTTATTGGTTTAGTAGGTTATTATTAGAATTTCGTTCAGAACCTCGCCCATTTATCCAATCCAATGACCAATCTTACACGTAAAGGGGTTATGTTTGTAGGTTAAATAGAATGTTAGGGCTGTTTTGAAGAATTTAAGAGGAGATTAGTGAAGGCTCCAATCTTAACCCAACCATTAGAGAATGATGGGTTTGTGATCTATAGCGATGCATCAAAGAACGGACTTGGTTGTGTCTTTATGCTGAATGATAGAGTTATAGCCTACGCATCAACGCATTTAAAAAGTCATGAAAAAACAATCCCACACAAGATCATTAGTTAGAAGCTATAATATTTTCCCTGAAGATATGGAGACATTATCTCTATGGAAAAAATGTGAGATATATACAGGTCACAAGAGTCTAAAGTATATCTTCTAACAGAAAGAACTCAACATGACGAAACGAAGATGACTTGAACTACACAAGGATTATAATTGTACTATACACTACCACCCATGAAATTCAGAAAAGGTAGATGATGCATTGACCAGTTAGGATCATGGGGTTCTCAATAAGATCAAGATTTAAAAGGATCCTTTGTACATGGATCTAGTGAGGATGTATGTTGGAATTATCAAAGAAGGTGAAACATCACTACTTTTTTTTATTTATTTTCCCAAAAATATTTATTATAAGGATTAAATGTTCTAGCCTGATTATGAGAACTTGTAAATGAAAATTAAAGTGGTGAAAGATGGGAAGATGGATGAATTTGTGTGTGAAGATGGTGTTCAGAAATTTGGGAAGAGGCTTTCTGTTCCAGCTGCACTCGAGCTAAAAAGAGAGTTATTGGATGATTCCCGTAGATTGAATTTCTCTATACATCCTGGTAGTATGATGTATAGATATTTTATGGAACATTTTTGGTGGGATAGCATGAAGAGAGAAATTTTGGATTACATATCAAGATGTTTAGTCTGTCAACAAGTAAAGGCAGAAAGGCAACATCCAAAAGGAATCATGCAACCTCTTCTGATTCCTATGTGGAAATGGGATGATTTCACTATAGATTTTGTCAATGGATTATCCAAAACTCCAAAGAAGAATTATTCAATATGGGTAATTGTGGATCAAATTACGAAAGATGAAAATTAGCACACTATAAGGGAGGATTTTCCACTAGAACGCCTAGCAAGACTCTATATAAATGATGTTCTGAGACTTCATTGAGAAACTATGTTAATTGGGTCTGATTGTGACTCAAGATTTACATCGAAATTCTTGAAAATTCTTCAGAAATCATTGTATACCGAACTTCGATTGAGTACTTCTTACCACCCACAAATAGACAGGTAATCAGAGAAGACGATATAAAACTTATATGACATGTTGAGATCATGTTCACTTGAAATCCAAAGAATGTGGGATCAATAACTATCTTTAGTGGAGTTTTATTACAATAATAGTTTCCATTCAAGTATTCAAGTGGAACCATATGATGCATTGTACGGAAAGAGATGTTGTACACCAAATTATTGGGATAAAGTTGGAGAAAGTAGGATTGTTGGTCCAGATCTTGTGGAGGAAACAACAACGAAAGTAAATACTATTCAAGGTCATATCAAAATAGATCTGTCACGTACATAACCTATTTTAGGGTTATTTTAAATTTATTTTCCACTCATGATTTGTTTTGGTGGTTTCCAAAGGTTTTATTGAGAATAGGTGAGTTTTCATGAATTGGGCCAAACTGCGAGCCCAATTCCAGATTTAAAAATAAATTTTGTTTCATTTATAACTTTTTCAATTTTTAATATTTTTGACTCATTCCAACTCCTAATTGTTCTCCCCTGATATATTAACCCCAAAATTAAATTTGGGGCCTTTATAAATCCACAAGCATGGGGGATTTTTGTTTTTATTTGAGAATTGGGCCAACCCGAAGGCCCATTTTCCAGTTTTAAATTGTTTCATTAATTTATTAATATCTTATTCATTAAAATGTATTTTTCGGTGATTACACCTCCCTATCGACCCTACGAAGCCCAGGCACGACCCCATGCCCTCCTCCCACAATTTGGAGCTAGATAGAGTCACGAAAATAGTCGAAACTTTCTGAATTTCAGAAATCGTCCAGATTTTGGAGAGGTAAATTGATCCTTTCATAACTCCTTCTATTCTTAATATTTTCCCTCCATTCCAATTCCTAAATGACCTAATAATTCTTGTGAGACCATCCCCTGAGTTTTGGACGTTTTAAATTTCAGATACTAGTGTTTTGGGGAGATTCATTCTAGATTTCTCAAGTAAGTTTGTCCATTTCTTTTCCCCTTTCAAATTGATTAGGGTTTCATTCTATTTTTTTAGGGTTTGCTCTCTTTTTATTGAAGTGAACAATGACCAGTGGGTAGGGGTTCGAACCTAAGGTTTAACCTTGTGTTTTCTTGGTCCAATTTTCTATTTTTAGGTTTGATCTACCCTTCATGAGGTGCGGCGGTGGTGCGTTTGTTTTTTCGCACAAAGGATTCAATGGTTTCATTTGATTTGGTAGGTGATTCCAATGTTGATGCAATCTTTGTGTATTAGCATGCTGTATTTATCATATTTTCAGATTTATATAATTTTATTATTGCTACAAAAATTGGTTCTAATGATGTTTCCATTGCAATTGAATTTAAAATGCCAATTTGGTGTGAAATTGGGGGTTTTCCAAAGAAGTGTTTTGTTTGTTTATTTGGGGATTCCCTATAAATACTTAGTTGTTTTTATTGATCTGTAATAAGGAATAAAATACTGTTTATAATGTTTATCCCCTCTGGTAATTGCAGCAAATAATGAGTTTTAATTGTGCTTGTAAAGAAAGTGAAGTTTTGGTTGCACTTTTGTGTGAAAATGAAGGTTTTACAAAGAGAACACTTCTTGTTTAACATGAGGATACCCAAAAAAATTGATTTTTTGTTTTAATTGATATTTATTGGGCTTACTTTACTATTTTGGTAACTTACAATTGTGAACATCGCGTACAAGTGGGTTTCTTAAGGGGTTTTGTGTGCAAAACTACACAAGATTTTGTGAAATTGATTTATTCAAATTCAAAGAGTTTGTTGTGTGTTTTAAGTGGTAGAAAATGAGATAGCTACTGTATTTGGTGTATGTGACAAGTAGTGGTGTTTTACATTAAAATTGATGTGTGTTAAATCCTGAAATTGTTTGATCACAAAGGGGGAAGCCCGGGTACCTAGGTGGGGCGGATTTGTACTAGTACGGCTAGTGGACCGGATGGGTTTTGTCCCTGTTTCACTTAGCATTTGGATAACGACAACTCTAACTAAACTATGTTGATGATGATTGGGGACCACTAGGTTATGGGTATGTTCCCTACTAGTGGCTCGTGCACGAGAAAGGATTTTACTATGGTTACATTACACTGAGGTACGAGGTACATGGGGCCTGAGACTATCTAGTGCCTAGGGGTGTTCCCGGCTTTGTTGCTCAGTGGATTTGTGGTATTTGCCCTTGTTTTTGGGTGTCTTTGGAATTATAATGCAGTATCTAATATTCCTATTTAAATGTGTTAACATTCTGAAAGTTTTATCTTGAAAAATGTTTTCAATTAAAAGTTTCATTTTGTGGAATTTTTCACCGCTTTTAATTGCATATTAAAACTGCTTGCTTTTTCACCTTGTATTGCATGCACCTTGGAATCATAGGGTGGTATCCTATTGGGCTTAGGATCACACCCTACTTACACCCCTTGGGTGTAAGTAGACATTTTTTTTGACCCAGGTAAAGGAAAGGCTAAGGGTGATGGCGGTTCAGGGTGTTAGTCCTCATCCTTGGGGCGGAGTAGTGGAGACGACTTGGGGGTGATGACCCCTTGTCATGTGGAGTCCATGGAGATGTTTTGTTTCTGTTCCATTGTGTCTTTGGACCTTTTGTATTGACTCTAAACCTATGTATTCAGTTCTGGTTTTTGTTTAAACATCATTTGGTGTAAATTTTCAGATTCAGTTTATTGATTGTTTTTAATGGTTTATGATTTCATATTCGGGTAAATCGTTCCCAAACCTAAATAAATGATACCCGGGCACTTGTGCCAGCCCGTGGGGATAGGGAATTCCCTTCGGGTCATGTCACGGGCTGGGTTTGGTGCCGGTTTGGGCGGCGACCAGATTTGGTTCGTGACAAAATGGTATCAAAGGAGGTTCTGGTTAACTCTTTGGGTCACGTTATTTGGGGAACAGTCAGGATAGTATAAAGTTACGATTGTTGGGACTTGTTAGTTCGTTTATGGGTAGTGTGCCTGATCACCACACCTCATGACAGGATTCGAGTCACCATGGGAAGTCGGGATTTATCTAATTCCTTTGGTTTTCTTGGTTTGATGATGATTAAGGGAAATGAAAAGAGAGTTGGGTTAATGGTCTCAGTGATCTCGCAGGGCCTGGAAAGCCATGTGAAGCTGGGGATATTCCCTAAAACACTCTATGTGACAATGAAGTGATTGGAATATGGCTGCCAACCATATTTCCAAGCCACCCATTGAAACTAGTTTCCTCTCGGATTGTTTTGTGCTTTAGTTTTGAAATCCTGACACTTTGGTTTTCTGGTGACTTTGTTTTAATAAGCGTATAGTTTTTATGAAATGATTTTCAAATAAAGAGGGAATGGTTCGGTTTATGAAATTGAGGAATTGAATTGTCAGAATTGTTTTGAAATCTAAAATGGTGTGCTTACACCTATTTTGAAAGAAGGAACTATATTAAAGTTGGTTTTGAAAAGTGTTTCCAATAGAGTTTTCTAAATAATAAAACGGTGTTTTAATGGGATGATATGTTTTGATATTGATATGAATATCTTGAATGTGGGTTCTTTTCCAAATTGTTGTGTCTTTATGAAACGTTTTGTAAGATGTGAATTGGGATTTTGATCTCATTGTTAGTAGTTTTGAGAAAAAGGTTGGGTTGGTTGAGCATTTTCTTTTTGAAATATGGAAGGAATTTTTGTTTTACCCTTTGGTATTTCCATGAGTGACCACATGCATGGGGTTATATGGGATGATGGATGGTTTATGGAATGACTGGATGAGTGCTGGGATGGTTATGAGGAGGGTGCCCGGTGTGACACAAAAACATGCATGTGTGAGGCCCATGGGGTACCATTGGTGGATACGCTTACTGCAAAACCGTTTGTTTTCAAAGAAATAGTTTTAAAGAAAAACATGATGTATTGATGAGTAGTTTGGTATAGTTTTTATTATGTTTTTTTGATAATGTTGATGTTGTGGGATGTTTTGAGTCCAAGAACCCCTCCTGTTTGAACTGTGTTTTGGGTTTGTGTTTGGTCGGTGAGCTGTGTTGTAGGGACGATTAGTGGTCTCTTTTGAAAAATGTTTTGGGATGCCTTTATGGTGGTTCCCTTCATGTGTTTGGATCTGGTTTGAGGCATGTTTTGACTAATGGAGCAGATTGGTTGGGTCCTTGGGTTCTCTCATTGGATAAGGTATGCCCCCATTAAGGGTTAATGCACAGCTGAAGTGAAATCCATATTGTTTCGCCATTGGAAAATCCTCCAGTTGATCAATATAAGGAATATTTTATCGATCATTGTTGATTGAGTCTACACCCATTCATTTAGTTGATTTTTGGATCCTCTTGTAGTGGTAAAGTTATTGTGGAAGGTTGAAAGAAACCTTAGTTTCTAAAGTTTCATGATTTGTCGAAGGTGGAAGTGTTCTTTGGTTGTAAGTGTGGATGAGTGTCTCGATGGTGTCTAAGAGGACCTTTGGGTTCTTCAAAGTTTCTTTGATGCATTAATTCATGTTAAGCCACCGATGTGGGAAATATGGTCACGATAGGATATTGTGGCCACTTTCTAGAATTGTGGGTTGTTTGGGGATGTTGTATAAGGTCCCTCTCCATGCATTGTTTATATCAGTCACAATGGCCATGTTCGGTGATGCCTTATGATGTCATGTGCTCGATTGACTGTATAGGTGAAAGTAGTGAAATCCTCTGAGAGTCCCTCTTATGTTGGGAAAATTTCTCCCTTGGAAAAACTTCAAAATCATATATTTTAGAGGAATGTGAGTGTAGGTGTTCTTTACTTCTATTGTTTATCACCTGAAGAAACAAGTTGTGATGTGTGTGTATCTTCTCAGCCATTGTTTCAGTGAAATATCGGGATAAGGTAAAGTGAGTTTGGAATGTGTTATGTCTAGAAAACTTATTTGGGACTGCGGTGTAGTTTTTGGTGGCACCGAAAAGAAGAATTCTCATTCAGTGGGTTTCCAAATATTAACTACGAGGCCGAAGATGCTTCAATCATTTGAGCTCCATCCATAGGTCTCGGAGAGAAGCTGGCTCGTAGTCAGGGAAAATCCTAGGGCCATTTAAACCCTTGTACAAAGTCCTATCCTTAGTATGAAAGATGGGAATAGTTCAAACCTATGGTTTCTTCATGGTTGAGCACATAGTTTGTGCACATTTAGTAGTGGACGTGTGCTAGGAATCCATGTAGAAAGAATTATATTCATAGTTAGTGAACATTTTCCCAAACCATGCAGACTAATCCTGCGCCCTTCCTAAATCTTTTATTTCTTTTTGGGTCTTTCTATGTCGGCCCATGCTGGTCGGTTAAGATGGTCAGTTCTTATGGTGGGGAGACCCACTATGATTCTCAAGAATATTCCTTCATAAAAATTTAATGGAAGTATATCCCTTTTACTAGAGAGTATGTTTGGGCCTCCCACTATTAGTGTCTTGATTCTGTCTCGGGAAAACAATTTAAGTTGTCTCTTATGGTGGGGAGCCCATTTGTGTCTCTTCATACGAGTAACTCATATTTTTTTTTCTTTGGACTTGTCTGGGAAGTAGGTATTATCATTCGAATATATCTAACTACCTACATATTAATTGGGTAAACATTGATATTGGAGAGTTTCCAATGGTTTAGTTATAGTAGGGAAGTGTAACCTTGTTCAATGTTGTTGTTTTTTTTTGGGTAAATTGATTGAGTATTGTTCAGATTGTATTTGACGAGTTTTCATTTGGGATAAATCCTGGATGTACATTATTTTTCAGGAAAGTGGTGTAAGTTTGGTTTGTGATAGTATTCCTTCCATCATTGATCACTGGAGGTGTTTTGACCTTTGGGGGTGAAACCTGGCCAGGGTGTACCTATTGGTTTCTCAATTGGGTTTGCTTGTTGCTTTGACCTTGCTGTGACTTTCCGGGGCGGAAAGTTTTCAAGGTGGGGAGAATTGTCACGTAATTAACCTATTTTAGGGTTATTTTAAATTTATTTTCCACTCATGATTTGTTTTGGTGGTTTCCAAAGGTTTTATTGAGAATAGGTGAGTTTTCATGAATTGGGCCAAACTGCGAGCCCAATTCCAGATTTAAAAATAAATTTTGTTTCATTTATAACTTTTTCAATTTTTAATATTTTTGACTCATTCCAACTCCTAAGTGTTCTCCCCTGATATATTAACCCCCAATTTAAATTTGGGTCCTTTATAAATCCATAAGCATGGAGGAGTTTTGTTTTTATTTGAGAATTGGGCCAACCCGAAGACCCATTTTCCATTTTTAAATTGTTTCATTAATTTATTAATATCTTATTCATTAAAATGTATTTTTCGGTGATTCCACCTCCCTATCGACCCTAAGAATACCAGGCGCGACCCCATGCCCTCATCCCACAATTTGGAGCTCGATAGAGTCGCGAAAATAGTCGAAACTTTCTGGATTTCAGAAATCGTCCAGATTTTGGAGAGGTAAATTGATCCTTTCATAACTCCTTCTATTCTTAATATTTTCCCTCCATTCCAATTCCTAAATGACCTAATAATTATTGTGAGACCATACCCTGAGTTTTGGCCGTTTTAAATTTCAGATACTAGTGTTTTGGGGAGATTCATTCTAGATTTCTCAAGTAAGTTTTTCCATTTCTTTTCCCCTTTCAAATTGATTAGGGTTTCATTCTATTTTTTTAGGGTTTCCTCCCTTTTTATTGAAGTGAACAATGACCAGTGGGTAGGGGTTCAAACCTAAGGTTTAAAATTGGGTTTTCTTGGTCCAATTTTCTATTTTTAGGTTTGATCTACCCTTCTTGAGGTGCGGCGGTGGTGCGTTTGTGTTTTCGCACAAAGGATTCAATGGTTTCATTTGATTTGGTAGGTGATTCCAATGTTGATGCAATCTTTGTGTATTAGAATGCTGTATTTATCATATTTTCATATTTATATAATTTTATTATTGCTACAAAAATTGGTTCTAATGATGTTTCCATTGCAATTGAATTTAAAATGCCAATTTGGTGTGAAATTGGGGGTTTTCCAAAGAAGTGTTTTGTTTGTTTATTTGGGGATGCCCTATAAATACTTAGTTGTTTTTATTGATCTGTAATAAGGCATAAAATAATGTTTATAATGTTTATCCCCTCTGGTAATTGCTGTAAATAATGAGTTTTAATTGTGCTTGTAAAGAAAGTGAAGTTTTGGTTGCACTTTTGTGTGAAAATGAAGGTTTTACAAAGAGAACACTTCTTGTTTAACATGAGGATACCCAAAAATTTGATTTGTTGTTTTAATTGATATTTATTGGTCTTCCTTTACTATTTTGGTAACTTACAATTGTGAACATCGCGTACAAGTGGGTTTCTTAAGGGGTTTTGTGTGCAAAACTACACAAGATTTTGTGAAATTGATTTATTCAAATTCAAAGAGTTTGTTGTGTGTTTTAAGTGGTAGAAAATGAGATAGCTACTGTATTTGGTGTATGTGACCAGTAGTGGTGTTTTACATTAAAATGGATGTGTGTTAAATCCTGAAATTGTTTGAGCACAAAGGGGGAAGCCCGGGTACCTAGGTGGGGCAGATTTGTACTAGTACGGCTAGTGGACCGGATGGGTTTTGTCCCTGTTTCACTTAGCATTTGGATAACGAAAACTCTAAATAAACTATGTTGATGATGATTGGGGACCACTAGGTTATGGGTATGTTCCCTACTAGTGGCTCGTGCAAGAGAAAGGATTTTACTATGGTTACATTACACTGAGGTACGAGGTACATGGGGCCTGAGACTATCTAGTGCCTAGGGGTGTTCCCGGCTTTGTTGCTCAGTGGATTTGTGGTATTTGCCCTTGTTTTTGGGTGTCTTTGGAATTATAATGCAGTATCTAATATTCCTATTTAAATGTGTTAACATTCTGAAAGTTTTATCTTGAAAAATGTTTTCAATTAAAAGTTTCATTTTGTGGAATTTTTCACCGCTTTTAATTGCATATTAAAACTGCTTGCTTTTTCACCTTGTATTGCATGCACCTTGGAATCATAGGGTGGTATCCTATTGGGCTTAGGCTCACACCCTACTTACACCCCTTGGGTGTAATTAGACCTTTTTTTTGACACAGGTAAAGGAAAGGCTAAGGGTGATGGCGGTTCAGGGTGTTAGTCCTCATCCTTGGGGCGGAGTAGTGGAGACGACTTGGGGGTGATGACCCCTTGTCATGTGGAGTCCATGGGGCTGTTTTGTTTCTGTTCCATTGTGTCTTTGGACCTTTTGTATTGACTCTAAACCTATGTATTCAGTTCTGGTTTTTGTTTAAACATCATTTGATGTAAATTTTCAGATTCAGTTTATTGATTGTTTTTAATGGTTTATGATTTCATATTCGGGTAAATCGTTCCCAAACCTAAATAAATGATACCCGGGTACTTGTGCCAGCCCGTGGGGATAGGGAACGCCCTTCGGGTCATGTCACGGGCTGGGTTTGGTGATGGTTTGGGTGGCGACCAGATTTGGTTCGTGACAAGCTCCATGTAGACAAAAGGGCTATGCTGATAATCAGAGGAAGGATCTGTAATTTCATGTGGGAGATCATGTTTTCTTGAAAGTATCCTCATGGAAGGGAATTATAAGATTTGGAAAGAAAGTGAAACTGAGCCCTAGGTACATTGGTCTTTTTGAAATTATGGAGAGAATTGGAGATATTTAATATCATTTGGATATAATTCTTATCCTGTCCAAATTACAAAATGTGTTTCACGTCTCATTGTTTAGAAAGTACATGCCAGACCCAACGCATGTCCAGACTTCTGAAGGTACAGAGTTGGAACCTGCCCTATCTTATTGTGAAGAGCCTATCTAGATTCTAACACTAAAGAACAAGTGTTGAGAAATCAGAATATTATTCTGGTAAAGAAACTTTGGAGGAATCATAAAATCAAAGAGGCAACATGGGAACCTAAAGATCTTATGATGAATACCTACCCAATTATTTTTGGGAGGAAACGTTTTTTGAATTTTGAGGATTGAGTTTTTGTAAGGAAGTGAGAATATAACACCCTAAGGTTCTGAAAATAAATATTGAATGCATGAAACACTGATTCCATAAAAAATAACACATTTTATAATCTATCCATTAAAAATATCTTTTCCTCTTCCATGTTTTGAATTTCAAAAAATGGTCATCTAGAGTTGTGATCAGTAAGTCATTTGGAGTCTGATAAAAAAAACTTGATTTCTGATGAATCGTAACATACACTTATGAATAGTAATAAAAATAGTAATATGACCCTTCTTAATAACAAATAATTATATTTTATTATTTTATTAATGTAAAAATTTAATGAGATATGAATTATTTTTTCAATGTGATATAAAACTAATTATACCTTTAAAATTGTTTTTTTGAATTAACAATGATTTTATATAAAAATTAAATTAATAATAATTATAAAATTATTCTTGAAAAAATATAGTTCATTTTTGAATTATATATGCTGGAAAATGATTGGGGTGAATTTTTGGGATTTTTCTGAATGTTCTGAATTTTTGATGAATAGTGAAATACGGTAAAATACTGAAGGTACAAATTATTAGTTAAATACACTATTTATGATATCATGAGTTATGTAATGAAACATGGTACTAAATCACTTGATCTTATTACTATTAGGGGTCAAATGAAACAACACTATTGGTTGTCTTGAGGGAAATAATAAAATAATGATTAAAATATGAAAAATTCACTCCTCTCCTCCACTATAACCCCCCATCACTCCCTCTTCTCCTCACTGCTCTAAACCTTGAAGCTCATAACATTTTGGCACTAATACCATTCCATAGTCACTCCCCACTTCCATGAAGCTCTTTTTCTTTCCAAAGTACCAAAACCCCTTCCCTTAAAGATATTCTCATGGAGGTTGATTAAGGAGGTAAATTCACATTTAATTTCCTTCATTTTCGGTTCATGTTCCTTTCTATTATTATCATATCCAAAAATATTCTATCCAAATGACCATGATAACTCCATTATAATCTATATAATGGAATAATATCATGTTAATGGAAGAACCATCATCAATATTCATACTCTCTCTCTCTTTTATTTTATTAATGAAATCATCGTCCGTGAAGTTCCAATTTACAACCTTTGTGGCTGATGAAGATTCGTTCTTCAATTGATCCTTCATTACTAGTCATGAAACCATATTAATGGTTTAATAAAGATATAATATATGTATTATTACCTAATTAATATTCATAAACCCATATATGTACATATTATTTGTCACGACCCGCCCTCGGGGTCCGTGCCTTGACTACCCCAAGCCCGCCTTCCATAGGCCAGGGGCTGGCGACTAGCACCAAGGCGTAAATCCCGGTAAAAAGGGAAGACATTTCCTTTGTAAAGTAAACAAACACCATAGAGTAAGCAAGCGGAAAGTAACACTAAGCAAAAACAGAGTACAACTAAAAGTGCGGAAAGTAAAAAGGGGCCGGAAATACAAGCCCAACTGTAAAGTACAACTCGAAAGGGAAAACAACGACTGAAAAGTAAAGCTGCTACGCTGAGATGTCCACTGGAAATCCCACCTGAAGGGTGGGTACAGATAGCTCCTCTGCTCCTCGGGTCCCGCCATCTGCTCCGAGTATGTCCCGCCCAGTGGTCCACCTCCGGTTACCGCCTCGTCGTATAGTCCACCTCCAGGTTCCGTCCAGTCCTCGAACCTTCGGCTTCTGTCAGCACTGTCCGTCGTCTGCAACCAACACAACAAGGTGCGGGCATAGCCCGTGCAGGGATGAGTATAACGATACTCAGTAGGGACCCCGAGACCCTCAAGGTCTCACTAAAACCAACAAGGATAAACACAAGAAGATCTCAACAGATAAACTCTACTTAGGTATATGCCCATACATATACCTAAGTTATCAAGTAACCCATCTCAATCATGAGGAAACACAAGGATTATGAGATCAACGGATAACCACTACCCAGGTATATGCCCATACATATACCTAAGTTATCAAGTAACCCATCTCAATCATGAGGAAACACAAAGGTCAAAAGTCTCAGCTCAAACCAGGATTTTCATTATCGAAACCGTAACTGCTGAAGAGCTCCGTCTCTAGAGTGTACAGTGGTCCTGTCACGACTCCGAGGCCGCCGCTCACTAACCTAAGACTGCTGAAGTACTCCTCCTGTCGAGTACCGCGGGTCTGCAGCCAACTACCAGGCGCTCCGTCCGTTGAGGGTCTGCTGCCAAATACCGGGCGCTACCCAGATAGCCTACTGAGGTACTCCTCCTGTCGAGTACTGCGGGTCTGCTGCCAACTACCAGGCGCTCCGTCCGCCGTGGGTCTGCCGCCAAATACCGGGCGCTCCGTCCACTGGGCTAGTCGACTCACTCCAAGTCGAGTCGGTCAAGCAGTCGTCAGGTCTCAGCCGGCTACACGGTCTCCGTACTCTGCACGCTCGTCTCCGGGAGGGTCCGCTCCACGAGCTACTGGTCGATACTCCAAGTATCACAAAGTCCCGCAAGAAGTATCTCAAAAGGTCCGTCTCGTCACAGTGGTCTCAACGCAACAGACGGCGCGTCGATCGGACGCCCGGTCTGTGAGTTATTAGCCTTTTCGTCCCAGGGGCCCGGTTGGTTTCGAGTGCGAACCAATCCCGGCCGTATCTCAACTGTACCCCGAACTCCCATAGGGTATAATCATAGGGACCGTTACTAAATGTAATCACCAACGCCGCTGACGGTTCGTCAAACGGACGTCCTGTCTGAAAGATATCAGCTTTCCCGTTCCAGGGGCCCGGTTGGATTTCGGGTACAATCCAACCCGGCCATACTCCGACTGCATCCAAAACTCGGGCGGAGTATGTCAAAAGTTCCGTCTCATCAAGAGGAAGTCAACGAAACAGACGGCGCGTCAATCGGACGCCCGGTCTGTGAGTTATTGGCTTTTTCGTCTCCGGGGCCCGGTTGGTTTTTAAGGCAAAACCAACCCGACCGTACTCCACCTGCGTCCAAACCTCGGGCGGAGTATGCCAAAAGATCCGTCTTACTAAGAGGAACACAACACAGCTGACGGCACGTCAATTGGACGTCTGTAGCTCAAGATATGAACGTTTCCGCTCCGAAGGCCCGGTTGGTTTCGTGAACGAACCAACCCGGCCGAACTCAAAGTAATCCGAAACCTTGAGTGCGATATACCGAAACGACCGTCTCGATCCAAGGATCGCGTTGCCGCAGACGGTTTGTCACTCGGAGGTCCGAGGCTCAAGTTATGATCCAAAAACCAATTCTGGTTCGAAACGGGGGGGTCCGGGTCCGGGCCGACCCGGCCCGACCCCCCCCTTGGGCGGCGGCGGCGCGGCGGCGCGGCGGCGCGGGGTGCCGCGGCGGCTGTCGCCGCAAGGAGGCCACGCGCGGGGGATTTTTCCCCCGCTTTTCAAGAGGCGGCGCGGCTATGCCGCGCCGTTTTGTTTTAAGAAGCGCCCCCCCTCACGTGGGGGGCCTGCTGGAGCGCAACCGGGGGGGCCGGCTGCCCCCCTCCTTCAAAGATCCGCCCCCCTCATTAAGAGGGGGGTTTTGCTGAACCGACCTGGGGATTTATTCCCCCGGTTTTATGTCATCCGGCCGGCCAGCTGGCCGGCCGGTTTTTACCAACGGGATCGGAAATTCCGGTCCCGCCTTCGACTCCCGACGCCGGCGGCCCGGCCGCCGGTCTTCTCTTCCGCCGCGGCCCGGAACCGGCCGCGGTCTCCTCGTCCCGTCGCGGCCCGGAACCGGCCGCGGTCTTCTCGTCCCGCCGCGGCCCGGAACCGGCCGCGGTGTTCGTCGTCCGGCGCGGTGCGACGGCACCGCGCCCCTCCGCCGCACTTTAATTTCTTTCAACGCGGCGCGACGGCGTCGCGTTCTTGATGTTTCTTCCATGGTGTGCGCGCGACGGCGTTGCGTAAAATAAATGCACGATCATCCGCGTGGTGCGACGGCACCACGCCTCTTGCTTCCACCCGTAAGAACAAACAAGAACATTGGAGGGGGGGTTCGGCCGTGTTCGTGCGGTCCTGCCCCCCCCCCCCCCCCCCCCCTCACGTTATAATAATAACGCAACTTAAAACATTCAAAAGTCTCATGTTTGACATGCGAAGTCCATGATCAAGAAATGGAATAAATTAACAAAATTCAACAACCCCTACCTCGGGTATAAGTTCGAGGATTTGACTATGTCCGCGGAAGTCGACGTCGCGGAGATCGGGCGTCGCGGTAGTCGTTCGTCAATTCCGTTGACGAAGAGACGCGTCCGAAGAGGCACGTCGTTGGCGAATCCTTGTACGCCGACGAAGGTTGTCCGAGGAAGGTGCGGTGTTCTCTCTCGTTGACACCGAAGACGAAGAAGAGCGGAGCGGCGTTCTTCGTCGGAACTTGAGCGTTCTACGTCAAGTCTTGAGGAAAGTCAAATAAAAAGGAAACAACGAACTCAAGAACCCCTACCTCGATAGTCGCACGTTGACGGAGTCGTGGAATATCGGTGTCGATTCCTTTGACGTCGGAGGAAGAGTCGTTGTCGATGGCGTTCGTCGCGGAAAAGATGATGCGGAAGAAGAACATCACGTCGTGGATATGGCGTCGCGGAAAGACCGTGTTCTTCGGCGAAGAAGTTCTTCGTTGAAGAACGGCGTTCTTCGTCAAGTTCGAAGGTTCTTCGTCAAGTTGAAGAAGAAGAAGAAAAGCTTCCAAAGCTCTCAAGAAATCCTCCCAAGTTGGTAAAAGAATCCCCTAGTATAATATAAGCTTTAACTTATATTATTACATAACTTAACCACAAGAATTTCAAAGGTTTGAAATTCAAAAAGGGTTTAACTCCCTTAATTAAAGTAACTCAAGTTGACAACATTTAATGAAATGAGTTAAAGGGGAGGTTTTGAGAGAATTTGAGGAGTTGGGGTTCGTGTGGACCCCACCTCACTTAATCCTCCAAAGGGAGGTTAAGTGGATGTGGGTCCCACTCCCAACTCCCTTTGGTAGGACTTAACTAGATAAAAATAAAATTTGTTCCTCACAAATTTTATTTAACTTAAACTAAAAACCCAAAAACTAACTTTCAACCCGCAACAAACGCAACTCCCGAAAAGGTCTCTTTAAGTGAATATCGGCGCTGCGAGTTCATCGGTGCCCTCAGATTTCAATTCCGAGCATCGTATCAAAAGTTTGAAATACCCGCTCGTTCGTTCACTGAACGTACCCGAGCCTACACTTCAGAAATTAATTCCGAGCACTCCGGGCCTCGGAATCAGGTGCCGTCTGAAACCGTGCTCTTGTAAAATTCTAAAGAAAATTAAGAAAAAATTTCCCTTGAATTTTACGGGTCTTTACATTTTTAATTTATATGACCCGACTAGTTCATAATAATCCAAATACCGCCAAATAATCGAAGTGGCTGTCATCTTATGATTCATACTCATTCCATGTAAAAAAATGATATGAATGACCATAAAAAATATTGTATGTTCATAAATAATATTTAATTTTAATTCTGGAGATTTACATCCATTCCACCTAAACATCCATACTCATATACAAATATACCGATCATGTAAACCATAGAAATGAACACTCCGAAATGACGAAATTCAATCTTATAACTGATCAATAAAGACATAATGAACATAATAAAATTATGATAAGATAAGTAAATGTCTAATAGGTTATGAATTAAGTTATTAATAAGTCTAATTTCATATTCTAGGACATAATGTTCAAGTGTGGAACACATTCAGATTTAAGGTAGGGGTTTTTTCACCCAAACCTCCATTTTCATTTGGGTTAATTTTATTGTCTACATACCTCATTGAAATTATTATGTATTATAATGTAATCCTAATAAATTATTATTGAGTGTTATATATGTGTTTAAAATCATAATCCTTCCTTATTTTATGGGGAGTTACATTCTATAAAAGGAACTTTCAAAATTATTTCTGAAATACAAGCCCGATTCAATGGAATTTCTCAAATTCTTACCTATTTTAAAGGGAACTCTATAATCTTTTTTTGGAAACAATTATCAATATAAAAATATAATATTTTAATCAAAATACTATCTTACTTAACTTCTGGTTTTATACAATTATTTTTCCAAAAGAACTCTTATTTTCAATGTAAAAGAGTTTTTATCTGAAGAATTACTCGAAGAATTTATAAGAGTATCTTCGTCTATTTCAAAACTCTTGTTGGTTCATAGGTATTATTGGGATTATTATTTCATGGAATAATATAAAATGTGTAATTTAATGGTTTATGATTATATTTTCTATGGATGTGCTACCTTAAAAACATTCACTAATTTACTTCGAATGGTTAGTATTTGTGCTTAATATTTGGAGATAATTATTTACATTTCATATATTAGTTTCAATAAGAATGTATATGTTGTTTATGTTTTTCACCATTAATATTAGGAATTCATTGGATATAGTAAGTGTCGTGTGGGGACCAATATAGACCCTCGGTGCATTGGTAGGTCTTATGAGACAAACTACAGTCTTGGAATAAGGCCTTGACAAAATGATTATTTAAGGTCTTAGAATGAGGCCTTGACAGTACGGTTATGATGTCCCAAATTATGTATTCCATCATTATGAAAATAGTTTTGATAGTTCATGTGTTGATTCTGCTATTATAATACCCTTGATTATATCATTATCTATTCAACTCTTATTCCTGCCATAACGTGTTCATCTTTTTGAAAGGATTATTTTTTTAGTTATTAAACATGCCTAATGTTTATGTTATGATATATTCAACTGTATTTCTTACCCTTACTGAGCATTTGAGATCAACCCTTTCTTATGTTTCATTTTCTTATGATATGGAAAATTATATTATGAATGACAAGAAGAAATAACCTAAGAGTTATGGATTTTTTCAATGTATTTTCTATGTTTTTTTCTTTCCATGTTGTAATGTTAAACATATGTATGTATCTTTTTTCCAATGATACTAAACTACTCGTTCCACTGGGATGAATATTACTTGTTTATATTCCAATGTAATTAAATAAGGCACCAACTTTGGGCAACTGGGGTCAAGTCCTTACATGTATGGAATCATGTCCTACTCATAGGACGGTGATCCCTTCAGAAGGAATTATGGGATAGTGTTTTTAGAATCCTTCAGTGAGGCCCAGAGTGAGATCCTATTGTCATCTTCATGACCTGCGTGGTGTTCTTGGTATTGTCGCGACCAACACTATAGGAGAGATGATACTATACTTGGAAGGTTTTTCTAGAATTAGTTTTTAGCATACCCCATGTCCATGGGAGTGATCCACATCTATGTATCGCATATCTTCTGAATACAAGTTTATATTTATTATTGCAAGACCTGATGAGTTGTATATCTCAGATTGATGCCATCCATGCTAAGTGACTCACAGAGTGTGTTCTCATAGATGAGTGCTAGGTGGGACCTTCTGACAGGAATCCTATGCAGGAATTACAGTTATGAATTGACCATTATATTGTGTGTCTTTGTTTTTTATATATGTATATTCTTGTTAAATGAATTATAGACATATACCTATATAGATCTATATGTTATTTTTTTTAGTAATGTCATTTTTGGTTTTAGGTTTTCCAAAGGGGTGTTTTTATACTCACCCCTACAAAATATTTACCCGTAGTTTTCGTGTCTTGTGTAGACGATCAACATTGTGACATAGTCTTAGAGGGACTAGGACCAAGGGGTGCTATGTGAGATCAGATATATTGAGGTGTTTTCCTACTATAACATGAAACTAGTCACAACTATTACTTTCTAGTTGGACTTGTTTTTAGACTCTTTATAGTGGGATTTTATTTTTCTCAATTTAATTTACATTGATTTTTTGGTACTCTGGTTTTCAGATTTAGTTGTATGCATGCATGGTTTATTAGTAATTTTCCATTTTATCATTGTATGGGCTTAGATATGTGTGTGAGTATAGTTAATTTAGGCTATGGCCTCCCATATTATTTATATTCCTACACAACACTATTTGAAAATAGTTTCACATCAGAGGTGGGCTTGGGGAGTCAGGGAATATGACATATTGGGATAGGTCATGACATAATGGTATTAGATGAGTCATTTATAATTTTGGTCTAAGAGTCTGTACGATTGGTTTGGGGAAACAATGTAATATATTTTAATTTTGGATTTTAGGATAGGGACTCTAATGTTGGTGTGGCAGATGATGTATCCATACACCATGACTCTGATCACCTTCCTTTTGAATTGATACAAGATAAAACTGGTTTCATGGAAAATAATGGTACATGCTTCATATATGAATTGGTGGGGGTTTCCATGTACTTATTGAGTAATATCTCTATATTTACCCATTAACTGGGGTAAATTTGGTTTATTTTCAGATGCCTCTACAAAATATTCCATCTAGGATTCAACATTAGGATCAGGAGGTTGATCCCCTCCTCAATGGGGCATCGATACAGGGACAGGTTCTATAGTTTTTACTTCTAGGTGGTGCACTAGACATACCAACATCAATAGAGATGAAGATAGTACACAAAGTACCAAAAAATGAGGTACCCAGGCTGAGCATACTTTATGAGTTTTAGTAGCTGTGACCCTCAAGATCTGAGCTGATCCTGACCCAAAGGTGGATGAGGACTAGATTGAGGCGATGATATGACTTTTCTGTCTAGTCCGGACACCAACAGATCAGATTGTGGTTCTAGTATTGAGCATTCTCCATGGATCAACATGATGATGACGGGTTTTAGTGACCAAGACTTATGACTAAGAGACTCTTGTAAAACCCTATTATTTTAATAAAAATTTATCTTTGAAAAATTTTAATTCTTCAACAGCTTTCATTGCACGCAATCGTAAGTTCAAACAAACCGTGAGACACTATTATTACAAAATTATTATGATAACCTAGATATTAAATTTGAGTGATTAAATTGAATAAATAATTTGTTAAAAAATATAATTTTCCAATTTAATACAAACTTATTGGAATGTTCTTACAAATTTATAACACAATTTTTAGTAAAATCATTTTGTTAATTAAAAATTAATTACTCATAAAAAAATGAGTTTTTCATATTTTTATTAATTTCTAGAAGTTCTATAAATTTTATTTTCAAAAATGAATATAATTTTTGAATACAAATTATCAAAATTATCTTAAAATTATTTTTTAAGAAAATATTTTTTAAGGAATTGTGAAAATATTGTTCTTTTGAAAACTCTATTTATTTTAATGTCTATAAAAGTAAAATTAAATATTGTAATAGTTTTAAATTTTAATTAGTTATATTTATTTATGATAATCTAATTATGATTTTCGAAAAGTATTTTATACATGAATTTATTATAAAAAATTGTACATTATAAGAGGGCATTTTTTTGAAAAAATGCTTTTCATGGAATTTTATACCATATTATATTAAATTAAATTAAAAAACTTCTATGTTTTTACTTTTTGTAATTGGATTACAAATTTGGATTCAAAATCTTCAAATTTAGTAAACAAGTCCCTTTTATTTGGCCAAAATGAATAGTAACCTTGGTAAATTGTTTTACCATAGTAAAGGGTAAATTTAGTAATTTTGGTTAAAAATGGAAATATAAAGACTATAAAATGACTCAAACACATGTCAAATTTTTATTTTATGAATAACGTTTTACCATTAACACATAAGGATATAATTTAAGTTTTTAAAAGGAAACTTGTCCATGAAAATGATTTACATAATATTTAAATCAAAGGAATCCAAAAAATATCACTTTCATTGTCTTTAATGTCCCTTATGTACCCATATGGGGATAAAGTTATGTTATGGATGACTATAACTATAAATTTTTAACTTAAAAAACATATTTTTCTGATATGAATTTATTTTTTAATTTTTTGGTCACTTATAGGAAATTATGGTATTTAAAATATTTTATTTAATAAAAAATTAAAGATGTCACATAAATATTTTAAATACTATATCATTTTTATATAAGAATATACAAAAGATATATCCATATATAAATTTTATTATAAAATATATTTGATTTATCTCTATCATTTCATTTTATTTTTAAATTTTATTGAACAAATAAGTATATTAAATAATTACACAACACTGATGTTGTCAAAATTTTATTAATGGAAATAACAAATTAATGTTTCGAAAAATATTAAAATAAATACAAATTAATATAATTAACATGGTAAATTTTTTTATAGATTAAATTTATATCATATGGATATAATAAAATATTTTTTTCAAAGATAACCTATAATATATATATTTTTAAAAGGTCATGTAAGGAATAATGTCGAAATTGACACTAATGATATTTTTTCAAAATAATATTTTCTTAAATTATTTAAAAATCATAAATATTATTTAAAAATAAAATAAAACTGTTATATGTTCTAAAATATTTCAAATTTTTCATTTAGGATTTAATTAACATCAAATAAGTAAAATCTATATCTTTTTAATATTGAAAAATTGGTTACCGTAATTAAAATTAGAATAAATGAACTAAGGGTTAATCAAATTGTTAAGCTTTAAAATAATACAAAAACATATATAAAATATATAGGTTTATAATATTACAGCCTTTTTTCAAATTATATTCGATTAGATGTACTTTTGGAGGTGTTATTATTGGTATTTAATATTTTATAAATAAATTTTTGGTGAAAATTCCTTAAGTTACCCTCACCTCAATTATAAAAGGGAACATCCTCCCTCGCTTATTCACATCACATTGATCCTTAATTCTCAACCATAACCTATCACTTTCACTTATAAACTTCTCTATACACATTCTATAAGTTATTTTCTACTCAAAATACCAACACTTGTGTCCCTAATAGGATATCTAAAGGATGTTGTCCAAAGAAGAGGTAATAATATTTACCAAATAATTCAATATTATTTATTCTTTTACTCCACATTCATGTTTTATTTACATTATAGATTAAAAAATTCAGTGTAATATATATTTTGAGACAATATTATGATAATTTTACAACTATATTCCACCTTTTATTCAAAAAAAAAAGCATCGTAAGTGTGTACGTACGACTTACCATCTCCACACCGTGGAGAAATCTCTTTTTCATCACTGCTTTATTTGGATGGGAATAATGACATAACTAATATATATATATATATATATTATAACATGATATTTATTTAGGAACAATATATACACCATACACATTCTTACTATTTTACTATTAAGGGAATGATACCATCTCTTGTGTGTACGTAGGGCCTACCTCTCCACAATGCGATGCGATTTATTTTCCATATTAACTATTAAATAATGATTATATAGATGTATATAATGAATAAATATGATATATGTCACCTTAATATCACCTTTTAAATTATGTAAATATATCATATTCATAAGATTTGGGACTTATATGACAAAACATGCATAAGAAAATGAAGTAGTTAACACCCAAAAAAGGGTAATAATGAAATTTTATTAAACATGTGATATAATGATAATATATGATATAAGAAATATAAATAGGGTTCCAGAATGATATAGGAAAATTATTTTATCCATTATAATGTATTTTTTGATATGTTTGAATGAAATCAAAACTAAGGTAAGGGTTTATTTCACAATCTCATTATTATCCGTGATTTTTATATAAAATTATTTAATAGGGAATATTTATCTTCCATGTCAATATTAATTAAATTTTTTTTTCAAAATATTGTTATCATTCCTTTAAAAAAATTTAAATTTATTTTTACCCATGTATAAATTTTTATAAATGGATTGAAAGGAATCTTTTTTCATTTTCCTACGAGGTACATTGTGACTTTTCCGATAAAAGTTTAAGAAGAATTTTTTTTATCTTATAATACATGAATGCATTTTTAAAATTTTATGAAACCTTAATTCCTTGATTCTTCCCTTACAATCATTAAAGGTTATTGAAAGAGAAAATTATTTTTATTAAATTTGTGTGGACTTTTATTAAAAGGATTCATTTTCAAAGTAGAAATTTTATTTTACTCAAGAACTATTTTTAAGGGATCTCTCAATATTATTTTCCATCTATGATAGCATTATTTGATGTTACTTATTCTTTAATAGGGTTATTTTTTATGGATATTATCACTTATCCTTTTATGGTTGATTTATTATTACGATGGAATGATATTTATGAAACCCATTTGTTTTACATGGGTTATGTTTTGATGGAATGATGTTTTTTAAAAACCCATTTCTTTTTATGGGTTATGATATGATGAATGAATTATGTTGTTTTGGAACACATATATATGGTTTTCATTATATGATTGGTGGAACCTATATCTACCTCTAATTCATTGGGTAAAGATTTATATCTCATGATATAAAATGATTAGAATGGGAAATGATCTTGGTTCAAAAATACTAGGATGGAACAGGAAGTAAACATTGTTCAGTAACATAGGGCTGAAATGGGGAGTGAACCCAAATTAATAAAGTACTTCATCTAATATAATGGTCTTGGAAGTGAGACTTGGATATTATAGAAATTATTTTCTATGCTTATGTGTATTCTATAATTTCATGTCTTATGTTATGATCTCATTAAATATGTTCTTTGATTTTTTATGAACATATATGATTTATCCCATGACATGATAGCATGATATTTGATATTAAGGATATAATTATAATTTTTTTCTTATCTTAGGGTGTCATTTTACTATTATATGATTAATATCTTCCTTGTTTACCCTTAGCGAGCATTTGAGATCACCGTTTATTATTTTATTTTCCCCAGGATATGAAGAAAGTTATTAAATAAGATGCGTCAAAAGGTGTTCTAGTTATGAAGGAATAAGCAGGAGACGATGTAGATGTTTTATGAACCAGTTGTTTATGTTTCCCAATTTCCAATGACACTAAAATTATATGGTTTTTCTGAGGTTATATTATTATATATAATGAATGTTCTTCTATTTTATATGTAATATATATGTATGAAAGGTATGAGCTATTATAGTTTGTATCCGAGAAGGGTTTAGTTAACATTTTGAAACTTGAATGATAAAACCTTAGTAAGAGCCCTATTGATATGTATAAGTAAAAAAAATACAACCATAGAGTTTGGTAACAATCCTAAATAAAATAGGAATTAAACTTAAGGTGTCATAAATTGAAATTTTATAAGTAATTTTCCTTGATTGTGTGGTTTTCCATTAATATTAGTGTTTCTCACACTATGTTTTTTGGTTATAGTTAATGGTTGCAACCCAAATGAACCACATTAATAATGAATGTGATAGGAAATGAAATGATTTACCTCCTATTAAACCAAATTTTATGGTATTTGGATTGAAAAATCATGTTGGTATGATCACACAACTTTCACAAGCTATGAATCATGCTAGAATTCCATAATAGAGAAAGAGGGAACACATTTCTATTAAGTCCCTTAAGGGGAAGCATCTACCTTCTTTTAGTGGGTCTTTTGATCCACTAGTGGTAGGAAATAGACCACTACCCCTGAAAATACAATTTTAGTTTTCCAATGTTTAGAATACAATAAAGTACTTTTGGTAGTTTATCATTTTGAAGGTGAAGCACATCCATTGAATAATATCTTCAAGAAGATGAGGCAATGAGATGAAATTGTATCTATAGAATGGGAAGAGTTCATGAAATTATTTTTCAATAATTAAATTCGTTTTATTATTCAAATGAAGAAGGAGAAGGAGTTTCTTTAGCTTAAGAAAAAGCATAATGAATCTGTAGGTAGCTAAGAAGAACATTTTACAAGAACGACAATGTACACTTACTAAATTATTATTCAACCCAAGAGTAATTTTGAATGATTCTTTAGTGGCTTAAAACCAAGTCTCAAAAGGAAATTAACTACATAGGAATTTAGTATCTATGATTAAATAATTCGATGTGATCTCAAGTTTGAGATGGATATTGGAGTCACCTATCAACCTTATGGTTTTGATAAGAAGAGAAAAATGGAATTCAAGAGAAAATCTAAAAACTGTTGTTAAAAAAATATTAGATTTACATTATGCTAAAATTTTGGAATGAGAAATGGAGGAAACTGTCTTAAGGGTAGTAGTAAATGTTTTAGGTGTGGTAAAGAAGGAAATCTAGAAATTGACTGTTGAAGTGATGGGAAAATGATAACTACTGATAAGAATAGATAAAAGGATACACAGAATGTAGCTCCCACACTTCAATGTTACAAGTAAATATAAAATGGGAATTATGCTAACGAATTCTCTAATCCAATGGTTATTGATGATGATTGATATCAAAAACCTCTTAAGGCTTATGAAAAAGGAAAATAACATTAAATTACTATTGGAGATGTGGGGTATAACAATGAATCTATGAAAGGTACACTTACCATCCACTCTAAAGTAGCTAATGTTTTATTTTATTCTGGATCCACCCACTAATTTACTTCTAATAAATTTTCTAAAGGTATTTCTATATTACATACAAAATTAGATGTTGATTTAGCTATGAAAACTCCTAAAGGCATAAAAGTCACATCAAAAGTTTATAACTCTTCTCCAGTTGCTGTTTGGGGGATTTTTCTTCTGATAAGTCTTGTGATCCTGTAGTTGAATTTTAAGTGATTCTTAGCATGGATTGGCCTTATCTATATGGAGCTCATTTTAGTTATCAAGGAAGGGAAGTCACACTTCATATTATTAATGAATCTATGATAATAAATCTATACAAGGATGAATATGAACCTCTAATGTAAATTACTTACATCATGTGGGTCTTAATTCCAATAATGTAAGGCTATATATTTCAAATAGTTAGAGAAAATTCACCATTTAGGAAACACCAATTGTATGGGAGTTTCTTGATGCCTTTCCTAAATAATTTCCAGGTCATTCACTGAAACATAAAGTTGTGTTTTTAGTATAATTCATACATGGATCTATACATATTTCAAAGACTCTATAGAATGATCCCAATTGAGTTCCAAAAACTAAAGGATAAACTCTAATAGAATCTTGAGAAGGATTCATACACCATAGTGCATCACATTGGGGTTAACCTGTTCTATTTTTGAGAATAATTATGGATAAATGAGACTCTGTATTGATTTTTTAAACTTAACAATATCACTATCACGAAAAATATCATATCCCTCATATTTATGGATTATTTCACTAACCACACAAAGCTCAATACTTCCCTAAGACTGATCTTCATTATAGATACCATTAATCAAGGGTCAATAAGGATGATATATCCATGAAGATATTATGTATAAGGTATAGACACTATTAATTTATAGTTATTACTTTTGGTCATACTAACTCTCCCTCTATCTTCATAGATTTAATTAATAGAGTCTTTAGAGAATATCTTGATCAGTTTGAGGTAGTATTTGTAGATGATATTATTTTATATTCAAAGAGAAAGGAAGAAGATGAGGATCAATTGAGGATTTTACTAAAGACCCTAGAAAATGACAAGAATTATGAAAAACATACCAACTGTGAGTTTTGGATTTATAAAGTTAAATTTTTGGGTTACATAATCTCAATAGAGGGGATATATGTGGATCTTGAAAAGAGAGAAGTTATTAAACGTCAGTATATATAGACAACTGTAAATGATATTAGATGTTTTCAAGGTTTGGATGGATATTATTGATGTTTGGTGAAATAATTATCAAAATGTTCTTATCCTATCACCAAGTTGAATTTAAAAGGAGTTATATTCAAATAGAAGGAAGAATGTGAAGATAATTTCCTGGAGTTGAAAAGAAGATTAGTCAGTAGACATGTTCTCACACTACCCTATAACAGAGAAAGTTTTGGAATCTATAGTGATGCATCATATAAGCGGATAGTCTATGTTATCATTAAATATTATATGGAGATAACTTATTCTTCATGAAAATTCAATACCCATGAACAAAATTATGGGACTCATGATTTGGAGTTAAATGCGGTAATATATGAATTAAATATATGGAGGCATTATGTTTATGGAGAAAGGTGTGATATTTATATTGATAATAAATGTTTAAATTATATTTTCACTCAAAAGTAGTTGAATATGTGAGAAATAAGATTGTCATAGTTGATTAAATATTACAAATACTCAATAAAATACCACACTGGGAAAGTGAAAAAGGGGACAAATGATTTGAGTCAAAAGAACCATGCTACCCTATCTATGATGAGGATCACAAAAGATAACATATTTATGGATTTGAAAAGGATAGATCTAGAAATTTCAATATAAAAGGAGAAATCCAATCTTTTTTAATGAATGTCCAGGCATTCGTACAATTAAAGATTAAGGAGGCACAAAAGGAAGATATAGATCTATAAAAGAAGGTGAGAAATATTCCTAAGTTCAACATTGAGTATGATGGAATAATAAGGTTCAAGAAATTTTTTTAATCCTCCAATACCAGAATAAAATAAGGAATTGTTGTATGAGGCTCGTAGTTATTCATTCTCTATTCATCTTGGAAGCAAAAAGATGTATTGGGACCCAGAGGAGTATTTATGGTGGGATGGAATGAAGAGAGATATTACAGAGTATGTTTCTCAGTGAATGGATTTTAAGAAAGTTATGGCTAAGAGATAGAATTCTAAGGGGATGTTACAACCATTACCCATACTAGAATAAAAATGTGAAAGCATCACCATGTAATTTTTTGTCATAATTACCAAAACAAATATTGTAGATAATGCTATATAGTTTATATTTAATCTCCTTACGAAGATGTAACACTTCATATCTATCATAAATGACTTATCTATTGATCATATTTCATGAATATATCTTAATGTAGTGGTATGACTACATGGATTATCACTTTCAATTATATCTGATCTAGGTATGAGGTTTACCTTGATGTTCTAGAGAAGTCTTCAGTGGGATTTAGCTATAGAGTTATGTTTCATCTTTTCTTATTATACTTAGAAATATAGTCATCTAGATTGGAAAATTCAAACTGTATAAGTCATGTTGAGAGATTGATCTATGTATTTGAAATTTTTTTGGGATAAAATTATACCATTGGTAGAAGATTCTTACAATAAAATCTTTCACTCTAGTATTCAAATGGCTCCTTATAAGCCCCAATATGGTAAGAAGTGAAGAAAACCCATATGATGGAATAAATATTGGAAATGAAAGCTATTGGGGCCAAATTTAGTTGAGGAGATGATAGAGAATGTTAGATCCATTCCACAACACATAAGAGTATATTATAGTCAACAAAAACATTATGCTGAAGATCAATGAAACATCATAGAGTTTGAAGTGGGTGAACAATAAGTTTGATGAATATCTTCCTAGAAGAGAGTGATGAGATCTGGAAATAAGAGGAAGCTAATCCCTAGGTATATTATTCCTTTTGAAATATTAGATCATTTTGGGAAGGTATCTCATCGATTGGTGCCACCACCAAATCTCTCTTATGTTCAAGACATCTTCCATGTATCTCTCCTAAGAAAGTAAATAATTTCTCCTTCACATGTACTAAACTCAGAAGTCATACTCTTGGTGTAAGAACTTTCTTATGAAGAACAAACAATAGTGATTATTGATCATAGAGGGAAATTTCTATGAAATAGGGTCACTCACATTATTTATGTTTTATGGAGGAACCAACCATTTAAGGAAGTTATGTGAGAACATGAGGATGTGATGAGGTAGAGGTATCCTCATTTGTTTGAATCCATGTGATGAATTTATAGGGGTAAATTCATTTTAAGGTGTTTATAATTTAACACCCAAATATTTTAATAAATATTTATCTTTAAATAATTTTAATTTTTCAATAGCGTGTGTTATATGGAACCATGAGCTTAAACAAACTACATGAAACTATTAGTAAAAAAATGACTATTATAACCTAGCCGTTATCTGGGAGAGAATAAATCAAATATCTAAATTATGGAAAAAAATATAAATTTCTAACTCAATATGAATTTATTGGTATGTTTTTTGAAATTGATCACAATTTTTTTGTAAAATCACTTTATTCTTCAAAAAATTAGTTTTCTATGAAAATGAATTTTTATTAATTTTATTAGTTTTTAGTTTTTATAAAAATTCTATTTGACAAAATGAATTTAATTATTTAATTCACCATGTCATTTTTATCCTAAAATTATATTTTCTAAACACATTTTTTTAAGGAATAGTAAAAATTCCAATTTTTATTTAAAATACTATTTACTTTTAAAGCCTTTACAATGCCAAATTATGTTCTGGATTAGTTTTTAATTTTAATTATTTAAATTTAATTTAAAATAATACTATAAGGGGTTTAAAATGATATTTTACACAAATTTACTATAAAGACATTTTATATTTAAAATGTTATTTTTTCAAAAAAATGTTTTTCATTGAATTTTACCAGATTTATATTAAATTAAATTATGAGAGTTCATTATTTTGAATTTTTAAAAATGTCAATTTTTTTTATTCATACGGTTCAAATTTAGTAAATTGGGACCATTTATTTTTGGGTAAAATTAATATTAAACTTCAAAAAAAATTCCATGGTAAAGGTTAAATTGATTAATTTAGGTTAAAAATGAAATTATAAAGACTATAAAATGACTATAAGGCCGGAAAAAAAATTTCTGGATGAATATAATTTTACCCTTAACATAGAAAGACCTAATTTATGTTTTTAATGGACACCTTTCCATGAAAACGACTTATATAATATTTAAATCAAAGAAAGTCAAAAAATGTCACTTTATTTGTCTTTAATATCCCTTATGTACCCACATGGGGATAAAGTTTTATTTTGAATGAATATAATAGTAAATTTTTTAACTTAATAAACATATTTTTATGATATAACTTTTTTACTTTTTGGATTACTTCTATGAAATTATCATATTTATAATATTTTATTTAAATTTTTTTAAAGATTTCACATTCATATTTTAAATACTATATCATTTTTTGTATAAGTTTACACAAAATAAATATTAATCTATAAAAAATCTTATGAAAAATAAAGGATTTATCTTCATCATGATTTTTTAATTTTAATTTTTAGTTAAAAATTATGTTTATTAAATAATTACACAACACTGATGAAGTAATTATTTTATTATTTGAAATATCAAATAAATGTTTCAAAAAGACTAAAATAAATATAATTTGATATAATTAATGTAAAAAAAATTATATAGGAACTTGAAATCTTAGGGATATAGTAAATTCTTTTTTGTAGTTAAATTTTTATATTTATATTTTTAGAAGTCAATGTAATGAATAATGTCAAATTTTACATGAATGATAGTTTCTGAGAATAATATTTTTTTTAAATCATTTAAAAATTTAAAAAAATATTTTAAAAAATTAATATGGTATAAAATATTATTATTTTTTAATTTTTTATTTAATTTATATCCCATAAGAAATATTTTCAACATTTTATTATAGAAAATTTATTTACCTTAATAAAAATAAAATACGTTAAGTAAGGGTGAATCTAAATGATAAGGTTAAAAATAACACCAACACATGTATAAAATAATCTAATTGATAATATTAAAAACTTATCTCATATTATCATCAAATACATGGCCTTTTGGAGGTATTTTTACTAATATTTAATTTTTTATAAATTAATATTTTCAAAAAATTACACAAGCTCCCCCCACCTCAATTATAAAAGGGAACCTCCTACCTCACTTATTCAAATCACTTTGAGATTTTAATTTCGACTATAACCTATCAATATATCTTATAAAATTCCCTAGAAACATTTTATATGTTCGGGTATTCTCAAAGAACCAACACTAGAGTCTCTAAGACGAGATCTAAATGATTTTCTCCAAAAAAAGAGGCAATCAACTTTACTAACCCTTTCAAGATTACTTCTTCTTCTAATTACGCATCTTGTGTTTTTACCATTAAAAAATAACTACTTTAGTATTATAAATATTCTTAGAATTTATTATGATTATGGAAAAACCATATTACTCCTTTTATCCATCCTACAGAAAACAAAATCATCGTGTGTGCATATGTACGACTTACCATCACCACACCATTGTGTAATGGTTTTTTCATCACCAAATTATTTGGATGGGTATAATGATGGAAATAATAGATATATATAATAATTTCTACATGATTTTTATTCTATAACTAAATATATACCATCCACTTTCTTTCTCTTTTACTATTAATGGAATGATACCATCGCTCGTGCATACATACAACCAACCATCTCCACGATGCGATGCGATGCGATTCATTTTCCATATTCAACATTCAAGAATGAAAATATAAATGTATATAACGAATAAATATGTTATATATTACCTTAATATCATTCTGAAAAAGTTGAAACTATATTATATACAGAATAATTGGGACCTATATGACAAAACCTACATAAGAGAATGAAGCAGTTAAAACCTGAAAGAAGGGTAATAATGAAATATATTAAATGGGTGATAATATGATCATATATGATATAATAATTGTGAATATGGTTTTGTAATAAGAGAATAAAATTATTTAATCCATTATAAAGGAGTTTTCAATATGTATGAAGGAAAGCATACATAAGGTAAGGGTTAATTTCCAAATATCATTATTATACAGGATTGTATATACGTAAGTATTTACTAGGGATTTTTAATATCCCATGTCCATGTTTCCTATAAATTTTTTCAAAATATTTATTCTATTATTCTACAATTGTTTAAATTCAGCTTTACCCATGTATGAATTTTAATAAATGTGTTGAAAGGAATCTTTTCTCATTTTCCTAATGAGGTACTAAGTGACTTTTCCAGCAAAAGTATGCGAAGAATTTTTTTTTAACTTATACATGATGAATATATTTTTTTCTTTCATGATTCCTTAATTGGTTGAATATCACCTTTTATGATTATATGATTATTTTAAGATAATTTTTTTCTTTTATAATTGTGAAAAATTTTAAGAAAAGGAAACATTTTCAAAGAAGATAAGATATTTTCCTCAAGAATTATTTTCAAGTAATCTCTCAATATTATTTTCCTTTTATGATAACATTATTTAATGTTAATTTTGATTTATTGGGGATATTTTTCAAGGATATGATCCAAAATATTTCTATGGTTGGCTTATGTTTATGATGGAATCATTTTTATGAAACCCATTTCTTTTCAATGGGATATGTTAAGATGGAATGATGTTTATGAAACCCATTTATTTTTATGGGTTACGATATGATGAATGAATTATGTTTTTATGGAACACATATGTATGGATTTCATTATGTGATGGGTGAGACCTATATCTCCCTATAGTGCATTGGGTAATGCTTTATATCTTTTCAGATACAGAGGACTGGAATGGGAAATGATCTTTGTTTATTAATACATGGCTGAAATGAGAATTAAACCCGGTTCAGTAACAAAATGATGGAAAGTGGAGTGAACATGGTTTAGTAAAGGACTTTTTCTGCTATAATGGTCTTAGATGTGAGCCTTGGATAATATGGAACTTATTTTCTATTCTTATGTGTATGCCATAATTTCATGTCTTATTTTATGATATCATGAAATATTTTATTTGATTATTTAGGAACTTCTATGATTTATCACATGACACGATATCGTGATCTATGATATGAAAGATGTAAATTTAAAATGTTTTTCTTATGTTTTTATGTCTTATAGATATGATATGTTATATATCTATCTTGTTTACACTTATTGAGAATATGATATTACCCTTTTTTATGTTTTCTCTCAAAATATTAATAAAGGATTTAAGTAAGATGTATAAAAAGGGGTTCCCGTTATAAAGGAATAATCAGTAGATGATGTAGATGTTTTATGTACTAGTTTTTTATGTGTCAAAATTTCCAAATAACATAATCCAATACTGTTCAAGAGGGGTTTATTATGTTATATAATGAATATTATTTTATTTTGAATGTAATATCTTTGTATGAAAGGTATGGACCATTATAGATTTAGTATGTTCATAGTTTGAGAAACATTTTAGAAAGGAGTTATCTCCAGCTACACTGAGGGGTGTACATATGCAGGAGATTTTATAGCTTCATCAGGGAAATATGATAGTAGTTTATTATTCAACGAGGTTCACTGACCTCTTCATGTACTTGACAGATATGGTTCGAGATCATTTCTTTTGGGAATGGTCCATTGAGAGAGGCATGTGTAGAGATATCTGAGATAGGGTATTTCCTATATGAATTACTATCGATGCTGGGGTTATAGAGTTAGCTTTGATGGTTGAGAGTTTCCTAGAAGAGTAGACTTAGATAGTGGTTAACAATAGTAGGCATAATGGAGTAGAGACTTCTGTAGTAGGGATCTAATGTCTCTCTCAGGGACATGGACATGAAATAAATTTTAGGAGGAGGTACCTGGATAGAGGATATTTGGTTCAAAGCTCACCTAATGGGTCTTGTAATCTTGGGAGAGGTGGTGTTACTCATGTGATGGGAGGTGGAATATTTTATGAGAATGTATAACCCACCGTATGACTGATAGTAAGATGGTGTATGGGGCACCGAGTCAGAGGAAATGGTGTGAGAAGATATGATCGCATAATGGAAAATGTGGAAGAGGAACAAGGAAATAATATGGAGGTGGTAGACACTTTTACATGTTACTACCACCACCCCAAGGTGATCCACACCAGCCCTAGGGAGCTAGAGGATACGGTGTGGGGAGGTACAGAAAGTTGAGCTTTATGACCAAGAGGCTCCAAGGATGATTTGTGGTAAGATATATGTATTTTCAGCCTTAGTTATTGTAATGATAGACACATGTTCTAGTTCTCCATTATTTCCACATATCTGGTTCAAGACATAGAGGTTTCCTTTGAGATTTTGGCCAGACCATTGTTCTTGGATACTCATATGGGAGAAGTATCAGTGATCAAACAGTTGTACCAATAGTGTAACTAGATACTTTTAGGTGAGATTTTATATTGGTATATTTTGTTAATAGTGATGAGGCCTTACAACATCATCTTATGTATGGAACAACTATCTTCAGTTCATTCCCAAATTGATAGTTTTATGTAGAGGATGTTGTATGTTCGTAGAGTTGGGAAAAAGGTTTTCCTTTTTTAGAGAAAAAGAAACCCATACACCTTATGATAGACTCATAAATAATAGGGGGAAATTGATTACTCATCATTTACCTAGAATAACCCTTGGTGTAGTGGGTTTGTTGAGTTATCATTTTCCAATAGTTGCGTCAGAGCACAAGGATGTCTTTCCTAATAATGTTCTTAGATTACCTACCCACCGAGAGATAGACTTATGCATTGATCTACACCCAATAAGGAATCAATATCTTCACCAATATATTTGATGGATACCACAAAGATTCACAAGATGAGGGTACATTTGGAGTAATTTTAGAGGAAATCCATTATTAGACCAAGTCTTTCACCATGTTCATCCCCAGTGATGTTTTCCAAAAATGAGGATGGGATATTGTGGTTGTTTGTCGATTATAGAGGCCTAAAATAGGAGATTGTGAAGAACAAGTATCCACTACCAATAATCAGTGACCTCTTTGATCATTTGATAGGGGAAAGATAGTTCTCAAAGGTCGACCATATATTTGGATATCACATGTTGTGAGTACGGGATGATGATAAACTGAAGAAGGAATTCCTATGTCTCTATAGTCACTATGAGTACTTGGTGATGCCATTTTCCATGTTGAACTCCCTATAAGTGTTCCTATGAATCATGGACCAAAAATTTTATCCTTTCATAGATTAATTCATGGTAGTATACATAAAAGATATCCTTCTGTACTCGTTGTCCAAGGAGGATTATTCGAGACACTTGAGGATGGTTCTGAACATGCTTTGAGAGAACTAGATTTATGAAAAGATCTGAATGTGTCAGTTTTTTTAAGATATCCACTTTTGAGGAAATTTTATCATACAAAATGGTGTGGTAGTGGACCCAGTGACGGTCGAGGAAATGTTACCTTGGGATCCACCCAAGAGCATGATAGAGGTGTGTAGCTTCCTTGGGTTGACGGGCTATTACAAGAGATTCATAATTTATTTCTCTAGGATATCGGATCCCATGATATCTTCTACATGAAAGGGTAATCATTTTGAGTGGATATAGAGGTACCTATAAAAGTTTCAGGAGTTGAGGAAAAGATCGAAATGAACACCCATCTTGATATTTCTAGAAGAGGATTTCAAGTATGTAGTGTTATCTAATGGATCATGAAGCGTTATTTATTGTGTTATAATGTAGAGGTAGGTAATGATTTGATGTGTTTCAGATTAGTTGATACAACATGATAATAACTATGAAACCCACAATCTTGAGTTATTAGTGGTAGACTTTTCAATAAAGATGTGTAGACAATACCTAATGGAAGAGTATCACAACTTGAGACAGAGGTGATAACTAAAGTTCATATAGGATTATGACTTCGATATTATATACAATCCTGGGAAGGGGAACATTGTAGAAGATGGTATTATCAGGAGATATTTCTTATGGTTCCTAAGAGAGGAATTAGAGTAGTTGGCCTCGTTGTAGTTATCCTCTATGGATGGAGATGGATCTTATTACCCAAAATTTATGGTTGTTACCCATCCTATTTTTCAATGAATTTGGGAGGAACATATTGGAGATACTGACTGTGAGTCCCTAATAACTCAGATATGCACTGTTCATTCTCCTAATAGATTTTTTGAAGGTGTAGAGAACATTTTTCTTTTCAGATGATGCACGATGGTACTAGTGATGTTGTGGAGGGATGTTTTGGGAAATTTTAATACATATCATTTAGTAGAACATCCAAGTGTGGAAATAATGTACTAGAACCTCCGACATTAGTTTTTGTGGAAAGGGATGAGGAAGGGAGTTGTAGAGTTAGTCTCTCAATGCCTTACATTGTTACATCCTTGTTCCGAATGTCTCCCATAGGTGCCCCATACCCGGTTGGTCACATGGCCTCAAGTGCATTTCCCTGAATTCCAGAGGCTTCCGACTAGAAATGAGGGCCTTGGGAATGAGAGTGGGGAAACTGTGCACTCAAATTCCAAGTAACAAAGAGTAAACACATAGTAAACAGTATCATTAGTAGTAATAACATGCTACATAAATAAATAGCAGAAGGCTGATATTAATAACAACTGAAACATACATATAAATAAATTATGCATGTCACAAGTATCTAGGAAAACAACCAAACAAGTCACAATGCTGGAAATAAAATACAGAGACCAAAGTACCAAAAATAGTAAACTCCAACAACATCACAAGCCTTATCTTGGTCCCAAGATCTCTAGCTCTAACCGCACTCAAGTACCTGATGAAGGAGGGTGCTTTCCCTTTTCTATACCTACAACTATATAATATGTTTGGGCCCAATATAATGAACCAAATAGGGTGTGAGACGAATCTCAATAAGAAACCACCAAAAGAGCTGTGCCTAACTGTTAGAGAATATATATAGTAGGTAATAAGTAGAAATAAAGAAATAAACTAGGATGTACTCAAAAATAAAAAATCCTATAGTTTCCAATTACATTCATTTAAATTTATTAATTATTCAGTGCATTGAATAATTCATCCTTTTTATGTATCCTAAGCTCTGTATCCCCTTTTATAATAAAAAAAATCCGTCTTAGACGACCATCTAAACAAACAAGTAAGATTGAGTCCAATCTTGTGATTTGGCTAGGAGACTCATCACTATAATTCAGACATTCAAAAGAAACCCTTTGGGATAGTTCTCACCATCTAACCCCTATGCTTTAACAAATCATCAATTCAATAAACAATAATAACCCTCTGAGAAATCATAAATGGTCTAACCCCTTTGTTCCCACATGGTACTAATCAATTATTAATGATCATTTGGGTAGATCTCACGGTAAACACCCCTTGGTCTGTATTTCAACAATATAAAAAATATATAATGACCATCTGGAAGATCCCAAAGTCAATGCCCAATGGTCCATCATTCATTTACTAATGACCCACTGTGTAACTCTCACAGTCTAACCTCTCTGGTCTATGACCACTTTACAGCTACAGTCAATTCCCTATGGGTCAAGATAACAACTATTATACATAAAAGACCCAATCTTGGGAATCTATCACAGTAAATTCCCCATGACCAAACATTCACAATGTGAAACACAAGAATCTCATATAAATAAAAACTCTATTTGAAAAATACTAGGCATGGAAAAAAATCAATCCTAACATACTTTCTAGACCCAATGGTCATAATTAATCAAACAAGGAAACACAACCATAATCACAGTATTAAACCTTATGCATAATCAAATAACCCTTTCCCAATCAAACACCCTTTAACAGGTATTAAATAGGGTTAAATTCTAAGACACACAATACCATGAACATGGGTATTCGACACTTTTAGAAAATATAAACCAAATACATTAATGGAAAGGCACAAACAACCAACCTCAACATTGTACGATGAACAATTCTAATCATTGGCCCTTGAATAGTCCTAGAAAGTCATAGATCTACAAAAAGGTCAAAAATATTTCATCCTTTAATAAGTCAGGAGAGGGGAGAAATCAAGAAGAGAGGCTCGATGGAAACAGAGAACTCACTGGTGGTAATCCAACGCACCTGGCGGCGTCTCAATCGAAGCTCAGATGGAGGAACCAGAGGAGATTGAAGATCTTCGTCTATACATCGCTCTCATGTAAGATACAAGGGAATAAGAAGATGCGTTTTGAGATTAGATGTGACCCCAGTCCGATTAATCAAATAAAAAAGAAAATTACATGACTTGTTCATTTAATGTACATGCCATGTAGTAGCCTCAACCGGAACCCACTTTAGGCTATCTTCCAGATACCTTACATGGCCATGTACTTATCCATTACATGGCCAGTACATGGTTATGCGTGACAACATAATAAATGACGTGTAATCAATTGTACATGGCGTGTAGTTAAAAAAATTTAAAAACATTATTTTCGCAAAAAAAATAATTCGAATTGAAGATCCATACTTGAAATGAAGATCCAGTTTCTCACAAACTTTCCTCTTAAATAAATTCACCCCTAACTTCCCTTCCAAGTGTGGAGAAGAAGAAAATTCAAACCACTATGGGAAATATGATCATACGTTGGTCTCCATCTCCCAAGTCTCTTTTGGAACTCACCCATGCTACCATAACACTCATAAAAGAGGAGCAGACCAGCCACAGAAAACCATCATTCTGCTATCCAAAATCCAAATAGGGTTCTCCTCAAAGTATGCATCCACCTCCAACTCAACCTCCTCAGGTTGAAAAATGTGAGACAGATCTAAAAAGTAACACCATTTATAAGAAACATGGAAGACGTTGTGCATCGCCCGGTACCTCTGAGGTAGCTGCAACCGATAGGAAACTGTCCCGGATCTCTCCAAAACCAAAAATAGCCTGACGTATCTCGGTAAAAGCTTTCACTATCTCATAATCCTCCTATGTCCCAACATCGGTGTGACACGTAAGAAAACGAAATCTCCAACCTCAAACACTAGAGGTCGTATCCATCGATCAACATAAGATTTCTACCGAGACTGTCCAGTAACCATCATCTTCCAAATAAACTCCACATACTCAGTGGTCTCCTAGACAAGACAAGGTCCCAACATAGTTGCCTCTCCAACCTCCATCCAACATAGGGGTGATTGGAATGGGATACCATACAAAACCTCATGACGTGGCATCTGAATCATCGCCTGAAAATGGTTATTGTAGATAAACTCCACTGGAGGTATGTGTCTCTCCCAAGAACTCCTAAAATCTAAGAAGCATGATAAAAGAATGTACTCCAACACTTGAATTGTGTGCTAGGACTGGCCATCTATCTAGGTATGGTAAGCTGTACTTAGAAGTACCTATATACCCAAAGCCCTCTATTGTCCATGCCAGACACAAGATATAAAATGGGCATCCCTGTCTGAAATGATAGTGTGCAGAACCCCATGAAAACAAACAATCTCTTGGATGTACAACCTTCGAATATCATCAAAACATAAGGTTTACTTGATCAATAAGAAATATGGAACCTTTGTGAGTCTAGAAACCAAAACCCAAACCGCATCATTTCCTCATGGTGACCTCAGTAACCCCATCACAAAATTTAGTGTGACATCATTCCACTTCCACTCGAGAATGGGTAACTACTGTTAAATCCATACTAGTCACTAATGCTCCACCTTCACCTAATGATAGGTGTAACATCTCATAAGAAAACTAGAAACCTCCCAATTAATTCCTAGCCACCAATACCAATGGTGTATATCTTGATACATCTTGGTGATGCAAGGATGAACTACCCAAACCGAGGAATAAAAATATCACAAAAGCTTCTCATGTATGACTGCTAACACACATAAGATCCCATGAAAACACAAGAACTCATCCTCTTCTATGATCCACCCCAGAGTAGGGTCCTCTCTTGACCCACTATCCCATAGGACTAGGCCATCACAATCTGATAGTTTCCTCATTTGCACCCAATCCTTTAGAGTAGAGGTAACAACTATAGAAGAAAGAAACATCTACCAATGTCTATCGTGCACCTCCAAATGAATCTCAGAGAACAAATCCATAAACTTGCACTCACTAATTGTCTCTTGAGATGCCTGTATATGAGTCCCCTTAATCAATGCATTAGCCACTGCACTGCCTTTCCCAGGCATGTATGAAAGTTCAAATTCAAAACACTGAAGGTACTCAACCCACCTTCACTACCTCAAATTTAGATCATGCTGAGTAAAGATATACTTGAGACTTTTGTGGTTAGTGTAAACAAAAAAATTATCTCCCAAAAGATAATTTATCCAAAAAGGTAAATCATGAACAACTATAGCTAACTCAAGATCGTGTGTTATGTAATTCCTATCATGCAGCCTCAACTACAAAGACTCGTACGCAACAACTCCTTCCCCCTACATAAGCACTGCTACCACCCCAATACCTGATGCATCATAGTATATAGTGTTACTCTTTCCCAACTCTAGAAATATCAGGATCGGTGCTGAAGTCAATCTTCCCTTCAGATCCTAAAAGGCTGAATTGCAGGAATCTGTCCAGAAGTACTTCACACCATTCTTAGTTAAGCCCATCCATGGGGTTGTTAGGCGTGAAAAGAACTATATAAAGCATATGTAGTAACCATCCATCCCTAGAAAATAATATACCTCAGTGAAATTCTTCAGCTACTACTAGGAAACTATTTATCTCACTTTCTTTACATCTACTAATAATCCTATATCTAAGATAATGTGACCAAAGAAGTGAATCTGATTCATCCAAAAGTGGCATTTTTAGAGATTAGCATATAACTGATTCCCTCTTAATGTACAGAAAACGATCTCAAGATGGGTGGAATAGTTATGTTGAGTGTGAAAGTACGCCATGATATCATCCATGAAGACTACAAAGAGAAATCCAAATAAGGATGGAACACTTGGTTCATCAGTGCGATGAAAACTTCTAGTTCATTCGTGGGACTAAACGGCATAGCCACATACTCATGTAGACCATACCGTCTCCGAAATGTTGTAAGAGGTATATATGATGGTCGAACATGCAAACGATGATAACTGAATCCCAAATCAATCATTGAGAACACTCTGGATCCTCGAAGATGATCAAAGAGATCGTCAATCCTATGCAAGGGATATCAGTTCTTGACTTTCAATTGGACCAGCTTCTGAAAATCCAAGTAAAGTCTAAGGGTACCATCTACCTTCTCCTCAAATAGGATAGGAGAACCCCAAGGAGAAGTACTGGGTTGGATAAAACCCTTTCCTTGCAACTCCTCCAACCACTTCTTGAGTTCCTGTAACTTAGGTGTACCCATCCTATAAGGAGGAATGGACACTGGTGCCACTCCTGTACTCAATAGAGAAATATACCTGATGCTCCAGAGGTAAATCTTAAAAGTAATCTGGAAAGACATCTCTAAAATGATCCACCACTAGAGGAAAGTATATATATGAATTCCCATGTTCATCTAGATATAAACTAGTGATCTAGGTTGTAACTCCTTCCATCCCATTATACTTGAGTCCAGCTCTGCTTTCTGGGACATCCCATTCACCCTTGTGTAGAAATGATCTGCCCTCTGGTGACATGAAACTCACCCTACAGTGATAATAGTCAAGAAAGGGCTAGTAATATACTGATCATTCTATTTCAAGAATGAAATTTAAGCCTATCATCTATAGGATATAGAGGTCCCACAAGAAGTGACACCTACCAAAATAATTAGGGAACTCCTTTCATTGGAGTACACTAGTCATCTTAATCACCAATGGAGTTTATAGCATCATAACATCCTAATAATTAAATATATAGAGTCAAAGGCTCTCCAAAATAGCCATAGATATGAAACTACGAGATTCCCCTGTATCAAAAAGAATAGAAGCTAAAACTGAGTCAAATAGAATCGTACCACAAACCATAGAGGGTCCATGATCCTTCTTCTGTTGGGTCTACTCCACTACAAATGTTTGACCTATACTAAGTCCCACGACCCTACTTGACTACCATGGGCCTATCCACCCTACTATCGCGAAATCATATAGCATGACTACCATGGCCACGACTACCTCCTTAGCCTGAAAGGCTAAACAAAATCTAGCTCCCTAACTGATTAGAAATTGGTAGTCTTGCTCCTAAACATGGAGTCATAGAATAATGCCTATCACTAGACACTGGTGAGAAAAACTAGAAAAAACACTGAAGATGGGCCATCTTGTCGCAAGCTCTACACTCAACTTGGTCTCTAGGGAACTAAGTTCTCAAGTTCCCACTCTTCTCGCACTGGTAGCATTCCACCTGGATACCTGAAGATACATAACATGATGACTCCATATGGAGCTTACTTAAATATTTAGAAGGAGTACCAGATCTGGATGTTGAACCAACCTGGATCACAGCTCCTAGCACACTCATATCACACTCGGTATTCCTTGCCTGTTTCACTATAGCCTTCATTGAAGTTCTCCTGAAGAAATTCACCTATTATCAAATGTCATACATGATACCATCCTCAAATCAGCTAGCCAAAGATAACATGTCACCTCCCAAAATAGGTGTGAAGCTTTGTAGCTCAATAAAATGAGATAATTAGTCCATCACTGAAAGAGAACCCTCTTCCAAATTCATGAATGATTGGGGTCGATCGGCCCTCAATGTATCACGATAGAAGTAATCATAGAAGATTCTCTAAAACTCTTCTCAAACCATAGAACAATGATGTACCACCCGTGAGATAACATCCCACCATGTCTTGGAGGAATCACATAACATGTAAGTCTCAAGATTCAACCTCCTCTCCAGAGGCATCTCCAAATGATGAAAGATAGTGATCATGGCCTACATCCATGACTCTTCAGACCTTGGTCCTTTGTCCCCTGAAAAAGTAGGAGGATTCTATTGTTGGAAAACCTGCGTCAGCTCTACAATAAATGGGGTAGGATGTGGTGCTCCTTGAAAAGTCTGTAACATCATCAAAAAGAATTCATGGAATTGTGCATCAACACCTACGTTTGGTATAACAGTTGGTTCTTAGACAAGGACAATTGATGGATCTGCTGGTAGTCCATGATCTACCATTTTTGATGTCTGTTCCACTCCCTGCTTCTAGTGTACAATCGGAGGACGTCTAAATTGTATGACTCTAGAAGGTAAATCACACACTCCAGTTTAAGATTAACAAGGACTAAAACTTAGAAGTGAAGGAATGGATCAGCAGAAGAAACATTCAAGTTTTACAGAACATGGTTACACGGCATTAATAACCCCTACAAGACGTGTTCCCTTAAGCTTTTAACAGGGCATGTACCTCTTCCAAATCTGTTCATGTAACACCAATACACATGGCGTGTTCCTCTAATAACATGGTGTATACTTTAATTTTCTCTCCTACCCATGTACTTCTACATGGCTAAACCATATGGGGTCTACCGATGCAACTCTACACGGTGTGTTAACCCTAGAAATGGTGTGTATTGGTTATATATCATTGACCAATGTCATTGATCACACAATCGGAGACATGTTCAACTCTACACAGCGTGAAAAAATGGGACATGATGTGTAGAACCTATGTTTTATCCACCCTTGTCGTTAGTCACATGACCAAACAAACGATCCTTAAAGCACGACATGTACTCCTAGCACACGACTAGTTCTACCAATGTTTCCAAACCCCATGTCTCTACTCACATAGTCAGTCACATGGTTAAAGACTACATAGATTTTACACACAATATAATAATGTGTACTTAAGAAAAGTTGCTTTATCCAAAATAAATGAACACATGGCACGTGTTCATAACAGCACACAATGTGTTGTTTGAGTTTTTAGACATTAAACCTTTGAAACAACTCTATAACCCATGAAAACATAGAATTTTGTCCAAGGAATGTCTAATTACGACCCGTGAGAGCCCACACACCCACAAATCAATGTTTGGCATCCGTATTCACATCATAACTTGACTAAATTCAATTAAAGTTCAACACAATCCACAAAATTCCAATCCTAGAGGGCCCATTACTCCTCAGGGACCAAAGATTGGCGTCCATCCAAATAAAAAATTACATATACCGATACCCTATAAAAATAGCAGATATTCTATCATGACATCTATTACAACAACACGCATATCTAGCACAACATCAATCACAACATCATGCAATCAGCAATGCACCCTAAATGGTATGACAAGAATGCATGACATGTGATCCTTAGAAAGTGACTATATGATGCATGATATGAAATACCCTCGTCTAATCAGGTTGAAACAAAAATAGAACCTCAACAATATCGATAGTAACAACACAAAACAAGTGAATCACCTAATGGTGAAATCGATTCAACTGAAATAATTGAAAAACTAAAAAAATCAGAGTATTCGATGTTACTTGGATTTTCCATGTACATGGGTCAGTTTCTCCCAAGAACAACTTATCACCAACTAAATATAACTTCCTATCCTTAGATATTCTCTCCAAATAGTATGTCAAAGGGAAAATAATTTTTCTGATACCACTTTGTAACATCCCAGATCCGGGTGCTTCCCACAGGTGCCCCGTAACTGGTTGGTCACATGGCCTCAAGTGAATTTCAAGAACGCTAGAGGCTTCCTAATAGAAGTGTGAGACTTGGGTGTGATAGTGGGGAAACTATGACATCATAGGAAGAGTAACATAGTGGAAAAAATAGTAAACCGTAGTGGAAGCAGTAATACCACACAATAGAAATAAACAACGGAAGACTGATAGTAATAACAACTAAAACATACATATAAATAAATCATGCATGTCACATGTATCTAAGAAACCATCCAAACATGCCAAAATTCTATAAAAACAATAATGAAACCAATGTATAGAAAATAGTAAACTCCAATAGCATCACAAACCTCATCTTGGTCTCATGCTCTCTAGCACCAACATCACTCAAGTACCTCATGGAGAAGGGCACTTTCCATTTTCTATACCTACAAACATATAATCTGTTTGGGCCCAAAAGCATGACCCAAACAGGTTGTGAGACGAATCCTAGTCAGAAACTAGCAAAAGACTTGTGCCTAACTATTAGTGAATATATATAGCAGGCAATAAGAAGAAATTAAGCAATAAACTTGGAAGTACTCAAATTTAAACAATAAGATAGTTTCCAATTACATTCATTTAAATGTATTAATTATTTAGTACATTGAATAATTTGGCCTTAGTATATATCCTCTCTCTGTATCCCCTTGAATAATAATAACAAACAGATGTCTTAGAAGACCATCTAAACAAACATGTAAGACCAAGTCTATGTTTGTGTTTTGTCATGGAAGACTCGTCATAATCATTAAAACATTCAAGAGAAACCCTCTGGGAAATTTCTCTCAGTCTAACCCATCTAGTTCAACATATCATGAATTCAATAAATAATAATAACCCTTTGGGAAAACTCACATGGTCTAACCCCTTTGGTCCCACATAGTACTAATCAATTAAAAATTACCACTTGGGTAGCTCTCATGGTTAATGCCCCTTGGTCCATATAGAAAAAATAGAAAAACATATTATGACACTTTGATAGATCTCACTGTCAATTACATATGGTATATCATTCATTTATTAACGACCCTCTGTGTAGCTCTCACGGTCTAACCCCTCTGGTCTATGACCACCCGACAACTCTCATAGTTAATGCCCTATGGGTCAAAATAATAGCAAGTATACATAAAATACCCTCTCTCAGGAATCTCTCACAATGAATTCCACTTATAAAAAAAATTCACAATGCAAAACACATGCATATCATATAAACAATAACTCATTCCTAACAACACTATGAATAGAAACAAAGCAAGCCTAACATGATTTCTAGACCCAACAGTCATAATCCATCAAACATGGAAACACAAAACTAATCAAGGTATTAAACCTTATGCATAACTAAATAATCCTTTATCAATCAAATAGACCAAAAGAGGTCTTAAACACGGTTAAATTCAAAGACACGCAATTCTATAAAATGGGTATTCAACACTTTTATCATATATAAACCAAAGACATTCATGGAAAGGCACAAACCACCTACCTCAACATTGTATGATGAACAATTTTAGACGTAGGCCCTTGAATCGACCTAGAATATCATAGATCTACAAAAAGTTCAAAAATCATTCAAACTTGAATAACTCATGAGTGGGAAGAAATTAGGAAGAGAGGCTCTATGAAATGAGAGAACTCACCAGTAGGAATCCAATGCACCCAACAACATCTCAATTGGAGCTTAGATAGAGGAATTGGAGGAGCTCAAAGATCATCAGTTGTACATCGCTCTCCTCTAAGAGTCAAGGGAAGAAGAAGATGCATCTAAAGATTAGACATGACCCTAGTCCAATTAATAAAATAAAATAGAAAAGTACACGACATGTTTATTTAATGTACACACCTGGTACTAGCCTCAATCATCCCTCACTTTATCCGTTCTTCCAGATCACCGACACAGCCTTGTACTCATCCATTATATGGCCATTACATGGTTATGCATGACAACCTAGTACACGGCTTGTACTCAATAGTACACGACGTGTACTTAATAAATTTCCAAAACATTATTTTTACTAAAAAATAAACTGAATTCAAGATCCATACCTGAAATAAAGATTCGAGTTCTTACATACTTGTCGGTAAGTGATGGCTAAGAACCAAGTTCCAATAGATTTTGGTCAACACCTCAAGGTGACAGAGTGGATGAGGGATGGGATATCGATAGTCTTCAGGATGAACTTACCATGAAAATTTTGGGGATATGATACCATATGGGTGATCATAGACTGACTAACCAATTTTTCCCACATCCTAGATATCTCATAGTAGAGTTTAGTGGAGAGATTGTGATACATCTATGTGTAAGAGATAGTCTGAATCCATGGAGTTTCTTCAATAATCATTTTGTCCCATGATGATCTATTAACATATCATTTCTAGATGGGATTACAAGAGGATTTTTGGACTCATCTGCATTTGAGCATAAATTTACACCCCCAAAATGATAGCTTGGTTGAGGGGACCATTCAGGTTCTAGAGGAAATGATGGGAGCTTGAATGTTAGACTTTTTATATGGTTTGGAGGATCACATACCAATGGTGGAGTTTGTGTACAAAATATTTAACATTACACCATTGGTATGGAACCATTTGAGGCCTTGTACGGGTGACCCTATAGGTCACAACATTACTAGACTGACCCTGGAGATTTAATACTTTTGGTCCTATATCTTGTGTTGGATACTATCGAGATGGTGTTGATCGTCCATAAGAAGATCAGGACAGTACATATCCATCATAAGTCTTATGCTGACTCATAATGGAGGCCATTGGACTTCGAGGAGGGATTTCATCTATTTCTATAAGTTTCAACTCGATGTGGATTACAGTGGTTTAGCACAGATAACAAGCTATCTCGGAAATTTATTGGAAATTTCTAGACACTTCTTATATTTGGTGAGGTTTTATACTAATTATATCTACCATTGTAGTTATATTGGGTACAAAATGTATTCCACATGTCACAGTCGAGGAGGTGCATGAATAACCCATCACACATTATCACTTCAGGAGAGGTAGACATAAAGGATGTTCCTACATTTTTAAGTACCCTATTGAGATAGAGGATTTAAAGGATAGGATCCTTCATGGGAGAATGATTCATTTTGTGCATGATCAGTGGTAGCATGATAAGCTTCAAGAGTGAACATGGGAGTGGGAGGCTCAGATGTGTTCTCAGTACCCACATATTTTTCTATAGCCATGTGTTTTGTATTTTTGGTAATAAATCCCCAATGTGGGGAGAATTTAGTGACTACAATTTTCTAATGTATTATTTTTTGATATTATAAAGGTTACTTTTGAGATCAAGTGTAACACCCCAAGATTTTATGAGATATATTATTTTTAATTTCTTTGATCTTCTATTATACACTACACTAAGATTATTCTGTACTATATGCAACACCACATTAGTTTGTAGTATACGTAGCACTATTCTTGGAGTGTGTTACACAAAATTTCAAGTTTGCAACATTGAGTGAATATATATATGTATATATATATATATATTCAATGTATAAATGAATTATGGTTGGATTTTGTTATAAAAAATAACAAAGAAGTCTTGCAATACACGCAACCTTGACTTGGCTTGCATTACATGCAATCACGACCTTCCTCGATAGCGTGTGTTGTACGCAATACTGGGTTTCACTAAACAACGATATATGGTTATAATATTATCACGAACTAGCCTTTATGAATAGTATTAACTAAATTTTGCATTTTATAACATTATTATTCATCTTACACATTTTCTAGAACATGGTATGAGAACAAAATAAATTTTTCGGGTAAAATAAGTATTTTTCAAAAAATGCAGTTTTACTGCCTTTTGATGGTGCACCCACTTAAAATATAGTTTTTGACATGTTTATAATTTCAATTTTACAAAATAAAATTTTAATTTTGAATCAGGATATAAAAATTTATATTGGATAAAGTTTTGATATTTTTCTGATAACTTTCATATTTTAATAATAGAAAAAACATGCTATATTTTAATTAAAAACAACTTTTTTCATCGTAATAATTTATATAGTTAAATTATAATATTGAATGGTTTTAAAGTATAAATAGAATATATTTTTACAATTTAATATAATGTATGTAATTAGCATTAATTTCACATTGAATTCTTAGGTAAAGACATTTCAATCTTTGGCAATGTTTTAACTTATAAAATCCGTTTTCTTAACAATGGGATTAATTTTAAATTAATTACTGCAAATTATGTGTTTTGAATTTTGAAAAATGGATTCCATATTTGGAATCAGTGGGTCCAAATTATGTTAATAGTCTACTTTTTATTTTTGGGCATTATTAAAAGTAACTACGGTAAATTTATTTACAATAGTTAAAGGTAAATCGGGTAATTAAGGGTAAATATAAGATTATAAAATAATATTAACACCTACCAAAATCATATTGGATGACTAAAAGTCGACCCATATCACCTAAGGGTCGGATTAGATTCATTTAATGGACTTTTTTCCATGAAGATAAATTAATTATTATTAAAACCAAAGAAAGTGACAACATGTCACTTTCTTAAATCTTATAAGTATAATAACTTTAATTTAGTGAGAAACTTAATGAAACTTAGAACATGAATAGTCTCCAGAAATATAATACAATTATATACATCATATGAATTTATTTATAATTTTTAGGGAATAAATACTTATCATTAATTATGATACAATAGTGATGTTGAAATTATTTTATTGATTGAAATATCAAATAAATGATCTTAAAAATATTAAAATAAATATTATATGAACTATTTAATGTGATACACTAATTTTATAGATACATATGAAAATTTTATGACTCTATTAAAGCTTTTAGTTCCAACATATCTTCTATATAAAATTTATTTAAATTCAAATAAATGAATAGTTTCAAAATTGAAAATATTGTTATTTTATAAAAATAACATATTATAAAATGTTTAAAAATCCCAAAAATATTTAAAAATTATAAATTAAAATTTATATGGTCTAAAATGTGATAAAGTGTAAAATTATGTAAAATTCACAACACATATGTAATTATATATAATAATTTAAAATTTAGAATATTATTACCACAAATAAAATTAAATTGATATATAAGGACAAATCAAGTTGATAATGTTTAATATAAATTCTTAAAATGTCTAAATTTTATTTTTTGATGATATTACAACCCTATCTCATCTAATATTTGAATATGAGTCATTTTGGAAGTTTTTAAGTCAGGTTGATATTTAATATAATCTAATATTTCTTATATTTCCAAAGGTGCCCCTCTCCTCCCTTATAAAAGGGAATCTCCTCCCTCTCCTCCTCACACCAATTTGAGCCTTCAAGCTTGGCCAACCCATGCCCATTTCACTTCCATACTTCCTTATAAACCTAATATAGGTACTGGTATTCTCAAAAGACCAACTCTAGTGCCTTAAGAGAATGTTTAAAGGAGGCACTTCTAGATGGAGGTAATACCTTCTACTGTTTTCTTCAAGTTTCATTCTTCTTCTACTCCATCTTATTTAGTTGTTTCATTATGAAGTAATAACATTAGTATCCATAATATACTGATATATTATTATAAATATGAAACAACCCTATTTCACTTTCTATCCATCCTACGGAAAACAAAATCACCACGCATGCGTACGTACGAAATACCGTCTCCACGTCGTGGAGTAATCTATTTTTCCACCAACATCTTACATGGACGGGTATAATGGTGTATGGAATAACTATATATGGTTATTATAACATCATACTAATTCTGATATATTATACCATCCACTACAATTCTATTCAATAATTATGGGAACGATATCATCGCTCGTGCGTACGTACGGACTACCGTCTCCACGACGCGATGTGATTCATTCTCCATGTTAACCATTCATTAATGATTATGAAGTATATATAATAAGTAATATTGAAATATATGACATAATAATGATACTGGATTTATGTATATATATATGTATGTCATCTACTTAATTCCATTCAATTCTATAAGGAAACGAAAACAACGTTCATGCATACGTATAGCCTACCGTCTCCATAAACGGTGTATTTCATTCCATTTATCGATCTATAATATATATATATATATATGTATTTGCTGAATATATATTACATATAAATCATGTTTTACATTCTGTAATTAGGTAAATTAGTTTATAAGTAATAATATCAAGAACAACAAGTCCAAACATGTACGATAAATAAAACGATTTTACCCAAAATGATACTTTAACATGGAACTTACAAAAGAACGGGTAATATAAAGTCATAAGTGAACCATATATCATATCATAAAAATGAATATGATTCTGTAATAAGTCAATGACATTATTTAAATCATTATATAGGAGGTTCAGATACGTATGAAGCATATCGGACCTAAGGTAAGGGATAATTATTCCAATCTCATTCTTATCCGAGATTGTTTATTCGTAAGTAATTACAGGGGTTATGTTTATCATCCATGTCCATATGTTCTCAAAATGTTTTCATAAAATTATTACTTTTCTTCCATGTATTTTTAAAGTTATATTTACCCCTCTTTTATTTTTACTTTGTTATATGGAAGTAATCTTTCTTTTGTTTATCATACGTGGTACGTTTTTTGACTTTTCCGGCCAAAGTACGTGACGAATGTTTTTTTAACTTATATGGAATGAACAGATTTTTATGGTTTTATAAATCCTTATTTTCATGAAGCTTACTCCAAATGATTTCATGACTATTTTCAACAAAATCCTTTTCTTTTAAAATTGAATCACATTTTGTGAAAAGAAATTGATTTTGAATAAGATAGGATATTTTCCTCAAGAATTCATTTCAAGTATTTTATCAAAACTATATTTCATCTAAGTTGACATTATTTCATATGTGTATGCTTCAAGTATAATGTCTTTATGATTTAAATGGTTTCACTTTTCTCATTATGAAATGATATCCATTTCTTTAATATGGATTATGTAATGATGGGATGATGTTTGTGAAACCCATTTTATTGGGTTATTATGAATTATGTATGTTTATTTTATGGCATAAGTAAGAATGATTTCATTATGATATGGGTGGGACCTATATCTCCCTCCAATGCATTGGGTAAAGATTTATATCTCATGAGATAGACATGGCTGGAACGGTAAGTTAATCCGGTTCAGTGTTACAGGACTGAAACGAGGAGTGAACTCGATTCAGAAAGGGACTTTGTCCACTAAGATGGTCTTGGCAGCAATGACTTGGCTACTATGGAAATCATAACATGTGGTTAATGGTTTCCAAAATTACATGTTTTATTCCCATTCTAATTTATCATGATTAATGTTTCTTCATGATCTATGCCTTACGTACTGCCATGTTTTATGTCATTGCTCAAGATTTGGATGTTTAGATTTTATGCCCATGTTTTTTACATTAAAATGTCTAAGGATTGTTTTATGTTCTCTATGCTTACCCTTACTTAGTATTTGAGCTCACCCAATGTATGTTTTCTTTTCCCCATGATTTAAAGAAATGTTTTAGGTAAAAAACAAAAGGGGATGATCATTAATGGAGATGTTGAAGATCTTTCACCATGATTAGAAGATTATATTCCGAGTTTCCAAAGACGCTAAACTATTACGATCCTTGTGTGTCTGTTTTTGTTATGTATTACGTTTTCCGCAAGAGTAATGTAATGTCCATTTACGTCAAGATTCGGGTCTCTAAAGTTGGTATCAGAGGAAAGTTTTAGTCAACCTTTGGAAACTAGGATGAAAAAATGTTAGTGAGATCCCTAGAGATATTTATAAGGTATGTCTAGGGATGTCCCTAAGGGTAAGTATACATATAGGTTATAGTCCTATAACTACGGTAACGATCTTAGAATTTAACCTAAGATGTTAGATATTGATGTTACTCCCCCTTTATTATGTTGTTTTCCCTAGTATAATTTTTTCCTCTCACACTATTCTTTTTGGGTTTTAGAAAATGGCTGGATACAGGAAGATTCACGATAATGGAGCATATGACGGACAACAGAATGATATTATTCATGAGAAACCAAATGAAACGGGATTTGGAAGTCCAAACATCGTTATTATGCCTAATCAACAATCTCATAATATGATCAATAATCTCATCTTTGGTAAGTTTCCCGACTCAGATAATAAGAGAAAGATGAAGTTTCATGATGATCATAGAGGAAAGAAAGTTCAATTTCCCTCATGTAAATCATGTGGGAAGAGGCATCGGGGTGATTGTTTCAAAGGAACTGGAAGATGCTTTGGGTGTGGAAAAGAGGGACACAAATTCAGTAAGTGCAAAGGAAAAGGTTAAGTTAACACCATGGAAAAGGATAATGGTATTGCTACGACATCAACAATGATTTGATGTTTTAAATGTGGAATGTATGGGCATTATGCAAATGAATTCCCTAAGGGAAAATCTCACGAATAGAATCAGCATGGTCATATGAGTAGTATTTATGTGGATGATGATGAAGAGACTACAAATGAAATATGAGATGAAAGAAATGATGAAGCTCAGTCAGTGGTTTAAGATGTTATTGGAATGATTGTATGTTTATAAAGAATAATGTATGGTACTATGGAATAAAGAATCATCTAAGGATTGTTACACTATTGTTTTTCCTAAAGTATGTAAAAGTATATGTTGAATAGTACTGGTAACCATGGAAGGTTATTCAGATATTTTTGGAAAGTAGATGATATGCGCATAATGAAGGGATAAGAAGTAATGAGATGTTTGATTGTATTCATGATCTCATGACTGATATAAGGACTAAGTGATAGTATGGTTTGATTATATATTTTTTTAGGATTTTTGTATGTGGAAATAGTTACCTTTTGACAATATTCATGTTTTCAGTAAGGTTCTATGGTAATTTATGTTTCAAGAGAATATATGACTAAGGTATTCATGTGTTTGGAATGCAACCAACAAGATATATCTTATGATATATGTGAGATAAATGATTATATTCACATTCTTGGTAGATAACCTTTCTAGTAATTGTTTTCTTTATACTATGAGCTTGGACCTAAGTATTTTAGATAAGCCTAAAGATTGGAATGGATTATGTTGGACATAAGTTAGTAATGTTTAAGGATAGAAATTTTTTCAATATTATTGATTGGATGTTATAGTAATGTAGTTTTAGAAAAAAGACAACCTGTAGGACGGGCGAGAGCCCATCGCGTCGGACAAGGCTGTGGGAATCAAACCCACAACCGAAGTGCGACTGGACTTTATCGCCTACCACTGGCCTACAGGAAGTCCCTGGTGAGTAGAAACTAGTTTTATTTTATTAAGTGGTATGATACATGAATTATAAGTTCATTTTTGGAATCATATATGATTAACCTCACCATAGATGGACTTATGTATATTTGATAACTTTTTCTAACCTTTTGTTTGAAACAGATGGAATGACCCATCATTCTATCACATGACCTGTTAACACTTCACGAATAACAAATTCAACTTCATTTCTTTAAGAGATGATGTGGAAATTGTTCAAAGCATGAACAACAATGAGATTATACCAAAATCAAGCAAGTATTTTTTCAAATTCAAAATTTTCAACTTTAGGGAAATGATATTGAAAACCAAAAATGTTGTCCTAGTGCTCTTATATCCAATGAATCATATGGTACCTTAGATTATCACAAATTTATGGCTTTTTTATTGATGGATTTTTCATAGCCATGTTCTCTACCACTCTCCATCAGAAATTGATGGTTAGATTTTTATTCCATATCTATATTTTCACCAATGTTTTCCTATATGGAACCCCAGTGATGATTTACTTTGGGTAATCATTACATTTCTTACTTTAGTTTTTAAAATTAAGTTTTAGTATTCTTTTTTATGATGTGGGTTTCTATGAATAGTAAACGATTTATAACCCCGATGAATTTTGAGGATGAAATTCATTTTAAGGGGGGTAGAATGTAACACCCTAAGATTTTATGAGATATATTATTTTTAATTTCTTTGATCTTCTATTATACACTACACCAAGATTAGCTTGTACTATACGAAACACCACATTAGCTTGTAGTATACGTAACACTATTCTTGGATCGTGTTACACACAAATTCAAGTTCGCAACATTGAGTGAATATATATATATATATGTATATATATATATATTAAATGTATAAATAAAATATGGTTGGATTCTGTTATAAAAAACAACAAAGAAGTCTTGCACTACATGCAAACCTGACTTGGCTTGCATTACACGCAATCATGACCTTCCTCGATAGCGTATGTTGTACGCAATACCAGGTTTCACTAAACAGTGATATATGGTTATAATATTATCACTAACTAGCCGTTATGAATATTATTAACTAAATTTTTAATTTTATAACATTATCATAAATCTTACACATTTTCTAGAACATGGTATGAGAACAAAATAAATATTTCAGGTAAAATAAGTATTTTTCAAAAAATGAAGTTTTGTCGCCTTTTGATGGCGCACCCACTTTAAATTTAGTTTTTGACATGTTTATAAGTTCAATTTTACAAAATAAAATTATAATTTTGAATCAGGATATAAGAATTTATATTGGATAAAGTTTTGATATTTTTCTAATAACTTTCATATTTTAATGAATAGTAAAAACAAGCTATATTTTAATTAAAAAAACTTTTTTCATCATAATAATTTATATATTCAAATTATAATATTTAATGGTTTTAAAGTATAAATAGTATATATTTTTACCATTTAATATAATGTATGTCATTAGCATTAATTAAACATTGAATTCATAGGTAAAAACATTTCAATATTTGGCAATGTTTTAACTTCTAAAACCCATTTTCTTAACAACAGGATTAATTTTAAATTAATTACTGCAACTTATGCGTTTTGAATGTTGAAAAATGGATTCCATATTTGGAATCAGTGAGTCCAAATTATTTTAATATGCTACTTTTTATTTTTGAGCATTATGAATAGTAACTACGGTAAATTTTATTTACCATAGTTAAAGGTAAATCGGGAAATTAAGGGTAAATATAAGATTATAGAGTTATCCTAACACCTGACAAAATCCTATTGGATGACTAAAAGTCGACCATTATCACCTAAGGGTCAGATTATATTCATTTAATGGACTTTTTTCCATGAAAATAATTTAATTATTATTAAAACCAAAGAAAGTGACAACATGTCACTTTCTTAAATCTTATAAGTATAATAATTTTAATTTAGTGATAAACTTAATGAAACGTCATAAATTAATAGTTTCCAGAAAGCTAATACAATTATATACATCATATGAATTTATTTATAATTTTTAGTGATTAAATAATTATCATTAAATATGATACAATAGTTATGTTGAAATTATTTTATTTATTGAAATATCAAATAAATGATCATAAAAATATAAAAATAAATATTATGTGAACTATTTAATGTGATCCACTGATTTTATAGATACATATGACATTTTATTAATCTATTAGAGCTTTTAGTTTGAACATATCTTCTGTATATGATTTATTTAAATTCAAATAAATGAATATTGTCAAAATTGACACTATTGTTATTTTATAAAAATAACATATTATAAAATTGTTTAAAAATCACAAAAATATTTAAAAATTATAAATTAAACTTTATATGGTCTAAAATGTCATAAATTGTAAAATTATGGAAAATTAACAACACATATGTAATTATTTATAATAATTTAAAATTTAGAATATTATTACCACAAATAAAATTAAATTGAAAAATAAGGGTAAATCAAGTTAATAATGTTTAAAATAAATTTCTAACATGCCTAGATATTATTGGTTGATGATATTACAACCCTATATCATCTAACCTTCATATATGAGTCATTTTGGAAGTTTTTATGTGGGGTTGGGATTTAATATAATCTAATATTTATTATATTTCTAAAGGTGCCCCTCCTCTCCCTTATAAAAGGGCATCTCCTCCCTATCCTCCTCACACTAATTTGAGCCTTCAAGCTCAGCCAACCCCTGACCATTTCAATTCCCCACTTCCTTAGAAACCTACTAGAGGTACTGGTCTTCTCAAAAGACCAACTCTAGTTCCTTAAGAGAAAATTTAAAGGAGGCACTTCGAGAAAGAGGTAATACCTTCTACCATATTCTTCAAGTTCAATTCTTCTTATACTCCCTCTTCTTTAGTTGTATCATTATGAAGTAATAACATCAGTATCCCTCATATACTTATATGTTATTATAAATATGAAACAACCCTATTTCACCTTCTATCCATCCTACGGAAAACAAAATCACCACGCGTGCGTACGTACGGAATACCGTCTCCACGCCATGGTGTAATCTATTTTTCCATCAACACCATACATGGATGGGTATAATGGTGTAAAGAATACCTATATATGTTTATTATAATATCATACTAATTCTGATATATTATACCATCCACTCCAATTCTATTCAATAATTATGGGAATGATATCATCGCTCGTGCGTACGTACGGACTACCGTCTCCACGACGCGATGAGATTCATTCTCCATGTTAACCATTCATTAAAGATTATAAAGTATATATAATAAGTAATAATGAAATATATGACCTAATAATGATAATGGATTTATGTATATATATATGTATGTCATTTACTTAACTCCATTCAATTCAATAAGGAAACGAAAACAATGTTCATGCGTACGTATGGCCTACCGTCTCCATGAACGGTGTATTTCATTCCATTTATCGATCTATCATATATATATATATGTATATGCTGAATATATATTACATATAAATCATGTTTTACATTATTGAATTAAGTAAATCAGGTTATAAGTAATAATATCAAGAACAACAAGTCCAAACATGTATGATAAATAAAACGATTTTACCCAAAACGCTACTTTAACATGGAACTTACAAAAGAACGGGTAATATAAAGTCATAAGTGAACCATATATGATATCATAATAATGCATATGATTCTGTAATAAGTCAATGAGATTATTTAAATCATTATACAGGAGTTTTGGATACGTACGAAGCATATCAGACCTAAGGTAAGAGATAATTATTCCAATCTCATTCTTATCCGAGATTGTTTATTCGTAAGTATTTACTAGGGTTATGTTTATCATCCATGTCCATATGTTCTCAAAATGTTTTCATAAAATGTTTACTTTTCTTCCATGTATGTTTAAATTCATTTTTACCCCACTTTGATTTTTAGTTTGTTTTATGGAAGGAATCTTTCTTTTGTTTATCATACATTGTACTTTTTTGACTTTTCTGGCCAAAGTATGAGAAGAATGTTTTTTTTAAATTATATGGAATGAAAGGATTTTTATGGTTTTATAAAGCCTTATTTTCATGAAGCTTACTCCAAAAGATTTCATGACTATTTTCTAGAAAATCCTTTTCTTTTAAAATTTCATCACATTTTGTGAAAAAAAATGATTTTGAATAAGAAAAGATATTTTCCTCAAGAATTCATTTCAAGTGTTTTATCAAAACCATTTTTCATCTAAGTTTACGTTATTTCATATTTGTATGTTTCATGTATAATGTATTTATTATTTACATGGTTTCACTTTTCTTATTATGAAGTAATATCCATTTATTTTATATGAATTATGTAATGATGGGATGATGTTTATGAAACCCATTTTATTGGGTTATTATGAATGATATATGTTTATTTTTTGGCACAAGTAAGAATGATTTCATTATGAGATGGGTGGGACCTATATCTCCCTAAAATGCATTGGGTAAAGAGTTATATCTCATGAGATAGACATGGCTGGAATAGTAAGTTAATCCAGTTCAGTGTTACAGGACTGGAACGAGGAGTGAAGTCGATTCAGAAAGGGACTTTGTCCACTAAGATGGTCTTGGAAGCAATGCCTTGGATACTATGGAAATCATAACATGTGCTTAATGTATTATATAATTACATGTTTTATTCCCATGATAATTTATCATGATTAATGTTTCTTCATGATCTATGCCTTACGTACTGCCATGTTTTATGTCTTTGCTCAAGATTTTGATGTTTAGATTTTATACTCATGTTTTTTTTACATTCAAATGTCTAAGGATTGTTTTATGTTCTCTATGCTTAACCTTACTGAGCATTTGAGCTCACCCTTTATATGTTTTATTTTCTCCAGGATTTAAAGAAAGGTTTTAGGTAAGAAAACAAAAGGGTAAGATCATTAATGGAGATGTTGAAGATCTTTCACCATGATTAGAAGATTATATTCCGAGTTTCCAAAGACACTAAACTATTACGATCCTTGTGTGTCTATTTTTGTTATGTATTATGTTTTACTCCAGAGTAATGTAATGTCCATGTACATTAAGCTTTGGGTCTCTACATCAAGCATTAATATGGAGTGAAATTTTGTATCCTGGTGTTCCTGGAATAAATTTTGGAAATATATTGAATAAATTGTAAAACACACACGCACACACACACGGTTTTCATGATTAAATGGAATAACATGTAAACGGGGAATTGGATCATAAATATTAGGGAACTTTTGAGTTCATATCATGGGTTTTACCCTAGGTATGACATAACCTTTTTTCGCATATCGAGTCTGTGAAAAAGTCACCTTGGGAATAAAATGAATAAAATAGTTAAATAATTTTTTTTAATAAATCTATTCACACAATGAAATAATTAAATATATAATTATATTGTTATGATGGAATTAAAAGGTAATCCTAATAACCCTAGATCAATTGGAGAGAGTTTTGGATGATATCTCTTAGAAAAACGACAACCAGATTGAGGTTCCATGATCAGTGTGCAATAGAATCAGAGGATCTCCATAGTGACTAAGATGCAACAAAATTATTCTTTAGTGATTGATCCAAACTGAGTTATGAAATTTTTATTTAGATTTTATTCCCCATTTATTATTCCAATAATTTACACGAAGCATTCAACCAATTAATTGATTCATGGATCATGCATATTCCATGATGGGTTTTTTTATCTAGGAAATATCGAATTTTATTTGTGATTATTTTATTATCTAGTCATTCATAATTCTAATGGAAATGAATTAAGGTCTAAATGATCGTTGATCAAGGTTAATTATTCATGTTTTTCATTGTTATTTCCATTTCACATTTCTTTGTTGATCACTGGGGTTTTGTTTTCCCAATGGTTCGCCCTGAATACCGAGTAATCGAACATTTCACACCCATTTATTAGTGAAAAGATTCGATATTATAGATATTTACATGGTATTTCTTGAGGATAATGTGATGGTGGTAGAAGAAAATAGATTATACCATATTTGAGACCTTTGGGTTTGTTTGATTCATTCGTTGGGGAGAGTGATGAAGGAACATTGATTCTTGTGTGAATCAGATAACTAGACCTAAGTGAGCGACCATGGTGAGCCCTAGTCGGGCAGGATATATGATCTATGATGACTACAATAGTAAAATCAGTGGATAATGGAATGAGATAATATGTGTGAAGTATATATGAAAATTTGGAAAATTCCACAGTACATGGAATGTATTTCAGATTTACGCACGGTGTGGGACCCTTTCAGTGGAGATTAGGGTTTTAGGAGAAAGGTAAATATCTTATGGAATGTGACCATGAAATATAGAGTGTGTCCATTCCTAATGGATCAACATGTATCACAGAGGGTAAACATACATAAGATGGATTACACAGGCCTGGGAATGCCCTATACTCCCACACAGACACAACTAGGTGATGTGTACATGGAAATAGTTGTGTACTAGTACATGAGAAGAAGTATAATGGATTGCGAACACCATGTGATTTTACATAGACATGGGCAGGGTCCGTTTACATGGCTAGGACCCAGTTCTTAAGGGACATTTCTTGTACTCTTAGTTCACAACATGTACTCATAGTACAAACCATGTACTCCTTTAATACTGGCTTGGTTTCCTTTTTCTATGTGTCTTGGAAAATAGTGGTTTGGTTATATTCCCTATATTCTTATCCATGATGGTTAGTATAGAATCAAATCCTACTCATTGGATAGTGATCCCTTCAACCGGACTACTTGGATAGAGTTGTTAGATTCCTTCCATGAGTCCTGAAGTGAGATCTTCTATTCATTTTCATTCCTTAAGTGGATTTCCTAGTATCATTATGAAAAACACTTCGTGGGAACTGTTATGATACGTCGTAGGTTAATCCAGATTTAGTTTTTGGTATACCCCCTCATATTGGGAGTGATAATCATCTATGTATCATATCTATTTATCTTCCATCATATACTTCTTATGGAATGTCTGAATGAGTTATACATCACAGATGGACTCCATGTATGCTATCTGACCCATGTAGTGTTTTCTCCTAAAAAAATTCTGTGTGGGACCTTCAGGAAGGAATCCTAGGGTGGAATTATTATTTTAAATTTAACTTGATATTGTGTTTCTTTGTTGTGTATATTTTGATAATCTTATTATATTCATTGTATACATATACCTATGTAGATATGACATTTATTATTTTGGTAATATTATTTTTGGGTTCGAGGTATCCAATCAGGTATTGTTATACTCACCATTTCATAGGATTTTCCCACTTGTTTATTATCTAGTGCAGACCATTGAAATCTTGATAGAGTCCTAAAGGGACCAGATCATGGAGGTTCTTAGTGAGAATGGATAAATTGAGATATGTTCCTATAACATCTTGATAGTAGTACCGACTATTACATTCAGGTTGGACTTGTTTTCATACACTTTTTTGGGGGGCTTGTATTTGGACCAGTTTACTTTCCATTACTTGTTTTCATACACTTGTTGTGATATTTATATGTTTACATGGATAGTTTATTAGTTGGTTTATATTACAAAACTGTATGTTCTTGGAGATGTGTGTTTCTGTGTACACTTTAGGCTATGGAATTCCAAGATAGTGTTATAAAAACTCAGTGCTAGTTTCAGAACCTGACCCATCGAAGGTGGGCTTGGGTTGTTGTGGCACATGCCCCCTTGGGATATGATATGATAGTTATGATCATATGAGGTGTTCAAGCAGTGGTAGTTGGAAGATTCAATGTAAATAAGGATTTATAAATAGAGATATTGTATGATGGTTGTGCACTATTCCAGTGTTTATTTCAGTAGAAGATATGAGAAGGAGTCACTAGTTTAGATTACTACTTTTGGCAGTCATTTTGGTTTTCACGTGATATTCACAAATTTGATTTTACTGGATGACCGGATGATACTTACTATATAAATGAGTGGGATCATAGTTATGAATAGAGAGTATTATACAAATTAATTTCAAGATTATATTTACTTTATTAATATATTTTATAATCTTATAACATTCATTTGTAATGGAAAAGACAACACTAGTGTTTTCCTAAACACATAGGACACATTTTCTGAAGCACATAAATATCCTATGTCTATTCCTTTATTATTTTTTCCTTTTCATATTTGATTGTGTATGAGGTTCACTGTAGTGTGGTGAGTTGATTGTAAATTATTTATATATTTTCATGCACTGACATTGAGGGAGTCTATATGAATGTCCTAGTTATCTACTATGAGAACCTTATGGCGTAATATCATCCAAATATTGAACTCCAAGGACAAGATTATTTTTTTGAGGATTTATTAGATGGTAACAAGGGATGATTCATAATAATTGGTGTTAGATCATGTTCATGTTATGGTGTAACAATCAACACACATATAGGTATCTTATTTCTGCTCTTATCATTGATTTCAATTCAATTTTAGTGGGAGTTATTCTCATAAAACTTTTTGGCCTCAGATGATGGTAAGTTCAAGGTTGATAAGTTTAAAGGAATAAATTTTTAATTATAGAGGATATAAATGGTGGATGATATCATTAAAAAGGGCTTGGATATTCCATTATCTGGTGTTCTTCAATATAAAATAGTGAAAGTGAAATGATTTTGATTGGATAGGAAGGCATTGACATTAGTGGGGATGCCATTTTCATGGAATGAAGCATTTAATATCCAGATGAAGAAGATAATAGAACTAGTGGTGAGTAAACTATAAAATATATATGAAAATCCCCTCTCTCTTAAAAAAGTGTTTATTATTAAGAGGATATTTAGTTTGTGTCTATCCTAAGGATTACTAGAGGAAGATAATAGAAATGACCTTCGCATGATTCATATGTTGCTCAAATCAGTGATGCTGACATTCATTGATGATGTACAGGAATATATTCTTTTTTCACCACTTTAAATGAGCTGTGATATGATGGTGATTAATATTAGTAATTCATGTGGATTGTACGATTTGGTTTTTGGGAATATCAGGAACCGAATCCAAAAGGAGGATCTTGAGTTGAGAGATGTCTATGTTCAATCCTTAAGAGAACTTAATATTGATAAAAGATAATGGAAACCAAAATGGATGACCAATCAGAAGAAAAAATTGGGTGATAAGTTGTGGGAGTGTATCCAAGTCATGTTGGTCGTTCTTATGCATATGGGTTGGTAATTTGAGAAAGTATGATATTATAGGAAGGATAATAAGAGTCGGAAAAAAGATCTTTAGAAGAGCATCAATCTATGGAAGATCAAAATCCATGAGTAAAATTGAGGGAAGAATTTTTTTTAAGTGTTAATATTATCATTAATTCATGGTTAACTGAATCTGTAGCATCATTCAACTCAATAATATAAAAGAAATTCAATGAGAATTATGTTCTTAGAAAGTTCAGATAGGTGCATTTAGTGGATGGTGAATCATTAGAAATCATGGTATTTTGGGATCTCAATGTATGAGTGAAGAATGTGAGTTTCATGAATTTAACATAATTTAGTCATATCTCTATGCTATGGAAGAACTTTATTTCCATAGGGAAGTTGAATGATGCAGGCTATGGGACCAGCTAATAAAATAGAGATTCTAAGGTTACTAAAGGATTAATTATTATAAAATAAGGATTAATGTATCATAATCTACATCTAATTGGAATATTAGAGGGAGAAATAACTATTGGACTTTAAAAATGTGATTGTCCTGTACATTGGAATCATTTTCTTAGGAACCTCGATGAGAACAAAACAAAATCTATAACTGATAAAGGCATGATAAATTTCAATGTCATAGATATTAGATTTTATGATAATTGTGTTCATGGGAAAAAAATTAGGGTTTCCAAAAAATTAAAATGGTAGAATCCCAAATCATTTAATTTAGATCTGGTTTAATTTGATATTTGGGGACCAACACCCATATAAGCTTTTGGTGGGTCTCATTATGTTGTGAATTTCATTGAGTACTCAAGAATAAAGAATGGGGGTTTACATCCCCATTTCGTTTATGTGGTTATAGTGTTATTTCAATAAAACACCATGTATAGATGTTATAATCATCATAAGATGAAATAAATGATATCATAAAATGGTGGTAAATTCAATGGATATATGTTGTAGAACATCTTACAAATGATGTGGGTCTATCAAGAATGAAATGTTCCCATAACGCCACAATAGTATGTTATGGAAGTGTGAATGAACTGGATGTTAATAGAGAAGGTCCATAGCATGAGGATTCATGTTGGAATGCCGAAGGAAATTTGGGTGAAATCAGTGAACATAGGTACATACATCCCTAAAATAGGTTTTCCTACTCCAAAGTGATAGGAGGTTCTAGAGAAGTTATGGTCTAAAAAAACCATATATCAGCCACCTGAAAGTCTTTAGTAATATATCCTATGTATACATTGATGAAAATTATTGGTTCAATCCTGATTCTAATTCAAAATAAATTTTTCTCATCAATTACAGTGATGCGAAAATTATTTCTTAGTTGATGGGTGATAACAAGACAAAATTCACCCATAATTGAGATGTTCATATCAATGGGTTTTTTGGAATGTACATAACAAGGGAGAGAAGGAGAGTTAGTGCAATGACTCAATTGATATAGTCCAAGATGATACGAGATGGAGTAGTGGAGAAACAAAAATTATACCAAAGATAGTTAGGAGCATTTTAATCTTGAATAATGGACCAATATAATATTTTCTAGATATCCCACAGATTGATGAGGGTCTGAAATTTAGATCATCAGATAGTAGAGTATTGGAAGTTATAGTGAACTGGAAGAATAATTAGTAGGAAATGTCGAAAATATTTGAATTTAATATATATTATAAAGTTTAAAAACCGATTTCGAGTCTTGGATCTTGAAATAATATCATTCTTCTCACATGAAATGGGGAGGTAGAAAGCCTATATGAGGCAACCACTCATATTTACCCAAGACAGTGGAAGTTAGTGATACCAGATGAAACGTGCTTCCTAAAGTCCAATATAACATGGGTTATGATTATGTTACCTTAAGTGAAGATATCAATAGAAAACATAATGGTGTTACTTTTTATGGAAGATGATAATGGAAGGAATAACTCTAAGGCACAACTGGTGGTGAAGGTATTTCAATAAAAATAAATAGTTGAAATCAACTGTTGGTAAGGGGTTTTAATTATAGTGTTTCATGTTGAATTATAGATATATAAAATATTTGTAAATCCAGTTTAATAGTATATAGATAATATGCATATCCTTCCTCTCATTTAAAGTAGAGAGCTATAAATCTTGGTTGATGTGACCACACTTAGTTACTCCAAACAATGAGTGTTAGTGATGCATGTTGAAATTTATTCATTTAAGACCAATAAAATATTGAATCTGACTATGTTACCACTAGGAAAGATATTACGTAATAATAAGTGGATGTTATACTTGAAAAAATAAGATAATATAAGATAATGGTATAGTCCATGACTAGTGGTAAATGGATTTCAATATAAATATGTTTCTTTTTTTTGATATTTTTTCATCAATAGTTAATCATGAAACCATAAGGATAGTGTTGAGTATATCTACATCTGATTATCAATACAGAAAATATATTTATCATAAGAAAACTCTTCTACATAGTGATTTAGAGGAAGAGATTTATATGAAGAAAATTAGGGGTTTCATGAATGATAGATACCAAAACATCATGTGTAAATTGAAGAAATTCCTCTATGTCTTGGACTATGTTACAATGAAGTGAAATAAAAAATTAAATGCTTTTATACTGGATGAAAGAATTATATGATGTAATACATATAAATGGTTTTACAAAAATAAAAGGGAGGATTGGATCTTTATCATTAGTCTCTTATATGTTGATTAACTATTGAATACTAGACTAGATTATAGGATCACTATAACAAAATCGACTAGTAGAGGAAGTTTTATTTGATTTAGTGGTGGTTTAAACAACCAAAATATGGTTCATGATGGTTTTAAAAACCATTGATAATGTTTTCATTAGCATCCAACCTGCATTGGTTCCATCCATTTAGAGAATGTTTTTAATAACCATCATGAAATGTTTGATTAGCAGCGGTATACCCTCCAAAAAAATCCCATCGGGATATGGGTTGTTTAAACCACCACTATCTCCTTGGTGTTTTTTTGGAGGGGAAGCCGCTTCTAAAAAAAATTCTGCCCTATATAGTGGTGGTTTAAACCTCCCTTAAAAAATAATTTGGTATATATAGTTGTGGTTTAAACTACTGCAATATGTCACTTTTCAAAAAAAAAATTGATATAGAAATTACTAACCCAAAATAGTAAAAAACATAGATTTCAATATAAAAACAATAGAAAAACTATTCTTGTATAATAATAACATTATCAGAACTTGTGAAGTTCAATTTATAAAAAACTATAATAAAAAATCCTTAACAAGGCAAGGATAAAAACCAACAATTAATTAACATGAATAATGTTATTTTATGTTCCTATTGAGCTTTTATTAATGATAAGGTCATAGATTACCATTTATTTTTCCCTCATTCTACATAAATGATATAAATGAACCCAAGTGGGGAGTTTTCAAGAATTTTAGGGACTAGTGAACTATGTAATAAACCTTTTATCCCTCCATGATAAATTATATAATGTTATGGTAAGAAAAAAGTGGTGGTACCTTATGAATTATTTGGAATTTGAAATAGGCTAGGTGTATGACAATAACTACCCTAGCTTGTGTAACATTTAGTGTTGGGGGTTTTTCTTACCTTTTAGAACCACTTAACATTTATTTTTGTTCTTGGTATGTTTTATATTATCATTTTGAATAGTGATTTATTAATTATATCTTTAGATTATATATGATTGGATTTTAAATGGGTTCCTTATGACATGATTCAGGTGCGTATGCCAACCCTTTGAATGTTATTTTATATAATTGTTATGTGAATTGGGTTGGATTATGATTCCAATGATGGTGAGAGCTATGATGTAAATGTGGGTTGGGTGTTCATGTCAACCATGAACATGTGATATTTTATCAAACATATTATATGTGTTGGTTCTGGAATTCATTCCAACAATGGATATGAACATTGTGAAGGAATAGGGTAAATGATGAGAGAAGGGAAAGCATGCCCACAATTCATGTAAATTATATATCATTTCATATCAGCATACACATTTATTGAGAATTTTACTTCATATGATGTGATTTTATTACAATAACATTTTTATATAAGAATAATGATTTCTCATATTTTAAAGAAGATATAAATAACATTTAGAATAAAAGGCGATGTGAAGATAAAATAAAAATAAAAAAATTATTTATTACTTATAAAGAATAACCTTGAGTAACCACATAAAAGCTTCTTTATTTGGGGGAATGATAGTTTTGACTTAAAATAGGTATATTACAAACATGATATTTCATTTTTAGGGATGTAATATTGAAAATGAACTTCTAAAAAACTGAACATAAGGTTTTTTTCAATAGGTATAAGAAGGCCCCTTTTATAGATTAGAATGATTGGAATTTATGAAAATACCCACTTCTTAATTTGTAAGGATTATAAATTTATAGGGAATGTTACACAAAAATAGACAAAGGACAATGAAAGACCATGAATTCTTTCAACCAAACACTGATATGACAAGGTTCCAATATATTTTAAATATCATTTTTTACATTAAACTTTAAATATTTATAATATCATAAAGTGCACTTAAAAACCCCCAGAATAACTTCACATATGCTCTAAGGGTGGGATAAAAAAATTCCATAGTTGAGGGTGGTGATTAATCTAGTAAAAATATTAAACCCACTTGGTTTTTATTTTATTTTTTATCCATAATTATGATGGTTGTATGGATGAACTTAGCTTGTATTATAGAGTACATCTATGAAGTAGTTTAGAGTTCTCAAGCACACTGATAAGAATAGATTTGTATGTTCTCTCATGGTTTATTCTTACTAAATTATAGTTAACTTGCTGGAAGAATTTGGTACCACTAATAATAAAAAATAAATAATAATCATTTAGAAAAGAAGTTTAAAGATGATGTAGATATTTCATCTAGAGAATGAACATATTGATTATAATAATTATATATAATTGTTGTGATAGATTATTGAAATAACTAAGTTTGAAGGTAACATTAAAATTAAGGTCCGCTATCTTATAAGGGAGTGAAGATAATGATATATATGTTGTATAGATAAGAAAAATACTAGGGGGATGTCCAAATGAAAGCTAACCTGCATGTTTTGATATCCTGGTAAACCCTAGTGAATCACCAAGTGGAAGTCAAAGTAGAATTAATTTAATAAATTGTTGAAAAAGACTATATTTTGAAAAGAAAAAAATGGGTGGAATTTCAATGTGTATTAAAACAAAACAAATCTTTAAGAGCTTAAGAATGATCAATATATGGTACACATTGGAATAAAACATCAAAAATGGACCATGTATATAAATTTTCATACAATGTAATGGAAATATGTATATCCCTACAAGAAACCACACCATGGTTTCTGAATCACCATATTAGTGTTATTCTATAACAATTTTAGTAACAAATCATCATCGAATCCAAAGTGAACCCAAATTAATACCTAGTGAACATTGATCATCAGGCTCTGAATATCCATCTCCACTCCGTTATACTAGAACCTACATTACAATTTTATTGAAAATTAAGTAGTGTTGTATGTATAAATTTAAAATTATATCCAATAAAAGTTTGTATACTCAATGATTATGAATTTGTGCGATTTACCTTCTCACAACCATCCATTAGAACAATATAATCGGGGATAGAACCATTCATCTTATAAAATAATTCAATCAATTCTTTTTTCAGACCAATGACATTTTCATCTTGCATCTTTATATATGCCCCATGTTCCTGAATTGGGTTTTTCATTACAACAAACTCCCTATAAGAATATCAAGGTAGGGTGTAACTATAACTAGAAGTAGAAGCTGCAGTAATCCACAATGGCCTTCCAAATTCTTCAGATAGTAATAGTCCCAAAGCTATCCCACACATGTGACCAGGATTCTCCTTCCCAAGGACATGACTAACTAGATCATCCTTGGAGACCGAGAAGGACTTCTCAGGATTGGTATCCCATAGTTTTTTTGTTTTTAACTATAAATAAAATATCAGTCATATTTCAAGAAATACATATTAACAAAGTGACAGTTGATAATATGTTATTATAAATAACAATTAATTCAAACCCCAATTTCATTTGTGGGATCAATAACATATCATTCATCAGATTTTGGATAAACATCCAACCAAATTTAAATTTCGAAGACTTCGTGACCTAAATTCATTTACACCATTAAACATAGATAAATAAACAATTTAATATATTAAATATATAATGTTTTCTTATAAATATTTAAACTAATAAAAAAATTACCAAACTCAATCTGTTTCTATAAAAACACTTTGACTGGGAAATGTAGAGGATGATATTTTTAGCTTAAGTTGATGTATTTTTTAATTTAAACACCTTGAATTAAATAACATTTAATTTAATAGTAATGTATAAAATGTAATATCCTTTTCATATTCATCTATTTATATAAAATTTGATACATATAATAATATGTTTTTCAATACCATGTTCTTATAATGATGATGTCTATAACAAAATGGCTTCCACTACTCTATATATACTTCTTCAGGTACCTTATCGATCATATATTGATTGTTTAATAATATTTAATTAAATTAATTCCATAATACCTATTTAAAATCATTCAATTTATTACCAAAACATTTCAATGTCAACCTTCATGTGATAAAATATGCAATGGTAAAGTGGTATAAAATCTATAAAAAGAGATTAATTTTGAAAATATTATATTTTAATAACATAATGACATTAAATTCCACCATAATATATTAAAATTATCATTATAATGGAATCAATGAATTAATTTTTACTAGATTGAGGTATATGCCTCAAATCAACATAGGTAATTAGAGGGGTAGTAAGCTCCACCACCATATGGACTAGAATTTGGAAAACAATCCCATGGAATCACATTTTAAGACCCCATAACAGTAAATAGGAACACTATTTTAAATCCATTCATATTATAGACTAATTATCTATTCATATTTTTCTATGTAGTAATACTATTTCCATATTTTCTAAATAAATAGTTAGTGGTATAAAAAATAGAAATAAATTTATTCACATTTTGAGTTGTACTTAATTCCATCACCCTCAAATATCCTTACAAGGAAATATGAGTGACGGCCTATTCTGTCACTGTTGAACCGGCTAAATGCAGCGAAACTATCTCATATTCTAATGGGCCAGAAAAGGAGGGTATTCTAGATGCTGAAATAACAGAGGGTGTGAGATATGCTGAGGTGGGATAGATGGAGGGTGTCTCTGATGCTATAAGGAGGGAGACAAATGGATAATTATCTATTAGTGTGTTCAAGGGAACATCAATTGGGAGTCTACTAGGATCAGTTAAATTTTTTTTCCTTATCACTTATATCATTTAATCAAATAATATTAACTTTATAACATATATTTCATAAAATTAATGCAGAAAGAAATTACAAATGATAACATATACACTGTACTGTCAAAAAAATTATAGCTATGATAATAAATGAATTAACATATAATATATGTGGTCGATAAATTAATTGATGACTACACATATATTCATTTTTTCCACCAATCTTCTCATTTCCCAAATCCATCATTAAATCGTCTAGTTAATCCAACATTTCTATACTAATATTTGCAATATCATGATAGAAAAATAGTTTTGTTTATTGTTGTTGATCATATTCAATGTACGATTTAAAATCATCCACTTCATCAACCATATCATACAAGTTACTTTTATTTATTTGAACAACAACAATCCACCCATAATCCATGAAATCTTGAACATAATATATCGTTTTGATTATGATGATAAGATATAAGGATCATGTAATTCATGGTCACTGACATATATCAAGAGAGAAAAATTTACATACGTAAATTTCAATGAATCTATTTTATTACCCCTATTAATATCGACCCACATTCATTTTAATAAAATAACTGAAAACCACTATAGTAGTTTATTTCGATAATATCAGTCAATTTTCAATAGTATCCTTATTTGAAAACTATAAATATATGACTATTCTATGTTTTAAAACCCTTTTCAAAAAATATATATGTAATTATAAACCATTAATATTGTAGGTATCAAATTTTTTATTCTTTTTAGGGGAACTAGATTTCGAAACTTCAAATCATTTGATGGCTCAACCTGAGTATCCTTATTCATGATATAAAAAAAATTAATATTCATTATTGTGTTTAAAAAATATGTGTCAACATAATATATTAACATATTTCAATTTTTATGAACTTACACGACATGAAATTAATTCCATAATATTTTTATTAATAGATATTGTTATATATTTCCCATTTCATGGTTGGATTCTCATCCATATCTTTGTTTGTATCCTGAGATATTGAAAAAAAAGATTTAAAATTTCAAAATCTAGCAGCACATATCTATGTTCCTATATTAATCCTATTTCGACCAGTGTAATATTTGAGATCCTCCAAACTTATCGGTTAATAGTAGGAAATATTATTGATTTCCCACGTAGTTTAGGTTTAGTCGATGCATCATCAAAACACGTAACTCAATTTAATCTTGTCTCAATATCATCCATTTATTTAGAACAAATTTTTGGACAGTTCTATGGTTAATAACCTTCAGAAATAATTCATTCAGATTGAGATTTATTTTTCAGGTATGATTTCAAATGACTAAGATACAGGAGAAATAAAAAAAATAAAACATAATTATGTATTAAATGAAATTACAAGAATGTTTTACTTAATATGAAAAAATATAAATAAATTACCACTTAATTGGATACATCTATCAATAATGTATGAGGCATCCTATTTTTGTTTCCTCGATCAAATGCGTATTAAAATGGATCATGATAGTAAAAAATGATGGAGGGAAGGTCATCTATTTTTCACAAATTGTTTATACAAGTCTATACTAACCGTTTTCAATCTTTTCTATTTATAGAGTTTTTTCACACAGTTTTTTAAAGAATGTGAAAAGTTAGAGTATAACTAAAGTGACCATTTCAGTTAATAATGTACGAAATTGAAATGTTAGTAACTATTGTAATAAAATATGTGAATATTGTCTTCTCAATCCATATAACCTATGATTCTTTAATTCGACACAACATGATATGTTACTTGAATACCCATCACACACCTTCACATTTTTTGAAATTATATGGAATATATCATTATTTGTATTTTTCATTGATTTTTTTTTCAGATAATACATTCCATTCTAATATGGTTATAGATCATGCTTTATGTTCATTATTTTTAATTACTTCTGAGCGTTGAGATTATACTTCAATTTTCCTTTCTCATTAAGCAATGTGAAGATAAAATCCTCACAATTATTATTCTCAATATGCATAACATCAACACTATTCTATAAAAAATTAAATTCCTAACATGGATGTTGGAAGAAGAACTTTTTTTCGTCCATTGTTGTGCTCCAATTTCACATTATGATGCACTTTGAACTCATTTCACAATATCATTCAAATACATCCCCTTCCCAAATTCTATTTCAACATTTCCAAGTTATGCCAATATTTTTGAAACTATCAAAAATTTTAGAGTTGGTCTATGATCAATAAAACCATTGAATTTTGACTTGATCAACTGAAATATTTCATTTTTTTTAATAAATCTTTCATGACATAACAAGAATATTTTTTTACTATAAATTAGTCATTTGGGTCCAAAATCAAAGTTAAAAATAGGTCCAGCCAGACCCATGTAATTGTTCCAACCAGATATGTTCCAATGATTAGTGAAGTTATTAGTGGTACACATTAGAGCATCATACATTTTGAAAATTGTTCTAGAAGATGCATAATATGCCTCAACACCTTTTCACCATAACTTCTGTAATTATTTAATTATGGGATATAAGTATACATCAATATCATTTAAAAAAATTGTTTTATTGTAATAATCATCGACATGATAATATATTTATCTTTCATACACATCCATGAAGGGAGAATGCAAGGTATTAAAACAAACTTCCAAATTCTATAACTAGTTCTCAATATCCCAAATGGGTTGAATCAATCGGTAGAAAATACCAAGTTCACATTCCTATGATCAGATAAGAAATTTGGATTTAATGAATCAAATTTATTCCAAGATTTTGAATCTCTTGGATGTATTATTATCCCATCATTTTTATCTTCTATATAATCCCACTTCATATGCTCAATAGTTTTCAATGACATGAATACTATTTGTAGTCGAGGAATTAAAGGGATGTAACACAAAACCTTTATAGGTGTGTTCATTTCTTTATTATTTATTTTAGTATGTTGATTCAAACTTCCAACATCACCCATTGAATTCCAAATAAAAGAATAACTTTTTTTACATTCCTATATTCTTGAATCCTCTCCCCAATAAAGAATATAGTTGTTGGTACAAGCATGTATTTTTTTATAATTTAGACCATTCTTTTTTACATCATTTTCACATCATAAAAATAAATAGGTATCATAGCTTCAATAAATTCATCACAGAAAATTTATAATATCATATATATCACCTTATTTGTAATTTGACATAGGAATTTTATATGGTACAACATTAGAAAAAAGGGTCTTTTGAATATTTCAAACATCCACCATACATATATTGATTTCTATCTCTAACGCATTCTTGGAACATATTTTTCTGCTCAGTGATGTTATCTCTTGCATTATTCTCTAAAACATAATGAGGAAGATCAAGTGATAAGGTAAAATATTGATATAGTTTTCCAATATCCCCAAAACATCACTTTTTAGGTTACTATTTGTATCACCCTCAACTGGTTGTTCTGATATGTTTTCACATCGATTTTTTTATTGAAATACTGAAAGCATAGTTTATATGGTTTTCCATTTAATTTTATATTCTTGAGAAATATGAATGTTCATTCAGTGTATTGAAATTAGTAATCGAAGTTTTTATAATGTTTAATTCTCCATGCCAAATGCAACACAATTATTGAGCAGGAAATTTCTTCAATATCATGGGTTCAGAAAATTCATTTCTTTTCAACCATATTCTAAATTTACATTTAGTACATTTTCATTTTATTGTCCCATGAATGGGTTGATTGGAAATTGAAAATATAAAAAATCCCCTAAACACGTTTCATACTTAGTTGTGTTCCTCGATAATGTGATCAAGAATTTATATATATATATATCACAATGTGCCTACACATTATTAAAAAAAATAAAACATATAAGTGTTACTAAGTAGGAAAAGAAATTAATAGAAGTGAAAAATCCCAAGTCATTATCATAAGAGTCATATAAGTCCTAAAAAATGTAAAAGTAAAAAAGTAAATCAATCATGCATAACCTTATGTAAAATTTATGCAAGAGAAAAATAATACAATTATTAAGAAAACAACATTTAAAATGTTCTTTGAAATCCATTTATCAAACTGCACATTGAAAACTAAGTTAGATTTATAAATATTTCCATAAAATAAAATTTCAATGCAAGAAACCCCTCTTTAAAGGAATTCAACTGGTGTCCAATACCCATTTTTCGAGGCCAAACTGTCACATTTTCAAAAAAAAATTAATCCACCACGATACTTATAGTCTCAAAACTATTTAAAAAAATTACAGGTCAACTACCTAAAATTCCTAAAACATGCCTCTAAAATACTACACACACATTTTAAATAAAAAACTAGAGTCGAACACCCTTTTAAATAGTTAATTACATTTAGAAAATCCACCATAAATTTTAACAACAACATGTCATGTGACCAAGTTCTATTACATGTCATTAAACCATTCAAAACCATTTACAAACCAAAATGGGAATTGATACTTATTTTTAGGTTCATGATAAGTATATAGTATGGAATAACAAAAAATAATGGAAAATTATGAGAAATATAAACAATTCCCATGGGATGATATTACTGACCACTGAGGTATATTAATTGAAATAGAAACAATACCTATGGAATTGAATAACTAAAATCTAGTTCATAGTAACAGTAATCCATGAAAAGTTGAAGAGATGAAATAAATAAAAATTGATTCACATTAATAATAAACTAAAAAACTTTTAATAGATGGAATGTGAAGTATCTAATTCAAACTGGTTGTATATAAAAAGGATATAAGAGATCGAAAATGAGATAAATTAATATACTAGTAAAAAAATAAATAAAGGACAAGAGATCTCATAAGAAATGTCTAATTCATACTAGTATAATTCCAAATGAATCCTAATATATTGATTACGAAACTGCCAATTAATAATTATAGGAACCCAAAAAATGTGTCATATATGGTAGAGGCCATTAAAAATACATACTAGTTTCCCGAAAAATATTTTCTAAGACATGGTATAATGAATACAAATACAAGAGGTTCTGGTTTCATAAACAACAACATATATGTATTGAACTTTCTCAACATGTCCAATAAGTCAAATGGAATGTTTCATGATTAATATAGAAATTATGGAATGGAATAAATGTAGAGACCCGAAGCTTGTCGTACATGGACATTACATTACTTTTGAGGAATACTTAGTACATAACAAAAAAACACACACAAGGATCGTAATAGTTTAGTGTCTTTGGAAACTCGGAACGTAATCTTCTAAACGTGGTGAAAGATCTTCAATATCTCCCATAACGATCTTCCCCTTTTTTTTACCTAAAACCTTTCTTTATATCCTGGGGAAAGAAAAACAAAAAAGGGTGAGCTCAAATGCTCAGTAAGGGTAAACAAAAGAAATATCAATCACATCATATACATAAGAACGTAGCTTTTGGAAATCTTGACCTGCAAAAGAGATCATAATATCATAACATGGGATAAATCATAGAATTGAAAATGAGATCCCCATAATCATAACATAAAACTTGAAACTTTGTGGCATGCACACATAATCATGGAAAATCATTTCTTGTTAGTCATGACTCATTGCCAAGACTATCTTAGTGGACAAAGTCCCTTTCTGAACCGAGTTCACTCCTCGTTTCAGTCCTGTATCACTGAACCGAAATAACCTTCCGTTCCAGCCATGTCTATCTCATGAGATATAAAATCATTACCCAATGCATTGGAGGGAGATATAGGTCCCACCCATCTCATAATTATACCATTCTTATGTGTGCCGCAAAATCATAAATCATACATCATTTCATAACCCATGTAATAAAAATGGGATTCTTAAAACAACATGACATCATAAAACCATTCATATAAGATAAAGGAATTCATAAACATAATTCCATCACAACATAGTCAAATCAATGTAAAAATATGGATAGAAACAGAACCCTTTATTATCTTATATGGAAAATAATTTTGATAAAACACTTGAAATGAATTCTTGAGGAAAATATCCTTTCTTCTTCAAAATCAATTTCTTTTCACAAAACATCATGCAATTTTAAAAGAAAGAGATTTTATTAAAAATAGTCATGAAATCTTTTGGAGGAATCTTCATGAAAATAAGGCTTTATAAAACCGTAAAAATCCGTTCATGCCATTTAAGTTAAAAAAAACATTCTTCGTACTTTTGTCGGAAAAGTCAAGAAGTACCTCGTATGAAAAAGCGACAAAAGATTCCTTTCATATTCTTTACTAAAAACTAACCGAAGAGTAAAATTGGATTTAAACTATTGTAAGTGGATGGAAACAATATTACATATTGAAGGAACATGGATGTGGATGATAAAATACACCCCAGTAAATACTTACGAATAAACAATCTCGGATAAAAATGAGATTGTGATATTTCCCTTACCTTAGGTCCGATTTGCTTTGTTCGTGTCCGAAGCTCCTGTATAATGGTTTAAATAATGTTATTGACTTATTAAAGAATCATACATATTGATATGATATCATATATGGTCATATTATTAGCTTCTTGTTAGTAATATTTCATTGTTACTTGTTACTCGGGTCTTTATAACTTTTTGTTCTTATGCGTGTTTTGTCGAATAAATTCTTATTATTATCTTTAGGTTATAGATAATTCATTTCCAGAATGGTATTAGTGTAGTATATACCATATTTATTCATTCAATTCATTTATATAATCATTATGAAATGAAGATCATGTAGAACGAGTCGCATCACATCGTGGAGACGGTATTCCGTACGTACGCATGAGTGATGATATCGTTCCTATGATCGTGGAATTGTATTGGAGTATATATATATTATTTCAGTATCAATATTACTTCATAATAATCATATATAGTTACTCATTACACCATTATACCCATCCTTGTAAGGTGATGGTGGAAAATAGATTACACCACGGCGTGGAGACGGTATTCCGTACGTACGCACGCGCGGTGATTTCATTTTTCCGTAGGATGGATAAAAGGTGAATTAGGGTTGTTTCATATTTATAATAACATATCAGTATGTAAGTAATACTGATGTTATTACTTTATCATGAAACAACTAAAGAAGAAGAAGTTGAAGAAGAAAGAAATTGAAAAGATCGGTAATGGATATTACCTCTTCTTTGGAACGCCTCTTTGAATCCTCCACTTAAGGAACTAAGATTGGTCTTTGGAGAAGACCAGGACCTCTAGTATTATTCTAGGGAAGTGTAGAAGGGAAAATGTCAGGGGTTGGCCGAGCTTGAGTGCTCAAATTGGTGTGAGGAGGAGGGGGAGGAGGTGTCCTTTTATAGGGGAGGAGAGGGGCACCTTAGGAATATCTCAAAATATTATTTTATATTAAAGTCAAAATCGGTTTATAATGGCTCCAAAGGGTCTTATTTCGAAGCTAAAGTGGGGATGGGTCGAAATCCTATAAACCAATAAGATTTAGACAAGTTTAGGGTATTATTTTAACCTTATCAATTAGATTTAACTCTAAGTTAATTAATTTAACTTTTACCGTGTCTTTTTGTTTTCTTTCACTATATGGTTAATACACTTACTATAACATGCCAAACGAACCCCAAATTGTTTATTATTAATATATATATCCTTATCTAAGTCATTTGGCCGAACCTTAGATTTTTAGGAATAAAATAACAATTAATAATATAATATTTGATTTAAAAACTATTTTGTGTCAATTTTGACACTATTTGATATATGATTTTTGTGAAAGTCATAACAGAATAATATGTTCGAACCAAGTTGATTAAATCAACATTAATATATCATAGTAACCTATAAAATTAGTGTAATTCATAAAAAGTCTCAAATTACATTTATTTTGGTGTTTATAACATCAATTATGTCAATATTTCATTAATAAGATAATTACTGCATCATCATTGTGTCATAAATAAATTAAATTATTTAATGTCTAAAAATTACAAATAAAATACCCTTATGTAAGAAATCCTTTTATCTTTCTAATGAATATTTATAGTCGAATTGATCTTATGTATAACCCCATATTAAAAATGATTTACTTATTAAACTTTGATTTTAACTATTTTAACCCTTCTTTAAATAAATTAATAATAAATGTCCTAATCTAATCCAAGTGGGCCTAAATGGTCATATTTTATTTCTAAGTTTGTTTTTGGTCGAATTACACTTGTCCAATAGAATTAGGACATGTGTTAGGGTAATATTAATATCATATTTACCCTTAGTTACACTATTTACTATTAACCGTGGTAAAAAAAGTAAAAAGTTACTATTCACCAAAAAATTATTTTCATCTCATTGGACCACATTTTAGTCCTTGATATTAACCGTGTCTCTCGGATTTTCGAAATTCCATTCACAGAAGCGGTAAAATTAAGTTTTATGCAAAATTCAGTTTTTAACCTACCACTTAGTAGTTTCACTATTCATCAAAAATTGATGTTTTTCAGAACAATGCCAAAATTTCATCCCAAGCTATATTTCATATTCCGAATTCAAAAATGAAGTCTATTTTACCAAATTCATAACATAAAAGTTGCATTAATTAATTTTATAATTAAATCCCGCTGTTAAAACAAATAGCGTGTTTTTAAGAAACAATATCTATCAAAAGATTGACACTTGTTTATGTCTAGTTTAAATGTGAAATTACATCCAATGACCAACATTGTATTAAATTGTAAAAATATATTCTAAATATACTTTAAAACCACTCAATTTAATGATTTATCACTATTAATTATTTCGATTAAAAAAGTTGTTTTTAATTATAATTTAGTAATTTTCACTATTCATCAGAATATGAAAGTTATCCGAAAAGTACCAAAATTTCACCTTAGGCTAAATTCGATACTCCGAATCCAAAAATGAAGTCCATTTTGAGAGTTAAAATTTCTAAAATTTAAAAAGTGGTTATTACTATTCATAACGGCTAGTTTTAATAATATTTTAATAGCATATCATTGTTTCGTGAAACCCAGGATTACGTACCACACACGCTATCGAGGAAGGTTGCGATTGCGTGTAATGCAAGGCAAGTCAAGGATGCGTGTTGTGCAAGCTCCTTTTGGTGTAGCGTATAACACAAGACATTAGTAAAATAAAAAGAATATTTTTTCATAAAATCTCGGGCTGTTACATTCTACCCCCCTTAAAATGAATTTCGCCCTCGAAATTCGTCAGGGTTATAAATGGTTTACTATTTGAAAGTTTCTTTAATAGAAACCCACATCGTAAAAGGGAATACCAAAACTTGGCTTTTAAAAACTAAAGTATGAAATGTAACGATTACCCAAATAAACTAATCACTGGGTTTCCACATAGGTGAAAATATGGATATGGAAGAGAAATATAACCATCATGTTCTGATGGAGAGTGGTAGAGAACATGGCTATGGAAAAGCCAGTAATCACAAATCCATAAATTTGTGACGATCTAAGGTACCATCTGATTCATCAGGTATAAGAGAACTAGGACAACATTTTTGGTTTTCAAGATCATTTCCCTAAAGTTAAAGAATTTGAATTAGAATAAATACTTACTTTATTTTGGTACAATCTCACTGTTGTTCGTGCCTTTAATAATTTCCACTTCATCTCTTAAATAAATGAAGTTGAATTTGTTTTTCGTGAAGTGTTAGCAGATCATGTGATAGAATGACGGGTCATTCCATCTGTCTCAAACAAAAGGTTAGCAAAAATTTTATACATAAGTCGATCTATAGTGAGATTAATCATATATGGTTCCTAAAATGGACTTATACTTCATATATCATACTTCTTAATATAATAAAACTAGTTTCTACTAAACAGGGACTTCCTGTAGGTCAGTGGTAGGCGATAAAGGCCAGTCGCACTTCGGTTGTGGGTTCGATTCCTACAGCCTTGTCCGAAGCGATGGGCTGTCGCCCGTCCTGCAGGTTGTCCTTTTTCTAAAACTACGTTACTATAACATCCCATCGATAATATCGAAAATCTTCTATCCTTAAACTATACTAACTTATGTCCAACATAATCCAGTCTAATCTTTAGGCTTATACATAATACTGCAGTCCACTCTCATAATATAGTGACAACGATTACCAGAGATTTAATACTGTCGTTGATCCCCATATATCTTGTTGGTCACATTCCAAACATTCAGAGGCCTTAATCTTGTACTCTCTTGAATACCCATTGAACCTTAGTGAAAACTTGAATGCAGTTAAAAGTTAACACTTTTCACATACCGAAATCCTCAAAATTCTATATACTCAAACCATGAATACTATCAAACATTTAATTTTCTCCTTATCCCTTCATTATGTGCATATCATCTACATTCCAAAAATATCTGAATAACCTTTCATGGATACTGGTAACATTAATCATACACTTTCAAAACACAAGGAAATACAACAGTGTGACAATCCATAGATGTCTCTTTATTCCAAAATTACAAATGATAAACATGTAATCATTCCACTACATTCTCAAACCATTGACCGAGCTTCAAAAATTCTTTCATCTCACATATCATTTGTAGTCTCTTAATAATTATCCACATAAATACTACCCATATGACCATACTGATTCTCTTCATGAGTCTTTCCCTTAGGGCATTTGTTTGCATAATGCCCATACATTCCACATTTAAAACACTTAACCATTTTTGATGTCGTAGCAATACCATTATCCTCATCCATGGTATTAACCGACCCTTTTCCTTTGCACTTACTTGCTTTGTGTCCTTCTTTTCCACACCCAAAGCATCTTCCAGTTCCCTTGAAACATTCTCCTTGATGCCTCTTCCCACATGATTTACATAGGGGAAATTGAACTTTCTTTCCCCTATGATCATCATGGAACTCCATCTTTCTCTTATTAGTCGAGTCAGGAAACTTACCAAATTTTACTTTATTGATCATGTTGTGAGATTGCTGATTCGGCATAATAATGATGTTTGGACATCCAAATCCCATTTCATTTGGTTGCTCATGAATAATATCATTCCATTGTCCATCATATCCTCCATTATTGTGAATCATCTTGTTTCCAGCCATTTTCTAAAACCCAAACAGAATAGTGTTAGATGCAAAAATCATAATAAAGGGGGAGTAACTTAAATATCTATCATCTTTGGTTTAATCTAATATCGTTACCATAGTTCTAGGACTATATCCTATACATATACTTATCCTTAGGGGCATCCCTAGACATACCTTAGAAATATCTCTAGGGATCTCACTAACGTTTTCGCATCCTAGTTTCCAAAGGTTGACTAAACCTTTCCTCTGATACCAACTGTAGAGACCCGAAGCTTATCGTACATGGACATTACATTACTTTTGCGGAATACTTAGTACATAACAAAAAAACACACACAAGGATCGTAATAGTTTAGTGTCTTTGGAAACTCGGAACGTAATCTTCTAAACGTGGTGAAAGATCTTCAATATCTCCCATAATGATCTTCCCCTTTTTTTTACCTAAAACCGTTCTTTATATCCTGGGGAAAGAAAAACAAAAAAGGGTGAGCTCAAATGCTCAGTAAGGGTAAACAAAAGAAATATCAATCACATCATATACATAAGAACGTAGCTTTTGGAAATCTTGACCTGCAAAAGAGCTCATAATATCATAACATGGGATAAATCATAGAATTGAAAATGAGATCCCCATAATCATAACATAAAACTTGAAACTTTGTGGCATGCACACATAATCATGGAAAATCATTTCTTGTTAGTCATGACTCATTGCCAAGACTATCTTAGTGGACAAAGTCCCTTTCTGAACCGAGTTCACTCCTCGTTTCAGTCCTGTATCACTGAACCGAAATAACCTTCCGTTCCAGCCATGTCTATCTCATGAGATATAAAATCATTACCCAATGCATTGGAGGGAGATATAGGTCCCACCCATATCATAATGATACCATTCTTATGTGTGCCACAAAATCATAAATCATACATCATTTCATAACCCATGTAATAAAAATGGGATTCTTAAAACAACATGACATCATAAAACCATTCATATAAGATAAAGGAATTCATAAACATAATTCCATCACAACATAGTCAAATCAATGTAAAAATATGGATAGAAACAGAACCCTTTATTATCTTAGATGGAAAATAATTTTGATAAAACACTTGAAATGAATTCTTGAGGAAAATATCCTTTCTTCTTCAAAATCAATTTCTTTTCACAAAACATCATGCAATTTTAAAAGAAAGAGATTTTATTAAAAATAGTCATGAAATCTTTTGGAGGAAGCTTCATGAAAATAAGGCTTTATAAAACCGTAAAAATCCGTTCATGTCGTTTAAGTTAAAAAAAACATTCTTCGTACTTTTGTCGGAAAAGTCAAAAAGTACCTCGTATGAAAAAGCGACAAAAGATTCCTTTCATATTCTTTACTAAAAACTCACCGAAGAGTAAAATTGGATTTAAACTATTGTAAGTGTATGGAAACAATATTACATATTGAAGGAACATGGATGTGTATGATAAAATACACCCCAGTAAATACTTACGAATAAACAATCTCGGATAAAAATGAGATTGTGATATTTCCCTTACCTTAGGTCCTATTTGCTTTGTTCGTGTCCGAAGCTCCTGTATAATGGTTTAAATAATGTTATTGACTTATTCCAGAATCATACATATTGATATGATATCATATATGGTCATATTATTAGCTTCTTGTTAGTAATATTTCATTGTTACTTGTTACTCGGGTCTTTATAACTTTTTGTTCTTATGCGTGTTTTGTCGAATAAATTCTTATTCTTATCTTTAGGTTATAGATAATTCATTTCCAGAATGTTATTAGTGTAGTATATACCATATTTATTCATTCAATTCATTTATATAATCATTATGAAATGAAGATCATGTAGAACGAGTCGCATCACATCGTGGAGACGGTATTCCGTACGTACGCACGAGTGATGATATCGTTCCTATGATCGTGGAATTGTATTGGAGTATATATATATTATTTAAGTATCAATATTACTTCATAATAATCATATATAGTTACTCATTACACCATTATACCCATCCTTGTAAGGTGATGGTGGAAAATAGATTACACCACGGCGTGGAGACGGTATTCCGTACGTACGCACGCGCGGTGATTTCATTTTTCCGTAGGATGGATAGAAGGTGAATTAGGGTTGTTTCATATTTATAATAACATATCATTATGTAAGTAATACTGATGTTATTACTTTATCATGAAACAACTAAAGAAGAAGGAGTTGAAGAAGAAAGAAATTGAAAAGATCGGTAATGGATATTACCTCTTCTTTGGAACGCCTCTTTGAATCCTCCACTTAAGGAACTAAGATTGGTCTTTGGAGAAGACCAGGACCTCTAGGATTATTCTAGGGAAGTGGAGAAGGGAAAATGTCAGGGGTTGGCCGAGCTTGAGTGCTCAAATTGGTGTGAGGAGGAGGGGGAGGAGGTGTCCTTTTATAGGGGAGGAGAGGGGCACCTTAGGAATATCTCAAAATATTATTTTATATTAAAGTCAAAATCGGTTTATAATGGCTCCAAAGGGTCTTATTTCGAAGCTAAAGTGGGGATGGGTCGAAATCCTATAAACCAATAATATTTAGACAAGTTTAGGGTATTATTTTAATCTTATCAATTAGATTTAACTCTAAGTTAATTAATTTAACTTTTACCGTGTCTTTTTGTTTTCTTTCACTATATGGTTAATACACTTACTATAACATGCCAAACGAACCCCAAATTGTTTATTATTAATATATATATCCTTATCTAAGTCATTTGGCCGAACCTTAGATTTTTAGGAATAAAATACCAATTAATAATATAATATTTGATTTAAAAACTATTTTGTGTCAATTTTGACACTATTTGATATATGATTTTTGTGAAAGTCATAACAGAATTATATGTTCGAACTAAGTTGATTAAATCAACATTAATATATCATAGTAACCTATAAAATTAGTGTAATTCATAAAAAGTCTCAAATTACATTTATTTTGGTGTTTATAACATCAATTATGTCAATATTTCATTAATAAGATAATTACTGCATCATCATTGTGTCATAAATAAATTAAATTATTTAATGTCTAAAAATTACAAATAAAATACCCTTATGTAAGAAATCTTTTTAGCTTTCTAATGAATATTTATAGTCTAATTTATCTTATGTATAACCCCATATTAAAAATGATTTACTTATTAAACTTTGATTTTAACTATTTTAACCCTTCTTTAAATAAATTAATAATAAATGTCCTAATCTAATCCAAGTGGGCCTAAATGGTCATATTTTATTCCTAAGTTTGTTTTTGGTCTAATTACACTTGTCCAATAGAATTAGGACATGTGTTAGGGTAATATTAATATCATATTTACCCTTAGTTACCCTATTTACTATTAACCGTGGTAAAAAAAGTAAAAAGTTACTATTCACCAAAAAATTATTTTCATCTCATTGAACCACATTTTAGTCCTTGATATTAACCGTGTCTCTCGGATTTTCGAAATTCCATTCACAGAAGCGGTAAAATTAAGTTTTATGCAAAATTTAGTTTTTAACCTACCACTTAGTAGTTTCACTATTCATCAAAAATTGATGTTTTTCAGAACAATGCCAAAATTTCATCCCAAGCTATATTTCATATTCCGAATTCAAAAATGAAGTCTATTTTACCAAATTCATAACATAAAAGTTTCATTAATTAATTTTATAATTAAATCCCGCTGTTAAAACAAATAGCGTGTTTTTAAGAAACAATATCTATCAAAAGATTGACACTTGTTTATGTCTAGTTTAAATGTGAAATTACATCCAATGACCAACATTGTATTAAATTGTAAAAATATATTCTAAATATACTTTAAAACCACTCAAATTAATGATTTATCACTATTAATTATTTCGATTAAAAAAGTTGTTTTTAATATAATTTAGTAATTTTCACTATTCATCAGAATATGAAAGTTATCCGAAAAGTACCAAAATTTCACCTTAGGCTAAATTCGATACTCCGAATCCAAAAATGAAGTCCATTTTGAGAGTTAAAATTTCTAAAATTTAAAAATTGGTTATTACTATTCATAACGGCTAGTTTTAATAATATTTTAATAGCATATCATTGTTTCGGGAAACCCAGGATTACGTACCACACACGCTATCGAGGAAGGTTGCGATTGCGTGTACTGCAAGGCAAGTCAAGGATGCGTGTTGTGCAAGCTCCTTTTGGTGTAGCGTATAACACAAGACAATAGTAAAATAAAAAGAATATTTTTTCATAAAATCTCGGGCTGTTACAATAAAACTATGATATCACATTTTTGAATTATGATCAATTATAAACATGATGAATATCTATCATTTCATACTTCACTTTGCAGAACAAAGAAATAATCAACCCGAACAAGAATATGATAAAAAGAAAGAATTGTTATTTAATTAACATAACATGATAAACATATAATACCCAACAGAGAGTAACAAAAAAATCATTTAACCATGAAGGTTTTAGGAAAAAAATTACTTGTTTTAAACTCATGGTCTCAAAATAGTTCACCTTACCCTTTACTATTTCTTGGATAACTTTACATTGTTATGAGAGGAAGAAGGGGTATAAAAACCAATTTAATTATAGACTATATCATTTAGGTCATTATAAGAAGATATATTTAACCCAAAATCTAATCTCAACATTCTTTAGAGGGATTTGATTTAGGTAAATATTATTGAAAAATGAGGATAAAAAATACCGAAAGAAAACCCCAGTGCTTACCTTATATTCACCTAAGTAAATCCTTTATAACTTTTGTATTGGAAGGAATCCAAGTGATTAAAAGATTATAACAACCTTTATGACCTCTTATAAAGCATGGATCTTGGGAGAAGATGATGTAGGTGGTGAGGGTGAGGGATAGGGCTCAGGGGTCTCAAGGGAAACTAAAAATCTAGTGTGGGTGATGGAGAGGGGTGATCAGGAGAAACTGACGAGATGACAAGGGTGAGGGAGAGGGTTCGAGGGGATTCTGGGAAATCAGAGTACCGATGAGGGATCCATATTAGGGGAAACTAGAAAATTGGAAAATATTGGGGGGGATCATGGGAAACTAGAGAACTAACGTGGGGGTAAATGCAATGGGGGTGAGAGATCAGGGTAAGGGGTTCTCAGAGGAGAGGGGTGGGTGGTGATCAGGGGAGAAGGGGGGATTTGGGGAGAAAGGGGGGATCAAGGAGAAAGTTTCTTTTTATAGTAAATGGATATTGCTTAGTGATAGTTATTAGAAAACCACAAGTAAATTATCACAATTTTATGGCCTATGTTTATTAAACTACTGCTAAACATTGAATTTGTTATAGTGGGGGATATAGAAGATAGTGTGTGACTTTTATAGAGGGTTTAAGATAATTTATCTCAAAAAATATAAAATACTATTTAAAATGAAGATTGAGATAGTTAGGAATTCCAAAACATTGGTTTTATCTCGAAATGACCCTATCTAGAAGGTCATTGAAATGTTTCAGATGAATAGATTCAACCCAGTCCTAACACCATTGGTCTAACACTTCATGTTGTGAAAAGGAAAGTCACCTAAAATGGTAAATGAAGTCCTAAACATGGAAAATGATTTGTTTTCATAAATTTTTTGAATTATGATATATGTGATGATTTTTACACAAGTGATAATTGCATTTTTATAGGGGTTTTTAGATGATTCATGTTGAATATGGGAAATGGTCATTGGGAGGATATGAAATAGATCAACTGTTATATAAAAGTAATCAAATAGATTTTTTTTTATTTCTAATTAATGTTCCATTTACAAGATAAAATGAAGGATGACTTTATCTATTAATCGATCAAAAAAAAGAGAACCATGAGATTTGTGTTTACCAAAAGAGTGATGATGGTAAGTTGGATATCATATATACAACAGATTGTTACTCTAAATATAATATAAGTAGATTATGTTTCTATAGTGAATGTAGGATAGGAGATGATTTAGATGATGCAGTTTATGAAGGAGACTAGAAAATGTTAGGAATGTTTGTCTTGTTCTATAATAATCAATGTTTGATTCACATTTCTCAAAATACAATGTTCTATGAGTATAAAAAACAAATTGATATGAAATAACAATTCATCCAAAACATGCTCTAAGATCATAACCTGTAGCTATGGAAGATTGTTGGAATCCAAAATCTAGAAGACATGTTTACGAAGGTAATAGTTCATTGATGTATATTTAATGCACCTCAATTGGACTTGGGTGAATGAAGTGAGAGTGGAGAACACGTAGTTCTATAGAGTGAGGATAATGTTTGTATTGTCAATGTATTGGGAGGTTTCCAATGGTTCCTAGACAATATTTCTTGGTGGAGACCATATATTTGAGAGAATGAAAATGAAATTTCCACAATGTTGAAGAATCAGTAATAAGTATCTTCAAGTATGTGGAAGGTTGATCAAAAAATGATATTTTCAGATGGTTGTTCCCTGAGTCTATAATCATTTAATAAAATGATATGACATGAATTCACCATCTTGGATTACAAGCTATACTGATCAAGTTGGGTTGATCATGATGTTAGAGTTTCATGTATTATTAAATGATTAGATGATACTATATAAGTGATAGGGTTACCATGTTGAGTAAATAGTTGTGTGTGAAATAATTGTAAAATTAACTATATTTTAGTAATCTATTTGTTAATCCATGTAACTTATGTTTGTAATGGAAAAGGTAGTAGAAGCGTTTCTTCAATACACATAGGAAACACTGTTTGAAGCATCTAATTTTCTTATATCCTTTCCTTTATCCCTTTTCTCCCTGGTTGTTTGAGTGTGTGAGAGGTTCAATGTAGTATGGTAACATGGGTGAAAATTCTTCAAATATTTTTGAATACTATCATTTATTGATTCCATTACGATGAACTAGGAATATAGAGCTGGAATCATCCATAGTAAGAGAGTATGGTGATCATAAATTGGGATTGAGGTGATATCGTGTGGTGCACTGATCAGAGGGTAGTTGAGGGGGATTCCCAAAAAAATCCATATAATATTTACATGAATATAAAATTATATAATAAAGAATATTTATGCATAATAAAAAACCCCATAGATAAAATAGTACATCATTTTTTCCTTCCATAACTTTTATAGGTTAAAACCATATATTAATGTGATATATTGGCGTTTGATTGGAAACATTGATTTATCAATGATTTTTAAGGAATGTTTTTCGCCAACTTATCCAAGTTACAATAATGTGTATTTTCCCACACAAGATTTTGTGTAACTTAGAGGTGAGTGCTCCAAAAATAAAATTCCATGAATTCAGTATTTGGAATACACTCATCCGAAAAAGTAACTATGAGTTAATGTAGTTTAAAAGGCCATCTAAAAAAATAAATTGAATTAATTGAGCATGCATTTTTTGGATTATGAAAAGGGAAATACAGATCCTTGAAATAAGAATATCTATTATATAGGATATTCTAAATCAAATTTTGAGGTTTATTAAGAATTTATAAAATATATGGATACTAAAAAATAAAATTTATTGTGTCATATTTTTGTAATCATGATAATGTACCAAAAAATGTTTGTAATTTTTTCATAAAATGTAATGTAATTTGACCTCAAAATTAACAATATTATTTATATTTGATATTGATAATATTCTCCCCATAATGAATTTACAATACCTGTATAGGTTATTGTGAATTGTACTATTCAGATAATGGACTTTAAAAGTGTTGGAGATCCCTATTATATAGAAATATCCTTTTAAGGATCCTAGTGTAGAGGAATAATTTTCATTCCTTTTAAGCATCCTTGTGCAGAGGAATAAGTTTTATTCTAGAAACAAGCTGGTGATGCATTATATGTCTAATGTCCCATGTTGTTATCCATTTCTACTTATCTATTAACTATTTACAAAAACATATATAAATTCATAATTATTCCCCATATTTTTTATCATTATTTGGAGAGGTAGAGAGAGGATATGTATGAGATCTCCTAGAATGTTTTCACATTAAATTTTAGAGAAGGTTCTCAAGAATGAAATAATGTAGTTATGATGATTAGTTATATTGAGAATTTGGAAATCATGGGTTTTAATATACCTTCCATTTTTTACCAACCTTGTACATGCCTCAATACCTTGTAGCTTTGCTAGTTTTATTAAGAGTTATAATATGAAAAATATTGAGAATCCACTCTCATATCCTCATTACTATATTTTACAAGAACATAAGGATATGAGGCGTAAAAAATCATCAGTCCTTATAGTGAACAAGGGTGAGGGAATGTAAATGGTCCCTAAGATTAATTCTATGTTAGAGGATTCTTCACACCACTTGAACAATAGGAGGAAGATCCAAAGGCATGACAATGAACATGATGCAGAATGTTTTTCATGTGGACAGAAGGAATGCTGGAAGAATAACTACAACTAATTAAAGAAGCACTATGAATATTTGGGTGCATTTGTTGTGGAATATAACATCTCATTTCTTACCAGTTGGGTATTAAATATAGATTATGGTTCTTAAATCTGTATTAAAATATAGGAACTAAGTAGATTCATGAATGTTTCCAAAGGTGAGGGGGATCATTGATCTACCAATATAGTAAGACTAGTGGCATATGATATTGGAGGGTATCACCTTATTTTTATAATCATAATGATTATAGTTCTGAATAACTTTTATTACATTCCTAAATTTTCAAAAAACTATATATTTGTGTATTTTTTATACATTTATTGATTTATATTAATATTTGGGAATTTGATATCTTACTTTTATAATGATAATTTTTTTTATTGTTTGAAACATCCATAATAATTTTCGTTATTTACAAGAATATAAAAACAATTTTTTTTTGAATTGGTAACAAATCAATATCGCTTGCCTAATATCACACCATGTTGTGGAATCACTAACAAGGCCATATAAACAATAATAACCTGATAATGTTATTTTAACATGACTATTTATATTTTTTCCACTAAAACCATTTTGTATGTATCATTCTTTATTTCATGGAAAGATGACGAATCATTCAATTAGTGAAAAGGGTGAAAAGGCCACAAATGTTATTAATTTAGTTTATAAATATATGCGGGGAACCTTTCCAGTTGAATCTATAGGTGGATACACTTTCTTCATCTATGTTATCAACAACTTCATTGAATAGAAATATGTCAAATTAATGATGTATACTTCTAAATCCATTGAGAAATTTGAGATGCTAAAGAATGAAGTATGGAATCATTTTGGAATGAAGATAAATAATATCTTCTTAAATTGCGCTGGAGGGTATATAAAAAAATATTTCATTGAATATTTTATGGGGTTTAGGATTTTATCTCAAGTTGGCCCTCCTTATACACCACAGTGAAATAATGTTAGATAAAGTTGGAAGAACACCTTTTTGAACATGGTGAGGTTTATGATAAGTTATGTTGATGTTAAATTTTCATTTTGGTGATTCTCATTACATATTGTAACACACATACTACACTAGGTGAAATATTATACCGAAAATTGAATCCCATACATGTTATGTTGTTGGAGGAAATCTCTATTACCAAACATGTATGTGTAGGGTTGAAAATCATACGTTAATGAAACTTATAGAAATAAAATTTCTCCCAAAGTCAAAAAGGGTATCTTTATAGTATTTCCTAAGGAAACAAGTTAATCTTATCTATAAAGCCCCTGTGATAAAAAAAGTAAAAGTTGTCATGCATTCCATTTTCCCTAAGAGGGAGAACATCATCAAACAAGATAGTGGGAAAAATATTAGACTCAATGAAGTTTATGATGATGATACATAGGAGTTTGGAACTTGAAAAATTCCTATATGGACTGACGAAAGTGGTTATTCTAGAGACATAAGTACTATATAGGAGCACCATAGAGGATAAATAATTAAAGAGATATGGTTTTATATTCAACAAGGTTAGTGAATCATTATTAATTGATAATGAAAAACCATTATCCTACAATGAGGAAGTAGGAATCTCAAAAATATAATGATTTAATGAATATATTATTATTGATAGGGATACCACATACCAAAACCATTTGTGAGTAATGGTAAATCCTCCAATTGATGTAAATCCTCTTTATTTAAAATTGGTATTTAATATGAAACTAGAAATAGGTGTTAATGTTAGTTCCTATAAGTAATTATTAGTTGTTAAAAGGTTTGTGAGATTTAAAGGCAATGAGAAAATTTTTTCAGTAATTTAAATTCTATAATCTATCAAAATTATCCTTTCAATATATTCTAAAAAAGATAATGTTTTTTGGGAAAATTTATTTTAACATATCTTTTCGTAATGGGAACATTATAGAAGATGTCTATTGGACAATACCTGAATGATTTTTGAATAAAAAGGATACCAAAAAGTGATACTATATTCATAGATATATTTGCGGATAAAATAAAGAATCCAAATCATGGAACATTTACTTCCATGAAGTTGTAATGAAATATGGTTTCATAAATAATGGATGTGACCAATATGTATTTACATGGATTAGTGGGAGTACAATCATCTTCCAAATAATATATATTAATGAAATATTACTAATTAAAAATGTGATACTAGTCATACAGTTTGTTGGGATATGGTTGAAGATGTGTTTCTCTACGAAGGACTTTGTTCAATCAACCAACCTTACAGGGATAAATATCATTTTTGATAGATCTAATAGGCTTATGGGGTTATGTGAGGGTGCATACATTGACATGATACTGAAGATATTTTTGATAGAATAATCTAAGAAGAGATTTTTTTCTAGTGTCATATGGTATACATATTTCAATGAAAATATTTTCTTATACACAATAGGATAGATATGTGAGTAAAATCCCTAATACTTATACGATAGGTTTTATCACGTATGTGTTGTTATATAAAAGGATTGATTTTTCCTATTCTTTTAAAATGCTAGGATGATATCATGATGACCCATAATGCTAAAATTGGGATAATGTAAAGAATAACTTAATGTGTCTAAGTTGTACTAAGGATATGCTTGTTGTTTATGGGGGATACAAGGAGATAAAAAATAAGGGATGTACATATGCTAGTTTCCAAAACGTACCAAATGATTTGAAACAATAGTCAAGATATTTTTTCTATATTAACAAAGGATCTTTGAGTTTGATGAGATCAAATTACCCAGTGGTCATAAATTCTATAACACCTTGATATATAATGCTATGTACGTTTTAAAATTTATCATATTCTATATTTTATTCTCATTCGACACCGAGTTTAAAACCATATTGTACAATTAAATCTGACAGCTGGAATTGTAATGTGACCATTCGAAATAGTAATATGACCAATGGAATAGTAAATTCACTTATGAAATTATAATTTATATTTAGGTATCTTATGAATGTATATATAATAAATTTATATAATGGAATAAGTAGATTAATGTGTTTAAAATGATCAATTAATTATTGTTATTTTGGTGAAACATAAATGTTTATTTACAATTTTATAAGTAATATAATGATTGAAAATAATATTTATTTAAAAACAATTAGATTCATAAACTAATATTTTTCTCTTGTTATTATAATAAATATTTATGACACCTTAATTATTTTTTCAAAGTGTTATAAAATCATTTATAATTTTTTAATTGGTTTTTTTATTAAATGATGGATTTAATTAAAAAAATAAATTTATCATATTTATAATATTTTTTTCCAAAAATGGATTATATTTTTATATTATACATGTTTAAAAATGGTTAAGGTTAATTTTTGATATTTTTATAAAATATTTGAATTTTGTGAACAGTGAAATATGATAATTTACTATATTTAAATTATAATAAAAATACTTGAATTAAAACGTCATGCATGGTGTAATAACCACTGGTTAAAACTAACATTCAATAATTACTATATTTATTCATATTAACCCATAATATCGTTTTTCTTGATCAATAATAAATAACTAATGAATAAAATAAAAAAAAACACCCCTCTTCACCATTATAACTACCACACCTCACCCTCTCTTCTCTTCACACCTCTGAATCCTTGATGTTTTCCAATTTATTACCAATACCTCTTCCAATACTCTCCCCCACATTATGGTATTTCGGGTCTCACCCAAATGACCATTTCAATGTTGCATAAGGAGGTTCTAAAGGAGAGTAATTTTAGAGGAAAATTCCCCTTGATTCATTTTAATTTTCTTTCAATTTGTTTTATTTTCTTATCCATTACCTACCTCATATTTCCAAAAATTCCTGATAAATATTTTATCTTATATATACATTAATTATATTATAATAAACTAACAACCTCCATCAATTCTTTTCTCTTCCCATTTTTATTCTAAAAAATGAAAACATTATCTGCGAGGTGCCGATTTACCACCTTCACAGATGATGTTTCTTTAATTTTATAATATAACCTTATTGAATGGTTATAAACCCATTTTTATGGTCAAATATGATTATAATGTGTATATTAAAAATTATTTAATATCCAGTAATCATTAATATACATAATATTAATTAAGAAAACCAAACATGCGTGTGATGATGTAAAAAATACCAAAATAATCCAAACTGTTACCATTGTTGTTTTATCTAATTAATGATCCCAATTACTAGAAAAAAAAGAAGTATAATACAATTATTTATTATATAAGTTCATTAATAACTTATAAATTCAATTCTAGAGAACTATTATAATTCCAAGTGATCTTTTATAAATGTATACGAGTGAATTAATCATGAAAACCAACGAAACGAACACTCCACAATGAAGACATTGAATATTATAACTCATAAAAAATGTAATAAATGAACTTAATGAAATTATAGTAAATAACTAAATTTTTAAATGGTTCTAAATTAATGTTTTAATGAATCTAAATTCATTATACAAGACGTTATGTGCACGTGCATTACATTTTTAGACATAAGGTAAGGGTTTTCTCATCTCACTTTTATTTCTATGAGATATGACTTATTCACCACTAATTCTTTTAAGTGGTGTATGTGTAATACCCAATTATATTTAATATCATTAATCTATTTTATCTCATGTATTAAATGTTTTATTATTATTGTTATTTATTTATTGTGGCTTGCAATTCGATTGAATAAAGTGGTAAGGGGAATCTTGAACTAAACCGTCTTCCTTTGGGTTTCCCTATTTCACTCCATTTTTATTATGGATGTTCCATTAATGTTCCTAAAATATCATTTCATTATCTTCACTTTTGATTTTATAGATATAAAATTTTAAAATATTATTTTTATGTCAAATAAAATTTATTTTTCCAAAATATCTCTCATTTTCATTGAAAAGGGTATTTCTCTCAAGAATTTATCAGTGATTTTATTTGACTAATTTAATGTATGATTATGATTAAAGTATTTAAAAGTGGTATTTGGTACTTTGAGTTAAAAATATATTTTTATTTGGTATATGAGGAATGAATTGGACATAGTAAGATACGGGTGAGGCCCACTATAGCCTCTTGATGCATGGTAGATCTCATGAAACAAACTGCACTGGGTTTTGGCTAAGGGATTACCCATTTATATAGACTTCTTAGATGAGGAATTGATGGTTTGTTCATGATGTCTAGAATTATTTATTCCCTCATTATGAAAATAACAGTTGATATTACATGTGATTGGTCTACTAGTAGAATATCCAGGGTTAAGTTTCATTCTCATTGGATTATTTACATAATTATTTTATTATCTTTTATTCCTGCCATATTATGCCCTTGTTTATTTTTAATGGAATTTTATTTCAGTTATTAACCATGGATTATAGTTTATGTTTATTTATTATAGATTAAACTATATTTATTACCCTTACTAAGTATTTGAGCTCACCCTTTTATTATATTTTATTTTTCCCCCGGATATGAGTATGTTTATTATGAATGACTTTCAGGGATAATATAAGAGTTTATGGGTGTTTCCAATCGAGTTGTTATGTTGTATTTCATTTCACATTGTAATGTAATGTTCATGTATGTAATATAGCTTCAAAAAATGCTAAATTTATCAGTTATTTGGGACTTGAGACTTATATATATTTATGTTAATGTAATTAAGTAAGGAGCTGGATATGGGCTATTAGGGTGATGATATTTATAGTTGGTATCAAATAATGTATAGTAGAATCTGTGGAAACTAGATTTAGAAAAAATGATTTGGAAAAAATAACCCTAAGATATTATTTGGGGATAATCATGGGAGAACATTATATAATTTTGGTAAGGTATAGATTATTTGGGTCTTCCAAGAAATACATCCTTGTCTAGATACTAATAGTGGATATGGTTCTAAAACAGATGTACCTATGGTTAAATACTATAACAAGGTGTGTCAGGCCTAACTCGACCTAACCCAGTACAAGACAACGATCCTTACTATGAACCTAGTTTGAAACTAATGGGTAATATTCAAAAAATAATTCACATTTTTTTACAATCCATTATGAAGGATTTAAAAGCAATTATGTCCCTAAATAAACCTTGTTTATGATTATGCTATTAGCTGTACATAAATTTCCAATTTTTTAAGTGTTTCTTTAGTTTTAAATCATGTTCTATGAGTCATAAACTAATTTATTGTATTATATTATTTAGAAATGGAACCTAGTGTAAGGAATGAGAAATGTATCAACACATGTATCCCATATAGGGATTGAACTCCTATGGAAGATAATAATGATGGTACTGGAGCTGTTACTGGTTCTATGAAACATATAACTATAATGGGACTACTAACTTAGGTTATAAATAATAACCTTACCCATATGGATTATCCTAATACACAATGTGGATAAGTAATGTTAGACTACTTAATTAGAAAACAACCTCCATCATTCAGTAGGACTAAAAACCCATTTTTAGCTGAGAAATGCATAAGTTACATAGAAAATATATTTCTCACATTAGGAAGTAATGAAAAGGATAGGGTTATCATGGTAGTTTATAATCCCTCATAGGATGCATATTATTGGTGGTTATTAATTCAAATCACAAAGGAGGAGAAAGAAATTGAAAATATAGAATTGAATGATTTGAAAGACATTTTCTTGGAAAAATATTTCCTTCACAAGTACATAGAATATATGGAGAGACAATTCTTGAGACTGATATAGAAAGAGGATGAAAATGTTTCAATGTATGAATCAAACATTATAATGCTAGCTAGGCATGATGCATACTGCATACATAATCCGAGGAGAAATATTGATCAATTATTTGATGGGTGAAAACCATTCATTTGAAGGGAACTAGTCTCCCAAACTTTCTTATCATATGAAAATATAGTCTCATGCATTGTCAATATAGATAAATAAGTCTCTAAGTCTTATAACTTTATAGGAATCAAGGGAATAAGAGGGTTTAAGAGCAAAATATGGATAAAGGGAATAATAAAAAGGAAATTTCCCAAAGTGTGATTCTTTTGGATGGAAAAACCGTGGTACCTACTAAAAAAAAGGATTTTGTTACAATTGTGGAGAAAAGGTTCACCAAGCCTAAGATTGTAAGGGAAACAAATAAGATATAAATGTTCAATACAACAATTTTAGGGATATCAGACACTACTCAAATGATTTTCCAAGTGTCATGGAAAATTTCCCCATAAAAGGCCAAGGGGGAAAGGCCAATCTGATGTGATCACAACTGTAGAGGTAGAAGTTCCAAATTATGTGGTGTGAGGTATTTTAATCATTTCCTCAAATGTACCCAATTAAATATTTGATTCTAGATCATCTAATTCTTTTACATCATACTAGTTTTCCAAGAAAATTATACATTTCAAATTTGAATTATCAAAAAAATAATTAGTAGAAAATCCAAAGGGAAGTATAATTGCATCAAAGATTTTTCATTCAGTCCCCTTTATGACATATAAATGCACTTTATTTTTAAACTATATCATCGTACCTGTGGTTGATTTTGATATAATACTTTTTATGTACTGGATTTCAAAATTTTATGTGAAAGTCTCTTTCAAGATGAAGGATTTCACTATTTGTGAGGATGATGTAGAATCCCTTACCTTTAGAGAAGAAACTTAATCATCTAGTTATTATCTAGATCCACACCTAGTAGCCCTAATAAATGTAATTATTTGGGAGGACGATAAAATATCATATATGGATGAGGAAATAAATATTCTAATTGATGATGTACCTATTGTGAAATAATACATTGACGTATTTACATAGGATATACTTGGACATACTCATTATTGGGAAATTGATTTTCAAATCAATTGAATCACTGATACAATTCCATTATCAAAGACTCCTTATAGAATGGAAATTATTTAATTAGTGGACCTCAATGAAAACAAATAAGATTTGAGTAATAAGGGATATATTCACCCCATTATTTTTTCATGGGGATCCCATGTTCTCAATGTCAAGAAAAAAGATGGATCTATGGGGTTGTGAATTGACTATAGAGAGATGAATTATATTAAAATAAAGAACAAGTATCCTCTACCAGATATTGATGATTTATTTGATCAAATTCATGGATCTCAATATTTTCTGATTGTTAACCTTCACTCTAGATATCATCAATTGTGTGTAATGAAGGAAGGGTTTCCGAAGACAACATTCCAGACTAGGTATGCATTATGAGTTTATTGTAATGCCATTTGGACAGACTAATGAACCATTTATTTTCATGGAACTAATCAATAGAGTTTTCATGTATTATCATGATGATTTTTTTGTGGTATTGATTGATGATATCTTGGTATATATAAAAATATTGTAAGACTATGAGAACCACATTCGAATTGTTCTGAAGACTCTTTGAAGAAAATAGTTACATCAGAAGTTTAATAAGTGTGAATTTTAGCTTTAATTAGTTTCTTTTCTTGGACATATTATCTCTATGTATGGAATATTAGTTGATCCTATGAATGCAAAGGTAGTTCAGGAATGGCTTATACCAACAAAAAAAACTGAGGTACATAGTTTCATTGGTTTAGCATGTCATTATCGATGTTTCATTCAAAACATTTCCTATTTATCTAACCCATTAATTAATATTACTCATAAATGGGTTATGTTTATTTGGAAACAGGAATGTGAATATTGATTTGATAAACTGGATAAGAGATTATTGAATGCCCTAATATTGACTCTTTCATTAGGAAATGGTGGATTTGTTTTTTATAGTGGTGCATTAAAGAAAGGACATGTATTTGTCCCTATGTAGAATGATAATGTTATTACCTACTCATTAATCTAGTTAAAAACTCTTTAACATAACTATATAATTCACGATATTGAGTTAACATCAATAATATTTTCTCTGCTGATGTGAAGATACTATATTTATAGTGAAATATGTTAGATATATACAAATCACATGAGTTTGAAATATATCTTCTCATAGAATGTACTCAACATGAGGAAATATATATGGATAAATCTACTAATAGGTAATGATTATTCAACACACTACAACCTGGGGAAGGAAAATATGGTAACATATGCTTTGAGAAGGAATGATCATGGAGTTGGGAACAAAATGAGGATTGATAAGGATCCTGTGTACAAGGATATACTAAAGATGGATATAAGAATTATTTAAGAAGGTGAAACATAATTAATTTTCCAAATAGTTTCCAAACCATATATATTAGAAAGTATTAAATGTTATCTGTCTAATTATGTTAATTTTCAAAAGAAAATTAATGTCATCAATGATGTGAAATTGGTAGAATTGTTATATAAATATGACACTTTGAAATTTGGGAAAAGGATTTTTGTACCCTCTATACATGAGATAAAAATGGAATTTTAGGATGATTCTCATTGATCAAATTTATCTATACACCCTAGTAGCACAAAGATGTATAGATATTTGAAGGATCATTTATGGTGGGATAATATGAAGCTGTAAATTGCTGATTATGTATCAAGATGTTTAGTCTATCAACTGGTGAAGACTGAGAGACAATTTCCTAGAGGTTTCATGTAACCTATTCCTATCCTACATAGAAATGGGATGACATTACTATAAATTTTTACACTAAATTACCAAACACTCCATGAAGTAATGATGAAATATGGGTAATTGTTGATCGACTTAATCAATATGCACAATTCTTATCTTTAAGGGAGGGTTTTCCACTAGAGTTCCTTTCACAAATCAATATTAATGTTTTTGAAAGACTTCATGGAGAACATCTTTCAATTGTTTCTGATTGTGATACCTGATTTATATTGAAATTCATGAAAATTATTCAAATAATATTAGAAATTGATCATCCTTTAAGAACTGCATATCACCCTCAAACAGATGGATAGTCTGAAAGGACTATCGAAACTTTGGAATACATGTTGTATTGATCACTTCATTTTCATGGTTTTTGGGATCAATATTTTCATTACATAGAATTTTCCTATAACAATTTCTTCCATTAAAGAATTAAATTTTCACAATATGAAGCATTATATGGAAAGTGATGTCATACTAATTTTTTTTGGGATGAAGTTGGTGAATGGAAGATCATTGGATAGATCTTGTGGACAAAAAAACATTAAAGGGAAATACTATTGAAACACGTATCAAAGTAGATCAAAGTAAGTGAAAGATCTATACTGATAATCGAGAAAGGATTTGGAATTTCAAGCGGAAGATAATGTTTTCTTAAAGCTATATCCACTAAAGGGTGTTATAATATTAGGAAATAAAGGGAAACTAATCCCCTAGTATATTGGTCCTTTTGAAATTATGAAGAGAATTAGAGTTGTGTCTTATCATTTGGAGATTCCACCTTAACATTCTAAAGTACACAATGCGTACCACATCTCCTTTTTATAGAATTTAATGCCATACCCAACACATGTAGTCACTTATGATTGAATAGAATTTCATCTTGATTTATATTACTATGAAGATCCAATCCTTTTTTTTGACACTAGAGAATAAGTGTTAAGGAATTTGAAGACTTGGCTGGTAAAGGTACTTTTGAAAAATCATAAAATTCAAGGGGTGATGTGGGAACTAGAGAAAATTATGATGAAGAAATACCATAATTTTTTTATGAGGTGACATTATGGAAATTTATATGATGATATTTTTGTTGGAGGGGATAATTTAACACCCTAATATCTCATGGTATAATCCTTTTAAAATTTAGCATCTTTAACGTTTTATGCTCCACACAACACTGAGTTAAAAACCTTAATGTACAATTGGATATGACCATTAGAATAGTAATATGACCATTATGAATAGTAACATGACCAATCAAATGTTATCTTCACCTATGAAATTATAAATAAAATTTATGTACCTTAGGAATATAAATGAAATAAATTTATCTCATGGAATAAGTAAATAAATGTGTTAAAAATAATAAATTACTTATTGGTATTTTTGTGAAACATAAAAATTTATTTAAGATTTAATAATTAATATAATTATTTAAAATAATAACTGTTTCCATATAATAGATTCATAAATTAATATTGTATTGTCATATTATTATAAGATCATTTTATGTCCCCTTAATTAATTTTTCAATGTGTTAAAATCAGTTATAATTTTAAAATTGGAATTTTCTAAATAAATGAAGATTTCAAAAAACAAATTATCATCTATATAAAACTATTTGAAAAATATAGAGATAATATTTGAATTATATATGTTGAAAGTTATTATTGTGAATTTTTTGGGATTATTCTAAAATACATGAATTTTTGGTGGGTAGTGAAATACGCTAATTTCCGGTATTTAAATTATAATCCAAATATGTTAATTAAAACATCATGCATGATTTAAGAACCCTTGGTTCAAAATAACATGAACTGTTTACTGTATTTAGTCATAGTAATAAAAACTATTTTTTATCTGGATCCAAAATAACAAACTAATTAATTAGATAATAAAAAAACACCCCTTTAGTCCACTATAAATACAACCTCTCACCCCGTCTTCTCCCCACACCTCCAAACCTTGAATGTAATCCAATTTATACCCAATTCATCTCAAAAATGTTTCCCCCACATAATTTTATCTATGTTATTTTCCAAACTACCTTTTCAATTTTCTTTAAGGTGGTTCTCAAGGAGAGGAATGAAAGAGTAAACTCCCCTTCTGTTCTTTTAATTTTCTCTCAATTTATTTTCTTTTCTTATCCTTTCCAAACCTACTATGTACAAACATAAATGATAACTATAGTATCATATATATACTGAAATTTTATTATGATAATGGGATATCCACCATCAATTATATTCTCTTCCACTTTTTATTCTAAATATTGAAAACATTATCTCTGTGGTGCCGATTTACCACCTTCGTGGACAATGATTCTTTCATTTTCTAATACCCACATCAAGGATAGTAATAAAAGTATTTTTATGGTTAAAAATTATTAATGTATTTAAATTAAATATTATTTTTTTTCCTAGAACTAGTAATATACATAATATTAATTAATAAAAAAACAAGTGGGTGATGATAAAAAAACACCAAAATAATCCAAATAGTTTGCATTAACATTTTTTCTAATGAATCATCCTCGTGTATGGAACCCAAATTATGTATAAGACCATTAAATATTTTGGATGTTAATTATTAACATATAAATTCGATTCTGGATAACTATTCCCATTTCACAAGATCTTTCGTATATGTATACAAGTTAATCAATCATGAAAATCATGGAAACAAACACTCCTGAACGACGAAATTGAATATTATAACTCATCAAAAAGGAAGAAATTAACTTAGTAAAATTAAAATAAATAAAATAAAAGTTTAAAGGGTTTTTAATTTAATTATAAAGGAATCTAATTACTTTATCTAGGACTTTAAGTGCAAGTGTAGAACACTTTTAGAAATAAGAAAACAGTTTTCACATCTCACTTTAATTTTTGTGAGATATTACTTATTAATCACTATTTCTTGTGTGCGATGTGTGTTTATATCCATTTTATGTACAAATATCATGAATATATTTGACTTTATGGTATTAAATGTTAATGTTATTATTATTAACTTTATATAGAATATTATTTGATTGAATAAAAAGTGGTAATGGGATTATTGAACCTAACTCTTTTAATTTGGGTTTTCCCTGTTTCACCTAATTTTTAGTATGGATATTCCATTAAAGTTCCTAAAATATCATTTAAGTATCCTTATGTTTTATTTTCTAGATAAACAAGTTTAAAATAAGTTTTTCTTTAGATAAAAATTATTTTTCCAAGAGAACACTTCTTTTTAAAAAAAGGGTATTTCTCTCAAGAATTTATCAATTATTTTGTTAGAGTAATTTAATCTATATTTATTATTCAAATATTTCAAATTGTTATTAAAGAATTATTTTCAAAGATATATATTTATTCTACATATGAGGAATTAATTGGACTTTGTAAGTAACAAGCGAGGCCCATTTTAGCCACTCGATGCATCGGTATGTCTCTGGAGAAAAACTAGACTGTGTTTTGGTTGAGGCCTGACCAATTTATGTAGAATTATAGGTTAAGGAATTGATGGTATGTTTTCGATTTCTAGAATTATACATTCCCTCATTATGATACTATTAATTGATATTTCATGTGATTTTTATACTATTATAAAATCAATGGTTAAGTTTAATTATCATGTGATTAGTTACAGAATTATTTAGTCATATTTTATTCTTACAATATTAATCTCATGTTTATGTTTTAATGGAATGTGTTTTCAGTTATTCTCCATGTACTATAGTTTATGTTTACTTATGATTTCTTCCATTATATTTTATACCCAAACTGAAAATCTGAGCTCACCCCTTTTTGAAATTTTATTTTTCCCTAGGATATTAAGATGTATATTATGAAGGACTTGTAGGGATAATATAGAAGTTTATGGGTGTTTCCAATGTGTTTTATATGTTTTATTTCCTTTAATATTTTAATGTAAAGTATATATATGTAATCTAGATTCGAATAATGATAAATTGATCTCTCCTTTGGGACTCAAGACATGTATTTATGCCAATATAATAAATTAAGGCACTAGATATGGGCTACTAGGTTTAGGACCATTAAAAATTATACATTATAGTCCATATATATTACAAATTATAATCATGATAGAGAAGTTATGTGAATATGAAACTTGATTCAAGGTCTTGATGTAGTTTCTTATGGTAAAAACCCAATCGCATTGCATTGTGATTGTATTATAGTGGTGTCCCTTTCCATGGAGCTAAGGTCATATTTAACAATGTATAATATAATTTATAAGTATTACCTCATAATGGATTTTCCTCAAAGGGGTGAGGTTATAGTAAGAAAATTTTATATGTGTGAGAATGTGGCTGTAACGACCTAGATATTTTAATTGATAATTGTTTCGTCAGAAAATGTGTGATATATTATTTTGTACTCAACATAACCATATATATTTATTAATAAAGTGAGTATAATGGGAAATTGGACTAACACGATTCAACCGTTTTATGACGTTGTTTAAATATTATAGCATCCCGCCTTTTTATCACATAAACTATCATTACATTTTACAAAATCGAGGATCTTTAAGGTTTAGTGTCTTGGAAACCAGGAACTTAAAAAATGAAAACATAAAACATTTTTCTTAAACACTTGAAAGGCTTCTCCTCATGTTGATCCTAGGTTCATTACTTCATCTCATAACCTGGGAATATACATCAAAAGAAAGGGTGAGCAGAAGGCCCAGTAAGGAAAACAAGAGAAACATTTTACATGTGAACTTGAGATACTTCAATAAGGTCATGAAAAGAACTTTAAGGCATGAGAAAGAAATCATGAGATATATCATAATAAAAATTACATTTTTCATAACTTCAAGATGTGGCTAAAACATTTAACATAGACAATCATGAACATATCACCAAGGTCCATCCCCAAGGTGTCATTTGAAAATTACCAAGGTTATTCACCATGGTATCGTGAAAATTGTAATCTCTAGTGGTTACATCATTACCCAATGCATTGGAGCGCTATCAGGACGCACCATTAAATTTTCCTTTATTATAATGTGATCCACATATATAATCATCAAACATTTCATAAATAAACCATATAGCATAAAATAAATGGGTTTCATTTCATAATCATAACGTTTTAAAAACTGCTTTAAAGACATGCTCTTTACGTCACTTTAAACCCACGGAAGGGGAGAGCGGGTCTCATGTATGTAAATCCCAGAATTTAAAATAGAACATTTTGATATATATGTGAATACCCTTGTAGAAATATGATCTTTGCGTATTCACTTTATAACATGAAATAATTTTGAGAAAAGAGAGAAGCATTTTGAGACGAAAATTCTGCAGCATAACGGCTATGTTTCGGGGTTTTAGAAAACATTGAAAAGAGAGGGGAAATGGGTCCAACATTCATAAATGACCCATAAAACAGTAGAGGGTAAGAATAAGAAGGATATATGAACATGGTAATGAAATTTGAAGGACATACCATTTGAAATGAAAAACATGGAAGGAAGACAAAAATTAGATTTCTCTTATAAAAATTCAGCAGCCTAACGGCGTCACTTAAACTTCAACAAACATGATTTGAAAATATCAAATAGGGTCTCTCATCATGTGAACATAAGAGTTCAGTATGATATATATAGAGATCATACCCCAATAAAAAAATAATATAAAAGACTTGACATGAAAGTAGATCTTTGAAAAGAATGAGAAGGGTGAAAGAATCCCCTTAAAAATTCGGCAGCCTAACGGCGCCACTTAAGCTTCAAAAAATGAATTGACAAGATAAAATAGGTCCTCTCCTCATATGAACATAATATTTCAGTGTGATATATATAGAGATCATATCCCAACATAATAAAAATGATCTTGAAGGACTTGATAAGAAAATAGAACTTGAAAATGAGAAGGGTGAAAGAATCCTTTACAAAAATTTCGGCAGCCTAACGGCGCCACTTAAACATTCATAAAATGAAATGATGAGAGTAATAGGGGGTCCCTCATCATATGAACATAAAAATGAATGTATAATTAATATAAAAGAACATCCTCCAACATAATAACATGGAGCATAAAAGAAATAACATAAAAGAGATCACTTGAAAAGAAGGAGAGAGGTCAGATCCCTTACCTTAAAACGTAACTCTTAAAACTCAAAGGTTGTGACCTTGAGGGCTTGGGGGCACCTTGGGAGGACTCCTTGGGAGGTAAGAAGACAATAACTTCATTGAGGATGGTTTTGGAGTCGAAAATATGAGATGAGGGCTTGGTATTTATAGGGAAAGTGAGGGGACAAGGCATTAATGGCCAAGGGACACCTCAAAAGTGCTTTTCTCAAAAGCATGGGCCCTCCCATGGTACTTCCCATAAAGTTAGACCACATGTGGACCCCCACACAATAGTTCATCCTCTTTAGTCGAACATCCTTTAAAATATCTCATGGCATCATCATGACACAGTTATGATGTCATTAAACATACCGAAACCCTAAAACTGTATTTTTACTATTCACCGAAAATTCAACTTTGTCAGAAAAATCCAAAAATTTCACCTTAACCAAATATCAATGCTCTGATTTCAAAAATGAACTCCATTTTATAAAAATATTTTTCTAAATATTTTTAATTTATTTTTTAAATAATACACTATTCACCGAAAATTCATTTTTTTTAGAAAAATCCCCAAAAATTACCTTAACATAATATCGATTCTCTGAGTTCAAAAATGAAATCCATTTTATAAAAATAATTTTCTAAATATTTTTAATTTAATTTTTAATTAAAAAAACACTATTCACCCGAAAAAACTAATACTTGAATAATAATTTATGAAACCGTTTTTTAACCATTTTATTGAATCACATTACTTAATCCAGGTGCCTAGATTATATTAATACTTTCTTTAAGTGAGATTACTAATCCATTTGGTCACATTACTAATCCTAAGCATAAAATCACTATTCATAATTTACTATTCGTCAAAAATTAAGTTGATCTTATTAGACTCTAAATTCCGTACTGAACATATTTTTAGAAGAACATTTTTTGAAAATCATTACACATTTTTATTTATTTAAGGTTTACATAAACATTTTTAAAATATCATTTCTCTAAAATTCATCAAAAATATGCATACTATATTTATCCGGTCATTTGAAAATTCATAAACTTCATCAAAAGAAGAAATCCCAATTTTTATTTAAAACAAAGTATTACACAAGGCAGTTATGGTCTCCTTACATAGCCCCTTATCACACCAGTATAGGACCTAAGTGTAAGGTGTACTAAGGTTAGAGAATCCGAGGGAGGCTCGACCAACATCGCACGAGTAGTAATTTCTATCAGTTTGAACTTCTCGCGAAGGCGATCCCGTTCTAGCTTCACACGATGAAGTTCAGCTTGGGTTTGGTCCAGAGCAAAGCCCAGTGGTGCTACCTCCTTCCCAAGTTCTGTTAGATGGGCTTCGATCGGTCCAAGACTACTGGGTGAGGCCATCAAATCTTCTTTCTGTATTAATTAACCAAAATTACTTGTATTTAGAGACAATAATCAAAACGTTTAGTTTCCAGCGGTCATATTGACCAATGGTCATATAACAGTCAAAAACCAGTAGTATCATTTTAATTATACTCATGTTATCAAATGAAACATTTTTGTTGAGTATAAAAATAAAATAAAATAACACATAAAATTAGGAAACAAGATTTATTCAAAATTTCGGGTCGTTACAATCTTCCCCCCTTAAGAAATTGCATCCTCGCAATTTTTAAAATTAGGTTTCGAAATTTCATTGAAAGTCCCACATCGGAAAAGGAGTCAGTAAAACTATTACTTTAAAAGAAAGAAAGGGAAGTACGATGGTCACCCGAGTTAGCCCACACTAGGATTCCATGTAGGAAAACATGGACATGGAAGAAAAACAAAGGGTCAATTTCTGAGGGAGAGTGATAGAGAACATGATTAGGAGAAATTTAACCATAAGAAAATCCCAAACTTATGATGTGTGTAATCGGTCATTGATTACCTAGTAGGAAACGTAAACCAACAATGTCTTTGTTTTATGTTCCTTTTCATAATTTTGAGGAAATCATTTACTACATAGAACAAAAACATAAGAAAATATACCTACCTTCATGTAGAGTTTCATCCTTTAATAAGTTTCTACCAAAAGTAATCTTTTCTCCAAATGATGAGCATTCAAAACTAATTTGTATCATCAAAACACAAGAATCATCTTCTAGAGAATCACATAATCCAAAAAAGATTAACTATCTATTTCTTATATCTTTAAACATTATCCCAAAAACTGAAAGGGTAAGGTAAAACAACTCTTCAAAAAGAAAGAATCCAACAGGAAGGGAAACTATTTTTAAATCTTCAAAGTTCCATGGTACTACCCAAATTTCATCATAGACCATCCCATAAATAACGGTCCTTAAAATTCCTCAAAATAAACCAAACTAATATTGAAACCCAAATACAAGAGGGATTTGATAACATAGTCTTCCAAAATAAACTTCATTGTTCATCTCTAAACAACATCAACCACACCTAACATCTTATAACAAAAGTAGCTAACCTAAAAATATTTTACCCAAGATAGGTTTATCATTCCCATAAGTAACCTAAATTACTATAAGTCCACCTTAAATTCATTGATTCTTCAAAATAAAAGTCAACCTTACTCCTCAATGAAAATACCGTAGTAATATATTTACCTCGATCATATAGGGTCCTCAAGATAGTGAACGTCTTCCAAAATAATAATCATCTTTTAATCCCCTAATCATCTCTGTCGTATTAATACGGAAATTGTAGCATTTCCTATCACATTGGTTGTTGGGACATGTTCTTCCATGTCCCGCCATTAACTAAGAAAAGAAACTATAATTAGGGGCTTAAATACTTATCCAATAATCATGAAAAGAAACTTAAAGCATATAAGGATAACTTGTAGTTGAAAATTATACCCTAACTTGTGATCCCCTAGGATCCCATCTAGGTTATCCATGATCATATATTCTTATGTGAACCTTTATTTTATTTTATCTTTATTCCTTTAACAATTGTTCATACTAAGCTTATGAATTTACCAAAGCATATCCCCCGGGAGTGTCGTAACCAAGAGTGCAGAAAGGCCCGTTGTCGTGTACCAGTTCCTGTTCGAGTCTAGCTCAAAGCGTTGTTTTCAGGTTTTACCCCTATGTACATCTATGCCAGAGCCACCTCTACCTGCTCGTATCCAGACAGGGATGTATTTGCTTGGAAACCCCCTACTCAATACTCACCCAAATACCAGGAAGATTTCCTATATTTAAACTGTTATATAGGGTTCTTCCTAGAGTTTTCGTATCATAATTTCCACAAATAACTAAACCATCCTTTGATACCAACGATAGAATCCCGCCTTTTTATCACATAAACTTTCATTACATTTTACAAAACCGAGGATCTTTAAGGTTTAGTGTCTTGGAAACCAGGAACTTAAAACATGAAAACATAAAACATTATTATTAAACACTTGAAAGGCTTATCCTAATGTTCATCCTAGGTTCATTACAGCATCTCATAACCTGGGAATATACATCAAATGAAAGGGTGAGTAGAAGGCCCAGTAAGGACAACAAGAGAAACAGTTTACATGTGAACTTGATATACTTCAATAAGGTCATGAAAAGAACTTTAAGGCATGAGAAAGAAATCATGAGTTATATCATAATAAAAATTAAATTTTTCATAACTTGAAGATGTGGCTACAACATTTAACATAGACAATCATGAACATATCACGAAGGTCCATCCCCAAGGTGTCATTTGAAAATTACCAAGGTTATTCACCAAGGTATCGTGAAAATTGTAATCTCTAGTGGTTACATCATTACCCAATGCATTGGAGCGCTATCAGGGCGAACCCTTAAATTTGACTTTATTATAATGTGATACACATATATCATCATCAAAAATTTGATAAATAACCCATATAGCATAAAATAAATGGGTTTCATTTCATAATCATAACGTTTTAAAAACTGCTTTAAAGACATGCTCTTTACTTCACTTTAAACCCACAGAAGGGGAGAGCGGGTCTCATGTATGTAAATACAAAAATTTAAAATAGAACATTTTGATATATATGTTAATACCCCTGTAGAAATAAGAGCTTTGAGTATTCACTTTATAACATAAAATAATTTTGAGAAAAGAGAGAGGCATTTTGAGACGAAAATTCTGCAGCATAACGGCTATGTTTCGGGGTTTTAGAAAACATTTAAAAGAGAGGGGACATGGGTCCAACATTCATAAATTACCCATAAAACATTATAGGGGCAGAATAAGAAGGATATATTAACATGGTAATGAAATTTTAAGTACATACCATTTGAAATGAAAAACATGGAAGGAAGACAAAAATTAGATTTCTCTTATGAAAATTCGGCAGCCTAACGACTTCACTTAAACTTCAACAAAAATGATTTGAAAAGATCAAATAGGTTCTCTAATCATGTGAACATAAGAGTTCAGTATGATAGATATAGATATCATACCCCAATAAAAAATGGAATTTTAAAGACTTTACATGAAAGTAGATCTTTGAAAAGAATGAGAAGGGTGAAAGAATCCCCTTAAAAATTCGGCAGCCTAACGGCGTCACTTAAGCTTCAAAAAATGAATTGACAAGATCAAATAGGGCCTCTCCTCATATGAAAATAAGAGTTAAGTATGATAGATATAGTGATCATACCCCAACATAATAAAAATTAACTTGAAAGACTTGACAAGAAAATAGAACTTGAAAATGAGAAGGGTGAAAGAATCCGTTACAAAAATTTCGGCAGCCTAACAGCGCCACTTAAACATTCATAAAATGAAATGATGAGAGTAAGAGGGGGTCTCTCATCATATGAACATAAAAAGGACAGTATAATGAATATTAAAGAACATCCTCCAGAATAAGAACATGGAGCATAAAAGAAATGACATAAAAGAGATCACTTGAAATGAAAGAGAGAGGTCATATCCCTGACCTTAAAACGTAACTCTTAAAACTCAAAGGTTGGGACCTTGAGGGCTTGGGGGCACCTTGTGAGGACTCATTGTGAGGTAAGGAGACCATAACTTCATTGAGAATGGTTTTTGAGTCGAAAATATGAGAGGAGGGCTTGGTATTTATAGGGAATGTGAGGGGACAAGCCATTAATGGCCAAGGGACACCTGAAAAGTGGTTTTCTCAAAAGCATGGGCCCTCCCATGGTACTTCCCATAAAGTTAGGACACATGGGGACCCCCACAAAATAATTCATCCTCTTTAGTCGAACATCCTTTAAAATATCTCATGACATCATCATGACATAGTTATGATGTCATTAAACAAACCGAAACCCTAAAACTGTATATTTACTATTCACTGAAAATTCAATTTTCTCAGAGAAATCCCAAAATTTCACCTTAACCAAATATCAATGCTCTGATTTGAAAAATGAACTCCATTTTATAAAAATAATTTTCTAAATATTTTTAATTTATTTTTTAAATAAATACACTATTCACCGAAAATTCATTTTTTTTAGAAAAATCCCCAAAAATTACCTTAACATAATATCGATGCTCTGAGTTGAAAAATGAAATCCATTTTATAAAAATAATTTTATAAATAAGTTTTATTTAATTTTTAATTAAAAAACACTATTCACCCGAAAAAAACTAATACTTGAATAATAATTTATGAAACAGTTTTTTCACCATTTTATTGAATCACATTACTTAATCAAGGTGCCTATATTATATTAATACTTTCTTTAAGTGAGATTACTAATCCATTTGGTCACATTACTAATCCTAAGCATAAAATCACTATTCATAATTTACTATTCATCAAAAATTAAGTTGATCTTATTAGACTCTAAATTCCGTACTGAACATATTTTTAGAAGACCATTTTTGAAAATCATTACACATTTTTATTTATTTAAGGTTTATATAAACATTTTTAAAATATCCTTTCTCTAAAATTCATCAAAAATATGCATACTATATTTATCCGGTCATTTGAAAATTCATAAACTTCATCAAAAGAAGAAATCCCAATTTTTATTTAAAACAAAGGATTACACAAGGCAGTTACGGTCTCCTCACATAGCCCCTTATCACACCAGCATAGGACCTAAGTGTAAGGTGTGCTAAGGTTAGAGAATCCGAGAGAGGCTCGACCAACATCGCACGAGTAGTAATTTCTATCAGTTTGATCTTCTCGCGAAGGCGATCCCGTTCTAGCTTCACACGATGAAGTTCACCTTGGGTTTGGTCCAGAGCAAAGCCCAGTGGTGCTACCTCCTTCCCAAGTTCTGTTAGATGGGCTTCGATCGGTCCAAGACTACTGGGTGAGGCCATTAAATCTTCTTTCTATATTAATTAACCAAGATTACTTGTATTTAGAGACAATAATCAAAACGTTTAATTTCCAGTGGTCATATTGACCAATGGTCATATAACAGTCAAAAACCAATGGTATCATTTTAATTATACTCATGTTATCAAATGAAACATTTTTGTTGAGTATAAAAATAAAATAAAATAACACATAAAATTAGGAAACAAGATTTATTCAAAATTTCGGGTCGTTACAAATATAATCATTGTAAACTATACTCTTGATAATAATTTAAACATTATAATTAGTGTTTATAAGTGAAAAATGACAAAGGATAGTTAAAAAAGAAACGATAAGCAATGTCCTCAACTTTTAGAGTAATTTCGTAAGAATCCAATTTATCATAACATTGAAGGGAGGTATCATCATTGGGGTTCTCCCTAAACCAATACCTAGTGGAGATTCAAAAAGTGAAGCCTGAACGAAATATTCTAGTGGAGACGCTCAAGTTAGAGGAAATTACCACTTGATCGATGTTAGCGAAGCTGCCCCATGAATCTATCACCATCACACACCTTACCCTTAGGTCACACATGGGTGTTATAATGGGTTAAATGTCCTAGCCTTAGTTACTTAACATGTAATTCCTTTGTATAAATAATATATTTATTATATAATTTCCATTTTACAAATATTTTGCCTCATAAAAATATATGATGAATTTGATAAATTGATTTTTTGGACCCAAAATGTAATTTTTAGAAATAATATAAATTTTAATAATAAAATAAATTTTTTTGAATCATAATTATTTTAATGAAATTTTATGATAAAAAAACTTTTACTCAAATATGAATGATAAAATAGTTTTATTATTTTTAGGTGTCAGAAATTTTACTATGCATTTTCAACCAGCTATTATTTTTAATAAATAAATATTTTAATATTAAAAAGTTAAAATTACCATATTTGAGAATTATTTTGAGAAATTAAACATAATTTTTTGAATAATAATGTTGAATTTAGTATATGGTGAATTTATGAGAGCTTTACAAAATAATTTTTTACATTAATAGTAAAAAATAGTTTTGGGTATTCAGTATGTTTAATGACATCATAATTTTGTCATAATGATGTAATAATTAACTAAACACAATTAATTACATGATATTTGTTATTTCATTGATATTAAGTATTTTAATATATTTTTATCAACTTCAAAACCTATAATTTACATTCCAAAGTTTGAAAATGGAAACTATAAAATAAATAACATTATATTTATGGAAACATTACTTTTAATTGAAAAAAGAAGAAATATTAAATGATGATCAACTCCTATGGATTAAAATAACATAAAATATATCCCAAATTTCAAAAACCATTGGATGAAACTATATGAAAACATAGGGTTTTTCATTTTCTATAACCTAGAATTACAAGGTATATATTTGGAAATTATTAAACAAATCCTCCACTTTTGCAATGAATACCAACCCAATTATCCATTTCATTTCACTTATAATACATCCTCAATGAATAAATGGTATTTTTATCTCCCAATGAGTTCTCTCAAGGTGTATTAATTACCCAAAGGTTCCATTATTCAAGATTTAGGGGTGACTATTCACAGTAAGGGAATTATCCTTATTTTCTTTTCGATTCAAGCTTGTATTTTTATTTATGTATTCTCAATATATTTTTACTCCATTATATTACCATTGTTATCATACCCTAACTAAAAAAATATGTTTTATAAATGGTATAACCTTGTTTCCTATGAACTTTCCCTTTCTCAAAACCATATTTTATACCCGTTATACTGCCAAATTTCATTATCAAAAGTTCTCTCTTCTCCTCAAGAAATTCCCTTATTATTTTCTTCTTATGAATACCCATGACTTTTTATTTTATTTCTGTTTTAACCTAAATGTAAAAAATTATTTATATGATTATGTTATTAATATACATGAATCCCACATCCCTTTTCATGGGTCAAAATTGACATAATAATCCTGTTTTTTGGCACTTTTAAAACGCCATGATTTTGATATGAATCCCTTTTCTATCATACATCATGGGTTATTTGTGAAATTTTTTATTATGATATATCTAGATAAAATTAAATAATACATATTAAGGATGTTACCTGATAGTTTTCCCATGCACTAGGTAAATAATTTAATCTCTAGGGATGATATCTTTTATGATACCATGGTGAATAACCTTTGAAATTTTTATGACACCTTAGTAACAAACATTAGTGATATAATTTTGAATGTATCATTTAAATGTTTTAACCACATATCCATGTTATGAATAATTTTACTTTTTTATATGCCTCATTTTCCCTTTATCATGCCACAATGATATTTATCATGTTCTTATTGATATTCCTCAAGATCACATGGAAGTTGTTTCCCTTTCTTATTCCCTTACTGGGACTTATGATCATCCATTTAATTGATGTATTTCCCCATGGTATGTGATAAAAAAATATTTTTTTTGAATATTTTATTGATAATAAATGACATAATTTCCTCACATTGTCCTAAATTTGTTCAATTATGATATATTTGGGATTAAAACATTCATTTGCAAATTTGATGAAAAATCCAGTTTTACCCTTTTAAAATTCACTCTAGTATTTCGAGAATAAATATTTTTATGTACAATATTTTGACTTAAAAATTTGTAATTGTGTTCCTGACTTATTGGGAGACAAATTCTATTGAGGACATGGGAGCTGGATCATGCATTTGAGGGGAGTAAATGGGCCATAAAAACAAAGATGGACTAAACTATCCAGATTGGATTTCACTTCACCATTTGGGTCGTATCTTCTTCATCTGGGCCTGGATTGAGCCCAAATTTTGAGGGACGCTTGGGAACATGATTATTCACAACTCATCCATCTATAAGGCCAGCCAATTCATGCGTTTTGGAGGAAAACAATGTGGTTTAATTGGGATTAAAATATTTGGCCGAATTTCCCTTTCACATTTAATAAATTTATGTAACCCTAGCCCTCATAAACTCTATTTAAAGGTAGTTTTAACTCTTTGGGAGGGCTGGTAGAGGCTTTGGGAAGGTTTGGAAGAAAGGGTATCTCTTGGTAGCCCCTCACAACTCTTGGAAAAAGTAAGTCTTTGTGCAAACCTCTCTTCTAAAAAGGCTCTCCTCTCACATCTCCTCTTTTTATTTCTTTCATTTCATGTTTGTATCTAGAATTTTACTTCAAATAAACATCTGTGTTATTGCCTTTTATTTTTATTTTAAACATTAAAATTGGGTTGGAATGAAGATTTGAGACGAGATTGGGTTCTACCCTTTCAATTCTTTTCTCATACAAAAAGTCTCCTCGATGACCACACCACCCATGGAAGAATAGTTTTTTAGTGATCGATCTATCTTATACCCTCTTAATTTAATTATTTTTAATCATTGATATATTGTAACTAAATTAATATGATCCATGAATTGTGTTTTTAAATTATAAGAAACTAAGCATGCAGTTGAACAATTAACACGAAAACACACGAGGTCGAGATTTTGTGTAAATTGTGAGAGTGCGATCTTAATCGGTGAAAATGAGCCTTAGCCCAGTTGGTAAGGACCCTGTAGGTGCATCCAAATGACCAGCGATCAAATCCAGGAAGAGGAAGAATTTCCAGGTTACTGTAGCAGTACTGTAGTAGGTACTGTAGCGGGAACTGTAGCAGGCATTGTTTGGCACTGTAGTAGCCGAGAATATGCCTTCGTTTGGGCCTTCGGGCCACTGATTTGGTCCCAGGGTCCTATAAGGCCTTTGGGTTAGTAAGGCCTTTGGGCCACCTCAAGTCCTCCGGGCCACCTTAGTGCAGATGCAAACCAGAAAACCTTCAAGGAACAAGATTTACAAGGAGGATGAGCAAGGAGCTTTCACCATATGAGAAGCTAAACGGATTGCAAGAATGAGAGGGTATGACAACTGCCATCGGAACAAGCCTGTGCATGCATGGGAATACCTAGCCGAATAGCCATGCGAAGGTGGAGAGCTAATTTCACGATGAAGATGCTGGGGAGGAGCAGTTCCAAGTAGTTAGTCTGGGTTGTATGTAATGTTTGCAGCCTACAGGAAATGAATTCCTCTAAGGCCTATGGGCCATGTAATACTTACGCCTACGGGCCTTGTAAGGGTTCCACCTCACCCTTTGAAAGGGGTATTATCAAAAATCAATAAAATAATGAAGGCCTTCGTTCCATTGGAGGAGGATCGTAATTGGTAATACAAGACCACACAAGATAAATTTGTAGAGTTAAAATAATATCCCTAAACACAATTCATCCTCATTTCCAGAATGGATATGTGCTCTAATTAACCACTGACCATAAGCTAACCTTAGAACAAAAATCAATGCAGGGTGTTGTGATTGCGTGTTTCGAAGCTAGCCAAGGGTTTAAGTAATTTCATATTTGTGGTTAAGTTAACTCTCTTAGGGTTAGAGGGTTAAAAAATTAGGGGATCATAATCAAGTTAATATTTATTTAAATGATAATTATTAATAAGTAAATGAAGAGGTAGAGTTAGATTGATTACACCTTTTAAAAAAAAATTAAAAAAAATCTTTTTGTGGTGTCATTTTAATCGAAACTCATTTCAAAACTAAAAACAAAAAAAATACAATCTTCTTCCAGAAAACTTCTTCTAGATTTATAAACTACAACCAAACCCCATCCATTCAATTAGTGTTTTCATTCACTTTTATTTTATTTTTAGAATATCTCTAAAAAGTTGTTTTAATTCTCTTCCTCCTTTAAGAGATGACCTTGGTCAGCCACTCTGCTGAACCTAAGTACCCCAAAACCACACTAATCATTTGAGGTCATCCACGACAGTGCTCTTTCAAATTGGCGCCGTTTCTGGGGAGGCAAGTAATTATTTCAACCAATTAGAGGTATTTATTTTATTTTAAATTTTATTCTCTTCCAATATTCTTTCTTCCTTCTTTACCAAATTTGGTTTTTTCTTATTATTTTATTTTCTTCTACTTATTTTTGGACCATCAACTCAAACTTATTATTTCTATTTTACTATTTTCCAATTTCATTATTTACATTTTTATTTGATTATGACACGTACTAATCCCTAAGATCTCTTACATCTTGACCCTTAGATTGAACGTATCTTTAGGGCTCGAATCAGACATTCTCAGTCTACGAGAAGTTTCAACATTCAACCAGTTGGAGAATTACTCCAATATTAGAAAATTGAAATTGGAAGAAATTCAAATTCAACCATAAAAAAAGAACCAATGGCTGACAATAATGGAAATGAACATAATAGAACCATTCGAGAATTGGCTGCACCTGATATTGACTATCAATCTAATTGTATTGCATACCCAAATCTCGTATCGGACTTTGAACTAAAATCTGGGTTAAATCAATTACTTCCGAAGTTTCAAGGCCTCTCTAGTGAGGATACCAATAAACATTTGAAATAATTTAATGTGGTTTGCTCAACATTGAAACCAAGAAAGGTATCTAAAGACCAAATCAAATTAAGAGCATTCCCATTCTCACTTGATAGAGCTGCGAAAGATTGGATGTATTATTTACAACCCGAAGATGTAACTTGTTTGAATGATTTAAAATGTCTTTTATTATAGATATATTTTCCAGCATCAAGAACCACTTCCATTCGTATAGAGATATCAGAGATCAAGCAAGCACAAGGGGAGTCAATGTATGAGTACTGGGAGCGATTCAAGAAGTTGTGTGCAAGCTGTCCATATAACCAAATCAGTGAGCAACTCCTCATTCAGTACTTCTATGAAGGACTCACACATATGGAGAGGGGAATGGTTGATGCCGCAGTAGGAGGGTCATTGGTGGACAAGACACCAGTATCCACACGTGCATTTATCGACAAGATGGCCCCAAACTCCCAACAATTTTGCGATAGATGTACACCACATGTCAGGGGAGTACATAAGGTAAGTCCATCTTCTCTTGAGAGTGATTTGATTGATACCATGTTAGAAGAATTGACAACTATGGTGAGACAGATTGCTTTTTCACAAAAGACATCCCAACCCCCTCCTTCAATGTCCTGTGGCATTTTCACTGAGACAAACCACCCAAATGATTGTTTCCCCCAACTATAAGAAACAGATGATTGTGCATCAGTGTTTCCTGGGAGACCTTATCAGTAGCAACAACCATATCCCCAAAATAATCTTGATTCCTTTGAACCAACATACAAACAAGGGTGGAAGGATCAATCGAACATGAGGTATGGCTCTGGAAAACAACAAAGGCCACCGTTTCAACAAAACTTCTAGCAGCCTCCACCTAACCAACAAGGTTTCCAACAACCCCAAAGGAGATTTGAAGCTCAAACATCAAAAAGTCAGCAATAAGGGAATATACAACACAAGGTAGACTCTAACACTGACGATATTTTGAAACAAATTGTTTTTAATCAACAGAATGAGCTGAAGAGTCAAGGTTTGGAGTTGTGGGAGTTGAAGACTCAAATGAGCCAGACTGCCACTGCCCTCCATGAACTGGTAAGTAAGAATTCTGGAAATCTTCTTTCCCAACCTACTCCCAATCCAATGGGGAATGTCAGTGCCATTACATTGAGAAGAGGAAAGCAAACAACTGAGGATTCTCCACCTATCATTCCACCAGGATTCACCTCAACTCTAGAGAAGCCCCATTCCATACCAACTGATGAGCAACCCAAGGAGAAAGATAAAGGTAAGAAAAAGATTGATGATGTTTGTCCTAAACCTCTTCCCTTTCCAAATAGGGTTGTTCAAACCAAGAAGGTGGCTGAAGAGTCAATGGAAAAAGAGGTTTTGGAAACATTCAAGTGTGTTGAGATCAATATCCCTCTACTTGAAGCAATCAAACAAATCCCAAGGTATGCCAAATTCTTAAAATAACTCTACACTAATCAAAGAGGGCTCAAGGGAAATGTGAGGATCAACCTTGGAAGCAATGTATCTACACTCATTACACCAACTCCTGCAATGCCAATAATGTGAAAGGTTCCGGGGACATTCAAAATCCCATGCACCGTAGGGGAGTTGCACTTCTCTGACGCTCTTTGTGATTTAGGAGATTCAATAAATGTGATGCCTCACTCTGTATTATATTCTTTACAAGTTGGTGAGCTGAAACCGATGAGAGTAGTGGTGTAGTTGGCGAATAGATCTACGACATATCCATAAGGAGTCCTTGAGGATGTACTTTTATGGGTAAGAGACATTATCTTCCTAGCAGATTTCTACATGCTTAACATGGAGGATGATCAGGTATGTTCTCATGCTCCCATTATCTTAGGTAGACCCTTCCTCAAAACTGAAAAAACTATCATAAATATCAACGAGGGTACACATTCCATGGAATTTGGGGATGAAGTTTTGATATTTAATGTTATGGATTCCATGAAGTACCCCTCAGAGGAACATTCTTCATTTGTTATCTCCCATTTTGAACCACCAAGTAAAAACCCCATGGAAGTTGATTATTCTACGCTTAGGGAGATTATGAGTATTGGTTCTAGTTTGATGTCTAAGAGTACTTCCAAACCTATTTCTAATGCCTAATACTCTCTTATATTTGGGTTTGAAATGGATTCAGATTCTGATTTTGATCATGTGAACTCTGATTATGACATGTTTGTTGAGTATGCTGATGGATTTGATGCTTTATTATCTGATTTTGATGATGCATATTCAGATACTGATGCTCTTTGTGCACATATTTCAATTCCTTCTATGTGTCCATCCATACACCACCCCCTACACTGGAACTCAATCAATTTCCACCAAATCTCAAATACTCATATTTTTTGAGTGGTGAGAAATTACCAGTTATCATTGCTAACAATATCTCTTTTGAAAATAAAGAAAAACATTTGAATCTTTTGAGGGAGAACATTAGGGAAATTGGGTGGACCTTGGCTGACATATCAGGTATTAGCCCCTCCATTTGCATGAATAGGATTCTCTTGGAGGATGGGGCTAAACCGATTAGGCAGCCATAAAGGAAACTTAATCCAACGCTTTTGGAAGTTGTTATGAAAGAAGTTGAAAAATTACTTGAGGCAGGTATCATTTACCCCATTTCTGTCTCAAAATGCGTTAGCCCTATCCAGGTTGTACCAAAGAAAACTGGTTTCACTATTATAAAAAATGAAAATGATGAGTTAGTTCCTGTGAGAGTACAAAACTGTTGGAGAGTGTGTATTGATTATAGGAAACTAAATCAATCCACTCGTGAGGACCATTTCCCACTTTCATTCATTGACCAGATGCTTGAGAGACTTGCTGGTAGGACACATTATTGCTTCTTGGATGGCTTCTATGGCTATTTTCAGGTTCCCACTGCAGTAGAGGACTAGGAGAAGACGACATTCACCTACCCATTCGGTACCTTTGCTTACCAAAGGATGCCATTTGGTCTTTGTAATTCCCCTGGTACCCTCTTGAGATGCATGGTGAGTATTTTCTCATATTTCATTAAGACCTCCATGGAGGTATTTATGGATGATTTTACTGTTTATGGATCCTCATTTGTTGAATGTATCTCCAGTTTGGGTGATGTGTTGCATCCTTGTATTGAGAAAAATCTGGTTTTGAATTTTGAAAAATGTCATTTCATGGCCGAAAAGGTAATTGTATTAGGTTATATAGTCTCACAACATGGCATTGAAGTTGATAAATATAGGGTAGAAATTATTTCATCCCTTCCATATCTTACATGTGTGCGTGATTTTCGATCATTCCTTGGATATGCTAGATTTTATCAACGCTTCATCAGAGATTTTAGTAAGATCTCTCTACCCTTATATTGATTGCTTCAAAATGATATTGACTTCAATTTTGATGATTCGTGTAGTGTATCATTTGATGAGCTAAAGAAGTGTCTGACCACTCCACCAATCATAGAGCCCCCGTGGTGGGACCTTCCATTTGATCTTATGTGTGATGCGTCCAACTTCGCGGTTGGAGATGTCTTATCTCAGAGTGTGGAGGGACGTTCACATGTGATTTCGTATGCATCGAGGATGTTGGATTCTTCCCAATCAAACTACACCACAACAGAAAAGGATTTTCTTGCTGTTATATTTGCTTTAGATAAATTTCATTCAAATTTATTGGGATCTAAAGTAGTTGTTTTTTCTGACCATGCAGCTTTGAGGTACCTTCTAAAAGAAGCCAGTTGCAAAGCCACGACTTATCTGTTGGATGATCCTTCTTCAAGATTTTGACATCGAGATAATGTAAAAGAAGGTGTCATATAATTTGGTGGTAGACCACATGATTAGGCTTACTCACATACCAGAGGGTGACACCTTGGACCAGGTACCAATTAGGGACACTTTCCCTAATGAGAATCTCTATACCATCTCAGGTACGCATCCTTGGTTTTCTGATTTAGTTAATTACATTGTTTCCTCTGAAATCCTATTAATCTTGAAGAAGCATCAAGTCCAAAAATTAAAAAGTGATTCTAGGTTTTATGTGTGGGATGATTCTTACCTCTAGTGCATGTGTAGTGACCATGTCATTAGGAGGTGTGTTCTCGATCATGATTTTGAGTCTGTTTTGAATTTATGTCATACACTTCCTTGTGGTGGACACTTTGGACCCCAACATACTGCTCGAAAAGTCTTAGACTCTGGATTATATTTTCCTAGCTTATTCCATGATTCCCATGTGTTTTGTAAGTCATGCTCTTGTTTCCAACACACTGGAAACATTTCAAGGAGACACCAGATGCCCCAACAACCCATTTTATTCTTTGATATTTTTGATGTTTGGGGAATTGATTTTATGGGACCATTTCCTAGTTCATTTGGTTTCTTGTATATAATTGTTTCTATCGATTATGTGAGTAAATGGGTGGAGGCCCAGGCCCCTAGGACTGACGATTCTCATGTTGTAGTGGATTTTGTCAAGGCTCAAATTTATTGCAGGTTTGGAGTACCAAAGGTCGTCATCAGTGACCAAGGGACACACTTTTGTAATAGGAATTTTTCTTCCCTCCTTCAAAAGTATGGGGTGACACACAAAACATCAACAACATACCACCCCTAAACAAATGGCCAGGCTGATGTTTCAAATCATGAGTTGAAACAAATATTGGAGAAAATCGTGCATCCAAATAGGAAGGATTGGAGCAAGTTCTTGGATGATGAATTGTGGGATTATAGGACAAAATACAAGACACCCATTGGTATTTCCCCATTTCGGATTGTTTTTGGGAAAGTGTGTCATCTCCTCGTGGAAGTTGAGCGTCAGGCTTATTGGGCTATAAAGAAATGCAACATGGATTTGGCCAAAGATGGAATCCAAAGGAAGATACAAATTCTAGTTCTTGAGGAGATTACATTGTCTTCATATGAGAACTCAGGGTTCTACAAGGAAATACAAAAGCAACTCATGATAGAATGATCCAAAAAAGGGAGTTTCATTTTGGAGAGAAATTCCTTCTCTACAGTTCATGACTGAAGGTGATTCCTGGTAAGTTGCATTCCAGATGGTTAGGTCCTTATGTTGGGACTAATTTTTTTCCTTATGGTGCAGTGGATATCACACAAGAGGACATAATAAGGATCTTTACAGTCAATGGGCAACGTTTGAAGAGATACATTGAGGGACTTCCTACTGATGTAGTGTATTTTATCACACTGCATGACCCCATCATCACTTGAGCACATCAGGCTGTTCCTAACCGTTTAACTTTTTTATTCTTTGTCCTATTTAAAATTATACATTCTATGTGCATATATCATCTCATGGGTTCACATTAAGGACAATGAAATATTATAAGTGTGGGGGAGGGAACATTTTATTTTAGTAATTGTTTTCCTATTAAAAAATCAAAAAACAAAAAATTGTGTGTTTTTCATATTTTGTGTGTTTATTTTTCAATTTTCTCTGGGTTTTTGAATATTTTGAGCTGAAATGATTTTCATCACCATTTTGAAATCCATATCAGTGAGTGAAACAATTTATCCCTTGAAACTAAGAATAAATGAATGCTAAAATGACTTTGTTTCAAGTTCAAATATTTAGTAATTTCATGTAAAGTACACTGAATTTTGAATCCCATTCCACATATCATTGTCTTTATATTTGAAACCACTTTCCTTTGAGGATTATAAACAATTATTTTCATATTATTTACATTCACATAACTTCTTTAGAGAACCAAAACATGCTTGATTTAACTAGAATTTGATTTATTCCTGTCAAAACTTGAGGGTTTGAGGTACTTATGTTTAAATGATTGAGGCATTTGTTTGGTATTAAATCCCCTATTTCAAAGAATCTTTTTTTATAATGACCTACCTTGAAAATTTAATCCTCTTAGCCCTTAGAATCCATGGACAACCTATTAGGTTACCCAAATTACAAACCAATTTTCCCTACCCAACCAACTCTTGAAGTGAACTTGCATAATCTAGTTGAGCTTAAGTGTGGGGGAAGCTATCTTGTGTTGTGTTACAACATTTTGTGATACTTCGGGTGAAAAATTGAATTATGAAGAGATGTGTTTACTGTTGAAGAAAAACATTATATTGAAAGATGTGCCTTTCTAAATCTTTCATGATAAAAGTAGTTGTGCCTTTCTGGAGCTTCTAATAGAGGGGGAAAGTTGTTCCTATCTAGAGCTTTTAAGAAAATCATGTTTGATAAGATTGATAATTTTACTGGTAAAATGTTGAATGGTGTGCACATTCCTTTACTTTTCATGATGATGAACATGAATCAATGTTATTTCGATCAAGGAGGAGACCATATTTAAGTGAAAATTAGATTAATGAAATTTTTCTTCAAAAAGAGTCAAGCTCACCTCATTCAGCCTCAGAATTTTTCACATTAAATCCTACCAACTGAAAGCCACAGAAAAACCCTGAAAAGTCCTCATGATAAACTTATGTGCTTGACTCACATTAGGTGGTGATGTAGGAATTTATCAAGCCTATGGTGACCCTTGTATGAGTTTGGATGAGAAAGAAATTAAAAAAAAATTAACATTTGTGTGATAAGAGAAAATTGAAGCGGGGTAAGTGTTTTGTGCATGGGAGGATAAATGAAGTGGAAATATATTGAATGATATAAATGGAGAACTTGAAATAATGTTTTTTTATGAGGCCAGATATCTTTTGTTTCCTGGTGTGTAATTGTTTGATCTCAAGGATATGTGTTTTAAAATTGGTTTTGATTTGTTATTGATGTTTACTTGATATGAGGTTTTTCCCAGGACTACAAGAGGGTGAGTGTGGGGGAATTGGTAAAAAAATATTTTTTTGAATATTTTATTGATAATAAATGACATAATTTCCTGAAATTGTGCTAAATATGTTCAATTATAAAATATTTGGGATTAGATCATTCATTTGAAAATTTGATGAAAAATACAGTTTGACTCTTTTAAAATTAACTATAGTATTTCAAAAATAAATATTGTTATGTACAATATTTTTACTTAAAATTTTGTTTTTATGTTCCTGACTTAATGGGATACAAATTATATTTAGGACATGTGAGCTGGATCCTGAATTTCAGGGGAGTAAATGGGCCATCAAAACAAATATGGACTGAACTATCCAGATTGGACATCAATTCACCATTTGGGCCGTATCTTCTTCATCCGGGCTTGGATTGAGCCCAATGTTTTAGGGAAGATCGAAAACATGATTATGAACAACTAATCCTTCTAGATGGACGGCCTATTCATGTGTTTTGGAGGTCAACTATTCGGTGAATGTGGGATTAAAATATTTGGCCGAATTTCCCTTTCACATTTAATAAAGTTATATAACCCTAGCCCTCACAATCTCTATTTAAAGGGAGTTTTAACTCTTTGGGAGGGCTGGTCTGGACTTTGGGAAGGTGTGTCCGAAAGGGTGTCTCTTGGGAGACCCTCACGACTCTTGGAATAAGTAAGGCTTTGTGCAAAACGCTATTCCAAAAAGGCTCTCCTCTCACACCTCCTCTTTCTATTTCTTTTCTTTCATGTTTGTATCTTGAATTTTTATTCAAATAATCTTCTGTGTTCTTCCCTTTTCTTATTCTTTTAATCTTCATAATTGGGTTTGAATCAATAGTGGAGACGATATTGGGTTCTACCCTTTCAATTATTTGCTCATGAAAAACGTCTCCACGATGACCACACCACTCATGGAAGAGTTGTTTTTTTAGTGATCGATCTATCTTCTACCCTATTCATTTAATTATTTTGAATCATTGAGATACTGTAATTAACATAATATGATCCATGAATTGTGTTTTAAAATTATAATAAACTAATCAATTAATTGAACAATTAACACGAAAACACGCGAGGTCGAGATTTTGTGTAAATTGTGAGAGCACGATCTTAATCGGTAATACAAGACCACACGTGATAAATTTGTAGAGTTAAAATATAATCCCTAAACACAATTAATCCTCATTTCCAGAATTAATATGTGATCTAATTAACCAATGACCATAAGCTAACCTGAGAACAACAATCAATTCAGGGGGCTGCAATTGCATGTTCTGAAGGTAGCCTAGATTTTAAGTAATTTCATCTTTGTGGTTAAGTTAACTCTATTAGGGTTCAAGGGTTAACAAATTAGGGCATCATAATTAAGTGAATATTGATTTAAATGATAATTATTAATAATTAAATGAAGATTTAGAGTTAGATCAATTATGCCTTTTAAAATATTTTCTAAAAAACAACCTCTTGTTGTGTCATTTTAATCGAAACTCATTTCAAAACTAAAAAAAATACAATCTTCTTCCGGAAAACTTCTTCTAGATTTATAAACTATAACCATCCCCAATACTTTAAATTAGTGTTTTCATTCTCTTTTATTTTATTTTTATAATATCTCTAAAAAGTTGTTTTAATTCACTTCCTCCTTTGAGAGACGACCTTGGTCAGCCACTCTGCTGCACCTAAGTACCCCAAAACCACAGTAATCATTTAAGGGAACCCACGACAGTGATCTTTCAGTATGACATGCAGTAAATATACTTAGTATAAACTAATTAATAATCTTTTCAATTATATTATGATAATGTTGTAAGTTTTCAGGTATTATGTGCCCTATATTCAGGAAAATAAACATTAATAGACCCTTTTTTGGTATAATGTAAAGAAATGTTTGTAAAAATAAAAAAGGAAGGATTCCATTGTTGGTATCAAAGGAATGTTTAATTATTTTTGGATATTTGGATTTTAAACCATTAGTAAGAAACCTTGGGATTAGTTAATATATATGGGAACATCCAGGTATTTTGGTGAATTATTAAGAAAGTGGTTTCCAAGAAAAGAAATCCCCATAAAGATATTAACAAGTGGATGTGTCTTTGGTACAGATGTATCTAGGGGTAAAAACTAAAAAAACCTCTTTTAGAAATACTCGAATGGTAACTAGTGCATAACACTGGGGTTAGCTTTACTATTCTTTTGTAACTCCTAGGGGATATTTTTGGTTAATCACAATATTTTTTATGAACCATTATAAAGGATTTATAGAATGTGTAATTTTTATTAATTATTATCATATTTAAGTAGGATGTTTCAGGACATAAAATTAAATTATAATTATATGATTATTAAAATAAACATGTTTCTCACTAATATTTTATTCCTTTAGAAAATGGTGTAAAATTTTAGGAACCATATAGGTGATTATTGAAACAGACCATGCGCTGAAGAACCTTTAATGGAATCCAGAATGAAAAAATTCTTGAGAATAATGGATCAAATAAAACAATTTTTGAATTAAAATGTGAATCACATCAAGAGACAAGATTCACCTTTAGGGAAACAATTTTACATTGTGACTTTCATGAATCAATAACCAACTTCTATTAGTAGATTGACTGACCCATTGATTACTGAAAAATCTAAAATCTATATAGAGAAGAGATTTTCTAAACTCTACTGTTTAGATAATGATAGTGTCACCCTGAATGTTTACTGATTATAGGGAGAAGATGAACAGTAATGTAAACTCAATAAAAACATAAATAAAATATTAGAGATGGATTCTATAGAGTGGGAAGACTTCAAGGGAATATGTTTCAATAAATATTTCCCCATATCATGGGCAAAAATGGATAATGAATTCATAGAGTTGAAGTAGAAGGAAAATGAATCAGTGGGAAGCTATGAGATGAACATTAAAAGACTTTCTCATTACATGTATATATTTATTATTGAATCCAATGGAATGGTTGATTGATTTTTAAGTGAAATAAAATCACATATATGGAGGAATATAACCAATAGAGACTATGAAAACCAATATGAGATTGTGCAGAGTGCTATGAAGGTTGACCTATTGTTTGGAGTGATGTAGTGGACAAAAATTTAACGAAATTAAGATATCATTGGAGCCAAATATAGGGATGAACATTGATCATGGAAGAGGATAAAATAATGTGAAACATTACACATGCAACAATTGTAGGAAGAAGAATTTGGGGAACTTATTTCTTGGAAGTGAACAATGTTACAAGTGTGGATGATATGGCCATATAGCATAGAAATTTCATAGTGTGGAAAAGCCTCAACTTTTAAACACTAACAAAAAATGAAATATAGTGAAAGCCCATCTTGTATTAAATTTCTATATATGTGGACAAATTGGGAGATTTTCTAATCACAATTCAAATTAAATGGTAATATAAGGGAATCACCATCAACCTCAGTATAGGCCAAGGGATCTAGGTTTGGAATTTTCTAACAAAATGGATGAAGTCGAGGCTCCGAATAATGTGGCAGCAGGTACTCTCATTGTTCTCTTAAATCTAGAAAGTACTTTGTTTTATTCTAGTTAAATGCATTCTATTATTTCCTTCATGATCATAAATAATATAAAATCATTTCCAAAACCGATAGAAGTAGAGTTATTAGTAAAGACTCCTAGATTTATTATCCATGCATAAAAATGTATAAAAAATCTAGTGTTAACTTTTTCGAGCATAATATCATCATAAATCTAGTAGTCATTCCTATTATTTAATTCGACATTATACTAGGGATGGACTATATCTCAATGTATAATGCTATGATCAACTGTAGGGATAAGTAAATATCAGTAGTCTTGAATAGAAAAACTATTTTTTTTTCAAAGGAGAGATATCGCAACCTGATCATTTTCAAGAAACACCTCCCATATAATTATTTATGAAGATGAATAGTGTGGAGGAAGATAAAGATAAAAGTATAAGAATAGAATATGTCATAATCCTTAAGAAAACATTTATGTATTACCAGAGGAGATTCTTAGACCTTCCCTAGAAAGATAGGAAGAGTTATACATTGAACTCATACCTGGATCCAAGATGATATCAAAGAAATTTTATAGAATAAAAAATTTAGAGCTAGAGGAATTAAAGAAAAAGCTTCAGCATCTTTTAGAGAAGGGGTTTTTCTGACCATTTGTGTCTCTTTATGGAGGAACTGTTCTCTTTATGAAGAAGAAGGATGGATCAATACAACTATTAATTGATTATAGAGAACTTAATGGGATCAAAATGATGAACAAGTACTCTCTCCAAAATATTTATGATTAATTTGACCTGCTTTGTGGGGATCAATGTTTTTCCAAAATTGATATTCGATCTAGTTATCATCTATTGAGGGTGAAGAGATAAGATATTCCAACCACCACATTCCAATCAATATATGTGAATTATGTGTTTCTTGTTATGCCCTTCGGCTTGACTAATGGTCCAACTATATTTATGGATTTTATGAATAGATTATTTAACCATGTTTCACCCATTGTACCCTTATAGGGGAGATAAATATTTACCCCCATTACTAATCATTGGGACCAAAATTAAAATGGACCTTTTAAATCAAATTATCCTCCTAATTCCAAATTTTATAGCAATGTTTAATTATTATGTATATATAGGTTTAATAAAACCATTTCAATAAAAAAATTTGAAGCTTAGTGAATTTTTTTAGAAGAATGTGCTTGAAAGCATCAAAATTTCCTTTTATCAATATAATTAATATTAATAATTAAAATGGAATTATTTATATGTATCCCTATCAAAATTATCATTCATCACAATAAGATAAAATATGAAATATAACCATACTTTTATATTTTCTGATTTCATGAAAATTATAGAGAGTATTTTTAAAACAGTATTATCACTATTCACTAAAACATGCATCATTTCAAAAAAACAAAAAATTTCATGCTGAGTATATTTTTATTTTTTGATTAAATTTTTTTTTATTTTATAAATTATAATTTATTAATGAATAAATAATAAACGATTATTTTCTCTAAAAAATGCAATAAATACCTCCATTGAAAAAAGGGATTCTTAAGCTTATAGTTTCTTCACTAAAAATTTATACTTATTTCATAATAATTAATCAATATTTTTTTACTCAGTAAGACCATTATAAATTAATTATAAATTTTTGTATTAAAATTCTTACATAGCAGATTAATGGATTCATTGTAATGAAATATTTATAGTACATCACAATTCTCTCAATGGTCAGTTTTGCTTATTTACAATGCTATTGAGCCTATTCATCATTTAAACTAAGCTTATATTGGATTATACACCAAAAAGATGTGGATCCTCATTTCACTAAAATCAATCCACTATAGGGTATATATAGGAGTGTTTCAAGGTAATATCTCAGTCTCCCATAAATAAAGAAATAACACTTTGTTTAGATATTCATTTATATTCTCAATGTAGAGTTTCATTTTCTTATATACAATTTTATTATCTACATAATTCTTAAACTACATGATCTCCTCAAATTAACCATACTTATACATCATTAATTAGATAAATAAAAATATTCAAAATTTTGTAGTGAAAATTCGTAAGTAAGAGAATCCACCCCTAGATTCACTTATTAATGGACCACAATTTTGTATATGAACCAATTAAAGAGGCTTTCTATCCCTTTTATTCCTTCCACTAAATATATTTTTACCCATTTTTCATAGAGAAAAATTAATACATAAATAAAATGTTTTTATATCAAAATAATTTAATTACCTATTCTGATATAATTATGTCATGTTATTTTATTTTACATGATCAAGTTAGTTATGTAATATCTATGTGTGATATCATATATGTAAACATAATTCCTTATCATTTTTTTCTTGATTTTAGAATTGAAGTAACAAATGAGCTATCATTAAATTTTCTATACCATATTATAAGGAATCATTTTTGAAGTGTCACCTATTACTCATAAATTTGGAAATCAATCCATACATATTTAAACTGGAATTAAAGTTAATTCTAAACTCAAAATGAAGATAATATTTTTGAAAAGAAAACATATATAATAACATCTCAATATAATTAAAATCAATCCTTCTTAGAAAATAATATGTTTGTATCTAATGGATAGTTTAGTCAGTCTTACCCTTTTGGAATCAAATTGATCCACCTAATCTTGGGAAATTTTTTTTATCTCCATGATTTTTGGTTTTGGAAACTAATGTGAACATGATAATCAACATCAAACACCCAATTTATAGATATGAGAAAAATTACATTTAATAATATACTCACTTGAATCATCACCATTATTAATCAGAATATATTCTTCTCATGATCTATCTTAATTATTTCATTGAACAAAATTCCTGGAGATCTCATATCATTATTTTATATAATTCATTGGATAATGATCGTAGAGATGATATAACTTGGTTTATTCAAACATTTATTCATAAATATTTTATATTTCACTATTAATGTATTGTAGCAATGAGACTTGGACATATAATTCATTATATAACTGTATTAGTTAAATGTGGATATCCCCCATAATATCCTCCTTATAAGGATCATCATGAACTGGGGACTCTCATGTTTAAATATTCTACTATTTGTGTAGTATGTTGGACAAGAACAAATAAAACTCTTTGAAATACCACCTATCATAAACATTCCTTAATCAAAAATTTATAATAGTAATATTTTTTAGGTGTTTTTATATGCCATTTTCTATAACAAAATCAAATGATGTTTCAGTATGTTTTGTTGACTACAAAAAATTGGGCTAGAAATGTTTTCTCTATTAGTCCCACACTATTTTATAAAATCACAATAACCTTGACTATTTTATTTTAAATGTCTTATAGTATCGATATTCTAGTCAAAAGGATACATATTTTCCTTATCAATACCCACACTATGCATAGGAATATTATTTGAAGGTATTTATGTCACGAACTGACCCGACAGGGCCTGAGCCACAACTCCCAAAGCCCACCTCCAATTGGCCAGGGGCTGCCGACTAGTTCTACATTGACATATTACTAACATGGGAGGAATTTGATATTTACCCATTTTCACACACACATATCCATTCTTTCAAAATTATTAAATGTAAAAAAAATACAATGTTTGCATACATATCTATCCAACAATTAGAGTACAAGATGTTATGAAAGTGAATGCATGAAAAATACACCCACAAAAGAAAACTATAAAAGCCTCCAAGCAGATTAGAAGGAGGCGATCACTGTCAACTACAAATGCTAGAAAGCTACTTAGACGAGCTCTGGTAAAGAGCTCGGTCTATCAAGCTCACTAATATCATCAGGTCCTACGTGGAATCCATCTAAAGTATTTTTGTCTACATAAGAAACAAAACATGTGCAGGGAAATTCTATGTATGTGTGAGTATAAAAAAACTCAATAGGTGCCAAAAAAACTCCAAATGTAAAATGGAGAAACTGAAAGGCAATAGGCCAATCAACATATCCATAGGGAAATCCCAATCATGAGATCAAATCCTTATCAAACCATGCTCAATTTTACATGAAAAGACATATAATAATACAAGGGTTTAAACCCCAATATGGAGAAAACACCACAAGTACTCCATGTGATCACCCAGATGTTCTAATCATTGAAAATAAGTCCCATAAGGTTCCAACCTCATAGCCTGCAGCAAGATTTTCTTTGTAGGTTATAACATTCTCATGAAAACAAGAGAACACACTCCACAAGCTCAGCCATCCCAGGGGGAACCCTTATGAGAGATAAAATCCATTGAGAAAAACTCTACAATTTCTAATGGTATATCTGTGAGAACATTCTTAATTGGAAACATCATACTAGGTCCAGCTCTAGTTCCCAACACTAGGGGTCCTTTCCTCGTAACCTTGTTCCCAACATAAGCTAAAGAAACCCATGTGAAGAGGAACAAACCTCATCAATTCACATATTTGAGGTATAATTACTCCATACTATTCACCATATGGAACCTCTATAATAGGAGAGAATGAAGGGACCCACACCTCGCCACTACCCCGTAGTCATGGGAGTACTGCTTTGAACTTACCTGTGAAACCAATATTGCTCCTCTAAGGAGTGTCCTGCACCTCAGTCCTTCAAGGGAGAACTAAATACTTACTAGGTATCATTCATATCAAGTGGAGGGTCCCACTCCTCGTAACTGTAAGTCGAAATCCTAGGGTTCTTTAACTCTAATTGAGGACCCGCTCCCTACTACTACTTAGAGATAGGGGAGTACTACTTTGAATGTGAGGACCTATTCCCAGATCCAAAAGGGGAATACTACTCAGAGAACGGAGGATCCTCACCCAGATATGACAGGGGAATACCACTCAAATATTAGAGGACCCAGAACCGAGATACAATAGGGCAGTACCACTCCCTGGATTGAGGACCCGCACCCCAACTCGGTAGGGGATTATCACTCTGTGGTTAGAGGACCTGAACCCTAGTAGGATATGTGAGTAATGACTCTACCATACCAATTACTATGGGGGATACACACCTTGATATTATAGGGGAGTACTAATCCTAGGATTGGGTACATTCTCCCTGATGAAGCAGGGGAGTACTAACTCCTTCAGAACAACACGTATGGAGGACCCGTGCCCTAGAATTACAGGGGAGTTCTGACTCCTCAAATAGAGGAACCATAATCCAACATGGTAGGGGATTAACCAATATATCTATATTTCATATGTGAAGGACCCACACCCTGGTCCAACAAGGGAGTATGGTCCATATTCACGAACATCATGGGGAAACCCCTTCCATAGTCCATAAGGGGAGTAACACTACCAAAGAAAACTATCCAAAGGTCAACGAAACCTAGACCCGTGATGTAGGGAGTCTCATCCCATACTAAGATGATAGGAATGGGAAACTCATTACCTGATGATATAGGGGAGTAACAATCCCAGTGTCTCTCAACATGAACCACACAAATCTCTAATATTGGCTTCGTACAACTTCACAAGCGTCTCATTCTATTTACACCATCTCATATCTTGAATGCCATAATAAAGGCCACAATCAGATTCTCTAAAAAACACGTAGGATAGGCTTATAAAAATCCTAAATATGAATCTCATAAAAGAAGATATGGAATGAGGAAGATCCTGAGAGGATCTCTTAAGAGTACACGGTGTGCATCAGGTCAAACACAGTGTGTGATCCCATTCGAGCACCTGGCATAGTATCCTACCTACAGTGATTATAAACCCATGTAGGGGAATATGGAATTTAGAATAGGTACATGCCTTGTCCCTCATCACTCATCCCCATGTCATGTTACCATTCTACATGAACTGGACAACTGTGTCTATAACATGACATGCATTCCAACTACACAATGTATTCAGACTAGATGGCCACCTATCCATGAAGTTTGCCTATATCCATGTACAAGACCCCATGTCCATATATCATGACCATGTGTTAATAAAACCCATATGTTTTCACATGGTTAACCCAAGACATGTCCCATGGTCACATGGTTAGGGTAACTACATGGTATGTAACCCCGATACATGAAACATTTCCCAAAAAGTTCATCTTCTAAAAATAAGAAGAGCTACATGGCATGCGTCACTAAAATACACACTTTGTAGATAGTAATTCCAATATGGAATTACCTGTAAAACTCTTCAATTTGTCCCATTCTTCACCAAAACACATATATCTTCCTATAAGGGAACTATAACAATCGTATTTGGGCTTTATAACCCTAAAACAATGTGTAAATAACGAGAACATGAACAAAATTAAAATATGCAAACCTCATTGGAGAGACACCGAATCAGTGGATGAAGAATGAATCCCAGATCATAATTATCATTGATCTGATGACAAGATGCATCTGAAAATGTGATCAGAGGAAACTTGTATCTTTGATTGGTCGTGTTTCTATCTTTAGGCCAAAGAGATTAGAGGAGGGGAGTAGAAAATGTGGCCTCATTTAGTGTGTTGCACTCCATAGTGGGGAGGGGTGGATTTAAGTTAGAAATTGTATTAATTCTCCTTTAATTAATTTAATCCACCTCATAAATACACATCACTAAAACTCCCATGATTGAAACTTCCAATGCGGATTACTTTAGGTAATGCTTAGGGTAAAAACTATGTTCAGACTCAACCGAGTTCTTAGAAATCCAGTCCAAGACTTCAAAAGATATTTCTTTACATTTTAGCCTAAATTCATGTTTGTGACAAAATATAATTTATATTTTTAATATCAACGCATCGAGGATCCCTGGCTTACGTCTTCCCGCACCGAATTAGTGACCGAATTTAGAAATACTATCCAAAATATTCCAATGTCATACACTTCAAAACCTGAGTCATTACATTCTCCCCTCCATAGGGTTTTTCATCTCGGAAAAGAGAATTCCTTAGACAAAAGGAAGAACTTGAGCTCTCCATTGGACTTCTATTCCATTGAGATCAAAAAGGGTTCCTATGAAACTTACAAGCACACACAAAGACAGTGGAACCAAAAAAAATGAACCACTCTTATGTCTAGCTTTCACCAGGCTAGCAACACGAAAAAAATGGGGGGTAGATGTATCCTTAGCTGTGACATGTGGAATATACCAAGCACTACATTCCATCTATAGTCATGGGGTTTAGAGGTACACCACCTCCCTAACATGTTGTAGATACAAATTGAACTCATAGTTTACATCCACCCTAGGATAGACTATACAAAATAATTCTCAAGTTTTTTTCTTTCAAGGTTGATACTGAATAAGAGAGGATATTCATGGGAAAAAGGAAACCCAAGATTAAACATTGGGACTTTCCAAACACTTCATCTACAAACCACCACTTGCAACATAGGACACCTAAAAAGAAACACTACCATAACAACTAATGTCATCCCAACTGAGTATTGATGGTAGGGAACCAATACACACATCAGAAACATCATAAAGTCTAACTATGATGCTATATAAGGATTATAAGTAAGGACCAACCTCTCCCAAGGCTTCCATTATAAAGAATTCAAGCAGATAAATTCCAATCGAAAGGCCATGACCTTCTTCGACACTTCATCACACAACCTCACCCTAAACATACAAGTCTAAGAAACATGTCCACCACAAATAAATATTGTCCACTTTTTATAGAACTGATACACCCAAATGGGTTTGGTCATGTCACAAAATTGTATATCGGTGGGGAAAGCCTCCATATTCATCATGAGTTCAATGTTATGTCAAACTACACCACATCCTCATCAAGCATCTCATGTAAAAAGTTGATTCCAACACATGAGGGTACTGATATAAAACAAAGGGATTCCAAAACACACACTGGATATTACTAGTAAATATATTAAAACTACCAACATGGGGTCCTATCATCACCCCACATCACCCAGGATAATTCTTGAGTGAGAAGTGGAAATAAAATAGAACACACAACAATGCCTAAAAATATCTATTGAAGAAATTAAAAAGGACATAAGGTGTACCTCTATTCATTATCGGAAGAACTAGGTAAAATTCCTATATGGTATGCAGTTTTGCTTTACCATATCCTATAGCTCCCTAATATTGTCAAAGACCACCTGGGGGTGGTGGGGGAAATAGCTCAATCTTCTAGCTGCCTCTTTCTGCTCTTCTAGATATTCCGCCTCATTTTCCACCTCTCATAACTCTCTACTCCAAGCATTGTCTCTTCCATGGTGGATCATCTATCAGATCCCTCTTAGTATCTTGAGAACTTGTTATATCTCTAGTAAGATTTCCCTTTCCATAAAACGCATAAAATTTCCTCTTTTATTGTTGATAAGATCTTTGAAAATACTCCTTAACTACATACCCACACCTCTATGTCTGGGAATGAGTATGCCTCCTACATCATGATCCTGTTATATGTCATATACCATATCCTATATGAACCTCATCATTGTGACCACTGATGCGGGTCACAACCACATATTCCTCATCATGGAAACTTTCCACCCCCAGAGCTTGGTCTAAAAATCCTATATAGTTGTGAATGCACATCAGAATCTCAAACACCCTAATCTCCCAACGAAATCCCTACTCAAAGGTCTATGATATGAATAATGGATCATAAACCATATCAATGGAGTGTCTCAAAAATTCTGTGAACCTCGCTGAAAACTCCACCTCTATCTGGTTACCTTGCGGAAGCTATTGATGCTCCTGGATATGCAATAATTTCAACAAAAATGGGTAAAAATAATCCTCGAAGAGTCACTGAAACTACTCCCAAGGGATTGTCACATAATCATGATATTGTATCAGCAATGTCCACCATCAGCCCACTAAAACCTATAGAAGGCTCGTCACTACAACAACCATGTTATCGGGAGATGACCTCACTAAGTAGAAAACTCATGTTTCTATCTCGATCCAGTCATCTTCTTCCTGAGGGTCTGAATCACCCAAGTACCTCTGAGGTTGCTGCCTCTAGAACTCATGAAGAACACTCATCTTACATACATCCTAAACATGATCTTCCAATAAAACATGCTTCTCAATAGGTGGCGGTACCTCCACCAAATCACTCATAGGTAACACATTAGAATCAGTGTCCTGCATTGAAGCCCCACCATGGGGTGGACATTCATCACAATCACACTATGGAATCCTCTATGGATTTAATCATGGTTACATCCTTAAATAGAATCAAGATGTACCATATTCAAATATTATATCTTGGGAGACAACTCAAGAAGGGTATGAAAACACAAAAACCCCATCCTATAAAATGCATGCACATTTAATTTCCCAGAGACCATTGTGTTAATGTACAGAGTTGAGAAGAATGTCATTAGAGTTATGGTGAATGGATACATTAGACTGCACCCCAACACTAGAACCTATGGGCTGAGAGTCGAACTTGATCCATTATGAAATTTTCATTATGAAACCTAAACCAATCTCATGATACTATTGTCCTAATGTGGAACCAACCACCTCTAACACCACTCTATCACAACCCGACTCGACGTGGCTCGGGCAGCTACTCCCCAACCTGCCTCCAATAGGCTAGGGACTGTTGGATTGCACCAATTAGGAATATTTCTAACATGGTAGGAATTTATTATATAATTATATGCACACACACATCTCCATGTACACCAAATGATGAAATGTAAAAACATAAAACAAAATAATGCATGAAAACATATATAAACCACAACTATAGTACAATAACAATACTAAAAAATAATGAAGGTATAAAAAAGTCCCAAAAAATATAATCCTACCTCCTTAGAAGGAGGATATCACTATCAAATGAAACTTCTAGAATTCTCCTCGGCCAAGATTCGGTAAAGACCTTGGTCTGTCTAACTCACTAAGATCCCCTCTCCTCAATGCCTCTGTGTAATCTAACAAAAGTGTTGTGATCCTCACATGGTAAAAACTTGTGTGGGAAAATCCCATGGAGGGTTGAGTATAAGAAAAACATAATAGTCACCCCAAATACCTCAAATAAAGGGAGATACTGAAGGGAAACATTCCACTCAACCTAATGAGAGGGAAACACCAATCAAGAGAGAAACACCATCTCAAACCATTTTCTTATTTACATGACAAGTCATATAATCCTACTAGTGGTGTCAACCCCATCATGTGAAAACACTGTAATGACTCCCAGATATCACCCAAATATACCTGTCTCAGACACTAAGTCTCATGAGGTTCCAACCATATAGCCAAAAACAATATTCTCTTCGTAATCTCTAAATGTATCATGCAACCAAGAGATCACGCTCCATAATCTCAACCATCCCAAATGGTACCCATCCAATAGATTCACCCTATAAGTAACAACACTACCATTCCTAATGTTATGTCTAAGAGAACATGATCTATTGGGAAAATCATACTAGGTCTAGCCCTAGTTCCCAGCACCAGAGGTCCTCTTGTCATTACCTTGCACCCAACATATGGTAATGAAACCCAAGTGAAGAGGACCCCCCCCCCCCTCATCACTACACACAATTTAGGGAGCACTAATCTAAACTAGGAACTGGATGAATCCTCTCTAAAAAGTGTGAACTAAGGGACCCACACCTTTCCACTGCCCCATAGTCAAGGGAGTACTGCTCCTAACAAACCTAGGAAATGTTTGTCGCTCAGGTATAGAGTGGAATACACCTCAGTCCATTGAGGGAGTAATAAATCTTAATTAGGTATCATTAATGTCAATTGTAGGGTCCCACTCATTGTAACTATATCCCACATTCTAGGGAGATCCAACTCCATTGGAGGACCCAATCCCCACTGTTACTTGTAGATGGGGGACTACTACTCCGAATATGATGACCCAAATCCTAATCAAATAGGGGTAACAATCCTATAATGTAGTACATATGCCCTAATATTAAAGGGGTGTAATACTCATAGAATGGAGGATAGGAACACTGATATAAAAGGGCAGTACCACTCCATTGCTCGAGGACCCACACCCTAACCTGGTAGGGGAGTACCACTCAGTGGCATGAGGACCCTCACCCTCATAGGATAGGGGAGTTCTGAATTTCTAGACCATTCACTATGGGGGATTGCACCGTAATATTACAAGGGAGTAACAACCCCATTTTTGAGGACCCACTACCTAACTCAGCAAGGGAGTACCGACAATACTAGAACAACACATATGGAAGACCCTTACCCTTGAACGATAGGGGGTTCCAACTCCTAGAATAGAGGACCTACACTCTAACATGGTAGGGGAGTACACACTCTATCTATACATCATATATGGAGGACCCACACCCAAAAAAGGAGTAATTTACATCTTTAAGAATGTCATAGGGAAACCCACACCCAAGTCCATCAGGGTAGTAACACCACCAGAGGAAACTAACAAAAGGTAATAAATTTGTGCCCATGATGTGGGTAGTCTCATCTCTACCAAAGTAGATAGGTAAGGGAAACCTATACCCTAATGATAATGGGGAGTACCATTCCCAGTATCTCTTTAGATGAACCACACTAAACACCAATAGTGGCACAATATAGCTTCAGGAGCTCCTCACTCAATTTATGGCAGCTCATATCTCATAATCCGTAACAGAGGCCCATATTGCATTATACAAGGAACAACACTCGGGATAGGCTACTCAAAAGTATGGATCAGAATCCCATGAATGAATATATAGAAGGTGTAAGATCCGTGTAGAATCTCCTAGGAGTACACAACATTCACCTGGTAACACATCCCACGCAAGCCTACCCGAGCACCAAGCAGGGTGTCATATCTACATAGATTAGGAACACATGTATTTGTACAAGTATTATAGAAGAGATATACAATATTTACCTCATCACTCGGCCCCTGTCCGCGTTCCCCTTCCACACAGACTGGCCAACCATGTACCTTACACATCGTGCATCCTACACTATAGGGCATGTTTAGGATAGAAGACCACCTGCCCATGTATTTTTCCTGTATCCATCAACCAGACCCTGTATCCATGTATCTTGATAGTGTTATAGTACACAACCATGTTTTTTCACATAGATAACCCAATCTATAAGTCCCCGGCCTAAAAAATTACTTAATCCTGAGATAAGTAAACAATTTGACTTTAATTCAAATCAATGATATTTTCGGGTTTAGACATTTAGAGAATTAGGTCATAAATTATACATAACTTCTTGAATATTACAAGTATACACTTCTACTCACTATCAAATTTCTTTCACAAAACAAAAAGTATTTAAAAAAAACATGACATCGTTTCATGTCTTAACAGAATAAATTTTCCTTGATCCTATCATTGACTCTATTATTCTCTATATCCTATGAAAAAAAATTAAAAACATGGGATGAGAATAAAAAGCTCAATAAGGAATACATAAAGAAATAAAACTATTTGTCTTGGGATAACATGAAAAACCTAATTACTTTATCATAAATTAATAATTTTCACCTTTAAGAAGTATTAAATATACTTCACTAAAAATAATCTCATTTTGTACCATTTTTGTAACCAAAATATTACCATAAAGAACATAGAAAGCAACATATACCATATAAAGGTAACTTTGGATATAAACATACTTAAATGGAATAACCATACTTTCAACTTCCACACATATCACTAAAAGGAAAATCTACATGACTGACTTCCATACCAAATGAATCGGAGGTTATAACATAACCCACCATCCTTGGTTTATCATGGAACCACCTGTCAATTGGTTTATCGCATAATCACCCATCATTGGTTTATCACATAACCACCCATAAAACTTCCAAGAACCATTATATAATCATAACACAAAAAATATTTCAAATATCAACTTTTAATTAATAACATTCCATAATCACAAGAAATCATTTCAAGATATTGAAATACCCAATCCATTTCAAAACCCATTTTCAATACAAAAACACCCAAAAAAGGAAGAAGGGATTTATTTTCCTTATAAAACATTAAGGCTTATAGAGGAAGCTAAATATCAAATAATGATTATAGTGTCATAGTGGTCGTTGTCACCATATACATTAAATGAATTACTTCTGTCATTTAGTAAAATGGTTCATATAAAAAATATTCCATTTGAATGAAATTAAATGTAAAAGGGTTTTATTATAAACTGTATAAAAGAAGAAGGTGTATATTTCAAAATATTCCTTAATGAAAGGATATTAAGATTAAGTCCCTTACCTTGAATCCGACTCTTCATGTATGTTCCTTGTTCTTCATGAATAATAAACTTAAGTTAATTTATACTAGCTTCAAAACCACTTTCAGTTTTATTACTCCTTTTATATCACTTATTACAAAATTATAAAAATTATATAATTATTTAAGTTATTATCGGTTGTTTTGTTGACATTCGGTACTTGAGTTGAAAATAAACTTATTTTGATATAAATTATACTTGTAGTTAAAATTACATCATCTAATGAATGATATTAATGATTTAAATATAACATATATATATCCATTATATATGTATTTTTAATATCCCATAAAATTTGGAGATATGAAATGAAGTGCACCTTTCATGGAGACGGTAGGTCGTACGTACACATGAATGCTACTTTCATTTATTTTTATTTCTAAAATAATAATAATCAAATGATATAAATGTATATTATAATACCATTAATATAGATATTTAATGTATGTATAATAGGTTTAATAAAATAATCCTTTATACATTCTATGAATATCCTGAACGAGTCATATCAAATTGAGGGGGCGGTAGTCCACACTTCCTCAAATGAAATTATCTTATTTACACATTATGGAAAGGATAAAGGTATGTTAAAAATAAAAAATACAGAATCATTAAAAAAATATAAATATACCATATATCATATATAAATATAGTTTCATCATAATTTCCACCATGATAGGTGGTAGGAGAAAATTGAACAATCATCGTTTTGTGAGGCAGTAGTTCGTCGTACACAGAAACAGTATGTTCGTATCAATTAGATAGAGGTGTGTGTAAGTGTAGCTCAAATACTCCTAAAAAAAACATCATAATATATTTAAGATACTAGTTTTGTTATGTAATCATACAATAATAAGATCATAGTGATTCTAGAAAAAATATAAAGGAAAGGAACATGAGAGAAGACGTTACATCTAAATCAGGTCACTTCTTTTGATTGGAGCCAAAAGGATTTCTTGAATTTCTTTCTGAACAAGGAAAGGCTTCTAATAGGAAGGGATGTATGTTGGGAGATTATTTGAGAAGAATTTGGATGATCCAAGGTGCTTGAGAGGTGTGAGTATGTGGGTAGATTTGGTGGCCTTATATAATAGGAAGGAGGGGCACTTTAGGGAAGACTTGAAATATTATATTATTATAAATTGATTTTTGATCACAAAAGGTCCGAAACTCATTAAATTCAAATATAAGATGAGTTTGGTTCAAATAAACATCATAAAATAATTTTTACACAAGATTTGAATATTTGTTTTCCTTATCTTTTTGGTTTAACCCTCATTTTACCCTTTTTAACTTTACAATGATATCACGTTATTTACACATTGGGGGTTAATGTAATTGCCAAATTATGTAAAACGACCCAAAAAAGTAATTTATGACATATTTTGACTTTTATTAAAATTTTTGATGAATATTATATATATTTTTATTTAATATCATTTAATAAACTATTTTATGTTTATGTTATGAATTATGTCAATTTTGGACACTATTCATACTTGACTTTTTTACAAATTCATAACAACTTGATTCCTTAAAAAAACATAGAATCAATAATAACATGTCATATTCACCTAAAGAATTCATTCCTGACATTTATTATGTGAAATAATATTTATTTCAATATTTATTATATCATTTATTTGAATCCATTGTTAATGGAGAAATCAATGCATCATCATTGTGTCATAATTAAATTTATTTATTTAATGTCTAAAAATTATAAATAAAATAACATGATTTAGGAAATAATTTTATATTTATAGTTAATATTTATTGTTAAATATATCATTTATATAACCCCATATAAAAATTGTTTTAGTAAAAAGATACATGTTCATGTTATTTTCCTCATTACATTAAATTAATGAATATAACATGTCATTATCACTCCCATGTGGATACATGGGGTCCTAAAATAGATTGAAGAATGTATATGGTTAGAAATATCTCATCCAATAGCATTAGGATACGTTTTAGGGTCATTTTAATATTATTATAATATTATTTTTTACTCATATTTTCCCGTTTTACCCTTTAACTATGGTAAATAAAATAATTACTGAAGTTACTATTCATGATGTCTAAAAATAGAAGGTACCTATTTAAAAACATTTGAAATCCTAATTCCAAATAAAGAATACATTTTTCCAAATTCAAAACAAATAATTTTCAGAAATTAATTTAAAGTTAATTCCCATTGTCAAAACCAAAAGGTGGGTTTTTAAAAAGTAAAATCTATCAAAAGATTGACATGTGTTTATATCCAATTTAAAAGTAATATTACGTCCAATGAACAAAATTTTAATAATTGATAAAAACTAAATCCAATTACACATTAAACCAAATTAAAATGACAATCTAACTGTATAAATAAATTAGATGAAAATAATATTTTGAATTTAAATGTAGTATTTTTTAACTATTCATTAAAAAAATAAACTTTAACAAAAAATTACCAAAAATTTAACCAAAGTAAATTTTGATGTCTCGATACTATAATAAAAGTTTATTTTTTTTTAAAATTGGACATATATAAGTGAAAATAACAAGATTTAAAAAGGGTTCTCCATAAAAATATGATAAAACTGAATTTTAAGAAAAATACATCTTTTATCTGAAAAATTGAATTTGTTCTTATATCATATCTAGAAAACATATTAGATGACATTAATACATTACATTGAATATATAACATATATTTTTTTATTAATTAAAAATCCATAAAAAATTATATGATTTTATAAACATAATTATTCTCTTTTAAATATGTCTTCATAAAAACACATCATTTACATTCAATTGGTTTTTATTTCAATTTATGATAAAATTTTTAACTAATGAATCATTATTTAAACATGTATAAACCATATTTCAATTTTTTTGATACTATTAATTCTCAGCATTCCAACTACCAGGTGTTAACTACCATTTTAAATAAAAATAATATTATTGTATTTTTTTGGTATAACTCAATGTTGTGTACAATGTAAGATTTTGGAAAAACCCATTGCTGCATGTCAAGTACGCTATTGAAAAAATTACCCCCTTTAATGTAAAATTAAAACCATATTCATAAATATTAATTGAAATGAAAAAATATTATTCTATAAATACCTGCGTCGTTACATCATTCCCCCTTTTGGAAATTTCATCCTCACTGTTTTAAAATTAGACTCAGAAAATTAATTGAAAATCCCCCATCGACAAAAGAGTCAATAAAACTATCACTTTAAAAGAAAGAAAGATAAGTAATAAGGTAACCCTATATAACAAATACTAGGGTTCCATATAGGAAAAAATAGATATGGTAGAAAATTTATGTGTCATGTTCAGATGGAGGGCGATAGAAAATATGATTAGGATAATGTTAACAGCCAGAAAACCATAAACTTGTGATGGGTTAAGTGGTATTTGATTTCCCGACAGGATAAGTAAATGGAAAACGTTTTTATTTTAAGGTTATTTTCATAAATTTAAGGAATTATTTTACTACTTGGAATATGAATATAAGGAAACATACTTACTTGTCAAGTAGAGTTTCATTGTTTAATAAATATCTACCAAAAACGCAACTTTTATCCAAACGATGAGTATTTAAGATGACTTGGTCATAAATGTAGTGCTAAAATCAACTTCTAAAACATCACAGAATCATAAAAATATGAACTATATATTCATTTTATCTTGAAACATTAACCAAAACTAAAATAGCTCTACAATATGAGATAATCCCTCGAAAGGATAATCCTTTATAAAAATAAATACTTCTTTTAATCTCAGAAATTCAATAAACAATTCCCCAAAATTCAATAAGGATCATTCAATAAAAAATACTCTTAAAATCATTCAAATTAATTAAAAACTAATATTGAATCCCAAAAATTTAAGAGGATTTGATCCCCTAGTCTTCCACGATAAATGTTAACATTTATCTTCAAATAACATCGACTACTCTTAATGTACTATACCTAAAAGTAATTAACCTAATCACATTTTCTCTATTATAGGTTAATCATTTCCATAAATATCCCAAATCATAATTTTTCCATAATAAAATCATATATTCTTCTAGAATAAAATTCAACCATTACTCCTCAAATAAAATCTCATAGTCTTTTATTTTCTTTAGGCATATAGTGTTTTTAAAATAGCGAACATGTTCCAAAATAAGATTTATCACTTAATCACCATTTTTTTCCTATACTAGGGATATCCATTTGATAAAGTATAAGATCTCAAAATCAACTTATTCTTGATCCATAAATTCTGTTAAACTAAATGTAATAAGTCATACTAACCAAGGTATTCTTGTAGGATAGTGGTAGGTGATGCACTCTTGTCACCCTTCAATTGTGGGTTTGATTCCCACAACCTTGCTGGACATGATGGGTTTTCACCTTTCCTATGGGCTATACTTCTCCTAAAACAATATAATTTTTATAACATCACAAAAAGGAGATAAAATATGAAAAAATAACCACAACATATTCTAACCTCAAAGGTTATCTCATACCTCACATTTTTCATCCCAATAAGTAATAAACCGTAATTTCCTCAAATTCAAGGATCATATAAGCCCTAATGGTTATTTATAACTATATCCACAAAATAAAATACAATTATTCCTCAAAAAACATTTTTATATAACAAACCTAATAGTTACAAATACTATATGTCTTCCATAGTAATTCCAACATTAATAAATTTAAACATATCATCATCCATAGATCCAAAATAACTCTTAAATTCCTAAAATGTAGACATCTTAATCATCGAATATTTTTCATGATCCTTTATCCATGTTTTTAATCTTATTCTTTTATACTTTTTTCCTTCAGAAAAATGAGGCATGATGTCCTATGATTTAAGTAATGTCAAAACATGAGCTAAGAAATAATCCATACCTTTCATATGACATTTTTTGTTTCCTCATCATCAATTGAAATAGAATTAGGTATTGGTATACATATATTTGTATGGTCCTACTGATCCCATTCCCGAACCTTCTTCTTAGGAAATATATTTGTGTAATGAACATGAACAACACATTTAAAATATTCAATTGATCCCTCTTAAATAAATTCTTTCACATTCTTTACGCCAACTGAATGCTTCCTTTTTCCAGGGAAGGTTATTACTTTTTGACTTTGATTACCACATCTATAACATCTTCTCTTCCCTTTGAAACATTTTCTTAGGTGTTTTTTCCACAACCTTAACACATAGGTTTATGAATATACGTACCTTTATGATTATTACCTGAACTTCCATAGGGATGATTTACTCACATATATGATGACTTAGAAAAATCACAAAGATTTGGGTGGTCAATAATGACCCCAGATAGTTGGTTAATAATAACCACAATATTTCTAATTGTAGCTCCCATTTCATTCAGTTAATTATTTATAAAACCACCACCATTTACTTCACATCCATTTTTACTTTTTTTCCTACTAGATCCATCCATTTACTAAAACCAAAAAGGTAAATGTGATTATATCAGTAAAATCTTCATATACTGTCTTATGGAGAGGGTAAACACTAAGATATACATATTCATGTTATATTAAACTCATTCAATTTATTTAAAATAACTATGATTATTTCTAATATTGTAACCACTGTTTCTATATAAAACATGTCACTTATTCTTAAATAACACCCTAACCACTAATGTTATCTAAACTGACCTCTGATACCAACTATACGGCCCTGACATAAATGTTATTTAATCTTAGGATATGTCAATAATATTAATTTAATTCACATCAAGTATTTTTTCAGGTTTAGTTATTTTGATAATTAGGTCATAACATATACATAACATCTTGAGTATTACAAGTAGAAACTTGTATTCGCTGTCTACTTTTTTCATAAAACAAAAACTCTTTAAAAATAAACACGAAATCATTTCATGTTTTAAAAACATAACACTTCCATTATCCCATCCTTGAATCTATTATTCCTTATATCCTGTGACAGATATTTTAAAACTTGGGTTGAGAAAAAAAATACTCAGTAAGGGATACAAAATGAAAAAAAACTGTTAGTCTTGGGATAGCATGAGAACCATGAATACTTTATCATAAAGTAATACTTTTCATATTTAAGAAGTAGAAAACATACTTCAGCGAATATAAGCTCATTTATTGAACTTTTTGTAACTAAAATATTACCATAAATCCAATATCAAGAAACAGATAGCATATAAATGTAACTTGGGATATAAACATACTTAAAGGGAATAACCATACAGTCAACTTCCAAAAATATCACTAAATGGAATAGCCATACAGCCGACTTCCATACCCAATTCATTGGAGATTATAACATAACCACCCATCCTTGGTTTATCACGGAATATCCTGTCATTTGGCATATCACATAACCACCCATCATTGGTTTATCATGTAACCATCTGTCAAATGTCCTAGTACCATTATATAATCATAACACATAAAATATTTCAAATATCAACTTTTCACTAATAACATTTCATTTGAAATTACAAGAAATAGTTTCAAGATATTTAAATAAAAAATCAATTTCAAAAAGAATTTTAAATATGAAAACACAAAAAAAGGGAATACGGTATTTCTTTTCCTTTAAAAAATATTAAGGCTTATAGAGAAACCCAAATGTTGAATAAAGATTACGGTGGTGGAGAGGTCGTTGTTGCCACATATGTTAAATACATTCCTTTTTTCATTTTGTAAAATTTATTGTAGATAAAAGATTCCCTTTGAATGAAATTAAAATTCACATAGTTTTATTATAAACATTATAAAATAAGGATATGTATATTATCAAAATATGCATCAATGAAAGGATATTGAGATGAAGTCCCTTACCTTGAGTCTGACTCATCCTGTATGTTCCTTATTCTTCCCAAATAATAAAATAAACTTAATTTATACTTACATAAGAACATTTGTTATGTTCATAATTCCATTTATATCACTTATTACCACGCTACAAAATTACATAATTATTTAAGTTAATATCAGTCGTTTTGCCGATATTTGGTACTTGAGTTGAAAATGAACTTGTTTTGATATAAATTATACTTGTACTCAAAAGTACATCATCTATAGAATTATATTATTGATTAAAATATCATATATGTATATATAGTATATATTTATTTATAATATCCCATTACATCTGGATATAAGATATGAAATGCATCGTTCATGGAGACAGTAGGCCGTACGTACACAAAAGGCAACTTTAAATTATTTTTCATTCTAAAAGAATAATAATCAAAGGATATAAATGTAAATTATAATACCAGTATTATAATTATGTAATTTATTTATCATAGGTTTAATAAAACCATCCCTTATACGTTCCATTTATATCATGAATGAGTCATATCACTTTGAGGGGGTTATAGTCCACACTTCTTCTAATGAAATTATCTTATTTACACATCATGGAAAACATAATGGTATGTTGTAAATAAAAATTATTGAATAATAGAGAAAATATAAATATTATATATATCATATATAAATACCATTCCATCATAATAGCCACCATGAGAGGTTGTAGGGGAAAAGTGAACAATCATCGTTTTTTGAGATAGTAGTTCACCGTACATAGAAACAATATCTTCGAATACATTAGATGTAGGTGTGTGTATGTGTAGTTCAAATACATCTCATAAAACAATCCAAGTATATTGATTATAATGGTTTTTTATGTAATAAAAGAATAATAATATCATAGGGATGGAGAAGGAAAATAAATGAAAGGAACATGAGAGAAGGTGTTACCTCTAAATTGGGTAACTTCATTGTATTTGAGACAAAAACCATTCTTGATTGGCATTATTACCAAGGTAATGCTTCTAAGATGAAGTTAGGGATGTTGGAAGATTATTTTAGAAAAATTTAGCAGAGCAAGGGGCTTTATTAGTGTGAGTAAGAGGGTAAAGCTGGTGACCTTTTTAAGAGGGAAGAGGATAACTTTAGGAAAGCATTGAAATATTATTTTATTAAAAATTAAATTTCTTTTAAAAAAGGTCCAAAACTAATTTAATTCACAGATAAGATAATTTTGGATAGAATAAACATCATACAATAATTTTTAGACAAGTTTTGAAAAAAAAAATTATCCTTATTATTTTGGTTTAACCCTTATTTTACCCTTTTTAATCTTAGAGTGATATCATGTTATTTACACATTGTGAGTTAATGTAATTACCATAACATGTCAAACAACCCACAAAAAAAGAAATTTATAAAATATTTTCACTTTTATTAACTATTTTCTCAAATATTAGATTTTTAGGAATTTAATATTATTTAATAAACTATTTTATGTTTTAAGTTATGAATTATGTCAATTTTGGACACTATTGATTCTTGACATTTTTTAAAATTAATAACAACCTGATTCCTTCTAAAAAACATTTCATCAAAAATAAAATGTCATATTCACCAATAAAATTCTTTTATTACATTAATAATATCAAATAATATTTATTTTAATATTTATAATATAATTTATTTGAATCCCTTATTAATGAATAATCACTGCATCATCATTGTGTTATAATTAAATTTATTTATATAATGTATAAAAATTATAAATAAAATACCATGATGTATGAAATATTTTTATATTTCTAAATAATATTTATAGTTTAACATATCGATTATATAACCCCATATAAAAAAAATTAGTATGAAGATACATGTTTATGTTATTTTTCTCTTTACATTAAATTAATTAATAAAACATGTCATTATCACTCCCATGTGGATCCATGGGGTCCTAAAATCAACCCAAGGATTCCCATGGTCCAAAATATTTCATAAAATAGGATTCGGACATGTTTTAGAGTAGTTTTAATATTACTAAATAATTATTTTTTACATTTATTTACTAGATATACCCTTTAACAGTGATTAATAAAATAATTACCAAAGTTACTGTTTATAATGTCTAAAAATAAAAGGTATATAATTACAAAATATGTACCTACTGATTCCAAATATGGAATCTATTTTTTCAAATTCAATACATATAATTTTAAAAAAAATTAATTTAAAATTAATTCTCGTTGTCAAAAACAAAAAGTGGATTTTTAAGATGTAAAATCTATCAAAAGAATGAAAAGTGTTTATATCCAATTTAAAAGTGAAATTACTTCCAATGAAAATAATTTGAATAAATGATAAAAAATTTAATCCAATTAAACTTAAAACCAATTAAAATTATAATATAAATACATAAAAAAATTAGATGAAAATGTAGTTTTGAATTAAAATGTAGTATTTTTTCACTATCCATTAAAAATGAAATTTATCAGAAAATTAAAAAAAATTAACCAAATTAAATTTTGATGTATTGATTCTATAAAAAAAGTTTATCCTTTCATATTGAACATGTAAAAGTTACAAAAACTAGATTTAAAAAGGGTTCTGCATCAAAAGGTGGTAAAACTGTATTTTTAGAAAAATACTACTTTTATCTGAAAAATTGAATTCGTTCTTATATCATAAATAGAAAACATATAAGATAAATTTAAAACATTAAATTGAATATATAACATATATTTTTTATTAAATAATAATCCATAAACATTTATAAGATTTTATATACACAATTATTCTCTTTTAAATAGTTTTTCATAAAAACACATCCTTTATATTCAATTGGTTTTTATTTCCATTTCTAATAAATTTTGTATCCAATGAATCATTTTTTAAATATGTGTAAACCATATTTAAAAATTTAGTTGATACTATTAATTCCCCCCATTCCAACATCTAGACAATAACTACCATTTAAAATAATAATTTTATTATTGTATTATCTTTTGGTATAACTCAATGTTTTCTGCAATATAAGATTTCGGAGAAACTCGTTGTTGCGTAGCGAATACTATATCGGAAAAAAATCCCCTTTAATGTAAAATGAACATATTATTCATAAATATTAGTATAAATGGAAAATTATTATTCTATAAATACATGGGTTGTTACACAAGCCATGTCCCATGGTCACATAGTTTAGGCCACTACACGACCTTTAACCCCTATACACACAATATAGTCCCAAAAGATCATCTTCCATGAAGAGGAAGAGATACTCGGTGTGTGTCACTTAAATACACGCCATTTAGATGGTAATTTTAGTCATGAATTACCAGAGAAACTCTTATGTTTATTCCATTCTTCACTAAAACTCACATATCTACCTAGATGAGATCTTTAACAATTGAATTTGGGCTCTAGCTCCTTAAATAAGTGCATAAACAGAGGGATTGTGACCAAAACTAAAATCTTAATACCTCTTTGGAACAATCCCAAACTTTGGAGATAGAAAAATTCTTGTATTATACTGCTCCTCAATATGATGTTGATTTTCATGAAAAATAGAGATCAGCAGCACCTTGGTTCTTTGATTTAGTGTGTTTCTATCCATCAGAAAATGTTAGGACATGAGGGGAGGAGAAAATGTGGCCTCTTTTTTGTGGTGTGCTCCAACATGGTTGATGATGGTTTTAGGTTATAAATTGATTTTATTTTACTTTAATTATTTAAATCCTCCTCATAACACCCTATCACTAAAACACTGGTAACCAAATCATTCAGCGTGGATGACCATAGGTTACGCCTAGGGTAAAAATGATGTTCCAAAATCACATGTGGTCTCATAAATCTGATATGAGACTCAAAATGGTATTTTTTTATGTTTAATGTTAAAATATACACACACAATAAAATATTTTTAATATTTTTAATATTCCCATACTGAGGCTCCCTGAGCTCTGTCTTCCAGCATAGACTTAGTGCCATACATCCGAAATATTATCTAGAATACACCAAATTCGTACAGGTCAAAACTGAAGTCATTAAAATTTAGATAGTAATCTCTTCTAATTAAATTTATATAAATCCCAATGATCTGTTCAGTGGAGTATCAGTCTTAAAATAATCAATTTAAAATTCTTGGATTCTTGACTCAAAATTTAATTCAATAAATATAAACATTATATTCAAGTTTAATTTGGTTTATTTAACATTTTATCCTTCTTAATACTATAGGATAATTAAATTGTACTCTTATTATACAATAGAATAATCTTTAATTGTGGTTGCATAAAAATAGACATGGTTATAGTTTTTTTATGTTAATATTTCCTTCAGCGATTTTATGATTATATGTAACTATGAATTATTTTTTTGATATATTCATTTTTAATTTTATAAGGATTTTGTATAATTAATTATACATTTCTATTTATATAATTAACAGATAAACTATGTATTTCATTCCATCTAAACATTCATATTATTTCATTTACTCTATTTGATCACCTATAATACCAAATAAAATGACATTCATAAATATATAATTAACTCTACACTTGAAAATTTCAAATAAATAAGTGTAAATATCATGAGATTAATATAATAGTTTATATATTTAGTGAAGAAAATAGAAACCCTTTTCTAAAGGGGAATAACTCTTTGATTCATACTGAGATCAAGTTACTACATTACACACCATACATAAGTATCTCCTTCATTGATTTCCCCTCGATAGATTCTGGAACTATCTCTAATGATCTGGATAATACATCATTTATATATGTCGTCTAACAAAATGTTAAGAGGAACTAGGTGCTTTGGGTTATAAATAAAAATCATGAACATAAAGGGACATGAAAAGTAAGACAGATAATGATTTGTATAACATCATACTTAATTTAATAATAATTTCATCAAAAACACATAAATTAAATACTTTAATTAATCTGAATCTAACACAATCATTGGTTATTATTTTTTATCATCACACTCATATTCAATTTCTACACATTGAAAACTAGATATAAATAATTTCACATATTTTTCAATAAGATATATGACATTAATTAATAACTAATAATATTATTAATTAATTAAATTGTTTGTAATATTTTTCCTATCAAATAACCAAAAATAACCTCATACAATGTAACATTATACAAATTAAATAATTTAATACAATTTAATATTGAATAAATACAATTGTTATAACAATAAGGTATATGATGTGTTCCCTTTTGGTCAGTCCAACGTGGCATGTTCTATATGCAACATAACCTCGTTACATTCTACTTTTCCTACATGGTGTATACTATCACATGTCTTACTTTTTTAAAGAGTGCATACTGAATGTATTGTATTACGAACCTACATTATATTTGACCATACATGTAATTTCATGATATTACAAATAACATGGTTTTGTGGGTCATTCCCTATAGTATAAATGGTCTGTTTGACCACACAACATGACATTAATGTAGAAAGTGTGTACTTCATAATTTTTCTATGATTTTTATGGTATGTATGAATAGTTTAAATGGTTTTTGAATTCCTATAGTATTGAGATTAATTAATTAATAAAATAATTCCTAAAAATCAATGACATGACATTTACATTAATCTACATGCAATGTAGTTTGGTTCAATTCTTAAAACAATTTTCTACCCTTCATTTTGAAATAATAAACAATGTTATGATGGTGTGTACCTTGGATGATTTGTCTTTAATTACATGTCATTTAGAGGACATCAACATGAAATGTAATCTATTTTTTTACTTCCTTAATTTAAAGGAATATTATTTAGTACATATTTAGTATATTAAATTAAGGTTTATTTAGCTCATTTGGACTAGATACACATTGATTACTCCATTCAATCATATATTAATCAGACATTAATCACTATATGGAAAACACATGTTGTGTAATTTGATTACATGATTTTATTGAATTTCACTTGCCTTAAAATGTATAATTATATCAGTTATATAGAATTAAAATTTAATTCAATCACATCAAAATGTGTGTGATCTGGAAAAATTCACATAACATGTCATTAATACATTCTATGAAAATCATCCCATATGACATGTTGTAATTATTACAGTGCATCCTATTTTTTTTTACAAAAACTAAATGATAAAAACACGAGGATCATAATTTTTTAGGGTAATCAGAAACATAGATGCATAAAACCCAATAAATACATGATCTACATCATCTCTCACAGAGTACATCATAATCATAACAATTCTTAGCCACATCATACATAAAACCATTCTTTATATCCTTGTGAAAAGATGACCTAATAATGGGTTACCTCATATTATTAGTGTAGAAAATGATGGGAGATATAAATGATCACATAGACATAATATGTTCATAATGTAATGGGAACATGAGATTAACATTTGAAAATTTTACCATGTATTTCATTGATAACAACATTATTTCCATGAAAAAATCATGGTAGTTAAAAATACATAAATCACAAAGGAATCAAATAACATGGGCCATTATATCATAAAACATTCATAACACATAAGTATGTTCAATAAAATAATCCTTGAAAATAAATTCCTTAGTCATGAATAACGTAAGGTCATAATTTTGGATTGGGTTAACTACACATTCCATCATATCCTTAATCATTGTTCTCTCCCAAGAATATCATAATGGGTATAGTCACATATATAACTCTGTATACCCCCCATTCCAATCCTTATTATCTCATGGGATATAAATCATTAATAAATGCAGTATAAGGATATGAAATTCTTATCCAACCCATCACATAATCATAATGAATTCATATGTAGTCCACAATATCATAAATAAACAATTATATAGAATAACTAGTTGAAATGAAACATGTTTCATGAAAATTTAAATTATTCACCATACAAAAACTGAGGGAAAGTAAAAATGTCTCATAATCATCTCATAATATTATTCTAGAAAAACATTATAAAAGAATAATTGGGATATCATTGAATCATACACCAAATAAAATATATTTAATCTAAAAGTTTGATATAAAAAAATACTATTACAATATCTTTTTGAATATTTATTAATGAAAATACATATTACTTTTTGAAATCATTAATTTAAAATCTTATAAATTATAAAGTAATATGGATAATTTTTTATTTTGAATGAACCTTTTAATCATTTAAATGAATCTTAATTCCATTGATCTTTCATGATGGTGGTAAATTTCATTCATGTCATGTAAGTTAAAACAATAATTGATCTCTTTTTTTGAAAATAGTCTAATGTAACCCATTCAAAAAATGGAATGATGCTTACATTTAATCCTTTTTGAAAATGTTATATCATGGTTATTAATGATTTTATATAATCATATAATAATATTTAAAACTATTCTAGAGAACATTTTAATTAAAACATGAACATGTTAGAAAAAGATTCTAGACCAAATTATAAATAACTTCTATTGTCCATAAAAATAATTTTTAATTTATTTTAAGTAAAAAATATAGAGAAACCGTATTTTTACATGAAAATTACATATTTTAATCATGATAATGAATTTATTGATTGGTAGATCATTATATTTCATTATGGGAATCTTAATCATAAATAATCATGTCATACAATGAGATTTTATCATAAAACCCTTACCAAATTGATAACTTTTGAATAATAATATCCATAAAATAATAAATTCCAATGAATGATTAAATATAATGTTAATAATGATATTTATTTTATAACATATCAAAGGTTTGGTATATACATGTCATAAAATATGATAACTTCATAACATAGAATATGCTCCGCTGATGATAATTCAAGACAATAAACCCTTACCACTTAGTAACATTAAAATAAAAACTACATGAATGATAGAACAACAAATGGGGTTATAAATAGAAATAATTTTCATTATATGAAACATAAAATTATTTCATCGATTTCATATATTAAAAATAAAATAAATAATTTGGTTAATATGGCATATGTCTCACAAAAGGAAAATTGAAATGAGAAATCTACATAACTTAAGTTTCACTTATATCAAAAGAACATAATATATAATAAATATAAATTAATTAAAAATCTATAAAAAAAATTTACATACACACAATATAATATATTATCCAATTGTGACATTTCAACAATAAATTATTTATAATTAATTATTAGAATAATCATTTCCCTGTATTAATATTTTTATTTTTCATTAGTTTTAGTTCGACAATGTCTATAGATATAAATTGATCTTGGTTCCGTAACATCCATAATGTTATTATTAATATAAATAATAAATATACTCATTATATAAATATATATATATATGATTAAGTTCATCTATAATAGGGTGAGATATGGAACATATTTACACGGTTTATGGGGACGGTGGTCCATACATATGCACGATCACTATATTAATTTTCTAACGGAAAGATAGAATGGAAGATGGATATTATATCATAAATAAAAAACAAATATTTATCATGAATAATATATATATTATAAATAAATCTTTATTACTATCCATGTAATGCGGAAATAAAAAAATCATATCTCTCCCTTGAGGGGGGATTCCATAAACACACACACACGATGGATGTTATCATTTTCCAATTGATTAGATGGTAGAAGGTAGATATCATCTCTAATTACATAGTAATAATTTTGATATTAATAAAATATATAATCTTTATAACCATTAATAAATAACTCTATAAAAATGGTGGTGGAAAATAAATTATATCACTACATGGAGATGGTAGTCCACACATATAAAAGAGTGATACATTCACTACATATATGATGTAAAAGTATTATATTAATGGTTGTACCATAATAATAATAAAAATCTTGTATAGTGTAGATGATGAATTAGTTATTTTACGATGAATAAAAGATTTTTATACTAGTCAGGATAAAAAATAAATTGAAATAGGTAGAGATAGATGATTACCTCTCAATATATTTGTAAATGGCCTAACTTTAGTAACCCAGAACTAGTGGTTAATTTAATTCATTGTCACGACATTCAAGGTATTGAATACATAACAAAAAACTATTTTTTATCATTTTAAAACTATATATATAAATATATATATTTCACATATATTCTAAAATATAAAATTTATCATAGAATTCTCTTTGAAAATACCATTATTCTCTTTAACCAATCTATAGTTATAAATCCTAATGTAATTATTGGAATCAAAGGGAATGTCAATAAAATAATGGGTGATCTTGGAATAATAAAAAGATATCTGTATAGTGGAAAAAAGAAATGATTCTATAAATATAACATGAGTATAATGGTATGTTAACTCAATAATAACAATTAAAAACCATATCCAGCATATCAAAGTTCATGATATTGAGTCATAGAATTGAAATTAGCTGTTCATAAGATATGAATCATAATTTAATCAACGATAATGATCCATGAGATCATAACATTTTTATTTTAAATTAATTAAATTTGTAAACACATAATGAAAGAAACCCCTTTGTTAAGGATAACGACCAATACATTCATTACGGGTTATCTTGGACTAACAAAATATGTACCTGCTTCGGGTTTGGGCTAACCACCCTTATACTATAATTTTCGGTAGTAGTCCAACCACACATATACCTTATTTTTCAGGAAAGGGATAACCTCCCATATACCCTCTTATTTTAGTATTGGGAAAATATCTCATGTGCCATCTTCTTTTGGGAAATAGATAATCTCTCAGGTTCCATCTTATTTCGGGATTTATAACAGCTCGTGTACCCTTGAGATCATAGAATATAAATCATTACCCAATTAATTGGTTGAGAATATATGTCCCACTTGTGTTTCTTATAACTTAACCTCAATCCATGGTTATAACATAGGCAGCATCATTATATGAAAATAATATATATGTGTTCCACCAGATCTTAAAATAATCGTCATATCAGAACCCATGTAAAGGGATGAGTTTGATATAAATTTCATTATATAATGACCAGTGGAAAAGGGAATAGTTTCATTATCATTTCATGATTTCATAATTTCATTTCCAATAGAAAATATAACATTTTTCATATAATCTTCATCAACATAATCATTAACCATCCATAGAATTAATAAGGATGGTAACATTGAATATTATCGATAGTATAACATTAGTAAAATAAAAGAATGCCATATTTGATGAGAAATTATATTTAAAGATCCCATGGAATATTTCCTTTAGAAAAATAATTTCATTAAAAAATAATTTAAAATATAAAAACTTTTCAAAATCTATTTCATATTGAAAATTATTTCATAAAAAACATTTTCAAAATTCTTTTTTTTTTGAAAATAATATTTGAAACACAAAATCAATTATATAAAAATAATTTATAAAAATTTAAAAACATAACTAATTTTAAAAATAATTTTTTAAATTATATTTATTGACTATTTTTAAAAAAACGAAATCATTTTTAGAAAACATGGTTTTGGTAAAAAACATTATTTTTCTAGAAAATAGATTTTTGAACGAGGAGAGAAATAAAGTAGGATTTTTGTAAAAATATATTTTTGATATATTGAGTAAAAAAATAAAGGATGATTAAAGGAAAATATGTATTGTATTTACATAAATATAGGAAAAGAAAATTAATGAGTTCCTTGAGAGATATATCATAATATCTTATTGTCGAAACCATAATCATTAAAAATCTCTATAAATAATGAGATTACAACATAAAATCATTACATATTTGTAGCTTTGAATCATATTAACCATCAAATAATAACATTAAATGGAATTAATAATATAATTAAAATAAGTATATTAATAATATAATTTGTAGAGAGGGAATTATATACACCTCATGTAGGAAGATGGGTGTATAATATAGCATAGGTATTAAAGAAGGCCAATTGAGAAACAACATCTTACCATATTGTAACCTCTAAAATATAAATATATTGAAGGAGATATCATAAAATAGATATTTATATCAATTTAATTTTCATGATAAAAATCATAAAATATATTTATTTCCCATATATAACCCCATTAAATAAATATGATGTGAATATCGAATATGTCTCATAGAAAATAAAATTGAGACAGAAATCCCATACATTAAGTCTTGAATTACATCATAAACCTTTTAAAATACTATAATATATATATTATACATAGATTAATTAATTATAATAATATATATCATAGAATATATTAATTTATTAATATCATTTAATACCCTTTTATTAAAAATTCATTATTAAAATTATATTTCGGGTATCAACTGCTTTGTTTTTCACATATGTTTTGGTTTGATATATTTTTTCCATTTACATGATCATAGTTAAAAAATATACATAATATTTAACATTAAATAAATAAAAAATATATTTATTATATATTTATTTATAGTAATCTATTAATGTTAGAGTTAGAAAATGAATTACTCTATTCCAGGACACGGTAGATTATATATACACATGAATGTTGTCTTCATTCTCATGAAGGATGGAATATATGAAATGTAAATAATTTATCACACATAATGAATAATTGTTTTTTCATATATTAGTCATAAATATTATATATATTCTTTTAATTTACACTTATTATCATCCAAGTAAAACAAAAAACAAAAACACATTGCATCGGTTCATGTGGTCTTGGTCACCGTAGACACGAGAGACATTATTGTTTTCTGATGGGTTGGAAGGAAATAATTTATTTGTGATATTAAATTTTTATAAATTTTTGTGTGTAATAAATATCACAAATAGTCATTAATTTTTTTTTCATTTTACCATCTATGAAAAGTTTTAGTGAATAAAAAATCACATTTCATCGCAAGTAGTTTTTTCACCCTACAAACTAATGAAATTATGATATCTACCATATAATGGAAAGTAAAAAAATAAACATGTGATATAACAATTCCATAGGCATAATAATTATATAAATATAATATATGTACAATAATGTTTTCATTATAACAATTCATAAGAAGCGTATATGGAAAAAGAAATATATCAGTTCACGTGGTGGTAGTCCTCCATAGACATGATTGATAGTTTTATTTCCCATTTAAGTTAAGATTAATAATATATTTTTATTTAACTTAACATAATAAAAACTCTATAAATGTATGAAACTTATGTTATTAAATGTGCATTATTAAATAATAATTGGTTGGGGTGGAGGAAGAAATAAAATAAAAATTCTCGTTGAAGAACGTTCCCCAAACTATGGAAAACATATTTTGGATTGAACAAAAGGAAATACTGGATGAGGGAAGGGATGTGCAGATGTAATTTTTTCAATTTTTTTCCATAATAGTATATTAATGTGTGAAGAATGGAGTAAAGGGTGTGGAAATTTATATGCGAGTTGAGTTTCATGCTTTTAATTATTGAAAGGATAAAATTCCACCCATGTAATTATCATGTCACTAGGATCCAATAATTATCCAATCATGATAATTGAAGGGATATGTCTAAATATTGTATTAAAATTGATTTTGGACATTTTCTAGCTCATTTTAATCCCCTATATTTTTTTAAACCTTGGTAAAACCATTTTGAACTTAACTGCAGTTATTAATTTGTATTGTTTTTCTATTCATTATGGTAAAAAATTGAATTTAAATTATTTGGTGATATAATATATTATTATACATAATATTTATTCATTTTTTCTAAATTCTATTCAAATAATTTTTACGTTTTAATTTAAAATTAATCATGTTTAGGTGATGAGAATGCAGGTTTTCAATTTGAAAATGTTCAAAATTTCAAAATATTTTTATATCAAAATTCAATATGAAAATAATTTTAATGACCTGTAAAAAAATAATAGATAAAAAATTGAATAACATTTACCTTTAAAACCATATTAAAACATTTTTATGTTATTAAATCCTTTAAATTTAATATTAATTCATAATAAAACCAGTATTTTTCACTACTCATTGAAAAAAATTCTTTTTAGAAAATTATCATAAATTCTAACTATGATAATTTAAACATGTTGATTTAAAAATTATTATTATTTAATAAAATTAGTTCTCTAAAATTGAGCAAATTAAATTTCAATACAAGTTCACCAAATACGATAAAACTAATTTTTAGTAAAAAATAATGTTTTTAAGCTTAAAATTAGATTTTTTTTCTTATCATTTATCAATAAAAAATATTAGATGAATGTAAAATATTGATTGATTATAATATATTAATATATATATATATATATATTTAAAATTATTTACTATTAGTTATTAATTTAATTTATTGAGGTAAAATTCTGTTATGCACTTGAAAATATAATTTTCATAAAGACATTACCTTTACATTCAATTAGTTTTTATTTTAATTTATAATTAATTGAGAACCAATGAAATCATTTTATTTATTTTTAAAAATTAAATTTTCTTATCATAGTGAATCCTATTCATACCCACCATTTATTGTTCTTGGAGATAACATGCATATTAATTAATGATTTTGATAGTATGTTTTTGATAGGAAAAACAAGATTTTTCATATAGTGACGGATATAAAAAACATGTTTTTTCAAGTAATGAAAGTATAATATGGTGTTTCATGTCATGAATTATATATAATAAACTTCAAATTTTTTGAATTAAGTCTATAAAAAAATTATATCAATTTTAAAAATTACATAAAATCTTGATATGTTACATTTTATCCCCCTTAAAATGAATTTCACCAATAAAACTCATATCAGTCATCAAAGGTTGTACCATTTGATAATTTCATCATAAAATCCCAAATCATATAACTTAATAATACAAAATTAATTAAAAATGGAAATTTAGAAACATAGAGGTTACCTAATGTAACACACAAAATAGCTTTCCAAATAAGTAAAGTATTTGAGGGAAATTAGATGATGGGTTTAGAAGGGTAAATTAACACACAAGAAATAATATAGAGTGATAGAGGAAAAGGTCAAGAGAAGGATAATTTACAAAAAACCATAGATCAATTATGTGGGATAAAATTCATTGATAAAATAAAAAATCATTCTAATAGGATAAAATCATATTTAAATATATTTTTTAAGTAGATATACTTAAAATATTTAATTTTATTTCAGAAGGATAATCTCACACTTTGGTTGTTCCTTGATAAATTTCCGCTTTATCTCTATCATTAGGAAATTAATATTAATTGGTTATTCCTAGATAAATAATTGATCATGATATTCATAATGGGAAGGCAAGACATTACTTTTAACTCTATTTTTCATCATGAAATAATGGTTATCACAAGTTATCCAACATTATAAAGTAATTATATTATTAATTCATTCATTCATCTATAAAACATCCACAAATGATCAATTTAAAACCTTTCAAAAAAAAATTAGCTTCATGAATCCTTCAAATTATGTTTGAACAAAATTGAATACAATGATTGGAATGATTTTATGTCATATACTTCCAGGATCAACCTTACAATTTTTTTTTCATCTATAAAATATACTATAAAATTATATATATATATATTAATCCCTCCTAAAAGGTTATAATAACACCACATATTATTCCAAGTGTATTTTAACTTTTATTCCTTAAATATGTTCTTGTCGTAGACAAAAAAAATTCTATTACAAATTCATGTTTGACCTTGAATTGATAAATAATCTTAAGTCTATTTATAATATAAAATGTTATTTCCTAATTCTAAATTCTATTTTATGAGAGATAATCCGTTCTCAAAATAATAAAAAATCATTAAAGTATGAGCATAAAGATTTTCATTGACCTTATTCATATAAATTTTGACATGAAATTTCCAACTATCGAGGGTAAGATAAGTGTGGCCTAATTAGAATTATTCACTTCATATATTTTTGTTTTATAAGAATTACCTTTATCCTTCAGATTAAGAGGTTGAAGATGTCAATCATCATTATAAAAATCAAATTTGAGCACTTCTTAGTATAATTTATATACACATTTTGTTTTAAACACACAATTAATAATGGTGCATTAGGTTGAGCTTTACCATTATTCCAATCACTTTAGTGTTGACTCTTTTGATGACCTTACTTTTCACGCTTAAAAAATTTATTAGTCCCCTTATGATAATTCCACTTTATTTTTTCCACATATTGAGTATGTTGGAAGGATCATTTTCTTCTATCAATGGTTTTTAGTGTTTCATTTTAATTTTTTAATTCTTTTCTTATCTTAACCATGATATTGATGGGTAACTTCAATTTCCATTTCCAAATTTATTGATTGTAAACTTATTTCATTATAGAAACTAAAGTCTCATATGGATAAATCCCTTTAGAGACATAGTCTTAAGACACTGAAGAATAAATTAACCTTTCAATCAGGATAAATAATAATAAAGAAATTGTACCCCACAAGTCCTATAATTTTTTTTTCATAGATACAAACAAACTCATAATCCTTCAACATAATAATTTTAAATTCCTTCTTTATTTTAATATGATTAATATGTGGGAAATACTTTTTGAAAAATATTATCTAAAATTAATCCCTCTCCCTAGAGTCAATTTCTTCTCATTAACTCATTTTTCTGAAAAGGTTACACCATTTGCCTACTTCAAAGTCCAAATGATAGATAGAAAATCTATCTTTTTTATGTACTAAACAATGGAAGATTGAATGTTTCATTTTAATGGTTCAGATCCGTTTCTCAAAAACTATTCAATCATTTATTACACTATTATATGGTGCGCATTTTCTCATTATGCATTCAGGAAATCATTTATCACTAATTTTATCATTTTTAATTTCTATATGAATTATTTCTTTAGAATGATGTGGGACCATAGAGACAAGTTTTTATACCTTAGAATACAAAACATTTGATGGCTTAGTTGAAAAATCAATTGAGTTTTAAATAAATTCATAATTAGCATGGTTACTTATACTTTCAACCATTTACTAAAAAAATAATTTTATTAAAAATTATAATAGTAGTGGGAAATTATATTATCATGAAAATAATTTACAATATTCCTAAATCATGACTCCCTCTTTTAAATAAATGACAAAATAGGTTTAAACTAGGTCACACCTAGTCATCATTTTTTTAAATCCTTCGTAATTTTTTATAATGAAAATTTTAATTATCTAAAGATTATCCCCCATGTGTGTTAATCCAGTTGATCAGTAAGTCTTATTGTAATGTAGTATGTAACGTCCCAAAATTCTAAAGTGAGAACATTTTATTAGAGAGCTTGTATGATACACATCACCAAGCATGTAATGGAATATAATATCCCAAGACTTTATAGTATATTTACTATTCTAAATATATTCTACATGAATTCATTACTTTTTAATTAACATAAAAAAGAGTAATCGTGCGTTAAATACAAGAGTGGATTTCTTTAGTAGCTTACATTACACGCAAGACCGAGTTTTACCAAACAACATTATATTATTAAAAAATTATTATTTAATATAATATGATATATCATAGCCATTGAATTAGTAGTTATGAATAGTTTTAAATAAATAATTAAAATCTATGGTTTACAAAAATATAATATGTATTCATTGATTTCAAATTAATTATAAATGAATACAAGAACCATTTTAATATAAATGGAATTTTTTTATATAAAAATGTTTTTATGCTCACAAAGATATATTATCCTAATAAATTATATTAATTATAATTATTGAGCAATATTAATGTAATTTATTTGTTATATATTCAATACAATATTTTTTATATTCATCCAATTTTTTTGATAAGAATAAGATAAGAACAAACCCAATTTTGTGCATAAATACCTACATTTATTTAAGTCACTTTATTCACATTTTAAGGGAGAACCTAATTTAAATCCAATTGTTATAACTTTTATAGATTTTATAAATCAAAATAAAATTAATATTTACAATAGAAATATGAGAATTAGGTTATAGTGATTTTTTGGTAATTTGTTTGAGAAGTTTCTTTTTTTTTAATAAATAATTACCAATATTGAATTTTAATTAAAAATAGCATTTTCCTCTAATTTAATTATAAGGATAAATTATATTTATTACTTTTTAAATTTTTAATTAGATAAATGTTTTATAAATTAATACAATATAGTGTATCAGAATGAAATTCACCTTGAAATTAGATATAGAAATGTTGAAAAGTTTTAAATGGTTTTACCTTAAAATCCAACATTTCGTAACGTCTGTGGGATTAAATTAAAATGAATATATTTAACTCTAGTAATTTCAATTTGGAATATTGGATTCCAAATTTGGAATCAGAATAATTTATAATTTCTAATAAGGGCTATATAGTTTTTGACCAAAATGATTATTGAATACGAATATAATTCATTACATTGATTATGGTAAAGTTAAGATTAATAAGGGACTAAACCATAGTCATAATTGGTCAAATGGAAAATAAGCTTGTCTCAAAACATTTTATAGCCAAATTTCATCAATATAATACATTTTATATAATTTGGACCACAATAGGAGCCTATTTTAACTGAAAAAACTAGTATGGAATTCATTTTCAAAACATTAACAAGAGTGGAACTCCTCCTCAACTATATAAAGGTCTCCTATACTTCCACTTTGTAAAACCATTCAAGACACTTTGGTTCAAACCATATCTACCCAAATATATCATAAATAACACTATAATCAACATATAATCCTTAACATGGGGAAAAAACATCCCTGTGATCCCTTTGGTGAAAACATAATGGAGTTACCTGATTAAGAGGTAGAATCCTTCCTGAAGCTCTTTACTTTTATTTTCATTCTCCACTATTTAAATATTTTTTATTCCATTTTTATATATTAAAAAAATTCCTAAATACTCTTATATTTTATTATTATAAGGGTTCAAACTACTCTTACACACACTACCATCTAATGTGTAATGAATTTATCATTTATGTGTACAGTGAACTACCACCTCATAGAAAAAAGTTGTTTGTTTTTCCTTTACCACATATCATGTTTAGGAATTATGTTGGAAAAAAGATTGAAATATTTTATATATGTTATTTATAAAGTATTTATAATTATTTAATTCTTTTATAACACATAAATTTATTCATTAATTTGGTGTAAATAAGACAACATTGTCTATGGAAGTGTGGACTGCCGCCCCCTTAGAGCGATGAGATTCATTCACACTATACATGGAATGCATGAAAGTTTATTTTTATAAACAGATGATATATATAATAAATTATTATTATAATGGAATTATAATATACATATGAATCATTAACATTTAATATTTTTAACATCATAATGAATAGGATGTAGAATTCAAGCATACTTACGACATACCCTCACCATGAACAATGCATTTTATTTCTTGTCTCCAAATATTATATTTTATTATTTAAAAATATACACTAGATATATTTTATATCTAAATCATGGTTTAAATTATATGATGTTTAATACAGGAAAATAACAACACAAAATAAGTCCAAACATTCTAGAAAAACAAGACAATTAACACAAAAAATAATGAAAATAAATAATGATTATTAACAAATAAGTAATAATATATAATAATAATAATATCATATATGATGTCATAAATATTAATATTTTTATATAATAATGTAGAGAAATTTTTTAAAAACTTATATAGGAGGATAATGAATTTTCACCTAAAAAGGAAATGCAAAGTAAAATATTTCATCTCAATTTATGTTTGATGGAGACTTTTTTTTGTTATGAATGTATATTATTTTATATGGTGTATATAATTACCTTTTAAATTTTCTATCATGAATAAATTTATTCACATTATTTTATAAGTCTAATTTAATGGAATACCTTTATGTGGATTAGGATTCCAAATGTTTCAATGTTGTATCAGATAATCACTTTATTGTTCTCCACCAAATTGAATATATATGGTTTATATAGAGACATTTTGAATTATAATATCCTAATTATGAAAACTTTAATGTCATTTTGTGTTTTAATTTCAATAATTTGTTCAAATGGCAATTTAGATAAAATTTATCCAAGTAGAAAAGAAATTTCACAACTTAATTCATTTTTTAATTAGGATATATTAATTCCTCATTGTCATTAATATTATATGATTTTGGGTAAAATGATTTTGAATATATCTTGAATTATTTACACGTATGGATTCACAGTTGATACAAATAATCTATAAATTTATTGATTATCACATCAATTTTATAATATATTCAAGGGTTTACATTACAATTTCATTTTCTTGGAATTAATTACAAATGAATTTACATTTAAGGAAATTATTTATAATTTTATAATAAACCATTTCATTTTATTATTCTCTTGTTATTCATGAAATTTTTAATGTAATATTACCATTTCCACCTCCTTTTAACATAAAATGGTTTAAAAAATTGTTTTAATAGAACCCCACAACATTTTTCTTTTTATTCAGATAACTTATTTTTTTCTATAATCCATGTTTTCTAAAAAGGCATTCAAGAATGTTATTACCCCTTAAAAAATTATTTATTGAATACATTTTCACACTTTTTTTTTCCAAGTTGTTTCAAAATAGTATTCCTGTCACTTTCTGAACAATTCACATTTCCAACCTTTTTACCGTGAAAGAGAAGTGTTCTTTTTTACCTCATATAGAATGTATTGATGTACCCACCATCATATCTTAGATTCATCTCTTTCAAGTTTTAAGGTTTGATTCTTCTAATTTATTTTTTGAAAATATATTTACAAAGAAATGTATTTTCAAAATGTTTTTGAAAATAAAAAGATATTTTCCACAAAAATGTTTTTCAAATATATTTTATATTATTTCTATTAATAAATGTCAACAAAGATTTATCCTTAATCCTATTATGTTATTTTGTATTGATTCCATCAATATTCTTCTACATGATGGTTTATAATTGATTTAGACATGGAAATTATTTACATTTAATCCATTGATTACTTTGTTAATCCCCTTGAAATTTTCAATTTCCTTTGATCATTGAAAATTGATTTCCCCTTAATTATCCATATCAAGTATCATGGATATATTATTTTCCTAAACTGAATACCATTTTTCATATGATGTTTACTTTGAATGTTATTTGATTATATGGTGAAATATTGGAAAATATGTATTTTCTTCTTTATATAGATATTTGAAAAGGTGCATTGTTAAATAGATTATAAGATATAAGAGGAAATATTTGGACTAGTATGATATGGGTGGGGCCTAGTTATAGGTATCCCCTCAAATCCTTGGCTGTATCATGGGATGAGTCAGTCGGATAGCTTCCTTAGAGGGTTTTATATCAGATATTCTAATCCATATTATGATATTTATTTATGGTAATGGTTCTATTTACCTAGAAAAAATGTAGTCTAATAATTAAGAATTTCTCTCATTTAGTTTAAGTTATAATTCATCCATTAGTTTTTTTTGTAAACATATATATTTATACATATCAATTTTAGTTCATTGATTTAATGGCATGTTTTTTAGTTTCTTACCTTTCAATATTTAGTTTTCCTTATCGAGTTATTTGAATTCTATGTGGTTATAGATATTTACCTTCCCATGTTTCATTCTTAGTTTATTGAATGCATGGAATTTTTGTTCAATTAGTACCTTTTCCATATTAATTATTCTCATTGATTCATTATTTCTTCAACTATATATTACCATTACTGATAATTTTAGCTCCACATTATTTTTTTTGCTTCCCTAAGATTCCATGATGTGTATTATGGATGATATTAAAGGACACAATAGATGGAATACTGTAATTATACTTGGAAATAAAATTAGCTATTAATTACTGTATTAATTCATAAGATAAGACTAATGTATGTATCTATTTTACCAAGACTACTAAAATTTTCAATCCTTTGGGATTTGATTTATATATATCATATGGAAATGTAAAAGATATTAGACACCGACTCTGGGAATTCTGTGGTTGGGTCTCTATAGTTGGTATCAGATCAAGTTTAGTAGAAACTTGGAAAACTAGTTTAGGAAAACATATATTAGGGAACATAACCCTAATATAGACTTTGAGTATATGTATAGAATAACATCCATGAATTTATTTAAGTTATATATTATCTAGGTCTTTTATAAATACATACATATCAAGATACTACAGGAAGATTTGGTTCTAGCATAAATGTGTCACGGGGTAACAACTCTAACAAGGTTTGTTGGGCCAGACTCGGGATAACCTAGTACATGAAAATGGGCCTTACAATGCACACGGTTTCTCACTCCCATGGGATATTATTAGGAAAATTAACATTTTTTAGAATCCATTATGAATGATATGAATAGTTGACAACATTGAATGACTTGGGTTAAACCATATGTGTCTTAGATTTAAAATAATGTAACAATATTGTGACATCCAAAAAATTATTATATATATTTTTTCAATATGATAACTGATGCTCACACTATGGTTTCTAGTTTCTAGAAATTCCCTTCTCTATAGGACAAACCCTATACCATTAAGGCATATGTGGAAATAAATTGATGATGTATTTTTGTAATGGGGATGTATTGAACACTTTAGTTAAAAGGATATTTGGTGATTAACCATATTTCAATAATTACCATCATACTTTTTGGGTACTCTATTGGAATTATATTATTATGGTTTTAGAAAAGTATAAATTTTATGAAGGGTGAAAACACATCAAATTTGGAAAGATCATGGAACTTGAACCCATTATCAATTGATGATAAGGGTTTTTTTCATACCACTAGCCTACATGTTTCTGTAGTTAATGTGTAATTATTTTTATTGAAACAATTTGATGAATACATATTCATGATGAACTAGTAGTGTTAATTCATTAATATTAGAGATTAATTTATTAACCTTATTGGATTTTGGAAATAGTAAAAGATAAATGGAAATACATGCCATTTTTTTATTGGCCCGATGATTCATTTGAGGTTTATTTTAGTTCTTTAGACATTAAATTTGTTTTTTGGATATATATTTCAAGATGCAGTGGATGAAATAGAATTTGATCTAAGCACCGCCAAAATAAATAATTGATCTTATGGAATTGAAACATATCAATTTTTTATATTTTCTTATATTCATAGGTAGTAAATTAAATAATAAATATTAAGAAAATGATAAAACAAATGTTGTCCTAATACCATAATTTTTATTGAACTAATGGTCTTCTCAATCATTATAGAATTAGGAATTTTATACTCTCAAATTTACATTTATATTTCACATGTATTTGATCAATGATCTCAATCACTCCATATAAATAGTTACACTTTTCTACAATGTATATACTACCACTTTCCACTAATGTTGTTCAATATAGAGACTTTGTTACATGTAAGTCCATGTGACCTTTTTTACTTCACATTCTCTTTTTCAAGTGGATGATATATGAACCATTCCCATGACGGGGGATAAAAAAATAGGAAATATCAAACAACATTTTACCATGATCAAAATTAAATTTTGAGGACCTAATTTTTTTATGAAGGGGATAATTTATCTCCATAAAATTCTAATGTAAGAACATTGTATTTGATAGCGTGTATAACACGCATCACCAATCACGTAATGGAATATAATATCCAACGAATTTATAGTATATTAATTATTAGAAATATATTATATATATATATATTATATACTTTTCGATGGACTCCAATTATTGTTATATTATGTTTCACGCAAGAGTTACTTTTTTTATTAGCTTATGTTACAAACAAGACCGAGTGTTACTGAACTAAAATATATTATGAAAATATTATTATTTAATTTAAAATTATAGAACATTTTCATAGAATTGGTAGTTATAAATAGTGCTAACTATCATATAAAAAAATATATTTTTCACAAATATAAACTGAATTCATTAGTTTCAAATTAATTGGAAATGAATATAATAAAAAACTGAATATAAAAGGAATGCTTTCATATAAAACTATTTTAATCCTCACAAAGATATATTATCCTAATAAATTATAATAATTTCAATTATTCATTGATATTAATGTAATATATATATATATATATTATATGTCCAATAATGTGTTTTTTATTTTCATTCAATATATTTGATAAACATAAGATAAGAACAGACCAAATTTTATGCATAAATACCTATATTTAATTAAGCCACTTTTACCGCCTTTTAATGGAGAACCTACTTTAAATCAAAATTTTGAAACTATTATATATTTTATATTTAAAAAATAAACATTTTATTTGAAATAAAATCATAATAATTTGGTTAGGGTGAATTTCTATTATATTTTTTAGAAGTTTCATTTTTTAATGAATAATTAAAAGTACTGAATTTTAATTCCAAAATACTTTTAAATCTAATTTATTAATAAATAAAAATTATATTTTTTATTATATTTAAAGTTTAATTAGATAAATATGTTATATATTAATATAATATAGGTAATTGGAATCAATTTCAAATCAAAATTTGATATAAAAACCTATAAAACTTTTGAATGTTTTTACTTTAAAAACCCATATTGTCGTCATGTATATGGGATTAAATTGAAAATAAATTATGTTGGTTATATTATTTTATTTTGGATAAATGGATTCATTATTTATAATAATAATAATATATAGGTTATAATAATTTAAAATTAGTTTTTGATGAAAATTATTAGTTAAAATTGATTAAAATTAATTATGTCGATTAATGTAAAATTATGATTAATAAGGGGGTACACCTTAAATGTTAGGGAAAGAATTACATATAAACTTGTCAAAAATAAATTATATGTGCATATTTCAACCATTTAATCAATTTTATATATTTTTATATATTATGGGATCCACTTGAAATGGGAAAAACGTTGGAGAAATTTCATTTCAAAAAATTTACAAGAGTGCCACTCCTCAACTATTAATAGGACTCCTCTCCTTAAATTTACTCACACTATTCAAGACACATAGAATCTGACAATATTTATCAAAATATATCCTATTAATCTCTATACACATCATAAAATACTCAATTTTGGAATAAATCCTTCCATGGGATCCCTTTTGTGCAATCCAAAAGGAGTTACTCGATTAAGAGTTAACAACCATCCTCAAACTCTTTCGTTATATATCCATTATCCACTATTTCAATTATCCATATTACCTGATTATGTAACAACACACATATATTAAATATAATGATATTATATTATTCTAAGGGTTCTACATACACTTACTCACACCTCCGTCTAATAGGTATGAACATACCATTTATTAGTACGGCGAACTACGAATTCACGACATGAAGTTGTTGGTTTTTACATTACCACATCACATGGATTGACATTATGATGGTCACTATGTTTATACATGTTATATATGATATTAATAATCTATTTATAATTATATAATTATTTTAAAACACATTTTATTATGCACTCAATTTTGTGTAAATACGATAACATCTGTTGTGGTAGTGTGGACTACCGCCCCTCAAAGCAATGTTATTCGTTCACGCTATACATGGAAAGTATTAAGAATTATTTTGGAAAACCTATAGTATATATTTTAAATAATTATCATAATATAATTTTAATTTAAATATTTATCATTTAATTCTCTTTATTTTAATACAATAATGAAAAGGAAGTAGTGTTTATGCGTACACACGACCTATCATCTCCATGAACGATGCATTTAATTTCTTATCTCAAAATATTAAATATTATAATAAATAAATATAAAATGGATTTTTATGATATATAAATCATGTTATACCATGAATATATAAATAAACCATGATTTTAACTACAAATAATAATCCAAAATATTCAATAAAACTAGACAATTAACACTAGAAATTGTGAAAATAATGAATAACAATTAAAAAATGGGTAATATGATATAATAAGGTGATAATATATGATATCATAAGTATTAATATGCTTCTAAAAGAAGTTAGTGACTTGATTAAAAGTATTATTGAAGAGGTTAATGTACATTCACTGAAAAATGAAACACAAGGTAATGGATTACGTCTCAATTTACATACCATTGAGATATATTGGTTATTATGCACGTAGATTAATTAATATGATGTATATACTTCCATTTTACATGTTATATAATGAATCTCCTTATTTTAATGATATTAAATTTTTCATTTAATTTCATTTCTCCATGGGGATTATAATTCAAATGTTTCAATATGCTACGTGGTACTTGACAATGGTTAAATATTAATTTCCCCAAGAATGATCTGAATGATTATCATTGTAATCTCACTTCATTTTGTGATTGATAACATAATATGGAAATAATAACTTTATTTTTGTTCACCTAATTTATTATACATGGTGTACATCATTCCAATTTGACTTATAATATCATGATTCATTTATTATTCATGTTATTTTGAGTTTTATTATGAATTATTTCTTCAAAGGGGATTTGATATAAAAGTAATCCAAGTTTAATATAAATGTCATAACTCAATCCCTTTTTTATTAGGTTATATTAATTCCTTGTTTTCATTAATATTATATGATTATTTTTTTAAAAACTTCAAAAACATCTTAATTTATTTCCACCTCCCTAATGTAGATTTATAGCTAATACACATAATCTACACATTTAGTGATTCTCACATCAACATTAGAATCATTTAAAGGGTTTACATAACAATTTAATTTTTTTCACAATTGTTAACACATAAATTTAAATTATTGGAAATTATTTTATCATTTATAAAATAAACCCTTTCATTTTTTTCTCCTCTATTTATTCATAGCATTTTTTATGTAATAATAGTATTTTTCCACTCTGTGGTACTTCAAATGTTTTGAAATATATTTTTATGAAAACCCGAATTTATTTATCTCTTTAGTTTGAGAATCTATATTATTATAATTTTTTTTTCTAAAAATGTTTTAAAAATGTTTTTTCACTATCCAAAATGATTTTTTAAATAACTTTTTACCATTTTTCAATTTACAAATGTTTTCAATGGAATATTCATGACATATTCATTAATATCATATCACTCATGATGAAAAAAATATCCTACCTCAATGCAAGATATTACCTCATGGATTTTGTTAATATATTAAAGTACATTTCTCATGATACAAATTAATAATAATACCCATTCCAAGGATCATTAAAAATCTTCACAGATATGAATATCCAGTGAAACATATAATTTGTAAAATTCATACAGGTGAGTTATTATTCATAACCTCCTATCTTGGAGATTACCATGTGGAAAAAATAATGATAAAAATTATTTTTCTCTTAGGAGAATTAAACACTTTTTGATCATACATCATCTATATCAATGTAGATAGGTTTAATTCAAAAAATGAATAAAATTTTGACAATATTTTTATATCACCTAAATGATATCATCATTGTGGGGAACTACTATAAGATTTCATTGTTAATAAATACTCTATTGAAGTTAAAATTTTATATGTTATAGATGAGATATCATTTCTTTCATAATATATTAATACTTATGCCTTTGAATATATATATATTTTTAATATAATATTCTCTATATATTACTCTAGCGAACAAACTCTATCAAAATTAACTCATATTGAGTGGTTCTAAATAATATGGCATTGTAAAATTATTTTGTTAGAATTATAAATTAATGGCCAAATGAATTCTCACCATGAAATATTTATTAGTTATTGATTTAAAATAGATTAATTTGCTGTAAAATATTATTACAACTAAAATTATTATTAAATTTTTCCATAAATATGTTCCAAACATTTAAAACAATGTACTTATTTATTGAAAAGACATTAAGGATGTAATTATGATGAGTTACATATTAGTCGGCTATGAATAATTATGGTATTATAAGGATTTTGTGAGAAATTATTGGAAATTATTTTATTTTATTAGCTCAGGTAGAGAGTGTTGTTGAATCTCTTTATGAATATTTAGGATTTTAACATTTATTTAAAATTTGTACATGTAATAAATTTTCATTTGAGAATAATAATATATTCCTAGATTTAAAAATATGTGTTTCTTAGTGATTTGAGTTATGGAATGTAAATTAAATGATATATTATTTAATAGGTAGGTTTCTTCATGATTAAATGATGTAGTTTCTTATTTAAAAATTAAAAAATGATTAAAGGATTAATGGAACATTATTATTAATATAATATTTGAATTAATAGCCTTTTTATAGTAGCAAATATAATTATTTCTCTAGAATGAAAAATATTGTTAAATGATTTTTAACTAATTAAACTGTTATGAAGGGTTGAGGCATGTTTCTTATTTAATTATTTTTTTCTATTTTTTTGTGAAGCAACTTGATCATAATGTGGCACAATATCCTTTAAAATATTAAAGGGTAATGTTGTTTCCAATATAATATTAATATGATATATATATCAATATTTTCTATTATTTCTTATATCTAATCACCAATATCAGTTAGGTTGGATGTAGAGATCTGAAGCTTGACTTTCATAGACTATACATTACTTTTGCGGAATACATAGTACATAACAAAAACACACACACAAGGACCGTAATAGTTTAGTGTCTTTGGAAACTCGGAATATAATCTTCTAATCGTGGTGAAAGATCTTCAACATCTCCCATAAAGATCTTCCATTTTTTATATACCTAAAACCTTTTTTTATATCCTGGGGAAAAGAAAACAGAAAAGGGTGAGCTCAAATGCTCAGTAAGGGTAAACAAAATAAATATCAATCACATCATATACATAAGAACATAGCTTTTGGAAATATTAACCTGAAAAAGAGCTCATAATATCATAACATGGGATAAATCATAGAAGTGAAATGTAATCCCAATAATCATAACTTAAAACATGAAACATTGTGGCATACACACATAATCATAGAGAATCATTTCTTGTTAGTCAAGACTCATTTCCAAGACTATCTTAGTGGACAAAGTCCCTTTCTGAATCGAGTCACCCTCGTTCCAGTCTTGTTTCACTAAACCGGTATAACCTACCGTTCCAGCCATGTCTATCTCATGAGATATAAAATCATTACCCAATGAATTGGAGGGAGATATAGGTCCCACCCATCTCATAATTATACCATTATTATGTGTGCCACAAAATCATAAATCATACATCATTACATAACCCATGTAATAAAAATGGGAATCTTAAACATCATGACGTCATAAAACAATTCATATACGATAAAGGAATTCATAAAAATAATTCCATCACAACATAACCAAATAAATGTAATAATAGGGATAAAAACATAACCCTTTATTATCTTAGATGGAAATTTTTTTTGATAAAACACTTGAACTTCATTCTTGAGGAAAATATCCTTTCTACTTCAAAAACATTTTTCCTTTCTTAACATGTCATACAATTTTAAAATAAAATATTTTGATTAAAAATAAACTTGAAAACTTGTAAAGGAAGCTTCTTGGAAATAATGTTTTAAAAATACATTCATGACGTATAAGTTAAAAAACATTCTTCGTACTTTTTTCGGAAAAGTCAAAAAGTACCTCGTACGAAAAACGACAAAATATTCCTTTCATATCCTTTACTAAAAACTCACCGAAGGGTAAAATTGGAATTAATCAATTTTAGGTGGATGGAAATAATATTACATATTGAGGAAACATGGATGTGGATGATAAAATACACCCCAGTAAATGCTAAAGTATAAACAATCTCGGATAAAAATGAGATTGTGATATTTCCCTTACCTTAGGTCCGACTTGCTTTGTACGTGTCCGAAACTCCTGTATAATGATTTAAATCATGTTATTGACTTATTCCAGAATCATATTCATTGTTATTATATAATATATGGTCCACTTATGACTTTATATTACCCGTTCTTTTGTAAATTCATGTTAAAGTAGCGTTTTGGGTAAAATCGTCTCATTTGTCGTTCGTGTTTTTCACTTTTAATTATTAATATGATTACTTGGATCATGATTACTTATATCCAGAATGTAAAAAATTATTTATATATAATATATATATTCATAATATACATATATATAATATATTGATAAATGGAATGAAATACACCGTTCATGGAGACGGTAGTCCGTACGTACGCATGAACGCGGTTTTCGTTTCCTTATTGAATTGAATGGAATTAAGTAGATGACATACATATAAATATACATAAATCCAGTATCATTATTATGTCATATATTTCATTATTAATTATTATATATACTTTATAATCATTCATGAATGGTTAATCATTGAGAATGAATCTCATCGCGTCGTGGAGACGGTAGTCCGTACGTACGCACGAGCGATGATATCGTTCTCATGGTTGTGGAATTGTGTTGAAGTGTATTTATACTATTTCAGTATCAATATAACTTTATAATAATCATATATAGTTACTCGTTACACCATTATACCCATCCAATTAAGGTGGTGGCGGAAAATAGATTACACCACGGCGTGGAGACGGTATTCCGTACGTACACACGCGCGGTGATTTCATTTTCCGTAGGATGGATAGAACGTTAATTAGAGTTGTTTCATATTTATAATAACATATCAGTATATAATAAATACTGATGTTATTACTTTATCATGAAACAACTAAAGAAGAAGAAGTTGAAGAAGAAAGAAATTGAAAAAGATCGGTAATGGATATTACCTCTTTTTGACGCGCCTTTTCTTAACCTCCACATAAAGAACTAAGGATGGTATTTGAAGAAGACCAGGACCTCTAGGATGATACTAGGGAAGTGTATAAGATATTTTGGCAGGGTTTGGCCGAGCTTGAAGGCTCAAAGTTGTGTGAGGAAGAGAGGGAGGAGGTTCCCTTTTATAAGGGAGGAGAGGGGCACCTTTGGAATAACTAAACATATTATTTTATTATAATGGCAAACTCGGTTTTAAATAGCTCAAAATTTATTTATTTCTAAGATAATATGGGGATGGGTCGAAATCCTCTCATCCAATAGAATTTAGACAAGTTTAGGTTCCTCTTTTAACCTTATAATTTAGATTTAACATTAAGTTAAATAATTTTACTTTTACCGTGTCTTCTTGTGTTCTTATACTATAAGGTTTATAAACTTACTATATCAAGCCAAACGAACCCCAACTTGTTTATTATTAATATATATAACCTTATCTAAGTCATTTGTCCAAAACATAGATTTTTATGAATAAAATAACAATTAACAATATAATATTTGTTTTAAAAACTATTTTATGTCAATTTTGACACTATTTAGTAATTGATTTTTGTGAAAATCATAACAGAATGATAAGTTCGAAAAAAGTTCATTAAATCAATAATAACATGTCCTATTAACCTATAAAATTTTTGGAATTCATAAAAAGTCTTAAATTAAATTTATTTTGGTATTTATAACATCAATTATGTCAATATTTCATTAATAAGATAATTACTGCATCATCTTTGTGTCATAAATAAATTAAATTATTTGATGTCTAAAAATTAAAAATAAATTTCCATTATGTATGAAATCGTTTTAGCTTTCTAATGAATATTTATAATAGAATTTATCTTATGTATAACCCTATATTAAAAATGTTTTAGTAAATAAACTTTGATTTTAACTCTTTTAACTCTTCTTTGAATTAAATAATAATAAATGTCCTAATCTAATACAAGTGGGCCTAAATGATAATATTTTACACTGAAGGTTGTTTTTGGTCGAGATACACTTGTCCAATAGGATTAGTACATGTGTTAGGGTAATATTAATATCATTTTTACCCTTAATTACCCTATTTACTTTTAACCGTGGTAAAAAAAATAAAAAGTTACTATTCACCAAAAATTATTTTCATCTCATTGAACCACATTTTACTTACTGAAATCAACCGTGTCTCTCGGATTTTTGAAATTCCATTCACAGAAGCGGTAAAATTAAGATATATGAAAAAAATAATTTTTTTTAACTTCCACTAAGTAGTTTCACTATTCATCAAAAATTGAAGTTTTTCAGAAAAATGCCAAAATTTCACCCTAAGCTATAATTGATATTCTGAATTCAAAAATGATTTCTATTTTACAAAATTCCCAAAATATAAGTTGCATTAATTAATTTTATAGTTAATTTCCGCTGTCACAACAAATAGAGTGTTTTTAAGAGATAATAACTATCAAAATATTAACACTTGTTTATGTCTGGAGTAAATGTGAAATTACATCCAATGACCAAAATTGTATTGAATTGTAAAAATATATTCTAAATATACTTTAAAACCACTCAAATTAATAATTTATCACTATTAATTATTTCGATTAAAAAAGTTGTTTTTAATTAAAATTTAGTAATTTTCACTATTCATCAGAATATGAAAGTTATCCGAAAAGTACTAAAATTTCACCTTAGGCTAAATTCGATACTACGAATCCAAAAAATGAAGTCCATTTTGAGAGCTGAAATTTCTAAAATTTTAATACGTGGTTATTACTATTCATAACGGCTAGTTATAATAATATTTTAATAGCATATCATTGTTTAGTGAAACTCGGTATTGCGTACTACACACGCTATCGAGGAAGGTCGTGATTGTTGAGCAATGTCTTGTTTTTAAACAAATCAAAATAATGTTTTTTAAAGGGGGAGATTATTTTAAATAATACTCTGTCTCTTTATGATGATTTTGATGCTCACAAATACCCTTAATTATTTACTAATTATTTCGTTGAGTATTTTGCAGGAATTTATTTTATATAACGAGATTTTATACTTTATTTTATATTCCGAGATCAATTTTAGCGTATTCTGGAATCACTGTAGCGCGAGATCAATTTTAGCGTATTCTGGAATCACTGTAGCGCGAGATCAATTTTAGCGCGTACTGGAATCACTGTTCATACCCTACGTTGATGAACGTAACGTATGGATGAAAAGTTTACTTTTTATGTTATTTTGAAACGTATGGTTAATGAACCTTACGTTGTTGAAAAGTATGGAAGAAGAACATTACGTTTGGAAGGAACCTTACGTTTTCGTTGTTGAAAAGTATGGAAGAAGAACATTACGTTTGGAAGGAACCTTACGTTTTCGTTGTTGAAAAGTATGGAAGAGAAACCGTATGTTAGTTTTCAGTGTTGAGTTTGTTTCTCAAAAGTATGGATCATCAACCTTACTTTTATAATCAACCGTACGTTCTTTGGAGAGTTGAAGCAAGACAAAGTATGGATGATCAACCCTACGTTTGAATGCTGAAGAGAAAGTATGTATGTTCAACCTTACGTTTTGAACCTTACGTTCTGAACCTTACGTTTGTGAACCCTACGTTTGGAGCCACGTCATCAACCCTACGTTTGGCGTCGGGATATTTTTGACAGACGATATTTCCTTTTGAATTAGTCAATCAAGCGGATTATTAGGCGGATTTCGAGCTGATTCTTAAATACGACTTTGACTGAATCAGAGACGGTTTACAACGGATTAATGATTGATTTAAACGGAGCTTTTTATGCCGATTCTTCAGGGGAGTTACAACGGCTTTGTTATTTCATTTAATATCGCGAATCTAAAGGAGATTTTCATGGATCTATTTATGCGGAAGATTTTCTCATATTTGAAAATATGTTCTATCTTGGAAACTTCGGATATATATATGCACAGGAAAGTGTGTGATAAAAAAGATTGATCTTTTGACGAGCAAGAAAACAGAGACTGTGTGAAAGCATTCTTTTCTGGTGATCGAGAAGAAGCGTAAGACCTTTATTACTGAAGGAAGATTTTGATAGCAGATTCACGTGTTCTACATCGACTACCTGTTGTGAATCTACTGCTGCTGAAGTTGTGAAGTTTCTGGTAATATCTATTGCAACTGGATCGACTCAGAACTGTTTTGATTACAGATCTTTATTTTCTGAAGACGACGATCTATCTACTGTCAATTGCATTCTGTTGCAATTGTGAAGAACAACTGGAGAAGTGTTTCTTTATCGAAACCTTTTTTATTTTTGAGTGATCAGCTTCTCGTTCTAAGCTGTGTGGGTTCGTGTTTGAACCAGGAAGGCTGTGTTTGCCTGAATCTTGTAAAGGTGTCAACTGCCTGTACTCAGTTGTGGACGGGTCTGTGGAAACGAGGACCAGATAGTGAAAATCGCCAAGCTCGTGGATTTGAGCGTTGGTGGAGTGGACTAGGGGCCTTCTGTTCCCCGAACCACTATACATCCGTGTGTTCATGCCTTTACTTTTTCCGCTGCATATTTAATCGTGCAAAAGCATAGTGAACAGAATTTGTCTAAATTGAAGATATTGTAATAATTTGAAAAAGACACAATTCACCCCCCCTCTTGTGTATAATCCGTAGATTCAGATCCAACAGTGATTGCGTGCAAGGAAAGTCAAGGATGTGTGTTTTGCAAGCTCCTTTTGGTGTAGCGTACAACATAAGGCATTAATAAAATTAAAAGAATATTTTTCATAAAATCTCGGGCTGTTACATTCTACCCCCCTTAAAATGAATTTTTCCCTCGAAATTCGTCGGGGTTATAAATGGTTTACTATTCGAAAGATTCTTTAATAGAAATCCACATCGTAAAAAGGAATACCAAAACTTGGCTTTAAAAACTAAAGTATGAAATGTAACAATTACCCAAATAAACTAATCACTGGGTTTCCACATAGGTGAAAATATGGATATGGAAGAGAAATCTAACCATCATGTTCTGATGGAGAGTGGTAGAGAACATGGCTATGGAAAATCCAGTAATCACAAATCCATAAATTTTTGACGATCTAAGGTACCATCTGATTCATCTGGTATAAGATCACTAGGACAACATTTTTAGTTTTCAAGATCATTTCCCTAAAGTTGAAAATTTGAATTAGAATAAATACTTACTTTATTTTGGTACAATCTCACTGTTGTTCGTGACATGAACAATTTCCACTTCATCTCTTAATTAAATGATGTTTAATTTGTTATTCTTGAAGTGTTAGCAGATCATGTGATAGAATGACGGGTCATTCCATCTGTCTCAAACAAAAGGTTAGAAAAAATTTTATACATAAGTCGATCTATAGTGAGATTAATCATATATGGTTCCTAAAATGGACTTATAAATCATATATCATATAGCTTAATATAATAAAACTAGTTTCTACTAAACAAGGACTTCCTGTAGGCCAGTGGTAGGCGATAAAGGCCAGTCGCACTTCGGTTGTGGGTTCAATTTCCACACCCTTGTCCGACGCGATGGGCTGTCGCCCGTCCTGCAGGTTGTCCTTTTTCTAAAACTATATTACTATAACATCCCATAAATAATATCGAAAAAACTTCTATCCTTAATCAATACTAACTTATGTCCAACATAATCCATTCCAATCTTTAGGCTTATCCATAATACTGCAGTCCACTCTCATAACATAGTGAAAACGATTACTAGAGATTTAACACCATCGTCGATCCCCATATATCATAAGATATGTTTTCTTGGTCACATTCCAAACATTCAAAGTCCTTAATCATTTATTCTCTTGATTACCTTAGTGAAAACATGAATGTAGTTAAAATTTAACACTTTCCACATACCAAAATCCTCAAAATTCTATATACTCAAACCATGATATCACTTAGTCCTTATATCAATCATGAGCTCATGAATACTGTTAAACATTTCATTTTCTCATTTTCCCTTCATTATGCGCATATCATCTTATTTCCAAAAATATCTCAATCACTTTGAATATCACATTAGACAAATACATAAATATTCCAATACTCCATGATACAATATTATTTTGGAATCCCATTACATAAACACTTAATCATTCCACCACATCGTTTTCATATTCAACATCGCCAATAGTGATCGCATGTGACTTCCCTTTGTCATTTGCCTTCAGTGGTTGCTCATGTTGATCATCACTAGCCCTTGGATTAGGGCATTTATTAGCATAATGCCCCATTTCCTTGCACTTGAAGCATTGAAGTGTTGGTGGTGCATTCTCTGCAGTGTTTGCTTTATTCACATCATTAGAAAACCTTTTTCCATTACATCGACACTCAGCTGCTCGATGACATTCTATTCCACACTTAAAACATTGTCTGTTCCCTTTAAGACAATCTCCACCATTCTTCTTTCCACACTTTGTGCATAAGGAAACATTCTTCTTCTTTTCACCATTATTCTGAGATTTCTCCTTGAACTCCATCTTTCGTTTCTTGTCAAAACCATGAGATGGATATGTAACACCAACTTCCATTTCTACCTTGATAGCACAACGCAAAATTTCTTCATAGCTACTGAAGTCTCTTATTGCTAATGCCCTTTGAAGACTTGGTTTGAAGCTATTGAAAAATCGATCAACTTTACTTTCAGGTTGGATGATAATGCCAGATGCATACCTTGCAAGTCTTGTAAAATTTGCTTCATATATACCAACAGATTCATCATCCTTCTGCTTCAGCTCAAGAAACTCCTTTTCCATCTTTGTTCGAAGAATACGAGGGAAGTACTTACTGAAAAACAAGTTCTTGAACTCGTCCCATTCCATGGACTCAATTTCATCTCTTGGCCTTGTATTCTTGATAAGATTCCACCACTGATCAGCTTAACCTTCCAAATGATATACTACTAAGATGAATTTATCATGTTCAGAACATTGATGAACTGAAAATATCTTTTCAGTAGTACTGATCCATTGTTCAGCAACAAGTGGATCAGAAGACCCACTGAAAGAAGGTGGACATTGCCTCATGAAGGACTCAATAGAATATTGTTCCCTTCTCTGCTCATTTAGAAGTCCAGAATGATTCATAGCTTGTGTAAGTATAGCAATAAGATTTTGCACTCCATCTCCCATAACATTTGTTTGTTCAGGAGGAAAATCATTGCATTGTCCATTGCATTGATCAACACGGTTCCTTTGGGTTCCAGCCATCGTCTAAAACCCAAAAAGAATAGTGTGAGAGGCAAAAATCATGCTAGGGAAAACAACATAATAAAGGGGGAGTACCTTCAATATCTAACATCTTAGGTTTAATTATATGATTGTTAGCGTAATTCTAGTACTATAACCTATACGTATACTTAACCTTAGGGACATCCCTAGACATACCTTATAAATATCTCTAGAGATCTCACTAAAGTTTTCACATCCTAGTTTCCAAAGGTTGACTAAACCTTTCCTCTGATACCAACTATAGAGACCCGAAGCTTGACTTACATGGACTTTACATTACTTTTGCAGAATACTTATTACATAACAAAAACACACACACAAGGACCGTAATAGTTTAGTGTCTTTGGAAGCTCAAAATATAATCTTCTAATCGTGGTGAAAGATCTTCAACATCTCCCATAAAGATCTTCCTTTTTTTATATACCTAAAACCTTTCTTTATATCCTGGGGAAAAGAAAACATAAAAGGGTGAGCTCAAATGCTCAGTAAGGGTAAACAAAAGAAATATCAATCACATCATATACATAAGAACATATCTTTTGGAAATATTAACCTGCAAAAGAGCTCATAATATCATAACATGGGATAAATCATAGAAGTGAAATGTAATCCCAATAATCATAACTTAAAACATGAAACATTGTGGCATACACACATAATCATAGAGAATAATTTCTTGTTAGTCAAGACTCATTGCCAAGACAATCTTAGTGGACAAAGTCCCTTTCTGAATCGAGTCACCCTCGTTCCAGTCCTGTTTCACTGAACCGGTATAACCTACCGTTCCAGCCATGTCTATCTCATGAGATATAAAATCGTTACCCAATACATTTGAGGGAGATATAGGTCCCACCCATCTCATAATGATACCATTATTATGTTTGCCACAAAATCATAAATCATACATCATTACATAACCCATGTAAGAAAAATGGGAATCTTAAACATCATGACATCATAAAAAATTCATATAAGATAAAGGAATTCATAAAAATAATTAAATCACAACATAACCAAATCAATGTAATAATAGGGATAAAAACATAACCCTTTATTATCTTAGATGGAAAATAATTTTGATAAAACACTTAAACTTCATTCTTGAGGAAAATATCCTTTCTACTTCAAAAACACTTTTCCTTTCTTAACATGTCATACAATTTTAAAATAAAAGAAGTTGATTAAAAATAAACTTGAAAACTTGTAAAGGAATCTTCTTGGAAATAATGTTTTAAAAATCCATTCATGTCGTATAAGTTAAAAAAACATTCTTCGTACTTTTTTCGGAAAAGTCAAAAAGTACCTCGTACAAAAAACGACAAAAGATTCCTTTCATATCCTTTACTAAAAACTCACCGAAGGGTAAAATTGGAATTAAAAAATTTTAGGTGGATGGAAATAATATTACATATTGAGAAAACATGGATGTGGATGATAAAATACACCCCAGTAAATGCTAAATTATAAACAATCTCGGATAAAAATGAGATTGTGATATTTCCCTTACCCTAGGTCCGACTTGCTTTGTACGTGTCCGAAACTCCTGTATAATGATTTAAATCATGTTATTGACTTATTCAAAAATCATATTCATTGTTATTATATCATATATGGTCCACTTATGACTTTATATTACCCGTTCTTTTGTAAATTCATGTTAAAGTAGCGTTTTGGGTAAAATCGTCTCATTTTTCGTTCGTGTTTTTAACTTGTAATTATTAATATGATTACATGGATCATGATTACTTATATACAAAATGTAAAACATGATTTATATATAATATATATATTCAGAATATCAATATATATAATATATTGATAAATGGAATGAAATACACCGTTCATGGAGATGGTAGTCCGTACGTACGCATGAACGCTGTTTTCGTTTCCTTATTTAATTGAATGGAATTAAGTAGATGACATAAATATAAATATACATAAATCCAGTATCATTATTATGTCATATATTTCATTAGTAATTATTATATATACTTTATAATCATTCATGAATGGTTAATCATTGAGAATTAATCTCATCGCGTCGTGGAGACGGTAGTCCATACGTACGCACGAGCGATGATATCGTTCCCATGGTCGTGGAATTGTGTTGAAGTGTATGTATACTATTTCAGTATCAATATCAATTTATAATAATCATATATAGTTACTCATTACACCATTATACCCATCCAATTAAGGTGGTGGTGGAAAATAGATTACACCACGGCGTGGAGACGGTATTCCGTACGTACGCACGCGCGGTGATTTCATTTTTCGTAGGATGGAAAGAGAGTTAATTAGAGTTGTTTCATATTTATAATAACATATCAGTATATAAGAAATACTGATTTTATTACTTTATCATGAAACAACTAAAGAAGAAGAAGTTGAAGAAGAAAGAAATTGAAAAAGATCGGTAATGGATATTACCTCTTTTTGACGCGCCTTTTCTTAACCTCCACTTAAAGAACTAAGGATGGTCTTTGAAGAAGACCAGGACCTCTAGGATGATACTAGGGAAGTGTAGAAGAGATTTGGGCAGGTTTTGGTAGAGCCTGAAGGCTCAAATTTGTGCGAGGAAGAGAGGGAGGAGGTGCCCTTTTATAAGGGAGGAGAGGGGAACCTTTGGAATAACTAAAAATATTATTTTTTTATAAAGCCAAATTCAGTTTTAAATAGCTCCAAATTGATTTATTTAGAAGCTAAGGTGGGGATGGGTCGAAATACGCTCATCCAATAGAATTTAGACAAGTTTAGGTTCCTATTTTAACCTTATCATTTAGATTTAACATTAAGTTAAATAATTTTACTTTTACCGTGTCTTCTTGTGTTCTTATACTATAAGGTTAATAAACATACTATATCAAGACAAAAGAACCCCAAATTATTTATTATTAATATATATAACCTTATATAAGTTATTTGGCAGAACCTTAGATTTTTAGGAATAAAATAACAATTAACAATATAATATTTGTTTTAAAAACTATTTTATGTCAATTTTGACACTATTTAGTAATTGATTTTTGTGAAACTCATAACAGAATGATAAGTTCAAACAAAGTTAATTAAATCATTAATAACATGTCATAGTAACCTAGAAAATTTTTTGAATTCATAAAAAGTCTTAAATTAAATTTGTTTTGGTATTTATAACATCAATTATGTCAATATTTCATTAATAAGATAATTACTGCATCATCTTTGTGTCATAAATAAATTAAATTATTTGATGTATGAAAATTACAAATAAAATACCATTATGTAGTAAATCGCTTTAGCTTTCTAATTAATATTTAAAATCGAATTTAGCTTATGTATAACACTATATTAAAAATATTTTAGTAAATAAACTTTGATTTTAACTCTTTTAACTCTTCTTTGAATTAAATAATAATAAATGTCCTAATCTAATCCAAGTGGGCCTAAATGATAATATTTTACACTTAAGGTTGTTTTTGGTCGAGATACACTTGTCCAATAGGATTAGGACATGTGTTAGGGTAATATTAATATCATTTTTACCCTTAATTACCCTATTTACTTTTAACCATGGTAAAAAAAAGTAAAAAGTTACTATTCACCAAAAATTATTTTCATCTCATTGAACCACATTTTACTTACTGACATCAACCATGTCTCTCGGATTTTTTAAATTCCATTCACAGAAGCGGTAAAATTAAGATTTATGAAAAAAATAATTTTTTTTAACTTCCACTTAGTAGTTTCACTATTCATCAAAAATTGAAGTTTTTCAGAAAAATGCCAAAATTTCACCCTAAGCTATAATTGATATTCCGAATTCAAAAATGATTTCTATTTTACAAAATTCCCAACATATAAGTTGAATTAATTAATTTTATAATTAATTTCCGATGTCACAACAAATTGTGTGTTTTTAAGAGATAATAACTATCAAAATATTAACATTTGTTTATGTCTGGTGTAAATGTGAAATTACATCCAATGACCAACATTGTATTGAATTGTAAAAATATATTCTAAATATACTTTAAAACCACTCAAATTAATAATTTATCACTATTAATTATTTCGATTAAAAAAGTTGTTTTTAATTAAAATTTAGTAATTTTCACTATTCATCAGAATATGAAAGTTATCCGAAAAGTACCAAAATTTCACCTTAGGCTAAATTCAATACTACGAATCCAAAAATGAAGTCCATTTTGAGAGCTAAAATTTCTAAAATTTTAAAACGTGGTTATTACTATTCATAATGGCTAGTTATAATAATATTTTAATAGCATATCATTGTTTAGTGAAACTCGGTATTGCGTACTACACACGCTATCGAGGAAGGTCGCGATTACGTGCAAGGCAAGTCAAGGATGTGTGTTGTGCAAGATCCTTTTGGTGTAGCGCACAACACAAGAAATTAATAAAATTAAAAAGAATATTTTTCATAAAATCTCGGGTTGTTACATTGGATGATTCCATATTGTCCATCATTTATAGGTCTTAAGTAAAATATTTGTTTTCATGATAATAGATGGTTTAATACCCCCTACAAAAATCATTTATACAATATTATATTATATATGGACATATTCATACTTGAGTGGATTACTTTTATCATAGATGTGATCTTATAGGATATAATTTCCCTTGGTTATGGTATACATATACATTTTGAAATAATAAGGTTATATTGCACAGATAAATATGTATACATATGAATGGGATTAAATTTATTAAGGTATAATGTACATTATATGGGTTGTGATCCTGATATGGTTGTGATTATGTGGATATGGTTATGATGAATATTTATAATTGTGTTTTATATCTTATAGATGTAATGGGAGAAATACTCCTTAAGAAATTGTGATTTAGGGTGATTGGTTTTGTCTAAATGTGGTATAGGGGTACCCATATTAGATACATTATTTATTATTTTTTACATACATCTGTTTGATATGTGGTTAGAATCCCTTTGTGGGGTTGTAAGTATTGTTTAAAAATTTAATTAAGTTGTTTGTTACTCTATTTATTCATTGTAGCTAACATACACTTGTTCATCAGGGTTTTTAAGGAGGGTTTTACTAAGTAAACTTTTATTCCAACCCCAATATATATTTTTATCATTTATATTAGAATAAGTTATTTAGATATTGAGCATGTTGTTATTACCTCTAGGATATTGTTCATGAGTTATGGTTGTTTTTGATAACCTCAAAATGTGTGGTTCATGGTTCAATTTTAATTTTTCTTATACATAGTATAACAAATAATGGGTGGATTTTGGGATCATTTAATTATGATGTGTATTTTATTTTTGGTCCTATATATTTTCCTCGAAAATGTATTGTATTTTCATCTACATTAGTAAATTATGTAAAATCTGCATCAGTCTCCAACATATGGTATATTATAGGAAATTTTATGTAGCCACTCCCTTATTTAGTTCCTACAAAAGTGTGGTTTTAGTGGGGAAAAGTCATGAAAAAGTGGTTTAAAATATTTTAGTGGGGTATTCAATGGAGCCTGGAGATATAAATTGTACAGAAACATTGTTTAGTGGTGAAATAAAATCAGTTGAGGTTTGTAAAGGCTTTAATTTATGGACACTATCTTGGAAAAATAATTTTAGTTCATACTGTGAGATGAATAGAGGACCGTATGTTTATTGAACATTCTATGATAAATGATTATTCTTGTAGATTAGGGACCTAAATAAATCTAGTGCATCATAAACATTTTAACACATGTTTGAATTGTGTAGATTATGGATATTGAAATAAAACATTATTAATTAATCATAAAATTTTCACATTCTATGTTTAGAGTGTCCCTTATGTTCTCTATTATCCAAGAAAGATTCTAAGATGATTTCATGTCCTGAACCATGTTGGGTCTCCATCTTACCTAGTCTACAACAATGCCCGAAGGGTGTTACAGATCCCCACAAGCTGGGAAAAGTTCCTAGGTATCAAATAAAACAAGTGGGAATGATTTCCCCAAATATACCATGTTAAAATAACCAAAAATAGATAATAAAACATATCTGAAAAATAAAAATCAACATTCCCTTAACAATTTTTTTTTCAAATTTAAGGATACGTATTTTATAAAAAAAATAAAGGCTAAAACCAAAAATAGAAACCAAAATCCAACTCAAACCACCACATGGAATGGAGGGGTTCATCTCCCTTCAACACATGTGGTGCTTTGAGATGGTATTTGGTATCACTTTTTGGTTCTAGCCAAGGTTTTTGATTAAAACATTTATACTTAAAACTTAAAAAAATTGTTAAGGGTGTGTTGATTTGAAATTTTCAGATCTAGTTTAATAGATTTTGATGGTTGTTTTAACATGATACATTAGAGTAAATCATTTACACATGATTTATTTGATACTCTGGAACTTCTTCCAGCCCTTGGGGATCATGAATCCCCTTTGGGCCTTTTATAGGCTGGGTCGGGTTCTAGGTTAGATGGCGACATAGCTTGGTGCGTGAAAAAATGTTATCAAAGCATGTTACACTCTTTTGGGTCATGTTAATTGGGTATGAGTCTCAGTAGATCAGATCTTGGATTGTTGTGAAATGAGGTTCTTGTTAAGAGTAAGGAGTCTGGATAGCACACCTCATGAGGGGATTCAAGTCACCAAGGGAATTTGGGTTTTATCTTAGATCTTCGGTTCTTGTTGTTCATTGATGTTTGGGTAAATGAAATCGGTGTATGTCCAATGGTCTTCGTGGGATTGAAGGGACTGGAAATCCATGTAAATCTTAGGATATTTAATTAGAAAACTCTCCATAATGGAGGAGTGGTTAACATATGGCCTCCAACCATATCCCCAAGAAACCCACCCATACTAATTTTCTCCTGAATTATCTTATTTTTCCTTGGGTTCTAATAATTAATTTGGAAACTTCTGGTTGACAATTTATAGAATCATTTTTTTAAAATTTAAATAGATAAATTTTAAAATAGAGTGAAAATGGGTTTTTATAATTACTTTGAATGATGATTTATAAAGTTGAATAATTGTGAAATGTTTTTGACTGAGTGAGGGTGTGTTTATTAGAATTGGGTTCTTTTTTATCTCAACATGTGGTTTGTCATGATTAATTGTTTGAAAAAATATGAATTATGTTAATGTTGGATTCTGTAAAATATATTTTAAATGGTATTTTCTAAACTATTGAATTTTTTTTAATGTAATGAAATATTATGAAATTTATGTGTTTGATTTGATTGTTTTTTTGAATGATTGGTGTTTTTTCTAAAATGTTTTGTGTGATTCAAAATGGACTTTCATTTTGTGACATGAAATTTTAAGAAGGATAAGAATGTGGGTGGAAAGTTTCTTTAGGAAAGTGAAAATATTTTTTCCTTTACCCTTGGTACTCCCATGTCTATGCACAATCATGTGATATGATCAGAATGTGGATGAGTTCCCAGTTGTCATAAGAACATTCATGTGTGGAACTCCATGAGATTCCATAAGTGAGAGTGCAACCCACATACTCTGCATTATTTTCAATTGTTTTTTTGAGGGAAAATTGTGTATTTTGATAACCAGTGATCATTTGGTGTGTCTTTCATATCCTTCAGAATGTTTTTGGGGGTATTTTGAGTTTGAAAACCCTTAATTCTTGAATGATGTTTTAACATTGTGTTTTGTTGGAATGTTGGTTTGACGTGATGGTATGTTTTTTCTTTTGAGGAGTGTATTTGGAATCATTTTTAGTGGTATACCTCATGTGTTAAATGTTTCTTCATGGTATATATTGTACCAAGGATAAGTTGGATCGGGTCCTCTGGGTTTCCCCTCAATGTCTATTGAATTCCCTATAAAGAGTTAATGTGTAACTGATGTGTGTGCATGGGTGATTCACCATAGGGGGATCCTCATGTTGATCAACGTAATTACATTATTCTTGAGTTTAGGGTTGATTATACCCCTCTTATTCATTATATAAGTGAATACTCTCATAGAGGGGAAGCAGATGCATGAGAAGTTGAAAAAAAAATTTGATTCCTTGAGTGTTTTAATGATAAAAGGTGAAGTTTGGTATCAGTAAGTTTTATAGTCCCACCTAGAAGCGATTAAGGGAAATCCACTGGGGAAAGTAGAAAGCGGTCTGGGATGTTGGTGTTTTCGACTGTCCTATAATGGACTATTGACATTTCATCAGTTTCCAATTAAGAAAAGGTTCATGGTAGGCCACCAATAAGTTAAATCTTGTTAAAATAGGACATTATGGTTGTTTTTAGGAATAATATGTTGTTCTTGGAATGGGTTAAACTCTTTTTTCTTTTAATGGAGTCTTATGTTGCAGTGGTCACATTCAGTGACATTTTTCAAAATCATGTTTTCATTCTTTGGAAAGGGTAGATGTCATGATATTTTCTAAGATATTCTTTTTAATAGAATCAGGTTCTCTTTCATTCATTTGTCCCCATTGGGATGGATGTGTGTTTTTTGGGTTCTTGTTTAGTCATATCATCACTCAACGTGAATGGAATGATTCATGGGAATCTTCTATGTCCTTATCATAGTGAAATGTAACGTTTAGGAAAAATCAGTGATAGGATTTTTTGGAATAGTGGTGTAGTTTATATTGTGGTGTGGTTTCTTGTTGCACTAGAAGAAGATGTTCTATTCAGGATTTCTCAGCGTCGGACTGTGAGGCAGGAGATTCTTCAACCATCAGATCTCTAGCCGTAGGTTCTGTAGTGAAGTTGGCATATATTCATGACCCCCTTGGGGTGTAAAAGATCTTGGTTTATCTTTTTTCCCTATTGTGGGGGGTGGAGATAGATTGGTTTTGTAATTGGGAAGCTCTATTTTAATGGTTTCACTTACTGAAAATAGGCAAGGGGATTTCAACTCCAGGTCGTGACCCACATGGGTGGAAGGATTCCTATCCAGTTATAAAGTGGTGTAGTTTTCTTGTTCCCCAAAAACTCTATGATTTTACCCTTGTTGATGCGACTTTATGTGTTTCCATCTACATATGATCAACCATATAATTATGTATTTATTTCAATTTGGATTTTGGCTCATCTAAGATTGGTAATGTCGTGGGAGTGGTGAACTGTGTTGTGTCTTCTGATTGGGTTGGAGTGTCATTAGTTGGTTCCCTTGTTGTGAGATATTTTTTGTTCAAGAAGCACCCAGCATAACCATGTTGGGTTTTTTGGTTCGTTCAGTTCCAGTCAGTTAATCTAGTTGAACTTTATGGTGGGGAGACCCATTGTGGGTCTCACTGAAATTCTAATGAAATGAATTGATGTAAAACATTCATTATGGTGTGGAGTTCTTTTGGGCCTCCCCGTGTTGGTCCACCATTTTGATCTTGGGCGTTGTTTGTTTTTATGGTGGGGAGTCTATTTGGGCCTCCACGTGTAAGTAATTCTATTATATTCTTGGTATTTTCTTGGCGATAGGTTGACTCATTCGAAGAAATATTATCCCAAGACCCTTTCTAAACTAAAAATTTAGGGTCAAAGAACACCCAATGGTTTTGTGAATCAAGGCTATGGTATCCCTATTTGAGTTCATTGGTAAAATTCAGGAGCCTATTTGGGAATATTTAAGGTGTTTTGTCTCGGGATGTTGAATTACACGTGGTGTGAATTCTTTCCCCTTGACGGATCAACTGGAGGTGTTTAAATTTTTGGGGTGGGTGGAACATAGAGTGGAGTCAATTTTTATCCCATGAGATTAATCTTTAATTACATTCCATTATTTTTAGTTTTTTACCTCATCTCACTCATCTTTTGTTGGGGATCTCCTTGAACTATGAAGGAGCATCAATTTTTGTCTTTGTTTTAGACCTTTTTGTGACTTTCATGGGGTGTAAATCATTATGGTGGGGAGAATTTCCAAACCATGACACCTATAATTATTTAATTTAATTAATTTGTTGGATTTGGATAATTTTATTTAGTATTCAGGTTGATTATCAATTTGAATTTTAGTGTTATTATTGAAAAATACTTGTTTTGGGGCTCGACAGCAACAAGCACAAGGGTAGAGCATATGATGGAAACTGCATGGCTCCACCTCGGTCACTGTGTGTTTTGCCCAATGTTCAAATAAAATAAATAAAATGAAATTAATAATAAAAATGTCAATAAAATAAAATAATAAAAGTGTAATAAAAATTTAAATAATTGTTTTAATAATAATAATATTTTTATTTGAGAATATTTTTATTATTATTTTCAGTGTTACTAATAGTTATATTTCTATTCATATTATTGATATTATAATTATTTTTTTTAAGAATATTATTATTATTAATATTGTTAAGAATATTTTTTTTATTTAGTAATTAGTATTATTGTTATTATTATTAAAATTATTATTATTATTTGGTTATTTTTATCATTAATTTTTTTGTTAGGTTTACTTTCCTCCCATTTTCACCATCCCCCTCACAAAACCTCTCCCTCTTACATCTATCCTATCATGACCCCTTCCTTGTGTGAACTTCCCTATCTCCCCTCCCCACCATTACACATCACCCCTAGATGGACTTCCATTCGACGACCACCCCTGTCGGCGCTATTCAACTCTAGTGTGACGCCCTGTCGGTGGTGTGACCCCCTACTGGTGAATCCACATCTGGCGTGACTCCATGCTAGTGGCATGACCTCCCTTCTAGTGAATCCACCTCTTGCACAACCTCCTTAACAAAGCGAACCCTCTAGGTAAGTTGTTCATCCTCTTTATAGGGTTTCAATTCTTGTTCATTGGGGTATTAGTTTTCTAATAGGTAGGGTGTTCGATTTTGGGTTGAATATTATAACTTAGGGCTGGATATTGTTGTTTTTTGAAAAAATCAAGCATTCTTAGGGTTCACAAGAGGTGCAGTTTTGGTTTCGGAACAATTTCCATATTTTTTACACTAATGGTAGGTCATTCCATGCATTATTATTTTTAGATTATTTTAATATGCTTTTTGGTGCATATGTTCTTTTTCAATAAATAATTGTGTGGTGATAATTGTGTTATTGAAGTTGTTATCATGCCTATGTGTTTGAAATTAATTTTAATAAATGATATGGATAGGTTTTTTGTGTATTGTAGTATAATTATCTTAGAAAAGGATTTTTGGGCTGTTATAAAGTTTTGAAATATGTTTTCAAAGGAGCTTACGATGCGAATGGATTCAGGTGTAGGTTATAAAAGGAAAAATTAGTTCTTAACCATGATTTTCACATTTTGAATTATATTATTTGAGTTGTTCATGGATCAAGTGATGAAAGGAATGGATGGAAAAAAATTCAATTTATTTTTGATTTTTCAAGTGGGTCATCCCATGGAGTTGGATTATTAATATTATTCTCTTCTTGTGTGTATTAAAATGTGGATTTCTGAACTGTGTAGGTGGAGATAAAAGTATTTGAAAGGCGGTCTTTGGTGTGAGTAAAATAGAAGATGAGTTTTTTTGGAAAAATGTTTTTTTTTTGAAAATATTTATGTTGATGTGTGGATGTAAAATTATGTATGAAATGTGGACATAAACTTGAGCCCATGGGAATCTCGGGTATCAAAGTGAACTGGCTAGTTCTAGTATTCTACTGAATTGTAAGTGGTTTCCCCCATTTTCAAATAGAAGGATTGACACTGACAATACTATTTATAAATTGTGATGATGGGAGACCACTAGGATATTGGGGTGCCCCTTACAATTGGCTCATGCATGAGAAAGCTAATGTTCGTGGTTTTTAAGCCGCATTACACCAAGGTATTAGGTTCTAGTGCCCCGCTCAAGCTATATTAACTGTAGTAATTCACCAATGGGGATATCATGTGACATGAGACATATATGGAAAGGTTACATCCCTCGGAATACGGTGGACCTTTTTTTTCTCAATTTTAATTTTAGCTTATTGGAAAAAGGTTTCCTTTTGATAGGTCACATTTAAAAGTGTTGTGCTTAATTTTTTTTTCTGAATAAAGATATACTTTTAAAAGTCCCCCTGAATATGGTTTATTTTTAAATGTTTCCATTAATATTTTGTTCTCTATAAATTAACATAAATTTGTATGTTAGTTGTCTTTAAATGTTATATAATGGAATATTCATATTTAGGAGGAATCCAAATGGGATTGGTCTCACACCCTACCAATACCAATGGGTGTATGTAAACACTGTCTTGTTTTTTTCCCAGTTTAAAGGAAAGATATCTTGGTGACCTTGGTTTGGATCATTAGTGGTCTCAATTAGTGTGTCATCATGGGGATTCCTTGACGGAGATGCACCTCTCCTTTCCAGGTGGTGCTTGGAGTTTGTCTTCAATCTCCCTTTTTTCTTATATCCTTGGTTTTTGTTTAAAACTTTTATCTATTAGTTTGAAAAAAAATTATTTAGGGCATGTTGGTTTAGAATTTTCAGATCTATTTTTTTAGATTTTGTTGGTTATTTTAAAATGGTAAGTTCAAGTAAATCATTCCCACATGTTTTATTGAATACCCAAGAACGTGATCCATCCCATGGGGATCAAGAACACACTTCGGGAATTATCATAGACCGAGTTGTGCACCAGGTTGGATGCCGACCCGGTTTTGTTTATGAAATGTCCCCATCAGGATCATGATAATGATGTTCAATAGGATGTAGCAGTTGAACTCTACAATATTAAAGATAATGATGTTTACTTTTGAAGAATGATTCAATTTATTTTTTGATGTTTGGTTCTATTTAATTTTAGGGGATATTTATATAATTTGGAGAACATGGATTTACTATAGGTGGTAATGATTACATTGAATATAATATATTCCAAGAGAGATGATTGGATTTTAGTTTAAATCAGTTTATTGTGGGGAGTCACCCAATAATTAATAATTATTTATCATGGTGATCATGAGGAGATGGATTTATAATGGTATAAGGTATAGAGTTAATTATTGGATGAGTTTTTCTATTTGGCCAGGAATTTAGTTCACCAACTGGATATGATTTTCCCCTCCAAGGAGGTTACGACATGTGAGAGTTTGGTATTTGACTCATGAATAGTAGATGATATACTTTATATCATCTTCTAAATTATTATTCTAGAGTTAGGAATTTTGAGAAGTAATTAAATCAAAATATTCAGTTTCAGGTTACCATAAACATGTAGTCACCATTTCAAGAGGTGTTGTTGAGGTTTATGGTAATTGATGGGATATTGGTTTCAATTAGACCATCATAGGAGAGGAATAATTTAAACTTTATATAGATCAATTAATTAGGAATGATTTTTTAATTTCATTATTAGTAAATTAATTTGATGGTAGGGATTCATTCCCAACATCATTCCTCAAATTTAACTGATGTAGAAAATTATCATAGTCCTTTTAGGCCCTTAAACATTGTTTTTATGATGTAAAGTTCATGTCCATATAAAGAAAAAATGTCTAACCATTCAATTAATTTAATATAAAAATATATTACCACATTATGTCTATAATATTCATTTTCATTTTTCGAGATAGTAGTTAAAACAATAATAGGGTTCTCCAAGTGTCGGTTAGTGGAAAAGAGAAAGTGGCTTCCAATGATAAAATTATAATTCTCTCATCCTTAAGGATATAGAGTAAAGAATGATTATTGATGTAACATACTAACTAAACTCTCCAGGTCCAATCCTAAAGTCCAAATGATCTTAGAATCACCACACCATATTCCAACGTCTTCCTACAAGATGTGAGGTTCTGCGTAATTTATTTGGGAGACAATACCCGACAATAGTGTTCTTAATAACTCATAATAAACCAAACAAGTAACAATATAAAATCACAGTACACTAGAAAAAATGAAAGTATCATTTTTAATGACCAAATTCAGAAACAACAAACTCATGAATCATACAGAAATATATGACACTAATCCCCCATTGGGTTGATCACATATACAAAATAGAAAAGAACATATGAAGAGAGTCTCTAAAACTCCAAGACACACCTCATATCTATATCCATAATATTAGTAAACTATACCTATAAATTATCTAACCTAGGATTTATCCCAACAAAAATATGCATCAAATGAGGGTCACCTGGCTAGCCAAGTACCATGTCCTCCGGAGTAGGGTATAAAAAAAACATAGTAGGACACCACTGACATTGTCTAATACCCAATCGGTTTTATTTAGTGCATGTACATGCGATGAATTTTTATAGAAGTAAACATGTATAAAATAATTGTATAAGTAGAATAGAAAAACCAAAGAAAAACCATGAAAACAACAAAAATCTACTATATTATCATTCACAACCCAAGAAACAATGAAGCCTAGTTGTACCTACTTCTGCTTCATGTTGGAAGGATAGTCATAATGAATGTTGGATGTAAAATGAAAAATACACAATAATGGTCTACTTGGTATGATTATAAGATGTCACACAATATACTTATGTCATTGAGGTAGCATGTTTCTCAGTATCCACCTGACATCGAGTGAACATGTTATATAGAATCAATAGGCATCAAGAATGTATGCTACCTAACCATAACTTTGCATAATGTGAATTGTTTACTAACATCATCTAGTCATCAACTAACCTTGGTGCCTAGAAACCACTTGTCATAAATTAATCATGTTACTCAGTATCTTTGAGTTTATCATGAATCTTCCCTGTGTACCAGTCCATCATTTTCATCAAAATCCATGTTCTCTCCACCATACAAGGGAATCTAAATCCTGAAATCCCACTATTCAATGAGTTTTATAAGTATAAATACAAAGAAAACATGATATATCACATAATAGGGTAAATAATATATAATAAGATAAAATAATATCATCATGTGAATTTATTAGAAACATACAAGTAGATGTGTTCATCATCAGTCATGATAAAATTAGTATCATTATCCTATTCAGGGAATAAATATAAAAAATGATCTCACATGATACACACACACCCACATGAAATCACAATCATGAATTTTCAACACATTATTGTAATATAGGTATCACATTATGGAAAAAGGTGTTTATAATTAAAAAGGTCATGGAATATGATCATGTGTCATAGTAGCTATATATTTGATCAAGATCAAACATGTTCATATGGGTTGGCTATATATATTCATGGAAAAGGTTATTATACATGGTGTCATGGTCTCTAGGTCTCTTATAAATCAACACACACCCCTAACACATCCAATTATATTAGGCACCATTAATTTCATTATTCAATACTTATAGATAATTAATTAATAAATTATTCGTAATATTACCTTTGGTTAATTAAGACATGGGAATCATTAACTAATTAATAATTATAAGATCATAATGAAATTTATAATTAGGTTTCATTATCCACAAGTGGAACATATTATATCATATTCCAATAAACCATGCATAAAATATAGGGTAGAGTACATGAGGCCACCTTCCTCAAATAGTGATAACTCTATCCAAGAAAATCCCAAAACCTTTTTCTAAGTCCATCCAAGTCCATTTGGCCTCCTTCGATTTCCAAGAGTTTCATATAATGCCAAATCATTTTGATTAATTTATTATCAATAAAAAATATTTATTTAAAATATATAAAATTAAATCAAATTCATGGATAAAGGGAACAAATTCCAATAATCATACTAGACATTACAACCTATAATGAACCATGGACAACCATCCATTTATTTTTCATAAATAAACAACCAAATTTTTTTAGGAAAAACCCCTCAAATAAAAAAATATGACTACGTAAAATTTTATATAATAAAATTTTAACATATTGAGAAACAAACCAATTGATGTAATTAGTTTAATTATCATAGAAAAAATATTGGACACTCATAAAACACACCTAATTCCATAATGTGGAAAATCCCAAAATCAATTCCATGATATAGTGACAATTTGTTTTTTCAATTCTACCACAAATCCAAGATATATTATATAGGGGAATTAATATTATTGAAATTACTATCAATGTCATCTGTTTTTCATCAAGAGGCATCCTTTACCAATGTTGACGAATATTCCTTTTAGTTATAGATAGTTCCATTAGCATCTAAGAGAATGTTCATCCAAATCCTTTTTGAAAATAAGCTAACAATCAATTGAGTGGAAAGATTATTGAGGAGAAGAGGACTTGATGAATATTGAAAAATCAAACGATCTCAAAGAATTAAACTTACCAAAAGGTTCATCCATAATTAATGATATAGTTTTCTACCACTATATGACGAAGATGAAGGCCATGATCGAAGATATGTGGTGGATCATAACTATATTTGAAATATATTTTCACCAATTTCCACCTTGGAAATAGGAGACTCATTTAGGAGGGAATAGAGGAGAGTTCATCCAGAATGGCCACAAAAATATGATCCATGGGGTTCAATCCTATGTAGAAAAAAGTGGAACAAAAGAACAAATAGATCATTATTATATGCCTCCCAGCACACCACACTGTCAAGATAGGCGTGGTAGTGTAGCTAACTGATATCAGACTAGTTAGTTAGTAATATATTTTAGGAATTATCCTCAATACATGCCTCATCAGATAGCATGTACAATGTCATCGACTGGCTAGGGAGTCCATCTATGAAGTAGAGGATTCCTCCCACCTCAATGTCTAGATAGTACTACAATTGTAGCCCGACTACTAAGGGTCTGCTCCACTAATGTAATATGCTATGATAATCCCATTGTGCTTCCTTTCAATACTAAAAACACACATCAGAGTTATTTAGAGATGATTAATCTTAATTCAACACCCGGTTCCACCGAAAATACATCGAAAAAATAAATGGGTCATGTTTACCCCAAAATTATTTCCCCATAATTATGGGTATCACTACAATTAATGTGGTTACTAATTGAGTTTGAGAGTTCTTGGAGTGAAATTTGTGTAGATACATTTTCTGAGGATATGAGAACTATGTGATCTAGATAAAATGATAGTTATTAACTATTTATATTCTACCATGGTGTATATATATATTTTTTAGAATTTATTCACTCTTTTATTTCTCCCATCCTAGTCCTCTTTATGGGACATGTGGTGATGTTGATTTTAGCTCCCATGGACTTGACAATTCTATTTTAGGTCAATCATTCTTATGTAATGTGTGTAGAGATTGTGATATGATTTTTGGGGTAAAATATGTCCTTTTATATTTCCATGACTTATTGATTTCTCCACAAAACATCATCCTTAGCATGAAATAGTTGTATTTTATATTAAATATTATCAATTTCATTGGTGGGTGAGTTGACTTATATTATTCTCAAAGATGTCATTTCACGTAAATTGATGAATGACACTGTCAAATGGGTTGGATCATATGATTCATTATCCTTCATGGCAACATAGTTTATGTTAAGCCTTCTATTAGTTTAGATGATGATGTGTCATATTATTATGGAAGAATACACTTTTGTTTTTTTTAAAGATAATAATGACCCCCTCGATGTCAGATTATGTATAAGAGAATTTTATATCCCAGTGTCACTCCTATATCTATATCCCTATATTGAATTGTTCCTTGTGCATTATGAAGGCTAAAAATTAAGATTGATGATCATTTAATTAGTGGTTTTATTTTCCTTAGAGTATCACCTTGGGGTAACTATTCATGTATGTGTATAAGGATGATAGTATTCTAAAATGGAGTTAATATTATTTTATCTTAAATTATTTGACAATGAAGAACCATTAATTCCATTAATGGATTAGATGTCTGATCGATCTTACGGAGGGATCTTGCATGATTGTGAAGATTTTTTTTTGGATAGGATATCATAAGAAGAAGATAAATGATGGATATATACCAAGTACTACCATCAAATGATGTTATAGATTATTTTTGTTAATCCTTATTCCCATTGGTGTAACTAACTCACCCCTTATTATCATTGATCTCATAGACACTATATTTCATGATTTTATAGAGAGATTTTTGGTGGAGTTCATTGATAGGGGTTCTAATGTGAATCTCATGACCTGATTGTTTTGTGTCTTGTTATGGGACTACATTAAAAATATAGGTCTCACTATGATAACAAATTTTCATATTAGTTTGTGCATTATTATGAGAAGATAGGAAATTAGGCTCATCTATACAATATGAGGGGGAATAATTACCTACCTTGTGACTCACTTATATATTTAATATATATTCATTAATATTTCCATATAGCATTAGTAACACTACTAGTTAACCCTAATAAATTTATTTGTTTGATGAATGTATTTAAGAAGACAGTATATGCATGAATTAAATTATCGACCATTCTATCCATAAATTTAAACACTCTATACTTCAAAGCCATAAATGGGAATTAGGGAAATAATCCCCATAGAAGGAGGATTTGAGATTATATGAAAATAGGAATAAAATATTTTGATATTGGGATTTGGAAAATGGGAGATACTTTCTAAATATCACTACAATGAACATAATATCCAACATAGTTCAATTACACTTAAAGATAAAATATTTCCTTTTATGGTCCTATGACAAAGAATACAATGGTGCCTCATAATTCCATGAAACAATGACCAATTCATGTTCCTTTTATGGTTGTGTATCCAAGAATAATTCCTGTAAATTTATCATCAATGAAAATTGAATATGAGGTTCGAGAAACCTAGAAATAGTAGGTGTGGGACTAATTCCAATGAAGTTCTCTCATGTTCAACCAAAATGAAGATCATAGTGAAGGTATTTTAGGAATATTCATATGGTTTTTTCAACTAAATTTATATGGTGATTGATAATCCATCTTATACTCATCACATAATTCATATTATTCTCTTCATATACGGAAATTTTATTCTAGAGGGATGTGGGGATTATTCCACAGTGAGGTATAATTGATATCCAATGAGGGAAACAATCAATACCCGCACAGTTGTAGGGTTATGATTTTTGATATATGATAGGGATAGTCAATGAAAAGTTATATTATACGGAAATAATAATAGTAATGATGTTTAAGGTCGCATATATGTAACGATTTGGTGAAATTTACCTAGAAAAGGTTTATAAGAGATGTAGACATGATCTTCCTTATACAGTTCAACCTTCTTGTTAATAAATTAACATGAGGAAATTGATGTAGAGTACACCTAATTAGAGGCCTGTAGAGTGTGTGATTGATTGATAATGTTAATGGGATGATACCATAAATGGGGACTCCAGGATGACTATATCAACTAAAATAATATGGGGGAACCAAGAGTAGAATCTCAATTGAATGTATTTCAAGAAACCAAGAGGTGAATCTTGACTCAATGTATTTCAAGAATCTCTAAGGATTATCTAATAAAAATGAAATCTTTTGGTCATATTTTGTGATTGTGTGTTGAAAATCCCAAACCATGTTTGACCCAACCTATGAATATTATGGTGACAACCATGATTTCTCACTGGGCATGGTGATTGAGGTGAAGGGACTGGACTAAAGGACTGTGAATATAACCTGCACTGATTTTTATCAGGAGTGGGGGTGGAATCATAAATATTATAGAACAATGGTAAGTGACCTAGGTTGAAATATGGATATGATTAATTCTTAGATTCTATTATTGGGTTTCTTCCTGAATTGTCCATTGATGATACAAATACATTGCACTAGAGTGAAATCATGGGGAGTCTTGAAATCACCCTAGGAAGCCTTAATTTATCATAGAATTTTGGTTAGGATGAAAATAAGGGAAGGATTATTATGGGTACTTGGTTGTAGGTATCTCACATAAGTATTTATGTGAGTTCCCTCAACAAACTATGATTATAGGCATGCTTCATGAGGGTGTCACTTAGAGAGTGATTTTGGAAGGGCCTTTATGGGAGATCATCACTAGGGTAATTATAAAGGGGCCAATTATAATCAATGTGATAACATATATATGAGAAGGGTGAGTAAATGATCTCTAGTTTTTATGTTATATTACATAAAAACCAACTTTATCTAATGGTTAGTGAGAAATTACTCTTTTTTAAATAAATAAACATGTAAAACCATAAAAACATAAGTATTTACAAGTATCCCCACTCAATAATTATAGTTAGTCCTTAGAATGGTTTGGAAGAAATTCAGGACCAAAAAACTAGAATACCATCATTTTGGTTGATAAATTATGTACGTAATATATATTAATTTCATATAACTATAGTCTTCTTGTGGTAAATTTTCACTTAACACATTCAATATTATAATTTTTTTTTTTAAATGTTAAGAAATTATGAATAATGGATTTAGTAAATTATAATTTTCCTAATTAAACATTCTATAAAATATAGTTAATTATAATTACTTATTTTTCCTCTTTAAATTATTACAAAATAACAAAAAATAACTTTCTATCATTTGATTATAGCCTTCCATGTAAGATCGGTATGTTAAAGTGGTTCTGATAAGTTGGTTTGACGCCATATTTCAAATACCTCATCAAAATTATATCAAATGATTAAAAAACTATATTTGGTTCCACATTAACTGATATAAACCAAATATCATTTTTCTAATTTTCTCATCACTATGTTCTTAAAATTCCAAATGAATTGAAGACTATGTCCAGTTTCAATGTTTCTTGGGATACTATGTCTAATTATTTGATGAAATGTCTCTTCTGTTGGCCCCCAAAATATTAACCACTTTACTCAATAGTAAAATCAACAATGAAAACATCTTTAAAACATATCCACCACTATATATAGGATGTGATCTACTAATAAATAATGTGTAATGTTTGAAATTCTAAAGAAATAATATTATATTCGATAGCATGTATGACATGCATCACCACATGCATAAGGGAATATAATATCCCAAAAACGTATAGTATATTTATTATTTGAAATATATTTGAAATATATTCTATATTTATAAATGAATGCAACAACAGTAATCATTATACAAAAAGAAGATCGACTTTATTCATTAGTTTAAATTATTCACAAGACTGAGTTTTACCAAACTACAATATATTATTAAATGATTATTATTTAATATAATAATATATAACCAATCCATTGAATTATTTTCTATGAATATCATTAACAATATTATGCTAATTTATTTTTTTATAAAAATAAAAAATTAATTCATTTTTCTCAAACTATGTAGAAGTAAATATAAAAACTAATTCAATATAAACAGAACGATTTTATATAAAACAATTCTTATGATCATAAAGCTATTTTAACCATATAATTTATATTAATTAAAAATATTTTGGGTTATTATTATAATATATATATATATATATATATATTATTCAATAATATATTATCCATATTCATCCAATAGATTTTAAAATCATAATATAAGAACAAACCCAATTTTACACAAAAACCCTATATTTTTATTAAGTCACTTTTGCCACATTTTAGTTAAAAAACTATTGTAAATCCAATTATTGTAACTGTTATTGATTCATATATCAAGATAAAAATTATATTAAAAATATAAATATAAAAGAATTATAGTGAACTTTTGGTATTTTTATCAGAAGTCTATTTTTTATTGAATAATTAAAATATTGATTTTTAATTGAAATCTTATTTTCCATCCAATTTATATATAATGAAAAATTATATTTTTATTGTTTTTAATGATTAATTATGTAAATTATTTATAAATTAACACAATATATGTCATTATAATAAATTTCACATTAAAATTGGATATAATAAAATTGGAATCATTTGTATGTTTTTACTTCAAAACCCTACATTGTCATACCCTATGCAGGATGACATTTAAATTAATTTATACCACTTATTTGATTTGAATTATGAAAATTTTATTACAATTTTAAAATAAAATTATTTATAATTTATAATCAGTTAAACTTATTTTATGGCCAAAATTATTAGTGAATATTTTAAAATCAATTACATCAATTAATGTAAAATTATGCTTAATAAGGGACTCAAAGGTATTTTTTAAGGTCCCAAATTATGCCAAAACTAGTCAAAAATCCGTTTTGTGGAAATATATCAATCGTATCCTCCCCTCATACAAATTATGACCATTATTAGAGCCAAATTGTATGGTAAAAACTTGAGTGAATATCATTTTATGAAAATTTACAAGGGTGGCACTCCTCGTCCACTATAAAAAGGCCTCCCCCCCTACTTCCTCACACCAATAAAGGCACATTGACTTGAAAATTAACTTTGAAAATATCTCCTAAAAATACCTCTCTTTATATTATAATCTTCACCAATGTAATAAATCCATCCATGGGATCCCCTTGGTACAAACCAAAAGGCGTTACTCGATTAAGAGGTAAAATCCTTCCTCAAGATCTGTAGTATTATTTTCATTATAAACACATTCTATTATCTTTGTTCCATTAATATTTAATAAAAACAATATAATTAATATACTAATATATTTTTATTCTAAATTTTTTACATACACTTATAGACAAATCCATGTAATGGGTAATGGACTTACCGTTTATGTGTACGATGAATTACCGTCCCACGAAATAACATCGTTCGTTTTTTCTTTACCACCTATCATGGTTTGAAATTATTATGGAAAATAATTTTATATATTTCATATATAATGTTAATAATTTCTTTAGACATATTTAATTATTTTATAACACATACCTTTATTCACTCTATTTTTTGTAAATACGATAGCATCATTTGTGGAAGTGTGGACTAGTGTCCCCTCAAAGAGATATGACTCGTTCAATCTATACATGGAACATATTAAGGATTATTTAAATAAACCTATATAATATATATGAAAATATTATTATACTAGAATTATAATATATATATATATTATTTAAATTTATATCTTTTAATACCATTATGAAATGGAAGTAGCATTCATCTGTATGTAAGGCATACCATCTTCATAAACGATGCATTTCATTTATTTTCTCAAAATATTATATAATATTATAAATACATATAAATTTGATATTTAAAAAAATTTTAATTATTCTTTGCATTCTGGAGATGATGTAAATGTGATTGGAACAACAAATAAAAAGTCCAAACATTCTATAAAAACTATTCAATTAACAACCTATATATTCAAAATAAAGAAATTATTATTAACAGACAAGAAATAAGATATAATAAGAATGTCATATTTGGTATAATAAATACTAATATGGTTCCATAATAAGTAATTAACATTTTTAAAACCATTATATAGAAGTATAAAAGATGTTCACCCAAAAAGGAACAATAATGTATGGGATTTCATCTCAATTTACAATCCATTGAGTCTTATGTTTTGATACGTACCATGTTTATTTTATATGGTGTATATAAAAAACATTGAAATTTTATATCATGAATCTCTTTATTATATTGATATTATATGTTCCATTTAATTTCATACATTCATGTATATTATGATTCAAATGTTTCAATGTGGTACATGACACATTGAAATGTTTAATGATTACTTTTCTCCACAATGTTCTTAATGGTTATCATTGGAATATCAGTTAATTTTGTTATTATTAATGTTATTTTGAAACAAATACTTTATTTTTTTCAAATAATTGATTATATGTTGTCTATATAAATCCACATTGACCTGTATTATCATGATTCATTCATTCTTCATGGTATTTTTAGTTTCAATTTTAATTATTTCTTTTAAGGGTAATTGAGTTAAAAGTTATCAATGTGGAAAAGAATTTTCATAATAAAATTCCTTTTTCATTGGGTTATATTACTTCCTATTTTTCATTAATATTTTATGTTTATGTGTATAAATAATTTGAATTTCTCTTAAATATTTCCACTTCCATTATGTTGATTTATATTTGATACACATAATCTACTCATTGATTTATTCTCACTTTGACATTATAACCATTTAAAGGTTTTGCATTACAATCAAATTTTTTTAGGATAGTTTATATAATAATGTCAATAATTAAGGGATTTTTTTTTATTTTTTTCTAATAAACCATTTCATTTTATTCTGATAAGGTTATTCATGACATTTTTCATGTAATAGTACTATTTTTCAACTCTATGGTCTATAATACTTTATTGAAAACATTATTATGAAAAACCAACTTAATTTTTCTCTTCAGTTAGAGAGCCTATTTTTTATAAAAATATAGTATCGTAAAAAAGCATTCATTTGTTTAACCATTATAAAAATGTTTTATTTAATACATTTTTTCATTTTATTCATTTACAATTTTTTTGCAATGAAATATTATTTTCACTTTTAAAATAACAAACTATCTAATGTTTTTACCAAAAAAAGAAATATTCTTTTTTTACCTTGCATGTAATGAATTGATTTACGAACCCTGATTTCTTCAAAGAATCATTTTCAAGTTCAAAATTATAATTATTTATGTAAATTATTTTGAAAATATATTTTCATTGAAAAGGATTTGAAAAAAAATTCTAAAAATAAAATGAATATTTTCCTCATGATTTTTTTAAACATATATTATATTATATCAATTCATAAATGAAAGAAATCCTTTATCCTTACTCTACTTTGGGTATTTTTAAATGATTATATCCTTATTATTCTTTTGGATGGTTTATGATTGATTTGTCTAATGATCCTATTAACATACACTTCTTTTATTCCTTTGTTTTTTTCCCTTGAAATATTCATTTTCATATAATTATTGAACATTGAATTTCCCATAATTATGCATATCATTTATCCTAGATATGTTCATTGCCTAAACCATATACCAATTTTCATATAGTGTTTAGATTTAATATTATTTGGTTATTTGGGGAAATATTTATAAATCTGTATCTTTCACTCTATAAGGATAATTAATAAGGAACATTTATCAATTGATTATTCGATATTTCAGAAATACTTTGGATTAGTATGACACTTGTAGGTCCTAGTTATAGATATCACTTTTATTCATCGATAGTCTCATGGGACTAGTCAGTTTTCTAGCATCTATAGAATGGTTTTTACCCAATATTCTAAACATTCTTGTGAATGGTCTTGAAGGTAATGGATCTATGTACCTAGGAAACATGGTGTCCAATAATTATGCATCTCACTCATTTAGTTCAAGTAATTATTCATCCATGATATTTTTCATCGACATATCTATGGATGCATTTAATTTTTAGTTAATTGATTAAATGGCCTATGTTTCGGTTTCTTACCATGGCATATTGATTTTTCATTGTCTATTTATTTTAATAGAAAGTGTTTATAGTTAATAGATATCAAAATTTCCATCTATGTTTATTTATTTCATGGCTTTTTCCTTTAGTTATTACCTTTCTATATTGATTATTCTCATTGATTTATTAACGATTATTCTATACATTACCCTTACAAAGCATTTTATCTCACCCTTAATTTTTCCCTTTCCCTAGGATTCCATGAAGTGTAGTAAGAAATATGTTCAAGGCTACTCAAGATAGGATAAAGTTGTCATCCTCATAATAATAATTTTTTTAGTTAGTAAATTTATTGGCAAGTCAATACTCATATGTGTTTTTGGTTTACCAAGACTAATAAAATATTCGGTCCTTTAGGAAATGATTTACTTGTATATTATTCCAATTTAATTTATATCAAACAACAGCTCCTGAATTTCTAGGGTTGGGTCTCTACAGTTGGTATTAGAGAAGGTTTTGTAGAAAGAATAGGAACTAGGTTTAGGAGAACCTAGATTTGGAAACATAAACATAAGATTGAAATTTAAGATAATTATAGAGTAACATCTTAAAATTTTGGTAAGGTAGTGATTATGTGGGTCTTTCTATAAATACATATCTATCTAGATACAACATGTGGTCATGGTTCTGGAATAAATGGTATTATGGGTAACAACTCTGACAAGGTGTACCAGGCCTTACTCGGTGTGACCTGGTACACAACAATGAGTCTAATTGTGAACTTGGATTGACACTCTTAAGTTATATGCTGAGGATAATTCACATTTTTATTAAAACAAATTATGAAGGATTTGAATAAATAAATAAAATTTTGACCTAGGATAAACTTGAGGTTCCTTATGTTGAAAATAATGTTTCAATATTTAGGAATCCAAAAATGATTATATGGTTTTTACAAAATGTTTATTGATGACCGCACTATGGTTTTTGGCCATACGGAATTCCATCCTCTATAGGATAAACTCTAGACATAGAAGGAATATGTGTAAATAAACGGATGGAGTATTTATGTATCTAGGTTGTATTTAATAACATTTTTGAAAGTTTATTTAATTAGTAACCTTATTATAGGGATTTGGATCGTATTTTATGGAAATGATATAGGAATTATATTAAAATGGTTCAGAAAAATTTATCTTATATGTCAGGTGAAAACCAATAAAACCTGGAAAGGCTGGGGGACTTTATCATATGACTGAATAATGATAATGGTATTTTTTTCCTAGTACTAGCCTATGTGATGTCCTCATTAATGTGTAATTATTTTTAGTGAAAAATTTTTTATGAATACATATTAATGATTATCCGGTAGTGTAACTTTTAAGGTTTAGCTAATATTGTATTAACCATATTGGATTTGGATAATAGTAAGAGATTAAAATAATTATATATCACATTTTTATGGGCCTTACTGTCCATTAAAAGTGAATTTTATTGCCTCAGGAATCAATGTTGATTCTCAGATATCCATTTTCTAAAGTATCTGATGAATTATAATATGATCAACACACAACCAAATGTTGAAATTGATCTTATAAAATTGAAACATTTAAAGTATCAATGTTTTCTTATTTTCTAAGGTAGTAATTTAATTACTTAACATTAAGAAAATGATCAAAACAATGTTTTCCTAATACAATAATTTTTTTAACCGATTGTTTTCTAAATTGTTCCATAATTATGAAATTGAGACTTTCAACTTCCCCTTAATCATTCATTTATTTGTGATTGATGAACTTAATCAGTCCTTATAAATACTGACTCTTTTACTTCATGTACTTGTCTCTACTTCCCACTAAGGTTATCATACTTAGATACCTATTTATATATTAATATTTGCGACCCATGTACTTCCCATTCTCTCTTTTTTAGTGGATGTTTTATGAAACCTTCTGATGATGTGGGATCTAAAGTTAATAAATATCGAACAATATATCATAAAGATATTTTATAAATCATGAGGATGTGTTTTATTTATATTGGGGAGAACATAATTCCCTTAAATTATAAAGTAAAAAGATTTTATTCGATAGAGTGTATAACATGAATCACCAACTATGTAAGGGAATATAATATACCAAAACATTATATTATATTTAATATTTGAAATATATTATATACATATATATTATATATTTTTAAATTCATGTAACATAGAGTTAGCTTGGTTTACAAAAAAAAACTTTTTCGTTAGCTTAAGCTACATGTATGACCGATTTTTACAGAACTATGATATTTTATTAAAAAATTATTATTGAATATCATAAGATATAACCTAGATATTAAATTAATTGTTAATAATATTACTAACTAAACTCTAGTAATTTATGGTTTACCCAAATTAAAAATGAATTCATTGTTTTTATAGTAATATGAAATAAATATAAGATCCAATTGAATATAAAAGGAATGTTCTCATATAAAACTATTTTTATTATAGGAAAGCTATTTTATCCTAATAAATTATACTAATTACAATTATTGAGTGATATTAATGATATATATATATATTTATTTATTTATAAATATAATATTTTTTAAATTCATCCAATATATTTAATAATCCTAAGATAAGAACAAACCAAATTTTACGCATAAATACCTCTATATTTATTAAGGAACTTTTACTACATTTTAATAGAAAACATTCTTAAAATACAATTTTTTAAATTTTCTAGATTTTATATATTAAAATAAACTTCATCTTTTGATGATAAACATAAAAATTAGGTTTCGGTGAATGTTCATTATTTTTCTGTGAAATTTAATCGTGTAATGAATTGTTAAAAATACTTTATTTTAATTCATAAATGCTTTTACATAAAAATTATTTATAAGGATAAATAATAATTTAAATTAGTTTTGATGTTTTATTAGATATTTTTTAACAAATAATCCAATATAAGTCATTGGAATAAATTTCAATATGAAATTGGATATAAAAACCTTATATACTTTTGAACGTTTTTACTTTATAAACCCACTTTGTTTACATGTATACTAGATTAAATTTAAATTAATTTCCACCAAATATTTGATTAGAATGTGGAAAAATTGATTCCATATTTTAAATAATCATATTTTATAATTTATAATATGTTCAACTTAGTTTTTCACAGAAATGATTCATGAAAGTGATTAATATTAATTACATTGATTAAGGTAAAATTGAGGTTAATAAGAGACTAAACCACAATATTTAAGGCCCCAAAAAATGTAGAAACTTTTAAAAAATAAATATTATGTCCACATTTATACCATTTAATACCTTGTAACTAATTTGGGAAACTATGGGATCCTCTTTCAATAGGAAAAACGTGGGTGGAATTTCTTTTCCAAAAATTTGCAAGACTGCCACTCCTCCTCCACTATAAAAAGTCCTCCTCTCCACCCACATTCTCATAGATCTCAAGAAAAATTGGATTGATGGACATATTCCCATTAGTTTCCTCTATATCACTATACTCATCCGAGAAGCCACAACATGGACATAATTCCATATATGAGACCCCTTTGGTGCAAACCAACAAGAGTAACCCAATTAAGAGGTAACATCCTTCCAAAATCTCTTTAGTTTTATTTCAATTAACCACTATTTAAAATCTATATATTCCATGATTATAAAATAAAAATAGTAAAATTTATATATTTACAATTTTTTATTATAATGTCTCGACCTAAAATTACATAGACCATCATATAATGGGTAATGAACATACCATCTATGTGTACAAAGAACGAGAACCTCACGAAACGAAGTTGCTCGTTTTTCCATAAACATCTATCAGGAATGGGAATTATGACAGAAAATATATTTTCATATAGTATATATTATATTTATAATATCTTTATACTTCATAAATTATATTATAACACATAACATTATGAACTCCATTCTGTGTAAATACGATAACTTTATTTATGGAACTATGGACTACTATCCCCCCAATGTGATGTGATTCATTCACTCTATACATGGAATGAATTAAGGATTATTAAAAAAACAATGTTAAATATATGAAATTATCATTATATATAAATTTTAATATACATATGTACCATTTACATTTCATTCTCTTAATACAATAGTGAAATTGAAGTAGCATTCACACATACGTACGACCTATCATCACCATGAGCGGTGTATTTCATTATTATATCCCAATATTATATATCTTAATAAATAAATACACACTGGACATATATGACTTATAAATATTTGATATAATTTTTTTTGATGACCATGAAATGATAGGAACAAGAAATAACAATTTAAAACTATCTAGAAAGACTAGACAATTAACAACCGAAATAGTGAAGATAATGAATGCTTATTAACAAAAAAATAAAAAGATATAATAATTATATAATATATTATATCATAAATGTTTGAATGTTTTTAGAATATGTTATATACTTGATTATAGAAATTAGACCTGAGGATAAAGGACATTCACCCAAAAATGAAAGCATGGTATGGGATTTAATTTCAATTTACATTCCACCGAGACATATTTATTGTTATGCATGTAGTTTCTTTTTATGGTGTATATTATTCCCTTTGACATTTTATATCACAAATATCTTTATTCTCATGATATTATCATCTTCATATAATGTAATTCCTCCACTTTTATTATGGTTCAAATGTTTCAAAGTGGTATAGGACACTTTGGAAAGTTAAAAATTTATTTTCCTTAAGAATTCTTTAATGATTATCCATTCAATATCACGTCATTTTGTGATTGATTACATTATCAGGAAAAAAATTTATTTTTTTGCACCTATATTCATATATATGTTGTACACTCTCCCACCTTGAATTCTAATATTATGATTCTTTCATTCTTCATGGTATGTTGAGATTCAATTTAAATTATTTCTTCAAAGGGGAATGTAGTTAAAAGTTATCCATGTTGAATGGAAATTTCATAACCCAATTATTTATTCATTGGGTTATATTAGTTGATAATTTTTTTCAGTGTTATATAATTATTTAAATAATAATATCGACTATGTCTTGATTTATTTTCAATTACCTTATGTGGATTTATATTTGATACACATAATCTTCTCAATAATTGATTGTCACTTTGATGTTATTATCTTTTCAAGGGTTTAATTTACAATCTAATTTATTTAAGTATTTTTTAAACTTGAATATCCATAAAAGGAAATTATTTGATCATTGTCTAATAATGTAACTTCTCAGATCAGGTTTCACGCATTGGTTCCCCAAACCAGTCGGCCACATGACCTCAAGTGTGCCTCCCCGTACGCTAGAGGATGCCGACCAACAGTGAGGGTATTGTAAGTCATTCACGGGGAGACTATAACCTATTTTTTCTTTTATTATCATTTTAATACACTAGAATAAATATATAAATAATAGTGGAAACATATAATCATAAAAAATACTAATATATCATGATAACCAATGTATAAAGTACAACTCTAAAACTGAATAATACATATTTCATGCTAATGTACGTGCCAAGTGTAAAAAATGGAATAGAAAATTAAAGACACTTATGACTCCTAAGAGGGTCCTAAACCAAATATTATACACTTATCTGAGATCCATCCCCACTCAACCATTGCACATTTAAACCTTTCCCTTAACCTATCCAACAAACACAAAGTCTATTCAGGTACCGATAAGACAGCCCGAGTAGTGTGTAAGTAAAACTCAGTATACCACCACCAATGGCGTCTAAAAAAAATACAATCAATAACAATGTATGCATATGTGTAATGAATAAATTTCAAACAATGAATTAAATAGTTTACATTTATTCATTTATTCTTTATTTAACCACATATCACCCGGGTTCCTAAGGGAACCCGAACTCAAATCATACACCAAGATTTCATTGTTACAATTCATAATTCATAATTAATAATTGAATGAGCATGTTATAATTCACAATACATGGATGAATGTCCATGTTACTATTCACCATTTAATAACACATAATTGAAAGATCATGTTACCATTCGTAATATTTGGTCTAATTTCTTTGTTAAAATTCATCATTTAATAATATATAATTGAATAAAAATGTCACCATTCATAATACTTGGATGAATATCTATGTTACCCTTAAAAATTTAATGATACATAATTGAATGCGTATGTTACTGTTCATAATATATGGTTTAATTTCTATGTTACCATTCACCATTTAATAATACATAATTGAATGAGCATGTTACTATTTATAATACTTGGCCAAATGTCCATGTTACTATTCACCATTTAATAGTATATAATTAATTAAACAATTCAGTATCCACACAATTTCCATTAAAAATTAAAAAATCAGTTAATCACGACAATTCCACTAGTTAATTAAACAAATTACTAATCACATCTATAGCATTAACTAATTCAATAATTAATTAATCACATAAATTTTTCTAGTTAATTAAATAATCAACTAATCACATAAATTAGTCTAGTTAACTCAAAAATAATCTAATCCCAGCGATTAATCTAGTTAATTATTCAAAAAACTAATCAAATCAATTAATTTAATTAAATCCTCAACTAACTAATCACATATATAACTCTAGTTAATACAATAATTATCTAAGCCCATCAATAATATAAATTAATAGGATAATTAATTAAACAAATAAAATACATTAACTAATTCAAAAATTAATTAATCAATTCAATGATATTTTTTAATTCCTTAAATAACTATATAAAAATATTACTATTGTTAATAAAACAATTAAATAATAACATCAATTAATCTAGTTAATTCAATAATTAACTAATAAGATCAATAACTCTTATTAAATCATCAATTTACTAATCACATCAATACTCTAGTTAATTAAAAAATTATCTAATTAAATAAACAATATTAATTAAATTTACAAAAACTTAATAAAATCAAAAAAATTAATTAATTCAACAATTAATTAATCACATCAATACCTTAAATTAATTCACTAAACAATTATTTATGTCAATCCCGTTAATTTTTTACCCAATTAATTAATCACTCTCTTCAATACTATTATTTCATTCAACCATTAAATAATCACATTAATCCAATTAATTAATTGAATAATTAATTAATGAAATAAATCCCATTATTTAATTCAAAAATTAAATAATCATGTTACTTCCATTAATTAATTATTCAATTAATTAATCCCAGGAATATCATTAATTAATTATATAATTAATTAATCATCCCAATATCGGTATTAATTCAAAAATTATTTTATCATATAATTACCCTTAATTAATTCCCCAATTAATTAAGCATGTCAATTATATTAATTATATCATCAATTAATTTGACAATATCCACAACTCATTATCCCATATTTAATTCAATAATTAATTATTCAAATAAAAAATATTAATATCTTATAAGTAAATATAAAATTAATTTTATCAATTCATATATCTCAATAACTCATAATTAATTCTACAATGAATTCTCTCATTTTATATATCTTAAAAACTCATAATTAATTCTACAATTAATTAAAAAAACCATATTTCTTGATAACTCATAATAAATTTTACAATTAAATATCTCAAATAATATATATTGATATGTGATAATTAATTCATCAATTAATTATCTCAACTTTCATATTTTGATATCTCATAATTAATTCACGAATTAATTTATAATAAACCAATTATCTTAATATATAAAATTTAATCCCCAGATTAATTATCTAAATCACATATCCAGAAATCACATAACTAATGATCAAAATATTCATCTAAATGGTAAACACCTAAACCTCATAATTAATTCGTCAATTAACTATATAAATGGTCCGCCTCTTAGTCTCATAATCATCTCCCTAATTAGTTAGGTATTTCAATCATTTATCAAATAAATCAATTGGCCATTAAGTAAGTCAAAAATCCCTAAATCTCATAATTATTTCATCAAATAATCATGTATTTGGAAAAATAATTAAATTTCATAATTAATTACCCAATTACATGTCAAAATTTAAATCACCATAATCCCATGATTTACTCACCAATATATAATAAATTTAAATAATTAATTAATTAATCGATTGGCTATAATAATTAACCCAATTTAAGAAATAAAATTGTTAATCAATGCTATCAATTATAAAATTACATATAATTAATAGAAATTGATACATTGGGAATGAAAATTATACCACTTACCTCAATAATGTTAAAAAATACTGATATCTAATGGAAAAATCCAAAATTTAGAGGAACAATGATGTAGAATGTGATCATTATTCAATTCCAAGATCCAAGATTTAATTGAATCATGATCTAAAAAAACCTAGATGTAAATATAGATCCAACAAAAGAATAAAATATATATTATATCCATGAAGAGGAGTAGAATAGAGAGATATATCTTAATGGGAATAACCACATACCTTAATTTGATGATGAACATATTCCTAATGGAAATCCCCAAAATTCGAGCACCAAAACGACATTGCTCAAGATCCGAATCTAAAAACCCTAAATCAGGTATATAGAAAATAAACATATTATATGATTTTATCTTGATATCGAATAGTATATCAGATATCATAATATTGATATATATATATATATATATATCTACCCAATATATTGGATTTCATCAATGAAAGAAAGTGGAAAGGATGTGGGAAGAACAAGGGAAGAACGGGAGAAGAATCAACTTAGCGGTATATAAGCACCCTTATATCCAAGATTAAATTCATAAATAAAATAATATCAAGAGGTATTTAAATTAATAAAAATAGGTCCCAAAAAGTGGAAGGGGACATTGGGATTAATGGGGGTTGATTTTGGGTTAATTAAGGGATTCATGAAATTTGAGAATTAATTTTCAAACATAATTAATTCCTTGATATAGTTTCCTATACAGAGGCGCACATTTTTCCCCATTTCTTCACATATTATTTTTAAAATTATACCAAAACACTACCCAAACTAAAAACAACTTGAAAATTAGTCAATTAAAGGTAAAATGGTATCTAAAAATGAGCCCAATATGTCTCTAGAAAAAGTTGGGTTCTTACAGTCTCTCTACCTTTTAACAGGTAATCCTCAGCTTCTCTCTGAAGCCTCTCTAAGATTTTGTGTCAAAAGATCAATCCATTGAGACCTAACATAAATTAATATCTCTCATGTTTATTCATACTCACTTACATGTTTCCAATATAAATTAATTAGTATCATAATCTTTCGTCACAACAACAACTCATTGTAATCCAAAACGTATATCAGATGCTCTTAAAAGAATGCATAAGTCTCAAGATCCACATCTACAATATAGCTGACATGTTTCCCAAATAAATATTCCAAAAAACCACATGAAACCATAAAACATTATAACTTATCCATTCCATCCATAAAAATATACCAAGATATCATGTACATATTCCACCTATAAGGCTCTCCCAGCCTTTCTCTATAGAATTTAAACATTCTCAACATTGGTTCTTCATTGGAATTTTGATTCCGCCACTTCCAAACCATGGTCATACTCCATGAACATGATTATGAAACATCGCTCCCAAACATAAGATCTTAGTTTGAACCACTTTGTTAATAATCCAATCCACAAGGTCCCATGATTCAGACATAGGTTAAACACAAAAACATCGACATAACCTTCTAACTGTTGACAAGAAAACCAAAAAATAATAACTGCTACCTATACATATCTTTTAAGTGTCAGACTCATAATATTCATAAAATTATGTTCCATCCTAAGACCATAATTTTTAAACTATCTATGGTGTACCAACATCTGTACAGCTCCACATATATTGCTTCATAAGAAAAATTCCATGAGGCTCTACGCCCATCATAAACACATTCAGGTTTCTAGGCATAAAGGAAAATATTTCTTAACATACTGGGGATGATTTAAAGGAAGGGTACATGATAATCACTAATTAAAAGTACACTATGAAGTAATCAGTGAATACTACCAGAAATACACAATCTATGATGTAACCTCCATGACGAAAACATCTTAACATGATGAATGTATTGGGTTTTGCTAACCGCCAATATCTCAGCACGTTGATCCAAATCCAAACAATCCCTTTCATAACTCAAAACCATGTTCTCAAACTAGGTCATTATCACTACTAAAACTACCAAAATAAATAGCTAAAAACAAAGGATTATTAATTCAAAACATTAACAATGTTAAAAATAAGGATTTATATAAAACCATACTATGTATTTCCACTCCTTTTCTTCCCGCATTGGCCAAAACTGAGGCACTATCTCTACCATTAACCATCCAACATATTGGTCATGGTTAACAAGGGTAAACAAATTTTCATTATCCATGTTTCTCATTAGACATCCATTTATTCTAATTATTGCATCATTTTTAAAACTTTCTCGATTTCATGTAAGGAACTATATTCATTTCAAGTTCATACTAAAGTAGAAAGAGTTAATGTTCATCAATTTACACCAAACTTATTTTCATTTAAATTCCAAAAATTACCCATGTTCAAAAAATAATCCCAAGTTCCTGGAATGATGTATCTTGACTCAACTATTGTTCCATTCAGGGCCATGAGTCAATATAAGAAAATATCAAAAACTATAATCTCATCACACAACATGTGAGTCACCCAAGTTGAAATAAAATTCAACAATAACAACAACAATAAAAAAAATAATCCCACCCTAGGTACTTGGGTTCTACCCCGTACATGGGGTAGCAACTCCCATGAACAATCTCATAACCAAGCCCCAAATCTTCATAGTCTCACGTCTACATTTCCCAAATAGTAAAAACAAATTTTAAATTGGCTCTGATTCCACATTGAAATGCATTGACTCGAGTGCCACACAACGGTGCCACATACCAGTTATTCACATGGCCTAAAGTGCACCTCCCCAAATTCTAGAGGCATTAGACTAGTAGTGAGGGTATCAGAAGTCATTAATGGGGAGATTATACCCTCTTTTTTTATAAGAGTAATACACTAGATGAAATAAATAAACAATAGAGGAAACATATAATCGTAAACCATAACTAAATCTCATGATAACTAAATCTTGAATTAGAACATAAAAATTGAACAATAAATATGTCATGATAATGTATGTTCTAAGTATCAAAAATATAATACAAAAGTAAAGACATTAAACACTTTCAAACGATTCCCGATCCATGTCTAGTTCCCTTATCCATGATCCATCCCAACTCTTCCACATAACAGAGGGAATTTTCCATTAACCTATTCAGAAAATACAATGTTTATTCAGGTATCAATCAGGTCGCACGAGTAAGGTGTGAGTACATCTTAGTAGACTTCCACCAGTGGTGTCTAAAAAAATCTAGTAAAAAAATGAAGTCATATTTATAAATTCTAAAATACAACCAATAAAATAAACAATTTAAATTTATTCATTTACACATTATTTAACCACATATCAAACGGGTTTATCGAGGGCACCTGATGTCAAATCATATTCCTTGATTTCATTGCTGCTGTTCACATTTCACAATTCATAATTGAATGACAAGGCTACCATTCATAATATTTTGGAAAATTTCCATTTTACCATTCACCATTTAATAACACATAATTTAACGAGCATGTAACAATTCATTATATTTGGCGAAATGTCTATGTTACCATTGACCAATTAATAATACATACCTGAATAAGCATGTTAGAATTCTTGATACTTGGATGAATGTAAATGTTACCATTAAATATTTGAAAATAAAAAATTAAATGATCATGTTAACATTCATAATACATGGTTGAATATCCATGTTACCATTCACTATTTAATTATACATAATTTAATGAGAATGTCACCATTCATAATACTTGGATGAATTTCCTTGTTATCATTCACCATTTAATAGTAGATAATTAATGTAATAATTAATTATCCACACAACTTTCATTAAAAATTCAACTATTAGTTGGAGACAACAATTCCATTAATTAATTCAACAATTAACTAATCAGATTAGTAATAATTATTAATTTAATATTTAAATAATTGTATTAATTTTTCTAGATAATTCAACAAACAACTAATCAAATAAATTAGTGCATTTAATTCAAAAACTAAAAAATCACATCAATTAATCTAGTTAATTAATCAAATAAAAAATCACATCAATTACTCTAGTTAATTCATCAATTAACTAATAACATAAATAACTCTATTTAGTTCCACAACAAACAAATCCCATCAATAATATTAATTCATTCGTAAATTAATTAATTAGATAAAATACACTTATTAGTCAAATAATTAATTGATCACTATAATCCTATTAGTCAATTCATCATTTAACTAAACACAACAATTACACTACCTAACTAATTAAATAACTAATCAAATAAATTAATCCAGTAAATCCCACAATTAACAAATCACATCAATAACTCTAGTTAATTAATTAGTTAGCTAATCACAATAATAAATCCAGTTTATTCAATAAATCACTAATAAAATTGATATTATTAATTAATTTTAAAACTAATTAATCATATCAAATACATTAATTAATTCAATAATTAATTAATCACATTAGCACCATCAATTAATTCACCAATTAATTGTGCATGTCAATACTATTAACTAATTTCATAATTAATTAATCACTCTATTTAATCCCATTTTTTAATTCCACAATTAAATAATCAAATTACATCTCTTAATTATTTCATCAATTAATTAATCTCATAAATCCCATTATTTAATTCAATAATTAAATAATCATGTTACTTCAATTAATTAATTAATTAATTAATTAATCACCAGAACATCATTAATTAATTATTAAATTAAATAATCATCTCAACAACATTAATAATAAGAAAATTATTTAATCACATAATTACCCTTTATTAATTCCCCAATTAATTAAGAATGTCAATTCCATTTATTAATTCATCAATTAATTAGTCAATATCCACAACTAATTATCCCATAATTAATTCATCAATTAATTAGTCAAATAAAATATATAACTATCTTACAACTATTTCAAATATTAATTATATCAATTAATATATCTCAAAAAGTCATAATTATTTATATAATTAATTATCTCAATTAATATATCTCAATAAATAAAAATTTATTCTACAATTAATTATCTCAAATCATATATCTTGATATCTGATAATTAGTTTAAAATTAGATATCTAAAATCATATATCTTTATATGTCATAATTAATTCATCAATTAATTATCACAACTCATATATTTGGATATCTCATAATTAATTCATCTATTAATTAGATTAAACCAATTATCTCAATATCTCAAAATTGATCCCCTGATTAATTATCTAAAGAAAATATGAATGAATCTCAAAGCTAATACTCCAATTAATTATATAATTGGGAAAAAAATAATCCTATAAATTAATTACCCAATAAACTAACTATGTGGGAATCCCTTTAAACTCATAACCAATTCCCCAATTAGTCATTTAATTCAACAATTTATCTAATTATATCAATTTCCCATTATCTAAATAAAAAATCCACAAATTTCACAATTAATTTATCAATTAATTATCCAATTGAAAATCCCATAAATCTCATAATTATGTCCAAAACTGAATAAAAAAATTTCAATCCCCTTAATCCCATGATTAACACTCCAATTAATCATCAATTTCAAAATTAAACCCATTAATCAATTTTCCACATTAATTAACCCAATTTAGCATTTCAAATTGCTAAAACCCCCTATAAATTCTACAATTTCATACACATAATAAAAATCAAGACTATTGTAATTGAAGATTAGACAACCTACATCATGAATGGTAAAAAAGAATTCTCACCAATATAAACACCCAAATATTTGCAGAACAACAACGTAGAATGTCATATTTATTAATTCATAGAATTATGATTTAAATATATCATCATCTAAAAAACCTATATCTAAATCTAGATTCAAAAGTATATTAACATCCATATTTTTCTCATGAATTCGAGACGAATAGATAGATAGATATATTTGGGAAGAAAAACTAACCTCAATTTTTTGATAAACGACCACCCAACTGAAATCCCCAAAACCAGAGAAGCACAGCAGCATAGATCAAGATTTGAATCTCAAAACCCTAATTCATTATTAAGGAAAATCAATATCTAGAAAGATTTGATCAATATATAGAATAAAAGATCAATATATCACCAAATAGATATAGATCATTCCACTATATCAGATTACATAACAAAAATAATGAGGAATGAATGTGGGAATAATGAGGGAATAATGGGAGAAGAATCCAATTACTAAGAGAGAAGCATCCTTCGATCCATGCTTTGATTCACATTGAACAGAGGCTGATAGGGCCTGAAATTCATCAATAGGCGTCCCAAAACCTTATATAGGATCTAGGGATGAATGGGGGGCTATTTTAGGATAATATGGAGGTTCATAAAATTATATAATTAGTTTTCAGATATAATTACCTCCTACATAGGGTTTCCTACACATGGGCACACAGTCTGCCCCATCTCTCTGCATTTTTTTTATATTTCACCAAAAAATCACCATACTAAAACCCAATTTAAATGTACTCAATTAAATTTTAAAGAGTATCTATAAAAGATCTTGATATGTCTCCAAATAATTTTAGGTTCTTACAAATAAACACTTTCATTTTCATCCCATACTGTTATTCATGATATTTTTTCTTGTAATTGTACCATTTTTTCACCCTTTTGTACTTAATATGTTTCCAAAAATACTTTTAAGAAAACCTGAATTCATTTCTCACTTCTGTTAGAGAACCAGTATTCTACTAAAAACCATTTTTCTAATTGTTTTTTATAAAATGGTTTCACCCTTTACAAAATGATTTTTATGGGGATTTTTTACCCCTTTTCATGTAATGTTTTTTCAAATGAATCTTCTTGTTGCATTGTGAATAAGAAATGTTTCTAACAGTTTTACCATCTAAAATAAATGTTCTTTTTACCTTATATATTATTTATGGATTTATCCACCATAATTTCATAGAATAATCCTTTGAAAGATTAATTTTTTGATTGTTAATGAAATTGTTTTTTAAAAATTTATTCTCAATGAAAAGGATTTTGAAAATATTTTTCAATGTTAAAATGTTATTTTCCTCAAGAATGTTTTTAAAATATCCTTTTTATTCTTCAAATTCATCAATTACAAATCCATTTATCCTTACTCTACATGGGTTTTTAATGATATGATTCTTATTTTTCTTATAGATGGTTTATGATTGATTTAGACAAGGATAACATCTACATTCACTTACATGATTCCTTCATTAGTACCCTCAAAATTTTAGATTTATTATTATCATTGAACATTGAATTTCCAAAAATTATAAATATCAATTATCATGGAAGTGTTCATTTATGTAAAGACCCATAATTTCTTTGTAACTTTTTTATATATATGGGAATTTTACGAGTCCTCGAAAATTGACGGCGCTTGATTCCAGTGCCCGGTGTGCCTGGAATGGATTTTTAATATTTTTTTGGGTACGTTCAGTAAACATATGTGTGGGATTTTCTAACTTTTGAACTAGTTCTCGGAATTGAAATACTAGGTCACTGTTGAAATCGCAGTGCTGATATTGGCTTAAAGAGACCTTTACCTTGACCGCAGTAGTTCGAAAGTGAAAGATAGTTTTTTTGTGAAAGAATGAAATAAATAAAAATGTTAACATTTTTATTTTATATTTTGAAACCCCTCAACAAGGGTTATGGTGGTGGGGACCACCTGAGCCTAAACCTCCCATGTGGATGTTTAGAGTTGGGGACCACATGAACTAACCATCCAATGTGAATTTAGAGGTGGGGCCACTCAAACCCCCTTTAATTAGAGAAAACCTCTCAACTCCCCTACTTTGAATTTTTCCAACACCAGTCATTAATTGGGAAAACTAATTGTTCCAACATGGTAGAATTAAATGAGCTAACTAATTATGCCAATGTGCCAACATAATTAATCTACTTAATTTAATTATAATGGAACCTTTTTGATTGGGAGTATTTTTAGTTGGTAAAGAAGTTCCTTGGAGGGGGAATGTTCTCCAATGAAGAACGCCATCAAAGAACGCTCTTCGAAAATCAAGGAAGTGGACAACATACGGGCCCGAAATCGAAGCATGATTTCTAAAGAGACGATCATTGGCACCCTCTTCGCCTTCTTCATCTTCTTTCTCACACCAACGTCAATGATCAATCGAGGTAGGGATTTAATTATGTGGTATTATTGTTTCCCATGTTCTTACCTTCTAAAAAAAAGAACGCGGATCAACTCTCTAACTAGTTGATCCGCGGATGATTTCTTTGGTTGGTTTGGGAATAATAAATTGCGGGAGGTTTTAGGGTTTGATGTTCTTCATTCATGTTTTTGTTGATCCGCTTGATACTAGTCTAACGTGGAGGGTGCGGGCCAAAAAAACATGGCCTAACCCCTTGGCCATTTTTCTTGAATGGTGTGTTCTTCGTGATGGAAGAAGGTGGCTTTGTGCCACGATGACGAACAAATGCGGTGGTAGGTACATCACCAGCTGCAACAAAGGTGATGACCTCGTGTCTCCTCGCTGTCCTACGGCCCTCCACACCACCTCACAGCCTCGCCACCTCGCGGCCCCCATTGCTGCTTCACATCCTCGCGATCACTGTGGCCCTTCGACGCCTCGCGCCCCACGCCGCCTCCGTGGCCCCTCACCGCTCTTTGACCTCACGACCCCCATGGTCCATCTCTTCCCCATGGCCTCACGGACCCGCCGCCTCTGTGGTCTGCGTGGCCCCCATGGCCCCCGCGGACTTCACTTCCCTTGTAGCCCCGTGGACTCTACGCCTCCCTCGAGGTCCCCACCCCTGCGGCCTTCGCATCACCCTTGCGGCCCCGCAGCCTCCGCACCGCTCTCACAACATATTTGCTTCCCTCGCGGCCTCGCACTGCTCCTCAGCCCCCACGCCACTCAGTACAGGCCAGGCCAGACCCAGTTCAGGTCTAGCGACCCAAACCGGGTCGGGTAAGCCCAGGACGAGTCGGACAGGACCCGGACCAGCTACAAGATTTATGCTCTTTTGGATATTAATTTGGCATCATACGTCTGGTTTGATGAACTGTATAAGGAACCAGAAACCCTAGAGTGAGACGTTATCTTTGTTATACTTGTCTTTAGATTTGGATAATATTGGGGTATGGTCGGGTTGGATCAGACACAAATCCAATCGGGCCCTCGGTACAGAAAGACTAATAACTCACAGAACGGGAATTCGATTGACACACCGTCTATTGCGTAGAGACCCCTTTTACGTGGAGGACCTTTGGGATCCTTCTTCATAGTACATTGTGGTAGTTGGAGTATTGGCAATTGGATTGAGGATCGGACCCTCCCAGAGATGATTAAGCTTATTGCGGGAACCCAGTAGCTAACTGTGACGTGATGAATGAAGAGAAATCCTGTGTGGGTCAGCACCTATCAATCCTATGTGGTTCAGAACTGAGAAATCCTATGTGGATCACCATCGAGTAATCCTATGCAGGTCACCACCTAGCGATCTTGTGTGGTTAATCACCGAGAAATCCTGTGTGGGTCAGCATCAAGCGATCTTGTATGGGTCAGCACATAGGTATCCTTCGTGGGTTTACCTCTTAACAGTGTAAGATGATTCAATAGTTACATCTAACCATCACTACTACTGTACCTATGAAATACCTAGTTTGAGATGAGTCTGTACCTTTTGGTACTTTCCTTCATGGTAATACATTGGTGCTATTCTTTTGTGTGGCGTACCTGTGTGGTACTTACCTTCATTGTATTCCTTCATTTTTGGAACAGTTGAGCTTTGGGCTTTGAGTTGGACTCCGTTTTTCCTTCATTATTAGGATGGGTATACTTAATAACATAGTTATATTTATGGGAATATACCAAATTATGGTTGTCAGTTGATTTCATGCTTTGTGGTTTATCCTTTTTGGATTTTGTGAGACCCTGACGGTCTCGGGGTCCCTACTGAGTATCGTTAAACTCACCCATGCATGGTCTATGCCCACACTTCATTGTGTTTGGTGCTGACGACCGACAACGCAAACTGAGGATGAGAGTACCAGGACTGGAGGTAGCTCGGAGGTGGACCATAGACGAGGCGTACCATAGAGATGACCGATTGAAATTTGTACCTACCTTTCATGTAGGATCCTTGGTGGGTGTTCATAGGAGCTATTCCATTTTACAAGTACATTCAGTTTCTTGTACTTCTTTAGTTGATCTTGTAATGTGGCCTCTTTTACATTCAACTCTCGTTTGGTATACAGTTGACTTGTGTTCGTATCTTACAGTGTTCTTGGTTGCATGTGTCTAGAGGTTATAAAGGAAATGCCTTCCCAGTTATAGGGAATACGCCTTTCAGTGCTAGTCTCCAGCCCCTGGCCTATGGAAGGTAGGCTTGGGGTAGTCACGACACAGGCCCCGGGGGACAGGTCATGAAAAATTGGTACCAGAGGAGTCGGTTATACCATATAACATTGGACTCTGATCTTTCCTTGTAACAACAATAGTGTTATTTGTAGGGAGTGTGGTTATCAGTTTAGGGAATCCAAAGCTGGTGTGGAAGCCTACATATCCATACATGAGGACCCTGACTTCTAATTTCTGACTTAGTGCATGAAAACACTGATTGCGTGTGTGTTTTAAAGAGTTTTATTTATTATCTATTTGAGTCAGCTCACCAGGTACCGTGACACACTTGTTTCTTTTCAGGTTTCTTCCACGCAGATAGCCAACTCGGGTTCCAGATATAGTACTCTCTGATATCCCACCAAGCAACGAGGCCAGGGTGTAGGGCCCTCTTCTAGTAGAGGCTCCAGCGGAGGAACCAGTGGTACCATTACCTGTTGGGCCACCGATGCCACCAGCCCCAACAGTAGACGGTGCACGCCTCTTGAGTACATTTTATGAGTTCTAGTGCCAGAGGCCACCCAGGTTTAGGGGAGAGACAGACTTATAGGAAGCTAAGGATTGGATGGAGGCTGTGGTGAGAGTCTTCTGACTGGTAGGGACACCAGCCGTTCTCAGTGTTATCCTTGTCACCAGTATTCTATAGGCAGCAGCAGGTAGATGGTGGAGCATGATGCTACAAATTCACAATGAGGTGATGCTTCTCTGGGTGGACTTTGAGAGCCAGTTTCTGGAAGAGTTTTTTCAAGAGACTCTTCGTTCAGTGTGCATACAGGAGCTACTTCATCTGTAGTAGGGCAGCATGACAGTGGCTTAGTACTCTTCGAGGTTCACTATCCTCTCACACTACTCCACTAATATGGTGCGGGACCCATTCTTCAGGGCCTGGACCTTCGAGTAGGGACTCAGGCGAGAGATCAGGCAGGAACCAACATCCCGATGCAGGAAGGGGTGTTAGAGTGAGCCCTCTTAGTGGAGAGTTTCCTTGCTGAGTAGTCAACAATAGTGGGACCCACCACCGGTCGTCATGTACCACAGTCTTCTGCAACTGGCATCAGACAGATGTCGTAGAGGTCCAGTGGACCAGACCTACAGGTGGACAACCACAGGATTCTGGATCGGTTGTGCGGGACACCCGAGGTAGATCCAGTCATGCTAGGAGCGGGCAGTGTTATGCATGTAGTAGGTAGGGTCACATGGCTTGTGACTATCTGACCCGTCGTACGGATGATCAGAAGATAGTAGAAGGACCACCCATGTAGAGATAGAGGTTCGACTGAGGAAGTCCGCAGGGAGATGGAGGTCGTGGCAGAGGAGCTGGTCGTGCAGCTGGTGGTGGATTCCGATTTGAGATGTTACTACCACCAGCACCAGGTGGTCCACCCCGACCATAAGGAGGAGGAGGAAAGGGGAGAGCTTAGCTCCAGGTATCTGAGGCCTATGATCACGACGCTCCAGAGATGATACGAGGTACAATTTATGTCTACTCCACCTTAGCTGCAGTACTTATAGACACGGGTGCAAGTCATTCTTTTATTACCACAACCCTCGTTTGGAGTTCGGAGATTCTGGAGGAGTCGTTGGCTCAATCCTTACATCTGGAGACTCTTACGGGATAGTATTAGATGATTATGTAGTGTTGTCGGCTGTGTGAGCTTACTCTAGGAGGTGATAGCTTCGACTGGGATCTCCTAGCAGCGACGTCGAGGCCTTACGACGTCATCTTGGGTATGGACTAATTATCTACAGTCCATGCTCAGATAAACTGTATTAGGCACAAAGTTCAGTGTGTCTGCATGGATGGGACTAGGTTTACCTTCACCGGTGAGAAGAGAGACTTTTCAGTACGTGATGGACTTACCCGGAGGAGAGTGCAGCCAATCACTCATCAGTTAGCTAGCCGTACCCTCAGAGTAGATGATGTAGAGAGTCTGAGATATCCTATAATGGTGGACCGGCACATGGATGTTTTCCCTGATGATGTTATAGGTCTACCTCCTCACATAGAGGTGGAAATTTACAATGACTTGTTCCCCGGGATGACACTGATATCTACACCAGCATATCGGATGGCTCCTGCGGAGCTTCATGAGCTACGAGTACACCTATAGGATTACAGGATAAGGGGTTCATACGGCTCAATGTTTCTCCTTGGAGAGTCCCAATTTTGTTCCCCAAGAAGTAGGATTGGATCTTGATACTTTTTGTTGACTATCGGCACCTGAACCAAGTTACCGTGAAGAAAAAAGTACCAACTTCTATGGATTGACGCCCTCTTTGATCAGCTAAAGGGAGCACGGTGGTACTCGAAGATAGACCTAAGATCAGGCTATTACCATCTCAAGTGCGAGATGGGGATGTGCAGAAGATGGTCTTCAGATGTCGGTACGGCCATTACGAGTTCTTGGTTATTCCATTAATAATAACTAATGCTCCAGAAGTGTTCATGGGACTCATGAACCGGATCTTTTATCCATACCTTGATCTCTTTGTTGTAGTCTTCATCAAAGACATTCTGATCTACTCGGCTCCTGAGGAGGATCAAGCCTATCATTTGTAGGTAGTACTGGACACACTCATAGTTAACTAGCTTTATAGTAAGCTCTTGAAGTTCCAGTTTTGGATACAAGAGTTTCACTTTCTGGGACACATCATCTCAGAGGCTGGAGTTGCAGTGGATCCAGTGAAGATTGAGGCAGTACATGCTTGGGAGCCAGCTAGGAGTCTGTCTAAAATACGGTGTTTCTTGGGTTTGGCCGGATTCTACTTGAGATTTGTGCCAGATTTCTCCATAGTTGCAGCACCTTTATCAATGTTGACAAATATGGGTAAACACTTCGTGTGTTCAGAGAGATGCCAGCAGAGTTTTCAAGAGCTGAGGTAGAGGCTGGCTAGTTCCCCCATCTTAAGGCTTCCAGAGGAAGGCGTAGGGTATGTAGTCTACTACAACACATTAGGGACCGGACTCGGATGTGTCTTGATGCAGTAGTGATCAGTGATCACATATGGTTCTCGATAGCTAAGACATAGATGTTGTCTTGAGTTCCTCCCGGACTATGACATTGAGATAGTCTATATTCCTTGGAAGGGGAACATTGTAGCAGATGCACTCATCCAGAGATCTTCTATACAGGTTCTAGGTGAGGTGATGGAGCATTTGGCCACTTTGTATATATCCTTCTTGGAACATGATGGAGCATCTTTACTTCAGTCTCTTATAGTCACTCCCCAACTTATTTAGGGACTCAGGGAGGCATAGTGCGGGGACACTGACTGCGAGACTCGACGTGCTCAGATATCCAAGGGACAAGAACCTAATGGATTTTCTGAAGGTGGGGGAGCACTTCATCATCTTGAGAGGACATACCATAGTACCAGTGTCACTTTGGGAGGAAGTATTGAGGGAGTTCCAAAATACCCTCTAGTGGTACATCCAGGAGGGGTGAAGATGTACCGGGATCTCCGAAGATAACACTAGTGGCCGGTAATCAAGAAATCAGTTGCAGAGTTTGTCTCTCAGTGCCTCACTTGTCAGCAAGTGAGGGGGGAGCATCAGGTACCAGTAGGATTGGTTCAGCCTTTAGAGGTCCCGGATTGGAAGTGGGATGGGATATCCATGGACTTTGTGACAACACTTCAACATACATCCAGAGGTCATGATTCTATCTGGGTGATCATCGACTGACTCACCAAGTCATCCCACTTCCTACCGATCAGAGAGCAGGGTTTAGTAGAAATCTTGGGATGCCTCTATGTGAAGGAGATTTTGTGGCTACATGGAGTTCCCTTGAAAATTTTCTCTGGTTGTGATTCATGTTTTACTTCCCAGCTTTGGATGGGGTTGCAGGAGGCTTTCGGGATGCAACTTCATTTGAGAACCGCCTTCTATCCGTAGACAGATGACCAGACTGAGCGGACCATTCAGACCCTCAAGGACATGTTGCGTGCTTTCATCCTTTACATCGGTCGCAGCTGGGAGGATCACTTTCCTTTGGTAGAGTTTCCATTGAACAACAGTTATCCCTCCACCATTAGGATGGTGCCTTTTGAGGAATTTTACAGGCGACCTTACATATCACCATTATGCTAGACTGACCTAGGGGAGTCAGCACTAGTGGGACCAGAGATGGTATGAGCTACCAAAGAGAAAGTGCATATCATCCGGGAGAAAATGAAGACTGTAAAGAGTAGGCAGATGTCTTATGCCGACAGGAGACAGAGACCTCTACAGTTTGAGGATGGTGACCACGTCTTTCTATGGGTCTCACCCCGATGAGGTTTTTCGAGATTTGGTCGAGGCAACAAGTTATCTCTGAGGTTCATTGGACCCTTTCAGGTCCTTAGCAGAGTTGGAGAGGTGTATTACTTCTTAGATCTTCCACTTCAGTTACACCTGGTGCACAACGTCTTCCATGTATCCCAACTGAGGAGATACGTGCACGATCCTTCTCACATCATCGACCATGGCGAGCTAGATGTCGATGAAGGGGAAACATTTACGAAGGTTCTGGTAGAGATTTAGGATCGATAGGAGTGGGTCCTTTGTGGGAAGTCGATACCTCTAGTGCACATTCACTGGAATCACGGGAAACTCCAGGAGAGGACATGGGAGCAGGAGGCTCAGATTTGTGCTCAATACCCCCACTTGTTCCCCTAGTTTTAGTTTTGGCGTATAAGGACGCAAATCCCTAATGTGGGGAGAATGTAAAGACCCTGAACTTCCATGTAATTTTTTTGAAATATATGGTAATTTTTCAAGTCCACGAAAATTGACGGTGCGTGATTCTGGGGCCCGGTGTTCCTGGAATGAACTTTTGAAAAAAAAAATTGGGTACATTCAGTAAAGGTACGAGTGGGATTTTATAACTTTTGAACCATTTCTCAAAATTGAAATCTGAGGGCACCGTTGAACTTGAAGCATCTGTGTTTTCATAAAGTGTCCTTCACCTCAACCGCAGTAGGTCAAGAGTGAAAGATAGTTTTTTTTTGTTTTTCATGAAAGAATGAAATAAATAAAAATGTTAACATTTTTATTTTATTTGTTGAAACCTCTCAACATGGGTTATGGGGGTGGGGAACACCCGATCATAAACCTCCCATGTGGATTTTTAGAGGTGGGAACCACCTGAAATAACCTATCAATTTGAATTTAGAGGCAGGGACCACCTGAACCCCCTTTAATGAGAGAAAACCTCTCATGTCCCCTACTTTAAATTTTTCTAACACCATTAATTATTTGGGACAATTAATTTTGCCAACGTGGTACAATTAAGTGAGCTAATTAATTATGAGAATGTGCCAACATAATTAATCTACTTAATTTAATTATATTGGAACCTCTTTGTTTGGGAGGATTTTTGGTTGGCAAAGAAGTTCCTTGGTGGGGGAATGTTCTCCATTGAATAATGCCATCGAAGAACGTTCTTCAGAAATCAAGGAAGAGGTCAATGTATGAGCCCGACATCGAACTAGATAATCCATGAATGATTTATTTTGGAGGTTTGGGAATAATCAATTATGGGAGGTTTTAGGGTTTGACGTTCTTGATTCATGTTTTTGTTCATCCGCTTGCTACTGCTCCAACGAGGGGGGTACGGTCCAAACAAACATGGCCTGACCCCTCTGTCGTTCTTCTTTCATGGTGTGTTCTTTAGAATGGGAGAATGTAGCTTTGTTCCACGGTGATGAATGGATGTGGTAGCTGGCACATCGCCAGGAGAAATGAAGGCGACATCCACATGAATCCTTGCTGCCAGTGGCCCTCCATGACGCCCCATAGCCTCACTACTACACGGACCCCTGACCGCCCCATAGCCACCGCGGCCCCTCACCACCGTGCGGCCTTGCGGCCCCCCGCCACTGCACGGTCTTGCATCCCACGGCGCCGCCGCGGTCCGCGGGGCCTCCGCTGCTCCCGCGGCCTTCATGGCCCTCGTGGTCCCGAGGCCTTCACGCCACACTCGCGGAACCCACCCCTATGGACTTCACGCAGCCCTCAGGGCCCCAGGGCCTCCGTGCCGCCCTTGCAGCCCCGCAGACTTCTCACATCCCTCGTGGCCTTCGAGACGTCATTGCGGCCCCCACGCCGACCTCGCAGCCTCTGTGTTGCCCTTGCGGCGTCCCGCCACACCGCGACCCTCGCGCCGCCCAACATGAGCCGGGACGGATGCAGCACGGGTCGGGCCGAACCCACCGCAGGCCGGGCTGGACCCAACGGGTAGGTTGAGAGCCAGCGGGCTGGGTTGGTCCAACCTGGTCGGCCCAGTCCTGGACCAGCTATGAGATTTACGCTCTTTCAGCAATAACTTTGGCACCAGACGTCTGTTTTGGCAAACCGTCTATGGTGTCGGAAACCCTGGAGTGATACTGTAACAACCCGATATTTTATGATAAGAATTCTTTTTAATTTAATTGATGTCATGTGTTTTATGCTACAACAAGATTATCCTGTGCTATACACCACACTGTATTAGCTTGAAGTATATGCAACACTATTCTTAGATTGTGTTACACACAATTTCAAGTTCGTTTTATAATAGTCATTCTACGCAACATTGAGTGTATATATATATATATATATATTCAATGTATAAATTAAATATGGTTGGATTCTGTTATAAGAAATAATAAAGGATTCTTGCGCAACATGCAACCCTGACTTGTCTTGCATTACACGCAATCGCGACCTTTCTCGATAGCGTGTGTTGTACGCAATACTGGGTTTTACTAAACAACGATATATTATTATAATATTATTATGAACTAGAATTTATGAATAGTATTAACTAAATTTTGAATTTTATAACATTATTATTCATCTTACACATTTTCTAGAACATGGTATAAGAACAAAATAATTTTTTCGGGTAAAATAAGTATTTTTCAAAAAATGAAGTTTTTCCGCCTTTTGATGGAGCACCCACTTTAAATCTAGTTTTTGACATGTTTATAAGTTTTATTTTACAAAATAAAATTATTACTTGGAATCAAGATATAAAATTTTACCTTGGATAAAATTTTCATATTATTCTGATAACTTTCATATTTTAATGAATAGTAAAAACACACTATATTTTAATTAAAAACAACTTTTTTCACCGTAATAACTTATATGGTTAAATTATAATATTGAATGGTTTTAAAGTAAAATAGAATATATTTTTACCATTTAATATAATGTATGTCATTATCCTTGATTTTACATTGAATTCGTAGGTTAAATAAATTCAATCTTTTGGAATGTTTTAAACAAAAACCCGTTTTCTTTCGACAACGGGATTAATTTTAATTTAATTTCTGAAAGTTATGTGTATTGAATTTGGAAAACTGGATTCCATATTTGGAATCAGTGGGTCCAAATTATATTAATAGACTACTTTTTATTTTTGGGCTTTGTGAATAGTAACAACGGTAAATGTTATTTACCATAGTAAAAGGTAAATTGGGTAATTAAGGGTAAATATAATATTATTAAATTATCCTAATAATTTTCTTAATACAATTGGATTATTATAATTTGTCCTAAGTCATATTTGGGTTGAAATTTAATCCATTAGAACCCACTTGGAGGTGATTAAAACCTTTAGTTTATTTTATTTAAAGGAAATTGAAATATGTCTCACTCAACATTAATAATTAAAGTATTTTTAATATAAGTTTATACAGAATATAAATTATGTTATAAATACTCATTTTAAAGATAAAATGTTTTTCTTTGTCATGGTAATTTATTTGTAATTTTTAAGAGTTATTTAATTACGTTATTATCTTATACATTAATGATGCAGAAATTATTTATTTAGTGAAAAATTAATAATATAGTTTTTATTGAAATAATAATACATATCAAAAGGCCCAAAAATCTGAAACAAACTTATTATTAGTGTATATATAAACCATAATCATCCACTGGTATAATTTTTTACCAATTGGATCCTTATTAAGGCGATTATGACACTTATATTATTTTATTTTAAATGATGCCAAAGTTGTCACCTTCATAATTTAATAAATATAACAATTTAAATATTGTGATTTTAAGATGATAAATTCTATTAAAAGTCTTATTGTGAAAGGAAATAGATTTATCTTCATTATAGGATTTTATTTTTAATTTTTATGAAACAAATAAGTATATTAAATAATTATAAATAAATGTTGTAGTAATTAGTTTATTAAGAGATAAACCAAATAAATGGTTTTAAAAATAATAAAATAAATATTATATGAACTATTTAATGTGCTCCACTAATTTTCTAGACACATATGACCTTTTATGAATCTATTAAATATTTTATTTCGAACATATATTCTGTATATATTTTATTTAAATTCAAATAAATGAATAGTGTCAAAATTGACAGTATTGTAATTTTATAAAAATAACATATTATAAAATTGTTTAAAAATCACAAAAATATTTAAAAATTACAAATTTAAATTTATATTGTCTAAAATGTTATAAAGTATCCCATTATGGAAAATTCACAACAAATAAGAAATTATTTGTTATAATTTAAAATTTAGAATGTTATTACCACAAATAAAATTAAATTGATTAAATAAAGATAAATCAAGTTGATAATGTTTAAAATAAATTCCTAACATGTATAAATTTTATTGGTTGATGATATTACAACCCTATATCATCTAATATTCGGATATGAGTCATTTTGGAAGTTTTTTATGTGGGTTTGGGATTTAATATAAACTAATATTTCTTATATTTCCAAAGGTGCCCCTCTCCTCCCTTATAAAAGGGAACCTCCTCCCTCTCCTCCTCACACCAATTTGTTCCTTCAAGCTAGGCCAAACCCTGACCATTTCACTTCCCCACTTCCCTATAAACATCCTAGAGGTCTTAGTCTTCTTCAATGACCAAATTTAGTGCCCTAAGAGGAGGTCTCAAAGAGGCGCTTCAATGAAGAGGTAATGTCTGTTACCCATTCTTTCAACTTTAATTCTTCTTCTACTTCTTCTTCTTTAGTTGTTTCATTATGAAGTAATAACATCAGTATCACTCATATAATGATATGTTATTATAAGTATTAAACAACCCTATATCACCACCTATCCATCATACGAAAAACGAAATCACCGCGCGCGCGTACGTACGGAATACTGTCTCCACGCCGTGGTGTAATCTATTTTCTACCACCACCATACTTGGATGAGTATAATGGTGTAAATAATGACTATATATGATTATTGTAAAGTTATATTGATTCTGAAATAGTATACATACACTTAAATATAATTCCATGGGAACGATATCATTGCTCGTGCGTACGTACAGATTACCGTCTCCACAACGCGATGAGATTTATTTTCCATGTTAAAAATTCAAGAATCATTATAAATTATATAAAATAAGTAATAATGAAATATATGAAATAATAATTATACTGGACTTATTTACATTTATATGTATGTCATATACTTAATTCCATGCAATTCAATAAGGAAACGAAAACAACATTCATGCGTACGTACGGCCTACCGTCTCCATGAACGGTGTATTTCCTTCCATTTATCGATCTATTATATATATGTATATTCTGAATATATATTATATATAAATCATGATTTAAATTATGAATTTATGTAATCATGATCTAAGTAATAATATGAATAATTACAAGTTAAAACACAAACGACAAATGAAACGATTTTACCCAAAACGCTACTTTAACATGAATTTACAAAAGAACGGGTAATATAAAGTCATAAGTGAACCATATATGATATAATAACAATGAATATGATTCTATAATAAGTCAATGACATTATTTAAATCATAATACAGGAGGTTTGGATACGTACAAAGCATATCAGACCTAAGGTAAGGGATAATTTTGCAAATCTCATTTTTATCCGAGATTGCTTATTCATAAGTATTTACTAGGGTTATTGTTAGCATCCATGTCCATGTTTTATAAAAGTGTTTTTATGTATGTTTAATGTCATTTTTACCCATTTTTACTTTTACTACATGGTGTGTAAGGAATATTTCTTTTGTTTACGTTATGAGGTACTTTTTGACTTTTCCGACAAAAGTACGAGAAGAATGTTTTTTTAACGTATACGGCATGAAAGGATTTTTACGGTTTTATAAAGACTTATTTTCATGAAGCTACCTCCAAAATATTTCATGAATATTTTCAAAAAATCCTTTTCTTTTAAAATTGGATGACATTTTGTGAAAAGAAAATGATTTTGAAGAAAAAAAGGATATTTTCCTCAAGAATTAATTTCAAGTGTTTTATCAAAACCCTTTTCATCTAAGATGATATTATTTCACATGTGTATGTTTCAAGTATCATGTCTATATGATTTATATGGTTTCACTTTTCTAATGATAAAATGATATCCAATTTTTTGTATGGATTATGTTATGATGGAATGACGTTTATGAAATCCATTTTATTCTTGGGTTTTGATGAATGATTTATGTTTATATTGTGGAACATGAAAGAATGATTTCAATATGAGATGGGTGGGACCTATATCTCCATCTAATGCATTGGGTAAAGATTTATATCTCATGAGATAGACATGGCTAGAATGGTAAGTTAATCCAGTTCAGTGTTACAGGACTGAAACGAGGAGTGAACTCAATTCAGAAAGGGACTTTGTCCACTAAGATGGTCTTGGCAGAAATTCTTTGGCTACTATGGAAATCATGACATGTTCTGAATGGTTTCCACAATTACATGATTTATTCCCATGATATTTTATCATGATTTATGTTCCATTATGTTCTATGCCTTATGTACTTCCATGTTTTATGTCATTGCTCAATATTTTGATGTTCAAATATTATGTTCATGTTTTTATGTTCAAATGTATATGGTATGTTTTATCCATGCTTACCCTTACTGAGCATTTGAGCTCACCCTTTTTATGTTTTATTTTCCCCATGAAATAAAGAATGGTTTTAGGTAAGGAAACAAAAAGGGGAAGATCGTTATGGGAGATGTTGAAGATCTTTCAACATGATTAGATGTTTATATTACAAGTTTCCAAAGACACTAGACTATTACGATCCTTGTGTGTCTTTTTTTGTTATGTATTAAGTATTCCGCAAAAGTAATGTATTGTCCATGTACGTCAAGCTTTGGGTCTCTATAGTTGGTATCAGAGTAAAGGTTTAGTCAACCTTTGGAAACTAGGATGCGAGAACTTTAGTGAGATCCCTAGAGATATTTCTAAGGTATGTCTAGGGATGTCCCTAAGGTTAAGTATAAGTATAGGTTATAGTCCTAGAATTACAGTAACGATATTAGAATTAAACCTAAGATGTTAGATGTCGAAGGTACTCCCCCTTGATTATGTTATTTTCCTTGTATTATTTTTGCCTCTCACAGAATTCTTTTTGTGTTTTAGTCAATGGAGGGAACCAGAAGGAATTCGGTTAACATTGAATCCAATGGACAAATTGTTGACTATGAGAAAAAAAAATTTCATAATGCCTAGAGAGAATGATATTGTGATTATGTCGAATCAGTCATCGCGATATATGATTAACAAGGTGAAATTTAGTGGTATGCCTAATTCATCAAATAAGAGGAAGATAGACTTTTATGCATGTTCTCATGTTGAGGAGCATAAAGAAAGGAAGATTGAGATTTCTAAAGAAGGGATGAAGAACCTTGAGGAATACCTCAAATGGAGGGATAGATGTTATCTGTGTGGAGAAAAGGGTCATAGAGTGACAGACCGTTATGGAGTTCCATGTATTATTTGTGGAGAACATGGGAATTACCCAACTCAATGCCCTGACCTAAAAAGTTACTTCTAAATCAAGGAAGGAATTATTCCAGGACAATCATTGAAGAGGATGGATTGAAGTGTTTATGTATTGGTATTCAAGAATAATGTTGTTGAGGTACTTTTATGGTGTATTAGAATACTTTTGTATTAGTCTATTGTGGTTTTCAATAATTTGATGGTATCGGTAACCATGAAAAGTGATTAAAATATTTTGGGAAGAAGATGATATGTGCATAATGAAGGGATAAGAAGAAAATGAAATGTTTGAAAGTGTTCATGAGCTCATGATTGATATAAGGACTAAGTGATATCATGGTTTGAGTATATAAAATTTTGAGGATTTTGGTATGTGGAAAGTGTTAACTTTTAACTACATTCATGTTTTCACTAAGGTTCAATGGGTATTCATTCTTCAAGAGAATACATGATTAAGGTATTCACATGTTTGTAATTTTACCAACAAGATATATCTTATGATATATGGGGGATAAATGATGGCATTCACGTGATTGTTATGTGACATTTCATGTAATCATTTTCTTTGTACTATGAGCTTAGACTGAAGTATTTTAGATAAGCATAATGATTAGAATGGATTATGTTGGACATAACTTAGTATTGTTTAAGGATATAACTTTTTTTGATATTATTGATGGGATGTTATAGTAATGTAGTTTTAGAAAAAGGACAACCTGCAGGACGGGCGGCAGCCCATCGCGTCGGACAAGGCTGTGGGAATCGAACCCACAACCGAAGTGCGACTGGCCTTTATCGCCTACCACCGGTCTACAGAAAGTCCCTATTTAGTAGAAACTAGTTTTATTATATTAAGAAGTATGATATATGAAGTATAAGTCCATTTTAGGAACCATATATGATTAATCTCACTATATATGGACTTATGTATTTTTTGATAAATTTTATAACCTTTTGTTTGAGACAGATGGAATGACCCATCCTTCTATCACATGATCTACTAACACTTCACGAATGACAAATTCAACTTCATCTCTTTAAGAGATGAAGTGGAAATTGTCCAAAAAAACGACCAACAGTGAGACTGTACCAAAATCAATAAAGTATTTATTCTAATTCCAATCTCATCAACTTTAGGGAAATGATCTTGAAAACCAAAAATGTTGTCCTAGTGCCCTTATATTAGATGAATCAAATGGTACCCTAGATCATCACAAATTTATGGCTTTGTGATTGTTGGCTTTTTCATAGCCATGTCCTCTACCACTGTCCATCAGAACTTGATGGTTAGATTTTTCTTCCATATCCATATTTTCACCTATGTTCTCATATGTGGAAACCCAGTGATGGGTTTCTTTGGGTAATCGTTACATTTCATACTTTAGTTTTAAAAATTAGGTTTTATTATTCCTTTTTACTATGTGGGTTTCTATAAATAGTAAACGATTTATAACCCCGATGAATTTCGAGGGCAAAATTCATTTTAAGGGGGGTAGAATGTAACAACCCGATATTTTATGATAAGTATTATTTTTAAATTTTTTGATGTCATGTGTTTTACGCTACAACAAGATTATCTTTTGCTATACGCCACACTGTATTAGCTTGAAGTATACGCAACACTATTCTTAGATTGTGTTACACACAATTTGAAGTTCATTTTCTAATAGTAATACTACGCAACATTGAGTGTATATATATATATATATTCAATGTATAAATGAAATATGGATGGATTCGGTTATACGAAATAATAAAGGATTCTTGCACAACACACAACCCTGACTTGGCTTCCATTACACGCAATCGCGACCTTCCTCGATAGCATGTGTTGTACGCAATACCAGTTTTTACTAAACAATGATATATTATTATAATATTATTATGAACTAGCTGTTATGAATAGTATTAACTAAATTTTGAATTTTATAACATTATTATTCATCTTACACATTTTCTAGAACATGGTACAAGAAGAAAATAAATTTTTCAGGTAAAATAAGTATTTTTTTAAAAATGCAGTTTTACCGCCTTTTGATGGCGCACCCACTTTAAATATAGTTTTTGACATGTTTATAAGTTCAATTTTACAAAATAAAATTATTACTTGGAATCAGGATATAAAATTTTACCTTGGATAAATTTTTCATATTATTCTGATAACTTTCATATTTTAATGAATAGTAAAAACACGCTATATTTTAATTAAAAACAACTTTTTTCATCGTAATAACTTATGTGGTTAGATTATAATATTTAATGGTTTTAAAGTATAAATAGAATATATTTTTATCATTTAATATAATTTATGTCATTATCCTTGATGTTACATTGAATTCGTAGGTTAAATAAATTCATTCTTTTGCAATGTTTTAAACAAAAACCTGTTTTCTTTCGACAACGGGATTAATTTTAATTTAATTTCTGCAACTTATGTGTATTGAATTTGTAAAATTGGATTCCACATTTGGAATCAGTGGGTCCAAATTATATTAATAGACTACTTTTTATTTTTGGGCTTTATGAATAGTAACAACAGTAAATTTTATTTACCATAGTAAAAGGTAAATTGGGTAATTAAGGGTAAATATAATATTATAAAATTATCCTAATACTTGTCTTAATACAATTTGATGATTATAATTTTTCCTAATTCATATTTGGGTTGAAATGGAATCCATTAGAACCCACTCGGAGGTGATTAAGACCTTTAGTTTATTTTATTTAAAGGAAAGTGAAATATGTCTCACTCAACTTTAATAATTAATTTATTTTTAATATAAGTTTATACAGAATATAAATTCTGTTATAAATACTCATTTGAAAGATAAAATGTTTTTCTTTGTCTTGGTAATTTATTTTTAATTTTTAATAGTTATTTAATTACCTTATTATCTTATACATTATTGATGCAGAAATTATTTATTTAGTGAAAATTTAATAATATAGTTTTTATTGAAATAATAATAAATATCAAAAGGCCCAAAAATCTGAAAAAAACTTATTATTAGTTTATATATAAACCCTAATCATCCCCCGGCCGAATTTTGGACCAATTGGATCCTTATTAAGGCGATTATGAAACTTATATTGTTTTATTTTAAATGATGCCAAAGTTGTCACCTTCATAATTTAATAAATATAACAATTTAAATATTGTGATTTTAAGATGATAAATTCTAGTAAAGCCTTAATTTGAAAGGTAATAGATTTATATTCATCATAGGATTTTAGTTTTAATTTTTATGCAACAAATAAGTATATTAAATAATTATACAAAAATGTTGTAGTAATTATTTTATTAAGAGATAAACCAAATAAATGGTATTAAAAATAATAAAATAAATATTATATGAACTATTTAATGTGATCCACTAATTATATAGATACATATGACCTTTTATGAATCTATTAAAGCTTTTATTTTGAACATATATTCTGTATATATTTTACTTAAATTCAAATAAATGAATAGTGTCAAAATTGACACTATTGTTATTTTATAAAAATAACATATTATAAAATTGTTTAAAAATCACAAAAATATTTAAAAATTATAAATTTAAATTTATATGGTCTAAGATTTTATGAAGTATCCAATTATGGACAATTAACAAAAAATAAGTAATTATTTTTTATAATTTAAAATTTAGAATATTATTACCACAAATAAAATTAAATTGATTAAATAAGGATAAATCAAGTTGATAATGTATAAAATAAATTCCTAACACGTATAAATTTTATTGGTTGATTATATTACAACCCTAGCTCATCTAATATTAGGATATGAGTCATTTTGGAAGTTTTTAAGTGGGTTTGGGATTTAATATAAACTAATATTTCTTATATTTCCAAAGGTGCCCCTCTCCTCCCTTATAAAAGGGAACCTCCTCCATCTCCTCCTCACACCAATTTGATCCTTCAAGCTCGGCCAAAACCTACCCATTTCACTTCCCCACTTCCCTAGAAACATCATATAGGTCTTGTTCTTCTTCAAAGACTACGTTTAGTGCCCTAAGAGGAGGTCTCAAAGAGGCTCTTCAAAGAAGAGGTAATGTCCGTTACCGATTATTTCAACTTTATTTCTTCTTCTACTTCTTCTTATTTAGTTGTTTCGTTATGAAGTAATAACATCAGTATCACTCATATACTGATATGTTATTATAATTATTAAACAACCCTAAATCACCATCTATCCATCCTACGGAAAACGAAATCACCGCACGTGCGTACGTACGGAATACCATCTACACGCCGTTGTGTAATTTATTTTCTACCACCACCTTACATGGATGGGTATAATGGTGTAAATAATGACTATATATGATTATTGTAAAGGGATATTTATTCTGAAATAGTATACATACACTCCAATATAATTCCATGGGAACGATATTATCGCTTGTGCGTACGTACGGATTACCATCTCCACGACGCGATGAGCTTCATTTTCCATGTTAAAAATTCATGAATGATTATAAAGTATATATAATAAATAATAAAGAAATATATGACGTAATAATTCAACTGGATTTATGTACATATATATGTATTTCATATACTTAATTCCATTCAATTCAATAAGGAAACGAAAACAGCGTCCATGCGTACGTATGGCCTACTGTCTCCATGAACGGTGTATTTCTTTCCATTTATCGATCTATTATATATATTTATATTCTGAATATATATTATATATAAATCATGTTTTCAATTCTTAATGTAAGTAATCATGATTTATGTAATCATATGAATAATTACAAGTTAAAACACGAACAACAAATGAAATGAATTTACCCAAAACACTACTTTAACATGAATTTACAAAAGAACGGGTAATATAAAGACATAAGTGAACCATATATGATATAATAACAATGAATATGATTCTTTAATAATTCAATGACATTATTTAAATCATTATACAGAAGGTTTGGATACGTTCAAAGCATATCGGACCTAAGTTAAGGGATAATTTTTAAATATCATTTTTATCCGAGATTTCTTATTCATAAGTATTTACTGGGGTTATTGTTATCATCCATGTCCATGTTTTCTAAAAGTGTTTTTATGTATGTTTAAGGTCCTTTTTAACCATTTTGAATTTTACTACATGGTATGTAAGGACTCTTTCTTTTTTTATGTTACGAGGTACTTTTTGACTTTTCCGACAAAAGTACGAGAAGAATGTTTTTTTAACATATACGGCATGAAAGGATTTTTATGGATTTATAAAGCCTTATTTTCATGAATCTTACTCCAAAATATTTCATGACTATTTTCAAAAAAATCCTTTTCTTTTAAAATTTCATGACTTTTTGTGAAAAGAAAATGATTTTGAAGAAAAAAGGATATTTTCCTCAAGAATTCATTTCAAGTGTTTTATCAAAACCATTTTCATCTAAGATGGAATTATTTCACATGTGTATGTTTCAAGTATCATGTCTCTATGATTTACATGGTTTCACTTTTCTAATGATGAAATGATATCCAATTTTTTTGTATGGATTACGTTCTGATGGAATAATGTTTATGAAACCCATTTTATTATTGGGTTATGATGAATGATTTATGTTTATATTATGGAACATGAAAGAATATTTCAATATGAGAAGGGTGGGACCTATAACTCCCTCCAATACATTGGGTAAAGATTTGTATCTCATGATATAGACATGGATGGAACGGTAAGTTAATCCGATTCAGTGTTACAGGACTGAAATGAGGAGTGAACTCGATTCAGAAAGGGACTTTGTCCACTAATATGGTCTTGGCAGCAATGCCATGGCTACTATGGAAACCCTGACATGTTCTGAATGGTTTCCACAATTACATGTTTTATTCCCATGCTATTTTATCATGATTTATGTTCCATTATGATCTATGACTTATTTACGTCAATGTTTTATGTCGTTGCTCAAGATTTTGATGTTTAAACATTATGTTCATGGTTTTAACATCAAATGTACATGGTATGTTTTATCCATGCTTACCGTTACTGATCATTTGAGCTCACCCTTTTTCTGTATTGTTTTCCCCAAGAAATAAATAAAGGTTTTAGGTAAGGAAACAAAAAGGGGAAGATCGTTATGGGAGATTTTGAAGATCTTTCAACATGATTAGATGTTTATATTCCAAGTTTCCAAAGATAGTAAACTATTACGATCCTTGTGTGTCAGTTTTTGTTATGTATTAAGTATTCCGCAAAAGTAATGTATTGTCCATGTACGTCAAGATTTGGGTATCTACAGATACAGTCTCTTTGGTATACCCCACTTGAGATTGGGATATTGTTGGTGTACGGTCAGGTTAGATCGAGCATGAATCCAACCGGGCCCTCGGGACAAAAAGGCTAATAACTCACAGACCGGACGTCCGATTGACACACCGTCTATTGCGTTGAGACCCATTTTACATGGCGGACCTTTTGGATACATCTTCATGGGACTTTATGGTAGTTTTAGTATAGAACAGTGGCATGAGGATCGTATTGTCCTAGAGATGAGAAAGATAAGTACGGGAACCCAGTAGCTAGCTGTGATGTGAAGAATGAAGAGTGATCCTGTGTGGGTCAGCACCTAGTGATCCTGTGTGGGTAAGCACCAAGCGATCCTGTGTAGGTCAGCACCGAGCGATCCTATGTGGGTCATTACCTAGCGATCCTATGTTGGTCAGTACCGAGTGACCTTGTGTGTGTCAGTACTTAGGGATCCTTCATGGGTCTGCATTTTAACCGAGTAATATGATTGTGTAGTTACATCTAATCATCTTTCCTACTCTACCAATGAAATACCATGTGTGAGGTGAGTCTGTACCATGTGGTACTTTCCTTTGTGGTAATACCCTTTTGGGAATCTTCTGTGTGGCGTACCAGTGTGGTACTTCCATTTGTGGTATTCCTTACTTTATGGAATAGTTAATCTTTGGTCTTTTAGTTGGACTCTATGTTTTCCACATGATTGAGATGGGTATACTTGATAACAAAGGTATATGTATGGGCATATTCCTATGTAGGGTTTTAGTTGATTTCATGCTTTGTGGTTTGTCCTTTGTGGATTTTGTGAGACCTTGAGGGTCTCGAGGTCCCTACTGAGTATCGTTATACTCACCCCTGCACGGGCTATGCCCGCACTTTGTTGTGTTTGGTGCAGACGACGGACAACGCTGACTGAGGACGAGAGTACCAGGACTAGAGGTAGCTTAGAGGTGGACCTTAGATGAGGCGTACCCTAGTGACGACCGATCGAGAGTTGTACCTACCCTTCAGGTAGGATCCTTGGAAGGTGTTCACAGGAGCTGTTCCAGTTTACTTGTACTTTCAGTTTCTTGTACTTTTCAGTTGGGCTTGTATTCTGGACCCTTTTACTTTCAACACTCCTTTTTCAATATAGTTGAGTTGTGTTCATATCTTGTTGTGTCCTTGGTTGTGTGTGTTTACAGGTTATAAAGCCAATGCCTTCCCAGTTATAGGGAATACGCCTTTTAGTGCTAGTCTCCAACCCCTGGCCTATGGAAGGTGGACTTGGGGTAGTCACGGCACGGGCCCTAGGGGACGGGTCATGACAAATTGGTATTAGTGGAGTCGGTTCTTCAGTAGAACATAGGACTCTGATCTTTATTTCTAATGGAAATAGTGTTAAGTGTAGTGAGTGTGGTTATCAGTTTAAAGAATCCAGTGTTGCTGCAGCAGTCGATGTATCCATACACAAGGACCCTGACTTCTGATTTCTGACTCAGTGCATGAAAACACTGATTGTTTGTGTGTTTTGAAGAGTTTTCTTTGTGATCACTTTGAGTCTTATCACCATGTATAACTTTTTGATCGTGGTGCGACTGTTTCTTTTCAGGATGCCTCTATGCATACATCCATCTAGGGTTCCAGATATAGTATGCACTGATAGCCCACCGAGCAACAAGGCCTCAATGCAGGGCCCTCTTCCAGTAGAGTCACTAGTGGAGGCACCAATTGTACCATTACCTGTTGGGCCACCGATGCCACCATCCCCAAAAGCAGAGGGTGCACGCTGCTTGAGTGTGTTGCACGAGTACCAGCACTAGAGGCCACCCAGGTGCAAGGGAGATATGGACCCACAGAAGGCTGCGGATTGGCTGGAGGCCATGGTGAGAGTCCTCTGACTGGTTGGGACACTTGCTGATCTCATGGTGATCCTTGCCGCCATAATTCTACAGGTAGCAGTAGGAAGATGGTGGAGCATGATACTCTAGATTCACGATGAAGTTACACTTATCTGGGAAGACTTCGAGAGCCTGTTTTAGGCAGAGTTTGTTCTAGTGACTCTTCGCGCTATGAGCATACAAGAGGTACTTCATCTATAGCAGGGAAACTAGATTTTGGCTCTGTACTTAGCGAGGTTCAGTGACCTCTCACACTAGTCCACTGATATTGTGTGGGACCCATTCTTCTGGGCCCGAACCTTCGAGTAGGGACTCAGGCAAGAGATTATGGATTTGATGATTTCTCTTATCATTCTAACACAGGCGGGGGTGCTAGAGCGAGCCCCCTTAGTGGAGAGTTTCCTTGCTGATCAGTCACCAGCAGTGAGACCAACCACCAGTTGTCACGTAGCGGAGTCTTCTACAGATAGCATTAGACAGATGCCACAAAGGTCCAAGAGGATCATACAAACTGGTGGAAAACCATTGGATTCATGGTCGATTGTGCGGGGCACCCGAGACAGATCCAGTCATGCCAGGAGCGGGAAGTGTTATGCATGCGGCGGGTAGGGTCAAATCGCACATTACTATCCAACCCACCGTACGAATGATCAGCAGACGGTCGAAGAACCACCTAGGTAGAGATAGAGGTTCGACCGAGGAAGTCTGTAGGGAGCAGGCAGATGTGGATGAGGACCTGGCCGTGCAGCTCTTAGTGGGTGACGATTTGAGATGTTACCGCCACCACAACCAGGTGGTCCACCCCGACCACAAGGAGAATGAGGAAAGGGGAGAGGTCATCTCCGGGAAGCTTAGGTCTACGATCATGTCGCTCCATAGATGATATGAGGTATGATCTGTGTCTACTCCACCTTAGTTGCAGTACTTATAGACACAAGTTCCAGCCATTCTTTTATTGCCACAGCCCTCGTTCGGAGCTCTAAGATTCTGACGGAGTCATTGGCTCGATCCTTATAGCTAGAGACTCCAACGGGAGAGGATTCGACGATTAAATACCAGTGCTGGTAGTGTGAGCTTACACTAGGAGGTGAGGGATTCCGCTGGGATCTCCTAGTAGTGGCGTCGAGGCCTTACGACGTCATATTGGGTATGGACTGGTTATCAATATTCCATGCTCAGATAGACTATATTAGGCGCAAACTGTGGTGTATCCAAATGGATGGGACCAGGTTTACCTTCACCGGAGAAAAGGGAGTCTTTGAAGCACTAGATGGACTTACCCAGAGGAGAGTGCAGCCAATCACTCATCAGTTGGCTAGCATTACCCTTGGAGCAGTTGATGTGGAGAGTAAGAGATATCCTATAGTGATAGACCAGTACATGGATGTTTTCCCTGATGATGTTCCGGGTCTACCTCCTGGCAGAGAGGTGGACTTTTACATTGACTTGTACCCCGGGACGACACCGATATCTACACCAGCGTATCGGATAGATCCTACGGAGCTTTGTGAGATGCAGATACACCTAGAGGACTTACAGGGGAATGGATTCATTCAACCTAGTGTTTCTCCTTGGGAGACTCTAATTTTTTTCGCCAAGAAGGGGGATAAAAGATTGAGACATTGTGTTGACTATCGACACCTGAACCAGGTGATCGTGAAGAACAAGTACCCACTTCCGACGATTGACGACCTCTTTGATCAGCTGAAGGGAGCACAATGGTTCTCAAAGATAGACCTCAGATCAGGCTATCACTAGCTCAGAGTGTGAGATGAGGATGTACAGAAGACAACCTTTAGATGTCGGTACGACCATTACAAGTTCATGGTTATTCCATTTGGCGTAACCAATGCTCTAACAGTGTTCATGGGAATCATGAACATGATCTTTCAACCATAACTTGATCATTTTTTTGTAGTCTTCATCGACGAAATTCGGATATAATCATCTACTGAGGAGGAGCATGCCTATTATTTGCAGGTAGTACTAGACACACTCCGAGAGAACCAGCTTTAATGTAAGCTCTCAATGTGCCAGTTTTGGATCCAAGAGGTTCACATTCTGGGACATGTCATCTCGAAGGTTGGAGTTGTAGTGGATCCAATGAATATTGATGCGGTACTTGCTTGGGAGCCACCCAGGATTGTGTCAGATATATGGAGTTTCCTGGGTTTGGCTGGATATTACCAGTGATTTGTTCCATATTTCTCCAGATTTTCCACACCTTTATCAGTGCTGACGAAGAAGGGGAAACCCTTCGTGTGGTCAAAGAGATGCCATAAGAGTTTTCACGAGATGAGGAAGAGGCTAACTAGTTCCCCCATCTTGAGGCTTCCAGAGGAGGGCATAGGGTACGTAGTGTACTGCGACGAATCAGGGACTGGACTTGGATGTGTCTTGATACAGGAGCGAGTAGTGATCACATATGGTTCTCGACAGTTGAGACAACGATGTTTTCTTGAGTTCCACCAGGAATATGACTTTGAGATAGTCTATACTCCTGCGAAGGGGAACATTGTATCAGATGCACTCAGATGGAGATGTAGTATACAACTGCTAGGTGAGGCGACAAAGCAGTTGTCCGCTTTGCAGATATACTTCATTGAACGTGATGGAGCATCTTTCCTCCAGTCTCTTATAGTCACTCCCCCACTTTTTCAGTGACTCAGGGAGGCGTAGCGTGGGGACACAGATTGCAAGACTCGACATGCTTAGATATCCACAGGACAGGCACCTGATTGAATTTTTGAAGGTGGGGAGCACGTCATCCTCCTCAAAAGACATACCATGGTACCGGTGTCCCTTTGGGAGGAATTGTTGAGGGAGTTCCAAAAATCCCCTCTAGCGGTACATCTAAAAGTGGCGAAGATGTACCAGGATCTCCGATGATAGCACTGGTGGTCTGGAATGAAGAAAGTAGTATAAGAGTTTGTCTCTTGGTGCCTCACTTGTCAGCATGTGAAGCCGGAGCATTAGGTACCAGCAGGCTTGGTTCAGCCTTTAGAGGTCCAAGAGTGGAAGTGGGATGGGATATCCATGGACTTAGTTATAGGAAATCCACGTACATCTAGAGGTCATGATTCTATCTGGTTGATCGTCGACCGACTCACCATGTCGGCCCACTTCCTACCGATCATAGAGAAGGGTTTAGTAGATATCTTGGGACGTCTCTATGTACTGGAGATTTTGAAGCTACATAGAGTACCATCGATGATTGTCTCCGATCAGGATGAATGTTTTTCTTCCCAGCTATGTAAGGGGTTATAGGAGGCTTTCGGGATGCGACTTCGTTTGAGCACCGCCTTCCATCTGTAGACATATGTCAAGACTGAGTGAACCATTCAGAACCTCGATGACATTTTGCGTGCTTGTGTCCTTGACTTCGGTCACAAATTGGAGGATAAATTTACTTTGGTGTAGTTTCCATAAAACAATAGAAATCACTCCACCATTAGGATGGAAACTTTTGAGCCATTGTACGAGCGACCTTGCAGATCACCTTTGTGCTGGACTAACCTAGGGGAGTTAGCACTAGTGGGACCAGTGATGGTACCAGCTACCACAGAGAAAGTGTATATCATCCAGGAGTGGATGAAGAACACACAGAGTAGGAAGAAGCCTTATACTGACAGAAGACAGAGACCTCTAGAGTTTGAGGATGGTGACCACGTCTTTCTACGGGCCTCACCCGGATGAGGTTTGCCGAGATGTGGCCGAGGTGGAAAGTTATATCCGAGGTTCATTTGAACCTTTCCTATCCTCAGTAGAGTTGGAGAGGTGGCTTACCACTTAACTCTTCCACCTTAGTAGCACGGGGTGTACGGCGTTTTCCACGTATCCCAGCTGAGGAGATACGTGTATGACCCTTCTCACTTCATCGACCATGGTGAGCTGGATGTCGACGATGGGGAGACTTTTATGGAGGTTCCATTAGAGATTGAGGATCGATAGGAGCAGGTCCTTCGTGGGAGGTTGATACCTTTGGTGCACATTCGCTGGTTGTACGGGAACCTCCAGGAGAGCACATGGGAGCAGGAGGCTCAGATTCATGCTCAATACCCCCACTTGTTCCCTTAGTTTTAGTTGTGGCTTACAGGGATGAAAATCCCTGGGGTGGGGAGAATGTAAAGACCCGAAATTTACACGTAATGTTTTTTAAATATATTGGAAATTTTTGAGTCCACAAAAATTGACTACGTGTGATTCTGGGGCCCGGTGTGCCCAGAATAAATTTCTAAACTTTTTTTCAGGAACGTTCCGTAAACGTATGAGTGGGATTTTCTAAATTTTGAACCGGTGCTCGGAATTGAAATCTGAGGGCACCGTTGAACTCGCAGTGCCAGAATTATCTTAAAGATACCTTCATCTCGACCATAGTAGGTCGAGAGGGAATGATAGTTTTTGTGTTTTTTGAGAAAGAATGAAATAAATAAAATTATTAACATTTTTATTTTATTTTTTGAAACCCCTCAACATGGGTTATGGTGGTGGGGACCACCTGATCCAAAACCTCCCATGTGGATGATTAGAGGTGGGAACCACCTGAACTAACATCTCAGTTTGAATTTAGAGGCTAGGACCACCTGAACCCACTTTAATGAGAGAAAACCTCTCAACTAACCAATATTAAATTTTACCAACACCATTCATTAATTGGTCCAATTAATTTTCCAAATGTTGTTCAATTAAATGAGCTAGTTAATTAGGCCAACATGAAAACATAATTAATCTACTTAATTTAATTATATTGGAATCTCTTTGTTTGGCAGGATTTTTAGTTGGAAAATAAGTTCCATGGTGGGAGAAAGTTCTCCAACAAAGAACGCCATCGGAGAACGTTCTTCAGAAATCAAGGAAGTGGATAACGTATAAGCCCGACATCGAAGCGTGGTTTCAGAAGAGACGATCATTGGAACCCTATTCGCCTTCTTCGACTTCTTTCTCATGCCAAAGTCAATGAACAATCGATGTAGGGATTTAATTATGTCTGATTATTGTTTCCCATGTTCTTCCCTTCTAAAACAAATAATGCGAATAAAATCTCTAACTTGTTGATCCGTGGACGATTTCTTTTGCAGGTTTGGGAATAATAAATTGCAGGAGGTTTTAGGATTTGACATTCTTCATTCATGTTTTTTTGAGCCGCTTTCTACCGCTCTAATGTGGAGGGTGTGGGCCAAACAAACATGGCCCAAACCCTCCGCTATTCATCTTGAATGTTGTTTTCTTCGCGATGGAAGAAGGCGTATTTGTGCCATGAGGACAAATGAATGTGGCAGCCGACACATCGTCGGACTCAACGAAGGAAATGCCCACGCGGCTCCTCGCCACCCCGCAGCCTTCTGTGCCGCCCCGCGGCCTTGCCGCCTTCTGGACCCCCTCACTTCTCAATGGCCTTGCAGCCCCCACGGTCCCTCACCGCCATGCGGCCTCACGGCCTCCGCCGCCTCCGCGGTCCCTCACTGCTCTACGGCCTCACGGACCCCGTGGCCCCTTGCCACACCGTGGCCTCACGGCCCCCGCCGCCTCCATGGTCCTTGCTGCCACCGCAGCCCCCGCGGACCCCGCGGCCCTCAAGGCCCAGTGGCCTCCCTGCTGCCCCCCCCCCCCTAGCTGCCTTCACACCACCCTCGTGGCCCTGCGGCCTCCGCACTGCCCAGCACGGGTCGGGCTGGCTAGACCCAGCATGGGCTGGACCAAGCAGGCCGGGTCGACCCAAATCGGGTCGGGTGGGCCCAGGTCAGGTCACACCGGGTCGGTCTGGCTGGGTCGGACCAGATCCCGACTAGCTACAAGCTTTATGCTCTTTTGGCCATAACTTTGGCACCAGTCGTCCGTTTGAAAAACTGTCTGTGGTGATGAAAAACATGGATTAAGACAGTCTCTTTGGAATAAATCACTTGAGATTTGGAAAACATTGGGTTATGGTCGGGTTGGATCAAGCACGAATTCAACCAGAACCTCAGGACAAAAAGGCTAATAACTCACAGACCAGGAGTCCGATTGACAAACCATCTATTGTGTTGAGACCCCTTTTACATAGAAGACCATTGGGATACTTCTTCATGGGACTTTGTGGTAGTTGGAGTATCGACTAGAGGCTTGAGAAGAGAACTCTATCGGATACGAGAAAGCTTAGTGTGGGGACCCAGTAGATGGCTATGACGAGAAGAATGAAGAGAGATCATGTGTGGGTCAACACCTAGCGATCCAGTGTGGTTCAGCACTGAGCGATCCTGTGTGGGTCATCACTGAGCGTTCCGGTGTGGGTCAGAAACTTGCGATCCTGTATGGGTTTGCACCGAGCGATCCTGTGTGGTTCAGCATGGAGCGATCCTGTGTGGGTCAGCACTTAGGGATCCATTGTGGGTATGCCTCTTAACAGAGTAATATGATTTAATAGTTTCATCTAATCATCTCTACTACTGAACCTAATAAATACCTGGTGTGAGCTTAGTTTGTACCATGTGGTACTTTTGTACATGGTAATACCTTGGTGGTATTCTTCTGTATGGCGTACTTATGTGGTACTTACCTTCATGGTATTCCTTCCTTTGTGGAATAGTTGAGCATTGGGCTTCGACTTGGACTCTGTTTTTTCCTCATGATTGAGATGGGTATACTTGATAATGTAGGTATATTTATGGGAATATACCTAAGTAGTTTTTTCAGTTGATTTCATGCATTGTGGTTTATCCATTGTGGATTTTGTGATACCTTGAGGGTCTCGGGGTCCCTATTGAGTATCGTTATAGTCACCCCTACAAGAGCTATGCCAACACATCACTGTGTTCGGTGCAGAAAACAGATATTGCTGAGTGGGGACGAGATTTCCAGGACTAGAGGTAACTTGGAGGTGGAACTTACATGAGGCATACTACAGATATGATAGATCAAGAGAATTTCCTACCCATCATATCAATGTTTTTACTATATAAACAACAATTCTTATTGTGAACAACTTATCCTATTTATTTCCACCAAAATTATGGAGAAGTATCATATTCATTCAACATTGTTTTTGACATCTCAACAGAATTTCTATTGTTTAAGTCAGTGATAACAATATATTGTAGTATTTTCAATTCAATAATTTCAAGATGATTCAAATGATTTTCAAGAAAATATCTAAACATCCAATTGTATACTCAAAACCAATATTAGTTACACATTAATTTTCATTATAACCACATTCACTATTAACAATTCTCTTGAAACTCTTTAACATTTATGTCACATTCAGTTTGTTAAAGTCCTAATACATGTAATGCATGAAAATCATCAATAATGAAAATGAAAAACATAACTCCCATGGATTGTTTCTTTATCATAGGCCAACATATTTCAGAATGTAAAATCTCTAATGGACCAGTTGAATATATCTCAATTTTATTATGTACTTAGTTTATAATATTCACATGTTGGCATATTGAAAAACACAAATCATCAAAAAAAATTCATGTCGTGAATTTCATAAACACTTTCTCTGATTTTGAGATTAATAATATTCATTTGGAACATATGTCTCAACAACCTATGTCATAACATATTTTCATCCATCATGTTAAAAAAGAACGATCTATATATGTTACCAACATATAAAAAGTATCCCTTAGTTCATTTCCCACTTCTATCAATATACACAAAATGAATAATTTTGAAAAAAATCCATATCATCTATAAATGATTCTTTTCCTTCATTAAGATCCATGGAACAAATAACAAGTCATGTTTTATCCCATCAATAAATAAATCACTTTTCTGTTTTAACATTCCATTCATATTATTAATGATATGACTCCATTTGATTCAATGAGGCTCATCATTTCCCAAAATCCACTACCCCTTATTTATAATATTTCTCATTATGTATAATCCTAAAATCTGTGGTCTTATATAAATAACCACAATAATCAAATATCTATGTACATTCCCCTATTTATATCTTTGATAGGATTTTCAACAAAAAATTATTTTTAATTGCCTTTTTATTTCTTCATACATTGATTCTAAGATTTTTCATACAAACAATGTTTAGATTGAACATGAAAATACATCATTTTTCAATATTTTTTGGCTGATCATGTGTTTCAAAAATAATTTCTCTAGAATAAATTCGCTTTTCATTTTCCAAAATTTATTTTTCAAGTCTCCATAATTGAGTGGGTCGATTCCCCAAAATACTCATCCTAAAGATCCTCTTTGATTTTTAATAATGTATATGATTAATCCATCAAATTTATATAACATAACCAAAGTTAGTAAAATACTAATATTATCAATAGGATGCATATTTAATTCTCTAACATACATTTTATTTACATTGGTGTAGCTATTTTCTATCATCATTCTTATTATCCATCGTAGAACAATATTTTCAATCAAAGTTTTTGTATCCTACTAACACCTTTATATTAATCTTAGGTTTCTTACCATGTATAACCTGGTTTTATGTTGCAGAAGGTTTTTCTTCATACTTTTTCAATTAGGTGTTTCTAATTTTTTGACATAAATTTTTTGGATTATATTCACAGTCTTCTTGAAATAATTCTTCTACTGAGAATCTTCAAACATTTTTTAACATATAAGGATTAATTTTATTGATCCTTCTGAGGATTAAAATTATTTTAATTTTAAAAAAAATTAAAAAATTATATTCTATGTTTTATTCCACAATCATCATCATTATATTCTTTAGAAAGTCCAAATTTATTCATGTTCACTATTAACTTTTCTTCTATCATGATTTCAAGGTATTAATCTTCATTAAATAAAATCCAATTATCATCAATATATTTTATCAATATTTATGTTTCTTTAATAATATTTTCAAGTTTTTATAGAAGTTATTCTCTCTTTAACAAATATTTCTTCCATTCAACTTGTAAAATATTTTAGAGACATTTACTCAATTTTATTTTAAGAGTAAAATAAATTAGGGTCTCTTATTTTACTTCTTCAGAGATACTATTATCTTTACTAGTGAACTCCTCAACATTTACTTTTTTAATAAAAAAATTTTCATAAGAATCATCACTATAGTTCTATGATTTCTCATTAATACCATCATCTTATTCACAATTAGAAAATAATTTTATATTTCTGTATTGATAGAAATTATTAATAATTCCATTTGAGTAGGATATTGATTTCATTCCATAGATATTATTAATTTTATATATTTTCATTAATATCAATATCTTCCTTTTTCCTGTAAAATTTATAAAAAAATATCTTACGGCCCAGCAGCCAAAAAAATCAATCGTAAAATTAAATTGTACTTACATATTCCAAATTTAAACTATTAAGAAAAAAATGACATGGAATCAAAATGTATTTCACTAACATTGTCCTAAGTGAATCAGTCACAATATTATTATAATTGAAATTTATTAGAGTTTCCAGTATTTAAACTTTTGGGAAACATATCTGTGTCAACCTTTTCTTTATTCATGAAAGTGTTTTGTCTTCTCATTTCATATGAGAGGAGAATTATATACAGATTGTTCAAATATATAGTTTTAGGATCTATATCTCCTATAAATGATACCTTGGAATAAAATTGTTCTAGAGTAATTCGTATAATCATTTTTAACAATAGTTGAATCTTCCAATGTCCAACTAAAATATGTTATGCTTCTTACAATTTCATTTATTCTTATAATGATCTCACCAATAGATTTTACTTCACCCATTTTATTTTATTTTTACTCTAATTCTTATATCATTAACATTTCTTTCTATACATTCATGTATCCTTCATAAAAACACCTTTTACATATTCTATATGACTTTATCTATTTCAATATCTTTAACCCTTATAATTTAACATTAAGATCATAAAGAAACTATAGAAATTCTATATCATCTATCATTCGCTAAATTATTTATATCAATTATTATTACGAGATCCCCCTTAGCATGAGGAGGGAACCCATCTATAGAAGCTTTAATAAATTCATAGAAAATGGATATAAAAAATTGTATCATTTTTAACTTTTTTATTAGATAATTATATCAATAAAATATAGGAACCCCTTTACCATATATAGAGTTTTGCATATCCATAGTGACTTTTTTTCAATAAACATAAAAAAGTAAACAAATGGATCATTTACTCAGATACAAACTTAATGTACTAGTTATGATTATGTGATAATTGACAGGTGGATGGGAGAATCATTGATCAAATCTTTTTATGGTTTCCTTCCAAACAAACAGTCATTTTTTCTAGAGATTGAGAAATGAATCTTCCAGAAAATAAAAAATATGTGCACCAAATGGAAAACATTTTGTTAAATTCCTCACCACTTAATAATATTATAAAGTCATTGGAATAGTTTGTAAGTAATTCAAGACCACAGAAACAATATAAAATAATTAATTTGGTGGTTATTTTATGAATTAAATATCAATTTCTTGGATATATATAAAGTCCTTCAAATAATAAATTTCATCCTCCTCGAGATAATATGATATAATAATTTTCTATAATAATATTACGAACCTTCACTGATAGGATTCAGTACATTTCCATTATTTTGATTAAAATGTCTTCAAACATTCTTTTTTTGAAACTAAATTTTCTACTACACTTCCTTACATTATAGATAATGAGAACTTTATTCATCCCAGTAGTAGTGTGTCGAGTAAGTGGAATATAGTAAAATTGGTCTTATAAATCGTCTGTATTCCCTCTATCTGATACCTCCTCTAACTGATATGAACTGATTGAAAAACATATTTTGGTTTAACATAGACTGATATCAACTTAATCCATATTAATCTGATCTTCACTTCACCATCTACATATGATACCCAAATGTAGGAAGACTATTTTTAGTATCACTTTATTTAGTACCAATACATATGTTACTTTAATGAAATATATCATCCATTAGGACCTGAAATTTTAATCACATCACCTAAAAATAATATCTATGACAATATATTTTGTGATTCATCTATATTGAATTATATAGGTAGATATCCCACAGAAAATAAGGATAATGTTTGAACATCAAATAAAATATTCCCACACAAAAATTTGAATATCCCTCCCAAAATTTTTCCCAATTCATTACATTCAAAAATCAGAATATATGGGATATTTCTGTAAATATATCTCTCAATGGAATCATTGAACACCCTAAAATCCTATAAAGAATCTTCATCTTACTTCATTATTATAGAAATATTGAATTATCTCCTCAGAATCGACATATTTAATTTCATTACAAAAGAATTTACAATGATTCCAAAAAACATTGTGTAATTAAATATCATATTTAATTATCTACCTGTTTACCATATTATCTTCTCCATTTTTTGGAAGCCCTCTATCAAATGAAATTTTTCATGAACATGGATTCTTATGGATTAATATTAAATCCTGTGATTGATATCTTAAAATACACTATTTGATAAAATTTGAGTTACTCTATTTGGTTTTTTTGATACCTTCACTCAAAAACATATGCATATTACCTTTAAAAATTATTTTCTATGATGAACCCAAAAATGTTCATGTAACTTAATTCTATCTAGAAAATTTAAAATACATTATTTCATGATAAATATTCAGATGTTATTTCATTAGTGGAGTTTATAACAATTTTTAACAATATTTTATGTCTAATAACATCTTGATAATGAAATATAATATTATATCTGGAGAGCTCACTAGGATCTTCTTATAGACTTTATTATTTATTATTTTATTAAATCATTTTCATAAACATTCATAACCCCTATATTCATTTTACATGATACAATTTTATAATAAAAAACATATTCTATAATTATGAATAGCATTGTATAGACCTGATATCTGAGTTATTGGATGATCTGTAAAGAATAACATAAATTTATTTAATGAACTACTATGTTTGATGAAATTGTGAATAGAAACCTACAGGCATTTCGATACATAATTCATCCAATTACATCAGTCTATTGGACTAATTCCATTTGAATTTTTCCAATGTGATCTTCTATCTCACCTCGTATAACTCTCTATGATAATATGTTAATTTAATGATAAAAAATGTAAAGTGATTTTTGTTTAATAATAAATGAAAACACCTAGGAAATCCATTAATTCTTCACAACATTGTTCTTCATTGAATTATAACATATCAATACCACTTAGCCTCAACACATTATGAAGGAGGGGGAATTAACTAAGAGATATCCCCAATGTCTAGTTCCTCTCTCACATCCACCCAAGATTCTATTATGACGTTGGTTTCTAGGGTATTTATAGATTGAACCTAGATAACATCTTTTTCGAAATTAGTGGTTGTGAATGGGGTATATTGTAACATAATATGTATACCGTGAATTCATTAATGATGGATAGTCATTAAGGGTGACCCAAAAACAGGCTATGTTATGGGTATTGAGACAAAATTCTATTCACAAAGTAAATATGTGTCGAGTATGAAATCAACATTATAGAGTCACATATGAAAATGGATTAGGAAGAACTGAAATCTTTCACATAGAGACATGATATCGCCATCAAATATTGTGGGAGTTCATATACCATTTATTTCATGATTAAATAAGGTTATTCACGAAATCATAATTTCATAAAGAAAACACATAATTCTTCTACTGTTAGGATATATTCGAACAGACATATTCCCTTTTTAATTTGTCTATTCAATAGAAATGATGTTCTTTAAAAAATGGAAAAACCATTTAAAATGTAATCCCATTCTAGACCCACGATTAGTAAAATTGAATTATATAAAACAAAAAAAACATTTTAGATATTTTATCCCCATAAAAGGTAGTTTATGAGGAAAAACAGTGGTCAGAAGTCCTTCAAAATCAGTTTTGTGGTTACAGTACAATTTTTGTTGTGGATGGATGAAATATGTGACCTAATCCTAGTTGTAGGTTCTCTCTACCACATCACCCAAATTGGAATTTATTTTTAGGAATCTCCATCAAATAATGTGTCACTGATCATACAACACATAATTATCACATTAGCCACTTTTACAGGAATTGGGATGTATTTATCTACTAAAACTCAACATATATTTAAAGCGTGAGGAATGTATCATGAATTCAACAAACAAAATTTAGGTAATTAATTTTATATTTTCTACAATTATATCCCCATATATTATAAAAATGAGGAAGAACATATGGTTTATTTTTGGATACATTCAAGTGTCTCTTCACCATCATCAATTGTTTTGGAAGAAATAAAATTTTAGTTTCTATACTTCTAGGCTTAATTTTTGTAGAAATGTTGTATCATTTATAACAGTTGTATTATATCCATCATAGATCAAATCTATTGTTTAATTGGAATCCCCAAAAAATTTATTATAATTAAAATATTTTCAAGGTATTATAATCTATTTTAAGAATTTTGTACTTGATTTATCTTGTAATACAAATCCTCTAAAAACCTTGACCATGAAGGATTAGGATTTTAATGAGAATGAACTATGTACAAAGAATATTTAATATCTATAGGAGTTTTTTGTAGGTGATAATGCTATCCACATACAATAGGAAGGTATGATGTTTGAGGTTTTATGAAAAGAATCATTCCACGAACTAGGTTGTGCTATTATGAAAAAGATAGCATTCATATCATATGGGTGTCATAAGTTATGATGTTAGGAATGTAACTACACTTCCCATTATTTATAGATTATGAATATTCTATTTTCCATACTATTTTTTGATACAATATCATTATAATGAAATTTTTGGTCATTATAAATCAATTTTGTTTGAATAATTTAATCTTCCAGTGCAATTAAAACATACAAAAATAATAATCAATGGAATTATTATAGGATTAATATATTAATATTTAATATATATCTATTAAAGTAAATGTTGTTGTTGATGCACTAATCTGGTTGAAATGTGGTGATTTTGTTAAATATTCCTTATAATCTTTGAAAACAGGGGAGGATCTTGAAGTGATGCACCATGATATGGTTGAAATTAGTCATAATTGGTAAATTTACATGATGATAGTGCATTCATCCTTTGTTAAGTAAGTGATAGAATTTGTGTTGGGAGATTTTATGGTGGATTTCATGGAGATGCGAGATATGGATGATATTATGAGGTTACATGGAGTTTTTAAGAGGGTTATATCCTATAATTATCATAATTTTAAATTAATATTCACTAGTTGTGAAATATATAATTTTAGACACACTCACTATGTTCTAGGAACACTACCTTCACAATATTTTTTGTGATAAAAATCATCCTCCCTCAGAAGACTTCCATCAACTCCTCATATCACACTATATTAGGATAATTATTAAATAGTTTAGTGACTTTAAGGTCACATTATTATATTATTATTACTGTCTTTGTCCCTGAGTAGAGTGATAATTTAATTAGACTAATGTCAATAATGAATTATCTTTGAAGCACCGATCAAAATAAATAAATACTTAAAACCTACTAGTAGTATGAGTTAGGAATTTTCATGCAACACCTATTCTTGCATTCAGGTCATGGGATTTTTGTGAATATTGAATTTCCCACAACCCTTATCTATAATGCAACCTAAATATGAAATTTTCTTGATCTTTGTATACTGAACGAACTCTTTGTGAGAAATATTTTCTATACATAACTCTTCAGCATCTAAATCTTTCACCTGGAAGAGACAACAAATCTTCATTTGAAATTACTAAGTACAGACTAGTGGTAGCCAATTATTTTTTTAAATTTTCATCTCTATGAACAATATTATCACTCACCTATCACATTGCACACACCATTCCATCATGCTCAGAATACCACATTGATACTTTTTATTTGATACACAACTCTCCCTTATTCCACCCACTACAAAATTATTTCATAGGTGTACACAACTCTTCTTTTATCACAGAAGTTCATTTTCATGCTATTCTATATCATGCACAAAACTATTTCCTTTTCCATATTCTCAAGACCCTCCTTCATCATGATGAGGGAAGGGATATAAAAGTGATATTTTATTCCTTCTTCAAGATGAATAATAGATAATTAACCCTGAGTCCCACTTCTAGTAGGCCCCATGGTGGAAACCAAAACCAAGGGTGTAAAATTTTCACAAAATGGGAGGCATTAATAATTTATAGTTACCAATATTTGGAGATAATATGTACCATCCTCAAAAAAACTGCATGACGTATATATAAAAGAAGGAAAAATCCACCCCACCGCATTCTTAAAGTAAAATTTCTATAAATATAATAAAAAAAATCCAATTTTTATATCAAAAGGAAAAAAAGATAATTGGTGAAGCAACAACTATCCCAATTCCAAATCTAGTAAGGTCTATAATGATTTGCGTAATCTTCTTGGAAACCTGAAAATAGTTTTATATACAGTTGATGAGCTAACAAGTATCCATAGTAGAAATATCCAAATGCACCTGTTCACAAGTGGGAGAAGCATACTAATGCCCCTATGAGAGAAAAAAAAGAAACTCAAAAGCACCTACCAAGGTAAAATATTTACCCCAACCTCTATAAGGTAGACTTACCAAATAACGCAGGTCATGTAATGTAATGTAGTATGAACATAGACGGTAGGGTACCATGCACCATTTCCCACTTATAAACATCTCATACCTAATGGAAAACATCATGAAGCTACCATGCTCTTCTATAATCCCCATAGTCACAACCTGACTGCACAAACCTGTCCCACATACCACATCTTTGTCGTAGACAGTGGGCCCAAATCCATATCACATCCCTCCTATAAACACTTGGGCAAAAAACCACAACCTCATCCTGAAGACACCAGGTTAAGTTAAACATATCTAACCCGGAAGACAACTAGGAATAACACCCCACCCGCAGACACTTAGGCCTCACAACCACACCACAACCAACCTACAGAGCATGAGAGTACAAATGACTAGAAGTGGGAGTTGAGAAGATCCAATAACCATCCATCAATCCTCCCACCGGGATGTTGGGAATGGACACCCTCCCCCATAACAAAAGGGGTATTTTTCTTGTATTTCTAAACACTAGTGGGGTGTGTATAGAAACCACAAGTAATTACATGTATATATATGTACCAAAAACTCTGACCTAACTATGGGTATTCATGAAAACCATCCATTTCACACAAAACATCCCTTCCTGCCACCTCTAAGGAATAAACACATAGCAAGCCATAACCATAATTCATAACCCCACCCAACTCATTCATACAATTATAAATATATATGAAACAATTTGTTTATCTATTTTTTCCATCCCTAACCAGAAAACTACCAAACTCAAAACACCATAGGAAACATCGTAACCCACACACACTTCACAAAAGTCTTTGGAAACTTTCAGTGAAACACCCTCTTAAGGTAACACCATCCTTATTGAAAATTATCACTTCCAAATCATCCTCAACATACCCATTGTACGAAAAGAACCAAATCTAGTAAAACAAAAAAATCTAGATTAGTATCCCAATGCACAAGAAAACCACACCCAATAAGCATAACACAACCCAGATACAACCCACTATTCAAAAATTTCATCCATTCCACGATCGATCGATCTCTCAACCAGAGAATATATAACACTGCCCATACCACCCCATTCACTTACCGACACTACCATCCACATCACCACATTACTAGCAAAAAACACAAGGTTGAATAGAACCATACATTACACATAACCACACTAATCAGAAAGGTGTATTCAGATTTAGAGACCCTTGTTATTTAATTCAACATTGATAAATCATGGATTATCACAAAACAAGTTTGACCATGGGTAATCCATGTAATTAACATGGTATATGTGATTAATCAATTTTTCATGTTCATAGTTGTTCAAAATAAGGTTTACAACACACATTCATGAGTCGTGTGCACAAAACTAAGTCAACCAATGACAAAGATTTTCAAAAGGAATACCACCAACACAATTCAAATCATGGGTCAAAGATGAATGATAAAACAACACAAGAATTATCATCATTTTACCCACCACTCATTTATTACTAAGGTAACCAAACCCATTATAATAGCAGTTCAGATTTTCTTTCTAATAGTTTTAATTAGATGTTGGTATTCAACCATAATCACAATGATAAAAGATTTTACCCTCCCCATATGATAACAATTAAAGAGAGATGAAGGAATTCTGATCTCAAATAATAGACAATCATTAACTCCTCATTGTGCCAACAATTGTACGGTCATGCAAACAGCACGAAGGAATCCATGGAAAACTGGATCCAAAGGCCACTTCACAACACCAAACTCTATGTGGAAGGAAGGCTCTGGGTAAACTAAGAGAAAATAGAAACACAATAGGAAGTTAATATCATGGATTAGAAGAGTTAGATCCTATATCAACAGAAGGAAATGGTTTTAAGGGCCATTATAGTTGGATTACGATCAAGATTAATAATTTTAACTATTTTATAGTCTCTAGTGCATTAATATATTAATGATATTATTAATATACTTTGAAATGCCTTCAGAAATAGACAATTTATTTTTTAAACTTGGTTTATATCAAATAAAACATAATTGGGATGAAACTAGAAAATGTTGGAAATGACTCACCAAGGTGAGTCACTAGAGCAACCAACCGATGGAAAAACCATTGTTTTTGTAAACTCTTGAAACGAGATATTTTTTCCTTCTAGAACACCCCCAAACACTTGATTTTTACAACAAAATGGACCAGGGAGGTCTGAACCATTACATCATATACATCTAAAAAACAATTCTCTCCCTTGAGAATTCAAAAAAAACTAATGAAATATGGGTCTCAACAGGAACCCCATAAGATAACTATCTAGGATATACCACCCTATGTTGTTATAAAGATGGAGGGAAACCTCAACACCCAAGAAAACATCCTCCCACATAGGTTCACCTAAATATTCACAAGATACCCCTCATAAGCACCATTTTCCAGACACATGAATTATGGAATTCCTTCCTCCATGTTGAGATACTATCTACTCTGGGTGATGTTGACTCACCATCATAGGTTTAATTGCATCTTAATTAATGTGTCTCAACTGGGAACCAGGTCCTCCCCTTTTTACATGTCAAAAAATCATCACACATTATAGGTCAAAGAAGCAACTGATCTCATAAAAAACATCTTTCCAGCACTACATCATAATAAAAGCACACAAGAAAAACTCAAAACGACTCTAGGTACTAGGCATGAATCCATGGTTCTCGACCAAATGTACTCTCCTCCAAGCCACCATACCTCCACAACATGCAAAACAAAGGAATTTTCCACCCATTTAGCACCTTATCCCGATGATACTGGATCTCCACTGGATTATCCAAGAAATTTTTTTCTTCCTCAATATCCAACTATCCCTAGTAAATGACATGGGAGTCAATGCTAAGATACCTCCGAAGCTGGGAAACATGAAAGACGTCATGAAACCTCTCTAACTATGGTGGAAACACCAACTAGTATTACACCTCCGCAACTCACACCAACCACTTGAATGGTCCGACAAACCTAGTAGAAAGATTAATACATCATCCAAACCACTGTTGCCCACATCGAGGGGAAACTCTCAAGAACTCGTGGTACCCAACCTAAAATTCTAGGTTCTGTCTTCTACCATAGGAATACAACTTCTGCCAGTCACATGATACCTTTATCCTCTAATGGAAAAGCTGAAACTTCTTAGTTGTACTCTGCACTATGTCCATAACAAGAATAGCTGCCTTCCAAACATATGTCCAACACAAAGGTGGACAAAATGACCTTCCATATAAAGATTCAAATCGAGGCATGACAATGGTATAGTGATATATGATGTTTTAGTAAATATATTCCAAGGTAAAATGCAACACCATAGACCCAAAAAAATCCAAGACGCATTCCCGCAACATGTCTTCCAACGTCTAGATGGTTCTCTCTGTTTTCTCATCTGTTTGAGGGTGGAAAGTACTGATGAGGCGTAACTAGGTCCGAATAAAATGTTTCCATCCCATATATACTCATGAGGTAAAATTTTCAACCCTATATGATATGATGTATTTTATAACCCCATGAAGCTACACCACCACATCCAAACACTTATGTGTTAAGGTATCCGCTATGCCCGACTCCTTAATTACTAATAAGTGATCCAATTTCGTTAATTGATCCACTATTACCCAGATTGCATTGCTTCATCCCTAATCCCTAGGTAATCTTGTGATGAAACCCATTGAGATTTCATCCCACTTCCACTTAGGGAAATACAAGGGCTGCAACAAGCCACCGGGAATAGGGTGCTCTACCTTCCCCTACTGAAATACTAGGAACTTTTCCACAAACTTAGCCAGGACCAACTTTTTCTCGGGACACCAAAATTATTCCCTCAATCTATAGTACATCATAGAATATCACATGTGTAATTATAGGGGTTTTCTATGAAACTCAGAGAGAACTCAATCATGCATTGCCACTAGAATAAACAACTTCTCATGGAACAACATATGATTCTCAAAATCCTTTGACCATCCCTCCAGAGCATCACCCTGGTCAATGTGATCGCGCATCACCTCCACCTTAGAGTATCCCCACTAATACTTCTAAACCAAAAACTGTAGAGATTAATATACCGTAATATGAAATATATCTCCTCTACCACTATCCATTCCTACATCTAAACGCAAGGAAGCCAAATCCTACATCACCCTCTAAGCATCCACATATTCAAGAAGAACCTCCCTATATGATTTACGACTCAATGTATTGACCAAAAAATTCTATTTTCATGATATTTAAGAGATCTCGAAGTTGAAATCCTATAGAAACTCTATCCACCTCCACTACTACAAGTTCAAGTCTCCCTGAAAATAGTTATGCATCAAGCTCTTATGATCTATGAAGACCACACAACACTATCCAATGAGGTAATTCCACAAAAAATTTAGTGAAAACATGACTAAGGCTAGATCTAGATCATGTGTGGAACATTTACATTCATGGGGATGTAACTTCATATAACCATAAGAGATCACTCCCCGTTGTTACATCAGCACATAGCCCACGCCTAGACTGGAAGCATCGCAAAACACCTCAAACATCACCAATTCCTCTAGAAACTAGACCACTATATCATTGACCAAATTCCCCATAAGATATAAGAATGATTCTTGAAACTTCTCACTCCACATAAAGGACTGGTCTTTTCTGGTCAGAGCTATCAACTGAGCAAATACTCGGGAGAAATCAGGTACAAATTTATGGTAATAGACTGAAAAACCAAGAAAACTACAAACCCCTGTAAAATTTATGGGAGATGACCAAGAAAAAACTATCTAGAACATCAATTAGTCTATTGTTTCACCATGAATAGACATCATGTTTCTAATTAAGTGGAACACCCGTGTCCAAAAAATTCACTGGGACAACTTTTCATAGGGCTGGTGGCATCGAAGGACCTCCAAGACAGTATAGAGATTCTCTATATGATCCTCCTCTTACTTCATGTAGATCAAAACGTCATCATTGAATATGTTGAAGAACCAGTCTCAGAACTAATGAAATTCATAGCTACCATAAACATCGATGGTGTGTTCATCACACCAAATGACTTAACCACAAACTTGAAGTTTCCAAACATACATCTAAAGGTAGTCTTTAGGATGTAACCCTCCATCCCCCTCAACTAGTGATACCCATAATTTAGATCAATCTTATAAAACCAAAAATCTCCCCATAGCTGGTCAAAATTATCTTTTATCCTCTAGAGAGGGTAAAATATCTTGACCATTACCTGATTCAACCTTCGGTAGAAAATACACATCCTCAAACCACCATATTCCTTCATCAAAAACAAGACCGGAGAACCCCACGGAGACACAATGGTCCTTATAAATACCTTCTTCATTATATCTTCAATCTGAATCCTTATTTCTCATAGCTGATATTTTTCCATCTAATAAGGATCAATCGAAATCAGAAAAGCACGAGGATGCATTTCTATCCCAAACTCAATGTCTCATCGAGGGGGTAGAGTCCCAAAATCATTAGAAAATATCCAACAACTCCCCAATAAATTTGGAAACCTTCGCCATCTTATAATCCACCGATTCCACTAATATCTCGGACAATAAGGAAAAAAGAGGCTCCACACACTGACTGCCCATCAGACAACTCTACTCGCCAAAAAAGCCACAGATTGTTCATCCACGTCTAAGAAAAAGACTCTTCTACAGAGGTTGTCGATGAAATCATACATTAAAAATAACTATTTTATTCCAAGGATGAAGTCATATGGATGCATCAATATCATGAAGAGATCTCGACTAGACTGATGCAGCCCCAACATCAATCTACATTCCCAACACACATCAAAAAAGTTGGACTGACCACTGATAGGTGTAATCAACATCTGAGGCACGGAAAGCCAATATATGTCTAGTCCCAGAGCATGGGCTATACTGGGTTCCAAAAAGGAGTATTAATGTCCCGAATCTAACAAATTACAAGAAAGAGTACTGAAAACACTGATCTTACCTCGAACTATCTATGAACCTGTTGGAATTGCTTCCTCTTTGGTGTGAAACTTATCATGCCTGGCTCCGATTCCCCTCTATTATTGGCAATGTCCCTCAAAATTCTTGGGTCGAGGCCCCTGCGGAACACCCTGAGGTTGGACTCTTCCTGCTCTATCTCCCCTCAATGTAGAAGGATCCAACAATTGATACTTCTGAAATGGACTTTCTGGAAACTGCTTCTGAGGTGGGTACTGAACATGCCCACCTCCACCATACTATGCTTGAACTAGGAACTAACTCTAAAGGTGATCACAAACTCTACAATTGAAACACCTCTATCTCAAGCCTTTGGGAAAATCATGGGGACTATAATTTCAAAATTAAAACTTCTAAGGTCGACTCCTATCCTCCCAAAACCTCACATGCCCATGCGCCTGAGACCTACTGCTAAAGACTTGACCTTCATATAACCTTGATTCCTCCCCTATCACAAAAAACCTCATCATGAGTGAATTATCTCTACTACCTTATCCTTATACTAGACCAGTTGGTTCATCTGCAAGGTGTAAGTAGTAACTACATACTGGAGAGAGGGATGAAGTTCATTCTCTAAGAATCTCTCCTGTGACTCATCATCTGAAATAAATCTAGAGCAAAGAAAAGGATATGCTTGAACTTAATCCCCAATTCCCATACCAACACACTCCCATACTGGAGGAAGAGATGCTCTTGTCTCTTCCCAGCCTTCATTATCGCAGAAAGGATTTCCGCCCTAAACTCCTTCTCAAAATCGACCCACAGAACATCGGTCTCCTTACTCTCCCCTAGTTAGATCATCCCCCACAGACACACAACTCCATGAATCTAGCTCACTTCTAGAGAAACCAATTACTCCACCGGATCCCAGATGAAGGTGAATGACATCCCCAACATTTCAAGCCAACTCTCTATCTCTGTATCTGAAATGATTGCCTCATACATTCCCAGAGTTTGTATCTTGAAAGAAAGAAGTGTCTTCTTCCCCTGGTCATCCTCCCCAACTAGTTCAACCCTCCACCGGTCAGCCAAATTGGCCTGCTAAGCCTCAACTACCTGATCCACTCATGGATGACGACCAAGTTCTATAGATGAAAGGGAAAAAAGGATCTCCTAATCCTATGTAGAATGGAATTTTATTTAAAGATCATTTTAAAGATCATTTATTTAATTTCCCAAAATACCCAAATCAAATAATAACAAAATCCATTATGATTCATGTAACTTTTTAGGGCCTCTACCCTGAAAATGATGTAGCCACACTTGGTCATTCGGTAACCTCATAGTCTTTACATCAAAACCCAAGGGGTGCTAAAATCCAGTTCCCTTGAGGGACTTCCTTGGAATATGTTATCAAACAAGATCACCTAACACTGTTGTCCTACCATCCATTCAAATCCTCACTATACATAACTAAAAAATCCATCATATCATTCAACCATCACCTATGATACCGTACTATCACAAACCACCTATTTCTAGATGAGGTAAGGGACTGAAAGTTTTCACGGCCTTCATTATTCATGATGAAAAAGATATAACTACCCCTGAGTACCACCAAAAATAGGCCCGAGGGTGGTGACCAACACCACAGGTGTATAAATATCACAAAATGGGAGGGATTACCCATTTTATAGTAACCAATATCGAGAGAGAAGATGTACCATCGTCAAAAAAACTCCGATACATATACATACAAGAATCCAAAATCCACCTCACATGCATGATTATAGTAAAAATACTTAAAATAAATTAAAAAAATCCAATTTAAATACAAAAAGAACAAAGCTAAGCAGTGACAGATCAACTATCCCGACACCCAAGCTAGTAAGTGAAGCACAGTCCGTATAATATCTTTTTCAACCTAAATTTAGTTTTATATATGTATGGTGAGTGTATGAGTATACATAGTAGGAAAAGCCAAATTCACTTGGGCACATGTGAGAGAATAATACTAATTCCCCTATGATAAAAACAAAAGAAACTCAAAATCACCTAATAAGGTATATTATCCACCCCATCCTCACTAAATTACTCTCACCAAATAATGAAAGTCATGTAATGTAATGTAGTAGGAACATCAATGATAGGGTACCCCACAACATTTTCCACTAGTGATATGCTTATCCCTACAAGGGAATGTACTGATGGTACCACACAAATCCAAAATCCCCACTGTCACAACCTTCTCGCACACACCTGGTCCATATACCACATCCCACCACAAACACCTGGGCCACAACCAAATAACATCCCACCAGTGGACACCTGGGACTCAAAACCAAAACCTCTTCCTAAAGACACATATAAAAGTTAAAAATATCTCATCCCAAAGACTGCTAGGAAGAATTCCTCACCTGAGGACACCTAGGCCTCACAACCAAACCACAACCTGCATGAATAATCTTCTGCTACCAATGCCTTGAAGTGGGTGAAATGAAGATCCAATAACAATCCATCCGTCCTCCCATTGGGATTTTAGGAAAGGAAACCTTCCCCCATAACAATGGTTGTGTTTATCACGCAGTTCTCAACATAGGTGGGGTGCATATAGAAATTCGATGGAACTACATGTACATATATTGGTACCAATCACTAATCCAAAACTATGGGATACCAAACAAAAAAACATCCCACATGAAACAACCCTTTCTTTAAACTGTAATTCATAACCACAGAACCATCGATAAACATAATTCATAACCCCATATAATTCATTCAACCGTTTATCTATATGTATTAAAAAACATATTTATTTATTCAAACAGGGAAACTACCAAACATAGCACACTACACATAACATCATAACCCACAGACAATTCAGAAAAATCTCTAGAAACTCTGGGAAAAACCCTATCCTTCATCAAAATTATCCCTCCCAAACCATCCTCAACTTCCCACTTCACAAAAAGAACCACATCCATAAAAACAATGAAACTCAACTAGATTGCAGTCCCACTATACAAACAAGATGTTCCCAACAACCATGACACATCCTAGATGCAACCCAATATTCAACAAGAACATCCATTACATGATCGATCAATCTCTTAACCTAAGATTACAAGACACATCTTGTACCACCCCATACAAACAGCCAAACTACCAGCCACAAGACCACACGACAAGCACAAAAAACAAGGTAAAAAACCATAAACAGAAGACAAACCAGAAAAATCAGAATGGTGTATTTAGATATTGCAAGCCTCATTTTTAAATTTCACTTTGATAAATAAGGGGTTATCACAGAACAATTTTGATATTGAAAATCCATTTAATTAATAGAATATACATGATTAATAATGTTTTCATGTTCACAACTGTTTAATAGATGGTTAACAACATGAATTAATGTGTCGAGTGTAAAAATAGATACCACCATTAGCTATGATATTTAGAATTCATATAGCCAACACAATTCAAATCATGGATCAAAGATAATAAAAAAATCAAGAATTATCATCATCTTCCCTGCCCCTCATTTATTACTAAGTTAACAAAACCCATTATTATAATAAGTTAGATTATCTTCCTAGAAGTCTTAATTGAATGTTAGTATTTTACCGCAATAAAAAAGAGACATGAGTTTAACCACCCCACATGATACACAATTATTTAGTGATGAAAGAATTCATACCTTGAAAAATAGATGATCAGTAACTCCTCTTTGCGTGAAAAATAGGGGGTCATGAAAGTAGTAGGAAGGACACCAAGGAAAACTAGATCTGAAGTCCATATCACAAAACACGACCCCATGGGGATGAAAGGATCTGTGTGAAAAAAGAAACAATGGAAACACACTGGGAAGAGAAGATCTTTTCTAAGAAGAGCTAGATCATAAATCAATGGAAAGAAACAGTTTCAAATGCCATTAATGTTAGATCATGATCAGGATAACACAGTTTGACTATTTCAAAGTCCTAGGTGTGTTAGGATATTAAATATACAACTAATATCATTTGAAATGCCTTCAAAAATTTTGAATCATGGTTTTCATCTCCGTTTTTGTCAAATAAAATATAACAGGGGAAAAATAGAAAAAGTTGGAAATGAGTCCTCGATGGTGAATCACCGACATGGCCTACAGATGGAAAACATAGAATATTAGAATACTCTTTAAATGAGTTACTGTTTCCTCTTAGAACACCACAAAAACTGAATTTTGACAATGTAATGGACTTGGGAGGTCCAATCCATTGCACATATTTTTTTGAGATGGTCCACAGACATCACTTGTGCATAAGTGTTCATTTATCTATCAGCCTTGCGTAAAAATTACATTTCCTAAAAACTCCTTTTTCCACCTAGTGTGGATTGAAAAAAAAGAATAAGATATAATATATTACCAAACGTGAAAGGACTTAGTTGAAACAATACCCCCCTTTTAGGTTGTTTTAAATTTTCAGATAAATTCAATAAAGCACCAGCCACTATCAGAAAACTAATAGGTGAGAAAAAATTTATCGAACACTCTAAGTATAAATGGGAAAATACCAGTGTAGGAAAAAATATGCGAAGAATAAATTGGGTACTTATGTTTTGGAATGCAGAAATATTTCCAAGAGAAGATCTAGGATCCATGAATTGTGTCCACATAACACCTAATTTTCATAATGTCATAGAATCATTGCATATTGTTTCCTCATAACACCTTATTCACATTATTTCATGTAAACATTTCATGTTTTTTCAAAATTCTTAAACCATAAAACCTTTGAAACATTGAATTTATCTATTATCCCCTTTGAAAATAATCCCCAAGAACCTTTATCTGTACTTTTAGAGCCTAACAAACAGTCCCCCTAGTTTGTATCTCCACCATAAACCTACATCACATTGAAAAATAGATTAATACACTTAAAATAAATGGGGTGAGGGGAATATTCATATCCTCCTGCACTGGGTGTTGGTTCAACACCTAGGTTCAAAAAATTATTCTCTGAAAGATTTTCTTCCAATGGGTTGGTTAGAATGTCTACCACATGACCATTAGTTCCAACATGGTCCATTTTAATCACTCATTGTTCAAAATTTTCCTTGATGAAGTGATATCTGATATCAATAAGTTTTTAACAAGTGTGATGAACCGTATTCTTTATAAATCAATGGCAATATTGTTGTCCTTTTGAATCACCATTGACTGTTTCATATCATCACCAATATCAGTTAGTTGTTGCTTCATCCAAAATAGATGACTGAAATACTTTATATAATAGATATAAATTAAATTAACCATAATAAGATAGGTTCTTTCATGTTTCTTGGTCAACTATCCCACCCAATTTTCTCCTAAGAAGAATGATCCACCACTTATAGACTTTATATCCACCATATAGCTATCCCAGTCAACATAAAAAAATAACAATAATTCATTACCACTTCTATCAGTAATTTATAAGATATAATTTAATGTATCTTGAATATATCACATGATTCTTTATAATTTATGTAAAATTATATTCCTCCAGATAACATTGAAAGCAGGACGTTATACATGTTTCAAAGACAATATCTAAAGTGTTGAATTCATGTATAATAAGATTCTAATAATTCTTCTATATATTGAATTATCCACATAATACCCATCCTCATATTTTACAAGTATTATTCCGACCATAATAAGGGATGACCATAGTTTTGAGTCATGCATGTTGAATTTCTTTAGCAGGTCTATCACATATTGTTTTTGATAAATTAAGGTGTAATCCTTATTTTGAATCACCTACTTCCATAAGAAGTGTGTGAGTTCACCAATCATAGACCCTTAAAATTATGATTTCATTTTATTCAAAAATTCTTCCACTAAGCCCTTACTACTTCCTCCAAATTTAATATCATCCACATACAAAAGAACCATAAATTGATCTTTTGAGAATTATTCAAATAGTGATTATGGAAAACACCTCCACTTTTGAACTCAAACATATAAAGATAAGAATTTAGTCGAGAATAACATGCTCTTGGTTCCTACATCAATACATAGATTTCAATATTTAATTTTAAAACATTACTTTTATCATTACCAATCAGAAAACCACTAGTTGTTCAATGTAGACATATTATTCATTAACATCATTTATGAATGTAGTTTTGACATAGATCTAAAAAAAATTGTACCATATTTGAATGTCCCTAGAAAGAAAGATACCGATCCACTCCAGTATTTCCACTAGAGAAAATGTTTCCTCAACACAAATCCCTTCAATCTGTGGAAAGACATTACTCACCAAACATGCCTTGTTTCTGAAAATATTTTCATGCACATAATTTTTTTAAAGATCCAATTTGTTCTAATCAAATTTTGATTTTTAGTTCTACTAATAAGATAACTTGTTTGGTTTATGTAAATCTGATCATGTTATTCATTCATGGCCCTAATATAAAATTCATCCTTCACTGCTTCTTCGAAGAGGTTAGTTTCATAATTGATAAGAAGTAATACTGTGCATAATTTCCCATTATACTTATCTATGTGGGCACATTCCAATCCCAAATGATGTTTTATAGATAAATTAATAATATACTATTTCTTCCTCAAGGTTTTTATAACTTTAAATTATACAAGGTTTCCTCTTATGATTCTTTTTTATAATCATCATTTTACTGTGAGCCCTGAATGTTTTTCACGCTTTCAATGATTTAAACCTTTTATTTTTTCTCTTGTTCACGTTTTTCTTCATCTTCTATCATATTATCATGTCATCACATTAGTATGTTTATCGATTTATCTTCAATGATCATGAAATCACTACATTAAATAATTATTCCAAGGCAATCAGTGTAACATTTTTAGGATTTATGCCTCAATTAATATTCAAGGAATATTCCCACATATGTAACATCACTACACTTTCCTTGATTTCATTGATTCTTTTCAATGAAACACATTCATCCTAAAACTTGAAAAAACATCAGATAGGGATTTCTTCTAGTCCATAACTCATATGGTGGCATTATTTCTCCCATAAAATCCATGTTTCATTTTGAGTGTAAACTGCTTCTAGAATAGTCTCCTTCTCGTAATGATAAGAAATATGGATCTCAATCTATATTGTTTAATCCATATTATTCACATGTCAATTTCTATGTTCAAAAAATCCATTTTCTATGGATTTCACACTATATACACCTTATTTTAAATTCAATGTATTTTCAATTAATTTTCAAATTTAATCGATTTGTATTCTCATTCATTTTCATATTGTAGAACTTTTATTGTGCAGCTTATATGAATCTCATCAATTTGAAGATAAATTTTTATGCAATCAAGAACCTATAGTTTCCTTTGTATAATAATTTCAGATGAAATTATACTATAATCAACAATAAAATGAATGAAATACCACTCTTTATATTTTCCAGGCTCATTTATTGGACGACATACATTTGTGTGGATGATATCAAGAAGAATTGATGTTCTTTTGTTCATTCGATGAGAAGTATTCCCGACTATGTTTCCTCAAATGAAATCATCACATTTATTTTCTTTTTTTATCCATATTTATAATATCAATGACTATTCATCTCAGATATCATTTCCATTATTTTGATATTAATTTGAACCATCCTATAGTTCCATAAGTTATTTTCTTCATCAAATGTGAACTAAAAAATGTTCTCTATGTTGTTACATGGTATAGGTTTCCATCTATTACGCATATTTTAATGAGATAATTACATATCATTCCTTTTATAGTGAAAACCGTTTTGATTGAATGTCACTATCACTCCTAAGTCGCATAGTTGACAGACACTCAGGAGATTGTGATGTAAAACATCCACATAAAGAACTTTAGTTTTCTCAAGATCAACATTTTCTATTTTTGTACTTCCACTTCCCTTAATCCTTGAAGCACCATAATTTCTAAAACTCACTATTACAACAACAAATTTCATAAACTTATTCATTAGATTTTCATTTTCCATCATATGGGTTGAGAACCCACTTTCAAGAATCATGGTGATACTATTCATTGTAGATTTTGGTTCTATTTATTTATGGTTGGATTTCATGATCTTAGTCCCCTCATTCAATGGGATATTTGATTGAGTGGAGGATAAATACATCATTTCCACTCACTTTTACTTGTTATTTGGTTTATTATAATCATATTTTTCTTCAATTAGAAAATAACTACTTGTAAGATAAAGTATACATTATAGAGACCCAAAGCTTGACATACAAGGACATTACATTACTTTAGCAGAATACTTAATACACAACAAAAACAGACACACAAGGACCATAATAGTTTAGTGTCTTTGGAAACTTGGAACGTAATCTTCTAATCGTGGTGAAAGATCTTCAACATCTCTCATAAACATCTTCCTTTTTTTCTTACCTAAAACCTTTCTTTATATCCTGGGGAAAGGAAAACATAAAAAGGGTGAGATCAAATGCTCAGTAAGGGTAAGCATGGATAAAATAAAACATACCATAAACATTTGAACTTAAAAACATGAACATAATGTTTAAACATCAAACGCTTGAGAAATGACACAAAACATTGAAGTACGTAAGGAATAGATCATAAAGAAACATTAAGAATGATAAAATAGCATGGGAATAAAACATGTAATTGTGGAAACCATTAAGCACATGATATGATTTCTATAGTAGCCAAGGCATTGCTGCCAAGACCATCTTAGTGAACAAAGTCCCTTTCTGAATCGAGTTCACTCCTCGTTCCAATCCTGTATTAATGAACCGGTTTAACTTGTCGTTCCAGCCATGTCTATCTCATGAGATATAAAATCTTTACCCAATGAATTGGAGGGAGATATAGGTCCCACCCATCTCATAATGAAATCATTCTTACTTGTGCCAAAAAAAACATACATCATTCATAATAACCCAATAAATAAAATGGGTTTTATAAACATCATCACATCATCACATAATCCATATAAAAGAAATGTATATCATTTCATAATAAGAAAAAAGAAACCATGTAAATCATAGAGACATTATACTGGAAACATACACATATGAAAATAATGTCATCTTAGATAGAAAATGGTTTTGATAAAACACTTGAAATGAATTCTTGAGGAAAATATCCTTTTTCTTAAAAATCATTTTCTTTTCACAAAATTCCATACAATTTTAAAAGAATAGGATTTTGTTGATAATAGTCATGAAATATATTGTAGGAATATTCATGAAAATATGGCTTTATAAAACCTTAAAAATCCGTTCATGCCGTATACGTTAAAAAACATTCTTCTCATACTTTTGCCGGAAAAGTCAAAAAAAGTACATCGTAACATAAACAAAAGAAAGATTCCTTACATACCATGTAGTAAAAGTAAAAAATGGGTAAAAAGGACTTTAAACATTCATGAAAATATTTTTATAAAATTTGTACATGGATGATAAATATAACCCCAGTAAATATTTACGAATAAGCAATCTCGGATAAAAATGAGATTTGCAAAATTATCCCTTACCTTGGGTCCGATTTGCTTCGTAAGTGTCCGAACCTCCTGTATAATGATTTAAATAATTTCATTTACTTATTATAGAATCATACTCATTGTTATGATATCATATATTGTTCACTTATGACTTTATATTACCTGTTCGTTTGTAAATTCCATGTTAAAGAGCGTTTTGGGTAAAATCGTTTCATTTGTCGTCCGTGTTTTGAATTGTAATTATTCATATGATTACATGGATCATGATTACTTAATTCCATAATATAAAACATGATTTATATATAATATATATTCAGAATATACATATATCTAATATATCATTAAATGCAAATAACTACACCGTTCATGGAGACGGTAGGTCGTACGTACGCATGAACGCTGTTTTCGTTTCCTTATTGAGTTGAATGGAATTAAGTAGATGACATACATATATATACACATAAATACAGTATAATTATTATGTCATATATTTCATGATTACTTATTATATATACTTTATAATCATTGATGAATGGTTAATGTGGAGAATGAGTCTCATCGCGTCGTGGAGACGGTTGTCCGTACGTACGCACGAGCGATGATATCGTTCTCATGATCGTCGAATTTTATTGCAGTTTATGTAGAATATTTCAGAATAAATATCACTTTTACAATAATAATATATAGTTATTATGTACACCACTATACCCATCCAAGTAAGGTGGTGGTGGAAAATAGATTACACCACGGCGTGGAGACGGTATTCCGTACGTACGCACGCGCGGTGATTTCATTTTCCGTAGGATGGATAGATGGTGAAATAGGGTTGTTTCATAATTATAATAACATATCAGTATATGAGTGATACTGATGTTATTTCTTCATAATGAAACAACCTAATAAGAATAAGTGGAAGAAGAAATAAAGATGAAAGAATCGGTAACGGACATTACATCTTCTTTGAAGCGCCTCTTTGAGTCCTCCTCTTAGGGCACACAAATTGGTCTTTGAAGAAGACCAGGACCTCTAGGATGTTTCTAGGGAAGTGGAGAAGAGAAATTTGCAGGGGTTGGCTGAGCTTGAAGGCTCAAAGTGGTGTGAGGGAGAGAGGGAGGAGGTGCCCTTTTATAACAGAGGAGAGGGGCACCTTTGGAATAACAAAAAATATTATTTAATTATAAAGCCAAATTCGGTTTTAAATAGCTCCAAATTGATTTATTTTGAAGCTAAGGTGGGTATGGGTCGAAATAATCTCATCCAATATAATTTAGACAAGTTTAGGTTCCTATTTTAACCTTATCATTTAGATTTAACATTAAGTTAGATAATTTTACTTTTACCATGTCTTTTTGTGTTCTTACACTATAAGGTTAATAAACTTACTATAAGCAGCCAAACGAACCCCAATTTGTTTATTATTAATATATATAACCTTATCTAAGTCATTTGGCTGAACCTTATATTTTTAGTAATAAAATAACAATTAATAATATAATATATGTTTTAAAAACTATTTTATGTCAATTTTGACACTATTTAGTAATTGATTTTTGTGAAACTCATTACAGATTTATTAGTTCTAAAACAGTTAATTATATCAATAATAACATGTCATATTAACCGAGAAAGTTAGTGGAATTCATAAAAAGTCTCAAATTACATTTATTTTGGTATTTATAACATCAATTATGTCAATATTTCATTAATAAGATAATTACTGCATCATCATTGTGTCATTAATAAATTAAATTATTTAATGTCTAAAAATTACAAATAAAATACCATTATGTAGGAAATCTTTTTAGCTTTCTAATGAATATTTATAGTCTAATTTATCGTATTTATAACCCTATATTAAATATGATATACTTATTAAACTTTGATTTTAACTATTTTAACCCTTCTTTAAATAAATTAATAATAAATGTCCTAATCTAATCCAAGTGGGCCTAAATGGTCATATTTTATTCCTAAGTTTGTTTGTGGTCGAATTACACTTATCCAATTGAAATAGGACATGTGTTAGGGTAATAATAATATCATTTTTACCCTTAATTACCCTATTTACTTTTAACCGTGGTAAAAAAAAGTAAAAAGTTACTATTCACCAAAAATTATTTTCATCTCATTGAACCACATTTTACTTAATAACATCAACCGTGTCTCTCGGATTTTTGAAATTCCACTCACAGTAGCAGTAAAATTATGTTTTATGAAAAATTCATTTTTTAACTACCACTTAGTGGTTTCACTATTCATCAATAAATGAAAGTTTCCATAAAAATACCCAAAATTAGGCCTAAGCTATATTTGATATTATGAACTGAAATATTATTTCTATTTTACCAAATTCAAAACATATCAGTTTCATTACTTAATTTAAAAAATTAATCCCCGTCGTCAAAACAAATAGCATGTTCTTAAGAGATAATAACTATCAAAAGATTGACACTTGTTTATGTCTGGTTTAAATGTGAAATTACATCAATGACCAACATTGTATTAAATTGTAAAAAAATATATTCTAAATATACTTTAAAACCACTAAAATTAATAATTTATCACTATTAATTAATTCGACTAAAAATGTTGTTTTTAATTAAAATTTAGTAATTTTCACTATTCATCAGAAAATGAAAGTTATCTGAAAAGTACCAAAATTTCACCCTAAGCTAATTTCGATATTCCGAATCCAAAAATGAAGTCCATTTTGAAAAATAACATTTACGAAATTTCAAAAAGTGGTTATTACTATTCATAATGGCTAGTTTTAATAATATTTTAATAGCATATTGTTGTTTAGTGAAACTCGTTATTGCATACTACACATGCTATCAAGGAAGGTCGCGATTGCGTGTAATGAAAGGCAAGTCAAGGATGCATGTTGTGAAATCTCCTTTTTGTGTAGCGTACAACACAAGACATTAATGAAATTAAAAAGAATATTTTTCATAAAATCTCGGGGTGTTACATTCTACCCCCCTTAAAATGAATTTCACCCTCAAAATTCGTCGGGGTTATAAATGGTTTACTCCTCGAAAGTTTCTTTAATAGAAACCCACATCGTAAAAAGGAATACCAAAACCAATAATTAAAAACAAAAGTATAAAACGTAACGGTTACCCAAATAAACTAATCACTGGGTTTCCACATAGATGAAAATATGGATATGGAAGAGAAATCTAACCATCATGTTCTGATGGAGAGTTGTATAGAAAATGGCTATGGAAAAGCCAGCAATCAAAAATCCATAGATTTGTGATGATCTAAGGTTCCATCTGATTCTTCGGATATAAGAGCACTAGGACAACATTTTTTATTTTCCAGATCATTTCCCTAAAGTTGATGAATTAAAAGAAATACTTACTTGATTTTGGTACAATCTCACTGTTGTTCGATAATTGAACAATTTCCACTTCATCCCTTAATTAAATGAAGTTGAATTTGTTATACGTGATGTGTTAGCAGATCATGTGATAGAATGATGGGTCATTCCATCTGTCTCAAACGAAAGGTTATAAAAGTTATCAAAAATACATAAGTCCATCTATAGTGAGATTAATCATATATGGTTCCTAAAATAGACTTATACTTCATATATCATATTGTTTAATATAATAAAACTAGTTTCTACTAAACAGGGACTTCTTGTAGGCCAGTGGTAGGCGATAAAGGCCAGTCGCACTTCGGTTGTGGGTTCGATTCCCACAGCCTTGTCTGACGCGATGGGTTGTCGCCTGTCCTGCAGGTTGTCCTTTTTCTAAAACTACATTACTATAACATCCCATAAATAATATCAAAAAAAGTTCTATCCTTAAACAACACTAACTTATGTCTAACATAAACTATTCCAATCTTTAGGCTTATCTAAAATACTTCGGTCTAAGCTCATAGTATAAAGAAAACGATTACTTGAAATGTCATCAACCAAGCATGTGAATACCATCATTTATCCCCCATATATCTTGTTGGTCACATTCCAATCATGTGAATACCTTAATCATGTATTCTCTTGAAAAATGAATACCCATTAAACCTTAGTGAAAACATGAATGCTGTCAAAAGTTAACTCTTTCCACATACCAAAATCCAAAAATTCTATATACTCAAACCATGATATCACCTTCTCCTTATATCAGTCATGAGCTCATGAATACTATCAAACATTTAATTTTCTCCTTATCCCTTCATTATCCCCATATCATCTACATTCCAAAAATATCTGAATAACCTTTCATGGATACTGGTACCATTAATCATACACTTTCAAAACTCAAGGAAAGACAACAGTGTAACAATCCTTAGATGTCTCTTTATTCCATAGTACCATGAGATTACTTATACAACATTACACATGATAAACATGTAATCATTCCACTATATCCTTAAACCATTGACCGAGCTTCAAAAATTCTTTCATATCACATATCATTTGTAGTCTCTTCATCATCACCAACATAAATACTACCCATACGACCATACTAATTCTCTTCATGAGACTTTCCCTTAGGGCAATTTTTTCATAATGCCCGTACATTCCACATTTAAAACATTTAACCATTGTTGATGTCATAGCAATACCATTATCCTCATCCCTGGTGTTAACTGAACCTTTTCCTTTACACTTACTGGATTTGTGTCCTTCTTTTCCACACCCAAAGAATCTTCCAGTTCCTTTGAAACATTCTTCTTGATGCCTCTTCCCACATATTTACATAGGGTAAATTGAACTTTCTTTCCTCTATGATCATCATGAAACTCCATCTTTCTCTTATTAGCTGAGTCAAGAAACTTACCAAATTTTACTTTATTTATCATATTATGAGATTGCTGATTTGGCATAATAATGATGTTTGGACTTCCAAATCCCATTTCATTTGGTTTCTCATAAAGAATATCATTCCATTGTCCATCATATCCTCCATTATCGTGAATCATCTTGTTTCCAGCCATTTTCTAAAACCCAAAAAGAATAGTGTGAGAGGAAAAAATCTTAATTAAGGGGGAGTAACTTCAATATCTAACATCTTTGGTTTAATCTAATATTGTTACCATAGTTCTAGGACTATATCCTATATGTATACTTATCCTTAGGGACATCCCTAGACATACCTTAGAAATATCTCTAGGGATCTCACTAACGTTTTCGCATCCTAGTTTCCAAAGGTTGACTAAACTTCTCCTCTGATACCAACTCTAGAGACCCAAAGCTTGACGTACATGGACATTACATTACTTTAGCGGAATACTTAATACATAAAAAAACAGACACACAAGGACTGTAATAGTTTAGTTTCTTTGGAAACTTGGAACGTAATCTTCTAATCATGGTGAAAGATCTTCAACATCTCCCATAAAGATCTTCCCCTTTTTTTCTTACCTAAAACCTTTATTTATATCCTGGGGAAAATAAATCATAAAAAGGGTGAGCTCAAATTCTCAGTAAGCGTAAGAATGGATAAAATAAAACATACCATATACATTTGAACTTAAAAACATGAACATAATGTCTAAACATCAAAAGCTTGAGAAATGACACAAAACATGGAAGTATGTAAGGCATAGATCATAAAGAAACATTAAGAATGATAAAATAGCATGGGAATAAAACATGTAATTTTGGAAACCATTAATCACATGATTTGATTTCCATAGTAGCCAAGGCATTGCTGCCAAGACCATATTAGTGGACAAAGTCCCTTTCTGAATCGAGTTCAATCCTCATTCCAGTCCTGTATTACTGAACCGATTTAACTTGCCATTACAGCCATGTCTATCTCATGAGATATAAAATCTTTACCCAATGCATTGGAGGGAGATATAGGTCCCACCCATCTCATAATGAAATCATTCTTACTTGTGCCACAAAATAAACATACATCATTCATAATAACCCAATAAATAAAATGGGTTTCATAAACATCATCACATAATCCATATAAAATAAATGAATATAATTTCATAATAAGAAAAGAGAAACCATGTAAATCATAGAGAAATTATAATAGAAACATAAACATATGAAAATAATGTCATTTTAGATAGAAAATGGTTTTGATAAAACACTTGAAATGAATTATTGAGGAAAATATCCTTTTTTCTTCAAAATAATTTTCTTTTCACAAAATGTCATACAATTTTAAAAGAATAGGATTTTGTTGAAAATAGTCATGAAATTTTTTGTAGGAAGCTTCATGAAAATATGTCTTTATAAAACCGTAAACATCTGTTCGTGTCGTATAAGTTAAAAAAACATTATTCTCATACTTTTGCAAAAAAAGTCAAAAAAAAGTACCTCATAACGTAAAAAAAAGAAAGATTCCTTACATACCATGTAGTAAAAGTAAAAAATGGGTAAAATGGACTTTAAACATTCATGAAAACATTTTTATAAAATTTGGACATGGATGATAAATATAACCCCAGTAAATACTTACAAATAAACAATCTCGGATAAAAATGAGAATTGAAAAATTATCCCTTACCTTAGGTCCGATTTGATTTGTAATTGTCAAAAACTACTGTATAATGATTTAAATAATGTCATTGACTTATTCCAGAATCATACTAATTGTTATGATATCATATATGGTTCACTTATGACTTTATATTACCCGTTCTTTTGTAAATTCCATGTTAAAGAGCGTTTTGGGAAAAATCGTTTCATTTTTCATCCATGTTTTGACTTGTAATTATTCATATGATTAAATAGATAATGATTAATTAATTCCAGAATATAAAACATGATTTATATATAATATATATTCAGAATATACATATATATAATAGATCAGTAAATGGAAAGAAATACACTGTTTATGGAGACGGTAGGCCGTACGTACACATGAATGCTGTTTTCGTTTCCTTATTGAGTTGAATGGAATTAAGTACATGACATACATATATATACAAATAAATCAAGTATCATTATTATGTCATATATTTCATGATTACTTGTTATATATACTTTATAGTCATTGATTAATGGTTAATGTGGAGAATGAATCTCATCGCGTCGTGGAGACGGTAGTCCGTACGTACGCACGAGTGATGATATCGTTCCCATGATCGTGGAATTGTATTGGAGTTTATTTATACTATTTAATAATCAATATCAATTTTTCAATAATCATATATAGTTATTATATACACCATTATACCCATCCAAATAAGGTGGTGGTGGAAAATAGATTACACCATGGCGTGGAGACGGTATTCCGTACGTACGCACGTGCAGTGATTTCATTTTCCGTAGGATGGATAGATGGTGAAATAGGGTTGTTTCATACTTATAATAACATATCCGTATATGAGTGATACTTATTTCATTACTTCATAATGAAAAAACCTAAGAAGAATAAGTTGAAGAAGAAGTAAAGTTGAAAGAATCGGTAACAGACATTACCTCTTCTTTGAAGCGCCTCTTTGAGTCCTCCTCTTAGGGCACTAAAATTGGTCTTTGAAGAATACCAGGACCTCTAGGATGTTTCTAGGTAAGTGGAGAAGATAATTTTTCAGTGTTGGGCCGAGATTGAAGGCTCAAAGTGGTGTGAGGAAGAGAGGGAGGAGGTTCCATTTTATAAGGGAGGAGAGGGGCACCTTTGGAATAACTAAAAATATTATTTTATTATAAAGCCAAATTAGTTTTTAAATAGATAAAAATTGATTTATTTCGAATATAAGGTTTGGATGGGTCTAAATCCTCTCATCTAATAGAATTTAGACAAGTTTAGGGTCCTATTTTAACCTTATCATTTAGATTTAACATTAAGTTAGATAATTTTACTTTTACCGTGTCTTTTTGTGTTCTTACACAATAAGGTTAATAAAAATACTATAATAAGACAAACGAACCCCAAGTTGTTTATTATTAATATATATAACCTTATCTAAGTCATTTGGTCGAACCTTATATTTTTAGGAATAAAATAACAATTAATAATATAATATTTGTTTTAGAAACTATTTTATTTCAACTTTGACACTATTTAGTAATTGATTTTTTTGAAAATCATAACAGCTTTATTAGTTCTAAACAAGTTAAATATATCAATAATAACATGTCATATTAACCTATAAAATTAGTGGGATTCATAAAAAGTCTCAAATTACATTTATTTTGGTATTTATAACATCAATTATGTCAATATTTCATTAATAAGATAATTACTGCATCATCTTTGTGTCATAAATAAATTAAATTATTTAACGTCTAAAAATTACAAATAAAATACCATTATGTAGGAAATATTTTTGGCTTTCTAATGAATATGTATAGTCGAATTTATATTTTGTATAACCCTATATTAAAAATGATATACTTATTAAACTTTGATTTTAACTATTTTAACCCTTCTTTAATTAAATTAATAATAAATGCCCTAATCTAATCCACGTGGGCCTAAATGGTCATATTTTATTCCTAAGGTTTTTTTGGTCGAATTACACTTATCCAATAGAATTAGGACATGTATTAGGGTAATAATAATATCATGTTTACCCTTAATTACCCTATTTAATTTTAACTGTGGTAAAAAAAAGTAAAAAGTTACTATTCACCAAAAATTATTTTCATCTCATTGAACCATATTTTACTTACTGACATCAACCATGTCTATCGGATTTTTGAAATTCCACTCACAGAAGCGGTGAAATTAAGTTTTATGAAAAATTCATTTTTTTAACTACCACTTAGTGGTTTCACTATTCATCAAAAATGAAAGTTTCCAGAAAAATACCAAAAATTAGGCCTAAGCTATATTTTATATCATGAACTGCAAAATGATGTCTATTTTACCAAATTCAAAACATATCAGTTACATTACTTAATTTAAAAAATTAATTCCCATCGTCAAAACAAATAGAGTGTTCTTAAGAGATAATAAATATCAAAAGATTGGCACTTGTTTATGTCTGGTTTAAATGTGAAATTACATCCAATGACCAACCTTGTATTAAATTGTAAAAATATATTCTAAATATAATTTAAAGCCACTCAAATTAATAATTTATCACTATTAATTATTTCTATTAAAAATGTTGTTTTTAATTAAAATTTAGTAATTTTTACTATTCATCAGAAAATGAAAGTTATCCGAAAAGTACCAAAATTTCACCCTAAGCTAATTTCGATATTTCGAATCCAAAAATGAATTCCATTTTGAAAAATAAAATTTACAAAATTTCAAAAAGTGGTTATTACTATTCATAACGGCTAGTTGTAATAATATTTTTATATCATATTGTTGTTTAGTGAAACTCGTTATTGCGTACTACACATGCTATCGAGGAAGGTCGTGATTGCGTGTAATGCTAGGAAAGTCAAGGATGTGTGTTGTGCGTGCTCCTTTTGGTGTAGCGTACAACACAAGACATTAATGAAATTAAAAATAATATTTTTCATAAAATCTCAGGGTGTTACATACATGATTGGTGGGTTTTGAAATTTCTCTCAGTGATATAGATAATTTTTCACCTTTGCATTGCCTAAAATGAAAAATGTTATTTCCATATTCAGAGTAGTGAATAAAATATATATTGAAAATATATTATCTATATAATGAAGGAAATGGATTCTTTATACTTTGTTGACATTCAAGTGCTTCCCTATTCAAATAACTTCTTACCACCTGACATTATAATAAGGTAAGTTCCATAAAGGCACATAGTTTTCATTTCAAAAGATGAAATGTATTTTAATTTCTATTCCTCCTCATATACCCTTCAATTGTGAACAAAGTATACTAGAAATTATCTCATGATAATTGAGGATAAATGTTTCTCTCTCTTTTCTGTTTAATTTGAAGCATTCTATATCCGGACCTCAGGTGCCTTTGTGACATGTCCAACATTATTCTTGCCTTTATTTTGGATCATCTTTTTTCCATGTATTTATGTTTTAGTATCACAACCAATTCCAATTATTCCCATAAATTTTGACTTATGATCATTCAAAGAATTCTATACTCTTATAGAACCATGTTTAGCTCTTTTTAACCACTAAACATCTGAGAATCAACCACACTATAATTTCTACATTATTTTCATTGAGCATGATTCAGGTTAAAGTTTACTCCATTGAGTACCAACATATTATTCAAGTCCCTTAATATTCATATCCTTATCCTATAGTACTTATGTAATTTAATTGATGACCTTTTCCTTTTATTGAATAATAATCATAAATTACACTAAATCTATGAGAATTCAGGAGTTATTGACTGTTATCTTTCTCCATCATCCAACAGATAAATTGTTTCCTAAAGCCCATAAACATACCCTGATGAATATTCCACAAAAGTTGAGATATTTTTGTTTCTCGTTCATTGAATTTCAATACAATAATAGCAATTTCATGTTTGACATTGAGACCTAGAACATCAATTGAATAATAATATTTATACTTTAACAGTTATTCCTTCTAAACAGTTTCCATCATGAATTCCTAGGATTCAATTTTAAACATTGGTTCAACATCATTTGATAAATCCTTATCAACTTGTTCTTCCTTACAGATGTGGCACTTTCTCCAAAATTTCTTTCTGGATTTGATGTATCCCTTTTGGGGAATCCTTTTCTTAGACTTTTACATGGCTTATTATTCACTCTCAACATCATGAAACTAATTTGAACACTAGGAGGAAATGTTTCTGATTCTACCACAAAAAAATATTACAGAGAAATTTTCTTTCAAATATCAATTTTCATCCATTGAATTTCATCGAAAAATGGGTAAGAATTCTATATTAATAATTAGCATCATCAATACTATTTGAAGATATACCTTTTCCCAATGGATTTTGATTAAATTTACTTTCTTACATGATTTGTTTCATATTCTAGTTTTACTCTCATTTTATTTCCCACCAAGAATCACAATAGATCATATAGAGAATGTTTAGAAATATCTATTTCCTCAAGGGTTGACACATTTGGATTGTATAGAGGTTGAATCCTTCTGAATATTTTCTTCACAATATAAATATCTTTGATTTATTTTCCTATTACTTGTATTTCACCCACAAATTTATAGATTCGATTAAAAAATGTATCTTCATTTTCATCGAGATTCATTTTATGTTCCTCAAACACATAGTGCATAACATGGAGTTTGATATCCTTCACATTGTTTTTACCTTCATATAAATTCGATAGTTTTTCGCATATATACGTTAATGATGCATAACTCAAAACCTTTAGATAGATTTTATCATATATAGTAGTAGTAAGGCAATTATTTTCTATGGAATCTACATCAATATTTTGTTTTATCTATTTCAGTAATAGTCAATATAGTTGCATCAGTAACCTATGTCCGCTGAGTATTGGAAATGGGAAATTCCATCCCAAGGGATCTCAGAGGATATTTTATCATCTTCTTCCTAATCTATAAGTTTCATCCATAAAATAGGGACAGGGATCCCCTGACATTAATACAATTCTTCATGAAAATAAATAACGATAGAATTAACTCCAAGAACAAATATACTATGATTCCACTTGTAGGACACCAAAACACCCTTAGAGGGGAGGGTTGAATTAGGGTGTGAAATTATTATTTTAAATATTTATATCTTTCTCTCACATTTGTAGGAACTGATTAAATCAATTTGAAGTAATCGTGATGTAATAAAACATTTACAAGCCAAGATACAATAGAACAAATTTACACGGTTCACTACTAATGGGTGAGTTCCAAGATGAAATGTTGAAATAGCATCCTTCATTCCAAAATCGAATAATATTCACTTGTTTTTTAATACATAAGTTGATACATAATCACTCTATTCCACATACAATAACTTTACATGATTTTAGGGATAACTCAATGCCTCCCTTGGAACACATCTATTGACTCCACATAGATCACTACTTTTTGATTAGTCTTACTCATTTTAATTACCCAAAGGTCACTTTAGTATGTTGGAATTAATAACTTCATCCTTGATGAACTTGAGATTATTATTTAATCATATTCCTAAATAAATGAACTTTGAAGAACTGATCAAATGAAATAGATATTCAAAACCTACTAGTAGCTCAAGCGAAGCATTTTTCATGAAACACCTATACTTGTGTTCTTGTTTTGGGATTTTTTTTCATGATGTATTTCACGAAAACATTATCTTTTTTTACAATGACACCATGGAATTTTCCTTATATTGATAGACTCAAAGAACATTATGCCTTCAAGACTTACTATTCCTAACTCTTTTATATGAAACTTTTTCACATGGTAAAGACACCAAATCATCATTGGAAATTTATATGTACTAAATAAGGATATTCGATTATTTATAGATATTATAGACCATGGATGAGAGCTTCCCACTTGGCTATTAAATCTCATGTAACATTCCACTAAGCACAGAAGACCATATTTTGACTATGTATTTGGTGAAAAACTCTTCTTCAAACATCCAACATCAACTTTATTTCATAAGTGTGTGCAAATATTCATATTTCACACAATATATTTTTTCAATCCATTCCGTATCATCCATACAACTATTTCCTTCTCCATATTTTGGTGAGATGGTCACAAAACATCACTTCTTTGAATTTTTTCATTTCACCTTCGACTTTGCGTACAAATTCCTTTTCCTGAAACAACTTTATTTATCCTCCAAATTTTGGACTCAAAAATTTGGAAAACCATAGGAACAAATTCTACCATCAACACAGAAGTTGTTTACAACATAGGAACACTTATCATGAAAACTCATTGATCAATCCACTATGGATTGACATTCATCACAAACTAGACTCCATTACCAGGTAGGAAAGGCCAGGCTTTCAAAAAAAATTATTATTGACAAGTTAATTATATTTATAACATATATGAAATTATTTTTAAACATGGTGTGGTTAGACATATGAATATTTATTTGATATTATATTTTTTTGTGACAATATGATGAAAATCAATATGGGATAGTAAGGATGATGTGAGAAATGTTTGGATTAGATTTTAGATGATTGGATCATCTTGAAAGATATTTTATTCTCATTATAAAATTTAATTATTTCTATATTTCATAGTTTTTGTGTCCTTTTATTTCATTCCCTATGGGAATACATATATCTAGAAAGATATATAAATAAATTTTTCATAGTGCTAAAAATTATGGAAAATGAATTAAATTATTTATTAATTTATGTGGATGTTTCATCATGATTAAATTTTTGTGTAATTATGTTAATAAATATGGAATGTCATGACCTGTCCCCCGAGGCACGTTCCATGACTACCCCAAGTCTGCCTTCCATAGGCTAGGGTTTGGTGACAAGCACCAGAAAGACATGTAGAAAAAAGGGAATCCATTACCTTTAAACTTGTACCCACATAGATAGGGAAAATTTCACAAAGCTAACCATGAAGGAAGGAAAATTAATAAAACCCCAAAAATTACCACCATTGAGAGTAAAGTGTCTAATCTAAAAGTAAAGGTTCCAGAATACAAGCCCAACTGAATGGAAAGTACAAAAAAAGAAGTACAAGCTCCAGAGGTCGTTCACAAAGGGTCCTACCTGAAGGGTGGGTACAAATATCTGTTAGATGTGACTACAACACACCACATATATTGATCCACCTCCACAAACCATCTTGTCCTAGATCCCCAAAGTCCTGATCGATGATTACCATCGTCTGCAGAAGATGGAATAGGTGCAGGCGAAGCCCGTGTAGGGCTGAGTATAACAATACTCAGTATGGACCCCGAGACCCATGAGGGTTTCTTAGTAATCCAAAAAAAATACCAAAAAGGAAATACCAAAATGGCTATTCCACTAAGAATTATTTCAAACACATAGAACAATGAAAAATACACAGCTCACACCAGATATAACTTTAGTACAGAAGTAAAGATGATTAGTCGTAGAGCTAGATCATCTTATTCTGTTTAGAGGCTCTGCTGATGATCCAGACAGGGCCTTTAGGTGTTGACCCACACAATATTTCTAGGTGCTAACCCACACAGTATTTCAAGATTTTGACCCACATAGGATCACTAGGTACTAACCGAAACAGTATCACTATTAATTCTTCATGTCACAACCAACCACTGGATTCCTGCACATATCACATGTTATTCCGAGAGGATATACTTTTAAAGCCATATGTTTTACCAAAACCTTCATGAAATCCAATAATGAGTAACCCCATTGTATCATCTTGTAATAAGGGTCCCAACGCAACAGACTGTGTGTCGAACGGATGCCCAGTCTGTAAGATATGGGCATTTTTGTAAAAAGGGCCCAGTTGGAATCGAGTCCAATCCAACCCGACTATATGAAAACTTCCACCAAAACTCACCTAGAGAATATCAGAGGGACCTCCTCATTTCAAGGGTTCCAACTCCACTGACAGTGTGTCAAATAGATTCCCAGTTTGAGAGATACATGCGTTTTTGTTAACAGGGACCAATTGTGTCTGGGCCCGGTCTGACCCAGTCAGACCAACCCGACCAACCCGGCCCGGGGTTTCCATATATCCTGGTTTTATTCGGCTGACTTGACTTGACCCAGCTCGGGTCTGGGTCGGTCCGGCCCATCCTGGCCAGTGGGCCTCACTGGACCAGACCCGGTTTGGCTGGGGGTCCAGCTCGTCGGGTCACCCGACAACCAGGTCTCGTCTGGCCTGGCCTCAAGGGTGTGGGTCTGGCCTGTTGAAATGGTTTCAGCCCACTGGGCATGGGACCGTCACCCTAGGATACAGTTCTATCCCATCTGCACGTTTTTGGTAGGCTGGATGTGAGACCGGCCCGCTAGATGGGGGCGCAACCCGCCAACTCGATGCTTGGCCGCATGGGCGGATGGTGGTGCATCATCCAACCTGGACACGACTGACAGTCATGTCTGTCCCCTGCTGCCTTGAGGACGCACGTTCCCATCTTTTTTTGTCGAGGGATGGTGGCTTGCCAGCCGCTAGGACAACCCGGACGCATGCCATCCCTCCATGTGGTGCCAGATGGGCGTTGCATCTCCCCGTTGCTGTTGCGGCCTCCTACCATTGTGGTGTGATGATGGGAATGCCACTCCACCCAATCGTTAGCAAGGCCAGTGGCCTATTGTCCCACCGTCTGACATGAGGCAAGCACCGCTATGTGCCGCTGGCGCCGGCACACCAGCAGATTCTTCGGCAGACCACCAGACACGTTCTGGTGGTCCGTTGTTCGCACCGCTTGCACCTACGACCTCCGGTGAGCATCCCCTTTACTGAGAAGGTCACAAACTCGCCTTTATATCAATTTAGAAAATCCATTCACAATGTGCAGACATGCGGAGGGGCTCATGCCTTGTTCGTGTCGACCTGCACCCTCCACCATAGAAGTTTATAATCATGGGGAGGCTTGGGGATTGTGGCTCAATCAATGTAGAGATTAACTAATCCCGGATAATAAATATCAAAATAAAATTTTCCCTCCTCGATAAATGAATGATTGGAGGATCTACCTATTTGTGGATTGATCTACATTCATCATTTCTAGTATTGGAATGGGGAATAACTTTCACAAATTAAACACCCACCTCTTTGACGTTCGTTTCCATAGCGTGACTTCCTTGAGGGTTCAAGACATCGATGTTGTTAATCACTTTAGACTCCATTCTTCAAGGTTTATCAATGATGTTTAACATTCATAGGAATTTTTCATTCTTCGTTGAAGTGGAAGTTCATCATAGAATCCTCCCAGTTTAATTCCTTGTTCCACCAACATGTCAACCAAAATTGATGGAAAAGAAGTCAAAGTGTTTCTATTACATTGCTTCATTTATGAAACAACATCATTGATATTCATCATTAAAGAATCATTATGCTGTGTGTTAACAAGAAATTAATGAGCCTCCTTAGCATGCCTTGTCAATACACCATAGTGTCCATGTCTTCTTCTCAACAGATGAGAAAATAAAATAAAATAAATTTATAATGTTATTTTATTATTTTTTTTCGAAAAGTCGGTAAAATAAATTTTCTTTTCATCCCATTCTAGAAAAATTTAAGTCCTTTCTAGGTGAATCCCAACATTTTTAGTCAAATTAAGCCCTTGTATATTCGATCCGATCACTGGTTCAATATTTAGTAAAATCTTCTCGCATGTTTAATGAACATACCTTGAAAAAAATGTTCAAAATTTTGTTCTGGGCTCACCGGGCCTCAGAATCACAAGCATTTGGAGTGCGTGGTCTCAAAATAATTTTGTATAATTACAAAAAATACATGAAATCTCTAAGACATTAAATTATCCAAACCTTATGGAATTACATCCCAAAAATCTAAATAAAAAACCAATCAAACAGATGGGGATGCTGAGCACGAATATGAGCCTCCCACTCCCATGTTCTTTCCTGGAGATTCTTGTGCTACCACCGAACTCGAACCAGAGTAATCAACCCCCCCCCCCACCCCCACCATAGGAATCTCCTCTATAAATCCTCTATCTCCACATGGAACTCTAAAAATTTCTCACCATCATCAATTTCTAGTTCTCCTCAGTCGATGGCACGCGATGGATCATGCACGTACCTCCTCAGCTACGACACAGGGAAAACATAATGCACCTGGTGCATCTGTGAGGGGAGAGATAGGTATTACACCACCTTTACAAAAAAAAATTGCATCCAAAAAGGTCTGATAAACCTCAGATATTACTTTCTTCCCCAACCATGTCTCTGTAATCCTCATCGGGGTGAGACCCAAAGGAACACGTGATTGCCGTCATTAAACTCTATGGGTCTCCATCTCCCGTCGGCATAAGATTTATACTTGCTTTGTGCAGTCCTCATATGTGTCTGGATGGTCTGTTCCTTCTCAGTGGTAGCCTATACGAACTCTGGACCCATGAGTGCTGACTCCCCTGGGTCTATCTAGCATAGAGTTGATCTGCATGGTCGCCTGTGCAATTCCTCAAATGGTGGCATGCCAATGCTGGAGTGATAACTATTGTTTTATTAAAACTCCACTAGTTGAAGGTGGTACTACCAACTGCGACCAAAATCCAGGAATCAGGAATGATGTATTTCCACCAATGCATGTGTGGTCCACTCCGTATGACCATTCTTCTGGGGGTGAAGAGCTGTGCTCAAGAACACCTGAGTCCCAAATGCCTCTTGGAACACCTTCCACAAAAAGGATGTAAAGTGAAAATCACGGTCCAAGAAGATTGTATAAGGAACCCCGTGAAGCTGCACTATCTCTTGGACATAGAGGCATCCCAAGGCCTCTACCGATCCCTGCTCCCGAATGGGTAGGATGTGAGCTGACATGGTGAGTCGGTCAATGATCACCCAGATAGAATCATGGCCCCTGGACGTGTGTGGTAACCCCTTCAGGAAGTCCATGGAGATACCATCTCACTTCCACTTTGGTACCTCAAGTGGCTATGTCAATCCCACCAGAACCTGATTCTCGTCCTTCACTTGCTGAAAAATGAGGCTTTGAGAAACAAACTTTGCCACCACTTTTTTCATCTCTAGCCACCAATACTGAAATCAGTGGTCCTGGTACATCTTTGCCACATCAGGACGTGCCGCCAAAAGAAAATTATGGAACTCCCTCAACACCTCCTTCTATAATGTCACTAGTACTAAGGTGCGTCTTTTGAAAAGGTTGATGTGCTCCCCACCTATTGAATATCCATCAATAGCATGCCCTAAGGAAATCTGATCACGTCATTCCTCACAGTCAATATCCACAAGTTATGCCACCCTAACTCACTGTAACACCCCAAGCTTCCACAGTACGCTTCTCTTTGAATAATGTGATAGCGTGTGTTGTACGCAACATCGAGTTCTAACACACCACAACCGATCAAACTAGCCGTTATGAATAGTAATACCTAATTTTTGAAATTATATATATTTTATATTTCAAAATAGACTTCATTTTTGGATTTGGAATATAAAATTTAGCCTAGGGTGAAATTCTGGAACTTTTCGGATAACACTTATATTTTGATGAATAGTGAAAATTACTAAATTTTAATTAAAAACAACTTTTTTAATCGAAATAATTTATATTGATAAGTTATGAATTTGAGTTGTTTTAAAGTATATTTAGAATATATTTTTACCATTTAATATAATGTTGTTCATTGTACATAATTTTACAATTAAACCGGACATAAACAAGTGTCAATCTTTTGATAGTTATTATCTCCTAAAAACACGTTTTTTGTTTTAACAACGGGAATTAATTTTAAATTAATTTCTGCCAATTCTGTGTTTTGAATTTTGAAAAATGGATTCCATATTTGGAATCAGGATGTTAATATTGTTTGAATAGGTAACTTTTATTTTTATACATTTTGAATAATTAATGCGGTAAATATTTTATTTACCATGGTTAAGGGTAAATCCGGTAAATAAGGGTTAACAAATAATATTATAATAATACTAAATTACCCTAAAACATGTCCTAGACTTATTTTTTGATACATTTTCAACAATAGGAATCTTTGGGTCGATTTTGGGACCCCATGGAGCCACTTGTAGTTGATATGGACACTTTATTTTAATTAAGTTAAAATAAGTACAAAAATGACATAAGCATATATCTTTTAGAAAAACAATTTTTACATGGGGTTATATATGTTGGATTTTCAACTATAAATATTCATTAGAAATCGAAAACGATTTCATATATAATTATATTTTATTTATAATTTTTTGACATTAAATAATTTAATTTATTTATGACACAATGATGATGCAGTAATTACTATAATAGTGACAAATTAAAATAATTGATATTATAAATACCCAAATAAATATAATTTGAGGCTTTTATTGAATTAAACTAATTTTCTAAGATAATATGACATATTAGGATTGATTTAATTGACTTTTTTCGAAGTAATAATTCTGTTATGAGTTTCACAAAAATCAACTATTGAATAGTGTCAAAATTGACATAATAGAGTTTTTAAAACAAATATTATATTATTAATTGATATTAAATTCTTAAAAATCCACGTTTCGTCCAAGATACTTATATAATGATAGGTGTATCATTAATGTACCACTTGGGGTTATCTTGGATGTATATGGTATGTTTATTAACCATATAATATAGAAATACAAAGAGATATTGTAAAAGTGAAACTAATTAACTAAGAGTTAATACTTAAAGATAAGGTTAATATAATGACCCAAACCTGTCCAAATTCTATTGGTTGAATGTTTTTTGACCTATCCCAACCTTAAAATTCAAATAATCCACTTTGGAGCCATTAGAAACCGAATATGAATTTATTATAAATTAATATTTCTAGCTTTTCCAAAGGTGCCTCTCACCCCTCTTATAAAAGGGAACTCCTCCTTCTCATTTCTTCATACCTTCAAAGCCTTTTGTTTAGGCCAAACTCTGCCCAAATACTCTCCCAACTTCCCTCACTACAACCTAGTGGCCTTAGTTTGATCAGAAATCCAACCTAAGGATCCCTTTTGATCAAATGAAAAGGAAGAACCCAAAGAAGAGGTAATGATTTCACCACCCTTTTCCAAGTTCCTTTCTTCTTCCACTTCTTCTTAATTTGTTATTACCATTGTAAAATAATAACTCCAGTATAATATATATACTGTGACGTTATTATAAATATGGTACAACCATATTCAGTATTCTATCCATCCTTTGAATAACATGTCACCATACGTTTGTACGTACGGCTTACCGTCTCCACGTCATGGTGTAATTGTTATTCAATAAATTATTATTTGGATGGGTATAATAATGATGTGTAATTCATGTAAATAATAAATATAACATGATAATTATTCTGTATATATGATATACCATCCAATTATATATTATTTTAATATCAAAAGAATGATATTGTTGCTCGTGCGTACGTACGGAGTACCGTCTCCACGAACGTGATGAGATTCATTCTCCTTCGTATCCATTCAAGTATAATTCTCAATTGATGATTAATAATAGTATATAAGGACTTGATATCATTCTGGATATGATTAAGATACATCCTATCCATTAAAAATATGTCTTACGTAACAAAACATATAAAAGAAAACGAGTAAGTTAACACCCGAAACAATGATAATACTAAGATATTATTAACAAATCAATGTTAAAAGATCATATATGATATCATATTAATGCATATGATTCTTGTATAATTAAATAAAAATTATTTCACCATTATACAGGAGGTTAACCTACCGTCGACCAAGGAAAAAGTACAATGTAAGGGGTTTCTAATCTCACTTTTAATTCTGTGAGAATTCCATTGTTCACCACTTATTTATTACATGTGGTGTATGTTTACTGCCCATGATTGTATTAATTGTGTAATATACTTTAATTTATGGGTATTTACATCATCATTTTATGATCCTTCTTTCATGGGTGTATGTTTCATAATTTACCAAATCAATAAGAGAATTTGAAATTTCAATTCCCATTTATTCAGATTTACGCAAACTCCATTGATTATTTTTCTCCAAGATTATGTGTGGAATAACTATTCATTTTCTTATGTCATAATTTCCACTCCCCTTTTCTATGGATATAATTTTGATACACATAATCACTCCATTGATAATTTCTCAAGTCATCGATATGAATTTGATAAGAGTAATTTTAACTCATTCTCCATTTGTTGAGTTAAACATCCAATTCATTGGTGTTGTTTTTACAAGATTATGTGTGAATGTACTTTGATTGTTTTACACTGAATATCCAATAATATTTAGTGTATTTATATTTGTCACACATAACTATGTCATTGATTTATCCTTAACCTAAGGGTACTACCTTTATGAGAGATTTCATCTCAATTTACATTCCATTGAGACTTCTTTGTTGATATACACCAAATCACTTTTATGTGGTGTATATAATGTACCTTGACATAGTATATCATGAATCCCTTTATTCTCATGATATTAAAATATTTTGATTACCTCAATTATGTGTATTCAAGTGTCTCTCTTTTGGTTAGAAACTCTAACTAAAATACCATTTTTAAATGTTTTAAAGACTTATTCTTCTAAATCTTTCTCATTAATGTCCATGTTTTAAAAATGGTTTAAGGATTTATTTATATGGACATTAAAGTTTTCAAATCAAAACTCCTTTTAAAAGTTTCGAAGTGGTATGGGACACTTTGATTCCAAAATCTATTTTAAATGCCTTCTTGACAAATAGTGTGACTTTTAAATGATTTTAAGAAAAAGGGGGATATTTCTCTCAAATAGTTTTGATGATTATTTTCATCTATGTCAATATCCTTCATTATTCTCGATTGAGGTTAATATGATACAATAAAATCTTCCATATAGTATCGAATGAGTTATGTTTGACTGTGGATGTGCTATTTTTATACCATTCATGGTTTGTGGATAAATTATTGACATTTCATATGCTAGTTTTAATATGAATGTTTATGTTATGTTTAAAACTTTTCATATGAGGAATTCATTGGACTTAGTAAGTGACGGGTGGAGCCCGCTATATCTCCTCGATGCATCGGTAGGTCTCATGAGACAAACTAGTGTCTTGTCACAAGGCCTTGACAAAATCTTATTTGTATTCTTGGCATGAGGCCTTGGCTATGTGGTTATGATAGTCTGGAATTATGCATTCCATCATTATGAAAGTGGTTATTGATATTGCATGTGATTGTTCTACTAGTAGAATATCCATGTAAATATGTAAATTGAATTATGTCATTTTATCTTTTCCATATTATTCTGAAGTTCAAGTTTAAAAGGCTTTTGTTTTAGTTATAAATTTCTTTAAGTGTTTATGCTTATCTATGAAAGCTTCTGCTATATTGTTATCCTTACTGAGCATATGAGCTCACCCCTTTCAGTGTTTTATTTTTACCAGGATGAGTAGAAGTAATTTATGAATGACCTGCAAGGATAGTATGAGGGGATATGAATACAAGATGTTGTTTTAGTTTTTTTACCTTATGATGTAATGTAAGACTTATGAATATATCTAGTGTTTCCAAGACTACTAAACTAATCAGTCTTTCGAGACTTGATCCTTTGTGATCAAGCCAATGTTATATAATAATGCACCGACTCTGGGTATCTAGGGTCGAGGCATTACAGTTGGTATCAAAGGAAGTTTAGTAAAAACCATGGAATCTAGATTTAGATAAACTCTGATTAGAGCACGTAGAACTAAGATGAACTTTGAGGATTAGTATAGAATAACTTCCTAGAATTTTGGTATTGTAGATATTTTGTGAGTTTTCCGAGCAATACATCCCTGTCTGGATACGAGCAGGTAGAGGCAGCTCTGGCACAGATGTACCTAGGGGTAAAACCTGAAAACACCACTTTGAGATAGACTCGAATAGGAAATGGTGCACGACAACGGGCCTTGCTGCACTCTTGGTTACGACACTCCCGAGGGATATGCTTAGGATAATTTACATTTTCTTTACTAACCAATTTGAAGTATTAAATATATAAGTTGATAGTAAATGACCTTGGTTAATCCTAATGTGTTTCACATTGATAATATGGTGACATGTTAATCTCTAAATGATTTTATGACTACTGTTACTCACACAATGCTTTCTGGTTTTAGTCAATGGCTGGATTCCAAGGAAGTCATAGTGACTTTGGGAATGATGTAAAAGGTGGGAACGGTGGTGGCAATGAGCAAAAAAATGGAATGTTGATAGGGGTAAAAGATATTGTCTTTATGCCAAATCAATTTTCCATAAATATGATCAACAATATATATATTAACCAATTCCCGGACTCAAAAAAGAAGAGAAAGGTGATGAATGATAAGAGCTCCAGTAGTGGAGACCATGGAGAAAGGAATCCTAAATTTCCATCATGCAGGAAATGTAGAAGGAGACACCCAGTAAAGTGTCTCAATGGGACAAAGAAATTATTTACATGCGGGAAGGAAGGACATAAAGTGAAGAATTCTCGATGAAAAATGAAGAGTACTATGGAAGAAGATAAAAATGGTCCCAAGAGTCCATTTATAGTCATTTTCCGTAAATGTAGGGGACCTGGCCATTACCCAAGTGAATGCCCTATTCTATAGGATATTTTCTTGGTCAAAGAAGAATCTATATGGAAATAAATGGTCGGAGAAATGTTTAAAAAGTATTAGCGCTCCTTGTTTATGGGTTTACTTTGGAATAATTTTCCCTTGTATTTGTAACCTCGCAGTTTTCCATATGAGAATGATATTTGAGGAAGAATTATCTCTTCTCTTGTGGATATAGGTATAAATAACCATTCGGTTTTATATGATCATTGGGGTTTGAGAGAATTATAAGTTATTATAATTTGGGATGAAAATGCAAGGTATGATATAACATTTGTGGTTAAATTATGTTATGGTATTTTGAGGAATTTATCTCATTTTGGTAATATTATAAAATATAGTTTTTGAAAAAGGACAACACGTAGACTGTGTGATAACCAGTCACTTTAGACAAAGTTGTGGGAATCAAACCCACAACCAAAGTGCGGTTGGGATTTATCGCCTACCACTGGACTATGTGAAGTCCCTGGATAGTGTGACTAATTATTTTTAGTTAAATGATTTTATTGATCAATAATAAGTTGATTTGGGTTCTTATGTATTATTAAATGAATACCCTTGTTATAGGAAAATAATTTGGTGATTAAGTGATAGATGTTATTTTGGAAGTTGTTCGCTTTGTTGTGAACACTAACTGCCCAAGGAAAATAGAATATTATGGGATTTCATTTGAGTAGTAATGGTGGATTTTTATCTATGTTTTTATTATGGATTTATAGTGATTTAGGTTGTTTATGGAAATTATTTGGTTAATTACTTTTAAGTATGTGACTTTAAGAGTATTTGATGTCATTTGGAGATACTATTTAACGTGGAAGACGACATTCTTATAAGTTTTGAGTTTAAATATTAGGGTGTATTATATTGAAGGATTTTAAGGATAATTGATTATTGAATGGTATTTATTTAACTTTGGGGTATTATTGGTTTAATTTTAGAAATTAAGATTAGTGTTTATTTCTCTCAAGGAATATCCGTTTGGGGGATCATTAGATCTTGTACTAACCATTTTGGTTTTGATTGATCTCTAAAGACAATGTAATTATATAGTTTATCCTCCATGGATCATGTGATTCTATAGATGTTTATTCTAGCTCTTCCAGTGTGACCAAATCTTCTTGAATACTCATCGTTTAAAAAATGAGTTAGTGGTGGAAGTTTATTAAAGAATGAAACTCTACTTAAAAATTAAGTATATATCTTTATATTCTTATTCAATATCATAAATTAATTCCACATCCTTATGTAATGTAACTTAAAATAAAAAATGTTGTCTGTTTACTTTTCCTACTAGGAGACTAATGATCATTTGTCCCAACACAAGTTTGTTATTTCATTATTGTTAAATTTCTCCTAATCATGTTTTCTATCCCTATCCATCAAAAATTAACACTTAGTTTATCGTCCATATCCATGTTTTCTTACATGGAATCCTAGTATGGGTTATCTTGGGTGACCTTTATACCTTTATTCCTTTCTTTTAAAGTGATAGTTTTATTGACTCTTTTTCCGATGTGGGACTTTCTATTATATTCTCAAGCCCAATTTTAAAAAAAATTTTGAGGACACAATTTATTGAAGGAGGGGAGAATGTAACACCCCAATCTTCCATGGTAGGCTTCTCTTTGAATAATGTGATAGCGTGTGTTATACACAACATCGAGTTCTAACACACCACAACCGATCAAACTAGCCGTTATGAATAGTAATACCTAATTTTTGAAATTATATATATTTTATATTTCAAAATAGACATAATTTTTGGATTCGTAATATCGAATTTATCCTAGGGTGAAATTTTGGAACATTTCAGATAACTCTTATATTTTGATGAATAGTGAAAATTACTAAATTTTAATTAAAAAACTTTTTTAATCGAAATAATTTATATTGATAAATTATGAATTTGAGTGGTTTTAAATTATATTTAGAATATATTTTTACCATTTAATATAATTTTGGTCATTGTACATAATTTTACAATTAAACCGGACATAAACAAGTGTCAATCTTTTGATAATTATTATCTCTTAAAAACACGCTTTTTGTTTTAACAACGGGAATTAATTTTAAATTAATTTCTGAAACTTCTGTGTTTTGAATTTGGAAAAATGGATTCCATATTTGGAATCAGGATGTTCATATTTTGTGAATAGGTAACTTTTATTTTTAGACATTTTGAATAATTACTGCTGTAAATATTTTATTTACCATGGTTAATGGTAAATCTAGTAAATAAGGGTTAAAAATAATATTATAATAATACTAAATTACCCTAAAATGTGTCCTAGACTTATTGGTTGATACATATTCGACCATAGGAATCTTTGGGTTGATTTTGGGACGCCATGTAGCCACTTGTAGGTGATAGGGACACTTTATTTTAATTAAGTTAAAATAAGTACAAAAATGACATAAGCATATATCTTCTAGAAAAACAATTTTTACATATGGTTATATATGTTTTATCTTCGACTATAAATATTCATTAGAAATATAAAACGATTTCCTACATAATGATATTTTATTTATAATTTTTAGACATTAAATAATTTAATTTATTTATGACACAATGATGATGCAGTAATTACCATAATAGTGAAAAATTAAACTAATTGATATTATAAATACCCAAATAAATATAATTTGAGACTTTTAATGAATTGAACTAATTTTCTAAGACAATATGACATATTAGGATTTATTTAATTGACTTTTTTTGAAGTAATAATTTTGTTATGAGTTTCACAAAAATCAACTATTGAATAGTGTCAAAATTGACAAAAAGAGTTTTTAAAACAATATTATATTATTAATTGATATTAAATTTATAAAAATACAAGGTTAGTCCAAGAGACTTATATCATGATAGGTGTATCATTAATGGACCACTTGGGGTCTCATTGATGTATATGGTAAGTTTATTAACCATATAATATAGAAATACAAAGAGACATTGTAAAAGTGAAACTAATTAACAAAGCGTTAATACTTAAAGATAATGTTAATATAATGACCCAAACCTGTAAAAATTCTATTTGTTGAATGGTTTTCGACTTATCCCCACCTTAACATTTAAATAATCCACTTTTGAGCCATTATAAACCGAATATGAATTTATTATAAATTAATATTTCTAGCTTTTCCAAAAGTGCCCCTCACCCCACTTATAAAAGGGCACTCCTCCTTCTCATTTCATCACACCTTCAAAGCCTTTTGGTTCGGCCAAAATCTGCCCAAATACTCTCCCAACTTCCCTCACTACAACCTAGTGGCCTTAGTTTGATCAGAAAGCCAACCTAAGGAGCCATTTTGATCAAATAAAAAGGAAGAACCCGAAGAAGAGGTAATGATTTCACCACCCTTTTCCAAGTTCCTTTCTTCTTCCACTTCATCTTCCTTTGTTATTACCATTATAAAATAATAAATCCAGTATCATATATATACTGTGATGTTATTATAAATATGGTACAACCATATTCATTATTCTATCCATCCTTTGAATAACATGTCACCATACGTGCGTACGTACGGCTTACCGTCTCCACGTCGCGGTGTAATTGTTATTCAATAAATTATTATTTGGATGGGTATAATAATGATGTGTAATTCATGTAAATAATAAATATAACATGATAATGATTCTGTATATATGATATACCATCCAATTATATATTATTTTAATATCAAAAGAATGATATTGTCCCTCGTGCGTACGTACGGACTATCGTCTCCACGAACGTGATGAGATTCATTCTCCATCGTATCCATTCAAGTATAATTATAATTTGATGACTAATAATAGTATATAAGGACTTTATATAATTCTGGATATGATTAATATACAACCTATCCATTACAAACATGGCTTACGTAACAAAACATATAAAAGAAAACAAGTAAGTTAACACCCGAAACAACGATAATACTAAGATATTATTAACAAATCATTGTTAAAAGATCATATATGATATCATATTAATTAATATGATTCTTTTGTAATTAAATAACAATTATTTCACAATTATACATGGGTTAACCTACCATCGACCAAGGAAAAAGTAAAAAGTAAGGGGTTTCTTATCTCACTTTTAATTCTGTGAGAATTCCATTGTTCACCACTTATTTATTACATGTGGTGTATGTTTACTGCCCATGATTGTATTAATTGTGTAATATACTTTAATTTATGGGTATTTACATCATCATTGTATGATCCTTCTTTCATGGGTGTATGTTTCATAAGTTACCAAATCGATAAGGGAATTTTAAATTTCAATTCCCATTTATTCGGCTTTACGCAAACTCCATTGATTATTTTACTCCAAGATTATGTGTGGAATAACTATTCATTTGCTTATATCATCATTTACATTCCCCTTTTATGTGGATATAATTTTGATACACATAATCACTCCATTTATAATTTCTCAAGTCATCGATATGAATTTGATAAGAGTAATTTTAACTCATTCTCCATTTGTTGAGTTAAACATCCAATTCATTGGTGTTGTTTTTACAAGATTATGTGTGAATGTACTTTGATTGTTTTACACAGAATATCCAATCATATTTAGTGTATTTATATTTTTCACACATAACTACATCGTTGATTTATCCTTAACCTAGGGGTACTACCTTTATGAAAGATTTCATCTCAATTTACATTCCATTGAGACTTCTATTTTGATATACACCAAATCACTTTTATGTGGTGTATATAATGTACTATGACATAGTATATCATGAATCCCTTTATTCTCATGATATTAAAATATTTTGATTACCTCAATTATTTTTATTCAAGTGTCTCTCTTTTGGTTAGAAACTCTAACTAAAATACCATTTTTAAATGTTTTAAAGACTTATTCTTCTAAATCTTTCACATTAATGTCCATGTTTTAAAAATGGTTTTAAGGATTTATTTATATGGACATTAAAGTTTTCAAATAAAAACTTCTTTTAAATGTTTCAAAGTGGTATGGGGCACTTTGATTCAAAAATCTATTTTAAATGGCTCTTTGACAAATAGTGTGACTTTTAAATGATTTCAAGAAAAAGGGGGATATTTCTCTCAAATAGTTTTGATGATTATTTTCATCTATGTCAATATCCTTCATTATTTTCGATTGAGGTTAATATGATACAATAAAATCTTCCATATTGTATCGAATGAGTTATGTTTGACTGTGGATGTGCTATTTTTATACCATTCATGGTTTGTGGATAAAGTATTGACATTTTGTATTCTAGTTTTAATACGAATGTTTATGTTATGTTTAAAACTTTTCATATGAGGAATGCATTGGACTTAGTAAGTGACGGGTGGAGCCTGTTATAGCTCCTCGATGCATCGGTAGGTCTCATGAGACAAACTAGTGTCTTGGCACAAGGCCTTGACAAAATCTTATTTGTAGTCTTGGCATGAGGCCTTGGCTATGTGGTTATGATAGTCTGTCATTATGCATTCCATCATTATGAAAGTTGTTATTGATATTTCATGTGATTGTTCGACTAGTAGAATATCCATGTAAATAAGTAAGTGGCATTATTTCATTTTATCTTTGCCATATTATGCTGAATTTCAAGTTTAAAAGGCTTTTGTTTTAGTTACAAATTGCTTTAAGTGTTTATGCTTATCTATGAAAGCTTCTTCTATATTGTTATCCTTACTGAGCATCTGAGCTCACCCCTTTCAGTGTTTTATTTTTCCTAGGATGAGAATAAGTAATTTATGAATGACCTGCAAGGATAGTATGAGAGGATATGAAGACAAGATGTTGTTTTAGTTTTTTTTTACCTTATGATGTAATGTAAGACTTATGAATATATCTAGTGTTTCCAAGACTACTAAACTAATCAGTCTTTCGAGACTTGATCCTTTGTGATCATGCCAACGTCATGTAATAATGCACCGACTCTGGGTATCTAGGGTCGGGGCGTTACACTCACTGTATGAGTGGGAGAGTTAAAGTCATAGACTCCATATAGGTTGCTCCATCCCTATCCACGGAAGATATTTACATTGTGGCTAGCTTCTTCATCACCTCACTCAGCAACTACTAACCAGACCTCCTACTGAGTGTGTTTTCCACCATGTTCCCCTTACCAGGAGTATATACTATCTGAAATTCATCACTACAGAAAAATGTCTTCTACCAGTAGATATTCATTGATAGATAATATATCTTTTTGTAAAAAATGATCAATTCCAATAGTTATTAAGTTCTATTGGTATTGATTTTAAGAACCAATACTTGTTTTTACCTATAGTTATATCTGTAAATATTGATCATTTAATACCAACATTTAAATATAATTCCTTATCATGTTAATACTAACATTATGATAACTGTATATTTTTTTAGTGAATGTTATAAATTATAAGTATTTTATTAAAATCATATAATCACAAGATTTCATCAAAAAAGTATTTTTTTTTATATATAATATAAATATCTGATATAAAACTTATGATAAATGATTATAATTTCCAAAAACACTAAAATGATTGAGTTTACCGTAGTAAAAACTACAAAAAGAAATTCACTTATATATAATTTCATTATATTTATATAATATATTTTTTTAATCATAATATATATAAATTTATTTTTTCCATTATATATAAATTATTTATGAATTTATTATATATCATGATACATTTTTATGTTATACCAATAATATGACTCTTCCAGTAAATTAATTGATTTGTTATTAATATTACTTTTATTTTTTTTTTATTTTTACTCTTCCTCCCACATCGTTTACCCACTACATACCCTATTGCACACCCCAGCTAGGAGGATCCCAAACCACACACCTCCCTCTACTTCCGGCCATAGACATATCTACTTCCAATTTCGCTTGCAGTCTATCCATGTTAGCATTCCTTCTCCTCCTCTTTATTCTTAACTTTTAATTTTTTTTCATTCTCTTCCTTACTGTGTGTGTTAACGTTATGAACCCTAACCCAATGTGGGCATTTTTTTTGTTGATTCTTGAGGGTTATGGGTTTTTGAGACTCGATTGAGGTTCATTTTATCTGTGTTTGTTGAAGACGTTTTATGGTAGTACATAATATGTTAATGGGTAGTGAAAATTATATTCATTTTAATGTAGTACATAATTTTTTTGTTTTAGCCCTGTTTGTCGAATTATTTTTTTTTATGTTTTAATGTATTGTGAAATATGTTTTAGGGTATTTCTTAATATATTCTTTTTAGTGGTGTTTTATCCTTGTTTGTTGAATCTTTCATGGCACTGAACTTCTCGAGTAGGGAAGCATCAAAATCAAAGTTTCATACCGTGGTATAACTGAAACTCCCATCATCCATGTTTGCATTAACCAACCTCTCACCAAAACATTTCCCACTATGAACTTATAAATTTTTCCAATCCTTTAACTTTACTAGGACAACACCCTATAGATGATTCTCACAAACTTCGACGGAGTCAACTGGACCAAGCTTTGTTATTTCCTCTTCAGAGTCTTCTTCAAATCGTTAATTTATATTCACATCAGATCTCAGGTTTAGCAGTAGCAAGCATATGGCGAAGGATAACCGTAGTAGGAATTGACAGATGGGAATCATCACATCCACCCCATCTAGGAATCTTCTATTCAATCAGGTTTATTTATATCTCCTTCCACTTGTTTACTATGAATATCCCACCTATTTTTTAAAAATATGGCATGGGTCACTCACATTGGAGTATTTCAAACTTGTCACAGAGGTGTGCTATCCAAGATCTCTATAGGCCAAGAAACTGAAGGTTCGTTTAAATATCTAACAAGTGTGTCACAATTTTTTCATCCTGTTTCCTTGTCAATGTAGATCCACTCAGGGAGTTTTTGGTTTCAGGGTACTCCTTTATTATCACACACTTGGAAAACTCCTACAGAAATCTCATTAAAAGTTACATCATCTAGAAATCCATTAATATAAATGTGTGTGTTTTGTTTTAACTCAAAACAACAATCTGGAGACAATAAGTTTCTATTTATATTCATACAATTCGAAATTTTCCTCCAATACTATTTTTCAAACTCTGTCCTTAATGCCTAAAGTTTTTCATTGCATATGGTTTTTCAGCTATTGAATTTGGTTTCATTCTCAATTTAATGTGGTGTCATTATAAATAGAAATCACCTTTACATGGTTATGGGATTTAAGGTAGTGTTTCTAGAATATAGAATTTTGAGTTATGTGTCATTCTTAATTGAAATTAGTGTCAATCTCAATGTGTTTTTTGTAATGGGATAGATAATATTCTTGTTATTTTTATATCATGCGTTGCTATTTTGAGTTGTTGTGGTCCCTTGTAATTTTTCCCTTCTACTAATTTTTCTATTGTTCTCACTAGTTATTTTTATATTCTATTGGTTGGTCACAGGATGGATAATCTGTTGGATGTTCTGTTCTCTTTTTAGATAATCTTATATTGGATATTTCCACTATTTTGATGGGATCATATATCGATCGAAAAATAGAAGGCACAAAAGAACATTCAATTGGGACAATTTTATTTCCTTGAACATCAGGAATATAGTGGTTGGGTGGAGAGAAGCTTTGTGAAGGGATTTGAACAGATTCCATTGTAACAAAAATAAAGAGTTTTTGTTAGTTGAATCACAAAATCCAATTAAATCTCTAATTGAAATTTCTAGAACACGTTAGAAAATGTGATCAAGAGAAGACTCATAGAGGTGCTTGTTTTCAATAGTAATATAATCCTCTTATTGTGGTGGATTATTTTTTTATAGCATTACTTTTTAATGTTTATATCGTGCATTTAAATGAAAAATATTTTCTAATTGTATGTGATCAGAATTTTCTCATGATGGTGAAAGTCTAAAGTGGACAGGTGCTTCTTGTGATCAATGATGGGACAAGAGCCACATCAAACATAGAAGGGTTTTCTATGGAATAAAAGGGTTGCTGGTGATGTTTTCCATATTCAGATCCACTACTATAGAAACCTTATGATGGATGTGTTGATCCAGAAATCAAGTAAAATGACCTTATCCACCATTGTTTGAAAATTGGGCTCAGATTTCTATCTCCAATGAAGCCTTTAGATGGGCATTCTAGAAAAATCAATAGGGGTATATATCATTGAATTCAATTCCAAAATTACTAGAAAACTGAGAAGGATACATTTATTAACATGGTAAATATTTATGGTTTTATGAACATATTTTCAATGTTCCTGGTGGTAATAATACAGGAATGATGAAGTATTTAGTTGTGTTTTTTACTTTCATGTTTTTTCTACCTATTGTGGATGAAATTATAGAAGTTACTCAATATATTAAAAAGGACATTTAGTATTCCATTTATGCCTTGATAATGTGTATCATGAAGATTTTTCAGGTGTTTCTTCATCCGCATTTTCTCATGGAGTTTGTGGAGCATTCAGGACTGTACATTTTTGGTAATATATTGACACCACATTATAATTTTACTGTCCCCACTAACATCTTAATTCCCCTCACCTATTTATAAATCCATGGTTTCAAATATATAATCTTTTTTAGTGTTATAACTAATAATATATTGATGCCTCATTTATTTGGTAAATTTATTCTTCATTTTTGTATGAAATGTAAGTGGAAGCTAGGTTGGATTCAAACTATTTGTGAAATCTAGAATCAAGGTATTTTGGGTGAAATCTAGAATCTGTGAAATTTGATATTTTCATTGTTGGGAGAGCGTGAGCATCAAAGGTCAGTCCTATATAGTATGGCCTTGTGACATAACATTTCCAGCATCGGAAGGGGTGGTATGTGGTCATAAAGAAGATGATGGATGTCCTTCCCACATAAAGACACTTTCAAACCTATAGTTGGATAGTTTATTTGATGGATGAATCAATATTGACATATATTTTTCAACTTGTAGGTAAAGGGAAAATCCCTCCAGGAAAAAGCTACATTCACTTCTCCTTCTTATAATAAATCAATTACCCTACTATTATATTCTAGTATAAATTCCCAATTACTTTTTGGGGCTATTTCACTTCAATTTCATCTTCTTCCTGATAATTGTTTTCATTAATTTTTCAATACTAATTATCATTCTAACATCTCTTTTGTAATGTGTTTATATCAAAAATAATTCTTTTTTGTTCTATTTATATACATCATTTGTTGTTATGCACTGTTAAGTTTTCATTCTTGTATACATGCAATTTTGTGTTTCTGAATGTTTTGTATTTAATTATTTAGATGGTTCTTTCAGGACACATCTACAGTTTAGAGGATTTATGGAAAGCATAGATTCTGTAGAGAAACCTAAAGAGCCAATGAAACTATCCACGAGGAGTAGATTTTAGGGATTCATGATACCCATAATTAAAGTAAGATATGGGATAAATCTTGTATAAATGACTCAGACTATATGTATGAATCATCAAAATTCACTTTACCTTTCCCAATATAAATTATTAATTTTTTTTGTGTCGTATTTTTTGAATTCAAAAATATAAATATGAAATTTATTTCATCTTGTATATTTTCACACTTTTGAGTGGATTAATTTTATATTTCACCACTACGTACTAATGTAGAAGAAGATGGGGTTAGGTAGGGGATTCCTAGGAAAAGATCGGAGTCGAGATAAGTACTACTAGTGATGGGTTTATTACTATTGTGGGGATAACATGAGCATTGAAGGCCATAACTATATGGTATGGGTTTTGACGCAATGTTACAAGCTTTGGAAGTAGAGGTATGAGACCACGAAAGTCCGGATGTTCACATGGTACTGAGAGAAGAAAAGAAAAAATGATACCTTATGAATATCAGATTCTCAACCACGAAGGACCAGTTAGTGCATTTACCTGCATCAATGGTGTCAAAATACAACATATGTTAGGAAGATTATGGGGACGATGATGAAATTGGTGGGCTCGATTGTGGGAATTTTTATCACATAGATCGCATAAAGAAGTGGATGTCATTGAAAAACAAATTCCTCGTCTACAAGTCTAAAGATGCTGAATGAGAAGATAAGGAGTGGAGTTTCTGGATTTATTTCATTCCTTCACTATGATTATGAAGATTCTATATTTATCTGTTTGATGATTTTCACATGGCAAGGAGGATTTTTGATCCAAGTTGTGACATCTAGATATTGGGTTATAATTATATAATTCGAGTGAAAAATATATGGAAATGTGACGAAATATCATTGAGAACACAAATTCTGTATTTGAACTTGCTACAGAATCCGATCTAGAAGTAGTGATTATGGTCCTAGTGAGGAAAAACCCATTCTGTCTCAATTTTGTGAAAACCCTTTATTTAAAAAAAATATTAAAATCTATAATTTTCTTCTTCTTTTGGTTGATACTAAACACTATTTTTACATAACATTTTATATTTTTTGTTCCCATATAACATTGATTAATTTCATAACAAAAAGATCATGTGAATTGGAGTGAATTAGTAGGTAAAAGGAAAGTCCAACCCAAAAAGGTACATTCACCTATCTCTTTACTAATTAATCATTAACCCTTTTATATAGAACCACTGTAATACTAAAATTATTACTAGTTTATTCTGATAAGAGTATTTATATTGTATACTGCAATTATTGGGTAGAAGGGAATATTTATAGGCTTTTTCATATTAATATTTAGTTTGAATATTACATAGAGTGTTATATATGAAATATATGAAGTCTATCTCCTCATCTATATTATTATTTGGTATAAATATAACACAAATTGTTATATTTGAAATCTATGCACACATGGCCTAGAATCTTCTAATTGCATAGACAACTGATGTGTGAAATATAGAGTATGATATCTAATTTAGTTTTTTAATTACATTCTATCCTGAATCTAAAATCTATTTTTATTGTCTCATAATAATTGATGATAGGGAATGTGAATAAGATATTGATTTATAGGAGTGATCATTCATATTTAGGTTCCAGTTAAAGGGATCCTCATGGTTCATTTACTAATGAGTGTTATGACCACCCATTGTCAGTATTTTTTCCTTTTCCTTGATTATGAAGCTCATTTTTGCAGTCTAGTGGATAGGTTAATCATTTTTTCAAGGGAGGGAAGCACATATTACTAAGGAGGGTGACAGATTTTAACTCTTATAATCAAAGAGGTAACCTTCTTCCTCATTAACCCTAATAATTTTAGTTTTTTAAATTTCTAAATTATATGATAGTTGTGGATTTGGATCCTAGTTTTATTCTTTCCAGTACAGTCATTGTCTTAAATGAATATTTCAATCTTATTCTATGGTTAAATTATATATCATTCCTCAAAAAACCTTCAAAGGTCTCTTATGTTAATCACTCACTTTCTCCTTGGAGAATGAGCATAAAATATACCCCACACCAGTGTAAGTTCTAAGTCAAACTCCTAATCACATCTCTCATGTCATCTCTCATGTACCTATATAGTTTATTAAAGGTATGAATCAATATTGACATAAATTTTTCAAAAAGTAGTTAAAGGAAAAATATTTCCAAGAAAAAAAGGTGTATTAACCTCTCTTTCTCCTAATTAATCAATTTTCATGCAATAGAAACTCGTTGGAAAGCTGAAATGTGCACTAGTTAAATCTCATCAGAGTAATTAGAAATTATTCTATAGTTATTGGGAAAAGGGACTATTTTTAAACCTTTGCATATTTTTATTTTTTATAAATACATTGTTAATTGGTGTTTATGAATGTTTATTTCCTTGTTGTGTAGGTTTTACCTTTGTTGAAAGCAAAAAGTAAATTCAACTCATATGAAGGAAGTCAAACACAAATGTTTGTTTTATAGTGTGAAGGTACTACCTTAAACCCTATGGTGTATCTGTACTCTTGTCACTTGTTAGTGTACCTCCCTCAATTCCATATGAGGTCTTTTCTTATCTATTTTCTCATCTATTTGTGCAGACTATATTTAGAATATATAGGGTTGTAGATGACATATACTAGAGATGGCATGGGTGGGTTGGAGGAGGATCTTGAGATGACATGGATGGGGTTGGAGCTGGATGAGCTGGAATAGACTGGAGCTGACATGGATGGGGCTTCAACTAACATGGATGGGTGGTATCTGCTATTTCTGGAGTCGATGATGATGATGGGATGAGTCTACTATTGGGGGAGGGGGTGGGTGGGTGGTTAGAATTCTCAAACGATAGTATTATGGAACATAAATTGGGGGGCAAGGTTGTCCAGTGATAGAATTGTGGAACAATACTAATGGGGATCCAACATGTTCTATTTGTAATGAATTTCACTATTAATATAATTATTTCTTGTATAATTTTGAACATGTATTAAAACTATATTTTATTAATAATTAAAAAATATATAGTATATATGATAAATTAAAAAAATATAATATGATCTTTTAGTGTAAATAAAACATTATAATTTCTAATTAAATGTAATTTATAAAAAAATATTATATATTGATAATATTATTACCAATAGATAAATTTTTCATCAAAACCTTTTCCTAAAAACTTTAACCAAAATATATATATTATTTTTTGGTATTATTATTATTGCAATAGAACTATTTTACCTATCGAAAAAACATTTAGCGATTGAGTTTTTACCAACATTTTAGTGACAGAGGCATATATGTTGGTAAAACGTTTTACGAACAGAAAATGCACTTTTACCAACAGATATGCCCCTATTGGAAAAGTGAAATATTTTGTAGTGCATAGTCATAGAGGAACTCTATCCATTGTTTCTATCTCAAGTTCAAGTCCTTATGTGAGAATATATACCTGAGACTCTAATGGTAGGAGTAGACGATAAATCATTCACCCATCAAGTAGTGATGCAACATATTTAAGGAAAAAAACACTACTGCTAACTCCCTGTCATGGGTTACATAGTTGTGCTCATGGTGCTTCGACTACTATAAGCCGTATCTGATCATTTCTCACTCCTACATCAGGACACAACCATGTCTGGTCCCTGATGCATCACAATAGACTACAAACCCAACACCCTCTTATGGTAGTCTCAAGATGGGGTCACTCTTCATTATCTTCCTCAGCTCTTGAAAACTCTACTAGAACCTCTTCTTCCACATGAAGGGTTATCCCTTATTTGTCAAATCTGAAAAGGGTGCTGCTAGATTTGAAATGTTGGGTACGGAACTCCAGTAGTTCCCAGCTGACCCCAAGAAACTCCGCACATCAGTCATTCTCCTTGGTGGATCCCAAGAAAGCACTGCCTCTATCTTCACCGGATCCACTAAAAATCAAGACTCCGAGATGATGCATCCTTGAAAGTCGAACTCCCAAATCCAAAAATGAAACAGTGAGAGCTTACAATAAATCTATTTCTCTCAGAGTGCGTCTAGGAAAATCTGTAGGCATGTATCATGCTCCTCATATGACGCTGAGTACACCAAGATGTCATCAATGAAGACTACCATGAAACAATCGAGGTAAGGCTGGAAGATCCTGTTCATGGGTCCCATGAACACTATTGGGAAATTGGTCATGCTGAAAGGAATCACCAAAAATTCATAGTGGTCGTACCAGCATCTAAAGGTTGTCCTCAGTACGTTTTCATCCCACACCCAAAGCTGATTATAGCCTGATCGGTGGTCGATCTTCGAGATGCACCTCAATCTGTCCAGCTGATCGAGGATGTCATCAATCCTTGTAAGTGGATACATGTTCTTCAAGGTCACCTATTTCAGGTGCCAGATGTCCATGCATAGCCTCAATCTCCTGTCTTCCTTCATGGAAAAAAACACCGAGGCTACCCATGGAGAAACACTCGGCCTTAAAAACCCCTTCCTCTACATGTCCTCCAGCTATACCGTCAACTCACAAAGCTCTGTAGGAGCCATCCAATATGCAGGTGTAGATACCATTTCCATTCCTGGGTACAAATCAATGTAGATGTCTACCTCTCTATGAGGAGGTAGTCCTCAGACATGTAATGCAATAACAACCTCATACTCATCCACCTCTAAAGGAAAGCTCAGACTCCCATATTCCACCATACCGACGGTGAGGATAGCCAACAAGCGAGTGATCAGATGCACCCTCCTCCGATAAATCACATCATGTGCTTCAGAGGTTCCCTTCTCACAGATAAAGGAAAACTCGGTCCCATCCTTATAGAAACACTACACTTTATGCATAAAATAGTCTATCTGAGCATAGAATGTAGATAACCAGTCCATACCCAAGATGGAATCATAAGGCATTGACTCTACTACTAAGAGATCCCAGTCAAAACTCTCATACCGTAGAGTAAGCTCACACTTCTGGAACCAATGTGTAATCATTGAATCTCCTCCTATAAGATTCTATAATCATAAGGATCTATCCAACAGCTCCATCGAAATATCCATGCCACGAATAAATTATATGGAAAAGAAAGAGTGATTGGAATCTGCGTCTATAATAATTGCAGCCAAGGTGGAGTAGACACAGATCGTACCTATAATCAGATCCAGATTGCTGTGGTCATAGGCCTCCATCACCTGAAGCTGGCCACACCCCTATCCACATGATCTTGAAGATTGTGGTGGACCTATTGGGGGTGGTGGTGGTAGTACCTCGCACCGCCATCTACCACCTACCGCTCGGCCTGCTTACCGACCATTTGCGTCGCCCTATGGACCACCTCGCTCAATCCTCTATCACTGTCTCGACGGTCCCTCAACCACCTGCTGGTCATTCGTACTGGGAGTCAGATAGTCACGAGTCATGAAACCCCATATTCCACAAGAGTAACAATATCTAGCCCTCATATGACCTTCTCTACCTCGTCAGATCTTCGCCTATGACCCTACATCATGGGGTCATCCACCGAACGTTCGGACCCATTTAGCCCTCTGCATCGTCTGCTTTCTACCAGCTGCAGATGACTCAGCTACCTATCATCTAGTGGTGTCTCTCACCATCAGTGCCTTCTCAGCTAGGATTCTACCCACCAGTAGGTCTCACTCTTGCACTCTATCCGGCATCGAGATGCAGAGCGAAATCATCGATGCTCTAATCTCCCGTTGGAGCCCCTACTTAATGGTCTGGGCACTGAATAAAGGTTCTTCTACCATGTTAGTGGAGTAGAGGGAGAGGTCAGTAAACCTCGCTGAGTACTGGGCCACAGTCAGGCTGCCCTACTATAAGTGATGTAACTCCTAAATATACACAGAGTGTAGTTTTTCTAGTAAAAACTCTGCCCTGAAGAGGCTCTCGAATTATGACTAGACAAGGGTTGCCTCCTCATGTGTCTCGAGCGTCAAGATCCACCATCTTCTTATTGTGCTTGGAAAAAGCCTAGTATATAGGACCACCATCTGGTTTGTAGGTGTCTCTAATAGGCGAAAAACCCATGTAAATACCTTCGTCCATTCCTCAGATACCTGAGGATATATCTCACCTAGAAAACTGAAAGTCCTCTGTCTATGGAACTCATGATGTGTGCTCAATCAACATGCACTGTCCGCTGGTGGGGCTTGTATCAACTACTGCTCTCCGGGTGGTGGTCCTGTTGGTACACCACCCGAATGTGCTATTACTGTAAGTGGTACCTACACTGATTCCTCTTTTCTCGGTGGACCATTTTCATGATCTCTCACCAGAATCCTTTCTAGCTATCTCCGTAGAGGAATCCTATAGAGGAACGGATTTTCCATGATCAATAAGTTATACTTTGGGGGAAGACTCAAAATAGATCAAGAGAAAAACATTTCCAAAACACATGCAACTAGTGTATTCATATACCGAGTCAGAAAATAGATTTTTGGGTCCTAGTGTAAGGACACATTGGCCGCCGCACAAACATTGGGCTCCCTCGATTAAAAGATGAACTCAAGAGAATTGAAACTATTATCCCCAATGAAAATACAAACTCTTAGTTCTTTTAGTAGAACTGACCATCCTCTGATACAAATTTTTCACAACCCATCCCCCAGGGCCTGCGCCATGACTACCCTATCTCCTTCCATAGGCCAGGGGATAATGATTAGCACTAGAAAGACATTTCCCAAAAAGGGAAGGCATTTCCATTAAAATTTTACACACACAAATAGGGAAAACTATACAAATCTAACTATAAGGAAGGAAGAGTAATACAACCACCAAAATGTACCCCCACTAAGAGTAATGTGTGTAAACTAAATGTAAAGGGGCCAGAATACAATCCCAATTGAAAGGAAAGTACAACAAAAGAAGTACAATCTATGGAGGTTTTCAGGGAAGGGTACAACCTGAAGGGTAGGTAGGAATCTCTATCAGATGTCACTAAAAAACACCATTTATATCGACCCACCTCTGAGAACCGTCTAGTCCTTGTTCCCGAAAGTCCCTTTCAAGGTTCCCTTCATCTTCCCAAGACAAAACTGGTGCGGGCGAAGCCTGTGCCGGGGTGAGAATAATAATACTCAATAGGGACCCCGAGACCCCTAGGGGCCTCTTAGTAATCGACAAAGTAAAACACCAAAAAGGAAGTACCACATGGTTAATACCACCCAAAAAGATCTCAAACACTTAGTATAAATATAAAGACACTTCTCACAGTAGGTATAACTTAATTATAGAAGTAAATATGATTATTCATAGAGCTAGATTTTCTTATTCTATTGAGAGGCTCTACTTTCGATCCCCACAGGGTAACTAGGTGCTGACCCAAACAAGATAGTTTGGTTCTGACCCACATAGAATCTCTAGAGGCTGAACCACATTGTATCGCAAGGTACTGACCCATAGATGATCTCTAGTTGCTGACCCACAGAGGATCACTATTCATTATTCACGTCACAACCAGCCACTGAATTCCCGCACATAGCATGATTTTTACATGGAGGATCTGATTATCAATCCATTGGTCATATATCAACCTCCATGAAGTCCCATATAGATTATCCCCAAAGGATGGTCTCATCTTAAGGGTCCCAACACAATAGACGACGCGTTGAACGGATGTCCAGTATGTAGGATCTAGGCATTTTTGTAAAAAAGGCCAGGTTGGATTTGAGTCTGATCCAATCCGACCATATGCTAACATCCCCCAAAAACTCATGTAGAGTATCTCAGAAGGATTTACGCATCACAGGGGTCCCAATTCCTCTGATGACACATCAAACGGACACTCGATTTGAGAGATGCATATGTTTTTGTAAACAAGGGTCAGTTGCGTCTCGTCCCAGTTTGACCTGGTCAGACAGACCCGGCGAACTCGGCCCGAGGGTGCCACATACCCCGATTTAATTCGACCGAGTCGACCAGACCTGATTCGATTTTAGGTTGATCTAGTCCGAAATAGACCGTGGGCTATACATAATGGGCCTCGCTGGACGCGACCCGGTTTGGTCGGGGGTCCAGCTCGCTGGGTCGCCCGGTGACCCAGTCTCATCCGAACTGGTCAAAAGGGCATGGGTCCCGCCTGCTGGTGTGGGTCCATCCCACATGTGTGGGTCTAACCTTTTGGATGGGGGTACAGCCCACTAGCTCGAAGCCAGACCTCATTGGTGGCCGGTGGTGCATTGTCCATCTGGGACGTGGCTGATTGCCGCGTCCATCCTCGGATTCCCTGTGGATATACGGGGCCCTCCTTCCATGGTCGGGGTACATCGGCTCACCATCCGCCTAGATGTCCTGGTCTTGGACCATCCCTCTCTGCGGTTCCAGACGGTCACCGTATCTCCCCGCTGTCACCATGGTGCGCCACTCCACCTGGCTACTGGCACGACCGACAACCTATTATCCCATTGTCCGGCAGGCGACCGGTTCCACCGCTGGCACCGACGCACCAACAGATTCTTTGGTGAACCACCAAACGTGCTCCACTGGTTGGCTATTTGTATCGCCTACTCCTGTATCCTTTTGGGAACATCCTCCTCATCGTGAAGGTCTCAAATATGCCTTCCAGTAGATTCGGAAAATCTGTTAACAAAGTGCAGACAAGAGGAGGGCCTTTTTCCTTGTACGCATCAGCCCATGCGCTCCATGTTAGAAGATTGAAATCATGGGGAGGCACAAGGATTGTGTCTCAATCAATGTAGAGATAAACTAATCCCAGATAATAACTCCCAAAAGAAAATTCACCCTGCCGCATAAACGCACATTTCACAAATCAACCTATTTGTGGGTTGATCCTCATTCATAATTTCTAAAATAATAATGGGGATGAATGTGAAAAAATCCAACCCATTCCCCCTTGATGCTCGTTTCTGCAGTGTTACGTCCTCGATGTTTCAAGACATCAACGTCGTTCGTCGCTTCTAATTCCATTCTTCAAGGTGCATCAAAGATGTTTGACATTCATCGATGTTATTCATTATTTGTTAGAGAGGAAGTTCGTCGGAGGTTCATTAGATGATCCTCATAGTTTAATTGCTCGTTCCACTAATGTGTACACTAAAATAAAAGGAAAACATGTCACAGTGTTTTGTTTACTTTGTTTAATTTATAAAACCTTGTCGTTGATACGTGTCATTAATGTGTTGTTACACTGCGACTTAACAAGCCATTAATGGGAGTCATCAATGAGCCTCATTGCTACGCCATAATGTCTTCATCCACCGCTCAACAAATGAGAAAAAAATTATATGAATATTTAATGTTTTTTTGTTTTTTTTTAAAATTCCAAAAATTAACTTTTCTGTTTGGCCTTTGTCACCTGAAGATAATTCCATTTTAGGAAAATCCCGACATTCTAAGTTCAATGGTGCCATCGGATTTTTGATTCGAGTACCGGTGAAAATGTTAGAAAAACTCACTTGCATGTTTACTGAATGTACATTGGAAAAAAGTTTGAAATTCTGTTCCAGGCTCACTGGGACATGGAATCATGTGCCGTCAGAGCGTGTGGTCTCAGAATAATTATGTATAATTAAAAAAATTACACATAATTTATGATACATTACAATGATAAAGTCCATTATTGAAGGACTATAGTCAAGGATATAATATTGAAAACTATATCCTTATCTTAATGATTTATATAAATATAAATTTTGAATTATTAAATATTATGAAATGAATGTTAATTGAATAAATTAATATATAAGGATGAACATTAATTATTATATTTCAATATTCATCTGGTTTTTAGGGATGGAATATTTCCCATTATTTATGATATTATAATTAAAGTTATTCTTGGATTATAATTCCATTTCGAGAATGGCCATGTGATACATAAATCACCATTTTATGTTATTTCTTAGGCATTAACACCTGATTTAGATGGATTGGGTGATGCATATATTATCATTTTTTTCTATGGTTTTCTCTATAATTTTTTTTTGAGTTATAAATTTTCCTGAATTTCCCCCCTTACGTATAAAATCTTCATGTATAGGCATAAAACCACACACCCAGATGTGACACAAAAAACATAATCATTACATTTGTAGATTTGATTCCAAAAAATGTATCCCACTACTCACCATTCAAAAAATTTAACATCATAATAAAATATGCGATCACTTACATACCCTTGTAACTTTTAGGTTTATAGTTTTACATAATTATAACCAAAAAAATTTAAAGTGGACACTTTATCTACGTGTTAATTGTTGCCATAAAATATGTTTTTTATAAAGACATGACTGATTGATTAAAGGTTTCATGTACATATAAAAATATAAATTTTATTATATAATAAAATTATCCTTAGGGCATGTGAATCATATTTTAAAATGTTGATGAGAAGAAACTCAGTAAGGGATATATAGTTATAAATATAAATGAAACCTTATAGTACTTAAAAAACTTCCATTATTAAAAATAAACATTTTTCTCAAAATAAATATTTCCTTTTCCAGGAAATCAATTTATCAACAATAATACTATTATAAAATAATTCTTAAGAAATAATAAATAATAAATAAAACATATAAGTGGTTATTTTCATTTCAGGATTGCTCGTGTAATATTTTCCCTAAATTTATACATTAGAACCTTAATAAGTAACATATAAATTCCATTAAAATAAGTATAATATATGGCCTTTTGAATTAGAATATTTCTATGAAAACCCATAGAAATCATAGATATAACATATAAGTAAATTAGGACATTATTTTACATATAATTCTTACAAATTGAAATACTTATATTGTCCCCTATGATGCCTAATGAATTGGAGGGCAATCGTATACCCACTTGTACTTCGATCATAACATAACCAACCATACATGTTTTATAATGAAACTAGACTTCATTTTAAATAATTTTCAAGAACATTATCATGATTATAAAAATGACATATTTCATAAAAATTCCTTTAACAACCCTAATAAAAACATTTATGGATATCGAAATATTCATTTCATTAAAAAATATTTTAAAAAATATAACGAGTAACTGGAAAAAGTGTTTTTATTTAATGAATACATGAAATATTATAAGTAAATCCTATAATAAAATATTGGTTATAGTGGTTGGAAATTAGATGTTTCTATATAGAATAGAATAGATCTTGTGTTTCATATGTATTAATAAAAATTAAAATATTCTGAAAATTCATTTCTTTTTAAATAATACAGATGAACATATAAATGGATATTTAATTCCATTATAGTTATTTTTTATGTATATATACATCAATTAAGTAATTTTAGGAATATTTACATGGATGAGAAATATTTAGAAAAAATATATTTAAAACATTTAAAAAAGGTATATAAAGTAAAAGGACCCTTAAGGGAAACCATAAAAAAATTCCATTTTAAAACATTAAAAATATTTTCTTATATATTAAAAATTATTTTAGAAACCATTTAATCATAGGAAATAATTTTCATGAAATGTGAAAGAGAAAATTTAGATGGAAATCCTTAAAAGATGGTTTTTTTAAAATAAATTCCCTTATATTGAGTTTGAATCTTTATGTACGTTATTTATCTTAATAAATAACAGAATTATGTTAATAATAAAATTTATTGAGAACAATTTAAATCTGAATTACTCATTATTTTTATATAATACCATGTTATATTAAATTATTTAATCAATTAATTTTATATTCTACATTTTGATGATATTAGGCGTATATTTCTAAAATGAATTTGGTTGGTTAAATATGGTCAAAGTGTCCAGTATATAATCATTACAAGAATATTAATATATATATATATATATACCTTTTTAATATATCAATTATACATTTAAAAAAAATAAAGAAACATGATTATGAAAAATTATTTAAGTTACACTCATGGAGAAGGTAAGTAAAATTTATGAATGAGTAAATTTCAATTTTCTATGTTCAATGTGGAAAGATGTAATGTATTATATTATAATTAAATAAATATTATTATATAATAAATATAATATTTTTTTTCTAAAAATACCCTTATATATACAGATCACGTGACTTGGTAATTAAAATGGAATCACATACTGATATGTAGTAGGTTGTCCATAGGTATACCCGAACGACGTTTTCATTATTCAATGGATGGAAATATTTGAATAAATATTATATATTATCTTTATTTAATGAAAATATTTTATTGATATCATATATATAGATTAAATCCATAATTGAAGCCAGTATTGAGTTGTGGTGATGGAAAATGAATTACATCTGTTCATGAGGCTGTTGATTTCCATTTAAAAGAATGAATGTTTTGTTTCCTATTTGATTTTTTATGGGAAATATATGGGTTATGAAAATAACATTAAAAAATCTCAATATATTTAATATAATGGAGTTATTATTTCATAATTCATGAATTTTAATGGCCTGGACCTCTCTGGTCCATTACATTTCTAAAATATGGTGTTAGAGGTGTTCTAGGAGGTCAAGGTGAGTTATTCCAAACACTTTTCCAAATTTCTAGTTCATTAATAGTGTTTCCAGAATAGCAGCCTTTCCAACATCAGCCTTCTAACATCATCCATTTTATTTTTCTAAATTTCTAGTTCATGAACAATGTATCTAGAATAATAGTCTATTTCCAGCAGCATCCTTCCAACAACAACCTTTCTTCCTTTGCCGAATTTATAGTTCATGAACAGTGTTACCAGACCAGTGAGGTTTCCAGACAAGTGTGTTTCTACAGTGTTTACAGACTAGTAAGGTTCTACAATGTTTCCAAACCAGTGAGGTTTCCAGATGAGTGAGGTTCTATAGTGTTTCCAGACTGTTGACGTTTCCGAACCAGTGAGGTTCTAAAGTGTTCTCATGCCAATGAGGTCTAGACTAGTGAGGTTCTACTGTGTTTCTAGATGAGTGAGGTTTCCAGACTAGTGATGTTCTTCAGTTTTTCCAAACCAATGATGTTTCCAAATCAGTGAGGTTCTACAGTGTTTCTATATCGGTGAGGTTTCCATACCAGTGAGGTTATACAATGTTTCCAAACAGGTGATGTTTCTAGACCAGTGAGGTTCTATAGTGTTTCCAGACCATTGAGGTTTCCAGAATGGTGAGTCATCCAACACTTTGTCAGATTTCATGTTTTTTCTTTACTGTGTTTCCAACTCCCTATAGTTTTCCCCTTTGACATTTTATTTTACTTAAAACGCATTTAAAGGCATTTTTAAGGACTATAATGCCTATTCAAAGGCCATAACTCCTATATTAGTTTTAATAATTCTCGGGATGATTTTACTTGCTCAAAACATATTGTTTAATGTGATTATATTTTAATTTAAAGTCCAACGTGTCTTAAAATGATTCTAAATTAAATCATCTAAAGGGATGATATATCTTCCTTCCATATTCTACCTTCTTGTTCCCTGGTGTGAGATGCTAGAACAATTCCTTTTTCCCTTATGGGATGTGTGATCGAACCTTAATCCATAGATAGTTTCCCCTTGATGTTTCTTCTTTTTGTAAGTGCACCCTCAATTTTTTGGGAAACAAATCAGTATCAGTCAATCTTTGATATAAGGTATGATCTATTGTCATTGTTTTGGGTTCAGATCTTTCGGTTTCTTCTTTACCTTTTATGTAATTTTATCCCTATATTCCTAAAGGACTTTTCTGGGGTGTTGTCTAGTGTTTCGATGTCTTTGCATCCTCGTGTGGATATAGTCCTCTAAGAGAGGTGATAGGGATCTGTTTTGATAGTTTGTTCGAAGATTATCAGAAACCTTATGAGGAAGGGGATTCATTGCATCCATATTATTTTATGTGAAATTGTGGAGTTAGATTGTTTTAGACAACTAGATTATAATGGAATTGAAATAATAATTATTTGAATCAGATAAATAAATTGACATTGATCATATGATATTGCCTCTAGTTTTTCTAGATAGTGTGATATCTATGATTTCATTTTTTAGATTTTCATTATTGATTGTAATTAGTAAATAACGTAATGCTGAAAATTAATTGATAATTTTTTGGTTAAAGATAAATAGGCCTATAAATTAATTTGGTTGTTGTCATTCTAATTTGATGTTAATCAAATTGATGCATTAAGAATATTCAATCAATTTGTGATAGATATGATAGCTTGATGTTTGGTTACCCATATTTAGAACCTAAAAATAAAAAATTTGTTAATTCTAAATGGATTAATGAACTGGTTGTTTGATAAAAAGATAATTCATTGTAGGGTTCTGAGTTACCCTCTTGCTTGTAAAGGCTAAGAGCCATATTCTTGGAGCTGTGAGAGATCATTGAGTTTAAAGGTTGGATTCCTTGTTTAAGTTACAAGATCCCAATTGATATTATTTTTGTTTTCCTGCTTCTTGTGTTGGGATATGTGGGGGCAGGGAGCCCAATTGGTTGTGGTAGCATCTGACGCATAGGGTGGTGAGATGCATCGGTTTATGAATGTGGGTGTCGGGAGGACACTGAAGTTGATGGAAGGGATTGGATATAAATGTTTGGATTCTTTCTGTTTCTTTTTGGTTTTTTATCTTCCTTACTTTCCCCACAGCTCAAGGCAGCTGGTTTTCTTACCCTCCTTCCAAAAAGGGGTGATGAAATGCCTGGTATGATACATGATTTCTGTGTTTATCTTCCTGAGGGAGGATGGGTCTACGCTATTGCTATAGGTAGAAGAGACATGAAAGGTAGTTCATATACTCACTGTGTTTACCCCCCCCCCTGTGTTTTATAGATGATAATGTTTTTCTAGAATTCTTGGGAATATGGGAATGTAATAATGTTGTTAATAAATGATTGAATAAATTATGTTAACCCATGGGGTGGGAGATTTCTGAGACTCAATGATGAGGTTTCAATTTAAAGTAACAATTAACTTTGGGTGTGATGCTAATTAAATATATTGAGGAAATTGTTAATAGTTAATTAATTTTTAAATAATTAATGAACATAAAGTGAAACTGATAAAAAGGGAATCAAGGAATGTAATCATACTCTTTAAATGGTTGGGTGCTTATAGGATACCTTTTCTAAGAAGTGGTAGCCAGGAGTCCGAGCGACATTAGCTGTAGTTGAGTCTAAGACTAGGTTATTCCCATCATGTGGTTATGATCTATAGTATATTCTTTACATTTTGTGTTTCTATATGCTACTCCACCCTCTCAATTAGGGAAACTGACACCTCGGGGATTCTCAGACCAAGGGGGTGTTTTCCCAAACATTATGGTGGGATAATGGATGGATAACTACCACATTTCTCCCCACTCTCTTCTCTTTGTAGTAACCATTCCCGATAGGCACAACAGTTAGTTTTCCCCATATATGTGTGTAGAGGGCTGTAATGGGTTTCGGTTATTCACACACATATATTCTAGATATAGTTTCCTATGGACTACTATATGTGTATCATGTATAGGATGTTATGGCTTGAGGATCCTTACTTGGTGTGTGAGCTGTAATGGCTTGAGGTATAATTTATGACATATGATACATGTTATGTGATCTGTGGTGGCTCACATAAACTACCTGGTTACATTGCTTATATGGATGTGGTGTTTTTTTTTGCATGAGGTGCATGTTTTGGTTCTTCACGCAGGTATCTTTAGGATAACCTTTTTGGAAAGAGATGCTTAGGACGTGCAATGTTGAGGAAAAGCAGAATAAAGAGAAAAAGGGGTTGCGGGGTACCCTTGATATTATTTATTATATTATATACTCTTGTATGTGATAATCAGTGAGAGTATCCATGGTGAAGCTGGGAACTTAGTATACCTTTATAGGTGACGAGTTAGTTTCACTTATTGTTCACTATGCTTTAGAACATTCTCTTTACTTTTTCATGAGAGGATCTGGGGAGTATCCTACTGTGTATACTATTATACTCACCCTATATATATATAAACTATTTTTAGGGTCACTTGGAGAAGGTTTTAGATCATGCTGGTTTCTACTCACTTGGGATTGCAGGGGCTATTTAGCCTTGTGGTTGCCCATGTTTTTACATTCCTTTGGTACTTACAGCTTTTCCCTTTTAGTTGTAGTAGTTTTTAATGGAATTACATATGTGTACTTGGAATTTCATTTATATTTTTTTCTAAGTTGGAGTTAGTTGGTGTATATCCTATCTCTATCTTTCTCATGAGTTCTCTTAGAGGGTAATGCCTCCCATTTGTGTTTTCACTATACCCTCGGTGCTAGTCTCCATCCAGGGGCATACTAGAGGCTGGACTCGGAGGTCATTATCTCTCTCCACACATTACCATCCTAGGATGGGTACACCTTGTGAGAATGGGGTCATGATAGAGTGGTATCAGAGGGAGGGTGAGGGGTAGGATGTAGTTTGCTGTTAGGAACAGGTGATGTCAAGTGGGTTGGTAGGGAAACTATATTAGTCCTGTTTAGAAAGTGATTTAAACACTGGAGACCAGCATTTAAATAGTAGTTTAGGGCCTCTTGTGATCTGATGCAAGAACCTTTAATTTTACAATGTAAACTAAACGAGGTGACACTAGTTTCAGGGTAGAGACCTAGGAAAGGATCATGAATCATTCTTATTTGTACCTGTGTTTGAATGGGCAGACCTTTGGATTGGTTTACCTAAATTGAATAAAAGAAAACAATTAATTAATTAAAGTGATTCTTTCGTATTCTAGGTATAGGATCACTAACTATTTGTTATTTTTCAGGTATAGCTCCAGGTAGACGTCCTCATAAGGTTTACACAGAGGATCTCCAATAGTCCATGCTAGTAGATCGCTACAGGGTAGAGGTTGATGATGATGACACATTGAGGTGGAAACTCCGGGAGTTTCAGTGCCATAGTCTGTAGAAGTATGAGGTCTCTATTTCAGATGAAGTCGTAAATGACTAGTTGGAGGAGGTCGAGATAGGCTTTAGTTCGATCCATGATCGGAAGGAGCACTGGCTGTCTTTGGTTGCGATGATGCTACGTGGAGCAGTGAGGCAGTTGTGGTTTTTATTCCTCAGTGATCGCAAGGAGTCGACAATCTCATGGAAGGAGTTTCGAGACAAGTTTAGAGTCGAGTTTCTTTCTTCAAACATGATGTCGTCCTGTCACCAAGAACTTATTACCCTTCTAAAGGGGAGCTCCAATGTGTGAGTGTTTGGAATTGGTTTCAGGAAAATTTTACGATATGCTTCAGAACTTTTTTCTAGTTGAGGAGGACATGGTGAGACATTTCGGGGAGGCTCTGCATCCAAAGATCTAGCACCAGGTCACCCTGTTTATGCTGAAGACATATCATGAGGTGCTAGTGAGGGAAGAGGTCATCAAGAGGACATTGTCCAGAACTGGATCATCATGAGATGGGAGTCATCATGATTCTTCATGAAGTAGAGTTGCGGTCCGAGGTTCCCAGATTTCAAGGGAGAAGAGTTTCCGTCTGGCCGGGGTAGGACACAACCCTCAGCATCTCGTTTCATCAGGGGTAGCAACTCTCAGACCTATACCAAGGGATCATGCATTTTTTTCTTGTGGTGGTCGAGTTCATCATCTGCAAGAGTGGCTGACCTTTCAGAGTAGTCATCACGCACTAGGTGTTCCACTCCAGGTTCCTCCGTTGAGGTAGTTTTAGTCAAGACAGTAGTAGAAGGTTGCACCAGCTTTGGATCAGTAGAGGGTAGATGGGGTAGGAAGAGGACAGCCTCGTGACACTCCCCTTCCTCAAAGAGTAGAGCATATCTATGGTGGTGGTTGTCATCAGGGTCATATAGGTTGTGGAGGAGGTCGTGGTCAGCTTCATCCTTTATCATTTCAAGTGCCAGGCGAGCCAGACATCATTTGAGGTACCCTTTTCTTGTTTTCTACATGGGTGTATGCCTTGTTTTACTATGGATAGACACACTCCATCATATCAACTACCCTTTTCCATTATTTGGGACTTGAGGTAGAGAGGCCTCTAATTCCATTGACGTTGACTACCCTAGTTTGAGGTTGAGCTAACTTGTTTGAAGTTTGTAGAGACTATGAGCTAGTGCTGGGGCAGCACCACTCGTGGGGAAATTTCCTATGTTTATGGATACAACCATATAATTTCATCCTCAGCATGGATTGGTTTTATTCAGTGTAGGCTATCACAGATTGCTTCAGGAGGAAGGTGGTGTTCTTCGATGCAGATGGAGATCCAACTGTGTTTGTTGGCATGCGAGACACTCCGATGGGTCATAGGCGTGTTCTGTCCTTACCATATGTGATGTATGAGCTGATGCTAAGTTTACTATAGGTTCAATAGTTGGTGTTTCTTAGGGTCATATAAGAGTACCCTGATGTCTTTCCAGAAGAGGTTGTAGCAATACCCCCTCGATGAGAGAACACTTTTGGGTTCAATATACAACTAGGTGTGTCTCCAATATCTATGTCTCCATATGGAATGGCCCTTTCTGAGTTACGAGAGCTATGTATATACTTTGATGGTCTGTTATAGTGTGTTTTTGTTCGGACGAGTGTGTCACTGTGGGGCACAATAGTTTTGTTCATGAAGAATGATGATGGAAGTTTGTAGTTATATGTTGATTATCATCGCTTAAACAAAGTGACAGTAAAAAATCATTATCCTTTTCCAATGATTGATGATTTATATGATCAACTGAAGCATGAAAGTTGGTTCTCAGAGACCAACTTGTGGTTAGTATATCATTAGATGTGTGTGAACTATGAGGATATCCCAAAGACATCTTTTTGCTATCGCCATAGACATTACTAGTTATTTGTAATGTAATTCGGTGTGACGAATGATCCAGCTGTGTTCATGGAATTGATGAACGTTGTGTTTCATGAGTTCCTATAAATGTCTGTGCTTGAGCCATGGTGTATCAGATAGCACTTCCCACACAGATGAGCCAGATATATGATGTTTTCCATGTATCACAACTCTTTCATTATCTTCATGATGACTGACACATCATTGATTAGAGAGAGATCAATGTTAATGATGATGCGCCCTTTAAGGAGCGACCAATATAGATATAGGACTGCAAGGAGAAGGTGTTTCTTAGTAATTATATTCCCTTGGTTTGTGTCTTATGGGAACATGGTGGTGTTGAGGAGAGTACTGGGGAGTGGGAGTCCCAGATGCGTTTCAAGTACCCAATTCTATTTTAAGTTGTTGTGTTGAGTTGTTCTTTGATGCTTTCATTTATGTACCTTTGATGTGATGTTATTCTTGAGTTTTTTGAATATGGATTGTTTGTTCTATTGTTCTCTAGATGCATGTGATGTCCTTGAATGTGTGGGGAATGGAGGACCTCACTCCAAATCAGGACACATTAATGTTTATGCGATTAAGCCCATGTAGGTGAGTTAGTACCACCCAAAGCTGATAATATCCTGACATGTAGGAACAAACTCACTGACCCATTTGTTGGGATAGTGTGATATTTGAGGTTAGTGCACCTGTTTAAATGTGATAACTCTTAGGGGGGGTGTTCTAGGATGTTGAGGTTTTGTTCCAACATTTGAACAACTCAGGGTTGTTTCCCCTGAGAAGTATCTTATGAAGTGGTTGTTCATACCCCTATTTTATTTTGTGTTGGATTTGAATTCTTGAGGACGAGAATGTTTTGAGAGGTATCTAACGTATTGGCCCGGACCTCTTTGGTCCATTACATTACTGAAATTTTGTGTTCGAGGTGTTCTGGGAGGTCAAGGTGACTTATTCCCAACACTTTTCAAAATTTCCAGTCCATGAACAATGTTTCCAGAATAGCAGCGTTTCTAACAACAGCCTTCCAATAGAAGACTTACAACAACATCCTTTCTCCATTTCCAAATTTCTAGTTCATAAATACTGTTTCCAGTCCAGTGAGGTTTCCAGACAAATGAGGATCTACAGTGTTTCATGACCACAGAGGTTTCCAGACCAGTGAGGTTCTATAGTGTTTCTAGATCGGTGAGGTTTCCGGATTGGTGAGGTTATATAGTGTTTCTAGACCTGTGAGGTCCAGACCAGTGAGGTTCTATAGTGTTTCCAGAATTGTGATGTTTCTCGACCAGTGAGGTTCTATAGTGTTTCCAGACCAGTGAGGTTTCCAGACCAGTGAGGTTCTATACTATTTCCAGACCGGTGAGGTTTTGAAACTACTGAGGTTCTACAGTGTTTCCAGACCAGTGAGGTTCTACAGTGTTTCCATACCAGTGATGTTTCTAAAATGGTGATTCATCCAAAACATTATCAAATATCATTTTTTTGTACAGTGTTTCCAACTCCCAACAGTTTCTCCCCTTTGACGTTTCCTTTGATGTAAAATGCATTTAAATCCCTGTTTTAAGGACTATAAGGCCTATTCAAAGGCTATAAATCCTATATTGATTTTTCAAAGGCATTGGATTATTTTACATGGTCAAAAAATTTGGTTTAATACTGTCCTCTTTTAATGGAAAATCCAACGTATCTTAAACCGCAGCTCCATTAAATCATCCAATGGGGTGATATATGTTTATTGCTTATTCTACCATCTTATTCCCTAGTGAGAGATGATATAAACCTTCCTTATTCCCTTAGGGTCTATGTGACCAATCCATAATCCTCAAATAATTTCCCATTTATGTTTCTACTTTTTGCAAATGCACCCTCTTTTTTTGTGGAAACCAAGCAGTATCAATCAATCATTGATATAAGGTATGATTTATAATCTTTGTTTTGGGTTTGTATTCTTCTGTTTATCCTTTCCCTTTTATAGAATGTTATCTCCATGTTCTTTGTGGACTTTTCCTAGGTGTTTTCTGGTGTGGTGATGTCTTTATATCCTAAGATGGATGTAGTCCTCCAAGAGAGGTGATCGTGATCTATTTTGTTAGTTTGTTCCAAGAGCATCATAAACCTTTTGTGGTAGGGGATTCATTGGTTTGATATTATTTTATGTGAAAATGTAGAGTTAGCTTGTTTTATACCACTGAACCATAATATAATTGACATAATAAACATTTTAATATGATAAATAAATTGATATCGATCATATGTTATGGTCTTTTTTTTTCTAGATAGTGTGATATCTATGCTTTTTTTATTTAGCAATTCATTCTTGATGGAAATTGGTAAAGATAATAAAGCCAAAAATTAATTGATAATTGTTTGGCTAATGATAAAGAGGCATGTAAATTAATCTGGTTGTTTTTGTTATTGTAATTTGATGTTAATGAAATTGATGGAGTAATAATCTTTATTCAATTTTTTATAGCTATCATAGCTTTCTGTTTAGGTGACCCAGAGTTGGAACCTAAAAATATGAAATCGGTTAATTCTAGAAGGATTAAAAAAAAATTTGATAAAAATATAATGCCTCATAGGGTTCTGAGTTACCCTCTTGATTGGAATGTCCAAGAGCTGTATGCTTGGAGCTGTGATACCTCATTGTGTTTGAAGGTTGGATGCCTTGTTTAAGGGCCAAGATCCCTATTTATATGATTTTTGTTTTCCTACAGCATGTGTTGTGATATGTGGTGGTAGATAGGATTATTGGTTGTTGTAGAAGTTGACACGTTGAGTGGTAATATGCATTGGTTTATGCATGTGGGTGGCAACGAGGACACCGAAGATGATAGAACGGGTTGGATGTGAATGTTTGGACGCTTGCTGTTTCTTTTTGGTTGTTTATCTTCTTTACTTTTCCCACTACTCATGGAAGCTGGTTTTCTTACCCTCCTTCCAAAAAGGGGCAAAGATGTGCGGGGTGTACCATATTTTGTTGATGTTTATCTTCCTAAATGAGGATGGTTCTACGATCTTGATATAGGTGGAAAATACTCGACGGGTAGTTCATCTACCTAACATGTTGATCCACCTTGTGTTTTGTAGCATATGATATTTTTCTAGAATGATTGGAAATATTGGCATGTAATATGGTTTCTAATAAATTATTGAATAAATATGATAACCCATGGGGTTGGAGCATGCTGAGATGCAATGATGGGGTTTAAATTTTAAGGAACATTGGACTTTGGGTGTGATTTTAATGAAATATAATGATGAATTGGTTAATAGTTAATTAATGTTTAAATAATTAATGAACATAAAGTGAATCTAATAATGAAGGGAATGAAGGAATGTAATCAAGCTCTTTAAATGGTTGTGTGATTATAGGATACCCAGTCTTAGAAGTGGCAACCAGGAGTCTGGGAGATGTTAGCTACAGTTGAGTCTAAGACTAGGTTATTCCCATAGTGTGGTGGTGAGCTATAATATATTCTATACTATTTTGTGTTTCTATATGCTACTCAACCCATTCAGTTAGGGAAACTGACATCCTGGGGATTCTGTGCTCTGGGGGGTGTTTTCCCCAACATTCCGATGGGAGTATGTGTAACAGCCCGAGATTTTATGAAAAAATATTCTTTTTATTTTACTAATGTCTTGTGTTATACGCTACACCAAAAGGATCTTGCACAACACGCATCCTTGACTTGCCTTGCATTACACGCAATCGCAACCTTCCTCGATAGCGTGTGTGGTACGTAATCCTGAGTTTCACGAAACAATGATATGCTATTAAAATATTATTAAAACTAGCCGTTATGAATAGTAATAACCACTTTTTAAATTTTAGAAATTTTAACTCTCAAAATGGACTTCATTTTTGGATTCGGAGTATCGAATTTAGCCTAAGGTGAAATTTTGGTACTTTTCGGATAACTTTCATATTCTGATGAATAGTGAAAATTACTAAATTATAATTAAAAACAACTTTTTTAATCGAAATAATTAATAGTGATAAATCATTAATTTGAGTGGTTTTAAAGTATATTTAGAATATATTTTTACAATTTAATACAATGTTGGTCATTGGATGTAATTTCACATTTAAACTAGACATAAACAAGTGTCAATCTTTTGATAGATATTGTTTCTTAAAAACACGCTATTTGTTTTAACAGCGGGATTTAATTATAAAATTAATTAATGCAACTTTTATGTTATGAATTTGGTAAAATAGACTTCATTTTTCAATTCGGAATATGAAATATAGCTTGGGATGAAATTTTTTGCATTGTTCTGAAAAACATCAATTTTTGATGAATAGTGAAACTACTAAGTGGTAGGTTAAAAACTGAATTTTGCATAAAACTTAATTTTACCGCTTCTGTGAATGGAATTTCGAAAATCCGAGAGACACGGTTAATATCAAGGACTAAAATGTGGTTCAATGAGATCAAAATAATTTTTTGGTGAATAGTAACTTTTTACTTTTTTTACCACGGTTAATAGTAAATAGGGTAACTAAGGGTAAATATGATATTAATATTACCCTAACACATGTCCTAATTCTATTGTACAAGTGTAATTCTACCAAAAACAAACTTAGGAATAAAATATGACCATTTAGGCCCACTTGGATTAGATTAGGACATTTATTATTAATTTATTTAAAGAAGGGTTAAAATAGTTAAAATCAAAGTTTAATAAGTAAATCATTTTTAATATGGGGTTATACATAAGATAAATTCGACTATAAATATTCATTAGAAATCTAAAAAGATTTCCTACATAAGGGTATTTTATTTGTAATTTTTAGACATTAAATAATTTAATTTATTTATGACACAATGATGATGCAGTAATTATCTTATTAATGAAATATTGACATAATTGATGTTATAAACACCAAAATAAATGTAATTTGAGACTTTTTATGAATTCCACTAATTTTATAGGTTACTATGATATATTAATGTTGATTTAATCAACTTGGTTCGAACATATAATTCTTTTATGACTTTCACAAAAATCATATATCAAATAGTGTCAAAATTGACACAAAATAGTTTTTAAATCAAATATTATATTATTAATTGTTATTTTATTCCTAAAAATCTAAGGTTCGGCCAAATGACTTAGATAAGGATATATATATTAATAATAAACAATTTGGGGTTCGTTTGGCATGTTATAGTAAGTGTATTAACCATATAGTGAAAGAAAACAAAAAGACACGGTAAAAGTTAAATTAATTAACTTAGAGTTAAATCTAATTGATAAGGTTAAAATAATACCCTAAACTTGTCTAAATCTTATTGCTTTATAGGATTTCGACCCATCCCCACTTTAGCTTCGAAATAAGACCCTTTGGAGCCATTATAAACCGATTTTGACTTTAATATAAAATAATATTTTGAGATATTCCTAAGGTGCCCCTCTCCTCCCCTATAAAAGGACACCTCCTCCCCCTCCTCCTCACACCAATTTGAGCACTCAAGCTCGGCCAACCCCTGCCATTTTCCCTTCTCCACTTCCCTAGAATAATCCTAGAGGTCCTGGTATTCTCCAAAGACCAATCTTAGTTCCTTAAGTGGAGGATTCAAAGAGGCGTTCCAAAGAAGAGGTAATATCCATTACCGATCTTTTCAATTTCTTTCTTCTTCAACTTCTTCTTATTTAGTTGTTTCATGATAAAGTAATAAAATCAGTATTACTTACATACTGATATGTTATTATAAATATGAAACAACCCTAATTCACCTTCTATCCATCCTACGGAAAAATGAAATCACCGCGCGTGCGTACGTACGGAATACCGTCTCCACGCCGTGGTGTAATCTATTTTCCACCATCACCTTACAAGGATGGGTATAATGGTGTAATGAGTAACTATATATGATTATTATGAAGTAATATTGATACTGAAATAATATATATATACTCCAATACAATTCCACGATCATAGGAACGATATCATCACTCGTGCGTACGTACGGAATACCGTCTCCACGATGTGATGCGACTCGTTCTACATGATCTTCATTTCATAATGATTATATATATGAATTGAATGAATAAATATGGTATATACTACACTATTACCATTCTGGAAATGAATTATCTATAACCTAAAGATAAGAATAAGAATTTATTCGACAAAACACGCATAAGAACAAAAAGTTATAAAGACCCGAGTAACAAGTAACAATGAAATATTACTAACAAGAAGCTAATAATATGACCATATATGATATCATATCAATATGTATGATTCTGGAATAAGTCAATAACATTATTTAAACCATTATACAGGAGCTTCGGACACGAACAAAGCAAATCGGACCTAAGGTAAGGGAAATATCACAATCTCATTTTTATCCGAGATTGTTTATTCGTAAGTATTTATTGGGGTGTATTTTATCATCCACATCCATGTTTCATCAAAATGTAATATTATTTCCATCCACCTACAATTGTTTAAATCCATTTTTACCCTTCGGTGAGTTTTTAGTAATATCTATGAAAGGAATCTTTTGTCATACGAGGTACTTTTTGACTTTTCCGACAAAAGTACGAAGAATGTTTTTTTAACTTATACGGTATGAATGGATTTTTAAAACATTATTTCCAAGAAGCTTCCTTTACAAGTTTTCAAGTTTATTTTTAATCAACTTCTTTTAGTTTAAAGTTTTATGACATGTTAAGAAAGGAAAAATGTTTTTGAAAAAGAAAGGATATTTTCCTCAAGAATGGAGTTCAAGTGTTTTATCAAAATTATTTTCCATCTAAGATAATAAAGGGTTCTGTTTTTATCCCTATTATTACATGGATTTGATTATGTTGTGATGGAAATATTTTTATGAATTCCTTTACCTTATATGAATTGTTTTATGATGTCATGTTGTTAAAGAATCCCATTTTTATTACATGGGTTACGCTATGATGTATGGTTTATGATTATGTGGCACACATAAGAAAGGATTCATTATAAGATGGGTGGGACCTATATCTCCCTCCAATGCATTGGGTAAAGATTTTATATCTCATGAGATAGACATGGCTGGAACGGAAGGTTATTTCGGTTCAGTGATACAGGACTGAAACGAGGAGTGAACTCGGTTCAGAAAGGGACTTTGTCCACTAAGATAGTCTTGGCAATGAGTCATGACTAACAAGAAATGATTTTCCATGATTATGTGTGCATGCCACAAAGTTTCAAGTTTTATGTTATGATTATGGGGATCTCATTTTCAATTCTATGATTTATCCCATGTTATGATATTATGAGCTCTTTTGCAGGTCAAGATTTCCAAAAGCTACGTTCTTATGTATATGATGTGATTGATATTTCTTTTGTTTACCCTTACTGAGCATTTGAGCTCACCCTTTTTTGTTTTTCTTTCCCCAGGATATAAAGAAAGGTTTTAGGTAAAAAAAAGGGGAAGATCATTATGGGAGATATTGAAGATCTTTCACCACGTTTAGAAGATTACGTTCCGAGTTTCCAAAGACACTAAAATATTACGATCCTTGTGTGTGTTTTTTTCTTTAGTTTAAAGTTTTATGACATGTTAAGAAAGGAAAAATGTTTTTGAAAAAGAACTGATATTTTCCTCAAGAATGGAGTTCAAGTGTTTTATCAAAATTATTTTCCATCTAAGATAATAAAGGGTTCTGTTTTTATCCCTATTATTACATGGATTTGATTATGTTGTGATGGAAATATTTTTATGAATTCCTTTACCTTATATGAATTGTTTTATGATGTCATGTTGTTAAAGAATCCCATTTTTATTACATGGGTTACGCTATGATGTATGGTTTATGATTATGTGGCACACATAAGAAAGGATTCATTATAAGATGGGTGGGACCTATATCTCCCTCCAATGCATTGGGTAAAGATTTTATATCTCATGAGATAGACATGGCTGGAACGGAAGGTTATTTCGGTTCAGTGATACAGGACTGAAACGAGGAGTGAACTCGGTTCAGAAAGGGACTTTGTCCACTAAGATAGTCTTGGCAATGAGTCATGACTAACAAGAAATGATTTTCCATGATTATGTGTGCATGCCACAAAGTTTCAAGTTTTATGTTATGATTATGGGGATCTCATTTTCAATTCTATGATTTATCCCATGTTATGATATTATGAGCTCTTTTGCAGGTCAAGATTTCCAAAAGCTACGTTCTTATGTATATGATGTGATTGATATTTCTTTTGTTTACCCTTACTGAGCATTTGAGCTCACCCTTTTTTGTTTTTCTTTCCCCAGGATATAAAGAAAGGTTTTAGGTAAAAAAAAGGGGAAGATCATTATGGGAGATATTGAAGATCTTTCACCACGTTTAGAAGATTACGTTCCGAGTTTCCAAAGACACTAAAATATTACGATCCTTGTGTGTGTTTTTTTCTTTAGTTTAAAGTTTTATGACATGTTAAGAAAGGAAAAATGTTTTTGAAAAAGAACTGATATTTTCCTCAAGAATGGAGTTCAAGTGTTTTATCAAAATTATTTTCCATCTAAGATAATAAAGGGTTCTGTTTTTATCCCTATTATTACATGGATTTGATTATGTTGTGATGGAAATATTTTTATGAATTCCTTTACCTTATATGAATTGTTTTATGATGTCATGTTGTTAAAGAATCCCATTTTTATTACATGGGTTACGCTATGATGTATGGTTTATGATTATGTGGCACACATAAGAAAGGATTCATTATAAGATGGGTGGGACCTATATCTCCCTCCAATGCATTGGGTAAAGATTTTATATCTCATGAGATAGACATGGCTGGAACGGAAGGTTATTTCGGTTCAGTGATACAGGACTGAAACGAGGAGTGAACTCGGTTCAGAAAGGGACTTTGTCCACTAAGATAGTCTTGGCAATGAGTCATGACTAACAAGAAATGATTTTCCATGATTATGTGTGCATGCCACAAAGTTTCAAGTTTTATGTTATGATTATGGGGATCTCATTTTCAATTCTATGATTTATCCCATGTTATGATATTATGAGCTCTTTTGCAGGTCAAGATTTCCAAAAGCTACGTTCTTATGTATATGATGTGATTGATATTTCTTTTGTTTACCCTTACTGAGCATTTGAGCTCACCCTTTTTTGTTTTTCTTTCCCCAGGATATAAAGAAAGGTTTTAGGTAAAAAAAAGGGGAAGATCATTATGGGTGATATTGAAGATCTTTCACCACGTTTAGAAGATTACGTTCCGAGTTTCCAAAGACACTAAAATATTACGATCCTTGTGTGTGTTTTTTTCTTTAGTTTAAAGTTTTATGACATGTTAAGAAAGGAAAAATGTTTTTGAAAAAGAAAGGATATTTTCCTCAAGAATGGAGTTCAAGTGTTTTATCAAAATTATTTTCCATCTAAGATAATAAAGGGTTCTGTTTTTATCCCTATTATTACATGGATTTGATTATGTTGTGATGGAAATATTTTTATGAATTCCTTTACCTTATATGAATTGTTTTATGATGTCATGTTGTTTAAGAATCCCATTTTTATTACATGGGTTACGCTATGATGTATGGTTTATGATTATGTGGCACACATAAGAAAGGATTCATTATAAGATGGTGGGACCTATATCTCCCTCCAATGCATTGGGTAAAGATTTTATATCTCATGAGATAGACATGGCTGGAACAGAAGGTTATTTCGGTTCAGTGATACAGGACTGAAACGAGGAATGAACTCGGTTCAGAAAGGGACTTTGTCCACTAAGATAGTCTTGGCAATGAGTCATGACTAACAAGAAATGATTTTCCATGATTATGTGTGCATGCCAAAAAGTTTCAAGTTTTATGTTATGATTATGGGGATCTCATTTTCAATTCTATGATTTATCCCATGTTATGATATTATGAGCTCTTTTGCAGGTCAAGATTTCCAAAAGCTACGTTCTTATGTATATGATGTGATTGATATTTCTTTTGTTTACCCTTACTGAGCATTTGAGCTCACCCTTTTTTGTTTTTCTTTCCCCAGGATATAAAGAAAGGTTTTAGGTAAAAAAAAGGGGAAGATCATTATGGGAGATATTGAAGATCTTTCACCACGTTTAGAAGATTACGTTCCGAGTTTCCAAAGACACTAAACTATTACGATCCTTGTGTGTGTTTTTTTGTTATGTACTAAGTATTCCGCAAAAGTAATGTAATGTCCATGTACGATAAGCTTCGGGTCTCTACAGTTGGTATCAGAGGAAAGGTTTAGTCAACCTTTGGAAACTAGGATGCGAAAATGTTAGTGAGATCCCTAGAGATATTTCTAAGGTATGTCTAGGGATGCCCCTAAGGATAAGTATACGTATAGGATATAGTCCTAGAACTATGGTAACGATATTAGATTAAACCAAAGATGATAGATATTTAAGTTACTCCCCCTTTATTATGATTTTTGCATCTAACACTATTCTGTTTGGGTTTTAGAAAATGGCTGGAAACAAGATGATTCACAATAATGGAGGATATGATGGACAATGGAATGATATTATTCATGAGCAACCAAATGAAATGGGATTTGGATGTCCAAACATCATTATTATGCCGAATCAGCAATCTCGCAACATGATCAATAAAGTAAAATTTGGTAAGTTTCCTGACTCGACTAATAAGAGAAAGATGGAGTTCCATGATGATCATAGAGGAAAGAAAGTTCAATTTCCCCTATGTAAATCATGTGGGAAGAGGCATCAAGGAGAATGTTTCAAGGGAACTGGAAGATGCTTTGGGTGTGGAAAAGAAGGACACAAAGCAAGTAAGTGCAAAGGAAAAGGGTCGGTTAATACCATGGATGAGGATAATGGTATTGCTACGACATCAAAAATGGTTAAGTGTTTTAAATGTGGAATGTATGGGCATTATGCAAACAAATTCCCTAAGGGAAAGACTCATGAAGAGAATCAGTTTGGTCATATGGGTAGTATTTATGTTGATAATGATGAAGAGACTACAAATGATATGTGAGATGAAAGAATTTTTGAAGCTCGGTCAATGGTTTGAGAATATAGTGGAATGATTACATGTTTATCATGTGTAATTTTGGAATAAAGAGACATCTATGGATTGTCACACTGTTGTCTTTCCTTGTGTTTTGAAAGTGTATGATTAATGTTACAAGTATCCATGAAAGGTTATTCAGATATTTTTGGAATGTAGATGATATGCGCATAATGAAGGGATAAGGAGAAAATTAAATGTTTGATAGTATTCATGAGCTCATGATTGATATAAGGACTAAGTGATATCATGGTTTGAGTATATAGAATTTTGAGGATTTCGGTATGTGAAAAGTGTTAACTTTTAACTGCATTCAAGTTTTCACTAAGGTTCAATGGGTATTCAAGAGAGTACAAGATTAAGGCCTCTGAATGTTTGGAATGTGACCAACAAGATATATGGGGATCAACGACAGTATTAAATCTCTGGTAATCTTTGTCACTATATTATGAGAGTGGACTGCAGTATTATGTATAAGCCTAAAGATTAGACTGGATTATGTTGGACATAAGTTAGTATTGTTTAAGGATAGAAGATTTTCGATATTATTGATGGGATGTTATAGTAACGTAGTTTTAGAAAAAGGACAACCTGCAGGATGGGCGACAGCCCATCGCTTCGGACAAGGCTGTAGGAATCGAACCCACAACCGAAGTGCGACTGGCCTTTATCGCCTACCACTGACCTACAGGAAGTCCCTGTTTAGTAGAAACTAGTTTTATTATATTAAGAAGTATGATATATGAAGTATAAGTCCATTTTAGGAACCATATATGATTAATCTCACTATAGATCGACTTATGTATAAAATTTTTGCTAACCTTTTGTTTGAGACAGATGGAATGACCCGTCATTCTATCACATGATCTGCTAACACTTCACAAATAACAAATTCAACTTCATTTATTTAAGAGATGAAGTGGAAATTGTTAAAGGCACAAACAACAGTGAGATTGTACCAAAATAAAGTAAGTATTTATTCTAATTCAAATTCTTTAACTTTAGGGAAATGATCTTGAAAACCAAAAATGTTGTCCTAGTTCTCTTATACCTGATGAATCAGATGGTACCTTAGATCGTCACAAATTTATGGATTTGTGATTACTGGCTTTTCCATAGCCATGTTCTCTACCACTCTCCATCAGAACATGATGGTTATATTTCTCTTCCATATCCATATTTTCACCTATGTGGAAACCCAGTGATTAGTTTATTTGGGTAATCGTTACATTTCATACTTTAGTTTTTAAAAGCCAAGTTTTGGTATTCCCTTTTACGATGTGGGTTTCTATTAAAGAAACTTTCAAATAGTAAACCATTTATAACCCCGACGAATTTCGAGGGCGAAATTCATTTTAAGGGGGGTAGAATGTAACAGCCCGAGATTTTATGAAAAAATATTCTTTTTATTTTACTAATGTCTTGTGTTATACGCTACACCAAAAGGATCTTGCACAACACGCATCCTTGACTTGCCTTACATTACACGCAATCGCAACCTTCCTCGATAGCGTGTGTGGTACGTAATCCTGAGTTTCACGAAACAATGATATGCTATTAAAATATTATTAAAACTAGCCGTTATGAATAGTAATAACCACTTTTTAAATTTTAGAAATTTTAACTCTCAAAATGGAATTCATTTTTGGATTCGGAGTATCGAATTTAGCCTAAGGTGAAATTTTGGTACTTTTCGGATAACTTTCATATTCTGATGAATAGTGAAAATTACTAAATTATAATTAAAAACAACTTTTTTAATCGAAATAATTAATAGTGATAAATCATTAATTTGAGTGGTTTAAAAGTATATTTAGAATATATTTTTACAATTTAATACAATGTTGGTCATTGGATGTAATTTCACATTTAAACTAGACATAAACAAGTGTCAATCTTTTGATAGATATTGTTTCTTAAAAACACGCTATTTGTTTTAACAGCGGGATTTAATTATAAAATTAATTAATGCAACTTTTATGTTATGAATTTGGTAAAATAGACTTCATTTTTGAATTCGGAATATGAAATATAGCTTGGGATGAAATTTTGGCATTGTTCTGAAAAACATCAATTTTTGATGAATAGTGAAACTACTAAGTGGTAGGTTAAAAACTGAATTTTGCATAAAACTTAATTTTACCGCTTCTGTGAATGGAATTTCGAAAATCCGAGAGACACGGTTAATATCAAGGACTAAAATGTGGTTCAATGAGATCAAAATAATTTTTTGGTGAATAGTAACTTTTTACTTTTTTTACCACGGTTAATAGTAAATAGGGTAACTAAGGGTAAATATGATATTAATATTACCCTAACACATGTCCTAATTCTATTGGACAAGTGTAATTCGACCAAAAACAAACTTAGGAATAAAATATGACCATTTAGGCCCACTTGGATTAGATTAGGACATTTATTATTAATTTATTTAAAGAAGGGTTAAAATAGTTAAAATCAAAGTTTAATAAGTAAATAATTTTTAATATGGGGTTATACATAAGATAAATTAGACTATAAATATTCATTAGAAATCTAAAAAGATTTCCTACATAAGGGTATTTTATTTGTAATTTTTAGACATTAAATAATTTAATTTATTTACGACACAATGATGATGCAGTAATTATCTTATTAATGAAATATTGACATAATTGATGTTATAAACAGAAAAATAAATGTAATTTGAGACTTTTTATGAATTCCACTAATTTTATAGGTTACTATGATATATTAATGTTGATTTAATCAACTTGGTTCGAACATATAATTCTGTTATGACTTTCACAAAAATCATATATCAAATAGTGTTAAAATTGACACAAAATAGTTTTTAAATCAAATATTATATTATTAATTGTTATTTTATTACTAAAAATCTAAGGTTCAGCCAAATGACTTAGATAAGGATATATATATTAATAATAAACAATTTGGGGTTCGTTTGGCACGTTATAGTAAGTGTATTAACCATATAGTGAAAGAAAACAAAAAGACACGGTAAAAGTTAAATTAATTAACTTAGAGTTAAATCTAATTGATAAGGTTAAAATAATACCCTAAACTTGTCTAAATCTTATTGGTTTATAGGATTTCGACCCATCCCCACTTTAGCTTCGAAATAAGACCCTTTGGAGCCATTATAAACCGATTTTGACTTTAATATAAAATAATATTTTGAGATATTCCTAAGGTGCCCCTCTCCTCCCCTATAAAAGGACACCTCCTCCCCCTCCTCCTCACACCAATTTGAGCACTCAAGCTCGGCCAACCCCTGCCATTTTCCCTTCTCCACTTCCCTAGAATAATCCTAGAGGTCCTGGTCTTCTCCAAAGACCAATCTTAGTTCCTTAAGTGGAGGATTCAAAGAGGCGTTCCAAAGAATAGGTAATATCCATTACCGATCTTTTCAATTTCTTTCTTCTTCAACTTCTTCTTCTTTAGTTGTTTCATGATAAAGTAATAACATCAATATTACTTACATACTGATATGTTATTATAAATATGAAACAACCCTAATTCACCTTCTATCCATCCTACGGAAAAATGAAATCACCGCGCGTGCGTACGTACGGAATACCGTCTTCACGCCGTGGTGTAATCTATTTTCCACCATCACCTTACAAGGATGGGTATAATGGTGTAATGAGTAACTATATATGATTATTATGAAGTAATATTGATACTGAAATAATATATATATACTCCAATACAATTCCACGATCATAGGAACGATATCATCACTCGTGCGTACGTACGGAATACCGTCTCCACGATGTGATGCGACTCGTTCTACATGATCTTCATTTCATAATGATTATATAAATGAATTGAATGAATAAATATGGTATATACTACACTAATACAATTCTGGAAATGAATTATCTATAACCTAAAGATAAGAATAAGAATTTATTCGACAAAACACGCATAAGAACAAAAAGTTATAAAGACCCGAGTAACAAGTAACAATGAAATATTACTAACAAGAAGCTAATAATATGACCATATATGATATCATATAAATATGTATGATTCTGGAATAAGTCAATAACATTATTTAAACCATTATACAGGAGCTTCGGACACGAACAAAGCAAATCGGACCTAAGGTAAGGGAAATATCACAATCTCATTTTTATCCGAGATTGTTTATTCGTAAGTATTTATTGGGGTGTATTTTATCATCCACATCCATGTTTCATCAAAATGTAATATTATTTCCATCCACATACAATTGTTTAAATCCATTTTTACCCTTCGGTGAGTTTTTAGTAATATCTATGAAAGGAATCTTTTGTCATACGAGGTACTTTTTGACTTTTCCGACAAAAGTACGAAGAATGTTTTTTTAACTTATACGGTATGAATGGATTTTTAAAACATTATTTCCAAGAAGCTTCCTTTACAAGTTTTCAAGTTTATTTTTAATCAACTTCTTTTAGTTTAAAGTTTTATGACATGTTAAGAAAGGAAAAATGTTTTTGAAAAAGAAAGGATATTTTCCTCAAGAATGGAGTTCAAGTGTTTTATCAAAATTATTTTCCATCTAAGATAATAAAGGGTTCTGTTTTTATCCCTATTATTACATGGATTTGATTATGTTGTAATGGAAATATTTTTATGAATTCCTTTACCTTATATGAATTGTTTTATGATGTCATGTTGTTTAAGAATCCCATTTTTATTACATGGGTTACGCTATGATGTATGGTTTATGATTATGTGGCACACATAAGAAAAGGATTCATTATAAGATGGGTGGGACCTATATCTCCCTCCAATGCATTGGGTAAAGATTTTATATCTCATGAGATAGACATGGCTGGAACAGAAGGTTATTTCGGTTCAGTGATACAGGACTGAAACGAGGAGTGAACTCGGTTCAGAAAGGGACTTTGTCCACTAAGATAGTCTTGGCAATGAGTCATGACTAACAAGAAATGATTTTCCATGATTATGTGTGCATGCCACAAAGTTTCAAGTTTTATGTTATGATTATGGGGATCTCATTTTCAATTCTATGATTTATCCCATGTTATGATATTATGAGCTCTTTTGCAGGTCAAGATTTCCAAAAGCTACGTTCTTATGTATATGATGTGATTGATATTTCTTTTGTTTACCCTTACTGAGAATTTGAGCTCACCCTTTTTTGTTTTTCTTTCCCCAGGATATAAAGAAAGGTTTTAGGTAAAAAAAAGGGGAAGATCATTATGGGAGATATTGAAGATCTTTCACCACGTTTAGAAGATTACGTTCCGAGTTTCCAAAGACACTAAACTATTACGATCCTTGTGTGTGTGTTTTTGTTATGTACTAAGTATTCCGCAAAAGTAATGTAATGTCCATGTACGATAAGCTTCGGGTCTCTACAGTATGGATGGTTAACTACCCCCTTTGTCCCCGCTCCCTTCTCTGGGTAGTTACTTTTGATGGTAGGAAAAATGGATAGTTTTCCCCATATATGTATCTAGAGGGATATAATGGCTTGTGGTTATTCACCAACATATATTCTAGATATAGTTTCCCATGGACTACTATAGGTGAAATGTGTATAGGATGTGATGTCTTGAGGATCCTTTCTCGGTGTGTGGGATGTAATGGCTTGAGGTAAAATTCCCAAAATACTATACACGTTATGAAAGATATGGTGGCTCTTGAAAACTACTTGGTAACTTTTCTTATGTGGACATGGTGGTTTTGTTTCCCGAGGTGCATGTTGTGGTACTTTGTCCAGGTGTCTGTGGGCAATCCTTTTTAGGCAGAGATGCTTAGGACGTGCAATGTTGGGGCAAAGTGGCAAACGTGTCGAGACGTGGTAGAAGGGTGCCCTTGTTATTCTTTATTATATCATATTCTATTTTATGTGATACATGGTGAGAGTAGCCGTGGTGAGGCAGGGAATTTAGTATACCTATTTAGGTGATGAGTTAGTTTCACTTGTTGTTCACTATTTTTTAGCATGTTCTCTTTACTTTTTCACGAGAGGCTCCGGGGAGGATCCTACTGAGTATAATTTTATACACACCCTATGTATATATAAACTATTTTTCCGGTAACTTGGAGAAGGATGGAGATAAATCTTGTTTCTACTAGCTTGGGGTTGCAGGAGCTATTCGGGCTTATGATTGCTGTTGGTTTTTAATTTCCTTTGGTAATTGTAGTTTTCCCCTTTCAGTTGTAGTAGTTTTGCATGGAATTAAATATGTTTACTTGGGACTTGATTTATATTATTATCTGAGATGGATTTGTTAGGTGTCTTTCATATCTCTCTCTTTGGCATGTGTTCTCTTAGAGGGTAATGCCTCCCATTTGTGTGTTCACTATACCCTCGGTGCTAGTCCCCAACCCAGGGCCCACTGTAGGCAGGACTCTGGGGTCATTATCTCTCCTCTCACATTTCCACCCTAGGAGGGGTACACTTTGTGAGGAGGGGTTTGTTACATGAAGAGTATTTGAATGTGTTATAGTTGGAAAAAATGGAAACATTCTATTAAAATATATGAATCTTCTTCGAACAAACATCAATTCTTTACACCTTAATCCCTCTAAAGATTGTATTCTAAACAAAATAAGACATAAGAAAAATGGGGTGGAATATTATTGAGGAATTTATATGGGTCATGGATGAATTAACTGGCTCTTCAATTGTGGGTAGAAGAGGAGAGGAGTTTTCCTTTTATAAGAGAGAGAAGGGGAACTTTTTGAATTACATAATTTATGACATTAATATAAATAAATTTTCTTGAAACAAATGGTTCGAAAATGATATATTTATATGATAATATGTATTTAGGAAAAAATAATCTCATAAAATAAATTTTTTCCATGATTTTGTGATGTTTTTACACTTATCCATATGTTTTAATCCCCTGGAAACCCTTTTGACAATTACAAAAATAACAATGTTTTTTACTCATAAGGGGTCACGATACTTACTATAAAAAGAAAATTAGACCATAAATGACCATGTTTTTTATTTTCAAAAATAAAAAATTCATTTTTTTGTTGATAATAATTTTATGATTTTTAAACCATTTCATACAATATTATATATTATATAATATCAATAATGAATTTTTTGGGAATAAAATAATATTATAAAATATTCTAACTCTATATCATGTATCATCATACAAGAATTATTTTTATTGGAAGATAAATAATAAATGGTCTTATTATAATACAATAATGATTGTTTTGAAGTTTTAGAAATCATTTTATATAGTATAGTTTTTTTAACCCCTTAGTAAAATAATTTTATCTTTAATCGTGATAATGACAGTTTCAATATTAATGTTTTATAATATCACATATAAGTTGACAATTTGATTATAAATGTACAAGGGGTAAAATTTTGAAACATTTATAACCATAATTTTCATATTTCAATATAATTATATTTTTTAAATAATTTAATAAAATATTAGTCCTTATAAACTTTTATTATAGTCATTTTGGAGACTATTCCCATATAGACTTTACAAGCAACATTACATTAATGAATTTAGAATATAAATGATTCAACAATTATATAAAATGTTATTTTTTTCTATATAATTAATGTTACTCTATAATAAATCTACACATTGTTATTTATGTATTTTTAAATTCATTTATTTAATTTTCCAATTAGTTTAATAAATATTATGTCAGTATTGCGTAAGTATTTAATTATATGTTATACCACTAAAAAATGATAATAATTTTAATTGATAAAAAAATTAATAATATATATTTCACATAAAAATTTATAACTTAAATTATTCCAAAAAAATTTATATGTTGGAATTCTAGAGATATTAATGCAAATAGAGTCACTTTTTTGACATTTTCATTTACTCAAATTTTATAAAGGTCATATTCAATGAAATATTGAACCTTTTTGAAATATTTTTAAAAATTGGATGGTAATGGAAAATATAAACTCACCCACCAGAATAATGGATTTTTTTGGGGTCATTTGTATCCCTTATCAATTTATTTTTAACCTTAATTATACAATTTACCCTTACCATGATGGAACTCTTTTACAACTGTTACAATTCATAATGACCAAAAATAAAATAGAACTATTCTAAAAATCCGGACCCATTGATTCCATATGTGGAATATAATTTTTGGAAATCATTTTATAAATGTGGGATAAATTAATTTATGATAAAAATATAAATTGAATCTAAAAAATAGTGTTATCATAAAATGAATTTTTAAAATAAAAAATGTTTTTATACAAAATAGAAATATATAATTCATTATAAATACTATAATAGAAATATGTTTAATCATAAATAAATAGTTAAATTTTCAAACTAATCCAAAATTCATTTATACAAAAAATATTCTTCAAAAAATATTTATAATAAAAACCATTATTTTTTACTCTTCATTGAAAATAAAAACTTATCATAATATTCCCAAAAAAATAATCCTAAGATATTTTTAATATGATCATTTCAAAAATTATTTCGTTTTTATCAAATAAATTATTTAATATTTGTAATATTAATTATAATATTTTCTACAAAAATGAAAAAAAAATTGATCAAAACATGTTTTTTCGAGAATAAAATTATAGTACTGAGAAATTAGTTTTTATTTCATAAGAATTAACCAATATTTTTTCATAACGTATAAAATTTAAATATATATAAATATTTTTTAAATATTTCTTATCCCATCAAATTTAATGGTTATGTTATAATTGTAATATTTAACTATGTATGTTATTTCGTGGTTTGTTGTAGCTTGGTGTTTTTATTATGTATTATATCGACCATTGTACTATTTTAAAATCTCATAATATTATATCTCACCATACTCTTAAAAACGTTCATCCTATCAATTTGGACACTCGATCGGCAAATAGGGAATTTAAATTTGAAAATTCTATTTTTTTTATTCCCACATTGTAAAAATGGTTATAAAAACACCACTTCACAAGAGGGAATAATAAATGAAAAATCCATCTGGAATAACACAAAACTAGGATTCTATATAAGAAAAAATTATTTTGAAGTGAAAATATGGACATGAAAGAAAACATAAATTTTGAATAATTATTGAGATTGATGAAGATCATTGATAAATGGAATTTGAAATATTATGATAATTTTAATCACAATAGAAACATAAAATACACATATGCGAAGAAGAACAATGATCCATTAGAAATGAATATAATAAGTTGAACTTTTGATTTTAAAACCCTGTTACTTGATTTGATAATTACATTACCATTTATGATATGAACTTGAGGAAATATAAATATATTCCAAATATAATTTCATCAATTAATCTCTTTATATAACAATGAAATAATTTTCTTCATTTTTTTATACAAGATTAATACATCATTCCTGGAGAAACAAGATAATATTCTAACATATCACATAATGCAAAAATGTATGAAAATATATACCTGTTATCATAAAACATTAACCAATACCAAATTGGTTTCTATTAGTTTTGATAAATCTAAAAATGAATAAATAGTCTTTTTAAGAAATAATACATCATTGTCCAAAATTCATGACTAATACCCAACATTCAACATCAATCAATATATAAAAAAATATCCTTAAAATTATTCAAATGTTTTAAATTAATATTGAAGCAATAATATTAAAATTATTTGACACTATATTATTCAAAGATAAATTTAATATTTAACTCAAAATAATATTACTGACTCATAAAGACATATATCCCAAAATTTATATTACCAAATCATATAATCTCCAAAATACAGTAATTATTTCAATAAATAACCCGAATCTTAATAAAGAAACATTCAAATCATATATGATTCCAAAAGAAAAATCACTCCTTATTCCTCAAATAAAATCCATACATATCCATAAAAAATTCCAATTAACTTAATTATATAAGTTTACCAGAATTAGTGATCTTATATTAAAATAACCTGCCTGCAAATCATTTTTTTTTTGATTTTCTAAAGCCGGGTTAAAGGGGACCGGTACCCCAACGTACAACATGCACACATAGACGAAACTTAAACAAACCAGAACAACACAACCTTACATATCATAATAGCCATAATCATCTCCAAACCCCATGCAGGATTCCTCCTCACCCGTAGCCGATGCCCACTCTGGGTCCCTCCAATAGTTGTCTCTTTGAACCCTACTTCTAAGCTGCTCCAGAATAGGCCGTTCAGGTGAGGCATCGACGACCACTCTTCCCTTTTTCAGAGCAATCACTACCTCCCCACTCCTCTTAGAAGCTGATCTGGTCCTCAACGGTGGCGGAAGGTGCGAGTAATCCTTCTGCACCCTTCTTCTTGTTTGAGTAGACATAGGCCCGCCGCTTGTATCCATCTTTTGAGTCCCTCTCTTGACAATATCACTGAAAGAAATCCCAGCCAGCTCACTCACAGTTCCTGTTCCTCCCCCAGAGTTCTCCTCTCCTCCACTATGTTGCTCCCTCCAAACAGAAACCGGGCATTCCAAATTATCCAGCCTCTGATCTGTATTGCTGATTTCCACTAAAGGGAGACGCCCATCTTCATTTGGAGCCTTTTCCACAGCACTGGACAAGGCCGCATTCCCTTTACTATCATTGCTTCTACTCTTGCCCCTCCTTCTCTTGGGCGAGGTGTTACTTCCATCCATGCATAACTCCTTGGCGGCCTCCACTTGACCCCAATTCCCGATAGCGATCTCATTTCTTGTTGGTTCCATACCCTCCTCCCCACCTCTGGAAACACTATTTAAAGCCAGTTCACCATCACCATTACCAAGGAATTCAAACCTGTTGGATAAAGCAACAAAAGGCTTGGCCATTGGATCTAAACCTCTAGCCCCTTCTGTGAAGGGAACCTGCAGGACAGGATTGGTACTCGCATCCCCCACAGTCTGAACCAAATCAGCTCCGCCTCCATCAAGCAGCCAATCCACCGAATCCTTAGCACCTTGGTCGTCCTCCTCTAGCACCCTACTGACCTCAACCACCGGCCCATCCACATCCGGTGTCTGGGAATCCAAATTTACCCCTACTGTATTCATCTCCTCAACAACAGGGGAAAGAGTCTCCTCAACAGCCGCCTTGGTGGCCTCACCTATCAGACTGTCCACTCCTACAGATTGGGAACCCTCCTCTTCGTCAACAGCCGCCTTGGAAGTGTTTCCCACCCTCAGATCCAAATCCGTTGGTCTTCTCCTAGCCTCCCCATCCCTTCTACTGGGAACATGTAGCCGGTCCTTCAAAGCTCCATTCCTACGGCAAAAATCCACTTCATGTCCCAGGAGGTGACAAGAAGAACATAAACCCGTCCAGTTCTCATAAACCACCTACTGTCTACACCTGTACTCTTCCCCTATGGTAATCCACACATGATCAAACGGCCGTCGAGAGGCATCCATCTCCACACAAACCCAGGGATTAACCGGATGGCACACAGCCTTAGTGCGACTATTAGAACACAAAAACCTTCCTACGAGGTTGCCAAGCATTTGAATAATAGCAAGGTTCTAGAAGGGAAGCGGAAAATTAGGGAGACTTACCCAAACTGTTGTTGACGGAGAATCGCGCTTCATGTGAAAGTCGAAAGACCAGCGTAATAGAAGGAAGCGATACCCGTTGAAACTGCGACGAGCTTTCGACTAAGCAGTAATGAGATCTTCCTCTGATTCGAACCGAATCATCATGTGGTTCCTGTCAAGAAGACCGACAATTGCCCTTTCCTGTAGCTCCCACGAACCGAAGATAAATCTGTCGAAGGCATCAACAGAAGGTCGTCCATTTCTAAAGAATGCAATCAAGGTTAGATTCAGAAGCGCAGAAGATTCTGAGAACTCTGAAGTTGAGAGATGTAGGTTAGGTCTCCCATTGAACAGATCTGACGCCTTAGGGCTCAAAGAGATTTTTGGGAAAGAAGGAAGAAAGTCTGGATTCGAAAAAGGTCTAAAAACACCTGGTCTCGCATCGTTCGGCGAATCCCCCTTCCCCCCCAGCGGGGGGAAGGCTGGCCCCGTCGCCGTCGTCACCGCTCGCCCAGAAGTGTCAGGGTTTCTCTATCTTCGCCGTTTATATTAAAATAACATTAGTCTCTTAATCACCAAATCAAATTTTAGTCCCATTTTTATATATTTTATAAAACATATGTTTCAAAAGTAATCAAGATTCTTATCCATTAAATAAATCCTATTTATTGATAATTAGGAAATCACATAGTCTAGTGGTAGGTGATGGACCCCATCCTCCCCTCAATTGGGGGTTCAAGCCCAATAGCCTTGCCAGATACAATGGGTTGTCATCTAGCCTATGGGTTGTCTTATTACTATAAATATATAATTCATATCTTATTCATAAATAATATGATTATAATCCAAAAAATGATATACAATTTTTCCTAAATAATACATCATGTTAAACCTAAGGGTTACATATGCCTCATCCAAATAAAACACCTCCCAAAATATCATTTATAACATTAAATTACCATTGCATAAAACCTCAAATGGGGTGTCTATGGATTTGAATATATGTTAAAGATTAAACATAAAAATATAAGATGGTATTTATAAATATTAAGATAAACTCTATTGAAAATATCCTACCCACTAATATTGTATAACCCCTACAGTAATACAAATTATAACGATTATAAATCTTCACTCCTAGATCTTGTACTAAAAAATAATCTTTATCCTTATGGATTTAAATTCAATATATGTGACATAATAATTATTTTAAAAACATAAAAATTTAAAAAAATATTGTAACACATACATAATAGAGTACCATCTAGGTTTATAATTTTTTATATTTAGGAACAAACTCCATTAAGGTGGACACCTCCACACAGTTCCTATTTTTTCCAAAAAATAAGTTATTTATCAAGAAATGTTGAATTAATTCAAGTTAACACCCATATCTAAAACTATTCCAATTATTAATATTTAAAATTATAAAAAATAACTAGAAAAATTATTTTAACATGTTAATTTAGGGAAAAAAATTTGTAAGATACAAATTAAAAAATAAAAACCATTAGTTCATAATATTTTTTTCAATGTTTTCAAAAACAAATTTGAGCTCAATGTAAATATTTTATTTCAATTTAAATAAACATAAATATATAAAAAGATTAATAAAAATTTCATAAAAAGTGTAAATGAAAATTTAACTACATAATTGTTTCTTTAAAAATATTGAAAAGTCATTGAAACGTTTTATCAATGACATACAATTCACATTTATGAAGCAGCAAATAATTTACTTTAAACATAAGATCAATAGAATAATTTTTTCCCAATATTTCCATAAAAACCCCTAGAATTAATATAAATAACATGTAGGTAACTTCAGATATCATTTTCAATATGACAATAATGAAATAACCAATATGGTTAAATTCCATTTCAAATGTTTTGGAGGCATATCATGGAAACACTCGTCTGTGGCTTATAACATAACCACCCATCTGTGGTTCATAAAATAAAAAATCATCTATGGATTAAAATGGGGCCTTTTATTATCATAAATAATTTCCAATAACCACAACATTATCATAACACTACAGATTTCATATATTTACTATTTCCACCCATATGAAAAAAAATGGATATTGGAATATAAATTCCATTGAATACACTATTTGAAAATAAATATAACAAAGGGAAATTATTTTTTAATAAAACATGAAATCTTATAAAATAGTCAATAACCAAATAATAGTTATGGTGGTGTGAAAATTCATTGTCAATGTAAATGTCAAAATAGAATATTCCTTTCATCTTTTGTATACAATGATAAAATAGCCTGTAAAATATTTACTTTTAAAAACCATTAAAATAAAGTCAAAATATATTTATATTATTATTTTATAATTATTTAATGCCCATATAAATATATCCATTTAGTCTTTATAATAATATGGGAATTGAGGAATATTATTTAGAAAATGAAAATTTAAATCATTTAAAATGGATTTGTTAATGTAAAGTGCTCATTAGGGAAAACATTAAAAATATTCCATTTAAAACATTTTAATGAAATAAATATAAGAAAAATTACCATTATCAAACATCTAATCATAAATAATATTTTTTTTGAAAAATGGATGAAAATGTTATTTAATGGAAATTTTAGAAGACAATTTTGAAAAGAATGTCTCTTACCTCGAGTCTGAATCTGCATGTACATTGATTATGTTCCAAAAAAATAGTTTTATGTTAAATATATAATTTCATAAGAAAATTATAGATATTAATTTATCCTTTTATATTATTAATATTCATGTTATATTTATTGACATATCAAATTATGTTCAAATCATACATTTTGATTATACTCAACTCATATATCCCAAATGACTTTGTTAGGTTGACTCTGGTCAAGATGTCATTATCTAATTATCTGAAGAATTAAATTCATGAAATAATTACCATATTTATACATAAATTATTCTTTTAAAATCAACCATAATATATGGTTAATAAAAATGAACTATGTCATAGTCATGGGGATGGTAGGTCGTATATATGAGTGTGTAACTTTTTCATTTTTGAATGATTGTGATGGAAAATTAATAAAAAGTATTTTAACATTAAAATTGATTATAATATCATAAATAACATATTATTTCATTGAGAATATATATATTTTTCATGTAATGTTGTCATGAAATATGAATCACATCGCTTTATGGGGGTGGTAGTCCATATGTCCACATAAATGATGTTATCATTTTTTATAGATGGAAATGAATGAAATTAATTTTTTCACCACTTTATAAAATAATAAATAATTTATTATTATCATATTTATACATTAGGTACATTATTACAACCATACCTATGAGATGGTGGTGGAAAAATAATTACATCAGTTCGAGAGGTGGTAGTCTTCCGTACAAACAAATAAAAATGTTGTTTCCCATTTGACATAAGAATCAATGTATACAGGTTATGAAATTGACATAAAAAAATATCAATATATAAATGAATCTAATGGTATTATTTAATCATTCCTGAATAATATTTTATGGATTTATAAGATTAAATAAAACTAAAACATTCGGTTAAAATTTATACCACTTCTTCGAACAACCTCTCTGACTTCCAAGATTCTGCACTATAAGGATATTATTTTGTGAAAAATATTACCTAGATAACATGGGGATGGATGTTTGTAAGAAATTTGGGAAGGTATTGTATGTACTAAGTAGATCTTGATTTTTGGGGAGAAGGGAATATGAGGTTCCGTTTTATAAGTGAGGTGGTTCAATTTTGGAATTACTTAATGTATAAAATTAATATAAATAAATTTTAATGGAAAAATAAATTTAAAATGATAAATTTAAATATATTATCAGTAATGGTATAGATAAACCCATATAATAAAATTTCGATGATAGTTTCTGATTTTTTCACTCTGATCATCTTATTTTAACCCCTTGTTTTAACTTTTGACAATTACAAAAAAATAATGTATTAAACATTAGGTTTAACTTTATTTACTATAAAAGGAATTTTGGGACATAAATGGAACATGGATGATATTTTCAGAAATATCATAATAATTTTTCGAAATATAAGTTTTTTTTATAAATTTAATATTATTAAATAAAAAGTATTTATTATATAATATCCTAACTGTAATTTTTGGAAATCCATGAATATTATAAAATAGTATGTGTCTAAATCATTGGAAATGGTTACAAAATGACATTAAATCAATGTAAAAGATTAAATGGTTTTTATATAATCATATATATAAATTTTTAATATTTTAGATATCATTATAAACCTTATCCTTTAGATTTACCCCTCAATTAACCAATTTTATCAATAATCGTGATAATGCCATTTTAAATATTTAATGGTTTTAACTTTATATATAATATGAAAATTATATCATAAATGGCCAATGTATGATATTTTAGACAATTTAGAATCTTAATTTTCCTATTTTATTGTTTTTATTATTTACAAATAATTTAATGAAATATTACATTACATAAAATATCATTTATGTGATTTTGACATTATTCAAGTAATTTTATTTTTGAGATAAACATGAGAGAAATTGATTATAAAAATAATCCACTAAAAATTCACTAATATGTTATTTTTGTCTATAAAATTATTGGGACACCATAATTCATCCATATTGTATCAATATTTATATGTTAAATTTCTTTTATTTTATTTTTCTATTAATTAAATAAATATGGTGTTAGTGTTGTGTATGCATTTAAGGAAATTATTCCATGAAAAAACTAAAAATAAATTATTCTGGTAAAAAATTCATTTATTATTAATGTGACCATTTATAACTAATCTTTTACTCTATTTTTCTTTTTGTATAAATTTTAGAGATTTTAAATTCAATGGGGTACCTTTTTTCTATTCCATTTAATTAAAAAGTATACAGATCTGAATCAAAGAAATACTGAACCACAATGAATGTTTCTCTAAATCTATATGGAAATTACCAAAATAATATAATAAAATAGTATATAGTAAAGTTCTAGGGGAATTTTTTAGTCCTATAATATTATTTTTAAACTTAATTACACAAATTACCTTTACCGTGGTGACAATTGTTTACTATAGTTACTATTTGTAATGAACAAAAGTAAAAGTGAAATATTTAGAGCATTCAAACCTATTAATTAAAAATTTGGAATTCATTTTTCATGTTTCAAATTATAGTAGTGGTATAAATTAATTAATGGTAAAAATAGAAACCACAATCGAAAATAATTTTTTTTTTAAAAAAATCAAATTTATGAATAAAAATATTTTGATAACAATTAAATTATAAACATTGTTCCAAAAAACACAATTGGATTATTTTTAGTCAAAATAAATTAATTCAATTTTATATATATTCAAAAATATAATTTTATTTTTTATTTACCTAAAAAGAAAATACTATTTCCAATATAAATTAATTTTTTATTATAATTATTAAATAAAACTTCTTAGGAATTTCTCAAGAATTTATCAAAAGATAATTCTGATATAATTATTTCAGAAAAGAAAAAAATTTACTAAAAAAATTCTAAAATTTAAAAAAGTTAATTATTATATTTGATCAAAAATGAAATAAAATCCATTTTTCAAGAAAACATAATTTTCTAAGAATAAAATAACTATACCAGAATGATATTTTATTTCATATGAATTACCCAATAATTTATTATTCCAAATAATTTTTATTTAAATATCATAATTAGGATAATCCAATTCAGACACACCAATTCAAAAAAATATGATGTAATGAGTATATTTAGACAATAATAATAATAATTTATAGCTTGTTAAGGGTAAGTATTGTAGATCTTGTGTGTTATCACACAGAGTATTCTTTTAAAATAACAAGATCTTAACCTTCAATGAATATAATGTACATAAACATATCCAGGTTTTAGTGACATACAATTACTATATATATTCTCATACAGGCCTTAATGGCTCTCAGTACTTGAATTCATGTATATATAGATTTTATGCATAATATTTTTATAATATACATGTTTATATGTAATTATACATGTTATGAAATTAGATATGAAATATATAATAGTATATAATTCGTTTTGGTCATTATATTCTTACAGTGTGGATTTTATTATGATATATAGTGACCCAAACTTCCCATAAATATATATTACATCTTTCGAGATCAATATACAATGAATTACACAAGAACAAACCTAATAACCATAATAGGTTATTGTCATTGGAGACTAGGTACAAAATCCTCTAATTTGGGGAGTGAAATTTAATGTTTCCCCCAATGATCATCCCATTTAGTAATCTTTATATACATACCCTAAATAAATCCTTTCTTGATAAATTGGGGAAACCAAAAATAAAAAGGGTGAGATCAAATACTCTGGAATGGTAAGAAAAGGGTATTATGTAAACATAACATGGGTATAAGGTTATATGAACATGAGAATAACATTTTCAAATCATACAATACATACCAAAGATAATAATCATCCATCATTTAATAATGATTAGCTGATCATCGTACATGAATCATAAGGAAATAAAATGACATGATCCATTAAAGAATAACAATGAAATAATATGTGTAATTTTGGCATACATATAAGCATAGAAAATAATTTCTAGATATGATAATTCTCACTTCCAAGGATATCGTAGCGGAATTTGTTTACTCCCAAAACCATCATAGTAGAAATACTAAATCGAGTTCACCCCCCATTCTAGTCCTTTCATACAAAACCGGGTCCACTCCCCATTCAAGTCCTATCAATCCCATGAGATATAAATTTTTATCCAATTTATTGGGGGGATAAATAGGTCCCACCCATCTCATTATGAAAATAATATTTATGACTTCCATAATATCATAAAAAATTCAATATATCATAAGTAATGAAATGAAATGGGTTTTATAAACATTTCATCATACCATAACCTATAAAAAAGAACAATTTTTATAATCATTTATTCCTTTAAGAATTTAATATCCCATGGAGTAAGAATAAGGTTTCATAATAATTTTATCATGGTATAACTCATCAAAGAGAAACAAGTTTCATCAACACCATAATCATAAACAATTCATAGAAAGAACATGAATGGTATCAGTGGATCACATTCATAGTACGACACAAGTAACATCAACGTATGTAATCATAGATAAAAATTTATTTTGACCTATAATTTAAAACATTAATTGATGAAAATATCATATCCACTTTGAAAAACACATTTTTTAAAACATAAAAATAATTAAATTCTTTTTCTATGAAAATAACCTTGAAAATTTATAAAAGAACCTTCAAAAAGAATTTAAAAACATTTCTCATGTAAAATATCATTTCTTATTTAAAAACAAAAAAAAATTAAAAGATAAAATATTTTTAAAATATAATTAAAATATGATTTAAAACATAAAATAAATTTTTAAACAAGCAATTGTTCAGGACATAGGAAAACTCCATTCATGTTTTATATGTTACAACTAATGTTCCTTCCACATTTTAGGTATAATACAAAGAGGTATTGCACATAAAATTACATAAATATTCAATTAAAAACATTTATAAAAATATTTTAATTTGGATTTTAATTTATTTAATAAATTATTACAAAGAAAATTTTTTTGAAAATATTTGTTGCAAAACATGTTTTTTAAAGAAAATAGTTTTCTGAACGAAAATAAAAATAATGTTGTGTTTTCATAATAAATTTTCCATTCGTTATTTTAAGAACCAAAGAGTGGTAAATGATACTATTACATGAAAATATATTTAATGACTATAGGATAAGAATATTCATGAGATTATTTATAGATATATAAAAAGATTTTTTCCTCAGAAGAATAATCTTAAATAATCGTGATAAACATTGATATTGTAACATGAGAGCATGACAACTTTGGTAACTTGAATCATAATACCCATGAAATATCAATGTTAAATGAAAAATATATTATAATGAGGATTAATAAATCTATAATATTAAATTGAAAAATGTTTGTATATATACCTCATAAAATATGGTAGGTGTATAACATAACAAATGTGTCAAAGAATAAAAATTGAGACAAAAATCACTTACTGCTTTTGTATATTATAAACTGTAAAACAAAAGAAAAAGAGATCCCATAATGAATATTTAAATCCAAATACATTTCATGTTAATCATCCTAAAATAAATTCATTTGAATTATACAAACCACATAAAATAAATAGATTGCGAATATGGAATGTGTCTCACAAAAGAAGAAAGTAAGAATGAAATCGCTTACCTTAAGTCTTGACTTCCATTCTACACGTTGTAGAATCTTGTATAAAAAATATAATTTTATCATAAATTTATTACAAATATATATATATATATACAATTCCATATATGATTTATATTACTTTTTTTTACCCATTTATAAACAATACCATTTTAAAGTCAGGTTTCTAGCAAAATGCTCATTTTTTCGTATATGGCTAGATTATTTATTCCTAGTCCTCTTACATCATTAATTTTCTCATAATATACATAACTTTATACATTATATAAAAATCTTATATATTCATTATATAGTTATTTAAATTAATCCCTAAAATTTATTGATAAAAAGTGAAATACACCATTCATGGATATGACATGCCATACATATGCATGAACACTATTTTCATTATCTTATTGGGTTAAAAGAATGAAAAATTATGAATTATATATTATCATTAAAGAATAATTTTTATTTCATATATATCACATATGTTCTTTAAAATAATCCTTATTACGTTTAATGTAAATCGTGAATGAATCGCAATCCTTCGTGAGGTGTTAGTCATTCGTACAAATGGGTGATGTTATCATATTCACAAAAATGTATAGTATGATTTATGTGTGATATAATATTTCGAAAATCATAAAAACATCACAAATATTATATATATACAATTAATATAGAATTATATACCACCATGATAAGTAGTAAGGAAAAACTGAATGACATCTGTATGTGAGGATGTAGTCCACCATACACACAAGTGATGATTTTGTAACTCATTTGATTAAAATAGATATTATTGATGGATATTAATTTAACCTAAAAGTATATATATTAAATATAATTAGTTTATGGTATCATCATGATAAAATAATAATTTATGGAAGTTACATGAGAAAAAAAAAATAATAACACTCACTGAAGAATGTTACCTCTTCTTCGCGTTTACTCTTTTGGTGTGTACTAATGACTGGATAGGATGGATATAAGAAACAAAAGGCTTATAGGATTATATAATTAATGATGGGAATTTATTTGGGAATGGATCTACTTTACAAGAATGGATTGAGGTTTTAATGATGAAAGGATATGGGTGGAATTTTATATGTGAGGTGCGTGGAACCCTTTTAAATACCCAAAATTAATAACTATTGGGATTCCACTCATACCTAATGTGACTCTAAATTTGATAAATAAGTGGACAGAGAGATGATATGGTCAAATAAAATAATAAAAAATGTGTTATATATGTTGTTCATAACATCTAGGTTTCTTTATTTTTATCATTTTGGTTTTCCACTATGGTAACTAGCCTTTTTAATCTAGGTAATTTATCTTTTAAAAATAATAAAGTGATCCTTAGTATATAATTTTAAAATAATATTTATAGTTAAAAATCAAATTCACAAATTAAATATAATTTCTGTGATGAATATTAATTTAAAATGGGTGAATCCAATATGGAAAACATCAGTTTAACCTTAACTACACTAATAGAGAAATTAATATTTAGTGGTCAATATAACTATTATGAAATAAAAAAAATTCATGAAGGGAATATAGTTTATATTTATTTAAATTTAAAAATTAGTAGGATGATGATATAATTTTTATAAATTTTAAATAATTTAATAAAATATTAATTATTATATAACAACATTAATGTGAATTTTGATATTATTCATTTAATTTGAATTTCAAAATTACAAGACAATGATGTAATTAAAATATAATATTATCACACCTTTTAATTATTATATATTCATATAAAAAATTAATTTTAGATAATAATTCAATCAATTAAAATTAATATTAATATTTTAATATCATATACTTTATTTCTTTATTAACAAAATAATTAAAACATTTTCATTTCTGAAGAATTTAAATTAAAAAATTATCCATAAAAAAATTTATCCTAATAAAAAGAAAATTTATATTTCAAAATAATATTTATAGCTGAACCTATGTAGTTTTGACCCTTACTGAAAGCATTATAGATGTTAAACCCAAGGAATGTACATTTTTTTCTTTTTCATTACATAATATACTATATGGGTCATATTCAATGAAAAATAGAAATAAATTGAAATAATTAAGATAAATTTATAGAAATTTGGTAATTAAAATAAAAAAAATTAAATAAGAAAATATTTTTGGTCATTTTCACTCATATCCTTTTAGTTTATTTATTTAATAAACACATTTTTATCTTAATCATCGTAATTAGTTTTTTTTTACTATTTTCACTATTATTTTGGTAATGAAATAATCTAAAATTATTAGATAAAAAATTATGATTATTCCAAATATGTTAAACATTTTCATAAATTTCATTTATAGAAGAAGAAAAATTCAATTATAAAATAAGTGTCATAGACGCTGTGATAATGTACGGTTTTAAAGACAAAACATTGAAAATTTTGGAAAAATTTTATTAAAATAATAAATAGAAAAATTGTCTCTATTCATTTAATTGGATTAATAGATATATAAATTATCTTAATATACTTTAAAAAAATTAAAATATAATTGAACCTTATAATAAATTAAAATGAAATGGTCATTTTAAAATAAAATTCAGTGTTTTTAACTATTCATAAAAAATAAAACTTTTCAATGAAATCAATAAAAATAATCCTAACATAATTTTTATATTTTAATTTAAATAATTATTTATATCTTATCCTATTAATTTTATAATAGTTTAAAATATTAATTTCATTATTAAGCACAAAAAAATATTATTTTTTACAACAAAATTATTCCAAAACATTAATAGTTTTCTAGAAATTATGTCTCTTTCATCCATATACATTATATATATCAAACCATCAAAATTAATATCTAAAAATTAATTTCTACTATTCATATAAAACATTTGAAGGGTGAGGTGATATATATTATATTAAATAATAATATTTTTATATTATGTCTTATTTTATTAAAAATTGGTATCATGTATACCATAAGCTAATCTCAGAATTGTTTATAACTCAATTAAAACATAATATTGAATGTAATTCAATATATCTTATTATTACTTGTAATATCATCTAAGATAATTGTTACATGTAACAAATAATATCAAAATGATTAAATTTTTTTGAAGAAAACATTTCACAAAATATATGGGTTTTATATTATAAACCCTTAAAATGAATTTCACCTTCAAAATTCATCTTCATCATCAATGGTTATCCTTTTAAAAATTACTTCATATAATCCACCATCATACAAAGGAATAATAAAACTTCTGATAGAAAGTTAATGTTAGAAACATAACAGTTACAAAAAATAACTCATAACTTGGTTTCCACACAAAATAACATAGGTGAGAATGGAACATTTGAACATTGAAGAAAATCATATATAATTATAGAGAGTGATTAAGGCCATTGATCAAAAAAGGTAAATAACCAATGGATTGAAAAGGGCCAAAAAACCATAAATCCTTGATGATTTCAAGGACAATTTGATTGATAGGATATGAAGGTAATATGATATCATTTTTTTTAAATCCTTTTCTTAATGATGATAAATTATTTTTAAAAGGAAATATACTTAGTTGACATATTTCAATTTTATAAAAACAATTTAATCCTTTAGTTCTACATCAATTGAAATCAAGTAATGATATTTATGCTCGAGGCGCTAAAATTTACATTTAATGGATTGTAGTATCCATAAAATAGTGAGAATCTTTCTCTCTATCTCTCACAATTTTCGAAAACCATTCTGGTTAGAAAACGTTATCCAATATGAAAAAATATTCATTTGGTGAAGTAATCCATTAATCTCCAAAACCATATACAAATTTCAACTCAAACCATTACATAAATACTTATCCTCATAAACCTTCCAAAAAAATTCAATATTTATAAAGAGGGACACTATATTTGTCAAAATCAAATTATCACTAATCCCTGATATATCATAATATAGATATTTTTTTTCATATCCCAATCATGTCAACACCTTTATCTTGTGTTCTCATTAATTGTGGTAATAACATGAAGTACTATAAAAATATATTGAAAACATACATGCATCGTAATTCCTTATATAAGAGACACATTATTGCACATATTTCTTAAATCCAAAAATTTTGTAAACTCGGTCAATGATAATATATACCCATTATTCAAAAAATCCTCAATCACTTATAAGCTAATTATTAACATAAAATTTTATTTATTAGATTCAATCATATTTTAATCCCATAATAATGATCTCACCTTGTGGAACATATTAGGATTTTTTTCTCAAACATATAATTTCAATAAATAAAGAATTTCAATTAAATAACTTCACTTGGACATAAACACCATTCAACAAATACTTTCACACACACAAATAAGACATACTGAAAAGTCCATATATATTTTATAATTATTTACCTCAAATACATAAACATACTAATCATTAAAATTTCAATATACACCATTAACCACGATTCTTCAACTTATTCCATTAAAATTCATTCCATTTCTATTTTATTTGATGTATAATAATCATCAGAAACATAAGAATTATTCATAAAACCATTCTCATTCTCTACACGAGACTTCAACTTCGGAAATGAATTTAAATAATTCTCATACTTCCCACATTCAATAAATTTAATAATATATGATGTTTTAGGAATTCCATTTTTCTTAACTATTTTATTAGTGGAAATATTCTTTTTTTATCACTAATTGCTTACTTTGTGTACTTATTCCCCACACATGAGAATTGTGCTACTCCATTTGATATATTCTTATAGGTTCTTCTTCCCACCTTCTTGAAATGTAGTAAGATGATTATTTTTTCCTTTGTATTTTTTACATAATAATATTCATAGAAGTTATTATTCCTCTTATTTGATATTTTAGTAATCTCACCAAAGATCATGTATTGAAATCATATATTTTCATAGATGATTATGAATAATCATTATTTCTTTCTCTCAAGTCATCAGATAATTTGGTTGCATAGAGTCACATAATTTTCTATAAGATTTAATGTTTGCATGATTACTTCTAGTTCACTCCATTGAATAAAAGAAAAAATCCAGAGTGTGATCAACTATAATCATATTGGGAAAACCAATAAATGATGAAAAATAAATTATATGACGTCTAAATTATGGCACATTATTGTTAATCTATGATATATTAGGATTAAACTAGGCCATAAATGATCATTATCTATTAAAATCCCTTATAATGGTTTACAAGGAACACTTGTATTAACAAAAGAATATCCACCAAGAGTGTCAAACGAGGTATGTAGTAAGGCCTATTGTTTTACACCAGTTCCTGATCAAGTCTATCTCAAAATTGTGTTTTTAGGTTTATCACCCACAGAATGATATGTGCCAAATTCATGTCCAATTGTAGTGTCTAGAATGAAATAAATTTATATATATATATATATATATATATATTATTTACTTGGTTGTATAATTACATTAAAACACACACACACCTCACACACAAAACCCTAAAAGTATGGTCATATCCCCCCAATGGATAACCCACCCAACCATCCACTTTTATTACATCATATATTTTTGACCAAAAGGCCAAATGGGCATGAATCCCATTACATGGCTTGTAGACCCCAAATTTTGTCACAAAGGCCCATTCTTTAAAAATTACCAATCTAATACAATACCACCACTACTATAACTAGAATATATTTATATATATAGCATATAATATAATACATAAAAAACATTATGGTACTATATTATACTTTGGATTAACCAAAAGGTTTTCAGTAGTGTCTTCTCATAATATTTTCCAAATGTTAACTAAACCTTCCCTTTTATAAAAACTACAGTGGCCCATTATTATCAAAAATAGATATTACATCTATTTAGATTAATATACAAGAAATTACACAAACACACACCTAAGGACCATAATAGTTTAGTCTGTTTAGAGAATGGGTAGAATATATTTTTATTTGGTGAATGATACTAATTATTTTAGAAAAAAGTCTTCTCATTATTACTCCTTAAATATATTCCTTACATAAATCCTTTATTCATAATCATTTGAAAAGAAACATAATAAAGGGTGGGTTCAAAGGCTAATTATGGATAAAAAGGATAAATATGTAGACATAACATGAGTATAAGGGTATGAGAACATAAGTAAAACCTTCTTAAACAATAATACATAAATAAATATAATAATAATAGGTAATGGAATAGATATTGGTAGTGTATAAGACATGAATCATGAATAAATGAATGAAAATGAGATATGAGTTCATGAAATCATCCTAAGAAATGAAATTATAGAATACACATATGAATAGAAAATAATTTCGGTATTTAGTGAGGCTCACTTCCATGGATATCATACTATAATGGGTTCACTCGCCAAAACATCAAAGCGGACAATTTCCTTTAATTGATTGGATTCAACCTTCATTCTATTCATATCATTCCAAATTGGGTCCACTCCTAATTCGAGTTATTTCTATCTCAAAAGATAAAAATAATTACCCAATACATTAGGGGGGATATTTTTCCCACCTATCTAATAATGGAATCTATATTTTTGTGTCATGTAGTATCGAAAAACATTAAACATATCATAACTCATTAAATGAAATGGGTTTTATAAATATTTCATCATATCATAACCTATATAGAGGAGATTGGATTCATAATAATTCCATCCATTTATTATAGAATAACCTATGGTTAGTTACATCAAAATTTAATCATGGTATATAACTTGGAAGAGAAATATTTTTTATGGACTTCATAAACATAAACCATTCAGATAATGAATAAGAATTGTATCCTTGGGAAATAACCCTATATAGAATAGGTAACATCGACGAATGAAATCATAAATTAAAAATTATTTTTATCAATCGTTTAAAAAAAATTGGAGGAAAATACCATTTCCACAGTGAAAAATAAATTTTAAAAACATAAAACATTTTGATAGTATTTTTATTGAAAATAAACTTAAGGAGAATGATTTTAAAATAATTTAAAAAAAATTGAGGAAAATATTTATTCTAGTTTGAAGGAAATTTTTTTGAAACATATAAAATTTTGAAGATATTTTTAAAATAACCTTGGAAAAAAAAGAATCATTTTAGTGATAATTGGATACGAATTTGAAAAAAAAAAATATTTCCATTCTGTACACGAGTAACTTATGATTCCTTTCAAATTTTCAGTAGAATCAAAAGTGAAATAATTTGGAAAACATCATAATTATTCCATTAAAATATTGTTGTAAAAATTCCAACATGGGTAAAAATTTCTATAATTAATTATTTGAAAAAATTTGAAACTATTTTAGAAAAAAAAATTACAACATGGATTTGTAAGAAAATAGATTTAGGACTGAATAGAGAAATTAAGTCAGTACATAATAAATACAATTTTCATAGTTATAGTATTTAAAAACTAATTTAAAATGGTAATATAACATTAAAATATCATTAATAACCAGATTTGATGAAAATTCATGTGTTTCTTTATATATGGATCATTAGATTTTATCATTGGATACATAATCATGAACAATGTCAATAAATGATGATATTGTAACATAAAATTATTACCATTTTGGTAACTGGAATCTTGTTCCACCTAAAAGAATAAATTTAAATGAAAATTATAATTTCGACATTATGAATAAATTCAAAAAATTAATTAGATAATTTTCTATACATACACCTCATAAAGAGTTGGTAGGTGCATAACATATAACATGTCTCAAAGAAGGAAAATTTAGAAAAAAGTCCCATACCGCTCTTGTAACTTCTGAACCAAAAACCACATGAAATAGAGATACTAAAATGGATATGTATATTGTAGTAATTTTATATATAAGAGTCCTAAAATTCATTAATAGGTAGTATATACACCACATAAAAGAAAAAGGTTGTGAATTTGGCATATGTCTCACATAAGTGTAAAGTGATATAGAAACCGCTTACATTAAGTCATAACATCCATTATACATGTTTTAAATTATTTTATAATAAATATAAGTTTATCCTACATATAATAAGCACCATAGATATACATATCAAACCATATATGATTTACTAATGACCCTTTATTACTCCTTTATTAATAATTTTTTGTTAAAGTCTTGTTCTGTGTAATAACTGCTTTTTTTCATATATGTTTTGATTTTTAATTCTTCGTAAAATTAATATTATTTTTGATTTATAATATCCATAATTTTAACCATGATATAAATTTCATATATATTTTTTATATATATTTTATCTTACTTCATAATATTTAGTGATATAAATTGAAATACAAAGCATATGTAGATGATAGGTCTTACATACACATGAATACTATTTTCATTATCTCAATGGGTTGTAGTAAGGAGAAAATATAAATGATATATTCTAATTATAGAATAAATTTATGTAATATATATCTCATATTTTCAATGAAATAATCCTTTTTACCTTTTATCTAATGCAAGAACAAACCACATCGCAATATGATGTTGTAGTCTTCCATAAAAACGAGTGATATTATTATATACCAAGAAAATAGAGAGTGTGAAGGTATGTGTGATATGATATTATATAGTCATAAAAATTTCATAAATATCATATATAAAAAATATTTTAGTTGTTATAAACAACAATGAGAGGTGGTAATGGAAGAATGAACGACATTGGTTCTCAAAGCTGTAGTCTTCCATACACATGACAGACAATTTGATAAATGATATGATAGATGTGGATATGGTTTTAGTTAATGCGAATAACATAAATAAATGTCAGTATTTAGATTATATTTATCTTATCATATATTCATGGAATGATAATAATTTAAGGTTTTAGAGAAAGAAATAAAATAAAAAATATCGATGAAGAATGTTACCTACTCATTAGGTATCTTATTTAGGTCTTCACCAAAGAATTATTGGTCAGATTTAACCCCAAAATAAGGATACTAGGATTAAATTAGGGAATTGGGGAAGCTTTTTGGTCCTAGGATGGTAGAGGAAAAATGGACAGAAGCTGTGAGAAGAGGGGACAATGGGTGGCCTTCTATAAGTGAGGTGTGAGGCACACTTTTAAATATGAAGAATTAATAATTATTGGGAGGTCAATGTTACTTCATGTACCTATAAATTTATTATTTACATATTTTCGACATGATATGGTAAAGACATAGCTCCACTACACAATAAAACATATGTTTTAAACATGTTTTTCTCTAACATGTATGCTTCCTAATTTTTACTTTTTTGGGGTTTCACTATAGTTACTAGTCATGTTAATGTAAGTGATTTATCCCATAAGAATAATATAAAATTATTATTACTAGATAATTTTGATCAAATAATTATAAATTTGAAAAAAATATAAAATAAAAATCCAAGGTGTGTGGAAAATTCATTTTAAAAAAAGCACATGTAATGTGAAAAAACACTGTTTTGACCTTAACTAGTGCTAAAAGAGTTTTTAATAACTATCATTCAATATAGTCATTATAGAAGAAAAATTTTACTATAAAGGGAACATATTATATATTTATAAAAATTTGAATATAATATAATAGATGATATAATTTTTATTAATTTAAGATCATTTAATAAAATATCATTTAATATAAAACAACATCAATGTCAATTTTAATATTATTCATTTAATTAGAATTTTAAAATACAAAGGAAATGATGGATCATGTAAAAATTTAATGTAATAAAATAAGTAATTCAACTTAATTTAGTTTTAATATTTTTAGTATCATTTACATTTTTTCTCTATTAACAAAACAATTACAACATTGGCATTTCTTAAGAATTTAATGTGATATTTTCATCTATAAAAATTAAAAATTTAATATCATGAAAAAAAACATTTATATTTTAAATAAATATTTATAACAGTCCCTATCCAGTTTTCCCCTATCCCAAATCTTTATAGATATTATAAGAAAATAAGGTACCTTTGTTGTCTTTTTATATACTTATGTTAAACCAATGGGCCATTTTAAAAGGAGTGTGGTAAAAAGTATTTATATTTCCTGGAATTTTAGGGATAAAGTCTACATAAAAGCATTTAATAAAATTATGTAAATATTTGAGGTCATTTTGACTCTTAAATTTTATGTCCCACCCCATAGTAAAAATTTTTTTACCTTGACCATGGTAATTATTTTTTTATGATTTATGTAAATAATGTTTGTCAAAAATTATTTGGATAAAATTTTATAATATAAAAAATTCATATTAAAGATATGGAGTACATTTTTTTCAAATTCATACAAAAGTTAAAAAATTAAATTTAAAAATAACCCTTATCTAATTTTGACATGAATATTTATGAAATAAAATTTATTAATTGAAATTAATTTTTTAAAACTATCAAACTATTATTTTCTTATAGTGTAGATAAATAAATAAAAATTATTTTTTGAAAAAACATTGATTTTAAAACATAAATCCATTTTTAGAAATTAAATACCTTGTTATTAATATATTATCTTCATATAAAACCATACTAGTTAATAATTAAAAATATATTACTATTCATATTAATATATTTAATTTTTATTAGATAAATATCATAATAAATAATAATATTTTATTATTATTTCATTTTTATTTTAATCATGGTGTTGCGTGTAACACAAACTCAACTCAAAATTGCGGGGAACAAAAAACAAAGTATTTCATGTAACAAAATCTAAAATCATTATTATGAATAATAAAATATAAAATCAATATTATCTATAATGAAAAATATCGAGAAGAGTAAATTAATATGGGAAAACAAAATTATAAAATCTTGGGGAATTACATGATATATCTGTAATGGCATTAAGTAAGACTTATAGAGGAGATGGGAGAACCCTGATTTAAGACTCTGGTTTTTGGGGAAACTGGTTTAGTCAGAAAGTGGTAGCATGGTTCCCTTCTTATAATGAGGAGTTATTATATGTTACTTACCATCATTTGATACTTTGTGTGTTAACCTTGTTGAGGATTGAAATCTAGATTACCTATTTTTTGGAAGATCATTGTTTTATATTTATATAGGATTTTTTGTTCTTCCTTATGAGCGGTTTTAAAGTTGATCCTTCAATGTATTAATCTATAATAAACCATAATTATATATATATATATATATTTTATGTATATGTATATATCTATCTTTCGGGTTAGTAAAATGGATATGGTAATTTCGATGGACACTATTTTCTCTAGGATGTTGTTTGTGTGTTTGGGGTGTTTATGATCTTTACCATAAAATTGATTCATGGTTTTTTTTCTTTTTTTACTATAATTTATATAATATATAATATAAAATGTATTGGGATTTAGATTTTTTATTTATATTATTGAGGTTATTTCTTGTTCAATATATTTTCCTCATAAATTTTAATTAATTCCTCCCATATGAGGATATTTTATATACACAATGTCAGTTTCTATATTGTTGCCTATTGAATGGAGGAATCATTGGTGACTCCCATTATAACTACCAAAATCATAGGGGAGATATTTTTGGAGTATAATGATTAAAACAAGGTGGACATATCTAGATTGGGAGGAGATAGGGAGTATATAAAAATAAAGGGTCACAGTTGAGATGATATGATGGTGGGATGAAAGCAAGTAGGGAAGTGTGATGGTTAAAAGGGAGAAAATTTGAGAGATGGGTGGTAGTGATATTTATTTCAATACAGAGGATGTATTGGTAGGAGTGTATAGATATCTGGTGGAGGCCATCTGTGGGAAGAGAATGAGGACTCGATGAGATGGTGTTGGGAATTCATCAATGGGATATGATGGTAATGATGTGAGGATAATGGGATTGGAGTTTAGAACTGGACCATGGTTTAATTAATAGTTTTTTCTTGGAGATAATTTAGAAGGTAAAAATTTTACAGCAATATATATGAGTTATTTTATCTTGGTCCATTATATATAGGATAATCCATTTTAATTTTCTTATTAATTTTTCATAAATAATAATTAAGGTGTAGTTTTGGTCTAAGAATATCATTCACCCAAATATAACTTATTAGCCTCGGGAGGTACATGTTAGTGGTAAAGGATGTCAATCAAGATGGATTAGTAGTTGGGGAGAAACTTTTTAGAGATATGGTACATTGTATAGTGGGGTGATTTTGATGGAAGCATTGATGGGGATCTTGTCAAAAAAAATCAAAATCCACTGATTTGTTTGTGAAGACTTATATAATTATTAGGTAATATTTTTTATTTTTAAAAATAGAGGGAGGATTATATTTTACTAAACTAGATGAGTGTTAAATGGATTTATTGAATACAATATAGAAGAAAATGGTGATATAATAGTATTTGGTTCCAGTTTATCATACATGTGTGGTGAAAACACCTCCCTAAGAATACCTTTATCAGTAATGGGAAATGAAAAATTACTATATAATCAAAATCTTGAAGGAATAAAAAAACTATCCAAGTACTCCAATCTATTAAAACATCTCTCGACATTTAGATCAATCATATGGATATATCATTATTGGGTTCTAGAAGAACTCATACACACACCCTTTATAAAGGATACAACATTATACATCAGGGAAACACCATAAATCTCTTATAAAGTGGACTTTCAACATCAAAACTCATTATAAATCTAATATTTTTAACCTAAAGCCACCAAGTCATGTATAGGGGTTGTATCACTGAAAAAACATCTATCATATACACTAAATCTCCCCCAAAATAGATGGTTGGTTACTTGGGATCAATACATTGAGCGTCACTTAATTAGTCGTAGGAAAATAAACATAGATCCTATTCCTTATATTTGAAATATCATTGGATAAAATATTGTTTCTCCAATCACCAAATTAAAGACCAAGAATATGGATCTCACCAACTATTCTAATCCCAATGTGAGGAGGAAAGACACAATGATAAAGCCCAGGTGAATAGTTATGAAAAATATATGAGTGGGAAATATACATGATATAAAAAACGATTTGATCAATGTATTCATTCACATAACAAGATGAGGAACCCATACAAGGTTTTACGAAACAATTATGGATAGTATGTGGATTCATGGAATGTATTAAAACATTTTAAGAGGAAAATTAAACAGACTTAGAAAGCACAACTGGTTCGCATTGGGGCCAATTGGTCAATATTGATCAATGATTCGAATACCATCAAACTATCTAATATAAAAAAAAATATTATAGTATTAAAATTAAATTATTCTTGTATATGAACCAAAATAAAACATTTTCATCCATATATAACAAATTGTATTCAAGAATAACCATGAAACGTATAGAAGTAGCAAGATAATTGTAGCAATTCAATGAAATAAATACATTCCTAACAATTAATCAAAAAAATTAATTTTAAAAAATATTAAACTAATTTAATAAATCTATACCTTGAAATAAAAATTATTTTTTGGTGGTTCTGTCTCAACCTATACTATTAAAATGGGAATACATTCATTAACCCTTGAAAATATTTAAACTTCAGTAATAGAATTCCATTTTTAAATCTATCTTCTAAATTATTGGTAGTGTGTATGATTTTTAACACATATAAACAAGTAATAAAAAAATTAATATGAAATGATGTCATATATCTATATTCTTTGATTAACAATGATAAATAAAGATAAATTACATGTTAATGGAAAAGGGATGGTCACAGTTCACAACATCTCTAGAAAGTGACAATGGCAACCCATTAATAAATATATTTAACCAGAGAGATACTTTTTTTAGCATGATAAAGGAATATATTCTACATTTTTGGTAGGAAAGGAAAAAATAAATTAAATATTACATTTTCATGAAATCAATCCCCTGAAATCATGAAATAGAAAACCTATAATATACTTTTCAGTGTCTATATCAATAGAATATGCAGTATCAACAAGACTATAACAATAATTAGTATAACTACATTTCCTTACATATCAATTGTATAAATTTGTAGACAAAAAATATTCATGGGGATCTATTATAAAGAATTATAGTTTATTTTCCATAGTTTTCCAACAATTTCTCATAATATACATATAACAAGAAAAATATTTATTCTATAAAAAATCATTTCACACATATTAATTCATATAATGTAAGGATATGGATTTTGATCCATGAATATTAACTCAAATTCAAAATTAGGTTATTGAACAAGGGACAACTTAAAATGCTGGCCCATAGGAGTGATAACATATTTAATGTACTCAAACATGTAACCTTTTAAATCCATTTTAATGTAAACAAGTAGAGATACATTAAAGGTTTTAGACTCTCTATGCTCATTGAACACTATTACAAGTATTATATTTTCATTAACCTAGTCATTCATTTTAAAAAAATCATGTTTTCACCTAACTCAATTTATTAAACTCATTTTTTATAAATTAAAAAAACTTCAATGATATATAAAAATAGATAAATTATTTAAGGCTATGAAGCCTAGAAAAAACATATATAAATCATACTTATGATAAATCTGTTTTCAGTAATAAAAGAATAAAATATATTATACCATTATCTTGAATATTTCTTAAATCAATGAATATAATTTTAAAAAAATATGAATTTCATTAGGATCAATACCAGTTGAAAATCAATCTAGAATTTTTTTTATAAATTCTATATGTAAATATTCCTTTTAAAATAGTTATCTTTAACATCATACTGTTCGATATGGAAATCAGACTAATCACATAAATGAAATGATAATATGAATATATTGATTATTAATCATTATTGTAAAGTATTCAATATAATTTATCCCTCACATATAAGGAATTGAACAGAAAAAATCATGGATTTTAATTCTTTTTTTTTTGAATCCCTAGTGTTACTATGTATTGTATTAAATATCATTTCACAAAAAAAAATCATGGTTTCCTATTTAGTTACAGTAGTTTAGGATATATTTTTAGTAAGGTAATTCATTTAAAATCCCATTATGGATAAACACTTTTAGGATTTAATAGATTTCATCATGTTATAAATATGTTTTTAGTTCATCATTTCTTATATCTTATGAAATATTAAAATGATACACAGCCACATTGGACCGACTAAACTAGGGGTCAAATTGTACTCTTAAATCTATCTTAATTAAATCAATACACTCCAAAATTATAACATCACTCAACATATGATTGAAAATCAAAAGGAAACCCTAAATCACATTTAGACAATGGAAATAACATATTGATATGATCTTCAGTTTATTCTAATCGCCAGACACTACACTATTATCAACACCCAACGTTTTGGTATACCACTACTAGTAAATGTGGAATTAATTCCTTTTAGAAAACCAGATTAATGGATTAAAAATCATGAATAATGATTCATTTATTATTTCCATGTTTATCTATCAAATTTTTTAACTCTTCATATCCCTTGGATATTTAGAAAATATTGAATATACAACCATAGGATACAAGTTTACATTATTAGTGTGTTTATATGTTTTAGATACAAATAGTCTATGGTTTAAGTGAAAATGTGGTTTTTATATCCTAAGGTATTTAGGTGTATTTAATGATTTAAATGTTATTGAGGTACAATATCATAGTCAAATCATCAATATAGAAGGGTTAACTAATTTGTGTCAACCTGAATCTCACCCTCTCAAATATCATCATATTCAAGTGGCCATCTAATCCATTTTATGGTCCAATTAACTTAATAATTTAGTATCTATGGATATATTTAGAGAATAAAAATTATAAAAACACATTAGATATATATTTCAAATCATTATCTATCCTATGATCTGTCAATTTCTTATTAAATTCATTTTCTATAACAACTTTCCAATTCTTAAAAGACTAAATGAAAATAGGATTGTGATTCAGTGTGAAAATCTAGAACTTCTGTGTGTAATAATAAATTAATGTTGTCATGTATTATCCTCCTCCATGAGAAACAATTACAATGATACCCCATATATTAGAGTGGAAACACTTAATGGGTTTTTACCTATACAATGACCTATTTAATCTCACTTTTCTAAACATCCCATAAACCAATAATAACACAATAAAAGGATTATAGGAGTTATTTTATTCAATATCTCATGATTTCTAAAATCATCAAGGCCTTTTGAACTCGTATTACTGACCTACATTGCTCAATGGTTGTTATTATCAAATGTTAATACATTATAAATGTTGAGTAAATAATGTTAGTATTAGAATCTATCATTTATAAACTATTCAATAGGGTTCCCTTCATCATAATAAGGGCTCTGTGGGTAATTCATAGACTTTCGTAGTAATACCAAAAGGTATCGCTTTTTTTATATAGAATCCCTTATGGAAGGAAATTTATCTTTAATTTGGTTCCCATCTAACGTCTTATAGATATTAACCATCCTATCATAGTGTTCCTGAGTAATATAACCTAAACCCATGATAAAAAACTATTATTATTTCCAAAATTTACATAACCCAATTCAATATATATAAATTCAATGAATTATTTTTTTTGGAAATATTTTAAGGTAGTATGCTCAGTATATGATCAACACCTTAGATATGGTATGAATACAAACATTCAACACATCATTAGGGTATAATACATTTTCTACTAAAAAAATAAAGATCACTATTGTTAAATTAATAATAATTATTTGTAAGATATTTTCACAATATATGAACCTTTTATTTGCATTGTATACATTTTAACACCCTATTATATGATTTAGATAGAATCTTCCAAGATTAAAATCATTTTCTATATCTTCTCTATCCCATTAATTTACTTCTACCTCTAATTTTCATCCCCTCAACCTCACACTTTAAAATGTTATTATATTAAAGATATTTTTCCAATAATTCATATTTATACATAGCCTCACCCACTCTATGAATCCAACTTCCTACGATCCCACTCTCTCTTAATATCAAAACTAATCTTAATGAAAATGGAAATGTAACCAAAATATTTCTATATATAGATAAAGAACCTATTCAGAAGAAAATTAAAATGGTTGATTGAATATGGATATATATATATTCTCATCTCATATCTCTGGTAATATATTACACTATAGAATACTTCATAACCCTTTCTATAAAAATTTATACTTCCCAAATCCCATTGGATATTACTCACACTAATAAAACATGGTTATAAAATCTCAGAATGTTGAAGTTAGAGTTATTCAAATACTCAGGAATTGTAGGTGCATAAAGAATCTTCTGAGAGTAATTTATCCATCTCATTCAAAAATTTAGAGGTCACCGTCACACTAAGAAATAATTATTCAAGGTATCCCCCAGTTGGTGGATATAAATAATTTCATCCAATACTAGGGATCAATTCTATGTTTGAAAAATCGATGTTATAATAAGGTAAAATTGTTTTCAATTACACATATACGTGTTTGGGGGTTTCATCTAATGGGGTTTAATTAAATATTTTATCTTCCATCATCTATAGATGAAAGTTTAAAAATGTCACAAGTTTGTGATCGAAATCTCTAATATCCATTGATGTTTGTTACCAGAGTGACAACTCCTTTTAGATTTTCTTATACTATTATCATTTTCATTAGGATGAAATATTTTTATAGTAACATAGTGGAATTATATCCTTTTCATATTTTTAATAATGTGGTTGTTACGGTACTTCAATATGTTCTTTACACTATTACTAGTAATGTTTCTACTTCACCTATTCTCAAAGGAGAGTTACTCAGTATTAGTGTTTCTCCTTGATCCCTAATGATCGATGAGATTGAAGTAGTGCGAGGCATGTCAAAACAACCCTCTATATACAAAAATGGAATTGAAGATCTACTGATGGTTGATAAGAAAATGATATTTTTCACATTCTAAAGGTAACTCATGGAAGACAAAAAAAACTATGCCCATATAAGTGGAATGATCACCCACACTATGTCTAACTCTTGCATGGTTTCTTCCTCTACCAGCATCCAACGTTCCATAATATTCTAGATATACCTAACATTCTCACAATTAATTATACTCTTTTAATAGAATTTCAAGGCTATTATATTCACATCAATGTGTTCTTACCAATAAAAGATTATTATGCACAAAATATTATCATTCCATGTAATTTGGGAATAAAAAAAGAATGTGTCATTAATATAGAATTATTCTATTAATATGTATACTGAAAAAAAAATTCACGATATCCCATCTAACACATATGTTAGGATTTTCTAGAATATTGTATTACAGTTGGGTTCATTATCAGTTCTTCACAATAGATTTCTATCAAGGTAGGTGAATATATATCTTCTTCTTTCATGTAATTTATATATTCTATATTTTTCATATGGTAAAGGGGGAAAATTTGTGGAGATATAATTTCATTCAGCCTTGGACCAAATTCCAAATTTACCGTAAGACAAATATATACCATAGTCAACTAATATGAAAAGAATTTATATGTTTATTAAATCATGGATAATTAATATTTTAATAACATTTATTTTCATAAAACTATCATAGAATTGGGTTTTACTAGAGGTATATTTGAATGGTACAAAAATAATAGAGTATATAGAAATAATTTGAGTTTGATAGATATGTTTTTTGAGAATTTTTATTCAATCTTCATCTTCATACACTAATTTTTCTCCCATATAGAGTGGTTATTAACTTATCATTCTCCGCTGCTACTATAGACTTAATGATATTCAATTTAAGGCTATGGATATCATTTATCCAATGAGTGGATAGAAGATGTTTTTTAATTTCTCTAGTCTATACCTTATATAATTCCTCAATGAAAGGGAATATAAGAATTTTTTTTTAGAGAAATCATCACTAAAAAGAGATACATTATAGTGTGTAATATGTATAAGTAAACACATATTTTTTCCTTGTAAGGTCATCTAGAGTAGATAAAAAATCATGATGAATGTATTTTAGAATGTTTAGATGCTAATATTTTCATGTTTTTATCTAGTAAAAAATCCATTTGGTTGAATGAAATCTTGTCGAATTAATATAGGTGCATAAAATAACCAATATAAAATTTATGGATAATGGAGATTAAAAATATTGTTTTTAAAAGAATGAATAATAGGAAATATTTTTATTGTAATGGTAAATATATAACATGATGATATATTGATTAGTAGTGAAGTCGAGACCATTAGATCATTTGTATCCTCCTATTTGATAGATTTATTTCTTGTCCATGTCATATTATTATTAGGGAAGGTATCCCCAAAAGTCGATAATCATTTTTTGTAATACATCACTATCATTATTGAACAAATAATTTTTTAAAATAAATTTTATAGGATGAATAAAATCTTGCAGCTATTTGATATCTGAATACATATAATTTCATCAGCTTTGATGGTTATATTATATACTTTTTATTTTGCTGTATGGGATTTATAAAATAATTATATGATAGTGTATGTGACAAATTATTTCAAAGGATGACCTCTTCCTCATTTTATTAGTTAAAATATGATTTATCGTATTTATAGACTAAACTAACAAAATATTATTTGGTGAATTATGTCATTTAATTTTTATTTTTTTATTTTTTTCTACATTGTGTTCTAAAAACTCCTCAATAATATATTTTCCAAGATCATATCTCCACAGAACTTAGGAGAATTGTTTTTGAAAGATAAGAGAATCCATGGTAGATTGTCCAATTCCATGAAATATTAGTAGAATATATCATGAATATATTAGGATTGAATATAAATATCAAGATCTAAATGGATAAATAATATGATATAATGGAAAGGAAAACCAACCAAATAGTTCAGAGTTTTTGTGAATTCATAAAATTCATTTGGGACCTCCTTTTTTGATACCTATATTTTTCTTTTTTACAATATATCGTAATGGAAAATGGTTTTTGTTTTTCAATTCCCGATATTCCTTTCACCTAGGAAATCTGCTCTCACAATTTTTATACATCTTAGAATATAATGTTCCTTGTAAGAACAAAAATTCTGAAATTTTATGATGTATGGTTCACCCATTTATTAGTCGGTATGAATTTTTTGGAACATCTAATTTATTATTACTGGATGTCATGGTATTATTCATTAATGGAGTGGGAATCAAAATTTAAAGGTTTTAGTAGGTTTTAATTTATTTTTATAGAAATAGTGAATAATGAAATCTTGTTGGAATTTTTAATACCATAATTCAAAAAAGAAACTCAGAAAATGAAAAACCATTAGTTAGAGGTTAGTTCTATTTGGAAGACACTTTCTAATGGATTATTTGGAATCACTTTTAGTATAAAACAGATTCTACATAAATTATTTCCAAAAACTTGTACTAAATTATGAACTGAATTATCAATTAGAAGATGATTTACTATCTTTTTAGTTAGAATTACCCTCATTAATATATTTCTCACTCCCAATACAATGAATATTTATTCATACATCCATGATCCCATGTATTTCATATGAAGAATCAAGTACATCCTCAATTGCTTTATCTCATTCCCTCAGTAGTAGGGAGGAAATCACTACGATAATTGTAATTGGAAAGAAAATACTTATGTGATGGGATGAATCAAAAATAAAAATTCAATGAGTCTATAATATGAATTTAAGGGAATATTTCATGGGAAACATTTTATATTCATTCTACTTGGGAATGATTTATTCATAAAATGGGAGAAAAATTTTTAATTTGTGGGATTGAGTAGGAAAATAAAGGCTCTTAACATTGAAATAACATATGAGAAACTATTTCAATAATGGTGGGAAACTATGTATGGGTCATTTATACGGGTTAAAACAACACTTGGAATGATATATATAATGTAAATATCCTATTTATCCCAAGGTTACATTTTCTTAAAAAATGTTTTAGATAGATAAGCTTGCATTTGTATTTTATTGAAATGATTCTAAAATCAGATAACATTTACATTCTTTAAAAAATTTAATGGGATGGGGAACCTGATCTTTAATCCTCCACCCTATATCTATATGGTTTATTTATCCTCTTTTACATCCATAATTTCATTCATGTTAATAGTTGTGAGTATGTATGTACCATCCATATTTGGCTTTACTTTATTCCATGGTTGGTAATCTTTCTAGCATGGAATATCTAGAATTATGCCTAATATGTGTACATTGATGTGTAGTAAAAAAGTAAAACATATATTTAAATTATTTTTTTTGAATGAAAATAATGAATATATATCGCATATATTCTTTGAATGGGAGTGTTCTCGATAAACCTAATTTCATTATGAGGATGCATGGGGGTTGTTGAAAACATCATTTTTATTGATTACATTGTTACTTTATATTTATATTCTAATGTACTTAGGACTATTTATTTTTAGGAAAAACATATCCTTTTTATCATTGGATTCATGGTTATTTTGGATATCTATAATTAATACCAAGGCATAAAGTCAAATAAACAATAAGTGATATTAAAGTGAGATTGTTTTTTTCTATTTATACTCTCTTTTTGAATTCCAATAGTTGTGTGATCTTGATAGTCATCAACTCTTATCTACCAAACACTTTTAATATCAATATTTCTAGGACATTGGAAGGATTATTCCATTGTTCCTGTTTTATAGAACCATGTTAGGGACTCTATATCAATAGATATGGTTCCAATAGCCATGGAATCATGTAAATATGTAGACTCTTCGAGGATTATAAGGGATTTATTATCTTGTCCAGATTCCATGGTGTTATATTGTGTTTGTAATTCTCTAATCACTAAATATAATTCATTACCTACAAAATTAACATTTAATTTCTTGAAGAATATTATTTTATCTACCACTAAATTGGATTATGTGCTTATTGTCTAGTTTTTTTGGGGCTCCTACCATTCCACTAGGGCATTCTATAATATATAAGGTCTTTCATAAAAATCATTCATCATGTTGGGATGATGATTCATATATATTGTGAGTATAATTTTATAGGGTATTAATTAGTGTACAAACCAGTGTTTTAGGTGGTGTTTTATTTCTATTAGAGATTTTTATCTATTCATATAGAGTGTAATGATTTTGTTTGTCATGACTCCACTAGGACACCCTACATCAGGTCCCCTTGATGCTGTTTTAGTTTTCCCAAAACCCTGGGTTCCATTTTCTTATTAAGTTGATTCAAATTATTGAGGTATTTATGAGTTATTTAATCAGTATCTTACAGATCACTATTATATTTGGGATTCTAATATAAGAAATAAAATTTCTTTCAAAATATTTTTGTGAAGAACCAAAAATACATGAAAAAGAGTAACTATGATTGCTTAAAATTTATTGACAAAAATAGATAAAATGACTCATTCAAACATTAGAGATATAAATTATTCTATTTGATGGATAATGATTTGGTATAGTACACATCAAATTGAGCTCTTATATTTTAGAAAAATCTATGTCCCAAAGTGTTTAATTTTAAGAATCAACCAAATTTTCATTAATAAATAATTTTCAAAATTTTTATGACATTTTTATATTGGAAATATATTTTTATTAAACATGAATATTTTAAAATATTGAATTAAAATTAATTTTTTTTGTTTTTTATAGGAAATAAACAAACGGATTCTAATTAATTTAATTTGGAATTGAAATATCTTTTATTTTGAAATTTCCTTCCATTATAATTAATAATTAATTATAAATAGAATAATTTATATATCTGACATGGATGATTGAAATAGTAAATTTAAAAATATATGTGAAAAATATGTTTGGATCTTCCTACAAAAAATGTCCACAGATACCCTTTAATAAGGGTAAATTTATTTTTAGATTTCCTTTTTAACTAAAGAAAATTACCTTATGGATACGTAATCTCCGTGGACTGAAAAATATAATTTTCCTTCCAAATTGATACTCACTATGGTTAATTGAATATCTAAGAATGGAATTTGAAGCTAGTTAACCATATAAACACTAAGATTCTAGTGGATAATGGACTCAAACATGTTATTGGTGCTATGAAAAAATAATTGGATGTCCTGACAGTATAGAAATGTGGAAGGGAGATAATGTTTGTTAGGATGCAATGAAAGGTGGCTAATTATTGTAGAAATTCATTTATGTTATACAGGGTATAGATAGAGTCATAAAAAATGAATTTTGGCTATTATAGTGTGACTATAGGAGTGTGGGGTCTTAATGGAGTGGAATCAATTTTTTGGTTGAGAGATAGAATGGAGGATGGATCTATGTGTTTTGAGGATCATATAGGTTATTAGGGAAACTGTATTACTTATGAATGGTGCATGAAATATATCTGATATACTTGATATGATGTACGATTTTATCTGCCCCAATGGTTTGATGCAAGGACTTTGTGTCTACCCAAATAATAGAGTGATGTGGTACTACTTATAGGGTAGTTAAATATCAATTGTTAAAGAAATATATTTTCTTCTATTTTTTGCCTAAAGGGGTGATATTGGGAATTAAAATAACTGAATTAAATGAATTAAAATTAATTTTATGGTACTAGGCTTACTTAATTTTTTGTTACTCAGTATTTTTGTTATAGATTGGAGAATATAAAAAGGAGAAAACTTTCCCTATCATGATACCATATTTTGGGATTCATTTCATATCCATTCAGGTGATTTAGGGAAACCCAATATATATAATATCATGATGTTGTGGATGATTTATCTTGATTTTTATTATCTCACCAACTCTATTTATGCTGACTTTAATATCCCATTCCATGGTGTGTGTTAATGTTTATAGTGGTGTTTACTATTTTATTCTTTACAAACATTAAATCAAGGTATTTTTTCCATTAATAACTGACTCCATTTCTTTTAAATATGAATTGATGTGTATTACAAAATTCTTATTAACTCCAACATGATTTAAGGGGTGTGATAATATTTTTAACTATTTTCAAAGGGATAATTTTTTTACATGAAAAAAATTAAATTTATGTGTTTTAATTGATATTATAATGATTTGAAATAGATATATTTTGTAAGGTTATTTTATTAATTCATTAAATAAATAATAAATTATATAATTATAATAATTGTTTATGTTAATATATAGAATAATTTAAACCTACTTTCATCTAAAAAATGAAGTTAATCTATGTTTATTTTTTATTTTAATAAATTTATATGTATGATTTGATGTATTAAAATTTATGGACTGATGGAAATTAGAAATTTTATCAAAAAATAATATTAGTAGTATGTTAATATATTTGGTTAATGAAGTAACATTCCCAATGGATCATAATACCTTTGAAAAACATTCCTATAATCATTTTGTTAATCAAATTCCGGTTTCATGCATAATTTTCACTCTTAATGAAGCTAGTTAAAACATCATGCTTTCCATTTTGATATTTATTAATATTAAATATCATCCCTCAAGATTACTTAAATATACTGATCAAAATTATATTGAACTGTATTGAGCTTCTATTTCAATTTTTTTGTTATTTACTTTCATTCTAAGACAAATTTTCTCATAAGTATGTTTTGGTCTCAACCTTGAATTGTATAACATGTAAAATGATTTCCAATAATGAACTATTTTTAAAGACTAATTGATGTTTTTTTTAATTTCATGTTTGTTACAATATGAAAAAATTCTCCCTTAGTAGATTACATGATTATATACTTTAATGAAATGATTTTTTCCAATGATTATTTGATATAGAATAGATTTTCATGCCATGATATTATATAGAAATGATTAAATAATTTATTAATAGGATTGGAATTTTATTTTCTTATGAAATTTCTCGAGTATGGGGAGTAATATATATTAGAAAATATTAATATTAAGGATGTTTTGTGTGGTTTAATGTCTTATTTCTTTCCAATAATGGTTAACATTTATTGGGGAAATTTTTGTTGTTATATGTTTTCATAGAAATATAATGTCTTTTATAAATGTTTAAAATAGTTATATATATTATTAAGAGTATGTTTATTATATAAATAATTAACTATTTAGATGATGAGTAAATATTATGTTCATTAAAAACAGATCAAGTTTAAATTTATGGAATGTCTACATTATTTAATAGGAAATCCAACTTTCAGCCATGTTACATACAATGCGTATGTTTTTGTAAATTACTATTATAAAGGTATATCATTCCTTAATTACCAAAAAATCATTTTCATTAACATTAAAAATTATTATAGAATCATAATTGATCATGAATAAAAAAAATAATGAAATTAACTTCTGTATTGTTTCATTATGAGATCTAAAACCAGATTATCTATGTTTTAAAATAATTAAATTACATTTAGTATTATAATATCATGCATGATATGTACATAATAAAGTGAATTAAATATAATAAATTATTATTTATGAATTCATTAAAGATAAATTATGTTTGAATTTCTATTTTATAGAATTTCAAAATGAAATTTTATATGTTCAAAATATGAACAATTCTACAATTTGATTCAAAAAATTTGAATAATTAGCTATGTTGTGTTTTTTGGAAAAAAAAATTCCAATTATTTTGATATATGTTTTTCAAAAATATATTTTCTTAAACAAAAAAATAAATTATTCTAAAGGATGAACCCCATGATTTTTTTCATTTAAAATTATTTTCCATGATATTATTTATTTTTTCAAATAATTTGTTTGAAATGAATTTTTTGAACGATGTACCTCCTATGCAGTTAATATTTTTGTTTTTATTGTATGTGTTTTTTGTATTTTTTTCTGTGACCCTGATAAAAATATTTCTGTATGTGTAAAATCCTTTAACTTTTGATCACCTAATTCCCCTTGTGTCATTCTTGTTGTTTCACCTCTATTTTTGATGTATCTCCCCAAGGATTGTGATCTTAGAGATTGTTTTTGTTCATTTTAAAAGCCCTATACTTTTTAGGAAGTGGTATTTATTTTTTTATTTAAAATTTTGAGTGGTATCTTGTGGGGTGGTTTTTTGAACCTTTCCCTTTTGTCCTGTGTTTGGATAGATTATTCACTGAAATAATAGATTGATGTTATCTAATTTATGGTCCCAAATTTTAATATCCCTCTTTATTTATTTTACCAATGTTTGGAGAAATCATAATGGAGTTAAAAGTTTCTCTTGAAGATATGGGTTGAGGAAAATCATTTTTAGGAAGGAATTTTTTGGTGATAAGTCACATATCTTTGTCATTTAGTTTTAAGAGATCCATGAATAGTGAAAATCCTATGGTGTTCCATGTTTTATAAAGAGAGTATACTTTTGTAAAATAGTCAATGAAAATTTTCCCAAGAATTGGGTGTGTCCATGTGCGAGAGTATTGTGGGGATGAGTTTGTGAGTGAGGGATGAAATGTGCATGTAAGAGATTTATATTTTAGGGATATCAACATGGTTAGTCAAAACAGATCTGGATTCATTTAAGTACTATAACATAACACATGGTTATGGGAAGAATAAAAATTTTAAACTCTATTAGTTGTATGATCTTACTTACATAATGTTCTTGTGGAATATCATATGAGGTAGAAGTAATTCTCAGGAAAGGTACGTTTTGGTTTTCTTTAATTTGGGTGATGGTCATTTAGATTTTGTGTTAGAGTGATTTTATTCTAACATAATATTAAGGCCACATTTTTATATATTTATATTTTTATCAATCATTTCTTATATATATATAATTAGGACAATTTATTTATGTCTTACATCAGTTACGTTGGGGTAGCCTACAGGTATACCCAATCATCCCTTATATAGTGCATACTTTCTCATAAGTGATGTGTCTTTCATATAAAAAAATTAAGATTCCTTCTGAATCAATTTGAAATTATTTTTTTAAAAAATAAAAGGAAATAATAATATTATATCAATGGTTTGAATCTATTGTGATGAATATGGATATATTCTTTTAATTTCTAAATTTTTGGAAATTTAATATGAATCATGTCAATCAAATTAAATTGAAATAGAAATAATATGAAAAACAATTTAATTGTCTAAATAGTAATATGTGAAATGACTACTGACCATATTTATTATTTCCTTACAAAAACTATATAGTTTTCTTTCTAGTTATGTTATTATTTTCATATGGATTCTAAATGAAGAAATTATCAACATTTGAGATCTGTTAGCCTTATATTATTGGCTCGATCTATTTATCTATGTTTTATGAAAGATTATTATTTTATCTCCCTTTTCCATGATGTATTGAGTGGTGTGTCTCTCATGGTAATGGATATAAGACATCAAAATATTATTTTTTGACAATTGTGTGGTTTCCATATATTTGATTCCACTGGATAATTATCATGAATATGATTAAATATGATAATATAAATTAAAATTTTTAAATTAAGAGGGATAAGTAATGGACATGTATTTTTTTCCCAAGTTATTCATATTATATTTCTATTATTATTTTGAAGTAAAATAAATATAATATTTCTTAAAGAATAAAAATAGTGGTAAGGTAACTCAAATAATAATGTAATTAGTGTAGAATTTGTATTCTAATATTGTTTTGGTAACTTTGACTTGTAATTGGAAGAATATATGTTGTATTATATGTTTTTTATATGATCCCTTTGAATAATATGAGGTTTGTTCAATAAAAATATTCATTGTTGTTGTGTTTTTGTTATTGGTAAAAGACATAAAATTGAAATAATAATAGGTGGTAATTAAATGGTCTTCTTGTATAATCTAGATATTAATGTTTTTGAGGTTGGCCTATGGGATAAAATTCCATGATATTAAGTTTCTACTTATTATGATGTGGTAATGGAAATTATATATGATGTGTGGTTTGCTGGTGATTCATAAAATCATGGTATGAGATGAATTAATTACTAAGGAAACTAGGATAAGGATGTGAAAAATACATTGGGCTATTAATTACTTATATATATGTGGTATGCCTAGAAAAAATAGAATCATATTTTAATTAAGATATAAATTCATGGAACAAAGGAGTAACAGTTGGAAATAAATATGTGCACTGACTACTTATGGAATGACCTAAAATGTGAAAGGTAAATGGGTTAATAAAACATATGATAGATGATGAATGTAATTATAGAACTGGTTGAATAAAAATAATTGGAACTATGACTGGTTTTTATGTTTGGTTTTCTCTTATTTTTTTACTAGTTTCTATTTAATGGGAAGTGATCATCATTGATTGGTAATGGTTTTAATGTTGTTGGACGAATTTTTTATTTTTTTATATTTGTGTACACCCATACTCTATAATTTTTCTATGGCTATTATGTAATATATATTTTTCAACTAAAAATTAACCACTCTTGTGTATATTATCTTACACTAAAAACAAATTTTGTAATGCAAGGTGATTTCCCCAATATCTAGGATGGTGTAGGTGGATGGTTGATTACCCCTAAATCCACAATCCACCTTTATAAGTATATTAGATTTAATGTTATTTTTTCGGTATGATTATTTATTTCATAGTAGTGGGACATAGTGTACCGATGATTTGGTGACGATATATATGATGGGATGTGGTGTGTTAGTTAGCGAACCTGAGGTAGATATCTTATATTTTTATAGTACCCTAATACCATAGTCTTATGTGGTGATGTATTTGGAATGTGGTTTATTATGTGGTTATGATTCATGATATGTGGTATTTACCTGCATCCTATAAGAGATTTTAGACATTGAGTGAGCTGGGATTGGTATGGTTTTGACCAGACCTACATCCAGAAGGATTTAATGGGACTACAAGAGGTTTCATTTTGGGGAATCAAAGTGGAAAACATGAGGGCAAGTGGAAGTATAAGAACAATAATTTTATTTCTATGATAATTATTTATTATATATTGATGTGATACTTGGTGTGTGATCCCCGGTGAGGTTTGGAATGGGTATTGAACCTGTCAGGTGCATATTGGTTCTGCATTTTAATCACTGGACAAATAGAATTCTATTATCACATTTTCACTAGGGGTCATGGGGAGGATGATACAAAGTATACACGTTATTATCACCCTAATATTCCTTCTATTTTACCATTAGTATTTTAGTGGCTGAGTAATACTAGGCGATCTCAGAGATGGAGTTTCTATTTGTTGGAGCTACTTAGGGGTGGTTTTTTATTTTAATTGGGAGTCTTATCTTTAATGATATGACATGTATTGTTATATTCATTTCTACAAGTGTTGGGTTTTTGTATTATATATTTTTTATTTGTTTTTAGAATTAATATATTGACATAAATTTATAAATTGAGGGTAATTCCACACATTGGGAGTTTTTAACCATGGTGTCATCTTCTAACTAGGGGCCTATGGGGGGAGGGATTTGAGGGTCAGTCCTTATCTTTAATATTTACACAGGTGGGGTATGAGTGGAGGTGGATTGGTAAATGAATTATGTGATATCCATACATCTATTATAGAGACTATTATGGATAATAGTGATTTAAATATTAATGTAATCCTCGAAAAATTAAATAATCATATAGAAGGGATATGATAAAACACACAACTACCCTCATAATTAATTTGGTAAATTGCTATTTTCTTTTTTTTGTGAAAATACTTCATGTAAAAACTCAATCTTGGAAACTCTAATCAACTAATGTTGTACATTTCGAAAAATTGTTTTTATTAAAGGTTATATGCATCAGTTTCATTTAAACGTAATTTTTTTAAAAATACCTTATTCTTTTTATGAAACATACACATATAAAATCAATTTTTGTAAATTGAATATTTACATCAATATAAATATATATTTTCATCCCTTTTTTAATTAATTTATATATTTATCAAATTTAGATACACTTATTTTGGTTGAAGAAACATGATATTAGAAAGTTAGTATAAATATTTCACATGTAATGAATCTATTTTATATTAATGATACATAAATTTTTATATCTTTATCATATTTTTGATTTTTAAATGAAAATATTATTGATAAATTTTTATTACACATTTCATTTTAAAGGAATAATAATGTCATTATTTTTCTATGTCTATTTATGAATATTTATAATTTTAGGATATTAATTTTTCTACATCTATATTATTTAACAAATAAGATATATTTTAATTTATATTACCAAAATGAACTTTTTTTACATTTGATAGTTATTTAATTCTAATAAAAAAAGGAATATATAATGTTGTTGAATTCACATATTTAAATGATGGAAAAAGGTTAAAGGAACATTTTTATTGGTTTTTGTATGATCTTTACAATTAATATGTTAATAATAACGAATATATATCATGACAATAATTTTTAATTTTCAAAATATGTTTTCTATACTCTCGGTGATCCTCCCTTGGAAGAGACTATGTGATAAAAATATTTGGAAAACATGATTCACTAGTATATTGTCTAAAGAGGTTTATATTTGAATTTTAATATGAAAATAATGATTAAATAGGCCAAAATAAAAAAAATTGGGAGTTATATAGACATGTAGATCCATTTTTAGATTTAATAATTTATACCTTGATTGGAAGAGATATAATGAGAACACCTGATATTATCTGTGGTAATATATAATGGTAAAATTTCTCATCTCATTTTTGTTTGATCCTTAAAAAAAATATTTCATAAAAAATATTAAATTATTTCATATACATATATCATTTTACATTCATGATACTATAAATTAAAATTTAGTTGATATCATTTCTGTTATATGGAAAGATATTTTATAAAACAAGTGACTTCACAATATATTTTCAAGAATCAATAGAATGAAAATTGATGCCTCAAATATGGGGTATTATATATAGAGACATGGGAGTGTTTTTTAACATTTTTTGGGGGAGATAATTTATAGTATGGTAATTGATGATTCTAAAATAAATTTGTGAAATTAATTGTTAACTCTTTGAAAACATGATCATTAATTCATATATAAAATTCCTCCAAGATATCATAACAATACATCCAATAAGTTAATGTATACCATCATGATTTATCACATGGGTAGTATCAGTTACATGAGGAGAAGTTGATTTCTTAAATCATTGAAAAATTATGAGTTAAATCATGTAGCGGATTGGAATAGGTTACATTATTCCCTCCATCTCCACCTATTTTCCATGAAAAATTGAAAAGGTTGCTGATAAAAAAGGGTAAGTTTCTTATAGATCTATCAGGATAATATAATCATAATATTTTAATATGATTATTATTAATTTTCATAAACATTAATTTTTTAATAATTAATCGCACCAATATAAAAAATTTATATATTATTTTTGGAATCCCTTATGGATATATCAATGTAGGGGACCCTGATACTTGACTGTAGATAGACATTATGTGTATTTATTTAGGAAACAAGGAAAATTGGGCCTATGTAAGAGGATATGAGGAAGGTATTAGGTTTAAAAAATCTTTTTCATGTCCTTTTATAACATTAAAGGTGATAGAATATGTAGGAAGAAATAGAACCCTGAATTCTGATCAATGAGAGATGAATAATTTGATATAATATCTTGACAAATAATCAATAAAATGTTTTTTTATAGATATAATGAAATATATTCATCCTCTCCAGCTTCCCTAGATCATGTTCCCTTCTTTTTGTGAATAAAATAGTCATTTACATCTGCAATCAGATATTATTTTATCTTTCTGGTTTAATGTTATGTATCCCCATACACATATTATAGTATATGGAATTATTTATAATAATATGGATTTCTTACATCACCAATACATGAATTCAAATCAAGTAAGAGTAGTGGTGCATGATATTATTGATCTAATGGCTAAGTTACATCCCCTACTAATGAGGTTGTCAAAGTATCAAAATTTATTATGAATTTTTTACACTCATTATCTAGCCTTTATCCTTATTTTATATGTATGGTATGTGTTGCGTCTTTAAATTCTTATTTTATTTTATTTTTTATTTTTATTTAAATTTATTTTTTATTACATTTACCACATATAATATGTATGAAATCTTTGGACTATTTTCAAATTATTGAAAACATTAAAGAACAAACACCTTTAGATACATGTGACATTTTTGGATGGTTAGTAAAAATAGAAATGAAATATTTTATACTGGGAGTTATTATGAGATTTTCATGATCTCCCCATTCCCGTAGTGTAATTTATTTCCATATATATGTAAATTTCAATTTTAATTTTAATTTCATTAAAAATATATCTTAGAGTTATTAAATTTATTTATTTTTTAATTATGTATCTATGGACTCTTCTCTTATAATACTAGAGCACATTATCATACGGATTTTTCGATATAGATATTATTTTGGAATCTTTTCAAAACATAAGGAATAATATTTGAGTGGAATATATAGCATAAATGATTATATAGACTTATATTAAATGTTGTTTTCTGTAATTCCACCAATGGTAAGAAGAATTATATAATTTCAAACTAATATTTGGTAATTTTATACATTTGACATATTTTATGTTTTAATGGACGTTGATTTTTATGCATATTGTTTCTCACATGAATGAAAAAATATATTGGTTATTCACTTTATTAGGTTAAATTCAGTATAAATTTCAATATTTTTTGAATTCATAATCTTTATAGTATTTTGATATTCTTATGATATAACATTTGATAGGTTATTATTGTTTTACTAATTAATATATGGAATTTTGTTTTGGTTTTATAAATTCTCTTCTATTTTTGAATGGAGAATTACTGAAGTATAATTTCATAATTAAGTATTTTAAAAATGTGGGATCTAATGGTGGATATTCACCTTAGTCATTGGTGACGGATTTTAGAATAATCATGTTAACATGAGGTTCTGATGGAATAATCTAAATGATAGTTTTGATGCTTGGGAAGGATTCATGTTCCCCGATAATCCCTTGTTAATCTGAAGTCATAAAAATACATATGAGGTTCCCTGTGTTAAGTAAATGATATTTGTAAACATTGAATGGTATTCGAAATAGTATATCTAGATAATACCTCTATAAATATGTCATAAAACCAATATTCAAGTGATAATGAATAGATTTTTATTATAGATGATCAAAATTCATCTAAAATGGAATTTTGAAGAGTGGGAGTAGTTATAGTAATTCCTTTTTTAATATCTTATACATTCATTTGTCAAAGTGGTTTCAGTGTTCTCCTATGAACATTACAGTTTTCTCTAATCCACATATTTCATGTTTGTGATTAATTTAATCTTCCATTATCAATTTTTCATTGTATGGTGGATTTTATGTGGTTATTACATTATATAATTCATAGTTATAAAATACAATGTCATGTGGTTATGAAGAAATTAATATGTTTTTCATTCAGAAGGATTTCCATTTGATTTGTATTTGTGTTGTTTCATTAAGTGTGGATCTTAATAAGTGGTATCAATGGATAAGTTATTTTTTACTCACCACAAAAAAGAGTTTTTTTATCTAATCATGTAAATTTATGCATCGAAAAGTTTAATGGGATATAATTTTCCTTTTGGATGTTGATGTCATATGTTAACTTGTTGTCTAATGATAATGATGCTCAATTGACTAGAAAGGGTCTATATAAGATAAATAAATTTTAATGGGATAAGCTAAAAAGGATGTCTCTAGGCTTGTAAAAAAATTCACTTTTAAATATTTATTCTTTTAATATTTAAGAGAAGGAAATAATAGTGGGAGTTTTGAGAATATTGGATGATATCTATAAGAAACGAATGACACTTAAAAACTACTTTATTATGTGATGTTTATTAATCTTGATAATATGAGATGGAAGTCTAATGGTATATCATGTGAATGATTTCAACATGACATGAAGATTGATCAAATCATTAGAGGTAACATTCGCTAATGATTTATGGGAGTTAATTCTTTTATATTCACTTTTTAAAACATGATATGCTATAGTGGAATCAGTGGGAAATTCAATTGTAAAGGTATAAAGTTCAAATTATGACATTTTAAATCTAATTCTAAATTAGAATTTGATTCGTAAGTAAGTATACATACACTCCAGAAGACCCCTCAATATAGTGTGATGGGTATGGTCACCTCAACGGAAGGACCACAATAAGAAGTATTTAAAGGATATGTCCTGAGGAATAAGTTAAAGAATATTTTATGGTTAATGAACTACATGTTGTTTCTATATAAATAATGGATATTTTAATAAGTGAAGAATAAAATTGCAGAAGTTTATTTTCAATGTTTCAACTTCCCAAAAAGAAAATTCTCCCAGTATAATAGATTATGGTCATAGTTTTTTACTGAGTGTGAACGTTAAAATGAAATCATGGGTTATTGACTCAGGTAAATATTTCCATTAAAATAGAGAGAGGGGGTTCATGGTATACTATGTATATGAATTCTTTTGTAGAGTATATATTCTTTATGATGATGCAATTGAGATAGTTTAAAAATTATATGTTATAATTTGGATAATGAATATAGTTTTCTTGAAGTGCCATGACATTTGAAACATTCTATATCTTAATAAAAACCTCATATAAAGAAGATAACTTGATAAATCATGTATTGGAACAACATTCTTGAATGGTGTTCCGTAGATTACATGAGGGTATACAGTGATTTCTCATGTGGTTATGAATGGAAGCTTAACCATAACAAGAAGTAAATTGGGGCTTTCAATGATTAAAATCACTTCATTAAAAGATGTGATCTTAATGAATTATATATATGGACATCTCAAAAATATGAATATGATTTTCTTATCAATAAAGGTATTACGTAAACATAATATTTATAATTCAAAAAATAGGATAGTTTTATGATAGGTACAAAGAGAAAATTTCCTTTAGTTTTGATGTATTAAAGGATAAGAATCAAAATCTATAACATGTTCATTTTTTATTTTTTGAGGCCTTCCCTATGAAATAAAATGATGGATCTATATGAATTGTGAATTTAATTTATTATTTCACAGATATTTCATATGTCTACTTCCTAATGAATAAGTCTAGTGTGATTCATTCATTTATTCAATTGGATTCTTTTGATGAAAGGGAGTGAATGTGACATTGAATAAAAAATAGTTGAGAGTACACAGGTAATATAATCTGGTTTTTTAAATTATGATGATAGGAATGAGAATATAATTCTACTACCTCTAAAAAATAATATATTGGATGAAATAATGAATATGATTCAATAAAAGAATTCATATTGTATGAGACATCATTCCAGATTACCTAACAGAATTTGGGTAGAATATATTAAATTGGAGGAATACATTTTGAAAAGAAGTCAATATTTAACTATTGGACTAGAACATCTAGAAGAACCATGGTCTAGTAAATGACTTAAAATGAACTGTCTTGGTTTTTTGAGGATTTGAAATATTTCATGTTAATGAAAAGTATAGAGATAAGTATGAATCTAAATGCATAGTGTGTTTTATTATCAAATATATTGATGATATATTTGGATGTAATTTTGGGGGTGATTATAGGAATAACATCATCTAGAGAAAAGGTGTTTTCTTTAAAGAATGTGTCTATGGAATGCTCGGAAATTATTAGGGAAATAAGATGAGGGTAAATTAATAGTTTATTATTAAAATAAGAATAGTTAGATTAGTATAAGGAATATATAATAAATATTAATTTTTTTAAAGGGTTGATACTCATGAAAGATCTCTAAGTTCAACTGTTCTGGAAGGTATAATAGAATAATGTTATGTAGAACTAACAATTTAGTTGAGGGTATGAACTAGAATTGGGGAACTATTTCATATATTTTTGCATGTCATGAGCTTTCTCCTTTAAATAGATTCTATTGAACTAGAATTTTTGAAAAAATAGATACCCTATACGACTCAAGGATGTAATAGTTTATCATGAAGGATGAAATGAATTCATTCAGTCTCTTTGAATTGTGGGAGATATATAATCATATAGAAGCATGGTGCCCTCTATAGAAAAAATTAGTTTTCATAAAAAAGAATAAGTATATTGAATTTGATGGTAAAAGGAATAGACAGTACTACATGGTTTCTAATAATATAAAGTATATGATATTTTATATATTCTTCCACCTGTATTCAAACAAAGTATTATCCAGATAGTACTGATCATTCTTACATTCAATAATTATAACTATGAAAAGGTCAATGTTAAGAATAATGTTATTCATGGAGACTGAGATGAAGATATTTATATGTTTTATCCATAGGGTCATGAAGATTATCAAATACATTAAAAGTTTAATATAATTCTCCATGGATTATATCAATCCCCTTGATAGTGGAATTTGAGGTTATATTCATTTCTTCTTGATGAAAGATTCACTTAGTATGATTACAATCACATTTTCTGTCATAAATAATTAGATAATTAAATGTTCATTGTAGTTATTTTGTATATGTATGAAATGATTCCTTTGGGACCATAAATTTAGTGGATTTAGAAGTTGAATATAATACTTTCAATAATGTTTAAAATGAATGATATTGTACATTCCATGAAAATATTGGGGATAAAAATTACTATAGATAAAAAAGATAGATTCTTGATATTTTCATATAGGGAATACATTAGGAATGTTATTGAATGATTTGAAACAAATGAATGTAATATTTTATGAACTACCCTTACCAGACACATCAACCAATAAAAATTACAAGAACCATCTTCAAATGATGTTCAGAGCATTAAAATTGATCATTTTTCATAATTCATCAGAAGACTCACATATGTAATGATTTTCATGTGACATGATATTTCTGTTACATTAGATTATCTGATTAATTCCATATTAAATCATGGATAGAGTCATTGGGATGTTGTTAAGTAGATATTTTGTTATCTAAATTGTTCTGAAGAGAACTGTTATGATTTAGTGATGAGGATCCATTAGATTAATTTTTTATGAAAATATTATTTGAGAAATGGATTCTCAAAATATGAAAATAGGTTTTGTGTTCTCTTTTAGAATGTAAAGGGATATATGGATTTCACTACTAAAATATATGTTTTCCCTATCAATAATACTTGGAAAATATTTTAATGTTATGGAATAAAGATAAGTGTTTTTCTAGTTCATGTGATTATTTAAGAAGCAAAGGAATTAAATGGAAGGAATAATGTTAACCTATATAGAGTCAAAATCACCTTTATAATAATATATTTACTTAATAATTCCTAAACAACATCGACTTAATGTCGAGTTTTATTTGGAATTTGTTGGATTATAGTGTCTTGTAACATTAAAATGGGAATAAAAAAAGAATCCTATAGACATGATCATTTTGTTGTTATTACAAGATTTTCTATGGAATCATTGGGGATCATTCGGACTAAACTAATGGAAAGAGATAGATAACATTGTTTTCATTGGATGCAGATGAGATATTATGAATGTGGAAGGAGGATATAATCCATTAAGTATTATTCAAGTGTGATATTGTTGTATTTTTTGATGTATCCTTAGTTTATAGAATGAGTTTTCTAGAAGAAACAGTTTTGGATGGAGAGTTTTTTGAATTTTTCTTTTGATAGGGGTATGAAACTTTGACATTATAGTATGATTCTGGATAAATGATTTCGTTTCAATGTTATTTTGGATGTAACATAAGGATAGTTTTTATAATTATGAAGAATGATTGTTTTCCCGCTACCAATGGTAAATCTCAAGGAGTGGGAGTATGTCATATGTTATCACAATTAATAGAAGGAAAATTATTAAATCACAAGGGGTAGATGAACTAGTTTCCTAGGACAATTTTTATATAAATTTTAGGCTGAACTGAACTGTAACACCCAGATATTTTGAGAATTATTTTTTTTCAAATTAATTCATCTTTTCAATATTTTTTTCACATGAAACTGGATATAGTTCAATATATATATATATTAAAATAGTAATTCAAACATTCTTTTCACATGAAATACCCACTTGGATTGTGCTATATGAAATAACCACATGGCTTCCACAACAAGCGACACCGACAAAGCATATGATGCATGAAACACTGAGTTTTAATGAAACATATTTCAATATATATTACTAATTAAATGAGATAATTATAACCAAACCATAAAAAATAGTTATTGTAATTGTAATAACTACTTTCAAAATATTGGTTATAATTGTTTTAAATAAATAAAATATATTGATAATTCAAGATATGTTTTTTGGTAAAGTCCCTTTATGTTAAAAATACCATTCTCTCGAATAAACTACTTCGAATAAAGAAATTAATTTTAGACACATTTAGAAATTGAATTTGATAAAATAACAATAATTTTTTAATCCATAACATTGAAATTATACTAGGGTGAATTTTTTGTATTATTTTTGAAACATAATTGTTTTGATGAATAGTGAAAAATACTACTTTCTATTTAAAAACTAGATTTTTTTCAAATTAATAATTAATTATAAATGAAATTATAAATAAGGTTTAATGTAAAATTAGATTAATATTACACATATTAAAACAATTTAATTAATTATAATCAATTTCAATTTCAAATTGTATATAAAATCTTAACACACTTTTGATTGTTTTCCTACTTTAAAACCCATTTATTTCATCCCTTCTACAGGATTAGCATTAATATTAATTTTTCTGCATCTAGGATTTGAATTTAAAAAATAAAACATAAAAAAGTATATTCAGTATAATATTTAGTTTCAAATAATACCATGTTAATATTTAACCCAAATTATTAGTAATGTGATAAAAAATTAATCACGTTAGTTAGGGCTAAATTAAGCTTAATTAGGGACTAAACTATAAAATTAAGGGTCCAAATGACCTAGACGCTTGTAAAAAACAAATTTTATGTCCATAATTTATCCATAAACCTTTATTTTATTTTTATTTTTTGTTTTGTATGAATATTTTATGTAATAACATGTGCACGCCAAATTTGTTTCTATAAATTTAATGTGAGTTCTTTTCCCTACCTATAAAGGCCACAAACTATACCCATTAATCACACCAATAAAACCATTTATTTTATACCATGATCTACCTAGTTAGCCTCCAAAAAATCTCCCTTATACCTTGAATCCGCCCTTTGAGAAAAAATATTCTCACAGAATACTTTTGGCATAAACCAAAAGGAGTTACTTGATTAGGAGGTAAGGTCTCCTCTGAGGCTCGTTTCCTTTATTTTCCTTCTCCACACCTCCAATATTTTTATTACACTATTTTTTGGTAGAACATAAATCTTACATATACATGTATGTTTTTATGAAATGGTTTAGACATAAAATTACACATGCCTCTATCTAACAGATGTTGAACATGCTGTTTTTGTGTACTATAGACTATTGACTCACGTAACAAAGATTGTTCATTTCCCCTTTACCACAAGTAATGGTGGACATTATGATGAAAATTATATTTATATATATCATATGACATATCTAATATGCATTTAATATTTTTTATTCTTTTTAAAACACACATCTCATTACTTTCTATTTTCTGTTAATACAATAATCTCATTTGATGATGTGTGGGCTACCGCCCCTCAAAGCGTTGTTATTCGCTCACACACCACATGAAATGTATTAAGGATAGTTTTAATGAACATATATGATATATATATTATATTAATGATACATTAATAATGAAAAATATATATAAATATATATAAAGACATATTTCATTTCAATACTTTCTTTCAATACGATAATATAGACGGAAAAAAACACTCATGCGTATGTACGACTTACCTTCTCCAGGAATGGTGTATTCCATTCCATACTCCTATATTATATAGATTATTATAAAAAATATATTTTATATACCTGATATTTATATCATTTTTTATGTTCATGGATCATTATAGAGGTATACATACCCAAGATGTAACAAATTATGACACAAGTGAAGAATAGAGTAAATTTTACCTAAAGTGAAACATTAACATAGGATCGTTAACTAGAGGGTAATATATGTTCATAATGAAACCATATATGGTATTAAGTATACTAATATGCTTCTGTAAAATATGTATTATAAAATTATATTTATTATACAGGAATCTTGTATGAGTACGGAAACAGTCATGACACAAGGTAAGGGGATTTCATCTCACTTTTACTTTCTATGAGATACAAGTTATGTTATCCAATATTTCCATTTGTGTGGTGTATGTATTACTCATTATTCTACTATATTTATCATTTAATTAAATTTATGGGTATTCAAATATCCATAATATTATCTTTATTTCATGGGGTTTGACTTTTAAAAGTTACCATATCGGTAAAAATGTTTTGTCTTAATTTTCTATCTTTGAGACTCATGTTTTTTATGCACCTAAACTAATTTTTAAAGTTCATATACTTCCATTTGACATTACATATCATGAATCTCAATATATTAATGAAAGTATATGCTTAGTTTAATTTCCTTTTCATACATGTAGAGTATTATCCCAAGTCACCAAGCTATAAGAGTTTATTGATATAATCTCATCATTGTTTTTGAGATTGTTTATTTTTTGTGCTTCTTATGATGAAATCATATAATACATCATTCAATAATATTCATGAGTTTACTAATCCTCTATTATATTATTATATAATTATTTATTGGTACCATTTTCTATTCTTTAGTAACTATTTTAGTTAAGAAAGTGTTTTTAGGAAGGCACAACTTTACCCTCTCTTCGCTCAGAAATCTATGTTTTCTAAAAAGTGTTTCCAAGAATATTATAAAAATTTTATATAATAAATAAAATAAATTTTTAACATTTTTTATTTTACCAATACCTTCATGTTAATCTTCTTGTCTCAATCTGAACAATAAACTTATCTATTCTTTTTACCATGAAAAATGAATGTTCTTTAAAACTTGTATGACATGCTTGAATTTACCTACTATCATTTCTTCAAAGATCCATTTGCATTGAAAAAAGGATAATATTTAAGAAATTTTTTTTAAAATAAATTTTCAAGGAAAATTGTTTTCAAATTTTTAACATCATTTATTATTTCATGGAAAACTGTTTTCAAAACGATTGCATGTCTTATTTACATTTTTTCAAAATAATTATTTTAAAAAAAATCGAAATTCTTTTATAAGTTTTAAGAGAGATGATTTTCAAAACTTTTTCAATATTTTTTATAAGTTTTAAATGTATTTTCTATGGAATGGTTTTCAAATTTTTTTTAATATTTCATTACATTTTATCAAGGGTTTTGAAAGAAAATGATATTTAAGATGTTTTGAAGCTTATTTTACAAGTTTTTAAGTAAAATGGGTTTCAAAATTATTACATGTCTTCTTTATAAGTTTTCAAGGTATTTTCTTAGAAAATTATTTTCAAAATTTATTATTTATTAAAAATACATTTTCATACAAGTATGGATATATTCATAAATAACTGAATTTAGATTGTATTTCAAAATTATTTTCCATCTAAGATGATATCTATTGATGTTACTCGTGCCTTTCTTGGAAATGATATAATGGTTCCATTCATATCCTTTATATGAATGTGTTATGCTTAATTTCACGGTATTTCTGAAACTCATTTCTACTTTATGGGAAATATGTTTATTAAACACATTTCTCTTTCACAAGTTATATGCTTTTGTAACCCCATCTTTTCAAAAGTTTTTTATTATGAAATGATTATGAAACCTATCTCTTCCCACACATTATGATATATTTTCATTTTTATGATACCCATTTCATTTCATGGGATGTGATATGTTTATTTGTGATCTTATAGAACATATATCTATGATATCATTATGTGACAGGTGAGACCTATGTTTCCCTCCAATGCATTGGTTAAAGATTTATATCTCATGAGATAGACATGGCTAGAATGATGGTTTCCTCAATTTAGTAATACATGTCTATAATAAGGGTTTGTATGGTTCAATAATATAGGGATGTAATGAGTGGTTACTTGGTTCAGTAATACTGGGATGGAATCAGGGTTTATTTAATTCATTAATATAGGGCTAGAATAAGGGTTCACACAGTTCGGTAACATTTGGCTTGAATGGGGGTTCACCTGGTTCATTAATTGACTTTTTCCACTAATATAGTCTTGGGAGTGATTACTTGGCTACTATTGAAATCATTATATATTCTTATGTGTTTCCACAATTCCATTTTTTATTCTTAAATTAGGCTTTTGTGGCTTATACTCCCTATTTCATAATTATTCATGTCTTACGAACTACCTATACTTATGTCGTGTCCTCTATTATGATCTTTGATATGTAGGGTATGATCTTATATTTTCATGATCAAACTCTCACACCTTTATGATAATGTTTATGCTTACATGTCTCCCTTGTTTACCCATACTATTCATTTCAGCTCACCCCTTTTATGTTTCCTTTCCCCCTGGTTATGATGGTATGTAATATATTTGATATGTCTACGAAACATGCTAGTTATGAAGAACCTAGTGGGAGATGATATAGCTCACATATACACCTTTTTTTATGTTTCCCTGTTTCAAAATGAACTATACCAAGTACGGTCTTTGGGTATATATATAAGGCCCAGGCCTTAAACCTTACTTAACATTGAATTAAATGAATAATTCACATTGAGGATCTTTTCAGGTTTAGAGTTTTATAGATTTAGATCTTAACTATTACATCTCAAAAGATTACAAAGTAGACACTTCTATTAAGTTTCCATAAAATTAAAACTCTTAAAAAGAAATATGACTAGTTCCATTTTTTATATAGCATCATTTTCCCTTAATCCCATCCTTCACACTATTCCACATTAAGTACTGTGAAAAACATTTCAAAAAAACTTGGGGTGAGCATAAAAATCTCAGTAAGGGATACACAATGAATGAAAACTGTTAGTTTTTTCAAAACAACAAGTAAACCACGTATACTTTATCAAATTAATACTTTTCCCCATTATGAAGTAGTAAAAACTCTTCCCTGAATAAAAGTTCATTACTTACCCTTTTGTAACCAAAAGATTACCATAAAACCCATATAAAGATCACATAACATATAAAGGTAACTTGGTACATAAACATACTTAAATGGAATAACCATACGGTCGACTTCCACACATATCACTTAATGGAATAGTCATACGGCCGACTTCCATACCCAATTCGATGGAGGTTATAACGTAACCACCTGTCCTGGTATTCACGGCACCACCTGTCATATGGTTTATCACGTAACCACCCGTAAAATGTCCAATTACCATCATTACACATAAAATATTAAAAATCTAAACATTTCGATAACAACATTTCATTTGCAATCACAATAATTATTTCCAAGATATTGAATTAATCAATCCATTTTCAAAAATCATTTAAAAGATATTTTTTAATCAAAGTGTCCCACACCACTTTGAATATTTTAATGGAATAATAATTTTAAAACATTAATGTCCATATAAATAAATAATTAAAACCATTTTGAAAAGATGGACATTAAAGATAATGATTTAGAATAATGAATCTTTAAAACATTTAAAATGATATTTTTGTTAAAGAGTTTTTAACAAAATGAGAGATTCTTGAATACAAATAATTGCAGAATAATATCATGAGAATAAATGTATTCATAATATAATATGTCAAAGGACAGTATACACACCATATAAGAGTGAATTGGTTCATAACAACAATGAAGTCTCAATGGAAATGTAAATTGATATGAAATCCATTATAAAGACGGTGTCTTTAAATTAAGGATAAATCTATCACATAATTATGTGTGAGAAATATAAATACACCCAATATAAGTGGATATTAAGTGTGAAACAATCAGAGGTCATTCACACATAATCTTGGAAAAACAAAACCAATGACATAGATATTTAACTCAATGAAATGAGATTGAGTTATGATTTCCCATACAAGTTCGTAAGAATTTATCAATGACATGATTATGTGTAGAAATAGTATATCCACAAAAAGTTTTGTGGAAATTACAACATAGAGATTCCACACATAATCTTGGCATAATAAAATCAAGAAGTAGAGGTTTAATCCAAAGAATTGAAAGTGGGTTAAGAAGTTCCCTTATAGAAATCTGAAATCCTAACAGCGTCACTTTAAAATTCAGAAAATGAGTTGATGAGAGAGAAAATGGTATATCATCACTTGTACATAAAATTTAAATAAATAAGGATATAGAAGAACATATCCCAACATAATATTATGTGAATTAAAAGACATAACAAAGAAAATCCTTTAAAAAGAGGAGAGTGAAAGGTCCCCTTACTGAGTTGGGTAACTTTTGAAACATACACCCCATGGAAGAAGGGTCATACAATGAAGATGTAAATACCCATAAATTAAATTATACTACAAAATGTGTATAATAATGGGCAGTACATACACCAATAAAATTAAATAGTGGCAAACATAGCATAAATTTCATGAGAATAAAAGTGAGATGAAAAATCCCTTACGAAAACTCGGCAGCCTAACGACGCCACTTAAAACATCCAAAAATGGTTTGATGAGATCAAATAGGGTCTCTCATTATATGAACATAAAACTTACAGTAAGATAAATATAAAATAACATCCCTAAACTTAAGAAATATGTGCTTAAAGTAAATGACATAAAAGAGAGTGCTTAAAAAGAAAGAGAGAGGTAGGATCCCTTACCTCAAGTCCGACTTGTCTTGTTTGTTTCTTTATATTACTGAATAATAAATTTTGGTCAATTTATAATTTCTTAAGGACCTATTTTAAATATTATTATTCAGTTCATATCACATATTATATTGTTATAATAATTGGTTAATAATGTGAGTTCATATCAGATGTTTTTGTCGATGTTTGGTACATGAGTCAAAAATGAACTTGTTTGAAAATGATTTTCCATGTGGTTATAAGTAAATCATCTCCAGAATAGTATTTATGATTTAAATATCATATATATACAGTACATATTCATTTTATACAACTCCATAACATTTGGAGATAAAAAGAAATGAAATGCACTGTTCATGGAGATGGTAGGTCGTGCGTACGCATGAACGCTACTTTCATTTATTTGTCATATTAATGGAATTAAAAATAATTGAGAGATATATATATTATAATTCCAGTATAATATATATGTTATATAGGTCACATATGTTCATTAATTTCATTCTTTATACATTCCATGTATTTCATGAACGAGTCACATCAGCTGAGGGGGCGGTAGTCCACACTTCCTTGTATGAAATTATCGCATTTGCACAACATGAAAAGCATAAAGGCATGTTTTAAATATAAAATTAAGAAGCATATAGAAAAAATAAATACCATATATATCATATATAAAATATAGTGACATCATAATGTCCACCATGAAAGGTTTTTAGAGAATATTGAACAATCATCGTTTCGTGAGGCAGAAATTCGCCATCTACAGAAACAGTATTTTCTTTAACCATTAGACGAAGGTGTGTGTAAGTGTAGCTAGAATCCTTCACATAAAAACATCCTAGTTTATTGAAGATACTAGTTTTGTTACAAAATAAAGTAATAAAAAGAGTTTAGAGGGTTGGAGAAGCAAAATAAAACATAATAACACAAGAGAGGACACTACCTTTAAATCGGGTAACTCTCTTTGATTTGAGCTCAAAGGATTCCTTGGAAAGGATTCTGCCCAAAGTGAGGCTTCAATGATGAGGAGAGTGATTTGGAGAGATGAAATGGTCATGGTTTGGGCGAGCCAAAGTCTTGAGAGGTGTGGGAAAGGTGGTAGAGGTGGGGCCCTTTTATAAGAGGAGAGGAGGGGCACTCTTGGAAAGTTATAAAATATTACTTTATTATATAATGATTTTCGGATTTTAAAGGTCCCAAAAGGATATATTTAGAGGATAAGGTGATAAGGTTTCTAAATCCCCCCATACAATTGGTTTGTGACAAGTGTAGGTCTTATATTTTACATTATCTTTTCATTTTTTTAAATCGTTAAATAATGAGGTAATCGCTGCATCATCATGGTGTCATAAATAATTTAATTTATTTAATGTCTAAAAATTATAAAAAAATATCATGATGTAGTAAATCGTTTTAGCTTTGTAATTAATATTTATATTCAAAAATATGACTTGTATAACTTCATGTAAAAATTGATTTAGTAAAACAACACATGTTTTTGACATTTTAATTTTAACTTTAAATAAAAAGGTAATAATGTCATTTTCCTACCAAAGTGGCTCCATGGGGTCCCCAAGTTGACCCATGGATTTTCTTGGTCGGACACGAGACATCCAATGAGGGTAGGACATGTGTCTAGGTCATTTCATGTTATTAAAACATTATTTTTCCTTAAATTACACTAATTTCCTCTAATCGCGATTAAAAACTTACAAGTTACTATTCACCAAAAAATTATTTTAATCCCATTGAACCACATTTTAAATCCTAATGACAACTATGTATGTCGGATTTTTGAAATTCAAATCACAGAAGTGGTAAACTTTCATTTAAACGAAAAATCAATTTTTTAACTACCACTTAGTGGTTTCACTATTCATCAAAAATTGATGTTTTTCAGAAAAATACCAAAAATTCACCCAAAGCTGTAATTGATATTCAGAATTAATAAATGATGTCTATTATACAAAATTCAAAACATATAAGTTGAATTAATTAATTTAATAATTAATTCTCGTTTTTAAAATAAATAACGTGTTTTTAAGAAACAATATATATTAAAAGATTGACACTTGTTTAAGTCCAATTTAAAAGTGAAATTAATTCCAATGACCACTATTGGTTTAAATGGTTAAAATATATTATTATTGGACTTTAAAACCAATTCAAAAGATAATCTAATCATATGAATCAATTATATTAAAAAGTGGTTTTGAATTAAAATACAACATTTTTCACTATTCATAAAAAAAATAAAGTTATCGGAAAAATACCAAAAAATTACACAGTGTAAATTATGATGTCCCGATTCTAAAGAAGATTTTTATTTTTTCAAATATAACACATAAAATTGTCAAAAAATTTATTTAAAATAGGTTCTCCATCAAAAGGCGGTTAATCGACCTTTTAAAGAATATTAGAATGTTTACGCTTAAAATTGGATTCATTCTCATTTTTAATCCTCTAACATTTATTGGATAAAATTAAAAATATTTGAAAACATATATAATAATTTTTTAGTTAGTTCCGTTATTTCCCGCCATTACAATGTCTATGCGTTAACTACCATTTAAAATAATATTATTTTATTATTAGAGTGCAATGTAAGATTTCAAAGGAACTCGTTATCGCGTATTGGGTACGCCATCGAGCATAACGTTCCCTTTAAAGTAATATTAAAAGTTTACTCACAAATAGGGATAAATATAAAAATGTCATATTCTTTATTAACATAGGGTGTTACATCCTTCCCCCCTTTTGGGAATTGCGTCCTCGCAATTTTAAAATTGGGCTCAGAGACATCATTGAAAGTCCCACATCGGAACAAGAGTCGGTAAAACAATCACATTAAAAGAAAAAAAGAGAAGTACAGAGGTCACCCGAGTTAACCCATACTATGATTCCATATAGGAAAACATGGATATGAAAGAAAAAGCAAAGGGTCATGTTCTGAGGGAGAGTGATAGAAAACATGTTTAGGAGAAAGTTAACCACAAGAAAATCACAAACTTGTGGTGGGTTAAACGGTATTCGATTCCCCAATAGGAAAAGCTAACGGACATCATTTTTTTATGTTTATTTTCATTGAGGAATTTATTTTTGATCTTAAGGAAACATGCTTACTTGTCATGTTGACTTTCAACTTTTACTAGATTTCTTACAAAAACTCATACTTTCTCCAAAAGACGAGTATTTAGGAAGACTTGTTTACATTAAGAGAGCTATAATAAACTTCTATAGAATCACCTATTTAAAAAAAGAGAACTATATATTTCCCATGCCTTTAGACCCTTACTAAAACCAAAATTGTTAGAACAAGATCAGATAATCCAGAAAAGGACAACCCTTTATAAAAAGAAAATCTATTCTTAATCTCCAAAATTTTTCCAACAAAACCAAAAGTTCAATGAATATCATTCAATAAACAATTTGTCCAAAAAATTCTTCAAAGTAAACCAAACTAAAATTGAAGCCGAAATATTTGAAGGATTTAATCACATAGTCTTCCAAGGTACAAATTAACATTTATCTCTAAATAACACCAGTCTCTCTTAAAGTCTCATATTGAAAAGTAATTAACCTAAACACATATCCTCCATGATAGGTTAATAATCCCCATAGATAACCCAAAATCAACTTACTATTAATTCATAAAATCATCTAACTAAAAAGAATAAGTCATACTAACCTGGGACTTCACGTAGTCCAGTGGTAGGTGATAAATACCAGTCGCACTTTGGTTGTGGGTTCGATTCCCACAGCTTTGTCCGACGTGACGGGTCGTCACACGGTCTTCATGTTGTCCTTTTTCCAAAACTATATAATTCTTAAAACATTCCCCAAAATGAGATAAAATCTTCAAAAATATTCATAACATATTTTAACCTCATGTTTATCTCATGTCGTTCATATTCCATCATAACATATAGTAACCCATAATTACCTAAAAAGTAAGGATCATATAAACCCTAATGGTTACCTTTATAATTATTACCTGAACTTCCACATCGATTGGTCATCTCATACATGATGCATTAGAGAACTTACCAAGGTTCAAGTGGTTGATCATGACTCCTTGATAGTTGGTTTAGAACAACCACGAGTTTCCTCATTGAATCCCCCATTTCATCCAGTCTCTTAATCAGAGAACCACCACAGTTTCCTTCAAACCCATTGTCACTTTGGTTCCTGCTAGATCCATCCATCTACTAAAAATAGAAATGTCAGTGTGAGTATATCCAAAAAACCATCATGTACTAATGAGGAATATAAACACTAAGATATACTTACTCATTCACTTTATCTAAAACTAGGGCTCTTTCTGAAATCCTAGCCATTATGGTAATGTAACTTATTCTTAGAGAATACAATAACCTCTAAAGTTATCTAAACTGACCTTTGATACCAACTATAAGGCCCCGACCTTAAACCTTACTTAACATTGAATTAAATGAATAATTCACATTGAGGATCTTTTCAGGTTTAGAGTTTTAGATAATTAGATCTTAACTATTACATCTCAAAAGATTAAAAAGTAGACACTCTTATTAAGTTTCCATAAAATAGAAACTCTTAAAAAGAAACATGACTAGTTCCATGTTTTATATAGCATGATTTTCCTTTGATCCCATCCTTGACACTATTCCACATTAATTCCTATGAAAAACATTTCAAAAAAACTTGGGGTGAGCATAAAAATCTCATTAAGGGATACACAATGAATGAAAACTGTTAGTTTTTTCAAAACAACAAGTAAATCATGTATACTTTATCAAAGTAATACTTTTCACCTTTATGAAGTGGTAAAAACTCTTCACTGAATAAAAGTTCATTAATTACCCTTTTGTAACCAAAATATTACCATAAAACCCATATAAAGATCACATAACATATAAAGGTAACTTGGGACATAAACATACTTAAATGGAATAACCATACGGTCGACTTCCACACATATCACTTAATGGAATAGTCATACGGCTGACTTCCATACCCAATGAATTGAAGGTTATAACATAACCACCCGTCTTGGTATTCACGGCACCACCTGTCATATGGTTTATCACGTAACCACCCGTAAAATGTCCAAGTACAATCATTACACATAAAATATTGAAAAAAAGACATTTCAATAACAACATTTCATTTGCAATCACAATAAGTATTTAGAAGATATTGAATTAATAAATCCATTTTCAAAAATAATTTAAAAGATATTTTTGAATGAAAGTGTCCCAAACCAATTTGAAGATTTTAATTGAATTACACTTTTAAAACATTAATGTCCATATAAATAAATACTGAAAACCATTTTGAAAACATGGACATTAAAGATAAAGATTTAGAATAATGAATCTTTAAAACATTTAAAATGATATTTTTGTTAAAGAGTTTTTAACAAAATGAGAGACTCTTGAATACAAATAATTGTGGAATAATATCATTAGAATAAATGGATTCATGATATAATATGTCAAAGGACAGTATACACACCATATAAGAGTGAATTGGTGCATAACAACAATGAAGTTGCAATGGAAATGTAAATTGAGATGAAATCCATTATAAAGATGGTATCTTTAAGTTAAGGATAAATCTATCACATAATTATGTGTGAGAAATATAAATACACCCAATATAAGTGGATATTAAGTGTGAAACAATCAGAGGTCATTCACACATAATCTTGGAAAAACAATACCAATGACATAGATATTTAACTCAATGAAATGAGACTGAGTTATGATTTCCCATACAAGTTCGTAAGAATTTATCAATGAGATGATTACGTGTAGAAATATTATATCCAAAAAACGGTTTGTGGAAATTACAACATAGAGATTCCACACATAATCTTGGAATAATAAAATCAATAACTATAGGTTTAACCTAAAGAATTGAAAGTGGGTTAAGAAGTTCCCTTACAGAAATCCGACAGCCTAACGACGTCACTTTAAAATTCAGAATATGAGTTGATGAGAGAGAAAATGGTATATCATCACTTGGACATAAAATTTACATAAATAAGGATATAGAATAACATATCCCAACATAAAAGTATGTGAATTAAAAGACATAACAAAAAAATTATTTTAAAAAGAGGAGGGTGAAAGGTCCCCTTACTGAGTTGGGTAACTTTTGAAACATACACCCCATGGAAGAAGGTTCATACAATGAAGACGTAAATACCCATAAATGAAATTATACTACAAAAAGTGTATAATAATGGGATTTAAATAAACAAATCAAAGGAAATAGTGGCAAACATAGCATAAATGTCACGGGAATAAAAGTGAGATGAAAAATACCTTACGAAAACTCGGCAGCCTAACGACGCCACTTAAAACTTCCAAAAATGGTTTTATGAGATCAAATAGGGTATCTCATCATATTAACATAAAAATAAAATTAATAGGAATATAAAATAACATCCCCAAACATAAGAAAGATGAGCTTAAAGGATATGACATGAAAGAGAGTGCTTAAAAAGAAAGAGAGAGGTAGGATCCCTTACCTCAAGTCTGACTTGTCTTGTTTGTTTCTTTATATTACTGAATAATAAACTTCAGTCAATTTATAATTTCTTAAGGACCTATTTTAAATATTATTATTCAGTTTATAATACATATTATAATGTTACAATAATTGGTTAATAATGTGAGTTCAGATCATATGTTTTTGTCGATGTTTGGTACATGAGTCAAAAATGAACTTGTTTGAAAATGATTTTCCATGTGGTTATAAGTAAATCATCTCCATAATAGTATTTATGATTTAAATATCATATATATACAGTAAATATTCATTTTATACTACTCCATAACATTTGGAGATAAAAATAAATGAAATGCACCGTTCATGGAGACGGTAGGTCATACGTATGCATGAACGCTACTTTCATTTCATTGTCATATTAATGGAATTAAAAATAATTGAGAGAAATATATATTATAATTTCAGTATAATATATATTTTATATAGGTCACATATGTTTGTTAATTTCATTCTTTATACATTACATGTATTGCATGAATGAGTCACATCACTTGAGGGGGCGGTAGTCCACACTTCCTTGTATAAATTATCACATTTGCACAACATGAAAATCATAAAGGCATGTTTTAAATATAAAATTAAGAAGCATATAGAAAACATAAATACCATATATATCATATATAAAATATAGTGTCATCATAATGGCCACCATGAAAGGTGTTAAGACAAGATTGAACAATCATCGTTTCGTGAGGCAGAAATTCGCCATCCACAGAAACAGTATGTTCTTTAACCATTAGACGAAGGTGTGTGTAAGTGTAGCTCAAATAATTCACATAAAAACATCCTAGTATATTGAATATACTGTTGTTGTTACAAAATAAAGGAATAATAAGAGTTTTGAGGGTTGGATATGCAAAATAAAACATAAGAACACCAGAGAGAACACTACCTTTAAATCGGGTAAGTCTCTTTGATTTGAGATCAAGGGATTCCTTGGAAAGTATTATGCCCAAAGTGAGGCTTCAATGATTAAGATACGGATGTGGAGAGATGAAATGGTCAGGGGTTGGCCGATACAAAGGCTTGAGAGGTGTGGGTAAGGTGGTAGAGGTGGGGGACTTTTATAAGAGGAGATGAGGGGCACTCTTGGAAAGTTATAAAATATTACTTTATTATATAATGATTTTCGGATTTTAAATGTCCCAAAAGGATATATTTAGAGGATAAGGTGATATTGTTTCTAAATACACCCATCCAATAGGTTTGTGACAAGTTTAGTTCTTAGATTGTACATTATCTTTTCATTTTTTTAAATTGTTAAATAATGAGGTAATCGCTGCATTATCATGGTGTCATAAATAATTTTATTTATTTAATGTCTAAAAATTATAAATAAAATATCATGATGTAGGAAATTTTTTTAGCTTTCAAATTAATATTTATAGTCAAAAATATTACTTGTATAACCCCATGTAAATATTGTTTTAGTAAAACAACACATGTTTGTGACATTTTAATTTTAACTTTAAATAAAAAGGTAATAATGTCATTTTCCTACCAAAGTGGCTCCATGGGGTCCCCAAGTTGACCCATGGATTGTCGTGGTCGGCCAAGACACAACCAATGAGGGTAGTACATGTTTCTAGGTCATTTCATATTATTAAAACATTATTTTTACCTTAAATTACACTAATTACCTCTAATCGCGATTAAAAACTTAAAAGTTACTATTCACAAAAAAATTATTTTAATCCCATTGAACCACATTTTACATCCTAATGACAACTATGTATGTTGGATTTTTGAAATTCAAATCACAGAAGTTGTAAACTTTCATTTAAACGAAAAATCAGTTTTTTAACTACCACTTAGTGGTTTCACTATTCATCAAAAATTGAAGTTTTTTAGAAAAACACCAAAAATTCACCCTAATCTATAATTGATATTCCAAATTCATAAATCATGTCTATTTTACAAAATTAAAAACATATAAGTTGCATTAATTAATTTAATAATTAATTCCTGCTGTTAAAACAAATAGCGTGTTTTTAACAAACAATATCTATTAAAATATTGACACCAGTTTAAGTCCAATTTCAAAGTGAAATTAATTCCAATGACCCCTATTGGATTAAATGGTAAAAATATATTATAGTTGTACTTTAATACCAATTCAAAATATAATCTAATCATATAAATAAATTATATTAAAAAGAGGTTTTGAATTAAAATACAACATTTTTCACTATTCATAAAACAAATGAACTTTATCGGAAAAATACCAAAAAAATTACACAATGTAAATTTTGATGTCCAGATTCTAGAGAAGATTTTTATTTTGTAAAATATAACACATAAAACTGTCAAAAAGTGGATTTAAAAGAGGTTCTCCATCAAAAGGCGGTTAATCGACCTTTTAAAGAATATTAGAATGTTTACACTTAAAATTAGATTCATTCGAATTTTTAATCCTCTAACATTTATTGGATAAAATTAAAAATATTTGACAAACATATATAATCATTTTTTAGTTAGTTCCGTTCTTTCCCGCCATTACAATGGCTAGGTGTTAACTACCATTTAAAATCATATTATTTTATTATTTGAGTGCAACGTAAGATTTCAAAGGAACTCGTTGTCACGTATTGGGTACGCCATCGAGCATAGTGTTCCCTTTAAAAGTAATATTAAAATTTTACTCAAAAATTGGGATAAATATAAAAATTTCATATTCTTTATTTACCTGGGGTGTTAAAATATATTTTCATAATGATTAAGTATTCCGCAAAAGTTATGTAATGTCAATGTTTGTAAAGAAAGGGTCGCTATAGTTGGTATCAGAGAAAAGGTATTGTTACCCTTTTGAAAATGGGATGAAAAAATGGTTTTGATATCCCTTGGTATATTTATAATTATATGTCTAGGGATGTATCCAAGTATAAGTATATTAATGAGTTAACATTTAGGAAAATGTCCTCGAATTATTGTAAAGGATAGAGTGAGTGGTTTACAAGAAATAAATCCCTGTCTAGTGACTACAGTTGGATGTGGCTCTAGAACAGATGTACCTAGGTGTAAAAATAAGAATAATATGTTCCAGGATTGACTCAGGGTAATCTGGTACATAACAACTGTCCTTAATGTACACCTAGTTTTAAACTCAAGGGGGATATGCTTTGCGAATTCACAAAATATTTACAAACCATCATGAGAAATTTAGATATAAGATAGTTATAAATAACCTAGGATAAACCTATGATGTTATAGAATAAATAATGTGTCCTGATTTATACATCCTACATGTAATTATTTTCATGGGTTTGTTGTTTTCAGCTATGATATGTAATGATCACACTAATCTTCTGGTTTTAGTGAATGGTGGGAACCATGAGGAATTTAATTAATATTGAATGAGAATGATGATTTTATGATGATAATTCAAGTGGGATGATCCTTGGAGCGAATAATTACATGATCATGCCTAATTAGTTTTCCCAGAACATGATTAACATTGTTTACCTTAACCAACTTTCGTACTCACCAGAGAAGAGAATGAAGGAGTTTGCTGAGTGTTCAGGTAATGGAGAGCATGAAGGATAGAAGATTCAGTTTCCTTTATTTCAAGAATGTTGAAAGAATAACCTAAGTGAATGTTTTGGAGGAGGAAGAAGGTGTTTTGACTATGGAAAAGAAGGACACAAATCATGTTTCTGAAAGGGAAAAAAGAAGAGTTTTGTTAACAAAATGAATGTGAATTTCTTCCTCCCTATGTCATCATAAAAGGATAAGTGTTTCAAGTGTAGAGAAATTAGTCATTATTCAACTCAATGTCCCAATATGAATGCTTCTAAAGGGAACCAAAAAGTTGGTACATGTAATGGTTACATTTTTTATGATGATGAGAATACACATGAAATGTGAAAGTAATGAGGTATTATATAGAAGGATTAGGTAAAACTATTAATTGATTGAGGATGAAGTTAACAATGTTTTTATGTATTTGGATTCTATAATTAAAAATGGTGAATTATGTATGAATTTTTTATATTATTATTTTGAAAAGGATTTACGAGAATATGTTGAATGGTTATGATGGACTATATAGGTTATATAATGAATGATAAAATTTTGATTAAGGAAAGGTAACCCTTAACATATTCTTTATGCTAAGATAATGTTGTATGGACAATGATACATGGGATACGAATAATTAAATCATATATTATTGATTACCTCAGAACTTAGTGTGTTCATTTTTATAGGTGATTAGTGATACCACTTATGATGTTTACAACATTTTTGGATTTACATATTTCTAATACAATTTAGAATGAGGAAGCAATCATGTTATTCAAAAGGATTTATGGTAATATATATTGTTACCATTTTCAGGAGAATATATGATGACGATATTCACATGTTTTGAATGTGATGACTAAGATCTACTTTTTGATATACACGAGATTTAATGTTAAGCAGATTTCGTGATATTCATTCTAATGTTTTGGATTTTCATCTTTAAGAAGGGTTATATGGTTAACCATTCATTAAAAGTTTAAGTTAATCTTTGGAGGAAGTATTTTTGAACTAGGTTTGTGTTGAAAACCATGGTTAAAATGATAATCAATGAATTACCTTATTTCAAGGATGTTCATATTTTATATTTTTTCAAAAAGGACATAATTTATGTTGGGTTAAAACAAATCAAGTCTGGAAAGGATGTGGGTCTTGAAACCATGACCGAAGGACAATAATGGTTTCATTCCTAGCACTAGAATACACGATGTCCTGGGTAATGTATTTTTATTTTTTATTAATAAATATTTACTATTAACTATTAGTGTTACTTTAAATTTTTAGATCATGTTGTTTTTTTAAGAGCCAAATTGTTAGGCTTTTTATTCTTTTACGGGCCTTATGACCCATTAAAAGAATATTTTAGTTATTTATTCATTAATGTTAATTTAATTTCATTCATTCCATGAGAAAATGGATGTATTAGAAATTGTTCAAGTCACAAACCATGAATGAATTTTTTTTAAATAATTTTGTAATGAATTACTCATTGATCATAATGTGGTCAAAAAAGTTTTTTTTGGTCATAATACCTTAATTTTCATTGAGATGATGGCTTCTTAAATCACAATAGATTTATGAATTTTTTTCCCTCAACTTTCCTTGGATCATTCACTTGTCTGTGATTGATGACCTCAATCACTCCCTATAAATATTTACACTTTTCTTCCATGTCCAATCTTTACTCCCAACCTATGTTATCCTCTTTTCAAAAATAGTTATATGTTACATTGGCTAACCATTATGGTTTCAAATTTCCCTTTATAAGGGACATTTTAACATCCATTTTTTTGATGTGGGTTTCAAAGAATTAAACGTTCTACAATTAAACCATTGATAACCTAGATGAACTTTGTGGAAGAAATTCATTTTACGGGGTGCAGAATGTAACACCATATGTTTTTGGGAATTAATTTTTAGAATTAATTTATCATTTCAATATTTTATTCACATGACATTGGAAATTGTTCTTATATATATACATATATTAAATCACTACTTGAAACATTCTTTTCACATGAAATACCAACTTGTCTTTCACTACAAGAAACATAGACTTGGCTTATGATGCACGTAAGACAATGATTTTATGAAACATATTTTTATATATATAATTAATTAAATAAGATAATTATAAACAAAAAATTAAACATAGTTACAGTAATAGTAATAACTACATTCCAAATATTGGTTATAATTGTTTTTTATAAATAAAACATATTTATAATGAAAGATATGATTTTTTTTAAAGTCTGTTTATATTAAAAAAATTATTCTCTCAAATGAACTACTTCTAATAATAAATGTATTATTAGACACATTTTGAAATTTAATTTGAAAAATAAACTTAAATTATTTAATTCATAAATTTAAAATTATCCTAGGATGTAATGTTTTGATTTTTATGAGAAATATCATTTTTTTATGAATAGTGAAAAAATACAACTTTTTAGTTAAAAGCAAGATTTTATTCAAATTAATTATTCATGATAAATAATATTATAAAAATATTGTAAGGTCAAATTAAATAAATTTTACATTTATTAATATAATTTAATTCATTAGAATCAATTTCACCATGAAATTGTATATAAAATCTTAACAAACATTTGAACATTTTTCTACTTTAAAACCCTTTATTTGAGAGGGGAGTAAATAATTATGTGGGTAAACTGACTCTGTACAACTATGAGAGATTCTCAAATCAGTGTGATGGATACCCTAATTTAAACCTTCACCCCATTGCAGATGTGGTTGTTGGGAAAACAATTGAGCATAAGGGACCATGTTCACATGTTGACACAATTTCTAAGCATCGTGTCAACTCTAAACCCTTTCGGCACCACAATCAAATGGTAATTTAATTCTCAACAGATGAGGTAAACATTCTTACTTAGAATCTTCATTTTGTTCTTGTTGGGAAATTCTTCAATCACATACCTTTTTTGTAATTCCTAATATCTCTTCTTGAGGCCATAGGTTTTTAGGGTTTTCACATCAGTCTCCTGAACTCCTCTAACGTTGTGTTTTGGCTCTTCTCAAAGGATGATTATTACTAGTTTTGGAAGAATAATTCATGTGATTTTGAGGGTTTTTACATGAATGTTCTTAAATGGACTCTAGTCTTTGATCCCTTCTCTAAATCTCTTATTGTTCCAATCTGGGTTGGCTTTCTTAACCTACAGCTGCATTTGTTCAAAAAATATGACTTATTTCCAATTATCGGGCACATTAGTAACCCACAAAAACTAGTCTCAGCGATGAGAACACATTCAAGGCCTTATGTTGATATAATTTTTTTATAAATTGTTGCATCTCAAGGCCTTACCTGTCACATTTGGATCCATATTGGTGAATACGGATTCTCTCCAGTGGTTTTGTATGAAAGACTCCCTAATTATGATTAGTGATGCCTTAGGCTTGGGCATTAATCTAATGGTTTTAGACATAATACAATTTTTTTTGAAGGCAAGAAATCCAATTGGATTGCAAAAGGAAATTTTAGCGATGCTAGTACATCTGGATCATCTAAATAAGGGATGAATAATGTGGTAAATAATAAGGCTTTGAATATTATGAAACCATTTGAAAGAAAATGAATATATGATTTTGTTGATGTTGTACTTGCTGTCACAATTGCCAGAACTGTACCTATTCACATGGAGAAGGGTCAAAAATAGATTTTTTATCTTCATTAAATGGACAAGGAACCAGGGGAATTATCTAATTCAAATTACACATCTCTGGAGGAGGATGATCATTGTTATCAAATTGATGAAGTATATCTCAAATCAAGAGCTAGGAAAGGGAAAAACCGTTGGTGGATGCTGATGATTACATTACTCCAAACCCCAGGAAAATAGGGAAGCATAGATATTATTTGGATATAGAAAGGAAAACAGTTACGTGGTCACTACAAGCTTCTAAGAAGTATTTTGAGCTTCCTAATAAACCGGTACAATCTGTTGTAATTCCTGACATAGAAGATGAAAAAAATGATGACAAGGTGAGTGATGAACTTAATGATTGAAAGGATGATCAAGATGAAATAGTACATCATAAATACAAATATGGTGATATTTATGTTGATACATACCTTGAAATTAGAAAATTTATGGTCAAAAGGATGGTCTAAAATTACAGGAAGGATATTAACTTTAATTTTAGAGACATACCATGTATATGATTTTTCTTTTTTAATATTTTGATTTATGGTCATTGTCCTTGTTTTCGATACTCATTGATGTTTTTTCCATTGGATCACATAGAGTGGATGGTCATGATTTGTATGGTTTTTATTCTTAAGTGGTATTTTGATTGAATCATTTTGGGTTCAATGAACTGAACTGAAGGTTGACTGGGTGCATGACTTTTGTGCCTTCTAGATTTAATGCTTTCTAGCCAGTGCTTCTTTTTGTGCCTTCGAGTCACTATGTTACTTATTCATATTTTTTCTAGGAGGCTTCATGCTGGAGTATATCAAAATTTCTCTATCATGACTGGTGTGGTTAGCCCCATGGTTGGGCTGAAATAACTGGAATTGATGATTTTTCATCAATGGGTTGCTACTATTTTTATCTCTCACATATTTTGTAGCTGGTGGTGTGGTATGGGGTCTACATTGGATATGAAATGATGGATGTCTCAGCACCAAATTATTACACTGGGATTGGAAGCTACTAACGAACCCCTACAATTGAAACTGTTAGGTGGGATCATTTGCATGGGAGTGGATTCTCCTGCTAATTCTGCACATTTGTGTGGTGGACTGCACTGACTAGTTGTTTTTATATTTTTTGTTCACTTTTAAGTCATGGTTACTTCGCCTCAATCCATACTGGTGAAATATCTTTACACCTCATATCTGTATCACTACTTTCTCTCTTTTAATAATTATCCTTGGGAAATGGATTGAGTGACCAATTCGTGTCACCACCTTTCTAAAAAAACCATTATTTTGCCAATTCTATGGGATTATCACTAATCTTAATTTTTATGATTTTGTGATTGGAATATAAAAAATTAAATATAAAACATTTTATTAAGTCTAATATTTAGATTCTAATAGGACAAAGTAAATTTTTTACCAAAATAATTAGTAAATGTGATTAAAAATAACGATTGTAGTTAAGGAAAAATTAAGATTTATTAAAGACTAAACCTTAATTTTAAGAGGCCAAATAACCTATAATTTTGTTAAACACATATTTTATGTCCATAGTTCGGACATAAATATTTTATTATTGAGTTTTGTTGATTTTTTTATGACTTATGTTTGGTAATAAAATGTTCACACCTAAATTCGTTATAAAAGTTCCTTGTGAATCCTTTTCTATCAATATAAAAGGGTACAACCTCTACCCATTACTCACACCTCTATATCCTTTTAATTTCTTTAAATATCTACCCATTTAGACTCCCAAAAATCCTACATTCTTACTTGTGTCCTCCCTTTGGGATGAATGATTCTTAAGGAAGCCTTTTGGCATAAACCAAAAGAAGTTACCCAATTAAGATGTAACCTCTTCTCTCAAGCCACTTTCCATTATTTTCCTTCTCCACCCCATACACTCTCCTTATTCCAGTATTATATAAAAGGACCATTATAAAACATATAATAGGATTTTTTTATTATATGTTTATGAACTACAAAAACACATACCTTCATCAAATGGATGTTGATCATACTATTTTTCTGTATGGTGAACTAGTGCCTCACAAAATGATTAATGTTCATTTCTCCTTTACCACTAATCATGTTGGAAACACTATTTATATATGTCATATATTATATTTAATCTTATTTAATCTTATTTATTCCTTTTACAAAACACATTTCTTTACATTCAATTTTTTTTATGGTAATCTCGTTTGCGGAAGTGTGGACTACCACCCCCTCAACGTGATGTGATTTGTTCACACAAGACATGAAATGTATTAAGGAATATTTTAATGAAAATATAAGATATATATAATATATTAATTCCAATAGAATAAGTATACATGTATATAGATATATATATATTTCATTTACATACATTCTTTCAATATGACAATAAAGACGAAAATTGTGTTCCTACGAACGTACAATATACCGTATCCATGAACAGTGTGTTTCATTACATACTACTATATTCTATAGATTATTCTAATAAAAATTTAATTTATATACATGATGTTTATATGATATTTTAAATTATTTTATCATGATATAAGTATATATACTAAAGATGTAACAAATTAAGACACATGCGAAGAGCAAAGTGAATTCTACCTGAAGTGAAACTTTAACACAGGATCATTGACAGGTGTGTTATATATAGTAACAATAAAACCATACGTGGTATTATTTATATGAATATTATTATATAAAATATTTATAAAAAAATATATTAATTATACAGGATTCTCTTACGAGTACGGAGAGATACAAGATAAAATGTAAGGGGATTTCATCTCACTTTTAATTTCTGTGAGATACAAGCTATGTTCCCCACACTTTCCTTTTGTGTGTGTATGTACAGATCATGTTTGTAATATTTTTATATTTTACTTAAATTTATTGGTATTCACATATCCATTATATGATCCTTATTTAATAGGTTTTAACTTTCAAAAGTTACCAAACTAGTAAAAATATTTTATCTCAATTTTCCTTCTTTGAGGATCATGTTTTATTATGCACCTAAACTATTTTTTAAGGTGCATATAATTCCATTTTATTTTCCATATCATGAATCTAAATATTTTCATGATATTATTTGATTTATATAATTTTCATCTCTTAAATGGAGTGTATGAACCCATGTCACAAATTTATAACATTTTATTGAGACAATATCCTCGTTTTATTCAAGATTGTTTATGTGTATGCTTCCTTTGATGAAATCTTATGATCCATAGTTCAATAATATTAATGAGTTTATTTATACTCATTTATTATATGATATATTCATATATCATTGCCATTTTTCAGTATTTAGAACATATGTTATTTAATAAAGAGTTTTTAGGAAAGCTTGACTTTACCCTCTCTTCTATTAGAAATATATGATTCCTTAAAAGATTTTACATGAATATTATACCATTACCCTATAATATATTATAGAAAATTTTACCCTTTTTTCTTTTACAAATCTCTTCTAGGGAATATTATTGTCTCTTTCCAAATAGGGAACATTTCTGTTGTTTTTACCCTGTAAAATGAATGTTTTTTGAACTCATATGACATTTATGGATTTACCCAACATCATTTCTTAGAATGTACATTTGTAATTTTAAAAAGGATAATCATTAAGAAATTTTTTTAAAAACATTCATGGAAAATTGTTTTAAACTTATTTTATTTTCTTTCATGGAAAACTGTTTTTAAAATTCCTTGAAGTCTTGTTTACAAGTTCTCAAATTTCATTCCAAAAAATTATTTTGAAAATGTTTTCAAGATTATTTTATAATATTTAAATAAAAATTAATTTCAAAAATTTTTCAAACTTTATTTATAGGTTTTAAAATTATTTTCAATGAAATTGTTTTCAAAACCTTTTCAGGATTTCATTAAAGTTTTTCAAGTGTCTTCTATGAAAATTATTTTTAAAATGTTTTGAATATTGTTTTATATTTTTTCAAGGTAATAGGTTTTCAAAATGATTTCTTTTATTATTTATAAATTTTCATAGTATTTTCTATGAAAATTATTTTCAACTATTTGTATGTATTTAAAATAATTTTTCAATCATGAAAGTGTATTTTCATCATGAAACAGTTATATATTATGTTTCAAAATTATTTTCTATCTAAGATGACATATATTAATGTTAAACATGGATTTCTAGGAAATGATTTAAGTTTCCATTCATATCCAATCTATAAATGAGTTATGCTTAATGTCACGGTCTTTATGAAACCCATTTCTCCACCATGGGTAATATGGTTAAGATACTCTTGTATCTTTTAATGGGTTATATGATTTTTTGACCAACATCTTTTCATAGGTTCTGTTTATGATGAAATGGATATGAAACTTGTCTAATTCCATAGGTTATAATATGTTTTCATGTTTATGACACCCATATCATTTCATGGGTTAATATATGTTTATTTATGTTCTTGTGGAACATATATGTATGGTTTTATTATGTGATTGGTGGGACATATATCTCAATCCAATGCATTGGTTAATGATTTATATCTCATGAGATTGAAAGGGTTGCAATGAGGGTTTACTCGATTCAATAATAGAGGTAGAGATTGAGGGTTTACTTAGTTTATTAATACAAGGCTTGAATGAGGGTTTACTCGGTTCAGTAATACATGGATGGAATGAGTTTTTACTCAGTTCAGTAATTTAGGATTGGAATGAGGGTCCACTTAGTTTAGTAATATTGGGCTGGAACGGAGGTTCACCCTATTTTGTAAAGGACTTTTTCGACTAATATGGTATCGGCGGTGATGCCTTGGCTACTATAGAAATCATATTATATGCTTCTATGTTTCCAAAATTCCATGTTTTATTGTTATGTTATGCTTTTATGGCCTATGATATGTATTTCGTTATGATTCATGTCTTTTGAACTGTAAATCCTTATTCAATGATCTTTTATATGATCTTTGATATGTAGGGTATGATATTCTATTTTCATAATACACTCTCATACCTTTATTATTATGTTTTCACTTACATGTCTCCCTGGTTTTCCATTACTGAGCATTTGGTCTCACCCCTTTTATATTTCCTATCCCCCAGGTTATCTTGATATGTACAATGTTTGATATTTCTAAGAAGGGTGATAGTCAAGAAGAACCTAGTGAGAGATGATTTATGTCACATATATACCATTGTTTATGTACCCATGTTTCCAAAGGAACTATACCAACTACAATATTTGGGTTTATATTTTTATATTGTTTAAGTATTTTGAAAAAGTTATGTAATGTAAATGTTTGCAAAGTGATGGTTTCTATACAAATATTATGTGAAAATGATAATATTTTGATTAAAGATCATAATAATTCATCAAAAATATATTTCACCATAGTTAGTTTAGTAAGAGTATAGTGTTTTAAAATATCTTGTACATTCAATTATCAAAGTGATTAAATCATTCTCTAGTGGAGATATAAATTTTTTTCGAACCAAATAATTCATGTTTGTGGTTCCAGTTTTCTATCATTATGATTTTTTTATGATTATGGATGATTTAATGTGGTGATTAGGATATATATTTCTTTGTTTAGAGTCACATAGAAAAGTTTTTATGAATACATTTACAAGGTTACATTCAGAATGAGGTTCTTCCAAATTATTTCATGGGGGTTCTTCTAATTTGGCTTCAAACCAACACAACACCTCAAGGAATGAATTTAATAAATATAAATTTTCTAAAATTAACCTAATAGAAATTAATTATGTGATAGTGATGGTAGATAACATTTAACTTATATATAATAATATTTTTATTTTACATATTTTTCTAATTTACTATAAAAGTGAATTTTTATAAATAAGGATTTATTATTAAAGGAGATTTGTTAAATTTGCATATTATTTTTAAAATTAATTATTATGAATTTAACTACTATAATAGTGGAAATTTTTAACAATGGTTGTTTTATTAGATCTGTTATGTTTTAAAAAAAATATTTTCACTTATAAATATTATTAATTTTATTATTTTTAAATGTTTGTGATGATGCATAATCCTTTTTGAGTATTGACTTAAACGACCTCTGAAATTTATTTGGAAGCTATTTTTATGATTTTTTACTGTATATATGTATTCTAAATTTTTCATATATGTGTATTATATTTGATAAATGTTGTATAAATGTTTTCATTGTGTTTTTATTTTTATTTTTTCTACTACTTTTGGTTTTGGTTTCATGTTATTAGTTTTTGGACAATTGGTTTCTTTTAAAAAATCTGTAGTGCTAAAATTTATTTAATATTTAAAAATTAATAAATCAAGTTATACAATATTTATTATAATAACTGAAGTTGAAATACTATTTTTATGTTGGATTTTTTATACCAATGACTTCAAAAATAACTTTTAAGGTCTTTTTTTACTTTTCATGTCAATTTTCATGATAATAATCAATGAATGAATATTACAACATGGTTTATTATCAAAACTAAGATCACTAACCTCTATTAATGTATTTAGTTTATAAATCCATCAATTAAATTAATTTTTATGATACTTTTGTTCCATAAAATTCCCCATTTCTTATTAATAATTCAAATGTTGCAATTATTCATCAAAATTAGTTTTTATTACTGAAATGGAATCATAATTTTTTACATTAGGTAAAATGTTAATTAATTTTAAAAAATGTTAAAGAGTAAAAATAAAATATATTAAAATTACATTTTATAGTTTTCGAATCCACTAAAGGATGAATGTTTTTTTCCTTCAACTACATTAGTATAAAGTAGATAGTTTCAATGGCGTTCTATAGTATTTATATTACATAATAAAAAACATATAATTAACTAAAGCCATAATTTCAAAAAAAAATCTACATTTAAATATATAAAATCCATAAATAAATTTCTATAATATATATTTTAATGAATTAAAATTAAAATTATATGAATAATTTATTACATACATTTCAAATTTTGAATAAATTAAAAAAAATTAACATATAAGGGATTAGGTGACAAAATTTCCACTAACATTGGGTCCCCTCCCAATACATCCTAATCAAGATACAAATTTCTAATGAAACCATCTATATATCCTCCAAAATAAAAATGTTCCTTATAAAAAATAAATTTTTTATTTTATTAATTATATAAAAAATGATATATGAAGAATATGAAAGAATATATCAATAATTAACCAAAAAGAAAACTGAAAAGCTAAATCCTGACAAATAAAAAAAATTAATTCAAACTAATATGACACTCATAAATCGTTTTCTTTATTTGGATTATGTGATTCACTTTTAATCTCACTATCAAAATCATGTGTCAGATTGAAATGAGAAGAAATCGTGTGCATTGTAAATAAAATATAGATCATTATCCAAAAATATCAAGCCATATGGTGTGATATTTCTCTATTTTGAGTGTGTAAATAATGTTTTGGAAAATAATTTCACTATTAAATGAAAACTGAGAAGACCCGCCACCAGAAAACTAGGATCCAATGCCTTCCAGACATGATGGGTCATTTTAAACAAAACATGCACTGATAAACTACACATAATGTCCCATATAGAGAATCGAATTTGATTCAGGCTCTAAGAAACTAGCTACTTCTGAAATGTTTCATCTTTTAAAAGTTGTTACCTGAAAATTTTAAATCAAAAAGTAGGGTCATTATAAGAAGGCCCAGTAAGGGGTTTTAAAATAACCAATTTAACTTATGAAAAAATTCTTTAAAACTTTCCATAGATAATTTCTCTTAAAGAAAATTGTAACATGCATGGCATATCATAAGAGTGATCAAATAAGAATATACCAACAGAATTAAAAGAATACATAATTCAGTTAAATCCATGCTCATTTGAAGTAATAAATGAAAGACGTTATAAACATGTATGAAAAATTGAAATTTAAGCACAAAAATGAACAACTAAGAGAAATGGTTTATCAGAGTTTCAAGTGAAGGAAACAACTTCAATTTTATATATTGGATACTAATTCACCAAGTGCTAAACACAAGTCATTCCATAAGCTTTTATTTTTCTGATACTCATAAGCACTGGCTCATAACCAAGGATATTCTACTAGAAGAATATCTATTGGTTAATTAATTATCATACACATAATGAGGGAATTTATAATTTCATACTTCTTGTGTCAAGGCCTTGTGCCAAGACCTAGGGATAATTGTAACCAGACCCCAACCCGGAGAGCATCTGTAACCGGACTCCATCCCGTAGGGCTTACTTTTACGGTCCCCAACCCGGAACATAATAGTATGATACATTACTCATATGCCAAAATCGGGTCGTAAATTAAAAATGTACCATACCATTTTGAATATTAAATTTCTCATTTCCAATTAATCAAAGTGTCCCATACCACTTTGGATAATTTAATACATAATTGGTCATAGTAGTTGAATTTCCTCCTTTAGCATTTATATATTTTAAAAAGTGAGACATGAATCTAGATGTATAAAAAAAGTGAAAAATTATATGACTATCATTAAATTGTAGGAAGATAGGCAGATTATGGAATTTATATTGACATCGAAGGTACTACAAGAAAAATAGGATTTGTCACTTTCAATGTTATTCATATAATTCAAAAACCTTATGAAGAAATTAATAAAAGAGGTAAACTAACATTTCATGTAGGGTTTTAACCTTGAAGATGTTAAATCAATACATGCTGATAAGCCTTTGTATACCATAGAATAATTACCATAATAGAAAGCATAAATCTTCACTGTAATCAAAATAATTTAAAATATAAGAAAATAAGTGACTCAAAAATGTGGATATAAGTTTTGAGTAACACATAATTTCATATGTTTTAAATCTCTACTAAAACATCGAGACTCATGGTACAAGAACCTCAAGAACTGGGTATAATGCCGAATATATATGTCACTATACATGTAAATGTGAATTTATATATACAAATGTACAATGTACATAATCTCTTATAAAAAATTTTACATGAAAAATACCACACTTTCATGATGAAATTATTATTTTGAAATCTTTCCAGAGCTTGGTGGATTAGGTAATTATGGGTCTCTACATAAAACCGAGAGACCACGTCAATACGTTTGTATATATAAACCGAAGTAAATATACCGTATATATGACTATACATATATATATAGAATGTCTCAAGCTTTGTAAACTTTAAATAAATTTCAAATTTACAAACACTCCAAAGTACAAAATTAAGAGACTTAGTTTCAGTCTTAAGGAAGTATTTTAACTAACCAGAGGTTTTTTATTTTTTTTATAAATGATATTATGAGAGGATGTTTATATAGATACATACGTGTATATTCAAAACAACAAAACAAGGAAAAATATTACGCTTACATCTTTTATAACATTTGAACTTGAAATCCCGAAGGACTAGGTTCAGCACGGAAGAACCTTTAAACTAAAACGCAAAGTTATAAACATATTTTTATGAGTTTATATGTATATATATACTCTCAAAGAAACACAACACAGAAATACTAAAACCCTTACCTTTGTTAGTGGATCAAGAGAGACTCAGAAAGACTCGATGGTTCCTGAAGGACGTGTTGGAGGTAGAAGGAGATCTGAGGGTTGCTCAGGGTGAAACCAGTTAACTTATAGACTAAAAAACACAAACATTCAATTCCAAAACTGATAAATCCAACTCCAACTTGGTGTATTAAATGGATGGTGACAACATATAGGAAATGGGAAACACAAATCATCCACCAGCGGTCATAGGTGCAGCAAGAAAAAATGGTGTAGGGTTATTGGTGCAAACCCATGCGGAGATGAAGAAGATGATGCGACAAGAGGGAGAACCAGAGATATATTGGAGGGATCAGATTAATCCGAGATAGATCGAGTGGCCCTGGTTCGACGTGGAATTTTAAAACACACGGACGACCGAGATTAGATCTGTGGTAGAGAGAACGGTTCACAAAAACACAGTGGAAATCCGTGTTTTCTGAAGGTTGAATGCGGGTTCGGGATTGACGGTCCAGATCTTGTGCGACATGATCCAATGGCCCAGATCGTGTTTCACCCGAAAAAACCCATCCCCCATCATAACGGCGAGCTGTTTTCACCTACTTTATAATCATGAGCCTCCTATCGATAGCTCCAAAAACACACATCACACATGAAGGGGGCCCTATACATGGGCTCCTACCCCCACATGTGTTGGCCTACCCATGCCGCACCGTGACCTCATGCCCGCGTTGGTGCGGCTATGCACTCCTGCCCACGTGCGCCCTTTGGGGAACCTATGCCCATGCTTGGGACGATCTTGGCTCGAGCTGAGGGCTAGGCTCAACAACTTAGTGTGAGTTGCCTCCCTCGGCCCAAACTATAAAGGAATGGCCCTAGCGGGCCTATTTTTTTAAAAAAAATCCACAATCAAAAAAATAAAGTCTTAAAGAATAGAAACACTACATTTATTAGAATTATAAAGAAATTATCTTCTTAAATATGTATTTTATTAAATATTAGGATGTTAATTTATCTTTGTCTTAGAGAAAAGTATCTCTAAAATTATAAACACCAAACCTTTGACATAAATGTTATAGAAAAAGAGATTTAATAATCCTATATGATAAATATTATACTTGTATTATAGAAAACATACTTTAAAAAAATATTTTAATTTGAAGAATTTAAACACAGTTCATAACACTATTTAAGAAATGAAAAACATTATATTGTATTTGAAATATTTTCAATGTGTTTTGAATTCCGTAATACTTCTCAAAATCACCTAAGTGTAATTCAAAGTATTAAACCATATCCTTTTAGAGTTCACAAATTTTGGTTATATTATATTTTTAATTATAACTTAAATATTTGGAAACTAATTAATACATATATATATATATATATATTATTTACCCTATCAATGTCCAACGAAAATAATTATGGCTGTTAGCTTTCAACGGTTACCAGAGAAAGGGTAGGGTTGATTCCCTATAATATCCTCTCTTGGGGTGTCTTAAGCTTAAATAAAGTGACGAGGATAGTTCTTGTTATACCCCTTATGTTCAGTACAGTCTTCATGATCATGGTTATTTTTTTCTTTGTTTTCACTGAACTGAAGGATATTCTTTTTCTATTGTGCATTATTGTCTTTGTAGGGGGCCTTCCCGTAGTTCTAATAGGGTTTTTATTAGGAATTTTTTGTGTAGGATGTTTCATTGTGATCTAGACATATTGTAAACACTGTCGTGTTCTTTTTATTATGAAAAGCCTTGAGTCCATTTGTGTTTTACTCAGTTGAATTCTAATATAAATTAAAACCATATTATTACTTTCTCATGAGAAACAAGTTTTTTCAGTTATTATGGAATTCAAACAAAAAAACATAAACTTATCAATATAAGAGGTACAATTTTTTTGAGGTGTTACATTATTCCCCCTACAAAGAATCGAATCCTTGCAATTCATTTCATATAACCATAATGTTTATCTGATGTTCTCACCACAACCCCCATCGTAGAGGATCCTCATTAAGTTCAACAGAAAACTCAAATTGATGCTCAAATCCTCTAATTCTCTGACCCATACACACCTCGGACAGAAGTGGTTGAAATCTTGCATCTAACACTTAATCTTCCAGAGAGAGGCATGGACGGTAGAAAGTTAAGAAATGTCCGAATGGACCAACACATGAAGAACTCACCAAACTATGTCTCTATCGAGAACATCTATGTTATAGATGTTTTGATATAGGCTAAAATTTAGGAGTTGGTACATATAAGCCACACATAAGTTTCCCTCCAATGAAGCCTCTTGAAATCTTAACCTGGCCATGTAGTTCCGACCTAGGGTGAAACATAGGAATTTCCCTATATGGTGTTTCCCTCGCCTATACTCGGCAAGTTGGGCCACAGCTATGTGGTAGTAAATTGAAGCATTCCCCTGACAAATGTGGAGAATATCTGGACTATTTGACACTTCATATAGTTTCGTTCATGTTCTTCATAGGTTTGCAAAGGGATGACACTATTCTTCATAGGTTTTGATTGCAATCATCTATAGTATCTCAAGAGGAAGAGATAACACGTGGGTTTGTCCTTGCATTTGAAAATTTATTATCAAATTTCAATCGGTGAAACCTATTCAGAAGCATAAACACAAAAAAATAGAAAAAATAAATAAGGGGTGACAAGTTTCATTCTCATACCACCACTTGTTCATAAAAATGGGAAGGCTAATGGATTCCCCAGTTCCCTAATACATGAATCCACAGACCAAGTTCAAAACTCTCGATCTCCCTAAACCATATGCATCCCGAGCAATCAGGTTCGATATCATGGGAGCTATTATGGTATCTCCATAGTCTAACATGAGGGGTGTATAGCTGAGAGATATCATTATGCACTTGATATCTGTACACCGACCGGGAGGCTTCGTATTCAAGAACTCCGAAGTCCATTACTTGACCGAAATAGCCATAGGACAAGACTTGACACATATACACTGCACGAAGGTCTCCTACTACTGTAGCTTCATGGAAGGTCGTGAAGGACTGGATGCCTTCTACTATGGTGAAGCATCTAAAAAGTCCCACCTAGGACTTTCCCCATCATTCAAAGGACGAAAATTGGGCTTGCATCATAAAGATACAATCCAGACCCGCTCTTCAGTGGAGTTTAAGTACTCGAGGAGAATTGGATATATCATAGAGATGTTTTCATGACATACAGATATGGGCATAGTTTATAAAAGTTTCATTGTTGGATATTTAAATTATGGTTTCTAGGGCCTCATTGGGAAGATACAGAAGACTAATACCTTTATTTACAATATCTAAATTAGAAAACATCATATTTAGTAATGCTTATTTAAATATTTCTTTGTTTCCATTCCACTTTTCCAGAGTTATCCAAATTGAATCCTCTGATACCAATGGAGAAGACCTGCCCCCAAAAAACTAGGAGCTAGTGCCTTCCATACATGATGTGTCATTTTAAACAAAACATGCACTGATAAACTACATATCATGTCCCATAAATAGGATTGAATTCGATTCAGGCTCTGAGAAACCAGCTACTTCTGAAAAGTTTCATCTGTTAAAAGCTGTAACTTTAAAATTTTAAAAGAAAACATATGGTGATTATAAGAAGGCACAGTGAGGGGTTTTAAAATAACCAATGTGACATTTGAAAATATTCATTAAAACTTCCTTAGGAAATTTTTTTTAATGAAAATTTTAACACACGTAACATATAATAAGAGTGCTAAAATAAGAATATACCGACAAAATTACAAGGATACATGATTCAATTAAAGGCATAAACATTTGGAGTAATAAATGAATGATGTTCAAAACATGTATGACATATGAACATTTAAGCAAAAAAATGAACAACTAAGAGAAATCGTTAATCAGAGTTTCCTGTGAAGAAAACAACTTCAATTTTATATATTGGATACTAATTCACTGAGTGATAAACACAAGTCATGCCATAAGCTTTTACTTTTCAGATACTCAAAAGTACTAGCTCTTAACCAAGGATATTCTACTAGATGAATATCTATTGGTTAATTAAATATCATACACATAATGAGGGAATGTATAATGTCGAACTTCTTGTGTCAAGGCCTTGCGCCAATACCCAGGGATAACTGTAACCAGACCCCAACCTGGAGAGAATCTGTAACCAGACTCCATCCTGGGGGGCTTAATTTTACCGGTCCCCAACCTGGAACATGATAGTCTGATACATTCCTCATATGCCAAAATCGAGTCATAAATTCAAAATGTCCCATTCCATTTTGAAAATTAAATTTCTCATTTCCAATTATTCAAAGTCTTCCATACCACTTTGTATAATTTCATACATAATTGGTCATAGTAGTTGAATGTCCTCCTTTAACAGTTACATATTTTAAAAAGTTAGACATGCATCTAGATGTTTAAAAAAACAAGATAATAATTATATGATTGTCATTAAATGGTAAGAAGAAAGGCAGATTATGGCATGCGTATTGACATCGAAGGTTCTAAAAGAAAAATAGGATTTGTCACATGCAATGTTATACCAATAATTATAAAACCTTATTAACCAATTAATAAAAAAGGTAAACCAAAATTTCATGTAGGGTTTTAACCTTAATGATTCTAAATAATTCCATGATGATAATCCTTTGTATACCATAGAATAATTTCCGTAATAGAAAGAATAAATCTTCACCATAATCAACATCATTTAAAATATAAGAATATAAGTGACTCAGAAATGTGGATATATTTTTTGAGTAACAAATCACTTCTTATGTTTTAAATCTCTACTAAAACATTGAGACTCATGGTACAAAATCTCAAGAATTGGTTATAATGATGAACATATATGTCACTAACTATGTAAATATGAATTTATATATACATATGTACAAAGTATATATTTGCTTATATAGTAATTTTACACGAAAAATACCACACTTTCATCTTGAAATTTGTATTTTGCTATATTTCTAGAGCTTGGTGGATTGGGTAATTATGGGTCTCCGCTTGAAACCAAGAGACCACGTGAATACCTATGTATATATAAACCAAAGTACATATACCGTATTTATGACTATATATATATAGCACATCTCAAGCTTTGTGTACATTAAATAACATTCAAATTTACAAACACTCCAATGTACAAAATTAAGAGACTTAGGCTCAGTCTTAAGGGTGGATTTAAACTAACCTGTAGGGTTATTTTTTTATAAATGATTTTATGAGTGGATATATATAGATACATATGTGTATATTCAAAACAAAAAAACAAGGAAAAATATAACCCTTACATATTTTATACCATTTGAACTAGAAAACCCGAAGGCCTTGGTTCAGCATGGAAGAACCTTTAAACTAAAACACAAAGTTATAAACATATTTTTATGAGCGTATATGCATATATATACTCTTAAAGAAACAAGACAAGGAAAAACTAAAACCCTTATGTTGGTTCGTGGATGAAGAGAGTCTCGGGAAGACATGATGGTTCCTGAAGGATTTGTTGGAGGTAGAAGGAGATATGAGGGTTTCTCGGGGGGCAACCTGTTAACTTATAGACTAAAAAAACACAAAAATTCAATGTCACCACTGATATAGCCGACTACTACGAGGCAATTTAAAAGGATAGTGACAACATGTAGGAAAGGTGAAACAAAGAGGGTCCACCGGTGGTCATAGGTGCAACAAGAAAAAATGGTGTAGGGTTACTAGTGCAAACCCATGTAGAGAAGAAGAAGACGACATGACAAGAGGGAGAACCATAGATAGATTGGACGTCTCAGATTAATCCAAGATAGATCGGGTGGCCCTGATTCGACGTGGCATTTTAAGACACACGGACGGTCAGGATTGGATCTGTGGTAGATCAAACGATGCACAAAAACACGGTGGAAATTCGCGTTTGCTGAAAGTTGAATGAGGGATCAGGATCGATGGTCCAGATCACGCGCGACACAATCCAATGGCCCAGATCACATTTCTCCTGAAAAAACCCATCCCACATCGAAACAGAGAGCTTTTTTTCCTCCTTTATAAGCATGAGCCTCCTATCAATAGCTCATAAAAAACACAACACACACGAATGGGCCCCTATACATGGGCCCCCACCCCCGCATGCCTTGGCCTACCCATGCCCCGCCGCGGACTCACGCCCGCGTTGTTGCGCCTATGAACTCCTCCACCCGTTCGCCTTTCGGGGAACCTCTGCCCATGCTCGGGCCAGCCTTGGCTCAGGCTGAGGGCTAGGCTCATCCACTTAGTGTAAGCTACCTTCCTCGGCTTAGCCTATAAACGGATGGCCCTAGCGGGACTATGTTTTTTAAAAAAACCAACAATCACAAAAATAAAGTCTTAAAGAAGAGAAACACTACATTTATTATAATTATAAAGAAATTTCCTCCTTAAACATGGATTTTATTAAATATTAAGATGTTAATTAAACTTTGTCTTAGTTAAAAGTATCTATAAAATCATAAACACCAAACCATTAACATAAATGTTATAAAAAAAGAGATTTAAAAAACCTATATGATAAATCATATACTAGTATTATAGAAAACATAGTTTAAAAAACATATTTTAATTAAAATAATTTAATCATAGTTCAAAACACTGTTTAAGAAATTAAAATCATTATATTATATTTCAAATATTTTCAAAGTGTTTTGAATTTCATAATACTTCTCAAAATCACCTAAGTGTAATTCAATGTATTAAACCATATCCTTTTTGAGTTCATAAATGGGGGTTATATTATAATTTAAATTATAACTTAAATATTTAAAAACTAATTAATATTGATATATATATATATATATATTTACCCTTTCAAAGTCCAACGGCTATAATTATGGTTGCTAGCTTTCAATAGTCATCTGAGAAACAATCGGGTTGATTCCCTATAGAACCCTATCTTGGGGTGCCATAAGCTTAAAGAAAGTGATGAGCATGGTACTTGTTATACACCTGATGTTCAGTATGGTCTTCATGATCATGGTGGTGTTGTTCTTTGTTTTCACAGACCCAAAGGATCTCATTTTTTACCATGCCTTGTTGTCTTTGTAGGGGGCCTTCCCATAGTTATGATAGGGTTTTTATTAGGAATTTTTGGGTAGGATGTTTCCTTGTGATCTTGACACATTATAAACACTACGATGTTATTTTTATTATGAAAATCCTTGTGTCCATTTGTTATTTTCTCGTTTTCATTCTAATATAATTTAAAATCATATTATTACTTTATCATGAGAAACAAGTTTGTTCAGTTATTATGGAATTCAAACAAAAAGAAAACATAAAACTATCAATACAAGAAGTACAAGTTTTTGGGGTGTTACAAAAACATGATCATTCATCCATAATGGGAATAACCTATGTCAGATTTCATCTTGGATAATTTAAATTTTTCAAAAATGAATCACTGGTCATTTTTTAAAAGTGTCAGCAAAATATGATTTTTTCCCTAATTATGAATATCTAATACTCATTGTGATTAAAAATGTTATTGTTATATTAAATAATATTGTTTGGGTCATATTGGGTATAATTGATTTTGAAATTACATTTATTTTATACTTACTCATAAAAGATAATTCAGAATTTTTTCCTAAAGTATTTATATATAAAGAACATGTTTACTTAGTATTGGGTATTTGTTGCATGCATTGAACTAAAATATCCCTTTTATATAAGGACAAATAATTTTAGCTATAACATCAACATTTGATCTCATGTTGATCTATGGTAAACTGATACAATTCAAAAATGAAAAAAAATCTAAATTATCAAGATAATCAAGGCATGTTTTCCTAGTTTTGAGTATGAGATGCTCATTTTCCACTATAATGACATTTTTCAATTAAAATGCACATTATGTAATATCAAGAACACTTTATTTTGGTTTTATGTAAGGATTATTCCTACACAAAAAAATTTACTCATACATAATTTTCCCATCATGTCATGAAATAGTGATTTTTTTTCACGGTTTTCCACATGTGATACATGTTTTCAAAAAAAATATCATCTTTACAAAAAAAACATGAACTTTAAGTCATAACAGACACCCCATGTGTTGGATTGAGGTGTGGTTCATACATATACATCAAAAATAACATTGAAATCATTTTTATAATGTATTAATAAAATAAAATTGTGATTCATTGATTTTCAGAATGTAAGGTTCTCATTAGAGTAAATTTTATTTTATATATAAAAAAACGCACTATTAGCTATAATGGACAAAATCTCTGTTAAATTGACATGTGACATTTTCCAATATGTCCCAAATGAATCCTGAATCATTTCTTTTGATGAAACAAGACATACTAAGATTTTTTGGGATGTTTTTTGTATCCAATGTTTATTTTGAACTAAAATTTCACTTTTATTTAGAAACATGAACTATCTGTCATAATGGTCATATCATGTGCCAGATTTAAATATGTGTAATGCCTCAGCCAAGTCTACCCAAACAGCCCCCATTTTAGAGTTGATAATTAAACATAGACATTACTCTATATATGGAAAAAAAATTAGTCTTATAATGAGGGACTATATTATTAATGGGGATACTACTCCCCCTAATAATAAGCCCATTCATCATGCCTTATTAAATCATAATATAAAGAGTTTTCATCTATATAATGTATATAAAAATGTCTTATAAACCAAAAATATAGATCCCATGGGCCCCTGTGGTCTTGAATACAATTTAGTAAATCCATTTAAATGATGTGGAAATATATAATAATGTGACTGTAGAAATAAAAATAGAGGAAAAGTACATTATCCAATGAATAAAAAATAATATCGAAAATTAATAAAACCTATAGACTAATATACCTAAACATCCAACTAAAACCTCATCCTCCTTATTCCATTCTAGCTAACACTTTCTGTGGTTTAGCATAGTTCCTCATCCCGAAAAAAATTTATAATTACTCTAATAGTCTTAGGTACCCAAGTACCATGGAAACTAGATCAAAGTGTGCATTCAGCCAGTATTGCCCCACTAACTCAGTCACTAAAATTAGATGAAATTTAGTAGTTTCACATGTCATATTCTAATTTTAATAAATCAAAAAATTAAGGAAACGTTAATAAAAAATCCTCATAGAACCTCATGTTTTAATGTGAAACTTAGGATGAAATATACATACAATGGTTAGTTCTATCAAGTCCTTGAGAAAGTCACGAGTTCCTAAGGGGGTACATATCAAACCACAAGACCTCATAAACACACCTCCACTAAATATATCTTCTGATCATGGAATGTACCCAAGTAATAAAAAAATATTAAAACTTATTTGTGATCTTGGGAAATATCTTAGATATCCCAATGAATTATTTCATAACCAGATCATTATAATCCATATAGTATTACATAAAATCACCTTGATAATGATCCAAATATTATAAGAATTCTAGAAATCAAAAAAATATTCTCCACAACACCATATAGATCCTAGGTATCACTATCAATCTTATAATATCATTAAACACATCATTACATCATAAGAATCTGTATTCACCTAATACAATATAATTATTATTAAGCACCCAAAAAGATCCTAGGTGTCCTTGAAAACTCATAATATCATTTCGGTATAATGAAACTATCCTATGAATCACTAAGAATCTCATATAATAACATTATTATTTAGAATCCATCCCAATACTTAGAATCCATGGCCTCTTAGGGTATTCTCCATGAAAGATTACAAGATCATACAAATCACTTGGAATTGTATATAATATCATGAGTAATGTGCAATGAATCATAGGGAGGAAATTCTTGACATCCCATTATATATATTAATGGGACTACATCCACCCGGTAACATCTCCCAATAATCATAATAAGTAGATCTTGGGTTATCCATTTTACAAACCAATATCGTATAAACATGGTTGAACTATCACATCAATAACCCTTCAATATCACTAATATAATCTTGTAAAACAACATATATTAGGTTTCTAAGATGAAGTCCATAATAATCACTAAGGGTAATTCAGACACCATCTCTATGCTCAAAAAATAATTAGGGTGCTTAAGATGTCCCTTGGGTGACATTATTGCACAAACACCCAACCTGGGTCCCTTTATCTTATTCACAGATCTTTGATCAAATCCCACCCCTCAAAGAAAATCATGTTCCTAAATGTTATTATAATCATCTTAAAACCACATCAGTCTAAGTGGTTAATCCATAATGGCATCACAACATAAATATGGAATTAAACCCATCCTAATTTTAAAGGCAATTCATGGTTTTTCCATGGATACCAAATATACCACCAATCCAACCTAATTCCACTAATATGTTTAACTACATATCAAGGGGTGGAACTATCACACCACTTCCATCAATTATCCAAATGGATATAAGGAATATTATAATTCAATGAAGGTATACATAATATGAATATCGTTTTCAACCATCCTAATATATAATTTCATATTCAAGGGTTCCATTAATATTCCCACTATACATATATTCTTAATATACACCAATTTATGGGATGAAGGATTTTAGGGTCTTTGTTTTAAATATTTAATTCCTCATCCATCGATGGTCAGTACATGATGGAAATTTCTGATTATCCATGGTGGCCTTTGACACCATGCTCAAACTACTAATATTTCATATAAAATAATAAAATTAATTTAATAAATTAACAAAAGAAATTAATTATAATGAAAAAATTTCATCCATATAAAATATATCAAAATCATTTTTTGGAAAATGAATTTTAAAAAATGGGTTATTATCAATGGATAACCAATCACAATAACAATGTCCTTCTAATTTTATGTGAAGCTTAACTCTCCTCATCGAAGCTATTCCAAGTCTGAGTTGTTCTCGTCTCTCAATGCATGTCCATAAAGGTATATTTTAAACATTAATTAATTATAAAATAAATTTATAATTTATTTTATATTTCATTTCAATATTAATTTATATTGAATAATAATTATTCATTTCCCTCTAAACTACTTTTTTTATACTTTGAAATATTCCCTTAAAATGATGGGGAAAATAATTATGTAAACATTTTCGGAACAATATCACCCTTCCAAGTTTGATGAGACCACTGTACACATCACAAGAACTCGAAACAAAAAAAAACATAAATTTCACATCAAGGAATGATAATGGATATTACAATATACCCACCATAGAAGTCATCATCATCATGAAGCATCATAAATTTTATACATGAATCCCAACCTCCCATATTTTTAGATTCATATCTAGATCGTCATGATATAATCTCGTGAACCGATAGAGATTCAACTTCACATCATCAATCATAAGTTACACTACTCAAGAATAGTTATTCCATAAATCATCAACACCAACAATATCATGATGAATCTCATAAAAACCTATCTATCTTGGGAAATTAAATAGTTTTCATCCAATTTATCATTAGTATCTTGGTGATTTCTACCATAATCTTCTTCTTATCGAAGATGATATAACACAATTGTGATCAAAACCATTGGTACACTTACTTATGATGGTCTAACAAAACACTCAACATGGCTTATCTATCAAAAAATTGAATTTCATGAAAAAAAATTATTCAGTACTATTCTGGACAACCATGCATACAAACACTTACCTGATGAAAATAAAAAGATATATCATTACCATATCAGGATTCATTAAATCATTATGACTTCATGAGATCATCTATGTCCCCACATGAATGTATGATATTACACTTTGTGAATTTCCATGTTTGAATAATGAACTGACCTAAACCATCATAATTTTCTACTCCTAAGAACTAATGCAATGTAATATGTCTCATACTCATGTCACATAAAAATAATCCTGATTTTAATTCTAAATCATAGACGAAATAACATACCTAATTCAACATCAAGTTTAAAATTCACAATAGAACAAAATAAAATTGGATTTATATACATTCTGATATGCAAATATCATATTAAACATACAATGGAATGTATTAATAAAAACATAACCTTACACACATGGGAGACATAATTTCTTGACCAAAACATTATCCATTAACATACATAGTGACTATAAATGGAAATAAATATCATACCTAATCAAAAATGTAAATAATATATTACCACCCTTTCCTTACTCCGGGGAACACCATTATTGGAATCCACCAAAATTCCATTAATAATGTTAATAATGGCCACTTATTTCCAATGGTTAACTACCCACCATTTGTGTTACATTATATCGCTCCCAGAGTGCAACCAAAAAAGTTTCTATAATTATAATTTTTTTCACTTCCCATGATTTTCCCATATCATCCTAGGAAACAAATGTCCATGATTAAGCTCGAATAGACCCTACCCCGACACCCTAATCTATGTTATGATTTCTCCTCTCCCATGGGGGTATATTTTCTCATTTCACTAAAACCTAGGGAAACCAAACAGGTTTGTATTCCATCAAATCACTAGTCCTCATCCCATACATGACCAGTCACGAATTAATAACTCAAATATGCATAATTTGAAACAAATATATACAACCTCTATCCCATTTAATCCCAATAAGATATGATATCATACTATATAGTAACATAATATAACTCACAATCCCTTTAGTAAAAAATAAGTTAATATGATGCTCACATTCCAGAAAACAAATAAAGAGTGCATCTTTTTCAACATCATCTTAGCAGAAGCACTATTGAATATCCTATTTATAATTAGGAATCTCATATATTCCATGGTGTAGAACATTATATCCTTATAACCAAGAACATTTTTAAAATCAGAAGAATATATCAAATCTATATTCATTAAAAATTCAAAAATCTTGTATCATAATAACTATATCATTATGACCATACCAAAAAATAGTCTTTCTCATTATTCATATTGTTCTTACCCCCAAAATTCATCTTTGATTAAAAAAAATCACCCTAAATTCTTTTTTTCACAATACTTATGGTATCACCATGTCTACATCACATTCTGGGTTCACCTTATGTGAAAAATTTTATATCATGAAGAATCTGAAGATGCTTCTCATCTCTAAGATACTGAAAATAATGATTTATCCCCTATATTGTATTTCCATCACATATGTCACAAAGTATTTCAAATATAATACCTGAATCTCTAACATTAAAAATTAAATCTCAATTTACTAGGATCTCATTCATAAAAAATAGGTTATTTCTTTTCAAAATCCATTCTCATGGGTGATACCTCAATATTCCGGTTTCTAATGTCAAACATGAACTCACTAGATAAAAAACACTAAAGGGCCTAACTTATATGTTTATATTTCTTGAATTTCTGGAAAAATCATCAGCCTAACAGGGTTTTAATTCTATCCATGAATCGACATATATAAATACCACCTCATGAATATTGACCTCATCCACACACATATATATATAAACCATCATCACACGAAAAATTCTCAGACCACTAGAGCACTATTCCTTACTGGACATCAACATATCAGACATCCCCTAGAGGTCTATAATCTCATTTATGTATATTGATACAAACAACAGTTTTATTTTGTGAATATACATTCTAATTTATCAATAGTTTTGTGTTATATTTAAGTAGAATGACACTACAAAACTATATTGAAAAAAACAAATATAATTTTTTTAAAACATTAGTTAACTAATCCATGAATTATTTCATTTAAAAAAAAGAATAAAATAAAACCAAATAGGGGTGCATCTCGACATATGATATTCTCAGACATACATAATAGGTTCACTACATATCCCATAGTAGAAGAATAGTGTAGTCATCAAGTAGAATCTCATTGTAGATCAACATGAATGTTAATTATATGAAACCATATCATGGTCATGTTTAATATAATGTCACTAAAATCATACTGTAAAATAGAATATTTTTTTTACAGAATCACTAAATAGGTAGACTCTTGATATTAGTGAAATAAGTCACATTCATGTACATGAACCTCATGTTAATCCAATATACCAAAAATTATGCATAAAAAATTCAATGGTCCCCAAAAGAGCCTTATGAAACCATAGAAATCTCATCCATCCCACATTGGGATTATTAGTCTTAATCAACTTCTCACTCACCCTAGAGTGTCTAGTATCAAACTTATACATCCCATGGAAACATGGGTTTCAAAATATGACATGCTTTCTTGGAATGTTTTTGTATTACCTCTAGAGTCATAAACATATATCTTCATTATTTACCATCATTATACCATCCCTAAAAATTCATTTATACAACTTTGTAATTCTCCATATAGATAATCCCGAAAACTACTGGCATATGGGTTGATACCTAACCTCATTCAAGCCTCGCCACATTATCAGGATTGTTGACTTGCAATAATGGCCTAGATTATTCTTGGGTAGACTATAACCTCTAATAATAAGATCAAGGTTCAATATTGATAATATTGAAATTTTATAATGATCCATCTTTATAAAATACTTTCAAATAACATATAAAAACATAATATGTAACCCACGAGGCCCCGTATTCCAAAATATGATGAATTAATTAAATTAATATGATGTATCAGTATATAATGGAGTAGAAATGTATCTATAAATAATTCAAAGAAAAAATGTCCAATTTACAATAAATGATAACTAAAATTAAACAGACCACTAAACAAAAAATACCTAACCATCCTATTAGAGGCTTAACATCCAAACTATATCCATTCTAACCAACTCAATGGTACTCCACTGAGCCCAAAATGAACTAAACCAATGATAACTGGGATCTTATTATGTACCCAATATCTATGGAATATTGACGAGAGGTTGACTGAAACTCTGTATAGAACCATAAATATAGTCCATGTTGTAACAAATATTCTTATGGATCCACATATCATATGATTAGTTGAATAATTAAATACATTGTCGATGTGTATATAAAATAATAACCCTCGATCCTTAGGATCTAACAAGAAACTCAAAACCCACAATAAATACATTGACCAGTGTTAAAATGTCTATGATCCCGTCACCTCTCCCTAGGGGGAGACAAGTCTTACCCTAAGAACTCCTGAATACACCTCCACTGGATATAACATTAGATGCTAGAAGGGATCCTAGGCATCCCTGATAAAAGAAATCTCAATCCATATCCTGATATGTATCCTAACTATCCCAAAACATTAGTTTATCAATAGATAATAGGAATTTTAGCTGTCTTACAAAACATCACCTCATTAATGATCACTAGATCCTCGGTATTCTATGAATCCCACTATATACCATAGGCTAATAAGTAGATCCTAGGTATCACAAGGAATATTCAAATATCATTATAGTTATCATTGGACTGAAATAATCCCTAGGAATCTTACATAATATCATTGTAATTAAGAATCCTTCCAGATCCTTGATATCATTGTTATTTCATAATATTCCCCACGTGTGAAGACCATATCTTAGAAATTAAGATATTTCATTTATAATATCATTTCCATTGTCCATGTATATAGATATTAAGTGTCTAGATAATTTCATTATATTCCCGATGTATGAGGACATGATCAAATTAATCACTAGTAATCTTGTATAATATCATTAGGTATAACTAATAAATCCTAGGAAGGTAATCCCTAGAATTAAATTATATATATCTAAGGGCCTACACACACCTAGTAACATGTCACAATAATCATAATATTAATATCATGGGTTTGAAATTTTACCAACCTTTCTCATATACCCATTTTAGGCATCTCCTGTATAGGACTCATCACTGTTGAAAAAGTTATTAAAAAATTACAATAGTGATATATGGTCAAAATAAACAAAAAAGTCAAACCTGTACAAAACTGATACTCCATCTCTAGGGCCAAAAACTCATATAGGCTGTATTTGACATCCCTTGGTTCACATCATAGAACTGACACCTTACCAAAGTCCATTTATTTAAACCAAATCATTTGGGCCCATGCCCATCACTCGAAGGACTTCACAACCCTTGACATCATCATAATAATATTATGGATCTATCATATTCGATGAATAATACATATTAGTATATATCTATAAGGGTAAAAAAACATCCCAGTTTTCAATTTAATGCTTGGTTGGTCCTCACATATTAATGTTACAAAAAATATCCCTTGGTTCTACCCATCTGTTTTTTCAAATAACCATATTAGAAGCATTCTTAGTCAAATACCATCAATTATCCTGAAATATATATGTAATATAATAATTAAACCAATGATTACTTGGTTTGTACATATTTTTCCATCTCCCTATTCTATAATGTGTTATTTAAATGATTTAATATTGTGGAAACTATTCACAGTTATTTCATTTATAATTCTATTTATACCTCAAAATACCCCCTTATGAAAATATGTATTTTTTTAAGAAATTAAACCTTATATAAAAGAGGGACACACATAAAGTTAATCATTGATATCCTTCTATGAGGTTAGACTCCTGATTAAGGGTAATCAATTCTACTCTTAAATAGTGGGTAAATCATCACTTCACCATTAAATATTTTTTTACATTTTTTATGTACATATATTTTCATGTTTTCTAAATCCTTATTTTACCTTCAGAGGTAATGAAAAATCCAGAAAAAAAAAACCCATTTTTGATTTTAAAAATTCAGCAAAAATCTAAGAACTTGTTATTTGAACTCCAAAACCTAACACTGCATCCCTCATCTAGATAATCAAAACTCAATTCCTAAAATAAAATTTATAATTATGATTTTAATAGAGATGTTTTGAATATAAAAATAAATGTCTTACCTTACGGGGAACCATTATTGAATCAATTTTTTACCAATTCACCCTAGTCATCAATCCCTGGTATAACTATATTCAGTCTCTTTATTTCAACCCTCTATTTTATATCTCCCTCCCCCTTACACCATATCCTCATGAAGCACAAGTTGTAAACTACTCCCCCATTTCTATGAATGCATGAATAACTAAGGGGAGGTCTAATTAGTTAATTTTAATTTTAATTTCTTTCTAAAATGGCTCAAACCTAGTCTAGAAACCAGGGTTATTATTATACCTCTCCTAAGAATACCCACGAGCTACATACTATACTATGAAGTCATAAAATCTATATGGAAATCTATTTAAAAGTTATCAACATTCGCACATGCGGGAACCTAAATTATTTCATAAAAACATATTAACATATTATAAAAAATATGTTTGTCTTATAATCCATCTAATATAGATCGCAAGGGTAATAATAGAATTTTTAGATTAGCATAATCATCAAAAAAATATTTATGAGATCCTTTACTAGGGGAAATGAACATTTTACCCCTAATATGAATATAAAACCAAAAATCCAAATCTCCACTGAATTTCACTACCTAGAAATGGTGTCAATATTTAGAGTGGGGTTAATTTATACAAATAAAAATTGAATATTAGATTTTTTCCAAAAAAATAATGGGAATTCATGTGTTGTATCTTTGTTTTGATTATGTGAATCATGTTTTGTATTGAAATGTCATATTTAAATGAAAACATGAAATTCAAGTCCTTATGACCACACCGTGTATCTAATTAATGTATGTCTCACTCATACATATTAATTATAAAACAAGAACTATTTTCCTAAATAATAAATAAAATAAAATACAATTTTATCATATTTGAGTACATGACACATGTTTCGAAATAAAATGAAAATTTTAAATAAATGAGATTACCTTTAGTCATATCGACACATTGTGTGTCATATTAGGATGATGATTATTCATAAATATAGAAAATGATTCAACGATAAATTTTATAATGTGTTGCATTAGTCTTATAATTTTTACTCATTATTGATTATGTGACACAAACATTTAACTAAAATTTAACTTTAAAATGAAAACATGCACTTCATGGAAAAACGTCAATGTCATGTGTTAGATTCACATGTGGGTAATTTTTACACATAAAAAATAAATCTTGTGTCATTTTCAAATAGTATAATGTAAATATAGATATGTTTTCATATTTTTTTTTGTATGTGATGTGAGTTTTATACTAAAATGTCACTTTTAAATTAATATATACACTTTGAGTTGTATCATCCACATTATGTGTCGAAATGATGTTTTTTTGATTCCTATACATCAAAAATAAATAATTAATCATTTATGTAATGTATTAATACATTATGAACTTTTCCCTCTATTTTATGACCATGGCATCGGTTTTGTTAAAAAATATCACTTTTAAAAAGAAACCAAAAACATTCAGTCATATCAAACACATTTTATATTTTATTGTGTTTTGGTTCATTATTCTTTGTTCCAAATGAATCACTAATCATTTTCATATATTATAATCATTATATAATAATGTTTTCTTTGTTTTCAAATTCAATACATGTTTTGGAAAAAATATAACTTTTATTTAAAAACAGAATCCTTCTTTCACAATGACCATACCATGTCAGATTGAACTTTCATTTTTCATACATATCAAAAATAAATCATAGATCCTTTTCCTAATGAATAAACGTAATACCTTTATTTTTCATGGTTTTGATTATGTGCCATGTGGTTGTAGTAAAATGACATATTTAAATAAGACAACATGCATTTAGTCATAAAGTATACGCCATGTGCTGGATTAACATGTGTTTGATTGGTACACATCACATATTAATCATAGATATTTTACGAAAATAATTATGATAATATTAGTTAATTTATTAATTTTAGATTATTTGATGAATTCTTTTTTTAAAACTCCAGTTTAAAATGTAACTTTTTAATGAAAATATTTCCTTTGATACATAGGATCCATACCATGTGTTATATTTATATGTGATTCGATCCTATATATAAATGATGAATTATTGATATCATTATTAATATATTTTTTCAACTGGATCATTTTTTCCTTTTTCTGAGTATGTGACTAACATTTTTTACTAAAATGACACTTTTATTTAAAATCACACAATTTTAATCATAATAGCTACATTGTGTGTTTGATTTGAATGTAGTTAATTTATACTAATAAAAAAGAATAATGGATAGATTTAATAAATTATCAAGACTAACTGACCATGATTTATTAGATTTGATTAAATTTTTATTAGGTGTTTTAAGGGTAAAATTAAATTCAAACACATTAACCACTCTCACACACAACCCCTAATGGTTTTTCAAAGCCCCAAGGTATATCCCACCCAAATAGACACTTTTATTACATCATATATTTTTTACCTAAAATTATAGTGAGATGAATCCCAATACATATCCCATTCTATGACTAGTAACATACTGCTACAGTATCTTCTATAGTACAATTACTGTTAAAGTTCCAGCCACTACAACGGTTTTAGCTGCCACTTCTACAGTAATAATACAGTACAATATTCCCACTGGGTTTTTAACCCCAAACTTAGGTAGTATTATGGGGTTTCATTACCACTAATTGAAATCCAAACTACTCTTCATTTTTATTTTTTACACATGATTTGTACTAAAATGCTACTTAAATATTAAAACCTGAAATTTTAGTCCTTAAGGAAATAATGTATTTCATATTGATGATATATTAATTACCCCAAAAAATGAATTACAGAGTATTTTCATAAAGAATCAAGAAAATTTAATAATATCTAGTTAGTTATGAGTATGTGATGTGTCTTTTGAATTAAAATGTCACATTAAAAAAATATAGACATTGAAATATATCAACACAAATGGGTGATAAATTAATGATCGATTTATTCATATAATCCAAAAATGAATCACATATTATTTTCCTAAAGAATCTTGACATTCTGAGTATGTTTATTTTTTTACTATTAGAAGAATATTTTTAAATAAAATGTCAATTTTTTTAAAACATATACATTTAATCATAATGTCTAAACTATTAATTAAATTTTAATTATATTTATTTTTATATATCAAAAATAGAATCATGGATAATTATCATAATGCATTACTAAAATTTTGGTTAATTTTATTCTTTTAGTATGTTATATTAATTTTGAACTAAAATGCCACCATTAAATGAAATGATTAACTTTCTGCAATAACATCCTCAATGTGTGTTATCTTTAAAATAATTTAATTAATATACCTTAAATTTAAATAACATATTATTATCATTATGTATTAAGGTAATATGACTATTTTTACTTAGTTTTGAGTATGTGAAAATTGTTTTGGTTGAAAATTCCACTTATAAATGAAAACATTCACTTTTAGTCATTTTTTCACACCATATGTAGTATTGATGTGTGGTTGATTTCTATGAATAAAGAATGAATCGCCTAATTATTATCTAATATATATAGAAATTTTTATCATGATTTCATTATGTTAAATATGAAACATTTATTTTGGAAAAAAATTGCAACTTTCAAAATGAAAACATGCACTTCGAGTAAAACCAGACACATCATTATTTAAAATGAGATGTAATTCACTCTTAGAAGTAAAAAATGAATCACATATTATTTTCCTAATATATCATTAAAATATGAGTTTTTTCAACAATTTTGTGTTTATGTGTTGTGTTCTAGACTAATATATCACTTTAAAATAAAAAATTAATTTTCAACCATAAATGTGATACTATTGGTCGGATTGATGTATATTGGATTTTTTCACATCACAAATAAAAATATAATTTAATTTTTCAAGTATTAAGATGATATGATGTCAATGCCTCTATTATATGTACGTGACTTGAATTTTGTACAAATGTTTAGATTTAAATTAAATAAATTTCGTTTATATAAGTAAATCACTTTTTTTCTTCCCCAATGAGTCATTAAAAGTTAATAAGCCCAAAATATATTTCATTTTTTCTATATTAAATATAATAAATTCAAATAAATAACATATAATAGGAATGAATTCACATTAAAGTATATATGATTGATTCCTGATATCTGAATCATTCATCATGAATATATTTTCCTCTAATAATATTTTCCCTATGAATTTAAAAAATTCATCTATACATATTACATGGTCCTTACTAAAGACTAAAAACATTTCCTATTTATAACCAAAATAAAATAGAGTTTTCATGAAGTGGGATGATTAATGGAAAATTATTGGTCTATTAAGAAATACCTTGACTACACTATGGAATCATTTTCAGCTCTTTATAGGTGAAAAGTATTGTATAAAAATAAATTATTTAGAGCATTAGTGATCCAAGGGAGAGTCGTAGAAATTATAATTTCCAAACAAATACACTTTTCATGATGTTAGAATCAAAAGAGGAATTTATTTTGACTTCAAACAGTAGCCCTAATTGATGGATCTATGTTCCTACATTTATAAATTAATTAACCAGTGATTGTTCTAATATTTATCAACATTCCAATACAATAAGAAATGGATTACCTAACTTTTTATGATTTCAATGAAATAAAAAAATTACTAACTTATTAAGAAATCACCTATTTATGATGTCTATGAAAATTATATCATAATTTTTGTGATGCACCCCTATCTTGGGGCATGGAAAAACAATTTTTATATTCCCTAAGTGTAGTATAGTGGTTACCCTTGGATGTCTCTCGTAGAAGAGTTCACAAAAAAAATTTCACTTTTAAAAAATGGTAAAATGTAGTGTTTTTAGAATAAATCAATAAGAAAATGATTGAAATGAAATTCGAAATTCAAATGATTGAAGACTATGATATTAAAAGGTTGATTTGGATGGGTTCAGTTTCCCAATTTTAATGATATCCCTGTTCAATTTAATTTAACCCTCTTATTCTGAGTTGATTAAAGTGAGTTTCAATAATTGTTTCCTCTCACTTCCTTAGTGAAATTGTAATGGTGACAGAAAACCTTACTAAGATCTCAATTGGTTAAAATCTCCCTCCATGTAAAAAGTATTCATATTGAATGTACTCAATTGATTAGGGAAATACTCGATCGATTCTTGTTTATCCCAAAAAATGAAGAACATCCACTACCCCTTATACACGTATTGGGGTCGTTGAGTACTTATCCACTAATCCCTGGACTATTCCATCATATATAAACCATAAATTCGTGGAGGGAGATAATGACTAATTAGGAAGGGAAAAAATTATGGAATTAAAATTCAATAATGATCTCACTTTATAATAAAATCCACTATATGAAATTGAAAACAACTCTGAAGAAGAATGAGATTTCACTCAATTACATCCAAGAACTCAAGAAATACAAAATAGAAAACCAGCCCTTCCTGAATAACTCAAAATGATTACCCAACCAAGGTAAAGGTAATCGAGATTAATGGGAAATAAGAAGACATTAAAATATATGGAAAATAAAATAAATAATAGATAGAAACTCGAAAAATTTTCTCCTTCTTGGTGTCTTGGAAGGAATGAGATGGAATGAGATGTTTTGAGAGGGAGGAGCTCCCCTCTTTTTATAGGATGGATTTATCCCCTAAAATTTGATGCTTTGTTGCCCCATTTAATGACCTTTGAATGCATTTAACCCTTCTTTAATATTGTTCATTAATATATTGTACATTTCTACTCAACATTTCAGTATATTTGGACTGGTATTTCAGGAGTTGTTCCCATTTTACTATGAAAATTTATTTTGTCCAGTTGGACTCTAAAAATCGCAAACCTTCAGATTATAAATCTTTAATGACCATTAAAATGGTTAATTCATGTGTCCTAGGCTTTATTAATGATGTTCCAAAACTCCTTGCATGTCCTCCAACCGAATATCATAGCAATCCCCCCCATGAACGAGTTAGGGACCCCACACAAAAAATCAACATATCTGTAAACAGTTTTCATGGTCTTACTTGTGACATTTTTTTGAGATTCCATATGATCGATTCATATTTTTTTTAAGGAGGATTAAATGGACCACTGAATGCTTAAAATATCACAAAGAAATATTTTCTCAATTTGGATAAATATAGAAAATTTTATGGCCAAAAACAGAAATAATTTAAAAATATAAAAAAAAAAGATATATTACATTTTTATGATTAAGATAAAAATATCTCTAATATCATAAAATGTGGAAAATTATCTTAAAGTATCACATTGCTTGTATTTAAGACAATGAAATTCAATGTAAATTTATTAAAAATAGTTTCCCTATCAATATGATTCCTAATCAATTCTTAAAAAATGTAATGCCTATTTTGAATATGTATACTATCAATAGTCCTAGTGGTCCTCAAAAGGAACCTAATAGTTCAAGAATAGTATTGAAAAAAATATATTAATAGATATTGTAAATTACCTTTATGTACAAATAAAAATACCCCTTTTAGGGTGCTTTTTTGTTGATAGAATATAATATCATTCCTGTATATACAAATGTATTTACCAAAATCATCATCATCATTATTTTTTCATATGGAAGAATAAGGAAAAAACATGTACTTTGTAATAATTTTATTATAGTGAGATATTATTCTATAATGAAGAGAAATTTTCTAGTTATATAAATTTACAAGATCCTGGTTCACATTTTCAATCCCAATAATTTAAATTTCAGGATAATGAAACCCCACACAATGATAAAAATTTATCATTAATTCACAATAGAAAACATATAATTTGATAATTATTCATAAAATGTTTAGTATGGTGTATTAAAACATTGTAATGGACAACATTTGTGGTTGATTTGTTGGATGTATATGGGTTTTATCCAAAGAATGAATACATTGAGTCTTCTAATTGGAGGCAACGAGTATCCACGACATCTAAATAACTCAAAAAATGATTATTTAAAGAAATAAAAGAAAAATATTTTATATGACATGATTATAGTGTTTCCCACCATAATTGTAGGTATCAAGAAGAGTATATCATCTGTTATTTTCTTTTCAATTTTTTATCTAGTAGAGGTAGTTTTGTTAAAATTTAACCTTATTCCTATGATAAAATTTATGTTAAAGATGCTCAAAGATTTTGAGTCTATATTTTTCATTTTACTATTTTCCCATTATATTATATATATATATATATATATATATTCCTATTGAGATATTATTGGTATTGAAATATAATTAACACATAAAATTAATTATTTTTTAAGGTGATTAAGAAAATAGAACTCATTCATAAATGAAATTGATATATAGTAGAAACATAAAAACTATGATATTTATGATTTTGTGTTAAGATTCACATTAAAAACATTGAATCCACAAAACCCTATAGTAGAATTTCTCAATGAATCTTGTTCAATTCATTTTAGTCATGATGAAAAAAATGAAAAAACTATTAGATAATACCATGTTCATTTGAAATTTTATACTTGATTCAGTATCCGTCAATCATTCTGGTCTCACAGGTACCAAGACAATCATACTATAGAACATACAAAAAATTCAATATAGATCTAGGATCACTAATCTTTGATTTGAAGGTTCTACCATGATATATTGAATATCTTTCTGTAAAACATTCTATCACATGACAAATTTGAATTCGATCAAGAAGATGAGACTGATTAATCCTTTTTCTTTCTTTGGTTTAACACTCTACAAATTTATATAAGTAATTGTAGGTCTAAAAATTCTTGAAAATGATAAGATTCACTATTATTTAGTCTATATTTCAATTATAAACTTAGGTTATACATTAAAAAAATTCACATTGGTTGTTATAAACTTATAGCCTTCATTTTATACACTTAGTAACATATATAAATTAATTTAGCTTATCACGAATTTAAATTATACTTTATCACACACTTCTCAAACATTAACAAGTCACGTGGTAAAATTGTGACCATTAACTCAACTCATAAGCTCTTAAAATAATTTAAAAAACATCAAACATATTATGTGCATTTGAAAATTTGGTTTTTCTTATATTCACTTTTATTGTCAAAAAACATTCAAAAATATTGGGAAAGAAATTGAATGATCATTATTATAATCATGAATAATATTATTGAATTAATTTATAAGTGATCAATTATAGTCATACATTCACCTACCCCGCATGCAGTTCCACTTTATTCTCTATTTCTTTTCATCCAAATAGGTGTAACTTGTGGATAAGAATATTTTTTGACACTCAATAACCTTATCCTAATAGCAGTGAATCCATCCCACATATCAAAAGAATATTTTAGCAACCCATAATGTTTTCAAAGGAGATAAAGAGTGCCATAACTATGACTACTTCCATGGAACAATTTCAGTGTAATGGTTGTTTAATTACATAAATGTACATGATCAAATGGTAAGCACATAAAATTATCTCTAGTAATAATTTTAATACACTTGTCCATATATTGGAACAAATAGTGACACATATTACATATAAAGTTAATAATATTAGTCCAGTCCTCATGACCACATCTACATGATATAACCAAGTGAAAACAACATTAAAATATGTCTCAATGCATATGAACCCATCAGTAGCTACTATTTAGAAATTATTTATTTCCTGTTAGTATGATATATCTAGTCTATATAGTATGTGTTTAATATTACTATTATAGTATCATGAGATTCTCATTATAATAGGAAAATATTATATATTATTGATATTTAATGTAATCTAAGGAAATTACCATCTAAATAGTTGATGAAAAATTATCGAAAAATCTATGGTATGAATAAATATATATATATATATATACATATCATACTATGTACATGTAATGGTAATGAATGTACATTCTTGAGTTAGGTCAAAGGAAAACACTCACAATAGTCCCACTTTCATTGGAGTTAATTGCTAGAAAAATTAGACACTTTATTCCTCTCATGAGAATCATGGTTTTGGTGAGATATGTATTTAGTAATGGGATATAAAAAATTTCCCTCTATGCATACTCTGATAACTATTTCTTCACTTTTATGAGTGAAATCCCTGATGATATGAACATTTTAAATTATTAAAGTTATCATTTAGTGTGAACTGGGATTTTTAGCAAGAACTATTATTGTAGTATTGTAACATTAAAATGTATTAGCGACTTCACTAAAAGGAAAACATGACCATAAAAATTTATTTATATAAAAACTTCCTCCTTATATTTATCAAAATCCAATATACACTTGGATTCCATTATAGAATCGATGACTATAGACTGATTCATGATTTTCCATCCCACAGCACAACCAATCATGAAAAATAAATAACATGAATTTTATTTAAAACTATATTTATATATATATAATAAAGAATCAATGTATTCCTCCAAGACAAGAAACTCATTTCCACCAAACAGTAGGAACATATCATTTATAGATCTCAAGTTACATTGAATTATTTTTTTATTTCCCAATGAATCTCTCATAGATTATAAAGATATTTTCCTTCTATGGTTAAAGAAAAGGTAACATAAATCCTATTTCATATCATGAATTAGCAAATAGAACCAACTAAAAAGAATGTGGGGTTAAAATAATTCTATCAATATCCTCATTTGTCCATGGACACTTTTTCTCTGATAGATTATTACCACCTGACACTAGAAATAATCATCTCTTAGATTCAGACATATTATACTTTTTAGTACCTTATAAATATATATACATTTAATTCGATTAGGTAGCCTCTAATATCTATATCTGCATATCATTATCCTAAGAATTTTTGTTGCTTCATCTAATTCATTAATAGAGTAGAATTCATTTAACAAGTTATTCACTAACTTTAACACTTCTAGTTCATTTCTCATTAAAATTATCACTTCAATATATAATGGAAGGAAAATAATGCCACTCCCATGAATAATATTATTTCCCCATGGATCTATTTCATGTTTAATAAAACAAAATTCTCTTATTGACTCATAAAATCAAAAAAATCAATGACCATGATACTTAATTCAATATATAAATGGATCTCTACATCTTACATACTTTATTTCCCCTCATTGACATAATAAAACCCTTGTGTTATATAATAAATACATCTTTAAAATACCTTTAATTGTGAAAATAATTTTTGAAATCCATTTTCCTTGTTTCTTAATCATGGATGGTTGGTATCACATGTAATATTTTAATTAAGTTATTATAGTGGGGCTGCTAAGACAATTTCATCATTTTTTATTACTTGATGTTTTATAAAACCCATCAATAATACAAGTTCCTGATAGGATATCGCTTGAACATACATTTCCATATTTTTTTTGATTACCCATTTACACCAAATGGTTTTGATATCATTTGGTGGGTCTAAAAAAATAAACACAATATATTTGCACACAGAATCAATTTCAGAATACATGGATTGTTTCCATTTAGGTGTAAACATATCATTGACTACTTTATTATTGATTATTGGTTAATAATTCATGATGACTTATTAGTAAAATAGATTGGTGTTAAGTTAAGTATATATCTCTTCTTATTTATCATCACTAATTGACCTATATATTGCTTTTGTATCAAGAAAATCATCATCTCCCACTATCACTTGTGTTGATCATTCAACTATCAACACTTCTACTTCTTGAGTATCAACATCATCAATTTCATTCAAGATCCTATAATTAAAATTGTAAATGTGTCCCTTTTGTATAAATATATTATGTTTTTATACATCCACATTTTTATATTAATTTTTATATAAATAATATACATTGGTCTCCATTAGATATTCTATAAATCTGTAATTTAGGCTTTAGAATGGATGTTTCATATTCTGTATAGTGACGAAAAATACCCCACATCCCCATAGTCATATATGTAATGGAGTGGGTTTATTTATAAAATGTAACTCTTATGTAATATATTCGACCACTTTATTTGGTATTCATTTTTTTTGTATATGTCATATTCTATTGTACACATCTCTAAAAGGGTCTATCTAATCTTGTCATGAAGGATATGATTCATCATATCACTAAAACCATTCAATTGAGGTGTATAATGACGATTGAGTTGAGAAACTATCCCACAATCCTATAAACTATTGATGAAAAAATTAACATATTCTCCACCAAATCTGGGTGGAGGTTTTTAATATTTATATGTGGTTGATTTTTTAATTCATTCCTTTATTCATTAAACATGATAAAAGAATTGGGTTTATAACCCCATTAATTACATATATCCATATCTAATATTTTCATTTGAAAAATTATTCATGTGTGAAAAAATAATACCTGACTATATTGGAAATAGGTTATTCACATTGGTATTAACTATTTACAATGTTACTTTCTCTCTTTATCCACTCCCACTAAATGGTGTTTTTGATATTATACCTTATAAACATGTAGGAAATACATCATAGGTTTTCAAATAAAAAGTTTATAAATAACCTTCATGATTTATTTTTCTTAGAAACATCTCATTAAAATGGGATATGCCAAAGTGCCATGGGTGTGTAGGATGTGAGTCATTTTTTGTGGTTTTTTCATGGATTATCAAAATCATATTTACTAGTTTGTATATATAAAATCAATTGTTAATATGACTCAAACCATACTATTAATTTTAATTTTACATAACACAATATTTACTTCCAAACGTGAAATTAAATCCCATAGTTTCTAAACTATAAATTCAGATTATATTTCTGGTAACAGATAGTACAAAATAACTAATATTTAGTACAAAAAACATTCAACTTGGAAAAGTAAGATGAGAACCTCCCACTACTAATTCATCTAGTCTCACAAAAAAAAATCATAGAGTCTGTCTTTCACTTTTTAAATTTCCATAAATCTAAATTGATCCTATATATGAATAAAATATTGTAAACAACATACAGTATACAATAACAAACACACAGATACATCTATATTTAATTTAGGGACAAATATACTAGGAGAAAAAGATTCATCATTTTTATTCTTCCATGTTTTTTAATTTTTCATCTAGTGGACCTTATTGTGACATGAAAAGAAGATTACCTATTTCTCATTGCACTCACCCAGCTTCATCTAATGGTATCAAATTTTAGTCTATAACTTACACTTATCCATTAACATATTTGACTTTCCATTCCTCTTATTTTTTACCATAAGGACTGAAGTGTTTGAATTATTCATATCAATATCTATTTGATTAACTAACTCCAAAAATTCATGGATTTAATTATTCATTTATTTCTTTTTTAATTAAAAATCAATGATAATAAGTAGTGTGGAAAAGAAGAAAAAATTGGATCTTTTGTTGCATCATGGTTTATCTTAAACCCAACAGACTCCAATATCTTAATGGATATGATCATATTGAGAACAAGAGGTCCTTTAATATTCACCATGGCCATCCAACATCAATTCAATGAAATGAAATGCGATAGTTACCTCATATTATAAATACCCCAACCTTAGTACCCAAGAGTCGGTGCCTTACATTATTGAATTGTTACAATGAACAAGAGTTCACATCCCAACTGACTGAATAGTTTAGTAGCTTTTGAAAAATAGATACAAACATAAGTATTAAATTACAACATAAAATGGAATACACAATAGAAACACCATTGGAAACCCCTGTAAACTCCTAGATTATCCATGTAAGTCATTAATAATATACATCTCCACAAACTTAGGGGAAATAAACCATAATAAATGGGTGGGTTCAAATTCTCATTAATTTAATCGATATATTCGAATCTAACATATATATACATAAGCAATAATGGATGGTAAATAACTAAAAACGCATTCCATTAAAACTTAATCGTGAGAATAATATGGTAGGAATAAATGAAGACTAAATAATTCCATAAATAATCACATGATAATGAAACATAACCATAGATATTATAATAGTCATATAATCACATAGAATATCATTTATTAGTATCATAATGAGGGAATTCATAATGTGAGAAATCTTCTCATCAAAGTATCCTACATAAATGGGTAAGGCCAAAACCAAAACACAGTCTATTTTGTCTCATGAGACCAATTGATGCATCAAGGGGATATAAAGGGCCTGACATTTCTCTTACTATGTCCAATTAATTCCACATATGAATGGATAGAAACATAAACAATAGAAAATATAAAATGCAAACAACTTTACCTAATCATTGAACATAATTAATAACCATTCATAATAATATGGTAAATGGAATCATGATAGAACATCCATGGTAAAAATGATCATAAAACATTTATTAAAATATGGAAAATGATATCATAAATTATAAATACAAATTAGGAAACCTGTGAAAATAATTTATCAAAATCATTGAGGAATTTTTGAGATAAATAACCATTTTAGCTTTATACGGAATAGTTCTTTTTCAAAATAATTTTTAATTGTCCTAAAATAATATTGTAACATGTTTATCCCAAAAAATAAATTCTAAGGACAAATAAATTATATTTTCAGAATAAATTATTTTTTTATTAAATTAAAATTTGTAAAAAGATCGTTTATGAAGCATTAACAGTTATCCTCTTTAGTGCGGTTTAAGGGAAAATACTAAAGAGTCTTAAGTAGAAAAATGTAAAAAAATTTATAAAAAAAAGAATTTAAAAAAAATAGTTTTCATGATAAAATGAGTGAATTTAAGAAAAATGGTTTCTTAAACAAGATTAGGTATTGAACATGAAGATGTGTTAGAAACTGGGAAGTTCCTTTAAATCGGGCTTTCTTCTCGAGAAGTTTTTAGAATGTAACTTTAATAAATCACGTATTTATTATCATAGAAGGAAGAATTTATCATCATAAATGATTTTGGAACATATAAAAATAATATAAAATAATTAAATAAAAATAATGAATAATTACATTGGGGTAATGAGATATAATGTGCAACCCTAATGAAAAATGGATATTTAGGGGTAATCCCTTACTTTATGTCCAAAAGCGTTCTTCACTTCCACTTAATGTCATGGGTAATTATATTAGATTCATTAATAATTTAATTTAGAACATGTGAAACATTTATATGATTTGGTGTGATTTTATTATGTTCATTAATGACCTTCTTGACGAGTTATATGATTAAATTTCTTCGGTTGAGAGTGTTTTTTCCTTGATTTTCATGATTGATACACTTTTATACAAGTAAAAATATCATGTAAAATGGAAATGATTTCCAAAAATTGAAATTATTTATTATTAATGAAATTAAAAATGATTAAATTTTCTTATGCATAATTGGGTTTTCATTTATGAGGATGATTAATTAGATAAAACATTAATGACAATCATTTAGAATATTTTCGCATTTATGGATCATCATGAAATAGTTTTGTCTTGTGAAATAATATTATCTATATATAATTTTTAATTAAAATAAAATAATATGTATCACATGTATTAAAGTATTTATTAACCATAAAAATGGTTTTATGACCAATCTTGAGAGAGGAATATAAAAATGAAAATTTGGCTTCCATGAAGGCAGTAAATCAGCACCTTAGAGATGATATTTTCAATTCTATAATAAAAAGGGGGAGAGAAGGGAATTGGTGGATGATATACCATTGAAATAATAAAACTCCTCTATATATAATATAATAGTGTTATAATTCATGTCTTGACATAGGAGGTGAGGAAAGGATAACAGATGAAAATAAATTGAAGGGAAAATAAAAGAACAAAAGGGGATTTTACCTCTTGAATTCATCATCTTGAGAACCTCCTCAACGAACATTGAAATGGTACATTGGGTGAGAAAAAAATCAATATAATGTGAGGACGAGGTTTGGGAGAGTGATTGGGTAGAAATTGGAAAATATTCAGGATTTACAGGAGTGAGGATTATATCTGTTGAGGGATGATATTTATAGTAGAGGAGAGGGGTGTTTTCTCATTATGTTATCTATTGGTCTGTTATTTTGTATCATGAAAATGAATAGTTTTAGCCTTATTAATAAATATTTTAAAATAATTAAGTACATTTTGATATTATATACTTATACCATCCATACATCACCCATGAATCAATAATTCATGTATTTGTTAAATTCCATAAATTACCGTAATTCAATATTCACCAAAATTTCATGTATGTTAAAAAAATCACAAAATATCACCATAATAATTTATCAATGTTTAAATTAAAATACTAACTCAATTTTTGGAAAATAAGATTCTAAATATGGGGAAATTAATTTATAAATAAAATGATTATTTACCTAGAAATTACTTATTTTAATTTTATAACCGATTTTAGAACACGTTGAAAAATAAATAAAGGTCTTATAAAAATATTTTTTAAAAATAAGAAAATAAAATATTAATTTATTAATCTATTTTGGAAAATAAATAAACTTTTAAAAAAAATTATTGTTTATAAAATTGTAAATAAACATTTATGTTTCAAAAATATACCAACACTTAATTTATCTTTTTATAAAATTTATTTACTTATAATATGATATAAATTTACTATATTTTAATTTATGATATGCCTAAATTTAATAATTCAAGTTATTATTCTAATGGCTACATTACTATCTATTACAATCACATTATTCTTCCAATAGACACATTATTATTCATCCTAAATAAAACATATCATAAAAATGCAAAACAAATAACCAAACTAAATTTTAATATTAAAATATCATATTTAATTTCTACTTGGTCAAATAAAATTTATAAAAGTGTCAAAATTAAGATTTAAAACATGTTTTCCATTTAAAGTTGTTAAAACTAAATTTAAAAAAAATATAGACTTTTATGTGTAAAATTGAATTTATTCATAACTTATGACTCTAAAAATATTTTGGATATATGTAAAATAATTGATTGAATATATAATATAGAAATTTCGTAATTATATTTCACTATTATTGATTAATTTAATTTATTCATATCAAACATCATTATAGCTATAAAAAAGTTTTAATAAAAATGCATCCTTTATGTTCAATTTATTTTTATATCTCATTAATTGATAAAAATGAATTAATTTTATAATCATGTGTAATATATATTTAATGAATTTAATTAATCTCATTCATTTCTTCCATTACTAAGTCAAGGAGATAAATATAATAATTAAATAATAATAATTAATCATTTGATAACCTCATCAGCTATTAATGAAGTTAAATTTAAAAAGTGGAATTGCATAAAATCTTGGGGTGTTACATATATCATTAATGTAGAGAACTCTCATTCTATAACTATTGGAGAAAATAAAATATTTTTAAATCATCTTCACGTTAATTTTGTGCAGCTCACTAGACATATATGAAAACATGAATAACTGAACATCTTTTGCATCATCTATATTCTCCATGCTTCTATATTTACCGACATTGATCACTCCCTAAGTTGTAATACGAGGATGGGGGGTTTCCATCACATAATGCATCCTCCCATGGTGTAGTAATATGCATAGTTTTTTGTAACACTTTTTAATGTCATGGTCGGTTAAAATATCCTCTTTATCAAATATTGATCATTGTGAAATCGAATTGGTAGTGTATTCCATTTAATATACCAAAAGTAATTTTTTCATATTGGTACATTATTTTTATTAATGATATATACTTTCAAATTATAAAATTTAAATATCTCCCATAATTTTTTTAAATCCTAGTAGCCCTTGACTATATAATTTTTAATTCTTAGTCTCTTGAGTCTTCTATTAGAAATTATACATAAACCTATCTTCATATCCTGAGTTGCTGAATCATCACTACTCCAAGAGTTCGATGTACGGATTTCTCTAGAAAACAATATTAACTCGTAGATCATTGATCTATTTAATGATTTCCAATATATAATAGCTTATTACCTTCCAATTCTTAATAAATTTAATATAATGTTATGACAATCTATCCATGAAAAATCCATTGTTGTCATTTATAGTTTTCTCAAATCACTACTCCCATAATAACTCCCTAGAAGTAAGATACACCCTCAACTATTGTTTAAGAGAACCTAGAAAAAATGGTTGTGTAAAAATTTATCCAATGGAAGGTGTTTATTGACATAATATTTTCTTTGAGAGATTCAGGTTTTTTCTTGGTGAAAGAAATAATTTTTTATTTATAATAAATTTTTTAATTTGATCACACTCCTAATATAACCATGATGTAAATAGAAATAATTCACCCCAAATGTTCATTTTATCATAGAATGTTTTTTTATTATTATACTATGTGATCACATATAATAAATATATATTTATTTTCATTATCTATGTTAGGATGCCATAAAACCTGACATCCAACCAGATCTGAGACTTTTCCTGAAGGATGTTCTTGATCCCCATTGATTGGAAACTAGTGTTGGGAAAAAAATCACAATAGGAACAATTTATTCCAACAACATATGATAAAATAAATTAATTGAACATGTGGAAGAACTAATGAAAACTGAATCTCCATAAATTTACAATTGATCAAAATAAAACAAATGTGGAAAAAAAATAAAAACATACTACATAACTAAAACCTAGCCATGCCAACATGATCGCCATGTGTTGTCTTGGTCACCATCACCCATAATACCGACCTGCTCCAAAGGAAAACTGCAACAAGAAACTAAAACCTGTAAAATAGCTTGGTTCAGCTGACATGATATGGTATAATAGGGTGTGAGCTTAACATATTAGTAGGTAATCAACATATAATCTATGAATTTTCATCACCTATATATTTTATAAACATTGGATTGGAATACATTTATAAAACATGTTTTTCTCATTTTAAATGAACAAACATATCTTTCCCTTTTTGAATCCAAAATATAACACATTCAATTTTCTAAAACGTTTATCATTTTAGAGAAATAAATCCCAAACTAAAATCTAAAAATTGCGTTTTAAAGTAATGATGAATGTAAATAAATGAATAGTATAAACAACCAAGTGTGGTAGAACAAAAACAAACCTATAAAGATAGTAACCCAAGTGTATTTCTTAAACATCCCTAGAGAGATCCCTAGACATACTCATATCAGACCCACTTGCTAGCATATGGTCCATCTCAACATTTATTAACCAGCTATCTTCTCTAAACTAGCCAATCTAGTGGCATATCCCACCCCGCGTCTCTGCAAATCCAGTGGGTGACAACCCATATAACCCGAGTCAATAAGTAACCATCACTCAAACCTTTACATAACACCCAAAGTCACATGAAAGTACTAAAAGGTGAAAGGATAGTCCCTCACACACTTAACTTAACTTAAAATCTTCCATCACACTTTCCTAACCCAATCACTAACACCACCCATACTATAACCTAGATCAGGAAATCCTACATATGGGTTCCCATCTTACAACAATCCATTTAAAAGTTCCAAATGGTCTGTCATGTCACAAAATATGTTATACTATATCACTAAAAATTACATGTTTTGAACCAGGCCTTATTTTTCAAAAATCGCATTCATTTCACAAATATTAAAAGGTTCTAACATAGCCTTACATCATGTCCATTTTAGATACATTTACAAAACATTTATAAACCATTTCATAAATATTATGAAACATCAACATAATGAGTAAAATACAAAATAGATCTTCATATTTCAAATATGATTTCATTTCCAACACCACTTCAAGACAAAATGAAAATGCACAATGTATATAAAGATTCTCAATGGGCTTACACATTATTTAGAAACAAAAAAAATTCCATTGCAGAAAATGGACCATAATTTCACTTATAATTTTAATCCACATTCATGTAATTTTAAAAACAAGGGAATATTAGTAAAGAATAAAGATGATTATAAATTAAAGGATGTGGGATAAGTGTTTTGAAATCCAAGTTTTTATTTTCACAAGGTTCATCCATGACCATTATCATATGTGTTCCCATCCATGTGTGCACCCCATTTATACATGTATATTCCCACATCAAATGGAATAAGACAAAAATTTAGGAAATTACCCAAATATAACCTTTAATGTAATAGTAAAGTCTTCGAAACCCAATCTAATACATTCACACAATTTCATAATAACTATTAAACATTTAAAAATTAGAATGACCATTCCAAACCATTTCACCAAAAATCATTATTCCATAAATATTCTTTCATTCACTCACCATTCCCATTTAATAATTTTATCCAAGCGACCAAAACATAATCAAGGCCTAAGAATAGCAGAAGTGTCCAATTTCACTTTTACAAAATAAAAAATAATTTCATCGAAAACCTTGCATGAATTTAAATAAAGACATAATTAATAAATGATTTAGAAAAATATATTTCACACATTTTCTGTAATAAAAATACCAAAAAAATCATTCCATTACGCCACAAGTTGGATTATAAGAATTTAAATGCATTAAATTTGAACATGAGAATCAATAGAATGTGTTGTAAAGGAAATGGACGGAATCACCTAACTCAATGATGTGTGGATGCGTCAAAACATCAATAGAATGAAGAATACACCCCTGAGGAGAAATTTGAAGCACTAATCTCCATGATAATGAACCACATTTCTATCCTTGCCTATAAGTTTTGGGTAAATAATAAAACACCATGAAAATACTAATAAATCAAGAGAGGGGAATAGAAAGAGGATAAAATATCCTAAACCCTAAGAAACACACCTTAGAATCTAAAAGATTCATCCATTAGGGAGGAGAAACATAGGGAGAGGGCTTGAGGGAACCCTTTATGTGCCAAAAATGATATAGAGGGAGGAAATATCGAAAGAGGATAAAAAAGAGGAGGTAAAACAAAGAATATATTGTTTTAATGAATCTATGGAACTCAAACAGTTTGGCCAAATAGTCATCCAAAAAATACAAAGACTGTGTGCCACTCACTGTCCAAATAGATAGAACCTCGTGAACAATTTCAGCACAGTTTCTCAAACTATGAGAAACCTATTCACCACACCCCTACAAACTAAAAAAATCCACATGATTACCTAGTGGATGTGACATGGTTTCCCCTAACCATTTTCTAATAATGAATAGGAAACAAATAACCCATGACATAAAACAATTCCAAAATTTGAAACTAGGTATCATCCAAAACCTCAACCAAAAATTTCCAAATACCTAAAAATAATTAACTAAAATAATTTCAATGGTTTGGGTGTGAAAATTATCCCTAACACAAACAATTTATTCCCTAGAATGTAACCTAGTTTAATCGTAAACAAAACTCGGTCCCAAATCTGGAACAATCCAAATAAAATTACATACCTCGAAGTGACCTTTCACGTCACAAGTCAATCCCAACTACTAATAGTTAAAATCAGAACATAATGAACAAGGTAGAACATGGTATGGTTCTCCTAACCAAAAAATCATATCTAATACCACCACTATTAAAACTCAAGAACACCACCTTTTGTGACTCATGCAGTAACAAGGGAACTCCCCATAAGAACAAACCCAACTTCTCTGCTAATGGTAAACAACACTACTAACGGAACTGAAAATTACCCACATAATCCAAATCCTACATAAAAATATAAAATCATTAATGTCCACCAGAATCGGTATCTCCAAATTGAAGACCAACTATAACAAAAACCAACCCGTACAATGGTCTGTTCACTCACAAGATGGAACATAAATTCCAGAATTGCATTAAAAGAAAAATTTCTTGAATCATAAATAAACAAAAATAGTATGGTTTTGGAAAAAAAGGATAACATAAAAAAATAGAAGTAAAGATGAAAATAACTTCAACCATCTCCACTCCATCATTATATAAATTAACATGGGCTATGGAATTAGGCTCCCCTAGCGATTCCTGACTGCACGCGTGCTTGACTCCAGGGCTCGTGGCAAGAGCCCCAATTTCTGAAGCATCTACTACCTCCCAGTTATCCCTAAGTATCCTTCAATATTGACTTCTTCTTCGAGAAACACATCTTTCAAAAGATCCCTAGGTGACCCAGATAGCCTCAATAATGAAAAGGATTCAAAGGATTGTGGTTAGATTTCTTCCAATTCCCAAACCAAATTCATTGAAATCACACAAGAGTTTAGTTTCACAAATTAGAAGCTAAAACCAATGAAATAGGTTTTCTAGACAAAGGTTCCCCTAGAACACGATCTCCAGATGGGGAGCCTTAGTGAGATCCAACCAATACTAACTACACCATGAGAACTAAGTTAGCTAAAAACACCACATCCATCAACTTCTCAAAATGAATGTCCTTGGAAGATATGTGTCACTCCATGAACTCTGGGTGATGGACCATGATGAAAAAATAATAATTCAATGTAATTTGACTTTATTTCTTTTAGAAAAATAAAACCATATCCCTGATGTGGTGAACATAGGCCTTCACTATCTTCTGGTCTGGTTGAATACTCATGATCTACTATACTTTATTCACATATACCTCCTCTGGTATGAACCATCAGATAAAAATGGACTTAAAAACATCCCACATCATCCCAACCGACATTGATGATGAATAAAAAATCTCCCACTTTTCCAAATTTGGACACTTAAAGAACCCCAGAACAACATGCACTCTCACCGCCTTGGGATTTCCCAACATTCTGATCATATTCTCAACAACATAAATCCATTTCAATTCCTCTAATGGACCTCAATGACCAAAAAGGATATGAAAAAATAGATAAGAACCATAGACTAGTCAAGATTCACTGGAAATTTTGGGGACCATTTTGTGTGTCATATTTTGATCAATCAGAAGGGAAATAAAAACTAGTATCAACATAAATATGAAACACAATAATTAAGAACACCTCTAAATCCCTGTAACACCTGGGTTTTGGTCACCCCTATACCACGAGGATGCTTCCGTTGTTTTTGGTCCTCCGATTGGCTCTGAAAACATGTTTTGAAATTCCTGCGCGAAGAACACTCGAAGAATGACCTCTTCCGATTCGAGCCGGTTCGTCGTCTTTCATGGCCGTCGCACCTTATTAGGGTTGTTGCAATGTTATATCTTTGGTTTCAGATCATTGCGTTGAAAGATGAGTGCACAACGATTCGTTTTTCATTTCCCCATGAAGAACGCAAAGAACACGCGAGAAGGAAAGGGGGAAGGAAAAACCAATCAAACAGATTTGAGGAACGAACCTCCACAATCATTCGTCATGGCATTGATCTACTCTCATTAATAGGATTAAATAGAGAAGAAATAAACAACAATAATAAACATGGATTAATTCCCCTTAATCATTTCAATAAAACCCTCATGCAAGAACGTACGAATCCGCGGATCAACTTGTCTGTGGTTGATCCGCATTATTCATTAAAATTAAAAAATGGGGAAAGAGGAGTGAAACAACAACCCATACCTCAACTGTGATCAATAGCTGACGAAGGTTCCATGATACCATCGTTGTTGAGATCCTCCAACCTCGTTGGTGCAGCGATATCAATTCGATTTGTCATTGTTCGTCACGGTGAGTTTTCTCCAACACTTCGTGGATTCTCTAGATATTTCTCTCAATCATCGCCAACGAGAAATATTCATTTAACCCATAAAAATGGAAACGTGTTTGGCATTATAATACTCTGCGGTATTAATGATTCAACATTTTTGTTTCTGAGTCATTATGACATGAGCGTAATTAAAGAAATAGTTTCCCCGTCACTACGCTGCAGCGGATCTTTCCAAATAGAAATAAAAAAACCATATGAATTTATTTTATTTTATTTTACTTAAAACGTCCAAAAAATAGATTTTTCCCTCGACCCGCGCTGGTCGAGGTAAGGCTCATTCTTAGGTAATGTTTTCATTCTGGACGCAACGATACCCCTTGATTTTTAATCCTGTCATCCATTTGGAAACTGACACAGCTGCGCATAAGTGTCGACTCGCTTATCTAAAAAAAGTTCAAACAACCTTTCTGTGCTCACTGGGCCTTGGAATGATGTTACATCTTCATTCTTGGTCTATTAATAATTACTTATAATATTTAAAAATAATACACTGAAAATCCGAGACACTACATATTTCATTAATAATATCCCTATGGAGTGATTTTATTATTTTATAAACTCCCTTAATTTCATTTAATTTTTTTTTATGAAAAACACATCCCTTATATTCAATTGGTTTTTATTTAATTTCATAATTAATTTGGTAACCGATGAATCCTTATATAGAAATTTTTAAACAATATTTTCATTACGTAGTTAATCCTTTTCATTCCCACCATTATAATGGCTATGTGATTACTATCATAACAATATTAAGTTGTTTATTTATGTGTAACACGGTCTATCATGTATGTTATCAATCATAGTGTATCCTTTTAAGAACATAGCTTGTTAGACTCTACTCCCATTATGGATGTTGTTTCCAAGAAATTTCTATTTCGATTTAGTAAATAAGGTATGAATTTTCAAAATATGTTTATTTACATCCCACATCAGAAAAAGGATTAAAAAACCCCCATTTTAAAATAATTAAAGGAAATTAGGAAGGTCACAAAATAAAAAAATACTAGGATTACTTGTTATAAAACATGGATATGGTATAAGAAACTAATGATCATGTTCTGACGGATAAAATTGAAAACATTATTAGGAGAAAGTTAACAATAAAATAACTAAAATTTTTGGTGGGTGAATCAGTTTCTGATTTATTATTAGGAATAGTAAATCAATATAATTTTTATTTTAGGATACATATCACAGAGTTGTGTAATTAATTTACTACCAACACTAATATCATAAATAAATACACTTACTTGACAAGTAGAGTTCGGTCCTTTAATCAATTTGCATCAAAATCTCATATTTTTCTCCAAACGATGTGAATTCTAGATGAATAAACTTATTAATCAACAAACAATTAACTATCTATTTATCATGTAATAAAACATTAACCAAAACGAATATGGTTAGTATAATATAATTCTCCAAAAATTGTTGACCTTTAGATGAGGAAAAGCTACTTTTAATCTCTAAAATTGAACTATAATATCAAAATATCAACATAGACCATCAAACAAAAAACTTTACATAAAATTACTCAAATAATATAAACTAAGATTGAAACCCAAAATTGATAGGATTAGATCACACAGTATTCCAAGATGAGTTTTAACATTTGTCACCATAAATCACTCTTATTTTCTTATACCAAAAATTAATTTCCTAATCACATATTCTCACTGAGAGTCTAATAATTTCAATAAATAATATAATTCCCCATAAGTACAAAATAAAAAAATGGATTATTAGAATAAAAAATTCAACCATTATTATTCATAAAAATTCTCATATTATTCTATTTTCCTTTGACATATAGGGTCACTAAAATGGTGAATATCTTCCAGAATAACATTTATCACTTAATCCCAAAACCATTTTGTAATACCAAGTTTATTATTTTAATAAAACATATGTTCCTAAAATCAAATTATAAAATCATTTAGCTAAAAATAATTAAGTTATACAAACCAGGGACTTCATGTAGGCCACTGTTAGAAGATAAATCCTTTTCATACTTTGGTTGTGGGTTTGATTCCTTTATCCTGTTCGAACACGACGAGTTGTCACATGGTTTGTTGGTTTTCATTTTTCGAAAACTATATAATTTTATAACATTCCAAAAAATGATATAAAATAATCCAAAATAACAATTACATATTTTAAATTCAATTTTTATCGCATTCCTTTCATTTTACATCGCAAAAAGTAATGAACCATAATTACCTAAAAAAAATTATCCAAAAAAATTGTTAGTCATAATAAATCCTCAAAAGGGGTTTCTAAGACATTGAACTTATAATCAACCTAAAAATTATAAACATTTATGAACTCCCTATCTATTAAGAATACGTCCTAATCTCTAAATTATTATAAACCATCATTTAATACAAACTATAAGGACCCGACCTTAAACAGTACAAAATATTGAGTTATGTTAAGAATTTTAATTTATTTCAAATTGAGGATCATTTCATGTATTGAGATTTTTAGAATTAGGATACAAATAATACCTAAAAACTAAAATATTACGAAGTATACACTTCTAATCACTAACAATTTTTTTTCATAAAACAAAAACTTTTAAAAACAAACATAGTTTCATTTCTGGATTAAACATAATAACTTTTCCTTGATCTCGTCCATAGCTCTATTCTTCGTTAAATCATGTGAAAATCATTTCAAAACATGGGATTAGCATAAAACCCTCAATAAGGGATACAGAAAAAGGGAAAACTATTAGTCTTATGAAAACATGTAAACCATGCATACTTTATTATAATGTATGACTTTTTACCTTTACGAAGTAGTAAATACACTTCACTGAATATAAGCTCATTGCAGACCCTTTTTTAAATCAAAAAATTACCTTAAACCCCATAAAAATCGCATGTAAAATATAAAGGTAACCTCAGACATGATAATACATAAATAGAATTACCATATAGTCAACTTCCACACATATAACTAAATGGAATATCCATACAGAAAACATCCATACCCAATAAATTAGAGGTTATAATGTAACCACCCACCCATGGTTTATCACTAAATCACCCATCTTTGGTTTATCACATAACTACCTGTATTTTGATTATCACATAACCAAACATCAAATTACTGACTCCCATTATATAATAATAACACCTAAAATATTGAAATTTTCAATATTTCACTCAGATTATTTCATTTACCATCACATGAAATAATTTCAAGATATTGAAATATTCAACCCATTTTGAAAACCATTTAAAACATTTAATAAAGAGACTTTCGAATCAAATATTACTGTACCAATTTCAATATTTTTAAATAAATTATCATTTTAAAACATTCATGTCCAAATAAATAAATTCAAAAAAATATTCTGAAATCATTGACATGGAATAGATGGTTTTAGATGAATAAATCCGTAAAACATTTAAAATGATGTTTTAATTAAAGGGTCCCTTACTAATAAATAAAAACATGAATAAAAATAATTAAGGAATACCATTACATAAAAATTTATATATTATGAGAATATAATAATTCACTATAAAACATTACAAATGGGTTGAATATATACCTTATAGGATAATAAAGGTACCTAAAATAAAGATATGCCTCAATGAAAGAAGATTGAGACGATGCACCTTACCGTGACATTGAATCATCACGTACAATATTTCTCTTCCTATGTAATAAAATTAGGGTAATTTATACATTATTGATAACCATTTTAACATTATTATTTCTTTTATATCACTTATTACTATGTTTTAACAAATACTTAACTATTTATGTTCACATCGGGCATTTTGCCTATTTTCGGTACTCAAGTTGAAAATGAACTTGAAATAATGTCAATACACCATGTGGACATAATTAATTCATCTCAAAAAAATATTCCTGAAATTATTATAATTTTTATACATAAATTATACCTTTATATCAAAACATGATGGGTGGTTATGAAAAATTAACAATGTTGTAATCCTGGAGATGATAAGTCGTAAGTACGCATGAGTAACGTTTACATATTTCATTTATCATTGTGGAAATAAGGTAATAGTTATTTTATCATTAAATAATGATCAAAATATTACTAAAATTTCAATATTAATTAAAATATTCTTATATATATAATACATGTGATGTGGTGAATAAAAATGATTCACATTTCTTGATAAAGGTGATAGTTCAAACGTACGCACGAACGATGTTATCATTTTTATGCGCATGAAAAGCAAGAACATAATTTATATATAATTATATTATAATGATGAATATGTAATGAACATAATATAAAAAAATTAATTCCATTAAAATAATCAGTCATGCAATGTGGATATGGAAAATTAATTAGATTGGTTCGTGGAGGTGATAGTTCACACGTATGCAAGAACGAATAATTGCTTTCAAATTTAATGGAAGTGGAGATGGAATTGGGAGGCAATATTAACATAATAACATCTAATTATATTTGGGACACTTTATTTGTTATTTAATATTTCGATAATAATATTTTAAGGAGTGTAAGAAGAAATAAAATATAAATAATTAATGAAAATGATACCTTTTCTTCTGTTGATCACCTTTGAAGAACACCTTAACACCTTTAAGAATGGTGTTATTACTAAAATAAAGACTCAATAATTTGGGGAGTGATTTTAGGAAGGGTTTTGGGTAGATCTAGTCTGATCCAAATGGGTTTGGATGTGTGAATAACAGAAAATAGTGGGTACCTTTTTATAGGATAGGGGAGAGGGACCCTTGGAATTATTAAAAGTATTAAATTAATATAAATTCAATTTCAATTCCAAATGGTACATAAACGGTTTATTGATAATATAATATGTTTTTGGGTCTAATAATCATCATAAAATTAATATTATACTTGTTTTTATTATTTTTTAATCATTATCTTTTTATTTTTACCACTTTTAACTCTTTCCGATTTATCAACTAATTTACACTTTGAGAGTTAAAAAAATTTCCAAATCATGAGAAACGAAAAATTATTGGGTCATTAATGAACTTTGTAGACTTATCAAAAAATTTTGACAAATCTTATATTTTTATAAATTTTTTATCATGTAATTAAATATTTTATATTTTGAAATGTGACTTATGTCAATTTTGACACTATTCATATATGACTTTTGTAAAAAATCATAACAACATGATTCCATAAAAACAATACGTTAAAAAATCCTAAAATTTCACAGTAATTTAGAAAATTTATCGATGTTATAAAATATATCAAATTATATATATGTTAATATTTTTAAAATCATTTATTTTATTAATTCTTTAATAAATTTAATATTGCATTATCTTTTTGTCAAAATTAAATTTAATTCCTAAAAATAATAAATAAATTAACATGATATAGGTAATGTTTTTACCTTCATCAAAACTATGTATAGTCTAATATACCCCCTCAATAACCGCAAATTAATGTAATTTACTTTTTAAAAACAAAAGTATAACAAAAATTACTATTCAATGAATATAATATTATAATTGCATTAAAGTGATCCAATTGGATCCAAGTTATCATAAGATAAACCCAAGGATTCACATGTTAAGGATATACTCATTGAATTTAATTTTTATATACTAACTATATAAATAACTTAGGCGAAAAAAGATGTATTGAATTAAAATAGAGTATTTTTTACAAGTATTTAAAAATGAATATTATCAAAAAAATAACAAGAAATTATCAAATGTAAAATTTTATGTCCCAATTCCAAATATTTAGTTTAAAATGTAAAATATTACATATATAATTATCAATAACTATATTTAAAATGGGGTCTCCCTAGAAAGGCAGAAAAACATCATTTTTTTAAAAAAATAATTCTTTTATCAGAAAAATTGAATTTGTTCTTATAGTATTTATAGAAAAAATATAAATTAAATTTTAAATTTTAAATTGAATATATTACATATAAATTTAATTAAATAAATCATTAATGATTAATTTTATTATTTTATAAACTCTCTTCTTTTCATTTAAATTGTTTTTCAGAAAAACACATCCTTTATATTCAATTGGTTTTTATTTATTATACAAATTAATTTTGTAACCAATGAATCATTATATAAACATGTGTAAACCATATTTTCATAATTTAGGTAATCCTTTTCATTACCTGAATTATAATGGTTATGTAAAAAATAATGTAATAATTTTAATTGGTTCACTTAACCTAAATGTGGCATATCATGTAGGCTATCGAACATAGTGTTTCCTGTTAAAAACATGCAATGTTACACCAACACCACTTCAAGACATAATGAAAATGAACAACATACATAACGATTATAAATGGTATTCCACATAATTTAGAAAGAAACTGTATTTTCCAAGGTACCAAATGGGCCATAATTTCAAATATAATTTGAAATCACTTTCATGTTACATGAAAACTTTGGATCCATTAGTAAAGAATCATGATTTTGTATAAGGAAAGGAGGATGAGGGATAAGTGTATTGATATATATGTTTTTAAGTTGAAAGGTTTCATCCAAAATCATTATCATTTGTGTTCACATCCATGTGTGCACCCTGTGCACACATGTAGGTTCCCACATCTAATTTAAAAAGTCTAGAATTAATGAAATCGCCCAAAAACACCTTTAAATAAAAAGTAAATGATTTTTAACCAAACCCAATACTTTCACAAAATTGGAAAATAATAATTAAGAATTTCAAAATTGAAATAAACTTTCCAAAACATTTCACCACAAATAATTATTCCATAATGAGGATTTTAATCACTCATCATGACCATTTTATAATTTTGACCATGTTACAAAAACATATGAAAGCCCAAAGTACACTAGAAGTTCCCAATTTCAATATTATAAAACAAAAAGACATTTCATAAAACACCTTTAATGCTTTCAAATAAATACATAATCAAACAGACCCATTGTAAAATTATTTCACACCTACTTTACATTATAAAAATACCAAAACAAATCATTCCATCACACTAAAATACAGATTATATCATTTTAAAGGCATTAAAGGAGAGATAAATCATATATGGGATATTCTAGAATGTAAATGGATAGAATCAAAAACAAGAATGATGTATAGATGTGACAAAACATCACGGAAATCAACAGTACAAAACAAAGCGAAATCTGTACACAATAACATCCAAGAAATTAAACCACACATAAACCCTTGCCTATAGGGTTTATCCAAACAATAACCCACCATGAACATAATAAGAAATCTATAGTGGATAACGAAAGATGAAAAAATGGCCAAAACCCAAATTAAATTTCCTGGTAAGCTTGGAGATTCAATCTGAATGGTTACCAAATAGAAGTCACATGAATTCCACTGACCAAGTTGTAACCATGAAGAGGAAAAAAGATCACCAGGGACTTCCAAAAATTAAAAAAATTTAAAACAAGTCTTATCCCGAACCTAAAAAACGAATATCCAAATCCAAAAAAAATTAAATCAAATAATTTCCAAGGTCCAGGTGTGATATTCAGTAAATAATAAAACATGAAAATCAAGAAATAAAAATAATAATGGCCTGATCATGGGCTATTAAAAATTGTTTATTGTATATAGTGAATAGTGGATTAAATGAGACTCTATAATAATTCCATGAATCGATACTTGACAAATTTTTTTAATACCCACCAATCTTATACACATCACATTTTTGGTTTAGAATGTCTATCGACTCAAAATGTTCCCCCAAAAACTCTTTTAATCCCTACATAGTGTAGTCACATACTGTTTGGTGAAACTCATGGTGACATTTTACATTTAATTAAATAAATAGGAACCACTATAACCTTATAAATTTCAATTTGGTAGTGATGATGACAGAAACATAAAAATGATACAAATTATGACATTTTAAATTTAAAATGCAATATTAGATTATATTAATGTTACACAAATAATTTTGGTTCAATCTAAGATCATTATCAACCAATGTTCACTTATGTCACATAAAAAAATTAAATTTTCATAAATTATACTCGAGGTTAATTTTAATTCATTAACATTATTAAAAAAATTAATTAATTATCTATACGTCTAATGGAATATGAATTTTTCATTAAATCCAAGATTATTATATTTAATTTTTGATATTTTATATCATTTTCTAGGTCTATTTGGATCTAGAGAAGTTCACTGGATATAAATTTAGTGCTTTGGTTGGTTTGATAGATCATAGAGGATTTATCTAAACTAACTATGTTTAGTGTGAGTCTAGTTTTTCATATGATAAAAGGGGTTTACATGTAAACAAAAAATATAAATATATAATATAATATTTCCAGCACCCTAATTGATGTAGTGTCAAAAAAAATTAACTCCCAATAAATTGGAAGGACATGGTATCCATGTCCCATTAATAGGGCATGGAATATTTTATATGTTTTTTCTTTTTCAGTTGTCTCATGTAAATAATTTCATGTTATTTTTTTTGTTATTGAGGATTTTTTAAAGATTTCACAAGAAGATATCAATAAAATGGACTACCCCAACTTGCTTCTAGTATGCAGGTCTAACACAAAAGGTTCTTCCATTATGATTTGGATAAATAGACATCACATCAATACGAATTAAAATAAATTAAAAAGATAAACCATGAATTTACAACAAAATTTATATTAAAACCCCAATGTTCTATAATCATATATTTTTTAGTTGTATGAAATCAGATAGATCCAGTAACTTCTTTAATTGAGGACATACAAAAATCCTCTTTTAGACTCATAGAAAAATTAATTGAAATTTTATAATTTTCATCTAACATAATTTAAAATTACCTTTGATAATAATTGAAGAAACCTTGGGTATTGTTAAAGTGTGAAGAGTAAGAAATTTAAAATTTCATGTTTGTATTCATCTAAAAAAATGAATCCTCAAAAACCATTGGATATATTTTCCAATGAATCACATGTAATATAATTGAAGCATGAAGAACAAAAATGAAGAAAACTATAAATGTTACCTTAATAATTTGAATGTTCTGATATGATTTTCACAATATTAGCATTTTTTAGATTACATAAATCAATCATGTAATCCCCTAGTTTTTACACATGTAAAATGCATATCCAATATCACCATTTTTGATTTGTGGTGTTAGAATGGGTAATTGAAGAGTTTTAATATGTCTATTTGATCGCTTGAAGAACATGAACTTGATATAGAAAACAATATCCATCTAGCCCTATTAATTCTTCATTTTATCACTCTAAAACTTTTTATACATGATTGGAGAGATTAATATTCATTCAAATGGAAAACTTCTCTATTCTTATCTCCAAAATTCACTCATATACTTTGCTAATTCACTATAAAATTAAAATTTGTTCCTTATAAAATTATTACAATAATTTTAGAAAAAATATCATATATATGACTATATTATGATTATTATACATGTAAATATTTTTTTATCACCCACTAGTAATAAATTCACACGTCACATGATAAAATAAAATCCATTTAATTATATCATAATCTCCATAAATAATTTAATAAACCATTGACATATTATGTTCATTCTAAAAAAATATTGTCTCAAACTTGATTCCATGATCCAACAGTGTGTGGATACCATGAGAAATAAATTCAATCATAATTAATATAAACATTAATAATATAATTTAATTAATTTAGTTTTGATTGATCACTCTCAGACATTCATTATCCCCTGCACTTGGTGCCCAATTTTACCTAAACTTGTATTCATCTATATAGGTGGAACCTATCGATAAAATTGGTGTGTGACCCTCTTTGATCTTATCTAGATTTTAGTAAGTCCATCCCACAAATCAAGAGATGATTCAAGAATCTAATAATGTTTCCTAAGTAGATAAAGAGTGTTAATGTAATAATGACCTCCTATGAACATGATATGTGACTAATAAACAATTTATCTCTACAAATCACATAAAAATTTTAAAACCATGTCTAATTATCAATTTTTTACATTATATATTTCTTGAAATTACCATATGAAAAAACAATATTTTATAATGTCCATGGAATTAATAATGGTACTACCATCTAGATCAATTAGTGTACCTGAGATATCTCTTCCTCTACTTAGAAAAGAATAATTATATCTTAATCAGTCAACTAATTCCATACCACTAATGATACACCCCACATATGTTGTCTCAATAGTACATCAATTTTAATATTATTCCATTGTATAAAACAAAATGATCAAAAAGTAAACATTGATAATGATCTCAAATGAAGAGACCAATACACGTGTTCAAAGATGTGAATAACCAATTAAACCTCAAACAAGTGGTGTTCCTATTAGTGGGTAAGACCTCGTTATCTCATGTTGTTAAGATAAATAAATGTGAACATGATGAGAAGAAGACTCAATGTTCTTGATCCCCAAAAATCTCACATTCCATCATCATATTTTCCCTCTCAATATGATGTATCTATACTATATTTTATTGGTTTAGGAGAATTGTCACAATATCTCTATAATCTCAATGTATATGGGAACTATTATAGCCTTTTGATGCGATTTGTAATTTTATGATATTTCCATGTAAACTATGTATTTTTAAGTGTCAACACATTATGGTAAGAATAAAAAAAATTATGTATAATATTTTATAACTTTAATATTAAATATATTACATGAAATAGTTGTGGTTAGGTTTCCCACTCTCAATAATATATAATCACAATCGAAAATTCTATAAATTTATAATATAGAATATCACTTAAACTCCCAAAAACAATCATCTATGTAATGTCCTCCCCATAAATGTTTTCATTACATAATTTTTTTCTTGTTCTTCATTTCAAATATTTTATCTCTATGAACATATGGTGTTAGTAAATTTGGTTGTTTAATTTTTAGGTTGATGTTACACTTCCATAGACTTTTTCATTTATTGTTTTATCTACTAGAATGTTTGGATTCAACCTTTTGTTTCCTATTGATTTTCCCATAAATAGTTGAATACATCAATTATTAATTTTTTCATTAATTTTATCTCAATTGTTTATAAAATAAATTGAAAATGACATAACTTGTTATCATTAGGTTTCTCTGTTAGAAAAAATGTCCACGTTGTTAAATATCCAATTTAAAATGTAACCTTGTTATCATCTAGGCCATCTAGGGGAATGGGAGTCCTAGCACTGGACCTACGAACTACTTAAATCCCCACTCTCACATTGTTCTTTGAATCTTATTATTTTGTAAAATAAAATCATGGACATTGTACAATGTATCAATTAAAACTGGGTTATGGCTTCATATTGGTAGTTACAAATCCCAATAAATTTCATATTGTATACTTTTAATATAATATAAATACAAATAGTTTATTCATTTTCATTTAGTAAGAATTTTTATGAAAAAATTGATTTTCCTGGGTAAGCCAAGACTTTGAGGTGAAACCATGAACTCTAACATAGAAGGGTTGGAACATTTTCTAGTGGTTATAGAAAATTTATATCCTTACGATCATTCCCTAAAGCAACATTTTCTATCATAATTTCTTCCAAAATATTATTTCATTAGGAAAGTTTATTTTTTTCGTTAATCTACCTCATCCACTATTCAATATAACCTCATGTATTTTATTTCACTTCATATTTTTTGACTAAATCTCTAAAACTCCCACATATAACATAACCACATTATCCTTACCTCTTCAAATCTATTGGATGTAATAGTTCATCTTTTACAGAAAACAATGATTTCTATATCGAAATGAAATAATGTTTTATGGATGGTATGTAAAATTTGTTATGTAATTGAATTAAATTGAGAAATAAATTCCTATTATATAAGACTTATATATTATTCTCACACATCATTCATTGTTTCATTTACAATTTATATCTCTATATTTGAATGATTCTCATTTTCTATCTTGTGATGTGGGAGAGTAGTATTTTGTGGTTTTAATTTATTAATATATGTTTAAAAAATAAACATAATTTTGGTTATTTTTATTTTCATGTATGTTTTACTATAGATTTGAAGTAAAACACATTTTTTAAATGGAAATATTATCCCATCCTTACTTTATGATTAGGATGAGTTGGTTTTCATGAATACATATTATTCACTAGACCTATTTTCTATTTAACAAATTAATAATTCCAACTCAATGTTATTAATTTATGTAATGTCAAAAAACATCCAATTACAAAGTACCTAAATTAAATCCATTTCATAATGGCTAATGAAGATATCAAATTTTTATTGGTTTATGATTTGTGAGTATATAATTGATTGGTGGGGGTTTTCATCCTCTTAACATCCTTAGGATGATGATTCATAATAATTGTATGATATAATATATAATCCTTTCAATGAATAAATAATACGATGTTCATATAACAATCATGTATATAAATATATTCATTAAGCGATAATGAAGTTAAAATAAATGTTTCATAATATTAAACTTTCAGTAAATTAGAGAAATTATATCAAAAAAATTATCCTAAAATCATATCAATCCATTTCTATTTATGCATATAAAATATTGTTCCATGTATATACATGAATTAGCACATGCATCTATGTTTTGAACCCAATGTGACTAATGAAAATTGACTTATTGGGGTCAATACATTGGTCATGTTCATTCTATCTTGATTCAAATATTTAAACATTTCCTTGTACAATATTTGTTTTAGATCATTTTATAAGGAATAAATATTTTTTAGACACATATTATTCATATTCTAGCAATTCTTCATATTCAACATCATCGATGTGTTGTTCCTTGAGATTGGTTGAATCATCATGTAGGTAGGTAGTTATCTCCAAAACTAGATAGAAATTTAATTTATATTATTAGAATATAGTAGTGAATATATAATATCATGATGAAACACAATATATATATAGGAAAAAATTACATGTTCATTTAACTCTCATTTTTTCATTAAAGAGTTGAGGTATTTATCCCCGATATCATGTATTTAAATCCATTCCTTATGGTCCCCTACTATATAAAAGACACAATAAATATTGATACCACTATGAAATGATTGAGAAAACCCAATGAAATAGTTATATATAATTAATTTTTCAAACAAACCATTATTTTTATTGTGAAAATATAGAAAAATGTACTAATATCAATCTGTAGGATCCATAATTGAAAATATTTTTATTTCCCATGATTCCATTATGAAAGGTTCTTCCTTGTACCCTTCATTAAAAAAATTCACTTTCATAATTACAAATCCAATGATATTAACTACACTCTTTTTCTTTGCTAATTTTCATCAAAAAATCATAACATGGAATATTGTGTAATCCATCTCTAATAATTTTTTATGCTTGATTTTTTTGAAATAATCCTTTAAATAATAATTTTTTCTTTTTTACCAGATAAATGCATCATTTCTTGTATAATATTAAATCCCCCATTTTTCATCATACAATGTTCATCTTGATCATTCAAATAAAATATACAAATTTTAATTACATAACTATCAATGAATAAACATATAAACTAGGTCTCTAGTCGATCCAACAAATTTTGTCTGAAATTTAATATATATTATCTTATAAATAATTGATATTATAGTTTTGAAACAATTCTAGAAACTATTCATAATATATATTTGATATTAATATTATAATATTTAGTGCATTCGAATAGATAATAATTAAATTTATGGTTTTAACATAAAGAAATTAATTAAAATGAAACATCCAATTACATGAATATAAATTAATTAATGATATGAAATATAATATGGTTAGTAACTACATCAACCAAAAGGAATAAGTGGGGAAAATGGTGTATAACTCACAGAAATAAAAGTGAGGAATGAATCTGTTACATTGTGTTTCCATTCAGTTGAAAAACCATTAAAATATTTTATCATGTTATTAAGAATTTTATAAACTTCTAAAATAACCATAAAATGTTTATAATACCATATGTGATCTTCTTATAATATCTTATTGCATTTTTGTTAACAATCACTTGTCATTTTCTTCACTTTGGGTGTTAATTATAATATTTTTCAATTAAATTTTGGCGTGTAATTTTTGTTCTTCTCACATCGATCATGATTTAACAATATAAATAATGTAAAAAATAATATAAATATCATATATTATAATTATTATTTTTATTAATTATAATCCATAATGTTTTTAGAAAAGAAATGAAATGCACAGTTCACAGAGACAGTCGACCGTATGTATGCCAAATCCCTACTTTTATTTCCTTATCATATTTAAAAAAAATGAAAAAGTAAATGATATTTAGGTATATGTATATTATTATTATATTATCATATTTATTTCATGTTTTACACATATCTTTATTAAATATATCTTTCAAACAATCCATGTATAGTGTAAACGAATCACATTGCTTTGAGGAGGTTGTAGTGCACACGTCCCCAAATAATGTTATCGTATTAACATAAAATGGAAAGAATAAAGGTATGAATTCTATAAGAGTTAAGGAATACTATAAAAAAATAAATATCATATATATAAACTATTAATGTACAATTATTTCCTACCATGATGGGTGGTGAAATTAATAATGATCGGTATTAGTTTATGAGGTGGTAGTCCACCGCACTCACAAATGATGATTTTAAATCCCATTATGATGGATTTGTTTTAATATGAAAGTATAAAAATAATAGTAATAAAATATTAGTAAACTGAAAATACTGAGTTTATTATATAATCATGATATAATCAAATTCAAATGTTTGAGAAGTAAATGATACAAATGGTATTTTTTTTAAATGTTACTTCTTATTTGGGTAACTCTTTTTGGTTTATACCAAGGGACTTCATTGGATAGATTTCATAAAAACTCAAAACATAAAGGTTGAGTGGATGGAAATTGGTAGATTATTTTATCACAGTTTTTTCTAACCATATTCCTTGAGAGTTGTTAACAAGTGGGAGGGGTTAGTGCATTTTTATAGTGGAGGAGGAGTGTCATTATTGTAAATTATTTAAAACAGATTTATACCCACTGTTTTACCATGTCAAGTGGCTCCAATAATGAACCAAATTAAATACAATGGAGGATATGGTATTAAAATTACTATCCAATTTATTTTGGATAATTTTCAATGTAATTTTTGACCTTAAGGTTAATTATTAAGTCCCATGTAAACATATTTTTCTCTTAATAAATGTAATTATTTAGAATTACATTCGCTAATATTTCTTATAAAAATACAATGCTTAACATATTAGAAATTAAAAAAATTTCTAATTTCAAATATTTAAACTATTTTTTTAATATTATAATCCTATAGGTGGAATAAATCAATTTAAATTTTATCTTATATATGGGAAAAAAGCGGCGTTTTTATGTAAAAATGTTCAAATGTTTTAAATGTTTGTATGTCCTCTTTCAATGTAAAATTGGTTATAATTACCTATATGGGATTGAAATATATAAAATTTATATAATTAATTAGTTAAACCCATAATAATATAATTTTACCTTATAAATAAATTAGTTGACAAAATTGTTTTGAAATAAAATTCATTAGTTTTCACTATTCATCAAAAAATGAATCTTCTTAGAAAAATACAAAAAATAACCATTACCTAATATTGATGTTATGATCCAACAATAATGTAAATTATGACATATAGAATTTATAAAAGTGGAAATATTTTAATTTAATGATTTTTTTACATAAATATTCATTTAATTTTCCTTTAGAAATATATAGGTTTCTATGCTTAATATTGGGTTTTAACTTATCTTATGAATAGAAAACATATTGGATCAATATAAAAACATTTTTTGGATATAATATTTTCATATTATAATAATTTAGTTAAAAATATTCATAACCACCAATTTAGTGGCCATGTTATATCTTATCAAATTAAATAATAATAGTTTAACAATACATTACTGCTCGATAAAACTCAGCCTTACGTGATACGCATGTCATCGAAGAAACTCATTTTTGCATGCGATACATGATAACTCACTGTCATCTGTATGGAATTTTATATCATATATTTAATTTATTTAAAATTTAAAATATATTTTAATGTCTTTGGATGTTATATTTCATTATATACTAGGTGTTGTGTGTCATATAAGTTATCTAATAAAATGTTCTTTAGAATTTCAAGGCCTTACATTCTACCCACCTTAAATAAATAACAACCTTGTAATTTAGACTCGTTTTTTGTAATATATTGTTTGATATGTAGAAACAAATTATTTGAAAACACACATATTATATTATTTTATAAAATAATTTCATAATAATAGAAAGAGAGAAGTAAAAAGGTCATATAACTAGGTTAAAAAGTTGGAGAAAATAGTGAAAATTTATCATATGGTCACGGAGGAAAAAAAATAAATATTTGTTGGTATGGATAGAGCTCATTAATCAAAAACAATTGAATGATAAATGGAAGGGTGGCTCAAATACATAAGCCTATGATGAATCAAAAGTCCATCAGTTCAACAAATATTTTGGTATTCGAAAAACATTTTATTTTAAGACATACTCCCTAATGTTGAGGAATTCTTTTTTTGGCCAAGAATATAAGTAAATATATTTTTTTGATAGATTCCAATTTCATATTAACAATTCATTCTTTTGTATTTTCATTGATCAATTTATAATTCCTCACATACTTAATTAAATGGATATCCAAAAATTAACCTTGATACCTAGAGCACTAAAATAAACTTTTAACTGATCGTAATACACATAAAATAATCACTATATTTGTATCTAACTATTCTCCAAATCCAATCTGGTTAAAAAATTAATATCAAAACAAAAAAAGTAACAATAATGGTTGATAATTAATATTTATTCTTTAAATTTATTAACTAAAAATAATTACATGATAACCATGACATCACGTAGGCCAATGGTTTACGTTAAACCCTTATCATCCTTTGATCATGGGTTCAAGTCCAATATCCTTTCCAAATGTGATGGGTTGTCACATGGTAAATAATCCCTCCTTTTCTGAAACCATATTATTATAAATCCAATAATTTTTCCAAAAAATGTATGATGGATATCATTGACATTTATTGTTTATAATTATTTTTAGATAAGGTTTTCAATACAACCTCAATACCGAAATACAACATTAATTTATTTCCAAATATGTCTTCCCATGGTAACGTGTTTATGCATTAAAAGTGTTCACTGAATTAGATAATTCCAAGGTTCCAAAAATTTAAGTAAATGAACCATTAATGTATTCTTAGGATGATATTTATTTCCATCCAATGTATTCTTTATTTATCATCGATAATTCTTTTCCTTATGTTTTTATTTCCCAAACATAAAGTATTTACATCTTCCATCGAAACATATTCCTAGGTGGCTCCTTCTACATTTCTTGAATGATGGAAATCAATCCTTCTTTTATCTATTGTTTCCACCACTTGAGCTATGAGAAACCTCTACACATCTCTTCATTGGTGAGTTCAGATGTTGGTTAAGGTATATGTTTTTAATCAAATTTTGGGAAAACAAATTAGAAACAAATACTATATCTTTCAATCCTATCAACACCTAATTTTGTTTCTCATTATAACCACCTTATCCTTCATTTTCAATGTTAACATTACTTCTTCAGGTTCTTGTCCTTGGATAAAACTAGAAATAATATTATGAGAAACAATATTTATAATTGGATAAACATATAATCATTTATAGGGTATCAAAATCCTGATAACATATTTTCAATCCAAAACACCTTAGGTTTATCCTAGATCATTCATTGTCATTAACTATTAAAATATGTTATATTGTTTTGTAATGAAAATGTGAATTATTATATGAATATTCCCTCCTGGAGTGTAAAAATAGGGGCGTAGTATGGCATGATTTCATGTATCAGGTTACTCTTGAGTTAGAACCGGTGCACCTTTTTTGAGTTGTTACCCCTAGGTGCATCAATCCCAAAACAAGTTCTGCTATTAGATTCTATAAAGGGTTGTATTTCTAAGAATAACTCATAATATCTATCTAACTGAAACATTAGGATGCTCTCCTATACATATCCTCAAATAATACGTCAGGGTTATTTTCCCTAATATGTTTTTTCTTATATATTTTTCCCAATGTTTCTAATAAACCTACTCCGATTTCACCTGTAGGACCCCAACACCAGAATGCTTATAGTCGATGTAATGAAGCCATTACATTGGCATAAGATACAAGTCAATCATGTCCCAACGGGATGAATAGTTTGGTTATGAACCGTCTATCGGGGCCCATGTTGTGACTACCCCAAGATCACCTTCCATAGGCCAGGGGCAGGTGAATAGCACCGAAAATTATTTTCCCTAAAAGTGGAAGGCATTGCCTTTTAACCTATACAGACACATAGTCTAAAAACACAATAAGAAACAACCACAATGTAAACTGTTATAGCAAAAGTGTGTTGAAAGTAAAGGGGTCGGAATACAAGACCAACAAGAAAAGTACAAGTACACCTAAAAAGTGAAAAACAGATGTTCCACAGTCAATAAGTTATACCTCGTGAGCTGAATCAAATAGATCACAAGAAAAACATTTCAAAAACACATGCAATCAGTGTTTCCGTGCACTGAGTCGGAAATCAGAATTCAAGGTCTGGGTGTATGGATACGTCGGCCAACACACCAATACTAGACTCCCAAAACTGAATACCAAACACAAAACACTTAACACTATTGGAATATAGAAAAGACTAGAGTCCAAGTTCATTGGTAGAACTGACTCCTCTGATACCACTTTGTCATGACCCGTCCCCTGGGGCCCATGTCGTGACTACCCCAATCCCACCTTCCATAGGCCAGGGGCTGGTGACAAGCACCAGAAAGGTATATCCCTTAAACAGGAAGGCATTTCCTTTTAACCTATGAAAACACAGAGTCCAAGAACATAACAAGAAACAACCATGAAGTAAACTACTATAGTAATCGTGTGTTGAAAGTAAAGGGGACATAATAAAAGGCCAATTGATAAGTACAAGTACAACTGAAGAGTGAATAAAACCTCTTGGATCCTACACCGAGGATCTTACCTGAAGGGTAGGTACCGCTCACGAACAGTAGTACATGTGTCATGTCACGCCAAATGGTCCACCTTTGAGCACCATCCAGTCCATGCTCCCTTAGCCTCGATCAGTGCTATCTGTCATCTGTACAAGACACAACAAGGTGTGGGTGTAGCCCATTCAGGGGTGAGAATAATGATACTCATTAGGAACCTCGAGACCCTGATTGGTCTCCCAGAGTTTTACAATGGAAAACCCACAATGAAAGTCGTCCATATCAAGCACGAAGCGATAGACATAAACTCTACTTATTAATATTACCATACATAAACATAAGTTATCAAGATATACTTATCTCATACATGAGGGAAGAATACCAAAAAAGTAACACAATGAAGGTATAAGTAATACACAGATAACACCATGAAGATAGAAGTACCCCACTAGTAACACAATGAAGATAACACCACGAAGGTAACACCAAGAAGGTAACACCAAGAAGATATATGTACCACATTGGTAACACCAAAAAGATAGAAGTAGCACATGGGTAACACCATGAAGATAGAAGTACCTCACAGGATACACTACGAAGATAAAAGTACCACATAGGTAACGCTATGAAGATAGAAGTACCACATAGGTAACACCACTAAGATATAACTACCACACAGGTAACACCAAGAAGATAGAAGTACCAAATAGGTAACACCACAAAGATAGAAAAACCACATAGGTAACACCACAAAGATCACACCAAAAAGGTAAAAAACTCATCTCACACCATGTATAACTTAATTACAGAAGTACAAATGATTAGTCGTAAGTTTGATCATATTATTTTGTTAAGAGGCACTACATCTAACCCACACAGGATCGATAGGTAATAAACCCCGCTGACCCACACCGGATCTGACCCACACATGATTGGTGTGCGCTAACCCACATAAGATCACTGAGCGCTGACCCACATAGGATCTGATAGATGCTGACCCACACAAGATCAATATTATTTCTTCATGTTACAGCCTGCCAAAGGATTCCTCACACCCAGTGTGCTCAAGTTCCATAGACTCTTCCCATAGATATATCTTTCATACCTAGTACACCACTAAGCTCCACAAATTAGTAACCAAATATACCGCCATGTCGTACGGGTCACAACCTGACAGACGGTGCATCAATCAGACACCCGGTCTGTGAGTTATAAGCATTTTTGTTCCAGGGGTCTGGTTGGATTCGAGTTCGATCCAACCCAGTCGTAATCCTAATGTCTCTAAACCTCAAGTAGAGTATAACAAAAGACCGTATTACTCCAACGGTCCCATCACTTCATACGGTTCGTCAAACGGATGCTCGGATTTCATGTTATGGCTCTTTAAGTGTTTCTGGGGCTGGTTAGGCCTGGGTCCGGTCTAACCCGGTCGGACAGACCTGACCCATCTGGGTTGGGTCGCGGCGGTCTTGGCCCACTGGGTTGAGGTCCGGCCTGGCCCGCAAGGGGGTGTCCTAGCCCGCAAGGGGGTTCATCCAGCCGGTTCGGCAGGTGATGGGGTCTGCCCTAGCCGGCACGGTGGAGGTGAGACCCCCGGTCTCCCGAACGGCCCGGTGGTCATTTGACTTGTGAAGTAGAGACACCACGTGGGTGCCTCCTGATCACCGCAGAACCTACCAAAGGCACGGGTTCCTCCTTCTCAATGGATTCGACTGCGGTCCCTTTCTCACTGATGGTGCACCAATCATGCCACCCTCCTCTTTCGCGGTCGGTCAGTGCGACAACCGCCTCCTTCACCTGCCACATCTTTGGTCGTGTCCCCTTGCTCACCGTCGGTGCGCAATGGCATGTCACACCTCCTCCACGGCCAGACGGTGCTAGACGCTCAACTAACTACTGGGTCTTAGTGTCGCGACATCCTCTTGTGGCGCATGATAGCGTGTCGCCTCCATCGTAGCCAATCGATGTCACCGCACCAGTGGTCTTCCACAAATAAAGCATGGGTAGAAGGGTAGCAGAGGGTTTGAGCTGGGTTGGATAGGACCATGACCTACGCGTGAAATTATAATCATGAGGTAGGATTAAAGTATTCAATAATCACTTGATTTAATCAAAAGTAAAATCCCTACCTCGAATCGTTGGAGAGCGCTCATGGTTGAAGATGACAGGTCAATGTTCGTCTTCCCCACAACAAACTGACAATGGTGCCGCTCAAGTGTCGTCCTTCGGTTCATGATTCGGTGTCACCTGTCACCACCCAGTAGAACTGGCTCCATCCTCCAAGGGTTTGGAATTGCGGTACTTTTTCAGCACTTCGTTTCATCATGACATAGTGAAGACACTCTCCCCAAGATCCATATAAATAGGAGAGGGGGAGGGTGATAACACTATGGGGATTTATTAGGGTTCATTAATTAGGAACCTTCCCCATTCCCATCGATGTTGTTACTTTGGATTGAAGGTTCAATCCATTTAATGACTTGACACATCGCTATTCCCATGTTGTCGCTTGTCCGTTGGTGGAAAAGAACAAAATAAATCAAATAAAAAATTTATTTTATTTATTCTTTTAAAAAGTCCCAAAATATAAATTTTTCTCTAGTCCTTCTACGATCAAAGTGAAGTCACTTTTAAGATAATCTTAGTGCTTTGGATTAAATAGTGACCTAGGATTTTTAATCCGAGCACCAGTTAAAAAGTAATAAAACACCCTCGCATATTTACTGAATGTACCTTAAATAAAATTCTGAAATTCATTCCGGGAACACTAAGCCACAGAATCACACAACATCAATTTTTCCAGACTCTTAATAATTCCATATAATTAATAAAAAAATTACATGGAAAACTGGCCCTTTATATTCTCCCCAACTTAGGGATTTTCGTCCCCGAAATCCACAACATAGACTAAGAAAACTAATCGGGGTACTGAGCACGAATCTAAGCCTCCTGCTCCTATGTGGTCTCCTAGAGGTTTTCGTGCTGCCAGCAAAAGTGAACCAGAGGTATCGATCGTCCGTGAAGGACCTTCTCCTATCGATCCTCAATCTCTACTGGAACCTCTGTAAACATCTCCCTATCATCAAGGTCCATCTCACTGTGGTCGATGATGTGGGATGGGTCATGCATGTATCTCCTTAGCTGGGATATGTGGAAGACGTTGTGTACCCACTCCAACTACGGTGGAAGTGAGAAGCGGTATGCCACCTCACCTATCCTCTGAAGTATTAGAAATGGTCTGATAAACCTCAGTGATAACTTGCCGCCTTGGACAAATCTCTGTAAACCTCATTGAAGAGAGACTCGTAGGAAGACATGGTCTCCCTCCTCAAACTCCAAAGGTCTCTACCTCCAATCATCATAATACTTCTGTTTGTTCTGTGCAGTCATCATCCGCTCCTGGATGATCTGCACCTTCTCAGTGGTATCCTGCACTAACTATGGCCCCATAAGTGCTGACGCCCCTGGGTCTGTCCACCATATAGGTGATCTGAAAGGTCGACCATATAGGTCATTGAATGGTGCCATGCCGATGGAGGAGTAATAACTGTTGTTGTATGTGAACTCCACCAAATGCAAGTGATCCTCCTAACTACGGCCAAAATCTAGGATGCAACCACATAGCATGTCCTCCATCATCTAAATGGTTCACTCCATCTGACCATCTGTCTGCAGATGAAAGGTGGGGTTTAAATGTAGCTAAGTCCCGAATGCCACCTGTAATCCCTTCCACAACTGGGATGTAAAATGTGTGTTACAGTCATAGATGATTGTCAATGGAACCCAATGAATTCACATAATCTCTGGTACGTAGAGGCATCCCATGCCCTCTACTGATCCCTACTCTCAGATAGGTAGGAAGTGTTCCGACATGGTGAGTCGGTTAATGATCACCCAGATAAAATCATGCCCCCTAGACGTACATGGAAGCCTTGTCACAAAGTCTGTGGAGATTTCATCCCACATCCACTCCGATACCTCTAGTGGCTGCGCTAAGCTTACTGGAACCTAATGCTCGGCCTTCACTTGTTGACAAGTGAGTCATCGAGAAACAAACTCCGCCACTTCTTTCTTTATCCTTGGCCACCAGTGCTGATGCCAGAGGTCCTGGTACATCTTTGTCACACTAGGATGTACCTCTAGAGGGGACGTATGTAACTCCCTCAACACCTCCTCCAGTAGCCCCACTGAAACCATGGAACATCCTCTGAAGTGAATGACATGCTCCCCACCTTAATAAAATCCATCAGGTATCTATCCTGAGGATATTTGAGAATGTTGAGCCTCACATTAAATGTCCCCAAGTTTCACCTTACAGGCTCATTGAAGGAGTGGGGGAGTGATTTTCATAGACTTGAGGTATGCTGCTCCATCTCTATCCATGAAGGATATCTGCAACACGGCTAGCTACTCTATCACCTCACTCAGCAACTATAGACCAGACCTCCTGCTGAGTGCATATTCTATAATGTCCCCCTTCTTTTGGAGTATAGAATATCTCATAGTCATTATCCTGGAAGAACTCTATCCATAGCCTCTATCTCAGGTTCATGTCCTTCTGTGAGAAGATATACCTGAGACTCTTGTGATCAGAGTAGACTGTAAAACGTTTGTCCATCAAGTAATGTCTCCACATCTTCCAGGACAATACCATTGCTGCTAACTCCAGGTCATTGGTAGAATAGTTTTTCTTAGTCTATCTCAGCTGTCGTGAACCATAAGCGATCACTGTTTTCTCTTGCATCAGGACACATCTGAGTCTGGTCCCTAATGCATCGTAGTATACTACATACCCAATGCCCTCTTATGGTAGTCTTAGGATGGGGAACTAGTCAGTATCTGCCTCATCTCTTGAAAAATCTGCTGGCATCTCTCTGTCTATATGAAGGGTTATCCCTTATTCGTCAATGCTAACAAGGGTGCCACAACACTGGAAAAGTCTGGCATGAATATTCGATAGTTTCCAGTAAACCCCAGGAAACTCCACACCTCAGTCACACTCTTGGGTGTCTCCCAAGCAAGTACATCCTCTATCATCATTGGATCCATTGTAACTCCATCCTCTGAGATAGCGTGTCCCATAAAGTGGACCTCTCATATCCAAAAATAGCACTTCGAGAGCTTACCATAAAGCTGGTGCTCTCTAAGTGTATCCAGATATACCTTTAGATGATAGGTATGCTCCTCCTCTGTGACTGAGTATATCAAGATGTCATCGATGAAGACCACTTCAATGCGATCGAGGTATGGCTGAAAGATCATGTTCATGAGTCTCATAAACACTAACGGGGCATTGGTCTTTCCGAATGGCATAACCAATAACCCATAGTGGCCATACCAACATTTGATGGTCGTCTTCTGCACATACTCATCATTTACTCTGAGCTAATGATAGCCTGATTTGAGGTCTATCTTCAAAAACCAATGAGCTTCCTTTACCTGATCGAAAAAATCATCAATCCTTGGAAGTAGACACTTATTCTACATGATCACCTGGTTCAGGTGCTAAAAGTCCACATAGAGTCTCAAAATACCCTCTGCCTTCTTGGTGAACAAAATCAAGGCTTCCCATGGAGAAACACTGGGCCTTACAAACCCCTTCCACAACAATTCCTCCAACTATAATTGTAACTCAATAAGATCTACAGGTGCTATCTGATATGCTGGTGAAGATACCGGGGTTGTCTCAGTGTACAATTATATGTAAAAGTCCTCCTCTATGAGAGGAGGTAGTCTTCAAACATCATCATGAGAGACATCATCATACTGGTCCACCACTATAGGATAGCTGGGACTCTCAACATCAACTTATCCCTGGGTAAGGCTGGCCAACTGATATGTGATCGGCTACACCCTCCTCTGGGTAATTCCATCCTCTACTGCAAAGGTTCCCTTCTCTCCGGTGAAGAAAAACATGGTCCTGTCCTCATGGACATACCGCACATTGCGCCGAGTACAGTCAATCTAAGAATGGACTGTGGATAACCATTCCATACCCAAGATGATGTCGTAAGGCCTCGATTCCACTACTATAAGATCAATGGAAAAGCTCTCATATCCTAGAGTAATCTCACACTACAGACACTAGTGTGTAATCGTCGAATCCCCTCCCATATGAGTCTCTTTCAATAAGGATAGAGCCAACAGATCTACTGGAATCTCTGAGTTCCAAACGAGGGAAGTGGAAATAAAAGAGTGACTGACACCTATGTCTATAAGTATTGTAGCTAAGGTGTAGTAGACACATATCATACCTATAATCATCTCTGGTGCACCATGGTCATAGGCCTCAACTAGCTGGAGATAAGCTCATCTCTATCCACCTTCTCCCTGTGGTCGGGGTGGACCAACTAGAGGTGGTGGTGGTAGAACCTCGAATCGCTTCCCACTTCCTGCTGCAAGCCCAGATCCTCTACCACGCTCTCCTACTGCCTGCAGACCTCCCCGATCGAATCTCTACCTCTACCTCAGAGGTCCCTCGAACACCTTTTGGTCATCCATATGGCGGGTCAGGTAGTCACGTTCCATGTGACCCTACCCGCTGCACGAGTAGCACTGCCTGCTCCTCAACTGTCCTCCTCTATCCCGTGACCCCCACACCATCGACTCGGTATCCTGAGGTCGCCCACCAGAAGGCCTGGCCTGCTTAGGTTGTTGCGTCATCTGTCTACTATCTAGTGTAGATGACTCTGCTACATGATGTTCGGTGGTGGATCTCGTCGTCGGTACCTTCTCATCTATGAAGCTCTCCACCAAAAGTGCTCAATCTAGGACCCCAACCTGCACCAGAATGCTAAGCGATATCATCAATGCTCTGATCGACCATTAGAGACCCTACTCAAAGGTTTGGGACTTGAACAAAGGGTCTCTTACCATGTCAGTGGAGTTGCGGGAGAGATCGGTGAACCTCGCCGAGTACTGGGCCACAGTCATGCTACCCTACTGTAAGTGCAGTAGCTTCTGTATTTTCACAGTGTGTAAGGTCTCTAGGAGGAAACCTTCCATGAAAATTATCTAGAAGTCTTCCAAGATGAGGGTCACCTCATCATGTATCTGGAGCATCAAGATCCACCATCTCCCTGCTGCTGCCTGAAAAGGACTGGCTACTGGGATCACCATAAGGTCTGATGGTGTCCCAACCAGGTAGAAAACTCTGACTACAGCCTTCAGCCAGTCCTCATCCACCTGCGGGTCCGTCTTTCCTCGGAACCATGGAAGCCTCTGCTGCTGAAACTCTTTCAAAACACTCAGATGACCAGCATCCTCTGCTAGTGAGGCTGGTGTCAATGGTTTCCCAATGAGAATTTGTTCTACTAGTGCACCACCCAAAGGTGATAATGCTATAAGAGGACCTTCTATCGAGGCCTCATCGCTCGGTGGGCCTTCATCGCATACTCTCTCAGGAATCCTGGCTAATTGTCTATGTGGAAACATCCTAAAAGAAATCAGGTGAACCACCCTTAATAAGTTATATACGTTCAGCTGACTCAAAGGGATCACAAGAAAAAAATTTCAATAACACACGCAATGAGTTTTTGCATGCACTGAGTCGTAAATCATAATTAGGGGTCCTGGTGTATGGAAATGTTGTCCATTACACCAATAATAGATTCCCCAAACTGAATACCCCACTCATGACACTTAACACTATAGGAACACAGAAAAGATCAGAGTCCTAGTTATTAAGTATAACGGACTCCTCTGATACCACTTTGTCACGACCCGTCCCCCAGGGCCCGTGTTGTGACTACCCCAAGACTGTCTTCCATAGGCTTGGGGCTGGTGACTAGCACCAGAAAGGCAGATCCCTAAAATGGGAAGGCATTTCCTTTTAACCTGTATAGACACATAGTCCAAGAACACAACAAGAAGCAACCATGAAGTAAACTACTATTTTAAAAGTTTGCAGAAAGAAAAGGGGACGAAATACAAGACCATATAAAAATTACAAGTACAACTGAAAAGATAAAAACAACTCTTGGATCCTACTCCGAGGATCCTATCTGAAGGGTAGGTACAGACCCCGATCAGTAGTCCCTATGTCAAGTCATGCCAAATAGTCCACCTCCAAGCACCATACAGTCCTGGATCCCTCAGCCTTGATCAATACTATCTTTCATCTGCACAAGACACTACAAGGTGTAGGCGTACTCAGTAGGGACCCTGAGACCCCTGTAGGTCTCCCAAAGTTCCACAAAGGGAAAACCACAAAGCAAGACCTCCATCTCAAGCACGAAGCGATAGACATCAACTCTACTTTGGTATATGCCCATAATTATACCTAAGTTATCATGATATACTCATCTCACACATGAGGTAAGAATACCATAAAGGTTACACCACTATGATAGAAGTACCACACAGATAACACCACAAAGATAGAAGTACTACATAGGTAACACCACGAAGATAACACCATGAAGGTAACACCGTGAAGGAAAACCCACGAAGATAGAAGTACCACATAGTTAATACCACCAAGATAGAAGTACAACAATGTTAACAACACAAATATAGAAATACCACATAGGTAACACCACAAAGATAGAAGTAACACAGAGGTAGCACCACGAATATAGGAGTACCACATAAGTAACACCACGAAGATAAAAGTACCACACAGGTAAATCATGAAGATAGAAGTACCACATAGGTAACACCAAAAATATATAAGAACCACATAGTTAACATCACAAAGTTATCACCATGAAAGAAAAAGATTCAGCTCACACCAGGTATAACATAAGTACATAAGTATCGTTGATTAGTATTAAGTTAGATCATCTTATTATGTTAATAGGAACTCCTTCTAACCCACACAAGATCTATAGGTAATAACCCCCACAAACCCACACAGGATCGGTGTGCGCTGAACCACATAGAATCACTGAGCACTGACCCACACAGGATCTGATAGATGTTGACCCACATAGGATCGATGTTATTTCTTCACGTTACAGCGAGTCACTGGATTCCTCACACTCAGTGCTCTCGAGTTCCATAGAGTCTACCCATTGAGATATCGGTCATACCTCGACCACCACTAAGCTCCACAAAGTAGTAACCCAAAGGAAGTCCATCTAGTAAGGGTTCCAACGTAATAGACAGTGCGTCACTCAGAAACTCGGTCTGTGAGTTATAAACGTTTTAGTTCCGAGGTCCCAATTGGATTCAGGATCAATCCAACCCGACCACGCTCCAAATGTCTCTGAAACTCATGTAGAGTATCCCATAAGGACCTTATTTCTACAAGGGTCCCAACGCCATAGACAGTTCGTCAAATGGACACCCAGATTTCAAGTTATGTCCCTTTAAGTGTTTCTGGGTATGGTTGGGCTCGAGTCCGGTCCAACCCGGTCCAATCTACCCAACCCAACCTGGTCTGGACCGACCCAACCCAGTTTCAGACGACCTGACCCAATCCGAGTCCGACCCGGTTGGTCTGGGCCGCGGCGAGATAGGCCCGCTGGGCCCTGGTCCGGCCCGGCCCGTGGTGCGGCCCGCCGGTCCAGCCCACGGTGGGTTCCGCCCTAGCCGAAATGGGGGTGGTGAGGGCCCCGGTCTCCCGAATGGCCCGAAGCCCGTTCGGCTTGTGAAGCAGTGGTTCCACCTGGGCACCGCCCAGTTTCCGCAGAACCCGCCAGAGGCACGGGTTCCTCCACCATCGCGGCTTCGGTTGTGGCCCCTTTCTCACTGGCGGTGTGTTGGTCACGCCAACCTCATCTTTTGCGGTCGTCCGGTGTTCCATCCACCTCGTTCACCCACCACGGCTTCAACCGCGACCCCATGATCACCGTATGTGTGTGACGACATGCCTCACCTCCTCCACAGTCATCCAATGCCTGCCTCCCTGCTGACCATCGCGACATAGTTTCACGACCTCCTCTTACGGTGTCGGACGGTGTGCCGCCTCCGTCATAGCCAGTCGGTGTCGCCATGCCGGAAGTCTTCCATGGAGAACACAAGGGTATGAAGGTAGCGGGGGGTATGTTCTAGGTTCATTATGCCCACACCCTCTGCGTTAGCTTGTAATCACAAGGGAGGATTAAACAATTAAAAAATCACTTCAATTAAACAAAAATCAAATCCCTACCTAGAATCGTTAGAGGAGCTTATGGTTGAAGATGACGGGCCGACATTCATCGTCCCCACAAAAAGCCGCCAATGTTACCGCTCAAGCGTCATCCTTTACTTTGTGATTCTGTGTCACCCAACACCACCTGCTAGAACTAGCTCCGTCCTCTAAGGGTTTGGTGTTGCTGCATTTTGTCAGCACTTCATTGCTTGGTGATTCAGTTCCAATACCACTCCCCAAAATCCATATAAATTGGATATGGGGAGGGTGTCTAACGCTCATGGGATTAATGAGGGTTCATTAATTAAGAAACTTCCTCATTCCCAATGATGTTGTTACTTAGGATTGAAGGGTCAATCCATTTAATGGCTAGACATATCATTGGTCCCACGTTGCTGCTTTTCCGTTAGTGGAAAAGAAATAAATAAATCAAATAACCAAGTTACTTTATTTATTCTTTTACAAAGTCCCAAAAACTATCTTTTTCTCCAGTCCTATTGTGGTCGAAGTGCAGTATCCCTTAATAGAATCCTATCATAGTGGATTTAACAGTGTCATTAGATTTTTAATCCAAGCACCGGTTCAGAAGTTTAAAAATTCCACTTGAACATTTACTGAATGTACCTTAAAAAAATTTTGAAATTCATTCCGATCACACTGGGCCTCGGAATCACAGACTGTCAATTTTCATTGGCTCGTAATAATTCCATATAATTAAAAAAATTACATGGAAAATTTTGGTCTTTACCAGTTTATTAGTCTATTTAAATGAGATATATACTTGATTCTTGTTTTAAAAATTAATACACTAATTAAAACATAATTTTTTTTCAAGGATAATATCTATATTCGATCATGTGTATCCCTTCATAACATTCTCAGTACACTTCAGGTTATCTTGGGGAAAGGAAAATAGGATATGGGTATTCTAAAATGCTCACTAAGTGTTAAGTATAATGGAATAAATAATCAATCAATAATCATAATCAATATGGAAAGGTAAATAACTGAACACACATGCCATGTAATCAATAAACTGAGAAGGAAGTTGATAAACAATATGGTAATGTAAATAATTGTAAACACATGAAACTTAAATAACTGGATAATTGATAATCAATATTGAAAAGTAAGGAAATGAAAAAAATCCATTTAATAAATAAAATTAAAATGAAAATCATCCATTTTTTTCATAGTGTAAATCCCATGTGTAATAATAAATGATGAAAATAAAGGAAATTATAAATTATTAGATGCCACGTTTCATAGGCACATGATATCTTTACCATAATGACCTTTCATAAGATGGTTTATAATATATAGGGTGAAAAAAACTAAGGCCATCCAATAGCCTCATCCCATAAAAGAACTGATGGATCCTAGGGTCTTCATTTACTAGTCCCCAACCCATATGGCTTACATTAAATGGTCCCCAATCCATGTAATTAATTTCCAAATTATTAATCATATATATAATAACCAATTTAAATTGATATAAAATATTCCTTGAAAAATATCTGTATTGAGTAAAGGATACTGATTTATCAATATTTCACCAGTAAATAAAATAACATTCAACATAAAAAACACATGTATATATGATATACAATTTATGAAACAAAAATATGCTTACTAAGTAATATTGATATTTAGGCTAAATTAAATGTCTAATGAACATAGGGAATTGAATATATCAAGTGGACTAACAAAGGAATCAAGGTAGTGAATGTCAAGACTATCTTTAGTCAAAGAAATTATAAAACATATAGAGGAAGAATAATAATTGTATAAACACAAATTATTACAAGTTGAGTAAAAATAAAGGATTGTTGTCATTGATGAATAGAAATACTATAAATAATATTTAAAAAAAATATTGAGGAAACAATCATTTTCAATTTGAAAAAAAATTTGAAAATCCTTTTTCTTTGAAAATATATTTTTTAAAAAATATTTAAAACTTATCCTCTTATGTTTCAAATTAATCTTCAATGAAATAATTGATCGTAATTCCATACATGTCATATAATATAAAAAGAACATTTTTTTACTATGTAAAAATGTTGGAAAATTACCTTGTTTAGAAAGAGAATATAATATTCCTTTTAATATATTATTAGAAGTTGAGAAATATAAAAATTAATTTATTAAATAATTTTTAATGGGATAATAAAATTTCAAATCCATTTTAGAAGACGAGGTTTTTAAAAGAATATAGGTTCTCTGACTAATGAAAAAAATGAAGTCACGTTTTCTTAAAAACATTTTCAAAAGAATTTTGAGTTTCATAGATTAGAAAGTGGTACTATTACATGGAAAAGTTAATTAAAATACATAGTCTAATAAAATAAAAGTTTTTTTTGAATAATTATTGAATAATTTACTTTAATGTAATTTCAAGAGTAAACAATCTCGATTAGAATGAGATTGTGAAATAAACCATTAAAATGATCATAAAATCAAAGAGATAATTAATTAATTATGTGTCTCAACTATAAATCCATATAAAAGAATTATAAATACGTCAAAATATATTCAAATTCATTGTACACTAAATCATAAAATATTAATAGAAACAAGTACGTATTATAACCCAATTAAATTGGAATTGGGTTATGATATTTTTTACCACTTGGTAATTTTATGTTCAAATATCCTTAGATAAAATAATTCCTATTGAAGCCTAAAATAAAAGGAAGAATGAATTATTCAGGATTTAATATTTCTAAGTGGAATTATTTACACCATATATAATAAATTAGTTTCACAACAATATAGTATGCCTTAATGAATGGAAATTGAGATGAAGTGTTTTTCCACAATGTAACTTTTGAATTATAATCCCCGGAAATGAAATAACATCAATAGAAACATTTTGTACTATAAATAAAAACTTATTTATGATATTAGATACAATAGTTTTAGTACATACAAGACCCAAAAGGAATTAGTGGTGAAAATGGTGTGTGACTCATGAAAAGAAAAGTAGGACAAGAATCACTTTCCTTGTGTTTCCTTTCAGGTGAACATCCTTTAAACTCTTGTATAATGGTTTTAATAATATAATTAAATTGTTTTAGAACTATAATAATATTTATATTATCCTATTTGATCTTATTATAATATCTTATTACAGGTCGGTTAACAATTGTTCATTGTTTTCACCATTTCAGGTGTTAATTGTCATGTTTTCTAAGTAAGAATTTCCATGAATTTTTTGTTCATATTTTGTAGGTAATGATTTAATCATATCCATAAAATAAAAAATATATAAATATCATATATATTAATTATTATGTATTTATATTAATCCATAATGATTTGAAATAAGAAATGAAATGTACAGTTCATGGAGATGGTAATATGTACGTATGTAAGAACACTACTTCCATTTCCTTGTCATATTTAAAAGAAAGGAAATTAAATTATATATAAGTGTGTGCATGATAATTATTATTACAGTATATTATTTATTTCATATATGTAAAATTTGTTTTTTAAATCCATCCTTTATAAATTCTATTTATAGAATAAATAAATCATGTCTGTTTGAGGAGGTGGTAGTCCATTCATCCAGAAATAATGTCATTGTATTACCATAAAATTGAATTAATTAAATGAAGGGATATATAAGAATTAAATAGGAATAAATAAATTATAAATATAATATATATCATTTATAAACATTAAATGAATTTTTATTTCCAACATCTAAAGGTGGTAAATAGAGGAATGAGTGACATCAGTTTGTGAGGCAGTCACCCACCATACACACAAACGATGATTGTGTACCCCATTTTGATGGATGTGTGTGAAATTTAATATAAAAACATTACATAAAAACATATAAATATATTTAAAATATTAATTTTTTTATATACAAATGATATAAAAATAATTTAAGGGGTGGAGAATAAAATTAAATAAAAAATATCGTCGAAGAATGTTACCTCTTATTCAGGTAACTCCTTTTAGTTTATACCAAAAGACATCAATGGTTGGATTTATTCCCAAGGTGAAGATTCTAGGATTAGGTGAAGGAATTTTGTAGATTATTCTGATATATTTATTATTATTTAATGTTATTGAGAGGTGTGAATAAGTGGGAGGGGTTAGTGCCTTTTAAAAGTGGAGGAGGAGGGGCATTCTTGAAAACAAATTAATAGGGAATTCCACCCATGTTTTACCATGTAAAGTGGCCACGTTAAAGAATAAAAATTCAATAAAGTATAGGATAGGGTATAAATATGTCCATCCAACTTATTTTATCGATGTTTCTAGGTTATTATCACAATTATGTTTAATATTTTTTACCTTTTTAAGCAAATTTTTCTCTTAATCATTTCAATTAATTTTCATTACATTCACTAAAAGTTTTTTAAAAAAACTAAGTGGACAATATTAAATATTATTAATTATTATAATTGAAAATACATAATTTATTTTTAAAAATTCTAATCACATAAATGGTAGAAATTATTTTAAATTTAATCCCACATATAGGGCAACAATCGAGGTTTTAAAGTAAATAGATTCGAAATATTTAAATGTTTTCATTTCCAATTTCAATGTAAAAATTGTTTCCAAAACCTAAATGAGATTAATGGATATATTAATGATATGATTACATTTTTAAATAAATAAATAATATAATTTCACCTTATATATAAATTACACAAAAAAAATCTTTAAAATTCAGTGTTTTTCATTATTCATTAAAAAATGAAACTTCTCAGAAAAATATAAAAAATTAACCATAACCTGATTTTATCATTAATATTTGAAAAATGATGTTTATTTTGACATATATAATTTATAAAATTGAAAAAAAAATTGAAATAGGTTCTCTATTAAAAAAGGCGGAGAAATTGCCCTTAGAAAAATATAGGTTTTTATGCGTTATATTAGGTTTTCTCTTATCTTATGACTGTAAAATATATTGGATAAATGTAAATAACATTTATTGAATATATAATATATATTATAATAATTTATTCAATACTTTTCATAACCACCAATTTAAATCCAAGCTATATCTTGATATATTAGATAATAATATTTTAATAATGCATTTTTTCTTGGTAAAACTTGTTCTTGCGTATAACACAAGTAATCAAATAAACTCATTATTGTGTCAAATGATTTCTAACTTATTATCAAATTAATTGAAATAAATATCATATATTTAATTTATTTGAGATAGTAATAATATTTTTATGTATTGGGATATTATATTTCCTTCGGCACTTGGTGTTCCATGTCATAAATGCTATCGAATAAACTTTTTTCCATTATAATTTATGGACCATAAAAACAAGAAATAACTAAGGAATTACAAATAATAAGGAAAAATGAATATTTTAGATAAGTATGGTCTGTAAAACTAGGAATTGGATGTTATATATATCCTAATGTGTTAGCACTTTACACTCTTTGAAAAACTCATGGAGGCACCAAACATAAAGGATATATTAACAAAAAAAGAAATAATACAACATTTCTTATAAAGATGACATTCGATAGTGAAACAATTATATAGTCCAAAATATTTATCATATATCCTACAATCCTTTTTTAGGGTTTTTCTCTCTCAAAAACCATTTTTCTTATAACATAAACATTCACTAGAATGGGAGTTATGTTATAGGGGATCGACATGACCGATTTCGAAGAGAAAATATAAAGTAAGAGACCCAACTTCATCATCATTCGCATTGAAAAAAATCTATAAAACCCAATATTTATTCTCTAAACAAAATAATAATAAAAATTAAGGATCTCCATCATCATTATAATTCCATGTATAATAGGTGTGACACAATTTTATTGATCTGGGCTATTATAAATAAAAATCACATTTTGATTTAATTAAATATATTATTACTTTTTTTGGTTATATAGAAAACATGAACTAATTTGGGTATATATTATTTGACTTGAAATACCATTATGAATCATTAAAATTGAAAATATACCCATTCAATAATGATCACATGATTTGTATAAATATAGGGTTTTAGAAAATCCAATTGACACTAATATAGGATGTCATGGCCTCAATCAATAGGATTGTACAATGTGAAGCACATTTATCAAAACTTTTGATGGAGATAACCAATTTTTAATATTCCATTGATCAAGCCCAAGAAAAGATCCAACAACCTTTGAATGAGTGAGACAGTTTCCTAGAGAATTTCAATCTCATTGAGATCAGAACCTAAACCATGTTCATTGAACCACCCCATGAAAGTCTCACAGACACACACCATACCATTAAGGTGATTTATGGTGTATTAAAGTGATATTTATCAAGAACATAAAAATAAGATTATGTACATTATTTTTTAATTAATAATGAATATATTTTCATCATATTGTTGTTACTTTGTAAATTATTTTGTTTTTGATCCAATAAAACATAGATCATATTTTTGGATAATATTCAAATTTATTTATAGAATTTATTATGATGATTTAATGTAGTTTTGAAATAAATAATATATTGATAAAAATATTGTTAAGTAATTTTTATCAAATATATTTGATCATATAATTTTTTAAGCTCAAATATAATTTTTATAAAGTTGAAAAAACTATTATTGTCAAAAAAAACACAGCATTTCCCAATAATTTTTCATTATATTATATAATTTAATATTCAAATATTTAGAAAATTATTTTTATAAAATGAATATTATTTTTGGAATCAGATCATCAAAATTATCCAATGCTAATTTTTTCACAAGTTTCTAAAACCGCCAAATTTTCATGTAAAAATAAAAAACCTTATAAATATATGGTGTGTTTTATGACATCATAATAACTCAAAAGTGATGTAATAAATAATATGAAAGGTGTCCTTGACTAAATCTATGTTTTCCCTTTAAAATAATTTCATTTTAATTTAGTTTTATGAATTTTATTAAGCCACTAGGAAGCTTGCATAACCATTATTATATTTTCATGTATTAAAATAATTTCTTTAATATTATTAATCACATCGACATATGTAAGGGAATTATTTTATGATGTTTGACCCTTGGTATTATAAAATAATGAAAACAAATCCCATTTTTCAGAAACCATGTTTAAAACCCATGGTACAGTTTGTTTGTTTTTTTATATAGAGCCCACAACCCTGGTTTGAGAAATAATAATTGAATCCCTACTGTCATGACCCATCCTCGGGGCCTGTGCCATGACTACCCTAAGCCCGCAATCATTAGGCCAGGGGCTGGAGACTAGCACCAAAGGTGTAAATCCCTAAGCTGGGAAGGCATTGACTTTATGAAAGTAAACAAACACAACAGAGTACACAATAGGAAATATACACTAAGTAAAATTGAATACAAAAGAGTGTGCTAGAAAGTAAATGGGCCAGTATACAAACCCAACTGAACAACAAGTACAAGTAAAGGGACAAACAACTGAAAGTAAAGAGAAGCTCCTAGATCGTTCTCCGGGGATTCTTACCTGAAGGGTAGGTACAGATAGCCACCTCAGCACCCAAGTCCGTCGGTCTCCACCGTGTGCCGACTCGTCGCAAGGTCCACCTCCGGGTACCATCTAGTCGTGGCGCTCTCGGCCTCCATCAGCGATGTCCATCGTTTGCATCCAACACAACGTGGTGCGGGCATAGCCCGTGCAGGGGTGAGTATAACGATACTCAGTAGGGACCCCGAGACCCCTAATGTTCTCCCAGAATCCATGAAGGATAAACCACAAATGGAAAGATACAACCACAAAGTAACAACAAACCATACTTAGGTATATTCCCATACATATACCTAAGTTATCAACCACAGTTCAGCTCCAACTCTCGAGCCCAAGCACAACCCAGCCCACACAGGAAAGTAAAGTCAATCACATCGATGATAATGATTAAAATTCAAGACTCAGCTCACACAGGTAAACATCATTAGTATAGAGATAGAGATGATCAGATGTAGTCACTGATTCATCTAAGCTGTCGGACCCACACAGGATACTAGACTAGCTAAGCTGTCGGACCCACAAAGGATACAAGACCAACTACTCTATCAGACCAATATAGGATAGAAGTACAGAAGTCAAAACTGTCAGACCCTCATAGGATACAATAAATGTATTCATTGTTTTCAAACCCATAGAGGATCCCAGTACAGTAGTCATCGATGTCGAACCCATGGAGGATCACAGTAACAGCTCTAGAGTTTCCGCACACAGCACGGTCGATTCTAGGAGGGTCCACTCCTCGAGCTAGGGGGTTCGATACATCAACTATCCCGATGTCCAGAGTTTATTTATCCTGAAGTTATGTATCATCATAAAGAACCCAACACGATAGACGATGCGTCAATAGGACGCTCGGTCTGAGAGTTATTAGCATTTCCGTTCTAGGGGCCCGGTTGGAAATACGCTCATTCCAAACCTGGCCATTTTCCAAAGTTGTCCAAAACTCACGTAGAGTACTGCAAAAGGATAGACTCATTGAGAGGATCTTTGTTCCATAGACGTTGCGTCGTTCAGATGCGCGGTCTTGAAAATATCCTCATTTTAAGGGAAATGGGTCTGGCCCGTCAAGAAAAGTGGGCTGGCGGGTCAGGTCGTACTGGCTCGGTGGGTCTGACCCGGCTGGGGGACGGCCCGACCCAGTTTGGTGGGTCCAACACTGCTGGGGGGCCGGCCTAGCCTGGTGGGGTGAGGCCCACCCGCAGACCCAGCCCGCGGAGCGGGCCGGTCCGGTTCTACCGGTGGCACCGAGCGGCGTCGCCTCTCCCTGCCCGGCCAGCCGAAGTCGGCCGGGTTTTTTCCAGCGCGAGTGGCCCGCACTGTGGGCCGTGGTTCCTTCGCAGCGTGGCACCAAGAGGTGCTGCGTCTTCCCAGCACGGCCGGCAGGCAGCCAGTCGGTTCGCCCTGCAAAGCGACCAGCATAGAGGTTCGCAATCTTCCCACAGCACAGCGCCAAGGAGGCATCGCTATCCTTCAGCCCGGCCGGTGGGTTCGCTTCATCCGAGCAGCCCGCACCGTGGGCCGCAGTTTTCTCCATGCGGCTGACACGACAGTGCCGATCCTCCACCACTGCGTCCCGGCCTAGATGTGGCCTTCAGTTTCCACATCCATCATTCGTCACTGCCTCATGGTCGTGGCCTCTTCTTATGGTGCGGTGCATCGGCACTACACCCTTCTGGTTGTGCCTCCGTCTCCAAATAATCCAACAATCAATGGAAGTAAACTGAGCCGTGTTGGTTCGTCTCGCGCCCTCCATATTTGATGATACCATTTGGCCATTGATGAACCAAGGTATTCAATGAAGAATGAGGTACAATTTTATTCAATTAAAATTAATCATATCCCCCTACCTCATATTTGACATTGCATGTCGATGAGTCGCAGAAGACGAGCGTCGCGGTAGTCGGGCGTCGCGTAAGACGGTGTCGTGTAAGACGGATATCGTTCCGTCAACATAGGGGGAAAAAGTCGACAGTCGTTGGCAATGTTCTTTGTCAGTGGTGTCTTCTCCCTTGATGCGGGGGAAGAGAAAAGAAGATGGGCGTTATTCATGGGCGTTGTCGTTCTTCATTGAAATAGGACATCATTCGTCATTGGAAGAAGGCTCTCCCTCTTCTCCTTCTTCTCCTTAGCTCTCCACCAAGAAGTTAAGAAAAAAATAATAGAGATTGTTCTATATTATTTTTATGGCACAAAACTCAAGAGTTATCTCTCAAAAAAAGTGATATCACATTATATTAAATGCGGAGAGATGGATTCAAAAAGATGTGAATTAAAATTGAATTAATTCTCTTCATTAATGGTGGAGTGTTGGCACATTAAATTAAAGAGGAAGGTGGAAGGTTTAACCCTTATCAATGGGGGTTCCAAGGGTTTTAAGGGGGAGTTGAAGAGTTGATTTTCGGGTGGGCCCCACACAAATTATCATCCCATGGGAGGTTATGTAGGGGTGGTCCCCACCACCAACCTCCCTTTGGAGATAAAAACCACCAACTAAATAAAAATGTGTTACTACACATTTTTATTTAATTTCTACCTTTTAAGTAGAAAACCCAAAATATAACTTCCATCCCGTATAAAATGCAACTGTGGTAAAGGTCCTCTTAATCAAATACAGGTGCTGCAAGTTCATCGATGTCCTCGGATTTCAATTTTGAGCACCGGTTCAAAAGATAAAAAAACTCATGCATACGTTTACTGAACGTACCCAAACAAAACATCAGAAAACTATTTCAGAAACACCGGGCCTCAAAATCACATGCCGTCAGAAATTGCGGGCTCGTAAAATTCCAAAGAATTTAAGAAAAAAAATTACTTGAAATTTCTAGGTCTTTAAATTACCCCCACCTCAGGGATTTACGTCCCCGTAAAGCTACAACACACACTAGGGAAATAAATGAGGGTACTGAGCACGCATATGAGCCTCCCGCTCCAAGGTGCTCTCCTGGAGGTTCTCGTGCTGCCAGCGAATGCGTACCAGAGGAATCAACCATCCACGCAAGACTCGCTCCTGTTGATCCTCGATCTCCACTGGGACCTCTGTAAAAGGCTCCCCATCATCAATGTCCAACTCCCCATGGTCGATGATGTGGGACGGGCCGTGCACGTATCTCCTCAGCTGATATATATGGAAGACGTCATGAACCTGGTGCAACTGAGGTGGAAGGGCCAGGCGGTAAGCCACCTCGCCTACCCTACTGAGGACCTGAAAAGGTCCGATGAATCGCAGAGACAACTTGTCGCCTCGGCCTAATCTCCGTAGAACTCATCGAGGTGAGACCCGTAGAAAGATGTGGTCACCATCCTCGAACTCCAGTGGTATCCGTCTCCTATCAGCATACGATTTATGCCAGCTCTGTGCAGTATTCATCTGCTCCTGGATGATCTGCACCTTCTCCATCGTAGCCTGTACCATCTTCAGTCCTAAAAGTGTTGACTCCCCTAGGTCAGTCCAGCACAGAGGTGACCGGAACGGTCGGTCATACAGTGCCTCGTAAGGTGTCATCCTGATGGTGGAGTGGTAACTATTTTTTGTACGCAGACTCCACCAAGGGTAAGTGATCCTCCCAGCTATGACCAAAGTCGGGGACACATGCACGGATCATTTCCTCAAGAGTCTGAATGGTCCTCTCAGTCTGACCATCCGTCTGAGGATTGAAGGCGGTGCTCATACGAAGCTGTGTCCCAAAAGCCTCTGGTAACCCCTTCCATAGCCGGGAAGTTAAATGAGCATCTCGATTAGAGACGATAATCTATGTCACACCATGAATCTGTATGATCTCTTGAACGCAGAGGCATCCCAAGCTCTCTACTGAGCCCTACTCTCTAATCAGTAGGATGTGGGCCGACTTGGTGAGTCGGTCTACGATCACCCAGATAGAGTCGTTCCCTCTGGATGTACGTGGAATTCCCATCACAAAATCAATGGATATCCCATCCCACTTCCACTCTGGGACCTCTAAGGGCTCCACTAAACCCGCTGGAACCTGGTGCTCCGACTTCACTTGCTAATAAGTGAGGCATCGTGAGACAAACTCTTCTACCGCCTTCTTCATATCCGGCCACCAATGTTGTCGTCTAATGTCATGATACATCTTCGCTTCTCTTATATGTACCTCTACAGGGGAAGTGTGGAACTCCCTCAACACCTCCTATGATATTAAAACAGGTACCATGGTACATCCTCTGAAGACGATGACGTGCTCCCCACCTTCAGAAAACTTACCATGTGCCTGCCCTGAGGATATCTGAGCACGTCACGTCTCACAGTCAACATCCCCTCGTTGTGCCTCCCTGACTCACTAGAGAAGTGGAGGAGTGACTATGAGAGGCTGAAGAAAGGATGCTTTATCTCTATCCACAAAGGATATGTGCAACATGGTTAGCTGCTCTGTCACCTCTCCTAGTAGCTGAATGCCCGATCTCATACTGAGAGCATATGCTACAATGTTCCCCTTCCCAGGAGTATAGTCTATCTCAAAGTCATAGTCCTGGAGGAACTCGATCCAACTCTATTGTCTCAGGTTCAGGTCCTTCTACGAGATGATGTACCTGAGACTCTCGTGGTTAGAGTATACTATAAAGTGATCCCCCGTCAGATAGTGCCGCCACATCTTCAAGGTGAAGACCACTACTGCTAACTCCAGGTCATAGGTAGCGTAGTTCTGCTTGTGTTGTCTCAACTACCATGATCCATATGTGATCACTGATTGCTCCTACATCAGGACACACATGAGTCTGGTCCCTGATGCGTCGCAGTAAACTACGTACCCTATGCCCTCCTTCGGTAGCCTCAAGATGGGTGCATTGGTCAACCTCTGCCTCAGCTCCCGAAAGCTCTGATGGCATCTATTTGAGAAAACTAAGGGTTTCCCCTTCTTCGTCAAAGCTAAAAGCGGTGCTGAAACTCTGGAGAATTCTAGCACAAATCTATGATAGTACCCTACCAGTCCCATAAAACTTTGTACCTCCGTTACACTCCTAGGTGGATCCCAAGAAAGTACTACCTCGATCTTCGATAGGTCCACTACAATTCCATCCTCCGAGATGACGTGTCCCAAGAAATGAACCTCTTGAATCCAAAACTGTCACTAAGAGATATTACTATAAAGTTGGTGCTCTCGAAGTGTGTCCAGTACTACCCACAAATGGTAGGTGTTCTCCTCCTCAGTAGTCGATTAAATCAGTATGTCATCGATGAAGACTACGACAAATCGATTGATATAAGGCTTGAATATCTAGTTCAGGAGACACATGAACACTGCTGGAGCGTTGGTTACATCTAAGGGCATAACCAAGAACTCGTAGTGGCCATACCGACACCTGAAGGCCATCTTCTGCACATCCTCATCTTAAACTCTTAGCTGGTGATAGCCTGACCTGAGGTTTATCTTTGAGAATCATCGTGCTCCCTTGAGCTGATCATAGAGGTCATAAATCCTCAGGAGTGGGTATGTGTTCTTCACGGTCACCTGATTCAGGTGACGGTAGTCGACACACAGTTGCAACATCACATCCACCTTCTTGGAGAACAAAATCGGAGATGCCCAGGGTGAAACACTGGTTCGGATAAATCCCTTCCCCTGCAAGTCCTCCAGCTGTACCCGCAGCTCACGAAGCTCGGCTTGAGCCATCCGATATACCGAAGTAGATATCAGTGTTTTTCATGGGTACATGTCAATGTAGAAGTCTTCCTATCTACAAGGAGGTAATCATGGAACATCGTCAGGGAAAACATCCACATATTTATCTACCACAATAGGAAAACTTAGACTCCACACATCAACCGCTTCGAGGATGAGACTGGCCAAATGATGTGTGTTTAGCTGCCCCCTCCTCTGTGTAAGTCCATCCTACACTGCTAAAGCTCCCTCCTCACCAGTGAAGGTGAACCTGGTCCCATCCGTGTGGATACACCACACTTTGTGCCTAATACAATCAATCTAACATGAACTGTGGATAACCAGTCCATACCCAAGATGACGTCGTAAGGCCTCGACGCCTCTACAAGAAGATCCCAGCCAAAGCTCTCGCCTCCTAGAGTAAGCTCACACTACGGAAACTAGTGCATAATCGTCAAGTCTTATCACGTAGGAGTCTCTAGCCATAAGGATCGAGCCAATGGCTCTATCGGAATCTCTGAGCTCCAAAAAAGGGCAACGACAAAAAAAAGAATGACTCATACCAGTGTCTATAAGTACTGCAGCAAGGGTGGAGGAGACACAGATAGTACCTCGAATCATCTCAGGTGCACTGTAGTCATAGGCCTCGACTTCCTGGAGCTGATCCCGCCTCTATCTGCCAGTTCCCTATGGTTGGGATGGACCTCCTAGGTGGTGGTGGTGGTAAAGCCTCGAAACGTCGTCCACCACCCGCTGCTCGGCCAGCTCATATGCCACGTCCGCCTGCTCCCGGCAGACCACCACAGTCAAACCTCTACCTATGCCTGGGAGGCCCCTCTACTGTCTGTTACTCGTCTTCATGATGGGTCGGGCAGTTACGATCCATGTGGACCTTCCCGCCACATGCATAGAACTACCTGCTCCTCATAAGGCTGGATCTGTTTCATGTGCCCCGCACAACCGAACCTGTATCCTGAGGTCGCCCACCTGATGGCCTGGTCCACTTGGACCTCTGCATCAACTGTCTACTGCCGACTGTAGAAGACACCACTATGTGTCTCCCTGCGATGGGTCTCTCCACTGGTGACTACTCAGTGAGAAAACTCTCCACTTGAAGGGCTCGCTCTATCCCCCTACCTATGTCGGGATGTTGTGGGGAATCGTCGAATCCCTGATCTTGTTCCTGAGTCCCTACTCAAAGGTTTGGGCCCTGAAGAATGTGTCTCATACCATATTCGTGGAGTAGTGCAAGAGTTCATTGAACCTCGCTGAGTACTGAGTTACTGTCATGCTACCCTGCTGCAGATGAAGTAACTCTTGAATCGGCACCGCAGGAAGGGTATCTGGAAAAAACTCTGCCCAGAACAGGCTCTCAAAGTCCGTCCAGAGCAATAATACCGGGTCATGCACCTAGAGAATCAGGCTCCACCATCTTTCTGCTGCTGCATGCAGGAGAATCGTGGAAAGGATTTCCATAAGGTCAGCTGGTGTCCCTACCAATATGAAAACTCTCACGACAACCTCCATCCAATCCTCAGCTGTCTGTGGGTTCGTCTCTCCCCGGAACCTGAGCGGCCTCTGGAACTGGAACTTGTGCAACGCACTCAGGAAGCGTGCACTCTCCGCTACTGGGGATGGTGGTATCAGTGGCTCAGTTGGCAGTGGCACCGCTAGTGCCTCTGCTATGATGGGGCCCTGCACCGAGTCCTTGTCGGTCGGTGGGCTACCATCTCGTATGAAACTCGGAACCCTTGCTGGCGGCCTTCATGGGGCCATCCTGAAAAGAAATAGGTGCACCAAGGTTAAAATAGTATACCTTTTGAGCTGACACAAAGTAATCATGAAGAAAACATTTTCAATGGAAACACACACGCAATCAGTGTTTTCGTGCACTGAGTCGAAAATCAGAGGTCAGGGTCCTGGTGTATGGATACGTCGTCCGCCGCACCAACACCAGTTTCCCTAAACTGATAACCACACTCAAACACCAAACACTATTGTCGTTTAAAGAATCAGAGTCTATGTTCTGCGGTAGAACCGACTCCTCTGATACCAATTTGTCACGACCCGTCCTCTAGTCCCGTGTCATGACTACCCCAAGCCCACCGTCCATAGGCCAGGGGCTGGGGACTAGCACCAAAGGCATAAATCCTTAAGCTGGGAAGGCATTGCCTTTATGAAAATAAACAAACACAACAGAGTACGCAATAGGAAGTAAAAACTATGTAAAACTGAATATAAAAAGTGTGCTGGAAAGTAAATGGGCCAGTATACAAACCCAACTGAATAACAAGTACAAGTAAAGGGACAAACAGGTGAATGTAAAGAGCAGCTCCTAGATCATCCTTCGGGGATTCCTACCTGAAGGGTAGGTATAGATGGCCACCTCACCACCCACATCCCTCAGTCTCTACCGTGTGCCGACTTGTCGCAAGGTCCACCTCCGGGTACTGTCCAATCGTGGTGCTCTCAGCCTCCTTCAACGATGTTCGTCGTCTGCATCCATCACAATGAGGTGCGGGCATAGCCCATGTAGGGGTGAGTATAACGACACACAGTAGGGACCCCGAGACCCCCGAAGGTCTCCCAGAATCCATGAAGGATAAACCACAAAAGGAAAGATACAACCACAATGTAACAACCAACCCTACTTAGGTATATTCCCATACATATACCTATGTTATCAACCACAGTTCAGCTCTAACTCTCGAGCCCTAGCACAACCCAGTCCACAAAGGAAAGTAAAGTCAATCACATCGATGATAATGATTGAAATTCATGAATCAAATCACATAGGTATACATCTTTCGTAAAACGATAGAGATGATTAGATGTAGTCACAGATTCATCTAAGCTGTAGGACCCACACATGATGCTAGACTAGCTAAGATGTCGGACCCACACTGGATACAAGACCGGCTACTCTGTCAGAATGACATAGGATACCAGTACAGAAGTCAAAACAGTCGGACCCACACAGGATACAAGAATAGTAGTCATCATTGTCGAACCCATAGAGGATTCACATATAGTAGTCATCATTTTCGAACCCACGGAGGATCCCAGTATAGTAGTTGTCACAGTCGTAGCCAACTCTAGAGTTTCCACACACCGCACGCTCAATTACAGGAGGGTACGCTCCTCGAGCCAAGGGGTTTGATACATAAAATATCATGAAGTCTAGATTTGATTTATCCCAAAGTTCTGTCTCATCATAAGGAACCCAACACGGCAGACAGCGCATCAATCAGACGCCCGATCAGAGAGTTATTAGCATTTCTGTTCGAGGGACCCAGTTGGAAATACACTCATTCCAAACCTCAATTTTTTCCAAATTTGTCCAAAACTCACTTAGAGTATCGCAAAAGGACTAACTCATTGCGAGGATCCCAGTGCTACAGACGGCATGTCGTTCGGACGCGCGGTCTTGAAGATATCCATGTTTTAAGCAAAACAGGCACGACCCGTCAAGACCAGTGGGCTGGCGGGTCAGGTCGTCCAGGCTCGGCGGGTCCGACCCAGCTGGGGGTCAGCCCAACCTGGTTTGGCGGGTCCAACCTGGTCGGGGGGTCGGCCCAGCCTGGTGGGGCGCGACCCACCCATAGACCTAGCCCGCGGAGCGGGCCTGTCCGTTTGACCTGGCGGTGCCGAGCGACGTCACCTCTCCCTGCCCGGCCAGCCCAAGCTGGCCTGTTTTGTCAGCCGCGAGCGGCCCACACAGCGGGCCACAGTTACTTCGCAGCGCGGTGCCAACAGGCTCCGCGGTCTTCCCAACCCAACCAGCAGGCGGCCGGCCGGTTTGCCCTACAAAGCGGCCTGCACAGCGGGCCGCAGTCTTCCCGTAGCGCTCCACCAAGGAGGCGCCGCAATCCTCTAGCCCAGCCATCTACAGCAAGCAGGTTTTCTTCGTCTGAGTAGCCCACACCATGGGCTGCGGTTTTTTCCAAGCGGCCAACGCGATGGCGCCGGTCCTCCACTGTCACGGCCTAGACTGGCTGCAGCCTTCGGTTGCCGCCTCCTTCGTTCATCGCTGCCTCATGGTCGTGGCCTCTTCCTCCGGCGTGGTGCGTTGGAACCGCACCCTTCCAGCTTTTCCTGCATCGCCAAATAAACCAACAAGCAACGGAGGAACACATGGCCATGTTGGTTTGGCCCGCGTCCTCCATATTAGATGATAATATTTGGACATTGACGAACCAAGGTATTCAACCAAGAATGAGGTACAATTTTAGTCAATCAAAATTAAACATATCCCCCTACCTCGTATTTGATGTTTCACGTCGACGAGCTGCGGAAGACGAGCGTCACGGTAGTCAGGCGTCATGGAAGACAGAATCGCGTAAGACAGTGTCGCGTAAGATGGATGTAATTCCGTCAACGTCGGAGGAAAAAGTCGATAGTCGTTGGATATGTTCTACACGGGCGGTCTCTTCTTCCTTGAAGTGGAGGAAGAGAAAAGAAGATGGGCGTTCTTCATGGGCGTCGTTGTTCTTCATCGAGAGTGGACGTCGTTCGTTGTTGGAAGAATGCTCTCCCTCTTCTCCTTCTTCTCCTTAGATCTCAACCAAGAAGTTAAGCAAAAAATAAAAGAGATTGTTCACTATTATTTTTATGGCACAAAACTCAAGAGTTATCTCGGATAAAAAGTGACAACACATTAAATTAAATGTGAAGATATGGATTCAAAAATATTTGAATTAAAATTGAATTAATTCTTTACATTAATGGTGGAGTGTTGGCACATTAAATGAGAGAGGAAGGTGGAAGTTTTAACCCTCATCAATGGGGGTTCCAAGGATTTCAAGGGGCAGTTGAAGAGTTGATGTTTGTGTGGGCCCCACACACATTATCCTCCCGTGGGAGGTTTTGTGGGGGTGGGCCCCACCACCAACCTTTCTTTGGAGATAAAACCCACCAACTAAATAAAAAAGTGTTACTACACATTTTTATTTAATTTCTAACTTTTAATTAGAAACCCCAAAATATAACTTCCATCCTTATAAAACACAACTGCGGTAAAGGTCCTCTTAAGAGAATACCGATGTTGCGAGTTCATCAATGTCCCCGCATTTCAATTCCGAACACCGGTTAAAAAGATAGAAAAACCCACACGTACGTTTACTAAACGTACCCGAACAAAATTTCAGAAAATTATTCCAGGCACACTGGGCCTCGGAATCAGGTGCTGTCAAAAACTGCGGACTCGTAAAATTCCATAGAATTTATGAAAAAAAAATCCTCGAAATTTTTGGGTCTTTACACCCACTCATTTTCTATTTAAACCAAACCACTACTCCCACTTATCTTCACTAAAATTCATGGAGAACTTAATGGTTCCACTAAACACTCAAGAAGCTCCTTCCATGAATTTTGAGTCACACACAAAAATAGATTATTTATCTTTTATAAATTCCAATCAAGAACCTATTTTATGTTAATATTATTAGTTCAATTTTTGGTTGTTTGGGTTTGTTTTACTAAAAAACTATTGCTCTCAATTTTTACAATGAGATGATATACCCCTCAATGTAACGCCCTGACCCCAGTTACCCAGAGTTAGTTCATTATTTTAATACATTATCATGATAAAAAAAGATCAAGTCCTGAAGGGCCGATCGGTTTAGTAATCTTGGTAAATATATTACATACATAAATGTTACATTACACTTTATAACATAAAAAACAACATAAATAATCCTTTATGAATTCCATTACTCCCTTGGCTTAACCCTTCATATCAATCACAATACACTTCTTGGAATTCTGGGAAAAATAAAACATGAAAAGGGGTGAGCTCAGATGCTCTGTAAGTATAACAATAAAATGGAAACTTTCACAAATAAGTATAAACATTTAAGTCAATGTATAACTAAAACAAAAGCCTTTTAAACATGAACTTCAGCATAATATGGAAAAAATAAAATGAAGTAATTCCATTTACTTACTCACATGGTTATTCTACTAGTTGAATAATCACATGGAATATCACTAACCACTTTTATAATGATGGAATTCATAATTCCAGACTATCATAACCACATAGTCAAGGCCTTGTGTGAATACTACAAATAATATTTTTTCAAGGCCTTGGGCCAAGACACTTGTTTGTCTCGTGAGACCTATCGATGCATCGAGGAGCTATAGCGGGCTCCACCCATCACTTACTAATTCCAATGCATTCCTCATATGAAAAGGTTTAATCATAACATAAACATTAATATTAAAACTAGCATATGAAATGTCAATAATCCATAAACCATGAATGTTATAAAAATAACACATCCATAGTCAAAGATATCACAAAACCTTCAATACAATTTGGAAGTTTTGTATCATAATAAATCAACTTCAAATAAGTTTAAAATCCGTCAATGGATGTTGATATAGATGAAAATGCATTCTGAAACTCTATGAGGGAGATATCTATTTTTGATAAAAACATTTAAAAGTCACACAATTTATAAAGGAATACATTTAATGTCATTATTGAATAAAATTTTCCCATACCAATTTGAAACTTTTTAATGTAATTAACATTTTAAAAACATTCATGTACATATAAATAAATTCTTAAAACCCATTTTGAAAACATGGACATTAATGAGAATGATTTAGAATAATAAAAATTTAAAATATTTAAAATGATGTTTTATAAAAAAAGTACCTTAAAATGAATCCATTTCAAAACTCTTTTATGAAACGTGGACAAGGATAATAAATATGTCCCAACATATACTTACAAAAAACAACCTCAGATAAAAAAGAGATTGTGAAATTAACCCTTGCCAATTTGGTAACTTACGAAACATACACACCATGAAAGAGGTATCATATAATGAATATTTAAATACACATAAATTAAATTTTATTACATAAAGAATACAATTATGGGTAGTAAAAACACCACACGAATGGTAATAGTGGCAATATGGCCTGAATCTCACATGAATAAGGAGTGAAATGAAAACCCATTACCTTGCACTTTCCTTTAGTCGAACGTACGTTTAACCTCCTTTATGAAGACCGTAGTATGTTATTAAATCATTCCAAAACCATATTAATATTTATGATATCATACATTATTAATTTTTGACTTTATACTACCCATTTGATAATAATTTCCATGTTAAATTAACATTATGGGTAATAATTGCATTCTTTATCGTACGTGTTTTGACTTGTTACTCTTGATTGTATCACTTAGATCATGATTTAAATACATCCAGAATATAAAACATGATTTATATATCATATATTTTTAGAATATAAATATGTATAATAGACATATATATGAAATGGAAAACACTGTTTATGGAGACGGTAGTCCGTACGTACGCATAAACATTGTTTCTGTTTTCATAACGTATTGAACGGAACTAAGTGAATAAAATATATGTACGTACATATATATATATATATTGTATCATTATTATTTCATATATTACAAACATATTAGTTATATATATTTTTATAATCGTTAATGAATGGTGAATGTGGAAATGAATCCTATCACGTCGTGGAGACGGTAATCCGTACGTATGCACGAGCGACAATATCATTTACTTAATGGTGTGGAATTGGATGGTATATTAATTTTACAGAGACATTATCTTCTTATATTAATTATTTATATACATATTACTCATCATTATATCCATCCAAATAACATAGTGTTGAATAACAAATTACACCACGACGTGGAGACGGTATGTCGTACGTACGCACGCATGGTGACATTATCATTCCTAAGATGGATAGAATAATGAATATAGTTTTGAAATATTTATAATAACATCATAGTATATAGAAGATACTGTATTTATTATTTTAGAATGGAAATAACAATGAAATAAGAAGTTGAAGAAGAAAGAAACTAGAAAGAGGGTGGTGAAATCATTACCTCTTCTTCGGGTTCTTTCTTTTGATTTGATCAAAAGGGATCCTTAGGTTGGCATTAAGATAAAACTAAGGCCACTAGGTTGAATTGAGGGAAGCTGGGAGGATATTTGGGTAGGGGTTGGCCGAACCAAAACTCTTTGAAGGTATGAATTGGAGAGAAGGGTGAGTTCCCTTTTATAAGAGGGTTGAGGGGCACCTTAGGAAAAACATAAAATATTATTTTATAATAAATTAATATTCGGTTTATAATGGCTCCAAAGTCAAAGTGACTTATTTGAAGGCTAAGGTGGGTATGGGTCTAAATCCTTTCAACCAATAGATTTTAGATTGGTTTGGGTCACTATATCAACCTTTTCATTTATATTTAACTCTTAGTTAAATAGTTTGACATTTACCATGTCTCTTTGTATTTTTATATTATATAGTTAATAAAATTACTATATACTTCCAAGAGACCCCCAAGTGGTATAGTATTGATACTCCTATCATGATATAAGTAATTTGGCCGATCCTTATATTTTTAGGAATAGAATATCAATTAATAATATAATATTTGTTTTTAAAATTATTTTATGTCCATTTTGACACTATTTAATAATTGATTTTTGTTAAAATCTTAAAAACTTTATTAATTCTAAAAAAATCATTTAAGAAGTCCTAAAATGGAATATTAACCAATAAAATTCGTTTATGTCATCAAAACTTCCAAATTATATTTATTTTAACCTTTATAATACCAATTATTTTATTCTTTCATTAATACAGAAAATAATGCATCATTATTATGTCATAAATAAATTTAATTATTAAATGCATAAAAATTATAAATAAAATACCATTATGTAGGAAATATATTTATCTTTCTAATTAATATTTATAGTTGAAAATATAACATATATAACCCTATTTAAAATTTGTTTTTCTAAAATATATATGCCTATATCATTTTTGTATTTACATTAACTTAATTAATATAAAGTGTCATTATCACTTAAAAGTGGCTCCATGGGGTCCCGAAATCGACCCAAAGATGATCATGGTTGGAAATGTATCAAAAAATAGGTTTATGACACGTTTTACGGTAATTTAATATTATTATAATATTATTTTCTTACCGTTATTTATTGGATTTACCCTTTAACCATGGTAAATAAAATATTTACCGAAGTACTTATTCAAAATGTCTATAAATAAGAGTAACCTATTTACAAAATTTGTACATCCTGATTCCAAATATGGAATCCATTTTTCTAAATTCAAAACACAGAAGTGGCAGAAGTTAATTTAAAATTAATTCCCGCTGTCAAAACAAAAAGCGTATTTTTAAGAGATAATAACTATCAAAAGATTGACAGGTGTTTATGTCCGGTTTAAATGTGAAATTACGTAAAATGGCCAAAATTGTATTAAATGGTAAAAATATATTCTAAATATACTTTAAACCCACTCAAATTCATAATTTATCACTATTAATTATTTCGGGTAAAAAAGTTGTTTTTAATTGAAATTTAGTAATTTTCACTATTCATCAAAATATGAAAGTTATCAGAAAAGTACCAAAAATTCACCCTAAGCTAATTTCGATATTAGAAATCCAAAAATTAAGTCCATTTGAAAGATAAAATGTATAAATTTTCAAAAAGTGGGTATTACTTTTCATAACGGCTAGTTTGATTGGTTGTCATGTATGTTAGAACTCGAAGTTGCGTACAAAACACGTTATTGTACCGTAGAAGCTTGGGGCATTACATTATCCCCACATTCAATAAATTTTTTCCTCAAAATTTGATGTTTTTATTTTAAAATAAAAGGTTCAAAATAGAAAATAGCTTTTTGGAAAACCCACATCGGAAATAGGGTTAATAAAAATTTAACATTAAAAGAAAGAAAGAGAAGTACAAAGGTCACCCGAGATAGCCCATACTATGATTATATGAAAACATGGATATAGAGGAGAAACAAAACAAAAAGGTCTGATGGAGAGTTGTAGAAAATAGGATTCATAGAATGTTAACTACAAGAAAATCACAAACTTTTGATTGGTTAAACGGTCTTTGATTTCCCTGTAGGAAAAGTTAACCGACAACATTTTTGTTTTAAGTTACCTTTCATAATGTTGAGGAATTTATTTATGTGATTTACTAATAATGTAAGGAAATATACTTACTTGTAATGTAGACTTAAAGTTTTACCAGAAACCCATATTTCACTCCAAAAGATAATAGAACTCAAATATATTCTATTTATCCTACCGTATAGGGTTACAAAAATAAATTTATAATTCATCGATCAGAACTTTTAAAAAACGAAAACTACATTTTACACTCCATGGACTTCACATAGTCTAGTGGTAGGCGATAAATCCCAATTGCACTATGGTTGTGGGTTCGATTCCCACAGCTTTGTCCGACGTGATGGGTTGTCACACGGTCTGTGTGTTGTCCTTTTTATAAATATCCATAAATAACTTTAACAATAGTATCCAACATAAAATATAATCCATTACGTCCTTTATACTTATCCAAAATACTTCTTTCCAAACTCTCAGTCCAAAATTTATATAGAAGGTAAACATAATATAGATCCTTTTTACTACGTAATAACATGTGAACACCTTCATCATGTATTCTTTTAAAACACTGAAACATCCTGAATTACCATAAAACCTTATTGATTACATTCATGCTCAATTATTCCCTATATAATACTGGATATACTTCTTCCATAAAAAATGTTGTAAACTCCAACAGTGATGGAATATACAAATCATTAATCAGTTTCAAGGCAGGAAAGAATATCCAATATAATTTACCCAAATAAACCATCTCTTATTCCAAAATCAGTACCTCAATATTAAGATCATATTAAAGTTCATCTTTCCTTTAATCATTTAATTTACAAAAAGATTAACTTGCTGTAGAGTCACTTTTCTTAGTACCATAAAATCTCAAATCCTCAATGAAATAGTACTGCAGTACAATCCTTATTTATTTCCAGTACATCATTGATACAACACATAAATGAAATAATTCTTAAATAACAACATAAGAACACTAGTCATTCATCTTCATCTGTGGTAGTATCATATCTTGATTATTATCCAATAGCATCATTTGCGGAATAGCCTGATGATTGGGACATTGGTTCGCATAGTGTCCAAACTCCTTGCAGATGAAGCATTGTACGTTGGAAACCTTTTACTTACCCTTGCAATCACGTACTTGGTGTCATTTTTCTCCACACTTATAACGAACTCCCATTCCCATTAGGCAAGTTCCATGGTGTTTCTTCCCACAGTTATCACATATGGGAAAATTCTTCTTTTCCCTCTTCCCTTTATCCATCTTTCTATCTTCCATCCTTTTCTTCTCATGCATCCCTTCAAAGCTATAGGACTCAAGCAATTATTTACTTATCTTATTAACACATGATACTTTTTCTTCATATGTTGAGAATACATGGGAGAGTATTTCTCTTAAAAAATTTGGCTTAATACCGTGAAAAATATGATCATTCTTACTTTTTGGATCTTACGTATTGATGGAGTTCACATTCCTTCTACTGGGCGCCATTTCTATACAATAGCATAAACTAGGTCAATTTATGAATTGTAATGAATAATTACAAACTTGTAAAATAACTAATGTAAATTGAACAGTTTATGGATATAATCTATAATCATAAAGATATTTTCATTGAGGAAGTATATACTCATAAACCCTTCATAATTATTTGTAAAGAAAATGAGAATTATCCTAAGCATATCCCCTGAGAGTATAGTAACAAAGAGTGCAGCAAGGCCCATTGTCGTGCACCAGTTCCTGTTCGAGTCTAGCTCAAAGTGGTGTTTTCGGGTTTTACCCCTAGGTAAATCTGTGCCAGATCCGCCTCTACCTTCTTGTATCCAGATAGGGACGTATTTTTTTGTAAAACTCACAAAATCTCTACATTACCAAAATTCTAGGAATTTCTTCTATACTAATCCTCAAATTCTATCATAGGTCTATGTGCTCTAAGCAGAGTTTATCTAAATCTAGCTTCCAAGGTTATTTCTAAACATCCTCTGATACCAACTGTAATGCCCCGACCCCAGTTACCCAGAGTCGGTGCATTATTTTAATACATTGGCATGATCACAAAAGATAAAGTCTCAAATGACCGATCGGTTTAGCAGTCTTGGAAAATAGATTACATATATGAATGTTACATTACACTTTATAACATACAAAACAACATAACTAATCCTTTATTAATTCCATTACTCCCTTGGCTTAACCCTACATATCAATCACAATACAGTTCTTGGAATCCTGGGAAAAATAAAACATAGAAAGGGGTGAGCTCAGATGCTCAGTAAGGATAACAATACAGTAGAAACATTCATAAATAATCATAAACATTTAAGGAAATGTAGAACTAAAACAGAAGCCTTTTAAACTTGAAATTCAGCATAATATGGAAAAAATAAAATGAAGTAATTCCATTTACTTATTCACATGGATATTCTACTAGTCGAATAATCACATGGAATATCACTAACCACTTTCATAATGATGGAATACATAATTCCAAACAATCATAACCACATAGTAAAGGCCTTGTGCCAAGACTAAAAATAAGATTTTTTCAAGGCCTCATGCCAAGACACTAGTTTGCCTCATGATACCTACCGATGCATTGAGGAGCTATAGAGGGCTCCACCCGTTACTTACTAAGTCCAATTCATTCCTCATATGAAAAGGTTTAAACAAAACATAAACATCCATATTAAAACTAGAATATTAAATGTCAATAATCCATAATCCATGATTGGTATAAAAATAACACATCCATAGTCAAATATATCACAAAACCATCAATACAATATGGATTTTTTGTATCATAATAAATCAACTTCAAATAAGTTTAAAATCCATCAGTGGATGTTGATATAGATGAAAATGCATTCCAAAACTCTTTGAGGGAAATATCCCTTTTTCATAAAAACATTTAAAAGTAACAAAATTTATAAAACAATACATTTAATGTAATTTTTGAATCAAAGTGTCCCATACCACTTTGAAACTTTTTAAATTAATTAACATTTTAAAAACATTCATGTCCATATAAATAAATCCTTAAAACCCATTTTTAAAACATGGACATTAATGAGAATGATTTAGAAGAATAAAAATTTAAAATATTTAAAATGATGTTTTAGAAAGGAAAAGTACCTTAAAAATAATCCCTTTAAAAACACTTCTATGAAACATGGACATGGATAATAAATATGTCCCAATAGATACTTACGTAAAGACAACCTCGTATAATAAAGATATCGTGAAATTAACCATTACCAATTTGGTAACTTACAAAACATACACCCCATGAAAGAGGTATCATATAATGAATATGTAAATACACATAAATTAAAGTGTATTACACAAGTAATACAATTATGTGCAGTACATACACCACACAAAAGGTAATAGTGGAAATATGGTATGAATCTCACGGGAAAAAGGAGTGAGATGAAAACCCCTTACTTGGCACTTTCCTTTAGTTGAGGGTATGTTTAACCTCTTGTATGAAGACCATAGTATGTTATTAAATTTTAACAGAACCATATTAATATTTATGATATCATTCATTATTCATTTATGACTTTATACTACCCATTTAATAATAATTTCCATGTTAAATTAACATTTCGGGTAATAATTGCTTTCTTTATCGTACGTGTTTTGACTTTTTACTCTTGATTGTATCACTTAGATCATGATTTAAATACTTCCAGAATATAAAAAATGATTTATATATCATATATATTTAGAATATAAATATGTATAATACACATCTATATGAAATGGAAAACACCGTTTACGGATATGGTAGTCCGTACGTACGCATAAATGTTGTTTCTGTTTTCATAACATATTGAAGGGAACTAAGTGAAAAAAAAATATGTAAGTACATATATATATATATATCATGTATCATTATTATGTCATATATTACAAACATATTAGTAATATATTTTTTTAATCGTCGATGAATGGTGAATGTGGAAATGAATCCTATCGTGTTGTGGAGACGGTAATTCGTACTTACGCACGAGCGACAATATCATTTCCTTAAAGGTGTGGAATTGGATGGTATATTAATTTTATAGAGACATTATCATTTTATTTTCATTATTTATATACATATTACTCATCATTATATCCATCCAAATAACATAGTGTTAAATAACAAATTACACCATAGCGTGGAGACGGTTAGCCGTACGTACGCACGCATGGTGACATTATCATTCTTAAGATGGATAGAATAATGAATATAGTTGTGAAATATTTATAATAACATCACAATATATAGAAGATACAAGATTTATTATTTTTGAATGTAAATAACAAAGAAAGAATAAGTGGAAGAAGAAAGGAACTTGAAAGAGGGTGGTGAAATCATTACCTCTTCTTCGAGTTCTTCCTTTTGATTTGATCAAAAGGGCTCCTTAGGTTGGATTTCTGATCCAAATAAGGCCTCTAAGTTGAATTTAGGGAAGTTGGGGGGATATTTGGGAAGGTTTATGATAAACCAAAACTCTTTGATGGTATGAATTGGAGAGAAGGGTGAGTTCCCTTTTATAAGAGGGGTGAGGGGCACCTTAAGAAAAAACTTACAATATTATTTTATAATAAATTAATATTCGGATTATAATGAATCAAAAGTGACTTATTTAAAAGATAATGTGGGTATGGGTCGAAATAATTTCAACCAACAGATTTTAGATAAGTATGGGTCACTATATTAAGATTATCATTTATATTTAACTCTTAGTTAAAGTGTTTGACATTTACCATGTCTCTTTGTATTTTTATATTATATAGTTAATAAACATACTATATACTTCCAAGAGACCCCCAAGTGGTCCATTAATGATAAACCTATCATTATATAAGTCCTATGTTTGAGCATTGTATTTTTATAAATAGAATATCAATTAATAATATAATATTTATTTTTAAAACTCTTTTATGTCAATTTTGAAAGTATTTAATAATTGATTTTTTTAAAATCTTAAAAACTTTATTAATTCAAACAAAATTCATTTAGGCATTCCTAAAATGTCATATTAACCAATAAAATTCCTTTATGTCATCAAAACGTTCATATTATATTTATTTTAACATTTAAAATACCAGTTATTGGATTCGTTCATTAATAGAGAAAATAATGCATCATTATTATGTCTTAAATAAATTTAATTATTCAATGTATAAAAATTATAAATAAAATACCATTACGTATGAAATATATTTATCTTTCTAAGGAATATTTATAGTCTAAATTATAACATATATAACCCTATGTAAAAATTGATTTTCTAAAAGATATATGCTTATGTCATTTTTGAATTTACTTTAACTTAATTAATATAAAGTGTCATTATCAGTTAAAAGTGGCTCTATGGGGTCCCAAAATTGACCCAAAGATGCCCATGGTCGGATTTGTATCAACCAATAGGGTTATGAAAAATTTTAGGGTAATTTAATATTATTATAATATTATGTTCTTATCCTTATTTACTGTATTTACCCTTTAACCATGGTAAATAAAATATTTACCGATGTAATTATTCAAAATGTCTAAAAATAAGAGTTACCTTTTTACAAAATTTGGAAATTCTGATTCCAAATATGGAATCAATTTTTACCAATTCAAAACACAGAAGTGGCAGAAATTAATTTAAAATTAATTCCCATTGTAAAAAAAGCTTGTTTTTATGAGATAATAACTATCAAAATATTCACACTAGTTTATGTCTGGTTTATATGTGAAATTATGTCAAATGACCAAAATTTTATTAAATGGTAAATATATATTCTAAATATACTTTAAAACCACTCAAATTCATAATGTATCACTCTTAATTATTTTGATTAAAAAAGTTGTTTTTAATTAAAATTTAGTAATTTTCACTATTCATCAAAATATGAAATTTATCAGAAAAGTACCAAAAATTCACCCTAAGATAATTTTGATATTCCAAATCCAAAAAAGAAGTCCATTTGAAAGATGAAATTTATAACTTTTTTAAAAGTGGTTATTACTTTTCATAACGACTAGTTTGATTGGTTATGGTGTGTGTTAGAAATCGAAGTTGCTTACAACACACGTTATCGTACTATGGATGCTTGGGGTGTTATACTGAAACTCTCATTATCCCCTCTCATTAAACATTATTTACACCTGTTACCATGCCATAATTTAGTTAGGGATCCTCCCATTATCTTCTTTATTTATGATTCTTTATTATCTTATGAATTCCTTTCCAAATTATGGGATATTTCCATGTCCCTATTACTTCCCATCTAATTACAAAAGTAATGAGATACCCCTTTGTCTCTAATCAACCAATTTTTCAAATTTTTAAGCAACATGGTTATTCTATAGAAATTTCTCCAAGATTTTCCATGAAAAAATAAATGTTTAGTGAATGCAATTACTATTTTCTATCAAGGGTATTCACCATTATACACATATAATTATTTGACATAGGACTTACATGTATATATTAAACACTAATTGATTGGAGAATAAAACATGATGATGATTGAATCAATGTTGTGTGATTTCTATGGATAACATAAGCATGATAATGAAATGAAGGTGACATGTGTGCCCAGAATTATTTAGTGCTCCAATTCATTGGGTATTGATTAGTTTAATAAAAATTATTTTGGGAATAATAGTGAAAATAATTCCTTAATGTGACTCTTTCCATATTAATTTCTTTTTTTTAATCCTTTACATATGTTTATGATGTAGTGTGTTATGATTTTTTCACATTTCCCATGTTGCATTTATCATTATCAGGCAATATCATGTCTCTTTTTTCATGTTTGGAGTTCATACTTCTTTAATTCCACAATGATATTACTATTGTCTAACATGAGTTATTTTTTAATATTATTTTATTTTTATTCCATTACTGTGATTTATAGCTCCCCCTTTCTTATGTATGTCCCCAAGTTACCCCATATAGTGTTTAATACTATGTAATATTATGTGCATGTGAAAGAGATTTTCAATAAAGATGTTTTATTCACGATTTAAGTTATTATTTAATGTTCCTAATACCAAATGGAACTATCCTTTTGGATCATTCAAGTTTTATTATTTTTTGTCTTATTTAATAAATCATTGATTAATGAGAAATAAAGAGTAGGGTTGTTATACATTGTATCATATAAAAAGTTTATTTTTTTGGATTAGGATTGTAAAACTCTAGAGATAGAATTAAGTAGAAAAATAACTGTAAGAAACCCTCTATAAATTTTGGTAACTATATTTTAGGTTGTTTATCAAGAAAATACATCTCTTTTTAGATACTATAGGGGGATGTGGCTCTAGAACAGATGTACATAGCAGTAAGACCTGAAATGAAACATTGGCTATACTTAACTAGGAACTGGTGCACAACAATGAGCCTTATTTCACACCTAGTTTGACACTTTTAGGGTATATTCATTATTAAATTAATAATGTCATTATGAACCATTATTATGGAAAAAAGTTACCATAATAGTATCTGTTAGGTAATATATCATGGATAACATAGATTGAATCATAGAAATTCATATGTTATGGAAATAAAAGTAATTTAAATGTTCTCTATTTTTTGTCATTGTATTACTATTTATGTGTTCTATATTTTAAAATTAATCATTCCTAATTTTCCATTTTCTCTATCCAATTTCTAGAAATATGATGAATCAGGTAAAAAATAAATGTGACGGGAAATATGATGACTGCCCCAATGAGATTCCCAACCCAATGGGAGTATGAATCATGAAATTTATGATGATACTATCCCAATTGACTCAAGATTTGAAATGAACCCTATATCACGAGTGGCATCCAAATCCCCATGAAATAGAATAATATTCAGACTAGGGATATTTGCGATAAAGTCTTATGGAAATAAATGGATCATCTGATCCCTTAATCATGGGAAAATGGTCCAGTTCCATTTAAGAGATCTTCTCATCCTTCAATGTTCCAAAAAAAGTGATTTTCTGACTATTTTTTTCATTTGGATGGATATTATAATTAGTGATTGATATATATTAACAATACAAAACCTAAGGAACAGATCAAAGTGATGGGGTGGAAGTAATTTTGGAAACTGTTTTCTGATAAATATATTCCTCGCATTTTTTGACTTAAAATGGAATGGTATTTCCCTTCCCACAATAAAAAAATATGAATATGTCAAAGAGTATGAGGAAAGATTTATAATACATTGATTATATTCCTATGTCTTTGATGTTAACCTCGGTTTCATGATTGGATGCTTCTTTGGTGGGAAAAACCTATTCATCCAAATGCCCTCATGATCTGAGGCTTTGATAAATATGTGGAAATTTTATGATGTTCGCTCAAAGTCAAGATAGATATCAATGAATCTCAGGGGTATCATAGGGATTAGATGCATAAATTGCAGCTTAATTTGGGTGGTCTGATAGTGAAATCCAATGGTGCTATAAAATTTAAATATCCCACTTGTTAATGGTGAAGAAGGAAGCGCCACAGAAATTGACTAAGGGGAATGAGGATATTATTTAGGTGTGGGAAATAAGGATACCTATTTAGTGATTTTTTAAAGTAGAAACCGACTAATGTATTAGAGGATAGAAATTCTCCAGTATACATCAGTGCATGGTTCATCACTTCAACTACAAAGAACCATGGCACTTTTCAAACCAATGAACTAATCCATGGGTTTTTAGAGACAACCAATAAACTCCATGGAAGCGAGGGATATCATTTTATCTTAAATTAAAATGTCTATCCAAAAAAATGAAGTGGTGATAGGTACTCTAGTTATTCATTCAATAATAGTGAATATCCTTTATTATTTTGGTTCTATACATTCCTTTATATCCGGAAATTTTAGAAGAACTATTAAAACACCATCATAAAGCATGGATGTAGAGTTGTCAGGGGAAATGGAAAATGGGGAAATTATTTCATCCCCAGAGTATAAATAATACACTATAAAAAAATATGGGATTATCTTCCCAATAAACCTTTTCACACTCCCTTTTTTGGAATTTTATTCAATTATATACATAGATTGTATTTCCATATATATATATATCCAACATAAATTTTTGTGAGAATAAATTCAGTCTTCATATAATGAATCGTCCACTGATTCTATACAAATTTATGGAGATCGATTAATATTATTTATAACCAATACCCTAGGAATGGATATTATTTACCTATTTATAATCATATCTAGATCAAATTATTGATTCTAAGGAATGAATCATCCTTGAATAAATTCTGATTATAAGGGAATCTACTAATGTTTTTCTAATGGAATTGTCTGGTCTTCCTCCTAGATTAGAGGTTGAATTTTCAACTGATCTTATACATGGGTAATTACCATTATCCAAGACATCATATAGAATGTATTTTCTTGAACATTAGGATATGGAGAAATAATTATAAGAGAATTTGGATAAAGGGTTCATACATTAAACTATTTCACCATAGGGTGCACTAGTCATCTTTTTCAATAATAAGGATGGGTCAATGCACATTTGCATTGATTATCATGAGCTTAAGAAGATCATCATAAATGGAATGTATCATCTACCATGGATTGATGACTTGTTTGATCAGCTATGTGAAGCAAAATACTTATCCTTATAGAATCTTTATTTAGGGTATTATAAGGTTATGGTGAAGATAGAGGATATCGCTAAGACAATATTTCATACATGTTTCAGGAACTATGTATTCATGGTGATGAAATTATAACTCACTAATTCCCCATCAATCATCATGGACATGAAAAATAGTGCCTTTAGAGATTAACTCAACAAATTTTTTCTTTCCATTATAGATGATATTACAATATTCTTCCAAACCAAGGAGGTGGATAAGGAGAATCAGAGCACTCTGCTAAAGACCATGCCAAAGGAGAAGCTTTATATCGAGTACAAAAAATTAGAGTTCTTGTTGAGGGAGGTATCATTCATGGGGCATATCAACACAAGAATTGGGATATTTTTGGACTCTTCAATGAACAATGATATTGAAAAACGGTTGAGGTCAACATATGTGACATATATTTGTATCTTCCTTGGATTAGATTGGAACTATCAAAGATTTATGAGATATCTCACACAATTTGAAAACTCTATAACAAAGAAAAATCAGAATGGAGTCATGTTTTTTGGAATAATTAATGTAAATATAGCTTCATTGAGTTTAAAATAAGTCTCATAACATCATCTATGCTCACACTACCCACAATTTAAAATATTTTTGTGGTATTCAATGATTCTTTGAATAAGGTCTTGGGATTTTGTTAATGAAAAATGGGAAAGTGATAACATATAACTCGAGGCAATTAAAAATTCATGAGAAGAACTACCCAACTCATGATCTAGATTTGGTTGTAGGGATCTTCACATTTAAAATTTGGTGTAATTATCTATTTTGGGAGAAATGTTAAATAAATACAGATCACAAATCCTAAAGTATATATTCACGCAAAAAGAGGTGAATATAAGCCGATGAAGATATTTAGAGCATATAAAACACTCTGAAATCTCAATCCACCACCATAAAATGATAGTATATAAGGAGACATAAACTCTATGTAGAGAGGATACATCAATATAATCATTGATGATAATTGAGAAGGATTACATCTACTTATACGTGAAGATGATAGATATGCGAATTATAAAGGAAGTAACATCATCAATCCATTCACAAATGATTTTTCATCCATCTCTTTTCAAAAAATATGAAGGAAACCCAAAGAGATGATGTGGGATTTTAAAGGAAAGTAGAAACTATATAGAAAGGTAAATCCTTGTAGTTCATTGTTAATGAATAAGGAGTTGTGATATTTGGGTCACGAATATGTGTACCATCAACTAATAAGTTAAAGAAGGGGTTATTTAGTGATGCACAAAGCTAACATTCTACATCCATCCTATAATCAAGAATATATATTGAGATATTGGAGTGCACTTTTAGTGGGAAAATATTAAGAAGAAGTTCAAGGAGTATAAATAAAGATTTATTGTATGTTATAAAGTTATGATGGAAAGTAAAAAATAAAAGGGGATGATGAAACCATTACACATACCTATAGGGAAATGGGAGAAACCCCCCATGGACTTTTTCACTGGTCTTCTAATGAAATCAAGAAAAAATAATGATATCTGGGTTGTAGTGGATAATATTATAAGTACTACAGACTTATTTTTTATTCGATATTACCTCTCACTCGATCAAAATTCAGGGATAAAAATTATAGATGTGGCGAGGATACAAGGAACACCATTATTTATTTTATTTGACCGAGATCCTAGATTTACCAATAAGTTCTAGAAGAGTCTTCCCCATGCTATAAATATTACTTTAAACATAAAAATGGATTATCACCCAAAAACTGATGGCCAATCTAAGTGTTCTATCCAGAAACTAAATAATATGTTGATAGAATTCTCAATTGACTTCAAATAATTATGGGACTAATATCTTCTTCTAGTCGATTTATCATGTAATAATAGTTTCCACTCTTGAATCCAAATGGATCCCATGGATCCCTTTATGGGAATAGTTAAATAATATATATATGGTGGGATGATGTTGGGGATCACATACGGTTTTTTCCTAAAATAGTTGGGGAAAAGATGGAAATAGTTAAGACCATTCATCAGTACATCAAGGATGCTCATAGTTGATAAAAGAGTTATGGTGAAAATCATTGATAGGACAAAAAATTTGATGTTGGAGACATGGTATTCCACTGTATATCACTATGGATTAATGTCATGAGATTTTGGAATAATGGAATGATTAGTGTAAGATACAATGGACCCTTTGGGATCCATGACCGCATCATAATGGTGGTTGATCTATTAGCATTCCCACATAACAAATCTCATAAACATGATGTTTTCCATGTATCCATCTTGAGGGATTACATACCAAATCCTTCACATATCCCAAATATAGATGTGGTAACGTTGGAGAATGATATTTCCTATGAGTATAAACCGGTGAATATATTAGATCATAGAGACAAAGTTCTATGAAATAATACAATGCACCTTTTCAAATTGTTGTAGAGAAACTACATGTTTTATGAAGATACGTGATAATTGAAGGAGGTTATGAAATTGAATTTCCCTAATATTTTTTAATGGGTGAAATGAAAATATTGAGGGAGAAATTTTTGAAGTGGGAAATATTGTAACCACCCAACCTGTTATAAATAAAATTACACTTTATATTTAATTAAATGCCTTATTATGTATTTTCATTATATAAAACGCCAAAACATCTTTGGTTATATATTATTGTATTTAATATAGTTTCAAGAATCATTACCATTGATAATATATTTATTGAACAGTGATCACAAGATTAGAATAAATATAGGGTTTCACCAAATCCACTTAAAATAGACAAAGGAAGTGACAGCCTTAACCAGTAGTTCGGTACCCTATAAAGCCCATTTATTAAAGATTATAAGAAAAATAATCTCTAGTTTTTCCCTTGATCAATACCAATTTGTGATACAACAACTTAAGAATGAGAAAAAAATTATGGGATAAGTTAAAGCTCAGCAATATCCCGATTCAAGCCTTGTTCGCCGAACCACCCCTGAAAGTCTAATAGTCACAGACCTTACCCTTAGGGGGTTTTATATTATATTAAAGGGAGATGTATCATGACCATAGAAATAAAAGTATGTACATTATTTTATATATAATAATTAATATATTTTCATCCTATTTCTGTTATATTATAATGGATTTTTATTTTGATACAATAAAACATAAATCTTATTTTTACGTAATATTAAATTTCAATTAAGAAATTTATTTTGTTGAATTAATTGATTTTTGTAAAAAATAATATTCTAAGAAAATATTATTATTAAATAATTTTTATGAAATATAAACGATCATATAATTCTTATAAACCAAATGTAATTTTTATAAGGGTGAAAAAAATATTATTTTCAAAAAACCTAGCATTTTTCAATAAAGGTAAACTGTTATTTTAAAGTGAAAATAAAAATATTTAGAAAAATATTTGAAAAAAAAGAATATTTTTTTGGATTCATAATGTATAAATTTTGTACTGGTGAATTTTCAATAATATTCCTAGATAGTAGAATTTTTTGAAAATAATTAAAAACTGTATAAATATATAGTGTGTATTATAACATCATAATGACCCAAAAGTGATTCAATAAATACTACAAATGGTATCTAGGACTAAATATATCTTTTACCTTTAAAACAATGTGATTTTAAGTTTATATTATTAAATTTATTAAACCATTATAAGTCCTCCAAAACCATCAATATATTTCACAGTTTTAAAATCACTTGTTATGAGTATGATTCACCTACACATAAGAAAGGAATTATTTTTTTTATGTTAGGACCATAGCCTTATTAAAAAATTAAAACCACTCCCATTTGTTAGAAACCATGGGAAAACCCATGTTATGGTATGTGGTTTTTGTTATTTTATTATATATAGTCGAAAACCTAAACTTGAGAAATAATAAAGGAATCCCCACACATTTAATATATAAACCCACCAAATATCCCACTTATCTCCTCTAAAATTCTTTGAGAATGTTCATACTCTACATTCCCCTCTATAGATTCATCCCAAGGCTCCCCCAAGATCTCAAAAATCTCCACCCAAAAATTATCAAACACTCATGTTAGTGATTTCTATCTTCTCATTTCCATTCAATCACCTTTTTTATGTTACGCATCATAGTTTCAATTTTTGGTTGTTTGGGTATGTTTTCCTACAACACTATTAAAACCCATTTGTTTTCCATGTGATTATATACCCCTTTCACCCTCACTATTCTCTCCCATTAACCTTTATTTTCACCTCTTACCACACTAAATGTTTTACAAGACCCTCTCATTCTCCACATTATTGATGATTATTCATTAAATTATTACTTTTATTCCTAAAATTGGGATATGAATTTACCTATCCCTATTACTAAAGATTTTTTTTCCAAATTATGATAAAATCATTTCACTCTCATCAACCCATTTTATGAATTTTTATGCAATGTTGTTATGCTGTTGAAAAATCACCAAAAATTCCTATGAAAAAACAATTTTGAAGTGAATACCATACAAATGTAATATTAATGGTGTTCTTCATTATAAACTTATACTCTATTGACATGGGTATTACATGTATTTATTCCACACTCCGTGATAGTTGAAAAAAATATGATGATGAATAAATCTATGTTTTTTGTTTTATGTGGCACACCTAAGAACGACAATGAAATTAATGAGATAGATGCACCCAGAATTATATAGTGCACCAATGCATTGGGTATTGTTTAGTCTCATGAGATTTCATATTGGGATAAGGAGTTATCATGATTCCTTTATTGTAAATTTTCATCATTATTTCTCAGTAGTTATCCTTGAATAATATTTATGATGTAGTGTTTTATGTTTTTCACACATTTCACATGTTTCCATTATGATTATCATGTTATATCATGTCTCTTTATTCATGTTTATGATTCATACATCACTTATTCCCCACTTATATGCCTATTATCTAGCATGAATTACCTTATTTGTTTTATTCTATGTTAATTTCCATACTAGGATTTATAGCTCACCCCTTTCTTTTTTGTATGTCCCCAGGTTATCTGATGTAGTTTTATGTATAAAGGAATATTTTGAGCATAGAAAATAGGTTTTCAATGATGATTTTGTACTCTGTTTTTGAGTTTTTATGTAATGTACCTAATTCCCGATGAAACAAGACTTATCAATATTCATGGTTGTATTAAGTGTAATATTATGTAATTAATCATGTATTAATGTGAAAAGATGAGTGGATTTGTTATAAAAATGATGAGTCCTAGGAGAAGTGACTAGCATAAAATATTATGGAGTCAGATACATGACTTTAAAATTGTTGAGATCAATGTAGTCATTCAGATAAAAACTATAGGGAATATATCATAGGGGTCATGAGGTAACACAAGATAGTCTATAAAGGAAATGCTTGGATTGTCCCATTTCAAGAGAACTAAAAAGAAAAATTAAATAGAACACTTGGTGAGCGTGGGGGAAATTATTTTGGTGTTGATGAATGATCTTACATCAAGACAACCTACAAATATAAGGGAAATAATGAAAATTGTAGGATTAAAGATAAATTTTAGGGAGATGTTATCAAAAATAAATCATACTTCTCCACATATTAATAAATCCATGAAATTTGAATCATGCAATGCATAGAAATATGAATCCAATGTCAATAAAGAAATTTATGAAATATAGGCATAACAACTATAAAAGTTACATTGAAATAAAAAAATGAAATAGTAATTGAAAAAATATCCAAATTGAAATAAAAAATATTTACATATGGTTTTATCACAAAAAACACTCTTGAATTGGGACTATATTCATTAAACATAAATAATTTAGCCTTTGATTTGGGAATTACTTTAGTAAAACAATTATTAGAATTAATTTCAGTGTGTATCTTCATGATACACATCATTCAAGATTTAAAATTATCCATAAAATGAATTCAAATTCCTAAATTCCATGATCTAGCATATAATTCATATATCATAGATAGGTGATGGGAATATTTGAAATCACATTGCACACCACCAATTAAAATAGATAATGAAAAATCATTAATTATTCTATTTTACTAGATAAACATATTTAGTGATTTTGTTAAAGAAAAATCTTATACCTATGTGGTGCACAATGAAACTACAAATTTTGTATTACATTTCTTAGAAATACATCCACTAAATGTAACAAAACAAAACAAATAATATACATTTAACTATAAATATTAATGTCATAATCATAATAATAAAAACTCCAATAGTATCATTATAATAACTACCATTATTTTTATATAAATTTCATAAATTATTAGACATATATGTAAATTTTATGATCCATATAAAATCCTAATGATGTAGTTTCCTATATTTTCCCATAAACAAATTTATTGTAAAGATAGAGAAGAAATTTCAGGTATAGAAAAAAATTTCATACATATGACTTTTAATAGGGTTAAAATACATATTCATATTCATGAATATTATCTCAACTACCAAATTGGGGGATTGAGAAAAGGACAACTAGAAATTATTACACAAGGGGATACTATTATATTTAATTTTTTCACACATGAATATATTTAAAAACTATATAATATAAGAATTCGATTATAGATAAGAAAAATTATCCACACCATGTGTAAATATTTCTATTTTATTTTTTTAATTACTCTAGTATTTAAATATAAAATAGAATCATTTTAGTACTTAACCAAATTTATAAGATTTTTTTGTTATAGATTAAAAGAATGTAATCTTTATATAGAATAATATAAATGTTTTATACTTAATAGACATAAAATAAAAACATACATTAAAAATACTAGTTTTAAAACCATTGTCAATCATAAAAGAATCAAAATATCATGTCATTATCATAAAGAACTCTTATGTAAATATAAGGAAATATATAAAATAAGTGTGTGATTAGGGTTAATGTACTTTGAAAATAATATAATAGGATTAATATAAACTCTCTCATTTAGTTTTCTATGTTAAAATGTAGTTTTAAAATATAATTGATCAGTATAGAAATAGTGCATGATAGAAAGGGAAATAATAATATAAATATATGAATGTTTGAAACCAGGGTAGAATTTACCACTAGATTTTATCTGTTTGCATTGATGTATCCCCATAGAAACTATCCAGGATTTGTATTTTATTTTGAAAACCGGAGAAATATTTTTATCAATTTTAAAATCCTATTTCCAATCAATTATTTTCAAATTTTTTGGTTTGTTTACAAGTACACTTTCCTTATTCATAAGACAGTAATTCATTTAATCTTCCCTTATGGATAACCACAATCAAGACTCTTTATATTTCCTCACTTTCTTACATGTTTTTGATCATCTTGGTTTATGACATGATAAATATTAAAATCATACTTTACCACATTAACATGATTTATGTGAGTGGGGGAGGGGTTATATGTTCCTCCTAACTATATCAAAAGTCAATTCACCCTCTTTAATATAATAAACAACCTCTATATATTATTCAGATTGTGAATCAAACTAAACTCACATTAAACCTAAGGGAAAAGACTTATTGATATATTATTGAGTTTATATTGGTCTCAATACACTATAGTAATATCAAAACCCAAATATTAGATTGCACCACTTTCAATAATGTTAACAGTCTTTCTTATTAGAATACTGGACTAATTGAATCGACGTCATGAATAATTATACATTTCTGATATTCAATATTATCAATCAAAATTTTTTAACACATAACACCCTTATGAATACCAATAAATATTTACTTTAAAACCCTTGGTTCCATCTTATCATTTTAAGTGTGTACATATGTTATGTATGTAGACACATATGGTCTGCAAGAATGTGTTTTTTAATTCAAATATTTTTAGGACTTTTAAATTAAGCAGTTTTTAATGAGTTAAACTATCATAGTTGATGATTCGTTCTAAAAGGATCAAGTTAAACTGTTGTGTGACAACATGCATCTCACCCTCTTTAATATATTCATATTCATACACTCATATAACCCATTTTATTAGTGGGTTTCAATAAAAATTTGGTATCTATGGATACCTCCATAAAAATAAAATTTAATAAACCCATTAGACATATATTTAAAATCATTATTAGTACTAAGAGCCTATAATTTTTTATTAAATCCTTTTTATACACCAACATTCATATTTCAGAATGTATAAAAGGTAACAAGATTATCCTTTTTATAGAGAATCCATACAATATATGATTAATTCTCAATTAATGTGACAATGTATTGGCCACTGTTGATAGAATAAATCCAAGGGGGATGCCAAAGTATGGATTGTACACACTCATGAGGGTTTATAGTGGGTTAAATTGATATTTTGAAACTCAATATTTGAGAAATACCCTATACACATTCATCAAAAAATTTAAGGCTAATAGGAGTTATATTGTACAAAAACCCAAAATTCCTAGGCCTCCAATTCTATTGGGAATTATTTGAAAACACTAGGAAATAAAAGTCACTAAGTTTCTTCATGGAAGTCTTACCATATAATATATGAAAACCATTCAAGAGGGTTCTGTTCATCATAATGATGAGGCCATGGTCAATTAATTGACTTCAAAAACAAGACCAAAAGTTATAAACCTTTTTATCTTGAATTAATATCAAAATTATGTTTCCCTTTCATTTTTGTACCAATAATACCACTTATGGATCATTAACCAACTCATAATATTTTTTGGGAGAGATATAACCAATAACAATGAGAGAAAAATTCTTATTGATTCCATAAATTTATATCACATGACTCAATCTTCATTAATTAAGTGAATTATTAACTTTTAGGAACATGTGAAATAAGTATCTCGTGTTTATTATCAACTCTATAATAATACTATGATCCCAATAATTCAACACATTTATAGTTTCGATACCAAATTCACTTAACAAATAGTTATCACTATTATTTTATTTATAATTACTTATTTTTTCATAATTTTCATACTTATATTCAAAGGTTATTATATAGGATATATTTCATCACTATATTTTTGAATTTGGAACATATATTCATTGACTGACCACTCTCTATCTATGTCATCCTAAATTTTAACTCATCCCTCTAATGTTTATCCTCTCAACCTCACCCATAATAGTGCCATTATATTGAAGTTATTTAACTAATAAATCATTTTGAACCGTGAACTCACCCAATATGTAGAACTATATTCCTGATATCCAACTCTCTTTTAATAACCCATTTATCCTAGAGGCCATTAGTAATTCATTCAGATGATTTTTATTTTTAAGTGAAGTTAATATTTGAGTGTAAAACACTATAGTTACTCAAATATGGATGGAAAAGAATTTATCATCTCCTCTAATATAAAAAATTTCCCTCTATCTATACCTTGATATCACTTTCATGTAAAAAGTTTTATATACCCAAATCCCATTGGATATTTCTCACACTTCCACCTTTAATGTCATAAAATCTTTGTGTGTATGATTCATAATAATTTGAATCCTAGCACAAAAAAAAATTATTATTCAAAAAGACTCCACTATGAGAAAGGTCTCTATTCCACACTCAAATTTGGAGTCATATATCACTCATAAAAAATTACTGAAGGTCTACATCATTTTTTTGGCTCCATAAATGGTTGGAATATATTAGGGGTCTATTCATGGTCTAATCCATCAGTTCCATCTTCCGGGGAAATTTTTTTCAATAAAATAGATAAGGGTATGGATATTTTTCTTAATATGAGGTGTAATCATGGGTTTTTCATCCATATTCTAAAGAGTAATATTCACAAATGTAAAAAAATTATGATCAGTATCCTCCAGATCCTTTAATGGATATAATTACAAGCACAACTCCATTTATCTATCTTTATAATGTTAGAATTTCCTTTATTAAGTATTTTTTTCTAGGTGTCCTAGGGGCATTATATTATTTTCCCCTTAAGATATTTTAGTGGTAAATGTAATTTAGTTGGATCTTCCAACTCTCACTACCAAAGGGTCTGCTTTACTTTTTCCCTATATCGAGGTACTCAATGTCATGTGTACTCCACCATCCCTCTGGATCATGGTGAGAGATGTAGTTCAAGATATACCATATGGTCCCACTATTTACCACAATTATATTTATTTCCTATATATGGTTTATAAAGATATAACTTTTTTCCTCCTTGAACTAACTCAATGAATAAAAAAATTACTCCTCTACAAGGGGAATAATTAGTCACACCATGTTCAACACTTATATAAGTACTTCCTCTACCTGAAGCTAGGTATCCTTAAGTCTCTGGCCCTATCCATACATATCTCCATGAATTCATCTCTATTATAAAACGACATGGGAATTGGCTCCCCTTCCAAGAGTGTATACACATAAATGTTAATTAACCAAAAACATATCTCATTTATAGTTTTTTATGATGAATCACAAAGAAGCATTAATCTATAATTTTGAAATAAATATCTATATCGAAAACCACATGCATGTATTCCCTTATGACACTCATGTATGGAAATTCTAGAAAAAATAAATTCCATTTTTTTGTTATAAATTATTCCCATGATATTTCCATTGATGTAATTGAATCTCTAACATCTTACTTTATGTCTTTAATAATTTCAAAAAATATATATCAGAAAAGGAAGAGTTGTGGATGGATTTGTTTTATATCATTCCCCAATCTGGTGAATGTTTTATAGGTAGTGATTCAATATCATTAATGATCTATAAGAAAAATTTGTTTTTTACATGAGTAAGGAAATTTACGTTTCCCATAGATTTTTCTCTAATATAAATTTAATGGATCTTGGTTTTACTATTATAAAATTTGAATGGTATAATAAAAATAGAATAGGTAGAAGATTATGAAGATAGTTGGTTGGGTTTTTGGAATATTTCTTAGAATTTCCATATTATCATGCTCATATAGCTATCATCTAGAATTGTTATTATTTAATCACTCTCCATTTTTTCTATAGATCAAATGTTATATAATTAATATCAAGAACGTAAATTTCTATAATATATGGTTATAAGATCATTATTTTATCTCAATGGTATATACCTCATAGAATTATTTAATTCATGGGTATGAAAGGTTAATATTTCGCAAAAAAAACTACATCAATAGAAGGGACACATTATATAGGGGAATAATTGCAGTTAAGTCACCTACTCAACCTTGTAATATCTTATGTTAGAGGTAAATCAGAATTATCAATGGATTTAGGAATATTGGGTTGATGATATTTTTATGTTTATATCTATAAATAAAATACATTTGAAAAAACATTATTTTATAAATATATGGGAGAATGAATGATCCTACAAAAAATAGATTGAGGAAGGAGGTCGAATCACAGTTTTGTTCCTTACATGTGTGAGATAAATGATATTTTTTGTTAATATATACCTAACTCATGAATACTGATCCATTAAAAGTAATGTTGAGACCACTGGGGTAATTTCATTATCCCATTTGATGGATTTTTTAGCTGGTTGATGTCATTCATCATAGGGTGGTTACTCAACAAATAAGTTGATAATTAGATAAAATTTCACTCTCAGAGTGTACTGATTACAATGTTTTTTTTAAATCTATTATAGATGATGAATAAAGTCTTTCTCCAAAAAATCATACATGTACCCATACCCTCATAGTTTCCCTAGCTCCATTAATACTATGGTTTGGGATTTCATCATTAAAGTTTTAATAGTTGTGGTGAAAAACATCTTCAACGGAGGTCCTCTTCCTCATGTAACAACATCCATTGTGCTCTATCTCATTACCAATGTGAACTATCCAAGAATATTTGGGGAATTAATACCCGTATTTTTTTATGATCTTTCCTATAATTTTCTCAAAACATTACTCTATAGTATATTATCATGTGTCTTACCTCTCTACATCTCAGATGAACATCATGGTATCCTCAAATGTAAGATTATCCAATGGTAAATTTGTGTGGCCTAGTAAATGTTACTATCCATTTATAAAAATTATATAGGATATAAATGACATGACCAAGACCTATTTCGAGAAACATTGTAATAGAATGTAATGGAACTTCCAAATAAAAGAAATTTGGGGTGTGTCTACAGATAATAGGAATTAAAATTATTAGGACCATGATGGAAGAAGTATTGATTGAGGTTGTTGTCTATTGCTTGCAATAAGTTTTGTTCGATTTTTTTAAAGAGTAAATTTTTCTATAAGGTCTAATATTTTGATAAATTAGTTTATTATTAACGTTTTTATGACACAAGAATCACATCACATTTAAAATTCTTCTAATAAAGGAAATTTTAATGATATAATGATCTGATGAAGATGGAATCATACGAAGAGGATCATGCAAAGGATACCTATCCAAATTCAATTAGATGATTTTTTTTGTATTTTTTGATCTTTGATGATGCTTTGTGATGAAATATTATTTCAAAATGATCCCATTGATCCATCAGACATCATGTACATTAATAAAATATTATGATGCATTGCAAAACATAAGTCACTAAATAAATGGGTTCTTAAAATATAATGTTACTAGATTATGTAAAATGAGAAGAATTGATGTTGATATAAAAATATAAATAGTGTGATTTAGAATAAAGTGGTTAATATTATTTGACCAAAAAATAAATATTCATTAATGTTTTTATGATTTCAAGGTTCGAATTATTTTTTGATGATTTGAAATGAATAAGATACATGATTCATCTAAAGGGGAGTTTTTTTCAATAATAGGGTTTTTTAGGAAATAAATTTATTAAAAAATGAGACTGATGTTTTCGTAGAAAAATCATATGGTAATGTATTGGTTAAATTGAATGAAACTAATGTTTCCCTATATAATAACCAGACCAACTTTATGTAAAATGCCGATCGACCAGAAGAAGTAACATGGAGGCAATGATTGTAATTTTATAATAAATGTTATCATATGAAGGGGAATCATATGGAATAATGTTTTTATGTTCCATCGAAAAAATGGTATAAATATCTATGAAATAAACATATGGTCATAATTGTTGAGTTGAATATTGTTTCAATTAGTTCAATGTTCCATATAATGTTTCATAAATATAAAAAAAATGTTGATATTGAGTAGATATTTTATTGTTTCAAATATCATGAAGGAAGATTAGGATACTCACTGATTATTATGGATAGATAAATATTGGTGATGTATTTGATGTTTTCCATATATGATCTAGAATATTCTAGAATAGTTGAGAATATTTTAGTGAATTGTTTTGAGCATGAGTAATGAATTTTAAATTGACATTGATGAGAAATAAAAATTATCGTACCTAGATTTACTATTTCATGTGATCCTATATAAAGGGATTTGTGATTGATAATATTTAAAAAGAATATATTTCACATGTTCAAAAGGATGAAGTGGGCGGTAGATTATATCATACTCACCTAATGGATGAACTCCCCATATGAAGATCTGAATGCTACAATATTTTTAATGGAGTTATCTATCCAAAGAATATATTAGATAGAAGATATGATTTCATTGATTAGATAAGTTATAATCAGAGACACTAGATGTCGTTTTTATAAAATGTGGATTATGAAAAACTAGGAATAAGAATGATTTTGCAGTTTTCCAGAGGCACCAGACAAATATATCAGAAGAATAAATCAGATTGACATTTATAGATGAACTCAATGAGTGGAGGACTCATACTATTGTCAATTATTTTTTAAAAACTAGATATTGGGTAAGGGATTTAATTTTTTAAAAAAAATATAAAATGTGATGATTTACATGTTTCAAAGTGACAACATACGGATCCTATTGGTGAAGGTTTCTTAACGTTGTTTTGAAATATTTTTTTGCCTTTATCTATTTGGAAAACATATAAACTATTTTTTTAATCATATTGTAGTTCAAGATTACGTATATTCCCTAGTTTTTGCAACCACAAAATGGTGATTTTTCTCTACATGGACTATGGTATTGTTTTATTTTAAAATAACGATAAAGATTATAAACTCTTACTAAGTAGTGAATCATGTAAATTATTGAGTTTTTATGGATGGTGATTTTATGCTTGTTTTAGAGATATTATAAATCTTTAAAATGTTTTGAACTATGTTTCAAAATTAAGAAACCTAACATGGAAAAAATTCATGGATTCACCACCACCACAACATAGTGATCACATAGGTCCAATCAAGTGGTGTTAAATAGAGTAGTTACATTAATTAAATCCTAATAGAATCTGGTAAAAAAGATTTTTTTATATAGATGATCAAAATTTTGTGAATAGTGAGGTGACTATGGTTTTCTATAGAAATAATTATCCTAACTAGAAAGTCATAATTTTTCCATATCCTATATATGGTAATTACGATTTTCATGAAGTTTATATAGATAGTTTCCAACTTTGTGAGGAGGGAGTTCCCTAAATAGCTGCTAATAAGAAGAATCTTAAAATTATTGGGGAGTTAGAACATTTATTATTTCCTCACTTTTTGAATGTGACCTTCTTATAGTTATGGATGTCATAATAAATAATATAATTTTTTAAAAGGTGAAGAACATATATAAAAGATATATAAATTTTATGAAAGGAATGAATCAAATAAAGTGGTTAAAGTAAGAAGATCATAACATGGGTAATTAAGAATATATTATTGATTTCATTATACTAGTGAATGACATTGTCAGCAACATAAGATATATTTATTACATTTTAGAAGATTCTACCATTATTGAAAATGTTTTTGAATTATTCATGATATGTTTGATGAAAGAAATTCACCCTCAGAGGATAGATATACAAAAACCCTTTCTCAAGATGATTTACCTATTACTCTCACCACATATGAAATTAAAAGCTAGAAATCGATGAACAAAAAAGTTATTGTGGATTGAGAAATTATATTCAATGACACCAGACAAGGAAAATCCCTGAAGGTTCTTGATGAAAAAGAAGGTAGTGACTCTAACACCTAAGACAAGTTTTTTAGAAATCTTGATGAATTAATATTATTTTTTACTAAAACATTGACAATTTGTATTGCTATGTAAAAAAGGGAAGTTACAACTAAAATATTTTGGTTATAGAGTAATTGTTATTTTTTTTGAAAATTTTACACATCAGTGGGATGAAGAAAAATGTGATGAATAACTTAGAAGGACAATAATATTTCTTAAGAATAATATAGATAAATAAAAATGAATTTTATTTAAAAAAAAGTTATAAAAACACAACAATAGAAAATCTTTATCTATATGTGAGTAATATAATAGTAATACCGAAGAGGAATCTAAAAACCTCTGTTATGATCTGGATGAAAGTTCATATATTAAAAAACCAGATGACAAAAAGTACACCAGTGGTAAAATTAGTAGTTCTAAAGAAGAAGAAACTTGTATGGAGTTTAGGTTTAGATGTTTGTTGAATTGACTTATTTGAAAGATTGTATGATATGAAATGTCAATCATAAAGATGAAGAAAGTAAACCCGTAATCCAAGAAAATGATTCCTTTATTAAAGGATATTCCATGTTACTAAAGGATATTGTAAATCTGAAATAGTATTTTTATTAATAGGAGGACATCAACATCAGTCATGAATAAAAATTAACGATGAATTAAGAAGAGTTAAATATTAATCAATATAATCTTGCTAAAGCTGAGAAGTAAATATAAATTTTACAAAACCTAGATATCAAAATTGGTGAATGTTATAAGATACAAAAAGTTATGTGGAAACAAAAATAAATATTATCTTTTGAGGTTGATAAGAAGAATGAAGATTCTCAAAACAGAAATTATCTTTCAGAATATCATGTATGTAGCTAAAAATATCATTTTTGAAAGAAAATAATGTTCTAAATGATACAAAGATTGAAATAAAATATACTATAATTAATATTTATATCAATTATAAAAAGAATATAAACTGAAGAATAAAATCTTAGGTGGGGTGCAAGAAAGTTCTATTGAGTAATGTAATAATTTTGATGAAGAAAAGATATATAACTCTATACATTATATAAGTTTTAGAGGAAAATATTTCTTCTATGATTATTATTAGTATTATAGAGGATATGGATATATAGTTAATTCATGTTGTTTAATCCTCAATATTATGATACATCTGGGATAAAATAGAAGAAGATTTAGTGTTGGTGTCAATCCACTCAAAGAAGGCATCCTATGAATATTGGTGTAAAAATTTAGAACATATTCTAATGCATGGATAATATTTGTGAAATATGTGAAAAACTAGTCTTTTTGTTAAATTCTGTCATAAAATTTTATGAAAACAAAATTGTTTTATAAAAAACAAAAAATTCATAAATTAAGAATGAAAAAGGTAAGGAAGGTTATCTTTTTATTAAAACTACTCTGAAAGCAAAAAAAAGAAAAATGAACCTCTATTTTTGATAATTATTCATAGTCATATTGGATATTATACTTGAATCTATTATATAATTTGAAGTAATTTAATGATGGTATAGTGTTTTTTGACAATGATGAGTTATTCATAATCAAAGGTGTTAGATCTGAAATCATTGGGGATGAAAGGATGAATGCAAAGATAATCCTTTTTTATTGGATGAAACACAACATGTAATTTTTGTAATGAAATTTTTATGAATATGGTAAATTTATTTCTATAAATGTGTATTAATTTTGAAATTAATAAATTATGGGAATGTTATAAAATGGCTAATGAACCAAGGAAATTTTTTTTCAATTTGGTTTTGCAGAAAGATCATGCTACATAAACATGATGAAAGAAAAATAGATATAGCATAATAGGTTGGGGAGAATATGTTAGATAAATTTGAAAATGTTAACAAAGATATATGGTATCCATGTTAATAATGTTATTATATGAATATTTGATTGTTGTTGTTCCATTTTCCAAAAATTATTGATAAAAACCTAGTTTATAAGAAAGTTGAGACATGTTCAACCCATCCATCAGAGCTAATTCACTCTGATATCTATATTAAAATAGGTCAAAAATAAGCATGATGAGATAAGTACATTAATTATTTAATTTATGATTTTACTCCCTATACATGTATTATATTTTTAAAACATAAATTAGAAACTATAAAAATGATTAACAGCTTTAGGAGAAGAGATAAAAAATAATGTTTAAATTCTATAAAGAAGATACGTAGTGCTAATGGTAGTGAATTTAAAAATTATGAGGGTGTATATTTTTTTTTAAAAATTACATTCTTCATGTGAATAGTACATCATACACACAAAAAAATTGTTTTTTCTAAAATAAGAAACAAAATATTAGTGGATATGGCACGAACAACGTTGTTCAAACATGATACTTATCATTAGTTTTTTGAGGTAAGATATCATTACTGTAATTCATATTTAGAATCATAATTTCTATATATATTAAATTGATATTAATTTCTACAAAAATGTATTACAATAAAACCTGATGTAAAAAATAGTTAAGGGTGTTTCATAGCACTTTCATTAAAAATACCAGAGTGGAAATATTGTGAATTTTGATCTAAGAGGTCATAATGGAATCACTCATGGACCCACTCATAATGGTAGAGGATAATGATTTTTTAATAAATAAAAACAAAAGAAAGTTGTTTATATATATGTAAAATTTCTTCCAAACCTAGATATGAATGTTTCAAAAATAGATAACGATGTAGAAGATGGGGAAGATTAGGTTGTTGCAATTCAGCAATGTAAAAAATGCTCGTAACAATAGAATCAATTTTAATACTATAGTAAATGAGGATTCAAACTCATCTACCTTATGTAATGAGTAAAAACATCGTACATATCATCCTAGGATAAAAAATGAGGTGTGAGTTCCTAACATCCTTGGTTATCAATGTCAACATGTTTAAACTATAATATCATCAAATTTAGTTTCTCATAATTATTTATATTCATAGATTGAGCTAAAAGATGTCAATTATGATATTGTACATCCTGAGTGGATAGATTCTATGAATAAATAGCTAATAAAAATAGTGAAATATGATACTTGGAAACTTATACCCAAACTGAATAATAAAAATTTTACTTTTACAAAGTTATTTTTCGTAAGAAATTTGAAATATTTTTATTTTGTGATAAAAATTATGGAATAAATGAATTGTAATGGTCACATAAAAATTGAAGGATTTTATTTTTATTAGACTTTTACTAAAGTATCAGGATAAGAAACGATTAGAATATTTTTTTATCATTTCACAATGATGATATAAAACTTTACAAATGGATGAAATGTCATCTTTTTTTTAATAAAGGGCTCGATGAAGCATATTATGTTGAAATATGGTGTGGATTCATGATTTTGAATGATGAATGTTATGTATGTATGTTTAAGAAATATTTTTATTTCATAAATAAATCTCTCAGATCCAACTATTCAAAATAGTATTCTTTACTAAGGATGTTGAATATCATTAACGGAAGAGTTGATAGTATCCTCTACATCAAAGATAATAAATTGGTTTACCTCATTATGATTATTTATATTAACTGTATTATATTAACTAGGAATGATGAAAAAACATTTCAAAGGTTTTATAATGATAGGAAAAATATATTTTAAATATAGGTTATTAGAGAAATGAAATATTGTCTTTCCTTGGAAATCTCAAAAAATAGTTAATATATTTTCCTATATCAAGAGAAGTATTATAAGGAACATATTATGAAGTTTGGAATATAATAACTAAATATAGTTTCTAATACTATTTTAGTTTGATCCCTGTTTTTTAAGTAATATTATGGAAAGGATGTGGATTCTAAGGAGATAAAAAAAATTGTTGAAAGATTACTATATATGATGAATTGATGTCCATATAAAGTGTATGTTGTTACACATTGTTCCATATATAATAGTACACAAAAATAATCTCATCTCTTGGATTGGAAATAATTCATAGATATATCAAAGGAAAATTTGATTTTGGAATAAAATATGATTACTCAGGAAGGATTTATTGATTAATTTATACATATATGATTTGGATAAAAGTGCTTATGATATAAGATCAATATATGGTGTATTTTTTTACATAAATTTGTTTGAATTTGAATTCAAAGATACAAACTTTGATAACTCTTGGTACATCTATTATAGAGTTTCTAGAATTAAATTAATTTTCAATATAATTTATGTAAATTAAGAATTGATAGAAACATTTTTTAGAGAAATTGAAGTTACCCATTTTCTTGGGTTTTGATAATCGATTATCTTTTAATATCACTTACAACATAGTTAAATATTCTCAATAAAATAATATTGATAACAGATATCATTTAATCAAAGAGCATGAGGATTATAATGAACTGATATTGAAGTATATTTCTATAGAAAAATAAGTTACTGAAATATTCACTAAACCATTGAAGAAGGAAACATTTTATAATCTGAGGATGACCAAGGGTGTAAACCCTCCATATCTTTATGGAATAATTATGTGAATCTGTCTCTACTATCTTCTTCTCGTTTGATAATGTTTTCAAGGGGGAATAAATTATTATAATTAAAATACATACATCGACATGTATTTAAATTTTTGAACGAAGACATATATTTTGTGGTTTTTAATGGGTTAAATTTCGATTTCAGCATCTATAAACTATTTTAATTTTTATTCTATTTTTATGATGGAATAATTGTACATTATGGAAAAAATTATATAGGCATACAGGAAAATGATCCTTATGTCACTAATTATTGATAGCATTCATTTTATGTTAAATTATTATTGTTTCTTATATCAAGAAAAATCATATTGTATTATAAGTTTTTTATATTTAATCCATATATTATAGTAAGAATTTATAGGATTTATGGTTCCTAGTAGAAAATAGCATCCAATGAGGGGATTTTTAGGACCATGTTGGCTGAAATAGCTTTTGAGGTTAATGTTTTTAACTTTGACAAAGTTGTGTATGATTTTTCTCTTAGAGGAACGATTTCTAGAAGGACCAATTTTTGATAACAATGACTTTATAATTACATTTGTTAAGATATAATTATCACATTATTTATTAAAGTTTATTAACATATGAAATCAAATGGGGATGATGATCATATGGATATAGCATCATATGAAGAGGATTCCATGTTGGTTTTCTAACATGATTACATTAAATGATTTTTTTTTATTTGGTAATCACTGATATTGTTTTCGACCAACAAATTATATAAAAAAATTTCTAATGTTTCATCAGATGGAATGTGTAATGATAAAATATGAAGATGTATTTTTTATCATAATTTCCTAATTTTATATGTCATGAAAATATCAGGATAATATTTTAACTAAAATGAGTACAATTAAGGTTATGATGAAAATATAAATAAATTTCATAATTAGAATATGAGATAATTTTTTTATTAGAAAATATATATTCAATAATTTATTGAAGTTGTATGGGTTTTGAGTGTTTTTCTGTGACTTCAAAACAATGATATATTTTTTATGGTTAAAGGGTTAGAAAACAATTTGTTTATCTAATAGTTGATGATGAGTAATTTCATAGGAAAAATCCATTGGATGAAAAATTTATCACATAGATGTTTTAGTAGAAAACTCATGTAAATGATTTTTAGTTAAAGAGCATCAGATGGATATTTTTGTAAGAAATAATAAAAAAACATTATATAGAAATTCCAATAGTCATAAGAAGGAATATAAATGAAACTTTTAAAATGTTCAAATGTGTGTCATTTTATGGATTCACATATGAGATAAGATTTTTTATGATGTTATGGTGGATGAAACAATTATGAATTTCTACTTGAATATTAGGTGGTATGAAGTTTTGAGTAGAATAATGTCGCAATTATTTAAAATTTTATACGAAGGCTTAACAAAGATAAAAATTGATAATGTTGAGCTAGAATTTTAATGTCCCAAATACTATGGAGGAAAATAATGTTACTCACTAGGGGTTAAGTAATGATAAAGAAGAGTGAATCCACTGAATTTTTTCACACACACTAATGAATATTATATAATTGTAGAAAATATTTTGGTGGATTTCTTTTAGTTGGAGTATTGAATTTCAAATTGAAATTAATTAGGAAAATAAATTTTTTTCCCACCATTTCTATTTTTACTAATCCTATATAATGGTGGTTTCAATCAAGTCAATATATAGAGCCTATATTTCATGCGTGTAAAAGTTTTATGTGTTCCTGAGATTATTCTAGATGAACATACTAGATGAAGATATGAAGGCTGTAATATTGGGTAGGGTTATCTCCAATATAAGAACATACTGGTTGAAGAAGTAGTTTCAATTGATCATATTATTTATCATCAGATACACTAAATATTGTTTTCAAAACATGTGGAGTCGACTAAACATGGTGTTATAATGTTGTTTCAATTTTCATGAAGTGTTGTACGAACTTACAAAACGAATACATCAGACGGGGTTATCTAGACAAAACCAATTGATGAAGGCTTCATACTGATGTCATAAAGGAATATCATGCCTTATTACATGTTAGAATTCTAATATGTTTTCAATAAATTAAAATTTCAATAAGTACTAGAAACAGAGTGATAATATAATTAGCATGTTTGTGAAGTTTTTATATTATTTTTACAAAATATATTTAAATTTTTTATCTATGTGGAATCAACATGTAATATTATTGTGATAATAGTGTAATAAAAGATTAAGTATATTATATTTTTATTATAATCATATAAAGATAAAAATTTCCTCATGTATTTTTTGGTATTGGATTATTTTCCTTCCACAAAAGGACTAAATACTATTACTGAGCAGTGGAAATTGTAAATTATTGTGTTCCTATAGATTATTATTGTTTACATGTTTTAGAAAAGTCCTAACTATTTATCAGGAATATATATCTATTTCAAAATTAATAAACCAAAAACTAAAATCGTCACTCATTCACCCTCTCTACTACTCTGCGTCAACATTGGTCCATTCACATCCCCTTTTTTCACAATTCTATTGAACATGGATTAAAGTATCTTTTATAGGGAAAATGATTGATTTCATAAAAATGGTATGGGTTCATATAAAAGGATATTCACCCTCATAATTTTAATTTATACTATCCTTGTATGTTCATAGTAGGAATAAAAAACTCTAAAATTTTAAGTGGGTGGTACACCTGTTCGATAGTTATTATGAATTTCAAAGAATCTCTCATTAATTATGCATAAATTATAAAATTTTAATTTTCAATGAAATAAGAAACAAAATGGAATGTTTTAAATAGATTTAAATTATTTATTGTAGAAATTATAGATAATCCATTAAAGTTATAAATAATCACATCCCTATTCCAAAAAAAATTAAATGGTAAGGAAAGAAAATCCATTGAATGTAGGATATATGTTATTAGAAGACACATTCAAAATGAATACTTTTTAGCTACATTTTATAATAAAATATTCTATATATTCTCCTTAAAAGGTATCCTAAATAGAATCATGATTGGAATTATCAACCAGAAGATTCATTTCCTCTATTTTGGATGTAGGATTACCCTCACCTATAGTATTTTTATTCGATCCCCATGAATGTTCTATAATTAACGAAGGCACAAAAATTTGATATCATATGAATAAACACCATCCTACATAGAATAATATGGAATTATTAGTATTAGTACAAACATTACTTGGCCTGTTAGAATAGGATGGAAAATCCCTTTGAGAAGGGAGGAATTAACATTAAACTAATTGATGAGATCATGTTATGTATATAATTAAAACATGTATGGGAATAATTTCTATGTAATTATCATTAGGAAATATTTTTTTATAATAATTAAGAAATGGATTCTATTTACTAGATTGAAAAAAAATAAGGTATATCACCACTACACATACTTTCATGAATCTATTTCCATAATGATGTAAAACTCTAGATTGATCTTTTAATGGGGTGACATTGACTTCTTGAATGATAACTATAATTGCAGTATCATATTCTTCCTAGGGTTCAATGTTCCTGAATTTTTTTAAACTATAGATCTTTTATTTGGATTTTAGTGATAATATTATTATTAGAAATGAATGTTCATTGGATTCCACCATTTATATGTTCAATAGACCTAATATAGGAGTCTTCAATAGAACACCATCGACTTTGTTTAGCCTCTCCACCTTCCATAATTTAATTCATATACATAACAGTGAGGATATATCAACCATATTTTTTTGGTGTATTTATATTCCAAGCATGATGAGCCTTCTAATTTTTAAAATCTAGATAATAAAGTGTAGAATATTGTTACAACATTCCTTTTTAAAATTCATGTTCTGTGTGAGAGTAATTATGTTATCTATAATTAATCTGTTCAATGAGGGGTTGTGGGGTTGATTCCCCTGGGTTCACATAGAGGATTAATAAGGTATATTGATCACTTAAAATCTATTATTCAATTTATTTTCCCCTATTTATAGAACAATGTTGTATGGATCACAGATTTTCAAGAAAAATATGTATTTTTGATTGCTAGTTTCTATGTGATTTTAGAGGATTTCATTGATTCCAAACAAAGTGGTGTCAAACCAACAAAAAACACATCATAAAAAGATTATTTTATAGTATATATGTTTAAATTTTGACTTTGATGATCGATGTGATCCTAAAATTTATCATGAGTTGGTTCCCCTCCTCATAAAACCCAAATGGTTATAGGACAGGGGGGATTTTGGAAATTGGTTTTACTTGTGAGAACCAAGTTAGGGCCTCTAGTACAATGGGAATTGTGATTCCATCTGGGGAATCATGAATAGAGGTGAATTGATCCATGGTTATAGGGGATCTATTATCCCAACTGATATTATCATCCTCTTATAGAAAAGGTGATTAATGGGTAAAGAAATCTCATCAAATGATTATTGACATAACTTTATTGTTCTCGAATAATTTTGTTTTATATTTTATCGATGCATAATTTATTCTTATTTTCCTATATATATCAGGGCTCCTCCCTTACCACAAGTTCATTGTAAATACTATTATATATTTTTGATACAGGATTCATCAAGGTGTGAGGATTATACATACCTAGTGATGGGTTGATTTTCTAGTTAATTTATTAGTTTCTAATATTTTCTTTTGGGGGGAATTTATTTTCTATTTGAGTGTTAACTCTATTACTAGGGATTGTAAATATTTTGATTGTGGTGTTTCTCACATGATTAGCCACTTTAGACCCCCCCTATATTGTTTCTATATTTTTAAATACCTTATATTTATTTTCATTATAAAATGATTTGAATATATTATGTATTAATGATTTAGTAAATATTGGTTATAGTTATCTCTACTATATTTGGGCTTCCAATGAAAGAAATAAAATTATTTAAAAATATGCATCAGATGGCCTAAAATATTATTTGACATAATTTCCAATGAAATATGTTTTTTAATTTTTAAAAAAATAATTAAATGTGTCATTAATACATATGAGATATCAAATTTGTAGATACAATTTCATATCATTGATTTTAATGATGACACACTGGTCTCATAGATTTTAAAACACTTTTTGTTCCAAAGTGTGTAATTTAATTAATAATCCATATTTTCACTAAAAATTTATTTCCAAAATTAAATTTAAAATAATTTTGTGGAAATATGATTATATTATTATTTAAAAATTTTAAATACAAAACTAAAATTCTTGTTTTTAATTTTTATAATAAGACATGGATAGCCAAAATATTAAATTTCTAATAAGGATTTGAAATAATTATTTACACTTAAATTTTATTTGATTATAATTAATTATTTAAAAATGGATTATTTTTTATATTTATAGTGGATGATGAAACTTTAAAATGTATTAATATCAATGAAAAAATATTAGTGGCTCCCAAATTAAAAAACATGTCCATAAATCCTCATTAACAATTATTATATTATGTTTTTTTAATGGAACCTACTAACTAAATATATTTACTTTATTGAAATATTATTTATGGAAGCATACCACTAAAAACAATATAATTTTTTTAAATTTACTACGATGAAACTCATAAAATATGATTCTTTTAATGGGAGGTTGGAGTTCCATCCCACCCTACTACATTGTTGGCCAATTTAGTTCTTATTCTATTTCATCCTTATGTACCCATATTCATTATATGATTACACATCACCTTATTTATGAGTCTTCAGCCTCATTATCCCTAAAACCCTCTTCAAATATCCAAGGACAATGATATTAAAATGTAGGACCATAATTATACTCTCTATGCAGAAAAAATAATCCAGAACATGTGATGGTGTCCTAAAAGAACCAAGAGCTCAATGGCCTTTGACATTATATAATCAACACTAAGAAATATGTGGTATATATCCTCATGAATGATATGACATAAAAGGTGACGAAGGTTATTAGGATCCAAATAATGTTAGATAATCTATATAGAATTATGTGAATGTTTTAGAGAGTGTTTATAGATTAAAAATGATTAATTGAGAGCTAAAATAGAACTCAAGAGTTTATGTTCTTTCTATGGATTAACTGATGATATATAAGAATTCAACCAAAAGAAATGTAGAAGATGATAAGAAAAACATTGTGAAATTGAAGAGGATCCATGAACATGTTATTGGATTTTTCTATGAACGGATTCTACCCCCATTAATTTGTCAAAGGTGGAAGGAATGGCTTGTGAAGTAGTGACCAAACCCCAAAAACCACTAATGGGGGAGAATAAGGAGTATGGTTGAATCTTTTATATAAAAGGTAGTGTCTTCCCCATTTTGTCACAGTAGTAATAAAATCCCATATCAATAATTTCTATCAGTTTTATGGTGGTATTTGTGAGGATTATTTATCCATTATTCTGGAGAGATTATTGAGAGAGTTCACTTTGAAATTGTAAGAGAGTATTTATACATTCATTTTACACAAACGGTCCTTCTAATTACTCATAGTTCATTAAAACTGTTGTTTTTTGGGGGATTACATGTTACATTTAGTTTCCTTTTTCTATATTTTCTCTTTTTTATGTAATAAAGTTCATTTCACTAGTGGGAAAATCATTTTTGTACCAAAACGTGGTATTATATGAAGGTTAATCCCTGTATTTTCCACTTTTTCATGTGTTAACTGTTTTAATAAATTTTAGAATACTATTTTAATATGAATAGGATCATCCTTTATTTCATTAAATTTTTTTAACATTATTAAATACAACATCATAAAATCTTTTACGCTATAGAACAATTGTTTATAATGTTGGTGGAAAAATTAAGAAAATCAATGTGAATAATTTTTATTTTGGAAAAAAAGATGAAATAAGTGATATGGATGGATAATTTGACATAGAAAATAAGAGATAGACCCAAATGTGTGACAATATATTATGGAACTAGTGTGAGGAAAATTCATGACGTTGATAAAAATTTGGCATGTACATCAGGATGTGGAGAAATTCTAGTCTGTGGTGCTAGATGATTCCTAGATGTATAAAATATCTCAATGAAACATTTTTAATTTTATAAAAAGAAGCATGGATCATGAAAACATTATGGGAATGGATAAATATATATGAAATTATCCTAAAAGTTGTTGTGTCCTTGGGGAATGATCACACTTTGATGATCAGTAAAGTTGGTAACATCAAACTGAACATGCGTGATGTTATTCTTCAAACCATCCAAGTATTACAGAATGTGACTGACCTAAATATGAACATGTTTTATTTGGGTCATTTTGATAAAATTTATACAACACTGAATTTTCATTAAATAACTATTACATCATTTTTAAGAAAAAATATATGATAATGAAACTATCCAGGATCAATATGATTAGTCTCTTAAGAAAAGTATCATCAAACATCAATTTTACATAATAAAATTGAAATATTATTTAGTTCATTATTATTAATCCCCTTAGTGGCCCACATGTAATACTTAGTACAAGTAATCACATGAGGATATACATTAGTTAATGGGGTGAGATAACAACACATTAAGGGGTGGAATAACAAGAGATAAATAATAGACATGAATCAAAAGTACACGGGTGAGAATAATCAAAATCATCATTTCAAAATCATGGTACTACATCATAATCAATATAGAGTCATTTGATACACACATGGAAAATGGAATATGCATAAATTGAAACATCATGTCTTAGTGGCCAAATACCACACATAATTATGAACAAAGACAGCATCATGCTCACACATAACATATGTTCATAAATCCAAAAATTCTAATTGTGAACAATTCCATAATCATGTTCATGTATATTTTACATATTTTCCGGAGACATATTAAATTTCCCAATCCATTGGAGGTCTCTATGATTTCAGGCCCACCCATCACATCATAAATTTTCATAATCTTGCAAGCCACAAAGAATGTATAAAAATCACAGTCATGTAATAAACCCATGGAATGTATGTTATTTAAAAAAATTAATGAAAAATAAAAATCATAAAAATCAATAGGGTTCCTGAATGATTAAGGGAAATCATAAATGGGAATAAAATATCATAATTCCCTAGTTGAGAAGAAACAATTCAGGTGTAAAATAAGATTGTTTAGGAAATTAATGTCTCTATGCAAAAAAACATTTCAGAAAAACATATTGAAATAGTAAAAATATGTACATACCCTAAATAAAAATGAAATCCCATTTTAAGGATACAATAGGAACATTCATAAATTCCATACGAAGATAACCTACCAGATGTAATTGTGTTCTAGAATCCCCATAAATTAGTTCCTACTTTATTTTTTCAATTTTCTACCACCTAAATAATAAACTATGAATTATTAAACAATTTTTTCAGAATTTAATAATGTTAATTTTTTCCAATATTTATCCATTGTAATTTTTGTACTCTATTTTATAACACTCTTTATTTAATGTTAATTTTCATGATATCATGTTTTCATTAAATTCTCTCGTTTTGTTTTGATATCTCTATTTTCATTCAATGTAATTTACACATATTCATAATTAACTCTATAATCCTAGAATAAATTTAATTACATATTTACATATTATAAATAATTCATACAATCAAACATGAATTTGTTTATAATAATCGACTTTGTAATGTCTCTATAGGTGGCTAATTGACCTTTTATATGAAATTGTCGAAAGAACGTTAAAGAGAAGTTTAAAATTTATATATTTCATAAAAAAGATATTTATAGATGGTTAAAATATTAAATATAATTTTATATTACAACCTATTTAATTTAATAATATTTTCTTTAGAATTGGGTCGTGAAAAAAACAAATAGAAGAAGAAAAAAAAGGAGTTCATTGGAATATACACTTTCTTTGTTGTAGTGTCTCTTATACCACACTAGAACTCCCTTGATGTTTGTAGTTAGTTTAATCTATAACATCCATTGGTATTATATGAGGATTTATACGAAGAAAATTTATAGAGGGTTTTATTTTTTATTTGAGGGATTAGTTTTTTTCCCAAAGGGTGGTAGTGGGGTAATTTATACATAAAGAGAGGGGGTATTTTTCTGCTAAAATATTGAATAAAACACTATATCAAAGGAAAACCTTGTAGTAAATAATTTCAAAAAAAATTATATCAATGTAATATAATGAATTTAGAACATTAATGAACTTTATCTTTATAACTTATTAATTTCCTAAAAATTAATGTGGAAGGAAAAGAAAAATTATTATTTTATGGAAACACTTATGAATATAAAATTTGGAAAAAGATTTTAAGGATTAGAAAATAATTTTATTTAATTTAAATTACTAATTTATAAATATATATATATATTTCTATCCTCAATTTCTATAAATTATTAGGACACTATTACATCCGGAATGGTGTAATTTTTGATACACAAGTTATGAAAAAAAGTATTTTTTCTATTCACATGGAAATTGAAAAATGTCCAAAAAACAAAAAAAACACCCAGAAAAATTTTAATTTAATAATTTCAAAAAATAAATTCAGTTTTTTAAAATAATTTTTTGAAATAGGTAATTTTAAATTTTTATATAAAAATAATTAATTTAATAAAATGCAATAAAATATAGTTTAATAAAAATGGTCTTATATTTTTTTGGGTTAATAGTATTTATATATATTTTATAGTGTTATAGTATTTTTATTTTCATTAATTAATCATAATAATTATTATTTATATTAAATTTTATTATTTTGGGGTTAGAATATTATTCCAATGCTCGAGTTACTATTCCCAATGTTTGGGTTTCTATTCTAATAGTCACATTACTATTACAAAAATAATATTACCTCCTATAAATACTAATTCATTACCTAAATCATCATTCACCTCAATTCCTCTCAACTTTTAACATTTTTATTTTCTAGAAATATCAATGGGTTTACTGACATTCTATTTTTTTATATTATTTATCATGGGGTGTGATTCTAGGAAAGTACGGTGGTCCATATTTTCCCAATATAGTTTTTATATTTTTATATACATGTTAAATTTTAATATTTACTATTATAAAAGGTGTAAGTATAAATTAATGTAATTATTTTCATTAATGATATAATGTTTTTTTGTGTTTTTTTGTTTCTTTTTTGGATAATACTATATAATATAATATAACAAACATATATTCATTAAATAAATAAAATTAAAAAACTCTAGGTCATTATATTATTCCCCAAATTATAAATTATTTCCCCAAAATTTCAACTCATATTCTACATTGAGAATTGAAGAGTGTACTTCTGATTAGTTGTTTCATCTAGTTCCCAAGTCACCTCTTCATATTTATTGTTTTTCTACAACACTTTGACAAGGTTATTTGTTTATTCATGAATAAAATTGATTATATGGTCCTTGATTATCATTAGATGCTCCTCATAAAGGATTTCATTGTCCAGCAAGACCATCTCTTGGATCAATACATGTGAGGGATCATGTATGTACTTCCTCAAGAAGAATTCATGGTACACATTGTGATGTACCAACCATGGTGACACTCAAATGTGTCATGTTCTGATGGTCCAAATGGCCTCATGACCATATCACTATATTATATAGGCTTTTGACTAGCAGTTATGGACTAGAGAGTGTCAATGGAGAAAATATTCCTTCATTTTAGAGTAGTTCATACCATTATAATAACAAATAAATATTGTTGGAAGTGTCATAAATAATATACAGTGGACTTAAGAATAAACATCCAAAAAAATATTATAGTAAAATTCTGTAACTATATCATATGAAAAATATGATGATGTAATTACATTACTCTACAATAGTAGAGAAACATATATACATGGTAGTAGGGAATCGGTACAGTCTGTGTTGTACAGAAGAAAAAAAGACCAAAAACTATCCAAGAATCCCATGCACTAGCCAGGTCATCTACTATAAAGCTCCATCATAATAATGAAATCAATTTAGGTGTCCAAGGTGAGAATCTTCCCCTTGTTCATACCTATGACCGTATAACCTTCCTGGTTAACAATGGTGGTGAAAATTCGGTGTGAGATAAATCTCAGTAGGCCACTATTAACGGTGACTATATAATCAAGTCTGTGAATAAAAATTGAGAAGTGTGCAGATGGAATCTAATGAGATAAACATATCTTGATTCTGATTATGCATGGTGGTTCAATCCAAGAACACAGCTAATGGTGTCCATGGACATCCAATGGGATAGAAAAGTGACATCATGTCAATTGGATGAGAAAATAAGATTGGGGTAATGTTATGATAATATTAGTTAAAATGGTAATTTTACCCCACATTAAAGGGGTTTCACAGTTTCGCCACACGATTGGACAAAATATGTGTCATCTGTTGTAACACACCAAGATTTTATAGTACATTATCTCATTAAAATAATTCAATAGCTTGCGCAACATGCAACAGTGAGTTTGAATGCATCACAATTTACCAAAATAGTCATTCAAAAAATGGTTATGAATAGTATTAACTTCATTTTCAATCTTATGTACTTAATATAATTTTAACACCCATATTATGTGTTTCTTAGACATAATATAAGAACAAATTCAATTTTTTAGATAAAGGAGGTATTTTTCAAAAATGCAATTTTACCGCCTATTAATGGTGATGTTTTTTTAAATGAAATACCTGACACTTTTATATTAAATATGAAAAAATAAACATCAATTTTTAATCTGGACATAAAAAAATTATATTGGACAAATTTCTGGTACTTATATAATAACATTCATATTTTAATGTATTGTGAAAAATACTAGGTTTTAATTGAAAAAAAATTTATTAATCAAAATAATTTATAGTGTTAAATTATGAAATTTAATGGTTTTGATGCATAATTAGATTATATTTTTATCATTTAATACAATTTAGTTCATTATATGTAATTTCACAATTAAATTTGACATAAACACATGCCAATCTTTTGATAGTTTTTACTTTTTTAAAAACCCACTTTCTGGTTTTGACAACAGGAATATTAAATTAATAAATGAAACTTATATGTTTTGAATTTTGTAAAATGGAATTCTTTTTTTAATACGAAATATCAAAATTATCTTTGGGTAAATTTTTGGTATTTTTCCGAAAACTTTCAATTTTTAATGAATAGTGAAAACCCTACGTTATTATTTAAAACCGACTTTTTATTTAAATAATTATTTATTTTAATTAAATTTATTTTAAGTAAAAATAGATATATAATACCTATATAAGTTCAATTTAATTCATTGGAGTCATTTTATAATAAAATAATATGTATAAAATTTTATTGAACTTTTTAACGTTTTTTACCCACCTTCTCGGAGCATTTGCAAATTTGCATAAAACATAATTTTACAGCTTCTGTGAGTTGAATTTCAAAAATATGAGAGACACAATTTACATAAATAAGAAAAATTTGGTTCAATAAGATTAAAAATAATTTTTGGTTAATAGTAACTTTTGACTTTTATTTACCGCGGTTAAATGTAAATAGGGTAATTTTGGGTAAAAATGATATTATAATTACCTTAACACATGTCCTAATTATATTGGATAAGTTTAATTCGGCCAAAAAAACCTTAGGAATAAAATATTATCCCCTTTGGTCCACATGGATTATATTAGGGCATTTATTATTATTTTATTTAAAGAAAAGTTAAAAGTGTTAAATTCAATGTTTAATAACTAATCCCTTTTTTATATAGGGTTACACACAATATAAATTTGACTATAAATATTCATTAGAAAGATAAAATGACTTTATACATAATTGTATTTTATTTATAATTTTTAGACATTAAATAATTTAATTTATCTATGACACAATGATGATGTTGTAATTACCTTATTTATGAAATATTAAAATAATTGATATTATAAATATCCAAATAAATGTTAATTTAGAATTATGATGAATTCCACAAATTTTCTAGGTTAATATTACATGTTAAGTTTGATTAGAAATTTTTTTCAAAGTGATAATTTTATTATGAGTTTCACAAAAACAAAATTCCAAATAGTCTCAAAATTGAAATAAATTATTTTTTTAAACAAATACTATATTATTGGTTGATATAATATTCCCAAAAATCTAAGTTTCGGCCAAAGGGATTAAATAATATTATATATGTCATTAATGAACCACTTTAGGTTCACATAGAAGTTTAGAGTATGTTTATTAACCATACAGTGTCAGAATACAAGAATACATGGTAAAAGTTAAACTATTTAACTAAGAGTTAAATCTAAAAGATAAGGTTAAAATCTTATCCTAAGCTTGTCTAAAACCTATTTTTTGAAAGGATTTCGATCGATAACCACCAAAGGATCGAAATAAATTCATTTTTATCCATTATAAACCTAAAATTATTGTATAACAACCTAATATTTCAATCTTTTCTTAATGTGACCCTCACCCCTATTATAAAAATGAACTTCCCCTTCTCTCAAAATCACACCTCCAAAGCCATTTTTCTCATCCAACCCTTGCCTAAATATCCTCCAAACTTCCCTCATATAAACCTAGAGTCCTTACTTTGATCATAAATCCAACCTATGTGTAAGAACCCGGACCATCGTTTTAGGTATGTTTTTCATTTTTATGGAGTTTTTGAGAAAAGAGGAGTTTCTGAAAAATTTGGAAGTACATGCCATGTACATTATAAGTACACGCCCTGTACTTCGATGCCACACAAGGCCATGTTATGGCCATGTCCGGGACACACACATATTCATGTGGGGTGATGTGGAGGCCGCTTAAATCGGAGTACTGAAAAGCCTAGTACATGTCGTGTACTCCAAGAGTACATGTCGGGTAATTTTGTTTCATTAAACAGACCAGGATCGCATCTAATTGCCAGAACACGCTTCTTCTCCCGCTTCTTTGACTAAGAGAGTCTCTTACGGACATGAATCTCCTCTGATCCCTCATTCCTCCATCTGTTCTCCGAATCGACCACCGTCGATTGCATTGGAACTGCCGCCGTATGATCTTCCTTCTTCTAGAGCATCGTTTTCCAATTCCTCTTCTTTTGAAATTTCTCGTGGGTGGAACGTTTTGTGCATTTTCTTAGATATATGACATTCTAAGAAGATTCAAGCCTCAATTTTCAAGTATATATATCTCCTAGCATCAAGTTAGGTGTTTTGTGCCTTTCTGTTCAGAGTCTTTGACTTTTATGTGCAATTTCCACCAATACCATTGAACGGGGTATTGCATGTTTACTATTTTTCTCTATTGTTTTCCTACCTTTCTTGTATGATTTTGTATAGTTAATTTGGTTATGTTTGAGGATAATTGATATTCTTGGATGTTTTTCTCATGCCTTGTTCTGTTTACGACATTTTTTTCTTGTCATGCCTTTGGCCGTTATACCTGTTTTACATGCCTTGTGACCGTAGTATGGAGTGTTGTTCCCTGACATACTTGCTATGTTGTAGACTGGTTAGCCAAGTGTCTCTGTAGGTTAACTTTGTCCTTATAGAATTATTATAAACTGGCTGGCATGGGGTTGTGAGAACCTAGTGCTATAGACTATAAGGGGATAGACCGAGTGAGCTTCCTCAGAGAGTCTTGGACATTATAGACTATAAAGAGATAGACCGAGTGAGCTTCCTCAGAGAATCTTGGACATTATAGACTATAAGGGGATAGGCCGAGTGAGCTTCCTCAAAGATTCTTGAGCTTTATAGACTATACGGGGATAGACCAAGAGAGCTTCCTCGGATAGTCTTTGTTTTGTTTGAATTTCCTTAAACCATTCCAGGCTATCGGATGAATTGACCGAATGAGCTTCCTCAGAGAGTTTGTGATTGACCTGAGGTTATAAGAGAGATTTACCAAGTGAGCTTCCTTTTAGAGTCTTTAGACCTTGGGGATATGAGGGGATTTGACCATGTTATCTTCCTCAAATATTCCTTGACTACCGTAGACTATAAGGGGAATTTACTGAGCGTTCTTCCTCAGAGAGACTTATATTTTTTGTATGACCAAACTAGAGGGGTTAGGATGAGTGTACTACCCATAGGGTTGTTGTTACTTCTTGGATAGGACCAGAGGGGATGGCTATGAGTACTTCCCAGATGGATTCCTATTTGTGGTTAGCTAGTTGCTTCACTACTACTTGTTGACCTGTGGATTTTTTACTGTTGTGTATCATCCTGTTTATGGGTTATTGTTTACTGCTTACTGTACTATTACATGCCATATGCTCACTGACTGTTAGGAACAGATCTTCTGGTGGTTGCCTACTAAGATTTAGTCTCCCACCCTGTTTAGGTCATGCTTTTGGTCCCAAATAGATTATATTGATGCAGGTATAGACAAGGGAAAGCGCCCATCGACTTCAGGTACTTGATTGCATTGGAGCAGGGGATCATGGGACCAAGCTGAGGCTTGCGTTGCTGATGAGTTGCTTATTTATCTTTCTTTTGTACTTGTTTTTAGTGCTCTTTCTATTTCCAGTATTGTGACTTTTTTGGCAGATTTCCTAGACATATGAATCATGAATCATTTATATATATGCATGCTTCATTTGTTTCTTTATCTTAGTCTTCCACTATTTACTCTTGTATGGATGTTTACTGCTTCCGCTATTGTATGTGTGTTGTTTAATTCCACTGTGTACTATGCCAATGAGGGAATAGTTTTTCCACTATCACACCCAAGGTCCTCACTGCTAGTTGGCAGTCTTTGGCGTTCTGGGAAATGCGCTTGAGGCCATGGGACCAACCGGGTACGGGGTGCCTCTGGGTGGCTTTCGGAACCGGGACTTTACTATACTATACCACGTCCCCTCCCATTAATGTTTCTACACCACCTTAATTATCCAATCGTGGATGCCTCCCCACATCTTTTGATACCCACACAAATCATGAATTACTATTCCCCCACTCCTGAAACCCTCGATTCCTCAAAATCGAGCCCCACCACTCCAACATGTTGTGGCTCCTTGAAAAATGATTCCTCAATCCCATCATCCTCCACTACAATATCATCTCCCTCCTCAAAATTCTATATGCTTTCATCCAACCCTCGCAAATACCTATTGTATCTACTTTTCCTCTTCATTCTCAATTCTTCATATTGGTTACAGATCCTCGATGAACACTTCCTAAAAACCAGTGTCTTACTAATCCTATCTTTTTCATCGCAACGCATAAGATAATGAAGATATTCTCCAAGTTATCCTCAAACAACAGTTGGATTTACAAGGTATCATCGAACAATCATTGGATTTCCAAGGCATCATCGGAAGAGCACTGATTTACCAAGGTATGGTCAAAAATATTTCTAAAACAGGTTCCATCACCTCGTAGAACAAGACCTAATAATCAGATTCCTTCAAAAATTCACTCTATCATCGATAAGAATCGTATATCAAAACCATTATATAAGGAATCATGGAAAAACAGATGGAATCAAAAAGCATCATTGGATGACCGCTGGATTTTCAAAGCACCATCAATACATCTGAGCCTAAATACATATTTGGGATATTCAATACTGAACTGTTTGTTCGTCCACACATTATAAAAGGATTTGAATAAATATGGTCATGTCTGAGTAGTTCCAGTTCTCTACAGGCCTGCTGAATTGATTACGGTTGAATCTATTGTAGGTTATTCATTTCAAAATCGTTCCCCTGAACTCCTATGACTTTACAAATACTTATGGGGGCTATTATACATATTTTTTTCTTCTATATGTCAGGTAATATGAAATATTAAAAAGAGATCGAGGGGTTGGGATGATGGTACCATATATATATATATATATATTTCTGAACTCACATTTCATTATTTTTATCTATCATATTTAAAATCATTAATTATAAGGGGATGAATCAATTATTATTAGAGACAGGAGCTTCTAATTTTTGTTTGTATATTGAATTTTTTTGCATCAATACTTTTAAAACACACATTTCATATTTTCACTATATCTTTAAATCTTTTAAGGAATAATTTTTTCACCAACCAATCATTATATGAGAAGAATAGTGAAACCATCAAACATGAGGAGATGTTAAATGTGGAAATAAGGATATGGAGGCATTAGTATAATCAATTCATAAAAGGAAAAAAGAAATATATGTATGATTCATTATCATATGTTGGAAAGTATCATTGAGTATTGTTTTAATTTATGATTTATATTATTTTTTATTTTATTCATTTAGAATGAATTCTATATCACCATTAATGTCTATATTCTAAATAATATCACATAGAAATAATGCCAAGTTGATTTTTTATGTTCGATTTTGTGTCATTATAATTTTCAGATTTATCTTCCATAGAGTTTATTTTTTTTGACTTATTGCATCTTGTATGTTTTCATTTATTTTTTCTTCTGATTTTACATGGGTTTGATTAGCTGTCAGTGTCTAATATTTCATACGAAAGGAATAATTTTTTATTAATATCAATTTCAGGCCACCCTATAAACTAGGGCTATACCGTTTCATCTTGGAGTCATGCTAGTACAACCTTCTTAATTCCAATAATTTTTTTTTCTATGAAAAACATCTGAATGATATTTTTATTATTAAATTATTATATAAACATATTGTGAAATTTATACATTTTAATTTCCATTTAATCTCATCTACTACTTCTATGGTTGAATGTGATATGTATTTCTTCTTAAAAAATAATTGTTGCTTACTTAAATTTACCAATTGCACGTGACATGTATTTTTTTAGTTTCTTGTAACATTTCATTGTTTTTATTATATATGAAAACATTAATATGAATTACAAAATGGGTGTATTCTCTCTTACATTTGTTTGTTTCTTTATTCCATTTTTAGAAATTTAGGATCCAATTAGTGACATCACAATTTACGATTATGATACTCTCAAGGTCCAAGTTTGAATTATCAATATGTAGTTCGTTAAATACTCCATGTATTCAACAGACATAGTTTTTGCAGATTCATAATGACATCATGTAGAGGTAAGCTTTATTGAATTTAATTTCTTATATTTTTTAAAAAAGGTCCCACCTTACTTGAGACTCAAATTCAAAATTCATCCAATATGAATGACGGTTGGGTACCCTATCTACTATGAAACTTTTCAAATTCATTCTTCCTTCCACAAATATCTAAAACATAATAATATTTCAGTTATAGGTTACTTCATTTTTCTTCTTCCATTATCTCTGAATTTCATTTTCCATTTTAAATACCCATTATTATATGTATATTCCAAATTCATAGAGTATATTTGGGTTATTAATATTTTGTATACTATGTATATTCACACTACATAGCCTTTCTATGAATATTTTAAATCCAGCACATGCATAGTACTTATTCGTCTTTGAAAATATCTACCTTTAATCTTTTACCATTATCATATTTCAAACTCAGTGTTATCTATTAAATTTTATTTACATAAAATGTATTCTAGCTCTCCTAAATCAATTTTTAGATCATTTTCAATCAGTTCTACTCATCAATAATATTTTATTTTTTCGACCATGACCATCAGGTCCTATTTTATATATCTACAAATTATCTTATAAAAAATGATTTTTTTTTCATTTTTCATTTTTTTTGTATTCTATAATTTCTGTTTGATTCTGTTGATTTAATGAATCATTAGGAACATTCCAGTTTAGTAGTGTTTGTCTCTATTTTACAGTTTATTCTGTATGGGTGTTATAATCTAGAAATTATATGAGACATGTTACAATGTTTTATAATTTAATTTTTTTAAGATTTTTTATGACACATGTTGCAATATAGTTATATAAAGATACATCCCTCCTCAGACATTTGTCACACCATCCTCCCTCCATGTGTACATGTCATCATCTCCTTCCTCTTTTCGATACATTAATTATCACCCCTGTATGAAACCCCTTACATTCCCCCAACATTCCCTGACCATTTCTCCCTATCTCCACCACCAACCTCCATTTTCTCACCTCCCTGCTTAAATCTACCCACCATGATACCTCCCCACCAATCTGTCTCCCAATCCCTATTTTTCTATAATTCACCATCTTCCTCCATCGATTTCCACCTCTATACTATTTTCTAACCTTATATATATCTATAAAACCTCCTCTATCACACCATAATCATATTCCTATGAATACAAACTCGTTATTACTTAGGATTTTGTTATAATTATTAATTTGGACCTGTGTGGATTCACCCCATCAAGATTGCTAAAACATCATCGATATGGTCATGTTTCTAAGACCTTCCAAAATTTCTTCCTTGATTAATGATAAGGGTTCTGATAATTTCCATTTTCCAAATTAAAAAAATGAATAGGTATTTTTCACCATTTTCGGAATTCCTTACCAACATGGACACACTCACAGTCTATATGTCTACACTAAAATATATATACTCTGCAATACATGTTATACACAAATTAGTGATTTGTTATTCAGATTTATGTTAAATATAGAGGCGTAAACAACAACACCAGTGTCAATATTCTTTATGTATGCAATTTCATAGTATATGATAATAGGATAGATATTGTGGTATTTGAATTTTCATTTTGTTTTCCTTGTTGATATGCAGGGGATCTTTGTTATTTTCCATTAAAGAAAAAAATAAATCTAATTGTATTAATTTACCAGATTATCATTTATGTCTTTCCAATGGTTTTCTCAAGTGGAAGGGATTCCCCACGTTTATGTGTCATCAAACTAATTTGATGGATACTTCCTCTTGGTGTTAGGCATTCTTGGAGTTATGGTGTCACCAAAAGAAAAGGTTTTTATTCCAGGTGATGAACATGAATGGTATTATTCTTGAGTAATTATCATCTTTTTATAAATCCAAGGTATTTTTTTATTAATTTTGGATTTTATGTTTTGTATTTGAGTAAAAAATCTGGGTCTTTTCTATTTATGGACTTTACAACAATTTCCATCAAGGTAGATATGGGAACCCACACCATTAAAGTTAAGAATGATCCATGAACCTTTTACAAGATCCTTTATCATACCTCTACCAAAATATTTTCATTTTGTTTCTTAGAAAGACTTTATCAAGCCAATTGAGTGGAGAGACCTTGGTATCAAAGTTAACAGAATCGTTAATGATAAACTCCATAATAAAATTACATAAAATATCATGACTTCTAATGATCCTTATATTGATCTAATATCAAATAGGTTCAAAAGGAGGCAAATTTAAGGGTATCCTCATTAACTGGCATCCTCTCTATGGACCTCGATAAAACACGTTTATAATGATATCATGCAGAATTCAAAGTGGTTGGTATGTCAACAATCCAATCTCAATTGCTAGAAAAAAAATTAATGGACAGAACACTACATGAAACTATGGATGTTCCATAAGATGGGATCTAGTTGACCATTGTAGAGTTGTTGGTACCTAATAATATACTAATGATGTGCTTCTTCTTTCGATTTTTATAAAAATAAAAAGGTATGCTTTCCTGGACTCAAATACACTTATATGGAAGCCTAATAGAATGGGTCATTTTAGTTTAAAATACTACAACATGATGCATTGAACTTGCTCAACCTTACCACCATCGTGGATAATGAAATTTAAGGTACCTTTTATAAAACCTTCAAGATTTTTTCTTCTATGGAAAATTTGGAAAAACATGTTTTCAACAAATAACCATTTGAAGAGGGAAAAACCATAGCTTGGATCAGCATGCAACATATTCTCCAAGGTTGAAGAAAAAATACAACATCTTTTTATGGAATTCAGTTTTTTTCCAAGGATATGACAATATTTTGACAACCATTTCAAAATTAGGATTTCAAAAAACATTAATTTAGAAGATCTTAAGGATAGTATAGAATGGTATGGTTTGAGTGGACAAGTATTTAATCTGCTTCTTAGTGTAGTATCATCGTTTTTCTTTGATGTGTGGACAACACAAAATACCTGCATTTTTGATAATCAACAACCCAACATTCATGAGGGGATCACCACAATGAAAAAGGAGGCTTACATAGTATCAGGTTTACAGGTTTGAAATCTTTCATAATGTAAATGATCTCAATATCCATTATCTACAAAATATCATGTAATTTCTCCTCCACGTGTCATCACTGCCTATGTTTTGAAATCATGGCTATGTCACTGCATTTTCCAGTTTCTCTATTCCCATCATTACCCTCCTGATCCACATCTCCTCCAGTACTCCCCTCTCTGACTTCTCCATGCCTCTGCCTCTCTGTCCTCCCAGGCTCACCTCTCCTCCTCCATATCCCTATTCACCTCTTTACCTACCCCTTGTGTATCAGCCTCCATCTCCACCTCCTCCTTTACAATGACCTCTTCCTCCTCCTCCTCTTGTGCATCATCCTCTGCCCCGCCCCTTTGACTCCTCTTGCTCATCGGCCTCCATCTCTGCATTCGCATCTGCCTTTGACTTTTCCACCACCTTCAAAAAAAAATTCGTCTACCTCCAATCCTCTTCATTCCACCCCATTATCAAATCAAGGTAGCCTCTTTCACTACTCAATCACTCATGTATCCTCACATAAACATCTGATTTATCATGTTGTGTAGATTTTTAGTGAATTTGGATCTATAAACACCATGTTTTCATCATATCAATTTCAATTATGATTGTTTCTAATCTCATGTGTTACTGACTCCAAAGAATGGATCATCCATGCGACTATTGAAAAGGGGGTTATTTGAGAAGTTTGTGTTTGAATCTCTCTCTAATTTAATCCAACAGACACCATCGACCTCCCATCATGCGTTGAAGGATGATAAAGGGGATTCATCTCCAAATAATATATCTGCCATGGTTTAAAAGGTTTGATTTCTTTCATTCCCATTTTTTCTTGATTTGAAAAACCTCATTATGATATGTGTTTAGTAGTGTACAAAGATCCAATTAATAATTATATGTCTCTATTCAATGTATATTTGAAATTTTTTCCATGGTGTATTTTGATGAAAATTTAGGTTTATATTTTAGATGTATTTTTACAACACTATTTAATGAAAATGAAATTAATTATTTCATTTTTAACTTCATCTCATAAATATTATGTTTCATCCTGCTATCTAATTTCAACAACATTGAAATACACATGAATTCTAATATATTGATAATTTCCATGTTATACGAGTGTTTTTTTACAAAATTAATGATTTATCATGCATTAATTTATATTCTATATTGGGAGACTTTTGTCCTATAATATCTAAATGAATTTTTCTATAAGTGGGAACTTGAATGATGAGGAAATTAAAAGGCATGGGAATCATATAATCCTAGATGAAAGTTCCAAGGAAGATGATGATATTGGAGAAAATTTTCAGATTCCTGATGTCACTGATAATGTGAAAGAGGATGGAAGCCGTAAGAATGATGAAAACCAGGCTGTAGGTGCTTTTTTCATGGATGATGTAAAGGTGCATAATATTAGGACATTTATATTGTATACATATTGGATATTTTATGATTGGATCAGATTCCAAGTTTAATCATCCCTTCCAAGTGAAAATCATTCTACATGTCTCCATTTTACACTATATTTATGTATTATAATGACATTTTATTTAAACAATTTAAGAGTAGTAGTTAGTGAAGATATTAAGAACCATGGTATCTTGGTAGTTATGGTATTATCTAATGTATCATATTGGTGTCAAGATTTATTTATTCATGTATTGTAATCGATCAAATTATAGTCTAAATTTTGACATTGATTTGTGATAATATCAAACTTTCACTCCTTGGAAATATTGTTTCTTAATATTATGACTAGGAGTGAGGATAAAACATTCACTCTTATTGAACCTTTTTTTATTTGTGATAATATAAAACCTTCACAATTTTTAAACCTTTTCTTTCCTGCTAATGTTTTTTGAACATTACTTATTCATTCATAGAACATATTAATTTCTTACCAATTATTGTGTTATCCTAGATAATAGAAGTATGAAATCTTAAAGAGGGGGGTCGAATTGAAGATGTATATTGAACTTACAGTTTTTCCCTCACTTGAAATGTAAGATGTTTGAATGTTAAACACTCTGAAGAGATCAAATTTAAATAATTGAAAGTACATGCAGTAAAAAAATACTTTTGGGACTTAAAAACATAAATTGAGATAAAAAATCAGATAATGAGGACAAAGAAAATAGAAACCGAACGTGGAGTTCTATATAACAACCCAACAACTCCTTTAAAGGATATCACATCCAAACAGTTCTAGTATGTATATATTATTTATGATGTTAAATCATGCTATTATGTATTCTATTCTTGTTAGGGAAAGTATTTGTGCTGCTATAAAGGGTGAACTTGATATGGGATCTCACTATTTATGATAGATCGAACATTCATGGTTAGTTCACAATTTATAATGGCTTCATCTTTTATTCTTGGAAACCTCCCTATCTATGTTTGATCAAGATCAACATGTATGTTGCTTCCAAGGGAAATGTGGGGTTTTAATTTTAGAAGGATATTGTAACCTATATTTTTCAACTCTTATAATGTTCATTTCATATTTTTTCACAAATTATTTTATTTGGTAACAACTGCACTTATAACTAAATATAAAGTCTCATTAGGATTGATCATCAATGCCTTCAGTTCTTTTTCCCTGTCACATGTTTTTCCTTAAACAACACATATAACACCATGAAAACATATAATATAAAATGGAAACATCCATGAGTTGTTGGATCATGAAGGTATGAATTTACATCATTTCATTATGATACAGTAAACACCATAAGTAGAAATTAATTTTTAATTGATTTTTTACATCCACTACTTTATATCAATTGATTTGACAACTATGTATGACTTTTTTAAAGACATGAAACTAACAACTCAAATATTGATCACATCTATGCCTATAGATTTTTCCGCTTATTTCTGCCAATTCAATATCTTATTTTGGCCTCCCCTAAATTCAAAAACCATAAATTCACTTACAAAACCTTTTTTTCTGGTGTATCTTACTTCTGAACTTATGGTCTGAGGTATTTTTTTATTTTATTATATTTTATTCTCTAATTTGATATCTAAAACACACTCTCACCTGATGATTCAACTATTTTTTTGATTCTAGTGTTTTCATTGCTTACTGTTCAATTATCTACTCGTGTTCTCTATTTTCTTTCATAGTGACTCCTTATTTTTGGTAAATATTTAAAAGTTGTTTTTTTCTTTGTGGTAAACTATTGAACATCAATTTTATCAAATTAAAATATGTTTCCCTTATTATTTTTATGTTTTTCGGGTTTAAAAATTCAAACTAACCATGATTTCAATGTTGTTATTTATGATTTTTAACTTATTTTCTTCTTTTTAGGTAATTCATCCACATTTGAGTCGACTTACTCAATTGTCCTTTTTAGAATAATGCATAATGTATTCTGTTTTTTTAATCATGCAACATATTTTTGTCATCTGTATTAGAATACATGTGAACACATATGAAAATTAAATTTCCATATGTTACTTATCGTGTTTTCCATACTACGCATTCTTTTTCTCATTATGAAATATAATCATAATTTGGCCTCGACATTATTTAATATCCGTTCATTTTTTTATTGTATATTATGCATCTATTTTGGAATTATGAACATTAAGAATTATGAATTATGAAACATGGATATTGAATCATTTTTTTTCCATTATGCATTGTGTATTCACATCGGAAAGGTTTAGGACCCAAGCATGATACTCCCTAAAATTTATTAAGGAAAATAAAAAAGCATAGAAATACAACAACAAAAATCATTAGTCACAACAATTACCTCCAAACACAAAAGTGACTAATAAGAGATGCATAAAAATACTAGATCTGAGGGCCCCTATTAATGTACAACCCATTGCCCACAAAATATGCCTGAACCCCTTCCTAGAAATTGGGTTGAAGCCCAACTGTGGGATCACATACAGGCACAGTGAGCCTACCTCTTGTGAATACCTCTGCACAACCAAAGCCCATATATTGTCATGTTTCTGTTCATCAAACTCCACCCCAAGTGCCTCATTTTCAAGGAGAATAGAAATATTAGTGTGCACAAGGAGGGAGTTGGTCGATATCATAATATTATAGGGCTCAACAATAGAGGTTTAGTTCTGAGGCGATGGGTAAATAGTGAAGCCCAATTTGGATTTTTTCCATATTCCATTGTATTTTTTGTTCTTGAAATTCATATTATTATTCAATTTTAAATTCTTTTTATAATATAAAAGCGGGTATGGATTTTCATTATTTCTTCTTGTGTTTCTCATATATTATAACTTCATTTGAAGGTTCAAATCCAAATTTTAGGTTTTTAATTTATAGTAGATTAATATTAAAATTTATTTTTTCTGGTATACTTATGGTAAGTGATATCATTTGTGGATGTGATATTGAATTATGATTTTTCATCTATAGAAATATTTCACATTAATGATATATTTTTTAAATAAATTTGTTTTTTTATTTTCTCGCATACCATATTTAATTTATATATAAATTTCCTACCTACTAATTCTTTCTTCATCTTCAGTTTCTCCCACTCTACCCATGATGACCTCAATCTCTCTCACAAAACCGTAGTACAATCCCTTCTTCCATTTGCAACTTCTTTAATCATATCCTGCATACATCATCTTACATCACTCTCTCACTATTAATACCTTATATTTTATATATCCCTACAAAATCAATCAGTTTCCCAGGGAAATTGATTGATTATAATGTTTATTCTCCTTACATTTATAACAGTGAAACATTATAAGAATTTATATTTCCACACTACATCTTCTTCCATCATCTCCCACATAGGATCATTCTTTCCATGACATACTCTTCCAAATATGACCTTCCTTTTTTACATAATTATACCGTATGATGGAAATATTTGTATTTTCTGTGTATTTTCATTCTACATCTATATTATAGATAATGATTTTAAGAACACGTGTCTCCCCATATATCATCCACCTACATGTCAGATTCCCAACAACCGATCAATATCAATTATTATTAAACCTTATATTTCATTGTATTTATATATTTCATTTGACTAAAGTTTCTAATAACTGAAAACTATGTGCGCGAGTTTGTAAACTTGTAATTAAAATGATCACAATGTGCAAATGCACGGGTTGGGTACTAGTTGAATAAAATAATATATCAAAAGAAATTATTAAATAATTATTTTTTGAAAATAAAAAATACATATAAATATAATATAATGGTTTTGGGACATTAAAAACCTTTATAATTTTAATTTATTAATTTATATATAATGAATTTGGAAAGAAACAAACATTGTTTTTTTAAGGTAACACATTTAACTTTATACATTGGAAAATTATTTTTAGGTTTGAAGATAATTTTTTTAATGAATCATTATGGAAAATAATTATATTTTTTCTGCACCTAATTTTTTAGAAATTTTTAATTCAAATTTATGTCCTGACTAATGTAATTTAAGATGTATTTGTCACAAAAACCCATATTTTTCCTATTCTCCAAAAAAAATGAAATATTTCCTAAAATTAAAAAAAATTAACCCTCGGAAAATTTATATATTTTTATTCTAAAATTGAAATTCATTTGTTTAGAATAGTTCTCTAACATTGGTAATTTATTTTTTAATATTATTATTATTATTTTTACAAAATAGATTAAAATAGTGTTTATTAAAAATGTTCATATAGTTTCTTTGAGTTTTTAGTATTGATATTTATTTTATTGAATTTTAATATTTATATTTTAATAAATTAATATTAATAAATATAATTTATATTAAATTTTATTATTTTGGGGTTTATTTACTATTCCAAAATCCAGGTTACTATTTTCAATGGTCGTGTTACTATTCCAATGGTCACATTACAATTCCTAGAGTAACATTACTATTCCAATGGTCACATTACTTCATATAAATAATACATTATTATCTAAATGATCATTCACCTCAATTCCCTCAATGTTCTAGGTCTTAATTTTCAGGATATTTCACCATTGGGTGATGAACATGTTGTGCGATGTGACATATTTATGATATTTTTATCATGGTCATAATGGAATGAGGTTGTGAATTCATGGATCATTCTAGGAACCTATGTACATAAGTGACATGCATCATAGTAATCACACACACAGGATGGTTGTGTGGGACATAATGGGTAGGATTCATTTTATTTTCTTAAAGGTAGTAAAATTTTGTCTAATGAGATGATATAAATGGGTAAAATGGTAAATGATAATGTTAAGTAATAATTAAGGAATGATTCTTGATAAATAAAGGTAATTGAATTAAAACATTTTGGAAGTAAATTGGGATATGGAAATCATTTAAAAAAGGTGTAAAAAGTAGGGTTTGTAACCATGTGAGTTAGTTACCCTATGCTATCCATAGCCTTGGGAAGGATGGTTGAAGGTAGTATTCCACATATAATAAATCCCAATAGGAAGTGTATGTGAAATGTTTTATTTAAGGCTAGTGATGAGCCTTTCCTTTTTCCTTGTAAAATTTTCAAGGTTCTGTTCTAAAAAGTTTGTGTTTTGAATTGTAGTGAAATGCCATCACGAAGGCATGTGCTAGTTGGGAGAAAAGAGTATGTTACCAATAATACTCCCCCAGTAGTGGGGAAAGAAGACCCAGTGGTTGAGGATGATATGGAAGAGTGGTTCCATGAGAACTTTTCTCATTTTATGAAGATGATAGAATGGGACCCAGGGCAGCTCACATCAAGTATGTTCAAGTTGACCAGGGAGTTTCAACTAAATCACCCTCAAACCTTTACCAGAGAGGGTGGGACAGAGGCATCTAGGTTCTGGATAGAGTATATCAATAAAATTCTTGATCATCTGGAGACTCCTTCTGAGAAGCGAGTTAAGTTGGAAGCCTATATATTGTGGGTTCAGGCAAAGAGTTGTTGGGATATCTTAGCTCAGACTAAGAAAGTATATCAAATGATGTAGAAGTGGTTTCCAGAAAAGTTTTTGGATAATTACTACCCAAAACCATAAATAAGGAAAATTATATAGATTTTATGAGTTTGACACAGGGGACGATGCTAGTAATAGATTATACAGGCCAGTTCACTAACTTGCAATGTTCTGTTCCTGCTTTAGTGGGATATGAGTCAACTATGGAAAGGAACTTTCAGGGTGGACTTTGGCATGAGATCAAATCCTGAGTTAATATCTCTCATATGAAGAGGTTTACTATGGTTATGGACCGAACCCTCATCTTAGAAGGAAACCTCAAAGATTCCTCCAGAAGGAGTCATGCGGTTCTGGTGGTGTGAACTAGTGGTGCGACTTCCAATAGTAGGAAGTGTGGTTTCAAGAATTTATACCAGGTCAGTGGTGGAAAACATAGTTAGAAAAAGGAACCAATCTCTTAGGTTAGTGATGGAGTTTATTTATACTAGTTTGGTAGGTTGGGATACATGCAGAGTCTAAGTTCCCAACCACCTATTGAGTGAAAAGAATGTGGAAAGATGGGTCATGTGCATAGGTTCTATAGGAACCCACAACAGACGGAAGGTGTTAGAGGATAGAGACCAGTGAAAAGTGTAGGTAAGGGATCAATTACCCCATATCAGGCTGGTAGATGAAGCTCCACAAGATATACTGGTAGGGGTGTTGGACATGGAACTCTGAGGAGAGACTGGTCGTACCAACAGGGCAGTGCAGTGTAGGGTACTCAGGATAGATCCTAGGGTAGATAGAGAGGCCATATTCTCGTAATTCAATCTACACCTCGAGGTGGTGAGGCTATACCATCTACCATTCGAGGTATGATTCATGTAGGTTCCACACTCTCTAGTGGTTTTTTTGACACAGGTGTTATGCATTCTTTTATTTCATCATAGTTCATAGTAGTGTTGGGCCTAAATATGGAAAGTGCATGTGGAGTTATGTCACTTGATACTCTGTTAGGTGTGCGAGTTGAGAATATAAGGTGGTGTAAATGTTATGTATTAGAGGTTGGTGGATATCATTTCATATAGGATTTTTTTGTTCTAGAGATGTCAGGTTTTGACCTAATCTTGGGAATGGATTTGTTAGTGGAGTATCAAACCCATATCGATTTTTTATCAACGTCGGGTAATGATTACATCTCCCTATAAAGATACTTATGTCCTTCGTGGTGAGTGGTATGTTCAAGAAGGTTGTGCAAGGGAATTTTATCAATAGTTGGGAGAGCTCACGAGCCATGTTTCATAACTTTTTCATGATGATGGAGGATATTAGAAACATGTCCTTCCTCTATTGGTGGATCGGTTCTAGAATGTGTTTCCTGAGGAATTATCAGGGCTACCACCTAAGAGATATTTTGAGTTTATGATCAAGTTGCTTCCAGGGGTAGAACCAGTTTCCATTCTACCATATCAAATGGAACTAGGATAACTCCATGAGATTAAGGTTCTGGATAGAAGAGTTGGAGCGAAATGGATTAATTCAACCTAGTACATAGCCATGGGGATCACCCATGTTGTTTACTAAGAAGGCTGATGGGTCGTTGAGGTTATATTTTGATTATAGGAAGTTGAATCAGATTATGATTAAGAACCAATACCCACATCCTAGAATTTTTGACATGTTTGACTTATTGAGGGGTGCCACAGTGTTTTCCAAGATCAATTTGATATCAGGATACCATCAATTGAGGGTGAGACCTTCTGACATACCGCAAACAACTTTCCAAAGTAGGTATGGGTTATATGAATATTTAGTGATGTTGTTCAGGTTGACCAATGAACTGGCTTTGTTTATGGCACTAATGAAGTAGATATTTCACCCCTATTTAGATCAGTTCATGGTTGTCTTTGTTGATGACATCTTGGTGTACTCTCAAACTCTTAATGATCATGACCAATATCTTGAAATCATCTTGAGTATGCTAAGAGAGCATAGGATTTATGCCAAGATATCAAATTGACAGTTCTGGATTAATAAAGTTCATTTATTGGGTTGCATTATCCCGGAGTCCGGTGTGTCAGTGGATCCAGAGAAGGTGTAGGTTGTGGTGTCTTGGGATCATCCCAAGAGTGTTTCCGATGTTCTAGGTTTTCTGGGTTTGTACGATTATTACCAAAGGTTAATTAGGTATTTCTCTCATTTGGAAGCACCAATATTAATCATAACCAATAAGTTTGTTATTTTTGAGTGGTAGGAGGTGTGTGAAATTTATTTTCAAGAATTCAAGAATTGGTTGACTACCGCATCGATTCTAATATTACCTGAATCTGGTAAGAAGTACACTTTGTTCTGTAATGCATTCGGTGTTGGACTTGGGGAAGTGTTGATGTAGGATGACTGATTTATAGCTTATGGGTCGAGACATTTGAGACCACATGAAATAAACTACCCTACTCATGATCTTGAGCTAGCTACTGTAGTTTATTCCTTAAATTGTTGGAGGCACTACTTGTTGGTAGAATGATTCATGATGTTTTCTAATCATATGGGTTTAAAGTATATCTTTTATCAACTGGATTTAAATATTCAGCAGTTAAAGTGGGTTGAGTACCTAAAATCCTTTTATTTTGAGTTGTTTTACACACTAGTAAAAGTTAATAGTGTTGTGGATTCTATGAGTCGGAAGACTTAGAATCAGGTGGTTCAGGAATCCAACTCTGAATGGAAAATTATTTCTTTGTTTTCAGAGATACACTTGGAGGTGTAGGATGGGAATATACAAATGGAACTTGTGTATTTAGTGATTGATTCCATGATTTTTAGTTGGGTTAAAGAGATCTATCTGGAGGATCCATAGTGTTTGGGTATAAAGTAAATTCTTAAAGGTGGGAAGTCACCTTCTAGTTGGGCCTTGGGTGGAGATGGAAGCGTCTCTATTAGTGGATGTGTGGTGGTACCAATGTTTTTTTATGAATATTTGATGTGTGAGTTACCCAAATCAAATTAGGGAGTGCATCCGGTCTTGAAAAAGATGTATTGTGATCTTCATAGGAATAATTGGTGTCCAGGAATGAAGAAAGATGTTGCAGGTTTCGTGGCATGATTCCTTACTTATCAAGAGTGGAAGGTCGAGCATCAACATCCAAGTGGTTTTTTGCATTCATTTTTCATTCTAAAATGGAAGTGGAATGATACAAAGATGGAATTTTAGTGGGACTTCTGAGCATGCCTCATAAGAATGATGCAATTTGGTTTGTTGTGGATTAGTTGACAAAAGGGGCTCATTTCTTTCCAATCCAAGAGACTTACACAGTTCGTCAGTTGGGTGAGTATTATGTTTGGGAAATATTGAGATTCCATGGTGTGTCGAGAACCATAGTTTTAGATCGTGATCTTCATTTCACATTGTGATTCTTGCAGGGATTACATAAGGCAATTGGTATCTATGTTTTGTTGAGTACGGCTTATCACCCGCAAATGGATGGGTAGTTTGAGTTTACAATTCAAGTATTGGAGGATATGTTAAGATCTTGTCTCCTAGATTTAGGTGGTTCAAGGGAATATCACTTATCACTCATTGAGTTTTATTACAATAATAGTTTTCATGATACAATTCAAATGGAACCTTTTGAGGCACTCTATGGGAGACCGTGTAGATCTCTGTTGTGTTGGTCAGAGGCTAGGGAGTCTGAACTGTTAGGACCGAGTCTCATATAAGAGACATCAGAGAAACTTCATTTTATTTATAAATACATGATGATATCCCAGATTAGGAAGAATTCATATGTAGATCGGCATTTTAGACCTCTTTAGTTTGTGGTGGGGGATAGAGTGTTTCTTTGGGTGTCGCCAAGGTTGGGTCACCATCGAATTTAGAGATAGGGAAAGTTGGAACCTAGGTATGTGGGTCCATTTGAGATTGTGGATAGGATTGGACTAGTGGCTTACCAATTGGATCTTCTATAATGGTATGGTGGAATACATGATGTTTTTATAGGTTTCATAACTTTGGCAGTATCATCCTAATTTATCTCATGTGATAAACGTCGGTGATTTTGATCTTGAGCCTAATGCATCCTTTTAAGAGCATCCGGTTTATATTTTAGATCATATTGAGAAGTTTTTACGGGGAAATATTATACCTTTGGTTCATATTCTATGGAATCATGGAAACATCTAGGAATAAACTTGGTATTGAGAGTTAGATATGTGGTCCCATTTGCCCGATCTCTTTTCTTTAGAAACTTAATGATTCTTGGGAAGTGTGGCATAGGGATGAGCCTTCTTAAGGTTGGTGGTTGTAAGATATGGCATTTTTATTAAGGTGTGTTTTTTTTATTTTTTAGTTTATGTCCTTTTTTTAGTTAAATAAGTGTTTCCCAAAGTTCACAAGAAATATCAGGGGTGTTCTGGGGGTTTGGGACATGAAAATGGTGGAAAAATGAGTTTTTGGTCATGTCGCATAGTTTGCACATGGTTAGTGAAAACCATGTGGATCATCCCAGGTAATCATGCATCCTTGGACATAAGATTTCACATGATTATCACATGGTTAATAAAACCATGTGGAATTCCCAAGTAACCATGAAAAAGGGGGATTTTGGGATAGTATCTCTCACACAGTTTGGAAAACTGTATCGGTAAACTGTACAACCTAGTAAAGTTGATAAATTTACAAAAATTCCATTAAAAGATTTTAAACACCAACTCAGTATTTTCTCCTTTATTACCCCTTGCAACCCTAGTAACAAACCAAAGATACCAAGATCTTCCAAGGGCGATTCTCCCTCATTTTTTTGTCATTTGGAGTGATTTTGGTTGTGAATCGAAGATCCGGGTAAGTCTAATACCCCTCTCTTCTTCACTTTCTGGTTTAGGGTTCACAATTATTCCTTATCTTCTTCTGAATCTCTAAACCCCTTCTTTTTCGATGATATCTAGGTTGAGGCTTCAAAGGGGTGTTGAATCAGGATCCAATGCCTCAATTAGGTGTGTGTTCGGCAATGGATCCAAGGTAGGTGGTCTACAAATAATATCCTATAGTTTTTTTTGAGATTTTTGCATAATTGGGTTTATTCCTTGGTTATCCCTTATTTTGATTTAGATCCTTTGAAGATATTTGGTCTTATGGGTGTCTAAATGATGAATGGAAACCCTCATGGTCTCCATGGGACACATTTAGGATGACTTAACCTTTATAGGGCCACCCATGGGGTGCACCGATACTTTCCGTACTTAGAAGTTAGCTAAGTATGAGTAAGGTTTCCTTATGACAATGTAGAGACTTGATAAGAATGTTAAAATGTTGAATGGGAGTGAAAATTAATTATTGGCATGTTTTTATTCTTAGTAATGGCTTAAGGGATTATTTGTAAAGTTAATAAAAATGGATTAAATTAGTTAAATGGGGATTGTTCATTATGGATAATGAATTATGTTGAAAACCCTATGAGGGTGGGTGTATGTGAAATGTTTTCACATGGGTTTGGGAATGGCTTGTGAATTGATGAATATAATTAATGAAATGAGACCTGGGAAATATAATTGGGATAATGGGTTTTATAGTGTAAAATGGAATTGTTAATGGGATATCGCATAACATTTGAATCCCATGTTAGTTTTTGGGCATCATGATTTTTATATTTGCTGGTTGTATTGATTGTGATATGGATAAATGTGGTGAATGGTAAATAATAATGTGAACATGGATTTGTGGTGGGATTAAGGACTGATGCTCCTCCCATGGCTAGGGTTGGACTAGTTCTCTAACCTACCCAGGAATGAACAGATTGGGGATTTGGACTAATGCTCTATTCCCCCAATGGTCATATTCAATGAAAATACTTGGACTCAGGCTCCAAGGTAAGTGTGGTGATTACTTGATATGCTCATCCCTAGTGAGATAGGGACTTAATTTGTTCTCTTATGAACAATGATAAATTCCATTAATATTGTGTGAGAAAGTTAAATATCTAAATTATGAATTATGTGTTGATGATGAGATAAATGATGAGATGATGTATATAATGAACTTGAAATAATAGTCCTAATAGTACTATCAAAGTAGAAAAAGGTTAATGAGTGGCCCCTAAACGATCTTTCATTTAAATTCCACTTATTTATACTTTCATACACTATCTGTTAGACTGGATATTTTGTAGACACCATTGGTGGTGGCCTACTAAGTTTTACTCACTCCCTACATGGGCCACCATTGGGAACCTGAGAAAATTTCATACTTCCATGTTAGGACTAGGGTAAGGGCCCTATGGTAGGGAGTTGAGCCGGAAATGGGACATTCACGGATGAGGTTCCCAACTTGGAGTCAGGACCATTTTTGGGGATTCCCCTACTGTCATTATTTTGGATTTTGTTCACTTGGAATTGTAGCGAGACATGACATATTTATTGTTGCTTGTGGTTGTACCCATTTTGGGAGATGTTTGGTTATGCATGATATTGGTTTTTTCTTATTTTTTATGCTACTTATATTGTGATCGGTTGTGGATTACTCTGAAAAAAAGGTTATAGTCTCCCCATGTGACTAATCTAGACCCTTACTACTAGTTAGAAACCTCTAGTGTATGTGGAGGCGCCCTTGAGGTCTTTTGACGACTCGACTCGGGGTATCGGTTTAGTAGCTTTCAGGTCAGGGACATTAAAATATATCTTCTAGTTAATTTTTTTTGGTTTTTTTTAATTTATGTATCTTATTATTTAATACTCTTCATGGATCTATAACACCCAGAGTAGTCATGTAGTAATTATGGGGAATCTCTATGTATTTTATTATTTATTGGGAGAATATGTTTCCATGAGCTCGTATTCGATTCCATTGAACTATTTTTTAGCCCAGGGTCACTGAGTATGTGCCTTTGGTATTTCACAGGCTAAATTTGGTTCTCGATTCAGGGATGACCCATAGTTGGTTCATAATATAGCCCAAATCAATACACGATGTTCTATAACCCCTAATTATAGGGACATATGTGAATCATAGTGGAATATAGTACTTTGATGATAGTTGATGGAGCTCATTGTGGCTTGTTATGATTTCATACACCTAAAGAGTAAATTCAATCCCAGCAAATCAGTGGTACTCTGGGTTATAAGAGAACCCTCTCTTGAATGAAATGATAATACCTTTCTCAACACTCGTGTATAGTATAGAGTAATCCAAAAAATAAAATTTAAAAATAGTAACATAATTAAATACTCTTTATTATTATTCACCAATAAAGGTTCTTTGATTTTTTTGTAATACAAGAGAGGAATCACATTTTTTAGAGGGTGTTAGAAGGATTTTAATATGTGTGTCAATGAAGTGATGTATTTCATAATCACACACATGGATAGTGTGTTTCACCATCCACTATAAGATTTCATTCACTAAATCATTTTATATAATGATAAATAATTCCCACTTATAAATTGGATTTGTTTTTTCTCACTTCTTGATATGGGATTGTTTTTTCTCATTTCTCAAAAAGATTGATCATTTAAAAAAAATTAGAAACTCAAACAGTACTCCACTATTTTAAAATATTTATAATGCCCATTTTGAAAATAAAGAATCTTAATATCTTGTAAAAAACATGCATAAATAAATTCATCTCTCAATATGATCATTTATATAGTAGAGACAGATAAAATCAAAATTGGGAAGTGGGTGGACACTAATGTAAATATGTAAAAAAAATATTAACTAGAATCATTCCACACAACTATATATAAAATTCATAGTTTTTTAACTACTTTTAGACACCATTATGCGTATGGGTCACTTATCCTTTCATGAATTTTGTGGAGATAAAATCATAATCTCTTCAGAGTAACCCCACATCATCATCCACATAGGTAAACTAAAAAATTGTTTTGAGTGTAAATACTTGTTTAATATCCTTATTCAAATAATAATTTTAAACTTGACCACTTTTTCAAATGGGTACCAAACGCCATTACCTTAGAATATATTATAATTTTGAAATTTCATTAAAACATAAGATTGAATTAACTACATTAAAGTTAGATAAATTAAGTCTTAAAATTTTTATCTAAGGTCCCATCATTGTTGAATTTTTGTAAATGACTTTAACACTATCCCTGAGGAATTTTTTATATCAACTCCCTTGAAAATAACTTTTTTATTGGATCCACAAAATTCTTTTTTTATAAAAAATCCCAATGTTTTGATACCCTCTTATGTTAGTTGTCTCACATTGATATTCTTGAGAATAATGTGGTTTGGTTTTTTGTTATAAGAATTTGATACACCTTATCCACCATTTATTGACTATCACAATGTATAGAAACCATGAAAATTGATATATTCCACAATGATAGATCTAATAATATTATTTTAATCTATTAAAATTATTTTCTAGTATATAGTAAAGATAGAAACTCATAATCCATTATGAAAACCTTTATATAAGTGTATTTCTTCGATCCCCAAGAGTTCACTATAAGTTTTAGTGTAAATAAATAACCACTCATAAAATATTGGTCCTCAAGTTTATTAATCTATATTACATAAAAAACTTTTCAATTCCCTTAGATTTCCAAAATAACACACACACACACACATATATATATATATATATTAATAATACCCTTTAAATATTTTAAATAATGCAACTTGGTCTTGTTCACTTCAATTGTGACCAAACTAATGGTGGTACATACCTAAAGTGGACCTCCACGTATTTCAGAGGTTATCGACCAGTGGAATGGTTCAATTTATAAGGTTGGGAGACTATTCCCACTAGAGAATATGATTATAATTCACAACATAAGTAATAAAAAATTTCAAAAATACAATAATGGAATAAGGTGGCATTATGTTTATAGACCAACCACCCATGAATCACCCAAAACATGTTATAAAATGGTGAACCATATGTAATTTTTAGAAGATATACAATAGATATAGGGTCACATATGGGCTTACTATAGGAATTCTTTCTAAAGAAAACAAATAAAGGAGACATCTATTATAAAGGGTATTGATTCATCACTCATCCCCATATCCTAATACTAGGTATACCCTACTAGCTCTCCCATTATGTGTAGTGACTTTTCCCTTATCCATTCCATTGACCATGATATATTCTTAGGTACCAAGGTTCTTAGGTAGAATTCTAGTGGAACTCAATAGGACACAAAAAATGGTGTCCCAATTGAACCTAGTATATAAAGGTGCATGGACAATGTGATATGCTTATAATAAAATAAAAATGATGATAAAATAATAAATAAGTCATAAAAATTGATATTACTCAGTCACATGGGTGAAACTTTCATACTTTAGAAAGTGTTGGGGTGTCTATAAACATATCATAAGAATACAGACTAGGAATCTCTTACCTAGTCATAAGCTTGAATATAAAGTTTTATCATAGTAAAGAAGATATTTCATGGGTAGTGAATCCTGATAATCAAGTAAAGATAGTGGAAATCACACCCTGTGAAATCATAACAGTTGTTACATGAGTAGTGTATCCCATAAACTATATCATAACAGTGGTCATAAAATATTGCTAATAATATTCATTAAATAGGAATAGTGTCCCTAGGAAATTATATTATAGAAAGAATCATGTCCCAACTTGTGCATTAAAGGTGATAATATAATCCATGAATGATAATATAATATCAACCATCATGCCCTAACACTATCTCAAAGAGGGAATATCATCCCTAGCCATGAGCATAATCATAATAGAGTAAATCATCCTATTTTATGGGCCTTAATATAAGAAGAAGGGAATCATGTCCCATAAATGTCCATTCTCTCAAGAGAATCATTCCCCCTTCCATGGATTCTTCAAACCATGGTTAGTACATCCCACTTCTAAGGATGGGTCAATTAACTATTAAATAATACCATTTCCAACATCATTAAAGTCACAAGGTCATTTCATAATATTACCATATGAATTCCATCTTGTACACAAACAAGCAATATAATGGGTATTACATCTCTCACCAAGACCAAAATAATGAAAATGTAAATTTTGACCCAACGATATCCATTAATAATAATTAAAAAATTTCTCCCTACATACATAACCAAAACATTAAAAGATATAATAATCATCTCAAAAAATGTGATAATAGAAATTTAATTTAAGTTTGTCATATTGTCCATCTCATATTCAAAATATAATATACATCACTATATATGATAATGAACCATATACAATGATAATTTTAAGGTATATATTACCATGTTTATTAATGATATAGGGGAAGGAAAACTCTACACACACAATTCCATAACTATCCCCAAAAGGACCATGGAAATTTTACCAATTTCATATCGGACAAGCCACACATCATGATTCCCTCAATTAAATAATAATTCTATATCCATGTATATGACATAAAACTATATAGGAACATCATGTCATTATATCGCTCAATGAATACCCCGTTAGATATTGAGTGTGAAATTATCCATACTTTTATTAAATTCCATGGCCATCTGTGGCCATCACATAAAGGCATAACCATGGGGAAGTCATTCCTAGTCCCATTAATCATAATTAATTATCAATTCATGGAATAAAAAACTTTTAATTTGATTTTGGGTCAAGCGTTCATGGTTGTAAGGACCCACATATCAAAAATCATGGAAACTAATATAAATTCCTAATAAATATTAGGGACCACCTACCTCAACATTTTTAAACATCAATAATTTAATATTAATGATTAATTACTCCTCAATCAAATTATATATCCATTATTGGAAAAAGCCCAAAAAAATATGGTAAACCAAAAATATATAAATATTAAGGGATGATAATATTTTGAATAAGTGGATGAATATACTCACCATAAGATTTTAAACATCATAAATGGCATCTGATTTAGCTAATAAATGAGGTTAGAGGATCCAAAATTGTGTTTGTTAACTACTTACATGATTTCAATTATATAAGTTCATTCTAAGAAATGTCATGAAGTTTTAAATGATTTTAAGAACTATAAATTAATGCCATTATCATATTTCCAGGTTATGTTACTTTACTTTAACATGATAAAGTAATACAAGTTTTCAAATTTCATAGGTATTACATTAAGAAAGAATATTAATATTGGGTTTATATTTATGTTGTGTTATATTGAATCATTTTAGTTGACACTCATTGTATATGTTTTTTTAAGTATTTGTCATTCCAATGTTGTTAATTAATAAATATTAGTAATGAAATGTATCTTTTGTAAAATAATTTCTTGTAAACTTTTATTCCTCAATAATATATTTGTAAAAACTTATTAAAAGTTACTTTTTTATTTAAAACTCTAGCCACTAAATAATTGATTATATCCATTTTTAATAATTTTAAGTGGGGAAATAGTTTTTAAAATTATTTTTTAGATGTTAATAATACTCATTGAAAATTATATTGACAATGTGTTTAGTACCATATTGAAATTAAAACCATCCAATAAGTTTCATAAAGTATGGTTTAAAACTATGATAGTTGAAGGTTAACACTATGTTCCATATTTTAATAGAAAAAATAATAATATTACAACTTTGAATCCAAAAAAATAAAATTATATGAAAACAAAAACGAATGGAATAAAATAATGTATTAAATTTAAACTATTGAATAATAATAATACAAGTGAACCAATAATTCACTAATTAACAATTACTATATCAACTAATTAATTATAATGACAAAAAAATTGTGAAATTTCATATAAGTAATCAAACACCCCACTTTAAAATTTTTGTAGTAACCTATCATACATTTAACTCCTATTTTCTATATTTTAAAACTAAACTACATGAAATTTTACACTAAGCTTTGAGATTTTAACACATAAGTTCTAAATTTTAATAGATTCAAAAATAAAAACTTCAAAAATGAATTCTAAAATAATAATATTATTAGAATAAACATAAATATACATGATATTTGTTTTAAATTTAAATCATTTTACAATAAAATTATAATAATGTAACATTTTATTTTATGAATTTGATACTCTAATTCTAGAAATTAATATCGATCATTTTAAATTTTATAGAAAATATGAATATATATAAAATTTATAACTGCCCAATTCTAAAATTTTACATCGAGAAATAATATTATAAAAATTACACAAGAAATATATAAATAATATTAAATACCACATTACCCTAAAATAGTTTCTAGTTTTTAATACTAACCGTCATAGATTTAACACTTCATGTAATAAAGTCTAAAAAATAGCATGAAACAGTTTATGATAAGACCCTAAAAAACTCTTTGTTTCACATGAATCAGTGTTAAAAAAATATCTTTACATAATATTAAATAAATTTAACACCCCAATAAAAATTAAAAAGAAAACATAATTCCACACAAGGAAGCATCAACACTTTACTAGATCATACATGAGAAAAATAAAATAAGAAATTTATTGAATAACTATAAAGAGAAAATTAATAATATAATTAACAAAATTATTATAGTAACATATTACCATTTGGGTAAGCATTGAATGGTCTATAAAAAATGGTGATAAAGTAAAAGGGATGTATAAAATACCTTTTGTGATGTTACTTTCTAGATTGACTCTTTTCTACATGTTTTTTCATCCCAAATATAAAAAATAGATTCACAAAATATTTATAAGGTTCTCCAAATAGAAATTGATGGAATAAAAATAGCTATAAATAAGGTAAAATGTATTAGTCTCAATAAAAAAATTAATAAATATAAAATGTAATAAAATAAATTTTTATATCTTCTAAACAGAAAATCTTCATTACCAAAAAACCACCGACATGATTCTTTTTTGGATCTTTTCATGGATGTATTGTATAAGGATACTTCACGAAAAATCATAGAAAATACATATTCCAACAAATTGTTTTCGCTAACTATATATTAATAGCCACATTTCATAATTATTTTTCTTTTATCCATGGCTAAACATGAACTAGGACTCAAAAAAATCTCCACGGTAAACAAAAAAAAATGTAGTAACAAACAACTTTCCCTCCAAACCTCCAACAATCATCTCCCTCAAAGCTATTAACTTCTTTACCCTGAATTTTTTACATTTCCAAATAATTATCACCCACTCTCTCTCTTTCTACCCCTTCTCTAAAGATATATTTCTAGATCCAAGATAAATACTCAATATCTCATTAATATCTCTTACAATGATATTTATTTGATTCCCTTTAATCTTATAATACTTGTAAAAGGCTCAATGGAATCTTTGAGTTTCTCATAATGATCACTCAGTAACCAATGGAATTTAAAATATAACAATAGACAAAACCCCATTTCTAATACTTATTATTTTGATATTTCATTGCTAAAAAATTTAATCATCCACCTCTCTAAACATATTTGAAGAAAAACTTGAATTTAAAACGAAGGTAAATGTAATAAATTTATTTGTTTTAATATTTCTCTCTTGATTTTTTTATAAAATTATTTTTTTCATATTTTAATAATTTTGACCGACCCTATAATATTAGTGCATTAACGTCCCTAAATTATTTTAATCTGTGTTAATTTTTTAAAAAAAACCTCTCACATTAGTGATAATAAGAAATTAACTCACAAATTAATATATTAACCATTTTATATAAAATATTAAAATATGTAAATTTGTTTAACCCTGAAGTTCCCTTCATCTCCATTATTTATTCCACCCTTCTTCACCTATACAATAATTTTTAGACATAAAATATTTTTTAATAGCAATAATTAACAATGTAAATAGACATATAAGGGAAAGAAATGATTGCTTGTAACATGAACACAAAAATATCACTGTCAACCTTCAAGATAAACTATATAAAATACTTTTCTGAGTACATGTAATGGAATAGAACATGGAAAATGTGTCTCTATTAAAGGTAGATCAAAGTCATTGTATGGGAATAGATTTTTCTAAACACTTAATTTTAAATTTCACTTGTGTTCAAGGTGTCCTATAATTTTTTTAAAGGATTGGGAAGTTTTATATGAAATATGTTAAAAATATAACATATCAGTTATAATTTCTTATATAACTATTATATCACATATTATAAATATATAAATTAAGTATCACCTATATTTTCCTACACATTGATTTTTACAAAAAGTAAATAATATTATGTATAATATATAAATCACATTTTTTATTATAAATATATGTGTATGTATATATATATGTATTATATACTATCCCATTTTTTAAAGGTTGGGGCCGAAGCCTCATTTTATTATTAAAGCAAATGACCTCTTTTAACTGGGTAGAGGGAGACCCATTACATAGCCCGAAGGCCTAGTGGGCATGTAGCCCATTATATAGCCCATAGGCCCAAATTGTTTACCCAAGGCTCATTCTATGAATAGAAACCCAGCTACTATAGTACCCACCACTGCTACAGTACCCTGCTGCCACTACAGTACCTACCGATCAACAGTACCACCGCTACTATAGTACCGCTACAGTGCCCTGCGCCCAATGGGTTCTGAACCGCCATTTTTCATGTAGGATTATGGGGTGCTTACCACTAAGCCAAACCCCAACTACTATATTATCCATAGAATATGTGAAATTATCATATTTTAGGTTTTATTTAAAAAAAATTATAAATAAAATGGGAAAATTGTTAATATAAAATAATGGGATTAATTAATCTGTTATGAATATGAATAATTAATTGAAAATTATTAGAATGGAATGCCATTTTTAAATCAAACTACAACTAGTTATTTTTTATGAATTAAATGGGATTTTAACAATTAAAATTATATGAATTATATATATAGTTACAGATATCCCATCACACCTACATTATTCAAAAACTATTATTTAGGGAAATTAAGTAATTATAATGAAATAAAAAATCATCATTCTTAGGTTTAAAATAATATTTAAGAACTAAAATTGATTTAAATTAAAATTGTGCCTAGGTGTTGTAGGTTTAAGAATTAATATATATTTTAAATGTGAGATTAATCCAGAATACAACAAACCATAAATCTATTTTTCATAAATTTATAATACTCCTTCAATTAAATTCTTTTTAAGAATCTCTCTTGACCTTTATGACCAGCGAGTCTTCCTTGAGTGTTATGAGTTCCCTAGAATAGTTTCACCTTCTAACAATCATTGTTAATTCAGGAGGTTAAGGGATTCTCTCATGATTTATTGGTCATTAAAACCCTCTCTCCTCTTTTCTAGTTTGTGCTCAATTGGTTCGCATTGATTAGGGGATCTAAAATCGTGTCCTTACGATTTTATATATGAATGTGAATTTTTCTTGCTCAATTTTCCATTTAATAAAGAGTATAAATTATCCTAAAAAATATATTAATCTAGAATTAATTGAAATAAAGGAAATTTTTTTATGTATGTAAATGACATATTCGTGTCATTATATCACACATATATGATATATTTAAAAATAAATAAACATTTTAATATGGATAAATATGTACAATAGTGTACAAAGTGAATTTATTCATCTTCATAAACTACCTAAGATGATAAGAAATGTTTGGTAAATATTTATCACTACTTAAGAAATGACATTATATCTGTCTATCTGATTAAATATAAATGCTCCAAGTTGCACAATAGAAAAAATTAAGGCCTTTACCAATAAAAAATTCATTATCTTATTTTAAAAAATCCAGATAACTTCAAGAAGGAAACCTTTAATCTCCATAAATATGATCTTTTTAGATATATTTTATAATAAATTTCTATATTTAGAATTACATATTATTTTAATTCTTTCTTCTTTGATGAAATTGATTGACCTTATTGTCATATTATCATTATGACAAAATATATAACACCAAATCCATCTATCGGTCTCCATAGGTGCTCTGTGAATCGATGAATGTGACCATTAGAACTTAAAGTTCTATAAAAAATGATAAAATCACCTTTAATTGTTCAATGTTAATGAAAAAAATCACACCTTAGAGTTTGAAGCATTTTACCTTTTTTATCTCATACATGATATAAAGGATATGGATTTGATCTTTAATATTGAGAGTGTTCTAGAGATAAATCTAGATTTTCTTGAGATATTTCTCTAGAGAAGATTTATTATCAACAACAAGAACTCCCTCTAATGTAAATGATATAACATGGATTATAAGCTTGTGGTTTGAAATTATAGATTACACATAGGCCTCTATATAATTCCCTTATTCCAAGTAAACCCCATATCCCATAATAAGAATTATAATATTTTTATTTTAACATGTGCGGACTCATGGAGTTAAAATATCATTTTAAATAAATTAATTAATATTTATTTAAATAATATCATATCATTTCCATTATTTCCCTTGACTCAGCTCTTCAATCCACGACATTTATCGAACCTTGAATAGTAAATATTTATTTATTAAATAAATATATTTATATTATTCAAATAAATAGTATGTTCACTAACTAGAGAATTAATTTTTATTTAAATTACACACACATATATATTCTAACTAGAATATAATTAGTGACTAAATATTTTTGATCAGTATATCCTGAAAAAATTAAATCCCTTAGTGTTGAAAATAATATTTATTTCAAATTTAAATATATATATATATAGAATTTACTTGGAATTCTTTGATACACTATTTTGTGTAACCCTTTATATCTCTTTCTCAATGGAATTAGGAAAACTATATTAAATTTTATGATTAGTGTGTAGAAGAACATCAAGGAACCCATAAAGAAAGTAGTTAATTTCAATATTACAATAACCTCAAAAAAAATACTCACTGTATAATATAATCCATTTGCCTTGATATCTCATTATGTAGGTTTCATTATTTGTGTCATCAACCCATATTCTTGATATATATTTCTTTGAATACCTAAAATGATCTTTTTAATAAAACTAACCTAGCCATAAACTTAATAAATTTGTTCTATTTCTATCAAATGGTTAAGATATCATCTTCCAATTTAAAAAGGGAAAATATTATCTTGACTTATTCATTATTTCCATATGACTCGTGATATTCCCAACATATCCTACCTCATCATGATCATATGACATCACAATTTCTATCAATAAATCAATTCCCATAACTCATGATAGGCTTTAATAGTGTTCTCATGTATAAGGATCATTATACATGTTTTCAAATATAAATATCCAATGACACATATAACATGATAAATTCCTATTAGATGGTCTATTCACATAACCTCCTATATTGTAGATTAACAAGAGAAAAAAATCCTCAGAATAAGCCTTATATTTTTATTATGATCCATTACTTTATGGTCAAAATCATTTTTTTACTATCAGATAGTTTTCATTTGACCATAGAACATGGTTTTAAGAATATTGTCACAACACTTCAAAGATCTCTTCATAGAAAGGAATTGTTATGTCATTTCGATGTGATAAATACTCTATGGAAATTATTAAATTATATGTTACATAGAATAATATAAATTTTGTGATAATATAATAATATTAAATATTTTGAATTTATAAAGTTGATATGATGTACAAAGTAGTTGGATTAAGGGAAACAACTCCAAAAGACTCACTTCCACTAGATCAAACTATTAATGATTTTAAATCCACTTTCTCTCATGTTATATTCATGATTTTAGTGAAATAAGGCTTTATTAGATGGGTCTTATATGTTCTCCTCCATGGAAATTCTAATTATTGTGAACTACCTTTGAGAAAAATATATTAAGAGGTTATACATATGATGTATTTTCCATGTCTATTGATGTGTCCATTGATACTTGGATAAAACCACCACTATTGTATTATCACAATATAATAAGACAAGGAATTTACTTCTAGGAACCACACTAAGATCCTAGATAAAGTAGAATTTCTACACTACTTATTTTTCTATATTAAAAACCATATTATACTTGGACTCTACTATATAATCAGCGGTCATTGGCTTCTTTGATCTCTTCAAACTCACATATCCTTTATTGAGGGTGTATAAATATCCTTACAATTATTTTGGATCATCTTTATCTATCTAGAAACAATAATATATATATATATCCATTAATGATTATATCTTCATCTCCTTCATAAACCATTAACATATCCTTATCACACCTTAGATACTTTATGATAGTCTTTACCACCATTTAGTGGAAATCTCCTTTTTCTACTTCATATCTTCTTACCATGCTCAAAGCATAGGAAACATCCATCCTATTATATAAAATAGTATAAAAGATAAAACCAATCGTAGATACATATGGGATTAAACAAATCATATATCTCTCCTCTTGAGTTTGAGGACACATTTTCTTAAAGATATGTATTCTATGTTACATTAGCAATAATACCTTCTTGGACTATTCCGCACAAAATCTAATTAGTGACATGTCAATATATTTACCCAATATTTTTCCAAGAATCCACTTAAATCAAGCGTGAATGATCTAGATCCATAAAATATAGTCCCCATCACCTAATTCCTTTATGTAGAATCATTTATTCAACTAGTTTTTAATTAAATATGAGAGTGGTATCTCACTTCCCATCAGTAATATATCATCAACATATAATACTAGGAAAATGATTGCACTCCCACTAAACCTCTTATAAAAATAAGGCTCATATTTAATCATTATGAAAAAAATTACCATATGGTTTAATCAAATAAAATATTACATGATCAAGATATTTTCTTCAATCTATAGAAGGATCTCTATAACTTCTATAACTTATTGGTGTCATTTGGAGTCACAAACCCTTTTGGTTTATTCATATAAACATCTTCAACAAGGTTCCATTTAAGGAAGCTTATTTTGAAATATATTATCTAAATCTCATAATCATTATATAAATCTATAACAAGTAGAATTCTGTTGGATTTAATTATATAAATTGGTGAAATGGCTTCATTATAGTTTATTCTTTATTTTTAAAAAATATTTTAGTAACTAAACTAGATTTATAAGTACTAGATTTACCTTCTATATATAGTTTCTTCTTGAATACCTATTTTCACCCAATGGGCTTCACATCCACGTAAGTGTCTACTGAAATCCATAAAAGATTACACATGGAATTCATCTCAAAATCTATGGATTCTTTCTATAATGCATCTTTTGAGCTACTTACAGCCTCCTTGTTGGTCATAGGTTCTTTATTCTCAACTAATAATGAGTCATCTTACTTGCTGACTAGAAAACCATATCTATCTCATTCTCTAACATCTATGGTGATCCTAAAAATTACTTTTTTTTAGGAATATTATTTTCCATGGGGAACTACAGAATATATTTCCATGCTAAATCCAATGTATCTTGAACCTTATCTCTATTCAAGTAAATCATGATCCCAAAATCTATTTTGGATATGTGGTCCCTCTCAATAAAGGTGGGATTTTTTTCAAAAAAATATTCTTATGTAAGGGGTTTTATAGATAATATATTTTAGTTTCTTTTAGATATCTAATGAATATTCACCTCATGTCTTGTGGAGGGGGTTTCTTTCAAAAGGTAACCTTAACAAATACTTCACACCCCTCGCTATTAATATATGAAAAAGGGTATATTTACATACTAAATCTCACATATTATACAGTTTTCTAATTTAGTTATAAATCATTTTATTATGTAAATTTTAGTCATTAATGAAAATCACAAAAAGGATAATGTAAGAATCTCATGATTCATCATCAATCTCACTATATCCAACAAGTTGTGATTCCTCCATTCACATACATGGTTCATATTTGGTGTATAAGGAGTATGTTGAGATAATATGTCACACCCTAAGATTTTATAGTATGTTTTCTTTTAAATTAATATAATTTCCTTGATTTCTTATGGTACATGCAACCCTTAAATTTTAAAAGAACCTAAACGAACCACGATATATTATTAAAATATTTTTATTCTTGAAAAAATATAATAACTTATCCATTAAATTTATGGATATGAATAGTATTAACTATATTATTAAATATATATAAATGAATTAATCAATGAATATTTATTTATTAATTATTAGGAAATAAATACCCAAATTTTAGTAACATCATTTTATACATTTTATTCAAAATTAATTTTTAATAATTTTTATGATAAAATAATATAAGTAATTTTTTACAATTTTATAAAATGTATTAGATAAAATGAAATTAATTTTTTCAAAATTATCTTAGTATGAATTTTTATATTTTTTTTGAAAATATTGATTTTCCAACGAATAGTGAAAAATGCTACTTTTTATTGAAAACTATATTTTTATTTCAATAATTCTCAAAATACCATTTTTTTTAAAATAGTTTCAAAGTTAAATTAGTCTTATTATATTATTAATAATCCAATTAATTTTATTGGAATCATTTTTATGATTCAATTTAATATTAGAACAATTTTATACATAAAAGGCATTTTTCTAAAAAACTATTTTTCATCAAGTTTTTCTCTTTTATCTTAAGTTAATTTCTTTCACTTATAAGAATTGAATCCTGAAAATGGATATAATATTTAGAATCATATGGTCTAAATTTTTTAAATAATTCCATATTATTTTTTTCAATATGAATAGTAACTTTAGTAATTTTTATTTCCATGGTAAAGGGTAAATCGGGTAATTAAGAATAAAAATAAAATGATGAGTACTATCAAATGAACCTAACCCTTGACATAATTTTATTTTATGATTCAATTTCTTAAATTATCATCCAATATTTTATTATATATCATTTTTTAATTTGGATGAGATTATGACCTTTATAATACTTTATGAAATGAAAAGTAAAAAATGCCACACTCGTGTTTTAAATAACTATAATATTTTTTACATGGGGATAAACAAAAGATATATTTGATTAAAAATACTCTTTTGAAATATAGATTATTTATCATCACTATGCTAATTTATTTTTAATTTATAATGAATAAATAATTACCTTAAATGCTTACACAACACTGATGTAGTAATTATTCAATTAATGAAAAAATAAAATAAATGATATTAAAAAATTTAAAAGTAATGTAATTTGAAATAATTAATGTTACTCCTTAAATTAATAGATAATAATGATATATTATAGTTTTTTATCATTTTATTTGAATTATGGTGTTTTATTGATATTATTAATGTTAAAGTAAATGAATAGTTCTAAAATTGATATTAATAATATTTTACAAAAAAATAATATTTAATTAAATGATAAAAATTTCATAAAAATATTAGATTCATAAAAATTAAAGTTATATTGTTTGAAAAAACAAAAAATAGTCCATTTATGGGTATTTTCCCTTTTTAGTCTCGTTAATAACCCTTAAAAGGTAGAAAACACTATTATTATGATAATTGTCAAAAGGGTTAACGAAGGGTTAAAACAAAAAGATAAGGGTAAAAATGTGATCCAAAATTGTTTGAATTTTATTTTATGAGATTATTCTGACTCATAATCATATTATATTTTAATATTATAAATTTTTGAGTCATTTTTACATCAAAATTAATTTATATTAATTTTATATTTTTGGAAATTCCAAAAGTGCCCCTCACCTCAATTATAAAAGTATACCTCATACCTTACTACTTTACACAAATCTGAGCCATCTATCTCAACCCAAACCTGACCACTACTCTCATAAAAATCCTTATATAAGTTATTGAGGATTTGGACCTTCCAAAATAGCAACCCTATGTCCCTTAGAAATAGATCTAAAGGGAGTTCATCAAAGAAGAGGTAATCGTCTTTAACATCTCTTTCAAGTTATTTCTTATTTTACATCATCTTAATGTGTTGTACCCATACTAAAATGATAAATAAATTATAATAAATATATTTATATGTTATTATGATTAATTTATATCCATATTACTACTCTTTTTCATCTTATAAAAAGAAAAAACAATGCTTATGCATACGTACGGCCTACCATCTCCATGAATAGTGTAATTCATTTTTCTATCACTATCTTTTATAGATGACTATAAATATATATATATTTAATGCATATGATACTTATACCATGTATAACATTATGTATATCATGTAACCATAATTAATTTACAGTTACTAAAACTACCTAACTAAAACTTACATGAAAAATGAAGTACTTAACACCCAGAATAGTGATTTTAACACAGAATTGTTAACAAACGAGTGAAAAAAATTATAAGTAAATTATAAATAGTATTATATATATGAGTGTATTTATGGAGTAAATTTATAATAAATATATATTTATTATAAATGATTTTTTAACATGTGTTATGGAATTTGGATCTGAAGTAAGGGTTTAATTCATAATCTCATCATTATTTGAGGTTGTTTATATTAAAGTCTCCACTCGGGGAATATTTTATTCAATGTCCATATTTCCTAAAAATGTTTTAAATTTTTCTCTAATATCATATATTTATTTAATAAATAAATTTTTACTCATGTTTTACCTTTTCACAAAATGGTTTTAAAGGAATATTCTTTTCATTTTTCGAATGAGGTACCTTTTGACTTTTACCAAAAATGTAAAAATATTTTCTTTCTAACTTATAAAACATGAATGTAATTTTTCTCCCTCATAAATTATTAATTATTTGAATATTATTTTATAATATTATAAGTTTATTTTCAAATAAAATTTCTCTTGAATATGTGTTATGTTTTTTCATTTTCAAAAGTGATTTTCAAAGTGAAAGGGTTATTTTTCTAAATAAAATTTTTAATGATATTTTTAAATTATTTTCATATATTTAAACATTCTTTGTTGATTATTATGTTGAGGATATAACTCAATGATACCATCCACATTATTTCTCTATATGTTTTATGATTAGTTTTATTGGGATATATTATTTTGATACCATTCACCATATTACTCTGGATAGTTTATGATTATGTTTATTGGTTTGGAAAATTATTAATATTTTGTATGCTAATTTTTCAATACAAATATTAAATTTGATTATGTTTATTCCATTTAATATGAGGAATTAATTGGAACTAGTATGTGATGGGTGGGGCCCTCTATATCCCCTCGATGAATTGGTAGTCTCATGAGACAAACTAGATTTGGTTTTGGCTGAGGCCTTACCCATTTATTTTCATATGTATTGGAATAAGGCCTTAACAACATTTAGATATCTTGTAAAAGGACTTGATATTAAATTTAATATGTCCATCATTATTCATTCCATCATTATGAATTCATCTATTGATTTCCATGTTATTATTTTATTTTCTATAAAATCCATGAATGATTTTCTAACTCATGTGATTATTTTATGGCATTATTTGACCATCATTTATTGTTTCCATATTATTCATGCCTTAATAGCTTCCAATCTGTGCATACCCTTACTGATTATATTATATCACCCCTTTATTATGTTTTCCTTTCCACAAAATTCCATAAATAGTTTCATGATTGATATTCAGGGATATTCTCAATGGAAAAATGGTGTTTTTGAAGAAAATACTATATTGTATTTTAGGTTTTCAAATGTTATGTGTAAATCAATTTTGTATTTAGTTTTACAATACTACTAAAATATCTAGTACTTTGGGATGTGATTTATTGAATCTAGAACAAATGTAATAAAGTAACCACTGACTATGGGCTACTAGTATTTGGTTCTATATATTTTTTATTAGGGGAAGTTTAGTAGAAACCTTAGGAACTAGATTTAAGAAAAAATATATATTAGAGAACATATCCTTATGAATGAATTTAAGAATATTCCCAAACAAACTAAGCCTATGATTTTGAGATTATTTATACATAAAATATAAATTTATGTTATGTGTTTCACTAGTATTGAAATTATACATTATGACTCATAATGTTATGATTTAATTTAATGTATAAAATTGTTTAGAAATGGTTCCTAGTGAGAGTAATGCAATCTGTATCAACACACATAATCCATGTAGTAATTTCCCTATAAGAAAATATATTTAGGATGGAACTAGAGCTAGAGATTTATCTTAAGATAAATAAATAATAACTATATTGGGTCATTTGACTCCGGTTCTGACCTATAACCTTACACGAATGGATAAAATTACTAATACATAACTCGGTGTACCAATTTTATATGAATTAATGAATCAGTAACCTTTATCATTCAACGGAACTATGAATAAATTTGAAGATAAGAAATTGATAATTTCCCTAGAAAATATATTTCTCTCTTTGGGAAGTAATGAAAGGAAGAAGGTTGTCAAGGTAGTTTATCATCTCTTTGGGGATGTGGATAAATGGTGGTAATTGCTTCAAAAAACCAAGGATATGGAAGAAATAATGAGTATGGAATGGAAAGATTTTAATAACTTTTCTTGGAAAACTATTTTCCACATGATCAATGAGTAGATATAGAGAGAAAATTCTTGAGTATGAAACAAAAGGAAGAGGAAAATGCTTCTAAGTATGAAGCCTAATTTACAAGGTTAGCAAGGTATACTATGGACTATGTACATAATCCAAAAATTAAGATTGACAGTTTCTTTGATGGGTTAAATTGATTCCTCCTAAGGGAATAAGTATCTAAAACCTTATAATTAAACAAATACATAGTCTCATGTGCTGTCGAGATTGATAAATAATTCTCAAAGTCTTATAACTTTAATTGAAAGAAAGTAAAGAATAGGATGGTGGAGGAAAAATAGATAATGAGAAGAAGAAAATTTGGAATTTTCAAACATGTGATATATGTGGAAGAAAATACCCTAGTACCTACTTAAAAAGGAAAAGTAGTTTTATTAGAGTGTGGATAAAAATTACATAATGCTTGTGATGATAAGGGAAAGAAATAACATACCAATGTTCAATGCTTAAACTATAAGGATATGGGGAACTATGTAATTTATTTCCCTAGGCATCAAGGTAGTTTTACCCAAAAAAGGACAAGGGATAAAGGCCAAGCTTTTGAGATCAGAACAAATAAGGTTGAAGTTATTAATGATGTGTTGGTAGGTACTTTAATCATATCCCTAAACATTGAAAATACTTTATTTGATTCTGGATATTTTCACTCTTTTTAACTTCCAAATTTTCCAAGAAAATTATATATTTTCCTATAACCTTAATAAATGAGTTATCATTCAATACTCCTAATGTAAGTCTCATTGTAATGAGGATGTGTCAATAAGTTTCCATTATAACACACAAACATGCCCCAATTTCCAACATTATTATCATACCAATGGTTACTTCTGATATAATCCTTATTATAATGGATTTTAAAATATGATGCAAAATATTTATTTCAAATAGAATAAAATTATGATTTTTGATGAAGATATGGAATTCCTTATCTTTAGAGGGGATAATTCATCATCTAATTCATGTCTAGATCTACTACTAACAGCTCTTCTGAATGAGATTCTTAGTGAAGAATATAATACAAAATCTGTGAATGGAAAGGGTAAAATTAAAATTAAGAATGTGGATATTTTATAGGAATATGTTGATGTATTTCTTGAGAAATTACCTAGATATCCACCAGAGCGTGAAATTGAGTTCTTCATTAATTTAATCACTAATATAAGTCCAATATCAAATACATCCTATAGAAGATACACTATTAAGATAGTGGACTTGAAGAAACTGCTAAAGTAGCTATGTGATAAGGGATTTATACAACCTAGTGTTTCTTGTTGGGAGTCCCTATTATTTTTTTATGAATAACGATGTTTCTATGAGGATATGAATTGATTATAGGTAAATAACTACTATTATGATAAAGAATAAGTATCCTCTACCTCACATTGATGAATAATTTGATCAACTTTAGGGGATTGATATTTTCCAAAAATTAAACATCGTTCTGGGTATCATAAATTTTATGTAAAAAAAGAAGATATTATAAAGGAATCATTTTGAATGAGGTATGTAAATTATGATTTTACATTAATTCCAATTTTATTAACTAATTCACCCTATTGTTTATGGATATAATTAATAAAATCATCAAGGAATATCTTGATGATTTTGTTGTGGTATTTATTGATGATATCTTGGTGTAATATATGATCTATGAGGACCAAGAGAATCACATTTTAACCATTCTTAATACTCTTAGAAGAAAATAGTTCTATGGTAAATTTATAAAGCATGAATTTTGAATTCATAAATATTATTTTATTGGCCATATTATCACCAAGTATGGAATCTAAATTGATCTTATGAAGACAAAGGAAGTCCAAGAATGGCCTACAAAAGTATACACAACTGTGGTATGTACGTTCATTGGATTGTTAGGTTACTATCGATGATTTTTCCAAAAATATTCCTCATTGGCTAACCCAATAACCAAGATTACTCATAAAGGGTTTAACTTCATTTGGATAAAGAAATTTATAGAATTTTTTGAAAAATTGAATTGGATATTGGTGAATTCTCTGATCATGTCCTTGCCATCAAGAAATGGGGTATTTGTGATATATAGTGATACATTGAATATGGGACTTGGTTTTTTCCTTAGTAAGAATGATAAATTTATTGATTATGCATCAAGGGAGTTAAAGACTCATGAATAAAACTATCCAGTCAATGATCTTTAATTAGAATTTGTAATCGCTTCATTGAAGATATGAAGACACTATATCTATGGTGAGAGATGTGTACTATATATGGATCACAAGAGTTTGAAATAAATATTTTAACAGAAAGGATTATGATTAATTAATACACTACCACCTAGGAAAAGAAAATAAATTAGTCTATGCTCTGAGTAAGAATGATCAAGGATTTCAAAATAAAATGAGGATTTATAGGGATCCTAGGTTCATGGATTTAGTAAAGATAGATATGGTAATTATTAAGGAAAGGTAATCATCACACCTTTCTCAAATGATTTCCAAACCATATTTATTAGAAAAGATAAAAATTTATCATCTTTATGATGAGAATCTTCAAAAGAAAATTGAAGTCATGAATGATGGGAAATTGGTAGACTTCATATATGAAGATGGAATTATAAAATTTTCAAAGAGGATATATGTTCTATCTATACCTAATATAAAAAGTGAATCATTAGATTATGCTCATATATTGAATTTATATATAAACCCTAGTAGCACCAAGATGTATATAGATATAAAGTATTATTTTTGGTGGGATGATATGATGCAAAAAATTCCTAATTATGTGTCAAGATGTCTGGTTTTTCAACATGTCAATGCTAAGAGATAGCATCCTAAAGGAGTTATGCAACCTCTACCTATTACTATATTAAAATTTTATGACATTACTATTTAATTTTTCACTATAATACCAAATAATACTATAATAAATTATGTGATATGGGTAAATGTAGATCGACTTACTAAATCTACACATTTTCTCACTATAATGTTGGATTTTCCTCTAAAGAACCTTGAATTACTATATATTAATGAATTTATAAGATTTAATGGTGGACCTATTTTAATTGTGTCTAATTTTTATCAACAATTTACTTAAAAAATATAGAAAATTATTCATAAGGATCTTCATACGGAGCTTCATTTGAGAACTACTTATCGCTTGAAAACTAATGGACAATATAAAAGGACTATCTGAACATTAGAAGATATGTTGAGTTCATAATCACTTGAATTACAAGGTATTTGAGATAATTATTTACCTTTGGTAGAATTATCCTATAACAATAGCTTCCATTCAAGTATTAAAATGGTGTCATATGAAGTATTATATGGAAAGAGACATCATACTCCAACTTATTAGGATGAAGTTGGTGATAGGAATATTTTAGGATCAAAAAAATGTGAAGGAGAAAATGGAAAAGGTAAAAACTATTAAGAATCATATAAAATAATATTAATTTAGAAAAAAGGGTTATGTCGATAATTGGAGGAAATATTTTTAATTTAAAGTGGGTGGTCATATTTTCTTGAAGGCATCTTCATCAAAGGGTGTTATGAGATTTAGTAACAAAAGGAAAATTGAGACCCATGTACATAAAACCCCTTGAAATTATAGAAATAATTTGAATTATGAAATACCATTAGGAAATTACACCTATCCTCTCTAAAGTACATGATTTTTTTCATATTTCATTGTTAAGTAAGTACATGCTAGCCCCAACACATGTGCTCACCTTTGAAGAAATATTATTTAAACCTGATTAATCTTACTGTGAAGACCCTATCTAGATTCTAGACACTAGGGAACAAGTGTTGAGGAATCAAATAACTTATCTAGTAAAGTTACTTTGAATAAATTTTAATATAGAATAGATGATTCCAAAACCTAAATAAATTATGATGAAGAACTACGCAAATCTATTAATGAGGTTATATTCTAGAAATTTCAAAGATGAAATTTTTTAAATGAGGGTAGAATGTAATAACCTAATATTTTATGGTATGTTTTTTTAAATAAATTTAATTTCTTTGATAGATTATTTTGAATGAAACATTGATATTTTAAAATAACTTAATGTTTGATAGTGTATACAACACGCAACACCTAGACGAAACATACCACAATATAATTTTATCATATTATTATTTTATTACAACTGTTATAACCTATTTGATAAAGTGGTGGGTGTGAATATGAATAAATATATTATTGAATATATATATAAATGTATTAATAAATACAAATTTATTGATTAATTCTTAGGAAATAAACACTTAATCTTTATTAAAGGCGTTTTATATGTTTTCTTCAAAATTGATTTTTATTACTTTTTATAAGAAAATAATATAATTAATTTTTTATAATTTTATAAAAGATATTGAGAAAATTAAATTATTTTTTTAAAATTATCTTAGTATTAATTTTTTGATATTTTTCGGAAAAAATTGATCTTCTAGTGAATAATGACATATACTGCTTTTTATTGAAAACTATATTTTTATTTCAAGAATTTTCAAAGTAAAATTTTGTTTTAAAATATTTTTATTGTAAAATTAGTCATATTATATTATTCATAATCCAATTAAGTTATTTTTTATAATTTTTATAATTTAATTTAGTATAAAATCATTTTTTACATAAAAAGTCATTTTTATGAAAAATTATTTTTTGTTACATCTTGAGTATTTTTTCTTAAATTAAATTATACCACTTCTAGGAACTGTATCATAAAAAATAGATATCACATTTGTAATCAAAAGTTCCAAATTTGTTAAATAATTAAATGTTATTTTTTGTTAATATGAATAGTGACTTGTAATTTTTTTACCACAAGTAAAGGATAAATCGGGTAATTAAGGTTAAAAATAAAATGATAAGGAGAAAAAAATGTCACTAAAACTTGAGATAATTTTATTGGATTAGTAAATTTATTTCATAATCATACAATATTTTTTATGGGGAATTTTTTTACATTTGGATGAGATTATGACCTTTATAATAATTTATGTAAAGAAAAGTCAAAAATGTCACACTCATATTTTTAATAAATTTAATTTTTCTAACATGTGTATAACCAGAATATATGTTTAGTTATAAATACACTTTTGAAATATAAATTATTTATATTCATCTTGGTAATTTATTTTTAATTTTTAGTGAAGAAATAATTACCTTAAATTCTTACACAATGCTGGTATAGTAATTATTCAATTAATGAAAAAATAAAGTAAATGAAATTAAAATTATTGAAAGTAGTATAATTTTAAATAATTAATGAGAAATGTGAATTTTATAAATAAATATTTTATATTAGAGAGGTTTAAATAGATTTTATTCAGATAACTTTATTGTCTTTATGTTATTAAAGTCAAAGTAAATGAATTGTTCTAAAATTGACATTAATAATATTTTATAGTAAATAATATTTTATTAAATGATATAAAATTCATAAAAATATTTTATTTTGATAAATGAATGGTATATGTTTTTAAAAAACTATGTCCCATTTATGGGTCATTAATAATTTTATAGTAACTTTAATAACCCTTAGAAGGTAGAAAACATTAATATTATAGTAATTGTCAAAAGGGTTAATGAAGGGTTAAAAAGAAGATAAGGTAAAAATGTGATCCAAACATGACAAAATTTTAATATATGAGAGGATTTAGAATAATCCTCATATTATATTCAAATATTATCAACTTGGATTCATTTGGAGATGAAATAAATTTATATTAATTTAATATTTTATGAAAATCTAAAAGTTCCCCCCACCACAATTATAAAAGGGCACATCCTCCCTTACTTATTTACACCAATTTGAGTCATCTATATCAACAAAACACTTTAAGTTACTCTAATAAACATACCTATTCATTTTCATGAGTTTATATACCTTCTAAAAGATCAATCTTAGGTCCCTTAAGAAGATATCTAAAGGGAGCCCATTGAAGAATATGTAATTGTCTTTACTAACTCATTCAAGATATTTTTTATTCTACTTCCTCTTCATGTGTTATACCGATACTAAAATAATAAGTAAAGTATAATAAATATACTAATATGATATTATTATTACATTACAACCATATTATATCTCTCTTCCATCCTATGAAAATTAAAAACATCTCTCATTCGAATGTACAACCTACTGTCTCCAGGAACAATGTAATTCATGTTTTTATATCTATATTTTATAGATGAATATAAATATATATATATTTAATATATATGATTTTTATACCATAAATAAAATTATGGGTATTATTTAACCATAATTTAATTATAATTACTTGAACTACTTAACTAAAACTTAAATGAAAAATGAAGCAGATAATAACTAGAATAGTTATTTTAACAAATAATTTTTAATAAATGATCAATGAAAAGTTATAAGAAAATCATAAATGGTATGATTTATATGAGTATGATTCTAGAATAGATTTATATTAAATATGTATTTATTATAAATGATTTTTTAACACATAAAATGGAATTCAGATTTTAGGTACGGGTTTAATTCACAAACTCATCATTATTCAAAGTTATTTATGTTAAAATAACCATTTGGGGGATCATTTCATAAATATCCATATTTTCATAAAAATATTTTAAATAATATTTTTTATATCCTACAATTATTTATTAAATAAATTTTTACCCATGTTTTATATTTTTATGAAATAGTTTTAAAGGAATCTTCTTTTCGTTTTCTGAATGAGGTACTTTTTGACTTTTACCAAAAGTGTAAAAGGGATGTTTTTTAACATATAAAACATGGAGAAAAATTACCATATTCATTAAAACTTAATTATTTTAATATTCATTTATAATTTTATAATTTTATTTTCAAATGAAATGTTTTCTTTAATATGTGTGATGTTTTTAGATTTTAAAAAGTGATTTTCAAAGTGAAAATGGTATTTTTACTCAAGAAATTTTATAGTGGTGTTTTGAAAGTATTCTAATATATGTAAGAAAATTTTATTTAATATTTTGTGGATTATATTCTCTAATAATACCATCTATATTATTTATCATGATGGTTTATGATCAATTTTACAAGTATGTACTATTTTGATAACATTCATCATATTACTCTAGATGGTTTATGATTTGGTTAATTGATTAGGAAAATTAATAACATTTCATATGCTAGTTTTTCAATATGAATTTTTATATTGATTATGTCTCTCCCCTTTCATATGAGGAATGAATTGGAATTATTGAGAGAAGGGTAGATTTAACTACAGCCCCTTGATTCATCAATATATCACATGAGACAAACTATATTGGGTTTTATCTAAGGTTATACCCATTTATTTTATGATGTATTGGTGCAAGACCTAAATGGTATTTTAAAATATCTTTTCTTAACCCTCGACAGAAATTTTTATATATCAATCATTATTAATTCCATTATTATGAATTTATCTATTGATTTTAATGTGATTATTTTATCTTTTATGATATCCATAGATGATTTTATAGAACATGTGATTATTTTTATTTAATTATTTAAAAATAATTTAATATTTCCATGTTATTTGTGACTTAATAGATTTTCTTATATGAATACCCTTACTGGACTTCTAATCTCACCCCTTTTTTGTGTTTTCTTTTCCCTAGGATGCCAGGAAGTGTTTTGTGATTGATATGCATGGATATTGAAGAACCTTTGTGATGTTTTTTTAACAAAGTTTTTTGTATTTATTGACAACTAATATTTTGTAATAGTGTTTTTTGAAAAATATATGAAAATTTATAAATATTTGAAAAAATATATAAAATGAGGGAAAAGTTTTATTTTTTGAGAAATATGTTTTCCAAACGTAGAGGATTGGACTGAGCAGTACTACATATAGAGTATAGAAATGAGTAGAACTGGTATCATAAGTCATCAAAAAGTTAAATTTGTTTATCATAAACCTCATCAGTCTCAGATTCATCATCATGAAGTTCAAGATCTATTAGACACAATTTTTTTTATAAATAAGTTACTAATTTAGAAATTCATAATGTTTCTGAATAGATTTAATGAATACAATGATGTTAGGAGTGAGAAATTTCTTAAACTTTATAAAATAATTTTAGAATATTCTTTTATAGTTTTTAGTTCTCAGATATCATAAGTTGTAGTTAATACTTATGATTTAATATTTATGATGAAAATAGTGAGAATAGGTGATTCCAGTCATAATAAGATTTGGTTGGAAATAAAGGAGGTTTTGGAAGTAACGGAAGTCAAAATACGTTCCTAGGTAAGTTAGATGATGCTTTTCCAATATTGAAGTTCTCATAAATCTTGAAAACTCTCATGATAAAGTATTTTTAATAAATGGATGAATCATAAAGTTTGTAATACTTCTAGGAATCAAGTCAAAGACTGCATCATATCAAGAAGTATGATACATAGAAATTTTCATAAGTCTAAATGATTTAGAGCTGATGAGGTTTGAAGAATTTCAAAGTTGAAGAGTGTAGTTTCTGTCATAATGAGAATTCCATCATAATGATAATTCCATCAATATGAGGATTTCATCATACTGAATTTGAGAAAAAAATTCAATAGGAATTACTCTAAGGAGGAAATACAATTGGACTGAATCTAAGGAGGAAATTCAATATGACTGGCTCTAATAAGGAAAGTCAATCAAAATGACTCTAAATAGGAAATTAAAATAAAACTTACTCTGAGGGGGAAATTCAATTTGACTGACTATGAGAGGTAAAGTGGATTGGAATAACTCTGATAAGGAAATTCAATTTAGAATGAGATGATTAAGTTTCTTGATAATGAGATGAGTTATATCATCGTACTGAAGAAAGTTAGGAAGTTTGAGAAGGTTGGTTACCAAGAAGATTCTAGAAGATTTGTGAATATTTTAAATGGTCAAACATGAAATTAAAATATGTTTAGATCTTGGAGTTATTGAATTTGAGTAAGTAGTAATAAATTTCTAGTTTCCCTTCCTTTCTATTCTAATTTTTTTATAAATAGAAGCACTGTAAATTTTTACTTGGCAGCTTTTCATGTGAGATGAAAAGGAAAATCGCTACATATTTCTTCTTTCCAGGCAGTTATCTCATTAGAATGTTAGACATCCAGAAGTTTTCATTACATACTAAGGAATATTGAAATGAGAAGTTGAATAGAGTTTGAGAATTAGATTTTGGGGAAAGGGTTCATCGTAATGAGTCCATCATAATGAGAAATTTGGACTGAGGAAATTGGACCCAGGGTCAATGAAATGAGGTTCTGGATAGAGTTTTGTAGAGTAAAAGTTTTTGTGATATTTTATTTTGTGGCTCAAATTGTTTATAAGAAAGATTTATAAACTGATGAGAGTTATTATAATCATTTCTATTGGGATATAGATGGTTTTTAATGGGAGTTAGCACAATTTTTATTCACTTATTAAAATTAGTGAATATTCATAGACTCATGGAGGTGGATATGGAAAGGATGTAGGTTCTCAAATAATGCCAAACCTTCTAAATATTATGTTCTTTACTTTACTTCCTAATTTTTCATGCATGAGTATTTACTAAAATATGATAAGGTTATAAAACTTAATATGTAATAGGGGTAATGTTTTAAAAGTATTGAAACTTATAAAAAGTGAACAATTGATTCACCCCCCCCCCCCCACCCCCCCAATCTTAGTTGGTATTAGATCCTTTGGAACTTCATTTGGTATCATAGGGGGTTCCCTTATTGAACCCTTATCAAGAGTATTCTTATTTTTTTCAAGAGTAGAGTAATTCCTATATTTGATGGAAAAAATTATTATGTATGAAAAAATAGGATGATTCCATATCTCTTATCTCTTGGCCTAGAAGTTCTTGATGCTACTTCAATTGGGTTTCCACCTATTGAGAAAGATTCTCCTATGAAGATTGATAAAAAATAAATATTAAATCTGATGGAAAGGATAAAAATGTTATCCTTATGTCTCAATCTGAAAATTTTTATATGAATTTGAAGGGTCTCAAAACTTCAAAGAGGATGTGGGAAAAGATTCAAAGTATTTTTGAAGTTATTAATAAAGTGAAGGAAGAAAATATACAAATCTGTCATAATAGGTTTGAAGACATAAGAATAAGAGATGAATAAACTATTGATAAATACTTCACCATGGTAAATGAAATTTTTTACAACATCAAAGCATTTAGAGAAGTTATAGAAGATTTAAAACTAGTGAAGAAACTTATTAGAATATTTCTAGATAGGTTTTATTCTAAAATTTCATTATTATAAGATAAAGATAATTTATCTCTTGAGGGATTTCATAACTTTATTATTGTTTATGAAATGATAAAATCTCATATGTTCAAATAAATGAAAGATGAAAATGATTTTGATGTTATGAGAAAGTAAAAAATTCAAGATGTTGAAGATGTAGATCCTTGTGATTATGAAGATAAATTGGATGATGATTCGATTGATTCATATCTCTTATTTCCAAGAATTATAGAATATGAAGAGTAAAGCATGGAGGAAAATTTCCTCTAAATTATTTTGATTGTGTTGGAATCAGACACTTTTCTATCAATTTCCCTAAGAAGAAAGATGAAGAATATCGAGATGATTCTTATGAAAAAAAATTGATGGAGGAAATGGAACAAAAGTTATAAAGAAGAAAAGTAATCCAAAAAATATAAGAGGAAATTCATTGGAGAAAAAATGAGTATGTTGAGTAATAAAGCTGAATCAGACTCAAGAGAAAACAATTCCTTAGAGGATGAATGTTTAGAAAAGTTTAAAATAATCATTTCAATAGTTGAGAAAGTTTAAGACTCCTCAAATAGTGAACAAGGAGGTAAAGAATCATACAGAGAGTATTGGCTCAGAACAAAACTTCTCATATGTCTTGAGAAAAACAAATCTCACAAGAATGAAATTATAATGACAAATAAATAAATTATAAAAGTTATTAAGGGTGAAAAATATGTTTTCATCTAAGAATAAGAATACATCTAGGGGATCTTATGTTACGAACTTAGAATTGTTGAATAGGGAAAGATGGTTGAAGATCTCAATAGGAAGATATATTCTAATGAAAAAGAAGTTTAAAAGTTTAAATCAAAATATCTTGATTCTGAAAGTATATTAATAAAGATTAATGAAACGATCAACAAAGCTTCAGTAGTAAAATATTGGAATTCTAAAGTTTTTGAGTAATCTCAAATCAAGAATCATATAAAATCCTTAGACACCAAAAATATTGTTTAATCTTATTTTTATAACATTTTAGGTTCTATAAAAAATATTAGGAAATATTGGGTTGAAAAAGGATTCAATAAATATATTTCATCTACATAAGATGAAAACTCACTCAAAATGAAAGATGGTCCATGTCTGGGGATTGTTAGAGAAGGAAGAAGTTATCAAAATCGACAAATTTTCTATAGATAAATATCATACTTCAAGAGAAAACTAAGATTTTACGGTCTTTTTTGGTTTTTTAGAATCTATGGTAATATGGATTATAATTTTTGGCATAACTTATCTCTACCTAGAAGAAAATTTGAGAAGGTTGGAAGAAATAGTGAAATTCGAATGAGTAGCTTTCATAACTTACAAAAAATTGAAAAAGTGAATTCTAAAGATGTTATAATCTTTCCGATGAAGAATCATTTTGACTATTTAGAAGAATTTTTTTGAAGATGTGACCAACTGGGTCATATTGCTGGAGAGTGTATGACTACTCTTCCTAGACATGTTTTGTATTCAAGAAAATAAAAGTAAGCTGGAAAGAAGAAAGTTGAAGAAAGAGATTTTTTTGTTGTGACAACCTTGAAAGCAAGTAAAAAACAACAAACCATGGATACTTTATAGTGGTTATTATTCACACATGAAAGGTGATATAAAAATAATTAAACATGTTGAAAATCATGATGGCGATGTTGTTATTTTTGGGAATGATAGTTCTCTAAAAATCATAAGAATTGGAGAAAGTGATATTGAAGCTAAAAATTTGAAATATGAGGAAGTATTTTTTTATGGACTAAAATATAACTTACTTAGTGTAAGTCAACTTTTTGATGATGGAAAATAATTTATCTTTGGAAAAAAAATTATTGTGTTATTAAAAGTGTGTAAGATGGAAAAGTTATTACAAAAGGAGAAAGAACCAGTGGGAATATCTACCAAATAGAAACATTTAACAACGCCTATTACTTAAATGTTAAAGATGAAAATAAGTTGTGGAACCAAATATATGGCCACCTTGAAAATAAAAACATGAACAAAATTTCCATGGTTTATGTTTTTCTAAACATGATATAATAGAAAAGAATAGAAGTAGATGTTTTTCTAACTTGTTGGAAAGGTAAGATGACTAATAAAATTCAGAATAAAGTAGAGATTTAGTCTACCATACATCTAAAATTTATTTATTCCTATTTTTATGGGACGATGAGACATTAATAAATAAAATTTGATTTGTAATTATTCAATTTTATTAATGATTTCACTTGGATGACATCATGTTTATGAAACATAAGTCAGAGGTTATAGAGGAGTTCAGAGTCTTCAGAAAAGAAGTTGAGAAAAAAAAGGGGTTTAAATAAAGAAGTTGAGAACAGATAATGGAATAGAGTTTACTTGTAATAATTTTGAAACTTGTATGAGAAATCATGAAATCAAACATCTTTATAATTTTCTATACACTCCACAAAAAAATAGAGTAGAAAAAAGAAAAAATATAATTTTGGTGGAAATGTGAAGAAATGTATCAGAAAAATAAAAACTTTAAAAGTTATATTAAAGATAAGTTGTTAGTAATACTTTAAATATTCAGAATAGATTTTTTCTAAGGATAAAATCCAACATGACTTCTTATGAAATGTGTTATAACAAAAAACCTTTATTTAATTACTTCAAAATTATTTTTAAGTCCTTGTTTACTTAAAATCAAAAAATTGGATCTGGGAAAGTTTTATGAGAAAGATGAGAATGGAACTTTTATGGTTTATTCACCCAATGGAATAAGTTACAAATTATGGAAAAAGAATTTACAAAAGTTGGTGGACTCATATGATGTGAAATTTATTGAGAATCCAAATTCTTTAACCAATGTTGTTGGGAATGTTGAGAAATAAAAACTCACAGATTCTAACAAAATGAAAGTATGAAAAGTACTGTTCATGAAGATTCAGATGAATCATGTGATGAGGAAAATTAAGAAGTAAGAGGAAATATAAAATTTACACCTTTAAAAAAACAATTTGAGGTTGAAAATATTCTTGGTAATCATAAGGCTCCAATTCAAACCATAAAAAATCTGAGATTATAAAATCAAACTTCACTCATCTCAAAAGATGAACTAGAATCAATTTCAGAAGTTATTAAACACAAACAATGGGTGAGTTCTATTAATTAATATAGTTGGATCAAGTTGAGAAAAATGAAACATGTGAACTTTTTCCACATTATAAAGGTAAAAATTCTATTGGAACAAAAAAAATTATAAAAACAAGCTGAATGAACATGGAAAATTTTTAAGAAACAAAGGAAGTATTGATTTTAAAGGTTATGAATATGTGTAAGGTGTGGATTTTGATGAAACCTTTGCTCACATTACAAGGTTAAAAACTATTAGAATGCTTCTAGTAGTGGTTTCTCATCAAAATTACAAATTAAATTAGATGAATGTAAAATCAACATTTTTCAATGGAGAAATTGAAGAAGAAGTTTACATTAAACAACCTTGTGGTTTTCTACTTCATGATTATGAAAAAAACATTTTTAGTTTGAAGAAAACATTGTATGGTCTAAAAGAAGCTTCACATTCATGGTATTATAAGCTTTATTTTTTTTAGAATGTTGGTTTTTTGTAAAGGAAAAATTGATAGAAACATATATGTGAAATATGTTGACTCTAGAACTCTAATTGTAATTTTTTATGTGGATGATATAATTTTTAATGTAGATAGATAATATGTTTGTAAAACATTTTTTAAAGAAATAAAAAAGAAACTTTGAGATGTCAATGTTAGGAGAATTAACATTCTTCCATGGTTTAAAAGTTCAATAAAAATAAAATTACATTTTCCTATCTTGAGAAATGTATGTTAGGGAATTGTTACAAAAAATTGGAATAGAAAATCAAAATAATCTTATACTCTTATATTAGTGGGGATAAATTTGAGTAAAGATGAGTCAAGAAAAAGTGTGAATCAGAAATATTTTTAGAAGCTGATAGGTAGTCTACTTTACCATACAAACTCAAGGCCTGATATTGTTTATGTTGTGACCTTGTGTTCCAGGTATCAAAGTAATCTGAAATAATCAAATTTGATAGAATAAAAGAGAATTATGAGATGTGTAAATGGAAAAAACTTCACATGGGCTTTTATAAAAAATAAATTATGAGATAAGGTTTCATGGTTATACTTATGCTGATTGAGATGGAGACTGTATTGATATAAAATCAACCTTAGGAGGAACATTTTTCTTGGGTTCATGTTATATAATTTAGAATAGTAAGAAAAAAAAATTATTAACTTTGAGCACAGTAGAATCAGGATATATTAAGGCTACTCAAGCTTGTACTCAGATGTTGTGGATGAAATTTCATCTATAAGTTTTAAAAGTCAGAGTTTAATATCCATTTAAGATAGTTTGTGATAATTAGAGTAAAAATATTTCTAGAAATCCTATCAAATATTCAAGATCAAAACACATTGATATAAAGTTTCACTTTATAAAAGATAATGTTATTACAGGAGATGTTTTGTTTGAATATATCTCAATGAAGTATCAAATTTCTGATATCTTCATAAAGGAAATTCCAAAATAAAGGTTTGTTGAGTTGAGTTTTCAACTTCATGTTCAGCCTCCTCCCATGACTTCTTAAATCTCAAAATGATGTACCCCCACTTTGATTTGGATTATTTTGAAAAGGGGGGAATAAATTAATAGAACTTTACTCTACAAGATTCTTTACTTATCTTTATTTTATCAATCTGAAGATTTGGTTATCATATAATTTGGTAGATAAAAATTAAGGAGGAAAGAAAAAAATAAAATAAAGGCGAGAAAATATAACATTGAGGGGGAGTTTATCTTTACATAACTTCAAAATTTACTTTTAACTAAGGGATGAAATTCCTTTAAAAACATTACTTTATCCAGTAGTGTGGTGTCAGGAAACTCTTTTTTTTTATAAATGATATGTTTTAATAAAAGTTGAAAACTTTGAGTTGTTTCAAAAAATTATTGTGAAAAATTATGAGTTTTTGAAAAATGGTGAGTTGTAAAAAAAATTAATAGAAGTTTTCAAATAAATCCAAGAGGGGATATTGAAGAATTATTTTGATGTTTTTTAACAAAGTTTTTGTATTTGTTAACAACTAATATTTTGTAAAAGAATAATTTTTAAAAAATATGTAAAAAATTATGAATTTCCAAACCCAAACATAAATGGGGAGAAATGATTTTTTTAGAAAGATTTTTTTCAGATGTAGAGGATCAGACTGAGAAACACTTGAAACAGAGTATCGGACTGAGTCGAACTGGTCATAGAATTCACTAGAAAGTTAAAGTTTTTTATCAGACACATCATCGGTATATGATCCATCGGCATGAAGTTCAAGATCTATCAGTCACAATTTTTTTTAGAAATAAGTTGTTAAGTTATAAAGTCAGATTGTTGCTGAAGAGGTGGAATAAAGATAGTGATGTCAGGAGTTATAAAGTTCTTAAACATTATAACCTAATATTAGATAATGATTTTTTGGTTTGTAATTCTCAAATATCATACGTTTTTTATGACACTTTTGATTAAATCCTTATGAATAAAAGGGGTAGAATATGTACTTCCAATCGTATTAAGTTTTGATTCGAAAGAAAGGTGGTGCTAGAATTAAGGGAAGTCATAATAGTTTCCTATGTAAGTTAGATGATGTTTTTCCAATCATGAATTTCTCATAAATTATGAAAACTATCATGATAAAAGATTTTTATAAAATAGAGGAATCATAAAGATTTTATCAGTTCTAGGAATCGTGAAAAAAATTTCATCGGATCCAGAAGTACTGAACACAGAAGTTTTCATAAGTATGAATGAGTTATAGATGATGAGGTTTGAATAATTTCAAAGTCGTAGAGTGGGGTTTCCATGATAATGATAGTTCCATCAGAATGATAATTCTATCATAATTATAATTCCAACTTTATGAGGATTCCATCAGACTTACTATTAGAATTAAAGTCAATTGAACTAACTATGAGGAAGAAAGAAAATAAAAATTACTTTAAGGATGAAAGAAAATATTACTGGAGCTGATAAGGAATATCAATCAGACTGACTTTGAGGAGGAAATTCAATCAGACTAACTCTGAGGTGGAAATTCAATATAATTAACTATGGTAAGGAAATTTAATTTTTAAAACTCTAATAAAGAAATTCAATTTGGAATGAGTTTAGTAAGTTTCTTCGTAATGAGCTGTGGAAGATCATCGTACTAAAGAAAAGCTATGTAGTTCAAAAAAGCTAGTTACTAAGAAGACTCAACAAGATTATAGAATATTTTTTAAGAGTAGAAGGGTTCGATCTTAAAATTCAAATATACGCAGATCTTCAAATTTTTTAATTTGATTAAGCAAAAAGATTTTTTTAATTTCCCACCTTCCCCATTTTGAGATGCATATAAATATAATCACAGTACATTTTTACTTTACAACTTTTCATGTTAGCGGAAAAGGTGAAGCACTACATATTTATTATTTCTAGAAAGAGATATCTTTAGAAGATCAGATAGCTAAAAAAATTATTCTGGGACTGAGGAAGATCTGACTCAGCAGTTGAGCAGAGTTTCAGAAGTGGAGTTTGATAAAAGGTTTGATTTTAATGAGTCCGTTCTAATGAGACAGTCGGACTGTGGCAATCATACCTAGGGTCATCTGACTATGGTTTCAGACATAGTTTTTAGGAGAATTTTTTTTGTGATTTTTCTTTTATGGATCAAATTGTTTGTAATAAAACTTTTTAAAATTATGGGAGTTAAGTAATAATCATTCATATCAGTATATATAAGGTTTCTAATGTTATTTGGCACATGTTTTTTTCACTTATTAAAATTAGTGAATTTCCATATACCCATGGGAGTGGCAATGGAAAGGCTGTATGTTCTCAAAATGAGGATAAACCTTATAAATATTGTTTTATTTACTTGACTTAATACTTTTACATGCATGATTATTTACTAAAATATGATGAGGTTATAAATTTTAATAGGTTGCAGGGGTTAAGTTTTAAAAGTACTAAAACTTATAAAAAGTGAACAACTGATTCAACCCCCCCCCCCTATCAGTTGTTAGTAAATCCTTCATAAATTTAGATATGATCAAGGTAATAATGGTGTTCTTTAATAAAATACTATGTTTTATTTTAAGTTTTAAAATTTAATATTTAGTTCAAGTGTGTATCTATTTTTCCAATACTAATAAACTATTCAGTACTTTGGTATGTGATAAATTGTATCTAGAACAAATGTAATAAATTAACCACTAACTATGGGATACTAGGTCCATGGTGTTTTCATAACATCCTAAGTTTTCATAGATAATAAATTAAATCCTATTTAAGATATTCTCCACCTGGGTCTAAGTGAAATTTCTTCATCTTCTTACCAATCTAAGTGTCTCCTTAATTCTTGAAATCCTTGAATATTTTAAAGGATTCAGACTTGTACCTTATTAATTATAGCAATATATATCTACTAAAATCATTAGTAAAATTATTTAAGTAAGATAATACACCCCTATCCTAAATATAAAATGGACTAAACACATCTATATTAACCAATAAAAAAATATTTATGGCCTATTCACCCTTTCAACTAAATATAGCTTTATCCATTTTTCCTTGTAAAAAGAATGGAATATATCAAGTGGTTCTAGTTCAAAAGAATATAATTATCTATATTAATATATCTATATCAAGATCTTATGGTTTACATGAAAAAGTTAGTGATTCCACAACTAGGTGTGATATGAGTCTTGTGAACATGATTGGTTATCAATCGACAATACATGGTTTTTAAATTTTGATATTGAAATATTATTCATTAAATATTCTATACAATAACATATGTTATCTTCATAAAAGTAGTTTATTGTATTCATATACATAAAAATAAATCCATATATATCTAACTTAAATGTAGATATAATGTATTAGGTAACTATTGGAACATAATAATCATTCATTTAAACTAAAATCAATCATGTAGGAAAAGTAATAGTATAGTCTTTGATAGCCAGTGTAGACAGTCTTTCTTAGTTAGTAGCTCCAAGATCCACCTCACCTCTAAAAACTATTCTTAATCAACTTGGTTTTGGTATTTAGATATAAATGTAGGAAACAAAATTTGTATCTAATACCAATTTTTAGAAATGGAAAGATTACATTTTATAATTAATATAGCTAAAGTTTCCCTTTACTTATTCTTAAAGGTTCCATTATTCTTATAGTGTCCCTTCTTACCACATGAAAAACATACTACATATTATTCCTTAACCTATATACTCCTAGATAACTAAAATTTATGTAGACTATGGAATGAACAACATGTTAACTATGGGTGCATAAAAACTTAGGTGATGGAAGGATTTTCTGGCTTAATATTTCCTTGATAGATTTTTTAGTTATGTATAAATTAATTTTACTCTATCTTATACATTTATTTGTTAATATTATATGGTTTTTATATAATTAATTACCATGTATGATAAAATAATTTATGCATGATATTTTTATTTCATTCCATATGATCATGCTTGTTATTTCATTTTATTTATGTGATCATTTATAACATCAAATAAACATGAATTTATAAATAAATAAATAAACACACACTAGATATAATTAAATAGTGGAATGATCATGATATTTGACTACTTTTTTTATTATTGATTTGATAACAAAAAAACCCTTGAACCTATGGGAATAACTCCTTAGGTCTGGCTTTCCTGGATTTGAAACATCCCACCTCATTCCTATATATCTCCTTTGTTGGAATCACCTCATCTTAGGTTGGATCTTTCTCTACTCACCTAGGAGAATTTTCCTTTGCATATGTATACTCACATGAAATTTACGGGATCCAGGTGTTTTGGATTCATAAAATTAAACATATAAATGCATGTTCATATATAATAAGAAGGAAGAAATTATTATTAGATCATCATATTTAATTTAATAATAAATTTATAAATAAACCATGCTATAAATATTTAATTAAATAGAAAATAAAACATAAATAGGTTTTCCTATACTATGATCACCAACATATGAAGTTAATAATTATTTAAAACTAGTTATAAATCATTTCTAATGATTCTTTAATAATATAAATAGCTAAAATTAATAATTAATCATCTTATTAATTATTTAGTTCTTTAATCTTAATTTTCTTTATGAATCATCTTTAAGACCCCCATACTCTATAATTTTTAATATATTAAATTAAATAATTTAACTTAAAAATATATAAATTCATAGTGTGTACTAACATGGGACATGGTGTGCACCATTATGGCAAGTCTTACATTAAATAAACTGGAGGTAACATAGTTTTGTACTAATCTTATTTTGTTACACTTCATATACTTTCTCATGAAACGATGTGGGGTATACACAATGTATACTATAGGTTATATAAAAATTACTAAAATAACATGTATGATGACATGTTGTGATATTACACAACAAGTAGTTTTATGGGTTAATTCAAGAAGTATTCATGGTGTGTTTGACAGCACAACACACCATTAATTTATGTGGAATGTACTATTGAATCTGTGTCTAATGTACTTATTTAGTATGACCAGTATACATGGTGTGTAAATAAAAAAATAAAAAAAACAATAATTAATTTATAATTTAATTTTTTAAATCTTATTACATGATAGCTATAAATAGGTACACTCCATGTAGTTTTATTTAATTCTAAAATTAATTTTCTATCTTTGTGTTTGACTCACACACCACAACATTTAATTTGTGTTATCAGAGTGAGTTTTCATAATTACATGGCATGTATAGGGAGGTTAAACTATGTGTAATTCAATATTGGATTCCTATGTTATAGGGATGGGTATTCTTCATGTATTTGGAGTGATCAATTAAGAGTCACATGATGTGTGCAGATTTAATAAACCCTATATATTCCCTTTTGGACAATGTTAATCTGCTAACAATCAATATTCAATGTGTAATTAATACACACATTGTGTAATTTGACCTATTTGTTCCGATTAATTTTACTGGGATAACAGGATTACATGGTGTGTATACGAGTTAAAAACTATGTAATTATGTTAAACTATGTGTCATATAGAAGCTATCATGTCACGACCCATACCAGTTGGGCCTGCACCGCGACTACCCAACCCCCCCTCCAATAGGCTAGGAGCTGGTAACTAGCACTGAGCAGGCACATTACTAACATGGGAGGTATTTCCTAAGTACCTGTCACACACACACATCTCCAAGACTACAAATTCTGAAATTTAAAAAACCACTAAGGAACAAAATTCATGCATAAAACTAAACCCAACCAACATAGTACAACGAAAGTAGAGTGCGGAAAGTAAACTAGGCCAGAATACAAGCCCACCAAAAAAAATAAATTATGGAAACTACAAAGTCCAACCTGTAAGAACAAAGAGGTATTGGGACTGTTGCTCATAGCTATAGGAACACCTCATTCTGTAGGTAACTTAGAATTATCGGTCTGATCCTATTTTTCCCTGGACTCCGTTAAAAGGTCGTTCATCTGCACAAGACATGACATGTGTGGGGAAAGCCCATTCAGGGGTGAGTATAAAAATACTCAGTAGGGGAACCTGAAAACCAAAAAGTAATGCACGAAGGAAATGTAAATTCATCTCTACAATGAATATGTCTACTGAACATATAATAGGATAAAAACAATATAGATATACTCAAAACCCAAACCCGTAGTTTAGAGACAAGTTACACAAACTCATACCCCCTCTAGGGATTCAATTCGAAGGTTTCTTGAAGCACTCATCTGGGAGAACTCACTCCATGAGCCTGATAACTCTGATAACATCCATCCAAGAAATATTGTCCGTTGGGAATAGAAATGAGAGGTAGATACACTCATTCCGGGAGAAAACACTCTTGAGTGGGAAAACATCACGATACACATATGAGGATCACTTCCAGGGTGTTGGTGGACATTGTGACTCATCCGGATTCACCTACTAAGTAAAGGATCGGTGCCCTATGGGAAAAATAGTCATGTCGATACCAGACTCTGCCTAGGGTCAAGAATGGATATAGGATCTCACTTCGGGCCTGTTGGAGGGATATCTGACTCTATCTCGGAAAGTCCTGCTGAAGGGATTATACTTCTGTGAATGGAAATGATACATGACCTTCAGGGGAATGAGCAAAAAGGGGCACTAACCTAGACAAATCATGTCCAAGAAATGGTGGAAAAGAAGGATCAAACCATGTTCCATGATATACATGGCGTGTAGAAGCGTTACACGTCATGTCTCTCATCTATGGGTACTACCCATGTAGAATGGAACGAGTCATAAGAACATGTCGTGTAGAAAAGTAATTACACAACGTGTAGTATGGACCACATGTCGTGTCCGAGTAACTGTGGATCCCTTCATGTATGTGGTCGTGTGTCGTACATATTTGCAACCCATGTGTGCTATCTCGTGTAACTGGTACATGGGTTAGTTGTAATTCCCTGACACTAGAAACCCGGAGCTGGTGCATTATTTTAATACATTGGCATGATTACAAGGAATCAAGTCCCAAAGGACCGATCAGTTTAGTAGTCTTGGAAAATAGATTACATACATGAAAATTACATTACACATTCAAACATAAAACACAATAAATAATGTATTGAGAACTCCATTATTCCCCTAGATTAACCATGCATATCAAACATAATACACTTCTTGGAATCCTAGGAAAACAAAACATAATAAATGGGTGATCTCAGATGCTCAGTAAGGGTAAATAATTTAGCAGAAGCAATAAACTTTTAAGGCAAGATGTGTAATAAAAACAACAACCTTTTAAACATAAACTTGAACATAATATGGAGAAAATAAATCAAACATTACCATATAAACATGAAAATATATATTCTACTAGTCAAATAATCACATGTAATTATTAATTTTATAATTAGGGAATGCCTAACGTCGGACATCATTACCACATAGTCAAGGCCTCGTGCCAAGACTACAAATAAAATTTTTGTCAAGGCCTTGTGACAAGACACTAGTTTGTCTCATGAGACCTACCGATGCATCGAGGGGCTATAACGGTCCCCACCCAACACTTACAAAGTCCACTGCATTACTCATATGAAAATATTGAAACATAACATAAAAATTCGTATTAAAACTAGAATACGAAATGTCAATACTTCAACCATAAACCATGAAGGGTATAAAAATAGTACATCCACAGTCAAACATGTCATAACTCATTCAATACAATTTTGAATATAGTATTATAATAAATAAACCATAATCTAGAATAATATCCAGTAATGAATGTTGACATAGTTGAAAATGGTCAGTAAAACTTTTTGAGAGAAATATCCTTTTTTGTGAAATCATTTAAAATTCACTCATTAATAAAGGAATTCATTTAAAAGAGATTTTTTAATCAAAGTGTCCCATACCAATTTGAAACTTTTTAAAGTAATTAACATTTTAAAACAATCATGTCCATATAATTAAATCCTTAAGACTATTTTGAAAACATTGACATTAATGAGAAAGATTTAGAAGAATAAATATTTAAAACATTTAAAATGATGTTTTAGTTAAAGAGTACCTTAAGAGAATCATTTTGAAATTTATTTTATGAAACGTGTACATGGATAATAAATATCTCCCAAAAAATACTTACACGTAAACAATCTCGGATAATAATGAGATTGAGAAATTAACCCTTACCTTGCACTTTTCTTTGGTCGAGGGTATGTTTAACCTCCTGTATAATGACCATAGTATGTTATTAAATTATACCAAAACCATATTCATATTTATTATATGATACATTATTCATTTATGACATTATACTACCCATTTAATAATGATTTCTATGTTAAATTAACATTTCGGGTAATAATCGCTTTCTTTATCGTACATGTTTTAACTTGTTATTCTTCATCGTATCATTTAGATCATGATTTAAATAATTCAAGAATATAAAAAATGATTTATATATAATATATATTTATAATATAAATATGTATAGTGTATAGATATATGAAATGTAAAACACCGTTTATGGAGATGGTAGGCCGCACGTACGCATAAACGCTGTTTCGATTTTCATATCGTATTGAACAGAAGTAAGTGAATAAGATATATGTAAGTACATATATATATATAGTAGAATTATTATTTCATATATTACATAATTATTAATAATATATATTTTTATAATCATTGTTGAATGGTGAACATGGAAATGAATCTCATCGCGTCATGGAGACGGTAAGTCGTACGTACACACGAGCGACGATGACATTTCCTTAATGATTAAAAGGTGTAGAATTGGATGGTATATTAATTTTATAGAGAAATTATCATGTTATTTTAATTATTTATATACATATTAATCATCATTATATCCATCCAAATAATATAGTGTTGAATAACAAATTACACCATGATGTGGAGACGGTAAGTTGTATGTACGCACACATGGTGACATTATCATTCATTGGATGGATAGAATAATGAGTATGGTTGTACCATATTTATAATAACATAATAGTATGTATAAGTTACTGGAGTTATTATTTTGGTATTAAAATAACAAAGAAAGAGAAATTGGAAGAAGAAAATAACTTTGAAAGAGGTGATAAAATAATTACCTCTTCTTTGGGTGTTTCCTTTTGATTTCAACAAAAGGGTTCTTTAGGTTGGATTTCTGCTCAAGGTAATTCCTCTAAGTTGAATTAAGGGAATTTTTAAGGAGAATTGTACAGGATTTGGCCGAGCCAAATGGCTTTGGAGGTGTGATTTTGAGATAAGGGGAAGTACCCTTTTATAAGAGAGGTGAGGGTCACTTGAGGAAATGTTTGAAATATTATTTTATTATAAAATCATTTTTAGTTTCTAATGGATAAAAATTTATTTATTTAAAATATAAGGTGGGGATGGGTAGAAATACACTCAACCAATAGGTTTTAGACAAGTTTAGGTCACCATATTAACCCTATCGTTTAGATTTAACTCTTAGTTAAATAGTTTAACTTTTACCATGTCCTCTTGTATTATTATAATAAATGATTAATAAACTTACTATAAAAAACCAAGAAAACCCCAAGTGGTTCATTATTTATATATATAACCTTATATAAGTACTTTTTATGAACATTAGATTTTTACAAATATTATATCAATTAATAATATAGTATTTATTTTAAAAACTCATTTATGTCAATTTTGACACTATTTGGTATTTTGTTTTTTAAGTCATAACAACTTTATCGCTTCAAAAAAATTATTTAATAAACCCTAAAATGTCATATTAACCTAGAAAATTTGTGGATGTCATAAAAATCCTCAATTTACATTTATGTTTATATTTATAATATCTATTATTTTAATCTTTCATTGATAAAGTAATTGCTGCATCATCATTGTGTTATAAATAAATTTAATTATATAATCTACAAAAATTATAAACAAAATACCATTATGTAGGAAATAATTTTATCTTTATAATGAATATTTATAGTTGAACTTATCTTATGTATAACCCTATATTAAAAAAAATAGTTATTAAACTTTGAATTTAACACTTTTAACTCTTCTTTAAATAAAATAATAATAAATGTCTTAATCTAATCCAAGTAGACCAAAAGGATCATGTTTTATTCCTAAGGTTTTTTTGGTCAAAATAAACTTATCCAATAGAATTATGAAATTTTTTAGGGTAATTATAATATCATTTTTACCTTTAATTACCCTATTTACTTTTAACCGTGGTAAATAAAAATCAAAAGTTACTATTCACCAAAAATTATTTTCATCTTATTGAACCAAATTTTACTTATTTATATCAACCGTGTCTCATGTATTTTTGAAATTCAATTCATAGAAGCGGTAAAATTACGGTTTATGCAAATTTGCAAATGTACCTAGAAGGTGGGTAAAATACCTTAAAACGTTCAATAAAATTTTATACATCTCATTTTATTATAAAATAACTCCAATGAATTAAATTGAACTTATAAAGGTATTATATATCTATTTTAACTTAAAATAAATTTAAATAAAATAAATAATTATTTAAATAAAAAGTCAGTTTTAAACAATAACGTAGTGTTTTCACTATTCATCAAAAATTGAAAGTTTTGAGAAAAATACCAAAAATTATCCCTAAGATAATTTTGATATTCCGAATTCAAAAATGAATTATATTTTACAAAATTCTAAACATAGAATTCGTATTAATTAATTTAAAATTAATCACTGTTGTCAAAACCAAAAAGCGGGTTTTTAAAAAGTAAAAACTATCAAAAGATTGACATGTGTTTATGTAAAATTTAAATGTGAAATTACTTATAATGACCAAAATTATATTAAATGATAAAAATATAATATAATTTTACTTCCAAATCATTCAAATTCATAATTTAACACTATAAATTATTTTGATTAAAAAAGTTGTTTTCAATTAAAATTTAGTATTTTTTACTATTCATCAAAATATGAAAGTTATCAGAAAAGTACCAAAAATTTATCCAAACTAAATTTTTATGTCTCTATTACAAAGAAGAATTTAATTTCATTAAATTTAATATATAAAAGTTTCAAATATTTTTTTTAAAAAGGGTTTTCCATTAAAAGGCAGTAAAATTGCATTTTTTGAAAAATACTACTTTTATCTGAAAAAATGAATGTGTTCTTATATTATGTCTGAGAAACCCACTATGGACTATAAAATTATATATAGTATATAAAATTTAAAATTCAGTTAATACTATTCGAAACCACTTTTTGAACGGCTAGTTTGGTAAGTCGTGGTGTGCTCGAACTCGGTGTTGCGTGTAGCGCAAGTTATTGAATTACTTTGAAAAGATAATGTACTATGAAATATTAGGGTGTTAAATTCTCCCCTCCTTAAATAAATTGTGTCCTTGTAATTTGAAATTGTTCTTCGAAAATAAAAGGTTAAAAATAGAAAAATACCATTGTGGAAAAACCCACATCGGAAATTGAGTTAATAAAATTTAGTCTTAATAAGAGGGAAAGGGAGATGAAAAAGTCACCACCAAATTATGATCTCGATTAGGAGAACATTGGTGGAAATTAGATACATGTAATTGGAGGGAAAACATAAATATTTATATGAAGTGATTGAGGTCGTTAATCACAAACAAGTGTAAAATTGAGGGCCTCAAAGACATCAATCTATGAGGATTTAAAATATCATTAGTTCAACAAAACATAAGGTATTAGGATAACACATTTTTTTTTAAGATCCCTTCCCTAAAGTTTAAGAATTAATTTATTCATATAATAAGAGTAAAAAATATATACTTGACAAGTAGAGTTTCATCTTTTAACTAATTCTTACCACAAACTCATCTTTCACTCCAAAAGATAATAGAATTCAAAAATATTCTATTTATCCTAATCATATAGGGTTCCAAAAATAATGAATTTATAATTCATTTTTTAGAATATTTAAAAAAAACTACATTACACAAACCAGGACGTCACGTAGGCCAGTGGCAGGTGATGCACCCTTGTCGTCCTTCGGTTGTGGGTTCAAGTCTTGCGGCCTTGTCGGACGCGACGTGTTGTTGCCCGACCTCTGGGTTGTCCTTTTTATAACAATCCAAAAATAATCTTAAGAAATGCTTTAACCTTAACAATAGTATCCAATGTCAAACTTAATCCATTCCAACCTTTATAATTATCCAAAATACTTCTGTCCAAACTCATAGTCCACAATTTATAAGGAATGTAAACACAATGGAGATCTTTTTTTCTGCTTAATAACATGTGAATACCTTAATCATATATTCTTTTAAAACATGATAACACCCTGAATTACCATAAAACCTTATTGATTACATTCATGCTCCCTTATTCCTTATAGAATACGGGATATACTCCTTATATCCCAAAATTTTGTAAACTCCAACAATAATGGAATAAACAAACAATTAATTAGTTTCAAAGTAGTCAAGAATATCAAATATAATTTATCCTAATCAATCATATATTATTCCAAAATTTATACCTCAGTATCAGAACCATATTAAAGTTTATCTTTCCTTCAACCATGTATTTTCCAAAAAGTTTAACTTACTATTGAGTCACTTTTCTTAGAACTATATAATCTCAAATCCTCAATGAAATAGTACTGCAGTACAATCCTTATTTATTTCCATAATTCATATAACCAGTACATTGTTCATACAACACTCAAACGAAATAATTATTTAATAAAAACATAAGAACACTAGTCATTCCTCTTCATCTGTGGTAGTATCATAACTTGATTATTATCCAATATCATCATTTGGGGCATACTCTAATGAGTTGGACATTGATTCGCGTAGCGTCCAAATTCCTTTCAGATGAAATATTGTACATTTGAAACATTTTTCTTACCTTTGCAATCACGTACTTGGTGTCCTTTTTCTCCACACTTATAACAAACATTCCCTTCAATCATTTATAAAGGTGATTCTTTCCATATTTAACACATATGGGAAAATACTTCTTTCCCATCTTCTCTTTATCCATATTTCTCTCTATAATTTTTTTCTTCTTTGGCTTCCCTTCAAATACATAGGACTCAGATAATTATTTACTTATCTTATTAACACATGATACTATTTATTTATATGATGAGAATATGTGGGAGACTATTTCCCTTCTATATTTTGGCTTAATACCATAAAATATATGATCCTTATTACTCTTTAGATCAAGCGTATTGCTGGAGTTCTCATCCCTTCTACTGGGTGTCATTTCTAAACAATGGCATACACTAGGTTAATTTATGAATCTCAATGCATAATTAAAAACTTGTAAAATACCTAACGTAAATTGAAAAGATTATGTATATAATATATAGTCATAAAAAACTTTTTCTTTGAGGAATTATTTACTCCAAAATCCATCATAATGGCTTGTAAAGAAAATGTGAATTATTCTAAGCATATCCCCCAGGAGTGTTGTAACTAAGAGTTCAGCAAGGCCCATTATTGTGTACTTGGATACCTTGAGTCAAGCTCGAAACTCATTGTCTTATTTTTCACTCCTAGGTACATTTTTTCCAAAGCCGCCTCTACCTGCTCGTATCTAGATAGTGATGTATTACTTGGAAAATACACAAAATCTCTACATTAACAAAATTCTAGGAAGTTCTTCTATACTAATCCTCAAAGTCTATCTTAGGGTAATGTTCTCTAATCAGATTTTTTCTAAATCTAGTTTCCAAGGTTTGTATTAAACTTCCTCCAATACCAATTGTAATGCCCTGACCCCAGAAGCCCAGAGTCGGTGCATTATTTAAATACATTAGCATGATTAAAAGGAATAAAGTCCCAAAGGACTGATCAGGTTAGTAGTCTTGGAATATAGATTATAAACATGAAGGTTACATTATACATTCAAAGACAAAATAAATAATACATTGAGAATGCCATTATTCCCCTAGCTTAACCCTGCATATCAAAAATAATACACTTCTTGGAATCCTAGGAAAACAAAAAATAAGAAAGGGTTGATCTCAGATGCTCAGTAAGGGTAAAAATTTAACGGAAGCTATAAAACTTTAAGGCAAGATGTGTAATAAAAATAACATCTTTTTAAACATAAAATTGAACATAATATGGGGAAAATAAATCAAACATTACCATATAAACATACACATGGATATTCTACTAGTCAAATAATTACATGTAATAATTAATTTCATAATGAGGGAATGCCTAACGCCGAACATCATTACCACATAGTCAAGGCCACGTGCCAAGACTAAAAATAAAAGTTTTTCAAGGATTTGTTCCAAGACACTAGTTTGACTCATGAGACCTACCAATGAATTTAGGGGATATAGCGGGCCCCACCCGTCACTTACTCAGTCAACTGCATTCCTCATATGAAAATGTTGAAACATAACATAAACATTCGTATTAAAACTAGCATACGAAATGTCAATAATTAAACCATAAACCATGAAGGGTATAAAAATAGCACATCCAAAGTCAAACATATCATAACTCATTTGATACAATATGGAAGATTGTATTATAATAAATCAACCTTAATCAAGAATAATATCCAGTAAATAATTTTGACATAGTTGAAAATTGTCAGTAAAACTTTTTGAGAGAAATATTCCTTTTTTGAAATCATTTAAAATTAACACATTTATAAAGGAAGTTATTTAAATGAGATTTTTGAATCAAAGTGTCCAATACCACTTTGAAACTTTTGAAATAAATTAACATTTTAAAACAATCATGACCATATAAATAAATCCTTAATATTATTTTGAAAACATAGACATTAATGAGAAAGATTTATAATAATAAATTTTTAAAACATTTAAATGATGTTTTAGTTAAAGAGTATCTTAAGAAAATAATTTTGAAATTTATTTTATGAAACATGTACATGGATAATAAATATGTCCCAGAAAATACTTACACATAAACAATCTCAGATAATGATGAGATTGAGGAATTAACCCTTACCTTGCACTTTCCTTTCGTTGAGGGTACGTTTAACCTCTGGTATAATGACTATAGTATGTTATTAAATTATAACAGAACCATATTAATATTTATTATATCATACATGATTCATTTTTGACTTTATACTACCCATTTAATAATGATTTCCATGTTAAATTAACATTTCGGATAATGATTGCTTTCTTTATCGTACGTGTTTTAACTTCTTATTCTTGATCGTATCATTTAGATCATGATTTGAATAATTCCAAAATATAAAAAATGAATTATATAAAATATATATTTAGAATATAAATATGTATAATATATAGATATATGAAATGGAAAACACTGTTTATGGATAAGGTAGGGCGTACGTACGCATAAACGCTATTTCTGTTTTCATATCGTATTGAAGGGAAGTAAGTGAATAAGATATATATAAGTACACACACACACATATATATATATATACAGTAGAATTATTATGTCATATATTACATAATTATTAATAATATATATTTTTATAATCATCGTTGAATGGTGAACCTGGAAATGAATCTCATCGCATCGTGGAGACGGTAATTTGTACGTACACATGAGCGACGATATCATTTCCTTAATGATTAAAAGGTGTTTAATTGGATGGTATATTAATTGTAAAGATAAATTAGAATGTAATTTTCATTATTTATATACATATTAATCATCATTATATCCATCCAAATAACGTAGTGTTGAATAACAAATTACACCATGACGTGGAGACGGTAAGCCATACTCACGCACGCATGGTGACATTATCATTAATTGGATGGATAGAATAATGAGTATGGTTGTACCATATTTATAATAACATCACAGTATTTATAATTTACTGGAGTTATTATTTTGGTAGGGAAATAAAAAATAAAGAGAAAGTTGAAGAAGAAAATAACTTTGAAAGAGGTGATAAAATAATTACATCTTCTTTGGGTGTTTCCTTCTGATTTGAACAAAAGGGCTCTTTGGGTTAGCTTTCTGCTCAAGGGAATGCCTCTAGGATGAATTGAGGGAAGTTGGGAGGGGATTTGGGTAGGGTTTTTCCGAGCCAAATGGCTTTGGAGGTGTGATTTTGAGAGAAGGGAAAGTACTCTTTTATAAGAGAGGTGAGGATCACTTTAGAAAAATTTTGAAATATTTTTTTATTATAAAATTATTTTGAGTTTCTAATGGCTCAAAATTGATTTATTTCGAAGCTAAGGTGGGTATGGGTCGAAATAATCTCAAAAAATAGGTTTTAGACAAGTTTAGGTCACCATATTAACCATATCTTTTAGATTTAACTCTTAGTTAAATAGTTTAACTTTTACCATGTCCTCTTGTATTATTATAATAAATGGTTAATAAACTTACTATAAAAATATAAGAGAACCCCAAGTGGTTAATTATTGATATATATATCCTTATCTATGTACTTTGGTAGAACCTTATATTTTTAGAAATATTATATCAATTAATAATATAGTATTTGTTTTAAAAACTCACTAATGTCAAATTTGACACTATTTGGTATTTTGTTTTTGTTAAAGTCATAAAAACTTTATCACTTAAAAAAATATTTAATTAACCCTAAAATGTAATATTAAACAAGAAAATTAATGGATGGCATAAAAAGACTCAATTTACATTTATTATTATATTTATAATATCAATTATTTTTATCTTTCATTGATAAAGTAATTATTGCATCATCATTGTGTCATAAATAAATTTAATTATTTAATCTATAAAAATTATAAATAAAATACCATTATGTGAGAAATATTTTTAGTTTTATAATGAATATTTATAGTCTAATTTATCTTATGTATATCCCTATATTAAAAATGGTTTAGTTATTAAACATCGAATTTAACACTTTTAACTCTTCTTTAAATAAAATAATAATAAATGTCTTAATCTAATCCAAGTGGACCAAGAGGATCATATTTTATTCCTAAGGTTGTTTTTGGTCGAAATAAACTTATCCTATATAATTAAGACATGTGTTAGGGTAATTATAATATCATTTGTACCTTTAATTACCCTATTTACTTTTAACTGTGGTAAATAAAAGTCAAACATTAATATTCACCAAAAATTATTTTCATCTTATTGAACCACAATTTACTTACTAATTTCAACTGTGTCTCTCGGATATTTGAAATTCAATTCACAGAAGCCGTAAAATTAGGTTTTATGCAAATTTTCAAATGTTCCTAGAAGGTGGGTAAAGGACGTTAAAAAGTTCAGTAAATTTTATACATCTAATTTTATTATAAAATGAATACAATGAATTACATTTGAACTTATATATGTATTATATATCTATTTTTACTTAAAATAAATTTAAATAAATTAAATAATTATTTAAATAAAAATTCAGTTTTTAACAATAACTCAGTGTTTTTCACTATTCATCAAAAATTGAAAGTTTTCATAAAAATAAAAAATAAATCACCCTAAGCTAATTTTGATATTAAAAATTCAAAAATGAATTCTATTTTACCAAATTAAAAATATAGAATTTATATTAATTAATTTAAAATTAATTCTCATTGTCAAAAGCAAAAGGCGGTTTTTTAAAAAGTAAAAACTATCAAAAGATTGACATGTGTTTATGTCAAATTTAAATGTTAAATTAATTATAATGACCTAAATTTTATTAACTGATAAAAATATAATTTAATTATACTTCCAAACCATTAAAATTCATAATTTAACACTATAAATTATTTCGATTAAAAAAAAATCAATTAAAATTTAGAATTTTTCATTATTCATCAAAATATGAAAGTTATCAGAAAAGTAAAAAAAATTTATCCAAAATACATTTTTATGTCCCACTTCTGAAAAAGAATTTAATTTCATTAAACTGAATATATAAAAGTGTCAAATATTGGTTTTAAAAAGGGTTCTGCATTAAAAGGCGGTAGAATTGCATTTTTTCAAAAATACTTCTTTTATCTGAAAAAAATGAATTTACTCTTATATTATGTCTAAGAAACACATTATATGGATTCTAAAATTATATGAATAATATAAAATTCAAAATTCAGTTAATACTATTCATAACCGCTTTTTGAATGGCTAGTTTGGGTAAGTCGTGGTGCGCTCGAACTCGGTGTTGCATATAACGCAAGTTATTGAATTACTTTGAAGAGATAATGTACTATGAAATCTTGGGGTGTTACAATAGTTCATGCAACCATCCTAGTCTAGTCATGTGGTGGATTATACGACCGTGTACCCACCCCGTGCCCGTGCATCACCTAGGATACACGCCAAGTCCCGCGTAAGGACCCTCACGTCGTGTTCCTTGGAGAACATGTCATGTCATTGCCTCAAGCACCACAGAACCCTAGATGCCACTTAGTTGGACCCACACAACATGTTCTTCAGCATACACGCCATGTGTTTTGGAAATTTCCAGAATCGCAGGTTATTCGCCATCGCACCTCCAGTGATGCCCAATCTTATATCTGGCCACCCGATCATCGCAAAACTCCAATGTTGAGATCACCCCGACACCGCAAGGCTGTTTCCATGGTTTTGAGGCCTCCTATCGGCCCCAAAAACACCTACTGATTTACCCGCATAAAGAACACTCTAAGAACGAGAACTCCTAAACCATGTCGATTCATCTGCCTCTATCATCGTCCCACCTCTACTGGGTAATCATGATGTCGGATCTCTATTTTGGGATCGTTGCACTAATAAACGGGCGTGAAATGATTCCTCATTCATATCCCCGTGAAGAACATGAAGAACGTGGGGGAAATGGAGGAAGAAAACAAAACAACAAAGGAGGAACGAACCTCTTCCATCATTCATCACGGTGTTAATCAGCTCCCGTTAGAAAGTTTGAATGGGGAAAATCAAAACATTAAACATGAAAAAAGAAATCCCATGAACGAACCTAAAAAAGAAAATCCATCCCACTATAACGACGTTGCACAGGTCAACCAGTTCATGGGTTGATCCGCATTCGTCATTTAATTAAAGAACGGGGAAGAAACAATCTAAAACACTACCCCTACAAAGAGAATGGTTCGATTGCTGACAAATAAATCTGTTATCATTGTTTTCGAGATCCTCCAAATCTATTGGTTCAATGATCCACACTTTTGATCAATGTCATTCATCGTCGAGAGGAATTTTCAAAGCTCCCAGAAGTTCTCTCAATTTTTCCCCACGTCTAACATTCAATTAACCCATTAAATGGAGGGAACGTGTTTCAGAATTCTTTCATGCTGCGGCATTAATGATTCAGTGTCTCTATTTCATAGTCATTATGGCGTGGCATTAATTATCGAAACAACTACCTCGTTTTTTCACTGCAGAAAATGTTTCCAAATAAAATTAAATAAACTATTCAAATTATTTTATTTTATTTCATTTCATTTTACTAAAAACATCTGAAAATAAACTTTTTTCTTCGACCCACGTCATTCAAGGTTAGTCCTGTTCTTAGGTAAATTCATCTTCTTGGATGCAATGGTGCCCTCAGATTTTTAATCTGGGAATCTGTTTGGAAACTACCAAAATCACGTGCACACACCGACTCACTTAACTTAAAAATTTCAAACCACCATTCGGGGCTCACCAGGCCTCATAATGATGCATCGTCTCCGTGCTTGGTCTCTTAATAATTCCATATAATATTTAAAAATAATACACGGAAAATCCAAGACATTACGTTCTATCCACCTTAGGGCTTTACGTACCAGAAATCTAAAACAAAAGGCTACTCAAAAAGATGTGGGTACTGGGCATGGATCTGAGGCTCCCGCTCCCATGTGCTCTCCTGAAAATTCTCGTGCTGCCACCAGATGCACACCAAGGGAATCGATCTCTCACAAAGTATCCTCTCATACTGATCCCCAATCTCCACTAGGTACTTATCAAAGGTCGCTCCTTCCTCAATGTCCAGCTCACCCTAGTCCATGATGTGTGATGTGTCATGCACGTACCCTCCTCAACTGCGATACGTGGAAGACATCATGTACCCAGTGCAACTGTGAAGGTAGAGCTAGGCGGTATGCCACCTCAGTAACTCTTCGCAGAATCTGAAAAAGGCTGATGAATCTCAGAGACAATTCGCCACCCCGACCAAATTTCTGCAACCCTCATTGAGGTGAGACCCTAAGGAAGACATGGTCCCCCTCCTCGAACTCCATAGGTCTCTGTCATCTATAAGCATTAGACTTTTTCCAGCTCTATGCAGTCTTCATCCACTCCCATATAATCTACATCTTCTCGGTGGTAGCTCGCACTAACTCTAGACCCATAAGTGCTGACTCTCCAGGGTCGATCTAGCAAAGCGGTGACCGATAGAGTCTCCCATATAAAGCCTCAAATAGTGTTGTACCAATCCTGAAGTGGTAGATATTGTTGTACGCAAACTCCACCAGTGGTATGTGGTCCTCCAAACTGTGACCAAAGTCTAAGATACAGGCCCGCAACATATCCTCCAGAACCTGAATGGTCCTCTTCGTCTGACCATTGGTCTAAGGATGGAATGTCATGCTCAAGCGTAGCTGAGTCCAAAACGCCTCCTGTAGTACCTTACACAAATGGGATGTGAAATGAGCATCGCAATTTGAGACTATTGTCAAAGTGACACCATGAATCCAAACTGTCTCCTACATAAAGAGGCATCCCAATCTCTCTATGGAACTCTTCTCCCTGATAGCTAGGAAGTGTGCCGACTTGGTGAGTCGTTCAACAATCAACAAGATGGAATCATGCCCCTTGGACGTCTGTGGAAATACTATCACTAAATCCATCAATATTCCATCCCATTTCCACTCTGGCACTTCTAGGGTTGATCTAACCCCACTGGAACTTGGTGCTCAGCCTTCACCTACTAGCATGTAATACATCAAGAAACGAACTATGTTACTTCCTTCTTCATACCTGACCACTAGAACTGTCATCGGAGATCCTGGTTCATCTTCTCCATGCTAGGGTATAGCACTAAGGGGGATGTGTGAAACACCCTTAGGACCTCCTCCTGAAATTCCACTGGTACAATAGTGCATCCTCTGAAAAGAAAAATATGCTCCCCATCTTACAAATATCCATCAGAAGCATGTCTTGTGGAAAACTGAGCCTGTAAATCCTCACAGCCGACATCCCTAAACTGCAACTCCCTAACTTTCTGTAAGAGTGGAAGGGTGAAAACCATCGACTGAAGGTAAGTTGGATCATCTCTGTCTATAAAGTATAATGATAATGAGGCCAACTATTTTGTCACCTCACTCAACAGCTACGAGCTTGATCTCCTGTTAAGCGCATCTGCCACCTTTTCCCCCTTCCCAGCAATATAGATGATCTAAAAATCATAGTCCTAGAGGAACTTTGTCCAACACATATGTCTCAGATTCAGATCCTTCTATGAAAAGGTGTACTTGAGGCTCTTGTGGTCAAAGTATATGATAAACTGCACTCCCATAAGGTAGTGTCACCACATATTCAATGCAAAGACTACCGCTACCAACTTAAGATCATGGGTCACATAGTTCTGCTCATGTGTCCTAAGATGGAATGAACCATAATAAATCATTGCATATCTCTTCACCAGGACACAGCCAAGCCTGGTCCCTAATGCATCGAAGAAAACTACATACTCGACACCCTCCTCTGGCAATCTCAGAATTGGGATGTTCATCAAATTCTGCCTCAACTGCTTGAAAGCCTGCTAACACTTCTCCATCCACATGAAGGGTTTACCCTTCCTTGTCAAGGTTTTCATCGGTGCAGATATCCAGGAAAAATTAGGAATGAATCTCTGATAATATCCTGCCAACCCAAGGAAGCTCTGCACCTCTCTCATGCTCCAGGGTGGCTCCTATGCTAACACTACCTCCACCTTGGCTGGGTCCACAACTACTCCATACGCCAAGATGATGTGTCCCGTAAAGTGGACCTCCTGAATCTAGAATTGTAACTTCAAGAACTTCCCATAAAGTTGGTACTCTTGGAGTCGTCAAGGACCATCTGTAAGTGTCTCGCATGCTCCTCCTCTGACTTCGGGTACACAAGGATGTCATTGATGAAGACCACTATGAACCAATCCATGTATGGCTGGAAGAGTCATTTCATAAGTCCCATGAACACTGTGGGGGTGTTCTTCATGACGAAAGGCATCACCAAGTACTCATATTGACCATAGAGACATCTGAATTCCATCTTCGATATATCCTCTTCTCGTACTAGTAACTGGTGGTAACCTGACCGAAGGTCAATCTTTGAGAACCATTGTTCCCCTATCAGCTGATCAAATAGGTCTTCGATCCTCAAAAGTGGATACTTTTTCTTCACCATCACCTAGTTCAGGTGCCGGTAATCCGCGGACAACCTCAAACTCCCATCTACCTTCTTGGAAAACAAAACTAGGTCCACCTAGGGTGAAACACTGGGTCTTACGAAACCCTTGCTTTGAAAATCCTCCAGTTACACCCTCAGCTCATGTAGCTCTGCGGGAGCCATCCGATATATTGGTGAGGATATTGGTTCCATCCTAGGGTGTAAGTCGATGTAGAAGTCGATCTCTTGGTGTCCTTGTACTCTTCCACTACTTTTGGGAACTAAAATCTCAAAACATCTACTACACCGAGGGTAAGGATAACCAACTCAGGAGTGATCGGCTACACCCTCCTATGCATGAGTCCATTCTACACTGCCTGGGTCTCATTTTCACCAACAAAGGAAAACCTCATCCCATCGTTGCGGACACACCACACTCTTCACCTAAAGTAGTCAATCTAGGTATGGACTGATGATAGACAGTCCATACCGAGAATGACGTTGTAAGGCCTCGATGTTGCCACTAAGATGTTCCAACCAAAACTCTCACCTCCAAGGGTAAGATCACACTGTCTGTAAAGGTGTGTGATCATCGAGTCTCCTCCCGTAGGTGTCTCCAAGTGTAAGGGTCGAGTAAAAAGCTCTACCAAAATATCAAGGTTTCGCACAAGACATGTGGAGAGGAAGGAATGGCTATAACCAGTGTCTATAAGTACGATAGGTAAGGTATAAAATACACAGATCGTACCTCAGATCATCCCTGGGGTCCTTGGGTTATATACCACGACCACATGAAACTGTCCTCGCCCCTATCCCCCAGCTCCATAATCCTAGTACGGACCACCTAGGGGTGGTGTTGGGAGTAGATCAAAGCATTTTCCACTACTTGCAGCTCCCCCTGCTCCTCTGCCACGTCCACTGCCTGGCGGGTCTGTCTGCTCCACTCTTTGCCTCTACCTCAGTGGTCCATCCACTGTTTCCCTATCAGCAGCTCAATGGGTTGGACAGTATCTAGCAAGATGTCCCCTACCATCACATGAGTATCATCTTCTTTCCCTAGGATGACTGGATCCATCCTGAGAGCCTTGGATTTTCGATCCCTTATCCTAGGTCCTCCTGTGATGTCTCCCACATCCTGATCCCTGTGTCTGATGTCGGCTCCCTGCTGCCAAGGTCTCCACACTTTTCTACCGGCTGTCGATTTCCATTAGAGGTCTTTGCTCTACTAAGAATCTCTTGATCACCAAGGCTCACTCGAGCACTCCATCATATGTCGAAATGAATAGAGGCACAACACTAGATCGGATATCCCATTGTAGACCTATCTCGAAGGTATGAGCTATGAAGTACTCATCCCTGACCATATCCATCAAGTACCTAGTGAGGTTGGTGAACCTTGATGAATATTCATCCATCGTCAAACTGCCCTTCTGGAGCTAAAGAAGCTCTGGGATATGCACTTCTCTCAGTGTAACCAGAGAGAACTCCTCCCTAAAGAGTCGCTCAAACTCCGTCCACGAAAGGGTATCCTTGTTGTGAGTCTGTGTGGTCAAACTCCACCATCATCCCACTGAACCTTAAATAAGGCTCACTCCTAGGATCACCATCTGGCCCACTTTTTCCCTTAATAGACAGAAAACTCTGGTCACTGCCTCAAGGAAGTCCTTAGCCACTTGAGGGTCGGGCTCGCCTCGGAACCTGAGGGGTCTCTATCTCTGGAACTCATGGAGTACGCTCAGCCTGTTCCCCTCGTCTGTCAGTATTGTAGGTACCATGGGCTGCTCTGCTGGTGGTGGTATAGCAGGTGCACCACCAGGAGGTAACGCTTGGGGAGCTGGTCCCTGTATCTAAGCCTCGTCATTGAGTAGGTCATCTTCGTGATCGCGCTGCTGAATCCTAGCAGGTATGCATCACAGAGGAATCCTGTGAGGAAACAAGATATACCGTGGTTAACAAGTATATCTTGATAGCTGAAAAAAAAGGACATAGAAAACACAACCCATTATGATATAATGAATCTACCATTCTCTTATTTCCCCGCAATAAGTGTTTTCATATACCGAGTCAAAAATCAGGTTATCATAGTCTCGGTGTATGGATACGTTAGTCGCCTACACCAACACTGGAGTCTCTGGCCTGAAAGCTGAGCTCAATACACTTAACATGGTTTCCCCTAAACCAATCTCATATACTCTTGGTCCTAAGGTAGAACCAACCTGGATCTGATACCACTCTATCATGACCTACCCTATTGGGGCCCACACCGCGACTCCCCAATAATGCCTCCAATAGGAAAGGGGCTGGTGACTAGCATCGAGCAGGCATATTACTAACACAGGATGCATTTACTAAGTACCTGTACACATGCACACATCTCCAATCCCACAAATGTTAAAGTGTAAAAAAATCACTAAGGAAGAAAATGCATGCATACAACTAAACCCAACCAACAGAGCACAATGGAAGTAGAGTGAGGAAAGTAAACTGGGCCAAAATACAAGCCCACAAAAAACAAGAGAGTCTGCAAACTACAAATTCCAACCTATAAGCACAAAGAGGTGTCGAGACTGCTACTTGTAGCCATAGGAACACCTCGGCCTATAGGGAACTCAGAAAACTTAGTCAGGTCCTAGTCCACCCTAGACTCCATCAAAAGGTTGCTCGTCTACACAAGACACGACATGTGTGGTCAAAGCCCATGCAGGGGTGAGTATAACAATACTCAGTAGGGGACCCCGAAAACCAAAAATCAATACACAAAGGAAAGGTACAGTCATATATACATATAATATGTCTACTAAACATATAATAGGAGAAACACAATCCAGATATACTCAAAACCCAAACCCATAGTTTAGAGACAAGTCACACAACCGCATACCCCTGCGAGGGATTCAGTTAAAAGGTTTCATGAAGCACTCGTCTGGGAGAACTCACTCCAAGAGTTCAATAACTCTGATAATGTATATATGAGAAATACTATTTTTTGGGAAGATCCATGAGATGTATATACAATCATTCCGGGATAACACACTTCTGAGTGGGAAAAGATCATGATACAAAGATGAGGATCACTGCCAAGTTATTGGCGGATACCACAACTCATCTGGATTCACCTGTTAAGTAGAGGATCGTCGCCCTATGGGAAAAATAGTCATGTCGATACCTGACTCTACCTAAGGTCAATAATGGATAGAGGATCTCACTCTGGGCCTCTTGGAGGGATACCTGACTCAATCTCGAAAAGTCCTACTGAAGGGATCATACTCTTATGAATGAAAATGATACCTGACCTTTAGGGGAATGAGAAAAAAGGGGAGCTAACCCAAATGAAACTTTTCCAAGAAATGGTGGATGAGAAGGATCAAACCATGTTCTAGGATATATAGGGTGTTTATAAGGGTTTCACACTGTGTCTCTCGACTCTGGGTACTACCCGTGTAGAACGGCCCAAGTCAGAAGAACATGTCGTGTACAAAAGTAAGTACACGGCATGTATTACAAACCACATTCCGTGTCTGAGTAACCAGGGTTCCCTTCGTGTATGCAGTTGTGTGCCCGTACATGGTTGCAACCCGTGTGTGTTATCCGATTTAACCGATACATGGGTAAGTCTGTGCAACCATCCTGGTCTGGCTGTGTGGTGGAGTATACAACTGTGTACCCCAGCCCGTGCCCATTCATTGCCTAGGATATATGATGAGTCATGCGTAAGGACCCACACATCATGTTATTTTGAGAACACACTGTGTCATCGCTTCAAGCACCATGTAACCCTAGACACAACTTAGTCAGACCCACATGGCGTGTTCTTCGGGATACACACCTTGTGTTTTGTAAATTTCCAAAATTGTAGGTTCTTTGTCATCATGCCTCCAGTGATGCCCAATCTTTGATCTGGCCACCCTATCATCTTAAAACTCCAAGGATGAGGTCTCCCCAAAACTGAAAGGTTGTTTCCATGAGTTTTGGGCCTCCGATCAGTCCCAAAAACACATATCGATTTACCCGCACTAAGAACGCTTGAAGAACGAGAACTCTCAAACCATGTCTATTCGTCCATCGCTATCATCGTCGCACCTCTGCTGGGTCATCACGATGTCAGATATTCATTTTGGGATCATTGCGCCAAAAAATGGGTGTGCAATGATTCCTCATTCAAATCCTCGTGAAGAACATGAAGAACACGGAAAAAAGGGAGGAATAAAACAAAACAACAAAGGAGGAACGAACCTCCATTGTCATTCTTCAAAGTATTAATCTTCTCCCATTAGATATTTTGAACAGGGAAAATTAAAACATTAAACATGACAAAATAAATCCCATGAATGAACCAGAAAAAGAAAATTCCTCCCACTATAACAATGATGTGTGGGTCAACCGGTTCATCGGTTGATCTGTGTTCATCGTTTAATTAAAGAATGGGGAAGAAATGATCTAAAACTCCACCCATACCTCGAGAATGGATCGATTGCTGATGAAGGAAATCTTCTTCCATCGTCGTCGGGGTCTTCCAACTCCATTGGCAAAATGATCCACACTTTTGATCGATGTTGTTTGTCACCGATAGGACTTTCCAAATCTCCAAGAAGTTCTCTCAATTTATCCCCACATTTCACATTTTATTAACCCATTAAAAGGAGAGAATGCATTTTAGCGTTTCGTCACGCTACAACATTAATGAGTCAACATTTTTGTTTCAGAGTCATTATGGCATGGAATTAATTATCAAAACAGTCACCCTATAGTTGCGTTGTAGCGAGTTTTTCCAAATAAAATAAAATAAACTTTTCAAATTATTTTACTTTATTCCATTTTATTTTACTAAAAACATCCGAAAATCGAATTTTTTCCTCAACCCACATCGGTCGAGGTTAGGCCCATTCTTAGGTAAAGTCATCATCTCAGACGCAATGGTTCCCTCAAATTTTTAATCCAGGCATCTATTTGGAAACGGCCACAACCATGCACACACACTAACTCACTTAACTTAAAAAGGTTCAAACCACCATTACGGGCTCACCGGGACTTGGAATGATGTGTTGTCTTCATACTTGGTCTCATAAAAATTACATAAAATATTTAAAAATAATACACAGAAAATCTAAGACATTACATATCATATGGTGATTAATTAATATATTACATGTAAATGGATTCAAATGATTTTATAAAATTTCCATAGTTAATCATTATGTGGTTGATCAAACCACATGAAGTGCAATTTTCAGTTACATTTTGTGTGATCATGTTTTCCAGATAGAATCTGCAGCATCTTTGGATGGTATATTTTAATGTTCTCCACCTATTCTTGGATGGTTTTTTGTCATATGAATGTGAAAAAAAATTATTTTTACACACAAAATAAATAATGAAAAACTATAAATAAAATGTGTAATAACCTGGCCGGGATCATTCGAACTAGTAGCTGAACTGATTCAATAAATATCCTCAAGCATGCCTCCTCATACACCAGAGGTAACCGACTAGAAATGAGGGTCTAATGAAACATGCATGGGGATTATACCCTCTTTACCGAAGTAAAATAATAGTAGAAATAAACAACAAACAATATCATGAAATAATAAACAAAAACCATACTTCTCATACAACATTACCAAATAGGGGAAGATACAATATACCAATACAGTAAACATGTCATTCCATAATGGTCTAGTTCCAACAAAAACAAAACATGATACCAAAATTAAATTCCCAGAAATGTTCCCCACACCATGTCAGGTCCCCTCATCCATGGTCCAATTCATTTCAATCGTCTATTATAGGGCCTTTTCCCTTATCTGAACAAGAAAACATATAATCTACTCATGTACCCAACAACATTCTGAGCAGGGTGTGAGAATAACTCAGTATCCCACCACCAATGATTTCTATAAAATATCTAGTCTAAAATAGTGTATGTAGAGGTACCATGAATAATAAACAAGGCAATAGGAAAACCATTTTCCATAATGTATCCACTTCCAACTAGCCCCATGGGCTCTTGGGTTCCACTATAACACCTGAATATCAACCTGCTTCAACACATGTCAAGAGTATGAACCATTCACATAAGGGATTAACACTTTGTTTCACAAGGGGTATTTTTTTATAACTTCATTCATATCAATGTACCTTGGAGAATTGTTCTAGGAACCAGTACCTGGGATTAGAAATTCCATGACTGAACATCCCAAGAAATGATGTGGAATTCCATGACCATCATCCAATACTATGTGTGAGGAATTCCCTGACCAACACCCCCAACCATTATATAGAACACCATGACCACCATCCAATACTGTGTGAAGAATTCCCTAACCAACACCCCTAACTATGATGTAAATTTCATGACCACAATCCAATACCATGTGTGAGGAACTCCATGACCAACACCTAGAACCATTTCATCATCAATCAATTACAAAGGTCTAATACATGACCTCTTAAATATATTAAACAATAAGGGTTCACCATTTCATTTATCGACATTTACAGGGTTCATTTCATTCAACACATTATACCCAATTCCAAAATTATCCACTTTACGATTTAATCATAACTAAAACCTTTGTACATTCTTCCTAATCATTAACAACGTAAACATGCCCCTTTTCCCATTTATCATGATTTCACTTAATCATCGCATAACCATTTAACTTTTCTAAGTTAATCCAAACAAACCCTTTTCACTATTATATAAATCCAAACCCAATACAAGGTGTTTTAATCTCATAAACCCACTAATTTTCCATTTAACAACCAATCTCACCATTTCCAAGGAAGTGGAACACCCCATGGGTGACCGTAGGTCCATTCTAGTCATCATCAACAGATCCAATGGGTTACATGAAGGGTATCACACATCAATGGAATCAAAAATTTACATTCTATATAAAATAAAATAAATACACAACAAGGTTCCACATTGGCACAACCACACATGCATGAAAAACCACAAGACTATGGGATATAACTTTTAGACAACATACCTCAAGGCCGTTTAAAACCACTTTCTCAAACACATCCCTTGATTCACGATCAAAAAACTAGAAATTACAATAATAATAATTGTATATAAAATTAGGGTTTAGGAACTTTTTAAAAAGACAACACCACCATACATCGTTCCCCTGGAAAATAGAAGAAAGATGACTCGTAGACTCACCTGGGGCATCGATTTGCAACCAATGGTGATTCAAATGACTTATAATTAAGGGAGATCGATCCTTGGAGTTAGGGATATCTTTTGGATAATTTAAATTTATTATGGGGAATAAATGAGGGAGAAATAAGGTGAAACCCGTATAAGGGTCAGGAGGGAAAACTGTCATTTTTTTCACTTTAAATGAGGTGTGCAGTTTGGTTGCACAGTTTTCCAAACCATGCACCAACTGTGCGACCTCCTCTATCCAGGGTTGAATGATTTACAATGGATCCCAAACAGTTTGGAAAATATTTAGTGGCTTTTTATTTGGATGTATACAAAGCCACAGAGTCTTCATTCCACCCCTTTCACGATTTACAAACCATGTACCCTCTTTCTCCATGCCACACGGTTCCAGTGCACAGCTTGTACTAATCATGTTCCAACTATGTGCTATGAAATAGATAGCCAATTTTCCCTCCTTTTTTAGGTCCCAAACACCCATTATACTCCCAAGACATTCCATACACGCATGATGAATTCCATTAACCATTTAAAACGGGGTTTAACAAAAAAAAATGAGAGCACACCTCAAATGAAATTAGGGATTGTAAAACCTACCCACCTTATAACAGTTCATCCTTAAGCTTCTCTCCCAGGACCCACTATGCCTCAAAGGTAAATGGATCAGGCCACTAGGATCACATATCATCGTTCTTATCCCTTTTTTTCTTGAACTCAACCATGATTCCACAACACATGGAATAATGACACAATCTTACCCCGTAAAACTTTCTCATTGCGATCAACAATAAAAGATGGATGTTCCTTAATGGATGCATCGACCTCAAGATCAACATAATAAATATGTATCACATGAGAAGGATCATATTGATACTACTAAATTTTTGACATGTGAAACACATCATGCATAGAACCATACCACTGTTGAAGATCCAATTGGTACACCACGAGTTCGATCATCTCCACAATCTCAAATGGCCCAACATACTATAGAACCAACTTACCCTGGTTCCAAATCTGATGATGACCCAATATTGGCAACACATGAAGGAACACATGATCTCCCACTATAAAATCAAGATGTAGTAAAAAAATTCAGGGTATTAATTCCTTCTACTTTTTACTGTATCCCAACACTTCTGAATCAACTGAACATTCTCTAATGTCTCCTACATGGGACTCAGCCCAAATAACTTTGACTCTCCCACTTCCCACCAACATAATGGTGATATTCATGGCCTACCATAGAACGCATAATATTGTTCCATTTTAATATATTCCTAATAACTATTTTTATAGGAAAACTCAAAAAGTTCTAGGTTCTTTTCCCAAGTCCCACCAAAATTTAGGACACATTCTCCCAATATATCCTCTAATATATGGATAGTCTACTCTAAATTCTGTCTGTCTGTGGGTGATAAGTTGTACTCAAAAAAACCTGAGTACCAAGATCCTTCTATAACCATTTCCAGAACTTCAAATTAAAATATTGATATCTATCTAATACAATGGTCCAGTGTACCCCATGTAAATGTACTATCTACCAAACATATAAGTCTCCCAACTAATCAACCATGAAAGTATCCCAAATTGGCAATAAATGGGATACCTTTTTCAACTGATCCAAAATCACCCCAATCACATCACTTTTCTAAGGATTCCTTGGTAATCCCACTAAAAATGTCACTATAACAACATAAGAATTCCATTCCAGAATAGGAAATGGTTTTAAAAGACTCATTGGCCACCGGTTCTCAGCCTTCACCTTCTTACAGGTGTAACATCACATCAAAAAACTTGTTATATTCTTTTTAATACCCAACCACCAATACAATCTCAAAAGTTACCAATATATATTTATCAAACCAAGGTGCACTTACCACTTAAAGGAATGAAACTCACACATCAGATCCTCTTGCATGAAATTAGGCATAATCACATGACCATGAACATGTATAATCTCATCATCAATAATGGTCCACTCTGATGGTAACTCCCCACTGTCAAAATTGTCCCTCAAAGCTAGAAACTCTAGACCCTCAAACTTCCTACTCTTTATTTGGCTCAAAAGTGTGAGCTCAAGGTATAAATACATGAGTTTCATTTTTTTCCTCTCCTCTTGAACACCAACATGCATCTCATAAAACAATTCCATCATTTTCCACTTGGTACTAGACTCCTAAACCGCCTAATTATGTCCCTTACGGCTCAAAGAATCTACAAAACTATTCCCCCTTCCCAATATATATTCCAACTCAAAATCAATGGAATGAATATACACAACCCATATTCATTTTTAAAGATTTAAATCAAATTGGTTAAATATGTAATTAAGGTTTTTCTGGTCAATAAAAACCATATATTTTTCACCCATAAGATAATGTTGACAACACTTTAGAGCATAAAAAACTATGTTCAACTCAAGACCATGTGTATAATTATTCCACTCATGTAGTCCCAACTATCATGATCTATATTCCATGACTTAGTCTCCCTATATTAACACTACCCCAAGATCGATTCCAGATTTATCACAAAATAGAGTATACTCTTCACCTAGTTTAGGAAAAATCAGAATCCGCGCTAATATCAAATTCCTATTTAAATTATAGAAATAATTCTCACATTTTCTAGACCATTAAAACTTAACACCCTTCTTGGTTAAGACTAAAATTAGTGTTACCTAGTGGGAAAATTCCTTAACGTGCCTTTGGTAGTAACCATCCAAACCCAGAAAGCTTCTTATGTCAAAAACATTCTTCAATTTCTCCCAAGAAACAATATCTTGAAAATTATCTTGACCCACTAACACACCTTTCACCATGATTATGTGACCTAATAAGTTAACTTTTTTAATCCAAAATTACACATAGATATCTTGTCATATAAATAATTATCTCTCCATGTACTCAGGATGATGTTAAGATGTTTGGAAATATCATCATGAGTCTGTGAGTACACCAAGATTTCATCAATAGAAACAACCACAAATTGGTCCAAGTGTGGGTAAAATATTCAGTTTATCAAATCTATAAACATAATATAATCATTATATGTCCAAAATAGTATCAAAAAAAACACATACAACTCATACCTACCTCTAAAAGTAATATATAGTATATCAAAAGGTCTCACCCTAAATTGGTAATACCCTGATCTAAAATCAATCATGGATAATAAATAGGAATACCTTATCTAGTAAAAAAGATCATCGATACATGGTAGAGGATACCAGTTCTTAATAATTATCCAGTTCAACTTCTGGTAATTATAAAACAAGCATAAAGTATCATTATCCTTATTATAAAATAAAACAAGAGATCCCCATGGTGACATAATCAGATGGATAAAACCTTTATCCTATAACTTCTTCAGGTGATTCTTGAGTACTTGAAGCTATTATAGTTCCATTCTATTAGGAATAATGTAAATTTTATCAACTCTAGGAATAAACTCAATCGTGAACTCAACCTATATTAGGTGGAAACACAAAAAACCTCTCAGGAAACACATCCTGAAACTGGTCAACTATTGGAGGGAAGACATCATTTTCCACTCCCCCAAATTCTAGTATAATACTCTCAACCTGATTTGTAAGCTCACTTATCTTCAAAATAACTGAACCTGCATGGCCTACTAGGATATCCCATTCCCCATGATAAACATAGGTGCCTCCCTCAAGAGATGTGAAACTCACTCTCCTATGGGGAAAATAAATATGGTCATATTATGTAACCAACCTTTCCATTCCTAATATCATGTCAAAAACTAACATCTAAATCATTAAAATATCCCAAAGGAGATAGTACTCACCAATATTGAGGGAAAACTCCATCCATTGTCAAATTCAATCCGATCGTACCCCTAATGGTGCGTTAATTGACATAACTACATATATATACTCCTTAAACAGACCTAAAACATTCAATAACCAAGTACACATAAGGGGATGTGAATCCATTATATCATAAAAACACTAGAAATAATAGAATATATAAGAATCGTACCTAGAATTTTCGATGGTCCAGCCTTTCCACAAACTAATGTAGGTTGAACTACATGTAGTTATAATGTTCCTATTCCCTAGGATCATGCCTGATTACCATCAGTTTTTTTTCTTTACTAATAAGTAAAATATTGTTCTAAAGCACTATATCCCCCACCCTAACTGGTATAGTTAGTAGAACTCCAACTTCTTAACTAATACAATGCATAAGATCCTCTTCCAGTGCTTTGCATAGTTATTGATCCACTCTTACTACTCATATGTCTAGGGATCCTAAAAAACCTATGCATGTTCCTAATCCTTCCATAAGCTTGGAACTTAACTGGTGGTCAAAGACATGGGCCTCTCATATGTCCAGGCTTCCCACAATGGTAACAGAATACTTAATCATTGCCCAGCGAGGCTGATCCTCTTCCCTGACTACATTTACCACCATTTCCTTGGTGAAATCTCTTATAACTACACTTATTGTTGTTGGGATGCATACCACTAGACACAACAGCTGAGACTATCCATCCTCCACTAGACTCCACCTTCAAGTTCCACTCAAAAATGATAGCTTGATCCACTACCTTATCCATCCTATTCAAATGAAATATATTCACCTAAAACTTAACTTCACCTCTAATCCCATCATGAAAAATATTACTGTAGATACCTCATCTTCAGTAAAATATGGAACAAAACACTACAAATAAATGAAGCATCCATCATAATCCATCACTGACATGGCTCATTGGGTCCACTGTATAAACTCTATAGCTCTCTCCTACCTCAGAGTCTATGGGTAAATGTATACCAAGAACTTATCCTATAATTACTTCCATAATATAACCTCGATCGAATCAGTCTGAGCATTAATATACCAACAATGCTACACTAATCCTTGAAACATGTGATATTCCAACTTGACCATCCTCTCGGGAGGCATATCTAAGTGGTCTAGAATCATCTAGATGGATTCAAAATAGAACTCTGCTTCTATAGGTTCATCCTCCTCGAAACAAATTATCGGACATTATATTTGAAACTCTTAGGTCAAATCAAACATTATCAGAGCCACCCACCTTGGATCACTCTCCATAAAATGCATAAAACAAGTAAAGTTAAAATAAAACTAATCTTCTCCCCTATTATTTGGAACCAACTAGTGTCCCTACCTCATCACTAGAGGATCATTTTCAAAAAAATTCTTCTGATGCCCTATCAGTAAATTTCATCATGGTGGAATATCTCTACAATTCCATATATACATTTTTGTACACATGAAATTTTATTTTATAATTATACAAAATAGGGTTATCAACTAGCCAAAATATACTATCCCAAATGAACTATCCCAATGGTCATAACTATATCACTATCACTACCCTAAACCATCCGTATCTTTGGTCCATGGTTAACTTTGGTAAAAAAAACTTCCACATTTCTAACTTTAAATTATATAATATTTTAACATCTTTTGGTTTTTCAAAATAATCTCATATCCTAATTAGGAACCATTTTTACCATTTCAATAACATATTTTAATGAAAAAATTTCACCATCCTCGTTAGTAAATTTTCTTTAAAACATAAGAACTCAAAAAACATTTCATATTCCCATAACCCACATGCTTTTCCCATATGTTCCAAACATGATTCATGTCACAAAAATCCTTAAGTGGCTAAAATGATTCATGTATGCACAAAACTCATGCCACACTAGCCCATGAGTAAAATATTAATAAAAAAATAATCACACCATATGTGTATCACCCAAGGTGAAATAACATTCATTGGTAATAAGATAACATCAAGAACATCCATCCCACCCTAGGTACTTTGGTTTTCCACCACACATGGGTTAGCTACACCCATGAATGAGATCATTATTAAGGACCAACACATAATAGCCTCATGTAAACCTTTCCCAAATATTAAATTAATAGAAAAAGAAAATTTACCTTTGATTCCACTTTGTAACATCCTGAATTATCTCACTAAAACTTAGTAGTCAAACTGGTTTTCCACATAACCTCAAGTGCACCTCCCTATACTCCAAAGGATTCTGAATAGTAGTGAGGGGCTGATGAAACATGTGGGTAGACTATACCCTCTTTACCAGAGTAAAATAATAGTATAAATCAATAATAAACATTAACATTCAATAATAAAAAATAATCAAACATCTCATACAACCATCTATCCCATAACAACCATCTATCATTGGTACTTGGACCTTATCTGAACCTCCAACCATGTAATATTCTTGGGTTTCCAACGGTATCCCAAGTAGGGTGTGAGTACAACTCATCAGGCCACCACCAAAACACACTATAAAATATATATTCTAAAATAGTGTATGGAAAAGTACCATGAATAATAAATAATGTAATAAGTAAAAAAGGTTCTATAATTTAACTAATTCCAACTAACCCCATGGGATCTTGGGTTTCACCATGACACCCAACTACTAACCATACTCCACCCATGTCAAAAGTATGAACTATTCACAAACGGTATTAGTCTAGGTACCTGTATCATGGATTGAAAACATCATTACCAACCATCCCATTCAATGATATGGAACACCATGACCATCATCCAATACTAAACGTGAGGAATTCCCTAACCAACACCCCCAACCATGATGTGGAATTCCATGACCACCATCCAATACTACGAGTAAGGAATTCCCTGACCCACACCTCCCAACCATGATGTGAAACACCATGACCACCATCCAATACCATAGGTGAGGAACACTATAACTAACACCCAGAACCATTTCATCATCAATCAATTATAAATGTCCAATTCATGAGCTCTTCAACAAATTAAACAACAAGGGTGAACTATTTCATTTATCAAAATTTACATTGTTCATTTTATTCAACACATTGAACCCAATTCCAAACTCATCCACTTTACCATTTAATCATAATCAAAACATTTGTACATTATTCCCAATCATTAACAATATAAACATTCCCCTTTTCCATTTATCATGATTACCCATAATTATCACATAACCATTTAACTTGTATAAGTTAATCCAAACAACCCTTTTTCTCCTTGCTATCAATCCAAAACCAATTCAAGTTTTTTTAATATCATAAACCCACTAATTTTCCATTTAACAACCAATTTCTCCATTCCCATAGAAGTGGTATACCCCATGGGTGACCATGGTCCTACTCTGGTTATCATCAACAGATCCAATGGGGACTGTGAAGGGTCTCACACATCAATCAAAGTCCTAATTTACATTCCATATTAAGGAAGATAATTGCAAAGTAAGGAATAACATTGCAATAACCACACATAAATGAAAACCCACAAGACTGTGGTATATAACTTACAGACCACCTACCTTGTGGTCATTGATAACCACTTTCTCATACCCAAACCTTGGTTAAATATCAGAAAACCACCAATGATAAAACTAAGAATGTTTTGTAAAATTAGGTTTTATGAGCTCCATATAAAGATAACACCACCCTACAAGGTTTCCCCATAAAATTGAATAAATAGGACTCATAGACTCACCTAGGGATTCAATTTACAACCAAAAGCACTGAAATTGACATAGAATTGAGGCAGATCAATCCTTGAAAGATGGGATATATGTTGGATTTATTCCCTTTTTGTTTCGTAAGAACTGGAGGATAAATTAGGTGAGTCTCATATAAGGGTCCAGAGGGAAAGTTGTCATTTTTTCACATTAAATAAGGAACATGATTTGGCTACATAGTTTTCCAAACCATGCACCAACCATGCGGCCTCTTTTTTCTAGGACTGCACAGTTTACTGGGGATCCCACATAGTTTTATAAATATTGCAGATTCCATGTGTTTTCATATATCCAAATCCTCTTGATATCCAAGCAACCTCTCACATGGTTTACAAACCATTCACCCTCCTTCTCTATGCTGCACATATCTGGCACATGATTAGTGCTAACTGTGCACCAACCATGTAACATTCCTTGTATAAACACTTCCCCCCCCCCTTTTTCATGTTCCAAACACCTAGTACACTCCTAAGATGTTTTATATGCCTGGTATTAATTTAATTAATGATTTAAAATGGTGTTTAACCACAAAAAAAATGATAATATACATTGAATGAATGTTGGGATCATACAAAATGGATAATAAAAATGTGTAAAGATCATAAAAATTAATAAATAATTAAAAATTAATAGGTGAAATATCTGATCCCACATAAAGGTTCTGGTTTGCAAAAAGAATAATGTTGGTCCCTTACCTAACAAAAATTTCCTTATTTTTATCATATATATATTCAAAACTAAAAGAATGTATCCCTGAATATCTATAGAGAAAATATTTTTATATATAATTTATAATTAATTTATATATTAAGAATTATTGCCTATTGGAATTATTTCTTTTTTGATGAAACAATTATCATTTTTATTATATTTTCATTATGTTGAAGGATCCAAAGAAGAATCCCTTTATTAGTATCCACAAGTATTCCATAAATATTTGAACAAAAATGATAGAAATACAAGTTCTAGAATGAAAAATAAAATCACCTTGCATCATTAAACATTAATTGAAAAATGAAATTTTTAGTTTTAAAGTATATTGTCTTTGTTCTCTCAATATTGAGAGGAAATAGGAGGATTTTATTTTCAATCATGAGTGATTTTGTGAGAGAAATATCTACAGTATTAAGTGAATTATCTAGACAAGATTTATTGTGCACAACAACCATAGCCTCTAAGGAAAATGATATAACATGTGTCATATACTTAGGGTTAAGAATTAGATATTTCTCATAAAACCTTAACTAATTCCCTTATTCTAATTAAACCCCAAATACTATAATAATAATAATTTTATTATTATTTTAACATCAATAGACTCATGAATGTTTAAATATCACTTCCATATAGTCCCTTAAATCGACTCATCAATCCTCCTTGGTATTTATCAAACCTTGAATAATAAAAATTTATCTAGAAATGTAAATATATTTCTATTTTTTATTTAATAAATAAATAAATTTCATATTAAAAATATGGTGAATAAAAAATTATTTATTAGTCAAGTCACCTATATAATAACTAGAATAAAAGTGTTGACTAAATATTTATGATCAAATTATCCCAAATTTATATTATCTCTTGATCTTGAGAATAATGTTTATTTCTAGGTTAAACTCATATATAATTTAACTAAAAATATTGGATACACTATTGTGTGTGACCCTCTAGGAATATTTCTCAATGGAATTAGGAAAGCTTGTATAAAGTCCAAAATCAACATCTAACGACATGCCAAGTCATCCATAGAGAAAAAAAATATAATATTGAAATGGAAACAACAATATATAAACACTAACTCTCTAATATAATCACTTTTTCTCAATATCTAATCAAGAAGATTACAATATTTAGGTCATTAACCCATATGATTGACATTTATTTCTTTGACTATATGAAAAGAAATAGTCGATAAAATCTCTATCACAACGAACTTAGTCAGAAATTTCCATTTCAATTAAAGGGTTTAGATATCATCTTCACGTTTGGGTAGGGATAAATCCTATCTTGACTTAGTCATTAATTTCATATAACTCATGACACACACAACATATTCTACCATGAAACAAGAATATAATATCATTTTTTTACCAATACATTGAATTAAAAGACTCTTTATATTATTTAATAATATTATTACAGATACAGATTATTACATATATTCATAGATTGGAATATTCAATGACACATAATATATGTAATTCATATTGGATGTTTTGTTCACATAACCTTCTATCTTGGATATTACCAAGTGAAAAAATTGATGAGAATAATTCTTATCTAATTATGGGAATCCAACACCTGATGGTCAAACATAATATATTTATAATTAGATAGATGTTATCCCACCATAGAACTTGGCTTTAAGAATATTTTCATAGCATATCATGGATATAATCTGAGCGGGGAATTTTTATATCCTTTTAATGTGAAAATTAATTTTAGAACATTATCATGTTATATGTTACAAAGAATAATATACAGCATGTTATAAGATATAAATATTAATGACTTTGAATAGATGAAATTAATCTAATGTAAAAAAGTAATTGGTCCAAGGGTAATAAATCTAGTAGACTCCCACTGTCAATAAATCAAATAACTAACATCTTTTAGTCTACTAGATATCACATGATATTCATAATTCTATTAAGATAATGATTTAGCTAGTGGGTTATCTATGTTACCCTTCATGGAAAATTTTCTTTCTGAGACCTCACCTATTTGAGAGAAATCCCTAAAGATGTGATACATTTGAAGTATATACATTTTTCAATTATGTGACCATGTATCCTTAGCTATAACCACATATAAAGTATTATCACAATATAATTTTATAGATTCTTTACTATTATGAACAACCTCAAGATCCCAAAAAATATGCATATCAACATTATTTATTTTTCTTCATTAGAAGCTACAATATACTCAGACTATACTATAGAATCAGAAACCACTGGATTATTTGAGTTTTTCATTCTCATTGTCCCTCCATTAAGTGTGTGAACATATACTGACTATGATTTCAAGTCATCATGGTCTATTTGCAAACTAGAATTTGTATATCTATAGATAACTAGATCCTCATATCCTCTAAAAAACTAGAACATTTCCTTCATACACATTAAAAACTTTAGGATAGTCCTTACCTCCATTTAATAGTTATATCACAGTTCTTATTTATATATTCCTATCATAATCAAGGTTTAATAAATACCAAGCCTAATTTATATCATTATAGACATGCTAAAACCAATCATATATTTACATGTAATTATACTCATCCTTTTTTCCTCCTCTAGTGTCTGAGGAAACATTTTCTTATAGGGATGTATTCCATGTAACATTAGAAACAATACCTTTTTAGAATATTCCATAATAAATATATTTAGTACCTTTTCAATATATATACCTTGAATTAGTCAAATAATCCTCTTAAATCTATCATGAATGATTTGGATCCATAGAATGTAGGTTGTTCTACCTAAGTCCTTTATAGTGAAGTACTAATTCAACTACATTTTAACAAAAGCTAATAATGTTATCTTAATTACCATTAGTAATATATCATTATAATATTCTAAAAGAAAAACAAAAACACTACCATTAAACCACTTGTAGAAATAGGGCTCATATTCATTCTTTAAGAGACCAAATTACCTTATGGATTCATCAAAGGAAATTTTCCATGATCTGGATGATTACTTCAATACATAAATATATCTATAAAGCTTGTATAACTTATTAGAATCATTTGGAGCCACAAAAAAATTGTAGTTGTGTCATATAGACATCTTTCACAAGGTTTATATTTTTCAAGCCTATCTTTAAATCTAGTTTTTAAATATCATATTCATGTTACATTGGTAAAAGGTTTAATCATAGTATATTCCTTTATGTTGATTAATCCATTTATCAACCAACATAGATTTATAGGTACTAAATTTAATTTCCATGTCATGTTTCTTCTTTAATATCAATTTTCCTCCAATATGATTTACACCTATCAGAGGATGTTCCAAAATATAAACATCATTTTTGTGCACAGAATACATCTCAAAATTCATTCCCATTATCCATTTTATAACTTATAAGAAACTTACTACTTATTTATAATTTATAGGTTCATTATTATCAACTAATAATGATTCACCATCCTTGGTTACTAGAAAACCATGTCTATATATTTGTCTAACCTCTATAGTTCTCTTACATAGTACTTATATCTCAGGAATATCCTCTTTCAGGGGGATTTGTGGAATCTATTCTCATTACAACTCTTATAAGCCTCAACTTCATTGAATCCACCTTTCTCCCAATATCTCTTTGGACAACTTTCTCTCTATTAATAATGGAGGGACATTTATAAACCAAAATATTCTTATCTTATAGAAGGTATATATAATATCCTTTAGTTTAATTAGATATCTTATAATGATACACATAATTACTTAGGGTGTGAGTTTGTTTCCAAAGATCGGCTTAAATAATACTTCATATCCCCATATTGTAATATATGAAAAAATGGGTTTCTTCCTACACCATTTCTCTTATGGTACAATATTTTTCATTTTATTTAGAACTTGGTTCAATAAGTGCATTAAAATCTATAATGAATATCCCCAAAATGAAAATGGAAGACTCTCATGACTCTTCATCTATCTCACCATGTTCAACAAGGTGTAGTTACTCCTTTCACTTACAACATTCCACTATGGTATCTATCAAGGAGTGAGTTAAGATAGTATCTCAAACTTTCATAAATAATCAATGAACTCTTAGTTAAGATATTATCTATTGTGTTATAAGTGGAGTTTCTTTTCTCTTATTACCAAGTTTATCATCTAATTTATTATTCAACTCCTTGAATTTCACAAAGTAATCATACTTATACCTCGTTATCTATATAAATGAATATATTTTAAAATCAATAGTAATAGTTGTCAAGTAAGAGAATCCACCCCTAGATTCCACTAGAAATAGACCACACACATCAAAATGAACCAATTCAAGAATCATTGTGGCCTTTTCATAATTTCCACTAAATGAAGTTTCACTATTTTTCCTTTTAAATAATAGAGAAATATATCAATTGTTCTTATTTAAAAATAATATTAATACTCATCTTGATATAACTATGTCAAGTTCCTCTAGTTTACATGACCAAGTTTGTGATGTCATAACTGAGTGTGATATGGTTCATGTGAACTTAATTCATTATCTATTTCTAATACTTGATTTTTGTATTATAATACATAAAGAATGTACATTAAAAAATTTATACCATAACATAGGTTATTTTTATAAAAGTAGAATCTCTTATTCCTAAACATGAAAATATAGCTATCTATATCTAAAATAGACACGAATATAATGTTTTTGATAACATTAGAAACATAATTATAGTTCATTAAAACTAAAATAAATCCTATTGGAAAATGTAATATCATATTCTTCGATGGTTAGTGCATCTAGTCTTACTTAATTGGAAGCAAGAATATTCACTTCACCTTTGGAAACATTTTTGAATTTCATAGTTTATATATTTGGATAAAAATGTGAGAACCACAAGCTATATCCAATACCCAATTTATAAAAATGGAAGAATTTCATTTATTGAAAAACCACAAAAATATTCCCCTTTTTTATTCACATGAGGTTATTCTGGTATACCCTCTAAAATTTTGTATATAAAGAATTCTATAGAGATCTCTTATCTTCCCTATCTATCATTCTTTGGATAATGATCATGGAGGTGAGATAACATGGTTTATGAATCCATTTCTATATGTAGCTTCTAGATCTCACTAGTCATAGATAATTTCATGAGGAATTTTACATATAATACATTATACATGTGTCTCTGGAAGAGATAGAGATCCCCCTTAATTTCCTTATTATAAGGATAATCAATAATTGAGGACTCCAACATGTAAATCTTATCATGTTTTCATAGTATAATACCCAAGCGTCTGTACCACTCTTGGAAGTTACTCCCTATTAGGAAATTATCTTTCTATAAAATTGAACACAGTGATAATTTCAAGGTCATGTTATGTATCATTCTCTACAATAAAATAAAATATCATTTTAGTATAATATCTTGATTATGAAAAGCACGGTGTAACAAATTTTATTTATTAATCATGTGTTGTTTTATTAAACCACATTATCCCCAAATATTAGTTTTAAAATGGCTTATTTGATGGATAAAATGATGTAAAGGATCTATATTTTCATTATCATAACCTAGACTATGTCCATGAAAATTATTTTAAGGTATTTATGTGGGAGAACTTTCCAATTCAATTAACTTGAATCCTCATGATTCGTTGTGTAGACTCCCCAATCTGGAAATTCTGGAATAAAAATTCCTTAAAACTTACATTCATATGGAATTTAATTGACTATAGACATTATAATCATAACCAATTTGGTTTATTCAACCTATTATCCTTATTAAGAATATTTTATAATTAAAATTTCCTCTGATTATGGTCTAACTAAAACTAACTATGGGTGCAGAATAACTTAGATGATTAAAAACTTTTTTTACTTAAAATATCCTTAAAATATTTTATAGATATATATAAGTTCAATTTATTTTATCTTATACATGACTTTTTAATATTTTAAGATTTTATATAATTGAGTAACTATGTGTAGTAAAATAATTTATATATGATCTATTTATTTTATTACATCTAAGCAAGATTGTTATTTCATTTATTATATGTAATCATGTTTAATAACAAATAATCATGAATCCATAAATAAATAAATAAATAAACATGCATCAGAAAAGTAAAATAAATAATTGGAATGATCATGATCTTTAACTATTAGTTTTTTTATTTATTGGACAATAAACAAACCCTTAACTTAAGGGAATAACTCTTGGATTTGGTATTGGATAAAGCTACAACATTATAGTCTAGTCTTCTGTATTTAATTGGGGGTTTTCACCTAAATTTAGTCTCTAAAAATCTCTAATGTTCTAGGAACTCCTTCCTTTAGATATTTATATCATCAAATATGCAAGGGGAACCAGGTGTTTTGGGTTACATAAAATAAATTGTAAACATACATACCCATACATAATAAGGGGAGATGATTCATAAATAATCATATTTAATTTAATAATAAATTTATCACTATACCCATACAATAAATAATTAAATTAAATAGAAACTAACAGATACATAGGTAATTCTAGATTATGATCATATACACATGCAATGACTAAACATTTAAAACAAGATAGTAATCATCTCAAATTGTTCTTTAATAATATAAATCACTTGAATTAATAATTAATCATCATAACAATTAATTAATTATTTTATCTTATTTATCCATTCAAACAACCCTAATGATCTTAATCCTAAATAATTTTAATCAAATTAAATAAATTTTTTTAATTTGAAAATAATATAAATTCACGGAGCATACTAACAATGGGTACAACGTGTACACTTTTGGTCAGTCCAACACAAAATGTACTATAGTTAACACAATCATGTTACAATCTACTTTTTCAACATGGTGTGTACTATCACATGACATGACATGTGATCTACACTATTTATACTGCTAATTGTGTATTGTGTACTTACATTACAATTAAACATACTTGTGTGTGTCAGGATATGACACATTATGTGCTTTCATGGGTTAAATCGTGTAGTATTCAGGGTGTGTTTGACCACAAAACACACCATTAATATAGGAAGTGTGACATTTTGTCTTTGTATGTGATTTATACTGTGTGTATGACCATTATACACAGTGTGAAATTGAAAAAAGTATGGGAATTAATTAATTAATCATTTAATTCATAAAACTCTATTACACAGCATTTATATCTAGATACATGCCATATAGTTTGGCTTAATGCTAAAAATAATTTTCTCTCTTCATTCTGTACTCACAAAACACATTTGTGTAGCTGTGTGCTTGGAATTAGTTTTCATGAATTACATAATGTGTACAAGCTATCAACACAACATGTAATTCATTATTTTAATTCATGTGTTACATGTATAGGGATTCTCAATGTATTTATCACTATAAATTAATGTTTACTCAACTTATATGTATTTTATACATGTTGTGTATTCCATTTTCACCCATATTACTTAGCTAATAGTCACAATACAGTATAAAATTGATCAATACTCTATGTAATTTGATTACATGATTTATATGAATTTCACTGGGCTTGTAGTGCGTGATTATATGATGTATACACCATTTAAATGTCATGTAATCCCATAAAACTATGTGTTTTTGGTATTTATCACATAATGTCTAATTAATAAATTTCTTATAATTTCACCCACATGATGTATTGTAATTACCGTAGCACATCTTACTATGGTTGAGTGGATTACATGGAATGTACTTTTCATTTACACATCGTGTAACCATGTCACCTGTAAATAATCTCCAAAAACTCTAGATAGGGTCATTGAATTTTCTCTACCCTTCCTTTTTCTGTTCTTGGTCATATGTGTAATAAACTCAACTCCTCTAACCTATAGTTGGTGTCTAATTTATTACATTGGTATAAAATATAAGGAATTGTATCCCAAAGGACCAAATAGTTTAGTAGTCTTGGTAAACTAGATACATACTTGAATCCCAAAATATATTTAAAACATAAAATGAAACATAGTAATTTATTTGATAACACCCTTATCCCCTTTAGCATAACCTTACATATCAGTCATAATAAACTTTATGGATTCCTGGGGAAAAGAAACATAAGAAAGGGGTGAGATAAAATGATCATTAAGGGTAAAAATACAGTGGAAGCTATCAATAAATAAAGCATAATAATTATTCTAACTAATTGAATAATCATATGGAATATCAATAACTAAATTCATAATGATGGAATGAAAAAATTTAGATATCTGAAACATACCATCGAGGCCACGTCTAAGACATCTAATCCTATCAAGGCCTTATCCAAGACATCTAATACCACTGATTCCTTGTCCAATACATCTATAATAATAGGTAAGGCCTTGGCCAAAACCTAATCTAGTTTTTCTCATGAGACCTACCAATGCATCGAGGGGCTATAGCGGGCCTCACCTATCACTTAATAAGTCTAATGCATTCCTTATATGAAAGTGATAAAACATAATCAACATCAAAATTCATATAGAAAATATAGAATATGAAATCTTAATACTTTACTTAATCGATAAACATAATCATAAATCATCCATAGTAATATGGAAAATGGTATCAAAATAGCATATCCACATTCAAACTGATCATAAACCATACGAAGAAATAATAAGGATGATTTCATTATATTATATCTCCATTAAAGCATAAGTTACATCAAAATATGTTGTATTATATGGAAAATTATTTTGAAATATCACCTGGAACATTTCTTGAGGAAAATAACCTTTCTTTTAAAATCTCCCATTTTATTTTAAAACTAGAGAATTCATAAAATATTGTAAAAACCTTTTCTTTGAAAATCATTTTTAAAACTAAGAATTTAAATAATATTAGGGGAAAAAATATTTAAAAATTAACATGTAAATTTTAAAATGAAATTTAAAATGATTGATGGTCATGAGGGTGGTTAATTTTGTACATTTTTTATAGGTTAAAAAAACAACATTCTTTTTGCATCGTAAAAAGGTTAGAAAAGTGCCATGTTTGAAAAATGACAAGAATATTCCTTTAAAAACATTTTTTAAAATTTAAAACATGGGTATAAATGTATTTAATAAATAATTTTTAAAAGTTTAAAAATAATATTTGAAAACATTTTTTTAAAACATGGGTTTTGATGAAAAATTATTTTTGACCAAAGAGAGAAATAAAGTCAGATTTTACTTAAAACATTTTCTTAATAATTTTAAGTACTAAAGAGTGTAAAAATGGTACTATTGCTTAAAAAATTAACAAATAACCATAGGATAAAAAAATTATTTATTTAAATATATAAATATCAAATAATTCCCCCAAGGGATATGTAAACATAAACAATCCTGAATAATTATGAGATTATGTAATAAACCCTTACCACTTTGGAAACTTTTACATCATAAGACCCATGAAATAAATAAATTTATATGAAAATTTAAATTCCATTAGGATAAATTAATTCATGATATAACATATAAAAGGTTTAGTATATATAGTACACAAAATAAATAAGTGATGAATATGGCATATGTCTCACAGAAGTAAAAGTGAGAGGAGAAACCCTTACCTCTGGTATAGCCTAATTAAAATGTCTTAAAAACTCATATAAAGTGGTTTAAAACATGTTATTAACTTATAATAGAACCATATAAATATTTATAATATCTTATATGATCCTTTATAATATATTATTACTCATTTATTAATAATATTTCATTATTACCCTTATTCTGAGTGTTAACTGCCTTGTTTTCTCATGCATGTTTTGGAATGAAAGTTCTGGTTCATGAAAATAATATGTAGTTAAATTATATCAATAAATATATTAATGTTTTAAATATATTTTTTTTCATTAGATATATATTTATAACCATTCTTGAAAAGTGTACATAGAAAATGATTCACATCTCTTCGTAGAGGTGGTAGATCATATCTACGCATGAGTGACGGTATCATTTCTTTATGGGTGAAAGGGTAAGGAAGTGAATGATATATTAATTTTATATAATCTTTATAATTTCATATATATCACATATATTCATTAAATTTATCATTTATTAACTTCCTTACAAATAATTAGTGAAAAATTAATCACATCACTTCGCGATGTGATAGTCTGCCGTTCACACGAGCAACATTATCGTATTATCTATGGAATGGAAAGTAAGAAGAAATATATGATATTATAAATAAAAAAGTATTATTATATTATAAATATTTTATATAAACATTATATACATCATAATACCCAACTGTGGTAGGTGTTAATAGAAAACATGTTACATCAGTTAGCGAGGCGGTAGTCTGCTGTACACACGAGCGACGTCATCATTTCCCATTTGAGGTAAGAGGATATGGATATAGTTCATGAACAAATCATAATAAAATCTAAATATATGGGATATAAATTTTTTATTATTCTATCATGATTTAATTATATTTCAATGATATGGAAGAATAAATAAAATGAAAACTCTCATTTAAGAAAGTTACCTCTTCATTGGGGAACTTCTTTTGGTTTGCACAAAAATCATTACCTGGATGGATTTATATATAAAAAGTATTATAGTATTATATTATAGAATTTTGTAAGTTATTTGGGTAGTTATTTTCAGAAAAAATTGGTTTTGGAAGTGTGAAGAGGGGAGGAAAGGGGTTTCCTTTTATAAGTGAGGTGAGTGGCACACTTGTAATTTTTTAGAATAAAAAATTATACCTGCATTTTTTCCATGTCACAAGGATCCAATAATGTAAATTTATCAATAATATAAATTTTAAGGTATAAATATGGATATAAAATTAGTGTGGAAAAGTTTTTTATCATTTTTAACCCTTATCTTTGAAGTTTAACCCCTGGTAAAACCATTTTTTACCCTAACTATGGTAAATAGTTTTTATTTTTTTTATTATTCATTATGATAAAAAATAATAATTTAACTTTATTATATAATAAAAATTATACTAATTAAATACATTTAATTCATTTTTATAAATTACATTTACATAATTTCCAAATTTTAATTTAAAATAAATCCTATAGACGTGACAAGAAAGCAGGTCTTCAAAGAGAAAATGTTCAAAAGTTTAAAAAAATTAATATAAAAGTTAAATATAAAAACAATTAAAATAACCTATATTGGATTAATATATATATAATTTTACTAATTTTACTTTTAAAATCATATTAAAACAATTTTTAAGTTTTTAAAATCTTTAAAAGAAATGACAATTCTTAAAATAAACTTGTATTTTTCACTATTCACATAAAAACTTAATTTTCAAAAAAATCTCAAAAAATCACCCTAAGTTAATTTATATATTATTATTCAAAAAATTAATTAAATTTTCTAAAATTAATTTTATAAAATTGTAAAAAGTTAATTTTAAAATATGTAGGTAAAATGTGACAAGACTGCTTTTTAGAAAAATACAGTTTTTAAGCATAAAATTGGATTTGATATTATATTATACTTATCAAAACTATTGGATGAATGTAAAAAAAATTATTTAATATATATATATATATATCATTAAATTAAGTAAAAAATAGAGACTAATTTAGTTTTTTAAGATAAAACACCATTGTGTGCCTAAAATTAGTTTTTCATAAAAACATTTCTTTTATATTCAATTAGTTTTTTATTTTTATTTCTAATTAATTAATAAAAAAATAGATTATTTTATATATATGTAAACCATATAATTTTTATAATTTATTCATTACTATTTATACCCACCAACTTAATGTCAAGTTTATAATGGTCATGTTTAGATAACAAATTATTGCGGCTTATTTAAACTTGATGGTATGTGCATCACAAGCTATCAAATAAATTAAATTATTTATAGAGGAATATATTATAAAATTTTATGGTATTACATTAACCCCCCCCCCTCCCCAAATAAATTTTGGCCTCTCAATTTCATCTCTATTATCAACAGTTCATCCTTTTTTGAAAACCCACATCATATAGAGCGATAATAAAGCATATCTTAAAAATGGAAAGTTGGAAACATAAGGTTTACCTAAAGTAATGCATAACTGGGTTTCCACATTGAGAGAAAATTAATGTGAAATTAATATAGTAACATATAGGTAAAACATATATAATTATGGAGGGTGACAGATAACATGGTCAAAAAAAGTGGTTGATCCAAAGAAGGTTAATGACCAAAAAACCATAATCCAAATAGTTGTGAAAAAGGTCATTGATATCATCAGAAATTATGGTAATAGGATAGTATTTTATTTCAAGATCATTTTTAAAAAGTTGAATAATTTTCATGATAAGATATACTAACATGATTTCATTCCATTTCATAATCACAATATCATCATTTGGTTATGCCTTTATCAATTTCCACTTCATCTCTTCCTCTAAGAAATGAAGATGAATTTGTAATTCCTAAAGCATTAATGGTTCATAAGATCCATAATATAATTATTGGTTATTCCTTATATCTCTATTTATCATCATAATAAAAAAATTAGCATAAGTTACTCAATATTCATAAATCTTCATATGGTGAAGTAATACATTAATCTATAAAACCTCATCCAAAGATCAAATTAAACCATTTTATAAATGGTAATCCTTATGACCCTTAAAAAAGATTAAAATCCAAAACTTTATAAATAAGTTCAATACTTTTCCAAATAAACTTATTATTAATTCCCCAAACAATATGAAATAACTCTCTATTGTCACATACCAAACATGTGAATACCATTATCATGTATTTTATTAAAACATAGTAATAACTTGAATTACCATAAAACCTTATTAAAAACATACATGATTACTTATTCCTTAAATAAAACATAGATTATTTGAGATATTCCTTGAATCAAAAAATTCTATAAAATCCATCAATTATAGCCTAAACCACTTTGTCAACAGATCATTAATCAGTTCCAAGATAACGAGTAATATCAAATTTACTTTATCAATATCAATCACCTATTTATCCTAATATCATTATATAAATATTTGAAACATATTAAGGGTTATATTTCCTTTAATTATGTGTTTTCTAGGAGGTTAAAATTTTCACTAAATCACTTTTCTTGTTCATCGATACTATTCAGCATATGATCTGAAATACTTTAAGAAATTGTATTGAAATACAATCCATATATATTTTATGATTCTTATTATTAGAGTTTAATTTATAAAATATTCTTATAACATAATTCTTGAATCAAAACACAATCACATTAATAACTACACTTCATTTTTCATGATAGCATAAACTTGACCATGATCCCTTAGATTATTTTGAGGTATATTCGCTTGATGCTTGGGGAATTCATTTTCATAGTGACCAATATTATTACATTTGAATTGTTAAACATTGGAAATTTATTTCATTCCCTTACAATTATGACTATGGTTCCCTTTCTCTACACACTTTTAAAAAAATCTCATTCCCTTTAAGAAATTTCCAGGGTATTTCTTTCCACAATTATCACATGTGTAAAAATTCTTCTTTCCCTTATTCCCTTTATCCATATTTTTCTCTATTTTACTATTATTCCATTTCTTATCTTTGAATACATAATACTTATAAAGTTATTTATATGTCTTGATAGCACATGATACTATATCCTAGTATAATGAGAATGTTTGGAGACTAGATCCCTTTGAAAAAATTGATTAAGCCCATCAAGGAAATAATCATTCTTACTCTTTGGATTCTATACATTGATATGGTTCCCATTCCTTCATCTAGGTTATATTTTTAAAAAATTGAATACACTAGATTAGATCATAACATTATATATTATAATGTCTAATTCTAAAACTAGTGAAACACTTAACATAAATTGAAAATTGTATTCAGGAATAATCACATAATCATAAGAATGGATTCTTTAGGAATGTTTCCAAATAATAAAAATATTTTCAAATACTTCATAACGGTTTGTAAATAATATATTAATTATTTGAATCATATCCCTAGGGAGTGTCAAACCAGGTTCATAGTAAGGCTTGTTCTCATGTACTAAGTAATGCTCGAGTCAATCCTAGCATTCCATTTTCAATGTTATTACCCCTAGGTATATATGTTCTAGAACCATGTCCACCTGTAGTATCTAGATATGTACATATTACTTGTAAAATCACATAATTTGTACTTTACCAAAATATTAGGATGTTATCCAATACTTAAAGTTATTCTTAAAGTCTATCATAGGGTTATATCCCCTAATATATATTTTCTTAAATCTGGTCTGTATAATATCTACTAAACTACCTCTGATACCAACTATAAAAACCTCAACTCCACTAACCCAAAGATGGTTTATAATTTATTACATTATTATAAAATACAAGGAATCATATTCCAAAAGCCCAAATAGTTTAGTAGTCCTCGTAAACTAAATACATACTTGAATCCAAAATTACATTGGAAACATAAAATGAAACAAAGTAATTTCTTTGTGAACACCCTTATCCCCTATAGCATAACCCTATATATCATTCATAATAAACTTCTTGGATTATTGTGTAAAATAATCATAAGAAATGGGTGATATCAAATGCTCATTAAAGCGTACAGCGAAAGCTATAAATTAATAATGCATAATCAATATGGAAAGTTAAATAAATAAAACACATTCCATTTAATTAATAACTTGACAATAATATGGAAACAATATATTATGGTCAAATAATTCCATAAAAATAATCAAATGAGTTGGTTACTTGACCATTAATATACTAACTAATTGAATAATCACATAGAATATCAATAACTTAATTCATAATGATGGAATGCATAATTTTAGGCATTCGTTGAGGCCTTTGCAAAAACATATAATATAGTTGAGGAGTTGTACAATACATATATAATAATGGGTAAGGAAACTTCCAAAACCTGATCTAGTTTGTCCCATGAAACCTATCGATGCATTGAGGGGAAATAGCAGGCACCGCCCATCACTTACTAAGTCCAATGCATTACTCATATGAATGGGGTCAAACATAATAAATATAATCCTTAATATTGAAAAACTATCATATTAAATGTTAATAATTTCCACAATTAATGAAAATAATCATAAACCATCCAAATTAATAAGGGAATGGTATCAAAATTTCTCACTCATAGTCAAACTGATTATAAACCATACAGAGAAATAATAAGGATATTATCATTAGTGTATATCCACATTAAAGAAAAATTTATAACAAATTATTTATTCTTAGATGGAAAATTATTTTTAAAGAACACTTGGAACATTCCTTAATGAAAATAACCTTTCTTTGAAAATCACCCTTTTATCTTAAACATATAAAATTCATAAAATATTGTGAAAATCCTTTTCATTGAAAATATATTTTAAAACTAATAATTTCTAGAATATTAGGAAAAAAATTAAAAATAAACATGTAAACATTAAAATTAAACTTAAAATTAATGATGATCATGATGGTGGGCAATTATATACATGTCATATAGGTTAAAATGGAACATTCCTTTTGTATAGTAAAAATGATAGAAAAGTGACTTGTTTAGAAAATGATAAGAAGATTCCTTTAAAATAATTATTTAAAAATTAAAAAATGGGTAAAATTTCCTTTGATAAATAATTTTTAAAAGGTTAAAAACATTTTTGAAAACATTTTTATAAAACATGGGTTTTTTTGAAAAAGGATTCTCGGCCGAAGAGAAAAATAAAGTCATATTTTCTTAAAAACATTTTCTCAAACATTTTAAGTACAAAAGAGTGAGAAAATGGTGATATTTCTTCCAAATTTCATGAATAATCATAGGAGAAAAAAATATACTTATTTAAAAATATAAATATCAAATAATTTCCCCAGTGTAGACATAAAAATTAATAATCCTGAATAATTGTGAGATTGTGAAATAAACCCTTACCACTCTGGTAACTTTTAAATCATAATCCCCATGAAGGAAATAAATTTATTTTAAATAATAAATAACAAGATGATAAATAAATTCATTATATAACATAAAAAAAATTTGGTATATACACCACACAAAAAAATAAGTGGTGAATTTGGTGTATGTCTCATGGAAGTAAAAGTGAGATGAGAAACTCTTACCTCAGGTCTGACCTCATTCATGTGTATTCAAACCTCATATATGGCAGTTTTAAACATTTTATTAACTTATAAAAAAACAATATTAATATTAATAATATCGTATATGATCTTTTTATAACATCTTATTACCCATTTTTTAATAATATTTCATTATTACCCTTGTTTCGGGTGTTCACTGCCTTGTTTTCTAATGCATGTTTCTGTGTGAATGTTCTGGTACTTGAGAATATTATATAGTTAAATCACCTCCATAATGATATAAATGTTTTAAATATAATTTTTTCATTATATAAATCTTTATGACCATTCTTGAAAATTGAACGTAGAAAATTAATCACATCGCTTCGTGGAGACGGTAGGTCGTACATGCACACGAGCAACGATATCATTTATTTATAGGTGAAAGGGTAAGTAAGTGTATTGTATATTAATTTTCCATAATTTATATCATGTAATATATATCACATATATTCATTTAATTTATCATTTTTTACTTTCTATAAAAAATTGTTAGTGAAAAATGAATCACATCGCTTCGTGAGGCGGTAGTCAGCCGTACACACGATTGATGTTATCATATTCTATAAAAAATGGAAAGTAATAAGGTATATATGGTATTATAATTAAATAATTATTATTATATTATAAATATAATATATAAATATTATATCCATTATCATACCCAACCATGAGAGGAGTTGATAGAAAACATGTCACATTGGTTCGTGAGGCGGTAGTCCGCCGTACACATGAGAGATGTTGTTGTTTCCCATTTGAGAGAAGAGGAGGTGTATATAGGTCATGAAATTACCATAATATAATCTCATTATATTTTATATATTGTTTTTATTATACTATCATGATTTAATTTAATTTTAATGATTTATAAAAAGAAATAAAATCAAAACACTCGTTTATGAACGTTACCTATTCTTCAGGAAACTTCTTTTGGTTTGCACCAAAAATCCTTCCTAGGATAGATTTATATATAATAAAATGATTATAGTATTATAATATGGAATTAGTAAAGTTAATTGGGAATTTATTGACCGAACAAATGGGTTTTTAAATTGTGAAGAGGGGAGGAGAGGGTGTGGCCTTTTATAAGTGAGGTGAGTGGTGCACTTGTAATTTCTAAAAAGAAAGAATTAAACCCATGTTTTTTTCATGTCACAATGATAAAATAATGGACCATTATTTATCATATAATGGGTAAGGTTTAAATATTTACATAAAATAGGTTTTGGAAATGTTTTGTGACATTTTTAACCCTTATATTTCAAGTTTAGTCCCTGGTAAAACCATTTTTACCTTAACCATGGTAAATAATTTTTATTGTTTTTATTATTAATTATGGTAAAAATTTATTTTGAACTTCTTAAATAATATAAATTATTTTTATTCCAAATATTAAATCCATTTTTCCAAATTTCATTCACAAAAGTGTCAAATTTTAATTTAAAATTAATCTCATATACACGATGAGAAAGTGGGTTTTCAAAAAGAAAATATCCAAAAGTTTAAAAGGTTTTTATATAAAAATTAATTATGAAGATGATTCCAATGAAATATATTATATTTATAGATATATAATTGAATTAATTTTACTTTTAAAACCATATTAAAGTAATTTTTATGTTTTTAAAATCTTTAAAGGAAATGAAAATTCTTCATAGAAACGAGTATTCTTCATTTTTCACTTAAAAACATATATTTTCATAAAATTATCAAAACTTTAACATGAGTTAATTTTAAAATTATTATTAAAAAAATTAATTATATTTTTATAAAATTAATTTTATAAAATTGAAAAAAAAAATTAAAATAAATGCGCAAAATGAAATATGACTGCTTTTTACAAAAATACAGTTTTTAAGCATAAAATTGGATTTGTTCTTATCTTATGCTTATAAAAACTATCAGATAAATTTAAAAAAAATATTTAATATATAATAAATATATATTTCATTAGATTCATTTAATAATATGAATAATTTAATTTATTAATATAAAATGCCTTTGTCTCCATAAAAATAGTTTTTCATAAAAACATTTCCTTTATATTTAATTGGTTTTTTATGTTCATTTATAATTAATTTATAACCAATAAATTTATTTTATATATATTTAAACCATATAATTTTTATAATTTAGTAAGTAATATTCATACCCACCAACTTATCAGTTAGGTTGTAACTATCACATTTAAATAATTTGGTATTGTGGCTTGTTTAAACTCAGTGTTGCATACATCAAAAGATATCAAATAAATTGAATTGTTTAAAGAGGAATATATTCTAAAATATCAGGGTTTTGAAATATTAATTTGAATGAACGTGTTGTTTTTAATTTCAATTTAAATTATGAAAAACTAGAAATGAAGAGGCTAACATTGAAATGGGTAAAGGCTAAAAAAATTAATAAATAATTATAAATTAATATGTGACCACTCTAATAACACATTAATGTTTTAAGTTGTAATAATAATGTTTTTATCCCATTTTCCAATAAAAAATTATTCTCTTTATTAGATAAATTCTTAAAACTAGATGATGGATACTAAAAATCTCTATAGATAGGATCTTTTATCATATAACATATAATTAATTTATATATTCAGAATCACCACTTCTCAAAAATAATATTTATTGATGATTCAACTAAACTTATTATCACACCATAATTACATAAAAGTATCTAAATAATAATACCTCTAGTGGTATCCATGCATACTATTTGAATTTCAAAATGAAACCAATAGAACTTTTGTTTCTAGCACAGACATTCCAATTTCCTTATGTCATTCAAGTTTGATTACAATAAGAAATTTTAAGGATTGAATGATTTTTTTTCTTTATTCTATCATTAATGAGAGGGAGGAGGAGGATTCACATTTAGATCTTAAGATAGTTCTACAGATAAATCTTTACAGTCTTGTGATAATTCTTTAAAGAATATTTTTTGTGCACGACAACCACTCTTTCTAATGAAAATGATATAACATAGATTATATACTTAGTGATATGTATTGGATATTATATATAAATCCTAATCCAATTCACTTGTTCTAATTAAACCCAATATTCGATAATAATTGTAATATTATTATTATTATTATTTTAATGTGTGTACACTCTCAAATATTAAACTATAATTATAAATTAATTAATTAATATCTATTTAAATGATATTATATCATTTTCATATGGACCCTTTACTCTTCCCATCAATCCTCCTCATTATTTATCAAACCTTGAATAAAAAAAATATTTACATAAATAAATATAATTATATTATTTTTTCAATAAATAAATAAATATTATATTCACTAACAAGTGGATAAATATTTATTTAATATTCAACTTACACACATATTCTAACTAGAATATAAATTATGTATCAATATTTTTTATCAACGTATCCTAAATAAATATTATCCATCAATATTAAGAATAATATTTATTCCTATATTAAATTCATATAGAATTTAATTAAGATTATTGTATACGCTATTGTGTGTGATCCTCTAGACTTATTTCTCAATAGTGTTAGACAAGCTATCTTAAAGTCTATGATCATAATATAGAAAAATTTCAAAGAAACCATAGAGAAGAAAATTAATTTCAAAATGATAACAACCTCAAATTAATGCTCATTATATAATATAATCCCTTTGTCTTGATATCTCATCACGAAGGTTGCATTACATGTGTCATGAACCCATATTCTTGATATATCATTTTTTAACTACCTTAAATAATGTATTTGATAAAACCTCTATGTTTTTGTACCTAATTAGATAGTTCTATTTCAATCAGTCATCTTTCAATCATGAAGGGGGAAATCTTATCCTAACATATTCATTAATGTCACATCACTCATGATGACCCAAACATATCCTATATCACTATGTGTGTATAACCTCATGGTTTTAATCAATACATCAAAGTAAATTACTCGTGATATTAATTAACAATAATCTCAAGTCGATGGATCATTACACATGTTCATATATGGTAATATCTACAGACACATATAATATGTAAAATTCTAAGGAGATTTTGTTCTCATAACCTTATATCTTGGATATTACCAAGTGAAAAACTTCTTCAGAAGAATAATTATTCTTTTATGATAATCTAATAATTTCTAATCAAGCATCATATGTTTCTAATTAGATAGATGTTATTCAACCACATAATTTATATTTGAGAAAGTTTTTATTTCACTTCAAGTATCTCATCATAGAGGGAAACTAATATTTCTTTTATATGAGAAAAATATTCTATAAAAGTTATCAAATTATAAGTTAAATAGAAGAATATAAATCATGTGATATTGTACTAATATTTAATCCTTTAAATATGTAAATGTAAACTAAAATATAAAGTAGTTTGTTCTAGTGCACCAACTCTAATAAAATTTTTCCATAAGTAATAGATATAAACAAGATGGTTGAGTAAAATGAAATTTTTGCAATTAAAAACTATAGGTTGAATGCATTATCACATTGAAATTATTCTCTATCCTTGATTCATAACATATTAATTACATATGATATATTATTACTAATAAAATTATTATTACATGTTTCTATTAATATGTTTAAAATATTTAAAACCATTCAGTAATTTATTTAAAACATTTTGTGGTTAGAATGATGAGGAGTTATATGATATTATTTTATAGTAGTGGCTTGATGTGAATAATGATGGGATTATAAGTATTATGTTGTAAATAGTTGAAATTTATTTGATATTATTTTCTAATATTTCAAGGTTTATTTCATTTTTCTTTCATTTTTTCATGATTACAAAATTATTTAATGCTTGTTACTTATTATGATCTTTTTCGTTGATCATATTTATATCTTCTTATATATAGTAATATATATATATATATATATATCTTAGTTCTTGGAATTATATAATTTTAATTAAAATATTTATTAGATAAGGGTATGTTTCTTAAAGATTAAATGATATTGAAATCATGTTAATCAATATAGTATGAGTAAAGGATTTAAAGATCATGGTTATGGATATAATATTAGAATTAATCTCCTTAGAATTATGGTTAATATAAATATTAATCTATAATGATGAAATATTATTAAATTATTGTTAATTGATTTAACCCGTATGAAGTCTTGAACCTTGTTTCTTTTTTCCTTATTTTATTTTAGTTCATGATGATGGCAGCATGGTCATGATATGGGGAATCTGCTTTATAATGAGTCTAGGGTTAGTTTTTTTCCCTAGAATGGTTTTGTGTTATATATATAATTATATTATATTATTTCTTACACTCCACCACTAAAGTCAGTTAGGGTGGCTAATTCCCTTATTAGCCTTGGGGTTCCGATGTTTCCCAATATCTAGTTTGTCAAGGTAACTGATGGATGACTAATCCCAAAACCCATATATCTTTTCCTAACATAGATTGTGTGTATTAATATTCATACCATGGTGGATTACTTTTATAGTATATGTGCTCATATATGATATAATGTCTCTCGTTTATGACATACGTGTATATGTATGTTGTGATAACTTAAGGGTGTAGTGTATATATATATGTGTGTACTTATACATGGGATTTAATGTATTAAGTTTTTGTGTATTTTATATGGGTTGTGATGGTGATATGGTTGTGATTATGTGGATTTGTTTGTGATATATTTTCAAAGGTTTACAAGAAGACTTATGGAGGGGATGGGAGCACTGGGATGTAAGATGATATGATTTAGGGAGTTTGGTTTAGTTGTAAAGTGGTAGAGGGTCTCCCTTATTATATACATTCTTTATTATATGTTACTTACTTCCATGAGATACATGGTGAGTAAACATTAGTGGGGTTGGAAATATAGTTTACCAATTTAGGGGATGAGTTAGTTTCACTATTTATTCACTTGGTTTATAGTACGCTTCTTCATGAGAGGTTTTTAGGAGGTTCTTACTGAGCATATTTTTATGATCACCCCAATATATATTTCTATATTTCATGTATATAGAAGGGATTAAAAGATTGATCTAGGTTCTATTAACTCGAGTATATTTTTCACGAGTTGTGGTTATTATTGATTTCTTCCATATAAGTGGTTCGTAGTTTATTTTTAGTTTTTCTTTTACATTTTATAAAAAATTATGAATTGGGATTGAGATAATTTATTTATATTATGGATTTTATTTGTGGTTATTTTTATTTCACTTGAAAATTGAGGGTAATTTATACCATATTAGTAAATTTTATACTCATGGTTCTACTCACTAATATGTATCCTATTAGAGGAAAGTTTAAGCGGTCAATATCATCTTTAATTCCATCTTAGGAGGGATATTAATTGGGGAGGATCATGAAAAAGTGGGATCAAATATTTTGGCTGAGATTTAGGATGAAACTTGGGGATAGAAATTGTAATTATGCATCGGTTTGTGGGGAAATAGTATTATTTGAGCTTAGTATGTGGTATAATCAATGGATACTAGCTAGGACATGGGATTTTTGGGCCCCTTAGGATATGATGTAAGAACCCTATGTTTATTGAATGTTCTAAAAGAAATGATACTTCTTGTAGAGAAGAGACCTAGATAAATCTCATACATCATGATTTTTTTCACATGTGTTTTAATTATAAAGATAAAGGGTATTGAGATAATATGTAATTAATTAATCTTAGATATTCCACATTTTGTGTTTAGAGATTCCCTTAAATTTTCTATTTTGAATGTATGGTTCCAGATTGACATCCCCATGAAGCTCGTGTAATGTAGGTTCAATAGGATACACCATCAAACCACTTCAAAGTTGAAGATGATGATGTTTATGATTGGATAATGATTCATTCCAAGTTTGGGAATAGGTCCTGTAGAATTTGGAGGTAATTATCTAATCCATAGACCGAGTCCTTCCTAGAGGAGGTATTTATTAAATTCAACCTAATCCATGCTAAGTGAGAGAATTATATTTCTTTTTCTATCAAAATATTATAGGAAGTTACTTGATAGTGGTGGATTCTATATCTATGATATCAATAGGATTTATATTTATCATGGTATAATTTATGAGATCAATTTTAGGATGAGTTTCTCTTTAAAACTATGAAGATAGTGCATCGAAAGGTGATAATTTTTCTCCACTGAGATATTTTTAGTGGGTAAGAGTTTTGTATTCAATTCAAGAACCTTCTATGCTATTCTTAAGATCTTATTCCCAATGATAAGACTATAGAAAGTAATTTTTATAAGGATTTTCATTATGAGATTCAATTTAGATCAACTCATCGCATTGTTGTTGTTTCTTGAGGTGCTGCTAAAATTAGAGGTTATTGAGAAGATGTTGTCTTGTATTATACTATCATCAGTAAGAAATCATAAAAAATTACTATGGTGAAAAGTTCTATCCAAGGTTATTTGTTTCCTGATTAGTCAAAGTATCATATATTTGGGAGTCTATATCAATTTCATTCGTCTCATTTTACTAAACTAGATAGTTCTCAGACGTCATCCAAGTCCCCAAACATGGTTTGTTTTTCTTTCATAGATCATTTACATCAGAATATTGAGGTTACAACCTTTCTCAGTAGTATTAATAGAACTAGTGACCCACTTAATGTATATCCATTGTAGTTATATCCACTATGATAATAGTAGTAGCAGTAATAGGGTACCTCTGGTATCAATTAGTGGCAAGGAGAATGATAGGGATGAGGATATCCTTATGATGTGCCTCATCCTTTGAGATAAATAGTATATAATAATCATTGAGGTGGTCACCATTAGGGATAAAGAGTTAATAGATAAATATTTGGTTAGATACATACTCTTGAGTTTTGAGCACTAGGGAGATAGATAACATATAAGGTATTATCTATTTATATTATAACAAGGTGTATATATTATTTTATTTATATATTATATAGTCATTTATTTCTATCATCCTAGTCCTTACTCTAGGACATGAGTTGGAATGGATTTTATCACCATTGAAGTTGTCTATTCCATTTAGAGGTCAAGAATGCTTATATAATATATGGAGGGATTTTGAGATGATGTTAAGGAAATTTTCTCTTTGGGATATTTTCTATTTTTATAGATATATCCATAACACATCATCCTCAACATGGAATGGTTGTATTCAGTGTTGGATATTATCAATTACTTCATGATGTGAGTTAAATTTTATGATGCCCATAGATACCATGTCATGTATATCGGTGAGAAAAACCATCAAGTTGGTTCGAGGAATGTTGAGTCTTTATCTTCTATGATAACTGATTTAATACTAAATCCAGTGATGGTTTAGCTGATGGTGGTTCACTAGGTTATGGAAGAATACCCTAATGTTTTTTTAAAGAGATTATGATGTTACCCATTGATGTGAGATAAAGTTTAGGAGAGAGTTAAATCTCATTATCTCTCCTATGTAGATTTCCTGATATAGAATGGAGCCCTAGGAGTTATGTGAGTTTCGGATTAGGATTAATGATCTTCCATGGGGTGGTTTTATTTAGCCCAGTGTATGGTTTTGGGGTGCTCTATTCTTATTTGTGAAGAAAGCAGATGGTAGTATAAAACTGTGTATTGATTATTTTCACTTAAATTAGCTGACATTATAGAATTATTATTTACTTAAATATATTAATGATCTATTCGATATGATGAATGTAGATATCTATTTTTTGAAGATTGATCTAAGTACAGGATATCATCATATATAGGTGAATGATGAATATACCCCAAATACTACCTTTGGATGTGGTTATAGATACTTTGAGTTCATGGATATATCCTTTTGTGTTACTAAAACATCAGTTTTGTTCTTATAAAACTTAAAATATATCTTTCATAAGTTCCTAGAGAAATTTTTTTGTGGTGTTAATTGATGAGGGTTTCTAATGAACATCATACCCCATGATTTATTTGTGTCTAGTTGAAAGATTGCTTTCTAAAGGTAGGGATCACTGTGATATCATAGTGGTATATTGGTTTGTGCATTAGAGAGAGGATAAGAGGTCTGGATCATCAGCACCTTTTGAGGTGGAATTATTACATACTTTGTGACTCTCTTATAGATTTGATATGTATTCATGAATCCTTACTAATATCATTAATATCACTTATAGATACCCTTAATAAATTGATTGGTTGGAAGAATTTATTTAATGGGACATGACATGTAGGAATTATATTTTCTCTCTTTTAATAAAATAATTTACCCACTCTATAATTTAGATCCATAAAAATGGGAACACTAGTGTTTATCCCCATCTATAGAGGCATTGGTCTCTTGTTAAAGGGGGAAGAAAATTTTATGAATTTGGGATTAGGCCCATGATAGATTCTTCCTACACATCCATATAAAAGGAATCAAATCCCATGTACATTAGTACCACTTAATGGGACATGTCATACCTTTTAATATTGGGTGAAAATAACAATTATAATTACTTTTAATTTCAAGAAACTAACACCAAGTGAAGTTTATTTTAATTCCATGCATCCAGGAAATATCCTAACCAAATTATCATCATAGAAAATGGACCATTATGTGGAAGACTCCTAGAAATAGGTAGTGTGGGACTTATTGTAATAACCTGGTTCTTCTTTAAGGTATGGATTTCTTGTTTTTTCACCAATTCTCAGTTTAATTACTTAAATTTGGCCTAATATGAATTCACTTTGAGGTCATGGAGGTTATAGGGGTGTCTGGGGCTGGTTTGGAGCCCAGAACCTGAGCGTTTGGGTGAAAATGTCCTAGCTCACATTTAGATTAAATCGTGTGAGGTGGGTCATATGGTTTAACAAACCATGAAAGGCATGGAAAGAGGGAATAGGCTGCATGGTTTTACACAAACTGTGTGCCTCAGGTCGCATAGTCATGAGACTAGCTCTACATTTTGTAAAGTGGATTTTAGAATGACTTCTATATAGTTATTTAAACTTTGTGGGTAACCATGCATTATGCCTCTTGCCTATAAGTGCCCGTACATGGTTTGCGCATGGTTTATCATACCACGTGCTTAAATCATATGTCCCCTAATATTTTGGGTTATTTTATAATTTTTATTTAAATTAAATACTATTTAAACCTAAATATCTATTTCATCTTCCGCATAGCAACCCACAACTTAGAAAGGCATCATTCTTGGCTATTCTTGGAATTAAGATTCCATCACCATCTGATCTCCAATTCAAGTGTGGTTCCTCTTGTTGGATATGTAACGGCAAGACCTAAATTATTTTTTATCCATTCTTCATTATTATGGTTATTATTTGAACTATTTAGATGCAAGATAATATTAACTATTATTAGGTTCTTCATTAGTTCTTCATTTTTCTCTTGATCTAAGCTGAATCAGGAGATGACACTGGACGAACTATCAAGCACGGACCTATGGTAGGTGGCCTCATGAATTTAGTTAAATTCATCTTATTTATATATTTCGAGGTGTCATGTACCCAATTTCCGGTCATCAACTTAAAATTAAATTGAACCCTAGGATTTCTAGGCATGTTCTAGGTGATTAAAGAGCCTTGTTAGTTTTTTATTATAGGTTAAGGACCTTGATATTGGAACCACCCCTTTGGGTGTGTTGTTTAATTTAATGGTCATTTTAATGTCTTATTCTTTTGACCCCCTTGAGGTGTACCTCTTAACCCCATGTCGTGCGATGTTAAACATTGAATTGACACTTGTGATTATAATGAGTTTGTAACTGTGAATTGATAAGTAAATTAATTTATGATCGAATTACCATATGAAATGAAATGTAATTGAATGAAATAAAGGTAAGGAATGTAATGACCATGGACCTTTACCCTTTCTATGAAATTTCTTGTTCAATCTTGAATTTACCTTTGTATTGCTATGCCCATGTGAGATAGATAACAACTATTCCATGTAATATTTTATTTAATCTTGAGAAGCTTGTTGTAAAGATTTCCCCAAGTGAGTTAAATGATTCATATGACTGGTAATGGATTTTTTATGCATGTTATTCTTTATATATTGAAATTACCATGTGATTAATTGTAAGGCCAAACCTTATGAGGTTTTTCTATGCTTGAGTCACCTTTTGAGGTGAGATTGATATGATATGTTATTGGTTTTTACCTTGAAATAGTTATATAAAATTGATTAAATGGTTATGTGTCTTGGGTGATATGTGAATTCATGTTATAATTCCATAGACGGACTCCATTGGCTTAAACCTTGACTTATATTCCTAAGTGATACATGGATTCAAATGAAGAATGCTATGGATAGACTGATAAGTTTAACCTTTATGTGTCGAGTGGTACTTGGAATCCAAATGGATTTATAAGGATTGACTCAAGTGAATTGAATATATAATTCATGGGTGATACTTCAGGTTTCCTTAAAGGACCACCAAGGATGGACTCGAATGGCATGGACTTTATACCACACCTAGAGTGATACCTGGGTTCCTAAGAGGTTCACCTTGTACGGGCTTATAGGGTGTTGATTGATATAATACCTGGAGTGATACTTGAATTCAAACTTAGTAATGTCAAGGATGGACATAGGTTATAAATTGAATTAATAATGAAATGAATTTTATGATGCTTCTTCCAAGCCAAATCACAAGATTGGATTCAATCTTGACTTATATATTTTGGATGTCCTATTTATCCATTTGTTGTGCTTTTGACTATACAGGGGACGTCGGTCTTGATCCAAATCTTGAGACTTATAATTAAAATGAAATTTATTGTTTAAATGAAATGATTATTAAATGGGTACCTATACTTATAGGATGTTTACTTTTGAGAACTTCATTTCTTACTGATTCACTTATTACACAATGATATTATATATATTCACTGGCTAATTTGCGCATACCTTGGGTGGTTTTTATTGGGATTTAGTCTCACATCCTATTTGGGCAATCTTTGGGTACCCAAATAGATTATATGATTGTAGGAGTTGATAAGGGAAAGTTTCCTAATATATCTTCTTGATCTAATAGTTTGGAGCAGGGGAGCATGGGACCAAGCAGAGGCTTGCAATGCTAGCTGGGATACTTTTGGAATTTGCTACTTTTGTTCTTTGGATTGGAAACCTAACTTGTATTCCTATTTTGGATGATTTATTAGACATATGACATGCATCATCATTTGATATATGAGATTACTTATAGATTTTTTTATATATTAGTCTTCTGCTATTTACTTCTATCATATGTATGTTTTACTACTTCCGCTACTTTTATCTGGCTATTATTCCATTGTGCTACACTCTGGTGATGAGGGAATAGTCTCACCATGGACTCACCTAGGCCCTCTTTACGAGTCGGTGGCCTTTGGAATTTTGGGAGATTCCATTGAGGCCATGTGACCCACAAGGTTTTGGGCACCTTCAATGGAATCCAAATCTGGGATGTCACAAAGTGGTACCAGATCCATTCTTTTATAGTTTTTTTTAATATTTTGAGACAATAGAAAATGATGTGAAGGAAATGGAATTTAGTAATGAGTTGTGCTCGGGAGCAGCATACCTGTGTACATGAAAAGGCCAAATTTCCTCAAATTGATTTTTTTCGTATTTTGACTATTACAGTTGATTCGATTCCACCATTGGGTGGTTCACTTAAATTGTGATATTATTATTGATATGATTGTGGTTCTATTGTGTTGAAACCCGATGAGATTGGGGTGTTCCATCTCATGCATCATATTAGGTACTTTATAGGAAATAACATTTCATGTATTATGCCATTCCATTTAGGATGCATTACTCATTATATGTTATTCTGATAAGTGTTGTGAAATATATATACCTACTATTGTGATAAGTATTTGAAATGTGATATGGTTTGAAATAGGTTGTAATGAACCAAACCAGTTTACCCTCAAACCTGGAACCCAACCCCTTCCATTACATACCTGAAGGGCCTTCCCGATCCCCATGGGCTGGCAATAAGCACCCAGGAATAGAACAACACACCAGAGGGAATGATTTATCCCAACCTGAACAAACAAATGGAATATATGTATACACAGAACGAAATAGATATTGGAATAATAATGGAATATATATTCCATAACGATAAAAGGATAGAAGAAATGAACAACTAAAAAAGTAGTAAAATCTATAAAAAAATCCTACTGCAAGGACCAAAACCAAACTACTACTCCATGTGATGGTGTAGATGATCTCCCATCATCTCACCACCAGCCATCCAAAACTAGATGACACAAACCTGACCACCTCAATGTGGCGCCTTTCCTTTACCTGCATTGAAAGACATGCAAAGGTATACACACCACCGAGGAGGTGTGTAGGGTGTGAGATAATAGGCTCAGTAGGATCACACCCAGGTGTTCTATTCCAAATCTCTGTATAAAAATTCCTATATGTTTATTTTAAATAAAACATGGGATGATAAGTAGTAAAGAAATTTTATATATTACATGGTAAAAATTTCCCTTATTCATAGTTCTAAACAAAAGTAGGTATAACATGCATATCAAGGCTAACTCAGAAAGCCAAGTAGTACAAAATAAAAGTAGCAGCATAGGCATCTGTACCAAGGATCACTATAGGTTAGACTAGCAAACCACTTGTACCACCATAAATCAAGTGCATAATCTAGTTCCAAGAACACAAGCCTAGGAATTATAGGAATGCCTCATGAGTAAACCCCCCGACAATGTCAATATCCATCCCCTAGAATAATGGGCCTAGAAAACAGAGGAAACCCCATGAGAAAACCTCCTTATAATCGCAAAGTATGGACAATGGAATCAAGATAGACCTTCGACCTAAGTATGTAAGGTAACCCATGTGCTCATTTTTAATAATCAATTTCAATGTTTCAAAAGTACACATTTCCTTTTCATTTATCAAAATATAGGGAAAACCCATTTATCTTTGAAAACCCTTTTTCAACACACAAAAACAGTCATGCCAATTTGATAAATCAATTTATAAAGAAAGATAAAATCATGTTTATTATCATAGGCTAGAGATGTAACCACCCACCTCAAAGCTCGGGTCGCACATGCCCTCATTGGAATACACCAAAAAAGAAACCCAAAAACACTAGAAGATGACCTAGAATCCAATCCACAACTCAATATTGATCCAACTTAGAAAAAAGGTGTCATAGGAAATAGAAAACACTACATACCTCAAAAATGGACATCCACTACACCACAACTAACCAAGGAATGGACTCTGGAATGAGATCTCCCAAAGGATCTATAAGAAGACATGAATAATCACCAACTTAGGACACTAGATTCGATAATGAAACCATAGGGAACCACTACGATCAATATCAATGAAGAAGTAGAAATATCACTTACCCAGAGATACACACCGTAACTGCAATAAAGATCCAATATTGAATGAATCGATCTAGATGGAGAAGAGTCTCCCAAAATCACCTGGAAAGAGATCTAGGTTGAGAGCCAAGGTCCTGTAGAAATGAAAAGAAACCCAAATAGATGATCACCTATTTTAAAAACTATATGTTGGATGTGACATTATGTGTAATACAGTTACATGTAATGAAATCCATGGTGTTCAAGTATGGAAAAAAATCAGTCACCTCAAATTAAAAATTCATTATTTAAAACATATATGATGTGAAAACTACATTCACAATGTGTAACATTTTATAGTTTGACCCCTTTCATGAATTTACTTGGTAACTATTACACATTGTGTAACCTAGTAACATGGTGTAAAATCCTCCTTCAACCTATAGAAAAAGTGGGTTGAAGTAGAAATTCCAAAAAATCTCTAACGTAACTATTATAGGTATCCTCCCAATTCCTTATCATTCCTCTATAGACAACAGAAAAATGGATAACCATTAAAAGTTTAAGAACATACCTAATATATCGGTAATGGTATGTTAAAAACTCCCCACCATAAAGACTTTATGTCCCTAGGATGTCAAGTGAAATATTTAATCCCTGAAAAAATATGAGTCCATGAAACCTCATAAACAACTCACATTCCCAAGTCTCATCAGAATCTCATCTATATTTCCATAGAAATCTGACCAACAGAATTGACCTCCCACATAAGACTTTCACTTGAGAGTCAACAATCTCAATTGGTTTCTCCAGAATAGAAACATCTAGATCTAGCTCAATTTATTCCAATCTTAGGATGTGAGTAGTATTATGGTGATACTTATTGAGCTGAGACATGTGGAAAACATCATGAATACATGTCATATAAACTGAAAATGCTAACTGATAAGCAAATTTTATGAGTCGCTTAGTGAACTAAAATGGTCCAGCATATCTTAGAGCCAACTTTACCTGTTTTCCAAGTCTATGGTGACCCACCTGAGGATAAATTTTTAATAAAACTCAGTCACCTACAGAAAACTCGAAAGGTCGATGCCTCCGATCCACATTAGATTTCTTTCAACTTTGGGTTGTATCCAGACATCGATGTACATATTGAATCTTCACAGATGTTTATTGAACCATAATTTTCCCAAATAAAGATACTTATCCCACCTCATCCCAACAAATAGGTGATCTACATAGGTGATTATACAATGCCTCAAATGGAGCCATTCTGATTGATGGATGATAGTTTTTGTTATAAAAAACTCAACCAGTCCCAGGTGGCTATCTCGTTATCCTCTGAAATCCAAGACACAGGCACAGAGCATATATTATAGTATCTGAATCACACGCTCTATCTAATCATCTGTCTGAGGATGGTAAGTTGTACTCAACTTGACATTATTTACCATTACCTCTTGGAGACTCCTCCAGAACTATGAGGTAAACCTGGGATCCCTATCTGAAACAATGGAAGGACTCCCATGTATCCTCCTAATATCTTTCACATATAGCTTACCCATATCTTCAACTTTAGTGGTGTCTTTGATCAGAAAGAAATAATCATAATTTTTCAATCGATCAACAACCTCCTAGATATAAATCCTCCCTTGTGGAGTACATGGAAATACAACAGCAAAATTCATGGATACCTATTCCCGATTCCAAATTGGAACTGGAAGAGGCTAAAGTAAACCATAAGGTTTCAAGTGCTCTACCTTTATCCATTGGTTGGTGTAACAGTAAAGACACAAACTCCACGTTGACACACTTCATACCTGGCCTCCAGAATCATCTCCGCATGTCATAATACATCTTCATAGTGCCTAGATGAATGGACCATGAAGATCTATTACAATAATACAAGACTAAAATTCTTACATATTTTGGGACGACAACCTGCTTCTTGAAGTGGGTAATACCACATGAAGAAAAATACCATCTAGAAATAGTCTCCCCACCATAAAGGATTTCTCGAGTCTTATGAAACTCATCATCCTGCTACTGACTCTACAAAATATACTCCATGAGATATTCTGATAACTGAATGCTGGTCAGAACCATGCTTGGAATATCCTCATGATCATCCAAGTGCAACTGAGTGAAAATCCTCATAAGGTTCAAATCCTCCTTCGATTATAGAATTCGATGTTAAAAGTAATTTTAAAAGTAATTTTACTTCATCAAAAGAAGATTTATGCTTTTCATCTCAAATGAATTTCACTACTTTTTTAATAAGAGTAGTTAAAGGTGATAGAAACTTAGATAAATCCTTGAAAAACTATTGGTAGTACCCAGCAAGACCAAGGAAGCTCTGTATCTCAAAGACATTCTATGGTTCCTTCCAAGACCAAATAGCCTTTACCTTTTTAGGATCAACTGATAAGACATGTTTAGAAATCAAGTTCCATAAGAACATAAATTCTTGAATCCATGAACTAAACTTCAAAATCTTTCCATAAAAATGGTGAATTCTCAGAAACTCTAGAACCAAACTCATATGGTACTCATTCTCACGCTCAGATTTAGAGTAAATTAGAATATCATCCACAAACACTACAATAAAATCATCAAGATATTGATGTAATATTTGATTCATAAAATTCATAAAACCTAAAGGATCATTATTAAGACCAAAAGAAATCACAAGATATTCATAATAGCCATACTTGATCCTGAATTCTATCTTCAGTATAACAGACTCCCCAACTATGAGATGATGATAACCCGACTGAATATCAATCTTGGAAAACCACTTCACCCCCTTTAAGTAATCAATAAAATCATCCACAGAAGGAAAAGTAAATTTGTTATTAACCATCACCTAGTTCAACTTCCGATAGTCCACACATAACTGAAGTAAAACATCTACTTTATTGGTAAAGAGCATAGGGGATGCCCCAAGGTGAAACGCTAGGGTGAACTAACCCCTTTTTCAATAGGTCATCTAATTGAATCTTGAGCTCTTTTAGGTTAACTGGTACCATACGATATGAATGTATTGATATCATATATGTACCTATATCTAGGTAAATCATAAATTCTACCTATCTCTATGGAGTAGGACCAGAGAAGTCATTTGGGAAAATATCATAAAAGTCTCAAAAGATGACGGGAATACCAACAGCAGAATAATAGTTATTAGGATCAAACATAATAGTTAATATCAAACTCCTAAGCTATGGGTGGGAAGGTCCTACATGGATAGACCATGGGTCCCAAAACCCCCTAAAACACTCGATAGATCCCATCAGTAGAAAGAAATGAAGCACGCTATTGATAAAAATCAACCTCAGCTCGATGAACGACAAGAAAATCCATACCGATGATGAAATCAAATAGATCCAGATAAAGAAAGAGAAAATATCATACCAACTTTGTATCAGAAATTGTTAATAAACAATAAGGACACTGAAACCCCTTCTCTTTCCTTATACCTAGATGTGTCGCTAACTCCATTGTAAAGGACATAATTTCTGTTGGAAGTTTAAGAACATCAAAAAACATGCAGATATAAAAAAGTGAGAGGCACTAGTATCGAATAAGGAAATTTATATTGAATATGTAATAAGGATACTACCTCTTACTATTGTCATACTAGCATTATCTTTCACAGGATACTCATCTAATAAATGAAAATGATTCACTTCTGAGGCCTGTGGTTGGATCCTTGTGGTCTTTGAAGCTTTTGATTACACCACAGTAGCCTTTGGAATCGAAGAACCCTAACCATAACGAGGTGTAGTTATAGCCTAATAGAAGCGTTGTAAGTTACTAATGTGTCCATATCTATTTCATGTCTTCATGGGAATAGGACAATAATGTCTTGTATTTCCACCCTTGACACAATGATATCAAGTCAGAGGCACATTTCCAGTTGTAACAGATGATGCAGAGGAGGCTCACTATTGAGACCCACCTCCACCGCTCCTGTGATGATCCTACCACTTTATTTTCTTCCCATACATGCCACTAAAGTTTACACTAGATGGAAGAGAAGTGTTGGGAAAACCAAACTTGCCTTCCATATCCATCTATCTTATCATGTCTCTTTCTACCTTCTCCGCATAGGTAGAAAGTTTCAACATGAACAACTGCGATCTAATATCCAATCAAAAACCCTATAGGTACTTCTAATCCTTTAGATGGCCATTCTTCACCACGTCTAGAGAAAAACAGACAAGATCACTAAATCATTTGGTGTAATCTTACATCGATTTCTCTCCCTATTATAAAGACAAGAACTCAATAGACTTCTCCAGCATCAAGGACTTTGGGTAAAACTACTGAAATAATAGGGTTTTGAAACCCTTCCAATATAATTCCACATGCCTATCTTCCTGGACTATTGAATCCCACTATTACTTACCAAAAAACTTGATCCCAAATGCTACACAATTCACTCTGATATTCTCAGGTGTTTCTATAAATTCAAAGATTTGATAAATCTTGTACTGCCAATAATCCACCTCTTGAGGTTCAATAATTACCTTAAAGTATGGTGGATTCTCATGAAAGAACTCCTATGAACAATCTATCTCTCATCCAGTTTCTGATTGTACCTCAATAGTAGCATTCTGAACTCGTGATACATCTTGATCGAAAACAAGAACTTTTCATACTATAGTCTCTATGATATTTTGATCTAGAGGTGGAAGCTCGTGTGGTTCATTAGTTGAACCCTCCTGAGGAACTCATGGAATATGTCTTAGAGGCATATTGTTGCACACCAAAACATGAGAATGATCTGACAATAGAAAAAATCTTAATTCAAACTAGAAAACCCATAAGCAGAAACTAATATTTAAAACCAAACCCAACACTAGAGACACACATCCCAACATCCCATAGAAACTTGAGTCTTGTTACGATAATAGATGGCCAGTAACTTATCAAAATATACCTCTAAAGTCCTGAAAACCATATCTCTAGTCTAACAGACATCCCAATACATGGAATCTTGAGTACAAATATCCTCTGATACAAAATTGTAATGAACCGACCTGGGTTACTCTCAAACCTAGCACCCAACCCATTCCATTACATACCCAAAGGGCATTCTCGATCCCCATGAGCTGGTAACAAGAACCTGGGCATCGAAAAACACACCAAATGGAATGATTTCTCCTAACCAGAATAAACACATGGAATATATGTATACAAAGAATGAAAGAGATAGTGGAATACTAATGGAATATATCTTCCATAATGGTAAAAAGACACACTGAAGAAAACAATTGAAAAAATATTCAAAGCTCTAAAAACAAGTCCAACTACAATGACCAAAACCAAACAATTACTCCATGCGATGGCATGGATGAACTCCCACCATCTCACCACTATCCACCCAAAACTAGCTAATATGAAACTCACCGCCTCACTGCATTACATTTCCTTTCCCTATATTGGAATGCATACAAAGTTCTATGCACCACAGAGTAGGTTCACATGGTGTGAGTTAATAGGCTCAGTAGGATCCCACCTAGTTGTTCCATTCCAAGCCTCTTTATAACAATTCTTGTATGTTTATTTTAAATAAAACATGGCATGATAAGTAGTAAAGAAGTTTTATATAAAACATGGTAAACATTTCCCTTTTTCAAAGTTCTAAACAAAATCATGTATAACATGAATATCAAGGATAACTCAAAAATCCAAGTAGTACAAAACAAAAGCATCAACATAGGAATCATTACTAAGGATCACTATAGATCACACTAGTGAACTACTCGTACCATAATAAATCAAGTGCACAATCCAGTTCCTAGAACACAAGACAAGGAATAAGAGGAATGATCCATGAGTAAACCCCACGATAATGCCAATATCTGTCCCCTAGAACAATGGGCCTAGGAAACATAGGAAATCCCCTTGATAAAAGCTCCTAATAATCACAAAACATGAATAATGACCTCAAGCTAAACATTCCACCAAAATACCCAAGGTAACCCATGTCCTCATTTTAAAAAATAAATTTCGATGTTTTAAAAGTACCCACTTCATTTTCATTTATCAAAATCCAAGGAAAACCCATTTCTATTTAAAAAAAACCTTTTTCAACACACATAAATAGTCATGCTAATTTGATAGATTTATTTATAAAGAAAGAGAAAATCGGGTGTATTATCATAGGATAGAGACGGAACCACCCACCTCAATGCTCAGGTTGAACATTCCCACAACAGAATCCCATAACAAAAAAAAACCCAAAAACACCATAAGAGACCCTATAATCCAATCCACACCTCAATATCGATCCAACTTAGAAAACAAGGGGTATGTGGAAAGTGAAAACACCGCATACCTCAAAAAAGGACGTCTGTCGCACCACAAAAAACTAATGAATGGCCTCCAAAATAAGATCTCTCAAAGGATATAGAATAAGATATGAATAATCACCAACTTAGTCCACTGGATCCGATGACACAACCCTAGGGATCCACCGTTATCAATAGCAATTAAGAAGTAGAAAGATCACTTACCTAGAGAGATGCATTGCAACTTCAATGAAGATCCAACATTGAATGGATAGATATAGATAGAGAAGAATCTCCCCAAATCACTTAGTAAGAGCTCTAGGTAAAGATCCAAGGTCCTAGAGAAATGAACCAAAACCAAAAAAACCCACTATACTATTTTAAAAATTGTACACGGGCTATTACATGATGTGTAATACATTTAGACATAATGAAATCTACAATGTTCAAGTACACAGAAAAAATTGTCACCTTAGATTAAAAATATGTTATTTAAAATATACAAGACATGAAACCTACATTCACGATGTGTAACCTTTCATAGAAAGACCCCTTTCACGACTTTTACCCAGAAACCATTATACATTGTGTAACCCAGTTACACAGTGTGACATCCTCCTTCAGCCTACAAAAAAATGTGGTTAAAGTAGAAAGTCCAAAAAATCTCTAAATTCACCATTATAGGTATCCTCATAATTCTATCCTGGTCCTCTACATAAAATAGAAAAAAATAGAACCATGAAGAGTTCAAGAATGTACCTGATAGATCGGTAATAGGATGTTACATAGGTGGACATCAGACTTTGGTCTCTGGGGAGTATGGGCCCTCTTGGATTGGAATTTGGCGGACCATTCCTTCAAACTTATTAAAATGAATCATGATGAATGTGAATTGATTATTACTTCAAGTGAAAATGAAATTGTGAATTCATGTGAATGAAAATGAATTCAATTGAAAATGAAATGGAAACTTGAGTCATTTAAAGCAGGAAACTTGACTCAGACCCAACCTTAGTAGTGAGTAGTAGGTAGTATCTTGTGCTTATATACAATCTATACGATGACCAAATATGACTCATGGAGTAGTAATAGGGGTGTGTTCTTATATAGTAAGTCTTGTACCTATCCTATTTTAGTATATTCACTTTTTATCTACAAACATTGATAATGATCTTAAATGAAAGTGTGTGTTTGGAATTGTAGAGGCATGCCACCATGACGATATCCAGTTGTGTGATAGGAGAGAAGCGATGATTATATAATGGAGGTGGTATAAAATGGGATAACAGTGGATCCTCTATTATTTCTAGTTGTAGCACCAGTAGTTTTACCAAACATAGGTGTTGAGGCAAAGTTTTGCGATAGGTTTTTGTGCTTCATGCAAACTATTCAGGGAGCATCGCGACATGACACGACTATGGTAGAGCTAATGCGTGAGTTTCATTAACAACATCCACCCACCTTTTCAGGGTATGGTAGACCATAGGATTATGATTCAATTCTATAGGCCATTCTAACTATCTTCGTGCATCTAGAGATGCCTCCTGAGAGGAGGGTTAATCTCATTGCGTATATGTTTCTTGATTCCATCAAGAGATAGTGGGATGTTATTACTTAGATATATATTCATCAGGATATGTCTTATAGGTATTTTCATACATCCTTATATGATTACTTCTATCCCTTGACATTTAGGGCTGATAGATCCTTGGAGTTCTTACACCTGGAATAGGGAGTATTATCAGTTATGGACTATTCGGCCAATTTTACTAAGCTCTAGTGCTTTCCACCTATTTAGATTGGTAATAAGTTATCTAAATATAGGATATTAGAGGGTGGTATTAGGTATGAAATCTGATCATATGTAAATGTATTTTGGCTAAATATTGTTCCTGAAATAGTTAATCATGAGCTTATCACAGAGTATAACCTGAGAGAGGATGTAGGTGCGAGATAGGGCTATTTGGCACTAATATTTGGTACTACATTGACCAATAGTAGGAATCATCATTTATATCTTCCACATGGTGATAAAAGTATCCCTAGAACGCACTCATGTATCCATGTGAGGTGCTACCAGTACGGTAGGTTGGGATATATAAGGCCACATTGTATGAGGGACCCAGTCGAGTGTTGGTCTGGTGGAAAGATGGTCTATCTAAAGTGCTTCTATAGAAAATTTCCACCAGTATACAATGAAATAGGGTCTACAATGACTCCCCATTCAAAATCAGGGTCAATAGCTTCTCACCAAGTAGGGAGCTGGAGTATAGGTGGAAAATCAAGATGAGGTGGTAGTTATGGTCGTGGTAGTAAGACCCCAATTTTACAATGATAGTAGAGTAGATCTACTCAAGGTACCCAAGTAGTATCAAAGGGAATCAGTTCATACTAGGTATATGTAGTGCAATAGACCCTTTAGGAGTAGGATCTCAACCCTCTACTGTTATAGGTACTATTCTTATAGCCTTTTTGTTAGCTTCTGTACTTTTTGATATAGGAGATTTTCATAGTTTTATATATGTTCCCATTATGGATAGCCTTGTACTTAGTGTTTACACATAATATGACTACATTATACTTGACACTTCATTATGGATTATAAAGGAGAAGGTACATTAGTGAAGGGAGTTACCCATTGAGGTTGGCAGGTGTCACTTCCTATGGGACCTCTTTGTCCTAGAGATGATGGGTTTTTACATCATTCTTGGGAAATAATGGTTGGTTACTTTTCATGATTTCATTGATTTCTAACACTGAAATGTGATGTTAACATCTCTAGAGTGTGGTGAGTTTATTCACAAGGGTGAATGGGATTTCTAGAAGAGAATAGATGGACCAAAGCATTGTGGGATGTGTGGGATGATAGCCCATATTATGACTTTATATATGGATGATCAGGGAATGTGTTAGACAAATTTACCTCTTGTGTTTGATCATTTTAAGGAAATTTTCCTGGAAGAATTTTCAAGATTACCTCAAGTGAGAGAGGTAGAGTTCTCTATCAAGAAAGTTTTAGGAGTTGCACCTGTATCCATTCCTCTTTATAGGATGTATACTACTAACATATAAGAGCTCAAGAGGTAGCTAGAGGATTTAGTGGCAAAATATTTTATCCGAACTAGTAATCATCTATGGGATTTGTTGGTCTTTTTTGTGAAAAGGTGGATATAAATCTTAGGCTATTTGTGGATTACCAGAAATTGAACTAGCTGACAGTTAAGAATTGGTACCCTCTATCACGGATAGATGATCTCTTTGACTAGCTTTGAGGAGCTCGGGTCTTCTTAAAGATTTATTTGAGATATGGTTATCATCAGGTGCATGTTAGACCATTATACATACCTCATACAACCTTTCATAGTAGGTATGGTCTATATGAGTATTTGGTTATGTCGTTCAGACTCATGAACATTCTAGCGGTCTTCATAGCACTGATAAATTGATTTTTTCATCCTTATCTTGATTTTTTTGTGGTGATTTTCATGGATGATATCTTAGTGTATTATCATAATCGAAACAACCATTCCAAAAATCTTGAGATCATATTGGATACACTGAGGGAGCATCATTTATATTCTAGTATAACAAAGTGCCACTTATGGATGGATCAAATTCACTTCTTAGGTCACATCATATCAGATACTGAAGTATTGGTTGGACCATAGAAGGTGAGAGCTGTAGTTTCCTATGAATATAAAAAGAACATCTTTGATGTATGGAGTTTCTTGGGGACATCTCAATATTATAGGTGTTTCATACAGGATTTATCATTCTTAGTAGTTCTACTCAAGGGATTGACTAAGAAGGTTGTGAAGTTTGTATGGTTAGATTCATGTGAGAAGGAATTTTAGAAGATGAAAGGGAGATTGACATCAATTCTAATACTAATTTTTCTAGATCCAAACAGGAATAAAACTATGTACTGTGATGAATCAGTTATCATGCTAGGAGAAGTTATTATGAAATAATGTATAGTCATTGTGTACGAGTCTTAGCAGTTGAGGCCACACAAGAGGAACTACCCGACGCATGATCTCAAGTTGGTTGAAGTATTTCATGCATTGATCTATTGGAGACATTACTTATTGGGAGAGAGATTTGTGGTGTTCACAGACCACAAAATCCTGAAGTACATATTTACATAGTGTGATCTAAATATGAGGCAGTAGAGGAGGTTTGAGTACCTATAGTCTTTTGACTTCAAGCTTCCCTATATGCTTGGTAAAGTAAATGGAGTGGTTGATGCACTGAGTAGGAGGACTCAGACACAAGTAGTGAAATAGGCCAGTAGCGAGTGGAAACTTATGGATTTGTTCTCTAAGATACACATGGAGGTGCATGAAAGTCAGGGGAAGAACTTTATATCATACTTTGTTGTGACCTCTACACTTTTGGATAGAGTTAGGATGATATAGCTATCAGATTCTAAGAACCTAGTTCTATGGGAGAGTGTGGAAGGTGAGGACCCTCCTCTTGGTTGGACCATAGGTGAGGATGAATTTTTGCACGTTCATGGTCATGTATGGGTTTTAGTAGACATGTGAAAGAAGTTGATGTGGGACTTTCATGATTTATCATGGGAAGTTATCCAAGCATCACCAAGATGTATCAGGATTTACATCACCAGTACTAGTGTTCGGGTATGAAAAGAGGTGTACCTGGTTTTTTCATGAGGTGTTCACCTATCAGCAGGAAAATGAGGAACACCAGTGACCAGTCAGATTTTTACAAAAACTACCCATTCCTAAGTGGAAATGGAATGATGTCATGATGGAATTTATGACGGGTTTATCAAGTTCTCCTCAAGGTAATGATTTCATATGGGTTTTTTTGACAGTCTCACAATGGCTACACATTTCTTACTGATCAAGGATACCTTCGGTGTGAATGATCTTGGGAGTTTTTATATCCATGAGATAGTACAAATACATGTGGTCCCACACACTATCATTTCAGATAGGGATTCTTAATTTTCTTCATAGTTCTAGAAAGGTCTATAGAGGGTGTTAGGTACACAGGTGCTTCTTCTCATGGCATGCCACCCCAAAATAGATAGTCAGTTAGAGCACACGATTCAAGTGATTGAGGACATGCTGCAAGCATACATCCAGGATTTTGAGGGCTCTTGGGAGAGGCACATACCCCTGGTTGAATTCACCAACAAAAATAAATTTTAGGGTACTATTCATATTGTGCCATATGAGTATTTTTATGGAAGGACATATTGATCAAACCTGTGTTGGTTAGAGGAAGGAGTGGTAGATATGCTTGGACCTCATTTTATTCAAGATACCACTGAGTAAGTGCAGTTGATTTAGAAGTGGATGGATACTGAGAAGTCTCATCAGAAATCATATTCCAATTGTCGTAGATGACCTCTAGAGTTTTAGGTTGGGCATTGATTATTCTTACATGTTTCAACAAGGTTATCAAATATGAGGATCAGGAGACAGGGTAAGGTTCCACCGTGTTATACTAGTTTTTTCGAGATTTTGTAGGGGGTCAAGCTGGTATCCTATCATTTGCATTTACCTCAGAGGTACCGATCCATGCATGACATCTTCCATGTTTCTCATCGATGAAATTTTTATTCAGACCTATCTCATGCCTTTAAGCCCAAGGAGATTGATTTACAGGTAGATTTTTCCTTTGAGGATCATCCTATATGTATTGTGGATCATAGCACAAAGGTTCTATGAGGATGGTTTGTTTCCCTTGTACAGGAGCTATGGTAGCACGGCCATATGCAGGATGAGACCTAGGAGTGGGAGGCTGATGTATGATCATAGTAGCCAGGGTTTTCTCATATATTCTTGATCACCCTTGAGAAGGAAATCCATGGATGAATTTATTTAAGGGGGGTATTTGTAAGAACCTGGTTCTTCTTTGAGGCAATATTTCCTTATTTTTCATCAATTATCAGTTTAAATACTTAAATGTGGCCTAATATGAATTCCCTTTGAGTTCATGGAGGTTATGGGGTTATTTGGGGCTGGTTCGGAGCTCAAAACCTAAGTGTTTGGGTGAAAATGGCATTACACATATAGTTATATTAAACTATGCAAGGTAGGCCATGCGGTTTAACAAACCGTGCGAGGCATGGAAAGAGTGAAGAAATAGGCTGCACTGTTTTATAAAAACCTTGAACCTTGGGTCACATGGCCATGAGGCTAGCTCATCATTTTGGATACTGACTTTTGGCACTATTTTTGCACAGTTAGTTAAACCATGCAGGTAATTGTGCACTATTCCCCTTGCCTACAGGTTCCCGTGCATGGTTTACGCATGGTTTGGAAAACTGTGCACTTAAACCATGAAACCCCTGATATTTTGTGTTATTTAATAATTTTTAATTAAATTAAATTATTTTTAAACCTAAATATATATTTCATCTTCTGTACAGTATCCCACACCTTAGAAAGCTCTCATTCTTGGCTATTCTTGGAATTGAGGTGCTGTCTTCGTTCAATATCTGATTCAATCATGCTTCATATCATTGTATCTATAATGGAAATACCTTGATTCATTTTTATCCTTTCTTAATTATTCTATTTATTAGTTTCACTATTTAGCCTCAAGATAATATGTCCATTATTAGGTTATTCATCTGTTATTCAATTTTCTACAGATCTGAGTTGAATCAGGAGTTGATACTATACAAGTTATCAAGAACAAACCTATAGTAGGTGGTCTCGTGCCTTTTTCTTAAATTCAGGTTTTTTATATATGTTGGGGTGCCATGCACCTAATTTCTAGGCATCACCTTAAAATGAAATCAAACCCTAGGATTTCTAGGCATGTTTTGGGTGATTAAAGAGCCTCGTTAATGTTTGATTATAGGTTAAGGACCTTGATATCGGAACCAACCCTTTGGGAGTATTCTTTAATTTAATGTCCATTGTAATAGCTTATGATTTGGACCCCATTGAGGTGTTCCTATTTACCCCATGTTGTGGGATGTTAAACATTTAATTGACACATGTGATTAAAATGAGTGTGTAATTGTGAATTGATATGTGAATTGTTTTATGATTGAATTACAATATTAAATGAATTATAATTGAATGAAATAAAGGGAAGGAATGGAATAACCATGGAACTTTTCCCTTTCTATGAAATTTCTTGTTCAATATTGAATTTCCCTTTGTATTACTATGTCCATGTGATATAGATAGCAATTATGACATGTAATAGATTATTTAAGCTTGGGAAGCTTTTTATAAAGATTTTCCCATGTGAGTTAAATGATGGATATGTTTGGTAATGGATTATTTATGAATGTGATGCTTTATATATTGAAATTACCATGGGAGTAATTATAAGGCCAAGCCTTATGAGGTTGGTCTATTCTTGAGTCACCTTTTGAGGTTATATTGATATGAGATGTTCTTGGTTTTGACCTTGACATAGTTATCTAAAATTGATTAAATGGTTATCTGCCTTGGGTGATATGTGGATTCATATTAGAATTCCATGAACAGACTTAATTGTCTTGAACCTTGACTTATATTCCTAAGTGATGCATGGATTCAAATAAATAATACCATGTAAGGACTCATAGGCTTGACCTTTATATGTCGAGTGATACTAGGAATCCAAATGGATTGTCAAGGATGGACTCAAAGGGAATTGAATATATATGTCATGTGTGATACTTGGGGATTCCTTAAAAGACTAAAAATGATAGAATAAAGTATAATGGACTTTATACCACACCTAGAGTGATACCTGGGTTCCTGATAGGTTCACCTTGGACAGGCTTATAGAGTGTCGGTTGATATTATACCTGGAGTGATACTTGAATTCCAACTTAGGAATTTCAAGGATGGACTTCGGTTATAAATTTAAGTAATAATGAAATGAATTTTTTTATATGTTTTCCAATAAAAAGCACAATATTGGATTTGTATTTACTTACACCTTTTGGATGGCCTGTTTAATCATCTTTTGTTCTTTTGACTATATGGGGGATGTTGGGATTGCATTGGATCTTGAGAATCGCAATTCAAATTAAATTTAATTGTTTAAATGAAATGGTTATTAAATGAGAACCTTTAATCGTAGGATGTTTACTTTTGAGTACTTATTTTCTTATTGCTTTACTTATTGCACACTACTATTATATATATTCACTGACTAATTGGCATAGATCTTGGGTGGTTTCCTATTAGGATTTGGTCTCACACCCTATTTCACTACAACAAAATCCGGTCCTAGCGGCGGTTTTTTTCCTGTTTAGCGGCGGTTTAAACCGCCGCTATATTGTGTGGTGGCGGTTTACAAAAATCTCCGCTAAGTTTGGCGTCGGAAATCTATTAGCGGCGGTTTTTTCGATTCTGCGGCGGTTTTAGAAATGTGTCGTAGATCCGTCATTTAGCGGAGGTTTCTCTTCATTTAGCGGTGGTTATATGGGTATCTGACATTTTTTATTCGCGGCGGTTTTAACCGCCGCTAAATTCAGGCGTTTGATGCGCCTATTCTGCGGCGGTGAAAACCGCCGCTAAATATCAACATAATATATTTAGCGGCGGTTAAAACCGCCGCTAAATGCTACCCTGTTCATCATTTAGTAGCGGTTTTAACCGCCGCTAAATGCTCACAGGTATGGCATTAGCGGCGGTTAAAACCGCCGCTAAATGTTGAACTGGAAAAAAAAAATATGTTGGATCTGCTCCACCGCTGCCCTAAATTTTCCAAAACCACAGCCACATCTCACCCATCAGCCCCACATAATATCACATCCACACATCATCATCCCATAATCATGTACATGCATCACAACACATCAAGGATCATTTTATAGATTTATCAACGGGTATTTTATCACATGATACTTTATTTTAGGAGTGTTGTAACACAATCCATAATCATAGAGTATCCATTTCATTAGAAAAATATAAGTGGTTGGTTAATTTCCCTTTTAGGGTGATATGACAACAATAACAATAGACACAACAGTCACAACACATATCATCCAGTGAAAGAAAATCCCCCAATGACCATAATTTTAACCAAGGTATCAATACCATACAATCCATCATATCATAATAATATCAAAGCTGTAAAAACATGTGAATCATTCCTATTTTCCCCCTTCAGTTTCAATTAGCCAATTATTTATCTTTGATTAAGCCAGCACAACTAGAACCCATAGATGAACAAGAGTAACCCCCCATGCATGATACACAATAAAGAGAAATAACTGATTCCCTACCTTAAAGAATATTTTTCGACTCGCAGCACACCATAGGGTGAAGAAGAAATGACCATAAACCACAAATGCATGAAAAACCCACAAATAAACCTACACTATTCCAAAAGATCATCAAAATGTAAACCAACTCAGACCCTAGACCAAAAAGGAATCATTGTATTGAATCCCCAAGAGAATAATAAGAGGAAACTAACCAAGAAGAAGGAAGGTATGACCACCAATTTCCAACCAACATCCACCGAATCCAATGACATCCACCATGCCTAAACTAAAAACAAATTGGTATTCCTGGACCCATTGGAGTGGTGTAAAAATTTTAAGGCCATGACAGAGCCTTTTATCATTAACCTTTCATGCCTTAGCCATTTATGGTCATGGGATTGGTCTTTTAGTGTGATACATATTGGATATGGATCCAATAGGGGTATGAATATGGGTTACATATATGGTATTCTCATTGGATGTGGTATCATCACATGCATATTGCATTAAGAATATTTTTTTCAACACATGAGGAATCCAGAACACAATAAATAAAATGCATAGAAGGAAACATGAGAAATCAAGAAAATGTTAGGACATGGAAATGTTTGGTGGCAACTATGTGCCATAAATGTTACATATACAAACCAACTGTTATCATACTTGTTCAACACATCAACAATACTACTACTCATCATCTGATGCTGCATCGTCACCCTCTCCACCTTCATCTCCACCACCTGCTGCCACCTGTAAGAACATTATATTGAAAATTAAATATTGTTGCATATTTATAATAAAAATTAAAACCAATAAAAGTTTGCAAACTAAATGATTTTGATTTTTTTGTGATTTACCTGCTCACCACTACCCGATTCACTACCACTGGGGGCATATCTGCTCATATGCTGACGTATTTCAAGCAACTCTTTCTGCAAAGCAGATATCTGATCCCCCTGCTGGTGAACTGTGTTTTGTAGAGCAGACATCTCTCTCTGAGAATCTTCAGGTATGAAATGACTATAACCAGGAGTATATGAGGCCGAAATCCCTGATGGCATGAGAAAGACCTCAGATGGTACGGGTCCCAAACCCATCCCGTGCACTCTACCAGGATGCTCCTTCCCAAGGACTTGACCAACCGGGTCATCCTGGGAGACTGAGTAGGATTGCCCAGGATTGGCATCCCATATTTCTTTAATTTTTAACTATAAATCAAATATCAATATATATTAATATAGTAAAAACTGATATTAAGTTATTATAATAAATAATTGACTTCATACCCCAACTTCTCCGGCAGGTTCATTAACAAAACTTCCATCTGTTTTTTTATGAACATCCAGCCACAGTTCTGTTCGGGATGCTTCATGCCCTAAACTCTGTGACTGCATTAAAAAAAGATAAATCATCAATCAAATATGTTAAATAGATAATATTATCTTATAAATATTTAAACTAATTAAAAGATTACCAATGACATTCGGCTTCTTGAAAAGCTTTTTGAACCCTCAGTGTGCGGGATTACCTACTTCGCCCGGTTTGAAGAATTCTTTCTTGAGAGATCCTGAAATAAATAAAATTCAATTTAATAGTATTGTATTCAATGTCTATCTCCTCTTCATGTACATGTATAAATGTAAAATGAGGATAATATAATAATATATATTTCAATACCATCCGCTTCTCATCATGATGTCTATCGACAAAAACCTTCCACTGTTCTTTCGGTACCCCACTGGGTATCTTCTCATACATCTGTTGCACGGTCAACGAAGAAACGTTGACATCACACCACAACCTCCATTTGAAATCTTTCCATTTTTTTCCAAGATTTTTCAATGTCCACTTCCGTGCTATCACATCAGCAACGGTAAAGTGGAAGAACATCTGTATACAGAAATTCATTTTGAATATATTAGTAAAATGACATTCAATTAAACCATAAAGTAATAAAATTACCTTTATCTGAGAATCATAAACTTCATTTTTCCAGTTTGGAGGCATATGCCTCCAATCATCATACGAAATAGGCAGGGAAACGGGCTCCGCTGCCAGCTGACCTATAATCTGACCAAGTAAACCTGCGGCGTCATCCGTCGGGACCCCATAAGAATCAAATGGCACCACTATCTTCTTGCCATGCATGTTCCAAATATCAGAACTTTTTATGTATTTTTCCACGGTTTCATTGTCTTCATCTGCAATGAGAAAACAATTACTATAAACAAAATGCAATAAATTTATTTAATTAAAATTTGTACCTCTGACTACGACCCTCCAGAATGTCTGTGATGAACTGGAGGGGGCGTGTCGCTGCCCCACTACTGAAGCTCCTGTAGGGGGAGGCGATGACTCATCCTCTAATGAGGCATCCACTGATGGTGTCAGAGATGGTGCAGGGGGAGATGATGCCGTGGGGACAGACGGGTCGTCATCTGTCGCAGAAGAAGAAGGAATAGTGTACCGCTTCTTCCTTGGCATTCATGTCATTTAATCAAATAAAATTAAGTTCAGAATATATATTTCAAAAAATTTATGCATAAAAAAAATTAAAAATGATAATAGATGCCCAGTATTAACAAACAAAATATATATAACAATGATAATGAATGACTACAGAAATGAAACAAGTAGTTGCTGAATGAATAAATAATTGTACATACAATCATTTTCCCCTTCAATCATGTCGGTTTCCTGCTCCATTGCTTCATCCACTTCATTTATCCTTGCTAGACCAATATTTTCAATATCATGATGGAAAAATAATTCTGCTTCCTGTTGTTGATGAAATTCAATTGCAGAGGTCAAATCTTCCACTTCATCACCCATATCATACAAATCTCTTTGTATTACGTGAGTAACTACACTCCACCCTTAATCCACAACATCATTCACATAATATACCATTTTTGCCTGCGATGCTAAGATATATGGATCATGCAGTTCACGATCACCAACATCCATCAAGCGAGAGAAGTTTACAGAAGTAAATTGCAAGGAATCTCTTTTAACACCTCTGATAAAATCGACCCATTTTCATTTGAATAAAACAACAGAAAAATTCCCGTGGTAGTTTAATTCAATAATATCATGCAGCTTTCCATAGTATTCCACTTCAGCAAATGTAAAAATACCACTATTCTGTGTTTTCAAACCCACTTCTCGATCGACTGTACGAAATCTAAAACCATTCACATTATAAGCATTGAACTTTCTAACTTGTTTTATAGGACCTCTAGCAAGAAACTTCAAATCTTCTGAAAAGTCAGCTCGAGTATCAGTATTCATGATCTGAAAAAAAAAATATAATTTAATAGATTTGCAAATTGTATGTGTCAAAGTAATATTCGTATTTATTGCAATATTTATAAACTTACACGTCGTGCAAACCATTCTACCATCTCTTTATTCACAGCTTTCGTTATATCTTTTTCATTTCGTGTTCGGCTTCTCATTCGTCTCTTTGTTTGTATCCTCAACTCTTCAATAAATGGATCTGCAATTTCACTATTCAGCAGCACATATCTATGTGCCTGTAATAATTCCAATTCTGTTAGTGTCGCGTATGAGGTCCTCCCAACTGATCGGCCAATAGCAGGAAATATTTTTTATTTCTGATGCATTTGAGATTGAGTTGATGTGTCGTCAACACGTCCAACTCGAGTAAATCTTGTCTCAATATCATCCAAATATCTGGAACAAAAGGTGAGACACTCCTCGGCCAAATAGCCTTCAGCAATAGAGCCTTCTGGTTGAGCTTTATTTCTCACGTATGCTTTCAAATGCCCAAGATATCTGTGAAAAAAAATAATAATATTATGCATTTATTTAAATTCCAAAAAATGTTTACTTAACTGGAAACATATAAATAAAATACCTCTCAATTGGATACATCCATCGATAATGAACGGGGCCTCCTAATTTAGCTTCGTCAACCAAATGCACAGTTAAATGCATCATGATAGTAAAAAAAGATGGAGGGAAGATCATCTCCATTTCACAAAGGGTCAATACAAACCTCTCTTGTAGGTTGTCAAGCTAAAATGGATGTAGAGCTTTCTCACATAACTGTCTGAAAAATGTGCAGAAATGGAGTACAACAGCATTAACTTTTTCAGGTAATAATGTACGCAATGCCAATGGTAGTAACTGTTGTAACAAAACATGTGAATCGTGACTTTTCAATCCATATAACTTACGATTCTTCAAGTCAACACACCTCGAGATGTTACTCGAATACCCATCAGATACCTTCACATTCTTTAAAATTTGAAGGAATGTATCTTTATCCCTATTTTTCAATGAAAAAATGGCCGGAGCATACTTTTCATTCTCATCTGGCCAGAGATCACGTTTTATGTTCATTACTTGTAAGTCTTTGCGAGCATTGAGATGATCCTTCGACTTTCCATGCTCATTAAGTAATTTGAAAATCAAATTATCACATACATTCTTCTCAATATGCATCACATCAAGATTGTGGCGCAAATAATTAAATTCCCAATACGGAAGTTTGAAGAATATACTTTTTTTCTTCCATTGTTGCGTTCTGATTTCACTTGACGATGCACTTCGCACTCGTTTTCCGCTATCATTCAAATGATGAACCTTCCCAAATTCTGTTTTAAAATTTTCAAGCTGTGTCAATATTTCAGAACTGGTTAACAACTTTGGAGGTGGTCTACGATCAATGCAACCATTAAATTTTGATTTGTTCAGCCGAAATCTATGAGATGCATCAAGAAATCTTCGATGGCACAAGAAGCACCATTTTCTACTGTGAGGTAGCCGTTTGGGCTCGAAATCAAAGTTACAAACGGGACAAGCCAAACCCGTATAAGTGTTCCAACCAAATAAATTCCCAAGCCCAGGGAAGTCACTAATGGTCCACATTAAAGCAGCATGCATTTTAAACATTTTTTTAGAAGAAACATCAAATGTCTCAACACTGTTGCTCCATAACTCCTACAATTCTTCAATCAAAGGCTGCAGGTATACATCAATATCATTTCCAGGCATTTTTTTTCCAGGAATAATCATCGAAATGATAAAAGATGTTTGTTGCATACACATCCACGGAGGCAGATTATAAGGGATCAAAACAACTGGCCAGATGCTATAACTCGTACTCAAAGTCCCAAATGGGTTGAATCCATCGGCAGCCAATCCCAATCGAACATTCCTAGGATCAGCTGAGAAATTTGGATGTAATGAATCAAATGTCTTCCACGATTGGGAATCTCGTGGATGTCTCATTAACCCATCATTTTTATTATCTACAGCATGCCACTTCATGTGTTCGACAGTTTTTGATGACATGAATAATCTTTGCAATTGAGGCTTCAAAGGAAAGTAACGCAAAACTTTTGCAGGTGTGTTCCTTTTCTTCTTCTCCGTGAAATTATGTTCAGTCATACTTCCAACATCACCCTTTGACTGCCATCTAGAAGAAGAACATTTCTTACAATTCTGTCTACTTGAATCCTCTCCCCAGTAAAGCATACAATCATTGGGACACGCATGTATTTTTGTATAATTCAGACCAAGCTTGTTAACAACTTTTTTCATATCATAAAACGATTCTGGGATTTTTGCTTCAGGAAATGCATCACAAATCAATTCCAATAACATGGACATTTCCTTATTTGTAATTCCACATAGACATTTGATATGGTACAACTTCAGTAGAAATGAAAGCTTTGAATATTTCAAACACCCACTATACAACTCTTGATTTCCATCGTCAACTAAATCATGAAATGAATTTTCCTCACTGAAGTTTTCCCTTACATTTGGCTCCACAGAATCAAGAGGATCCAATGATATGTTACAATCTTGATCTGCTTGTGTTACAGTCTCAGAAACATCACTTGTCACGTTGCAATTTGTAGCACCCTCTTCTGGTTGTTCTGATATGTTTTGATGCTCATAGTGGTGTCTTGCAGTGCCGAATGCATCATTTATGAGGTTTTGCATTTCATTTTCCATTGTCGAAGAACTTGGGGCCTCATTCTATGGATTAACATCAGTCCTCAATCTTTCTGTATTGTTTGATTCTCCATGCCAAATCCAACACAAATATTGCTCAGGGAATTGCTTCAGTATTAAATGTTCATAAACTTCATCTCTCTTCAACCATGTTCTAAATTTACATTTAGGACATGGACATCTTATTCTCCCTTCAACGGATCGATTAGAAATTGCAAAATCTAAAAACCCATTCAAACCCTTAACATATTGAGGTGTGTTCCTCGGTAATGTGATCCAGCTTTTATCCATGTATATCACAATGTGCCTACACAAAATATACAATAGTGTAAGATTACAGAAACATAATATAATAAAGATGAACCATTGACCATAAAGTATGCATAATATAATAAAGATGATTCATTGACCACATTTACCATTTCAGACCAACTGAACAAGTCTGGTCCATAGGAGACAGCGTCAACACCTCATTGAGGAGCAATAAGAATATCGGGATACACACTTATCATAACACCATCGATCACACATTTATGTTGCCTCAAACAACACCCCATTGATGTGTGATCGAAACTGATCATAATTCATTTTAAATCAAGTTAACTACATTCACTGAAACCATTTTCACAATGGGTAATGTTTGTTTTATTGTTCTAGGGAAATCTAAATGGCCACATTTAAGTTTTGGGGTTCATCTTGTGATGGAATCATGAGACATGGTGTTTGAATTTCTTGAATAAATTAGTGATAATGACCCTCCTAAGGTGGAGAGAATTATGTTAGTCATGGAAATGTGGAGAAAACTGTAGAGTGGATGTGGAGGAATCAAGGTTCCAAATAGAAACCTATAAGGGACATGTTTAGGGGTTCTTAGGGAAGGCCAGGTGGAACTTGGATATGGTGTGTGTAGGTGATGGAGGTATACCTTAAGTGAGAAGGCTTCGTGTTTGGGTAGAGGGGCGACATGCCAATAGGGGAAGTTGGGAACCAATGGAGTGAGTTAGCAGGAATAGAAAGACATAGTTGGATAGAAAGGGAATGGATGTGGTGGGCTGCGAGGCACCTCAAGTTAATGTTGAAATGATAAGTTTATCCTAGTAATGTGAATGAGTTTTGAAGAATAACCAAGTAGTCCTTGGTTGAGATATGGATGGTGAAAGTGTGACAAATATGGGTAGTTTTGGCAGAAATAATGAATCCTAGAATTGGGTGGAGTTTTCATGGATGTTGTGAGTTGGAAAACATGTTAGGGAAGTTTTGAAGGTTGAGTTGAGGTTCTGTTGACCTCTTTTATGATGAGTGAAGTTCTCAAAACTAGAAAATTGTGGTGACGAAGTAAGTAATATGGTGTTGAGAACCATGGAAGGAAAGTAATCGATTAATGGTGTGGCTAGAGTTTCAAGTTGGATGGTCTCAGGTAGGAACCATATTAGTGTATTAGTTTTGGTGATGGGTGTTGGATCAGGTTTTGGATGGTTGAATACCTTGAGATGAAGGTTATGCTTGGGTTGTGCTTTGGATGTTTGAAATGGAGTGAGGCTGTTGGGCCTTGAGTTCTGGATTGATGTAGGTCAGAGAATGTGGTTGGAATCTATGTATCCCTTCAGCGACAATGAGTTTGTGTCACCATTATAATTTTGGTAACTAGGTGAGGTGGTGCTAAGAATTTTGGGCCATGAGTTGTGGAGAGGATTGGAACAAAGGTGTTCCGATTGGCTCTCCACAGGGTAGTGTAGTGCCTTATCGATATCCTCTTGTGCGGTGGTATAGTAACATTACCTAAACCTTTAATTTTCATTTGATGTTGATAATAAATAGTTGAGGTGGATGCGTCGTCAAAGATAATTGGGTTTTAATTGTGGTTCATGGTTGGGGAAAATGTTTTCAGGTAGGACCTTTTCCTTAGTCCGAGTGTTGTTATAACATGGTTGAGTTCAAGGAGTATATTAGAAGATGGAAGTTTATAGGTGGGTCCGTGGAACTAAAATTGGCCTTAGGGGTGTTGTGATTCTTGGGAAGTTTGGATATGTGATGATATGTTATAAGGTGGGGAGGTTTTAAGATCCCAACCCTTATCCATGTGATATGATGAAAAAAATTACACCATGTAACCATAAATATCACACACCCTACTAACATGGATACCCATGACTTCTATGAGGAACCTTTCCGTTACATACATTATATAAAAAAGGACCTGAAAACACCCAATGGTCAGTGTATGGTGTGAGAAAATGAATATTATAAATATTACACCATGTTTTTCATAAGGAGACATTAGAAAAATAAAACAATTATTCTTATTAAGGGAAAATAAAATAATAAAATATATATATATATATATATTAAAAAAATGGTAATTCACCCTTTTAGAATATATTAAAAAGAATAATCAAATTGATACATCATATTCCATTTAAAATAAATGTGATTAAACCATTTCATAATGTATTTATAAATAACCTCTTTGAAAAGGAAAACAATAGAAAATACTCCTATGGTATATTAGGTATAAGTTATCTAAGATCCTTTTAAATCTATGGTCAAATGACTATTTACATACATATCCCTAAAATATGTTCCCTTAAATGAGGTAATCACCATGATAAGTGAATCCACTATGGAAACAATATTTAGTTATAATTTTAGTGTAAATCATTGATAGGTAGCCACAATTCATCCTAGAATTATTTTCTTATTATATCCCTTACTAAGTACCACATGATCCCATCTATCGTAGCCCATATTGGAAGGATTTCATTTATTAATTTTCCCACACATAAAGGATTTCAATTTCACAAATGACCCATACATGTAGGATTTAAATTAAAAATTCAAACTATTTGGAGGGAATATCACACATCAATAATCAAACTACTTAATTTCAAATAAAACATGATTCAAAATCCATTTTCAAAATCAATTCCAAATTAATAAATCATTTAATCAAATAATTCAAAAAACAAACCATTATAAGAATCATAAATCAATCTATTAATCAACTTATATAATCCAAAAAAATGATATAGCAAGTATGGATTATAAAATAAAAGATATCTTTAAAGCCTACTACCTAAAACACATAATTTTTTTAAAAATGAATGAAATAAATACCAATAGGATCAAAAACTAAAATAAATCCATTAACCAAGAGACCCATATAATGAATCTCAGATTCAATTAGAAACAAATCATCAAGATGGATGTGATAATAGAGAAAACTCACTTTGGGGCCGAGGTCGAAGTGAGAAAGGTCGTCGGGAGAAGGGGGTCGCGGGTTTCTGGTCGCAGGCACCGCCGGAGGAGGTCGCGGGGTCGCCGGAGGAGGTCGTGGGGTCGCCGGAGGAGGTCGCGGGATCGCCGGGGGGTCGTGGGGGGCTGCGGGCGAGGGTTGCAGCACGCGGGGTTGGGGGAAACGGGGGTCGGGGTAGGGAAGGGTCGGGGTTTTTAAAAAAAAAAGGTTTAGCGGTGGTTTATTAAAAACCGTCACGAAACGTATTTTGGAAAACGTTTAGCGGCGGTTTTGTGAACCGCCGCCACAAAACCGCCGCTAAACACTGTTTATTTTGTAGTGTTTGTGCCAACTTTGGATACCCAAAAAAGATTATATTATTTGAGGTATTGATAAGTTAAATAACCCTAATATAGGTTCTTGATCTTCTTGTTAAGATTAGGGAAGCATGGGACTAATCTGAGGTTTGCAATGCTAGCTAGGATACATTTGGCCTTTTTTTACTTTTGTTCTTTAGACTGTACACCTACCTTGTATTGATGTTTTGGATGATTTATTATACATATGAAATGTATCATAATTTTTTATATGATATGACTTCTAAATTTTTTATATATCAAGCTTCTAATGTTTACTTCTATCATATGTATGTTTTACTACTTCCACTACATGTATGTGATTTTTATTCTATTGTGCTATACTCTGGTGATGAGGGAATTGTTTCCCCACAGACTCATCTAGGCCCCCGTTTCTAGTGGATAGCCTATGGTGTTTAGGGATATGTTCTTGAGTCCATGTGACCCACCAGGTTTGGGGAACCTTTAGTGGCATTCGGATTTGGGACACTACACTTATGCCAAAGTTTCCCTTTCATGATTACCTTGGAAGATAAACCATGTGAAGGGATTTTAGGAATATTTGGAGGATTATCTCAACTAAACTTATATATTTAATGATAATTCATCTTATACTCATCACATAACATATCATATGCACATCACATAGGAAAATTGTGTGTTTTATGGATATTTTTATTGAGCCTCAATGAGGATTTACACATCTCATGTGGGAGTAGGAATCAAAACCCACATAGTTGAGGTGTACAATTTAAGGTTATATAATAATAATAGTCCATATATTTTAACATCAAGTGGAAAGGGAATGCACTATAAATTTTAAAGTCATGCAACTTGAACTATTTAGAGAAAGGTCCTATTAATGGTTTTTGGGGGGGCTTACACATGAGTGGGAATGTTTGGTTAAACTTGCATGATTATAATAAATAGGTGGTCATAGTTAGGTCTTACACCATACAGGAGGCCCTTAGTATATTTGATTCATTGATGGAGGTAAATAGATAAGACCATCAATGAGGGATCCAAGAGTATTATATCAACTCAAGTCATATGAGGGAACCAAGAGTAAAATTTAAGCTAAATGAATTTAAATAATACAAGAGGTAATATTGACTAAAGGTATTTAAGGATCCCCTATGGAGTATCTTTACCCATGAGGTTTATTTATTGGGTGATGTTGTATATTTATGGTGAGTAGTTATTGATCCATTATAGATTGAGGTTATTGTTTCTAAGGAATACCCCGAGAATATTATAGAATTTCAAATTTTTCATGGTATTGTAGGAAATTATAGGAAGATAATACACAATTTATCTTGTATTTAAACTCCTCTAATAGCCTTAACCTAGAAAGATTGGTGTTTTTTGGACTGACTAGTGTAAGGATTCTTTTGAATATCTGAAGGATAAGTTGGATAGTGTTTATTTTCTCTGAAAACAAAAAGGAATGTTTTATTTTTTTGGTTGTATTCACTTATTCACTACTTAAATTAGTTTTTTATATGATTCAACTGAGAGGATTAATCTTATATGAGTGTCAAAGGTTATGATCTCATGAACATAACTGCACTACCCATGATCTAGAGCTTATCACAATTATATTTTCCTTAAAGTTTTGGTGACACTGTCTCATCTGAAATAAATTTTTGGTCTTTATAGATCATAATAGTTTGAATCATATCATATCCCTATTTGATTTAAAATTATAAAAACAATAGTTGATATAATTATTATAGTATTATGAATTTTATATTATTTATACATCAGGTAAAGGATTTGTTATTATTGATTCACTAAGTATTTTTTCATGTGGAGATATTTTTTATGATTTTAGAGATTCTTAGAGAGTGATTAAGGATCTTGCAGTGATTCAAATTGATATAGAAGAATATGATGGTAGAGTGTGTATCTAATAGATAATATTGTGTTCATCCTTGGTTTAGTAGGTGGAAGAATCTTAGTTGGGAGATTCCGTGGTGGATGTCTTAGTGAGGTGGTATTTGGAGAGGATTGTGAGGCTCCATGAATTTTTGAAGAGTATCATCTCAAATAATGATCCTTGATTTAATTATCAAGTGTGGAGAGGTCTTAGGCATGATTTTGAATCTCAGTTATTCCTTAACAATACTTTTCATCTACAAATATATGTTCATATATATTGGAGTATCCAAACATTATAAGACAAGTTATGCATATGCATTTTGGGTTTTAGAAGATTATGGGTAAATAAATTACCCTTGATTGAGTTTATTATAATAATTTTTATCACTCTATAATTAGAATGGATCCATTCAAATCATTTTATCATTTACCTTTCATATTTCCATTATGTTGGACTGAGGTTGTATAGTCAATGATTATAGGACTAGAATTGGTGTTGAGCATGACATCAAAGGTGTAAGTGATTCGTGAGTGAGTTAAGGCAACCCAAGATCATTAGAGATGTTATGATGATCCTAGGAGGAGGAATCAAGAGTTTGATGTTGGAGATCATGTGTTCTTGAAGAAATATTCTTATTTTGGGAAATAGAGGTTTGGTTATCATAGTGATATTTCCCCTAATTTTTCGGGACTTTTGAGGTGTTGGATAATGTTAGTGAAGTAGTGTATTGATTATCACTACCTCCACAAATGATCCGAATTCATGGAATATACCATATATTGTGGTTTCATAGATATATTCATAATGAATCATTTAACACCCCAATATTTAAGAATTTATTTTAATTAAATAATATTAGTTTATATAACATGTTGTATACGCAAAACCCATCTTAAACAAACGACTATATACTACAGAAATATTATTATTTACATGACTGTTATAACCTAGCCATTGGTTTGGAGGGTATGAATATAAATAACCATATTATGGAATATATATATAATTTTTTTATTTAATAAAATTAATAATAAATCATATATTCGTTATCAATTTGTTAGAAATGAAAATAAAATCATTCGAAGGAAAAAAGATGTGTTTTTCAAAAAATTATTTTTATGTATGCAATGTATTTTAATTTTAATTTATTAGATTAATCAATTTTGATAACTTATTGTGATGAAATGATTAGATTATATATCCATTCAAATTAATTATTAATCATTTCATTGTGGTTACTAGGTATGGAATAAGGATAAAATTAATTAATTATTCAAAAATAAATTTTCTTCAAAAATGGTTTTTATTAAATTTTGTGCACAGATATTGTAAATTATTTATGAATCTATTAGAAATTATGTTTTAAAAAATAGAAAAAAATTAATTTAATAGGTCAAAATTATACTATAGTTATTTTTTAGTATTTTTCTGAAAATATTTATTTTTGGGTGAGTAGTGAAAATGTAGATTTTGCTAAATTGTTATTTATTTTCATTAAATAAAGCAATTTAAAATTATCATTCTACTTTAAATTTTGTTTTAATGTAACATAAGTCTCATTTTATTAAAAATAATTCATCTAATTATATTGGAATCAACATTATACTTAATTTTTTTATAAAATCATTTTTATCCTTACAACATGTCTTTTTCTAAAAATGGTTTTTCCTTGTGGTTTTTGATCTAATATTATAAGTAATTTCTTACACTTATAGAAATTTAATATTATAAATTTTATTCCATATTTGGTACTATCATTTTCTATTTTGGTTATAATTTCAGTTTCATTTTTTTCAAAATTAATAGAAAACATGGTAAAAGTTTATCACTATAGTAAAAGGTAAAATTGATTAAATGAGATTAAAAACTATGGGATAGAGTCTCACAATCAGACAAAAACTTTCCATTATTTTATTTTATGATTTTATTTTTCTAAAATCATCCTTTATTTAAAATTATGGTAATTTAATATTATTTTTATTTGATATGACCTTTATATTATTTTAATTAATAGATAATTACATAATTTCACTCTCTTTATTTTGATATCTATAATATGATTTCATAAGGATAAAAAGAATTTATTGAGAGTTATAAATTTTTATTTTTAAGATATATAAATTAATTTTATTTTTAAAATTTATTTTTAATTTTTAATGATGGCATAACTACTTTGAATCCTTACCCAACGTAGACGCGGTGCTTGTGTAAGCAGTAAAAAAAGAAAATTATTTTAAGAACATTAAAATTAAAATTATATGGATTAATTTTTGTGTTCCAAGAATTTATTAGATAATTATAATTTATAAATTATTTTTAAATATTTTATATTAAAACTCCATTTTTCTCTTGATATGTTTAAAGTCGTCTTTTATGAATAGTCCTAAAAATGACCACAAATGGTATTTAATATTGAAATTTTTTTTTTAAAGTCATTGTAAATTAATAAAAAACCTTTAATTACTTAGTTTTATCATAAATTATCAATTATTTCATGAATTTTCTATTTATTTTTAAATTTTCATTTTTAAAATTACTTTCATGACCCTTAGATATTGAAATTTTTGTTACCAAGGTTACGGTTTAAAGGGTTAACAATGAGGTTAAACTAAGATATATGGTATAAAATGACACTTAAACTTGTTTAAATTTTATTGGTTAAAATTATTTCGACCATATAATCCTTATATTCGATTATATAGTGATTTTTATTCATTTTATATGAGTTATACACATATTATATTTTAATATTTCATGTATTTACAATATTGTCACCCACCTCACCTATAAAATGGGACCTTATATTCTATATTTCTCACACATATGTATCCTTTTATATGAAAAAATACCTTCCCAAATAACTTCTAAACATACCTCCTCATATCCTATAGGTCCTAGTTTCACCATAATACCAACATATAAGTCTTAAGGTGTAATCCAAAGAAGGTTTTCCAAAGAAAAGGTATTACTCTTAATTGAGTGTTTTCATTTTTATTTCTTATTCAACCTCCTTAAAACCTATAATAACCTTGATTATATAATAACCTAAATATATAAAATATAAAAAATTTAATTATTTTTATGTAATAACCCTTTTTATATCTTTTTACAACCAATGGAAAAGTAAATAGTCGCTTGTGCGTACGTACGAACTAACATCTCCACGTAGCGATGTAATAAGTTTTTAATCACAGCCTCATATGATTGGTTATTATGATAGATTTAATAAATATATATGATATTTATTACATAAATTTTCTTCTTAAATGACAATATATTACTTACCTTCATTCTCTTTCATCCATTGAAAAATGATAATGTCGCTCGTGCGTACTTGTAGGTTACCACCCTCACAAAGTGATGTGATTCATTTTACGTTACCGCCTCATATGGATGCCCATAAGGATGAAAATACTGAATAAATATTACATGTATAATATATTTATGATTTTTTAAAATTACAATATTATATACTTTATTTCATTTTCTCTCTTTAGAAAAATGGATACATCACTCATACGTTCGTATAGACTACCATTTCCATGAACAGATGAGATTCATTTTTCGTGAATGCCTTACATGGTAAGATTTTAAAGGGTATTTAATTTATAAAAATGATAATTAAAAAAATTAATATTCTTTAGATGATGTAACCTTGAACCCTATGATCATGGTCAAACTTCTGATGTTATTTTTTGGATTATAAACTGAATGACCTCAAAACGTCAGGCGTGAACTCAACTGATTTAGTAACTAAATAAAACATAGTAATAAATGAAATAAAAGGAATAATAATAAAGGTATCTACATGAAAAATTTTATTAATCATGTATAAAATTAGTAAAATTTTATTTTTCAGGAATGTAAAAGATATATGTGGTGAGTTGAGAGGTAAGGTAACAGATTTTTCAACTCAATTTATTTTCATTCATAATTATGACATGTTCATATCATGTTTTATTTTGTGGGTATATAAAATTAAATAAGGATATATTTTATTATTAATTTAAATAAATTAAATTGGTTTAAAAATTCCTTTAAATTCATTGCCTTAAATATTATTTTATTTCAAAAATTATGAAATTCAAAATGGATTTTATTTCAAATGTTATTTTGATGTTTTTCATTTCAAAATATTTATCCTCCATATCCTTGTTCCTAAAAAAGTTTTATGGAAGTTTTTATCTATAAATAATTTTTTGAGAATGGTTATTTTTACTACCTTTAAGTTTATTTAAAAATGATTAAAAATAATCTTTTTAAACGTTTTCTGTTATGAAATATTTTTTACTATTTACAAAGTGAGAAAAGAATATTTTTTTAATTTTTTATTGATTGAGTGAATATTCTCATAATCATATCATTTATTAATTATAAATATTACTACACAATTTTTCATGGTTTTCCAAAAATAATAATATTTTATTTGTTCTTATAATTTTTTGAAAAAAAATCAAGAGAAAAGGGTTTTTCTTCTCATTTTTATGAGATAACTAAAAGTTCTCTTCCTTATGGGTTAAATGAATTTTTTAAGGGTTTTATGATGAAAAGGTGAAATATTATAAAGGTTTTATTAATTATACAGTACTTGGACATTATATATGACGACTAGAGAGCCCAATATAGCTTATAATGATGGATGGGACTAATATAGCTCTCTAATACATTGGTTAATGAATAGTCTTTGAAGGTGAAAATTGTGGGAGATAACCTAGTAAGTTAATTATATTGAATTAAATGGGCCTCAGTTAGTTTTTAAAATTATTAAACATGAGTGAACACAAGTTATGAATATTATTTTCAAAGTTTCCTATTTTATTCTTGTTAAAGGCTTTAATTGAAATCTTATAATTTCATAAGTTAAGGAAAGTTTTTAAACTTTTAAAGGTGAAAGGTTTGTTTTTCAATGAAATGTTTTCATGATGATTTCATGGTTTTATCATTATTTTTTATTTGTTACAAAGGTTTACTTTTATAAAAGGTTTATTTTCTCCTGTGGATGTGTTTATTTATGTGCTCAAAGTTTTATTGTGAAAAAGGTAAACATTGTCCTCAGTATTCATGTTTTTTAATGGGCTAAGAGGATTCATTTATTTTTATATCCATTACTATGATTTTATTTTATCATCCCACATTTTCAAATTATTTTCATAGGATCTAAGTATGTGTAGGAACTATAACAAGGTCAATATTTCCACTATGGTTACTCATCTTAATAGAATAAGAAGTGTTTTGAATCAAACAAAAATTGAAATTTAAGAATCCATTTTTTTTTGGAAAAAATGGGCATTAAGTGGAAGTTTCCTCTTTATATTTTAATGGTTAGATATATTAGAGAATTTCCTAATTCAAAAAATAAAAAACCCAAAATATACTTGAAATATAAGAATGATAAACCCTTTATATTAAACTCGTAAATCCAAGTTTTTAAAAACAAGGGGCATTATAGTTGGAATCAAAGGAAAGGTTTGGATAAATTTATAATTTATGATGATTCATGTGAAAATATTTTAAGAGTTATAGATACAATCATGGGTTAATTATTTTAAGGTTTATCTTACATATAAATGCATATATACCCCTTTCTAGGTTTTATGTGATGGGAGTTTAAGATGATTACAGATATTTTTGGAGACATTTATTAGAATACAATGCTAGGGTTTAATATAATATTTAGTGAAAAGGTTATTTTAGAAATAATGTACTTTTTATTTTTTGGAAATTAATTGAAATTTATTGATTAATTTTAGGTTTAATAAATTCCTTAATGTTGAGGTAATTCTGGTTAATTGGGATTATGGGTTAATACATTTTGGGAAAATATGTTTTATCATATTAATTACTATGGGATTGAAAAGTGATTTGGTGACTAATTGAGTAAAGTTATTTTTGAATAAGTTTTTTATATTTTATATAACATTATTGGAATCATAGTAAATGGGATATTTTTTTTCTAGTGTGAGATTTTATGTCAAAGTGGTTGTTATTATTTGAGGAATAAATATTGAGTTAACTTTTGGAATCATATATATTTTGTGTATCGTTTTATAGTGATTTAGTTTATTTATGGAAATTATTTTCATACTTTTAAGAATATATTATTAACAAATATACATCTTAGATATGTAACTTTATGAGTGATTAATGTTTTTTGAAGATAAATTTTTGGTTTATCTTATAATAACATGTGAAAAAATCTTCTATATTTTTTATTTCAAATTTGTTATAACATATTTGGAATAATTTTAGGGTTAGTTATTTATGGAATCTTTAAGGTTTAACTTTAGGTGTTATTTATTGAGAATTTGGAGAATAATTTAATATGTCATCATATTGGATATTATCTTAACTTTTTATAAAAAATTTTGTTTTTATAATTGTCTATAGATAGGTGGAATAATTTTTTACCCACTTATAGATTTTATGATCTATTAAAGGTTAATTTCAGTGCTTCAGGAATGAAAAAAAATCATCTTGAATATTAATTGCATGGAGTGAGAGATGATATAGAAATGGAATCTGCTTGAAGTAAAACCAAAGTATGAAATCATTCTTATAGAATGGAAATAAATCAATTAATTATATTTTTTAAAATTCTCTATCTCGATGTTAAAATAATTCCTCAACTCAAGAAAGAGGAAGATAAATCTATTGAGTTTCATCACTCAACTATTAAGGGATTCTTTTAGATAAAATTTCACATGTATGAGTCTCATAATGGTAAATTTGTGGTTTAATAAATATTTATTAAATTATAAGTTTCATTATATTAACATATACATTAAAGTTATTTTCAACAGGAAATTTTATTGATGTGTTTTAAAAGATAATTTTTTCCACTTATATATATTGTCTTCCACTCCTTGGAATTGATTTTAAAAATGGTTTAAACACTTTATATTGGACATAAGGTAAGATTAAAAGGACACAATTTTATTAAGTGGGTATAATGTAACACCCAAATATTTTAGAATTTATTTTATTTAAATAATATTACCTTTGATAGCATGTGGTATACACAACATTGATCTTAATTGAATGATGATATACTACAGAAATATTATTATTTAAATATGACCGTTATAAACTAGTTATTATTTTAGTGGGTATTAATAAGAATAATTTTATTATGAAATATTTGTATCAATTTTTTAATTAATAAAATGAATAATCAATCATACATTTATTATCAATTTGTTAAAAGTAAAGACAAAATATTCAGAAAGTAAAAGATATATTTTTCATAAAACTATTTTTATATACACACTGTATTTTTATCTTAATAAATTATATTAATCGTTATTTAAAAGTGATCATATAAAATTATTATATTATATATCCTATCAAATGAATTAAAATTAATTAAATTTTTTTATTAGTCAAGGAATAGTATAATATCATTTTATTGTTCAAAAATACATTTTCTTCAAAAATGGTTTCTATTTCATTTTGTGCATAGGTATTATAATTTATTTATACTAATTTATGAAATTTTATTTGAAAAAATAAAATTCATTTTTGAAATCATCTTTTCAAAATTATATTAGAGTTATTTTTTGGTAGTATCCTAAAAATATTTATTTTTAGTTAATTGGGAAAAATGATGATTTTTGCAAAACTGTTATTTCTTTTCATTAAATAAAGTATTTTAAAGGACCTATTTTATTGTGGATTTTTTTAAAGTGAAATATGTATCATTTAATTAAAAATAAATCAATTAATTCTATGGGAATCATCATTATACTATATTTTTTTACAAAATTATTTTTATGCTTAAAACGAGTATTTTTCTAAAAACGGATTTATATTGCATTTTGTGATATTTTTTTAGTAGTAATTTATAACACTTTTGGAAACTAAATATTAAAAAATGTGTTATATATTTGGTTTCAACGTGTTATTATTTTTTAATATGGTTGGTTTCATTTTTTATCATAATTAATGGTAATCATGGTAAAATTTTATCACCACAGTAAATGGTAAAATAGGTTAAACGGGATTATAAACTATGGGATAAGGTCTCACAATCAATCCATCACTTTACTTTATTTAATTGTATGAGTGAATTTTGATTCTACTCATCCTATATTATAAATTATGGAAATTTTGTTTCATTTTCCTTTCATAATGACCTTTATATTATTTTAAGTAAAGGATAATTACAAAATGTCACTCTTTCTTTTAATATCTTTAATTTGTTATGCTAGGGATAAAAAGAAGTTATGGATTGTTATAAATGGTTATTTTTAAGATAAATAATCATTTTTATGTTATTTATTTATTTTTAATTGTTAGTGATGGTATAATTACTTTGAACTCTTACATAGTGTTGATATGGTACTTGTGAAATCAATAGAAAAAGAAAGTAAATTATTTTAAAAACATTAAAAGTAAAAAAAATTGGATGAATTCTTATGTTTATGAATTTATTGGATAATTATAATTTATAAGTGACGGTGAAATATTTTATATTTTTATTAAAAAATTATTGGTATGTTTGAAGTCAAATTTTGTGAATAGTCTCTAAAATGACCTTAAATTGTATTTAATGTTTAAAATTTATTATTTTTAAATAATTTTAAAATGATAAAAATCCTATAATAACTCAATTTGATGGGTAATTTTCTAGGATATCATGAATGGTCCATTTATATTCCAATTTTTATTTTTACATTTACTTTCACAACCCTTAGAGATTGAAAATTTTATTAACACAGTTAAGGTTAAAAGGGTTGACAAGGGTTTAAACTAAGATATATGGTTCAAAATAATAGTTAAACTTGTCTAAATTTTAATGGTTTAATTTATTTTAATATTATCTTACTTATCTTATATATATGTTCAAAACCAATTGCAATGACTTAGAAACATATTATACATTAATATTTCATGTATTTATAAGATTTCAACCCACCTCACTTATGAAAGGGAACCTTCTATCCTCTCTTACTCATGCCTATTAAGACTTTTATCACAAACAAGACCTACACAAATAACTTCCCAACATCTCTTGTGTGTATTTATAGACTATCATCTCCACGTGATGATATGATTCATTTTCCATCACCACCTTATATGGAAATTTATTATTATATATTTAATAAATATATATGTTATTTATGACATAATTATGAATCTGTAAAGATAATATATAACTTACCTTCATTAACATCCAATTATTGGAAGATGGTAATTTCTCTCATGTATACTTATGGATTACCACCTCCATGAAGTGGCATGATTCATTTTAGTATATTGCTTAATATTGCTAGTCATAAGGATGAAAATAATGAATAAATATGATGTTTATAAAGTATTTATGATTATATAAAATTAAAATATAATGTAATTTATTTCTTTACCACTCTTAGATAAATGGAAACATTGCACGTACATACGTACAGACTATCGTCTCCATGAACCTATGTGCTTCATTTTTCATGGCTACCTTACATGGTTAGTATTAAAATTTTATAAAATGTATGAAAATGATAATTATAACATTTTTAAGATTATAGAGATTATGGAACCACAAGCCATTTAACCACAGCCAACCTACCAAAGTTATTTTTTGGATTATGAACTGGGCAACCTCAAAACATCTGATGTGAACTTAACAGATTTCATATCTAAATAAAACATGGTAATAAATTAAATAAAAGTAATAATAGTAATGGAATTAACATAAAAAATTTATTAAGAAAGTATAAAATTGGTAAAATTTTATTATTTTCAAAATTAGAAGCACTGCTGGAATGTGGATTTTTCCCCACACTTACATACCAACGGTTTCATAGAACCGTTGGAAAAGGATGGTTTAGGGAAGGTTTTACCAACGGTTCTAGTAAACCATTGGTATTGATGTGTTTAGGGGATTTTTACCAACGGTTCTCATTGAACCGTTGGTAAAAATGTGGTTGGGGGAGGTTTTTCCCAACGGTTCTAAAGAACCATTGGTATAGGTGTGGTTGGGGGACGTTTTTACCAACGGTTCTAATGAACCGTTGGTATAGGTGTGCCCTAAAAGTATATACCAACGGTTTTTAAAAACCGTTGGCACAACTTTCCCCCAAATTGGCAGTGTCCCGTCCTATCCCCCATTCGCGATACAGAACCCTAAACGGGAGCAACAGGCGGGCGATTTCGGAGTTCCTTCTGCCGGACCAGTTTGGATCTTTGAGCTCCTTCAGGTTCCTCTTCTTCCATCCCATCCAAGGTGTTGAATCTACTTCCAAATCTCATAAGACCCATCCTAAATTAGGTATTTTATTAACCAGCACCTTATTTTTATTTAAATTTATCTAATATTTCAGTTTTTAGATTTTATTTTGATGTGTTTATGTTTTTGTTTCTGTTTTGATTTAACCTATATGTTTTTGATTTAGACCCATCCTATGTGTTTTTGTTTCTGTGTTTTTGATTTTGATGTGTTTATGTTTTTTTTTATTTTGATGTTTTTAAGGTATCTTATTAACTGGTACCTTATTTTTTATTGAAATTTATCTAATTATGTTTTTGATTTAGACCCATCCTATATGTTTTTGTTTCTGTTTTGATGTGTTTATGTGATGATCTTGTATCGTCATTAAGATGTTTCAAATGATTCTTTGATCATTGTTTTGTGGAGAATGAATGGTTTAGGACCAGCATTAGAAGTAGCTTCCAGTGAGACTATTTTAGTATAAGGGGAAACAAGATTATGATCTATAAGGGGGTGATTGAGTTGGTAGAGACCAAACATAGTTTTGTTCCTTGTGTTCAAGGACCATAAATAGTGTTCCAATTAGGTGGTCATCAGTAAAGACATAGGTAAGATTTCCAGGTCCTGTTTTATGAAGTTAAATATTTGGCGCTATAGTGGTTTTGGATTGTTTGAGGTACTCTTAGTGTATTGTAAACCCTCATTTGTTCCATATTCATTTAAATTGATTTAATATCATTTTTTTCACACACACCATTATATACTCTCAAACTATATTTAGAGTGTATTTTTATTCTTATGGTGTTAAATATTTTAGTAAATGTCCATACTAGCTTCTTTTATCTGTTCTAGGGGTTTAGACTAATGACAGGGCTGCATGATTATTGTGGGGGTATTCTTTTCATATAAATATACCTATACTATGTCATCAAATGAATCAACCGTGGACATCCCCCCCCCGGAAAGCCACCCCACCCCCTTGACACCCTCGACCCCACTGGACAGTGCCGCCACCCCCGTGGATAGCCCGACCACCCCCCGTGGACAGCCTGCCCACCCCCCTGGACAGCCCCCCCCCCTGGACAGCCCCGCCACCCACATGGGCTGCCCGCCCACCCCCTGGACACCCCGTACCCCCCATGGGCAGCCCGCCCACCCCCTGGACACCCTGTACCCCCCCGGACAGCCCCACCCACCCCCTGGACACCCCGCTCACCTCCTTAGACAGCCCGCCCACCCCCCTGGACTCCCCCTACCCCATTGGATAGCCTGACCACCCCCGCGGACAGCTCGCCCACCTGGACACCCCGACCCCCCTAGACACCCCCTGACCCCCTGGACACCTCCAACCCCCCGGACGGCCCCACCACCCCCTAGACACCCCGCACCCCCCCCCCCCCCTCGACAGCCTTCACCCCCCTTAGACACCCTGTACCGCCCCCGGATAGCCCGCTCACCTCCTTGGACAGCCCGCCCACCCCCGGACAGCCCGCTCACCTCCTTGGACAGCCCACCCCCTGGACACCCTGTACCCCCCCCCCCCCCCCGGACAGCCCCACCCACCCCCTGGACACCCCGCTCACCTCCTTGGATTACCCGCCCACCCACCTGGACACTCCACACCCCCCTTGGACACCCTGTACCCCCCCCCCAGAAAGCCCGCTCACCTCCTTGGACAGCCCGCCCCCCCAGACAGCCCGCTCACCTCCTTGGACGCCCACCCCCTGGACACCCTGTACCCCCCCCCCCCGGACAGCCCCACCCACCCACTGGACACCCCGCTCACCTCCTTGGATAGCCCGCCCACCCCCCTAGACACCCCGCACCCCCCTTGGACACCCTGTACCCCCCCCCCCCCCGGACAGCCCGCTCACCTCCTTGGACAGCCCCCCCCCCCCCCCGGACAGCCTGCTCACCTCCTTGGATAGCCCACCCCTTGGACACCATGTACCCCCCCCCCCCCCCAGACAGCCCCACCCACCCCCTGGACACCCCGCTCACCTCCTTGGACAGCCCGCCCACCCCCTGGACTCCCCCTACCCCATTGGACAGCCTGACCACCCCCGCGGACAGCCCGCCCATCTGGACACCCCGACCCCCTAGACACCTCCAACCCCCCGGATGGCCCCACCCCCCTAGACACCCCACACCCCCCCTGGACACCCTGCACCCCCCTTGGACAGTCCTGCCACTCCCCTGATCGTTATCATACTCCTCATCTTGATCTCCCTAAAGAATTTAAAGTATAAAACTCATGTACTCCTAACAAGATCCTTAAGGATTGTGTATTCCTTGATCCACTTCCAATATCTTAATGGGCAATCCTTGAATATAGGCATTAGAAATTATGTATCTTATTTTCTTATATACACTGTATTTTGTTGTATTTCTTAATATGATTCTCATATAGAGTAATGTGTCAGTTATTCTTTTATATAAAGTAAACAATTTTCATTTACCTAAATATTTTTTTGATTATACTTCAATATTATTGAATTTCTTTGAAATGAATTATTGCAGTTTTTTTACAAAATGGACAGAAGTTGGATGTACAAAACTGATCGGATTTCAACAGATTTTCAAAATAATTTGAACAGCTTTCTAGATTTTGCATTTGACAAGGCTTCAGATAGTGGTCGCATACACTGCCCATGTTTTAATTGTGTTGGAAGACCTTGGTTGAGTCGTGATGCAGTTAGCTATCATATAACCAAATATGGTTTCCAAACAAACTATTATGTGTGGTATCACAATGGAGAGAAAATGGAATCTCAAAATGTTGATGATCCAAATGATAAGACCGAATTGGTGAGTTTGATATATGATCGGTTTCCATTTATTTGTCATCATGATAAGGAAAGGATGCCCAGCCAACAAGATTTTGATACAAGCACACATGATGCGTCCAATGAAAATGATGATGTTGATAGGGTGAAAAAATTGAATGATGTTGCGACGACTCCAGTATAACGGCAATGTGGTAAAATGAAAAAGTTGGAATTTTTAATCTGATTGTTTCATGGGAAAACTATGTATGGGATTTCAAATACTGCAATTGATTACATTCTTACCTTCTTGAAGGACTTACTTCCAGATGATGCAGATATTCCATCAAACCACTATATGGAATGGAAGTTAGTTGATGAACTTGGATTCTCAAAAAAAAATCATGCTTGCTTGAATGATTGCAGCTTATTTTTGGGAGGAAACTACTGAAAGAAATGATTGTATCAAATGTGGAACCTCCCGATAGAAGCCAAAATATGATGGATCACCATCTCGTGTGCCACAAAAAGTAATGTGGTACTTTCCATTGATACCCAGATTACAGAACCTTTTCATGTCTGATGAAATATCCGTAAAAATGCGATGGCATGACACCGAGAGAAAAAAAGAATAATGAAGAGTTGGTTCACCCTGCAGATGGATTTTCATGGCATAGATTTGATGCTCGATATCCTGAATTTGCAGCCGACGTGCGTAATGTGAGACTGGGTCTTTCATGTGACGGTTTTAATCCATTTGGGGAGATTCTTACTTCGCACAGCACATGGCCAGTTTTCATACACATTTATAACCTTCCCCCTTGGTTGTGTATGAAAAAGCCTTACACTTTCTTGAGTATACTGATATCTGGCCCTTCTGATCCTGGCAATGATATAGATGTATACATGCAAACTTTAATAAAATATTTGAAACTTCTTTGGGATGTGGGTGTGCCCACATACGATGCATGTTCGAAAGACATATTTCAGATGTGTGCTACGCTTATGTGGACGATCAATGATTTTCCTGCTTATGCAATGATATCTGGATGGAGCACTAAAGGAAAATTGTCATGTCCTGTTTGTATGAAGAATACTCAATCGAGAAGACTGAAATATCGTCGTAGTTTTAGTTTTATGGGACATCGACGATTCTTTCCAATGAACCATCCATATAGAAACAATCGTCGAAGATTTGACAATACCATGGAGAATGATGCTCCACCTCAGCGTATGTCTGGAACTGATGTGCTTAATGAATTGAAAGATTTCATTTATTCATTTGGGAAGGGTGTAATGAAATCTAGAAAGAGGAAAAATGTTTCCAATGATACCTGTTACAATTGGAAGAAGAAAAGTATATTCTTTGATTTGTCGTATTGGTCAACCAACTTGTTACGTCATTGCTTAGACGTAATGCACATTGAAAAGAATATATGTGAAATGTTTCTTTCGATTCTTCTAAATGTCAAGGGAAAGACAAAAGATGATTTACGATCTCGGTGTGACTTGGTAGATTGGGGGATCAGACCAGAATTGCATCCTATCTGTATCAGTGAAAATAAATGGAAAGTTCCATGTGCTTCTTATGTGATGACACCTGCTGAAAAAATCAATTTCTAGAAGTGCTAGAGACTATTAAAGTTCCTGATGGCTATTCAAGCAATATATCAAAACGAGTCAACAGAAAAGAGTTGAAGCTGAAATCTTTGAAGACTCATGATTATCACGTCCTTTTGCATGAGTTGATTCCAATAGAAATCCTTCATCTCTTGTCCAATAATGTTAGAGTCTCAGTTATTCGGTTGTGCTATTTGTTTAGAGATCTTTGTGCTAAGAGGCTATCCAAATCCTTCTTGCAAAAACTGTTGGCAGAGACACCATTAATTTTGTGTGAGTTAGAGAAAATATTCCCTCCATCATTTTTTACATGCTTGTTGCATCTGACTATCCATCTTCCGACAGAAATACTTCTTAGAGGACCCATTGTTTTCCATTGGATGTATCTAACTGAAAGAAACATGTTCACATTGAAATCATATATTCGGAATAGGAATTATCCCGAAGGTTCTATTGTGAACGGTTACTTGGCTCAAGAATATATGGATTTCTGCGCAATGTATTTGTCTGATCTTACTACGAGAGTAAACAGACCAATGAGAAATGAAGAAGAATAGTATGGGAAAATTGAACCCAGTTTTCCATCACTTCCTCAGACAGGAGGAATTCTGGGATCATATACATTGATGATATTAAGCCTTGAAGAGCAAGAGATGGCACATCGCATAGTGTTGTTCAATTGTGATTTGTTCAATGAGTATATAAAGTAAGTAAATTATACATGTATCTCTTATCTTATCCCTTGTAATTTTAAATATTTTTTAAACTATTATTATTTTTATCTATAGGGAACATAAAGAATTGATATATAGAAAGCATCGTTCTTTATCTTTGAGAAGGAAATAGACTTTTCATAGCAAAGGGTTTTCTTCTTGGTTGAAATTGAAGGTAAAAATATTTCTGTAATAACTAAATAAAAATAATATTTAATTAACTTTACTATTTGTTTATATTTCAGGTATTGAGTTTGCCTACAGACTCTGTTTTTTAGGAAACAAGAGCTTTGGATTTTTGTCCTAATACCATGGTTCGTGCTTGTAAATCACTTGTGATCAATGGATACAAATTTATTATCACTGAACGAGTAAGAAACATGAGAATACAACATAATGGTGTTATGCTAACTACCACAACAGACTGTTATGCCAGCTCATCGGATACTAGACCTCGTTCTGAAAATGTTTCTTATTATGGATTCATGGAGAAAATAATAATTTTGGATTATTACTCGCATGGTCGAGTCACAATGATGAAATGTCAATGGTTTTATTCAATGACGAGGAAAGGCACCTTTATTGATGATTGTGGATTTCGAGTTATTGACATGACTCGCACTCTTTCCACTGATGAACCAAATGTATTGGCATCAATAGTGAAACAAGTTTTTTATGTCAAAGATCATCGTCATCCTAAATTTGGTGTAATTATTGAAGTAAATCCTAGACATGTTTTTGATGATGGTGATGATGAAGTTGACACTATCCCTACTGCAATTGGAAGCAATCCGTTTATTACTTATGATGACGCCAATAGCTCAATTGTCAGAGTTGATTGTGAACCCGAAGTTGTGGTGGGAAATATATAGAATCATACAGTCGTGTTCTCACCTACATGTTTCACCTACATCATTCAGAGTGTGTATCCTAGTACTTACCTTCAAACCACCATAAATGTTCTTTTACTTTATGTTTTTTATCAGAATGGTTTTTCTATATATATTTTTTGGGTTACACATTAGTTATCTGTTTTTAATTACTTCCATATTTGTTTTCATTGCAGGAAATGACACCCATTGAAGAGAGGCGATGGAAAAAGATGACAGATAATAATTTTCGCATGGTACAGATGGTTGTTCCTCCACTCATCCCTATTGTGAGTATTTTATTTCAAATATAAATATTTCAATAACTTATAATATCATGTGTTTACTTATGTGTTAAACTTTTTTTCAGGATCGACCCCCTAGACGAGAGTTATATGAAGAGGAGCCTTATATTTCTCCCAGTAGAGTGGCTGGTGGTAGGAGGGGGGTGGTGTCAGAGATGGACGATCATCTAGTGGGCCCGGTACTGAGGTCGGTGGTACGAGAGCTCATGGGGCGAGAGTTAGACGATCCACCACCACAGACGTATCTTCTTCACCCCATTTTGATCCTGGTGTGTCTCCAGGGACACACGGGATATTTAGACCTCCAATGTTTACACTACCAGTTGGCCAGACGTCTATGCCATCATCTTTTGCTTCTGGTTCATTATCTCCGAACTATTATATTCCACCTTATTCGACTCCTGATGCGACACAGTATGTGGCTGAGGAGTGTACATTGAGGGACACTCCACCTGTATAGGATATTATTTCAGCTTCTGCACATCCAGTGACGCCCATTGATCCGACTACCACAGGTATATTTATCTAACTATATCAAATTTTTATACCAAAATTTATTTTATTATAACTTGTACTGATATTATTTTTCTTTAATAACAGATTCATCTACTGATAGGAGGCAGGGGAGGGGGCGTGCTCACTTGCGTGCGGTATGGAACCGCCAGACATAGTTGATGGTTAAATATAATGTTGATGGACAAATGATTGAGAAATCTGGGAAGGAATGTCGGGGTTTTTTGGCGACGCTAGCCAAATACTCCGATATCATTCCGGTCAGCCCTCTCTCTTGGAGAAAACTACCACATGAAGTCAAAGATAACGCATGGGCACAAATATGGGTAAAAAATCTATTGGATTTAATATAGTATTTTTTTGTATTTATATGAACTAATCTATTGGGTTTCATCTTCGGTTTAACTTCCCTGATGGCGAAGGTGCACGACCAGCGCGTTTAAAAGAGTTGGGAGAGCTTTGGAGAGCTTATAAGCATGACCTGTATGTTGGCTAGTGTGATAGGGTGGGCACGGATTTAGAGACATTACCTATCATGGATGACTTCCCGATAGAGCAATATCGCCAAATTATTACCCATTGGGAGACTTCCAAATTTAAGGTATTAATCTCATTTAAGGTATTTAAATCAGAGTTTTCATATTTTTCATTAATATAATCTTATTTATTATTAAACATTATTTAGGAATCTTCTGAAAAAAACAAAAAAAACATTGATTCAAATCAATACCTCCACACTTTGGGGCGCACAACTATGTCAGATCATGAGAGGCAGCCGGTATGATATAGTTGTTTATAATTTTTCTTTAGGACTTTCCCTTTTTATTATTACCTACTTAAATTATGTGATTTATTGAATATTGAATATATGATTATACTTGTACTTTATATTTTTTCAATGTCATTACAGAAGCACAAATTGAATATTGAAGGACGTATCCCTCGAGCAAAATTGTTTTTCTTGAGTAGAAGAAAAAAAGATGGAACTGCGGTAAATGAATCAACCCAAGAAAAGATTGTAAGTTTTAATTTGTTTATTTCAAAGTTTAATATCTATTTTGAAATTTATTAATCTATTAATATTTTTAACAGGCTGCTTTAGAGGCTCTTGATTCCCAGAAGCCTGACAATTTTGGGCCACACGATCATTTATATCAGGTTTTGGGAGAGGAGCACTCTAGTCGAGTACGCTGCCGACCTGGTAAGAATATAGTCCCGATGAGGTATTGGTCCTCTCCAGGTATCCATTCTAGTACGACTGAGTTGGAACAGGTCAAGGAGAAAGCAAGACAATCTGATAAAAGGGTCATAGAGTTGGAATTACAAGTTCAAACGAGGGACAAAGAATTTATGAAACTGATGAAAGCTTTATCTTCATCACTTCCACCAGAGGCTAGCGCGGCTTGTCAGACATTTATGTCATCGATGGGTGCATTATCCAATGCACCAGGAGACAGCTCTAGTGGCGATCGAGATCATGACGTTCCTGGTGATGACGAGGATGCTGAAGAGGACAAGGGCGAGGGTGAGGATGAGGACGAGGGTGAGGATGGGGTCGAGGGCGAGGATGGGGCCGAGGGTGAGGATGGGGCTGAGGACGAGGATGAGGCCGACGATGAGCATGGGGACGATGATGAGGATGATGATGAGGACAGAGATGGCGGAGAGTATGAGGCCGATGATGATAGTGTTGATGGTGATGGTGATCAGGGGAAGATTGATCCATTTCATTTTTGAATTCAGTATAACTCTTTATTTTTGAACCTGGTTTTCCACTCTGGGGTTTTCCTCTGCTTCATAGGGATGTTGTTATCAGATCTCTTTTTTGCACTTGATTCTTATTGTATGATTAGTCTACTACCTAGACCTTTAGTATTCCTTGGTAATGTGATTCCCTGTATGATATCTGGTTTGATAAGTTAATATGGTCATCTTAATATTCAAAAAAATCACTCGAAATTTGGGGTGTCCATGGGCTGGGTCGGGTCGGGTCGGGTCATGGGTGTTCTAGGGCCTAAGGACATTTGGTCATCCATAAGTAAGATTTCGGGCCTAAGGACATGACATGAAAAATTATGTGTTTTAAATCCATGGGTAATATTGGGGGTTCATTTTAAAAATAATAAAATGAGGGTTTTTGAGGTGGAAAATGATTTATTAGGTGATGAATTCCCTTGGTTAAAAAATATAAATAAGTGTGTGTCTTTTTTATTTTGATAAATGGATTTTATTGATAATGAAATATTGGTTAATTTCTTTGGTTAAAAAATTTATTTTTAACATTTTTATTCTCTATTTTATATATTTTCATTGATTGGGAATATAATTTACAAACAAAAAATATCCAATTACTTATAATATTTATATGTATTAAATTGCGTAATTTTGAGAAATTTTTATATTGTATTATGTGCAAATTTTTCATATATAATATGAAAAATATGAAGAGTTTATATTTCACCCTTAATATCAATTATTGACATCACTTTTAGGTTATGGTTGGTGGCTTAGAGTGCACTAAAAATGGATTCGGATTCTATTGAAACTTTAGGAAAACGATCCATGGGTCATTTGTGTCGTGTATGAGTCAACCCCGCCTCAATCTGAGGCATGGTGTGGCCGGTACCACTCAAACTGTCTCACTTTTATTTGAAATGGACAGGATTTTAAGTGAAAACAACTACCGGCATACGGAAAACCAACCAAACGCATTCGGATTCTGTTAAAACTTTAGGAAAATGATACATGGGTCATTTGTGACGTGTACGAGTCAACCCCACCTCAATCTAAGGGCCAGTGTGGCCGGTACCACTAAAAGTGTCTTTCTTTTGTTTAAAATGGATGCGCTTTTAATTAAAATAAACGACATATGGAAAACCAACCAAACCCATTTGGATTGTGTTGATACTTTATGAAAACAATCCATGGGTCATTTGTGACGTGTACAAGTCAACCCTGCCTCAATCCAAGGCGCGGTGTGGCCGGCACCACTCAAAGTGTCTCACTTTTCTTTGAAATGGACAACAGTTTAAGTAAAAACAACAACTGACATACGGGAAATTAACCAAACGCATTCAGATTCTATTGATACTTTAGGAAAAGTATCCATGGGTCATTTTTGTCGTGTATGAGTAAACCCCGCCTCAATCTGAGGCACGGTGTGGCCGGTAACACTCAAACTATCTCACTTTTATTTGAAATGGACAGGATTTTAAGTGAAAACAACTACCGTCATGCGGAAAACTGACCAAACGCATTCGGATTCTGTTGAAACTTTAGGAAAACTATCCATGGGTCATTTGTGACGTGTACGAGTCAACCCCGCCTCAATCTGAGGGTCGGTGTGGCCGGTACCACTAAAAGTGTCTTTCTTTTGTTTAAAATGGATGCGCTTTTAATTAAAATAAATGACATACGGAAAACTGACCAAACACATTCATATTGTGTTGATACTTTATGAAAAAGATCCATGGGTCATTTGTGATGTGTACGAGTCAACCCCGCCTCAATCTGAGGCGTGGTGTGGCCGGCACCACTCAAAGTGTCTCACTTTTCTTTGAAATGGACAACAGTTTAAGTAAAAACAACAACTGACATACGGGAAATGGACCAAACGAATTCAGATTCTGTTGATACTTTAGGACAAGTATCCACGGGTCATTTTTGTCGTGTACGAGTCAACCTAACCTCAATCTGAGGCATGATGTGGCCAGTACCACTCAAACTGTCTCACTTTTATTTGAAATGGACAGGATTTTAAGTGAAAACAACTACCGGCATACGGAAAACCAACCAAACGCATTCGGATTCTGTTGAAACTTTAGGAAAACTATCCATGGGTCATTTTTGACGTGTATGAGTCAACCCCGCCTCAATCTGAGGGCCAGTGTGGATGGTACCACTAAAAGTGTCTTTCTTTTGTTTAAAATGGATGCGCTTTTAATTAAAATAAACGACATACGGAAAACCGACCAAACCCATTTTGATTGTGTTGATACTTTATGAAAACAATCCATGGGTCATTTGTGACATGTACAAGTCAACCCCACCTTAATCTGAGGCATGGTGTGGCCGGCACCACTCAAAGTGTCTCACTTTTCTTTGAAATGGACAACAGTTTAAGTAAAAACAACAACTAACATACAGGAAACTGACCAAACGCATTTGGATTATGTTGATACTTTAGTTAAAGTATCCATGGGTCATTTTTATCGTGTACGAGTCAACCTCGCCTCAATCTGAGGTACAGTGTGGCCGGTAACACTCAAACTGTCTCACTTTTATTTGAAATGGACAGGATTTTAAGTGAAAACAACTACCGACATGCGGAAAACTGACCAAACGCATTGGGATTCTGTTGAAACTTTAGTATAACGATCCATGGGTCATTTTTGATGTGTACGAGTCAACCCCGCCTCAATCCGATGGCTGTTGTGGCCAGTACCACTAAAAGTGTCTTTCTTTTGTTTAAAATGGATGCGCTTTTAATTAAAATAAACGACATACGAAAAACCGACCAAATGAATTCGGATTGTGTTGATACTTTATGAAAACGATACATGGGTCATTTGTGATGTGTATGAGTCAACCCTACCTCAATCTGAGGCGTGGTGTGGCCGGAACCACTCAAAGTGTCTCACTTTTCTTTGAAATGGACAATAGTTTAAGTAAAAACAACAACTGACATACGGGAAATGAACCAAACGCATTCAGATTCTGTTGATACTTTAGGTAAAGTATCCATGGGTCATTTTTGTCATGTAAGAGTCAACCTCACCTAAATATGAGGCACGGTGTGGCCAGTACCACTCAAACTTCCTCACTTTTATTTGAAATGGACAGGATTTTAAGTGAAAACAACTACCGGCATACGGAAAACCGACCAAACGCATTCGGATTCTGTTGAAACTTTAGGAAAACGATCCATGGGTCATTTTTGACGTGTACGAGTCAATCCCGTCTCAATCCAAGGGCTGGTGTGTCCGGTACCACTAAAAGTGTCTTTCTTTTGTTTAAAATGGATGCGCTTTTAATTAAAATAAACGACACACAGAATACCGACCAAACCCATTCGGATTGTATTGATACTTTATCAAAACAATACATGGGTCATTTTTGACGTGCACGAGTCAACTCTGCCTCAATCCAAGGCACAGTGTGGCCGAAACCACTCAAAGTGTCTCACTTCTCTTTGAAGTGGACAACAGTTTAAGTAAAAACAACAACTGACATACGGGAAACTGACCAAACACATTAGGATTCTGTTGATACTTTAGGAAAAGTATCCATGGGTAATTTTTATCGTGTATGAGTCAACCCCGCCTCAATATGAGGCATGGTGTGGCTGGTACCACTCAAACTGTCTCACTTTTATTTGAAATGGACAGGATTTTAAGTGAAAACAACTACCGGCATGCGGAAAACCGAACAAACGCATTCGGATTCTGTTGACACTTTAGGAAAACGTTCCATGGGTCATTTTTGACATGTACGAGTCAAAACCGCCTCAATCCGAGGGCTGTTGTGGCCGATACCACTAAAAGTGTCTTTCTTCTGTTTAAAATGGATGCGCTTTTAATTAAAATAAACGACATACGGAAAACTGACCAAATGCATTAGGATTGTGTTGATACTTTAGGAAAACGATACATGGTTCATTTGTGACGTGTATGAGTAAATCCCGCCTCAATCCGAGGCGCGTTGTGGTCGGAATCACTCAAAGTGTCTCACTTTTCTTTGAAATGGACAACAGTTTAAGTAAAAACAACAACTGACATACGGAAAACGGACCAAACGCATTCGGATTCTGTTGATACTTTAGGAAAAGTATCCATGGGTCATCTGTGTCGTGTACGAGTCAACCCCACATCAATCTGAGGCACGGTGTGGCCAATACCACTCAAACTGTCTCACTTTTATTTGAAATGGACAGGATTTTAAGTGAAAACAACTACCAGCATACGGAAAACTGACCAAACGCATTCGGATTCTATTGAAACTTTAGGAAAATGATCCATGGGTCATTTGAGACGTGTATGAGTCAACCCCGTCTCAATCTGAGGGCCGTTGTGGCCGGTACCACTAAAAGTGTCTTTCTTGTGTTTGAAAAGGACATCATTTTAAGTGAATACAACTGAAATTTACACTTATCAATGATAGTCGCAAAATCTTTTTCATGAGTTGGGTAGTTTCACTCATGGTTTCATAAGTGACGAGACTCCTAAGAAAATACCTTTTCACCATATATTATAAACAATACAAGTTCAATGCAAAATTCATCACAAATCATTACATACCCAAATCTAGGATTATAAAAAAAATGGGATATGAGCCAATTTCAAACTCTTATTCAACTCTAATAGGTATTTCTCATACTATTCTTCCTATTAGAATTTGATAGGGAGGTGGGGGCTATGCTGGTTGGGGGGTTGTGTAGGGGTGAGGTGAATTACTACTGGATGATCGTTGTCTTATGAAGATTGAAATTGGGAATTGTTGTACATGACATGGTTGGAAGAGTTTGATGATTTTATATGTTTTTTTTTTGTTCTATTTTAGGTGTTTTTTATACTGTTTCAAGTCTTTATGTGTTTTTGTGATTTTATTTATATAGGTGTACAGTGGAGGGGCTACTGGAGGGGGGGGGGCTGCTGGGCTGCAGTTCTGGAAAAACTCAATACCAACGGTTATAAACCGTTGGTATAAGGGTGCTGGAATTCTGGAAAAACACTATACCAACGGTTTTAAACCATTGGTATAGGTGTTCTGGATTTCTAGGAAAACTTATACCAATGGTTTCAAACCATTGGTATAGGTGTCTGGATTTCTGGAAAACCAATACCAATGGTTTATAACCGTTGTTATAGGTGTTGTTGGAAAACCAATACCAACGGTTGTAAACCATTGGTATAAGTTTTCTTGAAAATCACATTACCAACGGTTTAGAACCGTTGGCATAATACTTCCTAAAATTCATTACCAACGGTTTATAACCGTTGGTATACATTGGGTTAAATTTATATAACAAATATACCAACGGTTTGGATCAAACTGTTGGTATAAGGCTTTCCTCACGGCTTACTAGCCAACGGTTTTCCAGCCTATACCAACGGTTTAAAACCATTGGTATGACCTTATTTTCCAGTAGTGAAGATTTATGAGGTGATTTAGGAGACAAGATAAGGGATTTATCATCTCAATTTCCTTTCATTGAGACTTATACCATATTCCTCACATGTTTTATTATTTTTTAAGTATAAAATACCATATGGATTTATTTTATAATTAATTTAATGATATTAATTTGGTTTAAAATTTAATTTAATGTTTTCTTCTTCAACATACTTTTATTTAAAAAGTAACGGATATCATAGGGGATTTTATCTAAAACATTATCTTAATATTTTTTACTTAAAATTCTTTCTACACTATGTCCATGTTCTTAAAAAAAATTGTATAAATTTTTATCTATAGATAAATGTTTAAGAAAGGTTATTTATACTACCATTTATTTTTTTCAAATAATTAAAAATAATATTTAAAAAAATTTAGTGTTATGACACACTTTTGACTTTTTACAATGTGAGAAAACAATGTATTTTTAATATTTACCACAAGACCATTTTTTCCTTACATCATATAAATTATTGGTTATTGATATTATTCACTATTTTTTCATGTTTTTTCAATAAATATACTATTCCCTTTCTTCTGGGAACTTTTCAAAAATATTTTCAAGAGAAAAGTGTTATTCTAATCATTTTTATGAGATAACTGAAATTGGTTTTTCTTATGGTTTAAAATGAGTTTTCCAAGGGTTTTTTGATAAAAAAGTGGAATATTTTAAAGGTTTTATTAATGATATGGTTATTTTAAATTATAGATGATGATGGGTGATCCTGATATAGATCATGAATATGGGTGAGCCTGATATAGCCCTCCAATGCATTAGGTAATGAATAGTCTTTCATGGAGAAAAATGAGGGAGATAAACTGGTAAGTTACTCCTATGAAATTAACTAGGACTTAGTTATTTATGAGACAGTTTAAATATGAGTGAACATGGGTTATAAATAAGATTCTCCAATTTACCTATTTTATGTTTTCTAAATGTTTTTATGGAAACCTATTAATTTCCTAAGGTTGGGAAATTTTGTTAACTTTTAAAGGTGAAAGGTATGTTTTTCAATGAAAGTTTTTCATGATTCATTCATTTAATTCTTATGATTCATAATGGATATCAAAGGTTCTCTTTAAAAAGGTTTATTTAATCATGTGGATATGTTATATTTATGTGATCAATGTTTTATTGTGAAAAATAGAACATTGTCATGGGTTTTCATGTATTTCACTAAACTATTAAGATTCCTTTATTTTAATATCATTTAATGATATTTTTTTTCTCATTCCATGTTTTAAAATGTTTTTCATAGGATATAAATGTGTATATAAACTATAAAAATTTAAATATTTTTTTCTATAGTAAATATTATTAAAATTAAAATGAGTGTTTTGAATGAAACATGAGTTTAAATTTAAGAATCCTTTTTTTATCAAAAAAAATAAAAAATGAGTGGAAGTATCCACTTTGTATTGTAAGGGTTTAATATATAATATATTTTTTTTAAATTATCTAAAAAACAAAACCTAAAATATCCTAAAAATATAATAAATTTAATCCCTTCATATAAATCAAGTAATCATGTGTTGTTTCTGTTATAGTGTGTTATAACTCTTATGTAATTGACTATGGTGAATTAAAATTTGAGGATTATATGAAGTTCAGAAAATTCTCTATTGATATTCAGGACTATCATTATAATTTATTACATGTGTGTGATATTCCTTTGGTTCATTTCCTTTAATGACACATTTATTTAGAAGAGTGTGCTTGGGAAGGAGATTCACAAATGTGTTCAATATCTCAAATTATTTAATGAATAAATTTATTGAGATGATATGTATTATTGGAGATTTTTTTACATGATGATTGATCATAACATGTGATTTATTTTCATTACTTGTATTTATCTCTTATTATAGATAAGTCCCTATTTGAGAGGTATCTTGTGGGGTGTTGATCTATTCTTTTCATCTATTTCATTCTAGGTTTGGTTTTGATTCTTGAAGATGATAATCATTTGGAAAGAACTTTATATAAGGGATTGAATTTTTCTAAAACCTCCCTTTGACATTTATCAAGTGTTATAGGAGTCCTAGGATTTTTTCTATTGTTTTTAAATGGTTGGGAAGGTTTATGATAATTTTACTTAATTTTATGAGTTTTTTGGTTTATTTTTTCTTATAAAATTTGGATAAGTGTTACATATTAAGTATGAGTTTAAGATCTTCAGCAAGAAATATATTTCTTACATTTTCTTTACCAATTTTACCTCGAAAAATAACTTATTATTTAGCTATAAAAACCTTCCATAAATTTTTTTGAAAAATTAAAAAATCATAACTATTAATAAAAATTACCACATGAAATAATATATATTACATATTTATTAAAAAACTTATTTATTAAAATAATTTATTTTTCATTGATTAAGTACATTACCCATCAATTATAATTTATTACATAGTGATTTAAATATATTATGCATCTATTAAAAATGATATAAATCAATTTTTATTATTTATATAACAATTTATTGCTTGTTATATTTATATTAAATATCATATATATTTTCTTATGAATTTTAAACCTTATTATATTTTCCTTATGCTTTTTCATGAGGGATAAATTGCTTCATACTTTCTATTTATTATTATTTTTACCAATGCACATATATATATCTTCCTAGATTTATGAATATATATGTTTTTATGCTAAAAAATATGGAATATTAATTATTTTATGTATTAGGTGGAGGTTTATTAAGGATTAAATGATGTTAAAATCATGTTAATAAATTTGGAATGAGTAGAGGATTCAATGAGAATATTGATGGACATAATATAAAAATTAATCTTCGTGGTTTAATGATTAATATAAATATTAATCCAGTGAAATGTTATTAAATGATTGTTTATTAATTAAATATTTATGAATGGTTGAACTTTGTTGCTTGCATTTGTGTATTATTATAGTTTATAATAATGGAAACTTGGTCATCATGTAGTAAGTTAACTTTATAACGAGTCTATGGTTAGGTTGTTCTCTTATAATGGTCATTTTATATATATATATATATATCATTATGTCATGTTATTCTATATGTTATATTACCCGATTCATTTTGGGAAAATGATGCCCATATTGGCCATGGGTTTTTGGTGTTCCCATAATTGACATGTTTAAGATATTTAAACACTTTTTTTTATATTTTAAAACCCCAGTGTGGTTGGAATTATGTGTAATTATGTGATATTATTTTGTACTAGCAGCTTGATGTGAATGATGATGGGATGATAGGGATGATGTGGGAAAGGGTAGGAATTTATTTGAGATGATGGGCTTAGGTTAAGATCCATATTTAATTTTCTTTATAATTTTTTATGATTACTAAATTTATTAATTCTTTATTATTATTATTTATTATTATTTATTATTATTATTCATTTCCCTATGAGAATATTTATATCATACAAGATATAGAAATAGATGTGTCTTAGTGCTCGAAATTATGGAATATTACTTAAATGATGTATTTATTAAAGTGGAGTTTTATTAATGATTAAACGATGTTGATATCATGTTAATAAATATGGAATAAGTAAAGGATTGAAGGATTGTGGTTATGGATATAATATGAAAATTATTCTCCTTGGAACAATGACTAATATAAATATTAATTTGGAATGATGAAATGTGATTAAGTGATTGTTAATAGATTAAATCATTATAAATGGTTGAACCTTATAGATTGTATACTTATTTGCTTTTAATTCTTAGTGATGAAGGCTTGGTCATCATCTAGGATGTTTTATTTATAACTAGTATAGGATTATGTAGTTTTTTATATAATGGTTATGTGTTATATATATTATCATGTTATGTTATTTATTATGCTCCACCACCCGAGTCGATTGGGGAGGCTGACACCCATATTGGATTTAGGTTCTAGTGTTTCCCTATATATATGTTGTTGAGGTAAAAAATGTCTAATAATTCCCCTTTACGTAATCTATCTTATATACATAGATTGTATGTAAACTTATCCAGGTTTTTGGGGGCTTACTATTATAGGATATGTGCTTATATGGGTTGTAATGGATCTCAGTTATTATAAACATGTATATGCGGGTTGTGATGCCTTATGGTTATATTATATACATATATATGTGTGTAATTATGCATAGGATGTAACAACATAAGGAATAATTCATAGTACATGGGATGTGATGTTCATATATTTGTGATTGTTTAGATGTTGTCGTGATATATCTGCACATGTGTGCAATATGACTTATGAAAGAGAAGAGAGCACCAGGACATAAGACATTGAGGTGTAGGGAAACTAGTTCAGTGGGAAAATGGTAGGGCATAAATCTTATTATATAGATGATTAATTATATGTTACTTACCATCATATGATACTTAGTGAGAAATCCTTTGTGGGGATGGAAATATAATTTACCTATTTAGGGGAAGAGTCGTTTTATTTATTCATTGGTTATTTAGTATTCTTATTCATGGGAGGTTTTGAGGATGATCCTAATAAGTATACTTGTATGATCACCCCAATATATATATGTATATTTATATATCTATATTTCATGTCAACAATAGGGAGTTAGTAATTGATTTGGGTGTTATTGTCTCAAGGAGGTTGTTTATGAGTTGTGGGTGTTTATGATTGTTGTCATGGGAGTTGTTTAGGGTTTATTTTCAATTTTTGTTTGGAATTATATAACACTTCATGTATTATGATTGGGATTAATTATTTATATTATGGATTTTATTTGTGATTTATAGAAAATTTAGGGTAATGCCTCTCATATGATTGTATTTTAAACCCTCAGTGTTAGTTTTCAACTCATGACCTATTGGAAGTAGGCTTCATTGGATACTCTTATCTTCAGTTCCATCCCAATAGAGGTGCCAGTGGGTGTATTAAATGACAAACATGATGTGGTGGTCTTGATTTGGAGGAGTTAAGGAGTGAATTATGGGAAAGGGTAACGATTGAGAAGAGACTATAGTGGGAGTAAAGTGACTAGGGAAGGATGATGGTTGGTAGAGGGAGGCACTAGGAGATGGGTGATTGTGATATGTCTTTCATGGGAGAGGATAAAATGGTGGAAGTAGGTAGATATCATGAGGAAGTAAACTATGGGATGAGAATGAGGACTCAAGTAGGAAACGGTGGGAAATATTCCATGGGAGAGGAGAGTGATGATGGGAGGAGTGCAAGACAGGAGGTCAGTAGCGAGTTAGGGTTCAATAAATATTTTTCTTATCTAGTTTAGAAACTAGATAATTTGAGGGAGGGTATAATAATAACTTTTACTTGATCAATAATAAATAGTTTCCTCCATTGTAATTTTCCTAATTATAGGTTATAAACATGAATTAAGAAGTATTTTTTGTCCGGGGATGTCATTCTCGTTAATATAATTGATTGTATTTGAGAGGGTCAGGTCAATGAGAGGGGATAGTCATCAAGAGGTCTTGGGAGATAGGGCATGGGTTCAGAGAGATAGGGTGTGTAGTATAGTGGGGTGGTGTTAAGGGTATCATTACTGATATTTTCCTCTAGAATGTCCAAGATCCACTAATTTTTTATGATAACTTACAAAATGATTAGGTAAGTTGTTTTATTTTGAAAATAGTGAGGCAATATTTAAAACCAAACAAGATGAGTGTTCTTTTTAAATAGAAAATAAAATATAAAAGGATACAGAGATATAACATGCTTCAGTTTGAGTTGAACATACATGAATGGTGATAACACCACCCTAATAATACCTTTATTACTAAAAGGAAACAACTAAGAACTACATAATAAAAAAATAAGGACCAAAGAAACTATATGAGGAGGTATGCCTATTAAACATGGTTCTTGTTCTTAGCTCGGTCATGAGGAGTTAGTAATTTTCACTCCTAGAAAAACTATAACATCATGTTACTTGTTTTAGGTGGATCTATGTTGGTGAATCATGTAAGGGGTTCACATAGACAAATTCTTCACTGTTAATGAATCGGATACATCATGAGGAATTGGCTATGTGGGATTCAGCTGTGTCATGGAAATTAGCTACGTGAAAAATGGATACATGGGATAATTATCTATGTCACTAAAATTATCTACATGGGGATTTTGTCTATGTGGAACCAGCCACATTGAGTTACCAGAAATTATAGAAAAAACAGACATGTAGGTCTTCCAATGGTGTGAATCATGGAAATTCAAAGACCAATTCGTCTGAGACAATTATAGAATTTTTTTTCTAGGAAAACTGATGTGGTAACTGAATATTTTCATGTCAAGTTTTATGAGATCTATATGAGTTGAAATTAATTACTTTTTGATCTAGAATATATGATCATCCCATATATATTGATTAGAAAATGAAGGTCCCTCCCTTTGTTCCTTCTATATTGTATTCTCTTGAGGATATAGGTCCTAAATCCCATCCCTTAGTGTTGTGGAATTCCACTACAGTCAGTTTTTTGTTTCCTCTAGTGACAATACCCTCTTTCACTCACCCTTGTTTTGGTGTAGAGAGTCTTATGGAGAATCTTTATTCTAGAATTTAAGGCGATTCCAAGTGACTTTATTGAAATTCCTCTCCTTCCAAACATCTCGGTTGGAATTTAATCTCCATCACCTTTGTTCTCATTTGGTGTTTCCTTATTGTTATTATTTCTTGATCAACAGATAAAGGTAAGTGGTTCCATAAGGCTTTATCATTTAATTGAAACCCTATATTTCTTGATTGATATTAAAATGATTTTTGAAATGATTTTAAAAACATTAATTATAATGATTTGGTCTTTGATTAGAAATGGGTATGGAAATTAAGAAAACCCCAATTTCAATGGAATTGAAATTTTGGTGTGAATTTGTGGAAAATAGTGGTAGGATTTGAAAATATTTTGATGAAATGAATTTATTTTTTTGATCATGAGAAAAATTATTAAATTGAAAGATTATTTTAAATGGAGTGAAATGATGAAAACATATGATTTGGTTTTGAAATAAAAAGGTCATGTTGAAAACTAAAATTGGGAAATTATATTTTGAAATGATTTGAAATGATTAATTTCCAATTTTATATATTGATTTATTTATTTTAATAACATGTAGCCTGGGTAGTTAGTAGGTAACTTTGAAAAGCATGCTAGGATCTTGATCCCCTAACACTGGATTTATGATGACAACACTAACTAAACCAAATTTATCTTGTTTTCCCATAGTGGCTCCCTTGAATGGGTATAGATTTATTTCCCATAATGGATCCCATAATGGGGTGTTGATTTGAGTGTGCACATGGATATATAGTCATGTTGATAAATTAAAAGTGTGAGTATCCCTTTACTAGAGACACTAAAGTACCACAGGTCTCTTTTGGATGGTGCTTACTTTATTTTATTTGATTGTACATGTCTCTGATTATGAACTATTTTATTCACACCGTCTATTTAAAATAAAAAAATTATATAATTTTTTTTAATCCTATTTGGAACCTATTTTAATATATTCACCATCATTTGATTGAAAAACATGTTTTTTTGAAAATATGTAATTTCTATGCCTTGTTTTATTTAGATTTATAGAATAAATGGTTTATTGTTTTGGTATCATGTATGAAACACTTTGTGAGACCCTACTGGGATTTATAACTCAGACCCTACCTTTTCCTCTAGGAATTTGTAGATTATATTTTTCTAAGTCCAATCAAAGGGAGAGTTTCACTTCGAGGTGGTGGATGTTCTTGATCCTTTGGGATTGGATTCTTGGATATATCAGTGAAGATTTAATCCTTTTTATGCATGGTATTATTGTGTTTCTATCTTTTTAGATGCTGAGTACTTTGATGATGTAATAATTTGGTTTTTTTATACCTATTGATTCTGGTACTTTCTTCTTTTGGTGTGTTGATAAAACTTACTTGTATATTTTTTATTTTGGGTTTTTTTGGAAAAAATTTTCCCTATTTATTATTGAATGATGTTAGGTGCTATTCGTCAACCTATGGGAATCAAGAATTCTCTTCGAGCTATGTCGACATTGGATTAGGTATCGGGATACTAGGGTATCCGTTCTGGATCAAGACAAAGTGGTATCAGAGGCTAGGTTGTGTATCCTTCCTATATTTTAGTATGTGGTTGGGCTGTCCTAGTAGATACAAGGAAGGATTTTTTGGAATTAAGTGGTAGTTACAAGTGATTTTCTAGCTATCTCTCATCATAATGAGCCTTAAGTAACCATCGGTGTTTGGGGAAATGTATCTTGAGGAATTTTTTTATCTGATTCCAGTATTTTCCCTACTTTTGATTTGGGTATTTAGAAATAAAAATCATAAAAATTTTATCCAATATAATTGATGTTCCTGTTTCTCTTGTTTGAGTTTTTTATCTAAGTGATATTTTTGATGTTTTAGTGTTTTTTGCTGATGTTTTGTAGCATCATGGCTCTAAGAAGATGTTTGAATTGGCCTCAAGATAAATATGTTGGTGAACCATATTTATTGAATCATATCATGGTCCAAAATCATTTTGAGATTATTGTGTGTATTTTCCAAGCTCTAGGATAGGCACTTGCACCCATTCTCATCCAGTATCTGGTTGTATAACCTCAAAGGGATGAATCTTAGAGTCATGATCAAGATTTTATTCACTATAAGACACTAGTGTTCCAAGGCTCTAATGATCCTAAAGTGGATGAGGATTGGTTGATAAATATAGAGATTTTTTTATTTCTTGGAAACACCTGAATCAATTAAGGTAAAGTGTGATACCTTCAAGCTAGAAGGACCTGCAAGGATATGGTAGGATTTGATGGTAGAAAATAAGAAGAATGAGGGTTTGGAGTGGAAGGACTTTAGAGTTATTTTCAATAATCATTTCTATCCATAATCTATGGTACTTCCTAAGGATATGGATTTTTTAGCCTTCAGTGGGATGACAGGACCATGATGGAGTATGCAAACTGTGTTGTTGAGATTGTCCATTTTTTACCTAATATTGTATCAAATGAAAAGATGAATACTCTATGTTTTGATATAGTTCTTCAACTTGATATTTTTTATCAGGTTTTCTTACTAAATCATTCTTTATATCTAAAGTGTTGGATAGGGATTTGATGGTTGAGCTTGATCTGACTGGTAGGTCAGGGTTTACAGGAGTTCCATTTTCTCTTAATGGCAGTTTTGTGAGTTCCTCTAAAGGAAAGAAAAAGAATGATGATCTTCATGGTGGGTCTAGATAGTAGGTGTCTTCCATAACTCTTGTAGTGACTATAAGAGGCTCAATGACATGATTCTAGTGCGGAGAGGATGGGCATTAAAAAAGGGTTTTCACTGAGGCACTAAAGATTTCTAGTTTTTGAGGTTGTTAAAGACACCTACAGAAGTTATGCCATATGTTTTCTTATACATGTAGTGGCATATTCTCATCATCACCAAAAAGTACTATGATATAATCTGATGCTTCATTAACAAAGGGGTTCTAGCCACAAGAATCTAGAACAAAGCTTTTTCACACAGTGAAAGAGTATTCAGTGGAAGAGGATATGGGTTTAGTGACCATGAGAGGTATCATCACTATAGATTCATCTTTAGTGACTATTTTATTTGATATTGGTGCATCTAACTCATTTATATTAACTTTTATTATGATATCGTAAAATATTCCTATGGATATTTTGTTTTATGTGATGGATATTAATATTCCACTCATAAAGAAGAGATATTATAGTCTTAGATTTCCTTTTTATGTCTTCTCTTTATCAGAAATTGATCTTACCTGTAATTTTATGGTTCTTGACATGAAACTTATTGACATAATTTTTGGGATGGATTGTCTCATTTCTAATAAGGTTTGAATTGAATTTTATCTTTGGTGGATCTCCTTTACTACTCCTGATGGGGTGATTCGTTCTTTTCATGGATAATGGTATGAAAGGTAGAGTAGAGTTGAACTATCTTATCTGGAGTTGTGGAAAGTAATATCAGTATTTTCTTTTGATCTAGAGGAGGAATCATTTAATGATAATCTCCCTCCATTTTTTATTGAGTTTCCTGATGTGATTCATTCTAATTTATATGGTTTTCCATTGGTAATAAAGGTAGATTTTTCTATTGATTTAGTACCTGGTACTCAACCAATGTCTATTTATTCTTACCATATGGAACCATTTAAACTAAAATAATTGAAGAATCGGTTGGATGATCTCTTGGAGAATGGATTTATATACTTGAGTGTGTCACCTTAGTCAGTTCCTATTCTCTTTAATAATAAATACAATGGAACACTATGCCTTTATGTTCATTACTAAAAACTAAATCGAGTTATGGTAAAGAAAAATTATCCATTTCCATGGATTTATGGTCTATTTAACCATTTTAAAGGGGAGAATTGTTTCTCGAAGATTGATCTTTGATCTTATTATCACCAGTTGAGAATAAAAGAATCTCAGATTCAAAATACCATCTTTTTTAGTAGGTATAGGCATTATGAGTATATTTTAATGACATTTGGTCTAAGAAATGATCCTTTAGTCTTTATGGCACTGATGAATAGTATTTTCCATGAGTATCTTGATAAATTTATGGTGGTATTTTTGGATGGAATTCTAGTTTACTTTATGTCTTAGGAGGAACATGTGCACCATCTAAGAGCAGTTCTAGAAATGTTGAGAAATCAATGAATCTATTCCAAACTATCTAAATGTAATTTCTGGATTTTGGAAGTGAATTTATTGGGACATGTGGTTTAAAAACATGCTATTTTAGTTGATCCTGATAAGGATAAAGTTTTTATGACATGAGAGAAACCACATAATTTTTTTAAGATTCGGAACTTCTTGGATCTAGTGGGGTATTATCACTGGTTCATAAAGGATTTCTAAAAGTTAGCTTCTCTAATGGATTCTCTTACTTATAAGGGATTAAATTTTGATTGGGATGAAAACTACCATAATTATTTTTTTGAGATAAAAATTCTATTGACTTATGTGCCAGTGCTGACTCATGACCTTGAACTCGTAGTTGTTATGCATCCACTTAAGATTTGGCAGCATTACATTTTCAAAGAAAGGTTTACCATGTTTTCTGACCACAAGAGCCTAAGTTATATCTTCTCTAAAAATTATTTGAACCTCTTATAGAGTCATTGAGTAAAGTACATGTATTCTTTTGATTTTGACATTACCTGCAACCCAAGGAAGGGAAATGTCTTTTTTGATTATTTGAGTTAGAAAATTATGAACCAGCCCATGTAATAATCATCATAATATTTGAACTTGATGGTTATTTTTTCTCAATTGAATTTAGGATTCTAAGAGGATGATACCTAGATTATTCTATAAAGTATTTAGTTGACCTCTTCTCTTCTTGAGATGATTCTTCAAGAATAGTAGCTTGATGATGAATTTCATGCATTAGGGACTCTCTTTATGATGGGGAGACCATTGGTGAGTGTTCATTATCTTTTAAGGGCATCCTATGTTTCTGAAACTAGTGCATTGTACCTTCGCCTATTAGAAAATATGTGATGGGGAATTTCTATAATTCCCAATGGGAAGTACACCCAGTAAGAACTAAAATTTTTTATGACAAGAGGTGATGATTATAGTGGCCAAGTATTATATGAGACAATGTTGATTTTGTTTCTCATTATTATACTTTACAACATGTCAAATCCAAGCACTGAGAGACCTTCGGGTTTTCTTCACCCACTCACAATTCCATCCTGGAAGTGGGATATGAAATCGATGGAATTTTTGGTTGGGTTTCCACGTACCCTTTTAAAGAAGAATGTGATATGGGTTGTGATTGAAAATTTGACCAAATCGTCTCACTTTATAACCATTCATGATACAAAAAAAGTTGAATATTGGGGAAATGTATATGTAAGATAGATTTTTCATTTTCATGTAGTTTCATATGCTATTGTCTCTAATAGAGATCCATGTTTTGCCTCTCATTTTTGGTGAGGCCTTCAAGTGGAAATAGGATCTCAGTTTTGTTTGAGTACAAAATACCATATGTAGATAGATTTCCAGAATGAGAACAATTTATATATTCTTGAGGATATGCTTCATGCTTTCATTTTTTAATTTTTTGGAGTTTGGGATGACAATTTGGGACTGGTTGAGTTTTACTATAACAATGGTTACTAGTCCATGATTAAAATGGATCCTTTTAAGGCCTTGTATGGTAGTCCATGTAAATCTATGTTATTTTGGTCAGATATTGGGTGAATTTTTTGGGTTGGACCAATTTTGGTCTAAGAGATGAAAGAGAATATTTGGTTGATTAATCAAAGAATATTTACAGCAAAGAGCTAGTATAAATCCTATTTCGGTCATCATTATAGACTGTTAGAGTTTTCTGATAGTGACCAGGTGTTTTTTAGAGTCTCACCTTAATTGGTTCATTAATTTCATGATATGAAAGGGAATATTATTTCTCACTTTGTGGGCCCTTTTTTAGGTTATTTAGTGGGTAGTGAAAGTGTCCTACTATTTATCACTTCAACCACATTTTACTTTGATCCATTGTGTGTTTCATGTATCTCATCTTTGAAAGTATCTTTCTAACCCATATCATGCTTTTATCTTGAGTGATATTAGTGTTGAGCATGATTTATGACTAATCATCCAGTCAGGATAGTTGATTCTGAGAAGAAGTTACTTTATGAGAGGATGATACATTTGGTTTGTGTGCAATGGTAGTAGGGTTTGGTTTCTCATGGGACTTAGGAGTGTGAGGAACTCATGAGAAAGAAGTGGCCTCAACTCTTTGATATGGAAACTTCTTAATATGATTTCTAGGGACAAAGAGTTTTTAGGGTGGGGAGGTTGTAACATATTGTTACTTGTTTCAGGTTTATTGGTGTATGTGAACAATGTAAGGTGATCACATGGGTGAATTCATTATAATTATTGAATCGGATACATTGTGAGGAATCAACTACATGGGATTTGGATATGTCACAAAAATATGCTATGTGGGAGAATCAAATACATCATAGAAATTGACGATGTGGGGATTTTGGCTATGAGGAATCAACTACATCAAGTTTCCACCAGTTATGGGAAAAACAAACATGTAGGTCTTCCAGCGATATGAATCATGGGAATTCAAAGAAAGATTCCTCCAGGATAATTATAGACTTATTTTTCTAGGATTACTAATGTGGTAACCGAATCATTTCATATGGAGTTTTATGAGATCTTCACAAGTTGGAATTAATTATTTTGCGATATATAATATATGATCATCCTGTATCTATCAAAAAGAAAATGAAGGTCCCTCCCTTCATTCCGTATAGCTTGTGTTCTCTCAAGGATACAGGTCTTTAATCCCATCCCTTTTATTTGTGGAATTCTACTTCTCTTAAGGATAGAGGTCTTGAAGCCCATCCCTTGTATTTGTGGAATTCTACTAAAGTCGATTCATATTTCATTTGGTGACAATCCCCTCTTCTAAATAACCCTATTTTGGTTTTTTTATTCATATGGAACATCCTTCTTCCTGAATTTAGGGTAATTTTAGGAAATTTTCAACAAACTCCTCTCCTTATGAAAGCCTTGGTTGGAGTTTAATCTCCATCATTTGTATTCGGATTTTGTGTTTTCATTTTTTTTGTTGCTTGATCCCAAAATAAAGGTAGATGGTTCCATAAGGCTTTTCCATTTAATTGAAACCCTATATTTCTTGATTAATTTTAAAATAGTTTTTAAATGGTTTTAAAAACATGGATTCATATGATTTGATCTCTGATTTGAAATGGGTATGAAAATTGAGAAAAATCCAAATTTCAATGGAATTGAAATTGTGAGGTGAATTTATGGAAAATGATGGTAGGATTTGAAAATATTTTTATGAAATGATTTTATTTTTTTATATTTAGTTTAAGGATTAAATTGAAGGATGATTTGAAATATCATTAAATGATGAAAACCTATGATTTGGTTTTGAAATGAAAAGGGCATACTGAAAACTGAAATTGGGAAATTGTATTTTTAAACGATTTGAAATGACTAATTTCTAATTTGATTGATTGATTAATTGATTTGAAGAACATGTGACATGGGTTGTTAGTGGGTAAATGTAATAAGCATTATAGGAACTTGATCCTCTAGCACTATATTTATGATAAAAATACTAACAAAAAATCAGATTGTTTTCCCTTAGTGTCTCCCATGACGGGGTGTAGATTGATTGCTTGTAGTGGATACCTAAATGGGGTATTTATTTGAGTGTGCACACATATATATAGCCATGTTGATAAATGAAAAGTGTGAGGATCCTTTTTCCAAAGACACTAACATACTATGGGGATATTTGGCATGGTGCTTGCTTTATTTGATTTGACTATACATGCATATAATTATGAACTATTTTATTCATTCTAAATGTTTTATATAAACTGTTTTATATAAAAAATATATTTAATCCTATTTGGAACCAATTTTGATATATCTTTCAGCATTTGACTAAAAAGAATGTTTTTGGAAAATATATAAATTCCATGCCTTGTTTGATTTATATTTATATCATAAATAGTTTATTGTTTCGGTATTTCTTATTGAATACTTGGTGAGACCCTACTGGGATTTATAGATCACACTCTAACTTTTCCTTTGGGATTTTCTAGATTATCTTATTCCAACTCTGATCAAAGGGGAAGATCCACTTAGAGGTGTTGGATGTTCTTGATCCTTTGAACTTGGAGTCTTGGAGGTGACCAGTGGAGATGTCATCCATTTGTTGCATGGGATGATTAATTTTATATATTGTTAGATTTTGAGTACTTTGATGATGTGATACTTTGGTTTTTTTATCATAACTATTGATTCTAGTAATTTATTATATTGTAATGTTGAGCATATTTACTTGTATCTTTTGTCTTCTCATGTTTTGGGTTAAATTTTTTCCCTCTTTATTATTGTATGATGTCGGGTGCTAGTCGTCAACCCGTGGGGATCAGGAACACCCTTTGAGATATGTTGGGATTAGATCAAGTATTAGGGTACTTGGCTATCTAGGATGGTTTATGAAAAAAAATTATGCATGGACCCAATATAATGGGTACAACAATAGACCACAATAAAGAATCTAAAATAGATTACAAAGAATATTTTCAGCACTGAAACCCGGTGTTTCAATACATTGACTCTATAGCCACCAAGACCTGTGCATTAGTTGTCTCACTCCAAAAAACATCTCATCTATGCTGAATCTCTTCCAGAATGGAATTTTGATTGTAGGGGATTAGCATGTCGGATTTCATTGAGCAAATCACAAGCCAGGAACCTAGGTTCCTCTTTCTTATCTTCAAAATCACACTTTTTTTTGAGAAAAAATACCTCAATGTAACATTAATGCAATTTTGGGTTGATTGTGTTTGTTGAAAAAGATGGTTTCAATGGTTAGTTGTGGAGTTCTAGAGATATTTTTTACAAAACTATGTTGAAAAAGATCTATGAAAAAGGAATGGACGATCTAGAGGTGGTACAAAAAGATCATATACAAGGTGATGTCATTTTCTAGTGTTTGCAAAATTTTTGTGTCCAAAAATTAGAGAATGGAGAAAAGTGTTTTGGAAAACGGATTTGTGCACCAGTGTTAAGTAGGATCATAAATTTTCACTCCAACCATGTTTCATGATTAAAAAATCAAAATATGGAAAAGGAAATAAGGGCGTGCAAGATATTGAGATTTGAGAAAGGTGAGGTTGTGTGAATGTGAGAGCTGCATGCTTGGGGGAGAAGTTGCATGTCATGTATTAAGGGTCACCAAAATTCCTATAAATTGGAGGCTACCCCCCCCCCCCTCATTTTGAGAGAATCTCAACACTTAGAGAAAATCATATCTCCGTTCATGCAAGTGGTAGAAAGTGGCATGCAAGTATAGAGTTACACATAAGTTTTCCGCCAGAAGGGAGTTGCATGATAATAGTGAGTTGGGCATAAAAAGGGTGTGTCACACAAGTATTGAGTAGTTCAAAAGTTGGTTTTTCCATGAAAAAGGTGACACTTGTGCACCATTCATTAAAGTTACACTCAAATCAACCCTAGGATTAGTGAAAGTTAGAAGTTTCCCAGTACATATATGGTAAAGCGGTATTCATCAGTGGATGAAAGTGGAACTTCAACAAAGAATATCTCTATAATTGAGGATTTGGTATTATTGAAAATGAAGGTACCTACAAGTCTATAAACTGTGTGTGGATCCCTTCCAAGAGTAGTGATTGAAGGAAGAGTAATACGGTGATCCTTTATACCGGTAGTGAGCCAGAGAAAGAGACATAGAAAGTGGACCTTGGTAATATAGTGATAAAACCTTAAACATTGTAAAGTTATTGATCCTGAGCATAGAAGTGATCTAGCCTAAACCTTGTAATTTTAAGTGAGATTTAGTGTATTTGGTATAACGGCACATCGGCGTTGTATGATCCTTGGACATAGCCCAGTGAGGGTGAACCAAGTAAAATTGTTGTGCCATGTGCATGATTAAATTTATGTTCATAAATTGTTATGGGAGAAAGGGAGAAGTGTGTTTTGTTTAATGATTAAAAAAGATCCAAAGGGAGGTTAGTTTTAATATGTCATACCCTGATTCACCCCCCCCCCCTCAGGGTATTTTACCTAGTGGACCTAAAAATTGGTATCAAAGGGAAATGTTGAAAGTTAGTATTTCTCTCTCACTGGAAGAAATAGATGTAGTCAATCACAAAGGAAATCTGATCTTCGACAGAAACAATTTTCAATTATAGAAGAATCGTATGTAGAACTACTTCTAATCATTAGGAATAGATTTCATTACAGCAGCGATGCATGGTATTTCAGCTAGTATTGACAGTGGGGCTTTATCAGAATCTAAAATAAGGGAATTTGATGTTGATTCCAAAGGGATCAATGCTTTAGGGGGATCCCTATCCAATGAAATTTATACAAAGGTGGTTTCATGTAAAACATCACGTTATGTGTGAGAAAATTTTCTGAATATTTATGAGGGAAACTCAAAAGTCATAGAAGCAAAGATGTGGGTTCTATAGAACAAATATGAGGTTCTCAGAATGCACCATAATGAGTCTGTTGATATATTCTTTGACAGGGTAAATTTCATTGTGGAAGAAATGCGTGTTCTTGGGTAAATTAATAAAGATATAAAAATTGTGAAGTGTATCTTGAGATAACTTCCACCTCGGTTCAACCTGAATGTTTTAGTGTTAGAAGATAAATATTTGAAAGAGATGACATTGGATAACTTACATAGTACCCATATTGTGTATGAAATGAGAAACAATGATAACGATGTTGTGGAGAAGGGGAAATCAAAAGTGGTGGCATTATAGGCCATGAAGAAGCTCATCATTAATGATGGTCAAGAAGATGAAGAAACAAATGAGGTGATGTCATTTTTTACTTAAAATATTTAAAATGAAAAGGGTTGAGTATGAAGTTGTTGTAAAAATTTTGTTCAAAGCATCGTATCACACTATGATATGGATCATTGATAGTGGATTCACTTTCCATATGATAGGAAATAAGGATCTGGTGAGTGGAATAATATATGATTGGTAATTATGAGGGATTGAAAATTATTGGTTTAGGAAAAGCCACGTTTGGAGGAAAAGACATGAGATGAGCAGGTGTCTTGGTTATTAAAGGTCTTAGTCACAACTTATTGAGTTTAAGACAATTGTGTGACTCAAAACATGCCATAATCTTTTCAAATAAATTATGTGTCATCAAGGAAAAATACGGTGTTGTTGTATTACAATGAAAGAATATAAAAGGGAATCTCTACCTCGTGAGTGGAGAAGAAGATATGTGCTTTCTATCCAAGGAAGAATAAAATAAGTTGTGAAATAAATGTATTGTCCACTTGATCCAAACATCCTTGTAAGATCTTGTGAAATATGATGATGCTCAAGATATTTCTAGATTATCATGTGATCATACCCATATGTGAAATTTTTGTCAACAAGAGAAGATAATTCAAAAGACATATAATCCAAAATAGAAAAGGTCAAAAAAATTACTTGAGTTAGTGCATATTAATGTGTTTAGAGAAATTTAATTAATTGTTATTTATGGGAGGAGATATTATGTTCTCTTAATTGGTGATTATAGTATAATGGAATGGGTTTCAATAATCACCCACAAATCTGAGGTATTCAGTTTCATAAAAACTTATCGAAGGGAAGTTGAGAATATATTGGGTCAAACAATCCAAAAGATTCAAAAAGATAATGGAAAAACGTTCATGAATTTCCAAGTTAAAGATTATCTAGAAAAAACATGGGATAAGGCATCATGTTTTAGCAGTAAGAACTCCACAGCAGAATGGAGTTGTTGAGAGAAGGAATTGAATTATCAACAACATGGCTAGAACAATTCTCTTTGAGAAAGACCTTACAAAGAAATTTTGGAAAGAAGTAGTAATGAAATCAGTTTACATATAAAATATAAATTTATTGTGTCCAAAAGAAGAGAAGACTCTATATAAGCTATGGTATGAAAATAAACCATCATTGAAGTACTTTCGAGTCCTCAGAAGTAAGTGTTTCATCCTAAATAATTAGAAACATGGTAATTTTTAATCCCATGGAGATAAAAGGATATTTATTGGCTACTCAAAGAAAAGAAAAGAATATAAATGCTTTAATAAGAATCTGGGAAAGGTTGTTGAAAACTATGATGTAACCATAGTTGATAATGAGAAAAATCTTTAGGAAATACATGATCAGACTCAGGGGGATAGTGATGAATAGATAAGTAGATCAGGGGATGTTCTAGTTATATAGGTTGATTAAGAAGAGGAATTAGATAATGATAAGGATGAGAATAAATCGGTATCTTCATAGAGACCAATGAGAAAATCTGAAATTGATAGATAGAACATAATTGGTGATCAAACAATGCCAGTGTAGACAAGGAGGAAGAAGACTCTGCAGTAGGCATCTTACTTATCATAGGTAGAGCCTAAATTATTTAGTGAAGAAACTGAAGATGAGAATTAGGTTCAGGCTATGAATGAAGAGCTTGACCAAATTGAGAAGAATTAAACATGGGAGATTGTGAGGCCAACAGATGAGAATGTCATCAGGACTAAATGTGTCTTTCACAATAAGATAGATGAATATGGAATAATGATTCAAAATAAATAATGAATAGTTTGAAAAGGGTACTCTCAGATAGAGGGTATTGATGTTGATGAAACATTTTCACTTGTTTCAAATCTAGAGGCAATCAGATTATTCTTGGCCATAGTAGTGCAAAGGAGGTTCAAAGTTTTCTAGATGGATGTCAAGTCAGCATTTCTGAATGGATTTTTGGAAGAATAATTTTATATTGAGTATCTAGATGGTTTTCTCATTTATAAAGCTGATAATATATTTTTTCGGCTGAAGAAGGCTCTATATGGTTTGAATTAGGCACCAAGAGCATGGTATTCAAGATTATATCAATTTTTTAATATGCTCATTTTCCAGTATGTTGGAGTTGATTGGAATCTATATGTGAACAATGATAGTAATAAAAGTATAATGGTGTTGTTATATGTTTATGACATAATCATTGGTGGATCAGATGAAGTATAGTGTAGAAAATTTTTCAAATTCATGAAAAATTAGTTTGAAATGTCAATGATTGGTGAAGTGACATTTTTTTTTGGTTTACAAGTTACACAAGAAAGGAATATTACATTCATTTATCAATATAAATATGCCAAGGAGGTTTTAAGAATATTTGGAATGGATAATTCTAAGTATATGAAGACTCTGGTGTCTACCTAGATGAAACTATCATAGGATGATGATGGAAAAATAGTTAATATCACAGAATATAGGAAAATAATTGGAAGTTTATTGTACTTGAAAGCGACAAGACTTGATATTGTCTTTACCGCATGTCAAATAGCGAGATATCAAAGTAATCCCAAGGAAATCCACATGATTATAGTGAAAAGAATACTTTGGTATTTCAAGGGCACAATGGAGTTTGGTTTGATGTACAATGATAAATCTCATCAAGATTTATTGGGATATACAGATGAAGATTGGGATGGATTAGTAGATGATAGGAAATCAATGTCATAGGTTACTTTATATCTTTGTGGGTTGTTTATTTCATGGTTGATCCAGAAAAAAAGATTACATTTCATTGAGAACTATTGGGAAAAATCTTTCTAGGTATCATTGAAGCATTTTTGAGGTGATTGTGTTTTTTGAAAAAGTGGGCCTCCATGCTATGTTTATTGACAAAACAGACCACAATGTTCAAATTGTTGAAAAAGGAGGGTTTTCATGATGAGTTTTCGAGTTCAAGGAATTTTTTCAACAATCCATGATTGATTGAATAACCTCGACAAAGGAATGGATGATCTGGAGGCAGTACAAAAGGAAAAGATACAAGGTGGCACCGTTTTCCAGTGTTTGTCAAATTTTTGGGCCTCAAAATCAACAAATGAAGAAAAGTGTTTTTGGAAAAGGGAATTGCGCGCCAGTGACTTGGAGGATTTTAAAGTTGTGTGCCACATATTTTTAAAGATCAGAACATCAAAATATGGCAAAGGAAAGAGAGGCTCCCAATTGTTCGTTTGGGCGTGCAAGGTGACTAGGGTGACAAAGGCTCAGGTGGCTGGACTAGCGCACCAGGAGGAGACTTGCGTACGGCGCTCAGGGTGACCAAAATGCATATAAATAGATGTATACCCCTCCTCATTTTTAACAGTTCTCAACACTTAGATAGAATTTTATCTCCATTCATGAAAGTAGGTTTGGCCGCACAAGTTTTTGCTGGGTCGCGCAAGTATAAAGATATTGATAAGTTGCGCACCAATTGATAGTTGTGTGCCAATATTGTTTTGGGCATAAAAGGGTGTGAGTTTCCCTTTTTTTTAGGAAGGGATTTTTGTGAAAATGTTTTGGTGAAACTTGCGCTCTAGGCTTGGATAAGCACGCCAAGGTTGGAGAAGCGCGCCATTTATTCTAGGGTTGTGTGAAAGTTGGAAGATTTCCTGGTACACCTATGGTAAAGTTATATTAATCGGTGGATGATAGTGGAACTTCCATAGAACATATATATACAGAGGAAGATGCATTCATTTGTGATAATTAAGGGACCTACAAGTCCATAATCTATGATTGTATCCTTTCCAGAGCAGTGAGCAAAGGAAGAGGAAGAAGGTGATCCTTTCTAATGGCAGTGATCCAAAGAGAGAGGAACAGGGAGTGACCCTTGGGAAAGCAGTGAGATAACCTTAAACATTGTAAATTTAGTGATCCTAGGAATAGAAGTGATCTAGCCCAAACATTATTTTCAATGATATTTATTGGATTTGGTACAGTGGCATATCATCGTTGTATGCTCCTTCGACGTAGCCCAGTGAGGGTGAACCAAGTAAAAATATTTATGTTTTCCTTCTTGCTTCCATGCATTGCATCCAAAGAATTATCATCAGATAAATAATAAAATAAGTGATCATAATAAACAAAAAAGTTCAAATAAAGTTACCCTTGTGATAAAGAGGTCAATATCTAGTGGAGGAAGAATTTAAAAAATAATATACATAACTTGATTCACCCCCCCCCCTCTTAGGGTATATAGGCCCCTTTTGGTCCTAAAAATCGGTATCATAGGGAAGGTTTCTTTTATAAAAATTTTTATCTCTGAGTTGGTTCAATCAATTTCTCAAGTTAAATACTCAATCTTCTCTTATCTTAGTATGCCATGGAAAAGGGAAGAACTTTAAAGAAGAATCATAAATCTTGTGAAATTCCCCAGTGTGTAAGTATCAACGGAAAGAGTGTGATTCAGTTAAAGGAATCAAGTAGTGAAAAGAATAATGATTTGGATAAGTTGTATAGTGAAAATACTTACTCATTCAATGATGTAGAAGGAATGAGTGAAGAACCTGATATTCCAAGTGATTTTGGAACTACTGATGATTAAGAAACTCCTAGAAGGTGAAAATGGAATTTATACTTGAAACAAAGGAATTGGATCATAAGTTTGATGAAGATATTAAATCTAAAGATATCCAGATCTAGGAAATGGAAATTGAGTTTAACAAGCTAAGATGATCAAATCACAGGATTATTTATGTGGCCACTGATCTGAGGGAGAAGAATGACTCTCAAGGTGAAGAACTACAAAAGTTTTCTATAAATAGAGAAAATCTAAAAGCTGGTGTCAAGGGAAAGAATTTGAACTCAAATGAAATTCAGAATCTAAAATCTAGAAATGATTATCTTGATACACAGCTATCTGAACTAGTTCAGAAGAGTCAAAGGCTACAACAAGAGAATGCACGTTGTTCTTATTCTATTGCTCAGGAAAAATTAAAAGTAAAGGAAAAAAGTCACATGGTGGATAAGATCACACGTGAATTGGAAAATGAGATATGTAGGGGGAAGGATCTCAAAAAGTAACTCAATGCTCAAATTGAATCAATGAATATGAAGATTCAACAATTGGGAGAAGATCTTGTATTAGAAAATAAATAAGTGGAAAAATCTAGTACCAAAGAAAATCCCAAGTTAAAGGATTCCTTGAACTTACTATTTGATTATCCTTTGACTGTGGATGATGAAATGAAAAGAAAATATTCCAAATCTGAAGATAAACAAGAACATATTTTCTCATATCAAAGTCCATACAGTCTAGGAAAAACTGGCGTTGGATTTGATGAATCCCCTCCCATGCATGATAGGAAGAGAGTCATGAACAGCTCCAAAAATAGAAAAAGTCCTGCAATTTCTAAAGACAGACATAAAATTCATTTATAGGAAGTAATGATCTCATGTGTTATTTCTGTGGGATTCATGGTCACACATCAAGATTTTTTTCAGACACTCGGGAATACATTTCATGCTGTGAAGATAGAAATTTTTCTAAATCTAAGAATAAGATGAAGCATCATGATAAATCTGAAAGAAGAGTCTCTCAGAAGACAGTATCCATGAAGTGATTCTATTGTGGAAGAATGGGGAACACCAGGAGTATGTGTTAGGAATATCATGAGATCAGTGTCAGAAGAAGAACTCAAGATGCATCAACATTTCATTTGATAAATGATGAGATGAGGTATGAATTTAATGGAAGATGTTTTGTATGTTCTGATCATGGACATTTGTCAAGAAATTTCAGTAAGAAGAATGCAGGAAATGAAAAGGAATCTAGAAGGATATCCCCAGCACAGGCAGTGTACAATGAAGAAGCCTATACTAGAATACAATATGGTAAGATGAAAAATAGGTTTTCACTCTCAGTGAAATTACAAAGAGATCAACGAAAGTTGTATCAATCACCTCCTCTTTTACACTCACAAAAACTTCCCTAGAATGGATGTAGACAATCCTAGAAGATAAAGGGAGGATATTCCCTTAGTTTAATTAAGAATAATGTAATTTCATTGGAAGACTCAACTCCAACAAGAAAATGTGGCATGACTTGAACAATTGATAAAAGAAATATGACTAAATAATTTCTTGGAAAATTCACATGTCATGCCACATATCGAGAAGTGAAGTAAAGAGAAAGAAAAATTCAATGGCGGAATAAGCAAGAGCAGATTTCCAGTGGAAAGATTCCTGCTCGAAGAAAGAGTTATGAAAAATGGCATATTGGTGGAGCATAAAAGAAGGAAATCTCTAATAATGGGATTAATTCCCAAATTGTGAAAAAGGTAAAGCATCCAGAATCTAAACATCAAAAGAAGAATCAAAATGTGGGTAAAGAATTCCTGGTCATATGGACAGAACAGTTGAAGTTGGCTAGGAAATTGGAGCTGGCAATGAAAGAGTGTGATACTTTCTAAGAAAGAATCAAAGTGTCGACCCATCAGTATCAACCACAATCCTCTTCTTGAGGATTTTAGAAATCCCCCTCTCCCTATGTGTATAAATTCTATTAACTGATGTACAAGTGTTTCAAGTCCAAGGGGAGATATGATCCAAGGGGAAGTGGTATCTAAAGATTCAAAGTGACAAAGTGATATGCTTCAGAGTTTCAATTGATTCAAATCAGGTACCAGAGTTGAAGAAGAAAGGGAGAAACTGAGCACAATATAAAGTGATTGTGTTATTAACTTTATCTCTTATTTCCTATACCGAGTTTGACTCAGTAGGCTTATAGGTTTTGTTGATGGCTCATTTCTAAGAGGAGAATTTACCAAATGAAGATCTCATTGATATAATTGAGCTGGAGAAGTTTCTCAAACCTATAATCACATGTGAAGAAATAATGTAGGAGAAGAAGAATTTTTATGGGTCTAAACAATAGGCCTTGTAACTAGAAGAGATGGACATAAAAGGGGGATCATTATATATTCTAATCAGATGAAATTTCTTAAAGGGATATGATGGTTGATGAAATTACATGAGAAGACAATGATCAGAATAGTTAAATCTCACATATAATATTAGATTCAACAAGTGCTATTACAAAATGGTTCTATCGTTTAAATCTGTATTAGATGGTTGTGTTCTGTTGAAATAGGAGATGATATGATAAATATTATACATTGAAACTAAATATCTCACAAATCTATACATGGATAATCCAGTGGTTTTGAGTTTCATTGAATATATACCCATCAGAATAATGCTCTAGTTAAGGTGTTAGTCATCCGCTGAGAGAATACGGATTGCGGTGAAGCAACAACAATCATGCATTTTATGATTATTTATTTTTTTCTAACAATGTGGTATCATCTAAATGTTTTTACGATACCAAGGAACTGTCAAAGAATATCAGCAATGTTTCAATAAGAAGCTGTGAGAAGTATCTGAAAGAAATGATGCAACTGTAAAATGACATAGTGACAAGATGATTATCATAGGTAGAGCCCAGATGTTTTGAAGAAGCTGAAGATGAAAATTGAGTTCAGCCTATGAATGAAGAACTTGAACAAATTGAGAATAATTGGATATTTATAGATCACCATGAAAGAATGGAACATTGATTTCTAAATCTAAATATTTTAGGGAGGTTTTGTGAACTATTTGGAATGGAAAATACCAAGGAGATGAAGACTCTGATTTCAACCTAAATGGAATTATCAAAACATTATAATGGAATGGAAGTAAATGTAATAGAATATAGGCAGTTTATTGGAAGTTTATTGTACCTAAGAGCGAAAAGACCTGATATTGTTTTTTCCATAGGCCAAGCAGCGTGATATCAATGTAATCCCAAGGAAATCCACATGCTTGTAGTGAAAATAATACAATGGTATATTAAGGGCACTGTGGATTTAAATTTGATGTATAATGACAAATCTCAGCCAGAACTATTGGGATATACAGATGCAAATTGGTTCGGTTCAGCGGATGACAGGAAATCAACATCAGGATGTGCTTTATATCTTGGTGGATTGTGTATTTCTTGGCTAATAAAGAAGCAAGGTTTCATTTAATTAAGCACCATGGAAGATGATTATATTGTGTCCACTCGAGAATGCACACAGTTATTGTGGATGAAGTAGTATCTTGATGATATGGGAGTTTAAGTGAAGTTTATGATCAAAATCTAGTTCAATAACTCAAGTTCTATAAATCTTAGCAAAAATCTCATCCATTACTCATGAACAAAGAACACTGAGATAAAGTGTCATTTTATCAAGGAGAAGGTTGAGCAGGGACTCATGAAGTTGGATTATATGCCAAAAAAATTACAAGTTTCCAACATTCTGACAAAGGCCTTACCCAAGGAGGCTTTTGAGAGACATTTACTGGCTCTGGGATTCTAGTAGACTCCCCTCACTTGAAAAAAGAGTGTGGATGTGAAAGCCCCCCCACTCCCCGAGGTATGGTGTGTTTTCCTTACTATACTAATATGTGCTCTCTACTCTGTTGCATACCACAAAGGAGTGGCCTTTGGGTTCATTGAAAAATGGGTAGAAAGAGTGACTCCTAAAGGGGAGAGATTGTGGCTAGAGAAGGGATACAATGTCTTTTTAAAAGACATAGGGAGAAGCTGACAAGTGGAGCAACGAGCAGCGAGACAGGGGGAGTTTCTCAAGACATGTGAAGAAACTGATAGGGGGAGAACCATGATAAGAGTATGTGGTGTTTGAAGTGATTATCCAGATCTTAGCTTGGACAAAAAAAGAAAACAATAAGTGAAGAAGGTGAGTATTAAATCTGACGATGCTATAAGTGATCGATTAAAGAATAGATATCACGACAGATGAGGATCGTGATAAAAGTAGAAGAGTGGTATTGGAATAGTGTTAGAAGGTTTCCAAAAATCATAAATTGGTATCATTTTGGTATCAATAATTGGTGTCCAAAATGAATTGATTCATTGATGAACTTTTCATTTACTCTTGTTTCTCATGTCGAGCGTTTCTCATGTGGGCTCAGAATATGTGTTGAGTGAATCCTTGATCGTTATCAGAATCGCAAGAGGTGAATGGTGGCTGAAGAATTAACATGGTATCATTTTATGGAAGAGTTGTAAAAAATAAAAAGGGTGATACTGTTGGTAAAAAATACCTCTAGGTATCATTGAATCATTTTTGAGGTGATTGTGCTTATTGACAAAGTGGGCCTCCATACTGTGTTTATTGAAAAAACAGGCCATGATGTTCAAATTATTGAAAAAGGAGGGTTTTCATGACAAGTTATCAAGTTCAGGGAATGTTTTCAACAATCCATGATTGATTGAAAAACCTCGACAAAGTAATGGATGATCTGGAGGTAGTACAAAAAGAGAAGATACAAGTTGGCGTCATTTTCTAGTGTTTGCCAAATTATTGGGCCTCAAAATCGACAAATAGAGAAAAGTTTTTTTGGAAAAGGGACATGTGCACCAGTGTATTGGAGGCTTTGAAATTTTTTAACCATATATTTTTCAAGATCAGAACATCAAAATATGGAAAAGGAAAGAGAGGCACCTAAGTGTTCGTTTGGGTGCCCAAGGTGACTAGGGCGACAGAGGCTCAGGCGGCCGGACTTGCGCGTTGGGAGGAGACTTGCGCATGGTGATCAGGTTTCCCAAAATGCCTATAAATAGAGGTCTACCCCTCCTTATTTTTCACGGGGCTCAACACTTAGAGAGAATTCGAGCTCTAGTCGCGCAAGGAATCATGTGCATTAGGTTAAGGATATATATATTTATTTGAATGTATGTGCATTCAAGAAAGTAGTAGAAGGAATCATGTGCATTAGGTTAAGGATATATATATTTATTTGAATGTATGTGCATTCAAGAAAGTAGTAGAAGCTCTTAGTTATAAAGTTCCAAGAGTTGATTGTTTGGTTTGGTTCCAACCTGAGGTGGGGTACCTTTCCAAGTACTCAATTTTATAAATGATTTAATAAATTAGTTGCTGCACTTTTTTTAGAATTTAATTCATGCAGTGAAGTATTTAGATTAAATACCTCTTAAATGTGAATTTAGCATGTTTCGTGATTTAAAATGATAAATTTAATTAATTAATTGTTTGGTAATCAATATCATGATTTTATAATAAAACCCCTCCAATAGAGGTGTGTTTTCTTCAAGATAAAATTAGTGGATGAACTTTTATGATTTCTTGGATTATTGTATTGATATTTATTTATCGCCTTGATGTTACATTTGAAATATGATATGTTTAGGACATGACCCCTAATGGAATTAGAATAATGGAGTTTTCCTTTTTAAATGATTAAATATCCAAGGCACTGTCTAAGTTCTTGGTCTGGTTTTTAGATTGGAATTACCCATGTAGGTGATTTCCTTTTTCCATTGACACCTCCTAAGTGACCCATGGATCCATATGATTACAATTGACATGATTTGGTGAATTGAATGAGTTTAATTAAGTGAAATGGTTAATGCATGATGATTAACCTTCAAATGATAATATTAAATTATTTTGAATGTATTGAATACTATTAACACCATGGGTGAAACATGGATGCCTAAGTAAGAATGCCATAGATGGAATCAATGGTTTATTATACTTTACCTTGGGTGATACATGGATTCCCATGTAGGAATGTCATGGACAGAATCAAGTTCATAAATGAATAATAGGTCCATATCTATAGCACCCCTTACCATGTTAATGGAAGGTATCCGAGTGAACCTTAATTACTGAATATATCTTAAATGGATTAAATGGATGGTTTAAAGCTACTTTACCTTGTAAAACTAATTAAATTAAAGGCTTAAACCAAATGAAATATTAAGTGACCTCATTATCAAACAGGAATAGGCTGACTCGATCTCGACTTGGATTCTTATCAGGGAATGCCTTGAGAACTCAGGAACCCCATTACGATTCAAGGATGTGTCTTGCTTAGGTTGAGACGAACCTAGATCATGATCCTTGTCTATTCTTGGATGTTTGGTATGACACTATAGGATCCATCACATAGTATTAAAGGATGCATTGGATACACTACTTGGTTCCAGCATTGACGAGTAGGTTCCATGGTTAAATCCCATAGGGCCCAGTCTTTGCTTAGCTCTGTTTTACCTTGGATGAAATCCTTGGAATCGGTAGGAATCTTATTGTGGAATGCCTTGGAATATGATCCTTGGATTACACTCTTACCCTTAGCTAGGCTATAGTTATTACTGATTTAGAGACCTTTTAGTTCTATGTCGCCTTGGTTATTACATTGGGACTTCACTAGTATATATCATTACAAGTTGCCTTGTTACATATTAGAACCTTAACTATTGTTAACAGGTGACTTATTTATAAACTCATCATAATCCATTAATGAACTGGTTACATGTTCGGACACCATCCAAGGGCTGAAGCAAGTATAGCCATCAGATGTCTCATAGCAACCTAGACGGTTGATGTTATTTATTTCATTTATTATTATTATGCATACTTGCACACTATTTAATTTATATTACACTATTAGGATTGGGATATAAACTGGTGGGTGTCGGCCTACTGAGATTTATATCTCACACCCTGCTCAAGTACCATTGGCACCTAAGTAGACCTTATATTTTCAAGACCTAGGTTGTTTTTTGTGTTTCTCATACCTAGAGTTAGGAGCAAAGGACCGAGCTAGAGCTCAGGATGGTCAAGGACATCTCCCATGGGGTTTTGTTTTCTTTCCCTTGTTTTTATATTTTATTGGGAAGCATGTTGTACTATTTACTACTTTCATATATGTATCATCACTATGTCATGCATTTATTTTTTGTGTAAACTACTGTTAACCACTTTTATTAAATTTAACATAAGAATCTGTCTTATGCTGCTTTATCATTGCTACTTACTACTTCTGTTATTGATTTTTATTTACTATTTTATACCACTATGAAACTATGATAAGATGGTATAGTCTCCCCACTATCACCTCCTGAGACCCTCATTTCTAGTCGGTAGCCTCTGGCATACGAGGAGGCATGCTTGAGGCCATGTAGCGACCGGTCCAGCTACCATTTTAGTGGTGAGATGGGTCAGGATGTTACAAAGTGGTATCAGAAGATATATTTTTCCTTCATCTTACTACTTTTAGTTGGTAGACAGAAGACTAGTAAAGTTTTTGTGCTTGAATAATAGTTGTGCTTGTGATTGATCACCCCACGTACGGGAAATGACCAAGTGTCCAGGGATGAGATTATTGTTCATTGTTGTTCACTATTACATTTGATATGATTTAATCTTGAGCAATTGGTGTACTTAATGTTACTAATGATTTATGGAATTTCTAAAATTTTACCCTTGGCCTGCTATGGAAAGGATGAAACATAGCATGCATCATAATAGGTATGTAGGGAGTCCACATGCCATGCATATGCCATGCCATGCAGTTTCATATGTAGAATTCTTGTTGTTTTGGATTTTTTTTCTTGAGTGTTATGTCATGAATATATTTATACCTATTTATGTAATTCATTATCATGCCTTCTATGGTTATTTCTTTTTATATCATGCTTCTATGATTAAAATTCCATGCTTATGTGATTTCATCATGTTGCTCTGTGTTAGCTGCTTGTAGTGACATGCTATCTTGCTTTGATATATATAAATGGTTTCATAGTCTATGTTTATTGGTTTCAATTATAATGGAAGCTAGTTTTTAGTTGTAAGGTGTATGGGCGCCTTATAGTCGGGAAAAGTTAACCCGTGTATTTGAACCATTGTAAAAGGCTGTGAGAATTAAAATTCTAAATTAAGTTGGTTTTTGACAAAAGGGAGACAAATTCCAAAATATAAAGTTTATAGTCTCTTTATATGTTGGTAGGTGTCCACCCATATGATTGGGCCATTGTATTTGACCGCGTTAAATTTTTAATTTAGTTTGGTTTCGATTCATGGGAGCCAATTTTCAATCCATGAAGTGTATGGGCCCTTTATGAATTGGGAAATGGAAACCCGTTTTAAATTGTGATGGCATGTTGTACCTTGAGATGTTTATAAATGTTAAATTTGTTTATATTTAACATGAAATGAATTGGTTAAATACTTAAAAGTGCAACTGGACCCAAGTAGGTCAGTTGGAACATGTTTATTTTGATATAACCCATTTGGATGTTTGAGTCTTAATAATTTGAGCAACTGTTATTGGGATACTTTCTAGAGAACCCAGGTTGTCTCAAAGGGACCCTAATAGGTTGTCTTAACTATTAAAATAAATCTATTATGATAAATTTCTTAATTAATATTGGAATTTCAAATGCCTCTAAATTTCTTTAAAAAGAAGTTTGATACAACTTTCCTACCTTGTTTTAAAATGGGTACTTGATGTTTATTTTAAACCCTATAAATGTCTGCAATGTGAATAAATTTAAAGGGATTTAAAATAGAACCTGTAGTGGTGTCCCCTATTTAAAACCCTCGTGTAAGGGTGGTTAAATCTTCTTTGAGTTTCCTTTGAATGGAACCTTTAGCAATGGCTTAGATGATCATCTTTTGAGCCTAGTGACTTTTTTTGGTGTGACCTAGTATTAGGGTTGATGACTATACTTCTTAAGGGGATATCCCATGGTAGGTATCACCCTTATAATTTAAATTCCTTTCTTGTACCATGAGATTTCATGACTTTTGGTTCCATTCGGGTGTTGTTGTCCCAAGTAGGACTTTCAATTTTAAAATGAAACCCTTGCTCGGGCAGGTGGTCATGTTTTTCTTTGGCCTTTGTTGTGGGTTTGAGCATCGGTAAATGCTATGTTGAAGTAGTTTAGACATTCCTAGGGCATAGTTAGATGCTTTGTAGGTCTTTTGACCCTTTCCTCTTCTCAGAAATGGATGACTAGTTATGGCGTCATCTAGGATAATGGTTGTATGAGGCAATACTACTCTGAAATAAATCTCTTGTGTTGTTAAGTGCGGTCTCGGGTCATCTCCTTAGTAAATTGACCTATCGTTATATAATTAGTTTCATCCTAATGCTCAATATTGATTTTAGATGAATCGGGTGTTTTGACACACCAATCTCATTGCTTTGACCTTCTTTTATGTTTTAACACTATGATCGTAGTTCATAGGATCATCACACATTCATTTTAGTTGTTTTGATCTAGAGCACTTATGAGAGGATAGTTTTCTTTCTTTTGTGACTAGGAAACTCCTAATGTGGGGAGTGTCATGTTGAAACCTGGTAAATGTTTCCTTCCATGTAGAAGGATCACAACCTAAGGAAGACCATTTGTAAATAGTTGATCTTACTTTAATGACCTTGAGTCTTACAAGTTTTAATTATGTTTTGGTGCTTTCTAGATAACATGATGACGATGAAGTTTTCTATGTATGAAACCTCAGGAAAACATAGTGGTTCTTGGTAGACTTAGGTGGTTAAATATAGAGCGATCATGGAATGGCTTGGATAGTAAAAGAACCTATTTGATTAAGTGTTGGTGTATCGGTAGGTGAAGCTAAGCTTCCTCCTTGAAGTCGACCAGTTGTGGTTTGACCGTTTTTTCTTCCAATAGTTGGGTGTGTTTGATTGGAAACTATTTCAACCCTCCTAGTGTATTCTGCTAAGTGACGATTATGTCCCATATCTTAATGTCATCCTAGATTCATTAAGAGAGCGTCGGTCTTATGCTACATTAAATCTTTAAAATCTATTGAGCTTTTTCATGTGGTTCTTTATCAGTTTTATATGTTGAAGCATGGTTCTTATCGAGTCTTGGTAAGTCCTGAGTGATTCCTGGATTCCCAAGTAGGAACAACTTGGTTGGACTCATGGACTCCAGTCGTTTCTTTTAAATTATGTCAGCCGCCTAATCCAAGCATCTTCAAGATAAGTCAGCTGAGTGGCTCGACTCATTATATCTCTCTCTTATTCAATGTTCACGGTCATAAGGAACCATTTTAAAGCATGTTGACAGGTGAAGGTAAGTGTGGTTTCAGGGTTATCAGTGTCTTATGAGAAACCTTTCATGACCAGTTTCTACTAGGTCGATCGGGATCTGACCATTCATTTTTAATGAAATAATTCCATGAACATTGTTAGGATTATTAGAGGCATGATTTGTACAGAAATACTAATGGTGGAGGTACCATGGCTTGTAATTGGACCTTTTTTAGATTAAAACCTAAGGTGGGAAGTACCTTTGGCTAGTTATTTATTAATATAGTGAAGTGATCGTGTCTCTATCTTAATAGGCTCGTGTGAGCTCTGTTTCGGCGTTCTAGTTAGAAAGTGAGTGTTGGCTCAGGTTGTAAAGGCTTAAGTGCAGAATGCATAATATGATCTTAAATGTGTGTTGGGAATTGGAAAAACAGTGAAACTATTGAATGAAACTTCACAAACCTCATAGGTTGAGTTATGTTTTTTGTTGTTTTCTAAGGATTCTTGGGGATGACAAGTTTTAAGATGGGGAGATTGTAGAGTCTCATGTTTTGAACCGGACAAGAATCTGAAGGAATTTGAAATTTTTCAATTACTGAATGGTTCATTTTTTAAATCAAGCCTTGGAATATAATTGTGAGAGTTGGGTCACTTCAAAGTGATGATTTTGGACTTGGGTGAAGTTTGTTCAGTTTTTTTGGTGGCTCGAAGAGTTTTGGGAGCACCGAAAATAGAAAAAAAAGGTTTTTGGTAAGCTGTATAGGGCCCACGGTTTATCTGAAATCATGTGGCCCACTACAGGAAATCGTGCAGCTATGTTCAAGGGGGGTAGATACGTTTCACACGGGCTACACACAGTTTTCCAAACCATGAACCTAGCCTATATAGTGTGTTCTGGGAGGAATTATCCTCATACTATACACCAAAAGTTTTGCGCATAGTTTGGAAAACAATATGGTTCAAACTATGCGATTGGGTCTATTTAAGAAATAAATTAAATTAAAAAAAAACACTCAAACCCTTACCCATCTCTTGCTTGACCCGCACAATGCAGCACCCCCCATGGGGTTCCCCATTGATGCACGACGCCCCTCCTTGATTCCTCCTTCGAGTGTCGATCTTCCGCCGTTTCTTTATGATTCTTCCTCAAATCATCAAGGTAAGGTCTTCTACCCTAGTCTCCTTCCTCTTCTAGGCCAATTTTGGATTCTCCATCAACCTATGAATTTTTTCCAAACCTATGGATATGATTTAACTCGGATTTTTTGGTGTTCTTCTAGTTTTATGTTATGTGATGGCTTCCTCAGGTCGTGTTCTTTCATGTTCCAGCAACCGTCATTGAAGGCGATGCAGTATCCCTTTGATTTGGTTCCCCACTATCATCTAAGGTGAGGATTTGCACTTTTGACTTTGTTTTGCACCTCCTTCATTAGGGTCTATATGTGTTTTTGACTTCCTAATGTTTAATTGGTAGTGTGTTGGACTGTTCTGTGTGGTTTTGGGTTTCCACTGCCATCCGAGATAAAGGATTATACCCGATTCTTGGTTTCGCACCATTTAATTTAGGACCTTAAGGTGTTTTGAGTCTCTAGAATTTTTTATTGGGAGTTTTGATCGTCTTTGAAGGTCCACGCTCACATACATAGTTATTTATAGATATAAATATATAGATATCTTCCATGTACATGTTCCCTCGTGGCACGAGGAATCATGTGCATTGGGTTAAGGATATATATATATATATATATATATATGAATTTATGTGCATGAAAGTGAGTAGTAGCAGCTCCTAGTTATAAAGTGATAAGAGTCGATTGTTTGGTTTGGTTCCAACCTGAGGTAGGGTCCTTTTCCAAGTCCTCAATTTTATAAATGCTTTAATAAATTGCTTGCTATAATTTTGTTATAATTTAATTCATGTAGTTAATTATTTAGATTAAATGCCTCTTCATGTGAATTTATCATGTTTCATGATTTAAAATGCTAAATTTAATAAATGAATTGTGTGATAAGCAATATCATGATTTTATAATAAAACCCCTCCAACGGAGGTTCACTGTCTTCAAGATAAAAGTAGTGGATAGACTTTTATGCTTTCTTGGATTATTGTATTGATATTTCTTTATTTCCTTGATGTTATTTTTGAAATATTACATGTTTATTACATGACCCCTAATGGAATTAAAAGAAATGAGTTTTCCTTTTTTTAATTATTAAATATCCAAGGCATTGTCTAAGTGCTTGGTCTAGTTTTTAGATTGGAATTACCCATGTGGGTGATTGCCTTTTTACATTGACACCTACTAAGTGACCCATAGAGCCATATGATTATAATTTACATGCTTTGGTAAATTGAATGATTTGAATTAATTAAATGGTTAATGCATGATAATTAACCTTCAAATGATATTATTAAATTATTTTGAATGTATTGAATACTATAACACCTTGGGTGACACATGGATTCCCAAGTAGGAATGCCATGGATAGACTCAATGGATTATCATACTTATACCTTGGTTGATACATGGATTCACATGTAGTAATTCCATGGATGGACTCAAGTTCATAAATGAATAATAGGTTGTATGTTCGTAGTACCCCTTACCATATTAATGGAAGGTAGCATAGTGAACCTTAATTATTGAATATATCTTAAATGGATTAAATGAATGGTTTCAAGCTACTTGACCTTTTCAAACTAATTAAAGGAAAGGATTGAACCAAATGAAATATTAAGTGACCTCATTATCAAATAGGAATGGCATGACTCGAGATCATCTTGGATTCTTGTTGGGGAATGCCATGAGCACTCAGGAACCCCATTCTAATTTAAGGATATGGCTTACTTAGGTTAAGACAAACCTATATCTCAATCCTTGTATATTCTTGGATGCCCAATATGACACTGTAGGATCCCTCAAATAGTATTAAAGGATGCCTTGGATACACTCCTTGGATCCATAATTGATGAGTAGGTGCCATGGTTAAAGCCCATAGGGCCCAGAATTTGCTTAGCCCTGTTTTACCTTGGATGAACTCCTTGGACTCAGTGGGAATATTATTGTGGAATGCCTTGGACTATTCTCCTTGGATTACACTCTTACACTTAGCCAGACTATAGTTATTATTGAGTTGGTGACCCTTGAGGTCTGCATCACCTCGGTTGTTACCTTGGGACTTCACTAGTAGATATCATTATAGGTTGCCTTGTTACATCTTGGGACCTTTGATATTGTTAACAGGTGACTTATTTATAAACTCATCATAATAAATTAATGAACTAGTTACATGTTCAGACACCATCCAAGGGCCGAAGAAGGTATAGTCATCAGGTGTCCCATAGGAACCTGGACAGGTGATGTTATTTATTTATTTATTTTTATTATTATGCATACCTACACACTATTTAATTTATCTTACATTTTTAGGATTGGGATAGGCACTGGAGGGTATAGGCATTCTGATATTTATATCTAACACCCTACTTGGGTACCCTTGGTACTCGAGTAGACCTTATACTTGTAGGACCTAGGTTATTTGTTGTGTTGCTCATACATGGAGTTGGGAGAAAAAGACTAAGCTGGAGCTTAGGATGCTTAAGGAGATCGCCCGTGGGGACTTGCTATCTTTCCCTTATTTTTTCATTGTATTGAGAAGCATGTTGTACTATTTACTTCTTTAATATATGTATCATCACCATTTCATGCATTCATATATTATGTAAAATGGCGTTGACCACTTTTATTAAATTGAATATAAGAATTTGTCTTCTGTTGCTTTATCATTTCTACTTACTACTTCTATTTTGATTGTTATTTACTATGTTATACCGCTATGAAACTCTAATAAGAGGGTATAGTCTCTTCACTATCACCTCTTGAGACCCTCTTTTCTAGTTGGCAGCCTCTAGCATACGGGGATGCATGCTTGAGGTCATGTGGTGACCAATCCGGCCACCGTCTTAGTGGTGAGTTGGGTCAGGACGTTACAAGGACTATAGCATAAGGAAGAATTTCCAAATCAGAGTTGTACTAGGGTAACTAATCAAGTAAAGGTGATCAGAGATAATTGAGTAAGGCCAATAGGCCCAACCAGTTCCTATTGAAGATAATTTATGTGTCCATAAGAAAGTGTGACCTAACAAGCTCATAGAGGAAGATCAGAATAATTATCCTAGAGTGGATAAATCCTTAAATAAAGGAGGAAGTATTTCAGTTAGTGATAAAAGAATAAGGAGTCTCTCAGTTGGAGCTGAAGAAGAAGAAGTCTCTCAGTTAGAGCTGGGAGTAGGAGAACGGTTGGGGGGTATAACCAATCAAGGCAGAAGAGTTGGATTTATAGGGGTATACCTAGAATCAAGTGTAGGATCGATTACTAGGGGGTATAACCAGTTATTGTATGAACCACTATAATTGAAAATAAATATTATAGTGTATAATTCATGTTGGGTTATAGGCAACATGATAAGGAGTGGGTATTTGAACCGGAACTTGTAAATATTGTGTGTTTATCTATCTATTATTACTACTGTACATGAGGTGAGAATGAGAGATATCACAAAGTGGATCAATAACCTTAACAAGTTCAAGAGTTGATTTCAAAAGATAAAATAATTCATAAAAAATCTTAGCATTGATTCACCCCCCCCCCCCTCAGTGGAACATAATTTGGTTTAGGGATCTACATTTCATTCATGTATATAGTAGTGAGGATGCCTCAGCTAGCCATATTTGGTGAAACTCAATTCCAGGAGAGATGAAATTTCTAGTGTGGTGTATCTAGAATCATTCTTTATTTGTGGAAATTGTATTATAGAGTAATGTTATCACACTTGTTTAAAAATTCATGTTCTATGTGAGATAAAATATGGAATATATACTACGTCTATTCTTTTAAGGGGAGTGGACTCAATACAACTAGCTTCACATGGAGGATTAATGGGGGTTGTGCTTCACTTCATTTCTATGATCACTTTATCACCACGTATTTCCAGTCCAATGTAGGTAGGCTCTCAAATTTTTAGGCATAACTTATCATTTTAATCACTATTTTCTGGGTTATTTGGGAGCTCTGTAATGATGGATGATATAACGGAGTCAAAAAAATAGAAAACCACATTAAAGTAAAATTCTTATCTACTTTTGATAGTCTCCTTTTGGATTCCAGGGGCTGTGTGAGCCAGAATTTCATCAAGAGTTGGATTCCCTCCACTTCTAATTTTAAAGTTTCCTGAAAAGGGTTCCATGCATAGAGGTGGACTCATATGATATTATAATAGATATTTTCTCATGGATTTCTCAAACTTCTATGGTGAGGGTAATTCTCTCATCATTTAATCTTTTTCCTTCTTTACTAACTTGAATATCTACATCTCGAATAATATTATTTTTCTATGATTGAAATGGAATTTGTGCTTATTATCCAGTATCTTTCATGGATCCTCCCTTGCCACCAGAGAATTGCATATACTTTCAAATCCTATAAAGAAATGATTCATAAGGGTGTAAAGATTCTTCATACCTAGAAATAGGATAATTTTTCAGTGGATTTCATAGCTTCCAAAGGAGTAAAAGAGGAGGCATTGATTTTTTATCTAATTGTTGGATCTCTTCTTAGGGATTGTAATAATTTTATTTGTGAAACCACTTTTGGGCTTCACCACTTCAATCCCCCTTAATGATTTATATATATTTATGTATCCTTGTTTTTCTTTTTATTGAAAAACTGATTCAAATTTTTAGTGTATTTATGAGTTAGTTAATATTGATCTTTATAATATCTATAGTATTTGGTATTCCAATCAATGAAATTAAAATTATTTCAAAATTATTTGTGTGATGATCTAGAAAAATACATAACAATTTTTCCTATTAGTACCTTCAATTCATTGAAAAAAAAAAAGAAAAATTGATTCATTGATATATCTGAGATATCGACTTTCCCAATAGGATTTCAAACCTTTGAAATTACACATGTCACATTTATCTTTTAGTTTTTAAAACCGTGAAAAAAAAATAGTTGGTATACATCATGAAACTTTTAGCTACTCTATGTAATGAATCGTGAGAGGGGAACTCATCCAAAGAAGTCGATCATTTTTTTTAATAATTTTTTTCAGTATATAATCATGAAATTTTTTTTCTTAAATCCATTCAAAAGTAAGAATAAATACTTTTAGTTGTAAAATATATCAATTTTGATAGTTCCTTAAAACCTAATGGTTTCTCTATCTCCTTATATATTGTGGTTTGTGATTGGATCAAGAAATATATGATAGTTTCAGTGTAGTATTACTTTAAGGATGGTTCTCTTCCTTGAGTTACCACTGACTATATGCCTTTTATCAGTCCTAATGTGAACTATCCCAGCAAATTTTATGAATTATAACCAATAAATTTTTATTATTTTTCATATAAGGTTCGCACAATAATCCTCAATACTAGATTACCTTGAATCTTACCTCTATAAATCTCATATTAATGACATGATTTTCTCAAAGGTAGGAGCATCTAGGGGGTGAATGGCCTGGCCTATGGAATGTTATCATACATTGATAAGAATTTGGTAGGATCCAATGTCCCGACCAAGATCGATATAGAGGAAGATTGTGATATGATTGAATGGAACTTCACACTAAAAGTGATTAGATGGTGTGTCTTATCCGAATGTGTTTGTGACCTAATTTTTTGCTACTTCTCTTCACCTTGGTTTACAATATCTCTTATGGAAAGATGGTTTGAGTTTTTCAAATCAATATGGGATATTCTCCAAGGATATCTTCTCTAACAAGATTTATTTATCTTGTCTGAGGATGTGTTGGAGTTGGTTCCCTAAAACCAACTTCTATGTACTTTATGATAACCTATATTCATAGTTTTTGAATATTAACAAACTTATTATCATATCATGATTATTATTCTGCATAACATAGTATATGATAATGTCCCAAGAGTATTTTCCGCACTAAAAGGTCACAATAGTTCTCTACTATGATGATAACCTGGAAGTGCTATGAAAATATTCTTAAATATATGTTCTATAGCTGGATGATATCATTTTAGGGAAACAAATGATACAGGATATCAGGGGTGGACACTCATAGGACTTTGAGGCACCTTCTCATGGTGTACTCCCTTGGTAACATTCAGTTGGATATATGAGAATGAGATCCACTAGTAGGAAATCCACATTTATATGTGTAATTGGATGTTCTTATTTGTGGGCATGGGTATTTATACTTAGTCTTTAATATTATTATTAATGAGTATTATGAGTCGTGTACTTTGATGTATTGATGAAAACCATGATGACAAATTTTCGCGATGAGGTAGGATACATTGGGTGTGTCACGAGTAATATTACATTAATGAATCATGTGAGAAAGGATTTGTCCCTTATATTCTTTAATGAAAGTTGATATCATGGTCCCTTTAATGGAAATGATATAGCCAAAATAAATCCATGTACATGGTGCTCTATAGGAAAGTTTAATTTCTAGAAAGTCAAAGAAAGAGACATCAAGCACATAGATTGATGGAACCAGCATGCAACCTTCTTGACTAGAGATATCATGATAAAGGGATTATATTAAAAAATAAGCATATGTATGTGGTATTGTGTTGTTGTGGCATTAAATTATTTCTCTATGGGTTCCTTGGTGAATTTCTAGATGCTAAACTTGGACTTTAGGTTGCTTCGCCTAATGCCACTTAAAAAGATCCCTAGAGGGTCACACACTAAGTGTATCCAAAATCTCAGTTAAATAATATATTATTATTTATTATTTAAAAAGTTAAATAAATATTATTCCTAGATGTGGTTTAATAATTATTCATGTATTCTTGATTGAATATATACTATCATTATTTATTCAAGAGAATATAATGTGAGTTGAATATTTAATAAATATTTATTTTCTATTTAGTAAATATAATATTTATTTATTTATGGTTTAATAATGAAATGATATTCATTTAATAAATAATTATTCATTATTCAAATCCTGATAAATATTTTGAATGAATGGAGGACTGAGTTTAATGGTCCTGTGAGAAATAATAAATATTGAATATTATTTGATTAAAAAATATTTAATTTAATTCGAAAGTTAAGCGCATGTCGATAAATATTATTATTATTATTATTTTACATGGGGTTATATAGGGATTAAATAAATAATAAAGGGAACTTGTGAAATTATTTTATTTTAACCCTAGAGATATATAAACTAAATTATATTATATTCTTTGAGATCCAATTCATTTGTTTGTGTTATGCACAATGGATTTAGAGAATCCTATCAAGACCTAGAGAGCTCCCTTCTCTGAGAACGCTCCCAAGAACGGAGAGTGATATTCCTCCACCTCCCACACTCAATTCAAGATAGATCATGGAGAATGATTTGGAAGTAGTTCTCATGGTGATTAAAGGTGGACAACGTAAGTGACAGGATCTGTCACGCTAGCACCTAAAGATTCATGTGGTAATGTTTAGAGATTTTTGGAATACATGTGGATCACCACAAGAGGGGATATTCATTTTATTCCTATAATTCAATGAAGTTACAATGAAAATCTGTTGTCAAATTCCTCAATGAAGAAATAATTCTTACAAGGTAATTCTTAATTAATTAAATTAATTATAAATAATATGTGATGATCATATCTATTGGTTATAACATTATCATCCATTGTATGTATTATTTGATTCAATTTCATTGATCACATTATTCATCATCGTAAAAATATCAGATTGATCATCGATCATGAAAAAAATATTGGACATGATCCATCACACACTTCTGTTACACCCAGAACCTACAAGTGATATCAAAATGGTCACATCAATATTTATAATTATTTATAGATCATTGATTGATTTAAACATTTGTAATCTAGTTTTAAAATCCAGTGTAACTATTCTTATAATCCAAATTGTGAGATATACTTCTTCCTCCTTGGTTTCTCAAAGATCTAATCAGTACAATTAATTTTATAAATGAAATCAAATCAAATAACTCATCTGGAGGTGTTGAGGATTCTAGGTGGATAACACAGGAGAACATGTCGTGTAACTAGATTTACACATCATGTACTTGTGTTCAATACACTAGGAATTAATTCAGTAATTAATTCAAACCATGTGCATTGATGACATTTCGTTCATTTAATTTTACATTGTATGTTGACCGGGCCATCCTGGTGCACGGTCAACCGGAGTACATGTCGTGTTGTCCACGTACACGACGTGTAGTCCCTTTGAGTCACAAATGGGGTGTGTGTTTCATACACAGTCTACCTGACTGGTGACTATGTAACTCAGAGTCCACACGCCATGTATTCCTCTTTACATTCTATATACTTTATTTTCCAAGGCAATATTTACACACCAAGTCCCTAGGCATGTGCCTTGGAAAAGACAGTGAGATATGTACACACCGTGTAGCTCCATATACATATCGTGTACTTATAACAAATTACACATATTTTAAATTTATTTATTATACTATGTAAACTTTATCAGCATGTGCTTGTGTGTGGTTTCATTAATTTGATAGGACACACCACGTGATAGATTTTAATATGTGTGTGTGTGTGTGTGTTTAATTAATATCTATGTAGTGTTCATGTCTTCATATCATGTATGATTCATATTATAGTTGTTACTCCACATGCATTGAAGCATAACACGTGACCGAAAAATCATGTAATTCGTGTAATCGTTAAGTTGATAGTACAAGTCATGAAAGTACATGATAATTCATGTATGCCATATATCACAAGAGTAAATAGTATATGAGTATAATATATGTTGTGTAGATTTAGATGGGTATTCACCATGTTTCCTCCAAGTTACATTTATGTACACAGTTAATTTTAAATAAATTTTTTTAATTTGTTTAAAATTATGATGGATGAGAATCTCAAGGAAATTTGTATGAGAATTAAGATAAAAGAATTGATTAATTAAAGATAATAATTAATTGATTCAAGCATGATTTATCTTAAATAAGAATGATTATGAATTGAATTAAAGTTTTATTAAATTCATAATTTGTTGCATGCATGTGAATGATCGTGATCATAGATGAGGCCTTTGTATGTGATTGGTTTCATTCAATTTATTATTAAATTAAATTGTTGTCACATGTGCCTTCTCTCTTCTTATAATGCATGGCCTACGTACCCATGGTCTCTTTTATGTAAACCACTTGTTACCCTCACCTGTGTGTGAGTAAAAGCATATATAATAGATGAAGCTCCCAAGATAGTGGAGGCAGTTCAATTTTGGAGTTGAGGCGAAACAAACCCTAGAGAGATACATAGGTGGACAGGTGGAAAGTTATAACATGAACCTTATTGGTTCAAGGTGATTTTTCCCCTAGGTCAGTGGTTAGTTTATCAACCATTGGATAAACTAGCCATTAGTAAATGCTCAATATCATACTATTTTATTATTTTATTTCTTTCAAGTTTCATGGTTATTTCATTATGGATGTTTTTTTCACAATCACATGAATTAATAAAATTAACGAGCATGAAATATAGGACTAAAATAAATTGTCTTATGAGTAAATATTATCTAATACATGGTTAATCATTGTAAGATCCCAACTTTTTCTGGAGTCATCTCGGGCGCATTTTCAGGTACTTTTTGAAGCTTTTAAGTACCTTTAACATGGATTAGTGCCTTGGGGTGCATTTAGGTGAACTTTTAAGGAAAACTAAAGGATAGTGGGTTATGAACGGTTTGCGCATGGTTTGACAAACCGTGAGACCAAACCATGCCAAGCGTGTAAAACAAGACAGGGAGGTCCACACGGTTTTCACATGGTTTGAAAAATTGTGCGACCAAACTATTCCAACTGTACAAAACTAGATAGAGGGGTCTGTACGGTTGGCGCATGGTTTTTCCTAACCATTCACCTCTACCCAGGAAACTATGCGCGTGGGATTTTAATTCCAAAAATACTTTTTAAAACCACCCGAACCCCTAGGACTTCCATATTTTCAACCTTGGCTCAGGATTGGCAAATTTTAGGTGTTTTCAAAGCCTTTAGGAGAGATTCCAAGGCGATATGAACACCGGATTGAAGATCCACTCTCCTCCTGGTAAGTATATTTCATCCCAATGCTTCTTCTATTCTTTCTCTTATCTTTTATAGATCTTTTCATGGAATATATCCACCATTTTCTTGGATCTAAACCCATTAGTTAAGATCTAGATCTAGGATTGTGGATCTAGATCTAGATTCGCAAGATCTTGATGCCTTTGATCTTAATTTTGGTTTTAGGGATTTAGATCCGGAGCTTGATCAATGATGTTGTGCCACTCAGATTTTGAGGATTTATGTTGGTCTAACTTCCATCAAGAAACTGAGGTAGGTGGTCTAAATCGAACTCCCATATTCATGATTTATGATATGTGTATGAGTTTATGAATTTTCTAGATTCCCTTGATAATTGAATTCCAACATTGGAGTAATTAGGAATATAGAATTGACTTGTGATTTTACTTGGTGGTTAATTAATAATTGATCATGGAATAAATGAAGGGGGTTTCCCAAATTGATATTTGTTTTGGAGATTGATTTTGGGTTGAGATATTGTCTTGATATATTGAATTGTTGTAATAAGATAATTAATTAGTGTAATTAATTATGGAATTATGTTTGGCTATGTAAGGTAATTAATTGGGAGAATTAATTATGTGTCATGATGTGATCAAAGATAATTAATTGAGAGAATTAATTATGTACCATGATGTTATCAAAGATAATTAATTATGATAATTAATTATGACTTTTTGGGTTTTGATATGAATAATTAATTGTGAATAATTAATTATGGAAAGAGAACTGTGTTGATTAATTAATTAATTGATGAATTAATTAATGGGTTTTATGCCTAGTTAATTGTTCAATTAACTAATGGCCTTTGAAATGTTTAACTAATCATTGGATTAGTAAATGAATAATGTGCCAAGTTCTTATGACTTAAATAATGATTAAATGGATGGGATTTTTTGGTGCTAGGCATGGAATCCAAGACCGATTAGAAGTTGGGACTTGGACATGGCATTCCTCCCCAATATTTATCCAAGCTTGAGATTATGGGGTGTTATGCATGAAGACCTACACCAATTGAGAAAATAAGTGTTAGGCATGAAGACCTATACTAAATGAGATTTGGGGCTCTAGGAATGACGACCTACACCTAATGAATGATAATAATGAATGATGTTTCAACTAAGATTTGGGGTACTAGGCATGATGACCTACACCAAATTAATGATAACAATGAATGATGATTCAAACGGGAAATGTGAATTGAATTGTACTAATGTGATGATTAAAGATTAAATGAAAATGTGATATCTATTTAAATTATGCATTTTATTTATTTATTAATACTCATTTTAGATACTGTTGGTGTTGGCCTACTGAGTTTTACTCACACCCTATTCGGTCCGCCTGATTGGCACCCGGGCAGACTTTGTTGTTGTAGGAAAGGATAATGGCAAGGCCCTGGGATAGGTTGTTGTTTGGGACTAAAGCATGGGAGAGGGAACCAAATGCAGTTCGGGACCCATTTTGGAGTCTTTGTGTCTTTACTTTCAATGACATTGTAGACACTTGGCATTTTAATTTTCATAGCATGTTTTACCTTTTAGTTGAGTATTTTATTTTCTGGTTTTGACTATCATATGTCATGGTATTTTTCTAGTTATTTATATTCTTCTATATTTGGTTATTTTTATTTAATTTTGATGGTGTTTTATTTTGATAACAGAGGGTATAGTCTCCCCAAGTCTGACTTACCAGACCCTAGTTGCAAGTCGGAACCCTCTAGAGTATGGGGAGGCGCGCTTAAGGGCATGTGGCCAACTGGCTCGGGGCACCGTTCAGTGGCTCCTAGGTCAGGACGTCACAAATTGGTATCAGAGCAGTTTTCTTTTCTTTCTTCTTCTTTTATCTTACTATTTTGGGAAAGGTAGATAGGAGACTAGGAAGATTCGAGGCTTGGTAATAAGCTTGTTCATGGGCGTTGCAAACCCATGTATGGGGGGAAATCTAAGTACTCGGTGTAGGATTGTTGTGGTTCTTGTTTTTTGTTATATTTGAATATTATTTCAACTTGGGAGACGTGCTTGTGGTGTGAAGTGGTATTTGTTTTGAAAATTGTGGAATTTTTATTCATGTACTAAGGAGGAAAGATACTTGAGTCTTCATGCATCATTCTAGGCACTTAGTGTTGTTTTTACATGGATCACTCTAGGCACTCATGGTAAAATGGGTTATGGGTAAGTTGTTGAACTTGAATTGTTTTTCCTTATTGTGAGATTGGAATAATGATGAAAAATTATAATAAATGGGTTTATAATGAGAACCTTGATTATTGAATTGAGTATGAGAAATTAATTAATTTTTGAATTAATTAATTTGAGATAATGTGATTAAATAATGGATTAATTAATTAATGAGAATGAATATACCCTTATTAACCAAGACCTAGGAATAGGATGGTTAAGGGTAGTGATAAGGACTCGGTGTTGACTATGTGGTGAGAAAAGGGGGGGAAGACGTGTTGAAACTTGTTGTGTTAGTTTCTCCTCTTACATAAATGTTATAAGGTTGCATTATGAGACCTGAGATGTGTGTTTGGATTTTTAGGAGTATGCCTCCACAATGCTTGTTGAGGGAGAGACTAAGGGGTATAGCTCAGAATGAACTTCCAGACAGGAATCTTGAGGCACCATTGGTGCAAGCTGAGGAAGAAGAAGAATAGTTCCGAGAGAACTTTGCTTGTTTCATGCAATTCTTGGAGAGATACCCATGGCAGGTTCAGAAAAGCATGTCTGAGTTGACAAGGGAGTTTCAGTTGCATCTCCCTCTTACTTTTACAGGAGAGGGTGGACCTGAGGGAGATGAATTCTAGATTAACTCCATAGAGACGATACTTGACCATTTGTAGACTCCAGCTCAGAGGAGGGTCAATTTGTATGCTTATATGTTTTGGGGTTCCACGAAGCGCTGGTGGAACATTCAGGTACGATCTGGACAAACTGACAAGATGTTATGGAATGATTTTTTGGAGAATTTCTTGGAAAACTTATATCTAGAAACACTGAGGCAAGATAATGCTTCAAATTTTATGCATCTGACACAAGGAAGCATGTCCATAATGGAATATGCTAGATGTTTCACAGATTTACATCGTTTTTGTCCAACTTTGGCGGAAGATGAGGCTTCTCCAGAAAAACGATTTAAGGACAGACTTAAGTTTGAAATTAAGTCACATGTGAATATCTTTAGGCTGAAGAAATTCTTAGAAGTGGTTAATCAGGCTCTCATTTCATAGGGGAACCTAAAGGAGGATTCTAGTACTGGACATGTAGATGGATGATCAGGGAGCAGGCCTTTCGAGAGCAGGAAGCACCGCTATGAGAATCTTAGTCAGGATAGTGGAAAGTAAGGTGGACAGTCGGGAGGGACAGTTACACTGGATCTTTATCATGTTCTTTGTCACTAGTGCGGTAGGAAGGGACATTATTGTACACATTTTCCTCGACTACTAGTGGAGTGCCATTTTTGGGGAAAGATGGGACATCTATAGAGGTTCTGCAGGAAGCAACGGCAGGCTGGTGCTGAGGAAGTAGCTTCTCAAAGTCAGAGTGTGGGAAGGGGGACTTCTACACCATATAGGTCTGGCAGCTGGAGTTATACTAGTAGAGGAGGTAGAGGTAGTGGAAGCGGTGCTTTAGGGAATGAGTGCATGTATCAGCAGAGTGGTGATACTCAGGGGAGTCAGACAACACCATAGGGAAGAGGGGTAGGACAGTTACATGTAGTGCAGCCTACACTTTTGGAGAGAAAGGCTGGTCCATCAACAGTGAGAGTTACTATTCTAGTTGCTTCTACTTTAGCTACTGCCTTGTTTGATACTAGTGTCTCTCATTCCTTTATATCTTCAAATATTGTTAATGGCTTGAGCTTGGAGGTGGATTCCATAAGTGGGGTGATGAGTATCGATACACCGTTGGGAACATGGTCTAGGGATATCTGTTTATGCAAGGGATGTTCACTAGAGATTGAAGAGTATCATTTCCTTTGGGATATCTATGTCCTTGATATAACAGGCTTCGATCTGATTATGGGTATGAACTGGATAGTCGCATATCGAGCTCACATAAATTGTTACCGTAGGAGAGTGACCTTTGTATCTCCTGAGGGTGACCAATATGTTCTTCATGGAGAATGGAATATCCATGCAAGCTGAGTTGGGCCAATTACGTAACAATTGGTAGATCTCACAGCACAAGTTTCTAGTCTTTTGCTGGATGATGGGGTTGATGGTCAACACGTCCTTCCACTAATAGTATAACTATTTCATGATGTCTTTTCTGATAACTTTTTAGGGTTTCTACCTGAGAGAGATGTCGAATTCACTATTGAGATCATGCCAGGAGCTGAGCCAGTATCAATTCCACCTTACAGAATGTCACCGACTGAGCTTCATGATCTCAAAACATAGTTGGAAGATTTGTAGGATAAAGGTTTTATCCATCCAAGTACATCACCTTGGGGATCACCTATTTTGTTTGCAAAGAAGCCCGGTGGGAGTTTACGCTTGTGTGTAGATTATCGAAAGTTGAATAAAATGACTATGAAGAACCGATATCCTCTTTCATGTATCGATGGTCTATTTGACCAGCTGAAGGGGGATAGTGTGTTATCAAAGATAGATCTGAGATCATGGTATCATCAAGTGAGAGTTCGGACCTCTGATATACCAAGAACTGCTTTCAAGAGAAGGTATGGCCTTTATGAGTTTTTTGTAATGTTGTTTGGGTTGACTAATGATCCATTTATGTTTATGGCCTTGATGAATAGGATCTTTTATCCATACTTAGATTAGTTTGTGGTGGTATTTTTGGACGAAATATTAGTGTACTCTAAGACTCATGATGATCATGATCAATATCTTGACATCATCCTGGGTACACTAAGAGAGCATTGGATATATTCCAATCTATCTAAATATCAATTTTGGATTGATAGGGTACACTTTTTTGGGCACATCATCTTAGAATAAGGTGTGGAAGTGGACCCAAAAAAAGTGCAGGTAGTGATTTCTTGGGAGTAGCCCAAGAATTTTTTTGATATTTGAAGCTTTTTGGGATTAGATGGTTATTACAATAGGTTTATCTAGTAATTTTCCCAAATGGAATCACCACTTACTGGTTTGAAAAAGAAAGAGATAAAGTCTGTTTAGATAGAATCATGTGAGAATGATTTCCAGGAGTTGAAGAAGCGCTGACTTCGGCACCAATTTTGATCTTACCTGAGTCAGGTGAGGAGTACACGGTGTTCTGTGATGCTTCTGGGATTAGTCTCATAGCTTTGTTGATACAAGGGGGTAGAGTCGTTGCTTATGGGTCTAGGAAGGTAATTCCACATGAACAAAATTACCATACATATGACCTTGAGTTGGCAGCAGTGATTTATGCTCTTAAGTGTTGGCGACACTATCTTTTGGGTGAAAAGTTTACAGTTTTTATAGATCACAAAAACTTGAAGTATATCTTTTTACAACACAACTTGAATATTCAGCAGCAAAGATGGGTAGAGTATATGCAGTACTTTTATTTTGAACTAGCATATACACCCAGGTAGGGGAATAGTGTGGTTGATGGCTTGAGTAGAAAAACTCAGACTCAGTTGGTACATGAGTCGAGTGTAGAGTGGAAGATGATGAATATGCTGGCAGAAATTCATGTGGTTGTTCAGGAGAGTCAGGAAAGGATGACTCTGATTTTTATAGCAGTGGATTCTACACTCTTGAGACAGATCAAGGATAGGAAGTACAAGGATCCAGAGTTTTTATCCTTGAGGGAAATCCTTGAAGGTGGGGATACACATTCAGACTGAAAAATATATGAGGATGAGATCATCTATGTGAAAAATCGGGTTGTTGTGCCTACGAGTATGTGAGAGGAACTCATGAAAGAATTAAATGCTTCAAGTTGTGCAGTACATCCTGGGGTGAAAAAAATGTACCATGAACTTCGACAGTAGTTTTGGTGTCTAGGAATGAAAAAGGAGATAGCAGGGTCCGTAACAAGATGTTTCACCTATCAGCAAGTGAAAGCAGATCATCAACGACCTAGAGGCCTATTGCAGCCGTTACCTATTCTGAAATGGAAGTGGGATGACGTGACTATATATTTTGTGGTAGGACTTCCAAATACTCTTAGGTAGAATGATGCTATTTGGTTCATTTTGGATCGACTAACGAAGGTATCACACTTCTTTCCTATCAAGGAAACATTTAAAGTAGAGCAGCTGGGAGAAATGTACATGAGAGAGATAGTTCATCTACATGGTATGCCACGGACTATAGTTTCAGATCGTTATTTTCACTTTACTTCATGATTCTGGAAGGGCTTACATAAGGTTCTTGGTACACAGGTTCTATTAAGTACGGCCTTCCACCCATATATAGATGGGCAGTCGGAGCATACCATATAGGTGTTAGAGGATATATTGCGAGCATGTGTGCTTGACTTTGGTGGTTCTTGGGAAAAGCACTTGGATTTAGTGAAGTTTTCCTAAAACAATAGTTATCAAGCAACTATATATATGGTTCCATATGATTCACTTTATGGAAGGACCTGTATATCACTGCTATGTTGGTTAGAGGTGGTTGATTCATAGTCGTTAGGACCAAGTCTCATTCGGGAGACATCGAAGCAGATGCAGTTGATTCGAAAGTGTATGGATACAGCTCGGAGTAGGAATAAGTCATATGATGATAGATGGAGATTACCCCTAGATTTAACAAAGGGTGATCGTATATTCCTTTGAGTGTTTCCTAGATTGGGTCACCACAGGATATGGAAGCAGGGCAATTTAGCGCCCAGGATTGTGGGACCGTTTGATGTGCTAGAGAGAATCGGGTTGGTGGTGTACCGATTAGCACTTCCGTATAAATAAAGTGCTTTGAATGATGTTTTCCATGTGTCACAACTATGATGGTATCACCCTGACCCATCTCATGTGATTTATGTGGAAGAGTTTGACCTTGAGACAGATGCATCCTTTGAGGAGCATATGATACGTGTGTTGGGTCGCAGTGAGAAAGTGTTACGGGTAAAGACCATGTTGTTAGTTAATGTGTTATGGAAACATGGAAATGTCCAAGAGGAAACTTGGGAATGGGAAGCTGACATGAGGGCTCAATGGCCCAATATTTTTTGATAGGAATGTTAGATAATTCCAGGGGTCCAGCTCGAGGACAAGTTTTTATAAGGTGGGGAGATTGTAATATCCCATCCTTTTCTAGAGTCATCTCGGGTGCATTTTCAAATAATTTTTGAAGATTTTAAGTACCTTTAACTTAGATTAGTGTCTTGGGTGCGTTTGGGTGAACTTTTAAGGAAAACTAAAGGAGAGTGGGTTGTGCACTATTTGTGCATGGTTTGAAAACCCGTGCGACCAAATCGTACCAAGCATGCGAAAGTGGATAGAGATGTTTGCATGGTTTGTGCACGGTTTGAAAAACTATGCGACCAAACTGTTCCAACCATGAAAAATTGGATAGAGGGGTCTGCATGGTTGGTGCATGGTTTTCCCTAACCGTGTGCCTCTGTCCAGGAAACCGTGCGCATGGGATTTTAATTCTGAAAATCCTTTTTAAAACCACATGAACCCCCAAGACTTCCATATTATCGAGCTTGGATCAGGATTTATGAATTCTAGGTGTTTTCAAAGACTCTCAGAGAGATTCCAAGGTGATACGAACACCGTTCTTCAAGACCAAAATCTCGTATTGAAGATCCTCTCTCCTCCTGGTTAGTGGATTTCATCCTGATGCTTCTTTCATTCCTTCTCTTATCTTTTATATATCTTTTCATGGAAGATCTCTACTATTTTCTTGGATATAAACCCCTGAGTTAAGATATATATCTAGTATTTTGGATCTAGATCTATATTTGTAAGATCTTTATGCCTTTGATCTTAATTTTGGTTTTAGGGATTTAGATCTGGAGCTTGATCAATGACGTTGTGCTACTCGGATTTTGGGGATTTCCATTGGGCTAACTTCCATCAAGAAACTGAGGTAGGTGGTCTAAATCAAACTCCCATAGTCATGATTTATGATATTTTTATGAGTTTATGAATTTTCTAGATTCCCTTGATAATTTAATTCCTAAATTGGAGTAATTAGGAATATGGAATTGACTTGTGATTTTCCTTGGTGGTTAATTGATAATTGATCATGAAACAAATGAAGGGGGTTCCCCAAATTGATATTTGTTTTGGAGATTTATTTTGGGTTTAGATATTGTCTTGAGATATTGAATTGTTCTAATAATATAATTAATTAAGGGGAATTAAGTATGGAATTATGTTTGGCTATGTAAGATAATTAATTGGGAGAATTCATTATGTGTCATGATGTGATCAAAGATAATTAATTGGGAGAATCGATTATGTGTCATGATGTGATCAAAGATAATTAATTGTGAGAATTAATTATGACTTGTTGGGTTTTGATATGAATAATTAATTGTGAAGAATTAATTATGGAAAGAGAACTATATTGGTTGATTAATTAATTGATGAATTAATTAATGGGTTTTATGCTTAGTTAATTGTTGGATAAATTAATGGCCTTTGAAATGTTTAACTAATCATTTTATTATTAAATGAATAATGTGGAAAATTCTTATGACTTAAATAATGATTAAATGGATTAGATTTTGTGGTTCTAGGAATGGCGTCCTAGACCGATTAGAAGTTGAGACTTGTACATGGCGTCCCTCTCTAATAGTTATCCTAGATTGAGATTATGGGGTTTTAGGAATGACAACCTACACTGATTGAGAAAAGAAGTACTAGGCATGAAAACCTACACTCAAAAAGATTTGGGATTCTAGGCATGATGACCTACACCCAATGAATGATAATAATGAATGATGTTTCAACTGAGATTTGCGGTGCTAGGAATGACGACCTACACCAAATGAATGATAACAATGAATGATGATTCAAATGGGAAACATGAATTGAATTATCCTGATGTGATGATTAAAGATTAAATGACAATGTGATAACTATTTAAATTATGAATTGTATTTATTGCTTCATAAATCTGCATGCACTATCTTTTGACTAGACTTGTTTTAAACACCGTTGGTGGTGGCCTACTGAGTTGTACTCACACCCTTTTCGGGACACATGATTGGAAATCGAGAAGACTTTTTTGTTGTAGGATAGGATAAGGGAAAGGCCCTAGGATAGGTTTTTGTTTGGGATTGGAGCATGGGAGAGGGAACCGAACGCAGTTCAGGACCCGTTTTTGAGTCGTTGTGTCTTTACTTTGAGTTTAATTATAGACACTTGGCACTTTAATTTTCATAGCATGTTTTACCTTTCATTTGAGTATTGTATTTTTTTGTTTTGACTGTCATATGTCATGGTATTGTTCTGTTTATTTATATGCTTTCATACTTGGTTATTTTTATTTGCTTTTGCTGGTGTTTTATTCTGATAACAGAGGGTATAGTCTCCCCAATTCTGACTTACCAGAACCTCACTTCTATTCATCACCCTCTGGCATACGGGGAGGCGCACTTGAGTTCATGTGGCCAACCAGCTCAGGTCACTGTTTAGTGGATCCCGGGTCGGGACGTCACAATCACTTATGTAAATCCACTTAAGATTAAAAGGCATGTGATAAATATAATATTTCTAAATTTATGCATAAAAGGATAAAATCCCTCAATAATATATATTAAGTTGGTATAGCCTTCCATTACTTCAATTAAAATCGAACCATAGTTCAAAGTGATTAACCAACCAAAGTTGGAATGATTTCAATTATCATGGAATTATAAAATAAATTTTTGATTTGACTTAACTTAGTTCACATCAAGGGTTGACTACAAAAGCATGACTTGGTGTAACTTAGAGGCAAAGGTTGAGGAAATCCAATTTAATGATTTCAAGATTAGAGAGTCCACTCAACAGATCAAGGAATTGTGAGTTAATGTAGTTGGCATTTATAATGTATACGTAAAACCATTCAAGTTAATTGACCAACCAAAGTTGGGATAATGATAAGGTGAATATGGATCATTGCCACTAGAATATCCAAGTAATAAGATATTCCAAAGAAGTCCTTCGGGCCATTCAGATGTGTAATGGTGAATACTATTGGGTTTCGATAAAATAGTGGGAGATTAATGAATATAGTATTTATTTATTTGTCTAAATTTTATCAGGTGAAGTACTAAAATTATTCTTATCTTATTTTTAGAAACATCAATAAAATGACATCAAATATATCATTGTGATCGATACTTTAGAAGGATGACCTTTTCACCAGCACAAATTTCTAAGAGTGGAAAAGGCACTTATGCGTTATCCTTTTCCATGAAAGGAAATTTTATGTGCTGGAAAAACCTATTCCCAATGTGCCTGGTAATGAGTAAAGTGATGAAGAGTTATCAATCTATGTGAAAATTTTGAATGATTCCACAGATGTTCAATGTTTCATGCTATCATCTATGTCCAATGAGCTTTTGAAGTAACATGATTACATGTATGCGTATAGCATAATGTATCACCTTCATAATATCTATCAATAGAAGGTGAGATAAGAGAGGTATGATATCTCCAATACTTTGTTTACAACTAATCTTGGAGAGTTTGCACCAGCTAGGCCTCATGTATGTTTTTAATGTGGCAATCCAAGACACTAAAAGAGGAAATACACCCAGAAGTAAGGGTGAGATAAAGGTGCATTTGTTATCAAGTGTAATCTTTCAATATCTACACATTGGGTATTAGATATAGCTTGTAGCGCTCACATCTGTATCCAAATGCAGGAACCAAGTAGATTCTCAAAGATTGCTAGAGGAGAAGTGGATCTGAGTGTTTCTAATGGTGCGAGGCTGGATGCTCTGTCCATTGGTGACCACCACCTTTCATTTACAACAGGAATGATTTTGGTGTTTAATTATTGTTATTATGTACCTATGGTTACCAAGGACATAATTTATATATCATTCCTGTATACAGATTGGTTTATTTTCAATTTTGGAAATAAAAGTTGTTTCTTTTATAAAGACAACATATGTTATGGTATGAAACATTTAAATAATGGTATTTATGTATTAAATTATGAAAACCAAGTATTGTAAAATGGTAGTGAATCATGTTCACACAGATCATATAACACCCAAATTTGGCATCACTGTCTTGGTCATGTAAACAAGAAGTGTTTAACAAAGCTCTATTAAGATGGTTATTTAGAATCTTCTGAGCTAAACCACTTGAAAGATGTCACACTTGTTTACAAGGAAAAATGACCAAACCACCATTTGATGGATAGGGTGAAAGGGCCACAGAGCTTCTAGGATTGGTACACACTGATATGTGTGGACCATTTACAATACAAGCTATAGGTGAATATTCTTACTTCATAACTTTTACTAATGACTTGAGTAGATATGGCTATGTATAATTGATGAAGTATAAGTCTGGTTCCTTTGATAAATTCAAGGAATTAAAGAATGAAGTAGAGAATCGTCTTAGTGATAAGATAAATAAGATTCAATCAAATCGTGGTGGTGAATATCTTAACCAAGAGTTCATCAAATTTTTATGGGAGTTTGGAATTTTACCTCAACTCAATCCACCTTATACACCATAATGTAATGGTGTTAATAAAAGGAGGAACTGAACCTTTTTAGACATGGTAAGTTCAATGATGAGTCATGTAGATCTTCTATTTTCCTTTTAGGGATATGAATTAAAAATTATGGCATACAAATTAAACTAAGTACCAACTAAATCAGAAAATGTAATTCCCTTTGAGTTATGGAGTGTAAAGAAACCCATTTTGTCACATTCATATGTATGTGGTTGCGAGGAATTTTTTAAGAACTTATCAGGAAAAAAATAGCACCCCGGGGCACAAAGTGTATCTTTATAGGGTATCCTAAGGAAACAAATGGATACTAACTATACAACCCCTCATATAAGAAAGTGATTATTGCTAGACAAGTCATCTTTATTGAGAGGGAGAATATACTCAAAAAGGATAGTGGGATAAATATTGACTTCAATGAAGTTGATGCTCAAGATGAATAGGAGTTGGTACAGGAACAGATTCCACAGGTCCCCATGGAAGAATTAGTTCTTGAAACACAAGTACTGCGTAGGAGCATAAGAGAGATAAGAGAACTATAGAGATGGTTTTCTTGTCACCAAATATAGTGACTTATTGTTAGTTTACAATGATGAACCTATCTCCTATAAAGAGGCAGTAGAGATATCATAAGCTACAAGATAGAAAGAATCCATGAATTCTAAAATGGATTCCATGTATCATAACCATATTTGGGTTATGGTTGATGCGCTAGTTGATGTAAAGTGTGTTTGGTGAAAATGGGTATTCAAGAGAAAAATGGACATGTAAGGTAAAGTAAATACCTATAAATCAAGGATATTGGCTAAAGGGTTTAAACAGAATCAAGGTATTGACTATGATGAATCCTTTTCACCGGTTTCCATGTTTAACTACATCGGAATGATAATTGTTATAGTAGCTTACTGTGACTATGAAATTTGGCAGATGGATATCAAAACTGAATTCCTTAATGGGAACCTTCAGGAAGATTTCTATATGACATAACCATAAGGGTTTGTGACTCCAAGTGATGCCAAAAGGATTTGAAAGTTTCATAGATATATTTATGGATTATAGCAAGCATCCAGGTCATGGAACATTTGATTCAATGAAGCCATAAAATAATTTGGTTTCATTAAGAATGAATGTGATCTATGTGTTTACAAGAGGTTTAGTAGGAATGTGTTTGTTATCCTAGTAGTATATGTTGATGACATATTACTTATTGGAAATGACATACCAGTCATATAATTTTTTAAGGATTGGTTAAAAAAGTGTTTCTCCATGAAGAACATAGGTGAAGAAGCCTATATTCTAGGGTTCAAGATCATTAAAGATAGATCCAAGAGGCTTCTTGGACTAATTCAAAGTATATATGTTTACCAGATACTACAGAAATTTAGTATAGAACAATCCAAGAGGGGATTAGTTCCAGTGTCACATGGTTTACATCTTTCTAAGAAAATGTGTCCTTATACATAATAAGAGAAAGATAGGATGTGTTAGATCCCATACACTTTAGTGATAGGATAAATCATGTATGTCATGTTATTTACTAGACTTGATGTTTCCTATGCATTGATCATGGTAGAAATATGTCAAGCAGATCTAGGAGAACAACATTGGTCTATTATTAAGGTTATCCTTAAGAATCTGAGAAGAACTAAGGATATATTCCTAGTGTATGGAGGAGGTTATGAGATGGTCATAATGTGTTATACTGGTTCTAGTTTTCAGACATATCAGAATGTTATGAAGTCACAATCAGGATATGTTTTATGTCTCAATGGAGGAGCTGCGAGCTAGAAGAGTTCAAAGTAGCTAGTTTTTGTTGATTCTACAATAGATTCTGAGTATACAATAGCTTCAGATTCAACTAAATAATCCATTAGGATGTGGAAATTTTCAAAGGATCTTGATGTGGTACCTATAACTAAATACCCTATCACATTGTACTATGATAATATTGTAGCAGTGGATCTTGAAAAAGATCCATGGTCACACTAACAGACCAAGCATATACTCTAGAAGTATCACCTCTTGGGGGAATTCTATCATAGGGGTGAAGTTTTAGTAATAAGATTATCCATGGAAGAGAAAATGGTGGACCCCTTGACTAAAAGCCTATCTTAGCAGAAGCATGAGTATCATGTGAGAGCTAGAGTAGTGAAGGTGGTTAGGAGTTGGATCTAGTGCAATTGGGAATCTATTATAGTTGGTGCCCTAGAACCAACTTATATGCACTTTATGATAACTTGTATTCATAGTTATTGAATATTAATAAACTTCTTATCAAATCATGAATGTTCTTCTATGTAACATAGTATGTGATAATGTCCTAAGAGTATCTGTCACACTAAAAGATCATAACAGTTCCCTGCTATGATGAGAATCCAGAAGTTCCATGAAACTATTCTTAAATAAATGTTCTATAGTCAGATGGTATCATTTGAGGGACACAAATGATACAAGCTATCAGGGGTTGAGACTCATGGGACTTTGAGGCACTTTTTTATGGTGTACTCCCTTAGTAATATTCAGTAGGATATTATGAGAATGAGACCTACTAGTAGGAAATCCACATTTATATGTGTCATTGGATGTTCCTATTTATGGATGTGTGTACTGATCCTTAGACTTTAAGATTATTTTTTTCTTATAAAGGGAATCTCCAGGAGTGGCCTTTTCGAACCCACTACACCCAGAAACCCCCCTCCCCACGAAGAGGTCATCTAGAGAATCCCCAATTAGGAAGGAGCCATTTCCAGCTGAGATGGAAGAGCGTATCATGGTGACAGATGTTCGTGGTGAGGTATGATATGTTGGGTGCATCATGGGTAATATTACATTAAGGAATAATGAGAGAAAGTATTTTTCCCTTCTATTCTTTAATGTAATTTGATATCTCAAACCCTTTTGTGGAAATGATATAGCCTAAATAAATCCATGTCCATGGTGTTCTATTGGCAAGTTCAATTTCTATGAAGTCAAAGAAAGAGACATCGAGCACATAGGTTAATGGCACCGACATGCAACCTGCTTGAATAAATATATCATGATAATGGGATTATATTACATAGTAAACCTCTGTATGAGGTATTATGTCATTATGGAATTAACTTCTTTCTCTATGGGTTCCTTGGTGTGTTTCTATATGCTAACATTGGACTTTAGGATTCTTCACCTAATGCCACTGAGAAATGGGCCTAGAGGGCCACACACTAAGTGTATCCAGAATCTCAGTTAAATAATATATTATTATTTATTATTTAAAAATTTGAATAAATATTATTCTTGTATGTGGTTTAATAATTATTCATGTATTCTTGATCGTATATATCCCATCATCAGTTATTCGAGAGAATATAATGTGAGCATAATATTTAATAAATATTTATTTGCTATTTAGGGAATATAATATTTATTAATTTATTGGTGAATAATGCAGTGATATTTATTTAATAAATAAATAGTCATTATTCAAGGATCGATAAATATTGTGGAGGAATGGCTGGCCAAGTTTAATGGTCCAGTGAGAAATAATTAATATTGAATATTATTTTATTAAATAATATTTAATTTAATTCGCAAGTTAAGCGCATGTGGAGAAATATTATTATTATTATTATTATTTTACATGGGGTTCCTCATGGATTAAATAAATAATAAATGTCACTTGTTCAATTGTTTTATTTTAACCCTAGCGATATATAAACCCAATTATATTATTTTCTCTGAGAGCCAATTCATTTTTTTATGTTGTGCACCACAGATTTGTAGAATCCTCACAACCCCTAGAGAGCTACCTTCTCCAATAATGCTCTCAAGAATAGATAGCGGTCTTCCTCTACCTATCACTCTCAATTTAAGAGAAATCAAGGATAATTCTTTGGAAGTTGTTCATATGGTGATTAAAGGTGAATGACACAAGCAATAGGATCTATCATGCTATCACCTATAGATTCTCACGATGATATTCGGAGATTTTTGAAACATTTGTAGATCACTGCTATAGGGAATCTACATTTGATTCCTACAACACAATGATGGTACAACGTAGATATATTTTCAGATTCATCAATGAAGAAAGAATTCCCACAAGGTAATTTTTAATTAATTAAATTAATTATAAATAATATGTGATGATCCTCTATCTTGGTTCCAGTGTTACTATCCATTGTTTTTTTCTTTGAATCAACTCCATTGATAATGGCATTCATCATTGTAATGATCTCAGATTGATCATCGATTGTGATAAAAAACAAAGTTGGGAATGATCCATCACATGCTTCCACTATGCTCGGAACCTACAAGATGTGCTTAGTAGGAGCTTAAACTCTAAAATTTCAAGAGTGGTAGTTTACTTGTTCAAAGGTCGATATGGATTTATTGGAATCTCTCATTTATTCTTCACGGATGATATGGTTTTCTTCATCAATGTAAGAAACAACATGATACCGGACTAATCGCAAGGTGTAGTCAAAATGGAAGAATTTTTTTGTTTGCTCCCTTCTAATCTAACTAACTAGGTAGTTAGCGGCATTCAGGGTTAATCCCATTGGGAAAATGGATAAACAATGGGATCTGCACAAGTTTCCGAGTCTTAGTTAATTATTAAAACCAAAAAAGTGAAGGAAACTTGAATGAAATAGTGAAACTATCTGTGAAAATCAAATTAAAATAGAAGAGTTACAGAACAATCAGAAAACAACGTCTTGAGGTTTCAATTTAATTAAGGTTTATTAAAGTAATAATTCCTTAGCATTACACTTATTAATGATATTTATTTACCATAATTATTCAATTAAATTTATGTTTCTTGATCCCATAACAATCAATTACATGTTTAAAATATTAATCCCTTAATCTGGTGATTAATTACTCAAAATTCATTATAGTTCTTTTACCTGTAAATAGTTGCAACGATCTCACCCAATGGTCATGGGTTCGATCATTGAAATTCCTTTAGTTTTTTTCTATTGGTTTTTTTCTTGGTCCTATACAACACCAATGGTGATTTTGGAATTGAATTCAATAAAGGAATTGTAAAATAAATATCATAATAAAAACAGCACTTTCAGAATTTAAATCATAATGCACCCATAATGTATTACAACCCCAACACAAAGTGGAATAGCCTCTTATGACCATGGTCACAGTGTGTGGATTGAGAAAAAACTCAATCCCTACCATGTATATTAGAGGAATAATAGAGAATAGAGAACTACACTAAATAGAAATTGAAAACAGGAAATGAAAACACAAAATGGATTTGGGGGAGATTTGAACTGCAGAGCGGCAACACCTCCCCCTAAATGTCTAACCTTGAGCATGGGTATTTCCTCTCTATTTATATATTTTTAAACTACACAGCGTGTACCCTAAAGCACACATCGTGTACTCAAGTCAACTCAGTTTTTCTTGGTTTCTCCACTGGTAGGTGGCTAACCATGCCGCCCAATGACTTTCAATGTAGTTTCAGTCATTCGGTGGGGTACACATAGTGAAATTCTACCCCACATAGCGTGTAGATTCTATTTCATCCACTAGATACTTCTATAAGGGTATACACATTATGTGAACATGGAATACACGGAGTGTTGTTGCTGGTCGACTACATGAGTGTGTACTCAGACTGGTTGATCTGTGTCTAGGAAATGGTACATGAAATGTGTTTATAAAGTACACATTGTGTGTATTTTCTTTTTCATTCTGATCACTCTTAATTTTTGACTTTGGCTGGAAAACATCTGAAAATCAACATGAACACCAAAATAAATCGTTTTATCCACAAAATAATATGTGTATGGTGAAAACACATTTTTATGCTTAATAAAATGTCATCAAAGGTATACACAAATCAGGCACATCAAACTCTCTCACACTTAGTCATTTGCTTACCCTAAAGAAAAAACTCAACATCTAATTAATATAATCCAAACTCTAAAAATGGAATCATTCAATTAATTATACTTATAAATATTATAGCCATAGTAGAGGATTTAGAAAAGCACAAAACATGTTTCAATTTCAAAGATATTCTAATCATGCCTCATTTATAATTAAATTAAATATTTTCATCCTATTTTATTCACATTATTCAAATTTTCATGAATACACATGCCACTTGATGATTTACCTCAATAATAAATAACACACAAATCACTCAAGATCATTTAATCAGAGTTATGGTCAATCTCAAGCATATGAACTCTATCCATAAGCTTTCAATTGTTCTCATTCTCCACTTATAAATCAAATAAAAAAAATCAAGAGGTCTTTCACTAAGATTGAAATGATTCTGAGGCTTCGGGTAGGTAGGTAATGATGTAAAAATAATCTCAGAGGTTTGAAAAATGAGTTTGAATTATTAAATAATAAAGAATGATTTTTAATAATAAATCTCAATAAAAATTTATCCCCAATAAGAACTCTCAAAGGTCACTATCACCATGATATTCCCTTTCCAAAAATGGTTTTTTAAATCATCAATAATAATAATGAATAAATTTGGAACTTCTTTTGAATTTTTAAACATTTTTTTAATAATAAGGGACCACTAAGAATAAAATTAATAGTAGTTTTGGAACCCTACTTCCCAAATGAATAAGTGGAACTCTCCCCCACACTTAATTTCATGGTCACTCACCAAAATTTTCCATGAATATACGAACTCCATCTTATAAGCTTAAATGAATAATCATGAAAAATTATAAAATAATTAAGGTAAGAAGGATAGATAGGCTTGTAATGTGGATTCTTATCAAGGAAGATCATAGTTTCTAAGTGTTTCACAAAGGTTAGGTGTAGGGTAGGTCTCAAGGTCAAAGGGGCTGAAAATATCAATCAAATTCCTCAATCATTTTAATGTGATAAAAAAATCTTCATGTTTTGAAGAGAAAGACTCGCAAGTTCTAATAGTTATTCATATCCCAAGAATCTATCAAGAATGAGGGTATAAAAAATAATATGTCAAGAGTCTTAGAATACCTTTTGATAATAAGGAAATAAATGGTAAATCAGGTCATGACATGAATAAAAATTATTTGTTTAATAAATGTAAATGGATAAGAATTTAAATCAAAAATCATATTATATCATCAATCATTTTAAAATACTTTTAAAATTAAAATAAGCATGTAACTTTTAAAATTATCATGTATTTATTATTTATAATTATAATTAATCAAAAAAATCTACATTTTAAAATATTTTAACTATTAAAGATGTATCCTAGATTAGTTTAAGGTAAAATACTAGCGTATTCAGAGACTCTCCCTTGTACTTAATATCGCACATGGTCCCCCAAGTGCAACACTAAGGAAGAGAAGAGGATGTGGAAGAACACAAGTTGGCCAAGATGAGGGGGAGTAGTGAAATAAGTAATATTAAATTAAATAAATTAAATTAAATACAAAAAAGTAATACTCCCCTCGTGTTGAGCTCAAAAAGATGGAAATAAGTCGGATTGAGATACCCATAACGCTCCAGAGTACCTGTAACTGTTAATGAAAGGGAAAAAGAAGGCAACATGCACATAAACTATCACATCACAAGTAGAGCACAAATGATATATATAATGAAATAAATGTTCATAAATAATCACTATGTGTCCTCATAAGATTCATCATCTGTAACATGAGGATTTGGCAGAGTATGAGCAGTTATAGTGGAATCTAGAGGCATTGGCTCTACGTTTTGTGTCATGGGAACAATTAGCAAGTCCTGACTGGTAGCAGTAGTAGTGGAATCTGGTCCATTAGTGGAGAGGATAACTGAATCTGTGGCCAGAGTTTTAAATGGAGGCAACATTGTTGAAGGCTATGGATCGGGTGAAAGAGTAGGATTTAGTGGAAGTGGAATGCCCAAGTGATAAAGAATGAGGTGCAGCATGCCCGCCATCTGTGCCTATGTCTTAGACAAGGTATCCTAGTGTCGCTCTATCACGACCAAGTAGAGGGAAATGAGTATATCAATTGAGGGTGAGGGTAGAGGTGGGGATGTGGATGGGCCAGAGGAAGAAGGGATGGTGGAGGATGATGGAAGGGAGGAAGAAGGAGGATTCATTGGTGGATAAGTACATGTTTGATGGTGGAGGGGTGGGACTGGATCAGTGGCACTAATAGGGGTAGCTGGTTTATCTCTCAACCCAACAGGTGTTGGGGCATCCTACATGATCACAAATTCATCTCCTTGATGCTCAACCATCCTCATGAGAATGAGCATGATGAAGTCCACATGTTGGGGAGAGCCCAAGTGATCGTGAGGGAGATATGGCGTAAACACCCTCAAGTAGTGGGCCATTCTAGTGGCATAGAAGCTGTCGTTCAGGTTTCCCTAACATTTATGGATCATGGAGTGATAGTATGAGGCTTCTAGATAAGGAAGGTCTGTGTAGTCATGTTGGATGATACAGGTGAGAAGATCCATATCACATCCCGATACAACACTCATATCCTCATGGTGTGGAAAAGGGATGGAGTTGAGGTAGGAGTGGATGAAATAAAGGGGAGGGGAAATGATGAGAATGATCTTATATGATGTGGGGTTGTACTTGTGGTCAGGCCCAGTAAGTTCCCACCACATAGAGATGAGATCAGAGTGCTCAGGGTGGGTGAGGGTGGAAACAGGGGGTGGGGCAGATAGATGAGGATAGAAGCCACACCCTCATCCAAAATTGTACATGGTCAATGAGAAATGTCATCTGCCCAACTTGAATCTGACTAGAGTAGAAGTATCACTGGGCATGGCTCAGTATGTGGCCCCGTCGAACTCAAATGTAGCAGGAAACTCTAAATATAAATCTTTGAAAGTTGGAGTGCTAACCTGAGTGTCTCTATAAAGTGGGTGTGGAAAAGGATATCCTCAATCTCCTACCAAATGCCCAAACACTGAGGAATGGTAGTGTCCAAGAAGCAACCATGTAGCTGATTGGTGCATCACGAGACTCAGTGAAACCTCTCTATCATAGGATGACACTCATCGAAAACAAGGTAGGGGTGCAGTTGGGGTTGAGATAATATTGGAGTGGGCGGAGGTAGGACCTCAACTTCTATCATAGAAGGTCCAACTGTAGAGGATGTGGGTGGAGAAGCAGCTACTGTAGCAATATTTGAGGTCATGCTAGCAGTGGATGGTAATTCTGGCACAATAGGTTCCACTAAAGTCATGGATGGCTCTGAAGGTGCCACGCAAAAGTGGGAGATGTTGTACTAGAGACCTCGGTAGCTATGTATGGTGTGAATGAAATAGTGGGTGGATTATCAGTGACCATAGAGGGTGTTGCGGTGTCAGGTGGATATGTGGATGTTGAAGTTGTGGGTGCTGATAGGAGAGGAGGTAGCATATCCAAAATTGGCAGCTGGAAAACTAGAAGATTTGGTGTTTGTGCCTTCAATATCTAGAGTCAGATCTGATGGGGTCATTATCCATCAGTAGCAAGCACTGGGTTCTTCCCACTTGTGCAGTCTCTTTCTTCTATGATCTACAATTTAAAGAAAATAGAGAACAAAAGAAAAGAGAACAAAAAGAAAACAAAATGTGAGAAAACTTACAAATTAAAAGTACACAGTGTGTAGATAAAGAGTACACAACATGTAGTATCCTCATGTTTCCAACTCTTGTACTCTATATATACACACTGAGTAGGTAAGTGTTCAGGATGTAGCCAGTATATGGCATGTAGTAGGGTATACACACCATGTGTGAGAACATGGGGTGTTGGTCATGTAAGTTCCCATAAACGAACTCAGCCTTAAGAGGGCATACAAAAAAGTACACACTGTGTGAAGGCCCTACACGACATGTGTAAGAACATGGATTCCAATGCATGTACACCATTTACACGGACTACTCCTGATGAACAAGGAACATAGCATGCACCGAACATACACGTCATGTGTAAAACACGGTAAGTCTGACTGTGTGGTCTCAGTACATGGGTTTCTCCTAAAGGACAAAAGGAGTCACTATACATGGTGTGTGATGAATGGACACACCACGTACTTTTCAAATGTGATAAGGGATCATGTGTGTCCGTGTACCAATTTTACATGGTGTGTGTTCTTCGTCGCAACTCGTGTGCTGTGAGTTTCCATCCGAACAGTCACTTGATCCCAAAATCACCCAAACATTTGTAAAACACTAAAATAATGATCGTAGAAGTACATAACTAGATCTAGGATAAAAATGATTATGATATTTCGGCCTAGAATGAGGTAAATTGATGGATTCGAGTGAGGGAGGCCGAGAGGCATACATTCGATGCTTCAAGAGAGAAAATGGGGAGAGGGGGGTGCTCGACATGGGCTATGCTCGGTTAGGGAATCCCAACCTTTATAGCGTGACTACACAATGTGTGTAGTAGTGTCCACATCATGTATAGGTTTTTTTAATTAATATTATTAGTATTAAAATTATAGATTTCATAAACTATATAATTGTTATTATCTATAATTTTAAAGAAAAATATAAAAAATATATTATTTACAAATGAAAAATAAACCTAAACATGTAATGTATCAAATAAATACATGTTTTATGTTCTAAAATTAGAAAAAGAGAACTACAGCCTTCGGTCCGGTGCTCGGGGAACGATTCGAACCGGCAACCGGCCGATCCAAACAAAAGACCTCAACCACTGGAGCGAAGGTTGTAGTGGTTCAAGGTTTTATTAACTTTATATATTTAAAGTATAATTACAGTTCTGCATGGAGAAAAGAGAGTGAACTATGTGTGGTTTTAATTATTGAAATATTGGGATGAAACGGGGAGATTAGATGAGTTTGAACTTGGGACTTTTGAACCCTGGGTGACGAATCTTCCAATCAACCTCCATCACCTCGGGTGATTTCTTATTTTTGAAAATGGTTTAAGGTATTAATGAAAACATGGCACACATGACATCTACCAAAATACATGCCGTGTGATTTTAATTAATATGAAAAATGATGGAACTGAACCGGTTGACGAGACTCGAACACAGGTCTTTTGGATCTGTGGGTTACGACCCTGCTAACCAATTAAGCCCCACTATGGGTTTTCCTTTGTTTTGAAATGGTTTTATTTTATTTTGAAATCATCTCACATGTCATTTAATTAAAACATGGGTTCAAAAATAATGAACCTTGTACCAAAGGTGGGTGTAGAGCGATTTGAACTGGTGATGGATCAGATACAATCCAACAACCACGCCATTGGAACAGGCATCATCCCTATTTATTAACTTAATTAATATGTATTTATAAAAAAAGTTTTATAAAAATATACACTAATCAGAAAATCATACAGTGTGTAACTAGACACACACAACGTGGATGATCATTTTGTTCTTATTTCTAATGTGGACGAGTGAAATTGTGGTACACAGCGTGTTGAATGGAGGTACACACTGTGTGATTAATATATATATATATATATATATATATATAGAAAATAAAGAAAGAGGGGAAAGAAGAATAGTTGGGTTTCCTCCCAGCAAGCGCATTTGTTTTAGGTCTTTGGCTCGACCTGAGTTAGGGTACTTACCTGTAATCCGAAGGAGGATGTGGTTTTCACAGCGTAGACAACCACATGTGTCAAACACCCTCATCGTGTATCCAATCTTCTTGACCTTCAGGTGGTCTGGGTGGCGGTTTTCAGTAGCCCTACTTCGTGGCCAGAAGATGTTGAAGGTAGAATTTTTCCTTGTTCTGATCTTGTGCATCCTCTATCTCTCAAGGTTCTTGCTTTGCAAAGCTAAAGACCTAAAAATAATCACAGGGGTTCTCCAGAGCAGGTAAATGATCAACTGAGGGGTTAGAAACAATGGAATGATCTAATTTAGTATAAACATGATGTGATGTGTCCCCATATTTAAAATTTGAGTTTTGGAAATTATGTTCTGAAATTTTTAATGAAGGACAGGTGGGTCCCACATCATAACATGTCTCCTCGGTTGAAAAAGACTTAAAACTCCCAGCCTCGAAATCAAATGGAGTATCCAAATTGGATATTATCTCGGAGAGCTGCTCTACCATATTTCCAAGTCATCCCAACCTTTCGATTTGGTCCAATTGGCGCATGGTAAATGCCTCTATCATTGATAATAACCTTTTGGTATTACCTGAAGATGGTTCCAGAGGATAATAAGATAAGGGTGGGGTGAAGAATGTATATGAGTTTTCCTCATATTGGAACCCATAATTCATGTATAGATAATACTCTTTTGGGTAGGAGTACAACAACGTCGGATCATGTGGATAAAAATCCTCTCTGGGTGGATTATACCATTCCCTAGTTGGGTAATAATCCATGGGATGTGGAGTTGAGGTTCCCAAGAAAAATAAACAAGAAAAGAAAAAAAAATAAAAACTTTGGTTAAACCAACCTTAACTCAGACTTGCGTTGTTACTTTCCATGGTCCCCGACAATGACACCATAATTTGATACTGCCATCACAAGGTGCGGTCAAATTGGAAGAATTTGTTTGTTTTCTCCCTTTTAATCCAAATAACTAGGTAGTTAGCGGTAGTCGAGGTCGATCTCATAGGGTAAACAAAGAAGCAATGGGATCAGCACAAGTTCTCGAGTCTTAGTCGATTATCCAAACTGAAACAGTGATGAGAACATGAATGAAATAGTGAAACTATGTGTGAAAATCAAATTAAAATAGAAGTTGCAGAACAATCAGAAAACAACATTTCAGGGTTGTAATTTAATTATGATTTATTGAAATAATCATTCCTTAGCATTACAATTATTAATGATATTTATTTACCATGAGGATTCAATTTAATTGATGTTTCTTGGTTCGATAACAATCAATTACATTTTTAAAAGACTGATCCCTTGGCCCGGTGATTAATTGCTCAAAACGCGTTATAGTTCTTTTACCCCTAAACAATGGAAACGAGCTCACCCAATGGTCATGGGTTTGATCATTGCAATTCCTTTAGTTTTCACCATTGGTGACGTTCTTAGTCTGATACAACACCAATTGTGATTTTGGAATTGAATTTAGTAAAGGAATTGTAAAATGAAGATCATAATAAAAACAACACTTTCAGAATTTAAATCACAATGCACCCATAATTTATTACAACCCCAACATTAGGGGAGTAGCCTCTTATGACCATGGTCATAGTGTGTGGATTGAGCAGAAACTTAATCTCTACCATAGATACGAGAGGAAGAAGAGGGAAGAGAGAATTATACTAAACATAAATTGAAATCAGGAAATGAAAACAAAAAATGAATTCGGGGGAGATTCAAACAGAAGAGCGGCAACACCTCCTCCTGAATGTCCAACCTTGAGCATGGGGGGTGCCTCTCTATTTGTAGATTTTTAAACTACACATCGTGTACCCTAAAGTACATGACGTGTACTCAAGTCAACTTGGTTTTTCTTGGTTTCTCCGCTGGTAGGTGGCAAACTGTGTCGCCCATTGACTTTCAACGCTGTTTCGGTCGGTTGGTGGGGTACACGACGTGTAATGCCGCCCCACATGGCATGTAGATTCTATTTCAGCCACAAACTGCTTCTGGAAGGGTATACACAGTGTGTGAACATGGAATACATAGCGTGTTGTCTTTGGTTGGCTACATGGGTGTGTACTCAGGTTGATCAATATGTGTCTGGGCAATGGTACACGACGTGTGTTTATAAAGTACATGTCGTGTATATCTTCATTTTCATTCTGATCACTCCCGATTTGTGATTTTGGCTGGAAAACATCTAAAAATCACCATAAACACCGAAATAAAGCATTTTATCCACAAAATAATATGTATCCAGTGAAAACACATTTTTTACTTAATAAAATGTAGAAAAAAGTATACAAAAATCGGGCACATCGCAACATAATGTAAAGGATTAAAAATATTTTAATTGATTATTGTAGCAAGAGTGGATAATGCATTAATGTTGGCAAGTGCACCATCTTTATTCCCAACAAATGCTCGGGAAGGCAAGTGAAAGCCATTAAAGATAGGCTAGGTGTTACTAGAAGACAATTAACAATGAAATATTTGGGGGCTCCTTTGCTGAAAACAAGTGTCTTCATCCACTCCTTTGGAGGTATCCTCAATTGAATTATGTGGTGAATTATTAACTGAAAGAGTTGATTCCTCGCATTTGGAGGCAGGATCACCTCCTTCAATAGCGTTCTTTGTTTCATCACCATGCATGTTGTCTCAATAATTAGATGGAGATGGCGAAATGATTGAGAGTTGATGGTTGAAGATGAGATGGAGGGGAGGGGGTTGACCTACTGCGTTTAGAAAAATGACGAAGATGAAAAGGGTCGTCCAAGATCTACTCCCCTGAGCGCTCAAATCTACATGAGGTTTTAAATTACAAATTTTTAATAATAAATTTTATCTAAAAAGCTATATAATAATTATTACAATGATTAAAATAATAATAGATATAATAGAGCAATTAGATGTTATTAGAATTATATATATATATATATATATATATATATATATTGGTTATTGCGTAGAATTAAAATGGTAAATTAAAAAATAGTGTTAAAATATTTATACATATAATAGTATTATAATAACATTAAAATATAAATATTAAAATTAAAATGATGTCACAATAATACTACAATTACATGTGAATATATTTTAATAATAAAAAGAATACTAAAACTACAAATATTTACAATACTCATAATAAATTGTGGAATTGGAATGCTTGGGCTGCCTCCCTCAATGAGAGAGAGAGGATCTCTGTTCCGCGGGAAACCGGTGGGGATGAGAGAGCTCGGCTCGGGTTCAGTGAATGAGCGCAGCGAGGAGAGTCGAGCTCCCTGGTTCTGTTGATGGAGGGATTGGAGGGATACCGTGAAGGGATCGGTGGTTCTTGATCAGGGTTGCGTCGAATTTGGATCGCACCGGGCCTGGAAATCGGCGCTGGAGCTGGACGACATCGAGCCCGGAGGATGACCTGTCACCCACGAAACTTACCGTTGAATACAACGGTCATTTTTTAATTTTAATATTTGGAAACTCTTCAAACCGATGCTTCCGGCGGGGGTAGTGTTCCCGCCCAATCTGATTCTTGGCTCGCCTATTTAGTTCTTGTTCCCCTTCTTCCCTCCCTCTGTATTCATTTCATTCTGCGTTCCCCCCCTCCACCTTCTTCCTGTCCTCCTCATTCTCCCTATACCTCACCTGCAATCCCAGCGACTACAGAAATTCAAATGGGCTACCTCGTTGATGCTGTCCATGGCGAAACGAATCTCCAGGAACTCGCGAGGGGGCTAGAGCGTCTTGTACTTTCCAAGATCCAGGAGGCGATCAACGCCCAGGAACGGGCGAGGGAGCTAGGGCGCCTTCTGCTCTCCAAGACACAGGAGGCCAATGCACTCAGACAGTATGCGATCGACAGTGATAAACGTGCGGCGGAGTGGGTGATGGAAGAGAGGAGGGAAAGGGCGAGGCAGGTCTCCGAGCTCCAAAAGAAGGTGGAGAAGCTGTCGAGCGATGCTTGGACGTTGCAGAGGGCGTGGACGGAGTCGGAAACCAAGAACCGATTGCTGGAAGAGGACGCTGGACATTACAGGGTTTCCGTCCAGGAGTTGGGAATTCGATGCAGTCAGTTGATGTCCGATAAATTTTACGGAGAAAGGAGATTGGCAGACGCAGAAAAACGAGCAGCAGAGGCAGAGGACGAGGAGGAAAAACGAGCCGCAGAGGCGGAGGCGGAGAGGAAGAAGCTGCAGGCGGTGAATGCGGCTAACGAGCGTAAAAGGCGGAGCATATACTTCTGGGTTACCGTGGGTATCGTGGCGGCTGCCATGGCGTATGGGGCCTGGGAAGGGTAGCCCACGGCGGCGGCAGAGTCCATCTTCTCCACTTTCCTAAATTTTGATGCGGATGAATTTCGTATTCTCATTTTAAATGTGATGAATAAACCCCGATGAATTTTGTATTCTCATTTTAAATGTGATGAATAAACCCCCCATGAATTTTGTATTCTCTTTTTAAATGTGATGAATAATTCTTCCCAACCCCCGCCCCACAAACACCCCCAACCCTAATTGCTCTCTCGCGCCTCCCGACCCCCCGCCCCCGGTTCCTCTGCCGCGCCGCCATCGACCCCCCCCCCCCCCCCCCGATTCCTCTATTTTGCCGCAGCCTCCCACCTCCCCCCTCAATATGCCCTTTGCAATCGTCCCATCAAGGCCCTTCTCCCGCACGCAAGTCCCACCAACGTCTGTGCGACGCCCCCTGCAGTGCGAGTTCTCTTCAGCCGGCGGTGCTGCGCTTCCTTTCCTCCCAGAACGACCGTGCCTCCTCCTCGGGTCCAGGTATGATCTTCATTTCATCTTAAATCAACGCTTGGATTGAAATGTGGTTCAGAATGAAGCCATTTATAAAACAATTTAGGGTGTTTGGGAGTTAATGCTTGATCAAAACAAACAGAAGACCCAGATGCAAGTTTTATGGGAAAGAAGATGAGGAATATTCATTAGTTATTCCCCAAATTGATTTACCTACTGACGTTACAAAAAAATTTCACAGATGGATATTAAATGTGATGATGTTAGAAATACTTTTATGATTAATAGTGAAGATGATATTAATAATTGTTGAATATAAGTCAACGATGAAACTGAACTTTCTATTGAATACAATGAAGATTCCACATATACCAATTATTAAGAAGGCATGAAAAAGTAAAAAGGTATAGGTTCAAGGTATTGAATTTACGTGGATGATGAAAATTTAATTTTTTATCAAAATTAGGTTGTTCAGACCTGAAGAAGTGTTATGGAAACTACTTACACAAGCCTTAATTTCAAGTTTGAACCCAAACACGGTGAAGGTGATTTTCAACACACTGGGTGGATCCAAGCTACGAATAAGAAGCCCGATCAAATTGAAATGAATGATACCTGGGAAAATAACTCAAGACCCATGGAGAAAAATATTTTTTGAACAAAACGGCCGTTTTGGAAAAATCTTAATGAAGATCGAATGGTCGAAAGAAATAAAGTCATGCTTTTTTTAAGGTGCATTCACAAGTATAGGGGATCAATATTAATGAATCATTTCCCCCCATTCAAGGATATAAATTATCAGAATCAATCATTCAATTGGTGCTCATTGAAATTTTAAAAAATTTAAGATGGGTGTGAAGCCATACATAATTTTGAAATGGTGAGCTCGGTGAGGATATCTATGTGGAACATCCTGAGAGATGTTAGTTTTATAATGACACAGTAGCAGAGTATATAAATAGAAAAATTCCCTAAGTGGGACCAAACCAGATCCAAGGTCTGGTTTTTCAAACATGATGATTCTTTAAGGAAGTACGATGTTTAAAAAGGGATACATGGATAAAATCTGTACATAAAAACATCTACACCGCATCACACATTGTGATAATACATTTTGATTATATAATATTTTCTTCTGATAATGAGAATGGGTGTGAGGAGTTTTCCCCACAAATGATGATAAAAATTTCAAATATAACTTCTTGGTGAATTGAAATTCTTCTCGGGATTAGTGATAAAATAAGACTTCGTTAATTTTTTCATCTCACAAGAAATGTATGCTAAAGAGCTGTTAGAAAGGCTTATAATGGTGGAAAGATGTTGAATATCTACTCCGATGCATGTAGGAACAAAACTGAGAAAATATGATTAAGTCAAAATAGTGAATGAGGAGTTTATGAAAAGAATTTGAATCCTCTAGTTTCTGATTGCTTAGATGGTAGAATAATGTTTTTTGTTTCCCTTTGTGCCATATTTATGTCCCATTCAAAGGAATAACATTCTTTGGTAGCTAAAGGAATTCTAAGATATGCTTCATATACATCCAACTATGGTATTTTGTATAGGAAATATGGTGAGATAAAACTGAAATAGACTTTAGATGTTGACTATCCAGGGGCTCTAGACTGTAAAAAGACCACTTAATTTGTAGATTTTTTTTTTTGTTGCAATTTTTTTTATGGAACTTGAATACAAAAACTACAGTCACTTTGAGTAAACCTATAAGGAAAAATATGTTGTTGCTGTTGGACGGAGGGACACGAGGAATTGATGGCAAGAGGGGGGTGATTGCCTTTTAAAAAATTGATTAACAATTTAAAAATCAAAGTTGAAATGCAGCAGAAATAAAGAGGCAAGACACAAGAAATTGATAACGGAGTTCGGCCAAAACCCGGCCTACGTCTCCGCTCCCAACTCAACCGTTGAGAGATTCCTACTGCTTGCTTTTCAATGGTTTTAGCAAGAAACCCACTAGGCTTTGAGGTAGCACTAGGACCTATTACAGCTTGCTTTTTATGGTTGAGCAAGAACCCACTTGCTTTCAATGGTTTAGCAAGAACCCACTAGCCTTTTAACGGGTGAAGGCTAGCTCACCGTGTCTCAAGCTTTTTAAAGGAAAAGCTTGTGAACCTCTTCACACCTTAGTGGTGGTGTGAGAACCCAAAGAAAAGGGGATGAGAAAAGAGTTGGTTTGTAGACACAAACCCAAATTAAGCTCAAAATAAATAAAGAATGAAAAACCGTATTGGAGGAAGACTTGGGCGCCAATTGGATGATGGAGTTGATGTAGCGTGCTCTCCCAAGCTTCTTGAGGTGCTCCTTGGATTGGGAATTGGATTGGAGCACTTGAGGATCCTTGTAGGTGGAGCGCCGGAGGTTCGCCAAATGTGCAACAAGATGTCCGGGCGCTTGGTATGTGATCCTTATGGGTTCCGGGGCTTCCTTGGCCTTTATTTATAGGCATGGAACCCATTGGGGGCCTTCGGAGCCGTTGGAGAAGTCCTCGGAGCCGTTGGAGGCCAAAAGGAGGTTGACTGGTCAAACCCAACGGCTAGTTTGACTGGGCCACCGGCTGGCCGGTGCAGGGACAGTGGCTGAAAATTCTGGTCCAGGCTCTACCGGTCGACCGGTGCCAGAGCCACCGGTCGACCGGTGGTGAGGCAGTAGCAAACCCTGTTCAGTCTGGGTGCCACCGGCTGGCCGGTGCTAAGGCCACCGGTTGGCCGGTGGTATTGCAGTGGCTCCCTCTTGAGTGCAGGTGCCACCGGCTGGCCGCTGGTGTGCCACCGGCTGGCCGGTGGTCTGGATTTCAGTCCACTTGAGATGCTTTCTTGGGCCATGTCTTTGGCAATCTCTTGCCTATCATCCACAATACTTAAAACACAATATTAGATAAATAAGAAAGGTGATTGTGATCATGAAAATCAAACAACGAGGGAACGAGATGTACAACAATCTCCCCCTATTTTGATGATCACAATCACCAAAACAATTAAAGTAAAAACATAAATTAAAGGCATGCTTTTAAAGAATATATTGAAAATAAATACTAAGCATGAGAGAAAAGATTCTCCCCCAATCAATCAAGAAATTTCTCCCCCTTTGTGATTATCAAAATAGAATGGGGCATAAAACTTGATTGAGGGATAGGGTTTGAAAAACTAGATTTTGAGAATTGAAAATCAATTTTGAGATTTTTGAAATTGAAATGAAATTTGAATAACAGTTTGAATTGAAAGTTTTGAATCAAAAAACCAATTGAAATTTGAATTTTGAATTTTGGATACCAAATGTTGAAATTGAAAGTTGGAATCGAAAATTTTGAAAATAAAATCAAAAGGACTTAAACGATCCTAACTCCCCCTAAATAAAACAATGAATTACCGGGGAGAGGGATTTTGAAAAGAGACAATTTTGGGCCCGGAGAGACTCGCTAGAAGGGATTTTTCAATCCATACTTGTCTCATAGCGGGTCTTCTTCTATAAAACTCATCGGAAAAGAAAAACTTTTGGGTTGACCATACCGGGCATTTTTGCAATTGCATTCATAAATAAGGTGCCCGGGTTTTTTGCAATAATTACAAAATTTAAAGCTAGAGCTCCCCCTTACAAAAACAGTTGGAGCATGGAGGAGGAAGCTCGGTTGGTGTATCCTAGCCCTTGGGTGGTTCTAGATATACGTTGGGAACCTAGGAGATTGTTCAAATTTTGTTCCCCTTGGGTGAACTTAGCTAGGGTCTCTCTAAGGTCTTTGATGGTTGATTCCATGGAATCAACATTTGGAAAATTTTGGATTTTAAGGGTGAGTTCCTCCTTCTCTTTGAGAAGTTGGTCTTTTTCGGAGGAAAGCTTTTTGAAATTCTTTTTCAAAGCGACAAATTTTGATGAAAGCTCATGAAAACCATTTTCTAATTGATCTCTAGCATGTGAGAGTTCTTCATAAGAAAGATGATTTAAAGAATTTGAATTTGAAGAACATGAGGAAGAGGAATCGGAAGAAGTTACCTCATGTTTTTGCCATTAGGCAATTATTACCTTGGTCGCTCGAGGAAAAGGAGGAGAATGAAGAGGTGGAGCTATCACTCCATGTTGCCTTGAAGCCTTCTTCTTTCCCTTCTTTTTCTTGTCCCTTTTCTTGTGAAGTGGGCAAACGGGCTTGAACTTTTCGTCGGGTTCTTGCTTTTTGACGAGTTCTCGCTTTTGATCGGATTCTTGCTTTGGAGCCTCGCTAGTACCTTCATAGGTTAGTTCTAACAATTTCCAAATATCATAAGAGGTAGTGCAAGAAGAAATGCAATGAAAAACATTACGGTCAAGACCACAATGAAGAGCGTTCATGGCTTTGCCATCAAGCTCAAAATAAGCAATGTCATTGGGAGTCCATTTAGACTCATCGGGAGAGGAGAGGGAAAATCCTTGCATAACAATTTTAAAAATTGGATAACCAATGCTTTTTAAAAAGGTTGACATGCGGGTTTTCCAAAAAGTATAATCGGCTCCATCAAAGAATGGAGCACGATCCAAAGAATGTCCTTCGAGAGTTTGAGAAGAAGAAGCGGTAGAAGCCATCAAAAAATAGGATCTTTAATTTGAAACCGGGTAAGGAATTATTCAAATACTTCCTCTGATACCAATTGTTGGACGGAGGGACACGAGGAATTGATGGCAAGAGGGGGGGTGAATTGCCTTTTAAAAAATTGATTAACAATTTAAAAATCAAAGTTGAAATGCAGCAGAAATAAAGAGGCAAGACACAAGAAATTGATAACGGAGTTCGGCCAAAACCCGGCCTACGTCTCCGCTCCCAACTCAACCGTTGAGAGATTCCTACTGCTTGCTTTTCAATGGTTTTAGCAAGAAACCCACTAGGCTTTGAGGTAGCACTAGGACCTATTACAGCTTGCTTTTTATGGTTGAGCAAGAACCCACTTGCTTTCAATGGTTTAGCAAGAACCCACTAGCCTTTTTAACGGGTGAAGGCTAGCTCACCGTGTCTCAAGCTTTTTAAAGGAAAAGCTTGTGAACCTCTTCACACCTTAGTGGTGGTGTGAGAACCCAAAGAAAAGGGGATGAGAAAAGAGTTTGGTTTGTAGACACAAACCCAAATTAAGCTCAAAATAAATAAAGAATGAAAAACCGTATTGGAGGAAGACTTGGGCGCCAATTGGATGATGGAGTTGATGTAGCGTGCTCTCCCAAGCTTCTTGAGGTGCTCCTTGGATTGGGAATTGGATTGGAGCACTTGAGGATCCTTGTAGGTGGAGCGCCGGAGGTTCGCCAAATGTGCAACAAGATGTCCGGGCGCTTGGTATGTGATCCTTATGGGTTCCGGGGCTTCCTTGGCCTTTATTTATAGGCATGGAACCCATTGGGGGCCTTCGGAGCCGTTGGAGAAGTCCTCGGAGCCGTTGGAGGCCAAAAGGAGGTTGACTGGTCAAACCCAACGGCTAGTTTGACTGGGCCACCGGCTGGCCGGTGCAGGGACAGTGGCTGAAAATTCTGGTCCAGGCTCTACCGGTCGACCGGTGCCAGAGCCACCGGTCGACCGGTGGTGAGGCAGTAGCAAACCCTGTTCAGTCTGGGTGCCACCGGCTGGCCGGTGCTAAGGCCACCGGTTGGCCGGTGGTATTGCAGTGGCTCCCTCTTGAGTGCAGGTGCCACCGGCTGGCCGCTGGTGTGCCACCGGCTGGCCGGTGGTCTGGATTTCAGTCCACTTGAGATGCTTTCTTGGGCCATGTCTTTGGCAATCTCTTGCCTATCATCCACAATACTTAAAACACAATATTAGATAAATAAGAAAGGTGATTGTGATCATGAAAATCAAACAACGAGGGGAACGAGATGTACAACAATCTCCCCCTATTTTGATGATCACAATCACCAAAACAATTAAAGTAAAAACATAAATTAAAGGCATGCTTTTAAAGAATATATTGAAAATAAATACTAAGCATGAGAGAAAAGATTCTCCCCCAATCAATCAAGAAATTTCTCCCCCTTTGTGATTATCAAAATAGAATGGGGCATAAAACTTGATTGAGGGATAGGGTTTGAAAAACTAGATTTTGAGAATTGAAAATCAATTTGAGATTTTTGAAATTGAAATGAAAATTTGAATAACAGTTTGAATTGAAAGTTTTGAATCAAAAACCAATTGAAATTTGAATTTTGAATTTTGGATACCAAATGTTGAAATTGAAAGTTGGAATCGAAAATTTTGAAAATAAAATCAAAAGGACTTAAACGATCCTAACTCCCCCTAAATAAAAACAATGAATTACCGGGGAGAGGGATTTTGAAAAGAGACAATTTTGGGCCCGGAGAGACTCGCTAGAAGGGATTTTTCAATCCATACTTGTCTCATAGCGGGTCTTCTTCTATAAAACTCATCGGAAAAGAAAAAACTTTTGGGTTGACCATACCGGGCATTTTTGCAATTGCATTCATAAATAAGGTGCCCGGGTTTTTTGCAATAATTACAAAATTTAAAGCTAGAGCTCCCCCTTACAAAAACAGTTGGAGCATGGGAGGAGGAAGCTCGGTTGGTGTATCCTAGCCCTTGGGTGGTTCTAGATATACGTTGGGAACCTAGGAGATTGTTCAAATTTTGTTCCCCTTGGGTGAACTTAGCTAGGGTCTCTCTAAGGTCTTTGATGGTTGATTCCATGGAATCAACATTTGGAAAATTTTGGATTTTAAGGGTGAGTTCCTCCTTCTCTTTGAGAAGTTGGTCTTTTTCGGAGGAAAGCTTTTTGAAATTCTTTTTCAAAGCGACAAATTTTGATGAAAGCTCATGAAAACCATTTTCTAATTGATCTCTAGCATGTGAGAGTTCTTCATAAGAAAGATGATTTAAAGAATTTGAATTTGAAGAACATGAGGAAGAGGAATCGGAAGAAGTTACCTCATGTTTTGCCATTAGGCAATTATTACCTTGGTCGCTCGAGGAAAAGGAGGAGAATGAAGAGGTGGAGCTATCACTCCATGTTGCCTTTGAAGCCTTCTTCTTTCCCTTCTTTTTCTTGTCCCTTTTCTTGTGAAGTGGGCAAACGGGCTTGAACTTTTCGTCGGGTTCTTGCTTTTTGACGAGTTCTCGCTTTTGATCGGATTCTTGCTTTGGAGCCTCGCTAGTACCTTCATAGGTTAGTTCTAACAATTTCCAAATATCATAAGAGGTAGTGCAAGAAGAAATGCAATGAAAAACATTACGGTCAAGACCACAATGAAGAGCGTTCATGGCTTTGCCATCAAGCTCAAAATAAGCAATGTCATTGGGAGTCCATTTAGACTCATCGGGAGAGGAGAGGGAAAATCCTTGCATAACAATTTTAAAAATTGGATAACCAATGCTTTTTAAAAAGGTTGACATGCGGGTTTTCCAAAAAGTATAATCGGCTCCATCAAAGAATGGAGCACGATCCAAAGAATGTCCTTCGAGAGTTTGAGAAGAAGAAGCGGTAGAAGCCATCAAAAAATAGGATCTTTAATTTGAAACCGGGTAAGGAATTATTCAAATACTTCCTCTGATACCAATTGTTGGACGGAGGGACACGAGGAATTGATGGCAAGAGGGGGGGTGAATTGCCTTTTAAAAAATTGATTAACAATTTAAAAATCAAAGTTGAAATGCAGCAGAAATAAAGAGGCAAGACACAAGAAATTGATAACGGAGTTCGGCCAAAACCCGGCCTACGTCTCCGCTCCCAACTCAACCGTTGAGAGATTCCTACTGCTTGCTTTTCAATGGTTTTAGCAAGAAACCCACTAGGCTTTGAGGTAGCACTAGGACCTATTACAGCTTGCTTTTTATGGTTGAGCAAGAACCCACTTGCTTTCAATGGTTTAGCAAGAACCCACTAGCCTTTTTAACGGGTGAAGGCTAGCTCACCGTGTCTCAAGCTTTTTAAAGGAAAAGCTTGTGAACCTCTTCACACCTTAGTGGTGGTGTGAGAACCCAAAGAAAAGGGGATGAGAAAAGAGTTTGGTTTGTAGACACAAACCCAAATTAAGCTCAAAATAAATAAAGAATGAAAAACCGTATTGGAGGAAGACTTGGGCGCCAATTGGATGATGGAGTTGATGTAGCGTGCTCTCCCAAGCTTCTTGAGGTGCTCCTTGGATTGGGAATTGGATTGGAGCACTTGAGGATCCTTGTAGGTGGAGCGCCGGAGGTTCGCCAAATGTGCAACAAGATGTCCGGGCGCTTGGTATGTGATCCTTATGGGTTCCGGGGCTTCCTTGGCCTTTATTTATAGGCATGGAACCCATTGGGGGCCTTCGGAGCCGTTGGAGAAGTCCTCGGAGCCGTTGGAGGCCAAAAGGAGGTTGACTGGTCAAACCCAACGGCTAGTTTGACTGGGCCACCGGCTGGCCGGTGCAGGGCCACCGGCTGGCCGGTGCCTTGACAGTGGCTGAAAATTCTGGTCCAGGCTCTACCGGTCGACCGGTGCCAGAGCCACCGGTCGACCGGTGGTGAGGCAGTAGCAAACCCTGTTCAGTCTGGGTGCCACCGGCTGGCCGGTGCTAAGGCCACCGGTTGGCCGGTGGTATTGCAGTGGCTCCCTCTTGAGTGCAGGTGCCACCGGCTGGCCGCTGGTGTGCCACCGGCTGGCCGGTGGTCTGGATTTCAGTCCACTTGAGATGCTTTCTTGGGCCATGCCTTTGGCAATCTCTTGCCTATCATCCACAATACTTAAAACACAATATTAGATAAATAAGAAAGGTGATTGTGATCATGAAAATCAAACAACGAGGGGAACGAGATGTACAACAGTTGCATCATTGACAGATACTCATGTTATGTGGATGAAGACTCAGATTGTGGACATGAATTTCCAAAATGGATACCCACTACAAATCAACTGTGATAATTAATGTTCTATTAATTTTCCCAAAAATGCATTGCATCATTTCAGGTCATAACATATTGGCACTAATTATCATTTCCTGAATGAGAAGCTCGTAGATGGAATATTGAAGCTGCGGTTTGTTCCATCATATAAAAAATTGTTGATACCTTAACAAAGCCTCCCGTAACAGAGTTATTTTGGATGATCACGATATAAATGGGTGGGAACACCAATATCCAATGCTATGGTATGAATTACATGAGCTCCTATATTTTATCATGTTTATTTCAGGAAGAGATGTTATTTATAGTGTGGGAGTCTTATTCTCCCAATTTTTGTACTATTTTAATTTTTCAATTATGTGGTCCAGGATATAATTTCCCAATTTTTTTTTCTGGTTTTTGAATGATAATTTTATTTCAAAGGTTTGAGATGAGTTTTTTTTATGTTATACATTGAATTATGTATTAATTACTCTTGTCTTATACATAGAGCTAGCTCATACAAACATATAGGTGGTTATTTCATAACACTTTTCTTTGAGAATGTTTGAATGTATCCTGGTTTGTTCTCACTTTGGTTTAATCTTCAATAATGGGTAAGTAAATGAGCAGTACTGTTAACAAATCCAAAATTGGGACTCCCAGATTTTCTGCCACAACTTATCATTTTTAACGCTGGTTGTTGGGTTATTTGGGAGCTCTACAACGATGACCGATATAATGGAGTCAAACCAATGGAAAACCACATTAAAGCGACATTCTTTTCTATTGTCACTGCTCTCTTTTTGGCTTCTCGGGGCTGTGTGAGCCCGACATTCATCAGGAGTTGCCCCCTCCTCTTCTAATTCAAATGTTTCCTGGAGACATTCTTTTCTATTGTCACTGCTCTCTTTTTGGCTTCTCGGGGCTGTGTGAGCCCGACATTCATCAGGAGTTGCCCCCTCCTCTTCTAATTCAAATGTTTCCTGGAGAGGCCGCCATGCACGGAGGTGGTATCATCCGAGATTATAATGGATCTTTGCTCTTGGCTTTCATGGACTTCTATGTTGAGGGTAATTCTCTCATTACTGAATCTTGTGCCTTGTTTACTAACCCGACTCTCTGCATCTTGAAGAATATTATTTTATCTGCGATCGAAGTGGACTATGTGCTTATTGTCCAGTATTTGTCAGGGCTCCTCCCTTGCCACTGGAGCATTGCATGTACTATCAAAGTATGTAGAGATATTATTTATCAGGGTGTGAGGATTCTTCATACCTAACATGAGGGGAATTTTACAGTGGATTGCTTACCTTCAAAAGGAGTGCTGGTGGAGGCATTGATTTTTTATCGGAGTGTTGGTTATCTTCCTACAAATTGTAACAATTTTATTTGTGGCGACGCTCTTGAGCTTCACCGCTTCAAACCCCCTTTAAGCTTTTTGTATATTTTCGCATCCATGTTTTCCTATTTCTTAATAAAATGATTCAGACTGTTAATGTATTGATGAGTTAGTTAATATTGATCTTGATGATATCTATAGTATTGGGGATTCCAACGGATTAAATGAAAATGATTTCAAAAAGCTTGGAGAGATATTATTCATCAGGTGTGAAGATTGTTCATACAAGATTGTTCATACCTAGCATGAGGAATTTTGCAGTGGATTGCTTAGGTTCCAAAGAAGTGCATGATGTGGCATTGATTTTTTATCCAAGTACTGACGATCTTCCTACAGTATGTAACAATTATGTAACAATTTTGTAACAATTATGTAACAGTTTTATTTGTGGCGTTGCTCTCGGGGTTCACCACTTCAAACCCCCTTGATGCTTTTTATATCTCTGCTTCCATGTTTTCCTATTTTTTAATAAAATGATTCAAATTGATAGTGTATTGATGAGTTGGTTAATATTGATCTTGGTGATATGTACAGTATTGGGGATTCCAATCAATTAAATGAAAATGATTTAAAAAATATTTGTGTGATGATCCAACAAAATACATATTAATTTTTCCTATGAGAACCTACAATTCATGGACAAAAAAAAAGAGAAAAAGTGAGTTATTGATACATCTAAGATATCAAATTTCCTGATAGGAGGTCAAATCTTTGAAAGTCCACATGTCACATTGTTTTTTTAATTTTTAGAATTGTGAAAAAAAAATTTAGCTTGCCTACGTCATGGAACTTTTTGGTGCTCTTTTAATTTTTAGAATCGTGAATGTTTTTTAGCGTGTATATGTCATTGAACTTTTAGGTGCTCCATGTAATGGTGCACAAGAGGGTCACTCATCCAAAGAAGTTGATGATCATTTTTTAATAATTTTTTTTTTCATTAGAGAACTGTGATAATGTTTTTCTTAAATCAATTCCAATGGAGGAATAAATAATTCTAGTTGTGAAATATCTCAAATCTGGTAACGTCCTAGGACCTAATGGCTTCTCTATCTTCATCTATATCATGGTTTGGGATTGCATTAAGAAATATCTACTTTAAGGGGTGGTGCTCTTCCTTGAGTTACCACTGGTGCTGCACTTTCTCTCATTCCCAAGGTGAACCATCCCAACAACTTTTGTGAATTCTAACCCATATTTTTTTTTGTGATTTTTCATACATGTTGCTCGTAACAATCCTCAACACTAAATTATCTTGAATCTTACCTCTCTAATTCTCAGATGAACGATATGGTTTCCTCAAAGGTAGGAGCATCCAGGGGGCGACCGACCAGACCAAAGGAATGTTAGCAGACATTGATAGGAATCTAGTATGATCCAATGTCATGACCAAGATCGATATAGAGAAAGATTGACACTAACCAAGCCAGAGTGTCATCCAATCCGATACCCGACCCGACCCGTGACATGGTCCGAAAGACATTCTTGATCTCCACGGGCTGACAACAAGTGTCTGGGTATCAACAATACAACTTGGGAACGATTTCATCTTATTACATAAACATAAGCAACTAACAATAATAAATAAACCAAAACTGAATAATCATAACCAAACGTGGCATAACAAATTTTCATATTCAAGTTCACAACTTTAAATAAAAACCCAAAAAGGTCTACAATAAAAGGGGAGTTAGACACTATTCCAAAAACCACCATATGACAAGAGGAGTGTCGTCCCCAAGCCACCACCATAACACCTGCAAGGGAAGACCACTAACATCCCGAGCCACCATGTCCAAACATCATGCCTTTACCTGCGTCAAACATAACCATGTCTACTTATACCCAAAGGTGTAAGTAGGGTGTGACCCAAAACCCAGTAGGATGCCACTCAATAAACAAATTTAATGCTATAAACATTATAAGATAAATAATCATGCAAGTTTTATAAAAGAGAAACTAGAAATATTTTTATGGAAAACATTTTAAAGGAAAACATGCTTTCTTTTTAAATAACCGACAAAGTATAATGTATGACGACAGTAAGTACAATCTCTCTAAAGAGTACTAAGCCACGAGAAAACCCTATAGGCACTAGCTAGCAATGGAACACTAGGTACATCATATCTCGGTGAAATGTAGTATAACAACAAGGACCAACAGTGTTCTCATGCACGAGCCACTAGGAGGGGACACCCCATGGGCCTAGTGATCTCCAATCATCATTGTCATTTAGTTAGTGTTGTATCGTCAATCCTGCTAGTTTAATTTGGGACGAACCACTTTCGAATCAACTAGCGTAATAGTTCTAGTTCACTCACCTAGTTATCCAGGTTTCCCTTCGTGCTCAATTCTCATTCCACATAACACAAGGATCACAATATTCATACACACACACACACATGCAAATCAATATACACACTTGGGAAATCACATTTTTTTCACAACCAAGACCACTTTCAAATCCAAACGCACACCAAATCCACTTTGAAACATGTTTTGCATCATTTTCAAAATTAAATAAACCATTTGCACAATTTATAAAATACCTTCAAGAAGCACAACAAATGAGCACACTTGAAAACAACCAATTTTCATTAGAAAATCCACTTTCAACATCTTAAAACTTTCCAAAAAACACATTTTGCACCTCATATATAATCCATAGAACACATTTAAACACTCAAGCAAGCATATCAAATTTGTCAAATAATGTTTAAACACGGAACCACCTAACTTGAGCGAAGAAACTTCCAGAAAATAGTGCAAATCCCCAACCACACCTCAATCGAACCCTATAAAGGCAAGATTGAACCATAAACGTCAACATCGAACCATAAAAATTATGATCTAACCCTAAAAATGACACCCTACCTGCTAGAGAAATGAAACCCCAAGAAAGAAGAGGAAAACCCTAAAAAGGGGGGAGAAATCAAGAGAGGGACTTACTTGAGGGTTTCTTGAAGAATCTGATCCAAATCACCCACAAAAAGGGAGCCCAAAGGAGAGGAAAAGAAGGGGGAGGCACACCTAGGGCTGAAAACCCGCGTGGGGGAGAAATGGGGTGAATTGGGGTTAAATTCGAGGAGGGGTAGAAAGGTAAAACGCCAATTTTTAATGACCTGGATAGGCTGCACGGTTAGTCCGTACAGTTTTCAAACCGTGTGGTTGACACTATGTACTTAGGACATGCCACACAGTTTACAAATCGTGCGCTAACCGTGCGATAAAGCTCTGCCCAAAAACACCACTTGGTCGCACAGTTACCTGGGCAAGGGTGCACGGTTTGGCAAACCGTGGGCCAACCATGCGCACCACGCTGTTTACCCAAAATTTCTCATTTTTCTCCAGAAACTCAGGAAACCCAAATGGAAAAATCTAGACTGAAAATAAATAGAAAAACACCTCAAAATGAAATAACGGGTGTGACAATTTTCCCCACCATGAAAACTTTCCACCCTGGAAAGTCACTACTAAGCTTGATCAGAGAATAAAAATGGATACTCCTGCTCAACCCACTACCTCCGCTCCCAAGTCTCATGCTCATTATTGCCATGCTTCCAAAGGATCCGGACCAGCGAAATAGACTTCCCACAAAACACTCTCTCTTGAGAATCTACAATCCGTACTGGGCGTTCAAACACAGATAAGTCATGCTCTATTTCCAATTCTTCCCAATTCAACACATGAGACAGATCTGGGTTGTACTTCTTCAGTTGGGAGACATGAAACACGTCATGAATTGATGTTAACTAAGAGGAAAAAAGCTAACCTGTATTCCACCTTACCAACCCGCTCGGTAATCTCAAAAGGTTTGACATACCTCAGCGTTAGCTTTCCTTGCTCACCCAAATGACGATGACCCAAACGAGGTGCCACCCTCAAGAACACCCAGTTACCCACAAAAAACTCAAGATCTCAGCATCTATGATCGGCATAAGACTTGTGGCGACTCTGAGCTGTCGACAATCGCTGCCTGATTAGGTTGTCCTTCTCATAAGTCTCTTGCACTAAGCTCGGTCCCAACAACGAGGTCTCACCAACCTCCTCCCAACATAAGGAAGACCGACACAACTGACCATAGAGTGCCTGAAAAGGATCCATTCGAATCGAGGATTGGTAACTATTATTACATGAAAACTCAACCAATCTCAAATGGCTATCCCAAGAACCATCGAAATCCAAAACACATGCCCGAAGCATGTCTTCCGAAATCTGATTTTCCCGTTTTATCTGACCATCCGTTTGAGGATGGTATGTCATGCTTAACTTAATCTGCAACCCCATTTCCTTTTGAAGTAATTCCTAAAATCACGATGTAAAAGAAGGATCCCTGTCAGAAATGATTGCATACGACACACCATGAAGCCTCACAACCTCTTGAACATAAATCTGGTCCAACTCATCCACCTTTGTTGAACCTTTGATCGAAATGAAATGGATAGACTTGGTTAGATGATCGATCACTGCCCAAATAATATTCTTTCCTCGGGTTGTACGAGGCAAGCCATTAATAAAGTTCATGACGATCTCATCCCACTTCCAGTTAGGAATGAGTAGCGGCTGAAGAAAACCAGAGGGTCTTTGGTGCTTTGTTTTAACTTGCTGGCATGTCTAGCACCGCGAGATGAAGTCAGTTATATCCCGCCTCATGCCTGGACACCAGAACTGTCGACGCACATCATAATACATCTTGGTAGCACCAGGATGAACGACCCACTAAGACTGGTGGATAGCTTGCACCACCACCTTTCTCAATGACAACAACAACACAAAGTGGCCCTTAAAGCAAAAGATTCCTTTGGGAGACAACGACCAATCACAAGGTGTCTCCCCACCATGAAGAAACTGCCTAGACTGCTAGCACAACTCGTCGCTAGGCTGCTCCTGCTGAATCAACTCCCAAAGAGGATTCAACTGGATAGTAGCCAAGAACTCACCTCCACTATGCTCCTTGGTCTCCAAATGAAACTGGGAAAAAAGATCCATCAACGTCCATTCATCATTGGACTTCCTCAAAGGCTGTATTGACACTTTTTTTCTTAGAGCATCTGCCAAAACATTCCCTTTACCTGGGGTATAAACTATATCGAAGTCAAACCCCTGAAGGTATTCAACCCAACGACACTGCCTTAAATTCGAATCCTTTTGAGAGAAATATTGGCCAAACTCTTATGATCAGAATAAACTAAAAATTTCTCCCCCAAAAAGATAGTGGCACCACGTTTTCAAAGCGTGCATTATCGCTGCTAACTCCAAGTCATGGTTCATATAGTTTTTTTCATGTGGTCAGAGTTGGCGAGATCCATACGTAACCACATGGTCACTCTGAATGAGCACACACCTAAGACCCATACCTGAGGCATCACAATAAACCACATAACCCTTTTTAGATTCTGGCAAGATTAACACTAGAGCGGTAGTCAATAGCCGCTTTAGCTCTTTAAAGGATGCTTGACATTCTGGGTTCCATTTAAACTTCACCCCTTTTCGGGTGAGCATTTTCATGGGTGAAGGAATCCCAGAGAAGTCCTGAACAAACCGCATGTAATATCCATCCATGCCTAAAAATCTATTGATCTCAAACACACTCCTTAGTTTCTCCCATGACATAACTGCACTGATCTTCTCGGGGTCCACTGAAGCACCTTACTCTGATATCACGTGGCCCAAAAACTTTACCTCTCTAATCTAGAAGGTAAACTTTGAAAGTTTGGCATAAAGGTGATATCCCCGAAGAGTGCCCAATATGATCCGCAAATGTCGTTCATGCTCCTGCTTAGATTCAGAATAAACCCGGATGTCATCCACAAATATCACGACAAAAGAATAGAGATATTGGTGGAACACCCTGTTCATAAGCGCCATGAAGACCAATGGATCATTTGTCAATATGAAATGCATGACCATGTTCTCAAAATGGCCGTACCGACTTCAGAAAGCCGTTTTCGGGACATCCACATTTTTCATCCTGACTTGGTGCTAACCGGAATGCAGGTCAATCTTAGAGAACCACCTTGCCTCTTTTAAATCAAACAATTCATCAATTTTGGGCAATGAATATTTTTTCTTTATGGTCACTTTGTTCAGCTTTCGGTAATCAATGCATAACCATAGAGATCTGCTGGCCTTTTTCGCAAACAGCACGGGTGCGGCCCAAGGAGTGATGCTCGGGCGAATGAATCCTTTGGATTCCAAATCGTCTAGGTGTACCTTTAATTCACTCAACTAGGTGGGGGTCATACGATATGAGGGAAGAGATATCATATGTGTTTCCAACACCAAGTCTATAGAGAACTCCACATCCCGCTCCAGGGGTAAGCCTAGAAATTGATTAGGAAATACCTTTGGGAACTCGTCCACCACAAGAGATAATCCACCCTCAGGAATTCCACCATCGTCCTCCAGCATGAGCGGCGATAACTGAAAAATAATGTTGCCCAATTTCAGGAGTGGAGGTCCAGCATGACCCGACCTAGGATCTCATTCTCCATGAAAAACTTGGGTACTTCCATCAGGTCCCATGATACTCACCGTCGCCTATAACAATCAATGTGCGCCTGGAAGCACACCATCCAATCCATGTTGAGGATTACATCAAAGATGTCCATATCTAAGACCAAAAAATCTCATTCCAGATCGACCCCTGACATGGTGAGTGCATAAGATGGACACCTAAGACCCTTCTCTTTCTTCTTACCCAACGACGTTACTAGCCTCATCGCACACGACATGAGCTTGGTTGGTAAACTCAACAGGTTTATAAGACGGGTAGAGATAAACAAAACAAAAGCACCAGTATCAAACAAAACAACAACTATAGATGATGCAATCAAAATGGTACCTCAAACTGTTGAAGGCTTTGCATCTGGATCCGCTGGTGCTTGGTCTACAGCATCTGCCTGAGTCTGAGCATGACCACTGACTTGCAACTCTGTCCTGAAACTCGAACCCCGTGTCTGTGTACTTTGGCACACTATGTGTTGGTCCATACGGTATGTTGACCGTGTGGTCAACTCGTGTCTGTGTTCTCTTGCACGGAGTCCCCGCCCGTGTGACCCATCACACGGGTTTTCCAAACGGGGAGGGCTACACGGCGTGTGATGGAGGACTACACGTAGTGTCATCCTTATCTTCTCCCAAACCCTAGTACCGCCACTGAGGGAGGATACATGTCATGTGTTCTTTATACTACACGACGTGTAGTCGGGATTTTCCAAAACGCTCAACTTTTCTTCAGATTTTCATCCGTGCTTCAAATCTGGTCAACCCGCTTTAGATATCATCGTGAATCTTCCCAAAATATTCGGATCTAGCCTTGAATCACACTCTTCGTCCGCCGTTCACCAGAAATCGATCGTCAGAACGAATGAGGGTTTCGTCGGATGTTCCGCTCATCGTCGCGCCTCTGATTCTCAATGATTCATCCTGAAACCTTCAGATTTATCATCCATTCATCACGAAGAATCTAGATTCGTGCTTCACTCGAAGAATCATCGACATTTCGTTGATTCACCACAAATCTAGGCACCTGATCGAGCTCGGGACGCACGACAATCTGTTGAGCCGGGAACCGCAGGGTTCCAATGGCGAAGAACGCATAGAATAGAGGAAGAAATGCATCATGAAAAAAAAAGTTTACAATCGTCGGCCAAACATTCTTGACCAATGCTCCACAACGTGCAATTCGGGTTAGAAAACAACTATTGAAATAAAGTTGCAATACTTATGATCATGCAAATGTCTGAAAATAGGGGTGCATATCGAAAAATAATGTTCTATTTGCTCAAACATTTAATCAAAAGGGTGAACACACCAATTTACAAGTCCTACTTCTTGTTTGGATCAATCGTTGGTGAAGAACACACTCACCAACAAATTCAAGAGAAGTCATCACGTTCGTTGCGCTTCGATCCACCTTGAATCAGAGGTTCATCGTTCATTAAAGGAATTCTCCAGAGGATGATGCTCTCACCAGAGAATCCCAAGAATTATGAGGCCAGCCCTAGCCCATTCCTGCTAAATAACTACTTATAACTTTTAATCAAGTCAAAAGGTAATTAATTAATTAATTAATTAATTAATTCACTTAAACGCGCTCTCAAGGAGTGATAGGTTCAAACGTACTGCACCGACTCGTTTTATGTCGCGCTTGGGTGACTCTCAAGCAAGCATTGATTCAATCATTGCTGGATCCATAGATAAACCTTGTTCAGAAATGACATGCCCTAGTAAGTGAACCTCATGTATCCAAAACTGGCACTTCGAGAGATTTCCATAAAGCTAGTGCTCTCGAAGTAAATCAAGAACCATCCTCAAGTGATCTGCATACTCTGTAGGTTCTGAGCGCAGTAGAAGCACGTTGGTGGGTGTACCCAACTTTAATTTTAGTGTTAACAACGATCAATTTGAGATCCGTCACGATAATAAAACGTCGGATCTTCGAAATAGAACAAAGAACGAAAAAGAAAGAGGGGAGTCCCAGAACCATAAATAGGATCATCATATGTTGGTTATAATTAATTTAATTAATTGACAAGAATTACCTTGATGGAATTCTTTCTTCATTGATGTTTCTGGTCATGATCTGATGTGATCCATCATTGCGTTGTAGAATCCATGCATAGAATTCCTCTAGCGGTGATCCACGCATGCTCCACGTATCTCTGGACATCGCTGAAGGGATCTCCGGGTGCTAGCGTGGAAGAGCATTCGCTTGCGATGTCCGCCTTCGATCGCCTTGATCCGGTGGAGGTGGATCTCTCTCTCGTAGCTTGAGAGCGTTCTTGGTGGAAAAGGAATTATTTCTTGGCTTGAGAGATTTTCCAAATCTGTTGTGCACAACACACAAAAAAATGGATAAGCTAATGAGAAATATATAATTGGGATTTTTAATTACATAGAATAATAAAATGAATTAATTACCCGAAAGCATTTATTCATTTCATTTAATTCTTAGTAATACTCCATGTCTAATAATAACAGTTTACTATTATTATTACTTGACGTGCTCCCAACGAATTACACCTAATATTATTTAATTAAATAAATAATATTATTTCTCATAAATTCCCAAAAAAATACACAGCATGTACTTTTATTTTTCCATTTTTCTTTATTTCCTCCACCATATTTATTAGAACTTGAATAATGATTATTTATTTCTAAAATTAATATCACTGCATTACTTGCTAATAAATATTTTATTTCACCCACAATATATTCTCTCGAATAACTAGTGTTGAAATAAATGCGATCAACCATCCTTAAATAATTATTAAACCACAATCAGGAATAATCTTTATTTAACTTGTTAAATTAATATTTAACTGAGATACTTGGGCACACTTTGTCACGACCCGTCCCCCGAGGCTCGTGCCGTGACTACCCCAAACCCGCCTTCCATAGGCCAGGGGCTGGCGACTAACACCAAAGGCGTAATTCCCTAACTGAGAAGGCATTGCCTTTATAACATGTAAACACACACACAAGCAAGCACACAACTGGATACGAAACACCAAGTAAACTGTATAACAAAAGAGTGAAGAAAGTAAAAGGGGAAAGAATACAAACCCAACTGAAAAGTACAAGTACAATTGTGATACAATACAACTGAATAAAAGGGAAAGTCAGTTGTTGGTTCGTCCTCCGAGGTTCCTACCTGAAGGGTAGGTACAGATCACCTCCTCATCACTCCTCGTTCGTCCGTCTCCTCCGTGTACCGACTCGTCATAAGGTCCACCTCCATGTACCGTCGAGTCCTGGTACTCTCGGCTTCATTCAGCTCTGTTTGTCTTCTGCATCCAACACAACAAGGTGCGGGCATAGCCCGTGCAGGGGTGAGTATAACGATACTCAGTAGAGACCACGAGACCCTCTAGGTCTCACAAAATCCAACAAGGATAAAACAAAAGGTATGGAATCAATAGATAACCTTACTTAGGTATATGCTCATACATATACCTAAGTTATCAAGTAATCAATCTCAATCATGAGGAAAATATAGAGGTTCTGACTCATCTCACACTAAGATTTATTCTAGGGGGTAGTATCAAGTAATATTCTGAACCCTCGGCTGCTGGAGAACTCCTCCTCTATCGAGTACAGTCGGCCTGCCGCGTCACACATATGCACTTCCCACTAACCTTGGACTGTTGAGGTATTCCTCCTGTCGAGTACTGTGGGTTTGCCGCGTCACACAAAGGCGCTCCCCACCGTGGGTATGCCGCGTCACACAGCGGCGCTCCCCCTCGTAGCCTGCTGAGGTACTCCTCTTGTCGAGTACCGTGGGTCTGCTGCGTCACCAAGGTGCTCCCCACTGGGCTAGTCGAGTCACTCCGAGTCGAAACGGTCAGCAGTCGTCAAGTCTCAGCCAGTCGCAGGGTTCCGTACGTATCGCGCTTGGGGAAACCGCTGCCCAAGCCACAAGTCAAATAATCCAACTTCCATGAAGTCCCACGAATAAGTGTCTCAAAGGTCTGTCACACCATAGGGGTCTCAACGTAACAGATGGCGCATCAAACGGATGCCCGATCTGTGAGTTATTATCCTTTTAGTCCCGAGGGCCTAGTTGGATTCGTGCTCGATCCAACCTGAAAATTCCCCATCTTAATCCAAAACACAGAAGAGTATCACTCAAAGGTACCGTCTCGCTCCAAGATTTCCAACGCCGCTGAAGGTTCGTCAAACAGACGTCCGGTGCCAAAGTTATGGCCAAAAGAAAGTAACAGGGTCATAGTGGGCCCGGGTCCGGTCTGACCCGGTCGAACCGACTCGGTCCAACCCAGCCTGGGCCGACCCAATTCGGGTCGACCAGGCCTGACCCGCTGGGTGGCCCAACACGTGAGGGCGGCTCGACTGCGGAATGGCTCTGACGTGGGTCGGCTCGGCACGGGGCGGCTTGCAAGGCCGCGACGAGGGCGGCTCGGGCGGCTCGGAGGGCCGCGATGAGGGCACGACGGCGGCGGATCGGCTTGGCCCAGACAGCAGTTCGTCATGGCAGTGACGCGGTTCGGCTCGGCCCGGACGGGGGTGCGGCTCGGCGGATGGCGATGTGACTCAGAATACGGCGGCGGCGCGACAGCTCGGCACGGTGAATGGCGGTGGTGCGGCGGCTCAGCACGGTGGTGGCGCGACAACTCAGCATGGCGTACGACGGTGGCGCGATGACTCGACACAGTGAACGACGGTGGCACGGCGAGGGGGTTCAGCCTGGGGCAGCACGGCGGCTCGACACGACGGTGGCACGATGAGGGGGTTCGGCCCTGGGCGACGTGGCGGCTCAGTTCGGCCGCGGGTGGCTCGGTCAGGAGTAGGGCCAGTTCGGCTGGGAGGGCGAAACTCCACGGGGCGGCATGGGCCGCAGAGGCCGCGGGTGGAGGCGTCGTTGCCTTCTTCACCTTCCTCCATTTCGAAGAACACATCATAAAAGAACGATGGAGGGGTTGGGCGATGTTTGTTTGGCCCGCACCATCCGCGTTTAGAGTGATAGAAAGCGGTTCACAAAGAACGAAGCATTCACGTGTATGGAAGATATTTTAAAACATCATTTCCCACAACCCTCATCAATCTCTATTCCCAATCCTGCATAAGGATTAGAAGGGGAGAACATGGAAAAAAAATAATCAAATAGAAGTAAACCCCTACCTCGTTCGCTTGATGACGTTGGTGCAAGAAGGTAGTACAGTCGTCGATTCACCGTAGATGAGGACGTCCCACGTCAGAAGAAGTCCCGAGGAAGAAGGTCGAAGGGGGTCAGCGTTCTTCGTTGGCGGAGCGTTCTTCATCGGTGGAGCGTTCTTCATGGAAGAACGCGTTCTTCGTTGAAGAGCTTTCTCTCAAGAGCTCCTTCCTCCCAATTCCACCAAAGATGCCAAGGATAATAGATTAAATTATCTATTTAGTTCGTTGGCACAAATTCAAATTAGCCTAATCAATTAACTAGGTTGGCATATTAAAGGTATGTTCATTGGCACAATTAATGTGGAGGAAGTCAAGAGGCTCCTCCACATTAATGAGGGGGGTTGATAGGTTTTTTCTCCATAATGAGGGGAGTTCAAGAGGTTTAGGCCTCAGGTGGTCCCCACCACCATAACCTCTCATGGGAGGTTAGGTTCGGGTAGTCCTCACCACCATAACCTCTAATGGGAGGTTAAGGTCTGGTGGTCCCCACTTCTCAACTTCCACATGGAGGTTTAGTTCTGGTGGACCCCACCTCCCAACACCCACATGGGTGTTGCAAATAAAAATAAAATGTCACACTTTTATTTTTATTTTATTCTTACACGAAAAACACAAAAACTAACTTTCACCCTTGACCATCTACCGCCGAGGTGAAAGTCTCCTTAAGCGAATACCAGCACTGCGAGTTTAACGGTGCCCTCAGATTTCAATTCCGAGCACCGGTCCAAAAGTTAGAAAAACTCGCTTGCACGTTTACTGAACGTACCTGAAAAAAAGTTCATAAATTCATTCCGGGCACTCCAGGACTCGGAATCACGCACCGTTAATTTTTGTGGACTCATAAAATTACCAATCATTTAAAAAAATTACATGGAAATTCTAGGTCTTTACATTCTCCCCACCTTAGGGCTCTACTTCCCCGTAATATACAACTCAAACTAGGTAAAAAAGTGGGGGTACTAAACACACATCTGAGCCTCCTGCTCCCAGGTACTCTCCTGGAGGTTCTCGTGCTGTCAGCGAACGCGCACCAGAGGTATCGACCGTCCACAAAGGACACGCTCCTGTCAATCCTCAATCTCTACTGGAACCTTTGTAAAAGTCGCCCCATCGTCGACGTCCAACTCGCCATGGTCGATGATGTGAGAAGGGTCGTGCATGTATCTCCTCAGCTGGGATGCGTGGAAGACGTCGTGCACCTGGTGCAACTGAGGTGGAAGAGCTAAGCGGTAAGCCACCTCGCCAACTCTGCTGAGGACCTGAAAGGGTCCAATGAACCTCGGAGATAACTTGTCACCTCGTCCAAATCTCCGCAAACCCCATCGAGGTGAGACCCATAGAAAGACGTGGTCGCCATCCTCGAACTTAGAGGTCGCCATATCCTGTCGACATACGACTTCTGCCTGCTCTGTGCAGTCTTCATCCGCTCCTGGATGACCTGTATCTTCTCTATGGTAGCCCGTACCATCTCTGGTCCCACTAATGTTGACTCCCCTGAGTCAGTCCAGTACAAAGTTGATCCGCAAGGTCGCCCGTACAACGCCTCGAAAGGTGACATCCCAATGGTGGAGTGATAGTTGTTGTTGTATGCAAACTCCACCAAAGGTAAGTGATCCTCCCAGCTGCGACCACTACTACAAATATGGATTTTATCAGCGCTAAAAACGGCCATTAACAGTGCTAGAAAAAGCGCTATTAATGCCGATGAAGATAAAGGGGGGGGGGGGTCCCCTTTATCAGTGCTCCAAAAAGCGCTGATAAAGACCCCTTTTATCAACGCTAAAAAAAAAGCGCTGATAAAAAAAAAAAAAAATACTGCCAATCTCGAGGGGGGGGGGCTTTTTACAGCGCTTGAGCCCCCCTTTATCAGCGCTTTCCCGCACCTCCAGCGCCCGCCCGCACCGCCTACACCCTTTATCAGTGCTAGCCCTTTAAATCACCCTTGCGCGCGCACCTGTGCCTCCAATCAGATTTGATCTCGAGACCTCCCCCCTGCGCACCTAAAGCCTTTGCCACTACCCTATATTGATTTGTTCTCTTATTCATGATATATCTATTTATTTATATATATATATATTTAGTTATATTTATTCGTATAGTAATATATATTTATATTAATATATATAGTTATATTAATATATATATAGTTATATTAATATATATATATATAGTTATATTAATATATGTATAGTTATATTAATATATAGTAGTTATATAAATATTCATATATTGGTATTTTAAATAAAATGGATATTAGTTATTATTTAGATAAAGCTAATATATTTTATATGTAAATATGTTTAATTATTTATTTAAAAAATTAAATTTTTAGGTTTGAATATATAAAAAACATGTACATATAGTTATATATTTGATTATAAATAGTATTTCATTATAAAAAAGGATGAAATTTCAAAGACATAATATCAATATGAATGTAATACCTTGGAATAAATTCAGTCCCCACCAAAAAAAGTCAATAATACCCCCTTAAACGAGGCTGAAAATCCACAAAATGTTAAAAAATCTGGGTACCCCGACTAAAAACTCAGTTTTGGAGGCCTTCTGGGCCTTGTTTGGCCTCTAAAAAGGCTTGACCAAGGTACCCCCAGGTCACAGCGACGTAGAGATCATCGTATTCTTCGATTTGATATGTGGTAGAGCTCAAACGGACACCCGGATCAAAAGTTATGGCTGTTTGAAGTTCGAGTTGCGTTTTCAACATATTTTGGATCTTTTTTTAATTTTTTTAATTTTTTTAGTCTTCAAATTGTTATTAAATGACTATTACTCCATAATAATCAGCAAATTATTAATTAAAAATATTTATTAAATTTTTTAAGAAGCCATTTTCACTAAATATCTTATATATTAAGTATAATAAGTGTAAATGTACATTTATACTTATCTAAAATATATTTAAAAATTATATATTATATTTATATCAATATAACTATATAACTATATTTATATTTTAATTTTTTTTAATTTTTTTTGAAGTCAAACCTTTATCAGCGCTTTTAAAAAAAGAGATGATAAAGGGGGGGCCTTTATCAGCGCTAAAAAAAAGCGCTGATAAAGGCCCCTCCCTTTATCAGCACTTTTTTGTTAGCGCTGATAAAGGGGTGGCACTGACCTTGCCCAGTTTTGTGGTAGTGGACCGAAGTCGAGGACACAAGCATGGAGCATTTCCTCGAGGGTATGAATAGTTCGCTTAGTCTGACCATCCGTCTACGGATGGAAGGCGGTGCTCAAACGAAGTTGCGTCCTGAAAGTCTCCTGCAACCACTTTCATAGCCAGGAAGTAAATCGTGTGTCACGATCAGAGACAATTGTCGAAGGTATTCTATGTAGCCGCATAATCTTCTACACATAGAGGCGTCCCAAGCTCTATACTGAACCCTGCCCTCTGATCGGCAGGAAGCGGGCCGACTTGGTGAGTCGGTCGACGATCACCCAGATAGAGTCATGTCCCCTGGATGTACGTGGAAGTCCTATCACGAAGTCCATGGATATCCCATCCCACTTCCACTCTGGGACCTTTAAAGGCTGAACCAAGCCTGCTGGTACCTGATGTTCCACCTTCACTTGGTGACAAGAGAGGCACCGAGAGACAAACTCTGCCACTGCTTTCTTCATTCCCGGCCACCAGTGCTGTCGTCGGAGATCCTGATACATCTTCACCACTCCTAGATGTACCGCTAGAGGGGAAGTGTGGAACTCCCTCAACACTTCCTCCTGAAATGTCACTGGTACCGTGGTACGTCCTCTGAAGAGGATGATGTGCTCCCTACCTTCAAAAAACCCATCAGGTGCCTACCCTGTGGATATCTGAGCACGTCGAGCCTCGCAGTCAGCATACCCACGCTGCGCCTCCCTGACTTGCTAACGAAGTGGGGGAGTGACTGTAAGAGACTGAAGGAAAGTTGCTTCATCACGTTCCACGAAGGATATCTGCAAATCAGCCAGCTACTCTGTCGGCTCGTCTAGCAGTTGTATACAAGATCTCACGCTGAGTGCATCTGCTACAACATTCCCCTTCCCAAGATTATAGACTATCTCGAAGTCATAGTCGTGGAGGAACTCAAGACAACGTCGCTGTCTCAGGTTCAGGTCCTTCTGAGAGAAGATATACCTGAGACTCTTGTGATCAGAGTACACTGTAAAACGCTCGCCCATCAAATAGTGTCGCCAGATCTTCAAGGTGAATACCACTGCTGCTAACTCTAGGTCATGGGTAGCGTAGTTCTGCTCATGCTATCTTAGCTGTTGAGAACTATATGCGATCACTACTCGCTCCTGCATCAGAACACATCTGAGTTCGGTCCTTGATGCGTATCAGTAGACTACGTACCCAACGTCCTCCTCTGATAGCCTCAAGATGGGTTCACTAGTCAGCCTCTGCCTCAGCTCCTAAAAACTCCACTGGCATTTCTCCGACCAAACAAAGGGTTTCCCCTTCTTCGTCAAGGCTGATAGTGGTGCTGCAACTCTGGAGAAGTCTGGAAGAAACCTTCGGTAATATCCAGCCAAACCCAGGAAACTCCGTACCTTCGTCACACTCTTGGGTGGCTTCCAAGCAAGTACCGCCTCAATCTTTGCTGGATCTACTGCAACTCCAGCCTCCGATATGACATGTCCTAGAAAGTGAACCTCTCAGATCCAAAACTAGCACTTCGAGAGCTTACCATAAAGCTGGTGCTCTCGGAGTGTGTCCAGTACTACCTAAAAATGATAGGTATGCTCCTCCTCAGTAGCTGAGTAGATCAAAATGTCATCGATGAAGACTACTACAAGGCGATCAAGGTATGGCTGAAAGATCTTTTTCATGAGTCCCATGAACACTGCTAGAGCGTTGGTCATGCTGAATGACATAACCAAGAACTCATAATGGCCATACCGACATCTGAAGGCCGTTTTCTGCACATCCTCATCTCGTATTCTGAGCTGGTGATAGCCTGATCTGAGGTCTATCTTTGAGAACCATTGTGCTCCCTTCAGCTGATCAAAGAGGTCGTCAATCCTCGAGAGTGGGTACTTGTTCTTCACGGTCACTTGGTTCAGGAGATGATAGTCAACACAAAGCCTCAAGCTCCCATCCGCCTTTTTGGTGAACAAAATCGAGGCTACCCAAGGAGAAACACCGGGCCGGATGAATCCCTTCCCTTGCAAGTCCTCTAGCTGTACCCGCAGCTCTCGAAGCTCCGCGGGAGCCATCCGATACGCTGGTGTAGATATCAGTGTCGTCCTGGGGTACAAGTCAATGTAAAAGTCCACCTCTCTGTGAGGAGGTAGTCCCAGAACATCATCAGAGAAAATATCCACGTACTGGTCCACCACTATAGGATAGCTCAGACTCTCCACATCAACAGCTCCGAGGGTAAGGCTAGCCAACTGATGTGTAATCGGCTGCACCCTCCTCCGGGTAAGTCCATCCTGTGCTGCAAAGGCTCCCTTCTCACTGGTGATGGTAAACCTGGTCCCATCCGTGCGGACACACCGCACTTTGCGCCTAATACAGTCTATCTGAGCATGGACTGTAGATAACTAGTCTATACCTAAGATGACATCGTAAGGCCTCGACGCCGCTACCAGGAGATCCCAGCCGAAGCTCTCGCCTCCTAGAGTAAGCTCACACTGCCGGCACCAGTGCGTAATCATCGAACCCACTCCTGTAGGAGTCTCTAGCCATAAGGATCGATCCGACGACTCCATCGGAATCTCTGAGCTCCGAACGAGGGTAGTGTCAATAAAAGAATGATTGGCACCTGTGTCTATAAGTACTACAACTAAGGTGGAATAGAAACAGATCGTACCTCGTATCATCTCTGGAGCACCATGATCGTAGGCCTCAGCTGTCTGGAGATGATCTCGCCCCTGTCCACCTGCTCCTTACGGTCGGGGTGGACCTCCTGGTGGTAGTGGCGTTAACATCTCAAATCGTTGTCCACCGCCAGCTACATGACCAACTCCTCTGCCACGTCCACCTGCTCCCTGCAGACCTCCTCGGTCAAATCTCTATCTTTGCCTGAGAGGTCCTTTGACCGTCTGCTGATCATCCGTACAGTGGGTCAGACAGTCACGAGCCATGTGACCCCGCCCGCCGCATGTGTAACATTGCCCGCTCCTGGCATGACTGGCTCTATCTCGGGTGCCCCCGCACAACCGATCCTGAGTCATGCGGTCTTCCACCTGTAGGTATGTTCCTCTTGGACCTCTGAGATGTCTGTCTGCTTCCAGCTGCAGAAGACTCTGCTACGTGGCGACTGGTAGTGGGTATCCTCACTGGTGACTACTCAGCAAGGAAACTCTCCACCAAGAGGGATCTCTCTAACACCCCCGCATGTGTTGGGATGCTGAGTGAGATCACCGAAGCCTTGATCTCCCGCCTGAGTCCCTACTCGAAGGTTCGGGCCCTGAAGAATGGGTCACGCACCATATCTGTGGAGTAGCGTGAGAGGTCAGTGAACCTCACTGAGTACTGAGCCACAGTCATGTTGCCCTGCTGCAGATGAAGAAGCTCCTATATGTGCACTGCGCGAAGAGTTGTTGGGACAAACTCTGCCTGAAACATGCTCTCGAAGTCTTCCCAGAGAAGTGTCACCTCTTTGTGAACCTGAAGCATCAAACTCCACCATCTTCCTGTTGTTGCCTGTAGAAGGCTGGTGGCAAGGATCACTATTAAATCAGCTGGTGTCCCTACGAATCGGAAAACTCTCACCACAGCCTCCAGTCAATCCTCAGCTGCTTGTGAGTTTGTCTCTCCCTCGAACCTGGGTGGCCTCTGACGCTGGAACTCGTGCAACGCGTTCAAGTGGCGTGCACCATCTTCTGCTGGGGCTGGTGGTATCGGTGGCCCAACGGGGAGTGGTACCGCTGGTGCCTCCGCTGGTGCCTCTACTGGAAAAGGGCCCTGCACCGAGGCCTCGTCGCTCGATGGTCTATTAGTGCGTAAAACACTTGGAACTCTAGATATTTGTCTATGTGGAGGCATCCTGAAAAGAAATAGGTGTGCCATAGTAAAAAGTTATACCTGGTGAGCTGAATCAAAAGATCACAAAGAAAACTTTTGAAAACACACACGCAATCGGTGTTTTCGTGCACTGAGTCGGAAATCAGAAGTCAGGGTCCTGGTGTATGGATACGTCGGTCGTCGCACCAATACTGGACTTCCTGAACTGAAAACCGCACTCATTACCCTTAACACTATTACTTCACAGAAAAGATCAGAGTCATAGTTCTGTGGTAGAAATGACTCCTTTGATACCAATTTGTCACGACTTGTCCCCCGGGGCCCGTGCCGTGACTACCCCAAGTCCACCTTCCATAGGCCAGGGGCTGACAACTAGCACCAAAGGCGTAATTCCCTAACTGGGAAGACATTGCCTTTATAACCTGTAAACACACACACAAGCAAGCACACAGCTGGATACGAAACACCAAGTAAACTGTATAACAAAAGAGTGCTGAAAGTAAAAGAGGGCCAGAATACAAGCCCAACTAGAAAGTACAAGTACAACTGTGATACAATACAACTGAAGAAAAGGGAAAGTCAGCTGTTAGGTCATCCTCCGAGGTTCCTACCTGAAGGGTAGGTACAGATCGCCTCCTCAACACTCCTCGTCTGTCCGTCTCCTCCGTGTATCGACTCATCATAAGGTCCACCTCTAGGTACCCTCCAGTCCTGGTACTCTCGGCCTCAGTCAGCGTTGTCCGTCATCTGCATCCAACACAACAAGGTGCGGGCATAGCCTGTGCAGGGGTGAGTATAATGATACTCAGTAGGGACCCCGATACCCTCTAGGTCTCACAAAATCCAACAAGGATAAAACACAAGGTATGAAATCAATAGATAACCTTACTTAGGTATATTCCCATACATAAACCTAAGTTATCAAGTAATTCATCTCAATCATGAGGAAAACACAGAGGTTCCGACTCAGCTCACACCAGGATTTATTCTAGAGGGTAGTATCAAGTAACATTCTGAACTCTCGGCTGCTGGAGCACTCCTCCTCTATCGAGTACAGTGGGCCTGCCGCGTCATACAGAGGAGCTTCCCACTAACCTAGAACTGCTGAGGTACTCCTCCTATCGAGTACCGTGGGTCGGCCACGTCACACAGAGGTGCTCCCCACCATGAGTCTGTCGCGTCACACAGAGGCGCTCCCCCTCATTTCCTGCTAAGGTACTCCTCATGTCGAGTACCGTGGGTCTTCCGCATTACCAAGGCGCTCCCCACTGTGGGTCTTCCGCATCACCAAGGTGCCCCCCACTGGGCCATTTGAGTCACTCCGAGTCGAAACGGTCAGTAGTCGTCAAGTCTCAGCCAGTCGCAGGGTTTCGTACGTATCACTCTTGGGGAAACCGCTTCCCAAGCCACAGGTCAAATACTCCAATTGCCACGAATTCCCACGAAGAGATGTGTCTCAAAGGTCTGTCATGTCATAGGGGTCTCAACGTAACAGACGGTGCGTCAAACGGACGCCCGGTCTGTGAGTTATTAGCCTTTTAGTCCCGAGGGCCCGGTTGGATTCGTTCTTGATCCAACCTGACCATTCCCCATATTAATCCAAAACATAGTGGGGTATCACTCAAAGGGACCGTCTCTCTCTAAGATTTCCAGCGCCACTGACAGTTTGTCAAACGGACGTCCGATGCCAAAGTTATGGCCAAAAGAAAGTAACAGGGTCGTAGTGGACCCGGGTCCGGTCCGACCCGGTCGGATCGACTCGGTCCGACCCGGCCTGGGTCGACCCGGTTTGGGTCGACCCGTCCTGACCCGCTGGGTCTGGCCCGACCTGTTAGGTTCGGCCCGGCCCGCTGGGCGGCCCGACCTGCGAGGGCGGCTCAGCCGCGGAACGGCTCGGCCGCGGGCCATCTCGGCTTGGGGCTGCTCGCAAGTTCGTGGCGAGGGAGGATCGGAGGGTCGTGGTGAGGGCACAACAGCAGCGGCGGTTTGGCACAACGGCGGCGCGGCGTCTCGGCACGACGGCGGTGCGGATCGGCTCGGCCCGGACAGCAGCACGGCTCGGTGGACAGCGGCGCGGTAGCTTGGCATGGATGACGGCGGCGGGGCGGTGGCTCGGCACGATGGCAGCGTGGTGGCTCGACACAGCGGTGATGCGGTGGCTCGGCACGGTGGACGACAGTGGCACGGCGGCTCGGCACAGCGGACGACGGTGGCGCGGCGGCTCGGCACGACAGCGACGCGACGAGGGGGTTCGGCCCGGGGCGGCACAACAGCTCGGTCCGGCCATGGGTGGCTCGGCCGGGCGCGGGGCCGGTTCGGCCGGGAGGGCGAAGCGCCGTGGGGCGGTGCGGGTCGCAGAGGCCACGGGTGGCGGCGCCGTTGCCTTCGTCGCCTTCCTCCATTTCGAAGAACACAACAAAGAAGAACAGCGGAGGGGTTGAGCCATGTTTGTTTGGCCCACACCCTCCGCATTTAGAGTGGTAGAAAGTGGTTCACAAAGAACGAAGCATGAACGTGTATGGAAGATGTTTTAAAACATCATTTCCCACAACCCTCATCAATCTCTATTCCCAATCCTGCAAAAGAATTAGAAGGGTAGAACATGGAAAGCGATAATCAAATAGAAGTAAACCCCTACCTCGTTCGCTTGATGACGTTGGCGCAAGAAGGTAGTACGATCATCGATTCACCGTAGATGAGGACATCCCACGTCGGAAGAAGTCCCGAGGAAGAAGGTCGAAGGGGGTTGGCATTCTTCATTGGCAGAGCGTTCTTCGTCGATGGAGCATTCTTCGTGGAAGAACGCGTTCTTCGTTGAAGAGCTTTCTATCAAGATCTCCTTCATCCCAATTCCACCAAAGATGCCAAGAATAATAGATTAACTTCTCTATTTAGTTTGTTGGTACAAATTCAAATTAGACTAATCAATTAACTAGGTTGGCATATTAAAGGTATGTGCGTTGACACAATTAATGTGGAGGAAGTCAAGTGGCTCCTCCGCATTAATGAGGGGGTTGAGAGTTTTTTTCTCCATAATAAAGGGAGTTCAAGAGGTTTAGGCCTCAGGTGGTCCCCACCACCATAACCTCTCATGGGAGGTTAGGTTTGGGTGGTCCCCACCACCATAACCTCTCATGGGAGGTTAAGGTCTGGTGGTCCCCACTTCTCAACTCCCACATGGAGGTTTAGTTCCGGTGGACCCCACCTCCCAACACCCACATGGGTGTTGCAAATAAAAATAAAATGTCACAAACTTTTATTTTTATTTTATTCTTACACGAAAAACCCAAAAACTAACTTTCACCCTCGACCATCTGTCGTCGAGGTAAAAATTTCATTAAGCGAATACTGGCGTTGCGAGTTCAATTGTGCCCTCAGATTTCAATTCCAAGCACCGGTTCAAAAGTTAAAAAAACCCGCTCACACGTTTACTGAACGTACCAGAACAAAAGTTCAGAAATTCATTCCGGGCACTCCAGGCCTTAGAATCACGCGTCGTCAATTTTCGCAGACTCGTAAAATTCCCAATTATTTAAAAAAATTACATTGAAATTACGGGTCTTTACACACTTAGTGTGTGACCCTCTAGGCCTCTTTCTCAGTGGCATTAGACAGGGCCTACATAAAGTCCAAGGTTAACATCTAGCAACACGTCAAGGCACCCATAGAGAAAGAATTTAATGTCGCAATGACGTGTCACCTCCTACGAACGCTTACTGTGTAATATAATCCCTTTGTCTCGATATCTCGAATCAAGCGGGTTGCATGCTAGTGCCATTAAACCATGTGCTCGATTATTCTTTCTTTGACTTTTCGGAATTGAACTTGTCTATTCCCCACCATGACCATGAATTTATTTAGGCTATAAAATTCCATCAAAGGGCCTGAGATATCTGCTTCCGTTATGGAACAGAAGGGACAAATATTTTCTCGCATTATCTATTAATATAGTATCACTCATGATGCACCCAACGTATCCTACCTTGCTGCGAATAGTGTGTCATTACAGTTTTCGTCAATACATCTAAGTGCGCGAGTTTTAATACCCATTAATAATAATCTTAAAGTCTAAGGACCAATACACACGTCCGCAGATAGGAACATCCAATGACACTATGAAATGTGGATTTCCTACTGGCGGGTCTCGTTCTCATAATATCCTTTTGGATATTACCAAGGGTGCACACCATGAGAAGGTGCTTCAAAGTTTTATGAGTCCTCACCCCTAATGACCTGTATTATTTGCATCCCTCAAATAACATCATCCGGCCATAGAACATATATTCAAGAACAGTGTTATGACACTTTTGGGTTCTCATCATAGCAGGGATCTGCTATGACCCTTTAATGCAACATCTATCCTTAGGATATTATCACATGCATTGTCATGCAGATGAACAATCAAGATGTGATAAGGTATTTATTAATGAATAAAGTACAAAGTAGTTGGTTCTTGTCCACCAACTCCAACATACTCCTCTATTGTAGAGTAAACGAGTATGTCGTAGATGAATACAATAACAAACCGATCTAAGTATGGCTGGAAGACCATGTTCATCAGATCCATAAAGATAGCGGAGGAATTTGTCACATCAAAGGGCATCACTAAAAACTCATAGTGTCTATAGCGACATCAAAAGGACAACTTTGGAATATTAGCCCCGCGAACTGGATACTGGTGGTATCCGGACCTAAGATCGATTTTGGAGAACCATCTCGCACCTTGAAACTGATCAAAGAGGTTGTCAATCCTCGATAAGGGGTACTTGTTCTTTATCGTAGACTGGTTCAGGTGGCGATAATCCACACAAAGTTGTAATCTCCTGTTTGCCTTCTTCACGAACAACACTGGAGTTGCTCAGGGGGACACACTGGGTCTGATGAAACCTTTCTCATGATGGTCCTCCAACTGTAATCGTAGCTTCCGAAGCTCAGTGGGTGTCATCCGATATGTCGTAGAAAATATTGGGGCAGTCCTTGATTGCAAGTAAATGAAAAATTCCATCTCCTGCCTCAGAGGTAGTCCCAAAACATCTTCGGGGAAGACGTCCATATAATCCTCCACAACTGAAGGATCCCAGATGCCTGAAGAGTTTGTTGCACCAAGGGTTACACTCGTTAACTAATGGGTAATGGGTTGTAGCCTCCTACTTACAACACCTGCTTGCCCGGCTACGAGGTCTCTTTCACCGAGAAAGGAGAACCTTGTCCCATCATTACATAGGCATTTGATTAGTCTACGGTGACAATCGATATTGGCTTGAACCATGGAAATCCAATCTATGCCCAAGATGACGTCGTAGGGTTCCATCGTGATGACCAATAGGTCCCATGTGAACCTCTCTCCTCCAAGCGATAAATTTCACTTCTGAAAGATGAAAGACACGGAAGAAGCGTTCCCGGAAGCTCGAGACAAAGCTGTTGTGCTAGCACCTCTATTGGGAGCTCCAACTCCCATATCAAGAGTATCAATATAAATGAATGACTAGCACCTGTATCTACTAATACTGAGACAAGGGTATAATAAACACATATCGTACCTCAAATCATCTCGTGCGTTGTAGGATCATAGACGTCCAAAGCTTGCAATTGTCTACGGTCCCATCCGCCAGCTCCCTGAGCTTGACATGGGTCACCTGGTGGTGGTGGTGGAAGAACCTAATAGCATCGTCCCCCACCTGCAGCTCCCTCTGCTCCTCTGTCAGCACCGCCTCTCTGGGGACCACCCTATCCCCGTCTGGGAGATCCCTGATCACAAAGTTGTCTTTGTCGTGACAGTCCATCTCCTATCTACCTGGGATGCTCGACACGTATAGTTAGGCAGTCTCGTGCCATGTGACCTTGCCCATCACAAGAATAGCACAGACCTTCCTCGGGCTATCCTGGTGCTCTGCGTTGCCCCTACACTATACGACCACGTCCCTGAGCCTGTTCCCGAAAGAGTCTCATGTTCCAAGATCTCTAGTGCCTGTCTGCTACTGTAGATGACTCAGCTCTATCACTCCCACTACCAGCTTCAACTATTTGATGTGCCTCTGACAGAAATATCTCTGTCACAAGTGCTTGATCCAACACCTCGACATAGGTGGGGATGCACCAAGGTACTACATTGTCTCAGATCTCTCTATGAAGTCCCTGGTCAAACTTTCATGTTCAGAAGTAGTCATCTCTGATCATGTCGAGAGAGTGCCGTGTACGGTCTTTGAACCTCGCTGCGTACTCTGACACTGTCATCCCTCCCTGCTGAAGCTCCAGAAGCTCCTGAATCCGGATGTAGCGTAAGTAGGAGGGGTAATACTACTCACGAAACAGCTGTTGGAAGTCATCTCACGAGAGTGTTGACCCATCGTGCATTTGGGTAACCAAACTCCACCAATGCCCAGCTGCTTAGTGGAAAAGATTGGATGCCAAGGCCAATATCTGATTCGTCGGTGTCCGGATAAGGTTGAAGATAAGGACCATCGACTTTAGCTAATCCTCTGTCGCCTAAGGATCTAGCTCTCCGCGGAACCTCAGCAGTCCATAGCGCTAGAACCTGCGGAGTGTGCTCAGCCTGCGCATGTCCCCAGCCTGCTCTGCTAGGACTATCTGCTGCTCAACAGGTGGTGGTACTTCACTCAAATGGTCATAAATAGATGTGCATGAAGGACCCCGGGACACCCTGAGAGGGGAGGGGTAAATCAGGGTGACAACTTTTTCTTTTAATGTGATGGATCTTGTTCCCACGTTGGTAGGAACTTGTTGAACCTGTATGATGAATATGATCAGAAAGCAAACATTCACATGCACAGAGAAGACACAACACTTTTTACTTAGTTCACCACTAAGGGCTACGTCCAAGGAGCATACGCCGACAAGTTGTCGGTCATACCAAATTCCACTAATCTTCACTAGCTGTGGATTACAAAGGTTCGAGCACAATCACTCTGTCCCAGACTCACTGCCTTTACAAAGGTTCAGGGATAGCTCACTTCTTCCCTCGGGTCACTCCCGTTGACTCCCCCTGGCTCACTGCCCTTGGTGAAGTCACACTCAGTTTATAGACGTGAATGTCTCTTCATCATTGCATAAGAATGCATCCTCTGTTGTATGTAGATGCTCTGTTAAAGTCCAACTCTCACCTGAAGACGAATCTCACTTTGCGCTGAGGGTACCGGATGATCCTCCAGCTTTCATGCAGCTTCAAAAGGACGGATGTACTTCAACAACCCTGGCACGCTTCTCCAAGCTCCGGCGCGCAAGTTTCAGGAATGACGCGCAAGTCACTTACGCGGTACAAACTTGGCGCACAGGTGACTCCAAACAACTTGCGCGACACTGCCTCTTTGAACTCCAAACTTGCGCGACTCAGCGCCTCTAAATCCCGAACCACTTTGGACGCACAAACAACAGCCAGCGCGCAACCTCTACTTGCGCGACCCAACAACCACTTGCGCGACTCAACCACTTGCGCGACGAGAGCTCGAAAAATCTCTAAGTCTTGAACTTCGTTACAAATGAGGAGGGGTGGTCCTCTATTTATAGGCAAACTGGACCCCCAGCGCGGTGGCGCGCAAGTCTTCCCTCGGCGTGCAGGTTCCGGCGCACAGCTCATCTTCCCTAGCCTCTGTCGCGCTACTCACTTGCGCGACCACACAAATACTTGCACGACCTTCTTTCCTTTGCCATATTTTGAAGTTATAATCTTGAAAAATAATAGACGCGCAAGTTTTCAATCCTCCTAGGCATCGGCGCGCAAGTCTCTTCACGGCGCGCAGGTCACTTACGCGACCAGCCCAAAACTTGCACGACCCTTATCCCTTTGCCATTTCCCATGTTCTGATCTTGAAAAACATATGGCGCGCAAGTTTCCTCTCCTTCAAGCACACGGCGTGCAAGTCTCTTTTCCAAAAACACTTTTCTCCATTTGTCGATTTTCAGGCCAAAAAATTTGGCAAACACTGGGAAACAGCGCCACCTTTAATACTGTTGTCTGCTTGAACTGTATGATCTCTTTGCTGGTACACATTCTGAACTTCCACTGAGGATTGACAACAAACACAAACCATACTCCAAATCATGCATAGAAGACCATGGTTCCAACAGTGCATTCTTTGTACATCAAATTCATTATTTCTTTGAGAAGATACAATTTATTGTTTTCTATCTCAGAAGCATAGGTAGTCTCAAGCTTCTCCCACAAAGATATGACGTGAGAGATGTTGACAATATGGTTCACCACGTTGTATTTGATCCACTGATGAATGAAACCACAAACCATCTCATGCACAAATGTCCATTCTTCATATGACATTCTTTATGGCTTCTGAGTACTAAACGCAGAAAAATGCATTCACTTGACAAAAAGAAGATCCTTCCACATATGGTAGTTGGTACCATTCAACAAATCATCTGACTGTAATTGGCTTCCATAATTTATGTCGACAAAAGCAACCCCTTTGATACTAGATGCTGGGAAATACAACAAGAGTTGAACACGCAAACAACAGAAAAGTGAACAAGCAGTGGAAATAAATTTTTTCCTTTCAAACAAGCCTGCAAAAATAAAGCGGATGCGCAATGAGCAAATAACATCTGCACGAAAAAGTAAATGTTGACACTGGAAAATTTAATGTGAAAAACCCAATGAGTGAAAAAAAACACGAGACCTAGTCAAGCAAGCATATCCACTATAATCAACGATTACATGGTAAAGACTCCAAAAAATGAAAGAGATATCAAAAGTATAACTCTCTGATAAAGCAGAAGAAAATCCCAGCGGACAAGACAGACAAAAAGCAGATCTGACAAAAGAACGTCGTCTGAGAAATAAGAGCAAAAAATAAATCTGACCGTATGGATATGAAGATCATTGACTAAATAATCGGGTGTTGAAAAATCACCAAGATCAGAAGAAAACTAATGATCGATCAATGTCGGTCACAAAAACGGAATTTGCTTGTCGTATTGACGTAATGCTCTAAAGCCTATTCACTATCTCCTTTTAAAACAAATTTCTCCGCATAGCAAAATGCAACCCCCAAAACACACATCTTTGACCTTTTTATTATTTTTTTTAAGAAAAACGTGGGGTGTGCCAATCGAGGAGGCGCCCCAACAAATTGGGAGCTCCACAATAATGCCCGACACAACAGAGTCAAACCAACAGAAAACGACATTAAAGCGAGATTCTTTTCTACAGTCACTGCCCCCTTTTTGACTTCCACTAGTGTGCGATCCCAACTTTCATTTGGAGCCGACTCCCCTCCTCTTCTAATCCGAATATAATTAGATGGAGAAGGCGAAATGATCGAGGGTTGATGGTTGAAGATGAGATAGAGGGGAGGGGGCCGACCTACTGCGTTTAGAAAAATGGGGAAGATGAAAAGGGTCGTCCAAGATCTACTCCCCTAATAACTCAAATCTACATGAAAAACAGGTTTTAAATTACAAATTTTTAACAATAAATTTTATTTAAAAAGCTATATAATAATTATTATAATGATTATAATAATAATAGATATAATAAAGCAATTAGATGTTATTAGAAATATATATATATTATTAGATTTATATTGGTTATTTCGTAGAATTAAAATGGTAAATTAAAAAATAGTCTTAAAATATTTATACATATAATAGTATTATAATAACATTAAAATATAAATATTAAAATTAAAATGATATCACAGCAATACTACAATTACATGTGAATATATTTTAATAATAAAAAGAATACTAAAACTACAAATATTTACAATACTCATAATAAATTGTGGAATTGGAAGGCTTGGGCTGCCTCCCTCAATGAGAGACAGAGGATCTCTGTTCCGCGGGAAACCGGTGGGGATGAGAGAGCTCGGCTCGGGTTCAGTGAATGAGCCCAGCGAGGAGAGTCGAGCTCCCTGGTTCTATTGATGGAGGGATTGGAGGGATACGGTGAAGGGATCGGTTGTTCTTGATCAAGGTTGCGTCGAATTTGGATCGTACCGGGCCTGGGAATCGGCGCTGGAGCTGGACGACATCGAGCCCGGAGGATGACCTGTCACCCACGAAACTTACCGTTGAATACAACGGTCATTTTTTAATTTTAATATTTGGAAACTCTTCAAACTGATGCTTCCGGCGGGGGTAGTGTTCCCGCCCAATCTGATTCTTGGCTCGCCTATTTAGTTCTTGTTCCCCTTCTTCCCTCCCTCTGTATTCATTCCATTCTGCGTTCCCCCCCTCCACCTTCTTCCTGTCCTCCTCATTCTCCCTATACCTCACCTGCAATCCCAGCGACTACAGAAATTCAAATGGGCTACCTCGTTGATGCTGTCCATGGCGAAACGAATCTCCAGGAACTCGCGAGGGGGCTAGAGCGTCTTGTACTTTCCAAGATCCAGGAGGCGATCAACGCTCAGGAATGGGCGAGGGAGCTAGGGCGCCTTCTTCTCTCCAAGATACAGGAGGCCAATGCACTCAGACAGTATGCGATCGACAGTGATAAACGTGCGGCGGAGTGGGTGATGGAAGAGAGGAGGGAAAGGGCGAGGCAGATCTCCGAGCTCCAAAAGAAGGTGGAGAAGCTGTCGAGCGATGCTTGGACGTTGCAGAGGGCGTGGACGGAGTCGGAAACCAAGAACCGATTGCTGGAAGAGGACGCTGGACATTACAGGGTTTCCGTGCAGGAGTTGGGAATTCGATGCGGTCAGTTGATGTCCGATAAATTTTACGGAGAAAGGAGATTGGCAGAGGCGGAAAAACGAGCAGCGGAGGCGGAGGACGAGGAGGAAAAACGAGCCGCAGAGGCGGAGGCGGAGGCGGAGGCGGAGGCGGAGAGGAAGAAGCTGCAGGCGGTGAATGCGGCTAACGAGCGTAAAAGGCGGAGCATATACTTCTGGGTTACCGTGGGTATCGTGGCGGCAGCCATGGCGTATGGGGCCTGGGAAGGGTAGCCCACGGCGGCGGCAGAGTCCATCTTCTCCACTTTTCTAAATTTTGATGCGGAATTTCGAATTCTCATTTTAAATGTGATGAATAAACCCCCATGAATTTTGTATTCTCTTTTTAAATGTGATAAATAATTCTTCCCAACCCCCCGCCCCAAACACCCCCAACCCTGCTCTCTCTCGCCTCCCAACCCCCCCTGCCCCCGGTTCCCCTGCCGCGCCGCCATCGACCCTACTCGCCGCCGGATGCTCTGTCGCGTCGCCGCCCCCTCCCCCCGGTTCCTCTGTTGCGCCGCCGCCGACCCCCCTCCCCCCTCAATATCCCCTTCGCAATCGTCCCACCAAGGCCCTTCTCCCGCACGCAAGTCCCACCAATGTGAAATCCCCAAAATCGAGCCGACCACCATCGCCCTTGCTGTGGAAGAAGATCCACAATCACCTCGACAACCTAGCTGGCCGCGCGAAGAAGACGACCGCCGCAGGAGACCAGGTGATCCGCCGAGAACAACGCGACCCCCCTATTGTCGAAAAACTAAAACAAAAAATGGAATTCTCTCATAAACACTTCATTATCTGTTTGTGTAGGGTCATGATAATTCTAAAAGAAAAGGGTTTTTATTTCACATTTCATAGAGTTACATTTTTTTCAAAAATACTTAGGTAGAGATTGAATAACAGAAGGGATTTTTTGATGTATGTTGTATTTCTTGTCAACAATTAGTAAGAAGCATGAGAAGGTGATTTAGAAACTTCTTGATTTTTTTTTGAACATTATTGATATAGTTTGAGGTTTTTGGTGTATAATTTGAGAATTCTAGAGTTAAAGAGTGAAAGCATTCCAAGCAACTGGTTTGTATGGGTCATCAAACCCAGTTCGTAAGGGTAACTCTAGAATATACTACTGAAATTTCCAAATTCATGAACATTCTTATGTTACATAACAGGTAGTATAGAATTGTCCTGATGAAGAAATTGACTATGTCTCAAGCCACACTAGTTTTTCATAAGTGTATTCTAAAAAAACATAAGAAGCATCTTCAAAATATTTAGGGTCAACCACATTCTTCAAAAGAGCCGTTTCATGATTTCTGAATGATTTGTAAGGGTTACCAGTTAATAATTTTTTTGTGACATCTAAATCTGGTGATGAAAATATGAAATTTCAATGTTATTAATATCCTAGGTTATTAATGAAGATATGATTCAACATATGGATTGTGAACAATTAAAGAGAACGGTTTCATTCCATCAAGGGAAATCCTCATTGTGGCGTGTGATAAAGAGATATGACAAGAGAGAGATTCATGTTGTGACATGGACACTTCATGTTTTACCGAAATCAAGTTATTATAATAAGCATGGGTATTTTGTAGAGAAGAAGAGGCCAAAATTAGTCTGTATATCTCCTGGAGAATGAATAATGAGTCCTTATGAGAGTTAAATGAAAAAGTAGGTTCTGATAAAAACTAGTTATCTTGTGAGTTTAATATTTGAGTATTATGGTTATATAATATCAGTGTTCAAAATTGGTTTAATGCCTCAGATATTTATTGAATTAAAACTATCAATAATATTCAGAAGAAATGCGAAGAATATATAAAGGAGGAAACGGAGATATAGATTTCAGTTGTTTTGATAGCAGTTGTTGTTGTTGACCTGCTATATCGATGAATTAAATGGTGAGATAGATAGATATGTACCAACTGTGATTATTGATCATCTATGTCGAGGCATGACTATTGATGATCAACTGGAGGCTTCCACTAGTGAAGGATGAATTCTATCATGCACTTTCCATCGCTCATCCTCATTCTGGTTATTCTAATATTTTGAGGAGGAAGGTTAGTTTGCATGATGTTCTGTCGATATTATTATAGTAGTGAAATACTTTAAAATTAGGGAGGAAGATCCTAAATTATGATGCAGTGTCATCCATATGTTATTTTAATATCATATTCATGATAGTAAGGGTGTTATTGAAGCTGGGAGTGATCTAGTATAATAACATCTAACCTACTCAGGAGGTTGAACGACTATTAAGAGAATATTTGTGGAAATTGGATGATACCTGCCCATATCACAACAAAAAGTGGATGATACATACCCAACCATTGTTTGCTTTATAGTGTGGATCATACACCACATGAACTTATAATCAATATAAATAATTTTTTTTTTCTAATCTATGTCTAATTAATAAACCAAACATAGCAATGATTACTTACCCACATTGGTACTGACATTGGAAAAACATGTATGCATTTTGTTGTATTAGAGCTAACTAAGTTCCCTCTTAGATCCCAGTAGTGAGTGACACTGTGGCTATATGTTTTTCACCAACCCGAACGGATTATCCCATGAGATTTGTGGATAATAGAAATTCATATGTGTATGGAAAAGCTATAACTTATATTCTTCCCTTGATAAATCATACGATAAATTTATGGAACTAATGTTTTCCAAGGATATGTGGGATGTTATTGAGATTTTGTATGAATGAAATTTCATGATTAAAAAAAGACATACTAGAGATGTAGTGAGAAAATATTTGGTATGTGGAGATCTATTTCTTGGGTGACATTTGGGATGGGCGCGCACTCTTTTTTCAGGGCTGCATGATCCCGGATATATAGTATCATGAAGACAGGCTCCTTCCTAATATTATTTATGTCCTATTGGATGATGATCAGAAGCTAGTTAATGAATTAACCTCCATGACCCATGAGGGTGATCATTTAGTGTTCACTCTGTCATGATCCGGAAGAACTAGATCTGAGGGCTTTTAGAAGATCATCTTCTGAAAAATTCTACCTCATAGGCAAGGTCTATCTGGATTTCTCTTATACCCACCAAATATAGATTTCTTTTCTGGTGTATCTATCACTATATTATCTCCATGGATGATATAGTCTAACACAAAGGAATATCATTGGCTTCATAACTGGCCTTTTGTAACTCTAGAAATATAGTGATGGTAAAACCACTTATTCATTAATGGACAATGGGTTAATTATAGGTGGACACTTCTCCAAGTTAGCATGGATATTTTGGTCCAGCATGAGGATCCTAGGCTCTCCATCTCTTGTTAGCAATGTGAATTCCAATTCTCATGAAGGATGTGTTCATGGATTTACACTGGGTGTTGTCTACTGGGAAATTTTGGAGGCTTAGAGTGATCTCTGTCACTAGAACACATATATAGAAAAAGGACATCTAAATTCTTGGTGGGATCATCTCCTCACTGAAATGAATTTCTTAAATTCTGACAATTGGCTAGGTAATTTCTTCTCAGGCCTTAAACCTTGGACTATCCAGTTCAAGAGGATCATAGGAGCATGCATTGTCCCTGGGTGTCCTGGATAGTGCCACAAACTCGTTTGAAACTCAATATGGATGGTTATTAATCAAATGGATACAAGTGATGAGTGTCTATCATTCATGATGGGGCTCGTTCAATTCTTCTAGCTTTTTGTGCCACCTATGGAGAAGTAAATTCAGTACATGTGGAAGTCAAGAGTGATGTTGACTAGACTTCAGTTACGCAGGCTATAAAATCTCTCTATTACTAAGGATGCGCCTGATTCTATCTTTCTAACATCCTGTAGGGGGTGTCACCTTCACATCGGTCTGTTTTATATTATCCGGACGTGTAGGTATTTCCTTGACAATGACGTATAGATTTTCCAAAAATGTCGTGAGGAAAACAAAGTGACCGACATCTTGGCTTCATAAGGTAGTGTGGCGGAACCTCTATTTTTAATCATAAATCACTGCCTCCCGATAGTAATGTTGTGGTTTTCAATGATGCAATTGCGCTTCAATATTTTAGACATCCTTGATCTTTTCTCTATTGTTTCTCCACGATCTCACATGACACTTAAAATTGCCACTATCATAATAAAAATTATATTTTTAGAAATTATATTGTTAGTCACATTAAGGGATTTAGAGAGACTGGAAGAATCAATCATTTTGAGGAATATTATGATAAAATTTCCAGATAAAATTGATCCCAAGATTATTTCATTGCATGAAAATGGTGGCATATCTATCGGTTAGTTACATAACACAATGCTCGACTCGGAAAGGAGAAAAACATCAGGTTCCAGATGAAACTCAAAGGAAATGATTCGAAGCTATGATCAGACTCATGATGGAGGAGGATATTGATTTCTCTAATGAATCAAATGATACCGATGATCAGGATAAAGTGTATAATAGAATTGTAGAATTTATCATTAAAAACATAAATAAGGGGAAATTAATGTACAAAGGAAAAAATCCACTATTGTGCTTTCATAGTAGTGGAATTTAGAAAATTTTCAAGTGATTGTGCAAGGACGAAAAATGGAGAGTATGACTATGAAAAACATAATGAAATTCCCTAGAGGATGGATAAGATGAGAAATAAGTAATCAAAGAAAACTAGTGAGAATAGAAATGTTTTAAAAGTTTTAATGATGACAAAGATGAAGAATGTTATACATGGAAGAAGATGACTACTCTACCTCATGTTCCCATATTGATGAAGGTTTTTTTGGAAATTTTTGTGACATCATTACTCATGTTGGAAAACATGATGACATATAATGAATGTAGCGAAAATGTAGGGGAAGACGCTAACATAGAACACACAAAAATCAGAGCTTGAGGTGTTTCTTGAAAGAAACATTCAACTAAAGAGGGAAATCAATTCAATAAAGAAATATCTTGAGAGGTTAAATAACAATATGGAGGATTTTCACAATAAGGAGAATGACTATGGTGATGAAACCAACTTTATCAAGGTAAAAATTAATGAAAAAGGCATAAAGTAGGAATTTAGAAGAAAATTGTTTTAAATGAAGATGGACTAAATTTGTTATATTTAATGTCTATAAAAACTGATAAGAACCTAAGAAAAATTATAAATGACCATGATAAGGCTCTAGAAATAAAGACACCGTCATCACAACCAGCAAAAAATTGTTGTACCAAACCTTAGTTAAAAAATACACATGTGATTCAAATATGTATTTAATCTATTTTGGTCAATAGAGATGGTTTTAAAATCAATTTTGGGAAACATTGGGTTATGAAAAGACTAATAATATTACTCCCACTTCAACATATGTTGAAGATTGCTAGAGAAGGAAAGGTTCTTTATAGCCAACAAAAAACTACTACATAAATATAAGAAGATATTACGCATAATTTCATAGAAAAATCAATACTAATAAGAAGGAACCATCTCTAATGGTTATGATTTGAGATGTAAAGTATTTGGTAATAAATCCTATGATTGATGGTCCAACATGTCCTTTACATGGGGTTAGAGAAGGAAATAATTGAAGGAGAGCTACCCAATAAATAAAAGAAGAAAGTCATAGAGAATTATGTTGTGGATAGAAATTTAGATTTGAAACCTATTCAATATGGATTTGATTGTATGGAGTAAATATATGGATGGTGTGACTGATATGGTCATTCTTCTAAGAAATTTATGACCATGATTCTAGGATAAAGTCATTGAGATGTTGTAAATAGGCAGACTCAGACAAAAAACAAAACAGAAAAGTCACGACTTTTTGATGTGGCTCTTAAATCTAGAAAGAAGGAAAAAATAAGGATTCTTGAGTGTTGTTACACATTAAATATGATTTTAAATACAACAATATTAAGTATATTTAAATATCATAATTTTGGTATAGTCACTTTTGGTAATGAAAGCTCCTTGAAAAACAATGGAATAGGTTTAGTTGAGATTGATGGCCATGAAAAGAAATAAGATGATGTGTTGTTTATTTATGGGAATAAACAAAACTTTTTGATTGGGAGTCTGCTTTGTGATGAAGATAGTGAGGTTATTTCCCAGAAAAATAAATTCATTTTAAAGATAATAAACGATGGATGAATAATTAGCAAAGGTGGAATAACAAGTGGTAATCTCTTCAAAATTGAGAAAAAGTGGTAGTCTCTTCAAGTGGTGATCCATGAAATTATTATTACCTTAGTAAAAAATTAGAAAAAGTTCTTTTGCATAGAATATGTGGCCATCTTGGTTAGAAATATTTGAGAAAAATATGAACATAAAATTGAGTAAGGGATCTTGTAAAATTTATTAGAGATAGATATGTTGTCTACACATAAGGGGATGATTATAATGAAAAAAGGGTTAAACTCTAATACACTTGGTCCCTTGAATTAATCCACAAAGATTTATTTGTTCCAATAAGGAAATAATGCACTAAGATCTGACCTCTACATCAACACTTTCATTTATGGCATTAAATGGTTGAATAATGTGATAATTATGAGGAAAAAATCTGTGGAATTTGAGATGCTTATTATTTTCGGAATGCATGATGAAGAAGAGTTGGGGGTTCTTGTTAAGAAATTGAGAATTGATAACATATGAGAGTTTACGAGGATTTTTTTTGAATCCAATATTGATAAACATGGGATTAAAAAATATTATAGTACACTTTACACACTCTGCTGGAATAGTGTTGTAGAAATAATGACTAGTTATCTTATCAACAGTGATGGGATTAAAAAATATTATAGTACACTTTACACACCCTGCCAGAATGGTGTTGTAGAAACAATGAATAGATATCTTATCAAAATGGGTAGAACAATGTTTGATGAATTCAACCTGTTAATTTTTTATCTGAAGAGATTATGTATGTATGGCTATACATATTAAATACATTTGTTTACTAAAAGCTAATTCAAACATAAATTCAGAAGATATATGGTATAAAAATTAAACAATAGTGATATACATTAGATTCATTATAAACATTTTTTTGATGAAGATTAAAAACTCTTCCTAGAATGTTTGATTAGAAATCTGAGGAAGGTATCATTCTTTCATACTTGTCCAATGAAAATTCAAACATAAATTCAGATGATATATGGTATAAAAATTAAACAGTGATGTACATTAGATTCATTATAAACATTTTTTGATGAAGATTAAAAACTCTTCCTAGAATGTTTGATTAGAAATCTGAGGAAGGTATCATTCTTTCATACTTGTCCAATGGAGATGGATAGGGGTTCATGAAAAGAGGCTTCATAAGATGGATGACAATTATGATTTAATAGGTACTAAAAATAAACAAAATATTAATCATCCATATGAATTGTTTTTTGAAGACATTGATGAACATGTTGATGGGGTTTCTTAGAGTAGTGAGAAACAAGCTATAAATGAACCATATATTTCTTGTACTTATTTTGATCAGACAAGTGATAATTATCAAGTTGCTGTTGAAGATGAGAAAAAAAGCTCTAAAACAAACTTGTTCACTCAATTTTAAAAAAATCCTCCACATGAACACTCCCAAAACAAATAACTTGTTACATCACCACAATAAATGGATACTAATAAACGAATTATAACTCTGGTATCAGTGGAGGAAGGAAAACACTATAGTCATATATAAAACATTTGAAACCCTATGACATTACACCAACAAAAACAAAAAACATGCATTTATTCTTTAAAGGGGAGTGGGATCAATACACCTGGTTTCACATGAAGGATGAATAGGGGTTGTGCATTACTTCATTTCTATTAATCACTATATTACCATCTATTTCAAGTCCAATGTAGGTGGGCTCTCAGATTTTCAGCCACAACTTATCATTTTTAACATTGGTTGCTGGGTTATTTGGGAGCTCTAAAATGATGGCCAATAACGGAGTCAAACCAATAGAAAACCACATTAAAGAAATATTATTTTCTATTGTCGCTACTCTCTTTTTGGCTTCCAGGGGGTGTGTGAGCCCAACATTCATTAGGAGCTGGCTCCCCTCTTCTAATTTGAATGTTTCCTGGAGAGGGCGCCATGCATGGAGGTGGAATCATCTGAGATTATAATGGATCTTTGCTCCTGGATTTCTCGGACTTCTATGGTGAGGGTAATTCTCTCATTACTGAATCTTGTGCCTTGTTTACTAACTTGACTCCCTACAATTCGAATAATATTATTTTATCTGTGATTGAAGTGGACTATCTGCTTATTGTCCAGTATTTGTCAGGGCTCCTCCCTCACCACTGGTGCATTGCTTCTACTATCAAAGCCTATAGTGATATTATTCATCAGGGTGTGAAGATTCTTCATACCTAGCACGAGGGATATTTCTCAGTGGATTGCTTAGCTTCCAAAGGAGTGCAAGAGGAGGCATTGATTTTTTATATGAGTGATGGCTATCATCCTACAGATTGTAACAATTTTATTTGTGGTGACGCTCTCGGGCTTCACCACTTCAAACCCCCTTGATGATTTTTGCATATTTCTACACCCATGTTTTCCTATTTCTTAATAAATTGATTCAAATTGTCAATGTATTGATGAGTTAGTTAATTTTGATCTTGGTGATATCTACAGTAAGGGGGATTCTCATCAATTAAATGAATATGATTTCAATAATCCTGTGGAGATATTATTCATCAGTGTAAAGATTCTTCATACCTAGCACGTGGGGAATTTTGCAGTGGATTGATTAGCTTCCAAAGAAGTGCAGGATGAGGCATTGATTTTTTATCCGAGTGTTGTCTATCTTCCTACGATTTGTAACAATTTTAGTCGTGGCGACACTCTCAGGCTTCACCACATCAAACCCCCTTGATGCTTTTTTGTATATTTCTGCATCCATGTTTTCCTATTTCTTAAAAAAATGATTCAAATTGTCAGTGTATTGATGAGTTGGTTAATATTGATCTTGGTGATATCTATAGTATTGGGGATTCCAATTGATTAAATGAAAATTATTTCAAAAATATTTATGTGATGATCCAACAAAATACATATTGACTTTTCCTACGAGAACCTATAGTTCATTGACAAAAAAAGAAAAAGAAAAAGCGAGTCATTGATACATCTAAGATATCAAATTTCTCGATAGGAGGTCAAACCATTGAAAGTCCACACATCACATTGTTCTTTTGATTTTTAGAACCGTGAAAATGTTTTTTAGCTCATCTATGTCATGAAACTTTTAGGTGTTCCATGTAATGGGGCATGAGAGGGGCACTCATCCAAAGAAGTTGATGATCATTTTTTAATATTTTTTTCTTTAGTGAACCATGAAATTTTTTTTCTTAAATCCATTCCAGTGGAAGAATAAATACTTGTAGTTGTAAAATATCTCAAGTCTGATAACACCCCCAGACCTAATGGTTTCTCTATCTCCATCTATATTGTGGTTTGGGATTGCATCAAGAAATATATGATAGTGTCGGTGCAAGATTACTTCAAGGGCGGTGCTCTTCCTTGAGTTATCACTGATGCTATGCTTTCTCTCATTCCCAAGGTGAACTATCCCAACAACTTTTATGAATTCCAACCCAATTTTTTTTGTGATTTTTCATACATGGTGCTCGCAACAATCCTCAACACTAGATTATCCTAAATCTTACCTCTCTAATTCTCTGATGAACGACATGGTTTCCTCAAAGGTAGGAGCATCTATGGGGCGACTAGCCAGACCCAAGGAATGTTATAAAACATTGGTAGGAATCTAGTACGATCTAATTTCATGACCATGATCAATATAGAGAAAGATTATGATAGAATTGAATGGCATTTCACACTAAAAGTCCTTAGGTGGTGTGGATTCTCATAATGGTTTGTGACATCCTTTTTTGCTACTTGTCTTCTCCAAGGAGATCTTCTCTCATCAAGTTTATTTATCCTATTCCGGGATGTGCTTAGTAGGAAACTCTAAAATTTCAAGAGGGATGGTTCACTTGTTCAGAGGTCAATACGACTTTGTTAGAATCTCTCATTTATTCTTCACGAATGATACAATTTTCCTCATCAATGGAAGAAGAAACACAATGCAAAGGTTTAAATAAATTCTAATTTATTATTGTATTAGGAGTGGGTAATTCATTAATGTTGGCAAGAGAAGCATCTCCATTCCCAACAAATGCTCAAGAAGGCAAGAGAAAGCCATTGAAGACAACCTAGGTGTTGCTAGAAGAAAATTACCAATGGAATATTTGGGAGCTCCATTGTTGAAAATAAGAGTCTACATCCCCTCCTTTGAAGGTATCCTCAATTGAATTACGAGCTGAATTATCAAATGGAAGAGTCATTTCCTCACATTTGGAGGCAGGATTACCTCCGTCAATAGCGTTCTTTCTTCTATCCCCATACATGTTCTCTCAGTAATCTGGTATCTGAAGTATTTCATCAGAAGAATCGAGACCATCCTCAATATCATCATATGGGATGTTGAGTATTAGGGAATACATCACTAGACTTGTTGGAATTGGCTGCAAAGCCCTTTACGGTAGTGGGAAACAAGCAACCTCAATTTGGCGGGCTATATAATATACCGTGAAAACCTAAAATTCCCCCCACACTCCTTTTTCCTACTCCCATGCCCCGATCCTCCTCCCACTCTTGTGCCTTGACCCCCTCTGCTGAAAAATCTCCCCTCTGCCTTCGCCTCCACCCATTATGGTCATCCTTCCATCCATACTCTTGAATCTCTCAGGGCCCGTTTGGCAGCATAGAGTAGGGAGGAAAATAAATGATTCAAATCAAATGAAACCCACTTCATTCATTTGGTGAGACTGAAGCAACAAAAGGAAATGTGAGGGGAGAGAAACAGGGAAAAATATTTCTCTCCAACCCTCCATTTCGAATCATCCCAAAATTGGGATGTTTCGGACAGAAATGGTGTGTAGCCATGAGATATTTCTGAAATTTACAATATTATCCTTATATGTCTATATAAATGAACATAATATTTTCATGGGGCATCATTCCCCATTAATATTTATACAAATGAATATAATTTTAATTATTAATAATAACAAACAATATTTTCATGGGGTAAACAAAATATTTTCATAGGGAAAACAATATTATTAATTTTCGTGTGGGGCAAACAAAATATTTAGATACCTATAAAAATATTGTTTGGGGGCACTGGTCACGGGGTTGAGTCCCCAGACCGTTTGTGGATTTTCCTTACAGCGTTCGTTGTAAAGACCCGGAAATTTCAAAAAAAAAATTTCTTAATTTTCTTTGGAATTTTACAAGAATGCAGTTTCTGACGGCGCCTGATTCCGAGGCCCGGTGTGCCCGAAATCAATTTCCGAAGTTTAGCTCGGGTACGTTTAGTGAACGAACGAGCGGGTTTTTCTAACTCTTGAACCGGTGCTCGGAATCAAATTCTGAGGGCACAGATGGAATCGCAGCGCTGATATTTGCTTAGAAACTCTTTTTCCGGAGTTGCGTTTGCTCGGGTGTGGTTTTTAATTTTTGGGGTTAAATTAAGAAATAAAATAAAGTGGTGCGACAACTTTATTTTATTTCACTTAAATCCACTTTAAGCCACTTAAGATAAGTTAAGCGGATAGGGTGGAACCCAAAATATCCTACCCACTTGGTAGGATATTTGTGAGGTGGGGCCCGCACGAGCCCCACCGTTTCTTTCCTCCTAAGTAACGCACCCGCAACCCCCTCTTAATTGAAAGTCAACCGTGCATTTTTCTGATTAAGAAACGCCCCAATTAATTGGGCAGTTAAGTCGTTACCATTAATTCATCGAATTAATGGTTCGTTACTTAACTTTGATTTTCTAATTGTTGGCTTGAGAATAAAATAAGACCAATACTTGTTTCACTTGAGGGTTGCTTGTTGAGAGGATTGGGAGAAGCTCTCAAGCTTGAAGATCTTCATCCTTCTTCGCGAAAAACGCGAAGAACGCAAAGAACGCCGAACCCTCAGAGATCGACGACGCGACGCCGTGTTCCGCGACGCCAGCAACGCCCCTTCCGCGACGCGACGATCCTCTTCTTCCGCGACGGTCAATTCCGCGACGAACTCACGTTCGACGACAACGTTGAGGTAGAAGTTTGATTCATTTAAATCTTGTGATTTATACCCGCGGCGTATGATTAAATATTTGTTGTGAGACTTTTAAAACCGCTAATGCGGTGGGTGCGGACCAACGAACAAGTCCGAATCCACCGCCCTTTTCGTTCTTGGTGTGCGGAACAGCGGACGACGACAAAGTAAGTCGCACGAGCGATGTGAGATCCTCGCAGTGAAGGACGGACCCCGGGAGGGCTTTTGGCGAAGACGACGTGAAATTCCGACCACCGGAACTCATCCGGTGGTCCGCGGAGCAGCCCACCGGCGCGCCTCTCCGGCACGGCGGCGCCGGTGGCAGGTGGCGGCGGCGCCCGGCGCGCCGCCGGGAGGAGCCGCCGCGGCTGAAGCCGCGGCGGCAAGGCGCGGTCCCGCGACCGCACGGGACCAGAGGGGCATGGGACGCGGCCGGCTGCCGTGTCCGCTGGCAAGGGCGGCCCCACGCGGGGCCACGACTCCATCACGCGGGGGCAGCGCGCCCCACGCCCGCGGCTCGGCCGTAACGGCCGAGCCGACCCGCTGGCCACCCGGCCAGCGCCAGCCGGGTCGCGCCCAGGCCGGTCCGGGCCGCGCCGGCCGGGTCGACCCGGTTCGGGTCGACCCAGGGGGGGGGGGCGGGTCGGTCCGGGCCCAGACCCCCCGTTTTCGGACCCTTTTTGGTCTTTTTCCCGTATCTTGGGCTACGACCCTCCGATCGACGCACCGTCAGTGGCGATGTGATCCTTGGATCGAGACGGTCGTTTCAAAATATCACACTCAAGGTTTCGGAGAACTTTGGGTTCGGCCGGGTTGCTTCGTACACGAAACCAACCGGGCCCTCGGAGCGGAAACACTCATAATTTGAGCTCCGGACGTCTGATTGACGTACCATCGACTTTGTTGGATTCCTCTAAGTGAGACGGATATTTTAGCTCACTCCGCTCGAGGTTTGGATGCCGTCGGAGTGCGGTCGGGTTGGTTCGCTCACGAAACCAACCGGGCCCCTGGAACGAAAAAGCCAATAACTCACAGACCGGGCATCCGATTGACGCGCCGTCTGTCTCGTTGATTTCCTCTTGATGAGACAGAACTTTTGGCATACTTTGCTTGAGTTTTGGATGCAGTTGGATAGTGGCCGGGTTGGATTGCACCCGAAATCCAACCGGGTTGGATTGCACCCGAAATCCAACCGGGCCCCTGGAACGAAAAAGCTAATAACTTTCAGACTGGACGTCCGTTTGATGAACCGTCAGCGGCGTTGGTGATCACGTGGAGAAACGGTCCCTATGAGTTTAGCCTATGAGAGTTCGGGGTACAGTTGAGATACGGCCGGATTGGTTCGCACACGAAACCAACCGGGCCTCGGGGATGAAAAGGCTAGTAACACACAGACCGGGCGTCCGATTGACGCGCCGTCTATTGCGTTGAGACCCCTGTGACGAGGCGGTCCTTTGAGATACTTCTTCTTGGAACTTTGTAATACTTGTAGTATCGACCAGTAGCTCGTGGAGCGGACCCTCATGGAGACGAGTGTGCGGAGTACGGAGACCGTGTAGCCGACTGAGACCTGACGACTGCTTGACCGATCGACTCGGTGTGTTTCGGATAGCCCAGTGGGGAGCGCTTGGTTGTAGCGGCAGACCCATGGCGGAGGAGCGCTTGGTTGTAGCGGCAGACCCGCGATATTCAATAGAAGGAGTACCTCTGGAGGCTATGAGGGGGAGCGCTTGGTTGTAGCGGCAGACCCACGGCGGAGGAGCGCTTGGTTGTAGCGGCAGACCCACGGCGGAGGAGCGTTTGGTTGTAGCGACAGACCCGCGGTACTCAACAGAAGGAGTACCTCTGGAGTTTATGAGGGGGAGCGCTTGGTTGTAGCGACAGACCCATGGTGGGAAGCGCTTGGTTGTAGCAGCAGACCCACAGTACTCGACAGGAGGAGTACCTCTGCAGTCTTAGGTTAGTGAGCAGTACCTCGGAGTCGTGACATGACCACTATACACTCCAGAGATGGGGCTCTTCAGCAGTTACGGTTTCGATAATGAAAATCCTAGTTTGAGCTGAGTCTATGACCTTTGTGTTTACCTCTTGATTGAGATGAGTCACTTGATAACTTAAGTATATGTATGAGCATATACATGGGTAGTGGTTATCCGTTGATTTCATAATCTTGTGTTTCCTCATGATTGAGATGGGTTACTTGATAACTTAGGTATATGTATGGGCATATACCTAAGTAGAGGTTATCTGTTGAGATATTTTTTTGTGGTTATCCTTGTTGGTTTTAGTGAGACCTTGAGGGTCTCGGGGTCCCTACTGAGTATCGTTATACTCACCCCTACACGGTCTATGCCCGCACCTCGTTGTGTTGGTTGCAAATGACAGGCAGTGCTGACGGAGGCCGAGTGTTCGAGGACTGGACGGTACTCGGAGGTGGACCACCCGACGAGTCAGTATCCGGAGGTGGACTTCACGGAGAGACGACACTCAGAGGGGGTTGACGGGTGAGAGAATTGAGGAGCTGCGCTATCTGTACCTACCCTTCAGGTAGGATTCGAGGAGGATGACCCAGGAGCTGCTTCCTTTCTTCCAGCTGTTGTCTTTTCTGTTGTACTTTCGTTCAGTTGTAGTTGTACTTTTAGTTGGGTTTGTATTCTGGCCCATTTACTTTTCAGCACTTTCTTTTGTACTCAGTGTTTTACTTCCGCTTGTACTCTGTGGTGTTTAGTTTACTTTTTTTTAAGGCAATGCCTTCCCAGTTATCGGGATTTACGCCTTTGATGCTAGTCGCCAGCCCCTGGCCTATGGAAGGCGGGCTTGGGGTAGTCACGACATGGGCCCCGAGGACGGGTCGTGGCAATTGGTATTAGAGGAGTTCGGTTCTACCGCAAAATTCAGGACTCTGATCTTTTTCTATGTGAAGCAATAGTGTTAAGAGTATTGAGTGTGGTTATCAGTCCAGGGAGTCCAGTGTTGGTGCGGCGGCCGACGTATCCGTACGCCAGGACCCTGACTTCTGATTTCCGACTTAATGCACGGAAATATTGATTGCATGTGTGTTTCAAGTTTTCTTTGTGATTACTTTATGTCAACTCACCAGGTATATTGTTCTGACCGTGGCGCACCTGTTTCTTTCAGGATGCCTTTTCACGAACGACCAGCTAGAGCCCAGAGGGATGTGCATACTGACAGCCTGCTGAGCGACGAGGATACGGTACAGGGTCCTCTTGCAGTTGAGGCACCAGCAGAGGCACCAACGGTACTACCATACGTTGGGCCACCGATGCCACCAGCCCCAGCAGTAGGCGATGCACGCCACTTGAGCGCACTGCACGAGTTCCAGCGCCAGAGGCCACCCAGGTTCCGGGGAGAGACGGACCCGCAGGCGGCTGAGGTTTGGCTGGAGGCTGTGGTGAGAGTCTTCAGGCTAGTGGGGATGCCAGCAGACTTCATGGTGATCTTTGCTGCCAGCCTTCTTCCGGCAGCAGCAGGCAGGTGGTGGAGCCACTTGTTCCAGTTTTGCGATGAGATGACCTTCACATGGGAAGACTTTGAGACCTTCTTCAGGGTGGAGTTTATGCCAGTAGCTCTACACCCCGAGCGTGTACAGGAGCTGCTGCCTTTGCCGCAGGATTTTCGATCAGTAGCCGAGTCATCTGTGAGCAGTAGACATATGATGCAGAGGTCCAAGAGGACTAGAGCCAACCGTACGAGGAGCAGGAAGTGTTATGAATGCGGCAGGAAGGGTCACTTGGCACGTGACTGTCCGACCCCCCGCACAGTCGATCCGCAGGCTTTAGAGGAGCCACCGAGGCGGAAGCAGTGGCGGGTGCTTGAGCAACAGCCGAGCAGTGGACAAGGTAGTAGAGCTCTGGGAGCAGGTGGACAGGAGCGGAACTAGTGGATACATCCCTTGTACTTCTAGTTCCATGTTGCTGTTGTTTTCGTGTCTTTGTACTATGAGCTGCAATAATAAAAAGACACTTATCTTTGTTTGCTTTCCTGTCCTTTTGTTTGGTTGATACTGAGTGGTCCCCGTTAAGACTTTTGACTTGACCCTCACTTTTGAGATTTCTACTGGAGGAGACCCAGTGACCTCACACTGATGCCAACAGTGTGGCTCGACCCTTGGAGGCGAGAGTGACAGTTGAATCTCTTGGTAGTTACGTCGAGGCCTTACGACGTCATCCATGGCATGGATGCATCATTCATGTCAGGATTGACTGTATTAGGCAATGGGTGTGGTTCATCCAGGGGATGAGACCGAGTTTCTCTTTTCGGCAAAGGAGAAATTTTATCAGCTCTTTCAGATCGTAGGCAAGGAAGGTGCAAGTCATCCAGGAGCGGATGAAGACTGCACCGTGCAGTAAGAAATGGAAAACCGGTGCCAGTCTTAGAGACTCGGGCATGTTAAATGTTTCAATAAGAGGAAGCTTAAAGGAGAGATGAGTCTGCGATGCAACAGACATGGAGGCAGAGCTAGGAGAGCAGCATGAGGTGTTGTACGTTTTAACATGCTACAACCACCCTCCTTAGTTGTCCCCACCAGGCTCAGGGAGATGGAGGGCGGGGGAAGAGAGTAGCTGCATGCGGTCAGGGAGGGTGACCCAATAGCTCTAAGAATGATTCGAGGGACAGTCTGTGTTCACTACTTGCTGCCATAGTAACAGACGTTGATACGAATCATTCATTCCTTCCACGAATCTTGTCCTAGACCTAGAGTTTCCGGTAAGCTGTAGAATTGAACCTCACGTCTGGAGATACCTTGGGAGAAGACTCGATAATCACACTTACGCCGACAGTGTGGTTAGACCCTCGAGGCGAGAGTTTCGGTTGGAATTTCTTGGTGGCAGCGTCGAGGCCTTACGACGTTGGTTTGAATATGGACTGGGCAATCACAGTTCATACACAGATTGACAGTATTAGGCAAAAAGGTTGTGGTTTAACTACGACGTCGGGATGAGTTTTCCTTGGTCGGCAAAAAGGAAACCCCAGGCAGCACAAGATAAACTCGTGCACAGGAGGGTGTGACCGATCACTCTTGAGTCGGTCAACCTTACCCTTATGGAAGCAGTCGTTTTGAGTTTCAATTCTAATAGGAATTGGAGACCTCTAGAGTTCGAGGATGACGATCACGTCCTTATACGGGTCTCACCTTGACGAGGTTTACGGAGATGTGGTCGAAGCGACAAGTTATCTCCAAAGTTCAATGGACCTTTCTAGGTCCTCAACTGGGTAAGAGAGGTAGTTACCGCTTGACCCATCCACCTCAGTTGCACCAGGTGCACGACGACTTCCACATATCTCAACTGAGGAGATACGTGCGTGATCCTTCACATATCATCAACCATGGGGAGATGGACTTTGGAGATGGGGTGACTTTCACGGGGGTTCCAGTGGGAATCGAGGATTGACAGGAGCGGATTCTATGAGGATGGTCGATTCCTCAGGTGCACTTTCACTGGCAGTACGGGAACCTCCAGGTGAGCACATGGGAGCGGAAGGCTCAGATGCGTGCTCAGTACTGCGTTTGTATCCCTAGTTTGTGTTAAAGCTTTACGGGGACGTAAAGCCCTGAGGTGGGAGTAATGTAAAGACCCGAAAATTTCAAGGAATTTTTTTTCTTAATTTTCTTTGGAATTTTACAAGAACGCAATTTCTGACGGCGCCTGATTCCGAGGCCCGGTGTGCCCGGAATCAATTTCCGAAGTTTAGCTCGGGTACGTTTAGTGAACGAACGAGTGGGTTTTTCAAACTCTTGAACCGGTGCTCGGGATCAAATTCCAAGGGCACCGATGGAATCACAGCACCAGTATTTTCTTAGAAACGCCTTTTCCAGAGTTGCGTTTGCTCGGGTGTGGTTTTTAATTTTTGGGGTTAAGTTAAGAAATAAAATAAAGTGGTGCGACAACTTTATTTTATTTCACTTAAAGCCACTTTAAGCCACTTAAGATAAGTTAAGCGGATAGGGTGGAACCCAAAATATCCTACCCACTTGGTAGGATATTTGTGAGGTGGGGCCTGCACGAGCCCCACCGTTTCTTTCCCCCTAAGCAACGCACCCGTAACCCCCTCTTAATTGAAAGTCAACCGTGTGTTTTTCTGATTAAGAAACGCCCCAATTAATTGGGCAGTTAAGTCGTTACCATTAATTCATTGAATTAATGGTTTGTTACTTAACTTTGATTTTCTAATTGTTGGCTTGAGAATAAAATAAGACCAATACTTGTTTCACTTGAGGGTTGCTTGTTGAGAGGATTGGGAGAAGCTCTCAAGCTTGAAGATCTTCATCCTTCTTCGCGAAGAACGCGACGAACACGAAGAACGCGAAGAACGCCGAACCCTCGGAGATCGACGACACGACGCCGTGTTCCGCGACGCCAGCGACGCCCCTTCCGCGACGCGACGATCCTCTTCTTCCACGACGGTCAATTACGCGACGAACTCACGTTCGATGACAACGTTGAGGTAGGGGTTTGATTCATTTAAATCTTGTGATTTATACCCGCGGTGTATGATTAAATATTTTTTGTGAGACTTTTAAAACCGCTAACACGGTGGGTGCGGACCAACGAACAAGTTCGAACCCACCGCCCTTTTCGTTCTTGGTGTGCGGAACGGAGGACGACGACAAAGTAAGCCGCACGGGCGATGTGAGATCCTCGCAGTGAAGGACGGACCCCGGGAGGGCTTTTGGCGAAGACGAAGTGCAATTCCGACCACCGGAACTCGTCCGGTGGTCCGCGGAGCAGCCCGCCGGCGCACCTCGCCGGCACGGCGGCAGGTGGCGGCGGCGCCCGGCGCGCTGCCGGGAGGAGCCGCCGCGGTGGCAAGGCGCGGTCCCGCGACCGCACGGGACCGGAGGGGCACGGGACAGGGCCGACTGCCGCGTCCGCTGGAAAGGGCGGCCCCACGCGGGGCCGCAGCTCCATCACGCGGGGGCAGCACGCCCGCGGCTCGGCCGTAACGGCCGAGCCGACCTGCTGGCCACCCGGCCAGCGCCAGCCGGGTCGTGCCCAGGCCGGGCTGGGCCGTGCCGGCCAGGTCGGACCCGGACCCGGGTCGGGTCGACCCGGTTCGGGCCGACCCGGGGGGGGGGGGGGGGGGGCGTTGGGCCGGGTCGGTCCGGGTCCAGACCCCCCGTTTTCGGACCCTTTTTGGTCTTTCGCCCATATCTTGGTCTACGAACCTCCGATCGACGCACCGTCAGCGGCGATGTGATCCTTGGATCGAGACGGTCGTTTTGACATATCGCACTCAAGGTTTCGGAGAACTTTGGGTTTGGCTGGGTTGGTTCGTACACGAAACCAAACGGGCCCTCGGAGCGGAAACGCTCATAACTTGAGCTCCGGACGTCTGATTGACGTGCCGTCGACTTTGTTGGATTCCTCTAAGTGAGATGGATCTTTTTGCTTACTCCAATCGAGGTTTGGATGCCTTCAGAGTGCGGTCAGGTTGGTTCGCTCACGAAACCAACCGGGCCCCTAGAACGAAAAAGCCAATAACTCACAGACCGGGTGTCCGATTGACGCGCCGTCTGTCTCGTTGATTTCATCTTGATGAGATGGAACTTTTGGAATACTTCTCTTGAGTTTTGGATGCAGTTGGATAGTGGCCGGGTTGGATTGCACCCGAAATCCAACCGGGCCCCTGGAACGGAAAAGCTGATAACTTTCAGACTGGACGTCCATTTGACGAACCGTCAGCGGCATTGGTGATCACGTGGAGAAACAGTCCCTATGAGTTTTCCCTATGAGAGTTCGGGGTACAGTTGAGATACGGCCGGATTGGTTCGCACACGAAACCAACCGGGCCTTGGGGACGAAAAGGCTAGTAACACACAGACCGGGCGTCCGATTGACGCGCCGTCTGTTGCGTTGAGACCCCTGTGACGAGACGGTCCTTTGAGATACTTCTTCGTGGAACTTTGTGATACTTGTAGTATCGAATAGTAGCTCGTGGAGCAGACCCTCACGAAGACGAGCGTGCGGAGTACGGAGACCGTGTAGCCGGCCGAGACCTGACGACTGCTTGACCGATCGACTCAGTGTGTTTCGGATAGCCCAGTGGGGAGCACTTGGTTGTAGCGGCAGACCCACGGTGGAGGAGCGCTTGGTTGTAGCGGCAGACCCGCGATACTCAACAGAAGGAGTACCTCTGGAGGCTATGAGGGGGAGCGCTTGGTTGTAGCGACAGACCCACGACGAAGGAGCGCTTGGTTGTAGCGGCAGACCCGCGATACTCAACAGAAGGAGTAACTCTGGAGTCTATGAGGGGGAGCGCTTGGTTGTAGTGGTAGACCCATGGTGGGAAGCGCTTGGTTGTAGCAGCAGGCCCACAGTACTCGATAGGAGGAGTACCTCAGCAGTCTTAGGTTAGTGAGCAGTACCTCGGAGTCATGACATGACCACTGTACACTCCAGAGACGGGTCTCTTCAGCAGTTACGGTTTCGGTAATGAAAATCCTGGTTTGAGCTGAGTCTATGACCTTTGTGTTTACCTCTTGATTGAGATGGGTCACTTGATAACTTAGGTATATGTATGAGCATATACCTGGGTAGTGGTTATCCTTTGATTTCATAATCTTGTGTTTCCTCATGATTGAGATGAGTTACTTGATAACTTAGGTATATGTATGGGCATATACCTAAGTAGAGGTTATCTGTTGAGATCTTCTTTGTGGTTATCCTTGTTGGTTTTAGTGAGACCTTGAGGGTCTCGAGGTCCCTACTGAGTATCGTTATACTCACTCCTGCACGAGCTATGCCCACACCTCTTTGTGTTGGTTGCAGATGACGGACAGTGCTGACGGAGGCCGAGTGTTCAAGGACTGGACGGTACCCAGAGGTGGACCACCCGACGAGTCAGTATCCGGAGGTGGACTTCAGGTGAGACGACACTCGAAGGGGGTTGAAGGGTGAGAGCATTGAGGAGCTGCGCTATCTGTACCTACCCTTCAGGTAGGATCCAAGGAGGATGACCCAGGAGCTGCTTCCTTTCTTCCAGCTGTTGTCCTTTCTATTGTACTTTCGTTCAGTTGTAGTTGTACTTTCAGTTGGGTTTGTATTCTGACCCATTTACTTTTCATCACTTTCTTTTGTACTCAGTGTTTTACTTCTGCTTGTACTCTGTGGTGTTTAGTTTACTTTTTTTTAAGGCAATGCCTTCCCAGTTATCAGGATTTACGCCTTTGGTGCTAGTCGCCAGCCCCTGGCCTATGGAAGACGGGCTTGGGGTAGTCACGGCACGGGCCCCGAGGACGGGTCGTGACATGTGTGATCCGTCATTTGATGGTTGTACCCAACCTTTTTTATTAATAACAATTAAATATAAATAATTTTGATAATGTGTATATAAATAATTTTGATTATAACTAATTATGTGTATATAAATAATCATAAATAACTTATAAATAATTTTTATGATAGATAATTTTTATTATAAATAATTATGATTATCTTGAATTAATTGTTTATATAAATAATTTATAAATAATTTTGTATTAATAAATATTTGGAATTAATAATTTAGAATTAATAAATGTTTTGAATTAGTAATTATTTTAAATTAACAATTATTTTGAATTAATAATTTTGATTACCTTGAATTAATAAATTATATAAATAATTTTGATTATCTTTAATTAAAATTTTAAAATTTTAAAATTTGTATTAATATATGTTTGTAGTTTAATGTTTGCCTAATTTTGGCGATGTGAAATATAATGATTGATTAAAATTAAAATTAATGTGTTTTGATTTGTTATAAAAAAGATAATAAAAATACATTTTTTAAAAGGTGATATATGTCATTTAATATAAATTATTAATATTGGACAGACATGGTGGTAGATGTAGTGTCCATGGGGATCTAATCTATCTCCGAATGGCCCGAAGGTCTTCTTTTTTATTGATTTTTTGATAACCCCCATTCAAGGGATTAGGGGTAACCCTAACAAGGCTCGTAGGCTTAGAGATTACATGACCCGTTGGTCTTAGGAAATATAATGACTATACTTAGAACTGATCCTCCCCAGCTTCTTCATCGTGATATCAACTCTCCACTTTCACATGGATTGTTCGGCTAAGCTTCTAGTGCATGCACAAGCTGGTCCCGATGACAATGCCATACCCTTTCTTTCTGAAAAATCTGCTTAGCTTCTGCTCTGAATCCCCATTCGGAGTCTCCTCCTTGTAGAGTTTGTCTGGTCATTTAAGCACAATTTTAGGTGGCCCAAAGGCCTTGAGGTGGCCCGAAGGCCTTAAAGGACCTGAGGCCCAAACCGGTGGCCCAAAATCCCAAACAGATGAATAGTTCCGACTGCTACAGTACCGAATAGTGCCAGCTACAGTGACTGCTATAGTACCTACTACAGTGACTGCTATAGTTCTTGCTATAGTGCCTGCTAGAGTTCCTGTTATAGTGCCTGCTACAGTGCCTGCTATAGTATTGCTACAGTACTACTACAACCCCCCTAGAAAATATGTCTCTGCCTAGCTTTGAACTCAGGTCTCTTGGATGCACTTGTTGAGTCCTCACCAACTGGGTTGAGGGTCTTCTGTATGAGGATCTAATCTATGATTGTTTTTTATATTGGGAAAGTATGTCCTTTAATCTTGTGTGTATGTGTTATTTTTTAACAAAGGTTATTTGTGTCATTTGCACAAAAATAATTTCTTTTCTTTTCTTTTAAAGATTGTCACCAAACATGATGGAGAGAAATCCAAATCATTTCTTTTCTTTTACGAAGTTATTGATCCAAACACAAGGAGAGAAATTACAATCATTTCATTTATTTTATAAACTATCAAATCATTTCTTTTCTTTTATTAAAATCTCACCAAACACAATTTCAGTCGCCTCATCCCCTCCTCACCCCTCTAGGCCCCTATGCATGAAACCCCTTAATTACCCTCCTTGAACACAACCCTCCCACCCACGATTCCCTTCCCTGCATACCCACGCCCCTGCCAACCAATTCCCCCCACCCCCACTCCCATAACCTCACCTACCACGCCACCAATTATCCTGGCCTAATCAATGCCCTAATGATCAGTTCGGTCTTTCTTCCTGTTCTCTTTGTTTTGGTATCCCCAGCCAGGGTTTTTAATGTTTCTCTTCAAATGTTCTAATGCCCTTCCTTTTGTTGTAGATATAGAAGATTTTTTGAGCAATGTGATCTTGGTTAGGGTTTTTATCATCGCTTCTCTATTCATAATTACATATGGGATTATTTAATGTTTCTATCTTATGCTATATTGGGAGTGCATCACTTTATTTTGTTGTTGATATTTATTTTACGTTTATATCTTCATACACTTTAAACCAACATAGATTGTTTCCTTTATTTCTTGAATTTTCTATATTTGTGTTCCTACTTCATCTCTATTTTACCACGTCATGTCCTGAACTTTTTCTCTATTGGTTCTTAATTATTTTTATGTTCAATTTATCTTTTGTATCTTCCACATGAGTGGGTATTTTTTGTTAATTTGTTTCTTTGTTAACAACTTTTCCTTTTATTGTTGTTGCGTGTTTTTTTTGTGTTTATTCAATCAAATTTGGTGTTTCAGGTGATAGGTTTTCAACATGTATTTGGGGATATATATGTTTATTCTAGTTTTAATTGTTCAATGTACTCGTAATTACTCTTTAAACTTTTTGTTTCTTTTGTAATAACTTTATTTTACGTAGTTCGATCCTTTGAATATTTATATATATATATCTAGATTTTTTATCAGAGTCGGTTCTATGTTTGGGTGTCTCAGGACCCCAAAATTAATATATACTAAAGCACACGTGCACATATTTCTGGAATAAATGGTTTTCTCGTTGATTGGGACCTCAAATGGGAAATTAGAGACCACAATTATTTTCAAAATATAGGGTTTACCCTAGGCACGACATAAAATTGTTCGACATCGGGCATTCAGTTGAGGGTGACCATTATCAGGTGTGTTAAGTGAATTAATTAATTTATTTAATTGATTTATTTAATGACTTAAACCTATCTCCCTATCTCTATATATGTCATTATGAAAATTTTCTAGGGTTAGCCACATGATCCTAGAAGATTAGAGTGGAGGAGGAGAGCTTCATTTTCATTGGCGAACCGAGAACATGGTCGACTAACGATCGAGAAAAAATGTGATATAAATAATGAATGCATCGAGATCATCATCTGCATCGCTAACAGACACGTTCTTCACCAACAATCGATCTATTATCATGGTTAGGCATGTTAATTCATGGATTTCCGCCTTTCGAATAATCTGACAAGCATGAATTTCTTATCTTCTTGGTTTATCTATGATTTATATCCTTTGCATGAGCCTGATTAAATAGCATTCTTGAACAAATTTTTTTCTATACCATCTGCACCCTTGATTTCACCCTAGTTTCCGTATTATAAAAAAAGGTGGGCTACAATTTCCAACAGAAGCATGTACACTACAAGTAAAAAGTAAAATAAAGAGGCCTGGGGGATCGACCTCGTGACTGGCACCCCAAACCCCACCCCCTTCCACCCCAACCACCCTAGTTTTAGAATTATATAATCTTTGTAAAGTATCACACCATCCAACAATGGGTTTCACTTTATTCTTTTTCTTTTCCCACCACTAGTCTTCACATTCTTTTTCATCGGCCCATGGGGTTGGTGATTCGACAATTTCGGCCTGGAATCAAGTGTGATCAAACCCTTAGATTCATAACGGATGTGTATATGAATTAGGATAATTGTTTTTGTAGTAAGATCAAGGTGGTTTGTGGACATGGGAGATGGATTCATTGATCAGACCCTGAATGGTGGCATATAGTGCAATGGATTACTAATCGGGTAATCAGAGTTTTGATTTCCATCCATCAGAGGCTGGGAAACTACAATCAGAGGATTTCCCCTTTATTTTTTTTCCATTTTTTGGGTGAGTCAATAGGTGAAAAATGTGGTAGAAACAGAAGATCTGGTATCCCTGTGAAGGCCAATTTAATTTTCTATGAAAATCCCAACTACATGTCATGTATCCCAGAGGAACACACATCATGTAGTTTAGGATTCCACGATAGATAGGGTTTTGGACGAGTAAAATATCACATGCCATGTGGGTTGGCCCATGCACCATGTGATCCTACCCGAGCAGCCAAGCTGTGTGCCGAAGGCACATGCCCAGGTCCTCATGTGGTCAGACATTCCATATACCCTAATTTAAACACCGTTTATATGTACATGGCTAGCTGATCCATGTATCGTGTGTATATTCCCAGGACCCCAGGTGAAAATACATATTGTGTGACTACATATACATGTTGTGTAGAGTAACATGGCCAGCCAAACTGTGTCAAAGGGAGGACATGCCCAGGTGTCCAGGTAGAGTCACACATCGTATGACCCTATATACACATCATGTACTTTGGTTTTAGTTATTGAGTACAAAAAAGGGATATGGCCAATGTTCGGCTTCATGGGACACGTTGTGTACCCTAATAGGACACACCATATACTCCCCTCAAAATCTTCTACCTTGTGTATCTCATTCTTTAGGACTAGAATTTAGGCCTCTGAGTAGCCTATCCTAAGTTGTTTTTCACATTGGATGTGATGGTAGCCTTCATTTTGGCATCATATATATGACATGTGGTGTTTATAGTGGGACACTTCCTTTAGAAACACTTATCTGGTGGCAGTGTTCGAGTCTGATCATCAAAGTGTTATTGGGGTTAGTACCCCCCATCTCTATCCAGGTGGTGGGTCTCCCATATCATATATACAGGTAGAGAAAAAACTCCCCCACATTACAGAGGGTGTGGATCCTCTATCTATGGAGTGGACTCCCTGTCATTAATCTCTAGCGGTGTGTGGGTCCTCTATTGGAGTTATACTCCCTTGGTTGTGGCACACATTGGAGAGGTGCAGGACCTCCATACTCATTATAGGGAGGTTACATGAGATGACGAGCTAGGAGATACTTCTCCCTCAGGTGTGATATGTAGTAGCCAGGAGTGGGCCCTCCACTTTGTATCTTATGAGGTTACGTAAGGTGTTTGGAATTAGTGATGGGACCTTTTGAAGCTAGAGGAAGAATAATCATTTTTAACAGGTTGTGGAGATAGAGATCCCCTTTCTCTCTTCTCTCTAGCTTCTTCTGAGCATATCTGATGATGGGTTTTTATACCCACTTACTTTATGGGTTTAGTTGACTGTTGTTATATCTATTGTTTCCCCTTCTTGGTTTTTAGGACATCCTACCAGTTATGTATATACTCACCCATACATGGGCTTTACCTGCATGTGTTGTGTCTTATTCAGATGATAGTAATATTGGTGGTGACCTTGATGGACTGGGTTTTAGTGGAGCATAGTGGTTCTTAATGCAAACTATGTTCATCAGTCGGCCCTGGAAATCGAGAGTCGGTCTCTCTTTATTCCCTTCCCTATTTTCATTATTGCTAAGTTGGGATCTCCTTTCTAACTAGGAGTGTATTTTCCCCCTTTATATCTTTTAAATTACATTGACATACCTTGAAGTGTTTTCCTAGAGGTTGTTGCATGCATGGTTTACACTCTAAATTTTTAAGTCTTTTATTATCTCTAGATTGTTTCATGAAGTTGGTTGTGTGCATGTGTACAAGTGCTTTATGATAAGGCCTCCCATTTCAGTGATATGCCTAATCATCACTTGTTGTTAGCCCCTAGACTATTGGAGGCGATCTTGGGGTGTCATACTAAGCTTACCGCCGGCCAGGTAGGCCTTAGTGGGTCAGGTCATGACAGAGTGGTATCAGAGTAATTCATCCTAAGGACAGTGTTTGGAGTTAGACTTTTTGTGAGTATTGGTATTGGAACTTATGGAAACAATGTTGGAGTGTCTCGAGTTCAACTCTCAAGTCAGGTAACCAAGTGATGGTGTAGTGGTAGATGTATCCATACACTAGAACTCTGAATACCTACTTATTGAATTGGCATGTCAAGACATCGATTGTAGGGAAACAATAGTACATGCATCATATAGGATTAGGTCTTTTGACATTCATGTCCTTCTTGAGTTAGCTCCCTAGATATTCTCATCTAATTGTGGTGAATCTTGTAACTTTTAGGATGTTTTTGCGACGAAATCCAGCTATGATACCAATGTAGGGTTGTGATGATGACCAATTGACTGAGGAAACCCCAGATTAGTGTCATGGTGACAACCAATACAGTATCAAGGATCTAATTTTTTATCCAGTTCATGAGGTGGTTACGCTATATGATCAGCGAGAGGACCCACCCCTAGTGATCCAATTTGATGTTCCACGTCTGATGCAGTAGTTGTTCATTCCAACTATTCAGGATGATGGTGTTCATAAACTGAGCTTTCTTCTAGAGTTAAAGGATCCTAGGTCCCCTAAATTATGGGGTGATGAATACCCTCAGGCAGTAGATTCTTGGATGGATTCTGTAGTTTGAGTTTTCTGTTTTATGCGAATGCTACTCAAATTGATGGTTGTGCTTGAAATTGGCCTTTTTCATGGGGTAGTGAGGATTTGGTGGGATTTGGTTACCTAGGTGTATGATGAGGCAACACTCACTTGGGTGGAGTTTGAGAACCTATTCCATAATGAGTTTTATCCCTTTACCAAATCACCATTTTAGGTTCAGGAGCATCTTGACTAGACTTGTTCTATGGAGAGCTTCTTGGGAAGGGTGAATTTGGGAACTAGAGTTGGTAGTGGATGTCATAGATCCGATACATCTATAGCTTCTAGTAGGATTCAACTATTAGGGTTGCAACATATGAGGCATACTCATGCTCAGACTCAGAAGTAGGGATCTTATGTGCATAAATCACATGGCGGACTCAGTTAGGTTGAAGGTTCTTCAACTCAGGATCCTTGTAGAATATTTAAACATCATAGTCATGGGTGATGATATACCTATGGTGGGAAAGTTCATTATGCTCAGTACTTCCCAACACGTCATGCTGGATTGGGAGGATAAACAATAGTAGCTTCTGATCCAGGGACTCTGGACATAGTATGAGGTATGATCTATGTATATTTTTTCTTTTTATTTAGTTATTTTCCTTCAGTACCACTTCAATATTCATTGTTTTAACCCTATGTTGGTGATATGTGATGAAGCTTCGAGCATGGAAGGAAGAGGGAAACTTCCCCCACCAAGAGACATTCACTTGTGATGTGAATTAAAGTCATGTGGGTGAGTCTGTGACACCCAAAGCAAACAATGTTGAGGTGTGATGGATGAGTTCCTTTTATGTGTGTGTTTGAATATGCCTTGAATGTGAAAAGGTATCAGTACAGACCCTAGTTGTGAACTACTAGGAAAATAGAAGGATATCTTTAGGTAGTGGAAACTTATGACTTGGAGGTGTTGGAGTGATCCATGCTACAACCCATGAATTCTTTACTTTAGCTATATAAAGGTAAAAGACACTCCTTCCTTATCACATCCCTTGTTTGAGACTTGAAGAGTCTAGTAGATCCTTTAGCAGGACCCTTGTGTCTAGAGACTCATACTAAGTAAGTGTTAAAGACCATACTCTACTTCTAGTTCTGTGTATTGAATCATTAAGGAGAGAGCTTCTCATGGGATATTTCCATAGAGGCAATGAGACCCTATGAGTTTTTTCAGCGTGTTCTAGTGGGATGAATGGTTTTTTCATTTATTGGAAAAAGGGAATCTCAAGATAGTAAGGATGGGCATGTATAATGAATAATACAACTGACTTCTATCTAGTTGGCTAGTAAGAACCTTGGAGCAGTCGATGCCACGGGAAGGGTTCTTTTTGAACTAGTGTTTCCCCCTGGGTGGTTCTAGTGTTATACGTGACAAAGGTAGATGGGAGTTGGAGGCTTTGTGATGTTCACCATTTCCTGAATCAGGTAATGATCAAAGAAAAGTATCACTTTCCAAGGATTGACTTTCGAACAGTTGAAAGGTGTGAGTTGGTTTTCAAAGATCATTCTTAGGTTCAGATTCTATCACTTGAGGGTTTACGAGGATGATATTCTGAAGACGGTATTCTAATGTTGTTATGGACACTATGAGTTCCTAGTGATTCATTTTTGTGTGACTAATTCTCTCACTGTATTCATGGATATTATAAACTAGATCTTCTATCCATACATGAACCAATTCATATTTGTCTTTATTGATGGCATTCTCATATACTCTGCATTAGAGGAGGGGTATGCAGAGCATTTGAGGGTGGTCTTATACTTACTCTAGTGGCACTAGTTATATGGTAAGATCTTGAAGTGTCAGTTTTGGACCCACAAGTTTCATTTTCTTTGGCATGTAATCTCTAATCATGGTGTAATCGTGGATCCAGTGAAGATTGATGCTGTACTTACTTTCAAGACACCCAAGAGGTGGCAGAGGTGTGGTGTTTCCTCAGTTTGATAGGGTATTACCAAACAAGGGCATCGAGTACATGGTGATTTGAGATGCCTCTAGAGAAGGACTCAAATTCATGTGGATTTATAGGCTGGAAGTTAATGCTTGTGGGTTGAGGTGATTGAGACACCATGATCAATTTTACAAGAACCACAACTTGGCTTTGGTAGCAACAATCTTCACCCTGAAGACGTGGAGATGTTATCTTCTTGGTGAGTGTTTCATTATTTTCTTAGACCACCAGAGAATATTAGGTACATATTCTCTTAGGAAGATACTAACATATGATAGAGGTGTTCCTAATGGACTATGACTTCAAGATAGTCTACACTATAGGGAAGATAAACATAGTGTCAAATACCCTTGGCATGAAATATTTATCTCGCTTGGTGGAAGGGACGTCAGAGAAGTTAGCCTCGTTGCAGCTGACCCTAATGGAGGAGAAGGGTGAAACTTATCTTTAGTTGATGGCAGCGGATCCACCATTCTCCAATGTGTGAGATATGATCCATTGGGATATGTTGACTGTGAAGTTTTTTTGAAAAAAATCCTCAAGAGATGTGCTAGATGGATTTTATGAAGGAGGGGAGTAGGTCATCCTTTCCTAGGAACAGTTGGTAGTTCCAGTCATGCTGTGTGAGGAGGTTTTGAGGGAGTTTTAATGCCTCCCCATTGGCTATACATCTAGGTGTGGAAAATATGTACATGGACCTTTGACAATAGTTTTGGAGGGTAGTCTAAGAGCCTATGTGTTGGACTTCGACCGGAGATAGTATAATCACTTTCCATTGGTGGAGATCCCTTATAATAAATGTTATGACTACACTATTGGCATGAAACCATTCAAGGAACTGCACAGGATACCCCACACGTCACCCTTATTTTAGAATGAGATTGGTGAGATATATCTTGTTGAGATAAAACTAGTGAAAACAATTCGGAGAAGGGTTCAGGTGATCCATGAGCATTGAAGCCAGCCCAAATATAATAGAAATCTTATGAGGATAGAAATCATAGGCCTTTGGAGTTAGATAAAGGAGACCATGTTTTCTTTAGATTCTCCCCATGATGAGGATTTCATAGTTTTGGTCGGGGAAGTAAGTTATCCCTGAGGCTCATCAGGTCGTTCTAGATCCTATGGAGGGTTGATGAAATTTCTTACCACTTGGGATTACCCCCTCAGTTGGAACAAGTGAATGATGTCTTCTATGTGGCGCATCTGATGAGATACATGCATGAACTGACACACATTATTGATTGTGGAGAGCTGGACATTGAGGATGGGGCCACCTTCTTGGAGTACTTAGTGGAAATTGTTTATTGATAGAAGAGACCCTGCATTGATGAAACATTCCTCTGGTTCGAGTGCTTTGACATCATAGGAGAATGTGGGAGAGCTCCTAGGAGAATGAGAGTCATATGTGGGATCATTACCCCACCTTCTTATGTAGATTTTTCTTTTTTGGGATGAAAATACTTGAAGGAGGGGAGAGTGTAATGAATTTGGTTTCTGTAGTTTGATCCTTTGAATATTTCTATATATATATACGTATTTTACCTCAGAGTCGATGCTATGTTTGGGTGTCGCAGGACCCCAAAATTAATATATCAAAAATATTAATAAATATTAAATCACATGAACATATCTTTCTAGAATAAATGGTTTTTTCTATTGATCGAGACCTCATATGGGAAATCCAAAACCATGGTTGATTCTAGAATACGGAGTTCACAATCGAGGAGAAATATGAGACGAATGACAAATGTAGTGGGATTATTACCTTCATCACTAGTGGACATGTTATTCACTGAAGATTAATCCATTCTCATGGAAGGGAACATTATTTCATGTATTTCCTCCCTTTTGAATAATTTGACAAGCATTAATTCCTCATCTTCTTTGTTTATTTTTGATTTATTTCCTTCACATGAGCCTAATTAAATAGTGTCCTTTAACCTTGTTTTTGAATTATTTAATTGTTGGATGGGATCACACCGGACAACAATGGGTTTCAATTCCTTATTCTTTTCCCACCATCAATCTCCATGTTCTTCTTCGTCGACCCACAGGGTTGGTGATTTGAAATTTTCAATCCAGATTTGAGAATGATCAAACTATTGTAATTATAGCAGATGTGTGAATGATGTAGGATTTTTGTTTTGTAGTTAGATTGAGGTTTTTTGTGGATGTGAGAGATGGATTCATGGATCATACCCCAAATGGTGGTGAATGATGCAACAATTTATGAATCGAGTAATTGGAGTTTCAATTTCCGACCACCGATGGTCGGGAAATGATAATTAGTGGATTTACCCTTCATTTTTAATAGATTTGGGTGAGTCAATGGGTGTGAAAGGTTGTGGTAATTTTGGATCTTTCATCCACATGAAGACTAATTTATATTTTTGTGAAAAGCCTCACTACACTCCATTTATCTTGGATGAACACACACCATGTAGTCTGGTATTATACTGTGTCTAGGGTTTTTATGAGTAAAATATCACATGTCGTGTACCCAATCCCACACATCATGTGGTCTGATCTAGGCAGCCGTGTCCTGTGCTGAAGGCACACACCCAGGTCCTCATGTGGTCAGACATGCCATATACCCTATGGGACATGTCTTGTATATGTACATGGCTTGTTGATCCCTATACTATATGCACACTCAATGTACATGTAGTGTGACCTCATCTACAAGTTGTGTAGATTAACATGGATTTCCAAGCCATGTCCAAGGGAGGACACACCCAAGTGTCCTGGCAGAGTCACACGCTGGGTGACCCAACATACACGCCATGTTCTTTGTATTTACAAACTGATTATAGTGAGGATACACGACCAAGGTTTGGCTTCATGGGACACACGGTGTACTCCCCTTGGAATCTTCAACCTTGTGTATATCCTTATCCGGAACTCATATTTAGGCCTTCAAGTAGCCTATCCTGAGTATTTTTCTGCATAAAATGTGATAGTGGCCTTCATTTTGGTATTAGAGATATGACACGAGGTGTTATGAGAGGGAAACTTCCTTCAATGATTCTTATCTGGTGGTAGTGTTTGGATGTGATCATCGAAGTGTTACTAGGGTCGATACTCCCATGTCTCTCTCCAAGTGGCAGTTCCCCTATATCCTTAATATAGATAGAGACAAAAATACTTCACATTACAGAGGGTGTGGGTCCTCTATCTATGGAGTGGGCTTCCCATAATTGATCTTTGGTGGTGTGTGGATACTCTATTGGTGTAGTGTTCCCTCAGTCATAGCATGCGGTGGAAAATACGAGACCTCCATACTTATTATAGAGAGGTTACATGAGATGATAAGCTAGGAGATAGTGCTCCATCAGTTGTTATATGTAGTAGTGAGGAGCGGACCCTCCACTTTGTATCTTATGAGGTTGTGTGAGGTCTTTGGCATCAGTGATGGGACCTTTTGGAGATACAAGAATACTCTTTATTCTTAGCTAGTTGTGGAGATGGAGATCCCTTTTCTCTCATTTCTTGGTCTTCTTTTGAAAATATCTGATGATGAGTTTCTTTTCCCACTTACTTTATTGTTTGAGTTGACTGGTGTTATTTTTATTGCTTCCCCTTCTTGGTTTTCAGGGCATCATACTAGGTATGTATATACTCACCCCTACATGGGCTTTTCCTGCATGTGCTATGTCTCATGCAGATGATAAGTAGATTGGCAGTGACCTTGGTGGATCAAGTTTCAGTGGATCCTAGTGGTTCTTGGCGCAGACCGTGTTCGATGGTTGGCCTTGGAGATTGTTATTCGGGATCTCTTCAGTCCCTTCCCTATTTCCATTGTTGTTGGGTTAGGACCTCCTTTCTGGTTGGTCTGTATTTTTACCCTATATCTTTTGCATTACATTGATGTACCTTGATGTATTTTCCTAGTGGTTGTTGCATGCATGGTTTAAACTCTATATGCTTCAGTTTTTTATTATCACTACATTGTTTCATGGATATGGTTGTGTGTGTGTATACATATACTTTAGGCTAAGGTCTCCCATTTAAGTGATATTCCTACTCAGCACTTGTCATGTCACACCCTGACCTTGAATATTGATTATTTTAATTATTTTAATTATTTGAATTATTTTTACTCTTTATTTTGAGTTTCAGTAGCTGGCGGGTTGAATTTTAAAATTTTTGGAAGCCTTTTTACTATTGCATAGTTAGCCTACACGGTTAGGATTAACCGTGTAGTGCTTGTGTAGGTGCCCAGGTGGGTCTGAGTTATGGTGCATGATTTGTGCATAGTTTATTAAACCGTGCAACAAGCGTGCGGCTTGACTCTGTAAGTTGGCAGTGACAAGTGGCACAATTTTCTCAATCACGTGTCCAGCTATAGGTGATTATGTGAGGGATGCTTGGACTTGGTAGTAGCCAGTGCATGATTAGCGCACAGTTTGGTAAACCATGCACAAACCACGTGGTTGTCCAGTATTCAAAATAAATAAATTAAATGAAAATAAAATAAGGAAAATGAAATAAAAATTAAAAGAATTATTTAATAATAATAACAATGATAATATTATTATTAAGATTATTATTATTATTATTATTAAGAATATTATCATTATTATTAAGTTTATTATTATTATTATTATTATTATTATTATTATGTTTAGTTTTTTTTTCTTTTTAGAAACCCTAGAGGAGTCTCCCTCTCCTATCCCCCTCACCCCATGTGACACACACCCCTCTCCCTTCCCTATCCTGCTCACGCGACCCCCACCAGATGAGGACCTTCAGTGCGCCACCCTCCTTTAGCATCAGCTCCTCCTCCCTCACCTCATGCATATCCTCTCTCACATGGCCGACCTCCCCCCCTCTCCTCTTGCTCACATGATCTGGCTAGCCTGAAGAGCTTCGACGTGCTGCTCCCTCCCTCCAGTGACTGTTCCACCTCCCAATTTTGGGTACGGATCTCTCTGGTGAGTCCCCTATCCCTTATTCTCCCTCTATTTCATGTTTTTCTTCTCTTTTGGGTGTTTCATTCACCATGGTCGAACCCTAATGTGTTTGGGGGTTCTTCTTTTGATTGATTCTTATTATTTAGGGTTTTTCGGGTCCCGTCGAGGCCGATTCTATCCACCGCCGTCAAGGGAAGTGGATTATCCATGGTTTTGGGTAAGGGTTCTTTGAGTTCTTAATTGTGGATTAACTTTAATTAGGTATTTTTTGGGTTTTGAGTTGTTGGTAAAATTTTCTAGAGTGCATTGGGTCTCATTGATGTGGTTTTGGGCTACGGGTATCAAGAACACCTATATATACATGCATAGGTGAGGTATATATATACATATGCCCTCTTTGTACATATTCCCTCATGTCATAAGGAATATGTGCAATGTAGCTAGAGGTATATATATATATATATATATATGTATAAATTCATGTGCGTGTAAGTGCGAAGGGTCAGTTCGAGTGGTTGTCCTCAAAAAGCACCATGTTTAGGGTAGGTCCCCTATGCTCAGGCCTTTAATTTTAATTCCTTAATTGATTGAATGTTTTAAAGAGTATTTTTAATATTAAATAGTTTAAATATTCTATTCAAAGTTATGCAATGTTTGGTGTCAGACTTTCCTTTATTTTCATGATTCACCCTTAGGTTTTGAAATGCATAAAAGTGCTTTCGAAAATGGTTTTGGGTGTGTGGTGGGTATTTCCCAAAATTTTTGGTGTGCATATTAGTTTTGAAAGTTTATTTTGAATGAATATGGGTTCTTGTATGATTTTAAAATGGGAAAATTCCATGTTTTGGTAAGTAAGGGAAAGTGCATGTGTTTTGGTGTAAATTCTAGTTTAAATAGTGAATTGTTTGGCTTAAATTGGTTGCTTCAACTTAGGTATGGTTTCAAGTATGATTTTAAAAGCAGGTTTCCTTGGTTGTTTAATTTTATTTTAAATGGTTTTGGAAATTAAAAGTGTTGGGTAAATGGTGTTTTTCTAAAATAATAATATCCTTTGTAAATTAACGGGTCCCGTTTGGCAATTGAGAATGGATTGTGAAAGTGGAAAAGCCTTCTTGAGGCATTCCCCCTAGTTTGAGAAATGTGATTTAACTATTAATATTTGATTTGTGATATGTTCCTAGTGTTGAGTCTTGTTCATTGTGGTGTGATATAAAAAGGGGAAGACTAGGACTAGTAACCTAGATGATTCAGAAGTGGTTCGTCCCAGTTTCGTCTAGCAGGATTGAAGCTACAACACTAACTAAACATTTATGATGATTGGAGACCATTAGGTCATTGGGATGTCTCATCCTAGTGGATCGTGCATGAGAACACTATTAGTCATGGTTTCTAAGCCAAGTTTCACTGAGGTATGATGATCCAAGGTCCCCAACTAACACTAGCCACTTAGGGATTTCACATGGTTCTTGGGATGTGATTTCTATTTCAATTGTTTCATAATTGTCCTCTATTTTTGTAAAAACCATATTTTAATCTAAATTTCCTTACTTTAATTTTAAAATGTTAATGCATGCTTGGAAACTATTTTTAAAATGTAGTGGAATAGAAACATTTTTCTTAAAAATGTAAACTCATGACTTGAATTTGAAAAGAATGAAAAACATTATATTATTATGTCTTATCTTCAAACTAGCATGATTGGGTTTCTTTTTAAATGTAAGAGCATAGGGCATTGTTATACTTTGGCATTTCTACCAAGCATCTTGGTGCTCATGCCTACTCTATCTTTTCAGTTTCAGGTTCTAGTTTTGGGTCTCTCTTTCAACGAGCATGCTTTGGTGTTTGGTGGTGAACCATGAGGTCACTTGGAGGTATGTTTGGATATTCTATATTATTTTATTTCCAATTCTAGTGTTTATATGTCTTGTTCAGTTTATATTTATTTATTTTTCTTTTGTTTATGGGATAAATCATTCTCAACTATCTTATTTCGATGCCTGGCACTAGTTACTAGCCCGTGGGGATTGGGAATGCCCTTCGGGCCTCATTGTGGGTTGAATTGGGTGATCAGTTCATGGTTGACCCGGGTTGGTTTGTGAAAAAATGGAATCAAAGTAGGCCATTGTTATTTGGGGTGTCAGGTATCTTGGAGATTAGGATTGTCGGGACTTGAGAGGTAGGGGCGGGAAGGACGTCATAAACCCTTTCCTGTCCTGTGCCTCTAGTTTCCAGGGGTAGTCTGGGATTTGAATTTTTCTTTTGCTTGGTTAGTGTAGATAAAGGATGACAAAGGGAGTGAGCCAGTGTCAGATGATGAGCTTGCATGGAGTAGCGACCCATGTGTAGCCCGAGTCCACGGTTCAAGATACTTCCTGTGGTTGATGCTCGGTCGGAGCATGGTCTGTTAAGCCATTTTGCTGGGTTGGCATAGCCACTAGTTCCTTATTTTTGAAATTTTTGACACAAGTTAAGTTTGGGATTAGTTTTGGGTTGGATTGAGTGGATTTCAAAAATTAAAATGGTTTTTTTAGGAAAAGGGGTTTTCAAAAGGGAATGTGGTTTTGTAGTTTCAAAATGGTTTTTGAAATGGAAATTGTTTTCTTTTAATGAAATGTGTGGTTTCAAAGGAAAAAATGGAAGGTGTATTGAAAATTCTTTTGGGAATTTGGAAACCCTTTTTGGAATGTGAAATGGAAAATGCTTTGGAATTTAGAAATGTGTTTCTTTAATGATAAGTGGAATTTTAAAATTGGTCAGGAATTTGTAATTTATGTTTAATGATTTTTTTGAAATGAGAAGTGTTTTAAATTGACCCTTGGTATTTCTATGAGTGATCACATATATGTAGGTATGCATGTGGTAAGTGGAAAATTTGTGGTATGCGTGGATGGGTGCTTGAGATAACACATGGATATATATATGTGAGACTTCATGGAATTCCAATGGTGGGTATCTAATTTTTTTCTTGCTGAAAAATAGTTTTCAAAAGGGGTGATTTCAATGTTTTGAAAAGATATCAATTGTTTAATGTTATCTTTTCGTGTTTGGTATTCTTTTTCATGGGCTTTTGGTTTCTAAATACTAAATTGTGGTTGGAATGGTGATTCAAGATTGTTTTTTGGTTTGTGATTGAAGTGTGGAATTTTGATTTATGATGCATTTTGATTCATCTTTATGACTGTTGTTTTTGAGTATACCCCAAAAAGGTCCCAGTGAGGAGTGGATGGTAGGAATTTATAATGAGGAAAGGTCATGAGTCACAACAATATTATAGAAATGATTCAAAGAAGAATAAAAGAAAAAAAAAGAACGAGAACATAAGGATTTACATGGTTTGGAAAAAATACCTATGTCCACGGAGAGGTAGAACATCACTATGATTCGAGAGAAACAATATACAGAGAGTTTTCAGGGTTCTCAATCACTAAAGAACCCTAGCCCGAAATGGGATACAAATGGAGTAATAAAATCCACTTTTCCAACAACCGCACTGGAAATCCACATTACTGCAGTGAAAGGCGACCACCCAATTCAAAAGTGCCACAGTGCTGCCAGCTAGAAGTCCAAGGAGCTATAGTGAGTGGAGGCTGGAAGTGAGCATCGATACAGTTCCCTATCAGCGTTGTTCAGTTAGCTTCACTATAGTGGTCAGTATTGATATAGTACCCCCAAATTTGGGCCAAGGGCATTCGACCCCCAGACCCCTGGAGTAGGGGAACATTCCCCCTGCAACCCCCAACGAGCTCACCACGGAGCTCGACCCATGAAAGTTGCGGCCTAGTGCATAGTATGGGCTAGAAGCATTCGGCCCAAAAATATCAAGAATGGATTAGGCTACACTAAACTAATAGTATATGATTAATACCTATGTGTTTAGGTGAAGGTCAATTTTGAGGATTGGTGTTGGTCGTCGTTAGTGGTCAGAACTTATCAAGATTGAGGTGGTTAGGGTTCTTGAAGAAATTATAAATAAGTGTTTCTATGAGTGTTCTCATTGGAGAATCTACTCAGACTCGAAATTGAGTGGTGGATCTAGATCCTTTCTTGACTTTAGTCCACACCCAAGTCTCCTTTGTTTTTTTCCTACCTTCGTTAGCTAAAAAATAGGAGAATGTCTTGTTCATAGTGACTTATAAAGAGATGTTTTGTTTGGAATAGTTTCTTAGGTCATTTTAAGGGATTAAGTAAGTTTTATTACTAAATGAGGAAGTTCCAGTTGTTAATCACCAACTCCTAAATGTGGGGCAACAGATGCTTCAAGACATTAGATCTCCAGCCACAGGTCTCGGAGCGAAGCTTTTCATGTAGTCATGAATTGTTGGATGTGGGGAGAACTTTTCCCTATTTTTTCTCCAGTGTTGGGATAGAGACAATTTAAGTTTCTCTGTTGTTTCTTCTTCATCTTGAAGGTTCTATTTTGTTTTAAAAGGGTGTAGAAGCCTCTTCTCCCCATTGTGGTCTTTGTTTTTGAAAGTCCCTCTTTGGTTGTAAGAAGGCTTGGTGACTTCGTATCCTTGTAAACCTCTATAGTTGCAGTTGTTCCTTATGGAAGATAACCCTTGAAAGGTTATCTATTTTTTGACGTGAGTCTATTAATGTTTTCCCTTGTGTGGTTGGATTTTGTGGATCAGTTTTGGTTTTAATTCTGGGTTGTGCTCATTTTAGAGATGCATGCATCTTGGGAAATAATGGATAGTGGTTTGATTTTCCATTTGGTTTGTGGTTTTTTGTTGGGGACCCCATGTAGTGGGGGTTTGTTCTATGAGGAGAGTGTTCGGGTTTCATTGTGTTGGAGTTTCTGTGTCTATGCTATTGAGTGGGTTCATTTTTTAATGTTGGGGAGGCCTTTCTCTCCTCTCTATGGTTCTCCTTTTTATGGGTTGGTCCAATGCTGGTTTGAGTTCCTTTTTTATGGTTTCCCTTGTGGTAAGGGTTTCTGGTTTGGGTTGGAAATTCTCGGTAGCTATGTGGTTTGGTCTGTGTAGAGAGTTCGTGGGTTGATTCATTTTGGGTTTCCCGTATTAGTCCGTACTGGGTGGTCAAAGTCAGTCAGTTCCTAAATGGTGGGGAGACCCACCATAGATCTTATTGTGGTTCCTTTGAGAGTGGTCGTTTCTATTTGGTTTCTTATAGTGGGGGGAAGCCTCCTCTTTTCCCCATGGTTCTACTCATTGTGATTTCCCTTAGAGCTGGTCGGGTGTGATTGGTAGAGTGGAAGGTTACACCAATTTTGTGATTTCATTGGATTCGTTCAGTTTCGAACTTGAGTTTGATTCCTCATTTGGTTGGGTGACTTTCTAGGGGTATAATTTTTTTTGTGGTGGGAATAATTGTCACACCCCGACCATGAATATTGATTATTTAAATTATTTTTAGTCTTTATTTTGAGTTCCAGTAGATGGAGGGTCAAATTTTAAAATTTTTGGAAGCCTTTTTACTATTGTATGGTAAGCCGGCATGGTTTGGAGTAACTGTGTAGTGCCTGTGTGGGTGCCTAGGTGGGTCTGAGTTGTGACGCATGACTTGCACACTATTTATTAAATCATGCGGCAAGTGTGCAGCTTGACTCTGTAAGTGGGAAGTGCCGAGTGGAACGGTTTGAGAATGGTTTTCTCAACCGTGTGTCTGGATACAGGTGAACGTGCGAGGGATGCCTAGCCTTGGCAGTGACCAGCACACAGTTTGGTAAACTGTGTGCAAATCATGTGGTTGTCCAGTATTAAAAATAAATAAATTAAATGAAAATAAAACAAGGAAAATGAAATTAAATTTAAAATAATGATTTAATAATAATAATAATGATAATATTATTAGTAATAATAATAATATTATTATTATTAAGAATATTACTTTTAATAATAATAATAATATTATTATTATTAAGAATATTATCATTATTATTAAGTTTATTATTATTATAATTATGTTTAGTTTTTTTTCTTTTTGGAAACCCTAGAGGGGTCTCCCTCTCCTCTACCCCTTACCCCAAGTGACACACACCCTCCCCCTTCCCTCTCCCGCTCACGTGACCCCATCCAACCAAGGACCTCCGACATGCCTCCCTTCTCCTTTGGTGGCAGCACCTCCTCCCTCACCTCACGCGACTCCTCTCTCACGCGGCCGGCCTCCCCCCTCCTGCTCGTGTGATCCGGAAAGCCATAATATCTTCAAAGCACTACTCCCTCCCTCCAGCAACTGCTCCACCTATTTATTTTGGGTGAAGATCTCTTCGGTGAGTCCCCTCTACCTTATTCTCCACCTATTTCATGATTTTATTCTCTTTCGGGTGTTTAATGAGCCATGGACAAACCCTAATGTGTTTGGGGGTTCTTCTGTTGATTGATTCTTATTATTTAGGGTTCGTCGAGTCCTATCGAGGTTGATTCTAGTGACCACCATCAATGGTAGTGGATTCTCCATGGTTTTGGGTAAGGGTTCTTCGAGTTCTTCATTGTGTCTTAACTTTAATTAGGGATTTTTTGGGTTTTGAGTTGTTGGTAAAATTTTCTAGAGTGCATTGGGTCTCATTGATGTGGTTTTGGGTTGTGGGTATTGAGAACGCCTATATGTACATGCATAGGTAAGGCATATATATATATTCTCTATTTTTACATATTCCCTCATGGCATGGTGAATATGTGAAATGAAACTAGGGGTATTTATATATATATATATGTATAAATTCATGTGCTTGTAAGTGAAAAGGGTTGGTTCGAGTGGTTATCATTGAAAAGCAGCATGTTTGAGGTAGGTACCCTATGACAAGGACTTTAATTTTAATTACTTAATTACTTGAATGTTTTAAAGATTATTTTTAATATTAAATAGTTTAAATATGCTATGCAAAGTGATGTGATGTTTGGTGTTGGACTTTCCTTTATTTTCATGATTTACCCTTAGGTTGTGAAATGCATAAAAGTGGTTTTGAAAATGTTTTTGGGTGTGTGGTGGGTATTTCCAAAAATTATTGGTTTGTATATTAGTTTTGAAAGTTAATTTTGAATGAATATGGGTTCTTGTATGATTTTAAAAAGGGGAAATTCCATGTTTTGGTATGTTAGGAAAAGTGCATGTGTTTTGGTGTAAATTCAAGGTTAAATATTGAATTATCTTTATTAAATTGGTTGCTTTGAATTAGGTATGTTTTCAATTATAATTTCAAAAGTGGGGTGACTTGGTTGTTTAATTGTATTTTAAATGGTTTTGGAAATTAAAAGTGTTGGTAAAATGGATTTTTTATAAAATGACAATATTCTTTGTAAATTAATGAGGCTCATTTGGAACATGAGAATGGTTTGTGAAAGTGGAAAACCCCTCTTGAAGAATTTCCCCTAGTTTTAGAAATGCAATGTAAGTGTTAATGTTTTATTTGTGATATGTTGCTAGTGCTGAGGCTTGTGCATTGTTGTGTGATATTAAAAGGGGAATGCGCTTAAGGAGGGAGATCAGTGGTGGGGTCTTGAATGGATTTTTGGATAAATAAAGTGATATGTTATTATATTTTTTCTTGATAAAACCTCAGAACCATTTAAAATAGAGAACATGGGAAACCCTGGGTACCTAGGCGGGAAAACTAGGACCAGTACGCTAGATGATTCATAAGTGGTTCATCCCGGTTTCATCTAGAAGGATTGATGCTACAACACTAACTAAACATTTATGATTATTGGAGACCATTAGAACATTGGGGTGCCCCCTCCTAGTGGCTCGTGTATGAGAATGCTATTAGTTGTGGTTTCTAAGACATGTTTCACTGAGGTATGAGGATCCTAGGTCCCCAACTAACCCTAACTGCTTAGGGATTTCCCATGGTTCCTGTGACATGATTTCCATTTCAGTTGTTTCATACTTGTCCTCTCTTTTGTGAAAACCATATTTTAATCTAAATTGGTTTCTTTTCATTTTAAAATGTTAATGAATGCTTGGAAAATATTTTTAAAATGTAGTGGAATAGAAACGTTTTTCATAAAAATGTAAACTTGTGACTTGAATTTGAAAAGAATGAAAAAAATTATTTTATTTTGCCTTATTTTCAAACTAGCATGATTGGGTTTCCTTTTAAAGGTAAGGGTATAGGGCTTTGTTATAATTTTTCATTCCTAATGAGAATCTTGGTGCTCAGGGCCACTCTATCTTTGTAGTCTCAAGTTCTAGTTTTTGGTCTCTCTTTCAGCGAGTGTTCTTCTGTGTTTGGTGGTGACCCATGTGGTCACTTGAAGGTATGTTTGGTTGTGCTAATTTATTTTATTTCTACTGCTAGTGTTTATTTATCTTGTTAAGTTTATATTTATTTATTTTTCTTTCGTTTATGGGCCAAATCATTCCTAACTGTCTTATTTTGATGCCCGAAACTAGTGTCCAGCTCCTGGGGATCGGGAACACCCTTCAGGTCTTGTCACGGGCTGACTCGGGTGACCGGTTCAGGGTTGACCCGAGTTGGTTCATGAAATGTCACTAGCCCCTGATCTATTGGAGGTGGGATTGGGGTTTCATACTCAACTTACTGTCATCCAGAATGGCCCTTTTTTTCTTGGTTGTGACAACTTCTCTTATGTCCTTTTCATCAAGGTTAACATAAGTATCATTTATTCTGCCTCATATATTTCTCCTTTTAAAAGTTAATATTTTGAACATAAAGATTTTGAATCTTATATAAATATAAGATATTCAATTTTACTATTATAACTCTTAAGAACTTTGATTTTGAATCAAGAATACCAAGATTGGAATTCCCCTTCCATGTTTAATTAATGTGGTTATTCACAACTCCTATCATTCTATCAGAGCACCGATAAACCACTCATATGAAGCAGACTTAGACTCTCAACTTCATTAAATATTAGTTAAATTTCACTATTGTTGTTTCCTTTTATCAAGAACCATTACTTATAACATATCCTTGGTAATAACTAATTTAAAACTGAAATTTTGTTCTCCCTTATTGTTTTAGTGACCTTAAAGCTCAATTTTTCCCAATTCAATCCAATCAATACGTTTTCATGTGAATTATTAATACAAGAGAGTAAATAATCACGCATTCTTTATCTTTAATTTTTAATAAAATATACTAAAAATCCATTAACCATAATTCATTAAATTGGTGCATGGAAATAAGTTTTTGGTATTTCTAATATTAACTATTCTATTTTAGAAAATTCACATTTTAGTATTGTTATAGAAATTGCTTGTTTTCTTTCCTTACTTGACTCATGTTACATACCTTGTAGAAAATGAGAATCTATGCTTGAATAGATTCCTTAATGAATAATAGGATGTTAATTTACCAGATGAAGAGGTACCTATAGAACTCCCTAAAGTTGTCTTAGGTATCATCCTTTTATAGAGATATTAAAATCACAATCTTATAAATTGTATTAAACAATTACTTACTATAAGTATAATGTTTGAAAATGTTACTTATGTCCCAATATTCTATATTAATTTTTTAGAATCATGAATACTAATATCATTTTTAGTTCTTTAAAATATGATGACTGGTTTTATATTGTAAGACTCTTTTAAATTAGAATAAAGTCATTTTTCCTTATTTAAAAGAGTATATCTACTTTTAGCTAGGAAATTGTCAAGATCCTATTTTAGAATAAGAAAAAAAATTGTTCCCATTTTTTGTTGTATATTCTTTAAGGTGGTTTTAACTCCTACACATCTTGATCTTATCATGGAGTATGTAGCGGGAGGAGAATTATTTTGTTTTAACACTTTGTCCCTTTTCCAGGAAAATTATTTTTTATTTCAGTATCTCATTTCCAAATTTTTTTACTTCCCACACATAGTAAGAAACATATAATAGACCATAAATTCTTAGGGATTTTTTTATTCTTATTCATGAAATTTCAATTTCCTTAATTTTTTTATAGTAAATATTCCCAAATATTTAAATATGCAGAACACTTTGTTTGATGATAATCCTACAATATACATGAAAATTTGTGACTCCTTTTATTATAAGGTCCCCTTTCACATATTTTTTTATTACACTTTCACGTGTGTTAGCTATGGATCTAACTAAAAACACACTTTTAATGTTTTAAAACACCAAAACATGAGTTTAATGGTAATATCCATATCAAATGATCATATAGTGACATAAAATCATAGGAAAACCATATTAGTATTATTTTTGACATGTATGAGAATACAACATGTCAATCAGATATGCAGTGTGCTCGGAATGATCGAATATTCAAATTTTAAAGGTTTGACAACCTTTAAAAATATGTGTTATGGGGTAAAAATCAACCAAATGATGTCTGAATGCCATGAAATCATAGGAAAAAAACCATACAGTGAATTATGAAATGGTCAATTAGAAGGAATGTTAATTTGAGGTGTTGTTTTTCCAGGATGACCTGAAAAACACTTTTGTTGTTTTAAAATACCAAAATGTGCATTTAACGGTTCGATCTATCGAGAATAGCCTCGAAATGATGTTAAATCATAGTAAAATTGTCTTAGTATTATTTTTAATGTGTATGAGTAGACAAAAAATTAATCAGACATGTAATATGCCAAAAAAAACGGAATAAGCAGTTTTTAAAGGTTTGACACCCTTTAAAAACATGCATCAGAGGTTCAAAACCAATCAAACAATCTCTAAATGCCATGAAATAAGAAGAAAACTATTGTACAATGATTTTTGAAATGGTGGTGGATACAAAACATCAATATGAGGTTTCATTTTCTCGGTATTACTAGAAAAACATTCATTGTTTTAAAACACAAAACATGTGTTTAACAGTCAATATTCATAAAAAACAGCTTCATAATGACATGAAATCATAGGAAAACCATCTTAGTATTATTTTTGACACGTATGTGTAGATAAAATGTCAATCGGTCATTCATTCTACCTAGAATGACTAAATGAGTAGTTTTTAAAGGGTTAGAGCCCTTAAAAAACACGTGTTAGGGGATCAAAACCAATCGAATGACCTCTGAATTTTGTGAAGTCATATAAAAACAACTGTAGAGTGATTTTTTAAATGATTGAGAATATAGAATGCAATTTTAGTATCATAAAACACTAAAATGTGTGCGTAATGGTCAAAACCATAAAAGGCCTTAGGATGAAGTGAAATCATAAGAAAACCATCTTTGTATTATTTTTGGTGTGTACAAGTAGATGACACATCAACCAGACATAAATTCTATCTAGAATGACTAAATAAGTAGTTTTTAAAGGTTTTATTCCCTTTAAAAACATGCATAAGGGGGTCCAAATGAACCAAACAAACTCTGAATACCATGAAATTGGACGACAATAATCGTACAACGCATTGTAAAATGGTCAAGTAGAGGGAATGACAATATGAGGTTTTGTTTTCCTGTGATGACCCGGAACACACTTCTATTGTTTTAAAATACAAAAATATGCATTTAATGGTTAGAAACTTAGAGAACCAATTTAAAATTAAGTTAAATCATAGGAAACACGTCATAGTACTATTTATGACATGTACGAGTAGACATCAAATCAATCAAATGTACGGTCTACCAGGAATGAAAAAATAAGTAGTTTTAAAGGTTTGAAGTCCTTTAAAAACATGTGTCAGGGGGGTAAAAACCAATAAAAAAACCTCTGAATTTCATGACATCAGACAAAAACAATTTTACATTGATTTTTGAAATGGTGGAGTAGACAAAATGTGAATTTGAGTTGTCTTTTTCCTAGGATGACTGTAAACACACCTTTATTGTTTTAAAACATGAAAACATGTGTTTAATAATAAAATACATAGAAAAAAGCCTTAGAATGATGTGAAATCATAGAAAACCATCTTAGTATTATTTTTTATGTGTACAAGTTGACAACTTGTCAATTGGAGGTGAAGTTTTCTTGGAACGATTGAATAATAACTTTTTAAAGTTTTGACGCCATTTAAAAATGTGCATTGGGGGGAAAAACCAATCGAACGTTCTAAAAATTCCATTGATACATTGAAAAAAATAGAGTTATTTAGAAATGGTTGAGTAGATAAAATGTCAATTGGAGGTGTTATTTTCTTAGGATGACTAGAAACCTGCTTTTTTTTTAAATCACAAAAACACACGTTTAATGGTCAGATCCATAGAAAATGACCTAGGAATGATGTGAAATTGTCACAAACCATCCTGGGTATCCTGGTAAATTGATAACTGATCCATCCCTAACATAGCTTGACGGATGTTCCTGATCCCCATGGGTCGGTGACTAGCACATTACATCATACAACATGCAAGTGGGAACGAAATTTCCAAAAAACATAGAAGAAACAGTAAAAACAAGTCAATATGCATACAAAAGAAACTCCAATAGGAGTAATGTACCAAAATTTAACAAGGAATTAAATCCCAAAGTACTACAACCCAAGTACCAAAACATGAAAAAAAAAACCCAAGTCCCTAAGGACACAACTCACCATGTCCAAGGTTCAACAGCTGGATCTACCTCCAAGAGATCCTTTCCCCCTTCTTAAACCTAGAAGGAGATAATCTAAAAACACCCTAAGGCACAAGTATGGTGTGAGCTAAAAATCCCAGTAGGGTCTCACCAAATATTCCATATCAGATGCCAATAATAGATTAACCAAAGGAATGCTTTCAATTTTATAATAAACAAGTTTGTCATTTTAAAGAATATTTCAAAAAATCATGCTATACAATTAAAATGATGGAAAGTACTTTAATAAATGACTTTACAAGTTATGGAATATTTTTAAAATAATGGATTAAATAAAATAGTTACATAGAACAGTTTATGTCAATTTAGAAGGCATGTAAATCAGTTTTACAACATTGGCATACATTTATATCTCAAATATAAATAACAAGCGAGCAACATGTTCATCTTCCAAATAGGTATGAAAGTTCCAGGCTATAGGACTTTGCACTCTCTAAGTGATCACAACAATATGTTTATACACACTTCCCTTTGATACTGGAAAAAGAAAACTCATCACCACCCCATCAGGGATATGACCTGCTATATTTATGTTTTATAATGTTGTATAAGCATAAAGTGTGTCCAAATAACTCACAAACTACCTAAGTCTTACATGTGATCTTACATAATCAATCATGATAAAATTATTTTAATACTAATTAAAATACAATTAAATCCCATTCCTCTCATTTCAAATTCCAATTTCCTTTTAAAAACCAAAACATGTTTTTAATAAAAACATGCCTCTAAAAAGATAAAACCATTGGGTTCTATCAAAACATTTTAATCCATTTTCATAAGTTTGAAATCAATTAAAAACTAATTACATCAATTTAAAAATCTATTTCCATAATTAAATTCAATAATTTAAATGAAATAGCTTCCATCAAATTTACACTTTAAATTAATTAATTTAAATCAACCAATTTTCAAAAATGCTCCCAAATTCAATCAAATTGGGAGTTTTCCAAATTTTCATTCCAAAACCATTTCAAATATCCCAATTCACCAGAATTGGGTTTTATTAAATCTATTGAAAAGAATTTTGAGAAATCAAATTTAAGACAACAATTGAAATATATCAAGTTATTCGAGGTTAATAAATTTCTCCAAACGGGATGGAACCACCTATCTTTTTCCAAAAAACCAACACTCGCAATGGAACCCATCAACGGGAATGATGGTGTAGAAGTCCTTGAAACTCAACATAGAAAAAATATCCAACAACATAGAGCATAGATCCATAAATTTCAAGAAAATCCATTGAAATACCAGAGTATAAAGAGAGAAAGATAAAGAATTAAGAGAATACTTACCCTGGAATCCACACCGCAAGTTCAACGATGATCGAATGCCGAACGAACGAACCCAAAATGGTTGCAGGGATCCAAGATTTCTTGGAGAAGTATTTGGGTTAAGAGAAATGAAACTATATAGGAGGAGAACAAGTGATCATGGCCATGCTACCTATTTAAAAAACCGCAGTGAGGGTATTACACGACTTGTAATCCCACTACACATCGTGAGATAGTTAAGTGTCATAACTACCGGAAAACATGTCACATTAAATGAAAAACCATACATTAAATGAATCATTATGTGTAATATCTCATCATTTAATGTAAAATTTCATAGTGTGAATCCTCTCATGACATAAACCTTCTCACAGTATGCACCTAGCGACCATTACACGTCGTGTAACCTAGTTATATGGTGTGCAACCCTCTGGAAGCCTACAAAAAAGGTCGGTTAAAGATGTGAGTCTAAAAAATATCTAACTTAACTATTATAGGTATCCTCCAAATTCATTCTCAACCCTACCCAGTCAAAAAAAGAAAAGAAAAACCATGAAAAGGTAAAAAGGCATACCTGCCAGATCGGTAACGAGATGTTATAATCTCCCCACCATAAAAACTTTTTGTCACTATAAAGCCTATTAAGAAGCTTCCATTCCAAAAATATGAGGCCACTTCTCTCTCATCAGTGCCTCACATTCCCACATCTCATGATTATTAGAACCATGCTGCCATAGCACATGAACCAAAGGTATCGTCCTCCCACGGAGTACCTTGGTCTCAGAATCAGCTATCTTGACTGGCCGTTCAGTAAAAGATAAATCAGGTTCAATCTTAGGATCACTCCTACTCAAAACATGAGATAGATTTGATAAATACTTTATCAAATGTGATACATGGAATACATTATGTATTGAATTCATCTGCGGTGGAAGTTCCAAATAATATAAAAATTTCCCCACCTGCTCAAAAACCTCAAAAGATCCCACAAAATGAGGAGAAAGCTTCCCTTACCTCCCAAGACATCGATGACCCAATCAAGGTGAAACTATCAAGAACACCTGGTCACAAACTAATAATTACAAAGGTCTATGAAAACAATCAGTATAAGACTTATATTGGCTCTATTCCATTGACATTATCTGAAAAATTAACTAAATCTTTGCCGTCATCTCACAGACCAAACTTGGTCCAACCATGGAACTTTCACCAATCTTTGCCGAACACAACGAAGATTTACATGGATGACCATACAAGGCCTCAAAAGGATCCATTATGATTGAGGAATAGTAACTATTTTTATAATAAAACTAAACCATCCCCAAGTGATCATCCCAATCCCCACCAAAGTCAATAACACAAGCACGAAGCATATCCTAAAGAATATGTATAGCTCGCTCTGTCTGGCCATCTGACTGCGGATGATAGGCTGTGCTCAACCAGACTTGAGATCCCAATGCCTCCTGAAGGCATCTCTAAAATCAATAAGTGAACCAAGGATCCCTATTAGAAACTATATCAGATGGAACTCTGTGAAAATGGAAAATCTCTTTCACGTAGAGATTTACCAACTCCTCAACTTTGGATATATCATGAATGGGTATGAATTCCTCTAAGGCCTACGGGCCATGTAATACTTATGCCTTCAGGCCTTGTAAGGGTTCCACCTCACCCCTTGAAAGGTGGATTATCAAAAATCAATAAAAATGAAGGCCTTCAGGCCATTGGAGGAAGTATGAGGCAACCCAAACACAAATTCCATAGAGATTTTATCCCACTTCCATGCAGGGAATGGAAGTGGATGAAGTAAACCTGATGGTTTTTGATTCTCATCCTTAACTTACTGAGATGTATAATAGTGGGAAACAAACTCAATGATTCCCCATATCATAATTGGCTACCAGAATTGCCACCGCATGGCACAAAACATCTTAGTGTTTCCTAAGTGTATCGCCCATTGGGAATTATGACAACCCCCCATCACAACCTTTCTTGCTACTAACATCACAATGAAGTGATTATGATAATATAGAACACCCTCTTTGGAGAATGACCACTGGGAAACTACCTCCCCACCATAAAGAGAGTCTCTAATGATAAATAATTCATCATCAATCTCTTAATACTGAATAATAATTTTGAGAAGAGTGGAAGTCAACAGAACACTAGCTAAAGAAACTTCATCCCCTTTCTCCTGAACTCCAACATGAAGTTTTGCAAAGTGAGCCATAAAATTCCACTCTTCTGAAGATTCTTTCACTAAGTGGGTCAGAATTTTTCTACTCAATGAATCTTCAATTTCATTCCCTTTTCCTGGGGTATAGGCGATGTCAAAGTCGAAATATTTTAGGTAATACACCCAATGCCTCTGGTGAAGGTTCAAATATTTTTGAGATAAGATATAACTCAAGATTTTGTGGTTTGAATACATAGTGATCCTTTATCCAAAAAGGTAGTGCCACTAACTCTTAGCGTGTACATCACAATTGTAAGTTCAAGGTCATGGGTAGGATAATTCTTCTCGTGTGGCCTAAGATGATGAGATCCATAAGAAACTACATGATCACCATGCATAAGAATGCATACCAATCCTTAACCTGATGCATCACAAAAGACCACATAGCCCTGCTCGGCCTCTAGAAGAGTCAACACTAGAAAAATTTAAAAAAAAAACCAGATCAGAAAAAGAAATCTAACATTTATCATTCCAAGAAAAATTCACCCCCTTCTGAGTTAGATTAGTCATCAAATAATACAACTTTTAAAAGTCTCTCATGAACTGAAAATAATATCCGGCTAAGCCTAAAAAGCTACGAATCTCGAAGACATTACATGGTTTCTCCCAAGTCATAAAAGCCTCCACCTTCTTAGGATCAACTGATATACCCTATTCAAACACCACATGTTATAATAATTTCACTTAATGAATCCAGAAATCACATTTTGAAAGATTGGCATAAAGCCAATGATTTATTAGTAAACTCAAAACTATTCTCAGATGATGCATATGATCCTCCTCAGACTTGGATTAAATGATGATGTCATCCATAAAGACTACCCCAAAGGTATGAAGATACTCATTGAAAATACTATCCATCAAAGCCATGAAAACTATAGGATCATTTGTTAGACGAAAGGGAATAACAAGGTACTCATAACGGTCTTACCTTCTATGAAAGGCCATTTTTTTAATGTCAGATTCTTTTATCCTAAACTAATGGTAACCAAATCAAAGGTTGATCTTTTAAAACCACTTCACCCCTTTCAAATGATCAAAAAATCATCAATCCATGGAAATAGATACTTTTTATTTACCGTAACTCGATTGATATTTCAATAGTCAACACATATGCAAAGAGAACCGTAACCTTTCTTAGTGAAGAGAACTAGCGCCGCCCAAGGTAACCCACTCAGGCGTATAAATACTTTCTCAAGAAGATCATACAACTAGGACTTCAACTCTTTAATTACTAGTAGATCCATGTAGTAAGGGGGAATAGAAACTGGCTAAGTTCTAGGAATTAGTAAATAGAAAACTCGACCTCCCTTACTAGTATAAAACCATAAAAATTAGAAGAAAACACATCGGGAAACTTGATGACAACTAGAGGGAGATCAATGCTCAAATATTCTCACTCCAGATCAAAAGAAAATACTGATATTACTTTCCCCAGCTCTGGACAATAAGGTATGACCCTACTCAAACTTGGGTCCCATTCTCCTTGAAAGATAAGAGAGACACCACTGGGTGTAGTAAGGTATACCTATAGAATATAATAATCAATCCAGGAGTTATTGGAAATGAACCAATCCATTTCTAAAATGATGTCAAGAGGTTTCATGTTGAGTACCATAAAATTCCAAGCTAGCTTGACATCTGATAGAGAGAAGACACAAGCGGAACTATGGAGACCCTACCCTCCCTTTGTTCTAAGGGGTGTAGTAACATCCATTGAATAAGATAAAATCTGCATAGAAATATTAAGGATATTAAAAGTATAGGTTGAAATAAATTAATGAGATACACGAGTATCAAATAGAGTAGTCACTAATTATGAATCTATAGTAATGGTACCACTCACAGTTACCAGACCCATGTATGATTCCTCTGGAGACTCTTTTACTACGTGAAGTTGATTCGTTATGGATGTCTATGGTTGGAACCCTTTTATACATGAAGAATCTTATTTCCCCATAGTTTTAGGAGTATATGATGATCTTGTTCCACTACGTAGAGTATAAATGTTATGGACGAATCTTTGTAAGTGCCCTGAACATCCACAGGAGCCACAATTCTTGGGTGATTTAGTGCAAAACCCTCTTAGAATATCAGGGCTTTCCACACTGATAGAAAGTCAAAGTACTTCCTCCTAACACTGTAGGAGGTATGGAATGACCCTACCATCAATAACTACCATGAGAATCATCATGATTCCTCTTCCCCTTTAAGGAATTTATGCTACCACTAGGTCAAAAAGGAACTCCCATCAACCCTGACTTTTCAGCCAGGTCTATCTCAACCATCATCACCCTATCTAGTAGATCGACATAAGTGGGTAGCTTTAGCAAGAAAAACTAAGAATAGATATCTGATCTAAGTACCAAATCAAACTATAGAGCCTTTACCCTCTCATTATATACAATCTCAGGTGCATATTGTACTAGATCAGCAAAGCGATTTGAATACTCAGTCACGGTTCTGTCGGCCTGCTCAATATTGAAAAACTTCATAGCCTTGGCCAACACCATTAACTCTAGATAGAACTGGTGAGTGAAATAAACCTTGAATTCTTTCCATGCTAAGCCATTATGTTTCTTTTCTGTCACCATCATGTCCCACCATCTCCTGCCCGGTCCTTCCAGCATGAAGGTGGAATAGTTTACCTTGATTTCATCTGGTATCTCCAAGAACTCAAGCAGACGTTCTATCCTACCCAACCATTCCTCACCATGTTGAGGATCAGTGGATCCTTTTAAAACTGGTGGATTCTGGAGAAGGAACTCTTGAGAGTGATTCTGAAGAACACCCCTAAGTATCCACAACTGGAGCCTAAATGAGGATTGGAGGTGGTTCCTGTCCCAAAGCTGGGACAATGTACACAATCACCTCAACTAGATTTGGGCCCACTTAAGGATTCTCTCACCCCAGTTCAGCAGTAGCTTTATCCTAGATCCAATTTTCATGTATTTTCAGAGGTATGATACTACACAACATCATTAGACAACAAGGAAGACATAAAACAAACACTCAAATTGAGCAATAAGGGAAATTAATCCCAACATATAGAACCAACAAGATTTGGATTTCACTCTATCCAAATCACAATAGGAAAAAGACTAAAACTAATCCATAAGACATAATTCCCTAACCACCCCTAGTGATTTAAAGTTCATTGTAGTGAGAGATGGATATACACTCAATCATAACTATCTCCTAAGTCCTCACAAGATTTAAAAATGCATACCAACTTCAAGATAAGAAGATCAATAACCTACTCTGATACCACTTTGTCATGAGCCAGGCTGGGTACCCTAGTAACCTGATAACTAAGCCAAAACTGACATAGCATGAAGGGCGTTCCTGATCCCCATAGGTTGATGACTAGAACCTGGCATCACAGAACCTACAAGTGGGAAAATACCAGAAGTCAAAAATGAATTAAATCCCAAATACTACAACCCAAGTACCAAAATATAAAAAAACAACTCAAGTCCCTAAGGACACAACTCATCACATCCAAGGTTCAAAATCTCGATCCACCTCCAAGAGATCATTTCCACCTACTAGAGCATGGAAGGAGATAATCTACAAACACCCAAAGGCACAAGTAGGGTGTTAGATAAAAAGTATATAAGGGTCTCACTAAGGATTATATATCAGATTATAACAATAGATTAACCAAAGGAATGCTTTAAATTTTAGAATAAACATGTTTGGAATTTTAAATCATATTTCTAAACATCATGCTATACAATTCAAATGATGGAAAATACTTTATGCAATGTATTTACAAGTGATGGAATAATTCTAAAGTAATGGTTTAAATACAATAGTTACGTAAAATAGTTTATGTAAATTCACAAGGCATGTAAATAATTTTTACAACATTGTCATACTTTTATATCTCAAATATAAATAACAAGCGAGAAAAATGGCCATCTTCCAAATAGGTATGAAATTTCTAGTATATAGGACTCCACACACTCTAAGTGATCAAAATAATATGTGTATACATACATCCCCCTAACACTGGCCAAAGGTGACTCGTCACCATCCCATCGGGGATGTGACCTGCTGCATTTATGTCTTAGAACATTGTATAAGCTTATAGTGTGTCCAAATAACTCACAAACTACCTAAGTATTTCATGTGATCTTACACAACCAATGGTGGGAAACTTATTTTAATACTGCTTAAAATACAATTAAATCTAATCCCTCCAATTTCAAATTCCAATTTTCCATTTAAAAATCAAAATAGGGTTTTAATAAAAAACATGCCTCTTTAACAAGATAAAACCACTAGGTTTCTATCAAAACATTTTTAGCCATTTTAAAAAGTTTGAAATCAATTCAAAAATAATTCCATAAATTTCACAATCCCTTTCCATAATTAAATTCAAAAATTTAATTGAAATTTATTCTATCAAATTTACAATTTAAATTAAACAATTTAAATCAACCAATTTCCACAAATTCTCTCAAATTCAATGGAATTGGGGGTTTTCCAAATTTTCATGCCAAAACTATTTCAAATCTCCCAATTCACTGGAATTGGGTTTTATCAAATCAATTGAAAGAAAATTTGAGAAATTGAATTTAAATTAAAAATTGAAATAAATTAAGAAATTCAAGGTTAATAAATTTGGACAAATATGATGGAACCACCTACCTTTTTCTGAAAAACCAACACTTGTAACGAAACCCATCAACGAGAACAAAGGTGTATAAGACCTCAAAAATCAACCTAGAAATGAGATCCAATATCATGAAATATATATCCATCAATTTGAAGATGATACATTAAAATCCCAAAGGAGGAGAAAGAGATAAGGATGAAGAATAAAGAGAACACTTACCCAAGAATCCACACCGCAAGCACAACAACAATCTAACGCCGAAAAAAGGAACCCAGAAGGGTTGGAGGTCTCTAAGATTTATTTGGGAAGGCTTTGGGTCAAGAGAAACAAAACTAGAGAGGAGAAAAAAAGATATCTCAGCCATGCTTCCCATTTAAAAAACTACAGTTGGGGTATTGCATGATGCATAATCCCACCACACATCGTGAAATAGTTAAGCTTCATAACCACCAAAAAATGCATCACTTTAAATGAAAAATCATTCATTAAATGACTCACAAAGTGTAATAGATAATCACATTGTGTAACCTTTCATGGTGTGAATCCTCTCAAGATATGAACCTTCTCACGGTATGAACTTAGTGAACGTTACATGTCGTGTAACCTAGTTACACGACAAGTAATCCTCCAACAACCTATAGAAAATGTTGGTTAAAGTTGAGAGTACAAAAAATATATGAATTCACTATTATAGGTATCCTCCCAATTCATTCTCAACCCTAACTAGTCAACAAAAAGGAAAAACATTGACAAAGTAAAAAAGGTATACCTGTCAGATCAGGAATGAGATGTTACAAAAATCATAGGAAAACCATATTCATATTATATGTGAAATGTATAAGTAGAGGAAATGTCAATCAAAGCAGAAATATGCACAAAATGAAAGTATAATAAAATTTTAAAGGTTTTAAGCCCTTTGAAAATGTGTGTCAAGGGGTTAACACCAACCAAATGGAATTTGAATTCCATGAAATCAGATAAAAACAAGCGTATAATTATTTTTGAAATGGTGGAGTAGAAAAAACATCAATATGATGTGTCATTTTCTCAGGATGACCAAAAAAAAAACTTTTATTATTTTAAAACACCAAAATGTGTTTTTAACGGTCATATCCATTACAAAAAACCTTGGCATGACATGAAATCCTAGGAAAACCATATTAGTATTATTTATGATGTGTATGAGTAGACGCCATGTCAATCGGGCATACTGTGTGCTTAAAATGATCGAATATGCCATTTTTATAGGTTTGAGGTGCTTTAAAAATGTGAATCAGGGAATCAAAACCATTCGAATGAAATTATAATTCCATGAAATCATAGGAAAATTTTTTTATAGTGAACTTTGAAATGGTTTAGTAGATGAAATTTCAATCTTATGTATGAGTAGACACCATGTGGCATATGGTGTAATCTGAATGACCAAATATGCAGTTTTAGAGGTTTAAATCACTTTAAAAATGTACATCAAGGGGTAAAAACTTATCGAACAACCTTCAAATTCTGTGAAATCATAGGATAACATTTGTAGAGTGAATTTTTAAATGTTCAAGTAGATAAAATGTCAATCTTTGTTGTTGTTTTCACAGGATGAACTGAAATAAATATTATTATTTTAAAACACTGAAACATGTATTTAATAGTCATATCCATAGAAAAAGATCTAAAAATGAAGTGAAATCAAATAAAAATCATCTTAGTATTATTTTTGATGTGTATGAGCAAAAAATACATGACTCAAATGTGTGGTCATCCCAGAACAACCGAATAAGTAGTTTTTGAAGGTTTAACACCCTTTAAAAAGGTGTGTTGTGGGGTTAAAACCAAATGAATGACATAAAAATTTCATAAAATAAAAAAAATCAACTGTATAGTTGTTTGGGAAATAATGGAGTAGACAGAATTCCAATCCAAGGAACCATTTTCCAAGGATGAGAAAAAATAAATTTTTATTAGATTAAAACATCAAAACATGCGTTTAACGGTCAAATCCATGTAAAAAAACCTCATAAAGATCGAATATGTAGTTTCTATGGGTTTGAATACCTTTATAGACATATATCAAGGGGTCAAAAACTGAGTGAAAAACCTTCGAATGTGATGAAATCATAGGACAACATTTGTATAGTGAATTTTGAAATGGTCGAGTAGACAAAATGTCAATCTGCTGTGTCATTTTCACAGGATGACCCAAAATAAATATTATTATTTTGAAACACCCAAGAATGTGTTGAAAACTCAAAGTCATATAAAACAACCTTATAATGAGGTTAAATCAAAGGAAAACCGTCTTAGTATTATTTGTGATGTGTATGAGTAGACGTCACATCAATCAAATGTGTGTTCTATCCATAATGTCTGAATAAGTAGTTTTTAAAGGTTTAATGCCCTTTAAAAATGTGTTTTTAGGGGTCAAACCAAAATTAATGACATCAAAATGCCTTGAAGTAAGACAATAACAACTATATGTTTATTTGGGAAATGATAGAGTAGACAAAATGCCAATCTGAGGTACCATTTACCTGGGATGACTGAAAATAAATTTTTATTATTTTAAAACATCAAACATGCATTTAATGATCATATCCATATAAAAAAACATTATAAAGACATAAAATAAAAAGAAAAATATCTTAGTATTATATTTTACATGTTCAAGAAGACATCACATCAACCAGACATGCGGGGTGGTCGGAATGATTGAATAAGCAGTTTTTAAAGGTTTGACGCCCATTAAAAATGTCCGTCAGGGGGTTAAAACAAACAGAATGACTTTTTAATGTCATGAAATCATATGAAAATGACTATATAGTGATTTTTGAAATGAAATTTCTAAAAAACATAAATATGAGGTTCCATTTTCCCAGGATGATTGGAAACACACTTTTTTTTTTGTTTTAAAACATGAAAGCATGTGTTTAATGGCCATATCAATTGAAAAAAACCTCAAAATTATGTGAAAAAAACCTCAAAATTATTTAAAATAATAGTAAAACTATCTTAGTGTTATTTATGATGTGTACAAGTAGACGAAATGTCAATCAAATGTGTGGTCTTACTAGAACGATTAAATAAGTAGTTTTTAATTGTTTGACTCCCTTAAAAAATGTGCTTAAAGAGGTAAAAACCAATTGAAAAGCCTATTAATTCTATGAGATGATAATAAAATAATCATACAATTATTTTTGAAATGGTGGAGTATAAGAAAAATCAATTTGATGTGTCATTTGTCTGGGATGATCAAAAGTGCACTTTTATTATTTTAAAACACCAAAACGTGCATTTAATGGTAAGATACATAGAAAAAGATCTTAGAATGATATAAAATCATAGGAAACCAATATTAGTATTATTTGTGATGTGTACAAGTAGAAAAAACTATAGGTTCTAGGTGAAATATAAGTTCCTTGTGAGGCATGAACAATATGGATTTTAGTCTTAATTTATGAGAAATTGTTACTACACATGACAAAAAATGTCATGCCCAATGAAAACCCACTTGTTACTTGACATAATAAACATAAAAATCAGAAGAGAAGGATATTTAACAAGTAACTTATTATTAATTTATTTGTAGATATAGAATTACCTCAGCTCGTAATTCTCTCTTCATTGATGATCGAGTTGACTGGATCTCATTGTACCATCATTGCGTTGTAGGATACAGGTACAGAATCCCTCTAGAGGTGATCCACACATTTTCCACAATTTTAAAATGTAACTATTGAATTTCACGGTGCAAGCATAACCGATCTTGATTGCTTGTGATGTTCGAGGTTGATCACAGTAGAAATCTCCTTGGGGGAGAGTGAAATCTTGATAATCTCTTAACAGATTGAGGGAGGAGGAGAGGATAGCACTCTATATCTATTGATATCTATCTAGGGATTGAGATAGTATCACTATATCCATTATAAACACCAAAATTGAATCAGGAAAGTTATTTAATTAGATATTTATTATATCTTATTTAGGGTTGGAAAATTGCACACAATCCCCTTACCAATTTATTATACTTAATTGATGACATGTCTAATAATAATATTAATAATATTATTAATAGATTGACATGAGAAACAATTTAATAATATTTAAATTTCATTTATATCATTTCTAATCTGACCATCAAACTTAGTCCACTTTCTCTCATCAATATTTATCAATCCTTGAAAAATGACTATTTAATACAAAAATTTCACTGTATAATCTATGATAAATATAATAAATATTATATTTTATAAACTTACAAATAAAATTTTATTATTATTATTTAACTCACTTATTATTTTGAATAACATAAGATTAAATTATGATAATAAACCAAACTCAAATAAATTTTATTTATTCTAACCTATTAAATTCATTACTTGAATTTAACTAAGATTGAAGGTACACTTAGTGTGTGACCCTCTAGGTCTCTTTCTTAGTGGAATTAAACATATGTACCTAAAGTATAAGGTGTTTTCCTAGATAATGTCTATCTGAATAACATAAGAGGGGGGATTTGAGTTCTTAAAAGTTTCTTGAGTATTAAACCACCCTCTTCAAAGTAAGTGAGTTCAATTATTTCCTAAAATATATGTAACAAAAATGTGAAAGAATGTGGAAAGGAAATTGAACACAGAGATTTATATTACTTTGATGAATAAACCCCCCCACTCCACTCCACCAACACTCTTCTCTATGATCTTGGTGTTTTTTACTATAACAACTCTTTTACTAGGGGCTCCCAACTGAGTATAAGAAACTGTCACTTAGTAAAATGGTCAAAGAGATTTCAACTAGGATCTCCCTTTACGAGACCTATACATGGTCTTAACCACACTGTTACACTCAGTTCAAACATGATAAAATAAATAGAAACTTTGAGACGTATGTTTGCAGCATACAGTTTCATGCAACAACTGACAGTAGATGAAGATTTGTCCTACAAAGATGATAGACTTCAAAGTACCTCAGGACAATCTTCAGTGCAACTAATAGAACTAATAAGTGTAGCACAAATGATTTGTGTTCTTCTATGTACAAGGCTTCAACATTTTCCCTTTTTGATGTTGAACAAGCAATCAACTATCATCCTTCTTCCTCATTCTGTATATTTGTATAGTAGCTAACTGATCCTTTTATATGATATTGAAACTTGAGTGCCCGATAACTCTAATGGTTGAGAGAGCTTGATGAGATATGATATTAAGGATACACAGCCAAACTTTCCAAATATAGGAATTTCTTTTGCGGTAGAGATTATAGAGATATTTTTTATCATCAAATTGTTCTATTCATGGAAATTCTTTTGCAGAAATATCTTTCCTTAAATAGATAAAATACCTTTGATGTGATTTAAAGGAATGAAGTAACTTATCAAGAGATTAGAAAATTAATCATGATGTTTTGCAATACTAAATCTTCATAAGATACGAACTGAAAGCACTTCTCATCGTAAGATCACTTTTCAAAATTTAAAGTTATTATTTTTCATAAGATAAGATATCTTTAGTGTTGTGTAAGATAAATATCCAGTGTAAGATAAATAGTTACTTTGATATAATGCATAACTCCTTCCACTTCTTCTGACTACAAAAAATAACTTTTCAAAGGATAAAGTCCTTTTGTATTTTCACTATGACTAAAACATCTGTCCTACGCATCATAGTCAAAATTCATAATATAAATTCTTAAGTGGAACTTTATAATTCTAAAAAACTAAAGATGTTATTCAATTCTCGTAAGATAAAATTTACACTTGAAAAGAAATCATAAAACAAGAGTATTGAATATCAAAAATAATAATAATAAAAATTAAAATCATGCCATAAATAGTAGTAAAGGCATTAAAAAATTAAGATCAAGAAATAAGTATTTTAACAAAGACAAAGCATTACAATCATTTAAAAAGATGTTAAAGTAAACATATTTAAATTTTTGAATTCCATAAAGTGGAATAATTCAAATGTTTTGAGAGTGACCAACCACTGGGAAACCATTCTATGAACTTAAAAGAGATAAGTGTATCGAATACTTGACATGAACCAACTTTTTTTTGGTGGGTTCTTGAAGTAAAGGGGTTTATCGTGAGGTAATGAAGATGAAGGAAGAGAAGCATCAACTATCGTGCCAACAACATCACCCAATGTCAGTAGGGATGCTCCAAGACCGGCATAATCTCCATGAGAAAACCTAACTTGTGTTGATTGGATGTTGTGAGCAGCTTGATGTGACCTCACCAAATCAAATTTATCTTCATGAGTAAAGAGTGATTTAAAAAATGGTTCTGTTAAGGATAAATATGTTTCTTTATAAAACCTTATATTTTCCCTTTGATTATCCTCATATGGATCAATATTTCTTTAAGATATTTAGAGGTGGAAAAATAATGGTCAATAATCTTCAGTCCAGAAGGCCTTCTTCCACGCATTTGAAAAAGTTATTTAGTGTAAGAATCAATCCTTTTTAACATATAATTCTCGCAATAATCCAAAAGACTTTTAAAACTACTCCACACTCATTGAAAAAAAATTCCCAATGAAGTTCTGTAAGTCTCCTTTATTTTCACTAGTTGATATCAAATTTATTAACACTTAATATTGATTATCTGTCATACCTATGACAGAAAAAATTTATTTTTCTTTTGAAGGCTCAAGTATATATGAATATTTTACAAAGGCATCAACCTCTACCTCATCATCTTCTGAGAAATTTGGCTTGAGATTGTTTACCACTCCTTCATGTAAGTCTTCATATTTTTTATTTATCCATATTTGTTTTAAAAAGAGATAATAAACTTTTTTAAAAGTTTGATGATGAAACTTACGTCCTTATTTACTTAATAAGAACTTTCTTGGGATTCTGTAAGTTTCTGGTTGATCATAGAACTTATTTATTTTGTTGATCTGTCAAAAGATTCAACAACTTCATTTGGTGTAACTGGTATCCTTCTGACATCATCTATTACAGTTCTTTGAATATTCTAACACATATCTCTTGTGAAGACTTTACACTGAATAGAGTCAAATAGCTACAATTACTGCATCTATAGCTTGGGATAAATCCATTATTTTCAATTGAACATTTGAAACATGCTTAGCTCCAATAGAGGGTTGTTTGAAACACTTCTCTAAAATAGAATCAACCAATATTCTCACTTCCTCAACATCATATTTTGAGGCCATTTGATCACAAAAAACTCTTACTTCTCGATTTGATTCAATGATTTTATCTTTTAGAGTTTCGACTTTAGATTCTAACTTTGAACAGCTCTATTGAGCTTGTTCAGAGATACTTTTATTAAATTTCGGTGATTCTTCATTTCCATCTTCTTGAGTAATAGAGGAAACCCTTTCCTAATGAAATTCAACACTTTCTTCTTGAATTGATTGTTTCTCATCAACATCAGGTACTTCATCCAAATGATGAGATTATTGTGATTATATCCTTTTGATTCTTCTTTCAGCCATTATCTCCAATTCTTGATAGTGATACTCAATTAAGTTAGGATACACTTTTAGTCTTTTAGAAATTTCCTTATCTTGAATGATGGAATATATACAGGAAATAGTTGTGGCTATCCTTTCTTTTTGAACTTGAAAAGGTATAGAGGTAGAAACAAGAGGGGTCTTCTCATGGTAGTCAGTTTTTTTGGTCCGATGGAATATCAATCCATACTCTCCAACTTAGTGCAATATTTTCTTAATCATCATGAAACTCTATAATATTAGTATTATTTGACAATTATTCTATCACCACTTGTATCTCAACAAACTAGATCACTCCCCTTGAGTTAAATCAGGGTCTATTCTAGGAATCGAGGAAAAGGGAATCAATTTTCTTAAGGAAAATTCCCAATGCAAACCTCATTTTCTTAATACACTCACATTTAATTTTGTTGACCCATGAAAAGAAGTTGCATTGTTATCATCCAAAACAACTTGATCACTCTGAAAAATGTGGGTTAATATTCTTCCACACGGGTAGAAGTTCATATAATTGTTTTGGACATGACACATATATTGTAGGATATATCATGCTAGATTCATAGGCTTTTCTAAAAAAATAAAAAAATCAAGGAAATATCTTGAAAAATTATTTTTTTAACTCACCATTCCATTAAAAAATTCTTGACTGGATGAATCTAGTCAAAAATTTCTTCTGAGGCTCCAAATTCTTCACTTTATTTTTCTCAATGACATCAATTCCAGATCGCGACTTCATGATTTATGGAGGGGTAACACCATCCATGGAATATAAATAGGTGTTGAAGAATGGTTATCCATCATGATGAACTTTTAGTTCTTCAGCTAACTTGACTGAGGTTATTAATAGATTCTTCTAGTTAACAATTGTAATGACTAAGTCTTCATCGTTACTGAAAAGAAAAACAATCGACTCATAAAACTCATGAACTTATTTCTTGAAAACTACTGAGGTACAAGAATCATAAAAAACATACTCCCATCCCCAATGGTTGACTACTTTCTTCAATATCATGTCTATTTTATCCAACCATTTAAAATCAATAGCTTGTTCTCTTAGCACTTTTCTTGGGATCCTTTGAAATTTAATTATGCTAGTCAAGGAATCATTAGTTTCTTTTGTTTTGTCCATTTATAGAGGTTTTATTAGAGTTGTAAGATTAGTTTAACGAGTTTTTGAAGAAAGATAAATAAAGGGTTCAAATATTTACAAGTCATTTCACATGTAGAGTTGATACACAATCATTTTCATTTGTAGTAATCAAGGGGTCGTGCAATAACGTGCAGGGTAATTATTACTAAGAGTAGGTGATATGGTCTATTGGATATGACCATTACTAAAAACAGTGGCACAAAGATAAATTTAAATAAAAAATTATGTGTTTACTTTATATATGATAAATATGGTATAAAATATTATTTTGTAAAATTAAACAAACCTAATTCTGATTTAATAAAATCGAATATGTCAACAGGAAGAGGTTTAGTAAAAATATCTACTAATTGTTTTTATTTTCAAATGAATTCTAAAGAGATATCATTTTTTTGCATGATCGCTCAAGAAATGATATCTTAAATAAATTTGCTTCATTATTGAATGGTTTATTGGATTCTTTTAGATTTTAATAACACTAGTGTTATCACATCCGATTAGAACACAATTAAAGTTAAATCCAAAATCCATTATGGTGTGTTTCATCCACAACACCTGATCACAAAAACTTCCTATAGAATATATTAATCTTCAACAGTTGATAGTGCTATATAATTTTTCTTCTTATTGACCAATACACAAGGGATTTACCAAGAAAATAATAGGTTCTTGAGGTTATTTTACTATCTAATCTACATCTAGTGAAATCAACATCCAAGTATGAAATTAAATTAAATCTAGTTCTTACTCCTTAATCTATGTTTCATATAATTGTTTCTAAAGGATGGAATTTTATATTTCTAGGTATTCTAGGTAACAAATTTTATGGTTTAATAGTTTTAACCATTATTGTATTTTTTAAGGTAATAAAGTTCCAAATGATCATCCTTTTTGTCATTAAAGATCGGTTCCAATCTCATATTTTTGACTGGATCATTTTGATCATTAATTTGAATCATTTTATGACTGAAATGATCAATTTCATCAAAATTCACATGATATGATTCTTCAAAAATCCTTGAACTTTTATTGAAAACTCTATAAGCTTTTGAAGTAGTAGAATAGCCTAGGAAGATACCTTCATCAGCCTTTGGATCAAACATTTCAAGATTATGCTTGGTGTTCAAGATGTATAACTTGCATCTAAATACTTTGAAGTATCCTACCTTGGGTTTTCTATTATCCCACAACTCATAAGGTGTTTTCTTTAAAATTGAACTTATTAGTACTCTCTTAATGATATAACACACTGTGTTAACAACTTCATCCTAGAAATGAGTGGGCATGTTATATTCACATAACATGGTCCTAACAATTTCTTACAAAGAACTATTCCTCCTTTTGATGACAACATTTTGTTGAGGTGTCCCGAGGGAAGAGAATGCCTATTTAAATCTTTTCTTAGACCAATAAGAATTAAATTCATGATTCTCAAATTCACCTCCATAATCACTTCTCAAAGACACGATTTTGACATCGTTTTCATTTTGCACAAGTTTAAAAAAATCAATAAAAATGGATAAATATTCACTTTTAATTATAAAAAACTAAACCCATGTAAATATTAAAAAATAAACAACTAAAACATAAAAAAATTAATTACAAGAAAGAATTTCAGTTCTAGTGGGTCTGAAAAAATCCATATGGATAAGATCAAGAGGTATATAAGTATAAACTTATTTAATTGGTTTGAAAGATGAATTGTGTTTCTTGACCATTTGGAATGCATCACATAACTTCTTTATATACAATTTAAGATCGGGTAGGACAAAAATAAAATGTTTTTTAGACAATTTTATCAAGGAATAAACATTTTAATGTCCAAGCCTTCTATACCAAATCCATGATTTATCAATTTTAGAATTTAAATAGTTTAAATTATGTTTACACATAGTTAAGATATAGTGTGAAAACAACATCTATTTTGGGTGCATTAAATTTGAGACATTTATCTTTAAAAAATAAGCATGCCTTATTAGAAAAATCAAGAGAATAACCATCATCACAAAGTTGAGAGATAATTATCAGGTTGTGCTTTAATCCTTAAATGTAAAGTACTTTGTTAATGAGAATTGATTGAGGATTTAAAACTGAACCAATTACAACTATCTTTCCTTTTTAATTTTCACCAAATGTGATATATCTTCTATCTAGTTTGGATAGAGAATGAAAATCAGAGTAATCTCAACACATATTCCTTGAAAAACCACAATCTATAAACCATTTTATATTGTTGTTCATATAGCCATCTCCCTATAATGAAAAATCAAACAAAAAAAATTATTTGGTACTCAACTTCTTTTGGGTATAGAAATGTTAGCTATAAGAGATATATGCATTCATACTTGCTTATGTTTTCAAGAAAACTTTGCAGTTTGTTTTGAAAAAAATTTTGAAAGAATTTTTTTTGATTCCACAAACTTGAGGATTTTTTAAATCAAAAATATTAGAAGAATTTTCTATTTTACCATAATGAAAACATGTGTCTTTGGGAATGTATTTATTTTTATAGAAAGTAAAAAAATGTTTTCTATAAGGTTTAGGCATTTCACCTTGGCTTCCAATTTTTAATTTTTCTTTTCTGATTGATTTTGTCCAAGAATTTTATTTAAATAATCTTCCCCTTTTATAAAGACACTTGTAATATCTTTTTAATTTTTAACCTCCTTAAATAGGTTTTCAATTGTGTTGATTTGTTTAGTATTCAAGATATTATATTTTTATAACTAACTTTTTAAGTCTAGGATCTGATTGTTTATATTTTCTTCTTCATTGACTATATTATTATAAGAATTTAGAAGGGTTTTATTTTTCTTTTTCAGGATTTCATACTTGATTTCCAACATGGTGAATTACTCATTTAATTATTTATATCAGAAATTTTCATTTTATGATTCACGTTCATTCTAATAATAATAATAATAAGAATGTACCTCATCTGATTTCACCATAAAAAATATATTGTACTTTTGATTTATAGCTTCAGATTCAGATTTTGATGATGTTAATTTTCTAGAGTCTTCAGAATCACTCAAGGTAGACTTAATAGCTTTCTTAAACTTCATATATCCAATATTTTTGAAATATTTCTTTTCTGTATTCTTGTCATCTTTGATTTTCGAATAGTCAGGCTTGATGTGCCCCAAACTTTTTTCATTCATATCATCTCAACTCTTTAGAGTTGTCAACATGATTTCTGTTCTTGTTGAAGGATCTTATAAAACCTCATATCTTGTTATATATATATTTTTTAACTTTCAAACAAATTTAATGTTCTCATAATTTTATTTAGATTTTCATGGGAAGTATTATTCTTCAGATGCTTTATAAATTTTTACACTTTTTCTCACTCTTTCATCTTTAGAAGTAGAAACTTTCAAGGCATAATTTTCCTTATTAATTATTTTATGCTCTTCACTTCCAGTTTCCATTTAATCTTTATACATCATTATGGTTTTGATAATATCATTAATCTTGAAATTCATGACTTTTGTAGATTTTTCTTATGGTAACTAGGATCCCACTCCACTTAGGTGGTAATACTTTGAGAACATTAAATGCTTGTTCAGGATCATTGATAGGCATTCTTAGAGCTATAGTGTTGTTCACAATCTCATTGAGTCTTCCATTTAGTTGATTATTTATCTATCCTTCATCCATTTTGAATGTATCAAACTTTATTTTGGTTATATCATATCTAAGATCTTTTAGGTTGTTATTACCTTCACATGCTACTGCTACAGTGTTCCACATTTCATGTTCTATTTTAAATTGATAGATTTTGTTAAACCTATATGTTCCTAACCCACAGATGATAGATTTTATAGCTTTGGAGTTTAGTTCATAATTTTCTTCAGCTATAGAATCCCAAGTTTCATGTTCTGTCTTAGGAATTTCATAGGGCTTAACTTCTTTGAGATAAAATTTCAAACCCACATTTTTTAGATATATGATCATACAAGATTTACAATAACCATATTTCTCACTATTTGAGTATGGATATCTAACCATTGACATACCTTCTCAGTTATTAGCCATAGTATCCCTTTGAATATGGATCTTTGGCCTTCAACCTTTGATAGTTGTGAAATCCAGAGTCACTTTCTCTGATACCAATTATTGTCCCAGATAATGACCAAATGAATAACTCAAGAGGGGGGGGGGGGGGGTGAATCGAGTTCTTAAAAGTTTCATGAGTATTAGAATACAATCTTAGATGTAATTGAGTTAAATTATTTCCTAAAATATATGCAGCGGAAATGTGAAAGAATTCAAAAAGGAAATTGAATGTAGAGAGTTATAGTGGTTTGGGGAACAGAAATCCCATAGTCCACTCCACCAATACTTTGCTCTATGATATTGGTTATTTTCACTATAACATCCATTTTATTGGGGGCTCCTAGAGGAGTACAAGAAGTCATCACTTAGTAAAATAGTCCAAGATATTTCAATCATAATCTCCCTTTACAAGACCTATCCATGATCTTAACCACACTGTTACACTAAGTGAAAACATGATAAAATAAAAAATAACTTTGAGAGCCATGTTTTTAGCACACATTTTTAAGCAGAAATTGATAGTATATGAATATTAGTCTTGAAAAGATGATATAATTCAAAGAATATTGGGATAATATTCATTAAAACTGATATAGATAATAAGCATAACATGAATGATTTGTGTTCTTATATATAAAAGGATTCAACATTTTTATTTTGTGATGTTCAACAAGTAATAAACTATTGTCCTTATTCCTCATTTTGTATATTTATATAGTAGCTAACTAATCCTTTTATATTCTTTTTAAATTTGAGCACTAGATAACTCTAACGGTCGAGAGAGCTTGAAAAGTTAGTTTATTAAGGATATGTATCCAAACTTTCCAAATATAGGAATTGCTTTTGTACCATCAATGATAGAGATCTTATTGATCTTAATATTATCCTATTTATGGAAAGTATTGTGTAGATTGATATTTACTTAAATAGATAAACTTATTTTGATGGGCCTTAATGGAATAAAGTGACTTATCAAGATATTAGTAAAGTAATCATGATGTTATGCAATAATAATCTTCATAAGATATGAACTAAAAGCACTGCTCATTGTAAGAGATCACTTTTTGTTAGATAAAGTGGTTCTTCATTGTAAGATAAGATATCTTCAGTGTAGCATAAGATAATTCTATAGCGTAAGATAAATAGTTACTGTGATATAATGCATAACTTCTTCCACTTCTTATGACTATGAAAAAGAACATTTCATAGGAAAAAGTCCTTTTTTATTTTCACTCTAACTAAAACATATGTCCTGAGAATCTTAGTAAAAATTCGTAAGATAAATTCTTATGTGGCACTTTATAATCCTGAATAACTGAATATGTCCTTCAATTATCATAAGATAAAATGAACACTTAAACATATATTGTAAGATAAACATGATCTGAAACACTTGAGATAAACTTGTTAGAATAACAATAGGGATTTTTTAATCATAAAAACACATAAAATAGAGATATATTAGATTGGTATATTCTTTACAATACAAGGTTATCATCTAGAAATACTCCAAGGCTCCCACAGAGAAATAAGTTAAGGTCACAACGACATCCAAAATCTCATGACCGCTTACCATGTAATATAATCCTTTTACCATGATTTATAAAATCAAGTAGGTTGCATTATAGTGTTATAAATCTATATACTTGACGTATCTTTCTTTTTAATTTATAGAAATGAACTTTCCCACTTAACACTATAACCATAGATTTATGAAGGAATTTCCATTCCCATAAAAGGTCCTGAGATATCAACTTCCATCAAGGGATGGAAAGGATAAATCCTTTCTCACATTATCCATTAAGTCAATATCACTCGTGACACACCTAATGTAACCTATCTAGATGTGAATATATGTAATCATGATTTTAATTAATATATCAAAGTACATGAGTCATGATATTCATTAATGATAATATTAAAGTCTAAGGATAAATACATAGGTCTATGGATAGGAACATCTAATGACACATGGAAATGTGGATTTTCTATTGGTGGGTCTATTCCCATAACCACATTTCTTAGAAATTACCAAGGTAGAACACAAGGATAAGGTGTCTCAATGTCTTATGATCCACCTAACCCTAATAGAATGTATTATTTCTTTCTCATCAGAAAATATCATCTGGCCATAGAACATTATTTAAGAACACTGTCATGGCACTTCAAGGTTCTTATTATAGCAGGGAACTACTATTCCCTTTTAGTGTGACATATATTCTTAGGATATTATCATAAGAAAATGTCATGAAAAGGAAAAATCATGATATGATAAGAAAATATATATTAAATAAAACATGTAATAAAGTACTAAGAAAGTTGGTTATAGGTTATAAACTCCAACAGACTCCTACTTGAACTAGATCAAACTAAAAACATCTTTCAATCCACTATAACTCACATGATACTCATGCCTCTGTTGAGATAAATCCTTGGTCAAGTGGTCTGCCATGCTTTCATCTATGGATACTCTACTCACCACAACTTCATCTCATTGATAAAAATACATTATTAGATGAAACTTCCAATGTGTGTACTTTGACCGATGATGTGATCTCAGTTCTTTGGAAAGGTCCACCGCTATAGCGTTATCATAGTAAACTATGATAAGGTCTTGACTTCTAGTCACTAAATCAAGATCTTGGATTTTTCTGAATCCACACTACTTCCTTGGTTACATTGGAAGACACAATATACTTAGAATCTACTATAGAATTGGTTACAACTAGCTGCTTTGAAATCTTCCAGCTCATAGATCCTCCATTGAGATAAAAGACATATCTAGACTATAACTTTAGATCATTATAATATTTCTAAAAGTTATCATCTGTATAACCCCCTACGAATAGCTCTTCATCTCCTCTCTACACTAGGAATATATCCTTAGTTTACCTTAGATACTTAAGGATAGACTGAATAATGGTCCAATGTTGTTCACTTAGATCTTATTGATATATACCTTCCATGCTCAAAGAATAGGAAACATCAAGCCTTGTACATATCATGTAACACATGATAGATCCTACCAAAATAGTTTTTGATATCTTACACATTATCTCTCTTTCCTCTTGTGTATGAGGATTAATTTTCTTGGAAAGATGTATACCATGTGACACTAAAACTAATTCCCTCTTGTATTATTCCATACTAAACTAATTCAGTATCTAGTCAATGTATGTACTTTGACTTAGTCCAAGAAACCTCTTGGATCTGTCACACATGGTCTTGATCCCTAGAATATAGGTTTCTTCACATATTTCTTTCAGGGAGAAGCATTTGTTCAACCAAAACTTAACCTCTTGTAAGGATAATATATTGTTTACAATTAGTAATATTTCATAAAAATATACTACTATTAAAATAATCATACTTCCACTAAACCATTTGTAAACAAATGGATAATATTTTTTCTTAATGAAAATAAATTCCTTAATGAATTCATCAAATCAAATGTTCCATGGCCTAGATGCTTGGTTTAATCCATAAAAGGATCATTGCAACTTACATACCTTTTTGGAATTTCTTATTGTCACAAACCTTTCTAGTTGTGTCATATACACGTCCTCTTAAAGGATTCCATTATGGTAAGAAGTTTTGAAAACCATTTACCAAATCTCATAGTCATGTTAGGATGCTATGGAAAACAAAACTCTGATAGATTTAAACATGGAAACTGGAGAGAAGGTTTTCTCGTAGTCAATGCCTTGATGTTTTCAAAACCCTTCAACCACAAGTCATGCTTTATAGGTATTTACATTACCTTCCATGTTCATGTTTCTCTTGATTACCCATTTACACCCAAGATTCTTTAAATCAACTTGTAGATCAATTATAATAAAAAACTTGTTTTGATACATGGAATCCATCTCATAATTCATGGAATATTTCCATCTTGTAGCTTCTTGGATCTATACTACCTCCTTATAGGATATAGGTTCATTATTTTCCTCCAATAATGACTCACCATCATCAGTGACTAGAAAACCATTTCTCTATAGTTAAATTACCTCTCTAGTGCTCTATGTAGCACTTGTGTTTCTGAAACAACATCTTCCATAGGGAATTGTGGAATTTTTTATTAAACCACCTCCCATGTATCTTGAGTATAAACTTTATTTAAGTCAATATTTCTGCCACAATCATCATTGAGGATGTGATCCCTCTCTATAAATACAACCCATCTCAAGAGAGTGATTTTTTTATATGAATGTTTATATAGATAGTATCTCCCTGTTTCCTTGTGTAACCCTATAAATATACACTTCATAGCTTGGGGTGTTAGTTTTTTTCTCGAGTTATCCTTAACAAGTGCCTCATAACCCCATGTATGAACATGTGACAATTTTTTTTCTTTCCACTCCATAACTTAAAGGGAATTTCATTTTCTTCTTTAGTTGTTACTTGGTTTTGTAAGTGTAATGTTGAGTATAATGAATATCCCCAAAAGGATAATGTAATATTTTCATGACTCATCATCAACCTTACCCAGTCCAACAAGGTATGGTTCCTACTTTTACTAACACCATTCCACTGTGGTGTATAAGGTGGAGTGAGTTAAGATAAAATTTTATACTTCTATAGAAAGTTGATAAAGTCTTGTTTAAGATATTCACCACCTAAATCCAATCAAAGTTTATTTATCTTATTAGAAATATTATTCTCAACCTCATTATTAAAATATTTTAGCATCTCAAAGGATTCATAATTTTACCTCATCGAGTAGATATAACCATATCTAATCAAGTCCTTAGTAAAAGTAATAAAGTATGAGTATCCACCTCTATCTTCTACTTGAAAAGGTCCACACACATCAGTGTGTACCAATTCCAAAATCTCTATGGCCCTTTTACCTTGACCACCAAATGGTGTTTTGGTCATCTTTCCTTGTAAACAACCATGGCATTTTTCAAGTGTATTTAGGTCAAAAGATCCTAAATAACTATCTTGATAGAGATTTTTCAAACAATTATCATTTATATGACCAAGATGGTGATGCCACAGATGGGTGTTATATGAGTTATTTTTTTTGTTATCAATTTGAAATATTTTGTTTATTTAATTAAATACATAAAGACTGTTATTCAATTGTGTCATACCATAACATATTCTATCTTTTTAAAAGTAGCATCCTTTATTTCCAAAGATGAAAATAAATCCATCCAAATATAAGTAAGAAATATAAATAATGTTCTTGGTAACACTAGGCATATAATAAAAATTCTTTAAAATCAAAATCAATAATTTCAGAAATGTTATATGGTAGTCTCCAATGGCTAGAGCAGCCATCCTTACTTCATTGGCAGCTCGTAGATCCACCTAATCTCTGGTAATATTTCAAAATATACTTGGTTCCTATATTTGGATACAAATGGTAGCACCACTGTAAGTATATTACAACCAACTTGTAGATATGGAAAGATTACAATCAATAATGAATGAACCTAAATTTTACCCTTGCTTCTTTGGATGGGTGTAGTTCCTCTTCTAATAGACCTGCTTGCCAGATGAAAAACATAACACATCATGTTTCTTTCCTTACTTATGGATCTTATTTTTCTTGTAAGGATGGTGTTCCAAAGTTTTTTAATTGGAATAATTATTCAACCCCATTTCCTTGTTCCTACTCTTCTTATTTACCTTAAAGAAAGTGGGTTTTTCATGCCCCATGTATTTATCAACTTGGAGAATAAGTGTAAGAAGTTTTGATAAAGTCTTCACACTATTTCTCAAATTACATTTCATAATAAAACTAGATAATTTTTTGGGTAGTAAGGATAGAATGAGATCTATACAAATATCATTATAGATCTTAAAACCCAATATTTTTAAGCTCTCAATATAGCCAATCATCTTGACTACATATGGCCCAAATGGCATTGACCCTCCAAGCTTGCATGTGAAGAGTGCATTGGAGATCCCATACCTATTTGATCTCACCGTATCTTGATAGATATATTGAAGGTGAGAAAATATGTTATACACATACATATCCTCATATTTCTTTATAATATCATTAGACATAGAGGATAACATGAGACATTGGACATCTATTGAATCATACACATGATTCAGGTAGATATATACTTCTTCCTAACTAGCCTCATTGGAAAGAGACTTAGAAAGTGGGGTTTACAGAATTTATAATTTTTGTTCATGGCATAATATAACTCACAAGCACCTATAACATTCTTGGAAATTCAAACTAGAGATAATGTTATCCTTCCTTCTTATGGATCACTATGATATTGTCAAAGTTGTTTTATTTTCTATTTCTATAAATTAAGAGCAAATAATTAGTAATTTTTTTGATTAAAAAAATAGATTAAGAAATTTAAATTTAATTAAATCACATTAATCTCCCACTATTTTTTGAAACCCAATATCCCTCACCATTAGTTTAGGAATATCTTATTTCTTAGATATTATAGTGTAAAGGATCAATATTCCCCTTTTCATAACCCATACTTGGGTCTAACAAGTTATTTGAAGAGTTTTCAGTGGACACAACTTTCCAACTACATTAATCTGTAGTTCCTTGATCTATTGAGTGGACTTCCCAATCCTAAAATACAATTTTAAACATTTCCTCAACCATTTACTCTTAGTTTAACCAAGTCATGATTGGGAAGTCAACCCTTGATGTGAACTAAGTTAATTCAACCCAAAACCTTAAGCTAAAAGTTCCATGATAATTGAAGGCACCCCAACTTAGGTTGGTTAAGCACTTTGAACTAAGAGGTTGACTCTAAATTTAGGTAGTGGTAGTATAAATTGACATAATATTTTAGTGGGGGCATTTTTATCCTTCATATGTAAAATCTCATTTTATCCTTCCACATTCCTTGTAAATATTAAGAGGTTTTTACTTAAGTGATTAACCATGTTTGATCAAACATTTACGCATAATACGTTTATAATTTATTCAATCTTGCATGCTTGTTAATTCATTTATTAAGTGATCATGAGATTATATAATTTTTAATTTATCTAGAGGATGGAAAACTAACTCTCAAACATAGGGGAAAATACCTTGAACCGTAACTTGGTTTATGTTATAGCATCCCTCTTTGTCACCTATGTATTTCCTTGATTGGTTTCACCTCGACTCCATGACTTTGACCACTGCCTCTTGCCTGGGAGATCCATCCTCACATAATATTTACTCACATGAAGGTAATGGGATCCAATGTATTGGATAATAAGGGGTTTACATGAAAGAAACCATGGGTATGTAGGACCTTACATAATAAGGAGGAAGGGATGGACCACAGGCTGTAAAAAATAATTTTAACAATAATAAATTAAAATAAGTCAATCACATATAAGGGATGGTCTAATATCATGACCATCCACACATCAAGCAATGAGAATACATTTTAAATCTTATTATCAATTAAATTGATTCATTATTTAATTAACATAATGCATAATGAATTAATTTAATTAATTAAATTTATCTTAATTCCATCCAAACATTCTTAACTCACCATCATACATAATTTTAAATAAAATTGATTTCATTTAAAATTAGTGGAGTGCACAAGTGCGCTCAAAGGAAATGATGTGTGCTTATCTAAAATTATAACAAGGAAATTAATTTAATATATAATTATCAATCCTATGAAATGACATGTACTTTGTTAAATAAATGACACATAGAACACATGTGAATAGGTTTGATTATAAATTTAATTTTTCTCCATGAAAGACTATCTGTAATAGAATACATGGTATATATAAGAGTACATGGCATGTACTTGTCTTCTTCCCATGTCAGTAGCGCACTCCTTGGGACTAGGCATGTTCCTAGCCTATAGAAAACCTTGAGGCACACAACATGTATGTCCAACATACATGATGTATGACCTCAGAATTGCACGACATGTATGTCCCCATGTCATGTATTTGATACACGGATCACTAGGGAATTTCGTGTTCTCATCCATGAGGAACCATTAACTATACATCATGTACAATGATTACACGACGTTTAGTTCTACATGTTGTGTACCAGTCTATTCAGATACATACACCAATGTGATCTATTTGGATCTTGGATTCGATTTTGTCGAATATGACCTAATAGAATTAAATATTGGTGAGAAAACAAAATACACAAAATTGATATAGGAATTACATTTTTTGTACTCTAGTTTTGTCTATACAAAGCCTTTGGCACCTCTAGATGGTGTTTTTTCAAATATTTCTTTTTTAAACATTAACAAATTTTTGATTATATTAGCAAGAATGAAAACAAGAAGTGATGAAGATGTTTGTGTATTTAAATGAATCAATTTTAGTAAATGAAAATTAAAATGTTTGAAATCAATTAAAGAATAATAAATAATTATAAATTAAACATGTGACCACTCTGATATCACTTTTAGGTTCCAGGTGCAGCGGAAACATCTTGTGAGGTATGAAAAATAAAAATTTTAGTCTTAATTTATGATAAGTCATTACGAAACATGAAAAAAACTATCATTCCCAATGAAAACTCAAAGATTACTTAACTGGGTAAATTCTATAACCATAAGAGAAGGATCTTTCACATATGATTTATAATTAATTTATTTGAAGATATAGAATTACCTTAGCTTGTAATTATCTCTCCATTAATGATAATGTTGACTAGATCTCATCATACCGTTGTTGCAATCTAGGATCCAAGTACATAATCTCTCAAATGATGATCCACATGTGAACCACAATCTTAGAACTTCACCATGTAATCCTCGGGTGCCAACACATCTAATCCTGATCGCATGCATTATTCATGGTTGATCATAGCATAATTCTTCTTGAGGGAGAGATAACTCTTGATGATATCTCTATGGATTGAGAAATGAGGGGAGGAGAGCACTCTAGATCTCTGAATCTCTCTCTAGGACTTGAGAGAGTGTCACTCTATTCGTTGTTTACACCAAAAAGTGAATTAGGAAAGTGATATGATTTGGTATTTATTATATCTAGTTTAGGGTTGTAAAATCACACACAAGCCCCTTACCAATTTAATTATTCTTAATTGACCCCATGTACAATAATAAAAACATATTATTAATAATCTCTTGACATGTGTAATGCTTTAAGAATATATAAATATCATTTATATCATTTCCAATTAGATCATTAAGCTCGGTCTGCTTTCCCTCATCAATATTTATCGATCCTTAAAAATGACTATTTAATAAATAAATTCCACTGCATAATTATATGATAAATATAATAAATATTATATTTTTCAAACTTGAAAATAAACATTTATTATTATTATTTAACCCACTTATTATTTTCAATAACTTTTTATTAAATTATAGTGATCAACCAAACTCAAATAAATATTATTTATTCTAACCTATTAAATTAATTACTTAAAAATTAACTAAGATTGTAGGTACACTTAGTGTATAACCCTATATGTATCTTTCTTTGTGGGATTAGGCATAACTTCTTAAATTCCAAGGCTAACATCTAGAAAATTTTAAGGTTACAATTGAGAAATAAGTTAATGTTATAATAACATCCAACATCTCATAAACTCTTACCATGTAATATAATAATTTTACTATGATATCTCAAATCAAGTAGGTCACATGCCAGTTCCATCAACCTATATATTTGATGTTTCTTTATTTGAATTTCTGAAAATGAACTCACCCACCGAACACCATGGTCAAATATTTATGAAAGAAGTTCTCAACCCATCAAAGGGACTATAATATCAACTTCCATCAAGGGATGGAAGAGATAAATCTTTTCTCACATTATCCATTAATGCAATATCACTCGTGATGCACCCAACGTACCCTACCTGGTCACAAACATATTCCATCATGGTTTTTGTCAATATATCAAATTATGAGAGTCATGATATCCATTTATTATAATCTTAATTTATAAGGATAAATACATACCTCTATAGATTTGAAAAACCAATGACATATGGAAATGTGGATTTATTATTGGTAGGTCTGTTATCATAACCTCATATCGTGGAGATCACTAAGGGAAAACACCATGAGAAGGTGTCTCAAAGTCTTATGATCCACTTACCCCTAATAGCCTCTAGCTTATATGTCCCATTATAGAATATCATCCAACCATAGAACACTATTTAAGAATATAGTTGTGGCACTTCGAGCCTATCATCATAGTGGGGAACTTCTTTTACCTTTCAATGCGATATATATTCTTAGGAAATTATCACAAGAAAATGTAATATAGAGAAATAATCATGATGTGATAAGAAAATATATATTAAATAAAACATGTTATCAAGTACTAAGAAAGTTAGTTCTAGGGAACCAACTCCAATAAACACATCAATCAGACATGAAATTTTCTTTGAACACCCAAATAAGTAGTTTTTAAAGTTTTAAACCCTTTAAAAAATTTTGTTAGGGGTTCAAATCCAACCAAATGACCTATTAATTTTTTTAAATCAGATTAAAATAACTATAAAATTATTTTTTAAATGGTTTAGTAGATGAAATGTCAATTTGTGGTGTCATTTGTCTTTGATGACCAAAACACAATTTTATTGTTTTAAAACACCAAAAATGCATTTAATGGTCAGATCCATAGAAAAAAACCTCATAATGATTTTAAATAATAGGAAGAGTTGTTCTAGGATATATTTTCTTTTAACCAAGGATCCAATGTCTATTTTATCGGTGATTACTTTAATACCATTCTTGATCGGTCTGAAAAAATAGGGGGTTTACTCAAGCAAGGAAATTAAATATTTCTATATTTTTTTTCTTATGGAAATATCATGGATATGGGTTTCAATAGATACATATTTACATTATATAACAATAAGATCTATGTTAGTGAAATCTAGAGTTGTCTGGACAAGATTTTGGTGAACTTGTATGCAATTTCTATTTTTTCACGCTCATCTGTTTCCCCTTTAGAGTGGTCATTATCTAATCATTATCTGATAATTCTTCAGATATAAGGATATATGGTTTATTTCCCAAGATTTCATTTCTCTAGGTCATAACTCATAGGATGATACCATGTGAGGGCATGAAAGAGTAATGTTTCATAACAAACTGTGCGAAATGAAGGGAGAAATTCTAGAAAGGAATAATAGAAAGATGACCCCCAGTCCATCCTTGTAAGATCTTATAGATGAGATCAATAAACTTGATGAATGTATTTATGGACATTGATACGATGATATTTTCATGTTTTTATCTAGTAAAAGAAGTAATTTTTAAGAAAGACAACTTGATGAAGAGAGGGCGGTGCGTAAAAGATCCTGCATTGGATGGATGGAGGAAGTAGATCCAAACACAATGTTTTTCCATGCATGAATAAGGGAAAAGAAGTTTGTTAGGAAGTTCAACTTATAATTTGAAGATGGATCCTTCATAAATGATGTTGATACCATTGGACCCTATGTGGCCTCCCATTTCATGGATATTTTAGCTGGTTCACATCATGGAACATGAGAGGGGAACTCATCCAAATAATTCAATGATCAATTTTTGGATAGTGTTTCAATAATTGTACAAACCAATGATAATGTTTTTTTTGAAATCCATTTTAGGGGAAGAATAAACACATGTATCTATCAAATATCTCGAGCTTGATAGTTCTCTATACCTTGATGGTTTCCCAAAATACTTTTATATTTCAGTTTGGGATTACAACAAGAAATATCTTGTGGTGTAAGATTACTTCATGGGTTTCCCTCTTCATCAAGTTACCAATACCATTATGCTTGCTATCATTCCAAAAGTGAACAGTCCTAAAAACTCTAGTGAATTAAAACCTATAAGTTTAATTATTTTTTCCTATAAGGTGCTTATAGAAATCATCAATAATATAGTATCAAGTATCTTAGCTCTCCAAATCTCAAATGAACAACATGGTTTCCTTAATGGTAGGAGCATCTAGGGGGTGATTGGACTGGCCCAAGAAATGTTAAAGGACATTGATTGGAACTGTGTAGGATCCAATGTAATTATCAAGATTGACATAGAGATAGATTATGATATAATGGAATTAAAATTCATAATAAAAGTCCTTAGGAAGTGTCAATTTTTTAGAATGGGTTTGCAACCTCCTTTTTCACCACTCTACTCCTTGGTTTAAAAAATTTCTTATTGAAAACAGGTTTGAGTTTTTCAAATCAGTATGATGTATTCACCAAGGAGATCCTCCATCACCAAGTTTATTTATCCAAGCCTGGGAGGTGATTAGTATGAACTAAAACTTTGAAATTCTAAGAGGGGTGGTGCAGTCATTCAATGGTCAATATGGATTTGTTGGAATCTCTTATTTATTCTTCATGAATGACATGGTTTTATTGATAAATGTAAAAAAACATAATTAAAGGGTTTAAATATATTTTAATTGATTATTGTAGTAGGATTGGACAATGAATTAATGTTGGAAAGTGTAACATCATTATTCCCAATAAATGCTCAGGAAGGCAAGTGAAAGCCATTGAAGACAAACTAGGTGTTACTGGAAGACAATTACCAATAGAATACATGGGATATCCTTTAAAAAAAAAGAGTATGAATACATTAATTTGAAGGTATCATTAATATAATTATGATATGAATTATTAATTAGAAGAGTAGTTTCCTCTATTTTGAAGGTAGGATTACCCTCATCAATAACATTCTTTATTCCATACCCATGCATGTTCTATCAGTAATATGGGCTCTCAATTATATCATTAGAAGAATCGAGATCATCCTTAATAGCTTCATATGGGATGTTCGATAGTAAGGAAGATATCACTAGGACTATTTGAATAGGTTGGAAAATCCCATTTAAGATAGATTAATTAACCTTAAAAGAATCGATGAGGTCATGCAGTTGATGGAAGAAAAAATTGCATGGAAATATTTTTCTAGTCATTCTATTTGGGAAATATTTTTTCATAAAAATTACAAAAACTCTTTGATTTACTATATTTATCAGGAAAATAAGTTCTCTCACCTCTATAATGGATTATGAAACTCCATTTTGATCATGTAAAAAATCCAAATGGACCATTGGTAGGGGTGACAAGAACTTCTAGAATGATAACTGGATTGGTAATATCCTCTTAATCCCAGGGTTCCCAGTTCCTAACATAAGTTTTAGATATATGATCTCACATTTAAGATTCATTTATATTATGATGGACTCAGATCAAAGGTCCTTAAATTCCACTATTTACTTATTTGAGGTGCAACGAACCATCCCGGGATAACATCAAAGACTAGTACATGAACTGATACGCCACATACTTGAAGGGTGTTCCCGATCCCCATGGGATGGTGACTAGAACTAGGGAATTAAAAAACAAGAATATGGAATGATTTTCCCAACTTTAAACAAGATATGTGTCACACACATATATATAGTGGAAATAAATAGAGGAAGGAAAATAAAAGATATACATTCCACAACCATAGGAAACATTGGTACAACTAGAAACAACCAAATCAACCCAAATGTACATATCCAATGAAACCAGAAAGGACTACAAAACCAAAAATCACTACTCTATGTGATAATATAAGAAATGTCCAACCATCTGACCATCAGCTATTTGTACCTATATGACAAAAATCTTAGTGCCATACTGTGGTGCCTTTACTTTTCCTACATCATAAGATAATACAAAGTCTACACACCACTGAAGAGGTGTACATAGTGTGAGCTAAATAGTCTTAGTAGGGTCCCACCCAGATGTTCTATAATAAGTCTCCATACAACAATACTAATATTCTCAATTTCAAGAAAACTAGGCATGATAAAAAATTAAATAGTTTTTATCAAAATCTTGGTAAATAAATCCCATTTTCCACAGTTCCAAAACAAGATAGGTAAAATAGTTTCAAAGCATATAATTTTTATCAAAGTGGGTATATCAAAGATCAAATACTACAAAACCAAAGCACATGTAAATGAATCCAAGGATAACTACATGATGATCTAGGTAGATCACTCATACCATAATGTAGATGAACCAGTGCACAAAAAAAGTACCTAGACTTATGCATCAAATATAGGGATCATAGGTACACCCCAGAAAGTGAACCCCCCAAAAAGTCTAACCCATCCCTAGGACACTTAGCCTAGGGAGTATAGGAACACCCCATGAGTAAACCCCCCAAAAGTATCAATTAACATGTCCTATCTCTACACATTCCACCTAAGTACCCAAGGATTCCAATATGCTAGATTTCCCAAATAATTTCATTAAAACCAATATTTGAAAACCAGTTCACAATGCTTTGAAATTAACTTTTCTTTTACCAAAAAAACGGGAAAACTATTTTTCTCAAAAACCAGTTTACACACACAAATCAATAAATAATTCAAATTCATTTATAAAAATTTTATAAAATAGGATAATTCAAGGCTTATCCAACATATTATAGAGATGGAACCACCTATCTCAAACTCGGTCACACACCTAAAGTAACGGGGTACACAAACATTAGAAGGAATACATAATTACAATGGAGGACCTATTTATTATTATCACACCTCAGAATCGAATCACATAAAAAATAAGGGTCAAAAGGGGTAAGGTCACACATACCTTAAGAACCACACACGCTGCACCATGAACAATGAAAGGGATAGCCTTTAGATAATGATCACACAACCAGTATATAAGGGATTAAACAAGCACCACCGCATGATCAATGGATCCCAAAACTATATCTAACACCACTAAAAAAATAAGGGATATTAAACTAATAGAAGAAAAATAACTCTCACTGAGAGAGAAGTGATACAACCAAGCCATAGATAAAGCATTGAACAAAGGAACTCGGAGGATTGGAGATCACCCAATGCACCTAGAAGAGCCTAAGGTTCAAGACCAAGGGAAGAAAATCAAATGAGAGGAGAGTCATGCGAGTGGAAGATAAAACCTACTAAGCATAATGGGTTTATGTCATTGTTGACACTCCATTTTAAAAGGGGGTGAAAATATTACGAAGATAACTTTAAGATTGTTAAAATAGTGAAGATCCCCAAGAAAAATCAAAAGGACTTTCCCAAGATGACCTATGCACACACACCCCCGTGCATTAGAAGGACCATGCAACCCCCCTACATGGAACCAAAGTACAAGCCACCCCTGTGCTAGGAAAATACACTAGGAACCCACACTATGGACCTAAATTTGGTATCTCCTTCAACTAGGGTCACCCATTTTCCTATAAATAGGACCCTTGAGATCCTCATTTTCATGACTAAAAATTTGGAAGAAGCACCTTAGCTCTGGCCACACAACCCATTCGCCTAGGTCTTAAAAATCCCTCAGATAGATATCTAAAACCTGAGAGAAAATAGAATTAAAATGTATACATGTTATTGAATCCCTTCAAGGTCTAAAACACAAGATACCTATATGAGGACCACTTCTCCCCTAGTGGACAACCACCTGCGCAAGGCTAACCTCCTAATTAGGGACCTATGTGAGACCCATCCAAGGAAACATGAGGAGACCCATGGTTCCTAGGATAAGGCCTTATACAAGTATTGTTTCCCAATTTTTCCATTTACTAAGGCATATTCAACTCACATACCCCTATGTGTGAAGCATTTTTATTTCCTCTTAGGACTTGCATGGGACACCTGCGCCGAGCACCTGTTCCCAGGACCTGCGCGAGTCACCCTTTGAGACCTCTTCTAAGCCAACAATATCTGGGATCCTCTTTCTTTGGATCCATCATCCAAGGGTGGGGGAGGGATTTAAACCTCCAAAAAATTCTATGGAATTGAAAAACCATGGGAAGAGGCATACTAACATGTCTCCCATTTGGATATGCATTCCTATGGTCATAGGTTTCCCACACTTTTCCTACCAGATGGCTAGGGTCCTTGAGGTGCATGCAGATGTGTATTTCTACAATCATGAGGACATCAACACTAGGGTAGGTGTAAGGGAACTCCTGGTCTTGGGAACTAGGGTTAGGACCATGTACTCAACTAGATTTCTCTAAGAACCAGAGCCTTTGGTTCCTTATGGTGAGGGTAAGGATTATGCTTTATTTTCCATTCAACATGGAATGTGATCCTCCTCCCCTACTGTAGAACCAATTTTAGGGAATCCCCCCTAGAGTAATCTCCTAGCCTTTCTTATGGTGGGATTCACTCCTACCCCTCTTCGCCTCCTGGGCCATATCCAAATGGATAGTCCAACATGACTATCCTAGATATGAAGACTAGAGAGGGGATGAACACTGGAGCCCTTCCCATCTCCCCTCACCCCGCATGCTTCCACCCGCAGAAGAGGGATTGTGTGGTTTTCCAAATATCCTACTTCCTCTTGGTTATCACTTTCAAGAACGAATCATCATAAACCATGTGGTCTTAGAGGATAGTCATGATCACAACATCCACAAAATTAGATAAATGTTTTGGTGGAGAATATTCTTTCAAATATTCCTCTTGACTTCCGTCAGAGTGCCTCTATAGGCATGGGTTCTCAAGGCCATGTATTCAACCTCCGGGAAAGATAGATTTTATAGTCTCTAGGATCTTCTGATTCCTCTTTTTTATCACACCTATCATGACTAATGTGGTCTTATAGGTTAACTATGATCATGAAATCCACACGATCCATACCCAAATTGAACTACAAGAACTCTAATTCCTATTATAACCAGGATAAATTGGAAACCTACCTAAGGCCCAAGATCAATGGGCCTTATTCTTGGTATAAGTCCCAACATATCACAAAAGGGAATAATTTTTAGGAATAATCCCCAACCAAATCACCATACTCAATCATGGGCCTCCTCGTTAAGTTTAATCCACAAAATATTTCCTAAATCACCATGAGTCGAAACATACCTCATGGCCCCTTTCACGGGGAATATTTTTTCAGAATAAGACCCAAATTAATCCTCTCAAAAGATCATACTCCCATATTATAAAAAACTTTATCAATCCTCCATAGGTGAGGTTCTTCATAACCAAACTACATGGGTATTGATTCTTGTCCAAATGAGATACTTAAGAATCCTCCACAAAGTCCAAACCCAACACCCCAAATCAATCCTGTTCTATTTGGGAAACATTCCCAATAGGGTCTCATTTAACCTGGGAACATATATCCCTTCCAAATTCCTTGGTATTATTCAACATAAGTCCCACCCTAAACTTTGACTAGGAACCCTTTTCCAAGATGTGATTACCGCATGACATTAAATTACACGGTTAGGTCCTTATCAGATGAACTTAAAAGGAATGATGAGTCCCATTAAGTGACACCAAAATATGTGGGTTCTGATTCCTTTCACAAGGATACATACGAAGCCTATTCATGGGTTAGATACCAATATCAAAACAACTCGTGTCTCCCTGTATGACGATACACTCTAGAACACCCCATTGAGTGGTCATAAAACTTGCATCATCGTAATAATAACCAAAGAATCTCTAATCAGTGCATAAGAGGATACCATCAATGGAGAACCTTAGATATATATAGATGTATCCATTGATGAAGAACCTCAAATACATATATATTATTCTAATATCTATACACGCTATAATTGATTTTTAATTCAAGGGAGACCCCCATCATACTTGGGAATTGATAAGGGATTCACAAACATATCTTAAATCTATAAAGGAGTCCTAGAGTAGGCAATAATTCCCTCCAAAAGGGTATGATGAGCCCAAAATCCCATCCTCTCAACCAATGTGAGTTCTTAAGTATATTTGGAAAAATTTCCCAATGAATACCTACCTTTGGAAAGCAGGTCCTTCATGGATATATAACCATTGAGTGTTTTTGGTTCCATGAATAAACCCATTGGAAACCGTTCAAAAATAGTGAACCTGATGTGAATGATTGCACAAAAATTAAACCTCTCAATCAATCGCCGGGTGACATGAATTTTCATTGGAAATAAAAATGGTGAACCTGACATGAATCCTTAACCAAGATAATGGCGTCATCCATCTTCTAGGACCCTTTCACTTTCATGATGGAAGAGGGACATATAAGATAGTCACTCATTCATGTGTTTATTCAAATGAGATAATGATTTTATGGGGTTTTCTTTATTGTGTTTGTTAACCTCTCAGGAACTTACTCTTAAGCCTCCCTTCAATCCAATGTCATCTTTCCAATGTATACCTAGGATAATGCTCAGATTGGGCCTTCATCCACGTAGAGGACACCGTCACCCACCCAACATCTTCAATGATGGGTCTCGAACACATTGGTCTGAGAGTATAATAAGAACGATACAATCCTAAAGGAGGATTACTAAAAGGATATCCACCTCACAAATCCCCACTGATCATCTAATAAGTGATGGTCGATGGTTCAAAAGTAGATGGAACCAACTGCTGTCTTCAACCATTTTGGGTGCCTATCCCTGAAACACAACAACCAATCCCTCCCTTACCCTAGAGAGGTAGATAAAGAGGCCACATAATTCCTCATATAGTAGAAACATGAGTCCTTACCAAGGGATCCTACTAGAAATCATTTCTACCAATGTCACATGATAGTGAACCCTTAACATGATGAGGGTGATATCCTCAGTGGTCCATCCCAGGTCATCAAAATTTGGGAACGCAAGACGGCTCTCCGAGGGAAACAACTGGTAAGAAGGGAGTAGGGACACACCTCTTCCCCCTTCAAAGAAGCCCGCCTATCAGATTTGGTGGCCAAGAGTGATTAGGAACATACAACTCCACTCTCTAATCAATCCCGCCAACAGCCTCATCTGGAAGTATCCAAGGAAGCCTGCTAGTTAAATCTGCTGTCAAATAGAGAGTAGGAATATACACCTACCCACACTAATCAAGCCTACCAGTATACTTGTCTGGAATTACTCAAATAATCCTATCAAACAAGTTTGGTATCCAACCACAAACATGCACACACACACCTACCTTTATTCGTCAAGTCTTCCAGTAGTTTTTTCTAGTAGCATCTGGAGAAGTTAGTTAGAAAGTCCCGGTAAAAAATAGAGGGAATACCAAACTCTCTTCCCACACACATGAGTACTGTCAATATCCATTAGCAAGAAAGGGGTGATATAATTAGGCACATATATCCCTACTCTAAATATATAATGGTCATATATCCCTGTCTCGATCACTGAAGTCACCAAGAATATCCAAACAATGGTGAAAGGGAAGACAAAAATATATGCCCACATCCTACAAAACTATCAGGATATCATAATGATGACAACAGTAGTGTTATAGGGACAAACACACAACTCTGTCCCTAGGAATGGGGTGGATCATTAGCACGTCACCTCAGATCAGACACACACCTCTGCTCCCATACATGAGGGTCGTGGGGAAAACTCCCCTGTGATATATAGATAATTGGATTGGTAACATACACCCATTCCAATAGGAGATCACCGGCCTATCCCAAGGGACACTCCAAGGTAGGAACAGAACCCTATATATGAAAACCACTACCCCCAGAAAGTGGCCCTAGTTGCTCATAAGAAGGAATCCAAGAATAATCCTTATAAAAAATGATTGCAAAATGAAGATCTGATTTATGATCCTACTCTACTTAATACTGGAGTTCTTGAAGTTCTAAGACGTTTATCTATGGTAGATCAGGATCCTACTGTCCCATCACTAAAACACAAGGGCATTAAATGTAATTCCTAAGGTCCTCCTTGGACACTTCACCATTAAGTCTTGCTTCATGGCCACAATCCGATTGATCTTGAGATCCAATATCCCGATGAGAGTCACAAAATCCCTCTACATGGCCCAAAGATAAAGGAGAAAGAGGGGATTCCCCTTGATGTAATCCACCATGTTGGTCCTCCCCATGATGGAATTCAATATGAAATTTCTCTATGCAGTAGTGTTTTATGTCATCCAAACCGTCCTCCCCTTGGTGATGTAGTGATAATAAAGCCCTCTTATCACGAGGAACATGAGAAAACAAGGCCATTCATGTATGATACATTTTCATTGAGAAGTGAAATAATTTCTCAACTGAAAGAAATCCCAAGGATACGGTCATTATCCAAACCACCCTTGGGTAATCTACCTTCCAAAATAATAGAAGAAGTCCCTACCAATCTCATTTCTCATGATAAAGTGGAAAGAAAATTCCCACTCTGGTCAAATCAAGTAGAAGAGACTCTAGATAAAGATGAAAAATAAGTGCTAAACATGAGGGAAAAGTTGGATAAAGATGATATACCAGTCATGATTTGGCCTTTAACCACCCCTTAATACAACATTCCAGAAGCATTGTTAGGATATTGTGTGCACGACATCTGCCTCAAATTTATGGAAAACTATTTGTGACTTGAGATAAAAAGTATTACCCTATGAAAATTATCAAAGTAACATCAATGTAATATAAGGGTTTTAATTCCAAATTGACTTTCCAGATCTCCCAGACACACGACATCCAAATTTCTATAAATAGAATGGATCCCTTCAACATGCATGCCTCAGATCATTAATAAGATAGAGAAAATTGATCGCAGATACCCCATATGGTGTTCATATCCAAGGATGGGCTAGACATGGAGAATTACATTTCACCACACTACCCAATCAGTAAAGCCTACCAAAAGTGGTATCTTTCAATGTTATAGATTTAGGATGGATTTAAAAAATTGATTCTATAAAAAATCGATGACATTCTCAACAAAAACATGCCCCAAAAAATTCTCACTAATGTTGGGCTAGAAGAGAGCAGGATATTAAGAGACTTTGTAATCAATCATCTGAAAATATTTAGCAGGCCTCCCACTTAGGGGAAGTTAGTCTTAAGATAGCAAAAATTTTATAAATAGCATAATGATATTAGAAAGAGGGCTATTTAAGTGCATACCGAATGATTCAACCAACCCATATTCATACAAAACTATATAAAATCATAATAAAAACCATGGAAATAGCAACCATGATAGTTCAAGAGAAACCCCATCCTGCAGGGTTGGGGGATTTTTCAACACAAACTTCAAGATCATCAAACCAATCCTGAAGAGTTATGAAGGTAGAACCAGAATATCCCTAGAATATAGGGATGGGTGGTTTCTCACCTCAACAACCTCCTCCTCATCAAAGATCAGCATTTTCCTAATCAGAGAATGTGCCACATAATTAATACTCCTAGTTTGTTCTGTCTCACGATTCAATTTACTCATTAGGGATACACACAAATGATATTTCTGGGGCCTCTTTTCGGATTACTATCTTCCAAATGGCTCCCAAAAAACCAGAAAAGGAGAGGAAAGGCCTCGTGGAGAGTGAAGAAAAAGGAAATCTCACAAAGGCATTAATAAAATTCTTACAATTCAATAAGTGTAAATGAATATCATCAAAAGAACCATCACAGATCCTACAGAACACAAGGATAATTCATAGGAGGAGTTGGATTAGGAAGTTTCAGTTAAAAATTTGGTACACATTGAAATGATTGAATGAGGTGTGTGGACTATAAATCAACGACTTTCCCTGAATTTGGGCATTCCCTCAAACAATCCATCATTAAATCCTCGAAAGGAGTCCAACAAGAAAAAGGGTAAGGGTTAAATTGTACCTCACCCACCTCCTATAGAGGTTAATACTCTTTCACTTGAATAAATATTTTCTCAATAAGAATAAGAGATGAAAGAATTGAGAAGAATCAATGAAAAATTACTCTGTAGTAGCCTTATTATTGGGTATGTTCAGTAAGAAGTCCCTCAACATGAACTCCCAGTTAGCACACTGCAAAAAAGAGGGTTTACCATGACTACTAAAGAAGATCTGGAATATCTGCTCAGTGTGGGATACTAACCACCAATGTACTTGGATTTCGCACCAGAATATTGATAATTACCTTTGTTGGGTACACAACCAGAATAGGATCTGGAACATCCTTACAGACCTGCCCCTATAGGTTACCCATGGAAGATACTCGTAATTCCTCCACCGATGGACCTACTGGCCACTTTACCTATTCAAGATCTAGCTCAACCAAACATTCATCAAGGACTCATGAAAAATATTGATTCACTAAAGGCTTGATTGGAATCCATAGAGAAACGAAATGTACTGATAAAACTAGAAAATAATCCTTACCATGAATGGGTAGATCCGACTCTCCCCCAAAAAACTTTGGGAACCCTACCTTTATAATTTTTAATGTATTAGAAGACCTAGAGAAACATTTGACATGTTTTGTATCTCACTGTGATCTCATGATGGGAACCCCTAAACAATAAGAGGTAGTGAAACTCAGGTGATCTGTGCAATCATTGTTGGGACTATCCTTTGTGTGGTACACTAACTTACCAGATATGTAACTTATAGGATGGGAAGACCTCCATCAAACGTTTCTCTTCTAGTTCAAATCAACATTTTAAAATACAACAGTCCTTGACCTCTCCAACTATAAGCAATGGGATAATTAAAGAGTCTCTAATTTTATTGTTTGGTGGAAAGGATTGACATACTCCTTAAACCTATCACTCCCTCAAGAATATTTTTTCCCATTTGTATAGAGAATCTCCATGATGAGTTGTGAATTCCACTTATCCCTGTGACATATACATGAGGGTTTGATACCTTATCATGAGCACTCAAAGGGTGAAATACTCCATTGAAAATACCAAATCTAAGTTATGAGTAATTCCATAAGCTCATGGAAAGAGAGAAGGAAAAGTAGATACCACTATAGTTACACTTAAGCATGCCCCTATACCCACTCCTGCTCTAAATCCTTAACTATATCATATAGACCCACTTCCTAAGTGGCAGCAACAATGCCCACCTCTTGAGTATGATCAAATAGATAAGATACAAAAAAATCAAGGAAATAAAAAAAAGGTGTATTCTTTTTGAAATAACCAAGTCCCCAGTTACTTCACCTCAGTCCAAAAATCTATGATAATTATCATATATTATATATAATATAATTTTATTTTGTTAATGGTATATCCACCATCAATTCTCTTCTATCGTTCTTTATATTTTAAAAATTAAGACATCGTCAATGATGTGCCGATTTACCGCCTTCGTGAAAGATAAATTTTCATTTTTCAAATAATCCTTCATGTATGGTCATAAAACCAATTTTTTGTTAAAAAAACTATAATATATGTAATAAAATTTACTAAACGTTATATGGAATGTAAATATACATAATATTAATTTACAATACATAACAAGTTCATGATTATTGGAAAAACACTAAAATAATCAAAATGTTTATCATAAAGGATTTATCTAATGAATCATTCTAATATATGGGAAAAATTATATAAAGGCCAATAAATATTCTATAATTTAATTAATAAAATAAAATTTCTATAATGGAAATCTATTCACATTTTACATGATCTTACATTCATGTATACAAGTGAATCAGTCATGAAAACCAAGGAAATGAACACTCATGAACGATGAAATTGAATTGTATAACTGATCAAAAAGTTAATAAATGAACTTAATAAAATTATAAAAAATTAAATATAATATGAATAGGTTATTAAGTAAACTATTAATGAATCTAATTTTATTATCCATGACTTTGAGCATAAGTGAAATACACTTTCATGCATAATGTAAGGGATTATCTCTAAACTTCCATTTTTCATTATGGATACACTTTCTCTCCCTTTAACCCAATTTAATTATTCTATATTTTTATATAATTATTATAAATTATTAACATATGTCCCAATATCATGTATAAAGATCATTACATACTTCTTTGAAGGTAAATACATGATTTTACAATGTTCCCTTCTCAATGCTTCCCGATAAGAAAGTTGGTTTAAGGAAACTTCTCAGTTTCTTACCCATATTCAAGTGAAATCCAGAATATTTTTTAAGACACCATTATTTTTATAAAATCAATAATTTTAACATGAAGAAATATCTTTTTTAATTTTTTGTTTTAAACATAAATTATGCCTTTGTCTGTTTTAAAGACTCTTTACTATTTTCCCTTAAATCTCACTAAATTAGTGCATTTCTAAAAGTTTCTTAAACAATATTTTTTACATGGTTTCACTTTATTTGGAAATAATTTATGCCTAAAATAAAATTTAATTGTAACTAAATTTTATTTTCTCTTATATACATGTTAAAATCTAATTTTATGACAAATACAAATGATATTTTCAAAATAACTGTTCCTTCGAAAGTAAAAAAGATTATTTCTCTAAAGAATTCCTTGATAATTTTATTAGGGTATTTTAATCTATTTAAAAAACCTATATTGAATCATATTCTTAAATGATATTGATATTTTATTATATCATTTACCATATTTTATTGAATGGTTTGTGATCAATTTTACTATGGATGTGCTATCTCGATATTATTCACCATATTACTCAGAATGGTTAGTGATTTTGTTAACTGATTACGGAAAGTTATTTACATATCATTTTTATATGTTGTTTATGTTTCACCCCATTCATATGGGGTATGAATTGTACTTAGTATGTGATGTGTGGGGACTTCTATATCCCCTAAATTCATCGTTAGGTCTCATGAGACAAACCAGACTGGGATTTGGTCGAGGCCTTGCCCATTTATCTTCAGATGTCTTAACCAAGGCCTCGATGGTATGTTTCAGATTTCTAACATTATACATTTCTCTAATTATGATACTATTAATAGATGTTCTATGTGATTATTTGACAAGTATAATATCCATAGTTCAGTTTCATTCTCATGTGATTATATGTGTCATTATTTAATCAGATTTTATTTCACCATATTATGCTCAAGATTATGTTTCAATGACATGTGTTTTTAGTTATTTACCATGAATTATAGTTTATTCATATTTATGATAGTTTCCTCTGCATTTCATACCCTTAATGAGAATCTTATATCACCATTTATTTTTTATTTTTTCCTCAGGATACAAATATGTGTATTATGAATGACATGTTGGGATAATACAGAAGTTTATAGGTCTTTGAAATATAGTTTCTATGTTTTATTTTATGTTTAAATTATAATGTAATGTTCATATATGTAACCTAGATTCCAAAACTGCTAAACTAATCGATAATTTTGGATTCAAGTCTTGTATATATTCCAATGTAATAAAGGCACCAACTCTGGGCTACTGGGGTCGAGGTATTTATAGTTGTTATTAGAGAAATTTTAGTAGAAACCTTCGAAACTAAATTTAGAAAACATTGATTAGGGAACATAAATCTAAGATATAAATTGAGGATTAGCATAGAATAAAATCATATTATTTTTGTAAGGTAGATATTATGTGGGTCTTACAAGAAATACATCACTATTTGGATACTACAAGTAGACATGGTTCTAGAAAAAATGTTCCTAGGGGTAACAACTCTGACAAGGTGCATCAATCCTAGCTCGGTGTAACCTGATACATGATAGTGAGCCTTACTACGTACCTGGTTTGACACTAGTGGGGGATATTCTTAGGATAATTCTCATTTTAATTAAAAACCATTATGAATGATTTAAAAGTAATTATGTCCCTAATGAATCCATGATTAGGATTACGATATTAGTTGTGCATAAATTTCCTATTTATGTTAAGTGTTTTTCTAGTTAGAAATTATACATTATGATTCATAACCTAATGTAGTGTATTCCATTATTTATAAATGGTTCCTAGTAGAAGGAATATAAAATATATAAACACACATAACCCATGTAGGTATTTCCTTACAATGGAAGACAATGATGTTGGAACTGGAGATGTGAGTGATTCTGAACAACATATAATTATACTGGGATTGTTGAAATAGGTTATCAATAATAAACTTTCCTATATGGAGCATCTTGATCCACAATGTGGAGGAAAAATGTTAAGACCAATTCATGATACAACAACCTAGATAATTCAATGAGAACAAAAATACATTTATAAATAAAAAACAAAAATATTCCGTATATAAGATATTTCATTCTTTGGGAAGTAACTAAAGGAAGAAGGTTGTCATGAAACTTTATCATCTCTTGGAAGATGAATATTAGCAGTGTGGTTTTTAATTAAAAACAAAAAGGTGGAAGATGAAATTGAAAATTTGGAATGGAAATATTTTAAGGAAATTTTCATAGAAAAGTATTTCCCTTACGAACAATGAGAATATATGGAGAGGAAATTCTTGAGTTTGAGACAAAATATGGATGAAAACATTTCCAAGTATAAAGACAAATTTCCAAGGTTAACAATTATAGCTATGGATTACCTACGTAATCCAAAGGTCAATATTGATCGATTATTTTATGGGTTAAAAGTATTCCTATAAAGGCCATTGGTCTCCCAAAAATTCTCATCATTTGAAGGTATATTCTCATCTACTATAAATACAGAAAAAGAAATATATATGTCTTTTGAATTTAAGGGAAAAAAGAGAAGAAGGTGGTGGATGAGAAAATAATGGATAAATGGATGAATAAAAAAGGTAATTTTATGATGTTTGATACTTGTGGAGAGAAACACCCTTGTGCCTGCTTAAAAATAAAAGTATTCTATTACAAGTGTTTAGAAAAATTCCACCAAGCTTGTGATTTCATGGGAAAGAAAGAAGCTACCATTGTTCAATACTAAAATTATAAAGAGATGTGAAATTATACAAATGGTTTTTATAATCTTAAAGGAAACATGACCCAAAAAAGGACAAGGGAACAAATACAAGATTATGCGATCACAACTACTAAGGTTAAAGTTCCAAATTATGTGGTGGAAAGCACATTAATCATTTCTTCAAAATTATTCAATGCTTTACTTGATTCTGGATCATCACATTTTTTTTGTTTTTCCATGTATTCCAAGAAAATTATACATTTCCCTTTTTATTTAATATGGGAGTTTTAACTCAAAACATTTAAGGGAAGTCTCATTAAAACATAGATGCGTCAGTCAGTCCCCTTTATGATGCATAAATGTGATTTAGATGCTGAAATTTTCAGTATACCTATGATTTAATTTGATATAATCCTCAGTATGGATTGGATTTAAAATTATGATGTGAAAATTTGTTGAAAGAAGAATAAAATTATGATTTGTGAGGAAGATGTGGAATCCCTTATCTTTAGAGTAGAAACATCATCATCAGATTATTATCTAGATCCACCCCCAATAGCTTTACTGAATGAAATTCTTTGGGAGGAAGAAAAAAATAATATATTGATGAGAAATGAAATATTCAAACTAAGGATTTACCTATTCAATTGGAATAAATTGATGTATTTCTTGAGGAATTACCAAGATACCCCCTAGAGTGTGAAGTTGAGTTTACCATTCATTATATACCTGACACAAGGACAATATCAAAGACTTGTCGTAGAATGGACACAGTGAAAATTGTGTATCTTAAGTAGCAAAAATAAGAGTTGAGTAGTAAGTGGAATATTCTCCCTAGTTTTTTCCTGTGGGGAAACCCTATTCTCTTTGATAAAAAGAAAGATTGACCCATGAGGATATGAACTGACTAAAGAGAGATCAATTCTATTAAAATAAATAACAAGTATCATTTTCCTCACATTGATGATTTATTTGGTCAACTTCACAGAGCTCAATATTTTTCAAATATTTAAATTCATTCGGGATATCATTTATTGTGTGTAATGATGAAAGATATTCCAAATAGAACATTTTGAATAGGGTATGGAAATTGAATTTTTACAGTCACGCCATTTGGATTGACTAATGCACCCTTTATTTTTATAGATATAATGAACTAATTATTCATGAAATATCATGATGAATTTTTTGTTGTATTTATTGATGATATCTTGATATACTCCAAAATCTATGGGGACCATGAGAACCACTTGAAGATTTTTTTGAATGATCTTAGAAGAAAGGAGTTATATGGGATGTTTATAACGTGTGAATTCTTGCATCAAACAGTTTCTTCTCTAAGAAATATTGTTTCTAAAGATGGAATGTCAGTTGATCCATTGAAGAAAAAGATAGTTAAGGAATGGCTTAAAAAAATGAACATAAATGGAGTATGTAGCTTCATTGTATTAGTAGGTTATTATTAGTGTTTTGTTCAGAATTTTTTCTGATTATCTAACCCATTAACCAAGATTACTCGTAAAGGGGTTAAGTTTATTTGAAAAAAGGACTGCAAATAATTCATTAAAGAACCAGAGAAGATATTAGTGAGTTATCCAATATTGAATCTACCATCATTAAATGGTGGATTTGGGATTTATAATGATTCATCAAATAATGAAATTTGTTGTGTAATTATGAATAATGATAGAGTTATTGGCTATGCATCATGGTAGTTAAAAAATCAAGAAAAAAGCTATCAAAGTCATGATCTTGAGTTAATAGCTACAATATTTCCTCTGAATATTTGGAGACAATATATCTATGGTGAAATATGTGATATAATTATAGGTCACAAGAGTTTGAAATAAATATTCATAAAGAAAATAACTCAACATGATTATAAGGTGATGGCTTGAGCTACTCAAGGATTATGATTGTTCAACACACTACCACCCAGGTAAGGAAAACAATCTAGAAGATTCTTTGAGAAGGAATGATCATGGAAATATGAACAAAATGAATATTGAGAAGGATACTATGTACATGGATCTAGTAATACTGGATATGAGAATTATCAAGGGAGGTGAAATATCACTACTTTTTAAAATAGTTACAAACCCATCTTTTTTGAAAAGGATTAAATGCTCTTAGTATGATGATTAGAATATTCAAAAGAAAATTATAGATTTGAATTCTAATTAACCAAGACTGACATACATGGAAATTACATTAATTTTGTATAATACTTAATACATTACCCAAATATACTCCCAAAGAACATTTTAATTTAGTACCTTTGGAAAGGTGGAACACATTCTTTTAATTTGGTGAAAGATCTTCAACATCTGTCATAAATATCTTCCCCTTTAGTTTTCCTACATAAAACCTTTCTTTATATCCTAAAGAAAATAAAACACATGAAAAAGTTGAGCTCAAATGATCAGTAAGGGTAAAATATGAAAATATCAAATAGAATATGAACATAAGAATGTAAAAACAAGAAAATAACTTTTTAAAATCATACCATGTATAAAATATATAAAAATCACGAGTCATGAAATAAATCTTGGAATTTAATAAGGTATAAATCCTAAAGGAACATAAAACATGAGAAAACAACTTTGGAATAAAACATGGAATTGTGGAGAACAAATAATCATAGAAAATCATTTCTATATTAGCCAAGTCTCATTTCCAATACCATCATATTGGAAAAAGTCCTTTACTAAACCATATTTACTTGTCATTACAACTCTATATTATTGAACCAGATTTACTTTCCATTTTCTTCATGTATATATCATGAGATATAAATATTTACCCAACTAATTGGAGGTAGATATAGGTCCCACAAATTTCACAATGAAACTATTCTTACATGTGTCACAAGAATATAATTAATTCATCATAATATAACCCATGGAATAAAATGTGTTTCCTAAAAAACATTCCATTATAACATAATCCATTTAAAACAAATAGAATTCCATTATAAAAAAATCAAACCATAGTAATTATAGTGATATTATACATGAAACATAACTGTATCAAAGGATTTCATCTTAGATATAAAATAATTTTTATAAAACACTTGAAATTAATTATTGAGGATAATATTCATTCTTCTTCAAAAATGATTCCTTTTCTCAAAATTCCTCACAATTTTAAAAGAAAATAATTTCTTTGAAAATAACCTTGAAATATTGTAAAGAAATCTTCATGGAAATATGGCATAAAAATCTATTCATTCCATATAAGTTAAAAAAATTCTTCTCGTACTTTTATAAGAAAAGTTAAAAAGTACATCACTTTGAAAACGAATGAAAGATTCATTCAAAAACATGTAGAAAAAAAGTAAAAAATATATAAAAATGACTTTAAACATACATATGGGAATATTAAAACATTTTAGAAAAGAAATTTTAGAAAACATGGATATGGATGATAAATATTCCCTAGTAAATACTTATGTATAAACAATATCAGATAATAATGAGATTGTGAAATTATCTTTACATATTTATAATTAGTCAATTAGTATGTATCATAAAAAAAATGTATATGCAAATGTAAATATCCGAACCTTCATAATATGAATCATATAAACATTTATGTGAAACATAAACACCACACAAAATAAATAGGTGGTTTATTAGGCATATGTCCCATAAAAATAAATGTAAGACAAAATAATATCTTACTATAGGTCCGATATCATTTTTATGTATCTGAACCTCCTGTATAATGATTTAAATAATTCCATTGAATTATTCTAAAATCATATAATTTTTATGATATCAAAAATGGTCACTTTATAATTGGTTTATTGATAACATTATTACTCATCCATCGGGTATTTATTGCTTTATTATATTATGCATGATTCATAAGATAAGTTCTTGTTTCTATTCTTAGATTATAGTTATATAATTTCCAGAATGATATTAATATAATATATACCATTATTTTTCTTCCAATACGTTTATATAATCATTCTTTAATGGATATCATGTAGAATGAATCACATCGTATTGTTGAGAAGGTAGGCCATACATACGCACGAGCGATGATATCATTCCCATAATTGTGAATTGGTATGGAAGTGGATGGTATATATTTTGTTCTATAATCCAAATCATGTTATAATAATCATATATAGTTATTATTTTCATCATTATACCTATCCATGTAAACTGGTAGTGAAAAATAGATTACACCACAATGTTGAGGCAGTAAACCGTATGTACGCACGCATGATGATTTTATTTTTCATAAAATGGATAGAAGGTGGAATATGGTTGTTCCATAGTTATTATAACCTCTCAGTATAAAATTTATATAGAATTTATTACTTTATAATGTAAATAACTCATAAACACGAAGTAGAAGAATAAAGAAGTATGAAATAATCAGTAGAGGAGATTACCTCTTCTTTGACATGCTCCCTCTAGACCACCTCTTAAAGGTACTAGATTTGGTATTTTGAGAAGACCAAAACCTCTATAATGTAACTATGGAAGTTGATAGGGGAAATGGTTAGGGTATGGCTGAGAATGATGTCTAAATGTGAAATGAATAGGTGAGGAAGGATGTTCCCTTTTATAATTGGGGGGGGGGGGGCACTTTGGGAAACTCCAAAAATATTAATTTCGAGAAAAATGAAACCACATCCAAAAACCTCCAAAATTTCCTTATTTAGAAGATTACATGACACATGTTTTTAAACTCATCAACCAATAATTTTTATACATGTTTTGATTTTATTTTAAACCTTATCATTTTATTTTACCCATAATTATTCTCTTTTAATTATAATTAAGGTAAACAAATTTTCAATATTAAAATAGTGAAATTTTTACCTATTTGATAACAATTAGACAATAAAAGAAAAATATATAAAATTTTATAGTAAAACGTAATTATTTTATATTTTATAAAATATTTATTAATTTTAAATAATTTAATAAAGAATTATTTTGACAAAATATCAATAGTTTCATTTTGACACTATTTATTTAATGGATTTTTAAACATATCAAGATAAGATGTTATCCTATAAAAAATATTTTATTATATATCTAAGGGGTGAAGGTTATCTAGAAAGTTTTTTGTATATAATGATTATCAAAAATTATATTTATTTTAGTATTTTATTAACATTAATTGGATATTTACATTAATAAAATAATTACTACATTAGTTCTGTGTAATTATTTAATATACATATTTTTTGGGTAAAAATAAAAAAATAAAAAATATTTAAAAAATTAATCCTATAGAATTCATAATAGTACTTATAGTCGAATATATCTCCTATAAAATCCTACATTAAAAATTTTATATATATTAAACCATGAATGTGACAACTTTCATGTCACTTTAAATAAAATATTATACGTGTCATAATACTTTCCATATGTCTCCAAATGGTCAATACAAATACTATTGGATTATTATAGTAGATATCTACTTGACCAATAATATTGGTTGATTGTTTTGGTCTTTAAATAGTTATTATCATTTTAACAAAAAATATTTTATTGGGTTTCCATAAAATAAATAATTTTCATATCATTAATGTATAAGCCTTTAAGGTAATTATTTATTTCCAGAAAATTGAAAATAAATTATCATGATAAATAAAAACATTTTATATTTATAATGATTATTTATAGTCTAATTTATCTTCTGTATAACCTTAGTTTATAAATGATAATGTTATTAAATTTTCTGTAAGACATATTTAACTTTTCATTAAAATAAATATATTAAATGTCATAATCTCATCCAAGTGGCTTCCAAAAGTTATGATTTCAAAACAAGGATGGTTTATGTCAAAAATAACCCATCCAATAATATTAGGAGAAGGGTTAAGGTAATTGAAAAATATTATATTTACCCTTAATTACCCGATTTACTTTTTACTGTATTAATAAAAATTAGTGATGTTTCTATTCATAATTCCCAAAAATAAAATAATTATATTTATATAATTTTGAACTTATGATTAAAAATATGGAATAAATTTTTAATAATTCAAAATATAGAAGTTGTAGTAATTAATTTAAAATTAATCTCGTTTTCAGAATGGAAAACAGGTTTTTAAAAGTTAAAGCATTGCAAAAGATTGAAATGTTTTTACATAAAATTTTATGGTAAAATTAATTGCAATGACCAAAATTATATTAAATGATAAAAATATATTCTATTTTTACTGTTACATAATTCAATAATATAATTTATCCACATAAATTATTTTGATGAAAAAATTGTTTTCAATTACAATTTAGTATATTTTTACTATTCATCAAAACGCAAAACATATCAAACAAATATAAAAAAATCATCCAAAGTAAATTTTTATATCACTCTTCTAATGAAGATGTTTATTTTGTTAAATATAATATATAAAAGTGTCAAAACTATATTTAAAATTGGTGCGCCATCAAAAGGCGACAAAACTACATTTTTTGAAAAATGCTTCTTTTTATCTGAAAAAATGGATTTATTCTTATATAATGTCTAAAAAAGGAATAAGATTTATACTAAACAGTATATTTAATATATTATATATCAATTGAATTAATAAAATCTGTTAATAGTTATATTATTATCTTATAAACTCATTTATTTTCATTTTAATAGTTTTTTCAGAAAAAAGTTAATATTGTTCATACTTGCCCTTATAATGACTAGGTTAGAAGGTAATATAATAATATTTTTTATGTTAACTTAAACTCAATATCTTGTTAAATTAAGTCTACAAAAAGAACCTAAAATTGTCGGTAATAAAAGCCAAACATTACATTGTGTATACTGCAAGCAAAGTCTGTGTTGCCCATAGAGAAACTTATCTTGGTGTAATATACAACCCAAGAAATCAATGAAATTTTAAAAAAATATCTCATAAAAATCTTAGGGTGTTACATTCTACCCCCACTGAAAATAATTTTTTACCTTGAATTTCATCAGGGTTATAAAATGTTTAATACTTGGAAGTTTCCTTCATAGAAACCCACATCGTAAAAATGAATAATAAAACTTCCTTTTAAAAAGGAATTATAGATACATAATGGTTACCCAAATTCACAAATTAATGTGTTTATACCTAGTAGAACATAGTTTTAAAGTGAAAAAATGTATATGGAAGAAAAAATGAACTATCATGTTATGATGGAGAGTGAAATAAAACATTATTAGGCGAACATTAACAACCAAAAGCCCTAAATCCACAATGATCTAAGGGTCCATATGATTCATCGGTAATGAAGGTACTAGAATAACATTTTTGGTTTCAAGATCCCTTATATAGAGTTGAATAGTGATAATAAATACTTACTTTATTAAGTATAATCTCATCTTTTCATTGTGCCTTGATCAACTTCTAGTTCATCTCTTATTCTAAGAAATAATGGTTAATTTTTAATTCCTTAAGAATTAGCAGATCATGAGATCCATAAATAGAATGAAAGTTCATTCCATATGTATTTTAAAAAAAAGGATATAATTGGTTATAAAATAGGCATAAGTACACATATAGTGAGATAATACTTTAATCTAATAAACTTCATCGGATGTTTATCTTGTAATTTAAATAAATTGATAACCCTAAAACCCATATAAATGATAAAAATACAAAACATTAGAAAGAGGTTCACTAAATCATCTTATCATTTATCCCACATATATCATAAGTTACCTCTTTTTGGTCACATTCCAAACATGCGATCACCTTCATCATATATTCTCTTGAGTCATGGTAATAACCTAAATTACCATATATGCTTACTGAAAACATGCATGTTTCCTTACTCCAAAAATTATTATATATATCCCCAAAAAGTTGTATACTTCATCCATGATAGTATAAACCTCTTGAAAACTAATCCATAATTAGTTCTCATGAAACTAGCATCATACAATTTACTTATTCAAATACAACATATCATTATCCAAAACTCATTATCATAACATAAGAGAAATATTAAGTGTTATCTCTCCCTTAATCTTATGTTCTCTAACTATATACCTTACCCTTAAATCATTTCTCTAGGTCCTTAGGACTATTCAACATATCCTTTCTAATATTTAATGAAAAACATATACTGAAGCACTTATATATTACACGATTCATATAACATAATATTTTAATTCTAAAACATATACACCTCAATATTCCAACATTATTCTTAAACCATTACTTATAATCCATCATATTATTATTTCTTAATATATAAATCATGTACGTTGGTTCCTCAACCATAATCTAACCAGGATTATTAGGTTTAAAGTAAACAATAATTCTAGATAATCCCATACCTTTCACATGTTATTTACAAGACCTTTATCTTAAGAAGTATAAACAATACTTATACAACCTTCATTATTCTCTTTATGATATTTCAACTTAGTAAATATGTTTTCTTAATACCCATACTTTCCACATATTAAAATGTCAAGTTTAACTATGTTTTATCTAGTTCTAGCTATTAACTAAGACCAAAAGTCAAAGTGTGAGAAATAAATATCAGAGATTAAAACCACATAAGTAAGTGAGTTATATATAATATTTGAATCTATAGTATATTAGGTTTAATCCTAGGTTATTCATGATTTTCACAAATACTATAGGATTTTAACTTATACTTAGACTTATCCTTAATACATCCCAAGACATAATATTTGAAATATCTCTAGGGATCTCACTAAAGTTTACACATCTTATTTTCCCAAGGTTAACTAAACCTTCAATATAATACTGACTCTAACGACCCAAGCATGATATATATATTTATGATATTACTTTTATAGAATATATAATACATTACACAAACAGATTCTTAAAGACTGTATTAGTTTAGCGACTTTGGAAACATGGAACACATTATTCTAATTTGGTGAAAGATCTCCATCATCTCCCATAAATATCTTCCCCTTTAGTTTTCCTAGCTAAAACCATTCTTTATATCTAGAGGAAAATAAAGCACATGAAAAGGGTGATCTTGGATGATTAGTAAGTTTATACACGAAAAATATCAAACAGAACATGAACATAAGAATGTAAAAACATGAACATTACTTTTGAAAATCAAACCTTGTATAACATATATCAAAATCTTGATTCATGAAATAAATATTCGAAGTTAAAAAGGTATAAATCATAAAAGAACATGATCCATGAGAAATTAACTTTGGCATAAAACATGGAATTGGGGTAAACACATAATCATAGGAAATCATTCTTATATTAGCCAAGGATCATTGCCAAGACCATAATAGTGGAGAAAGTCCAATATTGAACTGGATTTACATGTCATTACATCCATTTATTACTAAATTGGATTTAATTTTCATTTTATCCATGAATATCTAATGAGATTTAAATACTTACCCAATGTATTGGAGGGAGATATAGGTCCTATCCATCTCATAATGAAACCATTCTTATATGTTCCATAAAAACCTAAATCATTCATCATAACATAACAGAAGGAGTAAAATGGGTTTTTAATCATCAATACTTCATAACATAATCCATATAAAACAAATGGATTTCATAAATAGAATTACATAATAAACACAATAAAACCATAGGAACAATAGGTATATTATACTTGAAACATAACCCTATTAAATAATTTAATCTTAGATGGTAATTAATTTTGATAAAAACTTGAAATTAATTCTTGAGAAAAATATACTTTCTTTTTCAAAATTTGTTTTATTTTCTAAAAATTCCACAAAATTTTGAAAGAAAAAAAATTATTTGAAAATAAAATTAAAATCATGTAATGGAAGGTTCGTGGAAATAAGGTGTAACAATCCATTCATATCGTATAAGTTAAAAAAAGACCCCTCTCATACTTTTTACGGAAAAGTAAAAAAGTTTCTCTTATTTAAAAAGATAGAATGATTCCTTCCAAACCATGTTAAAAAAAGTATAAAATGGGTAAAAATAACTTTAAAAACCAATAGGATAATAGTAAAATATTTTATGATAGTATTTTTACAAAACATGGATGCAGGTGATAAATATTCCCCATTAAATACTTATATATAAATAGTCTCAGATAATAATGATATTGTGAAATTATCCCTTATAAATATATAATCAGTTGATTCATATGTCTAATAAAATAAATATAAGTATATTCATATATAAATATCATGACCATTATAATATGAATCATATATACATTCATGGGAAACATAAACCTCGAATAAAAGAAATAGGTGGTGTATAAGGCATATGTCCCATAGAAATAAAAGTGAGACAAAATAATCCCATACATTAGGTCTGATATCATTTTTATATATCTGAAACTCATGTAAAATGATTTAAATAATTTCATTGACTTATTAAACAAACATAGTCATTTTTATGATATAATATCTGATCATATTATCATTTTCTTGTTAATAACATTATTACTCATCCATCAGATATTAACTGCTTTATATTCATACGCATGTTTCGTCAGATAAGTTCTTGTTCCAACTATTATATTATAGTTATATCATTTATATAATGATATTAACATAATATATATAATATTTTTTGTTTCAATATATTTACATAATCCTGAATTAATGCATATCATGTAGAATGAATCTCATTGCATCGTAGAGACGGTAGGCTGTATGTACGCACAAGTGGCGATATCATTACAATAATTATGAAATGGTATGGAAGTGTATGGTATATTATTTTTTTACAAAATACATATCATGTTATAATAATCATATATATTTATTATTTTCATCATTATACTCAACAATGTAAAGTGGTATTGAAAAACAGATTACACCATAGCGTGGAGACGATATGTCATACATACCCACGCCTGGTGATTTCATTTTTCATTGGATGGATAGAAGGTAGAATATCGTTATTACATAATTATAAAAACATCTTAGTATATAGGTGATACTGGATTTATTATGTTAAAATGGAAACAACTCATGAATAGGAAGTTGAAGAAAAAGAAATTTGAAAGAATTGGTAGAGGGGATTACCTCTTCTACAGCGTGCTCCCTCTAGACCTGCTCTGAAAGGTACTAGAGTTGGTATTTTGAGAACAACTAAACCTATATAATGTAAATAGGGAAGTTTATAATGAAAATAGTGAGGGTATTTCTGATCTTGAATGCTCAAATTGATGTGAAGAGGTGAGGGAGGATGTGGCCTTTTATAATTTAGGTGAGGAGCACTTTTGGAAACACCAAAATTATTAATTTATAAAAAATAAAACCACATCCAAAAACATAAAAAATGTACTTATATTTAAAATTATATGATATAAGTTTTTATTCTCATATAAAAATAATTTTTATACCCGTTTTTTTTCATCTTAAACCTTATCATTTCGTTTTACCCTTAATTATTCCCTTTTAATTTTTAAATAAGGTAACAAATTGTTCAATATTAAAATAGTGATTTTTTTTCATTTTATGTCAATTCGACCATAAATGAATAATATAGAATATATTAGTATAAAAAATAATCATTTTATGTTTTTTTAAAATATTTGATGTTTTTTAAATAATTGAATAAAGAATTATTTTGACAAAATATCAATAGTGTCATTTTGACATTATACATTTAATGGATTTTTACACATATCATGATTCAATTTTATCCTAAAAAATATTATTATATCAATAAGGGGTCATGGTAATCTATAAATTTTTTTGTATATATTAATTATACCAAATTATATTTTTTAATTATTTTTATTAAAATTAATTTGATATTTCCATTAATAAAATAATTACTACATCAGCAATGTGTAATTATTTAATATATGTATTTTTTGAGTAAAAATAAAAAATAAAATACAATGAAAAAGATAAATCCTCTATCTTTCATAATAATACTTATAGTCGAATATATCTCCTTTAAAATACTCCATTTAAAATGTTATATGTATTAATACATGAACGTTGAAACTTTTACATCACATTAAATAAATTTAATAGGTGTTATAATATTTTCCATATGAAAAAAATGGTCAATAAATCAAATATTGGATGATTATGATCGAAATATAGTCTACCGATAAGATTTATTTAAGTGTTTTGGTATTTTAATTTTTTTTATCATTTTAATAAAAATAATTTTTTTTGATTTTCCATCAATTAAATAATTCTTGTACCATCAATGTATAAAGCTTTAAGGTTATAATTTATTTCCTAAAAATTTAAAATAAATTATCATGATAAATAAAAAAATTAACATTCAATTGAGTAATTATAGTCTAATTTAGCTTATGTATAACCTTATTTTAAAAATGATAATGTTATTAAAATTTGAGTATGATATATTTATCTTTTTATAAAATAAAATATATTAAATGTCATAATCTCATCCAAGTGGCTTCCAAAGAGTATAATTTTAACCAAATTATGTTTTAGGATGGAAATCACTCATCCAATCATATTTGGACTTGTTTTAAGAAAATTTTATAATATTATATTGACTCTTAATTACCAGATTTACCTTTTTACCTTATTAAAAAAATACTGATGTTTCTATTCATAATGCCCAAAAATAAAAGATTTCTATTTATATAATTGGGGCCTACTGATTAAAAAACTATAATACTTTTTTAAAAAATTAAAAAAAGAATTTTTATTAAATAATTTAAAATTAATGCCATTATCAAAATGAAATATGGGGTTTTAAAAGTTAAAACATTGCAAATGATTGAAATATTTTACATAAAAATTCATTATAAAATTAATGTCAATAAAAATAATTATATTAAATGATAAAAATAGAATCTATTTCTACATTAAAACAATTCAATAATATATTTTATCCACATAAATTGTTTTGACGAAAAAATTTGTTTTCAATTAAAATTTTGTATATATTTACAATTCATCAAAACATAAAAATTTTCAAAAAATTTATCAAAAAATAATCCAAATTAAATTTTTATATATCACTTCCAAATTATAATTTTATTTTGTTTAATATAATATATAAAATTGTAAGAAACTATATTTAAAATGGCTGATCTATCAAAAGGTGGTAGAACTGCTTTTTTGAAAAAATAATCCTGTTATCTAAAAAATTGGATTTGTTCTTATATCATTTATAAGAAAAATGTAAATTTAATTTTAAAAATTATATTGAATATATTTCATATATGTTACACTAATAAAACCAATAAAGTTTTATTTTTTTTATCAAATCATTTATTTTCATTTAAATAATTTTTCAAAAGAAAGTTAACAATGTTCATACCCTCCATTGAAATTACTAGGTTATAAGTTTACAAAATAATATTTAATTATTCACATAAAATCGGCCTTGTGTGAAATGAATTCAATTAAAAGAACTTGAAATTGTGTGTAACACAATCCATACATAGTGTTTTGTATACCGCATGCTAATCTGGTGTTGCATATAGTGAAATCTTATCTTGGTGCAGCATACAACACAAGGCATCAAATAAATTAAAAAAATATATCTCATAAAAATGTTGGGATGTTACATGAATGATGGTAAAATTTTAAACTTTTATATGAAGAAGTGATATTGATGTTTGGGAAGAGAATTTGTGTTCCCCATATACTGAATCAAAAAATAGAATTATTGGATGATTCTCAAAGCTCAAATTTCTCAATACACCAGAGTATCACTAATATGTTTAGATATTTGAAGGAATATTTCTGGTGGGATAATATGATGTGAGAAATTGATGATTATGTATCAAGATGTTTAGTCTGTCAATAGGTGAAGGTTTAAAGACAACATCCTAGAGGATTTATGCATGATCTGCCTATTTTTATATGGAAATGGAATGACATTACTATGGATTTTTCCATTTTATTACCAAGGACTGTAGGAAATATTGATACAATATGGGTAATTATTGATCAAATAACCAAATAATCACATTTCCTCACTATAAGGGAGGATTTTAAATCATATCACCCTACATGAATCTATATTAATGAAGTTTTAAGACTTCATAGTGCACCACTTTCAATTTTTTTCTGACTGTTATCCACAATTTACATCAAAATTCTAGAAAATCCTTCAGAAAGATTTGGGTATTGATATTCGTTTGAGAAATTAATGACATCCTCAAACTAATGGATAATCTGAAATGACTATTAAAAAAATATAAGACATGTTGAGGTCCTTTTCAGTTGACTTTTAAGGTACATGGTATCGGTATTTTCCTTTGGTATAATTTTCTTATAACAATATCTTCCATTCAAGTATTCAAATGGCACCGTATAAAGTATAATTTGGAAAGAGATTTCATACTTCAAATTGTTGGGATGAATTTGGAAAATGGAAGCCTTTAGACCAATAAGTTTTGGAGAAAACAACAGTGAAGGTAAAGACTATTCAAACCCATATCGAAGGAGCTCAAAGTAGGAAGAAGGGTTATAGTGAAAACTAAAGAAAATATTTGTAGTTTCAAGTCAGAGATCATGTATTCTTGAAGGAATCTCCATGGAAGAGTGTTATATGATATTTGAAGAAAGAGAAACTAGTCCCCATGTACAATGGTCCTTTTCAAATTCTGAAGTGAATTGGAGTTGTGGCTTATTGATTGGCGATGCCACCTAGCCTTTTAAATGTACACAATGTATTCCACATATCATTGCTAAGGAAGTACATTCTAAAACCAACACTTGTCCTCACTTCTGAAGGAATAGAACTAAAACATGATTTATCATACTATTAAGAGCCTATCCATATTCTGGACACTATAGAATAGGTGTTGAGGATCCAGTTGACTCCATTGGTAGAGTTACATTATAAAAACATAAAATTGAAGAGGTGACGTGGGAACTAGAGGAAATTATAATGAAGAAATACCCAAATATTTTTATGAGGTGACACTAAAAATTTCAAGGATGAAATTTTTTGGAGGGGATAATGTAACTAGAACTCCCTAAGGATTTTCAAATAAATTTAATATAAAATGTAATGTGCACTGCACTGAGTCTTTGGGAAACAACACTTTGTTATTATAAGTATTTGAACAAGATAGTTATAACATAAAAATTAAACAAATTTTTTTTGCTTTTGTGATTTGAATTTAAAAAAATAGACATACACGGTTGCAATTAGTAAGATATTTAGAGTCTGATAGGATCGACTTAGTTTTTTGGTGAATAGTAACTTGACCCTTTTCAATAGTAATGTTACCCTTATTAATTGTACTATGACCCTTATGAATAGTAAACTAGGAAAATTAATAGTAACATCACCCATGAAAGTAAAAATAATATTTAGTTAAATTATAAATGAATGTATGATATAATCATATTAGAGTATAAGTAAATTAATGTTTTAGAAATTATTAATTAAGTATTAGTATTTTTATAAAACATAAATATTTATTTAAAATTTTGTAATTTAATATAATGATTCAAAATAATTATTTTCATAAAATAGAATTATATGTTAATATTTTTATGTCTTATGATTTTAATATTATTTTATGATACCTTAGTAAATTTTTCAACTTGTCATAAAATGAGTTATAATTTTAAAATCTGTATCTTTTGAGAAAATGATGTTTTTAATTAAAAACATAATGTATCATATTTAGATAATTATTTTCATAAAATAGAGTTCATTAATAAATTATTAAAATCAAAAATGGTTTGGATGAATTTTTGGTATTTTTTAGATATAGTTGAATTTTTAGTGAATAGAAAATAATACAACTTTAAAGAAAATTTGGTATTTTTTTGTGACAGTGTCAAGAGATATTTATGATATAAAATTTATTAAAATTATGGAATAAATAAATAATTATTTTATAAGAGTAATTTTTTATATAAATAATTCAAATCATGTATGCTATAATTTATTTCATGATAGGTATATAAATTATTGTTAGTGTCAATGCAGTGCATGCACAACATTAGAAATGTTAAATTTGTTTCCTTATGAATAATAATTGAGTGATAAAAATTATTTTCACAATTTTTTATTAATTATTAAATATTATTTATGTTTTAATATGTTAAATTATAAATTTATCATTATATAATATTATTCTTATTGAAATGTCTGTGCAATACTTGTGCAAGGCAAGAAAAGAAAAAATAATAAATTTAAAAAGTTTTCTTGATGTGTACATGAGTGAATATACATAATGAATGAATATATAACTTTATTTTGTAACTAATTAATATAATTTTATGATAGTAATTTATCATTAATTTATATATTTGAAATGATTATCATTATTGATCGTGCAATGCTGATGCAGTGCTTGTGAAAGAATAAGAAAAATAAACAAAGTATTTTTATTTAAAATTATATGAATTATTAAATGACCATATTTTGGATAAAACATTTTATATAATAAATTTTATACCATTACAATTTTTATATTCTAATTTGGGAAAATTTGGACCCACATGAATTAATTTAAGCCTTTATAATATTTTATTTTAAAATGATGTCAAGTTGTCACATTATAGTTTTTAATTTGAATAATATTTTAATATGAGGTTTTCAATAATTTTTGTTAAAAAAAGAATAGTATTTGGAAATATAATTAAATTAAATTTCTCATAGAATTTTAATATTATTTTTTAGAAAATAAATTAGTACCATAATGAATTTCACAAAGATGATGCAATATTAATTTAATTAATGAATAAATAAAATTTATGATATTAAAAATAACAAAATAAAAGTAATTTTAGTTTTTTAAGATAATTTATGTTTTATTGAGATGCATATGATGTGTCAATGATATAATAAAAAATTATTCAAATTTAAAACATTGTTTTCATGTGCTTAAAGTCATAGGTATGAATAGATTTTATTTTGAAAAATATTATTTTTCATGAATAATATATTTTATTAAATTATTTAAAAATAAAAAATTTATTAAACAAGTAAAAAATTGATAAGAGTCATTAAAAAATGTAATCCCCTTTAGTTTTAGGTCTTTCTATATGTATTAAATACTATAATAGATTTATTATATTTTAATAATTTGAGTAATTTCTAGGTTACCTCTCACCACACTTAACAAATGAGGATCCTTTCACAAATTTCATAACATTAAGCCTTCTGGTTCAGCCAACCTCAACCAAATTTCCCCCTCATCATCAGTTAACACAATCTTATGATTATGGTCTCACAAAAATACCAATTACAATATCCTTAATGAGGTTTTAAAAGATAAATTTTTAAGAAGTAAGATTCCTTCTTCTTCTCTTTAAAATTATTTCTCGCTTCTACCTTATCCCTACCTCTTATCCCATGATTCATGACAAAAGGGTATAATATATAGAATATAATTTTGTTGTTTTTATGGTATAAGCTTCATATAATCTCCTATTTTCTTCTTTTATTCTTAAATAATGAAATCACCATTCGTGGTGTGTCAATTCACCACCTTTGTGGATGTTGAGTTTTTGTTTCACTTTACCGTAACAATGGAAAGTATTAATTCACATGTAATTTTTTGAATTTAACTATATATATAGAAGTTATCAATTATGTAATATTATTTCTTTTTTACAAGGAAGAGGATAATAAACTGACCCTATAAACCATGAATAGAATGTACCCGAAACAATGGAAATAACAAAATATTGTTAATAAATGGTGGAAAATATTATAAGAATATTATGTAAGGCTTTAAAAACATTTTTTATTTCTTTAATAAAATAATAAAACAATTCAAAACATTATATAATAGGTTTTAATAAATTTTAATGAAGTCAAACCTAAGGTAAGGGATATCTTAACTCAATTTCCATTCATTGAGTTAAACATATATGTCATTGGTTATGTTTTTTCCAATAATTTTTGTGAATGTCCTCTGATTGTTTTATACTATATATCCACTTATATTTTTTGGATTTATATTTTTCACAAATAATTATGTTATTGATTTCTTCTCACTCTAATGATATGATCATTGTAAGTGTTAATTTCTCAGTCTCATTATTATCCAATATTGTTCAAACATAAGTATTTATTGGGACATATTTATTTTCCATGTCCATGTTTTTAAAATATTTTCCAAAGGAATGTTTTTAATGTTTTATGTAAGGTTTATTTAACTAAAACATATTTTTAAACATTTCAAATATTTATTCTTCTAAATCATTCTAATTCATGTCCATATTTTTAAAATTAGGTTTATTGATTTATTTATAAGGACATGAATATTTTAAAAGGTTAATTTTCAAATTTCTATCAAATGATTAAAATTGATATGGGACACTTTGATTAGAAATTATCTTTTTAAATTTCTTCATTAATAAATGTGATGGTTTTGAATAAATGATTTCAAAGTAAAAAATGGTATTTTTCTCATAAAATTTTGATGATTTCATAATATTATTTTCATCTATTTAAACACCCTTGTAGATTATTATGTTTCATTTTTATTAATCCTTTATAACATAATATATCATATTTTATTGAATGTTTTTTTATTAGATTGATTGTGGATGTAAAATCTTGATACCACTCACCATATTAATCTAAATGGTTAGTGATTATGTTTTCTAATTGGGTAATGTTATTTACATTTCATATGTTAGTTTTAATATGAATTTATATGTTGAATATATTTCACCCCTTTCATATAAGGAATGGATTGGACTTAGTAAGTGTCAGGTGGGGCCTGTTATAACCCCTCAGTGCATCGGTAGGTCTCACGAGAAAACATAGTTTGGGTTTTACCAATATATATATAGTCTTCACATGAGGCCTTGATGGTATGGTTATTATGTAACACATTATGTATTCCCTCATTATGAAACTAGTAATTTATTGTCCAGGTGATTATTCAACTTCTATAATATCCATGGTTGTCTTTTATTATTCCATTATTTTTAGATTTTATTCATTACACATTATGTTAAAGATTCTATTTTAATGTAATGTGTTATTTAGTTATTCACTATGCCATATTATTTTTTCTACCACTATATTACTTACCCTTAATGAGAAACTAAGCTCACCCCTTTCTTAGGTTTCCTTTACCCAGGTTATGAAGAAGAAAAAATTGAATAAGCTTTCAAGGATGTAGTTTATTTCATTTTATATTTTATCATGTTTTATTTTATATTCCTAATGTATTCTAGGTATCATAAATGTAATGTTTCCTTGCAAGACTGTTAAAATGATCGGTCCTTCAAAATTTCATTCCTTATAATAATACCAATGTAATAAAATATTGCATAGGCTTTGGTCTTCTAGGGTTGATTCATTACACTAACACCCAAAGATTTTATGGTATTCCTCTTTTAAAATTTAATACCCTCAATAGTTTATGATTCATGAAACACTGAGTATAAAACTATAATTTACTATTAAATATGACCTTTGCAATAGTAATTTGACCAATAGAAATAGTAATATAACCAATCGAATAGTAACTTCACCTATAAAATTATAAATAAAATTTTGAAATATTATTAATAATAATATGGTATGTTTACATTGTGTAATAAGTAAATAAATGTTTTAAAAAAATAAGTTGAGTGTTTGACTTTCTATGTAAAATAAATTTTTATTAAATTTTTTTATAAATTAACACAATAATTCAAAATAAAATTTATTTTCATAAAATAGAATTATAAATTAATTTTTTTATTATGATTACAATATAATTTTGTGATACCTTAATTAATTATTCAATGTGTCTTAAAAAAGTTATAATATTAAAATCTATATTTTCTAGTATTTGATGGTTTTATTTAAAAAATAAATTTCTAATATTCATAAAATTATTTTTGTAAAATGGAGTCCATTTTTTAATTCTACATTTCTAAAAATGGTTTGGGTGAATTTTTGGACGTTTCTAAAATAGTTGATTTTTTTTGTGAATACTGAAATACAATAATTTAAAGTATTTAACAAATACATGAATTATTGATTCATGGTTGGTTTATAGAGGATGTAAGACCATAGTATCAAAATATACTTCATTAGTTTAATATATTTAGAGATAAGGCTCAATATATTCATATTCTTGAGCCAAAATAATAAACTAATGAATAAACTAATGAGAAAACACTCCTCTCCCCCACTATAAATACCACCCCTCACCCCCTCTTCTCCTCACACCTAAAAATCCTTGAAGCCTATCCAATTTCTTCCCAATACCTCTCCCAAACCTATTCCCCATGTTATTCCCTTGATTTTATCACCCAAAATACCAATTGAGAGTTCCTTATGTAGGTTCTCATGGAGAGGAATTCAAGAGGTAAAATCCCCTTTCGGTCTTCTGATTTTCATTCAATTTATATTATTTTTGTATCATTTACTTACCTCCTATGTACAAAAAATAATGATAACTACATTATATTATATATAATGTAATTTTATTATGTTAATGGCATGCACACCATAAATTCTCTTTTCTTCCCCTTATTATTTTAAAAATGAAAACATCATCTGTGAGATGCTGATTTACCGCCTTCGTAGACGATGAATTTTCATTTTTTAAATATTCCTTAAAGGCTGGTAATAAATCCACATTTATGGTTAAAACACAATATAATATTTTTAATAGAACCAACATAATTTTTTTAAATAGTATATATATATATAATATGAAATCACATGACAAAACTAGTTCATGATTATCAAAAAAACACCAGAATAATCTAAATGGTAACCATTAACACTTTATCTAATGAATCATCCTCATATTAATAAATATATATATATAAAGGCCATTAAAGAAAATATATGTTCATTAATAGCATATAATTTCAATTCTGGACAACTATTACCATTTACATGATCTTCTATATATGTGTACAAGTGAATCAATCATGAAAAACAAGGAAACGAACAATCTCGAACAACGAAATATAATCTTATAACTCATCAAAATTCCATAAATGAATTTAATAAAATTATAATAAATTAAATAAATTATTAATAGGTTCTGAATTAAATTAATAAGGGATCTAATTTAATTATAGAGTACATTAAGTATAAATACAGAACACTTTCCGACATAAGATAAGAGATTCACCCCGTACATCCATTTTTCATTCGGGTTACACTTTCTCTCTCATTACCCCAATTTATGTCTTCTATATTTTTATATAATTATTATAAATTATATATATATTTTCCAAAATCATGTATCCATATCATTTCATCATTATTTAATGGTAAATACAAGATTTTATAAGGTTCCCTTCTCAATTATTTCTGATAATAAAGCCTGATTTAAGAGAACTTCCCAGTTTCATACCCATTATCATGTGCACTCCATAATATGTTTTATTCCACCCTTATTTTTATAAAATCAATAATTTTATCATGAAAAAATATATTTTTTCATTTATGGTTTTATTTGATAATTGTTCTTTTTTCTGTTTTAAATACACTTTAGTATTTTTCCCTTAAACTTCTCTAAAGAGGCACACTAATAAAAGTTTCTTAAATGGTATTTTTACTGGCTTTCAATTTAGCTGGAAATAATTTAATCCTAAAATATAATTTCATTTTCACTAATTTTATTTTCTGGGATATATTTTTTATAAGATAATTTTATGAAAAATAAAAATGATTTTTCCAAAAGATCTTTTCCTTCTAAAGTAAAAAAAGGGTATTTCTCTTAATAATTACTCAATGATTTTATTAGGGTATTTTCATATTTTTCAAAATAATCTATTGAATCTTATTATTAAATTTTACTGATATTTTATGATATCATATACCATATTTTATTAAATAGGTTATGATCCGTTTGACTGTTGATGTGTTGTCTTGATACCATTCACCATATTACTCTGAATGATTTGTGATTATGTTTATTGATTGGGAAAATTTGTTTACATTTCAATTTTATATGTTGATTATGTTTCACACCATTCATATGAAGAATTAATTGGAATTATTAAGCGATGATCATTACCCTCTATATCCCCTAATGCATCATTACCTCTCATGAGACAAACCAAATTGGGATTTTGATGAGGCCTTACCAATTTATCTTTAGATGTCTTGGATGAGACCTCGATGGTATGTTTCAAATGTCTAACATTATGAATTCCCTCATTATGATACTAGTAATTGATATTCCATGTGATTATTGAACTATAATAATATCCAAGTTTAGCATTATTATCAGGTGATTATTTATGGAATTATTTAATCATCTTTTATTCTGAAATATTATGCTCAATAATATTATTTAATGGAATGTAGTTTTAGTAATTCACCATTACTTATAGATTAAATCTATTTATGATAGTTTTTTTTTGTATTTAATACCCTTAATGAGAATCTTATCTCACCCCTTATGTTTGATTTTATCCCCAGGATATGAAGATGTATAGTATGATTGACTCTCAAGGATAATTGAGGAGTTTATGGGTGTTTCCAATAGAGTTTATATATTTTATTTTATGGATTAAATTGTTATATAAAGTTAATTTATGTAATGTATATTCTAATATCTCTAAAATAATCAGTCGTTTGGGATTCAGGTCACGTATATATGACAATGTAACAAATTTTGGCACCAGCTCCAGTCTATTAGGGCCAGAGCCTTTACATTCTATCAGTACATAAAAGTAGAAAACTCATGATTTTAATTAATATTAATTCCAATTCTAAGCATAATTACACATGTTTGTGGATAATAATATCCAATAACACTTATAACATGAGAAACTCCTATTGGTGAGTCTATTCTAATAACCTCATATCTTGGAGAATACCAAGAAAACAATTCATGTCAATAAGACTCATATTCTTATAAGCATAAAACACTTGATGGTAAAATATAATTCATGTCCTATCAGATATATTTTATCCATCCATATAATGTAGGTTTAATAATATTTTCATAGCACTTCATGGATCAATTCAAAAAAGGGAGATGTTATGAAATATCAACGTGACAAATAATCTCTATAAATTATCACATTATATGTTATAAATAATAACATAAATCATCTGATAAGATATAAATTTTAATTAATTTGAATATATATAGTTATTAAAATGTAAAAAGTATTTAGACCAATTAAAACAACTCTAAACGTATCACACATCCACTAGATCCAATTGTTAACGACTGTCAATCTATTCCCCATCACATTATATTCTCACTTATAGTGAAGTAATTATTTTTTAAATGGGGTTATATGTTATCCTATATGGAAACTCTACTTATTATGACCTTACACCTTTTAAAAATATCCCTTAATATGTGATATATATTATGTATATGCCTCATCCATTGATGTAACTTTGAGTCCTAGTCTAGAACTACTACTATAGTATTATCACAATACCATGTGACAATGAATTTAATTACATGAACCACATTCAGATCTTGGGTAATTATATATATCTATAAATTTTATTTATCTACATCATAGAGTGTTATATACTCTAGATTTGTCGCATAATCAGTTACCATGACCTTTTTTAATCTATTCATCCTCACAACACCTCTATTATGGGTGTAGACATATCCTGGATATGATTTAATATTTACCTAATCTATGTCAAAACTAGAATATGAATATACAATGATGATTATATTCCCACCTCCTTTATAAACCATGAACATATACTTATTACACCTCATGTACTTTATGAAATTATTTATAACCATTTAATGGAAATCTTCCGGTTCTTCTTAATATCTTTCTATATTCTCAAGGTGTAGGAAATATCAATCCTAGTACATAGATGATAAATTCAATCCCACATACATATTAGTTTATATGAATCCTATATCACCCCTCATATTTTTTAGGATACATATTCTTAGAGATATTTATTCCATGTGACATTGGAAAAAATACCCTCTTAAATGATACCTCATAGAATCTCATTATTACCTTGTCAATAAATGCACCATAGCTTCGTCCAAGCATCCCATTAGTTCTATCACTAATAATCTAGATCCCAATAATGTATGCTACCTAACCTAATTCCATTATGGAGAAACACTGATTCAACCACTTCTTAGTTAACTATAAGATGAGTATCCTGCATCAAATAATTAATATATCACAAAAATATACTACTAGAAAAATGATTACACTCATATTAAACCATTAAATTTACAAGTATCATATTCATTCCATATTAAAAATACCGTTAAGGATTCTTAAAAGAAAATATTACCTAATCAAGATGCTTACTTCAACCCATAAATTGATCTTTGAAAATTCAATACCTTATTTTCATTATTTGGAGTCACAAACCCACATAGGTGATTAATATAAACATATTAAATAAGGTTCCCTTTAAGGAATTATATTTTTATATCCATTTTAAAAATATCTTAATCAATGAATGTGGTTGTTACAAGTATAATTTTAATGGAATTTAGTATAAAAATTGGTGAAATTGTATCATTATAGTTTATTCATTATTTTTTTAGAAGCCAAAATATCGTTATAATTAATATCATTTCTTCTATATATTATTTAATATTTAATTACCATTTTCACCCAACAACCAACACATCCACATGATGATATAATAAAATAAAAAAAATTAACATGGAATACATATCAGAGTCCATGGGTTCCTTATATCATGCATCTTCTGATCTACATAAAGCCTTTGTATCAGTCACATTCTCATTATTATCAACTAATAATGAGTTAGAGTCCTTTATAAATTTAAAAACATATCTCTATAGTTTTATAAAATCTATGGTGTTAATATAAAGTACTTGTTTCTATAGATTATCCTCTTCCATGTGGATTTGTATAATACATTCCCATGCAATGTCCAATATATATTGATCCTCAACTCTATTCATGTGAGCCCTAACACCAATATATCTTTTGGATATTTTCACCCTCTTAATAAATTTTGGACATATATCAACCAAAATGATCTTATCTAAGGGGTTTTATGGATAACATATTTTAATATCCTTTTGATATCTAATAAAAATTCAAATTATTCCTTGAGTGGATATTTTATTTACAAATGAACCCTTAACAAATTCTTTATACCCCTATATATTAATATGTGACAAAATGGGTTTCTTCTCATACCAAAACTCATATAGTATAAAATTTTCCACATTAGTTTCCACTTGGTTTATTATGTACAATGTAGTATATAATTCATATACTAAAAAGGTTAATTGGAAACTCTCATGACCCATCATTGATTTCACCATTTACAACAAGGTGTGGTTCTTCCTTCTATACACACTATTTCACATTGGTTTAAAATGATTCTATTGAGATAATATCCCAAATTTTTATATAAATCCAATGAAATAATATCCATGATATTTTCTAATAAGGACTTAGTGAATTTTTATTATCTTTTTACCTATCTAATTTTCAACATTATTCTTGAATTATATGAATTTATCAATGGATTTAGATTTATACTATATTAATTTGAAAAACATATACCTACTTAAATCATTATTAAAAGTTATAAAGTAAGAGAATAAGGCCCTATTCTATAGATAAATTAGAACACACAAATATTAATTAACTAATAAAAAAATCTCTATAGCCCATTCACCGTTACTGCTAAATATATATTTAGACATGTTTCCTTATAATAAATCCAGAAATATATCAATTGGTTTTAGTTCAAAAGAATTTAAATATCCATATTGATATAAATATGTCATCCTCTTAGGGTTTACAATACCATTCTAGTGATTCCATGACTAGGTGTGACCTCATTTATTTGAATATTATTGGTTATCAATCAACAACACATGGTTTTTGAATTCTTGTACAAAAAAACTGTTGATTAAATGTTCCATACCATAACATGTGTTATCTTATAAATTTACTATATCTCATTCCTAAACATGAAAAAAATCCACTTATATCTAAAATAGACATACATACAATGTTTTTGGTAACTCTTAGAATATAATAATAGTTCCTCAAATTGAAAATCAATAATGTTTTCAATATAGGATGGTAGAATTCAATAGCCAATGTAGCCAATATTACTTTTTTTGAATATCTAAGATACACCTCACCTATGAAAACCATTAAATATATACTTAGTTTTGGTATTTGGATACAAATATAAGAACCAGAAGTTTTATATAATACCCAATTTGTAGTAATAGAAATATTACATTTGATGATGAATTCTACTGATGATTCCCTTTTATTTTTTCTCAATGTTTAATTTATTCTTCTAGTGGAACTTCTAACCACATGAAAAATATAGAAAATCATTTTCCTTAACATTACCCCTTGTCCTCCTTATCTTGGTCATGTATAAAGATACTTTAGACTTTTAGATAGTATTGTGTATTTTCTCCTTTCCTCTCATGCACCAAAAGACCATTTATTTTTCATGCCTCATGTCATTATCCACATAGTGAATCAATATATGGATTTATTTGAGTGAATTATAAATATTTTTCACATTAAAATTCAAAATAAAACTAAAGAATCAGTTATGTAATGTGGATATCATGTAATTAGTTCTTCGTTCCTAGGTTTGTGTGAGACCCAAAATGTTAAAATGATCAATACAACCAATCATCATGGATACAAGAGGTCCAGAGAGTATAACCTCTCTAAGGTTTCATTAAAAGAGTGCCTTGGTGATCTCATATCTCTGCTGTAAAACATTCTTATGATAAAGTTTATATATATGGAACAACATATTATATGTATCAATTTATTTACGTAGCTTCTATAGATCACCATTCATGGATGATAGTATAAATAACTGGGAATCCAATGAATCATCTAAGTGCCTCAGGTATATAAGGATATCCACCTCACTAACCTCTTGTAAGGCTCATCATGAACTATGTATTCCAGTATGTAATGCCTCCTCTATTATCATTATATAATGAATAAGTTCTTATGCCACTCCAAGAATTTATTACAATTTATAAGATATCATTTCCCCAAAATTGATCATAGTTACAATTTCAATGTACTATTTACTGACTTTTTTATAAAATAATGAAATTATGTTTTAGTACATTATATTGATTACAAAAATTTTAGCATGGACATTTTTATTTATCGGTCTCTCACTTTTTTATCAGATCCCAATATCCATCTCTATTAAATTCTGAATGTCCCATCACATGGAAATTCTAGTAGAAAGGATCCATATTTCACTTTTCATAAAAAACACTATATACATTAAAATTATTCAATGTTATTTAGGTAGGATATCATGATAGTTTCATTAAATCACTTATCTTTCTTCTATTGAATGGACTATGAAATCCTAAAATTTAAGACACGTATTTCGCTAATAGTTGCCTCTAAATTGTATTGAATAATCTATATAAATTTCACTCAATACTAATGGTTACATCATCCTATTATCCTTGTTAATAATGATTGATGACTATAACTGACATGGGAAATGTCCTGACCAAAACATTAGCTATGGGTGCATCATAACATAACTAATGGAAGGATTTAATAACATAATATTTAATTAATTTCATTAGTTATGAATAAATTCACATTATTTTATATTTTACATTTGTTATTAATATTTTGTGGATTTTATATAAATAATTAATAGTTTATAATAAAACAATTTTTTCAAAATCCTTCTATATCATTCCATTTTAGGATGATTTTTATTTCAATTTCTTTATGTGATCAATTATAAAAATAAATAAACATGAATTTATTAAAAAAATAACCATGCATTGGATAAAATTAAATAAATAATGGGAATAGTCATGATATTTGACTAATTGTCTTATTATTTAGTAGAAAATAAACAAATATTTGATCCTAGGGAAATAAATCATTTGGTAGGGCTTGACTTGAGTTATAATATTCTTCCTTAGTCTTGTGTGTCTCCTTTGTTGGCTTTACATTGGATTGGTTTGTATCCATATCCACTTACATTAGAGAACATTCATTTACATATATATTCTCACTTGTAACTGAGGGGATCTTTAGTTTGGGGTTACATAAAATAAAACATGTAAATGTGGGATCATACAAAACTAGGAGTAAAATATCATTTGAAAATCATAATATTTAATTTAATCACAAAACATTTATAAAAATGGTGAAATTAATAATTAAATTAATTATAAAAAAACACATACATTGGTTGGTCTAGATTATGATCATCTAGATATGTAATGGATACACATTTAATCTAAGATATCAATCATTTAAAGTCATTCCTTTGTAAGATAAATCACTCAAATTAATAATTAATCATATTATTAATTAATAAATTCATTAATCCTAAATTTCTATATGAATAGTCTTAAAGTTCCCAATAATCTATAATTTTGATCATATTAAATTACATTTTTTAATTTAAAATTATATAAATTCAAAGAGTGTACTAAAATGGGAAATAGTTTATACCCTTGTGGTTAGTCTTACATTTAATAAATTGGAGGTAACATAGTTATGTGTCAATCTTATTTTATTACAATTTATACTCCATCTCCTAAAACATTGTTATCCACTGTATATTTTTTATCATGTATACTGTACTTTCACAACATGTAAGATGGTGTATTGTGATATTACACAACATGTAGTTCTATGGGTTAATTTTTTGTAGTATTCATGGAGTTTTTTACCATACAACAAACCAATAATATAAGTGAAATGTATGGTTGTATTAATTTCTAATGTTCATGGTTTTTTGACCAATATACATGTGGTGTAACTTCATAAAATCGATAAATTAATTAATTTAGCATTTAATTTATAAAATATTATTTAACGATGGGTATCTCTAGCAACACATATTTCGGTTCATTTTAATACTAAAATAAAAATTCTATATATGTGTTTTACATACACACAATAACTGTGAATCCATGTGACCAGAAGTAGTTGACATAATTACATGAAATGTATTAGGTGGATAAATTATGTGTAATTATTTAATAGAATTATTATGTTAGAGGTATGGGGATTCTCAACTTATTTGGAGAGTGTAATTAAGGGTTCTATGATGTGAAGAGATAGGTTACACCCAATGTATTCCATTTTGTACCATGTTAATCAATTTAAAGTCATGAAACAATGTGTAATTAATATAAATATCATGTAGTTTGACCTCATGATTTCAATTAATTTCACCAGGCTAACCATATAGGATTAAATAACATGTACACTATTTACATACCATTTAATTTGATAAATTTTTTCATCTTTTATAAATTTTCATGAGGTTTGTAATTAATACATTATATGTAAAGGAACCCTCAAAATGAGAAACAATTACTACAGCGTGTCCTAGTGTGGTTGATCACACTACAAGATGTGAACTATTCAATTACATTTAATGTAACTGTGTCTATTGGACCAAATCTCCCACACCTATTGATGGGATATGAAAATGATTTTCACCTATTCATGGCTAGTATTTGGTTATAAGAATGTAAAAAACATGTTATTTTTTAATTTTATATTAAATAATGAAAAACAGAAATGTAATATCCAATAAAAAATTTGTATATATGATCAAAATTAATAAATAATTATAAATTAATACATGACTACTCTGATACCACTTGGTGGTTCTAGTTCTCATAGAGAATAATTCCCTGATAACTTCTAACAAAAATATCATTATTATATTTAGATAAATCCTCAATACATGAAAATTTATCACATAATATCAATATAGAGAATATTTATGTATATATAATTTATAATTTATATATATATATTCAGAATGAACATCACTTTTAAATCGTTAATTATGGATGAATTATTTTACATTCTTATCATATGATGGTTTTGTTGAAGGATCAAAAGATTAATCCCTCTAGTAGTATCCACACATCCTCTAGAAATCATCGTTTAATGTTGTTATAACACCAAGTGCTATCATGAAAATAAAATCACCATATATCTATAGACATTAATCATAACATAAACTCTTTCAACCTTAATGGATTTTATCTTTTTTCTCCCAATCTTGATAAGAATGAGGGGGGTTTTCTATTTAATAATGAGAGCGATCTTGAGATAAATCTCTATAGTCCTGAGAGAATCCTCTAGAGAAGATTCATTGTTCAAAACAACTACTCACTATTAAGAAAATGATATAACATCATTTTTTAAATATAGGTTTAGGTATTAAATATCACACATAAGACCTTACCTAATTCCCTTGTACAAAATATACCTTACATCCTATAATATTAATAATTTTATTATAATTTTAAAATGTGTAGACTCAGGAATGTTCAAATACAATTTTAATTAAATAAGTTAATATTTAATTAAATGATATTATATTATCTCCATATTATTCATTAACCTAACTCATCAATCCTCATTGGAAGTTAACATCTCGAAATAGTACATATTTATTTAAATAAATATATATATTAATGTCTGTCAATAAATAAATAAATAAATATCATATTCATTAACTCGTGAATAAATATTTACTTATTATTTAACACACCTACATATTAACAAGAATATAACTGGTTACTGAATATTTATGATCAACATCTCATGAATTTAAATTTTCCCTTAGTCATTGAAATAATATTTATTCTTATGTAAAATTTATATCAAATTTAATTGAGTCTCTTCAATACACTATTGTGTGTGACCTTCTAGGACTCTTTCTCAGTGGCATTTGGAAAGCTATTCTATATCGAACTCTAAGAATACTTCAATTCAAAAATATAGGAAAACTTAATATCCAAATATAAATAACCACATAAGAACAATCACACTATAAGATAATACCATTTTATTTATATCTCATCAAGAAGGTTGATTACTTGCATTGTTAACCTATATTATTGATATACATTTCTTTGAATACATGAAAATAAATCATAGATAAAATCTCCATATCCATGGTCATAGTCAGACAGTTACATTTTAATTAATGATGTGATATATCATCTTTATGTTTGGGAAGAGACATATCCTATCTTGAAGTTGTCATTAATTTAATATCACTCATGATTCACCCAATGTATACTACCTAACCAAAAGAATATAAAATCATGGTTTCTGTCAATACAATATATTACATGAATCATATTATGATTAAATAATAATATAATGTTTATTGATTATTACACATGTAAATATATTTTAATATTCAATGACACATATATTATATTGAATTCATATTTATGGGTTTGTTCACATAAACTCCTATCATGGATATTTCAAAGTATGAAATTCCATGAGGATAATTCTCATTTATTATAAATATAAAACAATTGATAGTCAATAATAATATTCTTCATATTATATAGATGTTATTAAACAACAAATTATCGGTTTTAAAATATTTTCATATCACTTCAAGGATATCATAGTAGTGGGGAACTGCTACGTCCTTTCAATGTTACAAACTTTCTTAGGAAATTATCAAATTATATGTTACACATAAGAATATAAATCATGTGATAATATATAAATATTAAATACATTGAATTGATTAATGTAGTCAAAAGTATAATGTGGTTAGATAAAGGTAACTAACTCTAGTAGACTCCCACTTCTTCTAAATCCAAGTACTATGTTATTTTAGTCTACAAGATCCCACATGGAATCAAATTTTCTATAATGATAATTATTTATTAAATGGGTCTTTCATGTTCTCATTCATGGAAAATTTATTTACTCTAACCTCACCCCTTTGAGATAAATCACTCAAGAGGTGATATATTCGAATTATATGCATTTTCCATTAATGTTACTACAAATACTTATCTAGAACCAAAAAAATATTATAATCACAATACAATATGTTAGGATTACTATTATTAGAGATCACATAAATATCTCAGAAAATGATACATATCCACATTGTTTATTTAGATGCATGAAAAGCTGTAATATAACAAGAATATACCATAAAATCAATGACCACAAGATTTATTGAGTTCTTCCTACTCATGTCTCCTAAATTTAGGCTATGAAAATATCATTACAATTATTTCAATCCATTGTGATCTATTTTGGAAACAAACATATTCATTTACATTGAAAACTAGATCCTTATATCCTCTTAAAAATAAGAACATGTCCTTTATACACCTCAAATTCATTAGGATAGTCTTCCCCTCCATCCAATATTTATCTCATGGTTAAACTTATATATCTTTATACCATTCTCAAGGTGTAGTAAACATCATGATTGGTATATAAAATTACATAAATTCTTGATCCAATCATAGATGTAGTTAGGATTCTACGAACCCTTTGTTTCCCCTCTTGTGTATGGGGAAATATTTACATTGTGAGATGTATTCCATGTGACATTAGAAACAATACATTATAATACTATTACATATAAAGTATCTTCATTATAATGTAAAAATATATACCATAACATAGTCTAAGGATCCTTTTAAATATATCATGAATGTTTTAGATACCTTGAATGTAGGAAAGATTACCTAAGTCCTTAATAGAGGATAATTGATTAATCAAATTTTAACTAAAGGTAAGGATGGTATGTGATTTTATATTAGTAATATTTCATTGGAATATACTATAATAGGAACAAAATAACTCCCATTAAAAATCTTGTAGGAAAAAAGATCATATTAATTATTTAAGATATAAAATTCCTTTAGGGAATCATCAAATGAAATATTCCATGATCTGGATGTTTGATTCAATCCATGATTATATATCTAAACATGTATAACTTATTTTCCTCATTTGGAGACACAAACCATGATTATTGTTTCATATAGACATCTTTCACATGGTTAATATTATGGAATTATATATTGACATATATTTTTAAAATTCAATATACATCATTAGCTGGTATGACAAGAAGAATTATAATTGACAATAGTATATCAACTGGTTAAAAGTATTCATCATAGTTAACTCCCCAATATTTTTTAAACACTTTAGAAACCTACTTACCTTTATAGGTACTAAATTTAAATTTCATTTCTTGTTTCTTATTGAATACCCAATTTCACCCAATATGATTTATATCCATTGGAGGATCTACCAAAATGATAACATGGTTTTTTACATGAAATACATCTCAAAATTTTATCCCTCTATCCATTTTACAACTTATGAGATACTTAATACTGCTTTTGTAGGTTAATATTTCATTATCATCTTCTAATAATGATTCAACAAACATGGTAACTATAGAACCATATTTACCTCGTTCTCTATCCTCTCAAAATCTCCAACATAGTACATGTGTCTCAATAACACCCTCTTCTATAGGACTTTTTGGAATCTATTCCCATTCCAAATCTTTTTACCTTAATCCTTGAATTCATTGAATCAAACTTTCTCTGAATATCTAATTTTTATAGGTTATCTCTCTCTCATGATAGTTGGGACATATATCAACCATAATCTTCTTATCTAAGGGACTATATATATAATATCATTTACTTTAATTATGATATTCTATAATGATACATAGTGTTCCATAGGGTGTGATTTTTTTTTCAAACATATACTTAAATAAGGAATCACATCTCCAAACAATAGTATATGAAAAATTATGTTTTTTCCAATTCCATTTCTCATATGGTACACCATATTAAATTTAATATTTCACTTTGTTTAATATATGAATTACAGTATATAATGTATATCTCCAAAATGAAATTAGAATACTCCCATGGCTCATCATCAATCTCACCTGTACAATAAGTCATTTTTCCTCCATTCACTTACAATATTCCACAATGGTGTCTATAGTGGAGTTATTTTAAATAGTATCACAAACTTCTATAGATAATAAATGAACTATTGGATAATATATTCTCAATTATGGCCTTTGTGGAGTTTCTTTATTTTCATACCAAATTTATTATATACTTCATTAATGAACTCCTTGAATTTCTTAAAGGATCCATACATATACCTCATTAATAAAAGTAAATAAATATCCTTAAAAATAAATATAAACAAATTATATAGGGAAAACACCCCTAGATTCAGCTATAAATGGACTAAATACATTTAAATAAATGAATTAAAATTGCATTATATCCCCTTTACACCTTCTACTAAATGGATCTTTAGAAAATTTTCCTTTTATACAAGATACACATTAATCATGTGGTCATAGTTTAGATGAATCCAAATATACATATTGATATAACTATTTCATGTTCTTATAGTTTAAATGACCAAGTCAATGATTTTTTAACTACTTGTGATATGGGTAATGTGAACTTAATTCCTTATCAATTTATAATACTTGATTTTTATATTCCAGTACATAAAGAATGTTCATTAATTTTTTTTATACCAATCCATATACTATCTTCATAAATTTTTCATCTATTATTCCTAAAATGGAAAATATAGCCATCAATATCTAAACTGGAGATGAATGTATTTGTTTGATAACCCTGGTCACAAAATGATAGTTCATTAATACTAAAATCAATCTTATTGGGAAAGTAATATAGAAACATATGATGGTTTGTTCATAAAAAATTACTCCATTATATGCATAAATATTCACCTCACATTTGGAAAAGATTTGGAATCTATATGGTTCCTATATTTGGATACAAATCTGACCATCACAAGTATTATCCAATAAACAATTTATAGTAATCAAAAACTTAAATTTAATAAAAAAACATAAATGAAGACACTTATTTCTTATTCACGTGAAGTTATTCTGGTACACCCTCTATAATATTTCATATAAATAATTTCATGGAGATCTCATATCTTTCCCATCTATAATTCTCTAGATAAATATCATAGGGGTCAGATAACATGGTTTATGCATCCATTTATTTGTGTACCTTCTACATATCACTTGTAACGGATGATAAAATTATTCATTGGACATATAATTCATTATAAATGTTTCTAATATAGAGAGATATCCCCCCTTAATATCCTCCATAGAGGCTCATCAAGAACTAGGGACTCAAACATGTAATGCTTCTACTATTGAAGTAATATAATGCACTAACATATGAACCACTCCAGGAAGTTACTACATTTCACGAAATTGACATTCTAAAAAATTTATCATAGGGATAATGTCAAGGTAATATTTGTAAAGAATTCTATTTTTACATGTATTATTTTTGGATACTATATTGATTATTTTTGTAGTCAGGTTCTCAGACAGTGTGAGATTCTGAGCCCTAGTGCTCCCAAAATAAATTGTTAAAATATATTAAATAAATTTATATCAAGTACATGTAGTTTTTATAAAAAAGAGAATTAACTCTTGAATGGGGTTCATAATCAGAAATCTAATTTCACCATTGAGTTCATAATGTGAGTTTAACCCTAATTGATACCAAACCTCTATTGACATATAAATTTTGAGAAAAAAATTCACAAGCACAAAATTAATAAAATAAATAAATTTACCAATTTAATTTATTTTGATTAATGTTGTGAACCGATCCTCTATTTGAATATGATTATGCCTCAACTCTAGGGTTATCCTCATAACATTGTATTGAGAGGAGTCATTGGAGGTGATCTTGTGGAGGATAGTTGGTAGACAACATCAGATTAGATAAGATCGTGGGTCATGTGAAAATAGATTTTTTTGATCTCTCTAATGATGGAAATGTAAGAATATTCTTCATTAGTGATAGATATAAACTCTATTTTATATGTATTATTTTTTATATTTCATCCCATTATTTTTTTGGATCAAATGTAGATCAATTACAATAAGATAATTGATTAATAAATTGATGGTAGATTTAATTGAAGTATTTATTTTGGTTTATTGATTTTTATTCCTCTTAATCCATTTGTATCTATGAAAACAGATCTATTCTAAATGAACAAAGGATGTGGTTATTTTCTCCTGTCTTATGGATTATAGATTTCTCCCTTATTTATTCTCCCATTCATAACCAATATTTTCTTTGGTATGGGTTTTGATGAATGCCTAGTATTCGATCATTGTGTGACCTTTATTCAGTGTAATTGATAAATACCAAGGGTGTGGTTCATGATCATTAATGAAATGAAGTTTTGAAAATGAATTATGATGATCAGATATGAATCAAAACAGATTTTTGGTTCCCATTTATCTCGGTTTTGATTGTGTGGCTATGGAGGATACAAGTGGTAATTTCCCAATATGATTCATATCTATGAATCCTGATCTCTGATTAAGGTAGTGTTGGTTGACCCTAGAGCTACATCCTCTAATGGGGGAGGAAATGGTTGAATGCATAGTGTTGAAGCAGAGGAGGAAACTAGTTGATGTAGAAAATCATGTATTACATAGTGTGTAATCCGACATTACATTTCATATGGGACCCCAAGCTATAGTGATAGCGTTTCCATAAAAATTAAATATCACATGTTGTGTGACCCAATCACACACCATGTTACTTGTTCTTGGTGGATTGGAATGTAACATGGAGGTTACATGGGCACAAGCATGACTAGAGTACATGGACATGACTAGAGTACATGGACATGACTAGAGTACATGGACATGGACATAGTACACCAACACAACTAGAGTACATGGGCATGGTCTAGTGTACACAGGCATGACCAGAAAGCATGAGAAGAGTTTCAGGAAATCACTACACACTGTGTACTATTCCTACATGTGGTTCATGTGGATATTTACATATCATGTGAGCAAGCACCACACAGGTAGACTGAGGTTTGGCTAGACACGCCGTGTACCCCCAATACAGACCATGTACCCCCTTTTATAGTGTTTTAACCCTTATTTTATTCATTGTAGACTAGTATCAATTGAGTGTGTTCCCTTGTTCTATTCCCTCAATGGTAATGTTTATAATTACATCCACCTCTCAGTATTGTTATCCCCTCTAGAGTATAAGTCTTAGATAGTGTTAGTGGTGTCCCTCTATGAGACTTGAGTGTGATCCCCTATCATCCTTATACCCTGGGTGGGGAACAGGGAATCAACATGAACTGCTTGATAATGGAATTAATTCTCCATATAGCTATCTGTATCAATAGGGTTTGAATTATCATTGGTATATAATCCCTTATATAGTAGGTCGATCCAAATTGGGTTCATGGTGTCCCCCATCAGTCATCGGTGTGAACCCTATCTAAGTAGTAGGATCTTCTAAGACTAGTGAGATTTCTTGAGTGGCACCTAATGATCAGGACCTCTTGGATGAGTTTCTTCAATTATAGCATGGATTGTGGAGTAGAAACTCCCAGAATGAGTATTTCTTCAAGTAAAATCTTGTGGATATCAGTTTTCTTTTGACTTCATGGAGGTGTGGTTTCCTTCTTGAGTATATATAGGTTTCTCCTTTTTTTATATTCAATATTATATTATTGTTTTAGGACGTGTATTATCAATTATATATGTTTACTGTTTGTGAGTTTTACTACTAGGTATTGTTATATTCACCTTTATATGTGCTCAATCCTCACATGTTGTGTCTTATTAAGATGATAACCTACTGGACGGTGTCCTCGGAGGACATGGAGCGGGTGAAGCATCACTTGAGATTGACTAGATGATTTTTTTGGTGGTTTCATTAGATCATAGTATTCTCTCATTGAGAAGGTTAGACTCTCTAGTTTTTTATTAGGCTTATATTCGGGCCCTTTTATCGATTTCAGTACACAACTATCATAGTTTGACTGTGAGATCACAGATGTATGCATTCATTGGTTTCATTTGTTTCACAATTCAACATTTTATGGGCTAAGAGATGTGTGTGTGTACATGTGAATTATGATAATGCCTCTCATGTGTTGGATATTCCTAACTGGCATTGGTCTCCAGCCCCTAGCCTATTAGAGGTGGACTTAGTATAATCACGATTTAGAACCCATTAGGTCGGGTCATGATAGAGTAGTATTAGTGGAGTTAGTTCTACCTTAGGAACAAATTCTATGATATTGGTTTGGGGTATCAGTATTAAGTGCTTTTAGTTTTTCTTTTAGACTTGGGAATCCAGTGTTGGTGCAATGGGTGGTGTATCCATATATAATGACTCTGATCACATGTATTTCAACTCAGTACAAATAGAAATTGGTTATAGGGAAGGTATTTTTTACATGAAATATATAGTAATGAATTGTGTTTTTCATGCCCTTCATGGGTCAGATCCCCATATATACTCTTTTACCATGTTATATATTTTTTATTTTAGGATGCCTCCATAAAGACAACCGGCCAGGATTCCACAGTGTTAGAATGAGGATGATCCTACAAGTGACAAGGCTTGAGTACAAGGGTGTGTAACAGAGATAGATCCTTTGGGTGGGTTACTATATATACCACTAACCATTTAGAAGAAACTAGAGTTATCAGTTATAGATGAGGATATATATAGGATGAGTGCGTGATATGAGTTCTAGAGGCATCAACCTCTAAGGTTTCAAGGTGTTCCAAACAACCAGGTAGTAGATTATTGGATAGTGGTAGTCACTCAATATTTATACCTTTTGAGGATTCATGTATATAATATGGTTATCCTCATAGCGAGTCTTATTCAGGGCTCTGCTGGGTGATGGTAGAATTTAGTGACTCAGTCACATGATAAGACGTCTCTCTCCTATCCAAACTATAAGTGTATATTCAGGGAGAAGTTTTATCTAGACACATTGTGATCAGTATGTATATAAAAGATTCTGCATCTATAGTATATAAATTTTATTGTGGTGGAGTATTTGGAGATGTGTACTAATCTCTTGCGATACTATACATAAATTTTTTGAGATCTATTTTTAAGAGCATGATACATTGAGTAGGGATTACGTTGGGATATTAGGGCTTCAGTGATATCTATATGAATTTTCACTTATACCAGAGTGTTAGAGTGATCCTTAGCGGTGGAGAGGTTCGTAGCAGACTAGGATCCAATAATGGGTGCTGGTATAGGGTATCCAAGAGCTGAGTCCTCATTAGTAGGTAGCTGAGGGATGTCTTAGGGATCCTATAATGTCAGACTCTTTCAGAATAAATCCTAGGATTCAAGATTAAGGGTGCATGGATCATAGGATGAGTAAATTTAGCTGAGGTAGAGGCTGTGTTTCTCCTACAATTGTCGATGACACATGGACTGTGATTTCCTCACAAGTCATATAGTTGATCAAGAGATGGTTGGAGGACCACATAGGTAGAGATAAAGGAAAGAGTAGGTTGGTCCACAGGGTGAAGAATGTGGAAGAGGGGATGGTGGAGTTTTAGGAGATGTTCAAAGATTTGATTTGTTACCACAATCACCCCTAGGTGGGCTACACTAGGATCATGGAGTTTTCGGTCAAGGACAAGGAAAACTGTAGGCTATGGAGGCCTATAAACCTAAGATTCTAGGGATACCATGTGTTCTTGATAGTATAACCTTGATGTGGATTGTGAATATTTGGTTGGGGAAGAATGTTATCTACTAGATTCACCATACCATTCCACATTTTGAGTGTCTCTTTTTCATTCTTATCTTGGTTTAGTTTTGATAATTACTTGAACCCATCATTATTTGTTTTCTATAGATTTTGTTTAAGTGTTTCATATTTAGTATGTCATAGTATTTATTTTATATTTTAAGAAATATTTATCAGAATCATATAGTGTTTGTTATGTTTGAAAGATAAAAATATTATCTTTATTTCATTTGTGTATGAAAAAAAGACAATTTAGTTGTTTATATGGTACAAAAATTCCCTGAAGTAGTTACAAGATGTTCATATGACATTGAAGTTTTCATATTAATGTCACCTATGAATTTTAATAATATATCAAGATAAATTTAACATATTTATGTGATCATTATACCGTTGGATATCTAAGAGTTTTTTCTAAATATTACTAGTCTATTAGGAAGCCTAAAAAGGATTATTTCATACTCTAAAAAATCACAAAATTTTCTATAATAGTTTTGTAACTCTACAGTGTATCATCTTAAAAATATTTTTTATTTAATTTACTTCAAGTTATATAAATTTTATAATCACTTTATACCTAACAGAATAGAAATCAATGAAGTTTATCTTGATTTCATAATTTTAAATCAATGTTTAAAAAGGTAATATGGATTGCGAATAAATTGTCTAAGGTTATGTGATTAGTTTTTAGAACTATAGTTTTTCTAGAATTTTATTATTTATATTCATCAAATATATTAGGATTTGTAAAAGTATGATTTATTATATTCTTTATCCATTAAAATATATTAATACTTCCTAAATATAAGTCTTTTAGGACAAAGGATGAATCTACTACTAAAGGGCTATAAAAAATCGTTGAAGTATCTAATAGAAAGCTGTCCATTTTTCTGAACCCTACTTTCTAAATAGTGAAACCATATATTTAAAAAATGGAAAGTATGGTTAGTCACCCATGAAATTATATTCAACCATACATTTTCAAACCTACTTATGATTAAAAAAAGTATGGTTCATGAACCATACGTTGGTGATGAACCCTATGTTCGTGAACCCTACTTTCAGTAAACCCTACATTACATTGGTAATGAACACTATGTTCATAAACCCCACTTTCATGAACCTTATTTTCTTGAACCCTACATTCTAGGAAAAATTTACCCTACTTTAATGCTGTTCACTTGTGTTATTTTGATGGAAAATCAAACTAATCATGTTGTTCATATCTTTACAAGATGAAACCTTTCATCTAAGGAGATTAAATTCACTACATACTTTTGAAACTAAAATACATAATCATGAACTAATGTGTGGTATGTTTTTAGTGTGTTTATTGGAACTTTTATTGATATATAACATGGTTTATATTTCAGAGTGTTCTCTTAATGTGGATATGACACGTTCTGAAATGGTGGTCTGTTATTTTCTAAAAAAATGGAGTTTTAGATCCACTGTTTCAAGATGGAAACTAAAATTGTGATTCCTCTATGATTACATAATGAAATTATATATTATTAAAGTTTATTTTATATACATTGTAGAGGCTCATATATATTTTTTAATCATGATAATTCATTATGAAAATAAGTACATTTGGAGCATAACGCTTCTACAGTAATACCGCATGAACATCCCATGAAAACAGAGGAGGAATATGTTGAAATATGTTTCTTGAACACCCAGTTGTTTTTTGAGAAAACCAACAAGAAGAAAAATAAGTCCACACAAAGGATGTAAATATAGAAAATAAAGATGGTTTCTACATGGGGATACTCATATGTCTACTACATGATCAGATGGAATAAATATTTAAAAGGTAAATTATACATAATATAGAGCATGGAGTTGAAGCGGCTTACAATACTCTAATTTACATTGTTCTTGATATTTTAAAGTGTCGTGTTTTTTCAATAATTATTTCATCCATTTACCAATTGGATAAATTATATTAAATACAAGGGATTATAGATAAATAAATTTCAATGTTTATGGTGCATTATTTTGGGAGAAAATGGCTAGTTTATTCTAACATCATTTTTCTAGTAAAGTCATAGAACAAAAATTTATTCGAATTCAAATATTTGAATTTATAATTGGATTGTGAAGCTAATTTTTAGGTTCTATTTTGAATATGTTTAAATAGGTTTGAATGGATTTAAATTAGAGTTTTAAATCATTCATAACTTCTATTATTCTAGAGATTTTATCGGAATATTTATTAATCCTATATTGAATGATTTTATTAGAAATTTATTCTAGAGGAATAAAGAGGCAACAATTCTATGATATTCTTTGGTATATTTATGAATTCAATGGACTCTATTTATTTTGAATGTCCAAATAAATATGAGAGAAATTACTGTTGGATATTTATTCACTATATATATCTCTCTTTGGAAAGAAAAGAAAAAATATACGATGAAGAGTATAGATATGAAAACTATAAGGAAAATAAAGTGATAAAATATTATACTTCTCATTATTTTGATGAAAAGAGAAATATTCTCTATAAATTATTATTCTCTCATGGTGTAAAGAAGATGAATTATTGTTCAAATATTTTATAATCTATTTTCTACAATCTTATGAACAATAAGAATCTTGCTCGACATTGAATATTATTTTTCTACTATTGATGAGAATTATTGAAGATCATATACTTTTTTTCTGTTGTTGTTGAAACTGTGAGTTAAACAAGTTTCTAAACAAACTTCATCTCATATGATTTCTTTTTAGTATCAGTTTCTTATACTCAGTTGTGGTGGAGTTTCAGCTTGTCTGACTAAACTGTGGATATTTTGGTTCCCTGTAAAAGAACTAGATGGTCCTATAAAATCCAAGTAAAGTGTCAACTACCTGTACTCATTTGTAGAGGTCTCCAGATAATAGGACATACTAGTAAAATACACAAATCCAATAGAGTAGAGTGTTGGTGGAGTGAACTAGTGAATTTCTGTGCCCCGAACCACTATACATCATTGTGTTCTTTTCCTTTATTTTTTTACACTGCTTGATCAAGTTTAAGATAAAAGGAAAGGATTGATCCATATAAAGAGGGATACTTTAATTTTTAATTATTTATAAAAGGACACAATTAACCCCCCCTCTTGTGTCTTCATCATAACCATTCCAACCCAATAATTGGTATCAAAGATAAGACTATATTGGAGATATTTTTCATTCTAGAAATATATTTCTACATAATGAAAACAACTAATATCAGAGGAAGTGATCTATTTATATATTTCACATTTTCAAAATCCTTGATAATTATTTTTTTCTATTTGATACAGAATAATTTGTATCAATGGTTGGAAAATTTTGGAATATTAAAGATTTCTTTTGGCTCTAACAATCCTGAGTTAAATATTCAGATGAATAAAAATATTAATGGATGATATTAGAGAAGGTATGTAGATGATCAATGATCCTTATTTTACTAGTGATAATTATGGATACTAGAAATATCAAATGACTATTTATTTGTAGAATCATGGTTTCAATGTTTACATAATGATTGAAAAAACTTATAGAATCCCTAGAGAACCAAGAAAGTGGGATGACACAAAGGAAGATGAATATGATATTAATTCGAGGGATATAAATAATATCATATGTGGACATGATCCTGATTTATTTAATCACATTTATCAATGTGATACCACCTATAAGATGTTGTAGAAAATCACAATTGCTTATGAAGGAACTGATAAATTGACAGAATTTAACAATGATGATGATTCCTTAGGAACACTAATTTTAAAACAAATTAGGCCTTAAAGTAGTTGATTGAGATGTTTCAAGTTGAATTACAAATAGAAACTAAATATCATATTTATATCAAAGATGAAAATGATGAATTCAGTGTTTAAATGGATGAATTTTTTTATTATAGTAATTTGGATTCATGAAATGAATCTACTATAAATTCTAAAACAAATAAAGAAAGTAAAAAGTTAAATATAAGTCTTATATCTCACACTAATTAGGTTCAATCATATTACATTTAAAATTATGATTCAGATAAAAGTGATAAATATTGTTTTTGGATTCAAGAGAAATTTTTATCCATAATTAAGGCTCATATAAAACATAAAAAATATTATGATTCTATTTCAATTGATAATGATAATTTGTCAATGAAAATTATTTATTTAAGATAAAATGATTCCAAAATTTATTTTGAATTGCATGAAAATAAAATTAAATAATTGTTGGATTAAATTGATAATTAAAAAAGAAAACATCAATTATGCTTATTAATGGAAATAATTATTTCAATCAAATTCTTAGTAAAAATAAAATTCACAACCGAAAAATTGTTATTGGTAGTAATAGAGTAAACCCAAAATTATAAAAGAATTATTTTATTCCTTGTTCTACTAGAAAAATAATGTCTAATATTAAATGATTCTAATGTGGTATTAACAAAAATTATTCCAATGACTACTATTTTAGAAAACCTCAATTTTTGGGTGTCAAGAATGTTCATTATTTGAAAACATTATGTAGATTTAAATATAAAATGTTTGATCAAAATAAAAAATTTTGGTTACCTAAATCATTAGTTGCTAACACTATCAGACAAAAAATCATATTGGCACCAAAAGGTAATTGTATTAGATATATTGTAGGTTTTCACCATTGAACATCATCATTATATCATCATGTGGTTTCATGAAAATTTCATGTAGATTTATTTTAAATATTTTATAAATGATGAAAATATCTTAAGTCATTCGTTACTTGAAAATTTTCATTGATTTGTAACTATTAAAATTCAAGAATTATTTTAATTTCAATTATAATATTATATTTAAATTATATGAATGTTTTATATAGGGGGAGAAAAACATTTAAATGGTTTATAATTTTATTCCTCTACATTTAATTACTCCTATCCTTAAACTGTTAAATCATTTTATCACACGATTTTTTAATGAATTAATTTTTTGAATTATTTTATTAAAAAATTATCATCCAGAAACTCTTATGATTTTATATAAATGGTTATCTTGAATGTAAGCATGTGTTTAATTTATTACTATTAAAATTAATTATATGTGATAAATTAATGCATTACCATATGAGATAAATTGTTCTATTATTAGATTAAAATATACTAGTCATTTATAACATTTGAAAATAGTCATGTTTAAATCCTTACATTAAATTATTTGAAAATATTTTCATTTAATTAAAATTCATTGAATTTTTTTTATTTAATTACATAAATATCTTTTAAAATTATGTTATTTCTTAAGGGGAGTTATTTTAAAATTTAGAATGTGTTTAAATGTTTTAATATTATAACATGGATTAAATGTTTTAATAAATTCATTAGAAACCATTAATATTCATCAAATAATATTATATAGGTTTTCAGTATAACTTTATTATATATTTTTATGTTTTTAATGGAATCTTGAATTTAGGGGGAGCTTATATTACTGTAAGTATTAAAAAAATATATTTTGCATATCATTCTCAATAACTAATATTTTTTATCATTACAAAAGGAGGAGAAAAGTTGGTAAATAAATAGGATTTTTTAATTATAAAAAAGGGGGAGAATTTTTAAGGGATCCTTTCTATTATTTTCTTGGTTTAGTTTTGAAAAATGCTTCAACCAATCATTATTTGTTTTTAATGAGTGTTTCAGATTTAGTATGTCATGATATTTATTTATATCGAAAGAAATATTTATCACAATCATATGTTGTTTTTCTTTTATAAATATAAAAATATTACCTTAATTTCATATGTTTATGTAAAAACCCAATTCATATGTTTTGATGGTGAAAAAATTAACTATAAAAGTTACAAGTTGTTCAAGTGACATTGAAGTTCTCATATTAAAGTCACCTATGAATTTTGATGATATCACAAGATAAATTGAATAGATTGATGTTAACCATATATTGTTGGATAGTTAAGAGATATATCTAAACTTTATTAGACTATGAGGATGTCTGAAAAGTATTTTTTGGTAATCTAAAAAATCATTAAAGTTACTGTAGTAGTTTTGAAACTATACAACATAGAGACTTGAAAACCTTTTATATTTGATTTATTGATAATTCTATATATATCTTAATCACTTGAAACATTGGTGGTATGAAAATATAAGAATTTTATATTTATTTCATCAGTTTATATAAATTTATAAAGAGGTATTTTTAATGTTGAATAAATTGTTTGAGGTCTTGTGATTATTTTTCAGAACTATTGTTTTTCCAAAATGTTATTGATTCAGTTTTTTGAAGATATCAGGATCTGTATAAGTAGGATTGATTGGATTATTGATTCATTAGAAAGGTCATATTATTTCATAAATATAAGGTTTTGATGATGTAGGTTTAATCTACTGTTAAAGGTATCTAATTTTTTTTTGATGTAACTAAAGGAAATTTTTCCCGTTTTATGCACCCTACTTTTTGAATAGTGCAACCCTACATTAGAAAAAGGGAAAGTATGGTTAATAAAACTTCAATTTTTATTGAATCATATATTGAAAAACCTACTTTTAATACAAAATTTGGGTTCATGAACCATACATTGGTAATGAACCCTTCATTCATGAACCCTATATTCAGTATGATCTATGATACATTCATGTTGAACACTATTTTCATAAACCTTGCATTCAAGAACCCTATGTTCTTGAACCATACATTCTGGGTAGAATGTACCATACTTTCCTGTTGTTTCCATGTGATATTTTGATGGAAAATAAAAATAAGCACGTTGTGCATATATTTACAAGATGAAACCTTGAATCCAAATATATTAAATTCACTAAAAACGTTTTTAACTAAAATACAGAATTTTGACCTTAGGTTTGATATGTTTTTAGAGTGTTTTTTGGAACTTTTGATACTACATAACCTACTATATATTTTAATAAGTTCTCTTCATGTGGATACAACACCCTTTGAAATGGAGATCTTTTATGTGCAACAAAATGGAGGTTTAGATCCACTGTTTCAAGATGGAAACTAAAGTTGTGTTTCCTCCATCTTTACATGTTGGAATTATACATGTTGAAAGATTATTTCCAGCACCTTTTAGAGGCTCAAAGCATATATTTATCATGAAAAATAATAATAAAAATAAGGTTGTGTGAGTAATAAATCTTCTAAAAATATAGCACATGAACATCACATGAAACTGGAGGAAGAAGATGCAAAAATATGTTTTTTTGAAAACCTATTTGTTTCATGAGAAGATGAACAAGCTAAAAAATAAGGCCACATAAAGGATTTTAGAGATGTACAATAACATGAGAATGGAGGAACTAAATATGGTTTCTAAATGGATAAACTCATATGTTTGCATCGTATTTGGATGGAATAAATTTTAAAATGGTAGATTTTATAGAAAATGGAAAATGAAGTTTAAGCATCTTATGATAATCTATTTTACATGGTTCTTGGTATTTTAAAGTGAAATTTTTTTACCTAGAATTCTTTCAAAATTTTATTATTTTGATAAATTATAATAAATCCAAAGGATTATAGATAAAGTGATTTCAATGTTTATGGTGCAGTATTATAGAGAAATGTAATTTCCCAAATTTTCCATGTATTTTTTTGAAAATTATATGGGATTATTTGGAGACTAGGCATTGAGAAGACACATCATTCCAAGGATTAGGGTGCCCAAAATAAATTTTTTAACAATTTTTATGTTTATTAAAAATAGTGTGTGTTCTTTATTTTTATAACTTTTGAATGAGTGAATGGATTTTAAATCTAAGGGCACCATTGTGTCCAGAGTAGTGAGTTTTACTTTAGTAGGACCTAACTTCGGCAGGTCGACTATGAAAATAATTTTTGGATGTTTTAAAGGAAAATAAAATAAACTTAGAAAAAGTTTATTTTAATGTTTAACAGTGATGTAGCATCACTGTGATGCCACAAATAAGCAGTTGTTTTCTATCATAAATGAAACAACATGGAAACACTAAAACTCAGTGAAACAATGATGCTAAAACATGTGTCTTTATTTAATAGATTTTCAAGGTTGTGAGATCAGATTTACAATCCTTGGAGGCTCTGAAAAAAAGGGAAACTCATTGGAAAATCCTCTTGTCGATGAATGACAACTGGCGGAGGATTGATGATCAAATTCGGAATAGGCATCGAAGGATTGATGAACGATGAACTCAGGACTCATGCTTCGTCAATGATCGATCTAATCCTTAAGGTAGGTGGTTTATTTTCTTCATGATTTCTTTCCACATTCTTTTTTCCAATGATGAACGCAGACCAACCCACGAACAGGTTGATCCACGATTCGTTCGTTCTTTTGGGATGATTAAATATGTGGTATTAAATCTCACGAATCATATTAAATATTCTCTTGATCATCTTTAATATTTTTGCTAACATGAATGGGACAAGACCGAATTGAACAAGGGAAAGGTCCATTCTAAGGGTATTGTTGTGCTTATCTCTCTTCCTCATTCTTGTGTTCTTTGAATATGGACCCTCGTGGTCATGTTAGGATTTTTTGAGAGGATCCAAATGTGATTGGACCCCCAGAGCAATGATAAAATGATCTTGAGTGGACAGAAGTGAAGAATGTGACACAAGGGTAATATGAGTGTTTTTTTGAAAAACAGAGCATTAGAGTGCGATCAAGGACCCTTGGAAGAAGGGAAGGTGGCGGCGGTGCGCGGCGGCGCAAACACCCTGTAGATGACTGCCACCGGATTGATGGTCAGCGACAGAGGACCCCACGGTGTGGTGGCCGTGGGTGGCGGACATGGATACTAACTTGATGGCTGGTGACATGCTCCAAGAGGACGTAGCAGGATGTTGTGTCACACAATGAAGGGTCGCGGTCCAGTGAAGCCATGGTGGAACCTCGCAGAAACTATCATGAGGCGGTTCACGCAGTGACTGACTGTGTTGAATGTGGTGGTTATCCACATTGACCAAGTGTGTATGGGGATCCCACCATATCCTGGGTGAACGAACCATCCCACTTCAGTGGGCCAGGCTTGAGTTGGAGGACCAGATGGGCAGTGGGTTGGACCTGACGGGATGGGTCGGACCTGGTGGGTTGGGGTGAATGAGACTCGGCCCAGGTCGGGTCGGACGGGACCTGGCCCAAGTCGGGTTAAATGGGACTTGACCCAGGTTGGGTTGGGTTGGTCTGGCCGGGTCGGACCGGACCCAGACCCAACCTTCCTCCTTTTTACTTAAATTCCCATAACTCTCAAACTGTGTGTCCATTTGATGATATTTTTGTGGTGTTAAGACCCTTGTGACGAGGAGGTCCTTTTGAGAAACTATAATTTAGTTTTTCTAGATTTTGGGATATTTCCCATTGGATCGAGGTGGAGGGGATCCTGAAATAAGCTATCTTAGGATGGAACCATGCGACTGGATGCAACCTTGAAGTTATGTGATTAACTAGACTACATGTCTTACATAGACTATGTGTCTTATCTAGACTTCGTGTCTTACTAATACATAGTTGGTACTCCATGGTCCCACTAGGGTGCGGGTCCTCTAGTCTTTGATGACACTCCATGTGTTACCAACACTCTGTGTGTTACCAACACTCAGTGTCTTATCTACACTTCATGTGTTACCTACACTCCGTGTGTTTCAGACACTTTGTGTGTTACCTACACTTTGTGTGTTACCAACACTCTACGTTTTACTACTTGAGGGTACTTTGTATTCTCATGAAATTCCTATTTATATACTATAGACTAATAATTGGTGTGAGATGACTCTAGTGACTCTCTTGAATGTACCTCTTAGGGGATACACTTCGTGTGCCTCTTTGGTAGTCTAATTAGTGTATTTATTAGTGATCTTATTTGTGGTATACTTCGTATAATTCATTTGTGGTTTAGTGTGCCAACTGAGTATTTTTTTAGTCACCCTTTCACGGGATTCACCCGCACAAGTCGTGTCTTGTGCAAACAATCAGCAGTTTTGACTAAGTACTTGGTAGGATGGAGATAAGGGTGCTTCAGGGTGACCCAATGGATGTGGTTCTCTTCAGTGACATTCATATAGCTTACTATACCTACTCTTCAGGTAGGGTTTTCTGTAGATGATATCTAGGAGCTTGTACTTTTCTAATTCTATTGGGCATGTATTCTGGCTCGTTTACCTTACATTTTGTACTGTTACTCTGAGTGGGTTTTCTTAGTGGTTTTTATCCATGTTTACCTATTTTTTTTTTCAGTTTCACATTTTTCTTGGAGATAGGTGCGTGATTACAAGTAATTGGGAAAATTCCTCCCACTTGTATAATATGCCTACTCATTGCTAGTTTCTATCCCCAGGCCTATGGAAGGTGGGCTTGGGGTAATCACGACATGGGCCCCAGGAGACGCGGCATGAAATAGTGGTATTAGAGGAAGTTTGGTTTTACTTTTGTTTTGGGGAAATAGTTTAAAGTGTTTTGAGTTCGTCTTTTAGGCAAGGGAACCCAGTATTGGTGTGGTGGATTATGTATCCATACACCAAGACATTGAATTCTATATTCTATCTTGGTACATGAAAACACTAGTTTTATGGGAAATTAATGGTTCATTCATCCTATAGGAATTGTGTGTTTGATAATGTCCTTATTGAGTCAATGTCATCTCACTAGGTATACTCTACTGATCTTTTTACATCTTTTTTTGTTCCAAGATGCTTCTACACAGGAAACCCACTAAGATTACAAGGCGTGACCGTGAGGATATTCTGCCGAGCAATGAGGCATTGGTGTAGGGAATGTTTCCAGAGATAGAACATCCCAGTGGTGTAACTGCGATACAACCACCTGGGGAGCAACAATTACTACCATATTTACTGGTAGAGGATGCACACAGGCTTAGTGCATTGCATGAGTTCTAGATATAGGTTCCTCCTAGGTTTCTAGGTGAGACAAGTCATCAGATAGCTAAGGATTTTCAGGAGGTAGTTATGTGTGTCTTCCTCTTAGAGAGGATTCCTCCCAACTGGATGGAAGTCGTAGAAACAATCCTTCTTCATGGCTCAGCAGGGAGATAATGGAGCCTAATGACTCAAACGCATTAGGAGGTGATACTATCCTCGACAAACTTCAAGAACCTATTTATGGAGGAGTTAATTCTAGAAACGTTATGCTCTATGCGTATATCGGAGCTACTACACCTGCTGTAGAGTAGCCAGATAGTATTAGAGTACTCGAAGAGATTCACAGATCCTTCTAGATACTCCATCGACATGGTGCAGGACCCGTTATTCAGGGCACATGCCATCAAGTAGGGACTAAACCAAGATATCGGGGAATCGATGATATCCCTTATCATCTATACACATATTGGGGTGCTGGAGATATGTCTACATGTAGAGATATTTCTTGTGTAGCAGACACTGAAAGGGGGAGCTACCATCGGGTGGCAGTTAGTGGAGTCTTTGGCAGCGGGTACCTAACAAATAATGGAGTGACCCAAGAGGGTCAAGAACTCCTGGGGAAAGCCCTAGGATATTGTATCTTTGATGTGATACTCCTATAGAAGATAAGGCCAACTGATGGATAAAATGTGCTACCATTGTAGCAGTTGGGGGCATCCAACTAGTGATTGTCCGACCATCCATATGAAAAAAAGGAGATGGTCGAGGCACCGCCGAGGCAGTGAAGGAGGTAGGAAAAGAGCATTCCTTCAGGTTGTGGACATGATAGAGGAACATGACAAGTGGCAGGAGGTGGATGGAGGTTCAAGTCACTACTACCACCACCCCCAGGTGGTCCAACCCGAGCTAAGGGAGCTGGTGGAAAGGGGCGGGCCTAGATTCAGGCGATAGAGACATACATTACTGATGCTTCAGAGATGATTATAGGTACAATCTATTTCTTCTCTAATCATGCTACAATTATTAAGGAAATAGGTGTGAGTCACTCTTTCCATGCCATAGAACTTGTTCGGAGCTTGGAGATTCCAATGGAGCCATTGGCTCGATCCTTAAATATAGAGACTCACAAGAGAGGAGATTCGATGATCACACACTGGCGTTGGCAGTGTGAACTTACTCTTTGGGGTGAGAACATTGGTTGGGATCTCCTAATAGAGACTTCTAGGCCTTACAACATCATTCTGGGTATAGACTATTTATCCACAGTTCATGCTCAGATTGACTATTTTGGGAAAAGAGAACAGTGTGTCCATGGAGATGGGACCATGTTTTCTATTAATAGAAAAAGGGAAATGCATGCAGTATAGGATGGAATCTCATGTAAGAGGGTGCAACCAATCACACATCAGTTGGTTGGCATGACCCTTGGTGGAGTGGAGGAGATGAGTCCTTAATTTCATGCGATGGTGGATGAGTATGAGGATGGATTACCTAATGATGTACTGGGATTACCTCCTCACATGGAGGTGGATTTATACATTGATCTATAACTTGGAATGGTACTGATATCTACAACCGTATTTATGATGGATCTCATGGAGCTTCGGGAGCTAAGGGTATAGTTGGAGGACTTTCAAAGAAAGGGGTTCTTGAGGCCTAATGTTTCACCATTGGGAGACTTAGGTTTTTTTTCAAGAATGAAAATAAGAGATTGAGGTTTTGTGTGGAAATTCATCACCTAAACTAGGTAACCATGAAGAAAAACTATCCTCTAATGAGGTTCGATGATCTCCTTGATTAGTTGAAGGGATAGAGATGGTTCTCGAAGATAAACCTCAGATTAGGCTACCACCAACTTCATGTACGAGATGAGGACATCCTGAAGATGGATTTTAGATATCGGTATGGTCACTACTAGTACATCGTGATGTCGTTTGAAATGAAAAAAAATTCCCCAATAGCGTACATGGGACTCATGATCATGATCATCCATCCGTACTTGGACCGGTTTGTAGTTGTCTTCATTAGTGTTACTCTATTGTATTCAGTGTCCAAGGGGGAGCATGCGATACACTTGAGGACGGTCCTAGACTTACTCCGAGAACACCAACATTTCGAGAATCTCTCGAAGTGTCAGTTATGGATTCAATAGGTCCACTTTCTAGGAAATGTCATCTCATAGGCTTGAGTTACTATGGATCCAACAATGATTAAGGCAGTGCTTACTTGGGAGCCACCCAAGAGCATTACCGAGGTACGAAGTTTCCTTGGACTAGCTGCGTACATACATAGGTTTGTACCCAAATTTTCTAGAGTATTAGAATCCATGAACGCTTCGACAAAAAAAGGGAAACCCTTTGTGTAGGAAGAAGGTGACCATCAGAGTTTTCAGCAGCTGAGATAGAGAATGACAATCTCATATACCTTCAGGTTTCCGTAGGAGGGATATGAGTATGTGGTGTTCTGTGATTCCTTAGGAATCATACATGATTGTGTCATGGTTTAGGGTAAAGTGGTGATTTCCTATGGTTCTCAGTAGTTGAGACCACATGAGAGGAACATGCGACCCACGACCATGAGTTGGCAGCAACAGTCTTCTAATTGAAGATGTGAAAACACTACATTATGGGAGAATGATTTATCATTGAATCTTACCACATGAGTCTCAAATATATATTTTCTCATAAGGATCTGAACTTGAGGCAATGGTGTTGGCTAGAGTTATTCTAGGACTATGAATTCAAGATAGTCTATACTCCAAGGAAGGGGAACATGGTGGAAGTTACTATCAACCAGAGATAGAGTTTACAACTACTGAATAATGCCTCAGAGCTATCGACCCCAATTTAGATATCCTTCATGGATAAAGATAAATAAGCTTATCTATAGGTGACGATGGTTACCCATCCACTCTTACAGTGCATGTGGGAGGTATATCTCAGAGTTGTCAGCTATGAGACCAGATGTGCTCATATGCCCACAGGGCATTCCCCTAATGGATATTCAAAAGGTGGGGGGGACGCCATACTTTTTAGAGGATGCACAATTTTATCAAAAATGTTGTGAGAAGAGGTGTTGGGAGAGTTCCATACATCCCCTTTGGTAGTACATCCAGGTGTGGAAAAGATGTACGAGAAGCTCCAATGTTAGTTTTGGTGGTTAGGGATGAAGAAGGTAGTGGAAGAGTTTTTCTATAAATACCTCACTTGTCCAAAAGTGAAGGATGGCCACCAGGTTCTAGAAGGTATGACTCAACCCCTTGAGGTGCTAGACTGGATGTGGGATGGAATATCACTAGACTTTATGAGAGGTTTACCATGTACGTCCAGGGGTGATGATACCATCTGGGTCATTATTGACAGACTCACCATATTAGCCAACTTCATAGTGACTCGGTAACATGGTTTAGTAGAGAGCTTGGGAATCCTCTGCGTATAGGAGATAGTTCGACTCCATGGAGTCCCATCTATGATAGTCTCATATCAGGATGTGTGTTTCACATCCCGCTTGTGGAAGGGATTGTAGGAGTTTTTTGGGACTCGGTTTCCCATGAGCACAACTTTCCACCAGTAGGAAGATGTCCAATGGAACAGAACATTCAATCCCTAGAGGACATGTTACATGCTTGCATCCTCAATTTTGGCCATATTTTTTAGGATCACCTACCATTGGTGGATTTCACATAAAAAAATAGCTACCACTCCAACATCGATATGGCACTGTTTGAGGCCTTGTGTAGGCGACCCTGCAGGTCACCACTTTGCTGGACTGACCCCGGAGAGTCTGCACTCATGAGCTCGTAGTTGGTATAGGCTACTATAGAGAAGGTTCTGGTTATCTAGGAGTAGATATAGAATTCAAAAATCTATCAGAAGTCATATGATGATAGGTGATGAATCCCTTGGAGTTCTAGGAGGGAGACCATGTGTTCTTTCGAGTCTCTCCTCAATGTGGGATATGGATATTTGACTGGGGCAACAAGTTATCTTCAATGATCATCGACCCTTTTCTAATACTGTGTAGAGTTGGTGAGGTGGCATACCGTTTGGTCCTACCTCCATAGTTAGAGTGGGTGCATTTATTTTTCACATATCACATCTAAAGAAATACGTACATGACCATTTAGATGTCATTAATTTGGGAGAGCTGGACATTGAGGACCTGGTGACTTTCCCAGAGTATTCGGTAGATATCGCAGATCGAAAGGAGAGGATCCTTCATGGATGGTTGATTCCTCAGGTACGTGTTTGGTGGTTGCACAGGAATCTCTAGGGGAGCACTTGGGAGTGGGAGGCTCATATTTTTGCTCAGTATTCCCAGTTTTTTTAGCCCATGTTTTGGATTTAGGGGATGTAATGCCCTAGGGTGGGGAGAATTTAATATCCTGGATTTTCCTTGTAAATTTTTTGAAAATTATATGGGATTATTTCAAGACGAAACGCTGAGAAGAAACATGATTCTAAGGCCTAAGGTTCCAGGAATAAATGTTTGAAATATTTTTAGGTTTATTAAAAATAGAGCACATGCTCGGTTTTAGTAACTTTTAAAAGAGTTCTCAGATTTGAAATTCAAGGGAACCATTGTGTTCAGAGCAGTGGGTTTTTTTAGGCAGGGCCTAACCTCGAATGACGTGGGTCAACTGCAAAAAATATTTTTTGGATGTTTTAAAGGAAAATAAAAAAATGTTAAAAAAGGTTTATTTTAATGTTTAACAGTGACACAACAACATTGTTATTCCACGACTAAGTAGTTGTTTCCATTCATAAATGAAACAACGTAACAATTTTGCAACATAGTGAAATAGTGATGCTGAAATGCATTTCTTTATTTAATAGCTTGGTAGGGATGTGAGATCAGATTCACGATCCATGGAGGCTATGAAAAAAATAGAAAATGAGTTTGAAAATCTTCTCTTAGATGAATGATGAACGATGGTGGATCGATGATCATATTTGGAATATGCATCAGTATATTGATGAACGAAAAATGAAGGACTCACACTTCATTAGGGATCGATCCAATCCTTGAGGTAGGGGGTTTATTTTCTTATTGATTCCTTTCCCCATTCTTTTTTGCAATAATGATTGTGGACTAACCCATGAACAAGTTGATTTATGGTTTGATCATTCTTGAGGGATGCTTAAAGATATGGGATAAAGGGGGATGAATCATATTAAATCTTCCCTTGTTCCCCTTTCATATTTCCGATGAAATGAATAGGAAAAGACCAACATGAATAAGGAAACGGTTCATTATAAGGATGTTCTTGTGCTTATATGTCTTCCCTATTCTTTCATTGTTCACCGAAATACCCCTGTGGTCACATCGGGTTGTTCTAAGTGGTTCAAAACATGATTGGAATCCTGAAGAAATGACAAGACGATCTTGAAACCACGATAGTGAAGAAGGTGACCCGAGGATCGTATGTGTGCTTCCATTTCAAGAAACTGAGCACCATAGTGCGACTAGTGACCCACAAAAGGAGGGTCACTGGCAGTGGCGTGTGGTGGTGGTTCACGGCAGCAGTATGACCAACTGGAAGCAGATAGCCACCGGCTCAAAGGCTGGTGGTGGAGGACCCTATGGATTGGTGTTCGAGGGTGGAGGACAGGGTTGTTGGCTCTATATCTTGTGGTGGGCTTCGACTGGATGTGGTAGGAGGCTGCATCATGCAGTGAAGGGTCGCAGTATAACAAAACCATGGTGGGACCCCATGGTAACCACTACACGGTAGTTTACACAATGGCCATCTACATTAAACATAACAGTCAACCGCATTGACCAGGTGGGGACATGGCACCCCCCGCATCTTGGGTGAATGAACCGACCCACTTTAGTGGGACGAGTTGTATCTGGTGGACTAGAGAAACTGTGGGCAAGGCTGGTATTAGGCTGGGCTCAGCCGGGGTGGGCCATATCAGAGCATGTAGGTCAGTTTAGGTGGGACACGAGTCAGGTTGGGTTGGTCCAACTATGGTGAACCAGACCCAGACCCAATGGGCCCCTTTTTACTTAAATGCTCATAACTCTCAAAATCATGTTTCTATTTGATGAGCCTTTTTTGGCATTTGTACCCTTACACTGTGGCGTTCCTTTTGAAATACTCTAAGTGATTTTTCATAGAAGTTAGTGTGTGGTAAATTGTCTTGAGTACAAGGTTCTCCTAGAACGAGCATGCTAAGGATAGAATCTTATGGTTGGCTGTGACCTAGAAGCTATGTGATTACCTAGACTGCCTGTCTTACCATGACTAGGTGTATTATCTTGACTTTATGTCTTACTAAAACCGAGTCAGTAATCTCGTATCCCACAAGGGTGTGTGCCCACTTGTCTTTAACGACACTCTATGTGTTACACTCCATGTGTTACCCACACTCCGTGTGTTATCTACACTCTGTGTGTTACCTACACTCCTTGTATTACCGACACTATGTGTGTTACCTACACTATGCGTGTTACCAAAGCTCTGTGTCTTACTAATTGAGGGTACTGTGGATTCTTATAATAATCCTGTTTATGTATCATAGACTTATACGTGGTGTGAGATGAATCTAGTGACTCTCTTGACTGTACCTCTTAGGGGATACACCTTGTAGGCCTCTTTGTTAGTCTAGTTGGTGTATTTCTTAGTGCTCTTATTTGTGGTATACATTGTGTAATTTCTTTGTGGTTCGGGGACCCTGATGAGTATTATTTTACTCACCCCTTCATGGGATTTGCCTACACATGTCATGACTTGTGTAGATTATTGGTTGCTTTGACGGTTTCCTTGGTGGGCTGGAGACAGGGGTGCTTCAGGGTGATCCAACAGACGTGGTTTGCTTCAGTGAAATTCAAAAATCTTACTATACCAACACATCAGGTATAGTTATCTATAGATGAGATCTATTATCTTATACTTTTCTATTTTAGTTAGGATTGTATTCCCTACCATTTAATTTTCATTTTGTAGTATTACTCTATGTGGGATTTCATAGTGGTTTGCATCCATGTTTAATTGGTGTTTTTAGTTTCATCTTTTTCATGGAGACGAGTGTGTGAATACATGTACTTGGAAAAATGCCTCCCACATATGGAAAATACCTACTTGGCGCTAGTCTCTAGCCCATAGCCTATAGGTGGAGGGTCTGGGGTAGTCACGACATAAGCTACGGGGGACAGGTCATGACATAGTTGTATCAGAGTGAGGTTGGTTATACTTTTGTTTTGGGGAAACACTGTTAAGTGTTTTGGGGAAACACTATTAAGTGTTTTGAGTTTGGCTTTTGGGCTAGGGAATCCAGTGTTGGTGGGGTGGCTGACATATCCATACATAAGGACCTTGAATTTTTCTTTTCGAATCAGTACATGAAAACAATAGTTGCATGTAAAATTAATGGTTCTTTCATAGTTCATGAAAAGAAAAATGGACGGTTTATTCTAATGTCATTTTTCTAGCAAATTCAGAGGATAGAAAGTTATTCAAATTAAAATATTTGAACTTACATTTAGATTGTGTGGATAGTTTTTATGATCTATTTTGATTAATTTTAAATAGGTATTAATGGATTTAAATGGTAGTTTTAAATCATTCAACACATATATTATTCTAGATATTTTTTTGGAATATTTATTCAACTTATACTGAATTATTTTGTTAGAGATTTATTCTACAAAAATAAAGAGGAAATTATGCTACTCTATTATTAGAATATTTATGAATTCTATCGACTCTATTTATTTTTAATACCCAAAGTAAGAGAATAGAATTAAATATTGGATATTTAATACATATATATATATATATATATTTGGAAGGAAAATAAAAAATATATGAAGAAGAGCATAGACATAAAAATTCTGACAAAAAAAGTGCGAAAATATTCTGTTACTCATCATTTTGAAGAAGAGAGTAATATTCATTATAAATTATTATTCTCTCATGGTGTAAATAAGAAGGAAGAATATGAAAACATTTTCTAATCTAATTTTGTATATTTTAAGAATAATAAGAATTGTTTTCAATATTAACAATTATTTTTCTACTGTGGTTGTGCATTATTGAAGATCATCTGCATTTTTCAGTTGTTGTTGTTACTATGAGACAAATATATTTCTGAACAAAGTTCATCTTATATATTTTATTTTGAGTATTGGATACTCAGAATCTATCATGGTGGAGTGCCATATTCTTATACTAAGCTATATATATTTTGGTTCCCAGTAAAACAACCAGAAGGCCCTATATAATTCTTGTAAGGTGTCAACTTACCATACTCAACTATAGAGGTCTCTAGATAATAGGAACTACTAGTGAAAATCCCCAAGATCATGTAGTAGAGTGTTGGTAGAGTGGACTTGTGGATTTTTGTGCCCTGAACCACTATACATCGCTGTTTTCTTTTCCTTTATTTATTTTTCCTGCACACTTGACTTTAAAAGGGAAGGAAAGAATCGCTTCATTTCAAGAGGGACTCTTTAATTAGTCAGGGTTTATAAAAGGAAAAAATTCACCCCTTCACATGTCTTCATCATAGTAATTCTGACCCAACACCATATATTGGATAGATTTGATGAGGTGGAATACCACTGGGTGTACCACCAAAATTGGACCAAGTACGCGACATCATCCATGTATCGTAGATGAGGAGGTACATGCAAAAACCATCAAATGTTATCGACTTGGGAGAGATAGAAAACAATGGAGGAGAAACCTTTAAGAGTATCCAATGGAGATTGTGGATCAGTTAGATAGGATCCTTCAGGTTAATTTGATTCCCTTAGTGTGTGTCTCGTGGTTGCACATGAATCTTTAGTAGAGCATTTGGGAGTGGGAGACCCAGATTCGTGCCCAATACCTTCATCTTTTTTATTAGGTTATTCTATTTTCAAGATGAAAATACCTATAGTGGAGGGAATGTAACAACTCTTATTTTTTCCATTTATTATTTTTGGATATTATATAGATTATTTTTAGAACCAAGTGTTAAAAAATAAGATATTCCTAGTCCTGGTGTTCTCAGAATATTTTTTTGAAATATATTAAATATATTGATATCAAGGGAATTATTTTTTCTAGAAAAATTGAAATAAATATTGAACATGGGTTTAAATTAGAAATCTGAGGGAACTATTAAGTTCAAAATGTGGGCATTGATTTAGAAAAAACATAACCATTGTCTTTGACTGGCATTTTTGAAATATTGTTCATGGTCAAAACATTAAAAAAATGAATTAATAGATTTAATTTTTTGAAAAACTATTATGCATAAACCCTAGGGGTATCTGCATAACCTAGTATTGAGAGGAACTATTGGATAGGATCCTATGGAAGATCATTGGAAGACAACATTAGATCATATCAAATCACGGATCATGCACCAACAGATTTCATGGATATTTCCAATAATAGAAACAATTTAATGGCCTTCATTAGAGAATAATTCAAACTCTTGGTAGGATGTTTTATTTGTGATATTCCATGTTATTCTTTAATTATTGTTGAATGATGATCAATTATAAGAAAATAATTTATTCACACATTGATTATAGATTTAATTGATGGATTTATTATTATTATTGGATTTTTATCCCTCTTCATTTTTATATATCTATGAAAATGGATCAAGGCTAAACAAACAATGGTTGAGGATTGTTCTTCACATATTAAGGCTTATGAATTTATCCCTCACTTCTTCACACATTCATCATGGGTATTTTCTTTGGTGTGTGGTTTGAGAAATACCCATTATTCGATCGTTATGTGGTCATTATCCAGCAAAACAGATCAATACCGTAGGTTTGGTTCACATTCAATGCTATAATAAATGTGTGAAGATGATGGAGGATTTTTATAGGTGGGTTGATATGTATTTTCGGTTTCCATTAATCTTAATTTAAACTGTGTGGATATAAACAATGTGATTGGGTATTTCCCAAGTCAATTTGAATATTGAAATTATGATCTCTGGTGAAGGGGGTCTGGGATGAACTTGGATTTATGATCTCTAGAAAAGGATGAGATGACGACATGCATAGTGATGATATGTGGGAGGAGACTAGTGGATCTAGAAAATCTTGGGTTACCCAACATGTAATATGACGTTACACTCCATATGGGACCCCCAAGATGTAGTGCTAGAGTTTCTGAAAAAATTAAATATCACATGGCATCTAATCATGTCACACACCATGTGACTCATGATTGATGTATCAGTTTGAAAAATGAAGGTTACATGGGAACAAGTATAGACAGAGTACATGGACATGGACAAAGTGCACATAAATGACCATAGTACATGGACATGACCAGATTACATGGACATAGTCCAGTGTACATAGGCATGGATAGATGACATGGGAAGTGTGTTGGGAAATATATACATGTTGTATACTATTATTAAACATTGTGTATGTAGATATTTACATGAGTTGTGAGGAAAATCTATAAAAGAAGAGTGGTGTTTGGATAGACATGTCGTGTACCCCCAGTACATGTCGCGTACCCCCTTCAAGGGAGTTTATAGCCATTAATTTTTTAATTTTGGAACAATATCACTTGATTGAGTTCCTTTTTTCCAATCCCAAAAAAATACAAGGAAAAATTACATCTACATATATGCATTATGTGCCCCTCTAGAGTATGAGTCTCAGATAGAGTTCATGGTGTCCCTTTATAAGACCGTAGTGTGATCCTCTATCATAATTATAACCTAGGTAGGGCTTATGAAATCAATGTGACCAACTTGGGTCGGGTTTTAATACTCCATCTAGAAGGTTGTATCAGAAGGGTTCATTGTATCATTGGTATATGATCGCTTATATATTGGGTTGATCTAGATTGGGTTCTTGGTGTCCCCCAGCGGTCCTGGGCATGACCCCCATTCTACGTATCAGGGTCTTCTGAGACTAGTGTATTTATTGGGTTAGGCCCAACAATCTCGAAATCTTGGATGAATGTCTCTTATGTTGGAATATATGATAGAGTATATTCTCTTGGAATGATATTTTGTTTAAGAATAATCCTATGGAAGGTAGTTTGATTATGGCTACCTAGAGGCGTAGTGTCCTTCCTGAGTATATCTGGGTTTCTCCTTGTTTCTATTCAGTACTATATTAATATTATGGGATGACTATTAATTATGTTCCATTTTTAGTGTTTTCTGGATATCCTATTGGATATTTTAATACTCAATCCTACAAAGAATCTACCCAAACATGGTGTGACTTATGTAGATGAAATCCAATTTGATGGTGTCCTATGAGGACAAGAAGTGGGTGGAGAGTAGGTTGAGCTTGAAAAACTGAGGTATTTTCTAGGTGTTTTTATTTGATCATATTCTTCACCCTTGGAGCATGTTAGAGTCTCGGTGTTTTTTGGTTGGTCTTGTATTTGTCCCTTTTTATCACTTTTATCAAAGTACTATCATACTCTGATTTTGGGATCATAGATGTATGAAAGAAATGGTTTTTTTATATTTCAGCAATGTATGGGCTTTGAGATGCGTGTATGTTTTTACATGTGCATTAGTATAATTCCTCCCACATGTGGGATATTCCTACTTAGTGTTGGTCACCAACCCCATGACTTTGGGAGGTGGGCTTGGGGTAGTCATGTTGAGGACGCTAGTGGGTTGGGTCCTGATAATATTATTTGTAATTATCTATAATAAAATATTATATCATTTTTTATATTATCATGATTACCAAAAGTGTTGAATAATAAATTTTATTTATGATACATACACTATTTTATCATATCAAAATATCCCCCACTATTGGATTCAAAATTCCCTGTTAAATGGATATTATAGTGGAAGGGATTGAAATTTTCATTCTTATAAACCAAACTATGGCCAGGAAAATTACTCAAAATTATTTACATGGGAAGTCTTACCAATTAAATTAACTTGAAATCCATGATCCATTGAGTGTACTACCCAATCTTGAAATATTGGAATTATAATTATTTAAAACATGCATTCATATGTTTTTGAATAGAATATAACAGTTACACTTAATACCAATTTGGTTAATTCAACATGTTATCCTTGTAAGAATATCAGATAATTAAAAATACCTCTAATTATTCCCAAATTGACACTAACTATGGGTGCATCATAACATAGATAGTTACTGACATTTATTACATAATATATTCTTTAAGGATTTTATAGTTATATGTAGGTTCACATTATTTTATCTTATAGATTTTTTTTTTAATATTATATGAATTTTATATAATTAATTAACCATGAATAATAAAATTATTTATGTATAATCCTTGGGGGTCACTAAGGATTAGTTTGGAACCATCTCTGATGATATGGGATCTACTTTCTTTATATATGTACACTAACACATAAGTGAGGTGAAAAAGGTGTTTCAGATTAAAAAAAATAAACTACAAACACATTGACCCGTATATAATAAGGATGGGGGATGATTCAAAGATTATCATATTTAATTTAATAATAAATTTATCATAAAAATCATTCAAAAAATAATTAAATTAAATAGAAACCAACACTTACATAAGTCATTGTAAATTATGACCATCCACACATGCAAGAATACACATTTAAAACTAGATAGAAATCATTTCAACTCATTCTTTAATAAGATAAATCACATGAATTAATAATTACTATTATTATTAATTAATTAGTTATTTTATCTTATTTATCCATTTGATCAACCCAAACGATACTCATTATACATAATTTTAAACAAATTAAATTCAATAATTTAATTTAAAAATATGTAAATACAGTCGGTGTGAAAATAATTGAAATGATGCACACCTTTTTGGTCAGTCCTATAAAACATGTACTAGAGATAACATATTCATGTATTAGTCTACTTTTTTACATGGTGTGTAATACTAAACCACATGAATTGTGATCTACATAGTGTATACTACTAGTAATGTAAGGTGTATATAAATTACATTTATATATACATGGTGTATAGTGATATTAAAGAGTGTGTGGTTTTATGGGTCAAGTGGTGTTGTTTTCATGGTGTGTTGGACCACACAACACTCTATTAATATATGAAGTGTTCACTTTTTTCCTTTATTGTGATTTATAGTGTGTGTATGACCCGTATACATGGTCTGTAATTGAAAAAAACCAGAAAATTAATTGATTTATTTTTCAATTCATAAAACCATATGAAACAAAATGTATATATAGCTACATAACATTTAGTATGGTTTAATTCTAAAAATAATTTTCCCTCCAAAATTTTAACTCAAGAAACAAAGGTATGAATCCATATTCTTGGTGTAAGTTGGCAAGAATTACATGACTTGTATAGGCAAGCTATATAACATTTAATTCATTACTATAATTACCACATTACCGTTGGATTGAAATGTATATGAGATGTCACAAACACAATTGGTGGGGTGAATTGTATGTTTAAATATTTATATTAAAACCTTTAAGTAAGGTTCTTAGTTTAGTTGGACTTAGGATAAAATAATTCACAATAACTCTTATAAAAGAAAACAAATGATCAGATTAACTCTTGACCTGATGATATTGTTATGATACAACAAGTTATGAAACAATTGTATTTGGGTTGAATACAAATATCATAGTATTTCAAGTGTAAATTATTATACCATATATATTATATAATCAATACTAAAAATTATAGACTGTAACTAAAAAAATTATAATATAAAAGAATAAAAATAGAAAGAATAAATAAAGTAATATCTTTCTATACAATAAGAAGTGGAAAAGTAAATGTTATTACAATTCTTTTATCCCAAAGAGCATGGGATTCTTTCACCTAGATAACAGGTCTATCTTACCAACACCGATAATCCCTCGATATGATGATCAGCACGTCCCTATTCCTATCCATGAAAGCCCTCAATTTTATAGGTAAACGACACATCTTCCCTTCACAAACTTTAAAACCCTCGATATGATGATCATTCGCACCGTCTTCCTATCCTCGGTAGCCCTCGATCATTATCACTGATCAGACACACAAATAAAAACAAAGAACTTTTTGAAATACAAAAACTAAGAATGAGCTATTCACATTTTTTAATTTCAAGTCTTTCGTATGAAGAAAGAGAGAAGTCACACATTCTCTCTATAGAACTTGGAAGGAATAAAATTTTTTGTCTCTATTTCAAATGACCTCCTTTTTGTAGGCCTTAGGTTCCAATGGTCATATTTTCTCCAACATTCCTATTTATCTGGAAAATTTGGAGGGACTTGGACACGTGGAATTATAACGGTCATATTGAAACCGAAAACACAACATCATTTTTATTAGTATATAACTAACTCCATGACATCATTTTTGTTAAAAAAATAGATATATGAAAATGATAACATGAGTAAGATTTCTATAAAACTCGTGTTTTGATAAAATAATGAAAACACACATGTGATAAAAGTATAACATGAGTACAATTAATATCACTTTTCAGTATGAATATAATAAAAAATATTGATATGAGACAAAGTGGGAACGATGCACATTGGGAATACGATGGTCAGAGTCTGTACAAAAAATAGTTTGGGTATGATGGTCAGAGTCACTATGACAAATAGAGTGGGTACGATAGTCAGAATATATATGATAGACAACATGGGTATGATAAACTAGTGAGTATGATAAAATAGTGAGTATGATGAAATGGTGAGTACAATGAAATAGTGAGTATGATGGAATAGAACCTTTATTAGAAGTAAATCCTTTATAAAGAGATTTGTGATTTCTGCAAAAAATGTCATAAAAGTAAAAAGAATACTTTTGACATAACAATCTCTCCCTTTTTAAAAAGCAGAAAACACAATGTAAAACTAGAAAGAAATAATTATCTCCCCCTGAGTTATGAAAACTCTTCTGAATAAAGAAATGAATTCAACTAACTACCCCTTAGGTATAAAATTTCTTAAGGATTGTATTCATATATATTTTCCTTGGTTTAGATTATTCTTTTCTTTAATGTATTACATTTTAGAAAAATATTAAGTATTATCCCTTTTGGAAATTATTCTACATTGTAAAACTTTTTTCACATTATATAAAACATTCTTGCTATTTGTGATTTTCCAAAAAAAATTAGTAATATAGTATAGACTGAAAAGGTTAAAGATAAATAGAATACAAAAATAATGGAAATGAAAACATAAATCCCATTTAATTGTCAAAAGTTATACAATTTTCAAAAGGCAACCAAGAAATAAAAATACAACAAAGCATTTATTTATTTTTCTTTCTTGATCAACTCATGGAGAACAACCTTCATCTTATTTATCCCTTTCATGTATTTTCATATATAAACACCCTAATATTTGAGAATCTCTTGTTGGTTTACAAATAACTGATCCTGGTTTTTGATGGTGTATTCTTGGATTCTGATCACTTCTTCAAGAGTAAAAATTATTTCCTATATATTATTATTTTCTTCAGCCAGCAAAGTGATTTTATTCTTTAAAAAAACATTTCATAATTGAAATATGAAGCCATAGAAAACATTGAATAAAAATGATTGAATATTTCTTGTAACTCTTTCACTAAATGAGCATCATCACCATGGGTTTTTGGAATCTTATTCAACCTCTCAAATTTTTCCTTATCAAGCTTATTAAAAGAAATTGAAAGATCATTTCAAATCCTATTTTAGTCTTAAATGGATTCCTCACGTTAATTTTCTAAACTCTCTATTTTGTATGACCATTTGGTTATCTTGTCACAAGAATTCTTTTGAGAAATAGAACTATCAGTCAAAACATTAAAATTGACCTCTATTGACATCAATTTCTTTCTGAGCTCTCTTACTGAACCAAATTTCTTACTTTAGTTCTCTGTGATGAAATCAATATTTATTTCTATTCTGGTAAAGTAAGGATTAATATTCACAATCATTTTTAGAACATGGAAAATGTAATCACTTTTCTTGAGATAAATAGTGTGTTCTGAATTAGTGTTTTCCTTGTACGATAGAAGTTCATTAGATCATCTTGAGTCTCTATTAGGTTGTTTTTGTTTTCCTTTCTATTTTTCTTTTTCAACTATTTATTATTCAACATTATCACTGATTATAATGTTTGTCTGGTCATGGGAACTTCGATCCACTTTCTTGACCATAGAAGGAACTTTTTATGATTGAGTTTCCAAAGACTGTACTGGTGCTTGATTGGCATGAGCATTCTATTTTGGAACTCCTTCACTTTTTTTGAAGAGAAGTTTCTTCTCCAGTTATCTTAGAACTCTAAATATATTTGACAAGAAATTCATCTTCTTCTTCTTATTCACCTTCCTATTGAGAATCTAATTGAATTACTTTTATTACATTTTTATTCCATTTCTCTAGAACAACCTGTATGATCAGTTCTTGTTCAATTTCTTCTTTTAGTTGTAACTTTCTAACTCAACACCTTTTAGTATCTTGGAAACATCCAAATCAAGAGCTTTTATTTTCAAAGATTTATGGTTATTCTTCTGAGCTTATAGGTTATTTTCTATTCTTATCTTCTCAGATAAAGCTTCAGTTGGATGGGGATCAAACTGAGGATCACCATCTTTTCTTTGTTCTTCCTCCTTTCTCCACTTGGCCACAACCTATTTACTATATTTTCTTTTCTTTTTAGAATTTAAACTAGTTTAAGGATCTGAATTTTGAGAAAATTTAACTGTTGGAGTTGATTCCACTAAATGTGGTGCTGATTTATTTGGTGTCGATTATTTCAAATACTTGACAAACAATTTTGATTCAGCAAAAAAATGAATGTTTAGTTTTTTTATTGTATCGTTGTTAATCCATGAGCCCTTAAACACAAAAAAATCTCTTTTCACTGAAAGATTTCAAAACCTCAAAATTTCTAGAATAATGTTTTTATGAATGGTTGGATACATTATTAGATGATACTTAATCACTCCAAACTTCACATTCTCTATTGTTTCTAAAATGTATCCCATGATATTCACCTTTATCATATTCACAAGATAATCTAACATAAGGATATCAGAAATCTTTAGAGTTTCTTTATCCCCATTCCTTGGAATAAGAAACCCTTGCATCTATAGGGTGATAAACCATTTTTATCTAGATATATGAGATACTTTTATTTTCTCCACATTGATAAGAAATATTTACTTTTCATATTTTTCCATATTAAACATTCCAACTTCCTTTTGTAACTTATGAGAAGGACATAAGGAGTCACCTTCAGTATAGACATTAAGAAAGTGTGTTGATTGTTTCACTAACATAGAAAACTTTCAATCATAAACATAAAAATTAATCATCATATACTTATCAAAATACACTATATTATAGAATTTTCTGACCTCTTTAATAAGAATAATATCCTGAGATATAGTTTTCTCGACACAAAGGTGTTCCCAACCTTGGAACAAAATGATCCTTTTAATAGAAGAATCATACCTATTAAATAAATCTTGGGTAACTAACCTTTCTCTAATGAAATACATCTTCAAGAAATTCTTTGAACACATATCGGTATGAGTATTGGTAGAAGACTAAGATATAAAGATGATCGGTGAAAGAAACAATCGTACTGAGAATTAAGAAGAGGAGAAGAGCTTCGCTGAGAAATTTTGATGAACCGGTGTGGGTTTGAGGAGGTGTCGAACCCCATTTTATATGTGAATTTGGGTAACCTTTGGTATTGTATGGTTGAGATTAAAATATAAATAATTTGACAGTAGAGAAAAAAATGAATGTAATTTTTTTTAAAAAAATATTTGATTTTTATAAAAAAAATTAAAAGATTAAAAAAATGAGAAACAATAAAAAAAGAAAAGAGATACAAAAGGAAAAGAGAATGTAAATTTCAATAATTTCAAGTGAGTTTTTGGTTTCATAATATTATGAAATTAAAATCATTAAACAATATAGAAATGAAATAGATAAAATAAGAAAATTGAAAATGCTTGGTTTTCAATCTGATGGAAAACAAAGTGAGTACCAAATATTTTCAAACTAATGGAAAACAAAGTCAATGCCATAGGTTTTCAAGATAATGGAAAACAAATTAAATACCATAGTTTTTCAATCCAATGAAAAACAAAGTCAATAACATAGGTTTTTGAGATGATGGAAAAAAATTCAATACCATAGGTTGTCAAGCTGATGGAAAACAAAGTCAATACCACAGGTTGTCAAGTCAATGGAAAAAAAAGTCAATACCATAGGTTTTCAAGCTGATGGAATGGGTTTTTTTAAACTGATTATAAACAAAGTCATTAAGCTAGTTTTTAAAACTGATGAACTAGACTCTATCATACTGATGAGAAATAGAGTCATTAGTTTAGGTTGTCGATCCAATTAACTAGACTCTATCAGACCTATTAGAAACAAAGTCATTATTCTAGGATATCAAGCTGATGAACTAGACTTTATCAGACCAATAAGAAATAAAGTCATTAATCTCGGTTGTCAAGCCTATGGATAGGGATAAAAAATTAATAAAATTGAAGCCAAATAAAATAAAAAAAACTATTGAAACAAATAGGAAAATAAAACTATAAAATAAATAATTAAGATAAAATAGAAAACATTAAAAAAATATAAAACATGAAAAAGATGATATAAAATAGATAAAACATAGAACAGAAGACTAATGGTCTCCCCCTATGAAGATGAGTGTTTTTTAATGTAAGGAGATTGTATAAACCATAATTAGATGTGAGTGATTATTTTATTGTAATTATTCCTAGCTTCTGTTTAATATATTTAAATCTATCATATGGTAGTGGTTTTGTAAAAATATCAGCAAGTTTTTCTTGCATTCTGATGAATTGTAAAACGATATCTCCTATTTCTGTGTGCTCCCTAAGAAAATGATGAGCAATATCTATGTGTTTTACATGAGAGTGATGTGTATGGTTTTTACTTAAATCAATGTTACTTGTGTTATCACACAATATTTGAGTTTTTTTAAAACTCATTCCATAATCTCTGAGTGTGTGTTTCATCCACAACACTTGAGCACAACAACTTCCTGCTAGCATATAATTAGCTTTAATAGTGGAGAGTGCGACTGAGTGTTGTTTTTTTCCTGACCAAGAAACTAAAGAATCTCCTAGGAAATGAAAAGTTCTATAAGTACTCTTTCTATCCATTCTATAACCACCAAAGTTATCATCTAAAAAACTTTTCAATTCAAAATTAATTCCAGAAGAATAGAAAAGACATAAATCCAAAGATCCTTTTAAATACCAGAAAATTATTTTCACAGATTTTAAATGGGATTGTTTTGGATTTTCTTGATATCTATCACATAATCATACGAAAAAAATTAATTCTAGATGACTAGCTGTTAAGTATAGTAAACTTCCAATCCTACCTCTAAAAGTTGAATGATCAACTACTTTCCTAGCTTCATCAAGATCAAGGGTATTTAAGGTTCCAATGGGATTACCATTACATTTATTATTGTCATATCCATACTTTGTGAGAAAGTATTTGATATACTTATGTTGATATATTTAAGTACCTTCTGGTTTTTGTAAAATTTGAAAACCAATAATTAATTTTAATTCACCCATCATACTCATTTCAAACTCAGAATTCATTATATTTTCAATTGAATTTGTTAAAAAAAATTAAGTTGATTCAAAAATGATGTTATCAACATAAATTTGAACAATCATAGGGTTTTGATTTTCTTTCTTTATAAAAATAGTTGGATCAACTATTCCCTTAATGTAATTTTTTGGTAAAAAAAATCATGTTAACCTATTATAACAATTTCTTTGTTCTTGTTTAAGTCCATAAAGGGCCTTGGTATGTTTGTAAACATATTCAGGATGTTTTTTATCTTCAAAATCAAGGGGGTTGTTCTACATAGACTTCCTCTTATATATATCCATGAAGAAAAGCACACTTGACATCCATTTGAAAGAGTTTGAAAATAAAGAATACTGTAAAGGATAATAGAATTATAATAAATTCAAGTCTTGCTACTGGAGCATAGGTTTCTTCCTAGTATATATCTTCTTGTTGATTATAGAATTTAGAAAAAGGTATATATTTATTTCATACAATGATACCATTTTCATCGTATTTGTTTCTGAAAACCCATTTTACTCTAATAACATATATATCCTTTAGTTTTTTTTTAACAAAGGTCGATACTTTATTCCTTTTTAATTCATTTAGTTCATCTTGCATTGCCTTTATTCAATACTCATCACTTAAAGCCTCACATGGAGTTTCCGGTTCAAATTGAGATTGAAAAGAAAGATGTTCTATTTTATTTATTATAGAATTCCTAGTATTTACTGGTTGACTTACATCAACCATGATCCTATCACTGGGATGATTCCTAAGTAAGAATTAATTTGGATTTTATAAAACCTGCTCATCAACATAAGGTAGAAAATATTCAGGTGTAAATGTATCAGAAAAAAATTTCTTGAGTATTTACAATGTTTGAATAATCTTTTATCAAAGAATAATAATAAATTTTGGAAAACACTTCAAAATAAATATTTTGAGGGTTTATAAAAACAAAAGGATCTGTTTCATTAAACATAACATGTATTTTTTCTTCACTAACACAAGTTTTTTTTATTAAAAACTCTATACATTTTAGAGGTAGTAGAATAATCTAAAAATATTCCTTCATTAGATTTAGGGGAAAACTTATGTAAGTTATCTTTTGTATTTAAAAATAATAATTTGAAAAAAAAATACTTTGAAGTATGAAACTTTTGTTTTTCATCCTGTCCACAACTCATAAGGATTTTTTTAAGAAAAGGACTAATTAAAACTCAATTTAAAGTATAAAAATTAGTATTAAGAGATTATTCCCAAAAATAATTTCTATTGAGTATTCACTGAACATAGCCCTTATTATCTATTGAAGAATTCTATTTCTTCTTTCAACAACAAAATTTTACTGAGGTGTTCTTAGTGTAGAAAGGTTGTGAGTAATAGCATTATTACTAAAAAATGTATCAAATAAGGATTTACAAAATCTCCACCATGATCACTTCATATAGTTATCAATGGTAGGTTTTTCCCATTTTTAACTTTAGAAACAAAAGTTTTATTGAAACAAAAAGCTTCAGATTTTTTAGCGAGAAAATATACTGATGTAAATCTAGTGCAATCATCAACTAAAACAAATACATAGTACTTTCCTCTAATACTTCCAGTTTGTGTCAGACCAAAAAGATCCATGTGAACTAACTGTAATGCATTGGTAGTTTTAACCTTACTAAATTATTTAAATATTTACTTATGTTTTTTCCATATTGAAAAGCATAAAAAACTTTATAATAATCAAACCTAAGATTAGGTAGATCATTAACAAGTTCTTTATTAGAAAGATTATGTAAATTCCTAAGATTAGAGTATCCTAGTCTCCTATTCCATAATAATTATTGGTCTTCCATTTCACTTAGTCATGGTAATTATTGGTTCCTATGTTCTTCTATGTTAAATGTGTAAACATTCTCATGCCTTTGAGAAGATAGAACGAATTCATCCTTATAATTGGGAACTATTCGTTTATCATTCCTAAAATTCACAGGGTAACCTTCATCGCATAATTGACTTATGCTAATGAGGTTGTGCATAATACCATAAACAAATAAAACATTATAAATCAATATTTTACCAAGTAAAATAATATTAACAATACCAACAATCTTTCCTTGAGCATTGTCTCAGAAGATAATTTTTCTACCTTTCATCTTGATAACTTTTTAAAAGAAGTTTCTATTTCCACTCATGTGTGTTGAACATCCACTATCCATGTAACATGTATTATTACTGCTTTTTATTTTGTTTTCCTGAAACAAAAACAATTAAACTTCTTGGAGTCCAAACTTTTTTGGATCCATAAATGTAATAAAGAAAAAATGTTAGTATCCACATTGGTTTTGAAAAGTGTGCTTTATAGAATCCCAAAGATTTTGTTTTATTTAAAAGAAAAATATTTATAACAATAATCAACACTTTGACACTTAGTTCAAAATGGGTACTTTTTTGGAAAAAAAGTTATTTTTAAAAACCATTTTTGAATGGATATAGCCTAGTCCTTGACTATTACTATGAGGTCATATTTGAGAATACATCTTATCGAAATATTCTTTTCCAGAGGTAAAATTAGATAAGAGTTTATTCAGGGAAAATATTTCAGATTGTAGTAGGATTAATAAATTATTATCCTCATTTTTATTAGTTTTAGAATTGATTTTTTTAATATAGTTTTCCCAAAAATTATATTATCAAAATCTTTAGAAAGTTTGTTCATTTAAAAATTCACTCTCTTAAGGTTTTTAGAAAAAATTTCAATTTCAAGAGTTTTATAATAAATATATTTAGATAGATCTGATACTTATCTTATTAAAATATCAATCCTAGTATTTTCTTTCTCACGTTTCCTAGAAACATTAAAATTTACATTTTCTAAAATTTTAGAAAATTTGGATACTTATTTATAAGAAGGTAAATAATTATCATTATTTAATGAGGATATTTCTTCCTTAGAAGAATAATATTTATCAGGATAATTGTTAGTCATAGAAATATTTTTAATAGATTCAGAACTATGTACCTTGGACATTAATCAGTGATAATGAGTTTTGTAAAGGATACAAACATTATTGTGATTTGATATATCACTATTAGAAGAGTCTTCAAAAGAATCACCTCCCCTAGCACTCCAACAGTCATTTACATTCAAGACTTTATTTCCCTTGTATTTATAGTATTTCTTATTACTCTTCTCTAAATTTCTTTCCTTTCTATCCTTTCTTTTTATCATAGGACAATCAGGTTGAATGTTTCATGCTCTTTTACATTCATAGTATTTGACTTAAGAATATTTCTTGTCCTTGTTACCTTGGAAAGTATTTTTATATCTATATTAGAAATTCTTCTTTCCAAAAAATTTGTTCATTATTCTAGAAATATTTTTAAGATCATTCTATGACATCTCAGTATCACTGGAATCTGATAAGACTTAAACCTTTCTCTTTCATGGATTAGTTTTCATAGATGATTTAGACTTGGAAGGATTTTATGTAGTAGTGAATGCTACTCCACCGTTATTCTTTTTTAATTTTTCTGCATCTCTCTTAAGTCTTCCTTCATATTGCAATAAATTTAAAAAGATATCTTCAAGAGTAAGATTAGTAATATTTATAGACTTATCAACTGCAGTTCTCTTGGATTCCTGTTCATTTGCCATAATTTCTATGATCTTATCAACTAAAACATCATCCTATAAATTTGTATCTCCCATAGCATGAAGACTATTAACAATTATCATAAATCTTTGATGAAACTTAACTACATGTTCACCATAGGGAAATTCAAAAGCTTGATAGTCAGCTCCTAGCATAGCTCTTCTTGTTTCAATAACTTTGGAAGTACCAAAGTGTGTAATCTATAATTTCTTATATATGCTATTTGTTTCTTTTCATAAAGAGATTAGACTGTAAATATTCAAGGTCATAGAACCTAATAAAGTATTTTGTACCTTATAGGTTAACTGATATTCAAGTTTTTATTGTTCTGTAAAAGTCCTGACTTCTTTCTTGGGAATCTTATAGTCACCATTGAGTATAACAATGTTATCTACACCAGTATTTAAGATAAAATTCTTCATCTGATCTCTCCAAATTTCAAAGTCATTATCATCAAAGATATGTGGTCTTGTAGGATTAATATTTTCAATTGAACTAAAATTCATTATGTATTCCATCATAATGAACAAAATCATTTTTCCACAAATACAGGTTAGTGTATTTAGGAAAATATAAAACAATGTAACTTAAAAATATATAGAGTAGTAGAAAACCTCAATTGATACCAATTATTGGATCAAAATGGATATGAGATGGAACAAATACAAGAGGGGGTGAATTTTATATTTAATAGTTGTTGTTAAAACCTTTACGTAAGGTTCATTGTTTAATATGACTTAGGCTAAAACAAATCACAATACCTCTTATAAGAGAAAACAAATGATCAGACTAACTCTTGGTCTGATGATATTGCTATGATACCATGGGCTATGAAACAATTGTATTTGGGCTGATTACAAATATAAGAGTATTTCAAGTGTAAATGATTATACCATATAGCATATAGAATCAATACTAAAAAGTGTAGACTGAAACTAAAATAATTATAATATAAAATAATACAAATAGAAAGAATAAATAAAATGATTCTCGTTCAATTACAATAAGAAGTGGAAAAGTACAAGGTATTACAATTCTTTTATCCTAAAGAGAAGGGTATCCTTTCACCTAGGATAATAGTCTTTCTTACCAACACCAATAATCCCTTGATACAATGATCGGCACGTCCATCTTTCTATCCCCACAGGCCCTCAATTTTATAAGCAATCGACACCTCTGTCTTTCAAACACTTAAAAGCCTCTAATGCGATGATCGGTCGCATTGTCTGCCTATCCTCGGTAGCCCTCGATCATTACCACTGATCAGATGCCTAAATAAAAACAAATCACTTATTGAAATACAAAAACTAAGAACAAGTCATTCATGTTTTTTAATTTCAAGGATTTTGCATGAAGTGGGATAGAAGTCACATGGTCTCTCTCTAGAACTTGGAAGGAACATAAGTTGTTCCCTGTAACACCCCAAGCTTCCACGGTACGTTTCCCTTCGAATAATGCGATAGCGTGTGTTGTACGCAACCTCGAGTTCTAACACACACCACAACTAATTAAACTAGCTGTTGTGAATAATAATACCTACTTTTTGAAATCATATATATTTTATATTTCAAAATGGACTTCATTTTTGGATTCGGAATATTGAAATTATCCTAGGGTGAAATTTTGGTACTTTTCAGATAACTTTTATATTTTGATGAATAGTGAAAATTACTAAATTTTAATTAAAATCAACTTTTTTAATCAAAATAATTAATATTGATAAATTATGAATTTGAGTTTTTTTAAAGTATATTTAGAATATATTTTTACCATTTAATTTAATGTTTGTCATTGGACATAATTTCACAATTAAACCAGACATAAACAAGTGTCAATCTTTTGATAGTTATTATCTCTTAAAAACACGCTTTTTATTTTAACAACGGGAATTAATTTTAAATTAATTTCTGCCACTTCTGTGTTTTGAATTTGGAAAAATGGATTACATATTTGGAATCAGGATGTCCAAATTATGTAAATAGGTAACTTTTATTTTTACACATTTTGAATAATTACAGCGGTAAATATTTTATTTACCATGGTTAAAGGGTAAATCCGGTAAATAAGGGTTAAAAAATAATATTATAATAATACAAAATTACCATAAAACGTGTCCTAACCTTATTGGTGGACACATACCCGACCATGGGCATCCTTGGGTCGATTTGGGGACCCCTTAGAGCCACTTGTATGTGGTAGGGACACATTATATTAATAAAGTTAAAATAAAAATAAAAATGGCATAAGCTTACATCTTTTAGAAGAACAATTTTTACATAGGGTTATACATGTTTGATTTTTGATTATAAATATTCATTAGAAATATAAAAATATTTCCTACATAATGATATTTTATTTATAATTTTTAGACATCAAATAATATAAATTATTAATGACACAATAATGATGCAATGTTTACCTCATTAATAAATCATTTAAATAAATAAGATTATAATGATTAAAATATTATCTAAAACCTGTCCAATTCTTATTGGTTGATGTTATTTAGAATATGAGTCATCTTATCTTCGACCTCAATGATTTTTGGACCATTATAAACCGAATATAATTATATTATAAAGTAATACTTTCACTCTTTCCTAAAGAGCCCCTCCTCTCCCTTATAAAAGGAGACCACTCCTTCTAATTTATTCACACCTTCAAAGCCTTTTGGTTCGGCCAAACTCTGCCCAAATACTCTCCCAACTTCCCTCACTACAACCTAGAGGCCTTAGTTTGATTAGAAAGCCAACCTAAGGAGCCCTTTTGATCAAATCAAAAGGAAGAGCCCGAAGAAGAGGTAATGATTTCACCACCCTTTTCCAAGTTCATTTCTTCTTCCACTTATTCTTCCTTTGTTGTTACCATTCTAAAATAATAACTCCAGTATCTCACATGTACTGTGATTTTATTATAAATATGGTACAACCGTATTCAGTATTCTATCCACCCTTTGAATAACATGTCACCATACGTGCGCACGTACGGCTTACCGTCTCCACGTCGTGGTGTAATTGTTATTCAATATATTATTATTTGGATGGGTATAATAATGATGTGAAACTCATGTAAATAATAAATATAACATGTTAATTATTCTGTATATATGATATAACATCCATTTATATATTATTTTAATATCAAAAGAATGACATTGTCGCTCGTGCGTACGTACGGACTACCGTCTCCACGAACGCGATGAGATTCATTCTCCATCGTATCCATTCAAGTATAATTATCATTTGATGATTTAAAAATGATGTTTAAGGACTTGATATCATTCTGGATATGAATAAGATACAACAAACATGGCTTATGTAACAAAACATATAAAAGAAAATGAGTAAGTTCACACCCGAAACAACGATAATACTAAGATATTATTATCAAATCAATATTAAAAGATCATATATGATATCATAATAATGTATATTATTATTTTATAATTTAATTATTTCACCATTATACAGGAGGTTAACCTACCCCAACCAAGGAAAAGTACAAGTTAAGGGTTATTTCACAATCTCTTCATTATCCGAGGTTTTTTATACGTAATAATCTACTGGGATCTCGTTATCATCCACATCCATGTTTCTTCAAAATGTATTTCAAAAAATTTTTAATATTTAAAAGAATATGGGTTAAAGTCATTTATACCCTTGTTTGACTTTTTATAAGAGGTTTATAAGGGAATCTTTCCGTCGTTTTCCAAACAAGGTGCTTTTTAACCTTTTCGACAGAATTAAGATAAGAATGTTTTTTTAAACTTATACGGCGGGTGCGGTTATTTTCTGCCGTTATAAAATATTCAAATCTTTCCTTACAAGCTTATAAGAATATTTTCAAAGAAAATGTTTTATTTTATATGGATCTTAAATGATTTCAAAATAAAAGGAGATATTTCCTTAAAAAGAATTTTGATTTCATCTATGTCAACATCCTTTGATGGATTTTAAGATTATTTGAAGTTGATTTATTATGATACAAAAATTCTATATTGTATTGAAGGTTTTGTTATATGTTTGACTGTGGATGTGATATTTTTATACCATTCATAGTTTATGGTGAAAGTATTGACATTTCGTATGCTAGTTTTAATACGAATGTTTATGTTATGTTTAAACCTTTTCATATGGGAATGCATTGGACTTAATATGTGACGGGTGGAGCCCGCTATAGCTCCTCGATGCATCGGTAGGTCTCATGAGACAAACTAGTGTCTTGGCATAAGGCCTTGACAAAATCTTATTTGTAGTCTTGGCACGAGGCCTTGACTATGTGGTTATGATAGTCTGGCATTATGCATTCCAACATTATGAAAGTGGTTATTGATTTTTGCATGTGATTATTCGATTAGTAGAATATCCATGTGAATAAGTAAATGGCATTATTTCATTTTATTTATGCCATACCATGTTGAAAGTTCATGTTTGAAAGGCTTTTGTTTTAGTTATACATTGCCTTAAATGTTTATTCTTATTTATGAAAGTTTCCGCTATATTGTTATCCTTACTGGGCATTTGAGCTCACCCCTTTTCTATGTTTTATTTTTCCCAGGAAGTGAAGAAGTAAATTATGAATGACCTGCAGGGATATTATGTGGGGATATGAGTGTGAATTATGGAGACAATATGTTGTTGTAGTAGTTTTTCATTTTATGATGTAATGTAAGACTTATGAATATATCTAGTGTTTCCAAGACTACTAAACCAATCGGTCTTTCGAGATTTGATCTTTCTTGTGATCATGCCAATGTTATGTAATAATGCACCGACTCTGGGTAACTAGGGTCGGGGCGTTACATTCCCTCTAGTTCAAATAACCTCCTATTTATAGGCCTCAGGTTCCGACGATCATATTTTCTCCAATGGTCACATTTCTATGGAAAATTTCAGAGGGACTTGGACACCCGTATTATAATGGTCATATTGAAACAAAAAACAAGACATCATTTTTATTAGAATACAACTAACTCAACAACATCATTTTGGTTAAAAAAATGGATATATGAAAATGATAACATGAGTATGATTGGTATAAAACATGTGTTATGATAGAAGAATTAACACATGCATGTGATAAAATTATAACATGAGTACAATTAAATTCAATTGTTAGTTTGAATATAATGAAAAATACAGGTATGATGAAAATTGGGTACGATACACATTGTGAGTATGATGGTTAGAGTCAGTACAACAAAAAGAGTGGGTACGATGGTCAGAGTCAGTACAAAAAAAATGAGTGGGTATGATGGTCAGCATACATATGATGGACAATGTGGGTATGATAAAATAGTGAGTACAATAAAATAGTGAGTACAATGAAATAATGACTATGATGAAATAGTGAGTATGATGAAATAGAAATCGTATTCAAAGTAAATCCTTTATAAAGAGATTTCTGATTTCCAAAACAAAAGTCATAAAAATCAAAAGAATATTTTTGACTTAACAATTACATGGAAAGGGATACTTGGTGTATTTAGCATATCAAATGATGGGTTACTCATATTTTATAGATTGAATACATGTTTCATATTTTATTTTTGCCCATATTACTCAGTTACTAGTCACTACATGACATTAATTAATACACACTCTATATCATTTCATTACATGGTATTCATGAATTTTAGTAGTCTTACCATGTATGATTATATTATGTATACACCAATTGAATATCATGTAATCCCATAAAACCCTATTAATTTTTGTATCATTCAAATAGATTGTAATTAATACATTCTATGTAATTCCATGCAAATGATGTATTGTAATTTTCATAGAGTGTCATGATGTGGTTGAATGGACTATACGACATATAATTTTTAATTACATGACATATAATTATGTCACCCAATAAGAATCTCCAAAACCTCTTGATAAGATATTTGAATGTTCTTCACCTAGTCTTGGTCCATTCTCTGTCATATGAATGTGAATGAAAATGTTATTTCATCTTTCAGTTTATGTAATGAAAAATTATAAATACAATGTCTACCAACCAATTGGGTAAAGACTAAAAAAATTAATAAATAGTTATGAATTAATATGTGACCACTCTAGTACCACGTGAATGTTTTGAGTTTTATAGGTGAAGTAGATGGTTCCTTTCCCCAAAAAATTGGTTTCTTTAGAAAAATACTCATATTTAAATAATGTTAATAAAAAATATATGTAGATAGGCCATTTTAACATATAAAATATAATTAATTTATATATTCAGAGATAAATATTCTCAAAATTCCTTCTTTATTGATGATTTTGTTGACCTTCATTTCAAATAATCATTATACTGAAGGTTCCAAAGAATAATCCCTCTAGTAGTATCCACAGATACTTTTTTTATTTTCGAATAACACAAATAAAAATTTGGTTTCTAGAATGAACATTAAAATTTCCTTGTGAACAGACAAGTTTGACCACAATAAGAAATCATTTAGGCTTTAATGATTTTATCTTTATCCTATTAGGCTTGAGAGGGAGGATTATAATCCACACATTGAACATGAGAGAGTTCTGGAAAGAGATATTTAAATCCTTGGGAGAATTATTTAGAGAAGATTCATTTTTCACAACAAATCTCTCTAATGAAAATGATATAATATACGTTATATAATTATGGTTCTGTATTGGATATTATATATAAACCCTAATCTAATTCCCTTATTCTGTGTAAACTACACGTCAAATAATAACAATAATAATGATATTTTTATTATCACAAACAATCTAATGTTAAAATATCATTTTAAATTAATTAATTAATATTTATTTAAATGAAATTATATAATTTCTATCTGGACCCTTTACTCTTAACATCAATCTTATTCAATATTTATTGAACCTTTAATAAAAACAATATTTATAAAAATAAATATATTTATATTATTTGTTTTATAAACAAATAAATATCATATTAAGTGACTAGTGAATAAATATTTATTTTATATTCAACTCAAACATATATTCAAAAAATAATATAACTAGTTGATGAATATTTGTGATCAATGTATCCTGAACAATTAATATCCCTTGGTCTTGAGGATAATATTTATTCCTTTTCAAATTCATATTGAATTTAATAGAGAATCTTGGATATGATTTTGGGTGTGATCCTATATACCTATTTCATAGTAGCATTAGAATAGTTGGCCTAAATTCCAAGATTTCCATATGGAAACACATCAAATCACCCATAAAGAAAAAAGATAATATCATAGTTATAACGACCTTAAACAAATGCTCACTATGTAATATAATCTATTTATCTTGATATATAATCATGCAGGTCGAATTACCTGATTCAACTTCCCATACACGCAATATATAATTATTTAATTACCTAAATGGTGTAATCAATATAAACACCCTAGATGTACACTTGGTTTCATTTCAATCAATTATCTTTCAGTTATAGAGGTGAAAAATCATATCCTTCTATATTTATTAATGTCATATCACTAATGATGAACGAAACCTTTCCAACCACCCCAAAATCATATGAAATAATGGTATTCTTCAATACATAAATGTACATTACTCATGATATGCATTAATAATAATCACTTCTCTAAGGATAATTACCTAAACTCATATATAGAAATATTTAATGACACAAATAATATGAAAAATTCCTATGTTTATTTTTTCTCATAAACCTATATAGTGGAGATTACCAAGAACTAAACATAATGAGGAGAAGTCAAATTATATTATGATATTCCAATACTATATGACCAACATCATCTATATCTAATTATATAGATTTAATTTTACTGTAGAATATAGATTTTTGGGTATTTTTATATCACTTCAAGGACCTCATCATAGTGGGGAACTACTATATTTTTTCGATACATAAATTACTATATTGAAGCTATCAAATTATATATTACATTAGAGAATATAAATCATGTAATAATCTATTAATATCTTGTCTCGGGAATACATAAGTTTAATCTAAATTAAAAAGTATTTTTTTCTAGTGAACCAACTCCAAAAAAAATTCCCATAAGTAATAGATATAAAAAATATGGCAATGTAAAATGATGTTGTTGTAATTAAAATATATAGGTATAATTAATTCATAACATATAATTATTCTCTTTTATTGATTCATAGAATATTAATTTATCACAATATATTGTTTCCATTGAAAATATTTCTAATTATTTCCTAATCCTATTAAAAATATTTAAAAACATTTTGTAATTTATTAAAAACTCAATGTGGTTGGAATTATGAGGATTTATATTTTATTATTTTAAGGAAGTTAATTGATGAAAATAATGATTAAATTATAAGGATGATGTGGGAAATTTTTTGAATTTACTTGAGATTATTATCTTAGGTTAAGAATCCAATTTCATTTTCCATATACTTTTTCATTATTTCTAAATTTCATAATTATTTCTACTTATTATTATTTTTCCCCTGGTACCAATTTATATCTTCCTAGATATAATAATATATGTGACTAGTTTCATGGTAATATGGAATGTTAATTAAATGTGGTATTAATTGAATGATATGTTTCTTAATGATTAATTTTTTTTTCAGTGTAATGTTAATAAATATGGAATGATTAAAGGGATCAAGGATCATAGTTATAGATATAATATTAGAATTAATGTACATGGATTTATGGTTAATATAAATATTAATCCCATGTGATGAAATATTATTAAATAATTCTTAATTGATTAAACCCTTATGAATTATTGAACCTTATATCTTGTTTCCTTATTATATTCTATTTCTTAGTGATGGATTTTAGGTCATCATGTGGGTTGTTAGATTTGGAATGAGTGCAGGTTTTTTTTTGTTTTTTCTATAATGGTTTGGTGTTATATATATCATTATGTTCTGTTATCTATTACACTCCACCACTATTGTCGGTTAGGGTATAAGATTCCCATAATTGCCCTGGGTTCTCAGTCTTTCCCAGACTCAAGGTTTTTAAGTTAATAGATGGATAAATACTCCCACGAACCCTATCTATTTTAAAAATATAGATTTTATGTATAGATATTCATAATTTCATGGGTTACTGATATAGTATATGTTCTATTATAATCTATGATGGATCTCTATTATGATATATGTGTATAAACATGTTGTGATAGCTTAATGTCATAGTGTATACATGTATATGTGTACATATTCATGGTATTTAATGGATTAATGTATAGTGTATTGTATATGTCTTGTGATGGTGAGGTTCTTGTGATTATGTGGATATATTTGTGATATATTTACCTTAGTGCTTAGTATGACTTATGGAGGGGATTAGAGCACCAAGACGTATGATGTTTGGATTGAGGGTGACTGGTTTAGTTTGAAACTGGTTGAGGGGTACCCTTATTATATACATTATTTATAATATGTTACATACATCCATTTGATACATTATGTCTAAAACTTAGTGAGGCTAGATATATAGTTTCCCCCGTATGCACGAATGATTATTTATTTTCTCATTTAATGGAAGTGGATATGGATTTAGGTGATGATATAAACATTATAACATATAATTGTATTTATTATAATGGATTTATTATTTCATCTTAGAATAATAATATTTTAATGTAGTGGAAGAAGAAATAAAATAGAAACACTTAAATAAAAACACTACCTTTTCTTCAGATGATCACCATTCATAACACCTTAACACCTCTAAGAAGGGTGTTCTTCTTAATATAAGGCCTCAATAATTTGATGAGGGTTTATAGGAAGGGTTTTGAGTAGATATTTTATAAACCAAAAGGTTTATGAAGTGTGAGTAATAAAGAGTTATGGTTACCTTTTTATAGGATATGGGAGGGGACTCTTGTAATTATTAATAGTATTAAATTAATTTTCAATTCCAAATCTATATTTATAAGCTATAATTAAAAAAAGTAGATATAATAACCTGGATTTTTAAAAGAAAAGGTGTTAAATCCATACCAATAACAACTAGTGGTATCATACAAAATCTGATTTGTTGCAACTAATATCAAGCCATGATTTAGTGAAATAAATCTATTTTAAATAGGAGGTAATATTTGGAGAAACCTAATCATGAAGAAATGGGGGAGTTAGAGATGAATTTTAATGGTTATTTAACATTATATAAGATTAAAGAAACCTATAGAGACTAACTACACCCCCCTTCCCCACCCCCTTGCCCCACTTCCCCACTGCCCCACTGCCCCACCCCCTGCCCTACAGACCCCCTTACAGACCACCCCCTGCCGCCCCTGCCCTGTAGACCTCCCCACTCCACCCTGCCCCCTCCACCCACCCCCTCCCCCTACCCTGTAGACCTCCCCCTCCCCCTCCCCCTGCCCTACAGACATCCCCCTACCCCCTACCCCCTACCCCCTGTCCCCCTCCACCCTGCCCCTTCCCCCTGCCCTTACCCCCTGCCCCCCTACACCCTGCCCCCTGCCTCTACCCCTTGATCCCCATACTCTGCAGAGCTCCCCCTGCCCCCTCCACCCCCTGCCCCCTTCCCCCTCCACCCCCTTCCCCCTTCCCCCTTCCCCCTCCCCTCTTCCCCCTCCCCCTCCCCCTGCCCCTGCCCCCCTCTACTCTACCCCCTAACCCCCTCCACCCTGCCCCCTACCCCCCTCCAACCAACCCTTAGCCTGCACAACCCCCCTGCACCCCCTACACCCCCAGCCCCCCTAGCCTACACCAGCCCCCTATCCTGCACCACCCCCTAGCCTGCACCATCCCCTATCCTTTACACCCCCCCTGTGGGTCAAAAAATTCTTTGGAGATGCCCGTGGTGTCTCAAATGAGTGGAGTAAGGATTAAAATGAAAAAAATGAATGAAATAATGTAAAACAAGATTTATAAGAATAAACTACCACAAGAGGATCCTTATAAATATGCTCACATGAATAAGCATGGGCTATGTTTTTTTTTGGTTCTATGCATAGCATGCATCCCTATCCACAGACACAACCTATCATGCGAAAGCATACACACAAGAAATCCAGTTCTTGTGAAGACATTGAGACAAATAAAACCACATAAAGATATATTCAGAATGAGTTATACTAATAAAATGGATGATAAGAATTCCTAGGGAGGAATCCGTTTCAAAAGGACCATCATCATTTGAGAAATAATATTGGAAAAACGAGGTCCAATGTAAATGTAATCCAAAAGCCTGTACTAAAAAGAAAAACATAGTGGTTATTGAATGAAAGGACCAAAAGTTGTATTGTGTTAAAATTGATTGTAATTACCTCTCAATGTCATCAAGTATTGTGATGCTTAATTGTGACTTATAGGCATCCTCAAATACCTAAAAAGAATAGGTGAAAAAAATGACTAAAAGTATTCATTATACAAGTTTCAAATTCAATAAGTATAAACAAATGGATGGATGAGTGTACCATAGGTGAATCTATTAATTCATTAGGAATGTCATTGTCGAGGGGGAGAGCAGGTTTGGCACTAGTAGGGGACTCTAATCTCCCTTATATAGTGAACATATATTTTCCGTGGCTTGGGAGGCTGTGGAATTGATTTTTATGAAGAAGCTGAAGGAGTCTCAATAACCACATGAGGTTTTATCCTACTTAGACCCCCCATCCCCTCCCCCCCACACAACCCCCCTGCAGACCCCCTTCCCCCTACAGACCATCCTGGACACCCCCTCCCCCTGCCAGTCCCCCCATGTAGGGTCTTTTCTATTTTTTGTTTTAATGTGGATCCATGGATTCTAGATCATCCCTGGACATTTTCCTAGTGGGTATGATTTCTTTCTACTCATAGTGGTTGACCAGTGTATTGATAACCCTCCACTGCATGATCTTTATATGGGAAACTGGGTGAGGGTGTTAGTATTCATTTCATCAGAATATATGTATGAAATTTCCATGTTTGGGTGATCATGGGTTTTAGTAGAACCATAGGATCTTATTCTACCCCTACCTCTATTAGCAATGGTTGGGGAACCTCACCTATCAAATATATTTCTTGGAATTCTATAAGATAATTTGAATCAAAATTGGAGTATTTTTTATGATTATGATGAGTAATATGACCTATGTTACTCATTATATCAATTTTAAGGATACAAAATTCATAACGGGTTCACAAATCCCTGAAGTTGACGCCCAATGATACTCATCCTCTATAGGCTAGTCACCTGAGGTATTTTAGGCTCATCACCTAATGAACTTGAGTCTAATCACCCAAATAATTCGATGCTCATCGCATGAGGAAGGATGGGATTATGATGCATTAGGAAAGGTGAATCATCCTATTCTTATCACATAATAAATATTATACTTTTCAGTAATGCATGTGCTGACATCTCTATAAGTATAAGTTCACATCACCAGTAAAATGGATGCCCATGAATTCAAGAGAATTATTTCCCATGTTTTAACCAAATATTTAGATTCCTAAAACATGAGTACTCAGACTTCATTGATCCATATTCATACTCAAACAATATTCTATTAAAAATTAAAATCTTTTCATCTTGAAGGGATCTAATTATGAGGGGGATTCCTCCTTGGTTCTCATATATTTATCAGTATAATCCCATGAATCATTACTATAAGTATAATAAATATATTAATAATTATTTTTAGGTTCCCTACAACATATATGTTCACATGATCAAGGGATATATTTATATTCTTCCTTGAAAAAGCTAGAGATTATTAGAAAACCATTTTTTTTAAAACAATAAAGTAATTATGGAAACAAGTTTTTAAAACAATCAGGCAATTATAGAATTAAAATTAAAGGTTTAGGCAGAGGGAACCTACCTCAAACTCAAGACGCGTTGATTTTGATGACGATAAATCGAATCTTCCTTTCTTCCACTTGCATGCATATGAAACTTCACATATATATAAGGAAACCTAGCCCCTATGTACATATTTTCATGGCCAAATATGCACAAGGGGGTCCTTAGATATATGTTTATACTTGAATATACCCCATTACACTTACACATGTATTCATTTTTCATATGAGTTTGATTGGTATAGAATATTCTAAAACATGTTACTCTATTTTTGGACACATTCTAAGAATATAGAAAAATAAAATTTCTATCTCCCTACACATGTGTCATATCTATATAGGGAATATCATATTCATGGAATAAAAAACATTGGATGGTGTAATTACCCTAATAAATATCAGTAAAATCCATTCATCCTAAAACATTATTGTAATTTGGTCTTATAAGGCCCTAAACTTCCAAATTTTAGAGTCTTTTTCATGTTACCATTATTATAAGCTTAAGATTATAATATTTAGACATTCTGAAAGGAAAATATGTCTAATCCATTATTCCTATTAAAATTTCAATGGAATGTTGTAACAAAGGTATAGATGATTGAGAGCATAAAATATTACATTCATTGAAAAAACTATGGAGTAGTATCCACATCCTAGTGTCTCTCTTGACCTTGTTATGAAATGAAATGGAAATGATGTGACTATAGTGAAATTCGACCTACTTGATTCAATGGATCTGATAATTCCTAACAAAAGGTGTTAAGGGCCTACTCGAGATTGGTTCTATGACTATCTCAATATTTTGATAGAGTATGAATTTTTGTAACAAAGGTGTATAGATCTTGTATTTTCTATTTTATGGATTCTATCCTTATGTTTTTTATGATATTTGTGCCTTTATTCTGTCCATGTGAGCCACATATTCATGCATCTATATAGTCTATATAGAAATAAAATCATGAAGTTTAACTTACTCTATAGTTAAGAGATTTAAATCTGTAGTTTTATCCTTTTAATATATTGTTTGGTGGTTGGAAAAATAAACTTGATGAGATCATATTCATAGGTGGCTAAATCCTCTCAATAAATGAGAATATTATGAAAATAATGTGCCAGTGTTGATAATAAAACACACCTACACCTAGGACAAGGAACTTTGTTGAAGGTTGTCATATTTATCAGAAATTTTCTCTAAAGAATTATATATGATAATAGTTTAAACCTTGAACCAAGCCCAATTTAATTCAACCTGATGCTAGATGACAATATTGGGACCCAGACTCTGTTCACCTTCAACTATATGTATATAATCTAGATTTTTTTTATGGACATATCGTCTTTAAATTGTGTCATAGTTGTAAGAAAGTCCTCCATCATTGCCTCCTATTTAACTTTAGGAATTTAACATGATATTTTATCATTGATCATATGAATACATAACACTATTACACTTGGATAAATGTAATTAGGTATTCCAACACTAATAGTCAAACATATGGAGTCTTCCCCAGTCCCAAACAAAATATCTTGAGGATGAAACTCCCTCAAAATTATTAGAATGTTGGGAAATAATTATTTTCCCCCCAATAAATTATAAGGATAGACAAGAAAGGATCTTTGAGAATCCAATTTTTTATACACCCATCAGACTGGTTTCCCTAATACCCCATCAGTATAGTATTCAAACTACAACATGGAATAACCCCATGAAAATTTATTTGGACCATTCTCAAGATGTAATGAAATTTCATTGTCAGAATCCTCATGCATCATCATCGACCACATTTCATAAAGAAAAAATGTGTTATATTATCTCTAAATATTGATTAGAGGTAAAGATGTAACCTGTTTTAAACGACCAAATTATCGTGAGAACCTATAAGGATCAAAAGGATCTAAAATGGTTACTCCATCTATAAAATCATCCAAAATCCCATCTCACAACAAGATAATATATGAAATTTATTCTGAATTCCATCTATCATTATCTACCATAGCACCAAAATGGGTTGAATAAGGAATGAACCCAAAATGGGAAACATCCTTTCACAAATAAATAAGACCATCAAGTAATTAATTGAAAAAGAACAGGGCCATCTACCATAGCTTTTTAGTTCACTCCACATCCAGTATTAGTTTCAAATTCAAGAAATAATAGAATAAATCAAAGAAATTTTCAAATACCTTGATGATAGGGCATGGGGGGTGTCGACCTCAACATTCAAGGTGTTGGGGGTTGTGGGGGAGAGCCATTGGGAAGGAAGGGAGGAGGTGGGGAGGCTGCTCGGAGCAGCTTCACTGGAGGAGGAGGATCATGGGGAGGAGGGTGGTAGTGAGGAGGCATCATGTGTATTGAGGGATTTTGGCGAGGAGACATTGGGGAGGAGGCATCAGGGAGGCATCGAGAAGGAAAAGAGGAGGTGGGGAGGCCGCTCGGAGCAACTTCTCTGGATAAGGAGGGTTATGGTGAGGAGGCGTCGGGCTATTGAGGGGTTTCATGGAGGATGGATCGAGCAGAAGGAAAAAGAAATATTATAATCATGACATTATTATAATTTTTATACATCAATTAAACTTTAAAATAAAACCATTAAATATTTTTTTGAATAATTTACAATGTTATAATTATGGAGATGGTAGGTCGTACGTACGCATGAGTAACATTTTCTATTTTTCTTTTATCATTATGAAATGAAGGTAAGTATTATTTTACCTTTACATAATGACAATAACATAATTAACATCATATTAATCATTTAAATATACTTATATATATATATCATAATATAGATTTACTGAATAAAAATGAGTCACATCGCTTCGTGGAGGTGATAGTTCACACATACGCACGAACAACGTTATCATTTTTATGCACAGGGAAAGTAAGAAAGTAATTAATATATTATTATCTTATAATTATTAAAATGTAATTAATATCCCATATTAATATTACTTCCATTATTATTACTTTTCATGAGAGTTTTTTTTATGGAAAATGAATTAGATCTGTTTGTGAAGGTGATAGTTCCCCAACAAACGATTATTTCTTTTCCCATTTAATGGAAGTGGAGATGGATTTAGGTGATGATATAAAAATTATAACATATAATTGTATTAAGTATAATGGATTTATTATTTCATCTTAGAATAAGAATATTTGAATGTAGTGGAAGAAGAAATAAAATAGAAACACTAAAATAAAAACATTACCTTTTCTTCGAATGATCACCATTCATAACACCTTAACACCTCTAAGAAGGGTGTTATTCCTAATATAAGGCCTCAAGAATTTGATGAGGGTTTATAGGAATGGTGTTGAGAAGATATTTTATAAACCAAAATGTGTATTAAGTGTGAGTAATATATAGGGATGAGTACCTTTTTATAGGAGAGGGGAGGGGACTCTTGGAATTATTAATAGTATAAAATTAATATAAATTAATTTTCAATTCCAAAATAGTCCAAAACTAATTTATTTAGAATATATGATGGTTTTGTGTCTAATAATCATAATAAAATTAAAATTAGGAAATTTTATAATATTTTTTAATCCTTACCTTTTTTGTTTTAACACCTTTTAACTGATACCGATTTATCAAGTAATTTACACTTTGAGGGTTAAAATAATTACCAAATCATGAAAAACAAAGAATTAATGAGTAATTAATGGAATTTTTGGAATTTTATGAAATTTTCAGTTTAATATGGAATATTTATAAATTTTATAACATTTAATAAGATATTTTATATTTTAAGTTGTGAATTAGGTCAATTTTTACACTGTTTATGACATTACTTATTAAAAATATCATAACATTATTCCATTGAAAAAAAGTAAATTAACTAAATAATAACATGAAATAATCATAAATAAAATTCTTTCATGTCATCAAATATTTCATATTGTATTTATTTTAATATTTTTAATATCATTTATTGAATTAATTTGATTCTTTCTTTAATAAATCTATTAATGCATCATCCTTGTGCCACTATTAAATTTAATTAATTAATTACTAAAAATTGTAAATAAATTACCATGATATAGTTAATATTTTTATATTTATAAATACTATTTATATTTGAATATATCTCCTATATAACTCCATATAAAAATATTTTACTTTTTAAAAACAACAGTTTAACAAAAATGAATATTTATTGAATATAATATTATAAATACATTTAAGTCATCCGAATGGATCCAAGTGTTCCTAAAACATATAAAATGATTCTCATGGTCGTAATACACTAATCCAATTAAATTATGACTAGTTTTATAGTAGTTTTATATTATTATAATATTATTTTTACCTTTAATTACATAATTTACCCTTAACCGTGGTAATGAAATAATTAGTAATGTTACTATTCATAATTTCCAAAAATAAATGGGACATATTTAAATATTTGGATCTTCTAATTAAAAATATGGAATCTATTTTTCCAAATTCAAAAAACATAACCGCGATAAATTACTTAAAAATTAATCTCGTTGACAAAATGAGAAAACGGGGTTTTTAACGTAAAACGTTTAAAAGTTTACACAGTTTATCTATTTAATTTTAATTTAAAAAATCATTCAATGACCTAATTTGTATTACCATATAAAAACACCATCTAATTATATCTTAAAAACATGTAAAAGGATAACCATATATTATATATAAATTAGATGAAAAGGTATATTTGAATTAAAATGCAGTATTTTTAACTATTCATTAAAAGAAGAATTTAATCAGAAAAGCACCAAAAATTTATCCAAACAAAATTTTATGTCCTGAATCCAAATAAAAATTTTATTTTGTTAAATATAACATATAAAGGTTTCAAAAAATTTATTTAAAATAGGTTTTCCATTAAAAGGAAGTAAAACCGTATTTTTAGAAAGTACTCATTTTATCCGTAAAATTGTATTTTTTCATATTGAATGTCTATAAAATAAAGAAGATGAAATTTAAACATTATATTGATTTAATATTTCATTAGTATAATATTAACATAGTGATTTTATTATTTTATAAAAACAATTATTTACATTTAAATAGTTTTTCATAAAAAAACATCCTTTATATTCGATTGGTTTTTAGTTTCATTTCAATTTAATTTGGTAAAAAATGAATCATTATATAAACATGTATTAACCATATATTCAAAATTTAGTTAATACTATGTATTCCCTCCATTATAACAGCTAGGTGATAACTACCATACTAAATAATAATATTTAGTTGTTCATTTAAGCTCGATGTATGCTATTGAACATTGTGTTTCCTTTTGAAAACCCAGGATATTACATTCTCCCCCACTTTGGAAATTGCATCCTCAAAATTTTAATTTGTGTTATATAACTAAGGTATGAATTTTCAAAATAAATTTATTGAAATTCGACATTGGAAAAAGGATTAACAAAAAATCCACTTTAAAATAAATAATGGAATGTATGAAGGTCACCTAAGATAACACATACTAGGGTTCCATATCAAAAAAAATAGATATGGAAGAGAAAAATAAAGACCAAGTTTTAATGGAGAATAATAAAAAATATTGTTAAGTAAAGGTCAATAGTCACAAAACTATACATTTTTTATAGATTAAATGGTCTTCGATTTAAAATTTAGAAAAGTAAATGGAAAACATCTTTTCTTTAAGATCCTTTTTACAGATTTGTGGAATTTATTTACTACCTAGAATAAGAGCATAAGGAAAATACACTTAATTTATCAGTATAGTTTCATCCTTTAATCAAATTCCACCACAACCACATCCTTTTCTCCAAATGATGAGTATTTAAGAGGATTTTTTATGCATGAAACTCTAAAATCAACTTCTAGAGAATCAAATAATCCATAAATAATTAACTATATATTAATCCTTTATTGAAACATTAAACAAAACCAAAGAGGTTAGGATAAGATCAGATAAATACCTAAAAATAATAAACCATTATATGACAAAAAACTAGTTTTAATCTCCAAAATTATAAAGTAATAACCAAAGTCCAACATATACCATTTGATAAATAACTTTCCTTCAAATTATTAAAATAATACAAAGTAAGATTAAAGCCAAAAAATTCCAATGGATTTGATCACATGGTCTTCTAGGATAATTTTTAACATTTATCTCCAAAAAAAATAATTCACTATTTATGTCTCATACCAAAAAGTAATTTCCTAATCACAGATTCTCCATGATAGGTTAATCATTTTCATAAATAACCCGAATCCCCATAAGTCCAAAATCAAAATATAGATTATTCCAAAAAAATTAAACCATTACTCCTCAAATAAAATCCCATAGTATTTTATTTTTCTTAGGTATGTAGGGTTCCCAAAATAGGGAATGCCTTCCAAAATAACATTTATCAGTCAATCCCCAAATCATTTTCCAATACCAAGGATATTAATTTGATAAAACATAAGGTACCAAATCAACTTATTTTTATTACATCAACTCTTTTAACTAAAAAAATGAAGTCATACTAACTAGGGACTTTACATAGTCCAGTGGTAGGTGATGCACTATTGTCACCCATCAATTGTGGGTTCAATCCTTGCGACCTTTCCAGATGCGACGATTTATCACCCATCCTACATGATGCCCTTTTTAAAAAACTATATAATTATAATAATATTAAAAAATATTTTAAAGAATTAAAAAAATTGAAAATGACATGTTTTAACCTCAATGGTTATTTCATACCTCTCATTTTTCATCCAAAAAACTAATAACCCATAATTTCCTCAAAGGTGAATGACTCTAAAAATACCCTTAGTCACCTTAATATTTCCGAACATAAAGCATAAAAAGGAGTTTCTAAGAGATTGAACTTATGAAAAACCATAAAATTATAAACCCATGTTGATATCCCCGACTCTTATGAAAACATCCTATTCTCCAAAGTTGTCTAAACCATCCATTGAACCAACTATATGGACCCAAATTTTTGCATTACATAATATTGAGTTTTGTCTATAATTTTATTTTTTTTGAATTGAGAATCCTTTTAGATTTAGTGTTTTAGAAAATAAGTCTATAACTATTACATAACAACTCAAAAAATTAATATGTAGACACTTCTAATAACTATTCATTTTTTATAAATAAAAAATGTTTAAAAAAACATAGTTTCATTTCATGTTTAAACATGATAAATTTTTCTTGATCCCATTCATGACTCTATTCTCCTTTAAATAATATAAGAAACATTTCAAAAACATTGAATGAGCATAAAAAACATAGTAAGGGACAATAAAATTATGAAAACTATTATCCTTTTTAAAACTTGTAAACCATGAGTAGTTTATCATAAATAAACACTTTTCACCTTTAATAAGTATAAATACTCTTCACTAAATATAACCTCATTAATTTCCATTTTTTAAATAAAAATGTTACCATAAAACACATATAAATTACATATAACATATAATGGTAACTTGGGACATAATCATTCTTAAACTGAATAACCATATGGTCTAATTCCACACAAATCACTAAATGGAATAGAAATACGAATGACTTCAATACCCAATTCATTAGAGGTTATAATGTAACCACCTGTCCTTGGTTTATCATGAAACCACCCATATTTGGTTTATCACGTAACCACTCATATTTGGTTTATTATGTAACAACCCATAAAATGTACATCTACCATTTTATAATCATAACAGATAAAATATTTCAATTATTAACATTTCACTCATAAAATTTCATTTATATTCAGAAGAAATCATTTCAAGATATTGAAATAGTTAATCCACTTTAAAAACCATTTTCAATACCAAAACACCAAAAAATAGAATAATGGATTTCTTTTCCTTTTAAAAACATTAAGTCTTATGGAGTAATCCAAAAATCAAAACATTAATATGGAAATGGAGGTGTCACTATCTCTGTGTAGGTTAATACAAAAACATTTTTTTTGTCATTTTGTAAAGAAATTAAAATTCTTCATATAAAAAAGATTCATTTTGAAAAAACTAAATAAAATTAAAGATATAAATAAAATAATATATAAAATCCTTTATATCCATATAAATAAACATGTAAATTAATATCACGAAGGAAAGAAATTGATAATTAAATATTTAGTCATTCAAGGTGTCCCATACAACTTTGAACATTTAAATATTAATATCCATGAATTAATACATTAAAAACTATAAATTAAATTACTATAGATAAAATATGGATATGAAATGTCATATTGGTTGTATGTATACCTTATAAAATAATAAAGGTGTGTATTATCAAGTAATGCCTCAATGAAAGTAGATTGAGACAGAATCCCTTAATTTGAGTTCGATTTGTCTAGTATGTTCCATGTTATTCTTGAATAATAAATATAGGTTCATTTATAATTTCTTTAGAACATTTTTAAATTTTATTATTCAATTTATTTCACTTATTTATAATGTTATGGAAATTACTTAATTATTTATGTTCATGTTGGATGTTTTGTCGATATTTGGTACTTGAGTCGAAAAGGAACACAGTTTTATGTCACTATTCCTTGTCATCATAAGTCCATAATCTCTAGAATAATATTCATGAAATTATTATCATTTTTATAGATAAATTTTACTTTAAAATCAAACCATTATTCATTTTTATGAAAAATTTACAACATTATAATCATGGAGACGATTGGTCATACGTACACATGAGTAACATTTTCCATTTTTCATTGATCGTTATGGGAAGAAGGTAAGTTTTATTTTTTCATTTAAATAATTATTTTAAAATAATTAATATAATATTAATCTTTTAAATATACTTATATATATCATAAAATTCATTTAATGAATAAAAATGAGTCACATCGCTTCATGAAGGTGATAGTTCACACGTACGCATGGACGTCGTTATCATTTTTATGAACATGGAATGTAAAAATGCAATTGATATATTATTATATTTAATGATTAATATGTTATTAATATCACATATTAACATTAATTACATTATTATAACTATTCATGAGAGATGGTTATGGAAAATGATGTAGATTGGTTTTTGGAGGTGATAGTTCACACGTATGCACGAACGATTAATTACTTTCTCATTTAATAAAAGTGGTGATGGATTTTGGTGACTATATAAACATAATAACACCTTATAATATTTAGTATAACATATTTATTATTTCATCCTATATGTATAATATTTTAAGGTAGTGGAATAATAAAAAAATAGAAACACTTAAATAAAATCATTTTCTTTCCTTTAGGTGATCACCTTTCTTATCACCCGAACAACGTTAAGAGGGGTGTTCTACCAAATATAAGGCCTCAAGAATGTGTAGAGGGATTATAGGAAGTGTTTTGGAAAGATATTAGCTTAATTAAAAGGTTTTTTAAGAGTATGTAATAGAGATAAATTGGTGCCTTTTTATAAAAGATGGGAGGGACACTCTTGGAATTATTAAAAGTATTAAATTAATAAAAATTCATTTTATATTCCCAAATAGTCCCAAACTGCTTTCTTTATAATATATGTTTATTTTGGGTCGAATAGGTGTCATAAAATTAATATTAGATGGGTTTTGAATTTTTTTAATCCTTATCTTTTTTGGTGTAGCCCCTTTTAACTCTTAATTATTTATCAATTAATTTACACATTAAGGGTTAAAATAATTACCCAATCATGCCAAAAGAACAATAAATGATTCATTAATGAAATTTTTGGACTTATATTATCTTTTTGGTCTAATATTGTATTTTTATAAATTTTATGTCATTTAATTAGATATTTTATGTTTTAATTTATCAATTATTTCGATTTTGACCCTATTCATTACATGACTTTTTTGAAATCTCATAACAACTTTATTCCTTCCAAAAAACAATATTAACTAAATCTTACCATGTCATAGTCATCCATAAAATTCATTAATGGAATAGAATATTTCAAATTATATTTATTTTAATATTATTAGTATCATGTATTTAATTATTTCTTTATAAAATCTATTACCGCATCATCTTTCTATCGCTATTAAATTTAATTATTTAATTAATAAAAATTAAAAATAAATTACCATGATGTAATTAATAATTTAATATTTCTAAATAATATTTATTATCTAAAATATCCCCTATATAAATCCATATTAAAATACTTTACTTTCTAAAATCAAAAGTGTAACAAAAATGACTATTCATTGAATAAAATATTATTAATGCATTATAGACATCCAGGTGTCTCCATGTGGTCCTAAAGTAGACCCAAGGATTCTCATGGTTGGAATAAAATCGTCCAATTAAATTAGGACAAGTTTTCAGGATGTTTAATTTTATAATATTATTATTTTAACCTTTAATTACCTAATTTACCCTTAACCGTGGTAATAAAATAATTATTAAATTTATTATTCATAATGTCAAAGAATAAAACAAAAATATTTAAATAATTAATATATTATAATTCTCTATATGTAATCTATTTTTCTAAATTCAAAAAAATGGAAGAAACTAATTAAAAATTAATCCCATTGACAGAATCAGAAAACGGGTTTTTAACATAAAACGTTCAAAAGTTCACATAGTTTTTCTATTTAATTATAATTTGAAAATTAATCCAATGAAAAAAATTGGATTAACATATAAAAAAATTAATAAATTATACCTTAAAACAATGTAATAGGATAATCTAACAATATAAAGAAATTAGATAAAAAGGAAGTTTTCAATTAAAAAGCACGATTTTTTCACTATTTATTAAATTATGAATTTAATCAGAAAAATAATAAAAAATTATCCAAACTAAATTTTTATTCCCCTTTACCAAATAAGAATATAATTTTTTCAGATAGAATATATAAAGGTATCATGAACTATATTTAAAATGGGTTCTCCATCAAAAGGTAGTAAAACTCTATCTTTATAAAAACACTCATTTTATCTATAAAATTGTATTTTCTATTATAATATGTATTGAAAATAGATAATATGAATTTTAAAAATTATATTGTATTAATATTTCATTAATATATTCCAAAAATATTTATTTTATTATTTTATAAGCACAATTATTCACATTTAAAAAGTTTTTCAAAAAAACAATACTTCCTTTATATTCGATTGGTTTTTAGTTTCATTTCATATTAATTAGGTATCCAAGGAATTTTTAATTAATCATGTGTAAAAAATATATTCAAAATTCATTCAACATTTTTCATTTCCTCCTTTCTAATGGCTAGGTGATAACTACCATACTAAATAATAATATTTAGTTATTCTTTTAAGCTCGATGTGGCGTATCATGTACGCCGTCGAATATTGTGTTTCCTCTTAAAAAATGGGGATGGTAAATTATCACCAATTTTGGAAATTGAATCCTTGTAATTTTAATTTTTGGTTGGTAAATAAGGTATGAATTTTCAAAATACCATTATTTCAACCCCACATCAGAAAAAAGGATTAACAAAACTTCCACTTTAAAAAAAAGAAAGGAAAGTACGAATTTCGCCTAAGATGACACATACTAGGGTTCCATATAGGAATACATGGATATGGAAGAGAACACTAATGATCAATTTCTGATGGATAATAATAGAAAATATTGTTAGGAAACAGTTAATAATCACAAATCTATAAATTTGTGATGGGTTAAATGGTACTTGATTTCATCATAGGAAAAGTAAATGGGAAGCATTTTTGTTCTAAGATCCATTTTATAGAGTTATGGAATTAATTTACAACATATACTAAAATCATAAGGAAAATACACTAAATTTACAAGTAGAGTTTCAGCCTTTAATAAAATTCCACCACAAACTCATCTTTTTATCTAAATAATGAGTATCTAAGAGGATTTTTTATACCTAAAACACTAGAATCAACTTATAGAGAATCACATATTCCAAAAATAATTAACTATTTATTCATATAGTCTTTAAATATTAACCAAAACCAAAAATGTTTGGAAGGTTCAAATAATTTCCCCAAAATAATAAACCATTGTATGATGAAAAACTACTTTTAATCTCCAAAATTCCAAAGTAATACCCAAAGTCCATCAAAGAACATTTAATAAATAAATTTCCTTAGAATTCCTCAATTAATCCAAACTAAGATTGTAACCCAAAATTCAGAAGGATTTGATCACATAGACTTCAAGGATAAGTTTTAACATTTATATCCAAATGACATAATTCACTCTTAGTGTCTTATAAAAAAAATAATTTCCTAATCACATATTCTCTAGGACAGGTTATTAATTTCTATAAATAACTCAAATCACCATAAGTTCACAATAAAAAAATCTATTCTTATAAAATAAATTTCAACCATTACTCCTCAAATAACATTCCATATTATTTTATTTTCTTTTGGCATATAGGGTTCCAAAAATAGTGAATGTATTCGAAAAAAACATTTATCACTCAGCCCCTAAATCATTTCCCAATTGTAGGGATATCCATTTGATAAAACAAAAGTTACAAAAAAAGACATATTCTTATCCCATCAACACATTTAACTAAAAAAATTAATTCATACTGACTAGGGACTTCACGTAGGCCAGTGTTAGGTGATGCACCCTTGTCACCCTTGGGTTATGGGTTCGATCCCCATGGCCTTACCAGACACGACATGTTACCACCCATCCTGTAGGTTGTCCTTTTTCAAAAATTATATAATTATTATAATATTCCAAAAATATTATAACGACCTCAAAAATAACCATCATATGTTTTAACCTCAAAGGTTATGTCATACCTCAAATTTTTCATCCTATAAATTCATATCCCATAATTTACTCAAAGGAGAATGACTCCAAAAATACCATTAGTCACCTTAATATTTTAGAACATAAAGCCTAAAAAATGGTTTCTAAGAAATTGAACTTATGATAATCCTTAAAATTATAAAACCATGATGATATCCTTAACTCTTAAGAAAATATCCTAGTCCCTAATTTTTTCTAAACCTTCCTTTGATACTAACTATAAGGACCTAGTCTAAAACATTACATAATCTTGAGTTAAGGAAATAATATGGATTTATTTTTCATTGGGGATCTTTTCAGGTTTATTTTTTTAGATAATTAATCCATAACTATTACATAACAACTCAATAAATTAAAAAGTAGACACTTTTACTCACTGTCCATTTTTTATAAAAAAATATTAAAAGGAAACTTGGTTTCATTTCATGTTTAAACATCATAAATTTTCCTTGATCCCATCATTGACTCTATTCTACTTTAAATCCAGTAAAAAAATTTTAAAAAACATGGAATGACAACAAAAATCAATGTGAGGGATAAAAAAATAAGGAAAACTTTTAGCCTTGCAAAAACATGTTAACCATTAATACTTTATCATAAATTAATACTTTTCACCCTTAAGAAGTAGTAAATACTCTTCACTTAATATTTGTTCATTGCTTACCATTTTTGTAATAAAAATATTTCCATAAAACCCATATAAATAAAATATAACATATAAAGTTAATTTGGGACATAATAATACTTAAATTGAATAACCATACAGTCTATTTCCACACATATCACTAAATGGAATATCCATACGACCGACTTCCATACCAAATGCATTGGAGGTTATAACATAACCACCCATCCTTGGTTTATCATGGAACCAAACATATTTGGTTTATCATAAAACCACCCATATTTGGTTTATCACATAACCACCTATCAAATTTCCAAGTAACACTTTATAATCAAAACACATAAAATATTTCCATTATCAATATTTCACTCATAAAATTTCATTTGCAATCACAAGAAATAATTTCAAGATACTAAAACAGTCAATACACTTTAAAAAACATTTTCAATACCAAAAGACCCAAAAATGGAATAAGGTATTTCTTTTCCTTTTAAAAACATTAAGGCTTATAGAGGAGGCCAAATATCAAATAATGGTTATAGAGGTGTAGAAGTCATTGTCATCATATACGTTAAGACAAAAACATTTCTTTTTTCATTTTGTGAAGAAAGTAAAATGATTCGTATAAAAAATATTACATTTAAAAACATTTAATGAAATTAAATATATACATAAAATGTTCTATATAATCCTTTATATCCGTATAAATAAATATGCAAATTAATATCATGATGAAAAAGATTTGATAATTAAATATTTAAATGTTCAAGGTGTTTCATACCATTTTGAACATTTAAATCATAATAACCAAGAATTAATAAATTTAAAGAATAAATAAATAATATTACTATAGATAAAACAGGGATATAAAATTTCATAGTGGTTGTATATATAGTTTATAAAATAATAAAGGTGCGTATTATCAAGAAATGCCTCAATGAATGAAGAATGAGATGGAATCCCTTACCTTGAGTTCAATATGTCATGTATGTTCCTTGTTCTTCATTAATAATAAAATTATTTTAATTTATACTTTCTTGAGAAAATTTTTCAATTTTATTACTCCCTTTATTTCACTTATTCATAATTTTATAACAATTAATTAATTATTTATGTTCATGTTGGATGTTTTGTCAATATTCAGTACTTGAGTCAAAAAAGAAAATGGTTTGATGCCACTACTCCATGTGGTCATAAGGTCATCATATCTAGAATAATATTCAGGAAATTTTATCATTTTAATACATCAATTATATTTTAAAATCAACCATTAGGTATTTTTATGAAAAATGTATAATGTTATAATCTTGGAGACGGTTGGTTGTACATACGCATGACTAATGTTTTCTATTTTTCATTGATCATTATGGAAATAAGGTAAATATTATTTTAGCTCTCCATAATGATCATAAAATCATTATTATCATATTAATAATTTAAATATACTTATATATATATATCATAAAAAGAAATGTAATGAATAAAAATGAGTCACATTGCTTTGTGGAGGTGATAGTTCGCACGTACACACGTACAACGTTATCATTTTTCTGCACACGGAATGTAAGAATTTAATTGATTTATTATTATCTTATAATTATTAATATTTCCTGAATATAAAATTTGAACATTAATTCTATTATTATAACCATTCATGATATATGTTTATGGAAAACGAATTAGACCAATTCATGGAGGTGATAGTTCACACGTACACACGAACGATTAATTCCTTTGACATTTAATGAAAGTGGAGGTGGATTTAGGTGATAATATCAACATAATAATATCTATGTATATTTAGGATATTGGATTTTTTATTTCAACTTGGAAGAATTTTATTTGAAGGTAGTGGATGAATAAATAAAATAGATTCACTTAAATAAAAACATTACATTTCCTTTGGATGATCACCTTTAGTAACACCTTGACACCTCTTGAAAGGGTTTTATGCCTAATATAAAGCCTAAATAATGTTAAGAGAGATTATAGAAAGATTTTTGGGTACATATTTGTAGAAAAAAGGGTTTTACAAGTGTTATTAATAGAGAGGAATGGGTGCTTTTTTATAAGAGAGGGGAGGGACGCTCTTTGAATTATAACAAGTATTAAATTAATATACTTTAATTTTATATTTAAAAATGGTAAAAACTGATTTATTTAGAACCTATTATTATTTTGGGTCGAATAATGATCAAAAAATTAAAATTATACATGTTTTTTATATTTTTCAATCCTTCTCTTTTTCTTTTAACCCATTTTAACTCTTACCAATTTATTAAGTAATTTACACTTTGAGGGTTAAAATAATTACCAAATCATGTTAAAAGGCCAATTAATAATCCATTAATGAAATTTTTGGACTTATATTAACTTTTTGTTCAAATATTGGATTTTTATAAATTTTATATCATTTAATTAGGTATTTTGTATTTTAAGTTATGAATAATGTCATTTTTGACAATATTAATTACATAAGTTTTTAAAAATATCATAACAATATTATTCCTTATAAAAAAAACATTAACTCAATAATAACATATTATAAAATTCTAATAAATTTGTTGATGGAATCAAATAATTAAAGTATTTATTTTAATATTATTGATATTATTTATTTGTTGTTTCTTTAAAAAATCTATTACTACATCATCTTTGTGTCACTATTAAATTTAATTTTTTAATTAACAAAAATTATAAATAAATTACCATGACACAGGTAATAGTTTTAGATTCATAAATACTATTTATATTTAAATATTTACCTTGTATAAATCCATATCAAAATACTTTACCTTTTAAAATAATAGTGTAAAAAATGAAAATTCAATGAATATAACTTTATAAATTCATTAAAGTCATCCAAGTGTATCCAATTGGTCCTAAAATAAACCTAAGGATTATCCTAGTAGAAATACACTCATACAATTAAATTATTACTAGTTTTAGGGTAGTTTTATATTGTTATAATACTATTTTTACCTTTAATTACTTAATTTACCCTTAACTGCGGTTATAAAATAATTACTAATGTCACTATTCATAATATCAAAAATTAAAAGAGACCTATTTAAATAATTTTAAATTATTATTACAAATATTTAATCCATTTTTCTAAATTAAAAACACCTTATTGGTTGAAATTAATTAAAAATTAATCCTGTTGACGGAATGAGAAAATGAGGTTTTAAAGTAAAACGTTCAAAAGTTCACATAGTTTTTCTATTTAATTTTAATTTGAAATTTCATCCAATGATCTCCATTGGATTAAATTATAAAAATTTCATCTAATTATATCATAAAACCATGTAAAATGATAATATAACAATATAAATAAATTATATGAAAAGGTAGTTTTGAATTAAAATGCAGTATTTTCACTATTCTTTAAAATATGAATTTAATAAAAAAAATTCCAAAAATTTATCAAATATAAATTTTGATACCCTGGTTCCAAATAATAATTTTATTTTATCAAATATAATATATAAAGGTGTTAAAAACTAGATTTAAAATGGGTTCACCATCAATAAGTGGTAAAACAGTTTTTTTAGAAAAACCCACATTCTATCCGTAAAATCGAATGTGTTCTTATAAAATTTATGGAAAACAAATAAGATGAATTTTAAACATTATATTGAATAAATATTTTATCAATATAATCCAAAAATTGTGATTTTATTATTTTATAAACACAATTATTCACATTTAAATATTTTTTCATAAAAAATACATCATTTATATTTGATTGGTTTTTAGTTTCATTTCAAGTGAATTTGGTAACCAATGAATCATTATATAAACATCTGTAAAACATATTTTAATAATTCAGTTAAAACTATTCATTCCATCCATTCCAATGTCTAGACAATAACTACCATACTAAATAATAATATTTATTTGTCCGTTTAAGCTCGATGTGGCATATCCTTTATGCCATTGAATATTCTGTTTCCTTATAAAAACTTGGGATGTTAAAAGAGTCCTGAAAAGGTGGTATCAAATCTTTTGGATAAGAGTTATGTTGACTATTATGGATATAAATAGTGAGGACTCATAGGTTGGTGGAGTAATATTATCAATTGAGCATAATATGAAGAGTATTCAATGGATACAATCTAGGAAAAAGGATTTTAGAGCCCCTTGTGATATGATACAACAACCATATATTTTTGAAAAGTGATAAGAGAAATCATACGGCTTTTAGAGTAGACAACTAGGTAAAAATCATATATCATTCTTGTTTTCACATATTCCTAAATTAGTTCGAAAAGTGGTATTGATATAAAACTTAATTAATTAATCATAGATATTACACATTCTGTGTTTGGATATTTCCTCACACTTTATATTTTGTAGGTATTTTTCCAGGTCAATGAATACATCATGATCATGTACGAGGTGTTATATAGGATAAAACCATAGATCACGGCAATGTTTTAGATGATGAAGTAAATTTTTAGATAAATAATCTCTTTCAGTTTCATCATAGGGCCTATGGAGTTTACAATGATCGTTATGTAATTCATAGAATTAATCCTAGTTAGTGGTGGTAGTGATTTCATTCATCTTGATCAATAAAAAGATATATTATTTAATTTTGTTTTATATTATAATATTGTGGGGGGGAGACCTAATAATGGTGGATTCTATATCTTTGTGACTATGATGAGTTATATTTATCATTGGATAAGTTCTGGAATCATTTCTAGGATTAGTTTATCATTATAACCATGAAATAAGTTTGTTATTAAGATATTGATTTTTCTCCACCGAGGGAGTTATTGTGTGTGAGAGTTTTTTATTTTATTCAAAAAAATTATATGGAATGATTCAAATCTACTTTCTAATATGAAGGCTATAAAGATGAATTTTGAGAAGGATTTACATTATGAGATTTAGTGTCATGTTCCCATGATCACATTATCTTTATTTCATGAGGTGAATTTGTAGTTAATGGTTATTGAGAGGATGTTTTATTAGAATGGTCTATCATGGGGGGTCATTAAGACATTATATATAGAAAATTTCTAGCTAGGAGTTCATTGATTTTTGGGCTATCAATGTCTTTGCTAATAGGGAGTTTGTCACAACATAATTCATTTAATTTCCCAGAAGTGGATAGTCCTCAAACCCCTTCTTAGATGCAAAAGTTGATTTTTTTCATGCATACGACATGGACATAAGATTCTCAAGTATCCAACATTTATTAGTAGTCAATATAGAACTGGTTAACCACATCATGTCATTCCTTTATAGTTTTATCCACCAAGACAACATCAGCAATAGTAGTTGGTTTCCCTAGGTGTCGATCATTGGAAAGGAGAAAGAGTGGGTCAAGGATAGCCATGTGATTACCCTCATCTTCTGGGATTAATAGTATATAATAATCATTGAGGTGGTCACCAGTAGAGTAAAATTGTTCATGGATCAAGATATGGATAAATATATTTTCTTGAGTTTATAGAACCTTGTGACATACATAAATTATAAGGTAATATCTATTTATAATTTACTTAGGTATATATATATATATATTTATAATCTATGAACTACTTTATTCTCTCATTCTAGTCTGTTCTCTTGGATATGATTTGCAGTGAATTTTAGTACCAGTGATGTTGACTATGCCATTTGATTATCAAGAAAGATTATATAATGAGTGTAGGGATTATGATATGATTTAAGGAAAATATTTCTCTCCCTAACATTTCATATGATTATAGATATATCCATGATACATCATCCTCAATGTAGAATGGTTTTATTTGTTTTTTTTAAGTTATTAATTTTTTCAAGAGGTGATTTGAATTTTATAATTCTAATAGAGATCATGTCATGTATATAGGTGAGAGAGACCATCAATTGGGTTAGTGGAATGTCCAGTCCTCATCTTCTATGATAACTTATGTAATGATAAGTCTAGTGATGGTTTATATGGCAGTGTTTCCAATGGTAATGGGTGAATACTTTTATGTTTTTGGGAAGATATTATGATGCTACCCCTCAATGTGAGATAAAATTTTAGAGTGGTTTAAATACTAGTGTCTCTCATATATCAATATCCATGTATAAAATGTATCTTTATTTGTTGTGATATTTTTATATTAAGATTGATAATCTCCCCTGGAGAGTTTTTATTTTTCATAATGTATCAAATTATACTGCTCAGTTATTATTTATGAATAAAGATGATGGTAGATTGTAATTGTGTAACGATTATCATTTCTTTAATAATTTTACATTGTAAAAATATTATTTCCATCCATGGATTGATTATCTATTTGATATAATAATGGGATATATCTTATTGTTAAATATTTATTTATAGATAATAAATCATCATATGCGGCTAAATGATGAATACATATTAAAGAATTCCATAAAATAGTGTTATAGGGAATTTTATTTCATGTTTATACCCTTTAATATTAATAAGGAAATTTTTTTTATAACTCATAAACTTTATATTTCAAGAGTTCCAAGAGAACTTTTTGGTTTTGTTCATTGATTAGGTTTTTTGATTATTATTGTACCCCATGAATGATATGTGTCTTGTTTCAGGACTATATTTTAAAGTTAGGTAACATTGTGATATCAACGTGGGATGTTGGTTTTTGTATTGAAGTGAGAAGATGATGTCAGGCTCATCCAATCCTTTTGAGGTGTAATTGTTACCAACTCTATGAATATCTTATATATTTAATATTTTTTTATGAATCTTTCCCAATATAATTTGTAACACTTCTAGTTACCCTTATGAAATTTTTTAGTTGGTAAAATTAATTTAATAGGACACTACACAAAAGATTTATATTGTCTCTCATCTAATATAATACTTTTTTCCACTCCATAGTTTATATATATAAAAATGGGAACTCTATAGTTTATCCCCACCCACATAGGAATTGAGATGTTATGAAAGGAGGAATAAATTTTTTTATAGTTTGGAATGATCCCATGAGAGAGATTTTTTATGTATCTATATGAATTGAATCAGAACCCACATAGTTTAGTGAAAAATAATGTGACATTTCATACATTTTATTGTTGTGTGATATGAAAAATTAGGGTTTCTTTTAATTTTTTTTATCTATAACCAAGTAAAATTTATTTTTAAGGTAATGCATCCATGCCTGATTCCAAGAATTTTATTATCATTGAAAAAGGAACAATTGAAAGAAGACACATAGAAATGGGTGGTGTGGGGATTATTCCAATGTTTCCATTTCAAGTTTACCATGGAAGATGATCTAAGTGAAGTGATCATAGGAATATCTTGAGGGTTATCTCAACTAAAGGCATATATTGAAATATAAGTCATCTTATGATCATCACATAACACATCATATGCTTATCACATAGGGATAATGTATGTTTTAGGGATATTGGGATTAATAATAAATGAGGAATTATATGCATCCTCTGTGAGAAGGAATCAAAACCCAAATAGTTTTTGGATTGTAGTGTAGGGTTATTTGATAGGAATATTTCATACAATTTGACATCATGTGAAACGACCATGCACTATGAAATTTAATTTCATGCAACAATTAATATTAGATTAAAGGGACCAAGTAATGTTTTGTGGAGTAAATACTCATGTGTGGCTATTTTTGGTTCCAATTTCACATTAATAACTAAACAATGGGGCATTTAAATGTCATAAATCATATAGGAGGCCCACAAAATTCATGGTTTATTGATGGAGGTAAAAGGATGATACCATCAATGAGAAATACAAGAGAAGTAAATGATCTCAAGGAATATTAGGTAACCAACAATGGAATATACACTAATGAAATTTAATGAATTAAAGAGGGAAATATTGACTCAAAGTGTTTTAGGAATCCTTGAGGAGTATCTTTAATTGAGGAAATCAATTAGAGAAAGGTTGCAGTTTTTGGTTTGGAAACCCAAACAAAGATCCACATTACCTAATAATTTCATTGTGAAACCCTTTCTTTTTCATGGGGGTCAGAAATATATGCGAAGGGACTGTGCTAAATTCCTAGGGTTATATCCCATAAAAAATCATGACTATGCGTGATGGAGGGATCCCCCTTCATATGGACTAGTGAGCACCTAGGTAGTTCACCAGGGTGGAAAAATGGATATGAGAGCAACATGTTTCCTATGGATGGGATGCTTCATTAAGTGAATATTATTGAAAAAAATCATTCACAACATGGTGTAATCAAGGGGATACTTGTAATCACCCATGAATTCCCCTATTTCTCATAGATTTTATGTTCTGTGAAAAGAAGGGAATGATTTATATGGGACCTGGGATGAAGATAACTCACAAAGGTATTTATGTGAGATCCATCTATGAATTGTTTTTCTTGGTATGATTTGTGAAGGTTTCCCTATAAGATTACTTCATGTAGGGCCTTCATAGATGTTCTTTATGAATGAAATTATGTAGGTGGGTGAATTACCTAAGATATATTCTCAAGGTCCAATTCATATCTCAAATCAATCCATCCTCCTATACTGAGGTCAGTGATGGGGTTATTTATGGGTAGTGCCTAGATAATTTCCTTCACATAATGGGTTTCCACATAGGGATCATGTGTTCACATACTATGTATTCCATGAAGTCATGAATGAGGGGGAATCATAAGGAGTTATCCATAAAGGATCTATGTGATGGGTTTCAAGAAATAATTTCTCTCACCAAGGAATTAAATGATAGGTATGAAATCATCACCTTAGAGCCATTAATGATAATATCTCATTAATATTCTAGATAATTTAGGTAGGGTCTCCATATCACCATAAAAAATGATTGGATTTCAAGGAATAAATTCTTTAGGAAACATTAGGGTGTATCATGAAACCATAATCATAGATATTATGGGTTTTTAATTTATTCTTTATGAAATTATTCCCTTTTAAATCTTTCTTTTTAACTAAAATGATTCTTGACTTGAAATGGAAAAAACTTTTGATCAATACGACCATTCTGTCTCTATGAGTAGTAAAATTGAAGCATGTGAAATAAAAAACCCTTATATATATATTTCCCCATAAAAATGTTTTGTGAGGCCAAAATGTTTTCATAAGTCCCTGAAAAATGTGTTTTATATATTTTATAACCTTTTTGTCAATGATGGATGAAATCTATTTCCTACTCCTAGTGGGAGGATCATTTGACCACATTAGAAAAAAGGTTTTTTTTAATATTCATCCCTCAATGCATGAGTGGCCATTTGGAACATGGTAATACCAATTGACTCTTTACTATAATGTGTGTAAATGTTTTCACGCAAACTCAACATGTGTTGTATGAGTGAATCTTGCAGCATCGATTCCATAAAAAAATAGATTAGACACATTTTCTAGTTCCTACAATGAAATACTTTTGTATTATAAGACTATGAAAGATCATGTTGATTAATTTTGATCCATTATATTAGTTCTTATACATCCTTATATTTTTTGGAATATATTAAAATATAATTTATAAACTCATGATGTTATTTTTTTGAGACATGTTTTTTATTTTTAAGGGGTAGTTATGGATCCATCGTAGTTCAAGGTTTTTATTTCATATGAATCCCAAATGAATATTGTATAAGTTAAAATTTTATTTGGTCTTATAATCTATTATAGGATGTTCATAACTGATTTCCCTTTGATTAAAACTCTTCTGACTTCTTTAACTCGAAATACTCGATATTTTGACTGGACTGGCCTGTTCAAGGATTCTTTTGAATATTTGAAGTATAGTTTGGTTAGTGATACTTTGTATCGACTTATAAGTGGAATGAGTAATATTTTAGTTTTTTTCCCAACTTCATACATTTAAATATGTTTTTTATGATTCATTTGAGAGGATTCATCTCATATGATTGTTGGAAGTTATGATTTTATGAATGTGACAATAGTACCCATGATCAAGAGAAGGTTAAAATCATGTTTTATATGAGGTTTTGGTGACACTAGCTCATCGAAAAGAGATTTATAGTCTTCATTGGTACTAAGAGTTTGAAGCATATCATATCCCCAAGTGATCTATACTTGTGAGAAAATATTTCAAAAATTTATTATAGGGTTATGACTTTGATATTACCTATAAATTTGGAAATTTAAATGTTATTGTGGATGTACTTAGTAGGTTTTCATGTGGAGATATTGTTTAAGAGTCTATATTTTCTTAGAGAGTGAGGGAGGAACTTGTAGTGATTCTACATGATATATGATAAATTAAAGGTAGAGGTTGTATCTAATAGATGAAGAAGTAGTCATCTTTTTTTATTAGTTATAGGAATATTAGATTGTAGATTTTGTGGTGGTTTTATTTGCAAAGTGTTATTTGGGGAAATTTTGACCCTCTATGGAGTTTTGAAGAGGATCATCTCCAATAATTATCCTTGTTTTACTTTTTAGGTGTGAAGTGGTATTATTAGTGTCTTTGAATATCATTTATAACTTAAAGAACTTTTCCTTTGCAAACATATGTTCAGATATATTGTACTATCTAAACATTTGAATCCATGTTATGTGGATGTATTCTAGAATTTAGAAGATCATAGGTGCAGCAGTTACCTTTGACTGGGTTTCTTATAACAATATTTATCACTGCATTAGTGACATGGATATATTTGAGTCACATTATCATTATCCTATAATATTTTTTTATTGGAATAAGGTCTTACAGTAAATGATTCTAGGATCAAAATTGGTTTTGAGCATGACACAGAAGATGCAGGTGATCCGGGACTAAATGAAGAAAACCCAAGATAATTATAAATTATATTCTGATCATAAGAGGTGGTATCATGAGTTTTATATTGATGTTAATGTGTTCTTAAATGTGTCTCATTTTCGTGGAAAATATTGGTTTGGTTATCAGAGTAAATTTCTCCCTAATGTTTTGGACATTTGAGGTGTTTCAGCATGTCGGTAAAGTAGCGTATCGATTGTAACCACCTCTACGAATGAACTAAATCCATGATGTACACTATATTTCATAGTTTAATTGACATCTTCATAATTAATCATGTAACACCCCAAGATTATATAATTAATTTTATTTAAATAATATCACATTAAATAGAATGTTGTATACTCAACATTGAACTTAAATAAATGATGATTAACTATAGAAATATTATAATTTAAATATGATTTTTATAACATAGCCATTGGTTAAGTGGGTACAAATAGAAATAATATTATTATGGAATATACATATAACGTTTTACATAATAAAATTAATAATCAATAATATATCGATTTTGAATTGGATTGAAATGAATATAAAATCTTTCAAAGGAAAATGATATATATATTTTTTTTAAAAAAATCTACGCTCAATGTATTTTAATTTTAATAGATTCATTTAATAACATTTGATAAATGATTTTAATGATATTATTATATTATGTATCTATTAAAACTAATTAATATTCATTTCATTTTGGTTATTATTTATAGAATCAGGATAAAAAAAATTATTTTTCAAAAACACATTTTCTAAAAAATAGGGTTTATTTAATATTCTACATGTATTTTTTAATTTATTCCAACATGTTTTAGAAGATTTATTTTTTAAAAAAGAAATAACTTTTTAAATCATCATTTAAAAATTATATTATATTAAATTTTTTTCTAAATTGATTGATTTTTTAATGAATATATAATAATGTATATTTTTCTAAATTTTTATTTCTTATCCTTAAATAATGTAATTTAAACGTCCCATTGTATTTTTAATTTAGTTTTAAAATAAAATAAGAATAATTTTATTAAATATAATTAAATAAATCCTATTATAACCAAAATTAGAATATATTTTTTCATAAAATCATTTTTATGATTAAAACATTTATTTCCCAAAAAAATGGTAGACACAACACCTTGCTTAAATAAATGATGATATACTATAGAAATATTATTATTTAAATATTCTTGTTATAACCTTGGCATCTGTTGGGAAGGTATGAATAGGATTAATTATATTATGAGATATATTAAGACATTTTTTCCTTAATAAAATGAATAATCATTGATACATTGATTATCGATTTATTAGAAGTGAACAAAAAATCTTTTAAAGGTAAATATATATTTTTCATAAAGCCATTTTTATATGTGTAGTGATTTTTTATTTTAATAGATTAAATTAAACACTATTAATAAATTATTTTAATCAAATGAGTATATTATATAACAAATAAAATGAATTAGTATTATTTTAAATGTTTTTATTTTTTCAGGAATAAGGAAAATATTATATTATTCTTCAAAAATACATTTTTTTAAAATGTTAAATTGAATTGTGTGCACAAATATGGTAATTTATTTCTAAAAAATTTAAAAATTTTATTAAAATAAATAAATATATTAATTAAATAATCATGTAAAATTTTTATTTGTGTTAGTTTGTTCAATTTTCTAAAAAAACAGTTTTCATGTGAATTATGAAAAAAAGTTATTTTGAAATACATTTATTTACTTTCATTAAATAAAGTAATTTGAAAGGCCCATTTTGTTTTTAATTGGATATAAAAGTACAATAATTCTCATTTAATAAAAAAATCAACTAAATAAATGGGAAACAATATTATTCATGATTGTTTTTATAAAATCATTTTTATGCTTAAAATATGTGTTTTACAAAAAATAGATTTCCATTGTATTTTGTGATCTTATGTTAAATGTAATTTATACCACTATTGAAAACCAATTAATAGAAATTTTATTCCAAATTTGGGGTCAAAATTTTCTTATTTTCTTATATGTTTGGTTTATTTTATGATCATATTGAATAGTAACCATGGTAGTAGTTTATGACCACAATAAAAGGTAAAAGGGAATTAATGAGATTAAAAACTATGGGATATGGTCACACGGTCAATCCAGTACTTGAATTTATTTCAATGAATGGGTGATTTTTTTTCTAGCCTCATCCTATATTTTAAATTATATAAATTTGGTATCACATTCATTTCATGAGAAAATTTATATTAATTTAAGTAATGATTAATTACGAAATGTCAATTTTTTTATTTTAATATTTATAATTTTTTTGTACTAGATATAAAAAACATATGAATGGTTCTAAATGGTTATTTTTAATATAAATATATTTTTTATGATATTAATTTATTTTTAATTTTTAGTGATGGTATAATTACTTTGAACTCTTAAGAAATGTCGAAGCAACATTTATGAAAGCAAAATAAAACACATGTATATTATATTAAAAACATTAAAAGTAAATTTTTTTGGATCAATTGTGGAATTCCATGAATTTATTATATAATTATCATTTATAAGTGATCATGTATGAGTTAATATTCAAATTCCACTATTTTCGTGATATGTTTAAATTCAAAATTTTTAAATAGTATCATAAATCAACATAATTGGTATTTACTAATTAAAATAATTTAATAATTGTAAAATAATAAAAAATATATCATATATCATGTAAAAAATCCTTGGATATTATTAATATTCAATTTATGGGTCAATAAGTATTTTTAAAATTACTTTCATGGCTCTTATAGGTTGAATTTTTTTTAAAACAATTTAGGTTTAAAGGTTTAACAAGGGGGTTAAACTAATATATAATGTTAAAAATGTCACATAATTTTTTTGAATTTTTATTGGAAATTATTTAAACCTTATCATACTTGTATTATAATATATGTATATTTGGATCCATTTTATATTATTTATAAAAAAACTATATATTAATATTTTATTTATTTATATGATTGATACATGCCTCACTTATAAAAGGGTATATACTATCCTCTCTTCCTAACTATTCTTGAGCCTTTTATCACAACCAATACCTACTAAAATACCTTCCCAATATACCTCCCCATATTCTATGGGTTTGGTTTTTACAAAAATAGAAACCTATAAGGCTTAAGTATTAATCCAAAGGGGGTTTTCTGAAGAATATGTATAAAAATATATATGGTGTTTTCATGTTTATATCTTCTTTTAACACCGTTAAACCTATCATAACCATACATATGTAATAACATAAATGTTGGTCTGAGTGGATACTCAAGTGGGGGGTGAATTGAGTTCCAATTAAAATTTCTGTTAAAATATTGTCTATTTAAAATCCCCTAATTTATAAAACAAGTTAAACTGTAGTGAATTTATACAGATTGTAGATATTCACTTAGCTTCTCAAAGATTGATTAGGTATCATTTAATTTAACCACAAGATTAAACTAACTTTTGAAACTAACCTACAGATTTAAAATAAGTATAAACACTTTCTAATTTAACTATCAAAGTAGCTTTAAAATAGTTTTGTATTTCAAAGTAACAGCAGTGGAGTATAAAAGATATATGTAGTATAATTTAAACTTAAACTAAATATGCACATCAGATATAACAAGAGGTTCAGTCTCAAGCCGAGAATTAATCCTCTCAAATTTATATAAATTTGATCCACACCCTGGATCGGGGTTAACAAAAGTTTACAAAACTGTCCAGGCCACGCAGGGACCTCTACCACAGTTCTTCGTGGGAAACAAAACAAAGACCAAGCCACCCAAGGACCTCTTCCACTGTTGACGTGGGTAAACAAGAGTTATGAGTTTTGGAGTGAGGATTTTGATATCCTGTAGTTCAGTGTAGAAGACAGTGTGTATGTGTAAGATATATAGAGTACACCACACTGCTCGAAAGTAAATAAATAAATCACTTAGATAGAACAGATAAGAGTTTAGAAGACTCTAGTGATTGGTAATGCAGCTTTGGACTCGTTGGATTTAGTAGAATTGCTTCTGAGTCCTTCACTGGTTTTTCTGTTGAAAAACAGAGTGTCTTAGTTCAGCTTGTGTTCTACAGGAGTGAAAGATGATCTCTTGATTCGTCGTGTGTTCTTCAGTGGTGTTGGATTTCACTCATGAGAGTTCTTTGAAAGTCTTGCAATCTCTTTCTTGAACAGAATTGTTCTTTCTATTTAGCACAGTGCTCTCGGGTGTATGTAAGTTCTTCTTGTTGTGTCGTCACACTTCTACTCGTGTACTACATCTCAATATTCCTTTTATTCCATGAGTTCTGGCAGTAGGAATGATTCCCTTTTCATAGGTATGAGATACGGTTTCCTAACATGCCAACAACTATCATTAAATAACATTAATTGCATTAAAACCATCAAATATGACCGTTAGAATTATTTAAATAATATTGACAAAAAGTTAAGAAATGGTGTCACAGTGATTATGTAAACGGTGTCTTCTTCACGGTATATTCTTCACGGTATGTGATTCACGGTGTCTCTATGTCACGGTGTGTCCTTCACGATGTCTGAGTCACGGTTTTTCCTTCATAGTTTGTCCTTCATGGTGTCTGGGTCACGGTTTGTCCTTCACAGAGTCTGGGTCACAGTTTTTCCTTCACGGTGTCTGGGTCACGGTTTTTCCTTCACGGTGTCTGGGTCACGGTTTGTCCTTCACGGTTTGTCCATCACAGTGTCTGGGTCACTGTGACTGTGTCTTGTATACAGTCTGTCTTGTGTCAAACATCACGGTGTATCTATACTTAGACAAATATCTGTATTTAGACTTAGACAGTAATATGTAGAATATGAATTAAGTTTAACCAGTAGAGAGTAATAGAACTTGAATCATAAATATAAAGGGTTGATAATATAAGTGAGATTTGTGATCATGCATAAGACTTGTAAATAATAAAGAGAGTAATTAACATCAATAAGATTTGTTATCATTAAAACATGATGTGTAGTTATTATTGAGACTGAAGAGCATTAGCAAGATGTGCAATTAAGATAGAGATTAAGTAACAGTAATAGGATTTGTGATCATTAAAACATGATTAATACATGAGGAGTCCAACAATCTCCCCCTTTTTGATGATCAAAAATCATATATAGTCAAAATATAAATGAAATTAACATTAAAGAAACTAGCATATTAGAATAGAAAAAAATTAGAGAATAATAGATTCGATAATAACATATCTCATTATAGTACTCATTATAGTACTGATACTTGTACTTGTAGTTCTTCTCCCCCTTTTGGGATTATCAAAAAGTACAATGAATGAAGTGAAACACTGTATTTGTCATTGAAATGATTCAGAATAAAACATACAGGAGCAATAAAAACATTAAACAACAAATGACATCCCATCAAAAAAGAAAACATTCCCTAGACTCTTTAGGGAGCCGCCTTGTCCTTGCCTTTATCAGCAGTAGGAGCTGGTGCTGATGTAGAGGAAGGGACATATGTGGTAGACAATGAGGGTAAGGGTAGACCTTCAAAAATGGATGGAGCCAAAGTAGGAGCAATAGAAGATCTAGGCTACGGTTGGTCAAGAATGACTGGCCAAATCTGAGAAAGAGCTTGGCTTACTGACATGGCAATTGAGGCTAAGGCAGGTATACCAGGTCTGAGGGGTGCAGTAGCTGGAGCAACTATAGCAGTACTCTACACATGAAGATACAAATTCAAAAGATTTATGAAATCAGTAATGATTTCTCCACCATATTGTATATCCTTTTCAAAATATTCCTTATTCTCCATGAATTTGTCCAACAATCTGGTGAACTCTGTAAGCTTCTGAACTTGAGCTTTAAAATCTTGAGTTACCGGAGAAATTTTCAGGTTTTCCACAAGATATATAAAGTGATCTGTCATATCAATTTTGGAGAAAATTCGGGTGAGATAAAAATCTATTTTCTTGGTGATCTTCTGTTGAGCATCACTGGCTATCTTAGAATGAATTCTAACCAAGTCCAATGCTCGATTACTATTCCTAACCACTTCTGACAAAGAAGAAAAATCCAAGCCACTCAAGGCATTCTGAAGTTCTTCCTTGATTATGGATCTCAGCAGAGAATCATCCAAAGGAGGAACAAAAGTTTGACCTGAAGTAGGGGAAGCTTTTACGGCTATGGATAGAACTTTGAGCTGTTTCAAAACTTTCTGCAGACATCCAATGTACTCATCTTTGAGCTTATTCAAATTTTCTACAAGCTCCCTCACGAGTTCCATCATCTTGGTGTGTCTTGTTCCAATCTTTTCATCAAAATATAGTAGATATGGATGAACTTGAGACACAATCTCTCTAGCAAGGGTAAAATCGGTTGGCTCAGGAGAAGCAGCAACATGTGCAGGGGCAGAAATAGGAGCAGGCTCTGATCTCAAGGACAACTCATTCTGCAAGTTGGCTACCATACTTTTCAGGTTTGCAACATCAGAACTCAACAGCTTATTTTCTACTCTGACTTCTTGAATTTCTCAGATCATCCTTGGTTGAATATGCAATATAATATTTTCCAAGAGAATTGATGAATCTTCTTGACTCAGTTGAGTTACTGGACGAGGTTGAGTGGATAATATTTTCTCAACTCCAACTAACAGAATCTCTCCAAAAACTTTTAGATCATATTTAGTTACAAAGGAGTGTTGTTCGGGTAAGAGTGCAGGTAAAGGCAGTGGAGCAGGTTCTGGTTGCGGTTCAGAGTCATCTTCAGACTCAGATTCTGATTCAGATTGATGCTCTGGTTCTGGTTCTGGTTCTGGATGAGCTACAGACTTCATTTGAAACACAGAAGAGAGATCCATTCCAGTTTTAGTCACTTTCTCTGACTCATTCACATCATAAAATATTGGGAAAACATAACGGGTGTACATAGAGTATGAGATAGTAGGTTGAGAAGCTTTAACAGATCTAGATTCTATAATCTCCAGGTTTTGAGGTTCCTCCCCCTCAAATTGTGCTTCCATTTCAGAGACTATAGGCTCAGCAACATGGTCAAGATCCACAGGATAATCTCTAATCTCTTCAGCAAACTCTTTCCTTGCCAGCTGAAAGGCAATTTCCATAGTCTCTTCAGCAGAGGGAATTATCTCAGGAACCGATTGCTCCACTGGTTGAGCTTCCAGACTGACTTCTTTCTCAACAGGGAGATTCTCTTCAACATTATCTATCTCTATGGTTGCTTGCTACTCTAAATCAAGAAAAACCAATTTTCTTGCAGCAGTAGGATGAGCTTCTGGATTGACATCCTCACTAGAAGCAGGAGCTTCCTCTTCTCTCAAACCAACAACAACTTCCTCTCCTTGAGGTATTTTAGTAGGGACAACAGTCATTCCTTTTTCAACAGGAGCTGTTTCCATTAGAGGTCTTCCAGCTTCTTCTCTAAGTGATACTTCAGCTGTCACTTCCTCTTCTTCTTCTTCTAAATACTCAGCCACTTCATCCGGTTCCAAACCAGGATCAGCTAGGTTCTTAGGCCTTCTTGGGTAGTCAAAAGGATTAAAATTTTTATAAAGTTGATCATTATCCTCAACCCAATGCTTCTTCCAGGGGTTCCAGCTAATCTTCATCCTTCTGATGATAGGCTTGGATAAGCAGAAATCACAGTCCTCTAACATTTATTCATTCGGTCCAACCATCCCTTTGGAAACTAGCATGGCTGAAATCATCCTTGAGTAAAACAAGGAGGTGGATTTGGAAGTGACTTTAATCAGCTCACAGATATGGTTAATAACATACTTGCGTAGGTTGATCTTATGGGCATTCTTCAACAGGTGAATCAGGAACACATCCTGATACTTCATTACAACAAAATCCCCTTTTCTTGGACTGATCAAATTCTGAACAAATTTTAATAGAAGTCTAGTTTCTCTATCTAGCTTTGCAGCAATAGCCCTTCTCTTGGTGCCATTACCAGTTATAATTTCCAAGGAATTTTCTAGATCAAAGATATCAGATGATGGAGTAGGGTCTCTCTGGTAGTCATCACTCACTCCTTCATGAGGAATCCGTAGGCATACAGCCCATAGCCTCAAAGAGAAAGAACACTTCTGACCATTTATCCATCTTGTCACAAAAAATCTTTCTCCAAAATCAAATGAAAACTTAACATATTGGTAGAATTGAGATACCAATCTCGGGTAAATCAGTCTATCTAGTCTAGAGAACCACTCAAACCAACCTTGTTCTCTTAAAACTTTCAAAACTAACGACTTTCTAGAAAGAAGCCACTCAGGGAAAATATCTTTTTCAGGTACAACAGTACGGCTTACCAAGTTTGGGTTTAGAGGTCCTTCGGGAGCTATCCTCGGTATTCTATTCTATTTCTTAGAGTGGCACTTCTCAGACGAGGGTGAAGACGGACGCTTCATCCTTGGCATCCACTGAAGGTTTGGGCGAGAGGGAAGAGAAGGTTTTCAAGAATGAGAAGGTTCAGGAGAGAGTTCGGGTAATGAATCAAAATAAACTCTTAAGTTTTATCATTTGGGAATGTCAAATGTCATAAAAAAATGCGGGAAATAAAATATCAGTGAAATAAAAATTACCGCGATGCGGGTTAAAATAAGAGTATAAATAATCTTCACGGTGAGACCGTGAGTTGGCATTACGGTGTGATGAAAACCAGTCATCACGGTGAGACAGTTGGTGGTCGTCACAGTGAGACAGTGACCATTCTGTGCAGTCACGGTAAGACAGTGAGTGAATTGTTCTGTCACAGTGAGACAGTGAGTGAATTATTCTGTCACGGTGAGACAGTTAAGTGATAGACTGTGAGCACAAGGTCTTAACGGTGAGACCGTATGCATTATACAGTAACTGTAAAACAATGATCATGAAACCGTAAAGTAAAATACAGTAAAGTATTAAACATTAAGATCAGTAAGATATTTATTTACGATTAATCATACCAAGATCATGTATGATTTAGTCTAATCTTTTAGAATTTAATGGTTTAGTGAATATATCAGCAAGTTGATATTCAGTACCAATGAATTACAAAGTGATATCACCTTTTTGATAATGGTCCCTCAAAAAGTGATGTCTTACATCAATATGTTTTGTCCCAGAATGAGAAACAGGATTCTTAGAAATGTTAATAGCACTTGTGTTGTCACAATTTATTGGGACATGTCTGAATTGATATCCATAGTCTAGTAATGTGTGTTTCATCCACAGAATTTGCACACAACAACTTCCAGCAGCTATGTAGTCAGCTTCTACAGTAGATAATGCAACATAATTTTGTTTCTTACTACACCATGATACTAGTGACTTGCCTAAAATGTGACATGTTCCAGAGGTTCTTTTTCTATCTAACTTCCAACCGACAAAATCAGCATCAGAATAACTCAACAAATCAAATGATTGTCCTTTGAGATAGAAAAATCCTAAATTAGGAGTATGCTTGAGGTACTTGAAAATTCTCTTTACAACATTTAAAAGTGACTCTTTATGGTTTTCCTGAAAATGAGCACACATACACACACTAAACATAATATCAGGATGACTAGCAGTCAGGTAGAGTAGAATTCCAATCATTCCTCTATAGGTGGTTTGATCAACAGATTTACCATCTTCATCAAGATCCAACTAACAGGTGGTACTCATGGGAGTGTCACTACTTTTTATGATATCCAATCCAAAATGTTTTAAAAGATATATAGTATATTTACTTTGAGTTAAAATAATTCCATCATCATTTTGAAAGATTTGAAATCCAAGAAAGAATTTTAGTTCACCCATTAAACTCATTTCAAATTCATTTTGCATCATTTTAGAAAATTCAGTACATAGGGAATTCCTTGAAGATCCAAAAATAATATCATCTACATAAATTTGTACAACTAAAACATCTTTATAATTTCGTTTTATAAAAATATTAGGATCAACTATACCTTTTGTAAAACCTTTATAAATTATAAAAGTACTTAATCTGTCATAGAAAGCTCTTGGATCTTGATTTAAAACATATAAAGCTTTTGATAATTTGAAAATATGATTTGGAAAATGAGGGTTTGAAAATCCAGGTGGTTGTTCAACAAAAACATCCTCATCAATATATCCATTTAAGAATGCACTCTTGACATCCATTTGATATAGTTTGAAATTTAGATGTGTAGCATAAGCAAGTAAAATCCTAATGGCTTCTAATCTGGCTATTGGATCAAAAGTCTCCTCACAGTCAATTCCTTCCTCTTGACTATAGCCTTGTGCAACTAGCCTAGCTTTGTTTCTAACTATGTTTCCGGATTCATCTACTTTATTTCTAAACACCCATTTAGTGCCTATGGTGAAAGTGTCCTTAGGTCTTTCAACAAGATTCCAAACTTTATTTATTTCAAATTGATTGAGTTCTTCTTGCATGGAAATTACCCAAAATTCATCATTAATAGCATCATCAATGTTTTTTAGGTTCAAGATGTGACAAGAAGGCTTGATGTTCAACCTGATTTCTAAGAGAAGCTCTAGTCTATGTCCCTCTATCCAGATTTCCAACAACAACATCTAAAGGATGATTCCTTATAATTATAGTTGATCTAGTAAAGGTAGGGCTAGAAATTTTAGGCTCTTCTCTAGGTTCGGGTTCATCAGAAGAAAATTCTGGAATAAGTCCAGAATTGGATGTTTTTATAGCAGGTTCTTTAGATTTGTCATTAAGGTCCAGAACACTCAAATCTTCTTCAAGATTTTTAAGAGAGGTTTTAGACTCATGTGGATCAGTTTCATCAAACATGATGTGAAAAGATTCTTCCATACATTTTTTTCTTTTATTAAAGACTCTATAGGCTTTTCTAGTTAATGAATATCCTAAAAATATTCCTTCATCACTCTTAGAAGCAAACTTATCAAGATTATCCTTTGTATTAAGAATAAAAACTTTTCATCCAAAGACTCTAAAGTAACTAACTTTAGGTTTTCTATTATTCCATAGTTCATAAGGAGTCTTCTTAAGAACATGTCTAATTAAGACTCTATTAATGATATAACAAGCTGTATTCACAGCTTCATCCCAAAAGTAAATAGGCAGGTCATATTCATTAAGCATGGTTTTAGCTATTTCTTGAAGGGTTCTATTTCTTCTTTCTACTACACCATTCTGCTGAGGTGTCCTAGGAGTAGAAAAGTTGTGACTATAGCCATTGTGTGAGAAATAAGATTCAAAGTCTTGATTTTCAAACTCACAACCATGATCAATTCTTAGAGTTTTAATCTTAAGTCCAGTAAGATTTTCTACAGACTTGGAGTATTTTAAAAAATGAGAACAAGATTCACTTTTGTGAGCTAAGAAGTATACCCAATTATATCTAGAAAATTCATCTACTAAGACATAGACATAGTGATTCCCATTTAATCTAGAAACTCTATATGGTCCAAACAAATCCATGTGAACTAACTCGAGAGGTTGAGAAGTTGAGACTTCTTTCTTTGGTTTGAAAGATATTTTGTGTTGCTTTCCCTTTTGACAGGGATTACACACTTTGTCATTTGGAAACTCAAGTTTGGGTAGGTCTCTAAGCAAGTTCTTCCTAGTTAGTTTCCTAAGTGAGTGTATATTGTAGTGTCCTAATCTTCTATGCCATAACTAGGACTCTTTATGAAAGGCATTTAAACAGGTAACATTTTACTTAACTAAGGAACTTAAATCAACAACATAAACATTTTCATTTCTTAATGTAGAAAAAACTAAAACATTTTTAGAGTTAAAAACATTACAAGAATCATTTTCAAATTTGACATTAAAACCATCATCACATAATTGGGAAATACTTAACAGATTATATTTCAGTCCATCAACAAATAGAACATGGAAATTAAAACTGAACCAGTGTTAACAATTTGTCCTAGGACAATGATCTTTCCTTTAGAATTATCACCAAAGGTGACATTCCCACCATCAAACTTTATTAAACTCTTGAAGCATGAGTAATCCCCAGACATATGTCTTGAACATCCACTGTCCAAATACCATGTCTTCTTGTGGGAACTCTTCAAGCAGGTTTCCTACAAAACAGTTTTAGATAGAATATGATTTTGGTACCCAGATCTTCTTGGGTCCAGACAGGTTAGAAATCAATGATTTTGGTACCCAAATTTGTCTTATGGGTCTCATATAATTTGTATAATCAAGAGATTTTGAGTGATAAACCCTATTTGATTGATAACTATGTGAATAACTAGTTGAATCATATGAATGTCCAGAACTAGAACTAGCAGTATTCTGTCCAGATTTAGGAATAAATCTATTCTTAGTAATCTGTCTCAGTCCAGGTTTGTAGCCTATTCCAGTAGTGTATTTTTGTGCCACTTGCTTTCCTAAAATTTGAGTTAGTGTATCCTTTCCATTTGTGAACTTCTCTAAGTCTTTTCAAAGTTTCTCATTTGACATTTTCAGTTCTGTATTTTCCTTTAACAGTTGGGCATTCTTCTCTTTTTCAATAGTAAGTTCAGTTTTAACAGTTGTAGTGAGAGCATTCTGTTTCTTCAACGATTTGTATTTATCCTTAAGATCATTTCATGTCTCTTCCAGCATATTAAAGTATTCAAATAATTACTCACTATTCATGTTTTCAGAATCCGAATCAGATTATGCATCATCTCCAGAATAATAAGAATTTAGAACAGGAGTATCTAAGGTTACCTCAGATGTGTTTGTCATGAAACACATGTTGGAACAATTCTTTTCAGAATCATACATTTCAGATTCACTTATGCTGTCTTCAGAAGCACTCCAGGTAGCCTTCATAGATTTCTTGTACTTACTGTCCTTGTAATAATATTTCTTCTTGAATTTTAGCTTTGGGAAATCTTCTTTAATGTATCCTTTTCTTTTGTACTCGTAGCAAAAAACTTCATCACTTCTATCTGGCTTTTTCCAGTCCTTCTTCTAATGTCCCTTATTGTCATAATTTCCTTTGTAATTTGATTTTATGAAGAATTTATTCTTCCTATAAAATTTCTTAAACCTTCTGGCTATCTGAGCCATTTCAGCATCACTGTCAGAGTCTGAGATTTCACTTGTTGAACTGTCGGTTTGTATTTGAGCTATTTCTTTGTCCTTGTTCTTTGAAGCAGTAGTCTTTAAATCCACTAATTTCCTTTTTGGTTCATCCTCTTCCTCTTTATTCACCTTGAGTTCTTCCTCATACATCATAAGCTTACCAATGAGTTCCTTGATAGGTAGAGCAGCAATGTCAAATGCCTCTCTGATTGAAACAGATGTGCCTCTCCATCGGTCTGGTAGACACCTCAATATCCTCATAATTTGTTCCTTTGCAGGAACAACCTTTCCAAGTGAATTCATTGTATTGACTATCTCATTGAACCTGAGATACATATCATAAATAGGTTAATCAGTATTCATTTTAAAATTATCATATTTAATAGTATAAGTATTTAATCTCATTTCTTTAACATTAGTTGTTCCTTCATGAGAAACACCCAAAGTATCCCAAATTTCAAAAGCAGTTTTACAGGCAGAAATTTTGTTAAATTCCTTATCTCCTAGAGCACAGTACAAAGAATTCATGGCTTTACAGTTATTATTGTAAGCAGTCTTTGTAGGTTCATCCCAAGTTGTTCTTTCAGTTTCTGGAATTTTATATTGAGATTCTATAGCAGTACAGATATCAAAACCCATACTCTCTAGATGTATTTTCATTTTAATCTTCCATTGAGCATAGTTCGTACCATTAAAGAAAGATGTCATGTTAGTAGTAGAACCTTCTAGTCTATTGCCCATAACTAGATTTTAGAAAATATATTAAAGAGAGAAAATTTAGAACTAACAGAAATTTAAGATCTTTAAGTAAAACTAAAATCACAGTTTGAAAAACAGAGGGTTTGAAAACCTTTTATAAATAAGAATGTTTCCTCTGATACCAAATGTTGGTCGGAGTGGATACTCAAGAGTGGGGTGAATTGAGTTCAAATTAAAATTTCTGTTAAAATATTGTCTATTTAAAATCCCCCAATTTATAAAACAAGTTAAACTGGAGTGAATTTATACAGATTTTAGATATTCAATTAGCTTCTCAAAGATTGATTAGGTCTCAATTAATTTAACCAAAAGATTAAACTAACTTTTGAAACTAACCTACTGATTTAAAATAAGTATAAACACTTGATAATTTAACTATCAAAGTAGTCTTAAAATATTTTTGTATTTCAAAGTAACAACAGTGGATTATAAAAGATATACGTAGTATACTTTAAACTTAAACTAAAGATGCACATCAGATATAATAAGAGGTTCAGTCTCAAGCCGAGACTTAATCCTCTCAAATTTATATAAATTTGATCCACACCCTGGATCAGGGTTAACAAAAGTTTACAAAACTGTCCAGGCCACGCAGGGACCTCTACCACAGTTCTTCGTGGGAAACAAAACAAAGACCAGGCCACACAAGGACCTCTTCCACAGTTGACGTGGGTAAACAAGAGTTATGAGTTTTGTATTGATGATTTTGATATCCTCCAGTTCAGTGCAGGAGACAGTGTGTATGTGTAAGATATACAGATTACACCACACTGCTTGAAAGTAAATAAACAAATCACTTAGATAGAACAGATAAGAGTTTAGAAGACTCTAGTGATTGGCAATGCAGCTCTGGACTCGTTGGATTTAGCAGAATTGCTTCTGAGTCCTCTGGTTTTTTTGTTGAAAAAACAGAGTGTAACATCCCAGGTAAATAAAGAATAAAGAATTTTCATATTTATTAATATTTACGAATTAAATATTAATTTTAATTAAAAGGGGTTTCTACGTTCGATAGCATACTCGGTACGCAATGATGAGTTTCTTTGAAAAATTACGTTGCACACAAGTAATAAAATAATATTATTTTAAATGTTAGTTAACGAGTAGCCGTTGTACTGGCGGGAATGGATATAAATAACTAAAATATGATTATATATGTTTTTAAATGTTTTTACATTTACCCAATAAAAGATAAAGTCTTAAAATACGGAAAGAGTTCAATTTTAGGCATTTATACCCTAATTTTCACGAAAGGTCCACTTATCACCTTTTGACGGAGAACCGTCATTAAATATAGTTTTGATCAATCTTATAAATTCTATTGGACCAAATATAACTCTTCTTTATAATTGGTACATTAAAATTTACTTTGTGTAAATTTTTGGTACCTTTCTGATAAAGTTCATTTTTTTAATGAATAGTGTAAAATGTTGTATTTTAATTCAAAACCTCTTTTTAATCTAATTTATTTATATGATTAGATTATCTTTTTAATTGGTTTTAAAGTGAAATTAGAAAATATTTTTACCATTAAATCCAATAGTGGTCGTTGGAATTAATTTCACTTTGAAATCAGACTTAAACTAGTGTCAATCTTTTGATACTTATTGTTCCATAAAAACACGCTATTTGCTCTGACAACGGGAATTAATTATTAAATTAATTAATGCGACTTATATGTTTTGAATTTTGTAAAATAGACTTCATTTTTGAATTCCTAATATCAAATATATCTTAGGGTGAATTTTTGGTAATTTTCTGAAAAACTTCAATTTTTGATGAATAGTGAAACCACTAAGTGGTACTTATAAAGACTGATTTTCCGTTTAAATGAAATTTTTCCATCATTGTGTTTTGAATTTCAAAAATCCGACATACATGGTTGTCATTAAGAAGTAAAATGTGGTTCAATGAGATTATAATAATTTTTTGGTGAATAGTAACTTATTAAGTTCTTAATTGCGATTAGTGGTAATTAGTGTAGTTTAAGGTAAAAATAATTCTTTAATAAAATAAGATAAGCTTGACACATGTCCTACCATCATTGGTTGTGTCATGGCCGACCAAGAAAATCCATGGGTCAACTTGGGGACCCCATGGAGACACTTTGGTTGGGAAATGACATAAATAACTTTTTATTTAATGTAAAAGTAAAAATGACACAAACATAATATGTTTTACAAAAAAAAATTTTACATGGGGTTATAAAGATCATATTTTTTATTATAAATAGTCATTGGAAATCTAAAAAGATTTCCTACATCATAGTATTTTTTTTATAATTTTTAGGCATTAAATAAATTAAATTATTTATGACATCATGATGATGCAGCGATGACCTCATTATTTAACGATTTAAATAAAATGGAAAGATAATGAAAAATATAAAACCTACACATGTCCAAAACCAATTGGATGAGTGGATTTCGAACCCTTATCACCTTATCCACGCATTATATCAATGTGGGACCTTTTAAAACCTAAACACATTTTCAAATAAAGTAATATTTCTTTACTTTCCAAAAGTGCCCCTCCTCTCCTCTTATAAAAGGCCCCCACCTCTACCACCTTACACACACTCCTCAAGCCTTTGGCTCGGCCAACCCCTGCCCAGTTACTCTCTCCACATCCCTCTCCTCATCCTAGAGGATTCCCTTTGGGCATAATCCTTTCAAAGGAAGCCTTTAGGCTCAAATCAAAAAGAGTTACACTTTTAAAGGTAATTCATTCTCTCTTGTTCATTTGTTTTATTTTGCTTCTCCAACCCTCTAAACTCTTTTTGTTTACTTATTTTGTAACAAAACCAGTATCTTAAATATACTAGGATGTTGTTATAAGATTTATTCGAGCTACACTCTTACACAACTACATCAAATGGTTAAAGAACATACGGTTTCCGTGGATGGCGAAATTCTGCCTCCCGAAACGATGATTGTTCAATACTCATTTAACACCTTCAAAGGTGGCCAGTATGATGTCACTATTTTTATATATGATATATAATATGTTTATTTTTTATTTAAGCTTCTGTATTTTTCATTTTGGGCATACCTTTATGGTTTCCATTATGGGTAAACACGATATCTTCATTTAAGGAAGTGCGGACTACCGCCCCCTCAAAGTGATGTGATTCGTTAATTCCATATGTGGGACGTGTAAAGGATGGATTTAAAGTTATTATATATGATGTTATACTAGAATTATAATATACCTCTATATCATTATTATTTCTTTCCATTAAAGTATGAGATAGAAATGAAAGTAGCGTTCATGCGTACGTACGACTTACCGTCTCCATGAACGATGCATTTCATTTCTTATCCCCAAATGTAATGTACTATTAAAAGTACATGTATATAATGGATATATATAATTAATGATATATATAAATGATGAATATAATTCTGGAATTAAAATATACATACCTCTCATTTAGTTTTAATTCCATTAATATGACAAAGAAATGAAAGTAGCGTTCATGCGTACGTACGGCTTACCGTCTCCATGAACGGTGCATTTCATTTCTTACCTCTAAATGATTATGTAATATTATAAATACATGTATATGCTGAATATATATGATACATATTATATCCAAATTGGGAATTTTATTCTGGATATAAAGAACCTTTGACCACACGAACAACATGTAATTGTAAGAAGTCCACTTTCGACTTAAGAACCAAATATTGAAAAAACAAACATTATTAACTTAAACGGTTACATAATGTTTATAACATGGCAATAAGTGATATAAAAGGAATAATGAACTTTAAAAAGGTTCTTAATCAAGTATAAATTAACTCAAGTTTATTATTCAGGACGTTAAAGAACGATCGAGTCAAGTCGGACCCGAGGTAAGGGACTTCGTCTCAATCTCCTTTCATTGAGGAATATTTCATTTTATACACAACTTTATTTTATACGGTGTATAAACCCCTTTGAATTTTAATTTTATACAAAGGAATCTTTTTCTATGAAGCGTTTTACTAAACGACAAAAAGGAATGTTTTTTTAACGTACGCGGTGACAACGACCTTTTCCGCCGTCGCAAGTATTATTTGGTCTTTGGCTTTCTCAACAAGCCGTAATGTTTTTAGAATAAAATAAATACCATATACTCTTTTATGTATTTTGGTATTGAAAATGGTTTTGAAAAAGGATTCTATTATGTTAATATATTTATGATATATTGTGATTGAAATGTGGAAATGTTATCATTCCTTTATATTGGTTTTATGTTTTATGATTTTATACAGGTACTTGGACATTTTAACGGGTGGTTACGTTATAAACCATATGACGGGTGGTGCCGTGAATACCAGGACGGGTGGTTACGTTATAACCTCTAATGCATTGGGTATGGAAGTCGGCCGTATGGCTATTCCATTAAGTATGTATGGAAATTGGCCGTATGGCTATTCCATTAAGTGATATGTGTGGAAGTCGACCGTATGGTTATTCCACTTAAGTATGTTTATGTCCCAAGTTACCTTTATATATGTTATGTGTTCTTTTTATGGATTTTATGGTAATCCTTTGGTTACAAAAAGGTAAGTAATGATACTTTATTCAGTGAAGAGTTTTTACTACTTCATGAAGGTGAAAGTATTACTTTGATAGAGTATATATGGTTTATTTGATGTTTGAAAAACTAACGGTTTTCATTCTTTTTGTATCCCTTACTGAGCTTTTTATGCTCACCCCAAGTTTTTTTTGAAATGTTTTCACAGGACTTAATGTGGAATAAGGTCAAGGATGGGATCAAGGGAATGTCATCCTATATAAAACATGGAACTAGACACGTTTCTTTTTAAGAGTTTTTTTTTATTATGGAAACTTAGTAGAAGTGACTACTTTGTAATCTTTTGAGATGTAATAGTTATGTTCTAATTCTCTAAAACTCTAAACCTGAAAAGATCCTCGACGTGAATTATTCATTTAATTCAATATTAAGTAAGGTTTAAGGCCGGGGCCTTATAGTTGGTATAAGAGGTCGGTTTAGACAAATTTAGGAGTTAGAAAAGTGTTAAATTATAATATGATTGAAATGATATAGCATTTACGGATTACCATGTTGCTTCGCCTAAGATATTTCTGTGTTCAGAATGGTTTTCCGCGGAGGAAACAAAGCAGCTATGTTGGGACGACATCAGGAAAAAGATAACCTTCCAAATCAGCAACCTGAGATGGTCGGAATCGGAACTGAACAGTTTGTTGCAGTGATGGCATAGTTGACTCAGGCTATAAATGGTGGTGGTATCCATGCACGAGATCATCCAGATCAACCGTAGAGGAACATGTCAGTGGTGGAACATTTCATGAGGCAACATCCCCCATCATTCAGAGGATCATCTGACCCTGTGCAATCTGAAGGGTGGATTAAAGCACTGGAGAAGATTTTTGATGTCATTGGGTGTTTAGAACATCAGAAGGTTAGTCTTGCTGTTTACCGTTTTGAAGGTGAAGCTGATCAGTGGTGGTCGATGGTGAAAAATATAAGGGATAGTGATGAGATTGAGGATCTTCACTGGGACGAATTCAAAGGTATGTTTCTTGTGAAATATTTTCCTAAGGTGGTTCATCTTAGGATGGAAAAACAGTTCCTAGAATTGAGGCAGGAGGATGATTCAGTGGCTGCTTATGAAGAAAAGTTCACTCGATTGGCAAGGTATGCTCCAAACTTCATACGAGATCTTAATAGTAAAATAAACCGTTTTTACTCAGGGATAAAGCCAAAGTATCAAAGGTATTTAGCTTCTCGTGAGTTCAAAAGTTATGAAAAACTTGTTCGATGTGCGGAGAAAGTGGAAATGGAGTTTTCCGATGATCAGGTGTTCTATGAAAAACAACAGAATAAGAGGTCTAGTTGGCAGAAAAAGGGGAAGAATTCATCAAAGAAGCAAGGAGGTAAGAAAACCAAATATCCATCCTGTGAAAAGTGTGGTAAAATGCATCCTGGAGAATGTTTATCCAAGTCTGGTAAGTGCTTTCGGTGTGGTAAGTCTGGTCATATTGCTCATAACTGTAAGGAAGATGATCAAGCAGGAAATGAAAAGCCAACGGTAATATGTTTTAAGTGCAATGAAATGGGTCATTATGCAAACGAGTGTCCAACGAAGAACTCAACTGGGGGAATTCAGCCAGACTACAAGCAGAAAGGGGTGGTGAAATCCTTTGCAACAACTTCAGAAGATGTTGGGCCATCGAAAGAAGTGGTATCAGCTCCAGGGAGCTCAGTATTTTTCGAAGATTGACTTGAGGTCGGGGTACCATCAGTTGAAAGTAAAAGAAGAAGACGTTCCGAAGACTGCGTTCCGTACTAGATATGGCCATTATGAATTTGTAGTTATGCCTTTTGGGTTAACCAATGCACCTGCTGTATTCATGGACCTTATGAATAAAATTTTCCATGAGTTCTTGGATAAGTTTGTGTTTGTGTTTTGAGGTTTGGGAAGAGGTTATGTGTGCCTTGTGATTCACAGTTGAAGAATAAGTTGTTATGTGAGGCTCATAGTTCCCCGTTTTCAGTTCATCCTGGCAGTACTAAGATGTACAGAGATCTACGGGAGTATTACTGGTGGGATGGAATGAAAAGAGACATTGCTGATTTTACTATGAAGTGTTTGACATGTCAACAGGTTAAAGCAGAGCGGCAGTTACCAAAAGGGATGCTTCAGCCTTTACCAGTGCCAGAGTGGAAATGGGAAAACATATCCATGGACTTTTTTGTGGGATTACCGAGGAAATATCGAGGTAATAATGCAATCTGGGTTATTTTTGATCGCTTGACCAAATCTGCTCATTTCCTTACTATAAGAGATACTTTATCTCTAGATCAACTTTCCCTTTTATATCTTAAATAGATAGTCAGGTTACATGGAGTTCCTCTCTCCATTGTATCTGACCGTGATCCCAGGTTCACTTCTAACTTTTGGAAAGGCCTTCAGAAGTCGTTGGGTACTGAATTAAATTTTAGTACAACTTTTCATCCTCAATCAGATGGGCAGTCAGAACGAACAATCCAGACATTGGAGGATATGCTACGAGCTTGTTCTATGGATTATCAGGGAAGTTGGGACCAACAACTTTCTTTGGTTGAGTTTTCTTATAATAACAGTTTTCATTCCAGTATACAGATGGAACCATTTGAGGCATTATATGGGAAGCGGTGTCGAACTCCAGCATTTTGGAATGAAGTGGGTGAAAGGAAGCTGATGGGACCAGAATTGGTAGAAGAGATGGCAGAAAAAGTTCAGTTGATTCAGAAACACATGAGAACAGCTCAGAGCAGGTAGAAGAGTTATGCGGACAACAGGAGGAAGGATCTCTCTTTTGAGGTAGGTGATCATGTTTTTCTCAAAGTATCACCATGGAAAAATCTGATGCGATTTGGTAAGAAAGGAAAGCTGAGTCCAAGGTTTATTGGACCATATGAAATTCTGGAGAGAGTTGGATCAGTTGCATACCGGGTGGATTTACCTCCGAGTTTATCTCAGGTACACAATGTTTTTCATGTTTCAATGTTGAGAAAGTATATGCCAGATCCATCTCATGTTTTGAGTCCAGAGGTAGTTCAGCTGGAAGAAAACCTATCTTATGAGGAACAACCGGTCCAGATTCTTGACCACAGGGAGCAGGTGTTACGGAATAAGGTGATTCATCAGGTAAAGGTTTTGTGGAAAAACCATGTGATTGAAGAGGCAACGTGGGAATCTGAAAATGCTACGAGGGATAAATACCCCCACTTATTTTGATAAGTGAATAAAATTGCGAGGACACAATTCCCAAAAGGGGGGAAGGATGTAACATCCCAGGCAAATAAAGAATAAATAATTTTCATATTTATTAATATTTAATAATTAAATATTAATTTTAATTAAAAGGGGTTTCTACGTTCGATAGCGTACTCGGTACGCAACGATGAGTTTCTTTGAAAAATTACGTTGCACACAAGTAATAAAATAATATTATTTTAAATGTTAGTTAACGAGTAGCCGTTGTACTGGCAGGAATGGATAGAAATAACTAAAATATGATTATATATGTTTTTAAATGTTTTTACATTTACCCAATAAAATATAAAGGCTTAAAATACGGAAAGAGTTCAATTTTAGGCATTTATACCCTAATTTTCACGAAAGGTCCACTTATCACCTTTTGACGGAGAACCGTCATTAAATATAGTTTTGATCGATCTTATAAATTCTATTGGACCAAATATAACTCTTCTTTATAATCGGGACATCAAAATTTACTTTGTGTAAATTTTTGGTACCTTTTTGATAAAGTTCATTTTTTTAATGAATAGTGTAAAATGTTGTATTTTAATTCAAAACCTCTTTTTAATCTAATTTATTTATATGATTAGATTATCTTTTGAATTGGTTTTAAAGTGAAATTAGAAAATATTTTTACCATTAAATCCAATAGTGTTCGTTGGAATTAATTTCACTTTGAAATCAGACTTAAACTAGTGTCAATCTTTTGATACTTATTGTTTCATAAAAACACGCTATTTGCTCTGACAGAGGGAATTAATTATTAATTTAATTAATGTGACTTATATGTTTTGAATTTTGTAAAATATACTTCATTTTTGAATTCGTAATATCAAATATAGCTTAGGGTTAATTTTTGGTAATTTTCTGAAAAACTTCAATTTTTGATGAATAGTGAAACCACTAAGTGGTACTTATAAAGACTGATTTTCCGTTTAAATGAAATTTTTCCATCATTGTGTTTTGAATTTCAAAAATCCGACATACATGGTTGTCATTAATAAGTAAAATGTGGTTCAATGAGATTATAATAATTTTTTGGTGAATAGTAACTTATTAAGTTCTTAATCGCGATTAGTGGTAATTAGTGTAGTTTAAGGTAAAAATAATGCTTTAATAAAATAAGATGAGCTTGACACATGTCCTACCCTAATTGGTTGTGTCATGGACGACCAAGACAAGCCATGGGTCAACTTGGGGACCCCATGGAGACACTTTGGTTGGGAAATGACATAAATAACTTTTTATTTAATGTAAAAGTAAAAATGACACAAACATAATATGTTTTACAAAAACAATTTTTACATGGGGTTATAAAGATCATATTTTTGATTATAAATAGTCATTGGAAAGCTAAAAATATTTCCTACATCATAGTATTTTTTTTTTGATTTTTAGACATTAAATAAATTAAATTATTTATGACATCATGATGATGCAGCGATGACCTCATTATTTAACGATTTAAATAAAATGGAAAGATAATGAAAAATCTAAAACCTACACATGTCCAAAACCAATTGGATGAGTGTATTTCAAACCCTTATCACCTTATCCAAGAATTATATCAATGTGGTACCTTTTAAAACCGAAACACATTTTCAAATAAAGTAATATTTCTTTACTTTCCAAAAGTTCCCCTCCTCTCCTCTTATAAAAGGCCCCCACCTCTACCACCTTACACACACTCCTCAATCCTTTGGCTCGGCCAAACCCTTCCCAATTACTCTATCCACATCCCTCTACTCATCCTAGAGGATTCCCTTTGGGCAGAATCCTTTCAAAGGAAGCCTTTAGGCTCAAATCAAAAGGAGTTACACTTTTAAAGGTAATTCATTCTCTCTTGTTCATTTGTTTTATTTTGCTTCTCCAACCCTCTAAACTCTTTTTTATTTACTTCTTTTGTAACAACACCAGTATCTTCAATATACTAGGATGTTGTTATAATATTTATTCGAGCTACACTCTCACACAACTACATCAAATGGTTAAAGAACATATGGTTTCCGTGGATGGCGAAATTCTGCCTCCCGAAACGATGATTGTTCAATACTTATTTAACACCTTCAAAGGTGGCCATTATGATGTCACTATTTTTATATATGATATATAATATGTTTATTTTTTTCTTTAAGATTCTGTATTTTTCATTTTGGGCATACCTTTATGGTTTCCATTATGGGTAAACACGATATCTTCATTTAAGGAAGTGCGGACTACCGCCCCCTCAAACTGATGTGACTCGTTAATGCCATATGTGGGACGTGTAAAGGATGGATTTGAAGTTATTATATATGATGTTATACTATAATTATAATATACCTCTATATCATTATTATTTCTTTCCATTAAAGTATGAGATAGAAATGAAAGTAGCGTTCATGCGTACGTACGGCTTACCGTCTCCATGAACGGTGCATTTCATTTCTTATCCCCAAATGTAATGTACTATTAAAAGTACATGTATATAATGGATATATATAATTAATGATATATCTAAATGATGAATATAATTCTGGAATTAAAATATACATACCTCTCATTTAGTTTTAATTCCATTAATATGACAAAGAAATGAAAGTAGCGTTCATGCGTACGTACGGCTTACCGTCTCCATGAACGGTGCATTTCATTTCTTACCTATAAATGATTATGTAATATTATAAATACATGTATATGCTGGATATATATGATACATATTACATCCAAATCGGGAATTTCATTCTGGATATAAAGAACCTTTGACCACACGAACAACATGTAATTGTAAGAAGTCCACTTTCGACTTAAGAACCAAATATTGAAAAAGCAAACATTATTAACTTAAATGGTTACATAATGTTTATAACATGGAAATAAGTGATATAAAAGGAATAATGAACTTTAAAAAGGTTCTTAATCAAGTATAAATTAACTCAAGTTTATTATTCAGGACGTTAAAGAACGATCGAGTCAAGTCGGACCTGAGGTAAGGGACTTCGTCTCAATCTCCTTTCATTGAGGCATATTTCGTTTTATACACAACTTTCTTTTATACGGTGTATAAACCCCTTTGAATTTTACTTTTATACAAAAGGAATCTTTTTCTACGAAGCTTTTTACTAAACGACAAAAAGGAATGTTTTTTTAACGTACGCGGTGACAACGACCTTTTCTGCCACCGCGAGTATTATTTGGTCTTTGGCTTTCTCAACATGCCGTAATGTTTTTAGAATAAAATAAATACCATATACTCTTTTATGTATTTTGGTATTGAAAATGGTTTTGAAAAAGGATTCTATTATGTTAATATATTTATGATATATTGTGATTGAAATGTGGAAATGTTATCATTCCTTTATATTGGTTTTATGTTTTATGATTTTATACTGGTACTTGGACATTTTAACGGGTGGTTACGTTATAAACCATATGACGGGTGGTGCCGTGAATACCAGGATGGGTGGTTACGTTATAACCTCCAATGCATTGGGTATGGAAGTCAGCCGTATGGCTATTCCATTAAGTATGTATGGAAATTGGCCGTATGGCTATTCCATTAAGTGATATGTGTGGAAGTCGACCGTATGGTTATTCCACTTAAGTATGTTTATGTCCCAAGTTACCTTTATATATGTTATGTGTTCTTTTTATGGATTTTATAGTAATCCTTTGGTTACAAAAAGGTAAGTAATGATACTTTATTCAGTGAAGAGTTTTTACTACTTCATGAAGGTGAAGGTATTACTTTGATAGAGTATATATGGTTTATTTGATGTTTGAAAAACTAACGGTTTTCATTTTTTTTGTATCCCTTACTGAGCTTTTTATGCTCACCCCAAGTTTTTTTTGAAATGTTTTCACAGGACTTAATGTGGAATAAGGTCAAGGATGGGATCAAGGGAATGTCATCCTATATAAAACATGGAACTAGACACGTTTCTTTTTAAGAGTTTTTTTTATTATGGAAACTTAGTAGAAGTGACTACTTTGTAATCTTTTGAGATGTAATAGTTATGTTCTAATTCTCTAAAACTCTAAACCTGAAAAGATCCTTGACGTGAATTATTCATTTAATTCAATATTAAGTAAGGTTTAAGGTCGGGGCCTTATAGTTGGTATCAGAGGTCGGTTTAGACAACTTTAGGAGTTAGAAAAGTGTTAAATTATAATATGATTGAAATGATATAGCATTTACGGATTACCATGTTGCTTTGCCTAAGATATTTCTGTGTTCAGAATGGTTTTCCGCAGAGGAAACAAAGCAACTATGTTGGGACGACATCAGGAGGAAGATAACCTTCCAAATCAGCAACCTGAGATGGTCGGAATCGGAACTGAACAGTTTGTTGCAGTGATGACATAGTTGACTTAGGCAATAAATGGTGGTGGTATCCATGCATGAGATCAGCCAGATCAACCGTAGAGGAACATGTCAGTGGTGGAACATTTCATGAGGAAACATCCCCCATCATTCAGAGGATCATCTGACCCTATGCAATCTGAAGGGTGTATTAAAGCACTGGAGAAGATTTTTGATGTCATGGGGTGTTTAGAACATCAGAAGGTTAGTCTTGCTGTTTACCGTTTTGAAGGTGAAGTTGATCAGTGGTGGTCGATGGTGAAAAATATAAGGGATAGTGATGAGATTGAGGATCTTCACTGGGACGAATTCAAAGGTATGTTTCTTGAGAAATATTTTCCTAAGGTGGTTCGTCTTAGGATGGAAAAACAGTTCCTAGAATTGAAGCAGGAGGATGATTCAGTGGCTGCTTATGAAGAAAAGTTCACTCGATTTGCAAGGTATGCTCCAAACTTCATACGAGATCTTAATAGTAAAATAAACCATTTTTACTCAGGGTTAAAGCCAAAGTATCGAAGGGATTTAGCTTCTCGTGAGTTCAAAAGTTATGAAAAACTTGTTCGATGTGCAGAGAAGGTGGAAATGGAGTTTGCCGATGATCAGGTATTCTATGACAAACAACAGAATAAGAGGTCTAGTTGGCAGAAAAAGGGGAATAATTCATCAAAGAAGCAAGGAGGTAAGAAAACCAAATATCCATCCTGTGAGAAGTGTGGTAAAATGCATCCTGGAGAATGTTTATCCAAGTCTGGTAAGTGATTTCGGTGTGGTAAGTCTGGTCATATTGCTCGTAACTGTAAGGAAGATGATCAAGCAGGAAATGAAAAGCCAACGGTAAGATGTTTTAAGTGTAATGAAATGGGTCATTATGCAAACGAGTGTCCAACGAAGAACTCAACTGGGGGAATTTAGCCAGACTACAGGCAGAAAGGGGTGGTGAAATCCTTTGCAACAACTTCTGCAGATGTTGGGCCATCGAATGAAGTGGTATCAGCTCCAGGGAGCTCAGTATTTTTCGAAGATTGACTTGAGGTCGGGGTACCATTAGTTGAAAGTAAAAGAAGAAGACGTTCCGAAGACTGCGTTCCGCACTAGATATGGCCATTATGAATTTGTAGTTATGACTTTTGGGTTAACCAATGCACCTGCTGTATTCATGGACCTTATGAATAAAATTTTCCATGAGTTCTTGGATAAGTTTGTGTTTGTGTTTTGAGGTTTGGGAAGAGGTTATGTGTGCCTTGTGATTCACAGTTGAAGAATAAGTTGTTATGTGAGGCTCATAGTTCCCCGTTTTCAGTTCATCCTGGCAGTACTAAGATGTACAGAGATCTGCGAGATTATTACTGGTGGGATGGAATGAAAAGAGACATTGCTGATTTTACTATGAAGTGTTTGACATGTCAATAGGTTAAAGCAGAGTGGCAGTTACCGAAAGGGATGCTTCAGCCTTTACCAGTGCTAGAGTGGAAATGGGAAAACATATCCATGGACTTTTTTGTGGATTACCGAGGACATCTCGAGGTAATAATGCAATCTGGGTTATTGTTGATCGCTTGACCAAATCTGCTTATTTCCTTGCTATACGAGATACTTTCTCTCTAGATCAACTTTCCCGTTTATATCTTAAAGAGATAGTCAGGTTACATGGAGTTCCTCTCTCCATTGTATCTGACCGTGATCCCAGGTTCACTTCTAACTTTTGGAAAGGCCTTCAGAAGTCATTGGGTATTGAATTAAATTTTAGTACAGCTTTTCATCCTCAATCAGATGGGCAGTCATAACGAACAATCCAGACATTGGAGGATATGCTACGAGCTTGTTCTATGGATTATCAGGGAAGTTGGGACCAACAACTTTCTTTGGTTGAGTTTTCTTATAATAACAGTTTTCATTCCAGTATACAGATGGCACCATTTGAGGCATTATATGGGAAGCGGTGTCGAACTCCAGCATTTTGGAATGAATTGGGTGAAAGGAAGCTGATGGGACCAGAATTGGTAGAAGAGATGGCGGAAAAATTTTAGTTGATTCAGAAACACATGAGAACAGCTCAGAGAAGGTAGAAGAGTTATGTGGACAACAGGAGGAAGGATCTCTCTTTTGAGGTAGGTGATCATGTTTTTCTCAAAGTATCACCATGGAAAAGTGTGATGCGATTTGGTAAGAAAGGAAAGCTGAGTTCAAGGTTTATTGGACCATATGAAATTCTAGAGAGAGTTGGATCAGTTGCATACCGGGTGGATTTACCTCCGAGTTTATCTCAGGTACACAATGTTTTTCATGTTTCAATGTTGAGAAAGTATATGCCAGATCCATCTCATGTTTTGAGTCCAGAGGTAGTTCAGTTGGAAGAGAACCTATCTTATGAGGAACAACCGGTCCAGATTCTTGACCACATGGAGCAGGTGTTACGGAATAAGGTGATTCATTAGGTAAAGGTTTTGTGGAAAGACCATGTGATTGAAGAGGCAACGTGGGAATCTGAAAATGCTATGAGGGATAAATACCCCCACTTATTTTGATAAGTGAATAAAATTGCGAGGACGCAATTCCCAAAAGGGGGGAAGGATGTAACATCCCAGGTAAATAAAGAATAAATAATTTTCATATTTATTAATATTTACGAATTAAATATTAATTTTAATTAAAAGGGGTTTCTACGTTCGATAGCGTACTCGGTACGCAACGATGAGTTTCTTTGAAAAATTACGTTGCACACAAGTAATAAAATAATATTATTTTAAATGTTAGTTAACGAGTAGCCGTTGTACTGGCGGGAATGGATAGAAATAACTAAAATATGATTATATATGTTTTTAAATGTTTTTACATTTACCCAATAAAAGATAAAGGCTTAAAATACGGAAAGAGTTCAATTTTAGGCATTTATACCCTAATTTTCATGAAAGGTCCACTTATCACCTTTTGACGGAGAACCATCATTAAATATAGTTTTGATCGATCTTATAAATTCTATTGGACCAAATATAACTCTTCTTTAGAATCGGGACATCAAAATTTACTTTGTGTAAATTTTTGGTACCTTTCTGATAAAGTTCATTTTTTTAATGAATAGTGTAAAATGTTGTATTTTAATTCAAAACCTCTTTTTAATCTAATTTATTTATATGATTAGATTATCTTTTGAATTGGTTTTAAAGTGAAATTAGAAAATATTTTTACCATTAAATCCAATAGTGGTCGTTGGAATTAATTTCACTTTGAAATCAGACTTAAACTAGTGTCAATCTTTTGATACTTATTGTTTCATAAAAACACGCTATTTGCTCTGACAGAGGGAATTAATTATTAAATTAATTAATGTGACTTATATGTTTTGAATTTTGTAAAATAGATTTCATTTCTGAATTCGTAATATCAAATATATCTTAGGGTGAATTTTTGGTAATTTTCTGAAAAACTTCAATTTTTGATGAATAGTGAAACCACTAAGTGGTACTTATAAAGACTGATTTTCCGTTTAAATGAAATTTTTCCATCATTGTGTTTTGAATTTCAAAAATCTGACATACATGGTTTTCATTAAGAAGTAAAATGTGGTTCAATGAGATTATAATAATTTTTTGGTGAATAGTAACTTATTAAGTTCTTAATCGCGATTAGTGGTAATTAGTGTAGTTTAAGGTAAAAATAATGCTTTAATAAAATAAGATGAGCTTGACACATGTCCTACCCTCATTGGTTGTGTCATGGCCGACCAAGACAAGCCATGGGTCAACTTGGGGACCCCATGGAGACACTTTGGTTGGGAAATGACATAAATAACTTTTTATTTAATGTAAAAGTAAAAATGACACAAACATAATATGTTTTACAAAAACAATTTTTACATGGGGTCATAAAGATCATATTTTTGATTATAAATAGTCATTGGAAATATAAAAAGATTTCCTACATCATAGTATTTTTTTTATATTTTTTAGACATTAAATAAATTAAATTATTTATGACATCATGATGATGCAGCGATGACCTCATTATTTAACGATTTAAATAAAATGGAAAGATAATGAAAAATCTAAAACCTACACATGTCCAAAACAAATTGTATGAGTGGATTTATAACCCTTATCACCTTATCCACGAATTATATCAATGTGGGACCTTTTAAAACCGAAACACATTTTCAAATAAAGTAATATTTCTTTACTTTCCAAAAGTGCCCCTCCTCTCCTCTTATAAAAGGCCCCCACCTCTACCACCTTACACACACTCCTCAAGCCTTTGGCTCGGCCAACCCCTGCCCAATTACTCTCTACACATCCCTCTCCTCATCCTAGAGGATTCCCTTTGGGAATAATCCTTTCAAAGGAATCCTTTAGTCTCAAATCAAAAGGGGTTACACTTTTAAAGGTAATTCATTCTCTCTTGTTCATTTGTTTTATTTTGCTTCTCGAACACTCTAAAATCTTTTTATTTACTTATTTTGTAACAAAACCAGTATCTTAAATATACTAGGATGTTTTTATAAGATTTATTTGAGCTACACTCTCACACAACTACATCAAATGGTTAAAGAACATACAGTTTCCGTGGATGGTGAAATTCTGCCTCCCGAAACGATGATTGTTCAATACTCATTTAAAACCTTCAAAGGTGGCCATTATGATGTCACTATTTTTATATATGATATATAATATGTTTATTTTTTCTTTAAGCTTCTGTATTTTTCATTTTGGGCATACCTTTATGGTTTCCATTATGGGTAAACACGATATCTTCATTTAAGGAAGTGCGGACTACCGCCCCCTCAAAGTGATGTGATTTGTTAATGCCATATGTGGGACGTGTAAAGGATGGATTTAAAGTTATTATATATGATGTTATAATAGAATTATAATATACCTCTATATCATTATTATTTCTTACCATTAAAGTATGAGATAGAAATGAAAGTAGCGTTCATGCGTACGTACGGCTTACCGTCTCCATGAACGGTGCATTTCATTTCTTATCCCCAAATGTAATGTACCATTAAAAGTACATGTATATAATGGATATATATAATTAATGATATATCTAAATGATGAATATAATTCTGGAATTAAAATATACATACCTCTCATTTAGTTTTAATTCCATTAATATGACAAAGAAATGAAAGTAGCGTTCATGCGTACGTACGACTTACCGTCTCCATGAACGGTGCATTTCATTTCTTACCTCTAAATGATTATGTAATATTATAAATACATGTATATGCTGGATATATATGATACATATTATATCCAAATCGGGAATTTCATTCTGGATATAAAGAACCTTTGACCACACGAACAACATGTAATTGTAAGAAGTCCACTTTCGACTTAAGAACCAAATATTGACAAAACAAACATTATTAACTTAAATGGTTACATAATGTTTATAACATGGAAATAAGTGATATAAAAGGAATAATGAACTTTAAAAAGGTTCTTAATCAAGTATAAATTAACTCAAGTTTATTATTCAGGATGTTAAAGAACGATCGAGTCAAGTCGGACCTGAGGTAAGGGACTTCGTCTCAATCTCCTTTCATTGAGGCATATTTTGTTTTATACACAACTTTCTTTTATACGGTGTATAAATCCCTTTGAATTTTACTTTTATACAAAAGGAATATTTTTCTACGAAGCGTTTTACTAAACGACAAAAAGGAATGTTTTTTTAACATACGCGGTGACAACAACCTTTTCCGCCGCCGCGAGTATTATTTGGTCTTTGGCTTTCTCAACAAGCCGTAATGTTTTTAGAATAAAATAAATACCATATACTCATTTATGTATTTTGGTATTAAAAATGGTTTTTAAAAAGGATTCTATTATGTTAATATATTTATGATATATTGTGATTGAAATGTGGAAATGTTATCATTCCTTTATATTGGTTTTATGTTTTATGATTTTATACTGGTACTTGGACATTTTAACGGGTGGTTACGTTATAAACCATATGACGGGTGGTTCCGTGAATACCAGGACGGGTGGTTATGTTATAACCTCCAATGCATTGGGTATGGAAGTCATCCGTATGGCTATTCCATTAAGTATGTATGGAAATTGGTCGTATGGATATTCCATTAAGTGATATGTGTGGAAGTCGACCGTATGGTTATTCCACTTAAGTATGTTTATGTCCCAAGTTACCTTTATATACGTTATGTGTTCTTTTTATGGATTTTATGGTAATCCTTTGGTTACAAAAAGGTAAGTAATGATACTTTATTCAGTGAAGAGTTTTTACTACTTCATGAAGGTGAAGGTATTACTTTGATAGAGTATATATGGTTTATTTGATGTTTGAAAAACCAATGGTTTTCATTCTTTCTGTATCCCTTACTGAGCTTTTTATCCTCACCCCAAGTTTTTTTTGAAATGTTTTCACAGGACTTAATGTGGAATAAGGTCAAGGATGGGATCAAGGGAATGTCATCCTATATAAAACATGTAACTAGACACGTTTCTTTTTAAGAGTTTTTTTTATTATGGAAACTTAGTAGAAGTGACTACTTTGTAATATTTTGAGATGTAATAGTTATGTTCTAATTCTCTAAAACTCTAAACCTGAAAAGATCCTCGACGTGAATTATTCATTTAATTCAATATTAAGTAAGGTTTAAGGCTGGGGCCTTATACTGAGTGTCATAGTTAATCTTGTGTTCTACAGGAGTGAAAGATGATCTCTTGATTCATCGTGTGTTCTTCAGTGGTGTTGGATTTCACTCATGAGAGTTCTTTGAAAGTCTTGCAATCTCTTTCTTGAACAAAATTTTTCTTTCTATTCAGCACAGTGCTCTCAGGCGTATGTAAGTTCTTCTTGTTGTGTCGTCACACTTCTACTCGTGTACTGAATCTCAATATTACTTATATTCCACGAGTTCTGGAAGTAGGAATGATTCCCTTTTCATAGGTACGAGATACAGTTTCCTAACATGCCAACAACTATCATTAAATAACATAAATTGCATTAAAACCATCAAATATGACCGTTATCATTTTTAAATAATATTGAAAAAAATTTAAGAAACGGTGTCACAATGATTATGTAAACGGTGTCTTCTTCACGGTATATTCTCCACGATATGTGATTCACAGTGTCTCCATGTCACGGTGTGTCCTTCACGGTGTCTGAGTCACGGTTTGTCCTTCACGGTTTGTCCTTCATGGTGTATGGGTCACGGTTTGTCCTTCACGGTGTTTGGGTCACAGTTTGTCCTTCATGGTGTCTGGGTCACGGTTTGTCCTTCACGTTGTCTGGGTCACTGTGACTGTGTCTTGTACACAGTCTGTCTTACTGTGTCAACCATCACGGTGTATCTATACTTAGACAAATATCTGTATTTAGACTTAGACAGTAATATGCAGAATATGAATTAAGTTTTACCAGTAGAGAGTAAGAGAAATTGAATCATAAATATAAAGGCTTGATAATATAAGTGAGATTTTTGATCATGCATAAGACTTGTAAATAATAAAGAGAGTAATTAATATCAACAATATTTGTTATCATTAAAACATGATTTGTAGTTATTATTGAGACTAAAGAGCATTAGCAAGATGTGCAATTAAGATATAGATTAAGTAACAGTAATAGGATTTGTGATCATTAAAACATGATTAATACATGAGGAGTCGAACAATAAATATAAAAACAATACTGAAATTTTATTTTATTTTTGTGATATAACTATTTTTCAACAACTTTTTCATCTAATAGAAAAATAAATCTTTGCTCATGTGTTTGTAAAGACTTTTTTCACCATGTAACAATGTAATTTGTTTTCCATAACCATATCATATAGATTTTAATTATTACGATTAAAAAATATATTATAATAATGAAATAATTATTTTTATTTAAGGATAATATATTAATTTCTATCATTCCTTTCCAATTCATAGAAAATGATAATATCGTATGTTTGTACGTTAGAACTACCACCTTCCTGAAGTGATGCCATTCGTTTTATTATGCCTCCTAACATGGATGGTATTAAGGATAAAACGAATGGATAAATATTATGTTTATAACTTATTAATGATTCTATAATACTAAAATATTAAATATTTTATTTTTTTCCCACATTGTATATGCATAGAAGTGACACACATGCATACATGCGGCCACTATCCCTATGAACTGATGTGCTTCATTTTTCATGATTGGATTAAATGGTTTGTTTTAAAAGTGAATGAAATGTGACAAAAATGTTATTTTTGAAATTTTAATGATTATGGAGATTATGGAACCAATAACCCATTAACCACGATCAACTGATCAAATTTATTTTTAGGATTATGAACATGATTTCTGTAAAGCATCTGGCATTAACTTAACTTATTTAGTATGAAAATAGACAATGGTAATAAATGAAATAAAAGTATTAATATCAATTTTATTAACATTTTAAATTTTATTAATCATGTATAAAAGTGATAAAAATTTATTTTGGAATTTAAAATATTTATGTGGCGAGTTAAGAGGTGAGGTAATGGATTCTCATCTTGATTTCCATTCATTGAGGCTTATTCCATATTGACAACATGTTTTCTTCTTTTTGGTGTATAAAAATCCATACATATTTATAATATCATCGATTTTATAATAATTAATTATCATAAAAATAAATTTAATTTCCACTCATTTAATATCCTTTTATTTTATAAGATATAAAAGCCATAATGGATTTTATTTAAAATCTTGTTTTAATTTTTTTTCTTTGAAAAAACATTCTCCACCATGTACATGTTCTTCATAATGATTACTAATTTTTTTTATATATAAATAAATGAATATGAATGTTTATTTTAACGAAATTTTACTTTCTTAAAAATAGAATAAAAATAAACTTTTTAAAAGTTTTTTGTTATGACATACATTTTACTTTCTTACAAAGAGAGAAAAAAATTATTTTTATCATTTACTACATGACTTCCATTTTCCTCTATCATAGAAATTATTGTTTATAAATATTCCACAATAATATTTCATATTATTTTAATAATAATACTATATTATTTTTTCTAGGAACACTTAGAAAATATTTTCTTATGAAAATGGATATTCTGCTCATTTTTTATAGATAACTAAATTTGCTTTTCTTTATGGTTTTAAATGAGTTTTTTAAGAATTTTTGTTGAAAAATTCCAAGATTATAAAGATTATCTACTTGATATTATAATTGAACATTATATATTTTAAAAAATGATCCCGATATAACTCATGATAATGGGTGAGCCTGATATATATCTCTAAAGAATTAGATAATGAATAACATTCGAATGAGAAAAATGAGGGAGATAACATGGTAGGTTACTCCTATAGAATTAATTGTGCCTTAGTTATTTCAGATATAAGTTAAAAATTATTGAACGTGGGTTATTAATATGTTTCTCCATGACACATATTTTATTATTACTAATGGTTTTTATAGATATATTTTATTTTTTATAAGTTAAGGAAAGCTTGTAAGCTTTTAATGATGAAAGTTTTATTTTTTTAAAGTAAATTTTCCATGAAAAATTAATGGTATTCCTTTTCCTTCTAATAAATTCCATACATTTTATGTTAGAAAATGTTAATTTTATCTCGTGGATATGTATTATTTATGTGGTCAATTTTTATTGTGAACAAAGTTTAATATTATTATACGTTTTAATGTTTTCCACTAAACTAATTGGATTTAATTATTTTTATATCATTTAATGAGATATTTTTTCTCATCCCATGTTTTTAAATTATTTTCTTAGGATTTGAGGATGTTTAGGAACTATAACGACGTAAGTATTTTAGCTGTGGTAAAAAAATAAAAGGTGATGATGTGTTTTAATTAAAACATGAGTTTAAATTTATGAATCTCCTTTTTGTAGAAAAAATAGAAAATGAACGGAAGTTTCAAAATTTAATATTAAGTGTTTGATATTTAATATATTTTTTATAATTATTTAATACTCTAAACATAAAATATCATAATAATGTATGTAACAAAATTTCTTGTTATAAATAATATAATTATGGGTTTTTTTTGTTATACTGTTTTATAAATTTTATGTAATTAACAAGGGTGAATTGGAATTTGAGAATTATGTGAAGTTCAAAGAATTCCATTTTGGGATTCATGAATTTTATGAGAAGTTTTTACAATAGTATATTATTCCTTTAGTTATTGTCAACTATTGAAATAGTGGTTTAGAAGAGTACACATGGGAATGCGAGTCAAAATTGTCTTCCCAATATCATGACTTTTTTATGATTAAATTTATTGAGTTGATATATATGACATAATATTTTTTATAGGATTGTTGATTTAATGTCCCAGAATTTTTGTATAATTTTTTTGAATTATATGGAATTAATTAAAGACTGTGAAATTTGACGGCACAAGATTCCGAGGCCTGGAGTGCCTGAAATGATTCATCAAAAAATGTTAAGAATTAAATTGCACGCCTGATATGTTTTCCAGTAAAATTGGAATAACTTTTAAATGGGTGCCTGGATCAAAAATATGAGGGCACTATTTCATTAAGGATGGCAGGTTTACCCTAGGCATGACTTAGTTTAGTCAGCACAAACCTCCAGTGAAAAAACCCAAAAATGGCACACTGTAAATAAAATTATTAAATAAAATTATTAAATAAAATTATTTTATTTTTCAAATGCTTATAACTCAAGAACAGTGACTCGGATTAAAAATATAAGACCACCGCTGAGCTCTTGAGGGTATTCTTTCCATATCCAAAACCTAAAATTGGTCGGCATGGGCCAATAGTGGAAGTTAGTTTTTGGCTGTATGTAAAATAATTAACAAGTATTTTATGGTCAAATCCTTATAACTCTTAAATGGTAACTCAGATTGGAAATCTGAGAGTATTGTTGAGCTCGTGAGGGCGTGGTCCCCTTAGGTGGAGCCTAACCTTGACTGACGCGGGTCAACAATGACTGTTATTTTTTTCTAAACTTTTTTATGGTACGTTCAGAAACGTGCGGGCAGGATTTCTATCGTTTGAACCGGTTCTCATATTAAAAAACTGAGGTCACCGTTGAATTCATAGCACCAATATTCTCTTAGGTGAAGCATAACTTCGATCGGTAAGGGTCGTATGAAAATGCTAAATTTTGGAATTTTTTAAAAAAATAAAATAAAATAACTAAATGAGTTATTTTATTATTTCTGCAACTATTGAGTAGCGGATGACAGTACCACAGTGTAACTACAGACATTAAATAAGAGACATTTAATGACACGACCCTTTGGATGTGTAACCACATCATTCGTGGATTCAAGGTTCATTAATTGAGGTAAATTACTAAACCATATTAATGAACGCAATGTGGTGCCATTTCTTTTATTTAATAAAACCTTTGGCATGGGAATTGAGAACCCACGGGAGAAACCTCTGACGAAATGCCGATGAATTTCCTCTCCAACAAATAATGGTGGAAGGACGATGGCTATTGGAGAAACGATCTGGGTGTCAATGATCAACGATGAAGGACTTCGAATGCAGATTACTTCCATCATCTGTAAAGGATTCCACAAAATCCAAATAGGGGGTTTACATGTTTTATGTTTGCTCTCATGATGTTCTTGGAAAATACAACTAATGCAGACCAACTGACTAACATGTTGATCTGCGTCTCATTTGTTCTTGCGAGTGGTTGTTGTGGGGTTTTAATTTGGGGAATTTTTCTTTCAGATTGATGATTGTTATCACCCCATGTTAGAATACTATCGCAGAGGGTTCCGACCAATCTGAACAAGGCCCGAACCCCCCTCCATTATTGGTTTATATGTGTTCTTTGTTCATGACAAGGAAACAAGGTAGCAAGATGAATTTAAGAGCCTTGCAGTGAAGGTGGAAACCAGGGAGGCTAGTAGGCGGAGACGGGAAATAAAACGGACCACTGGAGCATCTCTAGTGGCATGTGGAAGAAACCGCTGGTACATCACCACTTTTGTAGCACTTCCGGCGCAGCGGTGCCGACAACCGGTCGCATGGAGATGCAACGCCCACATGCATAACAGTAGTAGGAGCCGTGGTGGGTGGAATGGCGTGGCACTGTCACGCCGTGTGGGGAGAAGAGCGGCCCGCTCGGGCCGCTCGGCTGGACAATCGGTCGGCTCTAACCGGCCATTTTGGTTGGTGGGGCGGCACCCTGCTGGAACCTCCAGCTGGCCGAACTGGCCCCACCGTGTCCAGTCGGTGCATCTAGCAATCAGTCGGCATCCGCGTGGGATAGGTTTTCCAGATAGGCCGGACCCTGACCGGGCCGGACTGGCGAGTAAGTATAGATCCAACAACCAGGCCTGACCCATGGGTCAAGCCGGATCCGCCAACTGGGCCAGACCTACCAATCGGGTCGGACCCATACCGGACCCAGACCCAACCTGTCCTATTTCGCTAAATTGGATGTATCTTGAAAACTGAGCATCAGATTGACAAGACGTCAGTGGCATGAGGACCCCCATGATGAGGCAGTCCTTTTGAAATAATCCACTTGAGTTTTGGAAGAAGTTGAAGTATGGTCGGGTTGTATTGGGATCGAATCCAACCAAGTCCTATTTACCTTTTTACCTATATCTTACAAACCGGTCATCTAATCGACATGACGTCTCTCTCATTGGAACCCTTATGACAAGTAGGTCTATAAGATTACTTGTTCATGAGACTTAGTGGTAGTTTAAATACAACCAGTGGATTGAATAGAGGTTTCTCGGGGACTCAAGCACACCAGGTGTAGGAATACTTTAGCTAGCTATCATGTGAAGGGAGACCCTCTATGGATCGGTATGAGAGCGACCCCTCAAGGATTGGTAGTAGAATGAACCTTTGTGGATCAGTAGTAGTGTGACCATGTGTGGGTTGACAGTAGTGATACCATGTGTGGAGTGAAAATATAGTGTCCCAGTGTGGATGGAAAGTAGTGGGACCCTGTGTGTATCAACAGTAGAGCGACCCTGTATGGATCGACCATAGTGCGGCCCTGTGTGGATCGAAAGTAGAGTGAACCTGTGTGGATCATAAGTTCATCAACCCTTCATGGATCAGAAGTATAACCTCTCAAAAGAATGAAATGATCTAGCTGAAGACTAATCATCTTTATTCTTGTTCTCTAAGTTTTATATCCAGTGTGGGTTGTCTTTTACTTTGTGTTTTGTGATTGAGATCCTTCTTTGTGGTTTTCCCTTGTTGAATTATGGGATACATTTGGGGGTCTCAGGGTCCCTATTGGGTATTTTTATACTCAACCCTACACTGGCTTCACCCACACCTTGTTGTGTCTTGTTTGGACGACAGAAATCTTGACTGAGATTTGGGGAGCCCGGACTAGATGGTGCTCAGAGGTGATTGGTAGATGTGGTGAGCAGCAGTGATGACATACGACGAGCTATACCTACCCTTCAAGTTGGATCCAAGGTGGATGACCTCTGGATCATGTTTTCCCCTTTTGTATGTACTTTATTTTTAGTTGGTTTTGTATACTAGCTCTTCTTACTTTCAGTTCATACTTTTACTATCATCAATTATTCTTTGTGGTTTTCTTTTGTTGTGTACCTAGTCTGTATGTGTACAGGTTTAAAGTCAATGCCTTCCCTTTTTGGGATATGCCTTTCCGATGCTATTCACCAACATCTGGCCTATGAAAGGTAGGCTTGGGGTAGTCACAACATAGGCCCCGGGGGATGGGTCGTGACAAAGTGGTATCAGAGGAGGTTGGGTCTAATAGAAGAACAAATAGTCCATGTTTTCAATGGAGTAATAGTGTTAAGTATTTGAGTTCAGATTACAGTTTGGGGAGTCCTGTGTTAGTGCGGCGGTCAACGTATCCATACACCGGGACCCTAAGTTCTGATTTCTGACTCGATACACGAATACACTATTTGCGTGTGTGTTGAAAATGTTTTACTATTGATATCTTTTGAGTTAGCTCACTAGGTATGACCTTTGACCATGGTTCATCTTGATTCTCTTTTAAGATGCATCTACACAGATAGCTAGGTAAGATTCCAGTGTTTTACCATGTGGATGTTCCACATATTGATGAGGCTTCAGTATACAGACCATTTCCAGAGATGGTACATTCAGGTGGTGTCCCAGCAATACCACTTCTTATTGGTCAGCAGTTATTACCATCACTACTGGTAGATGAAACATTTAGGCTCAGTTATTTACATGATTTTTAGCAACAAATACCCCTCAGGTTCTGAAGTGATCCTGACTCACAGGTGGCTAAGGACTAGCTTGAGGTGGTGACTGAGTTTCCAACTATCCAGGGCACCATTAGATTAGATATAATTCCTAGTAGTGATCCTTCTTCGTGACTTAGTAGGGTGATGATAGGGTTTAGATTAACTTGATCTTATGATGAGGTTACTTTTGAATGGACAAATCATGAGAACCTTCTTCAGAGAAGGGGTCTATTTCCATAAAAATCTCCAGGGTATGTGTTCCCAAGAGCTTCTACAACTTCAGCAGGACTACTTGTCAATAACTGAGTATTCATTGAGGCGTACCGACCATTCCAGGCACTCGATGAATACGATACGACCAATGCTTTAGGGATCAAACCTCCGAGAGAGATTTGTTTAGGGTCATCCAAGGAAGAACTATTCCTATGTGAATTTCTACTTATGTTACGGTTCTAGAGAGAACCTTTTTTGGTTGAATGTTCTTTGGCTAAGTAGATACAACCAATGAATGTCAGTAGTGAGAAAGTAGGGAACCGATGTCAGTCTCAGAGACTTTGACGTGTAAAAATGTTTTTTGAAGAGGAAGTTATTGGGATATTTGAATCTATAGGGTAGAATACATAGAAGGACATCAAATAGAGTAGGAGGAGGTGGTATACATTTTGACATGTTTCAACCACAACCCCAATGTGCTCCCCACCAGGCTCATGGTGCTGGAGGATAAGGGAATGGAGTAGCTACATCCGATCAAGGAGTGTAACCCAAGAGCTCCAGGAATGATTCAAGGTATGGTCTATGCCTACTAATAGCTATCATATTAATAGACATAGGTACTAATCATTCTTTCTTGTCACGAATCATGTTCAAGACATAGAGTTTCCAGTTAAACCGTTGACTTGACTCTCATGTCTAGATATACCTATGGGAGGAGTCTCGATAATCACCCTTATATCCATGGTGTGATCGTACCCTTTAGGTGAGAGTTTTGGTTGTAACCTCTTGGTGGTAGTGTCGAGGCCTTACAACATTAGTTTGGGTATGGACTGGTCATACACAATTTTTTCTTAGATTGATTGGTTTAGGAAAAATGATGCAGTATATCTACAGTGTTGGAATAGTTTTTTCCTTGTTTGGAAAAAATTAAACCTAGGAAACACGTGATAAACACATGCCTAGGAGAGTGTGGCCAATTACTCTTGAGTCAGACATTCTTACCCTCATGGAAATTGGTGTTTTGAGTTTTCAGTTCCCAATAGTTGTGGCAGTTTGGGAACATCCTTTACAAAGATGTTTTTAGGATTACCTCCCTGCAGAGGGAGGGAATTCTGTATCTTTCTACACCCTGAGATGGCACCGATATCATCATCAGTATATCATAGGACTTTTGTAGAGCTTCGCAAGTAGGGGCGGAGGTGGAGTTCTTGCAGAGGAAGGGATTAGTAAGACACAGTGTTTGAGGTTATATGTGAACTAACAACACCTTAACCAAGTGGTCATGGAGAGAAACTACCAACTACCAAAGGTTTGATGGGAACATCAATCAGTTGAAGGGGGTAGCCTTTTCTGTGGATGGAAAGGATCCTACAGGATTTTTAGTAGTTGAGACATTGGTGATGGTTGGAGTTCCTCTTGGATAATGGCCTTAAGATAGTATATACTCTTGGGAAGGGGGCATGGCAGCAAACATGCTCATCAAGAGGTCTACAACTTCTGAGTGAGGTGACATAGCAGCTTACTGTGATGCCAATATCCGTCATGGATAAGGATGGAGAATCTTACCTCCAGTATATGACTGTCACTCCCCCACTCTTACTGAGAGTCAGGGAGGCATAATTTGTCGATGTTGACTATGAGGATAACATGCTCATTTATCCTCATGACAAGATCTTGATGTATTTTCGATAGGTGAGGAGCACATATTTTTTAGAGGACACACCATGGTACCAGTGATGTTATGGGTGGAGGTGTTGATGGAATCCCATACATTCCCTTTGGTGGAACATCCTAGTGTAGCGAAGATATACTAGGACCTCTGATGTTAGTACTGGTTACCAGGGATGAAGAACCGATAGAGTTTGTTTCATGATGCCTCACTTTTTAGCAAGTGAATGTTAAGCATCAGGTCCCAGCATGCTTTATCATATCTTTTAACCCTAGATGGATGGTCAGATAGAGCAGACCATACAGACACTGGAGGACATGCTTCGTGCTTGTGTCATGGATTTTGGCCATAGTTGGGAGGACTACCCTCCATTGGAGGAGTTTTTGTACAAAAATATCTATCACTCAATCATTGGTATGACACCGTTTGAGGCCTTATACGGGCATCCATGCAAATCACCTCAATGCTGGACAGACCCAGGGGAGTCAGCACTCATGGGTCCAGAGTTTTTACGAGCTACCACTAAGAAGGTTCGGATCATCCAGGAGCGGATGAGGAATACACATAGTAGATAGAAGTCATATGCCGATAGGATATGGGTATCCTTATAGTTCATGGAGGAAGACAATGTTTTACTTCGGGTCTTACCCCGACATGGATTGAGAAGATTTAGCTAGGGTGGAAAGATATCTCTGAGGTTCAATAAACCTTTTTCAGATCCTCAAAAGAGTGGGTAAGGTGGTGAACCACATAGCTGTTCCCCCAGAGAAGCACCAGGTGCACAATGTTTTTCACGTGTCACAACTGAGGAGGTACTTCCTGATCCATTGCACATAATCGATTGGGGTGATTTGGACATTGACGATGGGGTGACATTTGCGGAGTTCCCAGTAAAGATAGAGGATCGATAGGAGTGGGTCCTTCATGGATGGTTGATTCCTATGGTGTATATTCGGTGGTAGCACGAGAATCTCCATGAGTGCACAAGGGAGTGGGAGGCTCATATTCATTCTCATTACCCCCCAATTGTTTGATTTTCCTTTGTTTTGGATTTCAGGGATGTAAAGCATTAAGGTGGAGAGAATCTAATATCCTAGAATTTATCTATAATATTTTTAATTATATGGAATTATTTCGATACTGTGAAATTTGACATCATGCGATTCTAAGGTCTGGAGTTCCCTGAATGATCCGTTGGAAAATTTTAAACTTAAAATTGCGCGCGTGAGTAGTTTTCCTAAAAAATTGGAAAAACTCTTAAACAGGTTCTCAGATCAGAAATATGAGGGCACCGTTGCATTCAGGATGGTTGGTTTAATCTAGGAAAGACTTAAGTTTAGTCGGCATAGGCCTCTAGTGAGAAAACCCAAAAATGGAATAACCAAAAATAAAATAATTAAATAAAATTATGTTACTTTTAAAATGCTTATAACTCACACAAAGTGACTCAGATGGAAAATCTGAGACCACTGACGAGCTTGTGAGGGTATTCTTTCCATAAGCAGAACCTAACATTGGCCGTCGTGGGCCAATAGTGGAAGTTAGTTTTTGGTTTTAAATAAAATAATTAAGTAACAATTATTTTATTATCAAATCCTTTTAACTCTTAAAAGGTAACTCAGATTGGAAATATGAGAGTACAGTTGAGATTGTGCGGGCCTATTCCCCTTAGGCGGAGCCTACCTCGATCGGCACGGGTTGAGGGTGACTGTTAATTTTCTTATAAACTTTTTTAAGGTACATTTAGTAAACATACAATCAATATTTCTATCATTTAAACCAGTTCTCAGATTAAAAATCCAATGGAACCATTGAATTCATAGTTCCAAGATTCACTTAAGAGAAGCCTGACTTCGATTGGCATGTTTCGGACAAAAAGAATTAATTTGGGAATTCTCAAAAAAAATAATAATAAAACAAATAAATGAGTTATTTTATTCTATCTTCAACCATTGAGTGGAGGATGGTAAGAACCCAGTGTAATGAAAGACATTAAATAAGATAAATTAAATTACATGGCCTTTTGGATGTGTAACCGCAATGTTTTTGGATTAAAGGTTCATTAATTGTGGTTCATTAATAAACCATGTTAATGAACCCAATGTGGTGTAGTTTATTTTATTTAATCATACCTTCATCAGGAGAATTGATAACCCCTAGGGGGAACATCTAATGAAACACTGACAACTTTCCTCTCCAATGAAGAATGGTGGACGAATGGCGATCATTGGGGGAAATGATCTGGGGGTCTGTAAGCAATGATGAACAACTTCAAAAGTGGATTCCTTCCATCGTCGATAATGGATTTCACTAAATCCAAGTAGGGGGTTTACATGTTTTATATTTCCTTTAATGCTGTTCTTGGAAAATACAACGAATGTAGACCAACCGACTAATAGGTTGATCTGCGTCTCGTTTGTTCTTATGGGTTGTTGTTGGGGGGTCTTAATTTGGGAAATTGTTCTTTCTGATTGATGATTGTTATCACCCCATGTTAGAACACTAATGCAGAGGGTGTGAGCTAATAAAAATAAGGCCTGGAACCCCTGTCATTCCTGGTTTATGTGCATTCTTTGTGAGTAATTGGACAATGAGGCGAAAAGACGAATTTAAGAGCCTCGAAGTGAAGGTGGAGACCCGAGAAGCCCGTAGGTGCATACTAGAAAGAAAACAGACCACCATAGCATCTCCAGTGGCCCGCAGAAGCAATATCCAGCACCTCACTACCGGCGCGGAGGCGCTGGAAACCAACAATGCCTGTAGGTTCCATGACAGCATGAGCAGCTACATGTCGGGCAGCGGCGGGTGGAATGGCACGACCCTGTCGCGCCGCGCGAGGAGAGGAGAAGACCACTCATGCTGCTTGACTGGACTAAAGGCTGGCTCCATATGGTCATTTTGGAAGGAGGGGTGGTACCCCGCTAGCACTGCCAGCTATCCAAACTAGACGCACCACGTCTGATCAGTGTGTCTCGAAACAGGCTCACATCTACACAGGTCGGGTTTTCTAGGCAGGTCAGACCCGCCGGTCAGGCCATATCCACTAACCGGGTCAAACCTGCCAGCTGGGATGGATCCACCAACTGGGAAGAACCCACCAGTTGGGCCATACTAAATAATCGGTCCAGTCCCGGGGGCCTAATAGGACGGTTGGGCGAGACCCCTACTGGAACCGGTCCCAACTGGTCCTGTTTTGCTAAATTGGGTGTATCTCGCAAACCGGGAGTCCTATTGATGCGCCTTCAATGGCGTGAGGACCTTTGCGATGAGGCAGTCCTTTTGAGATAATATACATGAGTTGTTTCATAAGTTGAAGTATGGCTGGGTTGGATCAGACTCGAATCCAACCAGGCCCTATTTACCTTTCTGCCTATATCTTATTGACTGGGTGTCCAATAAATGCACTGTATGTCTCATTGGAATCCTTATGGAAAGGAAATCCTTCAAGTTACTTATTCGTGAGACTTTTTGGTAGTTGAAATATAACCAGTTACTTGAGGAGTGGCTTCTCAGGAACATAAAAACACCATGTGCAGAAATCCTGTGGCTGGCTGTCAAGTGAAGAGCGACCCTCTATGGATCGGTATGAGAGTGACTCTTCATTGATCGTCATCATATCAACCCTATGTGGATTGACAGTAGTGTGACCCTATGTAAATAGACAGTAGTGCTAACATGTGTGGATCATTAGGAGAGATAACTTTTGTGTATCCACAATAGTGAGACCCTGTGTGGATCGACAGTAGAGAGACCCTCTAGGGATCTCTAGTTCATCAACCCTTCGTGGATCAGCAATATAACAACTTAACAGAATAAAATTATCAATCTGAAGAACTATCATATTTATTCATGTTCTCTAAGTTTCATACCTGGTGTGAGCTATCTTTACTTTTTTCTTTGTGATTGAGATCATGCTTTGTGGTTTTTTATGGAATTCTGGGAGACCTTTGGGGGTCTCGGGGTCCTTACTGGGTATTATTATACTCACCCCTACACGGGCTTCACCCGAACCTTGTTGTGTTTTGTGCAGATGATGAACATCTTGACTGAGATTTGGGGAGCCAGGTCTAGATGGTGCTCGAAGGTGATTGGTAGATGTGGTGAGCAGTTGTGATAAAAGATGAAGAGATATACCATCCCTTTAGGTAGAATACTTGGTGGATGACTTACGAAGCACATTTTCATCTTTTTAATTTACTTTATTTTCAGTTGGATTAGTATATTGACCCTTTTTTATTTCAGTTCACACTTTTACAATCAATATTTCTTCTTTGTGGTTTTCTTTTGTTGTGTATATAGTCTGTGTGTGTATAGGTTTAAAGTCAATGCTTTCCCTTTTTGGGATATGTCTTTCTGGTGCTAGTCGCCAACCCCTGGCCTATGGAAGGTAGGCTTGGGGTAGTCACAGCATGGGCCCTAGGGGATGGGTTGTGACATTTGATCCTATTTTTATATCTATTATATTTCCTCATGAAGTTATTTTATTATAAGAAAATCCCTATTTGATTTGTATCTTATGGGGAGTTGATATATTCTATTCATTTATTTACATTTAGGTTTGGTTTTGATTATCAATATTGAGAATAATTTAGTATGAATTTGATCTAAGGGATTAAAATTTTATAAACCCTCCTTTTTAAATTTCTTATGTTTTGGGGGAGTCCCGAGATGTTTTCTATTAGTTTTATTGGGTTGGGAATGTTTCAGATAATTTTAGTAAATTCTATGAATATTTAGGTTTAATTTTTCCTGCCAAATTTTGGATTAGTGTTATATATTATGTACAAGATTAAAATAAATTGAAATAAATATATTTTTTACATTTTATTTTCCTATTTTCCATATAAAAATATCATAATAATTTTCTTTAAAAACCTTATATAAATGTTTTTGAAAAATTAGAAAACCATAAATATTACTAAAAAAATTTTACACATAAAATAATATATATTACATTTTTAAATAAAACTATTTTATGAGTAGAATTTATTTTTAATTGATTAATTACATTACCGATCAATTATAATTTACTTCCTACTAATATAAATTTATTACATATCTTATAAAAATGATATATATTAGTTATAATTTCTTACATAACTATTATATTTCAAGTTATATATATATATTATGAATCATATATATTTTCATATGAATTGAGATCTTATTACATTTTCCATATTCTTTCAAATGAGGGATAAATTACATCATAATTTTGGCTTATTATACACATACCTATGTAAAAAATTATAAATTCTATGATATAGGAATATATGTGTATTTGTGATATAAATTATGGAATATTAATTATATGATGTATTTGGGGGTGTTTTATTAAAGATTAAATGATATAGAAATCATGTTTATAAATATAAAATGACTAAATTATTGAAGGATAACATTAATTAATATAATTTAAGAATTAATAAAAATGGATTCATGATTAATATAAATAATTATCCAGAATGATGAAATATTGTTATTATATTTTTTATTGATTATATCCTTAGAAAATTTTGAACTTTTTTCCTTATATTTGTTTTTTTATTATACTACTTAATGATGGAAACATGGTCTCCATGTGGGACATTAAATTTATAATGTGTATAGGTTTATGTAGTTTCCCATAGTATTTTCATGTGTTATGTGTGTTCGTGTGTGTCACTATGTTATGTTATTTAATATTATTCACTCCCATAGTCAAATTGTGTAGCTAATTCCCATACCAGCCTAAGGTCTCATGCGTTTCTATAATTGATATGTTTAAAATATTTCAACAATGTTTTATCAAGTGTGGTAGGAATTATAATGAGTTTTTATATATTATTTTTGGGTGGTGGCTTGATGATAATGGCGATTGGATGATAAGGGTGATGTGGGAAAGGGTTGAAATTTATTTGAGATGATTTTATCAGGATTAGATCCATATTTAATTTTCCTTATAATTTTTCATGATTAATAAATTCCTTAATTACTATTTCTTATTATTAATTTACCTGTGATAATATTTATATCTCCCATGTTATAGAAATAGATGTGTCTTAGTGATTGATATTATAGAATGTCACTTAAAATTTATATTAACTATAGTGGAGGATCCATAATGATTAAATAATGTTGATACATTGTTAATTAATATGGAATAAGTAAAGGATTTATGGAGAATGGTTATGGATTTTTTTTTGAAATTATTCTTCTTGAAATAATGATTAATATACATTTTATTTTTGGAGTGATGAAATATTATTAAATTATTTTTAATTTATTAAATCATTATAAAGGGTTGAACCCTGTTACATGTATTTTTTATATTCTTCTAGTTCATAGTGATGGATGCTTGTTCATGATGTGGGAAGTTATCATTATAACGTGTCTAGTATTATTTAGTTTTCCTAGAATGGTTATGTGTTAAATATGTCATAATGTTATGTTATTTCTTATGCTCCACCACCCAAGTCATTTGGGGCCACTGAAACCCATTTTAGCTTCATGTTCTAGGTGTCTCTCAACATATGTGTTGTTGAGGTAAAAAATGTCTATAAAATCTCCCTCCCCTACACTCTCTTCTAGGAATAGATTATATGTACTCTTATCCAGGTTATGGGGGCTTACAATTATATGATATGTTTTCATATGGATCATAATGGATTTGGGTTATTACATTCATTTATATATAGTACATGATTCCTTATGGTCATATTAAATACATGTTTATGTGTAACTATGCATGGTATGTAACGACATACGATATAGTGCTTAGTATATGGGATGTGATGTTCATTCAGTTGTGATTGTGTGGATTTCATTATGATATATACGCATAGGTGTGCAGTATGAATTATGGAGTGCATGAGAGCACCAGGACATAAGATAATGGAGTGTACGAAAGCCAGTTCAACAGGAAAGTGTTAGTGATGTTAAATTATTATATACATGATTAATTATATGTTAAATTCCACAATTTTATTCTTACTAAGTGATCCTTGGTGAGGTTGTAAATATATATTACTTATTTATGGGAAGAGTTGATTTATTTATTCACTATGGATTTACTATTCATCATCATAAGAGGTTTTAAAGAGGATCAAATTATGTATAATTTTATACTCACCCCCAGATATATATATATATTTATATATCTATATTTCAAATAATTCCTTACAACATATAAAATCATTAACCCAATGATAAAAATTCAATGAACTAAATACATGCATAATAATTTAATAAGATAATTAAATTGGAATACAAAAATATAATCATGATTTCAAAAATCTCCATATTGAAATTAAGATGATTTATTGAGTCTTTCTCACAAAATACACTATTGAACTAGGATAACGTTCGTTAAATCTAAAAAATGAATAAACCTAGACAATTTCATTACTTTATTAAAACTGTTTTCCAAATTATCAACATTAGGTATCATCATGACACACATAATATTTGATTCAACAACATCCCTGATGAATCAATTATAATGTCTATATATTATGATATACCATGGAAAACATAGTACATAGATCAGTGAAGGGAATATTGAATATCATAGTGCATGAGAATGCTAGATGTAGATAAATATGTCACATTAATAAAGCCCACTATATAGCTTCTTTTATTGATTCTGATAAAAAAATATATTCTACATCAATGGTGGAAATTGAAACAAATGATTTGGTGTTACATATTTTAAAAAAGGTCCACCAAAATCATGAAATAAAATGATAATATATTTTTGAGTGTCGTTATTGGTATTATAGTTAGAATAAAAAACCCCCATAATATCATTATAATAAAAACAATTATTTCATATAAAATTTATAAAATAGTAGACATTGAAACATACATGATGATCCACTTCAAAGTATGTCAATGCATATTTCAAGGTTTTCCCATATACCATCTTAATTTACACATAGAAAAAGTTAATGTCCAGTATATAAAAAACCATTTCACACATATAACTTCCAATAATGTTATCACATGTAATATTATTCATGAATGTTACCTCAACTTCACATTAGAGGATTTAATAGGGGAAAAACATAAATGAAAGCCTAATGGAATCCTAACTGGTTTAATATACTTAAACATTTATTTTTTAAACCTTATTAATGTAATCATCTTGGTAGAGTTATAACGTTCTATACATTATATATGGAATGGTTTCAATTCGAATTACTTGTTTTTCAATACCCAATTATTTTATTTCAATAACATAATAAGGTTTGTAGTTGAATTGCTTTATAAGCTTCCTATTTTTATATATTAAATAATTTAAACTATATATATAAGTAGATAAATAATTTCATGCCTAAAAACACGAAATGAAAATATAAATTAAACTTACATATGTTAAAACCATAATTAATCATAAAGGAATCAAGTATTTTATGCCATTTTCTTAAATATGACTTACATAAACATAATAATGTTTGTAAAATAAGAATTTGATTAGGTTTAAAGTACTTTTAAAATACCTCAATATGATCCATATAAATTCTATCATTTAATATTATATGAAAAAACTCATTTTTAACAATATGATTATATATATTAAAATTATACATTTCATAAAAATAGATAAGAATATAAAAAGATTAATTCTAAGAAAATAGGGAAAAAACATCACTATAGACTATACCTTCACATTTATGGAATAACTTAGAAACTATCATCTATTTTTGTTTAATTTTGGACTCCCTATTGTTTTCTTCCTTCCTTTTAGAGATCTTTTTTAATGAATTATTTTCACATTTTATAGTCTATTTACAACATACTAGGTTATATTATTAATAATTGAATTAATTTCATCTTGAATTAAAACAACCACTTTTGAGATACATTAGATTTTATCACATGCTTAAACTTTTTTAGTTCATCTTTGTTTATATCCTATGAAATTTTGAAATCATACACAACCACATAGATTTGACTGAACCAATAATAGGGGGAGGGTCAACTGGTCCTACTAAATATATCTTGAGAAAATTTATACCCTCTAAGATCAACAACTTACACTAATAATGATTCAGATTTAGAATCAAGACTAGTGTCACATTGAGACTATAAGAAAGGATTACTGAATAAAATATTAGGTTTATACTAGGGTCCATAATCTACAGTAATATCAACACCAAAGGGATAGGGTTTACAAATTTTAATAATCTCATAATAAATTCTTTTTGGTAGACTATAGTACTTGAAAAAAAATTGTGACTAGTTATTCATTTTTAATATTCAAGTTAATCTACCAAACTTTTTAACCCTTAACACCCTCAGGATATGCAACACGTATTCACATCACAACCCCGGGTTCTATTGTATATTTTTTATTGTTTATATATGAATTGTATCCAAGGAATATATGTTATGTAAGACTATGTTGTTTTTCTATGAAGATCTCTTTTCGTGTCCTGAAATCATTACCAGCTAATAACGCACACTACCATTGGGGAATTTTTAACCCAGATGGGTCAAGGTAAACTTGAGTGTGACAACATGATTCTCACCATCTATAATACATTAGTATTTATAATATTATATAATCAATTTTGTTGTGGTTTTTTCATAATAACATGGTATCTATGGACATATTAAATGAAAAAAAATTATAAAAAATAATAAGATAGGTATTTTGAATTATTATTGGTGCTTAGAGCCTCTAATTTCACTCTAGATTCATTTTCTAAACAAACCCTCAAATTCTTAAATGTTTAAAATGTATTAGACTTGTGATTATAGATAAAAATATAGACTATGTAAGAGAAATCATTTATAAATGTTACGATGTAATAGCCTCCACCTTGAAAAAAAACCATAGAGGGACCACAAAGATTAGAGTTGACACACTCAAAATGGTTTATACTTGTGTATGTTGGACTATTAAAACCCACTTGTCTAGAAATTCTATACACATAATCTTCACATAATTGAATCCCACTATGAGTTATATTAGGAAAAATCCATTTCTTCCTAAGATCATAATGAAAATTAACACTCATTTTCTCTAGACTCATATGCTAAAGGGTAATGTTATCTAACATTGGTATATATGAGGCATTGAGTTTCTTCATCTGAGTCTTTAAATTTAACCCATATAGACTATTCAAGAGGGTTCCCTTTATATCATTGATGGATGTACACACAATTATTCTACTACAAGAATATGAAAAAATGGTATTATAGATTTGATCTATATTTCCTATGGAAATGTGGTTTCTATTTGATTTGGATACCCATCTAACAAATTCTAGAGAGTTAAGAATCCCATCATGAATTTATAGGATGATAAAAAGCATACCCATGATAGAGAAATAGTTATTATTTCCCAAATAGACATCACCATAATCAATCACCCATATTTAAGTGACGTATTCTATTTTAGGAAACATATGAAAGGATTATCTTGAGTCCAAGATCCACTCCTCAGTGATGGTGTGATCACAAACATTAAAGAAATCAGTATTGTCAAAACACTATTCTAATAAAAAATAATAATTAAAATATTTTCATTATAATCATTCTTCTAGTTATTATAGTTCCTCTTTATATACCAAGGTGTTTTATGTTGGATATATTTGATCACCCTATACCAATATTTAGATAGAATCTTCCTAGAATAACCTCTATCTATCTCTCTATTGTCCCATATGTTTACTACTACATCTAATGTTTATCCCATCAACCTCAAATGTAATAATTCATTTATTTTGACATTATTTATCTAATAAATCATATTTAACCTCAACCTAACACACTCTATAGATCCATATTCCAAGGATCCTACTCTCTTTCAATTACCCAACTGATCAAAAGTCCATTTTAAATGAATTCATAATCATACTATATATGAATGGAGCAACACATAAAATGGAAAACACGATGGTTAATTGAAATTTCATGGAAATAGAATTATTGTATCTTCTCATGGATCATATATTTCTCAAACTAGGACTGAATATAAATTTCTCGAAAACATTATACTACTCAAATACCATTTTATATTTGTTAAACTACAACATCCAAGGTTTTATAGTCTCAGTGAGTAGTATTCAGAGTAATTGGAATCCTCACTCATAAATATCTATGTTTCTTATAGATGTCTCAAAGAGAAAATTCTCTAATCCAAGACTAAATTTAGATGGCTCTATTACTCTTAGATAAATTCCTTCATGGTTTCCATCAGTTTGTGACACTAATGAAGGACATTCAATATTAAGGTTATATTCCTGGTTTGAATCATCATCATGTTCTTCATGTGAAACAATGGTTTTAAAACACTCTGATAAGAGTATGTAGGTTTCTAATGATGGGAGGTGTGAATTGAATATTGATCATACATCTTCTATGGAGGAACAATCACATATTTTTTCAAGTTTATAATCAAAATATTCATGATACATTGATGGATTATATCATAGATTCAAATCCATTTATCTCACTATATACTATTATCATTTACATTATGAATGAATGTTCTTCTATACATCTTGGTGTAATTATATCCCTTACTTATTTTGATCTTATGGTGGTCCATGAACTTTAGTTGATTCATCCCACTATCACTACCAAACTATCAACATTTCTTTTTCTTTAATGTGAGGTACTTAATGTTTAGTGTGTTCCTCCATTACTCAAGATTAGAGAGCCAGGTATTGTTGTAGTAATATAAAAATATCAAACTCTTTCCCAAAATTCCTTTGAAGATATAGTGATGGTTGATAAAGAAATTATTTTTTCTAACTCCTTATTGGGTGAATCCTCTACGAAAAACCAAGATCACTTAGTTCTTTTGGCCTGACCAAATTTATCACCATGAATTAATATATATTATATAATTCTAGGGGAATTGTCTCCCCATCCAAGTGTGATTACCTATAAAATTTGATTATACACAAACACATATCATTGAAAATAATGTTTTAACTGAAACACTGGCATAATCTATTAAAAATGTTTCTTTTATTCTATATATGGAAAATCAAATTCATGGAATCCCTTATAAGACACATATATGGATCTTATGGAAAAATAAAATTTCTATTGAATTAATTATCGCTTCATCCCAATATATTACAATCTTAGAAATTAAATCTACAACATCATCTTCCATGTCTATTATATATTCCATGTCTGTGGTATGAGAAAGAGAATAGTTGACATAGGATCTTTTTTTTAATGGGGGATGTAGTTCTTATTTCAAAGTAAGAAACTTTAACACTATTCACATCCAATCTAAAAAATTAGTCAATCAAGGAAATGAATGATTTTTTATCTTACTTGTAAATAGAAATATCATGGATATAGGATTCACTAGATACATGTTTATATGGTATTATAATAAGATATATGGTAATAGAATATAGAGTTTGCTGGATAGGTATTTTGAAAACATGCTTGAAATTTCAACTTTCTCACACCTATCTATCCTCCATCTGGAGCGATAATTATCTTACCATTATTCATCTTTGCACTATATCCTTTGATCTCGGGTTCCTGTATGCTGATTTCATTTCTTCTATTATGAAATGGAATGAAAGGGTGATGTTTTTTAGTACACTATTCCAACTGAAGGGAGATATTTTAGGATATAATAATAACAAGTTGAACCACAACCCATCCTTTTAAGACCATCTCATAGAGATTAACCATTTTGATGAATGGCTTTAGGAATCATGAGATAATGATATTTCCATCTTTTTATCCTGTAAATGATGACACCTAAAAGTAATGTTACTTTTTGAATCAAGGGAGACACATGAAACATCCTAAATTAGGTAGTTGGAGGAAGGATATTGAAACATAGTTATTTTCCTTTCATATATAATGGAAAAGAATTTTTTTTGTGAAGATAAACATACAACTCAAATATGGATATTTCAATAGTGATTTTGAGACCATTGAACCATATGTGACTTCCCATTTTATGGATATTTTATCTTTCCAAATCATTGAAAACTATATTGGAACCCCACTAAAGAAGTTAATGAAATATACAATTATGTAAGATTGATGAATCACTAATAAGGGGGGATTAATCATCATTTTTTTGTTTAAAATTTTCAATCTTAATGAAATTTAACCCATGCAGCTTGTTATATAACAACCCTACTTTTATTACATACTTAAACATGATTTATTATATAAACATCACTTGATACAACATGGAAGATCGAGAGTTTTAGTGTCTTTGGGGATTAGGATCATTACATAACAACTTAAAACAAGAAATACAACATATTTATTGAAAACTTCCTTTACATGACCACTACATTCCCTCATACTTAGCATTGCATGGGATCACCTGAGGACATGCATAAGAAAAGTGTGATCTATAAAGCTCAGTAAGGGAATAAATATGAAATAAATTGAGGAATACAATACATGATATAAAATAGGCATATCAATGGAGCAAAAGATAAACATGAACATAGAGGCATGATAAAGAATGATAATCATAACATGGAAATGTGGAAACAACACTTAACATGGAATTATCATGAGACAAGGCTCATTGCACATGGAGCACGAGTAATCCCTCATTGCACATGAAGCATGTGTAAAACCACATTTAACATGAAATAGCATGATTAAACACCCATTTCACATGACGTATCATGAAACTATAATTTACCCAATGCATTGTAGCACTATTAGGGCGCACACTTCTTAAACATTTCATTTCATTCATTAGTGTTCCACATGGATCATATAACATGGAATCAATAAACATCATAAGTTATTCCATGATTAAGTAATGTGGAATAAATACATGAAAGTACCATTAAACATGTATATGTGCATAAAGGTTAATTTTAAGAACCCTATTTTTTCTATGAAAGACTTTGGAATATTCTTGATGTTATTCCAGAGCAATGCCTTCAGACGACGTGCGATTCCGAGCCCCAGTGTGGCCGGAATTAAATTTTCTGTGTGTTCACACTGAGAATGAAAATAAATGGGATAAATCCTAAACGGTGCTTTAGATCAGAAATCTAAGAGTACTGATGGGTATAAAATGGGTTTTTTACCCTAGGAACAACATAAAGCATGTCAGCGTAGTACATTGGGACCCCTCACCCATTAACGGAACATTAAACGGATAAATAATTAATTAATTTGTTCGTTTAATGGTGAAACAAAAGTATCTCTTAAACAGTGTCTCTGATTGGAAAACCAAGGTTATATTTGAGTTATGGGCATTCTGTTTACCCTAGTTGGGGTGTAACTTTCACAGGCGCGGGCCTTCTGTGAAAAATGCCGCCAGGGGCATTTTCGTAATTTGGTGGGCTCAGGCATTGAGTTTAATAACTTTCGAACGGAGGCTCAGATTAAGATTATGAGATCGCCGTTGTGCTCAAGAGGTGGTTTTTACCCTAGGGGAGGCTTAACCTCGACCCTGTCGAGAGTTTCAGATGCGGGTTAAATTGGGGGGTTTAAATTAATTAAAATGTTAATTAAATTTTCTTTATTTAAACCTTAACCCATCCCCTCCCTCCTCCATTTGAATCCTCTGATGGAACCACCTCCTCTTCTCTTCCATCCTCATCCCCCCTTCCTCCAATCAAGAAATACGCAATGACGGAGAAGCACGGATTGACCGAGAAGCTTCGGGCTGCGCCCTGCAAGGTAGGCGGTCGTTGTTTTCAATTTTTAAATCCCGAACCCCTCTTTGAATTCCAATTATAGCGTTAAATTGTTGTTATTTCTTCTAGAAAATCCCATATCTTGATAGTACTTATCCTGAACTTTCCAATGTTTGTTACGGATTTAAAATCCGAGTCCTGACGTGTTTGCAAACGTCCGGAGAAGTACACGGGTTTTTGAAGTTTTTCCAGCGGATCTGGGCACTCTGGAAGTCAAGTGTGGCGGTCCAGAAGTCTAGGCAGAGGCGCGGTTGGCCGGGTGGCACGGGCTCCCTTAAGCGTAGGTGGTTGGCGGCTTCGGCCGGGTGCAGCGGGCGAACAACATGGGCAAAGCAGGGGGCTCCTCCGGGCGAGCTGGGGGCGACAGTGAGAGGGAGAGGCCGGCCGGCCGGCCGGCGTGCGAAGCTGGGGTCGCACGACGCGACCCTGTGCGAGACCGCGGACCCACCAGTGGCGGGTCTCCTCATAGAAAAATAGCCGACCAGTGCTGGCTGGTCGGTGGAAACTTTAAAAAAAAAGAATAAAAAAAAGGTTTATAATAATAATAATATTATTATTATTATTATTATGGAAATGATTTATATATCATAAATCATCCACAGGGCGTCCTATTTGGGCACCGTCTACGGCGACATGTCCCTTAAATTGAGACGAACTTTTTGAGATGGTTTCAGGGGTTTTTAACTCCCAAAACGGGGGCCTCGGTGGTGCGACACGCCGTTAACCGGTTTGACGTTTTTCCGGGGGTTCTTGTTTTGAGTGGCGCGGACACATCCGACGTCCATTTTGAGCATCGTCAATGGAATTGTGACCCTGACATTGAGCCAGAGTTTTCTAGGGTGGTTTCGGGCGTTGAAGTTGGAGTTGAGGCATGAGCCCCATGACCCGTCTTTCGAGATGCACACAGCTTTTTGTAACTTTTTCATCGGACGTCCGTTCGGGGCGTGCGAGTAGTCAAATCTGGGTGTTTTTCTGAGGGAACTGCAATGGTGCAATCCGCCAGCTTTAATTCTGCACAGTGGTGTGGGTCCCATGAGGGACGTTTTGGGAGTTGGTGGGGATTTCAAGATTTATCACTGGGTGTCATTTTTGGACAAGTTAATAGTCCATCTTGTGTACTTTTACAAGAGGATCACAACGGTGCGATCCATTGTCAGCGCTTCGGGACCGGGATGCAGGTCCCATGAAGCACCGCTCATGTGCGGTATGACGAAATGCATCTTTTTCCCCAGATATTCATTCCACGCAAGTGAGTAGTCAATTTGACGTGTTTTCCCGAGGGGATCGCAATGGTGCGATGCGCCCGACTGTTTTCAGGGCTGAGGCTCGGGATCACGGGACGCCGTTCGGGCATAAAGTAGTGTTGGACGACTTTTCCATCGGATATACGTTTGAGGCGAGTAAGTAGTCTATCTTGCGTGTTTTTCTATGAGGATTACAACGGTGCAATCTGTTCAGGAGAGCATAGTCTCTTACACGATCTTATTAAATGTGGAAGTATGAAAGATGTACCAGTGGAGGTTCTCCCTGTGGTGTTTGCAGAGAACCCTTGGCGTGTGATCACGTGAACTCCCGTGTGAGTGAAGTAATGCTTGAAGAGATTTAGTTGGCCGTGCCTGGGTCGTTGAGGTGTAAAGTTGGAGTTGTTACATTTACGCCCTTCGTGTTGACGTTGGGGGCCATGTGCATGTTAGCCTTTGGGCTGGAGACGTGGCATAACCTGGGATTATGAGAGAACGCTATGAGTTACATGTGGATGTTTGTACCTGAGAACATTCGTGCGCTGGGTTGGGGTTGACTTGGGGCCACACGTCATGTGGGCCCCATGTGCGTGCCATGTTCTGTTTTGCGTACCATTGACCTCTCGCGACGTAGAGGGTCCCTCTGTTCTCGTTTGTTTGTCCAGCAGGGTTGAGTTTCCCCTGGCTCTGTTCTCGTTTGTTGGACGAGCAGGGTTGAGTTTACCCTGGCTCTCTTCTCGTTTGTTTGACCATCAGGGTTGAGTTTCCTTGGTTCTGTTCTCGTTTGTTTGACGAGAAGGGTTGAGTGGGTTCCCCCTGGTCCTATTCACGATGGTTTCAACCAGTAGGGTTGAGTCGTTTTCCCCTAGTTCTGTTCTCGATGGTTTGGCCGGCAGAGTTGATTCGTGTTCCCTGGTAGAGTTCTTGAGGATTTGGTGTGACCAACACATTACACGGGCACCGATCCTCTACCCAGGAGCTTGTTTCCAACATGTCTGGCCAGGAGGTTGTTCCCAGAAGGCTGGCTGGTGAGGTACCATCCAGCAGGGATGGCCAGTGGGGTACCATCCAACAGGGGTGGCCAGTTGTACCATCCATTAGGGATGGCCATAGCGGTACCATCCAGCAGGGATGACCAGTGGTTTACCATCCAATAGGGATGGACAATACAGCGGTGTTCACCGAGTAGTACCATCCATCAAGTATGGCTAGAGCGGTTCCAGGTTTACCTCCAGCGGGGTTGGGAAGTGGTCCCTGATGCTGGGTTTACCTCCAGCTGGGCTGGGAAGTGGTCCCCGATGCCGAGTTTACCTCCAGCTAGGCTGGGAAGTGGTCCCCGATGATGGTTCCAAGCCTCCCTCTAGTGGATTACCTTTTTACGGGACTGGGCGTTGGGACTCGTCGATGAATTTAGACGAGTCTCCCTCCAGTGGATTACCCTTTTATGGGACTGGGCTGTGTGGAACCCATCGACTTTTTCTGGGTCTCCCTCCAGTGGGAACCCATCGACTTCTAGGGATTACCCTCCAGCGGGGCTGGGTAGGGGGGGGGGGGGGTCGCTTGTCGACTTTGAGGAGACCTCTCGACTAAGGGGCAGTGATGAGGTGTGGTTTGACGTTCCCCAGAACTCTCAAGTACAAGGGGAGATTTCCCCACTGAGACGCATCCTTGCGACGCGACCTAAAACCATGTGAGCGAGTCAGTGCCGCCTAAAGCGGATAGTGTCAAGGTGCGGTGATTTGAGCCCCTTGACTTGAAGTTTGGGGCAGACGTGTGGGATGTTGTGCATCGATGGTGTTTACTTTTGGGACTATTGGCTACTCACTTTCTTGGGCTGAGCTACGGGACGAAGATCCCCTTACAATCTTGTTCGGGTTTCTTGACAGAGCATATATATATGTATACCTTGTTCCAGTACCCACTCCTTGGGTTTTGGTTACTCTCCTCCCAGGAGAGGCGAAAATGCGTGGGGTATGCCATGTGCTTTCCATTTCTAGATTCTCGTGGTTGGACGAGTCTACTCTCCTGCTATAGGCAGCGAAGACTCGACAAGAAGTTCATCTTCTCACCATTTCTAGATCCTTGCGTTTGGATGATTCTACTTCCTTCCTCTTGTTGGGTTGAGCTATACTCTTTACTGCACTCTCTCTATTGTACTTTAATTTTCCCTGTTTGATCTACTGCTCACCTCTTCAGTACCTCCTTTGTTGCTCCCTTGAGCCTTCGGGGCATCCTACTGAGTATTTTTATACTCACCCCTGCTTGGGCTTTGCCCACAATAGGTGTGCCCTTGCAGACGATAGACAGATTAGTCGTGACGTCAGAGGAGCTTAGGAGTTTGGGAGTTTGGACCGTGTACAATGGTCATAGTCGGGTTCCAGGTGTGAGACTCTCCCACCTGTTTTGCTTTTGTTTACCTGTTACCGGGTTGTGGCACTTTTCTGGTTGGGCGCATGTTTTGCCCCTTTTCTTTTCAGTTTACCTTTAGCACTTGCTTTGTACTGTTTAGAGGTTGATGAGCTTTGTGGTTTATTTATAGCAGTTGGTAATTTACTTTTTCTTTTACTCTGCACTTTTTCATTGAGTGTGTTGTGTGTGTGTGTACAGGTACTTAGGAAAAGGCCTCCCCGAGTTGTTGTGCCTTCGTCGCTGGTCGCCAGCCCCTGTCCTATAGAGGCAGGCTTGGGGTAGTTGCAGCTCGAGGCCAGGTAGGGTCAGGTCATGACATTAATACCCTTGATAGAGACATGGGTATTGTATTCACTACATAATGATCTTGGCTTCGAAAAACTCAGTGCAATTTCGGCAGCATAACGACGTGACATAAGGATTCATGAAAATGGTTGATGAGAGAGAAAAGGGTGTCTCAACATATGAAAATGAAATGGATAGTAAGGGGTTAATATAGATACATTTCCAAATAAATGTATTGGAATTTATATTCATAAAACAAAATAATTAATTGGATGTAAAAGAGGAGAGAGAAATCCCTCACGGAACTTCATCATGGTAACAGGTGTACATGGGAGGAATTAATGAGAGATAAAGGGGTATCCCATTATCCAAAAATAAAGAGTTCATTATGTGGAAGGTCTGAAATCATACCCCAAAATTTGTAATTAAAACAAAAGGGAATAACAACTTAATGAAAATTGGACAAAAATGAGAAAGGAATAAATCCCTTACTTGGAAGTGTGATCCCAAAGGCTTGGGAGCGGATTGAGAGAGGCTTCTTGGGAGCTTGGAGAACATTGGGAGGATTATAGAGAGATTATGGAAGGGGTTGGTCAAACTCCAAAGGCTTTTAGTGAAGATTAAGTTGGAGCTTGGGTGGGTTTATAAAGGAAAGGAGATGCAATTCTTTATTATTTAGGTTGGGGACACCTCACATTAATCTAATCAAAACAAAAAACCAAACCATGGTTTTTGCCCATGGTTTTTGCCAATGTGGAGTGGAAAAAAATATTTTATAAGGACAATGTAATAACTTATTAATATAATAGGGTTGCTTATGTGGAGGTGAGTCACACTCTCAATGAAAACAATTTTAAAAGAAAAAATGTTTTATAAGTCTTGGATGGTCCAAAAAAGCATTGTAAAATAAATAAAAAAATATAAAATAACATTAGTTTAATTATAGAACTTATATTGGATGAAAATAATGTTTATAGTATTTTATTACATCACTATTGGGTCATTATGATGTCATAAAACACATTATATATTTAAACGGTATTTAATTTTTACCCAAAAATTCGATTACCACATAAAATTATGAAAAATTCACCATTGGATAATTTCAGTATCCTAATTCCAAAAATAATATTCATTTTATCTAAATAATTTTATAAATATGTGAATTTTTACTTTTACATTAAAAATTGACATTTATCGAAAATTCATGGGTTTTGACAAAAACAGTTTTCAAACCTTAATAAAAATTACCATTACATTCCTAAAATTATATGATCATTTATATTTAATAAAATGTAATTTAATAATAATATTTTACTAAAATATTATTTAATTAAAAAATCCTTTAATTCATCAAAATAGTTTTCTTAGTTGAATATTAACTAAAAATACTATTTGTGCTTTAAAAACTATTTACTAAGTAACAATAATAAAATGAATGCACATTCTTTATACAAAAATAATGTACATAGTCATAGTTCTAGGGTCTTATTACATAACACCTTATAACACTTGGATAAGACCGAAGAGTAAGGTGTGTGATGGTGACAGACTCTTGGGGTGGCTCAGATAACATTGCTCGGGTGATAATCTCTATGAAATTACACTTCTCTCGTAGTTAGTACAACTCAAGCTTAACATGTTCAAGCTAGGCTTGGGCTTGGTCAGAAGAGAATCCCAATGATGCCACCTCCTTTCCGAACTCCAAAAAATGGGATTCATATGGGGCAAGTCTACTGGATGAGTCCATTGCTTCCTTTGTATGATTAAATTGGATTTGTTAAAGCCCTATATTTATACTAATCATGTGATCACTGTTCAACGACTATATTAGAAATGGTAACAATTAATAATGTTATTTTAAAATATAGAAACATACAACAAAATAAGTTCACATTTTATATATCCATAATAAACATTTAATTAGATCAAGAGGAATTTCCATTAATGAAAGTTTGGGTCATTACAATCTCCCCCCCTTAATAAATTTCTCCCTCGAAATTTCCTTTTCCCACTCTAAAAAAAATGCGGGTAACTCTACTTCATCACTTTCTCCGATTCCCACATCACTTATTCAAAATTTTGGTTTCACCACAACACCTTGACGAGGGGCATTGTCTTATTTCATAGAAATTTTTCTCTACAATCTAGGATCTTCACTGGTTTCTCCTAGTAAGAAAGATCATCCACTAGTTGTACTACCTATGAAGATAGTACATGTGAAGGGTCTGGTATATACTTCCTTAAAAGGGATACATGAAAGACATCATGTACTTTGTCCATGGTAGGTGGAAGTGCTAGTCGATAGGCCATATCCCCAACATGATCAAGAATCTGGAAGGGGCTGATGTACCTAAGACATAACTTCCCTTTCTTTCCAGACCTCATGACTTTATTCCTTGAAGATATGCATAGAAATACCATGAAACAAACTTTAAACTCACGGTCTCATTGACAGTTATCTGCATAACTCTTCTGTCGACTCTGGGATGCCTTGATATGATGCTGAATGGTTTTCACCTTCTCCACCATTTCTTCGACCATTTATGGTCCTAACAGGTTACGCTCACCGACTTCATCCCAACATGTCGGTGTTCTTCACCTCTTCCCATATAGGGATTCATAAGGTGCCATTTGGATGCTCGAGTGGAAACTTTTATTTTAAAAGAATTCAACAAGTGGAAGATGTCAGTCCCACCTGACTTTGAAGTCCATAGAACATGATCTTAACATATCCTCTAGTGTCTGAATAGTTCTCTCAGATTGTCCATCAGTTTGAGGATGATAGGCCGTACTGAAGTTCAGTCCAGTATCCAGAGCATGTTGAATACTCTTCCAAAACATAGAGGTGAATCTTGGATCTCGATCGGAAATAATAGATAGTGGTACTCCATGCATCCTTACCACTTACCTAATATAGATTCATGAAAGTTGATCCAATGAAAAATCCTCTTGAATTGCATTGAATTGTGCAGACTTTGTAAGACGATCTAGAAAAAACCATATTACGTTATTTCCTTTGGATGTCTTCGGAAGTCTGGTGAAAAAGTGCATGATGATGTTCTCCCATTTCCATGATAGTATGGGAAATGGTTTCTCATCCTCTTAGACTTCTACCTCTCTGCCTTCAATTGCTGACACACCAGTCACTTTGATGTATACTCAATGATCTCCTTCTTCATATTATCCCACCAATAATGCTCTCAGAGATATCGATAGATCTTTGTGTTTCCTGGGTGAATAGAGAAATTTGAACTATGTGCATCATCCAAAAGTTCCTTCTTCCACTCTGAACTTGATGGAACACATAGTGTTTTTCCAAATCTCACAATTAACATTGAACTTAGAGGATTTACCTCTTCTGATAGCTTCCACTTTCTTTTGAATTCCTACATCATCCTTTTGATCATCCTTTAACCTTTTCAAAATATATGGTTGAACAATCATTTGTGAAAGGATTAATGATGTTCCCTTCTTAATGATACCCATGTCCATCTTCATCAAGTCTAAGAAGATTGGATTCTTCTCAACTCTCATCAATGATAGAATTGTTGGGTCCTTTATACTTAGAGCATTTTCCACCTTGTTCTCTTTCCCAAGGTGGAAATGGATTGAGCAATCATAGTCATTGATCAGCTCTAACCATCTTCATTGGTGCATGTTCAACTCTTTCTGTGTGAATATATACTTGAGGATTTTGTGGTCCGTATATATTTTTCACTTCTCCCCCAAGAGATAATGCTGCAAAATTTTTAAAGAAAAGATCACCGTAGCAAACTCCAAATCATATGTTGGAAAATTCTGCTCAAGAACATTCAATTGCCTTGAATCACAGGCAATGACTTTGTAATTTTTCATCAACACAAAGCCCATGCCCTTCTTCAAAGCATCACTGAATAGCACAAAAAGTTATCCACTTGGGGGTAAAGTGAGTATGGGCGTAGTGATAAGCCTCCTTTTTAACTCCTTTAATATTTATTCACATTCATCACTCCAAGAAACTTTACTCCCTTCCGATTTAGCATGGTAAGAGGGTTGGAAAATTGTGGGAAATGTTTCACAAATCGTCGATAATATCCAGATAACTCCAAGAATATATAGATATCCTTTACTGATGTTGGCCTCAGTCATCCCTCAAATGCACCTATTTTGGAGGGATCCATAGAAATACCATTGCTTGTGATGATATGGCCCAAGAATGAGACCTCCTTCAACCATAACTCACACGTTATGTACTTTGCATAGAGATTCTCCTTCCGCAAGGTCTCTAGTACAGTTCTTAGATGCTCCTCATGATCCTCCTTGGTTTTGAAGTATATCAGAATATCATCTATAAACACTACCATAAATTAGTCTAGGTAATACCTAAAGACTCTATTCATCAAGTCCATATATATTTCTAGAGAATTAGTGAGTATGAGAGGATTTTATATGAATTCATAGTGCCCGTATCTTATACAAAAAGCAGTCTTCGAGATATCTTCCTTCTTCACCCTTACTTGATAATATCCCAACCGAAAATCTACCTTGGAGAAGTATTGTGCTCCATGAAGCTCATCGAACAAGTCATCGATTCATGGGAGAGGATACTTGTTCTTTATTTTGATTTTGTTAAACTCACAATAATCGATGAAAATGCGCATTGAACCATATTTCTTCTTGACATAGAGGATTAGTGCACCCCATGGTGAAGCACTTGGGCGTATAAACCCTTTATCTAGATTCTTTTGTAGTTGTTTCTTCAGCTCCTCAAGCTCCACAACAGCCATTATATACAAAGTCTTGGATATTAGCAATTCCCCAAGTATAAGATCAATTGGGAATTCAACATCTCTTATAGGAGGAAGACCAGGCAATTCCCCGGGAAACACTTCAGTGAATTCCCTCACAATAGGCATGTCTTCAAGGATGGTTTCCTCCTTAGACTCAATCATCTGAGCCAGATATGCGTTCTCATAGGGCAGTAATATCGATGCTTGAGATTATGGAGATAAAAAAGATTCATATTCCTACTTTTCCATTGTATATAATTAGGGGTCGATTCTCCACATAGACAGTGATTTCCCTCTCATGGAAATTTATGTAGGCTCTATATAAGGAAAGCCAATCCATGCCAAGAATTGCATCAAATTCCACCAGAGGGAGTATGAAAAGGTTTTCCGGGAAATTCAATCCACATATTATGATAGGGGAGGAGTTATATTCATGGGATGCAATGATTTCCACATTTTCCATACTCACCGACATCTTTACTTCCATGATTTTTGGTGGTGCTGTTATTGTTCTACTAAACATTCGGGATATAAAATAATGCGTAGAAATATGGATGATAACCCTAAATTTCACTTTTTGATTATGGTTCTACTTATTTACTTCATCCAATGCAACTTAGGGAAGATAACTATTAAGCAAATAAAGGATAATCCAAGGACAAAACTGATGACTTATAAAACACTTTTATTTCCTTAACTTATGAATCCATATGCTTCAATCTATACTATTCATGATCTACTTTATAACATATATTCATAGAAGAATTTTTTAAATTTCCTTAATAAGGGTTCATACTAAGCTTGTGAATTTACCAAAGCATATCCCCCAAGAGTGTAATAACCAAGAGTGTACCAAGGCCCTTTTTCGTGCACCAGTTCACATTCGAGTCTAGCTCAAAGTGTTGTTTTTAGGTTTTACCCCTAGGATACATCTATACCAGAGCCGCCTCTACCCGCTCGTATCCAGACAATGATTTATTTTCATCATAAACCACTTACTAAATACTCACCAATACTTAGGGATGTTTTTATTATACTTATTATTGTCTCTAAGTATTCACTAGGGTTTTATAATCCTAATCCAAAAAATAACTAAACCTATCCTCTGATACCAACTATAACGACCCTTCTTTTATTACATACTTAAACATGATTTATTACAAAAACTTAACTTGATAAAACATGGAATATCAATAGTTTTAGTGTATTTGGGTGTTAGGATCATTACATAACAACTTAAAACATGAAATACAATATCTTTATTGAAAACTTCCTTTACATGACCACTACATTCCCTCATACTTAGCATTTCATGGGATAATCTGAGGACATGAATAAGAAAAGGGTGAGCTATAAAGCCCAGTATGGGAATAAATATGGAATAACATGAGGAATACAATACATGTTAGACAATATTCATATCAATGGAGCAAAATAGAAACATGAACATAAAGGGATGATAAAGGGGTGATAATCATAAATGGAAATGTGGCAACGACACTTAACATGGAATTAGCATGAGCCAAGGCTCATTGCACATGGAGCATGAGTAAACCCTCATTGCACATGAATCATGAGTAAAACATCATTGAACTTGAATTATCATGATTCAACACCCATTGCACATGAATTATCATGATACTATACTTTACCCAATGCATTGGAGCACTATCAGGGCGTACCCTTCTTAAACATTTCATTTCATGCATAAGTGTGCCCCATGGATTATATAACATGGAATAAATCAACATAATAAGTTATTAGATGATTAAGTAATGTGGAATAAGTACATTAAATTACCATTAAATATGTATATGTGCATAAAGGCTAATACCCTTGATAGAGACATGGGTATAGTATTCACCACACAATGATCTTGGCTTCAAAAAATGACTTGCAATTTCTGCAGCATAACGACGTGACATAAGGATTCATGAAAAAGGTTTATAAGATAGAAAATGGTGTATCAACATATGAAAATTAAATGGACATTAAGGGGGTAATATAGATACATTTCCCAACAAATTTAATGGAATTTATATGCATAATACAAAATAATTAATTGGATGTAAAAGAGGATAGAGAAATCTCTCACAGAATTTCATCATGGTAACGAGTGTAAATGGTAGGAATTAATGAGAGATAAAGGTATATAACATTATAAAAACATAAATAGGTCAGTATGTGGAAGGTCTAAAATCATACTCCAACATCTTTAATTGAAAAAAAGGGCATAACAATATAAAGAAAATTGGGAAAAAATGAGAAAGGAAGAAATCCCTTACTTGGAAGTGTGATCCCAAAGGATTGGGAGAGGATTGAGAGAGGATTCATGGGAGCTTGGGGCACCTTGGGAGGATTATAGAGAGAGGATGAAAAGGGTTGGTCGAACTCCAAAGGCTTTGAGTGAAGAGGAAGTGGGAGCTTGGGTGGGTTTATATTTGAAAGGAGAGGTAATTCTTTATTATTTAGATTGGGGACACCTCACATTAATCATATCAAAACCACAAACCAACACATGGTTTTTGCCCATGGGTTTTTACAAATGGGATTCTAAAACAATATTTTATAAGTAAAATGGCCTAAATTATTAATATAATAGGGTTTCTTATGTGGAGGTGAGTCACACTCTCAAAAGAAAAAAATTTAAAAAGACAAAATGTTTTATAAGTCTTGGAGGGTCCACAAAAACTTTTTAAAATAAATAAATAAAATCTAAATTTACATTATTTTAATGATAAAACATATATTGGCCGAACATAATGTTTATAGTATTTTATTACATCACTATTGGGTCATTATGATGTCATAAAACACATTATATATTTAAACAGAATATAATTTTTACCCAAAAATTCGATTGTCTCAGAAAATTATGAAAAATTAACCATTGGATAATTTCTACATCCTAATTCCAAAAATAATATTCATTTTATCTAAATAATTTTATAAATATGTCAATTTTTACTTTTAAAATAGAAATTGACATTTACCGAAAATTCATGGGTTTTGACAAAAATAGTTTTCAAACCTTAATAAAAATTACAATTGCATTCTTAAAATTATATGATCATTTATATTTAATAAAAATTAATTTAATAATAATGTTTTATTAAAATATTGTTTAATTACAAAATCCATTAATTCATCAAAATAGATTTCTTAGTTGAATATTAACTAAAAATACTATTTGTACTTTAAAAATTATTTACAAAGTAACAATAATAAAATGAATGCACATTCTTTATAAAAATATAATTTACATAGTCATAGTGCTAGGGTATTATTACATAACCCCTTATAACACCCACAAAAGACCAAAGGGTAAGGTGTGTGATGGTGACAGACTCTTGTGGTGGCTTGGATAAATCGCTCGGATGGTAATCTCTGTTAACTTCCACTTCTCTCGTAGTCGGTTCCACTCAAGATTAATGTGTTCAAGCTTGGCATGGGCTTGGTCAAGAGCGAAGACCAAGGATTCCACCTCCTTTCCGAGCCCCGAAAAAAGGGCTTCGTATGGGGAAAGCCTAATAGATGAGGCCATCGCTTTGTCTGAGTAAATTGGATTTGTTAAAGCCCTATATTTATACTAATCATGTTATCACTGTTCAACATCTATATTAGAAATGGTCACAATTCATAAAGGTATTTTAAAATATCGAAACATAAAACCAAATAAGTTCACCTTTTATATAACCATAATAAACATTTAATTATATCAATAGGAATTTCTATTAATGAATGTTTGGGTCGTTACCTGTTAGATATATTTTATCCTTACCAAATTTTATAACAATATCATACGTATGTAATAATATGAAGGAAAACAAGGCACAAATGATTTATAATTTTTTTCAACTATATGAGAACCCATATCATAGAAATTTTTACTCTTGCGGGTCTATGTAAATTCACTATATCTTTATAGTTATGATTATACTGACTCTAACTAGTTTAAAACATTTTTCTTACAAAACCAAGGAAGAAAAAAATATGTGTAACTATATAAATTATAATACAAAAAAATTAACTAAGAACATATTTCGAATTTATCCATCTTGTAAGGTATATATAGTGGGAATGTCTTCATTTGGCATTCTATGTCCTATGCGCCTCACTAAAACTGCACTTTTTCTATCCACATTTCTATTTGATTATAAAAACCATTATATTTAAAACTATACATAGAAAGATAAATCTGATTATCTATATCTAATTTCATTGTACTGAAATTTTTCTGATTCTTTGATCAAATCTTTGTCTGGTACTTTTCTTTAACTTGAATGTAATTTTTTTGGAAGTTCATTCTGGCACAAAACCTATAGCATTTCATATTTTTCAAGATAAATGTTTTTGATTTGTTCATAATGTACTTACAACCAATTAATAGGTTCTCTCAAAGTGGAAAAGGTGTGAAACCATTTTTAATTTTCTTCTTAAACATCTTCTAGAATTTATTATTTTCACTAAAATCTAAAATTAACTGATTACTTCTCAAATATTCTATAATATTCATAATAAATCTTGAATTGTTTAGTAACCCCTTCCATTATTAAACATAATTAGTCTTAGATGTTAACATAAAAATTAATAGAAATATTAAATTTAATCAAGACACCATTTGAAATATCAGACCACTTGAATAAAAAATGATCATCTTATCATAATCATGATTTATTCATTCAGTAGTTTTTTATATTGGATTAAATTTCATTATCCGATGAAATGTTTGTTTGAGGAATATTCATCAGATTTTCCATCAAACGATGTTATTCATATGTATCCTCTATCATATGGATAAAAAAAATTATCAATCTGATGATACTTCATTTTTCACTATACGTTAAATTTTTCTTAGCTCAATCTTTATACATTATATTTTCATTAAGGTTCATCTGATGGACTTCTTCAAAATATTTTATCTGATTGAATTTTATATAATAGATAATCAAATGGAGTTACTTATGAAAGGTTAATCATATAGAGCTCTATTTGATGCAATTCATTTAGTTTCACTTATTTATAACTTCTCAACATTGAACATTATTCAGTATGTAACCACAAACATTATAACCTTGAACATTTTTCAAACTATATATCTATAAACCTATATTTTTTGTCCATTTCTATCTACCCAATAAATATGGTGGAATATATTGTTGAGAAATATAAATATTCCTCTCACATGTATCATTATTAAATTCAAAATGATTGATTCAACCTTTAAACTCTTCCTATTTGTATTTTCAATTATATATTGAAATACTTCCTCATTTAATAAAAATGATCAAACTCAGTGAAAATATATTTTTCCAGTGATTAGAATTCAGTATATCTAATATCTTGAACTATAAATTCCATTGTAAAAAAATTCATCTTTTTTTACTGTCAATAACTCTTTTCACAATAAATCCATCCAATTCCATCAATTGATAGACTTCAGAAAACATTGAGATAAGTACGTCCCCTAATTTTTGTTCAAACATCCTTAAAGAATATTCTTATTATGTTGTTTGTTTGGTAAGTTTTGTTCAACTTTGTTTCTCCATAAATTAGCTTCACTTATTTACCATATCAAAAACATCATCCTGTATCCTGACGTCTTCATGATGTTGAAAAATCTTAATGGAAAACATAACATCATCTAACTTCAAAGGAATGTTTCTTCACATTATTATGCAAAATTCTTAAATTCCTAACCTCTTACAGAAACCATCATAATATAAATTACAATTTTTTAAAATACTCATAAAAAAATTATGATAAAAAATAAAAATATTTATAATAACCCATAAAAAATATTCAATATACCCCATTTTATTTTTTGATAACATTCATTAATAACTATTATAACTCATCAATTTTCAACAATCAGTTTTTCATAACACATTATTCTCAATAAATCATTTTTATTATGATTTTTATCAAATCACATCATTTTTCAAATAGAATTTTTTAAAACATACTATTGGATAATGAAATTTATTTTATATAATTCTTCCCTCATTAGAATGAAAATGTTTGGCCCAGATAACAAAACAATTACCCTTAAAAATTTTATTCAATGAAATTATTTACTCACTTTATTATTCTCTCATTTTAATTTTCTACACCATTTCATGATGACCATATTATCCTATTTATACCGATCTAAAAAAATGAACCTTCACCCATTTTAGGATTAAGTATACTCTCCCACTTATAGGAAAAGGATATTAAAAATATTTCACTTTAATAGAATTATCTAATTCATAGTGGGGGACCTTTCTTAAGTACCTGACATAGTCCTTGGTGGATGAAGAACATGATGTTTTAGCCTCAATTCCACAAATCCTCATTTTGGAATAGATTTTGGGAAAACATCATCAATTTATAATTTTGTAAAAATTTACCCAAGAAATACTTATCCAATAGAAAATTTCCTCTTCCTAAAATGATACTAAATATCAATGTGATTTAATCTTGATTATTGGATAAGATATTTAGAATTATCAATGAAAATATGATTATCATAATGAATCTTCAATTGTTTATAAAAATTAACCCTAAATTATTCAATTGAACATTCATCCAAATTATTTTCATACACTCATGAGTTTTGGTAAAATTATATGATTCCACTGTACTCAATGTCACTAAAATATATTTTTTACTATTCTAAACACACAATATTCATGTGAAAAAATAATTTTGATGTTTATTTTCTATCATTACAATCTCTAGACCATTCAGAATTAGTATAACCAAGGAATTTTATATGATAAATTATTTTATACAACTGATCCAGGGAATTTATTTTTTTAAGATGATTGAGAATTATTTTCACTACCAATATATGAGGTTACATCAGATCACATTGATATCTATAATATAACGCCACAACAACAAAAATATCTAGTCCTGATGTTGTATGATTGGGAATACTTCTTATTAGTTTTTATCATCCTTTTAGCTTCACACTTTACCCAGCTATATCTTTAGTCATCCTCATGAAATGAAAAATTAGAGTAGAAAATTCATTAAAATAATCCATTAAAATATGTTTTTAACAATTTCCTCATGTAATTTTCATGATATTGGGTAGTGTATCTCTATTTTTTTGAACTTATAAAACTAATAAGAATGTTAATTCTCTAAGAATAGAAATTCTAAATTTTTTATTCATTCCATTAGAAAACTCTTTAAAAGAATTTTCCCCATCCCATTCAAACAATATGTCATCAATATAAACAATAACAATGATAAAACTATAATTCATATCCTTCACATATAAGTTGATTTTAACATTCAGTTTAGCAAAATTCATCTTTTTTAGGAAACATTAATTTTTTGAGTACCAAAAATATGGGGATTATTTCAAACCATTAAATGATTTCTTCAACTTACACACATTGGATTTATCATTACCATATAAAAAACCAAAAGGTTATTGAATGTGAAATTTTTCTTCAATTTATCTATTTAAGAAGGTTTAATTTTCATATTTCTAAAATCCATTTTAATAATGATTTTAAATAACAACTAAGAAAATTATTATAGTTTCCAATCCTAAAATGGGATAAAATATTCTTTAGTGACCATACATTTAAAATTTAAAAAACCTTTTCAAATGAGTAATGATTTATTTAATTAAACTTATTCATGATCATTCATCATCTCTCCTAACACCTATTTGGTCCCAATAATATCCATTCCTGGTAGTCATAGATAATATTCACATGGGTCATCATTATCAACCTAATAAAACTCATCATTCATTGCTTATAACCATTTTTGATGTTTAGCATCCACTAAAACTAATTCCAGTTCAACATGTGATATAATTGAAGTTTCATTTTTTAATCTCAATTTTTTGCTTGTTTGAACTGGAACATTCTAATTTTGAATTATATTTTCATATTTGAACTTTTTTATAAATTAAAAAAATTTGAGATCTTCTTTCTATTTCACATTTCTCATCACATGATTCTTTTAGATATTAATGTACATATTTTTCCTCACATTCCTCTTCCTCTTTATTATCATCTCTGGAAATAATTATTCTATCTTCTAAATTTTTTCAACAACCTCTGTTATAGTGGTTAGATTTTCAACAAAATTAACATCATATGAATCTACCAAATTTTGAGAATGTTTATTCTACCATATTTAAATTCATTAATTCGAATAATATACAATGAAAATTTCTTCATTAGTTTTTTCATAAAATTTCCTGCGATCTATTTTTTTTATGTTTATAACATAGGGACATCCCAAAAACCCGAAAATTTTCAATAAAGCTTTATCCTTTTACGAAATCTCATAGGAAGTCATGTTGGTTTCTAGACATGAAAAAATATGTTTTTTATATATACACTAGTACTAATAGATTATTTCAATAAAAAATTATTAGGTTTATACTCATCTATTATACATTCTCCCATTTCCACTAAACTTATGTTTTTCCTCTCTCCCACTCTATTTTGTTATAGAGTACATGGATCACCATATTGATTTATTATTCAATTTTTCTTCATAAAGAAATACAATTCATTTCATGTGTACAAATTTCTAATATCTGTTCTAATCTTCAGTATATAAGTACCCATATCTCTTTCTACATCCCTTCTAAAAAACTGAACATTTATACTAACATTGATTTAATATTCCTAAATATGATGCTAGTCATCTATGTGTAGTCTTAAATAAATATAATAATGTAAAAATATGCATTTTTTTGATTGATTTCTCAATATCCCACAATTAATAGAGTTTTAATCTCAAGAGGTCGGGTGGATTTGGTTTCAAAATTCTTCTATTTTCCACTAAACATCTTCCCTTTCTAAAAATTTGTACAGACAAAATCATATTTTCTCTTCTAAAGTGGTACTTTTTATATAGACTCAAATTTAGATACTTTACTCATAATCTTATTTTATAGATTCATAAGTCTAAGATTCCAAAAATTATTTCCATTTTTGTACGTATGTAGAATGAGTTATCATGTTCTACAATTTTAAAATGATTTCTCATGGTTCTTTTTATCTTTTTTGAATTTTTACTTCTTCTATACTTTTAATGGAACATGAATCTTTAATTAAGATAAATTATTTTCCAAAATTACAAAGATTTATATCACTTAGTAAATTTGGTTTTATCCCATCACCATAAAAAATATTTTTAGATTTTTTTCTGGGCTTCTTTCTTGGTAGTTCTTAATACTCTGATTTGTAATGAACTGTCATTTACAAATGTAACTGATCCTCCTTTATAATTTTATACATTTTTCAATATTTTTATATCATATTTAATGTGTGAGTGTCATTCCCCAACTCCTGAATACCCAGAGCTGGCGCTATATAGAGGATCAAATTTAGTTCGGGCTTAGGGAAACTAGCTACTTCTGAAATGATTCTTCTTCTAAAAGATGATACCTGATAAATTTATTTCAAAAACGTAGGGTGATCGTATGAATTCCCAGTAAGGTGTTTTAAAATAAACGTATATAACTTTTGAAAACATTCTTTAAAACTTTCCATAAAACGTTTCTCTTTAAAAAAATCTATAACACATGTAACAAATTATAAAAGTGCTCAATTAAAAACATGCTAATAGAATTATAAAGATGCATGATTCAACTATAGGCATGCTCATTTGGATTAATAAATAAAATATGTTCTAAACATGTATGAAATGTGCATGTGATAGCACAAATTAAATAGCTAATCGTAATGAATAATCAGAGTTTCACGTAAAGGTAATAACTTCAACTAAATACTAATTCAATGAGTGAATGTAATTCAATTAGCATTTAATTTTATGATACTCATACATACTGGATCATAACCATGGGTATTCTACTAATCAAATATCCATTTGGTTAATTAATTATCATACACATAATGAGGGAATGTATAATGCCGGACTTTAATTTCTGTGTCAAGGACTTGGCCAAGACCTAGGGGCTAACTGTAACCGGACCCCAACCCGGAGAGCCTCTATAACCGAACTCCATCTCAGAGAGCCTATGTAAGTGGAATCCAACTTGGAGGGTCTGCTGTAATTGGACCCCTACCCGGAGGGCTTACTTTTACCGATCCCCAACCCGGAACATACAAGTCCAATACATTCCTCATAAGGTCATGTATCCAAAGTGTCCTATACCACTTTGAATACCTAATTCCATGTATTTTATTTGGGGTGTCCCATACCACTCCAAATAATTAAATTCATAATTCATTATCATAAGTGATGAATAATAAATAGTTCGATTTATCACATAAATTAATAACTTTACAACTACTTCCATAAGCTTCCAATGCATTACATTGCATGTTTATAACTTCGGATAGGTATTATTCTTACTCAATTCATGCACTGATAAAGGGAAATGACATTGGACTAAATAAGAATATGTTAGTTATTATTTAAATAATAATCTTCCTAAATACATGCATAAACTATTCAACATTCTTTGCACATGCGATATTAAATTAAAACATGTAAGAAATTAATGGACGAGGTTACCACCTAAAATGGTATTTCCTTAATTTTCAAAATCCTGGATTTATGGAAATGAATATTTATAGTTCAAAATAACTAAGTTTGAACTAAGACAGAAGTTATTTGTACACGAAGCATGCACAAATAAACGATCTTGTCTTGTTAAATGGACATGCCTTATGTTGCATAAAATTTAAGGCCAATTGGTTCACAGTGCAATAAATGTTTTATGTTGTGCATGAATTCATGAGATTTTAATTAAACATATAAAAATCATACTTTAACTATATAAGTTTGTTTTATGACAAGTTAAGTCAGATTATGGTTCAAATTTATAGGTGCACATATAACCATAACCACTATCATTTAATACAAATAGTGGAGATTAACTCATACATGTGAATATAATGTTTCACCCCTCCAATATTTATAATCATGAATTAAGTATATCAAAAGAAAGGCTTATGAAATAACTACACTTAGGGTTTTGTGTAAAACATTCATTCAAGAGAGTGTGCATAAGAAGTATTATTTAATAAAATAAAAAATAATTTTTTTGAAAACACATGTTTTTTAATTTCTTAGCAAACCTTGAGAATTTTTATAAACACAATTGGGGATTGAAGCTGGATTACATACACACATACTCACATACTTGATTATACATTATTAGTATACGTAAGGATCTCATACCATTCTTATTTGACACTTGCGAGATTATAAAAAATATAAACTAAAATTATAATGATGAAATTCTTAGAACCACATGTATATATATTATAAATATATATTTAATATCATACATAATAAAGTATAAAAGTTTTCTTATAAAAATAACTCCATGGATTTCATAGTTTATCAATAACTTTGAAACACAAACTTAGAAATCCTAAATCTGGGCTTATGGGGTTTATGCAAATCTATGGGCTGTGTGTATTATACTTATATATTTTTATACATATATAGATATATGTATCCTATTATGTATATAAGTTATGAAATAAATTTGCACTAGGTATCCATACTTTGGCTCTACTAACACCCTATAACTCAGAATCTTGAAACTCTAAATTTGCTGAAGAAAGATTTAGACTCAAGCCGTAAGATGATGTATATTTATATAACAAGTGTATATAAACATACAACTTAACACTCAACAAGAAAAGAAATTATAAACCCCCTACCTTAGATTGAGGAGGAAGAGGGGCTCGTGGAAACACTGGAAAACTCAAAGGACTTGTCGAGGTCTACTGGGTACTTGAGTGCAAAGAACTGTGAGGTTATTGGGATTCCTAGTGTGGATTATAAACTATACCTACTCTAAATATTTTAATGCAAGTTTTATGGGATTTGAGGCCCAATTGGCCTTAAAAAAACTAATAGTCAGCCCTTGTGGAATCCGCGTGAATGAGGGAGACTAGTGGCTATCACGGGAGAAGAAAAACAGTGAAATATAGGGTGTAGGGATTTTGGTTCAGGGCACTCCACGGGGAAGAAGATAGCATGGAAGATAAAGATCGAAAAAAATGAACGGTTGGGATTTGAACAAGGTTCGATCCAACAGTTGGGGTACATCCATGGTTTCTAAAGGCGATGAAAGACTCAGATCGATCTATAGTAAGATCGGGTGGCTCATGATCATCGTGGAATTTTAAAAACCTCGAACGACCCAGGAAAAACACGGTGAAATTTGTGGTTGCTGAGGGTCAAGTGTGGGGTCGAGATCAACTGCCCAGATCGCACGATACGTGATCCAACGACCATTTTCTCATTTATCCCAAAAAAATGCATCCCACATCGAATCGGGGAGGTATGCGCAACTTCCTTATAAGCCTAAGCCTCAGAGGAATCACTCATAAATCACATAGCACACACACATGGGGCCTTCACCCAGAGGTCTCAGCCTACCCATGCCCCACTACAACCTTGTGCCTGTGTTGCATGCTCATGTGCTCCTGCTCCTGTGTGGCCTTCGGGAAACCAATGCCTACGCTCAGGCTAGCCCAGTCTTGGGTTGACAGCTAGGTTCAGTCACCTAGTGTGAGCTACCTCTCTTGGCCCAACCATAAAGGGTCGGCCCTAGAAAGGCCAATTTTTTTTATAAAAATTAACCTAAAAAGATTATGAAGTCTTCAGGAATAATACTATATAAAAATGATTTTTTTAAACATAAACTTTATAAAAAAAGTTTAATTAATACCTAAATATACATTATCTAAATATATTATTACCCAAGTTGTTTATGAACACTAAATATTTAACATTCAAGGTTATAAATTGAAATTTTGGTATACCCACATAAAATCTTTTATAAAAATATTATATTTGTAAAAATTAAGTTAATAAAAAAACATAGTGTGGTTAAAATAATTTTGAACATAGTTTAAAACAATTTTTTTAAGAGATGAAGATCATTACATTTTATTTTTGGAATATTTGAATAGTATTTTTAATTCCTTAATACTTTTCAAAATCATGTAATTAAAAAAATTTCACCATAACCAGGAGTCATGTTATAATCTCCAATTCGTAAATTTTGGAAAAATAAGTTGTACTCAAATATTTTTAGGCCAATATCTATAATTATAGTCGTTGGAATTCAACGATCACCCATGGAAATGATAAAGTCATTTTCTTATATAAAACCATGCCTTAGGGTGTCCTAAATTCAAGGTGATTTGAATAAGATGGTTCACATCATACCATTGGTGCTTAGTGTGGGCGCAGTGGCTTTGGCCATTCTTATTTTCATTATGAAAAATTCAAGGGACCCATATTATTTTCTTATGGTTCTCATTGTTTTAAGTGGTCTCCCTGTAATTATGATAGGGTTTTTAATAGGTATATTTGGTTATCATGATTACTCTTTTGATCTCAGTGTATTTTAAACATTACAGTGTTCTCATTTAAATTAAAATCCTTGTGTGCATTTTTGTGTTTTACTTGGTTTCATTTTAATATAAATTAAAACCATATTATTACATTCTCATGAAAAACAAGTTTTGTTCAGTTATTATGAAATTCAAAAAAAAAATGTAAACATAAACATATAAATATATGAGGTTTGAGTTTTGGGGTGTTACATCATTCCCCCATATGAAAAATTGCGTCCTCACAATTAATTCGACATACGCATTAGAAAAAGACTCCTTTATCACCATCACTGCAATATCCATTGTAGAGGGTCCTCCGGTGTGGCTAGGTGAATTCCCAAGTTTATGTTCAACTCTTCAACTACTATGACCCAGATACATTTTGAGAAGAATGGGTTGAACCTCTGAATAATGCATTTGGGCCTCCATAGAGATGCTCAAGTAGTTGAAAGTTCAGAGATGTCAAAATGGACCATCTCTCGAAGAATTCACTAGGCTGACTCTCGATTGAGGATATCTAAGTCGTAAGAATTGTCGTATAAACTAAAAACGAGGAGTTGATACATGTAAGATGCATAAAGGTCTCCCTCCAATGCAGCCTCTTGAAATCTCTCTCTTTCCATGAAGTTCTGGCCCAGAGTAAAGCATAGAAATAGTCCTTCATGGTATTTCCCTCTTCGCCTGTACTTGACCAACTATAATGTGGCTATTCTATGGTATATATAGGAATTATCCTGATAGGAACGAAGAATGTCCAGGCTGTTTGACACTTCGTAGAGTTTATTGAACATTTTTAGAAAATTTGCGAAAGGTAGGTACTCTTCTTCACAGGTTTTGACCATGATGGTCTCTCGTTTCTCAATAGGGAGCGATAGAATGTGAGTCTGTCCTTCCATATGAGAATTAATTATGAAGGATCAATCGATGAAACCTATTCAGAAACATAAACACAGACAAGATAGAGGAAAGGAAAAAAAGGATAACAAATTGCATTCTCATATCACCACTTGTTCATTAAAGAGAAAGGCTAATAGTTTCCCCAGTTCCCTAATACACGAATCCCAAAAACTAGTTCAAAACTTTCAATCTCCTAGAACCATATGCAACCTGAGTAATCTGGATCAATATCATGGGTGCACTTGTGTTGTCACTAGAGTCTGACATGTGGTATGTACCACTGTGAGACGTTGGTATGTACTTGTTGTCTGTACACATAACGAGAGGCTTCGTATTCAAGGATGTCAGAGTCCATTAACTGACTATAATGGCCGTAGGATAGGACATGACACATATATTCCACGCGATGGTCTCCTGCTATTGCAACTTCTTGGAAGGTCGTGAGGGAATGGATGCCTTCCGCTGCGGTGAAGCATCTAAAAATCCCCTCATAGTATTTTCCATGTCATACGTAGGATGGAAATTGGGCATGCATCCTAAAGATGTAATCTAGGCCCGATTTTCAGTGGAGTTGAAGTACTTGGGGAGAGTGGGATATATCATAGAGGTGCTTACAAGTCATTCGGATATGGTCAAATTTTATAGAATTTTCATGGCTGGCTATGGAAATTATGGTTTCCAGTGCCTCATTGGGAAGAGACAGAAGAATAGTACTTTCATTTTCCATATGTAAATCTGGAAAACATTCATATTTAGTAATGCATAAGTATATTTTTATTTATTTCAGTTCTAGTTTTCCAGAGTTATCTGAACTGAATCCTCTGATACCAACTATCATGCCCTGACTCCCGAATACCCGGAGCCGGTTCCATACAGAGGATCAAATTCAGTTTGGGCTATGGGAAACTAGCTACTTCTTAAATGATTCTTCTACTAAAAGCTGATACCTGAAATTTTTATTTAAAAAACGTATGGTGAGCATACGAATGCCCAGTAAGGGGTTTTAAAATAAACCAATATAACTTTTGAAAACATTCTTTAAAACTTTCCATAAAACGTTTCTCTTTAAGAAAATCTATTACACATGTAACAAATTATAAAAGTTCTCAATTAAAAACATGTTAACAGAATTATAAGGATGCATGATTCAACTATAGGAATTCTCATTCAGAGTAATAAAAAAAATTAATTCAAAACATGTATGAAATTTGCATGTGGGAGCACAAATTAACCAGCTAAGGGTAATGAATAATCAGAGTTGTGCGTAAAGGTAATAACTTCAACTGAATACTAATTCAATGAGTGAATATGTAATTCCATAAGCATTTACTTTTTTGATACTCATACATACTGTCTCTTAATCATGGGTATTCTACTAATTAAATATCCATTTTATTAATTAATTATCATACACATAATGAGGGAATGTATAATGTCGGACTTTAATTTATGTGTTATGGCCTCGGCTAATACCTAGGGGATAACTGTAATCAGACACCAACCTAGAGAGCCTCTGTAACAAGACTCCTTCCTGGAGAGCCTCTGTAACCAGACACCAACCCAAAGGGTCTATTGTAACTTGACCCCAACCCGGAGGGCTTACTTTTATAGGTCCCCAACAGGAAACATACTAGTCAAATACATTCCTCATAAGGTCACGTATCCAAAGTGTCCCATACCACTTTGAGTACCTAATTCCATGTATTTTATTTGGGTTTCCCCATACAACTCCAAATAATTAAATTCTTAATTCATTATCATAAGTGATGAATAATAAATAGTTCGATTTATCACATAAATTAATAAATTTATAACTGCTTCCATAAACATTCAATGCATTACATTGCATGTTTATAACTTTGGATAGGTATTATTCATGATCAATTCATGCGCTGATAAAGGGAAATTATGTTGGACTAAATCATAATATGTTAGTTATTATTAAAATAATAATCTTCCCAACGACATGCATAAACTAGTAATAATTCTTTGTGTATGTGATATTAATTTAAAACACATAAGAAATGAATGTACAGGGTTACCACATAAATGGTGGTTCCTTAATTATCAAAATCCTTGATTTATGGAAATTAATATTTATAGTTTAAAATGACTATGTTTGAATTAATACAGAAGTCATTTGTACACGAAGCATGCACTGATAAACGGTCTTGTCTTGTCAAATGGCCATGCCTTATGTTGTATAACAGTTAAGGCCAATTGGTTCACAGTTCAATAATTGTTTTATGTTGTTCATGCATTCATGAGATTTTAATTAAACACATAAAAATTATACTTTAACTACGGAAGTTTGTTTTTGGCCAAGTTAATTCAGATTATGGTCCAAACTTATAGGTACATACATATAACCATAACCACTATCATTTAATACAAATAGTAGAGAGTAACTCATACATGTGAATATAATGTTTCAACCCTCCAATATTTATACTCATGAATTAATTATATCAAAATTAAGGGTTTTGAAATAACTACACTTAGGGTTTTTTGTAAAACATTCATTCAACAGAGTGTTCATAAGAAGTAGTGTTTAATCAAAGATAAAAGAAAATATTTGAAAACTCATGTTTTGTAATTTCCTCTCAAAACTTGGAAATTTTTATAAACAAAATTGGGGGTTGAAGCTAGCTTATATAAACATGTACTCACATACCCGATTATACATTATGAGTATACGTAAGGATCTCATACCTTGCTTATTTGACACTTGCAATATTATCAAAAACATGAAAAAAAATTATAATGATGAAATTCTTAGAACCACATGTATATATATTATAAATATATATTTAAGATCATACACAATCAATTATAAAAGTTTTCTTACAAAAATAACTCCATGGATTTTATAGTTCTTCAATAAATTTGAAACTCAAATGTAGAAATCTTAAAATTTTAGGCTTATGGGGTTTAAGAAAATATGAGGGATGTGTATATTATACTTTTATACTTATATATATATAGATATATGTATCCGATTATGTATATAAGGTATAAAATAAATTTTCATGAGGTATCCATACTTTGGATCTACTAACACCCTATAACTTAGAATCTCGAAACTCTAAATTGGGTAAAAAATGATTTAGAATCAAGCTGCAAGATGAAGTATATTTATATAACAAGTGTATATAAACATACAATTTAACACTCAACAAGAAAGGATATTATAAATCTCCTACCTTAGATTTAGGAGGAAGAGGGGCTTGTGGAAATGCTGGAAAACTCAGAGGAATTGTCGAGGTCTACAAGAAAATTGAGTTCAAAGAACCGAGAGGTTCTTGGGATGCCTCGGGTGGCTTATAAACTATACCTAATATGAATATTTTAAAGCAAGTTTTATGGGATCCGAGGGCCAAGTGGCCTTAAAAAAACTAATATTTAGCCCTTGTGGAATCCGTGTGAAGGAGGGAGACCAACGGCTATCCCGGGAGAAGAAAAATGGTGAAATATAGGGTGTAGGGTTACTGGTTCAGGGCACGCCGTGGGGAAGAAGATAGCGTGGAAGAGAAATATTGGAAAAAAATGAACGGTCGGGATTTGATCTGGGTACGATCCAACAGTCGGGGTACATCCGCAGTTTCTAAAGTTGATGGATGGCTCTGATCGATCTATGGTAGGATCGGGTGGCTCATGATCATCACAACGTTTTAAAAACCTCAAATGGCCCTGATTAGATCGCACCGGATTTAACAGCCCATGAAAAACGCAGTGAAATTCATAGTTTCTAAGGGTTGAGTGCGGGGTTGATATCGACATCCCAGATTGCATGATACGTAATCCAATAGCCATGTTCTCATTTCACATGAAAAAATGCGTCCCACATCAAATCGGGGAGGCGTGCATGACACCCTTATACGCCTAAGCTTCTGAAGCATCACTCAGAAATCAAACATCACACACACAGGGGGCCTTACACACTGGCTCTCGCTTCCCCCACAGTCCTCGGCCTACCCATGCCCCACTGCGGCCTTATGCCCGTGCTGCGTTCTCATGTGCTCCTGCTCCCTTATGGCCTTTGGGAAACCTATGCCCATGCTGGGGCTGGACTAGGCTTGGGATGAGGGCTAGGCTCAGCCACTTAGCCTGAGCTACCTCCCTTGGCCCATCCATAAAGGGCTGGCCCTAGCAGGACAAATTTTTTTTATAAAATTTAACCTAAAAATAGTATGAAGTCTTAAGGAATAATACTATATAGAAATTATCCTTTTTAAACAAAACCTTTTGAAAAAAAGTTTAATAAATAACTAAATATACATTATCTAAATATATTATTACCCAAGTTTTTTATGAACACTAAATCTTTAACATTCAAGGTTATAAATTGAAATTTTGGTATACCCACATAAAATCTTTTTTACTAATATTATAGTAGACAAAATTAAGGTAATAACAAAACATAGTTTGGTTAAAAGAATTTTGAACATAGTTTAAAACACTTTTTTTAAGAGATTAAGATCATTACATTGTATTTTTGGAATAATTGAAAATTATTTTGAATTCCTTAATACTTTTTAAAATTGTGTAATTCAAAAAATTTCACCATAACCTGGAGACATCTTATAATATCTAATTCATAAATTTTGGAAAAATAAGTTGTACTCGAATATTTTTAGAAAATTCACCTCAAGGCCAATGAATATAATTATAGTCATTGGAATTCAATGGTCACCCAAGGAAATAGTCAAGTCATTGCCTTATATAAAACCATGCCTTAGGTTGTCCTAAATTCAAGGCGATTTGAAGAAGATGGATCATGTCATACCATAGGTTCTTAGTGTGGCCACAGTGGATTTGGCCATTCTTATGTTCATTATGACAAATTCTAGGGACCCATATTATTTTCTTGGGGTTATCATTGTTTTAAGTTGTCTCCCTATAATTCTGATAGGGTTTTTAATAGGTATATTTTGTTTGCATGATTACTCTTTTGATATCGATGTATTGTAAACATTACAGTGTTCTCATTTAAATGAAAAGCCCTGTGTACAGTTGTGTTTTTTAATTAGTTGCATTCTAATATAAATTAAAACCATATTATTACATTCTCATGAGAAATAAGTTTTGTTCAGTTATTATGAAATTCAAACAAAATTTAAACATAAGCATATCAATACATGAGGTTCGAGTTTTGGGGTGTTATAGTGAGGATAAACCACTATAAAAAATACATGGTTTTATTATTTTTCTTGCAATCAAATATTCCTCAATAATGAAGGCCCATTACTCAACTTTAATTATTCTAACCTCATTTTCTTATCTAGAATAAGAGAATTTTCCATTAATAATTGTCATAAAATTCATAAAAAATGTGATCTGAATGTTCATATCTTCTAGAGACTTCCTTCATGAAGTCAAATTGATTTTTCTTTGGAAACATTTTAAGATCCTGTAATTTTACTTTTCTAGCATCTTATGGATTAGGAAAGTAATTTTCCAATCTTCAACTATTGTTCCTCCTTTGTTCTTACAAATTTTTGGGAAGAGACAAGTTGTTCTAGAAATTGTATGATTTTTGTCCCTAAATTCCATAGAACTAAGAACAACTATCAATTATATATTTTCTATAAAATTAGGGTCTTTATTTGTATTAAAATTGTTGAGGTTCATAATATATTTATATTATTAGTTCTTCTTAATAAGGGGAAACATTCTTATGGGGGTAATTTCAAATTTTCTCAATGTGATATATTTATCAAATCTGTTCTCAACCTAGGCTTTTCCAATAGCATTCTTAGCACATTCACTATTAGTAAAATCAAAAGATCTTTTAAAATTAGTGGGGGAGAAGTTTTTCTAATTCTTGGAGTGATCTTTCTCATATGCTTGAGAAGTTTTATATTATACTTATTATGATTTGTTGAAATTTTATATAATCATTATTAAGGTAATTTAAAAATGAAGAATATTTGAATGGTTTATACAAACCACATCATCCTTTTCAGCAACATTCTTATTAGGATATTCTACCTCCTTTCCCTATTCAAACACTTTTAGTTTGAGTGCGATGATCTCCAAGATAAAATCATATTCTTATTTTTGGACATATATCCTTGCTTCATCTTTCTTTCAACTATCATTATTTAATATTATAAGTTTATTCTTGAGTTTTTAATTTTTATCGATACAATCAATGAGTTCAAATCTAAACTATTATTCTTTATATATTTCTTCTTCATCATAATCTTATTCTATTTTTAAGGAATCTAAATTATTCTCAACATCAATAAAGAAGTTTCAAAATATTTTTTGTGCATCAATATATAATGAAGTATTCTATATAGAATTATACTTTTCATTCTTAATAAACATACATACTCTCTTTCTAATTGATTTTTTCTTACCATTGGGGGATTTCTTATCTTTATTAATAGTCTTGTCAAACATATTACATTGATATCATTCATTAGAATTATTTTTATGTTCTCCAACATTATTCATGGGTAAATTCATAGAAAAATTATGAATTCCCATAAACTCAAAACATTTCTGTGGGAGTTTTCATTAATACTTTCCTCTACCTTTATGATTATTTTTTTGTGATAATAGGCTTGATATTTTCATTCATTCCATTGTCTTTCTTGTCCTTCGAATCATTATTTTCAATAATGTAATGATAAATATAATGTATTTTCTTCTTTCTCATTGGTTCAAAATCTATTTCATCCTTGGTATTATTTTTGAATGATTTATATTTCCTCATATCATAAGAAGTAAGATAATTATGAAATTTTTCAATTGAAAAATTGTCTTCATCTTTTGAGGTAGATATTTTATAATCAAACCTATTAAAGATTCTCTTCATGAGTTTATTAACAATTTTTTAATCTACTATGATATATTTTACTACCATGATATTAAAAAAAATCATTTAATTAGGTGATGTTTCCATAAATGTTTCTTTATCTACCAGCTTGATATCTTTAACCCTGATACACCAAATTTGTAGCTTAGATTACTTCATTTTGGTGTCCCCCTCAATGATATTTTCACGCTTTTCCAAATATTCAATAGCTATTTTGAGACCCATCGACTCCATGAAAACATTTTTTGACAAAGATATAAGAAGAAAATTTATTGATTTCACATCAACTTCAATGATTCTTTTGTCAGCCAAAGTCAGGGGGAATTTTAATTAATGTGGAAAAAACAAATATTTATGGTTTCCAAAATTTCTAGGCCTTGTAACAAATGATAGGTTATCATTCTATTTTTCTATCCATGATAATTTTTTCCATTAAATGTATGAATACCTCTATTTTTTGACTAGGGCTAACATTCACTTTGATACAAATTGAAGTTCAGTTGGATCATTAAACAACTAAGAAGGGGTGTGGGATGAATCAATTATTATTGTTTTTAACAAATTTCTATATTTTTGAAATTTAACCCTTTAAAATAGTTAGAGTTATTTTTATCATTGTCAATTTTTATAACAATCTCCCAACCATGCAATGATATGAAGGAAAACAAGGAACACAATATTTATGATTTTCAAACTCTATGTGAGAACCCACATTATTTCCATGGACACAATCATTGGTCTATGGAAAAATTATATTATCATGGAAGTGAATAAAAATTTGATAAAACGTTCGTTAGACACCTTCTATCTTCAAATATTAATGACTATACTAACTATAGTCTATTTAAATTGTTTCTCTCAAAAAACTATTACACAATAAAATATGTGTATATTTGTAAACTTTAATGTATAAATGTTCAACTAGATAGTTTTTCATATTTATTCATCTGGTAGTATCCATCTATTGTGCCTATCTTCCTCCAGTATTTTCTATATGGCACAACTCACTAAAATAGTGATTTTTCTAACCTCAATTTGGATTTATTATAAAAATGACTACACATAAAAGTTTACATGGAAATATCTATCGAATTATCTAGGTATAGTTTATCTAAACATAATGGTCATTTGATTCTATTATCAAATCTATGTCATGTATATTTCTTCAACTAAAACTAATTAAGGTGGAAACTCATTTTGACACATAACTTGTAGTGTTTCTTATTTTTCAAGATGGAAAATGTTTCCTTTTTCATATTGGGCTTTAAAACTATTATAGGTTCCCTATATTGTGAAAGGTAGAAAATTATTTTTACATTCCCACTCAATCATTTTCTATAATTAATCAATTAAACTCAAATACAAAAATTGCTTGATGCTTCTCAAATATTTTAGAACATTAAAAAATAATCATCAATTTTCTAGAAACTCTAGTAATTATCCAACTTACTTATCCTCAAATGTTAACAGTAAAATTAAAAGAAATAATAAATTGAATAAAAAAACCAATTGAAATATAAAACCAATTGGAAATAAAATTTGCATCTCATCATCCTCCAATGTAACAGCCCGAGATTTTATGAAAAATATTCTTTCACTAATGTCTTGTGTTGTACGCTACACCAAAAGGAGCTTTCACAACACGCATCCTTGTCTTGCCTTGCATTACATGCAATCGCGACCTTCCTCGATAGCGTGTGTAATACGCAATACCGAGTTTCACTAAACAACGATGTGCTATTAAAATATTATTAAAACTAGCCGTTATGAATAGTAATAACCACTTTTTAAAATTCTGTAAATCTTATTTTTCAAAATGAACTTCATTCTTGGATTCGGAGTATCGAATTTAGCCTAAGGTGAAATTTTGGTACTTTTCGGATAACTTTCATATTCCGATGAATAGTGAAAATTACTAAATTATAATTAAAAACAACTTTTTTAATCAAAATAATTAATAGTGATAAATTATTAATTTGAGTGGTTTTAAAGTATATTTAGAATATATTTTTACAATTTAATACAATGTTGGTCATTGGTTGTAATTTCACATTTAAACCAGACATAATCAAGTGTCAATCTATTGATATATATTGTTTCCTAAAAACACGCTATTTATTTTAACAGCGGGATTTAATTATAAAATTAATTAATGCAACTTCTATGTTATGAATTTGGTAAAATAGATTTCATTTTTGAATTCGGAATATGAAATATAGCTTAGGATGAAATTTTGGCATTGTTCTGAAAAACATCAATTTTTGATGAATAGTGAAACTACTAAGTGGTAGTAAAAAAAAAACTGAATTTTTCATAAAACTTAATTTTTCCGCTTCTGTGAATGGAATTTCGAAAATCCGAGAGACACGGTTAATATCAAGGACTAAAATGTGGTTCAATGAGATGAAAATAATTTTTTGGTGAATAGTAACTTTTTACTTTTTTACCGCGGTTAATAGTAAATAGGGTAACTAAGGGTAAATATGATATTAATATTACCCTAACACATGTCCTAATTCTATTGGACAAGTGTAATTCGACCAAAAACAAACTTAGGAATAAAATATGACCATTTAGGCCCACTTGGATTAGATTAGGACATTTATTATTAATTTATTTAAAGAAAGGTTAAAATAGTTAAAATCAAAGTTTAATAAGTAAATCATTTTTAATATGGGGTTATACATAAGATAAATTCGATTGTAAATATTCATTAGAAAGATAAAAAGATTTACTACATGATGGTATTTTATTTGTAATTTTTAGACATAAAATAATTTAATTTATTTATGACACAACGATGATGCAGTACTTATCTTATTAATGAAATATTGACATAATTGATGTTATAAACACCAAAATAAATGTAATTTGAGATTTTTTATGAATTCCACTAATTTTCTAGGTTACTATGATATATTAATGTTGATTTAATCAACTTGGTTCGAACATTTAATTCTTTTATGACTTTCACAAAAATCATATATCAAATAGTGTCAAAATTGACACAAAATAGTTTTTAAATCAAATATTATATTATTAATTGTTATTGTATTCCTAAAAATCTAAGGTTCGGCAAAATGACTTAGATAAGGATATATATATTAATAATAAACAATTTGGGGTTCTTTTGGCATGTTATAGTAAGTGTATTAACCATATAGTGAAAGAAAACAAAAAGACATGGTAAAAGTTAAATTATTTAACTTAGAGTTAAATCTAATTGATAAGGTTAAAATAATATCCTAAACTTGTCTAAATTCTATTGGTTGATAGGATTTCGACCCATCCCCACTTTAGCTTCAAAATAAGACCCTTTGGAACCATTATAAACCGATCTTGACTTTAATATAAAATAATATTTTGAGATATTCCTAAGGTGCCCCTCTCCTCCCCTATAAAAGGACACCTCCTCCCCCTCCTCCTCACACCAATTTGAGCACTCAAGCTCGGCCAACCCCTGCCAAAATCTCTTCTCCACTTCCCTAGAAACATCCTAGAGGTTCTGGTCTTCCTCAAAGACCAATTCTAGTGCCCTAAGAGGAGGTCTCAAAGAGGCACTTCAAAGAAGAGGTAATTACCGTTACCAATTCGTTCATATTTATTTCTTCTTCCACTTCTTCTTATTAGGTTGTTTCATTATGAAGTAACAACATCAGTATCACTCATATACTGATATGTTATTATAAGTATGAAACAACCCTATTTCACCATCTATCCATCCTACGGAAAAAGAAATCACCGCGCGTGCGTACGTACGGACTACCGTCTCCACGACGCGATGAGATTCATTCTCCATGTTAACCATTTAAGAATGATTATAAAGTATATATAAGAAATAATAATGAAATATATGACATTATAAAGCTACTGGATTTATGTATATATATATATATATGTATGTCATCTACTTACTTCCATTTCAAGACAATAAGTAAAGGAAAACAGCGTTCATGCGTACGTACGGACTACCGTCTCCATGAACGGTGTTTTTCATTTTATTTATATATCTATATATATATACTGAATATATATGATATATAAATCATATTTTATATTCTGGAAGTAAGTAAATCATGATATAATTAATAATGATGTCAAGAACAACAAGTCAAAACACCTACGATAAATGAAACGATTTTACCCAAAACGCTTCTTTAACATAGAACGGGTAATATAATGTCGTAAGTGAACCATATATGATATCATAACAATGAATATGATTCTGTAATAAGTCAATAACATGATTTAAATCATTATACAGGAGGTTCAGACACTTACAAAGCAAGTCAGACCTAAGGTAAGGGAAATATCACAATCTCATTTTTATCCGAGATTGTTTATTCATAAGTATTTATTGGGGTGTATTTTATCATCCACATCCATGTTCCATAAATATGTAATATTGTTTCCATCCACTTACAATAGTTTAAATCCAATTTTATCCTTCGGTAAGTTTTTATTAAAAGATATGAAAGGAATCTTTTGTCGTTTTTCATACGAGGTACTTTTTGACTTTTCTGACAAAAGTACGAAGAATGTTTTTTTTAACTTATACGGCACGAACGGATTTTTATGGTTTTATAAAGCCTTATTTTCATGAAGCTTCCTCCAAAAGATTTCATGACTATTTTCAATAAAATCTCTTTCTTTTGAAATTGCATGATGTGTTGTGAAAAGAAATTGATTTTGAAGAAGAAAGGATATTTTCCTCAAGAATTCAATTCAAGTGTTTTATCAAAATTATTTTTCATCTAAGATAATAAAGGGTTCTGTTTCTATCCATATTTTTACATTGATTTGACTATGTTGTGATGGAATTATGTTTATGAATTCCTTTATCTTATATGAATGGTTTTATGATGTCATGTTGTTTAAGAATCCCATTTTTATTACATGGGTTATGCAATGATGTATGATTTATGATTTTGTGGCACACATAAGAATGGTATCATTATGAGATGGGTGGGACCTATATCTCCCTCCAATGCATTGGGTAAAGATTTTATGTCTCATGAGATAGACATGGCTGGAATGGTAGGTTATACCGGTTCAGTGAAACAGGACTGAAACGAGGGTTACTCGATTCAGAAAGGGACTTTGTCCACTAAGATAGTCTTGGCAATGAGTCTTGACTAACAATAAATGATTCTCTATGATTATGTGTGAATGCCACAAAGTTTCATGTTTTAAGTTATGATTATTGTGATTACAGTTCACTGCCATGATTTATCCCATGTTATGAAATTATGCTCTATTTTGCAGGTTAAGACTTCCAAAAGTTATTTTCTTATGAATATGATGTGATTGATTTTCTTTTGTTTACCCTTACTGAGCATTTGAGCTCACCCTTTTATGTTTTCTTTTCCCCAGGATATAAAGAATGGTTTTAGGTAAAAAAAGGGGGAAGATCTTTATGGGAGATATTGAAGATCTTTCACCACTATTAGAAGATTACGTTCCGAGTTTCCAAAGACACTAAACTATTACGATCCTTGTGTGTGTGTGTTTTGTTATGTACTAAGTATTCCGCAAAAGTAATGTAATGTCCATGTACATCAAGCTTCGGGTCTCTACATCCAATTCTCATCATCAAATATATTTGTCTGATGGCTTCATGATCTCCATCCGATGGAATGTTTTTTCGATGACCCTTTTTTAGATTTTTCCTCAAATGATTCTCTTCATAATAATCCTTTGTTTTATGGGCCATAAAAAATGTTTGTTTGAAGGATTAGTGTTTTTATCCATATATTCAATTTACCATAGCTCAGACTATGTATATTAAATTCTTAGTAAAGTTTTTCTAATGGAATTTTGAACAAAATATTATACTATGGGGTTTATTATGAATTTTTCTTTTAATAGAGCATTATCCTATTGAATTCCTTTAGTAGTGATTCTTCAAATATTCTCAAATTTGACCCTAATTCAGCAAGTACCCAATAACTTTACATATATGAACATATTATAAACTATCTATCTAGAAACATATTCTTTATCTATCCATTTCTCTAAACCCAATGAATATGGTTGAACATATAGTTGATACTTCTAAAGATTTTTTCCATATATAAATTTATGAGACTAAAAAATCTCACTTAAACCTATGAACTATCCTTATTTATATTTTCATATCTATATTGAATAAATTCCTCATTTTATGAAACTTCAAAAACCTAGTAAGAATATATTTTTCTAATTGTTAAAATTTGGTACATCCAATATCATGCACTACTTATTTAATTATTAAAACTTCATTATATTTTAACTATAATCAATACTTTTTTCAGGAAATCTATCTAATTCAATCAACCACATTACATTATAAACCAATGAGAAATGTATGTTCAGAGTTTTATGTGAAAAAATATTTACAAAAATATATATCCATAGTGTGTACTCTAGTAATGTTTATCCAAATATTATTATCCAAATATCACATTCACTTATTTCCCTTCTACAATCTTCAACCTGTATCATGAATTATTTATTACATTGAAAACTCTGATTGAATTTTTTTTCATTTTATTACTTTGAAATAATGTTTCTTAATATTTTTATGTGAACTTAATATCTTATTGACCTTCTCTAACAAAAATCATAAAAAAATTTCTTTTTTACAATAATATTCATAATATAAGCTCTTTGAAAACAAAAAAAAAACATTCTCACACACCATCATCAAGGATATTTAATTTTTGTATAACATTTCTCTATAACTAGGAAACTATGAAAATATTTTTCTTAAATTCATTTTAGAGTAAGAATAAATTTTTCTAGTATTCAAATATCTAAAGCCTGACTACACCCTATACCCTCAAGGTTTCCATGTATCCCAATATACTGTGGTTTTGATTATATCATGAAATATATGATTTTGGTAGTGAAAATTTACTTCATGGGCGGTCCCCTTCCTTGAGTTACAACTTTCATTATGCTTGGTCTCATTACAAAGGTGAACTGCCCTGCTAACATTAGAGAATTATTACCCATAAGTTTTCTTAATTTTTCTTTTATGGTGATCAAAAATATCATCAATAATAAATTATCCATGATATTACCTCTCTAAAAATCATATGAATATCATGGTTTTGTCATATTTATGGGAATCCAGGGGAGATTTTCCTAGCCTAATAAATGTAATTGAACATTTATAGAAATGTGGTAGGATCCAATTTCATGAAAAAGAATAATATCATTGAAATCTATGAAAAAATATAATAAAATGTTACAAAAAATGTCCTTATGAGGAATGGATTATCATAATGGGTTTGTGACATCCTTTTTTTCTATATCCCTTTACATTGGTTTATAATATCTATTACGGAGAAATTTCTCTATTTTTTCAAATCAATATGGGGTCTCCAACAAAGAGATCATTTCTCACCAATATTATTTATCTTGGCTTGGGATGTGATTAATACAAACTTAACGTCTATTTTTTAAGAGGGATGGTTCACCTTTGCAATGGTCATCAAATATTTGATAGAATCTATGGAGAAATAAACACAATGAAAATATTTAAATATATTTTATCTAAAATGTAAAATGCACTATTATTTTCAAGAGCAGTGTATCTATTTTTGAAACTATATTGGGAATGAAAGTGAAATCTATTAAATACTTTCTATGTTTTTCTCAAAGACAATTAAAAATTGATTATTAAGGAGACTGTTTGTTGAAAAAAAGTGTTACATACAATCATTTGAAGTTATACTGAATATTGTTGTGATCTAAATTATCAATTGGAAGAGTCATTTACTTCCTTTTGGAGGTAGGTTTACCTTTATATATAGTGATCATTCTTCTATCCCCTTGAATTATATTTTAGTAATCTAGACTCTTATGTCTTTCATTAGAAGAATCAAAATCATCCTAAGTTTCTTTTTATGGGATTTTTAGTAGTAATGAGGACATCACAAGGATAGTTGGAAAATGCCAATAATGCCATTTGATGAGGGAAGAATTAAACATAAATGAATTTATGAGGCCATGTAGTACTTGAAAGAAAAACATGTTTGGGAATATGTTTTCGCTCAATCTATTTGAGAATGATTTATTCACAAAATTTATGAAAAGTATTTGGTTTATTAGCTTGATTAGAAAAATAAGGGCCCTCCCATTTAGAATAGCTTTTGAATATCCATTTAAATAATGTAAGAAAACTCCCAATGTAGTTTTTTGTGGGTGAAATTAACTTATGGAACGATAATTGGGCTTAAAATACCTTTATCGTCTCTCTATGGACAGTTCCTAACATCAATTTTGGTCACGAGAGCTCAAATTTTTATTTTATTAATAAAATGTCGTACTTGGATCAAAATTCCTTAAATTACACTATTCCGTTGGTTGAGGATCCTGAGGTATCTATCTTCACTCTTGGTCCCTATAGTTTATCCAACCCCTCTTTCTTCCCCAATTTCATTCATTTTCATAATAGTGAGTATGCTTGAGATAGATATATTTGGTGAAACTCTATTATAATAAACATAATGTTTCTAGTTCCTAATATATAGAATAATGATTTGTCTATGGATATTGATTTATTGAATAATGGTATCACACTGGTTTCAAAATTCATGTTTTATATGATATAAAATATGTAATCTATACTATTGATATTATACGATGGAGAGTGGGATCAATACTCATGGTTTCACATGTAGTATACATATGGGTTGAGCATAAATTCTATTTAATTTACAACAATATTAACATAATTTTATAGTCCAATGTAGGCGGGTTGTCATATTTGTAGGCACAACATAACATTTTTCTAATTGGATACTGGGTTATTTGGGAGCTCTGAAACAATTCACAACATAACTCTTTCAAAAAAGTAGAAAAAACATTAAAAAGGGATTATTCTCTAATGCATCTTCTTTATTTTTTACTTCTCGGAGCTATGTGATCTCAAATTTCATTGGAAGATACCTCCCCCTCCTTTTATAATCTGAATGTTTCCTAGACCAGGGAATGATCACACAGTTGGTTATGTGGTAAGACATTGAGTTAGGGCATAAATCTCTAGAGAGATAGTTCCAACATCCAAGGAACCATGCATGGAGGATCACTCATCCGAGATTATTGGGGCTCTATGTTCCTAGAATCCATGGCCTTCTATAGAAAGGGTAATTCTTTCTTAACTAAATCTTGTACTTTGTTTACTAAATTAACTCTCTTTTTCTTGAATAATATTATTTTATAATCAATCGAAGTGGTCTATGGAATTATTTTATAGTATCTATCGAGTCTTATCCAATTAAACTGAAGTATTGTATATACTATCAAAGCTTGTAGAGACGTGATTTGTAATGAACAAAACATTTTTAATGATAATTTTTTCATGAAAATGTTTGTTTTATTTTTTTAAAAAACAAAAAAACAACATCTCTTTAATAAATGAAGTGGGTATAAAGGTAAATGCGACCATTGAGTTTTCACCATTATTTGACCATTACTCAAATATGACCATTGGTTAAATATTACCATTGTTAAAATATAAACATTATTCAAATGTGACCATTGGTCTAATATTTCCATTGATTAATGTAACTATTTGAAACTATACTCTTGTTAATAATTTTTGAATAATAATTTTTACAAATGATAAAGAATAATTAATGTGGTAGGGAGAAATGATGGCCTCAACCAGTAGATTCATATCATATAAATCCCATTTGTTGGAGCTTGGGAGGGTGTTACTGTCACTAGGATTATCTCTTGACTAAGACAAAGCTAAAATTCAACAAGTTAATCATGAATGAAATCACATATGGGAGAAGTTCAAGTTAGTGAAATTACCACTCGGGTGATGCTAGCTATGCCGCCCAATGAATCTATCACCATGTCACATCATACCCTTAGGTTGCATATATATGTTATAAGGGGTTATGTTTTAAGGCCTTAGTTACATAAATTTCAATTCCATAGTTTATATAAAATTTCCATTCAATCATTTAAATTTTAAGAATAGATTTTCTTAATAAAATTGACATGGAATTAGATAAAATGATGTTTTAGATATAAATTCTAATTTATAGAAAAGACATAAATATTTATAACAACTTAAGATATTAGGAATAATACTTATTTTAATGAAATTGTATGTTAAAAACTTTTATTTAAATACATATGATAAAATAATATGATTATGTACTTGAAAAAATTTAGGTGTCGGAAATTTTACTGTTCCCTTCTCGAATGGTCTGGAATCCTCATTTTTTTTATTATTTTTGATAATACACCTTTCAATGGGTTAGGTGGAAACCTTAGAAGGCCTAAAGGCTTTAAGAGAAAATTACGTAACTCTTAGGTATTAAGGGAATCACCTAGACAAGGCAACTTGGAACTGCTCCTACCCATCAAATATCAAGATATCATCACTCAACCTTCAAAAGGCTGGTTGGATAGATGTCATGTGCAGAGCTTCACAAGCCCAAACATTATGGAAATGTCATAACCTCTCATTCTTCCAATTCTGGTTATCTCTACTCTGATGAATTCACTAGCTCTGAATCCTCATCTGGAGCCTTGTCCCTTGTAATCTGACTGGTACATCTTCATATTTCATGTGGCTCAAATTCCTGGGGGTATCCAAAGGCATTGAGGTGGCCCGAAGTTATTGAGAGACAACTGGCTTGAAGGCCTTGGGTGGCCTGAAATCCTTGCAGGACCCATGTACCAAAATAGTGGCCCGAAGACCCATATAGATGAACATTTTATGAAACTAATGTACGGAACAATACCTGTTGCAGTGCCTACTACAATACTGCTACTGTACTACTACAGTAATCCAGAAATTGGACTCCACCCAAATTTGATCTCGAGTCTCTTGGATGTACTTTCCTTGTCCCTTGTAATAAGGATTTTTATATTTAAAATTTAATATACAAATACTTATATAATTAATATTATAAAATAAACATATTTTATAAAATCATAATGTTGATATTATGTTTTGCTGAATTTATGATAATTTTCTTAATTTTTTTCAGTGAAAAGTAAAAATGTAGTTTTTAGTCTTCTTTATGTTTAGTGAATTCAGAATTATTTCATAATTATGTAAAAATTAGTTAACCACAATCCAAGACACAAATTATATTATTTTATTAACATAAATTATTTTAATATATTTTAATCAATTTCTAAACCTATAATTTACTTTCCAAAGTCTAAAATGGAAACTTTCACATTCAAAACATTATTTTTGTTGAAACATTACTTTTCTATGAAGAAAGGAGTAATATAAAATTTTAGTTGACTATTTTGGATTAAAATAACATAAAAGGTGTCCAAATTGTCCAATACCATGGGAAATACCATGGTTTTCTATTTACCATTACATAGGTGTCTAATGGATTTATTTGGAATGTAATAACTCAAACCTTCCACTTTTCAAATAAATACCCACCTATACATCCATTTATATTCACAACCAATCCATCCTCCAAAAATATATGGTAGTTTTACCTCAAAATTAGTCCTCCCAGGGAGTCCTCCTAAGGTGTTCTCAATCCCCCAAGGTCCCAATCATCTTGTTATAGGAACAAATCTTTAGGGTAAGGGAAATATCCTTCTTTATCTTCATTTCAAGAACCATTTTTTTTCAAATGTATTATGAATGTTATATTCAGTATCTCTTATTTAATTTTTATTAATTAAAATACCACCAAATTATGTTTTATCAATGATAGACCCCTATACGCACTTTTTTTACCCTTAAAAAACCCCATGTTTTATTCCTGTTATGCTGCTGATTTTACTTCTCAAAATTTTTCTCTTCTCCCAAAGAAAACCTCTTCTATTTTCTTTTATTTTTGAATAACTAAACCTATTTATTTTTATAGTTTATTCACCAAGATGTAATAATGATTTATTTTATTTTGGTATTGACATACATAAAAACCATATTCCCTTTCCATGGGTTAATAATGGCATAATAATCATTTTTAATCACTTTTGAAGCACCATGATTTTGAAATAAACACGTATTATTTTATTCTCCAAGAGTTATTTACGAAATAATTTGTTATGATTTATATGGATCACATGATAATTAAGACATATAAAGGGTTCTCCTTGATAGTGCTCCAATGAATTAGGTAAATAATTTAATCTCTAGTGATGAAATATTTTACGATACCTTGGTGAATAACCTTGGTAATTTTTATGAAACCTCAGTGAAAAACCATGGTGATATTCTTATTAATGTATCATTTAAATAGTATATACACATTTCAATTTTATGATTCATGATATTTTTATTATGATATTCTCCTTTCTCCTTTTTTCATTCATTTTTTATATTCCTCATGTTTGTTTTTATATTTCTTATTGTCACATATAAAATGATTTCCTTGTTTTCCCTTACTAGGCCTTATGCCCACCCTATCATTTGAAGTATGTCCCCAGTTTATCAGATGTATTAAAAGTACTTAGGATTAACTTTTTAAGAATTAATTCACGTGGATTAAAATAATTTTTGTGTTTTTATATATTATGTACTTTATTTCCAAGAAACTAATCATTAAAAGATCCTATGTTTACAAAATGTAATTTAATGTTATATAATAAAATGGTGGGATTCCATAGTTGGTATCAAAATATGGTTTTGTTATTTTTGGAAATTTGGATTTGAAATCATTAGGAAAAAATATAAATAAAAGTTTAAATATAGGGAAACATATTTGTATTTTAGTGAAATAATAAGTGAGTGATTTTTGAGAAAATAAATCCCCATTTGGATACAAATAAGTGGATGTTGGTATAGAACAAATGTATATAGGGGTAAAACCTAAATATACCACTTTTTGTTAAAATCCAATGAGAACTGGTTCATGACAATGGACCATTATGTAATACTAGTTTTGCAATCTTGGGGGATATAATTTGGTAATAATAATATTTTTATGATCCATTATGAAGGATTTATATAAAATTTAATTGTTTTTAAGGAATAAGATATTTAAGCATGATTTTTTAAAATATAAAATTAATTTAAAATTATAATATTCATTAAATAAAAACATTTCTCACAAAGTTTTTCTTATTTTAGAAAATAGTGGGAAATAGGAGGAACTATGTAAACAGTGAGTTAAAAATACCATAAGATAAAATCCCTTCAATGGAAGATGGATTAGAAAACTTCATTATAATGAAAAATCAACTAACTTGAGTTATGAACAATAACAAGAATCATGCTGAGATACTGGATTCACCTCGATGGGAACAACTTTCCATTGAGTACTTTATACGTCAATGACCACCTTATTTTAGTGGATCTACCAACCCATTGATTGATGAACAATGGATAAGCTCTATATAAAATGTCTTTTCTATAATTTTTTGCTTTGAATAAGAGAAAGTCACCCTAGATATTTAACTATTTTAGGGAGAAGATGATCAATGGAGGGTACTAATTGAAAAAAAATCCAATATGGGATATTGATTCTATGGAGTGGGAAGAGTTCAAGGGAATATTTTTCAATAAATATGTCCCCAATTCAATGAGAATGAAAATGGAGAAGGAAATCCTAGATCTATAGAAGAAGGAAAATTAATCTATGGTAAGACATGAGATGAACTTTACAAGGCTTTCTAGGTACACCTCTATATTTTTCCTGGATCCTAATGAAATGGTTGATGGATTGTTTAGTGGAATAAGTACCCATATATAGAATAATCTAGCCAATTGAGACTGCAATAGCTATGAGGAGATATCTTGGAGTATTATGAAGGTTAAACTAGAGTTTAGTGAGATGCAGTGGTCTCAAAAATCGAAAGAGAATAATAGATCTCTAGATCCAAACATGGGGATGAATTTTTATCATGAAAGGGAGGAAAGAAAATGAAACTTCCAACGTGAAAAAATGCGGCAAGAATTATTTTTGGAACTTATTTCTTAGGAGTTAAAAATATTAAAAGTGTGGAAGAGATGACAATATAGCTCAGAACTATCGTAGTGAGATGAAGACTCAACTTCTCAACACTAACAATGAAGAGAATATGGTATAGGCCTAGCTTGAAGTCCAATGCTATAAGGGTGGAAATCTTGGACACTTTTCCAATAACTATCCAAATATGTAGATAGTGGATGGGAATCACCATCAACCTTAGAATAGTCCAAGGGAACAAGGTTGTGCTTTTTCTATCACGATGGCTAAATTTGAAGCTCCCAACGATGGTGTAGTGGGTAATATAATTATTCTCTCAAATCTAGTATTTACATTGTTTGATTACGGTTCTATACATTCCTTTATTTAATCCATGTTTGATAATAATATATAATCAATAATTGAACTTCTTGATGTAGAGATATCATTCAAGACTCTTTGAGGGATTATCCAAGCATCAACATTGTATAAAATCTCCAATATTTACTTTGGAGAGAATAATGTCACCAAAAATATAGTATTTATTCCCATGTTATAATTCAACATTATATTAGGGAAGGAATGGATCTCAAATTATAACACTAAGATAAACTGAAAAATAAGGAAATATCAATAGTCTTAAATTGAAAAACTATAGTTTTTTTCAAAGGAGAGATATATCTACTAGAGCAATATAAAAAGGCACCTCATTTATAATTCTTTATGTAAATTAGTAGTGAAGATAAATAAGGAAATGAATTTATAAAAATACAAAATGTCCCCATCATGATACATTAAATTGACATATTTCTCAAGGAGTTACCTAGACCTCCCCTAGAGATAGAGGTAGAGTTCTCAACTGAACTCAATCTTGGATCCAAGACCATATCAAAGACCCTGTATTGAATGGAAAATGTGGAGCTAGTGAGATTAAAGATAAAAATCCAAGATCTTTTAGAGAATGGGTTTATCTAACCAAGTGTATCTCTTTGGGGAGCACCTGTTCCCTTTGTAAATAATAAGGATGTATCAATGAATCTATGAATTAATTATAGAGAACTTAATGGGATCACAATGAAGAAAAAGTACCCTATTCCAAGTATTGATGATTTATTTGGCCAACTTCATGAGCTCAATTATTCTTTAAGGATGATCTTTGAATATGGGTATCATTAATTAAGGGTGGAGAAAGAAGATATTATAATGATTATCTTACAATCAAGATATAGTAATTATGATTTTTTTGTTATACCCATCATTTTGAATAATTCTTCTGATATTTTTATAGTTTTGATGAATATAGTCTTTAGGTACTACCTTGATAACATTATATTAGTTTTTATTAAAAATATTCTGAAAAACACAAAAATTATTGAGGAGAATGAGGATTATATAAGGGTTATATTGAAAATTATGAGGAAGTAGAGTCTATTTGGAAATTAAATCAAATTTTAATTTTAGATACAACATGTTTATTTCTTGGGGAACATTGTAACCCATGAAGGAATTTCAATTGACCCTGCCAAAACAATGTTTGTGGAGGAGTGGCCTCATCCTACAAAAGTAACTTAGATTTAAAGTTTCCATGGATAAACAAGATATTATAAGATGTTTAAAAAAACTATACATTCTAATCCACTAACAAAACTAACTCGAAAAGGGGTTAATTTCATCTGGATAAAGGAGTGTGAAGAAAGCTTACAAGATCTAAAGAAGACATTGGTCCCTAAACCTATGTTAACTCTTCCATATATTAGAGAAGGATTCATTATTTTTAGTGATGCATCTCTGAAATTGATTTTTTGTGTTCTCATTCAAAATGATAAGGTTATTGATAATGCATATTGATAGTTAAAGGATCATGTGAATAATTATCCTACACATGATATGAATCTAGCTTTGTTATTTTCTCTCTGAAGATATGGAGGCATTATCTTTATTAGGAGAAATGGATATATACACAAACCATCAAAGTTTGAAGTATATTATTATGCAACATGAATTGAACATGTTATAGAGGGGATGGTTGGAAATTCTTAATTAATATTATTGTTTAAATCATTATCACCCTGGAAGATAATATAATGTCACTGATGCATTAATTAGGAAAGACACTGTTTTTTAGCAATGATGTGGATTCAAGGAGATGTATTGATCAAGGACCTAGTAAGGTCGAACATGGGAATCATGAGGGAGGATAAATCATCACTACAATCCCAAATGATTGATCAACCTTCATTATAATAGAATATCAAGAAATATAAAATAGAATATCCCTTTTTACAAAATAATTTAGAGGTTGTTAAGAATAAGAAGTTTCTTGAGTTTAATATTGATAAAGAAGGTGTTCTAAAATTTATTACAATACTATGCATTCCATCTGGTCTGGAGATAAATAAATAACTGATGGATGAAGCTCATAGTTCTACATTTTCTATACATCATGGAAGCACTAAAATTTATTGGGACCTTCGTGATCATTATTAATGGGATAACATAAAAAGGAATATTACCAACTACAGTACAAGGTGCTTATCATGTTAACAAGTGAAGGTGAAGTGAAATCATCCAAAAGGGGTATTAAAATTACTACCCAAACCAACCTGGAAGTGGGGAAATACCACTGTGGGATTTGTCACTAGTCACTTGAAAAAATCCAAAGGAAACAATTCAATATGGGTTATAGTGGATCGTCTTACCAAGAATTTCTATTTAATATATATTGAGAAATATTTATCTCTTGATCAACTTGTCAAGATATACATAACGGAAGTGGTGTGGTTTCATGGAGTGCTACTTTTAATCTTTTTAGATCATGATCCAATGTTGATGTTAATATTTTGGAGGAGTCTTAAACATTCTCTGGATACTGAATTGAATTTCAGTATGGAATATCACCCCCAAACTGATCATCAATCTAAAAGGACTATTAAGACACTCAAGGACATGTTGAGAACATTCTCAATGAAATTTAAAGGTTTATGGGATCAGAACTTCTCATTATTTGAGTTCTCATACACAAAAAATTCCATTAAAGTATTCAAATAGCACCCTATGAATATCTATATGGAAAGTGATGTAGAAATACTACTTGTTGGGATGAATTTTGTGAGAGAAATCTTCTTGGGTTAGATCTCATGTAAGTGATGAGGGAAATTTTTCATTCCATCCAACAATACATAAATTCTACTCAAAGTTGGAAGAAGTTCTCTGGTGAAAACCTTATAAGGGACTTGGATTTTGATGTTGGAAACAAATTTTTCCTTTGAATATAACCACGTAAGAGATTTTTGTGGTTTTTAAATAAAGGAAAGCTTAGACTTAGGTAAATTTCCCCCTATTAAATCCTTGATTGCATAGGATCAGTGTCCTATCGACTATCACTTCCACTAAATCTATCTCGTATTCATGATGTATTCCACATATCTATCTTGAGGAAGTACATACTTGACCATTAACAAGTACTAAGTCAAGAGGTTTTACAATTCAAACATGAACTCTCTTATAAGGAGTATCCGGTGGAGATATTGGACCAAAGAGACAGGGTTCTATGAAATAATACTTCCCACCACATTAGAGTGTTATGGAAGAACCAAAAGTATAAATAAGATTCATGTGAACTAGAAGAAAAAATGAGGCAGAAGTAGCCACACCTTTTCTCAATTGAATGAATGATTTGAAATTTTGAGGACGAAATTTCTTAACATGGGTATAATGTAACGACCTAGAATTTTTAAATGATAGTTGTTCCCAAAAAATGAGTGTTTTATTGTATCAAAAACAACAAAACCATAAATATTTAGTAAATTAAGTGAGTATAAAGGTAAATTTGACCATTAGGTAATAACAATTATCTTACTATTAGTAAAATATGATTATTGGTCAAACATTACCATTGGTAAATATGATAGTTTGAGACTATACTCTTGGAAATATTTTTTAGTTTATGATTTGTACAAATGAAAAATAATAATTAATGCAACAAAGAGAAACATTGCCCTAAACTTGTATAGTTGTTCTATATAAAGACCATTTTTTGGTTCTTGGGAAGGAGGTAGTTTCACTGGGCTTTTCTCCTGACCATGCCCAAGCTGATATTTAACAAGTAAAGCTTCAATGAAATCACCCACAGAAGAAGTTCAAGTTAGTGTAAATTACCACTCAAGTGATGTTAGATGAGCAGACCCATGAATGTATCATCATCACAAACCTTACCCTTAGGTGGTATGTGGGTGTTATAAAGGGTTATGTGACAATGAGTTATTAACTTAATGATTAATTTCATTGTTTACATAAAATTTTTATTCCATCATTATCATTTTAAGAATAGTTTTTCTTAATAAAATTGAGATGTATACAAATAAAATGATTTTTTTGGATAGAAAATGTTATTTTTAGAAAAGACATAAATATTTATAATGAAATAATATATTATGAATAAAAAATATTTTAATGATATATTAGGATCAAACACTTTTATTTTAATATATATTATAATATAATTTAATTATGTCCTTCAAAATATTTTAGTGTCTGTAATTTTATAATGCATTTTCAATCTGTTATTAGGTTTAATAAATAAGGATTTTCATATTTAGAAGTTAAAATAATCATATTTTGAGAATTATTTTTATAAAATACAAATAATTTTTGAAATCATCATATTGATATTAAGTTAGGCTTAATTTATGAGAATTTATTAAAATATTTTGTTTTTCAGTGAATAGTAAAAATATAGTTTTCAGTTTTCGATAAGTAAAATTACATCATAATTATGACATAATTATTTAAAAATTAGTTAACCACAATACAATACTATAATTATTTTTTTAATAATTTCAACTATTTTAATATACTTTAATCAATTTACAAACCTATAATTTACTTTCCAATGTCTAAAATGGAAACTTTTACATTAAAAATAATAACTTTGTGGAAACGTTAATTTTACATGAAAAAAGAAGTAATATAAAATTATGTTTGAAACATTTGGATTAAGATAATATAAAATGTGTCCCATTATTCCAATACCATGGGAAAATACCATAGTAAAGCTCATGGTTTTTCATTTACCACTACCTAGGTGTCGAAATCCATTATTTGGAAATTAAGAGACAAGTCCTCCAACTTTTCTTTAAATACCCACCGATTTATCCATTTCATTTCACTAAAATCCATAATTCAAAAATATATGGTATTTTTACCTCCAATGGATTCCTCCCCAGGTTTTCTCAAGCCCCTAAGTTCCCAATCCTCATGTTTTCGGAACAACACTTCAAGAAAGGGAAATATCCTTCTTTTATATTCATTTCTAGAATTTTTTTGGTATATGTCCTATGAATGTTATGGTAAATATATATTATTCCATTTTAATTCACTCCTTTCTTAAAAATTATGTTTTATCAATGGTATACCCATGTCCCATATCTTTTTATCCAGTTTTAAAACCATGTTTTATACCCGTCATGCTGTCAATATTACTCCTCAAAATTTATTTCTTCTCTACAATAAATTCTCTTTTATTTTCATTTTTTGAATACACAGACCTATTTATTTTTTAGGATTATTCACAAAAATTTATAAATTATTTATTTTATTCTGGTTTTGATATACATAAAACCAGTATTCCCTTTCCCAGTGTTAAAAATTACTTAATGATCTTTTTTATGAAATTTTGAAATGTCATGATTTTGATATGATACCCATTTTATTTTATTCCCTATAAGTTATTTATGGAACAATTTATTATAATTTATGTGAATCATAATAAAATTAATACATATGAAGGGTTAACCATAATATCACTCCAATAAATTGGGTAAATAATTTAATCTTTAGAGATGACATGTTTTATGATAACTTGGTGAATAACCTTGGTAATTTTTATGACACCTTAGTGAAAAACCTTGGTGAAATGATTCTAAATATCTCATTTAAAATTTTCAGCCACATATACATGTTATGATTCATTTTATTATTATTATTATATTCCCATTTTACTTCTCTCATTCCATTGTTACATTCCACAAGTTCTTATTGATATTTACTATTGTCACATGTAAACGTTTCCCTTGTTTTTCCTTACTAGTCCTTATGGTCACCCTTTCATTTTATGTATGTCCCTAATCCATGAGACATTGTAAATTTATATAATATAACCATATTAATAATCCATTCAATTGAATTAAAATAATGATTTTTGTTTTCATGTATTATATACTTTATTTCCATGAAACTAAACATTAAAAGATCCTCTGTTTATACAATGCAAAGTGAGGTTATGTAATAAAAATGTGGGATGTGATATGATTCATCAAGGGTTAATGATTATTCACACATATAATGAGGGGAATTTTTTAGTAGACTTCTCATATTTTAAAGGAGTTCTAGAGGAGGCATTGATTGTTTATCCAAGTGCTAGATCTATTCCTAGGCATTGTAAGGATTTTATTTTTGGAAACACTCTCATGTTTCACCACATCAAACCCACTTCATGATATTTGTGTGTTTCATCATCCAGGTTTTCATTTTTTCTAATAAAATGATTAAAAATTTTATTTTATTTATTAGTTAGAAAATATTGATCATTTTTATATATAAATCATTGGAAATTCCAATCAATGAAATGAAACTGATTTCAAAAATATGTGAATTATGACCCAAAACCATACATAATAAAATTTTCTATGAAAAATTAAAATTTATTAAAAATGAAAAAAAGAAAAATCGACTCTTTGTTACATATGAGGTATCTAATTTCTTGTTAGGAGGTTAAATATTTGAAATTTCACTCATCACATTTCCCTATTAGTTTTTTTAACAGTGAAATATTTTCATCCAATCCACATCAATGATTTGGGAGTTGGTCCATGTTATGGAGCATAAGAGGGGAACTCATAAAATGAAGTCTTTTACCATTTTTTTTAATATTTCACCATTAGTAGAAATTGGTGACAAATTTTTTCCTAAATAAATTCTAGAGGAAGAAAAATTATTTTCTGTTTTAAAATATCTTAATCAAGATACACACCAGAACCTAATGGTTTTCCAAGATCCTTCCATGTTTCAGTTTGGAATTTTATCCAGAAATATTTGATAATGGTGGTGTGGTAATACATCAAGAATTTTCATTTTCCTTGATATACAACTTACACTATGGTTCCTCTCATTCCTAAGGTGAAATATCCAACAGTGTTTGTGAATTTTTACCCACACGTTTGTGTGATTTTTCATACATGGTTCTCACAACAGTCCCAGACACTATATTATATTGGATATTACTACACCAAACCTCAAATGAACAACATATTTTCTTAACAGGATAGAGTATTCAGGAGGTGACAAGCCTGTCCCAATAAATCTTAGAAATAATTGATAGTAATATGAATGGATTTAATTTCCTTGTCATGATTGATATAGTGAAAGCTTATGATAAATGTAATTTCACTTCACAATAGAAGTACTTAGGAATTTTGGATTTTTAGAATGTGTTTTTGAAATCATTTTTAACTACTTATCATCACCCTGGTTTATAATATATTTTATGGGGAATTTTTTTGATTATTTAAAATTGATATGCAGTCTTATCCAGGGAGATATATTGTTACCACATTTATTTATCTTGGACTAGTATGAACAAATTAAGATGTTAAACTCTAAAATTTAAAGAGTGATGGTGAAATTCTTTAAAGGTTAGTCTATCTTCATTAAAATATCATATTTATTTTTCATTTATGGCATGAATATATTCCTCAATGGAAGAATAAAGACAATTAAATGCTTTATATATAATTTAAATGATTATTTTATTAGGATTGGACAATTCATTAATGTTTAAAAGAGAAACATTTCTATTACCAATAAATTCTTGGGAATTAAATAAAAAAATAATTAAAAAAATGATAGGTTTTTCTTGAATAAAATTAATAAAGAAAATTTTATGAGATACTAGGTCAAAAATGAGAATCAGTATCCACTCTTTCCGGGGAATTGTTTACATAATTATGAGCCAAATTACTAAATGGGGATCCATTTCTTCACTTTTGGTGGTAGGATTTCCATCATCAATAATTTTCTTTATTCCATGTCAAGAAAAGTTATTTTTGTAATATGTGATCCAAAGTCTTTCATTATATGAATTGATACCATACTCAATAGCATTATATGGGATTATTAGTATTATGGAGGACATCACTGGGCCAGTTAGAATATTAAAACAATTCCCATTAAGAAGTGAGGAATTAAACATACATGAATTGATGATACCCTATAGTTCATGGAAGAAAACACGTGAATGGTATTATTTTTCTTTAATTTTTTGGTCAATATTTATTCCTAAAAAGTATGAAAACTCTTATGTTTACTTGATTTATAAGTAAAATTAGGGCCCTCACCTCTGTAATTTCTTATGTGAATCCCTTATCATCATGTAGGTAAAGAAAATATGGATTATTTTTGGTGGTTTCATAGAAATTTAGAAAAGGAAATTGGACTAGTAATATTCACTTCATCCTTGGGTACCCAGTTCCTAACATTAATTTCATATATGTGATCAAAAATTTCACTTTCATTAATAAGATATTGGACTTAGATCAAAGGTCGTTATATTCGAAGATTTAGTTGGTCAAGGATCCTAATGTATGTTTCCTCACTCAATCTCCCTCTAGTTTAATCAGACTCTCATCCATTCCAAATTCTATTCATGTTCATTCTAATGAGGATTCATGGTCCATTTATCATTGGTGAAACATTATTCCTAGAATGGTGATCCATCTTGTGTGGCATATCTAGAATCAGGATTTATTTATTGAAATTTAATATAATAAGGCCTCAAAAATGTTTTAAAATGGATGTTATATTGGAGAGAAAATATGAAATCAATAATGTATCTATTCTTTTAAGGGGTGTGGGCTCAATACACCTGGTTTCTCTTAAAGGATTCATGGGGGCTTTGAATCAATTCCTCTAAATTTATAACATTATTACCATCTATGACCAGTATAATATATGTGTTATCATAGATTTTATGTAAATTTTTTCATTTTTATCATTATATTCTAGGTTTATTTGGAGCTATACCCCTATGGTCAACATAATAGAGTCAATCCAATTGAAAACCACATTATAGAGAGTTTATTTTTTTTACTATCACAACACACAATTTTACTTAAAATAGTTTTTTTATCCCGAATTTCCTTAGGTGGTGGATCCCCTCCTCTTCTAATCCAATTTTTTTATAGGATTAGGGAAGGATCCATCCATTGGGTAAGATGGCCCAATCCCTTATTTCATTTTTTTTTCTAAATAAAATTATTTATATTGATAGTGTATTTATGAGTTATTCAATATTGATCATGGTGATATCAATAGTATTAGAGACTCTAATCTAAAAAATAAAAATTATTAGAAAATTTTTATAGGATGATAAAGTAAAATATGTAAAAACTCTTACTAAGATCAATTTAAATTCATTTAAAAAAAATAATATTTTAGTCATTAATATATATATAAGTTATCATCTTTCTTAAAAGGAGGTCAAACCTTTGATTGTACACACAACACATTTCTCATTTAGTTATTAGAAAATTGTGTGTTTTGAAGTGTTTAATTAATAAAATCAACCATATTATAATTCAAAAATAATTTTTAAATTTTATTTTATATTGATTTTGTTTCCATATGTTTCTATAATAATTTTAAATTGTAACAGTTGAAATTAAAATTCGATTTTGTTGGTTTGGTATTAGGCAATGAACAATTAAATTTTTAATTTGTTTTTGGATTTGAAATTATATATTAATTTGATATTTTCATTCCTTATAATTGATAAATATTTATAAATGGGTTAATTTATATATATGAAATGGATGAAAAAAATTAAAAATTCACAAATAACTTTGAATCCATTTGAAAAAATTGTGTCCAAAATTCCCCTTTAAAAAGTGTTATATGATTTTTGGAACAAAATTTTGTAACTAAATATATTTTATATATGAAAAAATATCATAAAATAAAATAATAAAATTTTTATTTTTATATTTGAAACTCTTCAAACTGGATTCTTTTGGTGGGGGTTATTATTCCCACCCAATCTTTTACTTCACTGACCTATTTAGTTCTTATTACTCTTCCCCCTGTGTATTAACCTCCATTCTAAATTTCTTCCACCACATTCTTTATATGTCTTCATCCTAATTCTCCTTGGTTCTCACCTATAATATCATTGACTATAGGAATTCAAATGGATGACCTCAATGTTAGTTACTATCATGAAATGAATCTCTAAGATCACATGAGGGAGCTAAGCACCTTATACTCTCCACGATCAAGGATTCAAATGACCTCATATAGTATGAAATAGATTATGAAAAAATTTGGATGAAGATAATAAAGGAATAGGGGAGGGAAAAGGTGACATAGGTCATTAAGATCCAATTAAAGGTAATGATGTAAGGTATCAATTATTTTACATTGCATAAAGTATAGACAGAGTCTGAAATAAAGAACCAATGGATGGAAAATAACACTAGAATTTATAAGTATACTATGTAGAAGCTAAGAGTTCAATGTAGACAATTTTTTATAATAAATATGTCATAGAATGAATATTTAAAGAGGTGGAAAAAATGAAGGGACGTAGAGGAGGCCAAGGTAGAGGGAAGATGATTGATGTTCTATATTGTAGGTTGATCCAATAATGTGCTATATAAAGGATTTTGGTAGAGGTGAAAAAAGTGACAGAGATGGTGGAGTGGAAGATTCAAGTAGTGTATATAGACAATAAATAGCTTAAAAGTGGGAGGGTATACTTCTATGGTGCCATTGTTGTTGTAGTGGTGACAACCATGAAGTATGGGGCCTGGAAGCACCAACCCACCAGTTTGCATGTCTTGGAAATAGCGGATTCCATCATCTAATTTTGGAACCTAATGAAATTTTATATCACTTTTTTAATATTATGACATTATAATTATTGTTTTATACAGTGATATCTGTTCATAAGTGAATTATAAAAATATAGTTGAGAATGTCATTATGAAACAAACATGATCCCCAACTTTATTTACATGGAATATTAGTGGGAACATGTGTGGTTCACTCTTTTAAACTAAACTAAAATACTTAATGTTGAAACAAAATATCTAGATTGACCTTATTATATATACAATAAATAAAAATATTAATAGATCCACTTGAAAGGATACCCATTCATCATGGATATATGGGAAGATCTATATATTTAAAATAATATACAAATGTAATTCCATAAAAATACAATTAAAAAATATATTTTTTTTAAAATCATTCATAACTAAAAATATATGAACATAACATACATATACCTAAACTGGAAAAGTAAAACAACTCATAAACAATGTACAGAAGTGTCACATGAGTGACATATTCCCTATAGAATTCTGAAGTATATCCCTCATCATGTAAGACTGAAATATCTATAAAAATCTCCTAAAAGTGTCCAACATAAATCTATAAATCACGTTCTATGACCATCGAGTCATGGGATATTGTTGAATCATGGTGGATAGAGAATCCTAGATGATAATAAATGCATCTTACGATGTATCCCTCTTAAATAGTAGATTCAAGATATAAAATTTCTCTATTTTATTACATTATAATTTTTGTATTTCCATCACACATATAATAGAATTTATAGAATTGAACCTAGACATGTTAAGTTAAGATAGATAATATTGAGGTCACATCATTCATGAATTCTTCACAAGGAATTTAAAGTTATAACTGTGTATGTTAACTTTATGAACACCCTTTAAAAGTCCCTTTGTTAGCTAATCTAAAAAAATCCATATCAATCTTACAAATTCTAATGTTATGATAAAAAACGGTTGTATTATGGGTTGCAAGTGGAAACTATTATAAAAAGTAGATTTTTTATTCAGAATTCAACATCACTTATTGGTAACTTATGTGAAATTGTAAATTTTTGGATTTTCACTTCAAGTATTATCTAAAATAACATTAACACCATGTTGGTGGAGGTCTTCACAATTATTATTTTTATAACCAAAGTGAAAAACACAACCATTGTAAATTTCATATCTGATAAACTAATAATCGAACAGAAAATTTCATCCGATTTGGGATTTAATGTTGGTTCTTCTGATAAAAGATGTTAAAACCTAGCTTTTATCATTAATTAGTAAGGTAAATTATTTTAAAAACTTCTATAAAAAATAAAAACCCAAATGAATTGGTGTTTTGATTATATTTACACTATTTTCTCAAACCCTATCTTTCGTGAGTCGCAAACACAAAACAAGACTTTCTTAGTCCTAATTCATCATTTTAGTCCCCTAATTACATGATTATCCATTTAATTCAATATCTTTTCATCAGTTTCCCACATTTAAACAAAATCATATCCCTCCTCATCTCTTCTTTGAGTTATAAAATTACTATTGATGATTTCATTTCCAACAATGCTCCCACATAATTTTGAGCAATGTAATGGCTGATTTCGATTTTTTTCTTTTTTCATCACCGATATACTACCTACATCTAAATTTTTAGTGATTTATATTTTTATTTAACTTTTTAAAATATTTATTATGTGTTTTTTATTTTTTAAATTGGTTTCATCTATTTATTTTTGAAAATGAGCTTATTTAATTGTACACATTTTAAAATTACTTCACAATTGTTATATATCTATTCTTCATATATATACTGTTTGCATCAACATTATTTTTTAGTAAAGATATTTTTTATTTATGTAAAATATATAATAAATGATTATGATTATTAAATTGTATTTATTTATTATTTTCAGTCATGCTCCAATTTAATTTTATATAATATGATGTTTTTTACTAATTATTTGTCTATGTTTATCTTTGATATACTATATGTATATGCATATTTTCAGTAAATTTTTAATTTCCTTTGTTTAAATGATATGTTAAATATTTAATATTATAATTTTTTATTTACCTATTCATTGTTGAATCAAATGTTTTATCCATTTTTTATATTCAATTCATTCATTAAATCATAAAATTTTTTATATTGTGTAATTGTTTAATTTGATTGTATATTTATGAATAAATATTTAATATATTGTTTCTTATAATTACATGTATATGAATTATTAGATCGCTCCTCCATTATATTACATATATTTATTTATGATATTAATGTTTAGTTTATAAAAAATTTCTTTTGATTAAATGTTTATTAAAATATGGTTAATTGGTTTTTTATTTGATTATATGTTTCATAAATTTATATATACTTTGATTCTATTGGTTTTATATTTAATCAATTTATATTTTTATATGTTTTTATGTTTTAAATTCATAATTTTATATATATTATCAATTGTTTTTATGTTTTAATATTATTATATTTTATAATGAGATTATAAAAAATTCAAGGATCAAAAGTTCTATAAATTAATGAAATATTACTCAAGAATATTTGAAAGGGGTTGAAAATTTATTGGAATTATTAAATAAATCTAGAAAGAAGAGATATAATTTTCAATCCATGTATGAAGTGTTTGAATATTATAAAATTTGGGTGTAGAGAAAATCACACACCATCTTATTTTCATTGGTTTTAATCAGAATTATACCTAATAGATCTATCTTTTTAAAATTAAAAATTAGTCAAGATCCAATTATGATTAATATAACATGAGGTATATGATAATTTTTATAAATGAATTAATGATGTACGAATTGAAATCATTGAGAAAATAGGTAGTATTGAACAATTGTATAGAGATGATAAGAAGTTGATATTCCATGGTTTTAAAAAGATTATAGTGTCATCAGTAGTGTTTAGATTAATTTAACTGAAATAAAAAAATGTTTGGTGTGACTAAAGTTTCACTAAAAAACATTAATGTTTTTATAACTTACTTTCATAAGGAAATGAGCCTCTAGATTCCAAATAAAATAAAAAAGATTATTCTTAATGAGATTGTGATATAAAAAAATACATGATTTCCCCAATAACTTTGTTCTTTATAGAATGGAATATGAAATTGTATAATAATGTCTTAAATGTGGGATATCATGATATAAGATAGATAATAAATCCAACTATGATTCATTATCAAGAACATGGACTAAAACCATCCACTAAAGAAATAAGTAATCATTAAATAATTTGTTGTTTAAAGCATCAATTTTAAAAATTAAACTAATGCAAAGAGTCTATTATGGAATAAATATGACTGAATCACTCTTGAAAACCTAAATCACTCTATTTGTTCACCATATTTTAAGAGATTTGAGGAAAAAATTCTTAATTTTGAAAATAAAGTTAGGAATATCTGAACGGGACACTGAACAGATGGAATAACTCCATTTTGGAGGCTCAATATCCATTAATGTTTAGGTTATGTAATATTTTTAGTGTATAACCTGTCCACAAAGACATGTAAAAAGAAAAAGCATGTTGTTATGATCTTGTTGATTTTTAGAATAAAGTAGCCTAAAATATATAATGGTGTTTATCTATCACTATTGAATGTTCCTTTTAAATTTTTATAGGAAGTAGGTGTTATAGTTTTTGGTGCATATTTGAAATTATATTTTTATTTTACATGTTATCGAATTTTTCACTATAAATGACTTTCCAAAATGATGAAACATATCTTGATATAGAGTTAATGGTCAAAAATATCTTCTAATTTGTGAAATAGGTAATTCAAATAATAAATAATGGAATTGAAAAAATATATATTGTATGGGGCGTGAAATATTTTTATCAATGGATCATTGTTATCAATGAAAAAAATTTGATTCAATTATTTACAGGAGTACGATTTTCCCCACAACCATTATTACCTGAAGAATATTAGAATATGGTGAAAACATTGATATTATATTTATAAAAAAGGAATTTCTAGTCATTAGATAAATACATGGAAGAAATGTTTCATCCTATTTAATCTACCATAAAGGATATTTTTAGTGGTAAAACATAAAATTGATGTTATAAATGTTGATAAAGACATATGTGATGATTTTATGTGAGAATTGTTAGACATAAAAGGAGATACAAAAGATAGTTTAAATACAATATTATAATTAATATCCATTAGAACACATCCAAATTAGACTCCACTATAAAAGGACACAAAACCTATTTACCTTTGGATTATAACACATTAAGGAAGGGTGATAAGAAAAAAATCATTCTTTTCATGGTAATAATGTACCCATTTTGTTTTCTTAAATTGTGAAAATTTTGGGTCCATTGAAGGATTTAATGTTAATAGGTATAAAATCTCAGGAATGTCATATATTAATGCAATAACCACTAATAGTTAAAGTGTTTGACATATTTATGATGCCTATTAGAAATTATATCATCAAGTTGTGTTGCATTTTTAAATCCATTTGTAGAAAAGTAATTAATCTGAATTTGTTATATGATATGAAGAGTAAAACCTCGTACTTTGTCAACTAGAAATGTAATTTCGACAATATTTTATGATATAATGGTTTATCTGAGGATTCATTGTATAAAATAAGAAAAAATAAATGGGCCTTTTTATTTACATTGGATGTATCCTATTGAAATATAAATCAATACTATTAATGGTTATGTTAAAAATATGCATCCATCATAGGCCTCTAATATTCAAAAATATTTATTGAAATTGGATATTGAGTTATATAGAAAATATTTATATGATTTAGAGAATTTTTTCTCCATATATCTTGATAATTGATAGAAAAAGTAATGTAATCAATAGATTAAAAATAATGTGAATTACACATGATGATGTTATGTAGGCACATTTATACATTTTAAACAAAATAAGTGAGGTTAAACCATATATAAAATCACATATTTCTATATTGAAGGTATGATATCCAAAATGAAATGAAAATTGGTTGATAAATAAATATAAAAATTCATTTTTTTAATGGTCTAAAGTGAATGTTAACAATGATTTATTTACCTCAGAAATATTGAAATGGTCAACAGGGGAGAAAGAATTAATGTGATTATATGGTCATATTTTTATATTAATGTTTACAAATTTTACATAAAAATATGTACAACTACAGTACCATTCAAAATGGTGGAGTAATGATCATTGATGAAGCACCGCATTTTTCATGTGCCGAAGACGAAAACCTGTTTTTTTCATCAATAAGATATTTTGGAGTTACTTAAGATATATATAAATATATATATGATTTTCTGTACTATATTTTGAGTACTAGAATTTAATTATATTAGGGTTGACAATAATAATGGTTTTAAATATAATGATTATGGATTTACCCTTTTTTTAAAATATTTAGTTTTAATGATAAATTATTTATCTTGGATAATTCTTGAAAAAAAGATATTTCTTGTTATTAACCCATCGAATAATGAATGGTTAATTTTTTTTACAGGGAAAAAATTCATTTTGGTGATGAGAATATTAATGAAATTGAGACATTATGTAAGATTTATTAACCTATTACATGATTACATAAGGTTAAAAAATTATTGTGATATAGACATAGTCAATGCAATACCAAATGATCACATAGTATATATTTTAGAAAATACATTGTTATTCTCCGAATTATTTAGGTAAATATATAGTTTACATTTTTTTAAACATATATATGTAAAAAATCTTTATTTTATATTTCTGTAAATATATAATGACCATTTTAGTCATTTTTTTATTAAATGTTATATTCAAAAATTTCAATTAAACATTTTTTGGGTTGAAAAACCAAACATCGTAATTTTTTTATAAAACATACATAGGTAAAAACACTTTCTTAACAAAAATATTTTATTCTACAGATGTTGATAATTATTTAAATTTTGGAATTTATTTTTCAATTTATCATTTTAATATACACTTTTTTGGTTAAATAATCTTGATATCATTAATCTTTTATAAAACATACACACATAATGAATTTTTTTTAACATTGATATTTATATTATTAAATGTTCATTTTTTTCATATTAATTTCTATACTCATAAATTTAAATTACACATTATATGTATTATGAAGCTTGATTTCATTATTTATGTGAAACTATTTCTTGCTATTTATTATTTTAAAATATTAATTTTACTCTATTACTTAAAAAAAATATTTATAATTTTTTTCTATTATTAAAAGTCAATTTTTTAATTCATTGAAAAGATAAATTATTATAAATTATTGTTAAAATGAATTTAATTTCATTCACTAATTTAAATTATATACACAAAGGTATAAGAACATGTTCAATGGTATATGCACGTTTTTTCATATTAATATACTTAAAATAATTAATTTTTATGGAAATTAATTTTATATATTTCAATATTATAAGAATCACTACTAGTGACCCTCAAAATGTAGAGTATTCTTTTTCTCCAGATAAGATGATACATATATTTGGTAAACGTATGATTACACATTTACAAAAACATCCACTTTCTCATGGGGGCATTGGTTGGAAATTGAGTTTAATGAAAAAAATCCAACAGACCATAATGAAAATCATTTTCAAAGTTATATGGCCATGAAAAGACATTATAGGATTAATATTTTATATCCTGATTGAAATAGATATGATAAGAGTAAAAATATAAGTTTTTGGAATCTATAATAGTAAAATAATTCATCAGATTTTTTTTCTAATTATTTAAATAATTTATATTTTATTTCTATTAATAAATTTCATAAATTATATATATCATTTGACATTCACGATATGAAATAATATAAAAATAGGTGGTGAGGTCTTGCAACATTTAGATTGAGATATTTTAAAATAAAATTTATTCAATTTATATTTTTGGGGCACAACATAATGAAAACCCATGCCTCAAATATGTGTTAATAGTTATATATAAGTGGGATAATTTTCTAAGAATTCAGTTGGAGTAAACCTTTCTTGTATGGTAATTAATGATTATAAAATCATTTTTGTAAAATTATTTTTTAATTACCTTGAAACTTCTTCATTTATTTTTATATTGTAGGCCACAAGGAGTTCTCACCCAGAGATGGATTCATAGAATATTTACACTCATAATTTATTATATAGAGGTTATCAGTATATATATGAGGAAATTATTGGTGAAAAGATTGAGTAATAAAGATATTAATCCAGTAGCATCCTAGAAGAGGTTCAGTTCAGCCCTCCATCTCTCCCCATATGAAATGAAAAATAGGAAAGGGGGAGGTTGAAAAAATTGTACATTTCTTATGAATATATCAAAATAAATAGTGGATAATATTATAATAATATAATTATTATCTTTCATAAATATTCGTGTTTTATAAACTCATCATAGTAATATAAATTTTCATATAGTATTTCTGGATTCCATTAATGAGAAATCATCATAAAATAATTTTATCCCTAAGGTCTGGAAGGACATTCTATCTACTACTTTAGGAATGCAAGAACACCCAGACCACATAAGAGGATATAAGGTGGGTGTAAGTATTAAAATTGATTTTTGTTATCATAGTTTGATATCGAGGGAGACTGAATACTATGATTAAATAGAGTACTTGAAGGATGATCTAAGAGAGATGAATTATTTGAGAGAATATCAAAATAAATAGTCATTATAGTATATATTTGAAAAAAATGATGAAATAGACACAACCTATCAATATTAACTAGCCTACCCAGTCTACATATCCTAACTATCATGACCCCCACCACCTCATTCAGAACTGATTGTTTATTATGAGTTTCATTATGTGGAACCCCATTCAGATATTGTATTGTATGAGACCGTATATAACTTGGGTGATTACGTACATCACTGACTTATACTGTCAGATAATGTAAGGGTAACCGTGCTTGAAATTATTGAACTGACTATTATAATGTCATTTCCTACCAAGGAGGTGTCTATAGATGTATAGATTAAGGGTCTTTTTTTACTCTAACTATTTAGTCTATTTATTTATTTGACATGTGAGGTATATGTTGTTTCCTCAATTTTAATATAATATTATTTTTAAATTGTATATAAATTTTCATACATTAACCTTATATAACATTATCTAAAATCTAAGGATTCATTGAAAAACAAATAAATATTTCATGAACTCTCACCAATATATAATTCTTAGTTTTTTAAAATTTTATCAAAATTAGCAATGAATCATTTTGTTTTGGAGAGATATTTTGAGTTTCCAGTGACTAAAAAAATTTACTGGAGAGACTATGAGTTCAGAGTATTTAAAAAATACATTTTGGAAGCTTTTATTGATAATGATCTTCCCATGTACATGGTGAATGTTTTTCCATGAAATTAAATTTTATTTCAATTTATAATATCTTTAAGTAAATGTAACCTTTAGTGATTCAATATATTAATTATCTAATTAGGTATCTATACACTCTTTTCCTATAATATGGGACGAATTTGTTTTTATAGATTTATGGATCAATAATATATATTAATTGTTGTGAACTACGTCAGGATGAAATCTAGAGTGAAATATATTGCTAAAATATTATAAAACGTAGAGATCAAATGTTGGTTACTTTTATTACATAAAGGGTAAGAAGACTTTTATATCAATGAACTACTAATCATCATAATATCATTCTTGTGAATTTTTTTTGTAGACTTTCGATTTTAAGTATATTTTTTCCACATGAATGTAGAACATATTGGTTATTCTATTTATTGGATGAAGATTATTATAGATTTCTAGAATTGTTGAATTCATAATTTTCATACTATTTTATTAGTTATATAATCTATATTTTTTCAGGATACATATGTTTTATTAATTAATAAATTAAATCAAAACCTATCATGGAATTCATTTGAAAAATGAACTTATCGATAAAAAACCCAAATTAAATTAATTGTGTGTATTTTAATATATAGTTCTGTGTTTTTGAACAAGAGAAAAATCAATTGGATTTTGAACTTTTTAATTTACTGACTGGTTCTTTTTTAAAACTGATATTAAGAATTTAATTCTAAGAATTTGAATGCTTTTAGGTGATGTTTTGAAACTTGGGTGAAGGCTCATTAAGTTTATCGGGTGGATCAAGGAGTTTCAGGACCACTGAACCCAGAAAATTCATGTTTTGAAAACCTGTAGAGGACACACAGTTTGTCTGAAACTGTATGGCCCACTGTAGGTAACCGTGTGGAATTGTTTAAGGGGACGTTTCTTTGCACATTGGTTTTTCATGATTGATATTTTGAGGAAGTTCCTCAACATTTCTCATCACACTATCTACCCACAGTTAGGCTAATTATAGGGGAAAAACCATGAAAGGGGATTTTCTTAAATAGGGGGAGTCACATGGTTGGCACACAATTTTCCAAATTGTTCGGCATAAATCATGTGGTGTGTGTCTTTTAAAAATAATTTTTAAATTAAATTAAATTAGGTTAAATTAAAATAAACGCTACCCCTCACCCCTCATACCTAATTGTGACACACCAGGGGGGTTCTCCTTTGATGCACAACACATCCCTCTCCTCCGGCTCCTCCATCGACCACTGATTTTGTCTGTTTCATCACGATTCTCCATCTGAATCTCCACAATAAGTCCACCTCCTCCCCTACCCTTTATATTTATGACTGTTTATCAGTATCTCTGGCATCCGGGAAGGGGGAGACCGAACCTAGGGTTTTATGATAATCTGGATTTTTGGTTCCTCTTGGTTTTAGTGTTTTGCAAATGGCCTAATGATTTATGTTGGTCTGTGTTCCTGGTAATCACGATCGAAGGTGAGGAAGTTTAAGTCAATTCGGTCTACCATCGTTAAATTGAGGTAAATATTTATACTACTGATTTCTTTCAAACCCTTTAAATTAGGGTCTTTTGGTGTTTATGAGTCCCACAAATTGATGTAGGTAGTTTTGATCAATTTTGAGGGCATATACTCATATACTCTATTATGAATATATATAAATATATGTATCTTCCATGTGAGTGTTCCATCATGGCATGAGGAACACATGAATTGGGATAAGGGATATATATATGTATGTATGTATGTATGTATGTATGTACGTATATATGTATGTATGTATGTATTAAGGTATGTGCATGCAAGTGGACAACTGCTTGAGTTATAAAGTATTGTCTTGACCATCTCTTGAGGTAGGGACCATTTCCAAGTTCTCAAATTTTATAAATGCATAAATTAATTTCTTTCTTCACTTTTGTTAGATTTAAATTGTGGTAGTGAAGTCATTAGATTTAATTACAATTAAGTGTGAATTTAGTATGTTTCATGTTTTGAATACTAAATTTAATAAGTGATTGTTGATAAAAAGTCATGAATTTATAATAAAACCCCTCTAATGGAGTTATGCTTTCTTCTAGAAAAAAGTAGTTATTATATCTTTTTACATACTTGAATTGTATTGATATTTCTTATTCCTTGATATTGTGTAGAAATATGGAATTTTTTTGACATAACCTCTAATGGAATTAGAAAAACACACTTTACCTTTTTAAATGATTAATGAACAAAGACATCGTCTAAGTGCCTGGCCTAGTTTTAGGTCAGATTTAACCATGTGTGATGTTTTTTCATACTTTTTGTTTTAGTGTATTGACACATTTGAGCCACCATTCGGGCATTCTTATCTTAAACTTTATAAGGAAAATATTTTCTAAATTTAAAGGTTTTATCTATATTATGAATTTCACAATGGAAAGTACCATGTTTTCTCACCAATTGACCCGCCTAAGGTCAGTGCTTCAATGTGATAACTAATGTTAAATGAAAATTGTAATGTATATTAAGTATATGACTTGACATTTTAGAATGAAATTTAATAATAAGTTGCATGACTTTATCACCCCTTACCATGTTTATGGAAGGCAACAGAGTAAACCTTGCTTATTCAAATGCCTTAAATGGATCGAATAAGTGGTTTCAAGATACATGAACTTGTCACACTAATGAAAGGAAATGATTGAACCAAATAGACCTAATGATTAATAATGACTCGATTAAATGGTTACATTCCAAATAATCCTTGTCATGCTAATGAATGGAAATGTCTTAAACCTTATGAATTATATATGACTTAATTATCAAAATTGGAGTGTCCTCACTCGAGCTCACTTTGGATTCCTAAGGGAATGCCTTGAGCACCCAAGGACTCCATTCTAAATTCAAGTATATGACTTTCTTAGGTAAAGAACCACCTATAACCCTATCATTTTCTATCTTCAGATACCCGGTTTGATATAGTAGGATACCTCATGTGGTACTAAAAGATTACTTGGATCCATCAATGATAATTAAGTGCCATGGTTAAAGCCCATTGGGCCCAATTATTTCTTAGCCCCATTTTAAATTTGATTAACTACTTGGACTCAATAGGCATCTTTTTGTGATATGACTTTGACTATGATCCTTTTATTACACTATTACCCCTATCTAGGTTACAGTTATTACTGGGTTGGTGACCCTTAAGGCCTAAGTTGCCTTGGTTATTACCTTGTAACTTCATTATTAAATATCATCATAGGTTGTCTTGTTAAATCTTGTAACATTCACTATTGAAAACATATGACTTATTTATAAACTGGTAACAGTCAATTAATGATCTGGTTGCATGTTCCAACACTAGAAAGGGTCGATGTAGGTATAGTTGTCAGTTGTTCCATAGGAACCTTGATGGGTGATGTTTATTTATTCCATTTGTTATTATTTTGTATACCTACACACTATTTAATTTATATTACACTATCTGGTTTGGCCTAGACAGTGTGGGTTCTGGCCTACTATGATTTATATCTCACACCATACTTGGGTACCCTTGGTACCAAAGTTGAGCTTATATTTTTTCGATCTAGGTTTATTGATGAATTGTTTGTACCTAGTAGGTAGGAACGAATGACTGAGATAGAGCTCAAGATGCTAATAGAGATCACCTTTTTGGCTTTGTTGACTTTCTTTATTTGAGTCTTTTTATATTCTGTATTGAAAAATTTGTTTTATTGTTTACTACTTATGTTTTATTATCAATACCATGTCATGAATTCTTATGTTCTATGAACTGGAATTGGATACTTTTATTAAATTGTTATTAATTGTATTATACTTATTTTTATTGATTTTATTTTTTACTACCTACATTTTTTATTTTTATTTACTCTGTAATACTACTCTTCAACTATGATAAGAGGTTATAGTATCCCCATTATCACCTCTCGAGACTCTCTCTTCAATTCATAAGCCTCTGGTGTATAGGGAGGCACGCTGGAGGACATGTGACCCTCTATTCTAGCTACCAGTTTAATGGTAATCTAGGTTGAGATGTTAAAGTGGCATCAGAGGAAGGTTAATTTTTTCATTTTTGATTTCTGTTTTGGGTTGATAGTCAGGAGACTAGGAATGTGTCGGTGCTTATTTAATAGTCGTGCTTGGGACTGATCACCCCACATATGGGAAATGACCAAGTGACCAGGGATGGGATTATTGTTTATACTGGTTTCTAATATTGTTTATATGATTTCACTTTCAGTGAATGGAGTGTTTATTTCTACTTATGGATCTTTGTAATTTTATGGTATTTTTACCCTTAGATTGGTTTGGAAAGAAAGTTACATTCCATGCATCAGACTAGGCACATAGAAATTCACATGTCATACATAGTTACATGCCATGTAGTTCCATATTAGGTTTCCTAATGATTGAATTTTGTGCCTTGAGTGTTATTCCATGCTTAGATATATACCTATTGAGGTAATTCATTATAATTTCTTCTATGTTTATTGTCACGACCCGTCCTCGGGGCCCGTGCCGTGACTACCCCAAGCCCGCCTTCCATAGGCCAGGGGCTGGCGACTAGCACCAAGGCGTAAAATCCCAGTAAACAGGGAAGGCATTGCCTTTATAAGTAACAACCACACAGAGTCAGCAAGCGGAAAGTAAAGTGCAGAAAGTAAAGGGGGCCGGAAATACAAGCCCAACTGTAAAGTACAACTGAAAAAGTAAAGAACAGCAACTGAAGAAAAGACGGCGGCCTCGTGTCGTCCACTGGCAATCCCACCTGAAGGGTGGGTACAGATAGCCTCCAGGCTCCTCGGGTCCCACGTCCGCTCCGAGCACGTCCCGCCCAGTGGTCCACCTCCAGGTACCGTCCTGCTCCACGCCCCAACCGTGATCAGCGTTGTCCGTCGTCTGCAACCAACACAACAAGGTGCGGGCATAGCCCGTGCAGGGGTGAGTACAACTACTCAGTAAGGACCCCGAGACCCCCGAAGGTCTCCCGAAATCCACAAAGGATATAGCACAAAAGAAAGATGCAATCACAAAGTAACATCTGACTCGACTTAGGTATATGCCCATACATATACCTAAGTCCCCAATTCTAGCTCTGCTCATGAGCTCAAGAAAAACTCATTCCACAAAGGAAAGCAAGACTCAAATCCACAAAGGAGAGTAAACAGTAAATCCACATAGGATAGTTCAACACAATCCACAAAGGAGAGTAACATAAGATTCAGCTCAACCAGGTATACTTTTTCAGATGACGTCAAGGACGATCACTGATCCGTCTAAGTCGTCGGACCCACGAAGGATCGATAGGTACTAAACCCCGCAAAAGACCCACACAGGATCGGGCTCACACAGAACCTGTAGGCAATGGCTCACACAGAACCGGTAGGCAGTGGCTCACACAGAACCGGTAGTAGGACCCACACAGGATCGGGCACTGATCCCCGTAGGATCGCTGAGTGCAGTAGTCGACGCAGTCCACTGAGGATCTCTGCACAGTCGTCGCCGCAGTCCACGAAGGATCTCTGCTCTGCCGTCGTCGCAGTCCACGGAGGATCTCTGCTCTGCCGTCGTCGCAGTCCACGGAGGATCTCTGCTCTGTCGTCGAAGTCACAGCCAGCGCTAGGGTTCCCGCACATAGCGAGCTCGTTTAGGAGGGTCCGCTCCACGAGCCGAGAGGCTGATACATCAACTGACACGTAGTCCGAAGTTGATGTATCCAAAAGTTCCGTATCGACAACAGGATCTCAACGCAACAGACGGCGCGTCAATCGGACGCCCGGTCTGAGAGTTATTGGCATTTTCGTCCCAGGGGCCCGGTTGGTTTTAAGGGCAAAACCAACCCGACCGTACTCCGCCTGTATCCGATCCTCGGGCGGAGTATGCCAAAAGTTCCGTCTCACTTAGAGGAAACTACCACAGCTGACGGTACGTCGATCGGACGTCCGTAGCTCAAGTTATGAGCGTTTCCGCTCTGAGGGCCCGGTTAGTTTCGTGTACGAACCAACCCGGCCGAACCCAAAGTCTTCCGAAACCTTGAGTATAATATACCGAAACGACCGTCTCGATCCAAGGATCGCGTAGCCGCTGACGGTTCGTCAATCGGAGGTCCCAGGCCCAAGATATGGGCGAAAGACCGAAGAGGGCCCGAAACGGGGGTACTGGGCTCGGGGCGACCCGGCCCGAACCCCCCCTGGGTCGGCCGAACCGGGTCGGCCCGACCCGGTCCGAACCGGCTCGGCCGGGTCCGGTCCGGCCTGGGCGCGGCCCGGCCGACCGGACCGGCCGGCTCGGCTTCGGCCGAGCGGCCGAAGGAGGGCGCCGCGGGCTTGACCCGCGGCTCAAGCGAACGCGGCCCCGCGGGGGGGCCGCCTGTCACGCGGACGCGGCCGGGCCGCCGCGTCCGTTCCCGGTTCCGCGCGGCCGCGGAACCGGCTGCCGCCGCCGCCGCGGCTTCAGCCGCGGCGGACTTCCTCCACGGCGGCGCGCCGGGCGCCGCCGCCTCCGGTCGCCGGCGCCGCCGCGCCGGCGACCCGCGCCGCCGCCGCCTTCTGCGGGCCGCCGGAGATGCTCCGGTGGCCCGATTCATTTCCCGTCTGCGCCGTTGCTCCTCCCGGGGGGCGATCTTCACTGCGGAATCAACGGATCGCCCCTGCCGCGCGGTTTGTCGTCGTCCGCCATATCCGCACAACAAAAGAGATCGGCGGAGGGTTGTCGGGTCTTGTTCGTTAGACCCACACCCTCCGCGTTAGCCATAAACAACGGGAGAAAAGAATAAGATGATCAACACATGATCCAACAATTTTATTTAAAGATAAAATTGTTCATTTGAAACCGGCTTTTTAAATTTTCAAGAACGTTCACGAGAAAATTTAAAAGGGGTAACTTTTCCAAAAATAAATCCCTACCTTGCAGCTGTCGTTGCCGAACGGGGGATCGTCGCGGGATTGCTCGTCGCGGAAGAAGGAGATCGTCGCGTCGTCGCGGTATCCGGCGTCGCGTCGCCAATCTCCGGATCAAGAACAAACGGATTTAATTAATTAAATCCGTTGTTATTGAAATTAAAAAGGGAGAATTTAGAAGTTTCGATTCTCACCTTTAACCGCCGATCGCAGGTCCGCCGCGGAAGAAGAGGCACCGAAGAAGAAGAAGAAGAAGAAGAAGGTCGCGGAAAAGTTGTTGACGTCGCGGATCGTGCGTCATCGAATTCCGGTTCCGGCGTTCTTCGCGTTCTTCGCGTTCTTCACGTTCTTCGCGTTCTTCGCGGGGAGATGAAGAAACAAGATCCTCTCAAATCCTTTCAAAGGATTTTTAGGTTGGTCTTATTTTATAAACATGCCAACACGAAACCGGTTAAGAAACGATCCATCAATTCGTTGAATTAATTCAACGAAAGAAACGACCCATTTAATTCACGAAGAAACAGTCCATTTAATTCACGAAATAAACCGCCCAATTAAATGGTCTGTTAAGAATTAAAGAAAACGCGTCGGTTGACTTTTCGGTTACTTTGATGGGTTTTCGCGGGTGCGTTACTTAGCGAAAGAAACGGCGAGGCTCGTGCGGGCCCCACCGCACAAATATCCTACCAAAGGGGTAGGATATTTCTGGATAGCATCCTATCCAGTTCAACTCAGTTCAAGCCGCCTTTAAGTGGCTTCAAGTGGCTTCCAAGCAGCTTAAGTGAAATAAAATAAAGTTGTCGCACAAACTTTATTTTATTTCTGACTTAAAGCCGCAAAATCTAAAAACCACGTCTGAGCAAACGCAACTCCGGAAGAGGCGTTTCTAAGAAAATACCGGCGCTGCGATTTCATCGGTGCCCTCAGAATTTGATTCCGGGCACCGGTTCAAAAGATAGAAAAACCCGCTCGTCCGTTCACTGAACGTACCCGAGCCAAACTTCGGAAATTGATTCCGGGCACACCGGGCTTCGGAATCAGGTGCCGTCTGAAGCTGCGCTCTTGTAAAATTCCAAAGAAAATTAAGAAAAAAAAATTCCTTGAAATTTGCGGGTCTTTACATTACTCCCACCTCAGGGCTTTACGTCCCCGTAAAGATACATCAAAAACTAGGGGAACAAATGGGGGTACTGAGCACGCATCTGAGCCTCCCGCTCCCAAGTGCTCTCCTGGAGGTTCCCGTGCTTCCATCTGACGCGCACAAGAGGAATCGACCGCCCACGTAGGACCCGCTCCTGTCGATCCTCGATCTCCACTGGGACCTCCGCAAAAGTCGCCCCATCGTCCACGTCCAGCTCCCCAAAGTCGATGATGTGCGTCGGGTCGTGCACGTATCTCCTCAGCTGAGTCACGTGGAAGACGTCGTGCACCCGGTGCAACTGAGGTGGTAGAGCCAGGCGATAAGCCACCTCTCCTATCCTGCTGAGGACCTGGAAAGGCCCGATGAAGCGTGGAGACAACTTGCCGCCTCGGCCAAATCTCCGTAAACCACGTCGAGGTGAGACACGCAAAAAGACATGGTCGCCATCCTCGAACTCTAGTGGCCTCCGCCTCCTGTCAGCATATGACTTCTGCCGGCTCTGAGCTGTCCTCATCCTCTCCTGGATGATCTGGACCTTCTCTGTCGTGGCTCGGACCATCTCTGGTCCCACGAGTGCTGACTCCCCAGGGTCTGTCCAGCACAACGGTGATCTGCAGGGTCTGCCGTACAACGCCTCGTATGGTGCCATCCCGATGGTGGAGTGGTAGCTGTTGTTGTACGCGAACTCCACCAAGGGTAGGTGGTCCTCCCAGCTGCGACCAAAGTCGAGAACACATGCACGGAGCATGTCCTCGAGTGTCTGTATGGTCCTCTCCGTCTGACCATCCGTCTGAGGGTGGAAGGCTGTGCTCAGATGGAGCCGCGTCCCGAACGCCTCCTGCAACCCCTTCCAAAGCCGGGAAGTGAAACGAGCATCTCGATCGGAGACGATAGACGATGGCACACCGTGAAGCCGTACGATCTCCTGGACGTAAAGACGTCCCAAGCTCTCCACTGAGCCCTGCTCTCTGATGGGTAAGAAGTGTGCCGACTTGGTGAGTCGGTCGACAATCACCCAAATGGAGTCGTGACCTCTGGAAGTGCGTGGAAGTCCAGTCACGAAGTCCATAGATATGGCATCCCACTTCCACTCCGGGACCTCCAAGGGCTGTACCAAGCCTGCTGGTACCTGATGCTCTGCCTTCACCTGCTGGCAGGTGAGGCATCGTGAAACGAACTCTGCCACAGCTTTCTTCATGCCCGGCCACCAGTGCTGTCGCCTGAGATCCTGGTACATCTTCGCCACTCCGGGATGCACCGCCAAGGGAGAAGTGGGAAACTCTCTCAGCACCTCCTCTCGTAAAGCGACTGGTACGAAGGTACGCCCTCTGAAAAGGATGTCGTGCTCTGCTCCAAGGGAGAAACCATCAGGCGCCTGACCTGAGGATACCAGTGCACGCTGGGTCTCACAGTCAGCGTCCCCATGCTGAGCCTCTCTGACCCGCTGTAGAAGTGGAGGAGAGACTGTGAGAGACTGAAGAAAGGCTGCTCCGTCTCTATCCACAAAGGATATCTGTAAGGAGGCCAGCTGCTCCGTCGCCTCCTCAAGTAGCTGAATGCCCGTCCTCCTGCTGAGGGCATTGGCTACCACGTTCCCCTTCCCAGGAGTATAGACTATCTCAAAGTCATAGTCCTGGAGGAACTCAAGCCATCTCCACTGTCTCAGGTTCAGGTCCTTCTGAGAGAAGATATACCTGAGACTCTGGTGGTCAGAAAAGACTGTGAAGCGCTCGCCCATCAGATAGTGTCGCCAAGTCTTCAGAGCGAAGACCACTGCTGCTAACTCCATGTCATGAGTGGCGTAGTTCTGCTCATGCGGCCTCAACTGACGTGATCCGTAGGCGATCACGGCCCGCTCCTGCATCAGGACGCACCCGAGTCCAGTCCCTGATGCATCGCAGTAAACTACGTACCCAACTCCCTCCTCAGGCAACCTCAAGATAGGTGCGCTGGTCAACCTCTGTCTCAGCTCCTGGAAGCTCTGCTGACATCTGTCTGACCACACAAAGGGTTTCCCCTTCTTCGTCAAGGCTGAGAGTGGTGCCGCAACTCTGGAGAAGTCTGGCACGAATCTCCGATAGTATCCCGCTAGGCCCAAGAAGCTCCGCACCTCTGTCACGCTCCTGGGTGGCTCCCAAGCTAGCACTGCCTCGATCTTCGCGGGATCCACTGCAACTCCCGCCTCAGAAATGACGTGCCCCAAGAAATGGACCTCACGTAACCAGAACTGGCATTTTGAGAGCTTGCCGTAAAGCTGGTGCTCTCGGAGCGTGTCTAGCACTACTCGCAGGTGGTAGGCATGCTCCTCCTCAGTCGTCGAGTATACCAAAATGTCGTCAATGAAGACTACGACAAATCGGTCGAGGTATGTCTGGAAGATCCTGTTCATGAGGCTCATGAACACTGCTGGAGCATTGGTTACGCCGAATGGCATAACCAAGAACTCATAATGGCCATACCGACACCTGAAGGCCGTCTTCTGCACGTCCTCGTCTCGAACTCTGAGCTGATGATAGCCTGACCGGAGGTCTATCTTCAAGAACCACCGCGCTCCCTTGAGCTGATCGAAGAGGTCATCAATCCGTGGCAGCGGATACTTGTTCTTCACTGTCACCTGGTTCAGGCGACGATAGTCGACACACAGTCGCAAGCTCCCGTCCGCCTTCTTGGCGAACAAAATCGGGGAAGCCCAGGGTGAAACATTGGGTCGGATAAACCCCTTGCTCTGCAAGTCCTCCAACTGTACCCGCAGCTCCCGAAGCTCGGCGGGGGCCATCCGATATGCTGGAGAAGATATCGGGGCTGTCCCGGGGTACAAGTCGATGTAAAAGTCCACCTCTCTACGAGGAGGTAGCCCTGGAACGTCGTCGGGAAAGACGTCCACGTACTGGTCCACCACAGCAGGAAAAGCCGGACTCCGCACGTCCACTGCTCCTAGAATGAGGCTAGCCAACTGATGAGAGATAGGCTGTACTCTCCTCCGCGGAAGTCCATCCTGTGCTGCAAAGGTTCCCTTCTCGCCGGTGAAGGTAAACCTGCTCCCGTCGGTACGAACACATCGCACCTTGCGCCTAAAACAGTCGATCTGGGCATGAACCGTGGATAGCCAATCCATACCCAAGATGACGTCGTAAGGCCTCGACGCCGCTACAAGGAGATCCCAGCCGAAGCTCTCGCCTCCTAGAGTAAGCTCACACTGCCGGCACCAGTGCGTAATCGTCGAGTCTGCTCCCGTAGGAGTCTCTAGCCGTAAGGATCGAGCCAACGGCTCAGTCGGAATCTCCAAGCTCCGAACAAGGGCAGAGGCTATGAAAGAGTGACTCGCTCCTGTGTCTATAAGTACTGCAGCAAGGGTGGAATAGACACAGATCGTACCTCGAATCATCTCTGGCATGTCGGGGTCGTAGGCCTCCACTGCCTGGAGCTGGGCCTGTCCCTGCCCGCCAGCTCCATGCGGTCGAGGTGGCCCTCCTGGTGGTGGTGGGGGTAGAGCCTGGAAGCGTCGCCCACCACCCGCTGCTCGGCCAGCTCCTCTGCCTCGTCCGCCTCCTCCCTGCGGACCGCCACGGTCGACCCTCTGCCTCTGCCTGGGTGGCCCCTCCACCGTCTGCTGCTCCTCTGGTCGGCGAGTCGGGCAGTCACGAGCCATGTGACCCTGCCCGCCGCAGGAGTAGCACAGCCTGCCTCTCGGAAGGCTGGCACTCTGCTGTGTGCCCCGTACTGCTGAGCCGGTGTCCTGAGGCCGTCTGCGTGGGGGTCTGGTCTGCCTGGACCCGTGAGTCATCCGTCGGCTACCTGCTGCCGAAGACTCAGCTACCTGCCGCCCTGCGCTAGGTCTCGCCGCTGAAGAAGGCTCTGCCAGGAAGCTCTCGATCAGGAGGGCTCGCTCCAGCACTCCCGCCTGGGTCGGAATGCTGAGGGAGATCAGCGACGCCCGAATCTCCTGTCGCAAGCCCTGCTCGAAGGTCCGGGCCCGGAAGAAGGGGTCCCGTACCATGTCAGTCGAGTAGCGAGATAGGTCTGTGAACCTCGCCGCGTACTGAGCGACCGTCATGCTGCCCTGGCGCAGCTGGAGAAGCTCCTGGATGCGCACCGCTCGGAGGGTGGCCGGGACGAACTCAGAGCGGAAGAGGCTCTCGAAGTCCGCCCAGAGCAGGGATGCCTCATCGTGAACCTGGAGCATCAAGCTCCACCATCGTCCTGCCGCCGCCTGCAGGAGGCTCGCTGCGAGAATCACCATGAGATCCGCTGGTGTCCTCACTAGCCGAAAGATCCGTACCACCGCCTCTAGCCAGTCCTCGGCGGCCTGGGGGTCCGCCTCACCGCGAAACCTGGGCGGTCGCTGGCTCTGAAACTCATGCAGTGCCCTGAGGCGACGTGCATCGTCAGCGTCTGGTACTGGCAGCATCGGTGGCTCGGCGGGTAAAGCTACCGCCGGTGCCACCGCTGGCAAAGGGCCCTGCACCGAGGCCTCGTCGCTCGGTGGGCTGCCGTCGCGCCCTACACTCGGAACCCTAGCTGGCAGTCGTCGCGGGGCCATCCTGAAAAGGAGAACAAGAGCACCACAGTCAGAACAGTATACCTGGTGAGCTGGCACAAGTAATCACAAGGAAAACTTGAGACTTTCATAAAGCAGATCAGTATACCCGGTGAGCTGACAAAAGTAATCACAAAGAAAACTTGAAACACACACGCAATCAATGTTTTCATGCATTAAGTCGGAAATCAGGAGTCAGGGTCCTGGTGTACGGATACGTCGGCCGCCGCACCAACACTGGGCTCCCTGAACTGATAACCACACTCAATACACTAAACACTATTGCTTCACATAGAAAGAAAAGACGATCAGAGTCTACGGTAGAACCGACCACCTCTGATGCCAATTTGTCACGACCCGTCCTCGGGGCCCGTGCCGTGACTACCCCATGCCCGCCTTCCATAGGCCAGGGGCTGGCGACTAGCACCAAGGTGTAAAATCCCAGTAAACAGGGAAGGCATTGCCTTTATAAGTAACAACCACACAGAGTCAGCAAGCGGAAAGTAAAGTGCAGAAAGTAAAGGGGGCCGGAAATACAAGCCCAACTGTAAAGTACAACTGAAAAAGTAAAGAACAGCAACTGAAGAAAAGACGGCGGCCTCGTGTCGTCCACTGGCAATCCCACCTGAAGGGTGGGTACAGATAGCCTCCAGGCTCCTCGGGTCCCACGTCCGCTCCGAGCACGTCCCGCCCAGTGGTCCACCTCCAGGTACCGTCCTGCTCCACGCCCCAACCGTGATCAGCGCTGTCCGTCGTCTGCAACCAACACAACAAGGTGCGGGCATAGCCCGTGCAGGGGTGAGTACAACTACTCAGTAAGGACCCCGAGACCCCCGAAGGTCTCCCGAAATCCACAAAGGATATAGCACAAAAGAAAGATGCAATCACAAAGTAACATCTGACTCGACTTAGGTATATGCCCATACATATACCTAAGTCCCCAATTCTAGCTCTGCTCACGAGCTCAAGAACAACTCATTCCACAAAGGAAAGCAAGACTCAAATCCACAAAGGAGAGTAAACAGTAAATCCACATAGGATAGTTCAACACAATCCACAAAGGAGAGTAACATAAGATTCAGCTCAACCAGGTATACTTTTTCAGATGACGTCAAGGACGATCACTGATCCGTCTAAGTCGTCGGACCCACGAAGGATCGATAGGTACTAACCCCCGCAAAAGACCCACACAAGATCGGGCTCACATAGAACCTGTAGGCAATGGCTCACACAGAACCGGTAGGCAGTGTCTCACACAGAACCGGTAGTAGGACCCACACAGGATCGGGCACTGATCCCCGTAGGATCGCTGAGTGCAGTAGTCGACGCAGTCCACTGAGGATCTCTGCACAGTCGTCACCGCAGTCCACGAAGGATCTCTGCTCTGCCGTCGTCGCAGTCCACGGAGGATCTCTGCTCTGTCGTCGAAGTCACAGCCAGCGCTAGAGTTCCCGCACATAGCGAGCTCGTTTAGGAGGGTCCGCTCCACGAGCCGAGAGGCTGATACATCAACTGACACGTAGTCCGAAGCTGATGTATCCAAAAGTTCCGTATCGACAACAGGATTTCAACGCAACAGACGGCGCGTCAATCGGACGCCCGGTCTGAGAGTTATTGGCATTTTCGTCCCAGGGGCCCGGTTGGTTTTAAGGGAAAAACCAACCCGACCGTACTCCGCCTGTATCCGATCCTCGGGCGTAGTATGCCAAAAGTTCCGTCTCACTTAGAGGAAACTACCACAGCTGACGGTACGTCGATCGGACGTCCGTAGCTCAAGTTATGAGCGTTTCCGCTCCGAGGGCCCGATTGGTTTCGTGTACGAACCAACCCGGCCGAACCCAAAGTCTTCTGAAACCTTGAGTATAATATACCGAAACGACCGTCTCGATCCAAGGATCGCGTAGCCGCTGACGGTTCGTCAATCGGAGGTCCCAGGCCCAAGATATGGGCGAAATACCGAAGAGGGCCCGAAACGGGGGTACTGGGCTCGGGGCGACCCGGCCCGAACCCCCCCTGGGTCGGCCGAACCGGGCCGGCCCGAACCGGGTCGGCCCGACCCGGTCCGAACCGGCTCGGCCGGGTCCGGTCCGGCCTGGGCGCGGCCCGGCCGACCGGACCGGCCGGCTCGGCTTCGGCCGAGCGGCCGAAGGAGGGCGCCGCGGGCTTGACCCGCGGCTCAAGCGAACGCGGCCCCGCGGGGGGGCCGCCTGTCACGCGGACGAGGCCGGGCCGCCGCGTCCGTTCCCGGTTCCGCGCGGCCGCAGAACTGGCTGCCGCCGCCGCCGCGGCTTCAGCCGCGGCGGACTTCCTCCACGGCGGCGCGCCGGGCGCCGCCGCCTCCGGTCGCCGGCGCTGCCGCGCCGGCGACCCGCGCCGCCGCCGCCTTCTGCGGGCCGCCGGAGATGCTCCGGTGGCCCGATTCCTTTCCCGTCTGCGCCGTTGCTCCTCCCGGGGGGCGATCTTCACTGCGGAATCAACGGATCGCCCCTGCCGCGCGGTTTGTCGTCGTCCGCCATATCCGCACAACAAAAGAGATCGGCGGAGGGTTGCCGGGTCTTGTTCGTTAGACCCGCACCCTCCGCGTTAGCCATAAACAACGGGAGAAAAGAATAAGATGATCAACACATGATCCAACAATTTTATTTAAAGATAAAATTGTTCGTTTGAAACCGGCTTTTTAAATTTTCAAGAACGTTCACGAGAAAATTTAAAAGGGGTAACTTTTCCAAAAATAAATCCCTACCTCGCAGCTGTCGTTGCCGAACGGGGGATCGTCGCGGGATTGCTCGTCGCGGAAGAAGGAGATCGTCGCGTCGTCGCGGTATCCGGCGTCGCGTCGCCAATCTCCGGATCAAGAACAAACGGATTTAATTAATTAAATCCGTTGTTATTGAAATTAAAAAGGGAGAATTTAGAAGTTTCGATTCTCACCTTTAACTGCCGATCGCAGGTCCGCCGCGGAAGAAGAGGCACCGAAGAAGAAGAAGAAGAAGAAGAAGGTCGCGGAAAAGTTGTTGACGTCGCGGATCGTGCGTCGTCGAATTCCGGTTCCGGCGTTCTTCGCGTTCTTCGCGTTCTTCGCGTTCTTCGCGTTCTTCGCGTTCTTCGCGTGGAGATGAAGAAACAAGATCCTCTCAAATCCTTTCAAAGGATTTTTAGGTTGGTCTTATTTTATAAACATGCCAACACGAAACCGGTTAAGAAACGATCCATCAATTCGTTGAATTAATTCAACGAAAGAAACGACCCATTTAATTCACGAAGAAACAGTTCATTTAATTCACGAAATAAACCGCCCAATTAAATGGTCTGTTAAGAATTAAAGAAAACGCGTCGGTTGACTTTTCAGTTACTTTGATGGGTTTTCGCGGGTGCGTTACTTAGCGAAAGAAACGGCGAGGCTCGTGCGGGCCCCACCGCACAAATATCCTACCAAAGGGGTAGGATATTTCTGGATAGCATCCTATCCAGTTCAACTCAGTTCAAGCCGCCTTTAAGTGGCTTCAAGTGGCTTCCAAGCAGCTTAAGTGAAATAAAATAAAGTTGTCGCACAAACTTTATTTTATTTCTGACTTAAAGCCGCAAAATCTAAAAACCACGTCTGAGCAAATGCAACTCCGGAAGAGGCGTTTCTAAGAAAATACCGGCGCTGCGATTTCATCGGTGCCCTCAGAATTTGATTCCGGGCACCGGTTCAAAAGATAGAAAAACCCGCTCGTCCGTTCACTGAACGTACCCGAGCCAAACTTCGGAAATTGATTCTGGGCACACCGGGCCTCGGAATCAGGTGCCGTCTGAAGCTGCGCTCTTGTAAAATTCCAAAGAAAATTAAGAAAAAAAATTTCCTTGAAATTTGCGGGTCTTTACATTGGACCGGGTCGGGCCGACCCGGGTCCGGTCCGGCCCGGTTCGGCCGACCCAGGGGGGGTTCGGGCCGGGTCGCCCCGAGCCCTGTACCCCCGTTTCGGGCCCTCTTTGGTCTTTCGCCCGTATCTTGGGCCTGGGACCTCCGATTGACGAACCGTCAGCGGCTACGCGATCCTTGGATCGAGACGGTCGTTTCGGTATATTATACTCAAGGTTTCGGAAGACTTTGGGTTCGGCCGGGTTGGTTCGTACACGAAACCAACCGGGCCCTCGGAGCGGAAACGCTCATAACTTGAGCTACGGACGTCCGATCGACGTACCGTCAGCTGTGGTAGTTTCCTCTAAGTGAGACGGAACTTTTGGCATACTCCGCCCGAGGATCGGATACAGGCGGAGTACGGTCGGGTTGGTTTTGCCCTTAAAACCAACCGGGCCCCTGGGACGAAAATGCCAATAACTCTCAGACCGGGCGTCCGATTGACGCGCCGTCTGTTGCGTTGAGATCCTGTTGTCGATACGGAACTTTTGGATACATAAACTTCGGACTACGTGTCAGTTGATGTATCAGCCTCTCGGCTCGTGGAGCGGACCCTCCTAAACGAGCTCGCTATGTGCGAGAACCCTAGCGCTGGCTGTGACTTCGACGACAGAGCAGAGATCCTCCGTGGACTGCGACGACGGCAGAGCAGAGATCCTCCGTGGACTGCGACGACGGCAGAGCAGAGATCCTTCGTGGACTGCGGCGACGACTGTGCAGAGATCCTCAGTGGACTGCGTCGACTACTGCACTCAGCGATCCTACGGGGATCAGTGCCCGATCCTGTGTGGGTCCTACTACCGGTTCTGTGTGAGCCACTGCCTACCGGTTCTGTGTGAGCCATTGCCTACAGGTTCTGTGTGAGCCCGATCCTGTGTGGGTCTTTTGCGGGGGTTAGTACCTATCGATCCTTCGTGGGTCCGGCGACTTAGACGGATCAGTGATCGTCCTTGACGTCATCTGAAAAAGTATACCTGGTTGAGCTGAATCTTATGTTACTCTCCTTTGTGGATTGTGTTGAACTATCCTATGTGGATTTACTGTTTACTCTCCTTTGTGGATTTGAGTCTTACTTTCCTTTGTGGAATGAGTTGTTCTTGAGCTCATGAGCAGAGCTAGAATTGGGGACTTAGGTATATGTATGGGCATATACCTAAGTCGAGTCAGATGTTACTTTGTGATTGCATCTTTCTTTTGTGCTATATCCTTTGTGGATTTCGGGAGACCTTCGGGGGTCTCGGGGTCCTTACTGAGTAGTTGTACTCACCCCTGCACGGGCTATGCCCGCACCTTGTTGTGTTGGTTGCAGACGACGGACAGCGCTGATCACGGTTGGGGCGTGGAGCAGGACGGTACCTGGAGGTGGACCACTGGGCGGGACGTGCTCGGAGCGGACGTGGGACCCGAGGAGCCTGGAGGCTATCTGTACCCACCCTTCAGGTGGGATTGCCAGTGGACGACACGAGGCCGCCGTCTTTTCTTCAGTTGCTGTTCTTTACTTTTTCAGTTGTACTTTACAGTTGGGCTTGTATTTCCGGCCCCCTTTACTTTCTGCACTTTACTTTCCGCTTGCTGACTCTGTGTGGTTGTTACTTATAAAGGCAATGCCTTCCCTGTTTACTGGGATTTTACGCCTTGGTGCTAGTCGCCAGCCCCTGGCCTATGGAAGGCGGGCTTGGGGTAGTCACGGCACGGGCCCCGAGGATGGGTCGTGACATTTATTGCTCTTTATAGCATTATTATGTGATTACAATTCCCTGCTTCTATGATTTCATAAGGTTTATTTATGTCAGCTACTTGTAGTGACATTTTGTCTTACTTTGAGATATAATTGGTTGATTTTTTTAAAGTAAATGGTTTTGATTATGATGGGATTCAGCTTTCAGTTGTAAGGTGTATGGGAACCTTATTACTAGGAAAAGGTAACTTATGTATTCAAAACATTGTAAAAGGCTATTAAAATTTAAATGAAAAGGTAAATTTGTTAATAAATGGGAGCTAAATATCAAACTATAAAGTGTATGGGCACATTATTGGTTGGTAGGTGGCCAACCATATCACCAGAAAATTGTATTCGAGCATGTTATAATTTTTAATGAATTCTTTATCTACTTAAATGAACGACTATGCCCATGTAGGCTAGTTAGTGCTTGTTCCTTATGAGATAACCCAGTTATGGGTGTCTAAAATTTTAAAATATGAGAAACTTCTATTGGGTTGCTTTCTAGAGATCCTGAGTTGGATCAGGGGGGAATTATTGGAACCCTTATCTATTAAAAGTAATTTATCTGATAAATTTCCTAATTAATGATGGATTTCAATAAAAAGAAAAATATTTTTAAAATTAAGTTTGTTGAGACTTGCATTTTATTCTTTGATTTCTTAGTTAATTATTTTAAATGGTTAAAAGATTAAATGTGATTAAATATAAAGGTCTTGGAAATGAAACTTTTAGTGGTGTTCTCTATTGAGAACCATCGGGTAATGATAGGTAAAGTTTCTCTTTGAGTTTCCTGGGAACAGATGTGTGAGAATTTTTCATAGGCATTGTTTCTTTTAGCAATGGATTTATGATTGGATTTTAATCCAGTGACATTAGTTGATGTGACCTAGTGTTATGGCTGATGCTTTTACTTCGTAAGAGGAAAGCCCATGGAATATAGCCCTTATAATTTTAAATACCTTGAAAGTGGCATGGGATTTCTTACATTTGGTTCTGTTACGCTGTTGTTTCCCCTAGTAGGACTTTTAGTTTCAAATGAAACCATTGTTTGAATGGGTGCTCATGGTTTCTTTGGCCTTGTTATGGGCATGAGAGGTGAGTGATACTCGTTTTCAGAAGGTTAGACTTACCTCAAGTATGGATGACTACTTCAGAGGTCATCTGACTGTTTCTTCATCTTAGTAATGGATGAATAGTCATAGTTTCCTCCAGGATAATGGTTGTATGAGGCAATACATCTCTGAAATAAACTTATGGTACTATTGAGTATGGTCTCTGGTCAACTCTAAGTAGAGTAACCTGAGTGATAAGGAATCATGTTCATCCCAAAGCTTGTGATGGAGTTTCTAAAGACTAGGGTGTTTTGACACAGAAGTCTCATTTTTTTTTCATTCTTGGAATGCTTTGATATATGTGAACATGGCTAAGAGGATCAACACATGTATGGTTCATGTGTTTTTGTGTTAGTATTCTTATGAGCAACAAGTTTATCTTTCTGTCCTTTTAACAAATCATACACTCATAATATGGGGAGTTCCATGTAGTTTCTGGTAAATGTTTTCCTTCCAAGTAGAAGGAACACAATCCAAGAGGACCATTGAAAATGGTCTCTTCTGCTTAAGATCCCTTGGTGATGTTTGTGTTTGTGAATGTCAGTGCTTGCTTGGCAGCACGACATTGATCTTGTTTGTGGTGTATGAAACTTTGGGAAAACATAATTGGTCTTGGAGTACATAGGTAGTTAAATCTAGACCGATCATATAATTACTTGGGTAAAAAGGCATGTGTTTGGTTAAATGTTGGTTCATTGATAGGTGAAGTCGAGATTCTTCCTTAAAGTCAGCCACTTGGGGATCGAATACATTTCCTTCCAGTAGTTGTTTGTGTTTATTTGGAAACCTTTTGAATCCTCTTAGTGTATTCCGCTAAGTGAAGATCATGTACCATATCTTGATTTCTTCGTAGATTCACTAAGAGAGCATTTTTCTTACACTACACTAAAACTTTAAAATATTTTGAGATTTTTAGGTGATATTTATCTCTGTTACACACTGACACATGGTTTTTATTGAAGCTTGGTAAGTTCTGAGTGATTAGTAGGTTCCCAAGTAGGAATGACTTGGTCAGACACATGGACTCTAATATTTTTTATGAATTGGGTCAACCACCTAAGCCGAACATCTTCGAGATAAGTCATCCAGGTGTCTTTACTCATTCTCTCTTCTTCTTGGTCAATGTATACGGTCCTAAGAAACTTTTTTAAAGCACATTTCTCGGTTAAGGTGAGTGTGATTTTATGGTCAAAAATTCCTTATGAGAAATCCTAAACAACCAGTTTATATTAGGTTGATCGGGATTAGACCTCTCATATTTAATGAAATCATGCCAAGAGAATCGTTAGGATGCTTAGAGGCGTTCTTGGTATGACAATTCTGAGGGTGGAGGTACCGTGGCATGGAATTAGCCCCTTTCATAAGTTAATCTCTATAGTGGGGAGCTCCATTGGCCATTTTTTTAAAGAGACAATGATGTGATCATGTCTCTATCTAAATGGGAATGTGAAGGATCCATTTTGGTATTTCAATTGGAGAATGAGCATTAGATTGGGTTGAAAATCCTTAAGTGGGGAATGCATAAGAAGCGATTAATGGTGTATTGGGAATTTCAAACACATTGCAACCATTTAAACAAAACTTCACAACCCATTTAGGTTGGAAAATGTCTTCATTGTTTCGGAAGGCTTCTCTGGGACAAGATGTTTTAAGTTGTCGAGATTGTATAGTTTTGTGTCTTTGAGTCGGAAAAAAATCCATTAGATTTTTAACTTTTTCATTTACCGAATGGGTATTTTTAAAATCGAGCTTCAGAATTGAATTCTGAGAGATGGAACACTTCTAGGTTTTTTTGGACTTTTTGAAGGCTCATTAAGTTTATTGGGTGGTTTGGGGAGTTTTTGGGAGCACCAAACCTGAAAAAGTCAACTTCTGAAAAGCTACAGAGGGCGCACGGTTTGTATGAAACCATGAGGCCCACTGAAGGCAATCATGCAGCCTTGCATAAGTGGAAAGTGGCTTTGTGCATGGGATGTGAAGAGTTTATGTTTAAATGAAGTACATTGATATATTTCATTGCATGGTATTTGTACGGTTAGACTAGAATTACAGGGAAAACTGTGTGTGGGGACATTCACAAATAGAGGGTGTCGCTGAGTTGGTGCATGGTTTTCCAAATAGTGTGACTTAAACCATGTGGTGTTTGTAGTTTAAAGAATTTTTTTAAATTAGATCAAATTAAAATAAAAAGAAAATGAAATAAACACTCCCCTCACCCCTCATTCTTAATCACAAAACACCAGGGGGATCCCCTTTGAGGCACGATGAACCCCTCTCCTCTAACTCCTCTATTGACCACCAATTTGGCCCTTTTCATCACATTTATTCATCCTCTTATCTATGATAAGTCCTCCTCCTCCCATATCCTTTCAGTTTCTGAACATTTATCAGACTATCTGGCATTTGGGAAGGGTGCGTTCGAACCTAGGGTTTGATGATAACCCAATTTTTTGGTTTCTCTTAACTTTAAGGGTTGTTCAAATGGCCTCCCAGGTTATGTTGGTCCATGTTTTAGTAACTACCACTGAAGGAAATGTGGTTTATGTTGATTCAGTATTCCATCATCAAATTGGGGAAAATATTTATACCACTGATTTGTTTTAAAACCTCTAAATTAGGGTATTTTGGTGTTTATGAGTCCCATGAAACGATGTAGGGAGTTGTGATCAAATTTTAGTGTGTAGACGCATATACTCAGGTATGATATATATATATATATATATATAAATATATGTATCTTCCATTTGCATCTTCCCTCGTGGTGATGTGAACACATACATTAGGATAAGGGATATATATATATATATATATATGAAGGTATGTGTGTGTGAGTGGATAACTACTTGAGTTAGAAATTGTTGGATTGGACATCTCATGAGGCAGGCTCCCTTTCCATGTTCTCAAATTTTATAAATGCATTTTTTATATTTAAATTTATTTGGTGAAGTCATTATATTTAATTCCTATTAAATGTGAATTTATTATGTTTCATGTTTTAAATGAGAAATTTAATAAAATATTATTGATAATCAAAGTCATTATTTTATAATAAAACCCCTCCAATGGAGTCACACTACCTTTAAGCTAAAAATCGATGATTAGTTATTTATACTTTCTTGGCCTATATTGATATTTCTTATACCTATATGTTGTGTTGAAATATGGAATGTTTAGGATATGGAACCTAATGTCCTTAGAAAAAATGATTTTCACTTTTTAAATGATTAACGAACCCAGACACCGTTTAAGTTCTTGGCCCAATTTTATATTGGATTTACCCATGTGTGATGTTTTTATATACTTGTCATTTTAGTTTGTTGACTTGTTTGATCCATCATTCGGGTGTGCTTGGCTTGACCATTATAAGGGTAATATTTTCATTATTTAATTTTTTGATTTATCTTTTGAATAGTATAATGGAAATTACCATGTATACTCACCACATGACCAGCCTAAGTTAAGTTCTTCAATGTGATATCTATTGTTAAAAGGAAATTGGAAAGTTTACTAAGTATATTTTTTGACCTTTTAAAATTTAATTGAATAAAAGTTTTCACATTAGTATAAACCCTTTCCAAGTTGATGGAGGTAGCAGATTGAGCCTTTCTTATTGAAAAAACATAAATGAATTTAATAAGTGGTTGCAAGATACATGGCCTTATCAAACTAATGAAAGGAAATGATATAACCAAATTGATCTAATGATTAATTATGACCTGATTAAATGGTTTCATGACCAATTATACATGTCACACTAATGAAAGGTAATGTATTGATATTTATGAATTATATATGACTTCATTATCAAAATTGGAGTTGCATGACTCGAGTTCGCTTTAGATTACCAAAGGAATGCCTTGAGAACATGAGGACCCCATTCTAAATTCAAGGATATAACTTTATTAGGTTGAGAATCACCTAGAACCTAATACTTTTCTAACATTGGATTCCCATTATGACATTGTAGGATCCCTCATGTAGTACTATAGGATGTCTTTGATACACTCCTTGGGTCCAACATTGAAAAGTAGGTGACATGGTTAAATCCCATCAGGCCCAATCATTTCTTAGACCTATTTTACCTTGGATGAACTCCTTGGACTCGATAGGCATCTTATTATGGAATAACATGGACTATTATACTTAGATTACACTCTTACCCTTATTGATGCTATAGTTATTACTAAGTTGGAAACCCTTGAGGACTATATTGCCTTGGTTATTACCTTAGAACATCATTATAGAATATCATCCCAAGCTTCCCTATTACATCTTGGAACCTTCATCATAGAAAACATGTGACATATTTATAAATAACTAATAATAAATTAATGATATTGTTACATGTTAAGACACCAGTGAAGTGCCAAAGCAGGTATAACCATCGTGTGTCCCATAGGAACTTGGATAGGTGATGTTAATTTATTCTATTTGTTATTATTCAGTATACCTGGACACTATTTAAGTTATATTACACTGTCTGGTTAGGGATAGACACTATTGGTTCTTTCCTACTGAGATTTATATCTCACACCTTGCTCGAGTAACCTTGGTACCTGAGTAAACCATATATTTTCAAGATCTAGGTTTATATATTAATTGCTTGTACATGGGAGTTAGGTGAAAAAGACTGACCTAGAGCTAGGGATGCTCATGGGGATCACCATTGGGGATTTTCTATCATTATTTATGTGAGTCATGTATCATTTTGTATTGAAAATAATGTTTTATTGTTTATTTCTTTTAATTTTTTATCATTACCATGACATACATTATTCTATTGTAAGAACTAGTTTTTCCACTTTTATTATATTGTTATTAGTTTTATTCCATTGCTTGTCATTTATTTATTTAATACTGTTACCACTGTTGATTGTTATTTACTTTCTAATACCATTGTGCATCTCTAATAAAACGGTATAGTCTCCCAACTATCACCTCCTAAGACCATTGCTACTAATACGCATCCTCTGGTATATGGGGAGGCACGCTTGACAACTTGCGACCCAGTAGTTAGGATACTAGTTTAATGGTAAGCTAGGTTAGGACGTTACGGTTAATGTGTATATATTTTATAATATAGTTAATATTTTTTATCTAACCTAAATTTTCTGCTTTATTTTTTATTATATTCACAAAAGAAGATTCATCTTCCAAGAGGTTATGTTGAATATGGATATTATGTTTTATGATTCATTTTTGAGACTATCACAACTAAAATACTAGAAAAAAAATTAGATGGTTAGTTCCATTGTATATCTTATGCTTTTATCAAATATGTTATAATGTAAATTTTATAAAATTTATTACTTTGTACATTCTTAATAAAGATAAATTTTATTCGACTAATTATGTAAATATCCTTCATGATTTATTTCTAAACTTTTTTTAGGATTTATTAATTTATATATGTAAATAATTTTTTTGTTTTGTTTATTATCTTGAAAAAATTTTGTATAAAAGTTTTCATTTTGATTTTTTTTGGTTTTATGTTACTAGTACACATTTTATTTTAATGATTTTTGTTATTTTGAATTTGATTTATATTAACAAAGTTGAGGTATTTTTTATCCAATATTTAAAAAATAATAATTATGTTTTGACACCGAAGCCTCCATCAATGTCAGTTCTTTTATACATCTAACATCGAAAAGTGATTTTGAGGTTTGTTTTTAGACTTTATTTGTATTTTTTAATCATAACTGACATAGAATGGGTATTTCAATGTTGGTTATTATCAAAACCATTTTCAAAGGCCTCTTTCAATTATGGTTATTAAGAAAACATATTTTGAAAATCTTTTCAGCGATATTTTTTTATGATAATCCATTTCAAATATAAATAAATCCATTATCAAAATTACTCATCAAAAACAATTTTTCATAACTAACATGGAAAAATTATTTTTAGCTTTGGGTGAAATTAGCAAATTTTAACCTATGTTATAGATTAAAAATAACGTAAAAAAGGACTTTTCATAGTAGTGGAACTCTCTCTAGATCAGAACAATAACTCCTTTATCTATAATAGTATATAGTGGATAGTTGAATCTATGTGCTTCTACATTTATAGCACACTGTAGTATCCTACTAATTAATTGAAAACTCAATTACAAATAAATTTAAATTATAATTAATTAAAATTACAAATAAATTTATACAAAAAAACATTTTAATATAATACATTTACAATGATATGTACAATTTATTACAATCATTGACATTTTATAAAAATTCAAAAACAAATTTACTTATACAGGGTTACACTGTATTACACTGTCACTTGGATCTCCTTCTAATGTATCCCGAACATGCTACCAATTTCAGAGTATGCCACCCTAAACTCGAACAAAATAAGAGTGTTCCTTTAAAAATAAACAATCATTATTTTAGTAAAACTCTAAAGAAATAAATGGAACTTTGATATGATAAAATAATATATAAATAAAAAATTAATAAAATGGAAAACAAGAATGTTAAATCATAATGAAATAAGAAAACATATTTTGTATAAATAAGACAATCATAGCATGTTTTCTCTATTTTGGGAATGCGAAGCAGTTTTAGTCATACTGGAAATACCTTGTTTTGGATTGAGATGAGGTTAAATAATGCACATTATAAAAGAAAAAGTAATCATTTTCCTAAATCCTCAAGTCATTTTGAGTGTGGTTTCTAAATTTTTAGTATAAAATTCATTTTTATAATAAATTTAAATGAAAACACACCCTCTTATACATAACTGTAAACACATGTGTCAAATTAAGGTGTGGTTCATTTCTCTATATCAAAATTGAATCATGAAACATTTTTATAATGTATGAAAACAATATGACCATTCTTTTAATATTTTGAGTATGTGACATGCATTTTGAACTAAAATGTTTCTTTTATACTAAAAACAATAACTTTTAGTAATACCGACCACACCATTTATCAAAATGATATGTAGTTCATTACTACACATTAAAATTGAATCCCATATCATTTTATTAATGTATCAATATAGGAAGATATTTTCTATCATTTTTTAGAATGTTAGGAAATTTTTTGAACTTAAATGTCACTTTTAAATGGAAACATGCACATTAAGTCATAATGGTTACATTATGTGTCATATTGGTATTATAGATTGTTACTATAAGTTAGAAAGGAGTCATAGATAATTCTTTAAAATTATCATGACAATCTAAGGATGTTCGATCAATTTTGAGTATGAGATATGTGTTTTTCACTAAAATGTCACTTTTAAATTAGAAACTACACTTTCATTCACATCTACCATACCATTTGTCATATTTATGAAAGGATAATTCATATACATCACAAAATGAATCACATAAAATTGAATTAATGTATCATCACATTACAAGTGTTTTGTCCTAGTTTTCTGCATGTAAGTTGTGTTTTGGAAAATAATATAACTATTATAACAAAAACATAGTTTTTGAGTCATACTAGAAACCTAATTGGTCAGATTAAGGTTTTTATAATTTCTATAAATCAAAAATTAATCCCAAATAGTTTTTATAATATATCAATATAATATAAGAATATTTCCATGGATTTGAGTATGTGATGAACCCATTAAACTAAAATGTTAATTACAAATGAAAAAACACTTTAAATATAAATGAACACACTATGTATCAAATTGACATGTGGTTGATCCTATATGTCACAAATGAATCAAAAATACTTTTTCTAAATTATCTTGAAAACTGGAGAATGATTATTCAATTTTGAGTATGTGATGTTCATTCTATACTAAAATGTAACTTTTAAATAAAAAATGAACTATCAATTATTATAGACATACCATGTTTTAAATTTATGTATGTGTAACTCACAAGAAAAATCAAAGAAAATGGAACCCACGTGGGAGTTGATACCTAACCTAAATCATTCCTCCCATGCACCAAAGGTTTCCAACTAGTATCGAGGGCATAAATTGTTCAAGGAGAGACTATGATTTCTAATTATAAGCTAAAGGGTTGTGTCTGAATCTACCAAAAAATCATAATAAACTATCTATGTAACAAAACTTATAATAACATGTAGGAAAAAACTATAAGCCACATGGGTCCCCATATTCTAGAATATAATTAAATTAATTTTCATGATTCAAAAATATATAAGCATGTAGAATAAGATAGGTAAATAAAAAAATCCATACTAGACAATGAATGTTAAAGAATAACTAAAATTAGAGAATATCCATACCAACATACCAAATCATACTTCTAAAACAATATCCTCTAGACTATATCCATGATAACTCAGTCATTGGTTCTAAACCAATACTCATCTCAAACAAAACCTTACATTAGTGAGATCTGATCAGTTAACCAAGTATAATGGCCACCCAAGAAGGGTGTGAGTACAACTCAGTACTGAAAAACCAATATAGTATCTTAAATAACCATAAATATAGTGGATATTAATGTGATATTCTCCATTGAAAACCAAAATAAAGCATGGAATCATTAATAATTTAATCCTCTTTGATCCTAGGGGTTTTTACTTGACACATGGGATTGATTGTACCTACTTAGGAAAGTGTCAACATCTCCTTAAGCATGTAATTATTCCTAGAGGGGGATACCTGTCTTACCCTAAGTCCTCATGAACAAACCTACACTATATATAGTATTAAATCATAGGAAACACAATAGGAACCATTGATAGATTAAAACTCAATCCAAATAAAAGTATGTTTTCCATATATCTCAACATATTAGGTCATCATGTGATCTTGGGAACCCAAGTAATCTTATAAAACATCACCTCTAGCATGATCACTACCTAATATTAATTTCTGGGAGTCCCAAAATATTCCTTAGGCCATCAACCAAATCCTAAATATCACTAATCATCTTATAATATCATTGGTCTCATTGATGGATCCTTTGAATCACTAATAATCTCATATAACATCATAAGCATCCTCAACATCTCATAATATTAACCATGTACAAATATAATATCCAAGGGATCACTAGGAATTTTATATAATATCAATATAATTATTAATCACTCTAGATAATAGGAATCCTAGGAATCTTATAATATTCCCCCATGTATGATGAAAACAATCCCAAGAATCACTAGGCATAATATATAATATCATTTGGAATGTCCATATTATCCTAGGGAGGTAATCCCATGCATCCCATTATATATAACCTAGGGACATCATCTACCCAATAAAATCTCAAAAAAATCATAGTATGAATATCATGGTATGGCTATTTTCGTAACCCCTCACATATAACCAAGTCCAGCCTCTTAATTGAATAACCCTTCTTTATCATTGAATCCATTCCAAACTCTATACATTGATTCAGGTTTTAATATGATATACACAATAATCACTACCCAAAATACACACACTATATATATGGTCAATAAATAATGGGGAAACCCTTCAAGGATCCTTGGGTCACATCACAGCATGAATGCCCTACCTGGGTTTATTTTTTAAACTTGCATCACTTAGGTCCAAGCCCATCACATAGAGGATCTCACATCCCATGAAATCATCATTCGGATTATTGGCCCAAAAAACACATAGAATAATCCATAGTATCATTTATTTAGAGTGATTGTGTAAAACCCAAACCAGTTTCCAATGTAATTATTGGTTGGTCCTCACATACCCAAGTGACCAAAAATCTACCTATGGTCTACACAACCGATTTTCCACACATCAAGGGGGAGGAACTATCACCCTAATCACATCAATTATCCAAAATAATATAAGTAATCTCACAATTCAACAAATTTTTAATCATATGTAATATCCTTTTCAACCAATCTCCCCTATGAGGACTTATTTAAGAGATCCTATACTAAGGCCACAACCCTCACTTATATCATTTACACCCTTTATATATACATGTATTCTAGAGATTCCAATGTAAATATTTATGTTCTCTTCCATTGGTCGATGAGGTATCAATCCAGTGTCCAAGGATCCGTACTCTCCCTTAACATTATGATCGATTTCCAAAGAATCAATTTAAAATAAAATCATTTCATTTATTAAATGAGTAAAACAATTTAATTAATTGGTGGTCAACCCCCCTTGTTGGTGAGACCAAATATAACATGAATATATAAAAAATATTTTACTAAAAATTTGTATGATCAAGGTACCACATACATCAGTTAAAAAGTATTTCCCTTTATAAGTGAAGCCTAAATCTCCTCCATGTATCTCATCCAAGTTTGAATGGTCATCGTCTATCAATGAGAGACCATAAAAATTTATATTAAATTAATGAATTTCAAAATAAATTCATAATTTATTTTCAAATTAATTTCACAATTAACTTATCCTAAATAAATTATTATTATTTTCCATCCTAATCCCCTTTATATTCCACAAATTAACACCTTAAGAAAATTGGGAAAACCATTTGTTTTGAAAATTTTCTGAAAAAGGATACCTTTCTACATAAGGGACCCTTAAATATGGGTAACTCTCATTAAAATTACATATATAAGGGTAAAATTAATTACCATTACATAAGTTACATATCCTATGTTATCTTAATCAATGATACCCTTCTTCAAGGTCAGAACCCTTTATAAGTGTAATCAAATCGACCCTTACACAGCGGTTTTCCCATATATTCCACTTTACATAATATTTTTTTCATTTTATATATATGTTTTTCAATTTAATATCTCATTATTACTCCTTAATAGGTCATGAATACCCACCAAAAATCCATTTTAAAATTCATAAAATTCCATAAAAATTTAAGAATAGAAGATTTAAACCCCAGAGCACCCCACTACACTTCTCAAGAAAACTATCATAGTTCAAAACAATGAAGGAAATTAAGAATTATGATTTAAATATAGATGTATTAAAAATAAAAATAATCATATTACCTCCCAATAAACTATAAATAATCAAGTTCAAACCCATTCTCTCTGTTCATCACTCCTCAACCAAAATATAATCAAGCTCTCTAGAAACATGTTTGGTGATCCTTATACCTATCCCTCTTGGCTCGACATCATGACACCCATGGAGGAAACCCATACCACCATCAACATATGAAATAATTAATAGGGTAGGGGATATATATAAATAATTTAATTAAATTTACTAACTATAATTTAATTTAAATTAATTTTAATTATACGCATAAATATCCCAAAAATAGTCCTAGAACTTGGGTTGAGCATATTAATTTCCTTGGAAAACTCCATGTTATAGAATTATCCTTGATATTAAAATTTTAGTCTGGAAATCTATATAAATCTTATTAATGTTCTCACTTACTAGAAGATTTAATATTTATTTAATAAATATTATTATAATATAAAACAATATGTCTCGATCGAAGTCTAGCCAAACTCAATATAATAGGTAAACAACATAATCCGATATCAACATAATCAATTAAAATAATTATAAAATTTTAAACTCATTAATGTGAATAATTTAACCCTCATGAGAGAAATAAAAATAAAATTCATATTTCCTATGAATTTAACAACCATGAGAAAGTACAGGTGGATACCCTAGCTTCTCATACATAGAAATTAAAACTTAATATATGAATATTCATTAAATTACAAAAATACAGTCTCGTGTATTGTAATATTTTTGTGAATTCAGAAACATGGATACATAAAAAACTCGTTCATAAGTGAACTTTATCATCTCCCACTATGTTATTAATAACAAGAACCTTTCCCAGACATATCGTACGCAATATATTTCTTCATAACCTACAAAATGGAAACAAAATAAATTGTGTCCTCAGATGATCAGTATGGTTAATTAAGAGAGATATCAATGATCACATAATTATAACATGAACATAGGGGTATGAAAACATGGGAATAACATTGTAAAACAATACCTTTCATATGATAGATAATAATATTGAGTCATGTAATGATGATTAGATGTTCATAAGATAGGAATCATGAAGGAATCAAATAACATGAGCCATGAGAGAATAACATTGGCATAAGATATGTAATTGTGTCATAATAAATCATAGAAAAAAATTTCCACAATATCAAAGGATCACTAATAAGGCCATCAATGTAGAATAGGTTTACTCCCTAAACCATCATAGTAGTCGGTGTTCACTCCCAAGACTATCATAGCAGACAAATTACCTTACTGAATCAGTATTAGTCACCATTCCAATCATGTCTATCTCATTAGATATAAATCCTTACCCAATGAATTGGAGGGATATATAGGTCCCACCTATCAAATAATTAAAATCATACATTTTTTTACTTGTCATGACCCTCCTTCACCATGATGAGGGAAGGGACCACAAACTTTCAGACCCTCCCTTCTTCAAGTTGAAGGAGAGATAATGACCCCCCAAGTCCCACCTTCAATAGGCCCCATAGTGGTGACTAGCACTAGGGGTATACAATCACATGTCATATTGAAGGCACTACCCTTTTTATTTAGTAAGATTGGGTGATAATATGGAAAACAAATTAAAAAAAGAAAACCCAAAAAACTCCAAAAATGAAGGTAAAAGTAAAGAAAAAAATCCATTCCCATATGCATGTTCAAAGATAAACCCATACAGAGTACAAGAACACTCCCAAGGGAAGGCACCGAAAGAAAAGAAAATAGCAACAACAACTGTCTCATAGTTCGAGCTAGTATATTCCTGCATGGTCCTTGAAGCCCTCCTAGAAACGTGAAAGTAGTTTCATATACGTAGGGTGAGTATACAGGTATACTCAGTTGGGAAAACCAAAATCTCTCGTGCACATGTGGGGAGACATTCTAATGATCTGTGAGAATGTAGAGGTAACCAAAACAACTAGAAAGGAAACTATCCACCCAGCCTCACAAAGGCACACTCCCCAAATAACGCAAGTTAGGAAAAGTAATAGTAATAGTACATTGATATTTGGGTACCCCACTCCACTTTCCCACTAGTTATTGAAGACTTACTACGTGTCTAACCCCCCCCCCCCACCATTTTCATTATAGTCCCACTACCGCCCCAACAACAACCTTATGGGACACAACAACCACGTATCCTGCTTGCAAACACCTGGTCCACCACAACCACGTATCCTAACCATAGACACTTGGGACATCACAACCATACGTAAAAAGGTCCACAGACACCTGGGAAAAAACAACTACCGCCACACCCAAAGACACCTGAGCCTCATCCCGAAGACATTTGGGAACAAACCTGCCCACACACACACCTAGTACAACCACCACAATGTACCATGTCCGAAGATTCTTGGTCTATAATGGACCTCAGGTCATCACAACCTACCCTAAGTGTCTTGGGAAACCCAGGAGTGGGAGTAGAAAAGGAGCTAACCACCAACCACTCATAGCAATGTTGGAAAAAACACCCTCCCCCATGAAATGGGGGTGTTCAGAATGAAGTGCTCAATGTGGATGGGGTGAGAATAAGAAACACAAAAACTAATTTATACGTACCGTTGAACAATAACTCATCCCAACCAAAGGGTTTTGAAACTATCCTATACAAAAACACCCTCATTACAATTCAAACATTCACAAAAGCAAAATCTCCATGAACAAATAATTTCCCTTTTTTGTTATCATGTTCATGTGATTACATTTAAATACTCTTTCACTACTGGGAAACTAACAGGAATAGCCACAAGACAAACCAACAACTAAAGGAAAACCACCATGAAATAATTTAAGCATTCACACCCAGTTCTCTAGTAAATTCACAACAACAAAAAGGATCTATGAGATCCCAACAAGTACTGAAACCAAAACAAGGCCCAACATATGGCACAAATCCACAAGACAACTAAATAATAGGAGATCCCATCCCCATCCACATCACCCCACAAGTAGCAACCACACACAAAAATGTTTCTAGATTTTTTTCACACCATTCATTAAGTTCCTTTCTATCGTTTGGTTAATCGGGGTGATCACACAAGGATTATTATTCATTAGGAATCTATTTTATCATTAGTGTTGAAGAAAGGACCACCAACATCCACGATTTTCAGTGGGAATAAGACCATACAATTCAGAAAATATAAACAAAGATAAAAGAGTACAGAAGCATAATCATGAAACACACCGATTTTTTTAAAGTTTTTTTATTATCCTCATTAAGATTTGGTGTCATCCACAACCCAAAGAAAAATTATCATACCCACCATGCATGATACATAGCATATAGAGATGAAGAAAGACCATAGTTTGATGATCAACGATCGAAGTTTTCTCCGCATGTCAAAAATAGGGGATGCACAACTTACAGAGGAAGAACTCTAAGGGATCCAAGGATAAGTGGGAAGGGATCCAGCATGGGTGCACGATTCATCTCCTGAGTAATTCTCTAGGGTGTACATTAGAGAATTAAAAGGAATTATGAAGAGAGGATCTCATCTTAAGAAAAGGAAAAATCCTAAAACCAGGGAGAAGATTTCTAAGTACATAAAAGTTGGATGGTGGATTGACCACAGAGTTGGGTGGTTTCACACATTGTGATTAATTAATTTTTAATAATTACCCTTGGAGATGGTGGAGATAATGGCTGTGAGTTAATATATTTCATTTAAATAGAGAAAATAATGTGTAATGGGGGGAAACTATAAAACATGAAAAAGGTGTGACACCGAGGAAAAAGGGATACACGTTTCAGTAATTCAAGGTTAGCCTGACTATTAGGGGTTTAAGCATCTTTTGCTAGATTTAAATGGATTTGAAAAAGGTATTAAAACACTTTTACATCAAAAGATACGTTATTGGGTAAAAACCAGAAGGTCCTAGAAAAATAGGGAAGGTCTCACCATTAGGTGAGTCACCATCGCCTTGGCACTATCGCCCTGGTACAGTCTCTGTAGAACCGTCTCCTTGGAACTGATGCTGATTAGTGCTATGGATAACCCATCGGTACCACCAATAGCCATTGGTTCCACCAATGTCTATCGGCGGCACCGACGCTTGTTGGTGCCACCGATGCCGATCGGTGCCATTGATGTTGATCGGTGCCACCGATGGCGATTGGTGCCACTGATGCCCATCGGTGCCACCGATGGAGTTCAGTGCCACCAATTCCCATCCGTGCCACCGATCTCAATCGGTACCACTGATGCCCATCGGTTCCACCCACTCTTGTTAGTTCCACCAATTCCAATCAGTTTCACTGATTCCCATCAGTGCCACCGTTCGTCCAATCCTGAAATTTGGAAAACTCCTTAATGAGTCATTGATGGTCCCTAGGACACTCCAAACACCAGAATTTGGAAAATAAATTTACCAGGAGGGTCTGGGCCATTACATCAGATACCTATCAAACTATTCTCATCCTCGAGAATTTAAGGATAAACCTGAATAAAATAGAGGGGTCCAAACAACCACCTCATAAGATACCTCTCAGAGAAAAATCACCCTAGAGTTGTTCAAATGCCAGAACAACCTCGATATCTAGGAACACCTCTCCCTCAAATATATCCTGAATAACCACTGATACACTACCGATCTTCTCCCCCAAGTAACCAAACCAACATATGAAGGTCACACAGTCCACACTCACAGATTAGGGAGTCCCATTTCCCATGTCAAGATACTATATTCTTTGGGTGGCATTAACTCGCCTGAATAGGTTTAATTTCGTCCACTTTATTTCATCTTGATTAGGAATCAGGTCCTCCCCTACCTAGAGCGAGGATTTTTCACACACATTCAGAGAAAATGAAAAAATCTCATCTCATAGTTAACGAGATCAATAATTACATCACAGTTAAGCACACAGAAAATTCAAGATCAAAACACAAAATATCTCTGGGTGTTGGGGAAACATTTGTACCTCCCATTCCCAGGTACTCTCCTTGAGGCCACCATGCCTCCATTACACACGAACTGAAGGAATAGTTTGTCCACGAAGCAACTTATCCTCATGATCCTCGATCCTCACTGGTTTCTCCATGAATGTTGCATCATCCTCAATATCTAGCTCTACCCAGCCAAGGGTGTGTGAATAATCTTGTAGATACCGATGGAGCTGAGACACATGGAAGACATCGTGGTCCCTCAGTAGTGGTAGTGGCAGTGCCAGCTGATAATCCCCTTTTCCAACCTGCCACAACACCTCGAAGGGTTTGAAAAAGCTGGGATAAATCTTACTCTACCTTCTGAACCTCTGTTTCCCATGCTGAGGGGATACCGATAAGAACACTGACCCCTAACCTCAAACTCCAAGGGTCTCCTCCTATGATCAGAATATGACTTATGTCAGTCCTGATACACCTCAATCCTCTCTCGTACAAGATGAACCTTCTCTGTCATGCTCTACATGAACTATGGTCCAAGAATGCTGGCCTCCCCAACCTCTGTCCAGCACACAGTTAAATAACATGGTCTTACGTACAAGGCATCGAATAGAGCCATTACAATGGTAGAGTGATAGATATTGTTGTAGGAAAACTCTACCAATGGTAAGTATGGGAAACATGATCCTCTGAATTCTAGAACACATACACGTAGCATTTCCTCCAATATCTGGTGGGTCCTCTCTGTTTTCTCATCTGTATAAGGGTGGAAATCTGTTCTAAGGCATAACTAGGTGAAAAAAGAATGTTGAAATCCTTTACAAACTCGTGAGGTAAACTGTGTATCCCAATCCAAAAATATGGACCTCAGAACTCCAGGAAACCACTCCACCTTATCCACATACATCTATGCTAAGGAATCTTCCACACTCGACTCCTTGATTGCCAGGAAGTGAGATGATTTCGTCAGCTAGTCTACCACAATCCAGATAGCATCATAGCCTCATTGAACCTTGGGTTGTCCCATGATGAAATACATCGAGATTTCCTCCCACTTTCACTTTGGGATGTCTAAATTCTTTAATAGACTTCCTGGAACATGGTGCTTAGCCTTCACCTGCTGGAAAATGAGGCACTTTTACACAAACTTTTCCACTGCCTGCTTCACCCCGGGCCACCAGAACCAAACCCTCAAACCCTAGTACATATTGGAAACTCCTGGGTGTACTACTAGGGGTGAATTATTGAACTCAATAAGAAATATCTCATGCATCATCTCTGGGACAAACATCTTCTCATAGAAAAGCATATGATTCTGAAAATCTTCTGACCATCCTTTCAGAGCATTACGCTGGCTAATGCGATCGTGAATCACTTCAGCCTCTAACTCCCCCACTAAGACTCCTCTACCTGTTGTTCCAAGAAAGAATGCACTGTCATCTAGAATATAGAGCCTCTACCACCATCCAATTTTTCATCTAGGTGTATGGCAACCAAATCCTCCATTGCCTTCCAAGAATCTATTGACTCCCAAACCACATCCTTCTGTGACTTCCTACTCAAGGAATCAACCACTATGTTCCCCTTTCCTAAGGTCTATAATATCTCAAAGCAGTATCATTGAAGGAACTCCATCCACATCCACTTCCACAAGTTTAGGTCACGCTAGGAGAAGATATACCTCAGGCTATTGGGATCTATGAAGACCAAGAAGCATTCCCTGATGAGTTAATTCTTCCATAACTTTAGCGCCAACACAACCGCTGAATGCGACATGTCATGGGTGTCATAGTTACGTTCATGAGGACGTAACTGCCTAGACCCATAAGAGATCACACCCCACTGCTACATCAGTACACACCCCTATCCTAGGCCAGAAGCATCACAGAACACTTCAAATGTTACCCCTTCCTCTAGAAGCCTCATTACTGGGGAGCTGACCAATTTCCCCTTCAAATAACCAAAATCCATCTAGCACTACTCACTCCATAAAAAATCCTGGTCCTTCTTTGTCAAGGCCATAAAAGGTGCTGCATCTTGAGAGAAGTAGCACACAAACCTCCAGTAGTAACCTGATAGACCTAGGAAACTATGATCCTATGCCACAGTCTTGGGTTCTGCCTAAGAAACAACTGCCTCAAACTTTGATGGGTCTAATGCTATTCCCTACTGGGACACCATGTGTCCAAGTAAGTGCACCTCTCCGGTCCAAAACTTGCATTTGAAAAACTTCCTATAGAGTTGGTACTGTTAGAGGACCTCTAAAACCATCCTCAGATTCTCGGCGTGATCCTCCTATAATATTTAATGGATCATGATTTTTTCGATAAACACGACTACAAACCGATCTAGATATTCCTCGAAGATGGAGTTCATTAGCCCCATGAACATGGATGGTGCGTTCGTAATACCGAACAACATGACCACAAACTCAAAGTGTCCATATCTACACCGGAAAAGAAGTCTTTGAGATGTTACCCTCCTTCACCCTCAAATGGTGATATCCTAACCATAGGTCAATCTTAGAGAAACAACCTTCTATTTTCAACTGCTCAAAAAGGTCGTTGATCCTCGGGAGGGGGTCACGGTTCTTGACTATCACTTGATTCATCCTTCGGTAGTCTACACATATCCTGAGACCACTATCTTCCTTATTTGAGAACTAGACTAGAGCACCCCAAGGTGACGCCCTCATTCAGATAAAACCCTTCTTCATCAGGTCATCAACATGGATTCATAACTCTCGCTATTCAGAAGGCACCATATGATAGGGAGCCATCGAAATAGGATGGGCACCAGGTTGCAATTCTACCCCGAACTCAACATCACGTTGAGGGGGTAGAGTCGCCACCTCTCTAGGGAAGATGTCCAGAAACTCACTGATGATCCACGAGACTTCCATCATCTCTGTATCTACTAAATCCACTGACAATTCAGCTAACATGGAAAGAAGGGTCTCTACTTGTCTACTACCCTCCTGGAAACCCCTCTTGCAAATGAAAGTCAAACGGTGGCTGCCCATATCTGAAAACACTACACTTCTCTAGAAGCATTCAATAACTTCATACATAGAGAATATCCAATAGATTACCAAAATGACATCATATGGATGCATATATAGAAAAAGAAGGTCCCCATTGGACTGATGTGGTCCTAACATTAGTTTACATCTACAACAATCATAAGACAAGCTGGTATGACCTCCGACTGGTGTACTCAATACCAGGGGCCTGGGAAGTCTCTTTGTGTCTAGACCCAAAGAATGGGCTAGGATGGGTGCAACAATGGATTTTTAATCTCCTGAATAAAAAAAGACACATGCAAGAGTAATAAACAATTTGATCTTACCTAGAATGACCTATGGCCTTGCTGGAACTACTACCTCTGCGGTGTGAAACTGCCCATTCCCAGCTCCCCTAACCCTCAGATATTTGCCACCTCCCTGACCATGCCCATGATGAGGTTCCTAAGAAGCACCCTGAGGCTAGCCTCATCCTGAAATGTCTAGTCTGGGAGGAGCGGGAGCTCTCTATCTCTACTGAGGCTATAGAAAAGGACTGGCTGGAAACTGTTGCTGTTGAGGGGGGTGTTGTACCTACCCACCTCCAATATAGTACAATCGGTCTAGGAACTGATTCTGAATGTGCCCATGACTACCACAGATGATGAATATCAGCCTTGGACCGGAGTGAATGGGCGAGGACTGAGAGATCGAAACTGAAACTATTGGGACCTTCTCCCCATAGGCTGAAACTTAGAAGGCCCTGAGGATGGTGTCCTGTTGAAAATGGCCTGCCCCTTAGACAAGCTCAACTAAATCCACTCTCACAGAACACCTCCCAGTGTGTGCATCTTCTCCAAAAAATTATCCCTCTTCTAAACCTCCATGTACGTCAGTAGATTGAAGGGAGTAATAACATACTGAAGAGAAGGTCAGAGTGCCTCCTCTAAGCATCTTGCCCGAGACTCATCATCCGAAAAGAGGTCTGAGGAAAAACTAAGGAGATCTCTGAACTTGATCCCCAATTCCCTCAGGAAATTTTTCCCATTTTAAAGGGAGAGAATCTCCTACCTCTTCTCAGACTTAATTGAGGAATAGAGGAATTCCCCCCAGAACTTCCTCTCGAAGTTAGCCCACGAAATCTCAGCTTCCTACTTCTCCCCAAGGTAGAGCGTCCAACACTGTCATGATGCTCCCCTCATCTAACTGACTACCAACAGAACCCAATACTCAGCCGGAGCCCAGATCAATCTAAAAGCTATCACCAACTCCTTGATCCAACCTTCTATCTCCATGTCTGAGATGCTACCCTCTTACTTCTCAAGGGTCTGATGCTGAAAGGAATGAAGTGTCTTTTGCCACTGTTCATCCTCCCCCTCTCAATCAGTCCTCCGCTGATCAGCCAAATCATATTCTTGGGCCTTAATCACCTATTCTACTTTTGGACATCGTTCGGGTGCCATAACTACAAGGTAAACAAGGAATTTATAATCTCATGTAGTGTTGAATATTTATTTTATATTTTTATTAAAATTGTTATTTATTTAATTTCCCATAACACCCAGAACACACAAGAACACAAGTCATTATGATTCATATACATTTCCTAGGGTCTCAACCCTACAATCAGTGTAGCCTCACTTGGTAATTTGGTAGGTCAAGAGTTCTTGCATCAGATCAAGGGGGGCCCCAAAATCCCATGTCCTAGCCGGTCTTCCTTGTCCTATTTCACACACCAAGATTGCCTGGCACTATTTCCCTACCATCTCTTGAAATCCTCACTATGCCTAACCTCGAGCTTCATATTATCTCTTAACCATCACCTATGATACCATTCTGTTATGACCCACCTTCACCAAGATGAGAGAAGGGACAGAAAACTGCCAGACCCTTCCTTCTTCAAGTTGAAGGAGAGATAATAACCCCCCCTGAGTCCCACCTTCAATAGGCCCCAGAGTGATGACTAGAACCAAGGGTATAAAATCACACATAATATGGAAGTAATTACCTTTTTTATTTAGTAGGATCGGGAGATATGATGGAAAAAAAGAAAAAAAAGAAAACCCAAACACCTCCAAAACTGAATGTAAAAGTAAAGCCAAAAATCCATTCCCGTATGCATATTCAAAGATAAACCCATACAAAGTACAAAAAATTTCCAAATGGAAGGTACCAAAAGAAAGGAAAATAACAATAGAAATTGTTCTAACATCGGAGATAGTTTGGTCCTGCACAGTCCCCGAATTCCTCCTAGAAAATTGAAAGTAGTTTTACATATACAGGGCGAGTATGTAGGTTAACTCAATAGGGAAAATAAAAAGCTCTCTTGCACAATTGGGGAGGCATTCTAATTCCCCATGAGAAAGTAGAGGTAACCAAAACACCTAGAAAGTAATCTATCCACCCAACCTCACCAAGGAAAACTCCACAAATAATGCAATTCAGGTAAAGTAATATTAACAGAACATCGATATTTGGGTACCCTATACTACTTTCCCACTAGTTATTGAAGACTTCCTACGCATAAAACCTCCCACACCATTTTCACTGGAGTCCCACAGCCACCCCAACAACAACCTCATGGGCCACCACAACCACGTATCCCACATGCAAACACCTAGGCCACCACAACCAGGTATCCTACCCACAAACACCTGGTCCACCACAACCGTATGTAACCACACCCGTAGACACCTAGGCAAGAATAACTACCGCCACAACCGAAGACACATGAGCCTCATCTCGAAGACACATAGGAACAAACCTACCCATACACACACCTTGGACAACCACCACAATGTACCCTGCCTGAAGATTCTTGGGCTATAATGGACTTTAGGCTATCACAGCCTTCCCCAAGAGTCTTGGGCTACCTAGAAGAGGGAGAAGAAAAAAATCTTACAACCAGCCACTCATAGGAATGTTGGGAGAACATCCTCCCCCATGAAATGGGGGTGTTAGACACGAAGTTCTCAACTTGGCTGGGGTGAGAATAAGAAACACAAAAAATAATTTATACATACAGTTGAATAAGAACTTATCCCAACCAAAGGGTTCCAAAACCAGCTTATACAAAAGCACCCTCGTTACTATTCATACATGCACAAAAGCACAACAGCCACAACCAGAGCATTTCCCATTTTTGTTTTCATGTTCAAGTAATTCCATTTTAATATTATTTCACTACCATGAAACTAACAGGCATAGCCACAAGACAAAGAAAAAATTGAAGGAAAACAACCAAGCATCAATTTAAGCATTCACACCCAGTTCTCTTATAAAGTCATAACAACAAAAGGGATATGTGAGATCCCTCCAAGTACTGGAACCAAACCTTCCCCCAAATACAACACAAATCTACAAGAAAAGTAAACTACAGGAGATCCCATCCCCATCCACATCACCCACAAGCATCAACCACACATAAATAAGTTTCCATATTTTCCACACCATTTATTAAGTTCCTTTCTGCTGTTTGGTTAACTAGGGTGATCACAGAAGGATTATTATACATTGGGAATCCATTTTATCAACCAAATTTATGTGATTAACTAGATTAAATGTTACCACCATTCAGTAAGAAGTTTATACAGAGAAATAGAGGTTCATTAGTGCACAAGAAAGGACCACCAATGACCTTAATTTTCAGTGGGCGTAAGCCCATACAATTCACAACATATAAACAAAGATAAAAGAGTACAAAAGCCTCATCATCAAACAAAACCCTCCTTTTTTGATGTCTATTTATTATCTTCATTAATATTTTGTTTCATCCATGCCCCAAGGAAACATTATCATACCCACCCCACATGATACACAATAAATAGAGATGAAGGAAGACCCTACATGGATGATCATCGGTCGAAGTTTTCTCCTCTCGCCAAGAACTGGGGATGTGCGAATGGCAGAGGAAAATTACAAGGGCTCTAAGGCTGAGTGGGAAAGGATCCATCATAGGTGCATGATTCATATCTAAAGTAAGAATCTAGAGTGTACTTTAGAGAATTGAAAGGAATTATGAAGAGAGGATCTTGGCTTAAGAAAAGGCCAGATCCTAAAATCAGAGAGACAATTTTAAAGTACTTAAAATTTTGATCGTGGCTTGAACACACGGTTTAGTGGTTTTACATGTTGGGATTAATTGAGATTTAGTAATTATCCTTGGAGATGGTTGAGATAACAACTGTGAGTTAATATATTTCCTTTAAATAGAGAAAAACGTATAATGGGGAAAAACTGTAAAAAACAACAAAGGTGTGACACCGAGGAAAAAGGTCCACACATTTCGGTAACTCAAGGGTTTTCCGACTATTGGGGGTTAAAAAATATTTTACTGGATTTAAATGGATTTGAAAAATGTATTAAAACACTTTTATGACAAAAGATTCATTACTGGGGAAAACTGGAAGGTCCCCAAAAAATAGGGAAGCAATCACTGTTAGGTGAGTCACCATCACCCTGACACCATCACCATGACACAGTTTCCCTAGAACCGCTACCTAAGAATCATCAAAATGACACCATCACCCTGGCACCATTGCCCTGGCACCGTCGCCCTGGCACCGTCGTCCTGGAATCGTCGCCCTAGCACCATCGCCATGGCACTGTCACCTTGGCATTGATGTAGATTAGTGTTATGGATGACCTATCAGGGCCACAAATAGTCATCGGTTCCAACGACATCCATCGGTGCCACTGACGCTTGTGGGTGCCACTGATTCCGATCGATGCCATTGATGCCCATCAGTCCCACTGACTCCCATCGATGTCACTGATGCCGATCGGTGCCACATATTCCCATCGGTGCCACCGATGCCCATCAGTGCCATTGATGCCCATCGGTGCCACTGACATCCATTAGTGCCACCGATGTTCATTGGTTTCACTGATGCCGATTGCTGTTGTTGATGACCATTAGTACCACTGATGCCCTTGGGGCCACCAACACTCATCAGTTCCACTGTTTGTCTAATCCTGAAATTTGGAAAACTCTTCAATGAGTCATTGATGGTCCCCATAACACTTCAAACACCAGAATTTGGAAATGTAAAGGACTAGGAAGGTCCAAGAAATTAAATTACTACAATATCATAAAGCATTCATCATATCATTAAATATTAAAAAAAATGGTTTTCATAAACATTTCATCATATCATAACATGTGGAAAAGAGACAAGTTTCATAATCATTTCATCATTGTATAAACCATGGAAGAGAAACTGGTTTCATATACATCTTTTTATCATAAACAGAAACCATTAAGATACTGTATATGAATGGAATCTAGGGATAATATCTCCAGTAAGGCATAACTAACATAAAAATATGTAATCATATATAGGAAATGGTTTTAAAGATCATTTATGAAATTTCATGTGAAAATAGCATTTACACTTTGAAAAAAACTTTTTAAAACATGAATATATTATTAAAATACATTTATTTGAAAATAAAATTTGAAATTTATAATTTAAGCTTCAATTCAATGATTGGTCATGATGGTAGAGAATTATGTTCATACAGTACACATAAAACAATGATTCCTGTCACATTTTTTTTTGTAAAAAAGTAAAAATAGACTTGTTTGGAAAATAACAAAAATATTCATCTAAATCCATTTGGTAATAAAAAACATGGGATAAAATTACGATAAAAAAAATATTTAAACTTTTTTTGAGAACATTTTTACAAAACATGGAAATGGTGGGAAAATCATTTTTGACCGAAGAGAGAAATAAATTCCATTTTTTCATTAAGAACATTATCTTGATTTATTAAGTTCTTAAAAGAATAAAAATGAAATAAAAAAATTATTATCAATAAATAACTATAGGTGAATAACATTCATGATAATTATGGAGTGGTAGGTCATAATATTTCAACATTAGAAACATAATCATAAACATCCTCTAAATATGATGAGATTATAACACAAAAAACTTAATAATGTAAATATGTTTTGAAACATAAAACCCAAAAAATCAAGAATGTCATAAAATGAGGATTTTAAATATTATTAAAATAATTGGATTCATTATATGTCCTATAAAAGATTAATTATATACACCTCATGAAAGAATATATGTGCATACCATAACATCTATCCCAAAAAGGAAATTTGAGGCAAAAATCCCTTACATTAAGTATCAACTTCCTTTGTGCATGTTAAAACATAATATATAATAAATATAGTTTTATTTTGAATGTATTATAGAACCTTAATAATATTTATCAAAACATATATGATTTTCTTATATACTTTTATCTCCCATTTATTAATAATTATTCGTTAAAATCACTATTTTGGGTCATAATTTCTTCATTTATCATGTATATTATCATTTAATGATTTTGGTCTTGTACTTTGAACATGTTAACATAATATCATGATTTATAACTATTATATAAATAATAATATATTTATTATATTCATATTTTTAGTTATTGATAAAATTTGAGATAAAAATGGATTACACCAATCATGGAGATGGTAGATTGTACGTATTCATGAATGGTGTTTCCATTATTTTGATAGATGAAAAGAAAGAAAGTTTAATTAAAATAAAATTTTATCTAATCATTGTTTTAGATATATATAACATATATTCATTAAATTTACCCTTATTACCTTCCAAATAAATCATAATTGATAATCAAATCACATCGCTTCATGAGGCGGTAGTCCGCCAAACACATGAACGACATTATTATATCTTCCATAGAATGGAATGTAAAGAGGGAATATGTGATGTCATATTTAAAAAATTATAATAATTTTAGAAATTTAATTTATATACATTATATCTATTATCATACCCAACCATGATAGGTGTTGATGGAAAATTTGATGCATCATTTTTGAGGCAGTGGTTTGTCAAACACCCGATCAACATTATCGTTTCCAATTTGAGGGAAGAGGAGATTGATATAGGTAATAACCAAAATATTAAAAAATATATGAATATTAAATATAATGAAGATATTATATAATCATGTTATAATAGTATTTAAAGGAGTTAGAGGAAGAAATAATGTAAAAATACTCATGGAAGAATGTTGCCTCTTTTTCAGGTAACCTCTTTAGATTTACACAAATATACATCATAGGTTGAATTTATGATAAAAATAAGTCTTATAGGATAAGTATTAGTATGTAATGAATTTATTTGGAAATGTAATGGCCAAAAAAATTGTTTATGTAAGTTTAATGTGGCAAGTAGATGTGGTATAATTTTATAAGTGGGGGACAGGACAATCGTGAAATATTTGAAAAAATGAATTCCAGCCACATTTTTTCCACAACACAAGGCTCTGAAACCTACCATTTACAAACCTAATACGATATAAAGTCTAAATATGACCATAAAATTTTAATTATACCTATTTTATTTGATTTTTGACAATATCTTTTTAGTTTAACCTTCTATAAACCTAATTTTTACCTTAAGTGTGTTAAATAATTTTTTTTTCAGCATCCATTATGGAAAAAACTAAGTTGACCCTCTTAAGTAATATAAATTATTCTAATTCCTAATATGTAATAAATTTTTCCAAATTCAACTCACATAGGTTCTATAATTTAATTTAATATTATACCTATAGACCTATCGAAAAAATGGTTTTCCAAAAGGTTAACATTCAGAAGTTGAAATGGTCTTTATATAAAAAATATATATGAAATTAATTTAATGACCTGATATGGACTAATTAATATATAATTATAATATTATTATATTAAAAAAAATCTTATAAATTATTTAAATTAAAAGGAAGCTTTTAATAAAATTTGTTATATTTCTGTGTTCATCGAAAAATAAAACATTTGAAAAAACGCCAAATTTTTTTCCCTAAGATAATTTTCATATAATTATTTTAAAAATGATGTTAATTTTTTATTATACATTTTATAAAAGCTGAAAAATTTACATTTATTATCTTTTCACAAAATGAAATAAAAATATTAGTTGAGAAAACTATATTTCCAAACTATATACTAAATTTTCAAAAAATTAAGTAATTTTTCATCAATATGTTTTCTTTATATAAAACCATTATACCTAGTATTTAAAACGTATTTATTACTATTCATCCTACTAAGTTTAATGTATAGGTTATAATAGGTGAATTTAAAAAGAAATATTAATAATATATTATGGTTAATTAAAACATGTTGTTGCACGTAACACAAGTTAAACTCATTATTTCATGTAACACAAGATATCAAAGAAATTAAATTTATTTGAAAAAAATCACCCCAAAATATCAGGGTGTTACATTATAAACTATTAATCAAGTTTTGTTTTTAACAATACATAATTTTATTATCAATAAGGGGGAGATTGTTGAGAACAATACTCTATCTCTTTGTGATGATTTTGATGCTCCTAAATACCCTTATTTGTTATTATAATGATTTTACTTTAAGTGTATTTCAAGAAATTTAATATTCATTGTATTCTTATTTCTGGAAGAATTTTTTAAGTTTTTGAATAGTGAGAATTAATTGGTAAAGTATTTGGAAATCGTTTTTAGCATGTTCTGGAAACACTGTTCATACCCTACGTTGAGAAGCATAGCGTAAGGATGGAATGTTGGGTTTACTCTATGAGATATCAGAAAAGTATGGTTAAACAATCATACGTTATCAGAAAAGTATGAAAGAAGGAACCTTACTTTTGGAAGGAACTTTATGTTTGGAAGGAACCTTACATTTGGAAGGAACCTTACATTTAGGAAATCATCAAAGTATAGAAGAAGATCATTTACCTAAGTATGGAATGATAAGTTTGTTTCTCAAAAGTATGGTTCATCAACCTTACTTTGATGAAAAACCATATGTTTGAAAGATAAAGATTAAAGTATGGTTCATCAACCTTAATTTTATGAACAACTATTCATTTTATTGAAAAGTATGGATTATATACCATACATTTGAGATTTGAAGAAAAACTTTTGAGATCAACCTTACGTTGTGAACCTTACATTAAGAGAATGTGTGCTGTGTAGTTCAACCCTATGTTTGATGTTAGATGTTTAAATTACGACTTTATTAAAGTAACGGTATTTATGCGGATTATCAGGTTGATTTCCTGCCAGATTAAAATCCCGAATTTAAAGAGAATCTTTGACCGATTCAAATCCATTTATCTGTGATTCGAAGGATCAATTTAATAGGAGCTTTTCATACCGAATTTTTAGGGGAGTTACGACTGCTCTGATATTCAAACTTTTGAATATCCTGATTCTAAAGGTGAATTTTATGGATCTAAATTTGCAGAAGAAGTGCTCGTTGTTATTATATATATTTTAAAAATATAGATGTGATATACAGATATACAATATACAAGAACTGCTGATCGACGACGAATATACAGAAGAGAAAAATAGATTCAATCAACATCTATAGATCTGTTGTTATGAAGAGTGAAAAAGTTGTTTTCTGAAGAAAAAAACTCAACTGAAGATTTATTTATCTACATCAAATATCCTTTTGTGAATCAACTACTGTTAAAGTTTTGAATGACATTTCAAGATCTACTACAACTGGATTGGCTCAGAACTACTTTAACCCGAAGATCATTATTTCTAAAGATGAAGATCCATCTAGTGTCAATTGCATGCTGTTGCAATTGTGAAGAACAATTGGGTAAGTATTTTCTCTGAAGAAAATACTCTTTTATATTGAGTATCTAACTTCTCATACTATGATGTGTATTTAGTTCGATTTATGAACCAGAAGGCTCTGTTTAGCCTTAAGTTTGTAAAGGTGTTAATTGCCTGTACTCAGTTGTGGAGTGAAAATCACTAAGCTCTTAGAGTAGAGCATCGGTGGAGTGGACTAGGGGCCTTCTATTCCTCGAACCACTATACATCATGCGTCATGTGATATTTATATTTTCACTACTAAATCTTTTATATAAAGATAAAAGGACAAATCATGATCATTTGAAGAAATTGAAAACGCACAATTCACCCCCCTCTTGTGCATATCTAGTATAACCCGATCCAACAATTAGTATCAGAGGTGGAGCTTTTGTTAAAGCAATAACAAGCTAAATGTTTTATAGGATTATACTCAGATCAAGATGGATGATACAAGAGAAGTAATTTCTATGGTCAGATATCCATACTTCAATGATGAGAATTATGGATGCTGTAAATAAAGAATGATAATCTATTTGAAAAAACTCAGATACAGAGTCTACTAAAAAAGATTGACTCCTTATGAAATAACAGAGAAAACTGAAACATGGAGTGCAGCTGTAGAAGCTGAGTATGAAATTAATTCTAAGGCTATGAATGAAATCATATGTGTTCTATGAATAGATGAGTTTAACAGAGTATCTAAGTGCCCAACAACGTATGAAATGTGTCATACAATTGAGGTTGCTTATGAAGGAACTGACAATGTCAGACAGATGAGGTTTTCTACTGCCAAACTGAAATTTGATACATTCAAGATGTTTGAAGTAGAAAGAATCACCAAAATTAATGGAATATTGATAGAGATTGTCAATAATATAACTGCTTTGGGAGACCCGATGAGACAAGTTGATGAAGCTTTGAAAGTACTGAGAGTATTTCCAACTTGATGGAATGGAATTTCTACTGCTATCAGACAATCATCTCATGTAAAATATTTAACAACGAGAGAGTTAATTAGAACTCTAATGATGTATGAAGTTGAGATGTAGGATGAAGAAAATGATATTAATGTTCTGATCTATAGAAAAGACACTTCCTTAAAGGTTTCATCTCAAAAAAAATCAAAAAAGCTAAAGAAAAAAGAAATAAAGGTGAAATTAGAAAGTTCTGATTCATCTAATTCAGATGTGAAACTAGCTCAGCTGGCTAGAAAATTCAGTAAGTTTTATAGAAAGAAGAAATGTTTTAAAAAGTATTTCAAAAATGATGAAAAGGAAGTCATATTTTATGATTTCAAGAAGATGGGTCATATCAGACCTATCTGTCCACAACTAAAGGAAAAAAAGAAAAAGAAATTCTTTAAGAGAAATGATTATGAGCAGAAAGAGAAGAAGGAAATGAAAGCTACATGGAGTGTATCTTAAGACAAAAGCAGCTCATCAAAGTCTAATTCAAAAAAGGAGGAATCAAATCTGAAAGCCAATATGTGCTTTATGGAAGAAACTGATGAGGTACAATCCTATTATTCTTCTCACTCTAATTCTAAATCAAGCTGTTCAAATGAAAAACTTGTATCCTACTGCAACATGCTTGAAGAAAAATATGATTATTTATTAAAAAAACACAAGTATTTAAAAAAATATTCACAAGTTTGTTTTAAATGAATGATAAACAATGATAAAATAATATCAGGAATTACTGAAAAAATATAACTCAATAAAAACAAATAGTAAAAATATTGAAGATAAAATAAAAACACTACAAACTGATGTAGAAACATATAAAAGTGCAGCTCTTATTTTTTAAAAAAAAGGAGAAAATACACTAAATAAAATTCTTGGAAAGAATGTAATTAAAAAGGGAAGATATGGAATAGTTAGTAAAGGTGGAAAACCTAAACTGTACAAGAATTAATTTGTGCCTGGTACAAAAAGATTAATCTGTAACTACTGTGGAACAAAATGTCATATATATAAGAATCTTTTTTAAGTAAACCCCGGATAAGTGGAATAAAGAAATCCTTTGTCTCAAAAAATTTATATGATTCAATTGATTTTAGATAAACAAAGAAAGTCTAGATTCCTAGATCTTTGCTAGCTAGCACATCTGGAACCAACAGAATATGGGTACCAAAACAATCTGTTTAAATGCCTTTTTAGGAAGTAGGTGACAGAAGCTGAACTTTCATATGGTATATGGATAGTGTCTACTCCAGGAATATGAGTGGAAACTCATCGAGCTTTAGATCTTTAACACAAAAAGATGGAGGACTAGTCACATTTGGTGGCAATGCCAAAGGCAAGATTATTGGAATTGGAATAGTTGGAGATCTAGAACCTTTCTCTATCAAAAAATTACTTTTTGTACAAGGATTGAAACACAATCTAATAAGTGTCTCTCAACTCTGTGATGATGGTTATAGTTTTGATTTTTCTAAAAACTGTTGTTCTATTTTCAAATATAAATTGCTAAATTTTAGAGCACCCAGAACTGATAATGTGTATACCGTGGTTTAAAATTCCTTGTATAAACAACAAGTAAACTGCTTAATTGCTAAGATAAATGAATCATGGATCTGGAATAGAAGACTTGGAAATTAAAATATATATGATTTATATAAGTTATCTAATAAACAATTAGTTTCTGATTTTCCTAGTCTCAAGTTTGAAAGTGATAGATTTTGGGATGCATGTCAACTTGGCAAGCAGCACAAATCATCCTTCAAATTAGTTAACACAATTGCTATGACTAACCCTCTAGAACTCATCCATATGGATTTTTTTGGACCTTCAAGGGTAGTATGTATAGATAGTAACTTATATGTATATGTTTTAGTTGATGACTATTCTAGATTTACTTAGATTTTCTTTCTAAAATATAATAATGAAGCTTTTACAATATTTGAAAGTTTTTGCAAAGCTATTCAAAATGTAAAAGGTTTTAAAATAATTTCATTAAGAAGTGATCATGGTGGAGAATTTGAGTATCTGGAATTCAATTCCTTTTCCTCAAAAATGGGTATTAAACACACCTTCTCTTCACCAAGAACCCTTAAACAAAATGGAATTGTTGAAAGGAGAAATAGTACTATTCAAGAAATGGATAGGACTATTCTAAATGAATATAGTCTTCCAACCTATTTATGGGATGAAGTGGTAAGTACAACCTACTATTTAATGAATAGAGTTTTAATTAGACCAATTTTAAAAATACACACTATGGACTCTGAAATAATAGAAAACCTAAAGTAAATTACTTTAATGTTTTTTGGATGCAAGTTTTACACCTTAAACACTAAGGACAATCTTGGTAAGTTTGATCCAAAATCTGATGAAGGAATTTTCTTAGGATATTCTGCTACTTCCAAGGATTATAGATTTTTTAATAAAAAGTCAAGGATTGTTGAAGAATCAGTTCATGTGAAATTTGATGAATCTGATCCCATTGAGAAGAGGAAAGAACAAATTAATGAATCTGAATCTAATGATCACATGAGACTTGAGAACATGAAAAATGATTTTGAAAAAGATATAAATGAAATTCATTCTAGTCCAGAAGAACATGACACTGAAGAACCTATAAGTGTACTACCTAGAGAGTCAATAACCCTAAAGAATCACCCTTTATAAACTATAATAGGAGACTTAGACACAGGAATAAAAACTAGAAAGAACATAGGAAATCTTGTTGAGTTTTCTGCCTTTCTATCCCAATCAGTACCCAAAACTGTAGAGGAATCCTTAGTCGATGAAATTTGGATGATATCAATGAAAGAAGAACTAAACTAGTTCAAAAGAAATGAAGTTTATAATTTTGTTGAAAGATCACAGAATTATCCAGTTATAGGAACAAAATGGCTCTTTATAAATAAACAATATGATCAAGGAATAATAACTATAAATAATGCAAGACTAGTAGATGAAGGATATAATCAGGAAGAAGGTATATATTGTGATGAGACCTTTGCACCTATAGCTAGATTAGAATCCATTAGAATAATTTTATCCTATTCATCTCATATGAACTTTAAATTATTTCCGATGGATGTTAAGTCTTCATTTTTAAATTGTTATTTATTGGAGGAAGTCTATGTTGAGAAAACTCCTAGTTTTGAAAATTCACAAAAACCAGATTTTGTTTTTAAAGTTTTTAAAGATCTTTATGGTCTTAAACAAGCACCTAGAGCTTGGAATAAAAGATTATGTTCTTTTCTTTTGAAAAATGATATTACTGTTGGAATGGCAGATCCAACACTATTTAAGAAAACTACCAATTTTAATATTTTATTAGTTCAAATTTATGTTGATGATGTAATTTTTGTTTCAAAAAATAAAACTCTTTTTCCTGATTTTTCAAATTTAATTCAAAAAGAATTTGAAATGAGTGTGATGGGATAATTAAATTTATTTTTAGGACTTCAAATTTTTCAAAAAGATTTTGGAAATGTTTTGAATCAAAGAAAATACATTACTGATTTACTAGAGAAATTTGGACTTGAAAATAGCAAGACATATACAAATCCTATGTGTACTAATATAAAACTTGATTTGGATGAAACTGGAAAATCAGTTGACAAAAAATTATATAGAGGTATGATTGGTAGTTTATTATATTTTACTACTAGGAGGCCAAATATAATGTATTTAGTATGTCTTTGTGCAATATTTCAATCAAATCCTAAAGAATCTTATTTAACTGCTATTAAAATAAGTTTTATATATTTAAAAGGAACTGTTTTTCAATCTCTTATTTATCCCAAAATGTATGATTTTAATTTAATTTCATATTCAGATGAAAAAATTGGAAGTTTTAGATTAGATATAAAAATCACCTCAGGAACTTCTCACTTTTTAGGAAAATCCTTAGTATCATGGTCTAGTAAGAAACAACACTCAGTTTCCCTTTCAACAGCTGAGGCAGAGTATTTATCTACTAGAAGTTGTTGTCCAAAAGTTTTGTTGATGAAAAACACTCTTATCAATTTTGGACTATGTTTTAATAGTACACCTATTTTATGTGATAATACAAGTGCTATAAATATTTCAAAAAATCGTATTAATCATTCTAGGACTATGCATATTGATATCAGAAATCATTTTCTAAGATACCATGTTTTAAAAAAGATATATTCATAGAATTTATAAGTATTGAAATTTAATTAGCTAATATTTTTACTAAAACACTTCCCACTGCAAGGATTTATTTTTTTAATGGGGAGTTAGGTTTATTTAATTTTAAGTTATTTTTTTATAAAAAAATAGTTTAGTTACTTGTTTTTCAAATTGTAAAATTTTGTTTATTAATGTTTTTATTTTTATTTTTTCCACATGTGATTTGAATTCATTTTAAAATTTATTAAATAATTAGTATATACGTAATGACATGAGTATTAAGGATGTTAGAAACCGCTTTGAATTCCAAACTTGTTCAAAACCTTTCGAAACCTCGAAAACTTTTACCGCTCTTCTCTCCTGAACCTTAACCTTAGAAACCCTAGTCCTTTTTGAACCTTCAGCAATTTATGACAAAAATGACCTAGACCAAAAGAACCGATGATCCAGAGACCAACATTGCGAAGAGGCAGCGCTCGACAGGGAGAAAGATTTTTCAAGGAAAAGTCATAGATCTGGAATGGCTCTATCAGAAGAACCTGATTCTAAATTAATCCCTATATTTTCAGAACATAGAACAGACGTTTAATGAAGATTATATAGAGTTTCAATATGAGGTAGAACTTCATCATTTCTTTAAGTCGGTATAGTTTAGTCTGGGAACTGATGCAGATTCAATTGTTGCTAAGATTGAGGATCGAGATTTTTCAATCTCATCTGTAGAAATTGATCAAATTCTTAACTTCCTGCATGAGGAAGTTTTTCATTTTTATTTAAAGAATATTGGGGATTCTATGCATAAGTTAGAAGATATTATGTCCTTTTTCTTTATAACTACATCTATAATGAAGATGTTTCTAAAGGATTTAGAACTGGATCAAAAGATATTTGTTAAGTTTGTGCAAACTGGTATTGCACCTAGAATGTATGAGATGGAAAAGATTCTTTACACATATATGTATATACTATTTTTGATGATGAGTGATATCAAATTGAACTTTCTGAGATACATGGTGAGGTATCTCAGTTACTGTTTCCAACCAGAGGGAACAATGAATTTTTATCCTTTTGGACGGTTCATCTCGAAAATTATATTTTAGATAGATATGGTAAGATTGGTGGATTCTTGGTGGAGATGTCACCATAGTAACATCTTCAATGCTGGTACATTGAGAAAAATTGGATTTTTATGGAGCACTATCAAAGTCAAGATACTGCCTGTTGGAGCTGAAGAGGATGAAGAAAGTGCTCAGGCCCAACCAGCAACATCAAAGTAAGGACAAAATGAATCAAGAGTCAGCATTGTAACAAGAAGACTCAGTTTTGAGGCTATGGAAGTATCTGAAGAAATAAGTTAGGGAGGACTTTAGTTCAAAAGGACCAGGGTTCCTGATCCAGTTGAAGAGCTTATTGTAACATCAAATGTTTTAACATCTGGTGATATCTTTAGATATAAGTTTGTGAGCAAAGCTATAGTTGAAGAGATTCTATAAGGAGAAGTTGCTCAGGATAAGGTGACTCCTCCAGTAGAGTAAGAAAGTTTGGCTTAGGAAGTGACCAAAACAGAGGCTCAAACAGAAAATATAACTAAGACAGTGCCTGGTGAAGGAGAAGCAGTGGCCCGAACTCAAATTTATCAAGTAGAAGTTGATCAAGAAAATATTGTTTTGGAACATCTCGTGATAGAGGAAGACCATGCCGATGATGCTCATGAGAAGAAACCTCCATCACATGACAACCAGGAAGAGAATGCTTCTAAGATTCATACTGAAGTATTTTATGATATTTTTTCTATGGATGAGTATGGGAAAGGCTCAGATGAAAAATCTGTTGAGAAACCAGTACAGGGAGTAAATGATGAGAAATCAGATGCTGAATCCTTTCCATTAGTGTTGTTTCATCAAGTTTAAGATGAAAATGAGAATCAAGCATAGGGTGCCTTTGATTGATTAAATACAAATATGAAGGAACTAAACAGAAAATTGACTGAAGATGAAAAAAAGAATGCTGCTCTACTGAGAGCAATAGAAAAGGAACATTTAAATTTTCAAAGTCTGAAAGAAAGTACTGTTTCTAAACAAGAAGTTGGTAGTTTTAAGAAGGACATGTTAAATAAATTTTCAAAGTTGAAATCAGATATGGTTATGAAGAGATATTTAATGGAATTTAGATCTTTCATGGATAAATATTTTGCATTTATCAGAACCAATGGGGCCAGTAAATCAGGTTCTTCAATTGATTTAATCAAAATATTTTAGGTTATTATAGTGGTCATGGAGAATATGAATTCTAGACTTCAAGACTTGCAATGCAACAATTCTCCTTTTTCAGTACTCTTAGATAATCAGACGTTTCTAGTTTCCTAGTTGACTTCCAGTGAACCAGGAATTAGAACTGTGCTGAATGAGTTCACAGAAAAGTTGACGCTTTTTATGGAGAAGGAACAAAGGCTTCCTGAGTTTTTTAGAGTGAATCTGCTTGAAGATATTCATTTTACTCAGGAAATCATAGATCTAATTATCTATTTGGGATATGGATTGATTAGAAATTTGAGAGAATAATTTTCAGAGATCAAGGCAATAGTTCAGAGGAGATGAACCCTACCTCACACCCTTACCCAATCCTAATTCCTGTTGTTTTTCATTATTGTACTTATAATTATATATGTAATAAAATATATTTAAATATATTTTTCATGTGTTTTAATTTGTTTTAAATTACTGTCTATGATAGAAATGCCAGTAATCCAGATTCACATATTGATAAACAATTTATAATAGAATTTACTTAAGTTCAGTGCTACTTTAAAATGTGTTATATTCCTTATTCTATCATTCTTTTTGATATCACAAAAGGGGGAGAAATTAGGATAAACACAACATTTTTTATTTACAATTTTATTTTAATATTTTTATTAAAAAAGGGGTAGAAATGTTAAGGCATTATCTTAATCCTTTAAGGGGGAGAAATTAAGTTAAACCTAATATTGTATTTATCTTTGAAATTTTTTCAAAACTATATGTAATTAATTTTATAAGTTGATTTCATTGGTTATATTATGGGTTTTGTGATAATCCAAATGGGTGAAATTATTGAGATAGTGTTGTTTTCAAAAATACATAATTTTATTATCAATAAGGGGGAGATTTTTGAGAACAATACTCTATATCTTTTTGATGATTTTGATGCTCACAAATACCCTTATTTGTTATTCTAATGATTTTACTTTAAGTGTATTTCAGGAATTTAACATTCATTGTATTCTTATTTCTAGAATATTTTTTTAATTATTCGAACAACGAGAATTAATTTCTAAAGTATTTGGAAATCATTATTAGTGTGTTCTGGAAACATTGTTCATACCATACATTGAGAGGTGTAGCGTAAAGATGGAATGTGGTGTTTACTCTATGAGATATCAGAAAAGTGTGGTTAAAAGGCATACATTATCGGAAAAGTATGAAGGAAGGAACCTTATGTTTGGTAGGAACATTACATTTGGAAGGAACCTTTGGTTTGGAAGGAACCTTACATTTTGGAAATCATCAAAGTATAGAAGAAGATAATTTATGTAAGTATGGAATGATAAGTTTGTTTTTTAAAAGTATTATTCATCAACCTTACATTTTTGAACAACCATACGCATGAAAGATAAAGATTAAATTATGGCTTATCAACCTTACTTATATGAACAACTGTTCATTGGATTGAAAATTATGGATTATATATCGTATGTTTGAGTGTTGAATAAAAATTTTTGAGATCAACCTTACGCTGTGAACCTTACGTTCAGAGAATGTGTGTTATGTAGTTCAACCCTACATTTGATGTCGGATGTTTAAATTATGACTTTATTAAAGAAACGACATTTATGTGGATTACCAAGCTGATTTCAATACAGATTGAAATCCTGAATTTAAAGCAACTCTTTGACTGATTTAAAGTCGTTTATATGTGATTCAAAGGATCAATTTAAGAGGATATTTTCATGCCAAATTTTCAGGGGAGTTACGACTGCTCTGCTATTCAAACTTTTGAATATCGTGATTCTAAAGGTGAATTTTATGGATCTAAATTTGCAGAAGAAGTTCTCATTGTTATTATATATATTTTAAAAATATAGATGTGATATAAAGATATACAATATATAAGAGCTGCTGATCGACGATGAATATATAGAGGAGAAAAACAGTGTCAATCAAGATCTACAGATCTGTTGTTACAAAGAGTTACAATGTTCTTTTCTAAAGAAAAAGAAACTCTACTGAATATTTATTGATCAACATCGAATATTCTTTTGTGAATCAACTATTGTTAATGTTGATAATGACATTTCATGATCTACTACAACTGGATCGGCTCAGAATTAATTTTACTCGAGGATCATTATTTCTGAAGATGAAGATCCGTTTACTGTCAATTCCATGCTGTTGAAATTGTGAAGAAAAACTAAGAAAGTATTTTCACTGAACAAAATACTCTTTTATATTGAGTGATCGACTTCTTGTACTAATTTGTGTATTCGGTTCTATGTATGAACCACAAGGATCTATTTAGCCTTATGTTTGTAAAGGTGTTAACTGCCTATACTCAGTTATAGAGTGAAAATCACCATGCTCGTGGAGTATAGCATTGGTGGAGTGGAATAGGGTAATTCTATTCCCCAAACCACTATAAATCGTGCATCCTATTCTATTTATATTGAAAAAGGATAGTTCACCCCCCTCTTGTGCATATCTAGTATAACCCGATCCAATATAAACCACTTAAAAAAAACTTATCCCTTGAAATTACATCACTCTACTTCTAAAAATTAAGTATAGGGTTACCCCATCATTTTCTCAAGTACCCTCATATCTTTTAAAACTGGTGGTTTCACAATAAAACTTTGACCAGGCGAGTGGTATTGGTTTATAAAATTTCTCTCTACAATACAGAATCTCTACCGTTTTCTTCTATAAGAAATATATTTCTCTAATTGTATGGATCAGGTATATACTTACTCGGGATTGATAAATAGAACACAATATGGAAATAAGAGAGGTTTTGGTGGAAGTTACAAATAGTAATCTACCATATTGATAAAATGAATAATTTTGAAAGGGCCAATATACCTTGGGGTCAGCATCCCTTTCATTATGAACATCATAACCTTAATCCATGGAGATATTAATGAATCTATTTACAACTATTTTCAAATTCTATATCATTATGATGATTATAATTACAAATTTTGTGTCTACATTATGATCCACTTATGTGTTGTTGAATATTTATAACCTTCTGTACTATTTCTTCAGCATGTTTTGGTCTTAATAGATTTTATTTTCTGACTTTATCCCACCATGTAATATTTCTAAACTTATTTTCATAGAAATCTTTAGAAGGAGCTATATGAATACTCGATTGAAAGCTATTGTTTTATGAAAACTCAACTAGAGGAAGGTGTTGATCCCAACTACATTTGAAATGAAGAGAACAGTATATCAAAATATTCATTCTGGTTTGAATTTTTATCTCATAATGATTATCTATCTAATGATGATACATTTTGATGAAGCGTAATTTTGTATCCATAGCCTTTTGAAGACTTCTCCAGAACATCAAGGTAAACCATGTATCCTGATCAGATATAATAGAATGTGGTACTCCATACAAGCTTACAACTACCTTGTTGTATATTCTAGAAATTTAATAAAGAGAGAATTCGTCTCAAAAAGTGATGAAATGTGCTGAATTTGTAAGTAAATTGATAAAAACCCATATAAAATTGTTCCCTTTAGATGTTTTGGGGTGTCCTATGACGAAATCCATGGTGATGGTTTCCCATTTCCATTCTATTTTGGGTAATGGTTACAACATCCCATTGGAAATTATACTCTCATCCTAAACAAGCTGACATACCAAGCACCGAGATAAAATATCATAAATATCTCTCTTTATGGAAACCAACCAAAAATACTCTTTCAAATATCTATATGTATTCATGAATTAGGATTAATATAGAATGAAGAACTATTAGCTTCTTATAATAAATAATTCATCAAATTGGGTATAGATAGAACACATACATGGTCCCTGAACTGTATTATTGCATCATGATGAAAGTTGACATCAGGAATATTTATCACCTTATTTTTAGCTTTGTATCATTCTTATATGCATCCTTTATCCTCATCTAGATAGATGTTTGGACACTTATTCTTGAAAGATAAAATTTCTCCCATTCATTTAATATTTCAAGATCAATCCTTTAAAAATTCATAAATATTGGATATTCTATGATCCTCTTCATATATAAGATAGTATGATCCTTTAGACTCAAAACATCATCCACCGTGTTTACTTTCCTAGGGTGGTATTTTATTGGGAAGTTTTAATCATTAATCAACTTTAACCATCTCCTCTGGTGCATATTCAACTCCTTCTATGTGAATATATAATTTAAATTTTTCTATCAATATATATATCAAACTTTTTATAGATTAAGATAATTCCCTTGCATATTTAATACAAATATTACTACTGCTAACCCCAAATCATGAGTTGTGTAATTCTATTACTGAACCTTCAATTGTTGTGAGGAGTAAGATATAACCATGTCATTTTGAATTTTAATTCACCATAATCATTTCTTCGATACATAAAAATAGATAAAAACAAATATCTACTATAGGGTAAAGTAAGAATAGTAACATTGACTAGTCTTCTCTTCAGTTCCTTGAAATTCTCCCCACATTCATCTATACAAGGAAATATGGATCCCTTCTGAGTTAACTTCATATGTTGGATAGATAGTCCTGAGAAATGTTATATTAATCATCAATAATATTCATCCAAAGAAAGGAAACTTTGGATCTCAATAACCATGGTTAGTCAGGTCCAACATTAAATATCCTCTATCATTGATGGATCCACATATATACAATCTATTGATATTATATGACCCAAAAATGAAACTTGTTAGAAATAAAATTCACAATTCTTAAATTTACATACAACTTTTCTTTTCTTAGGGTTTTTAGTACAATCCTCAAGTGATCTTCATGCTCTTACATTCTATTTGAATATATGAGACTATCATATATAAATACTAACACAAACTAATCAAGGTAATCTCTAAAGACTATATTCATTATATCCATGAAGATAGAAGGGGAATTAGTAAGACCAAATGGAATCACTATATACTCATAAATTAAATACCTTGAATGGAATGTTTTAATTGGTATATCTGCCTTTTTACCAATCAAATGATGATATTAAGAACAAATATTAGTCATAGAAAATTATTTATCTCTATGGAAATGGTCAAACAAATCAATAATACAGGGTAAAATATACTTTTTCTAGATTCTAATCCTATTAGGTTCTCAATAATCAATTACAAGGTGCATTAATCAATATTTATTATTAAAAAAATACCTATACCACAAGGTGAAAAGTTTGACCGAATTAATCCCTTTTTAATTTTATCTTAGATTTTGTTCTTTAATTACTATAACTCAATTGGGTCCATTATATAGGGATTATTTTAAATAGGTGAGGCACTAGGTATGAGTTCAATTGAGAACTCAACATCATGATATGGTGGATGACTAGGAAACTCCTCTAGAAACACATCAAGAAACTCCCACGCAATAGGCATATCATTGATGTTGAGTTTCTCCCCATGAATCCAAAAATCACACCCCTTTTACAAGGGAATAAATACCCAAAAAATTGATGTGATTTCCATGGGATGTTCACATTTATCATCACTCTTGTAGAAAATAAATGGGGTTTTTTTGGAATATCAAACATGATAAAGCCTCTTGAAAATTGATGTGGGATTTATAAATTTAAATCCAATAATTTTCTAATATAACATAAAATTCAACCATAGGTAGAATAACAAGATTTATAGGAAGAATATTCCCAAAATCTTTAATATTAGAGAAATCGTAGTCTTAAGTTGTGATAACCATAACATTTGGGGGTTTTATAGCTTATTGAACATCTAATCATTGGGATGACATTTTTATACACTTATAAAACTCTTCAAAAATAAAATATTCGGTGGAACCCAAGTGAAAGAATACATTTTAAATTATAGAGTGTATGTTAAGTGTACCTTTCACCGCATCATTTTAATACCCTATTCAAAAATAGTGATCACATGAGATTTACCTTTATATCTTGGCTAAAGAGTTCAATCACTCCAGTCATCATCATCAACCCTTGGATTTTGTAATAGGTTGGAATATGGATTATTTTCCTTACACATCAAACACGTGAGTGTGCGTGGATAATTATGTTATGCTTTCAATCTATTCACATCAATAGCTAATTTTTTCACATCACTTCGGTAGTCGATTAACTGATGACCATATTTCCCACACATAAAACATTAAGCAGTCCCTATTAGACTATTTCTTGCATGTTTCATCCCACACATTGAGTATAAATGAAATATCATCTTTTTATTACCAATGTTTTTTGATTTTATAATGAATTACACCTCTCTTTTCATATCAAAACCCTGATATTGATACGTAACTCAAACCTCCATTTCCATCTTGATGGAACACAGAACAATCTCTTTATATCTAATGAAGTATCTTAGGGATAAAACCATTAGGATACTTGGTTTTAAGCCAATGAATTATTGATCAACCTTAATTTCAGCTTGGATGAGACAATAAGAAGCATATCTCTCAATCCTTGTAAATACATACTAATAGGTACCAACATATTCATCATCCTTTTGTTTTAGCTCCTAAAACTCCTTATTCATCTTCAAGTGAAAAATATGAGGAAAGTAATTATTGAAAAATATGTTAATGAACTCATATCAATCCATGGATTCAATTTCATCCTTTTACCTCATATTCTTGATTAGACCCCACCATCGATCCACTTCACCTTCCAAATGGTAGACATCACAAATGAAATTTTCACGTTCGAAATACTAGAAGATGGAAAATGCCTTTTTAGTGGTGATAACACATTACCCACCCACTAGTGAATGAAAATAACCACTAGAATAAGGTGTATATTTCCTCATGACAGACTCAACAGAATCTTTTCAATCATTTTATCATTTGGAAGTCTTTCATGAATCATAGTTTTAGAGAGTTTATTGGACATAAAAATGAGAATTTTCATTTTAGGTCACATAACATTTGGTTTGTTAGGGGTAAAATATTTTCATTTTCCATTGCATTCATCATTAACACTATTTATTCATGTTCCATAAATAGACTAAAACCAATATGTATAGTGTGAGCAACAATAATAATATTTGAAAATACATATTCATGAAATATTATTTAGGATATATAAATAAAGAAAATTTATTTTAAATCTATGACACCTTAGGTTTAACCAAGTCCATCCATAATAATTATATGTTAAAATCCTTCATGTTGGTTGATAGAGAAAATGTGATTTAAACAAATCATATCCCCTGGTAGTGTCAAAATATGTGTATATTAAGAATGTTTTGAAATATAAGGTAATGCTTGAGTCAAGCCTGATACATATTTTTTAGAGTTATTACCCCTAGGCACATCTGTTCCATAACATTGTAAACTTGTAGTATTCTAACAGTGTTGTATTTCTTGAAAAAATACACCACTTTCTTAAACATAACTTGAGATTCTCACCTAAACATAGGATTATCATGAGGGTTCTCACAAATTTTTTCTCATCCTAGTTACCAAAGGTGTAACTAAACCTATGCTCTGATACCAACAGTGGTGGACCTTTCTTCTCATACATGGGAATTACATCTTAATATATGGATATTCATTGCAATAATCAAATGTAACACCACAAGATTTCATAGTATGTTCTCTCTATAAAGTAATTTAATAGTTTATATTGCACGCAACACCATCTTGGCTTGCGTTATATGCAAGATTTAGTTTCTGCGAAACAATACATTAGTACTATACTTATTTAAACAGTATATTCATTTATAAATTAAATATTGTAATATGAATAGTAGGAAATAAATTTTAAATTTTATTTATAATGTTTTCACATAAATAAGACTTGTTTACAATGAAATGTATAAGTTTCGTTAAAATAGTTATATATTTTGAAAAATTATTTTCTTAAAAGAACTACTTTTTATGTCCTTTTGAGAACAATAATAAAATTAATTTTAGACACTCCTAAAAATTGAATTTGGTAAAATATAACTCATTTTTTAATTCAGAATATCCAAATTAGCTTAGGGTGAATTTTTGTTATTTTTCTGAAAACATTCAATTTTTGATGAATAGTGAAAAATACTACATAGTACATAAAAATGAATTTTACATTTAAATATTTAATTTAAATTATAATTTATCATAACATAAAAATATATACATAATACATATATTAGTCCAATGTAATTCATTTGAGTAATTTTATAATAAGATTAGATATATAAAAGTTTATTGAACTTTTTAACTTATTTTACCCACCTTTTAGGCAAATTTGCAAATTTACATAAAACGTAATTTTACCGCTTCTGTGAATTGAGTTTAAAAAATCTAACAGACATGATTTTCATCAGTAAGTAAAATTTGGTTCAATATTATGAAAATAATTTTTGGTGAATAGTAACTTTTGAATTTTATTTACGATGGTTAAAAGTAAGTAGAGTAATTAATGGTAAAAAATAATATAAAATTACCCCAAAATGTCCTAATTCTATTTGATAATTTTTTTAGACCAAAATCAACCTTGGTACAAAACTATGATCCTTTTTTATCCACTTGGGTTAGATTAGGACATTTATTATATTTTATTTAATGAAGAGTTAAAAGTGTCAAATTTAAATTTTAATAACTAAAACATTTTTAATATAGAGTTATGCATAAGATAAATTAAAATATAAATATTAATTATAAAGATTAAGAAAAAACATATATCATGATATTTAATTTGTAATTTTTAGACATTAAATAATAAAATTTATTTATGATACAATGATGATAAAATATTTTCCATATTAATGAAAGAGTCAAATATATGAAATTTTAAATATTAAAATAAATATAATTTTAACGTTTTGATGCCATCCACTAATTTTATGGATTACATTGAAATATTTTTTATGAATTAATGGCTTTTTTTCGAAGGAATCAAGTTGTTACGACATTATCAAAAATAAATTACTAAATATTGTCAAAATTGACATAAATGAGGTTTTAAAACAAATACTATTTTATTAAATGATATAAAAATCCAAAAAAATATATAGTTCAGTAACATAACATGTATAGTGATTAAAATGTCATACATGATCAACTTTAGGTTTTCTTGTCATTTTATAGTGAATATATTAACCATGTAGTATAGTAATACAAGAGGGCATGGTAAGAGTTAACTTATTTTTGAAAGGATTAAATCTAAAAGATAAAGTTAATTTTATGAACAAAACATGTCTAAAACTTATTGGTAGATATAATGTCGACCCATAATCCTATTATTTTATAAATAATTATATTTGGAGCTATTAGAAACCGAAAATAATTTTATAATAAATTAATATTTCATTCTTTTCCTAAAGTGCCCCCACATCTCTTATAAAATGGCACTTCCCCTTCTATTAAATTCACACCTCCAAAGCCTTTTGGCTAAGCCAAACCCTTCCAAAATCTACTCCCAACTACCATCACTTCAACATGTAGTCCTTAATTTGAGAATAAATCAAACCTAAGGAGCCCTTTTTTTCAAATCAAAAGGAAACACCCGAAGAAGAGGTAATTATTTTATCGCCTCTTTCAATGTTATTTTCTTCTTATAACTCCTCTTTCTATATAGTTTACATAATAAAATAATAAATACAGTACCTTATACATTATTATATGATATTATTATGGTACAATAATATTCCTTATTTTATCTATCCTATGAATAACAATGTCACCTTGCGTGTGTGTGTACGGCTTACCGTCTCCATGCTGTGGTATAATTTTTTATTCAACATTATGTTATTTGGATGGATATAATGATGAGTATTATGTATATAAATAATTAAAATTACATGATTTTATTTATATATAATTAATATATTATCCAATTCTATACTATCTATCATTAAGGAAATGATATCATTGCTCGTGCGTACATACGGCTTACCGTCTCCACGATGCGAGGAGATTCATTTCCACATTCACCATTAAACGATAATTTTAAAAATATATATTTTTAATAGGTATATAATATATGAAAAAATAATTCTAATGGAAATATATATATATATATATATATATTTGTGTGTGTGTATTTACATATATCTCATTCACTTACTTCCATTCAATACGATATGAAAACGGAAACAACATTTATGCGTACGTACAACATACCATCTCCATAAATGGTGTATTCCATTTCATATATCTATCTGTTATACATATTTATATTATGAATATATATGATATATAAATAATTTTTTATATTCTTTAAGTATGTAAATCATGATATAAGTGATACGATCTAGAATAACAAGTTCAAATATGTACGATAAAGAAAGTGATTACCACCAGAAATGTTGCTTTAACATGGAAATTATTATTAAATGGGTGGTATAAAGTCATAAATGAATCATGTATGATATCATAAATATGAATATGGTTCTGGTGTAATTTAATAATGTACAATGGTCATTATACAGAAGGTTAAACGTATCCAAGACTAAAGGAAAGTACAAGGTAAGGGTTAATTCCTCAATCTAATTATTATCTAAGATTGTTTATGTGTAAGTATTTACTGGGACATATTCATCATCCCTGTCCATGTTTCATAAAAATGTTTTCAAAAATAATCTTTTAAGGTTTTATGGAAGGGTCTCTTTAAATAGATCATTATTTTCAACTTTTTAAAGATTTATCTTTCCAAATATTTTTAATTAATATCCATATTTTCAAAATGATTTTAACTAATTTTTATATGGAAATCGTTGTATTAAAATTCTAATTACATTCAAAAGTTTAAAAGTGATATGGGACACTTTTATTAAAAAATATCTTTTAAATGAATTCCTTTATAAATTGTGTAACATTTAAAAGATTTCACGAAAAAAGGGATATCTCTCTCAAAGATTTTTACTGATCATTTACAACTATGTCAATATCCTTTACTAGATATTATTCTTAATTGAGGTTGATTTATTATAATAAAATATTCCATATTGTATTGAATGAGTTACGATATTTTTTACTATGGATGTGCTATTTTTATACCATTCCTGGTTTATGGTTAATGTATTTACATATCGTATGTTAGTTTTAATATGAATGATTATGTTATGTTTCAAAAGTTTCATATAAATAATGCATTGGACTTAGTAAGTGACGGGTGGGGCCTCCTATAGCCTCTCGATGCATCGATAGCTATCATGAGAAAAAATAGTGTCTTGGCACAATGCCTTGACAAAATATTTGTGAATGGTCTTGGCATAAGGCCTTGACGTAGTTGTTATTATGTCCGGAATTATGCATTCCCTCGTTATGAAATTAGTTTTTACATGTGATTATTTGACTAGTATAATATCTATATGCATGTTTATATAGAAATGTTTTAATTATTTTCACCATATTATGTTCATGTTTTATTTTAAAAAGGTTGTTGTTTTTATTATACATCTTTCCTTAAAAGTTTATACCTTCCACTAAATTATTTACCCTTACTGGGAATCTGAGCTCACCCCTTTCTATTGTTTTATTTTTCCCGGATTCCATGAAGTTAATTATGATTGATATGAAGGGTTAATCTGGGAGAATAATGGCATCCTCCAAGGATTATCTATGTTGTATTTTATCTTATAAATTATAATGAAAATTTCTTGTATGTATTCTATTTTAAAATACTTTTAAACGGATCAGTCCTTCAGGACATGATTTCTTGTAATCATTCCAATGTATTAAAATTATGCACCAGCTCCAGGCTTCTAGGGATAGGGAATTATAGTTGGTATTAGAGAATGTTTAGCACTAACCTGGGAAACTAGGTTTTGAGAAACTCTTATTAGAGAACATTACACTAAGATAGAAGTTGAGGATTAGTATAGAAGAACTTATAAGAATTTAGGTAATGTAGAGATTTTATGAGTTTTCTAAGAAATAAATCTCTATCTGGATACTACATGTGGTGGTGGTTCTAGCACAGATGTACCTAGGAGGAACAACTCTGACCGGCTATTCTGAGCCTGACTCGAGGTAAACTGGTACACAACAACAAGCCTTACCATTCACCTGGTTTTACACTCTCAGGGGATATTCTTTGGATAATTCATATTTTCTTTCCAAACTATTATGAAGTATTTATGAGTAAATATGTCCTCAAAGGAACTATATTTATGATTATGAGATTAGATATGAATAATTTTTTTCAATTTATGTTAAGTTTTTCACTAGTTTAGAATTATGCATTATGATTCGTAACCTAATCTAGTGTATGAAATTGTTTATAAATGTATCCTAGTAGAATAAATGACTACCCTGCCAATGCACATGTTCTAAAGACTTAGAAGGATCTTATCTTACAAGTTATTAAGCCAAAATTTCAAAGGAAAATAGCCTACCATGTATTTTCATCATATGAGGAAATTGTATCATGTATTGATAGGATAAGTAAATAATTCTTTGAGTCCTATGTCTTTTAAGGGAAGTTAGAGAAGAAGATGATGACAGAGAGAAATATGGATAAAGGGAAGAAAGGAAAGAAGGATTTTCCCATATGTGATAACTGTGGAAAGAATCAGCCTGGGAAGTTATTTAAAGGACTAGGTGTTTGTTATAAGTGTGGACAAAAGGGTCATTACAAAAAATAATGAAAAGGTAACAAAGAAAAGAATAATATTCAGTGTTTCAACTTTAGTGAAATGGGGAATTAAACAAATAAATTTCCTAATCATCAAGGAATTATAGCTCAGAAGAATCAAAGGGATCAAGGTCAAGCATAACCTGTTACATCAATCAATGTGGAATAATTAATGTGTTTATGTTTCTATATTGAAGAATTATTTCATTTGTGTGTTGTATCAATGATGTACTGGTTATATGAATTATGTAAACAAATATGGATTGTACTGCAGTATTATTTCATTGAATATTTGAGATTGTATGGTACTAAGAAAAGTGACTCAATAACAAGTTAATATTTTTGGAAAATACATGGTTAAGGGAACGATAAACCTTAATATGGTCCTGATGTTGAGGTAGTGATTTTGGAATAAAATATGATTGATTTGGATAAATTATATTGGATATTCTAGAATATCTTGGAACTAATTAATTGTTTTTCTATTCTTTCATTTTTGGAGTTTACAAGATTTTTATATTTAAGAAGTATATCCAGTATTCTATAAGGAATAAGGGAGCATTAATGTATTCAATAAGGTTTTATGGTAATTCATGTTGTTACTACGTTTTAAGAGAATACATGATGAAGGTATTCACATGTTATTTTGTGGAAAAAAGATATCTTCTTTATTTTTAACTCCCATATAAATTTTTGGACTATGATTTTGGACACAAGTATTTTTGTTAAGTATAAAGGTTGGAATGGAATAGTTGAGAACATGATATTTTGTTTGAGGTTAAAGTATAATTTATTGGATAATTTGACCGATCCTTTGGGATTTCAGTAAACATGTAGAGGATTAAGGAAATACATGTGGACATTTTGATTTATCAAATGCGCTTCAGGCGTAAAAAATCATTTTTGAACATTCATTTCATAGTGTAAGGGATGAAGTGAAAATAGATCATAGCACAACCAAATGATGAGATTATGATTATGATAGGTAATGATATCAAGTATTTTTTATTGAGTTCTTATCTTGATAGTAAATTAAACCCTATTATTAAAAAAATTATCTAAAAAATGTGTTATCTTAGTACCTTATGATTTGTTGAATCTATGATACTTTAAATCATCATAGATTTATGGATTTGAGGACCTCAGTTTTCTATTTATTATTAACTTGTTTGTGATTAATGACCTCAATCACTCCCTATAAATATTTACGTTTTTCCTCCAATTATTTGTCTCTAATTTCCGCAATTTTCTTCTATTAAAAATCCAAATTTGGTAAAATATACTTCATTTTTTATTTCAAAATATAAAAATTAGCTTAGGGTGAATTTTTAATATTTTTCTGAAAACATTCAATTTTTTATGAATAGTGAAAAATATTGCATAGAACATAAAAACCAAATTTTTCATTTAAAAAATTATTTTTAATTAAAATTTATCATAACTTAAAAATAGATAAATAATACATATATTTTTACAATGTAAATCATTTGATTCATTTTATAATAAGATTAGATATATAAAATTTTATTGAACTTTTTAACGTGTTTTACCCACCTTGTAGGCACATTTTCAAATTTGCGTAAAACGTAATTTTACCGCTTTTGTGAATTGAATTTAAAAAATCCGATAGAAAATATTGTCATCAGTAAGTAAAATTTGGTTGAATAGGATGAAAATAATTTTTGGGGAATAGTAACTTTTGAATTTTATTTACCACGGTTAAAATTAAATAGGGTAATTAAAGTTAAAGAAAAATAATGTTATAATAATTTAAAATTACCCCAACACATGTCCTAATTCTATTGGATGTATTTTGTTCGACCAAAATCAACCTTTTTATAAAAATATGATCCTTTTTATCCACTTGGTTTAGATTAAAACATTTATTACATTTTATTTAAAGAAGAATTAAAAGTGTCAAATTCAAATTTTAATAACTAAAACATTTTTAATATAGGGTTATAAATAAGATAAATTAAACTATAAATATTAATTATAAATTTAAAAACCTTTCCTAAATCATGATATTTTATTTTTAATTTTTAGATATTAAATAATTAAATTTATTCATGACATAATAATGATGTGGTATTTTTCTTATTAATAAAAGAATCAAATAAATGAAATTACAAATATTAAAATAAATATAAATTGAAAGTTTTTATGCCATAAATGAATTTTATGGATGAAATTGAAATAATTGGTATGAATTAATGACTTTGGTTCTATGGAATCATGTCGTTATAACTTTATCAAAAATCAATTACTAAATTCTGTCAAAATTGACATAAATGAGTTTTAAACAGAAATACTATTTTATTAAATGATATAAAAATCCCAAAAAAAATATTTAATTCGGAAAAATAAGATTTATAGAGATAAAAATTTCATAAATGATCAAATTTAGGTTCTCTTGGAATTTTATTGTATAGATATTAACCATGTAGTATAAAAATACAAGAGGACATCGTAAGAGTTAACTTATTTTACAAAGGGTTAAATCTACAATATAAGGTTAATTTTATCACCTGAACTTATCTAAAACCTATTTTTTGAGAGTATTTCAACCCATCCAAATATTATTCTAGAAATAAATAAATTATAATATATTTGAAACAGAAAATAATTTTATAATAAATTAATATTCCATGATTTTCCTAAAGTGCCCCCACCTCTCTTATAAAAGAGTACTTCTTCTTCTATTAAATTCACACCTCCAAAGCCTTTTGGATCGACCAAAACCTTCCAAAATCTCCTAAAAACTACCCTCACTTAATCCTAGAGGCCTTAATTTGATCATAAAGTCATCTTATGGAACCCTTTTGTTCAAATGAAAAATAAATACCCGAAGAAGAGGTAATTATTTTATCACCTCTTTCAATGTTATTTTCTTCTTCTACTTCCCCTTTCTCTGTTGTTTCCATACTAAAATAATAAATCCAGTACCTTATACATTATTATATGTTATTATAATTATTTAACAACCATATTACTTATTATATCTATCCAATGAATAACAATGTCACCATGCGTGCGTACGTACGACTTACCGTCTCCATGTCATGGTATAATTTGTTATTCAACATTTTGTTATTTGGAAGGATATAATGATGAGTATTATGTTTATAAATAATTAAAAAAACATGATAATTTTTCTGTATAATTAATATACTATCCAACTATTTACCATTTTATCATTAAGTAAGTGATATCGTCGCTCATACGTAAGTACGACTTACCGTCTACACAACGTAATGAGATTCATTTACAAGTTCATCATTCAATGATGATTATAAAAATATATATTATTAATAAGTATGAAATATATGAAATAATAATTCTACTGGATATATATATATATATATTTATTTATTTACATATATCTCATTCACTTACTTTCTTTCAATATGATATGAAAACGAAAACAACATTTATGCGTACGTACGGCCTACCGTCTCCATAAACGGTGTATTACATTTCATATATCTATCTATTATACATATTTATATTCTGAATATATATATGATATATTTTTTTATATTCTTAATGTATGTAAATCATGATTTAAGTGATTTGATCAATAATAACAGGTTCAAATACCTATGATAAATAAAGTGATTATTACCCAAAATGTTACTTTAACATGGAAATTATTATGAAATGGGTAGTATAAAGTCATGAATTAATAATTAATGGTATCATAAATATGAATATGGTTCTGGTGTAATTTAATAATGTACTATGGTCATTATACAGGATTTTAAACATACCCTCAACTAAAGAAAAGTACAAGGTAAGGGTTAATTCCTCAATCTCATTATTATTAGAGATTGTTTATGTGTAAGTTTTTAATGGGACATATTTATCATACTTTTCCATGTTTCATAAAAAAATAAAAAATAATATTTTAAGGTTTTATTGAAGGGACTCTTTAAATAGATCATCATTTTAAATGTTTTAAAGATTTATTTTTCCAAATATTTTTAATTAATTTACATTATCTCAAAATGATTTTAAGTATTTATTTATATGGACATCATTGTTTTAAAATGTTAATTCCATTCAAAATTTTCAAATTGGTATTGGACACGTTGATTCAAAAACTTCTTTTAAATGACTTTTTTTATAATTGTGTGACATTTAAATGATTTCACAAAAAAGGGATATTTCTTTCAAAGAGTTTTACTTATCATTTTCAACTATGTCAACATCCTTTATTGGATATTATTATTAATTGAGGTTGATTTATTATAATAAAATCTTCCATATTGTATTGAATGAGTTATGATATGTTTGACTATGGATGGGATATTTTTATACCATTCATGGTTTATGGTTAAAGAATTGACATTCCGTATGGTAGTTTTAATATGAATGTTTATATTATATTTCAACATTTTCATAGGAGGAATGCATTAGACTTAGTAAGTGATGGGTGGGCCCTCTATAGCCCCTCAATGCATTATTAGGCCTCATGAGACAAACTTGTGTCTTGGCACAAGGCCTTGAGAAAATATTTGGGAACGGTCTTGGCACAAGGCCTTGACATAGTTTTTTTTATGCCCAGCATTATGCATTCCATCGTTATGAAATTAGTTATTACATGTGATTATTCGACAAGTAGAATATCCATATTAATGTTTATATAGAAATTTTTGACTTATTTTTACCATATTATGTTCATGTTTTATATTAGAAAGGTTTTTGTTTTTATTATATATCTTTTTTAAAATTTTATAGCTTTTGCTAAATTATTTACCCTTACTGAGCATTTGATCTAACCACTTTCTATTGTTTTATTTTCCCAAGATTCCAAGAACTGAATTATGATTTATATGAAGGTTTAAGCTAGGGGAATAATGGAATCCTCCAAGGAATATATATGCTGTATTTTATGTTAGAAATTGTAATGTTATGTTCTTTTATGTAATCTATTTTCCAAGACTGTTAAACTGGTCGGTCCTTTAGGACTTGATTCTGTGTAATCATGTCAATGTATTAAAATTATACACTAGCTCTGGGCTTCTGGGGTCGTGGAGTTCCATCAAATGCATAACAAAAGATCATATTAGTTTAGTGTCTTTATAAAATTGGATATATAAACAACTGGTTCATAAGTGAACTATATCATCTCCCACTATTTTCCTCATTACTATAACCCTTATTAGAAATATCATATATAATATATTTCTTCATAACCTATTTAAAGAAAAAATAAGTAAGGGAAATTTTATACTCTTAGTAAGGTTAAGAACAAGAGATATCAATGATCACATAAGAATAACGTGAGAATAAGGGTATGCGAACATCAGTATAATATTGGAAAATTGTACCCTGAATATCAAATATAATAATCTTGAGTCATGGAATAATTATCGGTAGTTTATAATACATGAACCAAAAAGGAGTAAAATAACATGAGTCATGAGATCATAAAATTATCAAATGACATAGAATTATGGAATATACATAAGTATAGAAAATAATTTCCATAGTATCCAACAATACCTACCATGTATATAATGGTGGAATGGGTTCACTCCCCAAACTATCATAGAATTTATGTCTCACTCCCAAGACCATATTAGAGGACAACGTCTATTACTAAACTAGATTAACTCCCCATTCCAGTCCTGTCAATTTTAGGAGATATAAATCTATACCCAATGAATTAGAGTGAGACATATTTCCCACACATCACATAATGAAAATAATAATAAAAATTCCATGAGATATTAAAAAATTATCCATATAATAGTATAAGAAAATAAATATGTTTCATAAATATTTCATCATATCATAACCAAGGTAAAAGATACATGTTTCATAATAATTTCATTACGGCATAAAACATGGAAAAGAAATGGTTTTCATAAACATCCTTTCATTGTTAATAGAAACCATATAAATAATGCGTAAGAATGGTATAATTGGATCATATCCCCAGTATGGTATAGCTAGTATCGAAAGATGTCATTTTAGATGGAAAATTATTTTGAAAGATAATTTAAAAAATTACCTAATGAAAATATTCTTTCCACTTTGAAAAACACCTTTTCAAACATGAATACATGTTCAAAATAATTTTACTTGAAAATTACTTGAAAATTTATAAAGTAAGCCTCCAATAAATAATTGGTATTTATGGTAGTTAATTTAATTCATTTTTTATATGTTAAAACAAATATTACTTTCACATTTTCAGTAAAAAATAAAAAGATCCTTGATCAGAAAATGACAAGAATATTACTTTTAAGAAATTTAATTTTAAAATAAAACATTTGTAAAAATTAAAATAAATAATATCATAAAAATTTGATAATAGTTTTAAAAATCATTGATATGTATGAAAAATTATTCTTATCCAAAGAGATAAATAATGGCAGTTTTTCATTACAAAAAACCTTTTGGTTTCATGTGTACTTATAGGAAAAAAAAATAAAAAAAAATATGTATTTTCAATACATAACCCTAGTAGAATAAAATTCATGAGAATTTTTTTGAGGTAGGTTATAAGATTTCAACATTGGAAACATAATCATAAACAATCTTGAAAATGATGAGATTGTACCATGAAACTCTAATCAGTTTGGGTATCTATTGAATTATATTCCCCAAGAAAAAAAATAATATCATCAAATGAAAATATTAAATATCAAGAAAAGAATTGGTTTAATTATATAACAATTCAAATGGTCCATATATGAACCTCTAGAAATAAGATAGTTTCATAACATAACTAATGTCCCAAGTAAAGAAATTTGTGGCCCAAAATACCCTATCTTAAGGGTCAACTCCTTTTGTAACCATTACAAAATCCACCTAAATAAATATAGGTTTGTTATGAATCTTTTATAGAAAAATAATAATATTTATCATAATATATATGATTTAATTATACACTTTTATCACATGATTATTATCAATTCTTTGTTAAAATTCATCTTTTGGAAAATAATTTCTACATTTATCATGTATGTTATCATTCAGTGATTTTGGTCTGTGTACTATGATCATGGTTTCTTAATATAGAGAATTTTAACCATGATTATAAAATTATATAAATATATATATATATATATATATATTACATATTTATATTCATACATAAAATTATAGACAAAAAAATGGATTACATTGTTCATGAAGATGGTAGGTCATACGTACACATGAATGTAATTTCAATTCATTTGATGGATGGAATAAATAAAGGTGAATGATAATTAAACTGAAAAAATTATTATTATTTCATATATATAACATATATTCATTTAATTTATCATTATTTACATCCATGTAAATTGTAAGTGATAAATTAATCACATCGCTTCGTGAGATGGTAGACCGCCCCACACATGAACGACGTTATCATTTCACCCAAAGAATGGAAAGTAAAAAATGGTATACATGATATTTTATTTCCATAATTATAATAATGGTAAAAAAATATGATTTATATACATTATATATATCATTATATCAAACCATTATAGGTTTTGATGGAAAAGGAGTCACATCGGTTCTCGAGTTGGTAGTCCACCACACAAATCATCGACGTTATCATTTCCCATTTGTGGGATGGTGAGAATGATATAGTTAATACCATTTATATAAAAACATATTATTATATTTAATTTGATAATGTTATTATAAAATAATGTTATAATAATATTTGAAGTAGGCGGAGGGAGAAATAAAATAAAAAGTCATGATGAAGAACGTTACCTATTATTTGGGAAACCTTTTTAGGATTACACAAAATGACTTCCTAGGATGGAGTTATGATCAAAATAAAAATTAAATTATTATTATAAGGAATTAATTAAATGATTTGTTTATGTTTTTTACAAAACAAGTGGTTTTCGTAGTGTAAAGGGGAGAGGATAGGGGTGGATTTTTATTAGTGGGGTGGAGGAAAAACTTGCAATTTTTTAGAAGGAATTACACCAATGTTTTAATCAAGTAAAAATGATCTAAAATGGATAATTTTCTAAACATATAAGATATATGGTCAAAATTTTACCATAAAATAGTAATTAGATAGTTTTTAGGTTATTTTTAACACTTTTATTTTTATTTTACCCCCCAGTAAACCAGTTTTTACCTTAACAACTATAAATAATTTTTAATGTTTTTTCAATTAATTAAGAAAAAAACTTAATTTGACCCTATTAAGTAAATTAAATCATGATGATTTAAAATTTTTAATCCATTTTTTAAAATTAAAATCCCTAAGGTGGTAGAACAAAATTTAAAATTCAACTTGTAGATGTATCGAAAAAACTATTTTCCAAAATAAAAACATTCATAAGATGAAAAGGTTTTTGTATAAATATCAGATATAAAATTGATTTAAATGAACTTAATTATATTAATTAATATATAATTGAACTAATATTACTTTTAATATAACATTAAAATAATATGGTTCTTATAAATTCTTTAAACAAATGGATGACTATAGTAAAAACCAGTGTTATTCACCATTCATCAAAAAATAAAACACTTAAAAAAATTCCAAAAATTCACCGAACACTAATTTTGATATGTTGAAAAAAAAGTGAAGTTATTTTTTTTATAATAAATGTTCTAAAATTATAAAAAATTAATTTTACTATTTGTTCGCAAAATAAAATAATTGTTTTTGAGAAAAATAGTATTTTTAGAACATAAAAAGACTTTTCTAAAAATTAAAAACATTTTTTATCAATATGTTTTATTTATATAAAACAATTAAACATAATATTTAAATATATATATATATATATTATTTTTATTCATAACTCTAAGATTAATGGCAAGGTTATAACAGTCATGTTTAAACAATAACATTACTAATATATTTAAGTTCATTAAAACTCATTGTTGTGTGTAACACAAGCTAAAATTGGTGTTACCTGTATGAAAGATATCAGAGAAATTAAATTTATTTCAAAAAAATACTAAAATACCAGGTCATTATAGTATAGGTATTTATAAACTCTCCACCATAGCACTTCCTATCCCTGAGAAGCCTCATGACCCTTATCCATTACTCCCAACCTCTCCCAGATTCCAATTCATACCTAACATGTTCTACTATAGAGTAATGATTGAGATTATGATATATAACACTAATCATAGAGAACATTATTTATCAATATCCTATCCACCAATCATTACCACAACCAATATCACGAAATCACTCTATGAATCCTTTATATCCTAAGACACTAGGGTGTTGTCAACTAATTTATCATCAGGCTCATGGTTCTCCCCACCATAACCCTCCTATAATCAAGGCCATCCTAATCTATGATACTCCCCAACATTTTAATCACCTTCTATTAATCACATTTCATTATCTGACAACCCGTTTTCATGTTTTCCTTCTCATTGCATAAAATTTTACGAAAAAAAATTAATTCTTATTCCAGACAACCATTACAAAAAAAATTGTTAGTTGAATCCATAGATGCACTATCACATTACTCAAACATGGTTCCCTAAACCCTAAAGTAGTCACATTATTTTTAATCTCCCACAAGGAATTATAAATAAAAACTCAATGAAATTACATGGTCGAAACCTCAATTGAACAAAACCAACATTGCGCTCTACTCACGATCAAATATGCTCCCTAATTTGACTCATGCTAGAATCACATCAACACCACCCTTGGTGTGAAGCCAACTCATGGAGTCCATCCCATTCTAATTTAACTATAAATTTAGTATTAACCATAGAATCATAAAAAATTTAATTCATTAACTCACTGAAATCCTAATACCATATCAACCATCCATGATTGGTTTCATCACAACCATGACCCTACAAACACAAGATTCATACCTTCATGATCCATATTCTTTCAATTACAGCATGTAATAACTATAACTAGACATCCCACTCATACATGAGTGCTATAATAAAATATTAATTAGTACCCATTCTCTTTTCATGATAATTCCTTCATTGACCTCCACCAAAACTCTCTACATAATGAGGGTAACACCCTCTAATGGATAATGGTTCAATCCCCACCAAATTAATTACCTTATACTGCTCTAAGATATTGACCTCAATAGGTTTCCTCATGAGTTTTTATATTTATCTTTATATATCATGGTTTTTTAAATATTGTGGTGTTTATTGTTGTTTCTTCTCTTATCACTTTTACTCAATTCATAAATTGAGGCTAATGTATCCTATTATGAATTCTATGCCCTCAGTTATAGTCACAAACCCATGGCCTATTTTTGGTAGGTATTAGAGGTTAATCATTTTCTATACTATTGGACAATGGGGGATACATGTGGTAGAATCATGAAAGAGTCATATCAAATGTGATATACTGTTACCAAGTTTATTTATCCTGGACCTAGATTAACAAAGTAGGAACTTAAACTCTAAAATTTAAAGAGGGATAGTGAACATGTTTAACAGTTTTTCTAACATCAATATAATATCTTGTTTATTCTTCTTGGATGACATGGATTTACTCATAAATAGAAGAAGAAATACAATTCAATGTTTTATATTGAATTTAATTGAATATTTTAATAGGAATGTAAAATGCATTAATAATGTAAATAGAAACATCTCTATTCCAAATAAATTATTGGGAAGGAAAGAAAAAATCATTAAAAACATGATAGGTGTTTATAGAATAAAATTAATAAAGAATTTTTTTTTGAGATTCTAGGTTAAAAATGAGATTCAGTATCCAGTCTTTTTGAGGAATTATTAACACAGTTATGAGCCAAATTACAAACTGGAAGATCCATTTCTTCACTTTTGGTGGTAGGATTACCATCATCAATAATTTTCTTTTTTCCATGTCATGAAAAGTTATTTTTGTAATATATGATTCCAAGCCTTTCATTAGTTGAATAGATACCATAATCAATAGCATTATATGGGATTCTTAGTAGTATGGAAGATATCACGGTGCTAGTTGGAATATTAAATCAATTCCCATTAATAAGGGAGTAATTAACCATACAAGAATATATGAGACCTTATAATACATGGAAGAAAAAAAATTAATGGTAGTATTTTTCTTGTCATTTTTGGTCAATATTTATTCCTAAAAAGAATGAAATCTCTTTGCTTTACTAGATTTATAAGGAAGATTAGGTCCCTCACCCTAGAATTTATTATGTGAATCCATTATTATCATGTAGGGAAAGTAAATATGGATAATTGGTGGTGGTTTCGTGGAAATTTAGAAAATATAATTGGGCTAGAAATATTCACTATATCCTTGGGTGACCAGTTCTTAACATCAATTTTAGATAGGTGACCAAAAATTTCATTTTCATTAATAAGATATTGTAATTAGATCAAAGTTCATTATATTCCAATATTTAGTTAGTCAAGGAACCTAATGTATGTTTCTTCACTCCATATCCCTCTAGTTTATTCATCCTTTCATCCATTCAAAATTCCATTCATGTTCATTAAGAGTATCTAAAAAATACATTTGGTAAGTTATTATTGATAATGATCTCTCCATAGCCATAGTGAAATTGTTTTCCATGAAAGTAAATTTTATTTTCATATATAATTTCTTTAAATAAATGTATCTTTTAGTGGTTCAATTTATTAATTATCTAATTAGGCATCTATACACTCTTTTCCTATAATATAGGACCAGTTTTGTTTATAGATTTATGGATCAAGAATTTATTTCAATTGCTGTGAAATACATCAAGAAGAAATGTAGAGTGAAATATATATCTAAAATATTAGAAAACACTGAGATAAAATGTTGGTTCCTTTTATTACTTAAAGGGTAAGAAGACTTATATATCAATGAACTACAAATCATTATAATATCATTCAATTGAATTTTTTTAGTAGACATTGTATTTTATGTATATTTTTCCACATGAATGCGTAATATATTGGTTGTGTTATTTGTTGGATGAAGATATTTATAGGTTTCTAAAATTGTTTAATTCAAAAGTTTTATACTATTTTATTAATTATATAATCTATATTTTTGCTGGTTTCATATGTTTTATTAATTAATAAATGAAATAAAAAACTGGTCATGGAATTCATTTAACAAAATAATCTTATCGATAAACAACCCAAATTAAATTAATTGTGTGTATGTTAATATAGAGTTTCATGTTTTTTAACCATATAAAAATCCATTGGATTTTGAATATTTTCAGTTATAGAATGGTTCTTTTTAAAACAAAGCTTCGGAATTGAATTCAGAGAATTTTAATGCTTTTAGGTTATTTCTTGGGATTTGAGTAAAGGCTAGTTAAGTTTCTCAGGTGGCTCAAGGAGTGTCAGGGTCCTCAAACTCAAAAAGTACATGTTTGGAAAAGCTACAGAGGGACCAAAATTTGTATGAAACCATGTGGACCACTGTAGGTAACCATGTGGAATTACTTAAGGGGGTAATGGTTTTTTGCATGGGTTGTGCACAATTGATTTTTTGAGGTAGTACCTCAACATTGCTCATTACACAGTCTATGCATGGTCAGGCTAATTGTGTGGGATAAACCATGCTAGAGGATTTTCATAAATAGGGGGTGTCGCATGGTTGGAACATGGTTTTCCAAATCATGTAGCTTAAATCATGAGGTGTGTGTATTTTAAATATATTTTTTAAATTCAATTAAATTTAATTTAAAATAAAGTAAAATAAACACTACCCCTCAACCCTCAAACCCGATTGTGACGCACTAGGAGGGCTCCCCTTTGAGGCGTGACACACCCCTCTCCTCTGGTACAATTTTGTTCGTTTCATCATGGTTATTCATCTGAATCTCCATGATAAGTCCACCTCCAACCCTATCTTCTCTATTTCAAACTTTTTATCGGTCTCTCCAAAATTTAGGAAGGGGCGACCGAACCTTGGGTTTGTTGGTAAACTGGATTTTTGGTTCCTCTCGATTTTGGGTTGTGAAAATGGCCTCATGGGTAATATTGGTATGTGTTCCTAGTAACCACCATCAAAGGTGAGGTGGTTTAATTTGATTTGGTTAGACTTCGTGAAATTGAGGTAAATATTTATACCATTGATTTGTTTCAAACCCTTTAAATTAGGGTCTTTTTGGTTTAATGAGTCCCATGAATTCATGAAGGTGTTTTTGATCAATTTTTAGGGCACACACTCATATACTCTGGTATGAATATAAATAAATAAATGCATCTTCCATGTGCATGTTACATCATGGCATGAGGAACATGTTAATTGGGATAAAGGATATATACATATATATATGTATACATATATATATATATATATCTATATATATATATATATAAAGGTATTTGCATGCGATTGGAGAACTTCTTGAGTTAGAAAGTTTTTCTTTGACCATATCTTGATATAGGGTCCATTTCCATGTTCACAAATTTTATAAATGCATAAATTAATTTCTTAATGCACTTTTGTTAGATTTAAATTGGTGTAGTGATGTCATTAGATTTAATTCCTTTTAAATATGAATTTAGTATGTTTCGTGTTTTAAATGATAAATTTAATAAGTGATTTTTGATAAACATGGTCATGAATTTATAATAAAACCCCTCCTATGAGGTTTTTCTATCTTCAAGATAAAAAGTAGTGATTAGATATTTATACTTGATTGAATTGTATTGATATTTTTTATTCCTCGATATTATGTTGAAATATGGATTTTTTTAGACATGGCCCCTAATGGAATTATAAAAATTGAGTTTCCTTGTTTAAATGATTAAGGAACCAAGACATCATCTAAGTGAATGGCCCAATTTTATATTGGATTTACCAATGTGTGATGATTTTCCATACTTGTCATTTTATTGTGTTGACACATTTGAGCTACCATACAAGTATTCTTGGATTAAACATTCTATTGAAAATATTTTATATATTTAATGTTTTTATTTATATTATGAATTTCATAATGGAAATTACCATGTATTCTCACCACTTGAGCCGCCTAAGTTAAGTTCTTCAATGTGATAACTAATGTTAAATGGAAGTTGGAAAGTATATTAAGTATATGACTTGACCTTTTGAAATGAAATTTAATAATAGGTTGCATGGTTGTAGCACCCCTTACCATGTTTATGGATGGTAACGAAGTGAACCGTGCTTATTCAAATGCCTTAAATGGATTAAATAAGTGGTTGTAACCTACATGGACTTGTCTCACTAATGAAAGTAAAAGATTGAACCAAATGGACCTAATGATTAATAAGGACTTGATTAAATGGATACATTTTCAATTAGCCTTTCCATGATAATGAAAGGAAATGTCTTGAACCTTATGAATTATATATAACCTCATTATCAAAATTGGAGTGGCCTCACTCGAGCTCACTTTGGATTCCTGAGGGACTGCCTTGAGCACTCGAGGACCCCATTCTGAATTCAAGGATATATCTTTCTTAGGTTGAGAACCACCTATAACCCTATCCTTTTCTATATTTGGATACCCAGTTTGACAGAGTAGGATCCCTCATGTAGTACTATAGGATTCCTTGCATACACTCCTTAGATCCAACAATGATAAGTAGGTTCCATGGTTAAAGCTCATCAGGACCAATCGTTGCATAGCCATGTTTTACCTTGGATGAACTCCTTTGACTCAATAGGAATCTTATTGTGGAATTCATTTTACTATGATCCTTATATTACACTCTTACCCTTAGCTAGGCTACAGTTATTACTGGTTTGGTGACCCTTGAGGCCTATATTGCCTTGGTTATTAAATTTGAACTTAATTATTAAATATCATAACAGTTTGTCTTGTTACATCTTAGGACCTTAATTATTTCAAACATGTGACTTATTTATAAACTTTTAATAATCAATTAATGATTTGGTTACATGTTCTGACACCAGCAAAGGCCAATGTAGGTATAGTCGTTAAGGTGTTCTATAGGAACCTAGATGAGTGATGTTTATTTATTCCATTTGTTATTATTATGTATACCTAGACACTATTTAATTTATATTAAACTATCTGGTTTCTCCTTGACACCATGGGTTCTTAACTACAGGGATTTAAATCTCACACCCTACTCGGGTACCCTAGTTACCCTAGTAGACCTTATATTTTTTGGATCTAGGTTGATTGATTAATTACTTGTACCTGTGAGGTAGGAACAATGGGCCGAGATGGATCTCAGGATACTAATAGAGAAATACTTATGGGATTTTTTGTCTCTATTTATTTTAGTCTTATATCTTTCTGTATTAAAAAGTATGTTGTATTTTTTACTTATTTTAGTTTATTATCATTACCATGTCATAAATTCTTCTATTCTATGAACTGGCATTGGGCACTTTTACTAAATTGTTTTTAATTGTCTTCTACTTCTTTTAATTACTTTTTTTATTATTTCTTCCACTTTTTATTTTTATTATTCAGTAATATTTAATTTAATATCTGATAAGAGGTTAGAGTCTCCCCACTATCACCTCCCGAGACCCTCTCTTATAGTCAGCAGCCTCTGAGATATACGGAGGCACGCTTGAGGACATGTGAACCACCAGTCTAGCTACCAATTTAATGGTAAGTTGGGTCGAGATGTTAAAATTTGGTATTATATTAAGGTTAATTTTTTCATTTTTTTCTTTTTGTTTTGGGTTGATAGTCAGGAGACTACAAATTTTTCAGTGCTTACTTAATAGTCATTCTTGGGACTGATCACCCCGTATATGGGAAATGACCAAGTGACCAGGGATGGGATTATTGTCCATGCTGGTATCTAATATAGTTGATATGATTTCACCTTTAGTGATTGGAGTGTTTTTCTCTACTTATAGATTTTTGGAATTTTATGGTATATTTACCCTTTTCTTAGTTTGGCAAGGAAGTTACATTGCATGCATCATACTAGGCACATAGAAATTCACATTCCATATATAATTACATGCCATGTAGTTCCATTTTAGGTTTCTTACTGATTGTATTTTGTGCCTTGAGTATTATTACATTCTTAGATTTATACCTATTAAGGTAATTCATTAGAATTGCTCCTTTGTTTATTTATCATGATATCATTCTTATGTGATTAAAATTCCATGCTTCTATGATTTCAGCATGTTGCTTTGTGTCATCTTCTTATAGTGACATGCTTTCTTGCTTTGAGATATAATTGGTTGATTTTGTTAAATTAAATGGTTGTGATTACGATGGGAGTTGGATTTCATTTGTACGGTGTATGGGAACCTTATTACTGGGAAAAGGTAACATATGTATTCAAACCATTGTAAATGGATATTAAAATTTAAATGAAAAGGTAGATTGATTATTAAATTTGATACAAATGCCAAACTATATAGTGTATGGGAACATTATCAGTTGGTAGGTGGCCACCAATATCACCAGACCATTGTATTTGATCATGTTATAATTTTTAATGAATCTTTTATCTACCTAAATGAACAACTAGGTCCAAGTAGGCTAGTTAGTGCATGTTCCATATGATATAACCCAGTTTCGGGTGTCTAAAATTTTAAAATATGAGAAAATGATGTTGGGTTTCTTTCTAGAGAACCTGGGTTGGCTCAGGGGTCCCTCATAGGAATCCTTATCTATTAAAAGGAATTTATGTGATAAATTTTCTAATTAATTATGGATTTCAATAAAAGGAAAATGTTTTAAAAATGAAGCTTGTTGTGACTTTCATGTTCTTATTTGATTTATTAGATAATTATTTTAAATGGTTAAAATATTAAATGCAATTAAATATAAAGGACTTGGAAATGGAACCTATAGTTGTGTCCTCTATTTAGAACACTCGTGTAAGCATAATTAATGTTTCTATCTGAGTTTCCTGGGAAAAGAAGTGTGAGAATTTTGCATATGAATTTTTTCTTTTATAAATGGATTTATGATTGTATTTTAATCCAATGACATCAGTTGATGTGACCTAGTGTTAAGGTTGATGCTTGTACTTCATAAGGGGCAAGCCCATGGTAAGTAACACCCTTTTCATTTTAAATTCATTGATAGTTACACAAGATTCCTCACATTTGGTTCTGTTAGGGTGTTGTTTTCCCAAGTAGGAATTTTCGTTTCCAATGAAACCCTTGTTTGAATGGGTTATCATGGTTTATTTGGCCTTGTTATGGGCATGAGTGGTGAGTGATGCCTATTTTTAGTAGGTTAGACATATATCAAGCATGGATGACTATATCATAGGCCATTTGAACCATTCATCTTCTTAGTAATGGATGATGGGTCATGGTTTCTTCCTAGATAATGGTCATATGAGGCTATACAACTCTAAAATAAACTTTTGGTATTGTTGAGTAGGGTCTCTGGTCGACTCAAAGTAGAGTAACATGACTGATAAGGAATCAAGTTCACCCCCATGGTTGGGATGGAGTTTCTAAAGACTCTGGTGTTTTGACACACTAGACTCATTGGTTTTTCTTTCTTGGTATGCTTTGACATATGTGAACAAGGCATAGCGAATCGACACATGTATGGTTAAGGTGTTTTTGTGTTAGTGCACTTGTGAGCGGTAAGTTTATCTTTATTTCCATTAAAAACAGGGACACTTATATGATGTGGTTTTCCATGTAGTTTCTGGTCAATGTGTTCCTTCCAAGTAAAAGGAACAAAATCCAAGAGGGCCATTGAAAATGGTCTCTTCTACTTAAAATACCTTGGGTTTGTTTGGGTTTTTTAATGTTAGTGATTTCTCAGTAGCATAACATTGATCTGGTTTGTGTTGTATGAAAATTTCAGAAAACATCATTAGTTTTGGAGGAATTATTTTGTTAAATATAGATCGATCAAAGAAATACTTGGGTAGAAAAGGCATATGTTTGGTTAAATTTTGGTGCATCGACATGTGAATTCGAGCTTCTTCCTTGAAGTCAACAACTTATGTCTCAACTACAATTCATTCTAGAAGTTGGGTGTGTTTGTTTGGAAACCTTTTCAACCCTCTTAGTGTATTATTCTATGTGAAGTTCATGTCCCATATCTTGATTTATTCCTATATGCGCTAAGAGAGAATCAGTCTTACACTGCACTAAAACTTTAAAAGTTTTTGAGCTTTTTAAGTGATATTTATCTGAGTTACACGTTGACACATAGTTATTATTGATGTTTGGTAAGTCCTGAGTGATTCCTTGGTTCCCATGTAGAAATTCCTTAGTCAGTCTCATGGACTCCTATAGTTTCTTTTGAATTGGGTCAGCCTCCTAAGCTGAACATTTTTAGTATATGTCATCCAAGTGGCTTAACTCTTTCTCTCTTCATCTTGGTCAATGTTTATGCTCATAAGGAACCATTTTAAAGTATGTTTTTGGGTTAAGGTGAGTGTGATCTTATGGTAAACAATGCCTTATGAGAAAACTTTCACAACTAGTTTTTGTTAGGTTAATTGGGATTCAACCATTCCTTTTTAATTAAATCATGAAAAAGGCATCATTAGGATGTTTAGAGGTTTTCTTTGTATGACAATTCCGACTGTGGAGGCACCGTGGCTTGGAATTGGACATTTTCATTAGTTAATCCCTATGGTGGGGATCACCATTGGTCGTATGTTTAAAGAGACAAAGATGTGATCATGTCTCAATCCAGATGGGAACGTGAAATCTCAATTTCTATATTTCAATTGGAGAAGGTGTGTTGGCTCAGTTTGTAACGCCTTAAGTGTGGAATGCATAAGAAGTGCTTAAAGGTGTGTTGGGAATTGTAAATTCAATGAAACCATTTGAATGAAACATCACAAACCTTTTAGGTTGGGAAATGTATTAATATTTTCTAAAGGATTCTTGGGGACAAGATGTTTTAAGGTGGGGATATTTTAGAGTTTTGTGTTTTTGAATCGGACAAAAATCTGTTAGATTTTGAACTTTTTCATTTAATGAATTGGTCTTTTTTAAAATCAAGCTTCATAATTGAATTCTGAGAGTTTGAACAATTATAAGTTATTTTTTGGACTTGAGTGAAGGATCATTAAGTTTATTGGGTTGTTCGGTGAGTTTTGGGAGCACTGGACCAGAAAATGGTTGACTTTTGAAAAGCTACAGAGGGCGTATGGTTTATCTGAAACTCTATGGCCAACTGCAAGTAATCGTGCTGATTTTATCAAGGGGGTAGTGTCTCTGTTCATTGGTTGCGCACAATTGATGTTTTGAGGAAGTACCTTAATATTTTTTCATCGTACGGTCTGTGCACAGATAGTAAAGCCTTTTGGGGAAAACTGTGAGAGGGGATTTTCATAAACAAAAGGTGTCACACATTTGGTTCATGGTTTTCCAAACCATGTGACTTAAACCATGTAGTGTGTCTACTTTAAAGAAATTGTTTAAATTTTATTAAATAAAAATAAAAATAAAGATAAATAATCACTCCCATTCACCCCTCATTCCTGATCACAATGTACTAGGGGCTCCCCTTTGAGGCATAATGCACCCCCTCCCCCAACTCTTCCAATGATCACTAATTTGGCCGTTTTCATCACGTTTCTTCATCCTAATATCTATGATGAGTCAAAATCCACCAATATCCATTCAGTTTAAAAACATTTATCAGTCTATCTGGATTTTGGGAAGGGTGTGGTCGAACTAAGGGTTTGATGATAACCCAAATTTTTGGATCCTCTTAGCTTTAAGGGTTGTGCAAATGGCCTCCAAGGTTAGGTTTGTCCATGTTTCAGTAACTACCACTGAAGGTGATGTGTCTTATGTTGATTATGTATTCCATCATAAAATTTAGGAAAATATTTATACCAATGATTTGTTTCAAACCCTCTAAATTTGGGTATTTTGGTGTTTATGAGCCCCGTAAATTGATGTAGGGAGTTGTGATCAATTTTGAGGGTGCACATGCATATACTCAGGTTTGAAATATATATATAAATATATGTATCTTCCAGGTGCATCTTCCCTAAGGGTGAGGAGAACACGTGTGTTGGGATAATGGATATATATATATATGAAAGTATGTGTGTGTGTGTGAGTGGACAACTACTTGAGTTAGAAATAGTTGGCTTGTCCATCTCATGAGGTATGGTCCCTTTACATGCTCTAAAATTTTATAATTTCATTAATTAATTTCTTAATATACTTTTTTATATTTAAATTAATATATTGAATTCATTAGATTTAATTCCTCTTAAATGTGAATTTATTGTTTTTCATGTTTTAAATGAAAAATGTAGTAAAATATTGTTGATAATCAAAGTCATGATTTTATAATAAAACCCCTCCAACAGAGTCGCACTGCCTTTAAGCTAAAAAGTCATGATTATTTCTTTATACTTGCTTGGCCTGTATTGATATTTCTTATAGCTTGATGTTTCATTGAAATATGTAATTTTTAGGACATGGACCCTAACAGAATTAGAAAAAATTTGTTTCCCTTTTAAAATGATTAATGAACCCAGAAACTGTCTAAGTGCTTTGCTCAATTTTAAATAGGATTTACGCATGTGTGATTTTTTCCATACTTTTCATTTTAGTTTGTTGAAACGTTTGATCCATCGTTCAGGTGTGTTAGGCCTGGCCATTGTAAGGGTAATATTTTCTATATTTAATAGTTTGATTTATCTTTTGAATCTCATAATGGAAAGTACCGTGTATGCTCACCACATGACCTGCCTAAGGTAAGTGCTTCAATGTGATAGCTTTTGTTAAAGAGAAATTGGAAAGTATACTAAGTATATTACTTAAAATTTTAAAATTTAATTGAATAATAGGTTGCACATTTTTATAACCCCTTACCATGTTTATGGAAGGTAGCAAAGTTAACCTTGCTTATTGAAATGCCTTAAATGTTTAAAATAAGTGGTTGTAAGCTACATGGCCATGTCACACTAATTAAAGGTAGGGATTGAACCAAATGGATCTAATGATTAATTATGACTTGATTAGATGTTTTCATGACCAATTAGTCTTTTCAAACTAATTAAAGGTAATGTATTGAACCTTATGAATTATATATGACTTCATTATCAAAATTGGAGTGGCATGACTCGAGCTCACTTTGGATTACTAAGGTAATGCCTTGAGCACTTGAGGAACCCATTCAAAATTTAAGGATATAAATTGATTAGGTTGAGAACCACCTAGAAATTGATCTTTTTATATCATTTTATACTCGATATGACATCGTAGGATCCCTCATGTAGTAATACAGGATGTCTTGGATACAATCCTTGGGTCCAGCATTGATAAGTAGGCGACATGGTTAAATCCCATCAGGACCAATCATTGGGTAGCCCCTTTTGACCTTGGATGAAATCTTTGGACTCAGTAGGTGTATTATTATGTAATACCTTAGAAAATTATCCTTGTATTACACTCTTACCTGTATCCATGATATAGTTATTACTAAGTTGGAAACCCTTAAGGTCTATATTTTCTTGGTTATTACCTAAGAAAATCATTATTAAATATCATCACAGGTTTCCCTGTTACATCTTGTAATATTCATTATAGAAAAAATGTGACTTATTTATAAATAGTTAATAATCAATTAATGATATGGTTATATGTTAAGACACTAGCCAAGGGCCGAATCAGGTATAGTCATCTGGTGTCCCATAGGAACTTTGACGGGTGATGTTTATTTATTCCATTTGTTATTATTCAGTATACCTAGAAACTATTTAATTTATATTACACTGTCTGGTTTGGGATAGACACTATGGGTGCTTGCCTATTGAGATATATATCTCACACCTTTCTCAAGTACCCTTGGTACCCAAGTAGACCTTATATTTTTAGGATATATGATGATATATGAATTGTATATACATGGGAGTTAGGAGAAAAGGACCAAGATGGAGCTCGGGATGCTCATAGAGATCAGCCTTGGGGGTTTACTATCATTCTTAATTTGAGTCCTGAATCATTCTGTATTGAAAATAACGTTGTATTGTTTATTTATTTCAATTTTTTTATCATTAACATGACATGCATTCTTCTATTGTAAGAACTAGTTTTTAAATTTTATTAAATTATTATTAGTTTTCTTCCATTTCTTATAATTGATTTATTTATTAGTTCTCTTGATGTTGATTTTTATTTACTCTATAATAGCATTGTGCATCTCTAATAAGATGGTATAGTGTCCCCACTATCACCTCTTGAGACCATTGCTTCTAGACGACATCCTTTGGCATGTGGGGAGGAGCGCTTGATGGAATTTGACCAATTGGTCAGGCTACCGATTTAATGGTAAGCTAGGACGGGAAATTATAGTTAATGTGTATATATTTTATAATATAGTTAATATTTTTTTATCTAACCTACATTTTCTACTTTATTTTTTGTTATATTCATAAATGAAGTTTCATCTTCTAAGTGGTAATGTTGAATATGGATATTATATTTTAGGATTCATTTTTAGGCTTTTACAACTGAAATACTTGAAAAAAATTAGAAGGTTAGTTCCATTATATAATTTATTATTTTATCAAATATGTTATAATGTAAATTTTATAAAATTTTCTACTGTGTACATTCTTAATGAAGATAAATTTTATTCAACTAAATATGTAAATATCCTTCAAGATTTTTTTCCAAACTATTTTTTAGGATTTATTAATTAATATATGTATATTAAAAATATTCATTTTTTATTATTATCTTGAAAATTTATTGTATAAAAGTTTTCATTTTCTTTTGTTTTCTATTACTATTAATCATTTTGGTTTAATGATATTTGTTATTGTGAATTTGATTTATATTAACAAAGTCGAGGTATTTCTTCTCTTATATTTAAAAAATAATAATTCTATTTTGACATCAAAATCCTCCAACAACATCGTCTCTTTCAAACATATAGCCTTAGAAATTTCTTTTGAGCTTATTTTTTAGACTTTCTAGGTATTTTTAATCATAACTAACATAGAAAGGGTATTTCAATTTTTTCTATTATCATAACCAATGTCAAAGACCTATTTTAATGATTTTTATTAAGAAAACCTATTTTGAAAATATTTTCGATGCTATTTTTTTTATATTCCATTTCAAATATTAATAAACACATTATCGAAATTATTCTTCAACATTAATTTTTGATCACTGACATGGACAAATTATTTTTAGAATTGGGTGAAATGATAAAATTTTAACCAATGTTATAGATTAAAAATAATGTTAAATGGACTTTTCCTAGTAGTAAAAATATATCTAGATCAAAACAATAACTCTTTTCTCTGTAATAGTATATAGTGGATAGTTTCATCTATGTGATGATACATTTATAAAACACTACAATATCCTACTAATTAATTGAAAACTCAATTTAAAATAAATTTACATTACAATGAATTAAAATTAAAATAAATTTATACAAAAAAACATTTTAATATATTACAATTAAAATGATATGTACAATTTATTACAAACAATAAAAATTTCTAAAAAAATCAAAAACAATTTGACTTATATAGGGGTAAATTGTATTACATTATTATTTAGATCCCCTTCTAATGTATCTCGAACATGATACTAATTTCAGAGAATGCCACACTAAACTCGAACAAAAGAAGAGTGTTCCTTTAATAATAAACAATATTTATTTTAGTAAAACTCTAAAGAAAGAAATGAATCTTTGATATGATAAAATAATATATTAATAAAAAATTAATAAAGTGGAAAACAAGAATGATAAAACATAATGAAATGAGAAACCATATTTCATAGAAATAAGACATTCATAGCATGTTTTCACTATTTTTTGGAATGCAAAGCACTTTTTGTCGTACCAGACACACCTTGTTTAGGATTGAGATGAGGTTAAATAATACACATTATAAATGAAAAATTAATCATTATCCTAAGTCATAATGTCATTTTGAGTGTTTTTTCTCAATTTTTAGTATACAATTAATTTTTTAAAATACTTTTAAATGAAAACACACAATCTTAGACATAACTATAAACTCATGTTTCAAATTAAGGTGTGGTCCATTTCTCTTTGTCAAAATTGAATCAAGAGACATTTTTATAATGTATAAAAACAATATGACCAAGCTTTTAATATTTTTAGTATGTGACATGCATTGTGAACAAAAAATTACTTTTATACTAAAAACAAACACTTTTAGTAATATCAACCACACTGTTTATCAAAATCATATATAGTTCATTAATACACATTAAAAATGAATCAAATATCATTTTATTAATGTATCAAGATGAGAATATATTTTATCTCAGTTTTGAGAATGTGAGGAATTTTTTTGAACTAAAATGTCACTTTTAAATAGAAACATACATATTAAGTCATAATTACTACATTTTCTATCATATGGGAATGCGGTTAATTACTATAAGTTAGAAATTAGTCAAAGATAAATCTCTAAAATTATCACAACAATATAAGGAAGTTCTATCAATTTTGAGTATGTGATATGTCTTTTCACTAAAATGGCACTTTTAAATTAAAAAATACACTTTCATTCACATCTACCATACCATGTTTCATATTGATGTAAAGATAATTCATATACATCACAAAATAAATCACATAAAATTGATTTAATGTATTAGGACATTATAAGTGCGTCTTCCTAGTTTTTCTCATGTGAGATGTGTTTTGGAAAAGAATATAAATATTATAACAAAAACACAATTTTTGAGTCATATTAGCAACATAATTTGTTAGATTCAGGTTCGGGAAATTTCGATACATCAAAAATTAATCTCAAATAGTTTTTATACTATATCAGGATAATATAATAATATTTTCATGGATTTGAGTATGTGATGCAACCATTGCACTAAAATGTTAATTCTAAATGAAAAAATACACTTTAAATCTGAATGACCACACAATTTATCAAATTAAAATGTGGCTGATCCTATAAGTCACAAATGAATAAAAAATAATTTTTCTAAATTATTTAGATAATGTGCTAATGATTAGTCAATTTTAAGTATGTGATGTTCATTTTTCACAAAAATGTTCCGTTTTAATAAAAAAATGAACTATCAGTCATAAGTAGCATACCATGTTTTAAGTTTATGTATGTGTAACACAAAAGAAAAATCAAAGAAAATGGAACCATCATGGGAGTTGATACCTGACCTAAATCATGCCTCCCATAAACAAAAGTTTTCAAACTAGTATTGAGGGCATAGATTGTTCAATGAGAGAATGTGATTTATAATAATAAGCTCAAGGGTCATGTCTGATTCTAAGAAAACATCAGCATGAACTTTCCATATAAAAATATTATAATAACATGTAGGAGAAAACTAGAAGACATATGGGTCCCCATATTATAGAATTGAATTAAATCAATTCTCATGATGCCAAAATATATAAATAAGTAGAATAATATATATAAATTAAAAAATCTACACTATCCAATAAATGTTTATGAATAACTAAAATTGGAAAACCTCCATACAAACATACCAAATCATCCTTCTGAAACAATATCCTCTAGAATATATCCATGATAACTCACTCAATGGTTCTAAACTAAGCCTCATCCAAAACTAAACCTAACATTAGTGAAATTTGATTAGTTACCCAAGTATAATGGCCACCCAAGAAGGGTGTGAGTACAACTTAGTATAGAACAACCAATATGGACCTTAACATAACTAGAAATATAAGGGATACACATGTGATCCTATCCATTGAAAACCAAAATAAAGCATGGAAGCATAAATAAGTTAATCCTTTTTGATCCTAGGGTTTTGAAATGACACAAGTTATTGACTATACGTACTTTGGTGAGTGTCAACATCTCCTTAAGCATGTCATTAGTCCATGAGGTGGACACATGTCCTACCTCGGGATCTCATAAACAAACCTCAACTATATATAGAATTAAATCATAGTAAATACAAGAGGAATCATTGATATATTAAAAATAAAACCAAATATTGGGATTTTTTCCAAATATCTCAACATATTAGGTCATCATGTGATCTTGGTAACCCGAGCAATATTATAAAACATCACCTCTCGAATGATCACTACATACTATTAATTATGGGAGTCCCAAAATATTCCATATGACATCAACCAAATACTAAGTATCATTAATCATCTTATAATACCATTGTTCTCCTTGATGGATCCTTTGAATGACTAGGAATATCATATAAAACCATTATCATTAGATATTATATAAGATCATAAGTATCCTCAAAATATCCTAATATTAACCATGTAAAAATATAAGATCCAAGGGATCACCAGGAATGATATATAATATCAATATAATTAGTAATCCCTCTAGATATTAGGAATCATAGGAATCTCATAATATTCCCCATGTATGATGAAAAAATCCCAAGAATCACTAGGAATCTTATATAAAATCATTTGTAATGTCCATTGGATCATAGTGAGGTAATCCCTTGCATCCCATTATATATAACCCGGGGCCTTCATATACCCAATAAAAACTCAAAAAAATCATAGTATGAATATCATTGGATAGTCGCTTTCCTAACCCATCTCATATAACCAAGTCCAGCCTCTCAATTGAATAACCGTTATTTATTATTGAACCCATTCAAGACTCTATACATCAATTCAGGTTTTAATGTGATATACACAATAATCTCTACACAAAATCTATAAAGTATATATACGGTCAATAAATAAAGAGGAAACTCTCCAAGGATCCTTGGGTCACATCATAGAATGAACGCCCTACCTGGGTTTATTTTTCCAGCTTACATCCATTAGGTCCAAGCCCATCACTCAGAGGACATCACATCCCATGAAATAATCATTATCTGATTATTATCCCACAAAACACATACGATAATCCATAATATATTTTTTTACAGTGAAGGTGTAAAACCCAACCCAATTTCCAAATTCATTCTTGGTTGGTCCTCACATACCCAAGTGACCAGAAATCTACCCACAGTCTACCTAGCTAGTTTTCCACACATCAAGGGGGAAGAAATGTCACCCTAATCACATCAATTATCCATAATAATATAAGGAATCTCACAATTCAAAAAAAATTTACTCATATTTAACATCATTTTCTACCAATATACCATATAAGGAATTATTTAAGGGCTCCAACACTAAGGTCACGACCCTCACTTACATCATTTAAACCCCTTTATATATATATCTATTATAGGGATTAAAATGTATATATTTATGTTTTCTTCCATTGGTGGTTAAGGTATCAAGCTAGTGTCCAAGGATCCACAGTGGCTGTTCACATTCTGATCGATTTCTAAACAATTCATTTAAAAGAAAATTATTTCATTTAAGAAATTATCAAAACAATTTAATTAATTTGGTGGTCGATCCCCCTTGGTGGTGAGACAAAATATAACATGAATATATAAAAAATCATTTATTAAAAATTAATATGATCAAGGTACCACAAGATTCAATTAAAAATTCATTCCATTTATAAGTAAATCCTGAAACTCCTTGATGAAGCTTGTCTAAGTTTGAATGGTCATCCTCTATCAATGAGAGTCCATAAAAAATTATGTTACATTAATTTATTTCAAAATAAATTCATAATTTATTTTAAAATTAATTTCACAGTTAATTTATTTTTAATAAATTATTATTATTTCCCCTAATAATCCCCTTTATATTCCACAAATTAACTCCTTAAGAAAATTAGGAAAACCAGTTGTTTTGGAAATTTTCTGAAAATGGTTACCATTCTGCAGAAGGGGTTCTTGCATATGGGTAATTCTCATTACACTTACAAAGTATCCATGACCTATATAAGGGTAAAATTAATTACCCTTACATAGAGTCCATATCCTAAGTAATCTTAATCAATGATACCCTTCTTCAAGGTCAGATCCATTTATATGTGTAATCAAATCCACCCTTACATAGTGGTTCTCCCATCTCTTCCCCCTTACATAATATTTTATTCATTTTTTATATATTTTTTAACATTTAATAACTCCTTATTAATCCTCCATAGGTTATGAATACCCACCCAAAATATGTTTTAGAATTCATAAAATTCTATAAAAATGTAAGAAAAAAAATCAAACCCCCGAGCACCCCACTATAGTGCTCAAGAAAACAATCATAGTTCAAAACCATGAAAGAAATTCAGAATTATGATTTAAATATAGATGTGTAAAAAATAAAAATAATCATATTACCTCACAATCAACTATCAAAGAATCAATTTCATACCCATTATCTCTATTCATCACACCTCGACCTAAATATAATCTAGATCTCTAGAAACATGTTTGGGGATCCTTATACCTATTACTATCAAATTTACCTCATGACACCCACGGAGGAAACCACTAACCCCATCAGTATATTAAATAATTAATAGGGTAGGAGGATATATAAATAATAAAATTTAATTTACGAACTATAATTTAATTTAACTTAATTTTAATTACACACATAAATATCCAAACAATGGTCCCAGAACCTAGGCCAGGCTTATAAATTTCCTTAGAAAACCCTATGTTTTAGAATGATCCTTGATATTAAAATTTTAATCTAGAAATATATATAAATATTATTAATGTTCTCACTTACTGGAAGAATTAATATTTATTTAATAAATTTTATTATATTAAAAAAAATATGTCTAGATCCAAGTCTAACCAAACTCAATATCATGGGTAGACAACATAATCTAATATTAATGTAATTATTTAAAATAATTCTAGATTTATAAACTAATTAATGTGACTAATTTACCACTCATGAGAGACAGGAAAAAAAATCAAGATTTCCTATGAATTTCACAACCAAGAAAAAGTACATGTGGATACCCCAGCTTCTCAAACATAGAAATTACAACTTCATAGATGAATATTAATTACGTTACAAAAATACAATCCAATGTATCTTAATAATTTATTCAATTCAGAAACTTGGATATATAAAAAAACTAGTTCATAAGTGAACTATATCATCTCATACTATGTTATTCGAAATAAGAACCCTTCTTAGACGTATCATACGTAATATAATTCTTCATAACCTATACATTGGAAACAAAATAAAGTGTGTGCTCATATGATTGGTATGGTTAATTGAGAGAGATATCAATGATCACATAATCATAACATGGGTATAAGGGTATGAAAACATGGTCATAACATTGTAAAACCGTACCCTTAAAATCATAGATCACAATATAAAGTCTTTTAATAATGATTGGATGTTCATAAGAAAAGAATCATAAATGAATAAAATAAAATGATCTATGATAGATTAACATTGGAATAAGACATGGAATCATGTCATACAAAAAATCATAGAAAAAATTTCCACAATATCCAAGGATTGCTGATAAGGCTATCAAAGTGGAATGGTTTCACTCCCTAAACCATCATATTAGTCAGTGTTTCCTCCCATGACTATCATATCATAAAAAGTTTCTTACTGATTCAAGATTAATCTCAATTCCAGTCATGTATGTATCTTGAGATATAAATACTTAACCAATGCATTGGAGGGATATATAGGTCCCACCTATCAAATAATTAAAATCGTACATTTGTGTAATAAAATATCATAAAAAATTAATCATATCATTAAAAATTAAAAAATGGTTTTCATAAACATTTCATTGTATCGTAACATGTAGAAAAGAGACAGGTTTCATAATAATTTCATCATGGTAAAATCCATAAAAGATAAAATGGTTTCATAAACATATTTTTATCATAAAAATAAACCATAAATATAATGTATAAGAATGGAATCCTAGAATAATATCCCCAGTGAAGAATAGCTAACATCAAAAGTTGTAATCGTAAAAAGTAAATGATTATGAAGATTATTTATGAAATTTCTTGAGTAAAATAACCTTTCCACTTTCAAAAACATTTTTTAAAACATGAATATATTATTTAAATCCATTTCTTTGAAAATAAAATTTTAAATTTATAACTTAATCTTCAAATCAATTATTGGTCATGATGGTGGAGAATAGTGGTTATACCACATACATAAAACAATGATTCATTTCACATTTTTGGTAAAAAGTCAGAATAGACTTGTTTAGAAAATAAAAAAATATTCATTTAAACCCATTTGGTAATGAAATAAAATATGGGTTAAAATTACATTAAAAAATCATAAAAACATTTTTTAGAACATTTTTATAAAACATGGAAATGGAGGGAAAAAAATTTTGACCGAAGAGAGAAATAAAGTTTATTTTTTAATTTAGAACATTATCTTATTTTCTTAAATACATAAATGAAGAAAAATTTAAGTAAAACATGTATTATAAAAAATTAACTATAAGTGAAGAAAATTAATGCTAATTATTACGTTATAGGTCATAATATTCCAACATTAGAAACATAATCATAAACAATCTCTAAATATGATGAGATTATAACATAAAAATCTAAATAATGTGGAAATCTTTTGAAAAATAAAACCCTCTAAATAAATAATATCATAAAATTAAACTTTCAAATATTATTAGAAGAATTAAATTCATGATATTACATGTAAAATAGTAATTATATACTCCTCATGAAATAATATATGTGCATAACATAACTTATATCCCAAAAAGGAAATTTGAGACAAAAAATCTCTTACCTTAAGTATCGACTTCCATTGTGCATGTTAAAACAACCTATATAACAAATATAGGTTTATTTTAAATGTATTATAGAAAAATAATAATATTTATCCAAACATATATGTTTTTCTTATATACGTTTTTCTCCCATTTATTAATAATCCATTGTTAAAATCACTATTTTGAGTCATAATTTTTTCATTTATCATGTATGTTATTGTTCAGTGATTTTGGTCTTGTACATTGATCATGGTTCTATAATATCATGATCTATAATTGTGATATAAAAAATAATATATTTATTATATAAATATTTTGTGTTATTCATAATGTTTTAGATAAAAAATGGATTACACCATTCATGGAGATGGTAGGTTGTTCGTACGCATGAATGTTGTTTCCATTATTTTATTGGATTGAAAGAAAGAAAGGTAAATGAAAATAAATATTTATATAATAATTATTTTTTCATATATATAACATATATTCATTATATTTACCCTCATTACCTTCCATTTAAATCATAATTGATAAACAAATCACACCACTTCGTGAGGTGGTAGTCTGGCAAACACATGAACGACGTTATCGTATCTTTATAGAATGTATAGTAAAAAAGGAATATGTGATATGATATTTAAAAAATTATAATAATTTTCAATATATAATTTATATACATTATATCTATAATCATACCCAACCATGATAGGTGTTGATGGAAAATGCGATGCATCAGTTTGTGAGGTAATAGTTCATCAAACACACGATCAACATTGTCATTCCCAATTTGAGGGAAGAGAAGATTGATATAGGTAATACCAAAAATATTAAAAAATATAAGCATATGAAATATATTGAGGATTTATATAATCATTTTATAATACTATTTGAAGGAGGTGGATGAAGAAATAATGTAAAATTGTTCATGGAAGAATGTTGCCTCTTTTTCTAGTAACCTCGTTGGGTTTAAACACAAATACATCATAGGTAGAATTTATGATAAAAAAAATTCTTCTAGGATAAGGATTGGGATTTAAGGAATTGATTTGGGCATGGAATAGACAAAAAATGGTTTATGTAAGTGTAATTTGGAAAGTTAATGGGGTAGCATTTTATAAGTGGGGGACATGACAATCTTGAAATATTTGAAAATAATGAATTCCGTCCAAATTTTTGTCACGACACAAAACTATAAAATAAAAAATTAGTAAACATCAGATGATATAAAGTATAAATATGACCATAAAATTTTATTACACACATTTTATTTCATTTTGGACAATATATTTTTTGTTTAACCCCCTATAAACCAATTTTTTCATTAACCGTGTTAAATAATTTTAACTTTTTTCACTATTCATTATAGAAAAAAAATATGTTCACCCTCTTAAATAATATAAATTATTATAATTCCTAATATGTAATAAATATTTTCCAATTCAACTCACATGGTTTAATATTATACTTATAGACCTATCAAAAAACAGTCTTCCAAAAGAATAACATTCAGAAGTTGAAAAAGTCTTTATATAAAAATAAAACATGAAATTCATTTAATGACCTAATATGGACTAATTAATATATAATTATACTATTGCTACATTTTAAAAAAATTAAATTAAAATGTTTATTTTAAATTATTTAAATGAAATGGCATTTTTTAATAAAAAAAATTATTTTTCAATATTCATTGAAAATCGTAACATTTGAAAAAACTCCAAAAAAATTTCCCTAAGACAATATTGATATAATGATTTTAAAAATGATGATAATTTTTTATAATGAATTTCCTAAAAGATTATAAAATTACATTTATTATCTTTTCACAAAATTAAATAAAAATGTTAGTTGAGAAAAATGTATTTTTAAAACATATACTAAATTTTCGAAAAAATAAGTACTTTTTCATCAATATGTTTTCTTCATATAAAACCATTATAAATTATATTTAAAAATTATTTATAAATATTCAGACCACAATGTTTAATGTCTAGGTTATAACATACACATTTAAAAAATAATATTAGTAATATATTATGGTTTATTAAATCGTGTTGTTGCACGTAACACAAGTTAAACTCGGTAATTCATATAACACAAGATATTAATGAAATTAAATTTATTTGAAAAAAAACACCCAAAAGATATTAGGGTGTTACATTCTAAACCCCTTAAAGAAACTATACCTTGAAATTATATCACTCTTCATCAAACAAATAATGATACAGTTACCTCATCATTTTCTCAAGTTCCCACATATCTTCTATAAATTTGTGGTTTCACCAAAAAACTTTGACCAGGCGAGTGGTATTGGTTTATAAAAATTTCTCTCTACAAAAAAAAAATCTCTACCTATTTCTCCTCATAAGAAATATCTTTCTCCAATGGTATAGATCAGGTATGTACTTATTTAGGATTGATACATGGAACACATGATGGACTTAAGAGAGGTTTTGGTGGATGTTCCAAATAGTAATCTATTATCTTGATATAATGAATAATTTTAGAAGGGAAAATATACCTTGTGGTCAGAATACCTTTTATTATGAACCTCATAACCTTCATCCATGGAGATATTAATGAAACTCTTTATCACCATTTTCAAATTCTAGATCATTTCGATGATTATCATTATAACTTTTGTGCCTACTTTATGATACACTTATGTTTTGTTGAATATTTATAAACTTTTATAATATTTACTCAACATGTTTTAGTCCTAATAGATTTAATTTTCTATCTTCATCCCACTATGTCAGATTTTTAATCTTATTTTCATAGAACGCTTTAGAAGGAACAATATGAATACTCAATTGAGAGCTATTGATTTATGAAAACTCAACTAGAGGAAGGTGTTGACCCCAACTACCTTTGAAATGAAGAGAAGAATATATAAAAATATTCATTCTAGTTTGAATTATTATCTCATAATTACTATCTATCTAAGGATGATACACTGTGATGAAGATTAATTTAGTATATATAGCCTTATGAAGACATCTACAGAAGATCAATGTAAGTCGAGTATCCTGATCATATATATTAGAATGTGGTACTCCATACAAGATTACAACTTCCTTAATATATATTCTAGAAATATAATAAATAGACAATTCTTCTCAAAAAGTGATGAAATGTGCTGACTTTGTAAAGTGATTGAAAACAACCCATTTAAAATTGTTCCCTTTAGATGTTTTGGGGTGTCCTATGGAGAAATCCATGGTAAAGGTTTCCCATTTCCATTCTGTTATGGGTAATGGTTTCAACATACCATTGTACATTTTCCTCTCATCCTAAACAAGATGACATACCATGTACCATGATACAATCTCAGAAATATCTCTCTTTATTCCATTCAACTGAAAATACTCTTTCAAATATCTATATCTCTTCATACATTAGGATTAAAAGAGAATGAAGAACTATTAAATTCTTATAACAAATAATTCATAAAATTGGGTATGGATGGAACACATAAATTTTACCTGAACTGTATTATTGCATCATGATAATAGTTAACATTATGAACATTTCTCACCTTATTTTCTGCTCTGTATCATTCTTCTATGCATCCTTATCCTCATTATGATATATGGTTGAACAATTATCTTTGAAAGATAAAATTTCTCCACTTCATTTAAGATTTAAAGATACATCCTTTAAAAATCCATAAATATTGGATATTTTATGATATTTATCATTAATAAGATAGTATGATCCTTTTGACTCAAAACAATAGCCACGTTGTTTACTTTCCTACGGTGGTATTTTATTGGGAATTCGTAATCATTAATCAACTGTAACCATCTCCTCTGGTGGATATTTAACTCCTTCTATGAGAATATGTACTTTAAATTTTGTTGATCAATATATATATCAAACATTTTCTATGTAAAGATAATTCACCTATATATTTAATGCAAAGACAAATACAGCTATCTCCAAATCACAAGTTGTGTAATTATGCTTCTAAACCTTGGAATGTTGTGAGGCATAAGCTATAACCATGTCATTTTGAATTTTATTTCACCATAATCACTTCTTTAATACATAACAATAGATAAAAAACCATTATCTACTATAGGGTAAAGTAAGAATAGTAACAATGACTAGTCTTCTCTTCGGTTCCTTGACATTCTTCTCACATTAATATGTACAATGGAACTTGGCTCCCTTCTAAGTTAACTTCATGTGTGGGATAGATAGTCTATAGAAATTTTCTATTAAACTTCAATAATATCCATCCCAATAAAGGAAACTTCATATCTTAATTGTTGTGGTTAGTCAGGTCTAACATTCAATATCATCTATCTATGATGGATCGACAGATATACACTCTATTGATATTATATGACCCAAAAATGAAACTTTTTAGATCTAAAATTCACAATTTTTAATTTTGCATAAAAATTTTATTTTCTAGAGGGTTTTAGTAAAATACTCAAGTGATATTCATGCTCTTGAATTCTATTTGAATATACGAGACTATCATATATAAATACTACCACAAACTAATCAAGGTAATATCTAAATAATATATTTATTATATCCATGAATATATAAAGGAAATTAGTAAGACCAAATGGAATCACTATATACTCATAGTGTCTATACCTAGTATGGAATGTCTTAATTGGTATATCTACCTTCTTAACAATAAATTGATGATATTATTAACAAATATTAGTCATAGAAACTTATTTATCTCTGCAGAATTGGTCAAATAAATCAATAATACTAGGTAAAAGGTACTTGTTCTTGATTTTAATCCCATTAGGTTCTTAATAATCAATTCCATAGTGCATTGATCAATATTTATTATTAAAATAAAGAATATGTGCACCACAAGGAGACAAGTTTTACCAAATGAATCCCTTTATAATATTCTCTTAGAGCTTCTTATTTAATTATTGTAACTCAATTAGGGCCATTATATATGGATTATTTGAAGTAGGTTAGGCACCAGGTATGGGTCCTATTGAGAACTCAACCTCATGATATAGTGGAAGACTAGGAAAATCCTCTATAAATACATCAAGAAACTCCTGAAAAATAGGCATATCATTTATGTTGAGTTTCTCCCCAAGAATCTAAAAAACACACCCCTTTTACAAGGGAATAAATACCCAAACAATTAATGTGATTTCAATACGAAGTTCAAATTTATCGTCACTCTAGTAGACGATCAATGGTTTTTTTGGAATATCAAACATGACTTACCATCCTTGAAAATTGATGTGGGATTTATAAAGTTAAATCCAATCCCTGCCTAATATAACATAAAATTCAATCATAGTTAGAATAACAATATTTTCAAGAAGTATATTCGTAAAAACTTCAATAGGAGAGAAATCATAGGCTTAAGATGTGATCTCCATAACATTTGGGGGTTTTATAGTTAATATATAATAATTGGGGTTACATTTTTATACCCTTATAAAATTATTCAGAAATAAAATATTGGTTGGAACCATAGTCAAAGAATACATTTGAAATTATAGAGTGTATGGTGTGCGTACCTTTCACCGCATCATTTTAATAACCTCTTCCGAAATAGTGATCATAAGAGATTTACCTTTGTATCTTGATTTAAGAGGTCACTGACTCCAGTAATCATCATCAACCCTTGGATTTTTAATAGGTAAGAATATTGATTATTTTTTTCCCTTCAAACACATGAGGGTGGGTTGATAATTATGTCAATATTTCACTCTATTCACATCAATAGCTAATTTTTTTCACATCACTTCGGTAGTCGATTACCCGATGACCTTCTTTCCCACACATAAAACATTAACTTGTCCCCTTTATACTATTTATTACATTTTTATTCCTACACATTTAGTATAATGGAAATTTTCATCTTCTTATCACTAATGTTTTTAGATTTTCTAATGAATTACATATCTTTTTTATTAAAACCATGATATTGATACATAACTCAAACCTCTATTTCCACCATGATGGATCATCGAAAAGTATCTTTATATCTACTAGGGTATATTATGGGTAACACCCTTCTGGTACATGGTTCTAAGATAATGAAGAATTGATCAACCTTACTTTAAGGTTATATGAGAAAACAAGAATCATATCTCCCAATCCTTGTAAATATATCCTTATAGGTACCAACAGATTCGTCATCCTTTTGTTTTATCTCCTCAAACTCCTTATCCGTCTTCGTGAGAAATATATGAGGAATTTAATTATTGAAAAATATTTTCATGAAATAATCTCAGTCCATGGAGTCAATTTTATTATTTTTTGTCATATTCTTGATAAGACTCCACCATTGATCCACTACACCTTTCTAATGGCAGACATGAAAAATGAACTTTTCATGTTGAAAACACTGGAGGATGGAAAATACCTTTTTTATTGGTGATAACACATTACTCATCCACTAGTGGATCAAACAAACCATTGGAATGAGGTAGGGATTTACTCATAAAGGACTAAAAATAACCTCTTAACTCATTTTCTCATTTAGAATTCTTTCATGATTCATAGTTTGAGAATATTTTTGGGGAATATAAATAAGATTTTTCATTTTAGGTCACATAAAATTTGGTTTATTAGGGGTAAAATCATTGCATTGTTCGTTTCATTCATCATTAACACAATTTATTCATGTTCCATAAATCGACTAAATCCAGAAAAATATAGTGTGAGAAACACTAACAATAGTTTAAAACACATAGTCATGAAAAATAATTTAGGATATATAAATCAAGAAAATTTATTTTAAATCTATGACACCTTAGGTTTAACCTAGTCCATCCCTAAAAATTATCTGTTAAAATCCTCCATGTTGGTTCATAAAGAAAATGTGATTTAAACAAATCATATCCCTAGGTAGTGTCAAACTAGGTGTACTGTAAGAATGTTTTAATATACAATGAAATGCTTGAGTCAATACTGATACACCTTTTTTAGAGTTATTACCCCTAGGCACATCTATTCTAGAATTATGTCAACTTATAGTATCCTAATAGTTTTGTATTTCTTGAAAAAATACACCACTTTTTTAAACATAACTTGAGATTCTCACCTACACTTAGGATTATCTTGAGGGTTATCACTGATTTTTTTCTCATCCTATTTTCCAAAGGCATAACTAAACCTATGCTCTGATACCAATGGTGGTGGACCTTTCTTATCATACATGGGAATTACATCGTAATATATGAACATTCACTACATTACTCAAATGTATACCAAAGCATCATAATATTTTAGTGTCTTCATAAAATTAGATATATAAACAACTGGTTTGTAAGTGAACTATATCATCTACCATTATTATCCTCATAATTATAACACTTCTTAGACATATCATATATAATATATTTATTCATAACCTATACAAATGAAACATAAGTAAGGGAAATATTATATTCTTAGTAAGGGTAAGAAGGAGATATATCATTGATCACATAAGAATAACACGAGAATAAGGGTATGAGAACATCAGTATAATATAGGAAGATTATAACCTAAATATCAAATATAATAATTTTGAGTCATGGAATAATGATCTGTAGTTTATAATACATGAATCATAAAGGAATCAAATAACATGATTTTTGAGATCATAACATTAGCATAATACACAGAATTATGCAATATACATAATCATAGAAAACAATTTCCATAGTATCCAAGAATCACTACCATGTATATAATGGTGGAATGGGTTCACTCCCCAAACCATCATAGAATTAAGGTATCACTCCTAAGACCATAATAGAGGACAATGTCTATTACCAAATAGGATTAACTCCCCATTTCAGTCCAATCTATTTTCTGATATATAAATCCATAACCAATGAATCAGATTAAAACATATATCACACACATCACATAATGAAAATAATAAAAATTTTACCATGTGATCATAAAACATTTTCCATATTATGATATAGTAAAAGAAATAGGTTTCATAAATGTTTCATCATATTATAACCTATAGACAAGATACATGTTCCATAATAATTTCATCATGGTATAAACCATGAGAAAGAAATGGGTTTCATAAAATTCCTTTCATTATTAACAAAAACCATTTAAAGAAAGAGTAAGAATATTATATTTGGATAATATCCTCATTATGGCATATATTTTATCGAGAGATTTCATTTTATATGGAAAATGATTTTGAAAGGTCATTTAAATTTTTTTTCAGGAAAATATTCTTTCCACATTTATAAACACTTTTAAAACATTAATGCATGTTAAAAATAATTTCCTTGAAAATTCCTTACCAATTTATAATGTAGTCTAGAAATAAATAATTGGTCTTTATTTTAGTGAATTTAATTTATGTCGTACATGTTAAAACAGAAATTCCATTCACATTTTTAGTAAAAATTAAAAAGATCCTTGATCAAAAAATGACAAGAAGATTAATTTTAAGAAATTTTTTAAAAAATTAAACATTGTGAAAATTGAAAATAAACATTATTATAAAAAGTTTACAAAAGTTTTAAAAATCATGGATATGTAAGAACAATAATTCTCAACCAAAGAGAGAAATAAAGTCGGTTTTTCATTAAAAACATCCTTTTGGTTTCATGTGTACTTATATGAAAAAAAATGAAAGAAAATTTGGTATTCTAAATACATAACAATAGTAGAATAAAATTAATGATAATTTTTGAGAGGTAGGTTATAATATTTCATTATTGGAGACATAATCATAAATAATCCATAAAAATGACGAGATTGTACCATGAAACTCTAATCACTTTGGGTATCTATTGAATTATATGCCCTAAGAAATAAATAATATCATCAATTGAAAATATTAAATATCAAGAAACGAATTTTTTTAATTATATAAAATTTCAAAGGGGCCTTAGAGGAACCTCATGAAAGAAGATATGTGCATAACATAACTTATGTCCCAAATAAGGAAATTTGTGGGAAAAAAATACCCGACCTTAAGTCTCAACTCCTTTGTGACCATTATAAAATCCACTTCAATAAATATAGGTTTTTTATAAATCTATTATAGAATAATAATAATATTTATCATAATATATATTATTTTCTTATACACTTTTATCACATGATTATTATCAATTATTTGTTAAAATCACTCTTTTGGATAATAATCGCTATATTTATCATGTAGGTTATCATTCCTTGATTTTGTTCCTTATACTATGATCATGGTTGCATAACATATAGAATTTTAACCATGATTATAACATAATAAATAAATATATATATATATTATACATATTTATATTCATTCATAAAATTAGAGACAAAAAAATGGATTACATCGTTCATGAAGACGGTAGGTCGTACGCACACATGAATGTAATTTTAGTTCTTTTAATGGATGGAACAAAAGAAAGGTAAATTATAATTAAACATCAAAAAATAATTATAATTTCATATATATAACATATATTCATTTAATTTATCATTATTAACATCCATGTAAATTCTAAGTGATAAACGAATCACATCGCTTTGTGAGATGGTAGCCTGCCACACACATGAATGTGGTTAAAATATCACCCACAAAATGGAAAGTAAAAAATTGAATATGTGATATTTTGTTTACATAATTATAATAATGTTAAAACTATAATTTATATATATTATATCCATAATCATATCAAACCATGAAAGTTTTTTATGGAAAAGGAGCCACATCGGTTCTCGAGGTGGTAGTACACCACACAAATGATCGATGTTATCATTTTCCATTTGTGGGAAGGGGAGATGGTTATAGTTAATACCATTTATATAAAATTATATTATTATATTTAATATAATAATTATTTTATATAATCATGTGATAATAATATTTGAATGAGGTGGAAGAAGAAATAAAATAAAAACTATTGTTGAAGAATGTTACCTATTCTTTGGGAATCCTCTTTTGGTTCACACAAAAAGACTTCCTAGGTTAGAATTATAATCAAAAAAAATATATGATTATTAGATGGAATTAATTAAGTTATTTTATTATTGTTTTTACAAAAATGGTTTTATTAGTGTAAAGGGGATATGAGAGGGGTGTAATTTTATTAGTGGGGTTAAGGATAAACTGGGAATTTTTTAGAAGAAAGAATAACACCCATGTTTTTCTCTGGGAACAAGGATATGAAATGGACCATTTTAGAAATATATAATTTATATTGTCAAAATATTACCATAAAATAGTAATTAGATAGGTTTTGGGTCATTTTTAACCCTTACCTATTTAGTTTAACCCCCGGTAAACCAGTTTTTAACTACCACTATAAATAATTTTTAACGTTTTTACAATTAATTATTGAAATAAAATTAATTCTACCATATTAGGTAACATAAATAATGATTATTTAAAATTTGGAATCCATTTTTCAAAATTAAAATCCATGAGGTGGTAAAAGAAAATTTAAAATCAAACCTGTAGATGTATCGAAAAACTGTTTTCCAAAATAAAAACATTCATAAGATGAAAAGATTTTTGCATAAAAATTATTTATGAAATTGAATAAAATATCCTTATTTATATTAATTAATATATAATTTGACTAATATTACTCTTAAAACAACATTAAAAGAAAACCGTTCTTATAAATTCTTTAAACAAATGGATGACTTTAGTAAAAAACTGTGTTATTCACCATTCATCAAAAAATGAAACATTTCAAAAAACTCCAAAAAATTAACCCAAAACTAATTTTGATATATTGATAAAAAATGAGGTTAATTTTTTAAAATAAATGTTCTAAAAGTATAAAAAATTAATTTTATTATTTTTTTCGTAAAATGAAATAATTTTTTTAAGAAAATAGCATTTTTAGAACATATAAAGACTTTTCTAAAAACTAAAAACATTTTTATCAATATATTTTTATTATATAAAATAATTAAACCAAATATTTAAAAAATATATATTATTATTCATACTCATAAGATTAATGGATAGGTTATAATATTCGTGTTTATACAATAACAATAATAATATATTGAAATTAATTAAAACTAAATGTTGTGTGTAACACATGCTAAAATCAGTGTTACTTGTATGAAAGATATCATAGAAATTAACTTTATTTTTAAAAAGTTCCATAAAATTCCATGTTGTTAGAGTATAGGTATTTACAAACTCTCCGCCATAGAACTTCCCATCCCTGAGAAGCCTTATGACCGTTATCCATTACTCCAAACCTCTCCCATATTCCAATTCATACATAACATGTTCTACTCTAGAGTAATGATAGAGATTATTCTATATAAAACTAATAATAGGTAACATTATTTATCAATATCCAATCCACAAATCATTACCACAATCAATATCAGGAAATCAATATATTAAACCTATATATCCTGAGACACTAGGGTTTGGTCAACTAATTTATCATTAGGCTCATGGTTCTCCACACCATAATACTCCACTAATCAAGTTATATCATAATCTATGATACTCTCCAACATTTGAATCACCTTACAATACTCACATTTCATTATCGGACAACCCATTTTTCATGTTTTCTATCATATTGCATAAAATTTTAGGAATAAAATGGTAATTCCTATTCCGACCAACCATTACCAAAAATTATTAGCTGCATCCATAGATGCACTATCACATTACTCGAACGTGATGCCTTAAACCCTAAAGGAGTCCCAAGATTTTTAAGCACCCACATGTAATTATAAACTAAAACTCAATTAAATTACAAGGCAAAAACCTCAATTGAACAAAACATACATTGCAATCTTCTCACGATCAATTATGCTCCCCAATTTGACTCATGCTCAAATCACATCAACACCACCCTAGGTGTGAAGCTGACTCATATAGTCTATCCCATTCTAATATGACCATAAATTTATTATTAACCATGGAATCATATAAAATTGGATTCATCTACTAACCAAAATCCAAATACCATATCAACCATCCATGATTGGTTTCATTCCAACCATGTCCCTACACACACAAGAGTCATACCTTCATGATCCACAATCTTTCTATTACTGCATGTAATAACTGGAACTGGACATCCCACTCATATATGAGTAGTAACATAAAACATTCATTATTACCAATTCACTTAAAATTACAATTCCATCATTGACCTCCACCCAAACTCACTACATAATGAGGGTCACACCCTCCAATGGATAATGGTACAATCCCCACCACTTCAATTACCTTATAGTGCTATAAGATATTGACCTCAATAGGTTTCCTCATGAATTGTAATATTTATCTTTATATATCATGGTTTTTTAAATAATTTGGTGTTTATTGGTGTGTCTTATTTTATCAATTTTCATCAATTTATAAATTGAGGCTAATGTATCCTATTATGCCTTTTAACCCTCAGTACTAGTCACAAACCCATGGCCTTTTTTTGGTAGGTCTCAGAGGTTAATCATTCTCTTTACTTTTGGAAAAGGAGTGATAATGGTGATAGGATCATGAAAGAGTCATATCAAAGGTGATATATTGTTACCAAGTTTTTTTTATCCCGGACTAGGATGAACAAAGTATGAAATTAAGCTTTAAAATTTAAAGAGGGATGGTGAACTTGTTTTAAGTTGAGTCTAACTTCATTAAAATATCTTATTTATTCTACCTAGATGACATGGATTTATTCATCAATGTAATAATAAATACAATTCAGTTCTTTATACAAAATTTAATTGATTATTTTAATAAGAGTGGACAATGCATTAATGTTGGAAAGAGAAACATCTCTATTCCCATTAAATGATTGGGACGAAAAGAAAAAATAATTAAAAAATGATAAGTGTTTTTAGAATAAAATTAACAAGGAATTTTTTTTGATAAAATTGGTAAAAAAAAGAGTCAGTATCCACTCCTTTCTAGGAATAGTTAACTAAATTATGAGCTGAATTGCCAACTGGAAGATCTATTTCTTCACTTTTGGTGGTAGGATTACCATCATTAATAATTTTATTTATTCCATTCCATGACAAGTTATTTTTTTAATATATGATCCCAAGTCTTTCATTAGATTAATGGATACTATACTCAATACCATTATATGGGATTCCTAGTAGTGTGGAAGATGTCACTAGGATAGTTGGAATATTCAAACAATGCCCATTAATAAGAGAGGAATTAACCATTCAAGAATCGATGAGACCCAATAGTGCATGAAAGAAAATAATGAATTGTAGTATTTTTATTGGAATTTTCTTTGGTCAATATTTATTCCTAAAAAGTATGAATACTATTTGGTTTACTAGATTTATAAATAAAATTAGGGCCCTCACCCCTGGAATTTTTTATGTGAATCCATTATCATCATGTAGGGAAAGTTAATATGGATCATTAGTGGTGGTTTCATGGTCATTTATAAAAGATAATTCGACTAGTAATATTCACTTCATCCTTGGGCGCCTAGTTCCTAACATTAATTTCATACAAGTGATCAAAAATTTCACTTTAATTAATAATATATTAGACTTAGATCAATGGACGTTATATTCCATGATTTAGTTTGTCAAGGAACATAATGTATGTTTCTTCACTTTATCTACCTCTTGTTTATTAATCCACTCATCTATTCAGACTTCCATTCATGTTTCTTAAGCATATTTAAAAAATAAATTTTAGAATTTTTTATTGATAATGATCTCTCCATAAACATGGTGAAACTGTTTTCCATGAAACTAAATTTTATTTTCATTTATAATTTCTTTAAATATATGCTACTTTTAGTTATTCAATTTTTTAATTATCTAATTATGTATCTATGCACTCTTTTCCTATAATATGGGACCAGTTTTGTTTAAAGATTTATGGATCAATAAAATATTGCAACAGTTGTGAAATACAGCAGGGAAAAATCAAGAGTTAAATATATAGATAAAATATTATAAAACACAAAGATAAAATGTTGGTTCTATTTATTACTTAAAGGGTAAGAAGACTTATATATCAATGAACTACTATACATTATAAAATCTTTCATGTAAAAAAAATTAGTAGACATTGGATGTTATGTATATTTTTTCCACACTAATGAAGAATATATTTGTTGTACTCTTTATTCGCTGAATATCATTATATATTTCTAGAATTGTTGAATTCATAAGTTTTATAATATTTTATTAGTTATATAATATTTTTTTTCAGGTTACATATGTTTTATTAACTAAAAAATTAAATCAAAACATGTCATGGAATTCATTTGACAAAAGGAACTTATAGATAAACCACACAAATCAAATTAATTCTATATCTGTTAATATATTGTTCCGTGTTTTTGAACCAGAGAAAAATCCAATGGATTTTGAGCATTTTCATTTACAGAATAGTTCTCTTTTAAAATTGATCTTAGGAATTTAATTTTTTGAATTGAAATGATTTTAGGTGATGTTTTTATAATTTAGTTAAGGATCGTTAAGTTTATCGGGTGGCTCATGGAGTTTTGGGAGCACAAAACCTAGAAAATAATTGTTTTGAAAATCTATAGAGGGAACACAGTTTTTCTAAAACCGTGTGGACCATTGTAGGTAACCGTGTGGTATTTTTTAAGGGGGAATTATCTTTCCACATGGGTTGTGAACGATTGATATTTTGAGGTAGTACCTCAACATTTATCATCACATGGTCTATGAACTATTAGGATAATTGTGTGGGACAAATCACACGAGGGGATTTTCTTTAATAGGGGGTGTCGCATGGTTGGCACATGATTTTTCAAACTGTGTGGATTAAATCATGCGGTGTGTGTGTTATAAATATATTTTTTAAAATAAATTCAATTATATTAAAAATTAAATTAAATAAACACTACTCCCTCAACCCTCATTCCTGATTTCAACGCACCAGGGGGGCTCCCCTTTGAGGTGTGACACAGCCCTCTCCTTCGGCTCATCCGTCGACCACTAATTTTGTCCGTTTGATCATGGTTATTCATATGAATATCCATGTTATGTCCACGTCTTACCAAATAATTTTTATTTATTATTATTTATCGGTATCTTGGCATTAATGAAGGGGAAACCGAACCTAGGGTTTGATGATAAAATGAATTTTTGGTTTCTCTTGGTTTTAGGGTTATGCAAATGAACTCATGTGTCATGTTGTTATGTGCTCCTAGTAACCACCATCGAAGGTGAGGTGGTTTAAGTCGATTTGGTCCACCATCATGAAATTGAGGTAAATATTTATACCACTGATTTGTTTTTTACCCTTTAAATTAGGTTGTTTTGTGTTTATATGTCCTAAGAATTGACATAAGGGGTTTTGATCAATTTTGAGGTTTCTCACTCATATACTCTGGTATGAATATATATAAATATATGTATCTTCCATGTGTGTATTCCATCATGGAATTAGGACCACATTCATTGGGATAATGGATATATATATGAGTATATATGAATCTATGTTCATGTGAGTGAATATCTTCTTGAGTTATAAAGTGTTGTCTTGGACATCTCTTGAGGTAGAGACCATTTCCAAGTTCTCAAATATTATAAATGCATAAATTAATTTCTTACTATAGTTTTGTTAGATTGAAATTGATGCAGTGAAGTCCATAGATTTAATTCCTCTTAAATATGAATTTAGTATATTTCATTTTTTAAGTGATAAATTTAATAAGTGATTGTTGATAAAGAGAGTCATGAATTTATAATAAAACCCATCCAACAGAGGTGTGTTGTATTCAAGATAAAAATTAGTTATTATATCTTTATACATGCTTGAATTGTATTGATATTAATTATGCCTCGATATTGTGTTTAAATATATATATTTTTGGACATGTCCCCTAATGGAATTAGAAAAACTGAGTTTCCCTTTTAAAATGATTAATGAACTCAGACATCATCTATGTTCATGGCCCAGTTTTAGATTGGATTTACCCATGTGTGATGTTTTTCTATACTTTTCATTTTATTGTGTTGACACATTTGATCCACCATTCGTATGTTCTAAGATTGACCTTTCTAAGGAAAATATTTTCTATATTTAATGGTTTTATTTATCTTATGAATTTCATAATGAAAAGTACCATGTATTCTCACCACTTGACCCACCTAAGGCAATTGATTCAATGTGATAAATAATGTTAAATGTAAATTGGAAAGTATAATAAGTACATGACTTGACTATTTAAAATGAAATTTAATAATAAGTTTCACAGCTGTAGCACCCCTTACCATGTTTATGGAAGGTAGAAGAGTGATCCTTGATTGTTCAAATGCCTTAAATGTATTAAATAAGTTGTTATAAGATACTTAGAATCGTATCACTAATGAATGTAAATGATTAAACAAAATGGAACTAATGGTTAATAGTGACTTGATTAAATGGTTACATTCCCAATTAGCCTTATCACACTAATTAAAGGAAATGACTTGAACATTATGAATTATATATGATTTCATTATCAAAATTAGAGTGTCCTCACTCCAACTCGCTTTGGATTCCTGAGGGAATGCCTTGAGCACTCGAGGACTCCATTCAGAATTCAAGTATATGACTTTCATAGGTTTATAACCACCTAGAACCCTATCCTTTTATATCTTTTGATACTCAGTTTGACATAATTGGATCCCTCATATAGTACTTCATGAATCCTTAGATACACTCCTTGGATCCAACAATGATAATTAGGTACCATGGTTAAACCCATCAAGCCCAATCATTTCTTATCCCCATTTTACCTTAGATGAACTCTTTGGACTCTATATACTTATTATTATGGAATTCCATTGAATTTAATCCTTGTATTACACTCTTACCCTTAGCTGGGCTACAGTTATAACTGGTTTGGTTACCCTTGAGGCCTACGATTCCTTAGTTATTACATTGGAACTTCATCATTAAATATCATCATAGGTTGTATTGTTACATCTTGGAACCTTCATCATTACAAACATCTGACTTATTTATAAACTTGTAATAATCAATTAATTATCTGGTAACATGTTCGGTCACCAGCAAGGGTCGATGCATGTATAGCCGTCAGGTGTTCTATAGGAACCTAGAAGGGTAATGCTTATTTATTCCATTTGTTATTATTCTTTATACACATAGAATATTTAATTTATATTACACTATCTAGTTTGGGATAGACACCTTGGGTTCCAAAATACTGAGATTTATATCTGACACCTTACTTGGGTACCCTTGGTACCCAATTTGGCCTTATTTTTGTTTGATCTGGGTTGATTGATGAATTTCTTGTACCTAGGATGTAGGAATAAAGGATCGAGATGGATCTCATGATATTAATAGAGAATGCCTTTTGGTCTTTGTTTTCTCTCTTTATTTAAGTCTTGTATTATTCTATATTGAAAATTATGTTGTATTGTTCGCTACTTTTAGTTTATTATCCTTACCGTGTCATGAATTCTTCTGTTCTATGAACTGGAACTGACCACTTTTATTAAATTGTTATTAATTGTATTCTACTTCTTATCATTGCTTAATTTATTACTACTTCCACTATTTATTTTTATTTACTATGTAATACCGATTTTCATCTCTGATAAGAAGTTATAGTAACCCCACTATCACCTCCTGAGACTCTCACTTCTAGTCAGCAGCCTCTAAGGAGTGGGGAGGTACACTTGAGGACATCCGACCCACTAGTATAGCTACCAGTTTAATGGTATGTCGGGTCAAGACATTACAAAGTGTTATCATAGGAAGGTTAATTTTTTCATTTTTGTATTTCTATTTTGGTTTGATATTCAGGAGACTAAGAATGTTCCAGTTCATAGTTAAGATTAATTCTTGGGACTAATCACCCCACATATGGGAAATGACCAAGTGACCAGGGATGGGATTATTATTCATGGCAGTTTCTAATACAGTTGATACGATTTCACCTTGATTGATTGGAGTGTTTTTCTCTACTTGTATATTTGTGTAATTTTATGGTATTTTTACCCTTGGCTTGGTTCATCTAGGAAGTTTCATTGCATGCATCATACTAGTCACGTAGAAATTCACATTCAATACATAGTTACATGCCATGTAGTTCCATTTTAGGTTTTCTTTTGATATGATTTTGTGACTTTGGTGTTACTCCATGCTTAGATTTATACCTTTGGAGGTAATTAATTGTAATTCCTTCTATGTTTATTGCACGTTATAGCATTCTCATGTGATTAAAATTTCATGATTTTCTGATTTCAGCATGTTTCTTTGTGTCAGCTTCTTATAGTGGCATGTTATCTTTATTTGAGATATAATTGGTTGATTTTGATAAATTAAATGGTTGTGATTACAATGGGAGTTGTCTTTCATTTATAAGTTGTATGGGAACCTTATTACTGGGAAATGGTAACATATGCATTCAGACCATTGTAAAATTATGTTAAAATTTAAATGAAAAGGTAAATTGGTTAATAAATGGGAGCCAAATTCCAAACTATAATGTGTATGGGAACATTATCGATTAGTAGGTGGCCATCCATATCACTGAACCATTTTATTTGAGCACATTATAATTTTAAATGAATTGGTTATAAACTTAAATGAATGACTAATCCCAAGTAGGATAGTTAGTGCATGTTCCATATGGGATAACCCAATTATGGGTGTCTAAAATTATAAAATATGAGCAACTGTTATTGGGTTGTTTTCTAGAGAACCCAGGTTTACTAAGGGGGAACTCATTGGAATCCTTATCTATTGATAGGAATTTATGGGATAAATTTCCTAATTAATGATGTATTTCAATAAAAGGAATCTATTTTAAAAAATCATGATATTTGAGACTTTCATGTTCTTCTTTAATTTTATAGTTAATTATTTTAAATGGTTAAAATATTAAATGTGGTTAAATATAAAGGTCATGAAAATGGAACCTGTAGTGTTTTCCTAAATTCTATACCCTCGTGTAAGGGTAGTTAAAGTTTCTCTTTTAGTTTTCTAGGAATATAAGTGTGATCATTTTTCAAAGGCATTTTTTCTTTTAGCAATGGATTTATGATTACATTATAAGCTAGTGACATCAGTTTATGTGACCTAGTTTTAAGGTCGACACTTGTTCTTCATAAGGTCCAATCCCATGGTAGGTAGCACCCATATAATTTTAAATTCCTTGATAGTGTCATGATATATCTTATATTTGGTTCTATTATGGTGGTGTTTTTCCTAGTAGGAATTTTTGTTTCCAATGACACCCTTGTTCGTATGGGTTCTCATTATTTCATTGGAATTGTTATGGGCATGACTGGTGAGTGATGCTTGTTTTTAGCAGGTTAGAAATACCTCAAACATGGATGACTACTTCTTAGGTCATTTGACCCTTTCTTATTCTTAGTAATGGATGAATGGCCATGGTGTCATCTAGGAAAATGGTTATATGAGGAAATACAACTCTGAAATAATCTTTTGGTACTATTGAGTATGGTCTCTAGTCGACTCTAAGTAGAGTAACATGAGATATAAATAATCATGTTTATACTAATGGTTGGGATGGATTTTCTAATGACTCGAGTGTTTTGACACACTTGTCTCATTGGTTTTTCTTTCTTTGTATGATTTGATATATGTGAATGTGGCTTAGAGGATCGACACATGTATGGTTAAGGGGTTTTTGTGTTAGTGCGCTTGTGAGCGGGATGTTTATCTTGGTCTCATTTAACAACTGGTACACTCCTAAGATGGGGAGTTCCATGTAGTTTCTGGTAAATGTGTTCCTTCCAAGTACAAGAAAGACAATTCAAGAGGACCATTGAAAATGGTCTCTTCTGCTTAAAATCCCTTGTGTCTATTCAGGTTTGTGAATGTCAGTGCTTGCACAATGACACAACATTGATCTGGTTTGCGGTGTATGAAACTTTGGGAAAACATCATTGGTCTTAGAGGACTTAGGTGGTTAAATCTAAACCGATCACATAATTCCTCAGGCAGAAAAGGCATTTTTTTCTTAAATGTTGGCACATTGTTAGGTGAAGTTGAGATTCTTCCTTGAATTCAACCACTTGTGGCTTGACTACATTTAATTCTAGTAGTTGGTTGTGTTTTTTTGGAGACCTTTTAAACCCTCTTAGTGTATTATTCTATGTGAAGAGCATGTCACATATCTTGATTTCTTCCTAGATGCACTTAGAGAGAATCATTCTTACATTGTTCTAAAACATTAAAAGTTGTTGAGATTTTTAGGTGATATTTATCTGAGTTACATGTTGATGTGTTGTTATTATTGAAGCTTGGTAAGTTCTGAGTGATTCCTTGGTTCCCAAGTAGGAATTCCTTGGACATACTCATGGACTCCAATAGTTCCTTTTGAATTGGGTGGGCCTCCTAAGACAAAAATATTCAAGATCAGTCAAACAAGTGGCTTAACTCGTCCTCTATTTTTTAGGTCAATGTTTATGATTGTAAAAAACTTTTTTAAATCACGTTTCCAGGATAAGGTGAGTGTGATTTTAAGGTCAAAAATTCCTTATGAGAAAGCTTGCAAAACCAGTTTTTGTTAGGTCAATCGGGATTCAACTGTTCATTTTTAATGAAATCATGCCACGATCATCATTAGGATGCTTAGAGGTGTGCTTTGTATGGAAAATCCGATGGTGGGGGTACTATGGATTGGAATTGGCCCCTTTCATAAGTTAATCCCATTAGTGGGGAGCACCATCAGTCATATTTTTAAAGAGACAATGATGTGATCATATATCTATCCAAATGGGCATGTGAAATATCTATTTTGGTATTTCAATTGTAGAGTGAGCGTTGGCTCGGTTTGTAATGACTTAACTACAGAATGCATAAGAAGTGCTTAAAGGTGTGTTGGGTGTTGTAAAGCAATGAACTATTTGAGTGAAACTTAAAAAGACTTTTAGGTTGAGAAATGTATTCATTGTTTCTAAATTCTTCTCGGGGAAATGTTGTTTTAAGGTGGGGAGATTGTAGAGTTTTGTGCTTTTGGATCAGAAAAAAATCCCTTAGATTTGGAACTTTTTCATTTACTGAATTGGTATTTTTTAAAATCGATAATAAAAATTTAATTCTGATAGTTGGAACACTTCTATGTTATTATTTTGGGACTTGAGTGAAGGATAATTAAGTTTATTAGGTTGTTTGGGGATATTTGGGAGCACCAGACCCAAAAATGTCAACTTTTGAAAAGCTACAGAGGGCGCACAGTTTGTCTAAAATTGTGCAGCCCACTGTAGGTAATTGTGCAGCCTTGATTACGGTCGCAGTGTCTTTGTGCAAGGTCTGTGCATAGTTGATGTTTTGAGGAAGTACCATGACATTGTTAATCACACGGTCTATGCATGGTTTGGCTAGCCTTGGGGGGAAAACTATGTGAGGGGAGTTTCTTAAATAGAGGGTGTCGCACAGTTGGTGCATGGTTTTCCAACCCATGTGACATAAACCATGCGATGTGTGTGCTTTAAATAAATTTTTTAAATTATATTTAATAAATTTAAAAATTAAATTAAATAAACACTCCCCTCACCCCTTATTCCTGATCACAACGTACCAAGGGGCTCCCCTTTGAGGCATGATGCACCCCTCTCCTCTGACTCCTTCATTGACCACCGATTTGGCCCTTTTAATCACATTTATTCATGCTAATATCTATGATGAGTCCTCCTCCTCCCACATCCTTTCAGTTTACGACCATTTATCAGTCTATCCGGCATTTGGGAAGGGTGAGGCCTAACATAGAGTTTGATGACAACCCAAATTTTTGGATCCTCTTAGCTTTAAGGGTTTTCAAAATGGCCTCCCAGGTTATGTTGGTCTATGTTTTAGTAACTACCATTGAAGGAGAGGTAGTTTATATTGTTTTAGTCTTCCGTCATCAAATTGAGGAAAATATGTATACCATTGATTTGTTTTCAACCCTCTGAATTAGGGTATTTTGGTGTTTATGAGTCTCGTGAATTGATGTAGGCATTTGTGATCAATTTTGAGGGCACACATGCATATACTTAGGTATGAAATATATATATACACACATATATATATATTACATGTGCATCTTCCATCATGGTGATGGGAACACATGCGTTGGGATAAAGGATATATATATATAAAGGTATGTGTAAAGACCCGTAATTTCGATGTAATTTTTTTTATTATATGGAAATTTTACGAGTCCGCGAAAATTTACGACGCGTGATTCTGAGGCCAGGTGTGCCCGGAATAAATTTCTAAACTTTTTTTCAGGTACGTTCAGTAAACATACGGGCTGGTTTTTGTAACTTTTAAACCGATGATCGGAATTGAAATATGAGGGCACCGTTGAACTCGCAGTGTCAATATTCGCTTAAGGAGACCTTCACCTCAACCATAGTAGGTCAATGGTGAAAGATAGATTTTGTGTTTTTCATGGAAATGAAAAATAAAAAAAAATTATTTTATATCTAATAAAACCTTCCACATGAATGTTAAAGAAGTGGGTACCACCCGAACTGAAACCCCAATTTGGAAATTAAAGGCGTGGACCACCCAAAACCTCTTAATGAGAGGAACCCCTTGAAATTCCTCATTAATGAAGAGTTAACCCATCGAATTCCTCCAAATTTATTATGCCAACGTGGGACAATTAATTGTGCCAACAATTAATTCTTCCAATGTAAATTAAATTGATATAATTAAATTAATAAGTTGGAAACTCTCTTTTTTTGGGTTGGAAATTGTTGGAAAAGGGAGAATCTTGGGAGATCTTGGAGAAACTCATCTCCAATGAAGAACTTATCCTCCAAACTAAGAATTCCATCTCCATCGAATAAAATTATTTGAAGCCAAGAAAGAGGATGACGCACAAGCCGAACATCGAAAGCGTGTTTCAGAGGCGTCGATTGTTAGAAACCTCTTCACCTTCACCATTTTCATCTTACAACACATCAACGAACCTTCGAGGAAGGGTTTTTGTTTGAATTTTTTTACCTTACCCATTCTTGATGTTCTTCGGGATTCAAAAGTTGTGAACCACTTGATACCGCTCTAATGCGGAGGGTGCGGGCCAAGAGAACATGGCCCGACCTCTCCACAATCCCTTGTGGTTTTTGATGAAATATTTTCGATGGAGGAAGATGGAAATTGGAGGTCGGTCGCATGATGAGGGCGGCAGAGCGCGTCCGTGCTGCCTGGCGAACAAGGGGCCGCAGCTTTTGTTGCATCGACGAAGGGAGGATGGCCAGCCGAGCCGGCCGCCGGCGAGGGCTCGACGCGCGGCTGCACCATGCGGTGAGGAGGGCTGGCCAATCGGCCAGCCATGGTAGAACACCTCCCTGTCGCACCGCGGCCACCCCACCGCACTGCGGGCCACCTAGGTCGGGCCACCCGGTGCGGGTCGGGCCGTCCAGCATGGGTCGGGCCAAACCCAGCGGGTCGGGCCAGACCCATCGGGCCGGGCTTGAACCAGTCATCCGATCCGGACCCAGCGGACCGGTTTGGGTCGGCCCAGGTTGGGTCGGGCTGGGTCGGACCAGACCCAAACCAGTTTCGACCCTATACGTTCTTTCGTCCATAAATTTGGCACCGGGCGTCCGTTTGACGAACCGTATATGACACCGAAAACCTTGGAGCGAGACGGTCCTTTTTTTATACACCACTTGAGATTTGGATAAATTTGGGGTACGACATGGTTGGATCGAGCACAAATCAAACCGGACCCTTGGAACTAAAAGGATAATAACTTACAGACCAGGTGTCCGATTGACACACCATCTATTTCATTGATACCACTATTACATGGGGGTAGTTTAGGATACTTCTTTGTGGAACTTCATGGAATTTGGAGTATCAACCAGTAGCTTGAGGAGCGGACTCTCTCGGAGACAAGCAAGCTTAGTGTGGGTACCCTGTAGCTGGCTGTGACGATGTACTAGGATCCTGTGTGGGTCTGACAATGTACTAGGATCCTGTGTTGGTTTGACAATGTACTGAAAATGTACTAGGATCCTGTACGGGTCTGACAATGTACTGACGATGGACTAGGATCTTGTGTGGGTCTGACCATGTACTAACATTGTACTAGGATCCTATGTGGGTCTGAAGATGTACTGATAATGTACTAGGATCCTGTGTGGGTCTGATGATGTACTAGGATCCTGTATGGTTCTGAAGAGGTACTGACGATGTACTAGGATCTGACGATGTATTGATGATGTACTAGGATCCTGTGTGGGTCTGACGATGTAATGATCATGTACTAGGATCCTCTGTGGGTCTGACGATGTACTAACAATGTACTAGGATCCTATGTGGGTCTAACGATGTACTGACGTTGTACTAGGATCTTATGTGGGTCTGATGATATACTGATGTTGTACTAGGATCCTGTGTGAGTCTGACGATGTAATAACATTGAACTAGGATCCTGTGTGGGTCTAACACTGTACAAGGATCCTATGTGGGTCTGCAATTTAGGATCCTATGTGGGTATGCCTCTTAACAGAGTAATCTGAATTAGTAGTTACATCTAATCATATCTACTACTGTACCTAAGTTATACCTAGTATTAGTTGAGTCCTTACCTTCATGGTGATACCTTTGTGTTATTCTTTTGTGTGGTGTACTAATGTGTTACTTACCTTCTTGGTATTCCTAACTTTTTGGAATAGTTGAACTTTGGGCTTTTGGGTTGGACCCTGTGTATCCTCATGGTTGAGATGTGTATACTTGATAACTTAGGTATATGTATGGGAATATACCTAAGTAGGGTTGTCAGTTGATTTCATGATTTTTGGTTTATCCTTTGTGGATTTTGTGAGACCTTGAGGGTCTCGGGGTCCCTACTGAGTATCGTTATACTCTCCCCTACACGGGCTATGCCCAAACCTTGTTGTGTTTGGTGAAGTGACGGAAAATGATGATCGAGGTTGAGGGTACCAGGACTAGATGGTGCCCGGAGGTGGACCATACGGCGTGTCGGTACGCAGAGGAGATGAGCAGATGTGGAGTGCTGAGGAGGTGATCTGTACCTACCCTTCATGTAGGAACCTCGGAGGATGACCCAATAGTTGTCTTTCTCTTTCTTCAGTTGTACTTGTACCTTTACTGTTAGGCTTGTATTCTGGCCCCTCTTACTTTCATCACTCTTTTTTCTGTACAGTTTATTTGTGTTTGTATCTTTTCATGTGCTTGGTTTCTTGTGTTTATAGTATATAAAGGTAATTCCTTCCCAGTTTTAGGGAATACACCTTTCGGTGCTAGTTGCCAACCCCTGGCCTATGGAAGGCGGGCTTGGGGTAGTCACGGCACGGACCCTAGGGGACAGGTCGTGACAAATTGGTATCAAAGGAGTCGGTTTTACTATATAACATTGGACAATGATCTTCCTTCTAAAAAATAGTGTTAAGTGTAGTGAGTGTGGTTATCAGTTTAGGGAATCTAGTATTGGTGTGACGACCGAAGTATCCATACACTAGGACACTAACTTCTGATTTCCAACTCAGTACACAAAAATACTGATTGCATGTGTGTTTTAAAGAGTTTTCTTTGTGATCTCTTTGAGTCAGCTCACCAGGTATAACATATTGATCATGGCGCATCTGTTTCTTTTTAGAAAGCCTCCACGCAGAAATCCATCTAGGGTTCCGGGTATAGTACGCACTGATAGCTCACCAAGCAACGAGGCCTCGGTGCATGGCCCTCTTCCAGTAGAGGCACCAGAAGAGGCACTAGCAGTACCATTACCCGTTGGGCCATCGTTGCCACCAGCTCCAGCAGTAGAGGTTGGACTCTTCTTGAGTGCGTTTCATGAGTTCTAGTGCTAGAGGCCACCCAGGTTCAGGGAAGAGACAGACCCACATGCAGTAGAGGATTGGTTGGAGGTCGTGGTGAGAGTCTTCTGACTGGTGGGGACACCAGCTGATCTCATGGTGATCTTTACCACCATCCTTCTATAGGCAGCAGCAGGCAGATGGTGGAGCTTGATGCTCCAGGGTCATGAAGAGGTGACACTTCACTGGGCAGATTTTGGGAGCTTGTTTCAAGCAGAGTTTGTCCCAATGACTCTTCGTGCAGTGCACATACAGGAGCTTCTTTATCTACAACAGGGCAACATGATTGTGGCTCAGTACTCAGCGAGGTTTACCGACCTCTCATGCTACTCCACCGATATTATACGGTACCCCTTCTTCAGGTCCCAGACCTTTGAGAAGGGACTCAGGTGGGAGATCAGGGCATCAATGATCTCACTCAGCATTCCGACGCAGGCGAGGGTGTTAGAGCGAGCCTTCTTAGTGGAGAGTTTTCTTGATGATCAGTCACCACTAGCGAGACCCACCACCAGACATCACGTAGTGGAGTCTTCTGTAGCTGGCAGTAGACATATGTCACAGAGGTCCAAGATGACCAAACCTACAGGTGGACGACTACATGACTCAAGATCGGTTGTGCGGGGTACTGGAGACAGATCCAGTAATGCGAGGAACAGGCATTGTTTCACATGTAGCGGGTAGGGTCACATGGCTCGTGACTTTCCGACCTGCCATACGGATGAGTAGCATACAGTCGAAGGACCGCCCATATAGAGATAGAGGTTCGACCAAGGAGGTCTGAATGGAGCTGGATGTGTAGCTGGTGGTGGGCGACAATTCAAGATGTTACCGCCACCATCACCAGGTGGTCCACCCCGACCACAGAGAGTAGGTGGACTAGGGCGATCTTAGCCATAGGCAACTGAGGCCTACGACCATGGCCCTATGAAGATGATATGAGGTATGATCTGTGTCTACTCCTCCTTAGTTTCATTACTTATAGATACATGTGTCGGTCATTCTTTTATTTCCACTGCCCTCGTTTGGAGCTTGATGATTCTGACGAAGCTGTTGGCTTGATCCTTACGGCTAGAGACTTCTACAAGAGAGGATTCGACGATTACGCACTGGTGTCGGCAGTGTGTGCTTACTCTAGGAGGAAATATCTTTGTCTATGATCTCCTAGTAGCGGCATTGAGGCCTTACGACGCCATCTTGGTTTTGGAATGTTTATCTACAGTCCATGCTCAGATTGACTATATTAGGAACAATGTGCGGTGAGTTCACACGAATGGGACCAGGTTTACCTTCACCGGTGAGAAGAGAGCCTTTGAAGCATAGGATGGACTTCCCCAGAGGATAGTGTAGCCAATCACACATCAGTTGTCTAGCCTTACCCATGGAGCGGTTGATGTGGAGAGTCTGAGAAATCCTGTAGTGGTGGACCAGTATGTGGATGTCATCCCTGATGATGTTTCGGGTATATCTCCCCATAGAGAGGTGGAATTTTACATTTATTTGTACCCCGGGATGACATCGATATCCACACTAGCGTATCGGATGTCTCCCACAGAGCTTCCTGAGCTGCAGGTACAACATGAAGACTTAAATGGGAAAGTGTTCATTCGGCCAAGTGTTTCTCCTTGGGCAGCCCCAATTTTGTTCGCCAAGAAGGAAAATGGGATCTTGAGGCATTGTGTTGACTATCGGTGCCTGCACCTGGTGACCGTGAAGAACAAGTACCCACTTTCGAGGATTGACGATCTCTGTGATCAGCTGAAGGAAGCATGGTGGTTCTCAAAGATTGGCCTCAGATCAGGGTATCACCAGCTCAGATTACGAGACGAGGATGTGTAGAAGACAACTTTTATATATCGGTTTGGACATTAAGAGTTCTTGGTTATGACATAACTACTAGAAAAATGATTTTTCCCAACGCTTCTATACCAACGGTTTGTAAAAACCGTTGGTATAGGTACCCTTTCCCAACGGTTTGGCCAAACTGTTGGGAAAGCCCATTTTTTGGCCACCTTTCCCAACGGTTTGGCCAAACCGTTGGGAAAGGATGAATTCTGGACACCCTTTCCCAACGGTTTGGCCAAACCGTTGGGAAAGGGTAGCCTATCCCAACGGTTTGTCCAAACCGTTGGGGAAGGCAGAATTCTGGACCACCTTTCCCAACAGTTTGTCCAAACCATTGGGAAAGGGTGACCACAATTCAACCTTCGACCAGAATACCCAAAAAAAATCAAGACCTTTCCCAACGGTTTGCAAAACCGTTGGGAAAGGTCCTTTGATTTTTTTTGGAGTCTACCTATGGAGAACATTATATAAATCAAAATTTAAAATAATTAGAATAATAAATATATTTATTTATGAAATTATGTTAACAAAAGTCATGTTAGGTTAGTGGTTAAGTCATTCCGTTATAAACTAGAGGTCCTGGGATCAAATCCCACCGGATTTTTCTTTTTTGAAATACATATACCAATGGTTTTGAGAACCGTTGGTATAGATTTTCTAATTACTTATACCAACAGTTTTCAGAACCGTTGGTATAGACCCTATACCAACAGTTTTGGGAAAACCGTTGGTATAGACCTATTGTCACGACTTACTTTCCAACGGTCCTCCAAACCGTTCGTATAGCCTATACCAATAGTTTGGGGACCTATACCAACGGTTACAAACCATTGGTATAGAGTATTTTTCCAGTAGCGCATTCAGCGTGACCAACGCCCCAGAAGTATTCATGGGATTCATGAATATAATCTTTCAGCCATATCTTGATCGATTTGTAGTGGTCTTCATCGATGACATTCTGATCTACTCGGCTACTCAGGAGGAGCATGCCTATCACTTATAGGTAGTTCTAGACACACTTCGAGGGCACCAAATTTATGGTAATCTCTCGAAGTGCCAATTCTGGATCTGAGAGGTGCACTTTCTAGGACACATCATCTCAGAAGCTGGAGATGCAGTGGATCCAATGAAGATTGAGGTGGTACTTTCTTGGGAGCCACCCAGGAGTGTGACGGAGGTATGGAGTTTCCTGGGTTTGGCTGGATACTACTGGAGGATTGTGCCATATTTCTATAGAGTTGCAGCACCTTTATCAGCATTGACTATGAAGGGGAAACCCTTCATGTGGTCGGAGAAATTTTAGTGGAGTTTTCCAGAGCTGAGGAAGAGGATGACGAGTGCCCCCATCTAGAGGCTTCTAGAGGAGGGAGTAGGGTACATAGTCTACTACGGCGCATCAAGGACTAGGCTTGGATGTGTCCTGATAAAGGAGAAAGAATTGATCGCATATGGTTCTCGACAGCTGAGACAACATGAACAGAACTATGCTACCCATGACCTGGAGTAAGCATCAGTGGTCTTCACCTTAAAGATGTGGCGACATTACTTGATTGGTGAGCGTTTTATAGTCTACTCAGATCACAAGAGTCTTAGGTATATCTTCTTATAGAAGGACCTGAACCTGAGACAACGACGTTGGATTGAGTTCCTCCAGGACTATGACTTCGAGATATTTTATACTCCTTGGAAGGGAAACGTTGTAGTATATGCACTCAGAAGGATATTTGGTATACATCTGCTTGGCGAGGCGACGGAGCACCTGGCTACTTTGCAGATATCATTTGTGTATCGAGATGGGGAATCTTTTCTTCAGTCTCTTATAGTCACTCCCCCACTTCTTCAGCGATTCAGGGAGGCGCATCGCGGGGATACTGACTGAAAGGCTTGATGTGATCAAATATCCACAAGACTGGCACCTGATGGATTTTCTGAAGGTGGGGAGCATGTAATTCTATTTAGAGGATGTACCATGGTACCAGTGTCTCTTAGAGAGGAAGTTTTGAGGGAGTTCCACACATCCCCTCTAGCGGTACATCGAGGAGTTGCAAAGATGTACCAGGACCTATGAAGACATCACTGGTGGTCGGGAATGAAGAAAGTGGAAACAGAGTTTGTCTCTTAGTGCCTCACTTGTCAGCAAGTGAAGGTGGAGCATCAGGTACCAGCAGGATTGGTTCATCCTCTAGAGGCCCCAGAGTGGAAGTGGGATGGGATATCCATAGAATTTGTGACAAGAATTCCACATACATCCAGATGTCATGACTCTATCTGGGTGATCATCGACTAACTCACCAAGTTGGCCCACTTCCTACCAATTAGAGAGCAGGGTTCAATAGAGACACTACAAGAAAACCTCCATTTAGCGGCGGATTTTAAAACCGCTGCGAAATGCGTTTCGGGCCGCCGTTTCGCGGCGGTTTTAAAAACCACCGCTAAACGGCAAAAAAAAATATTATTTTTTACTTTTTTTTTAAATTTTATTCGAACCTTAGCGGCGGTTTTTTAAAAAACCTCCGTGAAATAGCGGCGGTTTCGGTAAAACCGCCGCGAAATGAAATGAAAAAAAAACACGAGAAACCCCCGAAATCACTAAAATGACCATAACTTCTGATCCGAGCGTCCGTTGAAGCACCACGACCAGTCAAATCGAAGCTCATGAAGAGATATAGAGGAAAATATAATCAAAACCCTGAGACGGTCTAAGGTGTGGAAGATATTAGAGTTATAAGAAAGTTGAAAAAAGTTCTCCAACTTCAAACAACCATAACTTTCGCTCCGGGTGTCCGTTTGGGATCTACCACATATCAAATCGAAGCCAGTGAAGAGAGATACGCACTAAATTGACACAAGAAAGCTTCTTTCGTGTTTTTCAACCCCAAAACTCCCTCCAAAGGCCTCCAAAACCCTGTTTCTGTCACCGGTGTCCCGTCGAACTTGTCTTCAAACAGACCTAACTTTCGATCCGCGTGTCAGTTCGGCCTCCTCCACCTGATAGATCATAGCTTGTTCCATGAGCTTCAGTTTGACTGGTTGTGGCACCCACATGAACTTATAGATCATATGTTATGTCCTCTTTAGTGGGTATCGGGTTTGTTATGTTTTTCAATGCCTCATTTCTAGCACCCGTTCCCCGTCAGCTTTTTTTTAAATGGTCATAACTTCCGATCCGCCTGTCCATTCAGACTCTTTCACCTTTCAGGACGAAGATCGTTTTAGGGTCTTTGATTTGACAGGTCACGGATCTAAAATGGACTCTCGGATCATAAGTTATCTCTGTTAATGTTAGTCCAATGTTTTTGTCTCTTTATGACTGTTTTGATGGGTTTTAACGGTAGCTCTATTTATTACTGTTTATTTGAGTTTCCAGGAATTTTTATCTTTATCAATGGTTTTTTATGGGTTATTATGATGATTATTTTGAATTATTAAGGAGTTTTCCAGAGTTGTCACTAGACTGAGTGGACCATTCAGACCCTCGAGGACATGATGCGTTCTTGCGTCCTCGACTTTGGTCGTAGCTAAGAGGATCACTTGCCTTTGGTAGAGTTTTAATAAAACAACAACTACCAATCCACCATTGAGATGCCACCTTTTGAGTCATTGTATGGGATACCTTGAAGATCACATTTTTACTGGACTGACCCAGGGAGTCAACACTCGTGGGACTAGAGACGGTATGAGCTACCACAGAGAAAGTGTAGATCATCCCAGAGTGGATGAAGACTGCACAGAGAAGGAAGAATTATTATTCCAATAGAAGATGAAGACCTCTGGAGTTCGAATATGGAGACCACATCTTTCTACGAGTCTCACCTCGATGAGGTTTTCAGATATTTGGACGTGGTGGAAAATTATCTCTGAGATTCATTGGACCCTTCCAGGTCCTCAGTAGAGTTGGCAAGGTGGATTAACTCCTAGAACATCCCCCTCAATTGCATCATGTGCACGATGTCTTCCACATATCTCTGTCGAGGGGATACATGCATGACCCTTCTCACATCATCGACCATGGAAAGATGGACGTCGACGATGGGGAGACAGTTATGGAGGTTCCATTAGAGATTGAGGATTGACTGGAGCGGGTCCTTCGTGGGTTGTTGATACCTCTGGTGTGCATTCACAGGAAGCATGGGAATCTCTAGGAGAGCACATGGTAGTGGGAGGCTCAGATTTATGCTCAGTAAACCCACTTGTTTTCCTAGTTTTTTGATGTGGCTTTTGGGGATGGAAAGCCCTGAGGTGGGTAGAATATAAATACCTAGAATTTCTATGTAATTTTTTTAATTATATGGGAATTTTACGAGTTTGTGAAAATTTATGGCACGTGATTCTGAGGCTCGGTTTTCCCAAAATGAATTTCTGAACTTTTTTTCTGTTATGTTCAATAAACATATGAGTGGGTTTTTGTAACTTTTAAACAAGAGCTCAAAATTGAAATCTGAGGGCATTGTTGAACTCGAAGCACCGATATTCGCTTAAGAAGACCTTCACCTCGACTGTAGTAGGTCGAGGGTGAATGATAGATTTTGTGTTTTTTGTGGAAATGAAAAATAAAATAAAATGAACTTTTATTTTATTTCTAATAAAACCTCAAACATGAATGTTAAAGAGGTGGGGCCCACTTGAACTAAAACCCCCATTTTGAAATTAAAGGTGGGGACCAACTGAACCCTCTTAATGGGAGAAAACCCATAAACTACCTCATTAATGAAGAGTTAACCCATGACTTCGTCCAAATTTATTATGCCAACGTGGTACAATTAATTATGCCAACAATTATTTATGCCAACATAAATTAAATTGATAGACTTAATTTAATAAGTTGGAACCTCTCTTTTTTTTCATGTTTGAAATTGTTGGCAAAGTGAGAAGCTTGGGAGAGCTTGGAGAAACTCACCTCCAACGAAGAACTTCTCCTCCAAACGAAGAACGCCATCTCCATCAAATAATGTTCTTCAGAGCCAAGAAAGAGGATGACGCATGATCTCGACTTTGCAAGCATGTTGCGGAGGCGATGATCGTTGGGACCCTCTTCGCCTTCACCATTTTCATCTCACGACAAATCAATGAACCTTTGAGGTAGGGTTGTTGTTTGAATTTTTCCCCATACCCGTTCTTGATGTTCTTCGTGATTCAAAATTTTTGAACCGCTTGCTACCGCTCTAATGTGGAGGGTGCGAGCCAAATGAACATGGCCCGACCTCTCTAAAATCCCTTGTGGTTTTCAATGAAATATTTGTGACGGAGGAAGACGGAAACTGGAGGCCGACCGCATGATGGGGGGGGCATCTGCGCCGCTCAGTGAACAAGGGGCTGCAGCTTGTGTCACGGCAGTGAAGGGAGGAAGGCTGGTTGAGCCAGCCGCTGGTGAAGGAATGGTGAGTGACTACGCCGCATGGAGAGGATGGCTGGCCATCCGGCTAGCTGCGGCGGACTGTTGCACCGTTGCCGCCCCGCCACACCGCATCCACCCCACACCGTGGGCCGCCCAGGCCGGGCCGGACCGGACCCAGCGAGCCAGGCCAGACCCAGTGGGGTAGGCTGGACCCAGCCGGCCGGGTCGGGTCGTGCCAGGCCGGGTCGACCTTACCGGGTCAGACCAGACCCGGACCAGTTTCAACCCTATATGTTCTTTCGGCCATAACTTTGGCACCGCACGCCCGTTTGAAGAATCATCTCCGGCGCCAGAAACCTTGGAGCGAGATTTTCCTCTTAGTATATTCCACTTCAGATTTTGATAAATTTGGGGTATGTTTGGGTTGGATTAATCACGAATCCAACTAGGCCCTTGGAACTAAAATGCTAATAACTTACAGACCAGACGTCCGATTGACGCACTATCTTTTGCATTGAAACCCCTATTACATGGTGGTCCTTTGGGATACTTCTTAATGGGACTTCATTTCAGTTGGAGTATCAATCTGTAGCTTGAGAAGAAGACTCCCCCGGAGATGAGAAAGCTTAGTGCGGGTACCCTGTAGCTGGTTGTGACAATGTACTAGGATCCTCTGACGATGTAATGATGATGTACTAGGATCCTGTGTGGGTCTGAAAATGTACTGACGATTTACTAGGATCTTGTGTGGTTCTGACGACGTACTTACAATGTAATAGGATCCTGTGTGGGTCTGACGATGTACTAACATTGTACTGGGATCCTATGTGGGTCTGATGATATACTAACAATGTACTAGAATCATGTGTGGGTCTGATGATCTATTGATGATGTACTAGGATCCTTTGTGGATCTGACGATGTACTAGGATCATGTCTGGGTTTGACGATGTAATGACAATGTACTAGGACCATGTGTGGGTCTAACGATGTACTGACGATGTATTAGGATCCTATGTGGGTCTGACGATGTACTGACGATGTACCAGGATCCTCTATGGGTCTGACGATGTACTGAAGTTGTACTAGGATCCTTTGTGGGTCTGAAGATGTACTAACATTGAACTAGAATCTTGTGTGGGTCTGACAGTGTACTAGGATTCTGTGTGGGTCTGACGATGTACTAGGATCTTGTGTGGGTCTGCAATTTAGGATCCTACGTGGGTCTGCCTCTTAACAGAGTAAGATAAATCAGTAGGTACATATAATAATCTCTACTACTATACCTAAGTTATACCTGGTATGAGATGAGTCCTTACCTACTTGGTGATACCTTTGTGGTATTATTCTATGTGGCATACCTGTGTGGTACTTACCTTCGTGGTATTCCTACCTTTGTGGAATAGTTGAACTTTGGGCTTTTGGGTTGGACCTTGTGTATCCTCATGGTTGAGATGGGTATACTTGATAACTTAGGTATATGTATGGTCATATACCTAAGTAGGGTTGTCAGTTGATTTCATGCTTTGTGGTTTATCCTTTTTGGATTTTGTGAGACCTTGAGGGTCTTGGGGTTCCCACTGAGTATCGTTATACTCACCTCTACACGGGCTATGCTGGAACCTTGTTGTGTTTGGTGCTAACGATGGACATCGCTTATCGAGGCTGAGGGTACCAGGATGAGACGGTTCCTAGAGGTGGACCATACGGCATGTCGGTATGCAGAAGAGATGGGCGGACATGGAGTGTTGAGGAGGTGATCTGTACCTACCCTTCAGGTAGGAACCTCGGAGGACGACCCAATAACTATCTTTCTCTTTCTTTAGTTGTATTGTATTTCAATTGTACTTTTACCATTACTATTGGGCTTTTATTTCAGCCCCTCTTACTTTCATCACTCTTTTTTCTATACAGTTTACTTGTGTTCATATCTTTTTGTTTGCTTGGTTGTGTGTGTTTATAGGATATAAAGGGAATGCCTTCCCGGTTTTAGGGAATACACCTTTCGGTGCTAGTTGCCAGCCCCTGGTCTATGGAAGGTGGGTTTGGGGTAGTCACGGCACGGGCCCCGGGGGACAGGTCGTGACAGTATGTGTGTGCAAGTGGACAACTAATTGAGTAATAAATTGTTGGGTTCTCCATCTCATGAGGTAGGGTCCCTTTCCATGTTCTCAAATTTTATAAATGAATTAATTATTTGCTTACTATACTTTTGTTAAATTTAAATTGATGTAGTGAAGTCATTAGATTTAATGCCTCTTAAATCTGAATTTATTTTGTTTCATGTTTTTAATAAAAAAAGTAACAAAAGATTGTTGATAATCAAAGTCATTATTTTATAATAAAACCCCTCCAATAGAGTTGTGCTGCCTTTAAGATAAAAAGTGGTGATTATTTCTTTATACTTTCTTGGCTTGTATTGATATTTATTATACCTCGAGGTTTTTTTGAAATATGGAATTTTTGGGACATATACCCTAATGGAATTAGAAAAATTGAGTTTCCGTTTTTAAATGATTAATGAACCCAGACGCCATCTAAGTTCTTGGCCCAGTTTTAGATTGGATTTACCCATGTGTGATGTTTTTCTGCACTTGTCGTTTTAATTTGTTGACACGTTTGATCCATCGTTCGGGTGTTCATTTCTTGACCTTTGTAAGGGTAATATTTTCTATATTTAATGGTTTGATTTATCTTTTGAATTTTATAATATAAATTACCATGTATGCTCACCACATAACCTTCCTAAGTTAAGTGCTTCAATGTGATAGTTTTTTTTAAAGGGAAATTCGAAAGTATAATTAGTATATTACTTGACATTTTAAAATTTAATTGAATTATAGGTTACACATTTTTATAACCCCTTACCATTTTTTGTAAGGTTGTAGAGTAAACCATGCTTATTAAAATTCCTTAAATGTATTAAATAATTATTTACAAGCTACATGGAATTGTTACACTAATGAAATGATAGTATTGAACCAAAATGATCTAATGATTAATTATGACTTGATTAAATGGTTTCATGACCAATTAGCCTTGTCACACTAATGAATGGTAATGGATTGAACCTTATGAATTATATATGATTTCATTATAAAAATTTGAGTGGCATGTCTCGAGCTCTCTTTAGATTCCCAAGGGAATTTCTTGAGCACTTGAGGACCCCATTCTGAATTCAAGGATATGACTTGAATAGGTTGTGACCCACCAAGAACATAATACCTTTCTAACATTGGATTCCCTATATGACATTTTAGGAACCCTCATGTAGTACTACAGGATGTATTGGATACACTCATTGGGTCCAGCATTGATAAGTAGGTGACATGGTTAAATCCCATCAGGCCCAATCATTGCATAGACCTATTTTACCTCGGTTGAACTCCTTGGACTCACGAGGCATCTTATTATGGAATACCTTGGACTATGATCCTTGTATTACACTCTTACCCTTATCCATGCTATAGTTATTACTGAGTTGGAAACCCTTGAGTTCTATATTGCCTTTGTTATTACCTTAGAACATTATTATTGAATATCATCATAGGTTTCCCTATTAAATCTTGGAACCTTCATTATATAAAACATGTGAATTATTTATAAAAATCTAATAATCAATTAATGATGTGGTTACATTTTAAGACATCAATAAATTGCCGAAGAAGGTATAGCCATTAGGTGTCCCATAGTAACTTGGACGGGTGATGTTTATTTATTATGTTTTTTATTATTCAGTATACCTGGAGACAATTTAATTTATATTACACTGTCTGGTTTGGGATAGACACTATGGGTGCTTGCCTACTAAGATTTATATCTCACAACTTGCTTAATTACCCTTAGTACATGAGTAGACCTTATATTTTTAGAATCTAGGTAGATATATGAATTGATTTTACCTGGGAGTTAGAAGAAAAGGACTAAGTTGGAGCTGGGGATGCTCATGGAGATCGCCCTTGGGGATTTTCTATCATTATTTATTTGAGTCTTGTATCATTATGTATTGAAAAATATGTTGTATTGTTTATTTCTTTCAATTTTTTATTATTAATATGACACACATTCTTCTGTTGTAAGAACTGGTTTTCTCTACTTTTATTAAATTTTTATTAGTTTTCTTACATTTCTTGTCATTGCTTTATTTATTACATAACCCGTCGTTGATTTTTATTTACTATGTAATATTGTTGTGCATCTCTGATAAGACGGTATAGTCTCCCCACTATCACCTCCCGAGACCATTGCTTCTAGTTGGCATCCTCTAGCATGTGGGGGGAACTTAATGGTATTTGAACCACCGGTCAGTCTACTAGTTTAATGGTAAGTGATGTCGGGACGTTACAGTTAATGTATATATATTTTATAATACAGTTAATATTTTTTGTATCTAACCTAAATTTTTTTGCTTTATTTTTTTATTAAATTCATAAAAGAAGTTTCATCATCCAAGAGGTTATGCTGAATATGGATATTATGTTTTATGATTCATTTTTTAGACTATCACAACTGAAATACTGGAAAAATGAGATTTTTAGTTCCATTATATATCTTATGCTTTTATCAAATATGTTATAATGTTAATTTGATAAAATTTATTACTTTGTACATTATTAATGAAGATAACTTTTATTCGAATAAATATGTAAATATCCTTCATGATTTATTTCCAAACTATTTTTTAGGATTTATTAATTTATATATGTATATACTAAATTTTAATCTATGTTTATTATCTTGAAAAATTGTTGTATAAAAGTTTTCATTTTTCTTTTGTTTTCTGTTACAAATACTCATTTTGGTTTAATGATATTTTTTTTGTGAATTTGATTTAAATTAACATATTCAAGGTATTTTTCTCTAATATTTAAAAAACGATAATTATGTTTAGACACCGAAATCCTCCATCAACATCAGTTCTTTTATACACATGACATCAGAAAGTGATTTTTCATTTATTTTTTATACTTTCTAGGTATTTTTGAATCATAACTGACATAGAAAGGGTATTTCAATTTTGATTATTTTAATAACCAGTGTCAAAGACGTCTTTCAATGATGGTTATTAAGAAAACCTATTTTAAAAATATTTTCAGTGCTACATTTTTTTTCTAATATTCCATTTAAAATATTAATAAATCCATTATCAAAATTATTCCTCAACATCAATTTTTGATAACTGACATGGAAAAAATATTTTTATAATTGGGTGAAATGATAAATTTTTTACCAATGTTATAGATTAAAAAATAATGTTAAAATAAATTTTCATAGTAGTGGAACTCTCTCTAGATCCTAAAAATAACTCATTTCTCTATAACAGTATATTGTGGATAGTTGCATCTATGTGCTACTACATTTATAGGAAAATTTAATATCATACTAATTAATTGAAAACTAAATTTCAAAAAAAACATTATAATGATTTAAAATTAAAAATAAATTTATACAAAAAACATTTTAATATATTACAATTACAAGGATATGTACAATTTGTTACAAACATTAACAATTTCTACAAAAATCAAAAACAAATTGACTTATATAGGGTTAAATTGTATTACTCAATCATTTGTGTCCCCTTATAATGTATCCCAAACACGCTACCAATTTCAGAGTATTCCACCCTAAACTTGAACAAAAGAAGGGTATTCCTTTAATACTAAAAAATCCTTATTTTAGTAAAACTATAAAGAAAGAAATGAAATATTGATATGATAAAATAATATATTAATAAAAATTTAATAAAAAGGAAAAAAAGAATGATATATCATAGTGAAATAAGAAAACATATTTTTTTGAAATAAGACACTCATAGAATTTTTTCTCTGTTTTGGGAATGTGAATCACATTTAGTCATACTGGACACACCTTGTTTAGGATTGATATGAGGTTAGATAATGAACATTATAAATGAAAAACTGATCATTTTCTTAAATCTTCAATCCATTTTCAGTGTGTTTTCTAAACTTTTAGTATACAATTTATTTTTTAGAATACTTTTTAATGAAAACACACCCTCTTAGACATAACTATAAACCCATATGTAAAATTAAGGTGTGGTAATTTCTCTATGTAGAAAATTAATCATGACACATTTTTATAATGTATGAAAACCATCTGACCATGATTTTAATATTTTGAGTGTGTTACATGCATTGTGAACTAAAATGTTGCTTTTATACTAAAAACAAACACTTTTAGTAATATCAGATACACCATTTATCAAAATGATATGTATTTCTTTACTACACATTAAAAATGAATCACACATCATTTTATTAATGCATCAAGATAATAAGATATTTTCTCCCACTTTTGATAATGTGAGGAATTTTTTTGAACTAAAATTTCACTTTTAAATACAAACATACACATTAAGTCATAATGGTTACATTTTGTGTCATATGAGAATAAGGTTAATCACTATAAGTTAGAAAGGAATCATAGATAATTCTCTAAAATTATCATGACAATATAAGGTTTTTTATCACTTTTTTGTATGTGATATGTTTTTATTCACTAAAATGTCTCTTTTGAATTAAAAAATACACTTTCATTCACATCTACCATACCATGTGACATATTGATGTAAGGATAATTATTATAAATCACAAAATGAATCACATAAAATTGACTTAATGTATTAGGACATTACAAGTGTGTCTTCCTAGTTTTCTACATGTGATATGTGTATTGGAAAATAATTTAACTCTTATAACAAAAACACAATATTTGAGTCATACTAGAAACATAATTTATCATATTAAGGTTTGGAATATTCTTATACATCAAAAATTAATCCCAAATAGTTTTTATAATATATAAAGATAATATCAGAATATTTCCATGGCTTTGAGTATGTGATGAACCCATTGGACTAAAATGTTAATTCTAAATGAAAAAAAAACACTTTAAATCTAAATGACCACACTATGTATCAAATTGATTTGTGGTTGATCCTATATGTCACAAATAAATCAAAAATAATTTTTCTAAATAATCTAGGAAACCTGATAATGATTAGTCAATTTTGAGTATGTGATGTTCATTCTGTACTAAAATATAATTATTTAATAAAAAAATGAACTATGATTAATAACCAACATACCATGTTTTAAAATGATGTATGTATACCACACAAGAAAAATCAAAGAAAATGGAACACACATGGGAGTTGATAAATGACCTAAATCAGGCCTCCTATACACCAAAGGCTTCTAACTAGTATTGAGGGAATAGATTGTTCAAGGAGAGACTACGATTTCTAATAATAATCTCAAGGATCATGTTTGATTCTACCAAAAAATCATCATGAAATTTCCAAATAACAAAAATTCTAATAACATGTAGGAAAAAACAAGAATCCACGTGGGCCCCCGTATTCTTGAATAGAATTAAATCAATTTTCATGATGAAAAAATATATAAAAAATTAGATTAAGATATATAATTAAAAAAATCCACACTATACAATAAATGTTGTAGAATAACTAAAATTAGAAAACCTCCATAAAAACATACCAAATCATCATTCTAAAACAATATCCTTTAGCCTATATCCATGATAACTCACTCAATGGTTCTAAACCAACCCTCATCCCAAACTAAACCTGATATTAGTGAGATATGATTAGTTACCCAAGTATAATGTCCACCTAAGAAGGGTGTGAGTACAAATTAGTACAGAACAACCAATATAGTCCCTGACATAACCAGAAATACATTGGATACACATGTGATCTTCTCCATTGAAAACCAAAATAAATCATGGAAGCAAAAATATTTTAATCTTCTATGATCCTAGGATTTTTACATGACACATGGGATTGAATATACCTACTTTGGCGAGTGTCAAGATCTCCTTAATCATGTCATTATTCCATGAGGGGGATACATGTCCTACCCTGAGACCTCATGAACAAACCTCAACTATATATAGCATTAAATCATAGGAAACATAGTTGGAATCATTTATAGATTAAAATTCAATCCAAATACTAGGATTTTTTCCATATAACTAAATATATTATGTCATCTTGTGATCTTGGGAAACCCATTAATCTTATAAAACATCACCTCTGGCATGATCACAACATCCTTTTAAGTCTGGGAGTCACATAATATTCTTTTGTCCATCAACCAAATACTAAGTATCACTAATCATCTTATAATATCATTGAGCTCATTGATGGAACCTTTGAATCACTAGGAATCTCATATAATATCATTATCATCAGACATCCTATAATATCATAAGCATCTTCAACATCTCACAATATTAACCATGTACAACTATAAGATACAAGGGATCACTAGGAATGTTATATAATATCAATATAATTCAAAATCCCTCTAGATACTAGGAATCCTAGGAATCTAATAATATTCCCAAGTATGATGAAAAAATCTCAAGAATCACTAGGTATCTTATATAATATCATTTTGAATGTCTATAGGATCTCAGTGAGGTTATAAGAACCTGAACCTTCTTTTTAGGTATGTTTTTCCTTTTAAGGCCATTTTTGGGAAAAGAGGAAAATCTAGAAATTTTCTAAGTACACGCTGTGTACTTTATAAATACACATCGTGTACTTTGATGTCACTCAAGGTCATGTGTTGTCCGTGTCATGGCCATACACACAGCCATGTAGGGGTGACATGGAGGCCGCCTAAAGTGGAGTACGGAAAATCCTAGTACACGTTGTCTACTCCAAAAGTAAATGTTGTGTACTTTCTTTTTTTTCATTAAATGCATCAGGGTCACGTTTAATCACTAGGAACACCTTCTTTTAGGTCTCGTTCAGCCGAGAGCTCCTGAATGACTGTGGATCTTCGACGAACCCCCGAGCGATCATCCGTCCTCCGAATTAAACTCTGTCGATTGCATTAGAACCACATCGGTGAGTTCTCTCTTTTGTTGGAACCTTGTTTTCCAAGTTCTTCTCTTTTTCGGGTTATCATGGGTTGAATGTTTTGTGCGTTTTCATAGATCTATGACGTTCTAAGGAGATTCAGGCCTCATGGTTCTAGTATATTGTTCTCCTAGCATCCAGGTAGGTGGTTTGTGCATTTCTGTAGAAAGTCTTTGATTATTTTGTGCAAATTTCACCAATACCCTTGAACGGGGTATTGTGTGTTTCCTATTTTTCCCTTGTTGTTTTAATGACTTTATTATATGCCTGAGTAGAGGATATTTCTTGTGAATAGAGTAATTTACTGTGCTTGGGATGTTATTCCCATGCATGTTTTCCTGTTTATGACTGTTTGGTCTAGTTTTTCTAGTTAGGTTTTTTCTAGTTCCATGCCAAGTTTATAGGATGGTGTGACTGTTCTTCCATGATGAGATGTTATAGAATGATATCCAAGTATTTATTGAGGATACTTTGGTCGTTACGTGATGCGATACTTGCTGACTTTACACAAGGCTGTGAGAACCTAGTGTAGTAGACCATAGGGAGAATGGATGTAAGGGATTCTCCATAGTGTCTTTAGTTTATGATGAGAGACCAGAGGGGGAATTGACGTTGAGTGCTTCCTCAGAGTGTCTGTAGTTCCTCGACATGGGCCACAGGGGGAATGAGATGTTGAGTGCTTCCCCAGAGTGCCTTTAGTACGATATGAGACTATAGGGTAAATTGACGGTGAGTGCTTCCCCAGAAACTCAATTATTTAGCTGAACCACAGGGGTGAGACTATGTGTGCCTCCCATAGGGTTGGTAGTACTTGTAGGTTAAACCATAAGGGTTAGGCTGTGAGAACTACCCAGAGGGTTACCTGTTTGTTATACTTTCTTGAGTGGCTGTTTTTCTTATTTGTACATTATATGCTAGAGAATGTGGATTGTTTGCTGCTGTGCATTATCATGTTTACTGCTTACTACTTACTGCTTACTGTAATTTACCTGCCATATACTCACTGATTGTTAGGCACAGATCTTCGAGTGGTTGCCTACCGAGATTAAGTCTCACACCCTATTTGGGTCATGATTTTGGGCCCAAACAGATTATGTTGTTGTAGGTATAGATAAGGGCAAAAACCCTTCTACTTCAGGTTCTGGATTACACTGGAGCTCTAGAGCATGGGACCAAGATATGGCTTGCGATGATGAGGAGTTTATGTGCTTTCTTTTGTACTTTGGTTTAGTATTGTATTTCAGCATTGTGACTTGTTTTGCTATTTTCCTAGACACATTTGTATCATTCATCATTTATATATTTTCTCTAGTTGTTTATTAATCAGTCTTCCGCTATTTACTGATTGTTGGATATTTACTAACTCCGCTATTGTATGTACTTGTGTACTTCTACTATGTACTCTGCCAATGAGGGCATAGTTTCCCCACTATTACACCCAAGGCCCTTGCTCCTAGTCAACAGCCTCTAGCGTTTGGGGAAATGTGCATGAGGCCATGTGACCTACCAGGTATAGGGGGCCTCTAGGTGGATTCTGGAACCAGGATGTTACAAAGAGGTATCAGAGGAATTCTTTTCCCTTGATTTACTATTTGGATCCTATAATAAGGGATAGGACGGAATAGGTAGTTGGTAATATGATGTGCCCGAGAGTAGCTAACCCATGTACAAGGAAAATCCAATCTACCTTGTTTATTTCAATTTCTTCTAGTTTTGAAATTTTTATAGTTGATATGATTTTACCATGAGTGACTCACATGATTTGTGTTATCACTGTTGATATCACTGAGGTTCTATTTCTGTTGCAACCTGATGAGATGAGGGTATTCCATCTCATGCATCATATAGGCACTTTCTAGAAATCACATGTCATGCATTTTTTCCATGCCATCTAGGATTCATTAGTAATTTCATGTTGTTGTGATAGATGATGCGTAAAATATGCATGTTGTTGTGATAGTTGCCTTGATAGAAATACATGTTGTTTGATAGAGTTTTGTTTGTGATGATATTTACTGGAATGAACGCCAAATTTAGATTCTTGAGGTGTTATGGGACCACATGAATCGGAAATTGGTGGATCATTGACTTGTTTTCATTGTATATAATATGTATGAGATTCCAAACTTTGATTCGTGGGGAGTATGGGACCTCACGGATCGGAATTTGGAACCTTAAATCTTTTTTTCCCGTGTTTTTATGGGCCCCGGAGCAGTTTTTGAGGCTACTACCTAGAAAAACCCAAAATACACGACATGTACTTTATGAAAACATGTCGTGTAGTTTTCAAACCATGTTACTAACTGTGTGGGTAGAAACACGGGGTTGTGGAAAATTTTCTGGAACACGCCATATACGGTAAGTACACGCCATGTTTTAGTGACCGTGTGTCTACCCGTGTGACTAACGACACGGTTGGATAAACTTTGACTTTACACATTGTGTCTTGTTTTGACACACTGTTCCTCATATCCTAATCACCCAGCCATTCCACGAACAACACGGGTTGGGGAAATCCTTCAAGTACACGTCGTGTTTCCATGGATCACGCCGTGAAGAGTGAGCCGTGTAGATGGCCGTGTAACTAACAACACGGGTCATTGAAACCTTGTCTAGTACACATCGTTTCCTTAGGTAAAACACCGTGTATTCTAGGATTAAGAGGACCGTTTAGGTTAGCCGTGTAAGGAGACCCGGGCAGGGGAATAGATTTCATGTACATGTCATGTGTTAGGACAACATGTCGTGTATTTGGGGTGTTACACGACCAGTTGTGGCAGAATTGCACACCCATGTAAATGACTTAAGAGAACACGCCGTGTAGTTTTTATACACGTCGTGTAGTCATGTTTTGTAAAAAATGAATGTTTCTTCCTCCTATTCCCCTCTTGTACTCTTGTGTTCAGTCCTTGTTAATCCTGATCTAAGGTGTGCTTTTGACCTTTTAGAGTTATGCCACCGAGACGTCCTCTGGTTGTAAGTCAGTTTCCAGAAGGTGATCAGACACTGGATATGGATGATCAGGGACTTCCTACAGATCCTCCTATTGTGCCAGCCTTGGCACCAGTAGTGATACCAGTTACGGGCTCCGATGCATAGTTTAGTGAAGGCTTTCTGAGGATGATGCAGACCTTCCAGGGAGCACCGCCTCTTTCCTCAACTATGGAAGACTTGACGTGGGTTTTCCAACAGCAGCATCCTCACACCTTCTCAGGGGAAGGAGGACCTCAGGCTATAGATTCATGGATAGAAGAAATGATGACGATCTTTGAGCATCTCGAAATGCATTCAGAAAGGTGGGTCAAGCTCGCTAACTACATGCTACGAGACTCCGCCAAGAGGTGGTGGGACGTGATCTCATAGGTGGGCAGTCAGAAGGTTATGGAATGGGAGGAGTTCCAGCGCGTCTTTTATGACTACTTCTATCCAGAGACCCTAAGGGCCGACCGAGCCTAGGAGTTCATGAGCCTCGGGTAGGGTACTCTTTCTATCCTGGAGTATTCCTCTCATTTCACTGAGCTTCAGTGTTTCACACCCCTCCGGGGTAGATATGGGTTGTTATTGGAAAGGATGTTTGATTATGGTCTCAAACGGGAGATATTATCATAGGTGAATATCTTTAGGATGAATTCCATCGCTTCCATCGTCAACCGGGCGCTGATTGCAGAGTACAATCTGAGAGATTCCGGAGCTGAGAGCCAGGGCAGTTCAGCTTCCAGAGTTCGTACTTCACTAGATGACAGAAGGAAGCACCATAGGGAGTCTAAGCGAGGTGATCCGAGGTGGAGACACACATCTTTATGTAGCCAGGTGGTATGATACCTGTGTGGAAGGGATGGGCATATGAGGCCGCAGTGCTAGAGAGATCAAGTGGAGTGCTGATCTTGTGGCAAGATAGGTCACCTCCAACGCTTCTGTCAGGTTTTCTCACCAGTAGCTGGTGAAAGGGGTTCATCTATGACTCCTCATTTAAGAGAAGTGCCACCAATTTCTCACTTGTATGGGAACTGTAGTTCTTCCGGTTGTCCAGTCCGAGGTGGAGGTTGAGGCCGTGGTGGTCAGTCACTGGTCTTTCAGCAACAGTAGGGTGGATCATCTCAGAGCGATCAGGAAGGGCCACAGGGTTGTGGTATAGTTCATGCCTTTGTAGTGGATCAGACCTAGTAGGAGTAGGATCCCAGACCCTCTACAGTTCGAGGTACGATCTTAGTAGCCTCAGTTTTATCTTCTGCTCTTTTCGACACATGGGATTCCCATAGCTTTCTCTTTGTTGTTGTTGTGGAATGCCTTGGGCTCTGTATCTTTTCCTCTACCAATACCTTGACTCTAGACACACCGTTGGAGAATAGTATGACTAGTGTACGTCAGTGCAAGGAGTGCCCTCTAGAGGTGGTTGGGTATCACTTTTTATGGGATCTCTATGTCCTAGAGATGACGAGATATGATTTCATTCTTTGAATGGACTGGCTAGTTCCCTTATAGGTATTTGTCTACTGTTATCACCACAGAGTGAGTTTTGTATCACCAGAGGGTGGATCCTTTCTTCATAAGGGCGAGTGGGATGTCCAGGAGAGAAAATCGGGTCCAGAGCATCATGGTTTGGGAAAAGTTGTAGCTCAGATTGCTAGTCTTTATCTTGATGACTAGGGGACTTCACATTAAGACTTTCCTCCAGTGGTGGATCGTTTTAGGGATGTCTTTCCAGAGGACATTTTAGGTTTTCCTCTGGGGCGTGAGGTAGACTTCTCGATTGAGATCTATCTTGGAGCAGCACCGGTGTCCATTCATCCTTATAGGATGGCTAAACCTGAGTTGTAGGATCTCAAGAAGAATTTGGAGGAGTTGCAGGCAAAGGGTTTCATCCGACCTAGTACTTCTCCTTAGGGTTCACCTATTCTGTTTGCGAAGAAGGCAGATGGTACCCTCAGGCTCTGTGTGGGCTATCGGAAGTTGAACCAGTTGACGGTCAAGAACCGATATCCCTTTCCAAGGATCTATGATCTCTTTGATCAACTTCAAGGATCCCGGGTGTTCTTGAAGATTTATTTGAGATCCGGTTATCATCATATGCGCATTAGACCGTATGATATACCTCTTACCACTTTTCAGAGTAGGTATGATCTATACGAGTATATGGTTATGTTGTTCGGTATCACGAACGCGCCTGCAGTTTTCATGGCACTGATGAACTAAGTATTCCATCTATACTTAGACTCTTTCGTGGTGGTCTTTGTGGACGATATCTTGGTGTACTCTCACACTCGACACAACCATGCTACCCATCTTGAGATCATTCTGAGTACACTGAGAGAGCATCAGTTATATTCTAAGATCTCAAAATGTATTTTGGATGGACCAAATTCACTTTTTGGGCCATGTTATCTCAGAGACAATAGTATCAGTAGTGTAACACCCCCAAATGATAAATGGTTAAATGACTAAATGATATGACTCATGTCAAAAATGTGCACCTTCCTTTTCGGGAACCTGTCTGATTAGAACTCCACAGTTAAGCGATCTTGTCCTGGAGTAGTGATCAGGATGGGTGACCTTCTGGGAAGTTTCCCAGGGTGTGTGTGAGTGAGGACAAAGCACACTAGAAATGACATATGTTGGCATGTGGGGACAGTAATTAGTCAGGTGACCCGTTCGGACACGTGGGTGGACCCTGTGTGGGTACCACGTGTCTGCGGGGCAACTGGTGGTACCTCGTGGGCCAAGAACCAACAACCATGTTAAGGTGGGGTGGTTGTGCTGTCACTAGGATCCCGTTGTTACATTTGGTATCAGAGGTGGTACTCGGCCTTAAGCACGGTGCACTGCCTGGGTTAATATTTAGGGCCCACAACGAGGACATTATGCTCTAAAGGGGGGTGATTGTAACACCCCCAAATGATAAATGGTTAAATGACTAAATGAAATGACTCATGTCAACAAGGTGAACCTTCTTTTTTGGGAGCCTGTCTGATTAGAACTCCACAGTAAAGCGTGCTTGGCCTGGAGTAGGGATCAGGATGTGTGACCTTTTGGGAAGTTTCCCAGGGTGTGTGTGAGTGAGGACAAAGCACACGGGAAAGGACATGTGTTGGCTTTTGGGGACAGTCATTAGTCAGGTGACCCGTTCGGGCACATGGGTGGAACCTAGGTGGGGGCCATGTGTCTGCGGGGAAACTGGTGGTACCTTGTGGGCTAGGACCCGACGACCATATTAAGGCGGGGTGGTTGTGCTGTCACCGGGACCATGTTGTTACATTACGGTGTGTACTACATGAGCTTCCCCGACTCGTGTTTTTAGTAACACGGCCGGGTACACGGCTCACTACTACACTGGTCAGTGTTATCTTCTTCTATACATTCCGTGTTTGTTCGGAACATGCTGTGTAAGGGTCAGTTGTGTAGCCGGCCATGTAACTAGCAACACGGGTCACCGAAACCTTTTCTAGTACACTCCGTGTCCTTAGTGAACACGCCGTGTAGTCTAGGGTTTAGAGGAATATGTGAGTTAGCCATGTAAAGAGACTCGGGAAAGGGAATGGAGTTTAAGTACATGTCGTGTGTCGGGACAACGTGTCGTGCAGTCTGGGGTGTTATACGACCAGCTGCGGCAGAAGTATACGCCCATGTATCTGGCTTAAGAGGACACACCGTTTAGTTTTTATACACATCATGTAGTCGTGTTTTGTAGAACTTGAACGTTTCTTTATCCTATTCCCATCTTGTACTCTTGTGTTCTTAATCTTTGATAATCATGATCTAAGGTGTGCTTTTGATCTTTTAGAGCTATGGCACCGAGACGTCCTCCTGTTGTCCGTTAGTTATAGGGCAGTGATCAGATGCCAGATATGTTTTATCAAGGACCTCCTGCAGATCCTCCTATTGTGCCAGCCTTGGAACCTTCAATTATACCCGTTTCAGGTGCCGATGTGCAGTTCAGGGAGGACTTCCTGAGGATGATGCAGACCTTTCATGGAGCATCGCCTCCTGCCCGGTCGATGGCTGAGTTGACGTGGGTTTTCCAGCAGTAGCATCCTACTACTTTTTTAGGGGATGGAGGACCATAGGCTGCAGAGTCGTGGCTAGAGGCCATGATAACGATCTTCGAGCACCTGTAGATACCTCCAGAAAAAAGGGTAAAGCTGGATACTTATATGCTCCAAGACACTACCAAGAGGTGGTGGGAGGTGATCTCACAGTCAGGGCACCAGTAGATTATGACTTGGGATGAGTTTCGGCGCATATTCTACGATTAATTCTACCCCGAGACCTTGAGGGTCGATCGAGCCTGGGAGTTTATGAGTCTGGATCAGGGTACTCTTTCTATTATGGAGTAATCGTCTCTCTTTATTGAGCTGCAGTGCTTCACGCCGATTCCAGCAGGTGATGAGTTGTTCCTTGCTAGGTAGTTTTAGGATGGTCTCAGGTAGGAGATCCATTCCCAGGTGAATATCTTCAGGTTTACTTTGATATACTCTATCGTCAACCAGCCACTGATCACTGAGCGCAATATGAGAGATTCTGGAGTGGTGGGCCATGGCGGTTCTACATCCAGAGTCGGTGTTCCTCCTACTGATAGCAGGAAGCGTCGTAGAGAATCTTCTCGAGGAGATCGGAGTATGCGGGATGTATCTTCGGGCAGCCAGGTTGTATACTACCAGTGTGGAAGGAGTGTTCATACTAGGCCTCAGTGCTAGAGAGACCCGATGGAGTGCCGATCTTGTAGCAAGATAGGCCATCTTCAGCGTTTTTGTCAGATCTTCTCACCTACAGCTGGTTGTAGGGGTTCTTCTATGACCCCGCGTTCAGGGAATTCATTTCCAGTTTCTCACCAGTCCGAGAACTGGAGTTCTTCCGGCCGTTCAGGCCGAGGTGGAGGTCACGACCATGGTGGTGAGTCACCAGGTTACCAGCGATAGTAGAGTGGATCAGCTCAGAGTGGTCTTCCAGGGGTTTAGGGTCGTAGTACAGGCCAGACTTTCACTGTGGAGCAGACCTATCAGAAGTAGGATCCCAAACCTTCCACAGCTTGATGTACGATCTTAGTAACCTCAGTTTTATCTTCAGACCTTTTCGATACCGGTTCTTCGTATAGCTTTATCTCTATTGCTGTTGTGGAGAGCCTTGGTCTCTGTATATTTTCGTCTGCCGACATGTTGAAACTTGATACACTGTTGGGAACAAGTACGTCTAGAGTACATCAGTGCATAGAGTTCCTTCTTGAGGTTGCAAGGTGTCACTTTCTATGGGACCTCTATGTCCTAGAGATGACAGGCTATGATGTCATTCTTAGAATGGACTGGATAGTTTCCTTCTAGGAAGTCATCAATTTCTATCATCATAGGGTGAGTTTCGTATCACCATGGGTGGATCTTTTCTTCATAGAGGCGAGTGGGATGTCCAGGCGGGTAGAGCTGGACAAGAGAATCATGAGCTAGGAGGAGTTACAGCACAGATTGCTAGTCTTTATCTAGATGACCAGGGGACTTCACAGTTATACTTTCTTCCAGTGGTGGATCATTTCAGGTATGTCTTTCCAGAGAACTTTCTAGGTTTGCCTCCGGATCATGAGGTAGAATTTTCTATTGATCATGTGCCAGGAGTGGCACTGATGTCCATTCCTCCTTGTAGGATGGCTACACCTGAGTTACAAGAGCTCAAGAAGCAGTTGGAGGAGTTGCAAGTGAAGGGTTTTATCCGAACCAGTACTTCTCCTTGGGGTTCACATGTCCTTTTTGTGAAAAAGGCAGACGAAACCATTAGGATTTCTGTGGACAATTGGAAGCTGAACTAGTTTCCGTTCTAGAACTGATATCCCTTGCCTAGAATCGATGAACTCTTTGATCATCTTCAAGGAGAATGAGTGTTCTTGAAGATATATTTGAGGTCCGTTTATCACCAGTTGCGCGTTAGACCATCAAATATACCTCTTACAGCCTTCAGGAGCAGTTATGGTCTATATGATTATACGGTCATGGCATTTGGTCTCACGAATGCGCCAGCAGATTTTATGGCACTAATGAACCGAGTGTTCCATCCATACTTGGATTCATTCGTGGTTTTTTTCTGGATGACATCTTGTTGTACTCTCACACTCGACACGACCATGCTACCCATCTTGAGATCATTCTGAGTACACTAAGAGAGCATCAGTTATATGCTAAGCTCTCGAAATGCCACTTTTGGATGGATCAGATTCACTTATTGGGTCACGTTATCTCAGAGATAGAAGTATTAGTAGACCTAGAGAAAGTGAGAGCTGTATTTTTTTGGGAGCAGCCAAATAATGTATTTGAGTTGCGGAGCTTTCTAGGGATGGCTGGATACTACGGGTGTTTCATACAGGACTTTTTGTACCTGGAAGCACCACTGACAGGTCTAACCAAGAAAGGTGTGAAATTCTTATGGTCAGATTTCTGTGAGTCAGACTTTAAGGAGGTGAAAGGGAGGTTAACGTCAGCACCGATACTAGTCTTTCCAGAGCCGGGAAAGACCAATACAGTCTACTGTGATGCTTCAGTTGTCGGACTGGTAGTTGTGCTTATGCAGGGAGTTGGAGTCATTGTGTACAGGTCTCGGCAGTTGAGGTCACTTGAGAGAAACTACCTGACGCACGATCTGGAGTTGGCAGATGTTGTTCATGCCTTATTCTATTGAAGACATTACATTCTAGGAGAGCACTTTGTGGTTTTCACCGACCAAAATAGTCTCAAGTACATCTTCACTCAGTGTGATCTGAATCTGAGACAGCGCAGGTGGGTTGAGTATCTTCAGTCCTTTGACTTTGAGCTTGCCTATACGCCAATAAAGGGAAATGCAGTGGCTGATGCATTGAGCAGGAGAACTCAGATTCAGGCAGTTCAAGAGGAAAATAGTGAGTGGAATCTTAAGGCTCTATTCTATGAGATTCATTTAGAGGTGCACAACAAATAGGGGCAGGCATTTCTATCTTCTGTAGTTATTACCTCTACCCTTCTTGATCGGGTGCAAATGAGGAAGCTATCAGACTCAGAAGGCCTAGTCCTGCGGGAGAGTGTGTTAGGGGAGGACCCTCTTCCTGTATGGAAAGTGGGTGAGGATGAGATCTTTCATTTACAAGAACACGTATGGGTGCCAGCAGACATACGCAAGGAGATGATGCGGGATTTTCATTCTTCAGTTTGGGCAGTTCATCCTGGCATCACCAAGATGTATCGTGATATACACTGCCAGTACTGGTGTCCAGGTATGAAGAGGGATGTTGTTGGGTTCATCATGAGATGTTCTACTTTTCAGCAGGTGAAAGCGGAGCATCAGCGACCAGCATGGCTTTTACAGCAGTTACCCATTCCCGAGTGAAAGTGGAATGATGTTGTGATGGACTTCGTGACCGGGTTACTGAGGTCACCTCGAGGGAGTTATGTTGTTTGATTTATCGTCGACAGGATTACGAAGGTTTCTCACTTCTTTCCAATCAAGTAAACCTTCAGTGTTGATGAGATGGGGCGGTTGTACATCCGAGAGATTGTATGTTAGCATGGAGTTCCACACTTCATTGTTTCAGACAGGGACGTGTGTTTTACTTCTCAGTTCTGGAAGGGGCTTCAGAAGGTTTTGGGTACACAAGAACTTTTGAGTATAGCATACCATCTCTAGAACGATGGACAGTCCGAGCGTATGATCCAGGAGCTCAAGGATAAGCACCGAGCTTGCATTATAGACTTTTGCGGTTCTTGGGAGAAGCATATTCCTCTTGTTGATTTTGCCTATAACAACAGTTTTCAGGCGACAATTCAGATGGAAACTTACGAGGATTTGTACAGTAGGCCATGCTGATCACCCTTATGTTGGATGGAGGCAGGAGAGGCAGCTTTGCTGGGACCTCATCTTGTTTAGGAGACCTCATAAAATATAGAGTTGATTCAGAAGAGAATGGATATGGAACAGTCTCAGCAGAAGTCTTATGTTGATCAGTGGACACGACCTCTAGAGTTTGAGGTCGGGGATCAGGTTTTCCTGCGTGTCACATCGAGGTTGGTACACAAGAGGATTTGGAGACCAGGTAAGCTTTCACCATGGTACGTCGGGCCATTTGAGGTGTTGGAGAGAGTTTCTCTATTTGCCTATCGGTTGCAGTTACCTCAGAGGTATCGGGCTTTGCACGACGTCTTCCACGTCTCTCAGATCCGACGTTACTTTTCAGACCCATATCATATCTCTCAACCCAAGGATGTTGAGCTCGAAGCAGATGCATTGTTTGAGGAGCATCCTATCTGGATTGTCGATCACAGTATGAGGGTTCTCTATGGCCGGTCTGTTTCTCTGGTATGGGTGCTATGGCAGCACGGATGAGTATAGGACGAGATCTGGGAGAGGGAGGCCGATGTACGATCATAGTGGCCGGAGCTGTTTGGGGTTTCTTTTTCTACGCCTCACTAGGGAAATTAAGTGATGAATTTATTTAAGGGGGGAAGTTTTTAAGAACCCGGATCTTCATTTCAGGTATGTTTTTCCCTTTTTGGTCGTTGTTGAGAAAAAAGTGGAGAATCTGGAATTTTTTCAAAATACACGTCGTGTACTTTATAAGTACACTCCGTGTACTTCGATGTTGTGCAAGGTCGTATGCTATCCATGTCTGGGCCACACACACGATGTGTAGGGGTGATGTAGAGGCCGCTTAAAGTGAAGTACGGAAAATCCTAGTACACGCTGTGTACACCATAAGTACACGCCGAGTACTTTCTTTTTTTTCATTAAACGGACCGAGGTCACGTCTAATCGACAGAATCATCTTCTTCTCAAGGTTCTTCGACCGAGAGTGTCCCGTACGGCCGCGAACATCCTCCGAGCCCCTGAGCCTCCGTCTGTTTTCCGAATTGACCGTCGTCAATTGCGTTGGAACCACAGTGGTGAGCCCCTTCTTCTTCTTGAGTTTCATTCCATGATTTTCCCTCTTTCTCAAGATACCGTGGGTTGAACATTTTGTGTGTTTTTGTAGATCTACGACGTTCTAAGGAGAATCAAGCCTCGTGGTTCAAGTATATTGATCTCTTAACATCGATGTAAGTGGTTTGTGCCTTACCTTTTGAAGTCTTTGAGTTTTATGTGAAAATTTCCACCAATACCTGTGAATGGGGTATTGTGTATTTGCCATTTTTCCCCTGTTGTTTTCCTGCCTTGATTGTATGCTTTTGTAGAGGTAATTTGATCATGTTTGAGGATAATTATTTTGATTGTATGTTTTTCCCATGCGCTATTCTATTTTCAACCTTTGGGTCTTGTTATCCTTTGGTCGTTATACCTATTTTACATGCCTTGTGACCAAAGGATGGAATGATATTCTTGACATTCTTGTTATTCTGTAGACTGGTTAGCCAAGTAGCTCTATAGGCGTACTTTGGCCTTATAGCATTATTATGAACTGACTAGCACAGGACCATGAGAACCTGGTGCTATAAACTACAGGGGATAGACCAAGTGAGCTTCCTAGAGAGTCTTGGACATTATAGACTATAGGGGATAGACCAAGTGATCTTCATAGAGAGTCTTGGAAATTATATACTATAGGAGGGTAGACTGAGTGAGCTTTCTCAGAGAGTCTTTACTTGTTTGAATTTTCCATAAACCATTCCAGGCTAGAGGATGAATTTACTGAGCGAGATTCATCAGAGAGTCTGTGATAGACTTGAGACTATAGGAGAATTGACTGAGTGAGCTTCCCCAAAGAGTTTCTAGACCTTGGGGCTATAAAAGGGTTAGAACGCGTGATCTTCTTTAGAGAGTCCCTGACTACCCTAGACTATAAGGGGAATTGACTGAGTGAGCTTCCCCAGAGATTCTTATAATTTCGTATGAACAAACCAGAGGGGTAGGCTGAGTGCACTGCCCAGAGGGTTGTTGGTACTTCTTGGATAGGACTAGAGGGGTTGGTTGCGAGTACTTCCCATAGGGTTTCTTGTTGTGGTTAGCTGTTTTTTTTCACTTTTGTTTGTTGCTCTATGGTTTGATTACTGTTTCATATCATCCTGTTGCTACTTACTGATTATTGCCTGCTGTTTACTATTACTGTTTACTGCTTACTGTAGTATTTCTACCATATGCTCACTGACTGTTAGGCATAGATCTTCGGGTGGTTGCCTATTGTGATTTAGTCTCACACCCTGTTTGGGACATGCTTTTGGGCCGAAATAGACTATGTTGTTGCAGGTATAGACAAGGGAAAACTCCCTTCAACTTCAGGTACTTGATTGCTTTGGAGCAGGAGAGCATGGGACCAATCTTAGGCTTCTGATGCTGCGGAGCTGTTTATCTATTCTTTTGTAATTGTTTTGGTACTGTTTGTATTTCTAGCATTGTGAACTGTTTGGTTGTTTTCCTAGATATGTACCATGCATCATTTCATATATGCATATGTTCTCCAGTTGTTTATTGTTTTAGTCTTTTTCTATTTATTGTTGTTGGATATTTACTGTCTCCGCTATTGTATGTTTTGTTTACTTCTATTGTGTACTCTTCCAATGAGGGAATAGTTTCCCCACTATCACACCCAAGGCCCTCGCTACTAGTCATCAGCCTCTGGTGTTTGGGGAAATGTGCTTGAGGCCATGTGAAAAACCAGGTACGGGGCGCCTCTGGGTGGCTTCCGGAACCGGGGCGTTACAAGTAGACCCAGAGAAAGTGAGAGCAGTAGTTTCCTGGGAGCAGCCGAAGAACGTCTTTGAGGTGCAGAGTTTTCTGAGGTTGGATGGATACTATAGACGCTACATACCGAACTTTTCACCGTTATCATCAATGCTGACGGGTCTGACCAAGAAGGGTGTGAAGTTCTTATTGTCAAATTCTTGTGAGTCATCCTTTTAGGAGCTGAAAGGGAGTTTGACTTCAGCACTGATACTAGTCTTTCCAGATCCAGGAAAGATCTACATTGTCTACTATGTTGCTTTAGATATCAGGCTAGGAGATGTACTTATACAGGGAGATGGAGTTGTTGCGTACAGTTCTTGGCAGTTGAGGCCACATGAGAGGAATTACCCGATGCATGATATGATGTTGGAAGATGTCGTTCATGCCTTACACTGTTGGAGACATTATCTTCTGGGAGAGCACTTTGTGGTGTTCAATGACCACAAAAGTCTAAAGTACATCTTCACTCAATGTGATCTGAAGTTGAGAAAGCATAGATGGGTCGAGTATCTTCTGTCCTTTGACTTTGAGCTTGCCTATACACCTGGGAATGGAAACGTAGTGGCTGATGCGTTGAGCAGGAGAACTCAGATACAGGCGGTTCAGGAGGACAGCAGTGAGTGGAAGCTTATGGATCTATTCTCTGAGATGCATTTGGAGGTGCACGACAGTCAGGGGAAGAATTTTCTTTCTTCTGTAGCTGTTACCACAACCCTTCTCGATCGGGTTAGAATGAGACATCTATCAGATTCTGAAGGCTTAGTCCTATAGGAAAGAGTTTCAGGAGAGGACCCTATTCCTTGATGGACGGTAGGCAAGGATGAGATATTACGTTTCTAGGGACTCATATGGGTTCTAGAAGACATACGTGGGGAGATGATGCGGGACTTTCATTCCTAAGTTTGGTCAGTTCATCCTGGCGTCACCAAGATGTACCTCGATCTACATCGTCAGTATTGGTGGCCAGGTATGAAGAGGGACATTGCTGGTATCATCATGAGGTGTTTCACTTGTTAGTAGGTGAAGGCAGAGCATCAGCGACCATCAGGGATTTTACAGTAGTTACCCATTCTTGAGTGGAAGTCGAACGATGTCGTGATGGACTTCATGACCGGTTTTCTGAGGTCTCGTCGAGGAAACGACTCAGTATGGGTTGTCATTGACAGACTCAAAAAGGTTGCTCACTTCTTTCCGATCAAGGAGACCTTCGGTGTTGAAGATCTGGGGCGGTTTTACATCTAAGAGATTGTACATCTCCATGGAGTTCCGCACTCCATTGTTTTAGACAGTGATGCATGTTTTACTTCTCGGTTCTGGAAGGGGATTCAGATGGCTTTGGGTATACAGGTACTTTTGAGTACAACATACCATCTCCAGACAGATGTCTAGTCCAAGCGTACGATTCAGGTGCTTTGGGATATGTTCTGAGCATGCATCCTAGACTTTGGAGGTTCTTGGGAGAAGCATATACCTCTTTTGGAGTTTTCCTACAATAATAGTTTTCAAGAAACTATTCAGATGGAACCTTATGAGGATTTTTACGGTAGGCGATGCCGATCGCCTTATGCTGGCTAGAGGTAGGAGAGGTAGCTTTGCTAGGACCTCATATTGTTCAGGAGACCTCAGAGCAGATAGAGTTGATTCAGAATAGGATGGCTACGATACAGTCTCGATAGAAGTCTTATGTTGATCAGCAGATATGACCTCTGGAGTTCGAGGTTGGTGATCAGGTTTTCCTACGTGTCGCATTGAGGTTGGTACACAAGAGGAATTGGAGATAGGGTAAGCTTTCACCACAGTACGTTGGCCTGTTTGATGTTTTTGAGAGAGTTGGACTGGTTGCCTATCGGTTGAAGTTACCTCAGATGTACCGGGCTATGCACGACATCTTCCATGTTTCTTAACTCCAACGTTACTTTTCAGACTCATCTCATGTCTTTCAACCAGAGGAGGTTGAGCTTGAAGTGGATGCATCATTTTAGGATCATCCTATCCAGATTGTTGATCGCATTGCGAAGGTTCTTCGTGGCCGGTCTGTTCCTCTGGTATGGGTGTTATGGCAGCACAGGCGAGTACAGGACGAGACTTAGGAGAGGGAGGCTGATGTACGATCGCAGTGGCTGGAGCTGTTCGGGGTTTCTTCTTCTACACCTCGCTAGGGAAATTTGGGGACGAATTTCTTTAAGGGGGGAAGTTTTTAAGAACTCTAACCTTCATTTTAGGTATGTTTTTCCTTTTCTGGTCGTTTTTGGGAAAAAGAGGAAAATCTGGAAATTTTCTAAGTACATGTCGTGGACTTTATAAGTACACGCCGTGTACTTTGATGCTGCTCGAGGCCGTTTTTTGGCCATGTCATGGCCACACACACGACCTTGTAGGGGTGACATGGAGGTCTCCTAAAGAGGAGTACGGAAAATCCTAGTACACACTGTGTACTCCAAAAGTACATGCCGTGTACTTTCAGTTTTCCATTAAATGCACTGGAGTCACGTCTAATCACCAAAAACACCTCCTTTTAGGTCTCGTTCGGCCGAGATCTCCCGAACGGACATGAATCTTTGACGAACCCCCGAGCGATCTTCTGTCCTCCGAATCGAACTCCATTGATTGTGTTGGATCTGCATCGGTGAGTTCTCTCTTCTGCTGGAACCTTGTTTTCCAATTCCTTCTCTTTTTCGGGTTATCGTGGGTTGAATGTTTTGTTCATTTTCATAGATCTATGACTTTCTAAGGAGATTCAGGCCTCGTAGTTATATTATATCATTCTCCTAGCATCCAGGTAGGTGGTTTGTGCCTTTCTATAGAAAGTCTTTGAGTATTTTGTGAAAATTCCACCAATACCCTTGATTGGGTGTTGTGTGTTTCCAGTTTTTCCCTTGTTGTTTTCCCACCTTGCTTATATGCCTGAGTAGAGGATATTGCTTATGAATAGGGTAATTTACTATTCTTTGGATGTCTTTCCCATGCATGTTTTCATGTTTATGACTGTTTGGTCTAGTTTTTCCCATTAGGTTTTTTCCAGTTTCATTCCTAGTTTATAGGATAGAATGACTGTTCTTCCATGCTGAGATGTTGTAGAATGCTAGCCAATTAGTTCTTGAGGATACTTTGGCCGTTACGCGATGCGATACTTGCTAACTTTACACAGGGCTGTGAGAACCTAGTGTAGTAGACCATAGGGAGAATGGATGTAAGGGCTTCTCCAGAGTGTCTTTAATTTACGATGCGAGACCACAGTGGGAATTGTCGTTGAGTGCTTCCTCAGAGTGACTATAGTTCCTCGACACGGTCCACAAGGGGAATGTGATGTTGAGTTCTTCCCCAGAGCACATTTAGTACGATACGATACTATAGGGGGAATTGACGGTGAGTGCTTCCCCAGAGAGTCTATTATTTAACAGAACCAGATGGGTGAGACTATGTGTGCCTCCTAGAGGGTTTCTAGTACTTTTAGGTTGAACCATAAGGGTTAGGCTATGAGAACTACCTAGAGGGTTACCTGTTTTTTCTCCTTGCTTGAGTATATTTTTTTCTTATTTGTATATTATATGCTAGAGATTGTGGATTGTTTGGTGCTGTGTATTATCATGTTTACTACGTACTGCTTACTTCTTACTGTACTTTACCTGCCATATACTCACTGACTATTGGGAACAGATCTTCGGGTGGTTTCCTACTAGGATTTAGTCTTACACCTTATTTGGGTCATGCTTTTGGGCCCAAACAGATTAGGTTGTTGCAGGTATAGATAAGGGCAAGTGCCCTTCTTCTTCAGGTTCTTGATTGCACTAGAGCTGGAGAGCGTGGGACCAAGCTATGGCTTTCGATGATGAGGAGTTTATCTTCATTCTTTTGTACTTGGGTTTAGTACTGTATTTCCGCATTGTAACTTGTTTGGATATTTTCATAGATGCATTTGTATCATCCATCATTTATATATTTACTCCAGTTGTTTCTTAATCAGTCTTCCGTTGTTTATTGATTGTTGGATATTTACTGCTTCCACAATTGTATGTACTTGTGTACTTCCTTTGTGTACTCTTCCAATGAGGGCATAGTTTCCCCACTATTACACCCATGGCCCTCGCTACTACTCGGCAGCCTCTGGAATTTGGGGAAATGCGCTTGAGACCATGTGACCTACCGAGTATGGGGCACCTCTGGGTGGCTTCCTGAACCGGGACGTTATAAAGGTAATCCCTTGCATCCCATTATATATAACCATGAGCCTTCATCTACCCAATAACATCTTAAAAAATAAAAGTATGAATATCATGGGATATCCATTTTCCAAACCCATCTCATATAATCATGTCCAGCCTCTCAATTGAACAACCCTTCTTTATTATTGAATCCATTCTAGACTCCATGCATGGATTCAGGTTTTAATGTGATATACACAATCATCACTACCCAAAATCCACACACAATATATATGGTCAATAAATAATGGGGAAACTCTATGTGGATCATTGGGTCACATTATAGCATTAATTCCCAACCTAGGTTTATTTTTTCATCTTATGTCACTTAGGTCCAAGCCCATCACTCAGTGGACATTACATCCCATGGAATCATAATTATCCGATTATTGTCCCACAAAAAATAGGATAATCCATAATATATTTTCTTTAGAGTGATGGTGTAAAATCCCACACAATTTCCAAATTCATTCTTGGCTGGTCCTCACATACCCAGGTGACCAAAAATCTACCCAAGGACTACCCAGCCGATTGTCCACACATCAATGGGGAGGAACTGTCACCATACTCACATCAATTATCCATAATAATATAAGTAATCTCACAATTCAACAATGTTTTACTCATATGTAACATCCTTTTCAACCAATCTCCCCTATGAGGACTTATTTATGGGCTCTTATACTAAGGCCACGACCCTCACTTATATTATTTACACCCCTTTGTATATACATGTATTCTAGGTATTCCTATAATAAGGTCACGACCCTCACTTATATCATTTTCCATGACCCTCACTTATATCATTTACACCGCTTTAGTTACCCTTACATAGGGTCCATATCCTATGTAATCTTAATCAATGATACCCTTCTTCAAGGTCAGAACCCTTTATAAGTGCAATCAAATCCACCCTCATATAGTGGTTCACCCATTTCTTCCCCCTAACATAATATAATTTCCATTATATATATATATATTACCATTTAATATCTCTTTATTACTCCCACATAGGTCATGAATACCCACCCAACATCCATTTTAGAATTCATAAAATTCCATAAAAATTTAAGAACAAAAAATTTAAACCCCCGAGCACCCCACTATAGTGCTCAAGAAAACAATTATAGGTCAAAAACATGAAGAAAATTTAGAATTATGATATATATATATAGATGTATCAAAAATAAAAATAATCATATTATCTCACAATCAACTATCAAGCAATCAAGTTCATACCCATTCTCTTTTTTCATCGCACCTCGACCTAAATCTAATCAAGCTCTCTAGAAACATGTTTGGTGCTCATTATACTTATCCCTCTCGGCTTGACCTCATGACCCCCATGGAGGAAACCCCTACCCCCATCATCATTTGAAATAATTAATAGGGTAGGTGATATATAAATAATAAAATTTAATTTACAGACTATAATTTAATTTAACATAATTTTAATTACACACATAAATATCCAAACAATGGTCTCAGAACCTAGGCCAAGCTTATACATTTCCATGGAAATCCCCATGTTCTAGAATGATACAAGATATTAAAATTTTAGTCTAGAAATCTATATAAATATTATTAATATTCTCACTTACTAGAATAATTTATATTTATTTAATAAGTATTATTATATTATAAAAAATATGTATGGATCAAAGTCTAACATGACTCAATATCATGGATAAACAACATAATATGTGATCAATGTAATCATTTAAAATAATTCAATGATTATAAACTCATTAATGTGACTGATTTACCCCTCATGAGAGACAGAAAAATAAAATTCATATTCCCTATGAATTTCACAACCAATAAAAAGTACATGTGGATACCTTGGCTTCTCATTCATAGAAATTACAACTTAATAGATGAATATTCATTACATTACACAAATACAATCCCATGTATCATAATAATTTAGTGACTTTAGAAACTTTGATACATAAAATACTTGTTCATAAGTGAACTATATCATCTCCCACTCTGTTATTCATCACAAGAACCCTTCTCAGACATATCATACGTAATATATTTCGTCATAACCTAGAAAATGGAAACAAAATAAATTGTGTTATTAAATGATTTTCATGTTTAATTAAGAGAGATATCAATGATAACATAATCATAACATGATCATAAGGGTATGACAACATGGGAATAACATTTTAAAACCATACCCTGCATATCATAGATCATAATATTGAGTAATGTAATAATGATTGGAATTTCATAAGACAAGAATCATGAAAGAATCAAATAACATGAGCCATGAGTGAATAATGTTGGAATAAGACATGCAATTGTGTCATACAAAAAATCATAGAAAAAATTTCCACAATATCCAAGGATCACTGATAAGGCTATCAAAGTGGAATGGGTTCACTCCCTAAACCATCATAGTTGTGAGTGTCCACTCCCAAGACTATCATAATATTCAAAGTCCCTTATTTAATTGTTATTAATCCTCATTCCAGTCATGTCTATCTCGTGAGATATAAATCCTTCCCAATGCATTGGAGAGATATATAGTTCCCACCTATAAAATAATTAAATTCATGCATTTTTTTACTAAAATATCATAAAACATTCATCATATCATTACAAATTAAAAGAAATTATTTTCATAAACATTTAATAATATCATAACATGTGGAAAAGAGGTAGGTTTCATAATCATTTCATCATGGTATGAACCATGGAAGAGAAACTAGTTTCATAAACATATTTTTATCATAAATATAAACCATTAAGATAATGTATATGAGTTGAATCCAAGGATAATATCCCCAATAAGGCATAAATAATATCAAAATATGTAATCTTAGATAGGAAATGATTTTGAAGATCATTTATGAAATTTCTTGAAGAAAATAGCCCTTCCACTTTGAAAAAAAAATTAAAAAAATAATATATTATTAAAATTCATTTCTTTGAAAATAAAATTTGAAATTTATTATTGAAGCTTCAAATCAATGATTGTTCATGATGGTAGAGAATTATGTTCATTCCATAAACATAAAATAACGATTCCTTTCACATTTTTGGTAAAAAGTAAAAATAGACTTGTTTGGATTAAAACAAAAAGATTCATTTCAAAACATTTGGTAATGAAATAAAACATAGGTTAAAATTATGTTAAAAATATTTAAAACATTTTTGAGAACATTTTTATAAAACATCAAAATAGAGGAAAAAATATTTTTGACCAATGAGATAAATAAAGACTATTTTTTCATTAAGAACGTTATATTGTTTTCTGAAATACTTAAAGGAAGAAAAATAAAAGGAAAACATGTATTATCAAGAAATAACTATAGGTAAAGAAAATTACTGATAATTATTGAGTATTAGGTCATAATATTTCTACATTATAAACATAATCATAAACAATCTCTAAATATGATGAGATTATAACATAAAAATCTTTATAATGTGGGTATCTTTTAAAACGTAAAACCCAATAAATAAAGAATATCATAAAATAAGGCTTTTAAATATTATGAAAATAATTTTATTCATGATATTACATATAAAATAGGAAGTATATACACCTCATGAAAGAATATATGTGCATAACATAACTTATATCCCAAAAAGGAAATTTGAGACAAAAAATCCCTTACCTTAAATATCAACTTCTTTTGTGTATGTTAAAACATCCTATATAATAAATATATGTTTGTTTTAAATGTATTATATAACCATAATCATATTTATCAAAACATATATGATTTTCTTATATACTTTTATCTCCCATTTATTAGAAATTCATTATTAAAATCACAATTTTGGGTAATAATTTTTTCATTTATCACGTATGTTATTGTTCAATGATTTTGGTCATGTACTTTGATCATGGTTCCATAATATCATGATTTATAACTTTGATATAAATAATAATATATTTATTATATACATATTTTTAGTTATTAATAATGTTTGAGAAAAAATGGATTACACCATTCATGGAGACTGTAGGTTGTACGTACGAATGAATGTTGATTCCATTATTTTGATGGATGGAAATCAAGAAACATAACTGAAAATAAACCATTATATAATCATTATTTTTTCATATATATAACATATATTCATTATATTTACCCTTATTACCTTCCATGTAAATCATAATTGATAAAAAAATATCATTGATTCATGAGATGGTAGTCCGGTAGAGGAAACAAATTACATTTATTATAAAATAAACCTTTTATAATACATTTACTAAAAGAGGAAAAATTATATATATTTTATTTTAACAAAATTAAATAAAAACATCAGTTGAGAAAATAGTATTTTTGAAACAAATACTTAATTTTCAAAAAATTAATTACTTTTTCGTCAATATGTTTTCTTCATATAAAACCATTATACATAATATTTAAAAATTGTTTATTACTATTTATACCACTAAATATAATGTCTAGGTTATAACAGGAACTTTTAAAAAATAATATCAATAATATATTATGTTTTATTAAAACATGTTGTTGTATGTAACACAAGTTAAACTCAGTCTTTTATGTAACACAAGATATCAATGAAATTAAATTTATTTTAAAAAAACTCCATAAAATATCAGGGTTTTACATTCTAAACCCCTAAAACAAACTTATCCATTGAAATTACATCACTATTATTAAAACAAATAAGGATACAGGAACCTCATCATTTTCTAAAGTTCCCACATATCTTCTATAAATTGGTGGTTTCACCACAAAACATTGACCAGGTGAGTGGTATTGGTTCATAATTTTTTTTCTCTATAATACATAATCTCTACCGGTTTCTCCTCATAATAAATATATTTCTCCAATGGTATGGATTTGGTATGTACTTATTTAGGATTGATACATGGACCACATTATTGACTTAAAATAGGTTTTGGTGGAAGTTCCAAATAGTAACCTACTATCTTGATATAATGAATAATTTCAAAAGGGCCAATATACCTTGGGGTTAGCATCCCTTTCATTATGAACCTCATAACCTTCATCCATGGGGATATTAATGAAACTATTTATCACCATTTTAAAATTCTAGATCATTTTTTTTATTATCATTATAACGTTTTTGTCTAATTTATGATCCACTTAGGTTTTGTTGAATATTTATAACCTTCTATACTATTTATCCATCATGTATTGGTCCAAATAGATTTCATTCTCTAATTTCATCCCACCATGTTATATTTATAAACTTATTTTCATATAATGCTTTATAAGGAGAAATATTAATACTCAATTAAAATATATTGTTATATGAAAATTCAAATAGAGGAAATTGTTGATCCCAACTACCTTTCAAATAAAGAGAAAAAGATATCAAAATATTCATTTAGGTTTCAATTTTTATCTCATAATGACTATCTATATAAGTATGATACATTGTGATGAAGCTTAATTTTGTATCCAAAGCCTTCTAAATACTTCTCCAAAACATCAAGGTAAACCGAGTATCCTAATCAGATATAATATAATGTGGTACTCTATACAATATTACCACTTAATGTATATTATAGAATTCTAATAAAGAGATAATTATTCTCAAAAAGTTATGAAATGTGCTGACTTTATAAGGAGATTGAAAACTATACATATATATTTTTTCGCATTATATGTTTTGGGGTGTCCTCTGACAAAATTCATGGTGATGGTTTTCCATTACCATTCTGTTATGGTTAATGGTTGCATCAAACCATTGGAAATTTTTCACTCATCCTAAATAATCTAACATACCAAGCACCAAGATACAATCTCAGAAATATCTCTCTTTATTCCATCCAACCAAAATTACTCTTTCAAATCTCTATATGTATTCATACATTAGAATTAATAGATAATGAACAACTATTAGATTCTTATAATAAATAATTATTCAAAATTGGTATGGATGGAACACATACATGGTCCCTGAATTGTATTATTGCATCATGATCAAATTTAACATCAGGAACATTTCTCACCTTATTTTCAGCTCTGTATAATTCTTCTATGCATCCTTTATCCTCATCAAGATAGATGGTCGAAAACTTATTCGTGAAAGATAAAATATGTCTACTTCATTCAAGATTTCAAGATTCATACTTTAAAAATCCATAAATATTTGATATTCTATTATCCTCATCATAGATAAGATAGTATGATCCTTTGGGCTCAAAACATTGGCCACATTGTTCACTTTCCCAGGAAGGTATTTTATTGGGAAGTTGTAATCATTAATCAATTGTAACCTTCTCCTCTGGTGCATATTCATCTCTTTCTATGTGAATATGCACATAATTTTTTTTTGATCCGTATATATATCAAAACATTTCTAGGTAAACATAATTCCCATATATATTTAATGCAAATATTGTTACAGATAACTCCAATCATGAGTTGTGTAATTATGCTCCAGAACATTCAATTATTATGAGGCCTAAGCTATAACCATGTCATTTTGAATTTTATTTCACTATAATCACCTTTTTGATACATAAAAATGGATAAAAATCATTATCTATTATAGGGTAAAGTAAGAATAGTAACACTGACTAGTCTTCTCTTCATTTCCTTGAAATTCTCATCACATTCTTCTATATAAAGGAACTTTCTCCCTTCTGAGTTAACTTCATGTGTGGGATAGATAGTCCTAAGAAATTTTCTATTAACTCTCAATAATATCCATACAAAGAAAGGAAACTTTGGATCTCAATCAATGTGGTTAGTCAAGGCCAATATTCAATATCCTCTATCTTTGATGGATCCACAAATACCCACTCTATTGAGATTGTATGAGCCAAAAATGAAACTTTTTAAAACTGAAATTCAGAATTTTTAAATTTACATACAACTTTTCTTTTCTCAGGGTTTTTAGTATAATCCTCAAGTAATCTTCATGCTCTTACGTTCTATTTTAATATATGAGATTATAATATATAAATACTAACACAAACTAATCAATGCAATCTCTAAAAACTATATTCATTATATACAAAAAGATATACGGGGAAATTTTAAGACCAAATGGAATCACTATATACTCATATTCTTCATACCTTATATGGAATATTTTAATTGGTATGTATACTTTCTAACCCATCCATTGAGGACATCCAGAAAAAAGATTAGTCAAAGAAAATTATTTATCTCTGCAAAAATTGGTCAAATAAATCAATAATATAGGGAAAAAGAAATATGTTCTTGATTTCAATCCTATTAGGTTCTCAATAATAAATTCTAAGGTGGATTGATCAATATTTATCATTAAAAAATAATATGTGCACCACAAGGTGAAAAGATTGACTGAATGAATCCCTTTTGATGTTCTCTTAGAGATTCTTCTTTAATTATTGTAACAAAATTGGGGATATTCTATAGGGATTATTTGAAATAGGTGAGGCACTAGGTATGGGTTCTATTGAGAAATCAACATCATGATATGGTGGAAGACTAGGAAACTCCTTTAGAAATACATCAAAAAACTTCCACCCAATAGGCATATCATTGATGTTGAGTTTCTCCACCAGAATTCTAAAAACAAACCCTTTTTACATGGGAATAAATACCCAAACAATTTGTGTGATTTCTATAAGAAGTTCATATTTATCATCACTCAAGTAGATGATCAAAGGTTTTTTTGTAATGTAAAACATGACCTACCCTCCTTGAAAATTGATGTGGGATTTATAAAGTTAAATACAATAGTTGTATAATATAATATAAAATTCAAAAACAGGTAGAATAACCAGATTTATCAGAATCATATTCTCAAAAACATCAACAAGAGAGAAATCATAGTCTTAAGATGTGATCACCATATCATTTGGGGGGTTTATAGGTAATTAAACATCTGATCATTAGGGTGAAATTTTTATAACCTTAAAAATTCATCAGAAAATAAAATATTGGGTGGAACTAGAGTCAAATATTACATTTGAAATTATAGAGTGTATGGTAAGTGTACCATTCACCACGTCATTTTAATACCCTCTTTAGAAATAGTGATCACATGAGATTTACCTTTGTATCTTGACTTAATAGGTCACTGAATCCAGTCATCATCATCAACCCTTGTATTTTATAATAGGTTGGAATATGGATTGTTTTCCTTACACTTCAAACACTTGAGTGTGGGTGGATAATTATGCCAAGATTTCACTTTATGCAGATCAATAAGTAATTTTTTCACATCACCCCAGTAGTATATTACCCGATGACCTTCTTTCCCACACTTAAAACATTAACTAGTCCCCATTAGACTATTTCATAAATTTTTCTTCCCACGCATTGAGTATAAAAAAATCATCTTATCTACAATTTTTTAGATTTTATAATGAATTGCATCTCTCTATTGATATCAAAACCATGATATTGATACAAAACTTAAACCTCCATTTCCACCATGATGTAAAGTTGAACAATATCTTCATATATACTAAATTCTATTATAGATAACACCATTAGGATACTTGGTTTTAATCCACTGAATAATTGATCAACCTTAAATTCAGGTTGGATGAGAAAATAAGAAGCATATCTCCTAAGAATTGTAAATACATACTCACAGGTACCAACAGATTCATCATCCTTTTGTTTTAGCTCCAAGAACTCCTTATCCACCTTTATGTGAAAAATATGAGGAAAGTAATTGTTGAAAAATATGTTCACAGAGTCATCTCAATCCATGGAGTTAATTTCATAATTTTTCCTCATATTCTTGATAAGACTCCACCATTTATCCACTTCACCTTCTAAATGGTACACATCAAAAATGAACTTTTTTTGTTTTGAACTTGGGAGGATGGAAAATGCCTTTTTAGTGGTGATAACACATTACACATCCACTAGTTGATAAAAAAACCACTAGAATAAGGTGGAGATTTCCTCATGAATGACTCAACATCAACTTTTCATTCATTTTCTCATTTGGAAGTCTATTATGATTCATAGTTTGAGAAAGTTTTGTGGGAATATAAATGAGATTTTTAATTTTAAGTCACATAACATTTCGTTTATCAGGGGTAAAATAGTTGCATGGTATATCTCATTCATCATTAACATAATTTATTAATGTTCCATAAATAGAATAAAACCAAAATTTATAGTGTGAGAAACACTAATAATAGTTGAAAACACATATTTCTGAAAAATAATTTAGATTATATAAATCAAGACAATTTATTCTAAATATATGACACCATATGTTTAACCTAGTCCATCCATAATAATTATCTTTTAAAATATTTTATGTTGGTTTATTAATAAAATGTGATTTAAGCAAATCATATACCTAGGCAATTCCAAACTAGGTATACAGTAAGCATGTTTTCGTATACCAGGTAGTGAAATAGTCAAGCCTAATACACCTTAATTAGAGTTATTACCCCTAGGCACATCTGTGCCAAAACTGTGTCATGTTGTAGTATCCTAACAGTGTTGTATTTCTTAAAAATATACACCCATTTCTTAAACATAACTTGAGATTCTCACCTACACATAGGATTTTCTTGAGGCTTCTCAATAATTGTTTCTCATCCTAGTTTCCAAATGAATAATTAAACCTATGCTCTAATACCAATGATGGTAGAAGTTTCTTATCATATAAGGTAATTACACCTTAATTTATGAATATTCATTAAATAACTCAAATTCATTCCAAAGGATCATAATATTTTTGTTTCTTCATAAAATTGGGTATATAAACAACTAGTTCATAAGTGAACTATATAATCTCACAATATTTTCCTCATAAATATAACCCTTCTTAGATAAATCATATATAATATATTTCTTCATAACCTATACAAAGGAAACATAAGTAAGGTAAATATTAGAGTCCTAGTAAGGGTAAGAAGGAGAGATATCAATGATCACATAAGAATAACATGAGAATAAGGGTATGAGAACATCAAAATATTATTGGAAAACTGTACCCTGAATGTCAAATATAATAATCTTGAGTCATGGAATAATGATTGGAAGTTTATAATAAATGAATCATAAAGGAATAAAATAACATGAGTCATGAGATCATGTCATTAGCATAAGACACAGAATTATAGAATATACATAAGCATAGAAAATAATTCCCATTGTATCCTTGAATCACTATCATGTATATAATGGTATAATGGGTTCACTCCCAAAACCATCATAGAATTCAATTCTCACTCCCAAGACCATCAAAGTGGACAATGTCTATTACCAAACTAGATTAACTCCACATTCGTTTCCTATCTATTTCATGGGATATAAGTCCATGCCTAATTAATTGGAGTGAAACATATGTCCTACACATCACAAAATGAAAATCATAAAATTTTTACCATAAGATCATAAAACATTATTCATATAATAATATAAGAAAAAAAATAGGTTTCATAAATATTTCATCATATCATAACGTATAGAAAAGATACATGTTTTATAATAATTTCATCATGGCATAAATCTTGGGAATGAAATGGGTTTTATAAACATCCTTTAATCCTTAACAGAAAACATTTAAATAATGAGTAAGAATTGTATCTTTGGATCATATACTCAGTATGGCATAGATATTATCTAAAAATGTCATTTTAGATGTTAAATGATTTAGAAAGATCATTTAAAACATTTCTTGAGTAAAATATTCTTTCCACTTTGAAAAACACTTTTTAAAACATGAATAAATGTTCAAAATAATTTTCCTTGAAAATTCATTGAAAATTTATAATTTAAGCCTAAAATAAAGAATTGGTATTTATTGTAGGGAATTTCATTCATGCCATACATGTTAAAACATATATTCCTTTCACATTTTTAGTAAAAATTAAAAATATACTTGATTTGATAATGAAAAGATGATTACTTTTAGGAAATTTTTTAAAAAATAAAACATTGGTAAAAATGAAAATAAAAAATATTATAAAAATTTGATAACCATTTTAAAAATCACGGATATGTAAGAAAAATAATTCTCTTCCAAAGTGAGAAATAAACTCGGTTTTTCATTAAAAAAATCCTTTTGGTTTCATGTGTTATTATAGGAATAAAAATGGAAAAAAAATATGTATTCTAAATAAATAACCATAGTAGAATAAAATTCATGAGAATTGTTTAGAGGTAGTTTATAAGATTTCAACATTGGAAACGTAATCATAAACAATCCTAAAAAATGATGAGATTGTACTAGGAAACACTATTCACTTTGGGTATCTATTGAGTCATATGCCCCAAGAAATAAATAATATCATCAAATGAAAATATAAAATATCAAGAAAAGAATTAGTTTAGTTATATAACATGCCAAAGGGGCCTTATAGGAACCTCATGAAAGAAGATAGGTGCATAACATGACTTATGTCCCAAAGTAGGCAATTTGTGGAAAAAGATACCCTACCGTAAGTATCAACTCCCTTTGTGACCATTATAAAATCCAATTTAATAAATATAGGTTTATTATAAAACTTTTATAGAACAATAATCATATGTATCATAATATATATCATTTACTAATACAATTTTATCACATGATTATTATCAATTATTTGTTTAAATCACTCTTTCGGAAAATAATTTCTAGATTTATCATGTACGTTATCTTTAAGTGATTTTGGTCCTTGAAATATGATCATGGTTTCATAATATAGAGAATGTTAACTAGGATTATACTATAATATATTTATATATATATATATATTAAACATACTTATATTAATTCATAAAAGTAGAGACAAAAAAATTGATTACATCATTCTAGAAGATGGTAGGTTGTACGTACGCATGAATGTAAATTAAATTATTTGAATGGATGTAATAAAATAATAGTAAATGATAATTAAACATAAAAAATAATTATTATTTCTTATATATCACATATATTCATTTAATTTATCATTATTAACATAAATGTATATCATAAGGGATAAATGAATCACATCACTTCATGAGATGGTATCCCACCACACATATCATCATTATCATATAATTTTTTTTAGAAACACTTTTGAGGTAAAAGTGGGAAACCAAAAAATTACACAAAAACATCAAGCAACCTCATAAGAAATAGCTGAATCTTTTAATTGCAGTTTAAGCCTTTTAGAGACCTTGCCTATGAATATGTGATATTTTATATCCATTATTATAATAATGGTAAAACTATAATTTATATACATTATATCCATTATCAAATCAAACCCTGTAGGTTTTGATGGAAAAAGAGCCACATTAGTTCCAGAAGTGGTAGTCCACCACACAAATGATCGACATTATCATTTCCCATTTGTGGAAAGGGGATATGGATATAGTTAATACCATTTATATAAAAACATATTATTATATTGAATATACTATGGTTATTATATCATCGTGTTATAATAATATTTTAAGGAGGTAGAGGAAAAAATAAAATAAAATGTCTTGTTGAAGAACACTACCTATTCTTTGGGAAACCTCTTTAGGTTTTCAAAAAGAAATTCTTACTAGGTTGAAATTATGATCAAAATAAAAATTATATGATTATCCGAGGGATTTAATTAAGTTATTTGGTTTTGTTTTTTACAAAACAAGCGATTTTTTTAATGTAAAGGGGATATGAGAGGGGTGGCATTTTATTAGTGGGGTGGAGGTCACACTTGGAATTTTTTAGAAGAATGAATTACACCCATGTTTTTATCATGGAAAATCGATATAAAATGGACTATTTTCAAAACATATAATATATATGGTCAAAATATTACCATAAAATAGTAATTAGATAGGTCTTCGGTCATTTTTAACCCATATCTTTTTAGTTTAACCCCCAGCAAACCATTTTTTACCTTAACTACTATAAATAATTTTTAATTTTTTTACAATTAATTATGGTAAAAAATTGATTTTACCATTTTATTTAATATAAATCCTTATAATTTAAAATATTTAATCCATTTTATAAAATTAAAATCCATGTGGTGGTGGAAAAAATTTAAAATTAAACCTGTAGATTTATCGAAAAACCCATTTTCCAAAATAAAAACATTGATAAGATGAAAAGGTTTTTTATAAAAATTAGAAAGGAAATTGATTAAAATGAACATATTTATATTAATTAATATATAATTTAAATAATTTTATATTTAAAACAACATTAAAATAAAATGGATCTTATAAATTCTTTAAACAAATGGACGACTTTAATAAAAACCAGTGATATTCACCATTCATCAAAAAATTAATCATTTAATAAAAACACAAAAATTCACCCAAAAATAATTTTGTTATATAGGTAAAAAAATGAATTTAATTTTTTAAAATAATTGTTCTAAAAGTATAAAAAATTAATTTTATTATTTTTTCACAAAATGATATAATTTTTTTTGAGAAAATAGTATTTTTTGAACATAAAAAGTTATTTCTAAAAATTAAAAACATTTTTGATCAATACGTTTTATTTATATAATACAATTAAACATAATATTTAAAATATATATATTATTATTAATACTGCTAAGATTAATGTCTAGGTTATAACAATCATGTTTAAAAAATAACATTAATAATATATTGAAATTCATTAAAATCATTGTTGTGTGTAACACAAGATAAAATCAGTGTTACTTGTATGAAAGATATTAGAGAAAATAAATTTATTTGAAAAAAATCTATAAAATACTGGGTGGTTTTAGTATAGGTACTTAAAAACTCTCAACCATAGCACTTCCCATCCCTGAGAAGCCTCATGACCCTTATATATTACTTGAAACCTCTCCCAGATTCCAATTCATACCTAACATGTTCTACCCTAGAGTAATGAGGCTTCGAGCTATGTAATGGGTCTCCCTTTACACAAACTAAAATAGGCCTTTAATTTAATAATAAATTGAGGTTTTAGCCCTAACCTTTTTAAAAAAACCTTAATATAAAATTTTATGCTTCTCTGAAATCCTTGAACCTTTGATCCCCTAATTACCCTTCTATAATTATGGTAGTCTTGACTTTATTTGGGAGTTTTCTTTCCTAGGAGTGTGATATTGGAAGTTTTTATTTCATATTATAAGTATCACATCCTTTATATTTTGTGGCCAGTTTTTTTATATAGATGTTTTTGAGAGGTATCTCAGGGGGTAATTTTTCAAACCATTCCCTTCTATCCAAATTTTTTTATTGTTATAGATGAAAAAAATTATTTAAGATGTATCTAATGTAAAGGGATGGATTTATGGATCATTATGTTTGTGTTTTTCCTAGGTTTGGAGGAATTATGATAGAGTTCAAAGGTGTTATCAATGCTTGAGTAGGGGGAATCCAGTTTGGGGAAATACATTTTGGGAGAGAAGTCCTGGATATTGTTTGTTTGGATTTGAATGTACCACGAGCAGTAAAATTACCATGGTGTTTAATGCTCTGAAAAATATTCTACATGTGTGAAATGGGAATGGGAAAATTAATATAGAATCAGGAGCGTTTTTATGTAGGGGTGTAGAGAGGCTATGGGTGTAAGTTAAGGATGATAATAGAGAGAAGGGTGTCTCTACATCATGGCCATCTGTGTGGATTGTAAAAATGGCTTGGGATTCTTCTCTATGCTATAACATAAGTTGTGGTAGAAATAAATGTTAAATTTATAACCTTATAGATGGGTGATCTCACACTTATATACATTTCATGTGTAATATTATGTGGGGGTTAAATTCTTCTCACATGTTATTTTTTTCATCTTTTTTATTTTAGTATGATGGTAATTCATAACATGCAGAAGTGTTATTTTTACCTTTCTTAAGGGTGAGGAAAATTTTCCAAAGCATGATATGGGTCATCAATTTTTTTTATAATTATGTAAATGTTGGCTGATTTAATTTAACCACATGTTAGGGTCTTTAGAGTATCCAAATGGTATACCCAATTAACCCTTACACAATTCATGTTTTCACCTGAGGTTTTGTTTTTATATAAGAAAATTTATATTTTTTGAATTGATCTAAAATTAATTTTAATAAGAATAAATAGAAATAATAATTGAAAATCATGTGTTCAAATCTATTTGGATAAATATAGATCTAAAAAATTGCTTCATTATTTTTAGTAAATCTATAAGTAATCATGTGATGTGGATTAAATGGAAATAGAGTTAATATAAAATAATGTATTGTCTTTGAAAAGTATTTTATTAAATATCTACCAACCGTATCTATTATTTCCATTTTAAAAACTATTATTTTCCATTTTTTATTTTTTTTATTTATTATAGATCATGGATGATCGAAAAATTTTCATTCAAGATCTCCTAGCCAATTTTTTTGACATGATATCTTCCAATATTTTTTCAAAACTACTATCATTTTCTGTCCATGGTCTTTGGATATCATGTGAAGAATCTATCCATGGAATGTATTAAAGAACTCTCTTTATTTTTTATGTGTGTTTATAAATTTTAATTATTCCATGTCGTTTTATCAACTAGGTAATTACCATGAACCAACTTCAAGAAGATAACATAAATAAGAAGATGAAAATAAAAATGGAGAAATGATGCACATGTATTTTATTTTCCAACATTGTTTACACACTCCCACTACTATTATTTTCATATGAAATAAATATAATGTTTTATTAGTGGATAAATATGATCATATGGTAATTGAAATAATCACACAATTCAATTAGTATTTATATTCTAATTTCATTATGGTAATTGAGCCTTATAATTTAAATAACATTATCACTACAATATGATATTTATATATTCCCATTAATTGATATGAAATTGTATTTATATAATAATATGGGTTTTTTTTTTCTTTTTTTACCAATAATATAACATCCTTGAACCTGCACTCTTGAATCTGGTGCGAAAAATTGAAGTATTACATTAATGGATTTGATAGCTATAAATTTGACCCAATTTTTTCCTTCCAAAGAATAAAATTTCAAAATAAAATATTGGATCACATACAAACCTCAGTACCTTTAAGGTTTAGTGTTTTTTAGATTTTGGGAAAACACTTAACAATTTTAATTCATAATAAATTGGCACATATTGATGAACATTGTCTCTTCCTATAACCATATTTTCTTATTTCACATTAGTTCATCAACATCATCTATGTGAAATCCTACTAGACACAATTCATTTAAAATATTTTTTCATATCCTAGGGAAATAGAAATGTGATATATTAAGATCAATGCTTAATAAGGAAAAACATAAGCCATAAAAATTGGATGTTATGAATGAGAATAATATGATCATATGGGTGTGATGACATAATAAAAGTTCATGAAGATAACATTATAGAATTAATACTCATAAATACATGGATAATCAATCATGAATCATTGAATAAATCTTTAATAACAGAAATAGTCATAAGAATCAATAATTATGATCCATGTGATGTCAATCTTGATCAAAGGAAACATTTATAACCCATAAAAAACATAAAAAATGTGTTTTTATATTAGAAAAATACCTTCATATAGAACATAAAGAACCCTAAAAATGGAATAACCTATATGAATGAATTCCATCTCTAGAGTACCCAATGCATTGGAGTGCTATCTAGGTTCACCCATTATATAATCAATAACGGGATGACCTAATTCTATCGGGGAACACCCATTGTAAAGAAATTTCATAGAACCATATCATGAATAAAGTATATTTAACTTTCAACCCATCATAAAACTCATTAAAACATCATTTATTCATTTTTTAAGTTGATTAACCCTTGGAAAAGAAATGGGTTTCATAAAAATCTATTTGAAAAATGATTAATCTATGGAAATGAAACGAGTTCCTTGAAAATCTATTTTAAACATAATTAAACCGTGGAAAAGAAACAGGTTCCATAATAATATCATAATCTATCCAGATAAAGAATAATAATGATAACAATACCCAATATCCCTATTTGTGTTTAAGTAATAGTAGGGTTTGTTGAATTTGATGAATAGAAATAACATTAAAATATCATTAAAAAATTCTTGAGAAAATTACCTTTTCACTTTGGATAATGTCAAAAGATTTACTATTTGTTGTAAAATTATTTTGAAAGATCACTTGGAACATTTCTTGAAAAATAATCTTTTCATTTTGAAAAAAAAACTTTTTTTAAAATGATTTCAAAGTCCTTTTATTTTAAATAATCCTTAAAAGTTATAAAAAGGAACCATTAATGATCATTTTATGTAATAATTGGGGATATTTTAAATTACACATTGAAAAAAAACATTTTAAAACCTAAAAAAATTGAAAATAATTTTTAAAAATAAACATGGAAACATATAGACAAAATTTTAAAGATAATTTTAAACATTTTTAGATAACATGATCATGGAATAAAAAGAATTTTTAGTCAAAGAGAGAAACAATGTTGAATTTTCCATAAAAACATTTTCTCAATCATTTTAAGTGACAAAGAGTGGAATGTGATAGTATTATATGAAAACACCATTACTAATCATAAGATAATAAAATTAAAGGTTTTTGTTATAAAATTGTAAAATAATTTCATTTAGTGGGAATCCAATAATAAATAATCCCAATTAAAAGGGAAATTGTAACATAAAGCCTTTGCCACATTGGTATATTTTAAATAATCAGCCCCATGAATGAATAACATAAAATGAATATCTATATATTTTTTAACAAAATTATAATTATTATATAACATATGAAAGGTTCTATAGATGCAGTTCAAAAATGAATATAGGTGTATATCATAATATATGTTCCAAAGAAGACAATTTGAGAAGATAAACCCTTATAATGATAATAATGTTGAAGTGAGAATTAATCAATGAATTTATTTTTATCAAAAGTAAATATTCAAAAAAATTGTAAACAAAACATAATACAACCAAATTTTATTTCACACATAATCTTATAATTTCAATGACAATGAATAAATAATACAACCCAATGAATAGAAATTGATTTATGAAATTATTTAAAACATGGTAACTTTAATTCAGATCCCCCTGGATAAGAAAATAAAATTGAAACAAAAAATATCATGATATATGAATTATTTCTTATATTACACATAAAAGGTGAATTATATATAGCCTATAAAATAAATTAGGTGCATAATATTAAAATATGCCTCAATGAAGTAAAAATGAGACGAAGACCCTTACCGATTTGGTAATCTACGGATTAAAACCTCATAAAATAGAGAACCTTGTATAGATTTTTAAAAACCAATAATATTCATTAAAATAAAAAAAATTAAATTCATGTAAATTATATAGACTACACAATAAAAATATACGATGATTATGGAAAATGTCTCACATAAATAAAAGTGAGACAATTAACCCTAACAAATATATTATCATTGGGGTGAGAATCAGTAAATAATGTAATTATGTGTGACAAATTTAAATGCACATAAAATAATTGAAAATACAACATAATATAATCAAGGTTAACTCCACACATATTCTTGGCATAAAATAATCGACGATGTATATGTTTAACCCAATGAATTCAAATTGAGTTAAGAAAACCCTTCCCTCGAGTCAAGCCATTCTAAATATGCCCTTTAACTCCTTTATAATAAACATATATAAAATATTTTATTTATTATGAACCTTTTATAGGTATAATACCATATAATTAAATAATTTATTTTATTGATTTTTAATTTTATATTTAAATACTTAATCAGTGAAGTTCAAGTCATGTGTTTTGAGGATGTTTCATTCATTATTTCAAAAATGGATTCAGTGTGTTGACCTTGGTTAAAGAGATAATTATTTAAAAATCACCATAATAAAAATAAAGTCATAATTATATTTTTTTTACAAAAAAATACACTTTTAAATACAATCATGATATATGGTTTTGAAAAATTAACTACGTTACAATCATGGAGATGGTAAGTCGTACATACGCTTGAGTAACATCTCTATTTTCAAATAATAATTATAGAAAGAAGGTTTGGAATATTTTATCATTTCATAATTATAATAATATTGTAAATAATATATTAATTTTTCAAATATACTTATATATATCATCCATGTGATGTGGTGATGAAAAAATAATTTCATCGCTTCGTGGAAGGGGTAGTCCACACGTAGCACGAACGACATTATAATTTATTAGTATAAGAAATAAAATGATATATTATATTTTCATAATGATAAATATATCATTATTATTTTATTTATATTAGATATATTCTTTTATATTATCTTCATTACCTTCCATGTAATGAATTACTGAAAAATAAATCACATCATGTCGTGAGGCGGTAGTTTGTTGTACACACGAGTTCCATTATTTTATTCCCCCATAGAATGGAAAGTAAAAAAAGTTATATATGATATCATACTTCGATAAGTATAAATATTTTAAAAATATAAAATATATATATATATACATTAAATTGAACATTATAATAATCTATGAGTGGCGTTGATGGACACCAAATTACATCGGTCCACGAGGCAGTAGTCCGCCATCCACATGAATAATGGTTTCATTTATGATATGATATAAGAGGATATGGATATAGATTATTAAATTAAATTAATAATAAAATATCAATATATGTTAGAAACTTGTGTCATTATATAACCATAATTGAAAAATATTTTATGGAGGTAGAATAAGAAATAAAATAAAAATACGTGGTTACGCACGATAACTATTTCTCAGAAAACCTCCTTAGTTAAGCACTGAAATCCCTCTTATGATGAATTTATTTTCAATATATGGTCTCTAGGTCATGGTTACATATTATTTTTTAATAATTTATCAATAAGTTTATATTGAGTATGAAACTTATAAATATATTTCATATAGTGAATAATAATATTAGTACCACACAGTTTAATGGCATGGTTATAATGTTAATGATTAAATAATAATATTTTAATAGAGTATTTTGGTTCCTTTAATATCAATGTTGTGTGTTGAGTGCACTATCTATCATTATCTTCTTTTAAAATCTCAGGGTGTTAGATTCTCCCCCCTTAAATAATTTTTTGCCTTATTATTTTTACTTTATCTTGGTACAAAAATTTTGGACATTTGAAAACAACTTTTTTGGAAAACCACATCATAAAAAGTGTTAATAAAACATACTATTTATGTGAGATAATGATAGGTATGAAGTTTATCTTGAATAACACATAACTGGGTTTCAAAATAGGAAAACATTAGTTGTAAGTGAATATATAAACATAGAATAAAATATTAATGCCCAAATAATAATATAGAGTGATAGAGATAATTGATCGAAATAAGTTGATTGGACATGAAAAAGTGAAAAACCAAAAAAACATAAATCAATGATGTTTGAAAAAGTCCATTGATTTTATCAGAAATAATGGTAAAAGGAAAAATATTTTATTCCAGGATAATTTTCTTATTGTTGAAGAATTCCTTTACAATGAAGAACATAACGAAATATACATACTTTAAAGGAATAGTTTAATCCTTTAATCAATATTCATCACAATCTCATATTTTTCTCCCAATAATGAGTATCTAAGAATAATTTCTCATTATTTAAGCACTAAAATAAAATTTTAAAGGGACATATAACCATACAAGTGAAAACATGCTTTTCCTCCTATCTTTAGAACTTAACCGAATCCCAAATGGTTAGAACATGGTAAGATTTTTCCCAAAATTAATAAACCTTCATATGATGAAATAATATAGTAATCTCCAAAATTGAATAGTAATATAGAAAGTTCAAACTAAATCATTCCATAAATGAATAACCCTATATCCTCAATAAACTCAACATTAAATTTTGTTTTAACCTCAAAGTAAATCTCATAAATTTCATCATTTATACCCTAAAATATAGTGATATTAATCTGAAATATCATTAATAACTCATTCATCAAGTCACTTTTAACACCCATGATCATCTATATGATACAACATGTGTTCCAATTATTACATCATCATCAAAGACATGGTAAACCATAAAGTTCCCCAATACCATTAAACTTATCTCCATAAAATTAATTGTATTATTACTAAAATAATAGTTCAAATTAACCCTAAGGGTTTCATATACCTCAACCTAAAAATATTTCTCTAAAAATTTCAGTAATCACTTTATGATCTCATTACCTATAACCAAAAATGGGGTGTCTAAAACATTGAACATATGATCAATAATAATCATATAGACCTATGATTGTATCCATAAATATTAATATAACCTCACATGAAAAAATTATAGTCTAAAAATTTCTTTAAATCCTACTCTAGTACCAACTATATCATCCCCAAACCTAAACTCTCGAATCTAGTGCTAAAAACATAAGTATTACATTTCCTTCTTAGAACTGATAAATGTGACCCAAATTTTTTCATCTAAAACATACAATATAAAAAGTAAATATTGGATGAATTAAATACCCTAGGATATTTTATGTTTATATCTTTAGAGAATTAGGAAAAAAACATATGAACTTGGATTCTTAAACAACTAGCTCATTAAGATGAACATTGTCTCCCGCTATACCCATATTTTCTTATTTCACATTAGGTAATCAATATCATATATACAAAACCCTTAGAGACATAATTAATTTAAAATATCCCTTCATAAACTTGGGAAATGGAAACATAATAAGGGGATCTAAAATTATCAATAAGCAAAAACATAAGTATTAATAACAAAATGGCATCAGTGAGAATAATATGATCATAAGGGTATGATGTCAAAATAAATGTGTGTGAGTATAAATCAAGATAAATCATACCCATAAATACCTAGATAATCAATCATGAATCATGGTATTAATCTTTAACAAATGAAAGATTCAAAATAATCAATAATAATGATCCATGTGGTCTTAGTATTCATCACATGAAACATTTATAACCCATTAAAAGAATAATAAAATCTTGTTGGTATCTTGGTACATTACTTTAATTAAACACTAATATAACCCTTAAAAATGGAATAACCAATACGATAAACTTCTATATCCACATTACCCAATGTATTGGAGTGTTCTCTAGGCACACCCATTGTAAGCTATAATGGGCTCACCCGACTCTATTTGGGAGAACCCATCTTATAATCAATGTCCATGAACCATATCACGAATAAAGTATATAAAAATTTATATTATAAGGAAACAAAAAAAATAAAAATTATACATTTAATGTGTTCATTAACTCATAGGAAAAAATGATTTTCTAAAAGATATGTCTAAATAATGATTAACCCATGTAAATGAAATGGTTCTAAAATAATCTCTTGGAAACCTGATTTACCTGTGGAAAATAAATGAGTGGCATAAAAATATCATAATCCATCTATTGAAATAATAACAATAGTATCGATAAAAAATATCCCAATTGTAGTGTACGTAACAATAAAGTTTTTTTATTTTGATAAATGGAAACACCATTAAAATATCATTACAAACATTATTGAGTAAAATAACCTTTTATGTTTGAGTAAAATCAAAATATTTCTTCATAGATGTAAAATGATTTTGAAAGATCAGTTGGAAAATTTCTTGATAAAAATATCCTTTTTATTTTGAAAAAAAATTAAAATTTAACACATTTTCAAAATCATTTTCATTGAAAATAAACTTGGAAACATATAAAGGAAGCTTTAATGATCATTTAAAACAACAATTGAGGAAATTTTCCTTTCCACTATGAAAAACACTTTTTAAAAAATAAAGAATTTTCATAATAATTTTATTTAAAAATAATATTTTAAGGTTATAAACTAACATTTGATGATCATTTAAAATATTATTTTAATAAAATTTTATAAAACACAAGCATTTAATAAAATACTTTTTCCACCGAAGAGAGAAATAAAGTCAAATTTTCCTTAATAACATTTTCTCATTCATTTTAAGTACCAAAGAGAGGAAATTGGTATTGCTACATGAAAACATCCTAAAAACCCATAAGATAATAAAATGGAATGGGTTTATTTGATAATGATCAAATATAATTCTTTAATTTAAATACAAGCACAAACAATCCCGGTTAAAAAAAATTATAGCATAAAGCCTTTTCCCCTTTTATATCTTTTTAATAATAAGACCCATGAAATAATAGCTTCAAATAGAAATATAAATATCATGAAAATAATGATATTAATTAAATAACATGCCAATGAGGCATTATATAAACCTCATAAACTAATATACATGTATGACATAACATAAATTCCAAATATGGCAATTCGATATGAGAAACCCTTATAAAGATCATAATGCTGAAGTGAGAACTAATCAACGAATTAGTTTTTTGTATCAAATGTAAATCCAAATAAAAAAACTATATATAATACATATGATAATCAAAATTAATTACACATATAATCTTCTAATATCAATGATAATAATGAAATAATATATCATAATGAATAAAAAGTGATTTATGAAATTCTTTACTACTTGGTAACTTTCAAATCTAATCCCCATGGGTAAAAAAATTAAAATTGGACTTCAAAATATGATGGTAGATGAATTATTCATGATATTACATGTATAAGTGGTATTTTATTCACTATATAAAATTTATTAGGTGAATAACTTTAAAATATTCCTCATTGATGAAAAATTGAGACGAAGTCACTTACCACTTTCATAATATATGGATCAAAACATCAAGAAAGAAATAACCTCATATTAATTTTTAAATCCCAATAATTTTCATGGAAATAATAATAAAATATATTCGTGGGTATTATATAATCTATTCAATAAAAATATGTGTTGAATATGGCATATGTCTTACAGAAATAAAAGTGAGAAAAGAAAATCTTACAAGGATTATATCATTGGGGTCAGAATAAATCAATCAAGTAATTATTTATGATAAATTTAAATCAAATAATATAAGTGAAAAAAATAACATAATTATATGTCATTACACACATATTATTGGAAAAATATAATTAATTAAGTATTTATTTAACCCAATGAATGGAAATTTAGGTAAGAAACCACTTACCTCAAGTCGAGACATTACATGTATACCCTTTAACTCTTGTATAACAAACTTATATCTACTATTTGGTTTCATAAGAAAATTTTATAGGCTAAATAAAATATTCTTAAATAATTTATTTGGTTTATTTTTAATTTAATTTTTAAATATTTATTTAGTTAACTTCATATAGGGTATTTTGAGGATGTTCGGTTCATTGTTTCAAAAACTACATCGGTGTGTTGACCGTGGTTGAAGAGGTAATTATTTAAACATATAAATAATAATAAAAATTACATAATTATAATATTTATACCTAAATTATAATTTTAAAAACAATCATGAAATATGGTTATGAAAAATTAACTATGTCACAATCATTAAGACAATAGGTCGTACATACGCATGAGTAACGTCTCAATTTTCAATGATAATGATGGAAAGAAGGTAAGTAATATTTTTTCTTTAAATAATGATAAGAATATATTAAATAACATATTATTTCACTAAATATACATATATATATGTGTGTTTGTGTGTGTGTGTGTGATCTTAATTTGATGTTGTGATGAAAAAGTAATCGCATTACTTCATGGAAGAAGGTTGTCCACACGTAGCACAAAGGACGTTATCATTTTTCAGTGTTAAAAAGAAAATGATAAATTAACTTTTAAGAATGAAAAATATTTCATTAATATAATTATTATTTTATTTTTACCAAATATATTCGTTATCATTATCCTTATTACCTTCCATGTAAATTGATTGAAAAAAATGAATCACGTCACGTAGCAAGGTAGAAGTTTGTCGTGCACACAAGGAACGTTGTCGTATCGCCCAAAGAATGGAAATTAAAACAAATATGTGATTTAATATTAAAATATGTTTAAATATGTTAAAAATATCATAAATATACTTTAAATCCATCATTATAAGTCTTGAAAGCTGATGATGGAAAACAAATTACATCGGTTCGTGAGATGGTAGTCTGTCGTATACATGAATGATAGTTTTGTGTCTCATTTGATGGAATATGAGATGGATTTAAATCAATACATTAAAATAATAACATATCAATATATTATGGATATTTTTTTATAATATAATCATAATTTTATAATATTTTATGGATTTGGAATAAGAAATAAAATAAAAATTCACAGTTAAGCAGAATGCCTCTTCTTCAGACAACCTCCTTAGGTATGAACCAAATCCGTCATAGGATAGAATAATGATCTAAATATGGAATCTAGGTCATGATTATGGATTTTAGGAAGTTTTTTGGGTAGGTATTGGATGAGAAAAATGAATTTTATGGTGTAATGAGGATAAGAGAGTGGGTAGCCATTTATAAGTGAGGTGTGTGGCACACTTGTCAATATTAAAAATAAAAAGGTGTACCAATGTTTTTAACAAGATGGAAGGGTTGAAAATAAAATATTCCTAATAAATAGACATTATAATGATTAAATATTTCTAGAAAATTAAATTTAAAAAAAACTAGGTTATTTTATCCCTTATCTTTTTAGATTAACACCCGGGTAAACCCATTTGCTGCTTAACCACGGTAACAATTTTTTTTTTATTTTGAATATTAATTATGGTCAAAATTTAAGATTTCTATATTAGAGAATATAAATTATTCTGATTCCAAATATTTAATTCACTTTACCAAATTCAATTAATATAAGTGCAAATTTTAAATTTAAAAAAACCCACTAACATGATGAAAAATTGGGGTTTCATAGTGTATTTTTCAAGAAAAATATGATATTATATTAACTTTATGACTAGTAATAATAATTTTATGAATATAAAATAATATTAAATGTTATATAATATATAAATTTAATTTAAAACATTCCTCATTAGGGAATATTTTAATTAATTTAAATTGATAGAAATTATGAACTTTAAAATAGTATTTAGAAAAATCCGTTTATAAACCAAAAAATACACTTATAAAAAAATAAAATATAATTTTTATAAAAAAAATAATTGTATTAAATTTTATTAAATGATACATATGTTACCTTAAATAATATTCAAAACATAGTGATACTTTCATGAAACTTAGTTTATTGAAAAGAAATGACATTTTTACAAAAATCGGTATTTTTCATTATTCACTAAAAAATCAATATATTTCTAAAATTCCACAAATATTTACCCTAAATTAATTTTTATATTATGAATTCAAAAATTCAACTCGTATTATCAAATAAATTTTCTGAATTTTATATAAAATATTATAATATTTTCTCAGAAAACCAATATAAAACATTTTTTAAAAAACATATTTTTGATGAATAAAACGACTTTACTAAAGAAATTTGATTATATAAAAATAATTTGTCAATAAATTTATATTTATTATGAAATTTATAAATATATTTCTTACTGTATTTAATATTATTCATACTTTTAAATTTAATGGCTAGGTTATACTGATCATGTTTAAATAATAATATTTTAATAGAGTATCCGTGTTCATTTAAACTCCAAGTTTCTAGTCTAGTACACTATCGAACATAGACTTATTTTAAAATATTGGGTTATTATAGTTAATACCCCATATAATTATGTAATAAAAATATATGTTAAATTAATGTAATTCTTGGACAATCATGACTTGAATGATGTAAATGTTGGCCCATGTGATATAAATGACTAGAAATAATTTTTTTGTTAATGTTTTGTGGTTATCACATTGATATATGATGTGTGGTTTGTTAGTGATTCATGAAAAAATGGTATGGTATAAATTAATAAATGTGTAAAATGGTCCATGCCTGGGAAAAAACAGTGAGTTTTAATTAAATATAGAGAAGTAGTGCGACTAGAAAGAAATAGATAAAGACAATATTTTAGATATAAATGCATGAAATAAATGTGTAAAAGATTGATATAAATTTGGGTGATGGATGATAAAGTTATGTACTTTAATATGGTAATTAAATTCTTTAATGAAACTAAAATTATTTTATGAATGTAAATCTAGGAGTGGTTGAATGGATGAATAAATTGGAACAATAAATGGCTTTTGTGACTGGTTTAGTATGGTTTTTGGTTTATGTGTGTGATAAATGTGGAAACTATTTTGAATTGGTATTGGGTGGATATATGAGTTATTTTAAGGTAGTTATTGTATTCTTATAGGCTATAATGTTTGTGTTTCTATTATATCAAGTATTTTTCTTGTGATTTCTAAATTCATCCCATATGAGTTGAGTATTGTGTACTAATTCCAAATTATTCTATTAAAGGTGTTCTTCCTACTATATAGGTTGGTGAGGGTGTACGACTGAAAACCACCGCATACTTTTTCACCCTTTAGTAGTAGACTAGTAGTAATAGCTTAAGGTTTTTATGATAATGCAAGGTGTGGGAGTGGAATGTGGTGTACTGGTGATGTCTTATTGATGGATCTATGGTGTTGATGGATATGTGGTGGGTCGTGTGTGGTAAGAGGAGTGAATGAGGTATATTCCCTTTTATATTGATGATACCTTACTTTCCATGCCTTATAAGTTGATTTATGTGGTATAAGGTTGATGATGAGGATGTCATACTAGATATGTTGCATTTACCTGATGCTAACCCAAAATGTTGGATCTTATGAGAGTAGGTGTAGGTAGGGTTGTGACCAATCATATATCAGGTTGGAAGGTATGGGAGCATTTGATATTTAATGTTGGGGTTTTAGAGTGATAGACTAATGGAGAACTGGTTTAAGGGAGGTTAGGATTATGCTTTTATGATATATTTTTACTTGGATGTGATACTTGTTTAATGTGACTAAGTGAGGATGGGAATGGCTATTTGACATCATAGATGCATGTTAGTTATATTATTTACTCACTGAAGAAAAATTAGACTTTATAAAATTTTTAAAAGAGGTCCTGAGGAGGATCCTAATGAGTATACATCTAAAGATCACCCCTATATATCTTCTAGGTGATCATTAGGGTTTTGGTGACAGAGCTATAAAGGGATAACTTAGAGATCGAGTTTCTAATTGGAGATAATTCTTAGAAGTTATTTTGAATTTAATTTGGGAGATTTATCATGTATGATATGGGATTAATTATTATATTTATTTCAATGGATCTTAGTTTTTTATATTATGTGTTTTTAATTGGTGTTTCTGCACTTATCTCTTGTCATAAATTTATTAATTGAGTGTAATGACTCCCATTGTGTGTTTTATACCCTCACTACTAGTCTCCAGCCTATAGCTCATTGGTGTTGTGCTTTGAAGGAGACTCATTCTCCACAGTGCTAGACCAGGTGGGGTATTGGTCAGGGGAAAGGGGTCATGAAAGGACTTATGTGAGATTTATTCATTTCTCACGGGATTACCTACAGATAACAATGATTGGTGTATATTCATAGTCCATGTGAAAATGAAATGATCATGTACAAGGGATATGATAAAGAACCCAGTTACTCTAATAGTTATTTAGGAAAACATCTATTTTATTTTTTATTAAAATTATACGTGTAAAAAATCTATCTTGGATATTGAAATCAATGGATATTGAACATTTTTTATTTTTTATGAAATTTTATTTTCATCAGTTTTAGTTAAAAAAATTGGTTTAAGAAACCTAACATGATTATTTTTCATAAAACATACACATCTAATAAACTATCTTGAATATTTAAATCTATGGATTTTAATCATTTCAACTATTTTTGAATTAATTTTTATATTAATCAATTTTAGTTAGACTTTTTGGGTTCAAGAATCATGATATAAAAAATTATGAAACTTACACATGTAATGACACAACCTTTAGAAATATATTTTTAAATTTATAAATGCTAATAATTTTAGTGATTTTTATAATAATATCTATATTAATCAATTTTAGCTACACATTTTATAGTTATTAAAGAAGGATGTTATAATTTTTTGTGACAATTATTTTTTATGTATCATTTTCAAATATTAATTTTTATTCATCTATATTAGTTAACATAATATATATTATTTAATTTCTATTATTATAAATAAAAATTTTCTTACCACTAAAAATTATTAAATTCAAATAAAATACAGGTACACATAATGTCAGTGTATTAACATAATTAAATGATTAACACGTTGGTATAAGAACATTTATCAAGGTTTTTGTCTATTTTTTCATATTAATATATCTATAATTATTAAATTATTTAATGAAATTAATTTTTTATTTTAAAAAATACATTTCCATCACTATAGATGATCCTCACATAGTAGAGTCTTCTTCTCATAAAGAGATGATGATTCAAAAATTTGGTAGACATGAGATTACATATTTACCTAAATTTTCACATTCTCATGGGGAGAAGAGGATGAGAATAGAATTTGATGATAATAATACTCTAATATACTCGATTTCAAAGAATTTTTTATGTTATATTGAAATGAAGGGACATTTATATATCAATATTTTATATCCCGACTGAAAGAGTTGCATCAAGAGAATCAAAGATTAAATTTGGGAATATATAACTGAAAAAAATTTCATCTTCATTATATTTTTCAAATCATCAAATACTATATATATTTTTTGACTAATATTTAATTTATTCAATTATATATGTCATTTTAATTTCATGATATGGAAAAAATTAAAAAGTGGTTGATATAATTTGTGTATGTTATATGGAGACATTTTAAATCCAAATAAACATCAAATAATAATATCAAGAAAGAAAAAAAATTAAAACTCATGCTCGGAATATGGGTTAATAAATATAAAGATGTGAGTGAATTTTGTCACCAACTAGTGGGATGCAACCTTTATTAAATGAAAATTATTGATTGGAAAATCAATTGGAAAAATTATTTGTCAGTTTCCTAAATACTTATTCATTTATTCTTATATTACATGCCTCTAAGATGTGTCAGTAAGATATCCATTAAAAAAAATATTTAACCTCATACTTTATCAATTGGTAGGTATTAGTTACTAGAGGAGAAAATGACTGCTGAAATGTTTAATGAATTAAGATATAAATTGGTTAGTATCTCAAAAGTGATTTAGTCCATCCCTTTATCTCCCCACACATTCCATGAAAATTTGGAAATGATAAGGATGGAAAAAAATATTACATTTCATAAGGATCCATCAAGAAAAGATGCTAATAATATTGTAAGAAGATAATTATTACTTTCCTCAAATATTTTTGTTTCATAAATTCATCGCACTTATATAACATTTTCATATATTATTTCTAGATGGACTTTAGGATAAATTAATTCAAGTGGTGCTTATCTTCGAGGGTAGGATGGAAATTCTGACTTCTATGTTAGGAGAGAAAGAACACTCAAGCCATGTGAGAGGATATGAGGTGGGGGTGAGTATTAGAATTTTTTCTTATCCTAATATAACATCAATGGAGACAAAATATAGAGTAAAAATAGAATCGTTGAATACTGAGCTATGATGGATGAGTCAGTTTATAGAAAAACTAATTATATTTTATATAAAAGCTATGTTTTTTGTAACGATGAAACATACACAACCTCTAAATCATATCGAGCCGACCCATTCTAAATATCTTGATCCTTTACCTCCTAATTCATAGTTGAATATTTATAGTGAATTACATATTGGTGATACCCAATAATATATTATAGAATATAAAAATATACATAATATGAGTTATTATGAACATCTCCAACTTATGAAATAAATTAATGTTAGAGTATTAGTGTAGGATATTATTTATCTCATGACTTCAGTTACATTACTTACCAAGGAGGTGGCCATAGTTGGATAAAGTATGGGTCATTTTTTAATATCATTGGCTAATCATTTTCATTAGTTTCCATATGAGGTATATATTTCTACCTTATTTTTTATTTATCTTTAATTTATAATTACATGTATTTTTTCATACATTCAAATTATATAGGAGTATCTAAAATCTAACAATTCATTGGAAAATAAGGAAAATTTTCAAGAACAGTGTAACATCCCCCAATATGGCACTCTATCACATGGCTCAAACAGGTTGGTTACAGGACCTCAAGCGTGCCACCCCATATTCCAGAGGCTACCACCTAGTAGAAATGGTGTGAATAGTATAGTGGGGAGACTATACACTCTATAATAGAGTTACAACATAGTGGAAATATATAATATAAATAAATAAATAAATATTAGAGCATGGAGAATAATGGAAACATTTCAATACAGTGGAAAACCAATAAAAAATTCAACTGAACAAACCAATAAACAATAAAGTAATAAATTAATGAAATGATGAGCAATATTATTAAAATACTAGAAGACTCAAAAGAACCAGGTCTCGTACCCCATGTCTGACCCATCTCCAAAACTCTAGCCCATCCAGCAAGCAACAATCAATAGTAATTTCCTTTTACCTTGTCCAATCCAACATCCATGTAATCTTCTCATGTAACACATAGCTTCATAAGTAGTGTGTGAGTATAAATCATTAGGTTGACACCACCATGCCTAAACATAACCAGTCTGATAAAAAGTGCATGTAATAATGAAATAAAAAAGTGTATTAATTAATTAAACAATTATATTAATACCACATCAACTTTCTTCGACACCATGTTGTAATGTCTCTGAGAATGTCTCAAAACCATGCTAACCATAAACATATAACCATGGTAAACATAACATGCCTCAACACTATACCAGAATTTCATTGAGCATGTCTCACAACCATGCCAAAAATAACCATATATCCATGGTATAAATCAAACAAAACTGGGCCAAACCCTCTATATAATCATTAAAGCAATCAATTAGGGTCACAACTGATGTATAATCATTTCATCATGTTTCTGGTCCAATCCTAGTTTATAATAATTTCAACATGTCTCAAGGTCAATCTCGTTATATAAGCATTTCAGAAAGTGTCACTGGGCATAGCATGCTATATAAGCATTTCAGCATGGAAAAAACAACACATGTCATAACAAAAAGGATATCACAATATAATATCATTAGGATCAATGGTTAATTATAAAACTAATCATTTATCTTTCAATTACACATTTATCTTGTCATTTGGTCTTATACCAATATCATATTCATCAATTCAATAATAATTCCAATCCATGGTGAATCTATACCAAGCAACCACCCAAATCCCATGTCATGATTAACACAAATTAAACCACTAATAAGTTTATTTATAATCAAGGGTTCACTCACCTGAACACTGGTGATAAGAAAGGTCAATAACAAAATAGATCCAAAGGGATACCAATTAATAGTCAAATTCATCATTTAATTAATTTAGGAAGGAGTTTTGTTGGTGCAATCAGAATATTACACATACTTTGAAATTAAATGGATCATAGGGTAATGTTTTAGACCTCATACCTTTAACCGATGATCAAAAATGTCTTCCATCAGTATTTTCCAATGAGAAAAAAGGTGTAGATGATTGCAAGAATGATCATATTTCATAACTGATCAAGATAAAAACAAAAAATGAAAACAGTTAAGAGATTATACCACATCAGCTAGAGAACAAAGGGAGATTAGGTAAAACCTAAATATAATGACTTATGGGGGATTGATTGCAAAAATGGGACATCCAATAGGGAGTTTGTCACTCCAAAATAGGGTTGAGAAGATAGGTCCTCACATGATATGAAATAAAAATCAGCCTCGTGATAAACATTAAAATTTCTTCTCAAGAAATTACATGGTGTTTAATTCACATAAAGGTCGTATATTTCTTTTTAGAATGTTATGCTTGAAAACTCATTATCATGGATTAATCTTAACCATGCTCTAATTTTACATGGTATGTATGGTTTACATGATGTGTAACTGATTCACTACCTACACTAGTTCATGACATGTCCATGAACAGTTAAATGTAGTGTAACCAATGTGTTTCATGTGATCTTATAATAGATTTTTGTGATCATGAATTTTACATAAGGACTAGGTCCACCCCTGAATCCTTCCAAATCATGGGAAACCCATATTAAATCCATTTAACACATTTATACCTAGACTCCATTAATTCAAAAATATATATATCCCCCAAAATTAGTTCATTTCTTCCAATAGAGGATCTCTCAATTTGAAAAGGACTCGTCCATAAAAGCTCAAACAAAAAACAAGAAAAGGAGTACCTAGAAAAATATGGGATCTTAAAACCTCACCACCATATAATAGCTCATAATATTCTATGTCTATCATAGAAGAAGGTTCTAGATAATATCTCTAAATCTATGACACATAGAACATGTCATTCATGGTGATGTAGAACTTTGGAAGAGCTTATTGGTACACCACTAGACCGACCATGTCAACTATGTCAAATGTCCTGAACAACCTATGTGTTAATGTTCCCTTTTCCTAACATGGAGTTTCCTCAACCTAGGTGATTCCTTAAGTAAAAGATGTTGAACAACCTCTAACAATTGATGCTATCTCTGATGTTTAGTGTAGGATTCCTACCTTCTCTTCAGAGTCACAAACCATTGTATGATCAGCTAAACTTTCTCATACATCTCATGTATGAGACTAGTCCCAAGAAGCACTGACTCACCAGCCTCCACCCAATAATAAGGAGAAATACATGGAGTTCCATACAAAGCCTCTAAAGGTTTCATATGTATTTATTCCTAGAATATTTTATTATATGAAAATTCCATGAGGGACATAATATGCTCCCATAAACCACTGAAATCCAAAACAAAGGCTCACAAAATATCCTCTAGAACATGAATAGTCCTCTTAGGTTGACTATTATTATAAGGATGATAAGTCATAATCAAAATAAAATTTGATCCCAAAGACTTATTAAGACCCTTCCAAAACTGTAATGTGAAATAAGTATCTCTATCTAAAATGATACTCCTCAGAACACCATGATGTCGAACTAACTCACACATATATCAACTACCCAAAAGCATGAGTATAAGAGAATTTAATTTCATAGATACTCCTCCCTAAGACACATGATCATCTGGATGTATGTCTTCAAAGAGGTCCATCATCCGCCACTTGTAAAAAGACTCATGCACTACCTCAGTATACATCCTCTAGCTCAAATCACCAGCAATGACATTGCCATTTCCTAGTGTATAATCCAAATCGAAGTCGAAAGACATTAGATACTCAACCCACCTCCTCTAACAAAGGTGTAGGTCCCACTGAGAAGAGATATACCTGAAGCTCTTATGATCCTTGTATAACAAAAACCTCTCACCCATGAGATATGTTCTCTATAATCTCAGGTAATTTACCTCAACTAATAACTTCAAATAACGAATCGGATAATTCCTCTCATGTGGAATTAGTTATCTAGATCCATAAGAAATAACTCAATCCTCTAGCATCAAAACTGCTCCCCCTAACTATGGATGCATCACAGTATAGAGAATATGTTTTACTCGACATAGGTAAAGTGATTATAGGTGATGAGGTCATCCTACCATTCATCTTTTGAAAATTTATCTTGTAGGAATCTAACCAAATTAACTTAACCCCCTTTTTTCATCCCTGAAGTTAGTTCTGTGAAAATCGAAAAGTCTTGGATAAATTGTTGGAAATGACCTTCTAAACAATGTGTAACATCCTATCAAATGGTCCACTTAACCTATTCCTCATGCTGGTGGTTCACATAGCCTGAAGCATGCCTCCTAGTATGTCAAAGGCTTCTGACTAGCATCGAGGGTGTAATGGTGGTAAGCTGGGGAGACTATACCTTCTTATTATAGTGACACAATGGAATACAACAGATACAAAAAACAATGTAAGAATATGATATAAACAGACATAATTAATAAACTGTAGAATCATAAAAAATGGATATAATAAATAAGTGTGTAAGTGTAAACAACTAAACAACTTAATAAATATCTTAAATTCCACTAAGAAGTGTCATATACATGGATGCCTGGTATGCTGGTATAAAAATGTAAACATGGGGTATAAAGATAAAACCATGCTATACAAAAAATCACAAAAAGAATAAAATCTACTCCACTAGAATTTAGAGCTAATGCCTGATTCTCTTCTCATAAGCTCTATCTATAAGTAACTATATCAATAATCTAAAGAAGGGAGCTTTCTCTAATCCTTACTTACATGAATTTTTTCTTCTTGGGTACCAAAGGTAGCCCGAGTAGGGTGTGAGATATAAATATCAATTGGCCACCACTGATGGTGTCTAATCCAAGAAGTGCTCGTAACAAAACAATGTTTAGGTAAAAATGAATAATAATGGAATGTTGAATTAATAAATAACTAGGCCGCTCAGGTTCCTAATGGGAACTAGACGACTCTACCCACTTCAACTCAATGATGGGAATTATATGATTAGTAAATATATATAAGTAATAATATATTTATAGTATATTTATATTTATATTTATATTTATATTTATATTTATATTTATATTTATATTTATATTTATATTTATATTTATATTTATATTTATATTTATATTTATATTTATATTTATATTTATATTTATATTTATATTTATATTTATATTTATATTTATATTTATATCATTCGCCTATATGAAGCAAGTACGTGAGGACATAAGTGGCCATATAACTGGAATACTAGTTCTAGATAGACTGGGGCATAACTCAGAAATCCACGACCAGTCTAACAAGACTATAAACTCAAGACAAAGGGTACATTCCCTACATCCCAATAATAATGTGAAACTTCATGAATAACAATTGTTATAGTGAGTGACCCATCATTTCATCACTCAAACAGGGATGTGGCACATAAATTCCAACACCCAACTAGTGTCAATGGTGTGAGAAAACATACTTAACACCCGATGTAAGGGAGCGTGATATAGATAGGATCAACTAATCCCTTACCATCATATGACATCTTTTATCTTGATGTATTTATATTTATAAAATCATACATCAAGAAAAATCCTCTCATGCATCTCATTAGTTAATCCAAATTCCAATTAGGTGTCACATTCCTTATTAAGCATTTAATTAAGCATAAAGAGAAAGCATGTATTTACCATCCTTTGAATTCATCACATTTAAACCAATTTATTCATTTTATTTAAGGAAGGTCATTCCAACTTTCATAAGCCGTCCCACATGATCAATTCCATTTAAATCATTTAATTTACTAAAACATGGTAATACAATTTAAAACCTCAAAGGGGACACTTAGGAGGTGACCTGGTCACTAAGGGAATTTCCTACATAGAAAATTGAAAGTATAAGTTATCCAAACACATGGTAGGTACACTTGGTCTAACTAATCATTCACAATACATGGGAAATTCAATTTAAAATCCTATCCAAAATCCAAAAAGGAATCCTAAGAATTTGATAAATTTAGTCACAAGAGGTGATCTCACTTGGCTTACCCATGGAATGCCCGTTAATGGGTTAGATATCCTCTAATTCACTAAATAATGATCAATCAGTATATATCAAGGTGTGATGATCAAATTTATATGAATAGCTAATTATAAAGGGGATTCTTGAAAAAATCTAGCATGCAGCACAACAGCATAATTGCGAAGCATCAAAACTCAAATGGAAAATGATGTGACCCTCTACCCCAAGGCCATAGACAATGCCTCACTTGAAATCGGCCTCATATTTGAAGTTATTTAAAAGAAATCTAAGAAACTACCTCAGAGTGTCTTCATGCACCGATCTACAATACGCATTGGATACTTTTTAAAGGAATAATCTACATCCAACTCAACCTCATCAAGCTAAAAGTCATGTGACGGGTCTGGATAATATCTGTCAAGATGAGATACAAGAAATACATCATACATTGACCAATATCATTGAGAATGAGACAACTTATAAGCTATTGGTCTAACCTTATTCACAACCTTGAAGGGTTTAATGAACCTCAGTGAGTGCTTGCCCAACATTTTCATATGTATATGGCCCAAGTTTGGTGATACTCACAAGAAAACCTATTCTTTGACCTCAAAATCGATAGGTAACTAGAAACTATTGGCATACGTCTACTACCAAGATTGAGCTATCAACATGAACTTTATAATCAACTAGACCTACTCTGTAGTATCCTGAATGAGATGAGGCCCATGAAAAGCTACCTCCCCTACCTCTAACTAGAACATAGGTGAAAAAAAATGCCTACAATGTAAGGCTTTATATGGAGCCATCTTGGTGGTACCATAAAATCTATTATTCTAAGAAAACTCTACACGAGGAATCTTTTTATTACATGAACCCCCAATGTATAGGGCACATGCATGAAGCAAGTCCTCTAAGACTTTAATCATATGCTATGTCTATCCATCAGTCTATAGGTGATAGGCCATGCTCAGAAGCACCTATGTACTAAAGTAATTTGGAAACCACTGCCTGAACCATGATGTGAAGCAAGCATATCTATCAGAAATGATAGAATGAGGATCTCCATAAATACATTCAACCTCCTTGATATGCATCCTTCCCAGATCATCTACTTTGAAGGTCTGTCACATAGGTAAAAATTATTTGACCTTCATCAAAATTTCAATGAAGAATTATACCATATCATTTCTATGAGGTGATCTAGGTAAACTAGTTACAAAATTCATCAATACATCATCCCATTTCCACTCAGGAATAGACAAAAACTTTAAAATCCCTACCATATGTTGGTTCTCTATCTTCACCTATTAATAAGAGGAACATCGAGTGATGTAAACTAAAATATCTCTCTTCAAACCAGGACACCAATAATGTAACCTTAGATCCCTATGTATTTTGGTGACACTGAGGTGAGCTTCCCATGCTGAGGTGTAGAATTTCCACATCATCTCCTCTCTAATATTTTCTGGTACCCATACTTGAAAATTGAATAGTATAGTATCATTACCATCCATAGTAAAACCTAAATATGTTTCATCATCTGAGATGTTTTCCCTTAAGATAATTCCTTCAGGATCAGATAGTTGCCTCTACCTCACCTATTCCAAAATAGTAGAGGGTACTTCTAAAGATGAGATAATATTATAACCATGATACTCATGAACTTTAATGTGCATCTCTAGGAATAAGGTCATAAGCTTCTATTCGCCACTGGATTCTTGAACTACCTATGTCTGAGTCTTTCGGATCAGAACATCGATTACAACATTACCTTTACCAGGCATGTATGAAAGTTAGAAATCAAATGAGTTTGGGTACTCTACCCACCATCACTTCCTGAGATTTAGATCCCACTATTTGAAGATGTACTTGAGGATTTTATGGTCAGTGTATACTAAAAAATTATCTCTAAGTAGATAGTGTATCTAACATCATAAGGAATGAACTTAAGTATCTATCTCAAGGTTGTGTGTCAAGTAATTCTACTCATGAGGCCTCAAATAATGAGATATGTACATGATGACTCGCTCATAGTGCATTATTAAATCTCCCAACCCAATACCTAATGTGTCGTAGTATACATTATAGATCCTTCCTAGCCCTGGGATAATCAGTATCAGTGTTGAAGTCATATGGCCCTTGAAATCCTTAAATGTTGTATCATAAGCTTCTTACAGTAAAAATTTCACAACCTTCTTTTTGAATCCTATAAGTGGTGATGTAAGGTGTGAGAAATCTTGGATGAAGAATCTATAGTATCCGAAAATATCTAATAATTTCTAGATAGAAAAGACATTCTTGGGATTCACACAAGAAACTACATCTCTCACTTTATTTGGGTCTGATTAAACTTCTAAATATGAGATAATATGATGCAATTAGTGGACTTTTTTTATCCAAAAGTTTCATTTAATGAGTGTATCATAGAGATGATGCTCTCTCATTTTATTAAACATGATCTCATGTGGTTATCATGGTCATTCCTAGAGAATTAAGACACTAAATTATAGTCAATAAATACTACCATTAATGAATCTAGATATGGGTGGAAAATAAGATTCATTAGATCCATGAAGACTAAAAGTTTGTTCATAAGACCAGACAACATGACTAGGTACTTGTATTAACCATAAATGATCCTGAATGTTGTGTGGGGTATGTCTAAAGTCCTAACATGCACATGATGATAGCTCTACCTTTGATCTATATTTGAAAACACTATCTCTCCTTATATATGATCAAAGAGGTCATATATTCTAAGAAGTGGATACTGATTCTTAATAGTAAGATAGTTCAAATGATGATAGTCCATACAGAGCCTTAGGGTACTATCCACCTTCTTAGAAAAGAGAACTGGTGAACCCTAAGGATAAGTGTTGGGGTGTATAAAACCCTTATCCTCCAGATCCTCAAACTACTTCTTGAGCTCTATAATCTCCTTAGGTTCTATCCTATAAGGAGGAATTGTCACTGGTGATTCCCCTGGGACAAGCTCAATAGTAAACTCCACCTCTCACACCGGAGGTAGAATAGATAAGTCATCAGGGATGATTTCTCTAAAATACTACTCTACAAGAAGAAGAATAACAGGTCATAACCCCAAATCAACTATAAAAAGACCAGAAATTTGAGTTGTCACACCACCCAACCTCTGCCTCTCGGCTCCTGATCATGTGGATTGAACATCCCACTCACCGTTATGCACATTTTTTCCACCCTCTTTTGATTTAATGGTCCGCCTATGAAAATAAAATTCAATATCATCTCAATAGAGAACTAACCAGTCCATCCTAATGATTAAATCAAAGCTCATAATGTAGAGGACAAAAAGAGTCCATATAAAGAGATATCCACCTATTTCAAGTGTTCATTCCTTACCATGGATAACACACTCAAATTAGATACCTAATGGGGTGTACAACATAATAACACCATATAAGTTCTCTATCTTGAGGCCCAGAATCTCAGTGAGTGCCTCAGATATAAATTAGTGAGACACACCTATGTAAAATAAAGTAGAAACTAAAGGGAGGATACTATAATAGTACCCCATATAGTAGAAGGTATGACACACTTCTCTTATGGCATAAGTTGGACTATATATAACTAGATGGTACTGCGGCCCTGATTCGTTGCATGATTTTCCTAAGAAATTATGCTCTTCGGGCACTGATAATCATAATTCTCACTACCTTTACAATGACTTACACCTCATCTTGATTGGTTAGTGGTATTCTAGCTGCCTTCTTATCATGATCCTACTATCTCTTCTCCTGACCAAGGAGTAGGAATAGATCCCAACTTTCTAGGAAATATCGTAAAAGTCATGAATAAATGTTGAATACGGCCTACCCTTCGACAACCTTTGTGCTCCACTAGATCCTGCAAGAACTAAGGTTTGGTGTGTCCTGGCTTCCCTCACTAGTGATAAATCATAAATATATTATCACAACGATCTTGGCGGCTTCTACACCCATGAGAAACCTCAAAGTGATGCTTATGCCCAAAAGAAGAACCATTTATAGACTTAGGTGATGAAACACCCTAAATTTCACAATCATATTCCCTAATATTTTTCTATGTGATAATGGAATAGTTTAAATTTTCATAAATGGACATCAACCTGAATCCATTAACCTGCAACCAGATCGAATATACTAACCCATCCTCAAATATCTTAACAGTTATAAGATCATCACCCACCAGAGTAGGAGAAAACCACTATATCTATATGAAATGATAATATTACTCCATAACAAACAAAATTCCCTACCATAGGTTCATGGATTATATAGATTTCTCATGCCTCAAATTCAAGGGAAATAGATAGTTATATAAGGTAGTTAGGATATCTTCCCATACTATATTGCAATGTCAATCTTCCTGGGTGATAACATCCCACCACATCTTGGAAAATACACATAACTTATAAGATTCTAGATTTACCCTCTACTCTGGAGGTGTCTCAAGATCATTGAATATAGATAAGATATCATTGATCCAAGACTCAGCAGCATGTGGTATGTCATCCCCTAAAATGGTGGGAGGATGCTACTGTTGGAACTACCGAGTCAACTATTCTAGAATTAGGGAAGTTTGTGCAACACCTTGCATAAATTGAAACATACAAAAGAAGCCCTCTCAAAACTAAGCATCTGCTCCCATATCAGGTGCAGGAATATTTTTCATAGGTTTCACTATAGGGGGAATCACTAGAGGCTCAAGGGACACCACCTTAGGAGCATGGTCATCACCGCCTTCAGGGTGAAAAACTAGAGGATGCTTTGGTGGAATTATACTACAATTCCAAATGTATTCCTCAAAAGATAATTAAGATATAGATATGTTTACAGATTTAAAACTATGACAGGTACACATTATTCTTATCGAAATGATCACACCTCTCTGTTTTGCTTCAAAATCCCAGACTAGGTGGTATAAGATACAATAAAGGCCATAATAACACTTGAGTTACCCTACTACCCACTACTAAGGCTGAGTTTAGGTCTAATTATTAGTTTCATATGTATAGGATATCTATTTTCAATTTATAAGTAATATCCATTTTAGATTTTTTCTTTCTTAAATATTTAAATTATATAGAATGGTTGAATTAGGTGGATTACAATTTCTGATTCATAAGGTCCCATACTCCTTATGAAAAAAAATAGGTAATCAACTTACCCCAAAATATAAAACGTTCCATCTTCTAAAACCACTAGTCCATTTCACAAGTTCTAAAATTGACTGCATAAGGTTTCTACTTTAACCTATCCCAAAAATAATTATTAGTTTAAGGCAGACACTCTAAGTATCAAATATGTTTCTCGAATCCATTAAAAAAGTTTCATCACAATGGAATACATATTCAAGGTACTAATAATACACAATATGAAAATATACATTGAAAATAGATGTTTCCTCGAAAAATGCATGCATATTAGCCCTAGTCTACCAAATAATGATACAGAGTCTAATAAAAAACCCTTGATTCATCGATCTATAGTAATATAATATCCTTTCAATAAATAAGTATCAATAAAATCACAAGGAATGTGAATCACCCAATGGTGATTTCATATCAATTTTAACTGACAGAATCAATTACATCACATTCACATCCCATGTAATTAGGGTCTCCCCTGTATATGGGTTAGCTACGTCTAAGCACAAATGAAAATTCCAAATTCCATTAACTTTTACTCTAATTCTAATACCCAAATAGTAAGACTAAGGAAAAATGGTTATGACACCACATTGTAATGTCCCTACCTAGGGTCCATATAACCCATACCCCAAGACGGTGGGTCATATCGCCTCAAGCGTGCCTCCCCCTACACTAGAAATAGCCGACTAGTATCGAGGTTGTAAAGGTGGTATTCTGGGGACACTATAGCCTCTTATTAGAGTGGAAAAATATAATATAATAGATAAAAATAGTATAGTAAGAAAATGATATAAATAAATAGAGAAAATAAACTATGGAAGTATATATAAATATATATAATAAACAAGTATGCAAGCTTAAACAACTGAACAACTGAATAAATGTCTCAAATTCTGCTGGGAAGTGTTATATATATGGATGCATGGTATGATGATATAAAAAGGGGAACATGGTGTAGAAAAATACAATCATGCTATAAAAAGTACAAAAAGTTTAAAAGATAATATGTTTTCATCTCGAGCTAATGCTCATTCCACTTCTCCATAGCTCTATTTATAAGTAAGTATATCAGTAATTTGTATAAGTTTGCTTTCCCTTATCCATACCTATAAGAAGATAGTCTTCTAAGGTACTAATGGCAGCCTAAGTAGGGTGTGAGATAAAAATCTATGTAGGCCACCACCATTGGTGTCTACTCAAAATCTAAGAATTTCTCATAACTAAATAGCGTGTAGGTATAAATGAATAAAAAAACAATGCTTAATTAACAAATAACCAGGTTGCCCAGTTTCCTAAAGGACACCTGACGGCTCTACCTGCTTTGGATCATGGTCGGGAATCATTTAATCAGTAACTATATATATATAGTAATAATATATTTATATATATAGTATAATTATATATATATATATATATCATCCACCTATATAAACCAAGTACATGAGGACATAAGTGTCCATATACCAGGAATACTAGTGTTGGATGGACTAGAGAAAAACTTAGACATCCATAACTAATATAACGATCTTATAAGCTCAAGATAAAGGTTACATGACCAAAATCCTAATAAGTGTGTAATATGTAATGCATGATACTCTTGATGGTGAGTGATCCGTTATGTCATCACTTGAACATGTATGTGGCACATAAATCCCAATGCCCAACCAGTTTCAATGGCATGTGATGTCATGCTCAACACCTGATGTAAGGGATCATGATACCACCATTCTTAACAAATCCCATTCCATTTTAACACATCCTATATCATGTATTATTTATATATATATCAATAAATTAGGAAAAAACATCTCATGCATCTCTTAAGTCAATCCAAATTCAAATAAGGCATTTCATTTCTTATTATTAATTAAAATAATCATAAATAGAAGGCATGACATTACCATCCTTTTATGCCATCCCACTTAAACCAATTGATTCATTTTATTTAAGGAAGAAAACTCCACATTGAATAATCCATCCCACATGATCAATTCCATTTAACCCATTCAATTTACTAAAACAAGGAAATAACATTTATAAGCTCAAAGTGGTCACTTAGGATGTGATATGGTCCCTATGGAAATTTCCTACAAAGAAAATTCCAAGTCTAGGTTAGCCAAAAACATGGTAGGTACCCTTGTTCTAAATAAAAATTCAAAATACTTAGGCAATTTAATTTAAAACCCAATCCGAAATCCAAAAAGGTGTCCTTAGAATTTGATATAATTAGTCACAAGGGGAAATTTCACTAGGCACACCCATGGTGTGTCTATAAACATGTTATATATCCTCTAACTCACTAAATAAGGATCAATATGTTTATATCAAGGTGTGATAATAAAATTGATATAAAGAACTCAATATAAAGGTGATGCTCAGAAAAAATCAGCATGAAGAATAATGACATAATTACAAATAATCAAAACTCAAGGGTAATATGATGTGACCACCTACCTTAAGGTTATAGATGACACTTTAATCTCTATCTTCCTCAAATATTAAGTAGGATGGAAGAAATAAGAGAAATGGTCTAATTCCTTGAAAATAGGAAAAATGTATTGAACTTAAATAGCATGATGGATTTGAAGGATAACCGATATATGTGGTAACATAAAGGGAGATAATACATTAATGAGTCAAACTCCTTCAAAAGGTCACGAAATCGACTCCATATATGGGAGACAGCTTAATGCCTATCTTGGTGGATATTTAAGCTCACAGAAGTGGAGAACTAGGTTGGTCCACTAGAGGAAGTATGGGAAAGAGGAAAATAGGTTTAAGAGTTAAATTAAGGGTAAAAAGTAATTTCACCCCCAAATAAGGGGAACATGATTTAGGAACCCAGTTTGAAAACTATGCATAAACTGTGTGTAAGTCACTAATTTTAAGGGAAACACTGTAAGGTTAAGGTGCACGGTTTCCTGAAACATACATAGACCATGAAAATCCAATCTATCCAAAATATTAGTATCATTTCATTTTTTTGCACCTTGGTTTACATGGTTTCAGACAAACCATGCATCCTAAAGGTTCCTTTATCTACAATCACACAATTTCAAAGAAACTATATGGGCTGGGTGGCACGGTTTCTCCAAACCGTACGGCCCAATATTTTTCCCATTTTTTAAAAACAATGGGATTAGAATAGGGCATGGATGATCCTAGACCTTCCTTAGTCCATAGTAAATGTTTACCATGATTATAAAAATGATTCAAATTGAAAAATAAATGATTTTTACCTTTAGGAAAATACAACATGTTACACCCAGAAATCTCTGAACCCCAAACCCATTATTGAGATGCTTCAAGGATACCATAGATGAAAAATCTTCTAGGTCCATTGAAACTCTTTCCTCTAAGATGACACTACCAAAGAACATCACTTTATCACACCACAAAGAACATTTGGTCATCTTGGCATAATGCAGATGTTATCTCAATGTACTCAGTCTGATCTCAAAATATTGTGAATGATCATCTGTTGACTAGGAGTATACTAAGATGTCATAAAAACCCACCAGAAACTGATCCATAAAAGAAATAAATATCTTATTCATCAAGGCCATGAATATCTTCAGTGCATTGGTTAACTCAAATGGAATCACTATGAACTCATAAAACTCATACATTATCCTAAAAAGTAGTTTGATGTATGTTTGATGTTCACACCCTCAACAGGTGGTATCCTTATCTCAGTTCAATCTTAGAGAAGATCATAGAACCTCTCAGATGATCCATGACATCTTCGATGTGCAGAAGAGGATACCGGTTCTTGACCACCATCTAATTTAATCTCTAATAATCAATACATAAGAAAAAAAGTACCATTAACATTCTTTGTGAAGAGAACTAGAGAAACCCAAGGAGATGTTCTAGGACATATGAAACCATCATCTTCTATATCTTCCAACTAAACTTTCATGAATCTCTGTTGGTGCCATTCTATTATGCTTGATAGAAGATGGTTATACTCCTGATACCAACTCAATCATAAAATTGATCACTCTCATGGGTGGTACGTTGTAGAACTCGTTAGTAAAAAATCCGAAAAGCAATATACCACCAGAGGAAAAAAATCATGCTACATTCCACCATAATATAGAGCAGGACTAGTGATTTGTGCACGATAAAATATAATCTACACTAAATTTTTTCTTCAGGATCAGTCAAAAGATCCCACACACCCTAGTGAACATAGATTCCTCCTTCTAGAGATAGAAAGGTGACACTCCTCTAGAAACAATCGATATGATACCAGTATAGAACTATCTGATCCATACTAAGAATCAAATAAAAGAGTATATTTTATAGTGAAAATGGTTCCCAAAAGAAATAGAATCCTCCAATCCCTAATGAATGCATCTTCCAATGTTTTATATTCTCTGACCACACTCCCAATGATGTATAACTGGTCAAAACACCATCTAATATTTCTGTATCCAATCCCAAACCATTTACTAAAAGAGAAGATAAAAAGTAATGAAATTCTCATGCATTAAACAAAACATAAGAAAGGGTAGATGATACAAGAATCATACCTATGAGGATAGAATATCCTACATCCATAATATCCAGATTAGTCTACATAATGTGTATTTGACCATCCCCTCTTCCATGGGATCCATCTTTACTCCCCCGAGTGATTACCTCTTCTCCTACTATCGTTCCTACACTGGGGTTCCACATCCCCCACCTCAACCATAAATTCCTGTGGAACTCCAGCTACCTATCTGCTAAAGAGTAGTTGAGTCCTTCCAAAACTCAAGTACTTATCCTAATCCCCTTCCACTACTATTAGGATGCATTCCCCTAAAAACTTCTATAGGTGGCCCAATTTGACCGAATCATGACACTCCAAAGTAGGGTATGAATGTTGAGGTCTTTATGGCCCATATTTCCACACTAATAGTACTACAACAAAATGTGATCATGAGATGGATACCCATTGACCTGACTACTCTTCCCACTATTACCTTTGTGAATACTTTCATAGAGATGTTTCTTTCCACTGGAAGAAGAGTTCACATATTTCCCTACAGAAATAGCATGCCCAATACTCAGGGACTCTCTCATATTCCTTTCTGTGATGACTGTCTAATTTATGACATCTTCAAAATTAGTTATATAGAACACATTCACTTATGACCGGATCTCATAGAAAAGACCATCTTGAAATAATCTCACCTTGGAGATCTCATTAGCTACCAAATATGGCACAATACACTATAGGTTGGTGAAACGTTTAGCATAGTACAACAATAACATGCCCCCAATCCTCCATGTGCATGAACTCTTGAGCCTTCTCATATCTCAATGTCTCAGGTTTGAAATGGAATAGTAATTTAATCTTGATTTTATTCCAATATAACTCCCCTTGTTTCCCTACCTACTCCAAAATGTCCCACCAATTCTTGGCTGGTCCATGAAGCATACATGTAGCAAGTTTCACCCTCATATCTGCGGGTGTCTCAAGATTATTAAAGATCATCTAGAATATCTTGATCCAAAAATCATCTTAATAGGGGTCTCCCTCCCTATTGAATATAGGCGGATGTTATAGCTAGATATCTATTTCCAGCTTAGTAATTAAAGGGACAGTGTTGATAGTCTCTCGTTTCATGGATCACATTACCCTCAGGAAGATTTTTTGAAGCTAAACATCCATATGATCCTTAGGAACTACAAAAAGATATTGTTCAGTTGTGTTAGCGTTGTTTTTATTTCCAAACTTCTAGAACTTGACTAAAATATTTCAAGGAGTTATTTACTCTACATGAAAAACACATTCCTTAGAACACTGATTATAAAAATGGGGTCAGCCTCAACGAGTGACAACTACAAAGAACCACTGGTTCAAGGTCTCTCTAAACATGGATTACATGTGTTTTATAATGAAATAATAATTAATTTATTCCATTTCTCAGATATAACAAGTAATATTATATCAATGTTCAAATAGTAAACTATGTATCCCATTCAATTAAATGTCCCTATTATGAACAATGCATATCAATATATATTTATATGTGCCTATTATGAATCATGTATACTCATCTCATGACATACTAGTCCATGATTATAAATCTCAATAGCCAATAAAATCAAAAAATATTAACCTCACAGAACATGGGAATCAATCAAGGTGAAATAACATCAAATTTAACAAGTGAACAATATAAAAAACAATCCACCCCTTGGAACTCATATTTTTTCTCATACATTGATTATATGTTCCCATGCACAAGCTCATTACCAAGTCACAACACATCCTAGTATCATTTTTACCATTCCCAAATAGTAAATAAATTGAAAAGAAACCTGATGTGCTCTGAAACTACTTTGTAACATCCCCAAATTTGACACTCTATCACATGGGAAAAATCAGTTGGTTATGTGAAATCAAGCACACCACCTCATCGACCAGAGTATTATAACTAGAAGTGGGGGTGTGATAAGTATAGTGGGGAGAATATACCCCATTTAACAATGATAAAACATAGAATAAATAAAAAATATAAATAAATAAATAAATATCAGAGTGAAGAAAAAATTGGGAACAATATAGTACAGTGGAAAACCAATAATAAAATCCAGCTAAACAACCCAATAAACAATAAATAAATAATGTAATGAAAATCTAGAATATAACTAAAGTTCATGATAGGAGAAATACAACTAAAACACTTGAGTACTTCAAATACCTGAGTACCAAACCCCATTTCATACCTTTATCAAAAACTCTATCCCATCCAAGAAGAAACAATCAATAATAAGTTCCTATACCCTTATCTAATATTGCATTCATGTAATATTCTTGGGTACCACATGGTGGACTAAGTGGGGTGTGAGTATAACTCAGTGGGTCATCACCACCAAGTATAAGCATAACTAGTCTGATAAAAAGTGTGTTGAATAATGAAATAAACAAGTGCACTAATTAATTAAAAAATTAAATTAATTCAACATAAACCTACTTTTGTACCATTACATAATGTCTATGATCATGTCTCACAACCATTCTAACCATAACTATATAACAATGGTAAAAATAACCTCTCATGGTACCAAGATGGAATGTATCTAAGCATGTGTCATAACCATACCAACCATAACCATATATCCAAGGTATGAATCACACAAAACTAGGTCAAACCATCTATATAATCATTTCAATAATCAATATGAGTCAAGCCTTGTGTATAATAATTTTAGCATGTGTCTAGTCCAAGCCCGGTATATAATAATTTCATCTTGTATCAGGACAAATCTTGGTATATAATCATTTTATCTTCTGTCACTTTTCATAACCCATTATATAATCATTTCAAAATGGAAAATAAAACACATGTCATAACAATAATTATATCACAACATCAGGATCAATGGTTAATTATGAAAATTAGCATTTATATTTCAATTGCACATATTTATTATTATTTGGTATTAAAACAATAATATGTTAGTCACTTAAATAATCAATACAATCAAAGGTGAATCTAGATCAAGAAATGACTCAAATCCCATGTCATTCTAAACACACATTAAATCATTAATCTATACATTTATAATCAAGGGTTCACTCGCCCGAAAAGTATCTAGAAGCTAGGTCAATACCCAAATAGAGGGATACCAATGAATAATACAATTCATAATTTAATTAGTTTATATGAAAATTATGTTTGTTGAATCACAATATTTCACATAATTTGCAATTAAACACACTATAGCGTTAAGGTTTAGACCCATTCCCTTTGAACGATGATCAAAAAACACTTCGATCAGAATTATTCAACAATAACGAAGGCATAGATGAGGTGCAGATGATTTTAAGAATGTTCCAAGATCATAAAAAATCAAGATAAAAACTAGAAATGACCAAATTCAAAATATTAAATTGTATTGGCTAGATAAAAAAGGGAGAGAAGGTAAAGCCTAAATAGAATAACTTTACAGGGATTGATTGCATAAACGGGACATCTGGAAGTAAATTTGGCAATCCAAAATATCCTAGAATTATCCCTAGGGTCCAAAGGAGATATCTACATGTGGGATGAATGAAAAATAATCTGCATGACACCAATTGAAATTTATTCTTGGGAAATTACATGACCTTTAAATCATTTACACATCTTGTATTTAATTTTAGAGGGTTACGAAAAAAACCCCATCATCATGGATTAATTTTATCCTTGCTTGACTTTTACACTGAAGGTATGGTTTACATGATGTGTAACTGATTCACTTACCTCACTAGTTCACTATACATCCATTAGTAGTTACACATCATATAACATGTACTAGACGTGTAATCTCCCAATAGATTGTTTTCAGCCTGAATTTTACCTAAGGACCCAGACCACCCTCGAAGCCTTCTAAATCCTAGAAAACCCCCCATAAACCCATTTATCACATTTATACCTAGAATCTATAAATGAAAAAAAAACATATATCCCCAAACCATAGGTCATTTTCCATAATAAAGGCACTCTGTCTTCGAACAAAACCCAACAACCATGGATCAACTGAAAAACTAAAAGAGGTACGTACCTAGAAAAATATGGGATCTTATAAACACACACCTTCTAATTCTTCTCAAATTTCTTAATTATTGAAAAAATTAGCATTGAATTATTTTTTTAGAGTAATTATGAGATTTTTATGACTACTAAAATATGTAGAAGTGATTGTGAATTAGGATTATTTTAAAAAGTCATTATAGATGTTGTTATCATTAATGATATCTATGTACCAACTATTTAACATTTTTCTATGAATATAAATTTCAATTTCAGGTATCATATAATTAAATTAATATAATATATAGTGATTTAATTTATTAATTATTAATATAGGTATCAAAACTATATTTTCCTATAATATTAGAGGAATTTATCTTAGGTAATTATGGATCTAGAATTTATTTTCATGAATGTGAAATACAAGAGGAAAAATATTAGAGTTAAATATATATATATGTATGAATGATTAGAAAACCCAAAAAATTAAATGTTAGGTATATCCATTCCTTTAAGGGTAATAATTATTATATGATAACGAACTATTATTCATTATAAAATCAATCATATTAAAAAAATATTTTTTTATTGGACAATTGATGTTATGAATATTTTCCCCACATAAATGCACAAAATATTTTTTATTCTCATTTTTTGGTTGTGTTCAAGATAGGTTTAAATAATTCAATAATTTTTAAGTTTTATTCTATTTTACGAGTCCTTTAATATAAATTTTTTCATGTTATATATATTTTACTAATTAATATATGTAATCATTGTTGGGTTTTGTGAAGAAATTTACATTTTTGGAAGGAGATTATCCAAAGGAAACTTTCTTGAAGGAGGTGATTCAAAATGTGGATTCAAATAGTGGTTGTGAACCTTAGCCTATCCATAAAGATTGTGGTTGAATTTTGTAGTTATATTGATCGGTTATAAGTATCAAAATTATAGTTTCGATGCATGAAAATTACATATGTTCCCCTACTATCAGAAATAAATTTGATGGTATAATAATATATTTGAGGTTTCCTCAGTAAATGGAAGGATAATTTTGAATAATTGTGGGTGGTGGGACCTATTTACATAGAGAGTGCCTCTTTAAATTTGATGTGGAACCTAATTCTGAATGATAATGAATATAGATTCATTATAGGTGATTATAATTCAACTATTAGAGACATTGTCTAAGTGAGAGTACTGATAGTAGAGAGTATTTTAATCATCTATGTTTTAATTTATCAAAATAATTTTAGTGTTCTCTAATAGATATAATAATTTTTTCCAAATGACATATTCCCTGTTTTGTTATGTTTTCTTTTCATTATCACTTTATGTGTGTGTGGTTGATTTCATAGTGTTATTTGGTTTTATGCTTCCTTGATCTGAAACATGAATTTAAAATGTTATAAAGAAATTGATAGTGTAGGAATTTTGGAAATTAATTTGAATTTTTACTATGTGGTTTCATTATGTTTTACTCAAAAAAAGTAGTTTCAAAGGGAAGGTTTTTTTATACACAACAAGAAGAAGGAATAATGGAATCTAAATAAGGATTCATTTTGACAAATTTGATTGGATATAATTTGTATTTTGGTGGATGTAGTTAGAAGTTCTTTTTATATAGAATGATATGTATGCTCTATTTTCTAGAGAGTTTCTAAATAATATAAAAAAGTTTGAATTGGAACTATTGGATAGGGAGTCTCTAAACTTTGTAAGAATATATCCTTCGTAGAATGCATCTTTTCATATTCATAAGAAAAAAATAATTTTGAGATTTATGATAACATTGGATGATTTATATGAGAAACCAATTACAATCGAAAAATTCTTTATGATGTGATGATTCTTCATATTGAGACTATCAAAGAGAATATCAAAAGTAGTCAATGTGATTGATTTCAACATGATACACAGATAACTCAAATGGGTGGAGGTTACATTCATAAATAATGTTTGGGCATCACTTATTTTCTCTTCACATCTAAAAAATTATGTTATTGTGGTGGAATTAGTGTGTAATTCCTATAAAATGACAAAACACGTAATTTATAACATTTGGAATCTGATTCTTAATGAGGAGTTGAGATGAAAGGAAGTCTAAGTAGCCTCTTGAAGTTATAACAGTACAAATATGGATTTTTATAGTGCTATAATAGGACTTTTGCAACACCTATACATTTTTATGAGATATATTTTTTTCTCTTCGATGTCCTGTGTTTTACGCTACACCAAGATATGTTTGCGCTATAGGAAACACTAGCTTAGCTTGCGGTATATGAAACACTATGATTGGATTGTGATACATATAATTTCTTGTTATTTTGGTATAATTCATTTCACACAATACCAATTTTAAGTGAAAAACAAAATATTATTATGTTACCTTAAAACCTAGTCAATATAATGGCAAGTATGAACAATATTAACTTTTTTCTAAAAAAAAATTAAATGAAAATAAGTGAGTTTATAAAATAATAAAATAACTCTTGATGTATTTTATTAATGTAATATACATGTAATATATTATATATAATATTTAAAAATAATATTATATGTTTTCTAAAAATGATATAAGATAAAAATTCAATTTTTTCAAATAAAATTAGTATTTTTCAAAAAAAGTGCAGTTTTACCGCCTTTTGATGGAGCACCCATTTTAAATTTAGTTTTTGAGACTTTTATATGTTATATTTAACTAAATAAACTTCTTATTTGGAATTAGGATATAAAAATTTACTTTGTATGGTTTTTTTATATTTTTTTATAAGTTTTAAGTTTTGATGAATAGTAAAAATATACTAAATTTTAATTGAAAATGACACCTTTCATCGAAATGATTTATGTGAATAAATTATATTATTGAATATTTTTAAAGTAAAAATAGAATAAATTTTTATCATTTAATATAATTTGTTTTCCATTTACATCAATTTTACCATTTATTTTGATATAAAAACATTTCAATCTTTTGCAATATTTTGACTTTTGAAAACTCATTTTTCATTCGGACAATGAGATTAATTTTAAATTAATTACTGAAAATTCTGTATTTTTAATTTTTAAAAATTGATTCTATATTTGTAATCATTAGTTCCAAATTATCTAAATATCATTCTTTGATTTTTGGGATTTATGAATAGTAACTTCAGTGATTTTTATTAATATGGTAAAAAGGTAAATTGACTAATTAAGGGTAAATATAATATTATAAAATTTCTTTAACACTTGTCCTAATATGATTGTATGTGTTTTTCTTAACCTAAACCATACTTGGGTCGAAATGATACCCTTTGGAACCCACTTGGATGATATTAGGACATTTAATACATTTTATTTAAAGAAAAGCTAAATATGTCTTCCTCAAATTTTAATAATTTATCATTTTTCTAAAATATGGTCATATAGAAGATAAATTTTATTATAAATACTAATTTTAAATATAAAATATTTTTATTTATCATGGTAATTTATTTTTCACTTTTTGGAAATAATTAATTACCTTAAAGGTTTATATATTGATGATGCATAAATTATTTAATTGATGAAAAATCAAAAAAATAATTTTAATTAAAATGATAATAAACATTAAAAGACACAAACACTTGACCAAATATTATTGTTCAAATATATCTTACGCATAATAATCCAAGGGTTGATTTATTTACAATTTGGAACCTTATAGAAGAGATTATGACACTTATAATATTTTATTTAAAGTGATGTTAAACGTGTCACATTCATGTTTTAATAAGTATAACATTTTTAATGATGGATTTTATTAAAGATTTATTATAATAAAATTATTCTTATAAAATATAATAGATTTATATTCATCACAGTATATTAATTTTAATATTTTTAAAGAAATAAGTGTATTAAATAATTACACAAAACCGATGTCATAATTATTTTATTAAGGGGAAATATCAAATAAATGTTATTAAAAATATTAAAATAAATTAAATTTGAGCTAATTAATATGTAAAATTAATTTTATAGATTACCTTGGACTATTATAGATATAATGAAATATTTTTTTCAATGATAACATATTATCATTATTTTAAAAAAATCCATTAATTAAATAGTATCAAAATTGACACTATTGATATTTTGTCAAAATAATGTTTTATTAAAATATTTAAAAATTATAAAATATTTTAAAAAATATAAAATAATTATGGTTTAATCTAAAATGTTTTTTATTATTAATTTATTTTCTAATTGACATCAGATAAGTAAAAATTGCACTATTTTAATATTGAACAATTTGTTGCCTTCGTTAAAATTAAAATAGAATAATTAAGGGTAAAACAAAATGATAAGGTTTAAAATTAAACAAAAAAATGTCTTTTTTATTATATTACAAACTTATATCATCTCATCTTATAAATAAGGACATTTTGGATGTGGGTTGAATTTATTATAAATTAATATTTTTAGAATTTCCAAAGGTTCCCCCAACCTCAACTATAAAAGGGCATGTCCTCCCTCATTTCTTCATTAATCATTAAGTATTAAATTTAATCCATATACTAACCATTTACCCTATCAAGTTACCTAGTTACATTCTAGAGGTTCTAGTCTTTTCAAAAGACCGACTCTAGAGCTGTTAAGAGGATATCTAAAGGGACCGCGTCGAAGAAGATGTAATCTCCTCTACCGATTCTTTCAAATTTATTTATTTTTCTACTTTATATTTATTATTTGTTTCCATTATAAATTAATAAATTTAGTTTCACTTAAATTTTTAGATGTTATTATAATTATGAAACAACTATATTCCACCTTTTATCCATCCTAAGAAAAATAAAATCACCACGTGTGCGTACGTACGGCTTACCGTCTCTATGTCGTGGTGTAATCTGTTTTCACCAGCACTTTACATGGATGGGTATAATGATCAAAATAATAACTATATATGATTGTTATAAAATTATATGGATTATGGGACAAAATATATTCCATCCACTTCCATACCATTTCTCAATTATGGGAATGATAGCGTCGCTCGTCCGTACGTACAACCTACCATCTCCATGAGGTGATGTGTTTCATTCTACGTGATATTCATTAAATCATGATTATATAAATGTTTTAAAATAAAAATATATATTAATATAATTCTATAAAAGATATTATTGTAATATATGAATAGGGACAAGAACTTATCTGACAAAACATGCATCAGAAAATAAAGCAGTTAATTTCTGATGGATGGGTAATAAAGTTCTTAACAAATATAATTTAATATGATCATATATGATACCATAAAAATGGCTATTATTATGTAATAAATCAATGAAATTATTTAAATCATTATATAGGAGTTTCATATACATACAAAGGATATCATACCTAAGGAAATGGATAACTTTGTCTCACTTTTATTTCTATGGGACATATCCCTTATACACCACCTATTTCTTTTGAGTGGTATTATTTCTTCCCATGAATGCTTTTATGATTCATATTATGAAGGTTATAATATTAATATAATTTTATTTATTTTATGGCTCATACGATTCAACTGATTATAAATTGGTAAGGAGTAATTTCATAATCTCATTTTTATCCAAGATTATATATACGTAAGTATTTACTGGGGTATATTTATCATTCATGTTTTATACATATATATTATAGAATATTATTTATATTATTATACTATTGTTTCAAGTCATTTTTACTCATATGTAAATTTTTATGAAACATTATTAAAGGAATAATTTTTTGATTTCGATACGAGTTACTTTTTGACTTTCTTGCAAAAGTACGAGAAGAATGTTTTCTTTTAACTTATATGGAATGAATAGATTCTTAAATTTTAATAATGGATTACTTCCATGAAGATTAATTTACAATATTTAATGTTTATTTTCAATGAAATTATTTTATTTTAAAATTTTGTGGCATTTTGAGAAAAGAAAACAGTTTTCAAGAAGAAAGGATATTTTTCTCAATAATTAATTTCAAGTGTTTTATAAAAATTATTTTCCATGTAAGATAGAATTATTTAATAGGTTTATGTTTAAAGTATATTATCTCTATTGTTCATATGGTTTTATTATTTTTATGATGTAATGTAATTTATTATATAAATTTGTTTTACATGGATTACCTTATGATAGAATGATGTTTAAGAAACCCATTTTTTACTTGGGTTATGCTATGATGATTGATTTCATTATGTGACGGGTGGGACCTATATCTCTATCCAATGAATTAGGTAAAGAATTATGTATAATGAGATAGATAGTACTGGAATGGAAAGTAAATCAGGTTTAGTAATACATGGTTTGAATGGTAAGTGAATCTGGTTCAGTAATACATGGCTGAAATGAAGAGTGAACTCGGTTCAGTTATGTACTTTTTCCACTATGATGGTATTGTAAATGAGTATTTACTAATATGAAATGATTTAATATGATTGTTTTCATTCCAAAAATTCTATGTCTTATGTTATTATCTCTATAAATATGTTCATTTATTCGTTATAATCTATTATGATTAATCCCATGACATAGTATCCTGATCTTTCATATGCAGGATAATATTTTCAAATGTTTTGTTATTATGTCTTATGATTATGATATAATTAATATCTCCCTTGTTAACCCTTAATTATCATATGATATCACCCTTTATTATGTTTCTTTTCCCCAAGCCATGAATCAGGGTATTAAGTAAGATATGTCAAAAGGGGTATAGTTATGAAAGAAAAAGTGGGGGACACTGTAGATATATTATGAACCATTTGTTTATGTTTCCTAGTTTCTAAACACACTATAACAGCATAATCCTTTCATGGATTTGTTATATTTTATAATAAATATTATTAAAATTTGAAGTAATATCTATGTATGTAATATTTGTGTCATTATATTTGGTATTAGAAGAAAGGTATAGTTAACCTTTGGAAACTAGGATGAAAAAACATTAGTGAGATCCCTATAGATATTTCTAAGGATATGTCTTGGGATTTCCTAAAGATATATATAATTATAGGTTACAATCCAATAATTTGTGTAACTATCATGAATATCCAAGGATTAATCCTAATATGTTAGAGATTTAAAGTACCACCCAGATTATGTTGTTTTCCTATTATGATTTTTTCATATCACACTTTTATTTTTGGGTTTTAGAAAATGGCTGTAAATAGGAGGATTCATGTTAATGGAGAATATGATGGACAATGGAATAATATTCTTGATGAGAAATAAAATGAATCTGGAGTTGGAAGGTGAAACATAATTATTATTCATAATCAAAAATATCAAAATATGATAAAAAAATCTCAACATTGTTGAGTTTCCCAACCCATATAATAAGATAAAGATTAAATTTCATGATGACCACAAAGGAAGGAAATTTTAATTTTCCCCATGTAAATCATGTGGGAAGAGGCATCAAGGAGAATGTTTCAAAGGAAATAGAATATTATTTGTGTGTAGCAAATAAGGAAACAAAGCCATTAATTGCAAAGGAAAGTTCCAGTTAACATATTGGACAAGGATAATGGTGTTTCTAATTCATTAATTAAGGTTAAATGTTTTAAATGTGAAATATATGGTCATTATGAAAATAGATTCCCTGGGGGAAAATTTCGTGAAGAGAATCAATATGGTCATATGAGTAGTATTTATATTATTGATGATGAAGAGACTATGAATGATATATTATATGAAAAGAGTGTTAAGGACTAATTATGATGAATCTTGGTCAATGGTTTAAAAAGATAGTGGAATGATTACATGTTTCTCAATAAAAATATTTTATAACTAATTTTATGGTATTATAGAATATAGAAACATATAATTATTGTTATACTATTATTTTTCCTTAATTATTTGAATGTATATGTTGAATGGTACCATTAACCATGAAAATATTTTCATGTTTTTTTAGAAGACACATTAATGGAAAGATAACCCTGTATAAGAATAACGATGATGTAAAGATATTTTGAAAATGATATGTTAGATATGAATAAGTAAAATGGATGGAAATTATTTCCATATAACTAATTAATGAATTTTTTTCTCAATAGGGTCATGATATCATGGGTGAAATATACATCATTTTGGGACTTAAGGAATATATCCAATATGTTTTGGAATAAGAAAACATGCATGTTTTAAATAAGAATATATGGTAATTTGGGTTATTACCATGACTCAAGAAAATACATGATAAAGGTGATGACATGTTTGTAATGTGACCAATGAGAGATACCTTACGATATATGGGGGATAAATGTCAATCCGAGTTAGTATACCTCTTTATAATGTTTTGGTTTTTCAGTTTTTAGAAGGATTGTAAGGTTTTGAATTTATGGATAGTATAAGTTAAACTTTGGTTGAAGTTTGTTAGATTAAAGTATTATCTCACTATAGTTGGACTTATACATATTTGATAACTTGTGCTATACATTTTTTTGGGATATATAGAATGACCTATCATTCTATTTATGGATCGCATGATCTGCTAACACTTTAGGAATGACAAATCCGACTTCATTTATTTGGATTAGAGATAAAGTGTAAATTGTTTAAGGCGTGACAATAGTGATATTATCTTGAAATCAAGTAAGTATATCTTCGTATGAGAATTTATAAATATTAGGAAAAGGTATCATGATATAAAAGGGTGTATTATTGTATCATTTTTTATGATATCAATTTCATCTTTCATGTTTCTTTAGTTTATTATTTTTTGATTGTTAACTTTCATTAGATCACTAAATTTCTTATGATCAGTGATATTTATCAATATATATTATTATGTATGCTTTTACTTCATTCCCAAACCTTCACATAAGTTATCATACATAGAGATATATTTATGATTGATTTTGGGTAACTGTTATTTTCCAACTATCCCTTTATAAAAAGAAGTTTTAGACATAATTTTTATGATGTGGGTTTCTATGAAAGAAACATTCAAGAATTAATCCTTTTATAACCCAGAATAAATTTTAGGGCTAAATTTATTTTAAGGGGGGTATAATGTAACACCCCAAGATTTTTATGAGATGTGATTTTTTCTCTTTGATGTATTGTGTTGTACGCTACACCAAGATAAGCTTACGCTATACCCAAAACCAGCCTAGCTTGCGGTATATGGAACACTAAGCTAGGCCTGTGTTACATAGAATTTCTAGTTATTTTAATATAAATAATTTAATGCAAGATCCATTTTAAGTTAACAACTAAATATTATTATGTTACCATATAACATAGTCATTGTAAAGGTGGGTATGAACAGTATTAACTTTCTTTTCATAAAATATTTAAATGAAAATAAGCGAGTTTATTAAATAATAAAATCACACTTTATGAATTTTATTAATGTAATGTATATTTAATATATTCAATATAATGTTTAAAATTCATCTTATATTTTTTCTAGACATTATATAAGAACAAATTCCATTTTTCGGATAAAAGAAGTATTTTTCAAAAATGGAGTTTTGTCACCTTTTGAGGGAGTGCCAATTTTAAGTCTTTTTTTGACACTATTATACATTATATTTAACAAGATAAACTTATTATTTTTAATAGGGATATAAAAATTTACTTTGGATGATTTTTTTATATTTTTCTGATAAGTTTTAAGTTTTGATAAATAGTAAAAATATACTAAATTTTATTTGAAAACAACTTTTTCATCGAAATAATTTATGTGGATAAATTATATTATTTAATTGTTTTAAAGTAAAAATGGAATATATTTTTATCATTTAATATAATTTTGGTCATTTAAATTAATTTTACTATGAAATTTAATGTAAAAACATTTCAATCTTTTGCAATGTTTTAACTTTTAAAAACCCGGTTTCCATTCCGATAATGGGATTAATTTTAATCTAATTGATAAAACTTCTATGTTTTTAATTTTTGAAAATGTATTACATATTTTTAATAAGTAGGTCTAAAATATGTAAATATCATTCTTTTATTTTTGGGTTTTATGAATAATAACTTCAGTAATTGTTATTAATATGGTAAAAAGGTAAATCGGGTTATTAAGAGTAAATATGATATTATAAAATTATCCTAAAACTTAGCCTAATTTGATTGTATGAGTTATTTTCTACCTAAACCATACTTGGGTCTAAATTATACCCTTTGGATGCCACTTGGATGAGATTACGACATTTAATATATTTTATTTAAAGAAAAGTTAAATGTGTCTTACTCAAAGTTTAATAACTTTATCATTTTTAAAATAAGGTTATACAGAAGCTAAATTCGATTATAAATACTCATTTTCAATCTAAAATGTTTTTCTTCATAGTGGTAATTTATTTAAAATTTTAATGAAATAATTAATTAACTTCAAGGTTTGTATGTTGATGATGCAGAAATTATTTAATTGATGAAAAATAAATAAACTAATTTTTATTAAAATGATAATAACAATTACAGGACACAAAAACTTGACCAAATCTTATTGGTCTAGTATAACTCGACCGTAATCATCCAATGGTTTAGTTATTGAGAATTTGGATCCTTTTAGAAGATATTATGACACTTATATTATTTTATTTAAAGTGATGTTAAACTTGTCATGTTCAAGTTTTAATAAGTATAACAATTTTAATGATGAATTTTCTAAAAGATATATTCGAATACTATTATTATTCTGAAATATAGTAAATTTATATTCATCATGGTATTTTATTTTTAATTTTTCTTCAACAAATATGTTTGATAAATAATTACTCAAAACTAATGTTGTCATTATTTTATTAAGGGAAATATAGATTAAATGTTATTAAAAATATTAAAATAAATATAATTTGAGATAATTAATATTACCAATAAATTTCATAGATTAACATGACCTCTTATAGATATAATAAAATGTTTTTTGAGTTTAATATATTATCTTTATATTAAAAAATATCATTAAATTAATAGTGTCAAAATTGATACTATTGATATTTTGTCAAAATAATGTTTTATTACATTATTTAAAAATAATAAATTGTTTTAAAAAATATAAAACAGTTATTATTTACTCTAAATTGAATTATATTGTTCATTTATGGTATAATTGACATAAAATAATTAAAAATTACACTATTTTAATATTGAAAATTTTGTTACCTTAATTAAAATTAAATGAGAATAATTAAGCATAAAATGAAATGATAAGGTTTAAAATGAATGAAAAATATGTCTAAAAATTATTGGATTATGATATTTCAACCTTATCTCATATAATATTCTAAATAAGGTCATTTTGGAGATTTTTGGATGTGGTTTAAAATTATTATAAATTAATATTTTTGGAATTTTTAAAGGTGCCCCCAACCTCAACTATAAAAGCGAACCTCACCCCTCATTTGTTCATAACTCATTGAGCACTCATGTTCGGTCATACCCTACCAATTTCCCTTCGCAACTTACCTAGTTACATTCTAGAGGTTTTTTTCTTCTCAACAGACCAAATCTAGTGCCTTTAATATGAAATCTAATGGGTGCCCATCGAAGAAAAGGTAATGTCCTCTACCGATTCCTTCAAACTTCTTTCTTCTTCTACTTCCTCTTCATGAGTTGTTTCCATTATAATGTAATAAATACAGTATCAAATATATACTAATATGTTATTATAATTAAGGAACAACCATATTCCACCTTCTATCCATCCTATAAAAAAATGAAATCACCACGCGTGCGTACGTACAACTTACCATCTCCACACAGTGGTGTAATCTGTTTTTCACCACCACTTTGCTGGTATGGGTAAAATGATAGAAATAATAACTATATATGATTATTATAAAAAATATGGATTCTAAAACAAAATATATACCATTCAATTTTATACCATTTCACAATTATGGGAAAGATATCGTCGCTTATTCGTACGTATGGTTTACCATCTCCATGATACGATGTGATTTATTCGACAATAACCATTCTTACAACTGAATGAAAAATGAACACCACAAAATGCTACAGGAGACGACCGCTACATCAAAGGAACACTACAAAGAAAACCCTAAACTGATCCCAAACATTTTCATATTCCTGCTGATAGGCAGAGGTGTCCTTCGACAAGCCAGGTCTGGGTTCAGCGCACTTCTTGGAAACACTGTGAAATAATCATTGTAAGTCACCCAGAAATCCACAGGTGTGGAAGGGTCTCAAATCACTCAGTAACATCAGCTTCTTTTGACCCTCCCTATAACACTTGTGACATATCACGACATTGCACTGTGAGGAAGATGACTGAAGTTTTGAAGGCCTCTTAATTCCTCTATTAGAGCCACCATCATTAGGTCGCTTCTCATTCTTCCTATCACCATCTTTCACACTGTTTACCAAGTCTGGGGGAGGATTCACCACCTTAGGTCCTCCTGCTAACTCAACTTCAGCATGAAAGGCTTTCCCTACTACATTCGAGAAGGTGGTTAGGTTGAGCCCTGCCACTTTCTACTGTAGCTCAGGACGAAGCTAGAGCTCAAAATACAAAGCTTTCATGGGATCATTTCCAACATACCCTGGTTCATATAGAGCTTGGTCCAGTAAAAGAAGAAATAATTCCATCACTAATCCAGCACCTTACTGAATACCACACAACTCCATCCTCTTCCTCACTAATATCACCTTGGAAAAATAATTTTGGATGAATGACAACTTGAAGTACTCCCAAGTGAGATCTTTCTGAGGCTTACTTCGAGACACAGACTTCCACCATTTCTAGGTTGGATCTTCTAAGCATAAAGGTAGCTAACTTCACCTTCAATGACTCAGGTGGTGTGAGAAAACAAAAGTTCCTCTCAATCTTCCCCAACCACTCCCCTTCCTCAATAGGATCTCCTTGTCCATAAAAGAGAGGAGGGTTCAATTTTCAAAACTCAGGGACATAGTTTATGGGATGATCAACGGGAGGATTTTCTAAGGGTGCACCACCTAAAGCTGCACATTGGGAATTCATCAAAACTTTGTGGGGGTGAACACTAAGGAACAAGGAAACAATGAACTTAATCAAAACATGGTCATTGTCACTTTTAATCCAGCATTTCATAATTTCCAAAATAAAACTTTACAAACAGTTTTCATAATTAAAGAACTCCCAAACAATTCACTAGGGGAAACTAGTGTCGATGGGTGACTCAGACATATAGTTGTCGGCCATACGCCAGTCACACCACTATCCCGGAGAGAATAATAGGGTAATTTCCCTAGATCCACATGGCTTTCCAGGCCCTGTGAGCTCACAGGGCTACTTTCCCAACTCCCTTTTCATTTTCCAACATAAAATAATTCAAAGGAACCAAAAAGACACCAACAACCCAGACATCCAATGGTAACCTGAGGTTCAGAACGATCAAGGGTTCATGACGTCAATCTCGTACCTACGCCTTGAGTCCCAACAAACCTATTGGTCAGAGTAGATTACTCAATAGGGGTGAATTGAGTATCTATAAAAAAATCCTATTTAAAAAGTATGCTTAAACAGTGTCCCGGAAAAGGTTAAATATAGCCCAGTTAATCAAATTAATACGGTTATGAAGGTTTGACTCTTTAAATAACTTATTAGAAGATTGATTTATTCTCATTAATCTTAGTTCCAATTATTAATATTACTTTTGATGTTATTTTACTAAGACAATACAATTATAACTTATTTAAAAGATTAACTATCAAAGTGAATTTAGTGATTTCTGAATTATACAGTAATGTAGTAAAACAGAGAAGACTAAATTAAGAATTACATTGGATATGAAACAATTGGTTCAGTCTCAAGCTAAGACCTAATCCACTCCACTTGGTGATTACCTGTCAGCAAGTAGTTTATATAAAAAAACTTGATCTGCACCCTGGATCGGGGTTAACAAATAGCATACAGGACTGTCCAGGTTACACAAGGACCTCTTCCATATTTATTCGTGGAAACAAGTAACTGGGACACACAGGGACCTCTTCCACACTTATCAATGGGTATACACAATTGTAAAAATATGTTTGAGTAAGGATATCATGTATCCTTCAGTTTAATGAAGGAGACAGAAAGTGTTGTTATACAAATACACACACTACTAGAAAGATAGTAAAATGATACACAATAGAGCAGAAATATTGAGATAGGTTTAGAAATGCTCTGAATGTTAGTATTTGTATCTCTGGACTTCTATGATGAAGTAGATGCAGAAATCAAGTCCTCATATGGAAAACAGAGTGTCGCAAGTCAGAAATATCCTACTTGTGTTGTTTGTGATGTTTGATAGTGCGAATATGTTCTCGATTCTAGGATTCAATTGAGTTTAGTGTGTTCTCTAGTAGCGTTGAGTTACATGTGGAAATTCTTTCTTCAAAATAATTCTCTGAGTGAGTTCTTAGTTATTGTGCTTATTCCTGTTTTTCCTTGCTTTCATCTATCATGAAACACTCTTTTTCTTTCTGGGCCACATTACTCTTTTATCTTGGAGTGCATGTGTTTGAGCCGACAGGTTGCATGTATTCTACACCTCGTACCTCGTACTATTAGATTAAATTTCTACAAAGAAACATTAATTATGTCAGTGCATTTAAAATCATCAAATATGAAAGTTAGACATTAAATTGAAAGATGACAAAACAGATTAAGAAACAGTTTCACAATATATCATGGAAATGGTGTCTCATTCACGGTGTGTGGTTCACGGTGTCACATTGTCACAATGTCTTCTTGTTCACAGTGTCTCAAGGTCACAGTTTCTGCTTGTTCACGGTGTCTCATGGTCATGGTGTATGCTTGTTCACGGTGTCTCGTGGTCACGGTGTCTTCTTATTCACAGTTTCATATGGTCACGGTATCTCATAGTCACGGTGTCCACTTGTTCACAGTGTCTCATGGTCATGGTGTCCGCTTGTTCATGGTGTCTCATGGTCACGGTGTCTCATGGTCACGGTTTCTCATACTTAGGCAAATATCTGTATTCAGACTTAAGCACTGATATTTATGGAATGGATTAAACTTAATCATTTTTCAGAGAAATCATTATAAAGTGAATCAAAAGATAGTGTACAATATCCAAGCTGAGTGTATAGAACTTAAGATCTTTGGATAGCTTTTACTAAACAACTTTACATTTTATGTGAGATAGATTACATAGAGTTAATAAGGTTTATAGACTGAATATGATTTTTGATCATTAAAACAAGATTAATACATGAGGATTCCAACAATCTCCCCCTTTTTATGATCACAAATCATGTATATTTAGAGTGTATATTTGTTATAACAACATAATTAATTTGTTTATAACATATATAGAGTGAGTGTTCTCCTATAGAGAGTGTTCTCCCCCTTTTGGGATTATCAAAAAGTTGCATGAAAATGAAAGACAAAATAGACAAGAAAAGTGAATAATGTATTAGATAAAAAGAGGGGAATTACAAAAAGTAAAACAAATGTAACAAGATTCTTATCAAATGAGAGAAAGCACTATCCTTCTTCACTGGATGCTCTTCTCTTTTCCCTTAGCATTATCAGTAGAAGAGGAATCCATAGGAGCAGAGGTTGAGGTAGAAGAAGGGAGTGAGATAGTTGAGAGAGAAGGTAAAGGAAGACCTTCAAAGATAGAGGGAACCAGTGTGGTAGAAGACCAAGGCAGTTGTTGATCAAGGATCACAGGCCTAATCTGACTCAGTTTCTGGATGACAAACATAAAAGTGGGGGCGAGGGTAGAGGGGAATGTAGGGAAACCAGATCTTAGAGGTGTAGCCGCAGGAGTAACAATGGTGTACATTGAACATGAATATAGGGCCTCAAAAGCTTTATAAAATCAGTAATGATTTATCCAACATACTACATAGATTTCTTAAATTCATCCTTGTTTTCCATAAACTTATCCAACAGACGAGTGAGCTTTGTGAGCTTTTGGACTTGAGTCTTGAAAGCTTCAGTAACAGGAGGAATCCTCATATTTTCAACAAGATATTTGAAATGATTGGTCATGTCAGTCTTTGAGAATATTCGGATGAAGTAGAAATCCACTTTCTTGGCAATTTCTTGATGAGCATCATTATGAATTTTTGAATGGATTTGGACCAGATCAAGAACTTTTTCACTATTCATGATAACTTCATATAGATAATATTTATTGAAACCACTAAGCACAGTATGAAGTTATTCTTTGACCAATGTTTTGAGAAGGTCACTGTCTAAGGAAGGTTGAGTTGATTGTCCAGATGCTTTAGAAGTAGTGACAGCTGAGGTAATAGATTTTAGTTGATTGAGCACTTTTTTAAGGCACCCTGTATACTCATAAGTGAGCTTGTTAAGATTAACAACAAGCTCTCACATCTCTTTCACAATCTGTTTGTTTCTTTCTGAGACCTTTTGAGCTAAGAAAGCTAAATGAGGTTGAATCTAAGAGGCAATATTTTGTGGGGTTTGAGGAACAACAGGATCCATAGGATGGTAAGAAAGATCTGATCTTGAATTCATCACTTTCTGCATGTCTTCAATCATACCTCTTAGAGTCTTTACTTAATCACTAAGCAGCCTGTTTTCAACTCTGACTGCCTGAATCTCATGACGCATTTTGGGTTGAATCTGCCAAATAATTTTTCCAACAACAGTGAGGAATCTCTATCACATTGATTTTTTATAGAAGCTAGTTGGATATTTAAGAGTTTTTTAACTCCAGACAAAAGGGTAGCTCCAAATTCTTTCAGATCATCTTTACTCACCAAGGATGGTTGTTCTAGTGAAGTTTCATAGATAGGGACAGAGACGGGATCATGTTCTTTTTCAGGGGAAATATTAAAGACAGATTTCAATTGGAACATAGTGAAATGGTAAAGACCTTTTACTGAGACTTCTTGAGAGTCATTCACATCATAAAATTAGGGAATTTATACCGAGTGACTACAGAGCTTGGATTAATCGGGTTTGGTACTTCAATAGATTCTAGATTTAGGGGTTTCTCCCACTCAATAGTTGCATCCTTCTCAGGACTGAGAGGCTTATGGTCTTGATCTATTTCCATGAATTCATCTCTCAGTTCCTCACTCATTTCCTATCTAGCCAACTGAAAATCCATCTCCATCCTTTCCTCAACCGAAGTAATGACTTATGGAATAGATTGTTCCACTGGGAGTTCCTCAAGGTCAGCTTCTTGAATAACTGGTAATTCTTATTCTATAAGATCTTCAATATAATTCTTTTCGGTTTCTTTGAAAATAGATTCTATTTCAACTTCGGGTTGATCTTACATATTAGAAACATCTTTATGATCAGGGATTTCTTTTTCAATTACTACATGAGGAACATGAGTACTGTCTTCCTTATCAGAAACAGTTTCCCTGGGAGGCACAGTAGCCTCTTCTTCTTCTTCTTCTTCATAATACTCAATAACTTCATCTCGTTCCAAACAAGGATTAGAAATATCTTTTGGTCTTGAGGGATGTTTCACTGGATTGAACTTTTCATAGATCATATCATTTCCTTCCACCCGTGCCTTTTTTCAAGGATTCTAATTGATTTTCATCCTCTTGATAATGACTTTTGAAAGGTAGAACTCACAATACTTGATAGCTTCTTCATTAGGCCCAATCATGCCTTTGGCATGAAGCATGGCTGAGATAAGCCGAGAATAAAATAGGGAGGTTGACATAGATGTGGTTTTGATTAGCTCACACATATGGTGTATGATATACTTAAAAAGGTTTATCTTGTGCCCATTTTTCATAAGATGAATCAGAAACACATCCTAATATTTTTGTACAGATAAATCACCTTTTCTGGGGATAATCAAGTTATGAATAAACTTAAACAGAAGTCCAGATTCTCCATATAGTTCATCAGTAATGGCTCTCCTCTTGGTGCCATTTTTGGCTAAGATTTTCAAAGCATCTTCCAAAACAAAGAATTCACTAGAAGGTGGAGGTCCTCGGTGATAGTCCTTGAAGATGCCTTCATGAGGTATCCCAAGGCATGAATCCCATAACCTCGAAGAGAATGTGCATCTCTGGCCATTTATCCAACTTCTTACAGTATAGCCATCACCATAATCAAATGAGATCTAAACATACTGATAAAATTAAGCCACTAGCTTAGGGTAGATAGGTCTATCTTCCTTCAAAAACCATTCTAACCAGACTTGCCCTTTTAAATCTTTCAAAACCAGAGACTTACTCGATAGAAGACACTTAATGAATATCTTTTTCTTAGGTAATACTACTCTATTCACCAGATTTGGATTTAGAGGACCTTTGGGTGCCATCTTAGGTGCGATATTCGTCTTCTTTGAGCTACGTTTCTCAGGAGTCGACGACAAAGAGTGTTTCATCCAAGGCATTTAGTGAAGGTTCAAGAGAGAGAGAACAGTTTCAAGGTTGAATAAGGGTTACAAATTGAGTGAATAGAATAATTCTTGAGTGAATAAAAAGTGATACATCCTTTATTTTATCATTTAGTAATACTAAACGTCACAAAAAAATAAAATCGTGGGAATGTAAAAAAGGTGAAATGAATAATTACCGTAATGTAGTTTTTAATTTGTAAATAAAACCCATTAATAATCTTTATGGTGAGACCATATCAGGTATTTATGGTGAGATAGTGATTAAACCTTATGGTGAGACAGTGACTATCAGACAGTAATCACGAAATACTAACTGTGAGACCATAAACATGTGATAGTAAGATATAAAATAGTAATATTTAAAATAGTAAGACATTTATTTAAGATTTATCATGCCTAGTTCATGTGTGATTTAGTCTATTATTTCTGAATTTAATGGTTTGGTAAATTTATCAGCAATCAGATATTCAGTACTAATGAATTCCAAAGTGATATCACCTTTTTTATAATGATCTCTCAAAAAGCGATGTATTACATCAATATGCTTTGTCCTAGGATGTGAAATAGGATTTTTCATGGTGTAAATAGCACTTGTGTTGTCACAATTTATAGGTACATGCCTGAATTGATATTCATAATCTAGTAATGGGTGTTTCATCCACAAGATTTTTGCACAATAACTTCCAGCAACTATGTATTCAACTTCTGTAGTAGATAATGCAATAGAATTTTGTTTCTTACTACACCATGATACTAGTGACTTGCCTAAAAAGTGAAATGTTTCAGAGGTGCTTTTCCTATCTAACTTACAGCCACCAAAGTCAGCATCAGAATAACTAACTAATTCAATTGATTGTCCTCTATGATAGAATATTCCTAGATTGGGTGTATTCTTGAGGTATTTGAAAATTCTCTTTACAGAATTTAAATGAGATTCCTTAGGATTTTCTTGAAAATGAGTACAAAAATACACACTAAACATAATTCCAGGTCAACTAGTAGTTAAGTGGAGTAAACTTCCAATCATTCCATTATAAGTGGTTTGATCAACAGATTTTCCATCTTCATCAAGATCCAACTTACAAGTGGTACTCATGGGAGTGTCACTAGTTTTAGTGAAATCCAGTCCAAAACGTTTTAGAAGATCTTTAGTATATTTACTTTGAGTTAAAGTAATACCAACATTATTTTTAAAGATTTGAAATCCGAGAAAGAATTTTAGTTCACCCATTAAACTCATTTCAAATTCATTTTGCGTCATTTAGGTAAAATCAATACATAAATAATTTCATGAAGATCCAAAGATAATGTCATCTACATATATTTGAACAACTAAAACATCATTAGAAATTCATTTTATAAAAAGGGTAGGATCAGCTATTCCTTTTGTAAAACCTTTGGAAAAAATAAAAGTACTCAACCTATCATATCAGACTCTTGGAGCTTGTTTTAAACCATATAAATCTTTTGATAATTTAAAAATATGATTTGGAAAATGGGGGTTTATAAAACCTTTGGGTTGTTCAACAAAGACATACTAAGATATATACCCATTTAAGAATGCACTCTTAACATCCACTTGATATAGTTTGAAATTCATATGTGCAACATAAGAAAGAAGGATTATGATGGCTTCATGTCTATCTACTGAAGCAAAGGTCTACTCATAGTCAATTCCTTCTTCTTGACTATAGCCTTATGAAACCAATTTTTCATTGTTTTTAACTATGTTACCCACTTTATTTACCTTATTTCTTAACACCCATTTAGTGCTATGGTGAATTTTTCATTGGGTCTTTCAACAAGTTTTCAAACACTATTCCGTTCAAACTGATTAAGTTCTTCTTGCATAGCCATCACCCAAAATACAACATTGATAGCATCATTAATGTTTTTAGGTTCAAGTTATGATAAGAATACTTGATGTTCAACCTAATTTCTAAGAGAAGCTCTAGTTTGAGTTCCTTTGTCTAGGTTTCCTACAAAATCATCTAAGGGATAGTTCTTAAGAATTCTAACAACTCTGGAAAAGGAGGGACTAGTGATTTTAGGATCATCAATAGGTTCAGGTTCATTATGACTTGAGTCTAAGGAATTTCCAGAACTAGAAGTTTTCACTGATTCTTTCATAGAATGGTTTGAGGATTTTGAATTAATGTTCAGATTTGATACATCATCCCCCAGGTTCTCTAGAATGGTTTTAGGCTCATGTGGATCTGTTTCATCAAATTTGACATGGACATATTCTTCCAGACATTTAGTTATTTTATTGAACACTCTATAAGCTTTACTAGACATTGAATATCCTAAAAAGATACCTTCATCACTCTTGGATGAAAATTTGTCAAGATTGTCCTTAGAATTAAGGATATAGACTTTGTAACCAATAACTTTGAAGTAGTTAACCTTGTGTTTTCGATTGTTACATAACTCATAAGGAGTCCTTTTAAGAATAGGTCTGATCAACACTCTATTGATTATGTAGCATGATGTATTAATAGCTTCAACAAAAAAATAAATAGATAGTTCATATTCACTAAGAATTGTTCTAGCAATCTCTTTCAGGGTTCTATTTCTTCTTTCTACAACTCCATTTTGTTAATGTGTTCTAGGGGAAGAGAAATTGTGATTATAACCATTTTGTGAGCAAAAGGATTCAAAATCTTGATTTTCAAAATTACGTCCATGATCAATTCTTGAGGATTTAATTCTATGTCCACTAAGATTTTTCACAGACTTTTCATATTTAGTAAAATAAGAGAAGGCTTCACTTTTTTGAGCCATAAAAAGGTCCAAGTATATCTAGAAAATTCATATACAAAAACATAAACATAGTGCTTCCCATTTGAACTAGAAACTCTAGATAGTCCAAACAAATCCATGTGAACCAATTCAAGAGGTTAATAAGTTAACACTTCTTTCTTTGGTTTGAAGGAAATTTTGTGTTGTTTTCCCTTTTGACAAGGATTACACACTTTTTCATTTAGAAACTCATGTTTGGGTAAGTCTTCAACTAATATTTTTCAAGTTATCTTTCTAAGGGAGTGAATATTACAATGTCCTGGTCTTCTATGCCAGAGCCAATACTCTTTATGAAATACACTTTAGCATGAAGAATTTTGAGAAGCTAAGGAATCTATGTTAACAGAGTAAACATTTTCATTTCTTAATGCAGAAAACACTAATTATTCTTTAGAATTAAAGACATTAAAAGCATCATATTCAAATCTAACATGAAACCCATCATCACATAATTGTGGGATACTAAGAAGATTATATTTTAATCCATCAACAAATAGTACTTTAGAAACAAAACTGAGTTAGAGTTATCGATTTGGTTGAGGCCAATAATCTTTCCTCTGGCATTGTCACCAAATGTGACATGTCCTCCATCTATTTTTATTAGGTTCTTGAAGCATGATTATTCTCCTATCATGTGTCTTGAACATCTAGTGTCCAAGTACCATAAACTTTTATAGGAACTCTTTAAGAAACTTTCCTACAAAATTATTAAGAAAAAATGGATTTTGGTTCCCATACTTGTTTGGGTCTAGTAATATTAGTAATAAGTGCTTTAGGAACCCATATCTACCTCATAGGTTTTCTATAAGCATTATGAAAAGTATTTGAAAAATAAAATCTGCTTGGTCCAGAAAAACTTGAAATAATAGAAAGTGTATCATAAATTGAACTAGATAATTTGTGTCTAGAACTGGGAGTAAAACTATATGTCCTAGATTTAGAAAAAAAATTCTACCAGTGTTTCTTTTTCTAGGTTGATAACCAATGCTAGTGTAGTATTTAGGGGAAATTTGTTTACCTAGAATTTGAGTAAGGGTATTTTTTCCATTGTTAAACATTTCAAGGTCTTTTTTCAATTGCTTATTAGACATTTTTAATTCATTGTTCTCTTTGAGCAGTTGATTATTTTTCTCTTTTTTAGTTGTGAGTTTAGATTTAACCGTCACAGTAAGAGCATATTATTTCTTCAATGATTTATATTTTTCTTTTAGTTCATTTCATGTTTCTTCAAGAATGTTATAGTATTCAAACATTTCTTCATTAGTCATATTTTCAGAGTCACTCTCATCTCCAAAATAGTATGAATTATGTATATGAGTGTCCAGTGTTACCTCAGATGTGTTTGTCATAAAACAAATATTGGATTTGTTAGTTTGTTCATCATGTGATATTTCTGAGTCTCTTAAACTATCATCAGAAGCACTCCAGGTTACTTTCATTTCCTTTTTATACTTTATGTCCTTGTCCTCATATCTCCTTTTGTACTTGAGCTTTGGACAGTTGGCCTTGATATTTCCATTTTGCTTACATTCATAGAAGACAATCTCCTCAGTCCTTTTACTTCTTTTCCAATCCTTCTTCCAACTTCTTTTTTGGTCATATTTTCCCTTGACATTAGCCTTTCAGAAAAATTTCTTCTTCTTGTAAAATCTCTTGGATCTTCTGGATAACTGAGCCATATCTTCATCACTATCAGGTGATGATTGTTCACTACTGGAAATTTCTACATAATCTTCCAATTTCTCTTTTTCTTTGTGTTTAGAGGTGGTGGTCTTGAATGCAACAGATTTCCTTTTTGGTTCATCCTCCTCTTACTTGTTGAATTTCATCTCTTATTCATACATCATCAATTTCCCAATGAGTTCTTTTACAGGTAGCTTTCTGATGTCGCATGATTCTCTAATAGAGACAGAGGTTCCTCTCCATCTGTGAGGCAGACATTCGAGAATTCCCATGATTTGTTCCTTGGCAGTGACTTCTCTTCCAAGAGAAATCATTGTGTTGACAATCTCATTGAACCTAAGATACATGTCAAAGATATGATCATTAGGTTTCATTTTGAAGATATCATATTTAATAGTATAATTATTAAGTCTCATTTCTTTTACACTAGATGTTCCTTCATGTGAGATAGACAGGGTATCCCAAATTTCATGGGCAGTTTTACAACCAGAAATTCTATTGAATTCTTCATCTCCTAAGGAGCAGTATAAATCATTCATATCTTTGCAATTTTTATTGTAGGCAGTTTTTATAGGTTCATCCCATGTGATTCTATCAGTAGCAGGAATCTAATGTTCATCTATAATGGAAGACCAAATTTCCAAACCCATACTCTCTAAATGCATTTTCATTTTAATTTTACATTGATAATAGTTGGTTCCATTAAAGAATGGTGGTTTGTTGGTTGTAAAACCTTCCAATCTATTATCCATAATACAGAAATACATTGAAAGATCTGGAAATTTAGAATTAACAGAAATTTACAGATCATTGAAGTATCACTACAATCATAGTTGAATAAGGTTAAACAGAGTTTTTAACAAACACCCTTTGATACCAAATGTTGGTCAGAGTAGATTACTCAAGAGGGGGGGTGAATTGAGTATCTATAAAAAAATTCCTGGTTAAAAATTATTCTTAAATAGTGTCCCTAATAAGGTTAAATACATCCCAGATAATCAAAGTAATACGGTTATGAAGTTTTGACTATTTAAATAACTTCTTATAAGAGTGATTAATTCTCAGTAATATTAATGTTTGTTACTAATATTACTTTTAAGATATTCTACTAATACAAGACAATTATAACTTCTTTCAAAGATTAACTATCAATGTGAATTTAGTGATTTATTAATTATATAGTAAAGCAGTAAAATAGAGAAGACAAAATTAAGCAGCACAACGGATATGAAATAAGTGGTTCAGTCTCAAGCAGAGATCTAATACACTCCACTTGGTGATCACCTACCACCAAGAATTTTATATAAATAAACTTGATCCACACTCTAGATCAGGGTTAAACAATAGTACACAGGACTATCCAAGTCACACAGGGACCTCTTCCATAGTTCTGTGTGGGTACAAACAACCAGGCCACACAAGGACCTCTTCCACACTTATCAGTGGGTATAGACAAGTGTAAAAAGATTTTTGATTAAGGATATTGTGTATCCTTCAGTTTAATGAAGGAGATAGAGTGTGTTGTCATACAGATACACACACTTCTCGAAAGCTAGTAAAATGATACACAATAGCGCAAAAATATTGATATAGGTTTAAAAATGCTCTGAATGTTAGTCTTTGCACCTCTGGACTTCTGAGATGAAGCAGATGCAGAAATAAAGTTCTTGTATAGAAAAAGAGTGTCGCAAGTCACATAGATCCGAATTGTGTTCTTCGTGATGTTTTACAGTGCGAAGGTTTTCTTGATTCTGAGATTCAATTGAGCTTCATGTGTTCTCCAGCGGTGTTGAGTTTCATGTGACAATTATTTCATCAAAAGAATTCTCTGAGTGATTTCTTCGTTATTTTTCTCATGCCTTTTTTCCCCACTTTCATCTATCATGCCACACTCTTTTTTGTTTATGGGCCGCATTACACTTTTATCTTGGAGTGCATGTGTTTGAGCCGACAGGTTGCATGTATTCTGCACCTCGTACTACATACTATTAGATAACTTGTCTAAAAGGAAAAATTAATTATGTAATTTCATTTAAAATATTCAAATATTACTGTTAGAGATTAAATTGAAAGGCGACAAAACAGATTAAGAAATGGTATCACAGTATGTCATGGAAACGGTAGTGTCTGGTTCACGATGTCTCATTGTTACAGTGTCTTCTTGTTTATGGTGTCTCATGGTCATTGTGTCTTCTTGTTCATAGCGTCTCATGGTCACGGTGTATGCTTGTTCACAATGTCTCATGGTCACGGAATCTGCTTGTCCACGGTGTCTCATGGTCACAGTGTCTCATGGTCATGGTGTCTACTTGTTCATGGTGTCTGCTTGTTCAAGGTGTCTAATGGTCATGGTGTATGCTTGTTCGCAGTGTCTCATGGTCACGGTGTGTGCTTGTTCACGGTGTCTCATGGTTACGATGTATCATACTTAGGAAAACATCTGTATTCAGACTTAAGTAGTGATATTTATGGAATAGATTAAACTTAATCATTTGTCAAAGAAATCATTATAAAGTGAATCAAAAGATAGTGTACAATAACCAATCTGTGTGTATAGCACTTAAGAGCTTTGGATAGCTTTTACTAAACAACTATACATTTGATGTGAGATAGATTACATAGAGTTATCAAGGTTTATAGACTGAATAGGATTTGTGGTCATTAAAACATGATTAATACCTAAGGAGTCCAACAAAACCTAATCCTTTTACCATGACAATCCCAAATAACAATGGGTGCTTTGAAAAACAGCGTCTGCTCAAGAGAGAACCTCCATTTTATACCATTTTTTCACAAACTAACTCGAGTCGACCATGAACCGGTCACTCGAGCCGATCTACGGCAAGTCCTGAGAGGTATTTCCGATCCTCTAGGGCTAGAGACAAGTGTCGGGGCATCAATAGAGAACAATTTGGAATGTTTTTTCCCAATGAAAATAAATAAAGCTTCAGAAATAAAATAGAACAATGAAAATTAAATAAAAAACATCAAAAATAAAGAATTACCAACATCAACTCACTAATCTGACCACGTCCAAACACCATGTGACCCTGAGATTCACCCACCAAAACCCAAACCAAATGCCACCCAAGACGATCCAAACCAGAAATAGAACCTGTAGAATAAAATAAATACAAGAAAACATTATAGGCATAAGTATTAAAACTCAGTAGGTGTTCCCAAAAATTTATTCCCAAAGCACTACCATTAAAAAATAATTTAATAATTCCAAGTTTGAACTGCAATATATAAAATATGGGTTTTCGCACACACTTTCATTTCTAAAGCATGTAATAGCTCATTTCCCTTTTTAATTGAAAAAAAAGTTTAAGGATTGAAGGAAAAGGTGCATCACATTTTAAAAACATTTTTCTCAAACAATTTAAAATCCAAATTTAGTTGATAAACAAGAGGAAACCATACACAACACACAACACACAACAAGGGAAATAGAAAAGTAGTGCGCGAAGCCAGTAACCAAACTAAGCACCACAATCATTCACCACCTACAAATAAGTTCTAGAGAAAACATGGGTCCAACCTTGGATCTCGTGAACAATCTAGAACATACTATACATGTTACTCATCCGAAAGGCATGCCCTACTCAATGACGTCATAACACTTTAACACCTGACCATCTCCCTACCTAGCCTGGTCAAGGGGCCCAATCCCATATCAATAATAATAACAGAGTATCCCTTGATATGGGCCACTAGCTAGTGCATAATCTAAACTAGTGAAAAAACCATTCTCAGAAGATTCACTTACTATGTCAGGTTCCCATGTCAACTTTTTAAACAAAAAGGGTGAGCCAACTGATGCCAATTGAGCATCAAATCACATGCCTACAAATAATAATAATTCAGACAACAGGAATCACATGAGTCACCACATGGAATATCTTCTTGCCTTTTTAACCATTCAAACACAAGTTATCCATTGGCAAGGGCCTCCCGCCACATTCAATGTAACCATGGCAAGAGCATTATCCGTGAAGAGTTTTCCGCACAACCATTTATTTTTAAAATTTCAGACGGTCCTGAAACACCCTTCTATAATCCACCCCTTTTTAAAATAGACCAACACCTTTGCATCACAAGTAAAACCATTTTCAAATATCCAAACACACCCCGCTTTCATCAAGAGAAAAATAGGCCTTAAATAATTTTTAAAAGAAATACTATTTCTCAAGAGAAACCAAAACATTTTCTCACGCATCAGAAGAAAACATTTCACATCAAACTAGAACCACACTTAAAAATTCTTGAATTAAGTTCAAAGGACAAATGGGAATTTTTAACCATCGGCAACAATCCATCTAGAAAATATTTTCAATTCAATGAAAATAAATAAACAGTTTCATTTCCAGCAAGTCATTATCCTAAAAATATTTATTTAATATCATTTCACATTTAAAGAAAATAAATGAATGGAAAAGAAATAAATAAATTCTAAATTCAAGGCAAGTGCAGTGGGTGACCTACCTCGACTCACAGCTCGAACATGATGACACAACATGCCTCACACGAGTGCACAAGCACGCGCAGGCCGACGATTGCGATATCGTGGGACTACATCGCCAACGCGCTGCAACAAATGCAAAACAATCAAAACCACAAAATTACTGATTAAAAATAACTCAAACCATTAAACATCTCAAATTTCACCTCAACGCCGCTATAGGAAAAATGGAATAAAACTAAACCGCTCGCCTTCGGTGGCAGTGTGTGTCGCGTGCCGAGTTGGGAAGAAGGCGCATGGATGGTCACGTGAATGAAGGAAGCTGGGGTCGGCCTTAAGGTGTAATCGACCCGTGGGGTCATGTGATAGTCATAAAGGGGCGGCGCACACCAGGAGGGACTATCGCTGGCTGGAAAAGAGTGAATGACCCACCAGTGGGGGCTGGATGGAGAAACAAAGGGGGACGATGCTGGCGACTCAGTAAGGGGGCGCGCGACGGCTACCTTAAAATGTAGTAAAGGGATCGTAGGTCACCGCACGGCTAAATCAAAGGTGTACCGGAATAAGGACAACTGAGGAAGGGGTCTTTGGATAGGAAAAGGACAGAGGAAGACACAGACAACTCGGCAGGGAGGCGCATAGTAGCTATCGGCCGGAGCAGGGCGACGTCGCAATGGCCAGGCGGTGAGCGGAATAAGGGGAGGAGGTGGAGGTGGCCTGAGGGTGAGCAGGGTGGTGTCCGAACAATGGTGCCAGCTAGGAAGTGAGGTGGTAGACACATAGGAGCCGAGGAGGTTGGGAGCAAGTTGGTTGGCCGGTGAAGAGGGAGTGACATTGTTCGTCGAAGCCGAAGGGGTGGGATCTGCGTTGGCTAGATGGGGTGAGGCCGAAGGGTGCAGGGTGGCTGGAGGAGAGGTAGCATGTGACTGCTGACTGGAGAAGGTATGAGGGGGAGTTGGGGTCTCCAGGTGGGTGGAGGAGCGGTGTGATAGGGGGTCTCCAGGCCGGTGGAGGTAGGCGTTGCAGGTGGTGAGTCAAGTAGGAGGCGTGGTGAGTGGGCAAGGAGAGAGAGAGAGAGGGCCAGCAGCTTTTGGTTTCATGCATGATGAGGGAGGTCGAGGGCCTGGTTGCGCCAAGGGAAGATAGGGGAGGAAGGTGGCGGTGTGTGAGGTGAGAAAGAGAAGAGGGAATCCGCATGAGAGAAGAACAAAAAAGGAGCATAAGGATTTGGGTTAGGAGAAAATAAAAGAAAAATACACTACTGGAAACATGGGTTTTCCCAATGCTCCTATACCAATGGTTCATCAAAACGGTTGGTATAGGAGGCATTTACCAACAGTTTCATAAAACCATTGGTAAAGGAAGACATAGGTGATGTTTTCCCAACGGTTCTATGAAAACTGTTGGGAAATAATTCCCTTTACCAACTGTTTTACACAAACCATTGGAAAAGGTTGGGAAATGTTTCCCTTTACCAACGGTTTAGACAAATTGTTGGTAAATCTAATGTTTTCCCAACAGTTTTTAAAAATCGTTGGGAAAAGATACCCAGATTTAGACCAAATCGGGTATTACTGCCTGCATTTGGCAGTTCTCCCCCGATTTCAAAGTCCCCTCTCCCCCAATTTGCAGAAGCCCCACGTGCGCCCTACTCCATCAAATTAGCTGCTCGCCAACCAGGTTATAAGTCCAAATATTCATGTATTCTTGCTCATTTACCACTTATCTTGCATATTTATCCATTTATGAAGGTGGAAACCCTAAATTTCGTGTAAAAAACTTATCATTTTTAATTGGGGATTTGGTTTGTTTTATTAGGGATTAGGTGTATGAGGCATTCCCCTTCCTATTATAGGTGGTTTTAATCAAAATTTATGATGTTAGAACCATTTATGATGTTTTTGTCTCTATTTAATCTCATTTTCCCAGACTTAACATTAAATTCTATATCACATTTGGTTAATGTTTTTTTAATTTCCAGTTGAGTTATTTGTGGTTGATGATTGTCCCATGTTAGTTGTTTTCAATGGTTTGGCATGGAAATTGGGCATTTAGTGTGACTTTTCCAAATGGGGGTTCCTTGAGAATACTCCAAATATTTGTTAAAAATGATCAAAGGGATTTTATTATTTAAAATGGATTTCAAAAGATATTTCAGAAATGATTTAATCTTAATGAAAGTGTTTTATTAAAATGAGAATTTTTTTAATAAGTCTTGTGTAATGTAATTTGCTATAGTACACTTTTTATGTGACTATGTTTGTTATTTAGTAACACATGAGATAACTGGTGTGTGAGAATGTGTTGTGAAAGAGATTCCATGGTTGGTTCAAGATTATATTTACATTTTGAGCCTATTAATGAGTTGTTTTAATGATATTTTGAGATATTTACCTTATGTTTATTGGTGAAAACTTGGAGCTGTAGAGGTGGTTCATGATTAAGACATATAATTACTGCTAAACATGTGGATAAACCATGCATAGTAGTGAATTCTTGAAATTTTTGATGTTTTTAGTCCTTTTTTATTTAGAGTTTCTTTTGCTTCTGATGTTTCTTATTGATACCTATGATGGGAATTTATTTTAGTTTCTAAATCAGCTGAGACTCCCCCACCATGCACAGTGTATGCAACCTCTACCCTTATTTAGTCATTCTGTTTACACAGCCTATGAAACCTATACCCTCATTTAATCAATGAACTGAAGTTATTAATTCAAGCCTTCATTCTCACTAGCATGTAAAAAAATTGAATGATGTATACCCATCCTCACATGATTTCTTACCTTAGATAGTGTCCAACATATGGAATATGAGATTTTGAATTCATCAGTTAACCAGGATCATATATTCCATTTCCCCCAAGATGATTGTACTAATATAACTTTATGGTCAATTAAATATGGTTCTCATTGTACGTTGTATATTATGTATCCTTCTTGGCCAATACTCACTTTTATGAGGGTGGGGTTCTTTTCACTAGCCATGCTGGCATGTGTAGACATCCATAAAAATGTTAGATAAGTCACAAGTTTAATTCAGTAATGGTGTTATCATTGACAAACATTATTATTAATCTCAAATTTAAAAATAAATGTTTTTGTCTATACTTTATGAAATTATATCTTTTTACAAGCCATGAACAACCTATTAGTGTAGAAGCCTAAAATTTATTCACCCATGGGGTGCGCTTGACTTGGGGAAGTAATTGGGTAATGAAAGGTATGGCCATAGAGGTTCCAATAATGAGTTATTGAACATGAGTGAATGATTTGGGATGACTATAACACATAATGGGACCTAAGGCATGTTCCTCTTATAGACCTAATGAAAATGAATATAAATAAATTTTAATTTAATTTTTGAGTACTTGTTCTTGGAATTGTTTTAATAGTTCACTGCATAGACTAAAAACTTCTTCCTTTACTATTTACTTAAATGTATTTTCTATTAAAGTTCAATCCTATTGAATTGTTTATGACAAAATGACTTATATAAATTCTTTTCACATAATGGACAGAAGTTGGATGTATGAAACCGATCGGATCTCAAGAAAATTTTAAAACAATTTGGAGATCTTTATAGATTTTTCATTTCACAATGATTCAGATAGTGGTCTCATACACTGCCCATGTTCCAATTGTGTTGGTAGACCTTGGTTGAGCTGTGAAGAAGTCAGCTACCAAATAACCAAATATGGTTTTCAAGTAAACTACTTTGTGTGGTATCACAATGGGGAGAAAATTAAATCTCAAATTAGTGATAATCGAAATGGAAGGACTGGAATGAAGAATTTGTTAGATGAGTAGTTTTCGTTTATTCTTCATCATGAAAAATAAAGGATTTCGACTCAAGAAGACTTCGATATGAGGACATATGATGCATCTATTGAAAATGATGATATTGATAGGGTGAAAAAATTGAATGATGTTGCCATGACTCCAGTATATCGACAATGCAATAAAATGAAAAAGCTTGAATTTTTAATCTGATTGTTTCATGGGAAAACTATGTATGGGATTTCTAATACAGAAATATATTAAATTCTTACTCTCTTGAAGGATTTACTTCCAAATGATGAAGATATTCCCTCAAAACACTATATAGAATGGAAGTTAGTTGAGGAACTTGGATTTTCAAGAAACAAAATTCATGCTTGCCCGAAAGATTGTAGTTTATTCTGGGAGGAAACCGCTGAACAAAATGATTGTATAAAATGAGGCACATCCCGTAGGAAGTCAAAATATGATGGAACACCATCTCGTGTTCCACAGAAAGTAATGTGGCACTTTCCATTGATCCCCAAAATCCAGAATCTTTTTATGTCTGATGACATATCAATAAAAATGAGATGGCATGATACCGAGAGAAAGAAGACTAATAATGAGTTGGTTCATCCAGCAGATGGATTTGCATGGCAGATATTTGATGCTTGACATCCTGATTTTGCAGCTGATGTGTGTAATGTGAGGTTGTGTCTTTCATGCGACAGTTTTAATCCGTTTGGGAAGATGCTTACTTCACACAACACATGGCTAGTTTTTATACACATTTATAATCTTCCCCCATGGTTGTGTATGAAAAAACCATTCACTTTCATGAGTATACTCATATCTGGCCCTTCTGATCCCAGCATTGATATTGATGTATACATACAACCTTTAATAAAAGAGTTGAAACTTCTTTGGGATGTGGGTGTGTGCACATACAATGCATGTTCGAAAGACATATTTCAGATGCGTGATGCGCTTATATGGACGATCAATGATTTTCCGGCTTATACAATGATGTCTGGATGGAGCACGAAGGGAAAACTGTCATGTCTAGTTTGTATAAAGAATATAAGATCTATAAGACTGAAACATCGTTGTAGTTTTAGTTTTATGGGACATCGAAAATTCTTTCCAATGGACCATCCATATAGAAATAATCACCGAAGATTTGATAATGCTATAGAGACCGATGATCCACCTCAATGTATTTCTGTAACTGATGTGCTTAATGAATTGAAAGATTTCAGTTTTTCATTCGGGAAGGGTCAAATGAAATCTGTAAAGAGAAAGAATGTTTCCACTTAAACCTGTTACAACTGGAGGAAGAGGAGTATCTTTTTTGATTTGCCTTATTGGTCAACCAATTTATTACATCATTGCTTAAACGTAATGCATATTGAAAAGGATATATGTGAAATTTGGTTTTCGATTCTTATTAATGTCAAGGGGAAGAAAAAAGATGATTTATGATCTCGACGTGACTTGGTGGATTGGGGCATCAGACCAGAATTGCATCCTGTGCATATCAGTGAAAATAAATGGAAACTTCCATGTGCTTCTTATGGGAGGACACCTACAGAGAAAAAACAATTTCTGGAAGTATTAGAGACTATTAGAGTTCCTGATGGCTATTAAAGAAACATATCTAAACGGGTCAACAGAAGAGAGTTGAGGCTAAAATCTTTGAAGACTCGTGATTATCACGTTCTTCTGCATGAGTTTCTTCCAATAGAAATCCGTCATCTTTTGTCCAGTAATGTAAAGGTGACTATTATTCGGTTGTTCCATTTGTTTAGATATCTTTTTGCTAAGAAGTTGTCCAAGTATTTCTTGCAAAAAATGTTGACATATGCCCCATTAATTTTGTGTGAGTTGGAGAAAATATTTCCTCCATCATTTTTCACATGCATGCTGCATCTGACTGTCCATATTCCCATTTAAATACTTCTCGGAGGACCTATTTCTTTTCGTTGGATGTATCCAACTAAAATAAACATGTACACATTAAATTCTTATGTCCGAAATAGGAATCATCCTGAAGGTTCTATCGTGAACGGTTACATGGCTCAAGAATGTATGGATTTCTGCTCAATGTATTTTTCTGATCTTACTACAAGAATGAACAGACCAATGAGAAATGAAGAAGAATTGTATAAGAAAATTGAATGCAGTTTTCCATCACTTTCTCAAACAGGAGGAATTCCGGGATCATATACATTGAAGACATTAAGCCATGAAGAGTGGTAGATGGCACATCACACAGTTTTGTTCAACTATGATTTGTTTGATGACTATATCAGGTAACTAAATTGAATATGTATATCTTACATATATATATATCTATTAAACTATTCATATTTTTTATCTTCAGGGAACATAAAACAATAATAAATAGAAAGCATCATTCTTTATCTTTGATAAGGAGGGAGGCTTTGCATAGAAAAGCATTTTCTACTTGGTTAAAATTGAAGGTAAAAATATTATTGTTTAAAATAATTAAATCAATATTTAATTAAGTTTAATAATCATTTATATTTCAGGTATTGAGTTTGTCTGCTGACTCTGTCTTAGAGGAAATAAGATCTTTGTCTTTTGGTCCTAATACCGTGGTTCGTGACTGTAAGTCAATTGTTATCAATGGGTACAAATTTATTGTCACTGAACGAGCAAAGAACATGAGAACACAACATAATGGTGTTATGTTTACTACCACAATAGATTGTTATGCCAGTGCATCAGATAGTAGACCGCAATTTGAAAATGTGGGTTATTATGGAGTCGTTGAGAAAATAATAATATTGGATTATTACTCTCATGGGCGAGTCACAATGATGAAATTCCATTGGTTTGATTCGATGATGAGACATGGCACATTTATTGATGACTATGTATTTCGAGTAATTAATATGACTCTCACTCTTGCTACCGATGAACCATATTTGTTGGCATCAATGGCTAAACAAGTTTTTTATGTCAAAGACCAACTTCGACCTGAATTTGGTGTCATAGTTGTAGTAATTCCAAGACATATATTTGATGATTCTGATGATGGAATTGACACTTTCCCTACTTCCATTGGAACCAATTCGTTTATTTCTTTTGATGACTCCAACAGCTCAATTATCAGAGTTGATTGTGAACCTGAAGTTGTGGTTGAAAATATATTGAATCATTCATCCATGTTATCAATTATTTTGGTTTACCTCGAGTTGGGTTGTTAAGGTTGGTACTATTCAAATTGATTTAGTATAGATCACAAATATGTTTTAGTTGACTTGACCGTTATGTGAATTTTCAATGTTTATTGGTTGCAGTTTTATTTGAATTTTATTTTCTAATTTGGAATTGAACTGTATTCAAACCTAGTCAAACAATAATTCTAACTTGGTGAACATTACAACTTGTATGATTTATTAAATCCATTCAAGCTCTTCTAAAAAAATTGATAGCTAAATTACCAATGAATCCCCCTATTCCCTCATATATTTAGTTTTTTGGGTTACAAATTAGTTTCCTTTTTCTAATTAATTACATGTTTGTTTTCAAAATCAGGAAATGCAGCCAATTGAAGAGAGACGAAGGAAAAAAATGATGGAGAAAAATTGTCGAATGGCGGAGATAGGCGTTCAAACATTAGTGCCTGTAGTGAATACATTATTTAAAATATATATATTTAAAGAATATATAATGTCATGTGATTAATTTTTTTGTAAACATTTTTGTAGGATCCACCTATACGTCGACAATTATTTGACGAGGAGCCTAGTACTGGTCCTAGTACTCAGGCCGGTGGTACGAGGGGATTCGTATCAGAGGTAGACGAGCAACTTTGTGTACCCGACTAGACCTTGCACCTCCCACTGACATTTCATCCTTCCTACATTTTGATCCGAGTGTGTCGTTAGGGACACATGGGATATTTAGGCCTCCCATGTTTTCACCACCTTTTGCATCTTCTGACCCATCTTTTTCATATCCCATGATGATTCCCACTCTCCAGCCAGAATCCGGTCATAAAGTTGTCCCATATTCTTTTCCTTCTACTTCTGTCTCTCTGAGATTATATATTCCATCATCTTCGACTCTTGTTACACCACAGGGTGTTCCATCAGTTTCTGTGGATCCAGCGGTGCTCAGCGATCAGACTGGCGTAGGCATATTTATAGAACCCTAACAAATTTTTATACCAATATTTATTTTCCTTATAACATGTTTGGATAAAATATTTTTTTCTTTCATGATAGATACATCTATTGACAGGAGGTGGGGGTGGGGGCATACACGCATGCGTGTGGTGTGGAACCGCCGCACACAGGTAATGGTGGATTACAATGAAGACAACCAAATGGTTGAGAAAATAAGGCAGCAATGTCGGAGTTTTTTGGCGACGCTTTCCAAATACTTCGATGTCATTCCCATCAGCACGCTATCATGGATACAGTTGCCACATGTGGTCAAGGATAGATCTTGGGCAGAGATATGGGTAAAAAAATCTGTTGTATTTAATTCCATGAATTATTTTTGTATTTATATGAATTAATATTTTGGTGTCAGCTTCGATTTAATTTTCCCGATGGTTAGGGTGCATGACCCGCACGTCAAAAGGATTTAGGTAAGCTTTAGAGAGCCTACAAGCATGAGTTGTATATTGGCTATCGTTCTAGAGTTGTCACTAAGTTAGAGGTGGTGCTAGTCGTGGATGATTGTCCTATAGAGCAGTATCAGCAGATGATTACTCATTGGACGACTACTCAGTTTAAGGTGTTAATTACATTTGAGGTATTTAAATAATAACATTCATGTTTTTAATTAATATTATCCTTTGCATTATCGAATTTTATTTAGGAATCATCTGGAAAAAACAAAAAAAACATTGATGCAAAAAAATACCTCCCCACACTAGGACGTACTACGATGCTAGATCATGAGAGGAAACTTGTATGAAAATTGTTTATAAGTTTTCTTTATGACTTAAAGTTTATTTTATTTCCTCAATTATTTAATCTTTTGATAAAGTTTTCATATAACTTTAGTTTTTAATTTCATTGTAGAGGCAAAAAATGAATATTGAAGGTCGTGTGCCTCAAGAAAAACTGTTTTACTCAAGTAGACGGAAAAAGGATGGAAGTGTCGTCAATGAACCGGCTCAACAGCAGATTGTAAGTTCTAATCTGTTGATTTTATATTTTAATATCTATTTTTTAACTTAATAATATATTTATATTTGTAATAGGCTGCTTTAGAGGCCCTCGATGCCCAAGAACCAGACAATTTTAGGCCAACTGATCACTTACATCAGGTGTTGGGAGAGGAGCATTCTGGAAAAGTACACTGTCGACCTAGGATAGCCCCGACAAAGTATTGGTCCTCCTCAGGTATGAGTTGTAGTTCCATCAAGCTGTAGCAAGTTAGGGAACTGGCAGAACAGGATGACAAAAGGGCCATAGAGACGGTAGACGAGTCTGCTAGGGAAAACAGTGCATTTATGAAATTTATTGAAGTTCTACATCCAACACTTCCACCAGAGGCCAGCCCAGCTTTTGATGAATATATGTCGTCAATACGTTCAATATATGGTGCACCAGGTGTCATTTCTAGTGGTGGTCAAGATGATTTCCAGCCCGACGATGATGATGATGAGGAGTTTGATGCGGAAGAGGAGGGAGAGGAGGAGGGCGAGGCGGAGGGCCAGGGTGAGGAGGAGGGTGTTGAGGAGGGAGAGGATGATGATGAGGACAATGATGACCACGAGGATGAGGGTGATGATTATGGTGATGATAGTGATGGTGATTTGGGATAAATTGATCCATTACATTTTTTACTAATATTACTGAGATTTGATGTTTAATATATTCTAGTTGTTGGTTTTATCTAGACCTGTAGTATAGTATTGGAGTTGAGTTATTTTTATATATTGTCTGTTTTTATGGATGTTGATGTCTTTTAGTGGTTGCGGTATATCTTGAGCATGTTTTTAGAGTTTTGTGTGTTTGGGAACTCCCCAGACAGCCCCCCACCCTCCTCCTTGGACCCCGGACAACCCCCTGGACAGCCCCCGGACAACCCCCTGAATAGCCCCCTGGACAGCCCCCCCCCCCCTCCTCCTTGGACCCCAGACACCCCCCGGACAGCCCCCCAAACACCCCCCCCCCCCCCACCATCCTCCTTGGTCCCCAGACAACCCCTCAGACACCCCCCGAACAGCCCCCCAAAAAGCCCCCCGGATAGCCCCCCCACCCTCCTCCTTGATTTCACATTCCTTTTTTTTATTTCTCTGATCATGCAATGTTATTTAGGATTATTCTATTTTTGTATGTATTGAATTATATGAATGTCTTGGTAATATTATTAGCTCATGCTCATCAAATTCATGTGATGATATGCTTTAAATTGAATACAAAGCCTTGTTGTACATTCTCCATGTTATGTGAATTATGCCATGTTTGATTTGGTTTACTTGTTAATTGTTAGGATAAAACATGGGTTACATGTTAAGGACTCATGGACGGTCTCGTCATGCTCAGGTAATTTAGACTTGAAACTCCAGGATGAATGCTTTGGTTTCTAGGTGAGGGCTACCAGGATGGTTTCTATTACTCATAAGTGATATTGGTTCCTTAAAGATAAACCATGGACATGTCTGTTTTGCAAGATGGTAATACCATGCCTCAGGTGATACCCGGTCCCCTATGTGAGATACTTGGCAAGCAAGGCTGCCTAAATCTGAGGTGTGGTGTGGCCGACACCACTCAAAGTGACGTGTACGAGTCAACCCCGTCTAAATCAGAGGCGCGGTGTGGCCGAGATTTTAATTAAAAAGAACAACTGGCATACGGAAAACCGACCAAATGCATTCGGATTCTATTGATACTTTATCACAAAGATCCATGGGTCATATGTGATGTGTATGAGTCAACCCCGGCTCAAGCCGAGTCGCAGTGTGGTCGAGATCACTCTAAGTGTCTCTCTTTTGTTTAAAATGGACAACATTTTAAGTACATATGGAAAAATGACCAAACAGATTATGATTGTGTTGATATGTCACGACCCCCTCCCACCAAAGATGCCCCTCCTGAGCTGGAAATGGTGAAAGGGAGATAATGACCCCCGAGTCCTGCCTCCAGTAGGCCCCGGGTTGGCGACCAGCACCAAGGGTATGAGTTTTCACAAATATGGGAGGCATTACCCTTTTTATTATTTTGGATCGGGAAATAGGACAAGTCAACCACCAAAAAGGGAAAAGAACAAGTGTATATAAATAAACCCAAACCAAGCCCACATGCATGTTTAAACAATTTTTATAACAAGGTACAAGTACAAGGAAGCTCAAAAGTACAATGCCAAAGAAAACAAGAGAACAACAACTGCAACAACTCCAACTGCCCGACTAGTAGGGTCCCGCACGGCCCTGTTAGTCCTCCTGGAAGCCTGAAAGTAAACGTAGGGTGAGCATACAAGTATACTCAGTAGGGAAACCTAAAGCTCTCGTGCACAAGTGGGGAGACACCCTAAGGTCCCGTGAGAAAATAGAAGAACCAGAAACTAACAAGGAAAAACTATCCACCCAGCCTCACTGGTCACACTCACCAAGTAACACAAACAAGTTTAGTATATATATAGAACAAAATTATTGGGTACCCCACACCATTTCCCACTTAATTAGATGCTGCTCTTCCTAACGGCAAACGTCCTGACGCTACCACACTCTTCCCGCCCGCACACACCTGGGCCAAACCACGCATCCCGCCCGCACACACCTGGGCCTCACAACCACGCATCTCGCCCGCACACACCTGGGCCTCATCCCAAAGGTTCTTGGGAACGGTAAGCCTGCCCGAAGAGTCTTGGGCTAAAGGTCGCCTCAAGTCATCACAGCCTCCGAGACCTACCCGAAGAGTCTTGGGTGTATGGTCACCTCAAGCCATCATAGCCTATGGAAGAAGGAGCGGGAAGGAGCTATTAACTAAGGGAGAACACCCTCTCCCATAAAATGGGAGTGTTCGGCACTAGGTGCTTGACATGAGTGTGGTGCGACAAAACACAAAGATACAATTATATATATACATATACCAAACACACAGCCCAACCTATGGCTTCTTAAAAAGAGAAACTGAGCATGTGCCTCGGCACTGCTACCACGAAGCATGCATCAACAACCAAACAATCATCCCCCAATCCCATTTAGGTTTCCATGTTTCATGCAATGGTTTAACAAATTATTACTACTGGGAAACTATCATCCAGACAAAACCTTTCACAAACATATCTCTGCCATCCACAACCAAGGTTAGGTAAAACTCAAGCAACCACATGCCATTTCATTTACAAAAGATTATCACAACCATACAACATTCCATCATTCATTTATTTCAAATTTCCACACATAAAACCCTTTCCACACACAAAACATTTCCGCATTTGAAAACACCTTTTACTTCAAAACACATTTCATAATAAAAACACTTTTCATAAATAAAGGCATTTTCCACAAAACAACCAAACCGCCAACATGTTCATTATTCCAACTTTGTTCAACCGGGGTGATCACACAAGGTTTTAATTCTCATTTAATCAGCCAGTATTTACGTGCTTATCCATTTTCCATGTATTAACAAAACCAACCACAAACAATTCAGATATCAATTGCGCACGCAAAGGCCACCAACGACCTTGATTTTCAGTAGGCAAAGGCCTTTCAATCCAAAATCACAATCAGAAGATAAAGAAACTGGAAGGCAATAGAAACAACACAAAACCCCAAACCCTTCTTTATCCGGTTATTATCTTTATTTAAAGTTCAACTGCATCCCATGGAACAAAAGAAAAATATCTCACCCCGCATGTTGCACCAAAAAGAGAGACGAAGGTAAACCCATACCTCAAAAGGTCCCGATCACGTCGCTTCTGATGACGTCCTTCGGTGTCCTCTGCCTTCGCCAAACCCGACAAACGCCTCCTAGGATGGAAGCTGGAGAAGGAAGGCCGGAAGGAAAGGTGACAAGTCCGGGCTTAGAAGCTTCGTCTCGTCGCTACGATCCTGTGGCCACTGACGGATCGACGATCGGAGTTCGGACAAAGAAGTTAGAGGAGGAAGACTTCTTGATCAACCAAGAGTGTCGTCGTGTGAAGAAGAAGCGATTGGTCTGGAAATAATCCGTGACCCTTTCTTATATAGCCTACGAATAGGTAAAATAGTATGCAGTGTGTATTGATGAATACACGGTGTGACTGTACACCCGTTACGTGTTTTGACTGGTCAACACACGACACGTCACGCGGTTTCCACGCGTTTTAATAATAATGATAATTCTATCAATATGTGGTGTTTCGTTGACCCGAGGCATGAGTCATAAAAGTATCTCATTAATGGTCTTAAAATGACCGTCATAATTTCAGGGTTACGCTGTCGCTGACGGATTGTCAATCCGATACCGTATGAAGGAGATACGTTGGATACAAGATCTCGTAATAATAACAATATTAAATCTATTAATTCATGAGCGTTTCAGGTACCCAATCCGAAAACCCGAAAAAGACATCCAATATTGGACTCATAATTTCCGTCTCGTAGTCAGGGTCACACTGCCACTGACGGTTCGTGAAACCGAGGTTGCACGAAGAAGTTATTGTCGGAAAAGTGTTTTACCTACAAAAACATTAACATGATTATTATATTATTATTTTTAATTGATTTATTTCAAAAACCTAAATCCACCCAACCCTCTCTCTCCAATTTGGTGAGCCTTTCTCCTTTTCTCCTTAATTGATTTCGTTTTCTTTTCTTTTATTACTTCTCTTTTAATTCTCACACTCTCTCTCCAATTTATTTCAAATCTTTAACTCACTCCACAAGTGGCGCCTCCCACTTTCTTTTCTCCATGTGGAACGCCCCAAACTCCATTCTCACTTCAACTTTATTATTTAATAAAATTAATAATAATAACACCCATAATTAATGTACTAATTTAATCCCATTAAATTAGTTTACCATGGTTATTAAGTTAAAACCATTCCATTTAATTAAATTCAAATAATTTAATTTACTAACCAAAAATTAAACCCATTTAATTTAATTTACCAATCACACACATATTTCTGTCACCTTTATCATTATTATTTAATTCAATAGTAATAAATCCTCTTTCAATTTCATCAACGGGTCCCCATCATTAACATTAATAATTATTATTATTATTGACGCCCATTATTTTCATATAATTACTCCATATATCCCATAACATTATATTCACGCATGGTTGGGAACCCCATTCACGTGCCTCTTCATGTTATTATTATTATAACAAATTATTATATAATAATACCCTTTTAATGTTATTAACACAATTCCAACTTTAATTTTGGAGAATCGCACAACGCCTCCTGTACAAGGTCACACCCATGCACCCCATGCATTTCATTCCTTTATAATTTATTACATGAGCCTCATTTATTGTAATTTATTCCTTTATAACTTATTCCATGCGCCTCCCATCATTTTATTAAATATATTCGATTTTATTTCTTATATTTTACAATGATTAAATTAAAACCATTTTATCTAATTAACACCAAATATTTTCACGCCACCATTATCAATTATTATTATAAAAATTTATTATTACAACACGTGTCGTGTTTGACCACATAAAATTTTTTTTACAAAGAAATGGACTGGAGAGGTCTGGGCCATTACACCAGATACCTCTCAAAACATTCTCGTCCTCGAGAATTAAAACCAACCCATAAAAGGGGGAAAGGTCCGAACAACCACCCCTCAAGATACCTCTCAGGCCTCTTGTCATAACAAGAAACAACCGACAACCCTAATTATGTGAGTTAGGAATTCCCTCTCCTATGTCGAGATATTATCCGCTTTAGGCGGCACTGACTCGCCTGCACAGGTTTAATCGCATCCGCATTAATGCCTCTCGATTAAGGACTGAGCCTTCCCACTTCCATATATTAGGATTTTCCAACTTACACTGCCCCCCAACACCATACAAAACATCAATAAATTTCCCGAACACATGGCTTGAGGAATTCCTTCTCCCATGTCGAGATATTATCCGCTTTAGGCGGCACTGACTCTCCTGCACGGGTTTAATCGCATCCACATTAATGCGTCTTGATTAGGGATTAGGTCCTCCTCCCCCCACATGTTATGACTCTTCACACACATTTAAAGGAAAGAGGGAAACAACTTAGAATTATAAATTCATGAAAAAGTTCCAGGCCCAAAGTATGGGCGAGAATGAGTTTCAACAAAGGAGTGTGATGATCTTGAATTTAAACAAAACATAAATGAGAGCATTTAAGTAAAACCGGAAACATCTCTCTTGATCTCTGGCCTTGCTAGGGTTGCCACTTCTATTGCATGAAACTGTCTGTGTCCCACTCCTCTGTCGTTCTGTTGACGTCCAGGTGCCATAGTTGTTCGGTAAACAGGGAACGCCTAAGCCCAAGTAGTAATGAAAAACTCAAAGTTTTAATTATCATTTTATTTCAATTTCTTTCCCAGAACACCCAAATCAAGTAAAACACAAACATGATGATGCATGTACCTTCTCTAGGGTCTCTACCCTGCAATCAATATAGTCTCACTTGGTCGTTCGGTAGGCTCAGAGTCCTTGCATCGGATCACGGGGGGCCCTAAAATCCCGTGTCCTAGCCGGTCTTCCCTGGCCTATGTCACGCACCAAGATTAACAAACATTGTTGCCCTACCATCCCATGCAATCCTCACTGTGCCTAACTCCAGACTCCATCCTATCTCTCAACCATCAGCCTCTGATACCATTCTGTCACGACCCCCTCCCACCAAAGATGCCCTCCTGAGCTGGAAATGGTGAAAGGGAGATAATGACCCCCGAGTCCCGCCTCCAGTAGGCCCCGGGTTGGCGACTATCACCAAGGGTATGAGTTTTCACAAATATGGGAGGAATTACCCTTTTTATTATTTTGGATCGGGAAATAGGACAAGTCAACCACCAAAAAGGGAAAAGAACAAGTGTATATAAATAAACCCAAACCAAGCCCACATGCATGTTTAAACAATTTTTATAACAAGGTACAAGTACAAGGAAGCTCAAAAGTACAATGCCAAAGAAAACAAGAGAACAACAACTGCAACAACTCCAACTGCCCGACTAGTAGGGTCCCGCACGGCCCTGGTAGTCCTCCTGGAAACCTGAAAGTAAACGTAGGGTGAGCATACAAGTATACTCAGTAGGGAAACCTAAAGCTCTTGTGCACAAGTGGGGAGACACCCTAAGGTCCCGTGAGAAAACAGAAGAAGTAGAAACTAACAAGGAAAAACTATCCACCCAGCCTCACTGGTCACACTCACCAAGTAACACAAACAAGTTTGGTATATATATAGAACAAAAGTATTGGGTACCCTGCACCATTTCCCACTTAATTAGATGCTGCTCTTCCTAACGGCAAACGTCCTGACGCTACCACACTCTTCCTACCCGCACACACCTGGGCCAAACCACGCATCCCGCCCGCACACACCTGGGCCTCACAACCACGCATCTCGCCCGCACACACCTGGGCCTCATCCCGAAGGTTCTTGGGAACAGTAAGCCTACCCGAAGAGTCTTGGGCTAAAGGTCGTCTTAAGTCATCACAGCCTCCGAGACCTACCCGAAGAGTCTTGGGTGTATGGTCACCTCAAGCCATCATAGCCTATGGAAGAAGGAGCAGGAAGGAGCTAGTAACTAAGGGGGAACACCCTCTCCCATAAAATGGGAGTGTTCGGCACTAGGTGCTTGACATGAGTGTGGTGCGACAAAACACAAAGATACAATTATATATATACATATACCAAACACACAGCCCAACCTATGGCTTCTTAAAAAGAGAAACTGAGCATGTGCCTCGGCACTGCTACCACGAAGCATGCATCAACAACCAAACAATCATCCCCCAATCACATTTAGGTTTTCATGTTTCATGCAATGGTTTAACAAATTATTACTACTGGGCAACTATCATCCAGACAAAACCTTTCACAAACATATCCCTGCCATCCACAACCAAGGTTAGGTAAAACGCAAGCAACCACATGCCATTTTATTTACAAAAGATTATCACAACCATACAACATTCCATCATTCATTTATTTCAAATTTCCACACATAAAACCCTTTCCACACACAAAACATTTCCGCATTTGAAAACACCTTTTACTTCAAAACACATTTCATAATCAAAACACTTTTCATAAATAAAGGCATTTTCCACAAAACAACCAAACCACCAACATGTTCATTATTCCAACTTTGTTCAACCGGGGTGATCACACAAGGTTTTCATTATCATTTAATCAGCTAGTATTTACGTACTTATCCATTTTCCATGTTTTAACAAAACAACCACAAACAATTCAGATATCAATTGCGCACGCAAAGTCCACCAACGGCCTTGATTTTCAGTAGGCAAAGGCCTTTCAATCCAAAATCACAATCAGAAGATAAAGAAACTGGAAGGCAATAGAAACAGCACAAAACCCCAAACCCTTCTTTATCCAGTTATTATCTTTATTTAAAGTTCAACTGCATCCCATGGAACAAAAGAAAAATATCCCACCCTGCATGTTGCACCAAAAAGAGAGACGAAGCTAAACCCCTACCTCAAAAGGTCCCGATCACGTCGCTTCTGATGACGTCCTTCGGTGTCCTCCGCCTTCGCCAAACCTGACAAACGCCTCCTAGGATAGAAGCTGGAGAAGGAAGGCCGGAAGGAAAGGTGACAAGTCCGAGCTTAGAAGCTTCGTCTCGTCGCTACGATCCTGTGGCCGCTGACAGATCGACGATCGGAGTTCGGACAAAGAAGTTAGAGGAGGAAGACTTCTTGATAACCCAAGAGTGTCGTCATGCGAAGAAGAAGCGATTGGTCTGGAAATAATCTGCGACCCTTTCTTATATAGCCTACGAATAGGTAAAATAGTATGCAGCGTGTATTGATGAATACACGGTGTGACTGTACACCCGTTACGTGTTTTGACTGGTCAACACACGACACGTCACTAGGTTTCAACGCGTTTTAATAATAATGATAATTCTATCAATATGTGGTGTTTCGTTGACCCGAGGCATGAGTCATAAAAGTAGCTCATTAATGGTCTTAAAATGACCGTCATAATTTCAGGGTTACGCTGTCGCTGATGGATCGTCAATCCGATACCGTATGAGGGAGATACGTTGGATACAAGATCCCGTAATAATAACAATATTAAATCTATTAATTCATGAGCGTTTCGGGTACCCAATCCGAAAACCCGAAAAAGACATCCAATATTGGACTCATAATTTCCGTCTCGTAGTCAGGGTCACACTGCCACTGACGGTTCGTGAAACCGAGGTCGCACGAAGAAGTTATTGTCGGAAAAGTGTTTTACCTACAAAAACATTAACATGATTATTATATTATTATTTTTAATTGATTTATTTCAAAACCCTAAATCCACCCAACCCTCTCTCTCCAATTTGGTGCGCCTTTCTCCTTTTCTCCTTAATTGATTTCTTTTTCTTTTCTTTTATTACTTCTCTTTTAATTCTCACACTCTCTCTCCAATTTATTTCAAATCTTTAACTCACTCCACAAGTGGCGCCTCCCACTTTCTTTTCTCCATGTGGAACGCCCCAAACTCCATTCTCACTTCAACTTTATTATTTAATAAAATTAATAATAATAACACCCATAATTAATGTACTAATTTAATCCCATTAAATTAGTTTACCATGGTTATTAAGTTAAAACCATTCCATTTAATTAAATTCAAATAATTTAATTTACTAACCAAAAATTAAACCCATTTAATTTAATTTACCAATCACACACATATTTCTGTCACCTTTATCATTATTATTTAATTCAATAGTAATAAATCCTCTTTCAATTTCATCAACGAGTCCCCATCATTAACATTAATAATTATTATTATTATTGACGCCCATTATTTTCATATAATTACTCCATATATCCCATAACATTATATTCACGCATGGTTGGGAACCCCATTCACGTGCCTCTTCATGTTATTATTATTATAACAAATTATTATATAATAATACCCTTTTAATGTCATTAACACAATTCCAACTTTAATTGTGGAGAACCGCACAACGCCTCCTGTACAAGGTCACACCCATGCACCCCATGCATTTCATTCCTTTATAATTTATTACATGAGCCTCATTTATTGTAATTTATTCCTTTATAACTTATTCCATGCGCCTCCCATCATTTTATTAAATATATTCGATTTTATTTCTTATATTTTACAATGGTTAAATTAAAACCATTTTATCTAATTAACACCAAATATTTTCATGCCACCATTATCAATTATTATTATAAAAATTTATTATTACAACACGTGTCGTGTTTGACCACATCAAATTTTTTTTACAAAGAAATGGACCGGAGAGGTCCGGGCCATTACATGATACTTTATCACAACGATCCATGGGTCATATGTGACGTGTACGAGTCAGCCCCGCCTCAATCCGAGGCGCGGTGTGGCCAACACCACTCAAAGTGTCTCTCTTTTGTTTCAAAAGGACATCATTTTAAGTGAAAACATCAACTGGCATACATAAAACTGACCAAATGCATTCTGATTGTGTTGATACTTTAGGAAAATGATCCATGGGTCATTTGAGACGTGTACGAGCCAATACTATCTAAATCTGAGGTGTGGTGTGGTCGATACCACTCTAACTGTGTCTTTTTTGTTTAAAATGGACAGGATTATAAGTGAAAAGAACAACTGGCATACGGAAAAATGACCAAACACATTAGGATTTTGTTGATACTTTATCACAAAAATCCATGGGTCATATGTGACATGTATGAGTCAACCCGGGCTCAATCTAAGTCACAGTGTGGCCGGGATCACTCTAAGTGTCTCTCTTTTATTTAAAATGGACAACATTTTAAGTACATACGAAAAACTGACCAAACACATTCTGTTTTTGTTGAAACTTTAGGAGAATAGTCCATGGGTCATATGTGACATGCATGAGTCAACCTCACCTCAATCTGAGGCGTGGTGTGGCCGACACCACTCAAAGTGTCTCTCTTTTGTTTAAAATTGACTTCATTTTAAGTAAAACAACAACTAGCATACGGAAAACCGACCAAACGGATTATGATTATATTGATACTTTAGTACAACGATCCATGGGTCATATGGGACATGTACGAGTAAACCTCGCCTCAATCCGAGGCGCAGTGTGGCCGACACCATTCATAGTGTCTCTCTTTTGTTTAAAATGGACATCATTTTAAGTAAAAACAACAACTGACATACGAAAAACTGACCAAACGCATTCGGAATGTGTTGATTATTTAGGAAAACGATCCATGAGTCATATGTGACATGTATGAGTCAACCTTGGATCAATACATGGCATGGTGTGGCCAGGATCACTCTAAGTGTCTCTCTTTTGTTTAAAATGGACAACATTTTAAGTACATACGAAAAACTAACAAAACGGATTCTGATTGTGTTGATACTTTACCGTAATGATCCATGGGTCATATGTGACGTGTACGAATCAACCCCACCTCAATCTGAGGTGCGGTGTGGCCGATACCACTCAAAGTGTCTCTCGTTTGTTTCAAAAGGACATCATTTTAAGTGAAAACATCAATTGGCATACGGAAAACCAACCAAACGCATTCGGATTTTGTTGATACTTTAGGAAAATGATCCATGGGTCATTTGAGACGTGTACAAGTCAACCCCGTCTAAATCTGAGGTGTTGTGTGGCTGGTACCACTCTAATTGTGTCTCTTTTGTCTAAAATGGGCAGGATTATAAGTGAAAAGAACGACTGACATACGAAAAACTGACCAAACACATTCGGAATCTATTGAAACTTTAGGACAACGATCCATGGGTCATATTTGACATGTACGAGTCAACCACGCCTCAATCTGAGTCGTGGTGTGGCTGGAACAACCCAAAGTGTCTCCCTTATGTTTAAAATGGACAACATTTTAAGTACATATGGAAAACCGACCAAACGGATTCTGATTGTGTTGATACTTTATCACAACAATCCATGGGTCATTTGTGATGTGTAAGAGTTAACCTCGCCTCAATCTGAAGCGCGTTGTGGCTGGGACCACTCAAAGTGTCTCTCTTTTATTTAAAAAGCACTTCATTTTAATTGAAAACAACAACTGACATACGGAAAACCGACCAAACGCTTTTGGAATATGTTGATACTTTAGGACAACGATCTATGGGCCATTTGTGACGTGTACAAGTTAAGCTCGCCTCAAACCGAGGCATAGTGTGGCCGGTATCACTCCAGGTGTATGTATTTTGTTTAAAATGGACATCATTTCTAGTAAAAAAATCTGGTATACGAAAAACTTATCAAATTATGAATTGAATTCCGGATTCCACATAAAATTGTCCTTTAAATTTTAAATTGAATTCTAAATGAATTATGTATGTTTATAATTACGTTATAAATTCTGATTTAATTCTGGATGTGTATAGTTCCAGGATGCATTATATGTTAAATGTGTATGAATTTGTTCTGTATATGTATGTGTTAGTTGGTTATTGCAGGTACAGTAATTTTATATGTATGTGTTAGTTGATTATTACAGGTACAATAATTAGAAATGAGAGGGAATTGGAAAGGAGAGGGAATGGACACCCTGCTCTGTGCCTGCTGTGCAAATTGCAGGCTGCTGTGCAATTTGCACAAAATAGGCTATGCCAACGGTTTCAAACCGTTGGCATAGGATTCTCAGTATTTTTTTTACCAACGGTTCTCTACGAACTATTGGTAAAAAACCTTTCCTAACGGTTTAGAAACCATTGGGAAAGAAGTCATATGGTTGGTTGTCCCAACGGTTCAAACCGTTGGGAAAAAATATCCCAACGGTTGTGCCAAACCATTGGGATAGGTTCATTTTTATAACCTATCCCAACGGTTCTGTGTAAAATGTTGGGAAAAGATTTCCCAATGGCTTACTTACCAACGGTTTGCAGAATCGTTGGTATAAGATATACCAACAGTTCTGCAGGCTTTCCCAACGGTTCAGAACCGTTGGGAAATTGTCTATTTCCAGTAGTGATAAAAAATAAAATAAAACAAAAAAAATAAAATAAAATAGAACATTAATCCATAATAAAAATAATACACATAATAATATTAATAATATTAATAATAATAATATTAATATTAATAATAATAAGGATAAAATTCAAAAATTTAATTTTTCACCTAAAATAAAAATAATAGAATTTCTTATTAACAATAAGAATTTTAAAAGACACCATAAATTACCAAATTTATTCATTTTAATTTTTCAAAGATAGTCGGATCACGCAATTTCTTGGGCGAAGCTGCGCGGGGTTTCCAAAATGCGCTCAGCTCGCGTGTCCAACGACGTCAACTCAAAAATTCGCACTTTTTGACAAAACATAAAAAACTCGTTCGGGATTCAACCCAAACCTCGGAAAAAAATTTAAAATCCAAATAAATTATAAAAATAAATAATTAGATAGTTTGGGGTGTGACAACCTTTGGCCTACGGGGAGGCATGCCTAAGGCCTAGTGGTTAACTGGTCCTGAGCATTGTTCGGGTGGAAAGAATGGTTAGGGTGCTACCTAGATGACATATTAGTTGATGTAGTAAAATTTTAATTTCCAAGGAAATTCCTCATACTTGGAATAGAATGTGATATAAAAGTCCCAACCATTTTAAAAATATAATTCTTAGCTATAGATGGAGCTTCAGTTGATGTCTCAAAGGGTAAAATTACCCTTTGGGCCAGTGATGATCAAGTGTAGTTCCATGTTTTCCAAGAATCACCTATTGTGGTGAGTTGTAAGTTGTTTGATGTGGCTAAGGAAGTGTTTAGATATGAGGTTAGGAGGGAAAATCATCATCCTTTTAGTCATTTTATCAGTGAATTTATGGATGATCATCTTTAAGAAAAAAAATTCAAATATGAGTCCACACATGATCTAGAAAGGCTGGAATGAATTGAGAACCAAATTAAGAAATATATTTCTAAGGTCTATGAAGTGGTCCATCTAATCCCAATCCTTCATGTTGAAAGTGTTTAACATGCTGATGTTTAATGTCCACATACCTCCCTTATTCCCATCCCTATTTCTACTTCATGTCCCTTGAAACCTAAGAAGTGTGAGTTTATTAATGTTGTGTCTTATTCTGAAAATAAGAGTTCTAAAGCTGAGGTTGAGTATGTTGTTAGTAATATTCCACATGGTTTTGAAAATGGGTTTCCACAATCTGTTGCGAGTAATTTAGAAGAGTTTTTGGAAGCATTTCTAGATGTGGAAAACAAGTATGTTGATACTTCTTGGAATTAACTGGATAATGAATTTTATGTCCATGAATTTTAGAAATTATTTTATGAACTTGAGGAATCTTCCCCCGTTTTACCAAAGGTAGTTGTTTTAGAGAGACAACCTGAGATTCATAGTAAGAAGGTTTCATCATATGCTACTTCTAATTCTGAAATTTTAAATGTCTCAAGTGTGGCAGGGAGTGTTACTAAGCAAGTAAGTAGTGAGGCTAGTTATTTTCAACAAATTTTTTTGTTGACTACTACTTTACTTTATTATTTGAGTGAAATTATAATCTTTAATGTAACTTGTGGAAGGAAGATTAATCATCTATATTTAGAGTGTTTATGAAGAATATTTCAGGCTACAAAATTACATGAATTCTTGAGTAAATATATTGAAATTTCTAAACACAACATCAAGACTTCAATCAATAATAATACAAAACCAATGAATGATCACGATTAGATTACATTAGGGGATATAGTCGGGCTGAAAACATAAAATTTAGCACTTCATGGGAGGCAACCCATTATTTTTTTTCATTTTTCTTTTTTTCTATGGTATTTGAATAAATTTTCCTTGGTTGATTATGTCCTCTACTTTCCTCATTCAAAATAAGATCCCACTTCATACTTAGCCTCATTTTAATAACTATGAAAGAATGGATTTAATGATTCTCATTTTTCACATTTTGGTACTTCCTTAGAAGAGGTTGAGTATAAATCAATGTTGAAGGAGTTGCATTTTGGAAGAAGATTGGATCTGAAATTTTGGGCTACCTGAGGACTTATTCAAGTGCTGATATTAGGAAGTTTGTTTTGCAAAGAATCGAGTGATAAATCTCAATCTCAAGGGAGTTTTGGTTTAAATTATTCACTTTAATTTATTCTTTTACTTCATATGTTGTTTTCTACATGGGGTGTTATAATTTATTGTGGAGTTCATATTTAAGTGATTTTTCATGTTGAAATCATAGTATAACAAATGCTGGTAATTGTTAATATTTTTTTGTCTTTCAATACTTAATTTGTGCTTTTCTTTCTCAAATTGGTGCTTTAACAATTATCATTTTCAAACACAAACTTTTACATGCTTGAATCTTCTCTGAAATTGTCTATTAGTGTGCTATATTCAAAGTAGTAGCTAGTAGGTTTGATTGTGTAGGTTTTCATTGTTGAATTTGATGTGGAAGAATAATTTCTGAACTTTATTATGACTCCTAAACATGAAATATTCACTTCCAAAATGAAAATCTTTTTGAACATTTTATTTAATAAGTGTTCTCCCACATTGAAATTCAACAATGGGGATATTGTTGGGTTTTAAGTGCAGGGAAGAGGACTTTTAATGTGCTAAAATTTTATTCATTGAGATCCCATCAAAACCCATTAATTTTCTTTTTTTTATTGCGAGTTTTTAGCATTAAATAGAAATTTTTACTAAATGAAACTTCTTCTCAGAGATAATGGTTGTGAAGACACTTTGAGGGGATTAATCTCTATTGCATTATGGATTTGATTGAGTAAATCTTTTGTCTTGCACTCCTGGAAAAACAACTTTTGGTAAAATTTTGGGAAAATGTTATATGGTTATTATTTACATTGAACTCTTTGATTTGTATATAACTCATAAGATATGAATCCAAATGGGTTATGAAATGAAAATCTCAATTCAGGTTGAACACATTCCTTCATTCCTTTCATTCATTATTCATCAAACTGTTGGATGAGTTATTTATTCCACTAATAAATTTTCAATCCTCCTCATCCAATGGTCAATATATTTCTTATGATCTTTTAAATTAGGTGAGTATGTTCACCTGGAGGTAAAGAGTTGTTTGGAATTTCATAAGGATTGAATTTGAGATTTTTTAAATTCACTTTAAAATTTTCAATTTATATTATTTTGTAAAATAGTAACCGATTTTTCACTGAAGAATTTTAATTTTGGGCAACATTCATATTTACTATCTCCTGAGAGAGTGTATGAGGGGAAATTTATATGAAAATAAATTCTTAATGACATTTCAGCTCTTCTGTTTTTGGGATTTATTTTCTACCATTTAAAATGACTAAAGGTTGTTTAAAGATAAACAATGTCTTCATTGTGGGGGAATTTGACATAGCATTTATTCATTAAATCTTTTCAAATCCTTTTTTGAGAATTAATTATATATTTAATGATTGAAATTAATTTTTTGGATATTTATCACTTTTTGATTAATTTATAGTTGTCCTTTAAATTAATAAATTATAAATAATTTTTTTGTTTAAAATATCAATTTTATATATTTTATTTATTTATTAAATTTATTTTCCATTGTTGTTTGAGTAATGTAATATTTTCCTTCCTTATTATTATTTATTTTTTATATTGAATGCATGTTGGTATTAATTAATTAATTGAAGTTTAACATATAATTTTATTTCATTAGATAATTTTACAATTAGGACCTTCTAATTTTACTTCAGTTCTTTTGTTGTTTTAATAAATTAATTATTATGAATTTATTATATTTAATTATTAGTATGGTCTTCACTTACTTAAGAATTGAATATTTATTTTATTCTCTGATTAATCATTGATCCATTATTAATATTTTGATTTAAGGACACATCACCTTTTAATTTCTTGAATTTTATGTATGAACCCGCATAAGAGAATTGCATATGCTCCACGTACCCAATTGCATATGCTCCAAATATCCAATTTCCATGTACCCAATTGCCTTCACATAGCCAAAGTGGAATGTCTACCCACATAAGAGATTCCCCGCATAGCCGAACAAGGTAATCATGTACCCGATTCTACCGAGAAGGTCGATCCCTTTGAAGGAGACGACACCAGATGGCTTGAAGAATGCGGAATCCACCATGGTTGAACTGATGAAGACCTTTTCTGACCTATGATACCAAGGCCGAAGCAAGCATCGGGATTTCAGAGTTTGAGACTCATTCCTGACCTAGAAACCACTATGTGCTCAGAATTGTTGAAGAGGCCCAAATCAATACTTACCCGCAATTGAGGAGCAGACAAAGCTGAAGGATGAAGTTGAGGCTGAAGAAAATGCATCACCGGCCAATGATATCAGTTTAATGAACAAGACTCTGATCCGTGTTTAAAGAAGATGACGACCGGAGATGGCCATTTGAAGTTTACAAAGCAGTTTAGGAGGAAGAACACCCGAGATCCGGTCGAGTCCTTTGAAAGAGATGACGCCGCTGCATGTCGAGATCTCACTAGAACTTGAGCTTGATGAATCGAGCTCTCTGGAGTTCAAACATGTCCAACTGGATTTGAAGGGTTTAACCAGTGGATGCCGACGACTGAGGCTATGCTTGTGTGGCCAGAGATGGATGCATCATCTGATTTCGATACCCAGAAGATTAAGACGTCCGTTTTTAATCTTTCTGAGTTGGGATCGAATTTTGAAGGGGGTTTCGATTTCCCACTGATTCAGCCGTGTGGATGGATCATTGAGTTTACCAGATACTGTATCTGTTGGTTGAATGCTGGTTCTGTGCGTTGTGGATGTTGAATTCTTGTCTTAGTTTCGAGCATGAACTACAGTACTGAAACCAGAATTGGTCAAGCCATAGGACGACTGGCACTATCAAGTTCAAGTTAAAATTATGGGCAATTATTAGGTGTCCGCTATAGCATTAAATGCTTTTCTACAAGTGACAGAAATTGTTGGAGGGAAATATTTCAGTGATAGTTGTTATGTCCGAAGGCATGTAAGGAATTATTTCATTTTGTCAGTCATCAAATGTAGCAGTGATTGTGTCACTTTAATTCGGTGAAGTAATTTTGGTTATAAATGTAGTTTTATAAAGAACTGAAGGGGGAGAACAGAAAACAACCCCGACGACCAGCTGGAGCTGGGCATCCAGAGAAAATCATCTCCAACAGAGAAGATTTTCCTCAATTTTCTTTCTTCTTCTGTTCTTCATTCTCTGCAATGTGTTTTTGGAAATATATTGTTTTCACTGCATTGATTATGTGCAATTAGAATATATTTAGGGGAATTGGTGTAAAATGAGTTGAATCCTTTTTCATTTTCATTTTCGGTTTATTTTTTTGGGGTTTATGTTGCTTATTTTATTCAAAGCCAATATCTTCCTCCTTTAGTGATTTATCGATGGATTATGTTAGAGTTGATTTTTTTTAGGCGGTTGAAAATAATTTTCTTCTCCTCTGTAGATTGATAGATTAGAGAGAGTATTTATAGAAGTTCATAGCATGATATTTTCAACTAGTACAATTTTTCATTTCAGTTCTTCTCAAGCATCTTTTCTTCCTTGAATGGTAAATATATATGTCTTATTATCATCAACCAAATTAGATTAATTGGAAAACGTTGCAGTTCTTTCTTAACCAAGAATAGTTTCTCTTTCTTTTCCATGAAAAGTTTACATTTCTTCTCGAGTGGTTGACAAACATTTCAGTCATAGGGAAAAGTGGTTGGACAACTAATCTTTAACACAACCCTTGGAACCTTTGAGATTTATTCTAATCATGAACAATGATCTCTTACCAACTCAAACAATCCAATTTCCCCAAAAATCATCTTTTTCTTCCTTTCTTCCTATCTATTGATTCTATCTCTCTTTCATCACTTTTGTTCACTTATTTCATCACATCACCACATCCACTGTTTGGTTTGATTTCCTTAGTGGAATTTATTTGTTTTTGTTTCACAATTCTTATCATTCCATGTGGAATTCGATACTCTTAGTTACCAATTTTCTTGTAGTTTGCGAGTTTAAAATAATTAAATTTACACCTATCAACAACATTTTTGTCATAAATCAAAAATTAGACAAATTATATTATGGAGGCATTAACTTCCTAAAGAATAAATTCTATCTGTATGAAGAAAGGTGGTAATAGCTTGTTGCTGAGTGTGAAATTTTCAGGAAGAATCATGGGATATTAACTCAGGTGCATATATCCATTCAACTGATGAGCGAAGGTGTACAGTGGACTCTGTATCCAAAATCATGGGCAGAGTACATCGGCCAGATGTTGAAGCTATGGAAATAGTTAGAAAAGTAAAAGTCAATATTCTGATGAAGAATGGACATCATATCAGTTGGATAACTTGATGAATAAGGTTTCATAAACACCTTCTCAAATGGAGTGAGGAAGGTATCCCAAGGATCTATGGTGATTTTCATGGTGTGATGGATGGAAACCTAAATTTGATTGGAAGAAAAGATGAAGTTTCAAGGAGCAGAATCACTTCATTGTAATATATGAAATGATGGAATATTAGATATGGCCACATCAATGAGAAGAATAAGAATTTTCTAGTATAAAAGAGCATACCTAAACTAAATAACACTAATTTCAGAAGATGTGTAAGTTGTATGCTGGGGAAATAGAAGAAGGTGACCTTCAATTTGGATGGAAGGAAGCCTGTCAATTGGAAACTATAACTTGATCATTCCAATGTTTAGGAACATGCCCCTATGAAATCATGTAGTGGATCTATGTTAGTTGTGATTTTTATTGATAACAACACTCAGATGGTCTAGGTCATGTTCCTAAAAAATAAACAGGATGTTTTCAGGCATTTATTCATTGGGATGTTTTAGTTAATAGGGAGTGTGATTGGAAGATGAAGTGCCTTCGAATAGAAAATGGTGGGGAGTACGCCAATCATAACAACAATTTTTTTTTTCAAAATAAGTGAGTTAGGCATGAGGGGATAGTTCTCAAAACATCATAACAGAATATCATGGTTGAAATAATGAATAGAACTTTGTAAAAGAAATATCATGGTATGAATATTCATTCCCAAATTAATAATGTAATTTGAGAATAATATATAAAAAGGGTACATGCTTGGAAAAAAGAACTCTTGCTTCTGTTGTGGGACAAGAACTTCTCGAAGAATATTGGTCTGTTAAAATACCAAAAATGAACCATCTTATATTTTTCAGAAGTGTGGAACATGTTCATGTTGAAGCCAAGGATGAAGATAAGTTGGATCCAAAATCTATAGTGTGTTTTCTTGTTTGATATGGGGATGATAACTTTGGATAGGTATAGTGGGATTATGTGAAGAATCATTTCATCCAAAGTAGAGATGTTGTCTTCAATAGATTTTTTTTGTAGAATGATTGGAACATGGAAGAGACAGAAGTTGTGGTAAAATTAGTTTTCGATGTTTTAATTTAACATAGTGAGATTACTCAAAGGAACTTAAACGAAATATAATAAATGTCTAAATTGGATAAGATTCATGAGTGAATACCTATATCAATAGTTCTGGAATGAATTTTGGAACCAGGTTGTATATAACAACAAATATAGTTGAGGACAAAAACAAAAATTTGGAAAATAGTTCAGAGGATTTGGGATAATATAAACATTCCATAAAACTCTAAAATTTGTAGCTACCCTCAGCGAACCTGGGTAGTGGGTGTTTTTCATGAAGGTGGAAATGAATTCTATTAATCTCAATGAAACATGGTATCTTGATGAGATTTTGAAAGGAATGAATGTTCTACATAAAAATGGGGTTTTTCATCTAAAGGAAGAAGATGATATTAGAAGGTGGTAAAAACCACGAATAGTGGTGAATGGTTTCCAACAAAATGAAGGAACTAACATTTCAATGATTTTCTCACTAGTTGTCAAGCACACTATTATCTGTAATATTCTGAGAATTTTTTCCTCTGATGGTTTTTACTTAGAGTTGATGGATGTCAAGATAACTATTCTTTAGGAAGATTTGTAGGAGAAGATCTACATGGTTTGGCTTAAGTGTTGTGAAGAATATCAGAAGGATAAACTTCTTCTCATGTTGAAGAAAAGTCTCTATAGCTTGATGTAAGCCTCTTGAAAGTGGAATTATATATTTGATCCCTTTAGGCATGAAGAATGTTTCACTATGTGTGATTTCAATAACTGTTGCTACTGATTGAAATTGGATGATGGAACATTATTATATTGATTTTATATGTGGATAATATTTTACTGTAGGGAATAGATTTCAATGGATTGAGATGTTGAAGGAAAAATTGTGTTGATGGTTATAAATGAAGGATCTTGGTTTTCCTAGAAAATAAAAGGGATAAAAATATTTAGGGATGAGATATTCAGAAGCATATTATTATACCAAAAGGAATAAATTCAAAAGTCTATTGAAATATTTGAAATTAATGAATATAAACATATATCAACTCCCCTAATTATACAATTCAATCTTTCAAATGTATATACACAGTCAAAAGAGGAATAAGTTAAAAACATGGAAATGATGCCTTATGCTTCCGCTGTCAAATGTTTGATGTATGGAATGATCTACACATGGATTGATATTTCTTTAATAACGAGGTTTACCAGTTGTTTCATGTCAAATTCTAGGAGGAGGAATTCAGAGGATGTGAAATGGGTATTCCCATATCAGAAAGGTTTAGATGGAGGAACATTGTTTTTGTGTGTGATGATTATCCATTGAAGAGTTTTTTGGATACATATTTTACTAGGGACAAGAATTCTTGGAAGAGAATGAAAATTTTCTATTATCTTTTAGACGGAAAAAAATCATTTATAAATATTTATTCCATTATGTTGTTAACCTAACAAAAATGGAAGCAAAATATTTTTTTTACGGAATAAGAAAATGAGTTTGTATGGTGGATATGATTGATGATGTATCTTGAGAAATAATTGGGAGGAGGAATTTTTTTCTATTAGAATCAAAGATCCATTCAACTTTCTAAGAATCAAAACTTTCAGGAAATTTCAAAACATATACCTGAAATATCATTTCATCTGGAATCTGATGGATGATAGAGTTTTAGATCATCGAATGGTGGCTGGAATAAAAAGTCATGCTAACTTTTTCACAAATGTGTTAGTCCAAGAATTTCTAAGCCAATATTGTGCCTCAGTTGGACTTGGTTAAAAAGAAGGTGATAGAGAAAACTTCATGCATTAGAAGGATATAAGCACTAACGAATGTAGAAGGATATTGGAATCCACTAAGTAATATTTAAGTAGGGGATTTTTGGGGTTTTTTTAAGACTCATTAGTTTTCAGGAATTGATTTCTAGAAGAATAATTTCTAGAAGGGAATTTTTCATAATGTTGTTTTTGATAGTGGTTGTGGACCTCATCCTTTCTAGAATGAGCCTGGATGAATCAATTTTACTGATGTTCTGTTTGATGTAACAATAGGATTGTTTTTATACTTCATAATTAGGCATGTTCACCAACTACCAATAATTAATTTAAAGGTGTAATAATATATTGGAGATTTCCCCAATTAGTAGAACTAAAACTTTGAATATCATAGGGTGATGTAATAGGTTTACTGAGAGACGAACTCTATAAATTTGATGTAGAAAAAAATTTGGAGTGATAGTCCTCATAGTTTGATTATAAATGATCAGAATTAATTAGATGGAGACCTTAGTTGAGTAGGAGTATTGAGAGTAGAGTGTTTTGCAATTGCTTATATATTTATTTTTCAAAGTGACATCGAACATCTTATCATAATAACACGATTCTTGTGTGTGTTTCTTTTTTTTTATTTTTTTTATCATCTTCATGAGTATGGTTTATTTCTTTTGGTGATTAGGTTTTATACTTCCAAGTTTCAGAACACAAAGTCAAGGGGCTATGAAGTAATTCAAAATGTAGGCATTTAGAAGGTGGTTCTTTCAATTATTACTACAACAGTTCCTCTACTTTGAAACCCAATAAATGCAACAGTTCATAGAAATATCATAACAAAAATTACTTATCCATAAATAATAAAAAAAATTATTTATGTGAAAGTGAAGATAGATATATTTTATCATATAGTTAATAATTTTTTAACATTACATACAATGTGTCTTATATTTTGAAACTGTTATTTCATATATTATGTGTCGTCATAGAATTGGACATGTAGAATGTGGTTATTATGTTTTATGATTCACGTCACACCCCGACCTTAGAAACACCTTTCAAGTGAGTTTTTGGATTGCGCACGGTTGGCGCATAGCCTGACAGACCATGATGCCAAACTGTGCTGCATGCTCTACATCTAAAAATAATAATAATTTAAATTAAAGAGAAAATAAAATGAAGATAAAATAAAATAAGAACAAAATAAAGTTAAAAGAATGTTTAATAGTAATAATAATAATCATCATATTATTATTATGAATATTATTATTATTATTATTATTATTATTATTATTATTAAAATTGATGTTAATAACATTATTATTAAATTGTTATTAATATTATAATTCTTAAAAATGAAATGAATGTTAATAATAATAATATTATTATTATTATTATTGTTTTTATTATTATTATCAATTTGTTAATAATAATAATAATAATAATTTATTTAAGTTAGTAGGTTTAGAAAAAAAATAAAACAAAACCCTAATACCCCCGTGTTTTCCCTGTGTGCGCGACGCCATCTCCCCCCATTTTCCCCTTGCCACACACAACCGCCCAACCAGATCTCTCCCCTCCTGGTTTGACCTCCCCTCGCCACTCCATCAATGCTCCAGCTGCCCTCCTCGTCACGGCTTCCTCCAGTGACACACCCGGTCGCCGCACCTCCTCCCAGCAGCACACCTTTCCCCCTCCTTTGCTGCAGCTAGCACGACTGACCCCCAATGACCTCACCTTCTTCGGCCTGCATCCCGACACCCCCTCCTCTCCGATGAGTTTTGCTCTGGCTCCGCCTCCCTCTCTGGTATCCACTTCTTCTGATTTTTTTTTAATTTTAAACTTTTTAGGATTTTCTTCAATTTGGTCGGACCCTAAATCCATGGTTGATGCATGAATCGTTTTCTTGGAGTTTTAGAGATTGTACATAGTTTTGGGGTGTTTTCCTCTATTCCGGTGAGGCTTTGTTGCATTTTCCCTCAAATGATATTTGTTTCCAGGGATTATTTTATTTAGATGTTCTTAATACACTTGTATGGCTTTATAAATGTGTTCCATGGAATTATTGTGTGGTGCGGAATGTGTTATGAAAGTATTTTGGCATGCTTAAGTAATGAAAATGGATTTCAAAGGGATAATGGCTATGTTTTGATTGTGTTTTATTATGGTTCTTTTTTAGAGTATTTTATGAATTGTTTGGGAAATGTGAAGTGTGTTTTCAAGGGAACTTGTGGTGAAAATATATCAAAAATGGGGTTTTCAAATGAAATGAATTATATGGGGCATGTTATGTAGGTTCCGGGCGCAGCGGAAGCGCATTGGTGGGTTTTCCCACCTTTAATTTTAACATTAAACAACGTTCAATTCGAGATCCGTCACGATTTAAAATGCCAAATCTTCAGAATAGAATGAACAATGAAAATAAAAGAAGAGTCCCGAAACCCTTGAGATAGGATCATCATATGTTGGTTATAATTAATTTAAATAATTAAAAAGAATTACCTCGATGGAATTCTTTCTTCATTGGAGTCTCCGGTCATGATCCTGTGATCCGTCGTTGCGTCATAGAATCCAAGTACAAGATTCCTCTAGCGGTGATCCACACGTGCTCCACGTATCTCTGGACGTCGCTGAAGGGATCTCCGGGTGCCAGCGTGAAAGAACCTTTGCTTGCGATGTCCACCTTCTACCACCTTGATCTGGTGGAGGATCTCGCTCTCATAACTTGAAAGCGTTCTTGGTGGAAAGTGAATTCTCTCTTGTCTTGAGAGTATTTCCAAATCCATTGTGCACAAAAATGACTCTGTTTCTATGAGAATAGTGTAATTGGGATTAAAATACTTAGAATAATAAAATGAATTAATTGCCCGAAAGCATTTAATCATTTCAGTTAATTCTTAGTAATACCCCATGTCTTAATAATGACAGTTGACCATCATTATTACTTGACATGCGCCCAACGTATTACATTTAATATCATTTAATTAAATAAACAATATTTTCTCACGAATCCGAAAAACAAACTACACGACGTGTATATAAATATACACGGCGTGTACTTTTATTTTTCATTTTATTTATTTCCTCCACCATATTTATTAGACCTTGAGTAATGGCTATTTATTTCTTAAATAAATGTAACTGCATTACTCGCTAATAAATATATATATTATTTCTCCCACAATATATTCTCTCGAATAACTAGTGTAGAAATAAATGCGATCAGGCATCCTTAAATAATTATTAAACCACAGTCGGGAATAATCTTTATTTAACTTGTTAAATTAATATTTAACTGAGATACATGGACATACTTAGTGTGTGACCCTCTAGGCCTCTTTCTCAGTGGCATTAGGCGGAGCCTGCCTAATGTCCAAGGTTAGTGTCTAGCAACACGCCAAGGCACCCATATAGAAAGAAGTTAACGCCGCAATGATGTGTCACCTCCTACGAACGTTTACAGTGTTATATAATCCCTTTGTCTCGATATCTCCAATCAAGCGAGTTGAATGCTAGTGCCATCAACCCATGTGCTCGACTATTCTTTCTTTGACTTCCCGAAATTGAACTCGCCCATACCTTACCATGGCCATGGATTTATTTAGGATATATCAATTCCATCAAAGGGCCTGAGATATCTACTTCCGTTATGGAACAGAAGGGAAAAATCATTTCTCGCATTATCTATTAATGCAGTATTACTCGTGACGCACCCAACGTATCCTACCTCGTTGCGAACAGTGTGTCGTCACAGTTTTCGTCAATACATCTAAGTGCGCGAGTTGTAATACCCATTAATAATAATCTTAAAGTCTAAGGACCAATACACACGTCCGCAGATAGGAACATCCAATGACACTATGAAATGTGGATTTCCTACTGGTGGGTCTCGTTCTCATAATATCCTCCTGGATATTACCAAGGGCGCACACCATGAGAAAGAGCCTCAAAGTTTTATGAGTCCTCACCCCTAATGACCTGTATTATTTGTGTCCCTCAAATAATATCACCCGGCCATATAACATATATTCAAGAACACTGTTATGGGACTTCTGGGTTCTCATCATAGCAAGGATCCGCTATGACCCATTAATGCAACAGTTGTCCTTAGGACATTATCACATGCATTGTCAGGCAGAAGAACAATCAAGATGTGATAAGGCTTTTATTAATGAATAAAGTACAAAGTAGTTGGTTCAAGACCACCAACTCCAACAGACTCCCACTTGGACTAGAGCCAATTGCTAAAAACCTTTAACCCGCTAGCTCTCACATGATATTCATGCTTCTGCTAAGATATGCCTTTAGTCATGGGGTCCACCATGTTCTCTTCCATGGAAACTCTGCTCACTGCAACTTCACCCCTTTGATAGAAATCCCTCAAGAGGTGATACTTTCAGAGTATGTACTTTGTCCGTTGATGTGACCTTGGTTCTTTTGTAAGAGCCACCGCTGCAGTATTATCACAATACAATGTAATGGGATCTTTACTACTAGGCACCACATCAAGCTCCTGGACAAAGTTCTGAATCCAGAAGGCTTCCTTGGCTGCATCAGAAGCCGCTATATATTCGGACTCCACTGTAGAATTAGCGACAACTAGCTACTTTGAACTCTTCCAGCTCACAACTCCTCCATTGAGACAGAAAACATATCCAGACTGTGACTTCAGATCATTCTGATCTGTTTGAAAACCAGCATCAACATACCCTCTGATGACAAGCTCCTTATCTCCTCCATACACCAGGAACATATCCTTAGTTCTTCTCAGGTACTTATGGATAGTTTTAACAGCAGTCCAATGCTGTTCTCCTAGATCTGCTTGATATCTGCCTACCATTCTTAGTGCATAGGCAACATCAAGCCTGGTACATAACATGGCATACATGATGGATTCTATAGCTGAATCTTATGGGATCTTACTCATCATATCTTTCTCCTGTTGTGTCTGGGGACACATTTTCTTAGAAAGATGTAAGCCATGTGACACTGGAACCAATCCCCTCTTGGATTTTTCCATACTAAATCTCTTTAGTATCTGGTCAATGTATGTACCCTAACTTAGTCCAAGCAGCCTCTTGGATCTATCAAAAATGATCTTGATCCCTAGAATGTAGGCTGCTTCTCCCAAGTCCTTCATGGAGAAGCACTTGTTCAACCAGTCCTTAACTGACTGTAAGGCTGGTACATCGTTTCCAATAAGCAATATGTCATCAACATATACTACTAGGATAACGACCGCATTCCTATTAAACCGCTTATAAACACATGGCTCACATTCGTTCTTAATGAAACCAAATTCCTTTATGGCTTCATCAAATCGAATGTTTTATGACCTGGATGCTTGCTTCAATCCATAAATGTATTTCTGCAACTTACAAACCCATTTGGCTTCACCTAGTGTCACAAACCCTTCTGGTTGTATCATATAGACATCTTCCTGAAGGTTCCCGTTAAGAAATGTTGTTTTGACATCCATTTTCCAAATCTCGTAGTCATGGTAAGCTGCTATGGAAAGTATGATTCTTATGTATTTAAACATGGAAACTGGTGAAAAGGTTTCATCATAGTCAATTCCTTGACACTGTCTGAATCCTTTAGCCACTAGCCCTACTTTATAGGTGCTGACTTGACCTTCCATGTCCAGTTTTCTCTTGAATACCCATTTGCATCCAATAGGCTTTACATCAACTGGCTCATCGACCATAACCCAGACTTGGTTCTAATACATGGAATCCATCTCAGAATTCATAGCTTCTAGCCATCTTGCAGCTTCTGAGCTTTCTACTGCTTCCTTGTAGGAGATAGGTTCATCATTGTCCAACAATAATGATTCACTATCCTCAGTGACTAGGAAACCAAATCTCTCTGGTTCCCTTACCTCTCTTGAGATCCTACGCAATACTTGTGTTTCTGGAACCTCTTCCACAGGGACCTGTGGAACTTGTTCCTGTACCAACTCCTGTGTATCTTGAGTATCAACTTCGTCGAAGTTAATCTTGCTCCCACTATCCTTCTTGAGGACGTGCTCTCTCTCAAGAAAGATGGCTTGTCTGGTGATAGTCACTTTCTTGTCTGAAGGGTTATATAGGTAATATCTTTTCATTTCCTTGGGATATCCTATAAAGGTACACCTCCTACCCCAGGGTGCTATTTTGTTGTCGAGACGGCCTTAACAAACGCCTCGCATCCCCATACACGTGTATGCGACAAAGTGGGTTTCCTTCGATTCCATAACTCAGATGGAATTCCATTTTCCGCCTTAGTTGGTACTCGGTTTAATGTGTATAATGCGGTTTGTAATGCATATCCCCAAAAGGTTAATGGAAGATCCACATGACTCACCATTGACCTCACCATGTCCAACAAGGTGCGGTTCCTCCTTTCACTAACACCATTCAACTATGGTGTATAAGGAGGAGTGAGCTGAGATAGAACCCCAGACTCCCGTAGAAGATCGATGAACTCTTGGTTCAGATATTCTCCACCTCGATCTGATTGAAGCTTCTTTATCTTCTTACCAAGCTGATTCTCTACTTCATTCTTGAATTCCTTAAATTTCTCTAAGGCTTCTGACTTATACCTCATTAAGTAGACAAATCCGTATCTACTCAAATCATCAGTAAAAGTAATGAAGTAAGAATATCCACCTCTAGCTTCTACTGGAAATGGTCCACATACATCCGTGTGTACCAATCCTAGAAGCTCTGTGGCCCTTTCACCCTATCCACCGAAAGGTGGATTGGTTATTTTACCTTGTAAACAAGCGTGACATCTATCAAGTGGTTTTAGCTCAGTAGAGTCTAAATAGCCATCTTGGAAGAGCTTTGTCAAGCGCTTCTCGTTTACATGACCGAGACGGTGACGCCACAACTGGGTGATGTATGAGTCATGTGAGATTGTTTCGTTATCGATTGCCAACACTTGGTTTTTGTAATTTAATACATACAAACCATTATTTAAATGTGTCATACCATAACATACATTGTTCTTATAAAAGAGACAACCCTTATTTCCAAACTTGAAAATAAATCCATCCATATCCAAACAAGATACAAAAATTATGTTCTTGGTAACACTAGGCACATAATAACAGTTATGTAAAACCAAAATCATGCCAGTCGGCAATGAGAGGTGGTAGTCTCCAATAGCCAACGCAGCCAGCCTTGCGCCATTAGCAGCTCAAAGATCCACCTCTCCTCTGGAAATCTTTCTAAATCTACTTGGTTCCTACATTTGAATACAGATGTGAGCCCCACAAGCTGTATCTAATACCCAATGTGTAGAAATGGAAAGATTACACTCGATAACGAACGCACCTTTAGCGTCCCCACGCTTCTGGGTATAGTTCCTATTCCAGTGGCCCGACTTGCCACATGAAAAACACACTGCCTCCCGTTCCTTGCCCTGCTTCTGGATCTTCCCCTTCTTGGAGGGACGGTGCTCGGGGGCTTCAGACCGTTTATAATTCTTTGGCCCCTTTTCCTTGTACTTCCTTTTCTTATTCACCATATGGACCACAGGTTTGTCACGCCCCATGTCCTTATCTACCTGGCGAATCAATGTCAGAAGCTCTGATAGACTCTTCTCATTGCCACTCATATTATAGTTTGACAATGAATCTAGAGAAGGTCTTGGGCAGTGATGATAGGATAAGATCTGTACTCAACTCATCCGGGAATTTAATCCCTAAGATGTCCAGGAGTTCAATGTAGCCAATAAGCTTGACTACATGAGGCCCAGCTGGTGCATACTCTCCAAGATTAGTTGTAAACAAAGCATTGGATATCTCATACCTCTCCTGTATCGCCTTCTCTTGGTAGAGATCCTTAAGGTGAGACATCATGCTATACGCGTCCATGTTTTCATGTTGCTTCAAGAGCTCATTATACATGGACGATAGCATGAAACACTGGACATCTGTGGCATCATCCATGTGTTTCATGTAGAGAGATAATTCCTCATCACTAGCCTCTTTCCCAAGCACAACTGGAATAGGCTCTTCCATCACATACAATTTCCTTTCATGGCGAAGGACGATGCGTAAACACCTCTGCCACTCTTGGAAATTGGTGCCGGTGAGAAGGTTTTCCTTCTCGAGTATGGTGCGCAATGATATGTTTGAAGTCATTTTCTTGCTGTTTCTACAAATTAAGATGAGAAAAGGTTTAGTAATTTATTACAAAAATTAAGACAAATAAATAAATTAATACTTATTAGTCTCCCACTATTTTATCGAAATACAATAGCCCTCACCATTGACTTCGGAATATTCTGTTCCCTGAATATTCTAGTGGAAAGAATCCATATTTCCCTTCACATTACCCCAACTAGGGTTGGTCAAGAAACTTGAAGGGTTTTAGGTAGGCATTCTAAATTCCAACTGCATTAACTCGCAGCTCCTTGATCCGCTGAGTGGACTCCCCAATCCTGAAATCCTTTTATTTTGGATTTCCTCAACCTTTGCCTCTTGGTCACACCAAGTCCTGCTATGGCAGTCAACCCTTGATACAAACCAAGTCAAGTCAACCCAAAACATTGAATTATAATTCCTCTATAATTGAAATCACCCCAACTAGGGTTGGTCGAGCACTTTGAACTATGGTTCGATTCTAACCAAGATTATGGAAGGCTATACCGACTTAATATTTCTTTTGAGGGATTTTATCCTTATTCGTAAATTTCCATTTTATTATCTTTGATTACATGCTTGTTAATATTAAGTGGGATATACTTAAGTGATTAACCATGTTTAAGATAATATTTACGTATAAGCCGGTTTTATTTTAGTTCCATCTTGCATGATCGTTTAATTCATTAATTGTGTGATCGTGACAACACACCCAAAATAAATAAACAATGCAACTGACAGAAATAAAATAAATGGTATGATCATGAGATTTTTTATATTGGTTAGTTTATCTAGAAGTTGATAAACTAACCCAAGACCTAGGGGAGAAAACACCTTGAACCTTTTGGGTTCGTGTTTACAGCTTTCCACTTGTCCACCTTTGTATCTCCTTGGATTGGTTTCACCTTGGCTCCTGACTTGAGCCACCTCCACTATCTTGGGAGCTCCATCCATTACATATGAATTTATCTCATACGTAGGTGAGGGGTAAAAAGGGGGTTTTACATAAAAGAATCCTTGGGCGTGTAGACCCTACATATTAATGAGAAGATGGCTCACAGGCCAAAAAATTTAATTTAAATAAATAAATTAAAAGAAACCATTCACATACAAAGGTCTCAGTCTAGCTCATGGTCATCCATACATGTAATGATATTTATGCATATATAAAACTAGCATTCAATTCTTTAATCATTCTTGTTTAAGATAAATCACGCTTGAATTAATTAATTATCTTTAATTAATCAATCCTTTTATCTTAAACCCTTTTTCTGAACTTCCTTGAGATTCTCATCCATCATAATTTTAAACAAATAAATTCATTTAAAATTATCCTTGTACGTAACTTGTACCTTGGAGGCAACCCAGTGAATTCCCGTTCATTATGCAGATGTTAAATTAAACACATATATATAAAACACCTATCACGTGTTGTGCCTCAGCTTTATGCCTGCACCATGGTACACGTCTCAAGGGTTTGTATAATATAATAATAAATTTTAATAAATATACGTAATTTGGGTGAGTACACGGCATGTAGTTCCGACTACACGATGTGTACTTTTCTTCACCGTCTATCCGAAGTACACGCCCGGGGACAGGGCGTGTTAATGTACTGCGGAAATTTTCGGAGTACACGACGTGTTCTGTGGGACACACGCCGTGTAGTTTCCGCATTTCACGGTTTCCAGCCGGGAAAGCCGTGTATGGGGTACACGGCCCAACCCTAACCCGAAGGGACTACACGCCGTGTTCATTGGACCACACGATGTGTAATCCGGAAACTGTGTGCCACCTGTTTCTGGTCAACACACGGTGTCTTAAATTCTTAGAAAGAATCCAATACACGGCCTGATTTGGCGGATCAATCAATGCATTGAACCTAGACTACACGGCGTGTACATCCGAATACATGCCGTGTATTCTGGTGTTTTACGGCCAGAAACGTTTGGCTCCTCCGGATGAGTTCCTCTATTTTATTTTAATCAAAATTAAAAGACAAAATTTGTTTATGTGAGGTGAACGAGAAACAAGGGAGGAGGAACAGATCTCGAGATTCAAATTTCTAGAACAATTAAACAAGAATTGAAATAACTAAATTATTAAATACGTAAATTACCAACAAAAAACTAAATAATTATAATCAACGATATGACCGCTCTGATACCACTTGTAGGTTTCAGGCGCAGCGGAAGCGCGTTGGTGGGTTTGCCCAACTTTAATTTTAATGTTAAACAACATTCAATCCGAGATCCGTCATGGTTTAAAACGCCGAATCTTCAGAATAGAACGAAGAACGAAAAGAAAAGAAGAGTCCCGAAACCCTTGATATAGGATCATCATATGTTGGTTATAATTAATTTAATTAATTCACAAGAATTACCTCAATGGAATTCTTTATTCGTTGGAGTCTCCGGTCACGATCATGTGATCTGTCGTTGCGTCGTAGAATCCAAGTATAGGATTCCTCTAGCAGTGATCCACATGTGCCCCACGTATCTCTGGACGTCATCGAAGGGATCTACGGGTGCTAGCGCGGAAGAACCTTCTCTTGCGATGTCCACCTTCTACTGCCTTAATCCGGTGGAGGATCTCTCTCTCGTAACATGAAAGCATTTTTGGTGGAAAGGGAATTCTCTCTTGGCTTGAGATTATTTCCAAATTCGTTGTGCACAACAATGACTCTGTTTTTATGAGAATAATGTAATTGGGATTAAAATGCTTAGAATAATAAAATGAATTAATTGCCCGAAAGCAATTAATCATTTCATTTAATTCTTAGTAATACCCCATGTCTTAATAATGACAGTTGACCATCATTATTACTTGACATGCGCCCAACGTATTACATTTAATATCATTTAATTAAATAAACAATATTTTCTCACGAATCTGAAAAAAAAACTACACGGCGTGTATATAAATATACACGGTGTGTACTTTTATTTTTCATTTTATTTATTTCCTCCACCATATTTATTAGACCTTGAGTAATGGCTATTTATTTCTTAAATAAATGTAACTGCATTACTCTCTAATAAATATATATATTATTTCTCCCACAATATATTATCTCGAATAACTAGTGTCGAAATAAATGCAATCAGGTATCCTTAAATAATTATTAAACCACAGTCGGGAATAATCTTTATTTAACTTGTTAAATTAATATTTAACTGAGATACATGGACACACTTAGTGTGTGACTCTCTAGGCCTCTTTCTCAGTGGCATTAGGCAGAGCCTACCTAAAGTCCAAGGTTAGCGTCTAGCAACACGCCAAGCACCCATAGAGAAAGAAGTTAACGCTAGAATGACGTGTCACCTCCTACGAACGTTTACCGTGTAATATAATCCCTTTTTCTTGATATCTCCAATCAAGTGGGTTGCATGCTAGTGCCATCAACCCATGTGCGTGATTATTCTTTCTTTGACTTCCCAAAATTGAACTCACCCATACCTTACCATGGCCATGGATTTATTTAAGCTATATCAATTCCATCAAAGGGAATGGGATATCTACTTCCATTACAGAATAGAAGGGACAAATCCTTTCTCGCATTACCTATTAATGTAGTGTTATTTGTGACGCACCCAACGTATCCTACCTCGCTACAAACAGTGTGTCGTCACGGTTTTCGTCAATACATCTAAGTGTGCGAGTTGTAATACCCATTAATAATAATCTTAAATTCTAAGGACCAATACACACGTCCGCATATAGGAACATCCAATGACACTATGAAATGTGGATTTTCTACTGGCGGGTCTCGTTCTCATAATATCCTCCTAGATATTACCAAGGGCGCACACCATGAGAAGGTGCCTCAAAGTTTTATGAGTACTCACTCCTAATGACCTGTATTATTTGTGTCCCTCAAATAATATCATCCGGCCATAGAACATATATTCAAGAACACTGTTATGGAACTTCTGGGTTCTCATCATAGCAGGGATCCACAATGACCCATTAATGAAACAGATTTCCTTAGAACATTATCACATGCATTGTCACGCAGAAGAACAATCAAGATGTGATAAGGCTTTTATTAATGAATAAAGTACAAAGTAGTTGGTTCTAGACCACCAACTCCAACATGTTATCCTTAATGTGGAATTTGGAATATGATTTCAAAATTGATTAAATAATGCGAAACATGTTGTGAAATGAATGTGGCTTATGGGTGGTTTTGAAACATGCTTGGCCTATGAAAAGCTGTTAGATTTAATTGAGTATTTTCCTTATGATATTGCTAAATGGGTTCTTTATGAAATGTGCAATCTACATTGTAGTGTGTTTTGAAATGGTTTTGGTGTGTGTGGAAAAGAGTTGGATTCTTGGTGATGCTTAGTAAAAAGGAGATTTCATGTTGTTTAGAAAAACGGTTTTTGAATTGCTTTTTGTAAATGCATTCGGGGTGTGAAATACTTAAAGACCCGTTTAGAACTTCTTACTTTAAAAATAGTGTTTGTCTTTTAACACGGTCTTTCTTAAAAGTTTCATTTGTTTTTGAATCATATATAGGTTCCTTTGTTTGACTTAATTTTATTTTTGGGGTAGTATGATGTTTATGGTTTTTTGTTTTTTTAATTAAGGTGCGATGGTCACTACTTTGTGCTTTTAAGTCACTGAGCCTAAGGCAACTCACCTGCATATGCATAGGTAAGTATATATGTGCAGGTTCCCCCGTTATGTGTATATTCATCCATGTTAGTGAATATACATGTATGGGGATAGGTGTGCTGATGTATATATATGGAAATGCATACGTAGGTGAGTGGAGATAGTTATATGCATTTAACCATATATGTAAGGATCCCCTTGCACATGTTGATGGCCATGTAGGTGTGTGCATAGGGGCTAGGTGTCCTTATATGTATGTGAAGATGAATATGCTTAGTGGGGGAGAAACAACTCTTAGTTAAAGTGCCATGGGACAAATGTTTGGTTTGGATCCACCCTTAGGTAGGATCTCTATGTGTTAACCTTTAAATTTGGGATTTATTTATTTATTTCATTTCACTCCTTGTTTTAAAATTAATTAATGATATAGAACTATTAAAAAAATTATCTGTCTTGAATTAGAGTGGTTTATTTCTTGTAATTTGTTGCAATAAATGGTTTGATTGTTTTTTCACATCAATTGCCTGATGAAATTCCCCTTTGTCCTTTGTGAATGTGTTTTATATTTAAAATGTTGGTTTGGGTTTCTAAAATGGGTTTTGAAGTGTGTTTCTGTTTTTCAAAGTAGCGTGCGTGTGATTTCTTATGAAATGGTTTGGCATGTGAAAATCATGTAAGGCCTAGTTGGCACTTTTGTAAAAAAAATTATCTCAAGAAAATTATCCTTGGATGTGGTCCCCTTCCTTTGGTTGAGTTATATGTTATGGGAGGTCCACTGGGTAAGACTTTCCTATGATCAAATGGTTGAAAGGTGAGGGACGTATTCCTTGGGGTGACCCGGGGGTGAATTTGTTGTGTGTGTTTACTATGTGTGAGGAATGTACTAGTGACTGGATACTTGTTTGACATTTTTGGCTCACCCCTTTTATTGGTTTGAATATGGAAAGCTAGCATAGTGAGTGAATTTTCAGGGAATGATTGTTGCACTAGTTTAGATTATGCACTGACTAGTGGCCCATAGTAGGGGCTACTCTATTATTATTATTGCTTTGGGATTGGGCCCCTCGACCTGGCCAAGAAGGGAGACTGTCAGGCATTAGGGCATTATGACGTCATTGAGTAGGGTATTCCTTCACGATAAGTAACATGTATAATACGTTATAGACTATTCACAAGCTCCTAGGTTCTCCCATGTATATCAGCACTTTGTTATCTACTAAGGATGATTGAGGTGCATTGTTTGGTTGGTTAATCTTGCTTTTTATTTTCCATTTCCCTTGTGTGATCATTTCATTTTTTCCTTCGTGTATAATACATCTCTTTGTTAAAGGGGATAAAAATGATTTTTAAAAGTTTGTGGAAAATGGTTTTTAAAATGTTTTAAACTTCTCTATCCCTCTTTCTTTAAAAATGTTAAATCTTCATCCTTGGAAAAGAACTTAGTTTAAAATTAGAAGGGCAATGGATCATGATTTTCTTTTAAAGAGAAAATGTGTGAAAAACATACTTTTATATATTGTAGTTCAAACATGAAATTAATATTTCTTTGTTTAAGGGAAATGCATAGGGAAATAGATTTTTTGGGAACGCCTATTGAGTTTTAATACTCATACCTATAGTTTCATCTTTTTTTTTTCTCTAGGTGCCTCTCCTTGCTTGGTTTTGGTCGCCATAGCATGACGTTGGATTGAGGTTGGTGGTGACCCATAGGGTCACATAGATGTTTTTACAACTTTGTTTTCTCACTGCTGCTAGTTTTCATTTTCACTGTTCGGTTTTTGTTTATTTATTCATCTTTCATTTATGGGAAAAATCATTACCACTTGTTTAATCTTGATTCCCAACACTAGTTTCCAGCCCATGGGGTTCAGGAACACCCTTCAGGCCATGTTGTAAGTTGGATTGGGTGACCGGTTCAGGGTTGACCCACGTTGGTTCATGGAAAAATGGTATTAGAGGGGGTTCTTGTTATTTGGGGTGTTCAGTAGTTGGAGATTAGGATTTTCGGGGCTTATGAGGTAGGTTATGGGTTAGTTCTTGATCACCACCACTCGTAATGAGACCTGAGTTACTAGGGGTAGTCTCAGTTTTGAGAGTTTTCTCTTGGTTTTGGATTGAGGGATGACAATAGAGGTGAATCGGTGTCATCCTGTGACCCCACATGGTGTAGTGACCCATGTGAAGCCTAGGTTACCGGTTCAAGGTCCAATGGTGTTATGTATTACATGGGGTGTATCTCACTACCATGTCATCAGGTTGGGAATAAGCACTAGTTCCTCATTCCAATTGTTCATTGTTAGTTGTGCTTTGTCTTGATTTTGGTTAGTGTTAGAGTGTTTCTAGAAATGAAGATTGTTTTGAATTGAAAGGGGATCTTCCTCTAATTGTTTTAAAACTGGTAAAAAGGGTTCTTCTTTCAAATTGTTTTGAAATTGGTGAAGTGGGTTTTTTAAAGAGCAAGCATTTCGATTTGGAAAATTTGTCTTATGTTTGGATTTGGTAACAGAATGGAAAGTGCGGCCCTTGGTATTCCTTATGATCGTCCACATATGTGTGGGTGGACATGTGAAGTTCACATTGGCACATTTTCATGAGTGATTTGAGTGGAAAGGGATGAAGGATTATGCAGCGGTTCATAGGATTCCATGGGTGGGGTTTTGGAATTTATGGCATGGATGAATTTTTCTAAAATAGACATCAGTGAAAAAGTGATTCTGGGACTTGATTTTTCTTTAGAAGTGTATTTTTTTCATTGTTTTTATATGTTTGACTTAGGAGTCTGTTACCCTTGGTTTGGGGTGTTTCTTTTGGTTATGTTTAAGCTTGTTCGGGATTTCGGGCTGATTGTCTCAGCACAGGGTGCTTCTTTTGACTGAGTTTTGGATTAATGCTAGTTTCTATATTGTTTTTCATGTTGTACTGGATATGTCACATAGAAATTTCCTTAGAAGTTGTTAATGATTCATGCCAAATTCTGGTTTCTATTGAGTGTTTATTTTTTGCTTCGAGGCTTTTGGGGTCCATTGGGGGAAGTGAAGCAGTTTGAGGGGAATAGAACATATCTTCAGGTGGTTGTGGACTCCTAAGTTTGTTAGAGTCCATATTGTCTTGGGTTTGGTGGAGGGTCCATCCTTGGACCAGTGGAGGTGGATGTCTCATCATAGTTGGAGTTGGGATGATGTGGGATGTGTTGAAGTCTATCTTCATCCAATGAATCATACCTGAGGAGGTGAAGGTGAAAAGAGGTAAGAGCCCATCCACAGTTAACAAGGCTAGTGGTTGGTGAAGGCATGTGTCGACTACTTTAAGGAGTCGACATATGGAGTACAAGTGCTTGGAAAATCTGACACCTCTCATCATTCGTAAGGGTTTACCATCGGGTGAGCCGGGTGTACGAGAGGAGTCTGTCTCTGAAGAATCCCTTTTGTCGGTGTCGACTCTTAGTTAGTCGGACCACTTTCTGATGTTCCATCTTTATGGGTGGTTCAGGCATTCCAAGCCTCCTTGTTGCATGCCTCTGAAGCCTTTCCGTTGTTGGTCTATTTGGTTCACTGGAGAATGTTCTATAAGAAGCACCATTAGAGGAAGGAGTTCTTATTGGGGGATGCTAGTGTCTGACTATGAGGAATAAGATGCCTCAGCCATCAGAGCCCCAACCTCAGGTCTTGGGGTGAAGCTCGTGCATAGTCGGGAAATAGAGGCACATGATAACTTTTCTTGGTTCTTTATCTTTCATCTTGGAATAGAGACATTTAGGGTTTCCTTGTTATTGTTTTCCTGCTGTTTTAAGTACATCATTTTGGGTGATACTGTGATGAACATATTATTTCGTGATCGTAGTAGTTTCGTTCTTTTGAAAGTGTCCTCTAGAATCATTTTTTTAAAGTGTATTTGGCCTTGTGTGGGTTAGTCCTGGTTTTATTAGTGATCGTTTGGAGATGCAAGGTGTTGGTGGAGTTTTATATTAGTATGGGGAATTATTAGTTTGAAGGTTTTGTTATAGGGAGTTCCTTGTTTTGTTGCCTCGGTATGCCATGTGGCCTTGTAGTGGTTTTTCGTTTAAGTCTCAGTGGTTCTGTTCAACTCATGTGGAGAAGTCGGTATGTTTGGGTTGGGAGTTCCTACATTAGCCCCTACTCGGGTTGGAGTGCATGGGTTTTAAATTTTTTGTGTTAGTAGAGTTCTTGTGGTGGGGAGAACCCTCTCGTGTCTACCCCTCATTTGATGACATGGTTTCTTCATGATCAGTTAGGTGTGACTTGTTGAGTGAATCTTCAACTCGAGGTTCTTGTTTTTCTTTTGGTTCTATTCAGGTACAGAATCAAGCATTGGTTATCTTTTGACTCAGAGACTTTTAGGGGGTAGAATGTGTATGTGGAAGGGAGAATTGTCACACCCCAACCTTGGACACACCTTTCAGATGAGTTTTTGGATTGCGCACAGTTGGCGCACAACCTGACAAACCATACAGACAAACCATGTTGCATGCTCTACATCTAAAAATAATAATAATTTAAATGAAAGATAAAATAAAATGAAGATAAAATAAAATAAGAACAAAATAAAGTTAAAATAATGTTTAATAATAATAATAAAATTCATATTATTATTATGAATATTATTATTATGAATATTATTATTATTAAAATTATTGTTAATATCATTATTGTAAAATTTTTATTAACATTATTATTATTAAAAATGAAATGAATGTTTATAATAATAATAATAATATTATTATTATTAATATTGTTTTTATTATTATCATCAATTTTTTATTAATAATAATATTATTAATTTATTTAAGTTAGTAGGTTAAAAAAAACCAAAAAAACCCTAATGCCCCCTTTTTCTCTATGTGGCATAGAGCTATCTCCCCTCCCCGTTTTCCCCTTGCCTCACATGGCCACCCAACTAGCTCTTCCCTTTTCCTGGTTTGACCTCCCCTCACCACTCCATCCATGCTTCGGCCGCCCTCCTCGCCGTGCCTTCCTCCAGCGACACACCTAGTCGCCACACCTCCTCCCAGCGACAAACCTTTCCCCCTACTTTGTTGCATCCATCGTGACTGACCCCAGACAACGACCCCTTCTCTGACCTACATCCTAGTGCAACCCCATCCTCTCCAATGGTTTTTTCTTTGGCCATGCCTACCACTCTGGTATCCACTTCTTTCGATTTTTTTTATTTTAATTTTTTTGTGGTTTTATTCAATTTAGCTAGAACCTAAATCCATAGTTGATGCGTGACTCATTTTATTAGGGTTTTAGGGATTTTGGATAGTTTTTGGGGTTTTTTCCTCCCTTCTGGTGAGGCAACGTTGCATTTTCCCTCAATCGGTAGGTGTTTCTATGGCTTATATTATTTATATGTTCTTAATATGCTTGTGTGGCTTTATAAATGTGTTCCATGGAATTATTGTGTGGTGCAAAATGTGTTATGAAAGTATTGTGGCATGCTTAAGTATTTAAAATGGATTTCATACAGGATAATGGCTATGTTTTTATTGTGTTTTAATATGGTTCTTTTTGAAAGTATTTTATGAATTATTTAGAAAATGTGAAGTGTGTTTTCAAGGGCACTTGTGGTGAAAATGTATCGAAAATGGGGTTTTCAAATGAAATTAATTATATAGGGAGTGTTATCCTTGTTGTGCACTTTGGAATATGATTTTAGAATTGAGTAAATAATGTGGAACGTGTTTTGAAATGAATGTGTCTTATGGGTGGTTTTGCAACATGTTTGGACTATGAAAATATGTTGGATTTAATTGAGTGTTTTCCTTATGATATTGCTAAATGGGTTCTTTATGAAATGTGCAAGTCATGTTGAAGCATGTTTTGAAATGGTTTTGGTGTGTGTGGAAAAGAGTGGGATGCTTAGAAATGCTTAGTAAAAAGGAGATTTCATGTTGTTTAGAAAAATGGTTTTTGAATTGATTTTGGTAAATTCATTCGGGGTGTGCAATACTTAAAGACCCATTTGGAACTGCTTACTTTAAAAATAATGTTCTATTTTAACATAGTCTTTCATAATAGTTTCATTTTTTTTGAATCGTATATGGGTTCCTTTGTTTGACTTAATTTTATTTTTGGGGTATTAGGATGTTTAAGGATTTCTATTTTTTTAATTAAGGTGCATTGGTCACTACTTTTTGCTCTCGAGTCACCGGGCCTAAGGAAACTTGCCTGCGTATGCATAGGTAAGTATATATATATATATATATATATATATATATATAGGTTTTTCTGTTTTGTGTATATTCATCCATGGTAGTGAATAGACATGTATGTGGCAAGGTGTGCCTATGTATATATAAAGAAATGAATACATAGGTGAGTGGAGATGGGTATATGCATATAAAAATATATGTAAGGATCCCCTTGCACACGTTCATGGCCATACAAGTGTGTGAATAGGGGTAGGTGTCCTTATATGTATGTGATGATGCATATGCTTAGTGGGGGAGCATCATATTTTAGTTAGAAAGCACCAAGGGATGATTGTTTAGTTTGGTTATACCCTAAGGTATGATCAATATGCATTAACCTTTAAATTTAAGAATTATTTATTTCTTGCATTTCACACCTAGTTTTAATATTAATTATTGATATAGAACTGTTCATAAAATTTTCTATCTTGAATTGGAGTGGTTTATTTGTTGTAATTTACTGTAATAAATGGTTTGATTGTGTTTTCATGTCAATTCCCTGATGAAATTCCCCTTTGGCCCTTTTGAATGTGTTTTAGATTTAAATTGTCGGTTTGTGTTTCTTAAATGGGTTTCGAAGTATGTTTATGGTTTTCAAAGTAGTGTGCGTGTGATTTTTTAAGAAATGGTTTAGCATGGGAAAATCATGTGAGGCCTAATTGTCAGTTTTTTAAAACTAGTTATCACAAGAAAACTCTCCTTGGACATGGTCCCCTTGCATTTTTTGAGTTATATGTTATGAGTGGTTCACCAGGTAAAACATTCCTGAGATCAAATGGTTGAAAGGTGAGGGTCATATTCCTTGGGGTGACCTGGGGGTTACTTTGTTTTGTGTGTTGAATGTGTGTGAGGAATGTACATGTGACTGGATACTTGTTTGAAATTGTTGGTTCACCCCCCTTTTGGTTAAAACATGGGAACCAAGCATATCGAGCAAATTTTTAGTGAAAGATTGATGCACTGGTTTAGATTATGCACAGACTAGTGACCCATAGCAGGGGATACTCTGTTATTATATTTGTTATGGGATTAGGCCCCTTGACCAGGCTAGGTAGGGAAATGGTCGGGCGTTAGGGCATTATGACTTCATTGAGTAGGACATGCCATCAGGATGAGTCACATGTATAGTACATTCTAGACTATTCATGAGCTCTTAGGTTCTCCCATGTATACCGACACTTGGTTATCTACGACAGATGATTGATGTGCATTTTTTGGTTTGTTACTCTTGCTTGTTATGTTCCATTTCCCTTGTGTGATCATTTCTTTTCCTTCATTTATGATGTTTCTCTTTGTTAAAGGGGATAAAAATGATTTTCACAAGTTTGTGGAAAAATGTTTTTAAAATGTTTTACACTTCTCTATCCCTATTTCTTTAAAAAGGTTAAATCTTCTTCCTTGGAAAAGAACTTAGTTTAAAGTAAGAAGGGAAATGGATTGTGATTTTTTTTAAAGAGTAAATGTGTGAAAAGATTACTTTTATATATTGTAGTTAAAACATGAAGTCAATGTTTCTTTGTTTAAGGGAACTATATAGGTAAATAGATTGTTTGGGCTTTCTTATTGAGTTTTAATACTCACACCTATAGTTTTATCTTTGTTTTTAGATTTGGGTGTTGTTCCTTGCTTGGTTTCGGTCAGCATAGTGCGAAATTGGATTGATGTTAGTGGTGACACATAGGGTCACATGAAGGTATGTACAACATTGTTTTCTATCTACTGCTAGTTTTCATTTTCACTATTCAGTTTTTTTAATTATTCATCTTTTATTTATGGGCCAAATCATTACCACTTGTTTAATCTTGATGCCCGACACAAGTTTCCAGCCTGTGGGGATCAGGAATGACCTTCAAGCCATGATGCAGACCGGATCGAGTGACCGGTTTAGGGTTGACCCAAGTTGGTTTGTGACAATTCATTTTTCCTAATTTCATGAAAATAATGGGGATGAATTTTTATAAGGTTATTTACATTATAATTATTATGATTTCAAAAAATATATTGTATTTTAAAATTTATAAATCTTATTTATTTAGGTTTTTGATGAATTTAAATCTTATATTACAGAATAATTAAACTATCTAAATGATTTATTTGAAAAATATTTGGTAGGATTGATTAATTTATATATATTTATATATATTTAAAATTATAGTTATGTTTATTATCAAGAAAAATTGTTCTACAAAATTTTATATTCATTTTTTATTAGTTTTCTCCTCTCCTTAAAGATTTTAGTTTCATGGTATTCATTGTTACACTATCGGTTTCTGTTAAAAAATATGGGGTATTGTTTTTCTCTAATATTTAAAGAATAATAATTAAGTTTTAACATTGGTTATTATAAAAATAAACATCAGAATCCACTTAGGATGGTGGTTATTTTATACAACTGACATAAGCCGGTGCTTTTGAGGAATTTTTTTGACTATTCTTGCTAGTTTTAATGATTATGTACATGTAAATAAGATTTTGACATTATTTATCATAACCTATGTCTAAGACCACTTTCAATTTCAGTTATTAAGAAAACTGACATTGAATTGTTTTTTAGAAAACTATTTTTCTGACATTCCTAAATAATTATTATTAAATCCAAAAATGAAATTAATCATCAACGTCATTTTTTTATAACTGACATAGAAACAAAATTTTTAAATAAAATTAAATGATTCTATCTTTTTACCAATGTTAATGTTTTAAAAATTTCCAATGTTAAAAAGAATTCTTATAGTAGTGGAATCCTCTTTAGGATGGAATAATGGTTTCTTTCTCTAATATAGTTTATAGTTGAAAGATGTAGTAGTGTGTTTCTACATTTAAATCATAGTACAAAAACCTAAAAATTATATGAAAACATAAATTAAAATATATTTACATTATAATAAATTAAATTCACAAATAAATTTACATAATAAAATTTCAAAAAATTACAATTATGTTGACATGTAAATTTCATAAAAACATTTTAAATTTCCAAAAAATTGAAAAACAAATTATGTTATGGAAGACCAGGTGACTCTATATTCCACAATAATTGCAACACCCTTCCAATAGAGCCCAACCATGATACTAATTATCGAAGATACCACTCTTAACTCGACCAAAAGTAGAGTGTTCCCATAAAAATTTTTATTTTGTATTTTTGTTACACAATAATGAAATAAATGAAACATTAATATGATACAATAATACATTAATTGAAATAATTAATAAGAAAAAAAATTAATTCTAAATAATAATTCATGTATAAAATATATTTCAAATTAATATGACACTCACTGCGTGTTTGATCTATTATGAGTATTTGACACAATTTCAGTCATGCTGATCATACACTATGTCAAATTGACATAAGGATAAATCATTCAACTTATAAATGAAATATATATCATAATAATAAAGTATAAAGTCATTTTGAGTGTGTATTCTTTTATTTGAGTAAGAAACACATGTTTTTGACAAAAATGACACTTTTAAACGAAAACAAACACTTTTAGTAATAATGGTCACACCACTTTTTGGATTGAGGTGTAATTAATTTCAATAGATAGTAAATAAATCATGGGTTTTTTCCTAATGTATATAAAAAATATAATTGCATTTTCTTATTTTAGAGTATGTTCCCACACCGTGAACAAAAATGACACTTTTATACTGAAAAAACCCAATTTTATTTACACCAGAAACATCATGTATTAAATGATGTATTGTTTGTTCCTACACATAAATAATAAAATTTGTATCATTTTAATAATTTATCAAGAAGTGAAGAAATTTTATTTCTTAGTTTCGGTAATGTGAAACATGTTTTAAACTAAAAAGTCTATTCTAAATAAAAACACACACATTTTGTCATAAAAACCAAACCATGGATTTAATTTGTGTGCAACTAATTGATATAAGTCACAAATGAATCATGAATCATTTTGTAAAATTATCTATATAATATAAGAATTTGTTTTTGAGTTTTGAGTATGTGATGCATGTTTGGATCTAAAATGTCAGTTTTAAATGAAAACATAAACATTGAGTCATATAGACCACAACATGCATCATATTGATTTGAAGTTAATTTAAATAGATAAAAAATTATATCATGGATAATTTCACTAAAGTATCAGGAAATTTTGATTGATTTTTCTTATTTTTTAGTGTGTGACATGTTTTGGAAAAAAATATCACTTTTAAACTAAACACACACACTGTGATTCATACTAGACACATTGTGTTTTTGATTCTAGTGTATTTTATTTCTAAATATAAAAAATTATTCATGATTCATTATCATAAAGTATCAAGATAATACAAGCATGTTTCCCTAATTTATAGTATATGAGTTTCCTAATGAAGTACAACATAAGTTAAAAATAAAAACAACCAATTTTAATCATAATAGCCATAATGTGTGTTAGATTGACATGTGGTTTATTTCTATATGTAAAAAATAAATTATGCGTCATTTTTATAAAGTAGAAATATAATATAAGAATGTTTTGTTAGTTTTGTTTATTTGAAAATCATTTTAAACTCAAACACCACTTTTAAATAAAAACACAAACTATTACTCCAAACATCCATAACATGTTTTTGATCGATGTGCATGTAATGTCCTATCTCAGGATGCCTAAATGATGACTGCACGAGAGTAGATACTTGACCTCAAAGATTCTTCCTCATGTGGATAGGCTATCGACTTGTATAAATTTCCTAGATTAGTCATGAGGTGACTATTTCCTAAAATAGTTAGTCGAAGGGCCATGCTCAATTCTACATAAATATTATCATGACTCATCTATATAATGGAAATACCAATGACTTGTAGACATTAAAATGGATCCCATAAGACCTTGTATACTATAATAGAAATAAATAAATCAATCTACATGATATTCCAATATATTATAGAGTACCATTAGATGTACAAAAAACAATGTCACACTGTCCAATGTATAACTAATAAAAAAAAATAAACTTAAATAGGGGAAAAAATACCTAACCATACCACTAAAACCTCGAATTTTATACCCCATCAAATCTTACCCACTAAATGGTTTTTTCACTTGATCCTTTTCACTAACTAAAACTATGTTCATTGAGATCTTATTGGGTACCCAAGCGCCATGGATTCCCAAGAATGGTGTGGGTAGAAAATAGTAGGGATCAAAAACATTATCATGAACATAACCCAAAATATAGTGGACGAACATGTGATATCCTAATATTAATAAATAAATACATTTTATAAGCATAAATTACATAATCATAATCAATACTTTGGTTCTAAAATGAATCATGAGATAAACTGTACTTACATTGGCCAGTGATGATGTGTCCTTGATCATGCCACCAATTACTAAGGGGGATACATATCCTACCATAAGACATCATGCACACACCTCCACTACATATAACATCTAATCATAATAAGCACCCTATGAATATCTAAAATAAGAAAATGTTATCCAAATACTAGGTTCGGTAAGATCAAAAATGGACTCCTCCGCCCAAAACAACGCGCCTCACGCGCTAGATCGTTTTCAAAATTTTCCGCCCGCTGCTCCTCAGGCTGCTCGATCTCAAACGGCGGATGCGGTGGGGATGACCTTTGATCCTGGCTCGAGCCTCGGCGGAGGCGTTTCTTCTCTGGCCCTGGCGCCTTCTGGCTCTTCTCCTTGGCCTGGACGGTCTGCGGTTTCCTTCAAGGAGGCGCTTTGCGGCTCTCTCTGTGGCCTTCAGCGTCCCTGTTTCCCGGAGGCTCCCCCGGTGTTCCCGGTGGTTTCGAGGGCTGGATCTGGCCTCTCTTTGGATGTATCGGCGGCGGACTTTGATGCGGCTGTTGATGGCCTGAAATGGACTCTTGTTGCCAGGTTTGGGGGAGGGAAGCCCCCTTTGCCGGTCTTCAGACGCTGTGTGGACTCTTGGGGTTTGCAGGCTCCAGTTTGTATCTCCGCGGTTCACCGTCTATCCTTCTGTCTGGTCTTCTCCTCGGAAGCTGATTTCGTCCACGCTTGGTGTAACGTCCCCCGGTGTGTGGGGCGGTGGCGGTTCAGTCTGGCGCGGTGGTCGCTGGATGCTCACAAAGGGAAGGAGAGCCCTAAAGCGGCGGTTTGGCTCAGTCTTCCAGGGCTTCCGATGCCCTTCCAGAATGGGTCCTTTCTTAAAGCCATTGGAGATTCCCTGGGAGGTTTTCTCTGCGTGGATGAGCGTACCAGGTGTGGCTGGGATATGTCGATTGTCAGGATGTGCGTTGAGCTTGATCTGTCCAACCCCATCCCGGAGCATCTCTCTCTGAAGGTCCAGGGCTCAGAGTTGTGGAACCAGGACATTGCTTATCCGGTGTTCCCCAGGTTCTGTTCCTCTTGTTTCCTTCAAGGTCACTCGCAACAGATGTGTAGGCGGCGTCGTCACGGAACCCCCGGGGGTGAGGGCGGGCCAGCACCGGGGCGCGGCTCCTCTTCTCATAGATCATCTGGCCCTTTCTCCTCTATGGCTCAGGAGGGGCATCGGTTCGAAGGGTCCTCCTCAGCTTCGTCCCCTCCTTTCTGCATCTCCGGCTGCTCGAGTGCTTTGGCCGGTGGTGGTGCGTCTAGCGGTGCTCTGGTTCCCCTTGTTCGAAGGGACCCTCCTTCTTGGATGGTCAAGCTTGCTTGTTGGGCTTTCGCTCCCCACCAGATCCTATCTGCGGGCGGGCTACTGGAACACCTGGTGCGAACCCCTGCTGGCTTTCGGAAGCCCCTGGTTTTGCTTCCCCCCGGTTATGAGGTGCCCCCGGATGAGGTCGGTATGTTCGAGGTCGAAGGCAAGCCGGATGTTCCCCTTCCCCGGCCGGGAGTTGGCGGCGTCCTTGGTGTGGTTGGGCTGGATGGGTATGCAGACTTGGGTACTCAGGCCTGCCGGGACAAGGGCAAGCGTCCGATGGAATTATCTCCCCCAAGTGCTGTGAGAGGGAAGTCAATCAAGATCCTCTCTCGACTGCAATCGTCACCTTCAAACCTTCTGGATAACAGCCCAGGTGTGTGTACCCGTGCGAAGTTCAAACAGCAAAAGTCACAGATCAGGGAGTGTCTCTCCCATTCTCAGCTTGGGACCACGATGCCTGGGCCAAAGCCGGGCACATGGTTGATCAATGATTCCCATCTTTATTTGGAACTCTCGTGGCCTTGGAGCGAGGGTGAAGTCTGACTACATAGCTTCGGAGATCAAGAAGAACAGAGTGCTCATTGCTGCTGTTCTGGAGCCCAAGCAGGACCCAGCCAAGCTGCAGGAGTTCACCCGCAGGATCAGCATGCATGCGTCCATGCAAGCGGCACCAACTAATCGACACATATGGATCTTTTGGAGAAAAGACATCTCTGTGGACTTGATACAGGCGGGGGACCAGTTCATCACGACGAGGGTGACTAAGGGCTCCATCACTATCTGCGTATCCTTTGTCTATGGAAGCTGCGACAGTGGAAGAAGGGAATCTATGTGGGAGGAGATCAGTATGTTTGATCCAGGAAGTGAACCCTGGATCGTTGGTGGGGACTTCAACATCATCACGGATCCTTCGGAGAAAAAAGGACGTGGGGTGTTCCCGCGCCGCGCTAGCATGGACTTCGTCCAGTTCATGGCTTCCAAGGGTTTAATGGATTTGGGGTACAATGGTGATCACTTCACATGGTGCAACAATCAAAAAGGGGATTGGCGCTGCTGGAGCCGTCTCGACCGATGTCTTGCCAACGTTCATGCCATAACCAAGTTCCCGGACTCCAAGGTGGATCATCTGGTGCGCAGTATATCGGATCACTCACCATTGCTGGTCTCCCTGTCCTCAAGGCATATCCATCAAGGTAGGTTCAGGTTTTATGGTCAATGGACCCGGAATCCGGAGTTTCTTCAAGTGGTGAGAGACTCCTGGAGGGAACCGGTACAAGGGTTTTCTTGGGTGGCCTTGCATAATAAACTAAGGCGACTCAAAATGAGGCTAAAGGGTTGGGCAACGAACCTTGGCTCCATTGATCAGGGGATGGAGGATCTCAAACAGGAGATTGAATGCTTGGAAGCTAGTTTGGAGGAAGGCTGGAATGATGTTAGTTTTGAGGAGCTGTCTGCCAAGAAGAATAGTCTTGAGGAACTGGTCCTTAGACAAGAACGAGTGGCACGAGAGGAATCAAGGATTAAATGGCTGCATGAAGGAGATAAGAACACGGCCTACTTTCACGCCTGCATCAGGGAGAAAAGACGTCCCATTAAGCCCAATATCAGGCTCGATGACGGGAGTTACACAGATGATAGGGATGTCGTGGGAAGAATGGCCTATTCCCTATTCAAAGACATCCTTGCAGGGCCAAACGGTAGGATGGCCAGCGGGTACCCGAGTGGTTATGCAGAGCTTTGGGAGGCTATTCCGAACAACATATCCTCCGCAGACAATGCGCGAATGGAAGGGATCCCAGAGGAGTCCGAGATTCACCAAGCCATGATGAGTCTCAACTCAGAGAGCGCTCCGGGACCTGACTGTTTTCCTGGTTTGTTTTACAGAGTTGCATGGGATGAGGTCAAAGGTGACATTGTTGCAGCAGTGCAGGACTTTTTCAGAGGAGGATCTCTCCCACGGGTTGCAGCTGCCACGACCTTGGTGCTCATACCGAAGGTTAAGGACCCCTCCTCCCTTCTCCACTACCGGCCCGTGAGCATGTGTAACTTCACCTACAAAATCCTTGCGAGTATTCTTAACACGAGGCTGGCTATGCACTTACCCCACTGGATTTCCATGGAGCAACATGGTTTTGTGAGAGGGCGTTCTATTCAGGGGGCTATAGCCCTGGCACATGAGATGATAAGGGACATTAATGCTAAAACTCACGGTTCCAACATGATCATCAAATTGGATATGAGCAAGGCGTACGACAGACTTGAATGGGGTTTTGTGAACAGGACCTTAGCTTGCATGGGCCTATCTGCCAAGGCCTCAGACATCCTTTTCAGATGCTTTAGTTCTGCATGGATGAATGTCTCATTTATGGGGAAATCACATGGCTTTTTTAAGGCCACTCGTGGCTTACGACAAGGTGACCCGATCTCCCCTACCCTGTTCATCCTTATGCAGGACGTGCTTAGCCATCTCCTGAACAAAGAAATTCTCACTGGTAGTATACTTCCTTATCGAAGGAAAAAAGAACTTCCCTCCCATCTCACATTTGATGTTTGCAGACGATACGATTATCTTCTCGAATGCAGGAAAAAGATCTGCGCGTGGCATTAAGAGGATCCTTGAAGATTACTGTTATTGGAGTGGTCAGGTGATCAATCACTCCAAGAGAAATTTATATATCTCAAACAAGTGCGGAGCTGGCCGCACGAACCTTCTTTGCAACATCATGGACATGCAGCCTGGTCACTTCCCGATGGAATACCTCGGGGCCCCTCTTTCGCCCGGCAGAGCACGTATTCGGGACTTTGATCATGTGGTGAGCAGGATTACAGGGCGTATCCTCAACTGGAAGAGCCACTTCTTATCCTTTGGAGGGCGTATTGCACTGGTTAACAGTGTGCTGTCTACTATCCCGGTGCATGCGATGGCTTCCACTTCGGTGCCAAAGGGGGTGATCAAAGCAGTTGACAGGATCCTGGCTAATTTTTTATGGGATGCACTTGCTGAGGGGAAGATACATTGGGTCGCATGGGGAAGAATGACACGTCCCATCCAGGAAGGAGGTATTAATGTTAAAATCTTGAGGGACACACTCCATGGCATGCACGCCAATCTCGCCTGGGAGATCGTGGAGGACCGATCCCTCTGGGGGAGGATCATGTCCTATAGCTACGACAGTTCCAAGGAAGCTGACAGTGTGCAGGGATCCCCCCTCTGGCATTCGGTCTGCTCTCTTATCCCGAGCCTCCAACAGCAATCCCGGTGGGTTGTGGGAGAAGGCAATATTTCTTTCTGGACACAGAACTGGGTGGGATCAGTACTTGGATTCCCGGGGTGTCCGGCCCCATTGATTACCTTTAAGGAAGCGTGCGCTCATCCTGGCTTCATCAAGGCGGTGCTCGACAAGGATCAGCTGGACGTTTTTGATTCTATCCTCATTAACTCGGAGATGGACCGATGTGTATTCACCCCCTCTCGGTCTGGTAAGTTCAATATCAAGGATTACCGAAGGATCTCAACCCCCCAGGCTCAACAGAATTGCTGGAATGACCTGGTCTGGTATAATAAGCTTCCGAGCAAGTACAACTTTCTGGTTTGGCGCATAAGGAATCACGGGATTTCATCGGATGAAGGAATCAAGAAAATCGGAGTCAATCTAGCGTCGTGTTGCCAATGCTGTAATAACAAGAGGGAAGAAACCACGAGCCATTTTTTTTTGAAGGGGAGTGGGCGCGAGGTGTCTGGGATTCCTTCGGAGATTTCACAGCGATTCATTCGCCTCATCATCGGGACCTGTCGTTCCTGGAGAGGTGGTTTCAGGGGACTACGGATAAAGGTCCCGAGAGAGCAGCGAGGTCAATTATCCTCAGTGCTGGATGCTGGTGCCTCTGGAAAGCTCGGAACAAGGCCAGATTTGAGGGGTCTTCCTCCACAAGACGGTCCGTTATCATAAGAACCAAGAGCTTACTGATTGATATGGTCTCTCTTGTTGATAATTGGCGAGAAGCTCCCTCCCTCCGTAGCCTGCAGTCCCGTTCCCCTCCGGCCAACCCTCCTATGGTCAGAGCACGTGGTCGCTGGATTAAATGGCTTCCGCCGACAACTGGATTTAAACTTAACACTGATGGATCATGTATTGTGGGAGCCATGAGAGGTGGCGGAGTGGTTCGCAATCCAGAAGGGAGTGTTTTCCTTGCCTTCACGGCGCACTATGGCGATGGTAGTGCTCTTCAAGCAGAGGCAAATGCAGTTCTCACGGGACTGAGTCTTTGCAAACAGAAGAATATTGCTCCTTCTGAGGTGGAAACAGACTCAAGGATTATTCATGATTCCCTGCTGGGAAGAGGTGCCACCCCCTGGTCAGTCTTATACAGCGTTAGGAAATGCAAACAGCTTCTCAACAACCAGGCTCGAGTCACCCATATCTGGAGAGAGGGGAACAAGGTTGCGGACTTCCTCGCCTCTCTTGCAGCCCCAGGATCCTCTGTCAATGTCCTTTCCAATGCAGCCTCCCTTAAGCCGGAGGGGGTTAACCTTATCCGAGGGGATGCCCTCGGTCTTCATTATTTCAGACCCCCCTAATTCGGGGTCCTCTGTTGTTCCTTCCCCCTATTTTTGTACTCTTTTCCCTTTACTAAATATTTAATGATTTGTGTGTGTTATCCAAATACTAGGAAGTATCTCGGGAATCCCAACAAATTAGGTCATCACTAGATCCTTAGAATTCTAAGCATCTTATAGAACATAAACACATTCATTATCACTTGATCACATGCATTATAATCAAGAAAAAAATTTCAGGCTATTATTCATATCTTACACATCACTAGGCATATTTTAATATTATTAGACTTGTCAACAAATCATAGGAATCACTAGGCATCTCATATAATATTATTATCAATCAGAATCCTAACAGATCTTAAGTATCCTTAGAATCTTAAAATATACAATAGGTACTATGACATAATCATAGGAATCACAAATTTTCTTATATAATATCATTGTTATTAGGAATCCCTCTTAATGCTATAAATTCTAATAATCTCATGATATTCCATTGGTACGATGAAGAAATCCAAGGAATCACTAGGAATGATATATAATAACATTATATATATCAATCAACGTATAGGTAGGTTATCCATTAAATCCCATTATATATATTTGGGGGCCTAAATCCACCTAGTAACATCTCAAAATAGTGATAATTATAATATCATGGGTTGTCCATTTTGTCAATCTATATCATATAACCAAAGAATGTCCTCTCAAGTGCATGACCTTCCCAATAACTAAATTCATTCTAGGAACCCTTCATCAATTCCATTTCTAATATAACACTTATATTCACTACTAACATCAATAAAATAACAATGGAACCATTTTATGGGTCAATAAATCACCAAGGCACCCTCTGAGGTCCCTCGGGCCACATCATAACATAAAAACCTTATATGACCCCCTTTAAATAATTCCCAACCCTTATGTACAAGCCCACCACTCAAAAGACTTCACATTCCTAAACATCCTATTAATCATCTTATGAACTTCCTGACCTCACTGGATATTTCATATAGGCATCAATCTAGAGGGATGATGTTGAGACCATTATAATCTCTATGGTCAGGATTGGTTAGTCCTCACATACATAAGACACCAATAGTCTACCAAGAGACTACCCACCTAGTTACCCACATTTTAAGGGGAGAGGAACACTCACCCAAATCCTATTAATTATCACCAAGGGTATAGTGAATATTAGATTTTAACCAAGGCTTACTTGGGCTGATCATATTTTCACATCGCTCCCCGGTAAGGAGGTATTTAGGGGCCCCTTTAATAGGGCCACTAAACTTATTTATTTCATTTACACCACTATAAGGCCTTTTTAATTGATTTTTTTTCACTGTAAATATTTAATTCCTCATCTATTGGTGGCCAAGTATTCAAGCTAGGCTTCAAGTATTCACAACATCCCTTAACACCATGCTCAATTTCGAAATATTTCATTTAAAATAAAAACATTCAATTTAATAAATTAGAAAAAAAATCAATTAATTTGAGATATTATCACCCTCAATGTAGAGACCACATATAACATGAATATATAAAAAAGAATATAAAAAAGGGGTATGATCAATGTAATTCCTACCTCAATAATTAAGTCATTCCATTTAAAAGAGAAGTCGGTCTGTCCTTGTCAAATCTAGTATAAGTATGAATGGTCACAATCTTTAAATGTGAGGCCCTAAACACATTTATAAACCTTTAAAAATTATAAAAAAAATTCATAATTTATTTTATAAATAATTTCACAATTATTCTATAATAAATAAATTATTATTTTTCCCTAAAAAACCATTTTTGTACCACAAAATAACACCATATGAAAATATGGGAATTTTTTTTTGAAAATTTTATGAAAAAGGACATCCTTTTGTAGAAAAGGGCCCTTTTGTAAAGGTTACATTTGTTACCCATAATATGGGGACATGAACTATATAAGGGTAACGTTGGATACCATTGTGTTGGGGTCATTCCCTTTGTAAATATTACCATGGTTACCCTTCCTTAGGGGCTATGCCTTGTGCATGGTGAACTATTATTACCCTTGTAAATGGTAGGATCCCTACATAAGTGTAAGTAATTATATATTTATGAATCTGGTCACCATATCTTCACCATTACATATTTTTTTCATTATTATTTACTATCTCATTTTATATCTCCTAATTCCACATTGATAGGTTATGAAAATTCAACCCAAAATACATTGCATACTTTTGAAAATTCAAAAAAACAACGACTGAATAATAATACCCCAAAACACTCCACTATAAACCTCATACAAATAACTGTAATTCAAATCTATAATGAAATTAAAATTAGTATTTAAATTAATATATATAAAATATTAAAATAACTGACTTACCTTAAAGGATACTGCTAAATTATCCTGTTAGGAACCCTAATATTTGGTCATCACACCTTGATCTAGCTTCAATCGATCTCTCTGATGAAACCCTTCACGCACCTTCGACCTCTCACTCTATGTTAAAACTAATGAAATAAGGAGGAAATAACTTCTCCATTTGGTGTATATAAGAAGGAAATGGGAGAGGGAAGATATTTTTAATTAAATTATATATATATATATATTTTAATATTATTTTACATAATTTTAATTACTTGATATAATAATCTGACCAAGGTCCTCAAACATGAAGCATGTTTGTATGTTTCTTAGGTTAAACTCCCCATTATAAACATTACCATGAAGTTTATATTTTATTCTATCACTCCCTATAATAGTTATAAATGTTCAAACATATGGTAATACTTTATTTTTATTTAATAAAAATTAGTATTCTCTTAATAAAATATGCATGACTATGAGTCCCACCAAACACTAACCAAGCTTAAACACCCTATTCTGATATCAATGAAATCATCTATAATTTTTTTATGAGATCTTAAAATGTGGTAAATGACTATTTTACAATTTATGGGAATAAGAAAAAAATTTAAATATCCCCTAAATTTCACAAGCCAGAAAATGTGTGGGTCTTTATAATCTCCCCACTCTGGTATTTATCAACCAAGAGAATCTTGATGATCCTTAGCCACAAATTCCAACCTCTCTCAATTTAAAATTCATATCTAACTCATTATTTCAAACTCTAGAGTAATGGGTGGTCTTCTTCTTCACAACATTAACAATGATGTGAACTATTCATCAATATCTTAGCCATCTCTCATTACCACTACCAATATTGAGATGATAATCTCCAACACTTGTCTATCCCAAGACTACAATGTTTTATTAACCAATTTATAACTAGTATCATGGTTCTCCCCACCATAATCCTCTTCTCATCAAGGACGATTTAGAGCCATGAGGCACCATGCCATCTGAAACTCTTGTTGTAGCTCACTTCCTAAGGTCCATTAAGCCACTCTACATGTTTTCTATCTCACCACATCAAATTTTAAGGAAAAAACTTTTTTAGTCCTATTGTAGACGACTATTTAAAAAAATAATCTATTGTATCCCTGAGACCATCTAAGAACCCACAACATATTATTAACTATCCCTTAATGAAATTCTTTGTTTGAATCCTCAACCGGACAAAACTATCATCATTTTACACTCATGTGAATCTTCATCATGTTGAACTCATGTGAAAAAACACTCTCTAATTCGAGTGACACACATATCGTATCAAAACAATTCCAAATATGAAGCCAATGCATGGAATCTATACCATACTATACTCAAATTTAAATCTGGTATACACCATAAAACCAGATAAATTCGTATTCTTCTGCTCATTGATTTCTAAAAAAAATATGAAATTTCCAATTAATAGTATCATCATAACCAAAACCCTATAGAGACATGATAATTATACTTTCATGGATCTAAATATCTATATTATAGTATGTAATTACTAGAAGTGTAAACCCCACTCATACTCAAGTGTTAATGTGATCATCCATTACAAAAAAATTCATAGATCATGGGTTCTCCATCATTGTTATCCACTAAAAGTCCATTCAGAATGAGCGACCCTCCATAAAACTTCCAATTGTGGACTCCAGACCATGGTTTTTAACATATACCTCTCTTATAGTTCAACTTAAATAGGTCTCATCATCATATGTATGTTTTCATTCTCAAAACATGTGAATCTCATCCATAGAAATATTGGACAAGGATCATGCTTTAATTAATCGTGCCACTGCAACCCAATCCAATTATAATGTATCCCATTTCATGAAGAAAAAATTTCCCATTTAAAGGAAACCCTCATGAAACCAAGCCTATAAACATTACTTAAAATCAATAGTCCTCAACCAGAATAAAGACACTCATCGTTTCATAACTCAAACATGTGTCATTTGTTACTGGCGTGTGCCACCTGTATCTCATCCAAACCCAATAATATATTCTCTCATACTGCCTAGTAACATAAAGTTAATCATAATCCCATGATTCATACACAATTTAATCTCAGGATCACATGCCTAAACACTGATCATGTTCACATTCACATCAATCTCATCTAACCAGAACCACCATTGAAGAACCTCTTCAATATCGAGTACTTCACTCAATCCATGGTCTACCACATGATTTCTCACTAAGATGGAACTGTTCTAAAATCATTAGAATCTACCCATGATCTACTCATCCTAGATTCAAACATATATGATTATAATTTTAACAAATGGTCCCCACTAATAGCACATACGACCTACCTTAAAATGGTTGTTGGGTCCTGGCCGGTAGGTACCACCAGTTGCCCTGTAGACACGTGGTCCCCTCCTTGGGGCCCACCGATGTTCCCAACCACGTTATATGAATAATGAATAACAATATATGACAAAAAATGTTCTTTCTAGTGTTATTTTTCCTCACTCACACACACCAAAATAAATTTTCCAGTAGGTCACCCATCCTGATCACTACTATAGTACCAGCACGAATAACTGTGGAGTTCTAACCAGGTAGGATCCTAAAATAAAAGGCAAATCTTGTTGACATGAGTCATATCATTATGAAATTTAACCATTTTTCATTATGGGTTGTTACATTCACCCCCACCCTTTAGATCATACACCCTAATTGTTGAACCTATATATCAACCGAGGTAGTGCCACCACACTTAAGGTTAGGTTCTTTCTCTAATAACATTGTAACAACTTGGCCCCACTAACAGCATAGATTCCCTACCTTAACATGGCCATTTGGTCTTGGACCTCCATGTACCAACTGTTTTCCCACATACATGTGGTCCCCTCCCTAAGGCCTAACCACAATCCTAAAGAGGTCATCTAACTAATGACTGTCCCCATAGGCTAACACATGTTCTTTCCAGTGTGATTTTACTCACTCACACACACCTTAGGAAACTTCCAATGAGGTCACACATCCTGATCACTACTCCAAGCCAAACACAAATAACTACGGATTTCTAACCAGGTAGGCTTCTGAAAATAAAGGTATACCTTGTTGATATGAGTCATATCATTTAGTCATTTAACAATTTTTCATTTTAGGGTGTTAAAATAATCACTATCTCATCAGGGATTTACAAAAAGTATATAGGATCATGATTCTTATTTTTACAACCCTCCAAAACTGAAATTTGATACCAAATCACCTCAACTACATCCTATCATGCAACCTAAGGCACCACCGTGCCTATATCACATAATAGGTAACACCTCACATGAACCAATTTTATAACCTGAAGCATCTGATAATGCTTCCTATCTCTATGGTAGTCAAAATAAAAGTATAACCCCTATATTGGGTTACCCTCACATATATCATAACTCATTTCAACCACAATACCCATCTCACTAATATTCTAAAATAATACTCGAGGCACTCAACTTTCCCTAATAGCCCATTGGTTAAATCTCATAAACATCACATCTCAAAGGAAATTTTTTTTGTATCTATTCCCAATATCATATGATAACTCATGTGATAAAACACTAATAGTATGGTAAAAAATATATGGATATATACCATGAAATTCATGAAAATTCATCAGCTTTATGGGGAACTAGTGTGGCGGCTCAAGCTTCTCATACATAGAAATTACATCTTAATTGATAAATAGTAATTACATTACACAAATACACACCCAAGAATCATAATAGTCACTAAAAAATATTTGACCTTTTCAAACAAAAATTTAATGATAGATAATATATATGTCGGTAAAAATGAGTAATTCCAACAAATATTAAGTTTTATTGGTATTAATTTTGACTACCAACACTTGTTTTTACCAACATATATATATGTCAATACTGATGGTTCAATACCAACAAATATTTTACCAACAATTATATTTGTTGCTTTATCATACTAATACAAACATTTTTTTACATGAATATTTTATCAATAATAACTATTAGAAACAAATATATTGTCATCAACAAAAATTGAAAAAACAACCCATTAAATAACAACAAATATTTTATAGGTATCAACAAATAATTTTACCAAAAAATACATCTATTCATATTTATTGTTCAATATCAAAAACAATTATGAATAATTAAATATGTCACTTTATCATACAAATACCAATAATTATTTTACCAATAAATAAATTTATGTTCATTTTTTATTTTTACCAACAAATATTTTATAGTTAAAAATACACATCACAATAAATTATTCAATATCAATTAATTATTTTTCAATAATTGAATATATGTTTAAAAATTATCTAACAATGACCTATAAACTATCAATTAAAAATACATGTTTATATATTGAATTAAAAAATTAATAATTTAACAATGTTTCTTAGCATGATATATATATATATTGAATATAAAATAAATCTATTTTTTTTTTTAAAAATTATTATTATTATTTAGATGTGTGGTCCAATTTTTTTATCCTAACCCTAGAAGACCTCCCTGACACCGCCCCATAACCCTCCACACCTCCCTGCCTCACCACCTCCCCCACATCCCCTCCTCTCCCGCCACCGCCACCGCCTCATAACCCTCCCCGACTCACCACGTCCCCTGCCTCCCCGCCTTCCCACCTCCCCGCCTCCCCCGCCTCCTTCACCACCGCCACCGCCCCATAACCATCCCCACCCCACCGCCTCCCCCGCCCCCCACCTCCATGCCTCCCCCGTCTCCTACCTGCCCATATTTTCTCTGTGTCCTCTCTTCCTGATACACATGCCTCCCTCTAAAGAAGCCCACACATCCCCGATCCCCCATACCTGCTTCCCTGATCTCGGGTCACAATCGTCTCCCCTCATGTTCCCTCTCCCCACGTGCCATTTTCCCTACCAATTCCTATCCCATATCCACCTCTGATTCCCCTACTCAATGATCTTCGTACTCGTGTCCCGACGTGTTCTTTTTCAAGTGTTAATTTTGAACCAATAAAACCAGGTATTCATTCATTTATGTTATTCAATTTTTTCCCTATATATTTATTTTCCCACAATATAATGGGTGACATTTAGTTTCTTTTTCAAAGATATCCATCAACTACTCTAATTTGAGGGAACTCTCTTTTGATTTTGGTATTTCAAAAAATTGTAATACTGATGGTCTAGGAAGGATTTTCCCAACATCAATGAACATACATGTTGCTTTAGTCTAGTTATCTCATGGTTTTCTACTTTCTCTAGTGGCTGCTAACTTCTAGAATTTTCATATTCTCTTATTGATGCTTGGATCAGAAATCACTGATGCATCTATTGTTTCCATTGCTTCAAGCTATACATTTTTAGAATTGCTTGATTTTAGTGGGTCTAGCATCAATGATGGCGGTATTGGTATGATATACAACATGTTCTCTACCCTAAAATAACATCGATTTATCTTCAATTTTCCACTGCTCAATTTCTTCTTTTTGAATTCATCGTTTGTATATTTTCCATGTTTTATTCCAATTCCAAACCCCAATTTGTAATAATTTGACATTTAACAAGTAAATGAAATTTGCACAAGAAAACAACATGTTCTTTATCTAAAGCTGATAATCAAACATGGAAGGTTGAAGAAGATAAGTATGTTGGGATGTTTTGGTTTAGATATGAGTTTTCTATAATCATGTGATTGGTTCTTCGGTCAACCACTCTTCAAGTACAGAACATGTGAATCTCTATTGAATTCTCTATATTTAAACAGTCCAAAAATTATATCTAAATTTGAATTTCCTTGTTAATTTTCATCTAGTTTTGCTATGAATTTCCCTTCTCGACAAAGAAACGCCTCATTAAATAATCTATACAGTATTATGGACATTGATTTTGATTTATAATAGAGATCATAACTTTTTTCTTCTTAGTGAGATTTATTTTCCAGTTTCAAAATTTTAAAACTGTTGCTAAGTCAGATTGATAACCTCCATATGAAGCTAGTTAGGTATTGTGTGTTCCTTCCCTTATAGAGATGGCTCCATTAATATCAGTGAATCATAGACTTGTGATTTATGGCACTCCTAATTAGCAAGAATAGTGATAACAGATCAGTCATTAACTTTGAAAACCAATGAAATCCCCAACTTTGTTGAAATGGTTTATAGTTAATGAATTCTAGGGCTATAATACTTGGAATCTGGTTGATATGGGTGTCAACTATGAGAATTTGGGACTTTTTGGAAGTATTTTTGAAATCTACTCATTGCACTCATCACTTATTATACTCATTTTGAAAAATATGTTGTGTTTGTTATGTTCTTAAAAAAACACTTGCATGTAGGATCTATTTGATACCACTTATTGAAATTTCTTATAGAAATTATCATTTATGATAAAAAGTTTCAAAAAATATGTAATGTGTGTTCTATTATTACTTTTAAGAAACATCATAAATAAAAAAATTGTATTGTGTGCCATGCTTATGTAAAACTACAATACATAAATACCAAAATAATACCACTCAAGTGGAAGGAAACATTTTTTCAATAAGCAATATAGAAATGTATATGTGTAAACACTTATGATAAGTGATAAGTGCTATAGGGATTCATTAGACATTATAAATATTATCTCTTATGATAAGAAGTTTTGAAAAAAAGTTTTGTCAAATAGACTCCTAAATTCTAGAGGATTACCACATAAATAAGGGGAAGTAAAATAATTTTCAGTAAGCTAAAAATACTTAAACAAAACCACTTATCATAAGTGATAATCACCCTAAAAAGTTTTCATCTACCATTTTCGGATATTGTATTAGCCCTTCATTGAACACTAGTCCTCTAATGATTAATTTAATCCTAAATTTAGAAATAAATTAAATAATAAATGATTGAACATAATCCAAAACATGTTTTATACTCCAAATTCAATTGATTGTGATATAAAATAAATGCTAGTTATTCATTATCAATCCAACCTAAATCACATGATTTTTATTATGGATGTAGAAGTCCTCAATTAATGAATTTAATTATAAAATTATTATTATATCAATTACATTATCAATTTATTTTCATCAGAACTTCAATATAGAGTGATTTTTCACTTATCATCTCTTGAAAGTTAAATATAGAAGTTAGGATGATCATACCAAGATAATAATTTCTACAATTATTCACCCTTTTTGTGAAACAAAATATCATAAAATCTATAAGAAAACAACTTAAGTTGCAAAAAAATTATTTTTTCAATAAGAAATATGGAAACACCTGTATCGATGCACTTATCAAAAGCGATCAATGTTGTAAGCATTTTTCATTTAGAATCATCAAAAAAATCCTTATTCATAAGAAGATCCTTATTTATGGATGAGATGAACTCGAGTGATGATGATATAGTTGGATTATTGTATCCCTTATCATTAATTAAGTACAAGATTATTGGCTAGGACATAGACACTAAACTGATTTCCCTTACTGATCACTTTTATTTTTTTTGTAATAGTAATTATTTTTTATTCCAAAACACAACAGTGTATCTTCCTTCCGTGCTTTGATCTTTGATAAACAACATGGTAACACGAAAAAACTTACATGCCAACTAGTAATGGAAATTCATCAGCATGTGACAAATACACATTGAAGCATATTCCATCCCACAATCAAACAAAAAATAAAAAATACCTTAAAAACATAGAATTTATGAATTCCATTGCTTCCCAATCAAATCGACCACCCAGTTGCCTGATTTCCCCCCCTAATCTCTACAGGAAGCCTTGCACATGCTATGTGATTTGGGAACTCAACCCTAGTGTTGATGATTCCATGTGCCTTCCTGGGATACAACTTCATCAGCATGATTCCCACATACCCTAAGTCTTTGAACCAATGAGAATCTTCTCCCCAAGCTTTCCTTCCAATACCTTCAAGCAGCTGATGAGATCCTTTTTTACCCTCTCATGCTTGCCCTTTATCTCATCAATAACTTCCTCCCCAAACTTTATATATTTTTTTCAAAAATATCTACCTAGAACCTAGTATTTTCTCCCTATTAAGGATTGGAGAGCACTAATAGAGTGATGTCATGCTAGACCTCATTGATGTACTAAACACAGACTTATTGATTTGTAGACCAACATTAAATTATGGATGAGGACCAGGATCTTCTTGTGGATGTGTTTCATCTGAGATAAGATATTTTTTCCCCAATTCCTCTTCCCTGTACTTTTAATCAATCCAATTTAGATTGATAGTCCTTAGAATCCTTATGCTGAATGTGCTAAGCCATAAATCCCATAAAATGACCTTATCCACCATTATTGGAAAAGTGGGATCAGATTTCTATCTCGAACAAAGCCTTTGGATGGATGCAACAACAACATCAAAATGGACAGATCACTTTGAATTAAATTCTAAATCACAAAAAAAAATGAGAAGGATAAATGTCTTGACATGGTAAAAATTGATTGTTTTATTAAATAATATATCAATGTTCTTGGTGATGATAATAATGCATGAATGATTTCATTTTTTATTTGTGTTTTTACTTGAAAATTCCTCTACCTCTTCTAGATGAAAAGAATAAAGTTGTTGGAGATGTTGAAATGGACATGTAGTATTCCATTGATGCCTTGATAATGTTTATAATGAAGAGATGGAAGGTGTTACTTCATCCTTAGTTGGTCATGGAGTGTGTGGAGTAGTCGAGACCACATGTTTGAGGTAATATATTGATTCCTCATTACTTTTTTAGTGTTACCACTAACATCTTAATTCCCATCACCTCTTTATAATGCCTTGGTTTGAAATATGAAATCTGTTCTAGGGTTCTCACTAATAATATATTTAGGCCTCATTCATTTATTCCAATTATGACTCGTCCATGTGTGCAATCTAAGTATAATCTAGGTGTGTTTCTTAGTGTGTGTGAAATCTATAATCTATGTACTATTTGTTAAATATGGAATTTTCATTGCAGGAGTTGCATGAGCTTTGAAGGCCAGACCCACATGGTCTGGCCTGTGGAACAACATTACTAGCTTCGAAAGGGGAGGTATGAGGCCACATATAAGAGGTTGGATATCATTCCCACAACAATATACTTTCTGAACATGTACCAGTACAGTTCATTAGATGGATGAATCAGTATTGACATACATTTTTCAACTAGCAGGTAAAGGAAAAATCCGCGCAAGAAAAAAAAGGTACATTCATCACTCTTTCTTCTAATTATTTGATTACCCTACTATACATAACCATTATAAAGTTGAAATGAGCACTAGTAAAATCCGATGAGAGTAATTAGAAAGTATACTGCAATTATTGGGCTGAGGGAATATTTTTAGACCTTTGAATATTTTAATTTGGTATAAATACAATATGAATTGATGTCTATGCAATATACCCCCTCACCTATTTTTCATATAGGTTTTTTAGTGTTCCACTTTGAAAACACAGCCTGGCTTCTACCTAAATTGCCACCATGTCCTGTGTGTGAAATATGGAATATGGAAACTATTTTAGAGTTCTCATTTCATTATCTTTGGAATCTGGTAACTATTTTAGAGTTATCATCACCATTTCTGATAGGGAATGTGAATAAGATAGTGATGTGTAGTATAATGGGGCTTCATATTCAAGTTCCAGTTGATTGGATCATCTAGGTTCGTGTAATAATGAGCGTTGTGACCCCTCATTGTAAGTCTACTTATATTTTCCTTGATTCTCATGTTCTTTTTTGGCATTCTAGTGGAAATGTGTACAAGTATTTATCATTTTATTTGAGGGTGGGTAGCCCATGTATCTTTTAGAATCTGACCGGTAAGCTACTTCCTCCTCAACCCATGAAATTTTAGTTTTTTTGAATGTCTATAATTTTTTTATGGAGGTGGCTTTGGATCGTGGTTTTATATTCTGATGTGTTTTTCCTACTGTAGTTCGGATGGAGTCACATTTTTGTGCACATTCCTTCAAAAATCATTAAATAGTTTCTTTTAATATTTGATAAATTTGGTTGATGGAATTAGCATGGAAATTAGAAGAAGATAAATTAGTATGATAGAATAAAACTAAGTAAAACAGTCTTGATAATAACGGGATTTAGGAGAACCAAGTAGCAGTAGAGGAAGAAGGTCCCCTTCTGGGGGTATAAAAGAGGCTGTTTATTATAAATAGAATAGAGGGGAATCAAATATAGTTACATATAATCTATGCGGAAACTTCCAATATCTTCCCATGAAACATCTTCAACAATTTTATTGATGGGACCTATTTATGTTCTCGTAAGTTTTCATGGGCTGGCCCGTTGAAAACCAAATCATATATAGATTTTGTGTCATGTTCTTGGAGATGGTTCCTAGAAGGCAGTATATTTATATTGTTAGGCCCACTGACTAGCAAAATCTGATATCTTGGGTACTTTTCAAGTTATTATTTCAAACCTAATTCCACGTCTATATTTTTTCTAAATAAAAGGTTTTCTTTTAATGTTTATTTCTTTATTGTGTAGGTACTACCTTTGTTGAAAGTCAATAGGAAGTTCAGCACAAATTCAGGAAGTTAAACATAAATGTTTATTCCTTATTGTGGAAGTACTACCTTTATCCCTATGGTGTAATCATATTTCTATCACTTGTCTATGTAACTCCCTTAATATAATATGATGTCTTTTCTCATATGTTTTCTCATTTGTTTCTGCATAGACTGGAGCTGACATGGTAGGAAGTTCAACACAAATGTTTATTCCTTATTGTGCAGGTAGTACCTTTATCCCTATGGTGTAAGCTAATTTCTATCACTTGTCTGAGTACCTCTCTCAATTCCATATGATGTCTTTGCTCATCTATTTTCTCATTTGTTTGTGCATAGACTGAAGATGACATGGATGGGGCTGGAGTTGGAGTTGGAGCTGACATAGACCGGAGTTGGATAAGATGTCACAGACTGGAGCTGGTATGGATGGGGCTAGAGTTGGAAGAGATGGAATAGACTAGAGTTGGTATGGATGATGCTAGATTTGGCATGGATGGTCTAGGGCTGGATTTGATAGGGATGGGCTGGAGCTGCTGGTGTTGGAGTCACTAGTGATGATGGACTGGAGTTGCTGGGGTTTTTGATCCTGTTTGGGGGGGGGGGGTATCCAGGGTGGTGGGGATAGAATTGTGGTAAAAAATTGGGGGGGGGAGGGGTGGGTGGGTTGTCCAGAATTGTAGAAGTGTGGAACAATCCTAGTGGGGGATTAAAATGTTCTATTTATAGTGAATTTTTTTATTAATATAATTAATTCGTGTCTAATTTTGAATATGTATTAAAAATGTCTTTGGTTTAATAATTAAAACATATATATTATATAGGATAAATTAATTAATACAGTATGAAATTTTAGTGGCAATAATAATTTATAATTTTAGTGGTAATAAAAATTTATAATTTTTATTTAAATTTAATTTATAAACAAATATTACATACTGGTAATATTATTACCAACAGATAAATTTGTCATTAGAACCTATTGCTAAACACTTTAACCAACATATGTATTATCTGTTAGTATTATTATAACTGAAAAAAAACTATTTTATTTGTCGCAAAAACATTTAGCGACAGAGTTTTTACCAACAGTTTAGTGATAGAGACATATATTTTGGTAAAACGTTTTACCAACAGAAAATGCACTTTTACCAATAGATATATTCCCATTGGAAAAAGTGAAATATTTTGTAGTGAGTTTAGTGTCTTCAGAAATTTGGATACATAAAAAACTGGTTTATAAGTTATCTATATCATCTCCCATAGAGTTTTCCATAACTAGAACTATTCTTAGGCATGCCATACATAATACCTTTCTTTATAACCTATTGAAAAGAAACATACGAAATGGTGAGTTCAGATGCTCAGAAAGGCAATGAAAGATAGATATCAATGTTTTCATGAGAATAAAATGAGAATAAGGGTATGAAAATATGATAATAACATTTTAAAAGAATCACCTACTTGTCAATGATCATAATCTTGAGTCATGGCATAATGATTGTCATTTCATAAGACATGAATAATAACAGAATCAAAGAACATGATCCATGAGAACATAACATTTTCATAAGGCATGAAATTGTGCCATACACAAAATCAGATAAAAAATTTCCATAGTAGACAAGGATCACAAATATGGAAATCATAGGGGAAGGGGTTCACCCACAAAACTATCATAGTAGTCAAGGTTCACTCACAGTACCATCATAGAAAAAGAAATCCCATACTGAACTGGGTTCACTCCCCTTTCCAGTCCTGTCTATCTATGAGATATAAATATTTACACAATGAATTGTATGAAGATATAGGTCCCAACCATAACATAATGAAAATCATATATATGGGTACCACGAGATCAAAAAACATTCAACATATCATAACCCATGAAAAAATGGGTTTCATAAACATTTCATCATATCATAACCCATGGAAAAGGGATAGGTTATATAATCAGTTATTCATGGTATGAAAAAGAAATTGGTTTCATAAAAGTATTTTCATCATAAAATTAAACCATTTATAGGAACAATAAGAATGGTTTTCTTGTATCATATACCTAGTAAGGAATATGCAACAAAAATATTTTTCATCTTTGATGAAAAATGATTTTGGAAGATCATTCAAAACATTTCTTGAGGAAAATAGACATACCAAATTGATATTTTTGAAAACATGAATGATTTTTTGAAACTCATTTCATTGGAAATAATTTTGGAAATTTATAAAGTAATATTAAATATAATGGTTGGTCATAATGGAAGATAATTCCATTCATATCATACAGGTTAAAATAATGGTTCCTTTCACATTTCTGGTAAAAAGTAAAAAAATCCTTACTTGTAAAAAAACAACAAGATTCCTTTATAACCATTTTCTAAAAAAATTTATCATGGGTAAAAATTAACTTCAACATACATAAAAACTTTTTGGATTACATTTTTAGAAAAGATGGATATAAATGAAAAACAATCTTCAACCAAAGTGAGAAATAAAGTTAATTTATAATTACAAAAAATATTTTGGATTATTGAGTAGTTAAAGGAATAAAAAAAGGAAAATATTTATTCTCAATACATAATTATAGGATAAGAAAATTAATGAGAATTATTGAGAGGTAGGACATAATGTCTCAACATTGGAAACACAATCATAAATAATCCCAAAAAATAATGAGATTGTAACATAAAATTTTTACCAGTTAGGGTATATTTTTTAATCATATTCCCCATGAAATAAATAATTTTATCTAATGAATCATTTAAATACCATGAAATTAAGTGGATTACTTATATAACAAGTCAAAGGGGTAGTATATACACATAATGAAATAAGATAGCTATATGACCTAACTTATGTTCCAAAGAAGGAAATTTAAGAGAAATGATCTCATACCTTAAGTTTCAACTTCTTTTTTATACATTAGAACCTCATCTATAATAAATATAGGTTTATTATACATCTAATATAGAACTATAATCCTATGAATCATAACATATATGATATAATTGTATAATGTTTTCTCCTATTTATCAATAATTATTTGTTAAAATCATTATTTTGGGTAAAAATTGCTTCATTTTCATATATGTTATCATTTGGTGACTTTGGCCCTTTTACATTGATCAAGGTTCCATAAAATAAAGAAAATTAATCATGATATAAATATCATATATCACACACACATATATATATAGTTATTTATAAAAGTAGAGATAGAAAAATGGATTACACCATTTGTGGAGATGATAGGCTGTACGTATGCATAAATACTATTTGCATTCTTTCGATTGATGGAAAGAAATAAAGGAAAATGATAATTAAAATTTATATAATCATTATGATGTAATATATAACACAAAAATCCAATATAGTTTCCCTTATTAAATTCCATGAAAATCGTAAGTTACAAATAAATCACCTCACTTCGCAAGGTGGTAGCACTACCACAAAACAGGGCAAGGGAAACACTATCCTTTATCAGCGCTAAACAGAAAGCGTTGATAAAGGGGTAAGCCTTTATGAGTGATATATAAAAGCACTGATAAAGGGTACACCTTTATCAGCGCTTTTTTTTAGTGCTGATAAAAGGTAAAATTTATCAGCGCTTTTTTAGCGCTGATAAAGGTATCTCTTTATCAGCGCTAAAAAAGCGGTGATAAATGAATGTTTTATCAACGCTTTTATTTTAGTACTGATAAAACATACCTTTATCAATGCTTTTAACGAGCGCTGATAAAGGTATATCTTTATCAGCGCTAAAAAAGTGGTGATAAATGAATGTTTTATCAATGATTTTATTTTAGTACTGATAAAACATACCTTTATCAGTGTTTTTAACGAGCGCTGATAAAGGTTCCGTCAGTTTTTATTTAATAACCCTAATAGGCCATCCTCACTCGCACGTGGTCAAGCTCTCGTGGAAGCTGAACCAAGACCCTCTCCGCCGCGACCTCGTCCTCCTCATCCTCGTCCTCCTCATCCTCCTTGTCCTCCTCCTTCCTCCTCCTCGTCCTCCTCCTTATCTGCCACCATCGCTGCTCTGCCCCCACCCCTGCTGCCGCGACCCCCGCTGCCTCTGCCGCGTCCACCCCCGCTGCCACGACCACCGCCGCCTCTGCCGCCACTACCGCCTCCACCTCTGCCGCCACCGCCACCTTTGTTGCCGCCACCACCTCCGCCTCCGGCGCTGCCTCCGCCGCCACCGCTACCATTATTGATATTCATTTTCAGGTATTTTTTTTCTACCTCTTGAATTGAACGTGTGAAATCCTGATTTAAGGTGTTATTGCAAGATTCAATGGATTATTGATATTATTTAGATCTTTATTTAATCCTTTCACCTCAATAAACACCTATTGAATCTTGTTTCATGGGTTAGATGTTCTTGAACTCTTTTGTGGACACCCTTTGAGTGTGCCAAGTAAAATTATCCCTTTAATATTCAAATTATTAATTGCCCTGAACACCTATTTAGATTATGTCAAAGATTTTAAATGAGGTTTCCATTGATACAAGGGTATATAAATGGAATTGAAGACACATTATAGGTGCTTGGCCTAGATTCTTAATGGAATTTACGATGTAGGAAATTTCCATGTTGATTATGGCCCATTTTGAAGACCCTTTGAGCCTTATTAGTGAATTTTCCATTCTTGGTAAAATTGAATGTGTAATAATCCTGAGGAATGAATTTTACATGATGGATTTATTTTAATTTAATGAATTAATTAATTGAATTGAAATGATCTATAATGGGTTGAAAGGGAACACCATCTACTGCATGTTATATAGAATGATAATTGTGTATTTCATTTCATTGAATGAAATTGTACATGGATAATGGGACATATGAGATGTTTTTCTTCATGTTTTGTAATGTAAATATGAATGTGAATAATGCTTTACTTATAGAAATGGTCCTAATTAAATTGATGGATGGGAGGTAATTCCCCATTCTGGTTAAAATTAAAATACACCTTTATAGAGGATAACATAATATGGTAAGGTAATTGTTGAGAATATAGGAAAATCACACTCCCTTACATCGGTTGTTGAGTATAACATATCGCTCCACAAATACTAATAGGATGTTGGGATTTTTTCACCACACCAATTTCTTAGAGTTATTACATGATGGATTACTCCCCATCCTGAGTTCCATCTAGTTCACATTGTTCTATGTTTGATCACTATTATGGTTGGATTTCTTTTCTTGAGGTATGTGATCCTTCTGATTCCTATTTGGATTTGTTTACACCTATGGTTTGGATAAAAATTAGTGATCAGATAGTGATTTCTATCAATAAATTTAAATTTATTTGCATGCATTCTCTTTTGGGGTTTGTGGGATGTGGTAAATGGTGTATTCAGTTTTACATTATTTTATTCTCATGGGTTTCCCATATTTTATATTTTTTTTAGTTGGAAATATCCTCTATTGTGAACCTCTCCTTTTCCATGTACGCACCTCTGCCGTGTGCTTAACGACACCTTCGTGGTGAGTTTTCTCCTGTTACTCATTGGTTTCCTCTTGTTCACATGTTATTACTATTTGATATTGATGGTTATAATGTGAAATGCACGGGCTAAATGCCCCGCTAAAAATCGTGGACATTGGTGGTACTTGTTTGCGCACTAAATGAATTGAATGTTTATTGGTTCTTGTTGAACATTGGAATATATAAATTGGTAATTTATATATACTTGACTTATTAATGAACACCCCGGGATGATAAAACTTCTATGATAACCCCTGAATTAACAAACAAAATTTAATAAGGGATGCTTTTTAAAATATAAAATTTTGATTGTTTTGTTTGTATGGTGTTGCGATTGTGATCACCGTTGGGTTTTTGTATGGTGTTGCGGTTGTTTAAATGATTGATATGCCATTTGTTTTCCATGTTTTAGTTCATCCACCATTAAATATCAATCCAAACATTACCCATTTGAGTGGCACCTGAACTTTGTTACTAGTGAAATTCCACTGAATCCTAGAAAACCACTTCTAGAGGGCTCTATGAGACACTTTAAAATACATGGAACATGCTTCACCATACATGGAGTTCATATAGATTTTAATGCCACACAACATTTATCTCCAAATTTTACACCACATGACTAATCTTCTGACTCAAACTTGCAATAAGTTTCATTTTAAATGTTACATGTCATGTGAACCTAGGTGACACACAATGTATCTACAAGACATATACTTCAGATTGAAACCATGTACATGCCATGAAATAATGGTAGAACCATATGACATGTGTTTTACTTCACTCACACCATGTATAGATACCATAGATACTTGATGTGTATAGAATATACACCCCTAGTGGTCATGTAAGGATTACACACTGTGTATTCCACAAAAATGTGATGCATAGCTGGTGAGGTGACTCTATATGTATCTAAAGTACACACCTTTAGCTCAATTTGTTCTAAATGTCATGTATTTTCAAAGGCATCATTCAATCTTTGCACGACTAACTTGGTATAAATTTGATATATGTCAGATTAAATCAGGCATCTTATACATACATGATGTTCACCCTACTGGACGCACCATGTATATAGATTTAACATGTGTTTAAAGGAATTTGTACCATGATTTGTTTTTAAAAAACCAAAAAAATGCTACCTGATTAATTAAAACATAATATTAGGCAAGTTCGAGATCAAATCCATAAAGACGATGAATATGAATAAAGATTGGATCAATGCCAATCGGTTGACAAAAGAGTATGAAGATGGCATAAAATAGTTTATCAAGTTTACAGAATATCATGCATGTGACCCTTCTCAAATCCTTTGTCCGTGTTTACACTGTTGTTATTCAAGACAAATTCGTCCAGAGGAGTTGGAAGAACTCCTGATCTGTCATGGAATAGATAGAAGTTATACATGTTGGAATAAACATGGAGAAAAAACGAATGTAGGTAGTGACTCAGAGAACACGACATTTTATAGATCATATGATATGATTAGAAGTGTGAACAATGAAGATGATCATATGGAGGGTGTGATTACAGATGTGAATGATGATGAAGATCGTATTGAGGAAATGACAAGGACAGTTGAAGATGAACTTCGTGATTTCCCAAAATTGTTTTAGAAGTTAAAGAGTTATGAAAAAATGCCATTGTATGCTGGTTTCACTAAATATACAACATTGTAAACCATATTGAAGCTGTATAATTTGAAAGCAGGCAATGGGTGGAGTGACGCCAGTTTTACGGAACTACTTTCCCTCCTGAATGACATGCTCCCAGAGGATAAAAAACTCCCAAGATGAATATACGATGCCAATCGAATGCTACAATTGATGGGTTTGATCTCTGAAAGAATACATGCTTGCCCGAATGACTTTATATTGTTTCGCAAGGACCACAAATCAATTAAAGAATGCCCAAAGTGAGGTGCTTCCCGATACAAGAAAGATGATTCTAGTCCTACAAAAGTTGTATGGTACTTTCCAATCATTCCTAGGTTTAGACGCCTATATGGAAGTGAGGAGACTACAGGAAAATTGACATGGCATGCAAATACAAGAATTAAAGATGGGAAACTACGTCACCCGGCATACTCTCCTTAGTATAAGAGAATTGATCACGAGTATCCTGAATTTGGGAACGAGCCAAGAAATCTTCATCTGGCGTTATCTACAGATGGGGTGAATGCTTTTGGTTTTCAAAGTAGTAGTCACAGTACATGGCTGGTTATGTTGGTAAAATATAACTTACCACCGTGGTTATGCATGAAACGAAAATACATCATGTTATCTATACTTATTTCAGGACCAAAAGAAACGGGTAATGATATTGATGTTTATTTGGCCCCATTGATCGAGGATTTGAAAATACTGTGGGATTTAGGTGTTATGTTCTATGATGCTTACAAAAATGAACATTTCTATTTGAAAGACATATTGTATGGGACGATAAATGACTTTCCTTCTTATGGAAATTTTTTATAATATAGAATTAAAGGAACTCAAGGGTGTCCTGTTTGCGAACAAGGTACACAGTCAATTAGGTTGAAACATTAATCAAAAACCATGTTTCTAGGACATCGCAGATTTATACCCCGACGATATAAGTACCGATCTTGGACGACATCATTCGACGAAAGTTCAGAAGAATGTACAACACCGTCTCCACTAACAGGTGATCAATTGTTTGAGAAAGTAAAAGATTTGGACACTACTTTTGGTAAACCGTTTTCGAAAAACCTTATGAAAACTGGTTGGAAAAAGAGATCAGTTTTTTTGAATTACCATACTGGAATTGTCTGTATGTCAGACATTTTCTTGATGTTATGCATGTTGAAAAAATGTATGTCATAGTGTCATCGGCACATTGATAAATGCACCCAGAAAAAACAAAGGATGGAATTAAGGCAAGATTGGACATGGTTGAGATTAGAATACGAGAAGAGTTGGCACCAGTGAAGGGTGAAAAATGAACATTTATTATTCCTGCTACTTACACTCTTTCCCGATAGGAGAGATATCAGTTTTGAAACTTCTTGAATGACGTAAAGGTTCCAGAGGGGTATTCATCAAATATCAAGAACATCATGTCAATGGGTGATTTAAAATTAAAGGGTCTGAAATCACATGACTACCATGTTTTGATGCAAGATCTAATTCCTATAGGTTTACATTGCATTTTTCCCAAGAATGTTCGCCAAACATTAATGAAGCTCTGTTTCTTCTTCAAAGATATATGCAGCAAAGTTATAGACCTGGAGAAATTTCCAACTATAGAAAGAGAAATTTTTGTCATATTATGTGAATTGGAAATGTTCTTCCCGCCGACATTTTTTGATATTATGGTTCATTTGATGGTTTATTTACTGAGATAGATTCAACTATGTGGTCCTGTACATTATAGATGGATGTACCCAATTGAACAATATATGAGGATTTTGAAAGGGTATGTCAAAAACTGAAGTCGGCCAGAGGTTTGTATTGAAGAGCAATATATTGTTGAGGAAGCTGTTGAATTTTGTACCGAATACCTGTCTGGTGTGGAAATTGTTGGCCTACTAAAATCTCATCACACTGAGCGACTTGAGGGTGAAGGAATTTCTAGAAGAGAGGTTGTCACAATCAATATTACAGATCAGGAGCAGGCCCACCTTTACGTTTTGCATAACAGTTTCGACGTTGACCCATATGTTCAAACCCACAAAGAAATTCTTAGGCATTTGAATCCTTCTAGGGATGAAAAATGGATATCAGATACACATAATCGACAGTTTATAATATGGTTTTGAGACAATATTTTTAAGCAGTTAGATGAAAATCTAGACTCAATATCAGAATGACTTCGATGGCTAGCCGGAGGAGAAAGTGTGTAAGTATTATCTTACAATTCTTATACAGTTAATGGTTATACATTCTATACTAATGAACATGATGAAGACAGTACCATGCAAAATAGTGGGGTTACACTTGTGGCTGAGGTGATGCATGTTTCCGGTGCTAAGGAAAAAAATCCAATTTATGCAAATATGTCATACTTTGGCATCATTAAACGAATATAATAGTTGGATTATATGAAATTCAAAGTGCCGATTTTTCAATGAAAGTGGGTTGATAACATGAGTGTGGTTAAAATAGATGAATTAGGATTCATGAAAGTTGATTTCAGTAAGGAAGGGGAGAAAGAAGAACCATTTATAATGGAATCACATGCAGTACAAGTATTTTATGTTTCAGACCCTACAAACCGAAATTGGTCAATTGTTCTGTTATCGAAAAAAACAAATGAAGGGTCAGATGAAAGTTCAACAGCGGTTGACCCTTTTTTAGGAACTTCACAATCATTTCGCAGCGGTCCTAATGTAGACAGCGTTTTTTATGTCAGAGGAGACCATAATGAAGGGATTTACATAGTTGATAGAGGAGTCAAATCTCCTCATCCTTTAAAGAAAAAAAGAGAGTAAAATAATCAGGTTATTTGTTTATTGTAACATACATTGTGTTACGTTATGTTATTATCTATTTTTTGCTATTTTTTATGTAATCGAAATTAAATATTAAACCACTTCTATAGATAATGACTTCTGCACCTACTGATGTGCCCAATCCCGAGGCGCAAAAGGTCTATCAACTAGCAGCTAGTGGTCCCACTGTAGAGCAACAACAGGTTTCTCAACCAGATGCTGGTGGTCCCTGTGTAGAGCAACAAAAGGTTTCTCAACCTGTTGTTGCTAGTCCCAGTGCTGAGGTACAACAGGTTTCTCAACCAGTTGCTTCTGGTCCCATTGCTGATGCTAGTGCTCCGAGGGAATATATTGATGCTAATTCTGAGGAAATGGTAGTAAATGAAACCCTGAAAGCACAAAAAAAAACAAGAGCGTCATAGTTTGACAGTGTTAGCCAAAATCCTTAATGCAAAAGCAAAAGGCATCAAATTTGAGGTGGGATGGAATAAGTGAGGCCAACATGTTAACCCCAACAGATCTATCTTTAGTAGCTACATTGGAATCGTTACTCGGCAACGTGTGCCGATTGATGTATAGTCGTGGCACCATGTTGTCACTGGGCTAAAGACACTAATGTGGGAAGGGATTACGGTAAAATTATGATATCATTTTTTTAATTTATTAAAATAAAATAAAATATCAAAACATTGACTTACTCTTCATCATCCATTGTAGACTGCATTTATAGTAGATGCCTCACACAAGGAATATGTATTAAGAGTTGCATGAAGGATTCATAGAGGTTTCCGCACAATTTTAACAAAATATCATCTTAAAGATACAGAAGGGAAAATCAAGCTGTACCCACCTCCTCTTTACGCACACTTGATATCCCAAGGAGCGTGGGATGCGTTTAGCAACTGTCGTGGGGAGAAAACTTTTCAGGTACATTGTGTGGGGTAATACGTTCTTTTGACATTTTCTAGTATTTATCACTCTGATTGACAGTTTTTTATTTATGAAACAACTACTAAGTGATTAAAATAAAAAACGCGCAACATAACCAGTGTACCCTTACCGTAAAGCAAGGTTCGGGTACGCTGAACTTGAGAAAAGATTGGTACGTATTTTTAATCTACCCTACTACTAGTATGTGACATAAAACAACACCATAACCATGTTTCTCTATTTATATGCAGATTAATGAATCAAAATCAAAAGCCATATCCATCCCACACCATGTGCTATGGAAGGAGGATTGTGTAAATAAAGAGGGGATACTGATAGATGAAAAAACACAAAAAGTGTGGGAAACATGTGTAAGTATGACATAATATAAATTTGATTTTCTTTAAATCGCTATTAAATTACAATAAATACTTATTTTTCTATATTTTCTATCTGACATAGTCACAAGAATCAACAACAACCACACCAGATGCATACATACTTTCAGTAGCCTTGAAGCAGCCAGAACAGTATGACCGCGCCAGAGGTACGGGTTTTGGGGTGACACCCCGAACATATTTTAAAAAACAAAAACAAGCAGAGGATCAAAATGAAAAAATGGAAAATTTGGAAGAATAATTATCAATTTTTCAAGAAGAATTAAAATACCAGAGAGAGATGATAACAAAATTGATGGGGGAGAGGCAAAGAGAAGAAACAACTCAACAACAACCCATGTGTGACGATCCTGCCCAAACCCCACCAGCTTTGAGGTGAGTCATTCCCCTAAAAATCCTAAATTAGATGAGGTGATCAATGTTTTATTAATTGTTTCTATGAAATGTGATTTACATAGACACTGATACCTTTCCTGTACTAATATTCCACAGGGTGAAAATGATTGTGATTTATATTTATCAACTCCCACTTATCGCCTTGTAGCGATGGCTACAGTGTTCAATATGCAAAACGACATGCTACACAACAGACAGATTCCAAAAGATCATCATAGAGTGTCAATTAATATAGCTAATGAGACGAGTGCCGAGATACCTGTTCCAAATGACGATGACAACATTCATACGGTTGAAAAAGATGTTGGCACATTCATCGCATGGCCGACAGTTCTTGTAAAAAAACATGTCGACAAAAAGGTATCCATTTCCAATTTATTTTTCAAGCTGAGCCTTTAACATTTAATGAAAAAAGGTCTAAAATGGTGAATTTTATTACAGAATGAAAAATACTGTGGGGTGAAACGAAATATCAGCTAAAAAATATCTCAAGGATCAACCAACCGATTGAAACGGTCTACTGAGAGCACCTTCACCCCACCCGTTCTATATCCACAGTTAATATCATTACAGGCTCATTTGGATACAAAGTTGAAAGACGGAAATACTCACATAGTTGATTTCAAAAAAGATATGTATGGAGAAGAAACATCAGATTTCATTAGTGCTGCAAATGTAAATGAACTCCTCAAGTATGAATGGCTAGGCGCCTCAGTTGTAAATGTATACATGAGGTAAGATTTCATGATTTGATTTTACAAAAGCTGATATACTATGATAATTATGACTAAATACATTTTATATTTGTCGCAGACGTATATATGAAAAAAAATTGAAGGGATTTACCCATAAATTTTTTTGGACTTGTTAGTCCTCACACCACCTCTTCAAAAGACGAAATAGATTCTGATAAAGAGGTTGCAATAATGCCATCCCTACTCAAATTGTTTGAAAACAAAATTACGGATGACAGACTCTTTTTAATACCAACGATGCAGGGGTAAAACTCTACAATTTAATCATATCAACTATATTTTTATTTCTTTCTTTACTTATTCCTTTTTGTATTTTTAGGGATCATTAGATGCTGATTGCAGTCAATTTGGATACTCCAAAGATTTATTTTCTGGATTCAACGCATGGATATCCAACAAACTGACCACACATGATGGATTTTTTAATTTTTAATACACTAGATTCAACATTTTAAAACTAAACATCTAGTTATATAATTTATGTTATCTTTTAATGAGGATTCTGTTATGATACGGAGGTGCATCAATATCATCTAATGCATGGAATGAATCCAGGGCATAAAGATGAGCAAGCCTACAAGATCTACAACTGGAAAAGTATCTGGGTATATATAATAACATTGCACTATCCAAACACATATCAAAACAAATTAATTATTTTTGTCGATGTTTCTGCAGTGTCCAAAAAAAACAAATGGAAAGGACTGTGGTTATTATGTTTGTAAATTTATGAAAGATATCGTATTTCATCAACAAACTAGCATCCCTGATGAGGTATTTTTGAAAATAATTATGAGTTCATTTAAAATATTTATTAATCCTTTGTGTGTTTATATTTTTTCCGTAATACCATGACTGTCGCAAAAACTCATATTCAGAAGATGATATACATGTGTTTAGAAACGAATGGGAAACATACCTGATGGAAGATTGTACACAAATAGGATAAAGGTGAATTCATACCACTTATGTTATCTATATATGATCATTGATTATCCTCCAACCTTCTTTGGTGAATTGAGAATTCTCTGATGTATTGAAATATTAATTTATTACTCAATGTTTTCTATCGCCAGATTCATATTATTGATCTTTTGACAAATAAATATTGAAGTAAGGAATGATGGGGTGTAGTGCATATGGGGTGAACGATGAAACTACCGAGGATAAAAAAATCCATTTTCCAACAAACGATGGATGGAAACAACAAATATGCTCTATATCCACCATTTTCAGTTAGATATAGGGCCTAAATATAAATATTTTTGAAATTAAAGTAGAGGGATCATATTCAACATGCAGAGATAGTATTTGAGCACATGTGTACCCCTTGGTTCATTTTTAAGAAATTTCAATGTTCTGTATCTCGTTTGTTTGAACTTGTATTTGAGCACATGTGTTGTTGTTTGACTTGCACAATTATTTCTAGGTAGATGCATGAGATAATCAGTATCATTGAGGGATTTTTTGGAACCAAAATATGTTTCCTAGGATAATTCAAGTAAGGGAAAGGTTGGTTGAGATGAAATCCAAGATCAAACGACCAGTACATCATCAAAAGAATCAACCGTGTGATGCACTATCATGTAGAATCTGGTCCTCGTGATGTTTTGAGGTGTTTATGGAAGGTATGAGGAGTCTGATGAGCCCCATGTCCACCATAAATAATGTTTACAGATAGCTCCACATGTTTTTTGTGCCTCGTGCCTCTTTACAAGGATTACACCATTCACATGGTCCATCTTAGCACGTATGTCCCATTCATACCATTGCTACTCTTGGAAGAACCTGGGAATCTGACAATGCATAAGCCCCACAAAACCCATACTCATCCAAACAAGAGTATTCCTAGTGTGAAGGGAAGCTAACCATTTGTAATACTCACACCATACCTCTTTTAAATATATGGGTTTTGATCCTTGTATTCTAAATAGGGTACGTAGGAAGCCTCCATGAGGTTAAATCCCAACCAATGGTAAACCATGGTGACCCCCTCACTGGGGCACACCTTCGATTATTTTACCTCCTGTTTTTCCCTTAGTGGCATCCAAATAAGTCTTCAAAATGAGAAACCTTACCTTTATGGGATGCACCACACTTGGTTCAGACCTCATTGGGCGTTTTGATCCATCTATCAGGTAAACATTCCAGGTGCTCCCTCCTAGAGATGTACCTACCTGATCCACCTTTATAAGTGTTTTGATCCACCCATTACATCTCTATAAGACATTAAATCATGACCCTCTATCCTTGTGGGATGTTAAAATCATGGAATACCACAAGTTAAACATGGGTTTCCATTTCGTTGAGAATCCCTTTGACGACGATGAATACATGTGACCAATGTTCTAGTGTACATACATTCCACTGATTCCCAATGTGAATAATTTCCTAAATGAAGTATTATGCCCTGGAATGACCCTTTGGAATGTCCCGATATAATCATCGTAATTAACTATCATCTATAAAGAGATGGAACCAGGAACAAGTTTCACAAACAATGTCTTATTCTATATGGGATACTCATATTAGGTAATGAATTCTGAGGAGGAATCCATGGATGGAATGAACGAAATCCCATCACCCTATTTCAATCAAGGAGAAGACATCTCTTTATAAGTGATGAATGTCACTCACCTTTGTAATGAATGAATGTGTGGTACAATGCACCACCATCGAACGTCAACATGCTCTAGGCAACGTGCCCATACAGAAAGTGTCAGAAACATATGTCATGCTCAATCATACATGGCATTCCATTTTCTCATAGGGACCTCTCCAAAAACAATATGTAAAATGAGGTTCCCTATAAAAGACAGTAGTAGAATTAAATCCATGTAAAAAGATAATCTCAATTAAAATTGAATTTTGATTTTCTTATAATTTTTTTCATATAAAATGTATATAAATTGAGATTATTTGGTCATCCAATTGATCAAAACCCATATTTAATTATTCCATCGAGGGGTACAAAAAATTCTAACCTAATATCCCACAGAAATCTTGTCCCACTTCCATGTCAGAACTGGAAGTAGTTGAAGAAAACCTGAAGGTCTTTAATGCTCGGATTTGATGTGTTGGTATGTATAATAATGAGATAAATTTTCATTGATATCTCATATAATACATGGACACAATAATATTCATGGTATATCATATAACATCTGATTAGTACATTGGTACACTTCCAATGGGGAATTATGGAATTCCATAATAACAAAAAAAATCATCGAAAAAGGTACAATATACTAGTTCTAATAGGTGTTTCAGACATGTATTGGGGCTAGAGGGATGTCATTGGGTTTTGGGAGGATATCAAGGATGATTTGGGTAGTAATTCTATTGAAATGTAGTAGAATTAGGCTACTCATAGTGTGAAAGGGTAATTCACAACATGAATGCATTTAATAGGGTGATAATGGTCGTGAATGGGAAAAAGGGGTCAAGTAAGGGTTTGGACCCAAAATATAGTGATGTCACCACTTTGTTAATTTATTGTAACATGATTTAAAACTTATTTTTATGTGGGTGATGGGTTTATAAAGTATAAAACTCCTCAGGTTTCTTCGTTTGGGCACCATGTTCTTAGGGGGTGGCCAAACCCCACTCCCCTCCTTCCTTCCCCTTAGACCTGAGTGGATTATCGGTTGTTTGTCATTTCTAATCAATGTGGTATCTTCTCCTACATATTCCTTGATTCTCTAAATTCTTTATCAAAGATTTGCATTCAGGTTTTAGGGTTCTAGGTGTAATTATTATACCATAGTATGGATAAATCATTGTTCTTCATGGGAGTTTTATATATGACTCTTAGAGCATGTCTCAAAATTTCATAAACTAGTAATCAATTATTATTTGATGCAGATTATATTTTGTGGAAGATTTATTTATGGTTTTTCAAAAATTTAGGCTTAATTTGTCATAAATTTAGTAATATAGATTGGGAATTTAGTGTTTTCTAGGCTTAGGGGTGCGTCAGGAGTGGATCGCACCTAGTTTCTCAGCATTCTGGCTTTGTTGGATTACACGATGAGTTTGGCGCTTATTATACCATGTTGGATTTTTGGTTAAAATTAACTAATTATGTAATTTAATGTTGTTGTACATTAATACATGTGATCATGGACTCAGTTGTGGTTGGTATGAATTGAATATAGTTTATTGGACTTCTAGTTGAGGTAAGGGCATTGACCTAATTGTGTCTCTTCGTTAATTGGTAATTTTATGGTTTGTGCCTCACTAGTATAATTAAATTTAGCAACCCCATTATTTATTTCATTATTGTATTACTAACATAATATTTGTTTTATTATGTAGGTGAAATCTTTTTCCTCAGTTCGAATGCTTTGTTCAAAAATCGCCGCCATGGATGACAATTTTTTAGAGCAGATGGATGCAAAAAGGATGGAACATCATTGTTTTTTAACTATTTGTTGGACAAATGTAATTTTAACTAAATTAAACATTGTTTTAAATGTATATATAAGTATGTTGTTTTGTATTCATGATTTCATGTAAATGTATGTATCATTTTTGTTCATCTGTGCTTTGTGTGTGGGTGCTATTTGTGCTGTGTGTAGGTGTTGTTTGTGCTCTGTGCAGGTGCTGTAATGTGTGTTGGTGCTGAGCAGGTTCTGTGCAGGTTCTAGTTTTGCACAAGATCTTTGGCCTTTATCGGAGATAGTTAAGCATTGATAAATGGATAATATATCAGCACTATTTTGAGCGCTGGTAAAGGTAGTTTTTATCAGCGCTCAAAATAGCGCTGATAAAGGTAGTGTTTATCAGTGCTATTTTTAGTGCTGATATATTATACATTTATCAGCACTGAAAATAGCACTGATAAAGACTACCTTTATCAGCACTTTTTTTTATCACTAATAAAGGGGACCCCCCCTTTATCTTCGCTGAGATTAACAATGCTTTTTTAGTGCTATTAATGGTGGTTTTTAGCACTATTATAAGCCATATTTGTAGTAGTGTAGTCCATCATACACACAAACGACATTATTTTATTTACCAAAGAATTGAATGTAAAAATGGAATATGATATATTATATTTCCATAATTATAAAAAATTTGAAATATAATTTATATAAATTATATCTATCCTCATACCCAACGATGAGAGGGGTTGATGGAAAACATATCACAATGGTTTGTGAGAGGGTATCCCATTATACACATGGTCGACATTATCATTTCCCATTTGAGGGAATAGGTGATGGATATATGTAATAAAATCAATATAAAAAACATCTTAATATATGTAAGATAATGAGGTTATTATATCATCATGGTATAATAATATTTCAAGAAGTTGGAGGAAGAAATAAAATAAAAATGCACATTGAAAATGTTACATCTTCTCTAGTACCGTCTTTAGGTTTACCAAAAAAGCCATCGAAGGTTGGATTTATGATCAATATAAGGATTATATTAAGATTTTAGGTAAAAAAGGAAGTTATTTGGGAGGGTCTTGGAAAAACCAATGAGTTTTCGAGTGTAAATAAGAGAGGAGAGGGGGTATCCTTTTATAAGTTGGTGAGAGGACACACTTAAATTTTTTAAAAATAAAGAATTCCTCCCATATTTTTATCATGAAAAAAAGGTTTTAAAATGGACCATTTTAATACCATATAATGTATAAGGTCGAAAAATTACCACAAAATGGTAATTATATGAATTTTATATCATTTTTAATAGTTATCTTTTTAGATTAACCCCTTGATAAACCACTTTTACCTTAACCGTAGTAAATAATTTATACTATTTTCACTATTCATTATGTTAAAGAATTAATTTGAAATTATTTTATAATATAAATTATGATAACTATTAATATGGAATAGAATTTTCCAAATTCAAATTATAAAGGTTATATAATTTAACTTAAAATCAAACTAGTAGACTTGTTGAGAAAATGGTTTTCCAAAAGAAAAATTTTCAAAAGTTAAAAATATTTTTATATCATAATTAAATATGTAATTGATTTAAATGATAAAAATTTTGATTAATTAATATATATTTTAAATAATAAAAATTTAAAAATCACATAAAAATAAAATATGGGTTTTAAATTCTAAAAATGAAATGGTTGTTTTTAATAAAAATTAGTATTTTCACTATTCATCAAAAAATGAAACATTTTAAAAAAAATAGAAAAAATTCACCCTAAAATAATTTTTATATATTGATTTAAAAAAGTAATTTCATTTTTTAAAATAATATTTCAAGAAAATTGAAAAACTGATTTTATTATTTAGTCACAAAATGCAATAAAGTTTTTATGAGAAAATAGTATTTTCAAAATATATATTGTTTTTTCTAAAAATTAAGTACTTTTTTTTGTAAATATGTTTATTTATATAAGAAAATTATATATAATATTTAAAAATTAGTTTTTAATATTCATTATGATAAGTTTAATGGCTATATTTTAATCACCATATTTAAATAATAATATAAATAATATATTGCAGTTCATTAAAACTCAATGTTGTGTGTAATGCAAGCTATCAAAGAAATTAAATTTATATAAAACAATTCTATAAAATATCTAGGTGTTACAAATTTTTCTCACCAATAATCAATATATGGGACAACCCCTTGATAATCATGATCTCATCCACACATATATACACACTAGTATCTCATTCCAAATTCTCATCCTACTATGACATTGGTCCTCACTAGGTATCTGCATATGAGGCTACCCACTTGAGAACCGTAATCTCATCCACATATATAGATAGGTACAATGAAATCAGTACATAATAATCCATTTTTATTAGACCATATTAAAATGGTTGAGTTAAGTAAATTACCCTAAGATCCTAAATTGGAAAACCCCATATACACTTTTGTTGACACTTTAAGTAACCGAATCCCATTTTTTTCTTTTTCCCAAAATAAGAATCATAATCACTCATTAGGGGTTCATATATAAGAAATGATATTCTTGTTATGACCATCTATGGTTACTACACATCCATTACTAGATGGATTTCATTGTCACCCTAGATAATATTTTAATGTCATGCAACCCCATACCACTAAGCAATGCTCATACCGATGGTCGCTACTGTACATCAAGCATACATAATCATATACTAGAAGCTTATGAATAGAAATGGGGGTCTAATAAAGTTTAATTTGGAGCCAATATCCATGAAATTATATTACATAATCATAAAGAAATATATAATCCTCATACACATTAGATTACATGGGAAGTAAATAATAAACATAACTAGAAATATGAAATGAAACATTGTAATAAATCCTTGAACAATCCTATAATGTATAAGGAACTTCACCCAATGGGATGTCTATATATACTGAATAAAAATAAAATATTAAATTAAGAACAACATAATAATTTATGAGGACCCATTATTATCCACAATACTCACCTCATCATGGTCTCTAAATATAATCTGATTTGATCCAGCCCGATCATGTAATCTAGTTTCTCATCCCAACCTAATCTTGTGACTAGTGAGGGATGATCATGTACCCAATTTCTATGTCTACTCAGGCAGGATGTGAGTACAAATCATAGTAAGGAACCACCAATGTTTTCTCATATTATACTAGCAAATTAGTGAAATGTTCGTGCTATGTTCTATAGACAAGAAATAACTTCTAAAAATGAATTAATCAACCAGTAATACATACATTGGTTTGATGCACCAACGTATCTGATAATTTTGTGTGGACCATGCCAACCCATATATTATACCATTGCAATTCCTTAGGTCCATCTCCCTAATTTACAATACCTTGATTAGTTAGTTCTCAAGTGTCTCTAAGAAAATTTCAATGACCACGCCTCCCAATATAATATACGTAGGTCTCCCCAACGTAATAATAAAAATCATAGACCTATGATACAAGAGTATTCTTAGCTTGAGTATAGACCATAGGTATCATTAACTAGGGGAATTATCTATAAAATAACCATCCTGATATACAAAATCAAACTCGAGATCGAATACCATGGTTGCCTCACCAATAGTATTACATAAATTTTATACAAGAGTTTTCCCATCCAATAGTAACAGAAACCTCCCCTATATTTTTTTATTAACTATGAGTGTAAGCCTAAATTGGAATAAATTCCTAAAACACACCATGTCTTCTAATTAGACTGAAACCAGAAACAACGTGGTGCAATCCACTTTTAATGCATCCATGGTCTAAGAAACATCAAATCCCCAATTGATATTACCGATGCATTGTCCATTTTTTTAAAAAATTCACCAAATCCCTAAGAAAACCATATGATGATATACCTTTTTTGAAATAAATCATGCCCACATGAAGAATGTGTGTCAGGGTTTTCTTTTAGATTGGATGATCCAAATATTCCATGATTGGGGTGATTTTTATCATTCTTTGGTGGAAAATATCAAGAACCCTAAACAATAAATGGGTGAAATTAGTTGAAATAGAAGGAAAACAACATAAAAGAATAGGGTAGGATTAAAATACCTAAAAACATTAATAAAAAAACCCAAAATCACTAAGAATGGAGGAAGAATAAGGGGGAAGTGTTGGTCACTTACCCTCCTACATGCAACTATATGAGATGAAGAAGAAAGGTGTTTTAATTCACATATTTAATTTTAAAAAAACCCTAATATAATGTGTCATGAAATGACACTTATAGTCATGCCCCAATATTTCAGGATTTTTCATTAGATAATAGTTTCTTCCCTATTTTAATTATCTAACATCTCATTAAATATTTCTCAATGTGAATTACACATTCAATCTGTGAAAGTTATGCTAATGAATTTTTCTTAAACCTTAGGGCCCAACCCCTCCCTGATGTTCACCTGAACCTACAAGACATCCACATAACCTTAAACCACATCCAATAAAACCATTTATGGAAATTCAAGACCTTATAATATCATTTTGATCCTCGATTCACAAAATTAATGTCTCCTAAAATGAGAATTAAAAATCTCTTGAAATTTAAACACTCATATGAACATAGGTTATTTTAAACTCCCATCCATAACACTTATCACCCCTGAGAAGTACTATGGTCATCCAAACATAACATCAGACCAAAGTTGGTCTTCAATCTCCATTCAAATAATCACATCCCATCCTTGAGATCCAAACACACTTTTGGAGAACCCTTGAATTTGTGGCACTTAAACTTCCAAAATACAATCAACCAATAAAATTTCCATCAAAAGAATGAGGCATCACATATATGATCCCTTATATCATAATACACCCATGTTACTCTATCCAATTGATCATTATAAATAAAGTTCTCCCTACCATATGAATTATATAACAATGAATGATTCATATCTATGGGGCTCCCCAATATCATAACCTCCCACTGAAGCACATCCTCTAATAGTCCAACAGCCTTCCAAACATATCCCACATGATTTTCCTCACATAGTTTCCCTATCACCATGTCTAAACACATCAAAATAACAGTCATGCCACTTCCAGTATAATTCCTTTGAATCCTCTCTACCATACCCACTGATGCATCCTCACATGGTATACATTCCTATGACCCGACATTTCCACAAATGGCCCGTCACATGTAAGGTCTTAATCATGCAATAAACTGTGACAATATATTCTAATGAATTACAAGAATATTCATCCCATAATAATACATCAATATATTTTTCACATGATTAACCCCCTGATTCATGTAAACAAATTGGGTTTCATCGAATGGAATAAGACAAGAAACTAGTGTACCCCCTAAACCATGCCATAAAATGGGGTTTCACCCAATATATAATGACATGATAAATGTAACACCTAAAAATTCATCCTTGGGTCCCATCGAGATCACCTCAATTCTGGTTCCAATCCTTCGAATTAAACAATCACCCCATATGAATTCCAAATTTTCTATTCATTGAGGAAATTTTTCACACTAGATGTTATCACAAAGTGATACCCCATTGTCACCTCAAACATCCATCAATGGGTCTTCCCACACCTCATCCCATCAAATGTAATGTTATTTGTCCATAACCAATATAATGCTCCCCACCATAAGAGTATAGTTATCTTCAATCAAATACCCCTAATGTTATTCTTCTGTGGACCATTCCCTATATATCACCAAACATAATGAAAGGATTGGACATGATTTTTCAAATTTGAGAACTAATAAGAAACATTAAATTACTACTCATTCCTATATTTGAGAAGCATCACCCATGACATGCACTAGAATTCAATAAAAAATGAGTGTAGCTCTCTCCCACGACCTATGGAAGACTCCCCATAATATGAATTTCTTAATCATTCCTCTGGGTGACCTCTTGATAGACCAAACATCGCATCCCCTTATTTCCTAATAAGACGTGCATATCAAATACCTTGGTCATTAGGCCCACAAACAACTCAATAAACCCCAATGGTCCTTATCCTTCTCATGCCCACTTAATGACCCACCATCTAATTATCTCACAGATATCGAACATGAAATACATAAAAATCATTCATGTTTAGTAGGCATATGCTCCAAAACCACCTGATCCTCTTCACCATTGTTTCACATGCTTTCTATTGAAGTCTCAAAAGAACTAAATAGTTTAACCTTATGGTAAAACCCAATTATGAACCCAAATCACACTCTTGGGAATCTTATACCATCATATAGGGCTCAAGTGAGTAACCACTAATAATGGTCCTCATTCTTATTGATCCCATATAACTAGATTTTCATCGGAACTCCTCTTCAAAATCATAAATCTCAATTGTTTCATGGTCTATCTCACTATTACACATTACACAAGAATCATCTAAACACTAATGTTTCCCATCCATGGTCTAATCATATACTTAACTACCACCTTGAACCGTTCTAAGTAACATGTGTCTGCCTATTCTATCATCGAGAACTACACACATACACAAAAGTAGTTCTAGGAACTAGAAAATTCCAACCTTTGAATAAAATCTCTATAATACAACACTCTAGGTTCCTCAAATTCCAAAGCACTAGAACTCATAGTGTTTCTTATATAATGGGCATTAAGGAATCACCCTGTGTATACCATGTGCTCAATATAATGTTCCATGAATATATTCCAACCCAAAGAATACACTGACACTTCTATATCTATAGAACATGTAATCTTGAGTTACCCCCACTTAGGTTATCCTCATAAAGAAATCTAAACAACAACCCACTAGGATCTAAATCAAGTTTAGAGGTCTCTATTTTTCTAACCAATCCAAACAAGTTAAGTGTCACAAAAGGCCACAAATCATGGAATGTAATCAATGATCATATCTCCAAATCAGATGGAAACACACAAGACAACCTACCGCATAAGGGTCTCATAAAAGATAACCCGACATCACATGTAAAAACTATCATCCCACTAGGATTAAACTATCACTGATCATCCACATACAAGACTACTCAATCGAGTCTCATAATAATATTAGCTTGAGTCCACAAAAAAATATTTTGTATAGGATGATCCTTATTAAGTAACCACTAGAATAAGGTTTAGTTAGATAGAATTCTATTCCAAGATATATGATGAAACACCATATTTTTTGTTACATGAACATTATATAAGTGAACATTTAAAACAATCACCTAGAAGGGGTTCATCATCAATCCATAAAATTCCAACAATAACCTATAAGAATAAAAAAACATTCCCATCCTTGAGGGATCATATAATCACCACTTCCACCAATCTTCAGGAAATAGGATCCATATGACCTTCCATCAGATAAAAAGTCATTTAAAAGCCAGGAAAGCTAAGTATAATTCCATCATGAACATAACTGGGTAAATGTTTTATGAGATGTTTATGAAACATTAAACAACTAAGATTATATATTGAATGAAAAAATTCACACTAAAGGGACCCTTATATGTTATGTTATTTTCTAAGTGTTGAGAATGATGAAAACATATACCTCTAGCCTCCACAAGCCAAGTTCCAAAATCCATAATAAATCATAAACCTCAAACATCATATTCATCACACAAGGTGAAATCATCCACGTATAGCATCTAAAATCTATAGCATCACTCCCTTTCTGGGATACCTGGATATCCTACCAGATCAGGTATTTATGGACCACCCACATGGTATCCATAGAATTCTATGACACATTCCAATATATCTTGACATCCATATCCAAAATAATAAATAAAAATAAAAAGAACCTCTAACAGCACTTTGTTACATCCCAGTGCCCCATACCACTAATCGATGCCTGGACTAGTGGTCACTAATGTACCTCATACATGCCTCCTTATACGTAAGAGGGTACCAACTAGCAGCAAGGTTCTAAGGATGTACTATGGGGTGACTATAACCCCAATATTGGGCTGTATGATCATAAATAAATAACTAAGAATAATATACATTAGGGAATAAATAAAATAATGAATAAAATATACATTCTATAAGATATGAAATGAAATAATAAATCACCAAACAGTATTGTAGTGTTTAATACTAGTCACCTACTAGGCCAACCAAATACATAAAATTGAAATAAAAGAATAAAAAAGGCATAAATAAAATTTCAGGTGGCCACACAACAATCCTCAATCCTTAACATGTCATGATATCTAAATCACATATGAGGTTCTCTAGTTAAATAATGAAATCCAAGGACATGATTCAACCTGAACTTGAAAAAAGTGAGGGTTGATTAGGTACCTATATTTCATGGCCATCCGAGTATCAAGTGATTACAAAACTCAATAGGGAACCACCAATTTATTCATATACTTTAGCATAAATTCCGTGATATGTTCATGTTACATTATTAGGATATTAAATAATTTCTGAAAATAAATGAACAAAATAACCAATGATACATACTTTATCCGGATGTATGAATGTCTCTAACAATATTATGTAGACCGTAATAACCCACATACCATACAATTTTTGATCCTTAGTTCTTTAACCCCAATATACCATATATAATTCATCCAGTTTTAGGTAGTCTATGAGATATTTAAAATGACTATATGTCTAATATAATAGACTTGGGTCACTTTGGTATAAATATAAGTATCATAGACCTCCATATGGAACTTTTCTCACCCTAGGTATTTCCCATAAGTATCACATACCTGAGGAATGATCATAAAAATATCCATCCTAGTATATTAAACCTTCACCAGGAATAAAATTTATAGCATATCCACTAATGGTATCACACTACTCACCTACAAGAGTTTTATCAGACATTATTATCAAAAACATCCCCTATGTGAGTTTTATAATCCAAGGGAATATGCCTGCAATTATCACATACCTCCCCTATGAAAGGTTTATAATCTAGGTAATTACAAAATGAAACACCACCCATAGGTAATTTTCTAAGAATAAAATAGAAGATATCTCCACACGTGTATTTTTTAAACAAGAATTAAAGATTTCCCCTATAGGTATTTTCCATATTATAACAAAATAACCCCATTAATAAATTCTAAGTCTTATTATACGAGAAATAAAGAAAAAGGTTTGTCTAAATGTCAAAACCCATCATCACTGTCAATACCCTATCTAACCCCCATCATAGGGTTTAAAACATCACTAGGGAACCCGATGGTGTCCCCTGGGTCAAAAATATTGTTCAAAACCATAGGCTAACTAGGATATACCTATTTGGTAACCCACTATAGTGGTGCTATAAATCACACCTTAAATTATAGGTTTAATCAAGGTCAATCACTCACAAAACCCATGGTAATGCTATGACCCACTAGAATTAACCAATACTAACTCATCACTTTTATTCCTGAGGATGGTCTAAAGGAACTTATTATAGGGCCTCTAGACTAAGACTAAATATGTTTTATTTGGGGTTTTCACATTAAATGGGTCTCAATAGTCTAGTTTTGTTGATAGATAAGGCCTTTCCCATCAATGGTCTATGAATATGGCCAGTGGTAAAGGCCTAATATTGCTGTTTCACTTTTTTTTAACAAGGGAATATAAATTTAATTTATATTTTAACTAATAATTAAATATTTTTAATTAAAAAACCCATCACCCTCAATGGAATGATTTCACATCTCAATAATCCTTAAAAAACTCATAAAATTCATATGTAATGTATGGATACCTACTACCTCATATTGAAGTCAAACCCTATTTAATTACAACTGAAAAACTCCATCCTGTGCTCATCCCATGATCAAGAAACCACCATCCAACCACCTGAGGCCGGAACCACACTAGGAAACCATGATTAATTAATTATAAATTTTTTATTTAATAAAAAATTTAAATTAAATAGGAATAAATACCAAAAACTAAACAAGTAATCCTATAACACTAAAATCATGGAAAAAGATGTGTAGTCCACTCTTGATTCACCCTAAAGTAAATGCCATATGAATTCCCAAATTAAAATTTCCTATTTAATATCCCATTTTATGAAAATTTTCAATAACCGAAGGAAAACCATATTGAGATATAACTTTTCAAAAAAAAAGTGCGACAATGTGAAAATATATTCTTGGGTTCTCCTCTATCTAGTCTAACCAAAATACCCCTTGATCAAGGTGATTTCAACTATGATATAATTGAAATCACCCAAAACCCAAAAAAAATTGGATGAAATCAGTGGATATAAAGGGAGAAAAACATAGAAGTAAGGGAGAGGAAGAGAATTCTTGGAACCTCTATCTGATTGCACACAAAATCACCAATAATAGATGATGAATATAATGGGAGTCAACAAATGTTGGCCCTCTTACACGCTATTGCATTAGTGGAAAGGGAATAGGGCCATGATCCCCCTATTAAATTATGAAAAAACACAAATGGAATGTTTCAAATCATGAGACAAATGGTCACATCATGATAATTTGGGATTTCCCCTAGATCCATTAGCCATCCATATTTCACATATTAAAACAACTTTTGAATCATTTCATATCAGGAATAACACCTTAATGTTGTTAAAGGGTCACTATAGTAGTTTTCTACAGCCTCAAATCCCACGATCCTTCCCTGTTGCTCACTCGAACCCTTGAGATATTCATCGACCCTTAAACCATATCAAATAACACCATTTATGGATGTTAAAACCATTGGAAAAAAATTTTTATTCCAAATTTTAAAAACAAACCCCCCACCATTGAAAAATTTAAATTTTCCAGAAATTCAAACACCCGTATGGATACAAGGAATTACGAATCACATTGTAGATCCAAATGAAATTTCATTATAGGAAACCACATCACTTTTTAGATAAGTAGAATTATACTGAAATTTTATTTCTTAAAACACCATATAATTTTTTGTTCAAACATTAAGCAACTATATTTTCATTAATACTTAAATCAATAACAAGTAAGTACAAGTAATTAATGTGAATCTTATAGGAAAAACATGTTGCATGCTTAATTCACTAGCTTTTATCTGAGCCCTATGATTGATAAATATACCCCCTATACCATATTATAATTCTCAATTACAAACAACATATCACCCATAGTTCCTAGTTGTTACGCTTGACATGCACTAGGAATATGAATTTCAACCGATGTCATTCTCGACAAATATGTGCTCAGTCTACGTGATGATTCCAGACAATCCATCTCCCTCACTAAAAAATTCTATTCAATAAAATTACATAATATAACACCACTTTATAAATCTCTATGATGAGCTAATCGAATGGTTCCCACATGGGGCATCGATAATGACCTCAAGAATTCCTCCCCTCATGCCATAGTTTGTCGAATAATAGTGAGGACCTAGAATAGTCATGGGGAAACTATGACTCATAATAAAAATCCTAAGGGTCATTCTCAATTATAAAAAAATTTCAGCATGATTTTTCTATATAAAAAACATCCCAAAAAGCTATAGGTATAAAATTTGGATCCCCATAGTCCCCCACTATCCAAAATATAATTTAGTGAATCTATCTACATGATGCATCATTTTATAACTAAGTAACAACATATATATATATATATATATATATATATATATATAATGAAAATACACACTTCCCAACACTTGCTAAAAATGACTAAAATTAAACAAACCTTCATCCTGGTAAAGCTAATCATCCCATTCTAACCTCTGACTCCAGACTCCATCCATGCTAATAATAATAACATATGTGTATGCATGTGTAAATATTTTTATATCTTTTCTTATACCTCATAATACATATTCATATATATAAATTTTTATAATAAAAATATAATAATAAATATATAAGTATTGTGTAAATATACATGAGTATTATTCATAATATCATATGAATATGAATATGAATATATTAGTTTTATATGAATAATATTTAATGTATGAGTTATTTTTTATATAGTGATCACTATATATATTTTATAATATAAGTATAACAGAGTACATAAATTTTAAAATAATATATATATATATATATATATATGTTATATTGGGTGTCTAATTACAATGAAACACACACAACACACACCCCACACCCATAGGTAGGAAAGACATGCCATAGCCCCAAAGGGATAACTCATCCACTTGACCATTTATTTATATATAAGATAGTCCCTTAGAATCTATTATAAAGGTCACAAAAATCCATCAACACATGGTCTGTAGGCTTTGAATATAATCCCAAAAGGGAATATAGTGGCCAATAGTGTACATTGCACTCTATTTGAGATCACTACCTTATACCACAAGCCACCACTCGAAGGTTGTGTCTAGCACCGACCGTCATTCTACATCCAGATGTAACCTCGATCTCGCTGAAGCTATATAAGTATGAAATGCAACACCAACTTAATTTTACACTATACATGTGATTCTAACAAGCGATAATAGACTTCCATGCATTAAAAAGTTCCATTAATCCTCACATTGACACACTCTACCATGTTGTGCCACCATCTCTTGCTCCACTCACTACTAACCGTTGTCGGCCATAACTCCCCCACCATCATTTTCATGTAGGGAATTTGATTAATTATATTGTACATGTCATGTGGAACCACTGATGAAATGGTTTCATTTAACACCCACACACAGTTCCCCCCCAATTTAACTAGTTTTTGAAATGAAGTGATAGTTGGGATTTAAATGATAGCCCTACAAATGCATCTATGGTGTGTGGAGTCACTCAACTACAACCCCATCCACAATATATATATATATATATTAAAAAAAATATATTTACATCTATAAATATATATATTATAAAATATTTAATAGAGATTTTTTTTCTATATTTAAATATGTATTATTTTCATTGTGATTATAAATTATATAATGGGAAAAAACCTATTTTATTTAAATAAACATATATGTTTTTTATATAAATCATTTTTAAAAATATAAAAATATGTATATATAAATTAAATTATTTATGGTGCCTCTTATCAGTGTAAAAAATAATAAATGATAAAGTAAATCATTTATTATCTCTAGGTAAATCACTAATAAAGGGTGCCATTTATTAGTATTAATAAAAGAACGAACAAAGATATTCTTTTTATCAATGATCATTTTGGACTAATGAAGATATAATTTTTCAAAGCTTTAAATTACTAAGAATACACTTATACCCTATATCAATGTAATTTTTTAAGACTGATAATGGGTAACACTCAATATATAATAATTTTTAACAGTTCTTGGATATCCCTCATTGTCCTGGTCTAGAATGTCCATCAAAATATCCAAGTGAGTTAATTATATAATGACCCAACCATTCAATTTATTAATTGTTTTATTATTTTTCAACATGTATTTGAATTTTTGTTTGAATTTACCTGAAAATATTGATTTTTTAAATTTCAATGTTGGCCACAGTATTTGGTGCATAATATATGGAAACTATCCAGTAACCATGTGATGGCCTATAATTCATAGTGGACATGTTTTAAAAGATTGGAGAATAGTTTCCAAATTTTTTTTAGCTAAATTGTGATTATATAAATATGTGTCTAGTGAGGGGTGTATAGTTATATCACAATTTAGTAAACCATGTGACCAAACTAGGTGACTTTCCCTATTTTTAAAAATTTATTAGAAATTTCATAATTTATCCTTACAAATCTAGGCTCAAAGGGGGTTCCTCCTCCCTTCCATTCACTTGAAATATCTCTTAAGGGCTCTAGGTGCATCCTATTTTCTCTCATCATAAATTTAGGGACTAATTTATTCAATTTCTTAGTTATTTCTGAATGAAAACACCAATTTCTACTTTTATTATCCATTCCCTCTTGTATTCCCTTCTCCTATAATCTTTATATATTCTTAAACAAACCCTATAGTGATGGATTGATTTTTTTAATTGTTTCTTGTGATGTAAAGGTGGGTGGATTGTGTTTTCGGTCCACCTACCTTCATATTTTAAGGTTTTGTCGCATTCAAACATGGGTATGGTTGGTGTCCCCATTACTTTATTTAGGTTAATACAAACTTTGGGTTTTAATTAATGGTTTCAATTTAGTTCTTATATTTTGATGAGTGACTTGAATTAAATCCCTTTGTTTTCTCCTATGATGTTTCCCTATGAATTAAAATATATATATATCAATATGGATGTGAATACACAAACACAAACATAAATATATTCTTTGTTGAGTGAATATATATATTTTTATAGGTATATATACATAGAGAGAACTCATAAGAATCCATAATAAAAAATTAGGTTTTTTAAATTCACTATCGGTTTCCAAAAATGTTTTTTAAAATATATTTATAAAAGTTATATTTAAAATTCATCAATTAGATTATTGTTTAACACTTTTAGAAAAATATTTTGATTCCCACTTTTGGTTTTTCAATTATATTAATGTATGGAAGGTATTCATAGAAAATTTTTACCAGTTTCAAATTGAAATGTAGTGTTTGTAAAATGAAAGGGTTTTCATGTAATGTATGAACCTCCATGGAATACATATCTTTTGGTTAATTATAAATGTTATAGTTTTCTTTTACAATGTTTTTTATCATTGGAAGTTTTAGAAAGATGTGTTGAGTATATTTGGTTGGCTTATGTTGATATGTGATTGACAGGTTGTATGTAATGGTTACCACACCTCAATTTATTAATATTGTGATGCAGATCCTTGGGTTCCTAGTGAGGGATAAGACATGGATAATATCTAATCCTGATTAGATGGACTAGATCCTCTATGGTATGATAGTCCCTAGAGTAGTTCCACTGGTGAGGCTAATTGAGATGATATTACTGGTTATAGACTTGGAAACACATCGATTGACTTGAAGATAATGCCAACATGAGTACATATAGGGATACCTCAATGGATGCTTTGATATTTCCCATGATTATAAATTTTATGTTCCATACTATTTACTTATTTTATATCCCTTTGTTTTATTCTATTTTCAGTTTTTATATTCTACTATGACAAGCTCATATGTATATAATTTATATTAGGTTATTCCACTTTATATATTTTCCTAGTTGGTGTTTTTTATGGTCATCTATTATTATTTTCGTTTTTGGGGGTGTTTTTAATAGTGGATTTATTAAAATAAAGATTTTTAGAGATATTTTAATGAAAATGATGTTTTTTTTGGAAAATTATAAAACCTTATTTTAAATAAAATGTTTTCAAACTGGAATATAGGTGCTAGTTTTTGGAAAGAAAATGAATGCATTCTATAGAGATCTCCTACCATGTTACTTTATGATCACAACCTACTTGTGCCACTTAGCATTGATGGAGTCAAGAAATTTTCAATTTCTAGGATTAGATTCTAGATTACTTTTGGAGATTCTTGGTTTTGTGGATGGATGATGACCAAATGGTTACATGAAGACCATGTCGATTATTTTTGGTATTAATTTTTATATATTTTCAATGTATTAGCTACACTAACCTCTTATTTTCTAGATGCTTTTCAGTTCCACAGTTTTGGTATTTATTTCATATCTTTTTATCTATGTATATTATATTTAATTTTTTTGTTATTTTTTTATTTCTAGATCTGCAAATTTGATGTTACGCATGGATATCGGATAATTGGAGTGTTAATACTTGAATTCATGGGGAAGAATCATTTATTTTATTATTAATTGTATAATTGATTTACTTGAGCTCATATTTTATTCCTTGGCATTAATATTCATCTTGAGATAATAGAGAACGTGCCTCAGGTATGTCACAAGATAACATGGGTACTTAGATTAGGGGTGACTCAAAGTTGTTTCATGAAAAATGGTATTAGATGATAGGATTTTTGAAGACCTAGGTTCTTGGACAACCTTTTGTTATTTGGAGTGTCTAGTATAATGGATATTGGACTATTGAAACACTAAAGGAATGTTTAGAGAGATCCATGTGAGAACTTACTCATTTTTAACCTCAAGTTACCAAGAAATATAGGGTTGTAAGTATTGAATTATTACTTTTATATAATTTTTAGTTGTATTTTGTTTTTTTATGGTGTTTTTGGATTTATTAAAGGATATATGTATTTAGGGGATGAAAATGGTAGTTTAATTAGCGTCGCATCCTGATACTACAGAACCTAACAAATCATGAAGATCCTGAATGCCTAGTTAGGCATGAATTCCAATGGCGGTTTCATGATTGGTACACAGTTCAAAAAACCATGTGGATAAGTCACACACAAAAACACGTCATTCATAAAGAAGTTAATATATTGTACAATGTTATTATTTGGTTTTTTGTTAGAATTTCGAATTAATATGGTTGATTGAAAAATAAAAATGTACTCTATTTTTTGAAAATTTATAAATGGATTTTTTATGTGATATTAGTTTTGAAATGAAACATTTATAATTTAGAAGTGGTTTTCTATAATTAGTTAAAATGGGATAGACTATGAAAGGGGATGATTTATTTTTTCAAATGAATTTTATGAATTTAAAAATGGATTACAAATGGGTAATTTAAGGAATTAAAATGTCTCAATGTAAAAATAGGGATTTAAAAGGCCAGTTTTGATTTAATTCACACTATGGTTCATTGGATTATAATAATTAATCATTCCTTTAGAGTGGTGTAATTATTAATGGGACCTCTTTCATTATGTTATTTAATGTATGAAAAATACAAACTTCCAAAATCATAACAAGAGGGTTGTATCCTAATATTTCAATGTCTTCCTCCCAGTTATTGACTCTTCCTAGGATTCAATATAACAACCTAAACACGCACTTTAGGATCCTTTGTTTAAATCCATAATTTTACATTCTCAGATAATATAATAATAATTGTGACCTAAATTCTACATCTAAACCTTACAACATCAAAAAGGAAAACATGGATCACTTACATGATGGAGGACCTTTTAGGTTTAGAGTTTTAGGGAATTTGGACAAACTCTGATATAAAAAATTCATATTAATTTAAATGATAATTTTTCCACTTAACACATCTATTCTGTTTCACATTAATAAATCATCATCATCATCTATATCAAATACATTATAGATAGGACTTCTTCAACATCATTCTTTGAAACCAATTGAAATGTAAAAATAATAATGGTGAGATCATTTTACCATTAAGGGTAAACATAAGCATTATCAATTGAATGTAATCAATGGGAATAAGAGTGCATAAGGGTATAATGAAAAAATAAAAGTGCATGAGAGAATCATAAAATAACTCATACTCATACACACTTGGATCAAGAATATAAAAGCATGGAATCAAATGAGTTATCTGAATCAATAATCATGATCTATATGATATCAATCTCGATAATTAGAAACATTTTAAACAAATTTCAATCATAAATTAAACACTTACATACTTAGGAAATCATTTTCACTTCACTCTTAAAACCACTCTTCAAAATGTAATAAACATACATTCAACATCCATACCTAATTCATTGTTGGGATATTATGGACCCACTCTTTGTTAGTTTAACATAGAACCACTTATCATTAGTTTTTCATGGAACCACCTGTCACTAGTTTATAAGAAAACCAACTGTAATTGGTTGATAATATTACCACACAAAAAAATTCCAAGTTACATTACAAAATAATAACAAATAAAACCTTTAATTTAATCATAAACTCATTGGAAAAAACATTACCTCATTTATAACATTATTAACCCATGGAATAGAATTGGGTTCTATAATAATCTCTTTGAAACATGGTTAACCCATGGAAAAGAAATGGGTTTTATAAAAAATATCATTGAATCATAATTAACCCATGGAAAAAATGGGTTTCATAAAAATATCTTAGAAACATGAATAATTATAGAAAATAAATGGGTTCTAAATAATCTCTTTGAAACATGATTAATCCATGGAAAGGAATGAGTTCCATAAAAATATCTTTGAAACACGATTAATGCTTTGATAGGAAATGGGTTCCATAACATTCTCTTTGAAACCTGATTAACCCATGGAGAAGAATATGGTTCATTATAATAAGATTAACCCATGGAAAAGGGACATGTTCCAGAATAATCTATTTGAGTCATGGATAACACTTTTGAAAGAAATGGGTTCTATCACAATCTCTTTAGGAAATAATCAACATGTGGAAATGAAATGGATTTCATTATAATCCCTTTGATAAAATCATAATCCAGCTAAATAATGAATTAAGATATTATCAATAAAAAATATCCCCAATGGATAAAAGTAACAATAAGGGGTTTTGATTTTGATGAATGGAAATTCCATTAAAATATCATTAACAACATTGAAAATAATCATTAAACATTTAATGTTTCCCATACCAAAATGAATTATTTGAATCATAATCCCCATGACAGAAATATATTTACAAAAAAAATTAAATAACATGATAATATATACATTCATGATATTATATGTTGAAGGGGATGTATATACACCTCTTAAAATAAGGTGCGTGAATAACATAAAAAATAGCGCCTCATTGAAAATAGGTTGAGATAAAGTTCATTAACTCTTTGGTAACTTTGAAATGATAAAACCCACGAATGATAGATCCTAAAATGGATATGTAATCCCCCATGAATTTAATGATAATAATAATAAATACATTCATGTGAAATATATACACCACACAAAAGAAAATAGTGGTGAATAAGGCATAAGTCTCGAAAAAATAAAAGTTAGACCAGAAATCCCCTTACCTTAAGTCTAATTCACCAGGATTTTTCATTATCTTCATAAATAATAAACTTATGTTCATTATTTATTTTCCTAATATTATTTTCAAGTTTATTATTAATTTTATTTCACTTATAATAAATTTATATATAATTACTTAATCAATTATGTTTATATTTGATGTTTGGACAATATTTGGCATATGTGTCAAAACTGACTTTGGTAGGTTGACTAATGTCAATGAGGAAATTTGGTTTTCTTAAACATATAAAGAATAATAATTATGAAATAATAATCATATTAATACGTCAATTATACTTTTGAAACCAATCATGAATGATGGTTATGAAAAATGAACCAACATTACAATCATGGAGATGATATTCCATATGAATGCATGAGTAATGTTCCCATTTTTTCAATGATCATCACAGAAAGAAGGTAAGTAGAATTTATCTTTAAATAGTGATAATTATATCCTAAATAATATATTATTTTATAATATATATATATATATATATATAATTCTTGTGAAGAAAAAATAATCAAATCGCTTTGAAGAGCTGGTAGCCCACACATCCATGAACGACGTTATCACTTTTTCAGTGTACAAAAAAGTGATAAAAATGATATATTTCATTTAAAGAAAGGAAATTATGTCATTAATATCACAATTATTTCATTTATATCATGTATATTCATTATATTTAACTTATTACCTTTCATTTAATACATTATTAAAAAACACATCACATCGCTTCACTAGGCGGTAGTCCACCTTACACATGAGCAACATTACTGTACCCCCAATGGTATGAAATTTAAAAAGGTTATATATTATATAATGACCCAAGAGGTAGTATTATGTTATAAAAATTATAAAAATCTTTAATAAACTACAAATATATCATTATTCCCAACCTTTAAAGGTTTTAATGGAGAAACAAATGACATTGGTTGGTGAGACAGTAGTTCGCTGTACACTTGAACGATGATTGTGTATCCCATTTGATAGAAGTGTGTGTAGGTTTAGGAAATAACCATAAAATAAAAACAAATAATTATATTGGGGTTAATGAGGTTATTTTATAAGCATATAATAATAAGAATTTAAGGGGTGGATAAACAAATAAAATAAAAGTGCTCGTTGAAGAATGATATATCTTCTTCAGGTAACAATTTTGGGTTCACACCAAAGGGATTCATTGGTTTTATTTATTCATAAATTAATGATTATAAGACAATATTATTGATGTTATAAATTAACGTTGGTATATTTTGTACAATAATTAATTCTTGAGAGTTGTGAAGAAGTGGGGAGTGTGAATTCCCTTTTATTGTGGAGGAGTGTCATTTTTGTAAACACAAAAGGGTAAAAACTATTGGGAGGTTTACCTTAAATAATGTGCCTCAAATAATGATCCATTATTAATAAAATATGTTATATTCTCTATATGTGTCTATAAAACTAGTTTTTACATGTTTATAGATCATTTGGATCCTTTTGATTAATGTTTAACAACTATGTAAACTCGTTTTTACCTTAATTACTGCAATTAATTTTAATTTCATTCACTAATATTTTTGGTAAAAAACTATATTGAATTTAATATAAATTATAAATTATTATTATTGTAAATATTTAATCTATTTTTATAAATTCCTATAATAGAGGTGGCAAAAAATAATTTTAAATTAACCCCACAGATGGGATGAGACAATGAGATTTTTTAAAGAGAAAAAGTTCAAAAGATTTAAATTTTTTTATATCCAATTTAAATGTAAAATTTATTCAAATGAAATAAATTGTATTTAATGATTTATAATTTATCAAAATTTAATTTTATACTAATTTGAAATATAATTTAACTATATAAATAAATTAGATGAAAATGTAGTTTTTAATTAAAATTTATTCTTTTTCACTATTTATCAAAAAAAATTAATCTTATTAGAAAAATACCAAATATTCACTAGAATTAAATTCTGATATCCCAATTTAAATTTATTTTTTTCAAATAAAATTAAAAAAATAATCAGATTTAGTTTTAAAATAAGCGTGTCATTAAAAGGCGGCAAAACCCCATTTTATAAAAATAAAGATTCTTATTCTTAGAATTGGATTTATTCATATATTATGCCTATAAAAATTATATGATGAATTTATAAAAAATAAATGAATATATAACTTTTAAATTTCATTAATTTTTTTCAATAATAGTAATTAATTTAGTTTATTAATATATAATGTCATTTTAGTCAAAGAAAACCTTTTTTCATTAAAACATATCCTTTATATTGAATTTGCTTTTATTTTAATTTATAATTAATTGTTCCCAAAATAACTAATTATATATAAATGTTTAAAACATATTTTCATAACTCAGTTAATTTTATTCGTTCCTTCCATTCAATTGGATAGGTGATGACTGTTATAATATTAATAGTATATTCTTGTCTCGTAAGATTCAACCATGCATGTAAAATAAGTTATAGAAAAAACTAGATGTTAATTTTAATGAATGATAAACATGGTTTTGTATATAGAGTAATCTAATACATTAATTTCATTTAAAAAATATATAAAATAATTCAAATTAATATGAAATAATATATTTCATAAAATATAGATATTTTATATCCTACCCCCTTAAAATTTATTATGGCCACAAAATTAATCGTGGTTAACAACGGACTGTCATTTTTTAGAATACTATTATTGAAATCCACATCATACAAAGGGTTAATAAAAAATACTCTTAGAAAGGAAAAATGGGAAACCTAATGTCCACCAAAAGTTATGCATAACTAGGATTCTACATAGAGAGAACACATGTGAGAATGGATTAAAAGAAAAAATAATCATAGAGATTGATTGAGGTCATTGATCACAAATAAGTGAATGATCAATGGAAATTTAAGGGCCAAACAAATATAATGATCTAAAAGACCAACCGTTCATCATAAATGAACATACTAGGATAATAATTTTGTTTCAAGTTCCTTTTCCTAGTGTTAAATAATAATCTTACCATGTATTCCAAGAGAGAAAAAGGAAATAAACTTGATGATTATAATTTCATCCTTTAATCAATTTCCCCCAAAAAATCATTTCTTATCCAAACGATGAGTATTCAAGATGATTTTTTATTTTCTAAAGCACTAAAATCATGTTCTAAAGACCACATAACCATAAAAGGGTTAATTGAGATATTCTACAAATCTTTAGACATTAACCAAAACCAAAATGGTAAAAACATAGTAAGATAATTTCCAAAATGAGAAAACCTTCATATGATACATTAGTCATCAAAATTAATACCCAAAGTTCAAACCAAACCACTCCATAAACAAAAATCCTTAAAATTCATCAAACATTTCCTGATTATGTTTTAAACCCAATGATTTGAAGGATTTAATAATATTTTATTTTGAGATAAATCAACCATTATTATTAAAATAAAATACCACATGTTTGTAAAATAAATATAATATTAACATGTAAAAATTTTGTACTAACCTAGATATCACATAGGCTAGTGGTAGGTAATACACCATTTTCACCCTTTGGTTGTGGGTTCAAGCCTCATGGCCTTTCCAGATGTGACATGTTGTCACCCAAACTTCAGGTTTTCCCTTTATTTCCTTTAAACATGAAAAAATTAATTCCTTTATAAAAACAATTCATCATGATCCTAGGGGTTACAAATACCTCATCCTAATAAAAGGACTCCAAAAAAATTCATTAATAATTTCAAAATTTATACTACTTAAACCCTTAAATAATGTGCCTATGACTTTGAACACATGGTAAAACTATGATGATATCCATAACTCTTAAGATAACCTTGCATGATAACATCATAATCTCCAAAATTATATAAACTGACCTTTGGTACTAAATATATCAACCCATAATCCGCACTCCTAGATCCTTTGCTGAAATCCATAACTTTACATTCCCAGTTTTGATACCAATAATTATGACAAAAATTTTTCATCTAAATCTTTCAACATTAAAGGGAAAACATAGATCACTTATATTATATAATAAATTTTAGGATTATAGTTTTACATAATTTGGAAAAATTACTACATAATCAATTCATTTGACTCAAAATTAGTACTTCTACCACATAATGTAACTTTTGTTTTTCACATTAATACATCTTCAATATCCATATAAAATACCTTATAGAAATAAATCATAAAACATCATTCTTTTAAAAATAGGGAAAAGGAAACATATGAAGGGTGACATTAGATGCTTAGTAAGGTTAAAAATAATCATTAACAATTTAATTTTACCAATGAGTATAAGAGTACATACGAGTATAATGAAATAATCAATGTTCATGAGAGAATCAAAAAATAACTCAAACCCATCAATAGAAAGATTGTATAATATGAAAACATGGTAATATAAATATTCATCAAAAAATCAATAATCATGATCTATGTGATGTCAATATCAATCATTAGAAACATTATAAACCCATAGCATGCATAAAGTAAAGATGCACATACTTAGGAAATAATTTTCACTTCACTCTTATAATCACTCTTACAAATGGAAGAACCATATTGTCATCTTCCATACCCAATGCATTAGTGGGATATCACAGACCCACCCATCATTGGTTTATCACTGAACCTCCTATCATTGATTTATCATAGAACCAACCATCATTAGATTATAATATAACCACACATCATTGGTTTATAACATAACCAACCATCAAATTTCCAAGTACCATAAAAAAATCCTGAAACATAAAAGATTTTATTTCATCCAAAACTTATAGTAACAACCATTACCCTTTTTTAATTTGTCTAACCCATGAAAAAGAAACAGGTTCACTAATAATCTCTATGAAACATGGTTAACCCCTGGAAAAGAAAAGGGTTCCCTAAAACAATATTCGAAACTATAATATACCATTGATAAAAATGGGTTCTATATCAATATATATGAAACCGAAATAACCCAAGGAAAGGTAATGGGTTCTATATCAATGCATTAGAAATGTGATTAACCCATGGACATGAAATAGGTTCCCTGAAAATCTATTTGAAACATGATTAACCCATAAATATGAAAATGTATCATAAAAATAATATTAACCCATGTAAAATTATTAGGTTACAAAACAATCTCTTTGAAACATGGTTATATCATAGAGAAGAAATATGTTCCATGACATCTCTTTAGAACATAATCAACCCCTATAAAAGAAACAAGTTTCATAACCATCCAATTGAAACGATCATAATCCATCCAAATAAATAAATAATATGGTATAAATATATTATATAACCATTTGAGGATAATTAAGAACAAGGTTTCTCAATGTTTATGAATGGAAATTACCATAAAAAATCATTAAAAACATGTTTGAGGAAAATAATCATTAAACATCCAAAGTGTCCCATACCACCATGAAACATTTCTATCAGAATCCCCATTAAGGAAATATATTTAAGAAAATATAAAATAACTTGATAATAAATAAATTCATGATATTATATGTAAAATGGTCTATATATACACCTCATAAATGAAGGTATGAGTATAACACCAAAAAAAATGGATCAATAAAAGGAAATTGAGATGAAGTACCTTTCCATTTTGGTAAATTTGAAACTGTAAACCCCAAAAAATATAGATCCTATAATGAAAATGTATAACCCAATAAATTTAAGGATTATAATCATAAAATACATTCAAGGGAAGTATATACACCATACAAAAAAGAAGACTGGTGAATAAGTCATAAGTTTCCCAAAAAATAAAAGTTTGACAAAAAATCCCCTTACCGTGAGCCTGATTCATCATGATTATTCTTTATATTCCTGAATAATAAAATTATATTAATTATTTAAATTCTTGGTAACCATTTCTAATTTTATTATTAGTTTTATTACATTTATAATTATATAATAAATAATTAATTAATTAATAAAGTTTACCTCAGATGTTTTGATCATATTTGGCTTATGTCTCAAAACAAACATTGGTAGGTCCAATAATAAACTTTTGTTAATTATAAAAATTCTTTTGAACCTATTAAGAGTTTATTATTACTTTTATTTCAATAATAAATAATTTATATATAATTACTTAATCAATTATGTTTACATCGGATGTTTTTACCATATTTGGATTATGTGTCATAACCGAATTTGGTAGGTCAAATAAGGTCAAGGATGTCATTTAATTATTTTAAACATATATAGAATAATAATAATGAAATAATTATAATTTTTTATATCTTTTATACTATTAAAACCTAGAATTAAATATTTTTATGAAAATTTAACCAACATTACAATCATGGAGATGAAATGTCATACGTACACATGAGTAATGTTCTAATTTTCAATGATTATTATAGAAAGATGGTAAGTAACATTTATATTTTCATAATGATCATTATATGATAAATAAAATATTATAAAATAAAATATTATTTTATATAGAATTATTGTTATGAAAAAATAATATCATCGCTTTGAAGATGCGGTAGTATACACATCCACAAAGGACGTTATCACTTTTCTCAATGTGTGAAAAGGTAATGATGAAAATGATATATTATATTTATAGAAAGGTAATTATTTAATTAATATCATAATTATTTTATTTATATCATATATATTCATTATATTTATTCTTATTTCCTTCCATGTAACATGTTAGTGAAAAAGCTCTGCATCGCTTCACGTGGTAATAGTCTGCCGTACACACAAACAACATTATAATATCCCGTATGATATGAAATATAAATAGGGTGTATATGATATAATGAAATTATATGTATTATAATGTTATAAAAATAATAAATATCATATATAAACTAAACCTACATTATTATTCCAATCCATGAAATGTGGAAATAGAAGAACGAACAACATGATTTTGTGAGGCGGTAGTCCTCTAAACACACAAACAAAGAATGCATACCCCATTTGATGAATGTGTGTTTAGGTGTAGGTAAAAAAATTAAGATAATAAACTCTTAGTATATTTAGTATTCTTAGGTTATAATATAATCATGTATTAAGAAGTATTAAATTTGTGGATAAAGAAATAAAACAAATGTGATTGTTGAAGAACATTGCCTCTTCTTCAGGTAACTTATATTGGTTTGTAATAAATGACATCATTGGTACAATTTATTCCAATATTTGGGAATCTAGGATGATTTTTTGGATTTTGGTAAGTAATATTGGATGATTTTTGATGATCCAAATGTATTGAGAGGTTTGAATAAGTGGGGATAGAGAATTCCTTTTTATAGTGGAGGAGGAGTGACATTCCTATAAATAAAAAAGGTAAATAATATTAGGAGGTCTCCTTAACATCATGTGACTAATATAATTGTTGGAATCCTCATGTTTCAATCTTGTTTTAATGATCACAAATATTGTTACTTTTAATTAATCTCAATCTTCATTGCAAATCTTGCTAATGCTCTTCAATCTCAATAATAAGTACACATCATGTTTTAATGATAACAAATCTTATGATGTTAATTAATCTCTTTATTATTTACAAGACTCATGCATGATCACAATTCTCACATATATTATCACACCTTTATATTTATCATTCAATCTCTTTTACTCTCTCGTGATTAAACTTAATCCATGTTCTGCATATTACTGTCTAAGTCCAAATACAGATATTTGTCTAAGTATGGAGACACCGTGAAGGACTCACCGTGACCAGACACCGTGAAGGACTCACCGTGACCAGACACCATGAAGGACTCACCATGACTAGACACTGTGAAGGAATCACCGTGACCAGACACCGTGAAGGACTCACCGTGACCAGACACCGTGAAGGACTCACCGTGACCAGACACCGTGAAGGACTCACCGTGACCAGACACCGTGAATGACTCACCGTAACCAGACACCGTGAAGAACTCACCGTGAAGGACTCACCGTGACCCAGACACCGTGAAGGACTCACCGTGACCCAGACACCATGAAGGACACACCATGAAGGAAAAACCGTGAGCCACACACCGTGAATAAGACACCGTTTACTTAATCACTGTGACACTATTTCTTAAGTTTTTTTTCAATATTATTTAAATAATTCTAACGATCATATTTTTTGTTTTTAATGCATTTAATGTTGTTTAATGTTAGTTGTTGGCATGTCAGGAAACTGTATCTCGTACCTATGAAAAGTGAATCATTCCTACTGCTAGAACTCATGGAATATAAAAAAAGACTGAGATGTCGTACACAAAAAGGAGGCAACGTGCAAGTGGAAAAGCAAGAAAAGTGTGACGATACAACAAGAAGAACATACATAAATCAGAGAACAATTCGGAACAAGAAGGAGATTGCAAGACCTTCAGAGAACTCTCATGAGTGCAATATAATACTGCTGAAGAACACACGACGAATCAATAGACCTTTCTCACTCTTGATGAAGACAAGCTAAACTACGACACTTTTTTTTCAACAGAAAAACCAGAGAAGGACTCAGAAGCATTCCTGCTAAATCTAACGAGTCCAGAGCTACATTGATAATCACTAGAGCTTTCTAAACTCTCATCTATCTTCTCTACGTGATTAATTTATTAACTTTAGAGCAGTGTGGTGTACTCAGTATATCTCTTACACACACTGTCTCATGCACTGAACTGGAGGATATCAAAATACTCACTCAAATTCTCTTAACTCATGTTTACCCATGTCAACTGTGGAAGAGGTCCTTGGGTGACCTGGTCTTTGTTTTGTTTCCCATGAAGAACAGTGGTAGAGGTCCTTGCGTGGCCTGAATAGTTTTGTAAACTGTTGTTAACCCCAATCCAGGGTGTGGATCAAATTTATATAAATTTGAGAGGACTAAGTCTCAGCTTGAGACTGAACCTCTTGTTATATCTGCTGTGCATCTTTAGTTTAAGTTTATAGTACACTACATATATCTTTTTTTCTTTCGCTGCAATTACTTTGAAATAGAAAACTATTTTGAAGCTACTTTGATAGTTAAATTAGAAAGTGTTTACACTTATTGTAAATCAATAGGTTAGCTTCAAAAGTTAGTTTGACCTTGTGGTTAAATTAACTGAGACCTAATCAATCTTTGGGAAGCTATGTGAACATTTACAATCTGTATAAATTCACTACAGTTTAACTTATTTTATAAATCAGGGGATTTTAACTAGACAATATTTTAACAGAAATTTTAATTGGAACTCAATTCACCCCCCTCTTGAGTGTCCACTCCGACCAACATTTGGTATCAGAGGTTTGGTTTTTGTTTAAGGATTTTCAAGATACTCTGTTTTTCAACTGTGATTTTAGTTTCATCTTTAAAGATCTTAAATTTATGTTAGTTCTAAATTTTTATCTCTTTAAATTATCTTTCGAAAATATCATTATGGATAATAGACTAGAGGGTGTTGCTACTAACAGGCCACCTTTCTTCAATGGTACAAACTATGCTTAATGGAAACTGAAAATGAAAATTCATTTAGAGATCATGGGTTTTGATATTTGGACTGCCATAGAATTAGAATATAAACTTCCCACTACTGTTAGATCCACTTGGGATGAACCTACAAATACTGCTTACAATAATAATTGTAAAGCTATGAATTCCTTGTACTGTGCTTTAGGGGATGAAGAGTTTAACAGAATTTCTGCTTGTAAAACTGCTTTTGAAATTTGGGATACTTTGGGTGTTTCTCATTAAGTAACAACCAATGTTAAAGAAATGAGATTAAATACTTATACTATTAAATATGATAATTTTAAAATGAAGACAGATGAACCTATTTCTGATATGTATGTCAGGTTTAATGAGATAGTCAATACAATGAGTTCACTTGGTAAAGCTGTTCCAGCAAAGGAACAAATTATGAGGATTCTGAGATGTTTACCAGAATGATGGAGAGGCACCTCTGTCTCAATCAGAGAGTCATGTGACATTGCTGCTCTACCTGTCAAAGAACTCATTGGTAAGATTATGATGTATGAGGGAGAACTCAAGGTGAATAAAGAGGAATACGATGAACCTAAGAGAAAATCAATGTCTTTCAAGACTACTGCTTCAAAGACCAAGGACAAAGATACAGCTCAAATACCTACTGATAGTTCAACCAGTGAAAATTCAGACTCTGATAGTGATGCTGAAATGGCTCAGATAGCTAGAAGATTTGAGAAATTTTATAGGAAGAAGAAATTATTCAGAAAATCAAATTACAAAGGAAAGTATGACAATAAGGGACATTGAAAGAAGGATTGGAAAAAGCTAGATAAAAGTGATGAAGTTGTCTGTTATGAGTGCAAAAGAAAAAGACATATTAAAGCAGACTGCCCAAAGCTCAAATTCAAGAATAAATACGATTACAAGGACAGTAAGTACAAAAAGGCTATGAAGGCTACTTGGAGCGCTTCTGAGGATAGCTCAAAAAAATCTGAAGCTTCTGAGACTGAAACCATAAATAAGGAAAACATGTGTTTTATGAAAAACACATCTGAGGTAACCCTAGATACTCCTGCTTTAAATTCTTATTATTCTGAAGATAGTGTAGAATCTGATTCTGATTCTGAAAATATGACTAGTGAGGAATTGTTTGGATATTGTAATATGCTGGAAGAGACATGAAATGAACTTAAGGATAAATACAAATCATTAAAGAAACAACATGCTATCACTACTACTTTTAAAACTGAACTTACTATTGAAAAAGAGAAAAATGATCAACTGTTAAGGGATAACACTGAACTGAAAATGTCTAATGAGCAACTTAGAAAGGATTTAGAGAAGTTCAAAAATGGAAAGGATACACTAACTCAAATGCTAGGAAAGCAAGTTGCACCAAAATACACTACTGGAATAGGCTACAAACCTGGACAGAGACAAATTACTAAGAATAGATTTATTCCTAAATCTGGACAGAATACTACTAGTTCTAGTTCTGGACATTTATATGCTTCAACTATTTATATTCATAGTTACGGATCTAATAAGGTTTATCTTTAAAAATCTATTGATTCTACAAATTTTATGAGACCCATAAGACAAATTTGGGTACCTAATGTTTTGTTAGCTAACCTGTCTGGACCCAAGAAAATCTGGGTACCAAAATCATTTCCTATCTAAATCTATTTGGTAGGGAACCTGCTTAAAGAGCTCATGTAGGAAGACTTGGTACTTGGACAGTGGATGTTCAAGACATATGTCAGGAGACTTCTCATGCTTTAAAATTTTAGTCATAATTGATGGAGGCTTTGTCACCTTTGGTGATAATTCTAAAGGGAAAATCATCGGCTTAGGCCAGATTGGTAACACCGACTCAGTATTAATTTCTAAAGTTTTATTTGTTGATGGACTTAAATATAATCTGTTAAGTATTTCTCAGTTATGTGATGATGGTTTTAATGTTAAATTTGAAAATTATTATTGCAATGTTTTTAATTCTAAAAATGCTTTAGCATTTTCTGCCCTGCGAAATGAAAATGTTTATGCTGTTGATTTAAATTCTTTAGCCATGAAAAATATTACTTGTTTAAATGATTTTCATAAAGAGTCTTGGATTTGGAACAGAAGATTAGGACACTGCAATATACATTCACTTAGAAAACTTACTAGGAAGAACTTAGTGAGAGACCTACCCAAACTTGAGTTTCCAAATGACAAAGTGTGTACTCCCTGTCAAAAGGGAAAGCAACACAAAATCTCTCTCAAACCAAAGAAAGAAGTCTCAACTTCTCAACCTCTCGAGTTGGTTCACATGGATTTGTTTGGACCATCTAGAGTTTCTAGCTTAAATGGGAAGCACTATGTCTATTTCTTAGTAGATGACTTTTCTAGATATACTTGGGTATACTTATTAGCTCACAAAAGTGAATCTTGTTCTTACTTTTCTAAATACTCCAAATCTGTAGAGAACCTTAGTGGACTTAAGATTAAAACTCTAAGAAGTGATCATGGCTGTGAGTTTGAGAATCATTAATTTGAATCCTATTGCTCACACAATGGCTATAATCATAACTTTTCTACCCTTAGGACACCTCAGAAAAATGGTGTAGTAGAAAGGAGGAATAGAACCCTGCAAGAAATTTCCAGAACCATGCTAAATGAGTATGACCGGCCTATTTACTATTGGGCTGAAGCTGTGAATATAGCTTGTTATATTATCAAAAGAGTCTTGATCAGACCTATTCTTAAGAAGACCTCTTATGAGTTGTGGAACAATAGAAAACCTAAGGTTAACTATTTCAGAGTCTTTGGCTGTAAAGTTTTTATTCTTAATACAAAGGATAATCTTGACAAGTTTGCATCCAAGAGTGATGAAGGAATTTTCCTAGGTTATTCTATTTCTAGTAAAGCCTATAGAGTTTTCAATAAGAGAGCCAAGTGTGTGGAAGAATCTGTTCACATCAAGTTTGATGAAACTAATCCACATGAGCGTAAAATATCTCTTGAAAATCTTGAAGAAGATTTATCTGTTCTAGACCTTAATGACAAATCAAATGAACCTGCTATAAAGACAACAAGTTTTGGAAATTTTCCAGAACCTGCTTCTGTTGATTCCCAACCTGTTGATGAACCTAAAGTTTCTAGTACTACCTTTACTAGATCAACAAGAATTCTAAAGAATCATCCTTTAGATGCTGTTATAGGAAATCTTGATACAGGGACACAGACTAGAGCTTCTCTTAGAAATCTGGTTGAACATCAAGCCTTCTTGTCACAGCTTGAACCTAAGAACATTGATGATGCTTTTAATGATGAATTTTGGGTAATTACTATGAAAGAAGAACTCAATTAGTTTGAAAGAAATAAAGTTTGGAATCTTGTTGAAAGACCTAAGGACACTTTCACAATAGGCACTAAATGGGTGTTTAGAAATAAAGTAGATGAATCTGGAAACATAGTTAGAAATAAAGCTAGGCTAGTTGCACAAGGCTATAGTCAAGAAGAAGGTATTGACTATGAGGAGAATTTTCCTCTAGTATCCAGATTAGAAGCTATTAGGATTTTACTTTCTTATGCTGCACATCTAAATTTTAAACTATATCAAATGGATGTCAAGAGTGCATTCTTAAATGGATATATTGCTGAGGATGTTTTTGTTGAACAACCACCTGGATTTTCAAACCCTAATTTTCCAAATCATATTTTCAAACTATCAAAAGATTTATATGGTTTAAAGAAAGCTCCAAGAGCTTGGTATGATAGATTAAGTACTTTTCTAATTTCTAAAGGTTTTACAAAAGGAATAGCTGATCCTACTATGTTTATAAGACTAATTTCTAAAGATGTTTTAGTTGTACAAATTTATGTAGATGATATTATTTTTGGATCTTCAAAAAGAACATTATGTACTGATTTTTCTAAAATGATGCAAAATGAATTAAAAATGAGTTTAATGGGTGAACTTAAATTCTTTCTTGGTTTTCAAATCTTTCAAAATGATGATGGAATTGTTTTAACTCAAAGTAAATATACTAGAGATATTTTAAAACATTTTGGATTAGAGAGCACAAAAATTAGTGACACTCCCATGAGTACCACCTGTAAGATGGATCTTGATGAAAATGGAAAATCTGTTGATCAAACCACTTATAGAGTAATGATTGGAAGTCTACTCTACCTGACTGCTAGTTGTCCTGATATTATGTTTAGTGTGTGTATGGGTGCTCGTTTTCAAGAAAACCCTAAAGTGTCACATTTAAATTCCGTAAAGAGAATTTTCAAATACCTCAAGCATACTCCCAATTTAGGACTGTTCTATCCCAAAGGACAATCATTTGAATTAGTTAGTTATTCTGATGCTGATTTTTCTGGATGTAAGTTAGATAGAAAAAGCACCTCTGGAACATGTCATCTTTTAGGCAAGTCACTAGTATCATGGTGTAGTAAGAAACAAAATTATGTTGCATTATCAACTGCAGAAGCTGAATACATAGCTGTTGGAAGTTGTTGTGCACAAATTTTGTGGATGAAACACACATTACTAGACTATGGATATCAATTTAGACATGTCCCAATAAATTGTGACAACACAAGTGCTATTAAAATTTCTAAGAATCTTGTTTCTCATTCTAGGACAAAACATATTGACGTAAGACATCAATTTTTGAGGGATCATTATCAAAAAGGTGATATCACTTTGGAATTCATTGGCACTGAATATCAACTTGCTGATATATTCACTAAACCATTAAATTATGAAAGATTAGACTACATCATACATGATCTTGGTATGATTAACCATAAGTAAATATCCTACTGATCTTAACGTTTAATACTTTACTGTACTTTACTTTATGGTTTCATACATACTATTTCTAAGTTACTGTTTTATGCTCAGGGTCTGACAACTCACTGTCTCACCGTGACTATCTAAAATTATCACTGTCTCACTGTGATGACTATAAACTGTCTCACCGTGATGACTAGTTTTCTGTCTCACCGTAATACCTACTCACGGTCACACCGTGAGAATTATGTTTATTCTTATTTTAACCCGTATCACGGTAATTTTTATTTCACCGCTATTTGATTTCCCGCATTTTTGTTTTTATGACGCTTGACATTCCCAAATGATAAAACTTAAGGGTTTCATTCAATTCCTTACCCGAACTCTCTCCTGAACCTTCTCTTCCCTCTCACCTGAACCTTCAGTGAATGCCAAGGATGAAGCGTCCATCTTCACCCTCGTCTGAGAAGCATCGCTCTAAGAAACAAAAGAGGATACTGAGGATAGCTCCCGAAGGATCTCTAAACCCAAACCTGGTAAGCCATACAGTTGTACCTGAAAAAGAGGTTTGACCTGAATGGTTGCTATCTATCAGATCGTTAGTTTTGAATGTTTTAAGAGAACAAGGATGGCTTGAATGGTTCACTGGACAGAATAGACTGATTTACCCAAGGCTTTTATCTCAATTCTATCAGTATGTGAAGTTCTATTTTGAGTTTGGAGAAAGATTTATGGTGACCAGCTGGATCGATGGTCAAAAGTTCTCTTTCTCTTCAAGGCTGTGGGCTGCATGCCTAATAATTCCACATGAAGGAGTTTGTGAAGATTACCAGAGAGACCCTCCTCCAACAACCGACATCTTTGACCTGGAGACTTATTTGGAAAGTATAACTGGAAATGGCACCAAGCGAAGGGCCATAGCTACTGAACTAGATGGGGAGACAAGACTTCTGTTCAAGTTTGTTCAGAATTTGGTTAGTCCAAGAAAAGGGGATTTTGCTATGATGAAGTATCAGGATGTGTTCCTGATTCACCTGTTGAAGAATGGCCATAAGATCAATATGTGTAAGTATGTTATCAACCATATCTATGAGCTGATCAAAGTAACTTCCAAATACACCTCCCTGTTTTATTCAACGATGATTTCAGCCATGTTAGTTGCAAAGGGGATGGTTGGACTGAATGAAAAAAAATAGAGGACCTTGATTACTGCCTATCCATGCCTATCATCAGAAGGATGAAGATTAGCTGGAATATCTTGAAAAAGAAGTGGGTTGAGGATAGTGATCAACTGTATAAAAAGTTTAATCCTGTTGACTATCCAAGAAGGCCTAAGAACCTAGATGATCCTGGTTTGGAACCATATGAAGTGGCTGAGTATTCAGAAGAAGAAGAACAAGAAGATGTAACAGCTTAAGTACCACCTAGAGAAGAACCTGAAATACCTCAAGGAGAGGAAGTTGTTGTTGAAAAGGAAAGGACTATGGATCCTTCAGTTGTTCTTCATGAGGAAGAAGCTCATCCTAATGCTGCAAGGAAATTGGTTTTTCCTGTTTCAGAATAGCAAGAAACCTTAGAGGCAGATCTTGTTGAAGATAATCTTTCTGTTGATAAAGAAGCAAGTCTGGAAGCTCATCCAGTGGAACAATCGGTTCATGAGATTATTCAATATGCTGAAGAAAGGATGGAAATTTCCTTTCAGCTGGAAAGGCAAGAGTTTGCTGAAGAGATTAGGGATGATTCTGTGGATCTTGTCCATGTTCCTGAATCTCAAGAATCTGGAAGGGAAGCACAAGTTGAGGGGGAGGAACCTCAAAACCTCGATATTGTGGAAGCTAGATCTGCTAAAGCTTCTCAACCTTCTATCACTTTTTCTGTGTACTCTCGGTATGAGTTCCCAAGATTTTATGATGTGAATGAGTCACAACAAGTGACTGCAAATGGAATGGATCCTTATTCTCTATTTCAACTGAAGTCCTTAGCTCATCCAGAACCAGAACCAGAGCCCCAACCTCAATCTGAATCAGAATATGAGTCTAAAGATGACCCTGAACCTCAACCAGAATTTGAACCTCTACCTTTACCTGCATCCTTACCTGAGCATCACTCCTTTGTGACCAAAGATGATCTGAAGGTTTTTGGAGAAACTTTGTTAGATGGAGTTGAGAAAATTGTCTCCACTCAACCTCACCCAGTGACTCAGTTAAGTCAAGAAGATGCATCAATTCTCTTGGAAAATATTATCTTGCATATTCAAACAAGGATGATTTGATAAATTCAAGAAGTCAGAGTTGAGAATAAGCTACTGAGTACTAATGTTGCAAATCTGAAAAGTATGGTAGCAAGTCTGCAGAATGAGTTATCTTTGAGATCAGAGCCTACTCCTGTTTCTTCCCCTGCACCTGTTTTTGTTTCTCCTGAGTCTTCTAATTCCCTCCATTATAGGGAGATTGTGTCTCAAGTTCATACATACCTACTATATTTTGATGAAATTATTGGAAAAAGACACACCAAAATGCTGGAACGCATGAGAGAGCTTGTGGAAAATCTGAATAAGATTATAGATGAATACACTGGATGCCTGCAAAAAGTTCTGAAACAGCTCAAAGTTCTAACTAAAACTGTCAAGGCTTCACCTGCTTCTGGTCAGAACTTCACACCTTATTTGGATGATTCTATGCTGAGATCCATAATAAAAGAAGAATTTCAGAATGCCTTCAGTGTCTTGGATCTATCTTCTTTGTCAGAAGTGATTAAGAATAGTGATAGAGCATTGGACTTGGTTATAATTCATTCTAAGATAGCCAATGATGCTCAACAAGTGATCACCAAGAAAATAGATTTATATCTCTCCCAGATTTTCTCTAAAAGTGATATGATAGATCACTTTAGATATCTTGTGGAAAATTTGAGAATCCCTACGGTGAATCATGCTTTTAAAGCTCAAGTTCAAAAACATACAGAGTTCACCAGATTGTTGGACAGATTTATGGAGAATAAGGATGATTTTGAAAAGGCTATGCAATATGGTGGTGAAATCATTACTGATTTCATCAATCTTTTGAAGATGTATCTTCATGTGCAGAGTACTGCTATCGTGGCTCCAACTGCTGCACCCCTTCGACCTGCTCTACCTACCTTAGCCTCAACTGTCATGACAGTTAGCCAAGCTCTTTCTCAGATCCGGCCAGTCATTCTTGAACAACCACAGCCTAGATCTTCTACTTCTCCTACTTTGGCTCCATCTATTTTTGAAGGCCTACCCTTACCCTCATTTTCTACCACATCTATGCCTTCTTCTACTTCAGCTCCAGCTCTTGCTGCTGATAAAGGCAAAGACAAGGTGGATCCCTGAAGAGTCCGAGGACTGTTTTTATTTTTGATGGGATGTATTTTGTTATTTCATGTTTTATTGTATTCTGAACCCTTTGTTTAATTCCAAATCCAGTGTCTCATTTCATTCTCTCTACTTTTTGATAATCCCAAAATGGGGAGAAAAACTACAAGTGTCAGTTCTATAATAGTATAAATGGGGGAGAAAAACTACAAGTGTCCGTTCTATGATGTTTTTGCTATTCTAGTATCATTAATATTACATTTCATTTATATTCTGCCTATATCTGATTTGTGATCATCAAAAAGGGGGAGATTGTTGGACTCCTCATGTGTTAATCATGTTTTAATGATCACAAATCTTGTTAATTTTAATTAATCTCAATCTTCATTGCACATCTTGCTAATGCTATTCAATCTCAATAATAACTACACATCATGTTTTAATGATAACAAATCTTATGATGTTAATTACTCTCTTTATTATTTACAAGTCTCATGCATGATCACAATTCTCACATATATTATCACACCTTTATATTTATGATTCAAGCTCGTTTACTCTCTCGTGATTAAACTTAATCCATGTTCTGCATATTACTGTGTAAGTCCAAATATAGATATTTGTCTAAGTATGGAGACACCGTGAAGGACTCACCATGACCAAACACCATGAAGGACTCACCGTGACCAGAAACCATGAAGGGCTCACCGTGACCAGACACCGTGAAGGACTCACCGTGACCAGACACCGTGAAAGAGTCACCGTGACCAGACACCGTAAAGGACTCACCGTGACCAGACACCGTGACCCAGACACCGTGAAGGACTCACTATGACCCAGACACCATGAAGGACACACCATGAAGGACAAACCGTGAACCACACACCGTGAAGAAGACACCATTTACTTAGTCACTATGACACTGTTTCTTATGTTTTTGTCAATATTATTTAAATAATGCTAACAGTCATATTTTTTGTTTTTAATGAATTTAATGTTGTTTAATGTTAGTTGTTGGCATGTCAGGAAACTGTATCTCGTACCTATGAAAAGTGAATCATTCCTACTTCCAGAACTCGTGGAATATAAGAAAATACTGAGATGCAGTACACAAAAAGGAGGAAACGTGCAAGTGGAAAAGCAAGAAAAGTGTGACGATACAACGAGAAGAACATACATACATCAGAGAACAATTCTGAACAAGAAGGATATTGCAAGACCTTTAGAGAACTCTCATGAGTGCAATCTAATACTGCTGAAGAACACACGACGAATCAATAGATCTTTCCCACTCCTGAAGAAGACAAACTGAACTACGACACTCTGTTTTTCAACAGAAAATCTAGAGAAGGACTCAAAAGAATTCCTGCTAAATCCAACGAGTCCAGAGCTACATTGATAATCACTAGAGCTTTCTAAACTCTCATCTATCTTCTATACGTGATTTATTTATTAACTTTCAAGCAGTGTGGTGTACTCTGTATATCTCTTACACACACTGTCTCCTGCAGTGAACTGGAGGATATCAAAATCCTCACTCAAATTATCTTAACTCTTGTTTACCCATGTCAACTGTGGAAGAGGTCCTTGTGTGACCTCGTCTTTGTTTTGTTTCCCATTAAGAACAGTGGTAGAGGTCCTTGCGTGGCCTGAACAGTTTTGTAAACTGTTGTTAACCCCGATCCAGGGTGTGGATCAAATTTATATAAATTTGAGAGGACTAAGTCTCGGCTTGAGACTGAACCTCTTGTTATATCTGCTGTTCATCTTTAGTTTAAGTTTATAGTACACTACATATATTTTTTTTTCTTTCGCTGCTATTACTTTGAAATACAAAACTATTTTGAAGCTACTTTGATAGTTAAATTGTAAATCAATAGGTTAGCTTCAAAAGTTAGTTTGACCTTGTGGTTAAATTAACTGAGACCTAATCAATCTTTGAGAAGCTAAGTGAACATTTACAATCTGTATAAATTCACTATAGTTTAACTTATTTTATAAATTGGGGAATTTTAACTAGACAATATTTTAACAGAAATTTTAATTGGAACTCAATTCACCCCCCCTCTTGAGTGTCCACTCTGACCAACAATAATGATACATTTTAGATAAAATATGGGACATGGTAAAAATATTTTGAAATAATTGGTTTTGTATAATTTTCTAGTTTATTTGGCCCATTAAGATTAATGTTTAACCACTAAGTAAACACGTTTCTACCTTAATCATTGTAATTAATTTTAATTTGTTTAAATAATATTTTTGGTAAAAAACTAAGTTTAAATTAATATAAATTATAATTTAATATTATTCCAAATTTTGAATCTAATTTTATAGTTTAAAATCACTGAATATGTAGAAATTTGTTTAAAATTAAACCTGTAGACTAGACAAGACAACATGTTTTTTAAAGAGAAAAAGTTCAAAAAATTGATATGTTTTTAAATCTAATTTCAATGTGAAATAGATTAAAATAAAATAAATTCGATTTAATTGTGTATAATTTATCTCAAATTACTTTAAAACAAACATAAAATATAATCTATTTATATAAATAAATTAAACAAATTCATAGTTTTAATTTTTTTTTAAATGTGGTGTTCTGGTCAAAGACCAAAACACAAATTGTATTAAAGAAGAGAATTAAATAAGTCTGAAATGTGAGAATTTTTTTCATTCTCTATAATAAAGAGAAACTAAATCTGATGGGATTTCATTCATCCAGTTAATATCATGGTTGAATCCCATATTAGTGAGGTCATATGTTACCTTGTTCACTTCACAATATGTATGAGTGACAATATAGATGGTATCCATGAGTGAATGAAGACATTCCATCTAATGAGAAGTAAGTGTACAAGAAAGGTGAACCACTCTATTCCAAATGTATTGTACAATGGTCATCAAATCTCTTTTTATTTAGAGATTTTTCCATCCAAGAAGCTTTGCAATAGAGATGGTGTGAATCACACTCATCATTTCAGATTCCAATGATGAGGTGACACCACAACTTCCATAGAAGTAGCATAGAGTCTGTCCAAAATAGTTTATGCAGATAACACCACATCCCAAGGGTCTCATGTTGCCTTTAGAAGCACCATCAACATTAAATTTAATCCATCCAGGAGGCGGCGTTTGCCATAAAACTTTAAAAGTGCGTCTAGGCTGGGGATAAATTCCCTTCACCCAAAGCCACTGGAGAATACCAAGGTCTCTAACAGTGTTGTTGAAAAGATCCTTCTGAATAAATGTGGATTCTTGAATGACAATTATTATTCTCATTTTACCTTCATTAAAACTAAATGAGTAATTTTTATGAATATATGCATTTCTATCATACCAGATTACATAGAGAAACTCAGCTATAACTGTTATGAAGAGATTCTTGATTTTATGAGAGGATGTCATATCCACACAATTCTAAAGTTTAGAGTTGGTAGAATCATAAAGTAACCATATGCATTCAAAAAAAATTAAATACATAATTCCAAAGGGCAGTGTCCATAGTAGAAGAAAGAAATAGGTGATTAATGTCTTCCTGATGTTGATAACAAAAACTAAATTTAAAGAAACTTTGAATCCCACAAGATTGAAGGAAAGTGTCAGTTGGGACCCTTTTATGGGAAATACGCCAAATAAGAGTGAATCTCGGGGGTTCAATCCATAATATGTTAAAAAAATTTAGCCAACTCAAATTATTTCCAGAGTTATTAAAATGATGTTCATAATAATTTTTTTGAGTAAAGCATGCCATTATGAGCGTGTTCCCAAATTAAAAAAATCATTAGTAGTGACAAAGTGATAGTTGTTAATGAACTACTTTATAATGTTATGTAAGTTAGAGTTTTTAGAGTTTAACATATCTTTAATGGTATTATTAGGGTTTCCACAAAACTAAATTGGGGATACCATAGAGATAAGAGGAGAAACAATCTAGTTGGCAAGCTAGAAGTTCAAGGTGGAGTCTTTGTTAACCATCCATATAGAATTAGACATGATGTTGTAAAAAGACTTCTTAATGGAAGGAAAGATGAAGGAAATCATTTAATTGATATTCCCTTTCATTAATTCTTCAAAAAACAAATTTTTAAGCAATTCGAGGGAGGAAAATGTATTATGAAGAAAATTCCAAGTGAGTATGGCCTGTAAGACATCATTGATTTTTTGGAGATTTTTTATGCCAAGACCACCTTTATCTAAAGGATTTCAACAGTTAGACCAGGGAGTATTTACTATATTCTATTAAAGATTTATTTTACACCACAAAAAGTTTTTGATAGAAAAAATTATTTTCTTTAAGAGATGAGTAGGCCATTTATAAAGCATAATGGAATAGACCATTTTGGAGACAATTGCGGACTTGACTAGACTGATCCTGCCATCCCTGGAGAAGGATTTAACTTTCCTTGAGGATAGTTGGTAGAAAATTAGGTCAAAAATGGTAGAAAAGTAACTATATTTTGGTCTTCCCTATAAAATGGGAACACCAAGATAGGTGAAGGGTAGGGACCCTTCCTTAATTTCTAAAAAATTGATAATATTGATGTTCCTAATGGGAGGAAATCTGTTTCCAAAAAATATGTAGTATTTTATCCAACTAATGGTTTTTCTAGAAACATCTACATAGCGTGAAAGAGAAATTTTGAGTTTATTGATACTATGCTTGTCACCTTGTAAAAAAAGGATGATGTCATCTTCATAAAAGAGATGTGTGGGGGCATTCAAATTTATAGAGGAATGAATTGATTTAATCTTTTTTTAAACCAATAGTTATGTGAGTAATTTTCATAATTAGTCCTCATCAATCGATAAAATAATGGAGGAGAGGGGGTCTCCCTTTCTGAACCCTTGGGATCATTTGAAGTAACCCCTAGGAGTTTCATTAACAAGGATTGAGATCTTGGACGAATTGAAGAGGGTTTTAATTATATTGATGAAAGAGTCATTAAATAAAAATTTCCTTATACATTTTAAAATAAAACCCCAATCAATGGTATCAAAAGCTTTCCAAATATTAAGTTTGATGGAAACATTCCCACCTCTACTAGTTTTATTCAAAAGGTTGGTGTATTATGAGGAAAAAAAATACAATCTTGGATGGACCTTATTTTAACAAAACAAAATTGGTTCTAAGAAAAAATATTATTGATGATAGAAGATATTTTATTGTCAAGAATCTTGGTATTGATCATGTAAAGAGATTTTATATTGTAAATGGGTCTAAAAAGGTGAATCTTAGCAGCATTACCCACTTTATGAATTTAGGTGAGGAATTGGGAGTTCAACCCATGAGGGAGCATTATATTAGAAAATAAAGTCCTGATTAATCTACAAACATAATCTTGGATCACATAACAATATTGTTAATGAAATCCATTATTTAATCAATTAGATCTCTAAGATTTATCAGGATTTAAGTTAAAGATTGTTTCTCTAATTTCTTGATCGAGAGGGGTGCTATTGAGAAAGGAGTAATCCACTTCATTCACCACAATTGTAATGATATCAAGTAATAGGTATTTATTAATGTCTTACCCATTGAAAATATTTTCAAAATAAGAGATGACATGATTAGAAATACCTTCATCTATATTAATGAAGTTTCCCCCTTCTCTTAGGAAGGATAGAGGCCTGCAGGCTTTCCTAGATCATTGAAGAGAATTGTATAATTTAGTATTTATAACACCATAATGAGACATTTTGTTTGGAAATTTTTCTTTTTAATGTTATCCTTGATGGTGATAAAAGAAACATGTCTTGTAGGAATATTGATTTCATGTTGTGAGTCAAAAGAAAAATAAGATTTAGTAGTGGTATTAGGTATTTGAGAAAGTTCCTCCTCTAAAAGGAGGATGTCATTATCCATTTGTTTAGATTTTGATCTACACCAATCCATAAGAACCTACTTTGTTTTTTTTTTAAATTTAAAGACAGAGGAAAAATAATCATTGTACTTGTATTTGTTTATGGTAGACAATGAATTTTTTATAATGTTAGAACAATAAGGTTCCAAATAGAAAGCAATGTTAAATCTAAAAGGTAAAACATGCTTGATGATATTGGAAGAGAAGTTTACAAGGATAGTATGGTGGTAAGAAGTAAGTTTAGGAAGGGTGATACAAGATATTCTATCCCATTTATAAAGAGCTAAAACATTTTTGAATGCTCTATCTAATTTTCTTGCGACCACCTTATTGTAGTGTTGTTTGTACCACATAAACATAGCACTAGTGAGATTAATTTCAATAAGATATTTATCCTCAATAGAGGATTTAAATTCCATTAAAGAGATATTGGAGTGTGAAGGAACCATTTTTTACCCGGGGTAAGTATGTCATTAAAGTATCCTATAACAAACCAAGGATCATGAATACTATTTCTACGGTGGGAGAGTTCATTCCAAAGGGGTCTCCTACCTTGGTATCTATTTTTAGAATATATAAAAGTAGAGTAAATATGTGAGTTCTCACAAGCTAAAGCCATAAGTAAAGGATTGTTCAGAAATCCTAAAAATATTAACATTCTATAAATAAGAGTGAACAAATATCAAGAGAGTTTCAACAGAAGATCAATTTTTACATGCACCTAATAAGGTAAAACGAAACTGGAATAGATGAAAAAACCAAGAAGAAAAATTTATTTTTGTTTTAGTTATTGAAAAAATTTATGATGATTAATATTGATAAACTTTTTTAGGACACTAACGATTTTAGGGTTTGCTATACCCTGTAAATTCCAAAAGAAAATATTCGTTAAAACCTTTTTTGGGGGGTTAGAGCCCCATTTTTTCTTATTCCCTGAGCCCTTCTTTCTAACTACACTTATTTCTAGATAACTCAGTATCACATGTTTTGAAAGATATCTACACAATTAAATTTATTTTAAAAGGAAAATACAGTAAGTTCTTGGGGCGCTAAATTATTACCTCCAATAAAAATTTCATCCTTGAATTCTTAGGGGTATTACCTTATAAAAATATGTGGGAGTTCTCATTCATATAATTCATTGGTTCCCATGTTGCTTCTTCCATTTTGTGATTTCTATAGAGTACATTTACTATAAAAGTCATCTGATTTCTCAATACTTTCTATTTAGTATAAAAAATAGGGATGGGTTCTTCAAAGTTTGAAATGTTAGGTTCCAACTCTATTTTATTAAAGGTGAGAAAATGTGTTGGGTCAGGCACATACTTCATTATTACAAATATATGTACCACATCATTTAGTTTTGAGATATTTGGGGGAATTTCCAAAAGATAAGCAACAGTTCCAAGTATTTCAATAATTTTGAAGGTTGTGATGTACCTGGGACATGGTTTTCTATTCTTACCCGACATGATAACAACCTTCCATAGAGATAAATTCATGAAAACATTATTTACCACTTGGAACTCCAAATATTTCCTATGATTTTCAGTATAAATCTTTTTCCTAATTTTAGTTTCTTTAATATGAACATGAATATAATTTACCTTTGTCATCATCCCTTCAACATGTTCTAGCCATATGAGTTTCCCTTCACCAACTTCATCCCAACAAGTTGGTGTATAATACCGCTTTCTATATAATGATTCATAAGGCTACATTTTAGTACTGGAATGAAATCTATTATTATTGGAATATTATACCAAAGTTAAGTAATGATCCCCCATACCTTGAAAGTTGAGTGATAATGACCTCAACATGACCTCTATTGTTTTAAGTTTTCTTTCAGACTTTCCATCAGTTTGAATATGGGAGGAAGTTCTAAAATGAAGATTAATGTTAGGAACCTACCAATGAATCTTCTATAATTTTGAGGAAAAATAGGAATATAGATTAGAAACAATTGACAGAGGTGCACTATATTGTCTTGAAACTTCATTAATATAGAGGCTTTTAAGGATCTCAAGAGGTGGATCTTCCCTTATAGTAAGGAAATGTGAAAACATGGTTAGGTGATCAACAATAACCATATTTAATATTTAATTTTATGAGTCTCTGGTAGCCCTCCTAAAAATTACATAATAATTTCATCCAACTTCCATACTGAAATATGAAGAAGTTTCATGACTCTTTTAGGATTCTACCTCACAACATTCACTTGTTGACATACCAAACATCTAACACATAATCCACAATTTCACACTCCATGCTATCCCACAAAAAATGTTCCAACAATTCCCTATACATCATTGTTCTACCAAGGTGTATGGAGAAATTTTAGCTATGATAATCATCCAATAATTCAATTTTTATATTAGCTATAGCTGGAACACATTGCCTCTTTCAAAATTTTAGAACACCATCGTCACAAACACAATCTGCTAATTTTCAACAATGAACAACATTAATTTTCTTCTAAAAGTTATCATCATCAGATTAAGAAATTTTCATCCTATCTAATAATGAAGGGTTTTCAATCATTTGAATAATGATTGATGTATACCATTATTTAGAAATTACCATATCTATATTTACTAGATCCATGAACATATGGTCTTTATTAATCCTAATTTGGGTTAAAACTCCATGGTCCTTCCCACTCAATGAATTCAATACCTTATCTTCCTTACCTGTGTGGTAGTGTATTAAGAAATCATAATCCTTGAGTAACTCGAGCCATCATGTTTGTCTCATATTGAGCCCTTTCTATGAGAATATATATTTCTTGATTGTATGATATGTGTATATCTTACATCTTTCACTGTTGATATAATGTCTCTATATTTTCAAATCAATAACTACATTCACTAACTCAATATCACAGGTTGGGTAGTTCTATTTTTGAGTCTATAATTTATTGGATGCATATGAAACAATTTTATCATTTTACACTAGGACAAAACCAATTCCCTTCCTTGATGCATCACTATATATGATGAACCCATCACTTCCAGATGGTATATTCAGAATAATAGCATTGACTAATCTTCTATTTAGTTCATCAAATAATTCTTCAATTTTTTTTCCAAATAAAATTAACCCATTCATGTGTAATATTGGTTAATGGGATATGCAATTTGGAAAAATTCTAAATGAATTTCCAATACTATCCTTCCAAACCGATGAAAATACAAATTGTAGTTATATTTGCTATTGTAGGCCATTCCCTGACTACCTTTGTCTTTGTATGATCAATTTATATTCCATCATTGGAGATAATATGGCCAAAAAAAAAAATATTGAATCCATAAATCTCACTAGAATTTTTTTCCGTTTAACTCTTCCATTGTAAGAGTCCTAATAATAATCTGTAAGTGATTATCATGGTCCTCATAGATTTTATAATACAATATAATATAATCATTGAATACTACAAAAAAAATAATTTAGATATTCCTTTAATTCTCTATTCCCCAATCCATAAAAAAATAGGGTGTATCAGTCAATCCAAATGAATTTAATGTAAACTCATAATGTCTATACATCATCTGAAAAGTTGTCTTCGTAATATCCTTATATTTTACTCACAATTTCTAATACCTAGAATGAGAATCAGTCTTTGAAAAATATTGGGCTCCATGAAGTTGATAAGAAATTCATTAATATGAGGTAGATGATACTTGTTCTTTATTATAATAGTATTGATTTCCCTATAATCAATGCAGAATCTCCTGAATCTATCTTTTTTATTAGAAAATAAGATAGGGGCTCCCCATGGTAAAACACTGGGGAAAATAAATCCCTTATTACCCAAATCCTCTAGTTTTTTCTTAAACTTCATGGTTTGGGGGATGTTCGGGTAATTCCTCAAGATATACATCAATGTATTACATCACAATAGGTATATCTTCAATTTTAAAATTTTATTTCTTATTAATATTTTTTTTCTCTTCTTCCCTAAGAATTCACTTCAATATATCTATTATGGGACAATCTAGATAAGAATCAGGTGTGGAAGATTCTTCTATAAATATAATTAATTCTACATCATCCTCAAAAATTATAATTTACTTCCTCTTGAAATAAATTTTTTGCATCATATTTTGAGAGCCATATATTCCAATGATTATATAAAAGTCAACAATTAGAATCATAACAAGTCCATAAATTAAATGAAATTTATGCGTTATAATGGGTATTTCCCAAAAACATATTGGTTACAATGATACTTCCCTTATGAGTATTGATAGACAAATCCCTTATTAAATAAAAAGTGAAATGTATTATTTTCTTGGATAACTAGGTAGATATAATATAGTGAGCTGATATAGAAAAAAATAAGAATTTCCTGAACATGAAGATAATATTAATTTACCTACCACCACCTCACTTGGTACTTCTACCTTAGTAGTAGTAATTGAAAAATCTTGTTCATATCCCCTTGGCCTCTTTTATTATAGATTCTCTTGATTCTTGGGGAATTACTTTGCATAGTGAACCATATCCTTTTTGTTGTAACAATGAATTTCAGTGTTTTACTCCTTCACTTTTTCATTCCTTAATGTGATGAACCCTTTCTCCACACTTATAACAAACAACCAATCCTTTCAAGAATTTACCACAGTGATTCTTTCTATAGTTCTCACATAATGGATATTTCTTTATCTTTTTCATTGATTCACTAACTTTTTAATGGTGCTCATATAGACTATTATTTTCTTTTTTCCCCTTGAATATAATTATTCTAGAAATTTCTTTTTAATTCTTGATGGAACATAAAACTATTTCATAATATGATAAAAAATTATAGGAGAAAATTTCCATTAATAATTTTTTAATACCTTCAAAGAAGTGGGAAATATTTCACACCATGTTGTGTATGTAATCTATAGAATACCTAGATAATATTGTAAAGTTATCTTAATAATCCACAACAATATCAAACTTTTTTTTTCTTTAATTGAAAGAAAATTCTCTTATAAATTTATTGATCATGAGGGAATTATTTATCAAATTATGTATCCTTAAATGTTCTCCATACCATGTTTTATATTTTTTCTTCCTCCCACATATTCAGGATCAAGGCCCAACATTAATCAATATCACCATTTAGGCAATAGAGGGTAAATGTAACCTTTTCTATTTCACTGAATCTTAAGGCTATAAATATCATATGTAGAGACTTAATCCATTTATCAATTACAATTATATTGGAAGTACCACTAAATGGTGGGGGATTCTTTCACATAAAGTGATCTATCATAATAGATTATATTTATAGAATACATTTCTCCATTCAGGAATTGTTATTTTTTATAGCCTTATTGAGTTTCCATAATATAGCTATAGTTTTATCTATTTTAATACCATCTGTGTTGGTTTCCTCTATAAAGAAATATCTAAATTTTCTAGGATTATTGATACCATTCGTCCTTCCAAGTGAAATTTCAAAACAATTTAATATACCAGATTAGCTCATAAAATAATAATGTACAATTTGAAATATGGAATAACACCTATAATAAAATTATGCATCAAAAATCTTATCATCATAAACTTTGGTTTCTTTGGGAAAATCATCACTTTTAAATACATCATAATGGGTTGAAAAGAGAATGAGAACTATCCTATGCATATCCCCTAAGATTTTCAAACTAGGTGCACATTAAAGACCATTTTTCCATACCATGTTTTTCTTGAGTCAGGCCGAACATAACTTTTTGGAGTTGTTACCGATAGGCACATATGTGTTGGAACCACATTCACTAGTAGTACCCAGATAAGGATTTATTTTTAGGAAGACCCACATAATATATATAAATTACCAAAAATCTATTATTTTATTCTATAATTGTCCTAATATTTTATCATAAGGTTACTGTTCCCTAATCATTGTTTCCAAAATTTATATTCCAAATTTACTACTAAACATTCTCTGATACCAACTGTAAAACCCCGACTCCATAATACTGGAGCCAATGGTTCACAATATTTCATTGACATAGATATAAGCTTCAAATCCCAAAGTACTGAACAATTTAGCATCCTTGAAAATCATTCAATGAATCCATCTTCATAACATTGGGAAAGGAAACATAAAAATGGGTGAACTCAAATTTTCAGTAAGGGTAAGTACATCGGAAGAAATAATGATTCAATAAGCACAATTAACATGGAATGATAAATAACTGAGAACACATTCTACTCAAATAACTGGATAAGGAATAGTAAATATAAAAAGGTAAATAACCAGAACACCTTTCATTTAATTAATAAAATATGAATAAAATACATCCATAGATAATTTCAATGTAATAATATCATGGATAATAATAATAATAATAACTAGATTCTAAATAAGGTAAATGCATAATTATTGGATTCTATGTTTCCTAGGTACATGGTACCCTTTCCGATAAGAACATTCATAAGAATGTTTAGTATATTGGGTAGAAACCCATTTTATTTTTCCAACTGATTCATCATAGGATACTAGTGATGCATCAAGGGGCTTACTTGAAAGTGTTTCTAACCCTTATCGTACCAGTCCAATGCATAACTTATATATATAATAATTTAATTAATTGATAAAAATGTTATTAATATTAAATTATCCAAATTGAATAAATAATATATATTTATAAATAATTCCCTAGTTTATGATAAGTAAAAACAATTTTTTTGATGTTGATTCGTGGGATATACCATTGAAATATCATTAAAAACTTTCTTGAAGAAAATAATCTTGAAACATTCCAAAGTGTTTCAAACCACTTTGATGCATTTGAATCATAATCCACATGAAGGAATGACTTTAAATAAAACTTATAATATCATGAGAATAAACAGATTCATGATAACATGTCAAATGGTAGTATATAAACCATATTAAAGAAACTAGGTGTGCAACATTACGATATGCCTCAATGAAATTAAATTGAGACAAAATACCTTACTACTTAGTAACTTTTGAAGCATAAGCCCCATGAAAGAGATTAATTCAAATAAATCTTTAAATAACATGAAGATAAAATAATTCATGATATAATATACCAATAGGGGCAGTATATACACAACATAAAAGAATTAAGTGGTGAAAATTTTGTATGCCTCATGGAAAGAAACGTGAGATAAGAATCCCTTACTTTGTGTTTCCTTTTGGTTTAACGTTTTTTAAACTCATTTATAGGGGGTTTAAACCTGTTAAAAATTTATAATATAACCTTAATCATATTTATAATAAAATATATTGTCTTCTTATAATATCATATTACATGTTTGTTAACAATCTTTCATCATTTTCATCATTTCAGGTGTTAATTGTCTTGTTTTCTAAGTATGTTTTGACTTGTTATTTTAGTTCTTCATACATCGATCATGAATTAACCATATCCAAAATTTAAACCATGATTTAATTATCATATATATTCAGTGTATATGTATTTATAATAAATAGTAATATTTGGATATAGGAAATGAAATACGCTATTCAGGGAGAAGGTAGGTCATATGTACACATGGACACTACTTCCATTTCTTTTCCATATCAAATGAATGAAAATTTAATGATATGTTTTTATATAGTTATTATATTATCATATTTATTTCATATATTTTACATATTTTTATTAAAATTATCCTTAATATGGTCAATGTATAGCGTGAACAAATCACATCACTTTAAGGAGGAGGTAGTCCACACATCCACAAGAGATGTTATCAAATCCCCACAAAATGGAATGCATGAATGTCTGTGATATATAAAAATTAAATCAGAATAAATAAATAGTTAATATTGATATATTTATCATATATAAAGTTTAAATATTTTATTATCCCAACCTTTAAAGGTGGTAAATGGAAGAAAGAATGACATCAGTTTGCATGGTGGTAGTCTGCTGTACACACGAATGATGATTGTGTATCCCATTTGATGGATTTGTGTTAAAGTGTAGGTAGAAATATTATAACAAAAACATATCATTATATTTAATATATTTATTTTATTATATAGGAATTAAATAATAATAAATAAAGGTATGGATAAGGAAATGAAATAAAAGTGATCGTTGGAGAAAGTTATATATCTTTAATTAACTCCTTTTGGTTTATGCCAAAGGAATTATTTGGTTGTATTTTTTACTAAGGAGAGGCTTCTAGATTAAAGTTATCAATGTTGAGATATTATTTTTTCAGGGGTTGGATGAGCCAAAGAGTGTTATAAGAGTAAATAAATAGGAGGGGTTAGTGCATTTTTATAGAGGAGGAGGTGTGACATTTTTCTAAATATAAAAAGGTAAATACTACCAAGAGTTATCCCTTTCATAATGTTCCTAAAATAATGGAAAAAATAGAAAAAAGAGAGTAAAAGGTTTAAATTTTTCCATAAAATGTATTTTTGACAATTTTATAGGTCATTTGGGACCTTATGTTTATGGTTTGGTGCTTTTTCAAGCTAATTTTTCTCTTATTCACTGTATTAATTTTAATCACTTTCACTCATATTTTTTAGTCCAAAACCAAGTTAAAATTATTAGAAATTATAAATAATTATAATTCCAAATATTTCATCCATTTTACAAATTCTAATCACATAAGTGGAGGCTGTTAATGTAATGTTACTCTCACAGATGGGAGGACAATGTGGGTTTTTAAAGTAAAAATGTTCAAAAATTTTCTAAGTTTTTATGTATAATTTCAAATAGAAATTGGTTATAATGAACTAAATTGGATTAAATAATGAATAATTAATATAATTTTACCAGAAAACTAATTTAAAACATAATTTATCCTTATAAATAAATTATATGAAGAAACAATTTTCAATTGAAATTCAATACTATTCACTATTCATCATCAAATGAAACTTCACAGAAAAATAAAAAAATTATCCCTAAGATAATGTTGATGTTAAAATTTAAAAATGAAATCTATTTTGTCATATTAAATTTATAAAAGGTTCAGAATTCATATTTAAATTAGGTTCTCCATTAAAAGGTGGAAAAATCGCCTTATTAAAAATACATATTTTTATACATAAAATTGTGTTTGTTAGTATCCTATAACTATAAAATATATTGAATTAATGTCAAAAAATTTGATTTTATATATAAAAAATAAATTATCTATTTAAATTATATAAGAGTGTTAGAACTTAATCAACTATGCCAAATGTGACTAAATTGTGTTTTGTTTAAACCAGGTGTTTCATGCATTGGAAACTAACTCAATATCACGTGTTCTAAAAGCTATCAAAAAACTTAAATTTATTATAAAAGGAAAATATTGTAATGTTACGGGGTTCTAAATTTTTTTTTCAAAAGTTATAATAGTTTTCAAATTAATTCATATAAGTACTAATCATTTTTTTTGTGGAATATTTATAAAGATAACAACTTATATCAATACTTTGTTTAGATTAAGTGGGAAATATTAAATAATATTTGGGATTTTAATTGAACCAATTTTAACAAAACATTTTATTGGGAACTAAATTCACCCCCCACTTGAGTTACTCACATTGACTAAGATTTTGTATCAAAGGTGTTTTCAAAATCTTATCTCTATGATTTTTGTTGTGTTTTAAAGATCCAAACTTTTTGTTAATTATAAATTTAGTTATTTAAATATATTATTGTTAAGAACATTCTACTACCAAAAAAAGATTTATTTAATGGGGATTATTATTCTCAAGAAAAAATAAATATGAAAATGCACATTGAAATCCTGGGTTTTTAAATATTTACTACTATAGAGGATAAGTACGAATCACCTAAAGATTCTAGTGTTATATGTGATAATTCTATGAAAATTTCCAATAAAAACAATTTTTATTCCATGAATTATATTGATTATTCTTTAAGTGATGAAAATATTAATTTAATATCTTATTGTGAAACAAATTTTAAAATTTGGGATATATTATATATTTCCAATGAAGGAACAACTAATGTGAAAGAAACAATTTTGAATACTTATACAATTAAATATGATACATTTAAGATGAATCCATATGAGTTTATTTTTTATAAGTATCTCAAGTATAATGAGATTGTGAATACAATAAGCTCCCTGGGAAGTCCAGTTTTAGAAAAAGATCAAATTATGCAACTACTTAGATGTCTTCCAAAGATATGGAGAGGAACATCAATTTCATAAGATATTCATGTGATATCAGAAAACTAAATGTTAGGGAATTTGTTGGTTATTTGATGATGTATGAAGAAGTGGTTAATGTTAACAAAGAATAAGAAGGTGAACCAAAGAGTAATTATAAAATTTTCAAGACTACCCCCACAAAATAAAAAGAAAAAGTACAGGCTGAAAGATCTTGATGGGGAATCAGAAGCTAATAGTGATGAAGAAATAGCCCACCTATACAGAAGGTTTAAGAAATTATTCAGAAAGTTGATATATAGAGGAATGTATGATAATAGAGGTAATTGGAAGAAAGTCTGTAAAAGATATTACAATTCAAATGAGATTACCTATTATGAGTGTAATAGAAAATTACGTGTTAAGTAGGAATTCTTGAAGTTAAATTAAAAAAGGAGAATTATGATAAGGATGAAAAATATAAAAATACCATGAATTCCAATTTTAGTTCTTATAAGGACATATCTAGTGACTTATACTCAATTCATAATGAAAATACTGATAGAGAAAGTATGTTCTTCATGAAAAACATATCTGAGGTTCCTTTTATATCTCTTGTACACAACTTTAATCATTTTTGATATGAACATTATGATGATGATATTTCAAAATAGAAAATGTTTTAATATTTAAATATTCTTGAAGATAATTTTAATTATCTTAAACCTAATTAAAAATTTCTAATGAAACAACATGTTTTATCTTCTAGTATTAAATATAACCTTGAAATAGAAAAAGAAAATAATGTTGAATTGTTGAAAGAGAATACTGAATTGAAATTTACAAATGGTCAGATAAAGAAATATTTAAAAAGATTCACTAATGGTATATGAACTATCACTCAAATAATAGGATAAAATAACACCTAATTATATTACTATATTAGTTTATCAACCAAGGAAGAGGAAAATATTAAAGAAAATTTTTATTCATAATTCCAATTATATAAATTCTATTACAAGATATTATTCAAGTGGACCTAATGATGTTTTTATCTCCACAATATTAAAATATTCTTATATGAAACCCATAAAGAATGTATGGGTTCTTAAATCACGCCTTAGTAACATTTCTATTCCCAAAAATGTTTAGGTAGCAAAATAATTTTTGGTATAAAACTATTTCATTTGTAACTTTCTTGAAGATCCCTAGTATAAGTCTATAGTACATGGACAAAAGATGTTCTAGACATATCATAAGATATTACTCAATCTTTATGAACATGATAAATGTTTATGGTGGAAATTTCACCTTTGGTGACAATGCTAAATGAAAAATAACAGGCCTTGTCCAAATCGATACCTCTAACACAATTTTAATTTCTAAATTATATTTTGTTGATGGATTAAAATTCAGCCTGATTAACAACTCAGAGTTATGTGATTAGGGTTTCTATGTGATGTCTGAAAACAATTATTTTAATGTTTTTTATTATAATAAATCATTTGTGTTCACTTCCTTGAGATATGAAAATGTTTATGTTGTTAACATATATTATTTATTTTCTCAAAACATTTATTTTCTATGTTACTTTCATATGATATCTTAGATTTGGCATTAGAGACTAGTCCAATGTAATATTCACTCACTTATAATGATGACAAGGAAAGGGTTAGTTAGAGATCTACCCTAACTTGAACTCCCAAATGATAAAATCTATAACCCCTTTCAAAATGGTAAACAATTTAAAATATATTTTAAATTAATGAAATAAGTATCAACTTCTCATGCGTTTGAATTTGTTCACATGTATTTGTTTGGATCATCTATAGTTTATAGTTTAAATTGGAGGCACTATGTCTATATAATTTTAGATTAATTTTATAATTTTACTTCATTATTCTTTTTATCTCATAAAATTGGTGCATTCTCTTACTTTACCATGTTTGTTATATCTACAGAAAACCTATGTGGACTTAGAATTAAATCCTTAAAAAGGGACCATGGATGTGAGTTTGAATATCAATAATTTGAATACTTTTTATCACAAAATGGTTGTAAACATAACTTATCTAGTCATAGGAACCCCCAGTAGAATGGTAATTTAGAAATAATAAATATAAAACTTTAAGAGATATCCCAGACAATAATAAATGAATATGACTTACCTGTCTACTTTTGGGAAGAGGCTGTGAATAAAACCTATTATATAATTAATATTGTTTTAATTAGGCCTATCTTGAAGAAAAAACCCTATTAAGTTTTGGAATTATATAAATCCTAAGGTTAATTTTATTATATTTTTTATATGAAAAGTCTTTATTCTTAAAACTAAGGATAATCTTGAAATTTTTTCCTCCAAATGTGATTATGGAATTATCCTTGGTTTTTCAACCTCTTGTAAATCCTTTAGATAGTTTTAAAAAATAACCAAGACTATGGAAGATTATTTCCATATAATGTTTTATAAGACCAATCCACATGAACCTAATAATACTTTATAAAACCTAGAGGATGGTTTATCCACTTTGAACATCGATGAAAAACCTTCTAATATTTCTTTAAAACATTCAGAAAAAATTATCCAATTTTGAGAAACTTATAAACCCTAAACCAAAACTTGTAGAAGACCATGAGGTGACCATCCATTATTTTTATAGATATTTTAGGACTCTTAAATACCATGATTTTGATGTTTTACTTTGAGACATAGATATATTTACAAAGAATACAACTTCACTAAGAAACAAAGTTGAACATCAAGATTTCATGTCACAACTTGAACCAAAGAAAATCTCTAATAGAATTAATGATGAATTCTAGGTAATAAATATACAAGAAGAACATAATAATTTTCAAAGAAATAAATTAAGATAACTTTATAATATACCTAAATACACCTTGACTATTGGAACAAAATGGGTGTTTAGAAAGGAGGTAGATGAATATAGAACAATAATATGAAATAAGGCTAGACTAGTTAAACAAGGGTATAGTCAGGAAGAGAGTATTGACCATAAAGAATCCTTTTCACCAATAGTGATACATAGAGGCATCAGAATACTACATTCTAATAAAGAAAATCTATATTTTAAACTATATCAAAAGGATGTCAATAATGAATTCTTGAATGGTTATATAATTGACGGTGTTTTTGTTGAACAACCACCTAGATTTCAAATCCCTCATTTTCTAAATCATCTTTTCAAGTTAGAGAATGATTTATATGGTTTAAAACAAGATCCTAGAGCATAGTATTATATGATCTTCTCTATTATAATTTCGAAATAATTTTTAAAATGTATATCTTATCCTACCATTTTTATTAAAATAATCTAAAAAGATGTTTTAGTTGTTCAAATATATGTAGATGATATTATTTTTGGATCTTCAAAAAATTATTTACGTACTAATTTTTCAAAAAATGATACAAAATGAATTTTAAACGAGTTCAATAGGTGAACGGAAATTGTGTCCTGATTTTAATATTTTTCAAAATAAAGAAGGAATTAATTTAAATCAATGTATAAATAATAAAGACATTTTAATTATTTTTTGGTTTCAATCACACTAAAAGTAGTGACACTCCTATGAGTAACACATGTAAGTTGGATCTTGATGAAGCTGGGAAATCAACGTATCAAACTATTTATAGAGGTATGATTGGAAATCTTTTCTAATTAACTACAAGAAAACCAAAAATTATGTCTAGTGCTGTATATGTGCTCATTTTCACATAAATCCAAAAGAGTCACCCTTAATTGCTATAAAAAGGATTTAAAAATACCCCAAGTATATGACCAATTTAGGATTTTTCTACCCTTGAGGAAAAGAATTTGACTTAGTTAGTTAATCAGATTCCAACTTTTTTGGTTGTAATTTTAATAGAAAAAGCACCTCTAGAACATGTCACATGTTAGGAAAGATTATTTTTTTCTTGGTGTAGTGATAAACAAAATTCTATTTCACTATTTACTATAGATGTTGAATACATAATTGTAGGTTTTTTCAATCCACAATTTTTTTGGGTGAAACACACTTTACTAGGATATGGATATCAATTCCAAAATTTCCCTATAAATTTTGACCGCATAAGTGATATAAATATCTATAAGAGCCCTATATCTCACTCTTGAAAAAAAAACATTGATCTGAGGTATCATTTTTTAGGAGACTAGTTTCAAAAGGGTAATATAACTCTTATATACAATAGAACTAAACAAAATATTTATGATTTTTTACTATGCCTTTTAATTAAGAGAGAATGAACTACATCAAACCTGAATTAGGATTGATTATTTTGGTTAAACATAATTTTTTGGGAACCACCTTTAGATTTTTCCCACATTTGGTGTTGACCCACCATCGAAGCTTACCCACCATTAGAGTTTACCCACCTTTGTATTTTACCCACAATTTGAGTTTACCCACCATAGGACTTTACCAACCATTGGAGTTTACCAACTGTTGGAGTTTACCCACTATTGGAATAAACCACCCTTGAAAAAACCCACCGTTGGTAATGAAGCAAAGTTGGAATTTATGTCACTATTTCTAATTCTTATTTTGGCGTTATTTATATAATTTATTTTGGATTTAAATATAGTAGTATTTTTTTCAATTTAAAAATCCAAAAATGATATAAAATGGGGACTTAGTCTAATTTTGATGGTCACTGTTCTGCATGCTCAAACCTTCTCCATGATCCTTTCTCTCCCATATATTAGCCTTCCCTCAACATCATTGAATACTTTCACTATGTTCACAATGGTTAAAGTGAAGCGACAAACAGTTTAATCCTCCAAAAATCCATTTCCATCAATGAAATCTAGAGGGTAATTGAGTCATCTAGTAGTTGATACACAGAACCCGAAACTAGCAAAATGTAGAGTTTTACCTGAGAAGGAAGTAAATATAGAGTGGATATTATTGATAAGATCATTGGTGCTAAAATTAATAGGAGTCCATGGATGTATAGAGTGGTTCTAGAACCATTATACATAATTATATCATAGGTTAGTGCACCGGTTTTATCAGAATATTGAGTTTATATTTGGGGAACATAAATACTGGGTTCTAATTAAGAAAAAAGGGTAGAAATTTGTGTTATCTTCCTATATATGGGCCAGACATACTAAATTCCATCTTGAAGGAGTCTCAAAATAATATCAGTGATCAATTCAAAGTAATGGTTACTCTTTTATATAGGATAATGAAATAACTGGGAAGAATGGAGATATAGACATAAGAAGACCTTCTAAAACTGAGATAGAGGGTAGGTTTTGTTTGATGTTCAAGTTTATTCAGCACATGTTGTTCCCTTGAAAAGAGGATTTTAGTAAAATGTGATACCAGGATTTATATCAACTACAAATTATGAAAAGGGGAGATAAAATCAAAATGTTTTGGTATTTTATGGTTCATATGATAAAGATGTGCGATAAATATTCTAGCTTAAACTCCAAAATTTACCCTAAGTTCATATCATCCATACTAGAGGCCATGGGATTGGTAGATGGGGAAGAAGAAACTGAAGTAAACTATAGAGGTTTTTTTCTATAAAAATTTTATTTATAAAAGAGTGAATATTAATTGGAACTCCTAGAAAAGGAAATGGGTTGATGATATTGAAAATATTTATGAGGAACTAAATCTTGTTGTTCAACCTATAGGGCTAAAAAATCTTGTGGATCATGAACTGTAGTTGTATGCCTGAAAGGACTGAAGGAATTCATTTTTTTATTCATTTTTGATAATAATCCTTAAGAGGGTTGAAGGGGAACCCATACATTAAATTTCTCATAGGCTTCATGACATTACAAGACCTGAAAGTCTAAATAGAACACATCCCATACTATAACTACTTGAAACTACCCCTCCCTAATGTTTTCATTGGTATCAACTCTCCACCTTTTCATGGCTTGTTGACTAGATTTCTTGTTCAAGGATTTATAGTCCTGGCACCATTGAAAAATTCCATACCCTCTCATTCTTCCAAATATGGAAGCTCTTCTCTAGTGAATTCTCTTTTCTCTGAATCCTCCCATGGAGTATGTTCCTTGTATAATTTTTCTGTTTTGTGTCTGCGCATTATGTGGACCAAAGTCCTTAAGGTGGATCTGATTCTTGAAGGTGGCATGGAATCCTTACTAACCCAAAGTCATGGGTGGCCCAACGGTCTTAAGGACTATAGTCCCAAACCAATGGCATAAAGTTGAATAGTTCTGGCTACTATAGTACCAAACAATACCATCTATAGTACCTGCAACAGTAACTATTATGGTGGATGCTATAGTATCCCAAAATTATGCCTTTTCCCAAATTCAAACCTGGGTCTCATGGATGTACATGAATATTCCTCACCAACTGGGATGAGGCTCATGTGTGACTCGATCCATATAAAGTGGGTGATTATTATGATGAGGAAAAGGAATAAGTTGAGGCTACTAATTTAGGTAATTATTAATAATTTTTAATTGATTAAGGTATAGATCCTAACCTTCCTAAAATCCCTACTGTCACTTTTGGTGAACCTAGTCCTCCTGGACCACTCCATGTTAGAGAGAATCCTTTGAGTGATGGAAGTTAAGAAGAAGAAATCGAGGTTTCTAGAGAAGAACAATACAATAGTTCTTCAATATCTTCTAAAGTAGAAAATAGAGAAAAAGGAAGTGATAAAAAATGGTGAGAATGAAGAAGAAGAAGAAGATGATGATGAAGACGTACATGTTGAAGAATAATGAAAATATGATGGAAGTTAATGTAATGGTAATGATGAAGGAAATGATTATGAAGATGAAAATGAGGGTGCTTTTAACTATGATAGGTCTGATGATCATGGGCTGCCTCAAAAACATGTTTCTCATTTAGGCTTGTATGTTTCTTCTAAGTATGAGGAGTGACTGAGTTTAGTTCAAGATATTCATAGAGCTTCTAGAAATGACATGGGAGTATCTATTGAGGGGGATAAATCCTCAATCATTGTTAGTCACCCTGTTGACCCTATTGATGGAAACCTTTTTGATCATGTAGTTAATGAGAAAATAGTTGTTGAGCCTATATTTGTTGAGCGAGATGTTGGGTCTTTATATAGGTTGGATGTTACTACTTTTGAGGAATGGGAGAAGAATCCTAGTTTTGTCAAAATTGGTTTGGAATACACTGACTCTGATGATAAGATTATTCCACCAATGAATGGTGGACCTGAAGTCCCTGTTTGAATGGAGTTAGGTCCAAAGGGATCCATGGTAGAACATATAAATTTTTTTAGGAGCTAAAAATATTTATTTCAGATGTACCTACTAGATATGAACCTACATTGGCTACCTCCATTGAGAGAGCTTCTACAGCCTTTACTGCTGTTACTGTTGGTAGAGCATCATCACCCTTTCTAGATGACGTTGTTGCCTCAATGTATGTTGATGTTGTATCAAGATACGACTTTATGTATTTAAAGGAAATAATAATTTCAAACATTGATGAGATTCTAAAGAATCAACCTCCCTTGGCCACTAAGATCAATGAGAGATATTCTATATATCTATTTGATCTAGTAATACACCACATATATCATAATTTGTTGAATCATATTCATGAAGTGGATCTAGAGAATAGGCGACCTTCCAATGAGTTGGAGTCCTTGAGGACTGTTATAGAAGGGATAAAAACATATTTTACTACCAATATGGATGCCTTGTTAGAGAGGATGAAGAATATTTCTTTAACCCCTTATTCCTCGAGTGCTCCACCTCCCACTCCTTCTTTGGATATTGATTTGATCAGATCAATTGTAAAAGAGGAGCTCCAGACTGTCTTAGTTGATGTTATTTCTCTACCTCATGATATTAGAATGTAGATTAGTAATAACAACGACCATGTTTATAATATGTCCCATGAATGCATCAATGAAGTCAGAGCATATAGAAATAATATTATAATGGAAATCAAGAATTAAATTTTGAGAATCTATACTAAGAATTAGCTAATACCACACTTCATGTTCCTTTTAGAGAACCTCACGATGCCTCCAGTTACTCCAACCTTCAACGAATAGTCCAATTATCTAAAACTGATAATCTTAGTTCCCATTTTATTTATATATTAGAAAAAGGAATTTATATTTTCCATGGATTAGAGATGAAATATCATCATGAACTTAATCAATCTTATGAATCCCTTATTTCATATGTATGGTTCAATAGTGATATCTCATGATGATATTCCAGTGACTTCTCATCTCACTCTTCCAACCAATACTCCAAAGATGTTTAGATCAATTGTTTCCAAAGATCATAATGCACCATTACTTGCTAGGTTCCATCCCTTCACCATGAATCCCATAGAGTCTATTCAGTATCTCTAAGTAATTATCCGAGCGCCTCCTTCTCTACCTACTATCCTTACAACCTAAACCACATTTTCCTCAGATTCTACCATTGTTCCGTCTTCTTCAGATATGGGAAAAACACTTATTGTTCCTACCGCCCATGATGAGAAGAGTTGATATTAGAATTTTTTTATAATAGGGGCTTATTTCTGACATTTATTTTATCTCTTTTTTGATGTAATACAATAAATTTTGTCCTCAAATAGAAATTCCCTTATTATTCATATTTTAATTTTTTTCATTTATGGTTTTTATTCCCAATTTTTATAATCCCAAAAGTTGGAGAATGGTTATGTAATTTCATTATTTTCTTTTTTCATACCATTAATACCTTCATTTATGTTATTCCTTGATACCTTACCCTTGATTACATATTTATTTAATCTATACCTTTAATGTCATATTTATTAAAAACCTTTGACACTGTTTATTACTTAATATCTATGATACCTTATTTTTTCAAATCTTATTTTAAACCATTACATTATCTTTTCAAAGTGTCAATAAAATCCATTTTAAACCAACGTTTATTCTATATATGGTATATAAAATACCTTAATTTGATTTCATCAAAAAGGGAATTATTATGGGAACATTCTTCATTTAATGATTTTAAATCTTATTAATTATGTGTTTAATGGTTTCATTGTTTCATGATATCATTTTTTAATATAAGAAAGTATGGGAAAATTTGGAAAATTGTGGAAAAGACTCACCATTGAGGATGATTCATCACGAGAAATGACTTACCATTGAGGATGAGTCAATAACAGAAAATAATTTCCATTGAGGATGAGTAACCACTAGAAAATACCCACCATTGAGGATGAGTCACTGCTATAAAAGACTACCATTGAGGATGATTCACTACCATTAAAAACTCACCATTGAGGATTATTCACCACCAGGAATATCTCCCCACAAAAAAAGATTCACCACCAAGATTGAGTCACTATCAGACCTAAGTCACTCCCATTATTTATCCACCAATAGAGTAGATTCACCGCCAGACATCACCTACTACTAAATATGACTCACCATCAAGAGAGTAACCACTGAGATGATTCACTATTGAGACCAGTCACCACTGAGGTGAGTCAATAGTGAGAATGATATACCACCAACTGAAAAATAATCAATCTAACTCATTGATGAATTTTCCCCACACCGGGCATGAGCCACTGCCAGGAATACTCACCATTGTTATTCTAGGACTTTTAAAAAAATGTATCTAATAGATATATTATTAAATTTATTTCTAAGTATTATTTTAATTGTTATTATTAAACTATTTCAAAGAACATTAATGATTGTTTTAGTTTTATATATGAGGATACAAAAGACCCAAATGTTTTTCCTTGAACATGTTTCTCAATCTTGTAGGGCTATATATTCAATGAAGTCACTATCATGCGATATACATAAATAAGGAACAATGCATGCATGCTACCCGAGTTTGAACACATGATCAAGTGTGACATATTCTAAATATCCTTACACAAATAATTATTACCTATATCCGATTATGGAAGAGTGGATCACATTGAACATTAGTATCTTTCCTACAGTCAGAAGAAAGAGTGTTTATGACACTCTAGTTTACTAATAATTTAAGAGAACTGACTTGATCTCATCATTAAGATACATATGAGGAGACTGATCCATTCAATGTACATCAGACTAAGAATTTTTTTCTTTTTTATATCATTAAATTTTCTCTTTTTATTTTTTCATTCAATTTCAAGTATTGTGTAGTTTTGATTTGTTTATCAATATGCTCTGTCTCCATCACTATAACTAGAATATACAATATATCTTCTTTCATCCCTTTAATGTTTTCACCCACTATGTTATGGAAGAGGTCACTATGTGTATTTTGATTATTTTATTTCAATATTTATTTTGGGAGAGGTCCCGGTGTGGCTTGTACTTCTTCTTTTTGTTATATGTATACCTGATACAGGTTGTAGATCAATATTATGTCTATATAATTTTATTGGTAGTGGGTGATTTACAAGTGGTGGGGATTAGGTCTTGACATGATAATTAACCCCTTATTATATTTATTCTATGTGTTTTTTGGGTTTTTTTCTTTCACTTCTAAGATTCAAACTGAATTTGTTTTAAACTCTAAACAAAACCTCTACTTTGATAGTTAATCATACCTAGTGTTTATATAAATATTTGATTAGGTAAATTCATTTCAAAAGTTATAATACTTTTCTTATTTTCTTAACTAAACACTAATTAATCATTGAGGAATATTTTCAAGGATTAGAACTTATAATGATCTACAGTTTTAAATAACTGGGAACTTTTAATTAAACATGTGGATTTTAATTGAACTAGTTGTTAAATAAATTTTTTATTGGGAAATAAATTCACCTACCTCTTCTGTTACTTACTATGACCGAAAAAATGAATTTAATATCCATAAAGGTATGAATTTAACATATTTCCATGTTATGTTACATAACTTTACATCGATAAAGTACTACATTTTTTTACCTTGATTAGGATTTGGATTAAGAATGGAAATTAGTATTGGTTTTATATTTTTATCTTGATTACTTTTAGTTAACACTCATTTTCATTGTTTCAATTTATTTTTGAGAATTAAATTATTGTTAAGAAAATAAATTTCAGTTATATAATGGTTCTTTTGTAAAATAATTTCTTGGAAAATCCCATTGACCCATAATATATTTGTAAATTTGATTATTAATAATTACATTTCTATATAAAAATACTATCAAAAAAGAATTTATTATAACCATTTTAATTATATTAAGAGTAGAAAATAATTTTAACACTATTATTAATGTCAATAACTTTAATTGAAAATTATCTTGAAAACCAGTTGAGTAAAAATAAAATATTTATTCCATCATTTGAGTATGGTAAATGATGGTTTAAAACATTTTTAATAGAATGTTAATAATAAGTTTCATATTTTAACATATACAAAAAAATAAACCACAACTATTACACCTAAGAATAAAATAATATGAAAAAAACCATAAAATAAATGTAAAAATTTATTAAATTTAATCCATTAAAAAAAGTAAAAACACAATATTATAAGAAATGCCCTAATGATTTTTTACCATGTCCCCCAATTACATCCCATTCCAAAAATAAACATTATGATATTTCTTCTAAGTAGTCAAACACATCACCCTCAAATTTAAGTAGTAACCTATCAAACATTTAACTCTAAGTTTACTTATTTTAAAACTAAACTACATTAATTAAACACTATGAATTTAGATTTTAACACATAAGTTCCTAATTTTAATAGATACATAATTACAAACCTAGAAAATTATGTACCAAAAAATGATATAATAACAATGAAGAACAACATTATATATGTTATTAATTTAAAACATTTAATAAGAATAGTATAAAAATATTACTATTCATTTCCATAATTATACACTATAATTCTAGAAATTAACACGAGGTATATAAGATTTTACAAAAACTAAAATTATATAAAATTAGTAACATGTGACTTATAAAATGTTACATCGAGCTACATAAATTTAAATATTACATAAAAATTACCCAAACAACAATAAAGACCACAATACTGTATCATAGTTTCATGTTTTTGACACTAAAAATCCATGATTTATCACTTCATGTAATATAGTAACAAAATAGAATTATGGAGTGCACATGAAGTCCCTTAGCATGGTCAACATTACACATGAATCAATCTGAAAGATATTATATTTACATAATATTTAATAAATTTAGCACTCTGAAGAATAATTAAAATGAAAACATAATTACACAAAAGAAACCATCAAAACATTTTCAAAACATATACGAGAGAAATAATATACAAAATATTATTGAATAGATTAAACACCATAATTATATTGTTTTAAAATTGAAAATTAATTGAAGAAAAATAGTTAATCAAAAGAAAAAATGTTTTAATCTAGAAAATATAATAAATATAAAACTTAATAAAATACATTTGTAAATATATTAAACATAAAAATTTCACTACTAAACCACCACTAACATGATTATCATTTACCCTCCTTTCATAGATTTATTGTGTAAGGATACATCATGAAAAATTTTATACAATAGATATTTTGAATTATGTCATTTAATAACATTATATTCATAGAAATAATGCATCATAATTTCTCTTTCATTCAATAAAGAACATTATCCAGAACTCAACAATACCCCTATGGTAAAAAAATGTAGTAACATGCACATTTCCCTCTAAACCACTAACAATAATATCCCTAAAAGTTGTTAACTTCCTTCCCATATTTTTTTAATTTCCAAATACTTATCTCTCTATCTCTCTCCCTCTCTCTAATGTGAGAGTTCAACATTCAAGAGGAATATATAATATCTCACTAACATCACTTGTAGGGATATTTATTTGATTCTAACTAATTTCTAAACTATAAGTAAATGTCTCAAAGGAATGTATAAGTTTCCCACAATGATCTATAAACAACTAATGGAATTTAAAACTAAATGATGGACCAAACCCCATTTTTAATGCTCATTATTTTGAGATTTCATTACAAAATAATTTATCGACAACTTCTATAAATATATTTGTAGAACACATTGAATTTAAAAAATACTTTCTATTACTTATATCATTTATTTCTTTTGACTTTTTTCAAAAAACCATTTTTTAAATATTTTGATATTATTGATGTATCCTATAATATTAGAGCATTAAAATACTTGAATTTTTTAATCTATATTAATTTTTATAAATAATATCACAAACATTACAAATAACCAGTATTTCACCCATAACTAAATATATTACCATTTTAAATAAAATATAAACATATTTAAATTTTTTTAACCCCAAAGATCCCTTTATATCCATTAAAAATTAAAAATGTGATCTCCAACCCAATAATTTTCTAAACAACCACTATTTTTTGATAGAAATAATTAACAACGTAAATAGATATATAATGTAACCACCCAAATTTCGACCAAGATATAGATCATTCATTTTCATTTTGAATATTTTTCTCAAACCTGGTAAAGGTGTTCTACAAACTTGGGAAGTCAATAGGAGTGTATGGGGATGGTTTGAAGCTAGGAGGTCTAGAAAAGGGGGCTTCAGTATGGGCCACATGGTTAGTGTAAACTGTGAAACCTAGGGAACATGGTTTAGAGAAATAGTGTAACTGTTAACAGGGTTCCTGCAACTCTGCATAGTTTTTCTACAAACATTCGGACTAGGAACGTTGTTGTATGTGACTTATTATGTTAGGGGAGTTTCCTTGACACATGGTTTGTAAACTGTTTGTAGTGTGTTTTGATGAAAAATTACCATTACCCCCTCACTCTTTAACTTAAATTCCTTTTCTCTCTTCCTTACCTCTAGTGGACGGATCCTACTCCTTCCTCCTCTTTGAGCTCAAACCCTTCTAAAAGATCAGATCTTTGATAACTTCTCTATTTAGTGTCTGATCATCATTCCATCAGTGGCATTGGATCCCATATGATAAGGCTCCCTAGATTCTCTAATTCTATTCCTATTATTCTTTCAATCTATTGTGCTATTTGGTTTTAGGATCATAAGAACTATTTTTAGGGAAATGGAATAAAACTAAGATCTCTTCCAACTTGCTTCGAATCTAAGGTCAATATCAAGCGTAGAATCATCTATAGATCTAAGGTACATGGTCACATTGTATTTTATTTGAGTTTTGGTCATTTCATATTTATTATGTCGTGTCGTGGGCCAAACTTTTCCAAGATCCTTTGTTTTCTTGATTATTTCATGTTTAATTGAACCTAGTGTGATGAAATAGTTTAATTGAATCATTTTTTTGGGGTTTTTATATCACCCATGCACAATATAGACACCCTAGGGGTGAGCGGACCAAATTTTCCAATTTAGGCCAATTTCCCAATATGACCAAATCTTGTTTGTATCTCCCAGATTGAGTTTAAATTGAATTTACCCTTGTATCACATGTATTTTGTTGAACCCATGGCACCATATTATTATTTGGACCTCTTAGGCTTGGAATTTCCAAAATGGGTATTGGAATATTTTTAAATGCCTTTATAATTGAAATTTTCATGAGTGGTAATGTGAATGCATTGGCTTTTCTAGATTGGTTCACAAATAATGAATGCTTTCACATGAAATGAATTGAATGAATATGTGATGAATCCTTGTATAATATTTATATGTAAATACATAAGATTTTATGCCTTAAGTATTCTACATGTGATAAAGAATGTGCCCCTTACATGGTTTTGGACTTGATGAGGGCATGAGACGCGCATGCCCCATGCCCTGCGTATTATAAATGTTATTCCTTATGGATGTGGAGAAAAGGGACTATGCGATACCTAATGGGATGAATGTGAGAGATTATTTTGAGGACCCAAGGATTGTGGGATCCTTGGGGTAGGGAATACTATGAGAGCTCCCTTATGTATTGTCAAGAGACCATGAGGGATCTTGGGGATGGGCTCGGGGTTAGACCATGAGAGATTCCCTAGAATAGGATGTATGAGAGTTACATCACTATATTTCCCAATATATATATATATAAATGATAATAATATATATATATATATACCTACTGACATGATCAAACATACCAGCTGTGAGTTGAAGTAGGTTGACCCATCAGGTGTCCTTTAGGAACCCGAGCAAGAGATTGTTTATCTATTCTGCATTTCATTACGTTTCTATCACATTGTGTTCTGTTTACATGTGAGTGCCTAAGAGGTTTACACATAAACACCGTTAGTGGTGGCCTACTGATATGTTTATCTCACACCCTACTCGATCATCCTTCAACACTCGAGAAGACTATTTTTCAATAGTTATGTAAAGAGGCAAACACCACTCTTAGGACTGTTTATTATATTTTAATAGATAAATCTTAGGAGAAGAGGATCTGGCTTGGGCTTGAGATGCTATGGAACAAATTTTGTTTTTTTTTTCACTTTTTCACTTTTTCATTAGCATGCATATTTCCTATATCATATTTTTCTTTGGTACTAGCGTTCCAGGCATATAAATTGTATCAAAAACTACCTTTGAGGATTTTGTTATATTATTCAGTTATTTGGTCTTCCACTATTTTTTGTATCAGTCTATTTGAGTATGATTCAACTACTATTTAATTTTTTTTATCCACTACATTAATCTGATATTGGGGTATAATATCCCCATAGTTTTACCACCACACCCCTCTACTAGTCAGTATCCCCTAACTTATTGGGAGACGTGGTAGGGGTCATGTGGTCAATCGGGCTTGGGGCACCGGTTAAGTGGAATCCAGGTCTAGGATGTTAAAAAGTGGTATCAATGAGATTTTCCTTTATTTATTTAGTATTTGGAGTTAATAGAATGGAGATTGGGAATGCTTAGGCACTTATTCATAATTTGTGCTTGGGAATCACGAACCAATGTAATGGGTAAAGTCCAAGTTTCCTTAATTATGATTGTTATTGATTCTGATATTATAATTGATTTGATTTTACCATTGGGTGTTTCACATATTTTTTGATGTCATTAAAATTGGTAATATTTGGATTATTATTACCTTGCTTGACCTGATGAAATTAGGGTTATGTATTAGAACATACCTCATGATAAACAAAATATTAATTGGCCATGCATCTTTCCATGAAATGATTAATTTTTATCAAGAATTGTCTATTGCGTATTCATTGTTCCTTGTTACCTATATTAACTTGTGATTGTATCTCTTTCTAGAATTGGAATTTAAAATAGGGTAAGTTCAGTGGGTAACACTCTTTGATTCATAATGTGCATGGGACCTTATGGATCTGTAATTGGAATTATAAATTTCTTATCCATTTGGAAATAGTTAATTGTATAGATAAGCACAATATAAATTGAAATGACATCCAAGTGAGTTCCATATTTCTTTTTACAAGGTGTATGGGCCGAAAAATGAAATATCATTAGTTTAAGCTAATTTAAATGATTTAAATGTTCTAATGAGAACACTTTCAAAAGATAAATGATTTATAACCTAAGGAAAACCATCTTATGTGTGCCTAAAATAGAAACTTGAACTTAACCCGACCTTGGTAGTGGGTAGTGGGTGTTTCTTCTTCCTTATGGCCTGATATGGTTTGTTCCATCAATTAGGTCTGGATTTTGAAGCAAGTAGAGAGACCTATCTCATAGGAAGGATTTAGTACCCAACCTAACTTCATGAATGCAATTATTTAAATTTCTTGTTCACTTATGAAATGATCATTTTTGGAATTTTAGTTTTATGATGCCACGATATCCTCGAGTTGAATACACTGAAGGCAGTGAAAATAATATTCCAGAGATTATGGGCCTTGAGACTCCAATTTTACATCATGTTGAGCCTCCTGTGGCCCCTCCTACTATAATTGATTTGGGTTCTGATGCCCAATTTTGAGAGGGATTCTTTTTTATGATGCAAAATATAGAAGGAGGAGTGTGACATGCGTCGAGCATGGGATACTTGACTCATGATTTGTAGTAGCAGCATCCTCCAAATTTCATGGGAGATGAAGAGAACTTGATGAGGAGACATGGATTGAGGTGATTCTATCTATCTTCATGAACCTAGAGATGCCTCTAGAGTATAGGGTTATGATAGATTCTTTTATGCTACATGACTTATCTAATAGGTTGTGGGATGTGATCACCCAGGCATGCTAGCATTTAGATACGGTTTGGGTAAACTTACATACTATCTTATATGAATACTTCATTCCCCAAACTATGAGGGCTGATAGTGATAGAGATTTGATGAATCTACAGTAGGGGACCATGTTAGTTATGGATTAATCAACACATTACACTAAGCTGTAGAATTTCAATCCTTCTCTAGTTGCTGATGATTTGATGAATGCTAAGAGATTTGAGGATGGGATGTGTTACGCAATCTTATCATAAGTAATTGTGTTTAAGATTACAACTATTTCAAAAAATCATCAACCAAAACATAATTATAGAGAAAAATCTTCGAGTGGTGGACGGTGTGAGCTAAGGAGGTTTGGAACCAAAGGCTTCTGGTATATCTTCCTCTGGGTGAAAGAGGAATTTTTAGTTTTCTCATGGGGGAGGCAGCAGTTAGGCTTCTACAACTGGTAGTATTATGGTCTATCACTAGTGTGAAAAAATAGGGCACTTCAATGCGCAGTGTCCATGGGATCTAATGGAATGTAGAGGCTCTGGAAGGATGGGCCGCATATTGAATTTCTGCAGGACCATCCTTCCAGTTTCTAGAGACTGGAGATCTTCACCTACTCCACAACTAGGATTGTGGGAAAAAAGGATTATGACGGACAAGTATCTAGAATACCACCAATCATTAAAGATGAGGTGGAGGTTGAGGTAGAGGAAACCAGACTTGTGATTCTCAACGCCAGTAGAGCATGCCCGCTCAGGACAGTCAGATAGTGACTCAGGGCAACAATATATACCAGTTACACAAATTTTAGCCTACACTATAAGAGAAGAGTGCTAGACCATCTACTGTATGAGGTAGCATTCTAGCAGCCGCCAATTTAGTGTTTGCTTTTTTATAGATGGACGTATCACTCATTTATATCTGATGCAATCCCTAGAGTCTAGGCCTTGAAAATATTTTTTTATCATGGATTCATGACGATGTATACACCCTTAGGAATCCATTCATAGGGTGTTCACTGTTGTCAGAGTTGTCCTCATGAGGTTGACAATTACCTTTTTCAATGGAACCTATACGTTCTTGATATGATGGGTTTTGATGTAATTATTGGAATGGACTAGTTAGTTCCCTATATAGCCAATATTGACTGGTATCATCAGAGGGTGACATTCACATCACGAGAGGTCATTACACAAGTTCATAGGGGAGAATGGTATGTTAGAGTGACATTAGTAGGACCCATACAATAGAGTGACGTTAGTAGGCCCCATATGGTGGAGCATTTCAGGGATGTTTTCCTAGATGTTTTGTGGGTCTACCTCCTATGAGAGATGTATAGTTCACTATTGAAATTTTTCTAAGGGAAGCAGATGTGACCATTCCTCTTTATAGTATGACACCTAAAGAGCTTTTGGAACTCAAGAATTAGTTGGAGGATCTGGGGGGAAAGGTTTTTATAAACCCCAGTACTTCTCCATGGGTATAACATATCTGATTTTCTTAGAAGGTGAATGGTATCCTTAGGATTTGTTTGGATTACAGTTAGTTGAATCTATAGAATATTAAGAAATAGTATCCTTTTCCTAGAATAAATGACCAATTTGATAAGCTTCAAGGAGTGAAGGTGTTTTCAAAGATAGATCTAAGGTCGGGATATCATCAGGTGCATGTCAGGACATCATACATACCTCACACAAAATATTGGAGTAGTTTTGGTCTCTATGAGTACCAGGTTATTCCATTAGGACTCACAAACTCACTTGCTATCTTCATGGATCTTATAAATCAGGTTTTCCATGGGCATCTGTATTCATTTTTGGTGGTCTTCATTTAAGATATATTAGTGTATTCTCACTCTATAAATGACCATGAAACCCACATTGATATCATGATAAATATGTTGAGAGAGAATCAAATATATGCTAAGAACAATAAATGTAACTTCTGGATTGACAAAGTCCACTTCTTGGGTCATATAATCTCAGTGTCATAAGTTTCTATTGAACAAGATAAAGTGGGACCTGTAGTTTCCTAGGAACATCCTAAGGACATGTTTAATATTTTGAGTTTCTTAGGTATTAATGGATATTGGAGATGCTTCATTTAAGATTTTTCACACCCTACAGTGCTGCTTATGGAATTGACCGAGAAGGCTGTGAAATATGAATGGTAAGAATCTTGTGAAGCATCCTTTCAAGAGTTGAAGTGCAGACATACATCAATACCAATACTAATACCTTCAAATAAAAAAAGGCTTATATAGTATACTGTGATGCATCAGGTGTCGGTCTTGGAGCTATTTTTATGTAGGATGAGTGAGTCAGTGTGTATTGTTATCATCATTTGAGGCCTCACTGGTAGAATAACTAGATTCAAGACCTTGAGCTCATTATTGTTGTTCATGACATACACTGTTGGAGACACTATTTATTGGGAGAGAACTTTTTGGTGTTTATAGTCCAAAAAGACAAAAATACATCTTCACCTAGTGGTACCTGAATCTAAAGAAGCATAAGTGGGTTGGGTACATGAACTCTTTTTGATTTCAAACATGGATACAATCTAGGGAAAGGAAATTCAGTAGCCGATTCACTGATCCATAATACATAGATTAATGCGGTTCAGGAATCTAGTGATGAATGGAAGCTCAAGACCCTATTCTTGGAGATTCATGTTGATGTATATGAGGAATGTGGTAGCACTATTCCCTCATCCTTATTAGTGACATATACTCTTCTATAACAAGTAAGGTTGAGACAACAATTTGATCCTAAAGGCCTTGTCCTACGAGAAGGTGTTTCAGATGATGATACCTTTTTTTGGTATTGTGGTTTATGGGGATGATATGATTTTGTTCGGTGGGCACGTATGGGCCCTATCGAACACCAGAGAGGAGCTGATGAGGGATTTCCAAACCTCCACATGGGAAGTTCACCCTAGTGTCACCAAAATGTTTTGAGACTTACAACGTCAATATTGGTGGCCTAGCATGAATCATAAGATATCCATTTTTATCATGAAATTTTCCACCTATCTCGAAGTGAAGGAGGATCATTAGAATCCAGCAGGGCTCCTTCAGCCATTGTCCATTCTTGAGTGGAAATGTCATGATGTTTCGATGGAATTCATGGATGGTTTCCCAAATCACCTTTGGAAAACGATGTAGTGTGGGTTTTTGTTGATCATATGATAAAGGTCGCACACTTCTTACCTATGTGAGAGAACTTATAAAGAACATGAGAATAATCTTGGTTAGTGTGGAATCTTCCAGTGTATCCATGAGTCCCATGTTTGAATATTAGTGGAGGAATATTTCTAGGGTATTATAGTAGTACTATAGTAGGTATTTTTTAGTACTATATAATCCATAAATATTAACCTTCAGGTCACCGGTTTGGACTTGGAGTCCTTAAGGACTTTAGGCCACCCATGTACTTTAGGATAGTTAGGGATTTCTGGCCACCTCAAGGCCTTGAAACCACCTTATGGCCTTTGGAACACCTCATACAAATCATGAAGTGTAAATGGAACCAAATAGGTATTTCTAGTCAAACAAGAAATGCAAAGGTGGGAAGGGAACTCCATAATCTAGTCAATGGGGAGGTGCATCACCAAGTAATCATATCTGGGATGAATTTTGATACGAACTTAGGGTCAAGTAATCCACTAAGACTACATGGCTTGTAAGGGTTACCCCTCTTCCCTTGAATGGGGGTTTATAAAAAATCAATAAAAAAGTACTTTGGGACATTTGAGGGATATACCTTCTCAGTAGATGAGAAAGGAATATTGTACATCATATAGGTGGTATGTTTTTATGGCGTACCTCATTCTATCGTTTATGACAGAGACGCTTGATTCATTTTATGGTTCTGGTAGGGGTTACAGAAGGCCTTGGGTATGCAAATAATTTTGAGCACAACCTATCACCCATAGACAGATGGATAGATTGTACAATACATCTTCTAGAGGATATGTTGTGCGCGTACAGTCTCAACATTTGGGTTTCTTGGGAGAGACACATTCCCCTCAACAATGTTTCTTATAAAGAAAACTTCTAGGCTACCATTGAGATGGATCCCTGTGAATCCTTGTATGGTAGGCCTTTTCGCTCACCTATGTGAAGGATATTTAGAGGGGAGGAAAATGTTCTAGAGCCTCGTCTTTTGTAGGAGAGTTTAGAGAAGGTCCAGCTAATCAGGAAGCATATGTTGATAGCTAAATCCAGATAGTAGTCTCCTACCAAAAGGTGATGGAGAACTCTTGAGATCGAGGTTAGAGACAAGGTTTTCTTGAATGTATTCCTAGGATGGGACATATATATTTTTGAATGTAGGGTAAACTATCACCAGGGTTCATTGGACACTTTGAGATTGTCAAACGGATCAGACTAGTGGCTTACCAGTTGGAACTTCCTCAGATATACCGGTCTATGCATGATGTATTTCATGTATCATTGCTTATTAGATATTATCTAGACCCATCTCACATCTTTCAGAAAATTAAGGTTGAGCAGGACATGGATGCTTCCTTTGAGGAGTACCCAATACGTATTGTTGATTGAAGCACGAAGACACTTCAAGGCAGGTTCATTCCTCTTTTATGAGTTCTATGGTAGTACAATGGATTATATGATGAGAACTAAGAGTGGGAAGCTAATTTATGATCTTATTGGGAAAAAATATTTGAAGACAATACATATTTACCCTCAAAAGGACAACTCTTGGATGAGTTAATATAAGGAGGGGAGGTTGTAACGACCCAACTTTTGACCAAGTTAAAGATCATGGGTTTTTGTTTTGAATATTTTTTTTAAAAAATTGGAAAAGGTGTGAGGAAGCCTACCAAGGAGAATTTGGGTATGGTTCAGAGCCCAGAGGTCCATAAAAGGGGTCTTTAGGCTAGGCCACAAGGTCAGTGTAGACCGTGTGCCTAGGCTGCATGGTTTTGATAAACCGTGCTGCTGCAAACAGGGGCACCTGCAAGTCCGTACAGTTTGTCTACAACTGTGCAAACCAAGCACACAACTATGTGGGCCTACAACTATTAGGGTCAAACCTTCATGAATGGTTTTCATGAATTATTTTTTCATAAACCATGCATAGTCTATTTTGAGGAAAAATTAACATTTTTTTCACCCTCTTTAAGTTAAGTTATTTCTCATTTTCCTCATATCCAGTAGACAAAACCTACTCAATCTTACTCTTTGAGCTCAAACCCTCCTCCAAGATTGGATCTTTGATAAATCCTCTATCCGGTGTTTGATCTTTAGTCTATTTGTAGCATTTTATCCCTTGTAGTAAGGCTCCCTAGTCTCTATACTCAGGTTCCTATTCTTCTTTCCATCTATTTAACTATTTTCATTTAGCCTCATATGCCCAATTTTCTAGGAATTGGACTGAAACTCAGATCTCTTCCAACCTGCTTCGAATCTGAGGTCGATATCATGTGATGATTCATCTATGTACCTAGGGTAGGAGGTCATACAGTTTTCCATTTGAGTTTTTTGTCGTTTCGTATTTATTCAGTCATGTAGTGGGCCAGCCTTTTTTGATATCCTTTGTTGTGTTGATTCCTTCATATTTAATTGGCCCTAGTGTGATGACACAGGTTAATTGAATCATGTTTATGTGTTTTGATATCATCCATGCACTATATGGACACATAAGGGTTGTGTTGACTAAATTAGCTATGTTAGGCCAATTTCCAAATAAGATAGAATCCTATTTATATCTCATAGATTGAGTTTAAATGGAATTTTCCCTTGTATCATGTGTATTTTTTTGATCCTAGGGAACCCTAGGGGTGTTTTTACCTCTTAGGATTGGAATTTCTAAAATGGTTTTGGGACTATTTTGAAATGCCTTTTTAATTTAATTTTCTATGAGAGGCAATGTTAATGTAATACCTTCTCTTGATTGGTTCACATGTCATGGATGATTTCTCATGAAATGAATTGAAATATTATGTGACAAAGACTTGTTTAATATTTAAATGTAAATGCCTAAGATGATATTCTATAAGTATTGTATTTTTGATGATGAATGTTCCCCTTATATGGTTTTGGACTTGAGGTCAAGAGAGATGCATGCCTCATACCCTACGTATTATAAATGTCATGCCTTATGAATGTGGAGATAAGGGACTATGGGATCCCTAATGGGAAGACTATGAGAGAATATTTTGAGGACCCAAGGACTGTGGGATCCTTGGGGTCGGGAAGACTGTAATAGCTCCCTTGTGTATTGTCAAGAGACCGTGAGAGATCTTGGGGTTTGTCCAAGGGTTAGACCATGAGAGCTTCCACAGAATAGGATGTCTAAGAGTTATATCCTAATCTTTCACAACACACACACACACACAAAAATATTAACCTATTGACATGATTTGAATTACCGACTGTGAGATAAATCTGGTAGACATGTCAAGTGTCCATCAGGAACATGAGTGGGAGATTGTTTATTTATTACAAATTTCTTTACTTATCTATCTTATTGAATATTTTTTAGATATGAGTGCATACTAGGTTAAGAATTAGACACCATTGGTGGTGGCCTAGTGAGATGTTTATCTCACACACAACTTGATCCACCATAGCCACCCAAGAAGGCTATTAACCTGCATATTTGGATAAAGGAAAACACCACTCTTTATGCTGTTGATTCTATTTTCATAAATGGAGCTTAGGAGCAGAGAATAGATCTTAGGGTCAAGATGCTATGGAACAAATTTTGGATTTTATTTTTTACCTTTTTACTCTTTGATTAGCGTGTCTATTTACTATTTTCCAATTGTACTAGAATTCCATGAATACATGCAGTATTAGACACTTCCTTTGAAGCTCTTATTATATTATTCATTTATTCAGTCTTCTACTATTTATTTTATCAGTCAGTTTGAGTAATCTTCCCCTACTATTTACCTTTTCTATATTTGCAACATTACTCAGAATTGGGGGTATAGTCTCCCCACAGTTTTACCATCACACCCCAATACAAGATAGCAACCCCTGGTATATGGGGAGATACTGCAGGGGTCATGTGGCTTACTAAGCATGGGGAACTGGTTAAGTGGAAGCCAGGTCTAGGATGTTACATTTAAGGGGATGAAATTATTTCATATAACATGGCCCCAAATAGACCTATTTCAACCTTGAGGATAAACTCTATAAAATTATTTTTTGAGGATGTGGAATAGAACTACATCTGAAAAACTTATCTCTCTAATTAGTAGCTCAAATAAATTGTAAGGGACTAGATTTTTCTGACACATCCATTGTAATTTCATATATTTTCAAGGATTCCATGGATATTTCCTATTATTTTTTAGGGATTGGGATGGTTTATGTTGATATTAATTAATTCAATGAATTTTTAGGTTTAATTTTGTCTTCAAAATTTTCCCTAAATGTTATATATTATTTATGAGTTAAAATTATACATAATAAATAAATATCCTAAATATATCTTTACCATATTTCCATTATTTTTTTTTAACATTTGCTATTGAAAAAATATGTAATGGTTTTTAAAAATGTCAAAAAACATACATGTTGATAAAAATTTTAAGCATCAATTAATATATAGTAAGTATTTTTAAAACTGTAGGATAAAATAGTTTCTTATGAATTATTTATGTACATTTCAATTATGATTTATTATATTTAAACAAAAATATATTGAACATTTAAAAAATATTATGCATTTTTTATAATATCATATATAAATATTATATCATAAGTTTAAATATATAAAATATATATCATATAAATTTTAATATACATAGATTTCTCCAACAAGTAAATAATATTATGCTGAACATATACATCATATTATTTAATACAAATATATATGTATGTATGTATATATGTATATTAATTACAATCCCATTCACATGTCATATTCCCATATTTATAGTTTTATTTCAAAAATGTGATTTTGTAATACAATGGGAAAATTATTAATGATGAATATTATGATTAAATAGTCCGTAAGGAATATGAATAATTAATTGAAAATTATTAGAATGAAATCCCATTTTTATATAAAACTAAAACTGAATATTTTTTATGTGTTAAATGAAATTTTAATTATTAAAATTTTAGGAATTATATATATAGTTACATATATCACCAATAACCTAAATTATACAAAAAATTGATTTTGGGTAATTATGTAATTTTAATGAAATAAAAAAACATAGTGTCTAGCTTTAATTTTGGTTGAAATGAATGATATTTAAATGGGAACCATGTTTTGGAATTTTATGTTTATGAATTCATCTATATTTTTAATGTGAGACACATCCTAAAGGCAGTTGAAAACACATATGTTTTTCTTATGTTTATATTATTCTTACTCTTTAACTCCATTTATTATCATGTCTTGACTTAGATAAGCAATGAACCTTACATGAGTTTTTTTTGGGTTCCATCTAATAGATTGACCTTGAAATAACCTTTGTGATTTTTGGAGGATAAGGACTTCCCTCAATAATTCAGGGTTATTGCAAACCTCCCTCCTCTTTTCTAGTTTGTTCATAACAATTTCACCCTATGAAGGGGATCTGGAAACTTCTTTCTTTCTATTTTATATGTTAATGTGGATCTATCATGCATAATTTTCAAATGAATGAATATCTGAAATTTTCCTAACAAATATATTAATACCGAACTAATCAAAATAAAGTAGAATTGTTTTCTATATGAAAATGGGATTTTTATATCATTACATTAGGCCTTTTATAATTAGTGTACATTTTAATTTTCAATTATTTTGTTTAATAATTAACACATATATGATATATTTAAAAATGAATACTCATTTTAATATGGAGATATAATAATGATATTGCAAGATATTTATTTAATCATCTTCATACACTACATTAGATGATATACACTACTTTAAGAATATCAATTACATATTAAGAAATGACATTATACACTTCTTTATGATGATATCTAAAGGTTCTAGGTTGCATTGTGGAATCATTTTTTACCTTTCACAACAAAAATTTCATCAGCTACTATGAATAGAACACTAGAAATTGATGAAGGAAACCCTAAATCTCTATGAAGATGGTATTTTCAAATATAATTAATAATGAATTTATATATTAAAAAATATATCTATTTTTATTGTTTATTATTTGATGAATATATTGACCTTGTGGTCATAATATCACTATGGTAAAAGACCCCATACAAAAATCCATACAATTGTACCAATAGGTGCTTCGTGAATCTATGAATGATACCATTAGAAGTTTAGGTTCTAGAATGAATCTACTATTCACTTTTCATTTTTCAAAACTTTACATAACATGAATTCCTTAATGTTTGAAGGAATTTAACTTTATTCTCTCATTCATGTGATGAAGTAGGAGGATTCACTCTTCCATCTAGAGAGCATTCTAGAGATAAATCTCCACAGTATTGTGAGAATTAAGTAGAAATAATACATTGTGCCCAAAAAGAACTCCCTCTAATGGAAATGATAAAACAAGGATTATATACTAATGGGAAGGAATTATATATAACACATATACCCTTATCTAATTCAATTATTCTAAGAAAACCCCACATCCATATTAAAAATAAAAATACTATCAATCTAACATGCACAAACTCATGGATATTACAATATCAAATTAAATACATAGATAAATATTTATTTAAATAATATTATATCATTTCAATCAAGTCCTTTAACTCAACCCATTAATCCAATTTATAATTTATCGAACCATGAAAAATAAATAAATATTTGAATAAATAAATATCATTATATTATTCTTTTAATAAATAAATAAATACTAGACTAACAAACCTATGAATAAATATTTATTTAAATTTACCTCACATATATATTATAATAAGAATATAATTAGTGACTATGTTTTTTGGATCAATGTATCCAGACTGAATATTATCTCTTAGTTTTGAGAATAATAATTATTGCAAATTTAATTTTTTATACAATTTAATTGAGAATAATTGATATATCATTACATGTGATGCTTTATGTGTCTTTCTTAATGGAATTAGTTAACCTTTATTAATTAATATGATTTTGGATAAATATATTTCATATAAGACATAAAGAAATAAGATAACGTCACAATAAAAATAACCATTTTGAATTCATTTTTTTAATATAATACCTTTGTCTCGATATCTTGTCAAGTAGGTTTTATTACCCATGTCATCAACCCATATTCTTGATTTATCTTTCTTTGAATAACTGAATGAACTATTTGATAAAACTAACATGTTAAGGAACATAATTAGATAGTTTTATTTCAATCAATGGGATGAGGTATCATCATACCGAATTGAAAGGGATAAATCCTTTTTTTTCTAAATTATGATGAATACAAAAAATATGGTTGAATTGTGTCTATTTAATAAAACTTGAATATTTTAAAATAGACCCCCTTTGTAAATTGGATTGAATTTTTTTTCCATTTTATTCAAAAAATGCAATAGAAAAAAATAAGGGAACAAAATGAATATATATAGTGGTTTGATGAATATTGGTTTCCAAGTCCACTCCACTGATACACTATATGTGAGCTTGGTGATCATCACTAGAATAACCATTTCCAAGGGATATCAACAGTTTTGTGAAAACAACTTCCTATTATTACAGTAGTTTTTCAAGGATATAAAATAATACTAATGCCTTCTATTTAAACACAAAAACACTAGAGTATTCAGAATAAGATTGGATTTTATTTAGTTAGAGAAATTATCATTGGAACCATTTAGATGAAAATGAATCAACTTCTAGAAGAATATTTCTTCTGAGGAGTAGGAGAATAACTTTAAAGCACTATCTTTATAATGAATATCTGAGCATGTTGTAGAGAGTATATTTAGATAGTAAAGAAGTATTATATTCTACATTTCTATCAGTTGTAACATATATGTATCTAAAGCGTTGACCTGAAAATCATTAAAAAATATAGTAATGAATCACAAATAAGAAGAAAATATTGTAAAACAAAGGATAATATCTTCATTATCAAGAATGATCAAACATATTTTTTGAAAAAGATATTGGAATTATTACTTTCCATTAAATAAAACTAATATCCTTTGAAAAATATAAACTCTAATGTAGATATAACCATTTTAGATTTATATAAATATCCCAATTTAATTATAGTCAAACAAATCTTGAAATTATGTTAAATAAATCATGATATTCAAAATGATCAGCGTGTTAGATATTTGAATTTAATAAGCCACTAATAATCAAAGCATCCCTTAGAAAATAGAAAAAATCAATCTTTTGTTGAATTTATTTTGATATATCTTGTAAATAAATTAATCTAGATATTTATACCACTGAAATAATAGAAGAAATATTATAAATAATTCAATTATAAAAACTAATAGATGGCAATTTCAACAAGGGGTTTCTCAACATGAGGATAACTCCAAAAGTATAGATTTCAATTCCATCTTAATTCCATATGTTGTGTTTAAGAACATAGAGTGTGATACCATCATGTGGTTACATACATTGGGTACATACCAAACATTACTAATTAAAACATGAGGTCCTTAACAAAATATAGGTTCTTGATCATAATGTTTATCTCAAACATGGGGTTTTAAACATTATGCTAGGTACTCAAACATTGTAACACCCTGAGATTTTATGAGATATATTATTTTTAATTTCTTTGATGTCTTCTATTTTACTCTACAAAAATATTATCTTGTACTATACACAACATTGTATTAGTTGTAGTATATGAAACACAATTCTTGGCTCGTGTTACACTAAATTTCAAGTTCGCTTTTTAGAAATTATTCTACGCAAAATTAAGTATAGATTTTGATTAATGCATAAATGAAATAAGTTTTGATTATGTTATAAACATCATCAAAGGGAGATTTAACTACATGCATCCCTGACCTGGCTTGCATTACACGCAATCACGACCTTCCTCGATAGTGTGTGTAGTACGCAATACTGGGTTTTACTAAATAGCAATATATTATAAAAATATTATATAAACTAGCCGTTATGAATAGTAATACCCAGTTTTTGAAATTTTATAAATTTTATTTTTCAAAATGGACTTCATTTTTGGATTTGGAATATCGAAATTAGCCTAGGGTGAATTTTTGGTATTTTTCTGAAAAATTTCATTTTTTGATGAATAGTGAAAACACTGAGTTATTGGTTAAAACCAACTTTTTATTTAAATAATAATTTATTTTATTTATAATTATTTTAGGTCAAAATAGATACATAATACCTATATAAGTTCAATGTAATTCATTGGAGTCATTTTATAAAAATTTTAGATATATAAAAATTTTATTGAACTTTTTACTGTCTTTTACCCATCTCCTAAGAGAATTTGCATATTTACATAAAACATAATTTTACCACTTCTGTGAGTGTAATTTAAAAACTACGAGAGACATGGTTGATATTATTATGTAAAATGTTGTTCAATAAGTTAAAAATAATTTTTGGCAAATAGTAAATTTTTTACTTTTATTTACCACAGTTAAAAGTAAATAGGGTAATTAAGGGTAAAAATGATATTATTTTTACCCTAACACATGTCCTAATTCTATTGTATAAGTGTAATTCGACCAAAAACAACCTTATAAATAAAATATGACCATTTAGGTGCACTTGGATTAGATTAGGACATTTATTATTATTTAATTCAAAGAAGAGTTAAAAGAGTTAAAATCAAAGTTTAATAACTAAAACACTTTTAATATAGGGTTACACACAATATAAATTAGACTATAAATATTCATTAGAAAGATAAAAATATTTCCTACATAATGGTAGTTTATTTATATTTTTTAGACATTAAATAATTTAATTTATTTATGACACATTGATGATGCAATAATTACCTTATTAATGAAATATTAACGTAATTGATATTATAAATAGCCAAATAAATGTAATTTGAGAGTTTTTATGAATTAAACAAATTTTAAATATTAATATAATATATTATGGTTAGTTGGATGGATTTTTTTGAAGTAATAATTCTGTTATAAATTTATCAAAAACAAAATACCAAATAGTGTCAACATTGACATAAAATAGTTTTTAAAACAAATATTATATTATTAATTTATATAATGGTCCTAAAAATATATGGTTTGGAAAAAAGACTTGTATAATAATATATATGACATTAATGAACCAATTGGGGTTCTATTTGCAGTTTATAGTAAGTTTATAAACCATATATTGTAAGAATACAAGAAGATATGGTAAAATTTAAATTTTTTAACTTTGAGATAAATCTAAATGATAAGGTTAAAATGGTAACCTGAACTTGTATAAAACCTATCGGTTGAGAGTATTTCGACCCATCCCCACCCTATCCTCAAAATAAGTCACGTTGTAGCCATTATAAAACGAATATTACTTTATTATTAAATAATATTTTAAGTTTTTCCTAAGGTACCCCTCACCCCTCTTATAAAAGGGAATTCCCCCTTCACTCTAATTCACACCTTCTAAGCCATTTGGCTTGGCCAAACTCTGCCCAAATACCCTCTAAACTATTCTACCTTAATCATAGAGGCCTTCCTTTTTTCATAAAGACAACCTATGGATCCCTTTTGATCAAATCAAAAGGAAGAACCTGAAGAAGAGGTAAATGTCTCACCACCTATTTCAAGTTCCTTTCTTCTTCCACTTACTCCTTTGTTGTTTCCATTCTAAAATAATAACTCCAGTATCTTTTATATAATGTGATTTTATTATATAAATGACACAACCATATTATTTATTTTATCCATCCTATGAATGAGAAAGTCACCACACGTGTGTACGTACGGCTTACCGTCTCCACGTTGTGGTGTAGTTTGTTATTCAAACATTTCATCATTTGGATGGGTATAATAATGAGTATAAATGATGTAAATAATAAATATAACATTTTGATGATTCTGTATATATTATATACCATCCAATTATATATTATGTTAATATCAAAAGAATGATATCGTCGATCAAGCGTACGTACGGACTACCGTCTCCTCGACGCGATGAGATTCATTCTCCATGTTAACCATTCCAGAATGATTATAAAGTATATATAATAAATAATGATTAAATTTATGAAATAATAATTCTAATGTATTTATATATATATTTGTACTCTACTTAATTCCATTCAATTCAATAAGGAAATGAAAACAGCGTTCATGCGTACGTATTGTCTACCGTCTCCATGAACAGTGTATTTCATTTCATTTATCTATCTATTATATAAATATATATCCTGAATATATATGATATATAAATCATGTTTTACATTCTTGAATTAATTATATAATGAAATTATTAACAATATCAAGAACAACATGTCCAAACATGGACAATAAATGAAACGATTTTACCCAAAACGCTACTTTAACATTGAATTGACAAAAGAACGGGTAATATAAAGTCATAAGTGAATAATATATAATATCATAAATATTATTATAGTTATGTTACAAGTTAATAATTAATTTAAACCCAATATATAGGAGTTTTGAACATGTATAGAAGAAATTGGACCTAAGGTAAGGGATAATATTTTAATCTCATTTTATCCGAGATTGATTATACGTAAGTATTTACTGGGGTTATATTTTTCATCCATATCCATAAAAATGTTTTTCATAGTGTTTAATATTCTTACATGTATTTTTAAATTCATTTTCACCCCTCTTTGACTTTTACATTGTGTTATGGAAGGAATCTTTCTTTTGTTTACCATAAGAGGAACTTTTTGACTTTTCTGGCAAAAGTATGAGGAGAATGTTTTTTTAACTTATACGACTTGCACTAATTTTTACGGTTTTCCTAACACCTAATTTTCCTGAAACTTACTCTAAAATATTTCAGTATTATTTTCAACAAAATACTTTTTAAAATTTCATGGCATTTTTTGAAAAGAAAATGATTTTGAAGAAGAAAGGATATTTTCCTCAAGAATTCATTTCAGGTATTTTATCAAAACCATTTTCCATCTAAGATGACATTATTTACCATGTTTATGTTTCAAGTATGATGTCTCTGTTATTTACATGGTTTGATTTTTATTATGATGAAATGATATCCATTTGTTTTATATGTAATTTTTCACGATGGGATGATGTTTATGAAACCCATTTTTTTCTTTGGGTTATAATGAATGATTTATGATTGTTTTGTGGAACACGAAAGAATGATTTCCTTGTGAGATGGGTGGTAACTATATATCCCTCCAATACATTGGGTAAAGATTTATATCTCATGAGATAGATATGTCTGGAATGGAAAGTTAATTTGGTTCAGTGATATAGGACTGGAATGAGGAGTAAACTCGATTCAGTAAGGGACTTTTTCCACTATGATGGTCTTGGCAGCAATGCCATGGCTACTATGGAAATCATAACTTGTGCTTAATGGATTCCAAAATTACATGTTTTATTCCCATGCTAGTTTATCATGATTAATGATCCTTTATGATATATGCCTTATGTACTTCCATGATTTATGTCTTTTCTCATGATTTTGATGTTTAGATTTTATGTTCAAGTTTTTGCATTAAAATGATTATGGATTGTTTTATGTTCTCTATGTTTACCCTTACTGAGCATTTTAGATCACCCTTTTTATGTTTTATTTTCACCAAGATATAAAGAAAGGTTTTAGGTAAGAAAACAAAATGGGAAGATCTTTATGGGAGATATTGAAGATCTTTCCCCATGATTAGAAAATTATATTCCGAGTTTCCAAAGACACTAAACTATTACAATCTTTGAGTGTTTGTTCTTGTTATGTATTAAGTATTCCAAAAAATTAATGTAATTTCCATGTACGTCAAGCTTTGGGTCTCTACAGTTGGTATCAGAGGAAAGGATTAGTTAAATTTTGGAACCTAGGATGCGAAAACTTCAGTGAAATCCCTAGAGATATTTCTAAGGTATGTCTAGGGATATATCTAAGGTTAATTATAAGTATAGGTTATAGTCCTAGAATTACGGTAATGATCTTTGAATTAAACCTAAGATGTTAGATATTGAAGGTACTCCCACTTTATTATGTTCTTTTCCTAGTATGATTTTTTCCTCTCACACTATTCTTTATTGGTTTTAAAAAATGGCTGGAAATAGGAAGATTCATGATAATGGAGGATATGATGCACAATGAAATGATATTATTCATGAGAAACCAAATGAAATGGGATTTGGAAGTCCAAAAATTGTTATTATTCCTAATCATAAATCTCATAATATGATCAATAATTTCAACTTTGGTAAGTTTCATGACTCATCTAATAAGAGAAAGATGGAGTTTCATGATGATCATAGAGGAAAGAAAGTTCAATTTCCCCCATGTAAATCATGTGGGATGAGGAATCAAGGAGAATGTTTCAATGGAACTGGAAGATGCTTTGGGTGTGGAAAAGAAGGACACAAAGCCAGTAATTGCAAAGGAAAAGGTTCAGTTAACACCATGGACAAGGATAATGGTATTGCTAAGACATCTACAATGGTTAAATGTTTTAAATGTGGAATTTACAGGAATTATTCAAACAAATTCCATAAGGGGAAGTCTCATGAAGAGAATCATCATGGTCATATGGGTAGTATTTATATTGATGATGATGAAGAGACTACAAATGATATATGAGATGAATTAATTGTTGAAGCTCAGTCAATGGTTTAAGAAGTTAGTGGAATGAATTATGTTTATCAAGAGTTATGTTGTATAGATAATGGTACTTTGGAATAAATACGGATCTAAGGATTTCTACACTATTGTTTTTCCTAAAGTATTTGAAAGTATATGTTGAATGGTACCGGTAACCATGAAAGGATATTCAGATATTTTTTGAAAGAATATGATATGATAATAATGATTGGATTCAGAGAAAATGATAGTATTAAAAATCTCATGACTGATATAAGGGCAAAGTGATATCATGGTTTGAGTATATAGAAATTTTTGGATTTTGGTATGTTGAAAGAGTTAAATTTTTACAGAATTCATGTTTTCACAAAGATTATTTGGTAATTCATGTTTCAAGAGAATACATTCTTAAGGTATTAACATTTTTGGAATGTGACCAACAACAAGATATATCTTATTATATATGGGGGATAAATAATGGTATTTACATTCTTGGTAGATGACCTCTCCGGTATTCTTTTTCTTTATACTATGAGATTGGATAGAAGTATTTTGGATAAGACTAAATATTAGTGTGGATTAAGTAATACATTAGATATTATTGTTTATGTAAATAAATTTTTGATATTATTCTTGGAATGTTATAGTAGTATAGTTTTAGAAAAAGGACAACTTGTAGGACGGGCGAAAACCCATCACGTCGGACAAGGTTGCGGGAATCGAAACCACAACCAAAGTTCGACAGGCCTTTATTGCCTACCACTATCCTATAAGAAGTCCCTGTTTAGTAAAAATTAGTTTTATATTATTAAGAAGTATAATAGATGAAGTATAAGTCCATTTTTGGAACTATATACGATTAATCTCAACATAGATGGACTTATGTATATAACTTTTGATTACCTTATTTTTGAGATAGATAGAATGACCTATCATTCTATCACATGATCCGATAACACTTCACGGAAGACAAGTTCAACTTCATTTCTTTAAGAGATGAAGTGGAAATTGTTCAAGGCACGAACAACAGTGAGATTGTACCAAAATCAAGTAAGTATTTATTTTAATTCAAAAATTCTTTAACATTAGGGAAATGATCTTGAAAACAAAAAATGTTGTCCTATTTCCCTCATATCTGATGAATCATATGGTGCTATAGATTATCACAAATTTATGGCTTTGTGATTTTTGGCTTTTTCATAGCCATGTTCTCTACCACTCCACATCAGAACTTGATGGTTAGATTTTTCTTCCATATCCATATTTTCTCCTATGTTCTCCTATGTGGAAACCCAGTGACTAGTTAATTTGGGTAACTGTTACGTTTCATACTTTAGTTTTTAAAGATAAGTTTTGGTATTCCTTTTTACGATGTGGGTTTCTATTAAAGAAACTTTCATGTAGTAAACCATTTATAACCCCGACGAATTTCGAGTGCGAAATTCATTTTAAGGGGGGTAGAATGTAACACCCTGAGATTTTATGAGATATATTATTTTTAATTTCTTTGATGTTATATATTTTACACTACACCAAGATTAGATTGTACTATATGAAACACCGTATTAGCTTGCAGTATATGCAACACTATTCTTGGCTCGTGTTACACATAATTTCATGTTTGTTTTTTAGAAATTATTCTACACAACATTAAGTATAAATTTTTATTAATGCATAAATGAAATAAGTTTTGATTATGTTATACGCAACACCAAAGGGATCTTTCACTACACGAAACTCTGATATGGCTTGCATTACACGCAATCACGACCTTCCTCGATAGCGTGTGTAGTACGCAATACTGGGTTTCACTAAACAATGATATATTATTAAAATATTATATAAACTAGCCGTTATGAATAGTAATACCCACTTTTTAAAATAATATAAATTTTATATTTCAAAATTGACTTCATTTTGGGATTCGGAATATCGAAATTATCCTAGGGTGAATTTTTGGTATTTTTCTGAAAACTTTCAATTTTTGAGGAATAGTGAAAACACTGAGTTATTGGTTAAAACCAACTTTTTATTTAAATAATAATTTATTTTATTTAAATTTAGTTTATGTAAAAATAGATACATAATACCTATGTAAGTTCAATGTAATTCATTGGAGTCATTTTATAATAATTTTAGATATATAAAAATCTTATTGAACTTTTTACTGTCTTTTACCCACCTCCTATGAGAATTTGCAAATTTAAATAAAACTTAATTTTACCACTTCTGGGAGTGGAATTTAAAAAATACGAGAGACACGGTTGATATTAGTATGTAAAATATGGTCCAATAAGATAAAAATAATTTTTTCTAAATAGTATCTTTTTACTTTTATTTACCACGGTTAAAAGTAAATAGGGCAATTAAGGGTAAAAATGATATTATTATTACCCTAAAACATGTAATAATTCTATTGGATAAGTGTAATTTGACCAAAAACAACCTTAGGAATAAAATATGACCATTTAGGTCCACTTGGATTAGATTATAACATTTATTATTATTTAATTCAAAGAAGAGTTAAAAGAGTTAAAATCTAAGTTTAATAACTAAAACACTTTTAATATATGGTTAAACATAATATAAATTCGACTATAAATATTCATTAGAATATTAAAATATTTCCTAAATAATGGTATTTTATTTATATTTTTTCGAAATTAAATAATTTAATTTATTTATGACACAATTATGATGCAGTAATTACCTTATTAATGAAATATTAACGTAATTGATATTATAAGTAGACAAATAAATGTAATTTGAGACTTTTTATTAATTAAAATAATTTTATATGTTAATATAATATATTTTGGTTGTTTAGATGAATTTATTTTTAAGTAATAATGTTGTTATAAATTTAGAAAAAAAATACCAAATAGTGTCAAAATTGACATAAAATAGTTTTTAAAAAAAATATTATATTATTAATTGATATAATGGTCCTAAAAATCTAATGTTCGGAAAAAATACTTATATAATAATATATATGAAATTAATGAATCAATTGGAGTTTTATTGTCAGTTTATAGTAAGTTTATTAACCATATAGTGTAAGAATACAAGAAGAAACGTTAAAAGTTAAATTATTTAACTTTGAGTTAAATCTAAATGATAAGGTTAAAATGGTAACCTAAAATTATCTAAAACCTATTGGTTGGGAGGATTTAGACCCATACCCACCATATCCTTGAAATAAGTCACTTTGGAGCCATTATAAACCGAATATGACTTTATTATAAAATAATATTTTAAGTTTTTCCTAAGGTGCCCCTCACCCCTCTTATAAAAGGGAACTCCCCCTTCACTCTAATTCACACATTCTAAGTCATTTGGATCGGCCAAAATCTTCCCAAATACCCTATAAACTATCATACCTTAATCCTAGAGGCCTTTGTTTATTCATAAAGCCATCCTAAGGATCCCTTTTGATCCAATCAAAAGAAAGAACCCGAAGAAGAGGTAAATGTCTCACCTCCTATTTCAAGTTCCTTTCTTCTTCCACTTCCTACTTCTTTGTTTTTTCCATTAAAAAATAATAAATCTAGTATATTTTATATACTTTGATGTTATTATATAAATGGTATAACCATATTAGTTATTTTTTCCATCCTACGAATGAAAAAGTCACCACACATGCGTACGTACAGCTTACCGCCTCCACGTCGTGGTGTAGTTTGTTATTCAAACATTTCATCATTTGGATGGGTATAATAATGAGTATAAATGATGTAAATAATAAATATAACATTGTGATTATTCATTATAAATTATATAACATCCAATTATATACAATGTTAATATCAAAATGATGATATCGTCGCTCGTGCGTACGTACAGACTACCATCCCCACGACGCGATGAGATTCATTCTCCATGTTAACCATTCCAGAATGATTATAAAGTATATATATAATAAATAATGATTAAATTTATGACATAATAATGAAACTGGATTTATATATATATATATATTTACACTACTTCCATTCCATTCAACAAGTAAATGAAAACAGCGTTCATGCGTACGTAGGGTCTACCATCTCTATGAATGGTGTATTTCATTTCATTTATCTCTCTATTATATACATATATATCCTTAATATATATGATATATAAATAATTTTTTACATTATATAAGTAATTATATCATGAAATAAGTAACAATATCAAGAAAGACAAGTCCAAACACAGACGATAAATGAAATGATTTTACCCAAAACACTGCTTTAACATGGAATTGACAAAAGAACGGGTAATATAAAGTCATAAGTGACTCATATATGATATCGTAAATATTATTATGGTTCTGTTAAAAGTTAATAATTTGTTTAAACCCACTATACAGGAGTTTTGGACACGTATGGATGAAATTGGACCTAAGGTAATGGATAATTTTTCAATCTCATTTTTATCCGAGATTGATTATATGTAAGTATTTACTGGGGTTATATTTTTCATCCATGTCCATAAAAATGTTTTTCATAAAGAGTTTAATATTCTTCCATGTATGTTTAAATTCATGTTCACCCCTCTTTGAATTTTACATTGTTTTATGGAAGGAATCTTTCTTTTGTTTACCATAAGAGGAACTTTTTGACTTTTCCTGAAGAAGTACGAGGAGAATGTTTTTTAACTTATACGGCTTGCACTGATTTTTACAGTTTCATAATGCCTAATTTTCATGAAGATTACTCTACAATATTTCATTATTATTTTCAACAAAATACTTTTCTTTTAAAAATTCATGGCATTTTGTGAAAAGAAAATTATTTTGAAGAAGAAAGGATATTTTCCTCAAGAATTTATTTCAAGTGTTTTATCAAAACCATTTTTCATCTAAGATGACATTATTTAACATGTTTATGTTTCAAGTATAATTTATCTATTATTTAAATGGTTTTATTTGTATTATGATGAAATGATATCCATTTGTTTTATATGGAATTTTTCACGATGTGATGATGTTTATAAAACCCATTTTTTTATTTGGGTTATGATAAATGATAAATGATTGTTTTGTGGAACACGAAAGAATTATTTCCTTATGAGATGGGTGTGACCTATATCTCCCTACAATTCATTGGGTAAAGATTTATATCTCATGAGATAGACATGGTTGGAATGACAAGTTAATCTGGTTCAGTGATACAAGACTGGAACAAGGAGTGAACTCGATTCAGTAAGGGACTTTGTCCACTATGATGGTCTTAGAAGCAATGCCTTGGCTACTATAAAAATCATAACATGTGCTTAATGAAGTCCACAATTACATGTTTTATTCCCATGATAGTTTATTATGATTAATGTTCCTTTATGATGTATTCCTTATGTACTTCCAAGATTTATGTCATTGCTCATTATTTTGATGTTTAGATTTTAAGTTCAAGTTTTTGCATTCAAATGTTTATGGATAGTTTTATATTATCTATGTTTACCCTTACTGAGAATTTGAGCTCACGATTTTTATGTTTTATTTTTTCCATGATATAAATAAAGGTTTTCGGTAAGAAAACAAAAGGGGAAGATCTTTATGGGAGATGTTGAAGATCTTTCACCATGATTAGAAGATTATATTCCAAGTTTCCAAAGACACTATATTATTACGGTCCTTGAGTGTTGGTTCTTGTTATGTATTAAGTATTCTGAAAAATTTATGTAATGTCCATGTACATCAAGGTTTGGGTCTCTACAAAAATAATGTTTCTTATCAAAATTTTGGTTCATGATCATAAATTTCATCTCAAACTTGGGTTCCAAAAAATAGGTTTCAATATAAACATTATATTGAAACATCACTTTCTGAATAGTTATTCTAGAAATTTTTAAAATAGTAAGAATAATATGCCGAAATTATTTCCCATGATTTTAATGATAAAATATGAAAATTAAGAATTCTAAGAAAAATGAATTAATTATTCAATTAAATAGAACACTAAAATCAATTCAAAGTAACATTATAAGTAAATCAAATGGGGTGTTTGTGAGAAAAAAATTCAATAAGAAATTTTTGAGAAATTGTTGGATAAAAAAATCACAAGGACAATAATGTATCCCTTTATGATAATTTCAAAACCCATAAAAAATAGATTGAAAGTTAAATAGAATAGTTTGTAAGAAATTTTGATGAAAGAATACTTTTTAATGAATTTTTTAAAATTTTATATCTATAATGATTTCTCCCCCTTTTTGAGACAACAGAAATAAAGTATAAAAGTATAAAATAACAATTTCTAATTTTTCACCAAATAGTAGGTTAATTTTACTTAATCTATAATAAGGATATTATGAAAATTGATACTAGTGTAAGAAATAAAATAAACATCACACATAAAAAATAAATATAATATAAAATAACAAAATAATTTATCTTTTTACAATTGATTTTACATTCCCAATAATTTATATTAAATTTAAAATACATTGATGTTTAAGGTGATAGATAGGGTTGGAAATATGCTGAGATTCATCACAAGATGAATGGGTGGTTAAAACATCTCTAAGAGTCTTATTCATAGTCATCATCTCCTCCATCATCACTTTGAAATTATTTCTCAATGATCTATCCCATTCTGTTAGTAATTAAATTTTTCCCTAAATCACCTATAACACTTTATACTAATTAACTTTTATAATCCTTGAACAGTCTTATAATTCTGAAAAAAAATCTTGATCATCCTTCCCTATTGGTTGATAAAAAATCGAACAACTAGTTTGGTAGAATTCATTCGTTAAATGGGTTCATTTTGATTGTCCAAAGGCTATGAGGTTGTATACTATCACACTCCAAACATTATATATTTTCATCCATTGCAGAATGATCATTAGAGATAAGTTTTATTCTTTTTTAAAAAAACTAGATGGTACTCCACCATATGTGGATGTACTTACTTTATTGGAATATGAGTCTCTAACAAACTCAAAAAAACAAGAAAAAACTTTGTAAGATCACTAAAATCTAACATAAAAACCATCTCACTTGTGATATTTACAATATGGTTAGTGAAATCCATCTTAGAGTAATAAAACTACATCCTAGAAATTGATAGTTCTTTAAAACCTTTTTATTGAGTTTGTAGAGGCAAATAATTTTTTTTTGAAAATAAAAGAATTTCTCAAGTCTTCAACAAAATTCCATTAAGATTAATGTTATTTTTGAACCTTTTTAAGCACATCTTTCAATAGTTAAAATCATGAGAAAATGTTTTTAGGACAATTTTTAGAATGATATTAAAAACTAGAATCCTTCTTAGATTATAATGGAAATACCTCAACCCTTGTAAAGGTTCATGAAACTGAAAATAATTAAACTGACTAAGCTTCAAAACCATCAACATTTGGAGTTGATAACTCTCCAAGAACATTTGTTTCTTTTTTATATTCTTAAATAGTATTTTAAATGTAATTTTCATGAAAATAAACCGATTTATCCATGATTAAATCAGTTATAGAACAAACATGAGAACTCACTTTATCAACAAAAGGATATTCCTCTATTATTTATAAAACTAGAGAATTAGAATCTTCCTCAACTAGTCATTAATCTCCATAAATAATGTGATAATCTATTCTTTAGAAATTGGAGTAGTACCCTCTCTCCTCCATGGTCTTTGAGCAAGTACACCATCAGTATATTATCTGGTAGAAGATTCATTATAAGATATGGGAAAATGAATATCACTCCCAATTATAGTAATAATATTATAATATAATACATTCCTCCTACTAGATCTTGAATAAAAATTATATTCACTAGCTATTAATTTATTTAATCATAAAACCAACCAGAGTATAAACACTCATTCCACTCTAGATTCTCTACTATCCTCTACAAAAAGACATGAAGATCCAAAATACATAAACATGAATGATCCCACTCAGCATGAGCATATGATAGTACATCTGCTTCTATAGCAACAAGAATAATCTTGTACTTTCTTAAACTCTAATAGGAACTTGATTTTATTAGGGTTTTAATAGACATAATGTTTTTGGGATGAAATATCAAACCAGTTATGATGTCACCAATCATACCCTCTTGTAAACCAAAAGAGTTTTCAACCTAATATAGGGATAAAAATTCATCCTTTTATCCTTTTTTTATGTAGTTTTTTAGGTATATTAACATGTAAAAATATATAATTATATTTATGTCACTAAGAAATAGAAACAAGATATAAAAATTGGGAAAAATAATATTCTCTAACTATAAAATCCATGGAATAACTACTATCTGAATGAACATGACATGAAACTTCTTTCCATCTTCTATAACTTTACTAGCATATTTTTAACATGATATTTTCTAAAAATAACAGAAATAATTTCCATAGACTTTTGCACTCCATATCCAATAGATCATAGGGTAAAATTAAAATTCCCCTCATGAGGGCACTTAAATAAATTCCATATCCATAGTCAAAACTGAAATCTTTTTATCATTAAACATTTAAGAAATAATGTCTTCACTATCACCAAAGATGAACTGTGTGTCCTCATAAAATCCCTTTACATACCATTAGAATATTTATTTTTAACTTACTCCATTGATAAATAAATCCAATCTTTGAAATATAAATTCTATAATTAGTAATATATTTGTATCAAATTGCTATTCTATGCTAATAAGTTTCCCTTTCTGCACTTGATGATCCCTACTGAAATCTGTCTCTTCTTCCCACTACTATAAAAATCCTTACGAGTCATCTTAGTTTATAGAATCATAATAAGTACTGTAATTTTTAGTGTTTGTATACTCTATGGTTTGAATGATTTCGAGTTTAGGACATCTAAAGGTTAATAGTTCAAAATTAAGAGATACATAAATATTAAAATTGAAGGATTTTGGTATGGTTTGGTTTCTCATGATGATAATTTATTACAATCATTATGGTTATTAAAAAATGAAATATTGTTTTGGAAGTTAAAATAAACAAGTGAAACAAAACATTTTAAAAACAAAGTAAATAAATCAGAAAAAAATAAATTAAAAGATAGATAAAAACTATTAAACTATGTATAAATTAAAAAAAATATTTAAAAAAAATATTTAAAATAAAATAAAAATAACCCCCCCTAAATAAATAAAAATTAGTTGTGGGGATTGGTTTATTAAAAATAATAGAAAGATGATATTCAATATAAACTAATTTTAAAGAAATATATCACTTCTAGGAATGATCTCTGAGAAAGTCATTACAAATATATATTCATGTTTTTAGAAAGAATTATTATTTTTTGAAATATTTATATTATTAGTATTATCAAATAAAATAAAAATATAATCAAAATTAATTCTAAAGTCCAAAATTTAGTGTTTCTTCCACATAACTTATTCAAAAAAATATGGACTATAATTCAGTACTAGACAATGAAACTGAAATATTCTTATAAATAATCCATGAATATATGGATTTCTTTAAATAATCATTTGTTCTTTAATTTATTTTTCTATCTAATATATAGCCTCCAAAGTTAGAATTAGAATACAAAATCAAATCAAAACCAGAAGTTTTTAGAATATTAAATGACAGAAAAATATTTCATTCTAGTGTCTTAATATCCTTTTAATATTAATTAAATAGGACCCATTTTAATTCTATTGATATCATTCACAATGTAAAATAGAAATTATAATAACTAGTCTATTAGAAGTAATATATAGTAATCTACTAATCATACCTCTATATAACTTGTAGTCAATTTTTTACCAATCTCATACAAATCATGTTATATATTGGTAGACATAGGAGTTCTATATGACATAATATTGTCAATAAAAAAATTATAATAAGTCTAAAAAATCGTTTTGATTGATATTAAATCCATGAATGAAGTTTATTTCACCAATCATACTCATTTACTACCCTTTTTGTGTATGTTTGGAAAAATCCTCGCATAGAATTTGATTACTAAATCAAAAAATAAAATCATCTACATAAATATAATCTAAAATAATATTAAAATAAATTATTTTCTTAAATAGAGTATTTCTATCCCAACCTAAAGAGAAATAATCTTAAAAAATAAAAGAGCTCAACCTCTCTGACGAACTCCCAGTTACTTGTTTAAGACTATAATGATATTTACTATGTTTAAAGATTGAATTGGGTATATGAGGATTTTGAAACCTTGGTATTTTTCCACATAATAATCTTTAATTAAATAACAATTTAAAAATTTTCATTTATCATCCATGTAAAAAACAAGGCAGGGCTTCCATCCAACCTGATATGAGAAAAGTCTCAAGAGGCATTCCAGATCCTCCTAGGATTACGACTAGTGAAAATAATCAAATATAAACTATGTGGGAATGAATTATCTCAATATAAAACCAATATCAAATAAAAAATAGATATCACAACATTAAACCAATAACTAAACATAAATTATATAAAATGAGGTCCAGATATAATAGTCGCTGAATGAAACAGAAAAAAAATTAAAACCAAACTTGAACCAAACCTATCTCCACATAACCTCTTGGTAACTACCAACCATATGGTTGACGCACTCAAACTTGAAAACTTTATATGAAAAGGATCCCATGAATACCAATGACGATTGGAAAAAGAAGGGTGTAAGCATAAACAGCCAAGTAGGTAATGACCATAGATTACATTCATTCCTTTCCAAATATAGTCTATAAACACCAGTTTGAAATAAATTTTGAAAATAAGGATTTATTATATCAAAGAAAAAAAATTAAGATTTCCATTTTTAAAACAACTCACCTCACTTTATACTTTTCAAGAAATATTTTTTTTATGAGAAAATATTTTAAATCTCAATAATAAATGAAGCTACTAAACTAAGTGATCAAAAGCTAAAAGTAATAGAAACTAAACAAGTATAAATACACTACCACAAAAACAGTTTTTCCCAGCGTCCCCCCCTTTATCAGAGTTTTTTTAGCGCTGATAAAGGGACCCCCTTTATCAGCGCTTGTTTAGTAGCGCTGATAAAGGGTGGGCCTTTATCAACGATTTTTTTAAAAGCACTGATAAATGGTTGAATTCAAAAAAAATCAATATATAAATATAGTTATATTGATATAAATATAATATATAATTTTTAAATATTTTTTAGATAAGTATAAATGTACAACTACACATAATATACATAATATATAAGATTTTTAGTGAAACTTTCTTCTTAAAAATTTAAAAAATATCTTTAATTAATAATTTGCTAATTATTATGGAGTAATAGTCATTTAATAACAATTTGAATACTAAAAAAATTAAAAAAATTAAAAAAAGATCCAAAATATGTTGAAAACGCAACTCGAACTTCAAACAGACATAACTTTTGATCCGGGTGTCCGTTTGAGCTCTACCACATATCAAATTGAAGCTTGCGATGAGATCTACGTTTCTAAGACTAGGGTAGCCCATAGTAAAGGGATTTGTAAGGCCAAAAGAGGCCCAGAAGGCCTCCAAAACTGAGTTTTTAGTTGGGGTACACCGATTTTTTAACATTTTTTGGATTTTCATCCTCGTTTAAGGGGATATTATTGGATTTTTTAGTGGGGACTGAATTTATTCCAAGTTATTACATTCATATTGATATTATTTATTTGAAATTTAATCATTTTTTATAATGCACTTCTATTTATAATCAAATATATAACTATATGTACATATTTTTTATATATTCACACCTAAAAATTAAAATTTTAAAATAAATAATTAAACATATTTACATATAAAATATATTAGCTTTATCTAAATAATAACTAATATCCATTTTATTTAAAATACCAATATATGAATATTTATATAACTACTATATATTAATATAACTATATATATATATATATTAATCTAGCTATATATATATATATATTAATATAACTACATATATATTAATATTACTATATATATATATATATTAATATAACTATAAATATATATATTAATATCACTATAAATATATATATTCATATAACTATATATATATATATTAATATAAATATATATTACTATACGAATAAATATAACTATATATATATATAAATAGAGATATATATTAATATAACTATATATAGATATATTAATATAACTATATATATATATTACTATAAATATATATTACTATACGAATAAATATAACTATATATATATAAATATAGATATATATATTAATATATATATATATATATTTATTAATATAACTATATATATATATATTAATATAACTATATATATATATTAATATAAATATATATATATATATAAATAGAAATATCATGAAATAGAAAAAAAATCAAAATAGAGTAGTGGTATGGGCTTAGGCGCGCAGGGGGGAGGTCTCGAGTTCAAAACCTGCTGGAGGCAGAGGCGCGCGCATGGGGGTGGATGTGGGGGGCTAGCACTGATAAAGGGTGGAGGGGGTGCGTGCGGGGACTGGAGGGGGTGGAAAGCACTATTAAAAGTGGGGATCAAGTGCTATAAAGCCCCCCCAGATTGGCATGATTTTTCAAATTTGTTTTAATCTTTTTGTAATTTTTTGTAATTTTTGTAAATTTTTTAACTTTTATCAGTGCTTTTTTAAAAGTGCTGATAAAGGGGTCCTTTATCGGCACTAAAATGAAAGCGCCGATAAAGGAAGTGCTGATATAGGACCCCTTTATAAGTGCTAAAAAAAGAACTGATAAAGGGGTACTTTTATCAGCACTTTTTTTAACACTGATAAAAGGGGTCTTTATCAGCGATTTTTTGAGCACTGATAATGGGGACCCTCCCTTTATCTTCACTGACTTTAACAGTGCTTTTCTAGCACTGTTAAAGGCCATTTTTAGTGCTGATAAAGGGCATATTTGTAGTAGTGATAACTGGAAAGAGAAAAAAATCCAAAAATAATAATTATTGGAATTTCCTAAACATATAGAGAGTTAATAACCTGATGTAATCAATTTGGGCTCACCTACTAGTGTATGAAGAAAATTCATAGTTAATAACCAATTTTCCACTCTAAACTGGCTAATCCAATGGAACATCCCATATAGCCTCTCAACAAATCTTGGGGGTACCAACACATCTAATTAGGGTTGATAAGAAACCATTACTAGACCCTCAATATGAAATCCATGAATCCCATTATAATAATACATGGTGAGTGGGGAGGTCCCCACACATGTGGCTCAAACTAAAAATTAAATTCACCATTCTTTCATAGACCAAAAATGGAAATCACCTATACGATGACTCCCTCTATAGAGGGTCCACCATAGAGGTTCCCATCTCACAATAATCCACTCACAAGTGCCAATCTAGACTACACATCACATAAGCTTCAAAATAATTTCCAAAATAGTTCAAAGTAACAACTTGTCCCTTACATTTAAAAATTCCAATTAATTTCTAAAATCATTTCCATGGATGAGATGAAAACAAGCAGTATGCTCAAAATGATAAAAATGGTCTTTTATGTCATTTAGTAACATACCACATTCTAATGTTCCAAACAATACAATATTTTGGAAATACATTAGAAAAAAACCTTTAAAAAAACCTTTGAATTCATTTTGAAAACCAAGTAACCATTTAGGAACCATTAGGTTTATATAAACAAGAAGGATATGGAATAATGATGGAGAAGTGGAAGGGAGGTTGTTTTGAAATATATGGATTTATGGTGAACATTTTTATTTTAAGTCCATTATAATTTTTGTCCCTATCCATATGTTCACCCCTTTCACATATTTATATGCCCACAATAAATGGATCTTAAAGGATAATCCAAAAAATTTCTTGAAAATGAAATTAGAAAACCACTGCTATCATTCCCACAAATCAAAGAAACTCACACATAGGTAAAAAATGATAATAAGAAGAGAAAACAATTTACATAACATAATTCACAATTAAAAACCAAATCACAAATGCCCAAACTAGGCCAAACAAAAAGAGAACATACCTAATTTCATTTTTAAAGGCCAAGTGTCACATTAACAAACACTATTCATGTTTATACATATATGTATAACTAATGAAAACCATTTGAAAACCATTAACATCAAATCACCGTAATTGAAATCCCATAAAAAAGTTACATTATAACACAAAAACCAAGATTATATAATTTTAAAATCATTAAAGAAACATTCAAGCATCAACATAATGTGCTCAAAATGAAATAGACAGAAAGACCAACCACAATGATGTGATATTGCAACAAAACCCTCATATAATGAAGAAATAGTTAAAAGGATAAATCCAAAAATCGTAACATCAAATAAAACAAATAAAATTATCCAAACATCATCCTAGTGATTGGCCATGTGTGAGTGAATCCAAGATGAATAAGGGTGAAAAGAGAAAAATTTGAGAAGACAAGTAAAATAACCCAAAAACCAAGATAAACTCCCATAAATTCTTGGAGAAGCATCCATGGAGGGAGGAAAACCAATTGGGATGGGAATAAAAACCCCATTTATTCTCCAAAACAATTAAGAAGAGAGTGGTATCTATTTGGGATTAAAAATAGTGTAGGGAAGAATATGAGTTTGAAGATTATTAAACACATAGGAAGCTCACATGGTTAAGCTACATGGTTTGTTGAACCATGCACCATCCATGAACTCTAATCATTATAAGAGGGAAACCCTACATGGGCATGCAACATAGTTTGGAAAAATGTGTTTCAACTGTGAAACTCAGTTCTGTTAATTAGTAGATCCATTTCATACGCTTTCTACATGGCTTCTTCTAATCACATGAAAGTAGTCCACCTCATCCTAGAAACTAAAACAAGCCACATGTCTTCTCTTATGACTAGCACAGTTTGGGACAATTCACTCTCTAAATGTGCACAGGGTGAAAACTCACCTAAGACCTCTAAAACTTAAAAATTCAAGATGGGAACTCAACCTGAACCCTAACAAAAAGATGAAACTCCAAGAAAGAATAAAATAAAGTAAAAAACGTGATCTTGGTATGAAAATACTCCCAACCAAATACAATATCTACCCACATAAATTCACCCAGCCAAACTAGGACCAATATTCAAGATCAAAACTGAATAAATTAAAATGAATCCATTAACCTCGGTGTGATCTTTCAACATCAAAATTCACACACACCCACCTATAAAAAAACCAAAACAAAAGAAAAATTAGGGAGGAAAAAGAAGGATATCCCCACAACCAAAACAAAACTAAAATAGCCAACACAAAAACTCCCAATATGAAGACACTGGTTCCCAAACTAGGAACTCCCTACATGAACCAAAATGAATCGACATAGGGAAAACCCCATGGAAGTAATATGAATCAAATAGTGAAACAAATTACGATCCATAATTTCCAAAAGACATGAGAATATCTAAAATGAACACAACCAGGAACTAAAATTGGTTCATGAAAAGATAAAATTCAAGGATCCATATCTATAGAACACAACCACAATAAATAAATAAAACGAGAGCACCAATACCTTTAAAAAAATAACAAAAATTCAAAATTAAGAAGTCTACAATATAAGAACTAGAAATATCTCACTCAAATACCATAGAGAAAATTTGGACCAAGGTTCCCCACATCCTAGATAGTTCCTAACTACAAGAAGAGCTTCAATCCAGAGCCTAAGGTTGGAGCCTTTATTCCTTGAATCATCTTCTTCCCTGCATACAAGATCTGAAATCATTTGAGAAAAACTTCATCTTATAAAGATTCTACTAGAAAAATTATCCATATGACCAAATAAATGACATTGAAGAAAATAATTCATCAGATTTTTTGAATGACAACTTGAAATGACCAAACCGACCATACTAGAGGAAAAAAAGTTAACAGTCCAATGAACAAGAAGTCAGAGCAGACAAAGAAGACTCATCAAGGACTGGTTCCTCTAGAATAAACTTCAAACTAGATGGGAAACATTCATGAGTTCTAAGAGAAACCGGTTTAGCAACCACCATTTTCTGTACTCTAGGAATCGGCTTGAATAGAAATGCCTCATCCACCAACACCATGAACAAAACATTACTAGACACGTAGAATCGCTCCATGATCTTTAAAAGAAGAACCCAAATAAAAATAGGTTCTCTCATATGATCCACTAATTTTCACTTAGGAGAAAAAGGAAGCATATATTTAAAGCGATCAACATAGGACTTCACTATCCTCTAAACTCTCCGAGCACCCATGAGAACTTCCACCTTCTACATATTCACCTCTGCATGTATGAACTATCAGATAAAAGTTTTCTTAAATACCTCCCAAGACATCTTAACTTGTAGTGATGATGGTAAGATAAACATGCATCGATCCAAACCTGAATCATTAAATGAACCCAAAAAATCATGTACCCTAATAGCTTCATGAGTTCCTAATGACCTGAGGACACCTTATATTTGATCAAGATAATTTTCAGCCTTTAACAGACCTAAAAACCCATGAGATACCTGAAATTTCTGATTAGAACCCGACTATTCCACCCCACTGGGTGTCTAGTTAGGTCCAATAACAAAATGTGACTCACTATATTCCTTTGGAACCTTACTGGGTGGCATACATTAATCCAAAAAATAAAAAAAACCAAAATGAACATCAAACCAGAATTCAACCAAAATAACATTCCACACCAAAAAATCCAATCATAAACTGAACATAAAAAAACTAAACCAAAATCCTCTTTCAAAATCCATTTTTTTATTCCAATTCTAAATATTCATTCTTCTAAGGCCTCCTTTCACAATAACCAACTCAATTTTAAATATAATTTAATCACCAATGTCCACATTTAAAATAAAATAATACCTTACAATAATTTTTCTTTTAAAAATTTCTTTTCCCAAAAACATTTTCATTTTGAAATTCAATTGATACCAAATAAAAACTAAAGAAAAATATAACTCATAAAAAATCCTAGAATATAAAACTAGTGATGATACAAAACCTAGCAACATGGTGATATAGATCAAGTCCCATGTAAGAAACAATCACTATGAGTATATTGAATCATGCACTTAGGCTCCACATGGGTAACTACTCCATGTAATCCCACCATGAAACATCGGTCCAACACTATTTTCATTCCCTATCCACTCACCCAAAAACCAAAAGGAAGAACAAAAACTGTGAATACCCTAGGAAACTCGAGACTTTGTATGAGTAAGGGTTCATAAATTTCTTCCCATATTTACCTAATATGTACTAAAACCCCTTTCTCCAAAATACATGATTCCCAAAATAACTAAGGGATTCTCTGATACCATTTTTCAAGTACCTGGCTGAGCTAAAATTTGACCTGGCACCCATTCCAGTCCGATACAAGGCATGAGAGGTGTTCCCAATCCTATTAAGCTAGGGAATAGAGTAAAAAATTAATAATAAACCAAGTGGGAATAATTTCTCCCAATAAATAACCAGGATCAAATAAACAAATTAGATCTATCAACAATAGACCAACAACCATACATCAATAATATAAAACTATATCCAGATACGACAATAGTTGGAAGAAATTAAAACTAAAAAATATAAACTGAATTGGAACCAACATGATATCTATGTGACCACTTGGTCACCACCAACCAAAATAGCAACCAACTCTATATGCACATAGTCGATCCAAAAAATTGAACTAGAAAAATAGATCAGTTCTAATGATACTGAGTGGAACAAGTAGGGTATGACAAAAAACAACATAGTTGGTAAGTACCATAAATTCCATATATTTACTTTCCCAAAATAGTTCATAAACACTGGATTGAAATACATTTTTAAATAGGGGTTTAGATTTTTAATGAAAAAAATACAATTTTTCCTTTTTAAAACAATTCACAACACATTACACTTTTCAACAAAATATTTAAAATTCAATAAAAACCAGTTTAAACCCAAATAATAAAAGAATCTACCAAAACCAAGTGATCAAAAGAAATAATTAATGTAAATGAAACTGAAAAATAATACATAAATAGAAGGTATAAAGGGGAAAAAGTGAAACATGATTAAAATAGAACATATTAATAGTAATCATGGAAATTTTCTAAAAATCTCTAGAATAAATCCTTTGTAGGTACTCAGTTCGGGATCACCTGTTAGTGTATGGTGTAGCTCTATATTCAACAACCAACTTGATGCTCTGAACTATCCTCTCATCAATTCCAAGGGGTAACAACCCATATAATTAGAGTCTATAAGAAACTGTCCCTGGAACCTCTAGTTGATTCGTAGAAATCCCTTGACAATAGTATTTGGTGAGTGGAGAGGTCCTCACATGAGCGGCTCAAAACGAAACCTACAAAATCCAAGAATTCATACCATAAACACAGACACCACCAATGTGATGACCCTCTCCTTGAAGGGTACACAATAGGGGTTCTCTTCTCACAACAAGCCACTCACAAGTTCCAATCAAGCGTAGACATCACATGAGTTTCGAACCACTATCTAAAATATGTCAATGTACCTACCACACATTTACATTTACAAATCCCAATTCATTTAAAAAACCATATCCAAGGATGAGATTAAAATTTCCAATATACTCAAAAGGTTACAAATGGGCCTTTATTTCATTTAGTACCATACCATATTCGAATGTCCCAAACGGTCAAATATTTTGGAAACCCATTTGAAAAAAATATTTGAAACCACCTTTGAATTAATTTTGAAAACCAAGTAACCATTTAAGAATGATTTGATTTATAAGAAAAAGAGTTCTAGGTAAGTATGGAGGAGAAGAGGAATAGAGGTTGTTTTGAAATCCGACACATTAAGGAATTTTTTTATTTTCCATCCATTATGATTTCCATGCCTATAAGTATGTGCACCCTATGAACATATTTATATGGAACCATAAAATAGAACATCAAGGATAAACCATAAAATTTCCCAAAAACAAAATTAGAAAAACCACCACTACCATTCCCATAAATCATATTAACTCACACAAAGTCACAATGCCATAACAACTAATCACAAAAATTTACAAAAATCAATTGAAAATGAAAATCCAAATCATTAATGCCCCAAATAGGAGAAATGGAAACCAAAAATACCCAATTTTATTTATAAAGTCCGGTTGGCATTTTTTTCAAACTCTTTAAATGCATAAAAATATAGGTATAACTAAGGAAAACCATCTGAAAACCATTTCCATAAAAGTTCCAACATTGAAATCCCAAAAACAAGTTACACTAACACACGAAAAGAATGATTATAGAATTTTAAAAGCATTAAAGAAATGTTCAACCAGAAAAAGAATATGCTGGAAAGGAAATGGACTAAATCATTAACTGAATGACATGTGAACACAAAAAAACCCTCAAATAAGGAAGAAGAAGGTCTAAGGAGAAATACAGAAACCCCAACATAAATGAAAAATACCAACATTAGCCAAACCTCATTCTAGTGTTCTCCCAAGATGGAGGCACACCAATAAGAACATGGCAGATAAGAGAGGATGGGGAGAAGAGAAGGAAAGGAAATAAAAACTAAGAAAAACCCTATTCAAAGAATATTTAAGCATCCATGGAGGGAGGAGATCCAAAGGGGAGGTGTTTAGGATCCCCCTTTGTGCACCAAAAAATGACTAAGAAGGGAAAGGTCTTGATTTGGTGTTAAAGGAGGGGAGGGAAGAATTGTAATTTTAATATTTTTAAACACCTGGGTAACTCATAGGGTTGGCATCATATTTTTCCAATCTATGTGCCAACTGTGCACACTACACTATAGAATAGGGAAACCACACCCTATATGTGTTGGCCAAATGATTTGGAAAACTACGAACCAACCATGAAATTCAACTTTCTCATTTGAAAAATTCATTTCACATGATTTCCACATCATTTATCATAACCACGTGAAAGCTGTGTACCTATTCCCAAACATAAAAACAAGGTTCATGGTTTCTCCTAAGACTCTTATAGTCTTTGATAAAGTATTATTAAAAAATTCACAAGTCCAAAACTCACCTGAAACCAAAAAAACTAATAATTCAAAATGGGAACTCAAACTAAACATAAAAAAAGAATAAAAAAATATGGAAAAATTTAAAAAAAGAAAAAAACATGGTAAGGGTGTGAAAATTCTCCCCACCACAAACACTTTTCCTTCCCAGAAATGAATCCATCAAAATGAGGAACAAAAAACAATCTAAAAACTTAATGAATTTAAACAAAAACAAGAACCTCAATGTGACATTTTAACATAACAAGTCACACCAGACCAGTTATAAAGAAAACCAAAACCCTAGGAAACTTTGGTAGGAGAATATAGGTCTCTCCCCACTATAAGAACCCAACTAACTTTGTCAACACTAAAACTCCCAACATGATTGAACTATAACCGAAACTGGGAACTCCCTGAGTGAACCAAAAACACCAAACCCAAGGAAGAACCCAAGAAGGTAACTTGATCCAAATAGAAAACCAAATAATTATCCATCATTTGAACAAGACAGGAGCATCTCCAAAATGAACACATCCCAAAACTAAAACCGATTCATGAAGGGACAAGCATTCAAATATTAATCTCCATAGAAAACAACCATAGGGATAAAAATAAATTAGGAACAGTAATCCCATTCCCAAAAAAAATTTCCATCAAAATAAATAAATACAAAATAGAAAAACTAAAACTATATCACTCCAAAACCAAAGAAAAAATATAAGCTAAGGATCCCCACACCCCTAACAGTTCCTGACTACATGATGAACTTCACTCTGAGGCCTATGGTCAGATCCTAGATGTCTTGAAGAATATGAAATCCCACAGTTATGAGATATAGTCCTCTAATAAAAAACTCCTCTTATAGAGACGTTGTGAGAGATAATTCTCCAGATGATCTAAATAATGACATCGATGACAACCGTTAGAGGGTTTATGCAATAATGATTTGAATCTCGGAACAAACCACACTAGAATCACATGAGAATGTTATATAACAAATGAAAAGATGGAACCAACCAAGAAGAATCCTAGGGAATATGTTCCTCTAGAATACACTTCCCACTAGAAGGGGAACCATCATGAGAACCCCAAGAAATTAGTTCACTAACCACCACTATCTGTACTCCAGGAATTAATTTGGATAGAAACGCTTTATCCACTAACTCCACGAAAGAAACATTCCCCGATGAGAAGAATCTATAGATAATATCAACAAGAAGTCTCCAATTTAAAATATGAGATTTAAAATGATCCTACAATGCTGTGTCTGGAGAAAATAGTACCATCTCTTTCAAGTGATCAACATTGTCCTTCACTGTCCACTGAACTTTAAGAACACCCATGAGCTCCACTATATTCTTCACCTTCACCTCCTCTAGTATAAACCATTCGATAATAGTGGTCTTAAACACCTCTAAGGCATCCTGACATGTAGTGATGATGGGATGATCACCATCCAGTAATACAAATCCAAACCTTCAAATAAATCCCCAAAAATTTTACCCTCATAGCTTTGAGATTTCCCAATGACCTTAAGACACCATCGACTTGACCAATCCAATTTTATACCTCTAATGAACCTCTAACACCATGGTATACAAGAATTAACAAATAATCACTTGACTCTTACACTCCACCATGAGTCTGGGTGGTCCAATAATTAGAGGAGAGATACCTATGAGACATTTCTGGGTGATATAATATAATGAAAAAAGAAAAAGAAAAAGAAAAACCGAAGTGAGCATCAGCCCAAAATTGAACCAAAATAACATTCCACAATAAAATATCAACTCTTAAACCAAAAAACCTAAAAAACCCAAAATATTCATTTTAAGTCACATTTTCCATTACAATTTCAAAACCATATTTTTATAAGGCCATTTTTCACAGTACACAATTCAATTTCTTATCCAACTTAATCACCATTTTACAAAATTAAAATAAAAAAAAAATTAAAATATTTTTTCTTTTGAAAATATATTTTCCAAAAACCATTTTCATTTTGAAATTCCACTCAAACATACTTAAAATAATGAAAAAAACAACTGACTCCAACTCCTAGAATGTGGAACTATTTATGAAGAAAATCCAAACGATATAGTTTAGTAAACCATGTCCTAGGGAAACAACAATCACTAGAAGTATCTTGAAGCATGGACATAGGCTTCACATGGTTCACTACTCTATGTAATCCCACTATTCTACAATGATCCCCCATTTTCATTCCCTATCAACTCACCCAAAAAACAAAAAGGAGGACTCAAAACCCAAACTTACCACGAAAAATTGACGATGAGGACAAGAAAGGGTTTATGGTGTCCTTACAATACCTAAATATCATGTTACAAAAGTCCTATATCGAAACTAATGAATTCCCCAAATAAAATGGGATTCTCTTATATTATTTTGTCATAAACCAAGTTGGGATTTCATCAGACTCGATACCAGACCCGGTCCAAGTCAAGTATTTATAGGAATTTGTGATCCTCGAAGGCTAGAAACTAGTGTAATTCATTAACGATTAAAATTTTTTCAACTATTTATCCAAATAAAAAATAGGAGAAAAGAAAAAAAATATCACAATAATAAACCAATAATTGGGAATCAGTAATATAAGACTACATCTAGATACAAAAGTAATTGAATGAAATATAAACTACAAACAAAACTAAAACTAAACCAAAACTAACTCGATCTCCATGTGACCTTTGGGTCACCACCAACCACAACACCAACCAACTATAGTGGCACATACTTGAACCATAACGCTGAAAATACAAAACAAATCGGGTCTACTAATACTGAGTGGAATATGTAGGGTGTGAGTATAAACATCCCAATAGGTAAGCACCCTAGATTCCATACATTTCCCCTCCCAAAATAGTCCATAAACATCAGTTTGAAACCCATTTTTTAAATATGGATTTTTCATTTTATATAGAAAATATAACTTTCCCTTTTTAAAATAACTCACATCAATTTCCAATTCTCAAAATTATCTCCATTTTAAGACAAACCAGTTTAAATTCTAATAATAAAAGATGCCAGTAAACCATGTGATAATAAACTATCCTAAAATTAAATGAAACTAAACAAGTAGAAATAAATAGTAGGGATAAAGGAAATAAAGTGAAACAAGATTAAAATAGAACATATAGATAATAATTATGGGAATTTCCTAAACATATCTAGAAGTAATCACTGGACATACTCGGTTCGGGATCAGATTACAGTGTATGGTGCATCCCCATAGTCAATAAATAACTATCCTATCTAAAATATCTAGACTAGTGGAAATTCATACCTAGCCTCTAAAAAAATCCAAGGGGTATCAACCTGTCTAATCAGGGTTTACAAGTAACCATCACTTGAACCTCTAGATGAAACCAAATAATCCCTTGATAATTGTATGTAGTGAGTGGGGAGTTCCACACACATGTGGCTCAAACTGAATCCCACAATAACCATAATTTCCTTGCCAAAACAACGATACCACTTATGTGATGAACCTCTCATTATAGGTTCCATCATATATGTTCTCATCTCACAACTATCCATGCATAAGTGCCAACTGGTCCTACACATCACATGAGTTTCAAACCACTTTCCAAAATATTTCCAAGTATCAACCGTGAATTTATATTTACAAATCACAATTAATTTCCAAATCCATTTCCAAGGATGAGATGAAAACATACAATATTCTCAAATGGTTCCAAAATATCCTTTATGTCATTTAATACCATACCTTATTCCTCATTTCAAAATTTTCCATGATTTAGGAAATCCATTTGAAAAAAAAACATTTTAGACCTCATTTAAATTAATATTGAAAACCTAGTAACAATTTAACAACCCTTGGTTTTAGAATATTGAGAGGGCTAGGGAAGGAATTAAGAGAAGAGGATGGGATGGTTTTTTGAAATCTATGGATTTAAGGTAATAATTTTTAATAGAAAGAAATTATTATTTTTCCTTATCCATATGTGTACACCATGCGCATATTAATATGCCCACAACCAATGGAACCTTAAGTATAAAGTACATAATTTATATAAAACCAAATTATAATACCACCACTATAATTCCAACAGATCGCAACAATTCACACATTGGAAAAAAACCATAACAAGACATCACAACCATTTACATTACACAATACACAATTAAATACAAAACCACCGATGCCCAAACTTGGCCAAACACTAACTGAACAAAAAAATATCATTTATAACATCAAATTAGAATTTTATAAAAAACTATCATTCATATACATAAAGTTATAACTAAGGAAAAATATTTTAAAACCGTTTCCGTGAAATTTAAAATAGTGAAATAAAAAAAAGTTACCTAACACACCACAACAATGGTTGTAGAATTTTAAAAGAATTAATGGAATGTCCAAGAATAAACAGAATATGATGGAAATTATATGGAAAGAAACACCTAACTCAGTGATGTGCACATGAAAACAAACCCTTAGAAAAGAAAATACAAGGTCTAATTAGAATTCTACACTCCCTAACATCAATAAAAAACCCCACACATTATCCAACCATCATATTAGGGTTCAACCAAGAGGTATCCAACCTAAGACAAAAAAGAGAGACATGAGAGGAAGATTAAAAGATAAGAAAAAAACCCAAAACAATGAAAACTCAAATAAAAAACTTTGAGAGGTATTCATGGAAGGAGGATAACCAAAGTGGAGGGGTTTAAGAACACCCTTTATGCGTCAAAATATCCAAATAAAGAAAAGGGATTTATTTGGGGTTAAAAGAGGGGAGGTTAGTATGGAAATTTTAATATTTTTAAACACTGGTGAAACTCACATTATTAGTTAACATAGATTTACAAACCCTATGAAAACAGTGCACACTCTACTGGAGAAGAGGGACACCCCACATGGGGTGGCCACATAGTTCGTAAATCGATGCACCAAACATGAAATTCATGTTTTTCATTTGGTAGATACATTTCACAATCTTTTTACATAGTTTATACTAACCAGGAACAAAATATCCACCTAAATTGAGACACAAAAACTAGGCACACGTTTTCTACTTAAACTCGCAACGTTTTAGCTAAATCATGCACAAACTTTGCATAAGGCCAAAACTCTCTAAAAACCTCCAAAACTAAAAATTTCAAGCCTTGAACTCAACTCGAACCTAAAATAAAATACCCAACAACAAAAAAAAATAAAATAATGGGAAAATAGTGGTTTGTGTGTGACAATACATCTGGTATAATTTGAAATTAAAACGAAATTTATTGGATAAATGGATTTTAATGAATTAAATTCTATGAATAAGTGAACATGTCTTTTTAGAATATATAACTTTCTCCTTATTGTATCAATTAAATAAAATCCAAGAATTATTTATATTTATCACACCTTTATTATCTTGGTTATTCCAAAATATCAATTTAGTTAATATCACATGATGTTCTAAGGGTCTATCAACTAATTACCCACCATTGATTCTCTTAAATTAATTCATCACTACTTGTATCGACAATTTAAAACACTAATCATCTAATACTTCTTCTACATACATAGGTTCAAACTAGGAAAAATAGTTAGAGAAATCAACAATGTTTCTAAAATTAATCCTATTCCAAGATCCTTCATTAATATCTCATATAATAATATATAATATATTTTGCTTTAAAATCATAGTTTTCCTAGGTAAGACACTTTTAGGTTCCTTAGTTTTATTTATGTAACATCCTTGAATGATAAAGGGTTAAAATACTACATGATATTAATCATGTCAACAAGGTGAATTTTTTTTGGGGATCTTACCTGATTAGGTCTCCATATTTTTTCATGATTGTCCTAGAGTAGTGATTAGTATTGGAGACCTTATGGGATGTTTCTCAGGGTGTGTCTGATTGAGGAAAAATCACATTATAAAGAACATGTTTTAGACTATGGGGATAGTTATTAGTCTAATGACCCATTTCATCACCCGGGTGGGCCCTAGGGGGACCACATTTTTGTGGGAAAATTGGTGGTACATGGTAGGTTAGGAAAAAATTTCCATGTTAATAGAAGGTGTGTGTGCCATCATTAGGGCTCAGTTGTTACATTGATATCAGAAGAGGAACCCAAGATTAAGTGTGGTGGTACTACCTGAGATAAGATTTAAGGTCCACTATGAAGATGTTATTCTCTAATGTGGGGGTTAATTTAACACCCCAAGATGATAAAAGGGTTAAAATAATACATGATATGACTCATATCAACAAGTTGAAACATTATTTTTGAGAGCCTACCTAAATAGAACTCTATAGTTAGGCATGCATGGATGGGAGTAGTGATCAGGATGGGTGACCTTCAAGAATGTTTCTTAGGATTTGTGCGATTGAGGAAAAGTCACATTGGAAAGAACAAGTGTTGGCCTGTGGGAATTGTAATTAATCTGATGAACCGTTCAGGAAAATGGGTGGGCCCCACGGGGGACCACATGTCTGTAGGTGAACTAGTGGCACATGGTGGGCTAGGAATGTTAAGATGGGGTGCATGTGATATCAGTGGGGACTAGTTATTACTATTTACTTCAAATTTAGATTAATCACGATAATTTTAAAGTTATATTCTCTCTCATAATTAGAAGAATCAAGAATTATGTTGTTTAAGGAAACAATATCTTCTAATATTTGTAATTTAATATGATCAAATTGATCACTCTCATCAAAAATCATAATAACATATTCTTCAACTTTCCTTGAATTTTGATTTTCTTTTCAATAGATTTTAAATATATAAGAATAACCAATAAATATCCATTCATTATCCTTTATATCAAACCTACCACAATTTTCCTTACTATTCATGATATACAAATTATATCAAAAAACATAAAAGTATCTAATTTTAGGTTTTCTATTCATCCATATTTCACAAGGTTCCTTTTTAATAAGTATTCTCATTAAAAATTTACTCATAATATGAAACACTATATTAATATATTACATCCCAAAATGAGTAGCTAAATTATATTTATTTAATTTAGATCTTTCCATTTCTTGAATGGTTCTATTTATTATTTCAGAATTTTCATTTTTTGATGTGTTCTTGGCGAACAAAATATATGTTGAATTCCTTAATTTGAGAAAAAGGATTTCAATTCATGATTTTAAACCTCTTAACAATGATCATTTCTTAATTACATTATTTTAAAACCTTTTTCATTTTCATCCAAATTAATAAAACTCGTCAATTCAGAAAAATATTCATTTTTAAGCTTTAAAAAATACACCCAAGTAAATCTTGAAAAACCATAATCTAAAACATAAATAATGAATCTTCCACCCAATATTTATTCTCTATATGGTCAAAAAATACATTTGGGGTTAATATTATAGAATTTATATAATTATATGAATGATGAATTATGTTTCATCAATATTTTGTATGCATTACTATGTCTTTTCTCATCAATAATAAGGAAATGATTATCAAACAAAAAAGATTAAGAAAAAATTTTGATATGGGAATTATATGTAAATGGTTAATCCCTCAATGAAATATCCAAGATTAACTTACTTTAACATTTAAATAGTTCAATTTTTTTAATATAAGGAAATAATGTCCAAAGTACAATCATTCTCTATTCGAGGTGCTCTAAACTTATGTACTTTATTCTCTGAAGTGGAAAAATCATCATTAGATAAATCTAATGTAAAACCATCATCATATTTTTGATAAATACTTATATTATTAGGATTAAAACCATGAACATATAGAACCTTAATTTTATGAATTGATTATTGATCTCGAACTTTCAAAAATCCAATGATCCCCACTTTAGCAGTATCACCAAAGGTAACTAGAATGTTCTCAACATCATATAGGGAATGAAAGATGGAAAAGTCTCAAATCATATTCTTTAAATATTCAATTTACATATACAATATATTATTTTTGATGCTTTTGATTTTAACCTTAAAAAATATAAAACATGATTTTGTTTTGGTACCCAAATGATTCTTGGTCCTATAGTGTCATCTGGAAATGATCTGGACAACCAGATCAACTTTATTTTACAAAAAACTCAAGAATTAAATCTTGAAAAGTATCTTGATATATAATATTTCATTACCTGAATAATGTGACTATTAATCTAGAATTAATTACCAATATAGTGACCATTAACTTCATAATTAAAAAAACTAGACATGCTGTGATATTTTTGAATCAGGAATAAATTAATTTCCATGATTTTTTTTCATCGTTAATATAAATTCTATATAATTTTTTTATATACACTTTCTTTTAAAGAATTTTTTGAAAGTATCTTATCCTAAAATAGAGGGAAAGGTAATTTTAAAAAATTATACATTATTATGCAATTCTTTAAATATACTTTCATGACCAATAGATCATTAAAAATATTTATTTAATTTTTCATTTAGTTAATATTATGTTTTATCACAGTACCATTATTATATAGGAAAATATTTTAACTATTCATTAGATATTTATTATTTTTAATTAGGGATTCATATTTTTATTTTAGCATAGAACTATATTCAACTTATTAATCAATTGAGAAATTTTATAAATTAGAATTAGAATAATAATAATAATAATAATAATATACCAAATCTTTTTTTAGCCATAAATAATATATTTAATTTTTGATTTTTTATCTATTGTTAAACATAAATAATTTTTGGATTTTTCAGATAAAATCCATGAAACTTGCATATATTTATTACATTTTACCTTTTACTCATTTTTTATTTGAAGCTTATTTTACTTTTTCTCAATTTTTATCCTTTAAAGGGTAGTCATATTTAATTTGTCTAATATTCTTTTATTCATAACATCCAACTTTTATTAGACAATGAATAAATTTCTCATAGTGATAGAATGGTTACTTAAACCCTTTTATGATTATTATAAAACACGTTGAATCTTCTAGATTTATGAGCATGTTCATGTCCTTAATTTGAAAAACATTAATCATCATATTATATAACATCCTCTGTTGAGTTATTTTCACCTTTTGGAATAGAAAAATTGGGAGTTGTGTTTTTATTTTTTATCATTGTATAATCCTTTTCTTTTGTATTCATCTCATCTCCAAACACATAATGAGTCCCAATAAATTTATTCAATTATAATTACTTAATAAGAGTTTACTATCTAATTTCTATTGAAAAACTATTGCATATTGAAGGTAAATCTATAATAATATTACAAGGTTATTCTAGATTAGAGTTGGTGTTCTAAGAGAAGTAACCCTATTAAATAATTCCTTCAGTATTCCATTCGTCTGAGTTATAAATCCACCTTTATTCACACTAATAGCATCAAATATAATTTTTTTGTATTGCAACCCAATTGTCTAACACTGTTAGTACCTTCATAAGAATAATTATTTTCTACCACATTTTATGTGCACTGTCACAACAATGGTCATAAATAAACTCATCTATTCTAATTAGGATAATAATAGAATTAATAACTCTTAGATTTAGATAATATTCACTTTCATTGTAGTGCCCCATTTTTCTAGTTCAAACTTAATAATTTCATATTTTTTGATTGTAACACACTTGGAAAAAGTGAGACATAAAAGGATAAATTTTACTACCTATGTCAAAAAGGTTCATAATTATTTTCGGGTGACTTCCTAATTAGAACACTATAATTAAGCATTCTTGGATGCAAGTAGTGATTTGGATGGGAGAAATTCTAGGAAGCTTCCAAGGGTGTGCATGAGTGAGGGAAAAAACACACTAAAAGATCATGTGTTAGCTTATGAGGATAGTAATTAGTCTGATAAGTGACCCTTATGGGTAATAAAATGTGGTGTGCTCATAAGGAAACAAAGGTATTACAGGGGACCCATGGGTTTAGATGAATAGGTTCATAGACTGGGGAAGGCTAAGCCATAAAAAATGGTATTAGAGCCAATACCCTGTTGGATTTGTAGTGGTATTTCCTGGGATTGGTGTGTGGGGTCCACAACAAGGTCATTGTTCTTTAACGTGGTGTATTGTGTAACACCCCAGCAAAAAGGGAGACCTAAAAGGCTAAATGTTACTACCCATGTATGTCAATGTGGATAAAATTTCTTTTTAAGAGCCTACATGAGTAGAACTCTATAGTTAAGTGTCCATGGCTAGGATTAGTGATTAGGATGGATGACCTTCTAAGAAGTTTCCTATGGTGTGTATGAGTGAGGAAAAACACACTGAAAGAAGATGTGTTGGCCTGTGGGGATAATCATTAGTCTGATAAATGACCCTAGTGGGTAATGGCCTATGGTGTTTTATTATGAAAACTAAGGTATTACAAGAGAATCATGGGATAAGATGACTAGATTCATGTACTGGGGAAGGCTTGGTCGTGAAATTTATAATGTATATATAATATTTCTAATAATGATACTTTACATATATAACCATTCAAGCTTTCCACCATACCAAACTTTCAGCCTTCAAATATCGATTCATAGTCATTTAATTACCTTCATTGAGGTTGTCAATAAATGTATTTATTTATCTAGATATCCAAATAATGATTTATAGATCTTAATTGAAATATTCAATAGATCACACGTCTGATGCTCGTTATTAGTATTGGTTAGAAACATAATTATATAATCATAGAGTCCTAATGTAAGACTTCCCTCTAATTACAACTATTATGGGGAATAATGATGATGACCCAAGAGGGGTTGAGTTGTGTAATTTTAAAAAAACATGAATATTTTAAAAATGAAATTCCATTGTAACATTGAAAGTTAAATTATTCCCTATTCATTAAGATATTATGAAACAGAAAATAAAATTAGAAAACACAATTAATTTTCATATTAGTTCAAGGAATATTACGAGGTTGATGGCTTGGGTATAACCAGGTTGTGAAACTGATATTCTTTATATGAAAATTTTAACAAAAATTCTTCAAATATATAACTATTAATGATTTCCACCATTAATAATTTTTAGACATAAAATATGGATCCCTGATCATTGATATACCTTCATTGAGGACATAATTATACATCTTTCTTCATCTATATTTTCAACTATTGATTTATAAAGAATAAAATAATTCTTCAATAGGTAACTCCTCTGATACTCATTATTAGTATATGTTAGAAACATTAGTATATCATTATAGAGTCTGAATGTTAGAATTACCTCTAATTACAACTATTATAGGGAATAATGATGAAAAAGAAATAAGAGGGGGTGATTTGTTTCATTTTCAAAAATATTTGAATATTTTAAAATTGAAACACAATTGTATCATTAAATGAGAGGTTGTTCCCTTTTCTTTATGAGAATAAGTAATAGAAGAAAAGTAGAGATCATAATGAATTTTTATAATGGTTTGAGGAACAATAGTCCCATATTCAACCTCACCAACACTCTCTCCATGAGATTGGTGATTTTTATTAGATGAAAAATTTAAAAGAGATCTCAACAGTTGAGTAAAACTTCATACAAATACATTTTGAAGTATTTATAAGAGGAAAAATGAAATCCCTTAAAATAGTCAACACCCAAGATTTCAGAACCAAATGATATTGTCTTTAGTTTGAGATATTATCTTTTAATAAATTTAGATGAAAATTATCTAACTAACAGATGAAGAAATATTTAGAGGAATATATGAATAACTTCAAATAACTGACCTTATAAAGAACCTCAAAACCTTATATAGAGAATAAATTTAGATAAATAAGGATAAACAAGAACAACTTTCATATCACCTCAAGAGTTTATGTATATAATGTGTAGTCTAGGAAAGATTTGGTGAACTATATTAGATGAATTATGGTTAAGAAAAATAATTTTTAGAAGAAATTTTAATATCATATCTGACAAGAATATACCGATATGGTTTTTAGAAATAGACACTGATTTGTGTTTTTCTTCAGAGAATGTATATCATTTTACAAAATGGTCATGTATTATATAGTAATGTCAATGCTACAATTAAATAAGTATCCCAATCTAACTCAGGGACAACATATCCAAGAATGTATAAAAATAAATTTCTTTCTTCAGAATGATCAATATATTTCTAAATTTGGATTTTTTCATCCATAGAAAAACATAACATCCCATAGAAAAAAGAAAAAATTAATCGACTATTGAAGTGCTTATGAAATGGCCATTGAATCTCTATATTTCAATATATACTACAGTGAAATCATAGTATAAATCTGAAAATTAGGTTTAAATTAAAATATTGTATATTATAGATACATTATGGAGTTGATTTATGTGATGATAACTCAAAATTTATAGTTGTAAGCATTAGGTTGATTCAAAAACTAGAGGTCTATATTGTGGAGTTTGATACCATTGTGTGGTCTATTATATTAGGTACATACCAAACATTACGTACTCAAATGTGTGTTCCTAAATAAAAGTTAGCATACTGATAATAAATTTCAGCTCAAAGGTGGGGACCCAAATGTCAAATTACTTACTCAAATATGAAATTCCTTATCAAAATTTCGGTTCTAGATCCTAAAATTCATCCCAAATGTGGGGTTCCATATATATGGTTGGACACCCATGTTTTGTTGCTTCATCACTTTTGGTATAGTTATACCAAACTTCTTTAACATGTCAAAAATAATTTACAAAAATTATTAAACACAATTATAGAGATAAAATAAAATACTTCCATAATTTTAAGGAAAATAAAATAATTATTCCATTGAATTGAAACATGAAATCCACTCAAAGTGACATTATCAGTAATAATAATGAGGGTGTTTATGGGAAAAAATCTATGAGAAAACAATGATAACATCTTGGATCTACATTGATATGTACAATAACCCTATATTGATATAAAACCCCAATATTATTTGTTTTTTTCAAATAAATTGAATTTCTTGAATAGCATGTGTTACACGCAACACCATGTTTATCATACTTTACAGGTAATAACATGTATTAATGAACTACACTACATTAGAAAAATTATATTCTAAATTGAAAAGTTATAACCTAGTTTTTAATCATTTTACCATGAATACTAGTAACTAATTTTTAAATATTAATTATAAAGGTTTTATATATTGAAAATTTATTGACAAAAAATTACATAATTTTTAGAAAAGTCTATTTATGTTTTAAAAATACTTCTTTCTCAAAAAATATTTTTTATTTTTATTTTTGTGAATGAATAATAATAGTTATTTTTTAATTATTCAGAATATTTATTTTAAAAATTAAATTCTTTGTTTAAATCGTCATATAATAATTATATTATGGTGATTTTTTTATAATTTTCTGAAATGTTTCATTTTTTGATAAATAATTAAAACACTGATTTTCATTAGAAACTTATTTTTTTTGAATAATTTACAAGATAAATTTTATTTTAATGATGTTATAAATTTAATATTAGTAAAATTATATCTTAATTAATAAAATTAGATCATTTTAATCAATTTTTTATTGAATATATATATATATATTAATATTTTTAATGTATTTCTTTTAGAAAACAGTTTTCTAACATATTAGTAAGTTTAATATTAAATAAAATTATGCTTTATTTGTGAGTTGAATTCAGAAATATGGATTAAATAATTTAAATTATTAGAAATTATATAATATAATAAGGTAAACTTAAATTTTTACCATAATATATAGTTAAAATAATAAAAATTATTTACTTCAGAGATAATAAAAACTTATTTATGAGGGGTAAATATAATAAGATAAGGGCTAAAAATGTCTTAAAACATGTTTTATTCCTATATTATAATCATGTTTGACCTTATCTCATATATAGTTCTAAAATTTTCCATTTATATCATTTTTTTCTTGAGAAAAATGTGGTTGGAATTCATTCTTTTTCAAAATTTCAATTGTGCCCTCTCTCTCTCTCTTATAAAAGGACACCTCTATCTTCTCTTCTATACACTTAAAAAACTAATTTATTTTTCCAATACCATCAAAAATAAAATCTTTAATTCTATCTGTTCATCATAAAATCCAAATTTTTATCTGAAATCCACTCGAAGAAGGCTTTTGGTGTAAACCTAAATAGGTTACCCGTAGAAGAGGTAAAAATTTTCAATGAGAATTTTTATTTTACTTTTTCCCCAACATTATTAAAATATTATTATAAAATGAAGATAAAATATCATAATTATCAACCATATTTATTATTACCTATATTCATCTCATATTCCCTAAAATGGTAAATTATGATGTCGATCAGGCATATGGCAGACTACCGCCTCACAAACTGATGTGAATCATTTTCTATAAGCACCTCTAATGGTTGGGTATGATGATAGATAAAATATATATTATTTATATTTATAAAATTATTAAAATTTTATAAATATAATATAAAAACTTTATTTTTTTAAAAAAAAATTATTCTATGGGAGATACGAGAACGTCATTCGTGTGTACAACATACTACCACCTCTCGAAGTGATGTTATTCATTGGTCACCTAAGATATAAAAAGAAGGAAACAAGGAAAATTTTAATGAATATATGTGATATATAATAAGTCATAATGATTATGTAAATGTAAATTTTCATTTACATTTCTTTCATTCCATTCATTCAAAAGAATTGAAACAATGTTCATGCGTACGTATGGCCTACCATCTCCATGAACAATATAATACATTTCTATATATATACATTTTTTAATAACTCTAAATATGTATATAATGAGTATATATGATATATATAAAATTATTAACATTATGTATATTGTGGAACCATGGTCAAATTACAAGGACCAAAATCATCAAATGATAAATAAATTTAAAAACAAAGCAATTATTATCCAAAACAAAAATATTAAAAAATAATTGTCAATAAAAGGATGATAAACATATATAGGAAAATAATATATTTTTTGATATTTATGATTATTTTTATGTAATATATTAATAATAAACCTGTATTTTATATATATGAGGTTCAAACATGTACAAATGATGTCAAGACATAAGGTAAGGGATTTTCATCTCAGTTTTTATATCTGTGGGATACACTCCATATTAACCACTTGTTACTTTTTTTGGTGTATATAATATTTATGATTGTATTTTATTATTCATATCATATATATTATGAGGACTTATGTATCCATTTTATGATCCCTCTTTCATCAATCATATGATTCAAAAGCAAACCAAATTGTTAAGGGTTTGATGATACAATCTCATTATTTAACAGGATTGTTTATGATTATGATTTCAATGTTGAAATATTATGACCTATTTTTCAAGAACTTCATTGTGTTTATTTTATTATGTTCATTTCTTGAAAATATGTGTTTGCCTTAATTTTCTTTATTTATGTAGTCCATATTAAAAAATTATATTTTTAATGAAATCCAAATTGATTTCTCTATTCGGTCAAAAATTATTTTTCTTCTATATCAATGTTTCCTAATAATTTTCTCAATATTATTTTTCAGATTTTTTAAAGTTATTTTTGGAAAATTTGAATTTATTTAAAAAATGTTTGAAGGTAATACTGTTATCATTTTCCAAACAAGGACCTTTGAACAGTTTATTGGAAATGTGAAAGAAATATTTATTTTATTATGTACGACATGAACATAATTTCCCACCATCATGAAAAATCATTTCATTGAAGATTACTTTATAAATATTCAATGATATTTTCAAGTAGAATTATTTTTAAAATCAATTTATGTTTTAATTTTTTTAATTTTTAATGGATATTTTTCATATGAAAATTTTTAAATGATATTTCAAAATCATATTCCATTTATGGTGACATTCATTGATGTTACTTATGTATTAATAGGGATATGATACAAGGATACCATTCTTAATCATTAATTGAATGGTTTATCTTTGTGATGACAAGAGATTTATGAAAACCACTTCTCTTTTTTAGGTCATACAATGATGAAATTATTATAAAACTTATCTATTTTCCATAGGTTGTGATATGATGAAAAGTTTAATAAACCATCTTATTTTATTAGTTGTGATATGATGAATATTTTATGACCTTTTTCAATACATATGTATTATTCTCATTATATGATGGGTGGGACCTATATCTCCATACAATGCATTTAGTAGTTATTTATATTCCATGTGATCGATAGGAATGGAATGTGGAGTGAACCTAGTTCAGTAAGGGACTTTTTCCACTATGATGTTTTTGGGAGTTAACATTGACTACTATGATAGTTTGGGAAGTGAAACCATTCCACTATGATAGCTCATTCAGTGAGACTTGGCCACAATTGACATGATTTTCTAGGATAATGTGTATGCCACAATTAAATATCTTAATCCAATGTTATCCTCCCATAGATCATGTTCTTTGATTCCGGTATGATTTATATATTATAAACTTCCAATCATTATGTCAGGACTCAAAATTATGATCCTTGATAAGAGGGGTTCGGTTTTCCAATGTTATTATTATATTCATATACCCTTATTCTAATTTCAAGCTTATTTGATCATTAATATCTCTCTAGATTACCCTTATAAATAATTTAATATCACACTTTATTATATATTCTTTATCATGATTATAAAGGAATAAATTATTTATGATATTTCTAATAAAGGTTATAGTTATTTAGAATATATTGGGAGATGATATAGTTTACTTATGAACTAGTTGTTTATGTATCCATGTTTCTAAATACATTAAACTGTAATAATCCTTAGGTATTTATTTAGGTAATGTAACAAAATTTCATTTAATATGATCTAATTTTTATGTATGTGATGTGATCATTTCAAAAATTGGTATCATATGCATAAGTTTAGTTAAACCTTTAAAAAATAGGATGTGAAAACATTAGAGAGAACCCTTAGTATTTTCCTAATTATAGGAAAAATTCCAATGTTATGATAAATAAAGAAGTGTGGTTTTCATTGAAATAAATCCTTATCTATATATTACTATTGGATGTGGTTGTGGTAGAAATTTACCTTGTGGTAATAAATTTTAAATAGGTTCATTGGGATTGACTCTAGAATTACATATCACATGACAATGGTCATTACTATGCACCTTGTTTAACACCTCAAGTGATATGAATTGGTCAAATCATGTTTTCCTTATGAACAATCATTAATGATTTAAATAGATGATTATAATAGATGACCTAGGTTAATCCTATGGTGTCATTGATTTAAAATAAGTTGTCTCTATTTTGATATCATAAATTATTTTTCATGACTATGTGATTTTCCACTTTTATTATTATCACTCACACTATGTTTTTTCATTTTAATCGATGAATCAAAACTAAATAATTAATGTTAATGATAAATACGATTAAAAATGAATTATTTTACCCTTGAAAAACCGAATATTATGGTATATGGAATGAATAATAAAATTTCTATGATCACAAAAATTTCTCAAGATATGAATCATTATAGAATTCTAAATCAGAAGAGGAGGGAAAAATATTCTAATGAGTCCTTCATAAGGAAACACCCACCTTCTTTCAATGGTTCTTCAAATCCAATAGTTTCTATGTAATGGGTAAAAACCACTAAAAAGATATTTTCCATACTCTAGTGTATTGAATATGATAAGGTCATTTTGGTTTTATATATTTTAGATGATGAAATGTATCAATATGGAATCATATCATTTATACAGGGAAACCTGATGAAATTGACTCCATAGATTGGAATGAGTTATGGATATTATTTGTCAACCAGTACTATCATTATTCTCTTTATACAAAGAATAATAAAGAGATCCTTGGGATAATTCCAAATTATTATTATTCCTTTGGTAACAATGTATAAAATTTTACAAAAACATGTGTGGTACACTTTTAGTATTATCATGAAACCTAAATGTGAGGTTGATCAATTATTCAATGGATTGAAACCAAGTCAATAAAGGGAATTATCCAAAAGAGATTTCAGTGACTATGAGGTGACTATTAGATTTTCAATAAAGGTGGATATGGAGGTTAGAGTTACCTATCAATACCATGGTTTTCATATAAAGAGAAATATGGAATTAAAAATAAATTCTAAAGACTGTAGAGGAAAAAATATGTGGATTCCTTTATACTCAAAGTGTGGGAAGAATCATAAAAAAATTTCTAAAGAAGACTATTAAATATTTTATGTGTTGGAAGAAAGTTCATTGGGAAATAAACTACCGAAGTGATTTAAATAATATAGCTAATGGTGTGGATAAAGAGAAATCCTAATAGAATTCTCCACCCAAACTGTATTATTTTAAGTGTAATATTAAAACAATTACTCTAACCAATGACCAAATATAATGGTTAACAATAATCATTGGATTTAGTAAAATCATAATCTAAGAGACATATATAAATATCATGTGACAATTATTTCTAATGAGGGGTATGAAAGCTACAACAACCCTTGACCCAAGCTCCCAGATCCGATGATGAAATACATAACATTATACTTCCATATTTGATACTGATAATTGCGACCCACATTTTTTTATCTAATCCTTAAAACATCCAAAAGAAAACATGCGCCACTTTCAACATAGAATACCTTTTAGGTTTAGTGTTTTGGAGACACAAGACAAACTCCTTTATAAATAATTCATAGGTTGTCAAATGAATATTTGAACCATTTATCCATGATTTTATTTTGTTCACATTAGGTCATCAATATTATCCTTATGAAATCCTTTATATACATAAATAATTTAAATTTATTTTTTCTAACTTGGGGAAAATGATACATAATAAGGGTGAGCTCAAATTCTCATTAAGAGTAAACAAAACCAATAACAATTGAATTTTTTCAATAAGAATAAGAAGAGTATAAGGGTATGATGAAATAATTAATGTGTATGAGAAAATAATAAAGAAAATCATACCCATCAATACTTGGATCATCAAATATTAAAATATGACAAAGGAAAAAACATAAAAATAAATAATTGTGATCCATGTGATATCAATCTTGATCCTGAAAGTCATTGTAAAACCATAACTAGAAATTAAAACTCTTTTAGGTAAATTGGAGCACCACTTTCATTAAACCCTTTCAAAATTACATTAAAATCAATTAAATTGGAATAATCATATTGATGACTTCCAAAATCATCATTACCCAATGCATTGGAGAGCTATAACGGGTTCATCTAGATCCCTCTGGTATACACCATCATATAAGTTATAATGGGCTCACCTGATGCTATCTGTACCATCCCATCATATAAGTTGGTATGGGCTGACCCGATGCTATCTAAGAAGCCCCAATGCATATGATGTAATAGGATCACCTCATACTATCTAGGTCTCCACATCATTCAAAATGTACAAGAATCAAAACATGAATGAAGCACATTGAAACAATCCTTATTAATTTTAAAACATTATTAACAAATGGAAAATAAATGAGTTCCATAGGAATCTCTTTAAAACAAGATTAACCCCTGAAAATAAACATGTTACTTAAGAATATCATCCAAACATGATTAACCAGTGATAAAGAAATGGGTTCCATAAAAATATCTTTAAAACATGGCTATACTATGGAAAGGTAATGGTAACTATTTAAATCCCAACAAAACATGAAAAATATATTAAGAAGAAATGGGTTCCATAATAATCTCTTTGAAACATGATTAACCCATGGTAAAGAAACAAGTTCATTAAAAATATAATTAAAACATGATTAAACTTCGAAAAAGAAATGGGTTCCATAAAAATCTATTCAAAACATTATTATCCCATGGAAAATAAATGGGTTCCATAACAATCTATTTAAATCATGATTAACCCAAGGAAAATAAATGGATTACATAAAAATATCTTTGATACAAGATTAACCCATAAAAATAAACGGGTTCCCTATAAATCTATTTGAAATAGTAAAAATCCCAAAAATAAATAATTAGCATGGTATCAAAAAAACATATTCATATTTTTGGATAAGTAACAATGAAATACATTAAAATATCATTAAAAAAATTCTAGTGGAAAATAATATTTAAACATTCAAAGTCCCACAACATAGTGAAAATTATGAATCGTAATCCCCATGACAGATGAAAATTTTAAAAAATATTAAATAAAATGTGAATAAATAAATTCATGATATGATATGTCAACGGGGTTATAAATACAAATCATTAAAGAAGGTGGATGTACGATATAAAAAACAATGCCTCGATGAAAGGAGATTGAGATGAAGTCCCATACCACTTTGGTAACTTCAATAATGTAAACCCAAGAAAGAGATATCCTAAAATGGATATGTAAAACCCCATATATTTAAGGACATTAATTATAAAATACATTCATGTTCTATATATACACTACAAAATATAAGTAGTGAATATGGAATATATCTCATAATGATAAACATGAGATGAGAAATACCCACAATACTTGAGTAACTTTAGAATAGTGAGCCCCATGGAATAATAACACCAATTTAAATGCTTAATATCATTAAATTAATTAATTTCTTGATATATAATTGGATAGTATATACACCACACAAAATAAACAAGTGGTGAATATGACATAAGTCTTGCAAAAACAAATGTGAGACTATAAATCCCCTTACATTGAGTCTAATTTGTCATGATTGTTCATTATATTCTAGAATAATAACCTTGTGTACACTATTTACTAGTTTGAGATATTTTTCATGTTTTTATTACTTTTATGTTACCACGAAAAAATTCATATACAATTAATTTATTAATTATGTTTAAGTCATATTTTTTTGACCATATTTTGTTTATGTGTCAAAATTTAAATTGGAAGGTCAAATAAGGAAAATGAGTTTATTTAATTTCTAATCATCTACATAATAATAATCAAGATATAATTATCATATTTATATATGAATTATACATTTAAAACAAATCAATAATTATGGTCATGAAAAATGATCCGATGTTATAATCATAGAGACGGTAGGTCATATGTACACATGAGTAACACTCCCATTTTTCAATGATCATTAAGGAAAGAAGGAAAGTAACGTATATCGTTAAATAATTATTATTATATAATATATAAAACATTATTTAATCATTTAAAATAATATATATATAATTCTTTTTATTTAAAAGGAATCACATGACATTAAGGAGGCGATAGTCTACATGTCGACGAATGATATTATCACTTTTTCAGTGTGTAAAAGGGTAATAATGAAAATGGAATATTATATTTTAAAAAATTTAATTATCTCATTAATATAATATATATTTAATTTATATCATATATATTCATTATAGTTACCCTTTTTACCTTTCATGTAACATGTTAGGGAAAAACACTTCACATCGCATCACGAGGTGGTAGTCCACTGTACACATGAGTGGCGTTATCGTATCCCCTACAGTATGAAATATAAAAAGGTTTTATATGATATAATGAATAAATATGTATTATTATGTTATAAATATCGTAAATATAATTTATAAGCTATAAATCCATCATTATCCTCAACCTTAAAATATGGCAATGGAAGAATGAATGACATTGGTTCACATTGAGGTAGTTCACCATACACATCAGCAATGATTTTAAATCCCATTTGACGGATGCATGTGTGGGTGTTATTTATTAATTTAAAATAAAAACATATAAGTATTTTTAGAATAATAGTTTTTTATATAATCAATGTGTAAGAGTAATTTAAGGGGTGGATATATAAATTAAATAAATGTTCTCATTGAATAAAATTACCTCTTCTTTTGGTAACTCATTTTGGTTTACACCAAAGGAATTAATTGGATTAATTTATGCACAAATTTAGGATTATAAGATGATATTAGGTATGTTATTAGGGGATTTTCATAGGTTTTGGACCTAGATAAAGGCTATAGATGTGTGAATATGTGGGGAGAGTGAATACACTTTTATAGTGTAGTAAGACTGATATTATGGTAAATATAAAATGGGTTATACTATTGGGATGTATCCCTTAGATGATTTTTCTCTAATAATGAAATAAATATATAAAAGTGGCTATATGGTCTAAATATGTCAACAAAATGGTGTTTGAACATATATCAAGTTCATTTAGACACTTAAGATTAATGTTTAACAACAAAGTAAACTCGTTTTTACCGTAGTCACCGTAATTAATTTTAATTTATTTCAATAATAATTTTTTGTAAAAAACTATCTTGAAACTATTATAAATTATAAATTATACTAATTCAAAATATTGAATCAATTTTTTCAAATTCTAGTCATAAAAATAGATGAAATTAATTTAAAACTAATACTGTAGACGAGATGAGACAATGAGTTCATAAAGAGAAAAAGTTTAAATGTTTGAAATGTTTTTATATCCAATTTTAATGTGAAATTTATTCCAATGAACAAAATTTTATTTATTGATATAAATATACTTTAAAACCAATTTGAAATATAATTTAACTATATAAATCAATTAGACGTAAAATCTGTTTTCAATTAAAATTCAGGGTTTTATACTATTCATCATGAAATGAAACTTCCCAGAAAAATACCAAAAATTCACTCTAATATAGTTTTGAAATTATTATTTCAAAAATATATTTTATTTTTATAATAGGAATAATAAAATTTTCAACAAACAGATTTTAAAAAGTGCACCACTAAAAGGCGACAAAATGACCTTTTAAAATATACAATGTTTATACCTAAAATTGGATTTATTTTTATCTTAAGACTATAAAAATTATTGGATGAATTAAATGACATATAAATTACATTAATATCCATAAATAATAGTAATTAATTTAATTTATTTGTGATAAAAATCCATTATGGTCGTACACACAATTTTTCATAAAAACACAAGCATTATATTCCATTAGTCATTATACTCATTTCTAATTAATTGGTAATCAATGAATTCAATTTATAAATGTGTGTACAATATATTTTCATAATTTAGTTAATATCATTCATTCATTCCATTCCAATGGATAGGTTATAAAAATCTTGTGATGTTATAATATTAATAGTATATTATCATCTGGTAAAACTGGGTCATATGTGTAAGAAAAGTCATCAAAGAAACTCGATGTTATGTGAAACAAGAGATAAACTTGGTGATGTGCGTAAATAAATATAAAATATGTATTGAATTTAATGAAATCTAGAAATTTTTTTAAAATAATTTGAAATAATATATTTAATAAATCCTTTGGATGTGACATCCTACCCCCCTTAAAATGAATTTCTCTCTTGAAATTCATCTATGTTATCAAAGGATTAATAGAAACCCACATCATCAAAATGGTTAATAAAACATCATATTAATAAGAATGAAAAATATTTATGATAGTCCCCTAAAAAACACATTTTATATTTCCATATAGAATAAATTAAGTTGTAAATAAAGATTTAGACATGGAGGAAAATTATAAATATTTATATGGAGTGATTGATATCATTGATCAGAAATAAGTGAATGATCAATGTATAGTTAAGGGATAAAAAACATAAACATGTGATGATAAAAAAGGACGTAGGTTAATTATAATTTATGGTAATAGGTTAATACTTTTTTCTCAATATCCTTTTCCTAGTGTTTAGGAATTCTATTATAATCTAGGCCAAGAGAATATGGAAATATACTTACTTGATTAGTATAATTTCATCCTTTAACAAATTTCCACCAAAATCTCATCTTTTTTTCTAAATGATGAGTATTCAAGATGAATTATTCATTCCTGAAACACTAAAATCAAATTTTAAATACCCCATAACATAAAACAGATATTCTATCCATTCCACCTATATGTGGACATTAAAAAGAACCAAAATGGTTTGAACATAGTAAGATAATTCCTCAAATTAGTAAACCATAATTTGATACACTAATCACTATAATTTAATGGTAAAAACCAAAAGTTGAAACTAAATTATTCAATAAACCTATATCCCAAAAAATGTCAATAACCTCCAAATTAAATACTGTTATAACCTAAAAGTTTATCGAATGCCACCTAGATATCATGAAAAAAATATAGTGGTCTTATTTTGAGGTAATATAAATAAGGTAGTCACTAAATCAATTTTCAATCCTGTGGTTATCTATACCATAAAACTTTGGTTCTCAATATCCAATTTCTTATCAACCCTAAAGGTTATCAATACCTTAAATCCCATTTCCTCAAAATTTAAATGCATATTTCACGTTAAACCGTGGATTTACATGAAATTCATCCTAATAAAACTTCTCCTAAAATGACGTTAATCACTTTAAGATCTCATTTCATAAAACCTAAATGGGGTGTATGAGACATTGAACATAAGATCAACCATAATCATTAATACCTATGATGTTATTCATAACTCTTATGATAACCACACATGAAAACATCTTAATCCCAAATTCTATCTAAACTAACCATTGATACTAAGTATAATATCCCAGGACCTGTTCCCTAGCATCCTATTATGAAATCTATAACTTTAAATTTTTGTCTTTGATCTAGATAATTTTGAACCAAATTTTTTCATCTAAACCTTAAAAATCAAAAGGAACTCTTTGATCACTTACATCCTCTATGACCTTTCAATTTAATAGTTTTAGAGAATTTGAAAAAACTCATACATAAATAATTCAAAAGTAATATAATGAACATTTATCCCATTTAAACCAACATTTCTTACATTATATTAGGTAATAAACATCATCCTTGATAAATAATTTATAGAAATAAATAGTTCAACCCGATCTTTATAACCTGGAGAAATGGAAACACAAGAAGTGCGGGTTCAAATGCTCAATAAGGGTAAATATAAGCATTAAAAATTGAATGTCATCTATGAGCATAATAATAACCTTAGGGTATGATTAAATAATCAAAGTTAATAAGATAATACAAAAATAACTCATACCCATAAATACCTAGATCAATAAATATGAAAATGTTTAAATTGAAAAAAAAAACATCCGAATTAATAATTATGAGTCACATGATATCAATCAAAATCATAAGAAACATTATAAACCTATAAAAATAAATTAGAAATATTTTTGCTAACTTGTAGCATCACATACATAAAACCAATTAAGAACCCTTTAAAAATCCTTCAATTGGAATTACCATATGGTCGTCTTGCAAAATTATCAATACCCATTACATTGTAGAGTTATAATGGGATCACCGAGTTCTATCTGGTCTTACCTATAATATAATATGTAACGGGATCACTTAGATATATCTAGACCACCCCTTCATATAATCTCTTATGGACTGACTAGGTGTTATCTAGGACTCCAATCATATAATCTGTAACATGACCACCCGATGCTATTTTAACCCCCTGATTTTGTAAGATGTCCAAGAACCATAACATGAAAAAAAAACTCATAGAAACTATCACTTCCATGTATTTATTTTTGGGTATTTTTTCTTCTATTTTCCCATAGTCTACCTCTTTATCCCCCTTGAATTTTGAATAAAATGGATATGTTTTGGGTGGCCAAAACATGACACAGGGTTTGGCTGCATGGTTTACTAAACCGTGTAGACAAATCGTACACAATTTCCATATCATGAATATTTTATTTATGTTATTCCTAGTTTTCCCTTTTGTTATTAAACCTATCTCACCCCTTTCTTCCTTGATTCTACCCTAAGAACCATGGAAGGCTCCTAAACTCCTTAATCTTTTTTGGAACACAATTTTGAAGCAGTTTTTAATTGTGGAACTTCAAAAGTCTTCAAGTAATTTAATTCCTCTCTCACTCCTTCCATTTATTTATAATTTCTCCCCACATTATTGAAGTTACAAATATCTAGAAAGAAGGGTTTCATACCTATAGTATAATTTTGTGGTTCTTGGTTTAATTTTGTTGTGTGGTGGTATTGCGGTTGAATTTTCACCCAAAAATTTGGGGGTTTTTTTACATATAAAGTATGTGATTATATGTGTAAGCATTAATTGATGAGTTAATTTAATTTTTTGACCATAATATTATGTTTCTTACAAATTGTGTTTGGTGATAAAATTATTTTTTATATAATTAGTTACAATTTTGATTTTAAGGATTCATTTTTTCATGAAATTGTATGTTTTCATGTGTAACTCATGCAGCATCATTTAAGGGAATTTTATAATATATGAAAGAATATTATTAAATGTTTATAGGGATGAAAATTATATTTTGGTGTGGTATTGGGGTGATTTTTTGATTCAATGAGGTTTTTGAAATAGAATGTCTGTGAAAATCCTTGTTTTACTTCTTGAAATTATTTTATGAAAATTTTAAATGGGATATTAAGTTAAAAAAAGGGTGAAAAAATGTTGGGTAATGTTTTTTGTGTGTATGATTTAGAAATGTAATTTTTATGTGAAAATGTTATTTTATAAAATGTGGAACGTGTTTGAGCATAAAGAGGAAAACCTAGGTATCTAGGTGGGCAGACTAGGACTAGTATTATAGTGACCCGATAGTGGTATCTTCCATGTTTCACTTAGAATGTTGGACGATGACAACACTAACTAAACATTGATGATGTTTGGGACTACTAGGCCTTTGGGGTTTCCCCTTATTGTGACCCGTTCATGAGAAATATATTACCTATGGTTACTTATACACCGAGATACGATGTACCTAGGGCCCCAATGCTAGATAGTGCATAGGTGTGTTCTCATGACTAGGGATCATTGGCTATGTTCCAATTATAATCATAATATGGTGTGTTTTTTTAGAAAATTCTATAGCATGTGTGTTTTATTTAAAAGTGTAAATTCTTCCAAATTTTCCTCTTGAAATCTATTTTCATTTAATGTTTTACCTGTTAGAAATTGTTCAACAATTTCTTGTTTATAAAATTTTTCAAGATTTTTGTCTTAAAATGTTTAACACAAGTAACATTTTTTGACTGGAATAATATTGGGATTAGGATCACAACCAACATACACCTTTGTGTGTATGTAGTCTTGGTAATGTTTGACCTAGATATGTGAAAGGTCTTTGGAGATGGTGGTTCAGGTTGTTCACTTATTTTCTAGGTGTGGTGTCATGGATATAGTTTATGGGTGATGTCCCCTTGTGGTGTGGTAGTTCTTGAGTTATACTTGCTGCTCCTTTTGATTTGTGTCCCTCTTTGGAGTTTGTCTAAACCTATACAATTAAATTATGAATTTTATTAAAGTATTTTTTGATTAAATTTCAAAATTCACATTATTTATTGTTGTTGGTTGTTTAATGATTCTAAACCCAGGTAAATCATTCCCAAATCATTATTTATGATACCCAAGAACTTGTTCCAACCCATTGGGATAAGGAAAGCCCTTCAAGATATGCCACAGACAGAGTTGGGTGTTGATTTAGATGGAGACTTGATCTGGTTCATAACAAAATGGTATCAGAGGAGGTTAAGCTATTTGGGTTATATTATTTGGGATGAGTCTTGTTAGAGTAGATCTAGGACTGTTGGGGCTTGGAGTTCTCATTACGAGTAGGGTTCTTAGCCATTACCTCTTGTGAAAGACCTCGAGTCACAATGGGATGTTTGGATTCTTGTATAACTTATCTTCTAGGTTGGATGTGTGGGTTGTAGACTGCACGTGGACATTTTTTGGTGGTGAAGTAGTTGTTTATTTCATTTTTGTGACGAGTTGGATTTATTTATATTTGATATTGTTGCAAAAAAAAATTAGAACTGTCATTTTGATGTTTTCTCTTATGGTTGTTTCCTTTTTAGTAGCAACATGCCTCCTAGGAAAGCTCACATGCACCAATAAGAGGTTAATAGAGAGAGTTCTCCCTCACCGCTTGATCAAAGGTTGGTAGAAGCTATGGTTTAGGATGTCCATGATATAGGACAAGGAGCGTCTCCTAATCCTGGTCTTGCTCCAGCTAGAGAAGATGACTTCAGTACAAAGAAGGAAAAAGACCAGGAGTTTCTGAAGAATAAACCTCCTACCTTCCGAGGTGGCATAGAACCCCAGGAAGTAGAAGAGTGTGTTGAGGATATCGAACACATATTAGAGTTTCATGATACACTTGAGGAGTGCAGGGTGAAATGTGACTCATTTTTGTTAGAGGGTCCCAGACACAGGTGGTGGGAGTCAGTTTTTCAAGCTGGGAAGAATGAGAATATGATCTCGAAGGACTTCAAGGTTACCTTAAACGACTAGTACTATCTAAAAGTATTGGCTTATGAGAGATCTCAAGAGTTTTTGGAACTCATCCAAGGGGATCCGTCCATCATGAAGTATTCCAACTGCTTGACCAAGATAGTTTGATATGCACCTAATATGGTATCAAATGAGTAGATGAAGGCCTAGATGTTCAAGATGGGTTTGAAGATGAAGATATATTCTTAGGTATTTATATTCAAGCTGATGACCTATATAGAGGTGGTTGATTGATCTTGTAGGGAGGAGATTGATCAGAAGGGGAAGTCAGGTTTTTTGGGATGACATTAGTGATGGGAAGTGGTATTTATTTGAGAAGAAAAGGAAGTGAGAGGAGTAGGTGAAGAAGGGAGGAGGTATTTAAGCCCATCCCCCTATGCAGTTTTCATCTAAGTATTCCAATGTTAGTTGAGATATGTTCCACCAGTGTGGGAGTCTAGGGAATATCTGACCTACATATACATATACTCCAAGGATCTATTTTCATTTTGGAGATATGGGGAACATGAAGATCATTTTCAAGGCGACACATCCCCTATAGAGCGGGATAGGATTAGTGGCTTCTAGTGGAGTGTCAGTTCATCTAGATCCATCAAGAACAATGAGATATTGGTTTGGTGGTCGTGGTGGCATGGCCAGATCATCTTCTAGGAATAGTCAGTTTAGGGAAGATCCATATATGAGAATACATCCTCAGGAAAAGATGAGACATCTTTATGCTGTGGATCAGGAACTAGCGGAGGAATATGAATGACAATTGACTATTTGAGGTACCATTTTTGATAGCATCTTATATATCTATTGTTTCTTTGATACTGATGATTCTGTTTCTTTTACCTCTTCCTTTCTTGTGAATCTGCTAAATTTTCCAACTGATTAGTTGTATTTTGTGATGGAGTTTTTGAAACTATTGGATAAGAAGAAGAATCATGGTCTTAGGTCTCTTAAGTGTGCACTTTTCGAGTTAGGGGTTGAGATGGAGTGAGACCTCTGGGTCATAGATATGGAAATTTTTGATTTAATCCTCAGCATGGATTTTTTAGTTCACTTTCAAGTGAATATCGATTATTATAGGTGGAGAGTGAGTTTCATAGCACCTAATGAGAGTCCTCCTGTTCTTCTTGGTGAATAGGATCATCAGTCGGGTCATATAGGACCTACACTCCCAGAGATGTGGAGTCTTGTCTTCCAATTATCATCACTCATGGTAGAGGATTATGGCCATTCTCTTGAGGTTAGATTACCTCATGTAGTGGATGAGTTCCTAGTGTTATTTATAGATTATTTCTTAGGATTTCCCTGAGAGAAGGATGTAGAGTTATTGATTGATTTGGTGTCAAGAACACAAATGATGTCTCTTCCCTCTTATCGTATATCCCCCATTGAGTTGAGGGAATTAAATATATATCTAGAAAATTTAGAATCCAATAGATTCATTCACCCAAGCATCTCTCCTTGGGCCACTCCTATTATTTTTGTGAAGAAGGCCGACATGTCCCTCTAATTCTGCATTGACTACTGAAAGCTGTATAAGGTAACCATCAAGAAAAAATATCCTTTGCCTCGAATAGATGACCTGTTTGATCAGTTGAAGGGAGAAAAGTAGTATTCCAAGATAGACTCGCATTTAGACTACCACCAAGTCATGATGAGAGAATCATATATCCCGAAGACATCCTTCTGAAGAGTGTATGACAACATTGAGTACTTGGTCACGCCTTTCGGTTTGAGAAACACTGTAACTGTCTTTATTGATCTCATTAATAGGGTGTTTCACCAGTATCTCAACTACTGCATTGTGGTATTCATGGATGTAATCATTTTTAACTCTAGATCCATGTAATAACATGTGAATCATCTTCAGATCATGTTGGGAACTCTACGAGATCATATCCTTTATGAAAAGTAGTCCAAATGAACCTTCTGGACTAGGTAAGTGATGTTTCTGGGTCACATCATCTCAGAACAAGGGGTTTCGGTGGACACCAAGAAGATAAGTTTAGTTATTTCCTCGAAGCAGCTGAAGAAGGTGTTCAAGATCAGGAGTTTCCTTAGCCTAGTATGTTACCACAGGTGGTTTGTTTGGGATTTCTATTGGCTTTCCATGCCCATGAATACATTCACCTGTAAATGGGTTATGTTTTAATGGATCCCAGAAATTCAGGCATCCTTCAAGGAATTGAGGCAACGATTGACTACCACCCACATGTGGATCTTGTCAAAATATGGAATAGCCTATGTGGTGTATTGTGACACTTCAGGTTTGGGTCTCGGGTTCCTGCTTTTGTAGGGTGATCACGTGGTGGCATATGGCTCTCACCAAATCTGAACACATGAAAAGAATTACCTGACCCATGACTAGGAACTGGTAGCGGTGATGCATGATTTGGAGATTTTGAGTCACTACCTTTTTGGGGAGAATTTTTTGGTCTACTCTAACCATAAGTGATTAGCCTACATCTTCTCAAAGAAGGATCTTAATCTAAGGTAGTTCCATTATATGCAGTACTTACAAGGGTTTGAATTTGATATCGTCTATAACCCAGGACAGGGTAATGTGGTGGATGATTCCTTGAGAAAAAAATTACCAGTTCATGCTTTAAGGAAGTCTAGTGATGAGTGGACTCTGATGTGTCACTTTCCCCAGATACCCATGGAGACTAAATATCATAGTGGAAGTGCATTCCTATCAAGACTTTAGTTTACTCCTTCTCTTTTATAGTTGATTTGGCAGGAGCAGACCAATGATGAACTATGTCAACAGTTGATTCAATTCCTTCATGGTAAGGATATTTCTTATGATTGGTTTTCATATCCCAAGGGCATCTTGTGCTTCAAGGGACATTCAGTGTTTCCATTTTCTCTAAGAAATGTGGTGATGTAGTATTTATACTAATCTTAGTGGGCCATTTTTCTTGGTGCTACTAAAATTTATTATGATTTTCTTCGATAGTTCTTGTGGCTAGGTATGAGGCAGGATAGATCTGATTTTGTATCAAAGTGTTATACATGTCAACAGGTGAAGGTAGAGCATCAGAGGCCTTATGTTTTTCTTAACTAATTACCCATTACTACCTAGAAGTGGGATGATATTTCCATGGATTTCATTATTTTATTACCTTGTACACCTTACTATAAAAACACTATTTGGGTTGTGATTGATCATATGACCAAATCAGACCACTTCATTTCGATCAAAGATATAACTCAAGTGGATTAGCTGGGAAGAATATATATTCAGAAGGTGGTAAGGCTTCATGGTGTGCTGTTAATAGTTCTCTCATATAGAGACCTCAATTTTACATCTCATTTTTGGGAATCCCATTATAAGGCTTTGGGGTCAAAGATTAAGATGAGCACATCATACCATCCTCAAACGGATGACCAAACAGAGCGGGCAACCTGATTCTGGAATACATGTTCCATGTATGTGTCTTGGACATAAGAGGTTCATGGGATATCCAATTAGGATTGGTCAAGTTTTCTTATAATAATAGTTACTAATCCTTGATTCGAATGGATATTTTTGAGGTGTTCTATGTTCATCGATGTCATTCCCCCTATGTTGGGATGAAGTAGGTGAAACCTCACTGTTGGGGTTGAGCCGTGGGCAAGATACATTTCAAATTGTCAAGCTGATTAGGAAACAATTATTGACATATCAGATATTCAACAAATCTTAATCTGACTAATGGCATCGGGACCTTGAGTTATCTTTGGATGATCGAGTATTCTGGATGGTGGCTCCTCGTTTGGGTCATCATCATTCAGGGATGCAGGGAAAGCTAACACCAAGGTATATTAAATAATTTTAGATCCCCGAGTAGATTGGAAAGTTGGAATATAGTTTATATTTTACCTCTTAGTTGACATTGTTTCATGTCATATTCTATGTCTCCTAATTGAATATTTACAATCCGAATTCTTCTCATGCGTTGAATTGTGGGGAGTTGGAGATAGAGCCTGATTTATCAGTGTTTGAGCGATTAGTGAGAATATTAGATTCCCAAGAGAAATTTCTTTGATAAATGTCTATTACATTGGTCTAGGTACACTGGGATCATGATAATGATGTAAACGATACATGGGATTTGAAGTCATGGGTTGAGCAAGAGTACCCATTCTTGTTTACCGATCAAGCTTCAGGTTGACTTTCTAGGGCCGAATGTTTTCATGGTGGTGCAACTTTTCACATCCATGTACTTATTTTTGGGTATTTTTACTCTTATATTCTTCAACTGTATTTTTTTTAGACCTACCCTTGAACCCCCTTTAATTTTGAAGAAAATAGTCAAGTTTTGGGTGGCCAGAACAGGCTGCACGGTTTGCCGCATGGTTTACTAAACCATGTCGACAAACCGTGCACAATGTACAACTCATTATTTTTTTCATGTTTTCCCATTTATTATTAAATCTATATCACCCCTTTCATCCCCCATTTTACCCTAGAATCCATTGAAGTCTTCCATGATACCTAAATCTTTTTTTGAACCCAATTTTGAAGGGGGTTTTGGTGATGGAACTTGAAGATTCACCAAGTAAGTGAATTCCTATCATGTTCATTCCATTTCCGTAGGGTTTCTCCCCTCTTTCTTGATGTTACAATTGTCTAGAAACAATGGTTTCATACCTTGGGTATAATGTTTTGTATCCTAGTTCAATATGGTCGATTAGGGTTTCTTTTCACCCCCTTGTGGTGTGGCAGTGGTGCAGTTGATGTTTCACAAAAAAGATTTGGGGTTTTGACATCTAAGTTATATGATTCCATATATGATCATTCATTTATGATTTAGTTTTTTTATTTACCTTCCTATCATGTTTCTTACTAATTTTTTTATGTGGTGAGAAAACTAATTTTGATAGAATTCATTAAGTAATTGATTTTAATGATGCAAATTTTCTTGAAATTGTGTGTTTTCATGTGTAACTCATGTGGTATCTTTTTATGGAATTTTATGATATATTCAAGTGAATTATTAAATGTTACTTGGGATTAAAATTCCATTTTGGTGTGATATTGGGGTGAATTTTTCCTTTAAGGTGGGATTTGACATGGATATTGTGTGGAAAGCCTTGTTTTACTTCTTGAAATTGTTTTATGAAAATTTTAAATGGTTTATTGAGTTACACAAAGGGTGAAAAACCTGTTGGGTACTTTTTTTATGTTTTTATGATTCAGAAATGGTATTTTTATATTCAAATGTTATTTTATAACATATGGATGTTGTTTGATAACCAAGAGGGATACCTGGGTATCTAGGTGGGTGGACTAGGACTAGTATGCTAGTGATTCAGTAGTGGTATTGTCTTTATTTCACTTAGCAGGTTTGACTATGAAAACACTAACTAAACATTGACGATGTTGGGGACCACTAGTCCATTTGGGTTTACCCTACTAGTGGATCATTTATGATATGGACATATCCTATGGTAACTTATATACCAATATATAATGTTCCTAGGGCCCCATATCTATCTAGTGCTTAGGGGTGTTCCCGTGACTAGTGATCAATGGATATATTGTACTTATCGTTGACATACATTTTGTCTTTTTGAAAATTCAATAGCGTGTATTATTTAAAAGTTTACATTCTTCAAAATTACCCTCTTGAAATCCAGTTTCATTTAAAGTTTCACCATTTAGAAATTGTTCTAGCATTTCTTGTTTATAAAAACTCGCAATCTTTTTGTCTTAACAATTTTATCACATGAAATCTTTTTTTAGTGGTATACTATTAGGCTTTGGGTCACACCCTTCTTACACCGTTGGGTTTATGTAGACTTGGTAATGTTTTACATAGGTAATGGTATGGTCCTTGGAGATGGAGGATCAGGTTGTCAGCTTCTTTTTCAGGTTTGGTGTTGTGGACATGGTTTCGGGGTGTTGTCCCCTAGCTGTGTGGTGGTTCTAGAGTCAGACATGAAACTACTTTTGAGTTGTGGCCCTCTTGTTTTTTAAAACTATGCATTTAAATTCTGAATTTAATTAAAGGCTTGGTTAGATTAAATGTTAAGATTATTTTTATTTATTGTAGTTGGTTATTTAATACTTCTAAACTAGCACTACTACAAAAACGGGCAATAACAGCGCTAAAATCGGGCTTTAACAGCGCTAGAAAAGCGCTGTAAAGCTCAGCGCTGATAAAGGGGGGGTCCTTTAACAGCGCTTTTTTAGCGCTGTTAAATGTCACCTTTAACAGCGCTAAAAAAGCGCTGTTAAATGTCACCTTTAATGGCGCTAAAAAAGCGCTGTTAAAGGATACCTTTAATGGCGCTAAAAAAGCGCTGTTATATGTTGCCTTTAACAGCGCTTTTTTAGCGCTGTTAAATATCTCCTTTAACAGCGCTTTTTTAGCGCTGTTAAATGTCGCCTTTAACAGCGCTAAAAAAGCGCTGTTAAATCCCTGCCTGCTGCTAATAAAAAACCTGCACTAGTACAGCCAGCCGAGCAGACCTGCACAAAAACCAGTATATCAACCACAGACCTGCACAAAAACCAGTATATCAACCACAAGCATGTCATCAACCGATCACAACCCAACCAAACAGTGTTCTTACCATGAGTTAGATACCATCTACCCAGAAAGCAAAACTACCTCATTACATAGTATCACAAAATATTCCTACACAACTCAGAAGATAAATACTAGAACATTCCACTATGCATTGTTTCTCCTTGGATTGCCACTTGGTTTTGACAAATCGTGCAGAGCCCGTGCTCCTTGAATCATTCTGCAATACATAAAAAGGATATCCTAACTCTCCCAACCATCACCCTTAGTAATTATGTATATTAATACAAAAAAGGTAACATATCATAAATTGGGGTACTGTAATGAGACATCAAGATTAACATTCTATATATAGGATCAATGTCTGGTAGGATTGGTTGCGTTGATACATGACTCTACCTGGACCTCAAAAATAGATATATGATCTCACTCCAGGACTTTCAGAGAGACTCCAACTATGTCTAGGACGTCCTGCTGAAGCGATCGTACTACCGTAAGTCGGAAAAGATACCAAAACCATCCTAGGAAGGATCATGGGAGCCAACCCTAATGAAATATGTCCTTGATATAGTGTTCAAATAGATCAATCATGGTACATAAAATTATGTGTCATTTAAAGGGTCACATGCCTTGTCGCTTTACCCTGGGTAACTCCAATGTTCAGCTGCCTGTGTGAATATACATGTCATATCAATAGGAAATTACATGGCATGTTAAAAAACATATACGTGTTACCCTTTGATCTTGTGTCCTCTTATGCACCCTTGCCCTATGTTAGTACATGACGTCGATCTCGTGTGATTCTTCCTGTGTATCTGTACAAGGGATAAACTGCGTAGCTGGCTCATTAAAGACGTGTAGTGGGATATATTCCATGTAGGAAAGCCATGTAATCCACCCCAGGTTTGACTCGTACACGTCACATATGACCCATGGATCATTGTACTAAAGTGTTAACACAATCCTAAGGCGTTTGGTCGGTTTCCCGTATGTCAGTTGTTGATTTCACTTAAAAATAAATCCATTTTGAACAAAATAGAGGCACTTTGAGTGGTGTCGGCCACACCAGGCCTCGGATTGAGTCGGGGTTGACTCTTACACGTCAAATTTGACCCATGGATCATTGTCCTTAAGTTTCAACAGAATCCAAATGCGTTTGGTCGGTTTGCCGCATGTCAGTTGTTGATTTCACTTAAAAATAAGTCCATTTTGAACAAAAGAGAGGCACTGTGAGTGGTGTCGGCCACACCGGGCCTCGGATTGATGCGATGTTATGTCACACATGAGTCATTGATCATTGTGAAAAAGTATCAATGCAATCAGAAGCCGTTAGATTGATTTGGCGTATGTACGTAAAATATTGTCCATTTTAAACTAAATACATACACTTGGAGTGATACCGGTCTCACCGCGCCTCTGATTGAGGCGGGGTTGACTCGTACACGTCACATTTGACCCATGGATCATTGTCCTTAAGTTTCAATAGAATCCCAATGCGTTTGGTCGGTTTGTCGTATGTCAGTTGTTGATTTCACTTAAAATTAAGTCCATTTTTAACAAAACAGTGACACTGTGAGTGGTGTCGGCCACACCGGGCCTCAGATTGATGCGGTGTTGAATCGTACACGTCACACATGAGTCATTGATTGTTGTGAAAAAGTATCAACGCAATCAGAAGCCGTTAGATCGGTTTGGCGTATGTACGTAAAATATTGTCCATTTTAAACTAAATACATACACTTGGAGTGATACCGGTCACACCGCGCCTCTGATTGAGGCGGGGTTGAATCTTACACGTCACATTTGACCCATGGATAGTTGTCCTTAAGTTTCAATAGAATCCCAATGTGTTTGGTCGGTTTGCCGTATGTCAGTTGTTGATTTCACTTAAAATTAAGTCCATTTTTAACAAAACAGTGACACTGTGAGTGGTGTCGGCCACACCGGGTCTCGGATTGATGCGGTGTTGAATCGTACACGTCACACATGAGTCATTGATCATTGTGAAAAAGTATCAATGCAATCAGAAGCCGTTAGATCAGTTTGGCGTATGTACGTAAAATATTGTCCATTTTAAACTAAATACATACACTTGGAGTGATACCGGTCACACCGCGTCTCGGATTGAGGCGGGGTTGAGTCGTACACGTCACATATAACCCATGAATCGTTGTCCTAAAGTGTCAACACAATCCGAAGGCGTTTGGTCGGTTTCCCGTATGTCAGTTGTTGATTTCTCACTTAAAAATAAGTCCATTTTGAACAAAACAGAGGCACTTGGAGTTGTGTCAGCCACAACAGGCCTCAGATTGAGGTGGAGTTGACTCGTACACGTCACATTTGAAGGTGAGTATGCATACACGATAGTTGACCTTCTTAGAGAAGGGTTTCTGGAAGAGTATAAAAGACATGAAGCAATGAAGATCATTAGAGTGTTGGAGCAAATGTGGTTGCTACAAACAATGTGGAAATCGGCTTGTGCAAAGCGACCTAAGTTACAACTTGCAAGTATTCTACTCTATTTTTTTCTGGAAGGTTTCAGTTTAAATGCATTTTGGAATGATCATTGCTAGCCATGGTCTTTTAGGTTTTTTTGACAGCCGAGGGGAAAGGGTGGGGTCTGAAGACATTGTAGGATATGTCGAAGGGTGATTTTGTGTGTGAATATGTTGGAGAAATGTTAACTCCCGCAGTTCTGAAAAGAGTCACTATTTGAAAGAAAGTCACAAGTTTAGATACATCTCAAGATGGTCAGTTTAAAGACATTTTGAGGGACACTACTAAAGACATGCTCAGATATGCACTCATCCCCCACTTTTAGATCGTTGTCTACTACAATGATCTTCCAAACAAGATATGCATTAGAACGCTCATGATACATAGAGAAATTCACTGGCCACCTTCGAGAATGATCTGAAGCACAAACCATGACAGCATTATGTTTTTAACTTCAGCACCTCAATTGAGAATGTGACACCTTTCAGGACTTGGCGCCATTGTATGTCGTTTCGTCCACTGAATGGGTCTATCCTTTTATTTAATTTTTTTTAACTTCAGTCAAATATTCTAGAAAGATGTCGCGGCAGATCCTTCACCATTTTGTTTTGCTGAACATCTCATTACATTGTTAAAAAAAAGCAGGGTGTCTTGCATGGGCAATACGTTCGTGTATTGAAGATGATGCACTCCCATTTTAATGGACTAGGTTTACTCCCTAATCTCATACATAACATCTCATGAGACAATAGATTTAACCAATGAATTGGAGTCCTATCTGGGTACAACCATCATACGATTTTCATGATTATGTGTTCCACAATAATTAAATCAATCATTAGGCTTAAACAAAATAATTAACCATGTGGGTTCGAATAAATGGGAGTGCATCATCTTCAATACAAGAACGTATTGCCCATGCAAGACACCCTGCTTTTTTTTAACAATGTAATGAGATGTTCAGCAAAAAAAAATGGTGAAGGATCTGCCGCGACATCTTTCTAGAATATTTGACTGAAGTTAAAAAAATTAAATAAAAGGATAGACCCATTCAGTGGACGAAACGACATACAATGGCGCCAAGTCCTGAAAGGTGTCACATTCTCAATTGAGGTGCTGAAGTTAAAAACATAATGCTGTCATGGTTTGTGCTTCAGATCATTCTCGAAGGTGGCCAGTGAATTTCTCTATGTATCATGAGTCATTGATTGTTGTGAAAAAGTATCAATGCAATCAGAAGCCGTTAGATCGGTTTGGCGTATGTACGTAAAATATTGTCCATTTTAAACTAAATACATACACTTGGAGTGATACCGGTCACACCGCGCCTCTGATTGAGGCGGGGTTGAATCTTACACGTCACATTTGACCCATGGATAGTTGTCCTTAAGTTTCAATAGAATCCCAATGTGTTTGGTCGGTTTGCCGTATGTCAGTTGTTGATTTCACTTAAAATTAAGTCCATTTTTAACAAAACAGTGACACTGTGAGTGGTGTCGGCCACACCGGGCCTCGGATTGATGCGGTGTTGAATCGTACACGTCACACAGGAGTCATTGATCATTGTGAAAAAGTATCAATGCAATCAGAAGCCGTTAGATCAGTTTGGCGTATGTACGTAAAATATTGTCCATTTTAAACTAAATACATACACTTGGAGTGATACCAGTCACACACAAAATCACCCTTCGACATATCCTACAATGTCTTCAGACCCCACCCTTTCCCCTCGGCTGTCAAAATCACCCTTCGACTATCTGGTTATGATTTTTGACAGCCGAGGGGAAAGGGTGGGGTCTCAATCCGAGGCGCGGTGTGACCGGTATCACTCCAAGTGTATGTATTTAGTTTAAAATGGACAATATTTTACGTACATATGCCAAATCGATCTAACGGCTTCTGATTGCGTTGATACTTTTTCACAATGATCAATGACTCATGTGTGACGTGTACGATTCAACACCGCATCAATCCGAGGCCCGGTGTGGCCGACACCACTCACAGTGTCACTGTTTTGTTAAAAATGGACTTAATTTTAAGTGAAATCAACAACTGACCATCTCGAGATGTATCTAAATTTGTGACTTTCTTTTAAATAGTGACTCTTTTCAGAACTGCGTGATATGAAGGTATTTTGGAGATTTTACTGGTTCATGCATGATATGAAGGTATTTTGGAGATTTTACTGGTTTTTTTGTCCAAAGGCCAAAGAAATGTGGTCCATCATTCTTGCATGTTACTCGTACACGTCACCAAGGACCCGTGGATCCTTCTCCTAAAGGATGAAGGCAATCCGGATGCGTCTGGTCAGATTTACGTAGGTCAGTTGTTGTTTCCAATTAAAGTGGTGTCCATTTTAAACAAGAGAGCGACCCTTTGGGTGGTAGCCGTCACACCGTGCCTCGGATTGAGGCGGGGTTGACTCGTACACGTCACCAAGGACCCGTGGATCCTTCTCCTAAAGGATGAAGGCAATCCAGATGCGTCTGGTCGGATTTCCGTAGGTCAGTTGTTGTTTTCAATTAAAGTGGTGTCCATTTTAAACAAGAGAGCGACCATTTTAGTGGTTCAACATTCTTGCATGTTGCTGGTGCATATCATCTGTTAAAATGGAAAAATGACTCATTGGAGAAAGAATGTTGTATTTAATAACAATTACAATTTTGCTACGAACATTTACATACAACAATATTTTATCTTTTGATCCCCTTAACCCCTCTCAAAAATGACCACCAATTGTACATGTCCCCAAGTCAGATCATCATTGTATTTGTGTACAATCTGTCATTAGGTATGCGGCCCACTCGTTTCTGAACACATCTATATCGTCTTGTGAGTATGAGGCTTTTCGGGAGTCATAGTAGTACTGCAAAATAAAAAAATAAAGAATTAATAAATAACTTAAATGAACTAGTAATTGTTTTTGAAAATACCTCTTTAGGGATGCTAGTTTGCTGATGAAAAACGATCTCTTTCATAAATTTACAAACATAATAACCGCAATCATTATCGTTTGTTTGTTTTGGACACTGCAAAAAAATTGATCATTAGGAGAATAAATAACTTGTGTTGAGGTGTGTTTGGATAGTGAAATTTTATTATATATACCCTGATATTTGTCCAGACGTAGTACTTGCTCGGCTCCTTATGCTTAGCCCCTGTCCTCATACCATGATTTAGACGATATTGGTACACCGCCCTATCATAACAGAATCCTCAGTAAAAGATAATATATATTATATAAATTGATGTTTAGACCTAAAACGTAAGATGTAGTGTCTTACAGATTCACAAACTCCATCATGTATGGTCGGTTTGATGGATATCCTAGCTTTGAATCCAGAAAGTAAATCTTCGGAGTATCCAAGTTCACCGCAATTAGCAACCAATGTTTCCTAAAAACACAAAAAGGAATAAGTAATAAAAAAAGTGAAAATATAATTGATATGCTTTAATCGTAGAGTATTACCCCTGCATGGTTGGTATTAGGAAAAGTCTGTCATCTGTAATCTTGCGTTCAAATGTTTTCAGCAAGTCCTTCACTATTGCATCCCTTTTTGATGACTCTATTTTTGTTTGGTGTGTTGATGTGATATGAGGACTAACCAGTCCAAATCTTGGCTCATGGGAAAATCCCTTCAACTGTTTTTCATAAATGCGTCTGTCAACAATATAAAATGCATTTAGTCATAATTTGCACATTAGATCAGCTTTTAGAAAATCAATTCATGGAAACATACCTCATATATACATTTACAACAGTGACGCCTAACCAACCGTTTTCAAGGATTTCATTTACATTTTCAGCAGCAACGAAATCTTGACTTTCCTCTCCGTATATATTATCTTCGAAAATCACTATATGACTATTACCATCTTTTAGCTTCGTATCCACATGAGTCTTCAATGCTAGTAAATGTGGAAAGAGAACAGGTGGTGTTATTGTGCTTTCAGTAGCTCCTTGGGATCGATTGGTCGATCCTTTAGATGGTTTCGAGCCGATGTTAGTCACCCCCTTTCCTTTCTCGGTCTATAACAACAATCATTGATTCAGACACTCTTTTCATTAATTGTTAAGGGTTTAGCTTGAAAATAAAAGGAAATAAATACCTCTTTGTCTGCATGTACTCTTACAAGTTCTGCCAGCCATGCAATGAATGTCCCAATAGCCTTTTCAACCGTATGAATATCATCGTCATCAAGTGGAATAGGTAGCATTGCATTTGGCTCATGAGCTACAGTAATCGTCACTTTCAGATGATCTTTTGAAAGTGGTCTATTATGCAGTGTGGCATCTGGGATATTGAACACTGTAGCCCTCGCTACAAGGTGATAGGTGGGTGTTGACAGATATAAATCACAATCATTATCACCCTGTAGAAGATCAGTACAGATAAATTATCAGTGTTTGTATGATTCATATTTAATGGGAACCGTTATTAGAATATTGATTACCACGGCTAAGACATTTTTTTAGGTGAATGGCTCGCCTCAAAGCTGGTGGGGGGTGGGGCAGGATGTTCATGCGGTGGTTCTTCCTGAGTTGTGTCCTCCCTTTGCTTCCCACCCATAAAAGTTGCTAGCAACTCTCCCTGCCATTGCAATTTTTCTTCAAGGGTTGCTATTTTTTCGCTCATTTGTTCCAATTTTTTCTCTGTATCATCTATTTTTTTCTTCTTCTCAAAATATACTCGGGGTGTCACCCCAAACCCTGCACCTCTGACACGACCGTATTTTTCCGGCTGCTTCAAAGCCGTCGATAATAGGTCTGTATCAGCTACAGGAGTAGCTGATTCCTGTGACTGTCAGATATAGGAAAAAAACTAATTATTTTTATGTAATAGCAATTTTAAACAAATCTTTTTATCATCGTGTCATACTTACACATATTTCCCACACTTTTTGTGTGTTCTCATCTATTAACTTCCCTTCTTTGTTCACACGTGCCTCCTTCCATAGCACATGACGTGGGATAGAAGTGCATTTGGTTTTAGATTCATCAATCTACATATAAACATAGAAAGATAATTATGATGTTGTTTATTGGCACCTAACAATATTACTGTAAATTTACAATACGTACCATTTTCTTTTCTAATGAAGCGTACCACATCCTTGCTTTACGATAGGGGTATGTTGGATTTGATGCACGTTCCTTATTTTCAGTACAGAGTTTCTGTTTCATAAATGAAATATTGACAATCAAAGTGATGAATACAGGTATCCTCAAACAACGTATTATCACTCACAATGTACCTGAAACTTCTCATCCCCACGACGGCCAATAAATGCATCCCATGCTTCTTGGGATATCAGGTGCGCATAGACAATGGGTGGGTGCGGGTTTATTTTACCTTTAGAATCTTTCAGGTGACATCTTGTTAAAATAGTACGAAAACCTCGATGAATCTTTCCTGCAAGCCTTAGTACATAATCCTTGTGTGAGTCGTCTACTATAAATGTACTCTGCAAGAGATTGAGAAGAGTAAGACACTGTTTCATCATTTTATTTGCTAGTTAATTAAAAAAATAAATTCATAATGTTACCGTAATTTCTTCCCAGATCACAGCCTTCAACCCGGACACAACATGGTGCCATGAATCTACGTCAATCGGCACGCGTTGCCGAGTGACAACTCCAATGTAACTGCTAAACATAGCCTTGTTGGGATTCACATGTTGGCCTCGTGCATTCCATCCGACTTCAAATTTGATGCCTTTGCTTTTCGCCTTAAGAATTTTGGCTAACACTGTCAAACTACGACGCACCTGTGATTTCTGTGACTTCGGTCCTTCATTCCCGACCATTTCATCGATATCAACATCATCTATATGTTCATCTACTATGATATCAACGGCATGTGCTGATGGTTGTTGGACCTCAACACTAAGAGAAGGAGCCGCAACAGCAAGAGCAGCAGCAGGAGCAGCAGTAGGAGCAGCAGGAGCAGCAGCAGGAGCCGCATCAGGAGCACCAGGAGCCACAGCAGGAGGAGGAGTATGAGTCACAGCAGTAGGAGCAGCAGGAGCCGCATCAGGAGCAACAGTAGCAGCAGAATGAGCTGCAGGAGCAGCAGGAGCAGCAGCAGCCGCAGCAGCAGCTGCTTGAGAGACTTGTTCAGTCTCAAGGTTAGGAGCACCAGAATGTGCAGAAGTCATTATCTGCAAAAGTGGTTGAACAGTTCATTCAAATTACATAAATTCTGTAATGATAAGATAATAACATGAGATAACAAGATCTATATTCCAAACAAAATATAACCTGTTTACTGAACTCTCTTTCTTTTTTTCAAAGGTTGAAGAGATTTGACACCTCTATCGACAATCCAAATCCCTTCATTGTGGTCTCCTCTAACATACAAAACATCATCTGCATTGGGACCGCTCTGAATTGATTGTGACGTACCACTAAAAGGATCGTCCTCAACTGAATTTTCATCGGAACCCTCAATAGTTTTGGACGATAACAGAACAATCGACCACTTTCGGTTTGCGGGATCTGGAACATAAAAAACTTGTACCGCTTGTGATGCCATTATAAACTGTTCGTCTTTGTACCCTTCTTTACTAAAATCAACTTTCACAAATCCCCATTCATCTATTTTAACACCACTATTGTTATCAATCCATTTGCATTGAAAAATCGGCAATTGAAATGTCGTATAATCCAACTCCCATATTAGTTTGATAATGCCAAAGTATGACATATTTGCATAAATTGGATTTATATCCTTACTACCAGAAACATGCATCGCTTCAGCCACTAGTGTAACTCCACTATTTTGCATGGTACTCTCTTCATCATGTTCATCCGTATAGAATGTATAACCATTAATTACATACCCACTGTAAGATAATACATACACACTTGGTCCAGCGGCTAGCCATCGAAGTCGTTCTGAAATTGAATTCGGATTTTCATCCAACTGCTTAAAAATATGGTCCTGAAACCATCCTATAAACTGGTGATTATGTGTATCTGCTAACCATTTTTCAGCCCTCGATGGATTCAACTGCCTAAGAATTTCTTTGTGAGTTTCAATATATGGAGCAACCTCCCAACTGTTATGCAAAACATAAAGATGAGCCTGCTCCCGATCTGTAATACTGATTGTTACAACTTCTCTTCCAGAAATTCCCTCACCCTCAATGCGTCCAGTGTGACGAGATTTCGGGAGACCAATGCTTTCCACATCAGATAGGTATTCAATACAAAATTCAATGGCTTCCTCAACAATATATCGCTCCACTATACAACCCTCTGGCCGACTTCGATTTTTGACATATCCTTTCAAAATCTTCATATACCGTTCAACAGGATACATCCATCTATAGTGCACAGGACCACAAAGTCGAATCTCTCTCACCAAGTGAATCATCAAATGAACCATCATATCAAAGAATGTTGGCGGGAAGAACATTTCTAATTCACATAATATGATGACAATTTCTTTTTCCATAGCTGGCAATTTCCCCGGGTCTAAAACTTTGCTACATATAGCTTTGAAAAAGAAACAAAGTTTGGTTAACGTATGACGAACATTCTTGGGTAAAATGCAACGTAAAGCTATAGGAATTAGATCTTGCATCAAAACATGGCAATCATGTGATTTCAAACCTTTTAACTTCAAATCATTCATTGACACAATGTTCTTGATATTTGATGAGTACCCCTCTGGAACCTTTACATCATTAAAGAAGTTGCAAAACTGATATCTCTCTGCCCTAGAAAGAGTATAAGCAGCAGGAGGAAGAAACATTCGATTTTCACCTTTCACGGGAGCCAACTCTTCTCGTATTCCCATGTCAACCATGTCCAACCTTGCCTTAATTCCATCTTTTGTTTTGCCAGGGGCATTTAGCAACGTTCCAATAACACTATCACATACATTTTTTTCCACATGCATCACATCAAGAAAATGTCTGACGTACAAACAATTCCAGTATGGTAATTCAAAAAAAACTGATCTCTTTTTCCAACCGATTTTCGTAAGGTTTTTCGAAAATGGTTTACCAAAAACAGTGTTCATATCTTTTACTTTCTCAAACAGCTGATCACCTGTTAGTGGAGACGGTGTTGTGCGTTTTTCTGAACTTCCATTGAATGATGTCGTCCAAGATCGGTACTTATGCCGACGAGGTAGAAATCTACGATGTCCTAGAAACACAGATTTCGATGAATGTTTCAACCTAATTGATTCTGTATCTTCTTCGCACACGGGACACCCTTGAGTTCCTTTAATGCTATAGCCTGACAAATTTCCATAAGCAGGGAAATCATTTATTGTCCCATACAACATCGCTCTCAACGTGAAGTATTCACTTTTATAAGCATCATACAACATTACACCTGAGTCCCACAATAACTTCAAATCCTCGATCAAAGGAGTCAGATAAACATCAATATCGTTACCTGGTTGTTTTGGTCCTGATATAAGCATAGATAACATGATGAATTTTCGCTTCATGCATAACCAGGGTGGCAAGTTATAATTTAGCAACATAACAGGCCATGTACTATGAGTGCTGCTTTGAAAACCAAAAGGATTCACTCCATCTGTAGATAACGCAAGACGAAGGTTTCTCGGCTCTTTTCCAAATTCAGGATACTCATGATCAATTTTCTTCCATTGAGGAGAGTCGGCCGGATGACGTAATAACCCATCTTTATTTCTTTTATCTGCATGCCACGACAATTGTCTTGCAGTTTCTTTACTTCCATATAAACGCCTAAACCTTGGAATGATTGGAAAGTACCATACAACTTTCGTAGGATTGGATTTATCTTTCTTGTATCGAGAAGCACCACACTTTGGGCATTCTGTAAGTGATTTGTTCTCCTTTCGAAACAATATACAGTCTTTCGGGCAGGCATGTATTCTTTCAGAAATCATTCCCATCGAGCGTAGCATTCGTCTAGCTTCATACGTCCGGCTTGGGAGCTCATTATCTTCCGGAAGCATGTCATTCAAGAGAGCAAGTAGTTCCGTAAAACTGACATCACTCCATCCATTGCCTGCTTTCAATTTATACAACTTCAGTACAGCTGACAATGTTGTATACTTAGTGCAAGCAGCATACAATGGCGTCTTTGCACAACTCTTTAACTTCTCAAACAATTTTGGGCAATCACGGGGTTCATCTTGAATTGTCTTTGTCATTTCCTCAATACGATCTTCATCATCATTGACATCTGTAATCACATCCTCCATACGCTCTTCTTCATTATCTATATTTGTATTCATATCTGACGATCCATAAAACGCAGTTTTATCCCAGCCAGTAGCTACATTCGCTTTTTCTCCGTGTTTATTCCAACATTTATAACTCCGATCTATTCCGTGACATATCAAATGTTCTTCCAACTCCTCTGGAGTAAGTAGTCTAGAATAACAACAACGTAAACACGGACAAAGGATTTGAGAAGGATCCTTTGTGTGATCCTTTGCAAACTTGATGAACTCTTTCACTCCGTTCTCGTACTCTATTGTTAAACGATTAGAATCCATCCAATCTTTATTCATCTTCATCCTATTTGAATCTCAAATATTAGTATTTATGGTTCAAGTACACAAAAGAAGACTTCCAAATACAGTAGAAGGGAACCACTTCCTTGGAAGGAGATCAAGTAGTCTAACCTATAATCAAGATTCATAAAAAAGAATATTAGATTCACTAAAAAGATGATTATCTATCACTCTATTAGGAGAAAAAGATACGTATGCACCTAATGTGACATCAAACATGGTTTTACACACTTTGGGATAAACATGTGTTCATGTTCAGAAACGATTATAAATAATAGGATACCCCCTTAATTTAGTATCTCAACTTTTATAGAAAATATGAGGCTTTGAATCGCGTAGAATTGCATTCAATAGGAGTTTGTAAAGAGAGTTGCGTGCATGGTAAAAAGTTGCGTGCATGGACTTATTCTTATCGATTCGAGAATCCCTGGTGTCATAGTCTACACCTTTCTCCACCTTCATGTCCAGCGCATGTCAAATTATCTTAGACTGATTTTCCATTAAGTTACTCAGGATTTTCAAGGAATCAGTCCCCACAATATGACACTAAAAAGTTCTACCATAGTTCTAATTGCATGATTCTAAAATGCATGATTTCAAGTACTATAGTTGGTTTGATTCTATAGTAATTCCTAAGTCATTATGTTCTAGTCCAGACACCCCAAAAACTAAACATTCCCCCTCCCTTTGTGTGGGTTAGACCCATGCATGTAGTTTTAACTTAAAATATCTATGTACAACTTGATTCTTTCCATCACAAGAAACATGGTGATACATAAACATCATATTTAGGGTCTATTCATGAGACATAAATTTCCCCATTGTCACTATGTCGGAGCCAAAAAGGTCTCTTCCTTTCAAAAACCATACACTATGCACAAAAAGGTCTTAATCCTCATATCCTTCCATGGCCATCGGAAATGAGCGGTCATCGTCCTAAGGTCACCTTTATTTGACTAATCACAATATGCACTGGTGGATCTGCATATGTTTCCCACTAAAAAGGCATGTCAACCAAAGACAATTTCGTCCTCAATAATGGATTTTACTACCATCAAACACCCTATGACATTTAAGTACCATATCAATCCTTGGATTCATGAACCCCTGGGTTAAAATTTACATCTACCACCCCCCCCCCCCCTCATGCATGATTATGGTAGAACATTCTTGGTTATACTATAGTGAAAAGGGTGAATCATTTCCCCTCCTTATCAGAACAAAATGGAAACCTGCACAAAGGTCCTGGTTTTAGGACATTAAACTACACCATGCCTCAACTCTCCATTACATAAGACAAATTCTAGTAGGTTTTATACATTCCATAACAACTTGAAGGGATTCCATGAATGTTTGAAACAAATAAATAAAACTAGAATAGAATTCATACCCTTAGTTGGTCGAGGGCGTTGCGGGTTGCGGAAGGCGGCCGCGGAGGGCGACCGAGGGCGGCCGAGTGAGGCGGAGGGCGACGGAGGCGGCGGAGAGCGGCCGAGGGCGGCGGAGGGCGGCCGAGGGCGGCAGAGAACGGCGGCCGAGGGCGTTGCGGGCAGCCGAGGGCGGCAGGCGGTGGAGGTCGGCCGAGGGTGTTGCGGGCGGCGGAGGACGGCGACTGTACCGAGGGCGGCAAGCTCCGGCGAAGCGAACACAGCAGCGGTATTCGGGAGAAGAGTAGCAGGGTTACGGTTCCGCGAGAGCTTTAGCTGCGATAAAACGAGGGCACTGTGCGACCGACTTTATAAAAAAGTCGACTAAGGTTTTATCAGCGCTAAAAAAGCGCTGATAAAGGATACCTTTATCAGCGCTAAAATTATAGCGCTGATAAAATCTAGCTTTATCAGCGCTTTTCTAGCGCTGATAATATTATGATTTATCAGCGCTAGAAAAGCGCTGATAAAGATTCCCCGTATCAGCGCTACAATTATAGCGCTGATACCGGGTCTCTTTATCAGCGCTTTTTTAGCGCTGATAAAGGATACCCTATATCAGCGCTGAAATTTGAGCGCTGATAGAGGTGTTCTGTATCAGCGCTTTTTTAGCGCTTATATAGGAAACCTTTATCAGCGCTCAAAAAGCGCTGATAAAGACCAACTGTATCAGCGCTAATATTTTAGCGCTGATACAGATCATATTTATCAGCGCTTTTCTAGCGCTGATAAATATTTATATTATCAGCGCTAAGAAAGCGCTGATAAAAATTAGCTTTTTCAGCGCTGTAATATTAGCGCTGATATAGGGTATCCTTTATCAGCGTTTTTGCTTAGCGCTGTTATAAGGGCGCGCTTCCCTTGCCCGTTTTTGTAGTAGTGTAGGGTAAATAATTACCAAACCATTATTTATGATACTTGGAACTTTTTCCAGGCCGTGGAGACAGGGAACGCCCTTCGGGATATTCCACTAACTTGGTTGAGCATCGGTTTGGATGTAGACCAGATCTGGTTCATGAGGAAAAGAATCACTATTCCTTTTACAAATTTATTAACCCATAGAAAATAAATGGGTTCCATAAAAATCTATTTTATAAATGATTAATGAGTGGAAAAGAATTGGGTTCCTTAACAATATCTTTAAACCAAAAATTACCCATGAAAAATAAATGGGATCTATAACAATCTATTTGAAACATGGTTATACCATGGAAAATAAATGGGTTCCATAGAAATATCATTGAATCATAACTACCACTTGGAAAAAAATTATTTCCATAGAAATATCATTGAAAAATTATTACCCCCTAGAAAATAAATGGGTTCCATAACAATATCTTTGAAAAAATATTATCCCATGAAAAAGAAATGAGTTCCTTAATAATCTATTTAATTATTATTAACCTATAAAAATAAAAAGGGTTCCATAAAAATCTCTTTGAAAAGTGGTTATATTTTGTAAAATAAACGGATTACATAATAATCTCATTGAAACATGATTATCCTATGTAAATGAAATGGGTTCCATAATAATCTCTTTGAAAGAATATTAACCCACTTAATAGAAAAGGGTTCCTTACGAATCTATTTGTAACAATAATAATCTCTAAAAAGAAAGAATGAGTATGTTATCAAAATAAAATATCTTCAGTGGAGGATAAGTAATAATGAATTATGTTATAATACCATTAAAAATAATATTGAGGAAAATAATCTTTAAACATCCATCGTGTCACATATCACTTTGAAATGCTTGAATCATAATCCACAATAAGTATTAAAATTTTAAAAAACATTAAATAACATGATAATAAATAAATTTATGACATAATATATTAAAGGGAATTTATATTTTCCTCATTTAATAAGGTTTTTCTATAGAATCAAACACTATGCCTCAATGAATAGATATTGAGAAAAAGTCCCTCACTGCATTGGTTATTTGGAAACTGTAAACCCCATGAAAGACACATCATAAAATGGATTTGTAATGCCCCATATATTTAATAATACTATTAATAAAATATATTCATGAAACTTATATAAACCACAAAATAAAAATAATTGGTTAATATGGCATCTATCTCATAAAAATAAAAGAGAGAAAATAAATACCCTTAATTTATGAGTAACATTCAAATCATGAGACAAATAAAATAATAACATCAATTGAAACATTTCATGTCATGAAATAAATGTAATTAATGATATAAAATGTCATGGATATGTATATAAACCAAATAAATGAAAACATTTTTGAATTTGGAATAAGTCTGAAATAAATGTGAGACTTGAAATCCCCATACCTTGAGTCTGATTCAACACCATTTTTCTTTATCCTCATGAAAAATAAAATTATTTTAACTATTTTCTTATTTGAAAAAAAATTATTTTATTATTAATTTAGTTCACCTTTTAACATGTCATATAAAATTATGTAATTAATTATATTTAAGTTAGATGTTTTGACCATATTAGGTTTATGCATTAAATCTGTATTTGGTTGGTCGAATAAGGTCAATGAGGTAATTTAATCTTTTTAAACATTTAAATAAAATTAATAATGAAATAATTATAATATTTATTTATAAATTATAATTTTAAAAAAATCACGAATAATGGTTTTGAGAAATGAACCAATTTTATAATCCTGGAGATGGTGGGTCGTAAGTATTCACAAGTAACGTTCCAATTTTTCAATAATCATTATGGAAAGAATGTAAATAAAGTTTATATTACAAAAATGCTAATTATATAATATATTCCATATTATTGAATCATATATACTTATATATATAATTATTTTTAATTAAAAGGAATCACATCACTTCGAGGAGGAAGTTGTCCACACGTCCATGAATAACATTATCACTCTTTCAGTGTGTGAAAGGGTAATAACGATAATGATTTATTAAATTTTAAGAATGATAATTATGTCAAAAATATAATATAAATTTCATGAATAAAATATATATTCATTATAGTTACCCTTATTACCTTCCATTTAACACGCTAGTGAAAAACACTTCACTTTGCATCATGAGGTGGTAGTTCACCATACAGGGGAGGGACGTTATCATATCCCCCGAGGTTTGAAATGTGAAAATGTTGTATATGATACAATGACTCCAGTGGTATTATTATTTAATAAATATAATAAATATCATGTATAAACTATAAATAAATCATTATTCCTAACCTTAAAAGGTTCTAATTGATGAACTAATGTCATTGGCTCGCAAGGTGGTAGTCCGCCGTACAAACAAATGATGATTGCATATCCCATTTAATGGAAGTGTGTATGGGATTGAATATTAACAATAACATAAAAAATATCATTATATTTAGGATACTTATAATATTATATAATCATCGAATAAGTGTAATTTTAGGGGTGGATAAATAGATACAACAAAATTTCATATTGAAGAATTTTGCCTCCTCTTTTGGTAACTCCATTTAGTTTTCACTAAAGAAATTCATTGGTTTGATTTATTACAAAATTTAGGATTCTAGGATGAGAATATGGATGTATTTATCTGATTTAAGAAGGTTTTGGAAAATAAAAATTGCTTTATAGATGTGAATAAGCAGGGAGACTAAATTACCTTTTATAGTGGAGGAGGAGTGACATTCTTGTAAATAGAAAAAATATAAACACTCTTAGTACATAAATCATGAATCATGTGACTAAAATAATGATATAAATTAGATAAAAGATTTTTTATAGTCTAATTATGTATATTAAAATTGTTTTGGGCAAGTTTATATATTATTTTCCCCTTAATATTAAAGTTTAACCACTATGTGTACTCATTTTTATCTTAAGCATTGTAATTAATTCTAATTAATATAACTAATATTTTTGGTCAAATAATAAGTTGAACGTTAAAGATAATATAAATTGTTATGATTCCAAGTATTTATTATATTTTTATTAATTACAATAAAATAAGTTGATGAAATTAATTTTAAATTAATCTAGTAGATGGGACGAGACAACATGCTTTTAAAGAGAAAAAGTTCAAAAAGTTCAAAATGTTTTAAATCCAATTTCAAATTCAAATTTATTAAATCGAACTAAATTGTATTTATTTATATATAATTGATCTAATGTTACTTTTAAATAAATTTAAACAATAATTATACTATATAAATAAATTAGATGAAAAATAGGATTCACTTAAAATTTAGTGTTTTTAACAATTCATCAAAAAATGATACTTTCTAAAGAAAAACAAAAAATTAACCCCGAGATAATTTTTGAACTCATATTTCAAATAAAAAAATATTATTGTTTAAAATATAATTTATTAAGGTGTTAAAAAATATATTTAAAACACATTCTTCATTAAAAGGTGGTGAAACAACCTTTTAGATAAATATTGTTTTTTTATGCTTAAAATTGGAATTGTTTTTATGTTATGACTGTAAAACATATTGGATGAATTATATAACATATAAATTTAATTAATATATTTCACTAGAATTTATTATTTTAATTTATTATGATAAGACACCATTCTTTTCATAAAAAAATGTTTTCATAAAAACACTTCATTTATATTCGATTGCTCTTTATTTTCATTTCTAATTAATTGGTAACCCATAAATTCATACTGTAAACATGTTAAATCAATATTTTCATAATTTAGATAATATAATTAATTATTAATATTATAATGGCTATATTATAAATATCTTGTGAAAAAATAAAATTAATAGTATATTATAGTCCAATAAAACTGGGTCCTCCATGTAACACAAGTCATCAATGAAACTTGATGTTGCATGCAATGAAAGATAAACTTTTTGTTTCATGTGAAGAAATATAAAAAATGTATTACATGTAATAAAAGATATTAAATAATATAAATTAATTTTAATGAATATATTTCATAAAATTTTAGGATTAAGCAATAATAATGTGGTGAAATGTACATTTACCATCCACTCTAGAAATTATAATATTTTATTTGACTCTGAATCCTATGATTATTTTATATTTGAATAATTTTCTAAGGGTATAAAAATTCCATTCCAATTATTATATGTTTAAATATCTTTTGAAAACCCTAATGGCATGATGATCACATCTCAAGTCTATGATTCTTCTCCAGTTGATGTTTGGGGGAATGTACCTCCTGAAAATTTTGTTATTCTTCATCTAGCTAAATTTTATGTTATCTTAGGCATGGATTATATTTCACTTCATAAATCAACATAAATGTATAATAATTCTATGTGATGTTTGGTATTCCAAAAAAACCTTTGATTTCATACCTATTTAATGATAAATATAACCATCCTATGGAAATCATGACCATTGTATATGTATTGATTCTTATGAAAAAGGGGTTTGTATCTTCAACAGTTAGGGAGAAACACAATAAAAATGATATTGTTATTTTTAGGAGTTCCTTGATGTTTTTATTGTATATTTTACTAGTATTCCATTGAATAATGAAGTTGTGTTATTAATATAAATCATACTTGGTGCCTCACCTATTTTGAAGTCTCTATAAAGAATGGCCCTGATCGAGTTTCATGAATTAAAGAAGAAATTCCAAGAGAATATTGAAAAGTGATTCATTCAGTAATGTTTGTAACCTTGGGGTGAACCTATACTTTTTCTTAATAACAAATATATATCTATGATATTCTTCATTGATTATTGGGAACTCAACAAGATCACAATTAAGAATAAGTATCCTCTACCCTATATTTATTATTTATTAGATCAACTACATAAAGTTCGATAAATTTACCTTAATGACCTTCATTATGGATTTCATAAATTGAGGGTTAATAAAGTGGAGATACCAAAAACAACATTTTATACAAGTTATGGGAATTATGAAGAAATAATGACACCATTTGGTCTTACTAAGGCCCCAATATCATCACAGATTTAATGAATATATTCTTTAGAGACTACCTTGATCATTTCATGGTAACCTTTATAGAAAATATTATTGTATATTCAAAGAGATTGGAAGATAATGAAAATCACTTAAATATTTTACTAAATGAATAAAGGAAAATGAAAATGTATTCAAAATTAACAATGTGTGAATATTGGATACCAAAGGTTTCATTCTTGGGTCATATAATCTCAACAGAGGGTATATCTTTGTATCCATCAATGATGGAGTATATTAAAATTTTCCCCATACCAACCATAAAGATTATGACCCAATTTATTCACTATTTGGATGGATATTATCAACCGTTTGTGGAATATTTCTCATGGATATATAATCCACTCACCAGGTTAACTCAGAAAGGATCTAAGGTCCATTACATAGATTAATGAGAGGATAATTTTGATGAACCAAATAGAATATTATTCAGTGAAAATGTAATTAATTACTTGAGTAGGGGATAAGGGTTATATATATATAATTATGCATCAATTAACGGATTATTATGTGTTATCATGCAGAATTATATGGTCATATCTTATACCATAGTAAAATTTATGTTTCATGAGATGAATTACCCAACTCATTATTTGGAGTTTTTTGCTCCAATACTTGAATTATAGGTATATAGGTATTATATTTAAAGATAAATCTATGATATATACACTAATTATGAATTTTGAAACTATATATTCTTAAATAAGGAGTTTAATATGCACCATATGTGATGGTTATATATGATTGGAGATTTCAACTACTACCTTGAGAATGTAAATGGGGTGTCTGATGATTTGTGTTGGAAGGATCATACTATAATATCTATGATGAGGATCTCCAAATATAAAAAATTTATGGATTTACAATGTATGGATGTTGAAATATTGAGGTTTGAGGAGAAATCATTTCATTATCAAATAGGTGTTCAACCATTTATCCATGTGAGGATTAAGGTGGCACATGAAGATGATATAAAGCTGTAAAAGAAGACGAGGAATGTTCTTGTGTTTAACCTTGATCATGATATAATGATAAGGTTCTATAACCATGTATTTGTTACATACAAACATAATTTGAATAAGGATATGTTAGAATAGGCTCATATGTCATTATTCTCTATTCATCCTAGTAATACGGAAATCTATATAGATTTGAAACATAATTTATGGTGAGATAAAATGATGGGAGATATTACTAAGTTTGTATCTTGATTCTTGGTTTGTCAATAGGTTATTGTTAAGAGAAAAATAGTGTAAGTTAATGTTAAAACCACTACCCATACCAGAATGGAATTGGGAAAACAAAACCATGTATTTCTTCATAGGACTCCAAAAAATTTCTAAACGGGATAATGTTATATGGGTGATAGTTGATTAATTTAAAATTCTATCACAATTAAATTCTATAATAGAAAAATTATCTCTTGATCATCTATAAAGAATATATATTATGAAATCTTTAAGATTTTAAAGAGTACCACATTCTATTTTCACTAAATTGGGATATAAGGATTACCTCGAACAACCAGTTAAATCTTCAGCAGACTTTAGATATAGAATTAAGATTTTACAATATGTATTATCCTTATTATAGGGCCAATCTAAGAGAACAAGTAAACCCCAATATGATATGTTTAGATCATTTTCTCTAGATCTAAATTGTGTTTGGGATCAATACCTTCCCCTAGTTGTGTTTTTATTGAACAATAAAATTCATTCTAGTATTTAGATGGCATCTTATGACAAACTCTTTGGGAATATTATTAGACCTACAACATGTTGGGATGATTTTGGAGAAATATATCAATTGGGATTAGAATAGGATGAAAAAATTACAGAGAAGGATAAAAAATTTCATAAACACATAGCAGGAGCACAATGTCCACATAAAATTTATACTGATAATTTTCCAAGTGATCTATAATTTAATGTTGGATGGAAATTGTTTCTATGAATTTCTCTAGGAAAGAGAGATATGATATTAACAAAAAATTGTAAGTTGAGACCTTGGTAAATTATACCAGTAAAAATTCTTGATTATATCTAGATAGTTGCTCACAGTTTGGAGCTTCCACTAAACCTTTCTCAAGTCCATGATGTGTTCCATGTATCTCTCCTGAGTAAATATATACATCCATCACATGAAATGAACTCATAATTCATAACACTGGAGTAAGTAATTTCTTATAAGGTGCAAAAAATGTAGATTTTTGATCTAAGAGAGAAATATATGAAAAATAAAACCACTCACATGTTCAATGTTTTTTTGGTGAAACCCTAAGTTTCAATAATCGATATAGGAACCCGAGGAAATGATGAGGCAAAAGTATCCACACTTATCTATAGCAGAGTGACAATAATTTCCAAGGATAAATTAATTTTATAGTGGTTATAATGTAGCATCCTTATATTTTATGTATTTTTTTTCAAATAAAACAAACATCCTTGAATACTTGTGTTACACACAACACCGAATTTAGCATGCATTATACACAACAACGAGTTTTAACAAACTGTATTATATTATCAATATTATATTTTTTTACAAGGCCATCATAACACCGACGATAAAATTAGCTATATAAATAGTAAATTTTAAATTTTAAATATTATTTATTATGTTTTTATTTAATGTAAACATATTGATGAAAAATTACTTAATTTTTACGAAAGTATTTATATTTTTTGAAAATACTACTTTCTCAAAATTTGTTTTTATTTCATTTAAAAAATAATAATGTAATTTTTTCCACTATTATAAATTTTTTTCATAAATGATCTAATTTTTTGAAGTCATAACATAAAAAGTTTCTTAGGCAGAACATTTGGGGTATTTCTGAAGTGTTTCATTTTTTTATGAATAGTGAAAAAATTAATTTTTATTAAAAATTTCCTTTTCATTTAATGAATTTATAAGCCTAATTTTATTTTAATGCAGAATTAAAATTAATATAAGTCCAATATAAATTTGTTAATCCAAATTTGTACATTATAATAAATTTCATATTGATTTTTCATATCAAAAACTATTCCACTTTGGAAATGTTTCTTTTAGAAAACTGTTTTTTGTCATGTCTTGCAGTTTAATTTTAAATTAAAATATACAAAAATTGTGAGTTGAAATTGAAAAAATGAAAGTAAATATTCAGAATTATAATTATTTATATTATCTAATAAGATCACATAATTTTTTTAACCTGTATTAATATTGAAAATATTAAAAATTATTTACTACGGTTATGTTAAAAACTGATTTAACAGGGTCATAAATTAAAAATTTATGGGTTAAAAAAGACAAAACAATTGTATAATTCATATTTTATGGTCATATGTTGACCTTATATATTTTAAATTACCATAATTAAATTTTTTTGGTGCCTTTATTAATAATAAAAACGTTTATGTAATTCTTTCTTTTAGAAAATTCCAAGTGTATCCCCTCCCACACTTATAAAAGGCCACCCCATCTCCTCACCAATTAACAACTCAAAAAACCATTATATAAACCAACCCCTACCCAAATAATTTTGTTGTTTCACTCCCCTCATCCTAGATTCCTTATTTTTATCATATTTCCAACCATGGAATTCTTTTTTTGTAACCCTAAAAAGGTTACCTAAAGAAGGGGCAACATTCTTCAATGAGCATTTTTATTTTTTAATCTATCTCATTAAAATATTATTATACCATACTGATATAATACCTTATTATCTTCCATATACTGAAATTTTTACCTATATCTATCACCTATTCTCTAAAATGAGAAATGATAATGTAGTTAATGTGTACGGTGGACTACCACCTCGTGAATTGATGTGACTCGTTTTCTCTCAACACATCTCACGGTTTCATATGACGTTGAATATAAAAAATCTAAATGATATTTGTAAAATTATTATAATTTTTTGTATATAATATCATATATTCAATTTTTTACTTTTCGTTCTATGGTAAATACAATAATTTCATTCATGTGTACGGAGGACTACTTCCTTGCGAAGCGATGTGATGTGTTTGTAACTTATGATTTATGTGGAAGGTGATAAAGATAAATTCAATGAATATTTGTGATATATATATATCAATAATGATTCTAGAAAAGTTAATTTTCATTTAAATTCCATTATTTCTATATGTCAAAGGAATGGAAACAATGTTCTTGCCTACGTACGACCTATCGTCTCTATGAACAGTGTAATCAATTTTTATAACACTACTTTTAGGTATAGCTAAAAATATGTATATAATGAATATATATAAATATATATACATATATTATATTAATTAAATTAATAAAATACAATAGATTATGGAATCATTATCAGTGTACAAGGACCGAAATCAAATAAGGATATCATACATGAAAAAATAATGAAATTATTACCGAATGCAACAATTTTAACAAATAAATGTAAATAAATGAGTTATAAAAGTGTATAATTAAAAAAATATTGTATGAAACATATGATTATGGTTATTTAATATATTTATAAAAACATATATTTTATATATATGACATTTTAACGTGTGCGAAGGATGTTTATCATAATGGTAAGATATTTTCATCTCACTTTTTATATATATGAGATACATGCAACATTCACCACTTGTCCCTATTATGTGTTCTATATACCGACCATGAATATATTTTATTTTTACTATAATGAAATTTATGTGTATTACATATCAATTTTAGGATTTATTTCCATGGGGATTATGTTTCAAATGTTACCAAAGTGGTAAGGGTTTGATATTACAATATCATGGTTTATCGAGATTGTTTATGTTTATGATTTTGATAATTAAATATTATGAAATATTTCTGAAAAAACAAGAATATTATTATCCCAGGTTTATTTTTTAAGAATTCATGCTTTCACATCATTTTCCATTATTTATGTTCTCAATTATTTAAAATATTTTTAAGGAAAATCTATTTTATTTCTCCTTTTGGTAAAAAATGATTTTTCTCCCATATATATGTTTTCTAAAAATTTCTCAAAACTACTCTTTAAATTTATTATACTCATTTATTCCCATGTTTGACTTTTTCACAAAATGGATTAAAATAAATCTTATTTTCATTCCTATAACAATGTTCTTTTGACTTTTAACAAAATTAGAGAAATGAATCTTTTTTAATGAGTACTACTTGAATAGAATTATTCACCGTTATAACAAATAATTTATTTTAATCCTCCATTATAAATATTAATATTTATTTTCAAATATATGAATTTTGAAATTTTATTCATGTTTTATTTTGTTTCAAAGTGGAAAGTCTATTTTCCACATGAAATATTTTAAATGATCATTGAAAATCATTTTTTATCTATGATGACTTCTATTGATGTTAAATATGACTTAATAGTGAAATGATAAAAGGATTAAATTATTATTATTTCTCTAAATTAATTATGTTTATGAATACATGATGCTTATGAAACCTATTTCTCTTTTATGGGTTATACCATGATAAAATAAATATGAATCTTATATCTTTTACAAAGGTAATGATACAATGAAATATTAATAAAATCTATTTCTTTTCATGGGTTATGATATGATGAATTCTTAATGATCTTGTAGAAAACATTTGTGTTATTTTCATTATGTGATGGCCATGACTAATATTTCTCTCTGATTCATTGGTTAATGATTTATATCTCATAAGATATACATGAATCGAATGGGGAGTGAACCCAATTTAGTAATGGGCATTGTCTGCTATAATGGTCTTATGAGAGACACTTGAATACTATGATGGTTTTTGGTATAAAAAAATTCTATTAAGATAGCCTTGGTAGTGAGAATTGGCTACTATGAAAATTATTTTCAATGCTTATGTGTATACAGCCATTCCATGTCTTATTCCAATGTTATACTCCCATAGATCATGTGATCTTATTAATTTATTATTTATGTCTTATGAACTTAAAATATTTATTTAATTCCTCTAGACTATGATATTTTATATATAGGGTATGGTTTTCCAATGTTATGTTAATATTCTTATACCCCTATTCCTATGTTATTCTTATGATATCATTGATATCTCTATTTCTTACCCTTACCGAGCACCTGAGATCACCCTTTCTTATGTTTCATTTCTCTAGGTTATAAATAATGATATTATGTATGATATGTCTAAAAAGGATTCATGTTATGAATAGGTTAGTGGGAGATGATATAGTTTAGTTATGATCCAGTTGTTTATATATCTATGTCTCCAATGACACTAAAGTATTATGATACTTTGGTGTTTTTATATATAATTTAATGAATATACATATATTAAAATGTAATTTATATGTACGATATTATAAGGTATCCAAAAATGAATTATTTAATATTTCTATATAAATAGTGATGCAAATAATTTTTCTTAGCTCATCATGATCATATGACATCATGGTTTCTATCAATACATCAATGTATACAACTATTGATATTAATTAAAGGTAATATCATGTCTATGAATCATTATACATTTTTATGTAAAGGAATATTGAATGACACATATAAAATGAGAAATTATAATGGTCGGTTCTTTTCTCATAAACCCCTATTTAGTGATTACCAAGAGACAAAAAAACTAAAAGAAGTCTCATATTCTAATGGGAATCATACACTTTATGGTCAAACATCATTAGTGTCATATCAAATAGATATTATCTAACCATAAAACACATGTTTAAGAATATTTTCAATGAAATTAAAGGATATTTTCATATAAGGGATGTATTATGTCCTTTTTATGTGAAAAATAATATAAAATATTTATAACATTATATGTTACATAAAATAATATAAATCATGTGATAAGATATTAAAGGGAACAAACTCCAAAATAATCCCACTTAAACTAGAGATAATTACTAACAAAATTAAATCTACTCTATACCAAATTATATCCTTTATTATAATTAAATAAGGTATATGTGAATAGGCATCCCACATACCAAACCATACAAACACTACTTAATACTACCTGAAACATTTTAGAAAAATACATCAAGATGTGATACATCTGAAGTATATGCCTCATCCAATGATGTGCCATTAGTCTTTGGCTAGAACCATCACTATATTATTATAATCATACATTGGGATAACTAATTTACTTATTTTTACCACATTATGTCCCTAGATAAATTTCCATATCCACATAACTTCTTTAATCATATTATAATCCACAATATACTTTGACTCTACTATAGAGACAGTGATCACTAGCTGCTATGAGCTCATTAAATTCACAAATACTCTATTTATAATGTATACATATCATAACTATGAATTCATATCATCTTGATGTATTATGAATCTAGTATATGTGTATCCAATGGTTACTAGATCATCCCCTTCATAAACTAGGAACATATCCTTAGTGCACTTGACATACATTACGATTGTATTTACCGCGATTTATTTATAATATCCTTATTCATATTCTTCATGATTCCTACCTACAATTTTTAATTCATAGGAAAAATCAAGGTGGGGGTATAAAATATAATACATTATAAATAAAATAATAAGTTAATATGGGATAATAATCATCCTATATCTCTCATCTTGTTTAATAGGACACATTTTCTTGTAGAGACATGTTCCATGTGAGATTCTCAATAATCACCTCTTAGACTATTTCATAATGAATCCAATAATTAAAATGTCACTATATATTTCCTAACATAGTACATCTATCCTCTTATTTCTATCAAAAATGATATAGATTTCTAGAATATAGGTTGTTTCACTTATACCCTTCATAGAGAAGTATTGATTTGACAATATCATAACCAATTGTAAGATTGGTATCTCATTTCCCATCAGTAACATATCACCAAAATATACTACAATTAAAACTACTTCACTCCCACTAATATTTTTATAGACAAAAGGTTCACAATAATTCTTTATGAAAAAGTTTCTTATATCTTGATTAATGAAAATGTTCCTAGATTGTGATGCTTTCTTTTGTCTATAAAGAGATTATTTCAACATCTAAACCATATTTGAATCCTTAGGATTCGAAAACCAATTGTGATGATTCATATAAACATCTTCCAAAAAATTCCTTTTAATGAATCATATTTGGAAATCTATTTTCCAAATCTTATAATCATTGTATAATATTATTCCATATAGAAATTTGAAGGGTTTCTGTATATAATATGGTAAAATCATTTAATCATAGTTTATTATTTTTAATTATTAAATAATTTTGTAAACAAAAAAGTTTTATAGGTTCCAAAATTTACATATATATCTAGTTTATTCTTTAATACCCATTTTATAGAAAAAGGGTTCACATCCACTGGAGGCTCTACTAATTTACAAAAAAACAAGGAATACGTCTCAAAATCCATAGATTTTTCATATCTTTCATCTTATGAGCTACTTGAACCTTTTATATAGGAACATTTTCATTATTAGGAACTAATCATGAGTCACAATCTATACTAATTGAAAACCACATCATTATGGTTTTCTAACATCTATAGTGCTCTTGTGTATTACTTTTTTCCTTTGGGAATATTATATTCTTTAAGTATTTACATAATATTTTCCCATGAAAAATCCAATATATCATGATACTCAAATATATTCAAGTCAATATTTCTTCTACTATCTCATTTGGAGATTCTATCCCTACTTAGAAAGGTGGGATTCCTATAAACCAAAATCTTCTTATCTAAGGGGTTTTATAGAGAATGTATTGTTTTTTTTACTTTGGATATCTAACTCTGATTATCTTCAGGAATTGATGGATGATTTTATTTACAATGTTATCCTTAACAAATTCTTTACACCATCATACATTAATATGGGAAAATAGGATTCTCCCTATACCAATGATCGTATAGTATGATTTTTTATCTTTTAGTTATTAATTATATTATTTTGTTCATTTCATTCTATAATGTATATTTCTAAATAGATAATGGAAGATGCTCTTTAATCATCGTCAATCTCACTATGTCCATTAAGTCATGGTACCACATTTTATATAAACTATTCCACATTTGTGTATAAAAATATAGTTATGATAATATTATAAATTTTATAGATAATCAATGAACATTAGATTATTGTATTCTTCACTATGGTCTAAGGGAAATTCCTTTACATTTTTACAAAGCTAATTGTATACATCATCTGTGGACTATGTGAGGTTCTTAAATGATTTCGAGTAAAATTTTGTAAATTAGAAAAATATATATACTAAAATCATCAATAAAATTTATGATGATAGGGAATAAAACCCTATAATAAATTGAAATTGAACCACCCAAATCAATATTAACCTATAAAATAAACTCTATGGAACATTTACACTTTCTACTAAATTAATCTTTAGCTATTTTTCTGAGTAAAAAAGTCTGATATAAAACATTTTTTTATTTTAAATGTATCTAAACACCCATATTGATATAACAATGTTAATATCTTCAGGTTTACATGTGCAAGACAATGATTCCACAACTGGGTGTAAGATGAGTCATGTAATCTTGAATCATTATAGATCAATAATACATGGTCTTTGAATTATGGTTTATAAATATCATTAATTAAATAAGATATTCCATAAGATATTCTATATTTATAAACCATCCTATATTATTCCCAACAAATAAATAAATCCATTTATATATAGAATAGACATAGATATTATAGAGCCCTAGGTAAGATTGACTATTGATATGGGAGGGGAGAGTTAGTGGTTTCACTTAAGGAATTCCATTTCATTCAATTAAACATCTAGATCTTATCATAGATCAAAACCCACTAACATTTTTCTATTAATCATACCTAATGTGTAGTTTTTATGATAGAGAGAGAAGAATACAATATGTACAAGGATAGGTAAAAATGCATACTTCTTGCCATGTTGGTTATCCCCCCAACATGGATTCTACACTATAACCATGTTATCAATTACAATGGTCGATACATAATGAAATTATATATTATCTCTTTAATCCACATAGTATAATCTATATACTATATCATAAAGTGTTTCCAAAATCCATAATGGTCTACTCCAGAATTCATATTAGAGACTTCCCCTTCTTCAGACTATAACCAGAAGACATTTTCTTCTTTGGATATTACTAAGAGATGAATTTTTTCACTTGAAACAAATTAGAAATATTAACATACTCTCTAATCCAATTATAAGACTTCACAAATACTCAATTCATGGTCCACAATAATATGATAATTTTATTTTCCCCATGATCTTATTAAATCACACTTTCTCATATAATCATTGAATACCTTTTAATCATTCTGGTCTTTATAAAATATCTCAGATCACCCATATCATATCAGTTTCCTCAATGAAAACATGACCATGATTCAAATATTATATTTGGTTGATGTCTCGACATGACATAATGTGTTCAAGTAGTTTACAAATTTTATTTAATATATTATGAATGAATAATTTACACAATTGAATTTTTTTCACTTATTGAAACCCAATAATGTATACATATTTATTTATTATTTTATGTGAAACACAATTATTTGTTTTGGTTATAGTCTCATGTTATTATGTTTTTACATTTGTATGTTCTCATGCGTTATCCACCATATTCCATTAAGTTCATAGATTACCTCAGTTACGTTTTACACATTCATGCTATCACATGCAATTATGTTTCATTTATATTGCATGTATCATGAAAATACATCATAGAATGGTGTTTCTATCAATGTTCATATTCCCAAAACGATAATAGGTATAATATATCTCTTCTTCAAAAAATGATATATACATGAGGTATCACATGTTCATGAGTTGAATATTGTGTGTTGTCCTCCTTCAAACAATATTAAGTTAGTACATTTTATATAATTCAATTTATTCAACCCATTCAAAAAATATAGTGTTTGTTTATAAACTATAGCATGTATATAAAAGTTCTTTTTTCAATATGGAAAGGTTACTCATAAGGGTATCACTCTATCCTATGTTTCTTCATGGGGCATGTTTTTCGCAAAGAAAATTGTGTTTTCTTTGTACAGGTTAAATGCTAGCAGGATTCTCCTTCTCCATTATGACCAAAATGGATCACGAGAAGGATTATATATTCATGAACTAGAAAAATTCGTGGTTCTCTATTATTCTTCAGAAATATAAAACTCTATAAAATATTGAAGAAATATTCTTAGCAAGGGTTCTTCTCTTTTTATAGGAAATCCTATTTTTCTAATCCTAAATGTATAAATCATAAAATATATGAAGTTACATAGCTCACATCTAGTTTTTATTCTCACATTATCCCCCATTGATATTCATATGATTCCGGAAAACAAAAACCAAGGGTATCATATAAACATGAAATATATTCTCTTATCGATCCATGATAGCCACAATATAATTTTTATAGGAAGCTTCATCCTCAAAATCTATCTCACCCTAGAAAAAAAATGTGTCTTGCATCATGAAAATATCATCATATTTGTGATATATGTAATTTTTTGTGTACCTGTTATATTTATTAGTTGGAAATATGTGATAAGAAACCATCCATGCACTTCTCCGAATCAAGTATAGTCCAACAAACCTTGGGAATAACTTGAAACTTCGACTAAAACTCCCAAAAACATAGTAGCATGAAACCATTAGGAATACATGTCATATATAATTGAGATCAAATGGTCTATATCATATTTTTGTGGTAGATTTAATATTTAAATAATTTTTCTTTATATTATCCTAGATCAATTTCACCTTATCTGATATCAATCAAACTAGATTAATCCCTATAAGATACAACCCGTCCATCTCCATCCAGAAAAGGGGTGACATTAATTATCTTTTTTATACTTAAAAAAATACTAACAAACCAATTGTAGAGTTGATGTTTTTGTTATTAAAAACACATACTAATAGAGAGTGATCATCCTACTTATTATCAAAATCCATCATATATGCCCATATAATTATTTGATGAACTTTTATAGTTATCTTGATTTGACCATATGTTTAGGGGTTTTATGCCATACTAAAACAAACCTAGGCCCACAAGCCTAATTGAGACAAATATACAATAGATATATTAGTTTATCATCATGATCAGAGGAAATTATTAAGAGTTCCCTGTGAAACCACATAACCTCATCTATAAATAGATGTATTAAATTCCATAGAAAACTATACTCCTAAATAAGAAATAAGTGATCCCAATACTTGATATGATAAATGATCACTAAGATAGTGTTATGAACATTCACCAATAATGAATTTATATTTAATAAATCTATCAAGATACTATCCCACTTCCACTCTGGAATGTTTAGAACTTTTCTCATACTAGGAGAAACACAATTCCTGTTATTAACCTACTAACAAGTGACGAACCATGATACAAACATAGTTGTAGCATCCTGACACAAATTTTACTTATTAGTTCCCTGATATGGTGGCCACAACACCTCTAGTGTGCCACCCCATATTCCAGATACCTCTGAATATCATGAAGGGCCTCATTTTTTCTATGGTGAGACTATTCCCTCATATATCATAGTAGAGAACAATGGTAAATACTAAATAAGTTACAGTGGAAGATGACATTAAGAAAACCATAGGACTAGTAACATGAAATAAAGAAAACAATAATAATAGAAATTAGTGGAATAATAAATAAATTTCTATGATAAAATAAAAGAAAAAGAAGAATTATTAATAGATAAAAAATGATGATAATGATCATGTAGCTATAACAAACGAGTAAACGGGAAAAAAGGGATACTTAAACATACCATATTCTATAAACAACATATAAAAGGCCAAAATCTTCTACTAATATCATCTCTACCATAGGCTCAATCCTATACTCCAATACTCCAACCTAGAACTATCATTCAAGATTTGGACGTCAGATGCTTCCCTTTATCTATACATGCAATCATGAGGTCTACATAGGTTTTGAAGGTAGCCAATGTAGGGTGTGAGATATAAATAGTAGAAGACCACCATTGGTTTCATGATGAATCCAGTATGTCCATATAAAATGAACAGTATTCCGAAAAATAATAATAAATTCAAGGCAGTAATTAAATATGTTACACCAGACTAGGTTCTGCATGGGACACCCTTATAGCTCTATGTTCTTTGCCCTATTCCAAATGTCTCTGAACTGTGGTACCCTACACAAGAGAAATATTTTATGATCTTTTATAAGTAAATTTTCAAAGGATTGGACCGTCCCCGAGCATGTTATTTGTCTTGGAGGGAATATCCCAAGAGTTCTATTCCACCTTATTATTCTTTAATATAATTATCATCCTTGTAAATTATTAAGAGGAACCCTAAGCTCATCCAATTAAATCTTAAGGTAACCTCATGTATCACTCTTGGGGATATGTATATGACAAATTCCCTAGGATTCCTTCCATGGAAACACATTAATGATAACCTAAGTTTCACTCCATATATGGGGTGTAAACATCTATAACTATCCTATAAGTCTATCCCTAGTATCACACACTGGGGTCTGAGTCTCAATAATGGGGTGATAAAACCATTTCACCACTAATATCATCTAAAGGGTCTCCCCCTAGGTAAATTATGTCACTCATCTGGATGTAAAAATAGAAAATACATAGTAAGCCTATCCCTAGAATAACTAATATCATGCCTTGTATATTTACAAACCATTTTAAAAGAAGACTATATATAATGGAGAGATCATTCAAGAGGTCCTTAAGTCGAAATACCTTGTATATCCCTCATCATAAGGTGAGATATTATTTGGTTGGAAAATACATACACTTTAACCAAGAAATAATTGACATCAAAATTAATAACTTTGACAAGGGGGTTTATTAAGAAATCTATTTAGTGCAGAAAGCATAATTCATATAGGCTTACCCAATTATCATAATTCAATTTATTATGTCAAGATATTATGTATAAGGAAATACCCTCAAATATTGTTTAGACAATTTTAGACAAAGAGGAAAATATTCCCCCAAGGTATAACACACCAATTAGGGTGGTATACATTATGGAGATCAACCAAAGGGGTTGATTCACCACACACAGGGGAAGTATAGGTCATGGTAAGGCTTTAAATTTAATTAATGCTACCATATAGCAGTGTCTCCAGGAAGGAATGTCACATGGAACAACATTTAATGTTACATAATTCATTGAAATTTGGATAAATTGGTTATACAACATACCTTAGCTTCATAACACTCTCATAATTTAGCTTCATCCTTTGAATTGAGTGAGAATGAAAGTTACTAGACAAATCATTAAATTCGCTGAAAATGGAAAAAATTCGGTCACACTAAATTAGTGAAATAGATGGGAAGATAAAATAGAATAGGATTTAAGTGGATTGTAGAGATTATATCATTATTTCCAATACATCAAACGATGAAGGAATCAGAGTTCAAATGGAGGAGGGATCAAAATTTATAAGGAGAGTATGTGGAGACCTCTCGAGTGGCTACTGCTGGAGAAAATTATAGGAAATGAAGAGAAAAGGGGTATTAAAAAATTTTAGGGGAAAATTTTACTTTCCCCTTTAAAATTGGGTTCCTATGGTATGGATGCATTCTTGGGAATACCATGTAGAAACCATTTGACCTATTATTCTTAAGGGTGAACTCCATACAGGCTAGGTGCATGACTTGGTTAACTATGTACAAGATATTCAAGATCCACTATCAAAAATAAAAGTTCCATTTGAATGGGTGTGTGCCTGTGGTCACGAGGTTATAGACAGCCATGAACCCCCCTGTACCCCACCATCAATCCCCATATGATTATGGTAAGTGTTTAGAATAGTCAACACAGTTTCTTCTAACCAAGCAACATAGTTGGATTCTATAAAATTTTGGGATCTAGGATCCAAAAAAGTCTCAGACTACACCATGACCTCCATGAATCTATTATGTTACATTATAAGGGTAATAAAGGAATATAAACTGAAAAAATAGTTCATACCTTAGATAAAAACTAGGATGTCACATCATCCCCTCTTTAAGAAAACTTGTCATTGAGTTTTCATTGTAAGGGTTGTAATACATTGTTTCAGAAATGTTTCAGCCACTAAACATATACATTTACTTCCCACTCCCATGTCTAATCCTATACACTTCCATGCTACTAATGTAACCACACAAGTAGGACTGACCTGCCTTAGATAGCTTATGTGATCAGATCAATGATACATATTGTATTCCCCTAGAATAATGCATCTATCTCTAGATTTATATTCTTAGGATAAAATGGATGATATAGGTCATCAAGATACTAGAGAAGAAATGATACATGGAAGACATCGTACATATAATGATAAATCTAAAGAAACTATAACTGATAGGCTACTCGATGAAATCTTTCTGCTATCTTGAAAGGCCTGATCAATCAAGGTAATAAGTTTCCTTGTTTCCAAATTCATCTATGACAAAATCTGGGATATACCAATAGAAAGAACCAATGTCCCACCTCAAACTCTAGAGGTCGACGTTGAAAAGTTGGATAAGACATCTTCTTAGACTGAGATGTAGCCATAGAATTCTAAATTTGTTTTACTTGACTTGGAGTCTCTTGAAAGAGATGAGGACCCAATATCACTTCCTGACATACCTCTAACTAGTATAGGGGTGAACGACATGACCAACCATAAAGGGGATTATATGGTGCCATATGAAACATTTATTGAAATCTATTATTGTAGGAAAACTCAACATGAGGTATATGTTTCTCCCATAAACCAAAAAAGTCAAGGACGCATGCCCAGATCATGTCCTCTAACACATGTATCGTTTGGCCATACATCTCATCAGTCTAAGGGTGATATGATATACTCAAGAACACCTCTATCACTGGTTCCTTATATAGCCATTTCCAGAACCATGATGTGAAATGTCCATCTCAGTGAAATGTGATAGAATTATGAACATGATGAAGTCACAAAATTTGCAGAATATAAAGCCTTTCATGCTCATCAACTAAGAAGGACTCCCAGATTGGTAGAAAGTGTGCAATAGTGGTCCACTTGTCGACAATTAGCCATACCACACCACTTCATCAAGGGGATCTCATAAAGATAACCACTAAATCAAAGGTGATGTCATTCCATTTCCACTCGAGAATAGAGATAGGCTATAAAAGTCCATTTGTTCACTGGTTCTCAGCCTTCACTAGATGACAGGTGGATTGTCGAGTGATTAAACATGCAATATGACTCTTCATACCTAGCCACAAATATCAATGATGTACGTCTTAATAAATATTGGAAAGACCAAGGTGTAAAACATAATCCAAGGTAAGATATTCCCACATCAAATCTTTCCATATATCATTAGGCAGCTAAACACACCCACGGTATATTAGGATCTCACTATCATCAACAACACAACCTAGAGGTGGAATCTCACAAGAGAAAATCCCCCTTAAGACCAATCCTAAGGATCAAAAAGTTGTATCATCCTCACCCACTCAAGAAGATAGGATATACTTTCTAGATATACTAGAGAATGCTTCCCGTGCTATTCGTGCACCCCCATGCGCATCTCAGAAAACTAATCCATCAACTTCAACTCACTCCTAGACTTCTGGATGGCTTGAATTTGAGTCATCTAGCACAGGGAATTTTCTATGACTTACCCTTCCTTAGGGTACATTAAAGATGAAAATTGAACTTCTGTAAGTATTCTACCTCCTTCCAATACCTTAGATTCATGTATGACTATGTCAAGACATATTTGTGATTTTTTTGATCATTTTAAACAAAAAAACGTTTCCTATATAATTATTCCTTCAACAACATAGAGCAGGAACCATGAATTGTAGCTTGAGGTCGTGTGTAGGGTAATTCCACTCATGAGGTCCTAGCCAGTGGGAACCATATTATGCAACCCAATATCCCTATATCCTAACTACACCAATCATGAATCTTGAAGCATCCTAATAGACTATATAACATCTACTAGGATCTTGAAAAACTTGGATCAACACCAAAGTCAGTCTCCCATTAATCTTTTGAAAATCTCTGTCATAAGATTTAGATGAGAAGAACTTCACACTCCTCTAAGTTAGGGTTGTAAGAGGTTCTTCCTGGCTTGATAAATCCTGAATTAATCACCATTAATTTCTATAAATCCCCACAAAAATATGCATATCAAACACATTACTAGGGTTTTCCTAGGAAACCACATCGCTCACCCTCTTTGCGTCAACATATACACCTTCCAATGAAATAATATGACCCAATAATTGAACCTTACTGATCCAAAATTGGTATTTTATGAGATTTACATGAATATGGTTCTCTCTCAGTGTATTTTTCATGATCTCATGATGGTTGGAATGGTCTTGTATAGTGAGAGAATACACTATGATTTACTCTATAAATAATTTCAAAAATGAATCATTGTAGGGGTGGAAAACATGATTCATCAGATCCATAAATACTATTAGTGAATTTGTGAGGCCAAAATGCATTAGAAAATACTCATATAATTCATACCTTCTCCAGAATGTTTTACATGGTTTGTATTATGGTCTCACATGAACCTGGTGGTATCCCAACCTCAAATTATTCTTAGAGAAAATTTTCACTCCTTCAAGCTAGTCAAAGAGTTCATGTATATGAGGTAGTGGATAGTGGTTCTTCACCATAAGTTGGTTCAGTCTATGGTAATCCATGAACAATCTAAGGGTACCATCATCCTTCTTGGGAAAAGAACATTTGAACCCCACAATGATGTGCAAGGATTGATACAACCTTTTTCATCAATATCATTAAGCTTCTTCTTGAGTTCTTGGATCTTAGTAGGTTTCATCGTAAGGGGAGAAATTGAAACTGGTGCCACACATTTCACATGATTGATGGTGAAATACAACACTCTCACATGAGGTATGCTAGAGAAATAATCTGGGAATACATCCTTGAAATAATCCACAATTGGAATAAATTCCACAATCAGGACTCCTCAATCAGTCATAAAGAGACTCTCCATTCTGGCTATCACTTTTTATAGCCCCTGATGCATTGGTCTAGCTAGACTCTCTTGGATATCCCATTCACCCTTATGAACATATTCAATTCCCTCAGGTGATGTAACGGTCAACCACCTATGATGGAAATCCACAAGTTCATGATGAGGTACAAGCTTGTCCATACCAAGAATGACATCGAACCATATCATATCAAGGACCAAGAAACTCCATATGAAAGAGTTCCCACCTATTGTATAGAGGAACTCCTTTAACTAGAATATACTAATAGAACAAACACCCAATGGAATTTAAAGACTCATATCTCCAAAAAAGTATTCTATTTCCATGAGAAAAATTTCTATAATAATTATAGAAGATATAAATGAGTGTGATGAACTAGTATCAAATAGGGTAGAGACTAATGTAGAGGCTAAGAGAGTATTACTTCTAACTATATATGGCCATGGACTTTACTCCTTAGACATATGATGTAATGCATTTACATGCCTTGAATCACGACCCTCAGATGCCACCTATCTAGCCTGAGTAGGTCTAATATGTTAACTATGACCCTCAAAAACTCAAGTACCACATCCATAACAACCACCTTTACCTAATTAGTTGGTAGAAGACTGAATCACATCCTGACATGGAGTAACTAATCCTAATTATAAAGCAGCGTTGGTACAAATCCCTTTATCCTGGGTACTAAAGGAAATTATTAGAGGAAACACTAGAGGTGACCCATATTTTTTCAAGCACAATACCCTACTAGGTTCATCATACACTAAGGTTTCTTGTGTCTTGGCCTCCTACACTGGTGACATGCCATGTAGCTTTTGGTACGCAACACTTGGCTGGTAGTTATGATGCTTTCACCCATGAAATGATTTTTCCTGCCACTAGATAAATCACTACCCTACATAGAAGTCGACCTTCCCTTTCTCACATGGTCATATTCCTTCAGGTCCTATTTAGTGATATGGTCTCGGTTCACTATCTCTGAGATGGTTGTAAGATAGAAAATGTTCACCTATGGTCTGATGGCATATTCAATCCAATACTCAAATCACCTCATAGTAATTATCCCAACACCATACAAGGTTGGTGAAAAACACTAGAGTACGCTGAATAGGGCCAAAAACTCCATCATTGACCTTTCACTGTGTTGTAGGTGCATAAACTCTCAATAATGGTCCACTTGAAATGTATAATGAAAAAGAAGTCAAAGAAGGTTGTCTAGAAGTCCGCCTAGACCAAACCCTGATTTCGACAAGCCTAGGTAAGGAAATACCACCAATTATTAGTTGAGTCATGTATCATATATGTGTTGAGATTTCTCCTCCTCTCTGGAGTAATATTGATATGATTGAATATGGAAAACATGTCCTCTACCCATTACTCATAAGCTAGAGTTCTACCATCCCCCGAGGAGGTGGGTGTATGTTGGTGTTGAAACTCTTGGGTTAGATCTTCCAAGGTGGGGAAAGTCTGTGATAACCCTATAATGACGACATGAACTAAAAAAAATTATGGAATAAAGTATTGAAACCTAGTGGAAGATCTGCAAGAGGTGCCTTAAGTGGCTCTATAAGAGGTATCCTTAGTTGATCAGGGCCCACCACCATTAAAGTATGATCTACATTATTTTCATGGTGCACAGAAGAAGGAATTCAAGGTATAATATCATTAAAAATTTTAAGGGTAATCCTATTATACAATTTATAATAGATTGGAAGAGTGATTACAAGAAAGGAAATGTAAAATGCCTTACTGTAAGTGTGTCACACCTCTCTTCCTGCTACTAAATCTTGGTCTAGGTTTTCTGAAAAGTCATAGATGCATCAAGAGACATAACCTACTACCCACTACAAATGTTGAATCTGGGTCAAGTTACTATGTCACTATCGAGGTTTCGGTATATAGAATTTCAAATGCAAGGTATAGAGGAAAACACAATTTAATATACAATTAGAATCATCATTTTGAATTAACCTTTTCATTTTAATAATTTATCATATTGATATTTATTATTATTTATGGGGTTAAAGATATCTTAACCCAATTAATTTCATCACCAATTCTGAGCACAAAATCATTCAATATTGAAATTGGCATGTCATGTAATAGAGGTATCACCTATAATTCTAGTATCAGGATGTAAGGGGAAAATTATAATGATATTATTATTTGAATTACATTCCCAATTTATTGAAATACATACTTATTGGAATTCATCAATCAAATCAAATAATATGGAATAATTGTTTAATTAAGGTGTCACCATCAATATATGTGGGAAAACACCATTTAGATTGATCTAGTCACTTTAATTTGCTAATTATGACATTCTGGTAAGAAAAATGGGAAAAATACAATAAAATTAACATGGAACATGCAATATTAGAAATGGATGCCGGAAAATTGATATGGAATTTCATAATTTATTAAATTTAAGGCCTATGGTTCCTAGTATAATGCATGAATTGATACATCCTCATATCATCAAGCCAAGGCAGGAAGTATCCCTTCATAATAATATCCAAAATAAGAGTAGTGCATAAAAATTATGTCACCCAATGGTGAAATTCATAAAAATATAACAGTGCATCCAATAACATCGTTAACCCATCCCAGGTAATTTGGGTTTCTCATGTGTGTTGGGTAAGCTAATCCTATGAATAAGCTCATATATGAATCCCAAGACTCAGAGTTTATTGTATAATAAAAAATCAGCATTACAGAAGAAAAAAATTATATGATACCATTGTGTAGAATCCCTCTCTATATTTCTCTTAGTGGTGACCTGAGATGGTCGCCACAAGACCTCAAGAAGGCCTCCCCATATACAAGATGTTTTTGACTAGTAGTGAGGTCATAGGGTGCATCCATGGGGATAATATTCCATCATATATTAGAGTAGATCACAATGGAAAATAATAAATAAGAAATAGTAGACTTAGACACCAAGACAAAAAAAGTACCAATAACTCGCCATAGGGGAAGAATTAATAATATACAGGAATGGAATAATAAATAAACATCAAAGATAAAATATAAGAGAAAGATGAATAAATAATATATTCAAAAATTATGATGATCATCATGTAGTTATACAAAATTAGTACCTGAGAATCATGGGAAACTAGAATACAGTACATGCTATACAAAATGAAAAAATTGAAAAAATTGACACTACTAGCATATCGATCAAAGGCTCGATCCTCTACTATCGCACTCCAAACTAATATTTTCCTTCAAGCATCATAGGCTGGATACTTACTCTTATCTATACATACAATCATGAAGTATTATAGGGTAGAAAAGGGGGCCCAATAAGGGTATGATAAATACCCAGTAGGCCACCACCAACGGTTTTTAGATAAATCCAGTATATGCATATAAAATCAATAGTGTGCCAAAAAATAATAATAAATGAAATTCAACAATTAAATATGTTACACCGGACTGGGTTCTACATGGGATACCCATACAGATCTACCTACTTCATCCTAAACTAGATGGCTCTAAACTTAGGTACCCTACACAACTAAAATATAGTAAGAGTTGCTATAAGTAAAGTGTCAAAGGAGTGGACCATCCCCAAGCATGTGTTTTGGCTTGGTGGATATGTCCCATGAGTTGCATTCCGCATTCCTATTCTTTAATTTAATTAACATCCTTTTAAACTATTAAGAGTCACCCTGATCCCATCTCGGGTGATCCCAATGGAATCCCAAATAATACTCTAGGGGATCATTATATGAAAAATTATATAAGGTTCTATCCATGGTGACCCATGAATGAGATCCCAAGTGTTAATCTAGGAATGGGGAGTAAATGGAGAGAACTAACCTCTGAGTGGATCCATAGTATTTCATGCAGGGGTGAGAGTCTCTCTCATGGCATGATACATCCATTAATCCACCAAGTCCATCCAAGAAGTCTCCCCTAGGGAATCAGTGTTACTCATCTTGAGGTAAAGATAAAAAACACATGGTGAGCCCATCCCAAGAATATCTAGTATTTTAATCGACATAATTACAAATTTTTTTAAAAAACTAATAAAAGGAATGATGATATCATCTAAAAGGTCCTTAAGTCTTAACCCCTTGTATCACCCTTCAACACAAGGTGAGGGTATGATCTTGTTAGAGATACCAGACCATTTAACAAAGAAATAATTTTCATCCTAATTAACAGGTTGTCCAAGGGGCATAATTAAGGAATACATTAAGGGAATAAGAAATAATTCATAGGGTCGTATCAAACTATCTTAATTCAATTTAATAAGTCAATAAATTAAGTATAAAGAATCCCCCCACAAATGGGTTTTAGGAAATTTAAGATAATGGGGAAAATAGGCCTTAAAGCTGGAACACACCCATTAGGGTGGTATAAATCAAGGGGATCAACCCAATGGGTTTATTCACCACAAATTTGGGTTTTATAGGTCATGGGATGGATTTTAATTTAATAAATATTAAAATTTAGAGGCATCCCAGGAAGGGTTTTGTGCATAGAACAATGGAAAACATTATATAATGCATTAAATCTTGGGGAAAGAGTTTAAACCACCTACTTTATGTTTGTAGAGATCTATTAATCCATCATTGGCCATTGAATTTAGCTGTAATGAGAGTTATTGGAGAAATAATCAAATTACTTGAAAAATGTGAAAATGATGTTATACCAAAAAAGAATAATAGACAGAAATAGAAACTAGAAAATGAAGTAATGTGATTATATAGATTAACTAATTCTTTCGAACACATCTAATGGCAATGGATTCAGAGTTTAGACATATGAGGGATCAAAATATATAAGGAGTGGATAAGGAGATATTTTGGGTAGATACTATAGTAGAAAATGATATATGAGAATAAAACATGGGTATTAAAACATTTCAGGGAAAAAATAATAATTTCTTAATTAAAATTGGGGTCGCACAGTTTGAAATCATGGTTTTCCAAATAGTGCACCAATGGTGCACCCTATTATGATTAAGGGGTAACCTTTCACAATCTAAGTGCAAATTTTGGTTAACCATGTGAAAGTCATGTGGGATCCAAAATAAAAAGTGACCCTTCCTTTCACATGGGCTTGCACATGGGGCACATGGTTTTAGAAAATTGTGTAGCTGCCTACACCCAGTATCAATCCTCGCACTGTTAGCGAGATTGTGCGAGCTGGGTGGCATATTTTCTTCTAACTATGTATCCAATATGCATCTCCAAACATTAAGTCTCTAGTATTTGAAAAAGTCCTAGACACCCACATGACCCACATGACTCTATTAGGTAATATTATAAGGGGAAAAATGGAATCTAAAATGAAAAATAATGGGTTGTACATTTTTGAAAAACAAGGAAGTTAAATTAATAGTACTCTGCTTAATTCTAGGAAAAAAATAGGCACTTCAAATTGTGATATAAATTCACTACACAAGGATGTACCATTATAGGGGTGTTTTGAAACTCCCTCAACACCTCTCCACACATCTATGTAGGAACTTTTATCTACCCTCTAAAGTGGTTTACATTATTCCTACCTTCAGAGAATTCATTAGGTGTATGTACATAGAAAAAATGGTCTTATACAATCTTAAAATTGATATCTCAAATATATGAATCTTTCACAAAGTGAATAAGTGTAGCGCTAAACAAAATTTACCTAAGTTATGAAACATTTAATTTGATCAATATAATCCAACCATAATGAATATAGTTGTTCAGAAACATCCTCTATCAACTACAAATGGGATTGATTGTTTAGGGAATCATGTATAACATTTTCCTTCCCTGACATATAGACTATCTAAAATTCAATGTCTTATGGGAACTCTATACAACACCTATATCTAAAATTGAGGCACCCCATGAAAATATATATATGAGGCTATCATTTTTTATGAAAAACAAAAAAAAAATCTTTTCGAAAATACAATGTTTCTACATATTCAGGGAAAAACCAAAACCATAAGCTCTAAGTCATGGGTTGTATACTTATACTCATGTAGTCCTAGTTTCAGGAACCGATAAGAAATGATGGAACTTCTCTATATCAACATAAGACCAAGCCTAGAACTAGAGGAATCAAAATATGTGAAATACGCCTATCCTTCCTTGAGGAAATTATAATACTTCGTAATTGGTCAACCTATTCTTTATCTCATTGAATTTTTCTTGAAATTACACTAGCAAAATGAATCATTTCCCTTAATGGTTAAGGGATTTAATTGGAAATAAAATTGAAGGGATTTATACCATTAATATTTATTAATACCATAAAATTCTTTGAAATATTATCACCTTAAGAAATATTTTAGGTGGATTCTATGCCATCATATGCTCAACACTCACAGGAATGACTACAACTACATCCTATGAAGACAAATTCCCTAGGAAATGAACATACCATATAATGAACATTCTATTCTTGATCATTCATAAAATTTTAGGCTCAAAAAGTAATTATATAAATATCCTAAACTTATTGGAACCATCTTCCTCTTCTTAAGAATAAATGTGGATTCAATCAATGAAAAAAAACTATGAATAGGCACATATACAACAATAAAATTCAATTCAAGAATCCCATATAAAATTTCAAGGTGTTCATCATGCATAATTGAATCACTATGAAATCATAGTTTCCATATTGAATCCTAAATGATTTCTTCATGATATCCTCATCATGAATCAAATTATATTTATAATTAGAATTGAGATTAATCTTTGAGAACCGTCTTACTCCATTCATCTAGCTGAAGAGGTCATTGATTTTTGGAAGAGGGTATTTATTCTGGATTTTCATAAAATTCAAGAAGACGACACTAGTGAAAAGCCTCAAACATATATCCGAATTTTATAAAGGAAAACTATAGTGCATAGCAGGATACACTGGTTCTAATAAATCCATTCTCCAAAAGATCCCATAATAATACTTTTAGCTCTAAGATATCATTAGGCTCCATATGATTAGTTGATGACCATATCAGTGTGATCTTGCGGTGAAATTAAATACTTAAATCAGTCTCTCAATGAGGTGGAAATATGGAGACTCCCTCTCATAAAAATCTATATACTTCTCGACTACTACAGGAAACTACTCTTCTACAAAATGGATGGAAAATAGTTCCATTATAATAAAATGACGTATAATAAGATTTAATATTCTACGATTTATCCAGTATTATACTATTCAAAGGTATCATTCATTAGTGAAGGTGAATCTCTACCAATATTATCAATCACATAAAAATATTTGTTGATAGTAATATAAAAAATACTAGACTGGATATTATGATTCTATGTTGAGTATCATGTAAAAATGACTAATCAATGTATCAATGAGATCCTAATAAAATATATATCTACTAATAATACACTCGCACTAGTATTAAATTTGAGAGAGATGATGATTGATGCTAGTAATAGTATCTATAATTGTAGCCCAATCGATAGGTTTGGTAATAATATTAATCATTCAAATAAATGATGTAGTATGAATTGAATAAATCACACCAGTATTGATGATTATGACTTATAACATAAATAAAATGTAAATTTTACGTTGAATAATGTTGGGAACTACCTATTTGAAGTCCTCTATTTTATGAAAAATTCCTATTCACGAACCTATTTCACCCTGATGCTATCAGGTCCACCTAGAGGTTATGGTGGTATATGTTGATTGAAGCATCACTCACCCCTAGTTAACCATTCAACACTAACTTTTCTACTATTGTTACCTCTAGGGGGCACCATGTGCACATCATGATAGTCCTTAGTCTCTACACTTCCACTATTGGGTAGGTCCAAAAATTATTCATCCATGGCTATCCTCAGTAACCCAACTAGTAGGGAAAACTAAATATCAATTTCCTGTAATGTCAAAAGGGAAACCATATCTATCACATAGCTAGATGGAACCAACTAACAATCCTTCTAATAGATAAATTTAAAATAAGGAGAAAATTTTCACTTATCTATAATGATTTATATTTATTTTTCATTGTTTGAAAATTGTTACCAATGAATCTATTATGAAATATATATTTTAATATTCTATAAAACTCTTAATCTCTAAGGAGATATAAAAAATTTAAATATAGTTGGAAATAGAAAAAAGGTATAGTTATAACCATAATATCCTATTCAAGGACCCACTAAAACATTTAATCATAAAGGTAGACATTATGGATAATATCATTAGAATATATATCATGTGTTATTTAAGCCTCACAACCCACTAAGAGACTATCATTCTACCAAACTAGAGGTACAAAATCTCCTGGACGCACACCATCCTCATTGTGGTGATATGATACAATTCCCTATGTAAGAACTCAACTGATGTCCATGATAAAGTAGCATTTTCGGGATGCTACACAATCAATAACCATTAACATCATTGTTTCTTTAAAAAATACTCAATGTATGAAAAATTATTTGGTCAAAGGTTTTCTAAACTAGATAGAAAATATGAGCCTTGGAATCTATCTAGTGTTCTACTTCTAGAAAATATAACTCACTATGAAACCTAGAAGGTATCAACATAGATAAATAATGAAGTGAAATTAGCCATCAAGTCGTTTCATCACACTCTATATAGACTACTATTATCAGTATAAGGGTCTTATCTTTATATAACTAGTGGCGGATCAACCCTCTACTCAACTAATGGGAGAAGAACCTCACTATACTGTTACTGGATATAATAATTGTTTCTAAAATTCTTAGTCTATGGGGGTGAATCATTGGAATGGGATTAAAACGACCCTACCAATATAGCTAAGCTACTAGCCAATGGGGTGGGATATTACATTTTATCATAATAACCCATGATTATTGAGTAATATATATATATATATATATATGAGTTTTTATATAAGAAATAATGAATGTTGACATGAAAGTTATTAATACCTGCCAATGATTAATTATTTATAAAATCCAACTAACTGAAATATAATGGAAAGAAGGGACAAACCTATGAGAAGGATGTGTGCCAATTTTTCAAATTAAATCCACTATAAAATATTGGTTAAATATTATTTTTATTTTTTATTTTTTGCAATTAAAAGAAAAATAATATGAAAAATTACTTTCTTTAACAAATAAGTGAATTCAAAAAGAAGATGAAATAATGAAATATAATGTTTAAAAAGGATAATGAAAGGTATACAATGAGTATGTTGAAGTAGTAGGAACTGAAAAATTAATTTAATGAAAGTAAATGATTCAGGGGGAAATTTATAACCACTGATTAAAATCAATTCTTCTTTTAATAAATTAAAATTGAGATTTTCAAAATAAAAAAAGACCAACTAATCTCCTTCACCAGAAGATTAATCTAGTATAAAAGTAATTTTAAAATTTTACCATAACTAGAACACTAAAGTGTACAATATTTTTCTGTTGATACTCAATAGAAATAATATTTCAGAATGTTTTTGATGTTTTGAAATTAATGTTTTAGAAATTGCATCCCTAATCAATCTCATAGAAATATAATGGAGTTTTGATTTAAAGTGCAAGAGAAGCAATTTTTCTTTACAAAAACTGGTATTGATCTCACTGATCGATTAAGATAATTGAAGGAAATACAAGTGAATAAGGGAAAAGTATAACCTAGTAGAATTAATATTCCCTGAGAACAACTTCTTAATTTAAAACAATAACCATTTTAGTTAATGAAATAATTACAATTTCGACATATAAGAAAAAAAATAAAAAGGGATAAATAAATTCCAAAAATAATCCTAGAGAATGAATGCTACTCATATGCTTCTTTGTTGTAGTCCCATATGTTTTGGAATCTCTATATTCATGGAATGTCTTGATCTTGAACTCTATTCTACAGATACAAGAATGTGAAAAATTCATTGAATGTCCAACGATTTTTTGATGCATGATGCCAAATTCTATATCTTATTTTTTCTACTAGTTCGTCACTATCCCCAGATGCCGACTTAGTTCGGTGTGCTTGAAATCACAAAAAACAATGTACTTTCTTCCCCCTTTACCATCACTTTAGCAAAACCCTTATAATTAACAATTAACCTAGACTAGATTTCTGTTTTGATTTTGTAGGGTTAAAATAATGAAAAATAGATAAAAAGTAATTATAATTGTAAAAATTAATCTCTCTTTAATAATTTAACAAATTAATAATGTAAAAAGTTTGTATTATTATTTATTTGATTTTAATGTTATATAAAATATCTAATCTTAATATTATGTTTTTTTAATTAGAATAATTAATAATATTATTTTTATTTGTAATTAATATTATTTTTAATAATTTTATTAAAATAATTTTATTTAAATACTCATATTAATTTATTGAATTTTATTATATTATGTTTTTATTAAAATATTAATATATATATTATATTATAATTATTAATGTACGTATTAAAATTTATTTTAATATATAAATATAACTATTAATAAAAATAACTATATAAACTTGTTATTATTGTCTTTTAAGATTATATTATTCTATTTTAATGAAAATAATTAGTTTTTTAATAAAGATAATTTAACTATTGTTATTAATTAATTAATTAATTAATTATTATTTCTATTTTTGAAAAAATATTAAAATATTATTATGATATTTATTTATTTATTATATTACTATAACAGGTTTTAACATATTATTTTAATTAATTATTATTTATTTATTATTAAGGTTATTGTTTTAATATTATTTAATTTCTTATTTTTATTTATCAATTTTTGTTTTGTGTTTCTCCTTATTATCTGCCCAAAGAGTTCATCCTCTAGAAGGGATTGAGCTCTTCCTCTCACATCACCAGTTATCCTCTTGGATTAGGTAGTGAAGGATTCACACTCTAGCAGCTCTGGTGGCAGTGTCACAAAGCAAGCGGTTGTGACTATTCCAACTCAATGGTGGCTTTATCTTATAGTGGCAAGACATTTGGATCTCAATAGGTGTTTTTTTAAGATTTCAGATATATTCATTACAGGATGGGGGTTTGACTGGAGACATTGATTCTATATCGATTCCTCCGTTGGTGGCTCGGTAATGGTGAGCTCGGGTGGTGGTGGTTCCAGAGTTCTTTAGATATAGAGAGGGATCGACTATTGTAGACTAGGTTTGGATCAGATGGGTTCAGATTCATGGTTCTTCTGGACATAATGGCTATAGAGGGTAGATCTTGTGTGGTTCTATTAATATTTCTTTTTTAGTTCCATCTGTGGGAGAGGGTGGTTCCAACATTGAGTAATGGAATAGGGTAAGGGAGTTTTTGTTGGGTTCTTGTGAAAATAGTTGTTGAAGACCCACCACTAATGTAGTAATGGTGGTGGGTTTTGATAATCACATTGAAGAAGGAAATAGGGGTGGGTGTGATTCATGGTAAAAGAAGGCGGGGGTCATCATTGGAAATATTTCCAACCATGGGTATATTTTTTGAAAAATTTAGGGATTCACCATTAGAAATATTTCCAATGGTGGGTAGATTTTCTATAAGAGGAAGGGAGTCACTGTTGGTAATATTTCAAATGGTGAGTAGATTTTTTGGTAAATAAAGGTAGTTGGCCGCGTTTTCATGACACGTCAAATTGATATTTATTTAAAGACGACCTTTTAGTCTAGGGAAGACCCTAGGTCATCTCTCAAGGAGCATTGGTAGTTTTAGATTATGTGTTTTTAATAAAAGTACTAAAATTGGGGGTTGTTTTGAAAATAGTTTGAGGATGAAATGACTTAATTGAAAGCTAAAAAGTTGAGAAACCTAATGGATTTTGAATACTATGAGATAAAAGTCTTCATTGTGAGTTCACTACACACATTTCAAGTTCATTGTTCATAGAGATTTATTTATGTTTGGATTAGTTCTTTTCTTTAAATTAATTGGAATACCGATTAATTCCTAAGATTTTATTTCAATGCTTAAAGAACCAAACTGTGACATAACAATAGTATTGTTATGGTCCAACACTTATGCATGGAATAAGATCTTCCAAAGTAGATTATAATATCATGAAGTTGCATATGAAAAGGATTCTTATGTTTTCCAATTGGAACAACACAATTCACAAACTCAAAACATCACACTGATCGGTTAGAAATTAAGAGCATAACATCCACATATATTAAAACAAGCATTAAAATATGAAATAATGTAAGGTACATGGAATGAAATGTTCAAAACCCAAAGTTACTCCAAACTAGTAGCTAATATATACATCAAAACTCCCTGGACATGTGTGTTTCTCTGCACGCTCGTGCGTCATTGGGCACATGAGACAAACTAAAAATTTTAACCTACTTACTACTTAGGATAGTGGCAAGATTGGGTCGAACCACAGGGAGACCTGTTGTTGTGTTTGGTGTTCTAAAAAAAATAAACTAAACAAAAACACACATTAAAAAACAAGTAAAAACACTTGATGATGGTGAATTGGAGTGAATGAGATTTAGTGTGTGAATAAGTGAGGGTGAGATGGTGAGTGCAATGTGAGTAGACAGAATTAGAGCAACAAGAGGAATTGGGGAGTGAACAACCAAAATATGAATAGGGGGAAGGTCCACCGGTCGATTTGATGTTTCTTAACCTTGTTCATGCACTGATATTAAGAAAAATGGATCTGACTAAAAGTAACCAGCCAGATTTTTCGTCTGGTCGGTTTGTGATGAACTATCTCTTATAGTCCCTCGACTGTAAAAGTCATTACATCCAATGGTGAAATTAAGTCAGCAGTCACCGAGATAAACTTGTTAGTTGAGTTCGGTGTGTCTCTCTCTTTCGATAATAATTCACTTTTCAATGAATTACTTATATTGAAACACTTTTTATTATGGTAAAAATAAGATAGTTTGTCACACGATCCTGTTGTTTTGAAAATAAGCTCGTCTGTAAATAGTAAGAGAGACAATCCAATTAAATGATGCAGTGCATGAATGATATTTAAACAGATCAAATCAACCAGCTTATTTTCCCCAAAGGAAATTAGTCGGACATAGTGGGTGGTTTTAATGAAATAGTAGAGTATGAAATAATGAAGTTCATACACTACTGAAAAAATGGCCTATACCCACGGTTCAAAACTGTTGGTATAGACCCCAAAACCGTGGGTATAGCCTATACCCACGGTTTTGGGAACCGTGGGCTGGAACGGCGTCGGTATAGGTCCCCATCATATACCCATGGTTTTCTAAAACCATGGGTATAGGTGTCCTTCCACCGTGTCACCGAAACATAGCCAATTGCCACGGTGTCAACGGCTTTTACCCACGGTTTCCAAACCGTGGGTATAGGTCCTAAAATAATGTCGGCGCCGAGTTTGGATTTGCAACCTCTTCGCTGCAAGAACCACATCTAACCACTACCCTAACTTCACTTATATGTATATATATATATTTAGTTAAATATAGTTATAAAAACCATGGGTATAGAGTGAAGAACCATGGGTATAGGATTCCTACAAAAAAATCCCTTCCCGCGGGAAAAAACATTTCCCGCGCACACACCGGAAACATATACCCACGGTTTTTCATAACCGTGGGTATAAGTGTTTTAGCCCAGACCTATCCCCACGGTTTTGGGAAACCATGGGTATAGTTCACTTTTCAAAACCTATTCCCATGGTTTGCTAAACCTATGGGGATAGACCCAGCTATACCCACAGTTTTGGAAAACCGTGGGTATAGGTCATGAAAAGTCACCTATACCCACGGTTTTCCAAAACCATGGGTATAGGGGTACCTATCCCCAAGTTTTTGGGGAAAACCGTGGGGATAGGTCCATTTTCCAGTAGTGATATTAAATTGAGTCGCAGAAAAACAGAGCATAAGGAATACTAAAATGTTGAACTCCCTGCTACTTCTCCTAAAATTACTAGTTCCTGCTGCTCAATGGTTGAAGTGACACTGGGATGCACTCGATGTCCCGCCCTGGGAATCAAGGTGTGAAAAAAATGCTCTGATATCGTACTCCAATCTGCTCCAAGGAAGATGGTGTAAGTTCCACCTGCTATGCTCCACCGGTCTAGATCAAAAGTCTTGCTGCTTGTCTCTCTGGATCCTTGTGTCTTTGTCTCCCAATTCCTGCTCCGCTGTTACCATATTTTCCTCTCCCACCTCTCGTACATTTATCACCCAACCGAAGTCTCTGGAATCACCCCTGAAGAGTTCTCTGGCCTGAGCATGGGGCTTTCACTGCACTGCTCCTCCCACGCTGGTCACCAGAGCAGTTGCACTTAATAGATTCCATGGGTGCGCACGCGGCGAGCCACTTCCTTCCCTGGACACAGCAAATCCACATGGCGTGATTTTATGTGCACGTCACTACCTTTTAAGTGAACTCAATGTAAGTGCATCCCGCCCCCTACAAAAAAAACACAGAAGAACCAAAACAAGTAAAACAATTAAAATAAAACTAAAATTAAATAACTATCTATTAACATTGTTACATATATTAGTTAATAAAAATACTTATTAATATATATATAAAATACATAATATTAATACTAAAATATGTAAATATTATTATTATTATTATTATATACTAATATTATATATAAGCTTATATAATATTATTAATATACCTATAAATATTATAGTATAGTAATTGATATATATGTAATATATTATGTTTATATTATATGTTATTATAGTTATATTATGTATATTCTAATATATTAAGTATATATTATATAAAAGTAATTATATAGTATAATATAAACCAAACAGAAAAATAAAACACAAAAAACAGGGGGGGCTTCAGCTCTGTTCGGCGCAAATGAGAGGGGGGCAGAGTTGGGTTCATGCAGCTTCGCAGGAGGGATGAAGGCAACTGTGTGGGTTCACGAGGAGGGTTTCAGCTTAGAGAGGCAGGGGTTGCGGTGGCTCTGATGAGGTGAGACGACGACACAGAAGCGTAGCGGAGATGGAGGAAGGGCCAGCGGGGAGTAGCAGGCTGCGACTAGCAGCGAGGTCCGAGTAGCAGCGCGATGCGGGCTTGGGTGAGGCTTCCAGTGCGGCTGCTTTGGTTCGGAGGCAGGGGAGAAGGTGAGGTGGAGTGGCCGGTGGTACTGGGTTCGAGCAGGAGGCGATGGCACACAGCAGGGGCACTGGTGGCATTGGATGAGGAGTAAAATGAATCTATCGGTGCGGAAAAGTCTACTGGTGAGGTGAATGCTGTATCATTGAGGAAATGAGGGAGAAATGTTTCTTTGTGGTAAAGGAGGAAAAGGAAAAAAGAAAAAGGTGTAAGGGTAGGTGGAGTGGAGGTGTATCGGTGAGGTAATAAAAAATGGGAAGCGGTGAGGTTTTGTGTATCGGTATCAAGGCTACTGATAGAAAGGGTTAATGGTGTGGTTTTTTGTATTAGTAGCATGCTACTGATTGAAAGGGTTAACAGTGAGGTAGGCTGTATCGGTGAGGTAGGCTGTATCGGTGAGGATTTGCGGGGCTAAGCAGTAACGGTGAGGATTTGTGTATCGGTGAGGAAGGTCACCGATAAGGGCGGGACCGTGCGACCGCAACACCTGCGAACAAACAAAACAAAGAAAATTAAATTAATAAAATAATTTAATAAAACTAAAAAAATAAATCAATAAATAAATCAAATTCAATAAAATGGAATAAAAAACTAAAAACAACAAAGTGAAATAATAAAATTAATAAAACTTTATTTAAACAAATGAATTAATTTGGGTTTAAAAAATAAACAAACTTAATTAAAGAACAAATTAAAAATATTTACAGTAACTTGCTTAAATTATTTAATTAATTAATTAAATAATTAATTATATTTAAGAATAAAAAATATTAAACGAATAAAATTAAATTGTTAAAACTAATTAAATTATTAAAAGACTACAAACAAAAAAGTGTTATTTATTTACAATTTAAAGAATAAAGCATTAATTAATTTAATAAATTAATTAGTAAACTAACTAGAATGAAAAATTATAAAAATAAAAAAATAAATAAATAAAATTCTAATTCACAAGACTAAGTTAATTTAAGACTTATTTAAAATGACACTAATGTACATTAAAACACATTTTTTAAACTAAAAACGGATTATTTAACACAGCAAGTACAAAAACACAACACATATCAAATATTGACAAAAAAATCATTTTGGTATAAAAAAAGTCAATAGAAAATACAAAAAGGATGTGACAAAGAGTGTTAAAACAGTTCCACATCAAACTCCCCCAAACTTAAATCCTTGTTTGTCCCCAAAAAAATACATTCCTTAGACTTTAAAACAGAAATATAATTTGTGAGTTTCATCTCAAAGAGTTCATGATTAAACTTTAATATATAGAGGAGGAGGACCAAACAATGAGTCAGGTCTTTCAAGGGTATTCAAAAATGATGTCCTGCCTAGCATCAAATACTCACTAGATGTCAAAAGCCTCACAAATTCATACACTGTCAAGTATGTCATGCCTCCTAATTGTACTCATTAATCGTCCTACTTCACCTTCCAATTCAAGTTCTAATTCAAGGAGTGTTCATAGGTTAGATGAAGTGGAAATCAAAATTTGACCAAGGGAAGCTTCCCTTCTCACCTTCCCTCAGGTTCCAAAAATTAAAGTCCATTAATTTGATCACTTTATTGATTCAACCCAATGAAAATTAACCAATTCAATTTCTCCCTTCTTCACCTAGTTTCAAAATTCCCCTCACCTTAATGAGTTCATTTTTGACAATGGAACTTTATTTTAATCCTACCCAGCCATATTCCATGTGCAGAGCATTGTGCATAGAACTTATTAAAATTGAAATTGGATTTATTTATTCATAGAAACGCACCCAATGCACATTGTCTCAGATACTCACTGTGGGATCCCATTTATCCATTTTACTCCAGTTACAAAGGACTTAATTAATAATCATTCAAATTGACTTCCTAAAGTGATTGAATTTTTTTTTAATAAAGATGTGAGTCCCCTAGGTTCCAATGAGAAATTCAAGTTACTCCAAGTCATGATCATCATCCCAAAAAACCTATCCCATCACACTCTCATCCTCAATTCCTATACAGACAGTTCCATAGACACAGTGAACAATTGCACTCAGCTATCACTCATGCTTAACAGTTTCTGACTCAGTGCCACTCTCAACATCCAGCAAACAGTTATCCACTAAATAGGACATAAATGAAGTACCAATGAACCTCTAATGACCATCATGTGATGAAAGAATTTGAAAATTTTTAAAGGATGTTTGAACTATTTTTTGAAAAAATGAAAAAAAGTGACCATTTTTTTAAACAACCACAAACTCAGGTTCAAGAAGGGGGAATTCAACATGACACTAGAATGACCCCTCTACCCCACACTTAAAATCCAAAATTGTACGCAATGTTGATTGTCAAGGTGGGAGACAGTTTAATTACAAAACAGATAGAAATTTTAGCTGAAAAAGGATATGGAGGGGGTATCAATGAAGTTCAAAAATTTTCTTTGCCACAAAAAAAGTAAAAGAAAATAAAAACAAAAACAAAAGAACCCAACCCCACCAACCATCACCATCAACCATGTCTAGTTTTATTCATAAAATGTTCATTCTTTGAAGCAGTGTGAGCAGAAATAATATTTTATCAATTTACTTCAAATGGTAGCATGATTAACAATAACGTGCATCGGCAACTCAATGAAATTGAAAGAAATGGGTGAAAGAATGTTCTATAAATCAGCTCAAAATAATTTTCAACTCTCTAGATACTATCAGCTACACACCCATGTAAGAAAACACATTCATTTCTCACATATTAGGAGGAAGTCCTCCACACTTAGTTCACATTGAAGAGTAAGCAAGTAATTGAATGTGAAAAAGGCATAACAACACTTCCCTGAAATATTGGACCTTTAACATTGGATTTCATCAACAGATCCTCTTCAACATAACTGGATTTTTACTCCTCTTCATTAACCTACAAATTAAAATAAGTAATATAAGATTACAGAGTTTGAAGTTCAAGATGAGTAACCCAAGAGAGTGAGTACAAAGAAATGTTATCCATAAAATGTAGTGCATTGCTCCCTGGGGTTTTCTTGGCCATGTTTCTAGTAGCAACAAATCTCTCTAAAACAACAACAGATCATGAGGAACCATCGGCAGTTAATTAATTTAAACAGAGAACAAGAAGTAGGGATTAACTTTATTGAAAAAAATAAAATAAAAGAAAAACTACTAAGCAACCATGGGTTAGTTCCCATCCAACACTGAGTTTATAGTCCTCAGTTAGACTTGAATCAGCTCATTCCTCAAAAAGAGATATGGCATCCAAGCCCTTTGGATTCCCTTAAATGAAGTGCTTTATTCTTTGACCATTAACTAAGAAAGGTCGATTCTCTTCTCCAACCAGCTCAACAGCTCCATTAACCAAGACTCTAACAATAGTAACGGGTCCTGACCACTTGGACTTCAACTTTCCTGGAAACAGCTTCAATCTTGAATTGAAAAGCAGGACCCTATCACCACCCTTGAAATTCCTATTTTGAATGAGTGAGTCATGAAAAGCTTTTTTTCTTTCTTTGTAAATTTCAGCATTCCCATAAGACTCTCTTCGAATCTCATCCAGCTCATTCAGCTCTAGCAGTCTCCTCTCTCCAGCATATTTAAAATCAATTTTATGTGCCTACACTGCCCAATAAGATCTCTGTTGTAACTCCATAGGTAGATGACATGTTTTCCCAAAGAGTAGCCTATACGGTGACATTCCTACAAGAGTCTTATAAGTAATTCTGTAGGCCCAAAGGGCCTCATCTAACTTCCTTGACCAGTCCTTCCTAGAGCTAGACACTATTTTCTCTAAAATCTGTTTGATCTCTCTGTTTGAAACTTATGCTTGCCCACTAGACTATGGGTGGTAAATAGTGCATGTGCTATGTGAGAACCCACACTTCTCCATCAAACCTTTGAACTTATAATTCTTGAAGTGAGTCCCATTATCAGTGATGAATGCCCGAGGCACACCAAATATGAAAAATATGTTTTTCTTAATAAATTTCACAACACTAGCAGCTGATTTATCAGGCAGAGCTACTGCCTCAACCCAATTGGACACTTAGTCCATAGCAACCAAAATGTGCTCATTCCCATAAGAAGATGTAAATGGTCCCATGAAGTCCAAGACCCACACATCGAAGATTTCAACCTCCAGGATACCTTTTTGGGGTAGTTCCTGCCTTCTTCCAACATTTCCCAACATTTTACATTTTGCACAGCCAATAACCAGACTCCTAGCATCTTTAAACAGTGTTGGAAAGTAGAAACCAGCCTGTAGGACCTTTTGAGCAGTCCTTTCTTCTCCATGGTGACCACCCCAAGGTAAAGAATAGAAGCTCTCATGTATGGGTAAAATCTCATCCTCAACCACAAATCTTCTTAGAATCCCATCAGCACACCTCCAAAAGAGAATAGGGTCATCCCAAAAATAATATTTCAGTTCATATATAATCCTCTTCCTCTGGTTGTGTGAGAGATCCCTGGGCATGACTCCAGCTACCAAAAAGTTGGCATAGTCTGCAAACTAAGCAGATTGCTGCACAGAAGCAACAAACAATTGTTCATCAGGGAAAGAACTGTTGATCTCTTTTGGTTCCTTACTTGGGGAATTGGGCAATCGGGATAAGTGATCTGCAACTACATTCTCAGCCCCTTTATTATCCTAAATTACTAAATCAAACTCCTGTAACTGTAAGGTCCACCTCATGAGTCTGGGCTTTGAGTCCTTTTTAGCCAGAAAATACTTAAGGGATGAATGATCTATCAAAATTATGATCCTTGATCCTATCAAATACTACCTGAACTTTTCCAAAGAAAACATGACAGCAGCCAAATCCTTCTCAGTGGTAGAATAATTCTTCTAGGAATCATCTAGCAGCTTTCTTGCATAGTAAATAACATTTAATTTCCTATCCTTTCTCTGCCCTAACACAGCTCCTACTGCAAAGTCACCAGCATCACATATAACCTCAAAGGGAAGCTTCCAGTCAGGAGCAGTGATTACAGGTGAAGTATTCAACATCTCCTTGAGCAGATTAAAGGCCACTAGACATGTCTCATTGAAGACAAAGGGTGTGTCCTCAAATAGCAAGGAGCACAGGGGTCTAGTAATCTTAGAAAAGTCCTTAATGAACCTACTGTAGAACCCAACATGACCCAAAAAACGTCTAATTCCTTTGAAATTTTCAGGTGGGGGAAACTATTGAATGACCTCAATTTTAGCATTATCGAACTCTAGCCCCTTCTTAGAGACTTTGTGTCCCAAGACTATGCCTTCAGTGGCCATGAATTTTCACTTTTCCCAGTTTAAGATTAAGTTGGTATCTTGGCATCTTTCTAATACTAGTTCCAGGTTTTTCAGATAGTTCTCAAAGTTATATCCCACAATATAAAATTCATCCATGAAAACTTCAATAATCCTCTCTATCATGTCTAAAAATATTTCCATCATACATCTCTGAAAAGTGGTAGGAGCACCACACAAGCCAAAGGGCATCCGCCGGTAGGCAAATGTACCAAATGGACATGTGAAGGTGGTTTTCTCTTGGTCCTCAGGTGCAATGGAAATCTGGTTGTAACCAAAATAACAATCAAGAAAGAAGAAGAATTCATTTCCTGCCAATCTCTCTAACATTTGACACAAAAAATGTCATGGGGAAGTGATGCTTTCTTGTGGCAGTATTAAACTTTCTGCAGTCTATACAGACTCTCTATTTATTCACTACTCTTGTCTGGATTTTCTCATTCTTTTCATTAGTGACCACTGTCACTCCACTTTTTTTGGGTACCACCTGGACATGATTGACCTAGGGGCTATCAGAAATAGGAAAAATTATTCCAGCATCAAGCAATCTAATCACTTCTTCTCTCACAACTTCCTTCATGTTTGGGTTGAGCCTTCTCTGGGATTCTACTCTAGGCTTACAGTCAGGTTCCATGGGGATGTTATGCATACAAAAGGCTGTACTTATCCCTTTGATATCAGCAATTGACCAGCCTATGACAGACTTGTACTTCCTCAAAATAGTAAGAAGACTTTGCTATTAATCTACTTCCATATTGGATTAAATGATCACAATAAGGGTGTAATTGACTCCTAAAAAGGAATATTTGAGATGGGTAGGTATGTGCTTGAGTTCAAGGGTGGATGGTGACTAGCTTGAGGGAAGACACTTGGGCCTGTGTGGCCCATGGTCTTCATGCTTCCTCTTGAAGAAGGCAGTAGACAAGGCTTTTTCCTTAGTGAAAGAGGTTCCAAAAGATACCTCCTCAAACATGGACTCCTCTCTCGTGGTAATAATGTGATCCAAAGAAAACTCATCTAGGTTCTCCAAAAATTCTTCCTCATACTCATCAACAAATTCTCTCTCCTTACTTGAGCTAATCCCCAAGCAAGAGGAAGCATGGATTTCACGTTCACTATTGATTTCAGCTATCATTATCAGAAACTCTTCTTCCTCCTTATCAACATTACTCTCGGCAACTAGCATCTCATCTTTTTGGAAACTTGGGTGGGTGGGTTCTTGGATTTTCTTAAACACATTGAATTCTTATTTCTGTTCACCCAAATTGAAAATCAGTTTCCCCTTGGACACATCTATCACAGCTCCCCCTGTGGCCAAGAAGGGCCTACCAAGAATGATAGGAACCTCATGGTCACACTCCATATCAGGGATAAGAAATTCAGAAGGAAAAAAGAGTTTTCCTACTCCCACTAACAGATCATCAACCCTACCCACTGGGTGAGTAATAGACCTATCAGTAAGCTGTAACACAACAGTGGTGGGTTGGGGAACTCCTAATCATAGGTGATGAAAAAGTGACAGTGGAATCAGATTAATACTAGCACCTAGATCACACAAACAGTTGAACTTACCACCACTATCCCCAAATGTGCAAGGGATGACAAAGCTTCCAGGGTCCTAAAGCTTAGGAGGTATCCTATTCTGCAAGACTGCATTACACTCCTCTATCAAGCTATAGGTGTCAAATTATTCTAAGGTCTTTTTGTTTGAACAGATTTTCATGAGCGATTTCAGATATGATGGGCTTTGAATCAATGCTTCCATGAATAAGATATCAATGTTTAGTTTTTTAACCACTTTAAAAAATTTCAACAGTTCAGAATCATGAATTGGTTTCTTAATTCTTTGAGGGAAGGGGATTACAGGGGCTAAATTCCTTACAATTGGTTTCCAGATTCAGGTTCTTTCAAATTTGAGTTTCCAGTTTCATCTAGTTTATCATTTTCATCATTTTGGGGTTCTTTACTAGGATCTTGGTGACTTTGGATACCACTTCTGGTGGTCATAGCCATGGAATTATCCCTAGGATTGGCTTCAGTGGTGTTGGGCAGCCTACCCATTTCTTTATTACTAGCACTACTAGAAATTCAGGCTATAGCCACGGTTCTAAACCGTGGCTATAGGCCCTTAATCCGTGGCTATAGTTAATAGCCACGGTTGGAGAAACCGTGGCTAAGTTTGGCGTGGCTATAGGCCCAGCCCTATATCCACGGTTCAAACCGTGGCTGTATACCTAATGCCACAGTTTGAACTGTGGCTATACTAAAGGTCGTACAGGCTTTATTGTCACGGTATAAAACTGTGGCATTAGGTCTATAGCCACGGTTAAAAACCATGGCAATAAACTAATAGCCACGGTTTAAAACCGTGGCTATAGGTTCTCCAAATCCATAAAAAATACCCCCCCAAACCCCGTGAAACCCCACTGGACACCCCCCTGGACACCTCCTACACCCCTCCCTATGCCCTGCAGACCCCCCCTGCCCTCCTCCCAACTGCCTTGCAGACCCCCCCCCCTTGCTGGACAGGCCTCCCCCTTGCTGGACAGCCCTCCCCCCTGCTGGACAGCCCTCCCCCTGCTGGATATCCCAGTACAGCCCCCTTACACCCCCATGCCCCCCATGGACAGCCCCCTTACACCCCCCTAGACAGCCCCCTTGAACACCCCCCTGCACCTCACTAGACTGCCCCCCCCCCCCAGACAGCCCCCTTGAACCCCCACAGGACAACAGTAAGGCAAAGAGCTGAATGATTCCAGTTATGCATGGTCTGAAAAAGAAATTTCAGTGAAGGGTTGACGTGAAGGAACAATATGTCCCTAGGCTGCAATTGATTCCACTTGATGATGAAGTGACAATTCAGAACATGCTTCCAGGTACAATTGATTATCACAGATTGGGGAAGTTTGTCTTACCTTCTGCTCTCAATGTCCAAGTCGTACGAACTCTCTCGATGGGGTTGGATCCCAGTAATAAGTCATCACTGGAGCCTAGACCATGTGTTGAAGATTCAGAAATTTGTGGTGCTAGAGTTCAAAGGAAAGGAGATGATCTAGAGGCTGAGTATGGAGACGGACGAGGAAAAACTTTTTTATTTGCAGTAAACATTCCAGAAGTGTGCCTTAGAAGTTTCCAGACTGGTTCTTTTCCTTGGTTAGCAGTTCCATGGCAATTCTACAGAGCTATTGTTCACTACTTGGTACCTGGCTGGGTGAATGCTGTTGTTCAGCCCAACACCAAACCACAACACCCCCTACCCCTGCCCAGTCCCCTCCCCCCTGCTACTTTCCCCCCCTCCCCCTACTAGTTCCCCCCTCTCCCCTGCCAGTCCTACCCCCCCCCAAACCCCCCAGGACAGACCCCCCCAGACCTTGGACACCCCCCCAACTGCCATCCCCCCCCACCCAGGACAGACCCCCCCAGACCCTGGACACCCCCACCCTACTTCACTCCCCCATGCACCCTTGCACACCAGCATTCCCCCCAACCTCAGCCTGCCCCCTCCCCCATGTTGGACAACCCTCCCCCCTGCTGGACACCCCTCCCCCCTGCTGGACAGCCCTCCCCCCTGCTGGACAGCCCCCTACTGGACAGCCCTCCCCCTGCTGGACAGCCCTCCCCCTGCCGGACAACCCCCCCTGCCGGACAACCCTCCCCCCACACCTCCCCCCTGTTGGACAGCCCTCCCCCTGCTGGACACCCCCTCCCCCCCGCACCCCCTGCACCTGCACCCCCTTCCCCTTCCCCTCTCCACCCTCCCCCCTGCCCCTGCCCCCTGCCCCCTGCACCCCTGCCCCCCTGCCCCCTCCCCCTTCCCCCTGCCCCCCTGCACCCCAACACCCCCACCCCCCGCACCCCCCTGACCTTGCCCCCATCACCCCTCCCCCCATCCCCCCTGCCCCCCTCCCCCCAGCACCCCCTGCAGTACATATACATGACTGGGGATTTGGCTCCCTCTCACTCAATCCAGGTGCAGTACATATACATGACTGGGATCGGAAATTCAACCCATATGAAATTGGTAAGACCTCAGTTCAAGTATGGGTTAAAATCTATGGCTTAAACTGGGTTTTATGGAATCCTAGAATTCTATATGACATTGCATTAGCTGTTGGAGTTCCAGTTAAGATGGATCGAGAAATTGAAATAGCTCGATTTGGCCATTATTCTAGATGTCTAATTGAAATAGACCTTTGCTCCACATTAGTAGACAATGTTTGTTTATCTACTGATGAAGAGGAGCTGGAACTTAGTGGAATTTGAGAACATACCAAAATTTTTCCCAGATTGTAAGGTCATTGATCATGAGGGTAAAAACTGCAGAAGATCTATTATTTTCACCCTTTGTTCTCAACGAGCACATGATCATAAATCATGTTCCAACCTTGATTTGGAGAGGAAAACAATAAAAAGCAATAAATCTTGCACCTCTGGTTCTGACAACCCTAGTGCACAGGTAAACATAAATCTGAAGGAAGATGGACAAGACACAGTGAAGGAGGCAGATATTGTTAATAAACAAAACCAGCCTGCCTCTGTTTCTCATTTTTTTTGAATCTGGGAAAGTGTAGTGTGGGATTCCTGCTTATGCTGACCATTCTGTTGATGCAAAAGCTGCTACACCTGGTTCTAAAGAAGTATGTATACTTCTAGGGGAGCCTTATTTTGATCAGACTACTTCTTCTAGTGTGCAGGTGGTGTCAAAATCAAAGACAACAAAACAGATTGCTGAACAGCCCCGCCCCCTGCCGGACACCCCTCCCCCCTACCGGATAGCCCGCCCCCTGCCTGACAGCCCGCCCCCCTACCGGACACCCCTCCCCCCTGCTGGACAGCCCCGCCCCCTGCCTGGACACCCCTCCCCCCTGCTGGACACCCCTCCCCCCTACTGGACACCCCTCCCCCCTGTTGGACATCCCTCCCCCCTGCTGGACAGCCCCGCCCCCCTGCTGGACAACCCTCCCCCCTCCCGGCCACCCCTCCCCCCTGCCGGACACCCCTCCCCCTTGCTGGACACCCCTCCCCCCTGCTGGATAGCCCTCCCCCTACTGGACAGCCCCTCCCCCTGCCTGCACAGCCCCTCCCCCTGCACCCAGCCCTATATCCAGCCCCCACCCCCTACATCCAGCCCTATATCCAACCCCCCAATGGACCCCCTAGACAATGGATGGATGTCATGGTCTATTGCTAAAAGACCGAATCCGGCTGCTGAAATCAGCAGTAAGTAAGAAGAGGTAAATGAAGAAAAATGAATAAAATTTTCCCAATATACTTGGGGGAAAGAATTAAGGAAACTATGTTGGACTGGATTTTAAGTAGGCTGCTCTTGTTTTTCTGAAGTGGCAGGGCTGATTGGATCTAAAATAAGTGAGTTGGAACAGGAATTTAGATGAGGGCTTCAAATGTTAAGGGGTCTGGTTTAATTGGTTGGAATTGGGTGAGGTTTGGAATGGTTTTAAAGTGGGATGCCTGGTGGAAAATGTGGGGTTGGTGGCTTAGAAGTTGAGAGGTGGGTAGGCCTGATTGGTGGTCAAGTTATGGATGGGTTGCCTAGGTGTATTGAAAAATGGTGGGGGACTGGAAAAGAGTTCATAGTGGCTAAATTGAAGTGGGATCTTGGAATTTTAGTAGGGATTGAGTTTGGATTTTTTAGTGAGAGTGGAAATGGCCCCGGAATAGATGGTTTGATTTTGGTGGGTTGGCCATGGGATTTTTATAGTGCATCGAAAAAGAGTCACTAGCAGGGCTTGGTTTGGTGTGAAATTCAGTCAAATGGTTGTGGGAACCATCATGGAAGCAACTACCAAATACAGACCAGAGCTAGTCTCCTCTACAGTGAAGACCCTTCATGGAAACTCTTCAAGAAAACCAGGTCTCCAGTTGCATCTTTGTCCATAAAAAACAAGCCTTGTTTTCATAGGCCCAAACAGACCTCCCTTTGCCAGCTTGTGGGGGAAATGTGGGAACTCCAGCATGAAATAGGCCCTCAGAATAGAACAGCCTCTTTGGAATTGCATCAAATAGATTTTTTGCAACCTTTAAAACTCAACTTGGAAGTGATCATCCTCCTCCAATGAGTGCTACATGAGATGAGGGAATTATGGAAGGAATTTCATCTAAAACAGCCAAAAGTAGACATTGAATTTCCATCACAACAGGCTGATCCGGTTCAGACGACATGTGCAGAGGATGAGGATGATCTGGTTCGGAAAACATGTGAAGAGGATGAGGAAAAATAAGAATTACCGAAAAAATATTATGTGATACATGTACAATAAAATATGCCAGACAATTCCAAACTAATGTTTTCATTTGAATTGAGCCTTTGTACTACCTGCTATGCGCGTTTTGTGGAAAGATGGATGAGAGGCAGCACTGAGAGGAGATATAGTTTAGGAATGAGGAAATATGAAAAATTATAGAGCTAACCATTCAATGTTTCTCTAAGGTGGAGTAACCGCCACAGGGTGTCGTCCTGGAGCAGGGAAAAATCACGGCGTGACCGCGGCGTGACTGCGGCGTGACCGCGGCGTGACCGCGGCGTGACCGCGGCGTGACCGCAGTGTGACCACAACGTGTTTGCCCGGTCCAGCAACATCCCCCCTATCTGGACACAACTCCCCCCTATCTGGACACCCCCTCCCCTGTCTGGACACCCCCCTAATATCCCAAATCTAGAATCCCACTTACCCTAAAAGACAAGAGAGACCCCAAAAATAGATTTAAACTGAACTCAAAAATGAGAAAATTCAATCTAGTACATAACATCGATCATTATATCTATTCAAATAATAATGTCAAATACCTCCAGATCATGCACTAAGAGAACCCACACCACTTCAAAGTTAGAAACCATCACATAACACACATGAAATTTAAAACATTACATGGAACTCTTTACTAAAGGCATGTATGGATCCAAAAAGAATTATATAGTATTTGGATTTAAGAACTACATTTAAACTAAAATTGATGATATAAAAGAATGAGTAACTTCAATACTAATTAACTCTAACAACATAGAGATAAAAAATAAACACCATACCTTTATAGTAGCTGGACATGGTATAGATTATTTTAGTTCATACTCTACAATATAAAGAAATTTAGTATTAGCTCCCCCTCATCACTCTTGCACCATCCCCCCCCCCGGCCCCCTGCTACCCCAGCCCCCCTCCCCACCCCCTGATACCCCACCCCCTGCCACCCCCAGCCCACCTCCACCCCCCCACAGCCCACCTGCACCAGCCCCCAACCCCAACCCCTAGCTGCACCAGCCCCCCCCCCCCCAGCCCCCTGCCACCCCCAGCCCACTAGCACCAGCCCCCCCCCCCCCCCCCCCGCAGCCCACCTGCACCAGCCCCCAACCCCAGCCCCCAGCTGCACCAGCCCCCCCTTCTACCCCAGCCCACCTGCACCTGTCCCCCCTCCCCAGCCCCCCTGCTACCCCAGCCCACCTGCACCAGCCCCCCACCCCTCACAGCCCACCTGCACCAGCCCCCAACCCCAGCCCCCTGCACCAGCCACCCCCCAGCCACCTGTTATCCCCAGCCCCCCTGCCACCCCCCAGCCCACCTCCACCCCCCCTGCAGCCCACCTGCACCAGGTGTGGTCATAAATCTACTATGACTGTATATTTCATAGGCAATATCAGGTCCCATGGAAATCAGAGTACATAATGCTACCAAAAATATTATCATAATGGATTTTACACCTGAATTGAATATCATCATCAACAATGGGTTTTTGTGTTGAAGAAAATTTAAAGTGTTTTACTAGGAGTACATTGGAAATTTTGAGAGATTCAAACATGTGTCTATTTTTAATATTTAATATTTAACCATTTTGAGATAAGTAAGAAAATTTATTTGGTCTATCTCTAACAATTTCAATGACTAAGGTTTTATTAGCTATGCCTAAGTCTTTCACTTCAAACTTACCATTATTTTGTGATTTTACAATAATTATGAGGCTCATGTTTTTACAATTTGTAATCATGTCATCAATATAAATCATCAGATTTCATGTAGTACTGCATTAAACAAAACATTGGAATTATGATTTGAAATAGAGTTACCAGATTTTATAACACCGTGCTCACTATCTATAGGTGGTGAAATAGTTATACGTGGTGCCTGTGGAGTATTTGTGGGATGTTTTATGATATTTTACAGATCTGGAAAGCACTGCATTTTCTCTATAGAGACATTCATAACCTTCATGGGCTTAGGTTCTTGGACAGCCCCCTTGCACCCCCTTGCAACCCCCTGGACAGCCCCCTTGAACACCCCCCTGCACCCCCCATGCCCCCCTTAGTCCCCCATGCTCCCCCCTGCACCCCACCGGACAGCCCCCATGCTCCAACTGGACAGCCCCACTGGACAGCCCCACTGGACACCCCCTGCACCCCCTGGACAGCCCTCCCCCCTGCCGGACACCCCTCCCCCCTGCTTTGACAGCTCCTCCCCCTGCTGGACACCCCTCCCCCGGCTGGACACCCCTGCCCCCTACACCCTACCCCCTGAACCCCACTGGATAGCCCCCATGCCCCAACTGGACAGCCCCACTGGACACCCCCTGCACCCCCTGGACACCCCTCCCCCCTGCTGGACACCCCCCCTGCCGGACACCCCTCCCCCTGGCCCTTTCTACACCCCCTGTAATGTGTTTCTATTGATATAAATGATCATCTTATTGAGGTATGTTTTGTATTAGAAAAAATACCAAAGTACAATGATCATTGTAGGATGATAGGCCATGCCACTGATAAGTGCAGAATTGTACAGAAATTATGCAAGACATCCTCTATTAATACTTCGTTGAAAGATGCTCTGAAAGGGAAAAATATTAATACCATGGTGTGACCGTGGAGTGACCGCGGCGTGACCACAGCGTGTTGACCCGATCCAGTGACATCCGCGGGGCATCATCTTCTGGCTAGGAGCGAAGGAAGCAGGAGGAGGTTGAAATGCTGGTGGAAGGGGGCTGGTTGCAGGTGTTGGGTGGATGGTGCGGGCAGATTCGATGGTGGCAGGGGGGCTGTTGTGGGCTGGAATGCCGATGGCATCTGGCTAAAATGAAGGTGGAAGGGGGCTGGTGTGGGCTGGATGTGGTTGGAGCAGGGAAAATCACGGCATGACTGTGGCGTGACCGCGGCGTGACTGTGGCATGACCGCGGCGTGACCGCGTCGTGACCGCAGCGTGACCGCAGCGTGTTGGCCCGATCCAGCGACATCCGCGGGGCAGCAACTTCCGGCCAGGAGCGAAGGGAGAGGGAGGAGGCTGGAATGCGGGTGGAAGGGGGTTGGTTGCAGGTGTTGGGGGGATGGTGCGAGCTGATTCGAAGGTGGTGGGGGGGGGGGGCTGTTGCGGGCTGGAATGCTGGTGGCAGTGGGCTGAAATGAAGGTGGAAGGGGGCTGGTGTGGGCTAAATGTGGATGGAGCAGGGCCAAATCATGGAGTGACCGCGGCGTGACCGCGGCGTGACCGCGGCGTGACCGCGGCGTGACCGCGGCGTGACCGCGGCGTGACCGCGGCGTGACCGCAGCGTGACCGCGGAGTGACCGCGGCGTGACCGCAACATGTTGGCCCAATCCAGCGACATCCGCGGGGCAACATCTTCAGACCAGGAGCGAAGGGAGCGGGAGGAGGATGGAATTCTGGTTGAAAGGGGCTGGTTGCAGGTGTTGGGGGGATGGTGCGGGCTGATTCGAAGGAGGCAGGGTGGGTGTTGCGGGCAGGGCAGATGTTTAGACATAAATACACCGACCGAGATGCTCGGATAAACCAAGACTCCATTGCTCGGATAGAGGTGATCTAGCAATACTTCTGCATGAAGTAACTATCAAAAGGTTATAATCATAGATGAAATGGTTCAAGATAACCAGACACAGTATGAGAATTTTAATGTAAAACAACCAAATGAAGGGGTCGTGCAATGACACGAATGGGCAGAGTGAGAATATCGGATTGATCATCGGATGGAGTACACTGCAATCAGAGGAAAGAATATGCGCTGTGAGAATACAATATGCAATGGAGGATCATCGGATGGTCCAATAAAATATTACGCTAAGTAGACACCCTATGATCAGACGATTCAGGTATAACATACCTGGTAGTAGAAAAGTTAAAAGACTATGATATGAATCTACATACACAAGAGTTGGAGCACCAAAAAAAATGCAACTACTGATGATCATGTGATAATAATACAATTGATCTGAGTAATAAATACAATAAAGCATCTAATAATCATATAAATCCCTTGAAAGTATAGAGAATAGTTGATGTTCAATGTATAAAGAATGATATGTTAGATTTGGATGCATGGAGAAATTAAATTGCATAAGATAAAATTATATTTTTTTCATTAAGAGAATATTTTGAAAAGCACATTTACAATTTTGTAATTTGAATAAATAATTCAGAGTACATAAAACAAAAATCATGATGTAATAAGTTATTACATACCGTTAGGTACAATGATGACATTGATATAGTACCTGAGTCAGTTGTTTGGGATCTTTCACCAGAAGAAGCACCCTACAAGCAGATAAACGGTAATGTCAAATTGAATGACTACTCATATATTGAACATAGGTGGATGAAAGAATAAAAATGGAATAAACCTTACCCAAATCTTGAACTCATTGTCTTCGATGGTGGTGGATAGAACCGGTCTTATCATAAGAAACCACCTATAAGAAAATAGTGGGAAAAGAAATGAGATATAACAACTTCTTATATATATGTGATCAGTGTGTCAATTGTAGACAGAAAAAAAGGACACATTTTACACGATTTAGGTAATTATACAAATTTTCCAAAGATTAAATCATCTTAAAAAATGAAGAAAAATGGATTCTTGAAGCTACTAGATTGAAAAACCTTCAATTACAGGACATACCTGACTATAGAGACTTTGAGAGAGCTTCCCAAGCAGGATTTTCAGCATGAAAATATAATAGGGACCATCCTCAATCAGGATCATTCCTAAAACCGATGAAGAGTGTAGCCCTTAACTTCTGCAATACCATAAACTACTTAATAACTAGACAATTCATTACTAAATATTATAATAATACATGAATGATTGAAGAAAGGGACAGAAAAAAAAGGCATAAACACTTAGTCCCCATTACTAAAAGACCACCTTGGAGAGGTGGGTTACATTCCTTCTATTTTTCCTTTGACATATTCATAGACCTAGTCCCCATTGGTAGAGAAAAATATGAGTAATCCCTTTTATCTTTCTAGTTGACCCTCCCTATCTTACTCTTCTCATACATGGATACATTTAATCCTAAACCTCATCCTCTAAATCACCTAAAAAGTGGAAAGAACATTGGACACCCCTCCCCCCTGCAGCCCCCACCCCCTGTAAAGCCCCCCTAGACAGCCCCCCCCTGCAGAACCCCTTCCCCCTGGACACTGGACACCCCACTGAACACTGTACTCCCCCCTGGACACCTCCCCCCCTGCCTGGATAGCCCCCCCCCCCTCCTAGACACCTCCCCCCTGCCTGGACACCCCTCCCCCCCTGCCTGGATAGCCCCCCCCCCTGCCTGGACAGCACCCCCCTGTAGGACATTGTTATCATACCACTAGATTTATCTCATATGATCATTGATGAATTTATTTCACAATATTAAAGTCGTGATGGTCTGTTGAGTACACAAGATAATCTGAATATTTAGAGTTATGCTTTCATGGACTATGACATCATCATATGGAAGAAAAACCAGATTGGACAGTTTAATACTAGAGTTCACTACAGGATGGAATGAAACAGCCCAAATAGACCACCAAAATAGCTTATAGACTTTAGATCACCATTCATACATTTATCCAGATTTTTTATTCTCTATAAAATATGAAAAAATAAAATTGCAACTCATGATTAGCTTAAAAAATCAGGGTCGCATATTGTTTCTGGTTGATCTATTTACTTCCAGGATAGAGAAAATGATCAATACTTATTTTTGAGATATAACTTTGACCAGAAACTATAGGAATATGCTGGATTTCTATTTGGGATGTCATTTAACACTCACCTATAGGTACCCAAGTTGCTTGAGCAGGTCTCCAAGGCTAGATGCAGCGAGTAGGTATAGAATCTTCTTCTAGAAATAGTGGAATCATTTTTTTATTATGTGTACTACAAGTAATTCAAGGTTGTTCAATAATCAAGAACTAATTTTTCACCTCAGCATGATAGAGCTACTTATAGATTGAGTCAGACTCAGAAATTGCTTCCAAGACTTTGTAATCAAGAACATGGAATGTCCCATAGAGGTTTATTACTCATTGGATCGAATATCTCAAGAATATCACTCGACTCAATCTAGTTATTTCACCTGAAGAGGTGAATTTCACAAGCATTCTCAACTTTAGGAATCAAAGTGATAAATTGGGCATTTTAACCATGGGGATGCACCCCTGAGGTGAAGAAAGAAGAGACCAGCTTACAAACTTCCAATTTAATATCCTCCCAATACTACATAAATTACATATGGTTCCCTAGATATATATAAAACTATTAAAACATCCCTTTAGTGCCTTTAAATCCACCACATACTGACCTCCTAGATAATTTATATATCCCACTCTACTAGAAATCACTAACTGTGCTTACAATTCCTTTGTAAAAGTAAAATTATAACCGCCACTCCAACCATAATGAAAAATCATTAGAAGATGGCCCATATCTACATGAGTGATACTTCCTAGGGTCAAAATGGAAAACCATCTGAGTGTGTATATTTATTCCACATATAAAAAATGAATCCTTTGACTCTAGAAGAAGGGAATGATAAAGTATTTCCCTAACCAATTGATCATCATCCACAACTTGTAGAATAATCTCCTTTCCTATTCTTACTTCTACTAGATCATTATGATCCTGTTATCTCCAAATTATTCACCTCAAGTTCAATTTAAATAAAAAGATACATTTTATATCCTTCATAATTAGGAAGAAAATGTGATAAACCTTTGAAAGTATGTCTAACATCAACCCATACTCAAACCGATGATACATAGAATGCTCATCACCTCCCAAGGTTAGAGAAAATTTCTGCAACTCCGTGAACTAGGAAGAATATTATATAATTCATATGCTTACATACATAAAAACTTGCCTCGGCGTCGGAAGAGAGGAGTCGGGGAGGAGGCGTCGGGGAGGAGGCGTCCGGGAGGAGGGTCGTGGTGAGGAGGAGGGTTGCGGCGAGGAGCCTCCGGAAGAGCTGAGTCGAGGAGGAGGGTCGCTGCGAGGAGGCGTTGGGGGGGAGGGTCGCGTCGGGAAGGAGGGTCGCGGCAAGGAGTCGTTGGGGAGGAGGGCGCAGCGAGGAGGGCGCGGCGAGGAGGCATCGGGGAGAAAGAGGGCGCGGCGAGGAGTCGTCGGGAAGGAGGAGGGCGCGGCGAGGAGGCGTCAGGGAGGAGGAGGGCGCGGTGAGAGGGCAGAGGAGGCGCCCAATGATAATTGGGTGAAGAAAAAGGGTTATGATTTAGCCATGGAGAGGGATATGAATCGTGGCGGTAGAAGAGATATAGCCACATACCTATAAAACCGTGGCTATAGGTCCATGGCTATAGCCCATATTTGTAGTAGTGTAGCATCCCTAGCCAACTGCCCCATTTGAATTTCCAAAGTTCTTCATTCTAGCATCCATTTAAACTTTATCAAAATCATTTTTGGCATTTTGTTCATCAAACCTCCCTATAAACTGATGGAACATGTCTCTCACCTCATCTTTTGAGTTGGATGACTCAGCCTTTGGTTGGGATTGGGGTAGGAATTGTTGCCTAGGAGGCTGCTTGAATCTAGGAGGAGTAGTAGGTCTAAGGACTCCCTGCTCACTCCATGAAAGGTTTGGATGGTTCCTATACCCCTGATTGTAGGTGTTGGAAAAAGGATCATCCCTAGGCTGCATCTGAGGTCCATAGCCAGCAAAGATGGCATTCTCATGAGGCTGGATAGGCATATCAATGTTTGGACAACATGTTTGTGAATGGTCGTACATGCCACAGTGGTGACATTACTCCTTAAGGATTTGATGTGGGTCCTCATTAAAGAACCCAACATCTTGGGATTTAGCTTGAGGAGCAGGGGCGGTTTCTTTTCTCACAATGGTTCTCCTCCTAGAGCATTTGTGCTGGTAATTCTAAGATAATGTGTTAAAGATCTATTTGATCTCCTCAACAGTCCTATCACTAAATTATACTCTAGACGACTGATCCACCAAGGTTTGGTGGTAAGGGGTGAGACTATTGTAGAAGGCGTCCAAAAGAAATTGAGGTGTACATTGATGGTTTGGACACCTCCTAATCAAACCTGTAAACCTATCCTATGCTTCATGAAATAGTTCTCCTTAATCCTGAAGGAATCCAGTGATTTTGTGCCCAATCTCATATGTCAACCTCCTATGATAGAATTTCATTGTAAAGGCATTGTAAACTTGATCCCAGGTGACAAAGATCTCTTCTTCTAACTATTGGAACCAAGACCTAGAATTTCCCTTGAGGCAGAAGGGAAACACTCTCAGTTTAAGCTCTTCCTCAGCGAGACCCCTAAGTGTTAGCTGCTGGACACTACAATAGAAGGCTCTAATGAAGTCAAGAGGGACTTCACTAGGAATTCCATTGAAGGTAGGGAACTGACTGAGCATGGATTTTTTGATCTCATAATTCCTGGACCTAGGAGAGATTCTAATGCATGAAGGGTTTCTAGACACTGAAGGTAACAAGAACTCTCTCAAACTGTGCCTCTCCGCTATCTCATTCCCTTGTGGGTTCATCATTCCATGTTGCTTCACATTCTTAAGAAGTGGATTGTTCGGGTTTTCATTTCTATTTTATTCCATTTTAAACTTTTATTTGTTATTTTTCACTTCTTTGAGGTGCTTATAAATCTCACGGTTACCAGGTACTAAGTGTTCAGACTTAGACCTAGTTTTCATGCAGCAAGTTCACAAATTTTTTAATGAATTTCAAGTTTTCTTGCTTTTTTCAGATTTTTTTAGTGATTTTTTTGTGATTTTTTTATTTGAATTTTTGTTTGGTTTTTTTTATTACACCTAGCCTCCCTGGAAACGATGCAAACATTTTCACGCTCGCGCGTCATTGGGAATGGAAAACAAACTAAAATTTATAACCTACTTACTACTTAGGACAGTGGAAAGACAGGGTCGAACCACAGGGAGGCCTGTTGTTGTGTTTGGTGTTCTAAAAAAAATAAACTAAACAAAAACACACATGAAAAAACAAGCAAAAACACTTGATGATGGTGAATTGACGTGAATGAGATTTAGTGTGTGAAGAAGTGAGGGTGAGATGGTGAGTGCAAAGTGAGTAGACAGAAACAGAGCAGCAAGAGGAATTGGGGTGTGAAAAACCAAAAGATGAATAGGGGGAAGGTCCACTGGCTAATTTGATGTTGCTTAACCTTGTTCAAGCACTAAGAGTAAGAAAAATGTATTTGGCTGAAAGTAACCAGCCAGATTTTTTGTCTGGTCGGTTTGTGATGAACTAGCTCTTACAGTCCCTCGATTGTAAAATTTATTCCATCCAATGGTGAAATTAAGTCAGCAGTCATCGAGCTCAACATGTTAGTTGAGTTTGGTGTGTCTCTCTCTTTCGAGAATAATTCACTTGTCGGTGAATTACATAGATTGAAACCGTTTTTAGTATGTTACAAACAAGATCGATTTTCACACGATCCTATTATTTTGAAAATAATCTTGTGTGTAAATAGTAAGAGAGACAATCCAATTAAATGATGCAGTGCATGAATGAGATTTAAACAGATCAAATCAACCAGCTTATTTCCCCCAAATGAAATTAGCTGGACATAGTGGATGGTTTTAATGAAACAGTAGAGTACGAAATAATTAAGTTCATATTAAATTGAGTTGCAGAAAAACAGAGCATAAGGAATCCTAAAATGTTGAACTCCCTGCTACTTCCCCTGAAATTACTAGTTCCTGCTGCTCAATGGTGGAAGTGACACTGGGATGAGCTCGATGTCCCGCCATGGGAATCGAGGTGTGAAACAAATGCTCTGATCTCATACTCCAATATGCTCCAAGGAAGATGGTGTAAGTTCCACCTGCTCTGCTCCCCCGGTCTGGATCAAAAGTCTGGCTGCTTGTCTCTCTGAATCCTTGTGTCTCTGTCTCCCAATTCCTGCTATGCTGAATCCGTCTATGCCTCTCCCACCTCTCATGCATTCATCACCCAATCGATGTCTCTGGAATCTCCCCCGAAGAGTTCCCTGGCCTCCACGTGGGGCTTTCACTGCACTTCTCCTCCCGCACTGGTCACCAGAGCAGTTTCTCTTAACAGATTCCATGGGTGCGCGTGCGGTGATCCACTTCCTTCCCTGGACACAGAAGATCCACGTGGTGTGATTTTATGTGCACGTCACTGGATTTTAAGTGAACTAGATGTAAGTGCATCCCGCCCCCCTGCAACGAAACAGAGAAGCACCAAAACAAGTAAAACAATTAAAATGAAACTAAAATTAAATAACTATATATTAATATTGTTACATAGATTAGTTAATAAACATACTTATTAATATATATATATATATAATACTTAATATTAATACTAAAATATGTAAATATAATTATAATTATTATTATTATATACTAATATTATATATAATCTTATATAATATTATTAATATACCTATAATTATTATAGTATAGTAATTGATATATATATATATATATATAATATTATGTTTATATTATATGTTATTATAGTTATATTATGTATATGATAATATATTAAGTATATATTATAAAAAAGTTATTATATAGTATAATATAAACCAAACAGAAAAATAAAACACAAAAAATAGGGGGGGATTCGGGTCTGTTCGTCACAAATGAGAGGGGGGCAGAGCTGGGTTCATGCGACTTCGAAGGAGGGATGAAGGCAGCATCATGGGTTCGCGATGAGGGTTTCGGCATAGAGACGCAGGGTTTGCGGCGGCTCTGATGAGGTGAGATAGCGGCACAGAAGCGCAATGGAGATGGAGGCAGGGCCAGTGGGGAGTAGCAGGCCGCGGATAGCGGCGAGGTCTGAGTAGAAGCATGATGTGGGATTGGGTGAGGCTTCCAGTGTGGCTGCTTCGATTTGGAGGCAAGGGAGAAGGTGAGGTGGAGTGGACGGTGGTACTGGGTTCGAGCAGGAGGTGACGACGTAGAGCAGGGGCGCCAGTGGCTTCAGATGAGGAGTAAAATGAATCTATCAGTGAGGAAAAGTCTACCGGTGAGGTGAACGCTGTATCAGTGAGGAAATGAGGGAGAGATGTATCGGTGAGGTAAAGGAGGAAAAGGAAAAATAAAAGGGTGTAAGGGTAGGTGGAGTGGAGGTGTATCAGTGAGGTAATAAAAAGTGGGAAGCGGTGAGGTTTTGTGTATCGGTAGCATGGCTACTTATATAAAGGGATAACGGTGGGGTTTTGTGTATCGGTAGCAAGGATACTGATAGAAAGGCTTAACAGTGAGGTAGGATGTATAGGTGAGGTAGGCTGTATCGGTGAGGATTTTTGGGGCTAAGTAGTAACAGTGAGGTTTTGTGTATCGGTGAGGAAGGTCACCGATAAGGGTGGGACCGTGCGACCGTAACACCTGCGAACAAACAAAACTAAGAAAATTAAATTAAAAAAATAATTTAATAACACTAAAAAAAATAAATCAATTAATAAATCAAATTAAATAAAATGGAATAAAAAACTAAAAACAACAATGTGAAACAATAAAATTATTAAATCTTTATTTAAACAAATGAATTAATTTGGGTTTAGAAAATAAACAAACATAATTAAAGAACAAATTAAAAATATTTATTATAACTTGCTTAATTTATTTAACTAATTAAATAAATAATTAATTAAATTTAAGAATAAAAAATATTAAACGAATAAAATTAAATTGTTAAAACTAATTAAATTATTAAAAGATTGAAAACCAAAGAGTTATTTATTTAAAATTTAAAAAATAAATCATTAATTAATTTAATAAATGAATTAGTAAACTAACTAGAATGAAAAATTATAAAAATAAAAGAATAAATAAATAAAAGTCTAATTCGCAAGACTATGTTAATTTAAGACTTATTTAAAATGACACTAATGTACATTAAAATACATGTTTTAAACTAAAAACAGATTATTTTACACAGCAAGTACAAAAACACAACACTTATAAAATATTGACTAAAAACAATCATTTTGGTATAAAAATTTCAATAGAAAATACAAAAAGTATGTGGAAAAGAGTGTTAAAACAGTACCACATCATGCTACCTCACAACGAATTCCCACCACTTATCTCGACATCGGGAGGAGGAGTAAGCTCGTGTGGAACTCCTTCTTCATGATTAATCCCTCTATGAGGTTATATGCCTCCAAAACTTCTAAGATGAATGAAGGACTCCTAGGGGTCTCCAAATTAATAGATATTTGCCTCCTGTCTGAACCTACAAATGGGGAGCCCAAGGTTCCATTTTATATGAAAATGGGAAGGTGGTTTGAGAAAAAAGATTTCTTAAAACCACTTGTCACATGGGTTCTATCCTCAAGACACAATTATATCGCTTTGGAGAAAATAAAAAATGTTGTATCCCCACCTATTGAATTTCTAAACCGAATGTTTGGCACCATTTAGATAATTAGAGCCCGAGATATGGACAAATCACAGTACACAACTTTTGACTTTGTGCAGTCTCAGTGTGCTGGACATATGAGGTCGGTTGGGCCTCCAAATGGGAGAATGGGTCTTGGGTTTCTTCAGATGAAATGTAACCCAATGCATTTGGGACCAGAAGACAAACTTTTATCCCATTTGGATGCACGGTTCAGTATGAGTGTGTGGATGAGTCCACTGGTGTGCATTGATCCTACGCAGTTGGGCCCATTTTTCTTGGACATCATAATGGGCCCTCCAAATCACCTCCTCCTACAATGGAATCATCAAAACATGTAAAATTTCCCTTTTTAACAGTTTTGAACTCAAAATAAATGATTCAAACATGGAATGAAATTTGTTATTATTTTTATAATTTTCAATATAAAAAAAGTTCAGCACAATGGTGTACGGGTGAAAATGAAACAGTAAATCGCGGTGTGATCACCCCCCCCCCCACACACATAAATATTTGCACTCCTGGGCAAAGTCTTAATTCCAAAAATTATGCATGTAGATATTTCCAGCTTCATAAAAATTTAAAATTCAATGAAAATTTAATTCCTTAATGAAATGTGATCAAAGAAAAAATCACACCGAGGAGTTATTCTCATTGATCATGGAAAAAGACATCTCAAAAAATATATATAAATGAAATTCCAAGATATGAATGATACCAATCAATGAAAATAATTCAAAAGTCAATCATGTCACTAATTCTCCATGTGTGTGTGTTACAACCATTTCATGCTATTATTTCCACTTTTTATCAAGTAAATACTATTTATTTAAATAATTGTCTACTTACAAGATCTTTTCCACCAAACTTTCCCCACATCCTTTGCAATCAGATTTCATGACCCACTCACATAGGCATTCCCAGAAGCCAAACCACATTCTCCTAACCTAGATATCCCCATATTTTTTACATTTCATCACTCCCCTCATTTATTAGTTTTTTCAAAAGTTTCACTTGGAAAAAATATGACACTCTTTTCCCAACCCTTGTTTGATCTCCTCACGACACTAATTGTAATAGTTATTACAAGATCAAAAGTTGAGGAAGGGTGGTTTTTGACATGCCCAATATACAAATCTTTTTTTATTTTTTGAGGGCATACAACAGTTGGATAACAGGTACACATGCATAGTTTAATCTGGTACAGTGATGAAATAGATCAAATAAGGAACGAATGTATGGGGAAATTATTTTGGAAAGTATATAAAAATAATCATAACTTAAATTTACCTTCCATTAAGTAATAAATTTTCACACTTCATGGTTGGGTGTAAAAATTTGTGGAGAGATTAAGTGAAACGATTTCCCCTTAAACTATTCACAAAAGAGTACCATTCTAATCAAAGGTTTCGAAATGTTATAACCATTTATATCATTGACAAAGAATTAAATTTTAAAAGAAATTCACACCACAGTATTGAATTTTTGATGAAATTCACATCGCATCAGAATTTTTTTTGAATGCTAAAACAACATTAAATAAGGAAATTCCGCATGCATTTTCAATAACTTCCATGATTAAACGAGCATCATTTTCCATGATAAAGTGGGCATAAAAAAGTAATATTCTAGAAAAAAGGTGAGAGGGAGGGAAAGGGGGAAAGTAAAAATACAATTAATCAAGTAAAAAGAGAAAAATAAGAAAGATGATGTGAATTCCTAACTATCCCAGGAATATATCCATCCCATCCCCACACCTAGAGTGTTCATTTTCCTCCCTCTAATAAATTAGAATGTGGGAAGGATGGATAAAACCAAGTGGGTGTCATTCATAGAATACTTCTTGAACAAGGAGTTCCTCCATCAGGGACTCCATAATGGATTCATGAAAGGGCTTTAGCTGCTGCCCTTTAACAGTGAAGGTTTTCTTGGTTTCTTCATTTCGAACCTATAAAACACCAAATTGAGAGATGTTAGTTACAGTGTATGGTCCAAACCAGTGAGAACGAAGCTTACCAAGATGAAACTTCAACCTTTCAATGAAAAGGAGGACCTTCTTCCCAATTTAGAACTAATGGTGAAGTATGAGACAGTCGTGGGTAGCCTTGGATCCCTTATTATAAATCATGGTGTTGTTATATGAATTTCTTCTCATTTCCCCCAGCTCCTGAATCTGTAACTTCCTTTGAGATCCTGCAGCCTAAAGACTATAATTGCATTGTTTAATAGCCCAGTAGGCCAAGTTGTCAATCTCAACTGGGAGATGACAACTCTTTACAAACACATACCGATATGGTGGCATGCCAATGGGAGTTGTAAAAGCAGTACGGTAAGCCCATAATGAATCATTAAGTCTAAGAATCCAATCATTTCTATAGGTTTGAACTATTTTATCAAGAATCTATCTTACTTATCTATTCGACACCACAACTCTTCCATTAGTCTGTGGGTGATAAGAAGTAGACACTTGATGCCCAACCCCATATTGACACAAAGTAGATTGCATTGTTTGGTTGTAGAAATAATAACCCTGGTCGCTGATGATGAACCTAGGTAAGCCAAACCTATAGAAAATGTGGATTCTCAGAAATTCCAAAACATCCTTAGAATCATCCATCCTTGTAGCTTGTGCCTTTACCCATTTTGAAACATAATACACTTCCAATAGAATGTACAGGTTACCAAATGAATTGGAGAATGGTCCAATAAACCCAATGCCTCAAACATCAAAGATTTCATGGAAGAGAAAGGGTTTTTGTGGAATCTCATTTCTTTTAGATACATTACCCATTCTTTGATAGTGAGTACTAGATTAACAGAAGTCATGGAAATCATGAAACAATTGTGGCCAAAAGAGACTAGAATCGAGGACCTTGTGAGTAGTCCATTGGGGACCAAAGTGGCCCCCATAAGTAAGAGTGTCGAAGAACCTAAGGATAAACTGAAACACATTATCAGGAAAAAAAATTCATAAGGACTTGATCATTACAGGTGTGCCAAAGGTTGGGGTTATCCCAAGTGTACCAATGGGACTCATGTTTTAGACGGTCAGATTGGTTTTTTATGAAATTAGTAGGAATGCAAGATGCTACCAAATAATTTACAATTTCATCACACCAAGGAATACCATCTTGCACTCGGTACATTTGATCATTAGGAAACATATCATTTATACAAAGATAGGGGGATGAGTCAATGTCCGAGGATGGGTGGATCCTACTATATGGTCACCCACCACATTCTCTTCTCCTTTTTACCTCTAATTTCTAAATTGAATTTCTAAAAGAGGATCATCCAGGGAATGAGAGTGGTTTGGCTTCTGGTTTCTTAAGGAGAAACCGGAGGGCTGCATGGTCTAAGAAGACAATGAATTTGGACCCCAAAAGGTATGACCTGATTTTTTTAATGATAACACAATGGAAATGAATTATTTTTTAGTTGTGGTGTAGTATTCTTGGGCAGGGTCCAAAATACATGAGGTGCATATCTCAATAGACCCTTTGTGATAAGACTGCCCCAACTGCATAATTAGAGGCATCATACATGAGCTCAAATGAAAAATACCACCAAGGTGGTTGGATTACTGAGGGTGACGGGAGACTCCATTTTAACCTATTAAAAGCACACTCACATTCTTCAAAAGAAAAATTCTTTTTCTTTTTTTAGTAATTAGTGGAGGGGAGTGCAATTTTACTAATGTCTTGATTGAAACGATAGTAAAATCCAGCATGACCTAGGATAAATTGAGCATCTCGTACATTTTTGGTGAATGGTAGGGAAGAAATTACATCCACTTTTGATTTATCTACTTGGATACCATCCCTAGAAATTACATGTCCAAAAACAATACCTTGTCTCACCATGAAATGGAATTTATCATAATTTAATACAAGATTTTTTTTCAATACATCGATGTAGGACTGAAGCAAGACTACTCAAACATTCATCAAAATAGGATCCATAAATAGTGAAATCATACATGAATACTTCTGTACAATTCTCCAGGTAATATGAAAAAAATACTAACCATGCATCATTGGAAAGTACCCGGAGCAGTGCACAGACCAAATGGTATCCTCCTATATGAAAATGTGCCAAAGGGGAAAGTTAAGGTTGTATTTATTTGATACTTAGGGCCTATATGGATCTGAAAGTATCCAGGATACCCATCAAGGAAATAGTAGTGGGACTTACCCACTAGCCTCTATAACATTTGGTCATTGAATGGAAAAGGGAAATGGTACTTCTTACTGTGTTGGTTTAGTCAGTGATAGTCTATGTAGACACACCAACTATTCTGCACACAAGTTGGAACAAATTCATTTTTTTCATTTGTTATTACAGTCAGACCGGGGTTTTTAGGAACCACTTGTAATGGACTGACCCATTGGTTGTCATATATGGGGTAAATGATTTTAGAAGACAATAGTTTTTACCTCCTTTTCAACTACATCTAAGAGGTTGGGGTTCAACCATCATTGTGCCTGCATCAGTAGTTTAGCCTCATTATTTTTAAAAAATATGATATGTGAAAATTGATGGGCTAATACCCGGAATGTCTGCAAGTTTCCATCATAAATATTGTTTTTAATTTCTCAAAATTTCATTCAGTCACAATTCATGCTCATGAGGGAGTGAACTATCAATGATGACTAGAAACTTGTTTCCATTCTGAAGATATGAATATTTTAAATCTTGAGGTAGTTGTTTCAGTTCCAATTCAAATGGATTTTGGATTTATTGGAGTGTGTGTGAATGTGAGAGGTCACTGATCTCATCTAACTACTCAATGGAATCATCCGAAATAGAGGAAAGAGATTTTACAAGCTTAGCAGTATCATTGATGTTTTAAAGATCCTCAGTGTTCAAGAAATCATCAATCAATAAACATGTAATTCAATTCTCTAGACCACTGCAACAATCAATGCGTGAATCATTTCCTTGAATTTTTATCAATAAAGAAAACTCAGAAAGGGGATCAGGTTAATGATATGAAGTTTTTTCAAGGGAAGGGAGTACATCAATAGAATTTATAGGGAGAGAGGAATGTTTTTTTGAGGGGTGCTTCATGGAATCAAAGACGTTTAAGCGAACAATGTCACCACCTAACTCCATATATAATGTTCTACTATGAACATTAATTATGGTTTTGTATATTTTCAAGAAAGGGCTCCCCAATATAGTTGGGTCATGTCCATTCATCCTATCATTTCCATTTTGAGCACATACAAATAAACATGAAAAATTAAATTTTGAACCCTCACAAGAACATCCTCTAACACACCAGAAGGGTGTCCAGTACTCTAGTTAGCCAGTTTAACAACAATTCTTGTGGTATTTAGTTCCCCGACCGACAATGTAGAGTAAATTGAGTAAGGAATCATATTTATAGAAGCACCTAAATCAAGTATAGGATTGGAAAATTAATACTCCAATATAGTGCATGAAATTGAGAATGTCCAAGGATCATTTCCCTTGGTGAGAATTGATTGATCTATTAATGCTGATATTTTCCTCTCCATGCTTGAATTTTCATCTCCATGATGTCGTATTCGGGTTGTACACATCTCCTTTATAAACTTGGCATATCGTAGAATTTTCTTCACAGAATCAATCAAGGGGATGTTTACCTGCACTTTTTTGAAAGTCTCCAAAAATTCATTATCGAGATTAGTTTCCTTTTGTTTACAATGGTTGGGTGGTACTTTGGGGAAATGGAAGAGGAATGGTTGGGATAGACAACTCATCAACAGACACACTCTTTACTTTGGAAGAGCTTCCCTCAAAACATGGTTTTTCAACATTTGGTATATTTTTAATGGTTGGGATGGGGGTTTCCTCAGGAGTGGATGAATCTAATGGATGATTCATTTGACCTTCTAGTTGTTTTCCACTCCTAAGGGTGATTTTACAAACATTTACTTTTTCTCTAGGGTTAAATAATGGTTGACATGGTAGTCTACCCGACCGTGACTTTGAATTTCCTCCACCGAGTTAGATAGTTGTCCTAATTGGGTTTTGAGGTCTTGTATGTCTACCTCAGTGGTTTTTTGGAATTGGATATTGTTGGAATCCATTTTTTCATCATATCTTCTAGCCTAGGCTCGAGTTTTGGAGGGGTTTTTTGGAAAGGCCTTTGGGGTGGTTGGGGATTTTTTGGTGGTGGTGGTGGATGACTACTCTGACCCTATTGGTTCCATTATTATTGAGGTTGGTTTGTATACCACCATTTCCTATCGTCTTGGTTTTCTATCCATCTAGGGTTGGATGGATAGTAAGGTTCTTTCCTAAAGGGTTAATTATAGGGGCAGCCTGGTAATATTTCCACACAACTCTCAAGAAGTTTCCCTCAATTGGGGGAATTTTTTGGAGTAATGGTTGTCAAAAAAACATATACCACAATGAATTGGAGGAGGATATTGGGATTATCCTTGGGAAGGATCATGTTGTTGAAGAAGGGTACTAACGTCTTCAGACTTCGTGTCCACCTTTTTCTCGAATTTGGTATATTTCACCTCATGGACACCTTAAATGGGTACAGTAGACCTTGTACCAAATAGTTGAGTGTTATCTGCCATGTTGTCAATCAGAGTTCTTGCAGAAATTAGGGTCTTATCTACCAGTGCACCACCTACAGCAACATCAATAATGTTTCTATCAATAGGAATTAAACCTTCATACAAATACTGAATTAAAAGATGATAACTTATTCGGTGGTGTGGATAACTTGAAGATAACCTTTTATAGCATTAAAAATATTCATGTAATGTTTCTCCTTGTGATTTACTTATCCCAGAAATTTCTTTCCTTATTATTGCAGTTCGAGAGGCTAGGAAATATTTTTTTAGAAAAAGACATTTCATGTCCGCCCAGCCTCTTATTGGTGAATTAACATAGTAAAGCCAATCATTTGCAGTGTCTTCTAATGAAAAAAGAAATGCTCTATGTTTTACATGTTCCTCATCAATATATTCAGGTTTTATTGTTGACCACACAGTATGAAATTCTTTTAAATGATTATATGGGTCTTCTCTAGTGACTCAGTGGAATCTTGGTAATAAATGAATTAAACCGGATTTATGTTTAAAATTAGGTGCCTCACTTTGTATTTGAATGTATGTGGATGGATGTCAACATCTGGTGAGGTTAATTCTTTTAGTGTTCTATTATTTTCAGCCATGTTTTACAAGTGTATTTTTGTTTTAAGGTTGGTTCCAGAAGAAGAAGAAGGGTGAATAAGAGGTCCAATGTATGTTGTGTCCTCCTTCAAAGTGTTGTCTTCGTGTCTCGGTGTCGTTGATGTAGTATCCTCTCCAGTTTGGGTTCTAAAGGTTGTAAATCTCCAAGATTAGAACTCTTCTTGCACCAAACCTACACAAAAAATAAATCAGAACACAAAAGGATTGAAAAGGAAGAAGAGAAAGAAAATAAATATTCATAAAATTTACAAATATCTTATAAAAACACACACTAAAAACCAAAGTGCTCCCCGAAAATGATGCCAAAATTTGACCGCGTTGTCATGACACATCAAATTGATAGTTATTTAATGAATATTTTTTAGTCTAGAGAAGACCCTAGTTCATCTCTCAAATATCATTGGTACATTTAGACTATGTTTTTTAATAAAATTACTAAAATAGGCGGTGGTTTTGAAAATAGTTTTAAGATGAAATGACTAAATTGAAAACTTAAAATATGAGAAACCAATTGGATTTTGAAAAATATGAGATAAAAAGATTCATTGTGAGTTCAATACACACATTTCAAGTCCATTTTTCATAGATATTCATTTAGGTTTGGACTAGTACTTTGGTTGAAATTTATTGGAATCCTGATTAATTCCTAAGATTTTATTTCAATTCTCAAAGAAACAAACCTTGACATAACAATTGTATTATTAAGGTTTAGTACTTATTCATGGAATAAGATATTACAAATTAGATTTAAATCTCAATAAGGTGGGTATGAAAAGGATTCTTGTGTTTTCTAATCAGAACAACACTAGTCACATACTCAAAACCTCACATCGATCAGTTAGAAATTAAGAGCATAACATTCACTTGTATCAAAACAAGCATTAAAATATGAAATAATGTAATTTAAATGGAATGAAATATTTAAAAACACAAATTAATGAAAACCAGTAGCTAATATATGCATCGAAACTCCCCTGACATGTGTGTAGCTCCCTCACAACGAACGCCAACCATTTAGCTCAATATCAGGAGGAAGAGGAAGCTCAGGTGGAACTCCATCGTCATGCTTAATCCCCCTATGAGGACAGGGTCCTCCATAACTTCTAACATGAAGAGAGGACTCCTTGGAGACTCTAAATTGGAAGAGCTTGGCCTCTTGGTAGAACTTACAAATGGGGATCCCAATGTTCCATTTTATAGGAAAATGGGAAGGTGGTTTGAGAACACAGATTTCTTAAAACTATTTGTCACATGGGTTCTGACCTCCAGAAATACTTATCTCTCTTTGGAGAAAATAAAAAAGTTGTAGAACCACCTTCTGAATGTCTATAATGAATGTTTGGCACCATTTGGACAACTAGAGTCTGAGATATGGACAGATCACAGCACAACACTTTTGTCTTTATGCAGATTCGGTGTGCTAGATAGATAAAGTCGGTTGGGCCAATAGATGGCCGAATGAGTCTTTGGATTCTTTAGATGTGTTGTATCCCAATGAATTTTGGACTGGCCCACAAATATCAGCCCATTTGGATGCATAGTTTAGTACCAGTGTGCGGATGAGTCAACTAGTGTGCATGGATCCTGCACAGTTTGGCCCATTTTTCTGGGACATCATCATGGTCCCTCCAAATCAACTCCTCCTACAATGGAATCATCAAAACAAGTAACATTTCCCTTTTTAATAGTTATAAACACAAAATAAATGAATCAAAAATGGAATGAAACTTGTTATTATTTTTATAATTTTCAATATAAAACAAGTATAGAACAATGATGTATAGGTGAAAATGAAACAGTGAATTGTGGTGCGATTAGTAGTCAACAATGGAAGGGTTTCCAATTTTGGTGGATTTTAGGAGTTTTTAATTTAAGATCAAGGTTGATTGTGGGTGAATTTAGTCACCCTTGGCAACTTCCAATGGTGAGTGTCTGGTGATGGGTAAACTACTTGTAAAATTAAAATAAGAAGTTAATAAAAATTAAATATTAGGAATAATAAATAGAAAGTTAATAATAATTAAATAAAATTAATAATACATTAATTAAAATAAAAAATGTGACATTATAATTAAGGAAAACAAATATTATTAATTTTTATAATGATAATTAATTAAAATATGAATTAACATAAACCTCAGCTAACTGAAATAATAATTACAAAAATAAAACATATTACTATAATTAAAAGAAACAATAAATTAAAATACTATAATTTAGAACCAATTCAATTAATTTAATATATAAAATACTAAAAGTAGAAATAATAAATTAAAATTAAAAAAAGGAACAATTAAAAATAAAAACCAAATAATTATTAAAATTGAAAAGTATGGATTTTAATATATTTAAAGATAGAAATAATTGAATGAGAATTAAATTAAAGAATTAATAAATGAATTAATAAAGTTGAATTGATTAATTAATAAAAAAATCATATTAAAAATAATATTCCAAAGTTTATGAGAATAAAAAAATAAAAAGTAAATAGAAAATAATGCACCAAAAAATTAAATTAGAAAAAATAAAAAAATTTAAAATATAAAAATACATAACTAATTATTAGAAATTAATAATTAATAAATTAAAATATAAAATTATTAAATTGTAATTAATTGAAAAAATATGCATAACTAATTAACTAAAACATTATAAACATAATTAAAATATGTGGAAAGTCATGTGATTTTAAGGCGACATCAAATATAAGGACAATTAATACCCTAAATGATGCTTGTATTATCAAATTATACATAAGAACTGATGTCATAGAGTTATAAGTCAACTAAATGGTTATTAGGGTCCTCGATAATGTTTAAGTTGGCCTATCTCAACAATAAAATGGTTTTCAGGTCTATTAACCATTTTGTTGTCCTAATGACACTATTTCCATAAGTATACCAAACCAATCCACACAAGACTCCAAACTCCAAAATCCATCCCTACGAATCAGGACACTCTGATACAATTATGACATGACTAAACCCCCAAGAACAAGACATGACTAGAAGTCGGATGAGTGCTCCACCCCAAGCTCACCTCCAATAGGCCAAAGGTTAGAGACAATACTCATGAATGAAAAATAAACATATGGGAGCCTTAGAATATGAACTTATAAACATACATAATTTATAAGGACAAGGTATATAACAATCCAACCAGTGGATATAAATATAATTAATGAAGTAAAAAATGATTGTTGCATTAGTAGAAGTCCAAATAAAGTAACTTTACCTAAAAGACACTAAATTATGAAAATTAAAAAAATGACCAATATCCCATAATGAAGGATTAACCTAAATCTACAATAGTAAGTGGAATATATTTCATGCTAACAATTACATAATCACCTCTAGAAATTAACAATACTAAGATCATCTATAAACCATCTCCATTAGCTCCATTCCCCCTAAGACGACTATCGAATTGACTTTCATCTACATAGGTATGACATATGGGGGTAAAAAGGTCTATATAGGGGTGACTATAAATATAATCAGTATGAAGGCTTTAAAACACAATATGAATGAAATAAATATTGTATACTCATAAAAAACCATACAAATACCATTATTTTTATCAACAAATAAAGTTATGTTTTTCATAAATCATTACTGGACCTCTCCAAAGAAGCTTAACAATATAAAGGAACCAGAAATACCATGATAAATATAGAATCCAAATCACCTAAACTAACTCACCTAAGTTTCCTATGAAACATTACTCAGTATCAGTAGTAATGGGAGACCCACACCTCAAAGAAGAGTTCACTAGTCAAGAGGTTTCGGGCCCATATAGAGGACTCAAGTGGCATTGCTATGAGAGGGTTGCCTACTTAAATAAATACATTGGGGGAATATTCCTAAGAGATAATGTACTCAAAATAGTGTAATAAAACACTTGACTACTCTAGTCACACTCCTATGTTTTTCATCATCTGTATAAAGCTACAAAATCTTCATATACCTGAATGCCTTATAAATAAATTTCATATGATGAATAAATATCAACCATATCACTATTTGAGGAAAATTACTCATAATTGACTATAAATAAATCTAATATTGACAAATAATTGGAAGGATATAAAGGATAATATAAGTATCCAAGTGAACAATGTGTCCCTATATTTAATATGATATGTAAATCATATAGAAAAGGATATTTATATACTATCACCACCAAATCCATGTAACGTATCTAAGTACATGATGTGTACCTATAGCACACATCATGTATAAAAAATTAGTCTTGGAGGTGTGTACTATGGGTTCACACTTAGTCACCCCTCCAAATGTATTAGTATCTCCATTGAATAAATGACATGTGTGACCAGGAACATGATGGGTGGGTAATATTCATAGACATTCCATGTAAATGGAGTACGACTGAAGTCATTAAATCCCAAAATGTAGGTTGTGTGACCCTAATTCACACTATATGTGTTATTTATATAACTATGTAAACATACCATCATAACTCTAAAACAATACATCATGTATACTATTAGATTACATAGTGTTCTATTATAAATTTCGAATCTAATGTTCAAGAAATTACATTTATCATGTTTCCACCAGTATCTTAAGCCACATTATCAGTGTCACTTGGCTCTGTACCCCCTAAAATTTCAATCACACCTAACAAGAATTATTTTCAGACATCCATCACTATTAAACAAATTGTTATCCATATATCCATCAAAACATACCTAAACCTCAATACTTCACTGATTCTATGCACCCAAACCCATGTATCTCTGGCCTACAATCATTATCACAACATTAAAACACGATTGAATTCAAGCATGAATAATGGGAGGCAAATAATTGGGTGATGTGTGATTTATAGAATATCTTACCACCTTAGAATTGTATCAAATTTTGGTTCATCAGCGAAAGCAAGTATGGGAATTGAATATTTTTTTTCATCATGGATGAAACCTCATACAAGAATGAAAACATTGAAATTGTTTAGTTTACTAAAGATTAATTTTTCAATGATAAATAATAGTAATAATGAACCCCTTGAACAAGCTCCATTATAAAAATAAACCACATGAATTTATTAAAATAAAAAACCATTTTAATCATGGGGGATTTATCCATATGTCAATCCCAAGATAAAATTAAAATAATTACCTGTTATTTTGGTTCACATGATCAGAAAAGAATTATTAATGTATAACATTAATTCTACTTGTTATAATAAAAAAATCCAAATTAGTACATAAATATATATATTTTAAAATATTAAATATTATATAATCTAATCACATCCCATGTTGTTGATAAAATCATTTATAAAATAATTTCAATGATATAATTTAATTAAATTTATTATAAAATAAAATATTCACACAAATTGACATGAAATTAATTTAAAATAATTATAATATAATTTAAAATAATTTCCTCTTAAATAAAAAATTTATTAAGAATATTAAATTTTATTCATGTTCATCATCAGTGAATATATTTTTAAAATATGGGATTTTGAATTGTGAACAATGATGTGAACAAAACAATAGAAGATCTTACCTTAATGTTAATAGGCCACCACATAAATGACTCTATCTTGATTTGTGATTCTCTTCACCACCACTACAAAGAACATGAAGAATACCCTTTATTTTTTGGACTGATAGAGATACATATTTATATAACATTATTATTTAATCAGTAGAAATGGAAGGTAATGAGAGATACAATAGAATCAAATTATTTTAAATAATAAATCAAAAAAAATGGGTTTTCATAACTTCACGGTGGATTAAAATTTATGATTTACTTGAACATTTTATATTAACCCCCCTTTAATATATTAAAAAATAATATATTTTAATGGGACACATCAACACCATATGTCCCTTTGTGCACCATATCCCAATTCCACAATAAAAATAATAATATATTTTATTTTAAAAACCATTTATTTTTAATAAATGTTGCTAATTCTTGGCCTCCAGATTTGATTCCTACGAATAAAAATTATTCCTCTCCTTGTTAAGGACCCCCATTCCATACAGAACAATAGGGTTATAATTTCAAAATAATATTTTTTTTAAGATATATTAAATGTTCACACACATGCAACTAAAAAACATATATTATACATTTTTCAAAATTGCACAAAAAATGAATAGACATCACAAAAACCTTTAAAAGTATTATTATAAATATCTAATGACATTATTATAAAAATACAATTCACAATGAAATTGGAATCATATAATTATATAAATAAGTGGAATAATTTGTATATCATTACCTCCTGGTGTAAACTCTCTATGATTCCTTTCACCAATTTATGTTTTCTTGAAAATTTTCTCTCCAGTGCCTACTCTTCCCATAATGGAAACATTTATTTTCCATTGATACACCTCCTTTTGGTTCCAATGATGTATGTATGGTTTCTCTATGGATTTTTTTCATATCCCTCTAGTCAAAAATATCACCCTATCCTTTATATACAACCATCATTGTAATAAATCATTGGCATCCTATATCATGGAAAACACTTGTTCTAATTAATAAACATCAATAAATTTATTATATTAATTAAAGTCTTATTAAAATCATTCTTGATATAATTCATGATCATCAGATGAAATTTATCAGAAAATGATTATTGGATAGTGTCTATAAACAAATCTATCTTATCTAGTGATCCTAATATCCAAAATTCATTTTCACACATAGTTATATTGAAAACATGAGTTTTGATTGATGTAACCATATTTATTTGACATTATAAAGGAGATTTAGAAATATTATATCCCTTATGTATATATATTTACTGATAGATCCATTTAAAGTTTTATATATTCTCAAAGGAATTCATATTATCATGTTCTATCACCTATTTTTGATCAATGAAAAATATAATCATTGTAATTATTTCAATAAATCACTTTTTTTATTCTTATAAGAATACTTATCTATATGAATAGAATCTCTAGTAAGCATCTCAAGAAGTTGCTATAATGTGACTCATACATGATATGCAGATTTTAACATTATGTAGATATTAATTAGAAATTTACATACATATATATATATATATATATATTAAAAACTCCTCACATGGAATGTCCTTTCAACTTCATGACCACACGTAATAACATGTAAATAAGGTTTCAATTGTATAATCAATAAATTTTAAATCAGCATAATTTGGTATAAGTAAATGGAATTTGTATTTGAGCTACACTTTATGTACATGTCTCACCATATATCGTAGGAAAATTCCTACAAACATGGCATGTAAATAATGCCCTGGAAAATGGTGTACACGGCGTGTCCAAGGGGCTACATGGCGGGTGATCTATGAATTACAAGGTCAGCAGTTAGGTAAGACATGTATGAAATACATGGCCCATTTTTGAATTAAGTGGACTACACACAATCCACATTTGCTAAACGGCATGTACTCCGGATGACCATGTGCCAGGATAGCCTGATAAACACACATTGTAAGTTATAAATGCATCGTGCTTCATCAATGAAAACAATGTGAATTAATTCCAAATTAATTCCAGATGCATTGAACAAAACTACATGACTTGTAAAACTGTATTATCTAACCAAAATCCTTAGAACATCTAGATGAGTTATTCAATTTTATTTCATTCGTAAAATTAATCATATTGATTAGATCGATAAAAAATGAAGCAGAAAGAAACAGATCATACAATTTGGATTAATAAAATGATTAATTGTGAATTGAAAATGAAATAAAAATTCATAAATCAATCAACGGTCTTTAAATAGCTTTAAATAATAATGTGACCACTATGATACCACTTATAGGTTTCAGGAATAGCTGAATCATACGATGGGTCATGCCCAACATTTCTTTTTTTCATGATCGATTACAACTGGAAGAAATATCCAAGATGATCAATGAACGTGACTCTTTGATTTAAAAAAAATGTTAAGCTACATGAATATAAAGATGATTGAATGATAAATTTATGGTAAGATAAGAGTATTATGATAAAAGATCATAAAATCATGCAAATTATCAAATGTCTAGAATTGGTAGCTCAGTTGGCCAATATTGAGAAGACACATATTGAATCTCCAAAAAATAATGAGATAATTTCTAAAAGTAATAAATTTTCATTGGAGTATTTTAAGTTTGAAATAACTCCAACATGTTACAATAATATCATGACTTCATTCAACGAACTATCACAAATAGCTGAGAAGAATCAGGTATCATCCATACCATCTTGTACTAATGTTTCTAAACATGTTATCATGTAAAATATAGGTTGTAAAGAAAAATATGAACAATTATGGATGAAGAAATATGATAATAAACTTATCACCATGACTAATGTGTGTAGGAAAGAAATTATGGAATTTGGTTCCCCTCATAGTGCATAAAAATCATGAAGAATGCCCAAAAATCATATACATAATATATCAGAAAATCAAGATTTGTGGGTCCATGTTGGTGATGCATCATATTTGGGAAGTGTGTCTTAAATTTATGGAACAATCCCCATAATTTAAAAGGATGAAGGAATCCTATCTCAAGGGAGATAATTCCAGAGAATAACAAGTAACATCTATAGGTCCAAAAGCATTTGTATACTGTAAACAGATTTTTAATTCTTGATAACATTTATGATGTATGCAATGGTAGTGGTCACAAAGTTGGTACATGATCATATAAACATTTATACAATGAAGTTAAGAAAATAATATCCCAAAATCATACATGGAATGAATAAGCAACCTTAGAAATATATCATATGAATGATCTGAGCATAAATCATCCAATTAAGGTACCAAAAAAGAATGGTGAAAAAAACATGGATTCTAAATCCAATAGTTTGAAGTGTAGTGCATCAAAAATAATTAATAGGAGGGATGACACTGATAAGAACCCATGTGGAAGATCCAAACTTTCACCTATAGTTCCTAATGAAGTTTTAGTTATCTAGCCTAAAGATTTTAAAATAATGAGAAAAATGGAAGATGCATAATATAAAGATATAAAAAAATGGAAAGACAATATTCCACATGATGAATAAAAATTTCATGATGGTTTATTAAGAAAATGAAACTCCGGTGTTAAAGTAGTTATATGTGAGAGATGTTATAAATATGGGCTCATTGTAAAAGATTGTTTAACCTTACTACCAAAATAAGAAACAGTCCTCAAGAGGTGTAATAATGTATCATTCATGAAGGCTATTAAGAAGAAATATTCTCCACAAAAATCATATGAGGATGTGAAGAGATCCATGTTGACTCAACATAAATCAAAACATATGATTAGATGTGCAAGAACTAAGATTGTTGAAAATGAATTAATTTTGTTGAGAAGATCATCTCAATCTTTCTATTCATATTAACGAAGTAAGGATAATCCACCTAATTACCTTAATCTTTAAGTAGTGTATTTGTGATTATAATTCATTTATGTGATGGTGAAGCATGTTATTAGGGGGATAACCTGAGAAGTAGTAAGTGTTTTCAATTCATGATAGCTAATATGAATAATCTACCATCCTTGAATGATTCTTAAATTGATATTTAAATACTATTATGATAGAGGATCATCCTTGATAATGTTGAAGAATTTTATTTACTATTTTAGATATCTAGGATTAAGAATATTCAATGTCAGTTTGATCTTATTTTTTAGTACATTGATGAACAGATGTTATAGAAGATCATCCTTAGTGAATTTGTGAAAGTTTTCCAATATGGACAGTTGCAAGTTCAAGAACCATTCTCAATTATTCTCCAAACTGTAATTTCATTAAATCAATTTTTTATGATATCAACCATTATAAAGTTAATGATAAATGTTTCACTTGAGGGGGAGACAAAGGAATAAGCTTCTAGAATTATTATTTCAATTAGTATCAAATAATATTATTCTAGAAATTTCATGAAGATAATATCATTGGAAAAGGTATGTCTTTATTAATCTATCATCCTAGGTTATCAAAAAAAATTACAAAGGGGTATAAATTAAACTAATCAATTACTTATGAAATGTTTAATTCCCCCATGGCCTTTTATACTATCTATTAAATTTGAATATTTTTTATCTATTTGTTGAAGTGAGTGCAGGAGTCTCAGGTTGATTGTTCTTAAAAATATTTATCTCACATTCAATAATTTCAACCTAGAATGAAAGTGAATAATCCTAGAAGGAAAGTATATGATTTCTCATTTATTAAGGTATCAAGGTCAGTTATTAATGGAAAGATATTTTGTCTAAGTAAAATCCACTTGTTTTCTACATCGAGCACAACTCATGTAGAATTAGAGTGAAATGATGGATCACACATTGCTTAAGTATGGACTGATACTATTTTTCCCATGAAATTTCTATTTCTCTTAAATAAGGGGGTGATAATGTGAAATTAACGTTTAAAAGGTAAATGGGAGAGAGAAGATAATAGTTCAAAATATTGACACATTCATTTGGAAATAACTTTGAAGGTATTTCCTACAATAAAAAGGGGGAGTTTGAAGATCACACTTTTTTGGGATTGTATTTGTTGTCAGATGGTTTTCATTGGCAGACAATTATTACCAATGAAATAATAAGTTTACATTGATGTCAATATGATGGAGAAGTTCCAATGTTAATGGAACTTGGAAAATGTCCTCCTATCATGAAATTCAACGAAACATTTGAATGTTTTGAAGACTTTGAGTTTCATGGTGATTCATGGAGAATTGTTTTGGATTCATTAATGGTGTTTCATAGAGAATTTTTATGGATTATATCATCATCATTCCGGAATAATTATAATATATTTGTATCATTTCATGTCATGTTTGATAAATTATTCATGTTGTTAACTCTAAAAATTAATGAACTGATACTAAGTTCAAAATATATGTGTCATTAGTAACAAATTTTTTACAAAAAATAAGAAGGTTGATTTGATTTTATTTGGAATTTATAATCCAAAATGTACAGATAAAGATGAATTTAAGGTCATATAGTATTTTAATGTTGAATGTGAACCATGAACGTGTTAACTTGGGGAACATTGATATTGAAGTTGGCATGAAGGATAACCACACCATATAATTTTTGCATGAATGGTTAAAGAAGAATAAATAGTTAGATGGATTTATATTTGAAGATAAATTGTGAAGGGATTGAATAATGGTTATGTATTGATAGCATTGGAAGTCATTCTTGCGAAATTATCTATGTTGTTAGCTCGGATGAATGATGAACTGATCTGAAGTTCAAAATAAATGTGTAATAACTGACACATTGTTTACATCGAATAAGAAGGATTTTTTTAAAGTTATTTGGAATTTATATTCCAAAAAGTATATAATAATAGGAATTGAATGTCATGAAGTATTTTAATGTTTCATGAGAACCATGCGAGTGCTAACTTTAGGAACATTGAGATTATAGATTTCATGAAGGATAACTGTTCCATATAGTTAGTTCTTGAAGGGTTAGATATGAAGAAAAGGTTATATGGATTTATAATTGAAGAGAAATTATGAAGGGATTGAAGAATTATATACTAGAGTTCAATGCACGGAGGTGACCAAACATTTCATATTGAATTCCATTATATACTTGGTTTTTTCACTAAGTATTTTTTAGGGGTTTATTTAAAAAAAATGGAAAAAGCTGACTAGAGAGCCTCAACTAAGTGCTTATGTAGGACACTAGGTTGACCACACCCAAAGGATTCAATCCATGCCAGCATGCGCAAGTAGAATGGAGTTCCTTGTATCAAACATGGGCATGCTTTATGGCTTGCATGATGTGGTCCAATATACCGCAATGAAGTGGGATTAGAGGGCGCCTATAAAACTGATACGGAGAACTACTGGGAGAGAGGAGAATTATGATCATCTCCTTACAATGCATGATTTATATAGAGTGGAGAAGAATATGAGAGCATGTTAATGGTGTTTACACCCTCATAGTTCATTACAAGAAGGTCAGTTCCACACATATTTCTAATTTCATGAATAATAAATACCGCTAACACACAACTGGTGTGTAAACACCCTTGTCATGCTTCACAAAGTTGAACTAGTTCGATGAAGCTTACTGATCGAGACACAATGTATGAGTTGTTTACTCACATGGCATTTCCTAAATTTGTTCCACCAATAAACTGAACATTAATTTACTATGTATCCAGTTGATTCACAATAGATAGAGAAGAATAAACCTACATAGTTTATTTGTTCCAAGATAATCTGATGTGCTCTTATATGCATACTTGAAAGAGTACAAAGAGGAACTCATATTGTTAGAGTTTTCATATGACCCCAAGTGTATTAATTCATATACTATTGATAAAAATGGTTTATGAAAACCAAATATTTTTATTGTGTGAAGTGAGAGATAAATAAGGGAGGAGAAATAAGCTTCATGTGTTTTTACATAAACAGTGTGCAGTAAGTGCAATGTCTGATGTTTTTCAAATTATTTGAATAATAAAAAATTCCATGCATAAAATTTTTACTCAAAAAAATACATAAAATGATAAAGAAAAAAATGGATATGGGACATGAACATGAACAATGAATGTATTGAGTTAATAATTCAAGAGGATAAGAATACGAGTTTATGAAAGATTATTCTTACATGAATCATCATTGAAGGTACAGTCAAATTTAGTTAAACAAACATCTTCTACACCAAGAAAAATAAATGATTAATGATACAACATTCACTGTTGATATTTTTTTATCAAAGTAGAATAATTTAATTGTGATGAAGCTAATATGATCTGACCTTCATTGATTTAATAATCATAAGGGAATTTTGTGATTCGAGCAAGAATAAAAAGAAGAGAGCTCAGTGATTTTGGTTTTGCACTGAAGAATAAATAGAAAAGAATAGAAGAATATTTGGTGACCAAATTGATATTAGCAGATTATAATTTGGGTTTTAAATAATGCATTATTCATTAGTTCACAACACATTTATATTATTTTGTCTGGTATAAAAAGAAGATTGTGAAACTTTCAGTTTTTTTTGGTAAGAGGTAAGAAGAGTTACTTTCATGCTGCTAAGCAAGAAACAATGTGAAGAAGAAGTTTGTGTGAGAAAAAAGAAGAACTGTGAGATCTAACATGTCTGAACAGTTGGAATATTCTATTGGTATTGCAAAACTTTATCAAAAAATGAGGTTGTATTCATAGGTAGTGTAGAGATCCAGTTAAGTGATGTAAAACATGTACTTCCAATTGAATATACTATATTCTAAGTTAAAGGGAATTTAATTCTTGATGTAACCATACTTAAATGATTTATTTCTAGTGGTTGTGTGGTGAGGATTATTTCTAAACCATGCTAAGGACTTTCTACTCTTACTGAGTAGTGAACCTTGTAAAAATATTGTGTCCTTTGTCATTACTACTTTAATATAATTTCATTTGATGGGTAAAAGAGAATAAAATAATTGAGATCCTAGCAGGCCGAAGAGGTAAAGGGATGAAATGTGGAATTGTATTAAAAGGTCTCCAACACTAATATACCCCCCCCACTCTTAGTGTTAGACATATCCCAAACAAGTCCTTTCACATGTATTGAGTGTATTCTGGAATGCACTAATCAAGAAGTGTATTCTTGTTTATGATTGGTGGTAGGTCATGATGGACAGATCATGAGAGAGAGAGAAATCCTCCGGGTGTCATAAGATTGTGCGATGTCGATGCATATTAGTATTTTATCCTCGATGTAGTGTAATTTCGTCAACATATGGGTGATGTTTTTTCACAGACTGGTCATTCAAGCATGGCATTGGTGAGATTATTTTTAGAGAAATGGCAGAGGTGTATTAGGGTACGGTTTTCACAAATGTTTTTCTATGCTCTAATTTTTAATTCATGTTCAAGCATTACTGGGATTTATTTGTACACATTAATTTTTAGTGGATATTTCAGAATTACCCAATGGGTTTTTAATCCACCTCAACGGAGGGTTTTTCGATATTAATAATCTTACATGCTAATTTATTTATTCTTCTTTATATCACTTCCTTATTTCATCGAGTTTCTCAAAAATTCTTTCTCAAGCAGTTTTTTTCCTGAGATCGAGAATCTCCCCCAACAGGTGATATCAAAGGTGATTGTACGGGATTGCAATTTTTAGTGGTAATTTTGGACATTTTCAAAAGGATCAATGGAGAATGATTCAGGCTAGGGTTTGGAAAACAAAGTAGGTTGAGAGAGGTGTTGCAGGTCCAACACTTAATTCTATTCTTTAGAATGTTTGATTGGTGAATAATTAATTCAAATTGAATATTGAGGTGATGCATTTGCTGCTCATGATTTTGAACATAGAGAGCAATTTTTTTTGGGTGTGCCAGATTTTTTCACAAAAATAATCATGGGGGAGCTCGATATTTTGGGTTTTGGTATTGTTTTAAAGGAAATTTCATATTCATATATAGATAAGAATTTAGTGTTTTAATTTTTTATAGGGGGAGTCATGTTTTTGTCAAAGTTACAAATAAGCATTGTCATTTTTCTATAGAGGATGATGGTTGGTACAATGAAAATAGGTTTTTGTTCCAAATGAGTGTATGGGATGGTATATCCATTGATGGGATAAATGGGGAGATTGATAGGATGTAGACTGTGGGTGTTTCCAAATTTGAGATAAGATAGTTTTTAATTTGAGATTTCTTTTATCTTATAACGCAGATTAGGCTCCATGTGTTTCTCACGGAGTGATAAATATTTTATATCGATTTAGAAGAGATAAGTGTCTGATTATTAACATGTCTGAAACATGGTAATTTGGAAATTTAATATATAATATTTTATATCTTATTTGTATTGGAAAAAAGGAAATTATGAATTCATTAAAAGGGGAAAAAACTAGTTGCGAATAAAGAGGGAGCTTCTCAAGATGTAGTCCACTGGGATCAAGGGAAAATGGGCCGCCACCTTTATGGTAGACCATGTGGTACATGAGTGATGGTGAATAAAGAATCAACGCAGGATCTATGATGTGACGGGACACCGGGTTTGTGGTTGCATGTACCATGCATCGACATTGAACAAGTTCAAAGTAGGAAAAAAGTGATCAATGATTGGGGCCATGCATTGAAAATATTCTTAACTACATGAGGCCCAGCTAGTGAGGACTCTACAATCTTAGTTTTAAACAAAGCATTAGATATATCTTAACTCTTTTGTCTCATCTTCTCTTGATAGAGATCCTGAAGGTGAGACATCAGCTATATGCATACATGTCCTCATATTTCTATAAAATATATTTTCACGTGGATGATATAATGAAACAATGAATATCTATAGAATTATTAAAATTATTCTCATTATGTTTTAAATCTTCATCATTATCCTCTTTTCCAGGAACCATAGGAAAAGGTTCTTCCAACACATATAATTTCATTTCAAGGTGAAGGAAAACTCATAGGCCCCTTTTCCACTATTGGAAATTTGTGTTATTGAGAAGGTTATCCTTATCAAGTATATATAGAAATGATAGGTTTAATTTCATTTTAATTTTTTTTCTAAAAAATAATATACAAATAATTTCAGTACTTTATCTGATAAAATTTAGACAAATAAATAAATATTATATTTATTAGTCTCCCACTATTTTATCAAAACCCAATAGTCCTCGTCATTGGATTTATAATATCCTCTTGCTTTGATATTCAAGTGGTAAGGATCCATATTTACCTTCTCATTACCCCAACATTGGCTATTCAAGCAAATGGAATGGTTTTTGGTAGTCATTCCAAATTCCAAATGCATTAAATTATTGTTCCTTGATCTTATGAGCAGACACCCCAATCCTGAAATCCTTAATTGGATTTCCTCAACGCTTTCCTCCCAGTTACGGAATGTCATGATTTGGAAGTCAACCCTTAATGTGAACTAAGTTAATTCAACCCATAGCTTCAATTTAGAATTCCTTAATAATTCAAAACACCCAAACAATGGATGATTAAGCACTTTGAACTATGGTACGATTTTAACTGAGGTAGTGCAAGGCTATACTGACATAATATATATTATTGAGGGTTTTTGTCCTTTTTTGCATAAATTTACAATTATTTTCTTTATCACATTCTTGTTAATATTTAGTGGGTTTACATATGTAATTAACCATGTCATAGCTAAAATTTATGCATAATCTAGTTTAGTTTAGTTCTATCTTACATGCTTGTTAATTCATTAATTATGTGATCGCGACAAAAACATCTATAATGAAATTACTATACGACTTGACAGAAATAAAATAATAAATCGATATGATCATGAGCTTTACTGATTAATAGTTTATCTAGTAGTTTATAAACTAATCGTTGACTTGGGAGAAAAACACATTGAACTAATTATGGTTCATTTTACAACATTCCACCTGTCCACCCATGTATCTCTCTTGGATTGGTTTTTCCTTGGATCAAAACTTGAACCACCTCCACTAACATGGGATCTTCATCCTTCACATTTGCTTTTACTCACATGCAATTGAGGGGAAATGGGTTTTACATAAAAGAAGACATGGTCACAAAGAACCTTACATAATATGAGGAGAGTAGTCATGCAGACCAACAATTTCAGTTGATAATAAATTAAATGAAACCAATCACATACAATGGTTTGGTCTATGTTCATGATCAACCACATGCATTAAACGAATTATGAATTTAATAAAAATTGCTGTCAATTATTAATATTTTTTATTTAATATAAATCATTATTGAATCAATTAATTATATTCTTTAATCAATCAATTATTTTATCTTAATTCTCATTTGAATTTTATTAAGATTCTCATCCATAATAATTTTAAACAAATTAAATAAATTCATTTGAAATTAATTGTGTTCATAAATGCACCTTGGAGGAAATATATTGAATACCCATATAATTCTACCAAACAAGTATTATCTCCTAACACTGCTTACTCGTGTTACATGTGGCATACATGAATTATCATGTACCTTCATGATGTCTAATTCACCTTAATGATTACATTAATTACATTAGTTTTTTGTTCATGTGTTTTTTTCCAATGAACATGAAGTAACAACTATAATGTGACTCATACATGATATACATATTTGAACAGTACGTAGATATTAATTAAAAATTTAAATATATATATATATATATATTAAAAACTCATCACATGGAATGTCATGTCAACTAAATTACCACACATAAGAATATGTCAATAAGGTTTCAATGGTATTAAAAAAAAATTCTAAATTGGTTTAATTTGGTATAAGTACATGGCATGTGTATTTGAGCTACACTACATGTACATGTCTCACCGTATATCATAGGAACATGCCTATGGAATTGGCATGTAAATAATTCCCTAGAAAATGGTGTACATGACGTGTCCAATGGGCTACATGGCGTGTGATCTCTGAATTACAAGGTCACCAGTCAAGTAAGCCATGTATGAAATATACAGCCCGTTTTTGACTAAAGATGAATACACACTGTCCACATCGGCTACACAGCGTATACTCCAGATGGCCATGTGCTAGGATAGCCCGATAAATATGCGGTGTAAGTTATAAAAGCATCGTGTTTCATCAATTCAAACAACGTGAATTAATTCCAAATTAATTCCTGATGCATTGAAAAAAACTACACAATGTGTAGAGCTGTGTTATATATCCAGAACACTTAGCACTATTGTATGAGTTCTTCAATTTTATTTCATTCAAAAAATTAATCCTATTGATTAGATCGATGATAAACGAAGGAGAAAGAAATAGATCTTACAATTTGGATTAATAAAACGATTAAATATGAATTGAAAATGAAATAAAAATTCCTAAATTAATCAATGATCTTTAAATAGTTATAAATAAAAATGGGACCACTCTCATATAACTTGTAGGTTTCAGGAATAGAAGAATCATACGATGGGTCATGCCCAAGATTTCTTTTTTTCATGATCGATGATCAATTCAATATCTATATGATGATAAATTCCGTGTTCAATAGAATTGAATCAATGAAGACAAAAGGTAGAAATCACACTAGAACCAGAAAGGAGGAGCATGGAATGTTATTTATAATTAATTTTACTAAATAAATAATTACCTTTGATGGAATTCATTCTTCATTGGTGGATCTAGAAATAGATCTGCGTTGCACCATCATTTAATTTTAGGAATAAAGTATAGATTCCCTCTATAATTGATACACATGTGCTTCATAAATCTCAATACATCATCAAAGGTATCTTTAGTTACTAGCAAGAGAGATCCTATTGCTTTCATCATCCTCCTTGTATCGCCATGATAACTTCTTCCAAATCATTCTCCTTGATCTTTCTTGTCTTGAGAGAATTCATTGGCGTAAGATCGGTCTTCATTCTTAAGAGAGTTATTGGAGAAGAGATCCCTCTAGGTCTTTAGAGGATTCTCCAAATTCATTGTGCACAACAAAAACAAATGAATTGTTTCTTATGAAAATAATAGAATTGGGTTTATATATTTCAAGGATTAGAAATAAATAATTGCACAAGTGCCTCTTATTATTTATATAATCCCTTGAAGAATCCCCTATCAAAAAAATAATATTATTATTATTTATCGACATACGATTAACATTGAGAATTAAATTAAATATTATTTAATCAAGAAATATTCAATATTATTATTTCTTGCTAAACCTCAAAACATGGTCTCTCATTCCTCCATAATATTTATCAGGCCTTGAATAATGACAATTTATCTACTAAATAAATGTCACTACATTATTCTCCAATAAATAAACAAATATTATATTTACTAAAAAGTAAATAACTATTTATAGAACACTATGGACATAGATTCATTTTGGCTATATCATTTCCATCAAATGGAATGAGATATCAACTTATACTAAAGAACATAAGAGATAAATCCTTTCTCTCATTATTCATTAACGCAATACTACTCGTGACACACCCAACATATGCTACCTCATCATGAACATATGTCATCATGGTTTTCATTAATACATAAAAGTACATGACATATAATATTCATTAATAATAATATTAAATTCTAAGGATTAATACACACGTTCGTAGATAGGAATATCCAAGGACACCTATAAATGTGGATTTCCTACCATCGAGTCTCATTATCATAATATCCTACAATGGATATTACTAAGGGAGTACACCATGAGAAGGTGTCTCAAATTACTATGAGTATCCACCCCTGATAAAATGTATCATTTTTGTCCATAAAATGATATCATCAGTCTATAGAACATATATTCAAGAACAGTGTTGTAGCACTTCTGGATTCCAATCATATATGGGGCACCTACCTGTCAGGGGTGATGTCAACCTCTCTTATTCATAAGGTATCAAAACATGTCGATATAAATTAATCCCACTCTAATCCAGAACAAATCTACTCAAACCCCCCTAACAACACCTTGCCCCCCGCCCCTGGGGATACATCTCCTTTCTTTAATTAAAATGAGGATCCTATTTCCCCCCTCAATAAAGGGATATAAAAACCATCGAATGTAGAAGAGAAAACTTGTGGGGGCTATGGAAGCGATTTAAATAGGTTGGAAAACAGTGGGTCAGAAAGACACATGGAGGATTCCTTAGTTTTTGAGGAATTATCCAATATATGGAGAGTAATGAAAGATGGATCCCTACTTGAAGTCTCATAGGTGTATACTGGAACCATCTTGGGATTTAAAACCCATGATTAGTTTGGATGCTTCAATGTTGCTGCAATAAAAATTTCCCTACAATGTTTTTCATGTATAAAACCATATTGGAATGTAAGGACATGGATGGTATTATAATAAAAGAGGGATTTGTTGGAATCATTTTGGTTTCTGATCTTGTCCATTTGGGGGGTTTTTCCTCCATTGTAAAGAAGAAATGGATTTTAGAATATACTCCTTCTACCCAAACCACATGTTTGCCTCCATTCACCATCCAAACAGCCCGACTTTGACCTTTGTGGGTTTCTATAGTTGTCCATCTCAATGGGGGGAATGTAAATCATGGATTTTTCTCTAATCCTTGAGCCAATGAAGAATGAGGTGAAGAGTTCTAGTGGGGAAGCAGAATTAGGAGACCTTCGAAAGGTTGCAATGGTGGAAGATAAGAAAATGCACGATTAATAGCAGTGTGAATCACAAAACATGAAACAGACACGATCGAAGGAGGATGAATCTTTGATTTGAGAAGGTAGTGATGGAAGATTGAACGTTTCTTAGTTTAGATGTGATAAAAATGAAAAGGAGCAACAAGAAGACTTTCTAGATTAGTTTGAGGAGGAGTACTCAAAACAAAGATTGAACTATTAGTGTTGGAGGTTGTTACGATATAGTTGATGGGAGGTGAGGATGTTTTAGAAAACTTGAAACTTTTTTGGACTACCCAAGAAAGGTTTGAAAAAGAGTAAAACGTCTCTAATCTAGTTTTTCCAGAACTGAAACTTCTGGATACACATTAAACTGCGAATAATAGGATGACTTGTACTGCATTTCAAGAAACTAGCAATGCAGAGTTATCAATTTCTACAAGTCCAATTCCAGTTGTCATAATTGTTGTCTCTTTGTTGTTATGTTTCCAAAATCATGTAGTACAAACTAGATTCTCTTAGCTACTCACCATTTTCCTCATTGAAGTGTCAAGTAGATCTTATTTCTTGGCACACAATGAATACGTGCAAGTCTTGGTGCACGTGTGTGTGTGAATCACCCCATATGCTTTATACTCGAATGGGTATTTTTTGTGAACATGTTATCCAATATCTTTGTGGAAACCAATTTCATGAAATCAGACATGAGTTAACAGGTTGCAGAGGGCATGTGTAAAAGGGATGAATGAGACAGAAGCCATGATAAAAATGGTGAATGGGGCAGAAGCTAAGGGATCACATGAAACTGTTATATTTTATGAAAATAGATTCCTCAACCTGGAAAAGAGAACCATGCCAAATTCATATATAAATGGGAGCTCCCTTAGAGGAGCAGAGTGATTGAGTTCCCAAGGTTGTGATGGCGTATAGCATGGCTGATATTCTTGGTGATTCAAATATAAATATGCATGTTTGTATTGTTGTTTTTAACCTATTATTTTATAAATATAAATATGCATGTTTTTATTGTTGTTTTTAACCTGTAATGTAATATTTGTTTCCTCCTACCCTGTAATGTCATATTTAATTAATCCTTCCATGTAATGTGATCTTAGTTTACTCCTACCCTATAGTGTAATCTTTGTTTCCTCCTACCGTGTAATGTAATCTTTGTTTCCTCCTACCGTGTAATGTAATCTTTGTTTCCTCCTACGCTATAATGTAATCTTTGTTTCCTCCTACCTCGTAATGTAATCCATGTTTCCTCCAACACTGCAATGTAATCTTTGTTTCCTCCTACCCCATAAAGTAACCTTGGTTTCCTCCTACTATGTAATGTAATCTTGGTTTCCTCCTACCGTGTAATGTAAACTTCGTTTCCTCCTACCATGTAATGCAATCTTTATTTCCTCTTACCATGTAATGTAATCTTTGTTTCCTCCTACCGTGTAATGTAATCTTTGTTTCCTCCTACCATGTAATGTAATCTTTGTTTACTTCTACTATGTGATGTAATCTATGTTAAAATAGCTTAACCATTTCCACCGCTTAGTTTCTCTCTCTATATACTCTCGAAAGTCCAATAAAATTAATACCCCAAATGAGCATGTTCTTGAGTATTTATAGGCAAATTACCATCGACCAAACTTGTATGCAGATCCTCTATTTTGTGACTACGTTATATGCTCCATTGCTTCCATTTGGTGTTCGTTTTATCTTGAAAACTGGGTTTCTTGAGATTTAGATCATAATTTAATGGACAGAATGATCAAATAAAGCTTAAAATCATGTCTAGAGAAAACCAATGTCATGGAATGGAGATCTCGGTGAGCAGGTGCTTTGGGGTTGGCTCGGGGAAGAAGAACATGTGTAGATAATATCATACGACTCTTCAAAAAATGATCAAATGATCAGACGGTTGGGAGAAACATTTCAGACGACTGAGAAGATTTCATGGCCCAGATTATAATCCCATAGATCGCACGGTTGTGGATTTTCTATAGATACAGTGAACCACTAAATTCTTCTCCCACATAAAAATTAATTCATGTTACACAGATCCTTTATAAAACAAGGGAAATCCTTCTAGATGAAGTCTTAGTAATAGAAAACATATATCCACTCCTACAGATTCATGTTTTGTGCTCTACTGCTGAAGCGTTCTGCCTTTTCACCCCATGGGCAACATACTAACTTGTTGCTTCTTGGGGTCAGATGACCGAATAATTTAACCATCCTTCATACAACATAACTAATAAATCCAAATTCACAACAATATTCAATGCCAACCATACACAATCATTCTTCATACAACATAACTAAAATTTTTCTTTGTTTGACTACCTCTGTATGTGCTCCCTATGAGCACACTAGACACTCTCTTCCACGGTGCTCCCATAATGGCTAACTAGGGGTCGACTTCCCCCCTATGCAGTTTCAACATTCCCCCATGAGCACACCAGTAACTCTCTTCCTCTGCCTCTACATGAGCTCCCTATAGGCCCTTTTCTTAGAATTAAACCATGAAAAAAAATATTTCATATCAAGAAAAATTCACACTTAGATTCAATTTCAACCATACACAATCATTCTCCATACAACATAACTAATATTTTTTCATTGTTCCTAGGACACTACATATTCTACCTGTGAGCACACTATCCACTCTCTTCCTCAGCCCTCCCATAATGGCTGTCTAGGGGTCAACTTCCCACCTAAGTACTATCAGTAGGCCCCTTTTCTATAGACATTTTTTTTTACATTTAAACCATTAAAAAATCAAATATTTCATATAATGAAAAATTCACACTAATATTCAATGCCAATAATGCACTTCCCTCTTATTATAAAATTATAAGTGTCTCCCCTTATGATTCAGAATTTTCATTTATAAAAAATAGGAAAAATGCCTTTCTAATGACAAGATTCAATTTCCAGAATTTTAAAATATCAAATAAACCACTTACCATAACATCATATATTCATGTGATACAAGTTGTGATCAACTGTGGTATTTGTTCAACTTTTCTCCCCCTAATGGGATGAGCATCATCCATCTGCTTCATCATCACTAACTTTCTTCATGAATGATCTTACGGAATAATTATTTGAGAAATTGAAATAAAGAACTCCATGATGGATAGCCTTATGAATGTTGTATAATATTTTAAAAGCACTCATATAATGAGAAATCCCCTTTAATAAAATAAAATATTTATGTGACAACTTTGATATGAACATTATTTAGATATTCTTTGATTTCTGAATAAAAATCACTGAGTGATTTAATAAATTCTTCTCATTACTGCTTGAAAAATACTCATCAAAAGGATCTTTATCACCTTATTTAATAGATACTAATGATAGACTACCATTATGACTATATTCCAATTGTGATAAACCATCTTTATTATTCAAATTCTTTCTTAGTTTCTTGCCTCTTTCTTTATTTTGTTCTTCAAGGTTTTTTTAGAGACCTCCATGTTGGAACTGACAGAGATAAGAAATGAACATCCCATCTGAAACAACTATATTACTTATTTTTATTCAAAAAATCACTTCATATACAAACAACTAGAACAATAAGATAGATCCAATCAAAGGTGTAACCTATGCTCTGATACCAACTGAAGTGTTTGTTGGATCATGAAAGTACACTGAGTGGGGGTGAATTAGTGTACAAAAATTTTACCAATATTTCATTTCTTATCTCTTACCACTTTTTAATTTGAACCTCTTCACTTGTTATAATGAATGGAACTTCAATTTTTACAAGCACAATTATACTACATGAAATATAGAAAGTAAATATAGCACAACAAAGACTATTTCTACAAATTTTTCCCTTGAGATAGGTGACTATGTCCTTGTTGTGTTTAGGATAATTCAAGACATAGATTCTCCACTAGAAATCAATCAAAAATTACAAGTGGGTTGGTCAGGTATCACCCCAAAAACCAAGATGGATAGGTATGAACCTTTTCCCAAATTATATAGGAATCCCCAAAATGTTCATTATACTGGAATCCCACCATTGTTCTACAATTAAAACATTGAACAGAATGAGAAATATCACAAGAAATTCAAGCTTTCACTACAATACAAAATTGATCATCCACTTCAAGCCACTGAAATAAACTTATTCTTCACTTTCTCACTTCAACATAAAATCTACGACTGTCAGTGAATATACTCAACAACACTACATTCAAGTAGTTTAAATATGATTTCCTAAATTAGTTGAAGGTATCACTTCCACGTCAAGTCACTACAATATCAGAATGATTAACTAAAGATACATCAATGAACTATAAATCTTCTTATTCTTTTCCTTACTAAAAAATATTAATTCATCTAAACTCAATTATTACACACAATAACATAGTGTGTTCTCCATGCATGAAATTCTCATCATCACATGCAGATATTTAATGCATGTAATTATCCCCACTATTTCTATGTCTTCTTTGTGAAATAAAAAATGCACAACAATATATATTCTCTTGAACTGATTTGGGAAAGAACACAATGCTAATACATAAAGGCAAATATTATTCTCACCTTAATCACCTTCGCACTTTCATGCATTCATTATTTCATGTACATGCATACATCAACACACACTTATTTTTATAAATAGCCTATACCATCTGCAAGCTTATTCAAGTTATTATATAACACCACATTCATGATCTTACTCACAATCTTTACACACACATTGAATACAACATAGTGTACACTTTTATGTTTCTTTGTACACACACCTAGTATGAACATACACAATGTTTTTTTATCCAATATCTTTAAATAATAAGTCATTACATGTTCATGGGAATGAATATGCACACATGAACTATTCAATGTGTGTCAAGAAAATGAACACTTCCTTCTAAAATGAAGATCTTAAGTGTGTGGACTTCTCCTTCAGACTCACTATAGTTCTACTTTCATGTACAAAAACCAGAATGGGTTTTTGTATTTAATATGTGAAAGTATTTGTGAACAAGTGTGTGTGAATCACATTATATACATTCCAATTCTTATGGAATGAACTGGAACATTCTTCATGGAAGACATGTGGGCACAAATTCTTACTTCTTTGCACAAACCCGGGAGGCATGTAAATAAATCAACCTTCTATTAATTTGGTGAACACTTCCCCATTATGGGCTATCTCTTTATATTTTCATTGAGTCTGTTGTTTCATGAAAGCATCTTCTGATCCCACTATTCCACATGTCAAAGCGATGAACACTTCCCCTTTATGGTCTCTCTCATTATTTGTGCATTGAGTCTACTATTTTCTGAAAGCAGCTGTTGAGTCTGATGTTTCACCTATCGATGCGATGAACACTTCCCCTCTATGGGTTCTCTATTTATCTATGCATTGAGTCCACTATTTCATGAAACCAAATGTTGAGTTAACATGTCCAATACTTGTTCCAATGTCGCAGAACTCCTGACTGAAAGCGGTGAATAGGGAAGATGCTAAATGATCACCTCAAACTATCAAATTCTGTGAAACTAGATTCCTGAACCTAGGGTAGATAGAACCATTCTCAACTTAAATTTAAATCGGTGCAATGATTTCGGGGTAGAGAGAGTGAAGCCCCAACAGTGGGATGGAGTATACCAGTTCCCCCAATGATAGTAATGATGTTGGATAGATATGGTACAGTAATGAAAGAGAATTATACCCATGCTGATATTGGAGGTGAGTGAAATCTAAATATGTGTGTATTGTTATTTTTTAACCAATTTGTTTTACAAATATTTATGTATTTCTCTAGTGATTATTTGTGTATCTGTGGTCATACTGGTATGTCTTCACTAGTTTTTACCGTGTATTGGACAGAGGGTGCAGGATGGGGGAGAGGTGGAGTTAGGTCATGTTGGTGGATCTTATGTTTAAATATTTCATTAATATATTATATCATGTTTTATTTTTTTCCTCTGACCCATTATTGACATATTTATTGATATAGATTAACTATTTTAAAAATGAAATATTTATTATATAATATCATTTTATCCTCCTCCCGCTATCTTTGATTTGTCATATGGCCATTTTGTTTTCTTAACTGATGTTTTTTGGGTGCACCCTCCAATTTCATGGGATGGTGGTGGTTCCACATGGCTCTTGAAATTGCTTTGGTGGAATAGAAATGGTGAAGTGGTGTCGCATCAGACTTCATTGTTCTCCTCCTTCATCCGGGCTTTGAATTTTCCAGATTATCCTCAAAATAGATTTATGGGGGAAAGATCAACCTCTCAAGATGGTCCTTGGAGTCTGGGTCCTAAAACAGTGGACAATGGATTTATTTCAAGCTTCTAGTGAGGCGAAGATGGTGATATCTGATGTTGGAATGATGTCAGATTCGTCGAGGGGCAACTGCGAGTGGTAGAGGACAATGGATCTTTGTGTCCAAGGTGCGGGGGATAGGAGTCATGCGAGACGATGTCGTCCTCATTAAAAATGAACATTGGACCCATTATTTTCTCCCACATTTAAATGTAAAATGGGGACATGATGGTTTATTATTCAAGGCATGGGAATGGCCTTACCAATATATCCATCAGAAATTACCTATAACAACAACATGAATGAATAGATATTTATCGCACGACCTCTCATTTAGCTTCCTTTCCCTAAGGATGGTTGTATCTCCTATATAGAAATCATTTCACCTATCATGAGCTTGGGAAGTTAAAATAATAATCAGTAATTCTAAAAAAATCTCAAATACCAAGGCATATTATATATATATATATATTTCAATCAACTTCAATGTTTAATTTCTCATAATTTGATAAAATAAAAAATTTCCCTAGCACCTCCATGCATAGGATTTAATGATGAATCACCCTACTCCAAATCCTATCACCTCATGTTGGTCTGGCTGGTTCAAATAATAAATAGGAAGTCTAAAAAAACTCCAAATACAAATACATTTTTTTATCAATTTAAATCAACTTCAACCTTTTAGTTTCAGTTACCCAAAATTTTATAATGTAATTAATTTCATGCTAATATTCATTAAAAATCCATTTAAACCGATTGAAAATTTATAAAGACATTAGAGAGGAATCCAAAACCCCTTGATGCGTCATATTTAATGGTGACTATCCAAGCATGAGATCGGTTCACCTCATGTTACCTTTGTCCGGTTCAAATAATAATCATGAAGTTTAAATAAAATTTAAAATAAAAAGACAACATTTTTATCAATTTAAATTAATTTCAATGTTTTAGTTTTAATTTCCAAAATTTTGTTAAAAAAATGTCATGTTCATATTCATTAAAAATCCATTCAAAATCATTGAAAATTTCAAATGGCATGGGAGGGGAATCCCATACACCTCCATGCACGTGGTTTAATATTGGATATCCCGGCTTGAGCTTGGTTCACCTCATGTTGGATTGGATGGTTTAAATAATAATCACAAAGTCTAAATAGAATTCCGAATACAAATACATCATTTTCATATCAATTTAAATCATCTTCAATGTTTGAGTTTCAATTTCCCATAATTTTATGAAACAAATAAATTCATGTTCATATTCATTAAAAATCAGTTTAAAATCATTGAAAATTTATCAAAGTCTTAGGAGGGTGTCCCAAATGCCTCCACGGATTGGATTTAATGCTGGATCTCCCACCTTGAGCTCGGATCGCCTCATGGTGGCTTTCCCAGTTTGAATAATAATCATGATGTCTAAATAAAATTCCAAATAGAAATGCATTGGTTTTTTTAACAATTTAAATCAACTTCAATCAATCAGTTGCAATTTCCCATAATTTGGTAAGATAAACAATTTTCTATTCATATTCATTAAAACTCCATTCTAAATAATTGAAATTTTCTAATTCCATGATAGAGGAATCCCAAATGCCTTCATGCATGAGATTTAATGCTGGCTTACCCTGATCGAGCTCAGCTCTCCTCATGTTTTCTTCTCTGATTCAAATAATAATCATTAAGTCTAAATAAAATTCCAACTAAAAATACAATGTATTTTATAAATTTATATCAAATTCAATGCTTGAGTTTTAATTTTCCATAATTTTATAAAATAAATAATTTCATTTTCATATTCATTAAAAACCCATTTAAAATCATGTAAAATTGCTAAATACATGGGAGGGGCATCCCAATTGCCTCCACACAAAGGATTTAATGCTGGCTCTCCCAAATCGAGTTCGGTTCACCTCATCTTGGCCTAGATGGTTAAAATAATAATCATGTAGTCTAAATAAAATTCCAAATAAAAATGAATCATTGTTTTTTCCTTTTTAATAAACATCAATATTTCAGTTTTTAATTTCCCATAATTTGATAAAAAAATACTTTCAAGTTCGTATTAATTAAAAATCCATTTAAAATTATTGAAAATTTATAAAGAAATGGGAGGGGAATCCCAAATTCATTAATTCATGGGATTTAGTGATAGCTCTCTCAAATCGGGCACTGTTCACCTCATGTTTTCTTGGATAATTAAAATAAAAATCATGATGCCTAAATAAAATTCCAAATACAAAAAAAATCATTTTTGTCAATTTAAATCAACTTTGAGTTTTCTATTGAAATTTCACTTAATTTGATAAAAAATAATCTCATGTTCATATTCATTAAAAATCCATTTAAAATAGTTGAAAATTTATAAAGGTATTGGAGGGCAGCACAAATGCCTCTATGTATGGGATTTAATGTTAGCGACCTAACTTAATCTCAGTTTACCACATTTTAGATGATTATAATTTGGGTCATACAAAATTTTGTATTCATCAGTTCAAAACACATATTTATTATTGTGGATAGTAGAAGAAGAATATTGTAAAGATTTTAGTTTTCTTCTGGTAAGAGGTAATAAGAGATATGTTCATGCTTCTAAGAAAGTAACAAAGTGAAGAAGATGTTTGTGGAAGAACAAAGCAGAACTGTGACATCCAATATGTGTCAACAAGTGGAATACTCTCTTGGTGTTACAAAACTTTATCAACAAAAATGATATTATATTCAAAGGTAGTATAAAGATCTATCTAAGTGTTGTAAAACATGTCTGGTCATTTTAATATAGTGAATTGAATGCGAAAGGGTATTTCCCACTTGATATAAGCATATTTAAATTATTACATTCTTGTGGTTGTGTGGTCAAGATTATTTTCTAGACCATTCCAAGGACTAGATACTCTTAGGGAGTGGTGATACATTGTAAAAATGTCTTGTGGTTGTCTTTACTGCTTTAATATTCTTGCATGCGATAGGTAAAAGAGAATAATAGAATCGATTTCCTAATAGGACTAATTGGTAAATAGATAAAATGTGGAATTGGATTAAAATGTATCCAACACCAATTCACCCCTAATCAGTGTTAGACATATTGAAAATCAGACCTTTCACATGTATTGAGGAACATTTCACCTCTGTTAAATTTTCTATAGTGAAATCAACTCTCTTTAGAAGACTTGAGTTTGATTCCTGACTCAAAAATGAAGTGTAGTTTTAGTGGATATTTAGTTACCTCTGAGAAAAATTATATATCTACGAATACCAGGATGAATAGGAAAAATAAATAGAAGATAATGATGAAGAAGAATTCCCTATTTTCCAAATAAGAGGAAGTACTTATTTCTCTAAGCGTTACTGACAATGATGACATAACCGACATGTAAAGTAATGAGAAGGTGGCTCAAGCTTACACCAAGAATATGGATAACATTACTGCCTCTAATGATCAGGAGTTATGTGTTAGAACATTTATAAACATTCCTCAAGATGGAAATACTATCATGATTGGTGATGATGATCAATCTACGACTTCTCAAGAATTATTAGTTGATATATTAAGAGTTATTATGCATTATATTTCTGAATAAAGATAATCCATTTTTTGTGGAGTCATTCAATGCATGAAGTAAGATATCACCCACCATTAATAATAATCCATTGTTTTAGAGAATATCTTGAAAAAAAATTTGAGTGTCTAAATCTCTTTAGATAGGTTGGAACCTTTGAAGTAATAAAGAGGGATGTTGAAATAATTTCCTCGAAATAGATCAATGAATTTGAAGAGAAAGAGGGGGTTAAAAAGTCTCTAGAAGAAAATACCCATGCACTTGAAGATAAATTGAAATATAGCATGGATATCAAGGGATTATAATTGTATGAAATGTCCAAGAAGATCAAGGAACATGACTCTTTGATTTAGGACAAAGTTAAGATACCAGAAGATAAAGTTGAATGAATGAAGAAGGCTTGTGGAGAGAATATTATTACAATTGAAGAAAAGAAAATCATTCACAAAATGAAATCTCTAGAATTGGTAACTCAGTTGTCCAATATTAAGAAGACTCATATTTAAACTTCATAAAAGGAGATAGATTCTACTAGTACTCAATGTTCATTAGAGGATTATAAGGTTAAAATACCTCCAATATTTGGTAAGAAGATGATGAATTCCTTCAATGATATATCACAAGAATATGAGAAGAATCATGTACCATTCATACCATATTTTACTAATGTTACTTCATGTATTATAATTAAAAATGAAGTTTAAAAAAAATGAACATGTATGGATGAATAAAGATGATAATAAACCTACCACCATGACTAAGTTGGATAATAAAGAAGGTGTTTAATTTGGTTCCCCACAGAGTACAAAACAAATCATAAAGAAGACCCAACATTTTGATATATAAGATATCAGAAAATCAATATTAGTGGGTCGATGTTGGTTATTTAATAGATTTTCGCATTGTGCATTAAATCTTTGGTACAATCCTCAAAATATAAAAGCACAAAGGAAGCTGATCTGAAGTGGGTGAATCCATAGAAGAAGGCACAACATCCATAGGTTGAGAAGCATCTTTTTACTGTAAAAAAATTTGGAATGCTTGTTAAAACTGGTGTTGTATTCAATGGTAGTGGTCACAAGGTTGGTACATTCTCATCTCAACAAGTATCCAAATATGATAAGAAAATAAGATCACAAAATATGACATGAATTGAATAAGAATCCTTGGGAAGATATCAGAATAATATTGTGAATATAAATCCTCCCAGGATGGTACTAATGTATAATGGTGAGAAAACCATCGATTCTAAATCAATGAAGTTGAAGGCTAGTGCTTCCAAAAGATCTACTAAGAGGGATGACACTCAGAAGAACCCATATGGATTATCCAAATATGCACCCAAAATTCCTAATGACATGTCAGTTATTTGGAATAAATATTTATAAATAATGATAAAATTTTATGATATAGAAGCTAAAGCTAGTGAAAAAGGGAAAGAAAATATTCCACCTGATGCATAAAAATTTCATGTGTGTTTTTCAATAAAATGAAACTCTTTTGTCAAATAATTTATATGTGAGATATGAAAGAAATTTGGACACATTGAAAAATTTTGTTTAAACTCACTACCAGAACAAGAAACAATCCTCAATAGGTGTAATAATGTATCATCCATGAAGGCTGTTAAGAAGAAAAATTCTCCACACAAAGTATACGATGATGTGAGGAGATCCATGTTTCCTCAACATAAATTAGAACAAATTTTTATATGCGAAAACTTGAATACTAGAGAAAATAGAGGAACTTGTTTGAGAAGATAATATCAATCGTTCTATTCATATTAATGAAGAAATGAGGATCCACATTATTACCTTAATCTTTGACTATTGTATTTGTTCTTATAATTTAGGAAATTGAAGTTGAATCATATTTTTATGGGGAGAATGTGATAAGTAGTAAGTGTTTTCAAATCTTTATTTCTAAGATAATGAAGATACCATCCTTTAATGGCTCATCAATTAATATTTAAACACAAATATGATGGAGGATCAACTTTGATGAAGTTAATGAATGTGATGTCCTATTCTGTATAGCCAGGGTAAAGCAAATTCCATATTTGTTTGATCTTATTTCTTGGTATTTTTAAGAAAAAATGTTCTATAAGAACATATTTGGTGAAGTTGGGATTGTTTTTCTATAAGGACTATCACAAGTTGAAGACCCATTGAAGTGTATTCTCCATACTAGAATGTCTTCAAATTCGATATTGATGAAATCAACCATTATGAGATAATGATAAATTCTTCCCTTAAGGGGGATTCAAATGAAGAAGCTTCCATAATTATTATTTCAATTAATATCAAATCTGATTATTTTCAAAATTGCTTGAATATCTTGTCATTGGCCAAGGTATGTCTCTATTATTCTCCCATCCTTGGTTATTGAAAATAACAAACTTATTACAAGCTGGGGAAATTAAATTAATCAATGTCATAAGAAATGTGTAAGTTCCTTATGTTCTATTATCCTACCTATTGCACTTGGATATTATTGATCTATTTATTGAAGTGAGTAAAGGATTTTGAGGTTTACTTTTCTTAAAAATATTTTCCTCACATATTGTAATTAAATCCAACAATGAAAGTGAATAATACTTGAATGAATTTATATTAGTTCTTGTTTCTTAATGTATCATGATCAGTTGGTAATGGGAAACTTTTGTTACTAAATCAAATCCTCTTGTTTTCTACACCGAGAACAACTTAAGTTGACTTATAGTGAAATGATGGAAGGATCATTGATTAAGTATGGAATGATACCATTTTCCTATGAAATTTTTATGTATTATCAATAAGGGGGAGTGAAAGGGAAATGAAATTTTTAAAGGAAAATGGGAGAGAGAATATAATAGTTCCACATATTGAAACATTTATTTGGAAAGAACATTGAAGGTATTTCCAACAAATACAAAGGGGGATATTGAAGATCCCACTTTATGTATGGAATGTATTTCTTGTCAATGATTTTTATTGGTGGACAATGAGGATCAATTAAATTGGAATATTTCATTGATGTCAATATGATAAAGAAGTACCTAAGTTAATAGATCTTGGATGAAATACTCATGTCTTGAATTTCCAAGAAACATGTGAATGGTTTGAAGAATTTGAGTTTCATGGTGTTAACTAAATAATTGTTACGGATTACTTCATGGTGATTCTTGGATAATAGTTGTGGATTCCTTCATGTTGATTCCTACAGAATTGTTATGGATTAATATAATTGGATGTCATTCTTGAGAAATTATCCATTTTTTTTAACTATGAAGATTTAGGAATTTAACCTAAGTTCAAAATACACATGTCATAAGTGACACATTGTTTACAATAAATAAAAAGGATGATTTCGTGTTCATTGGAATTTATATTCTAAAAATTAGGGAAGAAGATGATTTGAAGGTCATGAAATATTATAATGTTGAATGAAAATAATTAAATTTTTCTCGTGAGGAAAATTAATATTGTAGTTTTCATTAAAGAGAACTATTCCATATAATGGGAGAATGAAGTATTAAAAATGAAGAAACAGTAAGATGGATTTATATTTGAAGAGAAATTGTGAAGGGATTGAAGAGTTTTATACTGGTGGTATAAGTGTGTAGGTGTCCATGCATTTCATAATGAATTCCATTGTATACATGGTTTTTTAACTAAGTATTTTTTGGGGGTTTATTTAAGAATTATGGAAAACCTAATAAGTTGGCCATTGAGAGTCAACTGAGAGCTTATGTGGAACACTAGGTCGACCGATCCCAGAGGAGGCTAGTCAGGCCAGCTCATAGTTAGCATGGTGTGCCATGTGTAAGCCCTGGGCATGCCTAGAGGCATGTTGGTTGTTAGATAATAGCCCGAAAAGAAGTGGGTGAAGAGAACACCCACAAAACCGGTATGGTGTGGTACCAGGTGTGGGAGAGGATAATTCTGAGCCTCTCCCCGTAGCTTCATATTTACATAGAATGGAAAAACTGGGAAATTTTTCAATGTGAGACATGTTTTTATTCACACTATTCATATGTTTAAATAATAGGAATGATCTTGGCCATTAATTGCATCTCGCCCCTTACTGATTTAAATTCACACCATCCAAATTAATCATCCATAATAACATGCTCATCTCCATATAACTTCTTACTCACTTCACTTTGTTCTTTATTTCCCTGTTGATATATCCCTAACTAAGGAGTCGTGGTATTTATAGAATCCCCATGGCTAGAACTATTCTACTAATGATATGTATTATGTTTCCCTCATCCCATCGATGCATATGACATCTGTGAAACCTGAGAGTTTTCCCAAACACCAGACCCTGGAGAACTACGAGAAAAACATTTATGATTCCCCATCTAATTATAATTATGACATTCTCTAGGTGGCATCGTATAGAATAGATTCACATGGTCGAAAGAACCAAATCAAAAATAGAAAAAATTTCTCTTGGGTCTTGGAGGAGGGTTCACCGATCTAGATATCTGCTTCTGGGCCACACTCCCACCTTGGAAATATGTGTCCCTCTTCTGCTTTCTCCCATTATCATATTTCCCACCATTTATTGTAGGTATCAACATACTTCCTCTACCCATGCCTCCTGAGATGTCTATTTCATCCATTTTTTGCTCAACTGACCATATCTGTATAATCTGATATACAGAGCATGACATTCTTTCAGTGAATTTCATGCCTTATCCCCGATTCAAAAATGTTTTCCATCAAAAAACACCCACAAAAACTTCAGGATCGAAGTAGAAAAATTCTAAAATTTAGTAGTATACTCTATCACATCAAGTTTATTCTACTTAAAGATGAAAAATTCCATCATTCAATGAATTATGATCATTTTAGGATATAATTTTTTGTTGAAAAATTCCTCAAAATCCTCCCATTCCATGCCTTGGTCCAGTTTATCCTAATGTGCTATATCCCACAATTGTCATGCAAGATCTTCCAGTATATAAAACTAAAACTTGACTTTCAACTCTGTTAGTGTGCCAAGGAAATCAAACATTCAATTCATCTGATTCAGCCACACCTTATCCTTCTCTAGCCCAAAATTACCCAAGAATATGGGTAGATTCAACTTCTAGTTTTAGACAAAATGAACCACTTTCTTTGGTTTATCTCGTTATTTCCCTATATCTAAAAATTTAAAATCATAGACTATAATCTGAACCAGTAATTGTTTCACCTCTAGCTCAGGTGAAACCAGATTCTCATCAACTTCTTCTATTTGGTTTCAACGATGCCTACTGATTTCTATTTTCTAGAAACATAAAAAATGCCACATGTATCACTCTCTTGAAACTGAAATCTTAAAAATTTAAATTCTATCATAGAGCAACTATCAAAACAATTCCTTCAAAAATTAATCATTTTCTACATTCAACCATTTTGGAAAAATTTCACCATTTTTTTGAAAATTAACTCATTTTCAAAATACCACAACCATTCTCTTTTCAAAATCTCCCATTTGCAAACAATTTCAAATTTTTTTCAAAAATAAAAAAATTTACACCAAATAACAAATCATTAATCAAATTGAAATAGGCACTTCTAGTGAAAATTAATTTTTACAATGCATGTCATGACCTTCATGTTGGATAAACCCATGAAAATGATATTACACTTCTATAAGTGTTTCCAAAACACTTATATGCCCAACTCCTTGGTATCTTGATGTTCAACATAAAAAATGTTAGATACATCTTTTTATGCTCTGCATTTCAAGTCATGAAAATCCTACTCCTTTTTACCAACCCGAATCAAGGAATGAACTAAAATGAATTTCAACTCAAAAAATGACACAACTTATACCATCTGTAATTCAAAGACCGAACAAGCTAATACCACTTGTTGCACACAAATATTTAGACCGACCAAGACTGATACCACTTGTAACATCCCTCCCCTCCTCATTGGCTTGTGCCGAGGTGGAATTTCAACTTGGACTTAAGTGACATCCCCAAGGAACCAAAGGCTGGAAATAAATTCCATGGGATTCAATAAAATTGGGGTATGATTTTCCATTGAAAATAAAAAATCACATCCAAACATTCCATAACCAAAACCACTTTATGATGCATGATAACAATGTAAAACAACTAAAGCAACACCATTAATATCAAAACCAAAATAAAATAGAGTACTAAAATAGAATACATGTAACATAAAAGTACACAATGGAAAATAAAACCAACAGAGACTCATAAGACTCTAAAGACATGACTCAAAGGTCCAACTCCAACTCCATGTACCACAGATCACCACTAAATAAAAGTGATTCTTTATATTTACCTATTTATCAATAAACAAAATCAAAAAAAATCAGAAAATTTAAAAATAAGGGGTGAGTAATGAAACTCTATAGATTTACCCTAATGACATCCCTAATCATGTTGTTAGGATAGAAGAAGTTAGAACAATTATATAAAACAACTTATATAAAAAAAATTGAAATAATTCCACAGTTTAAATCAAATCCAAGTAGTTTAACACCAAAATAGTTTTCAAAACATAAAAATTTTCCAAGTAAAGAAAACAAATAATTCATTAAACCATTTTAAATTCCTTTTCGGTATACCTATTTCATCATTCACCACACAAACACCCATGCAGTCTTCTCTGATAGTTCCATACTCATGATAAGTTTTTTATTCATCCACTAAGTCTCCACTAAGTGGCCAATCACCTTATTCCACAATGACAAACACCCCTTATTCTTGCTCATGTCCCTTTTAACCTAATGGAACACACCCATTATTCAGGGTCACATCGAAATAATAAAGTCACACAAACCATGTATGCCAAAACCATTTTAAAGAAAACAAATCAATCTATTTCAATTAAAATATTCCTTTATTAAAAACTTTTCCAACAAGATAATTTCGCAAATCCAACAAATCCATATTTCAAAATCGGCATTTTAAAATCAAGAAGTAAAGCCCTTTACACAACCTATTTCCAAAATACAAAAAACCACCACTATAGAGTTTTTTAACCATTCTTTTGAAACAAAATTCACAAAAAAAATCAATAAATTTAAATAATTTGAAACTAATATTTCATGTTATAATAATTTGAGTGGAGATTGAATCCACCTACCTTGATATTTTTGGAGAAAATTAAGAACATCATAAAAATTCCCACAATATCGGGTTAAATCACCAAAAACCCACCTTAGATCTCTTCTTGGTCATAGAAAATTCCAAATATAACCATTATTGGAAAAACAATCCTTGGTTCTATCTACTATAGACTATATATAATAATCTGATAGAGGGAGGATCATATATTTAAGAAAAGCTATGAAAAACTACAACAAAAGAAGACCTTCGAAGGAAATTGGGATTCATTACACCAAGAAACTCCTTTAGATCACCTCCAAATTTATTAGGAAAGAATAATAGACCTATAGGGTGAATAAATCCTATGTTAGGGTCAATTTGGAAAAAAATGAGGGTTTTAAACTTAATATCAACCCAGATCCTCTTTTTTAGGATATTTTTTTTAAACCCTGCACAGTTAGTTACACGGTTAGGAAAATGGTGCATTAACAATGCACCACCATTTACCTTAAGATGTACCTCAAAGAGTTTTCTAGAAAATTTAGACAAACCATGAACTAACCATGAAAAATATCATTGTTTTACTTTTCATGATTACACTTGGTTGGCCGCACAGTTTGTCCAAACAGTGCGCCTTAACTGTACACCTACCGTGAGTCCCCTGTCTCATTTTTCATGGTTTCCTATAGGATTTTCATGGTTTTAACTAACCATGATCCAACCATAAACCTATATAAATTCCCCATAAACACACCAAAATTCTTAACAACCATCCCCAATATAACCCACACACTTTAAATACTTAAAATACATAAATAAAGGCTTACATACAAAAAATTTGTGGTGATAAAATGAAGGATTACCAAAAAATATAGTTAGTTCATGAATTGTTAAAGATTAAGAAATTATTAGATGGATTTATATTTTAAATGAAAATTTTAAGGTCTTGAGGAATAATTATGGATTCATAGAATTGGATTTCAAATATGAGTAATTATCCATTTTGTTAACTCTGACGATTAATGAAATGATCATATGTTCAAAATACATGTGTTATAAGATACACCTTTTTTACTACCAAGAAGAAGGATGATTTAATGATCAATGAAATTTATATTTCAAAAAGTATAGAATAAGAGGATTTGAAGGTCATGCAGTATTTTAATTTTTCATGAGAACCATGCAAGTTTTATCTTGAGTAATATTTAGATTGTAGTTTTCATGAAGTAGAAACACACCATATAATTAGTGAATGAAGGTTTAAAGATGAAAAAATTGTTAGTTGGATTTATATTTGGAGATGAATTTTTATGGGATTGAATAATTTTTATGGAATCATATCATTGGACTTCATGCTTGATCAATTCTCAATTATTGTTATATTTTATGATTTATAAACTGATTCTATGTTCAAAATACATGTGTCATAAGTGAAAAATTGTTTAAAACTAATAATAAGTATGTTTTGATATTATTTGTAATTTATAATCAAAAAAGTATAGAAGAAGATTAATTGAAGGTCATGTGGTATTTTAATGTTGCATGAGAACCATGAAATAGTTAACTAGAAGAACACTGAGATTGTAGTTTTCATGAAGGAGAACCACACTATATAATTTGTTCAGGAAAGTCTAAAGATGAATAAATGGTTACATGGATTTATTTTTGAAGATAAATTGTGAAGGGCTTGAAGAATTGTTATGGATTCATATCAATGGATGTCACACTTGAAAAATTCTCCATTGTTGTAAACTTTGATGATGGATGAACTGATACTAAGTTAAAAATACATGACTCAAAAGTGACACATTGTTTACAACAAATAATAAGGAAGATTTTATGTTATTTGGAATTGATATTTGAAATAGTATGGAAGAAGAGGAATTGAAGGTCATGCAGTATTTTAATATTGCATGAGAACCATGAAAGTGTTAAATTGAGCAATATTGGACTTGTAGTTTTCTTGAAGGAGAAGCATGCCATATAATTAGTTCATTAATGGTTAAATATGAATAAATTGTTAGATATATTTATATTTGAATGGTAATTGTGAAGGTCTTGATGAATTGTACACTATAGTTATAATTTTAGAGGTATTATGCATTTCATAAGGAATTCCATTATATGTATGGTTTTTTATCTAAGTAATTTTTGGGGGTTTATTTAAAAATTATTGCATGAGCTGACTAGACGACCTCAACCAAGATCTTATGTGGGACACAAGGTCAACACACCTAAATAAGTACATCCAATAAATCACGCACTCAACATGTTGTTCCATGTGTAGGCCATGGGCACCCCTAGAGGCATTCATGATGTGGGATAATATCCCAAAAATGAAGTGGGTGTAGAGTGTGCATGTAGAACCATTATGGGTGGTACATGGTGGGGTAGAGGATAATTTTGAGCCACTCCACGTAGTGCTTGATATTAATAGTGTATAGAAACTGGGAGATGTTTTGATGTGGGATGGGTTTTTGAACATACTATTCACCGGTTTAAATAATTTGATCAATCATTTGGGAAGATGAGTTTCATGTGTTTATGAATACATGAATGTGATATGAACACCATAAATAAGTAGGCCAATTGGAAATTAAAAATTCTATGAAATGAATTGTAACATAACTCTTGTTCAAGGAATTAAAATCTGAGTCATTTTGGAATTTGAAGAGATGATTCACACAGTATAAAGATTTGGATTTGAATGCAGTGAAATGATGTGATCCCTTCCCTATAAAAGGATAGAAACCTCAACCAAGAGGTTCCACTGCAACTCATATTATTTCAAGAGCTCTCGTCATCTAGAAAAACAGATCCTCTCTAAACCACACTTTTCTGTGAGGAGGCAAAGAGTTATATGATCCTTTGTGGCCTCATGAATAAGGGGATTCTTGAAAACCAATATGGTTTCAAGAAGGAGAATAATCTGTAGATATGTGAAAGTTGATTACACCCTCATCATACTTTGAGAAGGTGGTCATTTATGTGAATCATTCTGCGTTCACAAAGAAGAAATAATGTGAACAAGAAACTGGTGGGTAAACACCCTTTTCATGCTTTGTAAAGAACCAGTTCCATGAAGCTTACTGCTAAAGCCATAGTGCATGAATTTTTTCTTCTACCAAGGAGTTTCGGGAATCTATTCCATGTATAATCCATTGCATGAAGATATTGTGTATCTAGTTGATACACACCATACATAGAAGAAAAAACCTACATAGTTTTTCTGTACAAAGGGAACCAGACAAGCACCAAAGTGCATACATTCATGAGTAACAAGAGGAACTCATACAGTTTGGGTTTTTATATGACTACAAGTGTATTCGTGCACATACTACTAAGGAGACAATACTAACTTCTTTCTCCTATTGGTCTAATAACTAATGTTTTTTAGCTTCTGGTCCCTTTTTATTACATTTAAACTATTAAAAAATAAACAAATATTTCATATAAAGCCAATATTCAATATGATTAATCATCCTTCATAAAACATAACTAATATTTTTCATGGTTACCATTCATGTTCTCCCTACATGCACACTATCCACCTAAGGATACATAACCAATATTTTGCATGGTTCCTCTATATCCGCTCCCTATAAGCTCTCCCAAGGAGACAACCCCCTTTTCTATAGGACCTTTTTCACATTTAAAACGTGAAAAAATATTCATATAAATCCAAAATCACAATAAGATTAAATTCCAACCATACACAATCATTCTTCATACAACATAACTGATATTTTTTATTGTTCCACTGCCTCTACACGTGCTCCCTTGGAGCACACTAGCCACTCTCTTCCTCGGCCCGCCTAAAATGACTGACTAGGGGTCGACTGCCCACCTAAATAGTGTCAGTAGTCCCCCATGAGCACACTATCCACTCTCTTCTTCTTCCTATCAAGGATAACACTAGACAATCTCTTCCTCTACCTCTACATAAGCTCCCTATAAGACCATTACTTAAAATTATACCATGGAAAAAACAAATATTTCATATCAAGCCAAATTCACAATTAGATTCAATGTCAACCGTACACAATAATTCTTTATACAACATAAATATTATTTTTCATTCTTCCTCTGACACTAAATGTAATCCCTATGAGAACACTAGCCACTCTCTTCCTCATCATGATCATAATGGAATTCTACGGGTCAACAACCCACCTATGTAGTTTTAGTTATCCCCTTTTCTATAGGCCATTTTTTACATTTAAAACACGAAAAAAATAAACATTTTTTAAATCAAAATTAACACTAAGATTCAATTCCAACCATACACAATCATTCTTAATTAGAAGAAACTCTTCCAAGAAAATATCCTTTCTAAATTATGATTAATTACAAATAATAATTCAAAGCAGAAAACCAACCTTCAATTACTGGCACATTGAATTTGTATCAAACAATTTTATTGACAACAATTACAACACAAATATTACAATAATCAATTTGGGATCTTCAATATCCCCCTTTGGTTTTGTTTTCAATACCCATTTCACTATCAAATTCAATTTTTCCTTCTCACACATACAATAATTTAAAAGATAAATATGGGAAATAATGAATAAACACAACTTATTCTATTATAACTAAACTCTTACTTTTATTTCCATTAATCTCATAATTTCATAAGATATGTCATTTCAGAGAAAACAAAATTGGTTTTCTTGAGAGGAGAGCATCACTTTTCTTAAAGGAATGAGTCACCAATTAATATTCTCTAATTGAACGTGGGAAAACCCTATGTAGAAAACAAAGAAGATCAATTTAGATATCAAAGATGTTAATATCAATTTTAAATGTGATTCCCACACTAAAAACTTCTTTCATAAGTTGTTAAAAATATACTCAATTAATCTAATACATTCATCTCAATAAATATATTGATAAAATTTAATTAAAATAATGCACTTCCCCTTTATTATCAAATTATAAGTGTCTTCCCTTATGATTCAGAATTTTCATTCATAATGAAATTGGAAAAATGCATTTCTAATGATAAGATTCAATTTATAGGATTTGAAAATATCAAATAAATCCCATAGAAGAACTTTATATATTCATGTGATACCAGTTTTGGTCAAATCTAGTATTTTTTCAACGTTTCTCCCCCTAAAGGGATGTGTTTCATACATCTTCTTCATCATGACTAACTTTCTTCTTGAATGATATTCAAGAATAATTTTATGAGAAATTGAAATAAAAAACTCCATGATGGGTATCCTTATGAATGCTATATAATATTTTCAAAGCACTCATATCTTTCGGACTCCCCCTTAATATATTCATCACCTTCAATTCCTTGTATAAAATAAACAATCACAAAATATTCATGGTAATAAAGTGGTTCTTTAATGAATTTCAATTAGAGAATCAAGGATGATATTTAACTCCTAACCTAGAAATTATTTTCAATTCTACTCTAGATTCATGAAAACTCATCCTGCTTTCTCCTTCTTTGACTTTCCAAAGTTTATCATTTAATGTAAGTATGGACTTCTTGATTTCTCCATCTTTCATCTTAGATGGAATAAGCTTCTTCACATTAGCATGTAATACACTTTCATTCTTCTATTTCTGCTATAACTTATTATCCAATTCCAATTTCTCTATCCATATGAATAAACATTCATTTTTGTATATTATTATACATCTTATTGTGTTTAAATTTCTTCTTTATAGTAGCATTATTAACACAATAAGTCATTGGTTCTTTTCCTTTGTTCTTCACTAGTTCTATTTGTTTAGGAAACAACATCTTGTATTTTTTAGTAATATTCCCTAACATTCTAGACCTTCCCCACAAATATTCATCAATCATAGGGTCTTCCTTTTTTAAACATCCTCTCACAAAATTCAAAATTTTCATCTTGATTTTAAAACATCAAATAAACCTTTTTATTTGATTCTGAGATTGATTTCATTTTCTACTTCATCTTTCATCCAATAGCATTTGTATTTATAACATGTTTTTGAAGGTCTATTATGTGACCTCTACTTCCACAGTAGAGGCATCTTTTATTTGGAGTGACATTCTTATCATCATTATTCTTGGCTTTAGGTTGCTTCATAGTTTTATTATCTCTCTTATCCTTCTCAAACCCCAAAGAAGCCTTTTTTTCTTTACCTCTGCATATGTTGTAGCGTTATCATCACATCAACATATGCATAGTGGAGGGTTAGTTCATACCAAAACTCATTATAATTTTGACCAATTATATTTAAATAATCATAGAAGTATTCAAGGCAATAAAATCTATTCATGGTAGATAAATTCATCTTCATCTATGAATTATGATTAAATTCGACAATATTTCTATTCACATCAAATCTTCTCCACCTTACTACTATCCTTGTATAGTTATCATGAATTGAAAAATTATGCCAAGATTCAATGGCTCGATGCCCAAATTTCCAACAATACCAACAATATCAATTAAATCATGATTTATTGTTCATTGATACAATTTGGTTAGTTTTGGAATCTTTTTTTGATAGTATGATTCTTCATCTGAGATATTTGTAGAGAACAAGAATTGCTAATCTTCTTCATATGCACATTTGATGATATAATAGATTTTTTATTAGTCTTGTTCATCCATGATTGTCTAGAATTCTATTTGGAACCCATACTTATAGAAGAAACAATATTAGTACAAATAAAATATTCTGGATCAAGGGTAACCTGATATAATGATCTTGTGACTGATTTATCATTAGATATTTTTAGACTCTTTTTTACACTTAAATGGGTTTTTTCCAAAATAAGACTCCTTTTATAATTAATCATGGAAGATTTTCTAATATTAGTATTTTATGAAGATTCGTCTTGGATAATCTCCAGATTTCTCAACCTGGCCTCCAAATCATGATATTTCAGATTTATAGAGTTCTTATGGTCTTCAAGTGATTTCAACATATCTTCACATTTATTCATATTTTTCAAATTCAATTCCATTTCCCAAAATTTCATGTTGAGGAAATTTTAATCATCCTCAACAATTTTTTATTTTCCTTCCCATTAACTATTAATATTATGAACTCAACCATCATGAATTTTATTTGCTATCAGTTGATAATTATTCAACTCTTTAATTATATTTATCTTATCCTCTAGATGGGATTCTTTAACAGTTATTGAGGTTCTGTGTAATTTTTTAAATTAAAATATAACTTCTGTATGAACTACCTCAGTCACATCCTTCTCTCAATCATTCATTTATAATTCATCTTCAATAAAATTGAGGATTTAATTGAATTTAAATATAAAATCTTCTTTTGAATTTTCAACTAGAATGAATGTCTCATACTTGTATTAAATTTAAATATTAGAGTACTTGATATTAGTGGTATCTTTATATGATTCCTCAAGAGTGTGAATCATCTTAGTATAGACCTTATCATTTACTTATTTCTCACATATTTCTTTTCAATTGTTCTTAAACATATGAGAAATTTTTATTTCATAGTGATAGAGTTTATTCTTTAGAATAAATAATTTGGTAGAGAAGTTTACATCCTTGGAACTTCTTTTCCAAGCCTTTATCCATTTCCTCAACTTCTTTTTCAATCTATGACTTTTCATCATATAGTCCCTTGATAAAATAAAATATGTTAGTGAAAACATTTATAGGAATATTCTATACATATTTCTTTAATTTTGAGTAAAAATCACTAAGTGATTCAAAAAATTGTTCTTCATTACCATATAAAAATACTAATCATACGGATATTTATCACCAAATTTAACAGATACTAATGATAGACTACCATTATGACTACATTAATATTGTTACAAACCCTATTTATTCATCATCACAAGATTTGAATGCGCAAAAAGATTTGATCTTCACCAATAAAAATAGAAGCCCTGAGGCTGATCCAGCTTTCTTCTCCCATATTTTGACAGCTCTTATTTTTCTTCAAAAATAGAGCATCTTCACGCTATTGTTACAGAAACGGAAAGCGAGATCCAATAGCCTTATGGTTTTGTGAAGTAGATAGGATCTTTCAGGACTTCAACAAGTGAAATGCATTCTAAAAGCATCTTGTGAAGAAGAAGAACCAGGAAAAATCTGGTTTCATGAAGAAGATCCTTGAACATGTGAATGGTTTACCTAAGCCCTTGTCGTGCTTCATGAAGGTGATCTTGAAGGCACGAAAATTGTGCATGATCACCCTTTTGTGCTTAGTGAAGGCATCAGAATCATGAACCATCATGTTTTCCCAAAGAATACCTACACATCCCTTGTGCGTAGAAGACCTGTGAACCTCTTGCACGAAGAAGAATAGTGAACCCCTCAGTTTCATGAAGAAAAGGACAACAACCTCCCATTTCATGTTAATAAGGTATATACTTTGTGTAGAGGTTTTTTTTAAGAATGAGGAGTTTGTATGATGATGGGAAGTACGTATATGCATGTAATCATGTGCATTATTTTAGGAAACCCGAGGCCTTGTGTTTGTGAAAATAAGAGGCAGTATGTGTGTTCACATGTGAATAAAGAAGAATAACATGCTAAAAGTCCTACACTCATTCATGTGCATATAATAATAATAACAGAAGAGAGGATGTGAATAGTGTGCTTGGTTTTTTTGAGAACACGTCATACTACATGAATGAACTCATGTGCATAAATTAAAGACATTCGAACCATGTGAAAAGGGAAGAAGATAAAGGGAAAATAGAAATAGGTAGTTTGTGCATGCAAAGTTTTATACCCATTATGTTTTGCACACAAGGGGGAATAATTGGACTGTGAATGCACTCTTTAATGCACATGAATATGTTGAAGAATTTAAGTAAGAGAACCAAGATAATGGGTGCAATTTTGTAAATAAGAATAATAAGTGAAAGAAGGGGAGGAGTTCATTCAAATTTTAAATGCATGACTTCTTTCATACATGAAAAGAAGAAAAGAGGATATTTTAATTCTTATGATGCCCAGTAAGTTGATCCTCATTGTTTGAATAATCACATATGTTCTTGTGATTCTATAAAAAATAATAATAATTTTTATTGCATTTAGTTATTCCAATAATGAAGAATAAAGAATAAGAAGAAGTGTGCATTTGGTTTCCACTGAAGAATATAGAAGAACCGGTTGGTTATTTCATCCTGCTAAGAAAGTAATATGTGAAGAATGGTATATTAAGTAGCACTATGACGTCCAACAGATCTCAACAGGTGGAAGAATATTTTGGTGTTGAAATACATTTTCAATAGGGAGACTACTATATTGTGAGGAATTATAAAGAATCAGCAAGGATCAGTGAGTTATACTTGGTCATCACCAGTTCATGAAAGTAGAATTGTTTCATTCCCCCCTTAAAAGTGTAGGGACTCACACTATCTTAAGGATTTTTTTCTAATCCAACCCAGTGCAACTTGTTTCTACATTATAGTGGAGAATCCATGTAGTTCTCATACCCATGCAAGGAATGGATGTAGCTGCTCTTATTGAGTAGTGAACCTTATAAAGGTATTGTGTGTATATTTTTACTTATTTCATATTATTTCATGCAACAGATAAAAGATAACAACATAATCAAGATCCTAACAGGTCAATAGCTACAGGGATAAAAAGTTTGAATTGGTTTAAAAATTCCACAACACTGATTCTCCCCACCTCTTAGTGTTAGGAATATCCCAAACTGGTCCTCTCAAAAAAAGGACATTGCATTCTCAAATAAATATTTTAATTCTTTCAAATTATACTTCCAACTCATTTTACTTCTACCTTCTTATATGCAAACCCAAATGGTTATTGTTTGTCAATGCACTCAAGTCTTCACACTTGGGTGTGTGTGAATATCACTATATAATTTATACTTTTTAATGCATGTAGAAGCACATTCTTTTTGAAATTAATGAAGGAATGGGTTCTTAGTGAATTGTGAAAACTAGGGAGGCTAATAAAAAACTCAACCATATGTTTATTCGATGAACACTTACCCTTTATGGGATCTCTCTTTGTCTTTTCATTGACTATGATGTTTCATGAAAGATACTGTTGATTCCATTATAACATCTGTCAATGCGATGAACACTTCCCCTTTACGAGTTCTCTCTTTATCTATGCATTGAGTCTATTGTTTCATGAAAATAGAAACTCTGTATTCTGCTCCACCTGTCAATGCGATGAACACTTCCCCTTTATGGGTTATATCTTTATCTTTGCCTTAAGTCCAATGTTTCATGAAACCAGATGTTGAGTTAACATTTTCCAGACATATTCCAATGTCATAGAATCCATGAGTGAAAGAAGGGAATGGGGAAGAAGCTCAATGATCACTAAAAATATCAAATTCTTTGAAACCAAATACTTGAACCTAGGGCATAGATATCCTTACTCAATTCAAACATAATTTAGATCATTGGAGTATGTTTGGAGAGATTGAGGTCCAAATGGTGGGATGGAGTATACCAGTACCCCTAATGATAAGAATGATGTTGGAGGGATATAGTACAGTAGAGAAATTGTATTATGTGAAAAATCCTCCTTCTAATAATATGATATATTTTTCCAGTGATTATTGGGGTATCGATGGTCATACTGGTATTTTTTCACTGGTTGTAACCACATATCAGACAGTGGGTGTGGGAGGGGGGAGAGGTGGACTTAGGTCGTGTTGGTGCATCTACCATTTAAGGATTTAATTAATATATTATTCCATGTTCTCTTTGATTCATACTACCCTGTATAGTAATATTTATTAATATATCTTAAACCTTTTTTGAAAATAAATTATCTATTATATTTTACATCATTCTCCTCTTCGCACTGTAATAGATTTGTCCTATTAGTTGTTTTATTTGCTCGATTGGGGATCTTTTTTTTGTGATCCCTCCACATGCATGAGTTGGTGGGGGTTCTAGATGGCTCGTGGCTTTTCTTCGGTGGCATGGTAGTGGGGGAATAGTTTTACATGGGACTTCACCAAGCTCCTCCTTCATCTGGGCTTCAAAGTGGTTGGATTAACCTTGAAATGTCTTTATGGGGGATATATCAACCTCCTTAGAAGGTCCATGGAATCCAGGTGATTCATCAGTGGAAAATGGATCAATGTCGAGCTTCTTGGATGGTGAAGATAGCGATCTACGGTGTTACAGTGGTGTGAGAGTCATTGAGGGGAAGCTGTGAGTGGCGAAGGATGGAAACTCTTTGTGTTTAAGTTGTGGGGGGCCAGAGTAATGTAGGATGATGTCATCCTGGTTAAAAATGAAAGTTTCATCTATTATATTTTCCCACATCGAAAAGGAAAATGGGGACACAATGGTTTATTATTCAAGGAGTGGGAAAGATCTTATGAATATGTTCATCGGTAATGCCATGCAATATCAAACTAAATGAATAGATACTTCTCACATGACCATGCATTTAGATTCATTTCCCAAATTATGGATCTCTCTCCTGTCTGTAACTTGTTTCACCTCTCATGATCTTGTCCAGTTAAAATAATAATTAGTAATTCTAAATAAAATCTCAAATACCAATGAAACTTATATATATATATATATCAATAAAACTAATGATCAAATTCCTATAATTTGATAAAAAAATTAATTTCCCAAGCATTTCCATGCATGGGATTTAATGTTGGATCTCCTTTATCCAGATCAAGTAACCTCATGTCGTTTTGTCCGGTTCAAATAATAATACTAAAGTCTAGAATCTTCCCTATACTACAAATAAATTTTAAATTCTTGATAACATCTGTGATTTATGAAATTATAGTGGCCACAAGGTTTTTACATGCTCATCTCAACATGTTTCCAAATATGATAAGAAAATAAGATTACAAAGTCTAACATATAATGAAGAAGCAACCTTGTGAAGAAGTCAAAAGAATATTGTGAAAAGAAAACCTCAGAGGAAGGTAACAAATAAGAATTGTGAGAAGTCCATGGATTCTAAATAAAATATTTGGAAGTGTAGTGCATCCAAAATAACTACTAATAGGGATGACACTCACAAGAACCCATGTGGAAGATTCGAAAATGCACCCATAGTTTCAAATTACATGTTAGTTATCTAGACCAAAGATTTTGAATGAATGAGAAAAATGAAAGATGCAAAAGATAAATCTAGTTTAAAAAGGGAAAGAAAATATCCCACATGATGAAGAAAAATTTCATGAGTTTTTTTAAATAAAATGTATCACTTTTGTTAAAGATGTTTTGTGTGAGAGATGTAAGAAATATGGTCACATTGCAAAAGGATTTTTATTCTTACTACTAGAACAAGAAGCAGTCCTAAAGAGGTGTAATAATATATCATACATGAATTCTGTTAAGAAGAAACATTCTCCATGACAAGTAGAAAATGATGTGAAGATATCCATGTGGCCTCAACATAAATCATAACATATGTTCAGATGTGAAACCATGAAGACTGTAGTAAATGGAGAAACATTTTTTAGGAGATAATATCTACCTTTCTATTCATATTAATAAATAATGGAGGATCCACCTTATTCCCTTAATCTTTGAGTATTTTATTTGTTCTTATAATGAAGGTAATTTAAAGTGAGGAATGTTCTTAGGGGGGAGAAGAAGAGAAGTAGTAAGTTCTGTTAATTCTTGATTTATAAGCTGAAGAAGTTACCATCCATGAATGTTTCCTCGATTGATATTAAAATACTAATATGATGGAGTATCATAATTTATGATGTTAAAGAATGTGATTCCCTATTATAGATATCCAGGATAAAAAAGATTCCATCTTCATTTGATCATATTTCTTGGTATTTTTTAGAAAAAATGTTCTAGAAGATCATCATTGGTGAAGTTGTGATTGTTGTCCAATATGGACTATCAGAAGTTAAAGACCCATTTTGGTGTATTCTCCATAATGGAATTTGTTGAAATCCAATATTTATGAGACAAACCATTATTTATATAAGGAAAAATTCTTCCCTTAAGGGGGATACCAATAAAGAATATTTTGAAATTATTATTTCAATTAGTATCAAATCAAATTATTCTAGAAATTGCTTGAAGATAATTTCATTAGAAAGGATATGTCACTATTAATCTATCATCATTGGTTATCAAAAATTAAAAACATTTTAAAAAGGGGAGAAATTAAATTGATCTATATTATATGAAATTTGAATTTCCCACAAGGTCTCTTATCCTGCCTATTGCACATGAATGGTTTTGGTCCATTTGTTGAAGTGAGTGTAGGAGTTTCAGGTTGTTTTCTCTTAAAATGATAAATGTAACATTTAGTAATTTCAGCCTAGAATGTAAGTGAATATTCCTTGAAAACAAGTATATGGGTTATCATTTATTATGGTTTCATGATTATTTGGTAACTGGAAACTTTTTTTTTATAAATCAAGTCCTCTTTTTTTCTACACTGATCATAGCTTAAGTTGATTTAGAGTGAAATGAGTGACTGTACATTGCTTAATTATGGAATGACACTCTTTTCTCCTACGATATTTTTATTTCTTATCAATAAGGGAGAGATAAAGTGAAATTAATTTTTGATAGGTAAAGTGGAGATATAGGATAATAGTTCTACATATTGAATCATTAATTTGGAACTGAAGGTATTTCCAATAAATACAAATGGGGGAGATTGAAGATCTAAATTTGTGTATATATTGTATTTATTGTAAAATGATTTTGATTGGTGTAAAGTGATCATCAACTAAATAGGAATATTATATTTATGTCAATATGATGAACAAGCTCAAAGTTAATTTATCTTGGATGAAATCTTCAAGTATACAAATTCCAAGAAACGTGGGAATGGTTTGAAGACTTTGAACTTTATGGTGATGTCTATAGAATTGTTATGGATTCTATCATGATGATTCCTGGATAATAGTTATGGATTCATTCATTGTTATTCCTAGATAATTCTAATGGATTCAGTGTATTAGATGTCACGCTTGAGAAATTATCTTAGTTCTTAACACTAATGATTGATGAACTGATCCTATGTTCAAAATACATGTTTCATAAGTGACAGATTGTTTACATCAAATAAAAAGGTTGATTTTATGTTCTTTGGAATTTATATTCCAAAAATTAGAGAATAAAAATAATTGAAGTTCATGCATTACATTAATGTTCCACAAGAACCCTGAAATTGTTAACTTGTGGAACATTGAGATTGTAGTTTTCAGGAAGGAGAACCATGACATATAATTAGTGCATGAAGGGTTAATGATAAATAAATGGTTAGGTGGATTTATATTTGAAGAGAAATTGTGAAGGGTGTGAATAATTGTATACTAGATTTCTATGAGTGGATGTGGTCATGCATTTCATATTGAATTACATTATATTCTTGGTTTTTTAACAAAGTATGTTTTGGGGGTTTGTTTAAAATTATGGATAGCCTAATAAGATGACTAGTTATCCCCAACAAAGAGCTTATATGGGACACTGGGTCGATCGCACCAAAAGGAGGACCGCCAGGCCAGCTTGTTGGTGGCATGGAGTGTCGTGTGTAATCCCTGGTCAAGACTAAATGCATGCATAAAATGTACTAATATCCTACAAGTGGGCACAGAGAGTTCCCACAAAACTAGTATGGGGAAATACTAGGAGGGGGAGAAGTAAATTTTGAGCCTCTCCCAGCAGCACTTGATTTATATATCATTGAGAAACAGATAGAGGTTTCAATGTGGGATGGATGGTTATGAACATTGTTCACTAGTTTAAATAATTAGAGTGATCAGGGTTGTTCATCACACACCATGCCATGTTGATTTAAATTCACACTCTCTAGATTGATCATCCACAATAACCTACTCAACTCTATAGAACTACATACTCATTGCACTTTGTTCTTTATTTCCCTATTGAGATTGCTTATGCTAAGGAGTCATGGTATTTCTAGAATAAACATGGCTAACTCTATTCTTATAATGAGAGGTATTCTATTTCCCTCCTCCCATAGAATCATACAAAATCTACAAAACATGGGATTTTTCTCAAACACCCGACCTTAGAGCACTGTGACAAAAGCACTAAAGATGCCCCATATAATTACAATTATGGAATTATCTAGGTGGTTTCGTTCACTCTCAATGCATGTGGTTGAAGGAACCACGTTGAAAAAATCCAAATCTTCTCTTGGGTCTTGGGGGAATGTTCACTTATCTAGTTGTCTAATTTTGGGTCACACTCCCACCTTGGAAATATGTTTCCCTATTCCGTTTTCTACTAGCATTAGAGTTCTCACCATTTTCCATAGGTATCAACATACTTCCTCCACATGTTTCTCATGTGATGTCTCTTTTATCCACCATCTCCCTATTAACTATATATGTATATTCCATTATACTGATCATGAAAATCGTTAATCAAATTTGTTTCCTTATCTTTGATTCCAAAATGTGTTCCTTCAAGGATGAACTCACAACAAATTCATTTGAAAATAAAAAAAAAACATAAATTTATCCACATACTCTATCATAGAACGGTTCTCCTACTTCAAACTGAAAAAATCCATCATTCTCTAAATTCGGAATGTGCTGGGATATAATTATTTTTGAGAAATTCCTAAAAATCCTCCCATTCCATACCATGGTCCAGTTTAGTCTAAAGTACTAAATCTCATCAATGGCGTGCAAGATCTTCCCATATATACATCACCAACTTGACTTTCTACTATGATGGTGTACTAAGGAAATCAAAAATTCAATTTATCCTATTCAGCCACACCTCATCCTTCTCTAGCCCGGAATCACCCTAAATGATTGGTGGATTCTACTTCAAGTATTGGATAGAATAATGAAGTTGTGTTGGTTCATCCCATTGATTCCCACTATCCACATCATTAAAATCTTGGACTATACTCTATACCATCTATTGGTTCACCTATGTCTTAGGTGAAACCACATTCTCAACAACTTCTTCCATTTGGTTTCTATGCACACCTACCAGGTTCCATTTTCCAGAAACACAACAATCCCTATAAGTCTTTATCTCTAGCAACTGAAGGATTAAATTTTTCAAATTCTATCATAGGGATATTATTAAAAAAATTCTTTCCAAAATTCATCATTTTCCACATTTGACAGTTTTTTAAAAATTGCATCATGCTTTTGAAAATTAACTCATTCCCAAAATAACACAACCATTCTCTTTTCAAAATCTCCCATCTGAAAAAAATTTCAACATTTTTCAAAAATCGACTCATTTACACCAAATCTTAAATCATTAGTCAAAATGAAATATGTACTCCTAGTGGGAAGTTATTTCTATACTGCATGCCATGATCTTCTCATTGGCTAAACCCATGAAAATGATATTACATTACTATAAGTGTTTCCAAAACACCTATGTATCCAACTCCCTAGTAACTTGAAGTTCTATATAAAAAATGGTAACTATGGATTTTCATGATATATATTTCAATTCCTAACAATCCTATTCCTTTATAGAAACCCTACTTAAGGAAATAACCTGAATGAATTTCAACACCCAAACTAAAACAAATTATAAAAATTGTATTTCAAGGACCAAAAAAGCTGATACCACTTGTTTCACACAAATATTTGTACTGGACAAGACCCATACAACTTGTAAAATCCTGCCCTTCCTCCTTGTCTTGAGTTGAGGTGGAATTTCTACTTCGAATTAAGCAGCATCCCCAAGGCACTGAAGGCTGGAATGAAATTCCAAGGGTTTCAATACAATTCGGGGATGATTTTCCCTTTGAAAATAAGAAAATCACAACCACATATTCTATAACCAAAAACACTATATGATTCATGGTGAAAATGTAAAATAACTCATGTTATACCATTAATACCAAAACCAAACTAAAAAATATTACCATAATAGAATACTACTAACATCAAAGTACATAGTGGAAAAAAATCCAACAGAAACTTAGAAGGTTTCAAAGACATGACTCTAAGATCCAACTCCAACTGCAAGTATCATAGAGAACCACTGAATGAGTGTAATTATTTCCATTTAATTGTGTCTTGGTAAAAAAAATATGCAAAAGAACTAAAGTTACAAATAATGGGTAATTAAGGAAACCCAGTAGATTTCTCATAATGACTTCCCTACTCACGCCATAAGGGTAAAAAACGTTAGGACAATTATATAAAACAATTTATATAATTTTTTTTTGAAATAGTTACACATTTTAAATTGAATCCAACTAGTTTCACACCAAAATGGTTTTCCAAACATAATAGTTTTCTATGTAAAGAAAACAAAACATTCTTTAAACCATTTCACATTCCTTTTGGCATACCCATTCTATCATTCACCACACACACACCCACACATTATTCTCTAATAGTTCTATAATATTTAGTGGTTTCTTTTCAATCCACTAAGTAATCACTAAGTGGCCATTCTCCTTATTCCCCAATGACACACACTTCTTATCCAGGTTCATGTACCATTGTACCCCAAAGGTATATTCCCTATATTTAGGGTCATGTCAAAATCATGAATCCACACAACCCATGTATGCCAAAACCATTTCAAACAAACCAATTTAATAAATTTCAATAGAACCATTCCTTTATTGAAAACCTTTACAAAAAAACCATTTTCCCAAATCCAAAAAAACCATATTTTAAAATCAAGAAACAAATCCATTTGCAAAACCAATTTCCAAAAAACCACAAACCATCAATAAAGAGGGTTTCAACCATGATTTTCACACCTATTTCCCAAACAATTTTATTAAATTTAAAAAATATGAAACTAATCATTTATTTTCTAATTATAGAAGTTGAGAGTGAAGCCACCTACCTAGAGAGTTTTGGCGAAAACAAAAAACATCATGAAAATGCCCACAAAACTAAGTTAAATCTCCAAAACCCAATCTTAGATCTCTTAACATATCATAAAAAATTCCAAATATAACCATTATTTACATAAAAAAACTTACATAAATAAACATAAGACTATATATATGAATATGAGAAAACAGATGAATGTATATCTAAGAAAAACTATGAAAAAATTTCACAAAAGAACTCTTACTGAGGGAATCATGCATCAATGCCCCAAGAAACGCCTTCAGATCACTTCCAATTTGATGGGGAAAGAATCCATGGCCTTTGGGAGGAATAAATACTGAGTTAGAGTCGATTTGGAGCAAAAATTATGTGTTTAAACTTAATACCAACCCAGATCCACTTTTTTAGGATCTTGTTTTTAAATCAAGCACAATTAGTCGCGCGGTTAGGAAAACTATGGGCTGACCATGCGCCAGTATCTACCTCTGGGAGTACCCTTCAAAATTGTCTGAAACATTTAGAAAAACCATGTGCCAGCTGGGAAAATGCTCTTTTTTCCACATTGAATAGTTACTCCTAGGTAGTCGCATAGTTTTTCCAAACTGATCACCTAACCAGATCCCCCTGTCTCATTGTGTACGGTATCCTGTTGGAGTTTTATATCCTTCACTAATCATGGTCTAATTGAGCCCCTGTTTAAAATCCCCATAAACATTAAAAAAATCCTTCCAAACCCTCCCAAATGTTACCCACACACATTAAATACTTAAAATACATAAATAAAGGGTTATATTCTAGAAACTGGGGGTTTTCCAATGAAGGATAACAACACCATGTAATTAGAGTATGAAGGGTTAAAGATGAATAAATGCTTATATGGATTTATATTTAAAGAGAAATTGTGAAGCGCTTGAAGATTTTTTTTGGATTCACAACATTGGACGTCATTATTGAGAAATTATCTATGTTGTTAACTCTAAATATTGATGAACTGATCCTATTTTCAAAGTACATGTTTCATAACAGACACATTGTTTACAAAAAAGAAGAATGTTGATTTGATTTTGTTTGGAATTTCTATTCCAAAAAGTATTAAATAATTGGAATTGAGGTTCATGTGGTATTTTATTGTTTCATGAGAACCATGGAAGTGTTATCTTGAGGAACATTGAGATTTTATTTTTCATAAAGGAGAACCACACAATATAATTAGTGCATAAAGGGTTAAAGATGAAAAAATTGTTAGATGAATTTATATATGAAGAGAAATTGTGAAGGGATTGAAAAATAATTATGGATTCAGATCATTGGATGTCACACTTGAGAAATTATCCATTTTTTGTTAACTTTTATGATTTATGAACAGATCCTAAGTTCAAATTACATGTGTCATAAGTGAAACATTGTTTAGAAAAAATAAGAAGTATGATTTGATTTTCTTTGGAATTTATATTCTAAAACGTATATAATTAGAGTAATTGAAGATAATGTAGTATTTTAATGTTGTATGAGAATAATGAAATTTTGAAATTGAGGAACATTGAGACTGTAGTTTTCAGGAAGGATAACCGCACCATATAATTAGTGCTTGAAGGGTTAAAGATGAATAAATGGTTATATGTATTTCTATTTGAAGATAAACTATAAAGGGATATGAATAATTGTTACGGATTAATATAATTGGATTTCAATCTTGATAAATTATCCATTTTTGGTGATTTTTCTGATTGATGAACTGAACCTAAGTTCAAAATACATTTTTCCTAAGTCACACATTGTTTTCAAAAAAGAATAAGGATGATTTTATGTTATTTGTAATTTTTATTCCAAAAAGTATAGAAGAAGAGGAATTAATGGTCATGAAGTATTTTAATTTTTCATGAGAACCATGAAAGTGTTAACTTTAGAAACATTTATCTTGTAGTTTTCATGAGGGAGAACCATGCCATATAATAAGGGAATATAGGGTTAAAGATGATGAAATGGTTAGATGGATTTATATTTGAATGTAAATTGTGAAGGGATTGAATAATTGTATATTGGTGTTCTATGTGTGGAGATATCCACACATTTCATATTGAAATCCATTATATAAATAGTTTTTTAACTGGGTTTTTTTGGGGGGTTTAAAAAGTATGGGTTGAGCTGACATGCCATCCTGAACCAAGATCTTATACAAGACACTGGGTTAACACATCCAAACAAGGCCATCCAAGTAAGCATGAAGGAAGTATCTAATGTCGTGTGTAGGCCATGGGTACCCCCAGAGGAATGCATCATGTGGGATAATATCTCGAAAAGAAGCGGGAGTAGATAATTCCCATAGAACCGGTACATGGTGGTATAGGGAGGGGGAGAGGGGAATTCTGATCCACTCCCTATAGTTCTTGATTTATACAGTGTGGATAAACTAAGAGGGGATTCGATGTGGGATGGGGTTTAGTTTGTGGTGTTCACCATTTTAAATAATTGGATCGATCATGGTTATCCATCAAATCTCATCCCCACTCATTTAAATTCAAGTTGTCTGATCTTCGATGACATTTTCATTCAAAATTAGCCACATATTTATCACCCAATGTTGTTATCCTTCTCTTAAATTCCCTCAACAACACCATTTTCTAATCAGAGATGTCAACCAAACAACCAATGATTAAAGAATATTCCACCATGATTATTCTAAGGTCTAAATAATGGGGCGAAAATGATCAAAATATTGTGAAACTACATTTTCATGACTCACATCAATAAATTCAAGAGGAAATCCCTATCTAAACTACAAATGCAGTTACAGGAGGTCCATTAAACCAGTTGAGTTCCAAGGATGAACTTCATGGGTTTGGGATGATGAGTTTCATGTGTTTACGAATACATGCATGTGATATGAACACCATAATTAAACAGTTTTATCATGAAGGAAGAATACTATGAAATGTGGCATAACATTACATGTGTTGGAAGAATTAAAATCTAAGTCATTTAGGAATTTAAATAGACAATTAACATGGAATAAATATCAGGATTTTAATGCGCTATAACTCTATGATCCTTTTACAATAAAAGTATTTCACCCTCGAATAATGTTACGAATATCTAAAACTGGTACATTCATAATTATCGAGGTAAGGTTCATCGCTATTAGATTCTCTACAGTGAAATCTATTCTCCTTTAAAGACTTGAGTTTCTTTTCTGACTCAACATTGAAGTGCATTTTTTGTGAAGATTTTGATACCTTTTTGTATAAGTCCATATCTACCAATAACATGATGAATAAGAAAAATAACGAGAAAAGAAAGTTGAAGAATAATTCCCTATAATCTAAAATAGTGTAAGTATTTGTTTCTTTATGCCTTGCTAAAAATCAATAAATATATATAGCTTGGAAGGTAATGAGAATGTGACTAAATTTTTTACTAAGAAGATGGATAACCTTCCTACATATAGTTATTAGGAAGTATGTGTTAGTACATTTAAAACATTTCCTCAAGATGAAAATACTAGCATAATTGGTGATGATGATCAATATACAACTTTTCAAGAATTATCAGTTGACAGATTAAGAGTTATTCTACAAGATATTTCTGAATAATGATTATCACTTGTCTTTTGAGTCTTTAAATGTATGCAGGAATAGTTCACTCGACTTGAAGAAGAATCTCATGTTTTGGATAAGATCTTGAAAACAAAAATTGTTGAGTGTCTAAATCTGTCTAGATAGGTTGAAACTATTGATGCAATAGTGAGGGAACATGAACCAAGTTCTTCAAAATGGATCAAATATTTTTAAGAGAAATAGGGATTCAAAAATACTATAGAAGAAAATATCCATTCAGTTGAAGAGACACTAATGTCAAGGGTTGAAAACTGGAAGAAATATCAAAGATGATCAATGAACTTGACTCTTTTATTTAGAAAAAATTTAAGTTACATGAATATAAATATGAGTGAATGAAGAATTTATGGGATGAGAAGATGATTATGATTAAAGATCATAAAATCATCCAAAGTATCAAATTTCTAGAATTGGAAGCTTAGTTGGCCAATATTGAGAAGACACATATTGACACTTCACAAATGAAGGAGATAGTTTCTAAAAGTAATCAATGTTCATTGCAGTATTTTAAGGTTGAAATAACTCCAAAATTTTACAATAATATCATGACTTCATTCCATGATCTATCACAAATAGATGATAGGAATCAGCAATCATCCATACCATCTTGTACTAATGTTTCTAAAAATTTTATCATGAAAAATGTAGGTTGTAAAGAAAATATGAACAATTATGGATGAAGAAATATGATAAGAAACATATCACCATGACTAAAGTGGATAGGAAAGAAATTATGGAATTTGGTTCCCCTTAGAGAGAATAAAAAATCATGAAGAATACCCAAAAATCAGATACAAAATATATCAGTAACTCAAGATTTGTGGGTCTATGTTGGTGCTGAAACATATTTGGGTAGTGTGCCTTAAATTGTTGGAACAATACCCATAAAGTAAAAGGATTAAGGAATCCTATCTCAAGGGATATAATTCAATATAAGAATAAGTAACATCTATAGGTCCAAAATCATCTGTATACTGTAAACAGATTTTTCATTCTTGATAACATTTGTGACGTATGAAATGGTAGTGTCCACAATGTTGGTACGTTCTCATATCAACATGTATATAATTAAGTTAAGAAAATAAGATCACAAAATCATACATGGAATGACGAATCAAACTTGGGAATATATCTTAAGAATTTTTTGAACATAAATCTCCTATTAAGGTACCAAAGAAGAATGGTGAGAAAAACATGGATTCTAAATCCAATAATTTGAAGGGGAGTGCATCCAAAATAAGTACTAAGAGGTATGACATTGAGAAGAACCCATGTGTAAGATCCAAACTTGCACATATAGTTCCTAATGACATGTTAGTTATCTGGCCTGAAGATTTTTAAAGAATGAGAAAAATGGAAGGTGAATAATATAAAGATAGAGAAAATGGAAAGAAAATATTCCACATGATGAAGAAAAATTTCATAACAGTTTAAAAATAAAATGAAACTATAGTGTTAAGTAATTCTATGTGAGATATGCAAGAAATATGGTCCCATTGAAAAATATTTTTTAACCTTACTACCATAACAAGAAGCAATGTTCAAGAGGTTAAATAATGTATCATTCATGAAGGCTATTAAGAAGAAATATTATCCACGCAAATTAGAAGAGGATTTGAAGAGATCCATGTTGCCTCAACATAAATAAAAACATATGTTTGTATGTGAAAGAATTAAAACTAGTGAAAATGAAGCAATTTGGTTGAGAAGATCATCTCAATCTTGCTATTAATATTAATGAAGGATGTTCCACTTTATTAACTTAATATTTGAGTATTGTATTTGTGCTTATAAGTCAGTTATTTTAAGGTGAATCATGTTCTTAGGGGGAGAACCAGATAAGTAGTAAGTGTTGTCAATTATTGATAGCTAATCTGAAGAAGTTACCATATTTTCATGATTCCTCAATTTATATTTAAATACTATTATGATGGGGTATCATCCTTGATAATGTTGAAGAATGTGATGTAGTATTCTGGATATATAGGATAAATAACATTCCATCTTGGTTTGATCTTATTTCGTATTATTTTGAATAAAAAATGTTATAGAAGATCATCCTTGGTGAAGTTGTAAAATTTGTCCAATATGGAATGTTGCAAGTTCAAGAACCATTCTCTAGTATTTTCTATACTGTAATTTCATTAAATCAATTCTTTATTATATCAACCATTATAAAGATAATGATAAATGTTTCCCTTGAGGGGGATACAAATTAATAAGCTTCTATAATTATTATTTCAATTAGTATCAAATCTTATTATTCAAGAAATTTCTTGATGATCATATAATTGGAAAAGGTATGTCTCTATTAATCTATCATCCTAGGTTATCAAAAATAAAAAAAATACAAAGGGGTAGAAATTAAATTAATCAATTGATTATGAAATGTGGAATTCCCCCATGGACTTTTATACTATCTATTAAACTTGAATATATTATCTATTTGTTGAAGTGAGTGCAGGAATTTTGGGTTGATTGTTCTTAAAAAGTTTTATCTCACATTCAATAATTTCATCCTAGAATGAAAGTGAATAATCCTAGATGAAAAGTATATTATTTCTCATTTATTAATGTATCATGATATGTTGGTAATTGATATATTTTTTGTCTAAGTAAAATCCACTTGTTTTCTACACTGAGAACAACTCAAGTTGAATTAGAGTGAAATGATGGATCACACATCGCTTAAGTATGGACTTATACCCATTTTACCATGAACTTTCTATTTATTTTCAATAAGGGGGAGATAATATCAAATTAAAGTTTAAAAGGTAAATGGGATGGAGGAATAATATTTCAAAATATTAACACATTCATTTGGAAATAACTTTGATGGTATTTCCAACAATACAAAGGGGGAGTTTGAAGATCACACTTTTTTAGGGATGGTATTTTTTCATAGGATTTTCATTGGTTTACAATGATGACCAATGAAATAGGAAGTTTACATTGATGTTAATATTACGGATAAGTTCCAAAGTTAATGGAACTTTTATAAGTTCCTCATGTATTTACATTCAAATAAACATGTGAATGTTTTGAAGACAATGAGTTTCATGGTGATTCATTGAGAATTGTTTTGGATTCCTTCATGGCGATTCCTAGTGAATTTTTATGGGTTCCGTTATCATTATTCCTAGATAATTATAATATATTCGTATCATTTAATGTCATGTTTGATAAATTCTTCATGTTGTTAACTCTAAAAACTAATGAACTGATACTATGTTCAAAATACATGTGTCGTAAGTGACACATTTTTTACAAAAAATAAGAAGGTTGATTTGATGTTCTTTGGAATTTATATTCCAAAATGTATAGATAAAGAGTAATTTAAGCTTATATATTATTCTAATGTTGAATGAGAACCATGAAAGTGTTAACGTGGGGAACATTGATATTGATGTTTGCATTAAAGAAAAACGATGCAATATAATTAGTGAAATAATGGTCAAAGATTAAGAAATTTTTAGATTGATTTATATGTGAAGATAAAATGTGAAGGGATTAAAGAATTGTTATGGATTAATAGCATTGGAAGTCATACTTGAGAAATTATATATGTTGTTAACTCGGATGAATGATGAGTGGATCTGAAGTTCAAAATAAATGTGTAATAAGTGACACATTGTTTACATCGAATAAGAAGGATGATTTGAAGTTATATGAAATTTATATTCCAAAAAAGTATAGAAGAGGAGGAATTGAAGGTCATGTATTATTTTAATATTTCATGGGAACCATGTGAGTTCTAACTTGAGGAACATTGAGATTATATATTGCATAAAGGATAACCATTACATATAATTAGTGCTTCAAGGGTTAGAGATGAAGAAAAGGTTTGATGGATTTATAATTGAAGATAAATTATGAAGGTTAGGAGAATTATATACTAGAATCCAAAGTGTGGATGTGGCCATTAATTTCATATTTAATTCCATTATATACTTGGTTTTTTCACTAAGTATTTTTTGGGGGTTTATTTAAAAAGAGTGGACTAAGATGACCAGCTAGCCTCAACTAAGAGCTTATGTAGGACATTGGGTTGACCACACCAAAAGGAAGCCATCTAGGCCAGTATGCATAGGAAAAATGGAGTTCCTTGTGTTATACATGGGTACTCATGAAGGCTTGCATGATGTGGTTCAATATACTACAAAGAAGTGGGATCAGAGGGCGCCCGCGCTCCATATGATCACACTAGCCACTCTCTTCCACAGCCCTCCCATAATGGCTAACTAGGGGTTGACTACCCTCCTATGCAATGTCGACGGTCCCCAATGAGCACACCTTTCACTATCTTCCTCTACCTCTACATGATCTCCCTATAGGCCCTTTTCTTATAATTAAAACATGAGAAAAAAATATTTCATATCAATCCAAATTCACAATTAGATTCAATTTCAACCATACATAATCATTCTTCATACAACATAACTAATATTTTTGAATTATTCCTCTGACACTATATATTCTCCTTGTGATCAAACTAGCCACTCTCTTACTCGGCCCACCCATAATGGTTGGCTATGGGTCAACTTCCCACCTAAGTAGTGTCAACAAACAATTTGTTATAGGCCCTTTTTTTACATTTAAACCATTAAAAACCAAACATTTCATATAAAGAGAAATTCACACTATGATTCAATTCCATGAATTCCCATAACCATTTTTATAAAATTATAAGTGTCTCCCCTTCAAATTCAGAATTTTCATTCATAAAAAATAGGAAAAAATTCATTTCTAAAGACAAGATTCAATTTCCAGGATTTTAAAATATCAAATAAATCCCTTAAAAGAACTTAATATATTCAAGTGATTCAAGTTGTTATCAACTATGGTATTTTTTCAACATTTCTCCCCCTAAAGGGATTATCTCAATCCATCTTCATCATTATCACTAACTTTAATCATGAATGATATTTAGGAAAAACTTTGTTAGAAATTGAAATAAAGAACTCCATGATGGATTGCCTTATGGATGCTGTATAATAGTTTCAAATCACTTATATCATTAGGAATCCCTATTAATATATTCCTCACCTTCAATTCCTTGAATAAAATAAACAAATAGAAAATATTCATGGGAATAAAGTGGTTGTTTAATGATTTTAAATTAGATCAACTGGGATGATATTTTTCTCTCAACCTAGAAATTCTTTTCAATTCTACACTAGATTCATGAAAACTCGTCATTATTTCTCCTTCTTTGAATTTCCAAAGTTTATCATTTAAGGGAAGTATGGACTTCTTGATTTCTCTAGCTTCCATATTAGATGGAATAAGCTTCTTCACATTATAAATTAATACACTTTCATTCTTCTATTTCTACTCCAACTTCTTAACTAATTGCAATTACTCTATCCATATGTCTAAACCTTCATTTGGTATATGCTTAGACTCTTCTTGTGTGTTGAATCCTTCTTTACAGTATCATTATTAATAGTAGAATTAATTAGTGCTTTTCCTTTGTTCTTCAATTGTTATATTTGCTTAGGAAACCACCTCATGTATTTTTCAGCAATATTCCCTAAAATTCTACACCTTCAACACCAATCTTCAGCAATCATAGGTTCTTCGTTTTTAAACAACCTCTAAATAAATTCTAAATTTTCATCTTGATTTTGAATCATCAAATCAACCATTTTATTTGTTTTTGAGATTGATTTCATTTTCTGTATCAGCTTTCTTCCAATAGAATTTGTGTATATAACATGTATGTGAAGGTCCATTATGCGACCTCTTCATCCATAGTAGAGGAACCTTTTCTTTGGTGTGACATTCATATCGTTATTATTCTTCGGTGTATGTTGCTTCACAGGTGTCTTATCTCTCTTCTTCTTCTCACACCCCAAAGAAGTCATTCCTACTATTGTTCATTGCCTCTGCATATGTTTTGGCCTTGTCATCGTATCAGAATATGCATAGTGTGGGGTCAGTACATACCAAAACTCATTATAATTGTGACCACTTCTCTTGCAATAATCCTAGAAGTATTACAGGAACTCAAAACTATTCTTGATAGATAAATTATTCTTCATCTGTGAATTATGATTAAATTCTATAGGATTTCTCTTCTCATCAGATCTACTCTGCCTTAATACTGGCCTTCTATAGTTATCATGAATTGAAAAATTATGACAAGATTCAATGGCCTGAAGCCCAAATTTCAAACATCCCCAAAACTATCCAACAAATGTTGATTTATTCTTATTTGGTACAATTCGGATAGTTTTGGCATCTTGTTGTTTTTGTATAGTATGATTCTTCATCTCAGCTCTTTGAAGGTAACAAGAATTAATACTCTTCTTCATATCCACATTTGATGATATAATAGATTTTTCATCAGTCTTCTTCACCCATGATTGTCCATAATTCTTTTTGAAACCAATACATATAGATGAAACAATATGAGTGCAAATAAAATATTCAAGATCAAGGGTTACCTCATTCAATTATCTTTCGACTCATTTATCTTTAGATAATATCAGACATTTTTTCGACTTGAATGGGTTTTTTCAGAAATAAGACTCCTTTCAGAATTACTCCTGGAAGATTTTATGATCTCTGCATTATATGATGATTCATCTTGGATGATCTCTAGATTTATCAACTTGACCTCCAAATCATGATATTTCAGTTTATAGAGTTCCTATGGTCTTCAAGTGATTTCAACATATCTTCACATTATTTCATATTTTTCAAATTCACTTATATTTCAAGACATTTCATGTTGAGGAAATTTTTATCATCCTCAACAATTTTCAATTTTCCTTCCCATTAACAATTCATATTCGAACTCAATCATTGTGAATTTGATTTTCTATCAGTTGAGAATTATTCAACTCGTTAATTATATTTATCTTAACCTCTAGATGGTATTCTTTAACATTTATGGAGGTTATAGGTAATTTTTCCAATGCACTAATCACTTCTATATGAACTACCTCTGTCACATGCTTCTCACAATAATTCATTTATAATTCACCTTCAATAAATGTGAGGTTTTCATTGAATTTAAATATAAACACTTCTTTTTATTCTTCAACTATGATGAATTTCTCATACTTGTATTCAATTTACAAATGAGTCCTTGATATTCATGGTATCTTTATACGATTCCTCAAGAGTGTGAATCATCTTAGTACGGACCTTCTCAATTACTTCTATCTCACATTTTTCCTTTCAATTATTCTTAAACATATGAGAAATGTTTATTGAAATGTGATATAATTTCTTCATTGGCATCAATAATTTGTGAGATAATTTTACATCCTTGAAGATTCTTTTCCATGTCTTTATCCATTTCCTTAACTTCTTTTTAAAGCTATGACTTTTAATCATATAGTCCCTTGATAAAATAAAATATGTAGGTGACAACTTTGATAGGTACAATCTTTATATATTTTTGGATTTCTGAATAAAAATAATTGAGTGATAAAATAAATTCTTCTTATTACTACTTGAAAAATACTCTTCAAAAGGATCTTTATCACCTGATTTAACAGATACTAATGATAGACTATCATTAGGACTATATTCATATTGCGATAAACCCTCTATCTTCTTAAAATTATTTCTTAGTTTACTGCATATTTCTTCTTTTTGTTCTTCAAGGTTTTTTTAGAGACCTCCATGTTTGTGCTAACAGATATAGGAAATCAACATTCCGTCTAATACAACTCTATTACTTATTTGAATTCAAAAATTCACATCATATAATTCTGATACAAACAACTCGAACAATAAGATAGATCCAATCAAAGGTGTAACTTATGATTTATTACCAATTGAAGTGTCAATTGGATCATGAAAGTACACTGAGAGGGGGTGAATTAGTGTACACAAATTTTACCAATATTTCACTTCTTCTATCTTAACCATTTTTAATTTGAACCTCTTCACTTTTCATAATGAATGGATCTTCCCTGTTTACAAGCACAATTATACTACATACAAGACAGAAAGTAAATGTAGCCCAACACAGAATATTTTTACTTGTTCGTCCCCTGATGAAGGTGACTATGTCATTTCTATGTTCGGGATGATTCGAGACATATATTCTCCCCTAGAAATCAATCAAAAATTACATGTGGGTTGGTCAGGTATCACCCCAAAAACCAAGGTGGGTAGGTATGAACCTGTTCCCAAATTATATATGAATCTAACCAATGTTCACTATACCAGAATCTCACCATTGTTCTACAATTAAAATATTCAACACAATGAGAAATATCACAAGAACATCAAGTTGTCACTGCAATACAAAATTGATCTTCCACTTCAAGACACTAAAATAAGCCAATTCTACACTTTCTTACTTCAACTAAAAATCTACGACTGTGAGTGAATATAATCAACAACACTACATTCAAGTCATTTCAATTTGATCTCCTAAATTAGTTGAAGTTATCACTTCCACATCAAGTCACTTTAATATGAGAATGAACAACTAAAGATACATCAATGAACTATAAATCTTCTTATTCTTTGCTTCACTAAAAAATATTGATTCATCTCAAATTAATTATTACACACAACAACATCGTGTATTCTCCAAGCATGCAATTCTCATCATCACATGCAGATATTTAATGTATGTAATTATCCCCACTATTTCTATGTCTTCTTTGTGAAATAAAAAATGCACAACAATATATATTCTCTTGATCATATTTTTGAATGAACATAATGCTAAGACATAATCGCAAATATTATTCTCACCTTAATCACCTTCAAACTTTCATGCACTCATTATTTCATGTACATGCATACTTCAACACACACTTATTTTTACAAATAACCCATACCATCTGCAAGATTATCCAAGTTATTATATAACCACACGTGCATGATCTTACTCACTATCTTCACACACACATTGAATATAACATAGTGTCAACTTTTATGTTTCTTTGTACACACACCTTGTATGAACATACACAATGTTTGTTTATCCAATATCTTCAAATAATAAGTCATCACATGTCCATGGGCATGCTTTTTTACACATGAAATATTCAATGTGTGTCAAGAAAATGAACACTTCCATATAAAATAAAGATCTTTAGTGTGTGGACTTATCCTTCAGACTCACTGTAGTTCTAATCTCGTGTATGAAAACCTGAATGGTTTTTAGTTATTAATGCGTGAAATTATTTTTGCAAAGGTTTGTGTGAATCACATTTTATAATTTCTAATTCTTAATGAATGAACTTGAACCTTTTTCATGGAAGAAAAGTGGGCACAAATTCTTACTTCTTTGAAAAAACTAGGGAGACATGTAAATAAATCAACCTGCTATTAATGTAGTGAACACTTCCCCATAATGGTTTATCTCTTTATATTTTCATTGAGTCTGATGTTTCATGAAAGAAACTTCTGAGCCCACTATGCCACATGTCAATGCGATGAACACTTCCCCTTCGTGGGCTTTTTCCATATATGTGCATCGAGTATATTATTTCATGAAAGAAAATGTTGAGTCTATTGTGACACCTATCAATGTGATGAACACTTCCCATTTATGGGTTCTCTCTTTATCTATGCATTAATTCCATAGTTTCATGAAACATGATACTGAGTGAACATGCCCCATACTTGTTCCAATATCGCAGAATCTGGGACTAAAAGTGGTGAATAGGGAGGAAGCTCAATGATCACCTCAAACTATAAAATTATATGTAACCAGATTCCTAAACCTAGGGTGGAGAGAACCACTCCCAACATAAATTTAAATCGGTGCGCTGATGCCAAGGAAGAGAGAGTAAAGCCCCAATAGTGTGAAGGAGTATAACAGTTCCCCTAATGATAGAAATGATGTTGGAGGGATATGGTATAGTAAGGAAATATCATTATACCCTTTACGATATTGGAGGTTAGTGAAATCTAAATATGTGTGTATTGTTTTTTTAACCAATTCTTTTTACAAATCTGTAGGTATTTTTCTAGTGATTATTTGAGTATATGTGGTCATACTGGTATGTCTTCACTAATTTTTTTTGTGCACCCACCAGTTTCGTGGGCTAGTGCTAGTTCCACATGGCTCGTGGAATTACTTCAGTGTCATGGAAGTGGTGATGTGGGGTCACATCAGAATTCACCAAGCTCCTCCTTCATTTGGGCTTCGAGTTTTCCATATTATCCTTGAAATGGATTTATGGGGGACAGATCAACCTCCTGAGATGGTCCATGGATTTTGGGTCCATTAACAGTGGATAATGGCTTGATGTCGAGCTTCAAGGGAGGTGAAGATGTTGATCTCTAGTGTTGGAGTGGTGTTAGAGACATTGAGGGGCGACTGCGAGTGGTGGAGGATGACGACTCTTTGTGTCCAAGGCACGAGGGATAGGAGTCATGTAAGACGATGTTATCCCAGTTAAAAATGAACATTAGGCCTATTAATTTCTCCCACATCAAAAAGGAAAATGGGACAAGATGGTTTATTATTCAAGGCATGGGCAGGGCCTTACCAATTTGACCATCGGTAATGACCTATAACATCAACATGAATTAACAGATACTTCTTGAATGACCTCTCATTTATCTTTTTTCCCCTAAGGATGGTTGTATCTCCTATATAGAACTCATTTCACCTCTTGTGATCTTGGAAAGTTAAAATAATAATCAGTAATTTTAAGTAAAATCTCAAATACCAATGCATATTATATATATATATATATCAACTTCAATGTTTAATTTATAATAATTTGATAAAACAATGAATTTACCTAGCACCTCTATGCATATGATTTAATGATGACTCTCCCTACTTCAGATCCAGTCACCTCGTGTTGGTTTGGCTGGTTCAAATAATAACCATGAAGTCTAATAAAACTCCAAATACAAATACATTGTTTTTTATCAATTTAGATCCACTTCAACTTTTCAGTTTCAATTTCCCATAATTTTATGAAGTAATTAATTTCATGTTCATATTCATTAAAAATAAATTTAAAACCACATAAAATTGCTAAATACATTGGAAAAGCATCCCAACCCCTCGATGCATTAGATTTAATGGTGACTGTCCCAACTTGAGATTATCTCACCTCTTGTTTCCTTTATACGATTCAAATAATAATCATGAATTATAAATAAAATTTCAAATAAAAAGACATAATTTTTTAAAAAATTAAATTAATTTCAATGTTTTAGTTTTAATTTTCAAAAAAAATGAAAAATAATAATTTCATGTTCATATACATTAAAAATCCATTTAAAACCATTGAAAATTGAAAATGTCATGGGAGGGGCATCCCAAACACCTTCATGCACGTGGTTTAATGTTGGGTCTCCCAGCTCAAGCATGGTTCACCTCATTTTGGATTGGCTGGTTCAAATAATAATCATAATGTCTAAATAGAATTCAAAATACAAATACATAATTTTATTATCAATTTAAATAATCTTCAATGTTTTAGTTTAAATTTCCCATAATTTGATGAAACAAATAAATTCTTGTTCGTATTCATTAAAAATTAATTTAAAATCATTGAAAATTTGTTAAAGGCTTGGGAGGGTGTCTCAAATGCCTCCATAGACAGGGTTTAATGTTGGCCCTCCCAAATCGAGCTTAGTTCAAATCATGGTGGCTTGCCCAATTTGAATAAGAATCCTGATGTCTAAATAAAATTCCAAATAGAAATATATTTTTTTTCTTAATAATTTAACTCAACATCAATCAATCAGTTTCAATTTAACATAATTTGGTAAAATAAATAATTTTCTTCTCATGTTCATTAAAAATCCATTTTAAATCATTGAAATATTCTAAAGTCATGGGAGAGGCATCCCAAATGCCTCCATGCATGAGTTTTAATTCTAGCTCACCCAGATCAAGCTCAGTTCTCCTCATGTTTTCTTCTTAGATCCAAATAACAATCATTAATTCTAAATAAAATTCCAAATAAAAATACAATGTTTTTTATAAATTTAAATCAACTTCAATGTTTGAGTTTTAATTTTCCATAATTTGATAAAATAAATAATTTCATGTTCATATTCATTAAAAACCCATTTAAAATCATGGAAAATTGCTAAATACATGGTAGGGGCATCCAAAATGCCTCTACGCATATGATTTAATGCTGGATCTCCCAGATCGAGCTTGGTTCACCTCATTTTGGCTTGGATGGTTAAAATAATAATCATTTAGTCTAAAAAAATTCCAAATACAAATACATATTTGTTTTATCATTTTAAATAAACTTCAATGTTTTGGTTTTAATTTCCCATAATTTTATAAAACAAATAATTTCATGTTCATATTCATTAGAAAATCCATTTAAAATCATTAAAAATTTATAAAGGCATGGGAGGGGAATCCAAAATGCCTTGAAGCATGGGATTTAATGATGGATCTCTCAATTCGGGCTCAGTTCATCTCCTATTGGATTGGATAATTAAAATAATAATCATGAAGTCTAAATAAAATTCCAAATACAAATAAATCTTTTTTATCAATTTATATCAACTTTAATGTTTCTATTGCAATTTCACTTAATTTGATAAAAAATAATCTCATGGTCATATTCATTAAAAATCCATTTCAAATAATTGAAAATTGATAAAGGTGTTGGAGGGCATCACAAATGCGTCTATGTATGGGATTTAATGCTAGCTCACATAACTTAAGCTCAGTTTACCTCATTTTAGTTAATTATAATCTGGGTCATACGAAATTTTGTATTCATTATTTCATAACACATTTATATTGTTGTGGCTGGTAGAATAATAAGATTGTGAATATTTTAGTTTGCTACTGGTAAGAGGTAAAGAAGAGATATGTTCATGATTCTAATAAAGTAACAAAGTGAAGAAGAAGTTTTAGGAAGAACAAAGCAGAACTATGACATCTAATAGGTGCCAACAAGTGGAAGACTCTCTTCATGTTACAATCCTTTATCAACAAAAAGGATATTGTCTTTAACGGTAGTATAAAGATCCATCTAATTGGGGTAAAACTTGCCCGATCATTTTAATATAGTGAATTGAATGTGAAGGGTTATTTACCACTTCATATAACCATAATTAAATTATTAAATTCTTGTGGTTGCATGGTCAGGATTATTTTCTAGACAATTCCAAAGACTATATACTCTTAGAGAGTGGTGAGTCCTTGTAAAAATGTCACGTGGTTGTCTTTACTGCTTTAATATTCTTGCATGTGACAGGTAAAATAGAATAATAGAATCGATGTCCTAATAGGTCAAATAGGTAAAGGTATTAAATGTGGAATTGGATTAAAAAGTATCCAACACTGATTCACCCCCCCCCCCTCTTAGTGTTAGGCATATCCCAAACTAGTTATTTCACATGTATTGAGGAAAATTTCACCTCTATTAAATTTTCTACAGTGAAATCAACTCTATTTAGAACACTTGAGTTTGATTCCTGACTCAAAAATGAATTGTAGTTTTATTGAGGATTCAATTACCTCAGAGAAAAATTATATATCTATGAAGACCATCATGAACAGGAAAAATAAAGAGAAGAGAAATTTGAAGAAGAATTCCCTCTTATCTAAATAAGAGTAAGTACCTATTTCTCTACACCTTGCTGACAATGAAGACATATCTCACCTGGAAATTAATGAGAAGGTGTCTCAAGTTTCCACTAAGAATATGGATAACCTTCCTACATCTAATGATAAGGAGTTATGTGTTAGTACATTTATAAATATTCTTCAAGACATAAATATTAGCACAATTGGTAATTATGATCAATCTACGACTTCTCAAGAATTATAAGTTGATATATTAAGAGTTATTATGCATGGTATTTCTGAATAAAGGCAATCTCTTGTTTGTGGAGTCATTAAATTCATGAAGTAAGAGATTACCCACCTATAAGAAGAAGCCATTATTTTAGAGAATAGCTTGCAAAAAATGGTGAGTCTCTAAAACTCTCAAAATATATTGGAACCTTTAAATAAACAAAGTGGGAACTTGAAATAATTTCCACGAAATGGATCAAAGAATTTGAAGAGAAAGGGGGAGTTAAAAATACTCTAGAAGAAAATACTCATTCACTTGAAGATAAATTGAAATATAGCACTGATGTCAAGGGTTTACAATTTGAAGAAATATCAAATAAGATCAAGGAACTTGACTCTTTGATTTTGGACAAAGTTTAGCTACATAAAGATAAAGTTGATTGAATGAAGAAGTCTTGTGAAGATAATATTATTACAATTGAAGAAAAGAAAATCATTCACAATATGAAAATCCTAGAATTGGTAGCTCAGTTTTCCAATATTAAGAAGACTCATATTGAAACTTAATTAAATTAAATAGATGCTACTGGTACTCAATGTTCATTGGAGGATTTTAAGGTTAAAATACCTCCAGTATGTGTTAAGAATATCATGACTTCCTTTAATGATCTATCACAAGAAGATGAGAAGAATCAGGTACCATTAATATAATCTTTTACTAATGTTACGAAATGTATTATCATGAACAATCTAGTTTTTAAAAAATTGAACAAATATGTATGATTAAAGATGATAATAAACCTACCACTATGACTAAGGTGGATAGGAAAGAAGGTGTGTAATTTTTTCCCCCAAAGAGATAAAAGAATCATAAAGAAGACCCAACAGTTTGATATATAAGATATTCGTAAATCCATAATTGTGGGTCAATGGTGGTTCTCCAATATATTATCTCATTGTGCATAAAATTTTTGGTACAATCCTCAAAATGTAAAAGCACAAAGGAAGCCTATCTGAAGGGGGATGAATCCCTAGAAGAAGAGGCCACATCCACAGGTCCAGAAGTATATCTATACTGTAAAACAATTTATAATGCTTGATCACATTGGTGTTGTATGCAATGTTAGTGGTCAAAAGGTTGGTACATGCTCATCTCAACATGTATCCAAATATGATAATAATATAAGATCATAAAATTTGACTTGGAATGAAGAAGAAACCTTGGTAAGATAGCAGAATAATATTGTGAATATAAATCCTCCCAGGAAGTTACCAATGTATAATGGTGAGAAAAATATGGTTTCTAAATCAATTAAGTTGAAGGCTAGTGATTCTAAAAGAACTACTAAGAGGGATGACACTCAGAAGAACCCATATGGATGATCCAAACATTCACACAATATTCCTAATGACATGTTAGTTATCTGGCCTAAAGATTTAAAAATAATGATAAAAATTTAAGATAAATAATCTAAAGCTAGTAAAAAAAGGGAAAGAAAATATTCTACATGATGAATAAAAATTTCATGATGTTTTTTCCAGAAAATGAAAATATTTTGTTAAAGAAGTTATATGTGAGATGTGCAAGAAATCTGGACACATTGAAAATTTTTGTTTAACCTCACTACCAGAACAAGAAACAATACTCAAGAGGTGTAATAATGTATTATATATGAAGGTTGTTAAGAATAAAAGTTCTCCACACAGATTATAAGAGAATGTGAGGAAATCCATGTTTCCTCAACAAAAATCAGAACAGATTTTTTGATGTGCAACCATGAATACTATAGAAAATAGAGGAACTTGTTTGAGAAAATAATCTCAACATTTTTATTCATATTAATAAAGAAAGGATAATCCTCCTTATTCCCTTAATCTTTGACTACTATATTTTTTCTTATAATTTAGGGAATTGAAGGTGAATCATATTCTTAGGGGAGAACGTGATAAATAGTAAGTGTTGTAAAATCTTGATTATTATATCATCCTTGAATAGTTCATCAATTTATATTTAAATACTAATATAATGGAGGATCAACCTTGATGAATTTGAATAATTTGATGTCCTATTCTAGATATTCAGTGTAAAGTGGATTCCATATTAGTTTGATCTTATTTCTTGGTATTCTTAAAAAAAATGTTCCAGAAGAACATATTTGGTGAAGTTGGGATTTTTTCCTATAAGGACTATCACTAGTTTAAAAACCATTCAAGTGTTTTCTTCATACTGGAATGTCTTCAAATTTAATCTTGATGAAATCATCCATTATGAGGATGACAAGAAATGTTTCCCTTGAGGGGATAAAAGTAAAGAATCTTCCATAATTATTATTTCAATTAATATCAAATATGATTATTTTGGAAATTATATGAAGATCATGTCATTGTCCAAAGAATGTCTCCATTAATCTCCCATCCTTTGTTATCAAAAATAAAAAAACTTATTACAAAGGGGGGAAATTAAATTAATAAATGGAATAAGAAATGTGTAAGTTCCCCAAGTTCTCTTATCTTACCTATTGCACTTAAATATTATTGATCTATTTATTGAAGTGAGTGAAGGAGTTTGAGGTTGACTGTTCTTAAAAATATTTTTCTCACATTTAGTAATTACATCCAAGAAATAAAGTGAATAATCCTTGAATAAAATTAGATGAGTTCTTGTTTCTTAAGGTATCATGATCAGTTGGTAAGGGGAAACTTTTGTTACTAAATCAAATCCTCTTGTATTCTACACCGATAACAACTAAATTTGACTTAGAGTGAAATGATGGATGGATCATTGATTAAGTATGGAATGATACAATTTTCCTATGAAATTTGTATTTATTGTCAATAAGGGGGAGATAAAGTGAAATGAAAGCTTTAAAGAAAAAGGTGAGAGAGAATAAAATAGTTACAAATATCAAAACATTCATTTGGAAAGAACATTGAATATATTTCCAAAAAATACAAAGGGGGAGATTAAAGATCCCACTTTGTATATGGAATGTATTTTTTGTCAATGATTTTCATTGGTGGATAATAATGATCAATACAATTGGAATATTACATTGATGTCAATATGGTAAAGAACGTACAAAGTAAATGGAGCTTGGATGAAATACTCAAGTCTTGAAATTCTAAGAAACATGTGAATGGTGTGAATACTTTTTGTTTCATATTGTTAACTAAAGAATTGTTATGGATTCCTTCATGGTGATTCTTGGATAATTGTTAGGGATTCTTTCATGGTGATTCCTACAGAATTGTTATGGATTAATTGAATTAGATGTCATTCTTGATAAATTCTCCATTTTGTTAACTATGAAGATTTATGAATTGAACCTATGTTCAAAATACACATGTCATAAGTGACACATTTTTTACAATAAAGAAGGATGATTTGGAGTTCTTTGGAAATTATATTCCAAAAATTAGAGAAGAAGATGCATTGAAGGTCATGAAATATTATAATGTTGAATGAGAACCATGAAAGTGTTATCATGAGGAACATTGAGATTGTAGTTTTCATGAAGTAGAACCATTCCATATAATTAGTGCATGAAGGCTTAATGATGAAGAAATGGTAAGACAGATTTATATTTTAAGAGAAATTGTGAAGGGATTTAAGAGTTGTATACTAGTGTTCTAAGTGTGGAGGTGTCCACGAATTTAATAAATAATTCCATTATATAAAAGGTTTTTTAACTATGTATTTTTTGGGGGTTTATTTATAAAGTATGGAAAACCTAGTAAGTTGGATATCCAGCCTCAATTTATAGCTTAAGTGGCACACTAGCTCGACCGATCCTGTAGGAGGCTAGCCGGACTAGCTCACAGGTAGCATGGAGTGCCATGTGTAATCCATGGGCATGCCTAGAAGCATGCATGTTGTGGGACAATATCTCGCAAAGAAGTGGGTGAAGAGCACACCCACAGAACCGGTATGGGGTAGTACCGGGAGTGGGAGAGGATAATTATGAGCCTCTCCCTGTAGATCTTGATTTATATAGCATGGATAAATCGCACTACTAGAAAACTAACCTATACCAACGGTTTGGAACCGTTGGTATAGGCCTCTAAACCGTTGGTATAGGCTATACCAACGGTTTGGAGAACTGTAGGCAAGTAAGCCTTTGGGATAGGTCTATACCAACGGTTTTTGGAAAACGGTTGGTATATAACTATACCAACGGTTTTGAAAACTGTTGGTATAAGTAATATGAAAATCTATACCAACGGTTCCTTAAAACCGTTGGTATATGTATTTCCAAAAAACATTCGTTGGGATTTGATCCCAGGACCTTCGGTTTATCATTGAACGACCTAACCACTAACCTAACATGACTTTTGTGAACATAATTTCATAAATATATATATGTATTATCATAATTATTTTAAGTTTTGATTTATAGAATGTTCTGGTTAAGAGGATCCGATAAAAAATAAAAGGACCTATACCAACGGTTGTCAAAAACGTTGGTATAGGTCCCTGGAATTATGGAAGGGATGTTGAAATATTGGCCACTTTTCCCAACGGTTTGGGCCAAACCATTGGGAAAGGGTTGGCTTTCCCAAAGGTTTGGCCAAACCATTGGGAAAAGTGGCCACAAATTGGACCTTTCCCAATGGTTTGGCCAAACCGTTGGGAAAGGGTAGGCTTTCCCAATGGTTTGGCCAAACTGTTGGCAAAGGGTAGGCTTTCCCAACGGTTTGGCCAAAACCGTTGGGAAAAGTGGCCACAAATTGGACCTTTCCCAATGGTTTTTCCAAACCATTGTGAAAGCCTACCCTTTCCCAATGGTTTTGGCAAACTGTTGGGAAAAGTGGCCACAAAGTGGGCTTTCCCAACGGTTTGGCCAAACCGTTGGGAAAGGGGGTATATAAGTGTTGGAAAAGGTCACATTTCCAGTAGTGTTGGGAGAGGTTTTGACATGGGACAGGTTTTTATTCACACTGTTCATCATTTTAAATAATTGGAATGATCATGGCCATTAATAGCATCTTTCCCCTTACTGACTTAAATTCACACCACCCAAATTTATCATCCATAATAACAAACTCATCTCCATATAACTGCTTACTCACATCACTTTGTACTTTATTTCCCTATTGAGATTTCCCTAACTGAGGAGTCATGGTATTTATGGAATCACCCTATCTAGAACTATTCTACTAATGATATGTATTATGTTTCCCTAATCCCATCGAATCATATGACATCTGTGAAACCGGAGTGTTTTCCCAAACACTAGGCCCCATAGCACAGAGAGAAAAGTGCTAAAGATTCCCCATCTAACTGTAATTGTGACATGCTCTAGGTGCTGTCATACATTATAGATTCATGTTCTCAATGGAACCACATTAAAAACATCCAACTTTTCTCTTGGTTCTTGGAGGAAGGTTAACTAATCCAACTATCTTCTTTTGGGTCACACTCCCACCTTGGAAATAGGTTTCCCTCTTTTTCTTCTTCCCATTATTAGAGTTCCCACCAATTCTTGTAGGTATCAACATACTTCCTCTATCCATGCCTCTTGAGATGTCTATTTCAACCATTTTGGCTCTACTAACAATATCTATATAATCCTCTATACATAGAATGACATTATTTGATATAATTTTATACCTCAGCCCCGATTCAAAAATGTTTTCTTTCAAAAACACACTTAGAAAAACTTTAGGTACGAAGTAGAAAAAATTCATAAATTTAGTAGTACACTCAATCATAGAATGTTTCTTCTACTTCGAGTTGAAAAAGACCATCATTCAATGAATTATTACAATTTTAGGATAGAATTATTTGTTGAAAAATTCTTTCAAATCCTCCCAAGACATGCCTTGGTTCAGTTTAGCATGATGCGCTAAATCCCACCATTGGCATGCAAGATCTTCCAGCATATACATCTAAAACATGAATTTCAACTTAGTTGGTGTGCCAAGGAAATCACTATTTCAATTCATCCTATTCAGCCTCACCTTAGCCTTCTCTATCCCAAAATTACCCAAGAATATGGGTGGATTCAACTTCTAGGTCTAAACAGAATGAACCACTTACTTTGGTTCATCTTGTTAGTTCCCTATATCCACAGATTAAAAATCCTAGACTATAATATGAACCAGTTATTGTTTCACATGTGGCTCAGGTGAAACCACGTTCTTATCAAATTCTTCTAGTTGGTTTTTAAAATGCCTACCGAGTGATATTTTCTAGAAACAAAACAAATTCCACATGTATCACTCTCCAGAAACTAAAGGCTTAAAAATTTCAAATTCTATCACAGAGAAAATATCAAAACAATTACTTCCAAAATTAATCATTTTCTACATTCAACCATTTTTGTAAAAAGTTCACCATTCTTTTGAAAATTAACTCATTTTCAAAATAGCACAACCATTCTCTTTTCAAAATCTCCCATTTGAAAAAAATTTCAAATATTTTGAAAAATAAAAACCTTTCATCCAAATCATAAATCATTACTCAAATTGAAATAGGAACTTCTAGTGTGAATTCATTATGACAATGCGTGTCATGATCTTCCTATTGGCTAAACCCATGAAAATTATATTACACTCCTATAGGTGTTTCCAAAACACTTATATGCCCAACTCCTTAGTATCCTGAAGTTCAACATAAAAAGGTTAGCTATGCCATTTTATGATCTATATTTCAAGTCCCAACAATCCTACTACTTTTTATCAACCCAACTCAAGGAATTAACTGAAATGAATTTCAACTCCAAAACCAGCACAACTTATACCATCTGTAAGTCAAGGACAGTACAAGATAATACCACTTGTAGAACACAAATATTTAGACCAACCAAGATTGATACCATGTGTAACATCCCTCCCCTCCTCATTGGCATGAGCTGAGGTGGAATTTCAACTTGGCCTTAAGAGATATCCCCAAGGCACCAAAGGCAGAAAATAAATGCCAAGTGCTTCAACAAAATAGGGGGCTGATTTTACCATTGAAAGTAAAAAATCACAACCAAACATTCCATAACCAAAACCACTATATGATTCATGATGAAAATGTAAAACAACTCATGAAATACCATTGATCTCAAAACCAAACTAAAACAGAGTACCTCAATAGAAGACTTCTAACATAAAAGTACATAATGGAAAATAAAACAAACAAAGACTCATAAGACTCTAAAGACATGACTCCAAGTTCCAACTCCAAATCCAACTCCAAGTAACACAGAGCACCACTAAATAAGAGTAATTTTTTCCATTTACCTATGTCTCCATAAAAAATATAAAAAATCACCAAATGTCAAAAATCATATGTGAGTAAGGAAACTCGGTAGATTTCCCCTAATGAATTCCCTACTCATGTCGCTAGGATAGAACAAGTTAGCACAATTATATAAAACTTATATAAAAAATTTGGATATAGTTCACCATTTTAAATCAAATCCAAGTAGTTTCACACTAAAATAGTTTTCCAAACATAAAAATTTTCCTAGGAAAGCGCACAAATCATTCATTAAACCATTTCACATTACTTTTTGGTATACCCATTACATCGTTCACCTCACACACACACATGCAGTCTTCTCTGATAGTTCCATACTCATGATAAGTTTCTCATTCATCCACTAAGTCGTCAATAAGTGGCCAATATCCTTGTTCCAAAATGACAAACACCCCTTATCCATGGTCATGTCCCTTTTTACCCCAATGGAACACACCCCTTATTTAGGGTCACATCAAAAGAATAAACTCACACAAACCAAGTATGTCAAAACCATTTTAATGAAACCAAATAATTACATTTCAATAAAACTATTCCTTTATTGAAAACCTTTACAAAAAACTAATTTCCCAAATTCATTAAATCCATATTTAAAATTCAACATTTTAAAATCAAGAAGCAAATCCCTTTACACCAAAAATTTCCAAAAAACAAAAAATCATCACTAAAGAGGGTTTCAAAAATTATTTTGACTCCAATTTAACCAAAAATTTCAATCAATTAAAATAATTTGAAACTATTCCTTCATGTTATAATAATTTTAGTCGAGATTGAGTCCACCTACCTTGACAGTTTTGGAGAATATGAATAAGAACACAAAAATGCCCACAAAATCAGGTTGAATCTCCAAAAACCCCCCTTCGATATCTTACCTATCATAAAATACTCCAAATATAACCATAATTGGAATTTAAAAACCTTGGATATGTCCACAATAGACTATATATAAGAATCTAATAGAGGGATGACTGTATATTTATGAAAAACTCTGAAAAACTTCCAAAAAAGAACACTTTCCAAGGAAATTGGGCTTCATCGCACCAAGAAAATCCTTCGGATCACCTCCAAATTTATGGGGAAAGAATAACAGACCTTTAGGGGGAATAAATCCTATTTTAGGGTAAATTTGGAGAAACAATGAGGGTTTGAAACTTAATACCAACCCAGATCCACTTTTATAGGATATTGTTTTTAAACCCCGCATGGTTAGTTGCATGGTTAGGAAAACTGTGCGCTAACCATGATCCATCCTATACCTTGAGAATTACCTCACAGAGTTGGCCAAAAAATTTAGATAAACCATGAACCGACCATGAAAAATATCACTATCTTACTTTTCATGATTACTCCTGGGTGGTTGCACAGTTTGGCCAAACAGTTCCCCTTAACTATACACCTACCCTGAGTCCCCTATCTCAATTTTCATGGTTTCCTCTAGAATTTTCATGGTATTCACTAACCATGATCCAACCATGAACCTATATAAATTCTCCATAAACACCCCAAAATTCTTCCAAAGCATCCCAAACATAACCCACACACTTTAAATACTTAAAATACCTAAATAAAGGCTTGCATACAAGAAATTACTGGTGATAAAATGAAGGAGAACCACAACATATAGTTTTTTCATGAATGTTTAAAGATTAATAAATGTTTATATGGATTTATATTTGAAAATAAATTGTGAAGGTCTTGATGAATTATTATGGATTCATAGAATTAGATGTCAAAAATGAGTAATTCTCCGTGTTGTTAACTCTGAAGATTGATGAACTGATCCTATGTTCAAAATACATGTGTTATAAGAGATGCATTTTTTACAACCAAGAAGAAATACGATTTGATGTTCTATGGAATTTATATTCCAAAATGTACAAAATAAGACGAATTGAAGGTCTTGCAGTATTTTAATGTTTTATGAGAACAATAAATGTGTTATCTTGAGTAACATTGAGACTGTAGTTTTCATGAAGTAGAAACACACTATATAATTAGTGAATGAAGGCTTAAATATGAACAAATGGTTAGTTGGATTTATATTTTAAGATAAATTGTAATGGTATTTAATAATTGTTATGGACTCATAGAATTAGATTTCACGCTTGATCAATTCCCCACTGTTGTTAAATTTTATGATTTATAAACTTATTCTAATTTCAAAATACATGTGTCATAAGTGAATGATTGTTTACAACTAATAGTAAGTATGGTTTGATGTTATTTGGAATTTATATTTTTAAAAAGTATAGAAGAAGAGGAATTGAAGGTCATGTGGTATTTTAAGGTTGCATGAGAACCATGAAAATGTTAACTTTAGGAACATTGAGATTGTAGTTTTCATTAAGTAGAACCACACCATATAATTAGTGGATGAAAGTTTAAATATGAATAAATTGTTACACGGATTTATATTTGAAGAGAAATTATGAAGGGCTTGAAGAATTGTTATGGATTCATATCAATGGATGTCACACTTGAAAAATTCTCCATTGTTGTTAACATTGACGATGGATGAACTGATCCTAAGTTAAAAATGCATGTGTCATAAGTGACACATTTTTTAGAAAAAATAAGAGGGGTGATTTGATGTTACTAGGAATTGATATTTGAAATAGTATGGAAGAAGATGAATTGAAGGTCATGCAGTATTTTAATGTTGCATGAGAACCATCCAAGTGATAAATTGACCAATATTGGGCTTGTAGTTTTCATGAAGGAGAACCATGTCATATAATTAGTTCATTAAGTCTTAAATACGAATAAATTGTTAGATATATTTATATTTGAATCGAAATTGTGAAGGGCTTGATGAATTATACACTATTGTTCTAATTGTGGAGGAAGCATGCATTTCATAATGAATTCCATTATATGTATGGTTTTTTAACTAAGTATTTTTTGGGTGTTTATTTAAAAATTATTCCATGATATGACTAGTTAGCCACAACCGAGAGCTTATGTGGGACACAGGGTCAATGCACCTAAAGAAGGCCATCCAGGAAAGCACACAGGCAACATGTTGTTCTGTGTGTACACCATTGGTACCCAGAGAGGCGTTCATGATGTGGGATAATATCCCACAAATAAGTGGGTGTATAGTGTGCCTATAGAACCATTACGAGTGTTATAGGGTGGGGGAAAGGAGAATTTTGAGCCACTCCATCCAGAGCTTGATATTTATAGTGTATAGAAACTGGGATTGATTTTGATGTGGGATGGGTTTTTGAACGTGCTTTTCACCAATTTAAATAATTGGATCAATCATTTGGGAAGATAAGTTTCATGTTTTTTCTGAATATATGAATGTGATATGAACACCCTAAATAAGTATTCCAATTGAAAATTATGAATTCTATGAAATGCAGTCTAACATAACTCATGTTCAAGGAATTAAAATCTGAGTCATTATAGAATTTAAAGAGATGATTCACACAATATAAATATTTGGATTTTATTTCAGTGTAATAATTTTATCCCTTGCCTATAAAATGATATAAACCTCATCCAATAGGTGATGATTCTATTATAATTTCAAGATCTCTCGTTTTATAGAAAAATAGAGCCTCTCTAAACCACACTTTTGTGTGAGGAGGCAAAGAGTTCTATGACCATTTGTGGCCTCATGAATAAGGGGATTTCTACAAACCAATATGGTTTAAAGAAGGAGAATAATCCGTAGAAATGTGAAAGGTGCGTAAACCCTCATCGTGCTTTGAGAAGCTGGTTATTTATGTGAATAATTCTAAGTTTATGAATATGAAATACTATGAACATGAAACTGGTGTGTAAACACACTTTCCATGCTTCATGAAGAAGAACCAGTTTCATTAAGCTTACTACTTAAGCCATAGTGCATGACTTTTTTTACTACAAAGGTGTTTCTTGAAGCTATTCCATGTATAAACCATTGCATGAAGATACTACATATCTTGTTGATACACACCATACATAGAAGGACAAACCTACATAGTTTGTATGTACAAAGGGAAAAAGACATGAACCTAAGTGAAAACTTTCATGTGTAACAAGAGGAACTCAAAATGTTTGGGTTTTCATATGACAACAAGTTTATTCATGAACATACTATTAAGGATACAATACTATCTTCTTTCTCCTAGTGGTCAAATTACTAAAGCAGTTTTATCTTCTGGGCCCTTTTGATTACATTTAAACTGTGAAAAAATAAAAAAATATTCCATATAAAGCCAATATTCAATAATATTAATCATCCTTCGTACAACATAACTAATATTTTTCATGGTTACCATTCATGCACTCCCTCCATGCACACTGGACACCTAAGGAGACATAACTAATATTTTTCATGTTACTTCTATATGTGCTCCCTATAAGTACACCCAAGGAGATAGTCCCCTTTTTTATAGGCCCTTTTTCACATTTAAACCATGGAACAAATATTCAAATAAATTAAAATTGATAATAAGATTCAATTCCAATCATACACAATCATTCTTTATCCAACATAGCTAATATTTTTCTTTGTTAAACTACCTCTACATGCGCTCCCTATGAGCACACGAGCCACTCTCTTCATTGGCCTGCCCATAATGACTGACTAGGGGTCGACTGCCCACCTAAGTAGTGTTGGTAGTCCCCCATGAGCACACTAGACACTCCCTTCCTTGGCCTTCCCATGAGAACACAAGCCACTCTCTTCCTTTGCCTCTACATGAGCTCCCTATAGGACCTTTCCTTACAATTATACCATGAAAAAAATAAATATTTCATATCAAGACAAATTCAAACATAGATTCAATTTCAACCTACACAATCATTCTTCATACAACATAACTATTATTTTTCATTGTTCCTCTGACACTAAATGCACCCCCTTGGAGCACACTAGCCACTCTCTTCTTGAACCCTACTATAATGGAATTATAGGGGTCAAATTCCCACCTAAGTAGTGTCGGTAGTCCCCTTTCTTATTGGCCTTTTTTACAATAAAACCATGAAAAAAATAAATATTCCATAAATTCAAAATTCACACTATGATTCAATGAAAACCATACACAAACATTCTTAATTAGAATAAACTCTTACAAATAAATATCCTTTCTAACTTATTATTAATTTACAATAATAATTCAAAGGAAGAAAGTAACCTTCAGTTACTGGCACATTGACTTTGTATCGAACAATTTTATTGAAAACAATTACAACACAAATATTACATTAATCAATTTGGGATCTTCAATATCCCCCTTTGGTTTGGTTTTCAATACCCATTTCACTATCAAATTCAATGTTTTCTTCTTACACATACAATAATTTCAATGATAACTATGGGAAAGAATGTATAAACTCAAATTATTCTATAAAAAATGAACTCTTCTTTTTTACATTCCATTAATCTCCTCATTTCATAAGATATGTCCTTTCATAGAAAACAAAATAGGTTTGATTTAGAGGAGAGAATCACTTTTCTTTAAGGAATTATTCATCAATTAATATGCTCTAATTGAATGTGGGAAAACCTTATATAGGAAACAAATGTGATCAATTTAGACATCAAAGATTTCAATATAAATTTTAGATGTGATTCCAGCACTAAAAACTTCTTTCAGAAGATGTTCAAAAGATACTTAATTAATCTCCTACATGCATCTCAATAAATAAATTAAAACATTCAATTACAAGAATGCATTTCCCCTTTATTATCAAATTATAAGTGTATCCCCTTATGATTCATAATTTTCATTCATAAAGAAATAGGAAAAAATGAATTTTGAATAACAAGAATCAATTTCTAGGATTTGGAAATATCAAATAAATCCCATATCATAACTTAATATATTCATGTGATACCAATTGTGGTCAACTCTAGTATTTGTTCAACTTTTCTCCCCCTAAGGGGATGAGCTTCATCCATCTACTTCATCATGACTAACTTTCATCGTGAATGATCTTCAAGAATAATTTTATGAGAAATTGAAACAAAAAACTCCATGATGGATGGACTTATGAATGTTATATAATATTTTCAAATCACTCATATCTTCAAGACTCCCCCTTAATATTTTCATCACCTTCAATTCCTTGCATAAAATAAACAATAACAAAATATTCATGGTAATAAAGTGGTTCTTTAATGATTTTAAATTAGAGAAACAAGGATGAGATTTAACTCCTAACCTATAAATTATTTTCAATTATACTCTAGATTCATGAAAACTCACATGATTGCACCTTATTTGACTTTACAAAGTTTATCATTTAAAGGAAGTATGGACTTCTTGATTTCTCCATCTTTTATCTTAGATGGAATAAGATTATTCACATTAGCAAGTAATGAACTTTAATTCTTCTCTTTCTGCTCTAACTTCTTATCCAATTCCAATTTCTCTAGCCATATGACTAAACATTATTTTTTTATATGCTCAGACTTCTTCTTGTGTGTATACTCCTTATTTATAGTAGCATTATTAACACTGTATTAACTGGTTCTTTTCCTCTGTTCTTCACTAGTTATATTTGTTTAGGGAACAACATCATGTATTTTTCAGAAAAAATCCCTAACATTGTAGACCTTTCACACAAATATTACGCAATCATAGGGTCTCCCTTTTTGAACAACCTCTCACGAAATTGAAAATTTTCATCTTGATTTTCAAACATCAAATATACCTTTTTATTTATTTGGTAGATTGATTTCATTTTCTGCTTTAGCTTGCTTCCAATAGAATTTTTGTTTATAAAATGTTTTTGGAGGTCAATTATGTGACCTATACTTCCATAGTAGAGTAAACTTTTCTTTGGTGTGACATTAATATCATCATTCTTCTTGGTTGTAGGTTGCTTTATAGTTTTCTTAGCTCTCTTCTCCTTCTCAAACCCCAAAGAATTAATTTCTTCTTCTATTCCTTGCCTCTACATATGTTGTGGCCTTATCATCACATCAACATATGCATAGAGTAGGGTTAGTACATACCAAAACTCATTATAATTCTTACCACTTCTATTGCAATAATCATAGAAGTAATCAAGACACTCAAATCTATTCTTGATGGATAAATTCTTCTTCATCTAAGAATTATGATTAAATTATGCAGGATTTCTCTTCACAACAGATCTTATATGCCTTCATACTATCCTTCTATAGTTATCATGAATTGAAAAAATATTCCAAGATTCAATGGCCTGATGCCCAAATTTCCAACAACACCAACACAATCCAAAAAAATCTTGATTTATTTTTCTTTGATACAATTAGGTTAGTTTTGGAATCTTATTGTTTTTGGATAGTATGATTCTTCATCTAAGATCTTTGTGGAGAACAAGAATTCCTACTCTTCTTCATATACCCATTTGATTATATAATATATTTTTCATTAGTCTTCTTCATCCATGATTATATAGAATTCTTTTTGGGACCCATACTTATAGACAAAACAATATTAGTAAAAATAAAATTTTTTGGATCAAGGGTAACCAGATTCAATGATCTTGCAACTGATTTATCATTAGATATTTTTAGATACTTTTTTGACATGAATGGGTTTTGTCCGAAATAAGTCTCCTTTCATAATTAATCCTGGAAGATTTTCTGATCTTAGCATTATATGAATATTCTACTCGGATGATATCAAGATTTCTCAACTTGACCTCCAACTCATGATATTTCATATTTCCAGAGTTCTTTTCGTATTCAAGTGATTTCAACGTATCTTTACATTATTTAATATTTTTCAAAGTCACTTCTATTTCAAGACATTTCATATTGAGTAAATTTTTATCATCCTCCACAATTTTTAGTTTTCCTTCCCATTGACTCTTCATATTCTGAACTCGATCATCATGAATTTGATTTTATATCAGTTGAGAATTATACAACTCTTTAATTATATTTATCTTATCCTATATATGGGATTCTTTAACATTTATGGAGGTTCTATGTAATTTTTCATATGCATGTATCACTTTTGTATGAACTACCTCAGTCACATCCTTCTCACAATCATTTCTTTATAATTCATCTTTAATAAAAGTGAGGTTTTCAATGCATTTAAATATAAACTCTTCTTTTGATTCTTCAACTAGGATGAATTTCTCATCCTTGTCTTCAATTTAAAAATTAGATTCCTTGATATTCATGTTATATTTATATGATTCCTCAAGAGTGTGAATAATCTCAGTATGGACCTTCTTAGTTACTTCTTTCTCACATATTTATTTCTAATTGTTATTCAACATATGAGAAATGTTTATTTAAAAGTGATACAATTTCTTCTTTGGCATCAATAATTTGTGAGAGATGTTTACATCCTTGAAACTTTTTTTCCCAGTCTTTCTCCATTTCCTCATCTTCTTTTCCTATCTATGACTTTTCATCATATATTCCCTTGATAAAATAAAATATGTAGGTGAAAAAAATTATAGGAACATTCTTTATATTTTTTTATTTCTGAGTAAAAATAACTGAGTGATTCAATAAATTATTTTTCATTACCGCTTGAAAATACAAATCAGAAGGATATTTATCACAAAATTTAATATATATTAATGATAGAATACCATTATTAATACATTCAGATTGTGATGAACTCTCTTTATTAATCATCACAATATTTGAACATGCAAAAATATTTGATCTTCACCTATAAAAACAGAATCCCCAAGGCTGATCTAGCTTTCTACTCCCATATTTTGAGAGCTCTTATTTTTCATGAAAATAAGAGCATCTTCGTGGTATCGTTATGTAAAGGGAAAGAAAGATCCATGAGACTTATATTTTTGCGAAGTAGATAGGATCTTACAGGCCTTAAAAAAGTGAAATGAATTCTTGAAGCATCTCGTGAAGAAGAAGACCCATGAACCATATGGTTTCATGAATAAGATCCATGAACACATGAATGGTTTACCCAAACCCTTGTCATGCTTCATTAATATAATCTTTCAAGCATGAAAATTTTGCATGCTCACCCTTTTTGTGCTTTGTGAAGGCCTTAGAATCATGAACCATAAAGTGTTCACAAAGAATACCCACACATCCCTTGTGGGTAGAAGACCTGTGCATCTCTTGCATGAAGAAGAATAGTTAACCCCTCAATTTCATGAAGAGAAGGACAACATCCTCCTATTGCATTGTTAATAAGGTATATACTTTGTGTATGGGTTTGTTTTTTAAGAATGAGGAGCTTTCATGATGAAGGTAAGTACATATAAGAATGCAATAATGTGAATTATTTGAAGAAACTGAGGCCTTGTGTTTTTTCAAATAAGAGGAAGTAGGTGTGTTCATATGTGAATAAATAAAAAGAACATGTTAAAAGTTCTACACTCATTCGTGTGCATATAAAGGGAATAGAAGAAGAGAATAGGTGAATAGTGTGCTTTGTTTGTTTGAGAACACGTCATACTACATGAATGCACCCATGTGAATAAATTAAAGACACCCGAACCATGTGCAAAGGTAAGAAGAGAAAGGTAAAATTGAAAGAGGTAGTGTGTACTTGAAATGATTTATACCCATTAGGGATTGCACACAAGATGGAAGAAGTGGATTGTGCTTACACTCTTGATGCACATGAATACATGGAAGAATTTAAAGAAGATAACCAAGATAGTTGGTGCACTTGTGTAAATAATAAGAAGAAGTGAAAGAAGGGGAGGAGTTAATTAAAATTCTACATGCATGATTTTATGCATACGTGAAAAGAATAAAGGAAAAGAAGTTAATTCTGATGATACCCAGTAAACTGATATACATTGTTTGAATAATCACATAAGTTCTTGGGATTATATATAAATTAATAATAATTTTTAGTGGATTTAGTTATTTCACTAAAGAATAAAAAATAAGAAGAAGAAGTTTGTATTTAGTTTTTGCACTGAAGAAGATAAAATAACTGGTTGGTTACTTTCATGCTTATAAGAAAGTAATAAGTGAAGAATGGACGATTAAATAGAATTGTGACTTCAAACAGATCTCAACAGTTGAAATAATTTTATTATGGTTGTAAAACCTTTTATACAAGGAGAAGACTATATTGGGAGGTCATATAAAGAATCAGCAAGGAGTTGTAAGTTGTACATGATCATCACCAGTTCAGGAAATTAAAATTGTTTCATTCCCCCCTTAAAAGTGTGGGGACTCACACTAGCTTAAGGATTGTTTTCTAAGCCACCCAGCTGTAACTTTTTACTACATTATAGTAGAGAATCCATGTACTGGTCATAACCATACATGGAAATGATATATCTTCTCATATTTAGTAGTTAACCTTATAAAAATATCATATACATATTCTTATGGCATTCATATTATTTCATGAGATAGAGAAAAGATAACAACAGAATCAAGATCCTAACAGGTCATTAGGTATAGGGATAAAAAGTTTTAATTGGTTTAAAAATTCCCCAACACTAATTCAGCCCACCTCTTAGTGTTAGGAATATCCCAAACGGGTCCTCTCAAAGAAAATGGACACTCCATTCTCAAATAAAGAACTTACTTATGTGGAATTATACATCCAACTCAGTCTACTTATACCTTCTTATATGCAAACCCAAATGGTTATTTATTGTCAATGCATGCAAGTCTTCACACTTGGGTGTGTTTGAATCTCACTATATGCTTCATACTACTTAATTCATGTAGTAGCACCTCATTTTTTAAAGGCAAGAAGGAATGGGTTCTTAGTGGTTTGTGAAAACTAGGGAGGCATGTAAGAAACTCAACCATCTATTAATGCGATGAATACTTACCCTTTATGGGATCTCTCTTTGTGTTTTCATTGAATCTATTGTTTCATGAAAGTAGATGTTGAGTATATTATGATTTCTGTCAATGTGATAAACACTTACCCTTTACGTGTTCTCTCTTTATCTATACATTGAGTCTATTGTTTCATGAAAAAAACAACTGAGTCTTCTGCGCCACCTTTCAATGCAATGAACACTTACCCTTTATGGGTTCTATATTAATCTTTTACTTAAGTCCACTTTTTAATGAAACTGGATGTTGAGTTAACATTTTCCATACATATTCCAATGTCACAGAATCCATGAGTGAAATTAGAGATTGAGGTAGAAGCTCAACGATCACGAAAAACTATCACATTCTTTGAGACCAAATTCTTGAACCTAGGGCATAGGGATCCATTCCCAATTCAAATATAATTTAGATAATTGGAGGAAGGGTGGATAGATTGAGTTACCAATAGTGGGATGGATAATACTAGGCCCCTGGTGATAGTAATGACGTTGGAGGGATACGGTATAGTAGAGAAATATTATTATACCATTGCTGAGATTGGAGGTGAGTGAAATATAAATGTGTGTGTATTTTTATTTTTTGACCAATTTATTTTAAAAATATACATGTATTTTTCTAGTGATTATTGGGGTATCGATGTTCATACTGGTATGTCTTCACCAGTTGTTACCACATATTAGGCAATGGGTGCGGGATGGGGGAGAGGTGGGCTTAGGTCATGTTGTTGCATCTACCGTTTAAGGATTTAATTAATATATTATTTCATGTTCTTTTTTCTTATTAATACCTTGTATTGTAATCCTTATTAAAATAGCTTAAACATTTTTTGAAAATGAAGTATCTATTATATTTTACCTCTTTCTCCTCTTCCCATGGTATGAGATTTGTCTTATGGTAGTTTTCATTGCTCGAATGGGGTTCTTTTTTTTGTGTTATCTCAACATGCATGAGATGGTGGGGGTCTTAGATGGCTCGTGGATATAATTCGGTGGCATGGTAGTTTTGAAATAGTTTTTCATTGGACTTCACAAAGCTTCTCCTTCATCTGGGGTTCAAAGTGGCTGGATTAACCTTGAAATGCCTTTATGGGGGCTATATAAACTTCTTGAGAAGGTCTATGGCATCCAGGTGATTCATCAGTGGACAATGGATCAATGTCGAGCTTCTAGGATGGTTAAGATGGTGATCTATAGTGTTACAGTGGTGAGAGAGTCATCAAGGGGTAGCTACAAGTGGTGGAGGATGGCGAATCTTTATGGTTGAGGTGTGGGGGACCAAAGTCATACAGGACGATGCCATCCAAGTTAAAAATGAAAATTTCATCTATTATATTCTCCCACATCAAAAAAAAGGAAAATGGGGACACAATGGTTTATTATTCAAGGTGTGTGCAAGACTATATGAATACTTCCATCAGTAATTCCATGCCGTATCAAACTAAATGAACAGATACTCCTCACATGACCATGCATTTAGATTCCTTTCCTGAAGGATGGCTCTCTCTCACTTCTAGAACTTGTTTCACCGCTTGTGATCTTGTCCAATTAAAATAATAATTAGTAATTCTAAATAAAATCTCAAATACCAATGAAACTTATATATATATATATCAATCAAATTCAATGTTCAAATTACTATAATTCAATTAAAAAATGAATTTCCCTATCATCTCTATTCATGGTATTTAATGTTGGATCTCCTTGCTCCAGGTCAAGTAACCTCATGTTGGTTTGGCTAGTTCAAATAATAATCCTAAAGTCTAGAAGCTTATATATAATACAAATAGATTTTAAATGCTTGAAAACATCAGTGATGTATGAAATTATAGTGGTCACAATGTTGGTACATGCTCATCTCCACATGTTTCCAAAGATGATAATAAAATAAGATCACAAAAACTGACATAGAATGAAAAGGAAAACTTGGGAAGAAATAAAAAGAATATTGTGAACAGAAAGCCTCTCAGGAAGGTACTAAATAAGAATGGTGAGAAATTTTTGGATTCTAAATCAAATAATTTGAAGGTTAGTGCATCCAAAATAACTACTAAGAGGGATGATACTCAGAATAACCCACGTGGAAGATCCAAACTTGCACCCACAATTTCAAATTACATGTTAGTTATCTAGACTAATTATTTGAAAAGAATGAGAAAAATGGAAGATGCAAAATATAATTTTAGTTATAAAAGGAAAATAAAATATCCCACAAGAGGAAGAAAATTTTCATGAGTGTTTTTCAATAAAATTGGACTGTTGTGTTAAAGAAGTTTTGTGTGAGAGATGAAAGAAATATGGTCCCATTACAAAAGTCTTTTTAAACATACTACCAGAACAAGAATAAGTCCTAAATAAGTGTAAGAATGTATCATAAATTAATTCTATTATGAAGAAAAATTATCCATGCCAAGTAGAGTAGGATGTGATGATATCCATGTTGCCTCAACATAAATCAGAACATATGTTCATATGTGAAACCACGGAGACTAGGGAAAATGCAGAAACTTTTTTAGGAGATCATCTCTACCTTTCTATTCATATTAATAAATAAATGAGTATCCACCTTATTCTCTTAATATTTCAGTATTTCATTTGTTCTTATAATGTAGGGAATTTAAAGTGAAGAATGTTCTTAGGGGGAGAAGCTGAGAAGTAGTAAGTGCTGTTAATTCCTGATTTCTAAGATGAAGAAGTTACCATCCATGAATGATTCCTAAATTGATATTAAAATATTAATATGATAGAGTATCATAATTAATGATGTTAAAGAATTTGATTCCCTATTATAGATAGATATGATAAAGAATATTACATCTCGGTTTGACCTTATTTCATGGTATTTTGTAGAAAAAATGTTCTAGAAGATCATCCTTGGTGAAGTTGTGATGGTTGTCCAATATGGACTATCACAAGTTGAATACCCATTTTGGTGTATTTTCAATACTGGAACTTCTTGAAATAAAATCTTTATGAGATCACCCATTATGAATATAATGATAAATGTTTCACTTGAGGGGGATACCAATAAAGAGTCTTCCAAAATTATTATTTCAATTAGGATCAAATCTGATTATTCTAGAAATTTCTTGAAGATAATGTCATTGGAAAGGATATGTCACTCTTAATCTCTCATCCTTGGTTATAAAAAATAAAAAACTATTTAAAAAATCGAGAAATTAAATTAATCTATATTATATGAAATGTGTATGTACCCCAAGGTCTCTTATTTTACCTATTACACTTATATGTTTTTGGTCGATTTGTTAAAGTGAGTACAGGAGTTTCAGGTTGATTGTTCTTAAAAAGATTAATCTAACATTTAGTAATTTTATCCTAGAATGAAATTTAATAATCCTTGAATTCAAGTATATGGGTTCTCATTTCTTATGGTGTCATGGTTATTTGGTAATGGGAAACTTTTTTTTATAAATTAAGTCCTCTTGTATTCTACACTGAGCATAGCTCAAGTTGACTTAGAGTGAAATGAGTGGTGGCACATTGCTTAATTTTACAATGATACCCTTTTTCCCTATGAATTTTTTATTTCTTATAAATAAGGGAGATATAAATTGAAATTAATGTTTGAAAGGTAAAGGGAAGATATAAGATAATATTTCTATATATTGAAACATTCATTTGGAACTGAAGGTATTTCCAATAAATACAAAGGGAGATATTGAAGATCCAACTTTCTCTATAGATTTTATTTGTTGTCAAATGATTTTGATTGGTGGAAAATGATCATCAATAAAATGGGAATATTAAATTGATTTCAATATGATGAACAAGTTCCAAGATAATGGTGCTTGGATGAAATCCTCAAGTATAGAAATTCCAAGAAACTTGTGAATGGTTAGAAGACTTTGAACATTATGGTGATGTATGGATAATTGTTATGGATTCCATCATGATTATTCTTAGAGAATAGTTATGGATTCATTAATCATGATTACTAGAGAATTTTTATGGATTCAGTGTATTAGATGTCATGCTTGAGAAATTCTCTTAGTTTTTAACTCTGATGATTGATGAACTGATCCAAGGTTCAAAATACATGTGTCATAAGTGACACATTTTTTACATCAAAGAAGAAGGTTGATTTTATGTTCTTTGGAACTTATATTCCAAAAATTGGATAAGAAGAGGAATTGAAGGTCATGAATTACTTTAATGTTCCATGAGAACCATTAAAATGTCAACTAGTGGAATATTTATATTGTAGTTTTCATGAAGGATAACCCTTCTATATAATTAGTGCATGAAGGGTTAATGATAATGAAATGGTTAGGTGGATTTATATTTGAATAGAAATTGTGAAGCGATTGAAGAATTGTATACTAGAGTTATAAGTGTGGATTTGGCCATGAATTCCATATTGAATTCCATTATATACATGGTTTTTTAACTAATTATGTTTTGGGGGTTTATTTAAAAGTATGGATAGCCTGCTAAGCTGACCGGTCAGCCTCAACCAAGAGCTTATATGGGACACTGGGTTGATCTCACCAAAAGGAGGCTAGCTAGGCTAGCTCACATGTGGCATGGAGTGTCGTGTGTAAGCCCTATTTACGGATAAAGTCATTCATGATATGGTCCAATATACAACAAAGAAGTAGGAACAGAGCATTCCCATGAAACCAGTATGGGGCAATACTAAGAGGGGGAGAGGTGAATTTTGAGCCTCCCCTACAGCACTTGATTTATATATCATGGAGAAACTGATATAGGTTTCAATATGGGATATTTTTATGCACACTATTCACTAGTTTAAATAGTTGGAGTGATCAGGGTTGTTAAGATCACCCCATTCCCTATTGATTTAAATTCACACTATCTAGATTGATTATCCACAATAGCCAACTCAACACTATATAAGTTCTTACTCACTACAATTTGTTCTTTATTTCCTTATTGAGATTTCTTATGCTGAGGAGTCATGGTATTTCTAGAATCACCTTGGATAACTCTATTCTAATAATGAGAGGTATTCTATTGACCTCCTCCCTTCGCAGCATACAAAATCTACAAAACATGGTATTTTTTCCAAACACCTGACCTCAGAGCACTACAACAAAACCACTTAAGATACACCATATAATTACAATTATGGAATTCACTAGGTGGTTTCATTCACTCTCGATGCATGTGGTTGAATGAACCACATTGAAAACATCAAAATTTTCTCTTAGGTCATGGGGGAAGGTTCACTGATCTAGCTATCTAATTTTGGGTCATACTCCCACCTTGGAGATATGTTTCCATATTCCATTTTCTCCCAGAATTAGAGTTCCCACCATTTTCCATACGTATCAACATACTTACTCCACATGTGCTTCTTGAGATGTCTCTTTCATCCACCATCGCTCTATTGACCATATATGTTTAATCCATTATACAGAGCATGACAATCTTTAAAAAAATTTGTTTCATTAGCTTTGATTCCAAAATGTGTTCCTTTAGGTATGTAATCCCATAAAATTCATTTTAAAATCAAAAAATATTCACAAATTTAGCCACATACTCTATCATAGAAAGGTTGTCCTACTTCAGACTGAAAAATTCCATCATTCACTGAATTTTGAATATGCGAGGATATATTTTTCATGAACAATTCATCAAAATCCTCCCATTCAATACCTTCGTCTAGTTTAGTCTAAAGTGATAAATCTCATTATTGGCGTGCAAGATATTACCGTATATACATCTCCAACTTGACTTTCTACTCTTCTGGTGTGATAAAGAAATCAAAGATTCGATTTATCCCATTCATCCACACTATAGCCTTCTCTAGCCCTGAATCACCCCAGAAGATGGGTGGGTTCTACTTCAATTATTGGATAGAATGATCCACTAGCTTTAGTTCATCCCATCAATTACCTCTATCCACATCTCTAAAATCTTGGACTATACTCTGTACCAGCTATTGGTTCACCTATGTCTTAGGTGAAACCACATTCTCATCAGATTCGTCCATTTGGTTTCTATGCATGCCTACCAGGTTCCATTTTCTAGAAACACAAAAAACCGTATAATTCATTATCTCTAACAACTAAGGGATTAAAAATTTCAAATTCTATCATAGAGAAATTATTACAAAAATTATTTCCAAAATTCATCATTTTCCACATTTGAACATTTTTTAAAAATTTCACCATGCTTTTGAAAATTAATTCATTTTCAAAATAACACAACCATTCTCTTTTCAAAATTTCTCATCTAAAATGGATTTAAAATTTTTTAAAAAATCAACACATTTACACCAAATCATAAATCATTTGTCAAAATGAAATATGCACTCCTAGTGGGAAGTTATTTCTACAATGCATGTCATGATCTTCTCATTGGATAAACCCATGAAAATGATATTACACTCGTATAAGTGTTTCCAAAACACCTATGTACCCCACTCCCTAGTAACTTGAAGTTCAATATAAAAAGGTTAACTATGTATTTTTATGATATACATTGCAATTCCTAACAATCCTATTCATTACTACAAACCTGACTCAAGGAAAGAACCTGAAGGAATTTCAACTCCAAAACTAACACAACTTATACTAATTGTATGTCAAGGATAGAAAAATCCAATACCACTTGTTTCACACAAATATTTGGACTGACCAAGACCTATACAACTGGTAACATCCTGCACCTCCTCATTGGTTTGAGTCAAAGTGGAATTTCTAATTGGAATTAAGCAACATCTCCAAGGCCCCAAAGGCTAGAAAGAAATTACAAGGGTTTCAATACAATTGGGGGATGATTTTCCCTTTGAAAATAAGAAAATCACAACCAAATATTCCATAACCAAAACCATTATATGATTCTTGATGAAAATGTAAAATAACTAAATTTATACCATTGATACAAAATCAAACTAAAAAAGAGTACCACAACAGAATACAACTAACATCAAAGTACATAGTGGAAAAAAATCAACCAGAAACATAAAATACTTCAAAGAAATGACTTCAAGATCAAAATACAACTCCAAGTATCACAGATCCCCATTGAAGAAGTGTGATTCTTTCCATTTACTTGTGTCTTGATAAACAATATCTGCAAAAGCCCCAAAGTTCCAAAGAATGGGTGAGTAAAGAAACATAGTATATTTACCCTAATGAATTCCCTACTCACTCTAGAAGGACAGAACATGTTAGCACAATTATATAAAACAATTTATTTAATTTTTTTGAAATAGTTACATAGTTTAAATTGAAGCCAACCAGTTTCACACCAAATCAGTTTTCCAAACATAATAGTTTTTTTAGGAAAGAAAACAAAATATTATTTAAACCATTTCACATTCCTTTTTGGCATACCCATTATATCATTCACCACACACACACCCATGCATTCTTCTCTAATAGTTCTATATTCTTTAGTGGTTTTTTGTCCATCCACTAAGTCGTCACTAAGTGGCTAGTCTCCTTATTCCCCAATGACACACACTTCTTATCCAGGATCATGTACCTTTGTACCCCAATGGTATATTCCTTATATTTAGGTTCATGTCAAAATCATGAACCCACACAACCCATGTATTCCAAAACCATTTCAAACAAACCAATTCAATACATGTGAATATAAACATTCCTCTATTGGAAATATTTCCAAGAAACCATTTTCCCAAAGCCAAAAAAAACTATATTTTTAAATCAATAAACAAATCCATTTGCACAACCAATTTCCAAGAAACCACAAACTATTAATAAAGAGGGTTTTAACCATGATATTCACACAAATTCCACAAAGAATTTTATAAAATTTAAGCAATTTGAAACTAATCATTTAAGTTCTAATTATAGTAGTTGATAGTGAAGCCACCTACCTGGAGATTTTTGGCGAAAACAAAGAACATCATGGAAACTCCCACAAAACTGGGTTGAATCTCCAAAAACCCACCTTAGATCTCTTCCCATATCATCAAAAATGCCAAATCTAACCATGATTTAAATCAAAAACCTTATATCTATCAACATTAGACTATATCTAAGAATATGATAATAGAAGGAAAGTATATATTAGAAAAAATATGAAAAAATACCACAAAGGGACACTTACCGAGGGAATTAGGCAACAACGCACCAAGAAACGCCTTCAGATCACTTCAAAATTGATGGGAAAATAATCCTTGTTCTTTGAGAGGAATAAATACAGATTTATGGTAGATTTGGAGCAAACATGATGGGTTTAAACTTAATCCCAACCTAGATCCACTTTTTTAGGATCTTGTTTTTAAATCGTGCACAATTAGTCGTGCAGTTAGGAAAACCATGTGCTCATCTCAGCCTTGGGGAGTGCCTTGTGTAATTGGCTGACACATTTAGAAAAACCATGTGCCAACCGGGAAAATACTCTTTGTCCCACATTGAACGGTTACTTCTGGGTAGTTGCATAATTTTCCAAATTGTTCACCTAACCAGAGCCCCCTGTCTCATTGTGTACGGTTTCCTGTAGGAGTTTCATATCATTCACTAACTATGGCCCAACATTGAACCTACATAAAAGCTCCATAATCATTACAAACCCTTCGAAACCCTCCCAAACATTACCCACACACATTAAATACTTAAAGTTCATAAGGAAATGGTTACATTATAGAAACTGGTGGTGTTACAATAAAGGATAACCACACCATATAATTAGTGTATAAAGGGTTAAAGATGAATAAATGGTTATATGGATTTATATTTGAATAGAAATTATGAAGGTATTGATGATTTTTTTTATTCATAGCATTAGACGTCATGGTTGAGCAATTCTCCAGGTTGTTAACTCTGGATATTGATGAACTGATCCTAAGTTCAAAGTACATGTGTCATAACAAATACATTTCTTAAAACAAAAGAGAATGTTGATTTGATGTTATTTGAAATTTATATTCCAAAAAGTATTGAATAAGTGAAATTGAGGTTCATGTGGTATTTTAATGTTTCATGAGAACCATGGAAGTGTTATCTTCAAGAACATTGAGGTTTTAGATTTCATAAAGGAGAACAACATAATATAGTTAGTTCATTAAGGGATAAAGATGAAGAAATTTTTAGATGACTTTATATATGAAGGGAAATTGTGAAGGGATTAAAGAATCATTATAGATTCAGAGAATTGGATGTCACTCTTGATCAATTATCCATTTTTTTAACTTTTATGATTGATGAACTGATCCAATGTTCAAATTACATGTGTCATAAGTGATACATTGTTTAGAAAAAAGAAGAATGATGGTTTTTTTTACTTTGGAATTTATATTCCAAAACGTATATAAGTAGTGGAATTGAAGATAATGCGGTATTTTAATATTGCATGAGAATAATTAAATTGTTAAATTGAGGAACATTGAGACTGTAGTTTTCATGAAGGATAACTGCACCATATAATTAGTGAATGAAGGGTTAAAGATGAATAAATGGTTATATGGATTTATATATGCAGATAAATTATGAAGGGCTTGAAGAATTGTTATATATTCGTATAATTGGATTTCAATATTTAGAAATTCTCCATTTCTGTTATTTTTCATGATTGATGAACTGATCCTAAGTTCAAAATATATGTGTCCTAAGTCACATATTATTTCCAAAAAAGAAGAAGGATGATTTTATGTTCTTTGAAATTTGTATTTAAAAAGGTATAGAATAAGAAGAATTGATGTTAATGCAGTATTTTAATGTAGCATGAGAAACATGAAAGTGTTAACTTTAGAAACATTGATTTTTTTTAGTTTTCATGAAGGAGAACCATGCCTTATAATAAGGGCATTAAGTCTTAAAGATGATGAAATGGTTAGATGGATTTATATTTGAATGTAAATTGTGAAGGGATTGAATAATTGTATAATGGAGTTCTTATTTTGGAGATATACATGCATTTCATATTAAAATCCATTATATACAAAGTTTTTTAACATGGTTTTTGATGGGTTTTTTTTTAAAGTATGGGTTGAGCCGGCATGTCAACCTCAACTGAGAGCATATACGGGGCACTAGGTCAACACATCCAAATAAGTCCATCCAGGTAAGTATGCATGCAGTATATAATGTCGTGTGTAGGCTCTGGGTACCCTTAGAGGCATGCATGATGTGGGACAATATCTGGAAAATAATTGGGGGTAGAGAATTCCCATATAACTGGTACATGGTGGTATAGGGAGGGGGAGAGGGGAATTCTGATCCACTCCCCACAATGCTTAATTTATATAGTGTGGATAAACCGAGAGAGGATTCGATGTGGGATGGGTTTTAGTGTGTGTTGTTCACCGATATAAATAATTGGATAGATCATGGTTATCTGTCACATCTCATGCCCACTCATTTAAATTCATGACGTCTGATATCCCCCTACCTTTGCATTCAAAATGAGGCACATATTTATCACCCAATGTCTTCATCTTTCTCCTAGATTCCCTCGACAACACCATTGTCTAATCCGAGATGTCAACCAAAAAACCAATGAACAAATAAGATTCCACCGTGATTATTTTAAGGTCTAATAATGGGATTAAAATGATCCAAATATCATGCAACAACATTTTCATGACTCATATGAATAAATTCATGAGGAAAGCCCTGTCTAAACTACAAATGCAGTTGCAGGAGGGAAATTCAACCAGTTGAGTTCCATGGATGAACTTCATGTGTTTGGGAAGATGAGTTCCATGTGTTTACTAATAGATGCATGTGATCTTAACACCATAAATAAACAGTCTTATCATGAAGGAAGAACACTATGAAAAGCGGCATAACTTTACGTGTGTTTAAATAATTAAAAGCTGTGAAATTCAGGAATTTAAATATACGATTCACATGGAATAAAGATCAGGATTTGAATGCGCTATAAGGATGTGACCCCTTTACAATAAAAGTAGATCACCCTTGACCAAGATTTTCTACTCCTACTCATATTATTTATAGATATCACATTTTTAAGAAAAAAAGAGCATTTGCGAAGAATTCTTTTGTGTGGGGAGGCAAAGAGTGTTTTGAAACATTGAGGCCACATGAATAAGGGGATTACCATGAAAAAAATTTGTTTTCATGAATGAGAAGAATCTTTGGATATGAAAAAGGTGTTTAAACCCTTATCAGGATTTGTGATTGATTTTGGTTTCATAATACATTCTACTTCCATGAAGTAGAAATACCTAGAACACACAACTTGTGTGTATATACCCTTGTTGTGCTTTGTGAAAAAGAACTAGTTCCATGAATATTACTACTCAAGACACAGTCATAGTTTTTTACTATCATGGTGTTTCATTATGTTTTTCCACATATAATCCATTATGTGAAGATGTTGTGTATCTAGTTGATACACAATAAACAGATAAGAAAAAACCTACAAAGTTTGTTTGTGCAAAGAGAACCAGACATGCACCTAAGTGCATACATTCTTGAGTAAGATAGTAACTCATATTTCTTGGGTTTTCATATGAAAACAAGTGTATGTATTCATATATCGTTGATAAAAATGGGTTATAAAATAAAAATTGGTTGTTGTGTGAAGGGAGAGATAACTAAGGGAGGAGGAAGAGGCTTTGGGTGTTGTTACATAAATAGTGAGGAGTAAGTACAATGTCTAAAGGTCTGCATATGATTTGAGGAAAAAATTCATGCATAAAAGTTTATCTCAAACAAAACACATAAAATGATAAAGATAAAAATGGATATAGGAAATGTACATTCACCATGCTTTTATTGGGTTAAGAATTAAAGAAGAGAAAAATCTGATTTTGTTAAATATTTTTCTTGCATGAAATTTCATTGAATTTATGGTGAAATTCAGTTGAACAAACATCTTCTGAACCAAAAATAATATAATATAATAGATTCTACATTCACTCTTGATATTTTTTATCAAAGAAGAATAATTTAATTTTGATGATTCTAAGATTAGTTTAACTTTATTGATTTAATAATCCCAAAGGAAGATTGTGATTTCAACAAGAAGAAGAGATCTCAGTGCATTTTTTCCCTAAAGAAGAAATAGAAGACAAAAGCATAATATTTGGTGACCAAACTGAAATCAATTGATCATAATTTGGGTCAGAAATAATTCAGTATTCATCAATTCACAACACATTTATATTGTTTTTACTAGTAGAAGAAGAATATTGTGCATCATTTAGTTTGTTTCTTGGATGAGGTATAAGAGTTACTTTAATACTACTAAGAAAGTAAAAAAGTGAATAAGAAGGTTGTAGAAGAACAAATAAGAACTATGAAATCCCACAGGTCTCAATAGGTGGAATACACTCTTGGTGTTACAAACCTTTATCAACAAAAATTAGACTATCTTCAGAGGAAGTATAAAGATCCATCTAAGTTCTGAAAATCATGAAATGTCACTTCACTATAGTGCATTGAAAGTAAAATGTTATTTATAATTTCTGTAACAAAATTTAAAGGATTAATTTCGGGTGGTTGTGTGGTCAGGATTATTTCTAGACCATGCTAGTGACTAGATACTCTTACAGAGAAGTGAACCTTGTAAAAATATCTTGTACTTTTCTTTACTACATTAATATTATTTCATGCGATAGAGAAAATAGAATAATACAATAAAGATCCTAACAAGTCAAGAGGTAAAGTGATAAAATGTGGAATTGAATTAAAAATTCTCCCACAATGATTAACCCCCCCCCCTCCCGCCCCACACAAACACACAATGTTAGTCATATCTGAAACCGGTACATTCATAATTATAGAGGTAAGGTTCATATCTATTAGATTACCTACAGTGAAATCTATTCTGTTTTAAAGACTTGAGTTTCTTTTCTGACTCAACATTGAAGTGCCGGTTTGGTGATGATTTGGATACCTTTATGTATAAGTATATCTCTACCAAGAACATGATGAATAAGAAAAATAAAGAGAAGATAAAGTTGAAGAATAATTCCCTCTTATCTAAAAAAGAGTAAGTATTTGTTTCTCTATGACTTCATAAAAGTGAATACATATCTGGCTTGGAAGGTAATGAGAAGTTTACACAATTTTTTACATAAAAGATAGATAAACTTCTTATATATAGTGATTAGTATGTATGTTTTAGTGCATTTAAAAATTTTACTAAATATAAAAATATTATCACATGGGGTGATGATGATCAATATACAACTTTTCATGAATTATCAGTTGATAGATTAAGAGTTATTCTGCCTAAAATTTATGAATAATGATCATCCCTTGTTTTTTGGAGCCTTTATATGTATGCAGGAAGAGATCACCCGACCTGAAGAGGAATCTGATGTTTTGGATATGATCATGAAAAAAAATTGAGTGTCTAAATCTATCTAGATATGTTGAAACCTATAATGAAACAATGAGGGAACATGAATTAAGTTCCTCAAAATGGATCAAAGAAGTTTAAGGGAAAGATGGAGTCAAAAATACTCTAGAAGAAAAGATCCTTGCAGTTGAAGAGAGATAGAAAAATTTCACTGATGTCAAGGGTTGACAACTGGAAGAAATATCCATGATGATCATTGAACATAACTCTTTGATATAGAAAAAAGTTAAGTTACATGTAGATAAATATGAATTAATGAATAATTTATGGGAAGAGAATATGATTATGATTAAATATGATTGAATCATCTAAAGTATCAAATTTCTAGACTCTGTTGGCCAATATTGAGAAGACACGTATTGACACTTCACAAAATAAAGAGATAGTTTCTAAAATTACTAAATGTTCGTTAGAGTATTTTAAGGTTGAAAGAACTCCAACATGTTACAATAATATCATGACTTCATTCAACGATCTATCACAAATAGATGAGAAGAATCAGGTATCATCCATATTATCTTGTACTAATGTTTCTAAACATGTTATCATGAAAATGTAGGTTGTAATGGAAATATGAACAACTATGGATGAAGAAATATGATAATAATCCTATCACCTTGACTAATGTGGATAGGAAAAAAAGTGTGGAATTTGGTTCCCCTCAGAGAGCATAAAAATCATCAAGAAATCCCAAAAATCAGATATAGAATATATCAGGAAATCACGATTTGTGGGTCCATGTTGGTGATAAAAAATATTTGGGTAGTGTGCCTTAAATTGTTGGAACAATACACATAATGTAAAAGGATGAAGTAATCCTATCTCAAGGTTGAGAATTCCAAAGAAGAATAAGTAACATCTATAGGTTCAAAAGAATTTGTATACTGTAAACATATTTTTAATTCTTGATAACATTTGTGACATATGAAATGGTAGTGGTCACAAAGTCGGTACATGCTTATATTAACATGTATATAATGAAGTTAAGAAAATAAGATCACAAAATCATACATGGAATGAAGAAGAAACCTTGGTAATATATCATAAGAGTTTTTTGAACATAAATCCTCCCATTAAGGTACCAATGAAGAATGATGAGAAATACATGGATTCAAAATATAATAATTTGAATGGTAGTGCATCCAAAATAAGTACTAAGATGGGTGAAACAAAAAGAACCCATGTGGAAGATCCAAACATTCACCAATAGTTCCTAATGATGTGTTAGTTATCTAGCCTAAAGATTATGAAACAATGAGAAAAATGGAATATTCATAATATATAGATAGCGAAAAATGGAAAGAGAATATTCCACATGATGAAGAAAAATTTAATGATAGTTTATTAAGAAACTGAAACTCTAGTGTTAAAGTAGTTCTATGTGAGAGATGTATGAAATATGGGCTCATTACAAAAGATTTTTTAACCTTAATACCATAACAAGAAGCAGTCCTCAATAGTTGAAGCATTGTATCATTCATGAAGGCGATTAAGAAGAAATATTCTCCACAAAAATCAGAAGAGGATGTGAAGATATCTATTTTGCTTCAACATATATCAAAACAGTTGTTTAGATGTGAAAGAATGAATACTGGTGAAAATGAATCAATTTGGATGAGAATATCATCTCAATATTTCTATTCATATTAATGAATTAAGGATGATCCACCTTATTCCCTTAATCTTTGAGTATTGTATTTTTGCTTATAAGTCAGTTATTTTAAGGTGAAGAATGTTCTTAGCGGTGGGAACCTAAGAATTGGTAAGTGTTGTCAATTCATGATAGGAAATATGAAGAAGTTACCATCCTTGAATGATTCCTCGGTTGATATTTGAATACTATTATGATGGAGGATCCTCCTTGATAATGTTGAAGAATGTGATTTACTATTTTGGATAACTAGGATAAAGAATATTTCATCTTGGTTTGATCTTATTTCTTAGTATTTTGAAGAAAAAATGTTATATATGATCATCCTTGGTGATGTTGTGAATGTTGTCCAATATGGACTGTTTCAAGTTCAAGAACCATTCTATGGTATTCTCCATACAGTAATTTCATTAAATCAATTATTGATTAGATCAACCATTATGAAGATAATGAGAAATGTTTCCCTTGAGGTGGAGAAAAATTAATAAGCTTATAGAATTATTATTTCAATTAGTATCAAATCTTATTACTCTAGAAATTTCTTCAATATCATATCATTGTCAAAGGTATGTCTCTATTAATCTATAATCCTAGGTTATCAAAAATAAAAAAAAATTACAAAGGGGTAGAAATTAAATTAATCAATTGCTTATGAAATGTGGAAGTCCCCCATGGTCTTTTATACTATATATTAAACTTGAATATTTTTTATCTATTTGTTAAAGTGAGTGAAGGAGTTTCAGGTTGATTGTTCTAAAAAAGTTTTATCTCACATTCAATAATTTTATCCTAGAATTAAAGTGAATAATCTTAGAAGGAAAGTATATGATTTCTCATTTCTTAAGGTATCATGATCAGTTGGTAATGGATATATTTTTTTCTATGTAAAATCCACTTGTTTTCTACATCGAGCACAACTCAAGTAGAATTAGAGTGAAATGATGGATCACACATTTCTTAAGTATGGAATGATACCCTTTTCCCATGAACTATTTATTTTTTGTTAATAAGGGGGGTATAATGTGAAATTGAAGTTTAAAAGGTAAACGGGAGAAAAGATAATAGTTAAAAATAATAACACATTCATTTGGAAATAACTTTGAAGGTATTTCCAACAATACAAAGGGGAAGTTTAAAGATCACAAATTTTTAGGGATTTTATTTGTTGTCAGATGATTTTCATTGGAATACAATGATGACCAATGAAATAGGAAGTTTACATTGATGTCAATAAGATGAAGAAGTTCCAAAGCAAATGGAACATGGATAAGGTATTCATGTCTTGAAATTTAAATAAACATGTGAATGTTTTGAAGACTTTGAGTTTCATGGTGATTAATGGAGAATTGTTTTTTATTACTTTATAGTGATTCATAGGGATTTTTATGGATTCTATCATCAGTATTCCTACATAATTGAAATAGATTCATATCATTGTATGTCATGTTTGATACATTCTTTATGTTGTTAACTCTGACGATAGATGAACTAATACTATGTTCAAAATACATGTGTCATAAGTGACACATTTTTTACAAAAAAAATAAGAAGGATGATTTGATGTACATTGGAATTTATAATCCAAAATATATAGATGAAGATGAATTTAAGGTCAAATAGTATTTTAACGTTGAATTAGAACCATGAAAGTGTTAACTTGGGGAACATTGAGATTGAATTTTTCAAGAAGGATAATCCCACCATATAATTAGTGAATGAATGGTTAAAGATGAAGAAATGGTTAGATGGATTTATATTTGAAGATAAATTGTGAATGGATTGAAGAATTGTTATCGATTCATAGAATTGGAAGTTATGCTTGATAAATTCACTATGTTGTTAACATGGATGAATTATGAACTGGTCTGAAGTTCAAAATGAATGTGTAATAAGTGACACATTGTTTACATCTAATAAGAAGGATGATTAGAAGTTATTAGGAATTTATATTCCAAAATGTATAGAAGAAGTGGAATTGAAGGTCATACAGTATTTTAATGTTGCATGAGAACCATGTGAGTTATAACTTGAGGAAAATTGAGATTATAGATTACATGATGGATAACCATTCCATATAATTAGTTCTTGATGGTTTATAGATTAATAAAAGGTTAGATGGATTTATAATTGAAGAGAAATTATGAAGGGCTTGAAGAATTTTATACTAGAGTTCAAAGTGTGGAGGTGTCCAAGCATTTCATATTGAATTCCATTATATACTTGGTTTTTACACTAATCATTTTTTGGGGGTTTAGTTAAAAATAATGAACTAAGATGCTTAGAAAGCCTCAACTAAGAGCTTATGCAGGAGACTGGGTTGACCATGCCCAAAGGAGGTCATCCAGACCAACATGCATAGGCATAATGGAGTTCCTTGTGTCATCCATGGGTACTCCCGAAGGTTTGCATGGTGTGGTCCAATATACCGCAAAGAAGTGGGATCAAAGGGCGCCTACAAAACTGGTACAAAGCACTACAGGGGGAGAAGAGAATTATGATCCTCTCCCTGCAATGCTTGATTTATATAGCATGGAGAAGAATATGAGAGCATGTGAAAGGTATTTACACCCTTATAATTCCTTAAAAAGGAGGTTAGTTCCACAAATATTTCTACTTTCATGAAGAATAAATACTGCTAACACACGACTGGTGTGTAAACACCCTTGTCATTCTTCACAAAGTAGAACCAGTTCGATAAATCTTACTGATCGAGCCATAATTCATGATTTGTTTACTCTCATGGAACTTCTTCAACTTGTTCCACATATAAACCAAACATGAATATACTATGTATCCAGTTGATTCATATTAGATAGAGAATAAAAAACCTATATAGTTTATTTGTGCTAAGAGAACCAGATGTGCTCCAAAGTGCATACTTAAAAGAGTAAGAATAGGAACTCATATTATTCGATTTTTCATATGACACAAAGTGTATTAATTTACATACTATTTATAAAAACGGTTTGTGAAAAACAAACATTATTATTGTGTGAAGTGAGAGATAAAAAAGGGGGAGAAATAGGCTTCATGTGTTTTTACATAAACAATGAGCAGTAAGTGCACTGTCTGAAGTTTTCCAAATGATTTGAAGAAGAAAAAATTACATGCATAAAATTTTTACTCAAAAAATACATAAAATGTTAAAGATAAAAATGGATATGGGACATTAACATAAACCTTTAATGTATTGAGTTAACAATTCAAGAGGATAAAATATGAGTTTGTGCAAGATTATTCTTACATGAAACATCATTGAAGGTACAGTGAAATTTAGTTGAACAAACAAATTCTACACCAAGAAAAGTAAAAGATAAATGATACTATATTCATCGTTGATATTTTTTTATCAATTTAGAATAATTTATTTGTGATGACAGTAATATGATCTGACCTTCATTGATTAAATAATCATAAGGGAATTTTGTGATTCCATCAAGAATAAGAAGAAGAGGGCTCAGTGAGTTTTGTTTTGCACTGAAGAAGAAATAGAAAAGAAGAGAAGAATATTTGGTGGCCAAATTGATATTGGAATATTATAATTTGGGTTATAAATAATTCAGTATTCATTAGTTCACAACACATTTATATTATTTTTATTGTTAGAAGAAGAATATTGGGAAACTTTCAGTTTTTTGTTGGGAAGAGGTAGGAAGATTTACTTGTATGTTGTTAAGCAAGAAAAAATGTGAAGAATAAGGTTTTTGGAGAACAAAGAAGAATTGTGAGATCCAAAATTTCTCAATAGGTGGAATATTATCTTGGTGTTACAAACCATTATCAACAAAAAGGATGTTGTCTTCATAGGTAGTATAGATATCTAGTTAAGTGATGTAAAACATGTACTTCCAATTGACTATAGTGTATTCCAAGTGAAAGGTTCTTTACAACTTGTTGTAACCACACTTAAATGATTACTTTCTAGTGGTTGTGTGGTGAGGATTATTTCTAGCCCATTCCAAGGATTAGCTACTCTTACTGAATAGTGAACCCTATGAAAATATTGTGTGTGGGTCTTTACTATTTTAATATTATTTCATTTGATGGGTAAAGGAGAATAAAAGAATTGATATCCTAACAAGTTGAAGCGGTAAATGAATAAAATTTGTAATTGGATTAAAATGTCTCCAACACCGATTCACCCCCCCCCCTCAGTCTTAGTAATATCCCAAACTAGTCCATTCACATGTATTGAGTGTCTTCTGGAATGTAGTGATCAAACGGTGTATCCTAGTTTATGAATGGTGGTAGGTCATGATGGATAGATCACGAGAGAAATATAGAGAGAGAAATCCTTTGATTCTCATATTATTGTGTGAGGCTGATGCATATTAGGATTTGATACCCAATGAAGTGGCATTTCATCGACAAAAGGCTGATGTTTTTTCACAGATGGATCATTCAAGCATGGAATTGGGGAGCGGATTTTTAGAGAGATGGTGGAGGCTTATTAGAGTGTGGTTTTCACAAATGTTTTTCTATACTCTCATTTGTAATTCATGTTCGAGAATTACTTGGATTTATTTTTACTCTTTAATTTATAATGGATATTTCTGAATTGCCTAGTGGTTTTTTAATCCTCCGCGTTAGAGGGTTTTTCCACATTAAAAAACTTGTGTGATGATTTATTTATTCTTCTTTATATCACTTCCTTATTTCATCTATTTTCTCACAAATTTCTTCTCAAGAGATTTTTGTCCAGAGATCGGGAATCTCCCCCAACAAGTGATATCAAATGTGATGGTTCGGGCTAGAAATTTGCAGTGGGAATTTTGGATTATTTAAAGAGGATCGATGGTGCATGAGGTATTCTAGGGTTTGGAAAACAAAGTAGGTTGGAAGAGGTATTTTAGCTCTTACACCTAATTATTTTCTTCAGAATGATTGATTGGTGATGAAAGAATTAAAATTTAATATTGAGGTGATGTGCTAGCTTCACAGGATTTTGAGCAGAGAGAGTAATTTTTCATGGGTGTGCCAGATTATTTCACAATAATAATCATGGGGGAGCTAGATATTTCAGGTTTTGGTACTGTTCAATAGGACATTGCATATTCATATATGGAGAAGACTTTAGTGTTTATATTTTTTTATAGGGGAAGTCAGGTTCCTGTCAAAGTTACTAAAGGGCATTGTCATTTTTCTATAGACGATGATGGTTGGTAAGATGAAAATAGGTTTTTTTTTCAACTGAGTTTATTGGATGGTATCTCCATTAATGGGATAATGGGAGAGATTAATAAGATTCAAGCCATGGGTGTTTCCAAATTTGATATAAGATATTTTTTAATTTAAGATTTCTTTTATCCTATCACAAAGATTAGGCTGCAAGTATTTCTCATGGAGTGATATATCTTTTATATCTATTTAGATGAGATAAGATTATGATTCTTAACAAGGTCAAAATATTGTAATTTTTATATTTAAGATATAATATTTTATATCTTATCTATATTGGAAAAAGGAAATTGTGAAGGTTTTAAAAGTGGAAGAAACTGGTTGCGAACAAAGAGGGAGATGCTCGAGATGTAGTCCGCCAGGACCAAGGGGAAATGGGCTGCCACATTTATGGTAGACCATGTGGCACATCAGTAATGGAGACTAAAAAATCAATGTCGGATCTATGATGTGATGGGATACCACGTTTTTGGTTTCATCTACCATCTTTCCAAATTAAACAAGTAAGAATTAGAAACAATGTGATCAATGATTGGGGTCATGCATCAATAATATGCTACATGAGGCCCATCTAGAGAAGACTCTCTAAACATAGTTGTAAACAAATCATCAGAAATCTTGTACCACTTTTGTCTTGCCTTCTCTTGATAGATATCCCGAAGGTGATACACCATCTATATGTATCCATGTCCTCATGTTGCTTTTAAATCTTACGACACATGGATGATAGAATGAAACATGAACATCTATAGAATCATTCGAATTATTCTCATTAATTTTTAACTCTTCATCACTAGCCTCATTTCTAGCTACAATAGGAAAATGTTCTTATAGCACATAAAATTTCATTTCAAGGTGATGGATAACGCATAGGCATCTTTTTCACTCTTGGAAATCTATGTGAGTGAGAAGGTTGTCCTTCTCAAGTATGGATAGCAATGATATGTTTAATTTCATTTTAATTTTGTTTATAAAAAATAATATATAATGAATTTTAGTACTTTATCTGATAAAATTTATAGAAATAAATAAATATTTTATTTATTAATCTTTTACTATTTAATCAAAACCCAATATCCCTCACCAATGGATATTCAAGTGGTAAGGATCCATATTTCCCTTATCATTACCCCAACATTGGCTGTCCAAGAAACTTGAATGGTTTTAGGTAGTCATTACAAATTCCAAATGCATTAACTCATTGTTCCTTGATCTTTTGAGCAGAAACCCCAATCTGGAAATCCTTAATTGAATTTACTCAACCCTTGCCTCCTAGTTACACCATGTCATGCTTTGGAAGTCAACCCTTGATGTGAACTAAGTTAATTCAACCCAAAACATCAATTTAGAATTCCCCAATAATTCAAAACACCCCAACTTTGGATGATCAAGAACATTGAACTATGGTTTGATTTTAATTGAGGTAGTGAAATGCTATACCGAGTTAATATATATTATTGAGGATTTTTATCCTTTTATGCGTAAATTTCCAATTATTATCTTTATCACATTCTTTTTAATATTAAGTGGGTTTACATAAGTAATTAACCATGTCTTAGATAACATTTATGCATAATCTAGTTCATTTTAGTTTTATCTTGAATGCTTGTTAATTCATTAATTAAGTGATCACGACAAAACATTGATAATGAAATGACCATACAACTTGAAAGAAATAAAATAATAAAGTGATATGATCATGAGATTTATTAATGGTTAGTTTATCTAGTAGTTGATAAACTAATCGTTGACTTTGGAAAAAAAACACATTGAACCAATTATGGTTCATGTTACAAATTTCCACATGTCAACCCATGTATCTCTCTTGGATTGGTTTTTCCTTGGATCCAAGCTTGAACTGCCTCCACTAAAAAGGTAGATCCATCCTTCACATATGATTTTACACACACATAAGTGAGGGTAAAAGGGTTTTATATAAAAGAAGACAAGTTCACATAAACCTTTATATAATATGAGGAGAGTAGGCATGAATACCAACAATTTTAGTTAATAATAAATTAAATGAAACCAATCCAAAAGAATGGTCTGGACTATTCTCATGATCATCCACATGCCTGCAATGAATTATGTATTTAATAAAACTAGTATTCAATTATTAATCATTTTTATTTAACATAAATCACACTCGAATCAATTAATTATCTTCCTTAATTAATCAATTATTTTATCTTAATTCTCACTTGAGATTCTCATCCATAATAATTTTAAACAAATTAAATAAATTCATTAGAAATTAACTGTGTTCATAAATGTACCTTGGAGTCAATATAGTGAATACCCATCTGATTCTACCAAATAAGTATTATTCCCTTACATTGTTGACTCTTATTACATGTTGCATACACAACATATCACGTACCTTCATGAGATGTACTACACCTTAGTGATTACATGAATTACATTATTTTTTCGGCATGTTTTATTCTCCAATGCACACAAATTTTCCACTATAATGAGACTCATACAAGATATGTAGATTTGAACATTACATAGATATTAATTAACCATTTACATATATTTATATATGTAACAAAAACTCATAACATGGAGTGTCTTTTCAACTTAATGACCACACATAAAAACATTTCAATAAGGTTTCAATAGTATAATAAATAAATTTTAAATCTATGTAATTTGGTATAAGTACATGGAATGTGTATTTTAGCTATATTGCATGTACATGTCTCACCATCTATCAGAGGAACATGACTACAAACTTGGCATGTAAATCATTCCTCAGAAAATGGATTACATGAAGTGTCTCATGGGCTACATGGCATGTGATCTCCTAAGTACAAGGTCACCAATCATGTAAGACATGTATGAAATACACGACCTGTTTGTGACTTAAGAAGACTACACACTACCCACATCGGCAACACGGCGTGTACTCCGTCTGACCATGCGCCAGGATAGCTCGATCAACACGCAGTGTAAGTTATAAATGCACCATGTTTCCTCAATGACAACATCATGAATTAATTAAAAATTAATTCTTGATGCATTGAACACAACTACATGACGTGTACTGTTGTGTTATCCATCCAGAATCCTTGGCACCTCTGGATGAGTTCTTCAATTTTATTTTTTCATAAAATTAATCATATTGATTAGATCAATGAGAAACGAAGGAGGAAGAAACATATCTTACAATTTAGATTAAAAAACCACTAAACGTGAATTGAAAATCAAACAAAAATGTATAAATCAATAAATATTTATAAATAATTATGTGACTACTCTGATACCACTTGTAGGTTCCTGGCACATAGGAATCATACGATGGGTCTTTCCCAATATTTATTTTTATCATGATCGATGATAAATTGGAGATCTACATGATGATAAACGTCGTGTTCAACAGAATTGAATCAATGAACACAAAAAGTAGAAATCACACTGAAACCAGAAGGGAGGATCAAGACATATTATTTATAATTAATTTAATTAATTAAAGAATTACCATTGATGGAATTCTTTCTTCATTGATGGATATAGAAATAGATCTATGCTGCACCATCATTTCATTGTAGGAATCAAGTATATATTCCCTCTACCATTTATCCACGCATGTTTCATGAATCTCAAGATATCATCAAAGGAATATTTGGGTACTAGCATGATAGATTCTATTGCTTGCATTGTCCACCTTTGATCACCATGAGAACTGATTCCAAATCACTCTCCTTGATCTCTCTTGACTTGAGAGGATTCAGTGGGGGAAGATAGATCTCTATTCTTAAGAGCATTCATGGAGAAGAGAGCTCACTAGGGATTTATAAGATTCTCCAAATTCGTTGTGCACAACAATAAAATGAATTTTTTCATAATAAAATAATATAATTGGGTTTATATATTGCTAGGATTAGAAATAAATAATTGCACAAGTGACCCTTATTATTTATCTAATCCCATGAAGATGCCCATATCAAAAAAATAATATTTTTATTATTTATCGACATGCAATTAACATTTAGAATTAAATTAAATATTATTTAATCAAATAATATTCAATATTATTATTTCTCACTGGACCTAAAAACATGGCCTATCATTCATCCATAATATTTATCGGGCCTTGAGTAATGAATATTTATTTATTAAATAAATATCACTTCATTATTCTCCAATAAATAAACAAATATTATATTTACTAAAAATTAAATAAATATTTATAGAACACTATGGCCATAGATTCATTTAGGCTATATCATTTCCATCAAGGGGCATCAGATATCAACTTCTGCTAAAGAACAGAAGAGATGAATCATTTCTCGCATTATTCATTAATGCAATACTACTCGTGACACAGGCAACATAGGCTATGTAATCAAAAACATATGTCATCAAGGTTTTCATTAATACATAAAAGTACATGACTTATAATATTCATTAATAATAATCTTAATGTCTAAGGATTAATACACACATTCATAGATATGAATATCCAAGGACACATAAAAATGTGGATTTCCTACCGTCGAGTCTTGTTCTCATAATATTTTACACTGGATATTACCAATGGAATACACCATGAGAGGATACCTCAAATTACTATGAATATCCACCCCTGATAGCATGTATCATTTTTTTCTATCAAATGATATCATCAGTCTAGAGGACATATATTCAAGAACTATGTTGTAGCACTTCTGGGTTCCAATCATATAAGGGATACCTACCTGTCAGGGGTGATGTCTAACTCTCTTATTCATAAGGTTTCTAAACATGTAGATAAAAATTAGGCCCCCTCTAATCCAGAACAAATCTACTCAACCCCCCCCCCCAAACAACCCCTACCGCTTCCCCCTAGGGATACCTCTCCACTCTTGAATCAAAATGAGGATCTTATTTCCCCCTCGTTGAAGGGACATAAAAAACTTTGGATGTGGAAGAGGAAACCAATGGGGGACTATAGAAGCGATTTAAATATGTTGTAAAATAGTGGCTCTGAAATAAACAAGGAGGATTCATTAGTTTTTGAGTAATTCCCCAAAATATGGAGAGTAACTAAAGATAGAACCCTACTTGAAATCTCATAGGTTTATTCTGGAACCATCTTGGGCTTGAAAACCCATGATTATTTAGGATTCTTCAATGTTGTTGTGATAAAAATTTACCTTCTATGGTTTTCATGTACAAAACCATATTGAAATGTAAGGACATGGATGGTATCATAATAGAAGCAGGATTTGAATGCTTCATTTTGGTTTCCCATCTTGGCCATTCAGGGAGGGATTTTCCTCCGTTGGAAAGAATACATGGATGTCAGAATCTCCTCTTTCTCCCCAAGCCACATGTTTTCCTCCATTCACTGGCCAAACAGCCCAACCTAGACCTTTGGGGGCTTCTGTCGTTGGTCGTCTCAAAGGGACAAATGGAAATCTTGGAGTCTTCTCCAATACTTGAGCTAAAGAAGACTGAGGTGAAGAGTTCTAGTAGGGAAGCTGAAGTAGGAGACCTTTAGAAGATCAAAATAGTGGAAGATATGAAAATACACTATTAGTAGCGGTGCGAATCACAAAACGTGTAACAGACACGATCAATGGAGGAGGAAGTTGTGATTTGAGTAGGTACTAAAGGAAGATTGATTTTTTTCTTAGTTTAGATATGATAAAAATGAAAATGAGAAACAAGAAGAATTTCTGGATCAATTTGATAAGGATTACTCAAAGACTAACGTTGATCTATTAGTGTTGATGGTTGTTATGATATAGTTGAAGGGAGGTGATGATGTTTTAGAGAACTTGAAAATTTTCTAGACTTCTCAAGAAAGGTTTGACAATGAGTTAACCGTCTCTAATCTAGTTTTTTTAGAAGTGAAACTTCAGGACACACAGCAGACTGCAAATAATACGATGACTTGTAATTAATTTCAAGAAACCAAAAATGCAGAGTTCTCATTTTCTACAAGTCAAATTCCAGTGGCAATAATTGTTGTCTCTTTGGTGTTATGTTTCATAAATCCAGTAGTATGAACCAGCGTCACTTAACTACTCACCATTTTCCTCATTGAAGTGTCAAGTATATCTTAAGTCTTGGCACACATTGAATATGTGCAAGTCTTAGCGCACGTGTTTGTATGAATCCCCCATATGCTTTATAACCAAATGGGTATTTGTTGTGAGAAAGATATGCAATATCTGTGTGGAAACTAGTTTCATGAAACCATATGTGAGTTAATAGGTTACAGAGGGAATTTGTGAAAGGGGAGAATGAGACAGAAGCCATGATGAAAATGGTGAATGGGGCAGAATCTAAGGGATCACCTCAAACTATTATATTTTATGCAAATAGATTCCTTGACCTGGCGGAGAGAACCATTCCAAATTCATATATAAATGGGAGTTCCATTAGATGAGTGGAGTGACTGAGTGCCCAAGGTTGTGATGGTGTATAGCGCGGCTGAGATTATTGGTGACTCAAATATAAATATGCATGTTTGTAATGTTGTATTCAATATATTATATTAAAAATATAAATATGCATGTTTGTATTGTTGTTTTTAACCTGTAATGTAATCTTTGTTTCCTCCTACCCAGTAATGTAATATTTGTTTCCTCTAACCGTGTAATGTAATATTCATTTCCTCCTACCCCGTAATGTAATCTTTGTTTCCTCCTAGCATGTAATGTAATCTTTGTTTCCACCTACCGTGTAATTTAATCATTGTTTCCTCCCACCCCATAATGTAATCTTTGTTTCCTCTAACCCTATAATGTAATCTTTGTTTCCTCCTACCCCGTAATGTAATCTTGGTTTCCTCCTACCATTTAATGTAATCTTCGTTTCCCCCTACCCTGTAATGTAATCTTTGTTTCCTCTTACCTTTTAATGTAATATTTGTTTCCTACTACTGTGTAATGTAATCTTCATTTCCTTCTTCCGTGTAATGTAATCTTTGTTTCCTCCTACCGTGTAATGTAATCTTTGTTTACTTCTACTCTATTATGTAATATTCATTAAAATTACTTAACCATTTCCACTGTTCTCTTTCTCTCTCTATATAGTCTCAGAAGTCCAATAAAAACACATACCCCAAATGAGCCCATTCTCGACTATTTATAGTCAAATCACCATCGACCACACTTGTACGCATAGCCTCTATATTGAAACTACGTTATATGCTGCATCGCATCTGTTTGGTGTTCGTTTTATCATGAAAACTGAGTTTCTTGATATTTTGATCATAATATAATGGACAGAATGATCAAATAAAGCTCAGAAGCATGGATGGAGAAAAGCAACGTCATGGCATGGAGATCTCTATGAGCATGTGATTTGGGGTTGGATTAGGGAAGAATACGACGTCCAGATAATATCGGACGATTCTTCAGAAATTGATCGAATGATCTGAAGGTTGGGAGAAACATTTCGGAAGGTTGAGACAACCACACGACTCAGATTATAATCCCACAAATAGCACGGTAGAGGCTTTTTCGTAGCTACAGTGAACCACTAAAATCTTCTCCCACATTGAAATTAATTCATATTATGTCCCTCCTCTATTACATAAGGAACATCCTTCTAGATGAAGTCTTAGTAATAGAAAACACATATCTACTCCTGCAAATTCTCGTTCCATGCTCTACAGTTGAATCCTTCTGCCTTTGCACCCTGTGGGCACCGTACTAACTTGTTGCTTCTTGGGGTCGGATGACCGAATCATTTAACCATACTTCATACAAAATAACTAATAAATCCGATTTCACAAAAAGATTCAATGCCAACCATACACAATCATTCTTCATACAAAATAACTGAAATTTTTCTTTGTTCCAGTGCCTCTGTAGCCACTCTCTTCCACAGCCCGCCCATAATGACTAACTAGGGGTCGACTTCCCACCTATGCAGTGTCGATAATCTCCCATGAGCACACCTTTCACTCTCTTCCTCTGAATCTACATGAGCTCCCTATAGGCCCTTTTCTTACAATTAAACCATGAAAAAAACAAATATTTCATATCAAGCCGAATTCACAATTAGATTCAATGTCAACCATACACAATCATACTTCATACAAAATAACTAATATTTTTTCATTGTTCCTCTGACACTACATATGCTCCCTGTGATTACACTAGCCACTCTCTTCCTAGGTCTACCCATAATGGCAGACTATGGGTCAACTACCGACCTCAGTAGTGTTGGCAGGCCCCTTTCCTATAGGCCCTTTATTTACATTTAAACCATTAAAAACCAAATATTTCATATAAAGACAAATTCACTCTAAGTTTTAATTCCAAGAATGTACTTCCCCTTAATGACTAAACCGTCTTTTGGTATATGCTCAGACATCTTCTTGTGTGTTGAATCCTTCTTTACAGTAGCATTATTAATAGTAGAAGTCACTAGTTCTTTTCCTTAGTTCTTCACTAGTTCTATTTATTTAGTCAACCACCTCATGTATTTTTCAGCAATATTCCCTGAAATTATACACCTTCAATACAAATCATCAGCAGTAATAGGTTCTTCTTTTTTGAACAACCTCTCATGAAATTCAAAATTTTGATCTTGACTTTCAATAATAAAATCATCCTTTTTATTTTGTTTCTGAGATTGATTTCATTTTTTACATCAGCTTGCTTCCAATAGATTTTGTTTTTATAACATGTTTGTAAAGGTCCATTATGCGACCTCATATTCAATAGTAGAGGCACCTTTTCTTTGGAATTCCATTCATATCATCATTATTCTTGGGTGTAGGTTTCTTCACAGTTTTCTTATCTCTCTTCTCTTTCTCACACCCCAAAGAATCATTTTATTCTTTTGTTATTTGCCTCTGCATGTGTTTTTTCCTTGTCATCATATAATAATATGCATAGTGTAGGGTTAGTAAAAAAACAACACTCATTATAATTGTTACCACTTCCCATGAAATAATCATAGAAGTATTCCAGGCATTAAAATCTATTCTCGATAGATAATTTATTCTTCATCTATGAATTATGATTAAATTTCCAAGGATTTCTCTTCTCATCAGATCTACACCACCTTAATATTGGCCTTCTATAGTTATAATGAATTTAAGAATTATGACAAGATTCAATGGCCTGAAGCCCAAATTTCAAACAACACCAACACTATCCAACCAATCTTGATTTATTCTTCTTTGATACAATTCAGTTAGTTTAGGAATCTTATTGTTTTTTGATAGTATGATTCTTAATCTGAGCTCTTTGAAGGGAACAAGAATTAATAATATTATTCATATCCACATTTGATGATATAGTAGATTTTTCATTAGTATTCTTCACTAATGATTTTCTAGAATTATTTTTGGAACCCATACTTATTGATGAAAAAATATTAGTACAAATAAAATATTCTGGATCAAGGGTTACCTAATTCGATGATCTTTCAACTGATTTATCATTAGATTATATCAAACTCTTTTTTCCAATTGAATGTGTTTTGTCTGAATAAGAATCCTTTCAAAATTACTCATGGGAGATTTTCCAATCTCAACATTATATGAAGTTCAGCTTGTATGATCTCTAGATTTATCAACATGACCTCTAACTCATGATATTTCAAATTTAGAGAGTTCTTATGGTCTTAATGTGATTTCAAAATATCTTCACATTCTTTCATATTTTTCAAATTCACTTCCATTTCAACATATTTCATGTTGAGCAATTTTTTATCATCCTCAACAATTTTAAGTTTTCCTTCCCATTGACTCTTCATATTCTGAACTCAATCATCATTAATTTGATTTGATATCAGTTGAGAATTATTCAACTCTTTAATTATATTTATTGTATCCTCTAGATGGGATTATTTAACATTTATGGAGGTTGTGTGTAATTTTTCTAATGCACAGATTACTTCTATATGAACTACATCAGTCACATACTTCTCACAATAATTCCATTATAATTCATCTTCAATAAAAGTGGGGTTTTCATTGCATTTAAATATAAACTCTTCTTTTGATTCTTCAACTAGGATGAATTTCTCATCCTTGCCTTCAATTTAAAAATGAGAGTCCTTGATATTCTTGGTATCTTTATATGATTCCTCAAGAGTGTTAATAATCTCATTACAGGCCTTCTCAGTTACTTCTTTATCAAATATTTCTTTTCAATTATTATTAAACATATGAGAAATGTTTATTGAAAGGTGATAAATTTTATTCTTTAGCATCAATAATTTCTGAGAGAAGTTTACAACCTTAAAACTTATTTTCCAAGGCTTTCCCCATTTCCTCGTCTAATTTTTCAAGCTATGAATTTTCATCATATAGTCCCCTGATAAAAGAAAATATGTAGGTGACAACTTCGATATGAACATTCTTTATATATTTTTAGATTTCTGAATAAAAATCACCGATTGATTCAGTAAATTCTTCTTATTACTGCTTGAAAAATACTCATTAAAAGGATCTTTATCACCTGATTTAACAGAGACTAATGATAGAATACCATTATGACTATATTCATATTGTGATAAACCCTCTTTCTTCTTCAAATTATTTCTCAGTTTCTTGCCTTTTTCTTCTTTTTGTCCTTCATGGTTTTTTTAGAGACCTCCATGTTGGTACTGACAGAGATAGGAAATGAACATCCCATTTGAAACAACTCTATTACTTCTTTGAATTCAAAAATTAACTTCATGTAAGTCTGATACAAACAACTAGAGCAATAATATAGATCTAATTAAAGGTGTAACCTATGCTCTAATACCAATTTAAGCTTCCATTGGATTATGATAGTACATTGAGAGGGGGGTGAATTAAAACATTGAACACAATGAGAAATATCACTAGAACATCAAGTTGTCACTGCAATAAAAAATTGATCCAACACTTCAAGCCACTAAAATAAACATATTCTTCACTTTCTCACTTCAATAGAAAATCTAAGACTTCCAATGAAAATAATCAACAACACTACTATCAAGTCGTTTCAATATGCTCTCCTAGTTTAGTTGAAGTTATCGGTTCCACGTCAAGTAACTAAAATATCAGAATGAACAACTAAAGATACATCAATGAACTATAAATCTTCTTATTATTTGATTCACTAAAAAATATTGATTCATCTCAACTCAATTATTATACACAATAACATAGTGTGTTCTCAATGCATGAAATTCTCATCATCACATGCATATATTTAATTCTTGTAATTATCCCCACTATTTCTATGTCTTTTTTGTGAAATAAAAAATGATCAGCAATATATATTCTTTGAACTTATTTGTTGAGGAACACAATTCTAGGACATACACACAAATATTTTTCCCACTTTAATCACCTTCAGACTTTCATGCATTCATTATTTCATGTACATTCATACTTCAACACATGCTTATTTTTACAAATAACCCATACCATCTACAAGATAATTCAAGTTATTATATAACCACATATGTGAGATCTTACTCACCATCTTCACACACACATTGAATACAACATGGTGTCCACTTTTATGTTTCTTTGTACACATACATTGTATGCACATACACAATGTTTGTTTATCCAATATCTTAAAATCTTAAGTCATCACATGTTCATGGGAATGCATATGCACGCATTCACTATTCAAAGTGTGTTAAGAAAATTAACATTGCCTTCTCATATAATGATCTTAAGTGTGTGGAATTCTTCTTCAAACTCACTGTAGTTATACCTTCATGTACGAAAACATGAATAGGTTTTGGTTGTTAATGCATGCAAGAAAATGCGCACAGGTGTGTGTGAATCGCATTATATACTTTCTCATTCTTAAGTAATGAACTGGAACCTTCTTCATGGAATACAAGTGGGCACAAATTCTTAATTTTTTGTAAAAACCAAGGAGGCATGTAAATAAATCAACCTGCTCTTAATGTGTTGAACTCTTCCCCATTATGGTTTATCTATTTATATTTGCATTGAGTCCATTGTTTCATGAAAGCGGCTTCAAATCCCACTATGCCACCTATCAATGAAATGAACACTTCCCCTTCATGGGCTCTCTCTTTATATGTGCATTGAGTCTGCTATTTCATGAAATCAGTTGTTGAGTCTGTTGTTCCACCTATCAATGCAATAAACACTTCCCCTTTATGGGTTCTCTATTTATCTATGCATTGAGTCAACTATTTTATGAAACCAGATGATGAGTTAATATGTCCCATACTTTTTCCAATGTCGCACAATCTATGATCGAAAGCGGTGAATAGGGAAGAAGCTCAATGATCACCTCAAACTATCAAATTCTGTGAAAATAGATTCTTGAACCTAGGGTGCAGAGAACCATTCCCAACTTAAATTTAAATTGGTGTGCTGATGGAGGGGATGAGCTTCATCCATCTGCTTGATCATCACTAACTTTTTCCATCATTTATCTTCAGGAATAATCTTATGGGAAATTGAAAAAAAGAAATTCATGATGGATAGCCTTATGAATGATGTATAATATTTTCAATGCACTCATATATTAAAGAATCCCCTTAAATATATTCCTCACCTTCAATTCCTTGCCTAAAATAAACAAACAGAAAATATTCATGGGATTAAAGTGGTTCCTTAATGATTTTTAATTAGACCAACTGGGATGAGATTTATCTCTCAACCTAGAATTTTTTTTCAATTATACACTAGATTTATGAAAACTCATCATGCTTTCTCCTTCATTGACTTTACAAATTTTATCATCTAAGGGAAGTATTTACTTCTTGATTTCTCCAGCTTCTGTCTTAGATGGAATAATCTTCTTCCCATTAGCAAGTAATGCACTTTCATTCTTCTATTTCTACTCCAACTTCTTAGCCAATTCCAATTGCTCTAGCCATATGAATAACCATTATTTTGGTATATTCTCGGACTTATTCTTGTGTGTTGAATCCTTATTTACAGTAGCATTATTAATAGTATATGTCACTAGTGATTTTCCTCTGTTATTCACTTGTTCTATTTGTTTAGGCAACCACCTCATGTATTTTTCAGAAATATTCCCTAAAATTATACACCTTCCACATAAATCTTCATCAATCAAAGGTTCTTCATTTTTAAACAACCAATAATGAAATTAAAAAATTTTCTTCTTGATTTCCAATCATCAAATCAACCATTTTATTTTTTTCTCATATTGATTTCATTTTCTGCATCAGCTTGCTTCCAATAGAATTTGTGTTTATAAAATATTTGTGAAGGTCCATTATGCGACCTCTTCTTCTATATTAGAGGCACCTTTTCTTTGGCATGACATTCATATAATCATTATTATTGGGTTTAGGTTGCTTCGAAGTTTTCTTAGCCTCTTCTCCTTCTCAAACCGCAAAGAAACCTTCTCTGCTTTTGTTCTTTGCCTCTGCAAATGTTTTGAACTTGTCATCATATTAGAATATGTATAGTGCAGGGTTAGTACATACCAAAAATCATTATAATTTTGATATCTTCTCTTCAAATAATGATATAAGTATTCGAGGCACTCAAATATATTCTTGGTAGATAAATTATTCTTCATCTGTGAATTATGATTAAATTTTGTAGGATTTTGATTCTCATCAGATCTACTCCACCTTAATACCGGCATTCTATAGTTATCATGAATTGAAAAATTATGTCAAGATTCAATGTCCTGAAGCCCAAATTTCAAAAAACACCAACAAAATCCAACAAATCTTGATTTATTCTTCTTTGATAAAATTTAGTTAGTGTTGTCATCTTGTTGTTTTTGGATAGTATGATTCTTCATATGAGATCTTTTAAGGGAACAAGAATTAATAATCTTCTTAATATCCAAATTTGATGATATAATAGATTTTTCATGAGTCTTTTCCACCCATGATTGTCCAGAATTCTTTTTGGAACCCATACTTATAGAATAAAAAATATTAGTAAATATAAAATATTTTAGATCAAGGGTTACCTGATTCAATGATCTTTCAACTGATTTATCTTTATATAATATGAGACTCTTTTTTCAACATTGAATGTGCTTTTCCATAAAAAAGACTCCTTTCATAATTACTCCTGGAATCTTTTTTGATCTCAACATCTATGTAGATTTATCTTGGATGATCTCTAGATTTCTCAACTTGAACTCCAGCTCATGATATTTCATTTTTAGAGAGTTCTTATGGTATTCAATTGATTTCAACATATCATCACATTTTTTCATATTTTTCAAATTCACTTCCGTTTCAAGGCATTTCATGTTGAGGAAATTTTTATCATCCTCAACAATTTTCAGTTTTCCTACCCATTGACTCTTCATATTCTGAACTCAATCATCATGAACTTGATTTTCTATCTGTTGATAATTATTCAACTCTTTATTTCTATGTATCTTATCCTATATATGTGATTATTTAACATTTATAGAGGTTCTATGTAATTTTTCCAATGCACGAATCACTTCTTTATGAACTACCTCAGTCACATCCTTCTCATAATCATTACTTTATAATTCATCTTCAATAAAAGTGAGGTTTTAATTGAATTTAAATATAAACTCTTCTTTTGATTCTTCAACTAGGATGAATTTACCATCCTTGTCTTCAATTTACAAATGAGATTCCTTGAAATTCATGGTATCTTTATATGATTTCTCAAGAGTGTGAACCATCTCAGTACGGACATTCTTAGTTACTTCTTTCCCACATATTTATTTTCAATTGTTCTTCAACATATGAGAAATGTTTATTAAAAAGTGATACAGTTTCTTCTTTGGCATCAATAATTTGTGATTGAAGTTTACATCCTTGAAACTTATTTTCCGAGGCTTTCTCTATTTCCTCAACTTATTTTTCAAGCAATGACTTTTCATCATATGGTCCCTTGATAAATGAAAACATTTAGGTGAAAGCTTTTATAGGAACATTCTTTAGATATTTTTTGATTTTTTGAATAAAAATCATTGATTCATTCAATAAATTATTCTTAATACTGCTTGAAAAATACATATCAAAAGGATCTTTATCACCTAATTTAACTGATAATAATGATAGACTACCATTATGACTATATTCATATTGTGATAATCCCTCTTTCTTCTTCAAATTCTTTCTCATTTTCTTGTCTTTTTCTTCTTTCTATTCTTCAAGGTTTTTTTAGAGACCTCCATGTTGGCACTGATAGAGATAATAAATGGACATACCATCTAAAACAACACCATTACTTCTTTGAATTCAAAAATTCACTTCATATAAGTCTAATACAAACAACTTGAACAATAAGATAGATCCAATCAATGGTGTAACCTATGCTCTGATACCAATTGAAGTGTCCATTGGATAATGAAAGTACACTAATAGGGGGTGAATTAGTGTAAAAAAAATTTACCAATATTTCATTTATTCTCTCTCATCCTTTTTTAATTTGAACCTCTTCACTTGTTATAATGAATGGATCTTCCCTGTTTACAAGCACAATTATACTACATGTAATACAGAAATTAAATACAGCACAACACAGAATGTTTTTATAAGGTTCTTCCCTGAGATAGGTGACTATGTACTTGCTGTGTTGGGGATGATTCGAGACACAGATTATCTACTAGAAATCAATAAAACATTACAAGTGGGTTGGTTAGGTATCACCCCAAAAACCAAGGTGGGTAGGTATGAACCATTTCCCAAATTATACAGGAATCCCACCAATGTTCATTAAACTAGAATCCCACCATTCTTCTATAATTAAAACATTGAACATAATGAGAAATATCACTAGAAATTAAAGCTTTCACTACAATACAAAATTGAACCTCCACTTAAAGCCATTGAAATAAATCTATTCTTCACTTTTTCACTTCAATTGAAAATCTATGACTGCTAGTGAATATAATCAATAACACTACATTCAATTCGTTCCAATATGCTCTCCAAAATTAGTTGAATTTATCACTTCCACATCAAGTCACTGCAATATCAGAATGAACAACTAAAGATACATTAATGAACTGTAAATATTCTTATTTGTTGCTTCACAAAAAAATTGATTCATCTCAACTCAATTATTACACACAACAACATAGTGTGTTATCCATGCATGCAATTATCATCATCACAAGTAGATATTTAATGCATGTAATTATCTCCACTATTTCTATGTCTTTTTTGTGAAATAAAAAATGGTCAACAATATATATTCTCTTGAACTTATTTTTAAAATAACACAATGCTAGGACATACACGCAAAAAAATTCTCACTTTAATCACCTTCACACTTTCATGCATTCATTATTTCGTGTACATGCATACTTCAACACACACTTATTTTTACAAATAACCCATACTATCTTCAAGATTATTCAAGTTATTATGTAACTAAATATTCATGATCTTACTCACCATCTTCACACCCACATTGAATACAACACAGTGTCCACTTTTATGTTCCTTTGTACACGCACCTAGTATGCACATACACAATGTTTGTTTATCCAAAATCTTAAAATATTAAGTCATAACATGTGCATGGGAATGCATATGCACACATTCACTACTCAAAGTGTGTAAATAAAATGAACTTTTCCTTCTCAAATAAATATCTTAAGTGTGTGGACTTATCCTTTAAACTCACTATAGTTCTACCTTCATGTACGAAAACCTGAATGGGTTTTATTTGTTAATGCGAGCAAGTCTTTGTGAACAGGTGTGTGTGAATCGCATTGTGTAATTTATAATTCTTAATTAATGAACTTGAACCTTCTTCATGGAAGACAAGTGGGCACAAATTCTTACTTCTTTTCACAAACCAGGGAGGCATGTAAATAAATCAACCTACTTTTAATGCGGTGAACACTTCCCCATTATGGGTTATATCTTTATATTTTCATTGAGTGCACTGTTTCATGAAAGTGGATTATGATCCCACTATGACACATGTCAATGCAATTAACACTTCCCCTTCATGGGATCTCTCTTCATATGCGCATTGAGTCTGCTATTTCATGAAAGCAGTTGTTGAGTCTGTTGTGACACCTATCAATGTGATGTACACATTCCATTTATGGATTCTCTCTTTATCTATAAATTGAGTCCACTATTTTATAAAACCTGATGCTGAGTTAACATGTCCCATACTTGTTCCAATGTCACAGAATCCATGACTGAAAGTGGTAAATAGGGAAGAATCTCAATGATCACCTCAAACTATCAAATTTTGTGAAACCATATTCCTGAACCTAGGGTGGAGAGAACCATTCCCAACTTAAATTTAAATCAGTGTGCTAATGGCGGGGAAGAGAGAGTAAAGCCCCAATAGTGGGATGGATTATACCGGTTCCCCCAATGATAGGAATGATGTTGGAGGTATATTGTCTAGTAAAGAAAGATAATTATACCATTGTTGATATTGGAGGTGAGTGAAATCTAAATATGTATGTATTGTTAATTTTTAACCAATTTTTTTTTACAAATATGTAGGTATTTTTTATAGATTATTTGAGTATTTTTGGTCGTACTGGTATTTCTTCACTATTCATTACCATGTATTGGAGAGAGGGTGTGGGATGGGGAAGAGGTGGACTTGGGTCATATTGGTGGATCTACCGTTTAAGGATTTCATTAATATATTATACATGTTATCTTTTTTTCCTCCTAACCAGTATTGTAATATTTATTAATATAGATTGACTATTTTAAGAATGAATTATTTATTATATTATATCTCGTTATCCTCCTCCCACTATCTTTTATTTGTCATATGGCTGTTTTTTTTCTTGGCAGACATTTTTTTTGGTTGCACCATCAACTTTCATGGGTAGGTGGTGGTTCCACATGGCTTTTGGAATTGCTTTGGTGTCATGGAAGTGGTGAAGTAGTGTCACATTGGACTTCACCGAGCTCCTCCTTTATTCGGGCTTCGAATTTTCTAGATTATCCTTGAAATGGATTTATGGGGGACAAATCAACCTTCTGAGATGGTTCATGGAGTTTGGGTCCTTTAACAATGGACAATGGCTTGATGTCAATCTTCTAGGGAGGTGAAGATGGTGATATATGGTGTTGGAGCGGTGTCGGAGTCATCGAGGGGTGACTGCGAGTGGTGGAGGATGAAGTCTATTTGTATCCAAGGTGTGGGGGACAGGAGTCATGCGAGACAATGTCATCCCAGTTAAAAATGAACATTGGACCCATTATTTTCTCCCACATCAGAAAGGAAAATGGGGACATTATGTTTTATTATTCAAGGCATGGGAAGGGCCTTACCAATATATCCATCAGTAATGACCTATAACATAAAAATCAATGAACATATACTTCTCGCACGACCTCCCATTTAGCTCCCTTTCCCTAAGGATGGATATTTCTCCTATATAGAACACATTTGACCTCTTGTGAGCTTGTAAAGTTAAAATAATAATCATTAATTCTAAATAATATCTCAAATACCAATGCGTATTATATATATATATATGTATATATTTCAATCAACTTAAATGTTTAATTTATGATAATTTGATAAAACAACGAATTTTTCTAGCACCTCCTTGCATAGGATTTAATGATGACTCTCCTTGCTCCAGATCCATTCACCTCCTTTTGGTCTGGCTGGTTCAAATAATAACGAAGAAGTCTAATAAAACTCCAAATACAAATACATTATTTGATTATCAATTTAAATATATTGAAACTTTTTAGTTTCAATTTCCCATAATTTTATAAAGTAATGAATTTCATGTTCATATTCATTAAAAACCATTTAAAACCATTGGAAATTTCAAAATACATTAGAGAGGCATCCCAAACCCCTCGATGCATCAGATTTAATTGTGTCTATCCCATCTTGATCTCATTTCACCTCATGTTGGATTTGGACGATTCAAATAATTATCATGAAGTTTAAATAAAATTTCTAATAAAAAGACATCATTTTTTATCAATTTAAATTAATTTCAATGTTTTAGTTTTAATTTCCAAAAAATTGTTAAAAAATAATTCCATGTTCATATTAAGTAAAAATCCATTTAAAATCATTAAAAATTTGAAATGGCATGGGAGGGGCATCCCAAACACCTCCATGCATGTTGTTTAATGTTGGATCTCCTAGTTTGAGCTCGGTTCACCTCATGTTGGCTTGGCTGGTTCAAATAATAATCACAAAGTCTAAATAGAATTCCAAATACAAATACATCATTTTATTATCAATTTAAATCATATTCAATGTTTCAGTTTCAATTTCCCATAATTTGATAAAACAAATAAATTATTTTTCATATTCATTAAAAGTCCATTTAAAATAATTGAAATTTTGTTAAAGGCTTGGGAGGGTGTCCCAAATGACTCTATGGGTAGGATTTAATGATGGCTCTCCTAGAAGGAGCTCGGTTCACCTTGTGATGGATTTCCAAGTTCAAATAATAATCATGATGTCAAAATAAATTAAAAATAGAAATACATTGGTTTTTTTAATAATTTAAATCAACTTTAATCAATCAGTTTCAATTTCCCATAATTTGGAAAAATAAACAATTTTATGTTCATATTCACTAAAAATCCATTTTAAATCATTGAAATTTTCTAAAGGTGTGGGAGAAGCATACCTAATGCCTCCATGCACGAGATTTAATGTTGGATCACCCCGATCAAGCTCAGTTCTCCTCAAATTTTCTTCTCTAATTCAAATAATAATAATTAAGTCTAAATAAAATTCCAAATAAAAATACAATGTTTTTTTATAAATTTAAATCAACTTCAATAGTTGAGTTTTAATTTTATATAATTTGATAAAATAAATAATTTCATGTTCATATTAATTAAAAATCCATTTAAAATCAGGGAAATTGCTAAATACATGGGAGGGGAATCCCAAATTCCTCCACGCATATGATTTAATGTTGGATCTCCTAGATTGAGCTCAGTTCACCTCATTTTGGATTTGATGGTGAAAATAAAAATCATGTATTCTAAATAAATTTCCAAATAAAAATACATCGTTGTTTTATCATTTTAAATAAACTTTAATGTTTCGGTTTTAATTTCCTATAATTTGATAAAACAAATAATTTCATGTTCATATTCATTAAAAAACCATTTAAAATCATCGAAAATTTATAAAGGCATGGGAGGGGAATCCCAAATGCCTTGATGCATGGGATTTAATGACGGGTCTCTCAATTCGGGCTCAGTTCACCTTAGGTGGTATTGGAAAATTAAAATAACAATCATGATGTCTAAATAAAATTCCAAATACAAATAAATCATTTTTATAAATTTAAATCAACTTTAATGTTTCTATTGAAATTTCACTTAATTTGATAAAAAATAATCTTATGTTCATATTCATTAAAAATCCATTAAAATAATTCAACATTTCTAAAGGCATTGGAGGGCATAAAAAATGCCTCTATGTATGGGATTTAATGCTAGATCCCCTGACATAAGATCAATTTACCATATTTCAGATGATTATAATTTGGGTGAGAAAAAATTTTGTATTCATCTGTTCACAACTCATTTATATTATTTTGTCTGGTATTAGAAGAAGATTGTGAAGCTTTTTGTTTGATGATGTTAAGAGGTAAGAAAAGATATGTTCATGTTGCTAAGAATGTAACAAAGTGAAAAAGAAGTTTGTGGAAGAACAAAGTAAAACTGTGACATCCAATAGGTTTCAATAAGTGGAAGACTCTCTTAGTGTTAAAAACCATTATCAACAAAAAGCACATTGTCTTCAAAGGTAATATAATGATCCATCTAAGTGTTGTAAAGCATTCCCATTAATTTTAATATAGTGAATGGAAAGTGAAAGGGTATTTCCCACTTGATATAACCATGTATAAATTATTACATTCTTGTGGTTTCATGGTCGGGATTATTTTCTAGACTATGCTAAGGACAATAGATAACACCTCATGCTTCCACGGTATGCTTCTCTTTGAATAATACAATAGCTTGCATTGTACGCAACTTCGAGTTCTAGCACACCATGACAAATCAAACTAGCCATTATGAATAATAATACCCACTTTTTGAAATTTTATAAATTTTATTTTTCAAAATGGAATTAATTTTTGGATTCAGAATATCAAAATTACCTTAGGATGAATTTTTGGTATTTTTCTGAAAACATTCAATTTTTTATTAATAGTGAAAATCGATGTGTTATTGTTTAAAAAAACTTTTTATTTAAATAATTATTTATTTTATTTAAATTTATTTTAAGTCAAAATAGATGCATAATACCTATATAAGTTTCATATAATTCATCGGACTTATTTTATAATAATAATAGATGTATAAAATTTTATTGAACTTTTTACCGTTTTTTACCCACCTTATAAAAACATTTTCAAATATGAATAAAATGTAATTTACCTCTTTTTTGAACTGATTTTAAAAATTCCAAGAGACATGTTTGACATCGGTAAGTAAAATATGGTTCAATAAGATGAAAATAATGTTTGTTGAATACTAACTTTTGAATTTTATTTACCACAGTTAAAAATAAATAGGGTAATTAATCGTAACAATGATATTATAATTACCCTAACACATGTCCTACTTCTATTGAATAAGTTTATTTCGACCAAAATAAACCTTATTAATAAAATATGATCTTTTTAGTCCACTTGTATTATATTAGGACATTTATTATTATTTTATTTAAAGAAGAGTTAAAAGTGTTAAATTTAAATTTTAATAACTAATTTTCTTTAATATAGGGTTATATAAAATATAAATTCTACTGTAAATATTCATTATAAAGATAAAAATATTTCCTACATAATGGTATTTTATTTATAATTTTTAGATATTATATAATTAAATTTATTTATGACACAATGATGATGCATTAATTACCTTATTAATGAAATATTAAAATAATTGATATTATAAATATCCAAATAAGTGTAAATTGAGATTCTGGATTCATTAAACAAATTTTATAGGTTATTATGAAATTATAGGGTTTATTAAATAAAAAAAATTAATTGATAAAGTATTGATGACTTTCACGAAAACAAAATACTAAATAGTCTCAAAATTGACATAAATGAGTTTTTAAAACAAATACTATATTATTAATTGATATAATATTCCTAAAATATAAGTTTCAGTCAAAGGACTTATATAAGGTTACATATATAAATAATTAACCACTTGGGATATTTTTGTCTTTTTATATTAAGTTTATTAACCATTTATTATAAAAATACAAGGAGACATGGTAAATGTCAAACTATTTAACTAAGAGTTAATCTAAAAGATAAGGTTAATATGGTGACCTAAAAAATTTTAAAACATATTTTTTGAGAGTATGTAGACTCATCCCCATATTAGAATCTTAATGAATCAATATGTATCCATTACAAACCAAAAAATATTTTATAAAAAATTAATATTTCAATCTTTTCTGAAGGTGCCCCACACCTCTTTTATAAAAGGGCACTTCCCCTTCAATTACTTTCACACCTCCAAAAAGATTTGACACATCCAACCCCTGCCCAAATATCCTCCAAACTAAACTCAATTCATCCTAGAGTATTTATTTTGATCAAAAATCCATCCTATGGAGCCCTTTTGATCAAATCAAAAGGAAGCACACGAAGAAGTGGTAATAATTTCATCACCTCTTTCAAAGATATCTTCTTCTTTCACTTCCTATTTATTTTTTGTTTCCATACCAAAATAATAAATCAATTACCTTATACATACTATAATATTATTATAAATATGGTACACCCATATTCATTATTCTATCCATCCGATGAATGAAAAAGTCACCATACGTGCGTACGTACGGCTTACCATCTTCATGTTGTGGTGTAATTGTTATTCAACACTTCATTATTTGGATGGATATATTGATGATGTATAATTTATTTAAATAATAAATATAAAATGTTAATTATTCTTTATATATGATATAATATCCAATTAAACATTATTTCACCTTCAATTTAATGATATTGTCGCTCGTGCATACGTACGGATTACCGTCTCCACAAACACGATGAGATTCATTCCCCATTATAACCATTCAAGAATAATTTTCATTTTATGATTAAAAATAATTTTTAAGAATTAATATAATTATAGATATAAATCAAATATATCCTATCCATAATAAACATTTCTTATATAACAAAACATATAAAGGAAAACGATTCAGGTAACACCTGAAACAATGATACTACTGAAATTCTAATAACAAAACAATATTAGAAGATAATATATAATATCATATTTATGTATATGGATATTTTATAATTTAAGTACAATTATTTAACTATTATACAGGAGGTTAAAGTACCCTTGACCAAAGAAAATTACAAGGTAATGGGTTTTCATCTCACTTCTTATTCCCATGAGATTCATGCTATATTGCAACTATTTCCTTTTGTGTGGTGTATGTACTGCCCTAGATTTCCTTATTTGTGTAATATAATTTAATTTATTGGTATTTACATCTTCATTGTACGATCCTTATTTCATGGGGTGTATGTTTATTAAGTTACCAAATCGATAAGTTAATTTCTAATTTCAATTACCACTCGTCAGGCTTTACGCATACTTCATTCATCATTTTACTCCAAAATTATGTGTTAAATCACTATTTATTTATTTATGTAGTAATTTCCACTATAATTTTTGTGGATATACATTTGATACACATAATCACTCCATTGATAAATTCGCATTTCATTGATGTGAACTTGATAAGGGTAATCTTAACTTAATTTCCATTCATTGACTTAAACATCCAAGTCATTGGTTTTGTTTTTACAAGAATATATGTGAATGTCCTCTAGTTTATTTACACTAAATACCCAATAATATTGAGTGTAATTATATTTTTCACACATAATTATGTCAATTATTTATCCTTAATCTAAGGATACAGTCTTTATAATGGATTTCATCTCAATTTACGTTCCATTGAGACTTCTTTGTTGTTATGCACCAATTAACTATTATATGATGTACATATTGTACATTGACATCATATATCATGAATCCCTTTATTCTCTTGAAATTATAAAGTTTTTATTACCTAAAGAATTTGTATTCAATCTTATCTCAATTGGTTAGGAACTCTAACTAAAATATCATTTTAATTGTTTTAAAGATTTATTTTTCTAAATATTTCTCAATAATGTCCATGTTTTAAAAATGATTTTAAGGGTTTATTTATATGGAAATTAATGTTTTAAAATTAAAATTCCTTTTAAAAGTATCAAAGTGGTATGGTACACTTAGATTCAAAAATATCTTTTAAATGACTTCTTGATAAATAGTCAAACTTCTAAATGTTTTCAAGAAAAAGGGGATATTTATCTCAAATAGTTTTACAGATTATTTTCATCTATTTCGATATCCCTCATTTTATTTTATTCTTGATAGATATTGATTTATTATAATACAATCTTCCATATTGTATTGAATGAGTTATGTTTGACTGTGGATGTGCTCTTTTTATAACATTCATCATTTGTGGTTAAAGTATTGACATTTCGTATACTTGTTTTAATATGAATGTTTATATTATGTTTCTCCCTTTTCATATGAGGAATTAATTGGACATAGTAAGTGATGGGTGGATCCCACTATAGCTCCTCAATGTATCGATAGGTCTCATGAGACAAACTAGTGTCTTGGCGCAAGGCCTTGACAAAATATTAAATGTATTCTTGGCACGAGGCCTTGACAACGTGGTTATGATTTCTGGCATTATGCATTCCATCATTATGAAATTGGTTGTTGAGATTTCAGGTGATTATTCGACTAGTATAATATCCATGTGAATAATTAAATTGAATTATTTGATTTATCTTTGCCATATTATGCTGATGTATATGTTTAAAAGGATTGTGTTTTAGTATTATACATTGTCTTAAATTTTTATGCTTATTTATGATAGTTTCCACAATATTGTTATCCTTACTGAGAATCTGAGCCCACCCCTTTCTTATGTTTTATTTTTCCCAGGATATAAAGAAGTATATTATGATTATCCTTCATAAATAAACTAATAGATATAATATTTTTCAAAGGAGACACAATGTTGTTGTTTTTTATTTGATAATGTAATGTAAAACTTTTGTATGTATCTAGTACTACCAAGGCTACTAAACAAATCGGTCTTTCGAGACTTGATTTATTTTGGTCATGCCAATGTTATGTAATAATGAAACAACTCTGGATAACTAGGGTTGGGGCGTTATAGATTATGTCAGAGGAAGTTTAGTACAAACCTTGGAAACTAGATTTAGAAAAACTCTGATTAGAGAACATTACCCTAAGATAGACATTGATGATTAAAATAGAATAACTTCCTAGAATTTTGGTAATATAGACATTTTGTGAGTTTTCCAAGAAATACATCCCTATCTGGATACGAGCAGCTAGAGGCAGCTCTGGCACAGATGTACCTATGAGTGAAAACTCCGACAAAGAGTTTTGGGATTGACCCTGGGTATCCTTGTACACTACAACGGGCCTTACGGACTCTTGGTTATGACACTCCTATGGGATATTCTTAGGATAATTCACATTTTCCATACAAACTGATTTAAGATAATTTAATATAAGATGAGAATAAATAACCTTGGTTAATCCTAAGGTGTTTTAGATTGAAAATAAGGTTTCACGATATTCTCTAAATGACATTATGACTCACACTATGCTTTCTGGTTTTATTCAATGGATGGATTACAAGGAAGACATAGTGACATTGAACATGATGTACAAGGTGGGAACGGTGGTGGAAATGAGCAACGAAATGGAATTTTGATAGGCGTAAAAGATATCGTGTTCATGTCGAATGAGTTTTCCAAAAATAGGATCAACAACATATACATTAACCAACTCCCGAACTCAACAAAGAAGAGAAATGTGGACAATGATAGTGCTCTAGCAGTGGAGACCATGGAGAAAAGAAAGCTCAATTTCCATCATGCGAGAAATGTGGGAGGAGACACCCAGGATAGTGTCTCAATGGAATAAAGAAATTATTTATGTGTGGGAAACAAGGACACAAAGTAAATAATTTCCAAGGAAAAATAAATAGTTATATGGAAGAAAATAAAAATGATCCTAAGAATCCAATTACAGACAATTTACATAAATGAAGAGGAAATTGGCACTACCCGATTCAATGCCCTATTCTATAGGATAACCTTTAGATCAAGGAAGAACCTATGTGGAAATAAATGGATAGAGAAATGTTAAAAGGTATTAATGATCTTTGTTTATGGGATTACTTTGGAAGAATTTTCTCTTGTATGTGTAACCATGCAGTTTGTTATGTGAAAATGCTATTTGAGGGAGAATTATCTTTTCATTTTCGGATATAATTATAAAGAACCATTTGGGTTTATATGATCCTTGAATTGAGGCAATTATAGGTTATTACGTTTTGGGATGAAAATGTGAGTTATTAAATAACATTTATGGTTAAAATATATTAGGGTTATTTTGGGGGAATTTATCTCATTTTTGAGAAGGTTATAAAATTAAATAGTTTTTGAAAAAGGTCAAAACATAGACCGTTTGACAACCAATCACATTGGAAAAAGCTGCAGGAATCAAACCAACAACCAAGGTGTGATTGGGATTTATTACCTACCACTGGAAAACATGAAGTCCCAGGTTAGTATGACTAATTCTTTTTAGTTAAATGACTTTACGGATCAAGAATATGTTGATTTTTGGAACTTATGATTTGTTAAATGGATATCCTTAGTAGTGGAAACTGATCTAGTAATTAAGTGATAAAATTTATTTGGAAGACGTTTTCCCTTTTGGGAACACTATATGCCTAAGGAAAATAGAATACTATGGGATTTCATTTGAGGAATAATGGTGGGTTTTTTTATTTTCGAAGAATCTATGTTTTTATTGAGAACTTATAGTGATTTGGGTTATTTATGCAAATGATTAACTTATCATAGAGAATAATTGATTTTTTTAATTACTTTTATGTATGTGAATATAAGAGTAGTCGATGTTATTTGGAAATAAATGTTAAGATTTGTCATGGAAGACTATGTAATTAAATCCTTATGAATTTTGGATTTCAAACATAGTTCGGATTATTTTGAATAATTATAAGGAAATTGTTTATTGAATGGTCTTTGTTTAACTTTTGGTATTGTTTATTTAATTTTGGACATTAAGAGTAGTATTTATTTCTCTAAAGGATTATCCTTTTTGGGGATCATCTAACATTTTTCTAACCATTTTAGTTTTGGTTAATCTCTAAAGACAAGGCAAATATATATTTTATACTTTTTGTATTATTTGATTCTCTAGAAGTTGATTCTGGCGCTTTAGGTGTGACCACGTCATCTTGAATACTCTCTGTTTGAAAAAAATATGTGTTAGTGGTAAAAATTAATTAAAGGATGAAATTATAATTTTAAAGTAAGTATATATCTTTATGTTCTTAGTCAATCTCATAAATAAATTCCTAAACATTATAAAAATCAACTTAAACCAAAAAATGTTGTCTGTTTACTTTTCCTACTGGGAAACTAATGACCGTTTAACCCATAAAAAATTTATTGTTTTTCGGTAGTTAAATTTCTCCTGATCATGTTTTATATCACCCTCCATCAGAACTTTATGGTTTGTTTTCTATTCCATATACATGTTTTTCTACATGTAACCCTAATAAGGATTATCTCGGGTGACCTTTGTACTTCTCTTTCTTTCTTTTAAAGTGATAGTATTGTTGACTCTTCTTCTGATGTGGGTTATCAACAAAGATTTTTTGAAATGTCCAACCCCTAGTTTTTGTTTCTGAGTTTAAATTTTGAGTAGGAAATTATTTTAATGAGGGGAGAATGTGACACCACAATCTTCCATAGTACGCTTCTCTTTTAATAATACAATAGCTTGCGTTTTATGCAACTTCGAGTTCTAACACACCACGAAAAATAAAACTACCTATTATGAATAGTAATACCCACATTTTAAAATTTTATAAATTTTATTTTTCAAAATGGACTTCATTTTTGGATTCATAATATCAAAATTATCTTAGGATGAATTTTTGGTATTTTTCTAAAAACTTTCATTTTTTGATGAATAGTGAAAAACGATGTGTTATTGTTTAAAACAAACATTTTATTTAAATAATTATTTATTTTATTTAAATTTATTTTTTAAGTAAAAATAGATACATAATACCTATATAAGTTCAATATAATTCATTGGAGTCATTTTATTTTAAGATTAGATGTATAAAATTTTATTGAACTTTTTAATGTCGTTTACCCACCTTCTAGGCACATTTACAAATTTGAATAAAACATAATTTTACCACTTCTGTGAATTGAATTTCAAAAATCCAAGAGACACTGTTGAAGTCAATAAGTAAAATGTGGTTCAATAAGATGAAAATTATTTTTGGTGAATAGTAACTTTTGAATTTTGTTTACTGCGGTTAAAAGTAAATAGGGTAATTAAAGGTAAAAAATATATTATAACTACCATAACACATGTCATAATTCTATTGGATAAGTGTAATTCAAACAAAATTAATCGTAGGGAGGAAATATGATCCTTTTGGTCCACTTGGATTATATTAGGACATTTATTATTATTTTATTTATAGAAGAGTTAAAAGTGTTAAATTCAAAGTTTAATAACAAACCCACTTTTAATGTAGGGTTATAAAAAAGATAAATTCGACTATAAATACTCATTAGAAAGCTAAAAATATTTCCTACATAATGGAATTTTATTTATAATTTTTATACATTAAATAATTAAATTTATTTATTACACAATGATGATGCAGTAATTACCATATTAATAAAAGATTAAAATAATTGATATTATAAATATCCAAATAAATTTAAATTGAGACTTTTGATTCATTCCACTAATATTATAGGTTAATATTACATGTTTGGGTAGATTAAATAGATTTATTTTTAAGTGATAAAGTTTTTAGGATTTTTACAAAAATAAAATACTAAATAGTGTCAAAATTGACATACACTACTGGAAATGCAGGGTTTCCCAACGGTTTAGAACCATTGGGAAAGGTTGCAGAGCCGTTGGTATATGTTATACCAACGGTTCTACAACCCGTAGGGAAGTAAGCCGTTGGGTAAAGTTTTTTCCAACGGTTTACAGTGAACCGTTGGGATAGGGTGCTGAAAAATTACCCTATCCCAACGGTTCTTGAAAACCATTAGGAAATCTTTTTCCCAACGGTTTACAACCGTTGGGAAATAGTGCCAAACATATCCACTTTCCCAATGGTTATCCAAACCATTGGGAAATATTTTTTCCAACGGTTTGGTAACTTTTGGGGAAAACTCAATATATTCTCTTTCCCAATGGTCTAAACCGTTGGGAAAAGTGTTTTACCAACGGTTCATAGAACCGTTGGTAAAACAAGGCCTACACATCCTATGCAAATGGTTCAAAACTGTTGGCATAGCCTCTGCTGGGCAAATTGCACAGCAGCTCTGCAATTTACCCAGCAGATATCCAATTTTCCCACCAGGTCTCATTTTGTGGGTTCCCTCTCATTTTCAATCCAATTATTGTACCTGCAATAAACTAACACATACATAGACAATTATTGTACCTGCAATAACCAACTAACAATTACATATAGAGATCAAATTCATACACATTTAACATATAATGGTGGAACTATATACATCTATAATTAAATTAGAATTCATAACGTAATTATAATTTAAATGACAATTATATGTGGAATCCGGAAGTCAATTCATAATTTGATCGGTTTTTTGTATACCATATATTTTTACTTGAAATAATGTCCATTTTAAACATAATACATACACCTAGAGAGCTACCGGCCACACCGCGCCTCGGATTGAGGTGGGGTTGACTTGTACACATCACATATGACCCCTGGATCATTGTGCTAATGTATCGACACAATCCGATTGCGTTTGGTAGGTTTTCTGTATGTCAGTTGATGTTTTTCAATTAAAATAACGTACTTTTGAAACAAAAGGCAGACACTTTGAGTGGTGTCGGCCACACCGCGCATCGTATTGAGGAAGTGTTGACTCGTACACGTCACATATGACCCATGGATCGTTCTCCTAAAGTTTCAATGGAAACCGAATGTGTTTGGTCAGTTTTCCATATATACTTAAATTGTTGTCCATTTTAAGCAAAAGACTAACACTTTGAGTGGTGGAGGCCACACCGCGCCTCGGATTGAGGCAGGGTTGACTCGTACATATCACATATGACCCATGGATCGTTGTGCTAAAGTATTGACACAATCCGAATGCGTTTGGTCAGTTTTTCGTATGCCAGTTGATGTTTTTCACTTCAAATAACATCCTTTTGAAATAGAAGACATACACTTTGAGTGGTGGCGGCCACATCACGCCTCGGATTGAGGCGGGGTTGACTCGTACACATCACATATGACCCATGGATCGTTGTTCTAATGTATCGACACAATCCGAATGCGTTTGGTCAGTTTTCCGTATGCCAGTTGATGTTTTTCAATTAAAATGACGTACTTTTTTTTGAAACAAAAGGCAGACACTTTGAGTGGTGCTGGCCACACCGCGCCTCGGATTGAGGCGGGGTTGACTCGTACACGTCACATATGACCCATGGATCATTGTGCTAAAGTATCGACACAATCTGAATGCGTTTGGTCGGTTTTTCGTATGTACTTAAATTGTTCTCCATTTTAAGCAAAAGACAGACACTTTGAGTGGTGGCGGCCACACTACGCCTCGGATTGAGGAGGGGTTGACTCATACACGTCACATATGACCCATGTATAGTTGTGATAAATTATCGACACAATCCGAATGCATTTGGTCGGTTTTCCGTATGCCAGTTGATGTATTTCACTTCAAATGACGTCCTTTTGAAACAAAAGACAGACACTTTGAGTGGTGGCGACCACACCGTGCCTCGGATTGAGGTGGGGTTGACTTGTACACATCACATATGACCCATGTATCTTTCTCCTAAAGTTTCAATGGAAACTGAATGTGTTTGGTCGGTTTTCCGTATGTACTTAAATTGTTGTCCATTTTAAGCAAAAGACAGACACTTTGAGTGGTGGCGGCCACACCGCGCCTCGGATTGAGGCGGGGTTGACTCGTACACGTCACATATGACTCATGGATTTCTGTGCTAAAGTATCGACACAATCCTAATGCGTTTGGTCGGCTTTCCGTATGTCAGTTGATGTATTTCACTTCAAATGACGTCCTTTTGAAACAGAAGACAGAAACTTTCAGTGGTGGCGGCCACACCGCACCTCAGATTGAGGTGGGGTTGACTTGTACATGTCACATATGACCCATGGATCGTTGTGCTAATGTATCGACACAATCAGAATGTGTTTGGTAGGTTTTCCGTATGTCAGTTGATGTTTTTCAATTAAAATGATGTACTTTTGAAACAAAAGGCAGACACTTTGAGTGGTTCCAGCCACACCGTGCCTCGGATTGAGGCGGCGTTGACTCGTACACTTCACATATGACCCATGGATTGTTCTCCTAAAGTTTCAATGGAAACCTAATGCGTTTGGTCAGTTTTTTGTATGTACTTAAATTGTTGTCCATTTTAAGCAAAAGACAGACACTTTGAGTGGTGGAGGCCACACCGCTCCTCGGATTGAGGAGGGGTTGACTCATACACATCGCATATGACCCATGGATCATTGTGCTAAAGTATCGACACAATCCGAATGCATTTAGTCAGTTTCCCGTATGTTATTTGATCTTTTTCACTTCAAATGATGTCCTTTTGAAACAGAAGACATACACTTTGAGTGGTGGCGGCCACACCATGCCTCGGATTGAGGCAGTGTTGACTTGTACACATCACATATGACCCATGGATCATTGTACTAATGTATCGACACAATCCGAATGCGTTTGGTCGGTTTTACGTATGCCAGTTGATGTTTTTTATTTAAAATGACGTACTTTTGAAACAAAAGGCAGACACTTTGAGTGGTGCCGGCTACACCACGCCTCGTATTGAGGCGGGGTTGACTCTTACACATCACATAGGACCCATGGATCGTTGTGCTAAAGTATTGACACAATCCGAATGTGTTTGGTTGGTTTTCCGTATGTACTTAAATTGTTGTCCATTTTAAGCAAAAGACAGAAACTTTGAGTGGTGGCGGCTACACCGCACCTCGGATTGAGGAGGGGCTGACTCGTACACATCACATATGACCCATGGATCGTTGTGTTAAAGTATCGACACAATCCGAATGCGTTTGGTCGGTTTTCATTTGGTCGGTTTTCCGTATGCCAGTTGATGTATTTTACTTCAAATGACGTCCTTTTGAAACAGAAGACAGACACTTTGAGTGGCGGCGGCCACACGACGCCTCGGATTGAGGCGGGGTTGATTAGTACACGTTACATATGACCCATGGATCGTTCTCCTAAAGTTTCAATGCAAACCGAATGCATTTGGTCGGTTTTCCGTATGTACTTAAATTGATGTCCATTTTAATCAAAAGACAGACACTTTGAGTGGTGGTGGACACACCGCACCTCGGATTGAGGCGGGATTGACTCGTACACGTCACATATGACCCATGGATCGTTTTGCTAATGTATCGACACAATCTGAATGCGTTTGGTCGGTTTTCCATATGTCAGTTGATGTATTTCACTTCAAATGACGTCCTTTTGAAACAGAAGACAGACACTTTGAGTGGTGGCATCCACACCGCGCCTCGGATTGAGGCGGGGTTGACTTTTACACGTCACATATGACCCATGTATCGTTTTGCTAATGTATCGACACAATACAAATGTGTTTGGTAGGTTTTCCATATGTCAGTTGATGTTTTTCAATTAAAATGACGTACTTTTGAAACAAAAGGCAGACACTTTGAGTGGTGTCGGCCACACCGCACCTCGGATTGAGGCGGTGTTGACTCGTACACGTCACATATGACCCATGGATCGTTCTCCTAAAGTTAAAATGGAAACCGAATGCGTTTGGTCGGTTTTCCGTATGTACTTAAATTGTTGTCCATTTTAAGCAAAAGACAGACACTTTGAGTGGTGGCGGCCACACCGTGCCTCGGATTGAGGCGAGGTTGACTCGTACACATCACATATGACCCATGGATCGTTGTGCTAAAGTATTGACACAATCAGAATGCATTTGGTCAGTTTTCTGTATGTCAGTTGATGTATTTCACTTCAAATGACGTCCTTTTGAAATAGAAGACAGACACTTTGAGTGGTGGCGGCCACACCGCGCCTCGGATTGAGGCGGGGTTGACTCGTACATGTCACATATGGCCCATGGATCATTGTTCTAATGTATCGACACAATATGAATGCATTTGGTCAGCTTTCCGTATGAACTTAAAATGTTGTCCATTTTATGAGAATCCTCTGTGTGGGGGGTTGTTCGGGGTCCAAGGAAGAGGGTGGGGGGCTGTCCGAGGGGCTGTCTGGGGGGCTGTCTGGGGGGATGTCCGGGGGGCTGTCTGGGGTCCAGGGAGGAGGGTGGGGGGATGTTCGGGGTGCTGTCCGGGGGGTGTTCGGGGGGTTGTCTGGGGTCCAAGGAGGAGGGTGGGGAGGCTGTCTGGGTGGCTGTCCGGGGGCTGTTTGGGGGGCTATTCGGGGGGCTGTCTGGGGTCCAGGGAGGAGGGTGGGGGGGCTGTCTGGGGGGCTATTTAGGGGGCTGTCTGGGGGCTGTCCGGGGCTGTTCGGGGGGTTGTCCAGGGTCTAAGGAAGAGGGTGGGGGGCTGTCCGGGGGGCTGTCTGGGGGGCTGTCCAGGGGGCTGTCTTGGGGGCTGTTCGGCGGGGCTGTCCGGGGTCCAGGGAGGAGGGTGGGGGTTGTCCAGGGTCTAGGAAGGAGGGGGTTTCCCAAACACACAACCACTAAAATACAACAACATCCATAAAAACAGATAATATATAAAAATAACTCAACTCCAATACTATACTACAAGTTTAGATAAAACCAACAACTAGAATAGATTAAATATCAAATCTCAGTAATATCAGTCAAAAATGTAATGGATCAACTTGTCTCACATCACCATCACCATCATCACCATCATCATCATCACCCTCGTCCTCATCCCCATCATCGTCCTCGCCCTCGTCCTCGCCCTCCTCCTCGCCCTAGTCACCCGCCTCGCCCTCCTCCTCTCCCTCCTCTTCCACGTCAAACTCCTCATCATCATCATCGTCAATTTGTACATCGTCCTGACCACCACTAAAACTGCCACCTGGTGCACCGTATATAGAACGTATCGACGATATATACTCATCAAAAGCTGGGTTGGCCTCTGCTGGAAGTGTAGGACGTAGAACTTCAATAAATTTCATAAACGCATTGTTTTCCCTAACAGACTGTTATGTCATCTATGTGGCCCTTTTCTCAGCCTATTCTGCATGTTCCCTAACTTGATGCAGCTCGGTGGCACTACAGCTCGTACCTGAGGAGGTCCAATACCTCGTCGGGGCTATCCTAGGTCGGCAGCGTACTCTACCAGAATGCTCCTCTCCCAACACCTGATGTAAGTGATCTGTTGTCCCAAAATTGTATGGTTCTTGGGCATCGAGGGCCTCTAAAGTAGCATTTTACAAATATAAATATATCATTAAGTTACAAAATAGATATTAAAAAATAAATTCAACAGATTAAAACTTATAATCTGCTGCTGAGTCGCTTCATTGACGGCACTTCCATCCATTTTCCTTCTACTCGAGAAAAATAGTTTTGCTCGAGGCACGCGTCCTTCAATATTTTGTATTTACCTCTACAATGACATTGAAAACTAAAGTTATATGAAAAATTTAGCAAACTATTAAATAATTGAAGAAACAAAAGAAAGTGTAAGTTGTAAAGAAAACTTATAAACAATTATTATACCTTCTTCCTCTCATGATCAGGCATCGTAGTGCGTCCCAGTGTGTGGAGATATTTTTTTTCATCAATGTTCTTTTTATTTTTTCCAGATGATTCCTAAATAAAAATAGAAAATGCAACAGATGGTATTAATGAAAAACGTGAAAGTTATTATTTAAATACCTCAAATGTTATTAATACCTTAAACTGGGTACTCGTCCAATGAGTAATCATCTGACGATACTGCTCAATAGGACAATCATCCACCACTGGTACCGCCTCTAACTCAGTGCCAACTCTAGCAACCCAGCCAATATACAACTCATGCTTGTAGGCTCTCCAAAGCTCGCCTAAATCCTTTAGACGTTCCGATCATGCACCCTCACCATCGGGAAAATTAAATCGAAGTTGAAATCAAAATATTTATTAATATAAATACAAAAATAATTCATGGCATTAAATAGAACATATTTTTTACCCATCTCTCTGCCCAAGCTCTATACTTGACCTCATGTGGCAAATGTCACCATGATAGTGGGCTGACGGGAATGATGTCGGAGTATTTGGCAAGCATTTCCAAAAAACTCCGACATTGCTGCCCTGTTTTCTCAACCATTTGGTTGTCTTCATTATAATCCACCAGAACCTGTGTGCGGAGGTTCCACACTGAACGCATGCGTGTACGCCCCCGCCCACGCATCCTATCAGTAGATGTATCTGTCATGAAAGAAAAACAAATATTTTATCAAAACATGTTATAATAAAAATAAATATTTCTATAAAAATTTGTTAGGGTTCTATAAATATACCTATGCCGGTCTGATCGTTGAGTGTCGCTGGATCCACAGAAACTGATGGAACACCCTGTGGTGGAACAGGAGTCGAAGACGATGGAATATAGAAGCTCGGAGAGACAGAAGTAGAAGGAAATGAAGATGGGACGTCTGTCTGACCTGATGCTGACTGAGGAGTGGGAATCATCATGGGATGTGAAAATGATGGGCCAAAAGATGCAGAAGGTAGTGAAAACATGGGAGGCCTAAATATCATGTGTGTCTCTAACAACACACCGGGATCAGAATGTGGGAAGGATGACATGTCAATGGGAGGGGCAGGGTCTAGTCGGGTACGCGCAGCTGCTCGTCCACCTCTGGTATGAACCCTCCTCGTACCACCGGCCTGAGTACTAGGACCAGTACTAGGCTCCTCGTCGAATAACTGTCGATGTATAGGCGGATCCTACAAAAATGTTTACAGAAAAATTAATCACATGACATTATATATTCTTTAAATATACCAATTTGAAATAAAGTACTCACTATAGGCACTAATGGTGGAACACCCATCTCCGTCATTCGACGATTGTTGTCCATCATTTTTTTCTTTCATCTCTCTTCAATTGGATTCATTTCGTTCTTTTGAAAACAATATGTAATTAATTAGAAAAGAAAACTAATGTGTAACCCAAAAAACTAAATATATGAGGAAATAGGGGATTCATAGGTAATTTAGCTATCAATTGTTTTAGAAGAGCTTGAATGGATTTAATAAATCATAAAAGTTGTAATGTTCACCAATTTAGAAATATTGTTTGACTATGTTTGAATACCGTTCAATTCCAAATTAGAAAATGCAATTCAAATAAAACTGCAACCAATAAACATTGAAAATTCACATAACGGTCAAGTCAGCTATCAATTGTTTTAGAAGAGCTTTAATGGATTTAATAAATCATACAAGTTGTAATGTTCACCAAGTTAGAAATATTGTTTGACTATGTTTGAATACAGTTCAATTCCAAATTAGAAAATGAAATTCAAATAAAACTGCAACCAATAAACATTGAAAATTCACATAACGGTCAAGTCAGCTATCAATTGTTTTAGAAGAGCTTGGATGGATTTAATAAATCATACAAGTTGTAATGTTCACCAAGTTAGAAATATGTTTGACTATGTTTGAATACAGTTCAATTCCAAATTAGAAAATGAAATTCAAATAAAACTGCAACCAACAAACATTAAAAAATCACATAACGGTCAAGTCAGCTAAAACATATTTCTGATCAATACTAAATCAATTTGAATATTACCAACCTTAACAACCCAACTCGAGGTAAACCAAAATAATTGAGAACATGGATGAATGATTCTATATATTTTCAACCACAACTTCAGGTTCACAATCAACTCTGACAATTGAGCTATTTGAGTCATCAAAAGAAATAAATGGATTGGTTCCAATGGCACTAGGGATAGTGTCAATTCTATCATCACCATTATCAAAAATATGTCTTGGAATTACTTCAACTATGACACCAAATTCAGGTCGAAGTTGGTCTTTGACATAAAAAACTTGTTTATCCATTGATGCCAACACATATGGTTCTTCAGTAGCAAGAGTGCGAGTCATATTAATTACTCGAAATCCACAATCATCAATAAATGTGCCATGTCTCATCATCGAATCAAACCAATGGCATTTCATTATTATGACTCGTCCATGAGAGTAATAATCCAATATTATTATTTTCTCAACAACTCTATAATAACCCACATTTTCAAATCGCGGTCTACTATCTGATGCACTGGCATAAAAATCTGTTGTGGAAGTAACCATAACACCATCATGTTGTGTTCTCAGGTTTTTTTCTCGTTCAGTGACAATAAATTTGTACCCATTGATAACAATTGATTTACAGTCACGAACCACGGTATTAGGACCAAAAGCCAAAGCTCTTATTTCCTCAGAGACAGAGTCAGCAGACAAACTCAATACCTACAATATAAATGACTATTAAAGTTAATTAAATATTGATATAATTATTTTAAACATTAATATTTTTATACCTTCAATTTTAACCAAGCAGAAAACTCTTTGCTATGCAAAGTCTCTCTCCTTCTCAAAGATAAAGAACGATGCTTCCTATTTATCATTGTTTTATGTTCCCTGTAGATAAAAAATATTAATAGTTTAATAGATATATATGTAAGATATACATAATCAATTTAGTTACCTGATATAGTCATCGAACAAATCACAGCTGAACAAAACTGTGCGATGTGCCATCTCCCGCTCTTCATGGCTTAATGTCTTCAATGTATATGATCCAGGAATTCCTCCTGTTTGAGGAAGTGATGGAAAATTGGGTTCAATTTTCTCATACTGTTCTTCTTCATTTCTCATTGGTCTTTTCAATCTTGTAGTAAGATCAGACAAATACATCGAGCAGAAATCCATACATTCTTGATCCAAGTAATTGTTCACGATAGAACCTTCGGGATGATTTCTATTTCGGACATAAGACTTTAATGTGAACATATTTCTTTCAGTTGGATACATCCAACAAAAAGAAACAGGTCCTCCAAGAAGTATTTCAGTGGGAATATGGATAGTCAGATGCAGCATGCATATGAAAAATGATGGAAGAAATATTTTCTCCAACTCACACAAAATTAATGGGGAATATGTCAACATTTTTTGCAAGAAAGACTTGGACAACTTTTTAGCACAAAGATCTCTAAAAAAATGGCACAACCGAATAACAACCACCCTTAAATTATTGTATAAAAGATGACGGATTGCTATTGGAAGCAACTCATGCAGTAGAACGTGATAATCATGAGTCTTCAAAGATTTTAGCTTCAACTCTCTTCTTTTGACCCGTTTAGATATATTGCTTGAATAGCCATCAGGAACTCTAATATTATCTAATACTTCTAGAAATTGTTTTTTTCCACAGGTGTCATCACATAATAAGCACATGGAAGTTGCCATTTATTTTCACTGATACGTACAGGATGCAATTCTGGTCTGATGCCCCAATCCACCAAGTCACGCAGAGATCGTAAATCATCTTTTGTCTTCCCCTTGACATTTAGAAGAACCGAAAGAAACATTTCACATATATTATTTTCAATATGCATTACGTCTAAGCAATGATGTAACAAATTGGTTGACCAATAAGGAAAATCAAAAAAGATACTCTTCTTCCTCCAATTGTAACAGGTTTCAGTGGAAACATTCTTTCTCTTTCCAGATTTCATTTGACCCTTCCCGAATGAAAAACTGAAATCTTTCAATTCATTAAGCACGTCAGTTCCAGACATACGCTGAGGTGGATCATCGGTCTCTATGGTATTATCAAATCTTCGACGATTCATTCTATATGGATGATCCTTTGGCAAGAACCGTCGATGTCCCATAAAACTGAAACTACAGCGATGTTTCAGTCTTCTAGATCATGTATTCTTCATAAAAACTGGACATGACAGTTTTCCCTTCGTGCTCCATCCAGACATCATTGCATAAGCCAGAAAATCATTGATCGTCCACATAAGCGCAACATGAATCTGAAATATGTCTTTCGAACATGCATCGTATGTGCGCACACCCACATCCCAAAGAAGTTTCAACTCTTTTATTAAAGGTTGCATGTATACATCAATATCAATGCCGGGATCAGAAGGACCAGATATGAGTATACTCATGAAAGTGAAAGTTTTTTTCATACACAACCATGGGGGAAGATTATAAATGTGTATAAAAACTGGCCATGTGATGTGCGAAGTAAGCATATGCTCAAATAGATTAAAACCGTCGCATGAAAGACCCAGCCTCACATTACGCATGTCAGCTACAAAATCAGGATGTTGAGCATCAAATCTCTGCCATGCAAATCCATCTGCAGGATTAACCAAATCATCATTAGTCTTCTTTCTCTTAGTATCATGCCATCTCATTTTTATTGATATGTCATCAGACATAAAAATATTCTGAAGTCTGGGGATCAATGGAAAGTGCCACATTACTTTTTGTGGAATGCGGGATGGTGTTCCATCAGATTTTGTCTTCCAGTGGGATGTGCCACATTTTATACAATCATTTCATTCAGCGGTTTCCTCCCAAAATAAACTGCAATCTTTTGGGAAAGCATGAATTTTGTTTCTTGAAAATCCAAGTTCCTCAACTAACTTCCATGCCATATAGTGGTTTGAGGGAATATCTGCATCATTTGGAAGTAAATCCTTCAAGAGGGTAAGAATGTAATCGATTACTGTATTATAAATTCCATACATAGTTTTCCCATGAAACAATCGGATTAAAAATTCCAGCTTTTTCATTTTATCACATTGTCGATATACTGGAGTCGTGGCAGCATCATTCAATTTTTTCACCCTATCAATATCATCATTTTCACTAGATGCATCAGTTGTCCTCATATCGAAGTCTTCTTGAGTCAAAATACTTTCTTTTTCATGATGATGAATAAACAGAAACCGATCATCTAACAAATTCTCCATTCCAGTCCTTTCATTTCGATCATCACCAATTTGAGATTTCATTTTCTCCCCATTGTGATACTACACAAAGTAGTTTTCTTGAAAACCATTTTTTGTTATGTGGTAGCTGACTTCTTCACGGTTCAACCATGGTCTACCAACACAATTAGAACATGGGCAGTGTATGCGACCACTATCTGAAGCATTGTGAAATGCAAAATCTATAAAGCCCTCCAAATTGTTTTGAAAATCGCTTGAGATCTGATCGGTTTCATACATCCAACTTCTGTCCATTCTGTAAAAAGAATTTATATAAGTCATTTTGTCATAAAAAATTCAATAGGATTTAACTTTAATAGAAAATACATTTAAGTAAACGATAAAGGAAGAAAATAGTTAAGGTATCAACTACACATGTGAAAAAAACATACAAATGTGTTATTGAAAAAATGTAAAACCAACAAGAAATTAATGTGTTATATCACATCACAGCATGCCTCATCCCATAACCATATTAGTAGGGTATCATGAACATGAATAACATCAACCTTGTGCCATCCTCCTACCCTACATGACCCCAACCACATGCCACATCTTATTATAGCCTTATCACATCACACCTCACTGGAAAACACTAGGGAAATAATAGTACATATCACCTAAAGACACATGGACAATCACATCGCATATTACCTAAAAACACATGGTCAATCACTTTTGAATTAAGAGTAGGGAAGACATGGTAGCTATCCAACCATATAACCACCATCCTAGATATTAGAAAAAATACCCATAACTCAAAACCTCTGATCATTGGTAAGTTTATCCAACTCTGGTTGGGAATGTGTAGAAATAACATAAAAATACATGATATATAGATAGCACAAAATACTCAATCTATGGGTTCACATTAACTACATAATCACACACTTCACTACTACCATAAAACATATAAACCACACCACCACCACAAAAGACGCATAGCATTTCTCACTTTCATTTATAAGCCACTTCATTCACACTTACATTGTCCATTCATTTAATGTTAAATTAATTAAATCCATTTACCACACATCCATTTCTATTCCATCTCATTTATTTAATATTTTTTTTTTGGGTTTTAACAGCATAATTTATTCCATAGATAACCAGGAAACTAATAAAACCACCACACAATAACTCACCATCTCACAATAACCATCGACGCCATGTTACATCAACTAACCATCTCTCCAAAACAACCACATATCACAAAAACAATATTGCACATCACAAACCACCGCACAACCAAAACCACCGCACAACCAAAACTATGAATCTTCAAAATTAGAACACAATAAAGAGACACTATGCCCTTATAAATGTAAATGTGTAATGAAAACATTAATTGTACATACCCCGATATAGGGATTTGACTACCCAATTCGTGCAACAATCATAAATTTTTACAGAAACCCTAAAATTTGGGAATTAGGAAATCATTCGTAGAAGTATATTCTTTATAACAGGTGGAACTAAAATATAGGAATCTAACCTGGTGGCTGGTGATCCGATGGAAGATGTGGGGATTGGGAAGTGATTCTGCCGAGGAATCACTTCTGGAGAGCTTCTGGAGACGAGCGGAAGGATCTGGATCCGCTTCTGAATCGTGGGGAGGCCGCTGCTTGCATTGGGGTATTTGGGGGTTTTTTTCCCAACGGTTCATAAAAACCATTTGAAAAAACCAGTCTTTCCCAATGGTTTCATAAAACTGTTGGGAAAAATAAGTTTTTTCCACCTTTTCCCAACGGTTTTATGAAACCGTTGGGGAAGACTGAATTTTCTCCACTTTTCCCAATGGTTTCATAAAACTGTTGGGAAAAGTCTCTTCTAAAAGGTATTTCCCAACGGTTTATATAAACCGTTGGAAAAGATAGAATATACCAATGGTTTCTTTGAACCGTTGGTAAACAACTGTTGGGAAAACTCCCATTTCCAGTAGTGATAAATGAGTTTTTAAAACAAATACTATATTATTAATTGATATAACATTCCTAAAATATATGGTTCAGAAAAAGGACTTATATAAGGTTTTATATAACAATAATGAACCAATTTTTGTTTTATTGTATTTTTATAGTAATTTTATTAACCATTTATTATATTAATACAAGGAGACATGGTAAATGTCAAACTATTTAACAAAGAGTTAAATATAAAAGATAAGGTTAATATGGTGACCTAAACATGTATAAAACCAATTATTTTAGAGTATTTAGACCCATTACGACCTTATCCTAGAAATAAATCCATTTTTAGCCATTAGAAACCAGAAATGATTTTATAATAAAATAATATTTCAATCTTTTCCTAAGGTGACCTTCACCTATCTTATAAAAGGTCACTTCCCCTTCTCTTAATTTCACACCACCCAAGCCATTTTGCTCGGCCAAAAACTGCCCAAATATCCTCCCAAATACACTATATTCATCATATAGGCCTTCCTTTGATCATAAATCCAACCTATGGATCCCTTTTGATCAAATCAAAATGGATCACCCGAAGAAGAGGTAAAAATATCATCACCTCTTTCAAAGTTATCTTCTTCTTCCACTTCCTCTTTCTTTGTTGTTTCCATACCAAAATAATAACTACAATACCTTATACATATTTCGATGTTATTATAAATATGGTACAACCATATTCATTATTCTATCCATCCTATGAATGACAAAGTCACCATACGTGCATACGAACGGCTTACCGTCTCCACGTCGTGGTGTAGTTGGTATTCAACACTTCATTATTTGGATGGGTATAATAATGATGTATAATTGATTTAACTAATAAATATAACATGTTAATTATTTTTTTTATATGATATAATATCCAATTATATATGATTTCACCTTTAATTTAATGATATTGTCTCTCGTGCATACGTACGGATTACCGTCTCCACAAACTCGATGAGATTCATTACCCATCATAAAAATTAAAGAATAATTTTCATTTTATGATTAAAAATAATCTTTAATAACTTAATATAATTATTTATATGAATTAAATACATCCTATCAATAACAAACATGGCTTATGTAACAAAACATATAAAGGAAAACGAATTAGTTAACACCCAAAACAATGATACTACTGAAATTTTATTAATAAAAAAATATTTGAAGATAATATATAATATCATATTTATGTACATGGCTCTTGTATAACTTAATAAAAAAATATTTAACTATTATAAATGAGGTTAACATACCCTCTACCAAGGAAAATTACAAGGTAAAGGGGTTTTCATCTCACTTCTTATTCCCGTGAGATTCATGCTATATTGCCACTATTTCCTTTTGTGTGGTGTCCATGATTGTATTCTTTGTGTAATATAATTTAATTTATGAGTATTTACATCTTCATTGTATGATACTTATTTCATGGGGTTTATGTTTCTTAAGTTACCAAATCGATAAGGGAATTTATAATTTCAATTCCCACTCACTGGGTTTTACGCATACTTCATTGATCATTTTACTCCAATATTATGTGTGAAATCATTATTTATTTATTTATGTAGTAATTTCCACTCCCCTTTTTTGGATATAATTTTGATACAAATAATCACTCCATTGATAAATTCTCAATTCATTGACGTGAACTTGATAAGGGTAATCTTAACTCAATTTTCATTCATTGAGTTAAACATCCAAGCCATTGGTTTTGTTTTTACAAGAATATGTGTGAATTTACTCTAATTTATTTACACTAAATACCCAAGAATATTGAGTGTAAATATATTTTTCACACATAATTATGTCATTGATTTATCCTTATTCTAAAGATATGGTCTTTATAAGGTATTTCATTTCAATTTACGTTCCATTGACACTTCTTTGCTATTATGCGCCAATTCACTTTTACATGGTGTGAGTACTGTACTTTGAAATAGTATATCATGAATCCAAATATTCTCCTCATATTAAAAATTTTTTATTACCTCAATTATTTGTATTCAAGTTTCTCTCATTTGGTTAGGAACTCTAATTAAAATATCATTTTAAATGTTTAAATGATTTATTCTTCTAAATATTTCTCATTAATGTCCATGTTTTAAAAATGGTTTTAAAGATTTATTATTATAGACATGAATGTTTTAAAAATAAAATTCCTTTTAAAAGTTTCAAATTTGTATGGGACACTTTGATTAAAAAATATCTTTTAAACGGCTTCTTGATAAATATTCCGACTTTTAAATGTTTTCAAGAAAAAGGGGATATTTCCCTCAAATAGTTTAACGGATTATTTTAATCTATTTCAATATCCCTCAATGTATTTTATTCTTGATAGATATTGATTTATTATATTAAAATCTTCCATATTGTATTTAATGAGTTATTTTTGACTATGGATGTGCTCTTTTTATACCATTCATGGTTGGTGGTTAAAGTATTGACATTTCGTATGCTAGTTTTAATATGAATGTTTAGATTATGTTTCTCCCTTTTAATATGAGGAATGTATTGGACTTAGTAAGTGACGGGTGGAGCCCTCTATAGCTCCTTAATGCATCAGTAGGTCTCATGAGAAAAACTAATGTCTTGGCATAAGTCCTTGAAAAAATATTATTTGTAGTCTTGGATCGAGGCCTTGACTATGTGGTTATGATGTCCGACATTATGAATTCCATCACTATGAAATTGGCTATTAAGATTTCATGTGATTATTAGACTAGTATAATATCCATGTGAATAATTAAATAGAATTATTTGATTTATTTTTTCAATATTATGATGATTTTTATGTTTAAAAGGCTTGTATTTTAGTCTTATACATTTCCTTAAATGTTTATGCTTATTTATGATAGTTCCCACTATATTGTTATCCTTACAGAGAATTTGAGCTCACCCTTTTCTTATGTTTTATTTTTTCTAGGATGTGAAGAATTATATTACGATTAACCTATAAGAATAGGCTAAGGGATATAAGAGTGTTCAAAGGAGACACAATGTTTTTGTTTTTCATTTGATAATGTAATGTAAAACTTATTCATGTATCTTGTACTTCCAAGGCTAACAAACTAATCGGTATTTCAAGACATGATCTATTGTAATCATGCCAATGTTATGTAATATTGCACAGAATTTGGGTAATGAGGTTTTTGGCGTTACACTAGATACTATTAGGTAGTGGTGAGACCTTGTAAAAATTTCATGTGGTTGTCTTTACTACTTTAATATTCTTTCATGCGATAGGTAAAATGGAATAATAGAATCAATGTTCTAATAGTTCAAATAGGTAAAGGGATAAAATTTGAAATTGGATTAAAAAGTATCCAACACTGATTCACCCCCCCCCCCCTCTCAGTGTTAGGCTTATCCCAAACTGGTCCTTGCACATGTATTGAGGAAAAGTTCACCTCTATTCGATTTTCTAGACTGAAATCAACTCTCATTAGAAGACTTGAGTTTGATTCTTGACTCAAAAATGAAGTATAGTTTTAGTGAAGATTCAGTTAACCTCGGAGAAAAATTATATATCTAAGAATACCATGATGAACATGACAAATAAAGAGAAGATAAAGTTCAAGAATAAGTCCCTCATATCTAAATAAGAGTATGTTTCTCTTTGCCTTTCTAAAAATAAATACATAGCAGACATGGAATGTAATGAGAAGGTGTCTCATGTTTCCACCAAGAATATGGATAACCTTCTTGCCTCTAACGATCAGTATTTATGTGTTAGTATATTTATAAACATTCCACAAGATGGAAATACTAGCACAAGTAGTGATGATGATAAATCTATGACTTCTCAAGAATTATCAATTGATATATTAAGAGTTATTATGCATGGTATTTCTGAATAAAGATAATCCCTTGTTTGTGGAGTCATTCAATGCATGAAGTAAGAGATCACCCACCAGTAAGAAGAAGTCATTGTTTTACAGAATAGATTCCATAAAAAATTTGAGTTTCTAAAACACTCCAGATATGTTGGAACCTTTGAAGTAAAAAAGAGGGAACTCGAAATAATTTCCTCAAAATGTATCAAATAAGATGAAGAGAAAGAGGGAGTTAAAAAGACTATAGAATAAAATACCCATGCACTTGAAGATAAATTGAAATATAGAACAGATGTTAAGGTTTTATAATTGGAAGAAATATCCAAGACGGTCAAGGAACATTACTCTTTGATTACGAACAAAGTTAAGCTACCTGAAGATAAAGTTTAATGAATGAAGAAGGCTTGTGAAGAGAAGATTATTACAATTGAAGAAAAGAAAATCATTCACAATATGAAATGCCTAGAATTGGTAGCTTAGTTAGGCAATATTAAGATTACTCATATTGAAAATAAAAAAAGGAGATAGATGATATTAGTACTCAGTGTTCATTGGATGATTCTAAGGTTAAAATACCTCCAATATGTTGTAAGAATATCATGACTTCCTTCAATGATCTATCACAAGAAGCTGAGAAGAATCCGGTACAATTCATACCATCTTTTACTAATGTTACTAAATTTATTATCATGAACAATGTAGTTTTTTTTTAAAAAAAATTGAACAAGTATGGATGAATAAAGATGATAATAAACCTACCACCATGACTAAGGTTGATAGGAATGAAGGTGTGTAATTTTCTTCCCCACAAAGAGCAAAAAAATCATAAATAAGACCCAACTATTTGATACATAACATATCAGGAAATCAATATTTTTGAGTCAATGTTGGTTCTTCAATAGATTATTTCATTGTGAATTAAATTTTTTGGAAAATCCTCAAAATGTAAAAGCAAAAATAAGACTATCTGAAGGGGGATGAAGCCATAGAAAAGAGGTAACATCCACAGGTCAAGAAGCATCTCTATACTGTAATTTTTTTTTGGAATTCTTGATAACATTGGTGATGTATGCGATGGTAGTGGTCACAAGGTTGGTACATTCTCATCTCAACATGTATCCAAATATGATAAAACAAATCACTGAATTTGACTTGGAATGAAGAAGAAACCTTGTTTAGATATCAAAATAATATTGTGAATATAAATCCTCCTAGGAAGGTACCAATGTATAATAGTGAAAAAACCGTGGATTCTAAATCAAATAAGTTTAAGGATAGTGCTTCCAAAATAAATACTAAGAGGGATGACACTCAGAAGTACCCATATGGATGTTCCAAACATGCACCCAAAATTCATAATGACATGTTAGTTATCTGGACTAATGATTTAGAAAGAATGATAAAAATTTAAGATACAGAAGCTAAATCTAGTGAAAAATGGAGATAAAATATTCCACATGATGAAAAAAAATCATGAGGGTTTTTCAAGAAAGTGAAACTCTTGTGTTAAAGAAGTTATATGTGATAGAAGCAAGAAATCTGGCCACATTGCAAAATTTTGTTTAACCTCACTACCAGAACAAGAAACAATCCTCAAGAGGTGTAATAATGTATCATCCATGAAGGTTGTTAAGAAGAAAATTATCCATTCAAAGTATAAGAGGATGTGAGGAGATCCATGTTTCCTCATCATAAATTAGAAGAGATGTTTAGACATGAAAGCATGAATACTATAGAAAATGGAGGAACTTGTTTGAGAAGATAATCTCAACATTTCTATTCATATTAATGAATAAAAGAGGATCCATCTTATTCCATTAATCTTTGACTATTGTATTTGTTCTTATAATTTAGGGAATTGAAGGTGAGTCATATTCCTAGGGGAGATCATGATAAGTAGTAAGTGTTGTCAAATAATGATTGCTAATATGAATAATAAACCATCCTTGAATGATTCATAAATTGATATTTAAATACTAATATGATGGAGGATCAACCTTGAAGAAGTTAAATAATGTGACGTCCTATTCTGGATAGTCAGGGTAAAGAAGATTCCATATTTGTTTGATATTATTTCTTGGTATTCTTAAGAAAAAATGTTCTAGAAGAACATATTTGGTGAAGTTGGGATTGTTGTCCTATAAGGTCTATCACAAGTTGAAGACCCATTCAAGTGAATTCTCCATACTGGAATGTCTTAAAATCTAATCTTGATGAGATCAACCATTATGAGGATAATGAGAAATGTTTCCCTTAATGGGTATACAAATGAATAATCTTCTAGAATTATTATTTCAATTAATATCAAATTCTATTATTTTGGAAAATGATTGAAGATCATGTCATTGGCCAAGGTATGTCTTTATTATTCTCTTATCCTTGGTTATCAAAAATAAACAACTTATTACAAAGGGTGGGCAATTAAATTAATCAATGGAATAAGAAATTTAGAATTTCCCCATGTTCTCTTATCCCACCTATTACACATGAATATTTTTTATCTATTTATTTAAGTGAGTGAAGGAGTTTGAGGTTTACTGTTATTAAAATATTTTTCCCACATTTAGTAATTACGTCCAAGAATGAAAGTGAATAATCCTAGAATAAAATTATATGAGTTCTTGTTTCTTAAGGTATCATGATTATTTGGTAATGGGAAACATTTGTTACTAAATCAAATCCTCTTGTTTTCTACACTAAGAACAACTTAAGTTGACTTAGAGTGAAATGATGGATGTAACATTGATTAAGTATGGAATGATACCATTTTCCTATGAAATTTTTATTTATTGTCAATAAGGGGGAAATAAAGTGAAATGAAAGTTTTAAATGAAAAGGGGAGTGAGAATATAATAGTTTCAAACATTCATTTGGAAAGAACATTGAAGATATTTCCAAAAACTACAATGGGGGAGATTGAAGATACCACTTTGTGTATGGAATGTATTTTTTGTCAATGATTTTCATTGGTGGAAAATGATGATCAATAAAATTGGAAGATTACATTGATGTAAATATGATAACGAAATTCCAAATTTAATTGAGCTTGGATGAAATACTCAATTATTGAAATTCCAAGAAACATGTGAGTGGTTTGAAGACTTTGAGTTTTATGATGTTAACTAAAGATTTGTTATGGATTCCTTCATGGTGATTCTTGGATAATTGTTACGGATTCCTTCATGGTGATTCCTATAGAATGGTTATGGATTAATATAATTGGATTTCATGCTCGAGAAATTATCCATTTTGTTAACTATGAATATTGATTAATTGAACCTAAGTTCAAAATACATATGTCATAATTGACAAATTTTTTACAATAAAGAAGAAGGATGATTTGACGTTCTTTGGAATTTATATTCCAAAAATTAGAGAAGAAGATGAATTAAAGTTTATGAAATATTATAATGTTGAATGAGAACCATTAAAGTGTTATCATGTGGAACATTGAGATTTTAGTTTGCATGAAGTATAACCATGCCATAAAATTAGTTCATGACGGCTTAAAGACGAAGAAATGGTAAGATGGATTTATATTTGAAGATAAATTATAAAGGTATTGAAGAGTTGTATACTAGTGTTCTAAGTGTGTATGTGTCCATTCATTTCATAATGAATTCCATTATATACAAGGTTTTTTAACTAAGTATTTTTTGGGGTCTATTTAAAAAGTATGGCCAACCTAGTAATTTGTCCATCCAGCCTCAACTGAGAGCTTATGTGGCACACTAGGTCAACCAATCCCAAAGGAGTTCAGCCAGGTCGGCTCATAGGTAGCATGGAGTGTCATGTGTAAGCCATAGGCCTACCCGGAGACATGCATGTTGGGGACCAATAGCCCGAAAAGAAATGGGTGAAGAGCACACCCAAAAAACCAGTATGGTGTGGTAATGGGAGTGGAAGAGGATAATTCTGAGCCTCTCCCCGCAGCTTCTGATTTATATACCTTGGAGAAATTGGGAGAGGTTTCGACATGGGATAGGTTTTTATTCACATTGTTCATCATTTTAAATAAGTGGAATGATCATGGTCGTTAATTTCATCTCACCCATTACTGATTTAAATTCACACCATCCAAATTGATCATCCATAATAACATGCTCATCTCCATATAACTGCTTACTCGCTTCACTTTGTTCTTTATTTCCCTGATGAGATTTCCCAAACTGAGGAGTCATGGTATTTATGGAGTCACCCTAGATAGAACTATTCTACTGATGATACATATTCTATTTCCCTCATCCCATCAAAGCATATGACATCTGTGAAACCTAAGAGTTTTCCCAAACACCAAACCCAGGATCTCTATGAGAGAAGTGCTGAAGATGACTCATCTAATTATAATTTTTACATGCTCTAGGTGGTGTTGTATACTATAGATTCATGTGGTCGAAGGAACCACATTACAAACATCCGAATTTTCTCTTGGGCCTTGGAGGAAGGTTAACTGTTCTAGCTATCTTCTTTTGGGTCACAATCCCACCTTGGAAATATGTTTCCCACTTCTTCTTGCTCCAACTATTAGGGTTCCCACCATTTCTTAAAGGTATCAACATACTTCCTCTACTCATGCCTCCCGAGAGGTCTATTTCACCCATTATTTCACTACTGACCATATCTGTATAATCTGTTATACAGATCATGACATCATTTGAGTAAATTTCATGCCTCAGCCCCGATTCAAAAAAAAATCATTCAAAAACACACTTACAAAAACTTCAGGTGAGAAGCAGAAAAAAATCAGAAATGTAGTTGTATACTATATCACAGAAAGTTTCTTCTACTTCAGGATGAAAAAGTACATCGTTTGATTAATTGTGATCATTTGAGGAAAGAATTATTTTTTAAACAATTCCTCAAAATCCTACCATACCATGCCTTGGTCCAGTTTAGCCTAATGTGTTAAATCCCACAACTAGAATGCAAGATCTTCCAGGATATACATCTAAAACTTGACATTCAACTCTGTTGGTGTGCCAAGGAAATCAAAGATTTAATTCATCCTATTCAGCCACACCTAAGCCTTCTCTATCCCAAAATTACCCAAGAATATGGGTGGATTCAACTTCTAGGTCTAGACAGAATGAACCATTTTCATTGGTTCATCCCGTTAGTTCCCTATATCCACAGATTCAAAATGTTAGACTATAATCTAAACTAGTCATTGTTTCACCTCTGGCTCAAGTGAAACCACATTCTCATAAACTTCTTCTAGTTGGTTTCTATGATGCCTACTGAGTTCTATTTTCTAGAAACATAACAAATTCCACATGTATCACTCTCTAGAAACTGAAGGCTTAAAAATTTAAAATTCTATAAAAGAGAAACTATCAAAACAATTCCTTCCAAAATTAATCATTTTCTACGTTCAACCATTTGGGAAACATTTCACCATTGTTTTGAAAATTAACTCATTTTCAAAATACCACAACCATTCACTTTTCAAAATCTCCTATTTGAAAACAATTTCATATTTTTTCCAAAATAAAAACATTTGCACCAAATAATAAATCATTACTGAGATTGAAATAGGTACTTATTATGAAAATTAATTTCTACAATTCATGTCATGATATTCTTATTGTCTAAACCCAAGATAATGAGATTACACTCCTATAAGTGTTTACAAAACACTTATATTCCCAAATCCTTGGTAGCTTGAAGTTCAACATAAAAAGGTTGGCTACGTCTTTTTATGCTCTATATTTCAAGTCCCGATAATCCTACTCCTTTTTATCAACCCAACTCATGGAATGAAATAAAATGAATTTCAACTCCAAAACTGACATAACTTATGCCATCTGTAAGTCAAGGACCGAAGAAGATAATACCACTTGTTGTACACAAATATTTATACCAACCAAGACTGATACCACTTGAAGCATCCATCCCATCCTTATTGTCTTGAGCCGAGGTGGAATTTCAACTTGGCCTTAAGCGACATCCCCAAGGTACCAAAGGCTGGAAGGAAATGCAAAGGGCTTCAATAAAATTAGGGGATGATTTTCCCATTGAAAATAAAAAATCACAACCAAAAATTCTATAACACTATATGATGCTTGATGACAATGTAAAACAACTCAAGTAATACCATTGATATCAAAACCAAACTAAAATAGAGTACCACAATAGAAGACTTCTAACAGAAAAGTACACAATGGAAAATAAAACCAATAGAGACTCATAATACTCTAAATACATGACTCAAAAGTACAACTCCAAGTATCACATAGAAACACTTAATAAGAGTGATGCTTTCCATTTACCTATGTCCCAATAAAAAAATATGAAAATCACCAAATTCCACAATGAAACACACCCCTTATCCAAGGTCATGTCCCTTTTTATCGCAATGGAACACACCCCTTATTCAGGGTCACATCAAAAGAATAAAGTCACACAAACCATGTATGCCAAAACCATTTTAAAGCAAGAAAATCATTCCATTTCAATAAAACTATTCAATTATTGAAATTTTTTCTAACAAACTAATTTCCCAAATCCAACAAATCCATATTTCAAAATCATCATTTTAAAATCAAGAATACAATCCCATTACACAACCAATTTCCCAAAAACCAAAACCCATCACTAAATAGGGTTTTAACCATGATTTTCACAATAATTTCACCAAAAATTTAAATAAATTCAAATAATATAAAAATAAGCCTTTATGTTATAATAATTTGAGCTGATAGTGAATCCACCTACCTTGAGACTTTTGGATAAAATGAATAACAACACAAAAATGCCCACAAAATCGGTTTGAATCTTCAAAAACCCACCTTAGATCTCTTCCCTATAATAAAAAATTCCAAATATAACCATTATTGGAATAAAAAAACTTGTATCAATCCACAACAGACTAGATATAAGAATAAGAGAGAGGGAGGATTGTATATTTAAAAACAATTATGAAAAACTACCACAAAAGAAGACTTTCTAAGGAAATCAGGCTTCATCGCACCAAGAAACTCCTTCGGATCACCTCCAAATTTATGGGGAAATAATTCTCGACCTTTAGGGGGAATAAATATTAATTTAGGTTCAATTTGGAGAAAAAATAATGGTTTTAAACTTAATATCAACCCAAATCCACTTTTATAGGATATTGTTTTTAAACACTACACGGTTAGTTGCACGGTCAGGAAAACTATGCGCTAACCATATTCCATTATCTACCTTGAGAAGTACCTCACAGAGTTGGCCAACACATTTAGACAAACCATGCACGAACCATGAAAAATATCATTGTCTTACTTTTCACGATTACTCCTGGGTGGCCACACGGTTTGGCCAAAAAGTGTGCCTTAACTGTACACCTACCCTTAGTCCCCTGTCTCATTTTTCATGGTTTCCTATAGGATTTACATGGTTTTCAATAACCAGGATCCAGCCATGAACCCATAAAAATTCCCCAGAAACACTCAAAAATTCTTCCAAACCATCCCAAACCTAACCAACACACTTTAAATAGTTTAAATACATAAATAAAAGCTTACATATAAGAAACTGGTGGTGATAAAATGAAGGATAACCACAACATATAGTTAGTTCATGAATAGTTAAAGATTAAGAAATGGTTAGATGGATTTATATTTGAAAAGAAATTATGAAGGTCTTGAAGAATTATTATGGATTCATAGAATTGGATGTCAAACATGAGTAATTCTCCATGTTGTTAACTCTGAAAATTGACGAACTGATCCTAATTTCAAAATACATGTGTTATAAGAGATGAATTGTATATAGCTAAGAAGAAGGATTATTCGATGTTATATGGAATTTATATTCCAAAAAGTTCAGAATAAGATGAATTGAAGGTCATATGGTATTTTAATGTTTCATGCGAACCATGCAAGTTTTATCTTGAGTTACATTGAGATTTTAGTTTTCATAAAGTAGAAACACACCATATAATTAGTTAATGAAGGGTTAAAGATGAAAAAATGGTTAGTTGGATGTATATTTGAAGATAAATTGTAATGGAATTGAATAATTGTTATGGAATCATAGCATTGGATTTCACACTTGATCAATTCTCTATTGTTGTTAACTTTTACGATTTATAAATTGATTCTAAGTTCAAAATTCATGTTTCATAAGTGACATATTGTTTAAAACTAATAATAAGGATGGTTTTATATTCTTTTGGAATTTATATTCAAAAAATTTATAGAAGAATAATAATTGAATGTCATGTGATATTTGAAATAGTATGGAAAAAATTGAATTTAAGGTCATGTGATATTTTAATGTTGCATGAGAACCATGCAAGTGTTAACTTTAGAAATATTGGGCTTGTAGTTTGCATGAAGGAGAACCATGCCACATAATTAGTTCATTAAGGTTTAAATATGCATAAATTGTTATATATATTTATATTTGAATAGAAATTGTGAAGGTGTTAATGAATTGTACAATATAGTTCTAATTGTGGAGGTAACATGAATTTTATATTGTCTTCCATTATATGTATGGTTTTTTAACTAAGTATTTTTTGGGGGTTTATTTAAAAATTATTTCTTGAGCTGACCATCCAGCCTCAACCAAGATATTTTTTGGGACACTGGGTCAATTCACCTAAAGAAGGCCATCCAGGAAAGCACAGAGTCAACATGTTGTTCTGTGAGTAAGTCATGGGTACCCCTAGAGGCGTTCATGATGTGGGATAATATCCCACAAAGAAGTGGGTGTAAAGTGCACCCATAGAACCATTACAGGCGGTACAGGGTGGGGGGGAGGAGAATTTTTAGCCACTCCATGCAGCTCTTAATATTTATAGTGTATAGAAACTAGGAGAGATTTTGATGTGGGTTGGGTTTTTTAACATACAATTCACCAGTTTAAATAATTTGATCAATAATTTGGGAAGACGAGTTTCATGTGATTATGAATACATGAATGTGATATGAACACTGTAAATAAGTAGGTCAATTGAAAATTAAGAATTCTTTGAAATGCATTGTAACTTAAGGCTTATTCAAAGAATTAAAATCTGAGTCACTCTGTAATTTAAAGAGATGATTCACACAATATAAAGATTGAGATTTGAATGCAGTGAAATGTTGTGATCCCTTTCCTATAAAAGGATAGAAACCTCAACCAAGAGGTGCTTTTGTTTCTCGTATTATTTCAAGAGATCTCTTTTTCCAGAAAAATAGTGCCTCTCTACACCACACTTTTGTGTGTGGGGGTAAAGAGTTCTATGAACCTTTGTGGCCTCATGAATAAGGGTATTCATGAAAAACAATTTGGTTTCAAGAAGGAGAAGAATATATAGACATGTGAAAGGTGTTTAAACCCTCATCGTACTTTCAGAAGGTGGTCATTTATTTGAATCATTATGCATTCATGAAGAAGAAATAATGTGAACATGAAAAATGTGTGTAAACACCCTTTTCATGCTTCGTGAAGAAGAACTAGTTCCATGAAGCATACTGATTAATCCAAGTGCATGACTTTTATTACTACCAGGGTGTTTCGTGAAGCGATTCCAAGTATAAACCATTTTAGAAAGATACAGCGTATCTGGTTGATACACACCATACATTGAAGAACAACCCTATATAGTTTGTCTGTACAAAGGGAACCATACATGTACCTATGTGAATACTTTCATGAGTAACAAGAGGAACTCAAATTGTTCAGGTTTTCATATGACAACTAGTGTATTCATTCATGTAATATTAAGGAGACAATACTAACTTCTTTCTTTTAGTGGTCAAATGAATAAGGAAATTTTAACTTCTGGGACCTTTTGATTACATTTAAACTATGAAAAAGTAAACAAATATTACATATACAGGTAAAATTTATACTATGAAAAAATAAACAAATATTCCATATAAATCCAATCTTCAATAAGATTAATCATCCTTAATACAACATGACTAATATTTTGTATAGTTCCCATTCATGTTCTCCCTTCATACACACTAGCCACCTAAGGATACATAACTAATATTTTTTATGGTTCCTCTATATACGCTTCCTATAAGCACACTTCATATATTTTTCATTAGTCTTCTTCATCCATGATTGTCAATAATTATTTTTGGAACCCATACTAATAGAATAAACAATATTAGTAAAAATAAAATATTATGGATCAAGGGTAGCCAGATTCAATGATCTTGCAACTGATTTATAATTATATATTTTTAGACACTTTTTTTCCACTTTAATGGGTTTTTTTCAAAATAAGAATCCTTTCAGAATTACTCCTGGAAGATTTTATGATCTCAGCATTATATGAAGATTAAGCTTAGATGATCTCTAGATTTCTCAACTTGACCTCAAACTCATGATATTTCAGATTTAGAGAGTTCTTCTGGTCTTCAAGTGATTTCAACATATCTTCGCATTCTTTCATATTTTTCAAAGTCACTTCCATTTAAAGACATTTTTTGTTGAGGAAATATTTATCATCCTCAATAATTTTCAGTTTTCCTTCCCATTGACTCTTCATATTCTGCACTTGGTCATCATGAATTTGATTTTCTATCAGTTTATAATTATTCATCTCTTTAATTATATTTATCTTATCCTCTAGATGGGATTATTTAACATTTATGGAGGTTCTGTGTAATTTCTCCAATGCATGGATCACTTTTGTATGAACTAACTCAGTCACATCCTTATCACAATCATTCGTTTATAATTCATCTTCAATAAAAGTGAGTTTTTTATTTAATTTAAATATAAAATAATCTTTTGATTCTTCAAATTGTATGAATGTCTCATCCTTGACATCAATTTACAAATGAGAGTCCTTGATATTCATGGTATCTTTATATGATTCTTCAAGAGTGTGAATCATCTCATTATGGACCTTCTTAGTTACTTCTTTCTCAGATATTTCATTTCAATTGTTCTTCAACATATGAGAAATGTTTATTGCAAAGTGATAGAGTTTTTCTTTTGCATCAATAATTTATGAAAGAAGTTTAAATCCTTGAAACTTCTTTTCCAAGTCTTTCTCCATTCCATCGGCATATTTTTCAAGATATAACTTTTTATCATATATTCCCTTGATAAAATAAAATATGTAGGTGAAGAAATTTATAGGAAAATTCTTTAGATATATTTTGATTTTTGAGTAAAAATCACTTAGTGATTCAATAAATTATTCTTCATTACCACTTGAAAATACTAATCAAAAGGATCTTTATCACCAAATTTAATATATACTGATGATAGAATATCATTATGACTATATTCAGATTGTGACGAACCCCCTTTATTCATCATCACGGGATTTGAACATGTAAAAAGATTTGATCTTCACCTATAAAAATAAAAACCCTGAGGTCAATCCAGATTTCTGCTCCCATATTTTGAGATCTCTTATTTTACTTGAAAACAGATCATCATCATGCTATTGTTATGAAAAGGGAAATCAAGATCCATGAGCCTTCTGTTTTCATGAAGTAGAGAGGATCCTTCAGGCCTTCAACAAGTGAAATGCATTCTTAAAGCTACTCGTGAATAAGAAGATCCATGAACCATCTGGTTTCAGGAAGAAGATCCAAAAATACGTTAATGGTTTTCCCAAACCCTTGTCGTGCTTCATGAAGGTGATCTTTCAGGCATGAAAATTGTACATGGTCACACTTTTTGTGCATTATGAAGGAATCTGAATCATAAACCATCATGTTTTCACAAATAATACCCACACATACCTTGTTCATAGAAGACCCGTGCACCTCTTTCAGGAAGAAGAACAGTGAACCCCTCAGTTTCATGAAGAGAATGACAACATCCTCCTGTTTCATGTTAATATGGTATATACTTTTTTCAAGGGTTTGTTTTTGAAGAAGGAGGAGTTTTCATGATGATGAGAAGTAAATATATGCATGAAATCATGTGGATTGTTTTAAGAAACCCAAGGCCCTGTGTTTTTGCAAAGAAGAGGCAGTATGTGTGTTCACATGTGAATAAACAAGAAGAAAATTTTAAAATGCCTACACTCATTCGTGTTCATATAAAGATAATAGAAGAAGTGAAGAAGTGAATAGTGTGCTCGGTTTGTTTGAGAACACTTCATACTACAAGAATTCACTAATGAGAATAAATTAAAGACACATGAACCATGTGAAAAGAGAATAAGAGAAAGGGAGAATAGAAAGAGGCAGTGTGTGCATGCAAAGATTTATACATATTAGGGTTTGCACACAAGAGGGAAGAAGTGGACTGTGCATGCACTCTTGCATGAACATGTATACTTGGAAGCATTTAAATAAGAGAACCAAGACATTGGGTGAACATGTGTAAATAAGAATAATAAGTGAAACAAGGTGAGTTTTTCATTCAAATTCTACATGCATGATTTCATGCTTACATGAAAATAAGAAAGGAGGAGAAGTTAATTCTGATGATTCCCAGTAAGTTGATCCTCAATGTTTGAACAATCACATAAGTTCTTATGATTCTAAAAAAATGAATAATAATTTTTAGTTCATTTATTTATTGCACTAAATAGGATTAAATAATAAGAAGAAGTGTGTATTTGGTTTTTCACTGAAGAAGATAGAATAACTGGTTGGTTTCTTTCATGCTGCTAAGCAAGTAATAAGTGAAGAATGGAATATTAAGTAGCATTGTGACTTCCAAAAGATATCAATATGTGGAAGAATATATTGGTGTTGAAAGCCCTTTTCAACAGGGATAAGACTATATTTGGAGGCATTATAAAGAATCAGCAAGGAGCTGTAAGTTGTACTTGGTCATCACGATTTCAGTAAAGTAGAATTGTTTCATTCCCCCTTAAAAGTGTACGGACTCACACTTTCTTAAGGATTATTTTCTAATCCAACCCAATGTAAATTGTTACTAAATTATAGCAGAGAATCCATGTACTGTTCATACCCATACATGTAAAAGATTCATCTTCTCTTATTGAGTAGTGAACCTTATAATAATATCGTATGCATATTTTTACTAATTTCATATTATTTCATGTGACAGAGAAAAGATAACAAGAGAATCAAGATCCTAACAGGCCAATAGGTATAGGGATAAAAAGTTTTGATTGGATTAAAAATTCCCCAATATTGATTCACCCAACCTATTAGTGTTATTCATATCCCAAACCGGTCCTTTCAAAGAAAATGGACACTACATTCTCAAATAAGATCTTAATTCTGTGGAATTATAATTCCAACTCATTGTACTTCTACCTTCTTGTATACAAATCCAAATGGTAATTTTTTTTCAATTCATGCAAGTCTTCACACTTGAGTTTGTGTGAATCTCATTATATACTTTATAATTCTTAATTCATGTAGTATCACCTTCTTTATGATGGGAAAGAAGGAATGGGTTCTTAGTGATTTTTTCAAACTAGGGAGGCTTGTAAAAAACTCAACCATTTGTCAATGCGATGAACCCTTACCCTTTATGGGATCTCTATTTGTCTTTTTATTGAATCTGTTGTTTCATAAAAGCTATTTTTGAGTCCATTATGACATCTATCAATGTGATAAACACTTCCCCTTTACGGGATCTCTCTTTATATATTCATTGAGTCTATTGTTTCATGAAAACAGCAACTAAGTCTTTTGTGCCACCTGTCAATGCGATGAACACTTACCCTTTATGGGTTCCATCTTTATCTTTTCCTTAAGTCCATTGTTTCATGAAACCAGATGATGAGTTAACATTTTCAAGACATATTCCAATGTCACAAAATCCATGAGTGAAATCATGGAATGGGGAAGAAGCTCAACGATCACCACAAACTATCACATTCATTGAAACCAAATTCCTGAACCTAAGGCATAGAGATCCATGCTCAATTCAAGTATAATTTATAGCATTGGAGGAAGGGTGGAGAGATTGAGGTCCCAATGGTGGGATGGAGTATACCAGTCCCCCTAGTGATAGGAATGATGTTGGAGGGATACGGTATAGTAGAGAAAGATTATTATACCCTTGTTGAGATTGGAGGTGAGTGAAATATAAATATGTGTGTATTTTTATTTTTTAACCATTTTATTTGAAAAATATTCATGTATTTTTCTAGTGATTATTGGGGTATCTATGGTCATACTGGTATGTCTTCACTGGTTGTTACCACATATTAGACAACGATTGTGGGATGGGGGAGTGGTGGACTTAGGTAATGTTGGTGCATCTACCATTTAAGGATTTAATTAATATATTATGTCATGTTCTATTTGATTCCTACTACCCTGTAATGTAATATTTAATAATATATCATTAATTTTTTTTGAAAATGATGTATCTATTATATTTTATCTCGTTCTCCTCTTCCCACTATATGAGATTTGTCCTATGGTTTTTTTCTTTGCTTGATTGGGGTTCATTTTTTTTTGTGATCCCTCCACATGCCTGAGATGGTGGGGATTGTAGATGGATCACGGCTTTGCTTCGGTGGCATAGTAGTGGTGAAATAGTTTTACATGGGACATCACCAAGATCCTCCTTCATATGGGATTTTAAGTGGCTGGATTAACCTTGAAATGGCAGTATGGGGGCCAAATCAACCTATTGAGAATGTCCATGGCATTCGGGTGATTCATTAGTGGAAAATGGCTTGATGTCGAGCTTCTAGGATGGTGAAAATGGTGATCTATGGTGTTATAGTGGTGCGAGAGTCGTCGAGGGGTAGCTGCGAGTGGAAGAGGATGGAGAGTCTTTATGTGTGAGGGTTTAGGGACCAGAGTCATGTAGCACGATGTCATCCTAGTTAAAAATTAAATTTTCATCTATTATATTCTCCTACGTCGAAAAGGAAATGGGGACACAATGGTTTATTATTCAAGGTGTGGACAAAACTTTATGAATACTTACATTGGTAATTCCATGAAGTATAAACCTAAATGAATAGATACTTCTCACATGAGCATACATTTAGATTCCTTTCCCGAATGATGGCTCTCTCTCCCATCTGGAACTTGTTTCACCTCTCATGATCTTGTCCATTTAAAATAATAATTAGTAATTCTAAATAAAATATAAAATACCAATGAAACTTATATATATATATATCAATCAACTTCAATGTTAAAATTCCTATAATTTGATAATACAATGAATTTCCCTAGAATCTCCATGCATAAGATTTAATGTTGGATCTCCTTGCTCCAGATCAAGTAACTTCATGTTATTTGGGCCAGTGCAAAAAATAATCCTAATTTCTAGAAGCTTATCTATACTACAAATAGATTTTAAATGCTTGATAACATCGGTGATGTATCAAATTATAGTGGTCACAAGGTTGTTACATGGTCATCTCAAAATGTTTCCAAGGATGATAAGAAAATAAGATCACAAAATATTACTTAGAATGAAGAAGCAACCTTGGGAAGAAATAAAAATAATATTGTGAATAGAAAGCCTCCCAGGAAGGTACCAAATAAGAATGGTGAGAAATCTGTGGATTCTAAATAAAATAATTTGAAGGTTAGTGCATCGAAAATAACTACTAAGAGGGATGACACTCAGAAGAACCCATGTGGAAGATCCAAACTTGCACACGCATTTTCAAGATAAATGTTTGTTATCTAGCCTGAAGATTTGGAAAGAATGAGAAAAATGGAAGATGCACAAGATAAATCTAGTTAAAAAAGGGAAAGAAAATATCTCATATGATGAAGAAAAATTTCATGAGTGTTTTTCAATAAAATGTAACTCTTGTGTTAAAGAAGTTTTGTGTGAGAGATGCAAGAATTATGGTCATGTTGAAAAAGGTTGTTTAACCTTAATACTAGAATAAGAAGCGGTCCTAAAGAGGTATAATAATGTATCATAAATGAAGTCTTTTAAGAAGAAAAACTATCCATGCCAAGTAGAATAGTATGTGAAGATATCCATGTTGCCTCAACATAAATCAGAATAGATGTTCAGATGTGAAACCATGAATAACGGAGAAAATGGAGAAACTTTTTTTAGGATATCATCTCTACCTTTATATTCATATTAATAAATAATGGAGGATCCACCTTATTCCATTAATCTTTGAGTATTTTATTTGTTCTTATAATTCATAGAATTGAAATTGAATAATGTTCTTAGGGGGAGAAGCTGATAAGTAGTAAGTATTGTTAATTCTTTATTTCTAAGCTGAAGAAGATACCATCCCTTAATGATTTCTCAATTGATATTAAAATACTAATATTATAGAGTATCATAATTTATTATGTTAAATAATGAGATTCACTATTCTAGATAGCTAGGATAAAGAATATTCCATCTTGGTTTGATCTTATTTCTTGGTATTTTGTAGAACAAATTTTCTATAAGATCATCCTTGGTGAAGTTGTGATAGTTGTCCAATATGGACTATCACAAGTTCAAGACCCATTCTGGTGTATTCTCCATACTGGAATTTCTTGAAATCCAATATTTATGAGATAAACCATTATGAAGATAATGAGAAATGTTTCCCTTTATGGGGATACCAATAAAGAATCTCCCAAAATTATTATTTCAATTAGTATCAAATCTGATTATTCTAGAAATTTCTTGAAGATAATGTCATTGGAAAGGGTATGTCACTCATAATCTCTCATCCTTGGTTATCAAAAATAAAAAAAAACTTTTTAAAAAGGTTATAAATTAAATTAATCTATAGTATATGATATGTGGATGTCCCCCAATGTCTCTTATCCAGCCTATTACACTTGAATATTTTTGGTCTATTTGTTGGAGTGAGTGAAGAAGTTTCAGGTTGATTGTTCTTAAAAATATTAATCTAACATTTAGTAATTTCATCCTAGATTGAAAGTGAATAGTCCTTGAATACAAGTATATGGGTTCTCATTTCTTATGGTTTCATGATTATTTGGTAATGGGAAACATTGTTTTATAAATCAAGTCCTCTTGTTTTCTACACTTAGCATAGCTCAAGTTGACTTAGAGTGAAATGAGTGAGGGTACATTGCTTAATTATGGAATGATACCCTTTTTTCCTATGAAATTTTTATTTCTTATCAATAAGGGGGAGAGACAATGAAATTAATGTTTAAAAGGTAAATGGGAGATATAAGATAATACTTCTACATATTGAAACATTCATTTAGAACTGAAGGTATTTCCAAAAAATACAGAGGGGGAGATTGAAGATCCAACTTTGTGTATAGATTGTATTTATTGTCAAATAATTTTGATTGGTGGACAATGATAATCAATGAAATAATAATATTACATTGATGTCAATATGATGAACAAGTTCAAAGTTAATGGAGCTTAGAAGAAATCCTCAAGTATATAAATTCCAAGAAACATGTGAATGGTTTGAAGACTTTGAACATTATGGTGATGTATGGAGAATTGTTATGGATTACTTCATGATTATTCCTAGAGAATAGTTTTGGATTCATTCATAGTTATGCCTCGATAATTGTAATGGATTCAGTGTATTAGATGTCACACTTGATAAATTCTCTTAGTTGTTTACTCTGATGATTGAGGAATTGATCCAATGTTCAAAATACATGTGTCATAAATGGCACATTTTTTATATCAATGAAGAAGGTCGATTTTATGTTCTTTGGAATTTATATTCCAAAAATTAGAGAAGAATGTGAATTGAAGTTCATGCATTACTTTAATGTTCCATGAAAACCATGAAACTGTTAACTTGTGGAACATTGAGATTGTAGTTTTCATGAAGGATAACCATGCCATATAATTAGTGCATGAAGGGTTAATAATAAATAAATGCTTAGGTGGATTTATATTTGAAGATAAATTGTAAAGTGCTTGAAGAATTTTATACTAGAGTTCTATGTGTGGATGTGGACATGCATTTCATATTGAATTCCATTATATACTTGATTTTTTAACTAAGTATGTTTTGGGTGTTTATTTAAAAGTATGGATATCCTACTAAGCTGACCAGTCAGCCTCAACCAAGATCTTATATGGGACACTAGGTCGATCGCACCAAAAGGAGTCGGGCGAGGCTAGCTCATAGGTGGCACAGAGTGTTGTGTGTAAGACCTGGTCACACCTAAAGGCATGGATGATATAGGCCAATATTCTATAAAGAAGTGGGCACATAGCATTCCCACAGAACCATTATGGGGCAATACTAGTTGGGGGAGAGGTTAATTTTGAGATCTCCCCACAGAACTTGATTTATATATCATAGAGAAACTGATAGATATTTCAATGTGGGATGGGTTTTTATGCACATTGTTTACAGGTTGAAATAATTGGAGCGATTAGGGTTGTTTAGCACAACCGACGCCCTGTTGATTTAAATTCACATTGTCTAGATTGATCATCCACAATAACCTATTAAACTCTATATAATTGCTTACTCGCTGCACTTTTTTCATTATTTCCCTACTGAGATTACTTATACTGAGGATTCATGGTATTTCTAGAATCACCATGGATAACTCTATTCTAATAATGAGAGGTATTCTATTTCCCTCCTCCCATAGAAGCATACAAAATCTACAAAACATGGGATTTTCCCCAAACACCCGACCTCAGAGCACTACAAAAAAATCATGGAAGATTCCCAATATAATTACAATTATGGAATTCTCTAGGTGGTTTCCTTCACTCTTGATGCATTTGGTTGAAGGAACCACATTGAAAACATCTAAATTTTTTCTTGGGTCTTGGGGGAAGGTTCAGTGATCTAGCTGTCTAATTTTGGGTCATACTCCCACCTTGGAAATATGTTTCCCTATTCCATTTTCTCTCAGCATTATATTTCCCACCATTTTCCATAGTTATCAACATACATCCTCTACATGTGCCTCCTGATATGTCTCTTTCATCCACCATCTCTCTATTGACCACATATGTATAATCCATTATACAGAGCATGAAAATATTCAATCAAATTTGTTGCCTTATCATCGATTCCAAAATTTGTTCCTTTATGGATGCACCCCCATAAAATTCATGTGAAAATAAAAAAATCTTAAATTTATCGACAAACTCTATCATAGAAACGTTCTCCAACATCAGACCAAAAAATCCCATCATTCATTGAATTCTGAATGTGCAAGGATAGAATTTTTTTTGAATAATTCTTCAAAATCCTCCCATTCCATACCATGGTCCAGTTTAGTCTAAAGTGATAAATACCATCATCGTCATGAAAGATCATTCCATATATACATTGACAACATGACTTTATACTCTGCTGGTGTGCTATGGAAATCAAAGATTTGATTTATCCTATTCAGCCACACCTCAGCCTTCTCTAGCCCTAAATCACCTCAGATGATGGGTGGATTATACTTCAAGTATTGGATAGAATGATCCACTTTATTTGGTTCATCCCATCTATTCCCTCTATCCACATCTTTAAAAGCTTCTATTATACTCTGTACCAGTTATTGGTTGACCTATGTCTTAGTTGTGACCACATTCTTAGCAGCTACTTCCATTTAGTTTCTACGCACACCTATCAGGTTCCATTTTCTAGAAACACAAAAAACCATATAATTCTTTCTCTCAAGAAACTGAGGGATTAAAATTTTCAAATTCTATCATAGAGTAATTATTACAAAAATCATTCAAAAATTCACCATTTTCCACATTCGACCATTTTCTAAAAATTTCACCATGCTTTTGAAAATTAACCCACTTTCAAAATAACACAACCATTCTATTTTAAAAATCTCCCATCTAAAAACAATTTCAACATTTTTAAAATATCATCCCATTTACACAAACTCGTAAATCATTAGTCAAAATGAAATATGCACTCCTATTGGGATGTTATTTCTACAATGAATGTCAGGACTTCTCATTGGCTAAACCCATGACAATGATATTACACTGCTATAATTGTTTCCAAAACACCTATATACCCAATGTACATAGTGGAAAACAAACCCAACAGAAACATAGAAGACTTCAAAGACATGAATCCAAGATCCAACTCCAACTCCAAGTATCACAGAGAACCACTAAAGAAGTGTGATTCTTTCCATTTACTTGTTTCTCGATAAATAAAATTTGCAAAATCACAAAAGTTCCACAAAATGGGTGAGTAGTGAAACTTATTATATTTCCCCAAATAAATTCCCTACTCACACAATAAGGTCAAAACAAGTTAGCACAATTATATAAAAAAATTATATAAGTTTTTTTTTTGAAATAGTTACATAGTTTAAATTGAAGCCAACCATTTTCACACCAAAACATTTTTCCAAACATAATATTTTTCTAAGGAAAGAAAACAAAAATTCTTTAAACCATTTCACATTCCTTTTTGGAATACAAATTCTATTTTTCACAACACACACACCCATAAAATCTTCTATAAAAGTTATATACTCTTTAGTTGTTTCTTGTCCATCCACTATGCCATCACTAAGTGGCTAGTCTTCTTATTCCCCAATTACACACACTTCTTATCCAGGGTCATGTACCTTTGTACCCCAATGGTATATTCCCTATATTTAGGGTCATGTAAAAAACATGAACCCACACAACCCATGTACGCCAAAACCATTTCAAACAAACTAATTCAAACCATTTCAATAAAGCCATTCCTTTACTGAAAACCCTTCCAACAAACCATTTTCTGAAATCCAAAAAACCATATTTTAAAATCAAGAAACAAATCCATTTGCACAACCAATTTCCAAAAAAAACACAAACCATCAACAGAGAGGGCTTAAACCATTATTTTCACACCAATTTCAAAAAAATTATGAAATTTAAACAATTTTAAACTAATCATTCAAGTTCTAATTAGAGGAGTTGAGAGTGAAGCCACATACCTAGAGTGTTTTGGATAAAACAAAGAACATCATGAAAACGCCCACAAAACCAAGTTGAATCTCCAAAAAACCGCCTTTGATCTCTTCCCATATCATCAAAAAGGACAAATATAACCATGATTTTCATAAAAAACCTTATATATATCAACATAATACTTTATCTATGAATATGGGAAAGGGAGGAAAGTATATCTAAAAAACAATGAAAAAATACCACACAGGGACAGTTACCGAGGAAATCGGCCATCAACGCACCAAGAAATGTCTTCAGATCACTTCCAAATTGATGGGGAAAGAATACTTGGCCTTTTAGAGGAATAAATACTGAGTTAGGGTTGATTTGTAGAATAAATGATGAGTTTAAACATATTACCAACCCAAATCCACTTTTTTAGGATCTTGTTTTTAAACTGTGCATGATTAGTTGCGCGGTTAGGGAAACCGTGTGCTGACCATGTGCTAGTCTCTACCTTGGGGAGTACCTTGTACATTTGGTCGACAGGTTTAGAAAAACCATGTTTCAGTCAGAAAAATACTATTTGTCCCACTTTGAATTGTTACTCCTGGGTAGTCGCACAGTTTGTCCAAATTGTTAACCTAACCATAGCCCTTGCCTCAGTGTGTAGGGTTTCTTATAATAGTTTCACAGCTTTCACTAACCATGGTCCAACTGTGCACCTGTATAAAATCCCCATAAACATTCCAAAATCCTTCCAAACAATCCCAAACATTACCTGCACACTTTAAATACTTAAAATACATAAATAAAGGGTTACATTCTAGAAACTGGGTGTGTTATAATGAAGGAGAACCACACCATATAATTATTGTAGGAATGGTTAAAGATTAATAAATGGTTATATGTATTTATATTTGAAGAGAAATTTTGAAGGGATTGAAGATTTTTTTTTTATTCATATCATTGGATGACATTCTTGAGAAATTATCCATGTTGTTAACTCTGAAGATTGATGAATTGATCCTAACTTGAAATTACATGTGTCATAACATACACATTGATTATAACAAAGAAGAAGGTTTATTTTATGTTCTTTTGGATTTCTATTCTAAAAAGTATTGAATAAGTGTAATTGAGGTTCATGTGGTATTTTACTGTTACATTAGAACCATGGAAGTTTTATCTTGAGGAACGCTAAGATTTTAGTTTTCATAAAGGATAACCACACAATATAATTAGTTCATGAAGGGTTAAAGATGAAGAAATTGTTAGAAGATATTATATATGAAGTTAAATTGTGAAGGGATTGAAGAATCATTATGGATTCATAGCATTGGATGTCACACATGAGAAATTATCCATTTTTGTTAACTTTTATGATTTATGAACTGATCCTAAGTTCAAATTACATGTGTCATAAGTGAAACATTGTTTATAAAAAATAACAAGGATGATTTGATTTTCTTTGGAATTTATATTCCAAAACGTATATAATTATAGGAATTGATGATAATTTAGTACTTTAATGTTGCATGAGAACAATGAAATTGTTAAATTGAGGAACATTGAGACTATATTTTTCATAAAGGATAACCACACCATATAATTAGTTCATGAAGGGTAAAAGATGAGTAAATGGTTATATGGATTTATATTTGAAGATAAATTGTGAAGGGCTTGAATAATTTTTACAAATTCATATAATTGTATTTCAATATTGAGAAATTATCAATTGTTCTTAATTTTTACGATTGATGAACTGATCCTAAGTTCAAAATACATGTGTCCAAATTCACACATTTTTTTCAAAAAAGAATAAGGATGATTTTATGTTCTATGGAATTTTGATTCCAAAAAGTATAGAAGAAGAGGAATTGAAGGTCATGTTGTATTTTAATATTTCATGAGAACCATGAAAGTGTTAACTTTATAAACATTGATCTTGTAGTTTTCATGATGGATAACCATGACATATAATAATGGCATGAAGGGTTAAAGATGATGAAATGGTTAGATGGATTTATATTTTAATGGAAATTGTGAAGAGATTGAATAATTGTATACTGGAGTTCTAAGTGTGGAGATATTCATGCATTTAATATTGAAATCCATTAAATACATAGTTTCATAACTGGGTTTTTTTTGGGGATCTTTTTTAAAAGTATTGGTTGAGCTGACATGTTAGCCTCAACCGAGAGATTATATGAGACACTGGGTCAACATGTCCAAAGAAGGCCATCTGGGTAAGCATGTAGGTAGTATCTAATGTTGTGTACAGGCCATGGGTACCCCTCGTAGGTGTGCATGATGTGGGTTAATATCTATCAATGAATCGGTAGTATAGAATTCCCATAGAACCGGTATAGGGTGGTACAGGGAGGGGAGAGGGGAATTCGGATCCACTCCCCATAGTTCATGATTTATATAGTTTGGATAAACCGAGAGAGGATTCGATTTGGGATGGGGTTTAGTGTGTGTTGTTCACTGGTTTAAATAATTGGATAGATCATGGTTTTCCATCACATCTCACACCCACTCATTTAAATTCATTTTTTTTGATCTCCCTCGACCTTTGCATTCAAAATGAGGCACATATTTATCACCCAATGTCGTCATATTTCTCCTAGATTCCCTTGAAAACTCCATTTTCTAATCAGAGATGTCAACCAAACAACCAATTATCAAAGAATATTCCCCCATGATTATTCTAAGGTCTAAATAATGGGAATAACATGATCAAAATATCATGCAACTACATTTTCATGACTCACATGAATAAATTCAAGAGGCAAGCTCTGTCTGAACAGCAAATGAGTTACAGGAGGTCCATTCAACCAATTGAGTTCCATGGATGAAATTCATGGGTTTGGGAAGATGATTTTCATGTGTTTATGAATACATTCATGTGATATGAACACCATAAATAAATACTCTTATTGTGAAGGAAGAACATTATGAAATGCAGCGTAACTTTATGCGTGTTTGAAGAATTAAAAGCTAAGTCATTCAGGAAGTTAAATAGATGATTTGAATGGAATAAAGATCAAGATTTAAATGCATTATAAGGTTTTGATCCCTTTACAATAAATGTATATCACCCTCTACCAATATAGTCTATATCTACTCATATTATTTCAAGATATCACATTTTCAAGAAAAAAAAGAGCATCTACGAAGAACTCTTTTGTGCAGTAAGGAAAAGAGTTTTGTGAAACATTGAGGCCTCATGAATAAGGGGATTCCCATGAAAAAATATTTTTTCATGAATGAGAAGAATATTTGGACATGAAAAAGGTGTTTACACCCACCTCATGATTTGTGAATGTGTTCGGTTTCATAAAGCATTCTCCTTACAGGAAGAAGAAATACCGCGAACACACAACTAATGTGTAGACACCCTTGTCATACTTCCTAAAGGAGAACTAGTTCCATGAATACTACTACTCAAGACACAGTGCATGAGTTGTTTACTATCACGATTTTTAATTATTTTTTTCCACATATAATCCATTATGTGATGATGTTGTGTATCCAGTTGATACACAATAGACAGATAAGAAAAAACCTATATAATTTGTTTGTACAAAGAGAACCAGAAATGCACCTAAGTTCATACTTTCTTGAGTAAGATAGTAACTCGTATTTCTTGGGTTTTCATATGAAATCAGGTGTATGTATGCATATATCATTGATAAACATGGGTTATAAAACCAAACATGGTTGTTGTGTGATTTGAGAGAGAACCAAGGGAGGAGGAAGAAGCTTTAGGCGTTGTTACAAAAACAGCAAAGAGTAAGTACAATGTCTAAAGGTCTTCATATGATTTGAAGAAAAAAATTCATTAATAAAAGTTTATCTCAAACAAAATTCATAAATTGATAAAGATAAAAAATGGATATGGGAAATTCACATTAACCATTATTTTATTGGGTTAATAATTAAATAAGAGAAAAATATGATTTTGTGAAAGATTATTCTTGCATGAAATATCATTGAATTTATGGTTCAATTTAGTTGAATAGACAACTTCTGCACCAAGAAGAATATAAGATAATAGATTCTACATTCACTCTCAATATTTTTTATCAATTAATAATAATTTAATTATGATGATTCTAATATTAGTTGAACATCATTGATTTATAATCACAAAGGAAGATTGATATTTCAACAAGAAAAAGAAGAAGAGATCTCAGTGAATTTTATTTTTCACTAAATAAGAAAGAGAAGAGAAGAGAAGAATATTTTGTGACCAAATTGAAATAAACTAATTATAATTTGGGTCAGAAATAATTCAGTATTCATCAGTTCACAACACATTTATATTTTTTTACTAGTATAAGAAGAATGTTTTGATTCTTTTAGGTTTTTTCTTAGAATAGGTAAAATAGTTACTTGCATACTACTAAGAAAGTAAAAAAGTGAAGAATAAGGTTGTGGAAGAACAAATAAGAACCGTGACATCCAATAGATCTAAATAGGTTGAATACACTCTTGATGTTACAAACCATTATCAATAAAAAGGATATTATCTTCATAGGGAGTATAGATATCAATATAAGTTCTGTAAAACATGAAATGTCACATCACTATAGTGAATTTAAATTGAAAGGTAATTTCTTACTTGCTATAACAACATTTAAAGGATTACATTCTAGTGGTTGTGTGATCAGGATTATTTCCAGACCATGCTAATGACTAGATACTCTTACTGATAAGTGAACCTTGTAAAAATATTGTGTACTTTTATTTACTAAATTAATATTATTTCATGAGATAGAGAAAATAGAATAAGACAATCAAGATCCTAACTATCAAAGAGGTAAAGTGATAAAATGTGGAATTGAATTAAAAATTCTCCCAAAGTGATTCACCCCCCCCCCAAACACACAATGTTAGGCATATCTAAAATGAGTACATTCATAATTATCGAGGTAAGGTTCATCTCTTTTAGATTATCTGTAGTGCATATATTATCATTTAAAGACTTGAGTTCCTTTTATGACTCAAAAATGAAGTGAAGTTTTGGTTAAGATTCAAATACCTTGTTGTATAAGTCTATATCTACCAAGAACATGATGAATATGAAAAATAAAGAGAATATAATTTTGAAGAATAATTCCCTCTTATCTAAAAAAGAGTAAGTATTTGTTTCGCTATGCCTTGCTAAAAATGAATAAATGTCTCGCTTAGAAGTTAATGAGAATGTGACTCAATTTTTGAATAAGAAGATGGATAATCTTCCTACATCTAGTGATTAGGATGTATGTGTTAGTGCATTTAAAAACTTTCCTCAAGATGAAAATACTAGCACAAGTGGTGTTGGTGATCAACCTAAAACTATTTAAGAATTATCAGTCGATAGATTAAGAGTTATTCTGCATGTTATTTCTGAAGATTGATCATACCATGTTTTTGGAGTCTTTAAATGTATGTAGGAAGAGATCACCCGACTTGAATAATAATATGATGTTTTGGATAAGACCTTGAAAACAAAAATTGTTCAGTGTCTAAATCTATCTAGATAGGTTGAAATCTTTGATTCAATAGTGAGGTAACATTAAATAATTTCCTAAAAATGGATCTAAAAAGTTTAAGAGAAAGATGGAGTCAAAAATACTCTATAAGAAAATATCCATGCAGTTGAAGTGAGATTGAAAAATTGAACTGATGTTAAGGGTTGGAAACTGGAAGAAATATCCAAGATGATCAATGAACATGACACTTTTATTTAGAAAAAATTTTAGCTACATGAAGATAAAGATGAATGAATGAAGAATTTATGGGAATAGAATATTATTATTATTAAAGATCATAATATTATCCAAAGTATCAAATGTCTAGAATTGGTAGCTCAGTTGGCCAATATTGAGAAGACCCATATTGACACTACACAAAAGAAGGAGATAGTTTTTCAAAGTACTCAATGTTCATTAGAGTATATGAAGGTATAAATAACTCCAACATGTTACAATAGTATCATGAATTAATTAAACGATGTATCAAAAATAGATGAGAATAATCAGGTATCATCCATACCATCTTGTACAAATGTTTCTAAACATGTTATCATTAAAAATGTATGTTGAAAAGAATAATATGAAAAATTATGGATGAATAAATATGATAATAAACCTATAACCATGAATAATGTGGATAGGAAAGAAATTATGGAATTTGGTTTCCCTTAGAGAGCATAAAAATCATGAATAATACCAAACAATCTAATATAGAATATATCCGAAAATAAAAATTTGTAGGTCAATGTTGGTGCTGAAACATATTTGGGTAGTGTGCCTTAAATTTTTGGGACAATCCCCATAATGTAAAGGGATAAATCAATCCTATATCAAGGGGGAGAATTCTATATTATAATTAGTAATGTCTATAGGTTTAGAAGCATCTGTATACTATAAAAATATTTATAATTCTTTATAACATTTGTGTAGTATGAAATCATAGTTGTCAAAAAGTTGGTACATGCTCATCCCAACATGTATACAAAGAAGTTAAGAAAATAAGATCACAAAATCATACATGGAATAAAATATAAACCTTTGTAATATATCATAATAATTTTGTGAATAGAAATCCTCCCATTAAGGTACCAAATATGAATGGTGAGAAAACTATAGATTCTAAATCCAATAATTTGAAGTGTAGTGCACCCAAAAGAACTACTAAGAGGGATGAAACTGAGAATAACCCATGTGGAAGATCCAAACATTCACCCATAGTTCCAAATGGCATGTTAGTTATCTGCCATGATGATTTTGAAAGAATGATAAACATGGAAGATGCACAATAAAAATATAGTGAAAAATGGAATGAAAATATTCCACATGATGAAGAACAATTTCATGAGGGTTTATTAAGAAAATGAAACTCTAGTGTTAAATAAGTTCCGTGTGAGAGATGTAAGAAATATGGGCTCATTCCAAAATATTGTTTAACCTTACTACCATAACAAGAAGAATTCATCATGAGGAGATATAATGTATCATTCATGAAGGATATTAAGAAGAAATATTCTCCACACAAGTCAGAAGAGGATGTGAAGAGATCCATATTACCTCAACATAAATCAAAACAGATGTTTAGATGTGCAAGAATTAAGACTATAGAAAATCAAGCAATTTGGTTGAGAAGATCATCTCAATAATTCTATTCATATTAATGAAGTATGGATGATCCACCTTATTCCCTTAATCTTTGAGTATTGTATTTTTTATTATAATTCATTTATTTGAAGGTGATGCATGTTCTCAGGGGGAGAACCTGAGAAGTAGTAAGTGTTTTCAATTCTTGATAGCTAAGATGAATAAGATACCATCCTTTAATGAATCCTATATTGATATTTAAATAATATTATTATGTAGTATCATGCTTGATAATGTTGAAGAATGTGATGTCCTATTTTGGATATCCAGGATATAGAATATTCTATCTTGGATTGATCTTATTTCTTAGTATTATGTGGTAAAAATGTTATAGAAGATCATCCTTGGTGAAGTTTTGATAGTTATATAATATGGACTGTCACAAGTTCAAGACCCATTCTCTAGTATTCTCCATAATATAATTTCATTAAATCAATTCTTGAGGAGATCAACCATTATTAAGATAATGGTAAATATTCCCCTTGAGGGGAGACAAATGAAGATTCTTCTAGAATTATTTTTTCAATTAGTATCAAATATAATTATTCTATAAATTTCTTAAAGATCATATCATTATAAAAGGTATGTATCTATTAATCTCTCATCATTGGTTATCAAAAATAAAAATAATTACAAAGGGGTAGAAATTAAATTAATCAATTTCATATGAAATGTGGAAGTCCCCCATGGTCTTTTATCCTATTTATTGCACTTGAATGTTTTTATATATTTTTTGAAGTGAGTGTAGGAGTTTCAGGTTGATTTTTCTTAAAAAGTTTCATCTCGTATTTAATAATTTCAGCCCATAATGAAAGTGAATAATCCTAGAAGGAAATTATATGATTTCTCATTTCTTAAGGTATCATGATCATTTGGTAATGTATAGATATTTTTTCTAAATAAAATACAATTGTTTTCTACACCAAGAACAACTCACATAGAATTATAGTGAAATGGTGGATCACACATTGCTTAAGTATGGAATGATACCCTTTTCCCATGAACTTTGTATTTCTAGTCAATAAGGGGGAGATAAAGTGAAATAAAAGTTTAAAAGGTAAAGGGGAGAAAGAATATAATAATTCGAAATATTAACACAATAATTTGGAAATAACTTTGAAGGAATTTCCAACAATACAAAGGGGGAGTTTGAAGAGCCCACATTTCAATGGATTGTATTTTTTTCAGATGATTTTTGTTTGCAGACAATGATGAAAAATGAAATATGAAGTTTTCATTGATTCCAATATGATAAAAAAGTTCTAAAGTTAATGTAACTTTGATAAGTTCCTAAAGTCTTGAAATTCAAAGAAACATTTGAATATTTTTAAGACTTTGAGTTTCATGGTGATTCTTTGAGAATTTTTTTGGACTCCCTCATGGTGATTACTAGAGAATTTTTATGGATTCCATTATCATGAATAGGAATTTAAGGTCATATAGTATTTTAATGTTGAATGAGAACCATGAAAGTGTTAACCTAAGGAACATTGATATTTAAGTTTGCATGATGGATAACCATGCCATATAATTAGTGCATGAATAGTTAAAGATGAATAAATGGTTAGATGGATTTATATTTGAAGACAAATTGTGAACGTATTGAATATTTTTTATGGATACATAGCATTGTATGTCATGATTGAGAAATTCTCCATATTGTTAACTAGGATAAATGATGAAATAATCCGAAGTTCAAAATAATTGTGTCATAAGTGACACATTGTTTACATCAAAGAAGTAGGATTATTTGAAATTATTTGAAATTTATATTCAAAAATGTATGGAAGAAGAGGAATTGAAGAACATGAAATATTTTAATGTTGCATGAGAATGATGTGTGTGCTAACATGAGGAACATTAATATTATATATTTCATAAAGGAGAATTGTTCCATATAATTAGTGCATGAAGGGTTGGAGATAATGAAATGGTTATAGGATTTGTAAATAAAGAGAAATTATGAATGTCATGGAGAATTTTCTAATGGAGTTCAAAGTGTGGAGGTGGAAAATAATTTTATATTGAATTCCATTGTATTCATGGTTTTTTAACTAAGTATTTTTTGGTGTTTTTTTTAAAATAGTGGTCTAAGATGACTAGCCAGCCTCAACTAATAGCTTATATAGGACATTGGGTGGACTGCGCCCAAAGGAGGCCAACCATGCCAGTATGCATAGGCAGCATAGAGTGCCTTGTGTTAGCCATGGGTACGCCTGAAGGCTTGCATGATGTGTTCCAATATACTACAAAGAATTGGGATCATAGGGTGCCTACAAAACCGGTATGGAGCACTATCGAGGGGAGAGAAAAATTATGATCCTCTCTCTCTCTAACACTTGATTTATATAGTGTGTAGAAGAATCTACGAGCATGTGAAAGGTGTTTACACCCTTGTTGTTCCTTAGGAAGGAGGTTAATTCCACGCAAATTGATACTTTTACGAAGAAGAAATACCGCTAACACGCAATTGGTGTGTAAACACCCTTTTCATGCTTCACATATTAGAACTAGTTTGATGAAGCTTAATGATCGAGCCATAGTGCATGATTTTTTTACTCTTATGGTGTTTCCTAAATATGTTATACATATAAACCAAACATGACTATACTATTTATACATTTTATACACAATAGACATATAAAAACAAACCTATAATGTTTATTTGTGCTAAGAGAACCAGATGTGCTCCTAAGTGCATACTTGCACGAGAAAAAGAAGAACTCATATCGTTTGAGATTTCATATGACACCAAGTACTTGAATTCACAAACTATTGATAAAAATGGGTTAAAAAAACCAAACTTGGTAGTTGAGTGGAGAGGGAGAGAAATAAGGGAGGAGGAAGAAGTTTCATGTGTTTTTACATAAACAATGAGAAGTAAGTGCACTGTCTGAAGTTTTTCAAATGATTTGAAGAATAAAAAATACCATGCTTAAAAGTTTTACTCAAAAAAATACATAAAATGATAATGATAAAAATGGATATGGGGCATGCACATGAACCATGATTGTATTAAGTTAATAATTCAAGAGGATAAGAATATGAGTCTATGAAAGATTATTCTTGCATGAAATATCATTGAAGGTACAGGGAAATTTAGTTGAACAAACATCTTCTACACTAGGAAAAATAGAAGAGAAATGATACTACATTCACTGTTCATATTTTGTATCATAGAAGAATAATGTAATTTTGATGATGCTAAGATTATCTGACATTCATTGATTTAATAATCATAAGGTAATTTTGTGATTCTATAATGAATAATAAGAAGAGGGCTCAATGATGTTGGTTTTATATTGAAGAAGAAATAGAAAATAAGAGAAGAAGATTTGGTGACCAAATTGGTATCGACTGATTATAATTTGGGTTAGAGAGAATTTAGTATTAATTATTTCACAACACATTTATATTATTTTGAATAGTATAAGAAGAAGATTGGGAAAAGTTTAGTTTTTTTTTTGAAGAGGAAAGAAGAGTTACTTTCATTCTACTAAGAAAGTAACAAAGTGAAGAAGAATTTTGTGGGATAATAAATAAGAACTGCGAGATCCAACATGTCTCAACTAGTGGAAGATTCTATTGGTGTTACAGATGATTGTCAACAAAAAGGAGGTTATCTTCATAGGTAGTATAGAGATCCAGCTAAGTGATGTAAAACATGTACTTCCAATTGACTATAGTGTATTCCAATTCAAAGTGTCTTTCCTACTTTTTGTATCCACACTTAAATGATTACTTTCATGTGGTTGTGTGGTGAAGATTATTTCTAGACCATGGCAAGGACTAGCTACTCTTAATGAGTAGTGAACCTTGAAAAAATATATTTTTCTTGTCTTTACTGCTTTAATATTATTTTATGTGAAAGGTAAAACAGAATAAAATAATTTAGATCCTGAAAGGTCGAAGAGGTAAAGGGATAAAATGTGGAATTCAATTAAAAGGTATCCAACCCCGATTCACCCCCCCCCCCCACTCTTAATGTTAGACATATCCCAAACTAGTCCTTTCACATGTATTGAGTGTATTCTGGAATGCAGTGATAAAGTGGTGTATCCAAGTTTATGATTGGTGATAGGTCAGGATGGAGAGATCATGAGATAGAGATAGAAATCCTCCAGGTGTCATAACATTGTGTGAGGCTGATGCATATTAGGATTTGATCCTCAATATAGTGGCATTTAGTCAACATAAGGGTGATGTTTTTTCACATATTGATCATTCAAGAATGGTGTTGGTGAGGTGATTTTCAGAGAGATTGTAGAGGCATGTCAGGGTGTGGTTTTCACAAATGTTTTTCTATTCTCTCATTAGTAATTCATGTTTGGGAATTGCTGGGATTTATTTGTATACATTAATTTATAGTGGTCATTTTGGAATTACCCTGTGGGTTTTTACTCCTTCTAATTGGAGGGTTTTTCAACATTAGAAATTTTTTGTGATGATTTATTTATTCTACTTTATCTCACTTCCTTATTTCATAGAGTTTCTCACAAATTTTTTCTCAATAGGTTTTTGTCCTGAGATCTGGAATCGCCCCCAAAAAGTGATATCAAAGGTGATTGTTCAGGCTTGCAATATATAGATGGAATTTTGGATATTTTCAAGAGGGTTGATGGTGCATGAGGTAGGCTAGGGTTTGGAAAACAAAGTAGGTTGAGAGAGGTGTTCCAGGTCTTACACCTAATTCTATTCTTCAGAATGTGCGATTGGTGAAGAAAGAATTCAAATTGAAGATCGAGGTGATGCACCAGCTTCTTGGGATTTTGAGAAGAGAGAGAAATTTTTTTGTGGGTGTGACATATTGTTTCAAAATCATAATCATGGGGAGATATATATTTCAAGTTTTGGTATTGTTCGATAGGACATTGCATATTCAGATATGGTGAAGACTTTTGTGTTTGAATTTTTTTAGGGGAAGTCATGTTTCTGTTAGAGTTGAAAAAGGGGATTTTTATTTTTCCAAAGAGGATGATGGTTGGTATGATGAAAATAGGTTTTATTTCCAACTGATTATCTGGGATGGTATCTCTATTGATGGGATAAACGGAGAGATTGATAAGATATAGACTGTGGGTGTTTCCAAATTTGAGAAAATATGATTTTTTAATTTGATATTTTTTTATCCTATCATGCAGATTAGGATGCATGTGTTTCTTATAGAGTGATACAAATTTTATATCGATTTAGATGAGATAAGTGTCTGATTCTTAACCTAGATAAAACATGGTAATTTGGAAATTTAAGATACAATATTTTAAATCTTATTTGTATTGGAAAAATGAAAATGTGAAGGCTTTCAAAGGGGAAGCAACTGGTTAAGAACAAAAAGGGAGCTTCTCAAGATGTATTCCACTAGGATCAATGGGAAATAGGATGCCACATTTTTGGTAGACCATGTGGAACATCAGTGATGTTGAATAAATAATCAACATAGGATCTATATTATGACGGAATGTCGCGTTTGTGGTTTCATGTACCATGAATCGAAATTCAACAAGTGCGAAGTAGGAAGAAAGTGATCAATGATTGGGGCCATGAATCGACAATATTCTTGACTACATGAGGCCCAGCTAGTGAAGACTCTCCAAACATAGTTGTAAACAAAGCATTATAGATCTCGTACCTCTTTTCTTTCTCCTCCTCTTGATAGAGATCTCGAAGGTGAGACAACAGCTATATGCATCCATGTCCTCATATTTCTTTAAAATCTTATTGCACATGGATGATAGAATGAAATAGTTAACATCTATAGAATCATTAAAATTCTTTTCATAAAGTTTTAACTCTTCATCACTATCCACATTTCCAACTGCCAAAGGAAATGACACTACAAATAAAGTGACTTGTACCAACAGAAAATTACTAATAGATAATATATCTGTTGGTAAAAATGAGTAATTAAACCAGATATTAAATTCTATTGGTATTAATTATAGGTACCGAAATTTTTTTTACCAAAAATATATCTTTTTATATTAGTAGTTTAATACCAACAAATATTTTACTGGCATTTTATTCTGTTGGTTTATCATAGTATCACCAACAATTGTCTTATCAACAAATGTAAATGTTGTTAATAATTATTTATAACAAAAACCATTTCATAATTATAAAAAAATTGTTTTAATAAATTATTCAATAATATCACATATTCTAATAAAAATTGTATATATATTTATGATATAAAATTGTTGATAAATAATCTAAATTTTTGGTTACTCGAATCACGTGTAAATTAGTTATATGTATGCAATAGATTTTTTATTACAAAAAATATATAAATTTAAAACATTATATATATATATATATATTTATTATGATATTTTATTCAAATTATTATTTTCCATAAACTGTTATTTCTATGTTTAATTATTAATTTATAGAAAACAACATAACAAACCCCAATTCATCACCCCTTGTTCCAAATTGTTGTTGCGCCATTGATGGTACACTGAAAACCCTAAAATTCCACTCTTATTCTTCTCCATCAGTTCTTCCACCACTTTTTGATCAAATTGTTGCGTTATCGTCCACCCTTTTCTTCGTTCTATGTTCCCATCGCTTGCCATCCCTGTTTCTCTGTGCTACCTACCGCTTCACTGGTGATCCACTTTCTGCCCCCACATGCCCAGTCCATCATTGTTTCCATCATCACCCCCAAACCAAATTAATACAAGGGGCTCAATTAGGATTTTTGTTGAAGTTCAAATTCTTATATAGAACAATGATCAAAGGGATTTCGATCAGTGATACATGAAGTCAACCTTTGACGATGGATGCTGTTTGAAGATTTCATATAAAATTATGATGAGTTCGAGTTGGCATCTTGAAATGGACGGTTCTTGAAGAAAAAATCTCTGTAAAGTAGGTTTGGTGTCTAGATTCAAGGAATATTTCATGATGACGATGGAGCATCTCATTTGTTAAAGTATTTTTTTTGTTACAGTGATTGTTGAAGAAGACTCTGGAAAATTAGTTCGGTTGATTTACTAGTGAGTAATATTCTATAGATATCATTTTCATCGATGTAAATAAATAAGAGTCGAGCAGTAGGCCTGTTGTTTGGTTGTGGTCATTGTTTCAGGGTAGCATTGTTCGGATTCGATATAAAGTATTAGTAGGTTCATTCCCGCCTGTTGTTTTCTCGGTTCGAGAAGGTATTATGTAGTAGTCTGCTTATAGTAGTGGTGATCTCGGTAATGATGTTCGGGTAGGCTATAGTAGTACCTCATACTATTTTTATTATTCTTATTTATTTCTCAGTCCTTGTAGCATTATGTTGTGTAGTGTACTCATTTTTAGGTAGTTGGTTCTCTCTCTTTCTCTCAGTAGCATAAACTATAGATTCAATGTAGTTTTCTAGGTTCACTTTCTCTATTCCAGTAGACGAAGAATTCATTAATATCCTCCATCCAGTATAATATGTTCTCTTGTTTCATTCAAATCCTCCATACACTATAACTATAATCTGTTCTATTGTTTTAATTCATATATGTTTGTGATTCCATCTTAAATTCCATCATAGTTTAGTATAAATTTAATGCTAAATTTCATGCATGAATTATTATTAATCAGCAGATTTTAATTAATTACATGTCTTTTGATCATAATCATGGGAGATTAGATTTATTTCATGGATTATTGAAATTGATTCAAAATTATTTTCCTGAATTATGGATATATTATTGAATTAAGTTGGATAAAGTGTGTTGAAGCTATCTAACTATGGATTATAGCTATAGTAGAATTTTGCTCTTTTATATTTGATAATTTTGATTTGGATTGATTGATATATCATTGGATCTTTTTTGAAGTCGTATTTTTAATTCCTTGTGGTTGAATCATAGTTTTTTATTTCTAGTTTAGTTTTATTTCACTTGTTATTTTAAATATCTCATTTTTATATGAATTACATTGTCAGAACCATCCATCAATATAACAAACATAAGCAGAGTGAATAAATCACATTCCTCAAGATAAATGACTTGAGGTCAACACTAATATTACATTATTATGGTAGGGAAAACAATTTTTGTGTGGTGTTACATTTTCAGGCTAGGCTGGACATTCATGAGACAACAGTCAGAGTACTTGACAATATTTTTGATGAAAATAGAAGAAAGATCCTTTTCTATGAGCTCCCATAGATATTCCAGTAGGATATATACCCACCTTTAACCTTTAAAATTAATGAGTAATGAATATAATAATGTATCTTGAAAAGCACTTATACTTCCAGACTTCTTTCAACTGATGAAGTTAATTTTTAATAGGGTTTGACATTATTTCTATGTGTTTTCTGCATGTCAAGCTTAGGGAGGATGATGTCATTTGAGAGGGTGGTGTATTAGAATGAATTGAATGAAGGTATCCCACAATGCATTCCCCTGACTTGGAATTTCCACACAACATACAGAGGGATCTGCAAATCTAGAGGTGAAACCGGGAAAAAATATTTTGGCAATTTCCCTTTTCTTTAATTTTTTTGTTACCTTTGGTTTTTTAGAAAGCTAAATTCCTTAATGTTCTTCAATGGTTGTATGATTTATATGATTTCAAGTAAGGATTTTCATAATGAATAAACATTACAACCTATATGATATTTCATATCATTATCCATTTCTTATGGAGTCATAAACCTAGTAAAATGGTTTTTAAATTATAATTTATTTTTTTATCCTCAAATGTTTCCAATTTATAATTCATGTCTAAATTTATTTGTTTCACGTAATTTTGGGATAATTCCATTCATCAACAAACAATAAATTACATTATTCTATTTTACTTTCATATTATATGTTCCTCACATCATACACTTAATTATATTTGAAATTAGTGTTAAATGGTTTAGTTATACTATTAATCCCATATGCAGAATACTGTTGGTGAGGGATATTTTTTCGTATAAAAAATCGGATGATCTATGAATGTATACCACTTTATTATTTTCCATCACTCATGCTTTCAGATAATACACAATAACCATAACTATATGTAGTTTTATTCCTATTGAATCAGGTTTTTCTGATAACATCTCAACTATATTCAGAAATTATATCAGTAGTTGTGGTTTATTTATGTTCATCTGAAATTTTATTAACTCAATGCTAATTTTCAGTTCATCTTAAATTGCTCTATTACATTTGCTGTTAATTATTTTAAGATCCACATAATCACATCTGTTCTGACCAGTTTGAGCTCAAACCCTCTACATTCAATCCCACATATAAGGCCAATCTATAATAAAACATATCTTTATTGGAACGCCGGTTCTTTAATTTGATACAAGAGTTTATTTGAAATTATGATTTATATGCAGGTAAGTTACAACAACAGTCTGTTTTCATCATTGAACCACATATTTACTGATTCAAAAGTTTTACTTGAGAATAAATATATATTTAACTATATTTCAATTGTAGGTTACAAAATCTACCCCTTGAAATGATGAAGAAAATTCAAAACTATAACAGATTTTATGAATGATGTGTTTCCTTTTGGAAGAAACGCTTCCAATGAAATAATTTGTTACAAAAAATTGTAATGCATCTCCATCATTGATCATATGAACGTATGGATTTGTAACATTTGGGATGATTTACATATATATCCATTTCAATTTTTTTAAATTAATTATATATTTTACATTAAAAATATTGTGTCTTGTGTTTCTCCAGATATAGAGTGCAATTTTTAGTAAGTGGTCATAGTGGATTTATCATTGTTGTACTTTTTTAGAAAACAAGTATTGCAATTCATATCAAATGCTATGTTAGAGCTTAAAGATATTCAGATTCAGGTAGGCATCAAATTGTCATCTATATTATTTTATTATATTCTTTAAAAGGTATAACAAATTTTGATTTCTTTCTTGTAAGATAGTGATGAATTTTTGTTCGCAACACAAAGAAATATCATCAAATCCAAACCAGTTGGTAAGCATTTTTTTTCCCTTCTAGTTCTAATTCAATGATTTTGACAAATAGTTTAACTAGAACTGTGAGTGGGTGCCAATTTTTTAGCATTTCAGGAATCATGTGCTTTGAAGGTGAGATAATTGATTCATCATTAAATTATTACTTCACTTCTAGTGGGCATCTTCGCATTTAGGAATAGGAAGGAGCAGGGTTTCAATCCACTATCCATGCAATGTTCGGGCTGATTTTACCCTAATTTTTTAACTTGTTCTGTGAGTGGGTTCAGTTTTTTAGTATTTTAGGAAATATGTGCTATGTGGGTGAGATAAATGATTCATCATTGAATGAATACTTCACTTATGGTGGGCATCTTTGCATGCTGGAAGAGGAAGGATCAAGGTTTCAATCCACCACCCCTGCAATGTTTGGGATGATTTTCCCCTAAATTTTTAACTGGTTCTGTGATTGGGTGTCAGTTTTTCATCATTTTAGGAATGATGTGTTGTGCAGGTGAGATAATTGATTCATCATTGAATGAATACTTCACTTCTGGTGGGAATCTTGGCATGCAGGAAGAGGAAGGAGCATTGAATTCCCTGGATGATATGGACAAACTCACACATCGACAGGAGCCGTGAATTTCAGACTTTGCTGGTGAACTCACACAAGGACAATCGGCCCAAAAATAACAAAGGTACCAAAAATAACATAGTCCCTCTCAATTTTAATAAGCATTTACTACTGTTTAAATATAAAGAAAGAAACAACACTACATTTTTTTTAAATGCTTCTTATAAGTAAAAATTTCAAGTCCCTTTTTATAGTGTTTCAAATAGTCAAATGATACCTATATTTGACTCATTCAGACTATTGGATATGTCAACAGGGATGATGAAAAATTCTCACTATGCAATTTTTTTTATACTTCCATTTATTTCTAAATTTGTTTCAATTAATATATATATTTTACACTAATTTGTGGGTTTTCTCTTTGTTTTTTGTTGATGTAGATATTAGAGCTGATGGGTGCGGCATAGCGGGGACTTGAGTTTTCTTGTTGGTACTGAAGCTGGATTGATTTGTTTCTAACTAGTACTGGAGTTAGCTTGTTTTTGGGTATGCTCTTCGGCTGTGTGTGGTGGATATCTTGAAGATGAAGGTTGTGGTATGACAAAAAATTGTGTTTTATCGATGGAGTTAGAGCTGACTCGTGAGTCCTGGCTCACAGGCATGGATGAGCTAGTGCTGGAGCTGACTCGCTGGTGTGGGTTGCTGGTATGGGTCATTGGTGCTCATTGGTCCCCGGTGATAGAGCTAGTTTTATGGCATATATGGACTGGTGTTGTCGTTGGCATTGTAACGACCCAAAGTTTCATTAATGGAAAATCCCTCTTGATCCAGTTAAATGTTTCTTTATGAAAAATGCTTTTATAAGATGTCAACTTCTTTATTTTTACGTTAAGATTTGTGACTGTTACTTTTATAGCTGTTGAACAGTGATCATCTGAGTAGTATAAATATAAGGCTTTAACGAACCCATTTCTACTCAGACAAAGGAAGCGATGGCCTCATCCAGTAGAATTTCCTCATACAAAGCCCATTTGTCGGAGCTTGGAAAAGAGGTGGCATCTTTGGGCTTCGCCCTTGACCAATCCCAAGCTGAGCTTCATTATGTCAAGCTCGAACGTGATCGTCTATGGGAAAAGTGGAAGTTTATAGAGATTACCACTCGAGCGATGTTATCCGAGCCGCCCCAAGAGTCTGTCACCATCGCACACCTTACCCTTAAGTCTTATGTGGCTATTTTAAGGGGTTATATAACAAATAAGTCATACCATGTTCATGTACATTATTTTTGTATATAATAATGAATATAATTTCTAGTCATTTTTGATACATTGTAAATAGTTTTTAAAGTACAAATGGTGTTTTTAGTTATTATTTAATTAAGAATTATATTTTATTAAATTAAAGTATTTTTGAATTAAATAATATTTTAATAAAATATTATTATTAATATTAAATTAATTTTTATTAAATATAAATGATCTTATAATTTTATGAATGCAATTAAAATTTTTATTAAGGTTTGAAAGCCATTTCTGTCAAAACCCGTGAATTTTTTATAAATGTCGGTTTTTATTTTAAAAGTGAATATTCACATATTTAGAAAATTATTTAGATAAAATAAATATTATTTTTGGAATCAGAACATCGAATTTATCCAACGGTGAATTTTTCATAATTTTCTGAGACAGTCAAATTTTTGGGTAAAAATTAAATACCGTTTAAATATATAATGTGTTTTATGACATCATAATGACCCAATGGTGATGTAATAAAATACCATAATCCTTATGTTCGGCCAATATATGTTTTATCATTAAAATAATGAGGTTTTGGGTTTGATTGGCTTACTTTTCAAAGCATTAATGAACCCCTCAAGACTTATTCAACACTTTGCCTTTTTAAATTAATCTCCATGGGAGTGTGACTCACCTCCACATAAGCAACCCTAATTTTTTAATAATTTCGGACCTCGGCCTTGTAAAATATTGTTTTCCTCTTTCCTCTTCCAGAAACCATGGGCAAATACCATGGGATGGTTTGTGGTTTGGATTATTTTAATATAAGGGGTCCCAAACCTAAATAATAAAGAATTCTCTCACCTTTCCTATATAAAACCACCCAAGCTCCCACTTCCTCCTCACTAAAATCCCTTGGAGTTCGTCCAACCTCTTCCCTACTCTCTCTAGAATCCTCCCAAGGTGCCCCAAGCTCCCAATAAGCCTCTCACAAGCCTCTCTCTAGCCTTTGGAAACACACTTCCAAGTAAGGGTTTTTCTTCCTTTCTCATTTTTTTCAATTTTCTTTAAGTTGTATTACCCTTTTAATTTCAATTATGAATGTTGGGGTATGGTTTAGAACCTCTCCCATACTGACCTCTTATTGTTTGAATGATGGGAGACCCCTTTCTCTCTAATTAAATGCCTCCCATGTACACCTGTTATTATGCCGAAATTCCGAAAGGAACCTTTTTCTCCTCTTTTATATTCAAGCAATACTTTTGTATCATGAATCTAAATTCCTTTTCAATTTTTGGGACATGTTTATATATGACCTCCTTACTATCCATTACATGTAAATATTATGAGGAACCCCTTTCTCTCTCATCAACCTTTTTTATGAGTTCTTATGTCACGCCGTTATGCTGCCGAAATCGCACCGATTTTCTAAGCCAATGTCATTGTGTAGTGAATACCATGCCCATTTCTCCATCAAGGGTATTCACCTTTATGCACATTTACTTATTGATTGTAAAGTTTCATGTATTAATTCCATATTCCTTTATCATGGAATAAATGATTATGTTTTATGAATCCATGTTTTATGATCCATGTGGCACACTTATGCATGAAATGAAATGTTTAAGAAGGGTGCGCCCTAATAGCACTCCAATGCATTGGGTAAAGTATAGTACCATGATACGTCATGTGAAATGAGTGTTGACTCATGCTAATTCAATTGCAACGAGGTTTTACTCGTGCTTCAAGTGCAATGAGGGTTTACTCATGCTCCATGTGCAATGAGCCTTGGCTCATGCTAATTCAATGTTAAGTGTTGTTGCCACATTTCCATGTTATGATTATCATGCTTTATCATAACTTTATGTTCATGTTACTCTTATGCTCTATTGATGTTCCTATTGCCTAACATGTATTGTACTCCTCATGTTATTCATTGTGTACTCCCTTACTGGGCTTTATAGCTCACCCTTTTCTTATGCATGTCCTCAGGTTATCCCATGCAATGCTAAGTACGAAGGAATGTAGTGGTCATGTAAAGGAAGTTTTTAATAAAGATGTTGTATTTCAAGTTTAAATTTTTTATGTAATGATCCTAAGCCCCAAAGACACTAAACCTCTCGATCTCCTTTTTTGTATCAAGTGAAGTTTTATGTAATAAAGCATGTTTAAGTTGTAATAAAAAGCAGGGTTGTCATAGTTGGTATCAGAGGATAGGTTTAGTTATTTTTGGGATTAGGAAACCCTAGTAAAGCCTTATATACAAGACTAAGTATAATAAAAACATCCCTAAGTTTTGGTAAATACTAAGTAAGTAGTTTATCAAACAAATACATCCCTGTCTGGATACGAGCAGGTAGAGGCGGCTCTGGCACAGATGTATCCTAGGGGTAAAACCTGAAAACACCACTTTGAGCTAGACTTGAACGAGAACTGGTGCACGACAACGGGCATTGCTGCACTCTTGGTTATGACACTCCCGGGGGATATGTTTTAATAAATTCACAATCTTAGTATGAACCCTTATTAAGGGAAAAATTCCCCTAAGAATATATGTTAGAAGGAAGATCATGAAAAGCCTGGATTGAATCCTATAGACTCATGAGTTAAAGAGATTAAAGTTTATTTATAAGTCATCAACTTTTTTCTTTGGATTACCCTTTATGTGTTACCCCTAACTTTCCTTTTATTCCAGCCAATGGCCAGTAATAGGAGAAATCGGGCTAACAACCATTGTGAAGATCAGTGTGATGATTGTACTAATGAGATGCCCAATCCAACGGGGGCGGGAATCGTGAACTTTGTCACGCTTCTCTCGCAACTAAATCAAGTTTTGAAGAGAAACACTGGTCAAGAGGAATGTTCAACCCCCCCCCCCCTAATAAAGAACAAGTCGCTATCAAGAGCTTCATGAGACAAAGTCCTCCTACTTTTAGTGGATCATCAGATCCCACGATCGCTGAGCAATGGATCAACTCCATTGAAAAGATCTTCTCTATCCTTCAATGTTCTGAACAAGAGAAGGTTCTCCTGGCAGCTTATCGTATGGAGGTTGAAGCTGATCAATGGTGGACATTGATCAAAAATATGAAGCCTGAGGAGGAGATTGAGGCTTTGGAATGGAAGGAATTCCGGAAGATGTTTTTCGATAAATATTTTCTATGCACCCTCCGTCTTAAGATGGAAAGGGACTTCCTTTCCCTCAAGCAGAAAGATGAAGAATCTATGGGAGCGTACGAGGAAAACTTCACAAGGCTTGAACGATACGCTTCCGGCTTTGTTGTTACCCCCGAATGCAAGGTTGACCGCTTCTTTGGTGGGCTGAAGCCTAGTTTGTGGAAATCATTAGCGATCCGTGACTTCGACAGCTATGAGGAAATTGTCCGATGTGCCCTCAAGGTTGAAATGGAGATCGGAGAATCACAGGGGTATCATGGGGACAAGAAGCGTAAGATGGACTTCAATGATGGTGGTCCGATGGATAAATCCAACGGCGCTAAGAAGTTTCAGCACCCCACTTTCCAAAAGTGTGGAAAGAATCACCCTGGAAATTGCCTTAGGGGGACAAGAAAATGCTTCAGGTGTGGAAGAGAAGGGCACCTAGCTGTTAACTGTCAGCAAGAAGGACCCGCGACTACGACAGAGGAGAAAAACACTCCGTTCGAACCTCAACGCATTGTTCAATGCTACAAATGCAAAGAACCGGGTCATTTTTCAAATCAGTGCCCTAATCCAAGGGTTATCGGAGGCAACCAGCAACCTCCAAGACAGCAAGGAAGAACTTTTTCCATCACTTCTGCCGAAGTGAACCCCGACAACGAAGTGTAGACAGGTACGCTAGTTATTCATTCAATAATAGCGAACGTACTTTTTGATTCAGGTTCTACGCATTCTTTTATATCTCAAAAGTTTAGTAGAACAATCCCTACACCACCACAAATCATGGAAGTAAAGATGTCGGTGAGTACGGCAAATGGGGAAATCATTACATCCTATGAGTATAAGTCCTCCCCTGTTATAATCTGTGGATTTAATTTCCCGGCGAACCTCATCATACTCCCTTTGGTGTAATTTGATTCAATTCTTGGAATGGATTGGCTTTCCTTATATAGAGCCAACATAAATTGTCGGGAGAGGGAAATAACACTCCATATGGTGAATCGACCCCCGATTCTTTACAAGTGTCAAGAGGAAGATGAATCCCCTTTAGCTCCATCATCTCAAGCATGGATATTACTGCCTTATGAGCACGCATATCTGGCTCAGATGATTGAGTCCAAGGAAGAAACCACCCTTGAAGAAATACCTATTGTGAGGGAATTCGCTGAAGTGTTTCCCGAGGAACTTCCTGGTCTTCCTCCAAGAAGAGATGTTGAGTTCTCAATTGAACTTATACCTGGGGCGCTACCAATATCCAAGACTCCATATATAATGGATGTTGTTGAGCTTGAAGAGCTGAAGAAACAACTACAGGAGAATCTGGATAAAGGGTTTATACGCCCAAGTGCATACCATGGGGTACACCAGTCCTCTTCGTCAAGAAGAAGGATGGGTCAATGTGGCTTTGCATCGATTATCGTGAATTTAACAAAATCACGATAAAGAACAAGTATCCTCTCCCAAGAATCGATGACTTGGTTGATCAGCAACGTGGAGCACAATACTTCTCCAAGGTGGAATTATGGTCGGGATATTATCAAGTAAGGGTGAAGAAGGAAGATATACCCAAGACTGATTTTCGTACAAGGTACGAGAACTATGAATTCATAGTAATGCCTTTCGGACTCACCAATTCTCCAGCAATATTCATGGACTTGATGAATAGAGTCTTTAGAGATTACCTAGACAAATTTGTGGTAGTCTTTATAGATGATATTCTAATATACTCTAAAACCAAGGAGGACCATGAGGAGCATTTAAGAACTGTACTGGAGACTTTGCGCAAGGAGAAGCTCTATGCCAAGTACATCAAGTGTGAGTTCTGGTTGAAGGATGTCTCATTCTTGTCCCATATCATCACAAGAAATGGGATATGTGTGGACCCCTCCAAAACAGATGCAATTGAGGGATGGCCGAGGCCAACATCAGTAACTGATATCCGTAGCTTCTTGGGGTTAGCTGGATATTATCGACGATTTGTGAGAAATTTATCATGATTGTCCAACCCTCTTACCAAGATAACTCGAAAGGGAGTAAAGTTTTCTTGGAGTGATTAATGCGAATAAAGCATCAAGGAGTTGAAAAGGAGGCTTATCACTGCACCCGTGCTCACTTTACCCACAAGTGGGGAACTTTTTTTGGTATTCAGTGATGCTTCAAAGAAGGGCTTAGGATGTGTGCTGATGAAGAATGATAAAGTGATATCCTATGCCTCAAGGCTGTTGAAAATCCATAAGCGAAACTATCCAATGCAAGATCTGGAGTTGGCGGCGGTGATCTTTGCCTTGAAAATCTGGCGGCATTATCTCTATGGAGAGAAATGTGAGATATATACTGACCACAAGAGTCTTAAATATATATTCACACAGAAAGAGCTTAATATGCTCCAGAGAATATGGATAGAGCTCATCAAGGATTATGACTGTTCAATACATTACCACCCTGGGAAAGCGAACAAGGTGGCGGATGCACTAAGTAGAAAGGATCCAGCTATTCTATCAATGATGAGAATTGAGAAGGATCCAATCTTCTTAGACTTGATGAAGATGGATGTGGGAATCATAAAGAAGGGAACATCATTAATACTTTCACAAATGATTTCTCAACCATCTCTTTTGGAAAGGTTAAAGGATGCTCAAAAGGATGATGCGGGAATTCAAGAAAAAGTGGAAGCTATCAAAAAGGGAAAATCCTCAGAGTTTAATGTTAATGAAAAGGAATTGTGCGGTTTGGGAAAAGACTATGTGTTCCATCAAGTCTAGAGCTTAAGAAGGAACTTTTGGATGATGCACATAGTTCAAATTTCTCTATTCACCCAGGGAGCACAAATATGTATCGAGATCTCTGAGAAAACTTTTGGTGGGATAATATGAAGAAGAAGATCGCTGATTATACATCAAAGTGCCTGGTGTGTCAGCAAGTGAAGGCAGAGAGGCATAAGTCTAAGGGGATGATGCAACCATTGCCCATACCAGAATGGAAATGGGAGAACATCACCATGGACTTTGTCACCAGACTTCCAAGGATATCCAAAGGCAACAATGCAATCTGGGTTGTTATGGATCGTCTTACAAAGACTGCACACTTCATTGCTATTCGAGAGGATTTCTCTTTGGATCAACTGTCACGGATATATATCAGGGAAGTGGTACGGTTTCATGGAGTACCACTATATATTGTGTCTGACCGAGATCCAAGATTCACCTCTAAGTTTTGGAAGAGTCTACAACATGCTCTAAATACTGAACTGAACTTCAGTACGGCCTATCATCCTCAAACTGATGGCCAATCCGAGCGGACTATCCAAACACTTGAGGACATGTTGAGAGCATGGTCAATGGACTTTAAAGGAGGATGGGATCATCATCTTCCTCTGGTTGAGTTCTCTTATAATAATAGTTTCCACTCGAGCATCCAAATGGCACCATATGAAGCCCTGTATGGGAAAAGGTGTAGAACACTGGCATGTTGGGATGAGGTCGGTGAATGTAAGCTGCTTGGACCAGAAATGGTCGAAGAAATGGTGGAGAAGGTTAAAACCATTCAGCAGCATATCAAGGCAGCCCAAAGTCGACAGAAGAGTTATGCAGATAATCGTCGACGAGACCTTGAGTTTAAAGTCGGAGACATGGTGTTTTTATGTATATATCCGTGGAAGAAGGTCATGATGTTTGGAAAGAAAGGGAAGTTAAGTCCAAGGTACATCGGCCCCTTCGAGATTCTTGATTGTGTTGGGGTTGTGGCCTATCGACTAGCACTTCCACCTACTATAGCCAAGGTTCATGATGTCTTTCATGTATCCCTCTTAAGGAAGTACATACCGGACCCTTCACATGTACTCTCTTCCGAGGTGGTACAATTGGAAGATGATCTTTCTTATGAGGAGCAATCAGTGAAGATCTTAGATCATAGAGAAAAGGTTCTACGAAATAAGACAATGCCCCTCGTCAAGGTGTTGTGGAGAAACCACAAGTTTAAAGAATAAACTTGGGAGTCGGAGGATATGATGAAGCTGAGTTACCCACATTTTTTTTAGTGTGGCAAAAGGAAAATTTCGAGGGTGAAATTTCTTAAGGGGGGAATATTGTAACGACCCAAAGTTTCATTAATGAAAAATCCCTCTTGATCCATTTAAATGTTTCTTTATGAAAAAATTTTTTATAAGATGTCAACTTCTTTAGTTTTACATTAAGATTTGTGACCGTTACTTTTATAGTCGTTGAACAGTGATCATCTGAGTAGTATAAATATAAGGCTTTAACGAACCCATTTCTACTCAGACAAAGGAAGAGATGGCCTCATCCAGTAGAATTGCCCCATACGAAGCCCATTTGTTGGAGCTCGTAAAAGAGGTGGTGTCTTTGGGCTTCTCCCTTTAACAAGCCCAAGCTGAGCTTCATTATGTCAAGCTCGAAGGTGATCGTCTACGAAAAAAGTGGAATTTGATAGAGATTACCACTCGAGCGATGTTATCCGAGCCGCCCCAAGAGTCTGTCACCATCACACACCTTACCCTTAGGTCTTATGCGGCTATTTTAAGGGGTTATGTAACAAATAAGTAGTACCATGTTCATGTACATTATTTTTGTATATAGTAATGAATATAATTTCTAGTCATTTTTGATACATTGTAAATAGTTTTTAAAGTACAACTGGTGTTTTTAGTTATTATTTAATTAAGAATTATATTTTATTAAATTAAAGGATTTTTGAATTAAACAATATTTTAATAAAATATTATTATTAATATTAAATTAATTTTTATTAAATATAAATTATCTTATAATTTTATGAATGCAATTAAAATTTTTATTAAGGTTTGAAAGTCATTTCTGTCAAAACCCGTGAATTTTTTATAAATGTCAGTTTTTATTTTAAAAGTGAAAATTCACATATTTAGAAAATTATTTAGATAAAATAAATATTATTTTTGGAATTAGAATGTCGAATTTATCCAACGGTGAATTTTTCATAATTTTCTGAGACAATCAAATTTTTGGGTAAAAATTAAATATCGTTTAAATATATAATGTGTTTTATGACATCATAATGACCCAATGGTGATGTAATAAAATACCATAATCCTTATGTTCAGACAATATATGTTTTATCATTAAAATAATGAGGTTTTGGGTTTGATTGACTTACTTTTCAAAGCATTAATGAACCCCTCAAGACTTATTCAACACTTTGCCTTTTTAAATTAATTTCCATGGGAGTGTGACTCAACTCCACATAAGCAACCCTAATTTTTTAATAAGTTCGGACCTTGGCCTTGTAAAATATTTTTTTCCTATTTCCTTTTCCAAAAACCATGGGAAAATACCATGGGATGGTTTGTGGTTTGGATTATTTTAATATAAGGGGTCCCAAACCTAAATAATAAAGAATTCTCTCACCTTTCCTATATAAACCCACCCAAGCTCCCACTTACTCCTCACTAAAATCCCTTGGAGTTCATCCAACGTCTGCCCTACTCTATCTATAATCCTCCCAAGGTTCCCCAAGCTCCCAAGAATCCTCTCACAAGCCTCTCTCTAGCCTTTGAAAGCACACTTCCAAGTAAGGGTTTTTCTTCCTTTCTCATTTTTGTCAATTTTATTTAAGTTGTATTTCCCTTTTAATTTCAATTATGAATGTTGGGGTATGGTTTCTCACCTCTCCCATACTGCCCTATTATTGTTTTAATGATGGTATACCCCTTTCTATCTCATTAAATGCCTCCCATGTACACCCGTTACTATGCCGAAATTCCGAAAGGAACCTTTTTCTCCTCTTTTATATTCAAGCAATACTTTTGTATCATGAATCTAAATTCCTTTTCAATTGTTGGGACATGTTTATATATGACCTACTTACTGTCCGTTACATGTAAATATGATGAGGAACCCCTTTCTCTCTCATCAACCTTTTTTATGAGTTCTTATGTCACGTCGTTACGCTGCTGAAATCGCACCGATTTTCTAAGCCAATGTCATTGTGTAGTGAATACCATGCCCATTTCTCCATCAAGAGTATTCACCTTTATGCACATTTACTTATTGATTGTAAAGTTTCATGTATGAATTCCACATTCCTTTATCTTGGAATAAATGAGTATGTTTTATGAATCCATGTTTTATGATCCATGTGGCACACTTATGCATGAAATGAAATTTTTAAGAAGGATGTGCCTTGATAGCGCTCTAATGCATTGGGTAAAGTATAGTATCATGATACGTCATGTGCAATGAGTTTTGACTCATGCTAATTCAAGTAAAACGAGGGTTTACTCGTGCTTCAAGTGCAATGAGGGTTTACTCATGCTCCATGTGCAATGAGCCTTGGCTCATGCTAATTCGATGTTAAGTGTTATTGCCACATTTCCATGTTATGATTATCATGATTTATCATGACTTTATATTCATGTTACTCTTATTCTCTATTGATGTTCCTATTACCTAACATGTATTTTACTCATCATGTTATTCATTTTGTACTCCCTTACTGGGCTTTATAGCTCACCCTTTTCTTATGCATGTCCTCAGGTTATCCCATGCAATGCTAAGTACGACTGAATGTAGTGGTCATGTAAAGGAAGTTTTCAATAAAGATGTTGTATTTCAAGTTTAACGTTTTTATGTAATGATCCTAAGCCCCAAAGACACTAAACCTCTCGATCTTCTTTATTGTATCAAGTGAAGTTTTATGTAATAAAGCATGTTTAAGTTGTAATAAAAACCAGGGTTGTCATAGGCATGGCTGGTGTTGTTGCTGGCATGGGATGGTGGTGTCGCTGGCATGGATGGAGTTGCGAATGGATCATTGTATGGGTCACTGTATGGGTCATCATATGGGGTGTTGTGATGGATCCTGCATTTTTGTATTAAATTTAATTATAAATATAATTATTTTTTTATAATTTTGAACTAGTGTGAAATCAGTCTTCTGTTTAATAATTAATAATTATATATGATAAATTAAGAAATATAATATGAAATTTTACTAGAAATAAAAATATATTATTTTTATGTAAATTTAATTTATAAAAAAATATTATATGTTGAAAATATTATTTCTAATAAAAATATTTGTCATTAGAAACTGTTGCTAAACATTTTAACCAACATATATATTATCTGTTGGTATTATTATAATTGTAACAGAACTATTTTATCTGTCACAAAAACATTTAGTGACAGAGTTTTTACCAACAGTTTAGTGACAGGGAAATATATGTTGGTAAAACGTTTTACCAACATAAAATTGACTTTTACCAACAGATACACCCCTACTGGAAAAAGTGAAATATTTTGTAGTGTGATTCCTCCAACACATATAATTTCATTTCAAGGTGAAGGATAACTCATAGGTGCCTTTTCCACTATTAGAAATTTTTTCCAGTGAGAAGGTTATCCTTATCAAGTATATATAGAAATGATATGTTTAATTTCATTTTAATTTTGTTTCTAAAAAATAATATTTAAAGAATATTAGTACTTTATCTGATAAAATTTAGACAAATAAATAAATATTATATTTATTAATCTCCCACTATTTTATCAAAACCCAAGAGCCCTCACCATTGGCTTTATAATATCCTATTTCTTGGATATTAAAGTGGTAAGGATCCAAATTTCCCTTCTCATTACCCCAATTTTGGTTGTTCAAGAAACTTGAATGGTTTTTGGTAGTCATTCCAAATTCCAAATGCATTAACTCATTGTTTCTTGATCTTCTAAGTAGAAACCCCAATCCTAAAATCCTTAATTGGATTTCCTCAAACCATGCCTCCCAGTTATGGAATATCATGCTTTGGAAGTCAACCATTGATGTGAACGAATTTATGTCAACCCTTAAAATGAAGTTAGAATTCCTCAATAATTCAAAACACCCCATCTTTGGATGATGAGGCACTTTGAACTGTGGTTATATTTTAACTGAGGTAGTGGAAGGCTATACCAACATAATATATATTATTGAGGGTTTTTGTCCTTTTTATGCATAAATTTACAATTATTATCTTTATCACATTCTTGTTAATATTAAGTGGGTTTACTTAAGTAATTAATTATGTCTTAGATAACATTTATGCATAATCTAGTTTAGTTCAGTTCTATCTTACATGCTTGTTAATTCACTAATTATGTGATTGTGAAAAAACATCCATAATGAAATGACCATAAAACTTGATAGAAAAATAATAATAAATCTATATGATCATGAGCTTTACTAATGAATAGTGTATCTAGCAGTTGATAAAATAATCGTTGTCTTGGGAGAAAAACACATTGAACCAATTATGCTTCATGTTACAACTTTCCACCTGTCCACCCATGTATCTCTCTTGGATTGGTTTTTCCTTGGATCTAAACATGAAATTCCTCAACTAATATAGGATATTCATCCTTCACATTTTCTTTTACTCACACGCAAGTGGGGGGGGAAGGGTTTTACATAAAAGAATCCATTGTCACACAGACCCTTACATAATATGAGGAGAGTAGGCACGCAGACCAAAAAATTAAGTTGGCAATAAATTAAATGAAACCAATCACATACAATGGTTTTTTCTATGCTCCTAATCATCCACATGCGTGCAATGAATTATGCATTTAATAAAAATTGCAGTCAATTATAAATCATTTTTTATTTAATATAAATCACGCTTGAATCAATTATTATCTTCTTTGATTAATATATTCTTTTATCTTAATTATCATCTGAATTTTCTTGAGATTCTCATCCATCTTAATTGTAAACAAATTAAATAAATTCATTTGATATTAAATTTGTTGATAAATGTACCTTAGAGGCAATATAGTGAATAACCATCAATTTCTACCAAACAAGTATTATTCCCTTACATTGCTTACTCTTGTTGCATGTGGAATACACGAATTATCATGTACCTTCATGAAGTCTACTTCAAATTAATGATTACATGAATTACATTAGTTTTCGGTAATGTGTTATGCTCCAATTCACACTAAGTAACAACTATAATGTGACTCCTACATGAAATGTAGATTTGAACATTGCGTAGATATTAATTAAACATGTACATATATATATATATATATTAAAAACTCATCACATGGCATGTCCTGTCGACTTAATGACCACACATAAGAATATGTCAATAATATTTCAATAGTATAATAAATAAATTTTAAATCATCATAATTTGGTATAAGTACATAGTGTGTGTATTTGAGCTACATTGTATGTACATGTCTCACCGTATATCATAGGAACATGCCTACAGACATGGCATGTAAATAACTCCCTGGAAAATGGTGTACACAATGTCTCCAATGGGATATATGGTGTGTGATCTCTAAATTACAAGGTCACCAGTTAGGTAATCCATGTATGAAATACACAGAATGTTTGTAAATTAAGAGGACTACACACTATCCACATCGGCTACACAGCGTGTACTTCGGATGACCATGCGCCATGATAGCCCGATAAACATGCGGTGTAAGTTATAAATGCACCATGTTTCATCAATGAAAACAACATGAATTAATTCCAAATTAATTATCGATGCATTGAACAAAACTACATGACATGTATAACTGTGTTATCTAGCCAGAATCCTTAACACCTTTGGATGATTTCTTCAATTTTATTTCATTCATAAAATAAATCGTATTGATTAGATTGATGAGAAACAAAGGAGGAAGAAATATATCTTACAATTTGGATTATTAAAACAATTAAATGTGAATTGAAAATGAAATAAAAATTCATAAATCAATCAACGATCTTTAAATAGTTCTAAATAATAATGTGACCACTCTGATACCACTTGTAGGTTTTAGGAATAGCATAATCATACAATGGGTCCTACCTGAAATTTCTTTTTGTCATGATTTATGATCAATTCGAGATTATATGATGACAAACGTCGTGTTCAACATAATTTAATCAATGAAGATAGAATGTAGAAATCACATCGGAACCATAAGGGAGGATAATGAAAAATTATTTATAATTAATTTTATTAATTAAAGAATTACCTTTGATGGAATTGTTTCTTTATTGATTGGTCTATAAATAGATCTGTGTTCCACCGTCATTTCATTGTAGGAATCATGTAAAGATTCCCTCTATCATTGATCCATGCATGTTTCATAAATCTCAAGACATCATCAAATGAATCTTTGGGAACTAGCACAACATATCATTTTGCTTGCATCGTCTGCCTTTGATTGCCATGAGAACAACTTCCAAAGCATTCTCCTTGATCTCTCTTGACTTGAGAGGACTCGGTGGGGGAATATCGATCTCCATTCTTAGGATCGTTCTTGGAGAAAACAGATCTCTAGGTATTTAGGGGATTCCCAAAATTCATTGTGCACAACAAAAACAAATTAATTGTTTATTAATAAAATAATATAATTGGGTTTATATAATGCTAGGATTACAAATAAATAATTGCATAAGTTCCCCTTATTATTTATCTAAACCCTTGGAGAAGCCAATGTCAAAAAAATATTATTATTATTATTTATAGACATGCGATTAACATTGAGAATTAAATTAAATATTATTTAATAAAATAATGTTCAATATTATTATTTCTCATTGGACCTCAAAACTTGGCCTGTCATTCCTACATAATATTTTTTGGGCCTTGAATAATGATTATTTATTTATTAAATAAATATCACTACATTATTCTCAAATAAATAAACAAATATTATATTTACTAAAAAGTACATAAATATTTATAGAACACTATGTCCATAGATTCATTTAGGCTATATCATTTCCATCAATGGGCATGAGATATCAACTTCTACTAAATAACAAAAGAGATAAATCCTTTCTCACATTATTCATTAATGAAATACTACTCGCGACACACCCAACATATTCTACCTCATCACTAATATATTTCATCACGGTTTTCATTAATACATCAAAGTACATGACTAATAATATTAATTAATAATAATCTTAAAGTCTAAGGATTAATACACACGTTTGTAGATAGGAATATCCAAGGACACATATAAATGTGTATTTCCTTCCTTCGAGTCTCATTCTCATAATATCCAACACTGGATATTACCAAGGGAATACACCATGAGAAGGTGCCTAAAATTACTATGAGTATCCATCCCTGATATCATGTTTCATTTTTATTCATCAAATGATATCATCAGTGTATAGAACATATATTCAAGAACAGTGTTGTAGCACTTCTGGGTTCCAATCATATAGGGTATACCTACCTGTTACAGGTGATGTCAACACCTCTTATTCATAAGGTATCCAAACATGTTGATAAAAATTAGGCCCCTTATAATCTAGAACAAATATACTCAAACCCCCCAAACAACCCCTACCCCATGCCCCCTAGGGATACCTCTCCCCTCTTGAATTAAAATGAGGATCCTATTTCCCCCTCTATAAATGGACAGAAAAAACTTTGGATGTGGAAGAAGAAACAAATGGGGACTATGGAAGTGATTTAAATATGTTGTAAAAGGTGGTTCGGAAAGACATATGGAAGATTCATTAGATTTTGAGGAATTCCCCAAAATATGAAGAGTAACAGAAGATGGATGCATACTTGAAATATCATAGGTGTATGCTAAAACTGTATTGGTCATGAAAACCCATGATTAGTTAGGATGCTTTAACGTTGTTGCGATAAAAATTCCCCTGCTATGGTTTTCATGTATAAAACCATATTGGAATGTAAGGACATGGATGGTATCATAATAAAAGTGGGATTTGAAGGATTCATTTTGGTTTCCCATCTTTCCAATTTAGGGGGGGCTTTTTGTCCATTGGAAATAAGACATGGAGGTCTGAATCTCGTCCTTCTCCCCAAACCACATGTTTGCCTCCATTCACCAGACAAGCAGCCCAACATGGACCTTTGTGGGTTTCTTTCATTGGTCATCTAAAAGGTACAAATGAAAATCATGGAGGCTTATCCAATCCTTGAGCTAAATATGACTGAGGCGAAGAGTTCTAGAAGGGAAGCTGAAGTATGATACCTTCGTAAGGTCGCAATAGTGTAAGATATGAAAATGCACAATTAGTAGCGGTGTGAATCACAAAATGTGCAACAGACACGATCGACGGAGGTGGAAGATGTTAAGATTCTTGGTGAGTGACTGACTTCCCAAGGTTGTGATGGTGTATAGCGCAACTAAGATTCTTGGCAAGTCAAATAAAAATATTCATGTTTGTATTATTGTTTTTAACCTATTATTTTACAAATATAAATATGCATATTTGTATTGTTGTATTTAACCTGTAATGTAATCTTTGTTTCCTCCTACCCCGTAATGTAACCTTTGTTTCCTCCTACCATGTAATGTAATCTTCATTTCATCCTACACCATAATGTAATCTTTGTTTCTTCCTACCGTGTAATGTAATCTTTGATCCCTCTTACCATGTAATGTAATCTTTGTTTCCTCCTACCGTGTAATGTAGTCTTTGTTTCCTCCTACCCCATAATGTAATCTTTGTTTCCTCCAACCCTGTAATGTAATCTTCGTTTCCTCCTACCCCGTAATGAAATCTTGGTTTCCTCCTACCATGTAATGTAATCTTCATTTCCTCCTACACCGTAATGTAATCTTTGTGTCCTCCTACAATGTAATGAAATATTGGTTTCCTCCTACCATGTAATGTAATCTTTGTTTCCTCCTATTGTGAAATGTAATCTTTGTTTCCACCTACCGTGTAATGTAATCTTTGTTTACTTATACTCCTTTATGTAATATGCATTAAAATAGATTAACTATTTCCACTGCTCTGTTTCTCTCTCAATATAATCTCGTATGTCCAATAAAATGCATACCCCAAATGAGCCAGTTCTCGAGTATTTATAGTCAAATCACCACTAAAAAAACTTGTACGCACATCATCTATTTCGCGGCTACATTATATGTTGCATTGCATCCATTTGGTGTTCATTTTATCATGAAAACTGGGTTTCTTGAGATTTAGATCATAATGTAATGGACAGAATGATCAAATAAAGCTCAGAAGCATGGCTTGAGAAAACTGACATTGTGGCATGGAGATCTCGGTGAGCAGGTTATTTGGGGTTGGCTCGGTGAAGAAGATTATGTGAAAATAATATCATACGGCTCTTTAGAAATTGATCGAACTATCGGACGGTTGGTAGAAACATTTCGGATGGCTGAGATGATCGCACGGCCTAGATTATAATCCCACAAATCACATGGTTGAGGCTTTTCCATAGTTATAATGAACCACTAAAATTTTCTCCCACATAAAAATTAATTCCAACTATGTGGCTACTTTATAACACAAGGTACATACTTCTATATGAAGTCTTAGTAATAGAAAACATATATCCACTCCTTCAAATTCTCATTCCATGCTATACCGCTGAAGCCTTCTACCTTTTCACCCCATGGGCACCATAATATTTTGTTGCTTCTTGGGGTCGGATGACTGAAGAATTTAACCATCCTTCATACAGCATAACTAATAAAGCCAAATTCACAACAAGATTCAATGAAAACCATACACAATCATTCTTTATACAACATAACTCGAATTTTTCTTTGTTCCACTACCTCTACATGCACTCTCTATGAGAACACTAGCCACTCTCTTCCACGGCCCGCCCATAATGGCTGACTAGGGGTTGACTTCCCACCTATATAGTGTCAAAAGTCCCCTATGAGCACACATGTCACTCTCTTACTCTTCCTCTACATGATCTACCTATAGGCCCTTTTCTTACAATTAAACCTTGATAAAAACAAATATTTCATATCAATCCAAATTCACACTTAGATTCAATGTCAACCATACACAATCATTCTTCATACAAACTTAAATAATATTTTTTCATTGTTCCTCTGACACTATATATGCTCCATGTGGGCACACTAGCCACTCTCTTCCTCAGCCCACCCATAATGGTAGGCTAGGGATCAATTTCCCACCTAAGTAGTGTCGGTAGTCTCCTTTTCTATAGGCCCTTTTTTTAAATTTAAAACATTAAAAACAAAATAGTTCATATAAAGAAAAATCCACACTAATAATCAATTCCATGAATGCACTTCCCCTTTATTATCAAATTATAAGTGTCTCCCCTTCTGATTTAGAATTTTCATTCATAAAAAATAAGAAAAAATGCCTTTCTAATGACAAGATTAAATTTACAGGATTTGAAAATATCAAATAAACCCCTTACCGGAACATCATATATTCATGTGATATAATTTGTGATCAACTATGGTATTTGTTCAACTTTTATCCCCCTAATGGGATGAGCTTCATCCATCTACTTCATCATCACTGACTTTCTTCGTGAATGATTTTTAAGAATAATTTTATAAGAAATTGAAATAAAGAACTCCATGATGTATAGCCTTATTAATTCTATATAATATTTTCAAAGAACTCATAATCTTGAGGAATCCCCCTTAATAAAAGAAAATATACTGGTGACAACTTTGATAGGAACATTCTTTATTTATTTTTTGATTTCTAAATAAAAATCACTGAGTGATTCAATAAATTCTTCTAATTACTGCTTGAAAAATACTAATCAAAAGGATCTTTATCACTTGATTTAACAGATACTAATGATATACAAACATTATGACTATATTCATATTGTGATAAACCCTATTTCTTCTTCAAATTCTTTCTCAATTTCTTGACTCTTTCTTCTTTATGTTCTTCATTGTTTTTCTAGAGACCTCCATGTTTTCACTGACAGAGATAGGAAATGAACATACCATCTAAAACAACTCTATTACTTCTTTGAATTCAAAAATTCACTTCACATAATTCTGATACAGACAACTTGAACAATAAGATAGATCCAATCAAAGGTGTAACCTATGCTCTCATACCAATTTAAGTGTCCATTGTATCATTAAATTACACTGAGAGGGGTGAATTAGTGTACACAAATTTTACCAATATTTTATTTCTTCTCTCTTACCCCTTTTTAATCTGAACCTCTTCACTTGTTATAATGAATGGATCTTCCCTATTTACAAGCACAATTATACAACATTCTGGAAAGAAATTAAATGTATCACAGCCCATAATATGTTTACAAGGTTATCCCCTGAGATAGGTGACTATGTCCTTGCTGTGTTCAGGATGATTCGAGACATAGATTCTCCACTAGAAATCCATCAAAAATTACAAGTGGGTTAGTCAGATATCACCCCAAAAACCAAGGTGGGTAGGTATGCACTTTTCCCAAATTATATAGGAATCCCACCAATGTTATTTATACTATAATACCACCATTTTTCTACAATAAAGACATTGAACATAATGAGAAATATCACAAGAACTTCAAGCTGTCACTACAATACAAAATTGATCCTCCACTTCAAGACACTGAAATAAACATATTCTGCACTTTCTCACTTCAACTGAAAATCTACGACTTCCAGTCAATATAATCAAAAACACTACATTCAGGTCGTTTCAATATACTCTCTAAAATTAGTTGAAGTTATCACTTCCACATCAAGTCACTACAATATCAGAATGAACAACTAAAGATACATCAATGAACTATAAATTTTCTTATTCTTTTCTTCACTAAAAAATTTTGATTCAACTCAACTAAATTATTACAGACAACAACATAGTGTGTTCTCCATGCATGAAATTCTCATCATCACATGAAGATATTTAATGCATGTAATTACCCCCACTATTTCTATGTCTTCTTTGTGAAATAAAAAATGCACAATAATATATATTCACTTAAACTTCTTTGTGAAAGAACACAATGAAATGACATACAGGCAAATATTATTCTCACTTTAATCACCTTCACACTTTCATGCATTCATTATTTCATGTACATGCATACTTCTACACACACTTATTTTTACAAATAACCCATACCGCATGCAAGCTTAATCAAGTTATTATATAACCACATATGCATGAGCTTACTCACCATCTTCATGCACACATTGAATACAAAATAGTTTACACTTTTATGTTTCTTTGTACACACACCTTGTATGCACATACACAATGTTTGTTTATCCAATATCTTCAAATCATAAGTCATCACATGTGCATGGGCATGTATATGCACACATGCACTATTCAAAGTGTGTCAAGAAAATTAACATCACCTTGTCAAATAAAGATCTTAAGTGTGTGGACTTCTCCTTCATACTCACTCTAGTTCTACCTTCATGTATGAAAACCATAATTGGTTTTGGTTGTTAATGTGTGCAGGTCTTTGTGAATAGGTGTGTGTGAATCATATTATTTAATTTATAATTCTTAATTAATGAACTGGAACCTTCTTCATGGAAGATAAGTGGGCACAAATTATTACTTCTTTTTACAAACTAGGGAGGCATGTAAATAAATCAACCTATTGTTAATGCGGTGAACACTTCCCTGTTATGGGTTATCTCTTTATATTTTCATTGAGTCTGTTGTTTTATGAAAGTGGATACTAAGCCCACTATGCCACCTGTAAATGCGATGAACAATTCCCCTTCATGGTCTCTCTCTTTATATGTGCATTGAGTCTACTATTTCATGAAAGAAGTTTTTGAGTCTGTTGTGCCACCTATCGATGCGATGAACACTTCCCCTTTATGGGTTCTCTCTTTATCTATGCATTGAGTCCACTGTTTCATGAAACTAGATGCTAAGTTAACATGTCACATACTTGTTCCAATGTCGCGGAATCCATGACTAAAAGTGGTGAATATGTAAGAAGCACAATGATCACCTCAAACTATCAAATTATGTGAAACTAGATTCCTGAACCTAGTGTGGAGATAAACATTCCCAACTTAAATTTAAATCAGTACACTGATGGTGGGGAAGAGAGAGTGAAGCCCCAATAGTGGGATGGAGTATACCAGTTCCCCCGATGATAGGAATGATGTTTGAGGGATATGGTATAGTAAGGAATGATCATTATACCCTTGATGATATTGGAGGTGAGTAAAATCTAAATATGTGTGTATTGTTATTTTTTAACCAATTTTTTTAAAAAATTTGTAGGTATTTTTCTAGTGATTATTTAAGTATTTGTGGTTGTACTTGTATGTATTCACTAGTTTTTACCCTGTATTGGACAGTGGGTGCGGGATGGGGGAGAGGTGGAGTGAGGACATGTTGGTGGATCTCCCATTTAAGGATTTCATTAATACAGTATATCATGTTCTCTTTTTATTCCTCCTACCTAGTATTGTAATCTTTATTAATATAGATTAACTATTTTAAAAATTAAGTAGTTATTTTATTATATTTCATTATCCTCCTCCCACTATCTTTGATTTGTCACATAGTTGTTTTGTTTGCTTGACCGATTTTTTTTTGTGCACCCTCCACTTGCATGGGCTGGTGGTGGTTCTACATGGATCATGGCATTACTTCGGTGTCATGGAAGCGGTGAAGTAGTTTCACATCAGACTTCACTGAGCTCCTCCTTCATTCGAGCTTTGAATTTTCCATATTATCCTCGAAATGGATTTATGGGTGAAAGATCAACCCCCCGAGATGGTCCATGGAGTCTGGGTCCTTTAACAGTGGACAAATGCTTGATGTAAAGCTTTCAGGGAGGTGAATATGGTGATATCTAGAGTTGGAGAGGTGTCAGAGTCATCAAGGGGCGACTGTGAGTGGGGGAGGACGATTTCTCTTTGTTTCTAATGTGTAGGAGACAGGAGTCATGCGAGACGATGTCGTCCCAGTTAAAAATGAACATTGGACCCATAATTTTATCCCACCTCAAAAAGGAAAATGGGGGAATGATGGTTTATTATTCAAGGCACGGGAAGGGCCTTACCAATATGTCCATTGGTAATGACCTATAACATCAACATGAATGAACAGACACTTCTCGCATGACCTCTCATTTAGTTTCCTTTCCCTAAGGATGGTTGTCTCTCCTATAGCCCGAATGGCCCAAAGGCCTTCTTTTTTTTATTATGGATAATCCCCCTTTTAAGGGTTAAAGGGGAACCCGTACATGACCCGTAGGCCCAAGGCACAAGGCCTGACAAACTCGCAATACATGACCCGAAGGCCCAGAGGCATACCATGCCCAATACATGACCTGTAGGCCCAGCCCACTTGAACTTCCCCTCCCCAGCTTTCTGTGTCATTGATCACCTAGCTCCCCACCTTGCATTGCTGATCGGCTAGCATTTCCATGTACAAAGCTGCACGGTGCCTGGTCCCGATGGCATCTGTCATACCCTCTCATTCTTCTAAACCGGTTAGCTCTGCATCTAACGGCTACTACTCATGTTGCCCTGATCCTCTTCTGGGGCATGTTCTGTGTGAACTGGGCTACTCCATGGTCTACGTGAACCGAACGCCCTGTTGAAATAATAATCAGTAATTATAAATAATATCTCAAATACCAATGCATATTATATATATATATATATCAATCAAATTAAATGTTTAATTGCTAATAATTTGATAATACAAATAATTTCCCGAGCACCTCCATGCATAGGATTTAATGATGACTCTCCCGGCTCCAAATCTAGTCACCTCATGTTGGTCTGGCTGGTTCAAATAATAACCATGAATTTTAATAAAGCACCAAATACAAATACATTGTTTTTTATCAATTTAAATCCACTTCAAATTTTCAGTTTCAATTTCCCATAAATTTATAACGTAATGAATTTCATGTTCATATTCATTAAAAATCCATTTAAAACCATTGAAAATTTATAAAGACATTGGAGATGCATCCCAAACCCCTCAATAAATCAAATTTAATGGTGACTATCCCAGTATAAGATCAGTTCACCTCATGTTTCCTTTGGCCGGTTCAAATAATAATCAAGAAGTTTAAATAAAATTTCAAATAAAAAGACATAATTTTTTATCAATTTGAATTAATTTCAATTTTTTAGTTTTAATTTTCTAAAAATTTGATAAAAAATAATTTCATGTTCATATTAATTAAATATCCATTTAAAATCATTGAAAATTTATAATGGAATAGTAGGGGCATCCCAAAAACCTCCATGCACGTGGTTTAATGTTGGATATCCCGGATCGAGCTTGGTTAACCTCATGTTGGCTTGGCTAGTTCAAATTATAATCACAAAGTCTAAATATAATTCTAAATAAAAATACATCATTTTCTTATCATTTTAAATCATCTTCAATGTTTCAGTTTCAATTACCCATAATTTTATGAAACAAATAAATTCTTGGTCATATTCATTAAAAATCCATTTAAAATCATTGAAAATTTGTTAAAGGCTTGGGAGGGTGCCCCAAATGCCTCCATGGAGAGGATTAAATGCTGGATCTCCCAGCTTGAGCTCGGTTCACCTCATGGTGGATTGAACAGTTCAAATAATAATCATTATCTCTAAATAAAATTCGAAATATAAATACATTGGTTTTTTTATCAATTTAAATCAACTTCAATCAATCAGTTTCAATTTCCCATAATTTGGAAAAATAAAAAATTTCCCATTCATATTCATTAAAAATCCATTTTAAATCATTGAAATTTTCTAAAGGCATGGGAGAGGCATCCCAAATGCCTCCATGCATGAGATTTAATGCTGGCTCACCCCGATCAAGCTCAGTTCTCCTCATGTTTTATTCTCTGATTCAAATAATAATCATTAAGTCTAAATAAAATTCCAAATAACAATACAATGTTTTTTATAAATTTAAAACAACTTCATTATTTGAGTTTTAATTTTCTATAATTTGATAAAATAAATAATTTAATTTTCATATTCATTAAAAATCCATTTAAAATCATGGAAAATTTCTAAATATATGGGGGGCGTCCCAAATGCCTCCACGCATAGTATTTAATGTTGGCTCTCCCAGATCGAGCTCGATTCACCTCATTTTGGCTTGGATGGTTAAAATAATAATGTAGTCTAAATAAAATTCCAAATACAAATACAATGTTGTTTTATCATTTTAAATAAACTTCAATGTTTCAGTTTTAATTTCCCATAATTTGATAAAACAAATAATTTCATGTTCATATTCATTAAAAATCCATTTAAAATCATTGAAAATTTCTAAAGGCATGGGAGGGGAATCCCAAATGCCTTGATGCATGGGATATAGGAATGGATCTCTCAATTCCGGCTCAGTTCACCTCATGTTTAATTGGATAATTAAAATAATAATCATGAAGTCTAAATAAAATTCCAAATAAAAATAAATCATTTTTATCAATTTAAATCAACTTTATTATTTCTATTTAAATTTAACTAAATTTGATAAAAAAATAATCTTGTGTTCATATTAATTAAAAATCCATTTAAAATAATTGAAAATTTATAAAGGCATTGGAAGGCATCACAAATGCCTTTATGTATGGGATTTAATTCTAGATCCCCTAACTTAAGCTTAGTTTACCACATTTTAGCTGATTATAATTTGGGTCAAATGAAATTTTGTATTCATCAGTTCACAACACATTTATATTATTGTGGCTAGTAGAAGAAGAAGATTGTTAAGCTTTTAGATTGCCGCTGGTAAGAGGTAAGAAGAGATATGTTCATGCTGGTAAGAAAGTAACAAAGTGAAGAAGAAGTTTGTGGAAGAACAAAGCAGAACTATGACATCCAATAGGTGTCAACAAGTGGAAGACTCTCTTGGTGTTAAAAACCTTTATCAAAAAAAGTATATTGTCTTCAAAGGTAGTATAAATATCCATCTTAGTGTTGTAAAACTTTCCCAGTCCTTTTAATATAGTGAATTGAAAGTGAAAGGGTTTTTCCCACTTGATATAACCATATTTAAATTATTACATTCTTGTGGTTGCGTGTTCAGGATTATTCTATAGAACATGACAAGGACGAGATACTCTTAGATAGTGCTGAGACCTTATAATAATGTCATGTGGTTGACTTTACTGCTTAAATATTCTTTCATGTGATAGGTAAAAGAGAATAATAGAATCGATGTCCTAATAGGTCAAATACGTAAAGGGATAAAATGTGGAATTTGATAAAAATATATCCAACACTGCTTCACCCCTCTATCAGTGTTAGGCATATCCTAAATTGGTCCTTTCACATGTATTGAGGAAAGGTTCACCTCTGTTAAATTTTCTACAGTGAAATCAACTCACTTTAGAACACTTGAGTCTGATTCCTGACTAAAAAATAAAGTTTAGTATTAGGGAATATTCAGTTGCCTCTGAGAAAAATTATATATCTACGAAGACCATGATTAATAGGAAAAATAAAGATAATAGAAAGTTGATGAATAAGTCCCTATTATCTAAATAAGAGGAAGTACCTATTTCTCTATGCCTTACTGACAATGAAGACATACCTGACTTGGAAAGTAATGAGAAGGTGGATCAAGTTTACACCAAGAATATGGATGACCTTCCTGCCTATAATGATCAAGAGTTATGTGTTATTACATTTATAAACATTCCTCAAGATGGAATTACTAGTATAAGTGGTGATGATGATCAATCTACGACTTCCCAAGAATTATTAGTTTATATATTAAGAGTTATTATTCATGGTATTTTGGAATAAAGATAATCCCTTGTTTGTGGATTCATTCAATGCATGAAGTAATATATCACCCACCTATAAGAATAATCCATTATTTTATAGAATAGCTTATAAAAAAATGTTGACTATCTAAATCTCTCCAGATAGTTTGGAACCTTTGAAGAATCAAAGAGGTAACTTGAAATAATTTCCTTGAAATGGATCAAAGATGTTGAGGTGAAAGAGGGAGTTAAAAAGACTCTATAAGAATATTCCCATGCACTTGAAGATAAATTGAAATATAGAACTCATGTCAAGGGTTTATAATTGGAAGAAATATCCAAGAAGATCAAGGAACATGACTCTTTGATTCAGGACAAAGTTAAACTACCTGATGATAAATTTGAATGAATGAATAAGTCTTGTGAAGAGAATATTATTATAATTAAAGAAAAGAAAATAATTCACAATATGAAATTTCTAGAATTGGTAGCTCAGTTGGCCAATCTTAAGAAGACTCATATTGAAACTTCATAAAAGGAGATAGATTCTACTAGTACTCAATTCTCATTAGAGGATTATAAGGTTAAAATACCTCCAATATGTGGTAAGAATATTAGGAATTCCTTTAATGATCTATCACAAGAAGTTTAGAATAATTAGGTACCATTAATACCATATTTTACTAAATTTACTAAATTTATTATCATGAAAAATATAGTTTTTTTAAAAAATTGAACAAGTATGGATGAATAAATATGATAATAAACCTACCACCCTGACTAAGGTGGATAGGAAAGAAGGTGTGTAATTTTTTTCCCCACAGAGAGAAAAAAATCATAATGAAGACCCAATGTTTTGATATATAAGATATCATGAAATCAATATTTGTGGGTCAATGTTGGTTCTTCAATATATTTTCACATTGTGCATTAAATTTTTGGTGCAATCCTAAAAATGTAAAAGCACAAAGGATGCCTATCTTAAGGGGGGTGAATCCATAGAAGAAGAGGCAACATCCACAGGTCCAGAAGAATCTCTATACTGTAAACAAATTTGTAATTCTTGATAATATTAGTGATGTATGAAATGGTAGTGGTCACAAGGTTGGTACATGATCATCTCAACATGTATCCAAATATGATAATAAAAGAAGATCACAAAATCTAACTGGGAATAAAGAAGAAACCTTGGAAAGATATCAGAATAATATTGTGAAAACAAATCATCCTGGGAAGGTACCAATGTATAATGGTGAGAAAACAATGGATTCTAAATCAATGAAGGTGATGGCTAGTGCTTCCAAAAGAACTAATAAGAGGAGATCCATGTTTCCTCAACATAAATCAGAACAGATGTTTAGATGCAAAAGCATGAATACTGGAGAAAATGGAGGAATGTGTTTGAGAAGATAATCTCAACCTTTCTATTCATATTAATGAAGAAAGGGGGATCTCCTTATTCCCTTAATATTTGACTATAATATTTGTTTTTATAATTCATGGAATTGAAGGTGAATCATATTCTTAGGGGAGAATGTGATAAGTATTATGTGTTTTCAAATCTTTATTGCTAAAATGAAGAAGATACCATCCTAGAATGGTTTATCAAATAATATTTAAATACAAATATGATAGAGGATCAACCTTGTTGAAGTTAAAGAATGTGATATCCTATTAGGGATAGTCAGGGTAAAGCAGATTCCATATTGGTTTGATGTTATTTAATAATATTCTTAAGAAAAAATGTTCTAGAATAACATATTTGGTGAAGTTGGCATTGTTGTCCTATTAGGACTATCACAAGTTGAAGACCCATTCATGTGTATTCTCCACACTAGAATGTCTTTAAATCCAATCTTGATGAAATCGACCATTATGAGGATAATGATAAATGTTTCCCTTGAGGGGGACACAAATGAAGAAGCCTCCGTAATTATTATTTCAATTTATATCAAATCAGATTATTTTGGAAATTTCTTGAAGATCATGTCATTGGCCAAGGTAAGTCTCTATTGATCTCCCATCCTTGGTTATCAAAAATAAGAAACTTATTATAAATGGGGGGAAATTAAATTAATCAATGCAATAATAAATATGTAAGTTCCCCAAGTTATCTTATCCTACATATTGCACTTGAATATTTTTTATCTAATTATTGAAGTGAGTGAAGGAGTTTGAGGTTTAGAGTTCTAAAAACTATTTTTCTCATATTTAGTAATTACATATAAGAATGAAAGTAAATAATACTTGAATAAATTTATATGAGTTCTTGTTTCTTAAGTTATCATGATCAGTTGGTAATGGTAAACTTTTGTTACTAAATCAAATCCTCTTGTTTTCTACACCGAGAACAACTTAAGTTGACTTAGAGTGAAATGATGGTTGGACCACTGATTTAGTATAGAATGATACCATTTTCCTATGAAATTTGTATTTATTATCAACAAGGTGGGAGAAAGGGAAATTAATGTATTAAAGGAAAAAGGTAGACAAAATATAATAGTTCCGCATATTGAAACATTCATTTGGAAAGAACATTGAAGTTATTTCCAACAAATACAAAGGGGGAGATTGAAGATCCCACTTTGTGTATGGAATGTATTTTTCTGTAAATGATTTTCATTGGTGGACAATGATTATCAATACAATTGGAAGATTACATTGATCTTAATATGATAAATAACTACCAAAGTTAATGGAGCTTGGATGAAATACTCAAGTTTTGAAATTCCAAGAAACATGTGAATGGTTTGAAGACTTTGAGTTTCATGGTATTAACAAAAGAATTGTTTTGGATTAATTCATGGTGATTCTTAGATTATTGTTAGGGATTCCTCCATGTTGATTCCTACAAAATTGTTATGGATTAATATAATTGGATTTCATGCTCGAGAAATTCTCCATTTTGTTAACTATGAAGATTGATGAATTGAACCAAAGTTAAAAATACAAATTTCATAAGTGAAACATTGTTTATAGTAAAGAAGAAGTATGATTTGGCATTATTTGGAATTTATATTCCAAAAATTAGAGAAGAAGATGAATTGAAGGTCATGAAATATTATAATGTTTAATGAGAACCATGAAAGTGTTATTATAACAAACATTGAGTTTTTAGTTTTAATGAAGGATAACCATGCCATATAATTAGTTCATGATGGATTAACGATGACAAAATGGTAAGATGGATTTATATTTGTAGAGTAATTGTGAAGGGATTGAAGAGTTGCATACTAGTGTTATAAGCATGGAGGTGGTCGTGCATTTCAAAATGAATTCCATTATATAAATGGTTTTAAAACTAAGTATTTTTTGGGGGGTTATTTAAAAAGTATAGAAAACCTAGTACGTTGGCCATCCAGCCTCAACTGAGAGCTTATGTGGCACACTAGGTTGACCGATCCTGAAGGAGGCCAGCCAGGATAGCTCACAAGTAGCGTGGAGTACTATTTGTAATCCATGGGCATGCCCCAAGGAATTCATGTTGTGGTCCAATAGCCCGCAAAAAAGTGGGTGAATATCACACCCACCGAACCGGTATGGGAAGGTACCAGGAGTGGAGAGGATAATTTTGAGCCTCTCCCTACATCTCCTGATTTATACAGCATGAAGAAACTAGGAGTGGTTTCAACGTGGTATAGGTTTTCATTCACACTATTCATCTATTTAAATAATTGGAATAATCATGGTTGTTAATTGTATCTCTCCCCTTACTGATTTAAATTCACACCATCCAAATTTATCATCCATAATAACATGCTCATCTCTATATAACTGCTTCCTCGCATGACTTTTTTCTTTATTTCCCTATTGATATTTCCCTAAATGAGGAGTCATGGTATTTATGGAATCACCCTAGATAGCACTATTATACTAATGGTATGTATTCTTTTTCCCTTGTCCCATCGAATCATATGACATCTGTGAAACCTGAGAGTTTTCCCAAACACCAGACCCCGGAGCACTATGAGAAAAGAACTAAACTTGCCCCATATAATTGTAATTGTGACATGCTCTAGGTGGAATCATACACTATAGATTTATGTTGTCAAAGGAACCAAATTAAAAACATCCAAATTTTCTCTTGGGTCTTGGAGGAAGGTTCACCGATCTAGCTGTCTTCTTTTGGGTAACACTCCCACCTTGGAAATAGGAGTCCCTCTTCTTCTTGATCCCATTATTAGAGTTCCCACCATTTCTTTTAGGTATCAACATACTTCCTCTACCCATGCCTCCTGAGATGTCTATTTCAACCACTTTTTATCTACTGATCATATCTGTATAATCTATTATACAGATCATGAAATTATTTGAGTGAATTTCATGCCTCATCACCGATTCAAAAAAAATTCCTTCAAAAACACACTCACAAAAACATCAGGTGCGAAGTAGAAAAAATTCTAAAGTTTAGTAGTATACTCTATCACAAAAAGTTTTTTCTACTTCAGGATGAAAAATTTCATCATTCGATGAATTATGATCATTTGATGATATAATTTTTTGTTGAAAAAATCCTCAAAATCCTCCCATGCCATGTCTTGATCCAGTTTATCCTGATGTGCTAAACCCACCATGGGCATGCAAGATCTTCTAGCATATACATCTAAAAATTACTTTCAACTCTGTTGGTGTGCCAAGGAAATCAAAGATTCAATTCATCCTATTCAGCCGCACCTTAGCCTTCTCTAGCCCAAAATTACCCAAGAATATGGGTGGATTCAACTTCTAGGTCTAGACAGAATGAACCACTTTCTTTGGTTCATCCTATTAGTTCCCTATATCCACATATTGAAAATCATAGACTATAATCCAAACCAGTTATTGTTTCACCTATGGCTCAGGTGAAACCACATTCTCATCAACTTCTTCTAGTTGGATTCTACAATGCCTAGCGAGTGCTATTTCCTAGAAATATAACAAATGCCACATGTATCACTCTCTAAAAGTGAAGGCTTAAAATTTTCAAATTCTATCATAGAGAAACTATCAAAAAAATTCCTTCCAAAATTAATCATTTTCTACATTCAACCATTTTAGAAAAATTTCACCATTCTTTTGAAAATTAACTCATTTTCAAAATACCACAACCATTCTCTTTTCAAAATCTCTCATTTCAAAAAAATTTCATATTTTTTCAAAAAAAAACATTTACACCAAATCATAAATCATTACCCAAATTGAAATAGGCACTTCTAGTGTGAATTCACTTCTAAAATGAATGTCTTGATATTATTGTTGGATAAACCCATGACAATGAAATTATACTCCTATAAGTGTTTCCAAAACACTTATATGCCCAACTCCTTGGTATCTTGAAGTTCAACATAAAAAGTCTAGCTAAGTCTTTTTATGCTCTACATTTCAAGTCCCGACAATCCTACTCCTTTTTTACCAACCCAAATCAAGGAATTAACTAAAATGAATTTCAACTCGAAAACTGACACAACTTATACCATCTGTAAGTCAAGGACTGAACAAGATAATACCACTTGTTGCACAGAAATATTTAGACCGACCAAGACTGATACCACTTGTAACATCCCTCCCCTCTCCATTGTCTTTAGCCAAGGTGGAATTTTAACTTGGCCTTAAGTGACATCCCCAAGGCACCAAAGGTTGGAAATAAATTCTAAGGGCTTCAATAAAATTGGGGTATGATTTTCCCATTGAAAATAAAAAATCACAACCAAACATTCCATAACCAAAACAACTATATGATGCATGATGAAAATGTAAAACAACTCAAGTAATACCATTGATATCAAAACCAAAATAAAATAGAGTACCACAATATAATACTTATAACATAAAAGTACACAATGGAAAATAAAACCAACAGAGATTTATAAGACTCTAAAGACATGACTCTAAGGTCCAACTCCAACTCCATGTATCATAGAGCACCACTAAATAAGAGTGATGCTTTAAATTTACCTATGTCTCAATAAACAAAATCAAAAAAATCAGAAAATTTCAAAATCAGGGGTGATTAATAAAACTCAGTAGATTTCCCCTAATGACATCCCTACTCATGCCGCTAGGATAGAACAAATTAGGAAAATTATATAAAACAAATTATATAAAAAATTTGGAAATAATTCCATAGTTTAAATCAAATCCAAGTAGTTTCACACCAGAATAGTTTTTAAAACATAAATATTTTCTAAGGAAAGCACGCAAATCATTCATTAAACCATTTTACATTCCTTTTTGGTATACCTATTTCATCGTTCACCACACACACACCCATGCAGTCTTCTCTGATAGTTAAATACTCATGATAAGTTTCTCATTCATCCACTAAGTCATCACTAAGTGTCCAAACTCCTTGTTCCAAAATGACACACACCCATTATCCAGGGTCATGTCCCTTTTACCCTAATGGAACACACCCCTTATTCAGGGTCACATCAAAAGAATAAAGTCACACAAACCATGTATGACATAACCATTTTAAAGAAACCAAATCATTCCATTTTAATAAAAATATTCCTTTATTGAAAACCTTTCCAACAATATAATTTCCCAAATCCAAAAAATCCATATTTCAAAATCATCATTTTAAAATCAACAAACAAAGCCCTTTACACAACTAATTTCCGAAAAACCAAAAATCGTCACTAAAGAGTGTTTCAACCATGATTTTCACAAAAATTTCACCAACAATTTCAAGAAATTTAAATAATTTGAAACTAATCCTTCATTTTATAATAATTTGAGTTGAGAGTGAATCCACCTACCTTGAGAGTTTTAGATAAAATGAAGAACATCACAAAAATGCCCACAATATTGGGTTGAATCTCCAAAACCCACCTTATATCTCTTCCCTATCATAAAAATGCCAAATATAACCATTATTGGAATAAAAAACCTTAGATATTTCCACAGCGGACTAGATTTAAGAATCTAAGAGAGGGAGGATTGAATATTTAAGAAAAAACTATGAAAAACTACCACAAAAGAAGACCTTACAAGGAAATCAGGCTTCATCACACCAAGAAACTCCTTCAGATCACCTCCAAATTTATGGGGAAAGAATACTCAACCTTTAGGGGGAATAAATCCTAAGTTAGGGTCAATTTGGAGAAAAATGAGGGTTTTAAACTTAATATCAACCCATATCCACTTTTATAGGATATTGTTTTTAAACCCTGCACGGTTAGTTGCGCGGCTAGGACAAATGTGTGCTAAACATGGACCATAATCTACCTTGAGATGTACCTCACAGATTTTACCAACACACATAGACAAACCATCCACCAACCATGAAAAATATCACTATCTTACTTTTCATGATTACTCATGGGTGGCCTCACGGTTTGGCCAAATAGTGCACCTTAACTGTACACCTACTCTGAGTCCCCTGTCTCATTTTTCATGGTTTCCTATAGTATTTTCATGGTTTTAAATAACCATGATCCAACCATGAACCTATATAAATTCCCCAAAAACACTCCAAAATTATTCCAACCCATCCCAAACTTGACCCACACACTTTAAATACTTAAAATACATAAATAAAGTCTTACATAAAAGAAAATGGAGGTTACATAATGAAGTATAAACACAACATATAGTTAATTCATGAATGGTTAAAGATTAGAAAATGGTTAGATGGATTTATATTTGAAAATAAATTGTGAATGTCTTGAAGAATTATTTTGGATTCATATAATTCTATGTCAAACATGAGTAATTCCACAGTTGTTAACTATAAAAATTGATGAACTAATCCTAAGTTCAAAATACATGTGTTATAAGAGATTAATTTTTTACAGACAAGAAGGATTATTTGATGTTCTATAAAATTTATATTCCAAAAACTACATAATATGAGGAATTGAAGGTCATGCGGTATTTTAATGTTTCATGAGAAACATGAAAGTTCTATCTTGAGTAACATTGAGATTTTAGTTTTCATTAAGTATAAACACACAATATAAATAGTGAATGAATGTTTAAAGATGAAAAAATGGTTATTTGGATTTATATTTGAAGATAAATTGTAATAGGTTTGAATAATTTCTATGAAATCATAGAAATGGATTTCATGCTTGGTCAATTCTCCAAAGTTGTTAAATTTTATGGTTTATAAACTGATTCTATGTTCAAAATACATGTTTCATAAGTGAAAATTTTTTTACAACTAATAATAAGGATAGTTTGATTTTCTTTGGAATTTATATTCAAAAAATTATAGAAGAAGAGGAATTTAAGGTCATGTGGTATTTTAATGTTGCATGAGAACCATTAAATTGTTAACTTGAGGAACATTGAGATTGTAGTTTTCATGAAGGAGAACCACACCATATAATTAGTGCATGAATGTTTAAAGATTAATAAATGGTTACATGGATTTATATTTGAATATAAATTGTGAAGGGCTTGAAGAATTTTTATGGATTCATATCAATGGATGTCACGCTTGAAAATTTCTCCATTTTTGTTAAATTTGACGATGGATGAACTGGTCCTATGTTAAAAATACATGGTTCATAAGTGACACATTGTTTAAAAAAATAAGAAGGATGATTTGATGTTATTTGGAATTGATATTTGAAATAGTATGGAAGAAGAGGAATTGAAGGTCATGCAGTATTTTAATTGTTCATGAGAACCATGAAAGTGTTAACTTGAGAAATATTGTGCTTGTAGTTTGAAAGAAGGAGAACCATGCCATATAATTAGTTCATTAAGGGTTAAATATGAATAAATTGTTAGATATATTTATATTTGAATAGAAATTGTGAAGGTCTTGATGAATTTTACACTATAGTTATATTTTTGGAGATAACATTCATTTCATAATAAATTCCATTATATGTATGGTTTTTTATCTAAGTATTTTTTGGGGTCTATTTAAAAATTATTTCATGAGCTGACCAGCCTACCTCAACTGAGAGCTTATGTGGGACACGGGGTCAACGCACCTAAATAAGGCCATCCATGAAAGCACACAGGAAACATGTTGTTCCATGTGTAGGCCACGGTTACCCCCAAAGGCGTTCATGATGTGGGATAATACCCCATAAATAAGTGGGTGTATAGTGTGCTCGTAGAACCATTACGGGTGGTATAGGGTGGGGGAGAGGATAATTTTGAGCCACTCCATGCAACGCTTGATATTTATAGTGTATAGAAACTAGGATATATTTTGATGTGGGATGGATTTTTGGACATACTATTCATTGGTTTAAATAATTGGATCAATCATTTGGGAAGATGAGTTTCATGTGTTTATGAATACATGAATGTGATATTAACACTATAAATAAGTAGGCCAATTGAAAATTAAGAATTATTTGAAATGAAGTGTAACATAATGCATGTTCAAGGAATTAAAATCTAAGTCATTCTGGAATTCAAAGAGATGATTCACACAATAAAAATATTGGGATTTGAATGCAGTGAAATGATTTGATCCCTTGCCTATAAAAGGATAGAAACCTCAACCAAGAGGTTCTACTGTCACTTCTATTATTTCAAGAGATCTTGTTTTCCAAAAAAATAGAGCCTCTCTAAACCACACTTTTGTGTGAGGAGGAAAAGAGTTCTATGACCCTTTGTGGCCTCATGAATAAGGGGACTCTTGAAAACCAATATGGTTTCAAGAAGGAGAAGAATATATAGACATGTGAAAGGTGCTTACACCCTCATCGTTCATTGAGAAGGTGGTCATTTATGTGAATCATTCTGAATTCATGAAGAATAAATAATGTGAACATGAAACTAGTGTGTAAACACCCTTTTCATGCTTCATGAAGAAGAACAATTTCAATGAAGCTTACTGCTTAAGCAATAGTACATGAATTTTTTTACTACCAAGGTGTTTCGTGAAGCTATTCCATGTATAAACCATTGCATTAAGATACTGTGTATCTCATTGATACAAACCATACATAGAAGAACAAACCTACATAGTTTGTATGTACAAAGGGAACCAGACATGCACCTAAGTGCATACTTTCATGAGTAATAAGAGAAACTCAAACTGTTCAGGTTTTCATATGACAACAAGTTTATTCATGCACATAATATTAAGGAGACAATACTAACTTATTTCTCCTAGTGTTCAAATGACTAAAGTAGTTTTAGCTTCTGGGCCCTTTTGATTACATTTAAACTATGAAGAAATAAAAAATTATTCCATATAAATCCAATCTTCAATTAGATTAATCATCCTTCATACAACATAACTAATATTTTTCATGGTTCCCATTCATGCACTCCCTACAAGAACACTAGCAACCTAAGGATACATAACTAATTTTTTTCATGGTTCCTCTATATGCGCTCTCTATAAGCTCACCCAAGGAGACAACCCCCTTTGCTATAGGCCCTTTTCACATTTAAAACATGAAAAAAAATGTTCATATAAATCCAATTTCACAATAAGATTCAATTCCAACCATACACAATCATTCATCATACAATATAAATGATATTTTTCTTTATCCCACTACCTCTAAATGGACTTTCTATGAGCACACTAACCAATCTCTTCCTCAGCCTGCCCATAATGACTGACTAGGGTTCGACTGCCCACCAAAGCAATGTCGGTAGTCCCACATGAGCACACTAGCCACTCTCTTCCTCTTCCTACCCATGAGCACACTATTCACTCTTTTCCTCTACCTCAACATAATCTCCCTATATGAACTTTCTTTAAAATTATACCATGAGAAAAAAAATATTTCATATCAATCCAAATTCACACTTAGATTCAATGTCAACCATACGCAATCATTCTTCATACAAACATAACTATTATTTTTCATTATTCCTCAGACACTACATGCACTCCCTAGGATCACACTATCCACTCTCTTCCTCATCATGACCATAATGGAATTCTAGGGATCAACTACCCACCTAAGTAGTTTTGGTTGTCCCCATTTCTATAATCCCTTTTTTTACATTTAAACCATAAAAAAAAGAAATATTTAATAAATCAAAATTAACACTAAGATTCAATGCCAACCATACACAATAATTATTCATTAGAAGAAACTCTTCCAACCAAATATCCTTTCTAAATTATGACTAATTCCTAATAATAATTCAAAGGCAGAAAACCAACCTTCAATTACTGGAACATTGAATTTGTATCAAAAAATTTTTTGACAACAATTACAACAAAAATATTTCATTAATGAATTTGGGATCTTCAATATCCCCCTTTGGTTTTGTTTTCAATACCCATTTCACTATCAAATTCTATGTTTTATTCCCACACTTGCAATAATTTCGAAGAAAACTATGGGAAATATTTCATAAACACAACTTATTCTATAACAACTGAACTCTTCTTTTTATTTCCATTATTCTCCTCATTTCGTAAGAGATGTCATTTCAGAGAAAAAAAATTGGTTTTCTTGAGAGGTGAGCATCACTTTTATTCAATGAATGAGTCATCAATTAATATTCTCTAATTGAACATGGGAAAACCCTATGTAGAAAACAAAGGTGATCAGTTTAGACATCAAAGATGTCAATATAAATTTTAAATGTGATTCCAACACTAAAACCTTCTTTCATAAGTTGTTCAAAATATAATCAATTAATCTTCAACATTCATCTCAATAAACATATTGAAAGAATTAAATTGAAAGAATTCACTTCTCCTTTATTATAAAATTATAAGTGTCTCCCCTTATGATTCAGAATTGTCATTCCTAAAGAAATAGAAAAAAATGAATTTCTAATAATAAGATTCAATATATAGGATTTGAAAATATCAAATAAATCCCACACTAGAACTGTATATATTCATGTGATACCAGTTGTGGTCAACACTAGTATTTGTTCAACTTTTCTCACCCTAAAGGGATGATATTTATCCATATCCTTCATCGTGAATAACTTTCTTCATGAATGATCTTCAATAATTATTTTATGAGAAATAGAAATAAAAAACCCCATTATGGATATCCTTATGAATGCTATATGATATTTTCAAATCACTCATATCTTCAGGACTCCCCCTTAATATATTCATCACCTTCAATTCCGTGCATAAAATAAACAATCAAAAAAATATTCATGGTAATAAAGTGGTTATTTAATTATTTTCAATTAGAGAAACATGGATGAGATTTAACTCCTAACCAAGAAATTATTTTCAATTATACTCTAGATTCATGAAAACTCATCATGATTGCTCCTTCTTTGACTTTCCAAAGTTTAACATTTAAGGTAAGTACGGACTTCTTAATTTCTCCTGCTTTTATCTTAGATGGAATAATCTTCTTCACAATAACAAGTAATGCGCTTTCATTCTTCTATTTCTTCTCTAACTTCTTAGCCAATTCCAATTTCTCTAGCCATATGAGCAAACATTATTTCTTCTTGTATATTCTTAGACTTCTTCTTGTGTGAAACTCATTCTTTATAGTATCATTATTAACACTATAATTCATTGGTTCTTTTCCATTGTTCTTCACTAGTTGTATTTGTTTATGAAACAAAATAATTTATTTTTCAGCAATATTCCTGAACATTATAGACCTTCCACACAAATCACCAGCAATCATATATTCTTCCTTTTTAAACCGCCTCTCAAGAAATTGAAAATTTTCATCTGGATTTTCCAACATCAAATAAACCTTTTTATTTGTTTCTGAGATTGATTTCATTTTTTGATTCATCTTTCATCCAATATCATTTGTGCTTATAACATGTTTTTGAAGCTCAATTATGTGACCTCTACTTCCATAGTAGAGGAACCTTTTCTTTGGTGTGACATTCATATCATCATTCTTCTTGTTTGTATGTTGCTTCACATTTTTATTAGCTCTCTTCTCCTTCTCACACCCCAAAGAAGTATTTTCTTCTTTTCTTCTTTACCTCTGAATATGTTGTGGCCTTATCATCACATCAACATATGAATAGTGGAGGGTTAGTACATACCAACAATCATTATAATTTTGACCACTTCTGTTGTAATAATCATAGAAGTATTCAAGGTACTAAAATCTATTCTTGATAGATAAATTCTTCTTAATCTATGAATTATGATTAAATTCAAGAAGATTTCTATTCATATCAAATCTTCTCCACCTTAATATTATCCTTCTCTAGTTATAATGAATGGAAAAGTTATTCCAATATTCAATGGATCGATGACCAAATTTACAAAAACACCATCACTATCCAACGAATCTTGATTTATTATTCTTTGATACAATTCAGTTAGTTTTGGTATCTTATTGTTTTTGGATAGTATGATTCTTCATCTGAGATATTTGTAGAGAACAAGAATTAATACTCTTCTTCATATACACATTTGATGATATAATAGATTTTTCATTAGTCACCTTCATCCATGATTGTCCAGAATTCTTTTTCGAACCCATAATTATAGAAGAAACAATATTATTAAAAATAAAATATTCTGGATCAAGGGTAACTTGATACAACGATCTTCCAACTGATTTATCATTATATTTTTTTAGACTCTTTTTTACACTTGAATGGGTTTTGTTCTAAATAATACTCCTTTAAGAATTTCTCCTGGTAGATTTTCTAATTTCATTATTATATGAATATTCATCTTGGATGATCTCTAGATTTCTCAACTTGACCTCCAACTCATGATATTTCAGATTTAGAGGGTTCCTATGGTCTTCAAGTGATTTCAACATATCTTCACATTTATTCATATTTTTCAATGTCACTTCCATTTCAAGACATTTCATGTTGAGGAAATTTTTATCATCCGCAACAGTTTTCTATTTTCCTTCCCATTGACTCTTCATATTCTGACTCGATCATCATGAATTTTATTTTCTATCAGTTGATAATTATTAAACTCTAATTATATTTATATAATCCTATAGATGGTATTAAATAACATTTATGGAAGTTCTGTATAATACTTCCAATGAAAATATCACTTCTATATGAACTACCTCAGTCACATCCTTCTCACAATCATTCCTTTATAATTCATCTTCAATAAAAGTGAGGTTTTCATTGCATTAAAATATAAACTCTTCTTTTGATTCTTCAACAAGGATGAATGTCTCATCCTTGTCTTCAATTTAAAAATTAGAGTCCTTAATATTCATGGTATCTTTATATGATTCCTCAAGAGTGTGAATTATCTCAGTATGGACCTTCTCAGTTACTTATTTCTCACATATTTATTTTCAATTGTTCTTCAACATATGATAAATATTTATTGCAAAGTGATATAGTTTCTTCTTTGGCATCAATAATTTGTGAGAGAAGTTTATATCCTTGAAACATATTTTCCAAGACTTTCTCGATTTCCATAGCTTCTTTTTTGAGTTATGACTTTTCATCATATAGTCCATTTATAAAATAAAATATGTAGGTGAAAACATTTATAGGAATATTCTTTAGATATTTTTTGATTTATGAGTAAAAATCACTGAGTGATTCAATAAATTATTCTTCATTACTTCTTGAAAATACTAATCAAAATGATCTTTATCACCACAGTTAATAGATACTAATGATATAATAGCATTATAACTACATTCAAATTGTAAATAACCCTCTTTATTCATCATCACAAGATTTAAATGCGCAAAAAGATTTGATCTTCACCTATAAAAATAGAACCCCGAGGACGATCTATCTTTCTACTCCCATATTTTGAGAGCTCTTATTTTTCTTCAAAAATAAAGCATCTTCATGCTATTGTTATAAAAAGGGAAAGCAAGATCCATGATCCTTTTGTTTTCATGAAGTTGAGAGGATCTTGTAGTACTTCAGTAAGTGAAATGTATTCTTGAAGAATCTCATGAAGAAGAAGACCCATGAACCATCTGGTTTTATGAAGAAGATCCACAAACACGTGAATGGTTTACCCAAACCCTTTTCATGCTTCCTGAAGGTGATCTTGCAGGCACAAAAATTGTGCATGTTCACACTTTTTGTGCTTTTTGAAGGCATTACAATCATGAACCATCATGTTTTCACAAAGAATACCAACACATACCTTGTGCGTAGAAGACCCGTGCACCTCTTTCATGAAGAAGAACAGTGAACCCCTTGGTTTTAGGAAGACAAGGACAATATCCTCCTGTTTCATGTTAATAAGGTATATACTTTGTGCATGGGTTTGTTTTTTAAGAAGGAGGAGTTTTCATGATGATGGGATGTATGTATATTCATGTAATTGTGCGCATTATTTTAAGAAATCTGAGGCCTTGTGTTTGTGAAAATAAGAAGCAGTATGTGTTTTCACATGTGAATAAATAAGAAGAACATGTTAAAAGGCCTACACTCATTTGTGTGCACATAAAAAGAATAGAAGAAGAGAATAAGTGAATAGTTTTCTCAGTTTGTTTGAGAACACGTCATACTACCTGAATGAACTCAAGTGCATAAATTAAAGACACCTAAACCATGTGCAAAGGGAAGAATATAAAGGTAAAATAGAAAGAGGCAGTGTGTGCATGCAAAGATTTATACCCATTAGGGTTTTCACACAAGAGGGAAGAAGTGGGTTGTGCATGCACTCTTTCATGCACATGCATACGTGGAAGAATTTAAAAAAGAGAACTAAGATAGTGGGTGCACTTTTTTAAATAAGATGAAGAAGTGAAAGAAGTGGGGTGGAGTTTATTAAAATTCTACATGCATGATTTCTTGCATACATGAAAAGAAGATTGGAGAAGAAGTTAATTTTGATGATGCCCAGTAAGATGATCCTCATTGTTTGAATAATCACATAAGTTCTTGTGATTCTATACAAATGAAGAATAATTTTTAGTGTATTTATTTATTTCACTAAATAATAAGAAAGAATAAGAATAAGTGTGAATTTTGTTTTGCACTAAATAATATAGAAGAACTGGTTGGTTACTTTCATGATGCTAAGAAAGTAATAAGTGAAGAATTGAAGATTAAGTAGCACTGTAATGTCCAATAGATCTCAATAGGTGGAAGAATCTTTTGGTGTTAAAAACCCTTTACAACATGGAAAATAATATATTGGGAGGAAGTATAAAGAATCATCAAGGTGTTATAAGTTGTACGTGGTCATCATCAATTCAGGAAAGTAGAATTGTTTCATTCCACCGTTAAATTTATGGGGACCCACACTAGCTTAAGGATTGTTTTCTAAGACAAACCATTATAAATTGTTACTACATTATAGTGGAGAATCCATGTACTAGTCATACCCATACATAGAAAGGATGTTTCTGCTCTTATTGAGTAGTGAACCTTATAAAAATATTGTGTTCATATTTTTACTGCTTTCATATTATTGCATGCGATATAGAAAATATAACAAGAGAATCAAGATCCTAACAGGTCAATAGGTACAAGGATAAAAAAATTTAATTGGTTTAAAAATTCCACAACACTGATTCACCCCACCTCTTAGTGTTAGGCATATCCCAAACTGGTCCTCTCAAAGAAAATGGACACTGCATTCTCAAATAAAGATTTTAATTCTGTGGAATTATACTTCCAACTCATTGTACTTCTACCTTCTTCTATGAAAACCCAAATGGTAATTATTTGTCAATGCATGAAATTCTTCACACTTGGGTGTGTGTGAATCTCACTATATAATTTATACTTCTTAATTCATGTAGTAGCACATTATTTGTGAAAGACAAGAAGGAATGGGTTCTTCATGATTTGTGAAAACTAGGGAGGCCTGTAAAAAACTCAACCATCTGTTAATACGATGAACACTTACCCTTCATGGGCTCTCTATTTGTCTTTTCATTGAATTTGTTGTTTCATGAAAGCTACTATTGAGTCCATTATGACGTCATTTAATTTGATGAACACTACCCCTTTACGATTTCTCTCTTTATCTATGCAGTGAGTCTAATGTTTCATCAAAATAGAAACTGGGTCTTCTATTCCATCACATGAGCCTCAGCCCAGTTGGTGAGGTATCCTTAAGTGCATCCACGATACCCAGGTTCAAAACCAGGTAGAGGAATATTTTTGCGGGTACTGTAGCAGTGCTGTAGCAGGTACTGTAACAGGCACTGTAGCAGTATTGTAGCAAAACTGTATACTATGCAGGTACTGTAGCAGACTATACATTGTGTGGTACTGTAGCAGAACTGTACACTATGTAGGTACTATAGAAAAACTGTACACTATGCGGGTACTGTAGCAGCCACTGTGGAAGTTACTATAGCAGGTACTGTTCGATACGGTAGCAGCTGGAACTATTCACCTTGGGCCACCGGTTTGGGCTTGGAGTTCTTAAGGCTTTCGGGTCAGTAGGGCTTTCGGGCCACTTTTAATGCCCTCGGGCCACCTCAATGCCTTCAGGCCACATGTATTTGCCCTATACAAACTCTAAAAAAAAGGAGTAGCCCTAGAAGAGGATTCAGAGTAGGTTCACTCACCAGATTAGAGCCAAATGGATTTGTCAGAATGAGAGGGTATGTCTATGCCATCTGGAGTAGCCTGTGCTTGAACGGGAATCATAGCTTGATTGCCATCGAAGGTGGAGAACTACTATCATGATGCAGTTGCTGGGGAGGGGTAGTTAGTTGTATATAGTTTGGTTGAATTCCCTAATACCTTCGAGTTATGTAATCTCCTAAAGCCTATGGGACATGTAATTTCTGAGTCTATGAGCCTTGTAAGGGTTCCCCCTCATCCCTTGAAGGGGGGGTTATCAAAAATCAATAAAAATGAAGGCCTTCGGACCATTTGGGGGTCTTCTGTGCCACCTGTCAATGCGATGAACACTACCCCTTTATGGGTTCCGTCATTATCTTTTCCTTAAGTCCAATGTTTCATGAAACTGGATGTTAAGTTAACATTTTCAAGACATATTCTAATGTTATAGAATCCTTGAGTGAAAGCAGGGAATGGGGCAGGAGCTCAATGATCACCACAAACTATCACATTCTATGAAACCAAATTCCTGAACCGAGGGCATATATATCCATGCCCAATTCAAATATAATATAGAGCATTGGATGAAGTGTGTAGATATTTAGGTCCCAATGGTGGGATGGAGTATACCAGTCCCCCTGTTGATAGGAATTATGTTGGAGGGATACGATATAGTATAGAAAGAGTATTGGGTGCAAACTCATCTTTCTTATAATATGATGTATTTTTCTAGTGATTATTGGGGTATCGATGGTCGTACAGGTATGTCTTCACCGGCTGTTACCACATATTAGACAATGGGTGTGGGATGGGGGAGAGGTGGACTTAGGTTGTGTTGGTGAATCTACCATTTAAATATTTAATTAATATATTATGTCATGTTCTATTTGATTCCTACTACCATGTATTGTAATCTTTATTAATATAGCTTAAACATTTTTGGAAAATGTAGTATCTATTATATTTTATCTCATTCTCCTCTTCTCAGTGTATGATATTTTTCCTATGGTTGTTTTCTTTTCTTGATTGGGGTTCTTTTTTTATCCCTCCAAATTCATAATATGGTGGGGGTTCTAGATGGCTCGTGGATTTTCTTCAGTGGCATGGTAGTGGTGAAATAGTTTTACATGGGACTTCACCAAGCTCCTCCTTCATCTGGGCTTCGAAGTGGCTGGATTAACCTTGAAATGGATTTATGGGGGCTAGATCAACCTCCTGAGAAGGTCCATGTAATCCTGGTGATTCATTAGTGTACAATAAATCGATGTCAAGCTTCTAGGATGGTGAAGGTTGTGATCTCTAGTGTTACAGTGGTACGATAGTCATCCAGGGGAAGCTGCGAGTGGAAGAGGATGGAGACTCTTTATGTATGAGGTGTGGGGGACCAGAGTCATGTAGGATAATGTCATCCCAGTTAAAAAAGAAAATTTCATCTATTATATTCTCCCACATCGAAAAGGAAAATGGGGACACAATGGTTTATTATTCAAGTTTTGGGAAAGAGCTTATGAATACGTCCATCAGTAATGCCATGTAGTATCAACATAAATGAATAGATACTTCTCACATGACCATGCATTTAAATTTCTTTCTTGAAGGATGGCTCTCTCTCCTATCTGGAACTTGTTTCACCTCTCGTGATCTTGTCCAGTTAAAATAATAATTAGTAATTCTAAATAAAATCTCAAATACCAATGTAACTTATATATATATATATATATATATATTTCAATCAACATCCATTTTCAAATTCCTATAATTTGACAAAACAATGAATTTCCCTAGCATCTCCATGCATGGGATTTAATTTTGGCTCTCCATGCTCCAGATCAAGTAACCTTATGTTGGTTTGGCAGGTTCAAATAATAATACTAAAGTCTAAAACCATCTCTATACTAAAAATAGAATTGAAATTATTTATAACATCAGTTATTTATGAAATTATAGTGGTCACAAGGTTGGTACAATATCATCTCAACATGTGTCCAAAGATGATAAGAAAATAAGATCACAAAATCTAACTTAGAATGAAGAAGAAACCTTGGGAAGAAATCAAAATAATATTGTGAACATAAAGCCTCCAAGGAAGTAACCAAATAAGAATGGTGAGAAATTCGTGGATTCTAAATCAAATAATTATAAGGTTAGTACATCCAAAATAACTACTAAGAAGGATGAAACTCACAAGAATCCATGTGGAAGATCCAAACTTGCACCCATAGTTTCGAATTACATGTTAGTTATCTAGCCTAAATATTTGTAATGAATGAGAAAAATGGAAGAGTCACAAGATAAATCTAGTTAAAAAAGGGAAAGAAAATATCCCACATGATGAAGACAAGTTTCATGAGTGTTTTTCAATAAAATTTAACTTTTGTGTTAAAGAAGTTTTGTGTGAGATATGAAAGAAATATGGTCACATTGCAAAAGGATGTTTTTCCTTACTACTAGAAAAATAAGCAGGCCTAAAGAGGTGTAATAATTTATCATACATGAATCTGATTAAGAATAAAAATTCTCCACATAATGTAGAATAGGATGTGAAGATATCTATGTTTCCTCAACATAAATTAGAATAGATGTTCAGATGTGAAACCATGAAGACTGTAGAAAATGTAGAAACATTTTTTAGGATATCATCTCTACCTTTCTATTCATATTAATAATTAAAGGAGGATCCACCTTATTCTTTTAAAGAATGAGTATTTTATTTGTTCTTATAATGTATGGAATTTAAAGTGAAGAATGTTCTTAGGGGGAGAAGTTGAGAAGTAGTAAGTGATGTTAATTCTTGATTTCTAAGCTGAAGAAGTTACCATACATGAATGATTCCTCAATTGATATTAAAATACTAATATTATGGACTATTATAATTTATGATGTTAAATAATGTGATTCTCCATTCTAGATAGCCAGGATAAAGAAGATTATATCTTGGTTTGATCGTATTTCTTGGTATTTTTTAGAACAATTGTTCTAGAAGATCACCTTGGTGAAGTTGTGATTGTTGTCCAATATGAACTATCACAAGTTTAAGACCCATTATTTTGTATTCTCCATACTATAATTTCTTGAAATCTAATCTTTATGAGATCAACCATTATGAAGATAATGATAAATGTTTCTCTTTAGGTGGAGACCAATAAAGAATCCTCAGAAATTATTATTTCAATTAGTATCAAATCTGGTTATTCTATAAATTGATTGAAGATAATGTAATTGGAATTTTTATGTCACTCTTAATCTCTCATCCTTGGTTATCTAACATTAAAAACCTTTTACAAAGGGGAAAAATTAAATTAATCTATTTTATATGAAATGTGGATGTCCCACAAGGTCACTTATCTTGCATATTGCACTTGAATGTTTTTTGTCTATTTGTTGAAGTGAGTGCAGGAGTTTTAGGTTGTTTGTTCTTAAAAATATTAATGTAACATTTAGTAATTCCATCCTAGAATGAAAGTGAATATTCCTTTAATACAAGTATATGGGTTCTCATTTATTATGGTGTCTTTATTATTTGGTAATGGGAAACTTTTTTTTATAAATCAAGTCCTCTTGTTTTCCACACTAAGCATAGATCAAGTTGACTTAGAGTAAAATGAGTGATTTCACATTTCTTAATTATGGAATGATACACTTTTTTCCTATGAAATTGTTATTTCTTATCAATAATAGGGATAAAAAAGTGAAATTAAAGATTTAAAGGTAAAGGGTAGATATAAGATAATATTTCTACATATTGAATCATTCATTTGGTACTGAAGGTATTTCCAATAAATACAAAGGGGGAGATTGAAGATCCAACTTTGTGCATGGAATGTATTTATTGTCAAATGATTTTAATTGGGGTAAAATGATCATCAATGCAATAGGAATATTACATTAATTTCAATATGATGAACAATTTCAAATTTAATTGAGTTTGGATGAAATCCTCAAGTATAGAAATTCCAAGAAACATGTGAATGGTTTGAAGACTTTGAACTTTATGGTGATGTCTGGAGAATTGTAATGGAGTCTGTCATGATGATTCCTAGAGAATTGTTATCGATTCATTCATAGTGATTCCTAGATAATTGTAATGGATTCAGTGTACTAGATGTCACGCTTGAGAAATTCTCTTAGTTGTTAACTTTGATAATTGATGACCTGATCCTATGTTCAAAATACATGTGTCATAAGTGACACACTATTTACATCAAAGAAGAAGGTTGATTTTATGTTCTTTGGAATTTATATTCCAAAAATGTGAGGAAAAGAGGAATTTAAGGTCATGCATTACTTTAATGTTCCATGAGAACCATTAAACTGATAACTTGTGGAACACTGAGATTGTAGTTTTCATGAAGTAGAACCATGCCATATAATTAGTGAATTAAGGGTTAATGATAAAGAAATGGTTAGGTGGATTTATATTTGAATATAAATTGTTAAGGGCTTGAAGAATTGTATACTAGAGTTCTAAGTGTGAATGTGGCCATGAATTTCATATTGAATTCCATTATATACTTGGTTTTTTAACTAAGTACATTTTGGGGGATTGTTTAAAATTATGGATAGCCTAATAAGATGACTGGTCACCCTCAACCAAGAGCTTATATGGGACATAGGGTCAATCGAACCAAAAGGAGGCCAACCAGGATAGCTCGTAGGTGGCATGGAGTGTCGTGTGTAATCCCTAGTCATGACTAAAGGCATGCATGATATAGGCCAATATCCTACAAGGAAGTGGGCATAGAGCATTCCCACAAAACCAGTATGGGGTAATACTAGGAGGGGGAGAGGTAAATTTTGAGCCTATCCCCACAGCACTTGATTTATATATCATGGAGAACCCGATAGAGGATTCAATGTGGGATGGGTTTTTAGGAACATTGTTCACTAGTTTAAATAATTTGAGTGATCAGGGTTGTTCAGCACACCCCATGCCTTGTATATTTAAATTCACAATGTCTATATTGATCATCCACAATAACCTACTCAACTCTATATAACTTCTTACTCACTGCACTTTGTTCATTATTTCCCTGTTTATATTTCTTATGCTAAGGAGTCATGGTATTTCTAGAATCACCATGGCTAACTCTATTCTGATAATGAGAGGTATTATATTCCCCTCCTCCCATAGAAGCATACAAAATCTAAAAAAATGGGCTTTTTACCAAACACCCGACCTTAGAGCACTGTGACAAAAGCACTGGAGATGACCCATATAATTACAATTATGGAATTCTCTAGGTTATTTCGTTCACTCTCAATGCATGTGGTCAAAGGAACCACATTGAAAACATCCAAATTTTCTCTTGGGACTTGGGGGAAGGCTCACGTATCTTGTTGTCTAATTTTGGGTCATACTCCCACCCTGGAAATATGTTTCCCTATTCCGTTTTCTCCCAGCATTAGATCTCCCACCATTTTCCTTTGGTATCAACATACTTCCTCCACATGTGCCTCCTAGGATGTCTCTTTCATCCACCATCTCTCTATTAACTATATATGTATAATCCATTATACAGAGCATGAAAATATTTAATCAAATATGTTTCCTTAGATTTAATTCAAAAATGTGTTCCTTCAAGGATGCACTCACAGCAAATTCATGTGAAAATAAATCAAAATTCATAAATTTAGCCACATACTCTGTTATAGAAAGGTTCTCCTACTTCATACTGAAAAATTCCATCATTCGTTGAATTATGAATGTGTGAGGATAGAATTTTTTTTGTAAAATTCCTTGAAATCCTCCCATTCCATACCTTGGTCCAGTTTAGTCTAAAGTTATAAATCCCATCATTGTCAAGAAATATCTTCCCATATATATATCGCCAAATTGACTTTCTACTCTGTTAGTGTGATAAAAAAATCAAAGAATTGATTTATCCTATTTAGCCACAACTCAGCCTTCGCTAGCCCTGAATCACCCCAGAAGATGGGTGGATTCTACTTCAAGTATTGGATAGAATGGTCCACTTTCTTTGGTTCATCCCATCGATTCCCTCTATCCACATCATTAAAATCTTGGACTATACTCTGTACGAGCTATTGGTTCACCAATGTCTTAGGTGAAACCACATTCTCAGTAGCTTCTTCTATTTGGTTTCTATGCATGCCTATTGGGTTCCATTTTCTAGAAACACAACAAACCATATAATTATTTCTCTCTAGAAACTAAGGGCTTGAAATTTTCAAATTATATCATAGAGCAATTATTACAAAAAATCTTTCCAAAATTCATCATTTTCCACATTCTACCATTTTTTAAAAATTTCACCATGCTTTGGAAAATTAACTCATTTACAAAATAACACAAACATTCTCTATTCAAAACCTCCCATTTGAAAACAATTTCAATATTTTTAAAAAATCAACCCATTTACACCAAATCATAAATCATTAGTCAGAATGAAATATGTACTCCTAGTGGGAAGTTATTTCTATAATGCATGTCATGATCTTCTCATTGGCTAAACCCATGACAATGATATTACACTACTATAAGTGTTTCCAAAACACATATGTACACAACTCCCTTGAAAATTGAAGTTCAATATAAAAAGGGTAACTATGTTCTTTCATGATATACATTTCAATTCCTAACAATAGTATCCCTTTATACCAACCCGAATCAAGGAAAGAACCTGAATGAATTTCAACTTCAAAACTGTCACAACTTATACCAATTGTATGTCAAGGACAGAAAAGGCTGATACCACTTGTTGAACACAAATATTTGGACTGACCAAGACCCATAAAACTTGTAACATCCCTCCCCTCCTCATTGTCTTAAGTCAAGGTGGGATTTCTACTTGGAATTAAGAAACATCCCCAAGGTTACAAAGGCTGGAAAGAAATTCCAAGGGTTTCAATACAATTGGGGGATGATTTTCCCTTTGAAAATAAGAAAATTACAACAACATATTCCATATCCAAAACCACTATATGATTCTTGATGACAATTTAAAATAACTCAAGTTATACCATTGATACCAAAACCGAACTAAACAATATTACCACAGTAGAAGACTACTAACATTAAAGTACATAGTGGAAAACAAATCAAACAGAAACTTAGAATATTCCAAAGACATGACTCCAAGATCCAACTCCAACTCCAAGTATCACAGAGCACCACTGAAGAAGTGTGATGCTTTCCATTTAATTATGTCTTGGTAAACAAAATATGAAAAAGAACCAAAGTTCCAAATAATGGGTGAGTAATGAAACTCAGTAGATTTCCCCTAATGACTTACCTACTCACGCCATAAGGGTAGAACAAGTTAGAAAAAATATAAAAAAAATTATATAATTTTTCCTGAAATAGTTAAATAGTTTAAATTGAAGCCAACTAGATTCATAGCAAAACAGTTTTCCAAAAATAATTGTTTCTTAAGGAAAGAAAAAAAAACATTATTTAAACCATTTCACATTCCTTTTTGGAATACCCATTCTATTTTTCACCACACAGACACCCATGCATTCTTCTTTAATAGTTTTATACTCTTTAAGGGTTTCTTGTCCATCCACTAAGTCATCACTAAGTGTATAGTCTCCTTATTCCCCAATGACACGCACATCTTATCCAGGGTCATGTACCTTTTTACCCCAAAAGTATATTCCCTATATTTAGGGTCATGTCCAAATCATGAACCCACACAACCCATGTATGCCAAAACCATTTAAAAAAACCCAATTAAATCCATTTCAATAAAACCATTCCTTTATTGAAAACCTTTCCAATAAACCATTTTCCCAAATCCAAAAAAACATATTTTAAAATCAAGAAAAAAATCCATTTTAACAACCAATTTCCAAAAAAACACAACCCATCAATAAAGAGGGTTTAAACCATGATTTTCACACCAATTTCACAAAAAAAATATTAAATTTAAATAATTTGGAACTAATAATTTGTATTCTAATTATAGGAGTTTATATTGAAGCCACCTACCTAGATAATTTTGGTGAAAAAAAAGAACATCTTGAAAATGCCCACAAAACCGAGTTAAATCTCCAAAAACCCACCTTAGATCTCTTACTATATCATCAAAAAGGACATATCTAGCAATGATTTACATAAAAAACCTTATATCTATCCACATCAGGCTATATTTAAGAATATTAGAATGGGAGGAAAGTATATCTAAGAAAAACTATGAAAAAATACCACAAAAGGACATTTACTAAGAGAATTGGGCATCAACGCACCAAGAAATGCCTTCAGATCACTTCCAAATTGATGGGGAAAGAATCCTTGGCCTTTAAAAGAAATAAATAATCAGTTAGGGTTGATTTGGAGCAAACATTATGTGTTTAAAATTAATCCCAACCCATATCCACTTTTTTAGGATCTTGTTTTTAAATTGTGTAAGATTAGTCGCACGGTTAGGAAAACCATGTGCTAACCATGTTCCAATCTCTGCCTCGGGGAGTACCTTGAATAGTTGGCCGACACATTTATAAAAACCATGCGCCAATAAAGAAAATACTCTTTTTCCCACTTTGAATGGTTACTCTTGGGTAGTCGCACAGTGTTTCCATACTGTTCACCTAACCAGATCCTTCTGTCTCATTATGTACGGTTTCCTATAGGAGTTTCACAGCTTTCACTAACTGTGGTCCAAATGTGCACCTGTATAAAATCCCCATAAACATTCCAAAATCCTCTAAACCCCCCCAAACATTATCCACACACTTTAAATACTTAAAATACATAAAGAAAGGGTTATATTCTAGAAACCGGGTGTGTTACAATGAAGGATAACCACAATATATAATTAGTTTATAAAGGGTTAAAGATGAAGAAATGGTTATATGGATTTATATTTGAAGATAAATTGTGAAGGGATTGAAGAATATTTTTGTATTCATAGCATTGGATGTCATTCTTGGGCAATTATCCATGTTGTTAACTCTGAATATTGATGAACTGATCCTAAGATCAAAGTACATGTGTCATAACAGACACATTGTTTACAACAAAGAAGAAGGTTGAGTTGATGTTCTTTGTAATTTCTATTCCAAAAAGTACTGAATAAGTGGAACTGAGGTTCATGTGGTATTTTAATGTTTCATGATAACCATGGAAGTTTTATCTTGAGGAACATTGAGATTTTAGTTTTCATAAAGGATAACCACGCAATATAATTAGTGCATGAAGGGTTAAAGATGAAGAAATTGTTATATGACTTTATATATGAAGGGAATTTGTAAACGGATTGAAGAATCATTATGGATTCATATCATTGGATGTCACACTTGATCAATTATCAATTTTTTTTAACCTCTAATATTGATGAACTGATCTTATGTTCAAATTACATGTGTCAAAAGTGAAACATTGTTTAGAAAAAATAAGAAGGATGATTTAATTTTCATTGGAATTTATATTCCAAAACGTATATAAGTAGAGTAATTGATGATAATTTAGTATTTTAATGTTGCATGAGAATAATGAAATTGTTAAATTGAGGAACATTGAGACTGTAGTTTTCATGAAGGAGGACAACACCATATAATTAGTGCATGAAGGGTTAAAGATGAATAAATGGTTATATAGATTTATATTTGATGATAAACATTGAAGGACTTGAATAATTGTTATGGATTAATATAATTATATTTCAATCTTGATAAATTCTCCATTTTTGTAAATTTTTACAATTTATGAACTGATCTTAAGTTCAAAATACATGTGTCTTAAGTCACAAATTGTTTTTAAAAAAAATAAGGATGATTTTATGTTATTTGGAATTTGTATTCCAAAATTTATAGAATAATAGGAATTGATGGTCATGTATAATTATAATATTACATGAGAACCATGAAAGTGTTAACTTTAGAAACATTGATCTTTTAGTTTTCATGAAGGATAACCATGCCATATAATAAGGGCATGAAGGGTTAAAGATGACGAAATGGTTAGATGGATTTATATTTTAATGGAAATTATGAATGGATTGAATAATTGTATATTGGATTTATAAGTGTGTATATATACATTCATTTCATATTGAAGTCCATTATATACATAGTTTTTTAAATGGATTTTTGTTGGGGTTTTTTAAAAAAAAGTATGGGTTGAGCTGACATGCCAGCCTCAACCGAGAGCTTATAAGGGACACTGGGTCGACACATCCAAATAAGGCCATCTAGGTAATCATGAAGGCAGTATATAATGTTGTGTCTAGGCCATGGGTACCCCTGGAGGTGTGCCGGATGTGGGATAATATCTCACAAATAAGTGGGACTATAGAATTCCCATAGAACTGGTACATGGTGGTACAGGGAGGGGGAGAGGGGAATTCTAATCCACTCCCCATAGTTCTTCATTTATATAGTGTGGATAAAACGAGAGAGGACTCGATGTTGGATGGGTTTTAGTTTGTGTTGTCCACCAGTTTAAATAATTGGATTGATCATGGTTTTCTATCACATCTAAATCCTACTCATTTAAATTCATGTAATATGATCTCCTATGACCTTTGTATTCAAAATGAGGCACATATTTGTCACCCATTGTCGTCATCTTTCTCTTAAATTCCCTCAAAAACACCATTGTCTAATCATAGATGTAAAACAAAAAACCAATGATCAAATAATATTCCCCCATTATTATTATAAGGTCTAAACAATGGGACGAACATGATCAAAACATCATGAAACTACATTTTCATGACTCGCATGAATAAATTCAGGGGAAAGCCCTGTCTGAAGTGAAAATGAAGTTTCAAGAGGGTCATTCAACCACTTGAGTTCCATGGATGAATGTCATGCATTTGGGAATATGAGTTTCAGGTGTTTATGAATACATGCATGTGATATGAACACCATAAATAAAAAGTCTTATCATGAAGGAAGAACACTATGAAATGTGGCGTAACTTTACATGTGTGGGAAGAATTAAAAGCTAAGTCATTCAAGAATTTAAATAGACAATTCACTTAGAATAAAGATTGGGATTTGAATGCACTATAAGGCTTTGATCTCTTTACAATAAAAGGAGATCACCCTCGACCAAGAGTTTCGACTACTACTCATATTATTTCAAGATATCACATTTTCAAGAAAAAAGATCATTTACGAAGCACTTTTTTGTATGGGGAGGCAAAGAGTTTTGTGAAACATTGGGGCCTCATGAATAAGGGGATTCCCATGAAAAAATATATTTTCATGAATGAGTCGAATCTGTGGACATGAAAAAGGTTTTTACGCCCATCTCATTCTTTGTGAATGAGTTCAGTTTCATGAATCATTATCCTTCCATGAAGAAGAAATACTGCGAACACACAACTAGTGTGTAGACACCCTTTTCATGCTTCATCAAGAACTAGTTCCATGAATATTACTACTCAAGACACAGTGCTTGAGTTTTTTACTATAATGTTGTTTCATTATGTTTTTGCACATATAATCAATTACGTGAAGATGTCATGTATCCAGTTGATACACAATAGACATATACGAAAAAAACTACATAGTTTTTTTGTGTAAAGAGAACTAGACATGCACATAAGTGCATACTTGCTTGAGTAAGATAGTAACTCATATTTCTTGGGTTTTCATATGATAGAAATTGTATGTATGAATATATCATTGATAAACATGGTTTATAATACCAAACATGGTTTTTGTGCGAAGGGAGAGAGAACTAAGGGAGGAGGAAGAGTCTTTGGGCGTTGTTACATAAACAGTGAGGAGTAAGTACAATGTCTAAAGGTATGCATATGATTTGAGTAAAAAATAATGAATAAAATATTATCTCAAACTAAATACATAAAATGATAAATATAAAAATGGATATGATAAATGCACATTCACCATTCTTGTATTGGGTTAAGAATTAAAAAAGAGAAAAATATGATTTTGTGAAATATTATTATTACATGAAATATCATTGAAGTTATGGTGCAATTCAGTTGAACAAAAATCTTCTACACCAAGTATAATATAAGATAATAGATTCTACATTCACTCTCAATATTTTTTATCAAAGAATAATAATTTAATTGTTATGATTCTAAGATTAGTTGATCTTCATTGATTTAATAATCACAATGGAATATTGTGATTTCAACAAGAAGAAGAATAAGATATCTCGGTGCATTTTTTTTCACTAAAGAAGAAAGAGAATAGAAGAGAAGAATATTTGGTGAACAAATTTAAATCAACTAATTATAATTTGGGTCAGAAATAATTCAGTATTCATCAATTCACAACACATTTATATTGTTTTGACTAGTAGAAGAAGAATATTGTGCAGATTTTAGTTTGTTGCTTGGAAGAGGTATAAGAGTTACTTGCATTCTACTAATCAAGTAACAAAGTGAAGAATAAGGTTATGGAAGAACAAATAATAATTGGGACATCTAACAAGTCTCAATAGGTGGAATACACTCTTTGTGTTACAAACCTTTATCAACAAATAGGGGGGCTATCTTCAGAGGCAGTATAAATATCCATCTAAGTTCTGTAAAACATTAAATATAACTTAAATATAGTTCATTTCAAGTGAAATTATATTTATTACTTGATGTAACAACATTTAAAGGATTACTTTCTAGTGGTTGTGTGGTCAGGATTATTTTCAGACCATGCCAATGACTAGATACTCTAACTGAGAAGTGAACCTTGAAAAAATATCGTGTACTTTTCTTTACTACATTAATATTATTTCATGCGGTAGAGAAAATAGAATAATATAATCAAGATCCTAAAAATTCAAAGAGGTAAAGTGATAAAATTTGGAATTGAATTAAAAATTCTCCCATAGTGATTCACCCTCTCCCCCACCCACACACACACACAATGTTAGGAATATCTAAAATGAGTACATTCATAATTATCGAGGTAAGTTTCATCTCTATTAGATTCTCTAAAGTGCATCTATTCTCTTTTAAAGACTTGAGTTCCTTTTCTGACTCAACATTTAAGTGAAGTTTTAGTGAATATTTGGATACCTTGGTGTATAATTCTATATCTACCAAGAACATGATGAATATGAAAAATAAAGATAAGATAATGTTGAAGAATAATTACCTCTTAACTAAAAAAGAGTAAGTATTTGTTTCTCTATGCCTTGCTAAAAATGAAGACATATCTAACTTGGAAGGTAATGAGAATGTGACTCAAGTTTTGACTAAGAATATGGATAACCTTTCTAGATCTAGTGATTAGGATGTATGTGTTATTACATTTAAAAACTTTCCTCAAGATAAAAGTACTAGCACAAGTGGTGACGATGATCAATATACAAATTTCCAAGAATTATCCGTTGATAGATTAACTGTTATTCTAAATGATATTTCTGAAGAATGATTATCCCTTGTTTTTTGAGTCTTTAAATGTATACAAGAAGATATCACCCAACTAGAAAAATAATCTTATGTTTTGGATAAGATTTTGAAAACGAAAATTATTGAGTGTCTAAATATATCTAGATAGGTTGAAATCTTTGATGAAACAATGACGGAACATGAAATAAGTTCCTCAAAATTGATCAAATAAGTTTAAGAGAAATAGGGAGTCAAAAAGACTCTAGAGGAAAAGATACATGCAGTTGAAGAGAGATTGAAAAATTGCACTGTTGTCAAGGGTTGAAAACTGGAAAAAATATCCAATATAATCAATGAACTTGACTATTTTTTTTAGAAAAAAGTTAATCTACATGAATATAAAGATGAATGAATAAATAATTTATGGTAATAGAAGATTATTATGCTTAAAAATCATAAAATCACCCAAAGTATCACATGTCTATAATTGGTAGCTTAGTTGGACAATATTGAGAAGAAACATATTGACACTTCACAAAAGAAGGAGATAGTTTCTAAAAGTAATCAATGTTCATTGGAGTATTTTAATTTTGAAATAACTCCAAAATGTTACAATAATATCATGACTTCATTGAATGGTCTATCACAAATAGATGAGAAGAATCACCTAACACCCATACCAACTTGTACTAATATTTCTAAACATGTTATCATGAAAAATGTAGGTCATAAAAAAAATATGACCAATTATGGATGAATAAATATGATGATGAACCTATCACCATTAATAATGTGGATAGGAAAGAATTTATGGAATTCGGTTCCCCTCAAAGAGCATAAAAAATCATGAAGAATACCCAAGAATCAGATACAAAATATATGAGGAACACAAGATTGTTGGGTCCATGTTGGTGCTGCAACATATTTGGGAAGTGTGCCTTAAATTATTGGAATAATACCCATCATATAAAGTGATAAACTAATCTTATATCAATGTAGATAATTCCATATAAGAATAAGTAAAATATATATGCAAAAAATAATATGTATACTTCAAACAGATTTTTAATTCTTGATAACATTTGTGACATATGAAATGGCAGGGGTCAAAAAGTTGGTACATGCACATATCAACATGTATACAATGATGTTAAGAAAATATCATCATAGAATCATACATGTAATATGACAACCCTGCTTTTATTACAAACTTAAACATGATTTATTACATAAAACATCACTTGATACAATAAAGAAGATTGAGAGTTTTAGTGTCTTTGGGGCTTATGATCATTACATAAAAACTTAAAACATGAAATAAAACATCTTTATTGAAAACTTCCTTTACATGACCACTACATTCCCTCGTACTTAGCATTGCATGGGATAACCTGAGGACATGAATAAGAAAAGGGTGAGCTATAAAGCCCAATAAGGGACTACACATGGAATAACATGAGGAGTACAATACATGTTAGGAAATAGGAATATCAATAGAGCATAAGAGAAACATGAACATAAAGGCATGATAAAGCATGATAATCATAAAATGGAAATGTGGCAACAACACTTAACATGGAATTAGCATGAGCCAAGACTCATTGCACATGGAGCATGAGTAAATCCTCATTGCACATGAAGCACGAGTAAACCCTAATTGCACTTGAATTAGCATGAGTCAACACTCATTTCATATGACATATCATGATACTGTACTTTACCCAATGCATTGGAGCGCTATAAGGGTGTACCCTTCTTAAACATTTCATTTCATGCATAAGTGTGCCACATGGATCATAAAACATGGATTCATAAAACATAATAATTTATTCCATGATAAAGAAATGTGGAATTAATACGTGAAACTTTATAATCAATAAGTAAATGTGCATAAAGTTGAATACCCTTGATGGAGAAATGGGCATGGTATTCACTACACAATGACATCGGCTTAGAAAATCGGTGTGATTTCGGCAGCGTAACAGCGTGACATAAGAATTCATAAAAATGGTTGATGAGAGAGAAATGAGTTCCTCATCATATTTACATGTAATGTACAGTAAGGAGGTCATATAGATACATGTACCAACCATTTTAATGGAATTTAGATTCATGATACAAAAGTATTGATTGAATGTAAAAGAGGAGAGAGAAGTTCCTTTCGGAATTTCGGCATAGTAACGGGTGCACATGGGAGGCATTTAATGAGAGAGAAAGGGTCTCCCATCATTCAAACATAAATAGGTAAGTATGAGGGAGGTGTGAAACTATACCCAAACATTCATAATTGAAATTAAAAGGGCAAAACAACTTAAAGAAAATTGGACAAAAATGAGAAAGGAAGAAAAAACCCTTACTTGAAAGTGTGCTTCCAAAGGCTAGAGAGAGGCTTGTGAGAGGATTATTGGGAGCTTGGGGAACCTTAGGAGAATTATAGAGAGATTAGGGCAGAGGTTGGACGAACTCCAAAGGCTTTGATTGAGGAGTAAGTTGGAGCTTGGGTGGGTTTCTATAGGAAAGGTGAGAGAATTCTTTATTATTTAGGTTTGGGACCCCTTATATTAAATTAATCCAAACCATAAACCATCCCATGGTTTTTTCCCATGGTTCTTGGAAAAGGGAAGAGTAAAACAATATTTTATAAGTCCAAAGTCCTAACTTCTTAAAATAATAGGGTTGCTTATGTGGAGGTGAGTCACACTCCCATGGAAATTAATTTAAAAAGACAAGGTGTTTAATAAGTCTTGAGGGGTCCATTAATGATTTGAAAAGTCAATCAAACCAAAAATTACATTATTTTAATGGTAAATCATATATTGGCCGAACATAAAGCTTATATAATTTTATTAAATCACTATTGGGTCATTATGATGTCATAAAACACATTATATATTTAAACGGTATTTAATTTTTACCCAAAATTTTGATTGTCTCAGAAAATTATGAAAAATTCACTGTTGGATAATTTCAATGTCCTGATTCCAGAAATAACATTTATTTTATCTAAATAATTTTATAAATATTTTAATTTTTACTTTTAAAATAAAAACCAACATTTATCGAAAATTCACGGGTTTTGACAGAAATGGCTTTCAAACCTTAATAAAAATTACAATTGCATTCATAAAATTATAAGATCATTTATATTTAATAAAAATTAATTTAATAAAAATAATAATATTTTGTTAAAATATTATTTAATTCAAAAATACCTTAATTTAATAAAATATAATTCTTAATTAAATAATAACTAAAAACATTATTTGTACTTTAAAAATTATTTACAATGTATCAATAATGACAAGAAAGTATATTAATTATTATATACAAAAATAATGTACATGAACATAGTACTGTTTATTTGTTACATAACCCCTTAAAACAGTCGCGTAAGACCTAAGGGTAAGGTGTGCGATGGTGACAGACTCTTGGGGTGTCTCGGATAACATCGCTCGAGTGGTAATTTCTATCAACTTCCACTTCTCCCATAGACGGTCCCGTTACAGCTTGACATGATGAAGCTCAGCTTGGTCTTGGTCAAGAGAAAAGCCCAAGGATGCCACCTATTTTCTGAGCTCCAACAAATGGGCTTCGTATGGGGAAATTCTACTGGATGAGGCCATCGCTTCCTTTGTCTGAGTAAATTTGGATTTGTTAAAGCCCTATATTTATACTAATCATGTGATCATTGTTCAACAGCTATATTAGCAACGGTCAAAATTCTTAACATAAAACCAAAGAAGTTGACATTTTATATAAACATAAAGAGACATTTAATTAGACCAAGAGGGATTTCCATTAATTAAACTTTGGGTCGTTACAATATTCCCCCCTTAAGAAATTTCGCCCTTGAAATTTTCCTTTTCCCACACTAAAACAGATGTGGGTAACTCAGCTTCATCATTTCCTCTGATTCCCAAGTCGCTTCTTCAAACTTTTGGTTTCTCCACAACACCTTGACGAGGAGCATTGTCTTATTTCGTAGAAATTTTTCTCTATGATCTAAGATCTTCACTGGTTTCTCCTTGTAAGAAAGATCATCTTCCAATTATACCATCTCATAAGAGAGTACATGTGAAGGGTCCAGTATGTACTTCCTTAAGAGGGATACATGAAAGACATCATGTACTTTGGCCATGGTAGGTGGTAGTGCTAGTCGATAGGCCACAGCCCCGACACGATCAAGAATCTCGATGGGGCCGATGTACCTTGGACTTAACTTCCCTTTCTTTCCAAACCTCATGACCTTCTTCCATGGAGATATGCGTAGAAAAACCATGTCTCCAACTTTAAACTCAAGGTCTTATCGATGGTTATCTGCATAACTCTTCTATCGACTCTGGTCTTCCTTGATATGATGCTGAATGGTTTTCAACTTCTCCACCATTTCTTCGACCATTTCCGGTCCAAGAAGCTTACGTTCACTGACCTCATCCCAACATGTCGGTGTACTACACCTTTTTCCATAAAGGGCTTCATATGTTTCTATTTGGATGCTTGAGTGGAAACTGTTATTATAAGAGAACTCAACTAGAGGAAGATGTTGATCACATCCTCCTTTAAATTCCATTGAGCATGCTCTCATCATGTCCTCAAGTGTTTGGATAGTCCGCTCGGATTGGCCATCAGTTTGAGGATGATAGACCGTACTGAAGTTTAGTTCAGTATTCAGAGCATGTTGAAGACTCTTCCAAAACATAGAGGTGAATCTTGGATCTCGGTTAGACACAATAGATAGTGGTACTCCATGAAACCTTACCACTTCCCTGATATATATTTGTGCCAGTTGATCCAATGAAAAATGCTCCCGAATAGTAATGAAGTGTGAAGTATTTGTAAGACGATCCACAACAACCCAGATTGCATTATTGCCTTTAGATGTCCTCGGAAGTCTGGTGACAAAGTCCATGGTGATGTTCTTTTATTTCCATTCTGGTATGGGCAATGGTTGCATCATCCCCTTAGACTTTTGCCTCTCTGCCTTCACTTTCTAGCACACCAGGCACTTTGATTTATATTCAGCGATCTCCTTCTTCATATTATCCCACCAAAAGTTTTATCAGAGATCTCAATACATCTTTGTGCTCCCTGGGTGAATAGATAAATTTGAACTATGTGCATCATCCAAAAGTTCCTTCTTTAGCTCCAGACTTGATGGAACACATAGTCTTTTCCCAAACCGCACAATTCTTTCTTCATTAACATTAAACTCTGAGGATTTCCCTATTTCGATAGCTTCAACTTTTTCTTGAATTCCCACATCATCCTTTTGAGCCTCCTTTAACCTTTCCAAAAAGACGTTTGAGCAATCATTTGTGAAAGGATTGATTATGTTCACATCTCTATGATTCCCATGTCCATCTTCATCAAGTATAAGAATATTGGATCTTTCTCAATTCTCATCATAGATAGAATCACTGGATACTTTCTACTTAGGGAACCTTCCACCTTGTTCACTTTCCCAAGGTGGTAATGTATTGAACAGTCATAATCCTTGATGAGCTATATCCGTCTTCTCTGGCGCATATTAAGCTCTTTCTGTGTGAATATATATTTAAGACTCTTGTGGTCAGTATATATCTCACATTTCTCTCCATAGAGATAATGCCGCCAGATTTTCAAGGCAAAGATCACCGTAGCCAACTCTAGATCATGCATTGGATGGTTTTACTCATGGATTTTCAACTGCCTTGAGGCATAGGATATCACTTTATTATTCTGCATCAGCACACAGCCTAAGCACTTCTTCGATGCATCACTGAATACCACAAAAATTTCCCCACTTTTGGGTAAAGTGAGCACGGGCGCAGTGATAAGAATCCTTTTCAACTCCTTGAAGATTTCTTCACATTCATCACTCCAAGAAAACTTTACTCCCTTTCGAGTTAGATTGGTAAGAGGGTTGTACAATCGTGAGAAATTTCTCACAAATCGTCGATAATATCCAGCTAACCCCAAGAATCTATGGATATCCGTTACCGATGTTGGCCTCGGTCATCTCTCAATTGCATCTGTTTTGGAGGGATCCAAAGATATCCCATTTCTTGTGATGATATAGCCCAATAATGAGACTTCCTTCAACCAGAAATCACACTTGCTATACTTTTCATAGAGCTTCTCCTTGCGCAAAGTCTCCAGTACAGTTCTTAAATGCTCCTCATGATCCTCCTTGGTTTTGGAGTATATTAGAATATCATCTATAAGGACTACCATAAATTTTTCTAGGTAATCTCTAAAGACTATATTCATTAAGTCCATGAAGATTTTTGGAGAATTAGTGAGTCCAAAAGGCATTAATATGAATTCATAGAGCCAGTATCTTGTGCAAAAAGCAGTCTTGGGGATATCTTCCTTCTTCACCCTTGCTTGATAATATCTCGACCACAAGTCCACCTTGGAGAAGTATTTTGCTCCACGCAGCTGATCGAACAAGTCATCAATTCTTGGAAGAGGATACTTGTTCTTTATTGTGATTTTTTTAAGTTCACGATAATCGATGCAAAGCCGCATTGACCCATCCTTCTTCTTGATGAAGAGGACTGGTGCACCCCATGGTGAAGCACTTGAGTGTATAAACCCTTTATCCAGATTCTCTTGTACTTGTTTCTTCAGCTCTTCAAGCTCTACAACAGCCATTATATATGGATTCTTGGATATTGGTAATGCCCCGGGTATAAGTTCAATTGAGAATTAAACATCTCTTCTAGGAGGAAGACCAGGAAATTCCTTGGGAAACACTTCAGTGAATTCCCTCACAATAGGCATTTCTTCAAGGATGGTTTCTTCCTTAGACTCAATCATATGAGCCAGATACGCGTTCTCATAAGTCAGTAATATCCATGCTTGAGATGATGGAGCTAAAGGAGATTCATCTTCCTCCTGACACTTGTAAAGAATCGGGGGTCAATTCTCCATATGGAGTGTGATTTCCCTCTCCCGACAATTTATGCTGGCTCTATATAAGGAAAGTCAATCCATGCCAAGAATTGCATCAAATTCTACCAAAGGGAGTATGACGAGGTTCACCAGGAAATTCAATCCACAGATTATAACAGGGGAGGACTTATATTCATGGGATGCAATGATTGCCCCATTTTCCGTACTCACTGACATCTTCACTTCCATGGTTTTTGGTGGTGCTGGGATTGTTCTACTAAACTTTTGAGATATAAAAGAATGCGTAGAACCTGAATCAAAAAGTACGTTCGCTATTCTTGAATGAATAACTAGCATACCTGTCACCACTTCGTTTTCAGGGTTCGCTTCGGCAGAAGTAATGGAAAAAGCTCTTCCTTTCTACCTTGGAGGTTGTTGGTTTCCTCCGAAAACCCTTGGATTAGGGCACTGATTTGCAAAATGACCCAGTTCTTTGCATTTGTAGCATTGAACAATGCGTTGAGGTTCGAACGGAGCGTTCCGCTCCTCTATCGCAGCTGCGGGTCATTCTTGCCGAAAATTAACAGCTAGGTGCCCTTCTCTTCCACACCTAAAGCATTTCCTCGTCCCCTTAAGGCAATTTCCAGGGTGCTTCCTTCCACACTTTTGGAAACTGGGGTGCTGGATCTTTTTAGCACCGTTGGATTTATCCATTGGACCACCAACATTAAAGTCCACCTTACGCTTTTTATCCCCGTGATACCCCTGTGATTCTCTGATCTCCATTTCGACCTTGAGGTCACATCGGACAATTTACTCATAGCTGTCAAAGTCATGGATTGCTAATGCTTTCCATAGGCTAGGCTTCAACCCACCAAAGAAGCGGTCAACTTTGCATTCTGGGGTAATCACAAAGTCGAAAGCGTATCATGCAAGGCTTTTGAAGTTTGCCTCATACGCTCCAACAGATTCTTCGTCTTTTTTCTTGAGGGAAAGGAAGTCCCTTTTCATCTTAATCCAGAGGGTGCACGGAAAATATTTATCGAAAAACATCTTCCGGAAATCCTTCCATTCCAACACCTCGATCTCCTCCTCAGGCTTCGTATTTTTTATCAACGTCCACCATTGATCAGCTTCACCCTCCATATGATAAGCCGTCAGGAGAACCTTCTCTTGTTCATAACATTGAAGGATGGAGAAGATCTTTTCAATGGATTTGATCCATTTTTCAGCGATCGTGGGATCGGATGATCCACTAAAAGTAGGATTCATTTGTCTCATGAAGCTCTCGATAGCAAATTTTTATTTCTTAGGGGGGGTTGAACGTTCCTCTTGACCCGTGTTTCTATTCAAAACTTGAGTTATCTAAGAGAGAAGCATGACAAAGTTTTTGATTCTCGCTCCCATTGGATTGGGCATCGCATTAGTACAGTCATCACACTGATCTTCACAACAGTTGTTAGCCCGAGTCCTCCTATTATTGGCCATTGGATGGAATAAAAGGAAAGTTAGGGGTAACACATAAAGGGTAATCCAAAGACAAAAGTTGATGACTTATAAATAAACTTTTATTTCCTTAACTCATGAGTCTATAGGCTTCAATCTAGGCTTTTCATGATCTACTTTCAAACATATATTCTAAGGGGAATTTTTTTTAATTCCCATAATAAGGGTTCATAGTAAGCTTGTGAATTTATCAAAACATATCCCCCGGGAGTTTCATAACCAAGAGTGCAGCAAGGCCCATTTTTGTGCACCAGTTCCCGTTCGAGTCTAGCTAGAAGTGGTGTTTTCGGGTTTTACCACTAGGATACATATGTGCCAGAGCCACCTCTACCTGCTCGTATCCAGACAGGGATGTATTTGCTTGATAAACCACTTACTCAATACTCACCAAAACTTAGGGATGTTTATATTGTACTTAGTCTTGTCTCTAAGGCTTTACTAGGGTTTTCTAATCCTAATCCCAAAAATAACTAAACCTATCCTCTGATACCAACTATGACAACCCTGCTTTTATTAAAAACTTAAACATTATTTATTACATAAAACTTCACTTGATACAACAAAGAATATCGAGAGGATTAGTGTCTTTGTGGCTTAGGATCATTACATAAAAACTTAAAACATGAAATACAACATCCTTATTGAAAACTTCCTTTACATGACCACTAAATTCCCTCGTACTTAGCATTGCATGGGATAACCTGAGGACATGCATAAGAAAAGGGTGAGCTATAAAGCCCAGTAAGGGAGTACACATGGAATAACATGAGGAGTACAATACATTTTAGGAAATAGGCATATCAATAGATCATAATAGAAACATTAACATAAAGTCATGATAAAGCATGATAATCATAACATGGAAATGTGGCAACAACACTTAACATGAAATTATCATGAGCCAAGACTCATTGCACATGGAGCATGAGCAAATCCTCATTGAACATGAAGCACGAGTAAACCCTCATTGCACTTGAATTAGCATGAGTCAACACTCATTGTACATGACGTATCATGATACAATACTTTACCCAATGCATTGGAGCGCTATAAGGGTGCACCCTTCTTAAACATTTCATTTCATGCATAAGTGTGCCACATGGATCATAAAACATGGATTCATAAAACATAATAATTTATTCCACGATAAAGAAATATGGAATTAATACATGAAACTTTATAATCAATAAGTAAATGTGCATAAATTTTAATACCCTTGATGGAGAAATGGGCATGGTATTCACTACACAATGACATTGGCTTAGAAAATCGGTGCGATTTCGGCAGCGTAACGGCGTGACATAAGAATTCATAAAAATGGTTGATGAGAGAGAAAGGGGTTCCTCATCATATTTACATGTAATTTACAGTAAGTAGGTCATATAGATACATTTCCCAAACATTATAAAGGAATTTATATTCATGATACAAAGGTATTTCTTGAATGTAAAAGAGGAGAGAGAAGTTCCTTTCGGAATTTCGGCATAGTAACGGGTGCACATGGGAGGCATTTAATGAGAGAGAAAGGGTCTCCCATCTTTCAAACATAAAGATTGAAGTATGAGGTAGGTGAAAAAGCAAACCCCAACATTCATAATTGAAATTAAAAGGGAAAAACAACTTAAAAAAATTAGACAAAAATGAGAAAGGATGAAAAAACCCTTACTTGGAAGTGTGCTTACAAAGGCTAGAGAGAGGCTTGTGAGAGGCTTCTTGGGAGCTTGGGGAACCTTGGGAGGATTATAGAGAGAGTAGGGCAGAGGTTGGATGAAATCCAAAGGCTTTGAGTGAGGAGTAAGTGGTAGCTTGGGTGGGTTTATATAGGAAAGGTGAGAGAATTCTTTATTATTTAGGTTTGGGACCCCTTATATTAAATTAATCCAAAACACAAACCATCCCTTGTTTTCTTCCCATGTTTTTTGTAAAAGGGAAGAGGAAAACAATATTTTATAAGTCCAAATTCCTAACTTCTTAAAATAATAGGGTTTCTTATGTGGAGGTGAGTCACACTCCCATGGAAATTAATTTAAAAAGACAAGGTGTTTAATAAGTCTTGAGGGGTCCATTAATGCTTTGAAAAGTAAGTCAATAAAACCCAAAATCACATTATTTTAATGGTAAAACATATATTGGCCGAACATAAAGCTTATAGTATTTTATTACTTCACTATTGGGTCATTATGATGTCATAAAACACATTATATATTTAAACGGTATTTAATTTTTACCCAAAAATTTGACTGTCTCAGAAAATTATGAAAAATTCACCATTGGATAATTTCGACATCCTGATTCGAGAAATAATATTTATTTTATCTAAATAATTTTCTAAATATGTTAATTTTCACTTTTAAAATAAAAACCGACATTTAACGAAAATTCACGAGTTTTGACAGAAATGGCTTTCAAACCTTAATAAAAATTACAATTGCATTCATTAAATTATAAGATCATTTATATTTAATAAAAATTAATTTAATAAAAATAATAATATTTTATCAAAATATTATTTAATTAAAAAATCCCTTAATTTAATAAAATATAATTCTTAATTAAATAATAACTAAAAACATTATTTGTACTTTAAAAACAATTTACAATGTATCAATAATGATAAGAAAGTATATTCATTATTATATTAAAAAATAATTTACATGAACACAGTACTATTTATTTGTTACATAACCCCTTAAAACAGTCGCATAAGACCTAAGGGTAAGGTGTGTGATGGTGAAAGACTCTTGGGGTGGCTCGGATAACATCGCTCGAGATGTAATTTCTATAAACTTCCACTTCTCCCGTAGACGGTCCCGTTCGAGCTTGAAATGATGAAGTTCAGCTTGGGCTTGGTCAAGAGAAAAGCCCAAGGATGCCACCTCTTTTCTGAGCTCTGAAAAATGGGCCTCGTATGGGGAAATTCTACTAGATGAGGCCATCGCTTCCTTTGTCTGAGTAAATTTGGATTTGTTAAAGCCCTATATTTATACTAATCATGTTATCACTGTTCAACGGCTATATTAACAACGATCAAAATTCTTAACATAAAACCAAAGAAGTTGAAATTTTATATAAACATAAAGAGACATTTAATTAGACCAAGAGGGATTTCCATTAATTAAACTTTGGGTCGTTACATGTAATGAAGAAGCAACCTTGGGAATATATCATAAGAATTTTGTGAACACAAAACCTCCCATTAAGGTACCAAATAAGAATGGTGAGAAAAACATGGAGTCTAAATCCAATAATTTGATGGTTAGTGCATCCAAAATAAGTAATAAGGGGGATTAAATTTAGAATAACCCTTTTGGAAGATCCAAACTTGCACATACAGTTCCTAATGACATGTTAGTTATGTGGCATGAAGATTTTTAAAGAATGATAAAAATGGAAGATGCATAATATAAATATAGAGAAAAATGGAAATAAAATATTCCACATGATGAAGAAAATTTTCATGAAGGTTTATTAAGAAAATGAAACTCTAGTGTTAAAGTGGTTCAGTGTGAGATATGTAAGAAATATGGGATCATTGAAAAAGATTTTCTAACCTTGCTACCATAATAAGAAGAAATCCTCAAGATGTGAAATAATGTATCATTCATGAAGGCTATTAAGAATAAATACTCTCCACACAAATCAGAAGAGGATGTGAAGAGATCCATGTTTCCTCGACATAAATCAAAACATATGTTTAGATGTGTAAGAATGAAGACTTGTGGAAATGAATCAGTTTGGTTGAGAAGATCATCTCAATCTTGATATTCATATTAATGAATTTAGGATGATCCAACTTATTCCCATAATATTTGAGTGTTATATTTGTGATAATAAGTCAGTTATTTGAAGGTGAAGCATGTTCTTGGGGGGAGAACCTAAGAAGTAGTAAGTGTTGTCAATTATTGATAGTTAATTTGAAGAAGTTACCATCCTTGAGTGATTCCTAAAATGATATTTATATACTATTATGATGGAGGATCATCCTTGATAATGTTGAAGAATGTGATTTAGTATTTTGGATATCTAGTATAAAGAAGATTCTTTCTTGGTTTGATATTATTTCTTAGTATTTTGAAGAAAAAATGTTATAGAAGATCATCCTTGGTGAAGTTGTGAAAGTTGTCCAATATGGACTGTTGCAAGTTCAAGAACCATTCTCTCGTATTCTCTATACTGTAATTTCATTAAATCAATTCTTGATGAGATAAACCATTATAAAGATAATGAGAAATGTTTCCCTTGAGTGGGAGAGAAATTAATAAGCTTCTAGAATTATTATTTCAATTAGTATCAAATCTTATTATTCTATAAATTTCTTGAAGATCATATCATTGTCAAAGGTATGTATCTATTAATATATCATCCATATTATCAAAAAAAATACAAAGGGGTATAAATTAAATTAATAAATTGCTTACGAAATGTGTAATTCCCCCATGGTCTTTTATACTGTCTATTAAACTTGAATATTTTTTATCTATTTGTTGAAGTGAGTGCAGGAGTTTCAGGTTGATTATTCTTAAAAAGTTTTATGTCACATTAAATAATTTCATCCTAGAATGAATTTGAATAATACTAGAAGGAAATTATATGATTTCTCATTTCTTAAGGTATCATGACCATTTGGTAATGGATATATTTTTTGTCTATGTAAAATCCACTTTTTTTCTACATCGATCACAACTCAAGTAGAATTAGAGTGAAATGATAGATCATACATTGCTTAAGTATGGACTGATACCCTTTTTCCCATGAACGTTGTATTTATTGTCAATAAGGGGGAGATAATTTTAAAATAAAGTTTAAAAGGTAAAGGGGAGAGAGAAGATAATAGTTCAAAATATTAACACATTCATTTGGAAATAACTTGGAAGGTATTTCCAACAATACAAAGGGGGAGTTTGAAGATCACACTTTTCTAGGAATTGTATTTATTGTCAGATGATTTTCATTGGAAGCCACTGATGACCAATGATATATGAAGTTTACATTGATGTCAATATGATGGAGAAGTTCCAAAGTTAATGGAACTTTGATAAGGTCCTCAAGTCTTGAAATTCAAAGAAACATGCGAATGTTTTGAAGACTTTGATTTTCATGGTGATTCATAGAGAATTTTTTTGTACTCCTTCATGGTGATTCCTAGAGAATTTTTAGGGATTCCGTCAACATGATTCCTGGATAATTATAATATATTTGTATCATTGTATTTAATGTTTGATAAATTCTTCATTTTGTTAACTCTGACTACTGATGAACTGATACTACGTTCAAAATACAAGTGTCATAAGTGAAAAAAAATTACAAAAAAAAATAAAAAGGTTGATTCAATGTTATTTGGAATTTATATTCCAAAATGTATATATGAAGAGGAATTTAAGGTTATATAGTATTATAATGTTGAATAAGAACCATGAAAGTGTTAACTTGGGGAACATTGAGATTGAAGTTTTCATGAAGGATAACGACGCCATATAATTAGTGTAAGAAAGGTTAAAGATGAAGAAATGGTTAGATGGATTTATATTTGAAGATAAATTGTGAAGGGATTGAATAATTGTTATGGATTCATTGAATTTGAAGTCATACTTTATAAATTCACTATGTTGTTAACTTAGATGAATGATGAGGGGATCGGAAGTTCAAAATAAATGTGTAATAAGTGCCAAATTGTTTACATCGAATAAGAAGGATGATTTGAAGTTATTTGGAATTTATATTCCAAAAAGTATAGAAGAAGTGGAATTGATGGTCATGCAATATTTTAATGTTTCATGAGAACCATGTGAGTGCTAACTTGAGGAACATTGAGATTATCGATTGCATGAAGGATAACCATTCCATATAATTAGTGCTTCAAGGGTTAGAGATGAAGAAAAGGTTATATGGATTTATAATTGAAGATAAATTATGAAGGGGTTGAAGAATTATATACTAGAGTTCAATGTGTGGAGGTGTCCAAGCATTTAATATTGAATTCCATTATATTCTTGGTTTTTTCACTAAGTATTTTTTGGGGGTTTATTTAAAAATAATGGACTAAGCTAACTAGCTAGCCTCAACTAAGAGATTATGTCAGGCATTGGGCTGACCATGCCAAAAGGAGGCCATCTAGGCCAACATGCACAGGCAGAATGCAGTTCCTTGTGTCAGCCATGGGTACTCCCAAAGGCTTGCATGATGTGGTCCAATATCCCACAAAGAAGTGGGATCAGAGGGCGCCTGCAAAACTGAAATGAAGTACTACCGGGGGAGAGGAGAATTATGATCCTCTCCCTGCAACTCTTGATTTATATAGAATGGAGAATATATGCGAGCATGTTAAAGGTTTTTACACCCTCATCATTATTTAAAAAGGAGTTTAGTTTCACAAATATTTCTACTTTCATGAAGAAGAAATAATGCTAACACACAATTGGTGTGTAAAAACCCTTGACATGCATCACAAAGTAGAACCAGTTCGATGAAGCTTACTGATCAAGCCACAATGCATGAGTTGTTTACTCTCATGGTGTTTCCTGATGTTGTTCCACATATAAACCAAACATGAATATACTTTTAATCCAGTTTATTCACAATATACAGAGAAGAACAAACCTACAAAGTTTATTTGTTCTAAGAGAACCACATGTGCTCCTAAGTTCATACTGGCAATAGTAAGAAGAGGATCTCATATTGTTTAAGTTTTCATATGAAACCAAGGGTATTAATTCACATACTATTGATAAAAATGGTTTAATAAAAACAAGATTTATTGTTGTGTGAAGTGAGAGAGAAAGAATGGAGGAGAAAGAAGCTTCGTGTGTTTTTACATAAACAGTGAGTAGAAAGTGCACTGTCGGAAGTTTTTCAAATGATTTTAAGAATAAAAAATTCCATGCATAAAATTTTTACTCAAAAAAATACATAAAATGATAAAGATAAAAATGTAGATGGGACATGAACATGAACCGTGTATTTATTGAGTTAATAATTCAAGAGGATAACAATATGATTTTATGAAAGATTATTCTTACATGAAACATCATTGAAGGTATAATGAAATTTAGTTGAACAAACATCTTCTACACCAAGAAAAATAAAAGATAAATAATACCACAATCATTGTTGATATTTTGTATCAAAGTAGAATAATTTAATTTTGATGATGATGAGATGATCTGACCATATTTTTATTTAATAATCATAATGGAATTTTGTGATTCCGGGAAGAATACCATGAAGAAGGCTCAATGAATTTGGTTTTGCACTGATGAAGAAATAGAAAAGAAGAGAAGAAGATTTGTTGACAAAATTTATATCGGTGGATTATAATTTGGGTTATAAAGAATTAAGTATTCATTATTTCATAACACATTTATATTATTTTTATTGGTAGAAGAAGAATAATGGGAATCTTTTAGTTTTTTTGGGGAAGAGGTATGAATAGTTACATGTATGCTTCTAAGAAAGAAAAAATGTGAAGAAGAAGGTTGTGGGAGAACAAAGAAGAACCATGAGATCCAACATGTCTCAACAGGTGGAAGATTCTCTTGGTGTTACAAACCTTTATCAACAAAAAGGAGGTTTCCTTCATAGGTAGTATAGAGATCCAGTTAAGTGATTTAAAACATGTACTGCCAATTGACTATAGAGTATTCCATGTGAAAGGATTTTTCTTACTTGTTCTAAGCACACTTAAATGATTTCTTTCTATTGGTTGTGTTGTGAGTATTAATTTCAACCCATTACAAGGACTAGCTACTCTTACAGAGTAGTGAACCTTGTAAAAATATTGTGTACTTTGTCTTTACTACTTTAATATTATTTCATGTGATGGGTAAAAGAGAATAAAATAATTGATATCCTAAAAGGCCGAAGAGGTAAAGGGATGAAATGTGATATTGGATTAAAATGTCTCCAACACTGATTCACCCCCCCCCCTCCCACTCTCAGTGTTATACATATCATAAACTAGTCATTTCACATGTATTGAGTGTATTCTGGAATACAATGATCAAGCGGTGTATCCAAGTTTATGATTGGTGTTAGGTCATGATGGAGAGATCATGAGAGAGAGAGGGAGATAAAAATCCTATGGGTATCATAAGATTTTGTGAGGTTGATGCATATTAGGATTTTATCTTCGAATTAGTGGAATTTCATCAGCAGAAGGGTGATGTTTTTTCATAGATTGACCATTCAAGCATGGCGTTGGTGAGCTGATTTTTAGAGAGATTGTGGAGGCGTATTAGGGTGTGGTTTTTAAAAAATGTTTTTCTATGCTCTCATTTGTAATTCATGTTTGGTAAATACTGGGATTTCTTTTTACACTTTAATTTATAGTGGATATTTTGGAATTACCCTGTGCATTTTTAATCCTCCGCATCGGAGGATTTTTCAACATAAAAAATCTTGTGTGCTGATTTATTTATGTTTCTTTATATCACTTCCTTATTTCATCGAGTTTCTCACAAATTTTTTCTCAAGCGGTTTTTTTCCGGAGATCGGGAATCTCCCCCAACAAGTGATATCAAAGGTTATTGTTCGGGATTGCAATTTGTAGTGGGAATTTTGGATATTTTCAAGAGGATCGATGGTGCATGAGGCAGGCTAGGGTTTGGAAAACAAAGTAGGTTGAGAGAGGTGTTTCAAGTATTACACCTAATTCTATTCTTTATAATGTGCGATTGGTGAATAAATAATTCAAATCGAAGATTGAGGTGATGCACTAGATTCTAAGGATTTTCAGCAGAGAGATAAATTTTTTGTGGGTGTTCCAGATTCTTTCACAATAATAATCATGGGGGAGCTAGATATTTTGGGTTTTGGTATTTTTCTAAAGGAAATTGCATATTTAGATTTTGTGAAGACTTTAGTTTTTGGGTTTTTTATAGGGGAATTCATGTTTCTATCAGAGTTACAAATGGGCATTGTCATTTTTCTATAGAGGATGATGGTTTATACGATGAAAATAGGTTTTCATTCCAACAGAGTTTATGGGATGGTATATCCATTTATGGGATAAATTGGGAGATTGGTAGTATGTAGATCGTGGGTGTTTCCATATTTTAGATAAGATAGTTTTTTAATTTGAGATTTCTTTTATCTTATCATGCATATTAGGTTGTATGTGTTTCTCATGGAGTGATACATATTTTATATCTATTTAGATGAGATAAGTGTCTGATTCTTAACATGGTAAAAACATGGTAATTTCAATATTTAGGATATAATATTTTATATCTTATTTTCATTGGAAAAAGGAAATTGTGAAGGATTTAAAAGTGGAAGCAAATGGTTGCAAACAAAGAGGGAGTTTCTCAAGATATAGTCCATTGGGATCAAGGGGAAATGGGCCACCACATTTATGGTAGACCATGTGGCCCATCAGTGATGGTGAATAAATAATCAACGCGGGATCTATGATGTGATGGGATGCCGCATTTTCGGTTGCATGTACCATGCATTGACATTGAACAAGTGCGAAGTAGGAAAAAAGTTATCAATGATTGGGTCCATGCATCGACAATATTCTTGACTACATGAGGCCCAGATATTGAAGGATCTCCAAACTTAGTTGTAAACAAAACATTAGAGATCTCTAACCTCTTTTGTCTCACCTTCTCTTGATAGAGATCCCGAAGGTGAGACAACAGTTATATGCATCCATGTACTCATATTTCTTTAAAATCTTATTGTACATTGATGATAGAATGAAACAATGAACATCTATAGAATCATTCAAATTATTCTCATAAAGTTTTAACTCTTCATCACTATCCTCATTTACAGGAACCATAGGAAAAGGTTCTTCCAGCACATATAATTTCGTTTCAAGGTGAAGGATAACTCATAGGCTCCTTTTCCACTTTTGGAAATTTGTGTTAGTGAAAAGGTTGTCCTTATCAGGTATAGATAGAAATGATATGTTTAATTTCATTTTAATTTCGTTTCTAAAAAATTATATATAAATAACTTTAGTTCATTATCAGATAAAATTTATATAAATAAATAAATATTATATTTATTAATCTCCCACTATTTTATCAAAACCAAATAGCCCCCACCATTGGATTTATAATATCCTCTTTATTGGATATTCAAGTGGAAAGGATCCATATTTCCCTTCTCATTACCCCAATATTGTTTGTTCAAGAAAATTTAATGGTTTTGGGTAGTCATTACAAATTCTAAATGCATTAACTCATGGTTCTTTGATCTTATGAGCAGACACCCCAATCCTGAAATCCTTAATTGGATTTCCTCAACCCTTGCCTCCCAGTTACGGCATGTCATGATTTGGAAGTCAACCCTTGAAGTGAACAAAGTTAATTCAACCCATAACATCATTTTAGAATTCCTAAATAATTAAAAACACCCCAACTTTGGTTGATTAAGCACTTTGAACTATTCTTTGATTTTAACTGACGTAGTGGAAGGCTATACCGACTTAATATATATTATTGATGGTTTTTATTCTTTTATGCATAAATTTAAAATTATTATCTTTATAAAATTCTTGTTAATATTATGTGGGTTTAATTAAGTAATTAACCATGTATTAGATAACATTTATGCATAATCTATTTTAGTTTAGTTCTATCTTGCATGCTTGTTAATTCATTAATTATGTGATCGCGACAAAACATCCATAATGAAATGACCATACAACTTGGTAGAAGTAAAATAATAAATCGATATGATCAAAAGCTTTACTAAATGATAGATTATCTAGAATTTGATAAACTAATCATTGACTTGGGGGAAAACACATTGAACCAATTATGGTTCATGTTATAACTTTCCACCTGTCCACCCATGTATCTCTCTGGGGTTGGTTTTTCCCTGGATCCAAACATGAACCGCCTCCACTAACATGGGAGATCCATCCTTAACATTTTCTCTTACTCACATTAAAGTAAGGGGGGAAGGGGTTTTACATAAAAGAATCCATGGTCACATAGACCCTTACATAATATGAGGAAGTAGGCATGCAGACCAACAATTTATGTTGATAATAAATTAAATGAAATCAATCACAAACAATGGTCTAGTCTATGATCATGATCATCCACATGCATGAAACAAATTATGCATTTAATAAAACTTTAATTCGTTTATTAATCATTTTTATTTAAGATAAATCACACTTGAATAAATTAATTATCTTCTCTAATTAATCAATTATTTTATCTTAATTCTTATCTGAATTTTCTTGAGATTCTCATCCATCATAATTTTAATCAAATTAAATAAATTCATTTTAAATTCATTGTGTTCATAAATGTACCTCGGATGCAATATAGTGATTACCCATCTGATTCTACCAAAAAAGTATTATTCCCTTACACTTCTTACTCTTGTTACTTGTGGAATACATGAATTATCACGTACCTTCATGATGTCTACTTCACCTTAGTGATTACATGAATTACATTAGTTTTTGGTCATGTGTTATGCTCCAATGCACACGACGTAACAACTATAATTTGACTCATATATGATATGCAGATTTGAATATTACGTAGATATTAATTAAACATTTACATACATACATATATATATATATTAAAAATGCATCACGTGGAATGTCCTGTCAACTTAATGACCACACATAAGAGCATGTCAATAAGGTTTCAATAGTATAATAAATAAATTTTAAATCCGCATAATTTGGTATAAGTACATGGCATGTGTATTTGAGCTACACTGCATGTACATGTCTCAACATATATCATAGGAACATACCTACAGACATGAAATGTAAATCATGCCCTGGAAAATGGTGTACACGGCGTGTCCTATGGGATACATGGTGTGTGATCTCCGAAATACAAGGTCACCAGTTAGGTAAGACATGTATGAAATAAACAGCCTGTTTGTGACTTAAGAGGACTACACACTATCCACATCGGCTACACGGCATGTACTCCGGATGACCATACACCAGGATAGCCCGATAAACACATGGTGTAAGATATAAATGCACCATGTTTCATCAATGCAAACAACGTGAATTAATTACAAATTAATTCCTAATGCATTGAAAAAAAACTAAACGACGTCTACATCTGTATTATCTATCAAGAATACTTAGAACCTCGGGATGAGTTCATCAATATTATTTCTTTAATAAAATTAATTGCATTGATTAGATCAAAGAGAAACGAAGGAGGAAGAAACAGATCTTTCAATTCAGATTAATAAAATGATTAAATGTGAATTGAAAATGAATTAAAAATCCATAAATCAATCAACAATATTTAAATAGTTATAAATAATAATGTGGCCACTCTGATACCACTTGTAGGTTTCAAGCATAGCAGAATCATATGGTGGGTCATGCCCAATGTTTATTTTTGTCGTGATCGATGATCAATTAGAGATCTACATGATGATAAACGTCATATTCAATAGAATTGAATCAAGGAAGACAGAAAGTAGAAATCACACCAGAACCTAAATGGAGGATCATGAAATATTATTTATAATTAATTTAATTAATTTAATAATTACCTTTCATGGAATTCTTTATTGATGGATCTAGAAATAGATATGTGTTGCACCATAATTTCATTGTAGGAATCAATTATATATTCCCTCTAGCATTGATCCACATGTGTTTCATGAATCTTAATACATCGTCAAAGGAATCATTGGGTACTGGCATGACAAATCCAACTTCTCACATCGTCCGCCTTTGATCGCCATGAGAACTGCTTCCAAAGAATTCTCCTTGATCTCTCTTGACTTGAGAGGATTTGGTGGGGGAAGATTGATCTTCGTTCTTAAGAGCGTTCTTGGAGAAGAGAGATCTCTAGGGATTTAGAGTATTATCCAAATTCATTGTGCACAACAAAAACAAATGAATTGTTTCTTAAGAAAATAATATAATTGGGTTTATATATTGCTAGGATTAGAAATAAATAATTGCACAAGTGCCCCTTATTATTTATCTAATCCCTTGAAAAATCCCATATCAAAAAAATAATATTATTATTATTTATCGACATGCGATTAACATTGAGAATTAAATTAAATATTATTTAATTAAATAATATTAAATATTATTATTTCTCACTGAACATAAAACCTAGTGTGTCATTCCTCCATAATATTTATCGGGCCATGAATAATGACTATTTATTTATTAAATAAATATCACTGCATTATTCTCCAATAAATAAAAAAATATTATATTTACTAAAAATTAAATAAATATTTATAGAAGAATATGGCCATAGATTCATTTAGGCTATATCATTTCCATAAAAGGGAATGATATATCAACTTCTTCTAAATAATATAAGAGATAAATCTTTTTTTGAATTATTCATTAATGCAATACTACTCATGACACACCCAACATATGCTACCTCATCACGAACATATGTCATCACAGTTTTCATTAATACATAAAATTATATGACTTATAATATTCATTAACAATAATATTAACGTCTAAGTATTAATAAACACGTTCATAGGAACATGAGCCTTAGCCCGGTTGGTAAGGACTCCATAAGTGCATCCAAGCGACCAGGGATCAAATCCAGGAGGAAGCAGAATTCCTGGGGTACTTTAGCAGTAATGTAGCAGGTACTGTAGCAGGTACTGTAGTGGGACTGTAGCGGGAACTGTGCAGTACTGTAGCAGGTACTGTAGTGGGAACTGTAGCAGGCACTGTTTAGCACTATAGCAGCCAGGAATATGCCCCTGTTTGGGCCTTCGGGCCACCGATTTGGCCCCTGAGTCCTGTAAGGCCTTCAGGCCACCCAGTCCTTTGGGTTAGTAAGGCCTTTGGGCCACCTCAAGTCCTTCGAGCCACCTTTAGTACAGATGCAAACCAGAAAACCTATAAGGTACAAGCTCTACAAGGAGGATGAGCAAGGAGCTTTCACCACAGCAGAAGCTAAACGGATTTCAAGAATGAGAGGGTATAACACCTGCCATCGGGACAAGCCTGTGCATGCATGGGAATGCCTAGCCTAACAGCCATGCAAAGGTGGGGAGATGATTTCACAATGAATATACTGGGGAGGAGCAGTTCCAAGTAGTTAGTCTGGTCTGTATGTAATGTTTGAAGCCTACGGGCAATGAATTCCTCTAAGGCCTATGGGCTATGTAATACTTATGTCTTCGGGACTTGTAAGGGTTCCACCACACCCCTTGAAAGGTGGATTATCAAAAATCAATAAAAATGAAGGCCTTTGGTCCATTGGAGGATAAACACATTCATAGATAGGAATATCCAAGGACACATATAAATATCGATTTCCTACAGTCAATTCCCATTCTTATAATATCCTACACCAGATATTACTAAGGGAATACACCACGAGAAGGTGCCTCAAATTACTATGAGTATCCACCCCTGATAGCATGTATCATTTTTGTCCATCAAATGATATCATCAGTCTATAGAACATATATTCAAGAACAGTTTTGTATCACTTTTGGGTTCCAATCATATAGGGGATGCCTACCTATCAGGGGCAATGTCGACCTCTCTTATTCATAAGGTATCTAAACATGTCGATAAAATTTAGGCCCCCTCTAATCCAGAAAAAATCTACTCAAACCCCCCCAAAAAACCCCTACCCCCTGCCCCCTGAGGATACCTCTCCCCTCTTGAATTAAAATGAGGATCCTATTTCCCCCTCAGTAAAGGGACATAAAAAACTTCGTATGTGGAAGAGGAAACAAATGGGGGACTATGGAAGCGATTTAAATATGTTGGAAAATAGTTGGTCTGAAACAAACATGGAGGATTCATTAGTTTTTAAGGAATTCCACAAAATATGGAGAGTAACGGAAGATGTATCCCTACTTGAAATCTCATAGGTGTATGATGGAACCGTATTGGGATTGAAACCCCATGATTAGTTAGGATGCTTTAACGTTGCTGGGATAAAAATTTCTCTTTCATGGTTTTCATGTATAAAACCATATTGGAATTTAAGGACATGGATGGTATCCTAATAAAAGCAGGATTTGAAGGATTCATTTTGGTTTCCCATATTGTCCATTTAGGGGGGGCTTTTCCTCCATTGGAAAGAAGACATGGATTTCATAATCTCCTCCTTCTCCCCAAACCACATGTTTTCCTCTATTCACCGTCCAAACAGCCCGACCTGGACTTTTGTGGGTTTCTGTCGTTGGTCATCTCAAAGGGAAAAATGAAAATTCAGGATTCTTCTCCAATCCATGAGTTAAAGAAGGTTGAGGCGAAGATTTATGGTATGGAAGCTGAACTATGAGACTTTTGTAAGGTTGGAATAGTAGAATATATGAAAATGTGTGATTAGTAGTGGTGTGAATCATAGAATGTGCAACAAATGCGATCAACGGAGGAGGAATTTGTGAGTTGAGAAGGTGCTGAAGGAATATTGAATGTTTCTTAGTTTAGATATGATAAAAATGACAAGGAGAAACAAGAAGACATTCTGGATCAGTTTGATGAGGAGTAATCAAAGACTAACGTTGATCTATTAGTGTTGGAGGTTATTATGATACAGTTGAAGGGAGGTGAGGATGTTTTAGAAAACTTGAAAAAAAATTGGACTTCTCATGAAAGGTTTGAAAAAGAGTAAACGATCTCTAATCTAGTTTGTCCAGAAGTGAAACTTCAGGATACACAGTAGACTACAAATAATAGGATGATATGTACTGCATTTCAAGAAACCATCAATGCAGAGTTCTCATATTCTACAAGTCCAATTCCAGTGGTCATAATTGTTGTCTCTTTGGTGTTATGTTTCCTAAATCATGTAGTATAAACCGGATTCGCTTAGCTACTCACCATTTTCTTCATTGAAGTGTCAAGTAGATCTTATGTCTTGGAGCACATTGAATACGCGCAAGTCCTGGTGCACGTGTGTGTATGAATAACCCCATATGCTTTATACCTGAATGGGTATTTTTTGTGAACACGGTATCCAATATCATTGTGGAAAATAGTTTCATGAAACCAAACATGAGTTAATAGGTTGCAGAGGGCATGTGTCAAAGGGGTGAATGAGATAGAATCCATGATGAAAATAGTGAATGGGGGAAATGCTAAGAGATCACCTCAAAATATTTTATTTTATTCAAATAGATTCCTCGACCTGGCAGAGAGAACCATGCCAAATTTGGATGGTTGAGACGATCGCACAGCCCAGATTATAATCTGACAGATCGAACGGTTGAGGCTTTTCAGTAGCTACAGTGAACCACTAAAATCTTCTCCCACATAAAAATTAATTCCTATTACCCAACTCCTTTATAACACAAGGTAAATCCTTCTAGATGAATTCTTAGTAACAGTAGACATATATTTACTCCTGCGAATTCTCATTTTGTGCTCTACCACTGAATCCTTCTACCTTTGCACCTTGTGGGAACCGTACTAACTTGTTACTTCTAGGGGTCGGATGACTGAAGCATTTAACCATCCTTCATACAACATAACTAATAAATCCAAATTCACAACAATATTCAATTCCAACCATACACAATCATTCTTCATACAACATAACTGAAATTTTTCTTTGTCCCACTACCTCTGCATGCGCTCCCTATGAGCACACTAGACACTCTCTTCCATAGCCTACCCATAATGGATGACTAGGGGTCAACTGCCCACCTATGCAGTGTCGAAAGTCCCCCATGAGCACACCTTTCACTCTCTTCCTCTACCAATACATGAGCTCCTTATAGTCCCTTTTCTTACAATTAAACCATGAAAAAACAAATATTTTATATCAAGCCAAATTCACACTTAGATTCAATGTCAACCATACACAATCATTCTTCATAAAACATAACTAATATTTTTTCATTGTTCCTATGACACTACATACACTCCCTGTGAGCACACTAGCCACTCTCTTCCTCGGCCCACCCATAATGGTAGGCTAGGGGTCAACTACCACATAAGTAGTGTCGTCAGGCCCCTTTTCTATAGGCCCTTTTTTACATTTAAACCATTAAAACCCCAAATACTTCATATAAAGAAAAATTCACACTAAGATTCAATGATAAGAATTCATTTCCCCTTTATTATCAAATTATAAGTGTTTCCCCTTCTTATTCATAATTTTCATTCATAAAAAATAGTAAAAAATGCCTTTATAATGGAAAGATTTAATTTCCAGGATTTGAAAATATCAAATAAATCCCTTACCAAAACTTCATATATTCATGTGATACAAGTTTTGATCAACTCTGTAGTTTGTTCAACTTTTCACCCCCCTAAAGGGATGAGCTTCATCCATATGTTACATCATCACTAACTTTCTTTATGAATGATCTTCCGGAATAATTTTATAAGAAATTGAAATAAAGAACTCCATGATAGATATCCTTATGAATGATATATAATATTTTAAAAGCACTCATATCTTTAGGAATCCTCCTTAATATATTTCTCACCTTCAATTCCTTTCATAAAATAAACAAACCAAAAATATTCCTGAGAATAAAGTGGTTCTTTAATGATTTTCAATTAGAGAAACTCGGATGAGATTTATCTCTCAACCTAGAAATCCTTTTTAATTATACACTAGATTCATGAAAAAACATTATGATTTCTCCTTCATTGAATTTCCAAAGTTTATCATTTAAGGGAAGTATGTACTTCTTGATTTCTCCAGCTTCCATCTTAGATGGAATAATCTTATTCACATTAGAAAGTAATGCACTTTAATTCTTCTGTCTCTCCTCCAACATCTTAGCCAATTCAAATTTCTCTAGCCATATGACTAAACATTATTTTGGTATATTCTCAAACTTCTTCTTATGTGTCTAATCCATCTTTATAGTAGCATTATTAATAGTAGAAGTTAATGGTGCTTTTACGTTGTTCTACACTTGTTCTATTTGTTTTAGCAACCACCTCATGTATTTTTCAGTAATATTCCCTGAAATTATGCTCCTTCCACACAAATATTCAGAAATCATGTGTTCTTCCTTTTTGAAGAACCTATCTAGAATTTCAAAATTTTCATCTTGATTTTCAATCATCAAATCAACCTTTTTATTTGTTTCTGAGATTGATTTCATTTTCTGCATCAGCTTGCTTCCAATAGAATTTGTGTTTATAACTTGTTTGTGAAGGTCCATTATGTGACCTATTCTTCCATATTAGAGGCACATTTTCTTTGGAATGAAATTCATATCATCATTATTCTTGGGTGTAGGTTTCTTCACAGATTTCTTAGCTCTATTCTCTTTCTCACACCCCAAAGAATCCTTTTTTTACTTTTGTTCTTTGCCTCTGCATATGTTTTGGACTTGTCATCGTATCAGAATATGCATAGTGCAGGATTAGTACATACCAACACTCATTATAATTGTGACTACTTCTCTTGAAATAATCCTAGAAGTATTACAGGCACTCAAATATATACTTGATAGAAAAATTATTCTTCATCTATTAATTATGATTAAATTCTGTAGGATTTCTCTTCAAATCAGATCTACTCCGCCTTAATACTGGCCTTCTATAGTTATCATGAATTGAAAAATTATGACATGATTAAATGGACTAAAGCCCACATTTCAAACAAAACCAACACTATCCAACCAATATTGATCTATTCTTCTTTGATACAATTCGGTTAGTTTTGGCATCTTGTTGTTTTTGGATAGTATAATTCTTCATCTGAGGTCTTTGAAGGGAACAAGAATTAAAACCCTTCTTCATATCCACATTTGATGATATAATAGATTTTTCATCAGTATTCTTCATCCATGATTGTCCAGAATTCTTTTTGGAACCCATTCTTATAGATGAAACAATATTTATTAAAAATAAAATATTCTAGATCAAGGGTTACCCGATTCAATGATATTTCAACTAATTTATCTTTATATAATATCATACTCTTTTTTCTAATTGAATGGGTTTTTTCTGAAATAAGACTCCTTTTAGAATTACTCCTGGAAGATTTTACGATCTCAGCATTATATTAAGATTCAACTTGGATGATCTCTAGATTTCCCAACTTGACCTCCAACTCATGATATTTCAGATTTACAGAGTTCTTAAGGTCTTCAAGTTATTTCAATATATCTTCAAATTCTTTCATATTTTTCAAAGTCACTTCCATTTCAAGACATTTCATTTTGAGGAAATTTTTATCATCCTAAACAATTTTAACTTTTCCTTTCCATTGACTCTTCCTATTTTGAACACGATCATCATGAATTTGATTTTCTATTAGTTGAGAATTATTTAACTCTTTAATTATTTTTATCTTGTCCTCTAGATGGAATTCTTTAACATTTATGAAGGTTTTGTGTAATTTTTCTAATGCATGGATCACTTATGTATGAACTACCTCAGTCACATTCTTCTCACAATCATTCCTTTATAATTCATATTTAATTAAAGTGAGGTTTTTATTGCATTTAAATATAAACTCTTCTTTTTATTCTTCAACCAGGATGAATGTCTCATCCTTGTCTTCAATTTACAAATGAGAGTCCTTGATATTCATGGTATCTTTATATAATTCCTCAAGAGTGTGATTCATCTCAGTATGGACCTTCTCAGTTACTTCTATCTCATATATTTCTTTTCAATTGTTCTTCAACATATGAGAAATGTTTATTGCAAAGTGATACAGTTTCTTATTTGGAATCAATAATTTGTGAGAGAAGTTTACATCCATGAAACTTCTTTTCCAAAGCTTTCTCTATTTCATCGTCTTCTTTTTCAAGCTATGACTTTTCATCATATAGTCACTTGATAAAAGAAAATATCTAGATGAAAACTTTGATAGGAATAATATTTATATATTTTTTGATTTCTGAATAAAAATCACTAAGTGATTCAATAAATTATTCTTATTACTTCTTGAAAAAAACTTATCAAAAAGAACTTTATCACCAGATTTAACAGATATTAATGATAGAATAGCATTATGACTATATTAAGATTGTGATACACCCACTTTCTTCATCAAATTCTTTCTTAGTTTATTGCATCATTCTTCTTATGTTCTTTATGGTTTTTTTAGATACCTCCATGTTGGCACTGACAGAGATAGGAAATGAACATCCCATATGAAACAACTCTATTACTTATTTGAATTCAAAAATTCACTTCATATAATTATGATACAAACAACTGGAACAATAAGATATATCTAATAAAATGTGTAACCTATTCTCTGATACCAATTGAAGTGTCCATTAGATCATGAAAGTACACTGAGAGGGGGGTGATTTAGTGTACAAAAATTTTACCAATATTTCATTTCTTCTCTCTTACCCCTTTTTAATTTGAACCTCTGCACTTGTTATAATGAATGGATCTTCCCAGTTTACAAGCACAATTATACTACATGCAAGACAAGAAGTAAATGTAGAAAAACATAGAATATTTTTACAAGTTTCTCCCTTGAGATAGGTTACTATGTCCTTGCTATGTTCGGGATGATTCAAGACAAATATTCTCCACTATAAATCAATCAAAAATTACAAGTGGGTTGGTCAGGTATCACCCCAAAAACCAAGGTGGGTAGGTATGAAACTTTTCTCAAATTATATAGGAATCCCACCAATGTTCATTATACTAGAATCCCACCATTGTTCTACAATTAAAACATTGAACACAATGAGAAATATCAAAATAACTTCAAGATGTCACTACAATACAAAATTTATCCTCCACTTCAAGCCACTGAAAATAAACCTATTTTGCACTTTCTCACTTAAACTGAAAATCTATAACTGCCAGTGAATATAATCAACAATACTACATTCAAGTCATTTCAATGTGATCTACAAAATTAGTTGAAGTTATCACTTCCATGTCAATTCACTGCAATATGATAATGAACAACTAAAGATTCATCAATGAAATATAAATCATCTTATTCATTGCTTCACTAATAAATATTGATTCATCTCAACTCAATTATTACACACAACAACATAGTGTGTTCTCCATCCATGCAATTATCATCATCACATGCAGATATTTAATGCATGTAATTATCCCCACTATTTCTATGTCTTCTTTGTTAGATAGAAAATTCCCAACAATATATATTCTCTTGAACATATTTGTGAAAGAACACAATTCTAGGACATACATGAAAATATTATTCTAACTTTAATAACTTTCACACTTTAATTCATTAATCATTTCATGTACATGCATACTTCAACACACGTTTATTTTTACAAATAACCCATACCATCTGCAATCTTATTCAAGTTATTATATAACCGCATATACATGAGATTACTCACCATCTTCACACACACATTGAATAAAACACAGTTTCCACTATTATGTTTCTTTGTTCACATGCCTTTTAGGCACATACACAATGTTTTTTATCCAATATCTTCAAATCTTAATTCATCACATGTGCAAGGGCGTGCATATTCACACATGCACTATTCAAAGTGTGTCAAGAAAATGTTAAATGCCTTCTCAAATAAAGAACTTAAGTGTGTGTGCTTCTCCTTAAAAATCACTATAGTTATACCTTCATGTACAAAAACCTAAATGGGTTTTAGTTGTTAATGAATGCATGTATTTGCACACAGGTGTGTGTGAATCACATTAGATACTTTCTAATTCTTAATGAATGAACTGGAACCTTTTTCATGGAAGAAAAGTGGGCATAAAATATTAATTCTTTTCACAAACCAGGGAGGCATATAAATAAATCAACCTGCTATTAATGTGGTGAACACTTCCCCATTATGGGTTATCTCTTTATATATTCATTTAGTCCATTGTTTCATGAAAGTGGCTTCTGGGCCCACTATTCCACCTATCAATGCGATGAACACTTCCCCTTCATGGGATCTCTCTTTATATGTGCATTGAGTCTAATATTTCATGAAAGTAGCTGCTGAGTCTATTGTGCCACCTATCAATGAGATGAACACTTCCCCTTTATGGGTTCTATATTTATCTATGCATTTAGTCCACTATTTCATGAAACCCGATGCTGAGTTAACATGTCCCATACTTGTTCCAATGTTGTAGAAGCCATGACTAAAAGTGTTGAATAGGGAAAAAGCTCAATGATCAACTCAAACTATCAAATTCTCTGAAACCAGATTCCTAAACCTAGGGTGGAGAGAACCATTCCCAACTTAAATTTAAATCGATGCGCTGATGGCGGGGAAGAGAGAGTAAATCCCCAATAGTTTGATGGAGTATTCTAGTTCCCTCGATGATAGGAATGATGTTGGAGGGATATGGTATAGTAAATAAATATAATTATACCCTTTTCGATCTTGGAGGTGAGTGAAATCTAAATATGTGTGTATTTTTATTTTTTAACCAATTTGTTTTAAAAATATGTAGGTATTTTTCTAGTGATTATTTGAGTATCTATGGTTGTACTGGTACATCTTCACTAGTTTTTACCATGTATTGGACAGCGGTGTGGGATGGGGTAGAGGTGGAGTTAGGTCATGTTGGTATATCTACTGTTTAAGGATTTCATTAATATATTATATCATGTTCTGTTTTTTTTTTCATCCTACTCAGTATTGTAATATTTATTTATATAGATTAAATAATTTAAAAATGAATTAGTTATTATATTATATCCCATTATCCTCCTCCCACAATCTTTGATTTGTCATATGGTTGTTTTGTTTGCTTGACCGATGTTTTTTTTTGTGCACCCTCCACTTGGATGGGATGGTGGTTGTTCCACATGGCTCGTGGAATTGCTTTCGTGGCATGAAAGTGGTGAAGTGGTGTCACATCAGACTTCACCAAGCTCCTCCTTCATTTGGGATTTGAATTTTCCAGATTATCCTTGAAATGGATTTATGGGGGATAGATCAACCTCCTAAGATGGTCCATGGAGTCTAGGTCCTTTAACAGTGGACAATGGAATGATTTCAATCTTACAGGGAGGTGAAGATGGTGATCTATGGTGTTGGAGTGGTGTCAGAGTCATCGAGGGGCGACTGCAAGTGGTGGAGGATGGCGACTCTTTGTGTCCAAGGTACAGGAGATAGGAGTCATGTGAGACGATGTTGTCCCAGTTAAAAATGAACATTGGACCCATTAATTTCTCCCACATCAAAAAGGAAAATGTGGACATGATGGTTTATTATTCAAGGCATGGGTAGGCCCTTATCAATATGTCCATCGGTAGTGACTGATAACATCAACATGAATGAACAGATGCTTCTCACACGACCTCTCATTTAGCTTCCTTTCCCTAAGGATGGTTGTCTCTCCAATATAGAACTCATTTCACCTCTCGTGATCTTGGAAAGTTAAAATAATAATTGTTAACTCTAAATAAAATCTCAAACACCAATGCATAATATATATATATATATATATATCAATCAAATTCAATGTTTAATTTATAATAATTTTATAAAACAAAGAATTTCCCTAGCACCTCTATGCATAGGATTTAATGATTACTCTCCCTGCTCCAGATCTAGTCACCTCATGTTGGTCTGGCTAGTTCAAATAATAACCATGAATTCTAATAAATCTCCAAATACAAATACATTGTTTTTATCAATTTAAATCCACTTCAACTTTTCAGTTTCAATTTCCCATAATTTTATAATGTAATTAATTTCATGTTCATGTTCATAAAAAATCCATTTAAAACCATTGAAATTGATAAATACATTAAATAGAAATCCCAACCCCAAGATGCATCAGATTTAATGGTGACTATCCCAGCTTGAGATCTATTCACCTCTTATTTCCTTTAGCTGATTCAAATAATAATCATGAAGTTTAAATAAAATTTCAAATAAAAAGACATAATTTTTTATCAATTTAAATTAATTCAAATGTTTTAGTTTTAATTTCCAAAAAATAGATAAAGAATAATTTCATGTTCATATTAATTAAAAAACTATCTAAAATCATTAAAAATTGAAAATGGAATGGGAGGGGCATCCCAAACACCTCCATGCATGTGGTTTAATGTTGGATCTCCTGGCTCGAGCTTGGTTCACCTCATGTTGGCTTGGTTGGTTCAAATAATAATTACAAAGTCTAAATAGAATTCCAAATACAAATACATCATTTTCTTATCAATTTAAATCATCTTCAATGTTTCAATTTAAATTTCCCATAATTTTATGAAACAAATAAATTCATGTTCATATTCATTAAAAATCCATTTAAAATCATTGAAATTTTGTTAAAGGCATGGGAGGGTGTCCCAAATGCCTCCTTGGATAGGATTTAATGATGGATCTCCCAGCTCGAGCTCGGTTTACCTCATGGTGGATTTCCCAGTTAGAATAATAATCATGATCTATAAATAAAATTCCAAATATAAATACATTGGTTGTTTTAACAATTTAAATCAACTTCAATCAATCAGTTACAATTTCCCATAATTTGGTAAAATAAACAATTTTCTATTAATGTTCATTAAAAATCGATTTTAAATCATTGAAATCTTTTAAAGTCATGGGAGAGGAATCCCAAATGCCTCCATGCACGAGATTTAATGCCGGATCACCCTGAACAAGCTCAGTTCTCCTCGTGTTTTCTTCTCTAATTTAAATAATAATCATTAAGTTTAAATAAAATTCAAAATAAAAATACAATGTTTTTTATAAATTTAAAACAACATCATTTTTTGAGTTTTAATTTTCCATAATTTGGTAAAATAAATAATTTCATGTTCATATTCATTAAAAATCCATTTAAAATCGTGGAAAACTGCTAAATACATGAGAGGGGCGTCCCAAATGCCTCCACGCATAGAATTTAATGTTGGCTCTCCCAAATCGAGCTCGGCTCACTTCATTTTGGCTTAAATGGTTAAAATAAGAATCATGTAGTCTAAATAAAATTCCAAATACAAATATATCGTTGTTTTATCATTTTAAATAAACTTCAATGTTTCTGTTTTAATTTCCCATTATTCGATAAAACAAATAATTTCATGTTCATATTCATTAAAAATCCATTTAAAATCATTGAAAATATCTAAATTCATGGGAGGTGAATCCCAAATTCCTTGATGCATGGGATTTAATGATGGATCTCTCAATTCTAGCTCAGTTCACCTCATGTTGGATTGGCTAATTAAAAAAATAATCATGAAGTCTAAATAAATTCCAAATAAAAATAAAGCATTTTTATCAATTTAAATCAACTTTAATGTTTCTATTTCAATTTCACCTAATTTAATAAAAAATAATCTCATGTTCATATTAATTAAAAATCCATTTAAAATAATTGAAAATTTATAAAGGCAATGGAGGGAATCACAAATGCCTTTATGTATGGTATTTAATGCTAGATCCCCTAACCTAATCTCAGTTTACCACATTTCATCTGATTATAATTTGGTTCAGATGAAATTTTGTATTCATCAGTTCACAACACATTTATATTATTGTTGCTGGTAGAAGAAGAATATTGTGAATCTTTTAATTTGCTTCTGGTAAAAGGTAAGAAGAGATATGTTCATGATTCTAATAAAGTAACAAAGTGAATAAAAAGTTTTTAGAAGAACAAAGTAGAACCGTGACATACAATAGGTGTCAACAAGTGGAAGACCCTCTTTGTGTTACAACCCTTTATCAACAAAAAATATCTTTTTTTAAAAGGTAGTATAAAGATCCATATAAGTGCTGTAAAACTTTCCCAGTCATTTTAATATTGTGAATTTAAAGTGAAAGAGAATTTCCCACTTGATATAACCATATTTAAATTATTACATTCTTGTAGTTGTGTGGTCAGGATTATTTTCTAGACCATTCCAAGGACTAGATACTCTTAGGGAGTGGTGATACCTTTTGAAAATGTCATGTGGTTTTCTTTACTGCTTTAATATTATTGCATGTGACAAGTAAAATAAAATAATAGAATCAATTTCCTAATAGGTCAAATAGGTAAAGGGATAAAATGTGTAATAGGATTAAAAAGTATCCGACACTAATTCACCCCCCTCTTAGTGTTAGGCATATCCCAAACTGGTCCTTTCACATGTATTGAGGAAAGGTTCACCTCTGTTAAATTTTTTACAGTGAAATCAACACTCTTTAGAAGACTTGAGTTTGATTCCTGACTCAAAAATGAAGTGTATATTTAGTGAAGATTCAGTTACCTCTGAGAAAAATTATATATCTATGAATACCATTATGAACAGTAAAAATAAAGAGAAGACAAAGTGGAAGAAGAAGTCCCTCTTATCTAAATAATAGGAAGTACTTATTTCTCTATGCCTTGCTGACAATGATGACATAGATGACATGGAAAGTAATGAGAAGGTGGATTAAGTTTACACCTACAATATGGATAACCTTTGTACCTCTAATGATCATGAGTTATGTGTTAGTACATTTATAAACATTCTTCAAGGTATAAATACTAGAAAAAGTGGTGATGATGATCAATCTACGACTTCTCAAGAATTATCGGTTGTTATATTAAGATTTATTATGAATACTATTTCTGAATAAAGATAATCTCTTGTTTGTGGAGTCATTCAATGCATGAAGTAAGAGATCACCCACCTATAGAAGAATCTATTGTTTTAGAGAAGAGCTTGCAAAAAAATGTTGAGTGTCTAAAACTCCCCAGATAGGTTGGAACCTTTGAAGAAACAAAGAGGGAACATGAAATAATTTCCTCGAAATGGATCAAAGAATTTTAAGAGAAAGAGGGAGTTAAAAAGACTCTAAAAGAAAATACTCATGCACTAGAAGATAAATTAAAATATAGAATTCATGTCAATGTTTTATAATTGTATGAAATATCCAAGAAGATCAAGGAACTTGACTCTTTGATTTGGGACAAAGTTAAGCTACCTAAAGATTAATTTGAATGAATTAAGAAGGATTGGGAATACAATATTATTAAAATTGTGTAAAAGATAATAATTCACTATATGAAATGTCTATAATTAGTAGCTCAGTTAGCCAATATTAAGAATACTCATATTGAAATTTTATAAAATGAGATAGATTCTACTCGTACTCAATGTTAATTTGATTATTATAAGGTTAAAATACCTCCAATATGTGGTAAGAAGGTCATTACATCCTTAAATGATCTATCACAAGAAGCTGAGAATAATCGGGTACCATTCATACAATCTTTTACTAATGTTACTAAATTTATTATCATGAAAAATGTAGTTTCCAAAAAAAATTGAACAAGTATGGATGAATAAAGATGATAATAAACCTACCACCATGACTAAGGTGGATAGGAAAGAAGGTGTGTAGTTTTTTTCCCCAGAGAGAGCAAAAAAAATCATAAAGAATATCCAACAGTTTGATATATAAGATATCAGTAAATCAATATTTGTGGGTCAATGTTGGTTCTCAAATAGATTTTCACATTGTGCATTAAATTTTTGGTACAATCCTAAAAATGTAAAAGAACAAAGGAAGCCTATCTAAAGGGGGATGAGTTCATAGAAGAAGAGGCAAAATCCATAGGTCCAGAAGCCTCTCTATACTGTAAAAAAATTTGTAATTCTTGATAACATTGGTGATGTATGCAATGGTAGTGGTCACAAGGTTGGTACTTGCTCATCTCAACATGTATCCAAATATGATAAGAAAATAAGATCACAAAATCTGACTTGGAATGAAGATGAATCCTTGGGAAGATTTCAGAATAATATTGTGAATATAAATCCTCCCATGAAGATACCAATGTATAATGGTGACAAAACCATGTATTCTAAATCAAAGAAGTTGAAGGCTAGTGCTTCCAAAAGGACTACTAAGAGGGATGACACTTAGAAGAACCCATATGGATGATCCAAACATGCACCCAAAATTCCTAATGACATGTTAGTTATCTGGCTTAAATATTTATAAATAATGATAAAAATTGAAGATACAGAAGCTAAATCTAGTACAAAAGGGAAAGCAAATATTTCACATGATGAATAAAAATTTCATGAGGGTTTTTCCGGAAAATTAAACTCTTTTGTTAAAGAAGTTATATGTGAGAGATGCGATAAATCTGGCCACATCACAAAATTTTGTTTAGCCTCACTTCCAAAACAAGAAATAATACTCAAGAGGTGTAATAATGTATCATCCATGAAGGTTGTTAAGAAGAAAAATTCTCCATGCAAAGTATAAGAGGATGTGAGGAGAACCATGTATCCTCAACATAAATCAGAACAGATGATTAGATGTGCAATCATGAATACTGGAGAAAATAGAGGAACTTGTTTGAGAATATAATCTCAACCTTTCTATTCATATTAATGAAGAAAGGGGATCCACCTTATTCCCTTAATCTTTGACTATTGTATTTTTTCTTATAATTTAGGGAATTTAAGGTGAATCGTATTCTTAGGGGGAGAATGGTATAAGTAGTAAGTATTGTCAAATCTTGATTGATAAGATGAAAGAGATACCATCCTTGAATGGTTCATCAATTAATATTTAAATACTATTATGATGGAGGATCAACCTTGATGAAGTTAAAGAATGTGATGTCCTATTCTGGATAGTCAGGGTAAAGTAGATTCCATATTTTTTTGATCTCATTTATTGGTATTATTAAGAAAAAATATTCTTGAAGAACATATCTGGTGAAGTTGGGATTGTTGTACTATAAGGACAATCACAAGTTGAAGACCCATTCAAGTGTATTCTCCATACTGGAATGTCTTCAAAACCAATCTTGATGAAATCAACCATTATGAGGATAATGAGAAATGTTTCCCTTGAGGGGGATAAAAATGAAGAAGCTTCCATAATTATTATTTCAATTAATATCAAATCTGATTATTTTTGAAATTTCTTAAAGATCATTTCATTGGAAAAGGTCTGTCTCTATTAATCTCACGTCCTTGGTTATAAAAAATAAAAAACTTATTACAAAGGGGGTAATTAAATAAATCAATGGTATAAGAAATGTGTAAGTTCCCCAAGTTCTCTTATCATACCTATTGCACTTGAATATTTTTTATCTATTTATTGAAGTGAGTGAAGGAGTTTGAGGTTGACTGCTCTTAAAAATATTTTTCTCACATTTAGTAATTAAATCCATGAATTAAAATGAATAATCCTTGAATGAAATTATATGAGTTTTTTTTCTTATGTTATTATGATCAGTTGGTAATGGGAAATGTTTGTTACTAAATAGAATCCTCTTGTTTTCTACACCGAAAACAACTTAAGTTGACTTAGAGTGAAATGATGGATGTATCATTGATTAAGTATGCAATGATACCATTTTCCTATGAAATTGGTATTTATTGTCAATAAGGGGAGATAAAGTGAAATGAAATTTTGAAAGGGAATGGGGAGAGAGAATATAATAGTTCCACATATTGAATCATTCATTTGGAAAGAACATTAAAGGTATTTCCAACAAATACAAAGGGGGAGATTGAAGATCCCACTTTGTGTATGGAATGTATTTTTTGTCAATGATTTTCATTGGTGGACAATGATGATCAAAACAATTGGAAGATTACATTGATGTCAATATGATAAAGAAGTTCCAAAGTTAATGGATCTTGGATGAAATACTCAAGTCTTGAAATTCTAAGAAATATTTTCTTGGTGACTTTTAGTTTCATGGTGTTAACTAAAGAATTATTATGGATTCCTTCATGGTGATTCTTGGATAATTTTTATGGATTCCTTCATGGTGATTCGTACATTATTCTTATATATTAATAGAATTAAATGAAATTCTTGAGAAATTATCCATTTGGTTGACTATAAAGATTGATGAATTGAACCTAAGTTCAAAATATACATTTCATAAGTGACACATTATTTACAATAAAGAAGAAGGATGATTTGGCGTTCTTTTGAATTTATATTCCAAAAATTAGAAAAGAAGATGAAGTGAAGGTCATGAAATATTATAATGATGAATGAGAACCATGAAAGTGTTATCATGATGAACATTGAGATTTTAGTTCGCATGAAGGCCTAACGATGAAGAAATGGTAAGATAGATTTATATTTGAAGATAAATTGTGAAAGGATTAAAGAGTTGTATACTAGTGTTATAAGTGTGGAGTTTTCCATGCATTTTATAATTAATTCCATTATATAAAAGGTTTTTTTACTAATTATTTTTTGGGGGTTTATTTAAAAAGTATGGACAACCTAGTAATTTTTCCATCCAGGCTCAACTCAGAGCTTATATGGAACACTAGGTCAACCGATCCCGAAGAAGGACAGCCAGGCCAGCTCACAGGTAGCATGGAGTGTCGTGTGTATGCCATGGGAACGCCTGGAGGCATTCATGTTGTGGGCAAATAGCTCTCAAAGAAGTGGGTGAAGACCACACCCACAGAACTGGTATGGGGAAGTACTGAGAGTGGGAGAGGATAATTCTGAGCCTCTCCCTCCAGCTACTGATTTATTTAGCATGGAGAAACTAGGAGAGGTTTCGATGTGGGACAGGTTTTTATTCACATTGTTCATCGGTTAAAATAAATGGAATGATTGTGGCCATTAATTTCATATCACACTTTACTGATTTAAATTCACACCATCCAAATTGATCATCCATAATAACAAGATCATCTCCATATAACTACTTACTCACTTCACTTTGTTCTTTATTTACCTATTGAGATGTCCCTAACTGAGGAGTCATGGTATTTTTGAAATCACCCTAGCTAGAACTATTCTACTAATGATATGTATTCTATTTTCCTCATCCCATTGAAGCATATGACATATGTGAAACCTAAGAGTTTCCCCAAACACTAAACCCTAGTGCACTGTGAGATAAGCGATGAAGATTCCCCATATAATTGTAATTGTGACAAGCTATTGGTGGGTTCGTACACTATAGATTCATGTGGTCTAAGGAACCACATTAAAAACATCCAACTTTTCTCTTGGGTCTTGGAGGAAGGTTCACTAATCCAACTGTCTACTTTTGGGTCACACTCCAACCTTGGAAATTAGTGTCCCTCTTCTGATTTCTCCCATTATTAGAGTTCCCACCATTTCTTGTTGGTATCAACATACTTCCTCTACCCATGCCTCCTAAGATGTCTATTTCAACCATTTTTGCTCTACTGACCATACCTATATAATCTGTTATATAGAGCATGACATTCTTTAAGATAATTTCATTCCTCATCCCCGATTCAAAAAAAATTCCTTCAAAAACACACTCATAAAAACTTTAGGAGCGAATCATAAAAAATTCATAAATTTAGTAGTATACTCTATCACAAAAAGTTTCTTCTACTTCAGGATAAAAAATTCCACCATTAAATGAATTATGACCATTTGAGGATAGAATTGTTTGTTGAAAAATTCCACAAAATCCTCCCAAACCATTCCTTGGTCTAGTTTAGCCTGATGTGCTAAATCCCACCATTAGCATGAAATATCTTCCATAATATACATCTAAAACATTACTCTTAACTCATTTGGTGTGCCAAGGAAATCAAAGAATCAATTCATCCTATTCAGCCACACCTTATCCTTCTCTAGCCCAAAATTACCCAAGAATATGGGTGGATTCAACTTCTAGGTCTAGACAGAATGAACCATTTTCTTTGGTTGATCCTGTTAGTTCCCTATATCCACAGATTGAAAATCTTAGACCATAATCTGAACCAGTTATCATTTCACCTGTGGATCAGGTGAAACCACATTCTCTTCAACTTCCTCTAGTTGGTTTCTATGATGCCTACCGAGTTCTATTTTCTATAAACATAACAAATTCCACATGTATCACTCACTAGAAACTGAAGGCTTAAAATTTTCAAATTATATCACATATCAACTATCAAAACAATTCCTTCCAAAATTAATCATTTTCTACATTCAACCATTTTGGAAAAATTTCACCATTCTTTTGAAAATTAAATCATTTTTAAAATACCACAACAAATCTCTTTTCAAAATCTCCCATTTGAAAACAATTTCAAATTTTTTGAAAAATAAAAACATTCACACCAAATCATAAATCATTACTCAAATTTAAATAGTCACTTCTAATGCGAATTCATTTCTATAATGCATGTCATGATATTCTTGTTGGCTAAACCTGTGAAAATGATATTACACTCCTATAAGTGTTTCAAAAACACTTATATGTCCAACTACTTTGTATCTTGAAGTTCAACATAAAAAGGTTAGCAATATCTTTTTATGCTCAACATTTCAAGTCCCGACAATCCTACTCCTTTTTACCAACCCGACTCAAGGAATGAAATAAAATGAATTTCAACTCCAAAACTGACACAACTTATACCATCTGTAATTCAAGGACCAAACAAGCTAATACCACTTGTTGAACACAAATATTTAGACCGACCAAGACTGATACCACTTGTGACATCCCTCCTCTCCTCATTGGCATGATATGAGGTGGAATTTAAACTTGGATTTAAGCGACATCCCCAAGGCACCAATGGCTAGAAATAAATTCCAAGGGCTTCAATAAAATTGGGGGATGATTTTCCCATTTAAAATAAAAAATCACAACCAAACATTCCATAACCAAAACCACTATATGATTCATGATGACAATGTAATACAACTCATTTAATACCACTGATATCAAAACAAAACTGAAACAATGTACCGCAATAGGATACTTCTAACATAAAATTACACAATGGAAACTAAAACCAACAGAGACTCATAAGACTCTAAAGACACGACTCCAAGGTCTAACTCCAACTCCATGTATCACAGAGCACCACTAAATAAGAGTGATTCTTTCTATTTACCTATTTCTCAATAAAAAAATCTTAAAAATCGCCAAATTTCAAAATCAGGGGTGAGTAATGAAACTCGGTAGATTTCCCCTACTGAATTCCCTACTCATTCCACTAGGATAGAACAAGTTAGCACAATTATATAAAAAACATATATAAAAAATTTGGAAATTGTTCCACATTTTAAATAAAATCCAAGTAGTTTCACACCAAAATAGTTTTCCAAACATAAAAAAAATCCAAGGAAATCACAAAAATCATTCATTAAACCATTTTAAATTCCTTTTTGGTATACCCATTTCATCGTTCACCACACACACACCCATGCAGTCTTATCTGATAGTTCCATACTCATGATTATTTTCTCGTTCATCCACTAAGTCATCACTAAGTGTCAAATCTACTTGTTCCACAATGACACACACCCCTTATCCAGGGTCATGTCCCTTTTTACCCCAATGTTAGACACCCCTTATTTAGGGTCACATAGAAAGAAAAAATTCACACAAACCATGTATACCAAAACAATTTTAAAGAAACCAAATAATTCAATTTCAATAAAACTATTCCCTTATTCAAAACCTTTACAACAAACTAATTTCCCAAATCCAACAAATCCATATTTAAAATTCAACATTTTAAAATCAAGAAGCAAATCCCTTTACAAAACCAATTTCAGAAAAACCAAAAACAATCACTAAAGAGGGTTTCAACAATGTTTTTCACAAAAAATTCACAAAAAATTTCTATAAATTTAAATAATTTTAAACTAATCCTTCATGTTATAATAATTTGAGTTGAGATTGAATCCACCTACCTTGAGAGTTTTAGATAAAATTAATAACAACACAAAAATTCCCACAAAATCGGGTTGAATATCCAAAAACCCACCTTAGATATCTTTCCTATCATAAAAAATGCCAAATATAACCATAATTTGAATAAAAAACCTTGGATATGTCCACAGTGGACTAGATATAAGAATCCGAGAGAGGGAGGATTGTGTATGTAAAAAAACTATGAAAAAATACCATAAAAGAAGACTTTCCAAGGAAATCGGGCTTCATCACACCATGAAACTCTTTTGGATCACCTACAAATTTATGGGGAAAGAATCCTAGACCTTTAGGGGAAATAAATCCAATGTTAGGGTCAATTTGGAGAAAAATGAGGGTTTTAAACTTAATATCAATCCAAATCCACTTTTATAGGTTATTGTTTTTAAACCCTGCAAGGTTAGTTGCCCGGTTTGGAAAATTGTGCACTAACCACGAGTCATCCTATACCTTGAGAAGTACCTCAAAGACTTGGCCAACATGTTTAGAAAAACCATGAACCAACCAGGAAAAATATCATTGTCTTAAATTTCACGATTACTCTGGGGTGGCTGCACAGTTTGGCCAAACAATGCGCCTTAACTTTACACCAACCATGAGTCCCCTGTCTCATTTTTCATGGTTTCCTATAGGATTTTAATAGTTTTCACTAAACATGATCCAACCATGAACCTATATAAATTCCCCATAAACACTCCAAAATTCTTCCAAACCATCCCAAACTTAACCCACACACTTTAAATACTTAAAATAAATAAATAAAGGCTTACATACAAGAAACATGTGGTGATAAAATGAAGGAAAACCACAACATATACTTAGTTCATGAATGATTAAACATTAAGAAATGGTTATATGGATTTATATTTGAAAATAAATTTTTAAGGTATTGTGTAATTATTGTGGATTCATAGAATTGGATGTCAAATAAGAGTAATTCTCCATGTTGTTAACTCTGATGGTTGATTAACTTATCCTAAGTTCAAAATACATGTGTAATAAGAGATGCATTTTTTACAGTAAAGAAGAAGGATGATTTGATGTTCTAGAGAATTTATATTCCAAAAAGTATATAATAAGAGGAATTGAAGTTCATTTAGTATTTTTATGTTTTATGAGAACCATTCAAGTGTTATCTTGAGTAACTTTGAGATTTTAGTTTTCAAGAAGTAGAAACACACCACATAATTAGTGAATGAAGAGTTACAGATGAACAAATGGTCGGTTAGATATATATTTGAAGATAAATTGTAATGGGATTGAATAATTATTATGGAATCATAGAATTAGATTTCATGCTTGATCAATTCTCCATTGTTGTTAACTTTTTTTATTTATAAGCTGATTCTACGTTCAAAATACATGTGCCATAAGTGACAGATTTTTTACCACTAATAATAAGGATGGTTTGATGTTATTTGGAATATATATTCAAAAAAGTATAGAAGAAGAGAAATTTAAGGTCATTTGGTATTTTAATGTTTCATGAGAACCATGAAATTGTTAACTTGATGAACACTGAGATTGTAGATTTCATGAAGGAGAACCACACCATATAATTAGTTCATGAAAGTTTAAAGATGAATAAATGGTTACATGGATTTATATTTGAAGTGAAATTGTTAAGGGATTGAATAATTGTTATGGATTCATATTAATGGATGTCACTCTTGAAAAATTCTCCATTTTTTTAACTTTGACGATGGATGAACTGATCCTAAGTTAAAAATACATGTGTCATAAGTGACACATTGTTTAGAACAAAGAAGAAGGTTGATTTGATGTTACCTAGAACTGTTATTTGAAAAAGTATGAAAGAAGATGAATTGATGGTCATGTAGTATTTTAATGTTGCATTAGAACCATGAAAGTGGTAACTTGAGAAATATTGGGCTTGTAGTTTGCATAAAGGAGAACCATGCCATATAATTAGTTCATTAAGGGTTAAATATGAATAAATTGTTTGATATATTTATATTTGAATTGAAATTGTGAAGGTCTTGATGAATTGTACACTATAGTTCTAATTATGGAGGTTTCATGCATTTGATAATGAATTTCTTTAAATTTATAGTTTTTAACTAAGTATTTTTTGGGGGTTTATTTAAAAATTATTGCATGAGCTGACCATCCAGCCTCAACCGAGAGTTTATGTGGGACACGGGGTCAAAACACCTAAAGAAGGACATCCAGGAAAGCACGCAGGCAACATGTTGTTCCATGTGTAGGCCATGGGTACCCCTAGAGGCGTTCGTGATGTGGGATAATATCCCACAAATAAGTGGGTGTAGAGTGCGCCTGTAGAACCATTACGGTGGTACATGGTGGGGGAGAGGAGAATTTTGAGCCACTCCACGTAGCGCTTGATATTTATAGTGTATAGAAACTGGGAGATATTTTGATGTGAGATGGGTTTTTGAATGTACTATTCACCAGTTTAAATAATTGGATAAATAATTTGGGAAGATGAGTTTCATGTGTTTATGAATACATGAATGGGATATGAACACCATAAATAAGTAGTCCAATTGAAAATTAAGAATTCAATGAAATGTCGTGTAACATAACGTACATTCATGGAATTAAAATTTGAGTCATTCCGGAATTTAAAGCGATGATTCACACAATATAAATATTGGGATTTGAATGTAGTGAAATTCTTTGATCCCTTACCTATAAAAGGATGTAAACCTCAACCAAGAGGTGCTACTGCTGCTCGTATTATTTCAAGAGCTCTCATTTGATATAGGCCCTTTTTCACATTTAAACCATGAATAAAAATATTCATATAAATCCAATTTCACAATAAGATTCAATTACAACCATACACAATCATTCTTCATACAACATAACTGATATTTTTCTTTCTTATGCTGCCTCCACATGCGCTCCCTATGAGCACACTAGTCACTCTCTTCCTCGACCCACCCATAATGACTGACTAGGGGTCAAATGCCCATCGAAGCAGTGTCAGTAGTCCCCTATGAGCACACTAGCCGCTCTCTTCCTCTGCCTTCCCATGAGCACACTAGTTTCTCACTTCCTCTGCCACTACATGAGCTCCCTATAGGACCATTCCATACAATTATACCATGAAAAAAACAAATATTTCATATCAATCCAAATTCACACTTAGATTCAAGGTCATCCATACACAATCATTCTTCATAAAACATAACTATTATTTTTCATTGTTCCTCTGACACTACATGCACTACCTTGGAACACACTAGCCACTCTCTTCCTCATCCAAACCATAATGGAATTCTAGGGGACTACTTCTCACTTAAGTAGTGTCGGTGGTCCCCTTTCTTTACATTTAAACCATGAAAAAAAGAAATATTTAATAAATCAAAATTCACACTAAGATTCAATGCCAAAAATACACAATCATTATTCATTATAAGAAACTCTTCCAACTAAATATCATTTCTAAATTATGATTAAATCCCAATAATAATTCAAAGGCAGAAAAACAACCTTCAATTACTGGCACATTGACATTGTATCAAACAATTTTATCGACAACAATTAAAACAAAAATATTACATTAATCAATTTGGGATGTTCAATATCCCCTTTTGATTTTGTTTTCAATACCATTTCACTATAAAATTCAATGTTTTCTTCTCACACTTACAATAATTTCAAATATAAATATGGGAAAGAATGTTTAAACTCGACTTATTCTATAACAAATGAACTCTTATTTTTATTTCCATTAATCTCCTCATTTCATAAGAGATTTCATTTCATAGAAAACAAAATTGGTTTGATTGAAGGGAGAGCATAACTTTTCTTAAAGGAATTAATCATCAATTAATATGCTCTAATTGAACATGGGAAAACCCTATGTAGAAAGAAAAGGTGACCAATTTTGACATAAAAGATGTCAATATAAATTTTAAATGTGATTCCAACACTAAAACCTTATTTCAGAAGTTGTTAAAAATATACACAATTAATATCCTACATTCATCTCAATAAATAGATTGAAAACATTCAATTACAAGAATTCAATTCCCCTTTTTTATCAAATTATAAGTGTCTCCCCTTATGATTCAGAATTTTCATTCATGAAGAAATAGGAAAAAATGCCTTTATAATGACAAGATTCAATTTCTAGGATTTTAAAATATCAAATAAATCCTATACCATAACATTATATATTCAAGTGATACCATTTGTGGTCAACTCTGGTATTTGTTCAACTTTTCTCCCCCTAAGGGGATGAGCTTCATCCATCTTCTTTATCAAGAATAAATTTCTTCATGAATGATCTTCAAGAATAATTTTATGAGGAATTTAAATAAAAAACTCCATGATGGATAGATTTATTAATGCTATATAATATTTTCAAAGAATTAATATCTTCAGTACTCCCCCTTAATATATTCATCACCTTCAATTCCGTGCATAAAATAAACAATAAAAAAATATTCATAGTAATAAAGTGGTTCTTTAATGATTTTCAATTAGAGAAACAAGGATAAGATTTAACACCTAACCTAGAAATTATTTTCAATTCTACTCTAGATTCATGAAAACTCATCATGATTTCTCCTTAATTAACTTTACAAAGTTTATCATTTAAGGGAAGTATGGACTTCTTGATTTCTCCAGCTTTCATATTAGATGGAATAATATTCTTCACATTAGCAAGTAATGCAGTTTCATTCTTTTGTTTCTTCTCTAAATTATTAGACAATTCCAATTGCTCTAGCCATATGACTAAACATTATTTTTGTATATGCTTAGACTTCTTCTTGTGTGTAGACTCTTTCTTTATAGTAGCATTATTAACACTACCATTCATTGGTTCTTTTCCTTTGTTCTTCACTAGTTCTATTTGTTTAGGAAACAACATCATGTATTTTTCAGCAACATTCCATCACATTCTAGACCTTCCACACAAATATTCAACAATAATAGGGCCTTCCTTTTTAAACAACATCTCAAGAAATTCAGAAAAAATGTCTTGATTTTCAAAAAAAAACCTTTTTATTTATTTTTGAGATTGATTTAATTTTCTACTTCAGCTTTATTCCAATAGCATTTTTGTTTATAACATGTTTTTGAAGGTTAATTATGTGACCTATAATTCCATAGTAGAGGCACCTTTTATTTGGTGTGACATTCATATCATCATTATTCTTGGGTGTAGGTTGCTTCATAGTTTTCTTAGCTCTCTTCTCCTTATCACACCCCAAAGAAGTCATTTCTTATTTTGTTCTTTGCCTCTACATATGTTGTGGCCTTATCATCACATCAACATATGCATAGTGTAGGGTTAGTATAAACCAACACTCATTATAATTATGACCACTTCCATTGCAATAGTCATAGAAGTATTCAAGGCACTCAAATCTATTCTTGATAGGTAGATTCTTCTTCATCTATGAATTATGATTAAACTATGTAGGATTTCTCTTCAAATCAGATCTTCTACTCCGTAATAATATCCTTCTATAGTTATCATGAATTGAAAAAGTATTCAAAGATTCAATGTACAATGCCCAAATTTCCAACAACACCAACATTATCCAAAAAATATTGATTTATTCTTCTTTGATACAATTCGGTTAGTTTTGGAATCTTATTGTTTTTGGATAGTATGATTCTTCATTTGAGATATTTGTAGAGAACAAGAATTCCTACTCTTCCTCATATACCCATTTGATGATATAATAGATTTTTCATTAGTCTTATTCATCCATTATTGTCCAGAATTCTTTTTGGGACCCATACTTATAGACAAAAAAAATATTAGAAAAAATAAAATTTTCTAGATCAAGGGTAACCTAATTCAATGATCTTGAAACTGATTTATCATTAGATATTTTTATTCTCTTTTTCCACTTGAATGGATTTTTCCCGAAATAAGAATCCTTTCAGAATTACTCCTATAATATTTTATGATCTCATCATTATATGACGATTAATATTGGATGATCTCTATATTTCTCAACATGACCTCCTACTCATGATATTTCACATTTATAGAGTTCTTGTGGTCTTCAATTGATTTCAACATATCTTCACATTCTTTCATATTTTTCAATGTCACTTCCATTTCAAGACATTTCATGTTGAGGAAATTTTTATCATCCTCAACAATTTCCAGTTTTCCTTCCCATTGACTCTGCATATTCTGAACTCGATCATCAAGAATTTTATTTTCTATCAGTTGAGAATAATTCAAATCTTTAATTATATTTATATTATCCTCTATATGGGATTCATTAACATTTATAGAGGTTCTATGCAATTTTTCCAATGCACAGATCACTTCTGTATGAACTACCCTAGTCACATCCTTCTTACAATCATTCCTTTATAATTCATCTTCAATAAAAGTGAGGTTTTCATAGCATTTAAATATAAACTATTCGTTTTATTCTTAAACTAGGATGAATGTCTCATACTTGTCTTAAATTTACAAATTATAGTCCTTGATATTCATGGTATATTTATATGATTCCTCAAGAGTATGAATCATCTCAGTACGGACCTTCTTAGTTACTTCTTTCTCGTATATTTATTTTCAATTGTTATTCAACATATGAGAAATGTTTATTGAAAATTGATATAGTTTCTTATTTGGAATCAATAATTTGTGAGAGAAGTTTACATCCTTGAAACTTCTTTTCCAAGTCTTTCTCCATTTCCTCAGCTTTTTTTCAAGCTATGACATTTAATCATATAGTCTATTGATAAAATTAAATCTGTAGGTGAAAAAAATTATAGGAACGTTCTTTAGATATTTTATGATTTCTAAGTAAAAATCACTGAGTGATTCAATAAATTATTCTTCATTACCGCTTGAAAATACTAATCAAAAGGATTTTTATCACCAAATTTAACATATACTAATGATAGACTACCATTATGACTACATTCAGATTGTGAGGAAGCCTCTTTATTCATCGTCATAGGATTTGAACACGTAAAATGATTTGATCTTCACCTATAAAAATAGAAGCCCCAAGGCCTATTTATCTTTATTCTCCCATATTTTGAGAGCTCTTATTTTTTCTTGAAAAACAGAGAATCTTTGTTGTATTGTTACGAAAAGGGAAAGAAAGATCCATGAGCCTTCTGGTTTCGTAAAGTAGAGAGGATCTTGCAGGCCTTCAACAAGTGAAATGCATTCTTGAAGTGTCTCATGGAGAAGAAGACCCATGAACCATCTGGTTTCATAAAGAAGATCCAAGAACATGTGAATGGTTTACCCAAACCCTTGGCATGCTTTATGAAGGTAATCTTGCGGGAATGAAAATTGTGCATGCTCACCCTTTTTGTGCTTTGTGAAGGAATCAGAATCATGAACCATCATGTTTTAACAAAGAATATCCACACACCCATTGTGCGTAGAAGCCCCTTGCACCTCTTGAACGAAGAAGAATAGTGAACCCCTTGGTTTCATGAAGATAAGGACAAAATCCTCATGTTTCATGTTAATAAGGTATATACTTTGTGTAGGGGTTTGTTTTTTAAGAAGGAGAAGTTTTCATTTTGATGGTAAATACGTATATGAATCCAATCATGTTCATTATTTGAAGAAACCCGAGGCCTTTTATCTGTTAAAAGAAGATGAAGTATGTGTGTTCACATGTGAATAAAAAATAAGAACATGTTAAAAGGCCTAAACTCATTCTTGTGCATATAAATAGAATAGAAGAAGAGAAGATGTGAATAGCATGCTCGGTTTGTTTGAGAACACGTCAAATTACATGAATGCACTCATGTGCATAAATTAAAGACACCTGTACCATGTTCAAATGGAAGAAGATAAAGGGAAAATTGAAAGAGGTAGTGTGTGCATGCAAAGATTTTTACCCATTAGGGTTTACACACAAGAGGGAAGAAGTGGATTTTGCATGCACTCTTGCATGCACATGCATACGTGGAAGCATTTAAAGAAGAGAACCACGATAGTGGGTGAACTTTTGTAAACAAGAAGAATAAGTGAAATAAGGGGAGGAGTTCATTTAAATTCTACATGCATGATTTCATGCATACTTGAAAATAATACTGGAGAAGAAGTTCATTTTGATGATACCCAATAAGATGATCCTCATTGTTTGAATAATCACATAAGTTCTTGGGATTATATACAAATGAAGAATATTTTTTAGTTCATTTAGTTATTGCACTAAATAATAATAAAGAAGAAGAAGAAGTGTTCATTTGGTTTTCCTCTGAAGAAGATAGAAGAACTAGTTGGTTACTTACATGATGTTAAGAAAGTAATAAGTGAATAATGGAAGATTAATTAGCACTGTGACATCCAACAGAACTCAAGAAGTGGTAGAATATATTGGGGTTGCAAACCCTTTTAAATAGGAATAAGACTATATTGGGAGGCAGTATAAATAATCAACAAGGTGCTATAAGTTTTACTTGATCATCACCAGTTTAGGAAAGTAGAATTGTTTCATTCCCCCCTTAAAAGTGTAGGGACTCACACTGGCTTAAGGATTGTTTTCTAAGCCAACCCACTGTAACTTGTGACTACATTATAGTATAGAATCTGTGTATTGGTCATACCTATACATAGAAAGGATGTAGATGCTCTTATTGATTAGTGAACCTTATAAAAATATTGTGTGCATATTATTACTATTTTCATATTATTTCATGATACAGAGAAAAGATAACAAGAGAATCAAGATCTTAAAAGGTCAATAGGTATAGGATTTAAAAAGTTTTAATTGGTTTAAAAATTCTCCAACACTGATTCACCCCACCTCATAGTGTTAGGAATATCCCAAACTGGTCCTCTCAAAGAAAATGCACACTCCATTCTCAAATAAAGATCTTAATTCGGTGGAATTATACTTCCAACTCATTGTACTTCTACCTTCTTGTATGCAAACCCAAATGTTTATTGTTTGTCAATACACGCAAGTCTTCACACCTAGGTGTGTGTGAATCTCACTATATAATTTATACTTCTTAATGCATGTAGTATCACATTCTTTATGAAAGGAAATAAGGAATGGGTTCTTAGTGATTTGTGAAAACTAAGGAGGCCTGTAAGAAAATCAACCATCTGTTAATGTGATGAAAACTTGCCCTTTATGGGCTCTCTCTTGTCTTTTCATTGACTCTGTTGTTTCATGAAATCTATTGTTGAGTTCATTATGACGTCTGTAAATGTGGTGAACACTTCCCCTTTACAGTTTCTCTCATTATATATGTGTTGAGTCTATTGTTTCATGAAAATATCAATTGAGTCTTCTGCACCACCTGTCAATGCGATGAACACTTCTCCTTTATGGGTCCTGTATTTATCTTTGCCTTAAGTCCACTGTTTCATGAAACCAGATGTTGAGTTAACATTTTCCATACATATTCCAATGTCACAGAATCCATGAGTGAAAGTAGGGAATGGGGAATAATCTCAACGATCACCACAAACTATCACATTCATTGAAACTAATTTCCTGAACCTAGGGCATAGAGATCCATGCCCAATTAAAATATAATTTAGAGAATTGGAGGAAGTGTGGAGATATTGAGGTCCCACTGGTGGGATGTTGTATACCAGTCCCCCTAGTGATAGGAATGATGTTGTAGGGATACGGTATATTAGAGAAAGAGTATTATACCCTTGATGAGATTAGAGGTGAGTGAAATATAAATATGTGTGTATTTTTATTTTTTAACCAACTTATTTTACAAATCTTCATGTATTTTTCTAGTGATTATCTGGGTATCGATGGTCATACTGGTATGTATTCACCGGTTGTTACCACATATTAGAAAATGGGTGTGGGATGAGGGAGAGGTAGGCTTAGGTCATGTTGGTGCATCTACCGTTTAAGGATTTAATTAATATATTATGTCATGTTATCTTTTCTTCCTACTACCATGTCCTGTAATCTTTATTAATATATCTTAAAAAAACTGAAAATGAATTATCTATTATATTTTATCTCATTCTCCTCTTCCCACTATATGAGATTTTTCCTATGGTTGTTTTCTTTACTCGATTGGGGTTCTTTTTTTTGTGATCCTTCTGCATGTATGAGATGGTGGGGGTTTTAGATGGCTCGTGGATTTGCTTCGGTGGCATGGTAGTGTTGAAATAGTTTTACATGGGACTTCACCAAGCTCCTCCTTCATCTGGGCTTCAAAGTGGCCAGATTAACCTTGAAATTTACTTATGGGGGCTAGATCAACTTCCTGAGAAGGTCCATGGCATCCGGGTGATTCACCAGTGGACAATGGCTTGAAGACGAGCTTATGGGATGGTGAAGATGGTGATCTATGGTGTTACAACGGTGTGAGAGTCATAGAGGGGTAGTTGCGAGTGGCAGAGGATGGAGACTCTTTATGTCTGAGGTGTGGGGGACCAAATTCATGCAGGACGATTTCATCCAAGTTAAAAATGAAAATTTCATCTATTATATTCTCCAACATTGAAAAGTAAAATGGGGACACAATGGTTTATTATTCAAGGTGTGGTAAGACATTATGAATACATCCATTGGTAATTCCATGTAGTATCAACCTAAATGAACAGATTCTTCTCACACAACTATGCATTTAGATTATTTTCTCGAAGGATGGATCTCTCTCTCCCATATAGAACTTGTTTCACCTCTCGTGATCTTGTCCAGTTAAAATAATAATTAGTAATTATAAATAAAATCTCAAATACAAGTGAAACTTATATATATATATATATATATATATATATATATTTCAGTCAACTTCAATGTTCAAATTCCTACAATTCAATAAAATAATGAATTTCCCTAGCATCTCCATGCATGGGATTTAATGTTGGCTCTCCTTGCTCCAGATCAAGTAACCTCATGTTGGTTTGGCTGGTTCAAATAACAATCCTAAATTATAGAAGCTTCTCTATACTCAAAATATATTAGAAATTATTTATAACATTAGTGATTTATGAAATTATAGTGTTCACAATGTTGGTACGTGATCATCTCAACATGTGTCCAAATATGATAAGAAAATAAGATCACAAAATCTTACTTAGAATGAAGAAGCAACCTTGAGAAGAAATCAAAAGAATATTTTGAAAATAAATCCTCCTAGGAAGGTACCAAATATGAATGGTGAGAAATACGTGGATTCTAAATCAATGAATTTTAAGGTTAGTGGGTCCATAATAACTACTAAGAGGGATGAAACTCAAAAGAACCCCTGTGGAAGATCCAAACTTGCACCCACAGTTTCAAATTACATGTTAGTTATCTATCCTAATGATTTAGAAAGAATGAGAAAAATGGAATATGCACAAGAAAAATATAGTTAAAAATGGAAAGAAAATATCCCACATGATGAAGACAAATTTCATGAGTGTTTTTCAATTAAATGTAACTCTTGTGTTAAAGAAGTATTGTGTGAGAGATGCAAGAAATATGGTCACATTGCAAAAGGATTTTTAATCTTACTATTAGAACAAGAAGCAGTCCTAAATAGGTGTAATAATGGATCATACATGAAGTGTGTTAAGAAGAAAAATTCCCCATTCCAATTATAATAGAATGTGAAGATATCCATGTTGCCTCAATATAAATCAGAACAGATGTTCAGATGTGAAAACATGAAGATTGGGAAAAATGGAGAAAAAAAATTAGGTGATCATCTCTAGATTTCTATTTATATTAATAAATAAATGAGGATCCACCTTATTCCCTTAATATTGGAGTATTTTATTTGTTCTTATAATGCATGGAATTAAAAGTGGAGAATTTTCTTAGGGGGAGAAGCTGATAAGTAGTAAGTGCTGTTAATTCTTGATTTCTAAGCTAAAGAAGTTACCATCCCTAAATGATTCCTCAGTTGATATTAAAATACTAATATGATGGAGTATCATAATTGATTATGTTAAAGAATTTGATTACCTATTCTAGATTGCAAGTATAAAGAATATTCCATCTTGGTTTGATCTTATTTCTTGTTATTTTGTAGAACAAATGTTCTAGAAGATCATCCTTGGTGAAGTTGTGATAGTTGTCCAATATGGACTATCACAAGTTCAAGACCCATTCTGTTGTATTCTCCATACTGGAATTTCTTAAAATACAATCTTTAGAAGATCACCCATTATAAAGATAATGAGAAATGTTTCCATTAAGGGGGAGACTAATAAATAATCTTCCAAAATTAGTATTTCAATTAGTACCAAATCTGATTATTCTAGAAATTGTTGAAGATAATTTCATTATAAAGGGTATGTCACTCTTAATCTCTCATCCTTGGTTATTAAAAAAAAAGGGGATAAATTAAATTAATCTATAGTATATGAAATGTGGATGCCCCCCAAAGTCTCTTGTCCTGCTTATTACACTTGATTTTTTTTGGTCTATTTGTTAAAGTTAGTGTAGGAGTTTCAGGTTTATTGTTCTTAAAAATATTAATCTAACATTTAGTAATTTCATCCTAGAATGAAAGTGAATATTCCTTGAATACAAGTATATGGGTTCTCATTTCTTATGGTTTCATGATTATTTGGTAATGGGAAACATTGTTTTATAAATCAAGTCCCCTTGTTTTCTACACTAAGCATAGCTCAAGTTGACATAGAGTGAAATGAGTGATGGCACACTGCTTAATTATGGAATGATACCCTTTTTCCTATTAAATTTTTATTTCTTATCAATAAGGGGTAGATAAAGTTAAATTAAAGTTTGAATGGTAAAGGGGAGATATAAGATAATAGTTCTACATATTGAAACATTCATTTGGAAGTGAATGTATTTCTAATAAATACAAAGGGGGAGATTGAAGATCCAACTTTTTGGATAGATTGTATTTATTGACAAATGATTTTGATTGGTGGAAAATGATCATCAATTCAATAGGAATATTACATTGATGTCAATGTGATGAACAAGTTCAATATTATTTGAGCTTGGATGAAATCCTCAATTATAAAAATCCCAAGAAACATGTGAATGGTTTTAAGACTTTGAACTTTATGGTGATGTATAAAGATTTGTTATCGATTCCATAATGATTATTCCTGGAGAATAGTTATGGATTCATTCATCGTGATTCCTAGAGAATTGTTATGGATTCAGTGTATTAGATTTCATGCTTGAGAAATTCTCTTAGTTGTTAACTATGATAATTGATGAATTGATCCTATATTCAAAATACAAGTGTCATAATTGAAACATTGTTTAAATCAAGGAAGAAGGTTGATTTTATGTTCTTTGGAATTTATATTCCTAAAATTATAGAAGAATAGGAATTGAAGGTCATGCATTACTTTAATGTTCCATGAGAACCATTAAACTGTAAACTTGTGGAACATTGAGATTATAGTTTTCATGAAGTAAAACCATTCCATATAATTAGTGCATGAAGGGTTAATGATAAATAAATGGTTAGGTGGATTTATATTTGAAGATAAATTGTGAAGGGATTGAATAATTGTATACTATAATTCTATGTGTGGATGTGGCCATGCATTTCATATTGAATTCCATGATATACTTGGTTTTTTTTACTAATTATGTTTTGGTGGTTTATTTAAAATTATGGATAGCCTACTAAGATCACTGGTCAGCCTCAACCAAGAGATTATATGGGACACTGGGTTGATCGCACCAAAATGAGGCTAGCCAGGCTAGCTCGTAGGTGGCATGGAGTGTTGTGTGTAAGACCTTGTCAGGGATAAATGCATGCATGATATGGGCCAATATCCTACAAAGAAGTGGGAACAGAGCGTTCCCATAGAACTAGTATGAGGAAATATTAGGAGGGGGAGAGCTGAATTTTGAGCCTCTTCCTACAATACTTGATTTATATATCATGGAGAAACCGATAGAGGTTTCAATATGGGATGGGTTTTTATGCACACTTTTTACTGGTTTAAATAATTGGAGTGATCAAGGTTGTTCAGCATACCCCATGCCCTATTGATTTAAATTCACACTGTATAGATTGATCATCCACAATAACCTACTCAACTCTATATAACTGCTTACTCACTGCACTTAGTTCTTTATTTCTATGTTAATATTACTTAAGATGAGGATTCATGGTATTTCTAAAATCACCATGGATAACTCTATTCTAATAATGAGAGGTATTATATTTCCCTCCTCCCATATAAGCATACAAAATCTACAAAACATGGGATTTTTTCCAAACACCTGACCTCAGATCACTACGAAAAAACCACTAAAGATGCACCATATAATTACAATTATGGAATTCTCTAGGAGGTTTCATTCACTCTCGATGCATGAGGTCGAAGGAACCACATTGAAAACATCCAAATTTTCTCTTGGGTCTTGGGGGAAGGTTCACTGATCTAGCTGTCTAATGTTGGGTTAGACTCCCACCTTGGAAATATATTTCCATATTCCATTTTCTCCCAGCATTAGAGTTCCCACCATTTTCCATAGGTATCAACATACTTCCTCCACAAGTTCCTCCTGAGATTTCTCTTTCATACACCATCTCTCTATTGACCATATATGTATAATCCATTATACAGAGCATGACAATCTTCAATCAAATTTGTTTCCTTATCTATGATTCCAAAATGTGTTTCTATAAGGATGAACTTGCGGAAAATTCATGTGAAAATCAAAAATATTCATAAATTTATCCACATACTCTATCATAGAAAGGTTCTCCTACTTTGGAATGAAAAATTCAATCAGCCACTAAATTCTGAATGTACGAGGATATAATTTTTTTTTAACAATTCCTCGAAATCCTCACATTCCATAACTTGGTCCAGTTTAGTATAATGTGCTAAATCACATCATTGGTGTGAAATATCATCTCGTATATACATCTCTAACTTGACTTTCTACTCTTCTGGTGTGCTAAGGAAATCAAAGATTCGATTTATCCCATTCATCCACACCTTAGCCTTTTCTAGCCCTGAATCACCCTAGAAGATGGGTGGATTTTACTTCAAGTATTGGATAAAATGATCCACTTTATTTGGTTCATCCCATAGATTCCCACTATCCACATCTTTAAAATCTTGTACTATACTTTGTACCAGCTATTGGTTCACTTGTGTCTTAGGTGCAACCACATTCTCATCAGATTCTTCCATTTGGTTTCTATGCACGCCTACCAGGTTCCATTTTCTAGAAACACAACAAACCCTATAATTATTTCTCTCTAGAAACTAAGGGATTTAAAATTTCAAATTCTACCATAGAGAAATTATTAGAAAAATTCTTTCTAAAATTCATCATTTTCCTCATTCAGCCATTTTTTAAAAATTTCACCATGCTTTTGAAAATTAACTCATTTTCAAAATAACACAACCATTCTCTTTTCAAAATCTCCCATTGGAAAACAATTTCAACATTTTTAAAAAATCAACCCATTTACACCAAATCGTAAATCAATAGTCAACATGAAATATTCACTCCTAGTGGGAAGTTATTTCTACAATGCATTTCATGATATTCTCATTGGTTAAACCCATGAAAATGAGATTACACTCCTATAAGTGTTTCCAAAACACCTATATACACAACTCCCAAGTAACTTTAAGTTCAGTATAAAAAGGTTATCTATGTATTTTCATGATATACATTTCAATTCCTAACAATCCTATTCCTTTCTACCAAACCAACTCAAGGAATGAACCTGAATAAATTTCAACTCCAAAACTGACACAACTTATACCAATTGTATGTCAAGAAATGAAAAAGTTGATACCACTTGTTGAACACAAATATTTGGACGGACAAAGACCCATACAACTTGTAACATCTCACCCCTCCTCATTGGCTTGATTCAAGGTTGAATTTATACTTGGAATTAAGCAACATCCCCAAGGTGACAATGACTGGAAAAAAATTCCAAGGGTTTCAATACAATTAGGGGATGATTTTCCCTTTGAAAATAAGAAAATAAAAACCACATATTCCATAACCAAAACCACAATATTATTCTTGATGAAAATATAAAATAACACAAGTTATACAATTGATACCAAAACCAAACTAAAATAGAGTACCACAACATAAGACTACTAACATCGAAGTATATAGTGGAAATCAAATCCAACAGAAACTTAAAATACTTCAAAGACATGACTCCAGGATCCAACTCCAACTCCAAGTATCATAGAGAACCATTGAAGAATGGTGATTCTTTCCATTTACTTGTGTCTCAATAAACAAAATCTGAAAAATCACCAAAGTTCCAAAGAATGGGTGAGTAACGAAACTCATTAGATTTCCCCCAATGACTTCCCCACTTACTCCATAAGGATAGAACATGTTATCACAATTATATAAAACAATTTATATAATTTTTTTTGAAATAGTTACATAGTTTAAATTGAAGCCAACCAGTTTCACACCAAAACCATTTTCCAAACATAATAGTTTTCTTAGGAAAGAAAACAAAACATTATTTAAACCATTTCACATTCTTTTTTGGCATACCCATTCTATCATTCACCACACAGACACTCATTCATTCTTCTCTAATAGTTATATACTCTTTAGTGGTTTCTTGTCCATCCACTAAGTCATAAAAAATTGGTCAGTCTCCTTATTCCCCAATGACACACACTTCTAATCCAATGTCGTGTACCTTTGTACCCCAATGGTATATTCCCTATATTTAGGGTTATGTAAAAATCATGAACCCACACAACCCATGTACTCCAAAACCATTTCAAACAAACCAATTCAATCCATTTAAATAAAAACATTCTTTTATTGAAAATAGTTCCAAGAAACCATTTCCCCAAATCCAAAAAAAACAAATTTTAAAATCCAGAAAAAAATCCATTTGCACAACCAATTTCCTAAAAAACCACAAACCATCAATAAAGAGGGATTCAACCATGCTTTTCCAACAAATTTCACAAAAAAATTTATGAAATTTAAACAATTTGAAACTAATAATTTAATTTCTAATTATAGGAGTTGATATTAAAGCCACCTACCTTGATTGTTTTGGCGAAAACAAAGAACATCATGAAAATTCCCACAAAACTAGGTTGAATCTCTAAAAACCCACCTTGGATCTCTTACAATCTCATCAAAAAGGACAAATCTAACCATGATTTACATCAGAAACCATATATATATCCATATCATACTATATATAAGAATATGAGAAAGGGAGGAAAGTATACCTAAGAAAAACTATAAAAAAATAACACAAAAGGACACTTACCGAGGGAATCAAGCATCAACGCACCAAGAAACACCTTCAAATCACTTATAAATTAATGGGGAAAGAATCCTTCACCTTTGGGAGGAATAAATACTGAGTTAGATTTGATTTGGAGAAAAAATTATTGGTTTAAACTTAATCCCAAAACAGATCCACTTTTTTAGGATCTTGTTTTTAAATTGTGCATTATTAGTCACGCGGTTTGGAAGACCGCGTGCTGACCATGAGCCAGTCTTGGCCTCAGGGAGTACCTTGCACAGTTGACCGACACATTTAGAAAAACCATGTGCCAACCAGGAAAATACTCTTTGTCCCACTTTGAATGGATACTCCTGCCTAGTCACACAATTTGTCATAACTGTTCACCTAACCAGAGCCCCATGTCTCATTGTGTACAATTTCCTATAGGAGTTTCATAGCTTTCACTAACAGTGGTCCAACTTTTCACCTGTATAAAATCCCCATAAACATTTCAAAATCCTTTGAAACACTCCCAAACATTATCCACACACTTTAAATACTTAAAATACATAAATAAAGGGTTACATTCTATAAATTGGGGGTGTTACAATGAAGGAGAACCACACCATATAATTACTGTATGAAGGATTAAAGATGAAGAAATGGTTATATGGATTTATATTTGAATAGAAATTGTAAAGGGATTGAAGAATTTTTTTGTATTTATAGCATTGGACATCATTCTTGAACAATTCTCCAGGTTTTTAACTCTGAATATTGATGAACTGATCCTGAGTTCAAAGTACTTGGGTCATAACAGACACATTGTTTGCAACAAAGAATAAGGTAGATTTGATGTTATTTGGAATTTATATTCAAAAAAGTATTAAATAAGTGTAATTGAGGTTCATGTGGTATTTTAATGTTTCATGAGAACCATGGAAGTGTTATCTTGAAGAACATTGAGATTTTAGTTTTCATAAAGGAGAACCACACAATATAATTAGTGCATGAAGGGTTAAAGATGAAGAACTTGTTACGTGCCTTTATATGTAAAGGGAAATTCTAAAGGGATTAAAGAATCATTATGGATTCAGAGCATTGTATTTCACGGTTTATTAATTATTCATTTTTATTAACTTTTATTATTGATGAACTGATCCTAAGTTCAAATTACATGTGTCATAAGCAATACATTTTTTAGAAAAAAAGAAGAAGGATGATTTGATTTTCTTTGGGATTTATATTACAAAACATATATAAGTAGGGGAATTGAAGATAATGCATTATTTTAATGTTGCATGAGAACAATGAAATTGTTAAATTGAGGAACATTGAGAATATATCTTTCATGAAGCATAACTGCACCATATAATTAGTTCATGAAGGGTTAAAGATGAATAAATGGTTATATGGCTTTATATTTGTAGATAAATTGTGAAGGGATTGAAGAATTGTTATGGATTCATATAATTGGATTTCAATATTGAGAAATTCTCCATTTTTGTTAATTTTTAGGATTGATGAACTGATCCTAAGTTAAAAATAAATGTTTCCTAAGTCACACGTTATTTTCAAAAATAATAAGGATGATTTTATGTTATTTGGAATTTTTATTCCAAAAAGTATAGAAGAAGAGTAATTGAAGTTCATGCAGTATTTTAATGTTGCATGAGAACCATGAAAGTGTTAACATTAGAAACATTGATCTTTTAGTTTTCATGAAGGAGAACCATTCCATATAATAAGGGCATGAATGGTTAAGGATGATGAAATGTTTAGATGGATTTATATTTGAATGGAAATTGTGAAGGGACTGAATAATTATATAATGGGGTTTTAAGTGTGAAGATATCCATGAATTTCATATTGAAATCCATTATATACATAGTTTTTTTAACTAGATTTTTGTTGGGTTTTTTTTTAAAAAAGTATGGGTTTAGCTGACATGCCAGCCTCAACCGAGAGCTTATATGGGACACTGGGTCGACACGTCCAAAGAAGGCCATCCAGTTAAGCATGCAGGAAGTATCTAATTTCATGTGTAGGCCCTTTGTACCCCCAAAGGCATGCATGATGTGGGATAATATCTCACAAAGAATTGGGGGTAGAGAATTCCCATATAACATGTATAGGGTGGTACTAGGAGGGAGAGAGGGGAATTTTGATCCCCTCCCCACAGTGCTTGATTTATATAGTGTGGATAAACTAAGAGAGGATTTGATGCGGGATGGGGTTTAGTGTGTGTGTTTCACCGATTTAAATAATTAGATCGATCATGGTTGTATGTCACATCTCATGCCCGCTCATTTAAATTCATGGTGTCTGATCTCCCACCATCATTGCATTCAAAATGAGGCACATATTTATCACCCAATGTCATCATCTTTCTCCTAGATTCCCTCTAAAACACCATTTTATAATCATAGATGTCAACCAAAAAACCCATGATCAAAGAAGATTCCACCATGATTATTTTAATGTCTAAATAATGGGACGAACATGATCAAAATATCATGCAACTACATTTTCATGACTCATATGAATAAATTCAAGAGGAAATCCCTCTCTGAACTGCAAATGCAGTTCCAGGAGGGCCATTCAACCTGTTGAGTTCCATGGATGTACTTCATGCATTTAGGAATATGAGTTTCATGTGTTTACGAAAACATGCATGTGATATGAACACCATAAATAAATAGTCTTATCGTGAAGGAAGAACACTATTAAATGAGGCGTAACTTTAGGCATGTTTGAATAATTAAAAGCTAAGTAATTCAGGAATTTAAATGGATGATTCACATGGAATAAAGATTGGGATTTGAATGATTTATAAGGTTGTGATCCCTTTATAATAAAATTATATCACCCACGGACAAGAGTTTCTACTGATACTCATATTATTTAAAGAGATCACATTTTCAAGAAAAAAATAGAATCTACGAAGCACTCTTTTGTGTGGGGAGGCAAAGAGTTTTTTGAAACATTGAGGCCTCGTGAATAAGGGTATTCCCATGAAAAAATATGTTTTCATGGATGAGAAGAATCTATGGACATGAAAAAGGTTTTTACACCCTCGTTAAACTTTATGAATGAGTTCGGTTTCATGAAGCATTCTCCTTCCATGAAGAAGAAATACCGCGAACACACAACTAGTGTGTAGACACCCTTATCATGCTTCGTGAAAACGAAATAGTTCCATGAATATTACTACTCAAGACCCAATGCATTATTTGCTTAATATCATGGTGTTTCATTAAGTTTTTCATATATAATCCATTACGTGAAGATGTTGTGTATCCAGTTGATACACAATAGACAGATAAGAAAAAAACTACAAATTTTTTTTGTTCAAAGAGACCCAGACATGCACCTAAGTGCATACTTTCTTCAGTAAGATAGTAACTCATATTTCTTGGGTTTTCATATGATAGCAAGTGGTTGTGTGAATATATTGTTGATAAACACGGGTTATAAAACCAAACATGGTTTTTGTGTGAATGGAGAGAGAACTAAGGGAGGAGGAAGAAGCTTTCAGTGTTGTTATGTAAAAAGTGAGGAGTAAGTACAATGTCTAAAGGTATGCATATGATTTGAGGAAAAAAATCCTACATAAAATTTTCTATCAAACAAAATACATAAAATGACAAAGATAAAAATGGATTTGAGAAATGTACATTCATCGTGATTTTATTGGGTTAAGAATTAAAGAAGTGAAAAATCTTATTTTGTGAAATATTATTCTTGCATGAAATATCATTGAAGTTATGGTGCAATTCAGTTGAACAAACTTCTTCTGCACCAAGAATAATATAAGATAATATATTCTACATCCACTCTCGGTATTTTTTATCAAAGAAGAATAATTTTATTTTGATGATTCTAAGATTAGTTGGACTTCATTGATTTAATAATCACAGAGGATGATTGTGATTTCAACAAGAATAAGAAGAAGATATCTCAGTGCATTTTGTTTTTCCACAAAGAAGAAAGAGAAGAGAAGAGAAGAATATTTAGTGACCAAATTGAAATCAACTAATTATAATTTTGGTCATAAATAATTCAGTATTCATCAGTTCAAAATATATTTATATTCTGTTTGAAGAAGAATATTGTGAAGATTTTAGTTTGTTTCTTGGAAGAGGTAGAAGAGTTACTATCATACTACTAATAAAGTAAAAAAGTGAAGAAGAAGGTTGTAGAAGAAAAAATAAGAACTGTGACATCCAACATGTCTCAATAGGTGGAATACACTCTTGGTGTTACAAAACTTTATCAACAAAAAGGTTACTATCTTCAGAGGCAGTATAAAGATACATCTAAGTTCTGTAAAACATGAAATTTCACTTCACTATAGTGCATATCAAGTGAAATTTTATTTCTTAATTTCTATAAAAACATTTATAGGATTACTTTCTAGTGGTTGTGTGGTCAGGATTATTTCCAAACCATGCCAATGACTAGATACTCTTACTGAGAAGTGAACCTTGTAAAAATATCATGTACTTTTCTTTATTACATTAATATTATTTCATGCGATAGATAAAATAGAATAAGACAATCAAGATCATAACTAGTCAAATAGGTAAAGTGATAAAATGTGGAATTGAATTAAAAATTCTCCCACCGTGATTAACCCCCCCCCCCCCCCCCCACACACACACACACAATTTTAGGAATATCTAAAAATGGTACATTCATAATTATAGAGGTAAACTGTTAGATTATCTACAGTGAAATCTATTCTCTTTTAAAGACTTGAGTTTCTTTTTTGACACAACATTGAAGTGCAGTTTTGGTGAATATTTAGATACCTTTTGTATAAGTATATCTCTGCCAAGAACATGATGAATAAGAAAAATAAAGAGAAGAGAAAGTTGAAGAATAATTCCCTCTTATCTAAAAACGAGTAAGTATTTGTGTTGGTCGGAGTGGATACTCAAGAGGGGGGTGAATTGAGTTCCAATTAAAATTTCTGTTTTAAAAACTTTGTCTTAAAAACCCCCAAATAAAATACTGAATTAAACTGTAGTGAATTTATATCAAAGTAAGGGTTTGGTTGGGTTCTCAAGGGATTGATTATTTCCCAGTTAATCAAAACAGAAAGGTTGATTAACTTTTGAAACCAGCTTACTGATTTATAACTGATATAAACACTTGCGAATTTAATTATCAAAGTGACTTTAAAACAGTTTTGGTTTTAATGAAATTAGCAACGGAATAAAATAATAACTTTGAAAGATATAGCACAGCAGATATAACCAAGAGGTTCAGTCTCAAGATGAGACTTAGTCCTCTCAAAATCTTTTATAAAAATATGATCCACACCCTGGATCGGGGATAACAACAGCAACCAGCTGTCCAGGTTCAAGACCTCTACCACAGTTATTCATGGGAACAAACACAACAGCAACCAGGTGTTCATGTCACACGACCTCTACCACTATTTCAGTGGGAAATACAAAATGTAAGAGAGGTGAGTGAGGATTTACAAATCCTCCAGTTAGAGTACGAGAGACAATGTGTGTAAAAATGCAGCATATATCACACACTGCTCAATATGTAAAAAGATAAATCACAGAGAAAAAGTTTAGAGTTTGGGAATGGCTCTAGTGATTGTCGTGCAGTTCTGGACTCCTTTGATTGATCAGAATACACTCTGAGTCCTCTTCTAGTTTTTGTCTGGAAAACAGAGTATCGTCTGTTTCCTTAATTTCCAGGTGTAGAGACAGTCGATGAAGCTCTTGTGTTATGTTCACGTTCTCAGCTCTTCACTAGTGAGTAGTGATGAATGAGTTCCTCGTGTAAGTTTGGTAGTCTCTTTTCATTCACACTTGGTTTTTCTTCCAGCACACCTTGTGGTCTTTGTATTTGTCTGTGTGTCTCTCTCTATATGTATTCGTCTATATGTCTCGCACACACCTCGCAGTAGCACATCCTTCATTTATTTAAAGCACGAGATCCGGAAAAAGATGATTTACTTTTTGCAGGTACGAGGTACGGTTCCCTGAAATCCAACAACACACATTAAATAAATGACAGAGCATTTAAAATATTCCTAATATGACCGTTGGTTAGATTAAATAAAGATAAACAAATTCAAATAGTTGTTTATGACTATTAGTGTGTCAAGTGATCGGTGGGTCATCAGCATCGGTGAGACATCTTTGGTGACTCATTTGATCAGCATCAGTGAGACATCTTCGGTGACTCATTTGATCAAAATCGGTGAGACATCTTCGGTGACTCATTTGATCAGCATCGGTGAGACATATTCGGTGACTCATTTGATCAGCATCGGTGAGACATCTTCGGTGACTCATTTGATCAGCATCGTTGAGACATATTCGGTGACTCGTTTGATCAGCATCAGTGAGACATATTCGGTGACTCCTTTGATCAGCATCGGTGAGACATCTTTGGTGACTCATTTGATCATCATCGGTGAGACATCTTCGGTGACTCATTTGATTAGCATCGGTGAGATAGTTGTCCTTTGATATGGATCGGTGCGACCGTTGTCCTTTGATATGGATCGGTGCAACCGTTGTCCTTTGATCCAGAGGACTGCCAGAATACTTGTAAATCAATAACAAAGAGATAAAAACATGATCCAACCAATATACACAGATTCATTAAGAGATTGTGATTATGTATATGATAAATCCAACCGGATTAAGTAATTGATGATTTGTGATTATTAAAACAGCAATCATAGGAAGAATTCAACAATCTTCCAGAGGGCTCAACAATCTCCCCCTTTTTGATAATCACAAATCTTAGCCAATCACAAAACTTAGCCATTAATAAATATAAGATATCATCAATAATAAGTCATAATAAGAATAAAAACATAATGAGATATAAATCTCCCCCTGAAATTAGGCCTTTAAATACTTATGCAAGCATTTCCATAAAAAGATATAAATCTCCCCCTTTAGAGATGAATCTCCCCCATATCTCCCATAGATCCATAGATATACAGATTTCTCCCATCTCCCCCATATCTCCCATGGATCCATAGATATACAAATTTCTCCCCCTTTGGGATAATCAAAAAGGAGGGAAAATAGATAAAGAAGAGAGTAAAAGAAGGCAGTAGTGAGAATAAAAAGAAAAGAGAATAAAGTTTATAAGACATCACAGTACAATCACAACAGGGTTCACCCTATCAACAACAACGCATAACTATTACTGGGGGTGTAAAGGGGCTTTGCCCTTGTCAAAAGGATTAATGGTGGGTAAGTTGTAAGGCTTGGAGGCAGGTTGAACTGGGCGAATTTGAAACGGTGGTAAGATGACTCTGGAAGTTATAGGAGAGGATGCCACCGGGATTTGTTGTGGAGTTGTAGGAGCTGGTGGAGAAGATTGTTGAGGAACTGGTCAGAGTTGAGAGAGAGCTTGAGCAACAGAGAGCTGATGTGGAGCAACATCAGAGGCACCGAGAGGGTCAGCAGTAGGAAGCACAATGGCAGTGGCTTGAGCATTCAGATAAGGTTTCAAAAGATTTATGAAATTCTGAATAACTTCTGCACCATACTGCATAGCCTTCTCAAAATCATCCTTATTTTCCATGAACCATTCCAAGGTTGGAGTAAAATCTTGCAACTGTCGAACTTGAGTCTTGAAAGCTTGAGTGACTGGAGGTAGTCTCAGATTTTCAGCTAACACTTTGAAATTCGCGGTCATCTCGTGCTTGGTATAGATTTTTGAAAAGTAGTGATCAACCTTTTCCTTGATCTCTCTCTAAGATTTAGTGGAATCTGCTGAATATACTGTTACCATCTTATGAATGTGATCACTGTGCTCCTTCATCTTCCTCAATGAGTCCAAGTCAAGAACTTGCCTAATGGCAGCCAATTCATCATGCACAAACTGCTTTAGAGCCTCTAGCTCACGAGTAGTGATCTTGGTTACTTTGGATGTACTGGCTTGAGAAACTATCTGAGTTATCTCAGCCTTCAACTTTCTCAGATCAGATTTCTTAAGATGTTCAATCATATTTCTCAACACTTCCATCATACCAGAGATGGTGGATCTAAATTTGTTGGATAAAGAAACTAACCCAGATTGTAGATCCTTCAGAATCTGATTTAGAGAGGCTATGTGCCGGCCAATAAACTCACCAGTATTGGCCAGGTCTAGTTTAATAGAATTTGAAATTTCTTCTCTGACTGTGTCTCTCACAGCAGTAAGCAACTCCCTTTTGAACTTGTCAAAATCAGACTGAGAGACAGTAGAACTAGGTAGATGAGCACCTGCAGCATCAACAACATGAGCAAACCTTTCCTCAACTGGTTGGCTTTCCATCATAACCGCAGTAGATTCTAATTCTTCTTCTTCTTCTTCAGAATACTCTAAACCCAAAACAGCAAAGCCAGGGTAATCATCCCAGACAGCAGCACACAGAGTATATTTCGGTTTATCATAACTTGCTTTTCCACTATTTTCAAGAGATTCTCTCTTGCCATTGGCAACTGTTTCTGGTACAGTTTGATGTGTTTCCGTTGGAGGTACAGCAAGACCATCCACTGGTCGTTTATCACCATCATCATCATTATCATCATCATCATCATCATCATCCCCGTTCTCATTTCCATTCTTCACAGAAACGTCACTGTCAGATACTTTAGTGTCACTAGCTTCTTCGTCACCAAGAACTGGTTCTAATTCAGGTAAGGGTAAAGGTGGACTGGCAGATCCAAAGTCTATTCTTCTCTTAGGACTCATAGTATCAGGATCACTCCTATAATCAGGAGGTGACATACTTCCTTCTTCTGTTTCAGCGTCTTCCATCCCTTGTTTACCAGATTCTTCAGTCTTTATTCCTTTCAACGTTTACTTCTTCTTCATCATCAGAATAAACTGGTTCCTCATCTTATTTCAAACCAGGGTCTCTCAAACCCTTCGGCCTCTTTCCATGATCAGTGGGATTGTAGGATTCATACAATTTGTCCTCATCAGCAACCCAGCATTTTTTCCATGGGTTCCAGTTTATTTTCATTCGTTTACAAATTTCTTTGGTAATACAAAAAGCACTAATAGATTCAGCTACCTCATCAGCTTCATCAACACATTCCATACTCTTTAACATAGCAGAGATCATTTTGGGATAGAACAAGGCAGTGGATTTCTTAGAAGGTTTCACCATTCCAGCTATGTGCACCATTAGATATCTACACAAATTGATCTTCTCATGGGTCTTCAGTAAAAACAATAGAAAAACATCCTGGTATCTTACAGCAGCAAAATCTCCTTTCCTGGAGCAAATTTGGTGCTGAATAAACTTAAAGAGAAGTCTACATTCACCATCCATCTCTGATGATATGATTCTCCTTGACTCTCTATTTCCAGTCAAAATCTCTAAATCTAACTCATAAGAGAAATATTCAGTGGTTGGAGGAATGTTTCTAGCATAATCCTCATACCGAACCTCGTGGGGTACATTCAAACATTCAGCCCATTGTTTAGATGAAAAAGATATTTTCTTTCCTTTCACTACAGAATACATTCTGGCAGCCTCAACACCATCTAGAGTAACTTGCAGATTTATATAAAACTCATGCACTAGCTTTGGGTAGTATACACGAGTGTTATCTAAGAACCAGGCTCTCCATCTTGCGAATCTAAAACTTGTAACAATAGGGACTTACTTGTCAAAAGCCAGGCGGAGCTGACTTCCTTTTCTACAGCTACAATCCGAGTTTCCAGGTTCGGATTTACTGATCTTTGAGTGGTACTACTCGACTCGCCTCGAGCACGCTTTGAAGGTTCAGGACTTTCTGATCCTTTTCTCGGTCTCTTCTGCTTATCCATTTAATGATTCTGGGGAAAGCAGGAGTTCGAAGGTTTGAAGTGGAGGAAAAGAGAGGAAATAAGGTTTGGCGGGAAAGAAATGAAAGGTCGACGGTTTGGGGAATAGGAATAGTCGCGTATCATTTATTTCATTATTTAGGGTTCCCATAATAAAAATAAAAGTAGTTAATTAATCACAAAATAAAAAGTAATATAAAAAAAAGACCGGTTTCACAGATCAGTTTCACATATCAGTTTCACGGATCAGTTTCACGGATCAGTTTCACGGATCAGTTTCACGGATCAGTTTCACGGATGAGTTTCACGGATCAGTTTCACAGATCAGTTTCAGAGATCAGTTTCACGGATCAGTTTCACAGATCAGTTTCACGGATCAGTTTCACAGATCAGTTTCACGGATCAGTTTCACGGATCAGTTTCACGGATCAGTTTCACGAATCAGTTTCACGAATCAGTTTCACGGATCAGTTTCACGGATCAGTTTCACGGATCAGTTTCACAGATCTATCATACACAATTCTTGTTTAATAAAATTCATTCTTTCAGAGCATAAAGGCTTTGTAAAAATATCAGCTAATTGATATTCAAAACTAATAAATTCTAGAGAAATATCACCTTTCTGATAATGATCTCTTAGAAAGTGATGTCTGATATCAATGTGCTTAGTCCTAGAGTGAGACACAGGGTTCTTAGATATGTTGATCGCACTAGTATTGTCACAGTTAATTGAAACCTGTTTAAAATCAAATCCATAGTCTAATAAGGTGTGTTTCATCCACAGAATCTGTGCACAGCAACTACCAGCAGCGATGTATTCTGCTTCAGCAGTAGACAATGCAACTGAGTTCTGTTTCTTACTACACCATGATACTAGCGATTTTCCAAGTAAATGACATGTTCCAGATGTGCTTTTCCTATCTAACTTGCATCCAGTAAAGTCAACATCTGAATAACTAGTTAGGTCAAATTATTGTCCTTTTGGATAAAACAAACTCAAATTCATGGTATACTTAAGATATTTAAAAATCCTTTTAACAGCCAGTAAGTTTGATTATTTAGGATTATCTTGAAATCTAGCACACATACATACACTGAACATAATATCTGGTCGACTAGCAGTAAGATATAGTAAACTCCCAATCATACCTCTGTAATTAGTTTGATCAACTGGTTTACTGGTTTCATCAATATCCAATTTACAGGTATTACTCATAGGTATATCACTTTCCTTAATACTATCTAGACCAAAATGTTTTATTAAATCCTTAGTATATTTACTTTGTTTTAGAATAATACCATCTTTAGTTTTAAAGATTTGAAAACCAAGAAAATACTTAAGCTCTCCCATTAATCTCATTTCAAACTCATTTTGCATAACCTGTGAAAATTCAGTACATAAAGAATTTTTAGAAGATCCAAAAATAATATCATCAACATAGATTTGTACTATTAACACATCTTTTGAAATCCGTTTTATAAAAAGAGTGGGATTAGCTATTCCTTTTGTAAATCCTTTTGAAATAAGAAAGTTTGAAAGTCTTTCATAACAAGCTCTTGGAGCTTGTTTTAAACCATATAAAGCTTTAGAAAGTTTAAAGACATGATTTTGAAAATGAGGATTTGTGAAACCAGGTGGTTGTTCTACAAAAACATCTTCAACAATAAAACCATTTAAAAAAGCACTTTTCACATCCATTTGATATAATTTAAAATTCAGATGTGATGCGTAGGCAAGTAAGATCCTAATAGCCTCTAATCTAGCTACAGGTGCAAAGGTTTCCTCATAGTCAATTCCTTCTTCTTGATTGTAACCTTGTGCAACTAGCCTAGCTTTGTTTCTAATGATGTTTCCAGATTCATCAACTTTGTTTCTAAACACCCATTTTGTGTCTATGGTTATAGTGTCCTCAGGTCTTTCTACTAATTTCTAGACTTTGTTTCTTTCAACTTGATTTAGTTCCTCTTGCATAGCCATTACCCAAGATTCATCATTGATAGCATCATTGATATTTTTAGGTTCTATCTGTGACAAGAAGGCTTGATGTTCAACCTGATTTCTAAGAGAAGCTCTAGTCTGTGTCCCTATATCAAGATTTCCTACAACAGCATCTAAAGGATAATTCTTCAGAATTCTAGTTGATCTAGAAAAGGTAGGGCTCGAGATTTCAAGTTCAACTACTGGTTGAGGTTCAACACAAGAAGGGTCTGGAAAATTTCTATAACTGGATGTTTTAACTACAGGTCCACTATTTTTATCATTAAGGTTCAAACCAGAGAGATCATCTTCAAGATTTTCAAGAGAGGTCTTAGGTTCATGTGGATCAGTTTCATCAAATTTAATGTGAACAGATTCTTCCACACATTTGGTTCTTTTATTGAAAACTCTATAGGTTTTACTGGAAGTTGAGTAACCTAGAAAAATTCCTTCATCACTCTTGGATGCAAACTTTTCAAGATTATCTTTAGTATTAAGAATAAAGACTTTGCAGCCAAAAAATTTGAAGTAGTTAACCTTAGGTTTCCTATGGTTCCATAACTCATAAGGGGTCCTCTTAAGAACAGGTCTCATCAAGACTCTATTGATAACATAACAAGCTGTATTTATAGCTTCATCCGAAAAATAAACAGGTAGATCATACTCATTAAGCATAGTTCTAGCAATTTCTTGCAGGGTTCTATTCCTCCTTTCTACTACACAATTTTGTTGAGGTGTCCTAGGGGCAGAGAAATTGTGACTATAGCCACTGTGTGAGCAGTAAGATTCAAACTCATGATTTTCAAACTCATGACCATGATCACTTCTCAGGGTTTTAATCTTAAGTCCACTAAGGTTCTCTACAGACTTGTAATATTTAACAAAGTAAGAACAAGCTTCACTTTTGTGAGCTAGAAAGTATACCCATGTATATCTAGAAAAGTAATATACAAGAATATAGACATAATGCTTCCCATTTAAACTAGAAACTCTAGAAGGTCCAAATAAATCCATGTGAACCAACTTGAGAGGTTGAGAATTTGACACTTATTTCTTTGATTTAAATGAAAATTTATGTTGCTTTCCCTTTTGACAGGTATTACAAACTTTGTCTGCTAGAAATTCAAGTTTGGGTAGGTCTCTAACTAAGTTCTTCCTAGCAAGTTTTCTAAGTGAATGCACATTGCAGTGTCCTAATCTCATGTGCCAGAGCCAAGACTCTTTATGAAAATCATTTAAACAAGTAATATTTTTCTTAGCTAAAGAATTTAAATCGACAGCATAAACATTTTCATTTCTTAAAGCAGAAAACACTAAAGTATTTTTAGAATTAAAAACATTGCAAGAATAATTTTCAAATTTAACATAAAAACCATCATCACATAATTGAGAAATACTTAACAAATTGTATTTAAGTCCATCAACAAATAAAACTTTAGAAATTAGTACTGAGTCAGTGTTACCAATCTAGCCTAAGCCAATGATTTTCCCTTTAGAATTATCACCAAAGGTGACAAAACCTCCATAAACTCTGACTAATCTTTTAAAGCATGAGAAGTCTCCAGACATATGTCTTGAACATCCACTGTCCAAATACCAAGGCTTTCTATAGGAGCTCTTTAAGCAGGTTCCCTACAAAACAAATTTACATAGGAAATGATTTTGGTACCCAGATCTTCTTGGGTCCAGACAGGTTAGCAATCAGAGCTTTTGGTACCCAAATTTGTCTTATGGGTCTCATGAGAGTTGTAGAATCAACAGACTTTGAGAGATAAACTTTATTAGATCCATAACTATGAATATATCTAGTTTAAGCATATGAAGTTTCAGAACTAGCTACATTCTGTTCAGATTTAGGAATGAATTTAGTTTTGGTAATCTTCCTTTGTCCAGGTTGGTATCCTATACCAGTAGTATATCTAGGTGCTATTTGATTACTTAGAATCTGAGTAAGAGTATCTTTACCATTTATAAATTTCTCTAAGTCTTTCTTGAGTTGCTAATTGGATAATTTTAGTTCAGTATTCTCTTTAAACAACTGAGCATTCTTTTTTACTTCAATATCAAGATCATATTTATGTTTAACAGTTAAAGCATACTATTTCTTTAAACCTTTGTATTTGTCTTTCAGCTCATTACAGGTTTCTTCTAACATATCACAATATTCAAATAGATCAGATTTAGACATGTTATCATATTCAGAATCATCTCCAGAATAATATGAATTAGAAGCAGGAGTTTATGAAGTTACCTCAGAAGTGTTTGTCATAAAACACATGTTTTCCTTGTTTCTGTGTTCAGTTTCAGAAACTTCAGATTCACTAGAACTGTCCTCAGAAGCACTCCAAGTAGCCTTCATGGCTTTCTTATACTTGTTATCCTTGTATTCATACTTCTTTTTGTATTTCATCTTTGGACAGTCTGCTTTTATGTGTCCCTTCCTTTTGCACTCATAGCAGACAACTTCATCTGATTTGTCAGATTTCTTCCAATCCTTTTTCCAATGTCCCTTGTTGTCATACTTACCTTTGTAGTTTGACTTTCTGAAAAACTTCTTCTTCCTATAAAACTTTTTAAATCTTCTAGCAATGTGATCCATCTCAGCATCACTATCAGAATCACTCTCACTGTCTTCACAGCTTGAACTTTCATTGATAGCTTGAAGCTTTTCCTTATCCTTATTTTTTGAGGTTATAGTTTTGAAGGCAACAGAATTCCTTCTTGGTTCATCTTCTTCTTCTTTGTTAACCTTGATTTCCTATTCATACATCATTAACTTTCCAATTAGTTCCTTGACTGGTAGTTCACCAATATCACATGATTCTCTAATTGAGACAAAAGTTCCCCTCCATCCTTCAGGTTGACATCTCAGAATTCTCATAATTTGTTCCTTTGATGGAACATCCTTTCCCAGAGAAGTCATTGTGTTGATAATTTCATTAAACCTGAGATACATGTCATAAATGGGTTCATCAGGCTTCATCTTAAAATTATTATACTTAATAGTGTAAGTGTTCAATATCATTTCCTTAACATTAGTTGTTCCTTCATGAGAAACAACTAAGGTATCCCAAATTTCATAAGCAGTTTTACAAGAAGATATTCTATTAAATTCATCATCTCCTAGAGCACAGTACAAGGAATTCATAGCTTTGCAGTTATTATTGTAGGTTGTCTTAGTAGCTTCATTCCAAGTAGTTCTAACAGTAGTAGGAATTTTATATTCAGATTCTATAGCATTCCAAATATCAAAATCCATGCTTTCTAAATAAATTTTCATCTTGATTTTCCACTGAGCATAGTTAGTTCCATTAAAAAATGGTGGTCTATTGGTAGCAACACCTTCAACTCTATTATCCATGATAGCTTACTTAAGTCAAAGATTTTAAAGAGATAAAAATTTAGAAATAACAAAAATTTTAAGAACTTTAAAATACAACTAAAATCACAGTTAAAAAAAACTTTTAGAAAATATTTAAATGAACCTTTGATACCAATTGTTGGTCGGAGTGGATACTCAAGAGGGGGGTGAATTGAGTTCCAATTAAAATTTCTGTTTTAAAAACTTTGTCTTAAAAACCCCCAAATAAAATACTGAATTAAATTGTAGTGAATTTATATCAAAGTAAGGGTTTGGTTGGGTTCTCAAGGGATTGATTATTTCCCAGTTAATCAAAACAGAAAGGTTGATTAACTTTTGAAACCAGCTTACTAATTTACAACTGATATAAACACTTGCGAATTTAATTATCAAAGTGACTTTAAAACGGTTTTGGTTTTAAAGAAATTAGCAGTGGAATAAAATAATAACTTTGAAAGATATAGCACAACATTTATAACCAAGAGGTTCAGTCTCAAGCTGAGACTTAGTCCTCTCAAAATCTTTTATAAAAAGATGATCCACACCCTGGATCGGGGATAACAATAGCAACCAGTTGTCCAGGTTCAAGACCTCTACCACAGTTATTCATGGGAACAAACACAACAGAAACCAGCTGTTCAGGTCACACGACCTCTACCACTATTTCAGTGGGAAATACAAAATGTAAGAGAGGTGAGTGAGGATTTACAAATCCTCCAGTTAGAGTACAGGAGACAGTGTGTGTAAAAATTCAGCATATATCACACACTGCTCAATATGTAAAAAGATAAATCACAGAGCAAAAGTTTAGAGTTTGGGAATGGCTCTAGTGATTGTCGTGCAGTTCTGGACTCCTTTGATTGATCAGAATACACTCTGAGTCCTCTTCTGGTTTTTGTATGGAAAACAAAGTATCGTCTGTTTCCTTGATTTCCAGGTGTAGAGACAGTCGATAAAACTCTTGTGTTATGTTCACGTTCTCAGCTCTTCACTAGTGAGTAGTGATGAATGAGTTCCTCATGTAAGTTTGGTAGTCTCTTTGCATTCACACTTGGTTGTTCTTCCAGCACACCTTGCGGTCTTTGTATTTTTCTGTGTGTCTCTCTCTCTGTGTATTCATCTATATGTCTCGCACACACCTCGCAGTAGCACATCCTTCCTTTATTTAAAGCACGAGCTCCGGCAAAAGATGATTTACTTTTTGCAGGTACGAGGTACGGTTCCCTGACATCCAACAACACACATTAAATAAATGATAGAGCATTTAAAATATTCCTAATATGACTGTTGGTTAGATTAAATAAAGATAAATAAAATCAAACAGTTGTTTATGACTATCACTATGTCAAGTGATCGGTGGGTCATCAGCATCGGTGAGACATCTTCGGTGACTCATTTGATCAGCATCGGTGAGACATCTTCGGTGACTCATTTGATCAACATCGGTGAGACATCTTCGGTGACTCATTTGATCAGAATCGGTGAGACATATTCGGTGACTCATTTGATCAGCATCAGTGAGACATCTTCGGTGACTCATTTGATCAGTATCAGTGAGACATATTCAGTGACTCATTTGATCAGCATCGGTGAGACATATTCGGTGACTCATTTGATCAGCATCGGTGAGACATCTTCGGTGACTCATTTGATCAGCATCGGTGAGACATCTTCGGTGACTCATTTGATCAGCATCGGTGAGACAGTTGTCCTTTGATATGGATCGGTGCGACCGTTGTCCTTTGATATGGATCGGTGCGACTGTTGTCCTTTGATCCAGAGGACTTCCAGAATACTTGTAAATCAATAACAAAGAGATAAAAACATGATCCAAATAATATACACAGATTCATTAAGAGATTGTGATTATGTATATGAGAAATCCAACCGGATTAAGTAATTGATGATTTGTGATTATTAAAACAGCAATCATAGGAAGAATTCAACAATCTTACAGAGGGCTCAACAATTTGTATCTCTATGCCTTTCTAAAAATGAAGACATATCTATCTTGGAAGGTAATGAGAATTTGACTCAAGTTTTTACTAAGAAGATGGATAAACTTCATACATATAGTGATTAGGACGTATGTGTTAGTACATTTAAAAACTTTCCTCAAGATGAAAATACTAGCACAAGTGGTGATGATGATCAATCTACAACATTTCATGAATTATCAGTAGATATATTAAGATTTATTCTGCATTATATTTTTGAAGAATGATCATCCCTTGTTTTTTGAGTCTTTAAATGTATGCAGGAATAGATCAAACGACTTGAAGAAGAATCTGATGTTTTTTATAAGATCTTGAAAACAAAAATTATTGAGTGTCTAAATCCATCTTGATAGGTTGAAACCTTTGATGCAACAATGAGGGAACATGAAATAAGTTCCTCAAAATGGATCAAATAAGTTTAAGAGGAAGAGGGAGTCAAAAATTCTCTAGAAGAAAAGATCAATGTAGTTGAAGAGAGATTGAAAAAATGCATTGATGTCAAGGGTTTACAACTGGAAGAAATATCCAAGATGATCAATGAACTTGACTCTTTGATTTATAAAAAAGTTAAGCTACGTGAAGATAAAGATGAATGAATAAATAATTTATGGGGATAGAATATGATTATGATTAAATATCATAGAATCATCCAAAGTATCAAATGTCTAGAATTGGTAGATCAGTTTTCCAATATTGGGAAGACACATATTGACACTTCACAAAAGAAGGATATAGTTTTTAAAAGTACTCAATGTTCATTGGATTATTTTATGGTTTAAATAACTCCAACATGTTACAATAATATCATGACTTCATTCAATGATATATCATAAATAGATGAGAAGAATCGTGTATCAACCATACCATCTTGTACTAATGTTTCTATACATGTTATCATGAAAAAATTAGGTTTTAAAGAAAAATATGAACAATTATGTATGAAGAAATATGATAATAAACCTACCACCATGACTAATTTGGATTGGAAATAAAGTATGTAATTTTGTTCCCCTCAGAGAGCATAAAAATCATGAAGAATACCCAAAAATCAGATACATAATATATCAGGAAATCAAGATTTGTGGGTCCATGTTGGTGCTGCAACTTATTTGTGCAGTGTGCCTTAAATTGTTGGAAAAATCCCCATAATGTAAAAGTATTATGGAATCCTATATCAAGGGATAGAATCCCAAAGAATAATAATTAACATCTATAGGTCCAAAAGCATTTATATACTGTAAACATATTTTTAATTCTGGATAAAATTTGTGACGTATGCAATGGTAGTGGTCACAAAGTGGGTACAAGATCATATCAACATGTATATAATGAAGTTAAGATAATAAGATCAAAAAATCATACATGTAATGAAGAATAAAACTTGGTAATATATCATAAGAATGTTGTGAACATAAATCCTCTCATTAAGGTACCAAAGAATAATGGTGAGAAAAACATGGATTCTAAATCCAATAATTTGAAGGGTAGTGCATCCAAAAGAAGTACTAAGAGGGATAACACTGAGAAGAACCCATGTGGAAGATCAAAACTTTCACCTACAGTTCCTAATGACTTGTTAGTTATCTGGATTTAATATTTTGAAAGAATGAGAAAAATGGAAGATGCATAATATATAGATAGTGAAAAATGGAAAGAAAATATTACACATAATGAAGAAAATTTTCATGATGGTTTATTAAGAAAATTAAACTCTAGTGTTAAAGTAGTTCTGTGTGAGACGTGTAAGAAATATGGGCTCATTGAAAAAGATTTTTTAACCTTACTAACATAACAATAAGCAATCCTCAATAGGTGAAATAATGTATCATTCATGAAGGATATTAATAATAAATATTCTCCACACAAATCAGAAGAGTATGTGAAGAGATCCATGTTGCCTCAACATAAATAAAAATAGTTGTTTAGATGTGCAATAATGAATACTGGTGAAAATTAATCAATTTCGTTTAGAAGATCATCTCATTATTTCTATTCATATTAATGAAGTAAGGATGATCCGCCTTATTCTATTAATATTTGAGTATTGCATTTGTTCTTATAAGTCAGTTATTTGAAGGTGAAGCATGTTCTTAGGAGGAGAACCTGAGAAGTAGTAAGTGTTTTCAATTCTTGATATCCAATCTGAAGAAGTTACCATACTTGAATGATTCATCAATTGATATTTAAATATTATTATTATATAGGATCGTCCTTGATAATGATGAAGAATGTGATGTAATATTTTGCATATCTAGGATAAGGAAGATTCCATCTTGGTTTGATCTTATTTCTTAGTATTTTGAAGAACATATGTTATAGAAGATCATCCTTGGTGAATTTGTGAAAGTTTTCCAATATGGACTGTTGCAAGTTCAAGAACCATTATTTTTTATTCTCCATACTGTAATTTCATTATATCAATTCTTGATGAGATCAACCATTATGAAGATAATGAGAAATGTTTCAATTGATAAGGATACAAATAAATAAGCTTCTAGAATTATTATTTCAATTAGTACCAAATATTATTATTCTAGAAATTTATTGAATATCATATAATTGGAAAAGGTATGTATCTATTAATCTATCATCCTAGGTTATCAAAAATAAAAAAAATATTATAATGGGGTTGAAATTAAATTAATCAATTGCTTATGAAATGTGGAAGTCCCCCATGGTCTTTTATACTATCTATTAAACTTGAATATATTTTATCTATTTTTTGAAGTGAGTGCAGTAGTTTCTGGTTGATTATTCTTAAAAAGTTTTAGCTCACATTCAATAATTTTAGCCTAGAATGAAAGTGAAAAATCCTATAAGGAAAGTATATGATTTATCGTTTCTTAAGGTATCATGATAAGTTGGTAATGGATAGATTTTTTGTCTAAGTAAAATCCACTTGTTTTCTACACCGAGTGCAACTCAAGTAGAATTAGAGTGAAATGATGGATCACACATTGCTTAAGTATGGACTGATACCCTTTTCCCAAGAACTTTATATTTCTTGTTAATAATAGGGAGATAATATGAAATTAAAATTTAAAAGGTAAAGGGGAGAGAGAAGATAATAGTTCAAAATATTAACACATTCATTTGGAAATAACTTTGAAGGTATTTCCAAAAATACAAAGGGGGAGTTTGAATATCACACTTTTTTAGGGATTGTATTTGTTGTCAGATGATTTTCATTAGCATACAACGATGACCAATGAAATAGGAAGTTTACATTGATGTAAATATTATGAATAAGTTCCAAAGTTAATGGAACTTGGATAAGGTCCTCATGTCTTGAAATTCAAAGAAACATGTGAATGTTTTAAAGACTTTGAGTTTCATGGTGATTCATGGAGAATTGTTTTGGATTCCTTCATGGTGATTCCTAGAAAATTTTTATGGATTCTGTCATCATGATTCCTGGATAATTGTAATAGATTTGTATCATTGTATGTCATGTTTGATAAATTCTTCATGTTGATAACTCTAATGATAGATGAACTGATACTACGTTAAAAATACATGTGTCATAAGTGACACATTTTTTACAAAAAATAAGAAGGTTGATTTGATGTTCTTTGGAATTTATATTCCAAAATATTTAGATGAAGAGGAATTTAAGGTGATATAGTATTTTAATGTTGAATGAGAACCATAAAAGTTTTAACTTGGGGAACATTGAGATTGAAGTTTGCATGAAGGATAACCATGCCATACAATTAGTGCATGAATGGTTAAAGATGAATAAATGGTTAGATGGATTTATATTTGAAGATATATTGTGAATGGATTGAAGAATTATTATGGATTAATATCATTGGAAGTCATTCTTGAGAAATTATCTATGTTTTTAACTCTGATGAATGATGAACTAATCTTAAGTTCAAAAGAAATGTGTAATAAGTGACACATTGTTTACATCAAATAATAAGGATGATTTGAAGTTAATTGGAATTTATATTCCAAAAATTATAGAATAAGAGGAATTTAAGGTCAAGCAGTACTTTAATGTTGCATGAGAACCATGTGAGTGCTAACTTGGGGAACATTGAGATTATAGATTGCATGATGGATAACTATTCCATATAATTAGTTATTTAAGGGTTAGATATGAAGAAAAGGTTAGATGGATTTATAATTGAAGAGAAATTATTAAGGGTTTTAAGAATTATATACTAGAGTTCAAAGTGTGGAGGTGGAAAATCATTTCATATTGAATTCCATTATATACTTGGTTTTTTCCCTAAGTATTTTTGGGGGTTTATTTAAAAATAATGGACTATGCTGACTAGCCAGCCTCAACTAATAGATTATGCAGGACACTGGGTTGACAATGCCCATAGGAGGCCATCTAGACCAGCATGCATAGGTAGAATATAGTTCCTTATGTCATCCATGGGTATTCCTGAAGTTTTGCATAATGGGGTCCAATATCCCGCAAAGAAGTGGGATCAGAGGGTGCCTGCAAAACCGGTATGGAGCACTACCAGGGGAGAGGAGAATTATGATCCTCTCCCTACAATGATTTATTTATATAGTGTGGAGAAGAATATGTGAGAATGTGAAAGGTTTTTACACCCTCATCATTCTTTATAGAGGAGGTCAGTTCCACAAATATTTCTACTTTCATGAAGAAGAAATACCACTAACACACAACTAGTGTGTAAACACCCTTGTCATACTTCACAAAGTAGAACCAGTTCGATGAAGCTTTTCGATCGAGCCACAATGCAAGAGTTTTTTACTCTCATGGAATTTCTTGAATCTGTTCCACATATAAACAAAACAAGAATATACTATGTATCTAGTTTATTCACAATATATAGAGAAGAACAAACCTACGTAGTTCATTTGTGCTAAGAGAACCAGATGTGCTCCTAAGTGCATACTTGAAATAGTAAGAAGAGGAACTCATATTGATTTAGTTTTCATATGACACCAAGTGTATTAATTTACATACTATTTATAAAAATATTTTATAAAAAACAAACATTATTTTTGTGTGAAGTGAGACAGAAAGAAGGGAGGAGAAACAAGCTTCATGTGTTTTTATGTAAATAGTGAGTAGTAAGTGCACTATCTGAAGTTTTTCAAATGATTTGAAGAATAAAAAATTTCATGCATAAAATTTTTACTCAAAAAAATACATAAAATGGTAAAGATAAAAATAGATATGGGACATGAACATTAACCATGAATGTATTGAGTTAATAATTCAAGAGTATAATAATATGAGTTTATGCAAGATTATTATTACATGAAACATCATTGAAGGTACAGTGAAATTTAGTTGAACAAACATATTCTACACCAAGAAAAATAAAAGAAAAATGATACTACATTCAATGTTTATATTTTTTATCAAATTAGAATGATTTAATTTTGATGATGGTAAAATGATTTGACCTTCATTGATTTAATAATCATAAGGGAATTTTGTGATTTCAGCAAGATTAAGAAGAATATGGCTCAGTGAGTTTGGTTTTTCACTGAAGAATAAATTGAAAAGAAGAGAAACATATTTGGTGACCAAATTGATATCGTAAGATTATAATTTGGGTTCTAAAGAATTTAGTATTCATTAGTTCACAACACATTTATGTTATTTTGACTGGTAGAAGAACAAGATTGGGAAACTTTCAGTTTTTTGTTGGGAAGAGGTAAGAAGAGTTACTTGCATGCTGCTAAGTAAGAAAAAATGTGAAGAAGAAGGTTGTGGGAGAAAAAAGAAGAAATCTGATATCCAACCTCTATCAACAGGTGGAAGATTCTATTGGGGTTATAAACCTTTATCAACAAAAAGGAGGTTGTCTTCATAGGTAGTATAGAGATCCAGTTAAGTGATATAAAACATGTACATCCAATTGACTATAGTGTATTCCAAGTGAAAGTTTATTTCCTAATTGTTGTAGCCACACTTAAATTATTTATTTCTAGTGGTTGTGTGGTGAGGATTATTTCCAAACCATGCTAAGGACTAGATACTCTTACTGAGTAATGACCCTTGTAAAAATATTGTGTGCTTTGTCTTTACTGCTTTAATATTATTTCATGTGATGGGTAAAAAATAATAAAAGAATTGATATCCTAATAGTTTGAAGAGCTAAAGGGATGAAATGGGGAATTGTGTTAAAAGGTCTCCAACACCAATTCCCCCCACCCCCACTCTCAGTGTTAGACATATCCCAAACTAGTCCTTTCATATGTTTTGAGTGTATTCTGGAATGTATTGATCAAGCAGTGTATCCAGGTTTATGATTAGTGGTAGGTCATGATGGATATATCATGAGAGAGAGAGAGAGATAAATCCTCAGGGTGTCATAAGATTGTGCGAAGCTGATGCATATTAGTATTTGATCCTCGATGTAGTGGAATTTTGTCAATAGAAGGGTGATGTTTTTTAACAGATTGATCATTCAAGAATGGAATTGGTGAGATGATTTTTACAGAGATGGGGGAGGCATATCAGGGTGTGGTTTTCCCAAATGTTTTTGTATACTCTCATTTGTAATTCATGTTCGGGCATTACTGGTATTTCTATTTACAATTTAATTTATAGTGGATATTTCGGAATTACCAAGTGGGTTTTTAATCTTCCCCAACAGAGGGTTTTTCAATATTAAAAATATTACGTGTTGATTTATTTAATCTTATTTATATCACTTCCTTATTTCACTAAGTTTCTCACAAATTTTTTCTCAAGTGGTTTTTTTCCTGAGATCGGGAATCTCCCCCAACATGTGATATCAAAGGTGATTTTTCGGGATTGCAATTTGTAGTAGGAATTTTGGATATTTTAAATAGGATCAATGGCGCATGAAGTAGACAAGGGTTTGGAAAACAAAGTGGGTTGAGAGAGGTTTTTCAGGTCTTACACCTAATTCTATTCATCATAATGTGTGATTGGTGAAGAAATAATTCAAATTGAAGATTGAGGTGATGCACTAGCTGCTCGGGATTTTGAGCAGAGAGATAAATTTTTTGTGGGTGTGCTAGATTGTTTCACACTCATAATCATGGTGGAGAAAGATATTTTGGGTTTTGGTTTTGTTTGAAAGGACATTTCATATTTAGATATGTAGAAGACTTTAGTGTTTGGATTTTTTATTGGGGAAGTCATGTTTCTGTCAGAGTTACAAATGGTCATTGTCGTTTTTTTATAGAGGATGATGGTTGGTACGATGAAAATAGGTTTTTGTTCCAACTGATTTTATGGGATGGTATCTCTATTGATGGACTAAATGGGTAGATTGACAGGATGCAGATTGTGTGTGTTTCCAAATTTGAGATACGATGGTTTTTTAATTTTAGATTTTGTTTTATCTTATCGCATAGATTAGGCTGCATGTGTTGCTCATGGAGTGATAAATCTTTTATATCTATTTAGATGAGATAATTTTATAATTCTTAACATGACCAAAACATGGTAATTTTAAAATTTAAGATATAATATTTTATATCTTATTTGTATTGTAAAAAAGGAAATTGTGAAGGCTTTAAAAGGGGAAGCAACTGGTTGCGAACAAAGAGGGAAGAAACTGGTTACGATGCCTAATGAGTGAAATTTTCTATAAACATAATAAATGCCAAATGTATCACTCTCTAGAAAATTAAGTCTTAAAAATTTCAAATTCTATCAAAGAGAAACTATCAAAACAATTTTTTCCAAAATTAATTAGTTTCTACGTTCAACCATTTTGGATAAATTTCACCATTATTTTGAAAATTAACTCATTTTAAAAATACCACAACCATTCTCTTTTCAAAATCTCCCATTTGAAAACAATTTCAAATTTTTTTAAAAATAAAAACATTTACACCAAATCATAAATCATTACCCAAATTTAAATAGGCACCTCTTGTACGATTTCATTTCTACAATGCATGTCATGGTCTTCTTGTTGGCTAAACCCATGATAATGAGATTACACTCCTAAAAGTGTTTCCAAAACACTTATATTCATAAATCCTTGGTATCTTAAAGTTCAACATAAAAATGTTATCTACATCTTTTTATTCTCTACATTTCATGTCCCAACAATCCTACTCCTTTTTACCAACCCGACTCAAGGAATGAACTGAAATAAATTTCAACTCCAAAACCAAAACAACTTATACCATCTGTATGTCAAGGACCAAAAAAGATAATACCACTTGATGCACATAAATATTTAGACTGACCAAGACTAATACCACTTGTAACATCCCTCCCCTCCTCATTGGCTTGATCTTAGGTGGAATTTCAACATGGCCTTAAGAGACATCCCCAAGGTAGCAAAGGAGGGAATAAATTCCAAGGGCTTCAATAAAATTGGGGGATGATTTTCCCATTGAAAATAAAAAATCACAACCAAACATTCCATAACCAAAACCACTATATGATGCATGATGACAATGTAAAACAACACAATTAAAACCATTGATATCAAAACCAAACTAAAATAGAGTACCGCAATAGAAGACTTCTAACATAAAAGTACACAATGGAAAATAAAACCAATAGAGACTCATAAGACTCTAAAGACATGACTCCAAGGTCCAACTCTGAATCCAAGTATCAAAAAGCACCACTAAATAAGATTTATGTTTTCCATTTACCTATGTCTCAATAAAAAATATGAAAAATCAACAAATTTCAAAATCAGGGTTGAGAAATGAAACTTAGTAGATTTCCCATAATGACTTCCCTACTCATGCCGCTAGGTTAGAACAAGTTAGCACAATTATATAAAACAACTTATATGAAAAATTTGGAAATATTTCCTTAGTTTAAATTAAATCCAAGTAGTTTCACACCAAAATAGTTTTCCAAATATAAAAATTTTCCAAGAAAAGCACTCAAATAATTCATTAAACCATTTTACATTCCTTTTTGGTAAACTCATTTCATCGTTTGCCACACACACACCCATGCAGTCTCCTATAATAGTTCCATACTCATGATAAGTTTCTCATTCATCTACTAAGTCATCACTAAGTGGCCAATCTCATTATTCCACAATGACAATAACCCCTTATCCTGGGTCATGTCCCTTTTTACCACAATGGTACACGCCCCTTATTCAGGGTCACATCGAAAGAATAAAGTCACACAAACCATGTATTCCAAAACCATTTTAAAGAAACAAAATCATTACATTTCAATAAAACTATTCCTTTATTTAAAACCTTTCCAACAAACTAATTTCCCAAATCCAACAAATCCATATTTCAAAATCAACATTTTAAAATCAATAAGAAAATCCCTTTACACAACCAATTTCCAAAAAACAAAAAACTATCACTAAAGAGGGTTTCAACCATGATTTTTACAAAAATTTCACCAAAAATTTCAAGCAATTTAAATAACTGGAAACTAATACTTCATGTTATAATGATTTGAGTCAAGAGTGAATCCACCTACCTTGGGAGTTTTGGAGAAAATGAAGAACAACATAAAAACGCCCACAAAATCAGGTTGAATCTCCAAAAACCCACCTTAGATCTCTTACCAATCATAAAAAATTCTAAATATAACCATTGTTGGAATAATAAACCCTGGATATGTCCACAAAGGACTAGATATAAGAATATAAGAGAGGGAGAATTTTATATTTAAGAAAAACTATGAAAAACTACCACCAAAGAATACTTTCCAAGGAAATCAGGATTCATCGCACCAAGAATCTCCTTCGAATCACCTCCAAATTTGTGGGGAAATATTTGTAGACTAGTTGGAGGAATAAATACTAAGTTGGGGTGAATTTGGAGAAAAAATGAGGGTTTTAAACTTAATATCAACCCAAATCCACTTTTATAGGATATTGTTTTTAAACACTACACGGTGAGTTGCACAGTTAGGAAAACTGTGCGCTAACCATATACCATCCTGTACCTTGAGAAGTACCTCATAGAGTTGGACAACACATTTAGATAACCCATGCACCAACCATGAAAAATATCACTATCTTACTTTTCACGATTACTCCTAGGCGGCTGCACGGTTTGGCCAAACAGTGTGCCTTAACTGTACACCAACCCTGAGTCCCCTATCTCATTTTTCATGGTTTCCTATAGGATTTTCATGGTTTTCACTAACCATGATCCAGCCATGAACCTATATAAATTACAAATAAACACTCCAAAATTCTTCCAAACCATCCCAAACATAACCCACAGAATTTAAATACTTAAAATACATAAATAAAAGATTACATACAAGAAACTGGTGGTGATAAAATGAAGGAGAACCAAAACATATTGTTAGTTCATGAATGGTTAAAGATTAAGAAATGGTTATATGTATTTATATTTGAAAATAAATTGTGAAGGTCTTGAATAATTATTATGGATTCATAGAATTGGATGTCAAACATGTGTAATTCTCCATGTTTTTAACTCTGACGATTGATGAACTGATCCTAAGTTCAAAATACATGTGTTATAAGAGATGAATTTTTTACAGCCAAGAAGAAGGATGATTTTATGTTCTATGGAATTTATATTACAAAAAGTACAGAATAAGAGGAATTGAATGTCATGCAGTATTCAACGGGGGCATTATACACCACTTCTTTGTGGGATATTATCCCACATCATGAATGCCTCTAGGGGTACCCATGGCCTACACACGGAATAACATGTTTCCTGCATGATTTCCTAGATGGCCTTCTTTAGGTGCGTTGACCCCGTGTCCCACATAATCTCTCAGTTGAGGCTATCTGGTCAACTCAAGCGATAATTTTTAAATAAACCCCCAAAAAATACTTAGTTAAAAAACCATACATATAATGGAATTCATTATGAAATCCAGGTTACCTCCACAATTAGAACTATATTTTAAAATTCATCAATCCCTTTACAATTTCTATTCAAATATAAATATATCTAACAATTTATTCATATTTAACCCTTAATGAACTAATTATATGGCATGGTTCTCCTTCATGAAAACTACAAGCCCAATATTGCTCAAGTTAATACTTGCATGGTTCTCATGAAACATTAAAATATTGCATGACCTTTAATTCCTCTTCTTCCATACTATTTCATATATAAATTCCAAATAACATAAAATCATCCTTATTCTTTGTTGTAAACAATGTTTCACTTATGAAACATGTATTTTTAACTTAGGATCAGTTCATCCATCGTCAAAGTTAACAAAAATGGATAATTTTTCAAGCATGACGTCCATTGATATGAATCCATAAAAATTCTTCAAGCCCTTCAAAATTTCTCTTCAAATATAAATCCATGTAACCTTTATTAATATTTAAATGTTCATACACTAATTATATTGTGTGGTTCTCCTTCATGAAAACTACAATATCAATGTTCCTTAAGTTAACAATTTCATGGTTCTCATGAAACATTAAAATTCCACATGACCTTCAATTACTATTCTTCTATAATTTTTTTATATAAATTCCAAAGAACATCAAACCATCCTTATTAATAGTTGTAAACAATCTGTCACTTATAACACATGTATTTTGAACTTAGAATCAGTTTATAAATTGTAAAAATTAACAACAATGGAGAATTGATCAAGCATGAAATCCAATGATATGATTCCATAACAATTATTCAATCCCATTACAATTTATCTTCAAATATAAATCCAACTAACCTTTTACGGGTGATACAGGGTGGGGGAGAGGAGATTTTTGAGCCACTCCATGCAGTGCTTGATATTTATAGTGTATAGAAACTGGGAGAGATTTTGATGTGAGATGGGTTTTTGAACTTACTATTCACCGGTTTAAATAATTAGATCAATCGTTTGGGAAGATGAGTTTCATGTGTTTATGAATACATGAATGTGGTATGAACACCAAAAATAAGTAGGCCAATTGAAAATTAACAATGCTATGAAATGTAGTGTAACTTAACGCCTGTTCAAGGAATTAAAATCTGAGTCATTCTATAATTTAAAGATATGATGCACACAATATAAATATTGAGATTTGAATGCAGTGAAATGTTGTGATACCTTTCCTATAAAAGGATAGAAACCTCAACCAAGAGGTGATACTGCCACTCATATTATTTCAAGAGCTCTCTTTTTCCAGAAAAATAGAGCCTCTCTAAACCACACTTCTGTGTGAGGAGGCAAAGAGTTATATGACCCTTTTTGGCCTCATGAATAAGAGGATTCCTGAAAACCAATATGGTTCAAATAATTAGAAGAATCTGTAGACATGTGAAAGTGCTTACACCCTCATCGTGCTTTGAGAAGGTGGTCATTTATTTGAATCATTCTGCTTTCATGAAGAAGAAATATTGTGAACATGAAACTTGTTTTTAAACACCCTTTTCATGCTTCGTAAAGAAGAATCAGTTCCATGAAGCTTACAACTTAATCCAAGTGCAAGAATTTTTTTACTACCAAGGTGTTTCATGAATCTATTCCACATATAAACCATTGCATGAAGATACTACGTATCTAGTTGATACACACAATACATAGAATAACAAACCTACATAGTTTGTCTATACAAAGGGAACCAGACATGCAACTAAGTGCATACTTGCATGAGTAACAAGAGGAACTCAAACTGTTTGGTTTTCCATATGACATCAAGTGTATTCATGAACATACTATTAAGGAGACAATACTAACTTCTTGATTTTAGTTGTCGATGAATAAATCAATTTTAGCTTTTGGGACCATTTGATTGCATTTAAACTATGAAAAAATAAACAAATATTCCATATACAGGTTACATTTAAACTATGAAAAATAAAAAAATATTCCATATAAATACAATCTTCAATAAGATTAATCATCATTCATAAAACATAACTAATATTTTACATGGTTCCCATTCATGTGCTCCCTGCATGCACACTAGCCACCTAAGGAGACATAACTAATATTTTTCATGTTTCCTCTATATGTGATCCCTATAAGCACACCCAAGGAGAGAGTCCCCTTTGCTATAGGCCATTTTTCAAATTTAAACCATGAAAAAAAATATTCATATAAAGCCAAATTCACTATAAGATTCAATTCCAACCATAAAAAATCAATCTTCATACAACATAACTGATATTTTTCTTTGCTCCACTACCTCTACATGTGATCCCTATGAGAACACTAGACACTCTCTTCCTGGGCCGCCCATAATAACTGACTAGGGGTCGACTGCCCACCTAAGAAGTATCGGTAGTCCCCCATGAGCACACTAGACACTCTCTTCCTCTGCCTACCCATGAGCAGACTAGCCACTCTCTTCCTATGCCTCTACATGAGCTCCCTGTAGGACCATTCCTTACAATTATACCATGAAAAAAACAAATATTTCATATCAAGCCAAATTCACACTTAGATTCAATGTAAACCACACACAATCATTCTTTATACCACATAACTATTACTTTTCATTGTTCCTCTAACACTAAATGCACTCCCTAGGAGCACACTAGCCCCTCTCTTCCTTATCCTAACTATAATGGAATGGTAGGGGTCAACTACCCACCTAAGTAGTGTCGGTAGTCCCTTTTTCTATTGACCCTTTTTTACATTTAAACCATAAAAAAAATATTTCATAAATCAAAATTCACACTAAGATTCAATGCTAACCATACACAATCATTCTTCATTAGAAGAAACTCTTCCAACCAAATATCTTTCTAAATTATGATTAATTCCCAATGATAATTCAAAGTCAGAAAAACAACCTTCAATTACTGGCACATTGACTTTGTATCAAACAATTTTATTGACAACAATTACAACACAAATATTACATTAATCAATTTTTCATCTTCAATATCCCCCTTTGGTTTTGTTTTCAATACCCATTTAACTATCAAATTAAATGTTTTCTTCTCACACTTACAATAATTTCAAAGATAACTATGGGAAAGAATGAATAAAATCAACTTATTCTATAACAACTGAACTCTTCTTTTTCTTTCTATTGATCTCCTCATTTCATAAGAGATTTCATTTTAGAGAAAACAAAATTGGTTTGCTTGAGAGGAGAGAATCACTTTTCTTAAAGGAATGAGTCATCAATTAATATTCTCTAATTGAACATGGGAAAACCCTATGTAGAAAACAAAGGTGATCAATTTAGATATCAAATATGTAAATATTAATTTTAAATGTGATGCCAACACTAAAACCTTATTTCAGAAGTTGTTCAAAAGATACTCAATTTATCTTCTACATTCATCTCAATAAACAGATTGAAAAAATTCAATTACAAGATTCACTTCCCCTTTATTATCAAATTATAAGTGTCTCCCCTTATTATTCAGAACTGTCATTCATAAAGAAATAGTAAAAAATTCCTTTCTAATGTCAAGATTCTATTTCTATGATTTTAAAATATAAAAATTAATCTCATACCAGAACTTTATATATTCATGTGATACCATTTGCGGTCAACTCTGGTATTTGTTCAACTTTTCTCCCCCTAAATGGATGAGCTTCATCCATCTTATTCATCATGACTAACTTTATTCATGAATGATCTTCAAGAATAATTTTATGAGAAATTGAAATAAAATATCCATGATGGATAGCCTTATGAATGTTGTATAATATTCTCAATGCACTCATATTTTCATAACTCCCCCTTAATATATTCATCAACTTTAATTCCTTTCATAAAATAAAAAATCACAAAATATTCATTCTAATAAAGTGGTTCTTTAATGATTTTCAATTAGAGAAACAAGTATGATATTTAACTCCTAACCTAGAAATTATTTTCAATTCTACTCTAGATTCATGAAAATTCATCATGCTTTCTTCCTCTTTAACTTTACAAAGTTTATCATTTAATGGAAGTATGGACTTCTTGATTTATCTAGCTTTCATCTTAGATGGAATAAGCTTCTTCACATTAGCAAGTAATGAACATTCATTCTTCTGTTTCTGCTCCAACTTCTTAGACAATTCCAATTGCTCTAGCCATATGACTAAAAATTATTATTTTTATATGCTTAGACTTCTTCTTGTGTGTAGACTCCTTCTTTACAGTATCATTATTAACACTATAATTCATTGGTTCTTTTCCTTTGTTCTTCACTAGTTCTATTTGTTTAGGAAATAACATCATGTATTTTTCAGCAATATTCCCTGACATTCTAGAACTTTCGCACAAATATTCTGCAATCATAGGGTCTTACTTTTTAAACAACCTCTTTCAAAATTCAAAATAGTCATTGTGATTGTGAAACATTAAATAAACCTTTTTATTTGTTTCTGAGATTGATTTCATTTTACTGCTTCAGCTTGCTTCCAATAGCATTTGTGTTTATAACATGTTTTTTAAGGTTAATTATGTGACCTCCACTTTCACATTAGAGGTACCTTTTCTTTGGTGTGACATTCATATCATCATTTTTCTTGGGTGTAGGTTGCTTCATAGTTTTCTTAGCTCTCTTCTCCTTCTCACACCCCAAATAAGTCTTTAATTATTTTGTTCTTTGCCTCTGCATATGTTGTGGCCTTATCATCACATAAAAATATTTATAGTGTAGGGTTAGTACATACCAACACTCATTATAATTCTAAACACTTCTATTGCAATAATCATAGAAGTATTCAAGGCACTCAAATCTATTCTTGATAGATAAATTCTTATTTACCTATGAATTATGATTAAATTGTGCATGATTTCTCTTCACATAATATCTTCTCCTCCTTAATACTATCCTTCTATAGTTATCATGAATTGAAGAATTATGCCAAGATTTAATGGTTCGATGCCCAAATTTCCAACAACACCAACACTATCCAACAAATATTGATTTATTCTTCTTTGATACAATTCGGTTAGTTTTGGTATCTTATTTTTTTGGGATAGTATGATTCTTAATTTGAGATCTTTGTAGAGAACAAGAATTACTACTCTTATTCATATACACATTTCATGATATAATAGATTTTACATTAGTCTTCTTCATCTATGACTATCCAGAATTAGTTTTGGAACCCATACTTATAGATGAAACAATATTAGTACAAATAAAATATTCTGGATCAAGGGTAACCTGATTCAATGATCTTGCAACTGATTTATCATTAGATACTTTTAGATACTTTTTTCCAATTTAATGGGTTTTTTCCGAAATAAGACTCCTTTTAGAATTACTCTTAGAAGATTTTTTGATCTCAGCATTATATGAAGATTCAGCTTGGATGATCTCTAGATTTCTCAACTTAACCTCCAACTCAGGAAATTTCAGATTTAGAGAGTTCTTATGGTCTTCAAGTGATTTCAACATATATTCACATTATTTAATATTTTTCAAAGTCACTTCCATTTCAATAAATTTCATGTTGAGGAAATTTTTATCATCCTCAATAATTTTCAGTTTTTCTTCTAATTGACTCTTCATATTCTGAACTCGATCATCATGAATTTAATTTTCTATCACTTTAGAATTATTCACCTCTTTAATTATATATATCTCATCCTCTAGATGGTATTCTTTAACATTTATAGAGGTTCTAAGTAATTTTTACAATGCACGGATCACTTCTATATGAACTACTTTAGTCGCATCCTTCTCACAATCATTCCTTAATAATTCATCTTTAATAAAAGTGAGGTTTTCATTGAATTTAAATATAAACTCTTCTATTGATTCTTCAACTATGATAAATGTCTCATCCTTATCTTCAATTTAAAAATGATATTCCTTGATATTCATGGTATCTTTATATGATTCCTCAAGAGTGTGAATCATCTCAGTATGGATCTTCTCAATTACTTATTTCTCACATATTTCTTTTCAATTGTTCTTCATCATATGAGAAATGTTTATTGCAAAGTGATACAGTTTCTTATTTTGCATCAATAATTTGTGAGAGAATTTTAAATCCTTGAAACCTCTTTTCCAAGTCTTTCTCCATTCCCACGGATTCTTTTTCAAGATATGACTTTTCATCATATAGTCCCTTGATAAAATAAAATATGTAGGTGACAACATTTATTAGAACATTCTTTAGATATTTTTTTATTTTTGATTAAAAATCACTGAGTGATTCAACAAATTATTCTTTATTACCACATGAAAATACTAATCATAGGATCTTTATCACCAAATTTAATAAATACTAATGATATACTACCATTATGACTACATTTAGATTATGACGAACCCTCTTTATTCATCATCACAAGATTTGAATGCGCAAAAATATTTGATCTTAACCTATAAAAATAGAAGCCCTGAGGCCGATCCTGCTTTATGCTCTCATATTTTGAGAGCTCTGATTTTTCTTGAAAAACAGAGCATATTCGTGCAATTGTTACAAAAAGGGAAAGCAAGATCCATGAGCCTTCTGGTTTCATGAAGTAGAGAGGATATTACAGGCCTTCAATAAGTGAAATGCATTCCTAAAGCTTCTCTTGAAGAATAAGAACCATGAACCATCTGTTTTCATGAAGAAGATCCAAAAATACATGAATTGTTTACCCAAACCCTTGTCGTGGTTCATGAAGGTGATCTTTCAGGCACACAAATTGTGCATGATCACCCTTTTTTTGATTTGTGAAGGCATCAGAATCATGAACCATCTTTTTTTCACAAAGAATACACACACATGCCTTGTGCGTAGAATACCCGTGCACCTCTTGAACAAAGAAGAACATTGAACCCCTAGGTTTCATGAAGAGAAGTAAAACATCTTCCTATTTCATGTTAACAAGGTATATACTTTGTGCAGGGGTTTGTTTTTGAAGGAGGAGTTTGCATGATGATTGGAAGTATATATATGCATGCAATCATGTGCATTATTTGAATAAACCTGAGGCCTTGTGTTTGTGAAAAGAAGAGGTAGTATGTGTGTTCACATGTGAATAAAGAATAAGAAAATGTTAAAATACCTGCACTCATTTGTGTGCATATAAAGAGAATAGAAGAAGTGAAGAAGTATATAGTGTGATCAGTTTGTTTGAGAACACGTCATACTACATGAATGCACTCATTTTCACCAATTAAATACATCCAAACCATGTGAAAAGGGAAGAAGAGAAAGGTAAAATAGAAAGAGGTAGTGTGTTCATGCAAAGATTTATACTCATTAGGGTTTCCACACAAGAGGGAAGAAGTGGATTGTGCCTGCACTCTTGCATACACAAGCATAAGTGGAAGCATTTAAATAAGAGAACCAAGATAGTGGGTGCACTTTTGTAAATAAGAAGAAGAATTAAAAGAAGGGGAGGAGTTCATTCAAATTCTATATTCATGATTTCATGTATACATGAAATGAATAAAGGAGGAGAAGTTAATTCTGATGATGCCTGGTAAGATGATCCTCATTTTTTGAACAATCACATAAGATCTTGTGATTCTATAAAAATGAAGAATAATTTTTAGTGAATTTATTTATTTCACTAAAGAAGAAGAAATAAGAAGAAGAAGTTTTCATTTGGTTTTTCACTGTAGAAGATAGAAGAACTTGTTGGTTACTTTCATGCTATTAAGCAAGTAATAAGTGAATAATGGAAAATTAAGTAGCACTGTGACATCCAAAAGATCTCAATAGGTGGAAGAATCGATTGGTGTTGCAAACCCTTTTCAACAGGAAGAAGACTATATTTGGAGGCAGTATAATGAATCATCAAGGAGATGTAAGTTGTACTTGGTCATCACCAGTTCAGGAAAGTAGAATTGTTTCATTCCCCCCTTAAAATTATAGGGACTCACACTAGCTTAAGGATTGTTTTCTAATCCAACCCACTGTAACTTGTTACTACATTATAGTGTAGAATCCATGTATTGGTCATACCCATACATGGAAAGGATGTAGCTGTTATTATTGAGTAGTGGAACCTATAAAAATATCATGTGCATATTTTTACTACTTTCATATTATTTCATGTGACAGAGAAAAGATAACAGGATAATCAAGATCCTAACAGGTCAATAGGTACATGGATAAAAAGTTTTAATTGGTTTAAAAATTCCCCAACACTGATTCACCCGACCAATTAATATTAGGCATATCCCAAACTGGTCCTCTCCAAGAAAATAAACACTGCATTCTCAAATAATATCTTAATTCTATGGAATTATACTTCCAACTCATTGTACTTATACCTTATTGTATGCAAACCCAAATGGTTATTGTTTGTCAATTCATGCAAGTCTTTACACTTGGGTTTGTGTGAGTCTCACTACATACTTTATAATTCTTAAATCACGTAGTAGCACCTTCTTTGTGGAAGTAAATAAGGAATGGGGTCTCAATGATTTGTTCAAACTAGGGAGGCCTATAAAAAAACTCAACCATTTGTTAATCTGATGAACACTTACCCTTTATGGTCTCTCTCTTTGTCTTTTAATTGACTATATTATTTCATTAAAGCTACTGTTGAGTCCATTATGACGTCTTTCAATGCGATGAACGCTTCCCCTTTATGGGTTCTCTCTTTATCTATGCATTGAGTCCATTGTTTCATGAAAACAGTAAATAAGTCTTTTGCGCCACCTGTCAATGTGATGAACACTTCCCCTTTATGGGTTCCATATTTATATTTGCCTTAAGTCCACTATTTCATGAAACCAAATGTTGAGTTAACATTTCCTAGACATATTCCATGTCACATATTCCATGAGTGAAAGGAGGGAATGGGGTAGAAGCTCAATAATCACCAAAAACTATCATATTATTTGAAACCAAATTCCTGAACCTAGGGCATAGAGATCCATGCCCAATTAAAATATAATTTATAGAATTGGAGGAATTGTGGAGATATTGAGGTCCCAGTGGTGGGATGGAGTATACCAGTCTCCCTAGTGATATGAATGATGTTGGAGGGATACAGTATAGTAGAGAAAGAGTATTATACCCTTGCTGAGATTGGAGGTGAGTGAAATATAAATATGTGGGTATTTTTATTTTTTAACCAATTTTTTTACAAATTTTCATGTATTTTTCTAGTTATTATTGGGTTATCGATGGTCATACTAGTATGTATTCACCATTTGTTACCACATATTAGACAACGGGTGCGAGATAGGGGAGAGGTGGACTTAGGTCGTGTTGGTTCATCTACCGTTTTAGGATTTAATTAATACATTATGTCATGTTCTATTTGCTTCCTAATACCCTATACTGTAATCATAATTAATATAGCTTAAAAAAAATTGAAAATGAAGTATCTATTATATTTTATCTCGTTCTCCTCTTCCCACTATATGAGATTTTTCCTATGGTTGTTGTTGTTTTTTTTCTTGATTGGGGTTCTTTTTTTTGTGATCCCTCCACATGCATGAGACGGTGAGGGTTATAGATGGCTCGTGGATTTGGTTAGGTGGCATGGTAGTGGTGAAATAGATTTACATGGGACTTCACCAAGCTCCTCCATCATCTGGGTTTCTAAGTGGCCGGATTAACCTTGAAATGGCTTTATGGGGGCCAGATCATCCTCCTGAGAAGGTCCATGGAATCTGGGTGATTCATAAGTGGACAATAGATCAATGATGAGCTTCTAGGATGGTGAAGATAGTGATATATGGTGATATAGTGGTGAGAGAGTCATCGAGGGGTAGCTGCGAGTGGCGGAGGATAGAGAATCATTATGTCTGAGGTGTGGGGGACCAGAGTAATGCATGACGATGTCATACCAGTTAAAAATTAAAATTTCATCTATTATATTCTCCCAAATCGAAAAGTAAAATGGGGACACAATGGTTTATTATTCAAGGTGTGGGAAGGACCTTATGAATATGTCCATCGGTAATGCCATATAGTATCAACCTAAATGAACAGATACTTCTCACACGATAAAGCATTTAGATTCCTTTCCTGAAGGACGACTCTCTCTCCCGTCTGGAACTTGTTTCACCTATCGTGTTCTTGTCCAGTTAAAATAATAATTAGTAATTCTAAATAAAATCTCAAATACAAATGAAACTTATATATATATATATATCAATCAACTTCAATGTTAAAATTTCTATAATTTGATAAAATAATGAATTTCACTAGCATCTCCATGCATGGGATTTAATGTTGGATATCCTTGCTCCAGATCATGTAACCTCATATTGGTTTGGCCAGTTCAAATAATAATCCTAAAGTCTAGAAGCTTATCTATAATACAAATTGATTTGAAATTATTGATAACATCCTTGATGTATGAAATTATAGTGGTCACAAGGTTGGTTCATGATCATCTCAACAAGTTTCCAATGACGATAAGAAAATAAGATCACAAAATCTGACTTATAATGAATAAGAAACATTGGGAAGAAATCAAAAGAATATTGTGAACAAAAAGCCTCCCATGCAGGTACCAAATAAGAATGGTGAGAAATCTGGGGATTATAAATCAAATAATTTGAAGGTTATTTCATCCAAAATAACTACTAAGAGGGATGACACTCAGAATAACCCATGTGGAAGATCCAAACTTGCACCCATAGTTTCAAATTACATGTTAGTTATCTAGCCTAAAGATTTGGAAAGAATGATAAAAATGGAAGATGCACAAGATAAATCTAGTTAAAAAAGGGAAATCAAATATCACACATGATGAAGACAAATTTCATGAGTGTTTTTCAATAAAATGTAACTATTGTGTTAAAGAAGTTTTGTGTGAGAGATGAAAGAAATATGGTCACATTGCAAAAGGATGTTTAACCATACTACTAGAACAAGAAGAAGTCCTAAAGAGGTGTAATAATGTATCATACATGAATAATTTATAAAGTGTGACATCTAATTCTATGAATCCAAAGGGATTGAAGAATTGTGATGATTTCCATTTACTTGTGTCTCAATAAACAAAATCTGAAAAATCACCAAAGTTCCCAAGAATGGGTGAGTAATGAAACTCAGTATATATCCCCCAATGACTTCCTTACTCATGCCATAAGGATAGAACAAGTTAGAACAATAATATAAAACAATTTATATAATTTTTTTGAAATAGTTACACAGTTCAAATTGAAGCCAACCATTTTCACACCAAAACCATTTTCCAAACATAATAGTTTTCTAAGGAAAGAAAACAAAACATTCTTTAAACCATTTCACATTCCTTTTTGGAATACCCATTATATAGTTCACCACACACACACACCCATTCATTCTTCTCTAATAGTTTTATAATCTATAGTTTTTTCTTGTCCATCCACTAAGTAATAACTAAGTGGTAAGTATCCTTATTCCCTAATGATACACACTTCTTATCCAAGGTCATGTACCTTTGTACCCCAATGGTATATTCCCTGTATTTAGGGTCATGTCAAAATCATGAACCCACACAACCCATGTACACAAAAACCATTTCAAACAAACCAATTCAATACATTTCAATAAAATCATTCCTTTATTTAAAACTTTTCTAACAAACCATTTTCCCAAATCCAAAAAAACATATTTTAAAATCAAGAAACAAATCCATTTGCACAACCAATTTCCAAAAAACCACAAACCATCAATAAAGAGGGTTTCAACCATGATTTTCACACCAATTTCACAAACAATTTTATGAAATTTAAACAATTTGAAACTAATAATTTAAGTTCTAATTAGAGGAGTTGATATTGAAACCACCTACCTAGAGAGTTTTGGTGAAAACAAACAACATCCTGAAAATTCCCACAAAACCGGGTTGAATCTCCAAAAACCCACCTTAAATCTCTTCCCATATCATAAAAAAGGCCAAATATAACCATGATTTACATCAAAAACCTTATATCTATCTACACCATATTATATCTAAGAATATGGGAAAGGGAGGAAAGTATATCTAAAAAACTATGAAAAAATACCACAAAAGGACATTTACTGAGGGAATCGGGTATCAACGCACCAAGAAATGCCTTCAGATCACATCAAAATTGATGGGGAAAGAATCCTTGGTCTTTGGGAGGAATAAATACTGATCTAGGGTTGATTTGGAGCAAAAATTATGGGTTTAAACTTAATCCCAACACATATTCGCTTTTTTAGGATCTTGTTTTTAAATCGTGCACGATTAGTCACACGGTTAGGAAAACCATGTGCTGACCATGTTTCAGTCTCTATCTTGGGGAGTATCTTGTTTTTAGGATCTTGTTTTTAAATCATGCACGATTAGTCGTGCAGTTAAGAAATTTTTAGGTGACTTTATATGTGAAGGTAAATTTTGAAGGGATTAAGGAATCATTATGGATTCAGAGCATTGGATGTCACGCTTGAGCAATTATCCATTTTTGTTAACTTTTATGATTGATGAACTGATCCTAAGTTCATATTACATGTTTCATAAGCAATACATTTTTTAGAAAAAAGAATAAGGATGATTGGATTTTATTTGGAATTTATATTACAAAACATATATAAGTAAGGCAATTAAAGATAATGCAGTATTTTAATGTTGCATGAGAATAGTGAAATTGTTAAATTGAGGAACATTGAGACTATAGTTATCATGAAGTATAAATGCACCATATAATTAGTGCATAAAGGTTTAAAGATAAATAAATGGTTATATGGCTTTATATTTGCAGATAAATTGTGAAGGGATTGAAGAATTGTTACGGATTCAAATAATTGGATTTCAATATTGAGAAATTTTCCATTTATGTTAATTTTTATGATTGATGAACTGATCCTAAGTTCAAAATAAATGTGTCTTAAGTCACACATTATTTTCAAAAAGAATAACGATGATTTTATGTTCTTTGGAATTTTTATTCTAAAAAGTATAGAAGAAGAGGAATTGAAGGTCATGTAGTATATTAATGTTGCATGAGAACCATGAAAGTGTTAACTTTAGAAACATTGATCTTTCAGTTTTCATGAAGGAGAACCATTTCATATAATAAGTGCATGAATGGTTAAGGATGGTGAAATGGTTAGATGGATTTATATTTGAATGGAAATTGTAAAGGTATTGAATAATTGTATACTGGGGTTCTAAGTGTGGAGATATCCATGCATTTCATATTGAAATCCATTATATACATAGTTTTTTAACTGGGTTTTTGTTGGGTTTTTTTAAGTATGGGTTGAGCTGACATGCCATCCTCAACTGAGATCTTATACAGGACACTGGGTTGACACGTCCAAAGAAGGCCATCCAGGTGAGCATGCAGGCAGTATCTAATGTTGTGTGTAGGCCATGGATACCCCCGAAGGAGTGCATGATGTGGGATAATATCTCACAAAGAAGTGGGAGTAGATAATTACCATAGAACTGGTACAGGGTGGTATAGGGAGGGGGAGAGGGTAATTTTGATCCACTCCCCATAGTTCTTGATTTATATAGTGTCGATAAACCAAGAGAGGATTCGATTTGGGATGGGGTTTAGTGTGTGTTGTTCACTAGTTTAAATAATTGGATTGATCATGGTTATCCATCACATATCACACACTATCATTTAAATTCATGTTGTATGATCTCCCATGACCTTTTCATTCAAAATGAGGCACAAATTTATCACCCAATGTCCTCATCTTTCTCCTATATTCCCTCGACAACACCATTATCTAATCAGAGATGTCAACCAAACAACCAATGATCAAATAAGATTCCACCATGATTATTATAAGGTCTAAATAATGGGATGAACATGATCAAAATATCATGTAACTACATTTTCATGAATCACATGAATAAATTCAAGAGGAAAGCTCTGTCTGAACTGCAAATGCAGTTGCAAGAGGTCCATTCAACCAGTTGAGTTCCATGGATGAACTTCATGGGTTTGGGAAGATGAGTTTCATGTGTTTATGAATACATGCATGTGATATGAATGCCATAAATAAACAATATTATCATGAAGGAATAACACTATGAAATGCAATATAACTTTATGTGTGTTTGAAGAATTAAAAGCTAAGTCATTCACGAAGTTAAATGGATGGTTCACATGGAATAAAGATCAGTATTTAAATTCACTATAAGGTTGTGATCCCTTTATAATAAAAGGAGATCACCCTCCACCAAGATGTTATACTACTACTCATATTATTTCAATAAATCACCTTTTCAAGGAAAAAAAAGCATCTACAAATCACTCTTTTGTATGGGGAGGCAAAGAGTTTTGTGGAACATTGAGGCCTCATGAATAAGGGGATTCCCATGAAAAAATATGTTTTTATGAATGATAAGAATATATGGACATGAAAAAGGTGTTTACACCCTCACCATGATTTTTGAATGAGTTTGGTTTCATAAATCATTCTCCTTCCATGAAGAATAAATACCATGAACACACAACTAATGTGTAGACACCCTTTTTGTGATTTGTGAAGAGGAACTAGTTCCATGAATATTACTACTCAAGAAATAGTGAATGAGTTGTTTACTATCATGGTGTTTCATTAATTTTTTCCACATATAATCCATTACATGAAGATGTTGTGTATCCAGTTGATACACAATAGATAGATAAGAAAAAAACTACATAGTTTGTTTGTGAAAGATTATTCTTTCATAAAATATCATTGAAGTTATGGTGAAATTTGGTTGAACAAACATCTTCTACACCAAGAATAATATAAGATAATAGATTATACATTCACTCTCAATATTTTTTATCAAATAAGAATAATTTAATTATGATTATTATAAGATTAGTTGAACTTAATTGATTTAATAATCACAAAGGAAGATTATGATTTCAACAAAAAGAAGAAGAAGAGATCTGAGTTCATTTTTTCACTAAAGACGAAACATAAGAGAATAGAAGAATATTTGGTGACCAAATTTAAATCAACTGATTATAATTTGGTTTAGAAATAACTCAGTATTCATCAGTTAACAACACATTTATATTGTTTTTACTGGTAGAATGAGAATATTCTGAAGATTTTATATTGTTTCTTGGAAGTGGTAGAAGAGTTACTTGCATACTACTAAGCAAGTAACAAAGTGAAGAAGAAGGTTGTGGAAGAACAAATAAGAACTATGACATCCAACATGTCTCAATAGGTGGAATACACTCTTGGTGTTACAAACCATTATCAACAAAAAGGATACCATCTTCATAGGGAGTACAAAGATCTATCTAAGTTCCATAAAACATGAAATGGCACTTCACTATAGTGCATCACAAGTGAAAGGTTATTTCTTATTTTCTATAACAATATTTAAAGGATTACTTTGTAGTGGTTGTGTGATTAGGATTATTTCTAGACCATTTCAATGACTACATACTCTTACTGAGAAGTGAACCTTGTAAAAATATCATGTACTTTTCTTTAATACATTAATATTATCTCATATGATAGAGAAAATATAATAAGACAATAAAGATCCTAACAAGTCAAAGAGGTAAAGTGATAAAATGTGGAATTGAATTAAAAATTATCCCACAGTGATTCACCCCCACCCCCCCCCCCCCCACACACACACACACACAATGTTAGGCATATCTAAAATGGGTATATTCATAATTATCAAGTTAAGGATCATATCTGTTAGATTTTATACAGTGCATCTATTCTATTTTAAATACTTGAGTTCCTTTTCTGACTCAACATTGAAGTGCAGTTTTGGTGAAGATTTGGATACCTAGGTGTATAATTCTATATCTACCAGGAACATGATGAATATGAAAAATAAAGAGAAGATAATGCTGAAGAATAATTCCCTATTATCTAAAAAATAGTAAGTATTTGTTTCTCTATGCCTTTCTAAAAATGAAGACATATCTATCTTGGAAGGTAATGAGAATGTGACTCAAGTTTTGACTGAGAAAATGGATAACCTTCCTACATATAGTGATTAGGATGTATATGTTAGTACATTTAAAAACATTCCTCAAGATGAAAATACTAGCACAAGTGGTGATGATGATCAATCTACAACTTTTCATGAATTATCAGTTGATAGATTAAGAGTTATTTTGCATGCTATTTCTAAAGAATGGTCATCCCTTGTTTTTTGAGTCTTTAAATTTATGCAGGAAGAGATCACCCGAATTGAAGAAGAATCTAATGTTTTGGATAAGATCTTGGAAAAAAAATTGAGTGTCTAAATCTATCTAGATAGGTTGAAACCTTTGATGAAACAATGAGGGAACATGAAATAAGTTCCTCAAAATGGATCAAATAAGTTTAAGAGAAATATAGAGTCAAAAAGACTCTAGAAGAAAAGATCCATGCAGTTGAAGTGATATTGAAAAATTACACTGATGTTAAGGGTTTACAACTGGAAGAAATATCCAAGATTATCAATGAACTTGACTCTTTGATTTAGAAAAAAGTTAATATACATGAAGATAAAGATGAATGAATTAAGAATTTATGGGAATATAAGATGATTATTATTAAATATCAGAAAATCATCCAAAGTATAAAATGTCTAGCATTGGTAGATCAGTTGGCCAATATTGAGAATACACATATTGACACTTCAAAAAAGAATGAGATAGTTTCTAAAAGTACTCAATGTTCATTGGAGTATTTTAAGGTACAAAGAACTCCAAAATGTTACAATAATATCATGACTTCATTCAATGATCTATCACAAATAACTGAGAAGAATCATGTATCATCCATACCATCTTTTACTAATGTTTCTAAACATGTTATCATGAAAAATGTAGGTTGTAAAGAAAAATATGAACAATTATGGATGAATAAATATGATAAGAAACCTATCACCATTACTAATGTGGATAGGATAGAAATTATTGAATTTGGTTTCCCTTATAGAGTTTAATGCCCCGACCCTAGTTACCCAGAGTTGGTGCATTATTACGTATCATTGGCATGATCACAAAATATCAAGTCTCGAAAGACCGATTAGTTTAGTAGCCTTGGAAGTACTAGATACATTCATAAGGTTTACATTACTTCATAAAATGGAAAACTACAACAACATTGTTTCCATAGACAACACTGAGATCCCATAGATTATCCCTGCAGGTCAGTCATAATATACTTCTTCGTATCCGGGGAAAAATAAAACATAGAAAGGGGTGAGCTCAGATGCTCAGTAAGGATAACAATATAGCGGAATCTTTCATAAATAAGCATAAACATTTAAGGAAATGTATAAAACTAAAATAAAAGCCTTTTCCACATAAAATTCATCATAATATGGAAAATATAAATAAAAATAATTCCATTTACTTACTCACATGGATATTCTATTAGTCGAATAATCACATGCAATATCAATAGCCACTTTCATAATGATGGAATTCATAATGCCAAACTTCATAACCACATAGTCAAGGCCTTGTGCCAAGACTACAAATAAGATTTTTTCAAGGCTTTATGCCAAGACACAAGTTTGTCTCATGAGACCTACCGATGCATCGAGGATTTATAGCGGGCTCCACCCGTCACTTACTAAGTCCAATGCATTCCTCATATGAAAAGGTTGAAACATAACATAAACATTCATATTAAAACTAGCATACAAAATTTCAATACTTTATCCATAAACCATGAATGGTATGAAAATATCACATTCACAGTCAAACATATCATACCACATTTGATATAATATGGAAGATTGTATCATAATAAATCAACTTCAAATAAGTTTAAAATCCATCAAAAGATGTTGACATAGATGAAAATGATCAGTAAAATGATTTGAGAGAAATACCCCTTTTTCATGAAATCATTTAAAAGTCTCACAATTTATAAAGGAATTCATTTAAAAGATATTTTTGAATCAAAGTTTCCCATACCACTTTGAAACTTTTGAAAAGAATTATCATTTCAAAACATTCATGTCCATATAAATAAATCCTTAAAATCATTTTGAAAACATGGACATTGATTAAAAGGGTTTGAAAGATAAATATTTAAAACATTTAAAATGATGATATAGTTAAATAGACCCTCCCATAAAACCTTAAAAGATCCCTTTTGAATACTTTTTTATGAAATATGGGTATCGATGATATGTATGTCCTAGAAAGTATGTAAACATGAACAATCTCGGATAAATAATGAGATTGAGAAAATAACTCTTACCTTGTACTTTTCCTTGGTAAAGGGTAGGTTAACCTCATTTATAATGGTGAAATAATTGTTATTAAATTATAAAATAATAATATACATTAATATGATATAATATATGATCTTTTAACATTGCTTTGTTGATAATATCTTAGTATTATCGTCGTTTCGGATATTGACTGATTCGTTTTCATTTATATGATTTGTTACGTAAGTCATATTTGTTATGGATGAGATGTATCTTATTCATATCCAGAATTATATCAAGTCTTTAAACATTACTTTTAATCATATAATGAAAATTATTCTTTAATTGATATGATGGGGAATGGATCTCATCGCGTTCGTGGAAACGGTAATCCATACGTACGCACGAGCGACAATATCATTCTTTTGATATTAAAATAATATATAATTGGATGGTATATAATATATACAGAATCATTATCATTTTATATTTGTTATTTAAATCCATTACACATCATTATTATACCCATCCTAATAATAAAGTATTGAATGACAATTACACCACAACGTGGAGACGGTAAGTCGTACGTACGCACGTATGGTGACATGTCATTCAAAAAATGGATAGAATAATGAATATGGTTGTACCATATTTATAATAACATCAAAGTATATATAATATACTGGATTTATTATTTTATAATATAAATAACAAAGAAATAAGAAGTGGAAGAAGAAAAGAACTTGAAAGAGGTGATGAAATATTTACCTCTTCTTCGGGTTCTTCCTTTTGATTTGATCAAAAGGGCTCCTTAGGTTAGATTTATGACTAAACTAAGGAATCTAAGATGAAGGTAGGACTTTTTAGAGGTTATTTGGGCTGGTTTTGTCTGAGAAAAAAGGCTTTGAATGTGTGAATTGGAGAGAAGGGGGATTGCCCTTTTATAAGAGGGGTGAGGGGCACCTTAGGAAAAACTTAAAGTATTATTTTATAATAAAATCATATTCGGTTTATAATGGCTCCTAAATGAATTATTTAAAATATAAGGTGGTTATGGTTCGAAACCCACTCAACCAATAGGTTTTAGACAGGTTTGGGTCACTATATTAACTTTATCTTTTAGATTTAACTCTTAGTTAAATAGTTTGACATTTACCATGTCTCTTTGTATTATTATATTATATGGTTAATAAACTTACTATATACTTCCAATAGAAACCCAAGTGGTTAATTAATGATAAACCTATCATTATATAAGTCCTTTTTCTGAACCTTATATTTTTAGGAATAGAATACCAATTAATAATATAATATTTTTTTTAAAAACCCTTTTATGTCAATTTTGACACTATTTGGTATTTTGTTTTTGATAAATTCATAACAGCATTATTACTTAGAAAAAAAATTATCTAACCAACCCTAACATGTCATATTAACCTATAAAATTAATTTAATTCATAAAAAGTCTCAAATTACATTTATTTGTGTATTTATAATATCAATTATTTCAATATTTCATTAATAAGGTAATTATTGCATCATCATTATGTCATAAATAAATTGAATTATTTAATGTATAAAAATTATAAATAAAATACCATTATGTATGAAATAGTTTTATCTTTATAATGAATATTTATAGTCTAATTTATCTTATGTATAACCCTATATTAAAAATGGTTTAGTTATTAAACCTTGATTTTAACTCTTTTAACTCTTCTTTAAATAAAATAATAATGAATGTCTTAATCTAATCCAAGTGGACCTAAATGATCATATTTTATTTCTAATTTTGTTTTTGGTCGAATAAAACTTATCCAATAGAATTAGTACATGTGATAGAGTAATAATAATATCATTTTTACCTTTAATTACCCATATACTTTTAAATTTGGTAAATAAAAGTTAAAAGTTACTATTCACCAAAAATTATTTTTAACTTATTTAACCACATTTTACTCCTTGATATTAACTGTTTCTCTTGAATTTTTGAAATTCAACTCACAGAAGCGGTAAAATTAAGTTTTATGTAAATTTGCAAATGCTCCTAGGAGGTGGGTAAAAGACGATAAAAAGTTCAATAAAATTTTTATATATCTAAAATTATTATAAACTGACTCCAATGAATTAAATTGAACTTATATAGGTATTATGTATATATTTTTACCTAAAATAAATTTAAATAAAATAAATAATTATTTAAATACAAATTCGGTTTTAAACTATAACTCGGTGTTTTTCACTATTCATCAAAAATTGAAAGTTTTCAAAAAATACCAAAAATTCACCCTAAGATAATTTCAATATTAAAAATCCAAAAATGAATTCCATTTTGAAAGATAAAATTTATAAAATTTCAAAAAGTGGGTATTACTATTCATAATTGCTAGTTTGATTGGTCGCGGTGTTAGAATCTCGAAGTTGCGTACTATGAAAGCTATTGCATTATTCAAAGAGAAGCGCACCATGGAAGCTTGGGGTGTTATAGAGATAATAAAAAATAATGAAGAATACCCAACAATATAATATAGAATATATCAGGAAATCAAGATTTGTGGGTCAATGTTGGTGCTGAAACATATTTAGGTAGTGTACCTTAAATTGTTGGGACAATCCCCATAATGTAAAAGGATGAATGAATCCTATCTCAAGGGGGATAATTCTTGATTATAATAAGTAACATCCATAGGTCCAGAAGCATCAGTATACTGTAAACAGATTTATAATTCTTGATAACATTATTGACGTATGAAATGGTAGTGGTCACAAAGTTGGTACATGCTCATCCCAACATGTATAAAAAGAAGTTAATAAAATAAGATCAAAAAATCAGACTTTGAATGAAGAAGAAAACTTTGGAATATATCATAAGAATGTTGTGAACATAAATCCTCCCATTAAGGTACCAAAGAATAATGGTGAGAAACCATGGATTCTAAATCCAATAATTTGAAGGGTAGTGAACCCAAAAGAACTACTAAGAGGGATGAAACTGAGAAGAACCCATGTGGAATATCCAAACCTTCACCCACAGTTCCTAATGACATGTTAGTTATCTAGCACGATGATTTTGAAAGAATGGGAAACATGGAAGATGAACTAGATAAAGATAGTGAAAAATGGAAAGAAAATATTACACATGATGAAGAAAAATCTCATGAGGGTTTATTAAGAAAATGAAACTCTAGTGTTAAAGAAGTTCTATGTGAGAGATGTAAGAAATATGGGCTCATTCAAAAATATTATTTAAACTTACTACCATAACAAGAAGAAGTCATCAAGAGGAGAAATAATGTATCATTCATGAAGGATATTAAGAATAAATATTCTCCACACAAGTCAGAAAAGGATGTGAAGAGATCTATATTACCTCAACATAAATCAAAACAGATGTTTAGATGTGCAAGAATGGAGATTGTAGAAAATCAAGCAATTTGGTTGAGAAGATCATCTCTATCTTTTTATTAATATTAATTAAGTAAGGTGGATCCACCTTATTCCCTTAATCTTTGAGTATTGTATTTGTGATTATAATTTAGTTATTTGAAGGTGAAGCATGTTCTCAAGGGGAGAACCTGATAACTAGTAAGTGTTGTCAATTCTTGATAGCTAAGATGAAGAAGTTACTATCCTTTAATGAATCCTAAATTTATATTTAAATACTATTATGATGGAGGATCATCCTTGATAATGTTGAATAATGTGATGTCCTATTTTGGATATCGAGGATAAAAAAGATTCCATCTTGGTTTGATCATATTTCTTAGTATTATATAGAAAAAATGTTATAGAAGATCATACTTGGTGAAGTTGTGATAGTTATCCAATATGGACGGTCACAAGTTCAAGACCCATTTTCTGTTATTATCCATACAATCATTTCATTAAATCAATTCTTGATGAGATCAAACATTATGAAAATAATGAGAAATATTTCTCTTAAGGGGGAGATAAATGAAGAATCTTCTAGAATTATTATTTCATTTAGTATCAAATATGATTATTCTATAAATTTCGTGAAGATCATATCATTAGAAAAGGTATGTCTCTATTAATCTCTCATTATTGGTTATCAAAAATAAAAAAATTACAAAGGGGTAGAAATTAAATTAATCAATTCCATATGAAATGTGGAAGTCCCCCATGGTCTTGTATCCTATCTATTGCACTTTAATGTTTTTATCTATTTGTTGAAGTGAGTGTAGGGGTTTCAGGTTTATTGTTCTTAAAAAGTTTCATCTCACATTCAATAATTTCAGCCTAGAATGAAAGTGAATATTCCTAGAATGGAATTATATGATTTCTCATTTCTTAAGGTATCATGATCAGTTGTTAATGGATAGATATGTTGTCTAAATAAAATCCACTTGTTTTCTACACCAAGAACAACTCAATTATAATTAGAGTGAAATGATGGATCGCACATTGCTTATGTATGGAATGATACCCTTTTCCCGTGAACTTTGTATTTCTTGTCAATAAGGGGGAGATAAAGTGAAATAAAAGTTTAAAAGGCAAAGGGGAGAGATAATATAATAGTTCAAAATATTAACACAATCATTTGTAAATAACTTTGAAGGAATTTCCAACAATACAAAGGGGGAGTTTGAAGAGCCCACTTTTTTATGGATTGTATTTTTTTCAGATGAATTTTGTTGGAAGACAATGATGAAAAATGAAATAGGAAGTTTACATTGATTCCAATATGATTAATATGTTCCAAAGTTAATGTAACTTTGATAAGGTCCTCAAGTCTTGAAATTCAAAGAAACATGTGAATGTTTTTAAGACTTTGAGTTTCATGGCCATTCTTTGAGAATTGTTTTGGATTCCTTCATAGTGATTACTAGAGAATTTTTATGGATTCCTTTATCATGATTCCTAGATAAATGTAATATATTTGTATCATTGTATGTCATGTTTGAAAAATTCTCCATGTTGTTATCTCTGATGACTGATGAACTGATACTATGTTCAAAATACATGTGTCATAAGTGACACATTTTTTACAACAAAAGAGAAGGTTGATTTGATGTTATTTGGAATTTATATTCCAAAATGTATAGATGAATATAAATTTAAGGTCATATAGTATTTTAATGTTGAATGAGATCCATGAAAGTGTTAACCTAATGAACATTGATATTGAAGTTTTCATAGAGGATAACCACACTGTATAATTAGTGTATGAACAGTTAAAGATGAAGAAATGGTTAGATGGATTTATATTTGAAGACAACTTTTTAAGGTATTGAAGATTTTTAATGGATTCATAGCATTGGATGTCATGCTTGAGAAATTATCCATGTTGTTAACTTGGATGAATGATGAAATAATCCTAAGTTCAAAATAAATGTGTAATAAGTGACACATTGGTTACCTCAAAGAAGTAGGATTATTTGAAATTCTTTGGAATTTCTATTCCAAAATGTATAGAATAATAGGAATTGGAGGTCATGCAATATTTTAATGTTGCATGAGAACCATGTGAGTGCTAACATGAAGAACATTTAAATTATAGATTGCATAAAGGATAACTTTTCCATATAATTAGTGCATGAAGGGTTAGAGATAAAGAAATGGTTAGATGGATTTGTAATTGAAGAGAAATTATTAAGGTCTTGAAGAATTTTATAATTGAGTTCAATGTGTGGATGTGGACAAGAATTTCATATTGAATTCAATTATATACATGGTTTTTTCACTAAGTATTTTTTGGTGGTTTATTTAAAAATAATGGTCTAAGATGACTAGCCAGCCTCAACTAAGAGCTTATGCAGGACACTGGGTTGACTGTGCCCAAAGGAGGACAACCATGCCAGCATGCATAGGTGGAATAGAGTGCCTTGTGTTATCCATGGTTATACCCAAAGTCTTGCATGATGTGTTCCAATATCCCACAAGGAAGAGGGCCCAGAGGGCTCCTGCAAAACCGGTATGGAGCACTATCAGGGGGAGATGAAAATTATAATCCTCTATCTATAACACTTGATTTATATAGTGTTTAGAATAATCTTCAAGCATGTGAAAGGTGATTACACCCTTGTCGTTATTTAGTAAGTAGGTCAGTTCCACACATATTTCTACTTTTACGAAGAAGAAATACCGCTAACACGCAGCTGGTTTGTAAAGATCCTTGTCATGCTTCACAAAGTATAACCAGTTCGATGAAGCTTACGGATCGAGCCATAGTGCATGAATTTTTTACTCTCAGGGTGTTTCCTGAAGATGTTCTACATATAAACCAAACATGAATATACTATGTATCCAGTTGATACACAACAGACAGATAATAACAAACCTACAATGTTTATTTGTGCTAAAAGAACCAGATGTGCTCCTAAGTGCATACTTGCACGAGAAAAAGAGGAACTCATATTGTTTGAGTTTTCATATGACACCAAGTGTATGAATGCACATAATATTGATAAAAATGGGTTAAGAAAACCAAACTTGGTTTTTGAGTGAAGAGGGAGAGAAATAAGGGAGGAATAAGAAGCTTCATGTGTTTTTACATAAACAATGAGCAGTAAGTGAATTGTCTAGAGTTTTTCAAATGATTTGAAGAATAAAAAAATCCATGCATAAAAGTTTTACTCAAAAAAATACATAAAATGGTAAAGATAAAAATAGATATGAGACATTCACATGAACCATGAATGTATTGAGTTAATAATTCAAGAGGATAAGAATATGAGTTTATGAAAGATTATTCTTGCATGAAATATCATTGAAGGTATAGTGAAATTTAGTTGAACAAACATCTTCTACACCAGGAAAAATAAGAGAGAAATGATACTGCATTCACTATTTATATTGTGTATCAAAGAAGAATAATTTAATTATGATGATGCTAAGATGATCTGAAATTCATTGATTTAATAATCATAAAGTAATTTTTTGATTATAGAATGAATAAGAATAAGAAGGATCATCGAGGTTGGTTTTGCATTGAAGAAGAAATAGAAAAGTAGAGAAGAAGATTTGGTGACCAAATTGATATTGGCTAATTATAATTTGGGTCATAAAGAATTTAGTATTCATCAGTTCACAACACATTTATATTATTTTTACTGGTAGAAGTAGAATATTGGGAAGCATTTAGTTTTTTGTTGGGAAGAGGTAAGAATAGTTACTTGAATTATACTAATAAATCAACAAAGTAAAGAAGAATGTTGTGGGAGAACAAAGAATAACTATGACATCCAACATGTCTCAACAGGTGGAAGATTCTATTGGCGTTACAAACCTTTATCAACAAAAAGGAGGTTGTCTTCATAGGTACTATAGAGATCCAGCTAAGTGATGTAAAACATGTACTGCCAATTGACTATAATTTATTCCAAGTTAAAGGGTCTTTCCTACTTGTTTTATCCACACATAAATGATTACTTTCTTGTGGTTGTGTGGTTAGGATTATTTCTAGACCATTCCAATGACTATCTACTCTTACTAAGTAGTGAACCTTATAAAAATATAGTGTGCTTGTCTTTACTACTTTAATATTATTTCGTGTGATAGGTAAAAGAGAATAAAATAATTGAGATCCTGAAAGGTAGAAGAGGTAAAGGGATAAAATTTTGAATTGGATTAAAAGGTCTCCAACACCGATTCACCCCCCCCCCCACACTCTCAGTGTTAGACATATCCCAAACTAGTCCGTTCACATGTATTGAGTGTCTTCTGGAATGCAGTGATCAAGTGGTGGATCCAAGTTTATGATTGGTGGTAGTTCATGATGGAGAGATCATGAGAGAGGGATAGAGAAATCCTTCGGGTGTCATAAGATTGTGCGAGGCTAATGCATATTAGGATTTGATCCTCCATGTAGTGGCATTTCATCAACAGAAGGGTGATATTTTTTCACAGATTGACCATTCAGGCATGGTGTTGGTGAGATTATTTTTAGAGAGATGGTGGAGGAATATTAGGGTGTGGTTTTCACAAATTTTTTTCTATGCTCTTATTTGTAATTCATGTTTAGGCATTACTGGGATTTCTTTTTACACTTTAAATTATAGTGGAAATTTCAGAATTACCCTATGGGTTTTTAATCCTCAACATCGGATGGTTTTTCAACATTAAAAATTTTGCATGATGATTTATTTATTGTGCTTTATATCACTTCCTTATTTCATTGAGTTTCTCGCAAATTTTTTCTCAAGAGGTTTTTGTCCAGAGATCGGGAGTCTCTCCCAACAAGTGATATCAAAGGTGATTGTTCGGGCTTGCAATTTTTAGTGTGAATATTGGATATTTTCAAGAGGATCGATGGCGCATGAGGTAGGATAATGTTTGGAAAACAAAGTAGGTTGAGAGAGGTGTTTCAGGTCTTAAACCTAATTCTATTCATCATAATGTGAGATTGGTGAGAAAGAATTTAAATTGAAGATTTAGGTGATGCACTAGCTGCTCGGGATTTTGAGCAGAGAGAGAAATTTTTTGTGGGAGTGCTAGATTGTTCCACAATCATAATCATGGGGGGATATATATTTTGGGTTTTGGTATTGTTCGAAAGGAAATTGCATATTTAGATATGGCGAAGACTTTAGTGTTTGTATTTTTTATAGGGGAAGTCATGTTTCTGTCAGAATTACAAAAGGGCATTGTCATTTTTCTATAGAGGATTATGGTTGGTATGATGAAAATAGGTTTTCATTCCAACTGAGTATATGGGATGGTATCTCTATTTATGGGATAAATGGGGAGATTGATAGGATGTATAATGTGGGTGTTTCCAAATTTGAGCTAAGATAGTTTTTTAACTTGAGATTTCTTTTATCCTATCATGCAGACTAGGCTTCATGTGTTTCTCATGGAGTGAAACATATTTTATATCTATTTAGATGAGATAAGTGTCTGATTCTTAACCTGGCCAAAACATGGTAATTTGGAAATTTAAGATATAATATTTTATATCTTATTTTTATTGGAAAAAGGAAATTTTGAAGGCTTTAAAAGTGTAAGCAACTGGTTGCGACCAAAGAGGGAGCTACTCAAGATGTAGCCCACTGGTATCAAGGGGAAACGGTTCACCACATTTATGATAGACCATGTGGCACATCAGTTTTGGTGAATAAAGAATCAACATAGGATCTATGATGTGACAGGATGTCTCATTTTCATTTTCATGTACTGTAAATACCCATAAATTTCAAAGAAATTTTTTTTCTTAAATTCTTTGGGATTTTACGAGTATGCAGTTTCTAACGGCACTTGATTCCGAGGCCCGGTGTGCCCGGAATCAATTTCTGAAGTTTAGCTCGGGTACGTTTAGTGAACGAACGAGTGGGTTTTTCTATCTTTTAAACCGGAGCTCGGAATTGAAATCTGATGTCACTGATGGAACCACAGTGCTGGTATTTGCTTAAGAGGACCCTTACCGAAGGTGCGTTTGCTTGGGAGGAGTTGTAAAAAAATTGTGGATTAAATGTAAGTAAAATAAAATTGTATTACAATTTTATTTCTTTATTCTAAGTGGTTTAATCCTATGTGTGGGAGTTGGGGTGGGAACCACTGGTTACTAACTACCCTTGAGTGGTTAAAAGGGAGGAGGGGCCCACACGAGCCCAACCCCTCACATTCCCTAACTCCTCTAAACCCCCTCATAAGTTATGTAACTCTCCCACATTAATTCTTCCCAACATAACACCTAATTAATTAGAAAACTTAAGTTTAATTAATTAGGTGAGTTGTTTTTGAATTTCGATGTTTTGAAATGCTTGGCATGAGTAAATAAAATAAGGCAAAGCCTTATTTTATTTAGGGGTTGGCTTGTTGTGTTGAGGATTAGAGGAGAAATAACTTCATTCTTTCTGCGAAGAACATTTCCACTTCTTTCCCTCATCAAAGAACGCTAAGAACGTCGTTGCCAACCTCGGCTTCTTTCTTCTCGACGTTAAAGAAGCGACCCCGTCTTTCCACGGAAACATCAACGGAACAACGAAATCATCTCCATCCTTCTTCAAGCGATCAACCATCTTGATTTGAGGTAGGGGTTAATTCTTCGTTCAAGTATTATTCAACGATCTTCATTGTTAAATGATTGGCCGCTTATTATCGATATAACGGGAGGAGATCGGACCGCACAAACATGGTCTATCCTCCTCCCCTTTTATAGTTGATCTTCATAGTGGCTTGAAACGAAGACGACGCGGTGTCGTTGCACTGCACAGGGACGATGAAGACTGCGGCTGGAGCGGGCCGCAGTGATGGTGCGCAGCGCCGTCGCGCCACGCCGGTGAGGCCGAAGGAGGTCGCAGCCAAGAACGGGCCGTGACGTAGGGGCGCGGTGTCGTCGTGTCGTGTTGGTTGGGGAAGAGCCGCGGTGATTCAGCAAGAGGCGGCCAGCCAAGCCGGCCCCCGGCGATCTAGGAGGCGGGACCCCCCGTGGGTCCCGCATGGCTCAACCGGCAATCCATAATGGTCGGCCGCTTCTAGGAAGACCAGAGGTTTCAAACCCCCGGCCAGCTCACTAGGGCGGACCCCATGGGTCTGCTGTTTTGAGACAAGGGGGCGACGCCCCCTTCCCAACCCGCGGCCCGGCCGGTGCGGCCCGACCCGTGGCTGGGCGCGGCCTGCGGCCCAGCTCGGAGCCAGCCGCAGGGTGCGAAGGGGGCGCTGCCCCCTTGTCTCGAAACGGCGGACCCGTGGGATCCGCCCTAGTGAGCTGGACGGGGGTTTCAAACCCCCGGTCTTCCTGGAAATGGCTGGCCATTATGGTCGGCCGGTTGAGCCATGCGGGACCTACGGGGGGTCCCGCCTCCGGGAGCATCGGTGGCCGGCTTGGTCGGCCTCCTCCTACTGAACCGCCACGGCCAAAGGCCACGGCTCTTCCCCAACCGGCGCGGCGCGACGACGTCATGCCCCTCCGCTGAGGCCCGCCCCGGTCGCGGACCCTTGCTGCTCTGGCGCGGCGCAACGGCGCTGCACCCCTCCGCCGCAGCCCATTCTTGGCTGCAGACTCCTTCGGCCTCACTGGCACGGCGCGACGACGCCACGCACCATCGTCGCGGCCCGCTCCAGCCGCGTTCTTCATCGTCCCTGTGCGGTGCAATGGCACCACGTCACCTTCGTTTCAAGCCACTATGAAGACCAACTATAAAAGGGGAGGAGGATCGGCCGTGTTTGTGCGGTCCGATCTCCTCCCGTTATATCGATAACAAGCAGCCAATCATTTAACAACAAAGATCGTTGAATAATACTTGAACGAAGAATTAACCCCTACCTCAAATCAAGAAGGTTGATCGCTTGACGAAGGATGGAGATGCTTTAGTTGTTCCGTTGATGTTGTCGCAGAAAGACGACGTCGCTTCGTCAATGTCGAGAAGAAAGAAGCCGAGGTTGGCACCGGTGTTCTTGGCATTCTTCGATGAGGGAAAGAATTGGAAACGTTCTTTGGAGGAAGAATGAAGTTCTTTCTCCTCTAATCCTCAACACAACGAGCCAACCCCCAAATAAAATAAGGCTTTTCCTTATTTTATTTACTTATGCCAAGCATTTCAAAACTTCAAAATTCAAAAACAACTCACCTAATTAATTAAACTTAAGTTGTCTAATTAATTAGGTGTTATGTTGGCAAGAATTAATGTGGGAGAGTTACATAACTTATGAGGGAGTTTATAGGAGTTAGGTAATGTGAGGGGTTGGGATCGTGTGGACCCCACCTCACTTTTAATTACTCAAGGGTAGTTAGTAACCAGTGGGTCCCACCCCAACTCCCACACATAGGATTAAACCACTTGGAATAAAGAAATAAAATTGTAACACAGTTTTATTTTACTTACATTTAATCCACAATTTTTTTTACAACTCCTCCTAAGAAAATGCACCTTTGGTAAGGGTCCTTTTAAGAAAATATCAGCACTACGGTTCCATCGGTGCCCTCATATTTCAATTATGATCTACGGTTTAAAAGATAGAAAAACCCACTCCTTCGTTACTAAACGTACCCGAGCTAAACTTCAGAAATTGATTCTGGGCACACCGGGCCTCGGAATCAAGTGTCGTTAGAAACTGCGTACTCGTAAAATCCCAAAGAATTTAAGAAAAAATATTCCTTGAAATTTATGGGTCTTTACATTACTCCCACCTCAGGTCTTTACGTCCCCGTAAAGATACAACATAAACTAAGGAAAAAAATGAGGGTACTGAGCACGCATCTGAGATTCCCGCTCCCATGTGCTCTCCTAGAGGTTTCCGTACTGCCACCTGATGCGCACTAGAGGAATCAATCATCCATGTAGGACCCACTCCTGTCGATCCTCGATATCCACCGGAACCTCCGCAAAAGTCACCTTGTCATCGATGTCCATCTCCCCATGATCAATGATATGCGTCGGGTCGTGCACGTATCTCCTCAGCTGAGATACATGGAAGACGCCGTGCACCCGGTGCAACTAAGGTGGAAGAGTCAGGCGATAAGCCACCTTGCCTATCCTGTTGAGAACCTGGAATGGTCTGATGAAGCGGGAAGATAACTTGCCGCCCCGGCCAAATCTCTGTAATCCACGCCGAGGTGAGACCCGTAAGAAAATGTGGTTTCCATCCTCGAACTCTAGTGGTCTCCTCCTCCTATCAGTATAAGACTTATGTCGGCTCTGAGTAGTCCTCATCAGCTCCTGGGTGACCTGAAGCTTCTCTGTCATGGCCTGGACCATCTCTAGTCCCACAAGTGCTGACTCCCCAGGGTCTATCCAGCACAGAGGTGATCTGCAAGGTCGGTCGTACAATGCCTCGTGTGGTGTCATCCCGATGGTGGAGTGGTAGCTGTTGTTGTACGCAAACCCCACCAAGGGTAGGTGATCCTCTCAGCTGTGACCAAAGTCAAGGACACATGCACAGAGCATGTACTCGAGAGTCTTAATGGTCCTCTCTGTCTGACCATTCGTCTGAGGGTGAAAGGTGGTGCTCAGGCATAGCTGCATCCTAAATGCCTCCTGCAACCCCTTCCAGAGCTGGGAAGTAAAGCGAGTATCTCGATCGGAGATGATATATGATGGTACACCATGAAGTCATACGGTCTCCTGAACGTAGAGGCATCCCAAGCTTTCCACTGAGCCCTGCTCTCTGATAGGTAGAAAGTGGTCCGACTTGCTGAGTCGGTCTACAATCACCCAAATGGAGTCGTGTCCTTTGGAAGTACGTGGAAGCCCAGTCACGAAATCCATAGATATCTTGTCCCACTTCCACTCCGGGACCTCCAAGGGTTGTACCAAGCCTGCTGGTACCTGGTGCTCCGCCTTCACCTACTAACAGGTGAGGCATCGAGAAACTAACTCTGCCACAACCTTCTTCATACCCGGCCACCAGTGTTGTCATCTGAGATCCTGGTACATCTTCGCTACTCCTGGATGTACCGCCAAAGGGGAAGTATGAAACTCCCTCAGCACCTCCTCCTGCAAATCAGCTGGTACCATGGTATGTCCTCTGAAAAGAATGTTGTGCCCTCCTTCTATAGAGAATCCATCAAGTGTCTGTCCTGAGGATATCTATGCACGTCGTGTCTCACAATCAACATCCCCACGTTGTTCCTCTCTGACCTGCTGAAGAAGTGGTGGAGTGACTGTGAGTGACTGTAGAAATCCTGCCCCATCTCTATCCATGAAGGATATATGCAACACGGCTAGCTGCTTTGTCGCCTCTCCAAGTAGTTGAATTCCCGACCTCCTGCTGAGAGAATCAGCTACTAAGTTCCCCTTCCCAGGAGTATAGACTATCTCAAAGTCATAGTCCTAGAGGAACTCAAGTCATCGCTGCTATCTCAGGTTCAGGTCCTTCTGCAAGAAGATGTACCTGAGACTCTGGTGGTCAGAGTAGACTGTAAAGCGCTCATCCATCAGATAGTGTTGCCACATCTTCAAGGTGAAGACCAATGATGATAACTCCAAGTCATGGGTAGCGTAGTTCTGCTCATGTTGCCTCAACTGTCATGACCCATAGGTGATCACTGCCCACTCCTGCATCAGGACACACCTGAGTCCAGTCCCTGATGCATCGCAGTAGACTATGTACCCTACTCCCTCCTCTGGTAGCCTCAAGATGGGTGAACTGGTCAATCTCTGTCTCAGCTCCTGGAAGCTCTGCTAACATCTATCTGACCACACGAAGGGTTTCCCCTTCTTCGTCAAAGCTGAAAGTGGTGCTGCAACTCTAGAGAAGTCTGGCACAAATCTCTGATACTACCCATCCAGACCTAGGAAACTTCGCACCTCCGTCGTGCTCCTGGGTGGCTCCCAAGATAGTACTGCCTCGATCTTCATAGGATCCACCCCTACTCCCGCCTAAAAGATGACGTGCCCCAAGAAGTGGACCTCTCGAATCTAGAACTGGCACTTCGAGAGCTTACCATAAAGCCGGTGCTCTCAAAGTGTATCCAGTACAACACACAAGTGGTAGGTGTGCTCCTCCTCATAATTCAAGTAAATCAATATGTCGTCGATGAAGACCACGACAAATAGATCGAGTTAAGGCTGTAAGATCATGTTCATGAGACTCATGAACACTGCTGGAGCATTGGTTACACTGAAAGGCATAACCAAGAACTCATAGTGGTTATACCGACACCCGAAGGCCATCTTCTGCACATCCTCGTATCAAACTCTGAGTTGATGATAGCCTGACCTGAGGTCTATCTTTGAGAACCACCGTGCTCCCTTGATCTGATCAAAGAGGTCGTCAATCCTCAGTAGCGGATACTTGTTCTTCACGGTCACCTGGTTCAGGCGACGGTAATAAACACACAGTCACAAGCTCTCGTCCGCCTTCTTGGCGAACAAAATCGGGGAAGCCCAGGGTGAAACGCTGGGTCAAATGAATCCCTTGCCCTTCAAATCCTTCATCTGTACCTGCAGATCACGAAGCTCGGCGGGAGACATCTGATATGCTGGAGTAGATATCGGTGATGTCCTGGGGTATAGGTTGATGTAGAAGTCTACCTCTCTACGATGAGGTAGTCCTGGAACATCTTCAGGAAAAATGTTTGCATACTGATCCACCACAACAGGAAAACTCAGACTTCGCACGTCAACTTCTCCTAGGATGAGGCTAGCCAACTGATGAGTGATTGTCTATCCTCTCCTCTGCGTGATTCCATCCTGTGCTACAAAGGCTCCCTTCTCGCCGGTGAAGGTGAACCTGCTCCTATCTGTGTGGACACACCGAACCTTGCGCATAATATAGTTGATCTGAGCATGGACCGTAGATAACTAATCCATGCCCAAGATGACATCGTAAGGCCTCGACGCCACTACAAGAAGATACCAGCCGAATCTCTCGCCTCCTAGAGTAAGCTCACACTGCCGGCACCAGTGCGTAATCATCGAGTCTGCTCTCATAGGAGTCTCTAGTCGTAAGGATTGAGCCAACAGCTCCGTCGGAATCTCCGAGCTCCGAACAAGGGCAGCGGCAATGAAATAATGACTCGCTCCTGTGTCTATAAGAAATGTATCAAGGGTGGAGTAGAAACATATAGTACCTCGAATCATCTCAGGGGCGCTGTGGTCATAGGCCTCCACTGCCTGAAGCTAAGCCTACCTCTGTCCGCCAACTCCCTGTGGTCGGGGTGGACCTCCTTGTGGTGGTGGTGGTAGAGACCCGAAGCATCCTCCACCACCTTCTGCTCGGCCAGCTCCTATACCTCGTTCGTCTGCTCCCTGGCCTATGGAAGGCGGTCTTGGGGTAGTCAGGGCATGGGCCCCGAGGACGGATCGTGACAAATTGGTATCAGAGGAGTTCGGTTCTACCGCAGAACTCAGGACTCTGATCTTTCTTCTATGTGAAGAAATAGTGTTAAGGGTATTGAGTGTGGTTATTAGTCCAGGGAGTCCAGTGTTGGTACGGTGGTTGACGTATCCATACACCAGGACCCTGACTTCTGATTTCTGACTCAGTGCACGAAAACATTGATTGCATGTGTGTTTCAAAGTTTTCTTTGTGATTACTTTGTGTCAGCTCACCAGGTATACTGTTTTGACCATGGCGCACCTATTTCTTTTCAGGATGGCCCCACGATGGTAGCCAGCTGGGGTTCCGAACTTTTTGCGAGATGGCAGCCCACCGAGCGATGAGGCCTCGGTGCAAGGCCCCATTACAGCGGAGGCACCAGCGGTACCTCTACCCACCAAGCCACCGATGCCACCAACCCCAGAAGATGAGAGTGCACGTCGCCTGAGTACACTGTACGAGTTTCAGCGTCAGAGACCGCCCAGGTTCTGTGGGGAGACAGACCCTCAGGCAGTCGTGGATTGGCTGGAGGCTGTTGTTCAAGTTTTCATATTGGTAGGGACACCAGAAGATCTTATGGTGATCTTTACGGCGAGTCTCCTGCACGCGGCAACAGGTAGATGGTGGAGCCTGATGCTCCAGGTGCACGACGAGGCATCTCTTCTTTAGACGAACTTTGAGAGCCTCTTCCGCTCGGAGTTCATTCCAGCCACCCTCTGTGCGGTGCGCATTCAGGAGCTACTACAGTTGTGGCAGGGTAGCATGACAGTAGCCCAGTACTCGGTGAGATTTACCGATCTCTCGCGCTACTCCACGGACATGGTATGGGACCCATTCTTCCAGGCCTGGACTTTCGAGCAGGGACTAAGGCATGAGATCAGGGCTTTGATGATCTCCCTCAGTATTCCAACACAGACAGGAGTACTGGAGCAACCCCTTCTTGTAGAGAGCTTTCTTACTGAGCCTACACCAACAGCGAAACCTACCGCAGGGCGACACGTAGCGGAGTATTCTGCAACTGGAAGTCAACGGATGTCACAGGGGTCCAAGCGGACCAGACCATTAGGTGGGGGACCTTAGGATACTGGCTCGGAGGTGCGGGGCACATGCAGCAGAGCCAGTCATACGAGAGGCAGACAGTGCTATGCATGCGGCGGGCAGGGCCACATGGCTCGTGACTGACCGACCCACCATGCAGAGGAGCAGCAGACGGTTGAGGGACCACCCAGGCAGAGGCAGAGGTTCGACCGTGGCGGTCTATAGGGAGCAGACAGACTAATACAAGGAGCGGAGGAGACCATCTATACCCACCCTTCAGGTGGGGTTTCTGGAGGATGTCTTGGTGGTTGCTGCTTTATCTTTCAACTGTTGTACTTTACTTTTCAGTTGTATTACACTTTAAATTGGATTCGTATACTGGCCTATTTACTTTCTAGCACTTACTTTTATACTCAGTTTACTTAGTGTTTACTTCAGCTTGCCTACTCTGTGGTGTTTGTTTTCTTATATAAATTCAATGCCTTACCTTTTATCAAGATTTACGCCTTTGGTGTTAGTCGCCAGCCCATGGCCTATGGAAGGCGGGCTTGGGGTATCACGGCATGGGCCTCGAGGACGGATCGTGACATGTACCATGCATCTACATTGAACAAGTGCGAAGTAGGAAAAAAGTGATCAATGATTGGGGCCATGCATCAATAATATTATTGACTACATGAGGCCCAGCTAGTGAATACTCTCCAAAATTAGTTGTAAACAAACCATTAGAGAACTCGTACCTCTTTTGTCTCACCTTCTCTTGATAGAGATCCTAAAGGTGAGACAACGACTATATGCATCCATGTCCTCGTATTTCTTTAAAATCTTATTGAACATGGATGATATAATGAAACAATTAACATCTATAGAATCATTCAAATTCTTCTCATAAAATTTTAACTCCTCATCACTATCCTCATTTCCAGGCGCCATAGGAAAAGATTCTTCCATATAATTTCATTTCAAGGTGAAGGATAACTCATATGTGCTTTTTCTGCTATTGGAAATCTGTGTTAGTGAGAAGGTTTTACTTATCAAGTATATATAGAGATGATATGTTTAATTTCATTTTAATTTTGTTTCTAAAAATAATATATAAATAATTTTAGTACTTTATCTTATAAAATTTAGACAAATAAATAAATATTGTATTTATTAACCTCCCACTATTTTATCAAAACCCAATAGCCCCCACCATTGGATTTATAATATCCTCTTGCTTGGATATTCAAGTGGTAAGGAACCATATTTCCCTTCTCATTACCCCAACGTTGGTTGTTCAAGAAACTTTAATGGTTTTGGGTAGTCATTACAAATTCCAAATGCATTAACTCATTGTTCCTTGATCATATGAGAAGACACCCTAATCCTGAAATCCTTAATTGGATTTCCTCAACCCTTGCCACCCAAGTAAGGCATGTCATGCTTTGGAAGTCAACACTTGATGTAAACTAAGTTAAGTCAACCCATAACATCAAGTTATAATTTCTCAATAATTCAAAACACACCAACTTTGTATGATCAAGCACTTTGAACTATGGTTCGATTTTAACTGAGGTATTGGAAGGATATACTGACTTAATATATATTATTCAGGGTTTTTTTCCTTTTATGCGTAAATTTACAATTATTATCTTTATCACATTCTTGTTAATATTAAGTGGGTTTGCTTAAGTAATTAACCATATCTTAGATAACATTTATGCATAATATAGTTTAGTTTAGTTCTATCTTGAATTCTTTTTAATTCATTAATTATGTGATCACAACAAAAAAACAATAATGATATGGCCATACAACTTGATAGAAATAAAATAATAAATAGATATGATCATGATATTTACTAATGAATATTTTATCTAGTAGTTGATAAACTAATCGTTGACTTGGACTTATAAAATATTTTTTTCCACTCCCCTTTGTCAAAAACCATGGGCAAAAACCATGGGATAGTTTGTGGTTTGGATTAGTTTAATGTGAGGTGTCCCAAACCTAAATAATAAACAATTCCCTCTCCCTTCCTATATAAACCCACCCAAGCCCCCACTTCCTCCTCACTCAAACCCTTTGGAGTTCGTCCAAACTTTTCCCTCCTATCTCTAGAATCCTCCCAAGGTTCCCCAAGCTCCCAATAAGCCACACTCCAGCCTCTCTCAAGCCTTTGTAAGCATACTTCCAAGTCAGGGTTTTTTCTTCCTTTCTCATTTTTGTACAATTTTCTTTAAGTTGTTATGCCCTTTTAATTCCAATTATAAATGTTGGGTTATAGTTTCTAACCTCCCTCATACTTCCCTCTTTATGTTTTAATGATGGGATACCCCTTTTTCTCTCATTAAAATCCTCCCAAGTACACCTGTTACTATGCCGAAATTCTGAAAGGAATTTCCCTCTCCTCATTTACATTCAAGAAATTATTTTGTATCATGAATATAAATTCCATTACATTTTTTGGACATGTATCTAAATGACCCCCTTACTTTCCATGTCATGTAAATATAATGAGACACCCCTTTCTCTATCATCAACCATTTTTATGAGTTCTTATGTCACGCCGTTATGCTGCCGAAATTGTACCGCGTTTTTCCAAGCCAAAGTCGTTGTGTAGTGAATACCATGTCCATTTATCTATCAAGGGTATTCACCTTTATGCACATTTACTTATTGTTTAAAGAGTTTCAAGTATGTATTCCACATTTTTTATCATGGAATAAATGATTATGTTGAATGATTCAATGTTTTATGATTCAATGGTTTATGATTCAATGTTTTATGATCCATGTGGCACACTTATGCATGAAATGAAATGTTTAAGAAGGGCGTGCCCTGATAGCGCTCCAATGCATTGGTTAAAGTATAGTATCATGATATGTTATGTGAAATGGGTGTTTAATCATACTAATACAATTGGAATGAGGGTTTACTTGTGCTCCATGTGCAATGAGGGTTTACTCATGCTCTATGTGCAATGATCCTTGGCTCATGCTAATTCCATGTTAAGTGTTGTTGCCATATTTCCATGTTATTATTATCATGCTTTATCATGCCTTTAAGTTTATTCTCCCCTTGTGCTCTATTGATATGCTTATTTTCTAACACGTATTGTATTCCTCATGTTATTCCATGTTTATTCCCTTACTAGGATTTATAGATCTCCCATTTCTTATGCATATCCTCAGGTTATCCCATGCAATGTTAAGTATGAGGGAATGTAATGGTCATGTAAAGGAAGTTTTCAATAAGGATGTTGTATTTCATGTTTTAAGTTGTTATGTAATGATCATAATCCCCAAAGACACTAAACCTCTCGATCTTCTATATTGTATCAAGTGAAGTTTATGTAATAAATCATGTTTAAGTGTGTAATAAAACGTAGGGTTGTCATAGTTGCTATCAAAGGATAGGTTTGGTTTTTTTGGGATTAGGATTAGAAAACCCTAGGGAATCCTTAGAGACAAGACTAATAAAAACATCCCTATGTTTTGGTGAGTATTGAGTAAGTGGTTTATCAAGAAAATACATCCCTATCTGGATACGATCAGGTAGAGGCGGCTCTGGAACAGATGTATCCAAGGGGTAAAACCCGAAAACACCGCTTTGAGCTAGACTCAAACGGGAATTGGTGCATGACAACAGGACTTAATGCACTCTTGGTTACGACACTCCTGGGGGATATGCTTTGGTTGATTCATGAGCTTAGTACAAAACGTTATTGAGGGATAAAAAAATCCCATAAGAGTATAAGTTAAGAAATAGATTGAGGATAACATAGATTTAAACTTAAGAAATCACAAGATAGGATATACTTCTTATTTATAAGTTTATACTTTTATGTTCAAAGTTACCTTTTTCTTACTAAGTATTCAAGACCTATAATTATATGCCCTTTTTCTTAGTTAATGGTAGGAAATATAAGAACACGTTCCAATAACCAATGTGATAGGAAATGTGAATATTTCCCTAATGATATGCCTGATATGACAGGAGTGGGTGCTCAAAACTTCATGACAGTACTTGCTCAGATAGCTCGAGTTATGAATAATAACTTGAATCAGGTGGAATTCCTTCCTCCTCTACAAAAAGAGCAAGTTGTCTTAGAATCCTTCATGCGGAAAAGTCCTCCCATGTTTAGCAGATCTTCTGATCCCCTCCACGCGGAACAATGGATTAACTCCATTGAAAAGATATTCTCCATTCTCCAGTGCTCTGAAGAAGAAAAATTTGTATTGGCGGTCTATCATTTTGATGGGGAAGCTGATCAGTGGTGGACACTAATCAATAATAAATAGTCCCAAGAGGAAATTTATTCTATGAATTGGGAGGAATTCAAGAGGATTTTTTTCAACAAATATTTTCCTCAAACCCTCCGTCTCAAGATGGAAAGAGAGTTCCTCAGACTCTAGTAGAAGGAAGATGATTCCATCGGGGTGTATGAAGCAAACTTTACAAGGCTTGCAAGGTGCACCTCTAGATTTGACATGAACACCGAAATCAAGGTGGATCGCTTCTTTAGCGGACTAAAGTCGAGTCTACGAAAAGTGTTGGAAATTTGAGACTTAGACAGTTATGAGGATATTTTCCGTTGTTCCCTCAAGTTTGAAATGGATATTGGAGACTCTCAGTGGTCTCATGAGCCTAGTGACAAGAAGCAGAAAATGGAGAACAACATGGGTGGTCCATCAAAAAAATCCCATGATGGAAAGAAGCCTGACTTTTCCCCTTACAAAAATTGTGGGAAGAAACATCCTGGTAATTGTCTCAAGGGAACCGGGAATTGCTTCAAATGCGGAAAGTTTTGTCATCTGGCCAAGAACTGCTGAAGGGATATGACAAACCCCGCTAATGTTGAAGAAGAATTAAAGGTTCATATCAACACTCAGTCGGTAGTGCAGTGTTACAACTGCAGGGAGCTTGGGCATTATGCAAACAATTTCCCTATGTCGAGGGTTGTTAGAGGCAATCAACAACAATCTCTGAGGAAACAAGGAAGGGCTTATGCTATCACTACTTCTGAGGTGGAGCCAGACAACGATGTGGTGACAGGTACACTAGTTATTCATTCAAGAATAGAGAATGTACTATTTGATTCTGGTTCTACGCATTCTTTTATATCCTACAAGTTTAGTAGAACAATTCAAACACCACCTCAAAATTTGGAGGAAAAGTTATCTATGAGAACATAGAATAGGGAGATCATTGCGTCCATGGTTCATAACTCCTCTCTGATTAATTTTTGTGGAATGAACCTCCCATAAAATCTTGTCATACTTTGGTGGAGTTTGACGCTATCTTGGGAATGGATTGGCTATATTTATACAAATCCAATATCAACTGTCTGGAAAGGTAGATCACACTTCACATCCCAAATCATCCTCCAATTCTTTACAAATGCAAGGAGGAAGATGAATCTTGTTTTGAATCATCATCTTAAGTATGGATATTGCTGCCTTATGAGCAAACATATCTAGGTCAAATGATTGAGACAAATGAGGGAATCATGCTTAAAGACATGCCCATCATGAGGGATTACATTGATGTATTCCCTGAAGAGTTTCTTGGTATTCCTCCGGACTGAGAGATTGAGTTCTCAATTAAACTTATCTCTGGATCTCTACCAATCTCAAAGAAACCTTACAGAATGGAAACTATAGAGCTAGAAGAGTTAAAGAATCAGTTACAAGAGAATATGGAGAATGGTTTTATACGCCCGAGTGCTTCGTCATGGGGTGTGTCAGTCCTCTTTGTCAAGAGGAAGGATGTATCAATGTGCCTCTACATTGATTATAGTGAGCTCAATAAAATCGTGATAAGGAACAAGTATCCCCTGTCACGGATAAATGACTTGTTCAATTAGCTTCGTGGGGCCAGTTATTTCTCTAAGGTAGAAATTCGGTCGGGATATCACCAATTAAAGGTGAGGAAGTAAGATATTCCCAAGACTGCCTTTTGAACGAGGTATGGACACTATGAGTTCATAGTGATGCCCTTCATACTTACTAATGCTTTGAAAATTTTTATGGATTTAATGAATAGAGTCTTTAGAGATTACCTCGACAAATTTGTGGTATTCTTTATTGATGATATTTTGATATACTCCAAGAGCAAGGAGGAGCATGAGTAGCGATGCAAAGCAGGCCTACGGCCTGCAGGCTTTGTGGGTATGGGGAAGATGTGGGGCGGGGCAGGCCTAAAAATTTTGACTGTTTAGAGTGCGGGCCAATGTGGGTTGAGCCCACGCGGGTGCGGGTTTGCCCGCACCGTAATGGTCATACTAATTCACCATTTATTCACATGTAAATTTTAAATGGGACTATATTTATTGTTTTAATATTATATTATATTATTTATATAGTAATTATTAACCATATTCATATTGTGTGTCAAACCATCTCTCGAAAAATGGAACTCATCGCCCCTGCGCATGGTTTCAATTCTATAAGAGTTATTATAATCATAATATTTTTTAGGTCGATTTAATTTTAATATTATTTAATTTTATTTTTTTATTAAGAGAATAAGATAGAACCTTGTGGAAACTCTAATATCTTCCTCTGAAACTAATCTTTAACTGGAGAGACTTCATCCATTCATAGGTTTTGTTGTTCGCATCACCACACAACCAACATTATCATTCATCGTCCTTCACCGATCACTCACCAACTTTCTATCGCAACGGTTCACCACCACATCGGCGTCGCCGCATGCCACCATTAACCCACAAAAAAATGTTCCATTGCATCCCTTAAAACTCTAATTATTGTTAATTCATACTTCTCCCCACAAATACCTTTAATAATGATAAAAAATACAGTATTTAAATGATTATAAATAGTATTTGTTTTGTAAATATGGGTAAGCCCGTGGGCAACCCACGGGTTTATGCGGATCGGGGCGGGCTTGAAATTTTTTGTTCGCATTATATGTGGGCTTTTGCGGACAAACCCGCGCGGGCTCAAACCCGTGCGGGCTTGGCCCGCCCTGCCCCGACCCGCCTGTTTCGCATTACTAAGCATGAGGAGCATGAGGAGCATTTGGAAACTGTGTTAAAGACTTTGAGAAGGGATAAGTTGTATGCAACATACAGTAAATGTGAGTTCTGGATGGAGGAAGTATCATTCTTGGGGCATGTTATCACTAGCAAAGGGATATTTGTGTACCCTACCAAGATGAAGGCAATTGAAGAGTGGCCCAGGACAACTTCTGTAATGGAGATCCGCAGCTTTTTGGGTCTACCTAGGTATTATCGACGATTTGTGAAGAACTTTTCCTGATTGTCAAACCCAATGACCATGCTGACACGGAAGGGAGTAAAGTTTTTCTGGACACAAGAATGTGAATATTGTTTCAAGCAGTTGAAAGAGAGGCTTATCACTGCGCCAGTACTCACACTCCCTATAAGTGGATAACTCTTTGTGGTGTATAGTGATGCTTCTAATAAGGTATTAGGTTGTGTGTTGATGCAAAATGATAAAGTGATAGCCTATTCCTCAAGGCAGTTGAAAATCCATGAGCAAAACTATACAACGCATGATTTGGAGTTAGTGGTTGTGATCTTTGCCTTGAAAATCTGGCGGCATTATCTCTATGGGGAGAAATGTGAGATATATACTGACCATAAGAGTCTCAAATATATATTCACACAGAAAGAGCTTAATATGCACCAATGAAGATGGATATAGCTCATCAAGGATTATGACTGCTCAATCCACTACCATCCTAGTAAGGAAAACAAGGTGGTGGATGCTCTAAGTAGAAAGGATTCTACATGTTTATCAATGATGAGAATTGAAAAGGATCCGATCTTCTTAGATTTTCAAAGGATGGACATGGGAATCATTAAGGGAGAAACATCATCAATCCTTTCTCAAATGATTGCTCAACCATCCCTCTTGGAGAGAATAAAGGATTCTCAAAGAAAAGATGTGGAAATTCAAAAAAGGGTGGAAGTTGTTATAAATGGGAAATCCTTTGATTTCAAAGTTGATGAGGAAGGAGTTGTAAGATTTGGGATGTGATTATGTGTACCATCTGATCTAGAGATAAAAAAGGAGCTATTGAATTGATGCACATAGCTTTATCTTCTCTATCCACCTAGGGAGCACAAAGATGTATTGAGATCTCTAAGACAACTTTTGGAGGGATAATATGAAAAGGGAGATTTCCAAATATACATCAAAGTGTCTGGTATGTTAGCAAGTGAAGGCTGAGAGACAAAATTCTAAGGGGCTGATGCAACCACTACCCATACCAGCATGGAAGTGGGAGAACATTACCATGGACTTTTTCATTGTACTTCCAAGTACATCCAGAGGAAATAATTCTATATGGGTCGTTGTGGATCGTCTTACAAAGACAGCTCACTTTATCGTGATTCGGGAGGATTTCTCATTGTATCAACTGGCACGGATATATATCAGGGAAGTGGTAAGGCTGCATGGAGTACCACTATTTATTGTGTCCGATCGAGATCCAAGATTCACCTCTATGTTTTGGAAGATTCTTCAACATGCTCTGAATACTGAAATAAACTTCAGTACGGCCTATCATCCTCAAACTGATGTCCAATCTGAGTAGACTATACAAACACTTTAGGAAATGTTGAGATCATGCTCAATGGACTTTAATAGAGGATGGGATCAACATATCCCTCTGGTTGAGTTCTCTTATAATAATAATTTCCACTCGAGCATACAAATGGCACCTTATGAAGCCCTATATGGGAAGAGGTGCAGAACACCGGTATTTTGGGATGAAGTCGGTGAGCATAAGCTGCTAGGACCATAAATGGTCGATGAAATGGTGGAGAAGGTGAAAACCATTTAGTAGTATATCAAGGCAGCCCAGAGTCGGCAGAAGAGTTATGCAGATAACCGTCGACGAGACCTTGAGTTTAAAGTTAGAGACATGGTATTTCTACGCATATCTCCATGGAAGAAGGTCATGGGGTTTTGAAAGAAAGGGAAGATAAGTCTGAGGTACATCGGCCCCTTCAAGATCCTTGATCGAGTCAGAGTTGTGGCCTATCGACTGGCACTTCCACCTACCATGTCGAAAGTACATGATGTCTTTCATGTATCCCTCTTAAGGAAGTACATATCGAACACTTCACATGTACTCTCTTCTGAGGTGGTACAGTTGGAGGATGATCTTTCCTATGAGGAGCAGTTAGGGAATATCTTGGATCGTAGAGACAAAGTTCTACGCAACAAGACTACTCATCTGGTCAAGGTACTATGGTGAAACCATAAGTATGAAGAAGCAACATGGGAACTGGAGAAAGCAATGAAGGAAAAGTACCCGCATCTATTTTTGGCCAAGAATGTAAAATGAAATTTTGAGGGAGAAATTTCTTAAGGGGTAAAGATTGTAACGACCCAAACTTTGGTTAATGAAAATCCCTCTTGAACTAATTAAATGCCTTAATATGTGAAATGGTCATACAACATATAAACTTCTTTTATGTTTTTGGATTTTAAAACAGCATTAGGAATTGTGACTGTTGCTAATATAGTCATTGAAAAGTGATCACATGGTTAGTATAAATATGGGCTTTATCAATCTAAAATGCTCAGACAAAAGAAGCGATGCCCTCATCTAGTAGAATTGCTCCATACGAAGCCCATTTGTCGAAGCTTGGAAATGAGGTGGCGTCATTGGGATTTTCTCTTGACCAAGCCCAAGCCAAGCTTCAACAAGTTAAACTCAAATGGAACCTTCTACGGGAGAAGTGAAAGTTGATAGAAATCACCACACGTACAATGTTATCCGAGCCACCCCAAGAGTATGTCACCATCGCGCACCTTACACTTAGGTCTTATGCAGCTATTTTAAGGGGTTATGTAACAAATCCCTAGTACTATGGTCATGTACATTATTTTTTGTATATAATAATGAATATACTTTCATGTTATTATTGTTACTTTGTAAATAGTTTTCAAAGCACAAATTGTATTTTTAGTTAATATTCAATTAAGAAATCTATTTTGATAAATTAATGGATTTTTGAATTAAATAATATTTTAATAAAATATTATTATTATTATTAAATTAATTTTTATTAAATATAAATGATGGTATAATTTTATGAATGCAATTCTAATTTTTATTAAGGTTTGAAAACCATTTTTGTCAAAACCCGTGAATTTTCAATAAATGTCGGTTTTTATTTTAAAAGTGAAAATTAAAATATTTAGAAAATTATTTAGATAAATTAAATATTATTTTTGGAATTAGGACGTCGAAATTATCCAACGGTGAATTTTTCATAATTTTCTGAGACAGTCAAATTTTTGGGTAAAAATTAAATATCGTTTAAATATATAACGTGTTTTATGACATCATAATGACCCAATAGTGATGTAATAAAATATTGTAAGTATTATTTTCGGCCAATATATGTTTTTCCATTAAAATAATGTTATTTTTGATTTGTTTGACTTATTTTACAAAGCATTAATGGACCCCTCAAGACTTATTAAACGTCTTGTTTTTTTAAATTGTTTTCCTTGGGTGTGTGACTCACCTCCACATAAGAAACCCCATTATTTTAAGATGTTCGGACTTTGGATTTATAAAATATTTTTTTCCACTCCCCTTTTTCAAAAACCATGGGCAAAAACCATGGTATGGTTTGTGGTTTGGATTAGTTTAATGTGAGGTGTCCCAACCCTAAATAATAATCAATTCTGTCTCCCTTCTTATATAAACCCACCCATGCTCCCACTTCCTCCTCACTCAAAGCCTTTAGAGTTCATACAACCTTTTACCTCCTTTATCTAAAATCCTCCCAAGGTTCCACAAGCTCCCAAGAATCCTCTCTCAAGCCTCTCTCAATCCTTTGGAAACACACTTTCAAGTAAGGGTTTTTTCTTCCATTCTCATTTTTGTCCAATTTTCTTTTAGTTGTTATGACCTTTTAATTTCAATTATAAATTTTGGGGTATGGTTTTGAACCTCCCCCATACTGCCCTATTTATGTTCTAATTATGGTATAACCCTTTCTCTCTCATTAAAATCCTCCCAAGTACACCTGTTACTATGCCGAAATTCCGAAAGGAATTTCCCTCTCCTCATTTACATTCAAGCAATTCTTTTGTATCATGAATCTAAATTACATTACATTTTTTGGACATGTATCTAAATGATACCTTACTTTCCATGTAATGTAAATATGATGATACACCCCTTTATCTCTCATAAACCATTTTTATGAGTTCTTATGTCACGTCGTTATGCTGCTGAAATTGCACCGCATTTTTCTAAGACAAAGTCGTTGTGTAGTGAATACCATGTCCATTTCTCTATCAAGGGTATTCACCTTTATTCACATTTACTTATTGTTTAAATAGTTTCAATTATGTATTCCACATTTTTTTATTTTTTAATAAATGATTATGTTGAATGATTCAATGTTTTATGATCCATGTGGCACACTTATGCATGAAATGAAATGTTTAAGAAGGGTGCACCCTGATAGCGCTCTAATGAATTGGGTAAAGTATAGTATCATGATAAGTTATGTGCAATGGGTGTTTACACATTCTAATACAAGTAAAATGAGGGTTTACTCATGCTTCATGTGTAATGAGGGTTTACTCATGCTCTATGTGCAATGAGCCTTGGCTCATGCTAATTCCATGTTAAGTGTTGTTGCCACATTTCCATGTTATGATTATCATGCTTTATCATGACTTTAATTTTATTCTTCCCTTTTTCTCTATTTATATTCCTATTGTATAACATGTATTGTATCCCTCATGTTATTCCATGTTTATTCCCTTATTGGGCTTTATAACTCACACTTTTCTTATGCATGTCCTCAGGTTATCCCATACAATGCTAAGTATGAGGGAATGTATTGGTCATGTAAAGGAAGTTTTCAATAAGGATGTTGTATTTCATGTTTTAAGTTGTTATTTAATGATCCTAATCCCCAAAGACATTAAACCTCTCGATCTTCTATGTTGTATCAAGTGAAGTTTATGTAATAAATCATGTTTAAGTGTGTAATAAAAAGCAGGGTTGTCATATGCATGCAACGAATTATGAATTTAATAAAACTTGCGGTCAATTATTAATCATTTTTATTTAATATAAATCACACTTGAATAAATTAATTATCTTCTTTAATTAATGAATTCTTTTATCTTAATTCTCATCTGAATTTTCTTTAGATTCTCATCCATAATAATTTTAAACAAATTAAATAAATTCATTTGAAACTAACTGTGTTCATAAATGTACCTTGGAGGCAATATAGTGAATAACCATCTAATTCGACCAAAAAAGTATTATTCCCTTACACTGTTTACTCTTGTTACATGTGGCCTACACGAATTATCACGTGCCTTCATGTCGTCTACTTCACCTTAATGATTACATGAATTACATTAGTTTTCGGTCATGTGTTATTCTCCAATGCACATGAAGTAACAACTATAATGTGACTCATACATGATATACAGATTTGAACATTACATAGATATTAATTAAACACACACACACACGTATATATATATATTAAAAACACATCACATGGCATATCCTATCAACTTAATGACCACACATAAGAATATGTCAATAAGTTTTCAATAGTACAATAAATAAATTTTAAATTGGTGTGATTTGGTATAATTACATGGCATGTGTATTTGAGATACACTGCATGTACATGTCTCGCCGTATATCATAGGAACATGCCTATAGACTTGGCATGTAAATCATTCCCTGGAAAATGGCGTAAATGATGTGTCCAATGGGCTACATGGCGTGTGATCTCCGAATTACAAGGTCACCATCCAGGTAATCCATGTACGAAATACACAACCCTTTTGTGACTTAAGAGGACTACACATTGTCCACATCGGCTACATGGCGTGTACTCTGGATGACCATGCACTAGGATAACCCGATAAACACGCGGTGTAAGTTATAAATTCATCGTGTTTCATCAATGAAAACAATGTGAATTAATTCCAAATTAATTCCCGATGCATTGAACAAAACTACACGACGTGTATAGCTGTGTTATCTATCCAGAATCCTTAGCACCATTGGATGAGTTCTTCAATTTTATTTCTTTCATAAAATTAATTGTATTGATTAGATCGACGAGAAATGAAGGAGGAAGAAACAGATCTTAGAATTTGGATTAATAAAATGATTAAACATGAATTGAAATTGAATGAAAAAATCATAAATCAATCAACGATATTTAAATAGTTATAAATAATAATGTGAAAACTATGATACCACCTGTAGGTTTCAGGCTTAGCGGAATCATACGATGGGTCATGCCCAATATTTCTTTTTGTCATGATCGATGATCAATTCGAGATCTACATGATGATAAACGTCGTGTTCAACAGAATTGAATCAATGAAGACAAAAAAGTAGAAATCACACTGGAACTAGAAGGGAGGATCATGACATATTATTTATAATTGATTTTATTAATTAAATAATTACCTTTAATGGAATTATTTCTTCATTGATGGATCTAGAAATAGATCTGCAGTGCACCATCACTTAATTATAGGAATCAGGTATAGATTCCCTCTAGCATTGATCCACGTGTATTTCATGAATATCAAGACATCAAATGAATCTTCGAGTACTAGCATGACAAATCATATTGCTTGCATCGTCTGCCTTTGATCACTATGAGAACTGCTTTGAAAGCATTCTCCTTGATCTCTATTTACTTGAGAGGATTCGGTGGGGGAAGATCAATCTTCGTTCTTAAGAGTGTTCTTGGATAAGAGATCTCTCTAGGGCTTTAAAGGATTATCCAAATTCTTTGTGCACAACAAAAACAAATGAATTGTTTCTTAAGAAAACAATATAATTGGTTTTATATATTTCTAGGATTAGAAATAAATAATTGCACAAGTTCCCCTTATTATTTATCTATTTCCATCTTGGCCATTTGGGGGGGGTTCCTACATTGGAAAGAAGACATGGATGTCAGAATCTCCTCCTTCTCCCCAAACCACATGTTTGCCTCCATTCACCGGCCAAACAGCCCGACCTGGACCTTTGTGGGTTTCTTTCGTTGGCCATCTCAAAGGGAAAAATGGAAATCTTGGAGGCTTCTCCGATCCTTGAGCTAAAGAAGACTGAGGCAAAGATTTTTTTTAGGGGAATATAAAGTAGGAGACCTTCATAAGGTCACAATAGTGGAAGATATGAAAAGGCGTGATTAGTAGTGGTGTGAATCACAAAATGTGCAACAGACACGATCGACGGAGGAGGAAGCTGTGAGTTGAGAAGGTACTGAAGGAAGATTGAATATTTCTTAGTTTAGATATGATAAAAATGACAAGGAGAAACAATAAGACTTTCTAGATCAGTTTGATGAGGAGTACTCAAAGACTAACATTGATCTATTAGTGTTGGAGGTTGTTATGATACAGTTGAAGGGAGGTGAGGATGTTTTAGAAAACTTGAAAATTTTATGGACTGCTCAAGAAACATTTGACAAAGAGTAAACCATCTCTAATCTAGTTTGGTCAGAAGTGAAATTTCAGGATACACAGCAGATTGTAAATAAAAGGATGGCATGTACTGCATTTCCAGAAACCAACAATGCAAAGTTCTCATTTTCTACAAGTCCAATTCTAGTGGTCATAATTATTTTCTCTTTGGTGTTATATTTCCTAAATCTTTTAGTACAAATCGTAGTTTCTTAGATACTCACCATTTTCCTCATTGAAGTGTCAAGTAGATATTAAGTCTTGTAGAACATTGAATACACGCAAGTCTTGGCGCACGTGTATGTATGAATCACCCCATATATATAATAAGGTTATCAACTGAATGGGGGTAAAAATGTATACCACCCATACATTTTATAAGTAGAATGGGGTATGAATGTCTCTCATCCACACATTCACATTTCAAGTCATAAGCATGGAAATTTCATAATAATTCACATTATATAATGTACGGAAAATAATCTTATATCATTTTAAATTAAACAATAAAACCAATTATGCAATGCCTTTAATAGTAAATCCAGACAATTGAAATCCATTACATCCCTTGAAACCCTTCTATTTGATCCAAATCACTTCTAAGGTTTCGGCCAACTCATCCTAGCCAACCATCCAATTTTCCAAACATGGAAAATCCATTTCAAGTCAAGGTGTCATGGTACAAATTTTAAAGTCAAATATTCACATACCCATTTGGTCAATTCTTAAAAAAAGGGTCTAAGAACCATTTAGGAACCTTGGTACACTCCAAATACAGATGGGATAAAGTCCAATTCAATTAAAAACTAATTTGGGAGCTAAAAACCATAGTTAGTCATTTTGGGAAATTGGCCTAAGATGGCCAATTTGGGTGGCACACCACTTGGGTGTCCATACAAATCAAGGGTGATCTATAAACCTCTAATCCAAACCCAATTCACCTATATCAAGGCTCTATGGTCATTTAGACATGAAGGAATAAATAGAACAGAGGATCTCATCAAAGGCTGGCTCACGATACGATGGAATAAATACGAAATAGCCAAAACTAAAATGGAAAACTACGTGACCACCTACCTTAGGGCCATATATGATGCCTCGCTAGATATCGACCTCAAATTCAGATCATAATGGAGTATATCTGAGTTTAATTCCAACACCCTGAAAATAGGGTGAAAGATACTGCATCTAAAAAGCGCAAAAAAAGTCAAGATTCACCATGGAAAAGGGGGTACGCTTGGTTATCCTTACCTCAAGGGTTATAATGCTTCTCTCGGATCAACAATCAGACTCCGGATGGAGAAGATGAAAGAGATCCAAGGATAAGGGGTTTTGAGCTTCAAAGGGAAGGATAACCGTTGGTTCTGTCCGTATGAGGAGAGGAAAAATAAATTTATAACTTAAATTAATGAAGGGGTAAATGGTAATTTTTTCCTCGAAACTGGTCTTTCATGGTTTCTGCACACGGTTTTCCAAACCGTGTTCAAACCATTCATACTCCACTGCCTTACTAGGAACATTGCATAGTCACTATGAACAGTTTCACTAACTATGTGTATACCATGAAGATCCCTACTATAGCAGTCGCACAGCTATGCACCTTGGTCGCACGGTTGCAGACTAACCATGCAGCCTACTCTTCTTCCCCCTTTTCGGAGCTCTGGGCACCGAAAGTGCCCCAGATGCTCTCGTGACCCCCTTATATTGATTAGAAGAATTAATTAGGAACATTTAAGTTATCTAAAAAGAAAAACTAATGATTTGTACCTTGTTCAAAGAGCGGGTCATTACATTTCTAAATTAATGAGATTTCATGTGGAAAAAATAATGAAAGTGATATGATAACCCACATGCCCGACTCTCTTGCATGGAAGGATTTTGATTAGAGACCCCCTATCTTTTCTAAAGATTTTCGTAATATCTAATTGGGGTTGGTATTAGATGATTTCAATCAATTCAGATCTATGTTTTGTGAAACTCATAGCACATGGCGCATGGTGTTGGTTTTGTATAATCTTCCTCCATGGATTTGTATTAAGTAACAATTTCTATTACTTTTCACTCTTATTTATGGACCTATAATCCCAAAAGATATGATTGATATTTACATTAATCCATTTATTGACAAGTTGAATGAATTTTGGGGTGATGGTGTGATGACTTATGACTATGAAATGAATGAAATGTTTAAATTGTATGATGCTTTATTGTGGACAATCAATGAATTTACAGCTTATCCAGATTTGTCAGGTTGGAGTAAAAAAGGGTAATTTAATTTCCCTTACTACAATAAAATTAAAAATTCTACATAGATTAAACTTTTTAAAAAATGTACCTATATGGGTCATAGATGTTTTCTTACCCCTCAGAACAGGTTCAGAAAAGACAGAGTGACATTTGATGGTTCTAGAGAATTCAACCCAGAACCAAAGATCATGAAAAGAGTATAAATATTATCACATGTTTAGGAAGAAAAAATCCACATGGTATATGAATTTTATGATTTGGTGTCTGATCCATTACCCAATATTCATGGTGTGGGTAGATAGCGCAGTCATAAATAGAAGACAAAAAGTGTTTTTTTAATCTCCCTTACTGGAAAACTAGCATGCTAAGGAATAATCTCGATATCATGCACATTGGAAAGAATTTTTGTGATAATATATTGTAGACCATTTTAGGTATCATTGGAAAATAAAAGTACCATTTCAATGCATTATGTTATTTAGAAAAAATGGGTTTATGTAAACAATTTAATTTATAATTGGGTGAGGGAAATAAGTCATGAATGCCTACTACACAATATATGATGAGATAAAAAGAGAAAGATACATTTATTTCCATTTTTAATATGCTCAAGGTACTTGATGGTTACTCTTCTAATATTTCCAAGTGTGGGAATGTGATGAGTAGGAAATTTTCAGGGTTGAAAAGTCATAACAATCAAAAATTACTTCAGTAGTTGATTCTAATCATAATTCATGATTTTTTATTGCACAATGTTGTTCAACCATTGATTGATATGAGTGATTTTTTAGAAATCTTTTTTTAATAAATCAATGAATGGGTGATTTAAAAATTTTGTAGGATAGAATTGTACTTACACTTTGACATGTGGAGAAACTATTTCCACCATCATTTTTCAACGTTATGGTTCACTTGATAGTGCACCTAATCAATGAAGTAATGATCATGGGTGCATTGAAATTCAGGTGGATGTATCCTATTGAGCTGTATTTGAAAAAATTAAAATTATTTGTACATAATAGAGCTCATCTGAAGGCATAAATAGTCAATGGTTATTTGATGGATGAGTGTACTAATTTGTGTGAAGAATATCTTATGGATGTTGAACCAAAATTAGATAATCCATGTCGTATTTTTGATGGTCTAACTGGATAAGGAACTATATTTATATGGACAACATTGAGTTGGTACAATCTCATCAATATTTCTCATTCAATACTCCATCAGTTTCACCATTGACGTTGTAAGTGTCTTGTCACTTTTATTGTTTAAATTTTGAATGTTTTTTTTCATATATAAAGTTGATCATTTAAACATGGCATTATTGTTGGGTCGGAGAGTGATGGCAAGAGGGGGGGTGAATTGCCTTTTAAAAAAAAATTAACAATTTAAAAACAATTTATAAATGCAGCGGAAATAAAAAGGGGCAAGACACAATTTGATAACGGAGTTCGTCTTAAACCAAAGCCTACGTCTCCGCTCTCAACTCAACCGTTGAGAGATTTATACTTCAGCTTGCTTTTTAATGGTTGTAGCAAGAAACCCACTAGCCGTTTTAAGGTAGGCTAGATCACCTTCGTACAGCTTGCTTTTTTATTATGGTTGTAGCAAGAAACCCAAAATGAAAATGAGGAAGAAAAGGATGGTTTGTTTTAATACAAACCCAATGAAGAACTAAACAATTGAAATAAATAAATTATAACAAACTTGAGGAAGCCTTGAGCGCCAAGAGTGTGAGAGTAGTTGATGTAGAGGTAGCCCAAGCTTCAAGGATGAAAAGGATCACAAGTAGCCTTAGAGATTTGTCGTTAGAGCTTCAAGGGATCAAAATATCATTCCAATATATCGGGGGTATGTTCCCGGCATCCATCCCCGTCTATTTATAGGAGAAATATCCCCAAATACTTCAATATGGCCGTTGGAGGGCTTTCGGAGCCGTTGGGGGTCAAGTGGGCAAGTCTGGTCAAAGCCCAACGGCTAGTTTGACTGGGCTTACCGGCTGACCGGTGCTTGGCCACCGGCTGGCCGGTGCTCCAGACAGAAGGCAGAGCTTTCTGTCTGGGTTCCACCGGCTGGCCGGTGCTGGGACACCGGCTGGCCGGTGGCACCTGGCAGTGGGCAAGGCCTACTGTCTGGTTCCACCGGCTGGCCGGTGGTAATCCACCGGTTGGCCGGTGGACTCAGAGAGTCCTTTTCCAGTCTTCTTGGGCCAACTCTTTGACAACCTTTTTCCTATCATCAAAAAAACTTGAAAACAAGTTAGAACACGATGAGAGTGATTGTGATCATTAAAATCCAAGAGAGAGGGGTACAACAATCTCCCCATATTTTGATGATCACAATCACAAATGAGAAAGCTTTTAAAAAGGATATGCCAAGTAAAAAAGAAATAAGAAACTTGGACATGGAAAATTTTAGGATATGCCAAGTAAAAAAGAAATAAGAAACTTGGACATGGAAAATTTTAGAGATCATACAAGAATTTTCTCCCCCTTTGGGATTATCAAAATAGGAGGAAAAGTATGAAAGAAAATTAGAAAAACAATAAAAAGAAATATAAGAAAGCCAAAAAGAGTCAAATATTTAATAGTGCTCATTGACGAATCATTCCTAACTCCCCCTTAATAAAATCAAAACGTTCAACCGGGAGAGGTTTGGTAAAAATATCAACTAATTGGAAATCAGTATAAATGAAGTCCAAAGTGATATCCCCTTTTTGAAAATGGTCACGAAGGAAATGATGCCTTAAATCTATATGCTTTGTCCTAGAATGTTGTATTGGATTCTTAGAAATATTAATGGCACTAGTGTTGTCACACCGTATAGGTACATGATCGTAGGAAAGGCCATAATCCAAGAGAGTGTGCTGCATCCAAATAATTTGGGCACAACAATTACCAGCTGCTACGTACTCGGCCTCGGCAGTAGAAAGAGCAACACAGTTTTGCTTTTTGCTACTCCATGAAACAAGGGACTTGCCTAGCAGATGACAGGTTCCACTAGTACTCTTACGATCTAATTGACATCCGCCAAAATCCGCATCCGAATATGAAGAAAGTTTGAAAGAAGTATTAGAGGGATAAAACAAACCAATGTTTTTGGATCCTTTTAAATACTTAAAAATTCTTTTGACCGATTTAAAATGAGATTCTTTGGGATTGGCTTGAAAGCGAGCACAAAGGCAAACACTGAACATGATGTCAGGACGGGTCGCAGTTAGGTAAAGTAGACTCCCGATCATACTCCTATAAATCTTGTTATCCACCGGTTTCTCGGCTTCATCTAACGTAAGTTTACAAGAAGTACTCATGGGGGTACTAATTTCCTTTACTTGATCCATACCAAAACGACTTAAAAGTTCGTTTGTGTATTTGCCTTTGATACCAAATGTTGGGTCGGAGAGTGATGGCAAGAGGGGGGGTGAATTGCCTTTTAAAAAAAATTAACAATTTAAAAACAATTTATAAATGCAGCGGAAATAAAAAGGGGCAAGACACAATTTGATAACGGAGTTCGGCTTAAACCAAAGCCTACGTCTCCGCTCTCAACTCAACCGTTGAGATATTTATACTTAATCTTGCTTTTTAATGGTTGTAGCAAGAAACCCACTAGCCGTTTTAAGGTAGGCTAGATCACCTTCGTACAGCTTGCTTTTTTATTATGGTTGTAGCAAGAAACCCAAAATGAAAATGAGGAAGAAAAGGATGGTTTGTTTTAATACAAACCCAATGAAGAACTAAACAATTGAAATAAATAAATTATAACAAACTTGAGGAAGCCTTGAGCGCCAAGAGTGTGAGAGTAGTTGATGTAGAGGCAGCCCAAGCTTCAAGGATGAAAAGGATCACAAGTAGCCTTAGAGATTTGTCGTTAGAGCTTCAAGGGATCAAAATATCATTCCAATATATCGGGGGTATGTTCCCGACATCCATCCTCATCTATTTATAGGAGAAATATCCCCAAATACTTCAATATGGCCGTTGGAGGGCTTTCGGAGCCGTTGGGGGTCAAGTGGGCAAGTCTGGTCAAAGCCCAACGGCTAGTTTGACTGGGCTTACCGGCTGACCGGTGCTTGGCCACCGGTTGGCCGGTGCTCCAGACAGAAGGCAGAGCTTTCTGTCTGGGTTCCACCGGCTGGCCGGTGCTGGGACACCGGCTGGCCGGTGGTCAGACAGAGAGCAAACTCTCTGTCTGGTTACACCGGCTGGCCGGTGGTAATCCACCGGTTGGCCGGTGGACTCAGAGAGTCCTTTTCCAGTTTTCTTGGGCCAACTCTTTGACAACCTTTTTCCTATCATCAAAAAAACTTGAAAACAAGTTATAACACGATGAGAGTGATTGTGATCATTAAAATCCAAGAGAGAGGGGTACAATAATTATCATTTTCATGAAACACATTAATGAACTAAAATAAGATATGTTTTGTGAAAGTGATTATCAAATTCATTAGTCCTGTTATGCATCATTTCATGATTAGTTCAAGGGTTTTTTATATATAAATGGATTTTCATTATGATTGAAGTATAGTACTAATTTCATTCTACATTAATTTTTATTGAATTCTGTGAAATATATTGGTCTATAACCTATTAGATTTAGGTGACCCCACACTAACTGAAGAATTCAACCAACTAGATGAGGGTCCATTTATAAGGTATCATTGTTATAAAGATTTATAAGTTTATGAAATTCGGTTTCATGTTATGAATGTCGATGAAAAACAAGAAACACAAAATAATGGAATTGGTTATCCATCCTTCCATTTTTGTTATTATTGTGGTCAATTGAAATACATCCTTGAAGTTGTATATACGCACAGATTGAAATAAATATTGTTAAAGTGTAATTGGTTTGATCTAGTCCATGGAAGTAAAATCGATCAATATCAGTTTACATTGGTGAATCTTACCATTATTTTATACTATGATGAATGAGTTGTTAATGAACCTTTCATTTTGACTTCACAAGTAGAAATTTTTTTCTTCATTACCTCTCTATCTAATCTAAATAGGACAGATATTGTGAGAATTTCTTGGAAAGGAGTGTTTTTAATTGAATGAGATCAACCCAAGACTATTTCTATTGTTGCACAATAGCTTGATCAACACGCTGTAGTTCAACATGAAGAAGATATGCATTGGGTTAGAGAGACCATTGAAGTAGAAATGGTCTATTTTCATGTTTAATTAAATGTATGATTGTTTTCCCTCTCTTCAGTTTAAAACAATTTTTTTAATTATTTAACTTTTTATGAACTAATTAACTATTTTTTATATATTTATTTCCTCTATCTTTGATATATAAATTCATGAAAAATGACACGAATTAGAGTAAAAATAATTAAAGAAATTATTTTTCAGAAAAATAAAAAAAAATCCAATAATATTTATATTATAAAACACAGAAAACCATAAAATATATGTAAACTGTGATAAGAAAATAATAACAAAATTATGCTAATTGTGCCCCCCCCCCATTGAGAGGCACTGGTTGTGGTATTTCATCATGTAATTCTAACATGACCTTTGATGTATCATTCGACGATACATACCATCCTGTGGGAGTTGGTTCCCCTACATTTATTTTCCAGCTGGGTTATATCATATGCAACCCACAATGATTTTGGTTGAATACATGTGACTAGGCTTCATTCCCCAAGGATACATTAGATTGGCTATGGAGGAAATTTTAGGTAAGAGGACCATTTTAGTTTCTTAGTTATGTTAAACAAATACAAATATGTGTGATAATTTTTTTCTTAAATAGAATAATCTAAGAGTATGACCCAATGATTATTAGCTAGTGTGTATGGAATAATGTCATAAAATGTGGAATGATTATAAAGGGAGAGTTGAGAGGGAGCACTGGGTACCGAATGTGGGTGCCCCATACATTCTGCGAAGGTCCATTATGCGACCTCTTCTTCCACAGTAGAGGCACCTTTTCTTTGGCGTGCCATTCATATCATCATTATTATTGGTTGTAGGTTGCTTCAGAGTTTTCTTAGCTCTCTTCTCCTTTTCACACCCCAAATAAGCCTTTTTTACTTTTGTTCTTTGCCTCTGCATATGTTTTGGCCTTTCCATCATATCAGAATATGTATATGCAGGGTTAGTACATACCAACATTCATTATAATAGTAACCACTTCTCTTTCCATAATCATAGAAGTATTCCAGGCACTCAAATCTATTCTTGATAGATAAATTATTCTTCATCTATGAATTATGATTAAATTCTGTAGGATTTCTCATCTCACAAGATCTACTCCGCCTTGATACTGGCCTTTTATAGTTATCATGAATTGACAAATTATGAAAAGATTCAATGGCCTTAAGCCCAAATTTCAAACAACACTAACACTATCAAAAAAATCTTGATTTATTATTCTTTGATATAATTCAGTTAGTTTTGGCATCATCTTGTTTTTGGATAGTATGATTCTTCATCTGATCTCTTTGAAGGGAACACAAATTAATACTCTTCTTCATATCCACATTTGATGATATGGTATATTTTTCATCAGTCTTCTTCACCCATGATTGTCCGGAATTCTTTTTGCAACCCATACTTATATAGATGAAACAGTATTAGTACAAATAAAATATTCCTGATCAAGGGTTACCTGATTCCATGATCTTTCAACTGATTTATCTTTAGATAATATCAGACTCTTTTTTCCACTTCAATGGGTTTTGTCCTAAATAATAATCCTTTCAAAATTACTCATGGAAGATTTTCTGATCTCATCATTATATGAAGATTCAACTTGGATGATCTCTAGATTTCTCAACATGACCTCCAACTCATGATATTTCAGATATAGAGAGTTCTTATTGTCTTCATGTGATTTCAAAATATCTTCACATTCTTTAATATATTTCAAATTAACTTCCATTTCAAGACATTTCATGGGAATTTTTATCATCCTCAACAATTTTCATTTTTCCTTCCCATTTACTCTTCATATTCTGAACTCAATCATCATGAATTTGATTTGCTATCAGTTGAGAATTATTCAACTCTTTAACTATATTAATCTTATCCTCTAGATTGGATTCATTAACATTTATGGAGGTTCTATGTAATTTTTCTAATGCATGGATCACTTCTTTATGAAGTACCTCAGTCACATCCTTCTCACAATCATTCCTTTATAATTTATCTTCAATAAAAGTGAGGTTTTCTTTGCATTTAAATATAAACTTTTCTTTTGATTCTTCAAGATGAATATCTCATCCATGTCTTCAATTTACAAATGAGAGTCCTTGATATTCATGGTATATTTATATGATTCCTCAAGAGTGTCAATCATCTCAGTATGAACCTTCTTAGTTACTTATTTCTCACATATTTCTTTTCAATTGTTCTTAAACATATGAGAAATCTTTATTGCAAAGTGATACACTTTCTTCATGGTATATTTATATGATTCCTCAAGAGTGTCAATCATCTCAGTATGAACCTTCTTAGTTACTTATTTCTCACATATTTCTTTTCAATTGTTCTTAAACATATGAGAAATCTTTATTGCAAAGTGATACACTTTCTTCTTTGGCATCAATAATTTGTGAGAGAAGCTTATATCCTCGAACCTTCATTTCTAAGGCTTAGTCCATTTCCTCAACTTCTTTTTCAAGCTATGACTTTTCATCATATAGTTCCTTGATAGAAGAAAATATGTAGCTGAAAACTTTGATAGGAACATTCTTTAGATGTTTTTTGATTTCTGAATAAAAATCACTGAGTGATTCAACAAATTCTTCTTATTGCTGCTTGAAAAATACTCATCAAAAGGATCTTTATCACCTAATTTAATAGATACTAATGACAGACTTCCATTATGACTATATTCAGATTGTGGTAAACCCTCTTTCTTCTTCAAATTCTTTCTCAGTTTCTTTCCTCTTTCTTCTTTCTATTCTTCAAGGTTTTTTTAGAGACCTCCATGTTGTCACTGACAGAGATAGGAAATGAACATACCATCTGAAACAACTCTATTACTTTGAATTCAAAAATTCACTTCATATAAGTCTGATACAAACAACTGGAACAATAAGACAGATCCAATCAAAGGTGTAACCTATGCTCTGATACCAATTGAAGTGTCCATTGGATCATGAAAGTACACTGAGGGGGGGGAGGGTGAATTAGTGTACACAAATTTTAACAATATTTCATTTCTTCTCTCTTACCCCTTTTTAATTTGAACCGCGGTACTTGTTATAATTAATGGATCTTCCCTGTTTACAAGCAAAATTATACTACATGAAAGACAGAAAGGAAATATAGCACAACACAGAATATTTTTACAAGGTTGTCCCCTGAGATAGGTGACTATGTCCTTGGTGTGTTCGGGATGAATCGAGACACAATTTCTCCACTAGAAATGAATCAAAAATTACAAGTGGGTTGGTCAGTTAACACCCCAAAAACCAAGGTGGGTAGGTATGAACCATTTCCCAAATTATATAGGAATCCCACCAATGTTCATCATACTGGAATCCCACCATTTTTCTACAATTTAAACATTGAACACAATGAGAAATATCACAAGAACTTCAAGATGTCACTGAAATACAAAATTGATCATCCACTTTAAGCCATTGAAATAAACCTATTCTGCACTTTCTCACATAAACTGAAAATCTACGACTGTCGGTGAATATAATCAACAACACTACATTCAAGTCGTTTCAATATGCTCTCCTAAATTTGTTGAAGTTATCACTTCCTCGTCAAGTCACTGCAATATCATAATGAACAACTAAAGATACATCAATGAACTATAAATCTTCTTATTCATTTCATCCCTAAAAAATATTGATTCATCTCAACTCAATTATTACACACAACAACATAGTGTGTTCTCACTGCATGAAATTCTCATCATCACATGCAGATATTTAATGCATGTAATTATCCCCACTATTTCTATGTCTTCTTTGTGAAATAAAAAATGCACAACAATATATATTCTCTTGAACTTCTTTGTGAAAGAACACAATGCTAGGACATACACGCAAATATTATTCTCATTTTAATCACCATTACACTTTCATGCATTCATTATTTCACGTACATGAATACTTCAACACACTTATTTTTACAAATAACCCATACCTTCTTGCAAGCTTATTCATGTTATTATATAACCACATATTCATAAGCTTACTCACCATCTTCAAATACACATTGAATAAAACATAGTGTCCACTTTTATGTTTCTTTGTACACACACCATGTATGCACATACACAATGTTTGTTTATCCAATATCATCAAATCTTAAGTCATCACATGTGCATGGGCATGCATATGCACAAATTCACTATTCAAAGTGTGTCAAGAAAATGAACACTACCTTTTCAAATAAAGATCTTAAGTGTGTGGACTTCTCCTTCAAACTCACTGTAGTTCCACCTTCATGTACGAAAACCTGAATGGGTTTTGGTTGTTAATGCGTGCAAGTCTTTGCAGACAGGTGTGTGTGTTAATCGCATTATATACTTTCTAATTCTTAATGAATGAACTGAAACCTTCTGCGTGGAAGACAAGTGGGCATAAATTCTTACTTCTTTGCACAAACCATGGAGGTATGTAAATAAATCAACCTGGTGTTAATGCGGTGAACACTTCCCCATTATGGGTTATCTCTTTATATATGCATTGAGTCTGTTGTTTCATAAAAGCAGCTTCTGAGACCACTATGCCCCCTGTCAATGCAATAAACACTTCCCCTTCATGGGCTCTTTATATGTGCATTGAGTCTACTATTTCATGAAAGTAGCTGCTGAGTCTGCTGTGCCACCTATCAATGTGATGAACACTTCCCCTTTATGGGTTCTCTCTTTATCTATGCATTGAGTCCACTTTTTCATGAAACCAGATGTTGAGTTAACATGTCCCATACTTGTTCCAATGTCACAGAAGCCTTGATTGAAAGCGGTGAATAGGGAAGAAGCTCAATGATCACCTCAAACTATCAAATTCCATGAAACCAGATTCCTGAACCTAGGGTGGAGAGAACCATTCCCAACATAAATTTAGATCAGTGCACTGATGGAGGGGAAGAGAGAGTGAAGCCCCAACAGTGAAATGGAGTATCCCCCCCTGATGATAGGAATGATATTGGAGGGATCTGGTATAGTAAAGAAAGAGCATTATACCCTTGCTGATATTGCAGGTGAGTGAAATCTAAATATGTGTGTTGTTATTTTTTAACCAATTTGTTTTACAAATCTGATAGGTATTTTTCTAGTACCCCATGAACATGGTTTAATGTTGGATCTCCTGGCTCGAGCTTCGTTCACCTCATGTTGGCTTGGGCTGGTTCAAATAATAATCACAACATCTAAATAGAATTCCAAATACAAATACATCATTTTATTATCAATTTAAATCATCTTCAATGTTTTAGTTTCAATTTCCCATAATTTATGAAACAAATAAATTCTTGTTCATATTCATTAAAAATCCATTTACAATCATTGAAAATTTGTTAAAGGCTTGGGAGGGTGTCCCAAATGCCTCCATGGACGAGATTTAATGCTGGCTCTTCCCATAGTGGCTTGCCCAGATTGAATAATAATCATGATGTCTAAATAAAATTCCAAATATAAATACATTGGTTTTTTTAACAATTTAAATCAAATTCAATCAATTAGTTGCAATCACCCATAATTTGGTAAGAAACAATTTTCTGTTCATATTCATTAAAAATCCATTTTAAATCATTTAAATTTTCCAAAGGCGTGGGAGATGCATCCCAAATTTTTCCAAGAATGAGATTTAATGCTATCTCACCCTGATCATGCTTAGTTCTCCCCATGTTTTCTTCTCTAATTCAAATAATAATCATTAAGTCTAATTAACATTACAACTAAAAAAATATGATGTTTTTTATAAATTTAAATAAATTGTAATGTTTGAGTTGTAATTTTCCATAATTTGATAAAATAAATAATTTGATGTTCGTATTAATTAAAAATCCATTTAAAATCATGGAAATTGCTAAATTCATTGGAGGGGAATCCCAAATGCCGCCATGCATGGATCGAGCTTGGTTCACCTCATTTATGCTTGGATGGTTAAAATAATAATCATGTAGTCTAAATAAATTTCCAAATACAAATACATCGTTGTTTTATCATTTTAAATAAACTTTAATGTTTGGGTTTTTAACTTCCCATAATTTGATAAAACAAATAATTTCATGTTCATATTCATTTAAAATCCATTTAAAATCGTTGAAAATTTCTAAGGCATGGGAGGGGAATCCCAAATTCCTTGATGCATGGGATTTAATGATGGATCTCTCAATTTGGGCTCAGTTAACCTCATTTTGGCTTAGCTGATTAAAATAATAATCATGAAGTCTAAATAAAATTCCAAATACAAATAAATCATTTTTATCAATTTAAATAAACATTTATGTTTCTATTGAAATATCACTTAATTAGATAAAAAATGATCTCAGGTTCATATTCATTAAAAATCCATTTAAAATAATTGAAAATTTCTAAAGCCATTGGAGGGAATCACAAATTCCTATATGTATGAGATTTAATGTTAGCTCCCTTGACTTAAGATCAATTTACCACATTTCAACTGATTATAATTTGGGTAAGATGAAATTTGGTATTCATCAGTTCACAACACATTTATATTATTGAGGTTGGTAGAAGAAGAAGATCGTGAATCTCTTTGTTTGCTGCTAGTAAGAGGTAAGAAGATATATGTTCATGCTGCTAAGAAAGTAACAAAGTGAAGAAGAAGTTTGTGAAAGAGCAAAACAGAATTGTGACATCAAGTGGAAGACTCTCTTGGTGTTACAAACCTTTATCAACAAAATGGATATTATCTTCAAAGGTAGTATAAAGATCCATCTAAGTGATGTAAAACTTGAGCGGTCATTTTAATATAGTGAATTGAAAGTGAAAGGGTATTTCCCACTTGATATAACCATATTCAAATTATTACATTCTTGTGGTTGCGTCGTTAAGATTATTTTCTAGACCATGCCATGGACTAGATACTCTTAGAAAGTTGTGAGACCTTGTAAAAATGTCATGTTGTTGACTTTACTGCTTTAATATTCTTTCATGCAACAGGTAAGAGAGAATAATAGAATCGAGGTCCTAATAGGTCAAATAGGTAAAGGGATAAAATCTGGAATTGGATTAAAATGTATCCAACACTGATTCACCCCATCTTAGTGTTAGGAATATCCCAAACTGGTCCTTTCACATGTATTGAGGAAAGGTTCACCTCTGTTAAATTTTCTACAGTGAAATCAACTATATTTAGAAGACTTGAGTTTGATTCATGACTAAAAAATGAAGTGTAGTTTTAGTGAAGATTCAGTTACCTCTGAGAAAAATTATATATCTACGACGACCATGATGAACAAGAAAAATAAAGAGACGATAAGGTTGAAGAAGAAGTCCCTCTTATCTAAATAAGAGGAAGTACCTATTTCTCTATGCCATTCTGACAATGAAGACATAGCCGACTTGGAATGCAATGAGAAGATTGCTCAAGTTTCCACCAAAAATATGGATAACCTTCCTTCCTATAACGATCAAAATTTATGTGTTAGTACATTTATAAACATTCCTCAAGATGGAAATACTAGCACAAGTGGTGATGATGATCAATCTATTACTTCTCAAGAATTATCAGTTCATATATTAACAGTTATTATGCATGGTATTTCTGAATAAAGATAATCCCTTGTTTGCGGATGCATTCAATGCATGAAGTAAGAGATTTCCCACTTATAAGAAGAAGCCATTGTTTTAGAGAATAGATTTCAAAAAAATATTGATTGTCTAAAACTCTCCAGATAGGTTGGAACCTTTGAATCAACAGAGGGAACTTGAAATAATTTCCTCAAAATAGATCAAAGAAGATGAAGAGAAAGAGGGAGTTAAAAAGACTCTAGAAGAAAATACCATTGCACTTGAAGATAAATTGAAATATAGCATTGATGTCAATGGTTTATAATTGGAAGAAATATCCACGAAGATCAAGGAACATGACTCTTTGATTCAGGAAAAAGTTGAGCTACTTGAACATAAAGTTGAATGAATGAAGAAGGCTTGTGAAGAGAAGATTATTACAATTGAAGAAAAGAAAATCATTCACAATATGGAATGTCTAGAATTGGTAGCTAAGTTGGCCAATATTGATAAGAATAATATTGAAACTTCATTAAAGGAGATAGATATTACTAGTACTCAATGTTCATTGGAGGATTCTAAGGTTAAAATACCTCCAATATGTGGTAAGAAGATCATGATTTCCTTCAATGATCTATCACAAGAAGCTGAGAAGAATCAGGTACCATTCATATTAGGTACCATTCATACCATCTTTTACTAATGTTACTAAATATATTACCATTAAAAATGTAGTTTTTTTTAAAAAAAATAACAAGTATGGATGAATAAAGACGATAATAAACCTACCACCATGACTAAGGTGGATAGAAAAGAAGGTGTGTAATTTTTCCCCACAGAGAGAAAAACAAATCATAAAGAAGACCCAACAGTTTGATATATAAGATATCAAGAAATCAATATTTTTGGGTCAATGTTGGTTCTTCAATAGATTTTCATATTGTGCATTAAATTTTTGGTACAATCCTCAACATGTAAAAGCACAAAGGAAGCCTATCTGAAGGGGGGTGAATCCATATAAGAAGAGGCAACATCCACATGTCCAGAAGCATCTCTATACTGTAAAAAAATTGGAATGCTTGATAACATTAGTGATGTATGCAATGGTAGTGGTCACAAGGTTAGTACATGCTAATCTCAACATGTATCCAAATATGATAAGAAAAGAAGATCAAAAAATCTTAATTGGAATGAAGAAGAAACCTGGAGAAGTTATCAGAATAATATTGTGAATATAAATCCTCCCAGGATGGTACAAATGTATAATGGTGAGAAAACAGTGGATTCTAAATCAAAGAAGTTGAAGGCTAGGGCTTCCAAAAGAACTAATAAGTGGGATGACACTCAGAAGAACCCATATAGATGATCTAAACATGCACCCAAAATTCCAAATGACATGTTAGTTATCTGGCCTAAGGATTTAGAAATAATGATAAAATTGAAGATACAGAAGCTAAAGCTAGTGAAAAAGGGAAAGAAAATATTCCACTTGATGAATAAAAATTTCATGAGGGTTTTTCAAGAAAATGAAACTCTTTTGTTAGAGAAGTTATATGCGATAGATGTAAGAAATCTGGACACATTGCAAAAGTTTGTTTAACCTCACTACCAGAACAAGAAACAATCCTCACGTGGTGTAATAATGTATCGTCCATGAAGGATGTTAAGAAAAAAAATTCTCCATGCAATGTATAAGAGGATGTGAGGATATCCATGTTTCCTCAAAATAAATCAGGACATATGTTTAGATGTGAAAGCATGAATACTGGAGAAAATGGAGGAACTTGTTTGAGAAGATAATATCTTCCTTTCTATTCATATTAATGAATCACGGAGGATCCTAATTATTACCTTAATCTTTGACTACTGTATTTGTTCTTATAATTTAGGTAATTGAAGGTGAATCATATTCTTTGGGGAAGAATGTGATAAGTAGTAAGTGTTGTCAAATCTTGATAAAAAATATGAAGAAGATACCATACTTGAATGGTTCATCAAGTAATATTTAAATACTAATATGATGTAGGATAAACCTTGATGAAGTTAAAGAATGTGATGTCCTATTATGGATAGTCAGGGCAAAGAAGATTCCATATTGGTTTGATCTTATTTCTTGGTATTCTTAAGAAATTTTTTTCTAGAAGAACATATTTGGTGAAGTTGGGATTGTTGTCCAATAAGGACTATCAAAGTTGAAGACCCTTTCAAGTGTATTCTCCATACTGAAATGTCTTCAAATCCATTCTTGATGAAATCAACCATTATGAGGATAATGAGAAATCAACCATTATGACAATGTAAAATAACTCTATTTATACCATTGATACCAAAACAAAACTAAAAAAGGGTACCACAACAGAAGACTACTAACATCAAAGTACATAGCGGAAAACAAATCTAACAGAAATATAGAATAATTCAAAGACATGACTCCAAGATCCAACTCCAACTTCAAGTATCACAGAGCACCACTGAAGAAGTGTGATGCTTTCCATTTACTTGTGTATTGGTAAACAAAATCTGAAAAAGAACCAAAGTTCCAAAGAATGGGTGAACAATGAAACTCTGTAGATTTCCCCCAATGACTTCCCTACTCACACCATAAGGGTAGAACAAGTTAGAACCATTATATAAAACAATTTATATAATTTTTTTGAAATAGTTACATAGTTTAAATTAAAGCCAACTAGTTTCACACCAAAATGGTTTTCCAAACATAATAGTTTTCTAAGGAAAGAAAACAAAACATTCTTTAAACCATTTCACATTCCTTTTTGGCATACCCATTCAATCATTCACCACACACACACCCATGAATTCTTCTATAATAGTTCTATACTCTTTAGTGGTTTCTTGTCCATCCAATAAGTCATCACTAAGTGTCCAGTCTCCTTATTCTCCAATGACACACACTTCATATCCAGGGTCACGTACCTTTGTACCCTAATGGTATATTCCCTATATTTATGCTCATGTCAAAATCATGAACCCACAGAACCCATGTATTCCAAAACCATTTCAAACAAACAAATTAAATCCATTTCAATAAAAAAATTCCTTTATTGAAAGCCATTCCAACAAAAAATTTTCCCAAATCCAAAAAATACATATTTTAAAATCAAGAAACAAATCCATTTGCACAATCAATTTCTAGAAAACCACAAACCATCAATAAAGAGGGTTTCAACCATGATTTTCACACCAGTTTCACAAAATTTTTTATGAAATTTAAACAATTTGAAACTAATAATTTAAGTTATAATTAGAAGAGTTGAGAGTGAAGCCACCTACCTAGAGTGTTTTGGTGAAAACAAAGAATATCATGAAAACGCCCACAAAACAGGGTTAAATCTCCAAAAACCACCTTAGATCTCTTCCCATATCATCAAAAAGGATAAATCTAACCATTATTTACATTAAAAACCTTATATCTATCCACATAAGACTATATATAATAATATGATAAAGGGAGGAAAGTATATCTAAGAACTATGAAAAAATACCACAAAAGGACACTTACTGAGGGAATCAGGCATCAACGCACCATGAAACACCTTCAGATCACTTCCAAATTGATGGAGAAAAAATCCTTGGCCTTTTGGAGGAATAAATACTGAGTTAGGGTTGATTTGGTGAAAAAATGATGTGTTTAAACTTAATCCCAACCTAGATCCACTTTTTTTGGATCTTGTTTTTAAACCGTGCATGATTAATCGTGCAGTTAGGAAAACCATGTGCTGACCATGTGGCAGTCTCTACCTCGGGGAGTACCTTGCATAGTTGGCCGAGATATTTAAAAAAACCATGTTCCAATCGGGAAAATACTCCTTGTCCCACTTTGAACGGTTACTCCTGGGTAGTCGCACAGTTTTTCCAAACTGTTCACCTAACCAGACACCCCTGTCTCATTGTGTACAGTTTCCTATAGGAGTTTCATAGCTTTCACTAACTGTGGTACAACTGTGCACCTATATAAAAGCCTTATAAATATTCCAAAAGCCTTCCAAACCCTCCCAAACATTACCCACACACTTTAAATACTTAAAATACATAATGAAAGGGTTACATTCTAGAAACTGGGGGTGTTACAATGAAGGATAAACACACCATATAATTAGTGTATGAAGGGTTAAAAATAAAGAAATGGTTATATGGATTTATATTTTAAGATAAATTGTGAAGGGCTTGAAGATTTTTTTTGAATTCATAGAATTAGATGTTATTCTTGAGGAATTATCCATGTTGTTAACTTTGAAGATTAATGAACTGATCCTAAGTTCAAAGTACATGTGTCATAAGAGAAACATTGTTTACAACAAAGAAGAAGGTTGATTTGATGTTCTTTGGAATTTCTTTTCCAAAAAGTATTGAATAAGTGGAATTGAGGTTCATGTGGTATTTTAATGTTTCATGAGAACCATGGAAGTGTTATCTTGAGGAAAATTGAGATTTTAGTTTTCATAAAGGATAACCACACAATATAAATAGTGCATGAAGGGTTAAAGATGGAGAAATTGTTAGATGAATTTATATATGAAGGGAAATTGTGAAGGGCTTGAAGAATCATTATGGATTCAAATCATTGGATGTCACTCTTGAGAAATTATCCATTTTTGTTAAATTTTATGATTGATGAACTGATCCTAAGTTCAAATTACATGTTTCATAAGTGAAAAATTGTTTAGAAAAAAGAATAAGTATGATTTGATATTCTTTGGAATTTATATTCCAAAATGTATATAAGTAGAGGAATTGAAGATAATACAATATTTTAATGTTTCATGAGAACAATGAAATTGTTAAATTAGGGATCATTGAGACAGTAGTTTTCATGAAGGAGAACTGCACCATATAATTAGTGCATGAAGGGTTAAAGATAAATAAATGATTATATGGCTTTATATTTGAAGATAAATTGTGAAGGGATTGAAGAATTATTACAGATTCATATAATTGAATTTAAATCTTGAGAAATTATCCATTTTTGTTAATTTTTACGATTGATGAACTAATTATAAGTTCAAAATACATGTTTCCTAAGTCACACATTGTTTTCAAAAAAGAATAAGGATGATTTTATGTTCTTTGGAATTTGTATTCCAAAAATTATAGAAGAAGAGGAATTGAAGGTAATTCATTATTTTAATGTTAAATGAGAACCATGAAAGTGTTAACTTTAGAAACATTGATCTTGTAGTTTCCATGAAGGAGAAACATGTCATATAATAAGGGCATGAAGGGTTAAAGATGATGAAATGTTTAGATGGATTTATATTTGAATGTAAATTGTGAAGGGATTGAATAATTGTATAATGGAGTTCTAAGTGTGGAGATATCCATGCATTTCATATTGAAATCCATTATATACATAGTTTTTTAACTAGGTTTTTGTTGATTTTTTTTAAAAGTATGGGTTGAGCTGACATGGAAGCCTCAATCGAGAGCTTATACGGGACACTGGGTCGACACGTCCAAAGAAGGCCATCCGGGTAAGCATGCAGGCAGTATCTAATGTTGTGTGTAGGCCATGGGTACCCCCCAGAGGCATGTATGATGTGGGATAATATCTCGCAAATAAGTGGGAGTATAGAATTCCCATTGAACCGGTACTGGGTGGTACAGGGAGGGGGAGAGTGGAATTATGATCCACTCCCCACAGTGCTTGATTTATATAGTATGGATAAACCAAGAGAGGATTCAATGTGGGATGGGGTTTAGTGTGTGTTGTTCACCAGTTTAAATAATTGGATCGATCATGGTTTCCATCACATCTCATGACCGCTCATTTAAATTCATGTCGTCTGATCTCCCATGACCTTTACATTCAAAATGAGGCACATATTTATCACCTAATGTCATCATCTTTCTCCTAGATTCCCTCAACAACACCATTGTCTAATGAGAGATGTCAACCAAACAACCAATGATCAAATAAGATTCTGCCATGATTATTCTATGGTCTAAATAATGGGACGAACAAGATCAAAATATCATGAAACTACATTTTCATAACTCACATGAATAAATTCAAGAGGAAAGCCTTGTCTGAACTGCAAATGCAGTTGCTGGAGGGCATTCAACCAGTTGAGTTCCATGGATGAACTTCATGTGTTTGGGGAAGATGATTCTCATGTGTTTACGAATACATGCAGGTGATATGAACACCATTAATAAATAGTCTTATCATGATGGAAGAACACTATGAAATGTGGTGTAACTTTACACGTGTTTGAAGAATTAAAATCTAAGTCATTCAAGAATTTAAAGAGATGATTCACATGGAATAAAGATAAGGATTTGAATGCTATATAAGGATATGACACCTTTACAATAAAAGAAGATCACCCTCGACTAATAGGTTCTACTGCTACTCATATTATTTCAATAGATCACATTTTCAATAAAAAAAGAGCATCTACAAAGAACTCTTTTGTGTGGAGAGGAAAAGAGTTTTGTGAAACATTGAGGCCTCATGAATAAGGGTATTCCCATGAAAAAATATGTTTTCATGAATGAGAATAATCCGTGGACATGAAAAAGGTGTTTACACCCTCTTCATGCATTGTGAATGAGTTTGGTATCATAAAGTATTCTCCTCTATGAAGAATAAATACTGCAAACACACAACTAGTGTGTAGACACTCTTGTCGTGCTTCATGAAGAAGAACTAGTTCCATGAATATTACTACTCAAGAAATAATGCATGATTTGTTTACTATCATAGTGTTTCATTATGTTTTTCCACATATAATCCATTACATGAAGATTTTGTGTATCCAGTTGATACACAATAGACAGATAAGAAAAAACCTACATAGTTTGTTTGTGCAAAGAGAACCAGACATGAAGCAAAGCGCATACTTTCTTGAGTAAGATAGTAACTCATATTTCTTGGGTTTTCATATGAAATCAAGTGTATGTATGCATATATCATTTCTAAACATGAGTTATAAAACAAAACTTGGTTGTTGTGTGAAGGGAGAGATAACTAAGGGATGAGGAAGAAGCTTTGGGTGTTGTTACATAAACAGTGAGGAGTAAGTACAATGTATAAAGGTCTACATATGATTTGAGGAAAAAAATTCATGCATAAATGTTTATTTCAAACAAAATATATAAAATGATAAAGATAAAAATGGAACCATGCTTGTATTGGGTTAAGAATTAAAGAAGAGAAAAATCTGATTTTGTGAAAGATTATTCTTGCATGAAATATCATTGAAGTTATGGTGAAATACAGTTTAATAAACATCCTCTCCACCACGAATAATATATGATAAAATATTCTACATTCACTCTCGATATTTTTTATCAAAGAATAATAATTTAATTGTGATGATTCTAATATTAGTTGAACTTCATTGATTTAATAATCACACAGGAGGATTGTGATTTCAATAACAAGAAGAAAAATAGATATCAGTGAATTTTGTTTTTTAATAAAGAAGAAAGAGAAGAGAAGAGAAGAATATTTGGTGATCAAATTGAAATCAACTGATTATAATTTGGGTCAGAAATAATTTAACATTCATAAGTTCACAAAACATTTATATTGTTTTGACTGGTAGAATAAGAATATTGTGAAGCTTTTAGTTTGTTTCTTGGAAGAGGTAGAAGAGTTACTTGAATACTAATAATCAAGTAAAAAAGTGAGGAAGAAGGTTTTGGAAGAACAAATAAGAACTATGAAACCCAACAGGTCTCAATAGGTAGAATACACTCTTTGTGTTACAAACATTTATCAACAAAAAGGAGACCATCTTCAGAGGCAGTATAAATATCCATCTATGTTCCGTAAAACATGAAATATAACTTCATTATAGTTCATTGAAAGTGAAAGGTTATTTATTAATTTATGTAACAACATTTAAAAGATTAATTTCTAGTGGTTGTGTGGCCAAGATTATTTCCAGACCATGCCAATGACTAGACACTCTTACTGAATAGTGAACCTTGTAAAAATATCATTTATTTTTCATTACTACATTAATATTATTTCATGCAATAGAGAAAATATAATGAGACAATCAAGATCCTTATAATTCAAAGAGGTAAAGTGATAAAATGTGGAATTGAATTAAAAATTCTACCATAGTGATTCAACCCCCCCCACAATGTTAGGAATATCTAAAACTGGTACATTAATAATTATCGAGGTAAGGTTCATATCTATTATATTATCTATAGTGAAATCTATTCACTTTTAAAGTCTTGAGTTTATTTTCTAACTCAACATTGAATTGCAGTTTTGGTGAAGATTTGGACACCTTTGTGTATAAGTCTATATCTACCACGAACATGATGAATAAGAAAAATAAATAGAAGGGGAAATTGAAGAATAATTCCCTCTTATCTAAAAAAGAGTAAGTATTTGTTTCTCTATGCCTTTCTAAAAATGAAGACATATCTAGCTTGGAAGGTAATGAGAATTTGACTCAAGTTTTTACTAAGAAGATAGATAAACTTCATACATATAGTGATTAGGATGTATGTGTTAGTACATTTAAAAACTTTACTCAAGATGAAAATACTAGCACAAGTGGTGATGATTATCAATCTACAACTTTTCAGGAATTATCAGTAGATATATTAAGAGTTATTCTGCATTCTATTTCTGAAGAATGATCATCCCTTGTTTTTGGAGTCTTTAAATGTATGCAGGAATAGATCAACCGACTTGAAGAAGAATATGATGTTTTTGATAAGATCTTGAAAACAAAAATTGTTGAGTGTCTAAATATATCAAGATAGGTTGAAACATTTGATGAAACAGTGAGGGAACATGAAATAAGTTCCTCAAAATTGATCAAATATGTTTAAGATAAAGAGGGAGTCAAAAAGACTCTATAAGAAAATATCCACACAGTTGAAGAGATATGGAAAAATTGCACTGATGTCAAGGGTTGAAAACTAGAAGAAATATCCAAGATGATCAATAAACTTGACTCTTTTATTTAGAAAAATGTTAAGCTACATGAATTTAAATATGAATGAATGAATAATTTATGGTAAGAGAAGATGATTATAATTAAAGATAATAAAATCATCCAATGTTTCAAATGTCTAGAATCGGTAGCTCAATTGGCCAATATTGAGAAGACACATATTGACACTTCACAAAAGGAGATCGTTTATAAATGTACTAAATGTTCATTTGAGTATTTTAAGGTTTAAGGAACTCCAAAATGTTACAATAATATCATGACTTCATTCAATGGTCCACCACAAATAGCTGATAAGAATCAGCTATCATCCATACCATATTGTACTAATGTTTCTAAACATGTTATCATAAAAAATGTAGGTTGTAAAGAGAAATATGAACAATTATGGATGAATAAATATGATAAGAAAACTATCACCATGACTAATGTGGATAGTAAATAAAGTATGGAATTTGGTTCCCATCAGAGAGCATAAAAAATCATGAATAATACCCAAAAATCTGATACAGAATATACCAGAAACTCAAGATTTGTGGGTCTATGTTAGTGCTGCAACATATTTGGGCAGTGTGACTTAAATGGTTGGAACAATACCTATAATGTAATAGGATGAAGGAATTCTATCTCAATGGAGATAATTTAAGAGAAGAATAAGTAACATCTATAGGTCCAAAAGCATATGTATAGTGTAAATAGATTTTTAATTCTTGATAACATTTGTGACGTATACAATGCTAGTGGTCACAAAGTTGGTACATGCTCATCTCAACATGTATACAACGACGTTAAGAAAATAAGATCACAAAATCATACATGGAATGAAGAAGCAACCTTGAGAATATATCATAAGAATTTTGTGAACATAAATCCTCCCATTAAGGTACCAAATAATAATGGTGAGAAAAACATGGATTCTAAATCCAATAATTTGAAGGGTAGTACATCCAAAAGGTGTACTAAGAGGGATGAAACTGAGAAGAACCCATGTTGAAGATCCAAACTTGAACATACATTTCTTAATGATGTGTTAGTTATCTGGTCTGAAGATTTTGAAAGAATGAGAAAAATGGAAGATGTATAATATAAAGATAGAGAAAAATGGAAAGAAAATATTCCACATGATGAAGAAAAATTTCATGACGGTTTATTAAGAAAATGAAACTCTAGTGTTAAAGTAGTTCCGTGTGATAGATGTAAGAAATATGGGATCATTGCAAAAGATTGGTTATCCTTACTACTATAACAAGAAGCAGTCCTCAAGAGGTGAAATAATGTATCATTCATGAAGGTTATTAAGATGAAATATTCTCCACACAAATCAGAAGAGGATGTGAAGAGATCCATGTTGCCTCAACATAGATCAAAACATATGTTTAGATGTGAAAGAATTAATACTGGTGAAAATTAGGCAATTTGGTTGAGAAGATCATCTCAATCTTGTTATTCATATTTATGAAGTAAGGATGATCCACCTTATTCCCTTAATCTTTGAGTATTTTATTTGTGCTTATAAGCTAGTTATTTGAAGGTGAAGCATGTTCTTAGTGGGAGAACCTAAGAAGTAGTAAGTGTGGTAAATTCTTGATAGCTAATCTGAAGAAGTTACCATCCTTGATTGATTCCTCAATTGATATTTAAATACTATTATGACGTAGGATCATCCTTGACAATGTTGAATATTGTGATGTTGTATTTTGGATATCTAGGTTAAAGGATATTCCATATTGGATTGATCTTATTTATTAGTATTTAGAATAAAAAATGTTATATAAGATCATTCATAGTGAAGTTGTGAAAGTTGTCCAATATGGACTATTGCAAGTTTAAGAACCATTCTCTGGTATTCTCCATACTGTAGTTTCATTAAATCAATTCTTGATGAGATCAACCATTATGAAGATAATGAGAAATGTTTCCCTTAAGGGGGAGACAAATGAATAAGCTTCTATAATTATTATTTCAATTAGTATCAAATCTTAATATTCTAGAAATTTCTTGAAGATCATATCATTGGCAATGGTATGTATCTATTAATCTATCATCCTAGGTTATCAAAAATAAAAAAAATTACAAAGGGGTAGAAATTAAATTAATCAATTGCTTATGAAATGTGGAAGTCCCCCATGGTAATTTATACTATTTATTAAACATGAATATATTTTTTCTATTTGTTGAAGTTGGTGCAGGAGTTTCAGATTGATTTTTCTTAAAATGTTTTTTCTCACATTCAATAACTTCAGCCTAGAATGAAAGTGAATAATCCTAGAAGGAAAGTATATGATTTATCATTTCTTAATGTATCATGATCAGTTCGTAATTGATAGGTTTTTTTTCTATGTGAAATCCACTTGTTTTCTACACCAAGCACAACTCAAGTAGAATGTGAGTGAAATGATGGAGCACACATTGGATAAGTATGGAATGATAACCTTTTTCCCATGAACTTTGTATTTCTTGTCAGTAAGGGGGAGATAATGAAAAATTAAAGTTTAAAAGTTAAAGGGTTGGGAGAAGATAATATTTCAAAGTATTAACACAGTCATTTGGAAATAACTTTGAAGGTATTTCCAATAATGCAAAGGGGGAGTTTTAAGATCACAATTTTTAGGGATTGTGTTTGTTGTGAGATGATTTTCATTGGAAGACAATGATGACCAATGGAATAGGAAGTTTACATTGATGTTAATGTGATGAAGAAGTTCCAAAGTTAATGGAACTTGGATAATGTCATCATGTCTTGAAATTCAAAGAAATAAGTGAATGTTTTGAAGACTTTGAGTTTCATGGTGATTCATAGAGAATTGTTTTGGATTCCTTCATGGTGATTCCTAGAGAATTTTTATGGATTCCATCATCATGATTCTTGGATAATTGTAATAGATTCGTATCATTGTATGTCATGTTTGATAAATTCTTCATGTTGTTAACTATGAATACTGAAGAACTGATACTACGTTCAAAATACAAGTGTCATAAGTGACACAGTTTTTACAAAAAATAAGAAAGTTGATTTGATGTTATTTGGAATTTATATTCCAAAATGTATAGATGAAGATGAATTTAAGGTTATATAGTATTTTAATGTTGAATGAGAACCATGAAAGTGTTAACTTGGGGAACATTGAGATTGAAGTTTGCATGAAGGACAACCACACCATATAATTAGTTCATGAATGGTTAAAGATGAATAAATTCTTATATGGATTTATATTTGAAGATAAACTATAAAGGGATTGAATAATTTTTATGGATTCATAGCATTGGAAGCCATACATGAGAAATTATCTATGTCGTTAACTCGGATGAATCATGAAAAGATTTGAAGTTCAAAATATATGTGTAATAAGTGACACATTCTTTTTCATCGAATAAGAAGGATGATGTGATGTTATTTGGAATTTATATTCCAAAAAGTATAGAAGAAGAGTAATTTAATGTCATATAGTATTTTAATGTTACATGAGAACCATGTGAGTGCTATCTTGAGGAACATTGATATTATAGATTTTATGAAGGATAACCCTTCCATATAATTAGTGAATGAAGGGTTAGAGATGAAAAAAGGTTATATGGATTTATAATTTAATAGAAATTATGAAGGGATTGAAGAATTATGTACTCGAGTTCAAAGTGGGGAGGTGTCCAATCATTTCATATTGAATTCCATTATATACTTGGTTTTTTCACTAAGTATTTTTTGGGGGTTTATTTAAAAAGAATGGACTATGTTGACTAGCCAGCCTCAACTAAGAGCTTATGTAGGACACTCAGTTGACCATGCCTAAAGGAGGCCATCTAGGCCAGCATGCATAGGTAGAATGGATTTCCTTGTGTCAGCCATGGGTACTCCCAAAGACATGCTTGATGTGGTCCAATATCCCGCAATGAAGTGGGATTAGAGGGCGCCTGCAAAACTGGTACGAAGCACTACCAGGGAAGAGGAGAATTATGATCCTCTCCCAGCAACGCTTTATTTATATAGTGTGGAGAATAATATGAGAGAATGTGAAAGGTTTTTAAACCCTCATTGTTCTTTAAAAAGGAGGTCAGTTCCACAAATCTTTATACTTTTATAGAGAATAAATATTGCTAACACACAACTAGTGTGTAAACACACTTATCATGCTTCACAAAGTAGAACCAGTTTGATGAAGCTTACTGATCGAGCCACAATGAATGAGTTTTTTACTCTCATGGTGTTTCTTGAAGCTGTTTGACATATAAACCAAACATTAATATACTATGTATCAGTTGATTCACAATAGATAGAGAAGAAAAAACCTACAAAGTTTATTTGTGCTAAGAGAACCAAATGTGCTCCTAAGTACATACTTGAAAGAGTAAGAAGTGGAAATCATATTGTTCAAGTTTTCATATGAAACCAAGTGTATTAATTCACATACTATTGATAAAAACAGTTTAAGAAAACCAAAAATTATTGTTGTGTGAAGTGAGAGAGAAAGAAGGGAGGAGAAAAAAGCTTCATGTGTTTTTACATAAACTGTTAGCAGTAAGTGCACTGTCTGAAGTTTTTCAAATGATTTGAAGAATAAAAAATTCCATGAATAAAATTTTTACTCAAAAAAATACATAAAATGATAAAGATAAAAATGGAGATGGGACATGAACATGAACCATTAATGTATTTAGTTAATAATTCAAGAGGATTAGAATATGGGTTTATGCAAGATTATTCTTACATGAAATATCATTGAGGGTAAAGTGAAATTTAGTTGAACAAAAATCTTTTACACTAAGAAAAATAAAAGATAAATGATACTACATTCACTGTTGATATTTTGTATCAATGTAGAATAATTTAATTGTGATGATTCTAAGATGATCTGACCTTCCTTCATTTAATAATCATAAATGAATTTTGTGATTCTGGCAAGAATAAGAAGAAGAGGGCTCAGTGAGTTCGGTTTTGCACTGAAGAAGAAATAGAAAATAAGAGAAGAAGATTTGGTGACCAATTTGATATTGGGAGATTATAATTTGTGTTATAATGAATTCAATATTCATTAGTTCACAATGAATTTATATTATTTTGACTAGTATAAGAAGAAGATTGGGAAACATTCAGTTTTTTGTTGGGAAGAGGTAAGAAGAGTTACTTGCATGTTGCTAAGCAAGCAACAATGTGAAGAAGAAGGTTGTGGGAGAGAAAAGAAGAACTGTGAGATCCAACATGTCTCAATATGTGGAAGATTCTCTTGGTGTTACAAACCTTTGTCAACAAAAAGGAGGTTGTATTCAAAGGTAGTATAGAGATCCAGTTAAGTGATGTAAAACATGTACTGCCAATTGAATATAGTGTATTCCAAGTGAAAGGGTCTTTCCTACTTGTTGTAACCACACTTAAATGAATTATTTCTAGTAATTGTGTGGTGAGGATTATTTCCAAACCATGGTAAGGACTGGCGACTGTTACTGAGTAATGAACCTTGTAAAAATATTGTGTGCTTTGTCTTTACCACTTTAATATTATTTCATGTGACTGGTAAAAGTGTAACACCCCAGAATGATAAAGGGTTAAATGACTAAATGATATGACTCATGGTAACAAGGCGAACCTTCCTTTTCAGGAGCATACCTGATTAGAACTCCACAATTAAGCGTGCTTGGCCTGGAGTAGTGATCAGGATGTGTGACCTTATGGGATGTTTCCTATGGTGTGTGCGAGTGAGGACAAAGCACACTGGAAAAAACATGTGTAGGACTGTGGGGACAATCATTAGTTAGATGACCTGTTTGGGCACATGGGTGGGCCCTAGGGTGGGGAACATGTGTTTGCGGGGCAACTGGTGATACCTGGTGGGCTAGGACTCGACGACCATGTTAAGGTGGGGTGTTTGTGCTGTCACCAGGACCCGGTTGTTACATTTGGTATCAGAGGTGGTACCCAACCTTAAGTGCAACGCACTGCCTGGGTTGAGTTGTAGGGCCCACAACAAGGACGTTGTGCTCTAAAGGGGGCGGGGGTGATTGTAACACCCCAGAATGATAAAGGGTTAAATGACTAAATGATATGACTCATGTCAATAAGGTGCACCTTTCTTTTCGGGAGCCTACCTGATTAGAACTCGATAGTTAAGTGTGCTTGGCCTAGAGTAGTGATCATGATGGGTGACCTTCTGGGAAGTTTTACAGGTTGTGTGTGAGTGAGGACAAAGCACACTGGAAAGGACATGTGTTGGCATGTGGGGGCAATCATTAGTAAGATGACATGTTCAGGCACATGGGTGGGCCCTAGGGTGGGGACCACATGTCTGTGGGGTAACTTGTGGTACCTGGAGGTCCAGGACCTAATAACCATGTTAAGGCGGGGTGTTTTTTCTTTCACTAGGACCCGGTTGTTACACCTTAGTAACGTCCCAGTTCCGGAAGCCACCCAGATATGCCCCGTACCCGGTTGATCACATAACCTCAAGCGCATTTCCCCAAACGCCATAGGCTACTGACTAGCAGCGATGACCTTGGGTGTGATAGTGGTAAAACTATGCCCTCATTGGCAGAGTAACACAGTGGAAATAAAACAAATAGCAATAGAAGAATCAGTCATAATCCAAGTGAAAGTAAACAACGGAATACTTGATATAATAAAATGGAGCAAAGATATATACGAATGATGCATGATACATATGTCTAGGAAAGTATCCAAACAAAGCACACTAGAAAAGACATGTGTTGGCCTGTGGGGACAATCATTAGTAAGATGACCTATTCAGGCACGTGGGTGGGAACCAGGGTGGGGACCACGTGTCTGTGGGGAAACTTGTGGTACCTGGTGGGCCAGGACCTGACAAACATATCAAGGTGGGGTGTTTGTGCTTTCACCGGGACCCGGTTGTTACATGGCCTCAAGCGCATTTTCCCGAATGCCAGAGGATGCTGACTAGCAGCGAGGGCCTTGGGTGTAATAGTGGGGAAACTATGCCCTCATTGGCAGAGTAACACAACAGAATTAAAAAAAATAGCAAGAGCAGAAGTAGTAATAATCCAAGTTAAAGTAAATAAAAGAAGACTCAATATAATAAAATGGAGCACACATATATATGAATGATGCATGATACATATGTCTAGGAAAACATCCAAACAAATCATAATGTTGGAATACAAAACAGTACTAAACCAAAGTATAAATGAAAATAGATAAATAGCTCCTCAGCATCGCAAGCCTCAACTTGGTCTCATGCTCTCCTACTCCACAAAAAATCAAGTACCTAAAGTAGAAGGGCGCTTGAACTTATCTATACCTGCAACAATATAATCTGTTTGGGCCCAAAATAATGACCCAAAAGGGTGTGAGACTAAATCCCAATAGGCAACCACCTGAAAATCTATGCCTAAAAGTCAGTGAATATATATGGAAGGTAATAAAACAAGATATAGTAAACAAGGAAATACTCAGTAGTAAACAATTACACATATCAAGTAAGCAGCTAATTACGCGGGTAACCCTATGGGAAGCACACATAGCCTATCCCCTATGGTTCAGTTATAATAATATATGGAGACTCTTTGAGGAAGCTCACACGATCAATTCCCCTTAGAGTTAAATGATTAAAGACTCTCTGAGGAAGCTCACATGGTCAATTCCCCTTATATCCCAAAAGTAATTCAAGAATCTCTGAGGAAGCCAACATGGTCAATTCTCCTTATAGTCTACTGCACCGGGTTCTCACGACCCTGTGTAAGTAAAACGAGCATAGAAATGAAATAAGACCAAAGTAAACCTCTAGAAATACTTGTATAAACAGTCTACATCACATCAAGCATGTCAGATAATGATAATCACTCCATACTACAGTACTAAGCATGGGAAAACATCAAGGAAGCCTAACAGGATAAACAGGACCAAACGGTCGTAAACAGAACATGCATGGGAAATAATTCCAAAGTATATAAATCAACCCTATTCACATTCAATTATCCTCTACTCAAGCATACAATAATGGAAGAAAATTAACAGGGTTAAGATGGTAAACACACAATACCCCGTTCAAGGGTATTGGTCAAAATTGCACATATAACTCAAATAATTTCAATGGAAAGGAACAAACCACCTACCTCGGCGTTGGGAGATCAATATAATTGAGTCTCAGGGCTTGAATCACCTTAGAACACTGAATATCTACAAAAACATCTAAACTGTTCAATAGAGGATAACTTGAAAAGGAGGACGAATCAGGAAACAAAGATCAAACAGAAGGGAAAACATATTGAGGAGATACCAACACAATTAACGATGGTTGATTCAGAGATCAGATGCATAGTCTGGTGCTCGGAGGAAGATCACAGCCATATGATAGCTCTTAGATGAACTAGGTTGAGAGGAAGGCCTTTCTAGCGATTAGACGTGACCCCGATATGTTTAATGAAAAAAAAGAAAATACACAGTGTGTACTTTCCATTTCCGTACTCCACTTTAAGAATCCTCCAGGTCACCCCCACATGGTTGTGTGTAAGGCTGCTACACGACCAGCACACGGATACTTGCGGTAACCGAGTACACGGCGTGTACTCATAAAGTACACGATGTGTACTTAAGAAATTTCTAGAAATTCCTCTTTTTCCTAAAAACACCAGAAAAAGGAAAACATACATGAAGATAAGATCCAGGTTCTTAATAAAAGATAATAAATGAATTGAGATCCTAACAGGTTGAAGAGGTAAAGGGATGAAATGAGGAATTGGATTAAAAGGTCTCCAACACTGATTCACCCCCCCACTCTTAGTGTTAGACATATCCCAAACTAGTCCTTTCACATGTATTGAGTGTCTTTTGGAATGCAGGGATCAAGCGGTGTATCCAAGTTTATTATTGGTGGTAGTTCATGATGTAGATATCATGAGAGAGAGAGAGAAATCCTCTAGGTGTCATAAGATTTTGTGAGGCCGACGCATATTAGGATTTGATCCACAATGTAGTGGCATTTTGTCAACAGAAGGGTGATTTTTTTCACCAATTGATCATTTAATCATGGCGTTGGTGAGATGATTTTTAGAGAGATTGTGGAGGCATATCAGGGTGTGGTTTTCACAAATGTTTTCCTATGATCTCATTTGTAATTCATGTTCTGGAATTACTGGGATTTCTTTGTACACTTTAATTTATAGTGGATATTTCGGAATTACCCTATGGGTTTTTAATCCTCCACATTGGAGGGTTTTTCAACATTAAAAATCTTTCTTGATGATTTATTTATTTTTCATTATATCACTTACTTATTTCATCGAGTTTCTCACAAATTTATTCTCAAGAGGTTTTTGTCCTAAGATCGAGAATCTTCCCCAACAAGTGATATCAAAGTTTATTTTTTCGGGCTTAAAATTTGTAGTGGGAATTTTGAATATTTTCAGGAGGATCAATGGAGCAAGATGCGGGCTAGGGTTTGGAAAACAAAGTAGGACGAGAGAGGTGTTTCATGTATTATACCTAATTTTATTCTTCAGAATGTGCGATTGGTGAAGAAATAATTCAAATTGAAGATTGAGGTGATGCACTAGATGCTCAGGATTTTTGAGCAGAGTGAGCAATTTTTTATGGGTGTGCCAAATTGTTTCACAATAATAATCATGGGGGAGTTAGATATTTTGGGTTTTGGTATTGTTATAAAGGACATTTCATATTTAGATATAGCGAAGACTTTAATGTTTGGATTTTTTATAGGGGAAGTCATGTTTCTGTCAGAGTTACAAATGGGCATTTTCATTTTTCTATAGAGGATGATGGTTGGTATGATGAAAATAGGTTTTCGTTCCAACTGAGTTTATGGGATGGTATCTCCAGTGATGGGCTAAATGGGGAGATTAATAGTATGTAGACCGTGGGTGTTTCCAAATTTTAGATAAGATAGTTTTTTAATTTGATATTTCTTTTATCCTATCATGCATATTAGGATACATGTGTTACTCATGGAGTGATATATCTTTTATATCTAGTTAGTTTATATAAGTTTTTGATTATTAACATGGAAAAAACATAGTAATTTGGAAATTATAGATATAATATTTTATATCTTATCTGTATTGGAAAAAGGAAATTGTGAAGGATTTAAAAGGGGAAGCAACTGGTTGCGAATAAAGAGGGAGCTTCTCAAGATGTGGTCCATTGGGATGAAGGGGAAACGGGCCAACACATTTATGGTAGACCATGTGGCACATCAGTGATGGTGAATAAAGAATCAAAACATGATCAATGATGTGACGGGATTCCGCATTTGCGGTTGCATATACCATGCATTGACATTGAACAAGTATGAAGTTGGAAAAAAGTGATCAATGACTGGGGCCATGCATCGACAATATTCTTGACTACATGAGGCCCAAATAGTGAAGACTCTCCAAACATTTTTGTAAACAAAGAATTAGAGATATCTTACCTCTTTTGTCTCGCCTTCTCATGATAGAGATCCCAAAGGTCAGACAACAGCTATATGCATCCATGTCCTCATATTTCTTTAAAAGCTTATTTCACATGGATGATAGAATGATACAATGAATATCTATAGAATCATTCAAATTCTTCTCATAATGTTTTAACTCTTCATCACTATCCTCATTTCCAGGAGCCATAGGAAAAGGTTCTTCTAGCACATATAATTTCATTTCAAGGGGAAGGATAACTCATAGGTGCCTTTTCCACTTTTGGAAGTTTATGTCAGTGAGAAGGTTGTCCTTATCAAGTATATATAGAAATGATATGTTTAATTTCATTTTAATTTTTTTTCAAAAAAATTATATATAAAGAATTTTATTACTTTATATGATAAAATTTATACAAATAAATAAATATTATATATATTAATCTCCCTCTATTTTATTAAAACCCAATATCCCTCACCATTGGATTTATAATATCCTCTTTCTTGGATATTAAAGTGGTAAGGATCCATATTTCCCTTCCCATTACCCCAAAATTGGTTGTTAAAGCAACTTGAATGGTTTTGGGTAGTCATTCCAAATTCCAAAGGCATTAACTCATTGTTCCTTGATCTTCTGAGCAGACACCCCAATCCTGAAATCCTTAATTGGATTTCCTCAACCCTTACCTCCCAGTTACGACATTTCATGCTTTGGAAGTCAACCCTTGGTGTGAACTAGGTTAATTCAACCCATAACATCAAATTAGAATTACTCAATAATTCAAAACACCCTAACTTTGGATGATCAAGAACTTTGAACTATGGTTAGATTTTAACTGAGGTAGTGGAAGTCTATACTGACTTAATATATATTTTTGAGGGTTTTTATCCTTTTATGCGTAAATTTAAAATTATTATCTTTATCACATTATTGTTAATATTAAGTGGGTTTACTTAAGTAATAACCATTTATTAGATAACATTTATGCATAATCTAGATTAGTTTACTTCTATCTTGCATGCTTTTTAACTCATTAATTATGTGATCGTGAAAAAACATCCACAATGAAATGACCATAAAACTTGATAGAAATAAAATAATAAATCTATATAATCATAATCTTTACTAATGGATAGTTTATCTAGTAGTTTATATACTAATAGTTGACTTGTGGAAAAAACAAATTGAACCAATTATGGTTCATGTTACAACTTTCCACCTATCCACCCATGTATCTCTATGGGATTGGTTTTTCCTTGGATCCAAACTTGAACCTACTCCACTAACATGGGATCTTCATCCTTCACATTTGCTTTTACACACACACAAGTTAGGGGAAAAAGGGTTTTACATAAAATAATCCATGGTCACACAGACCCATACATAATATGACGAGAGTAGGAATGCATACCAACAACTTAAGTTGATCATAAATTAAATGAAACCAATTAGATACAATGGTCTGATCCCTTCTCATGATCATCCACATGCATACAAAGAATTATGAATTTAATAAAACTTGCATTCAATTATTAATCATTTTATTTAAGATAAATCACACTTGAATCAATTAATTATCTTCTTTAATTAATCAATTCTTTTATCTTAATTCTCATCATAATTTTCTTGATATTCTCATCCATCATAATTTTAATCAAATTAAATAAATTCATTTGAAATTAATTGTGTTCATAAATGTACCTTGGAGGCAATATAGTGAATACCCATCTGATTCTACCAAAAAAGTATTATTCCCTTACACTGCTTACTCTTGTTACACGTGGCATACATGACTTATCGCGTATCTTTATGACGTCTACTTCACCTTAGTGATTACAAGAATTATATTAGTTTTCGGTCATGTGTTATGCTCCAAGGTACATGAAGTAACAACTATAATGTGACTCATAAGTTATATGCAGATTTTAACATTACATAGATATTAATTAAATATTTACCTATATATATATATATATTAAACACTCATCACATGGCATGTTCTATCAACATAATGACCACACATAAGAACATGTGAATAAGGTTTCAATAGTATAATAAATAAAATTTAAATCAGCATAATTTGTTATAAGTACATGTCGTGTATATTTGAGATACACTGCATGTACATGTCTCACCGTATATCATAGGAACATGCCTATGGACTTAGCATGAAAATAATTCTTGGGAAAATGGTGTACATGGCATGTCCAATGGGCTACATGGTGTGTGATCTTCGAATTTCAAGGTCACCAGTCAGGTAAGACATGTAGGAAATACATGGCCCGTTTGTGACTTAAGAGGACTATACACTATCCACATCAGCTACATAGCATGTACTCCGAATGAACATGTTCCAGAATAACCCGATAAACACGTAGTGTAAGTTATAAATAAACCATGTTTCATCAATGCAAAAAACATGAATTAATTCCAAATTAATTCCGGATGCATTGAACAAAACTACACGATGTGTACAACTGTGTTATCTAGCCAGAATCCTTAGCACCTCTGGATGAGTGATGTTATTAATATTTTCATGACTTATTATATTCCCTATTTACTGATTTTATATGAAATGTGCATAATTTGTGTGAAATATTAATGTTTTAATATTAAGTATAATTTTTGAGCATTTTTAGAAGTAGTCCAATTGAGTCAGTTTAATGTTTTAATTATAAATGTCACTATACTGATTCAAATTGTGTGGTTCTTGTTTTTTAGGATTCTCCTTTCAATATAAAACATTTCATTAGAAGGAACTATGATCTAATTCTTCCATTTGAAGGGTCATATGGTCCTCACAAACAAGACCAAATAATCTGTGAACAAACTGGACCAGCCTTGAAGATTGATTTACTGGGCTCAATAAAGAAGTCCAAAAAGATTAACTCTCTACCATAATTCGTGGGACACTACATTTCATCTTGGATAAAAATTTCATGGCCCAAATCCAAGTACAAGGGGCCCAAATGAAGCTTTGAAGTCCAGCCCACCATTCTGTCCGAGAATTAAAATCAGTATACTATTCATGACATATCTCATGATGTAAGCATCAAATTGAGCTGATATTTTTCAGTGTGAAAGATGAGATATATATTGCCGACTTTGTTGAAGAAGTAATTCGGATTTGAAGGCATATTCTAGTTCAAAAATCCATTCACATTTTGGACATCGAAAAAGAATGGATAGAAATGGACAGTTTACCTTTGTTTACTAAAACCACCATAACATTGGCTACAATTGTCCAAATGCCTCCATATTTTGACAGTAGTCGGAAAACTTTATTATATACAACTTTGAAGAAGGATATATTTGGATATTCTGCTGTCTGAATAGCCAAATTGGCGATGCAAGTGGAGGGACAGATTGGGAATGCAAACAGTCCACTCCTTGGGCTATAAATACTCTCCCCTTCTCTCCTTGAGAGGGGTTGGCATTTCAGAAGAGAGGAGATCATATTGGCACGACCAAAGATTTTCCAAAGGCTTGGGAGGACCTGCCATACTCAAGTTTTCATTTGATAGACCTTTCCTCTTCTCTTTGTTTTCACTTACTTTTGTGTTCTTCATTTTTGTAATTTTGTAAGTCCTTTCTTTTGTAATTCTGTTTTAATGCAAGTTTCTTCTTCAATATCTCTTATTATCCTCCACCTTCTGTAGTTTAATATTTATGTTATTAAAATATTTTAAATTCATTTCAATCCCATTCCCTTCTTTTTCTTCCTCATTCAATCGAAAATCCATTTTTAATTATCATCATCGTTCGTGTGTGTGTGTCAACGTACCTCTCTTTTCTAATCCCTTTCTTTTTCTTCTATTATTAATTTATCATCATAATTATTTTAACCAGAATATTAAACATCAAAATTTCTGAGTAAATCTCTCATTGGGGTGAGTTATAATTCGGGGATGTTAAGTGATTGAGAGTTTTGCTCGATGAGTATTCTTTAAATTAATATTGTGTATGTTAAACTTAATATGTCATGGATTAATGATATGTTTTGTTTAACGAGTGGTTTCCATGGATTATTGGAACCATAAATACACTAACATAAATAAGTTTTGATTGAGATTAGAACCCTAAGTTAAGTTAAGGCTTGGATTAAAGCCTTCACACTTAGGAATTTCAATCAACGTCAACTTATGACATGGGTGTTAATTTAATACAATACAAAGTAAGGCTCAAGGATATCACATGCTTAACTCCCCAATGATGAACTCACCCCAATATTTATCAATTTGGTAAATCAAACATCATCCATAAATAATTTCAATTAATATCTGCAAACAAACCCCCCAAATCAAAATACAATCAACTAAAAACAAACGACTATTACAAAGTATCATTGCCGAGGATTCGACCCGAGTGCTGCTATACACATTAGCAGAGCACCGGAATTTTGACCGGTCGATAGGCGAAAATCGGCCGTGCGTTTCAAATGGCGCCGTTGCCGGGGATGGTGCTTTAAGTAGTCATTAGTTTCTGGTTATTGTAAAAAAAACCAAAAAAAAACAAAATTTTTAAAAAAAATTGAAAAAAAAACACAAAGAAAAACCCGTCTTCTCATAAAAATCATAAACTGAAAAAATACAAAGAAAAACCCATCTTCCACTTTCTTCCAAAATCTCTCTGAATGCCCCGTATCCTTCCAAACAATCCCTCGGATTTGTTTGACCCTGAAATTGAGCAAACACTTCGCCAACTTAGGAGGAACATAAGAGATACTCAAATAATTCAAGAACCAGTCCTCATCCAACCAGTTGAAATTGAAATGGCCAATCCTAGGAAACAAAACCTAAAAGAACTTGCTGCCCCTGATATGAATTACCAACCCCTTGGTATTCAATATCCAAACATTGAAGCTGACTTCGAACTCAAATCGGGTTTGATTCATCTTCTTCCTCATTTTCACGGGCTAGCCGGTGAGGATCCACATCTCCACCTTAAAGAGTTCCAAGTGGTCTGCTCAACCATGAAACCTCAAGGGTTTTCTGAAGAACAAATCAAGCTTAGAGCTTTCCCCTTTTCCCTAGCGGATTCTGCCAAGTCTTGGCTCTACTACCTCCCACCTGGTTCCATAAACTCATGGGTTGACATGAAGAGACTTTTCCTTGAGAAGTTCTTTCCCGCTTCCCGAACTGCTTCTATCCGAAAGGAAATAAGCGGCATCCGTAAATTCCCCAATGAATCACTCCATGAGTATTGGGAGAGGTTCAAAAAGCTTGTGGCAACCTGCCCACACCATCAAATCCCTGACCAACTCTTGATCCAATACTTCTATGAGGGGTTATTGGCTATGGAGAGAACCCTCATTGATGCCGCAAGTGGTGGTGCTCTTGTTAACAAAACTCCAGCAGCTGCAAGAGATCTCATAAGTAACATGGTTGAAAACACACAACAATTCCATACTCGATCACATGCTCAAGTCAAACAATCCCAAGATAATCAATCCATAGAGACTAACAAGATGACTGAGTGGATGAGTGAACTTACAGGTCTTGTGCGTCAACTAGCGGTGGCTACCAAATCCCCATCCTCGCCTTCTCCGCAATTAATGTTTCCTGGACCAATCAAAAACTGTGGAATCTGCAACTCTCCAGCTCATCCAACAGACACATGTCCACAACTTCAAGAGGATCAATCTGATTCATCCGGACCAATGGAGCTCAATGCAGCATATGCTCAGCGGAACCCCAATCCTCAACTATCAGGTCAGTTTTTTAGAAACTTCAACCAACCTCACTCTGAGCCCTTCTCTTCTTCCTATAACCAAGGCCTTAGGTATGGTAATCCCATATCTCACCCCCCTCAATTCCCTCCTCAAAACCCAAACCAATTCCAATATGGTCAAGGTGGTGGTAACTTCCATCAACCTTATCCTTTTGTTCCTCAACCTTAAAGGAACAATCCTCCTCCTGGATTCCACTATCCAAATGAGCCTTCCCAATTCCCAACCCAATACAATCGATTTCCCAAGAACCAAAATCAAGGTAATCCCAATCCGGGACAAGCCTATTCTTCCAAGAAACCAAGGGAAAGCGCAGTGGAAGATCTTGCCTCCTTCACCCGTTCTAGCCTTAAAAACATTGAAACCCAAATAGGTCAACTTGCATACCACCTGAGCCAGCAAAAACAATCAAATTCTTCCCAACTCCCAGCTCAACCATTACCCAACCCCAAGGGTAATGTAAGTGAAATTGCACTTAGATCAGGAAAGAAACTTTCTATGCCCCAAGATAAATCCTCAAACCCTCCTTTGAATGTTGACCTTGAAAATTAAAAGAAAAAGAAACTTGAAAAGGAACCTGAAACCATTCCCTCACCTCCTTCCATTCCACTTAGGAACCCAATTCCTTTTCCACAAGCTGTTTCTAAACCAAGGAAGTCCTTTGAACCTGATCCTGAAATGCTCGACATGTTTAGACGTGTTGAAGTCAACATTCCCCTCTTAGATGCCATAAAACAAATTCCTAAGTATGCCAAGTTTCTCAAGGAGTTGTGTACCCACAAGAGGCAACTTAGGACCTTTGAAAATGTTTCCACCCAACATTCCATACCCATTAAGTGCAAAGATCCAGGGACCTTTACAGTTCCATGCCAAATTGGAAGTTCCAACTTTGATGATGCACTCATAGACCTAGGAGCCTCAATTAATGTCATGCCCAAATCCATATTCTCCAACCTTGGTCTAGGTCCCTTGCACCCAACGAGTGTTGTCATTCAGTTAGCCAATCGAAGCACAACCAGTCCTGAGGGAATAATTGAGGATGTTCTTGTCCGAGTCAATGATCTTATCTTCCCTACTGATTTCTATGTCCTTGACATGGAAGGTGAGACGAACTCTTCTCAATCTCCCCTAATTCTAGGAAGACCATTCCTCATGACTACGAGAACCAAAATTGATGTCCATGCTGGCATCTTATCCATGGAATTTGGAGGCCAAATGGTTAAGTTCAATAATTTTCAATCCATGCGATACCAATTAGAGAATCAATCTGTATTATCTATCCATGTTTTTAAAACTCCCTCTGAGAGTGTGTTGAATCCTAATCCATCATGTTCTTCTTGTTCTACTAATAGAGGAGTTTGTGAATATTTCATCCTCATTAACCAAGTGATTAATAGTGAAATTGATGTTGACATTACAAATGCAAACTCCATTGATCTAAAGGATCTTGAAAACTCTTTGGAATCTCATATCACCTCTGAACTCCAATGCTCCAACATGGATGGTAATGAGGAAAATGAACTAGAATGCTCATTTGTTGATTTAGATCAGATTATCCCACATTCATCCTTTCCTATCCATGATTCTGAAAATTCTATTATATGTGAAGTGAACCTTGAACCAATGTGTTTATATTGTCCTGATGGTAGTGATGTTTGTTATATTTTTACCCTAATTAATAAAGTGATCACTGGTGAGGTTGAAATTGACCATTATTTGGAAAACAACATTGAAATAAAGGATATTGAAAATTTTATTCAGTCTTATGACTCCACTGATCCTCATTACTTTACATCGGTAAGTGATGAAATAAATGAGTCAAAAACAATTGGGATCTCATACTCTGCTTTTGTGTTATTTGATCCTTACATAAATGAACCATCAGAATTGAGCCATCTTCCTGAATTTCCAAGAATAGAAAACCATCACTTTGTGGATAAAATCATTCCTCAAGTTGAAGACCAAAGTGAGGATAGAAATATTCTCTTTCCAACCCCATTGAATTGCAAGCACACCAACAAGGATGGGAAGAAATTATCCAATGAATCATCAGGCCTCCCAGAGGAGAAGTTTTTCTGGAAGCACACTGGAGTTGAGAAAATACGATGGCCACCGTCAGACTATGGGTAGTCCACTGCAATTGTCCAGCTGTAGACAAATAAATGCAGCGCTTCTTGGGAGGCAACCCATGTTTTCTTTTACTTTTATGAAATTTCAATTTCTTTTTAGTTTTTTATTAGATGAATAATGAATTTTATTTTTCAGGTAACTTCCCACTGTCCTGGAACCACCTCGACTTCCACCGAATCTCTAAATTCTCTAGCCGACCCACCACTAGATGGATATGGAAACCCACAAAATCCAAACCAGGGGTCACCTCTTTCCCTTTAACTCTCTCTCTATCTCTTCCTCTCTCTACCTATTTCTTCTTCTTCCTCTCTCTTTCATTTTTTTTTACCACTATATTCATCAAACCCTTTCTTTTTCTCTTTATTTTGTGGGTGTGTATTTTATAAAAACCTTAAAAACTAAAAAAACCAAAAAAACACAATTACTTAAAAAAAATTATAAAAAAAAGTCATGCTTACTCACCATCGAGTTTTGAAATTTTATCCAACCATTTTGGGGGAGTTAACAGACATGTTTTCATCTCAAATTTTTTTTATTTTCATCATGACTTTGGATAAAGAATTTTTTGTCAAAACCAACACATTTTTAATGCTCGCTTTTTGATTTGTAAAATGATTTACCCCTACCGTGAGGAACATCATTAGCTTTCATGCCCAGGTCACCTATGAACATCTTTTCAAAATGTGTGTTTTTCACCCCCATTTGCGAGTCTTGAGTTTGTGGACCTTCGAGCTGAATTTCCTGCCTTAGTGTGCATTAATATGATAGAGGCATTTTCTGAACCACAAGAGAATCACAATAGACAAATAGCCTTCCATTTCCCTTACATTAATCCTCCTTTTGAAAGCCCCTTTGAGCCTATGAAAACCTTTTCTTTGATAGCCACATTACAAGCCAAATACCTTATCCCACCCAATATCAACATGGATTTTCATTGCATAAGTTTTTGAAATTTAAGTGTGGGGGGGGGGGAATGGATTTCATTTTTGGGTATCATTTACTTACTTTCTGGTGTGTTATCATATGCTTGAGGGCAAGCATCCATTTTAGTGTGGGGGGGGGGGAGGTTGTCATTCAGTGAATGTATTGTACAAATGATATTGAAAAGTGTTCAAAAAAAAAAAAATTCAAAAAAAAATTCAAAATAAAAAAAAATCAAAAAAAATGAAACAAATGGGTTGTGTCTTGGGTAGTTCAAAAATCACTCTTCCTCAACCTTTGATCTTGTTATAACTATTAAAATTAGTGTCGTGAGGAGATCAAACATGGGTTGAGATATGAGTGTGAGATCTGTCTCAAGGTCAACTTTCGAAAAAACAAAGAAAAAAAAGGAAAAAAAAGAACACTTGCATTATATTCTTATATCATTGGGAGAAGTTTTGTGTCTTGTAAATATTCCATCATCTCATTACCTTCATATTTTCTTCCTCTATTGTGTCTTTCTTCACACAATCATTCCCTTGTAAATATGTGTGTTCATTTCCTTCCATGTTTTATTTCAAAAAAAAATGTGCATTGCTTTTTCTATGTTGGTATTTTAACCCCCTTATTCTCTCTCTTGGACATTATATTCCTACCGTCCCATAGCCACAGAAAAACCCCATTAAAAATACCTCGTGATTCTTGTGCACTTTGGATAGGGATTGGAAGCTAAGATCTCTTTTCAAACTCTAAGATTTTCACTTTTGGTTGATGAAAGAGTGAACCTCCACAAATAAATTTTATCATCTTGAGAGGTGTGAGTTTTGAGGGTCCACATTTTCCATTTCTAAATTTGAGCATGGAAAAATGAATTAGTTTTGGAACATTGTTTCTGTAACAAATTGTGGTGGATTTCAAAATGGATGAGTGAAATAGTCTAAACCTCCCCTGATTGGAGAAAACAAAATTTTAATATTTGTTGGTGAGTGAAAATGATTTTGCCATGTTTTTATATTTGTTGCACATGAGGACACGCGCAAAACTAAGTGTGGGGGAGTTGATGTTATTAATATTTTCATGACTTATTATATTCCCCCTTTACTGATTTTATATGAAATGTGCATAATTTGTGTGAAATATTAATGTTTTAATATTAAGTATAATTTTTGAGCATTTTTAGAAGTAGTCCAATTGAGTCAGTTTAATGTTTTAATTATAACTGTCACTATACTGATCAAAATTGTGTGGTTATTGTTTTGTAAGATTCTCCTTTCAATATAAAACATTTCATTATAAGGAACCATGATCCAATTCTTCCATTTGAAGGGTCATATGGTCCTCACAAACAAGACCAAAGAATCTGTGAACAAACTGGACCAGCCTTGAATATTGATTTACTGGGCTCAATATAGAAGTCCAAAAACATTAACTCTCCACCATAATTCGGGGGACACTACATGTCATCTTGGACAAAAATTTCATGGCCCAAATCCAAGTACAAGGGGCCCAAATGAAGCTTTGAAGTCCAGCCCACCATTCTGTCCGAGAATTAAAATCAGTATACTATTCATGACATATCTCATGATGTAAGCATCCAATTGAGCTGATATTTTTCAGTGTGAAATATTAGATATATGCGGCCGACTTTTTTGAATAATTCATTCGGATTTGAAGGCATCTTCCTGTTCAAAAATCCATTCACATTTTGGCCATCGAAAAAGCATGGATAGAAATGGACAGTTTACCTTTGTTTACTAAAACCGCCATAACTTTGGATACACTTGTACAAATGCCTCCATATTTTTACAGTAGTCGGAAAACTTTATTATATAAAACTTTTAAGAAGGAGATATTTGGAGATTCGGCCGTCTGAATAGCCAAATTGGTGATGCAAGTGGAGGGACAGATTGGGAATGCAAACAGTCCACTCCTTGGGCTATAAATACTCTCCCCTTCTCTCCTTGAGAGGGGTTGACATTTCAGAAGAGAGGAGATCATATTGGCACGACCAAATCTTTTCGAAAGGCTTGGGAGGACCTTCCATACTCAAGTTTTCACTTGAGAGACCTTTCCTCCTCTCTTTGTTTTCACTTACTTTTGTGTTCTTCATTTTTGTAATTTTGTAAGTCCTTTCTTTTGTAATTATGTTTTAATGCAAGTTTCTTCTTCAATATCTCTTATTATCCTCCAACTTCTGTAGTTTAATATTTATGTTATTAAAATAGTTTAAATTCAGTTCAATCCCCTTCCCTTCTTTTGCTTCCTCATTCAATCGAAAATCCGTTTTTAATTATCATCATCGTTCGTGTGTGTGTGTCAACGTACCACTCTTTTCTAATCCCTTTATTTTTCTTCTATTCTTAATTTATCATCATAATTATTTTAACCAGAATATTAAACATCAAAATCACTGAGTAAATCTCTCATTGGGGTGAGTTATAATTCTGGGATGTTAAGTGATTGAGAGTTTTTCTCGATGAGTATTCTTTAAATTAATATTGTGTATGTTAAAATTAATATGTCATGGATTAATGATATGTTTTGTTTAACGAGTGGTTTCCATGGATTATTGGAACCATAAATACACTACCATAAATAAGTTTTGATTGAGATTAGAACCCTAAGTTAAGTTAAGTCTTGGATTAAAGCCTTCACACTTAGGAATTCCAATCAACGTCAACTTATGACATGGGTGTTAATTTAATGCAATACAAAGTAAGGCTCAAGGATATCACATGATTAACTCCCCAATGATGAACTCACCCCAATATTTATCAATTTGGTAAATCAAACATCATCCATAAATCATTTCAATTAAGCTCTGCAAACAAACCCCCCAAATCAAAATACAATCAACTAAAAACAAACGACTATTACAAAGTATCATCACCGAGGATTCAACCCGAGTGCTGCTATACACATTAGCAGAGCACCGGAATTTTGACCGGTCGATAGGCGACAATTGGCCGTGCGTTTCAATGAGTTATTAAATTTTATTTCATTCATAAAATTAATCGTATTGATTAGATCGATGATAAACTAAGGAGGAAGAAACCGATCTTCCAATTCGGATTAATAAAATGATTAATCGTGAATTGAAAATGAAATAAAAATTCATAAATCAAACAATGTTATTTAAATAGTTATAAATGATAATGTTACCACTCTGATAGAACTTGTTGGTTTCAGGCATAGGGGAATCATACAATGGGTCATGCCCAAAATTTCTTTTTGTCATGATCGATGATCAATTCGAGATATACATGATGATAATCATTGTGTTAAACAAAATTGAATAAATGAAGACAGAAAGTAGAAATCACACTAGAACTAGAAGGTAGGATCATGACATATTATTTATAGTTAATTTAATTAATTAAATAATTACCTTTGATGGAATTGTTTCTTCATTGATGTATCTAGAAATAGATCTGCGTTGCACCATCATTTCATTGTAGGAATCAAGTATAGATTCCCTCTAGCATTGATCCACGTGTGTTTCATGAATCTCAAGACATCGTCAAAGGAATATTCAGGTACTAGAACAACATATCCTATTTCTTGCATCATCCTCCTTTGATCTACATGAGAACTGCTTCCAAAACATTCTCCTTGGTCCCTCTTGACATGAGAGGATTCGGTGGGGGAAGATAGATCTCCGTTCTTAAGAGTTTTCTTGGAGGAGAGAGCTCTCTAGGGATTTAGATGATTCACCAAATTTTTTGTGAACAACAAAAACAAATGAATTGTTTCTTAAGAAAATAATATAATTGGGTTTATATATTTCTTGGATTATAAATAAATAATTACCCAAGAGCCCCTTATTATTTATCTAATCCCTTGCAGAAGCCCATGTCAAAATAATAATAATAATATTTTTTATCGACATGCGATTAACATTGATAATTAAATTAAATATTATTTAATCAATAATATTCAATATTATTATTTCTTGCTGGACCAAAAAACTTGGTCTATCATTTCTCCATAATATTTATCGGTCCTTGAATAATGGCTATTTATTTATTAAATAAATATCACCGCATTACTATCCAATATATAAACAAATAATATATTTACTTAAAAGTAAATAAATATTTATAGAACACTATGGCCATAGATTCATTTAGGATATATCATTTCCATCAAAGGGCATGAGATATCAACTTCTGCTAAAGAATAGAAGAGTTAAATCCTTTATATAATTATTCATTAATGCAATACTACTCATGACACACCCAACATATTCTACCTCATCATGAATATATTTTATCACGGTTTTCATTAATACATCAAAGTACATAACTTTTAATATTCATTAATAATAATATTAAAGTCTAAGGACTAATACACATGTTCGTAAATAGGAATATCCAAGGACACATATAAATGTGGATTTCATACCGTCGATTCTCATTATAATAATATCCCACACCATATATTACCAAGGGAATACATCATGAGAAGGTGCCTCAAATTATTATGAGTATCCACCCCTGATAGGATGTACCATTTTTGTCCAAAAAATGATATCATCAGTCTATAGAATATATATTCAAGAACAGTGTTGTAGCACTTATGGGTTCCAATCATATAGAGGATACCTACCTGTCAGGGGCGATATCTACCTCTCTTATTCATAAGGTATCTAAACATGTCGATAAAAATTAGGCCCGCTCTAATCTAGAACAAATATACTCAAACCCCCTGAACAACCCCCTACCCCCTTCCCCCTGGGGATACCTCTCCACTCTTGAATTAAAATGAGGATCCTATTTCCCCCTCGGTGAAGGGACATAAAAAACTTCGGATGTGGAAGAGGAAACCAATGGGGAACTATGGAAGAGATTTAAATATATTGGAGAACTGTGGGTCTGAAAGACACATGGAGGATTAATTAGTTTTTGAGGAATTCCCCAAAATATGAAGAGTAACGAAATATGGATCTCTACTTTAAATCTCATAGGTGTATGTTGGAACGGTCTTGGTATTGAAAACCCATGATTAGTTGGGATGCTTCAACGTTGCTGTGATAAAAATTTCCCAGCTATGGTTTTCATGTATAAAACCACATTGGAATGTAAGGACATGGATGGTATCATAATAAAAGAGGGATATGAAGGCTTAATTTTGGTTACCCATCTTGGCCATTCGGGGGGGGGGGGGGATTTTCCTCCATTGGAAAGAAGATTGGATGTCATAATCTCCTCCTTCTCCCTAAACCACATGTTTGCCTCCATTTACTTGCCAAACAGCCTGACCTAGAACTTTGTGGGTTTTTGTTATTGGCCGTCTCAAAGGGGAAAATGGAAATCTTGGAGGCTTCTCCAATCCTCAAGCTAAAGAATACTGAGGTGAAGAGTTCCAATGGGGAAGCTGAAGTAGGAGACCATCAGAAGGTCGCAATAGTGGAAGATATGAAATTGCACAATTAGTAGTGGTGTGCATCACAAAACATGCAACAGACGCGATCGACGGAGGAGGAAGCTGTGAGTTGAGAAGGTACTGAAGGAAGATTGAATGTTTTGTAGTTTAGATATGATAAAAATGAAATGGATCAACAAGAAGACTTTCTAGATCAGTTTGATGAGGAGTACTCAGAGACTAACGTTGATCTATTAGTGTTAGAGGTTGTTACAATATAGTTGAAGGGAGGTGAGGATGTATTAGAAAACTTGATAATTTTCTGGACTGCTCAAGAAAGGTCTGACAAAGAGTAAACCATCTCTTATCTAGTTTGGCCAGAAGTGAAACTTTAGGATACACAGCAGGCTGTAAATAAGAGGATTACATGTACTACATTTCAAGAAACCAACAATGAAGAGTTCTCATTTTCTACAAGTCCAATTACAGTGGTCATAATTATTGTCTCTTTGGTTTTATGTTTCCTAAATCTTGCAGTACAATCCAGATTCACTTAGCTACTCATCATTTTCCTCATTTAAGTGTCAAGAAGATCTTAAGTCTTGGAGAACATTGAATATGCACAATTCTTGGTGCACATGTGTGTATGGATCACCCCTTATGATTTATACTTGAATGGCGTATTTTTTGTGAACATGCTATCCAATATCATGGTAGAAAATTATTTCATGAAACCGGACATGAGTTAACAGGTTTCAGAGGGCATGTGTGAATGAGGTGAATGAGACAGAAGTCATGATGAAAATGGTGAATCAAACAGAAGATAAGGGATCACCTCAAACTATTATATTTTATGCAAATAGATTCCTCGGCCTAGTGGAGAGAACCTTTAAAAATTTAGACGGCTGAGACGATTGCACGACCCAGATTATAATCTGACAGATAACAAGGTTGAGGCTTTTCCATATCTATAGTGAACCACTAAAATCTACTCCCACATCAAAATTAGTTTCTATTATGCATCTCCTTTATAACACAATGGAAATCCTTCTAGATTAAGTCTTAGTAATATAAAACATATATCTACTCCTGCAAATTCTTGTTCCGTGCTCTACCATTGAAGCCTTCTGCCTTTGCACCCTGTGGGCATCGTACTAACTTGTTGCTTCTTGGGGTCGGATGACTGAAGCATTTAACTATCAATCATACAAAAAAACTAATAAACCCAAATTCATGACAAGATTCATTACCAACCATACAAAATCATTCTTCATACAACATAACTGAAATTTTTCTTTGTTCCACTGCCTCTGAATACGCTCCCTATGAGCACACCAGCCACTCTCTTCCACTGCCCACCCATAATGGCTGACTAGGGGTCGACTGCCCACCTATGTAGTTTCTATAGTCCCCCATGAGCACACCTATCACTCTCTTCCTCTACATGTACATGATCTCCTTATAGACCCCTTTCTTATAATTAAACCATGAAAAAAACAAATATTTCATATCCAACCAAATTCACAATTGCAACCAATGTTAACTATACACAATAATTCTTCATAAAACATAAATAATATTTTTTCATTGTTCCTCTAACACTATATACGCTCCTTGTGAGCACACTAGCCACTCTCTTCCTCGGCCTGCCCATAATGGCAGGCTAGGAGCAACAAGAAGACTTTCTAGATCAGTTTGATGAGGAGTACTCAAAGACTAACATTGATCTATTAGTGTTGGAGGTTGTTAAGATATAGTTTAAGGGAGGTGAGGATGTTTTAGAAAACTTTAAAATTTTCAATACTACTCAAGAAAGGTTTGAAAAAGTGTAAACCATCTCTAATCTAGTTTGGCCAGAAGTGAAACTTCAGGATACACAATAGACTGCAAATAATAGGATAACTTGTACTTCATTTCAAGAAACCAACAATGAAGAGTTATCATTTTCTACAAGTCCAATTCCAGTGCTCATAATTTGTTGTCTCTTTGGTGTTAAGTTTCCTAAATCTAGTAGTACAAACCATAGTCTCTTAGATACTCACCATTTTCCTCATTGAAGTGTCAAGTAGATCTTAAGTCTTGCCGAACATTGAATACGCACATGTCTTGGTGCACATTTGTGTATGAATCACCCCATATGATATATACCTGAATGGGTATTTTTTGTGAACATGCTATCGAATATCTTTGTAGAAACCAAGTTCATGAAACCAGACGCGAGTTAACAGGTTGCAGAGGGCATGTGTGAAAGGGGTGAATGAGATAAAATCCATGATGAAAATGGTGAATCGGGTAGAAGCTAAGGGATCTCCTCAAATTGTTATATTTTATGAAAATAGATTACTCAACCTATAGGAGAGAACTGTGAAAATTTCTGACAGCTGAGATGATCACATGACCCAGATTATAATTTGACAGATCGCATAGTTAAGGCTTTTCCATAGCTACAGTGAACCACTAAAATCTGATCCCACATCAAAATTAGTTCCAATTACGCATCTCCTTTATAAAACAAGGGACATCCTTCTAGATGATGTATTAGTAATAGAAAACATATATCTACTCCTGCAAATTCTGGTTCCGTGCTCTACCACTGAAGCCTTCTGACTTTTCACCCCGTGGGAACTATACTAACTTGTTGCTTCTTGGGGTCGGATGACTGAATCATTTAACCATACTTCATAAAACATAACTAATGAAGTCAAATTCACAACAAGATTCATTTCCAACCATACACAATCATTCTTCATACAAAATAACTGGAATTTTTCTTTGTTCCACTGCCTCTACATGCACTCCCTATGAGCACACTAGCCACTCTCTTACACAGCCTACCCATAATGGATAACTAGGGGTCGACTGCACACCTATGCAATGTCGATAGCCCCCCTTAATCACACCTTTCACTCTATTCCTCTTCCTCTACATGAGATCCCTATAGGCCCTTTTCTTACTATTAAACCATAAAAAACAAATATTTCATATCCAGAAAAATTCACACTTATATTCAATGTCAAACATACACAATAATTCTTCATAAAACATAACTAATATTTTTTTCATTGTTCCCATGACACTACATACACTCCCTGTGAGAACACTAGCCACTCTCTTCCTTGGCCCGCCAATAATGGTAGGTTATGGGTCAACTTCCCACCAAAGTAGTGTCAGCATGCCCCATTGATATATGCCCTTTTTTTTACATTTAAACCATTAAAAAACCAAACATTTCATATAAAGAAAATTTCACACTAAGATTCAATGCCAAGAATGCACTTACCCTTTATTATCAAATTATAAGTGTCACCCCTTCTTATTCATAATTGTCATTCATAAAAAATAAGAAAAAATGCCTTTCTAATGATAAGATTCAATTTCCAGGATTTGAAAATATCAAATAAATCCCTTACCAGAACTTTATATATTCATGGGATACAAGTTGTGATCAACTATGGAATTTATTCAAATTTTCTCCCCCTAAAGGGACGAGCTTCATCCATCTGCTTCATCATCACTTACTTTCTTCATGAATGATCTTCAGGAATAATTTTATGAGAAATTGAAATAAATAACTCCATGATGGATAGCCTTATGAATGCTGTATAATATTTTCAAAGAACTCATATCTTGAGGAATCACCCTTAATATATTCCTCACCACCAATTCCTTGCATAAAATAATCAAACACAAAATATTCATTGGAATAAACTGGTTCTTTAATGATTTTCAATTAGAGCAACTGGGATGAGATTTATCTCTCACCCTATAAATTCTTTTCAGTTCTACACTAGATTCATGAAAACTCATTATGATTGCTCCTTCTTTGACTTTCCAAAGTTTATCATTTAAGGGAAGTATGGACTTTTTGATTTCTCTAGCTTCCATAATAGATGAAAAAATCTTCTTCACATTAGAAAGTAATGAAATTTAATTCTTCCATTTCTACTCCAACTTCTTAGACAATTATAATTTCTCTAGCCATATGACTAAACATTCTTTTGGAAAATTCTCAGACTTCTTCTTGTGTGTTGAATCCTTCTTTACAGTAGCATTATTAACAGTAAAAGTCACCAGTGCTTTTCATTTGTTCTTCACTTATTCTATTTGTTTAGGAAACCACCTCATGTATTTTTGAGAAATATTCCCTTAAATTCTACACCTTCCACACAAATCTTCATCAATCATAGGTTCTTCCTTTTTAAATAACCTCTCATGAAATTTAAAAATTTCATCTTGATTTTCAATCATCAAATCAACCTTTTTGTTTGTTTCTGAGATTTATTTCACTTTCTACACCATCTTGTTTCCAATAGAATTTGTGTTTATAACATGTTTGTGAAGGTCCATTATGAGACCTCTTCTTCCATAGTAGAGGCACCTTTTCTTTGGCATGACATTCATATCATCATTATTCTTGGGTGTAGGTTTCTTCATAGTTTTCTTAGCTCTCTTCTCCTTCTCACACCCCAAATAAGCCTTTTCTTCTTTTGTTCTTTTCCTCTACATATGTTTTGGCCTTGTCATCATATAATAATATGCATAGCGCAGGGTTAGTACATACCAACACTCATTATAATTTTGACCACTTCTCTTGAAATAACCCTAGAAGTATTTTTGACACACAAATCTATTATTGATAGATAAATTATTATTCATCTATGAATTATGATTAAATTATGTAGGATTTCTCTTCTCATCATATCTACTCCGCCTTAATACTAGCCTTCTATAGTTATCATGAATTGACACATTATGACAAGATTCAATGGCCTGGAGCCCAAATTTCAAACTGCACCAACACTATCCAATAAATCTTGATTTAATAGATAATAATGATAGACTACCATTATGACTATATTCAGATTATGATAAACCCTATTTCTTCTTCAAATTATTTCTTAGTTTCTTGCCTCTTTCTTCTTTATGTTCTTTAAGGTTTTTTTAGAGACCTCTATGTTGGCACTGACATAGATAGGAAATGAACATCCCATCTAAAACAAATCTATTACTTCTTTTAATTTAAAAATTCACTTCATATAAGTCTGATACAAACAACTGGAACAATAAGATAGATCCAATCAAAGGTGTAACCTATGCTCTGATACCAATTTAAGTGTCCATTGGATCATGAAAATACACTGATTGGGGGGGGGGGTGAATTAGCGTACACAAAATTTACCAATATTTCATTTCTTCTCTCTTACCCCTTTTTAATTTGAACCTCTCTACTTGTTATAATGAATGGATCTTACCCTTTTACAAGAACAATTATACTACATGCAAGACAGAAAGTAAATGTAGAACAACATAAAATATTTTTACAAGGTTTTCCCTTAAGATAGGTGACTATGTCCTTGTTGTGTTCGGGATGATTTGAGACACATATTCTCCACTAGAAATCAATCAAAAATTACAAGTGGGTTGGCCAGGTATCACCCCAAAAACCAAGGTGGGTATATATGATCCTTTTCACATATTATATAGTAATCCCACCAATGTTAATTATATAGGAATCCCACCATTGTTCTACAATTAAAAAATTGAACACAATGAGAAATATCATAATATCTTCAAGCAGTAACTGTAATACAATATTGATCTTCCACTTCAAGCCACTGAAATAAACCTATTATGAACTTTCTCACTTGAACTAAAAATCTATGACTACCAGTGAATATAATCAACAACACTACATTCAAGTCATTTCAATATGATCTACTAAATTAGTTGAAGTTTTCAATTCCACATAAATTCACTTTAATATCAGAATGGACAACTAAATATACATCAATGAAATATATATCTTCTTATTCTTTTCTTCACTAAAAAATATTGATCCATCTCAACTCAATTATTACACACAAAAACATAGTGTATTCTCCGTGCTTGCAAATATCATCATCACATGCAGATATTTAATGCATGTAATTATCCACACTATTTCTATGTCTTCTTTGTGAAATAAAAAATGCACAAAAATATATATTCTCATGAAATTATTTGTGAAATAACATAATACTTGGACATACATGCAAATATTATTCTCACTTTAATCACCTTCACATTTTCATGAATTCATTATTTCATGTACATGCATACTTCAACACACACTTATTTTTAAAAATAACCCATACCGTCTACAAGATTATTAAAGTTATTATATAACCACTTATGCATGAGATTAATCACCATATTCACACACAAATTTAATACAACACAGTGTCTAATTTTATGTTTCTTTGTACACACACCTTGTATGCACATACACAATGTTTGTTTATCCAATATCTTCAAATATTAAGTCATCACATGTGCATGGGAATGAATATGTAGACATGCCCTATTCAAAGTGTGTCAAGAAAATGAACAATTCCTTCTCAAATAAATATCTTAAGTGTGTGGACTTATCCTTCAAAATCACTGTAGTTCTACCTTCATCTATGAAAACCTAAATGGATTTTTTTTGTTAATGCGTGCAAGTATTTTCACAAAGGTTTGTGTGAATCGCATTATATACTTTCTAATTCTTAATGAATGAACTGTAACGTTCATCATTGAAGACAAGTGGGCAAAAATTCTTACTTATTTTCACAAACCAGGGAGGCATGTAAATAAATCAACCTTTTGTTAATGATGTGAACACTTCCCCATTATGGGTTATCTCTTTATATTTGCATTGAGTTCGTTGTTTCATGAAATTGGATTCTGAGACCACTATGCCACCTGTCAATGCAATGAAAACTTCCCCTTCATGGGTTCTCTCTTTATATGTGCATTGACTCTACTATTTCCTAAAAGCAGCTGTTGAGTTTTTTGTGCCACCTATCAATGCGATGAACAGTTCTTCTTTATGGGTTTTCTCTTTATCTATGCACCGAGTCCACTGTTTTATGAAACTCTATGCTGAGTTAACTTGTCCCATACTTGTTCCAATGTCGTAGAAGTCAAGACTAAAAGAGGTGAATAGGGAAGAATCTCAATGATCACCTCAAACTATCCAATTCTATGAAACCAGATTCCTGAACCGAGGGTGGATAGAAACATTCCCAACTTAAATTTAAATCGGTGCGCTGATGGTGGGGAAGAGAGAGTGAAGCCCCAATAGTGGGATGGAGTATACTAGTTCCCCCGATGATATGAATGACGTTGGAGGGATATGGTATAGTAAATAAAGAGCATTATACCCTTTCCGATATTGGAGGTGAGTGAAATATAAATATTTGTGTATTGTTATTATTTATCCAATTTGTTTTACAAATCTGTGGGTATTTTTCTAGTGATTATTTGAGTATCTATGGTCGTACTGGTATGTCTTCACTAGGTTTTACCATGTATTGGACAGCTGGTGCAGGATGAGGTAGAGGTGGAGTTAGGTCATGTTGGTGGATCTTTCGTTTAAGGATTTTATTAATATATTATATCATGTTCTCTTTTTTTCCTCCTACCCAATATTTTAATATTTATTAATATAGATTAAATATTTTAAAAATGAAGTAGATATTAAATTATTTTATGTTCTCTTCCTCCCACTATCTTTGATTTGTCATATGGCTATTTTTTTCTTGACCGACGTTTTTTTGGGTGCACCCTCCACTTGCATGGGCTGGTGGTGGTTCCACATGGCTCGTGGCATTACATCGGTGGCATAGGAATGGTGAAGTGGTGTCACATCAAACATCACCAAGCTCCTCTTTCATTTAGGCTTCAATTTTTCTAGATTATCCTCGAAATGGATTTATGGGGGACAAATCAACCTACCGAGATGGTCCATGGAGTCTGGGTCCTTTAATAGTGGGAAATGGCTTCATGTTGAGATTTTAGGGAGGAGAAGATAGTGATATATGGTGTTGGAGCGGTGTCAGAGTCATCGAGGGGCGAATTTGAGTGGTGTAGGACGATGACTCATTGTGTCCAAGACGCGGGGGATAGGAGTCATGTGAGATGATGTCATACCAGTTAAAAATGAACATTGGACCCGTTATTTTTTCCCACATCAAAAAGGAAAATGGGGACATGATGTTTTATTATTCGAGGCATGGGAATTGACTTACTAATATTCCCATCAGTAATGACCTATAACATCAACATGAATGAACATATACTTCTCTCACAACCTCTCATTTTTCTTCCTTTCCCTAAGGATGGTTGTCTCTCCTATATAGAACTCATTTCACCTATCATGAGTTTCGAAAGTTAAAATAATAATTAGTAATTCTAAATAAAATATCAAATACAAATGAAGATTATATATATATATATATATATATTTCAATCAACTTCAATGTTTAATTTTTGATAATTTGATAAAACAAATAATTTCCCTAGCACCTCCATGCATAGGATTTAATGATGACTCTCCCGGCTCCAGATCCCGTCACCTCATGTTGGTCTGGATGGTTCAAATAATAACCATGAAGTCTAATAAAACTCCATATACAAATACATTGTTTTTATCAATTTAAATCCACTTTAACTTTTCAGTTTCAATTTCCCATAATTTTATAAAGTAATTAATTTCATGTTCATATTCATTAAAAAATCATTTAAAACCATTACAAATTTCTAAAGACATTGGAGAGGCATCCCAAACCCCTAGATGCATTAGATTTAATGGTGACTATCCTAGCTTGAGATCGGTTCACCTCATGTTGCCTTTGGTTGGTTAAAATATTAATCATGAAGTTTAAATAAAATTTCAACTAAAAAGACATAATTTTTTATCAATTTAAATTAATTTCAATGTTTTAGTTTTAATTTCCAAAAATTTGATAAAAATAATAATTTTATGTTCATATTCATTAAAAATACATTTAAAATCATTGAAAATTACTAATGGCATGGGAGGTGCATCCCAAACACCTCTATGCACGTGGTTTAATGTTGGATCTCCCAGCTCGAGATTGGTTCACCTCATGTTGGCTTGGATGGTTCAAATAATAATCACAAAGTCTAAATAGAATTCCAAATACAAATACATCATTTTCTTATCAATTTAAATCATCTTCAATGTTTCATTTTCAATTTCCCACAATTTGATGAAACAAAGAAATTCTTGTTCATATTCATTAAAAATCCATTTAAAATCATTGAAAATTTGTCAAAGGCTTGGGAGAGTGTCCCAAATGCCTCAATGGATGGGATTTAATGCTGGATCTCCCAACTCGAGCTCGGTTCACCTCATGGTGTCTAGAAGAGTTCAAAAAAAATCATGATGTTTAAATAAAATTACAAATAAAAATACATTGGTTTTTTTAACAATTTAAATCAGCTTCAATCAATTAGTTTCCATTTTCCATAATTTGGTAAAATAAACAATTTTCTGTTCATATTCATTAAAAATCCATTTTAAATCATTTAAATTTTCTAAAGGCATGGGAGAGGCCTCCCAAATGCCTCAGTGCATGAGATTTAATGTTTGATCACCCCGATCAAGCTTAGTTCTCCTAATGTTTCTTCTCTGATTCAAATAATAATCATTAAGTCAAATAAAATTCTAAATAAAAATACAATGTTTTTTATAAATTTTAATCAACTTCAATGTTTGAGTTGTAATTTTCCATAATTTGATAAAATAAATAATTTCATGTTAATATTTTTTAAAAATTCATTAAAAATCATGTAAAATTTCTAAATACATGGGAGGGGCATCCCAAATGCCTCCACACATAATATTTAATGTTGGCACTCCCAGATCAAGCTCGGTTCACCTCATTTTGTCTTGGATGGTTAAAATAATAATCATGCAGTCTAAATAAAATTTCAAATACAAATACATCATTGTTTTATCATTTTAAATAAACTTAAATGTTTCGGTTTTAATTTCCCATAATTTGATAAAACAAATAATTTCATGTTCATATTCATTAAAAATCTATTAAAAATCATTAAAAAATTTTAAAGGCATGAGAGGGGAATCCCAAATGCCTTGATGCATGTGATTTAATGTTGGATCTCTCAATTCGGGCTCAGTTCACCTCATGTTGGATTGGATAATTAAAATAATAATCATGAAGTCTAAATAAAATTCTAAATACAAATAAATCATTTTTATCAATCTAAATCAACTTTAATGTTTCTATTTCAAATTCACATAATTTGATAAAAAATAATCTCACGTTCATATTCATTAAAAATCCATTTAAAATAATTAAAAATTGAAAATTTCATTGGAGGGCATCACAAATGCCTCTATGTATGGGATTTAATGCTATCTCCCCTAACTTAAGATCAGTTTACCAAATTTTAGTTGAATATAATTTGGGTCAGAAGAAATTTTGTATTCATCAGTTCACAATGCATTTATATTATTGTGGCTGGTAGAAGAAGAAGATTGTGAATATTTCAGTTTTCTGCTGGTAAGAGGTAAGAAGAGATATGTTCATGATTCTAAGAAAGTAACCAAGTGAAGAAGAAGTTTGTGGAAGAACAAAGCAGAACTGTGACATCCAATAGGTTTCAACAAGTGGAAGACTCTCTAGGTGTTACAAACCTTTATCAACAAAAAGGATATTGTATTAAAAGGTAGTATAAAGATCCATCTAAGTGCTGTAAAACTTTTTCGGTCATTTTAATATATTAAATTGAAAATGAAAGGTTATTTCCTACTTGATATAACCATATTTAAATTATTACATTCTTATGGTTGCATGGTCATGATTATTTTCTAGGCCATTCCAAGGACTAGATACTCTTAGGGAGTGGTGAGACCATGTAAAAATGTCACTTGGTTTTATTTACTGCTTTAATATTATTGCATGCGATAGGTAAAAGAGAATAATAGAATCATTTTCCTAATAGGTCAAATAGGTAAAGGGATAAAATATGGAATTGGATTAAAAAGTGTCCAATACTGATTCACCCACCCTCTTAGTGTTACGCATATCCCAAACTGGTCCTTTCACATGTATTTAGGAAAGGTTCACCTCTGTTAAATTTTCTACAGTGAAATCAACTCTCTTTAGAATACTTGAGTTTGATTCCTGACTCAAAAATGAAGTGTAGTTTTAGTTAATATTCAGTTATCTATGAGAAAAATTATATATCTACGAAGACCATGATGAACAGGAAAAATAAAGAGAATATAAAGTTGAAGAATAAGACCCTCTTATCTAAATAAGAGGAAGTACCTATTCTATATGCCTTGATGACAATGAAGACATAGCTGACTTGGAACGTAATGAGAAGGTGGCTCAAGTTTCCACCAAGAATATGGATTAACTTCATACCTCTAACAATCAGGAGTTATGTGTTAGTAGATTTATAAACATTCCTCAAGATAGAAATACTATCACAAGTGGTGATGATGATCAATCTATGACTTATCAAGAATTATCAGTTGATATATTAAGAGTTATTATGCATAGTATCTATAAATAAATATAATCCCTTGTTTGTGGAGTCATTTAATGCATGAAGTAAGAGATCTCCCACCTGTACATAGAATCCATTGTTTTATATAATAGCTTGCAAAAAAATGTTGAGTGTCTAAAACTCTTCATAGAGGTTGGAACCTTTGAAGCAACAAAAATTGAACTTGAAATAATTTCCTTGAAATTGATCAAATAAGTTTAAGAGAAAGATGGAGGTAAAAAGTCTCTAGAAGAAAATACCCATTAACTTGAAGACAAATTGAAATATAGCACTGATGTCAAGGGTTTATAATTAGAAGAAATATCCATGAAGTTCATGGTACTTGACTCTTTGATTCAGGACAATGTTAAGCTACCTAAATATAAAGTTGAATGAATGCAAAAGGCTTCTAAAGAGAAGATTATTAAAATTAATGAAAAGAAAATCATTCAAAATATGAAATGTCTAGAACTGTTAGCTTAGTTGGCCAATATTAAGAAGACTCATATTGAAACATCATAAAATAAGATATATGCTACTGGTACTCAATGTTCATTGGAGTATTCTAAGGTTAAAATACCTCAAATATGTGGTAAAAATATCCTTAATTCCTTCAATGATCTATCACAAGAAGCTGAGAAGAATCAGGTACCATTCATACCATCTTTTACTAATGTTACTAAATGTATTATCATGAAAATTGTAGTTTTTAAATTTTTTTTGAAGAAGTATGGATGAATAAAGATGATAATAAACCTACCACTATGACTAAGGTGGTTAATAAATAAGGTGTGTAATTTTTTCCCCACAGAGAGAAAAAAATTCATAAATAATACCCAATAGTTTGATATATAAGATATCAAGAAATCAATATTTGTGGGCCAATGTTGGTTCTTCAATAGATTTTCGTATTGTGAATTAATGTTTTGGTACAATACTAAAAATGTAAAATCACAAATAAGCCTATCTAAAGGGGAAAGAATCCATAGAAGAAGAGGAAACATCCAAAGGTCCATAAGAATCTCAATAATGATTTTTTTTGAATTCTTGATAACATTGGTGATGTATGCAATGGTAGTGGTAAAAAGGTTGGTAAATTCTCATCTCAACATGTATCCAAATATGATAAGAAAAGAATATCACAAAAGACTTTGAATGAAGAAGAAACCTTGGGAATATATCAGAATAATATTGTGAATATAAATCCTCCCAGGAAGGTACCAATGTATAATGGTGAGAAAACTGTGGATTCTAAATCAAATAAGTTGTAGGCTAGTGCATACAAAAGAACTACTAGTAGGGATGACACTAAGTATAACTAATATGGATGATCCAAACATGCACCAATAATTCCTAATGACATGTTAGTTATCTGGCCTAAATATTTAGAAAGAATGATAAATATTGAAGATATAGAAGCTAAATCTAGTGCAAAAGAGAAAGAAAATATTCCACATGATGAATAAAAAATTCATGATTGTTATTAAAGAAAATGAAACTAATTTGTTAAAGAAGTTATATGTGAGAGATGAAATAAATCTGGCTACATTGCAAAAGTTTTTTTAACCTCACTACCAGAACAAGAAACAATCCTAGAGGTAAAATAATTTATCATCCATGAAGGCTGTTAAGAAGAAAAATTCTCCACACAAAGTATAAGAGGATGTGATGAGATCCATGTTTCCTCAACATAAATCCGAATATATGTTTATATGTGAAAGCATTAATACTAGAGAAAATGGAGGAAATTGTTTGAGAAGATATTCCGAACCTTTATATTCATATTAATGAAAAAAGGAGGATCTTCCTTATTCCCTTAATCTTTGACTATTGTATTTTTTCTTATAATTTAGGGAATTGAAGGTGAATCATATTCTTAGGGGGAGAATGTGATAAGTAGTAAGTGTTGTCAAATATTGATTGCTAAGATGAAGAAGATACCATCCTTGAATGTTTCATTAATTAATATTTAAATACTAATACGATGGAGGATCAACCTTGATGAAGTTAAATAATGTGATGTCCTATTTTGGAAAGTCTGGTTAAAGAAAATTACATATTATTTTGATATTATTTCATGGTATTCTTAAGAAAAAATATTCTAGAAGAACATATTTGGTGAAGTTTGGATTGTTGTCCTATAAGGACTATCATAAGTTGAAGACCCATTCAAATGTATTCTCCATACTAGAATGTCTTCAAATCCAATCTTGATGAAATCAACCATTATGAGGATAATGAGAAATGTTTCCCTTGAGGGGGATATAAATGATGAATATTCCATAATTATTATTTCAATTAATATCAAATCAGATTATTTTGGAAATTGTTTGAAGATCATGTCATTGTCCAAGGTATGTCACTATTAATCTCCCATTCTTGGTTATCAAAAATAGAAAAATTATTACAAAGGGGGGGGGGATTAAATTAATAAATGGTGTAATAAATGTGTAGTTCCACATGTTCTCTTATCCTACCTATTCAACTTGAATATTTTTGATCTATTTATTGAAGTGAGTGAAGGAGTTAGAGGTTGACTGTTCTTAAAAATATTTTTCTCACATTTAGTAATTACATCCAAGAATGAAAGTTAATAATCCTTGAATAAAATTATATGAGTTATTGTTTCTTAAGGTATCATGATCAGTTGGTAATGGGAAAATTTTGTTACTAAATCAAATCCTCTTGTTTTCTACACCTAGAACAACTTAAGTTGACTTAGAGTGAAATGATGAATGGATCATTGATTAAGTATGGAAGGATACCATTTTCCCATGAAATTTGTATTTATTGTCAATAACAGAGAGAGAAAGTGAAATGAAAGTTTTAAAGGAAATTGGGAGAGATAATATAATAGTTCCACATATTGAAACATTCATTTGGAAAGAACATTGAAGGTATTTCCAACAAATACAAAGGTAGAGATTGAAGAGCCCACTTTTTGCATGGAATGTATTTGTTTTCAATGATTTTAATTGGTGGAAAATGATGATCAATAAAATTGGAAGATTACATTGACTTCAATATGATAAAGAAGTTCCAATGATAATGGAGTTTGGATGAAATACTCAAGTCTTTAAATTACATGAAAAATGTGAATGTTTTGAAGAATTTTAGTTTCATGGTGTTAACTAAAGAATTGTTATGGATTCCTTCATAGTGATTCTTGGATAATTGTTATGGATTCCTTCATGGTGATTCCTACAGAATTGTTATGGATTAATATAATTGGATGTCATGCTCGAGAAACTCTCCATTTTGTTAACTATGAAGATTTATGTATTTAACCTAAGTTCAAAATACACATGTCATAAGTGACACATTGTTTACAATAAATAAGAAGGATGATTTGGCGTTATTTGGAATTTATATTCCAAAAATCAGGGAAGAAGATGCATTGAAGGTCATGAAATATTATAATGTTGAATGAGAACCATGAAAGTGTTATCCTGAGGAACATTGATATTTTAGTTTTCATGAAGGATAACCCATCCATATAATTAGTGCATGAAGGATTAATGATGAAGAAATGGTAGGATATAATTATATTTGAAGAGAAATTGTGACGGGATTGAAGATTTGTATACTAGTGTTATAAGTGTGGATGTGTCCATGAATTTCATAATTAATTCCATTATATAAAAGGTTTTTTGACAATGTATTTTTTGGGGTTTTATTTAAAAAGTTTGGAAAAACTAGTAAGTTGTCCATCCAGCCTCAGCTAAGAGTTTATGTGGAACACTAGGTCGACCGATCCCAAAGGAGGCCAGCTAGGCCAGCTCACATGTAGCATGGAGTGCCATGTGTAAGCCATTGGCATGCCTGGAGGCATGCATGTTGTGGGCCAATAGCTCACAAAGAAGTGGGTGAAGGGAACACCCACATAACCGGTATGGTGTGGTACCGGGAGTGGGAGAGGATAATTATGAGCCTCTCCCCACATCTCCTAACCAAGAGAGAGTTTAACATGGGATAGGTTTTTATTCAAACTATTCATTAGTTTAAATAATTTGAATGATCATGGTCGTTAATTTCATCTTTCCCCTTACTTATTTAAATTCACACCATCCAAATTGATCATCTATAATAACATGCTCATCTCCATATAATTTCTTAATTTCTTCCCTTTGTTCTTTATTTCCCTGTTGAGATTTCCATAACTAAGGAGTCATGGTATTTATGGAATCACCCTAGATTGCACAATTCTACTAATGATATGTATTCTATTTCCCTCGTCCCATCATAGAATATGAAATCTGTGAAACCTAAGAGTTTTCCCAAACACTAGACCCCAGAGCACTACGAGAAAAGCGCTAAAGATTCCCCATATAATTGTAATTGTGACATGCTCTTGGTGGTGTCATACACTATAGATTAATGTGGTTGAAGGAACCACATTACAAACATCCAAATTTTCTCTTGGGTCTTGGAGGAAGGTTCACCCATCTAACTTTCTACTTTTAGGTCACACTCCCACCTTGTAAATAGGTGTCCCTCTTATGATTTCTCCCATTGTTAGAGTTCCCACCATTTCTTGTAGGTATCAACATACTTCTTCTACCCATGCCTCCTAAGATGTCTATTTCAACCATTTTTCTCTACTGACCATATCTATATAATCTGTTATATAGAGTATGACATTCTTTGAGTGAATTTAATGCCTCATCTCCGATTCAAAAATGTTTTCCTTCAAAAACACACTCACAAAAACTTTAGGTGAGAAGCAGAAAAAATTCATAAATTTAGTAGTATACTCTATCACAGAATTTTTCTTCTACTTTAGGATGAAAAATTCCATCATTTTATGAATTGTGACAATTTTAGGATAGAATTGTTTGTTGAAAAATTCCTCAAAATCCCCCCCAACCATGCCTTGGTCCAGTTTAGCCTGATGTGCTAAATCCCTCCATTGTCATGCAAGATATTCCATAATATACATCTAAATCTTGACTCTCAACTTTGTTGGTGTGCCAACATAATAAAATATTCAATTTATCCTATTCAGCCACACCTTAGCCTTATCTTTCCCAAAATTACCCAATAATATGGGTGGATTCAACTTCTAGGTCTAAACAGAATGAACCACTTTCTTTGGTTTATCCCATTAACTCCCTATATCTACAGATTGAAAATCTTAGACTATAATCTGAACCAGTTATTGTTTCACCTGTGGCTCGGGTGAAACCACATTCTCATCAACTTCTTCTCGTTTCTTTCTACGATGCCTTCCAAGTGCTATTTTCTAGAAACATAACAAATTCCACATGTTTGACTCTCTAGAAACTGAAGGCTTAATAATTTCAAATTCTATCACAGAGCAACTATAAAAACAATTCCTTCCAAAACTAATCATTTTCTACATTCAACCATTTTTTAAAAATTTCACCATTATTTTGAAAATTAACTCATTTTAAAAATACCAAAACCATTCTCCTTTCAAAATCTCCCATTTGAAAACAATTAATTTTTTTTTGTAAAATAAAAACATTTAAACCAAATCATAAATCATTACTCAAATTATAATAGGCACCCCTAGTGAAAATTCATTTCTACAATCCATGTCACGATCTTCTTTTCAGATAAACCCATGACAATGAGATTACACCCCTATAAGTGTTTCCAAAACACTTATACGCCCATCTCATTGGTATCTTGAAGTTCAACATAAACAGTTTAGCTATATCTTTTTGTGCTCAAAATTTCAAGTCTTGAAAATCATACTCCTTTTTACCAACCCGATTCAAGGAAAGAACTAAAATGAATTTCAACTCCAAATCAGACACAAATTATATTATATGTATGTAAAGGACTGAACAAGCTAATACCACTTGTTGCACACAAATATTTAGACCGACCAAGATCGATACCACTTGTAAAATCCCTCCGCTCCTCATTGTCTTGAGCTGAGGTGGAATTTCAACTTGGCCTTAAGCGACATCCCTAAGGCACCAAAGGCTGGAAATAAATTCCATGGGATTCAATAAAATTGGGGGATGATTTACACATTGAAAATAAAAAATCAAAACCAAAATTTCCATAATAAAAACCACTATATAATACATGATGACAATGTAAAACAACTCAAGTAATACCATTGATATAAAAACCAAACTAAAATAGAGTACCACAATAGAATACTTCTAACATAGAAGTACACAGTGAACAATAAAACCAAAATATACTCATAAGACTCTAAAGACTTGACTCCAAGGTCCAACTCCATCTCCAATTCCAAGAATCATAGAGCACCACTAAATAAGAGTGATGCTTTACATTTACCTATGTCTCAATAAAAAAATCTAAAACATCACCAAATTTCAAAATCACTGGTGTGTAATGAAACCCATTAGATTTCCCCTAATGACTTCCCTACTCATGCTGCTAGGATAGAACAAGTTAACACAATTATATGAAACAACTTATATAAAAAATTTGGAAATAGTTCCATAGTTTAAATCAAATCCAAGTAGTTTCACACTAAAATAGTTTTCCAAACATAAAAATTTTCCAAGTAAAGCACACAAATCATTCATTAAACCATTTTACATTCCTTTTTGGTATACTCATTTCATCCTTCTCCACACACACACACATGCAGTCTTATCTGATAGTTCTATACTCATGATAAGTTTCTCATTCATCCACTAAGTCATCACTAAGTATACAATCTCCTTGTTCCACAATGACACACACCCCTTATCCACGATCATGTCCCTTTTTACCCCAATGGATCACACCCCTTATTCAGGGTCACATCGAAAAAATAAAGTCACACAAACCATGCATGGAAAACCATTTTAAAGAAACCAAATAATTTCATTTCAATAAAACTATTCCTTTATTGAAAGCCTTTTCAAAAAACTAATTTCCAAAATCCAACAAATCCATATTTCAAATTCAACATTTTAAAATCAAAAAACAAATCCATTTACACAACCAATTTCTGAAAAACAAAAAACCATCACTAAAGCGGGTTTCAAACATGATTTTAACAAGAATTTCACCAAAAAATTTCACTCAATTTAAATAATTTGAAACTATGAATTGATGTTATAATAATTTGAGTAAAGAGTGAATCCACCTACCTTGAGAGTTTTGGATAATATGAAGAACAACACAAAAATGCCCACAAAATCGGGTTGAATCTTCAAAAACCCACCTTAGATCTCTTCCCTATCATAAAAAATTCCAAATATAACCATAATTGGAATAAAAAATCATGTATATGTCCACACCAGACTAGATATAAGAATCCGAGATAGGGAGGATTGTATATTTAAGAAAAACTATGAAAAACTACCACAAAAGAAGACTTTCCAAGGAATTTTTGCTTCATCGCACCAAGAAACTCCTTTGTATCACCTCCAAATTTACGGGGAAAGAATCCTAGACCTTTAGGGGGAATAAATACTAATTTAGGGTCAATTTGGAGAAAAAATGAGGGTTTTAAACTTAATACCAACCAAGATCAACTTTTATAGGGTATTTTTTTAAACCCTGCACGGTTAGTTTCACGGTTAGGAAAACTGTTCGCTAACCATGCACCATAATCTTCCTTGAGAATTACCTCATAGAGTTGGCCAACACGTTTAGACAAACCATGCACCAACCATGAAAAATATCATTGTCTTACTTTTCACGATTACTCCTAAGTGGCTTCATGATTTGGCCAAATAGTGTGCCTTAACTTTACACCTACCTTGAGTCCCCGGTATCATTTTTCATAGTTTCTTATAGGATTTTCATGGTTTTCGCTAACCATGATCCAAACATGATCCTATATAAATTCCCCAGAAACACTCCAAAATTATTCCAAACCATCCCAAACTTAACCCACACACTTTAAATACTTAAAATACATAAATAAATTCGTACATATAAGAAATTGGCGGTGATAAGATGAATGAGAACCACAATATATAGTTAGTTCATGAATGGTTAACAATCAAGAAGTGGTTAGATGGATTTATATTTGAAAAGAAATTATGAAGGCCTTGAAGAATTATTATGGATTCATAGAATTGGATGTCAAACATGAGTAATTATTCATGTTGTTAACTCTGATGATTAATGAACTGATCCTAAGTTCAAAATACATGTGTTATAATAGATTCATTTTTTACATCCAAGAAGAAGGATGATTTGATGTTCTATGGAATTTATATTCCAAAAAGTACATAATAATAGGAATTGAATGTCATGCAATATTTTAATGTTTCATGAGAACCATGCAAGTGTTATCTTGAGTAACATTGAGATTGTAGTTTTCATGAAGTAGAATCACACCATATAATTAGTGAATGAAGGGTTAAATATGAACAAATGGTTAGTTGGATTTATATTTGAAGATAAATTGTAATGGGATTGAATAATTGTTATGGAATCATAGAATTGGATATCACGCTTGATCAATTATCCATTATTGTTAACTTTTACGATTTATAAAATGATTCTATGTTCAAAAAACATGTGTCATAAGTGACAAATTTTTTACAACTAATAATAAGGATGGTTGGTGTTATTTGGAATTTATATTAAAAAAATTATAGAAGAAGAGGAATTGAAGGTCATGCGGTATTTTAATGTTGCATGAGAACCATGAAATTGTTAACTTGAGGAACATTGAGATTGTAGTTTTCATGAAGGAGAACCACACCATATAATTAGTTCATGAAAGTTTAAAGATGAATAAATGGGTACATGGATTTATATAAGAAGATAAATAGTGAAGGGCATGAATAATTGTTATGGATTCATATCAATGGATTATATGATTGAAAAATTCTCTATTTTTTTTAAATTTGATGATGGATGAACTAATCATAAGTTAAAAATACATGTGTCATAAGTGAAATTTTTTTACGATAAAGAAGAAGGATGATTTGATGTTACTTGGAATTGATATTTGAAATAGTTTTAAAGAAGTGGAATTGAAGTTCATTCAATATTTTAATGTTGCATGAGAACCATGCAAGTGTGACTTGAAAAATATTGGGCTTGTAGTTTTCATGAATGAGAACCATGCCATATAATTAGTTCATTAAGGGTTAAATATGAATAAATTATTAGATATATTTATATTTGAATTGAAATTGTGAAGGGCTTGATGAATTGTACACTACAGTTATAATTGTTGAGGTAGAATTCGTTTCATAATGAATTCCATTATATGTATGGTTTAGTAACAAAGAATTTTTTGGGGGTTTATTTAAGAATTATTGCATGAGATAACTAGCCAACCTCAATATAGAGCTTATGTGGGATATGGGTCAACGCACATAAAGAAGGCCATCCAGGAAAGTGCGTAGGCAACATGTTATTTCGTGTGTAGGCCATGGGTACCCCCAGAGGTGTTCATGATGAGAGATAATATCCCACAAAGAAGTGGGTATAGAGTGCACCTGTAGAACCATTATAGGTGGTACAGGGTGGGGGAGAGGAGAATTCTGAGCCACTCCACGCAATGCTTGAAATTTATAGTGTATAGAAACTGGGAGAGATTTTGATGTGGGATGGGTTTTTGAATGCACTATTCACCAGTTTAAATAATTGGATCATTCATTTGGGAAGATGAGTTTCATGTGTTTATGAATACATGAATGTGATATTAACACCATAAATAAGTAGACCAATAGAAAATTAATAATTCTATGAAATGCGGTGTATCATAATGCTTGTTTAAGGAATTAAAATCTGAGTCATTCTGGAATTTAAAGAGATGATTCACACAATATAAAGATTGGGATTTTAATGTAGGGAAATGCTTTGATCCCTTTCCTATAAAAGGATAGAAACCTCAACCAATAGGTTCTACTTCTTCTCGTATTATTTCAAGACCTCTCTTTTTTCAGAAAAATAGAGCCTCTCTAAACCACAATTTTTTGTGAGGAGGAAAAGAGTTCTATGACCCTTTGTGGAATCATGAATAAGGAGATTCTTGCAAACCAATTTGGTTTCAAGAAAGAGAATAATCTGTAGACATGTGAAAGGTGCTTAAACCCTCATTGTGCTTTGAGAATGTGGTCATTTATATGAATCATTCTACGTTCATGAATAATAAATACTATGAACATGAAACTAGGGTGTAAACACCCTTTTCATGCTTCGTGAAGAAGAACCAGTTCAATGAAGCTTACTTCCTAAGCCATAGTGCATGAATTTTTTTACTACCAAAATGTTTTGTGAAGCTATTCCATGTATAAACCACTAAATGAAGATACTACGTATCTAGTTGATACACAATATACATAGAATAACAAACCAACATAGTTTGTCTATACAAAGGGAACCAGACATGCACCTAAGTGCATACTTTCATGTGTAACAAGAGGAACTCAAACTGTTCAGGTTTTCATATGACATCAAGTGTATTCATGCACATACTATTAAGGAGAAAATACTAACTTCTTTCTCCTAGTGGCCAAATAACTTAAGTAGTTTTAGCTTCTGGGCCCTTTTGGTTACATTTAAACTATTAAAAAATAAACAAATATTCCATATATAGGTTACATTTAAACTATGAAAAAATAAACAAATATTCCATATAAATCCAATCATCTATAAGATTAATCATCCTTCATATTACATAACTAATTTTTTTCATGGTTCCCATTCAAGTTCTCCCTACATGCACACTAGCCACCTAATGATACATAACTAATATTTATCATGGTTATTCTATATGTTCTCCCTATAAGTACACTCAAGGAGATAGTCCCCTTTGCTATAGGCCTTTTTTCACATTTAAACCGTGAAACAAATATTCATATAAATCCAAATTCACAATAAGATTCAATTCCAACCATACAAAATCATTCTTCATACAATATAACTGATATTTTTTTTCCACTGCCTCTAAATGCGTTCTCTATAAGCACACCAGCCATTATCTTCCTCGTCCCGCCAATAATGACTAACTAGGGGTCGACTGCCCACCTATGTAGTGTCGGTAGTTCCCCATGAGCACACTAGCCAGTCTCTTACTCTTCCTCTACATGATCTCCCTATAGGACCTTTCCTTACAATTATAGCATTAAAAAAGACAAATATTTCATATCAAGCCAAATTCACACTTAGATTCAATGCCAACCATACACAACCATTCTTCATACAACATAACTATTATTTTTCAATGTTCCTATGACACTACATGCACTACCTAAGAGAACACTATCCACTATATTCCTCGTCCTGACCATAATGGAATTCTAGGGGTCAAATACCCACCTAAGTAGTGTCAGTATTCTCCTTTTCTATATGACATTTTTTACATTTAAACCCTGAAAAAAAAGAAATATTTCATAAATCAAAATTCACACTAAGATTCATTTCCAACCATACACAATATTTCTTCATTATAAGAAACTCTTCCAACCAAATATCCTTTCTAAATTATGATTAATTCCCAATAATAATTCAAAGGAAAAAACAAACCTTCAATTACTGGCACATTGACTTTGTATCCAAAAAATTTATTGACAACAATTACAACACCAATATCACATTAATCAATTTTGGATCTTCAATATCCCCCTTTGGTTTTGTTTTCAATACCCATTTCACTATCAAATTCAATGTTTTATTCTCACACTTACAATAATTTCAAAGATAATTATGGGAAATAATGCATAAAATCAACTTATTCTATAACAAATGAACTCTTCTTTTTCTTTCCATTAATCTCCTCATTTCATAAGAGATGTCATTTCAAAGAAAACAAAATTGGTTTTCTTAAGATGAGAGCATCACTTTTCTTAAAGGAATTAGTCTTCAATTAATATTCTCTAATTGAACATGGGAAAACCCTATATAGAAAACAAAGGTGATCAATTTAGACATCAAATATTTCAATATAACTTTTAAATGTGATGGAAACACTAAAACCTTCTTCCCAAAGTTGTTCAAAATATAATCAATTAATATCCGACATTAATCTCAATAAACATATTGAAAAAATTCAATTATAATAATTCACTTCCCATTTATTATCAAATTATAAGTGTCTCTCATTATGATTCATAATTATCATTCATAAAGAAATAAGAAAAAAAAATTCCTTTATAAGGACAAGATTCAATTTCTAGGATTTGAAAATATGAAATAAATCCCATACCATACCATTATAAATTCATGTGATACCATTTCTGGTCAAATCTGGTATTTGTTTAACTTTTCTCCCCCTAAATGGATGAGCTTCATCCATCTGATTCATCATGACTAACTTTCTTGATGAATTATCTTCAAGAATAATTTTATGAGAAATTGAAATAAAAAACTCCATGATGGATAGCCTTATGAATGCTATATAATATTTTCAATGCACTCATATCTTGAGGACCCCCCTTAATATATTCATCACCTTCAATTCCTTGCATAAAATAAACAATCACAAAATATTCATGGTAATAAAGTGGTTCTTTAATTATTTTAAATTAGAGAAACAAGGATGATATTTGACTCCTAACCTATAAATTATTTTCAATTCTACTCAAGATTCATGAAAACTCATCATGATTTCTCTTTCTTTGACTTTCCAAAGTTTATCATTTAAGGGAAGTATGTAATTATTGATTTCTCCAACTTTCATATTAGATGGAAGAAGCTTATTCACATTAGAAAGTAATGCACTTTCATTATTCTGTTTCTAGTCTAACTACTTAGCCAATTCCAATTGCTCTAGCCATATGACTAAACATTTTTTTTATATTCTTAGACTTATTCTTGTGTGTAGAATCCTTCTTTACAGTATCATTATTAACACTATAAGTCCTTGGTTCTTTTCCATTGTTCTTCACTAGTTATATTTGATTAGTAAACAACATCATGTATTTTTCAGCAATATTCCTTGACATTATAGACCTTCCACACAAATCTTCTGTAATCATAGGGTTTTCATTTTTAAATATCCTCTCACAAAATTAAAAATTTTCATCTTTATTTTCAAACATCAAATAAACCTTTTTATTTATTTCTGATATTGATTTCATTTTATGCTTCAGCTTCCTTCCAATAGCATTTGGGTTTATAACATGTTTTTAAAGGTCAATTATGTGACCTATATTTTCATATTAGAGGCAACTTTTCTTTGGTGTGACATTCATATAATCATTCTTCTTGGGTGTAGGTTGCTTCACAGTTTTCTTAGATCTCTTCTCCTTCTCACACCCAAAAGAAGTCATTTCTTTTTTTTTCTTTGCCTCTGCATATGTTGTGGCCTTATCATCACATCAACATATTCATAGTGTCAGGTTAGTACATAACAACACTCATTACAATTCTTACCAATTCTATTACAATAATCATATAATTATTCAAGGCACTCAAATCTATTCTTGATAGATAAATTCTTCTTCATCTATGAATTATGATTAAATTATGCTGGATTTCTCTTCACATTATATCTTCTCTGCCTTAATACTATCCTTCTATAGTTACAATGAATTGTAAAAATATTGTGTGATTTTTCTTTACTGCTTTAATATTATTTTACATGACGTGTAAAAGAGAATAAAAGAATTGATATCCTAACAGGTCGAAGAGTTAAAAGGGATGAAATGTGGAATTTTATTAAAGTGTCTCCAACACCGATTCACCCCCCCATTCTTAGTGTTAGACATATCCCAAACTAGTCATTCCATATATATTGAGTGTATTATGGAATGAACCTATCAAGTGGTTTATCCAAGTTTATAATTGGTGGTAGGTCATGATGGAGAGATCCTGAGAGGGGGATAGATACCCTCAGGGTGTCCTAATATGGTGTGAGGCCAATGCATATTTTAATTTTATCCTTGATGTAGTGGAATTTCGTCAATAGAAGGGTGATGTTTTCTCACAGATTAATCATTCAAGCATGGCATTAGTGAGCTGATTTTTAGAGAGATGGTGGAGTCATATCAGGGTGTGGTTTTCACAAATGTTTTTATATGCTCTCATTTTTAAGTCTTGTTTGGGCATTACTAGGATTTATTTGTACACTTTAATTTATAGTGGATATTTCGGATTTACCCAGTGGGATTTTAATCCTCCCCAACAGAGGATTTTTTGATATTAAAAATAATGCGTGCTGATTTATTTATTATTCTTCATATCACTTCCTTATTTTATCAATTTTCTCACAAATTTTTTCTCAAGCGGTTTTTGTCCTGATATCAGGAATCTCCCCCAACAAGTGATATCAAAGGTGATTGTTCGGGAATGCAATTTGTAGTGGGAATTTTGGATATTTTAAAGAGGATCAATGCAGCATGAGGCAGGCTTGGGTTTGGAAAAAAAGTAGGTTGAGAGAGGTGTTTCAGGTATTACACTTAATTCTATTATTCAGAATGTGTGATTGGTGAAGAAAGAATTCAAATTGAAGATTGAGGTGATGCACTAGCAGCTCGAGATTTTGAGTAGAGAGCAATTTTTTGTGGGTGTGCCAATTTTTTTCACAATCATAATAATGGGGGAGCTAGATATTTTGAGTTTTTTTATTGTTTGAAAGGATATTTCATATTTAGATATGGATAAGACTTTAGTGTCTGATTTTTTATAGGGGAAGTCATATTTCTGTTAGAGTTACAAATGGGCGTTGTCATTTTTCTTCAGAGGATGATGGTTGGTATGATGAAAATAGGTTTTCGTTCCATTTGAGTTTATGGGATGGTGTATCCATTTATTGGAAAAATGGGGAGATTAATAGGATGAAGACAATTGGTGTTACCAAATTTGAGATAAGATAGTTTTTTAATTATATATTTCTTTTATCATATCATGCAGATTTGGCTGCATGTGTTGCTCATGCAGTGATACATATTTTATATCTATTTATATGAGGTAAGTTTATGATTCTTAACAAGGCCGAAACATGTTAATTTTTAAATTTAAGATATAATATTTTATATCTTATTTTTATTGAAAAAATGAAATTGTGAAGGATTTAAAAGGGGAAGCAACTGGTTGCGAATAAAGAGGGAGATGCTCAAGATGTAGTCAACTGGTATCAAGTGGAAATGGGCTACCACATTTATGGTAGACCATGTGGATCATCAGTGGTGGTGAATAAAGAATAAATGCAATATCTATGATGTGACTGGATGCCGCGTTTGCAGTTTCATGTACTATCCATTGACATTGAACACATGCGATGTAGGAAAAAATTGATCAATTATTAGGGACATGCATCAAAAATATTCTGGAATACATGAGGCCCAGCTAGGGAAGACTCTCCAAACATAGTTGTAACCAAATCATTAGAGATCTCATCCCTCTTTTGTCTCGCATTCTCTTGATAGAGATCTTGAAGGTGCGACATCATCTATATCCATCCACGTCCTCATATTTCTTTAAAAGATTATTGCACATGGATGATATAATGAAACAATGAAAATCTATAGAATCATTCAAATTCTTATCATAATTTTTAACTCTTCATCACTATCCTCATTTCCAGGTACCATAGGAAAAGTTTCTTCTAGCACATATAATTTCATTTCAAAGTGAAGGATAACTCATAGGCACCTTTGCCACTTTTGGAAATTTGTGTCAGTGAGAAGGTTGTCCTTATCAAGTACAGAGTTAAATGATATGTTTAATTTGATTTTAATTTTTTTTCTAAAAAATTATATATAATGAATTTTAGTACTTTATCTGATAAAATTTAGACAAATAAATAAATATTATATTTATTAATATCCCACTATTTTATCAAAACCCAATAGCCCTCACCATTGGCTTTATAATATCCTATTTATTGGGTATTAAAGTGGTAAGGATCCCTATTTCCCTTCTCAATAGCCCAACATTGGTTGTTCAAGAAACTTGAATGGTTTTGGGTAGTCATTAAAAATTTTAAATTCATTAACTTTTATTATTTGATCTTCTAAGCAGACACCCCAATCCTGAAATCCATAATTGGATTTCCTCAATCCATGCCTCCCAGTTCCGCATGTCATGCTTTGGCAGTCAACTCTTGATGTGAACTAAGTTAAGTCAACCCATAACATCAAGTTAGAATTCCTCAATAATTCAAAACACCACAACTTTGGATGATCAGGCATATTAAACTATGGTTTGATTTTAACCGAGGTAGTGGAAGGATATACTGACTTAATATATATTATTGAGGGTTTTTATCCTTTTATGCATAAATTTACAATTATTATCTTTATCGTATTCATGTTAATATTAAGTGGGTTTACTTATGTAATTAACCAAGTGTTAGATAATAGTTATGCATAATCTATTTTAGCTTAGTTCTATATTTCATGCTTATTAATTCATTAATTATGTGATCGCGACAAAACATCCATAATGAAATGACCATACAACTTGATAGTAATAAAATAATAAATCGATATGATCATGAGGTTTACTAATGGATAGTTTATCTAGCAGTTGAAAATTTAATTGTTTACTTGGGGAGAAACACATTTAACCACTTATGGTTCATGTTACAACTTTCCACCTGTCCACCCATGTATCTCTCTGGGATTGGTTTTTTCTTTTGATCCAAACATGAACTGCCTCCACTAACATGGGATATTAATCCTTCACATTTTCTTTTACTCACACGCAAGTGAGGGGAAACCGGGTTTTAAATAAAAGAACCCATGGTCACACAGACCCTTACATAATATGAGGAGAGTAGGCACGCATACCAACAATTTAATTTGGTAATAAATTAAATAAAACCAACACATACAATGGTCTGGTCTATGCTCATGATCATCCACATTCATGCAACGAATTATGAATTTAATAAAACTTGCAGTAAATTATTAATCATTTTTATTTAAGATAAATCACACTTGAATCAATTAATTATCTTATTTAATTAATCAATTATTTTATCTTAATTCTCATCTGAATTTTCTTGAGATTCTCATCCATCCTAATTTTAAAAAAATTAAAAAAATTAATTTGAAATTAACTATGTTCATAAATGTAACTTGGCAGAAATATAGTGAATACCCATCTGATTCTACCAAACAAGTATTATTCCCTTACACATCTTTCTCTGGTTATACGTGCCATAAAAAAATTATCATGTACCTTCTTAACCTCTACATCACCTTAGTTATTACATGAATTACATTAGTTTTTGGTCATGAGTTATGCTCCAATGCACACGAAGTAACAACTATAATGTGACTCATACATGATATGCAGATTTTAACATTACGTAGATATTAATTAAATATTTACATATATATATATATATATTAAAAACTCATCACATGGAATGTTTTGTCAAATTAATGACCACACATAAGAACATGTCAATAAGGTTTCAATAGTAAAATAAATAAATTTTAAATCGGCATAATTTGTTATAAGTACGTGGTGTTTGTATTTGAGCTACACTACATGTACATGTCTCACCGTATATCATAAGAACATGCCTACAAAATTGGCATGTAAACCTTTCCCTGAAAAATTCTGTACACGGCATGTCCAATGGGATAAATGGCGTGTGATTTCTGAATTACAAGGTCACCAGTCAGGTAATCCATGTATGAAATACATGGCCTGTTTGTGACTTAAGAGGACTACACACTGTCCACATCGGCTACACGACTTGTACTCCGGATGACCATGCACCAAGATAACTTGATAAACACGCGGTGTAAGTTATAAATTCATCGTGCTTCATTAGTGAAAATATTTTGAATTAATTACAAATTAATTCTTGATGCACTGAAAAAACTACACAATGTGTACAACTGTGTTATCTAGCCAGAATACTTATCGCCTCTGGATGAGTTCTTCAATTTTATTTACTTCATAAAATTAATCGTATTGATTAGATCAATGAGAAACTAAGGAGGAATAATCATATCTTACTATTTGGATTAATAAAATGATTAAACGTAAATTGAAAATAAAATAAAAATTCATAAATCAATCAATGATATTTAAATAGATATAAATAATAATGTGACCACTCTGATACCACTTGTAGGTTTTAGGCATAGCTGAATCATACGATTGGTCATTCCCAACATTTATTTTTTGTCATGATCGATGACAATTGGAATAAATATCCAATATGATCAATGAACTTGACTCATTGATTTATAAAAAATTTAAGATACATGAAGATAAATATGAATGAATAAAGAATTTATGGTAAGAAAAGAATATTATGATTAAAGTTAATAAAATCATGCAAAGTATAAAATGTCTAGAATTTGTATATCAGTTGACCAATATTGAGAAGACACATATTGAAACTTCCCATAAAAGGTGATAGTTTCTAAAAGTACTCAAAGTTCATTAGAGTATTTTAAGGTTGAAAAAAAATCCAACATGTCATAATAATATCAAGACTACATTCAACGATCTATCAAAAATAGCTGAGAAGAATTAGGTATCATCCATACCATCTTGTACTAATGTTTCTAAATATGTTATCATGAAAAATGTAAGTTGTAAAGAAAAATATGAACAATTATGGATGAATAAATATGATAATAAACCTATCACCATAACTGATGTGGATATGAAAGAAATTATGTAATTTGGTTCCCCTCAGAGAGCATAAAAATCACGAATAATACCCAACAATCAGATACAGAATATATCAGGAAATCAAGATTTGTGGGTCCATGTTAGTGATGCAACATATCTGGGAAGTGTTCCATAAATTTTTGGAAGAATCCCCATAGTGTAAAAGGATTAAGGAATCATATCTCAAGGGAGAGAATTCCGAATAAAAATAAGTAACATCTGTAGGTCCAAAATAATCTGAATACTATAAACATATTTTTAATTCTTGATAACATTTGTGACGTATGGAATGGTAGTGGTCACAAAGTTGGTACATGCTCATATCAACATGTATACAATAAATTTAAGAAAATAATGTCACAAAATCATACATGGAATGAATAATCAACCTTGGGAATATATCATAAGAATGATGTGAACATAAATCCTCCCATTAAGGTACCAAATAAGAATGGTGAGAAAAACATGGATTCTAAATCCAATATTTTGAAGGGTAGTTCATACAAAAGAAGTACTAAGAGGGATGAAACTAAGATGAACCCCTATGGAAGATCCAAACTTGAACCTACAGTTCCTAATGATGTGTTAGTTATCTATCCTGAAGATTTGTAAATAATGAGAAAAATGGAAGATGGATAATATAAAGATAGAAAAAAATGGAAACACAATATTCTACATGATGAAGAAAATTTTCATGAAGATTTATTAAGAAAATGAAACTCTAGTGTTAAAGTAGCTATATGTGAGAGATGTAAGAAATATGGGCTCATTTCAAAAGATCGTTTAACCGTACTACCAAAACAAGAAGCAGTCCTTGAGAGATGAAATAATGTATTATTCATGAAGGCTATTAAGAAGAAATATTCTCAACAAAAATCAAAAGTGGATGTGAAGAGATCCATTTTGTATCAACATAAATCAAAATAGATGTTTAGATTTTCATGAATGAATACTGGTGAAAATGAATCAATTTTGTTGAGAAGTTCATCTCAATATTTCTATTCATATTAATGAAGTAAGGATAATCCACCTTATTCCCTTAATATTTTAGTATTGTATTTGTGATTATAAGTCAATTATTTGAAGGTGAAGCATGTTCTTAGGGTGAGAACTTGAGAAGTAGTAAGTTTTGTCAAATCTTGATAGCTAATATGAAGAAGTTGACATCCTTTAATGAATCCTCAATTGATATTTAAATACTATTATGATGGAGGATCATCCTTGATAATGTTGATTAATGTGATGTACTATTTTGGATATCTAGGATAAAGAATATTTCATCTTGGTTTTATCTTATTTATTAGTATTTTGAAGAACAAATGTTATATAAGATCATCCTTAGTGAAGTTGTGAAAGTTGTCTAATATGGACTGTTGCAAGTTCAAGAACCATTCTCTGTTATTCTCCATACTATAATTTCATTAAATCAATTCTTGATGAGATCAAACATTATAAAGATAAAGAGAAATGTTTGCTTGGAGGGTGAGAAAAATGAAAAATCTTTTAAAATTATTATTTCAATTAGTATCAAATCTTATCATTATAGAAATTGTATAAATATCATATTATTGGAAAAGGTATGTCTCTATTAATCTATCATCCCATGTTATAAAAAATAAAAAAAATTACAAAGGGGTAGAAATTAAATTAATAAATTGCTTATGAAATGTAGAAGTTCCCCATGGTCTTTTATACTATCCATTAAACTTCAATGTTTTTTATCTATTTGTTGAAGTGAGTGCAGGAGTTTCAGGTTGATTGTTCTTAAAAAGTTTTACCTCACATTCAATAATTTCAGCCTAGAATGAAAGTGAATAATCCTAGAAGGAATGTATATGATTTATCATTTATTAAGGTATCATGATCATTTGGTATTGGATAGATTTTCTTCTAAGCAATATCAACTTGTTTTCTACCCTGAGCATAACTCAAGTAGAATTAGAGTGAAATGATGGATCACACATTGCTTATGTATGGAATGATACCCTTTTTACCATGAAATTTTTATTTCTTGTCAATAAGGGGGAGATAATGTGAAATTAATGTTTAAAAGGTAAAGGGGAGAGAGAAGATAACAGTTCAAAATATTATCACATTTATTTGGAAATAAATTTGATGGTATTTCCAACAATACAATGGGGGAGTTTAAAGAAAAAACTTATTTAGGGATTGTATTTGTTGTGAGATGGTTTTCATTGGAAGACAATGATGTCCAATGAAATAGTAATCTTACATTGATGTCAATGTTATGAAGAAGTTACAATGATAATGGAACTTGGAAAAGGTCCTCATGTCTTGAAATTCAAAGAAAAATTTGAGTGTTTTAAAGACTTTGAGTTTCATGGTGATTCTTGGAGAACTGTTTTGGATTCCTTTGTAGCATTTCCTAGAAAATTTTTATGGATTTTTTCATCATGATTCCTTGATAATTGTAATAGATTCGTATCATTTTATATCATGTTTGATAAATTCTTTATGTTGTTAACCCTGATGACTGATGAACTAATACTATGTTCAAAATACATGTGTCATAAGTGACACATTTTTTACAAAAAATAAGATGATTGATTTGATGTTTTTTGGAATTTATAATCCAAAATGTATAGATGAAGAGGAATTTAAGGCGATATATTATTTTAATGTTTAATTAGAACCTTAAAAGTTTTAACTTGGTGAACATTGAGATTGAAGTTTTAATGAAGGATAACCACACCATATAATTAGTGCATGAATGGTTAAAGTTGAAGAAATGGTTAGATGGATTTATATTTTGTAAAGACCCAGAAATTTCAAGGAATTTTTTTTCTTAATTTTCTTTGGAATTTTATGAGTCTGCGGTTTCTGACGGCACCTGATTCCGAGGCCCGGTGTTCCTGGAATCAATTTCCAAAGTTTAGCTCGGGTACGTTCAGTGAACGAATGAGAGGGTTTTTCTAACTTTTGAACGGGTGATCGGAATTGAAATATGAGGGCACCGATGAACTCGCAACACTGATAATTGATTAAGAAGACCCTTTCCAGAGTTGCGTTTGCTCAGGTGTGGTTATTAAAATAATGAGTTAAGTAATGAATAAAAAATAAAATTTGTGCAACCAATTTTATTTTTATATCTTTTTGGTTTAACTTCCATGTGAGGGAGTTGGGGTGGGACCCAATAAAATCCTAACTCTCAGTAGGATATTAGTGAGGTGGGGCCCACACGAGACCCCACCTATTCAAATTCTCTAACCCTCCACCCCCCCCATTAATTTTGTAACACACCCGCACCCCCTTAAATGAAAAGTCAACTCATTAATTATTTAACTTATTAAATGTAATTAATGAGGGAATTCATTTTGAATTTCAAAAGGTTTAGCATGAGAAATAAAATAAGGCAAATCCTTATTTTATTAGGTTGTTTCGTTGTGCGAGAAGCTTTGGGAGAGGTTTTGCTTTAAGTCTTGAAGAACGTTCTTCCTCCTTGAAGAACGCGAAGAACGCACCGTCGCCGACGAAGAACGCCGAACTCCGAAGAAGGACGACGAAGAATGCAGAATCCTCGGAGATCGATGATGTGACGCCGTGTACCGCAACACCGATGGTTCTCTTCTCCGAGACGCCGACGACGCTTACGGAACCTTGTCCCGCAATGCTGTCTCCTGCGACGATTATTTTTCCGCGAAAAACCTTTGTTCGACAACACCTTGAGGTAGGGGTTATTTGATTTTTCCCATGGTTTTTCCTTTTCTGTTCATCATCTTCTCATTGGGCCACCTGTTATCGTAATAACGGGAGGAGGTCAGACCGCACGAACACGGCCGACTCTCCTCCCCCTTTGTTGGTTGTACTTGTTGCGACATGAGCAAAAGAACTAGGGTGTAATGGTACCGTGCAAAAACGATGAAGAACGGGCGAAGAAGCATGGTGCCATCGCGCCACGCCATTGCGGCGTTTCGAAGGCTCCGCAGTTTGATTAATTGATGGCGGATCGAAGGTATTGATGGAACGGGACGCATAGGTGGTTTGATGATTCCGCAATTAAGTGCGAGACCCGAGGAGAACGCCGGCGCAGACGGAATTAAAAACGGACCACCGGAGCAACTCCGGTGGCCCACGGAATTCACCAGCGGCGCGGGTCGCCGACACAGTGGCACCCGGCGCACCGCTACGGCTTCAGCCGCGACGGCAGGCATCCAGTACCACGGCCGCACAGGACCGAGGAGGGGACGCGGTGCTGGTCCGCGTCCGCTGGAAAGGAACAAGCCCCACACGGGGGCCTCGACAGCAATCAAGGAGGCAGCCGCCCCCTTTGTGCGGCCGCTCGGCCCGCGCCGAGCCGACCCCGCTCGGCCAACGCCGAGCCGCCCCGCTCGGCCAGCGCCGAGCCGCCCCGGGCCGGACCGGCCGCACCGGGCTGGGCCGCCTAGGCTGGGCCGGGCTGCGCCCTAATGGGCTGGACTCGGACCCGATTCAGGTCGACCCGGTTCGGGCCGACCCAGGGGGGTTGGGCCAGGTCGGACCGGGCCCAGACCCCCATTTTCAGACCACTTCCGGTATTTTGTCCGTATCTTGGGATACGGACTTCTGATCGATGCACCGTCAGTTGCGTAGCGATCCTTGGATCGATACGGTTGTTTTATTATATTACAATCAAGGTTTCGGAGAACTTTGAGTATGGCCAGGTTGGTTCGGATACGAAACCAACTGGGCCCTCGGAGTGGAAACACTTATATCTTGAGCTCCAGACGTCTGATTGACGTGCCGTCGACTTTGTTGGATTCCTCTTGATGAGACAGAACTTTTGGAATACTTCTCCTAAGGTTTGGACGCAGATGGATAGTGGCTGGGTTGGATTGAACCTGAAATCCAACCGGGCCCCTAGAACGGAAAAGCTGATAACTTTCAGACCGGACGTCCGTTTGACGAACCGTCAGTGGAGTTGGTGATCACGTTGAGAAACGGTCCCTATGAGTATACCCTATGAGATTTCGGGGTACATTTGAGATGCGGTGAGGTTGGTTTGTACACGAAACCAACCGGGCCCCTGGGACTAAAAGACTAAGAACTCACAGACCGGGCGTCTGATTGACGCACCATCTGTTGTGTTGAGACCCCTATGACGAGGAAGTCCTTTGAGATACTTCTTCATGGGACTTTGTGATACTTGGAGTATAGACCTGTAGCTCGTGGAGCAGACCCTCCCGGAGACGAGTGTACGGAGTACGGAGACCGTGTAGCTGGCTGAGACCTGACGACTGCTTGACCGACTCGACTTGGAGTGAGTCGACTAGCCCAGTGGATGGAGCACTACTATGTTTGGGTGCAGACCCATGGCGGATGGAGCACTACTGTGTTTGGGTGCAGACCCGCGGTACTCAATAGAAGGAGTGCCTCTACAGGCTATTAGGGGGGGTGCACTACTGTGTTTGGGTGGCAGACCCCGACGGGAAGCACTAATGTGTTTGGATGGCTAACCCGCGGTACTCGATAGGAGGAGTACCTCAGTAGTCTTAGGTTAGTGAGCAGTACCTCAGAGTTGTGACAGGATCACTGTACTTGTCAGAGACGGGGCTCTTCAGCAGTTACGATTTCGATAATGAAAATCCTGGTTTGAGCTGAGTCATTGACCTTTGTGTTACCTCATGATTGAGATGGGTCACTTGATAACTTAGGTATATGTATGGGCATATACCTAGGTAGTAGTTATCCGTTGATTTCATAACCTTTGTGTTTCCTCATGTTTGAGATGGGTTACTTGATAACTTAGGTATATGTATGGGCATATACCTAAGTAGAGGTTATCTGTTGAGATCTTTATTTGTGGTTATCCTTGTTGGATTTAGTGAGACCTTGAGGGTCTCGGGGTCCCTACTGAGTATCATTATACTCACCCATGCACGGGATATGACCACACCTCGTTGTGTTGGTTGCAGATGACGGGCAGCCCTGACAGAGGCTGAGTGTTTGAGGACTGGACGGTACCCGGAGGTGGACCTCACGACGAGTCAGTATCTGGAGGTGGAATTCACAACGAGACGAAACTCAGAGGAGGTCGACATGAGAGAGAGTTGTGGAGGCTATCTGTACCTACCCTTAAGGTAGGATCCGTGGTGGACGATCCAGGAGCTGCACTATCTGTACCTACCCTTCAGGTAGGATCTGAGGTGGACAACCCATGAGCTGCTTCTTTTTCTTCCAGCTGTTTGTATTTTCTGTTTTACTTTCGTTCAGTTGTAGCTGTGTTTTCAGTTGGGTTTGTATTCTGGCCCACTTACTTTTCAGAACTTTCTTTTGTACTTAGTGTATTACTTCCTCTTGTACTCTGTGGTGTTTTCTTTACTTTTATAAAGGCAATGCCTTCCCAGTTATCGAGATTTTGCGCCTTTGGTGCTAGTCGCCAGCCCCTAGCCTATGGAAGGTGGGCTTGGGGTAGTCATGGCACGAGCCCCAAGGATGGGTCGTGACATATTTGAAGATAAATTCTGAAGGTATTGATGAATTTTAATGGATTCATAGAATTGGAATTCATTCTTGAGAAATTCTCTATGTTTTTAAATCAAATAAATGATGAACTAATCTAAAGTTTCAAATAAATGTGTAATAAGTGACACATTGTTTATATCGAATAAGAAGGATTATTTGAAGTACTTTGGAATTTATATCCCAAAAAGTATAGAAGAAGAGGAATTTAAGGTCATGATGTATTTTAATTTTGCATGAGAACTATGTGAGTGCTAACTTGAGGAACATTGAGATTACAGATTGAATAAAGGATAATTGTTCCATATAACTAGTTCTTGAAGGGTTAGAGATGAAGAAAAGGTTAGATGGACTTATAATTGAAGATAAATTATGAAGGGATAGAATAATTATATACTAGAGTTAAAAGTGTGGAGGTTTCTAAGCATATCATATTGAATTACATTATATACTTGGTTTTTTCACTATATATTTTTTGGGGGTTTATTTTAAAAAAATGGACTAAGCTGACTAGCCAGCCTCAACTAAGAGCTTATGCAGGATACTAGGTTGACCACGCCTAAAGGACGCCATCTAGTCCAGAATGTGTAGGTAGAATGGAGTTCCTTGTGTTATCCATTGGTACTATCGAATGCTTTCATGATGTGCTCCAATATCCTACAAAGAAGTGGGATCAGAGGAAATCTGTAAAACCAATACAGAGCACAACCGAGGGAGAGGAGAATTATTATCCTCTCCCTGCAATGATTTATTTATAAAGTACGGAGAAGAATATGAGAGAATGTGAAAGGTGTTTTCACCCTCATAGTTCCTTACAAAGTAGGTTAATTACACAAATCTATCTACTTTCATGAAGAAGAAATACCATTAACACACATATGGTGTGTAAACACCCTTATCATGCTTCACAAAGCTAAACCAGTTTGATGAAGCTTACTAATCGAGACACAATGCAAGAGTTGTTTACTCTCATGGAATTTCCTGAAGCTGTTCCACATATAAACCAAACATGAATATACTATGTATCCAGTTGATTCATAATAGACATAGAAGAACAAACCTACACAGTTTATTTTTGATAATAGAACTAGATGTGCTCCTAAGTGCATACTTGCAAGAGTAAGAAGAGGAACTCATATTTTTTGAGTTTTAATATTACAAAAAGTGTATTTATTCAAATACTATTGATAAAAATGGTTTTATAAAACCAAAAATTATTTTTGTTTTAAGTGAGAGAGAAAGAAGGGAGGAGAAAGAAGCTTCATGTGTTTTTATATAAACAGTGAGTAGTAAGGGAAGAGTCTGAAGTTTTTCAAAGGATTTGAAGAATAAAAAATTCCATGCATAAAATTTTTACTCCAAAAAATACATAAAATGATGAAGAAAAAAATGGATATGAGACATGAACATGAACTATGAATGTATTGTGTTAATAATTCAAGAGGATAAGAATATTAGTTTATGCAAGATTATTCTTACATGAAACATCATTGAAGGTATAGTGAAATTTAGTTGAACAAACATATTCTACACTAATAAAAATAAAAGATAAATGATACTACATTCACTATAGATATTTTTTTTATCAAAGTAGAATTATTTAATTGTGATGATGCTAAGATGAGTAGAACTGCATTGATTTAATAATGTTAAGGGAGTTTTGTGATTCCTACAAGAATAATAAGAAGATGGCTCAGTGAGTTTGATTTTTCACTGAAGAAGAAATAGAAAAGAAGAGAAGAAGATTTGGTGACCAATTTGATATTGGAAGATTAAAATTTGAGTTATAAAGAATTCAATATTCATTAGTTCACAACACATTTATATCATTTTGACTAGTAGAAGATGAATATTGGTAAGCTTTCAGTTTTTTTTGGGAAGAGGTAAGAAGATTTACTTTCATGATTTTAAGAAAGCAACAATGTGAAGAAGAAGGTTGTGGGAGAATAAAGAAGAATTGTGAGACCCAACATCTCTCAATAGGTGGAAGATTATCTTGGTGTTACAAACCTTGATCATTCAAGCATGGCATTGGTGAGTTGATTTTTAGAGAGATGGTGGAGGCGTATTAGGGTGTGGTTTTCACAAATGTTTTTCTATGCTCTCATTTTTACTCATGTTCGGGAATTACTAGGATTTCTTTGTACACTTTAATTTATAGTGGATATTTCGGAATTACCCAATGGGTTTTTAATTCTCCGTAATAGAGGGTTTTTCAATATTAAAAATCATTGGTGCTAATTTATTTATTCTGCTTTATATCACTTCCTTATTTCATCGAGTTTCTCAAAAAAATATCTCAAGCGGTTTTTTTCCTTAGATTGAGAATCTCCCCCAACAAGTGATATCAAAGGTGATTGTTCGGGCTTGCTATTTGTAGTGGGAATTTTGGATATTTTCAAGAGGATCTATGGTGCATGAGGCAGACTAGGGTTTGGAAAACAAAGTAGGTTTAGAAAGGTGTTTCAGTTCTTACACCTAATTCTATTCTTCAGAATATGCGATTGGTGAAGAAAGAATTCAAATTGAAGATTGAGGTGATGCACTAGCAGCTTGGGATTTTGACTAGAGAGAGCAATTTTTGTGGGTGTGCAAGATTTTTTCACAGTCATAATAATAGGGGAGCTAGATATTTTGGATTTTGGTATTGTTTGAAAGGAAATTGCATATTCAGATATGGAAAAGACTTTAGTGTTTGAATTTTTTATAGGGGAAGTCATGTTTCTGTCAGAGTTACAAATGGGCATTGTCATTTTTCTATAGAAGACGATGGTTGGTATGATGAAAATACATTTTCATTCCAACTGAGTTTATGGGATGGTATCTCCATTGGTGGGCTAAATGGAGATATTAATAGGATGCAAACCATGGGTGTTTCCAAATTTGAGATAAGATAGTTTTTTAATTTGAGATTTCTTTTATTGTATCACGCATATTCGGCTGCATGTGGTGCTTATGCAGTGATACATGTTATATATATATTTAGATGAGAAAAGTTTCTGATTCTTAACATGTCTGAAACATGGTAATTTGAAAATTTAAGATATAATATTTTATATCTTATTTGTATTGGATGATTCATTAGTTTTTGAGAAATTCCCCATAATATGGAGAGTAATGGAAGATGGAACCCTACATGAAATCTCATAGGTGTATGCTGGAACCTTCTTGGGCTTAAAATCCCATGATTAGTTTTGACACTTCAACGTTGTTGTGAAAAAAATTTCCCCACTATGGTTTTCATGTATAAAACCATATTGGAATGTAAGGAAATGGATGGTATCATAATAAAAGCGGGATTTGAAGGCTTCATTTTTGTTTCCCATCTTGTCCATTCAGGGGGGGGGGATTTTTCTCCATTGGAAAGAAGACATGGATGTTAGAATCTCCTCTTTATCCCCAAACCACATGTTTTCCTCTACTCACTGGCCAAACAGGCCGACCTGGACCTTAGTGAGTTTCTATCGTTGGCCATCTCAAAGGGATAAATGGAAATCTTAGAGGCTTCTCCAATCCTTGAGCTAAAGAATACAGAGGCGAAGAGTTCTGGTGGGGAAGCTGAATTAGTAGACCTTCGAAAGGTCACAATAGTGGAAGATATGAAAATGTGCTATTAGTAGCGGTGTGATTCAAAAAATGTGCAACAGACACGATCGACGGAGGAGGAAGCTGTGAGTTGAGAAGGCACAAAAGGAAGATTGAGTGTTTCATAGTATAGATATGATAAAAATGAAAAGGAGAAACAAGAAGAATTTCTGGATCAGTTTTATAAGGGGTAATCAATGACTAATGTTTATCTATTAGTGTTGGAGGTTGTTACGATAAATTTGAAGATAGGTGAGAATGTTTTAGAAAACTTGAAAATTTTCTGGACTGCTCATGAAAGGTTTGACAAAGAGTAAAACATCTCTAATCTAGTTTGCCCAGAAGTGAAACTTCAGGATACACAGCAGACTGCAAATAATATGATGACTTGTACTGCATTTCAAGAAACCAAAAATGCAGAGTTCTCATTTTACAAAAGTCCAATTCTAGTGGTCATAATTGTTGTCTCTTTGGTGTTATGTTTCCTAACTTCTGTAGTACAAACCGGGGTCTCTTAGCTACTCACCATTTTACTGGGGTCTCTTAGCTACTCACCATTTTCCTCATTGAATTGTCAAGTATATCTTATGTCTTGGCGCACATTGAATATGCTCAAATCTTGGCACACATGTTTGTATGAATCACCCCATATGCATTATACCTGAATGGGTATTTTTTTTGTGAACAAGCTATCCAATATCTTTGTGGAAACTAGTCTCATGAAACTAGATGTGAGTTAACATGTTGCAAAGGGAATGTGTGAAATGGGTGAATGAGACAGAATCCATGATGAAAATGATGAATGGGGAAGAAGCTAAGGGATTACCTCAAACTATTATATTTTATGAAAATAGATTCCTTGACCTAGAGGATAGAACCGTTCCAAATTTATATATAAATGGGAGCACCATTAAAGGAGTGGAGTGGCTGAGTGCCCAAGGTTGTGAGGGCGTATAGCGCAACTTGGATTCTTGGTGAGTCAAATATAAATATGCATATTTTTATTGTTGTTTTTAACCTATTATTTTACAAATATAAATATTCATGTTTGCATTGTTTCTTTTAACATGTAATGTAATCTTTTTTCCTTCTACCCCATATTGTAATATTTGTTTCCTACTACCCCATAATGTAATCTTTGTTTCCTCCTACCCTGTAATGTAATATTTGTTTCCTCCTACCCCATAATGTAATCTTTGTTTCCTACTACTGTGTAATGTAATCTTTGTTTCCTCCTACCATGTAATGTAATCTTTGTTTCCTCCTACTGTGTAATGTAATCTACATTTCCTCCAACCCCGTAATGTAATATTTGTTTCCTCCTACCCTGTAATGTAATATTGGTTTCCTCCTACTCTGTAATGTAATCTTCATTTCCTCCTACCCCATAATGTAATCTTTGTTACCTCCTACCGTGTAATGTATTCTTTGTTTCCTCCTACCGTGTAATGTAATCTTTGTTTCCTGCTAGTGTAATGTAATATTTGTTTCCTCCTACCATGTAATGTAATCTTTTTTTACTTATACTCCATGATGTAATCTGTGTCAACATAGCTTTACCATTTCCACCTCTCTATTTCTCTCTCAATATACTCTCGAAAGTCCAATAAAATGCATAACCCAAATGAGCCCGTTCTCGAGTATTTACTGGAAAATCTACACCGACCACACATGTAAGCAATCCTCTGTTTCATGACTATGTTATATGATAAATTGCTTTTATTTGGTGTTCATTTTATCACAAAAACTATGTTTATTGAGATTTCAATCATAATGTAATGGACAGAATGATCAAATAAATCTGAGAAGCATGGCTGGAGAAAACCGACATCATGGCATGGAGATCTCGGTGTGCAAGTTATTTGGGGTTGGCTTAGGGAAGAAGACGACGTTTAGATAATATTGTATGACTCTTCAGAAATTTATCGAACAATCAGATGGTTGGGAGAAACATTTCAGATGGATGAGATGATCGCACGACCCAGATTATAATCCAACAGATCGCACAGTTGAGGCTTTTCCGTAGCTACAGTGAACCAATAAAATCTTCTCCCACATCGAAATTAATTCCTATTATGTGGCTCCTTTATAACACAATTGACATCCTTTTATATGAATTTTTAGTAATAGAAAACATATATCTACTCCTGTAAATTTTTATTCCGTGCTCTACTGCTGAAGCCTTCTACCTTTGCACCCTGTGGGCACCATACTAACTTGTTGCTTCTTGGGGTCGGATGAATGAAGCATTTAACCATCCTTTATAAAAAATAACTAATAAATCAAAATTTACAATAATATTCAATGTCAACTATACATAATCATTCTTCACACAACATAATTGAAAATTTTCTTTGTTCCACTGCCTCTGCATGCACTCCCTATGAGCGTACTAGCCAATCACTTCCACGACCCGCCCATAATGGTTGACTAGGGGTCGAATGCCCACCTATGCAGTGTCGACAGACCCCATGAGCACACCTATCACTATCTTCCTCTACCTCTACATGAGCTCCCTATAAGCACTTTTCTTATAATTAAACCATGAAAAAAATAAATATTTCATATCAAGCCAAATTCACACTTAGATTCAATGTCAACCTCACACAATCATTCTTCATACAAAATAAATAATATTTTTGCATTGTTCCTATAACACTACATATGATCCCTATGAGCACACTAGAAAATCTCTTCCTCGGCTTGCCTATAATGGCAGGCTAGGAGTCAATTTCCCACTTAAGTAGTGTCGGCAAACCCCTTTTCTATAGGCCTTTTTTTACATTTAAACCATTAAAAAACCAAATATTTCATATAAAGAAAATCCACACTAAGATTCAATTCCAAGAATGTACTTCCCCTTTATTATCAAATTATAAGTGTCACCCCTTCTAATTCAGAATTTTCATTCATAAAAAATAGGAAAAAATTCTTTTCTAATGACAAGATTCAATTTTTAGGATTTTAAAATATCAAATAAATCCTTTATGAGAACTTCATATATTCATGTGATACATGTTGTGATCAACTATGGAATTTGTTCTACTTTTCTCCCCCTAAAGGGACTAGATTCATCCATCAGCTTCATCATCACTAACTTTCTTCATGAATGATCTTCAGGAGTAATTTTATGAGAAATTGAAATAAAGAACTCCATGATGGATAGCCTTATGAATGCTGTATAATATTTTCAAATCACTCATATCTTGAGGAATCCCCCTTAATAAAATAAAAATATATAGGTGAAAAATTTGATAGGACCATTATCTAGATATTTTTTGATTTCTAAATAAAAATCATTGAGTGATTCAATAAATTATTCTTCTTACTGCTTGAAAAACAATCATCAAAAGGATCTTTATCACCTAATTTATCTGATACTAATGATATACTACCACTAAGAATATATTCATATTGTGATAAAACCTCTTTCTTCTTCAAATTATTTCTTAGTTTCTTGCCTCTTTCTTCTTTCTATTCTTTAAGATTTTTTAGAGACCTCCATATTGGCACTGACAAAGATAGAAAATGAACATACCATCTGAAACAACTCTATTACTTTTTTGAATTAGAAAATTCACTTCATATAAGTCTGATAAAAAAACTAGAATAATAATATATATCCAATCAAAGGTGTAACCTATGCTCTTATACCAATTGAAGTGTCCATTAGATCATGAAAGTACACTAAGAGGGGGGTAAATTAGTGTACACAAATTTTACCAATAATTCATTTCTTCTCTCTTACCCCTTTTTAATTTGAACCCCTGCACTTGTTATAATGAATGGATTGTCCCTGTTTTCAAGCACAATTATACTACATGAAAGACAGAAAGTAGATGTTTCAAAACACCGATTATTTTTACAAGGTTCTCCCCTAATATAGGTTACTATGTCCTTGCTGTGTTCGGGATGATTTGATACAAAGATTCTCCACTAGAAATCAATCAAAAATTACAAGTGGGTTGGTCAGGTATCATCCCAAAAACCAAGGTGGGTAGTTATGAACCTTTTCCTACATTATATAGGAATCCCACCATTGTTCATTATACTGGAATCCAACCATTGTTTTACAATTAAAACATTGAACACAATGATAAATATCACAATAACTTCAAGTTGTCATTGCAACACAAAATTGATCATCCACTTCAAGCTACTGAAATAAACCTATTCTGCACTTTCTCACTTCAACTAAAAATCTATGACTACCAGTGAATATAATCAACAACACTACATTCAATTAATTTCGATATTATCTCCTAAATTAGTTGAAGTTATCACTTCCATTTCAAGTCACTACAATATCAGAATGAATAACTAAAGATACATCAATGAACTATAAATATTCTTATTCTTTTCTTCACTAAAAAATATTGATTCATATCAACTCAATTTTTACACACAACAACATAGTGTGTTCTCCATGCATGTAATTATCATCATCACATGAGGATATTTAATTCATGTAATTGAACCCACTATTTATATGTCTTCTTTGTGAAATAAAAAATGCACAAAAATATATATTCTCTTGAAATTCATTGTGAAAGACCACAATGCTAGGACATACATGAAAATACTATTCTCACTTTAATCACCTTCACACTTTCATGCATTTATTATTTCATGTACATGCATACTTCAACACACACTTATTTTTACAAATAACCCATACTGTCTGCAATCTTATTCATGTTATTATATAAACACATATGCATTAGATTACTCCCCATCTTCACACACACATTGAATACAACATAGTGTCCACTTTTATGTTTCTTTGTACACACACATTGTATGAAAATACACAATGTTTGTTTATCCAATATCTTCAAATATTAAGTCATCACATGTGCATGGGCATGCATATGCACACATTCACTATTCAAAGTGTGTCAATAAAATGAGAATTTCCTTCCCAAATAAAGATATTAAGTGTGTGGACTTCTCCTTCAAACTCACTATAGTTCTACCTTCATGTACGAATTCTGAATGGGTTTTAGTTGTTAATGCATGAAAGTATTTGCAGAGAGGTGTGTGTGAATTTCATTATATACTTTCTAATTATTAATGAATGAACTGGAACCTTCTTCATTGTAGACATGTGGGCACAAATTCTCACTTCTTTTCACAAACCATGGAGGCATGTAAATAAATCAACCTGTTGTTAATGCGGTGAACACTTCCCCATTATGGGTTATCTCTTTATATTTTCATTGAGTCCGTTGTTTCATGATAGCGGCTTTTGAGCCCACTATGCCACCTATTAATGAGATGAAAACTTCCCCTTCAAGGTCTCTCCCTTTATATGTACATTGATTATACTATTTCATGAAAGAAGCTGTTGAGTCTATTGTGCCACCTATCAATGCGATGAACACTTACCCTTTATGGGTTCTCTCTTTATCTATGCATTGAGTCCACTATTTCATGAAACAAGATGATGAGTTAACATGTCCCATATGTAAAGACCAGAAAATTTCAAGGGAAATTTTTTCCTAATTTTTCTTTTGAATTTTACAAGAACACAGTTTCTGACGGTGCCTGATTCCGAGGCCCGGTGTGCCCGGAATCATTTTCCGAAGTTTGGCTCGGGTACGTTCCGTGAACGAACGAGCGGGTTTTTCTAACTTTTGAACCGGTGCTCGGAATCGAATTCCAAGGGCACCGATGAAATCAAAATGCTGGTTTTTGCTTAGAAACGCCTCTTTCGGATTTGCATTTGCTCGGTTGTGCTTTTTAATTTTTGGGGTTTAAGTTAAGAAATAAAATAAAGTTGTATGACAATTTTATTTTATTTCACTTAAAGCCACTTAAAAACCAATTAAAAGCTGCTTAAGCTGGGTTGAAGCGGATAGGGTGAAATTCAAAATATCCTACCCACTTGGTAGGATATTTGTGAGGTGGGGCCCGCACGAGCCCCACCGTTTCTTTTATTCTTAAGCAACGCACCCGCACCCCCCTATTAAAAGAAGTCAACCGTGCGTTTTTCTGGTTAAGAAACGCCCCAATTTAATTGGGCAGTTAAGTTTTACAATTAATTCTTCAAATTAATTGTTCGTTTCTTATCTTTTGTTTTTCAAATTCTTAAGTTGATAATAAAATAAGTTGAGGACTTATTTTATTTTTGTTGAGGGGTTTGTGTTGTGTAAAACCTTTGGGAGAGCAGAGGGAGAATCCTTCGTTCTTCGCGAAGAACGCGAAGAACGCGAAGAACGCTCCGACCTCCGTCGAAGAACGCCAAACACCCGGAGATCGACGACATGACGCCGGCGACTCACCTTCCGCGACATTTCTTCCACGACGAGAAAATCCGCGACGAACCCTCACTCGACGACTTCGACGAGGTAGGGGATTGTCATGTTGAGAATAATTTTATTCCCTTAAATTCTTTCTTTATTTCTTTCTTCCTAAAGAAAACAATGAACACGGATCAAATTATTACCTAGTTGATCCGCGGACGTTTTATTTGCAGGTTGGAAGTTTACCTTTGTTTATGGAAAGAATGTAGGGGTTGTTGTGAATAATTCTTTTATATTCCCGTGAGCGTTTCTTTAAAATTAAAGAACCGGTTTCCTTTGAACAATTTTAATTTATTAAAATTGTTGTTTCATGTGTTGAATAATTTTATCCCATTGTTATTAACTAACGCGGAGGGTGCGGGCCAAACGAACACGGCCCGACAACCCTCCGCCGTTCTTCGTTGTTGTGCGGATTCGGCGGGCGATGGCAAATTGTGACGCAAGGGCGTTTTGATGATCCCGCAGTGAAGAACGGAACCCGGGAGGAACAACGGCGCAGACGGGAAGGAAAATGGACCACCGGAGCGACTCCGGTGGCCCGCGGAAGCCGCCGGCGGCCGGAGGCGGCGACTCCCGCCGACCCGCGGCCGCGCGGGTCCGGCGCGCGTGGGACGCGGCTCAAGCTGCGTCCGGCTGTCCAGGGCGACACCCCGCGGGTGTCGCGGGGTTGTCACGCGGCGTCGCCCGACTGTCCTGGGCGACACCCCGCGGGTGTCCCGGGGTTGTCACGCCGCGTCGCCCGGCTGTCCAGGGCGACACCCCGCGGGTGTCGCGGGGTTGTCACGCGGCGTCGCCCGGCTGTCCTGGGCGACACCCCACGAGTGTCGCGGTGTTGTCACGCTGCGTCGCCCAGCTGTCCTGGGCGACACCCCGCGGGTGTCGCGGGGTTGTCACGCCGCGTCGCCCGGCTGTCCTGGGCGACACCCCGCGGGTGTCGCGGGGTTGTCACGCGGCGTCGCCCGGCTGTCCGGGGCGACACCCCGCGGGTGTCGCGGGGTTGTCACGCCGCGTCGCCCGGCTGTCCTGGGCGACACCCCGCGGGTGTCGCGGGGTTGTCACGCGGCGTCGCTCGGCTGTCCTGGGCGACACCCCGCGGGTGTCGCGGGGTTGTCACGCGGCATCGGCCGGCTGTCCTAGGTGACACCCCGCGGGTGTCGCGGGGTTGTCACGCGGTGTCGGCCGACTGTCCTGGGCGACACCCTGCGGGTGTCGCGGGGTTGTCACGCCGCGTCGCCCGGCTGTCCTGGGCAACACCCCGCGGGTGTCGCGGGGTTGTCACGCGGGGGCGGCGGCTCCCCCCCGCGTTGCTCGGTTCTCCAGGGCGACACCCCGCGGGTGCCGCGGGGATGTCACGCGGGGGTCGGGCCGGATCGGCCCGGACCCAGACCCCCCCGGCTTCGGACCATTTCCGATCTTTTACCCGTAACTTGAGCTACCAGCCTCCAAACGACTCGTCGTCAGTGGCAACGCGATCCTTGGATCGAGACGGTCGTTTCGGTGTATCGCACTCAAGGTTTTGGAGAACTTTGGGTTCGGCCGGGTTGGTTCGTACACAAAACTAACCGGGCCCTCGGAGCGGAAACACTAATATCTTGAGTTCCGGAAGTCCGATTGACGTGCCGTCGACTTTGATGGATTCCTCTAAGTGAGACGGATCTTTTGGCTTACTCCGCTCAAGGTTTGGATGCTGTCGGAGTGCGGTCGGGTTGGTTCTCTCACGAAAACTAACCGGGCCCCTGGAACGAAAAAGCCAATAACTCACAGACCGGGCGTCCGTTAGTCGCGCCATCTGTTCCGTTGAATTCCTCTTGATGAGACAGAACTTTTGGCATACTTCGCCCGAGTTTTGGATACAGTTGGATAGTGGCCGGGTTGGGTCGCACCCGAAATCCAACCGGGACCTTGGAACGGAAATGCTGATATCTTTCAGACTGGGCGTCCGTTTGACGAACCGTCAGCGGCGTTGGTGATCACGTTGAGAAACAGTCCCTATGAGTTTACCCTATGAGAGTTCGGGGTACAGTTGAGATACGGCCGAGATTGGTTCGCTCACGAAACCAACCGGGCCCCTGGGATGAAAAGGCTAGAAGCTCACAGACCGGGCGTCCGATTGACGCGCCGTCTATTGCGTTGAGACCCCTATGACGAGACGGTCCTTTGAGATACTTCTTCGTGAGACTTTGAGATACTTGGAGTATCGACCTTTAACTCGTGGAGTGGACCCTCCCGGAGATGAGCGTGCGGAGTACGGAGACCGTGTAGCCGACTGAGACCTGACGACTGCTTGAACGACTCGACTTGGAGTGAGTCGACTAGCCCAGTGGATGGAGCACTACTTTCAGAGGTGCAGACCCATGGCGGACGGATCACTACCTGTGTGACAGTGCAGACCCGCGGTACTCGTCCGAAGAGTACCTCAGCAGGCTATTAGTGGGTGTGCACTACTGTGTTTGGGTGACATACCTCGGCAGGAAGCACTACTGTGTTTGGGTGGCTGGCCCGCGGTACTCGATAGGAGGAGTACCTCAGCAGTCTTAGGTTAGTGAGTAGTACCTCGGAGTCGTGACAGGACCACTGTACACTCCAGAGATAGAGCTCTTCAGCAGTTACAGTTTCGATAATGAAAATCCTGGTTTGAGCTGAATCTTTGACCTTTGTGTTTACCTCATGAATGAGATGGGTCACTTGATAACTTAGGTATATGTATGGGCATATACCTGGGTAGTGGTTATCCGTTGATTTCATAATCCTTGTGTTTCCTCATGATTGAGATGAGTTACTTGATAACTTAGGTATATGTATGGGCATATACCTAAGTAGAGGTTATCTGTTGAGATCTTATTTGTGGTTAACCTTGTTGGTTTTAGTGAGACCTTGAGGGTCTCGGGGTCCCTACTGAGTATCGTTATACTCACCCCTGCACGGGCTATGCCCGCACCTTGTTGTGTTGGTTGCAGATGACAGGCAGTGATGACGGAGGCCGAGTGTTCGAGGACTGGACGGTACCCGGAGGTGGACTACATGACGAGTCAGTACCCGGAGGTAGACTACACGACGAGTCAGTACCCGGAGGTGGACTACACGACGAGTCAGTGTCCGGAGGTAGACTTCACGGCGAGACGACACTCGGAGGAGGTTGACGGACGAGAGCACTGTGGAGGCTATCTGTACCTACCCTTCAGGTAGGATTCGTGGTGGACGATCCAGGAGCTGCGCCATCTGTACCTACCCTTCAGGTAGGATCTGAGGAGGAAGACCCAGGATCCGCTTCCGTCCCTCCATCTGTTGTCTTTTTCTGTTGTACTTTGTTCAGTTGTAGTTGTACTTTTTTTTGGGTTTGTATTCTGGCCCATTTACTTTCAGCACTTCTTTTTGTACTTAGTGTTTTACTTCTGCTTGTACTCTGTGGTGTTTTGTTACTTTTATAAAGGCAATGCCTTCCCAGTTATCGGGATTTATGCCTTGGTGCTAGTCGCCAGCCCCTGGCCTATGGAAGGCGGGCTTGGGGTAGTCACGGCACAGGCGCCGAGGACGGGTCGTGACAAATTGGTATCAGAGGAGTTCGGTTCTACCGCAGAACTTATAACTCTGATATTTTCTTTCTGTGAAGAAATAGTGTTAAGGTTACCGAGTGTGGTTTTCAGTTCAGGGAGTCCAGTGTTGGTGCGGGCGGCCGACGTATCCATACACCAGGACCCTGGAAACTGATTTCCGACTTTGTGCACGAAAACACTGATTGCGTGTCTGTTTTCAAAGGTTTTCCCTTAAAACAGCTCGATCTAGGTCAGATCACCAGGTATAATTGTTTGACCGTGTCACATTGTTTCTTTCAGGATGCCTTTTCACGGATGACCAGCCAGAGCCCAGAGGGATGTGCGTACTGATAGCCTGTCGAGCGACGAGGCTTCGCTACAGGGCCCTCTTGCAGTTGAGGCCCCAGTAGAGGCACCAGCGGTACTACCATACGTTGGGCCACCGATTCCACCAGTCCCAGCGGTAGGTGATGCACGCTACTTGAGTGCGCTGCACGAGTTCCAGCGCCAGAGGCCACCCAGGTTCTGGGGAGAGGTGGACCCGCAGGCGGCTGAGGGTTGGCTGGAGGCTGTGGTGAGAGTCTTCAGGCTAGTGGGGACACCGACAGACTTCATGGTGATCTTTGCTGCCAGCCTCCTTCAGGCAGCAGCAGGCAGGTGGTGGAGCCACTTGTTCCAGTTTTGCGATGGGATGACCTTCGCATGGGAAGACTTCGAGACCTTCTTCAGGGTGGAGTTTGTGCTAGTAGCTCTACACCCTGAGCGTGTACAGGAGCTTCTGACTTTGCTGCAGGGTTTTCAATCAGATGCCGAGTCATCTGTGGGCAGTAGACAGATGATGCAGAGGTCCAGGAGGACCAGACCAGTAGTTGGGCGATCTCGGGTTTTAGGACCGGTGGTGCGGGGCACCCGGGGTGGGGTCAGAGCCAGGCATGCTAGGAGCAGACTGTGTTACTCGTGCGGCGGAAAGGGTCACCTGGCACGTGACTGTCCGACTCCTCGTACAGTTGATCCGCAGGCTTTGGAGGATCCACTGAGGCAGAAGCAGCGGCGAGTGCTTGAGCAACAGCCGAGCAGTGGACAAAGAAGTAGAGCTCCTGGAGCAGGTGGACAGGAGTGGAACTAGTAGATACGTCCCTTGTACTTCTAGTTCCATGTTGCTTTGTATTCGTGTCTTTGTACTATGAGCTGCAATAATAAAAAGACACTTATCTTTGTGATGTTTGATTTCCTGTCCTTCTTGTTTGGTTGATACTGAGTGGTCCTGGTTAAGACTGTTGACCTGACCCTCACTTTCAAGATTCCTACTGAAGGAGACCTAGTGACCTCACACTGATTCCGACAGTGTGACTCGACCCTTGGAGGTGAGAGTGACAGTTGGATCTCTTAGTAGTTACGTCGAGGCCTTACGACGTCATCCATGGCATGAATGCATCCTTCATGTCAGGATTGACTGTATTAGGCAATGGGCGTGGTTCATCCAGGGGGGATGAGACCAGGTTTCTCTTTTTGGCAAAGGATAAATTTTAGCAGCTCTTCTAGATCGTATGAAAAGGAGGTGCAGTTCATCCAGGAGCGGATGAAGACTACACAGTGCAGTAAGAAATAGGAGACTGGTGCCAGTCTTAGAGACTCGGGCGTGTTAAATGTTTCAAGAAGAGGAAGCTTTAAATAGAGTTGATTCTGTAAAGCGGCAGACATGGAGGCAGAGCTAGGAGAGCAGCATGAGGTGGTGTACATCTTAACATGCTATAACCACCCACCTTAGTTATCCCCACCGGGATCAGGGAGCTGGAGGGCGGAGGAAGAGTGCGGCTGCATGCGGTCAAGGAGTGTGACCCAATGGCTCTAAAAATGATTCAAGGGACAGTCTGTGTCCACTACTAGCTGCTGTAGTAACAGACGTCGATATGAATCATTCCTCACTTTCACAATCTTGTCCCAGACCTAGATTTTCCGGTAAGCCGTGGACTTGACCCTCACGTCTGGAGATACCTTGGGAGGAGACTCGATAATCACACTTATGCCGACGGTGTGGTCAGACCCTCGAGGCGAGAGTTTCGGTTGGAATCTCTTGGTGGCAGCGTCGAGGCCTTATGACGTTGGTTTAAGTATGGACTGGGCAATCACAGTTCATACACAAATTGACGGTATTAGGCAAAAAGGTTGTGGTTTAACCACGACGTCGGGATGGGTTTTCCTTGGTCGGCAGAAAGGAAACCCCAGGCAGCACAGGATAAACTCATGCACAGTAGGGTGAGACCGATCACTCTTGAGTTGGTCAACCTTACCCTCGTGGCAGCAGTTGTTTTGAGTTTCAGTTCTAGCAAGAATTGCAGACTTCTGGAGTTCGAGGATGACGATCACGTCCTTATATGGGTCTCACCTCGACGAGGTTTACGGAGATGTGGCCAAAGGGAAAGTTATCTCCAAGGTTCAGCGGACCTTCTTAGGTCCTCAGCTGGGTAGGCGTGGTGGTTTATCGCTTGACCCATCCACCTCAGTTGCACCTAGTGCACGACGACTTCCACGTATCTCAACTGAGGAGATACGTGCTTGGCTCTTCGCACATCATCGACCTCAGGGAGTTGGACGTCGATGATAGGGCGACACGCCCGGAGGTTCTCGTGGGAATCGAGGATCAACAGGGGTGGTCCTACGAGGATGATCGATTCCTTGGGTGCACTTTCTTTGACAGTACGGGAACCTCCAGGTGAGCACATGGGAGCAAAAGGCTCAGATGCGTGCTTTCTACCACTTTAGTGACCTTAGTTTGTGATAAAGCTTTACGAGGACATAAAGCCCTGAGGTGGGAGTAATGTAAAGACCCGGAAATTTCAAGGGAAATTTTTTCCTAATTTTTCTTTGGAATTTTACAAGAACTCAGTTTCTGACGGCGCCTGATTCTGAGGCCCGGTGTGCCCGGAATCATTTTCCGAAGTTTGGCTCGAGTATGTTCAGTGAACGAACGAGCGAGTTTTTCTAACTTTTGAACTGGTGCTCAGAATCGAATTCTGAGGGCACTGATGAAATCGCAGCGCCAGTTTTTTCTTAGAAACGCCTCTTTTGGAGTTGCGTTTTCTCGGTTGTGATTTTTAATTTTTGGGGTTTAAGTTAAGAAATAAAATAAAGTTGTATGAAAATTTTATTTTATTTCACTTAAAGCCGCTTAAAAACCACTTAAAAGCTGCTTAAGCTGGGTTGAAGCGGATAGGATGAAATTCAAAATATCCTACCCACTTGGTAGGATATTTGTGAGGTGGGGCCTGCACGAGCCCCACCGTTTCTTTTCTTCTTAAGTAACGCACCCACACCCCCCTATTAAAAGAAGTCAACCGTGCGTTTTTCTGGTTAAGAAACGCCCCAATTTAATTGGGCAGTTAAGTTTTACAATTAATTCTTCGAATTAATTGTTCGTTTCTTATCTTTTGTTTTTCAAATTCTTAAGTTGATAATAAAATAAGTTGAGGACTTATTTTATTTTTGTTGAGGGGTTTGTGTTGTGTAAAACCTTTAGGAGAGCAGAGGGAGAATCCTTCATTCTTCGTGAAGAATGCGAAGAACGCGAAGAACGCTCCGACCTCCGTCGAAGAATGCCAAACCCCCGGAGATCGACGACGTGACGCCGATGACTCACCTTCCGCGATGTTTCTTCCGCGACGAGAAAATCCGCGACGAACCCTCACTCGACGACTTTGACGAGGTAGGGGATTGTCATGTTGAGAATAATTTTATTCCCTTAAATTCTTTCTTTCTTTCTTTCTTCCTAAAGAAAACAATGAACACGGATCAAATTATTACCTAGTTGATCCGCGAACGTTTTATTTGCAGGTTGGAAGTTTACCTTTGTTTATGGAAAGAACGTAGGGGTCGTTGTGAATAATTCTTTTATATTCCCGTGAGCGTTTCTTTAAAATTAAAGAACCGGTTTCCTTTGAACAATTTTAATTTATTAAAATTGTTATTTCATGTGTTGAATAATTTTCTCCCGTAGTTATTAACTAATGCGGAGGGTGCAGGCCAAACGAACACGGCCCGACAACCCTCCGCCGTTCTTCGTTGTTGTCCGGATTCGGCAGGTGATGACAAATCGTGACGCAAGGGCGTTTTGATGATCCCGCAGTGAAGAACGGAACCCGGGAGGAACAACAGCACAGACGGGAAGGAAAACGGACCACCAGAGCGACTCCGGGGGCTCGCGGAAGCCGGCGGCGGCGGCGCCCGCCGACCCGCGGCCGCGCGGGTCCGGCGCATGCGGGACGCGACTGAAGCCGCGTCAGGCTGTCCAGGGCGACACCCTGTGGGTGTCGCAGGGTTGTCACGCGGCGTCGCCCGGCTGTCCTGGGCGACACCCCGTGGGTGTCGCGGGGTTGTCACGCCGCGTCACCCGGCTGTCCTGGGCGACACCCCGCGGGTGTCGCGGGGTTGTCACGCGGCGTCGCCCGGCTGTCCTGGGCGACACCCCGCGGGTGTCGCGGGGTTGTCACGCCGCGTCGCCCGGCTGTCCTGGGCGACACCCCGCGGGTTGGGTCGCACCCGGAATCCAACCGGGACCTTGGAACAGAAATGCTGATATCTTTCAGACTGGACGTCCATTTGACGAACCGTCAGCGGCGTTGGTGATCATGTTGAGAAACAGTCCCTATGAGTTTACCCTATGAGAGTTCGGGGTATAGTTGAGATACAGCCGGGATTGGTTCGCTCACGAAACCAACCGGGCCCCTAGGATGAAAAGGCTAGAAGCTCACAGACCGGGCGTCCGATTGACGTGCCGTCTATTGCATTGAGACCCCTATGACGAGGCGGTACTTTGAGATACTTCTTCATGAGACTCTGAGATACTTGGAGTATCGACCTTTAGATCGTGGAGCGGACCCTCCTGGAGATGAGCCGGCGGAGTACGGAGACCGTGTAGCCGACTGAGACCTGACGACTGCTTGACCGACTCGACTTGGACTGAGTCGACTAGCCCAGTGGATGGAGCACTACTTTCTGAGGTGTAGAACCATGGCGGACGGAGCACTACCTGTGTGACAGTGCAGACCTGCGGTACTCGTCCGGAGAGTACCTCAGCAGGCTACTAGGGGGTGTGCACTACTGTGTTTGGGTGACATACCTCGGCGGGAAGCACTACTGTGTTTGGGTGGCTGGCCTGCGGTACTCGACAGGAGGAGTACCTCAGCAGTCTTAGGTTAGTGAGTAGTACCTCGGAGTCGTGACAGGACCACTGTACACTCCAGAGACGGAGCTCTTCAGCAGTTACAGTTTCGATAATGAAAATCCTGGTTTGAGCTGAATCTTTGACCTTTGTGTTTACCTCATGAATGAGATGGGTCACTTGATAACTTAGGTATATGTATGGGCATATACCTGGGTAGTGGTTATCCGTTGATTTCACAATCCATGTGTTTCCTCATGATTGAGATGGGTTACTTGATAACTTAGGTATATGTATGGGCATATACCTAAGTAGAGGTTATCTGTTGAGATCTTCTTTGTGGTTAACCTTGTTGGTTTTAGTGATACCTTGAGGGTCTCGGGGTCCCTACTGAGTATCGTTATACTCACCCCTGCACGGGCTATGCCCGCACCTCATTGTGTTGGTTGCAGATGACAGGCAGTGCTGACGGAGGCCGAGTGTTCGAGGACTGGACGGTACTCAGAGGTGGACTACACGACGAGTCAGTACCCGGAGGTGGACTACATGACGAGTCAGTACCCGGAGGTGGACTACATGACGAGTCAGTGTCCGGAGGTGGACTTCACGGCGAGACGACACTCGGAGGAGGTTGACGGACGAGAGCACTGTGGAGGCTATCTGTACCTACCCTTCAGGTAGGATTCGTGGTGGACGATCCAGGAGCTGCGCCATCTGTAACTACCCTTCAGGTAGGATCCAAGGAGGACGACCCAGGATCCGCTTCCGTCCCTCCAGCTGTTGTCTTTTTCTGTTGTACTTTTTTCAGTTGTAGTTGTACTTTCTTTTGGGTTTGTATTCTGGCCCATTTACTTTCAGCACTTCTTTTTGTACTTAGTGTTTTACTTCCGCTTTACTCTGTGGTGTTTTGTTACTTTTATAAAGGCAATTCCTTCCCAGTTATCGAGATTTACGCCTTGGTGCTAGTCGCCATCCCCTGGCCTATGGAAGGCGGGCTTGGGGTAGTCACGACATGGGCCCCGAGGACGGGTCGTGACACCATACTTGTTACAATGTCACAGAAGCCATGACTGAAAGCAGTGAACAGGGAAGAAGATCAATGATCACCTCAAACTATCAAATTCTTTGAAACCAGATTCCTAAACCTAGGGTGGATAGAACCATTCCAAACTTAAATTTAAATCGGTGCTCTGATGGTGGGGAAGAGAGAGTGAATCCCCAATAGTGGGATGGAGTATACCAGTTCCCCTGATGATTGGAATGATGTTGGGTGGATATGGTATAGTAATGAAAGAGAATTATACCCTTGCCGGAATTGGAGGTGAGTGAAATCTAATTATGTCTGTGTTGTTATTTTTTAACCAATTTGTTTTACAAATATGTAGGTATTTTTCTAGTGATTATTTGAGTATCTGTGGTCATATTGGTATGTTTACACTAGTTTTTACCATGTATTGGACAATGGGTGTGGGATGGGGGAGAGGTCGAGTTAGGTCATGTTGGTGGATCTACCGTTTAAGGATTTCATTAATATATTATATCATGCTCTCTTTTTTTCCACCAAACCAATATTATAATCTTTATTAATATAGATTAACTATTTTAAAAATGAAGTAGTTATTATATTATATCCCATTATCCTCCTCCCACTATCTTTGATTTGTCATATGGCTATTTGTTTTCTTGACCAATTTTTTTTTTGGTGGACCCTCCACTTTCTTGGGGTGGTGGTGGTTCCACATGGCTCGTGACATTGCTTCGGTGGAAAGGAAGTGGTGATGTGGTGTCACATCAGACTTCACCAAGCTCCTCCTTCAATGAAAACAACGTGAATTAATTCCAAATTAATTCCGGATGAATTGAGAAAAACTACACAACGTTTACAACTTTGTTATCTAGCCAGAATCCATAGCACCTTTGGATGAGTTCTTCAATTTTATTTCATTCATAAAATTAATTGTATTGATTAGATTGATGAGAAATGAAGGAGGAATAAACACATATTACAATTTGTATTAATGAAATAATTAAACTTGAATTGAAAATGAAATAAAAATTTATAAATAATAATGTGACCACTCTGATACAACTTGTAGGTTTTAGGCATAACGGAATCATACGATGGGTCATGCCCAACATTTCTTTTTTTCATGATCGATGATCAATTCAAGATCTACAAGATGATAAACATCGTGTTCAACATAATTTAATCAATGAAGAAAGAAAGTAGAAATCACACTAGAACCAAAAGGGAGGATCATGACATATTATTTATAATTAATTTAATTAATTAAAGAATTACCTTTGATGGAATTATTTCTTAATTGATGGATCTAGAAATAGATATGTGTTTCACCATCATTTCATTGTAGTAATCAAGTATAGATTCCCTCTAGCATTGATCACCATGTGTTTCATGAATCTCAAGACATCGTCGAAGGAATCTTCGGGTACTAGCACGACACATCCTATTACTTGCATCGTCTTCCTTTGATCGCCACAAGAATTGCTTCCAAAGTATTCCCCTTGATTTCTCTTGGATTGAGAGAATTCTGTGGGGGAAGATCAATCTCCATTATTAAGAGCATTCTTGGAGAAGAGATCTCTCTAAGTATTTAGAGGATTCTACAAATTTTTTGTGCACAACAAAAACAAATGAATTGCTTCTTAAGAAAATAATATTATTGGGTGTATATATTGCTTTAATTAGAAATAAATAATTGAACAAGTGACCCTTATTATTTAAATAATCCCTTGTAGAAGCCCATTTCAAACAAATATTATTATTATTATTTATTGACATATAATTAACATTGATAATTAAATTAAATAGTATTCAATAAAATAATATTCAATATTATTATTTCTCACTGGACCTAATAACTTGGTCTTCCATTCATCTATAATATTTATTGGGCCTTGAATAATGACTATTTATTTATTAAATAAATACCACAACATTATTCTCCAATAAATAAACAAATATTATATTTACTAAAAAATAAATAAATATTTATAGAACCCTATTTCCATAGATTCATTTAATATATATCATTTCCATCAAAGGGTATGAGATATCAACTTCATCTAAAGAACAGAAAACCTAAATCCTTTCTCGCATTATTCATTAACACAATACTACTCATGAAACACCCAACATGTGCTACCTCATCACGAATATATGTTATCATGGTTTCCATTAATACATCAAATCACATGACTTATAATATTCATTAATAATAATCTTAAAGTCTAAGGATTAATACACATGTTCGTAGATAGGAATATCTAAGGACACATATAAATATGGATTTCCTACCATCAAGTATCATTCTCATAATATCCTACATTGGATATTACCAAGGGAATACACCATGAGAAGGTGCCTCAAATTACTATAAGTATCCAACCCTGACAGTATGTATCATTTTTGCCCATCAAATGATATCCTCAGCCTATAGAACATATATTCAAGAACAGTTTTGTAGCACATCTTGGTTCCAATCATATAAAGGATACCTACCTATCAAGGGAGATGTTGACCTCTCTTATTCATAAGGTATCTAAACATGTAGATAAAAATTAGTCCCCATATAATCTAGAACAAATATACTCAAACCACATGTTTTCCTCCATTCACCGACCAAAGAGCCTGACCTGGACCTTTGTGGGTTTTTTTCATTGGCCGTCTAAGAGGGACAAATGTTAATCTTACAGGATTCTCAAATCGATGATCTACATAATACTGAGGTGAAGAGTTCTGGCAGGGAATATGAAGTAGGAGAACTTCAGAAGGCCTCAACAGTTGAAGATATGAAAATGCGTGATTAGTAGCGGTGCGAATCACAAAACATGCAACAGATGCGATCGATGGAGGAGGAAGCTATGAGTTGATAAGGTACTGAAAGAAGATTGAATGTTTCTGAGTTTAGATATGATAAAAATAACAATGAGAAACAAGAAGACTTTCTATATTATTTTGATGAGGGTTAATCAAAGAATAATGTTGATCTATTAGTGTTGCAGGTTGTTACGATGCATTTGAAGGGAGGTGAGGATGTTTTAGAAAACATGAAAATTTTCTGGACTTCACAATTAAGGTTTGAATAAGAGTAAACCATCTCTAATATAGTCTGGCCAGAAGTGAAACTTTAGGATACACAACAGACTGCAAATAAGAGGATGAATTGTACTACATTTCATGAAAACAAAAATGCAGATTTCTCATTTTATACAAGTCCAATTCCAATGGTCATAATTTTTATCTATTTAGTGTTATGTTTCCTAAATCATGTAGTATAAACTGGTGTTGCTTAACTACTCACCATTTTCCTCATTGAAGTTTCAAGTAGATCTTAAGTCTTGGAGCACATTGAATACATGAAATTCTTGGAACCCATGTGTGCATGAATCAACCCAAATGCTTTATACCCGAATGGGTATTTGTTGTGAACAAACTTTCTAAAATCTTTGTAGAAACCAGTTTCATGACACCAGATGTGAGTTAATAGGTTGAAGAGGGCATGTGTGAAAAGGGTGAATGAGACAGAAGACCTGATGAAAATGGTTAATGGGGCAGAACCTAAGGGATCACCTCAAACTATTATATTTTATGCAAATAAATTCCTCTACCTGGAGGAGAGAACCATTCCAAATTCGGACGACTGAGACGATCACACAGACCAGATTTTAATCTGACAGATCACACGATTGAGGCTTTTCCATAGCTATAGTGAACCACTAAAATCTTCTCCAACATCGAAATTAATTCCTATTAAATGGATCCTTTATAACACAAGGTAAATCCTTCAATATTAAGTCTTAGTAATAGAAAACATATATCTACTCCTTCAAATTCTCATTTTGTGATCTACCGCTGAAGCCTTCTCCCTTTATACCCCATGGGAACTATACTAACTTATTGCTTCTTGGGGTCAGATGACCAAATCATTTAACCATCCTTCATACAACATAACTAATAAATCCAAATACACAACAAGATTTAATTCCAACCATGCACAATAATTCTTCATAAAACATAACAGAAATTTTTCTTTGTTCCACTACCTCTCCATGCACTCCCTATGAGCACACTAGAAACTCTCTTCCACAGCCCACCCATAACGGATGACTAGGGTTAGACTTCCCACCTATGTAGTGTTGTTAGTCCCCCATGAATACCCTTGTCACTCTCTTCCTCAACCTCTACATGAGCTCCCTATAGGCCCTTTTCCTACAATTAAAACTTGAAAAAAAAACAAATATTTCATATCAATCCAAATCCACAATTAGATTCAGTGTCAACCATACACAATAATTCTTCATACAACATAACTAATTTTTTTGCATTGTTCCTATGACACTACATATGCTCCCTGTGAGAACACTAGCCACTCTCTTCCTTGGCCCACCCATAATGGAAGGCTAGGGGTCAACTGCCCACCTAAGTAGTTTCGACAGGCCCCTTTGCTATAGGCCCTTTTTTTACATTTAAAGCATTAAAAAACAAAATATTTCATATAAAGAAAAATTCACACAAAGATTCAATTACACGAATTCACTTCCCCTTTATAATCAAATTAAAAGTGTCTCCCCTTCTAATTGAGAATTCTCATTCATAAAAAATAGGAAAAATTCCTTTATAATGACAACATTCAATTGATGAGATTTGAAAATATCAAATAAATTCCGTACCATAACTTCATATATTCATGTGATACAAGTTGTGATCAACTTTGGTATTTTTTCATCTTTTCTCCAATAAATGGAGGAGCATCATCCATCTGATTCAACATCACTAAATTTCTTCATGAATGATCTTTAGGAATAATTTTATGATAAATTGAAATAAATAACTCCATGATGGATAACCTTATGAAAGTTGTATAATATTTTCAAAGTACTCATATCTTTAGGAATCACCCTTAATATATTACCCACCTTCAATTCCTTGCATAAAATAAACAAACACAAAATATTCATGGGAATAAAGTGGTTCTTTAATGATTTTCAATTAGGGAAACTAGGATGAGATTTATCTCTCAACCTAGAAATTCTTCTCAATTGTACACTATATTCCTGAAAACTCATCTTTATTTCTCCTTATTTTACATTCCAATGTATATCATTTAAGGTAATTATGTACTTCTTGATTTCTCCAACTTCCATCTTAGATGGAATAATCTTCTTCATAGTATCAAGTAATGCACTTTCATTCTTTTGTTTCTACTCCAAATTCGTAGCCAATTACAATTGGTCTATCCATATGACTAAAAATTCTATTGTTATATGCTCAGACTTCTTCTTGTGTGTTGAATCCTTCTTTACAGTTGTATTATTAATAGTAGAAGTCACTGGTTCTTTTCCTTTGTTCTTCACTTGTTCTATTTGTTTAGCCAACCACCTCAGGTATCTTTCAACAATATTTCCTGAAATTATGTACCTTCCACACAAATCTTTAGAAATCATAGGTTCTTTATTTTAAAACTCTCATGAAATTCAAAATTTTCATCTTGATTTTGAATCATCAAATCAACCTTTTTATTTGTTTCTATGATTGATTTCATTTCCTAATCAGCTTGTTTCCAATAGAATTTGTGTTTAAAACATGTTTGTGAAGGTCCAATATGAAATCAATTATTCTATAGTAGAGGATCCTTTTCTTTGGTGTGACATTAATATCATCATTATTCTTGAGTGTAGGTTTCTTTATAATTTTTTAGCTTTCTTCCCCTTCTCACACCCCAAAGAAGCCTTTTCTTCTTTTGTTATTTTCCTCTGCATATGTTTTGACCATGTCATCATATCAAAATATGCATAGTACAGGGTTAGTGAATACCAAAAATCATTATAATTATGACCACTTCTCTTTAAATAATCCTAGAAGTATTCCAGGACCTCAAATATATTCTTGATAGATAAATTATTCTTCATCTGTGAATTTTGATTAAATTATGTATTATTTATCTTCTCATCATATCTACTCCGCCTTAATATTGGACATCTATAGTTAACATGAATTGAAAAATTATTACAATATTCATTGTCCTGAAGCCCAAATTTCAAAAAACACCAACACTATCCAAAAAATCTTGACTTAATAGATACTAATGATATACTACCATTATGACTATATTCATATTGTGATAAACCCTATTTCTTCTTCAAATTATTTATTAGTTTCTTTCCTATTTCTTCTTTATATTCTTTAAGGTTTTTTAGATACCTACATGTTGGCATTAACAGAGATAGGAAATGAACATCCCATAAGAAAAAACTCTATTACTGGTTTGAATTCAAAAATTCACTTCATATAAGTCTGATACAAACAACTGGAACCATAGGATAGATCTAATAAAAGGTGTAAATTGTGCTCTGATACCAATTTAAGTGTCCATTGGATCATGAAAGTACACCGAGAGGGGGTGGGGGGGAATTAGTGTACAAAAATTTTACCAATCTTTCATTTCTTCTCTCTTACCTCTTTTTAATTTGAAACTCTTCACTTGTTATAATGAATGGATCTTCCCTGTTTACAAGCACAATTATACTACATGCAAGACATAATGTAAATGTAGTACAACACATAATATTTTTACAAGGCTCTCCCCTGATATAGGTGACCATGTCCTTATTGTTTTCAAGATGATTAGAGACATAGATTCTCTACTAGAAATCAATCAAAAATTACAAGTGGGTTGGTCAATTATCACCCCAAAAAATAGGGTGGGTAGGTGTGATGCTTTTCCCAAATTATATTGGAATCCCACCAATGTTCATTATACTAGAATCCCACCATTTTTCTATAATTAAAACATTGAGCACAATGAGAAATGTCACAAGAACTTCAAGATTTCACTGCTATACAAAATTGATCCTCCACTTCAAGCCACTAAAATAAACCTATTCTACACCTTTTCACTTCAAATGAAAATATACGACTTCCAGTGAATATAATCAATAACACTGCATTCAAGTCGTTTCAACATGATCTCCTAAATTAGTTGAAGTTATCATTTCCATTTCAAGTCACCGCAATATCATAATGAACAACTAAATATACATCAATGAACTATAAATCATCTTATTCTTTTCTTCACTAAAAAATATTGATTCATATCAACTCAATTATTACACACAACAACATAGTGTGTTATCCATTAATTAAATTATCATCATCAAATACAAATATTTAATGCATGAAATTATCCCCACTATTTCTATGTCTTCTTTGTGAAATAAAAAATGCACAACAATATATATTCTCTTGAACTTCTTTGTGAATTAACACAATGCTAGGACATACATGAAAATATTATTCTCACTTTAATCACCTTCACACTTTCATGCATTCATTATTCAATGTACACACATAGTTCAACACACACTTATTTTTACAAATAACCCATACTATCTGCAAGATTATTCTTGTTATTATATAACCACATATGCATGATCTTACTCACCATCTTCACACATACATTGAATAAAACACAATTTCCACTTTTATGTTTCTTTCTACACACACCTTGCATTCACATACACAATGTTTGTTTATCCAATATCTTCAAATATTAAGTCATCACATATGCATGGGCATGTATATGAACACATGCTCTATTCAAAGTGTGTCAAGAAAATGGAAAATTCCATCTCAAATAAAGATATTAAGTGTGAGGACTTCTCCTCTAAACTCATTGTAGTTCTACCTTCATGTACGAAAACCTAAATGGGTTTTGGTTGTTAATGCATGCAAGTATTTGTGCATAGGTGTGTGTGAATCGATTTATATACTTTCTAATTCTTAATTAATGAACTATAACCTTATTCATACAATAAAAGTGGGAACAAATTCTTACTTCTTTTCACAAACCAGGGACGCATGTAAATAAATCAACCAGCTATTAATGCGGTGAACACTTCCCCATTATGGATTATATATTTATTTTTTCATTGAGTCTGATGTTTCATGAAAGAGGCTTATGATCCCATTATTCCACCTGTCAATGCAATGAACACTTCCCCTTCATGTGATTTCTCTTTATATGTGCATTGAGTCTACTATTTCATGAAAGTAGCTGCTGAGTCTGCTGTACCACCTATCAATGTGATGAACACACCCCCTTTATGTGTTCTCTCTTTATCTATGCATTGAGTCCACTATTTCATGAAACCTGATGTTGAGTTAACTTGGCCCATACTTGTTCCAATGTCACATAAGCCATTACAAAAAGTGGTGAATATGGATGAAGCTCAATGATCACCTCAAACTATCAAATTATGTGAAACCAGATTCCTGAACCTAGGGTGGAGAGAACCATTCCCAAATTAAATTTAAATCGGTGTGCTGATGGTGGGGAAGAGAGAGTGAAGCCCCAATAGTTGGATGGATTATAGCAGTTCCCCAGATGATAGGAAAGATGTTTCAGGGATATGTTATAGTAAATAAAGATCATTATACCTTGATGATATTATAGGTGAGTGAAATCTAAATATGTGTGTATTGTTATTTTTAACAAATTTATTTTACAAATCTGTAGGTATTTTTCTAGTGATTATTTGAGTGTCTGTGGTCATACTAGTATGTATTCACTAGTTTTTAACATGTATTGGACATCAGGTGTAGGATGGGGTAGAGTTGGAGTTAGGTCATGTTGGTGGATCTGTCGTATAGGAAATTCATTAATAAATTATGCCATGTTCTCTTTTTTTCCTCCTACCCAGTTTTGTAATCTTTATTAATATAGGTTAAATATTTGTAAAATGAATTAGTTATTATATTATATCCTATTATCCTCCTCCTACTATCATTGATTTTTCATATGGATATTTTGTTTTCTTGACCGATGTTTTTTTTGGGTGCACCCTCCACTAGCATGGGCTGGTGGTGGTTCCACATGGCTCATGGAATTGCTTCGGTGGCATGGAAGTGGTGAAGTGGGGTCACATCAGACTTCACCAGGCTGCTCTTTTATTCGGGCTTCAAATTTTTCATATTATCCTCGAAATGGATTTATGGGGGACAGATCAACCTCTCGAGATGGTCCCTAGAGTCTGGGTCCTTTAATAGTGGACAATGTCTTGATGTCGAGCTTCTAGGGAGGTGAAGATGGTGATCTCTGGTTTTGGAGCATTGTCAGAGTCATCGAGGGGTGACTGTGAGTGGTGGAGGATGACGACTCTTTATGTCCAAGGCATGGGGGATAAGTGTCATGAGAGACGATGTCATACCAGTTAAAAATGAACATTAGACCCGTTATTTTCTCCCACACCGAAAAGGAAAATGTGTACATGATGGTTTATTATTCAAGGTATGTGCAGGGCCTTAACAATATGTCCATTAGTAATGACCTATAACATCAACATTAATGAATAGATACTTCTTGCACTCATTTAGCTTCCTTTCCCTAATGAAGGATATATCTTCTATATAGAACTCATTTCACCTCTCGTGAGCTTGGAAAGTTAAAATAATAATCAGTAATTCAAAATAAAATCTCAAATACCAATGAATATTGTATATATATATATATATATTTCAATCAACTTCAATGTTTAATTTCTTATAATTTGATAAAACAAAAACTTTCCCTAGCACCTCCATGTAAAGGATTTAATAATGACTCTCCCTGCTCTAGATCTAGTCACCTCATGTTGTTCTGGCTTGTTCAAATAATAACCATGAAGTCTAATAAAACTCCAAATACAAATACGTTTTTTTATCAATTCAAATCCACTTCAACTTTTCAGTTTCAATTTCCCATAATTTTATAAAGTAATTAATTTCATGTTCATATTCATTAAAAATCCATTTAAAACCATTGAAAATTCCTAAATACATTTGAGAGGCATCCGAAACCCCTCAATGCATCATATTTAATGGTGACTGTCCAAGCTTGGGATTGGTTCACCTCATGTTTCCTTTGTCCAGTTCAAATAATAATCACGAAGTTTAAATAAAATTTCAAATAAAAAGACATCATTTTTTATCAATTTAAATTAATTTCAGTGTTTTAGTTTTAATTTCCTAAAATTTGATAAAAAACAATTTCATATTCATTAAAAATCCATTTAAAATCATTAAAAATTTATGATGGACTGGGAGGGGCATACCAAACACCTCCATGCATATGGTTTAATGTTGGATCTCCTGGATCAAGCTTGGTTCACCTCATGTTGGCTTGGATGGTTCAAATAATAATCACAAAGTCCAAATAGAATTCCAAATACAAATACATCATTTTAAATGGTAGGGGCATCCCAAATGGCTCCACACGTAGGATTTAATGTTTTCACTCCCAGATCGAGCTCGGTTCACCTCATTTTGGATTGGATGGTTAAAATAATAATCATGTAGTCTAAATAAAATTAAAAATGCAAATACATCATTGTTTTATCATTTTAAATAAACATCAATGTTTCAGTTTTAATTACCCATAATTTGATAAAAACAATAATTTCATGTTCATATTCATTAAAAATCCATTTAAAATCATTGAAAATTTATAAAGGCATGGGAGGGGAATCCCAAAAGCCTTGATGCATGTGATTTAATGATGGATCTCTCAATTCGGGCTCAGTTCACCTCATGTTGGATTACCTAATTAAAATAATAATCCTGAAGTCTAAATAAAATTCTAAACACAAATACAAATTTTTTATCAATATAAATAAACTTTAATGTTTCTATTTCAATTTCACTTAATTTGATAAAAAATAATCTCATGTTCATATTAATTAATAATCGATTTAAAATAATAGAAAATTGCTAAAGGCATTGGAGGGCATAAAAAATGCCTCTATGTATGTCATTGAATGCCAGCTCCCCTAACTTAAGATCAGTTTACCACATTTGAGCTGATTATAATTTGGGTCAGATCAAATTTTGTATTCATCAGTTCACAACACATTTATATTATTGTGGCTGGTAGAAGAAGATGATTGTGAATATTTTAGTTTGCTACTGGTAAGAGGTAAGAAGAGATATTTTCATGCTTCTAAGAAAGTAACAAAGTGAAGAAGAAGTTTGTGGAAGAACAAAGAAGAACTGTGACATCCAATAGGTGTCAACAAGTGGAAGAATCTCCTGGTGTTACAAAACTTTATCAACAAAAAGGATATTGTCTTAAAAGGGAGTATAGATATCCATCTAAGGGATGTAAAACTATCCCGATCAATTTAATATAGTGAATTGAAAGTGAATTGGTTTTTCCCAATTGATGTAAACATATTTAAATTATAAAATTCTTGTGGTTGCATGGTCGGGATTATTTTATAGACCATGCCAAGGACTAGATACTATTAGGGAGTGGTGAGACCTTGTAAAAATGTCACGTGGTTTACTTTACTATTTTAATATTATTGCTTGCGACAGGTAAAAGAGAATAATAGAATCGATGTCCTAATAGGTCAAATAGGTAAAGGGATAAAATGTGAAATTGGATTAAAATGTACCCAACACTAATTCACCCCCTATTAGTGTTGGGAATATCCCAAACTAGTCATTTCACATGTATTGAGGAAAGGTTCACCTCTGTTTAATTTTCTACAGTGAAATCAACTCTCTTTAGAAGCCTTCAGTTTGATTCCTGACTCAAAAATGAAATGTAGTTTTAGTGAAGATTTAGTTATCTATAAGAAAAATTATATATCTACGAAGACCATGATGAACAGGAAAAATAAAGAGAATAGAAAGTTGAACAAGAAGTCCCTCTTATCTAAATAAGAGGAATTACATATTTCTCTATGCCTTGCTGACAATGAAGACACAGCCTACTTGGAATGTAATGAGAAGGTGGATCAAGTTTCCACCAAAAATATGGATAACCTTCCCACCTCTAATGATCAGGAGTTATGTAGTAGTACATTTATAAACATTCCTCAAGATATAAATACTAGCACAAGTTGTGATGATGATCAATCTACGACTTCTCAAGAATTATCAATTGATATATTAAGAGTTATTATGAATGTTATTTCTGAATAAATATTATCCCTTGTTTGTGGACTAATTCAATGCATGAAGTAAGAGATCACCCACCTATAAGAAGAAGCCATTTTTTTAAGGAATAGCTTGCAAAAAAATATTGAGTGTCTAAAACTCTCCATATAGGTTTGATCCTTTGAAGCAACAAATAGGTAACTTGAAATAATTTCCTCAAAATGGATCAAAGAAGTTGAGGAGGAAGCAGGAGTTAAAACTTATCTAGAAGAAAATAACCATGCAATTGAAGATAAATTGATATATAGTGCTGATTTAAAGAGTTTATAATTGGAATAAATATACAAGAAGATCAAGGAACTTGACTCTTTGATTTAGGACAAAGTTATGAAACCTAAAGATAAAGTTTAATGAATACAAAAGGCTTGTGATGAGAAGATTATTACAATTGAAGAAAAGAAAATCATTCACAATATGAAATGTCTAGAATTGGTAGCTCAGTTGGCCAATCTTAAGAAGACTCATATTGAAACTTCAAAAAAGGAGATAGATTATACTGGTACTCAATGTTCATTAGAGAATTATAAGGTTAAAATACCTCCAATAAGTGGTAAGAAGATCATGACTTCTTTCAATGTTATATCACAAGAAGCTGAGAAGAATCATGTACCATTCATACCATCTTTTACTAATGTTACTAAATGTATTATCATGAACAATGTAGTTTTTTTAAAAATTTAATAGGTATGGATGAATAAATATGATAATAAACCTACCACCATGACTAAGGTGGATAGGAAAGAAGGTGTGAAATTCCCCCCCCCCCCCCCCCGAGAGAAAAAAATCATAAAGAAGACCCAACAATTTGAAATATAAGATATCAGGAAATTAATATTTTTGGGTCAATGTTGGTTCTTTAATAGATTTTCGCATAGCGCATTAAATTTTTGGAACCAACCTTAAAATGTAAAAGCACAGTGGAATCCAATCTTAAGGGGGATGAATCCATAGAAAAGAGGAAACATCTACAAGTCCAGAAGCATCTCTATACTGTAAAAAAATTTGGAATTCTTGATGACATTGGTGATGTATGCAATGGTAGTGGTCACAAGGTTGGTACATGGCTATATCAACCTGTATTCAAATATGATAAGAAAATAAGATCGCAAAATATGTCTTGTAATGAAGAAAAAACCTTGGGAATATATCAAAATAATATTGTGAATATAAATCCTCCTTGGAAGGTACCAATGTATAATGGTGAGAAAATTGTGGATTCTAAATCATAGAAGTTGAAGGATAGTTATTCCAAAAGAACAACTAAGAGGGATGAACTCAGAAGAACCCATATGGATGATCCAAACATGCACTAAAAATTCCTAATGAAATGTTAGTTATCTAGCATAAAGATTTAGAAATAATGATATAGATTTAAGATAAAGAAGCTAAATCTAGTGCAAAAGGGAAAGAAAATATTCCACATGATGAATAAAAATTTCATGAGGGTTTTTCATGAAAATGAAACACTTCTACTAAAGAATTTATATGTGAGAGATGTAAGAAATCTCTCCACACTGTAAAAGTTTGTTTAACCTCACTACCAGAACAAGAAAAAATCCTTAAGAGGTGTAATAATGTATCATCCATGAAGGCTGTTATGAAGAAAAATTCTCCATGCAATGTATAAGACAATGTGAGGAGATCCTTGTTTCCTCAACATAAATCAGAATAGATGTTTAGATGTTCAAGCATGAATACAGAAGAAAATGGAGAAAATTGTTTGAGAAGATAATCTCATCCTTTCTATTCATATTAATGAAGAAAGGAGGATCTGCCTTATTCCATTAATCTTTGACTATTGTATTTTTTCTTATAATTTACGAAATTAAAGCTGAATCATATTCTTAGGGGGATAATTTGATAAATAGTAAGTGTTTTCAAATACCGATTGCTAAGATGAAGAAGATACCATCATTTAATGATTCATCAATTAATATTTAAATAGAAATATGATGGAGGATCAACCTTGATGAAGTTAAAGAATGTGATGTCCTATTCTGGATTGTCAGGATAAAGAAAATTCCATATTGGTTTGATATTATTTCTTGGTATTCTTAAGAAAAAATGTTCTAGAAAAACATATTTGGTGAAGTTGGGATAGTTTTCCTATAAGTACTATCACAAGTTGAAGACCCATTCAAGTGTATTATCCATATTGGAATGTCTTCAAATCCAATATTGATGAAATAAACCATTATGAGGACAATGAGAAATTTTTCCCTTGAGGGGGATACAAATGAAGAAGATTCCATAATTATTATTTCAATTAATATCAAATCTGATTATTTTGGAAATTGTTTGAAGATCATGTCATTGGACAATGTATGTCTCTATTAATCTCCCATCCTTGGTTATCAAAAATAAAAAACTTATTACAAATGGGGGAAATTAAATTAATCAATGGCATACAAAATGTGTAAGTTCCCCAAGTTCTCTTATCCTACCAAATTCACTTGAATATTTTAGATATATTTATTGAAGTGAGTGAAGGAGTTTGAGGTTGACTATTCTTAAAAATATTTTTCTCACGTTTAGTAATTACATCCAAGAATGAAAGTGAATAATCCTTGAATAAAATTATATGAGTTCTTGTTTCTTAAGGTATCATGATCAGTTGGTAATGGGAAAATTTTGTTACTAAATCAAATCCTCTTGTTTTCTACAATAAGAACAACTTATGTTGACTTAGAGTGAAATTATGGATGGATCATTGATTAAGTATGGAATGATACCATTTTCCTATGAAATTTGTATTTATTTGCAATAAGGGGGATATAAAGTGAAATGAAAATTTTAAAGGAAAATGGGAGAGAGAATATAATAGTTACACATATTGAAACATTCATTTTTAAAGAACATTGAAGGTATTTCCAACAAATAAAAAGGGAGAGATTGAAGATCCCATTTTGTGTATGGAATGTATTTTTTGTCAATGATTTTCATTGGTGAACAATGATGATCAAAACAATTGGAATATTACATTGATGTCCATATGATAAAAAAGTACCAAATTTAATAGAGCTTGGATGAAATACTCATGTCTTGAAATTACAAGAAACATGTGAATTGTTTGATGACTTTTAGTTTCATGGTGTTAACTGAAGAATTGTTATGGATTCCTTCATGGTCATTCTTGAATAATTGTTATGGATTCCTTCATGGTGATTCCTATAGAATTTTTATGGATTAATAGAATTGGATTTCATGCTTGAGAAATTCTCCATTTTTTTAACTATGAAGATTGATGAATTGAACCTAAGTTCAAAATACACATTTCATAAGTGAAAAATTTCTTAAAATAAATAATAAGGATTATTTGGCGTTCTTTGGAATTGATATTCCAAAAATTAGAGTAGAAGATGCATTGAAGGTAATGAAATATTACAATGTTGAATGAGAACCATTAAAGTGTTATCATGAGGAACATTGAGATTGTAGTTTTCATGAAGGATAACCATTCCATATAATTAGTGAAAAAAGGATTAATGATGATGAAATGGTAAGATAGATTTTTAGTTGAATAAAAATTGTGAAGGGATTGAATAGTTTTATACTTGTGTTCTAATTGTGGAGATATCCATGCATTTCATAATTAATTAAATTATATACAAGGTTTTTTAACTAAGTATTTTTTGGGTTTTTTTTAAAAAGTTTGGAAAACCTAGTAAGTTGGTAATCCATCATCAACTGAGAGATTATGTGGCATACTAGGTTGACTAATATCGAAGGAGGCCAGCCAGGCCAGCTCATAGATAGCATGGAGTGTCGTGTGTAAGCTATGTGAATGTCCGGAGGCATGCATGTTGTCGGCCAATAGCTCGCAAAGAAGTGGGTGAAGAGCACACCCACAGAACTAGTATGGGGTGGTACCAAGAGTGGGAGAGGATAATTCTACACCCTTACACACAGCTCCTGATTTATATATCATGGAGAAACCAGGAGAGGTTTCGACATGGAATAGGTTTTTATTCACACTGTTCATTGTTTTAAATAATTGGAATGATCATGGATGTTAATTGAATCTTTCCCCTAACTGATTTAAATTCACACATTCTAAATTGATCACCCATAATAACATGCTCATATCCATACAACTGCTTACTCGCTTCACTTTGTTCATTATTTCCCTGTTGATATTTCCCTAACTGAGGAGTCATGGTATTTATGGAATCAACCTAGATAGAACTATTCTACCAATGATATGTATTCTATTTCCCTCATCCCATCGAAGCAGATGACATTTGTGAAACCTGAGAGTTTTCCCAAACACCAGACCCCAGAGCACTGTGAGAAAAGTGTTGAAGATTCCAAATCTAATTGTAATTGTGACATGCTCTAGTTGGTGTCATACACTATAGATTCATGTGCTCTAAGTAACCACATTACAAACATCCAACTTTTCTCTTGCATCTTGGAGGAAGGTTCACCGATCCAACTGTATCCTTTTGGGTCACACTCCCACCTTGGAAATTAGTGTCCCTCTTCCGCTTGCTCCCACTATTAGATTTCCCACCATTTCTTATAGGTATCAACATAATTCCTCTACCCATGCCTCATGAGATGTCTATTTCAACCATTTACACTCTACTGACCATATCTATATAATATTTTATATAGAGAATCACATTGTTTGAGTGATTTTCATGCCTTAGTCATGATTAAAAAATGTTTTCCTTCAAAAACACACTCACAAAAACTTCAGGTGTGAAGCAGAAAAAATTCATAAATTTAGTAGTATACTCTATCACAAAAATTTTATTCTACTTTAGGATGAAAAATCCCATAGTTCGATGAATTATGACCATTTTAGGATAGAATTGTTTGTTGAACAATTACTCAAAATCCTCCCCAGCCATGCCATGGTCCAGTTTAGCCTGATGTACTAAATCTCACCATTGGCATGAAAGATCTTCTAGCATATTCATCTAAAACTTTAATCTCAACTTTGTTGGTGTGCCAAGGTAATCAAACATTTAATTCATCCTATTCATCCACACCTTAGCCTTCTATACCCCAAAATTACCCAATAATATTGGTGGATTCAACCTCTAGGTCTAGACAAGATGAACCACTTTCTTTGGTTCATCTCGTTAGCTCCCTATATCCACATATTTAAAATCTTAGACTATTATCTAAACCAGTTATTGTTTTACTTGTGGCTCAGGTGAAAAAAATTTCTCATCAAATTCTTCTTTTTGGTTTCTACGATGCCTAAAAAGTGATATTTTCTAGAAACATAACAAATTCAACATGTATCAGTCTCTATAAATTAAAGGATTAAAAATTTCAAATTCTATCATAGAGTAACTATCAAAAAAATTCCTTCCAAAATTAATCATTTCTACATTGAAAAATTTTGGAAAAATTTCACCATTATTTTGAACATTAACTCATTTTCAAAATACCACAACCATTCTCTTTTCAAAATCTCTCATTTGAAAAAAATTTCATATTTTTTGAAAAATAAAAACATTTACACCAAATCATAAATCATTACTGAAATTGAAATAGGAAATTCTAGTGAGAATTCGTTTCTACAATGCATGTCATGATCTTCTTGTTTTATAAACCCATAAATATGATATTACACTCCTATAAGTGTTTAGAAAACCCTTATATAGACAAATAATTGGTATCTTGAAGTTGAATATAAAAAGGTTATCTATGTCTTTTTATGCTCTTAATTTCAAGTCCTGACGATCCTACTCCTTTTTACCAAACCGACACAAGGAATGAACTAAAATGAATTTCAACTCCAAAACCGACACAACTTATATCATCTGTAAGTCAAGAACCAAACAAGCTAATACAACTTGTCACACACAAATATTTAGACCGCCCAAGACAGATAACACTTGTAACATACCTCACCTACCCATTGTCTTGAGTTGTGGTGGAATTTAAACTTGGCCTTAAGCGACATCCCCAAGGCACCAAAGGCTCGAAATAAATGCCAAGGGATTTAATAAAATTGGGGGATGATTTTCCCATTGAAAATAAAAAATCACAACCAAACATTCCATAAAAAAAACCACTATATGATGCATGATGAAAATGTAAAACAACTCAAGTAATACCATTAATATCAAAACCAAACTAAAATAGAGCACCACAATAGAAGACTTCTAACATAAAAGTACACAATGGAAAATAAAACCAACAAAGACTCATAAGACTCTAAAGACATGAATACAAGGTCCAACTACAACTCCAAGTATCATAGAGCACCACTAAATAATATTTATGCTTTCCATTTACCTATGTCTCAATAAAAAAATCTAAAACATCACCAAATTTCAAAATCAGAGGTGAGTAATGAAACTCAATAGATTTCCCCTAATGACTTCCCTACTCATGCCACAAGGATAGAACAAGTTAGAAAAATTATATAAAACAACTTATATAAAATTTTTGGAAATAGTTCCATAGTTAAAATCAAATCCAAGTAGTTTCACACCAAAATATTTTTCCAAACATAGAAATTTTCAAAGGAAAGCACACAAATCATTCATTAAACCATTTTACATTCTTTTTTAGTATACCTATTTCATCATTCACCATACACACACCCATGCAGTCTTCTCTGATAGTTCCATACTCATGATAAGTTTCTCGTTCATCCCCTAAGTCTTCACTAAGTGGCCAATCTCCTTGTTCTAGAATGACACACACCCCTTATCCAGGGTCATGTCCCTTTTTTACTCCAATGGAACACACCCCTTATTCAGGGTCACATCGAAAGAATAAATTCACACAAACCATGTATTGCAAAACCATTTTAAAGAAACCAAATAATTAAATTTAAATAAAACTATTCATTTATTTAAAAACATTACAAGAAACTAATTTCTCAAATCCAACGAATCCGTATTTCAAATTCAACATTTTAAAATCAAGAAGAAAATCCCTTTACCTAACCAATTTCTGAAAAACCAAAAACCATCACTAAAGAGGGTTTAAAACATTATTTTCACAACAATTTCACCAAAAATTTCAAGCAATTTAAATAATTTGAAACTAATCCTTCATGTTATAATAATTTGAGTCGATAGTGAATCCATCTACCTTGAGAGTTTTGGAGAAAATGAAGAAAAACAAAAAAATGCCCACAAAATCGGGTTGAATCTCCAAACCCCCCCCATAGATCTCTTCTCTATCATAAAAAATTCCAAATATGACCATAATTAGAATAAAAAACCTTGTATCTATCCATAGAGGAATATATGTAAGAATTTGAGAGAGGGAGGATTGTATATTTAATAAAAACTATGAAAAACTACCCCAAAAGAATACTTTCCAAGGAAATCGGGCTTTATTGGACCAAGAAACTACTTCAGATCACCTCGAAATTTATGGGGAAAAATACTTGACCTTTAGGGGGAATAAATCCTAAGTTAGAGTTAATTTGGAGAAAAAATGAGTGTTTTAAACTTAATATCAACCCAGATCCACTTTTATAGGATATTGTTTTTAAACCCTGCACAGTTAGTTGCACAGTTAGGAAAACTGTGCGCTAACCATGCACCATCCTCTACCTTGAGAAGTACCTCACAGAGTTGGCCATCACGTTTAGAAAAACCATGCACCAACCATGAAAAATATCACTATCTTAATTTTCATGATTACTCATAGGTGGATGCACAGTTTGGCCAAACAGTGTGCCTTAACTGTACACCTACCATGTGTCCCCTGTCTCATTTTTCATGATTTCTTATAGGATTTTCATGGTTTTCACTAACCATGATCCAACCATGAATCCATATAAATTCCCTAGAAACACTCCGAAATTCTTCCAAACCATCCCAAACATAACCCACACACTTTAAATACTTAAAATACCTAAATAAAGGCATACCTACATGAAAATGGTGGTGATAAAATGAAGAATAACCACAACATATAGTTAGTTCATGAATATTTAAAGATTAAGAAATGGTTAGATAAAATTATATTTGAAAATAAATTGTGAAGGTATTGAATACTTACTATGGATTCATAGAATTGGATGTCAAACATGAGTAATTCTCCATGATGTTATCTCTAAGGATTGATGAATAGATCATAAGGTCAAAATACATGTGTTATAAGAGATTCATTTTTTACAGCCAAGAAGAAGGATGATTTTATTTTATATATAATTTATATTCCAAAAAGTACAGAATAAGAGGAATTGAAGGTCATGCAGTATTTTAATGTTTCATGAGAACCATGAATCTTTTATCTAGAGTAACATTGAGATTTTAGTTTCCATGAAGTAGAAACCCACCATATAATTAGTTAATGAAGGGTTAAATATGAAAAAAAATTTAGTTGGATTTATATTTGAAGATAAATTGTAATGGGATTGAATAATTGTTATGGAATCATAGCATTGGATTTCACACTCGATCAATTATCCATTGTTGTTAACTTTTAAGATTTATAAACTAATTCTAAGTTCAAAATACATGTTTCATAAGTGATAGTTTTTTTACCACTAATAATAAGGATGGTTTTATGTTTTTTGGAATTTATATTCAAAAAAGTATAGAATAAGTGGAAATGAAGGTCATGCTATATTTTAATGCTACGTGAGAACCATGAAATTGTGAACTCTAGGAACATTGAGATTCTTGTTTTCATGAAGTAGAACCACACCATATAATTATTGCATGAATGTTTAAAGATGTATAAATGGTTACAGGGATTTATATTCGAAGAGAAACTGTGAAGGGCTTGAAGAATTGTTATGGATTCATATCAATGGATGTCACACTTGAAAAATTCTCCATTTTTTTTAACTTTGACGATGGATGAACTAATCCTAAGTTAAAAATACATGTGTCATAAGTGACACATTTCTTAGAACAAAGAATAAGGATGATCTGATGTTACATGGAATTGATATTTGGAATAGTATGAAAGAAGAGTAATTGAAGGTCATGCGGTATTTTAATGTTGCATGAGAACCATGCAAGTGTTAACTTGAGAAATATTGGGCTTGTAGTTTGTATGAAGGAGAACCATGCCATATAATTAGTTCATTAAGGGTAAAATATGAATAAATTGTTAGATATATTTATGTTTGAATAGAAATTCTGAAGATCCTGATGAATTGTACACCATAGTTCTAATTGTGGTGGTAGAATTCATTTCATAATGAATTCCATTATATGTATGATTTTTTAACTAAGTATTTATTGGGGTGGTTTATTTAAAACTATTGCATGATTTGACCAGCTATCCTCAACCAAGAGCTTATGTGGGACACGAGGTCAACACACCAAAAGAAGGTCATCCAAGAAAGCACGCAAGCAACATGTTGTTCTATCTATAGGCTATGGGTACCTGTCACGACCCGTCCTCGGGGCCCGTGCTGTGACTACCCCAAGCCCGGCTTCTATAGGCCAGGGGATGACGACTAGCACCAAGGCATAAATCCTGGTAAAAAGGGAAGACATTTCCTTTGTAAAATAAACAAACACCACAGAGTAAACAAGCAGTAGAAGTAAGCACTAAGTAAAAGCTGGTACAAGAGTAAGTGCGGAAAAGTAAGTGGGCCAGTATACAAAACCAAACTGAAAGTAAAGTACAACTGGAAAGGGAGAACAACAACAGAAAAGTAAAGCCGCAACGCCGAGCTGTCCACTGGAAATCCCACATGAAGGGTGGGTACAGATAGCTCCACTGCTCCTCGGGTTCCGCCGTCCGCTCCGAGTATGTCCCACCCAGTGGTCCACCTCCAGGTACCGTCTTGCTCTGCAAGCCTCAACCGCAATCAATGCTGTCCGTCGTATGCAACCAACACAACGTAGTGCGGGCATAGCCCGTGCAGGGGTGAGTATAAGCTACTCAGTAGGGACCCCGAGACCCCCGAAGGTCTCCCAAAACCCACAAAGGATAAACCACAAAGGAAAGATACAATCACAAAGTAACAACCGACACTGCTTAGGTATATTCCCATACATATACCTAAGTCATCAATTCCAATACGCTCCAACCTCCGTGCCCAAGTACAACCTCCGAGCCCAAGTACAACCCAGTCCACACAAGAAAGCATACGTATTCCACACAGGAAAGCAAAACGTAATCTACACAGGATAGCACAACACAATCCACATAGGAAAGAAAAACAAGATTCAGCTCACACAGGTATACTTCTTCGAAAGACGATAGAGATGATCACTGATCCATCTAAGTCGTCGGACCCACAAAGGATCGATAGGTACTAACCCCCGCAATGACCCACACAGGATCAGACCCACATAGGATCTGTAGGCGCTGGCTCACACAGAACCGCTGAGCGCTGACCCACACAGGATCAGACCCACACAGGATCCGTAGCACTGATCCACACAGGATCGCTGAGTGCTGTAGTCGTCGTCGTCGAATCCACTGAGGATCTCTGCATAGTCGTCATCGCAGTCACAGTAGCAGTTGCAGCCAGATCTAGGGTTCCCGCACACAGCAAGCTCGTTCGGGAGGGTCTGCTCCACGAGCCGAGAGGCTGATACATCAACTGACACATAGTCCAGAGTTGATGTATCCAAAAGTTCTGTATCGTCAACAGGAACTCAACGTCGCAGACGGCGCGTCAATCAGGCGCCCAGTCTGAGAGTTATTGGCTTTTTCGTCCTAGGGGCCCGGTTGGTTTTTAAGGAAAAACCAACCCAACCGTACTCCACCTGCATCCAAACCATGGGCAGAGTTATCCAAAATATCCGTCTCACTAAGAGGAATCCAACAAAGTCGACGACACGTCAATCGGACGTTTGGAGCTTAAGATATGAGCGTTTCAGCTCCGAGGGCCCGGTTGGTTTCGTGTACGAACCAACCCGGCCGAACTCAAAGTAATCCGAAACCTTTAGTGTGATATACCGAAACGACCGTCTCGATTCAAGGATCACATTTCAACTGACGGTACGTCGATCGGAGGTACATAGCCCAAGTTATGGGCAAAAGACCGAAGATGGTCCGAAACGGGGGTTTCGGGCCCGGACCGACCCGGCTCGAGACCCCCCCGGTTGGCCCGAACCGGGTCGGCCCGGCCCGGCGCGGCCCAGCCCGGCTTGGCGCGGCCCGGTCCGGCCTGGGCACAACGTGCCCAGCGGGCCGGCCAGCTCGGCCAACGGCCAAGACTTTTTGGCAAGGGGGGGGGGGGGGGTTCCTGCCCCCCTAGTGTAACCGCGGCCCCCCATTGATGGGGGCCGTTTGATCTGGCCTGCCGGGGGAAATTAAATCCCCTGGGTCTCCTTTGTCCGGCCGGCCCACACCGGCCATCCGGTTCTGCCGACAAGGACCAGCGACGACCGGTCCTTCCTCCATCGCCGATACCGGTGGCCCGGAACCGGCTGCCAGTCACCCTGCTTCGCCGTGGCCCGGAACCGGCCACGACTTGATTCGTCCGGCGCGGTGCGACGACACCGCGCCCCTCCGCCGCGGCCCCGCTCCGGCCGCGGCGTCTTCGGTTTTCTTCGACGCGGCGCGACGGCGTCGCGTCCTTGTTCAACTTCACGGCACGGTGCGACGGCGCCGCGAATTACTTGCCGTGCGATTCCCGCATGGTGCGACGTCACCACGCCATTCCGTCCAAACCACAAAGTATCAAACAAGGATAAAGAGGAGGTTCGACCGTGTTTGTGCGGTCCGACCCCCTCTCGTTAAACAATAACATTTAGTCGTATATCCACGAAGAATGACAAACTAGAATCATGAACGGAAATAATAAAATAAAATAAATCCCCTACCTTGATTAAAGAGATGACGAACGTCGGCGTCGCAAAGCGAGGATTCGAAGATGTTGACGAAGATTTCGTCGTGAGAAATCGTCGTGAAAAGAGATGTCGCGGGAGAAAGACATCGTGGAAGAAGACGTCGCGTCGTGGGTCGGTGTCGCGGAAGACGGTCTCCGAGGGCTCGGCTCTCCACGTCGGAGTTCGTTCGTTCTTCGCGTTCTTCGTAAAAGAAGAAGATGTTCTTCCCAAAATCTCTCAATGACAAAACTCTAACAAAAAAATAAAATAAGCTCCTTTCTTATTTTATTAACACAAAAATCCTTTTGAAATTTAGGGGTTTGAATTTCAAAAACTCACATTAAACTTACTACATTAATTCCATAAGTTTAATAAACTTAAGTTAACAACATTAATGAGAGTTGAGGGGGTTAGAGGATATGAAGGGGTGGGGTTCTTGTGGGCCCCACCACCCTCATAACCTCCCAAGGGAGGTTAGGTAGTTACCCAACTTCCATCCAAAGGATTAATCACTTAGAGTAAAATAAAAATTGTAGAATAATTATAAATTAAACTTCCACAATTTTTATCATCAACTCTCGTGAAAACGCAACTCCGGAACAGGTGTTCCTAAGCAATTACCAGTGCTACAGTTCCATTGGTGCCTTCGGAATTTGATTCCGAGAACCGGTTCAAAAGTTAGAAAAACCCGCTCGTTCGTTCACTAAACGTACCCGAGCTAAACTTTGGATTGAAGTTCCGGGCACACCGGGCCTCAGAATCAAGTGCCGTCTAAAACTGTGTCCTTGTAAAATCCCAAAGAAAATTAAGAAAAAAAATTTCCCTTGAATTTTACAGGTCTTTACATTACTCTCACCTCAGGGCTTTACGTCCCCGTAAAGATACATCGAAAACTAGGGAAACAAATGAGGGTACTGAGCACGCATCTGAGCCTCCCGCTCCCAAGTGCTCTCTTGGAGGTTCCCGTGCTGCCATCTGATGTGCACTATAGGAATCGACCATCCACGTAGGACCTTCTCCTATCGATCCTCGATCTCCACTGGGACCTCCGCAAAAGTCACCCCATCATCAACGTCAAGCTCCCCATGGTCAATGATATGCGTCAGGTCGTGTACGTATCTCCTCAGCTGAGATACATGGAAGACATCGTGCACCCGGTGCAACTGAGGTGGTAGAACCAGGCGATAAGCCACCTCACCAATCCTGATGAGGACCTGGAATGGTCCGATGAAGCGTGGAGGCAACTTTCCGCCTCAGCCAAATATCCGTAATCCACGTCGAGGTGAGACACACAAGAATACGTGGTCGCCATACTCGAACTCTAGTGGCCTTCGCCTCCTGTCAGCATAAGACTTCTGCCGGCTCTGAGCTGTCCTCATCCGCTCCTGGATGACCTGGACCTTCTCTGTCGTGGCCCAGACCATCTCTGGTCCCACAAGTGCTGACTCCCCAGGGTCTGTCCAGCACAAATGAGATCTTCAAGGTCTGCCGTACAATGCCTCGTATGGTGCCATCCCGATGGTGGAGTGGTAGCTGTTGTTGTACGCAAACTCCACCAAGGGTAGGTGGTCCTCCCAGCTACGACCAAAGTTGAGGACACATGCACGAAGCATGTCCTAGAGAGTCTGAATGGTCCTCTCCGTCTGACCATCCGTCTGAAGGAGAAAGGCTGTGCTCAGACGTAGCTGTGTCCCGAACACCTCCTGCAACCCCTTCCAAAGCCGGGAAGTAAAGCGAGCATCTCGATCAGAGACGATAGATGATGGAACACCATGAAGTCGTATAATCTCCTAAATGTAAATTTTTCCCAAACTCTCCACTGAGCCCTGCTCTCTGATGGGTAATAAGTGAGCCGACTTGGTGAGTCGGTCGACAATCACCCAGATAGAGTCGTGACCTCTGGAAGTGCGTGGAAGTCCAGTCACAAAGTCCATAGATATTCCATCCCACTTCCACTCCGGGACCTCCAAGGGCTATACCAAGCCTTCTGGTACCTGGTGCTCATCCTTCACCTGCTGGCAGGTGAGGCATCGTGAAACGAACTCTGCCACAGCCTTCTTCATGCCGAGCCTCCAGTGCTATCGTCTGAGGTCCTGGTACATCTTCGCCACTCCAGGATGTACCTCTAAAGGAGAAGTTTGAAACTCTCTCAACACCTCCTCTCGTAAAGAGACTGGTACCAAGGTACGTCCTCTGAAAAGGATGTCGTGCTCTGCTCCAAAGGAGAAACCATCAGGTGCCTGTCCTGAGGATATCTGTGCACGTCGCATCTCACAGTCAGTCTCCCCACACTGTGCCTCTCTAACCTGCTGCAGTAGTGGAGGAGTGACTATGAGAGACTGGAGGAAGGCTGCTCCATCTCTATCCACGAAGGATATCTGCAAAGAAGCTAGCTGCTCTGTCACCTCCTCAAGTAGCTGAATGCCCGTCCTCCTACTGAGGGCATCGGCTACCACGTTCCCCTTTCCAGGAGTATAGACTATCTCAAAGTCATAGTCCTGGAGGAACTCAAGCCATCACCACTGTCTCAGATTCAGATCCTTCTGAGAGAAGATGTATCTGAGACTCTGATGGTCAGAAAAGACTGTAAAGCGCTTGCCCATCAGGTAGTGTCGCCATGTCTTCAGAGCGAAGACCACTGTTGCTAACTCCAGGTCATGGGTAGCGTAGTTCTGCTCATGCGGCCTCAACTGACATGATCCATAGGCGATCACTGCCCGCTCTTGCATCAGGACACATTCAAGTTTGGTCCCTGATGCATCGCAATAGACTACGTACCCTACTCCCTCCTCAGGAAACCTCAAGATAGGTCCGCTGGTCAATCTCTGTCTCAGCTCCTAGAAGCTCTTCTGACATCTGTCTGACCACACAAAGGGTTTCCCCTTCTTCTTCAAAGCTGATAGTGGTGCCGCAACTCTGGAGAAGTCTGGAACGAATCTCCGGTAGTATCCAGCTAGTCCCAAGAAACTCCGCACCTCCGTCACGCTCCTAGGTGGCTCCCAAGCTAGCACTGCCTCGATCTTCGCAGGATCCACTGCAACTCCCGCCTCAGAGATGAAGTGTCCCAAGAAGTGGACCTCACGTATCCAGAACTAGCACTTTGAGAGCTTAACATAAAGTTGGTGCTCTCGGAGTGTGTCTAGTACAACCCGCAAGTGGTTAGCGTGCTCCTCCTCAGTTGTCGAGTAAATCAAAATGTCGTCGATGAAGACCACGACAAATAGATCGAGGTATGGATGAAAGATCCTGTTCATGAGGGCCATGAACACTGCTGGAGCATTGGTTACGCCGAAAGGAATAACCAAGAACTCATAGTGGACATACCGACATCTGAAGGCCGTCTTTTGCACGTCCTCATCTCGAACTCTGAGCTGATGATAGCCTGACCTGAGGTCTATCTTCGAGAACCACCTTGTTCCCTTGAGCTGATCGAAGAGGTCATCAATCCTCGGTAGCAGATACTTGTTCCTCACTGTCACCTGGTTCAGGCGATGATAGTCGACACAAAGTCGCAAGCTCTCATCCGACTTCTTGGAGAACAATATCGGGGAAGCCCAGGGTGAAACACTGGGTCGGATGAACCCCTTTCCCTGCAAGTCCTCCAACTATACCCGCAGCTCTCGAAGCTCGGCAGGGGCCATCCGATATGCTGGAGTTGATATCGGGGCTTTCCCGGGGTACAGGTCAATATAAAAGTCTACCTCTCTACGTAGAGGTAGCCCTGGAACACCGTTGGGAAAAACGTCCGCATACTGATCCACCACTGCAGGAAAACCAGGACTCCGCACGTCAACTGCTCCCAGGATGAGACTAGCCAACTGATGAGTGATGGGATGTCCTCTCCTCTGCGGAAGTCCATCCTATGCTGAGAAGGCTCCCTTCTCGCCGGTGAAGGTGAACCTGCTCCCGTCGGTGCGTACACATCGCACCTTGCACCTAATACAGTCAATCTGTGCATGGAATGTAGACAACCAATCCATGCCCAAGATGACGTCGTAAGGCCTCGACGCTGCTACAAGAAGATCCCATCCGAAGCTCTCGCCTCCTAGAGTAAGCTCACACTACCGGCACTAGTGTGTAATCATCGAGTCTGCTCCCGTAGGAGTCTCTAGCCGTAAGGATCGAGCCAACGGCTCTTTCAGAATCTCTGAGCTCTGAATAAGGGCAGCGGCTATGAAAGAGTGACTCGCTCTTGTGTCTATAAGAACTACAGCAAGGGTGGAATAGACATAGATAGTACCTAGAATCATCTCAGGCGTGCCGTGGTCGTAGGCCTCTACTGCCTGGAGCTGTTCCTGTCTCTTCCCACCAGCTCCCTGTGGTTGGGGTGGACCTCCTGGTGGTGGTGGTGGTAGAGCCTCAAAGCGTCGCCCACCACCTGCCGCTCGGCCAGCTCCTCTACCTCATCCGCCTGCTCCCTGCGGAACGCTATGGTCGACCCTCTGCCTCTGCCTCGGTGGTCCCTCAACCGTGTGCTGCTCCTCGGCACGACGGGTCGGGCAGTCACGAGCCATGTGGCCCTGCCCGCCGCATGAGTAGCACTGCCTGCCTCTCGAAAGACTGGCTCCGCGCTGTGTGTCCCGCACTACTGAGCCAGTGTCCTGAGGTCGTCTGCCTGAGGGTCTGGTCTGCCTGGACCCATGAGTCATCCGTCGACTGCCTGTTGCAGAAGACTCTGCTACGTGCCGCCCTGCGGTGGGTCTCGGCGCTGGTGTAAACTCAGCAAGAAAGATCTCGATTAAAAGGGCTCGCTCCAGTACTCTTGTCTGAGTCATAATGCTGAGGGAGATCGGCGATGCCCTGATCTCGTGTCTCAATCCCTGCACAAAGTTCCGGGCCTGGAAGAATGGGTCCCGCCATGTTTGTCGAGTAGCATGACAGATCGGTAAATCTCTCCGAGTACTGGGCGACCATCATGCTGCCCTGCCGCAGCTGAAGAAGCTCCTGAATGCATACCACACGGAGGGTGGCTGGGACGAACTCAGAGCGGTAGAGGCTCTCAAAATCTGTCCAGATAAGAGATGCCTCATCGTGCACCTGGAGTATCAAGATCCACCATCGTCCTGCTGCTGTGTGCAGTAGGCTCACTGCGAGGATCACCATGAGGTCTGCTGGTGTCTTCACTAACCGGAAAACTATCACCACTACCTCCATCCAGTGCTCGGCTGCCTGGGGGTCCGTCTCCCCACAGAACCTGGGCGGTCACTGGTGCTGGAACTCATGCAGTGCACTGAGGCGACGTGCATCGTCAGCGGCTGGGGCTGGAAGCATCGATGGCTTGACGGGTAGAGGTACTGCTGGTGCTACTGCTAAAAAAGGGCCCTACACCGAGGCCTCGTCGCTCGGCAGGTTATCATCACGTACAACTCTCAGAACCCTAGCTGGCTGCTGTCGTGGGGCCATCCTGAAAAGGAAACAAGTGCGTCACGGTCAGAACAGTATACCTGGTGAGCTAACACAAAGTAATCACAAATAAAACTTGAAACACACATGCAATCAATGTTTTCGTGCATTAAGTCGGAAATCAGAAGTCAGGGTCCTGGTGTACGGATACGTCGGCCGCCGCACCAACACTGGACTCCCTGGACTGATAACCACACCCAATACACTTAACACTATTGCTTCACATAGAAAAAGATCAGAGTCCCAAGTTCTGTGGTAGAACCGAACTCCTCTGATACCAATTTGTCACGACCCGTCCTCGGGGCCCATGCTGTGACTACCCCAAGCCCGCCTTCCATAGGCCAGGGGCTGCCGACTAGCACCAAGGCGTAAATCCCGGTAAAAAGGGAAGGAATTGCCTTTGTAAAATAAACAAACACCATAGAGTAAACAAGAAGTAGAAGTAAACACTAAGTAAAAGCTGGTACAAGAGTAAGTGCAGAAAAGTAAGTGGGCCAGTATACAAACCCAAACTGAAAGTAAAGTACAACTGGAAAGGGAAAACAACAACAGAAAAGTAAAGCCGCAACACCGAGCTGTCCATTAGAAATCCCACCTGAAGGGTGGGTACAGATAGATCCACTACTCCTCGGGTTCTGCCGTCCACTCTGAGTATGACCCGCTCAGTGGTCCACCTCCAGGTACCGTCCTGCTCTGCAAGCCTCAACCACGATCAACGCTGTCCGTCATCTGCAACCAACACAACGTAGTGCGGGCATAGCCCGTGCAGGGGTGAGTATAAGCTACTCAGTAGGGACCCCAAGACCCCCGAAGGTCTCCCAAAATCCACAAAGGATAAACCAAAAAGGAAAGATACAATCACGAAGTAACAACCGACACTGCTTAGGTATATGCCCATACATATACCTAAGTCATCAATTCCAATACGCTCCAACCTCTGAGCCCAAGTACAATCTAGTCCACACAGGAAAGCATACGTATTCCACACAGGAAAGCAAAATGTAATCCACACAGGATAGCACAACACAATCCACATAGGAAAGCAAAACATGATTCATCTCACACATGTATAATTCTTCGAAAGATGATAGAGATGATCACTGATCCATCTAAGTCGTCGGACCCACAAAGGATCGATAGGTACTAACCCCCGCAATGAACCACACAGGATCGGACCCACACAGGATCTGTAGGCGCTGGCTCACACAGAACCGCTGAGCGCTGACCCACACAGGATCAGACCCACACAGGATCGGTAGCACTGATCCACACAGGATCACTGAGTGCTGTAGTCATCGTCGTCGAATCCACTGAGGATCTCTGCACAGTCGTCGTCGTCGTCGCAGTCACAGTAGCAGTCGCAGCCAGCTCTTGGGTTCCCGCACACAGCAAACTCGTTCGGGAGGGTCTGCTCCATGAGCCGAGAGGCTGATACATCAACTGACACATAGTCCAGATTTGATGTATCTGAAAGTTCCGTATCGTCAACAGGAACTCAACGTCACAGACGGCGCGTCAATCGGACGCCTGGTCTGAGAGTTATTGGCTTTTTCGTCCCAGGGGCCTGGTTGGTTTTTAAGGCAAAACCAACCTGACCGTACTCCACCTGCATCCAAACCTCGGGCGGAGTTAGCCAAAATATCCGTCTCACTAAGAGGAATCCAACAAAGTCAACGGCACGTCAATCGGACGTTTGGAGCTTAAGATATGAGCGTTTTTGCTCCAAGGGCCCGGTTGGTTTCGTGTACGAACCAAACCAGCTGAACTCAAAGTAATCCGAAACCTTGAGTGCGATATACTGAAACGACCGTCTCGATTCAAGGATCAAATCACAATGGAAGGTGCATCGATCAGAGGTCCGTAGCCCAAGTTATGAGCAAAAGACCGAAGACGGTCCGAAAACGGGGGTTTCGGGCCCGGACCGACCCGGCCCGAGACCCCCCCGGTTGGCCCAAACCGAGTCGACCCTCCCGAGGTCCAGGTCGGCCCTGCCCGACCCGGCCTGGGCACAGTGCACCCAGTGCGCTGGCCAGCTCGGCCAACGACCGAGCCGTTTTGGCAGGGGGGGGGGCTGCCCCCCTGGTGTAACCGCGGCTCCCATTGATGGGGGTCGTTTTATCTGGTCGGCTGGGGGAAATTAATTCCCCCAGCTCTCCTTTGTCCGGCCGGCCCGCACAGGCCGGCCGGTTCTGCCGACAAGGACTGGCGACGGCCGGTCCTTCCTCCATCACCGACACCGGTGGCCCGGAACCGGCCGTCGGTCACCCTGCTCCGCCGCGGCCCGGAACCGGCCACGACTTGATTCGTCTGGCGTGGTGCAATAGAACCGCGCCCCTCTGCCGTGGCCCCGCTCTGGCCGCTGCGTCTTCGGTTTTCTTCGACGCGGCTTGACGGCGTCACGTCCTTGTTCAACTTCACGGCACGGTGCGACGGCACCGCGAATTACTTGTCGTGCGATTCCCGCGTGGTGCGACAGCACCACGCCATTCCTTCCAAACCACAAAGTATCAAACAAGGATAAAGTGGAGGGTCGGCCGTGTTTGTGCGGTCCGGCCCCCTCTCGTTAAACAATAACATTTAGTCGTATATCCACGAAGAACGAAAAACTAGAATCATGAACGGAAATAATTAAATAAAATAAATCCCCTACCTTGATTAAAGAGATGACGAACGTCGACGTCGCGAAGCGAGGATTCGAAGACGTTGACAGAGATTTCGTCGCGAGAAATCATCGCGAAAAGAGATGTCGCGGGAGAAAGACATCGTGGAAGAAGACCTCGCGTCGCGGGTCGGTGTCACGGAAGACGGTCTCCGAGGGCTCGGCTCTCCACGTCAGAGTTCGTTCGTTCTTCGCGTTCTTCGTCAAAGAAGAAGATGTTCTTCCCAAAATCTCTCAATGACAAAACTCTAACAACAAAATAAAATAAGCTCCTTTCTTATTTTATTAACACAACAAGCCTTTTGAAATTCAAGGGTTTGAATTTCAAAAACTCACATTAAACTTACTACATTAATGCCATAACTTTAATAAACTTAAGTTAACAACATTAATGAGAGTTGAGGGGGTTAGAGGATATGAAGGGGTGGGGTTCATGTGGGCCCCACCACCCTCATAACCTCCCAAGGGAGGTTAGGTAGTTACCCAACTTCCATCCAAAGGATTAATCACTTAGAGTAAAATAAAAATTGTAGAATAATTATAAATTAAACTTCCACAATTTTTATCATCAACTCTCGTGAAAACGCAACTCTAGAACATGTGTTTCTAAGCAATTATCGGCACTAAGATTCCATTGGTGCCCTCAGAATTCGATTCCAAGCACCGGTTCAAAAGTTAGAAAAACCCGCTCATTCCTTCACTGAACGTACCCGAGCTAAACTTCAGATTGAAGTTTCGGGCACACCGGGCCTCAGAATCAAGTGTCGTCTGAAACTGAGTTCTTGTAAAATCCCCAAGAAAATTAAGAAAAAAAAATTCCCTTGAATTTTACAGGTCTTTATAGTACCCCTAGAGGTGTTCATGATGTGGGATAATATCCCTCAAAGAAGTGGTTGTAGAGAGTGCCTATAAAACCATTATGGGTTGTACAGGGTGGGGGAGAGGAGAATTTTGAGCCACTCTACATAGCGCTTGATATTTATAGTGTATAGAAACTGGGAGAGATTTTGATGTGGGGTGGGTTTTTGAATGTAATATTCACTGGTTTAAATAATTTTATCAATCATTTGGGAAGATGAGTTCCATGTGTTTATGAATACATGAATATGATATGAACACAATAAATAAGTAGGCCAATTGAAAATTAAGAATTCTATGAAATTCTGTGTTACCTAACACTTGTTCAAGGAATTAAAATCTGAGTCATTCTAGAATTTAAAGAGTTGATTCACACAATATAAAGATTGGGATTTGAATGTAGTGAAATGATTTGATCCCCTGACTATAAAAGGATAGAAAACTCAACCAAGAGGTTCTATTTCCGCACATATTATTTCAAGAGCTCTCATTTTCCAGAAATATTGAGCCTCTCTAAACCAAAATATTGTGTGAGGAGGAAAATAGTTTTATGACCCTTTGTGGACTCATCAATAAGGGGATTCTTTCAAACCAATATGGTTTCAAGAAGGAGAAGAATATATAATAATGTGAAAGGTGCTTAAACCCTCATCATGCTTTGATAAGGTGGTCATTTATGTGAATCATTATCCATTCCTGAAGAAGAAATACTATGAACCTGAAACTGGTGTGTAAACACCCTTTTCATGCTTCGTGATGAAGAACTAGTTCCATGAAGATTACTTCTTAAGCCATAGTGCATGAATTTTTTTTACTACCAAGGTGTTTCATGAAGATATTCCACTTATAAACCGTTTCATGAAAATATTGCATATCTAGTTGATACACACCATACATAGAAGAAACAATCTACATAGTTTGTCTATACAAAGGGAACCAGACATGCACATAAGTTCATACTTGCATGAGTAACAAGAGGAACTCAAACTATTCAGGTTTTCATATGACATCAATTATATTCATGCACATACTATTAAGGATATAATACTAAATTCTTACTCCTAGTGGTCGAATAGCTAAAACAGTTTTAGCTCATGGACCCTTTTGATTACATTTAAACTATAAAAAAATAAAAAAATATTCCATATATAGGTTACATTTAAACTATGAAAAAATAAACAAATATTGCATATAAATCCAATATTCAATAAGATTAATCATCCTTCATACAAAAAAACTAATAATTTGCAAGGTTCCCATTCATGTGCTCCATGCATGCACACTATCCACCTAATGAAACATAACTAATATTTTGCAAGTTTCTTCTATATGTGCTACCTATAAGCACACCCAAGGAGATAGTAACCTTTTTTATAGGCCCTTTTTCACATTTAAACCATGAAAAAAATATTCATATAAATCTAAATTCACAATAATATTCAATTCCAACCATACACAATCATTATTCATACAACATAACTTATGTTTTTCTTTGTTCCACTACCTCTACATTCACTCCTTATGAGCACACTAGCCACTCTCTTCCACGACCTGCCCATAATGACTAACTAGGGGTCTACTGCCCACCTAAGTAGTGTCGGTAGTCCCCCATGAGCACACTATCCACTCTCTTCCTCTTCCTGCCCATGAGCACACTATCCACTCTCTTCCTTTGCCTCTATATGATATTTATATAGGAAATTTCCTTACAATTATACCATGAAAAAAAATATTTCATATCAATAGAAATTAACACTTAGATTCAATGTCAACCATACACAATCATTATTCATAAAACATAACTATTATTTTTCATTGTTTCTCTGACACTACATGTACTCCCTATGAGCACACTAGCCACTCTCTTCCTCAGCCCGACCGTAATGGAATTCTAGGGGTCAACTACCCACTTAAGTAGTGTCGGTAGTCCCCTTGTCTATAGGCCATTTTTTTTACATTTAAGCCAATAAAAAAAATAAATATTTCATAAATAAAAATTCACACTATGATTAAATTCCAACCATACACAATAATTCTTCATTAGAAGAAACTCTTCCAACCAAATATACTTTATAAATTATGATTTATTCCGAATAATAATTCAATGACAGAAAACTAACCTTCAAATACTGGCAAATTTAATTTGTATGAATTAATTTTATTTACAATAATTACAACAAAAATATTACATTAATAAATTTGGGATCTTCAATATTTCCCTTTGGTTTTGTTTTCAATACCCATTTCACAATCAAATTAAATGTTTTCTTCTCCCACATACAATAATTTCAAAGATAACTATGGGAATGAATTCATAAACTCAACTTATTCTATAATAACTGAAATCTTATTTTTCTTCCCATCAATCTCCTCATTTCATAAGATATGTCATTTCAGAGAAAATAAAATTGGTTTTCTTGAGGGGAGAGCATCACTTTTCTTAATTTAATTAGTCATGAATTAATATTCTTTAATTGAATGTGGGAACACCCTATGTAGAAAACAAAGGTGATCAATTTAGACATTAAAGATGCCAATATAAATTTTATATGTGATGCCAACACTAAAACCATCTTTCAAAAGTTGTTAAAAAGATACTCAATTAATCTCCAACATTCATCTCAATAAACATATTGAAAACATTCAATTACAAGAATTCACATCCCCTTTATTATCAAATTATAAGTGTCTCCCCTTATGATTCATAATTTTCATTCATAAAGAAATATGAAAAAATGTCTTTAATGAAAATATTCAATCTATAGGATTTGAAAATATCAAATAAATCCCATACCAGAACATTATATATTAATGTGATACCAATTGTGGTCAACTCTGGTATTTGTTCAACTTTTCTCCCCCAAAAGGGATGAGCTTTTTCCATCTGCTTCATCATGACTATCTTTCTTCATGAATGATCTTCAAGAATAATTTTATAAGAAATTGAAATAAAAAAACTCCATGATGGATATCCTTATGAATGATATATAATATTTTCAATGCACTTATATCTTCAGGACTCCCATTAATATATTCATCACCTTCAATTCCTTGCATAAAATAAATAATCACAAAATATTCATGGTAATAAAGTGGTTTTTTAATGATTTTAAATTAGAAAAACATGGATGAGATTTAACTCCTAAACTAGAAATTATTTTCAATTCTACTCTAGATTCATGAAAACTCATCTTGTTTTCTCCTTTTTTGACTTTCCAATGTTTATCATTCAAGGGAAGTATGGAATTCATGATTTCTCCGCCTTTCATCTTAGATGGAATAAGATTCTTCACATTAGCAAGTAATGCATTTTCAATATTCTATTTCTACTCTTACTTATTATCCAATTCCAATTGCTCTAACCATATGACTAAACAACAATTTTTTATATGCTCATACTTCTTCTTGTGTATAGACTCTACAGTAGAAATATTAACACTATAAGTCATTGGTTCTTTTCCTTCATTCTTCACTAGTTCTATTTGTTTAGGAAACAACAACTTGTATTTTTCAGAAATATTCCCTGACATTCTAGAACTTACACAAAAATCTTCAGCAATCATATGGTCTTCCTTTTTAAACAACCTCTCATGAAATTGAAAGTTTTCATCTTGATTTTAAAACATCAAATAAACCTTTATTTATTTTTGTGATTGATTTCATTTTCTGCTTCTTCTTTCCTCCAATATAATTTGTGTTTATAAAATGTTTTTGAAGGTCAATTATGTGACCTATACTTCCATAGTAGAGGCACATTTTCTTTAGCATGACATTCATATCATCATTCTTCTTGGGTGTAGGTTGCTTCACAGTTTTCTTAGCTCTCTTATCCTTATCACATCCCAAAGAAGTAATTTCTTCTTTTGTTCTTTGCCTCTGCAAATGTTGTGGCCTTATCATCAAATCAACATATGCATAGTGTGGGGTTAGTACATACCAACACTAATTATAATTCTGAACACTTCTATTTTAATAATCATAGAAATATTCAAGGCACTCAAATCTATTATTGATAGATAAATTCGTCTTCATCTATGATTTATGATTTAATTATGTGGGATTTATCTTCACATCAGATCTTCTCCACATTAATACCATTCTTATATAGTTATCATGAATTGAAAAATTAATCAATGATTAAATGGCCCGATCCCCAAATTTCCAACAACACCAACACAATCCAACAAATCTTGATTTATTCTTCTTTGATAAAATTCGATTAGTTTTGGAATCTTATTGTTTTTGGATAGTATGATTCTTCATCTGAGATCTTTGTACAGAACAAGAATTCCTACTCTTATTCATATACACATTTTATGATATAATAGATTTTTCATTAGTTTTATTCATCCATGATTGTCCAAATTTTTTTTGGAACCCATACATACTTATAGAAAAAACAATATTAGTACAAATAAAATTTTCTGGATTAAGTATAACCTGATTCAATGATATTGCAAATGATTTATCATTAGATATTTTTAGAATCTTTTTTTACTTGAATGGTTTTTGTAAGAAATAAGACTTCTTTCAGAATTACTCCTTGAAGATTTTCTGATCTCATCATTATATGAAGATTCAGCTTGGATGATCTCTTGATTTCTCAACTTTACCTCCAACTCATAATATTTCATATTTAGAGAGTTCATATGGTGTTTAAGTGATTTCAACATATCTTCACATTCTTTCATATTTTTCAATGTCACTTTCATTTCAATACATTTCATGTTGAGGAAATTTTTATCATCCTCAACAATTTTCAGTATTCCTTCCCATTGACTCTTCATATTTTGAAATCGATCATCATGAATTTGATTTACTATTAGTTGATAATTATTAAACTCTTTATTTATATTTATCTTATCCTCTATATGGGATTATTTAACATTTATGGAGGTTCTGTGTAAATTTTCCAATGAACAGATCACTTCTATATGAACAACCTCGATCACATCCTTCTCAAAATCATTCCTTTATAATTCATCTTCATAAAATGTGATGTTTTCATTGCATTTAAATATAAACTCTACTTTTTATTATTAAACTAGGATGAATTTCTCATCCTTGTCTTCAATTTACAAATTAGAGTCCTTGATATTCATGGTATCTTTATATGATTCCTCAAGAGTGTGAATCATCTATGTACAGACCTTCTCAGTTACTTTTTTCTCACATATTTATTTTCAATTATTCTTCAACATATGAAAAATTTTTATTGCAAAGTGATACAGTTTCTTATTTTGCATCAATAATTTGTGAGAGAATTTTACATCCTTGAATCTTCTTTTCCAAGTCTTTATCCATTTCCTCATCTTCTTTTTCAAACTATAAATTTTCATTATATAGTCCCTTGATATAATAAAATATATAGGTTAAAAAATTTATAGGAACATTCTTTAGATATTTTTTTTATTTTTGAGTAAAAATCACTGAGTGATTTAATAAATTATTCTTCATTAACTCTTGAAAATACAAATCAAAAGGATATTTATCACCAAATTTAACAGATACTGATGATAGACAACCATTATGACTACATTCAGATTGTGATGAACCCTCTTTATTCATCATCACAGGATTTGAACACGCAAAAATATTTGATCACCACCTATAAAAAAATATGATCCAAGGTCGATATAGATTTCTGCTCCCATATTTTGAGAGCTCTTATTTTTCTTGAAAAACAGATCATCTTCGTGATATTGTTACGCAAAGGGAAAGAAAGATCCACAATACTTCTGGTTCTGCGAAGTAGATAGGATCTTGTATTCATTCAACAAATGAAATGAATTCATGAAGCATATCGTGAAGATAAAGACCCATGAACCATCTGGTTTTATGAAGAATATCCACAAACACATGAATGGTTTACCCAAACCCTTTTCGTGCTTCATGAAGGTGATCTTGAAGGCATGTAAATTGTGCATGATCAACCTTTTTTTGATTTGTGAGGGCATCAGAATCATGAACCATCATGTTTTCACAAAGAATACAGACACATCCCTTGTGCGTAGAAGACTCGTGCACCTCTTTCACGAAGAAGAACAGTAAACCCCTCGGTTTCATGAAGGGAAGGAAAAAATCCTCTTATTTCATGTTAATAAGTTATATACTTTATGAAGAGGTTTGTTTTTGAAGAAGGAGGAGTTTTCATGATGATGGGAACTACGTATATGCATGCAATCATTTGCATTATTTAAAGAAACCTGAGGCCATGTGTTCGTTAAAATAATAGGCAGTATGTGTGTTCACATGTGAATAAAGAATAAGAATATATTAAAAGGCCTACACTCATTCATGTTCATATATGGAGAATAGAAGAAGAGAAAAAGTGAATAGTGTGCTCAATTTGTTTGAGAACACGTCATACTACATGAATGCACTCATGTGCATAAATTAAAGACAACCAAACCATGTACAAAGGAAATAAGAGAAAGGGAAAATAGAAATGGGTAGTGTGTACATGCAAAGATTTATACCCATTAGGGTTTGGTCACAAGGGGGAATAAGTAGACTGTGCATTTACTCTTTCATGAACATTCATACATAGAAGTATTTAAAGAAGAGAACCAATAAAGTGGGTGTAGTTGTTTAAATAAGAATAAAAAGTGAAATAAGGGGATAAGTTCATTCAAATTCTACATGCATGATTTCATGAATACATGAACAGAAAAAAGGAGAAGTTAATTCTAATGATTCCCAGTAAGTTGATCCTCATTGTCTGAATAATCACATAAGTTATTGTGATTCTATACAAATGAAGAATAATTTTTAGAGAATTTAGTTATTTCACTAAAGAAGAAGAAAGAAGAAGAAGAAGTGTGTATTTGGTTTTGTATTGAAGAAGATAGAAGAACTAGTTGGTTACATGCATGCTTCTAAGAAAGTAATAAGTAAAGAATGGAAGATTAAGTAGCACTATGATGTAAAATAGATCTCAACAGGAGGAAGAATCTATTGGGGTTGAAAAACCTTTTAAACAGGGAGAAGACTATATTGGGAGGAATTATAAAGAATCAGTAAGGAACTATAAGTTGTACTTGGTCATCACCAGTTCAGGAAAGTATAATTTTTTCATCCCCCCCCCCTTAAAAGTTTAGGGACTCACACTGGATTAAGGATTGTTTTCTTAGACAACCCACTGTAACTTGTCACTACATTATAGTGGAGAATCCATGTATTGGCCATACCCATACATGGAAAGAATTTAGCTGCTCATATTGAGTAGTGAACCTTATAAAAATATTTTGTGTATATTTTTATTTCATTCATATTATTGAATGAGACAGATAAAAGATAACAAGAGAATCAGGATCCTAACAGGTCAATAGGTATAGGGATAAAAAGTTTGAATTGGTTTAAAAGCTCCCCAACACTGATTCACCCCACCTCTTTGTGTTAGGCATATCCCAAAATGGTCCTCTCAAAGAAAATGGACACTCCATTCTCAAATAAAGATCTTAATTATGTGGAATTATACTTCCAACTCATTGTACATCTACCTTCTTGTATTCAAACCCCAATGGTTATTGTTTTTCAATACACGCAGTTCTTCACACTTGGGTGTGTGCTAATCTCACTATATAAATTATACTTCTTAATGCATTTAGTAGGAGCTTATTTGTGAAAGTAAAGAAGGAATGAGTTCTTAGTGAATTGTGTAAACTAGGGAGGCCTATAAAAAACTCAACCATCTATTAATGTGATGAACACTTACCCTTTATGGGCTCTCTCTTTGTCTTTTCATTGACTCTGTTGTTTGATGAAAGCTACGGTTGAGTCCATTATGACATATGTCAATGTGATGAACACTTCCCCTTTACAGGTTCTCTCTTTATCTATGCATTGAGTCTATTGTTTCATGAAAACCACAACTGAGTCTTTCGTGCCACCTATCAAAGCGATGAACACTTCCCATTTAAGGGTTCCATCTTTATCTCTTCCTTAAGTCCACTGTTTCATTAAACCAAATGTTGAGTTATCATTTTCCAGACATATTCCAATCTCACATAAGCTATGATTGAAATTAGGGATGGGGAGGAAGCTCAACGATCACTACAAACTGTCACATTCTTTGAAACAAAATTCCCGAACCTAGTGCATAGAGATCCATGCCCAATTCAAATATAATTTAGAGAATTAGAGGAAGGGTGGATTGATTGAGGTACCAATGGTGGTATGGAGTATACCAGTCCCCTTGGTGATAGGAATGATGTTGGAGGGATACGATATAGTAAGGAAAGAGTATTATAACCTTGCTGATATTGGAGGTGAGTGAAATATAAATATGTGTGTATTTTTATTTTTTAACCAATTTATTTTACAAAATTTCATGTATATTTCTAGTTATTATTTGGGTATCGATGGTCATACTGGTATGTCTTCACCATTTGTTACCACATATTAAACAATAGGTGCGGGATGTGGGAGAGGTGGGCTTAGGTCGTGTTGGTGCGTCTACTGTTTAAGGATTTAATTAATATATTATTCCATGTTCTCTTTAATTCATACTACCCTGTACTATAATATTTATTAATATAGTTTATTTTTTTTGAAAATGAAGTATCTATTATATTTTATCTCATTCTCCTCTTACCACTATATGAGATTTGTCCTATGGTTGTTTTCTTTGTTCGATTGGGGTTCTTTTTTTTGTAATCCCTCCAAATGCATGAGATGGTGGGGGTTCTGGATGGCTTGTGTATTTTCATCGATGGTATGGTAGTGGTGAAATAGTTTTACATGGTATTTCACCAAGATCCTCCTTTATCTGGGCTTTAAAGTGGCCGAATTAACCGTGAAATGGATTTATGGGGGCCGAATCAACATCCTGAGAATGTCCATGGAATCCAGGTGATTCATCAGTGGACAATAGATCGATGTTGAGATTCTAGAATGGTGATGATGGTGATCTATGTTGTTACAGTGGTGAGATATCCATCGAGGGGCAGCTGCGAGTGGCGGAGGATGGAGACTCTTTTTGTCTAAGGTGTGGGGGAGCAGAGTCATGCAGGACGATGTCATCCCAGTTAAAAATGAAAATTTCATCTATTATATTCTCCCACATCAAAAAGAAAAATGGGGACACAATGGTTTATTAATCAAGGTCTGGGAAAGACCTTATGAATACGTCCATAGGTAATGCCATGCAGTCTCAAACTAAATGAACATATACTTCTCACACGACCATGCATTTAGATTCCTTTTCCGAAGGATGGCTCTCTCCACTGTCAAGAACTTGTTTCACCTCTCGTGATCTTTTCCAGTTAAAATAATAATTATTAATTATAAATAAAATCTAAAATACCAATGAAACTTATATATATATATATATATTCAATCAAATTCAATGTTAAAATTCCTATAATTTGATAAAACAATGAATTTCCCTAGAATCTCCATGCATGTGTTTTAGTGTTCACTCTCCCTACTCCAGATCAAGTTACCTCATGTTGGTTTGTCCGGTTCAAATAATAATAATAAATCCTAGAAGATTATCTATACTAAAAATAGATTTGAAATGATTGATAACATCAATAATGTATGAAATTATAGTGTTCATAATGTTGTAACATGCTCATCTCAACATGTGTCCAAAGATGATAAGAAAATAAGATCACAAAATCTCACTTAGAATGAATAAGCAACCTTGGGAAGAAATAAAAAGAATATTGTGAATAGAAAGCCTCCCAGGAAGGTACCAAATAATAATGGTGAGAAATATGTGGATTCCAAATAAAATAATTTAATGGGTAGTGCATCCAAAATAACTACTAAGAGGGATAACACTCATAAGAACCCATGCAGAAGATTCAAACTTACACCCATAGTTTCAAATTACCCGTTAGTTATATAGCCTAATGATTTGGAAACAATGAGAAAAATAGAATATGCACACACTAAATCTAGTTAAAAAGCGAAATAAAATTTCCCACATGATTAATACAAATTTCATGAGTATTTTTTAATAAAATTTTACTCTTGTGTTAAAGAAGTTTTGTGTGAGAGATGCAAGAAATATGGTCACATTACAAAAGTATTTTTAACATTACTAATAGAAAAATAAGTAGTCCTAAAGAGGTGAAATAATGTATCATACATGAAGTCTATTAAGAATAAAAATTCTCCATTCCATTTAGAATAGGATGTGAAGATATCCATTTTGCCTCAACATAAATTAGAACATATGTTCTGATGTGAAACCATGAAGACTGGGGAAAAAGGAGAAATTTTTTTAGGAGACCCTCTCTACCATTCTATTCATATTAATAAATAATGGAGGTTCCACCTTATTACCTTAATCTTTGATTATTTTATTTTTTCTTCTAATTCAAGTAATTTAAAGTGAAGAATGTTCTTAGGGGGAGAAGTTGACAAGTAGTAAGTGATGCTAATTCTTGATTTCTAAGATGAAGAAGTTATCACCCCTAAATGATTTTTTATTTGAAATTAAAATACTAATATGATAGAGTTTCATAATTTATGATGTTAAAGAATGTGATTCATTATTCTAGATAGCCAAGATAAAGAATATTCCATCTTGGTTTGATATTATTTCTTTGTATTTTGTGGAACAAATTTTCTAGGAGATCATACTTGGTGAAGTTGTGATAGTTTTCCAATATGGACTATCACAAGTTGAAGACCCATTCTGGGGTATTCTCCATAAAACAATTTCTTGAAATCCAATCTTTATGAGATAAACCATTATGAAGATAATGAGAAATGTTTCCCTTGAGGGGGAGACCAATAAATAATCTTCCAAAAATTATTATTTCAATTTGTATCAAATATGATTATTCTAGAAATTTCTTGAAGATATTTTAATTGGAATGGGTATGTCACTCTTAATCTCTCATCCTTGGTTATCAAAAATAAATAATTTTTTACAAAGGGGATAAATTAAATTAATATATAGTATATGAAATGTGTATGTCCCCCAAGGTCTCTTATCCTGCCTATTGCACTTGAATGTTTTTGGTGTATTTTTTGAAGTGAGTGCATGAGTTTCAGGTTGTTTGTTCTTAAAAAGATTAATGTAACATTTAGTAATTTTATCCTAGAATTAAAGTGAATATTTATTGAATACAAGTATATGGGTTCTAATTTCTTATAGTGTCATGATTATTTGGTAATGGGAATCTTTTTTTATAAATAAATTCCTCTTGTTTTCTACACTGGGCATAGCTCAAGTTGACTTAGAGTGAAATGAGTGATGGCACATTTCTTAATTATGGAATGATACCCTTTTTTCCTTTGAAATTTTTATTTATTGTCTATAAGGGGGAGAGAAATTGAAATTAAAGTTTGTTAGGTAAAAGGGAGATATAAGATAATAGTTCTACATATTGAAATATTCATTTGGAACTGAAGGTATTTCCAATAAATAAAAATGTAGAGATTGAAGATCCAACTTTGTGTATAGATTTTATTTATTTTAAAATGATTCTTATTGGTGGAAAATTATCATTAATTCAATTAGAATATTATATTGATGTCAATATGATGAACAAGTTCAATGTTAATGGAGTTTGGATGAAATCCTCAAGTATAGAAATTCCAAGAAACATGGGAAGGGTTTAAATACTTTGAACTTCATGGTGATGTCTGGAGAATTTTTATCGATCCCATCCTGATGATTCCTGAAGAATAGTTATGGATTCATTCATCATGATTCCTAGATAATTGTTATGAATTTAGTGTATTAGATGTCATGCTTGAGAAATTATCGTAGCTGTTAACTCTAATGATGGATGAACTGATCATATGTTCAAAATACATGTTTCATAAGTGACACATTGTTTACATAAAATAATAAGGTTGATTTTATGTTCATTGGAATTTATATTCCAAAAATTAGAGAAGAAGAGGAATTAAAGGTTGTGCATTACTTAAATGTTCCATGAGAACCATGAAACTATTAACTTGGGGAACATTGAGATTTTAGTTTTCATGAAGGAGAACCATGAAATATAATTAGTTCATGAAGGGTTAAAGATAAATAAATGGTTAGGTGGATTTATATTTGAATATAAATTGTGAAGGGATTGATGAATTGTATACTAGAGTTCTAAGTGTGGATGTGGCCATGAATTTCATATTGAATTCCATTATATAAATGCTTTTTTAATGAAGTATGTTTTGGGGGTTTATTTAAAATTATGGATAGCCTACTAAGATGACTGGTCAGCCTCAACCAAGATCTTATATGGTACACTGGGTTAATCGCACCAAAAGGAGGCCAGTCAGGCTAGATCGCAAATGGCATGGAGTGTCATGTGTAAGCCCTGGTCATGGCTAAAGGAATGCATGATATGTGCCAATATCCTAAAAAGAATTGGGAACAAAGAATTCCCACATAACTAGTATGGGGAAATACTAGGATAATGAGAGGTGAATTTTGAACCTCTCCCCACATCACTTGATTTATATATCATAGAGAAAGCAATAGAGGTTTCAATGTGGGATGGGTTTTTATGAACTCTATTCACTTGTTTAAATAATTGGAGTGATCAGTGTTGTTCAACACACCCCATGCCATGTTGATTTAAATTCACACTGTCTAGATTGATCATCCACAATAACCTACTCAACTCTATATAACTTCTTACTCACTGCACATTTTTCTTTATTTCCCTATTGAGATTGATTATGCTAAGGAGTCATGGTATTTCTAGAATCACCATGGCTAACTCTATTGTAATAATGAGAGGTATTGTATTTCTCTCTTCCCATCGAATCATACAAAATCTTCAAAACATGGGATTTTTCCCAAACAACCGACCTCAGAGGACTGTGACAAAAGCACTGAAGATTCCCCATATAATTACAATTATGGAATTATCTAGGTGATTTTGTTCACTCTCAATTCATGTGGTCAAAGGAACCACATTGAAAACATCCAAATTTTAACTTGGGTCTTGGGGGAAGGTTCACTGATCTAGCTGTCTAATTTTGGGTCATACTCCCACCTTGTAAATAGGTTTCCCTATTCTGTTTTATCCCAACATTAGAGTTCCCACTATTTTCCATATGTATCAATATACTTCCTCCACATGTGCCTCCTGATATTTCCCTTTCATCCAACATCACTCTATTGACCATATATGTATAATCCATTATACAGAGCATGAAAATCTTTAATCAAATTTGTTTCCATATATTCGATTCCCAAATGTGTTCCTTCAAGGATTCACTCGCAGAAAATTCATGAGAAAATAAAATCAAATTAATAAATTTAGCCACCTACTCTATCGAAGAAAGGTTATCCTACTTCAAACTGAAAAATTCAATCATTCGCTAAATTCTGAATGTGTGAGGATAGAATTTTTTTTTGAAAAATTCCTAGAAATCCTCCCATTCCATACCTAGGTACATTTTAGTCTAAAGTTCTAAATCCCATCATTGGTGTTCAAGATCTTCCCATATATACATCTCCAACTTGAATGTATACTCTGCTAGTGTGCTAAGGAAATCAAAGATTCGATTTATCCTACTCATCCACACCATAGACTTCTCTAGCCTTGAATCACCCCAGAAGATGGGTGGATTATACTTCAAGTATTAGATAGAATGATCCACTTAAATTGGTTCATCCCATTGATTACCTCTATCCACATAATTAAAATCTTGGACTGTACTTTCTACCAGATATTGTTTCACCTATGTCTTAGATGCAACCACATTCTCAACAGATTCTTCCACTTGGTTTCTATGCACGCCTACTGGGTTCCATTTTACAGAAACACAACAAAACCTTTAATTATTTCTCTCAAGCAACCAAGGGCTTAAAAATTTCAAATTCTATCATAGATCAATTATTACAAAAATTCATTCCAAAATTCATCATTTTCCACATTCGACCATTTTTTAAAATTTTCCCCATTCTTTTGAAAATTAACTCATTTTCAAAATAACACAACCATTCCCTTTTCAAAATATCCCATCTGAAAAAAATTTCAACATTTTTAAAAAATAAACCCATTTACACCAAATCATAAATCCTTAGTCATAATGAAATATGAACTCGTAGTGGGAAGTTATTTCTAAAATGCATGTCATGATCTTCTCATTGGCTAAACCCGTGACAATGAGATTACACTCCTATAAATATTTCCAAAAAACCTATGTACCCAACTCCCTAGTAACTTGAAGTTCAATATAAAAAGGTTTACTATGTATTTTCATGATATACATTTCAATTCCAAACATTCCTATTCCTTTATACCAACCCAACTCAAGGAAAGAACCTGAATGAATTTCAACTCCAAAATTGACACAACTTATACCAATTGTATGCCATGGACTGAAAAAGATGATAACACTTGTTGCACACAAATATTTAGACTGACCAAGACCCATAAAACATTTAACATCCTGCCCCTCCTCATTGTCTTGAGTCATGGTGAAATTTCTACTTGGAATTAAGCAACATCCCCAAGGTGCCAAAGGCTGGAAAGAAATTCCAAGGGTTTCAAAACAATTGGAGGATGGTTTTCCCTTTGAAAATAATAAAATCACAACCAAATATTCCATAACCAACAACACTATATCATTCATGATGACAATGCTAAATAACTCAAGTTAAACCATTAATACCAAAACCAAACTAAAAAAGAGTACCACAATAGAAGACTACTAACATCAATGTACATAGTGGAAACCAAATACAACAGAAACTTAGAATACTCCAAAGACATGAATCCATGATCCAACTCCAACTCTAAGTATCACAGATCACCACTGAATAAGGGTGATGATTTCCATTTACTTGTGTCTTGATAAACAAAACATTAAAAAGAACCAAAGTTCCAAAGATTGGGTGAGTAATGAAACTTTGTAGATTTCCCCCAATGACTTCCCTACTCACGCCATAAGGGTATAACATGTTAGCACAATTATATAAAATAATTTATATATATTTTTTGAAATAGTAACACATTTTAAATTGAATCCAACTAGTTTCACACCAAAATAGTTTTTCAAACATAATAGTTTTCTAAGGAATGAAAAAAACACTATTTAAACCATTTCACATTTCTTTTTGGCATACCCATTATATCGTTCACCATATGAACACCCATGCATTCTTCTATAATAGTTATATAATCTTTAGTGGATTCTTGTCCAACCACTAAGTCATCACTAAGTGTCTAGTCTCCTTATTCCCCAATGACACACACTTATTATACATGGTCATGCACCTTTGTACCCCAATGGCGTATTCCATATATTTAGGGTCATGTCTATATCATGAACCCACAAAGACCATGTACACAAAAACCATTTCAAACAAATAAATTCAATCCATTTAAACAAATCCATTACTTTATTGAAAATATTTCCAACAAACAATTTTCCCAATCCCAAAAAAACCATATTTTAAAATCAAGAAACAAGTCCATTTTCACAACCAATTTTAAAAAAACCACAAACCATCAATAAAGAGGTTTTCAAACATGCTTTTCACACCAATTTTAAAAAAAAAATTATGAAATTTAAACAATTTGAAACTAACAATTTATGCTCTAATTAGAGTAGTTGAGAGTGAATCCACCAACCTAGAGAGTTTTGGAGAAAACAAAGAACATCATGAAAACAACCAAAAAACTGGGTTGAATCTCCAAGAACACACTGTAGATATCTTCCCATATCATCAAAAAGGCCAAATATAACCATTATTTACATAAAAAACCTCATATATATATATATCCAAATCAGAATATATTTAAGAATTTTTGAATTGGAGGAAAGTATATCTATGAAAAACTATGAAAAAATACCACAAAAGGACACTTACTGAGAGAATCTGAAATCAACGCACCAAGAAACACCTTCAGATCACTTCTAAATTGATGGGGAAAGAATACTTGGCCTTTTTGAGGAATAAATACTGATATAGAGTTGATTTGGAGAAAAAATATGGGTTTAAACTTAATCCCAACCCAGATCCACTTTTTAGGATGTTGTTTTTAAACCGTGCACGATTAGTCACGCGGTTAGAAAAACCGTGTACTGAACATGTTCCAATATCTGCCTTGGGGATTACCTTGCACAGTTGGCTGAAACATTTAGAAAAACCATGTTCCAACTGGTAAAATAATCTTTGCCCCACTTTGAATGGTTACTCCTTGTTAGTTGCACAGTTTTTCCAAACTGGTCACCTAACCAGATCCCCCTGTCTCATTGTGTACGGTTTCCTATAGGAGTTTCACAGCTTTGAATAACTGTGGTCTAACTATGAAACTATATAAAGGCCCCATAAACATTCAAAAATTCTTCCAAACCCTCCAAAACATTACGCACACACTTTAAATACATAAAATACAAAAAGAAAGGGTTACATTCTAGAAATTGGGGGTGTTAAATCGAAGTAGAACCACACCATATAATTATTTTATGATGGATTAAAGATGAAGAAATTTTTATATGGATTTATATTTGACTAGAAATTGTGAAGGTCTTGAATAATTTTTTTTTGGATTAATAGTATTGGACGTCATGCTTGAGAAATTCTCCATGTTGTTAAATCTGAAGATTTATGAACTGGTCCTAAGTTCAAAGTACATGTGTCATAATAGACCCACTTTTTACAACAAAGAAGAAGGTTGATTTGATGTTCTTTGGAATTTATATTCCATAAAGTATCAAATTAGTGGAATTTAGGTTCATGTGGTATTTTAATGTTGCATGATAACCATGGAAGTGTTATCTTAAGTAACATTGAGATTTTAGTTTCCATAAAGGATAACCACACAATATAATTAGTGCATAAAGGGTTAAAGATGAAGAAATTGTTAGATGACATTATATATAAATGGAAATTTTGAAGCGATTGAAGAATCATTATGTATTCAAAGAATTTGATGTCACACATGAGAAATTATCCATTTTTGTTAACTTTTATGATTGATGAACTGATCCTAAGTTCAAATTACATGTGTTATAAGTGATACATTGTTTAGGGAAAAGAAGAAGGATGATTTTATTTTCATTGGAATTTATATTAGAAACTGTATATAAGTAGAGGAATTGATTATAATGTAGTATTTTAATGTTTCATGAGATAAATTGTGAAGGGAGTGAAGGGTTAAAGATGAATAAATGGTTATATTGATTTATAATTGAAGATAAATTGTGATGGGCTTGAAAAATTGTTATGGGTTAATATAATTGGATTTTAATCTTGATAAATTATCCATTTTTTGTTAATTTTTATGATTGAATAACTGATCCTATGTTCGAAATATATGTGTCCTAAGTCACACATTATTTTCAAAAAATAATAAGGATGATTTTATGATCTTTGGAATTTGTATTCAAAAAAAGTATAGAAGAAGAGGAATTTAAGGTCATGTAGTATTTTAATGTATCATGAGAACCATGAAAGTTTTAAATTTAGAAACATTGATCTTTTAGTTTTCATGAAATATAACAATGCCATATAATAAGGGAATGAAGGGTTAAAGATGATGAAATGGTTAGATGGTTTTATATTTGAATGGAAATAGTGAAGGGATTGAATAATTGTATACTGGAGTTCTAAGTTTGGAGATATCCATGCATTTCATATTGAAATCCATTATATACGTTGTTTTTTAACTGGGTTTTTGTTGGGGTTTTTTTAAAAATTATGGGTCGAGCTGACATGCTAGCCTCAATCGATAGATTATACGGGACACTAGGTCGACACGTCCAAAGAAGGACATCCAGGTAAGCATCAATGTAGTATCTAATGTAGTTTGTAGGCCATGGGTACCCCTGGAGGCACACATGATGTGAGCTAATATCTCTCAATGAAGTGGGAGTAGAGAATTCCCATATATTCAGTACAGGGTGGTACAAGGAGGGGGAGAGGGGAATTCTGTTCCACTCCCTACAGTGCTTGATTTATATAGTGTGGATAAACCGAGAGATGATTTGATGTGGGATGGGCTTTAGTGTGTGATGTTCACCAGTTTAAATAATTGGATCGATCATGGTTTTCCATCACATCTCACACCCGCTCATTTAAATTCATGTCATCTGATCTCCCACAACCTTTTCATTCAAAATGAGGCACATATTTATCACCCAATGTCGTCATCTTTCTCCTAGATTACCTCAACAACACCATTGTCAAAATATAGATGTCAACCAAACAACAAATTATCAAAGAAGATTCCACCATGATTATTTAATGGTCTAAATAATGGGACAAACATGATCAAAATATCATGCAACTACATTTTCATGATTCACATGAATAAATTCAAGAGGCAAGCAATGTATGAACTGAAAATGTAGTTGCAGGAGGTCCATTCAACCAGTTGAGTTCCATGGATGAACTTCATGCATTTGGGAAGTTGAGTTTCATGTGTTTAATAATACATGAATTTGATATGAACACCATAAATAAACCGTCTTATCGTGAAGGAAGAACACTAGGAAATGCGGTGTAACTTTACGCGTGTTTGAAGAATTAAAAGCTAAGTAATTAAAAAATTTAAATAGATGATTCACATGGAATAAATATCAGTATTTGAATTATATATAAGGATGTGATACCTTTATAATAATAGGAGATCACCCTCGGCTAGAATTTTCTACTTCTACTCATATTATTTCAAGAGATCACATTTTCATGAAAAAAATAGCTTCTACGAAGAACTCTTTTGTGTGGGGAGGAAAAGAGTTTTTTGAAACATTGGGGCCTCATGAATAAGGGGATTCCAATGAAAAAAATATGTTTCCATGAATGAGAAGAATCTTTGGACATGAAAAAGGTGTTTAGACCCTCGTCATTCTTTTTTAATGAGTTCGTATTCCTGAAGCATTCTCCTTCCATGAAGAAGAAATACCGCAAACACATAACTAGTGTGTAGAAACCCTTGTCGTGCTTCGTGAAGAATAACTAGTTCCATGAATATTAATACTCAAGAAATAGTGCATGATTTGTTTACTATCATGGTGTTTCATTATGTTTTTCCTCATATAATCCATTATGTGAGGTTTTTGTGTATCCAGTTGATACACAATAGACAAATAAGAAAAAACCTACACAGTTTGTCTGTGCAAAGAGAACCAAACATGAACCTAATTGCATAATTTCTTGAGTATCATAGTAACTCATATTTCTTTTGTTTTCATATGATAGAAAGTGTATGTATGCATATATCATTGATAAACATGGTTTATAAAACCAAACATGGTTGTTGTTTGAAGGGAGATAGAACTAAGGGAGGAGGAAGAATCTTTGGGTGTTGTCACATAAATAGTGAGGAGTAAGTAAAATGTCTAAAGGTATGCATATGATTTGAGGAAAAAAATTCATGCATAAAAGTTTATATAAAAAAATATATAAAATGATAAAGATAAAAATGGATATGGGAAATGTACATTCACCATGATCATATTGGGTTAAGAATTAAAGAAGAGAAAAATCTGATTTTGTGAAAGATTATTATCTCATGAAATATCATTGAAGTTATTGTGCAATTTAGTTGAACAAACATCTTTTGCAGCAAGAATAATATAAGATAATAGATTCTACATTCACTCTCTATAATTTTTTATCAAATATGAATAATTTAATTTTGATGATTCTAAGATTAGTTGAACTTCATTGATTTAATAATCACAAAGGAAGATTGTGATTTCAACAACAAGAAGAAGAAGATATATCAGTGCATTTTGTTTTTCCCTAATGAAGAAAGAGAAGAGAAGAGAAGAATATTTGGCGACCAAATTGAAATAAAATTATTATAATTTGGGTTATAAATAATTCAGTATTCATCAGTTCAAAACACATTTATATTGTTTTGACTGGTAGAACAAGAATATTGTGGAGATTTTAGTTTGTTTCTTAGAAGAGGTAGAAGAGTTACTTTAATAATACTAAGAAAGTAAAAAAGTGAAGAAGAAGGTTGTGGAAGGAAAAATAAGAGCTGTGACATCAAATAGGTCTCAATATGTGGAATACACTCTTTGTGTTACAATATATTATCAACAAAAAAGAGACTATATTCAGAGGCAGTATAAAGATCCATCTAAGTTCCATAAAACATGAAATGTTACTTAACTATAGTGAATTGAAAGTGAAAGGTTATTTAATACTTGATGTAACAACATTTAAAGGATTAATTTCTAGTGGTTTTGTGGTCAGGATTATTTCCATACCATTCCAATGACTAGATACTCTTACTGAGAAGTTATCCTTGTAAAAATATTGTGTACTTTTATTTATTACATTAATATTATTTCATGTGATAGAGAAAATAGAATAAGACAATAAAGATCCTAAAAAGTCAAAGAGGTAAAGTGATAAAATGTATAATTTAATTAAAAATTCTCCCATAGTGATTCACCCCCACCCCCCACAATTTTGGGCATATATAAAATGGGTATATTCATAATTATCGAGGTAAGGTTCATCTATGTTAGATTATCTACAGTGAAATCTATTATCTTTTAAAGACTTGAGTTTCTTTTCTGACTCAACATTGAAGTGTAGTTTTGGGGAAGATTTGGATACCTTTGTGTATAAGTCTATATATTCCAAGAACATGATGAATAAGAAAAATAAAGAGAAGATAGAGTTGAAGAATAATTCCCTCTTATCTAAAAAAGACTAAGTATTTGTTTCTCTATGCCTTGATAAAAATGAATACATATCTATCTTGGAAGGTAATGAGAATGTGACTCATGTTTTGACTAAGAATAGGGATAAACTTCCTACATATAGTGATTAGGATGTATGTGTTAGTACATTTAAAAACTTTCCTCAAGATGAAAATACAAGCAAAAGTAGTGATGATGATCAATCTACAACTTTTCAAGAATTATCAGTTGATAGACTAAAAGTTATTCTGCATGTTATTTCTGAAAAATGATCATCCCTTGTTTTTTGAGTCTTTAAATGTATGCAGGAAGAGATCACCCTACTTTAAGAATAATGTGATGTTTTGTATAATATCTTGAAAAAAAATAGTTGAGTGTATAAATCTATCTAGATAGATTGAAACCTTTGATGCAACAATGAGGGAACATGAAATAAGTTCCTCAAAATAGATCAAAGAAGATTAAGAGATATAGGTAGCCAAAAAGACCCTAGAAGAAAATATCCATTCAGTTGAAGAGAGATTAAAAAATTGCAATGATATCAAGGGTTGACAACTCGAAGAAATATCCAAGATGATCAATGAAATTGAATCTTTGATTTAGAAAAAATATATGCTACATGATGATAAATATTAAAGAATGAAGAATTTATGGGAATAGAAGATGATTATGATTAAATATTTTAAAATCATCCAAAGTATCAAATTTCTAGAATTAGTAGCTCAATTGAGAAATATTGAGAAGACACATGTTGAAACTTCACAAAAGAAGGAGATAGTTTCTAAAATAATCAATGTTCATTGGAGTATTTTAAGGTTTAAAGAACTCCAACAGGTTACAATAATATCATGAATTCATTCAAAGATCTATCAAAAATAGCTGAGAAGAATTAAGTATCTTCTATACCATCTTGTACTAAAGTTTCTAAACATGTTATTATGAAAAATGTATGTTGTAAAGAAAAATATAAACAATTATGGATGAATAAATACGATAAGAAACCTATCACCATGACTGATGTGGATAGGAAAGAAAGTATGAAATTTGGTTCCCCTCAGAGAGTATAAAAATCATGAAGAATACCCAAAAATCAAATACAGAATATATTAGGAAATCTAGATTTGTGGGTCCATGTTGGTGCTTCAACATATTTGGGCAGTGTTCCTTAAATTGTTGGAACAATACCCATTATGTAAAATTATGAAGGAATCCTATCTCCATGGAGAGAATTCAAGAGAAGAATATGTAACATCTATAGGTCCAAAAACATATGTATACTGTAAACATACTTTTAATTCTTGATAACATTTGTGACTTATGCAATGGTAGTGGTCACAAAGTTGGTATATGCTCATATCAGCGTGTATACAATGAAGTTTATAAAATAATATCACAAAAATCATACATGGAATGAATAAGAAAGCATGGGAATATATCATAAGAATTTTTTGAACATAAATCATCCCATTAAGGTACCAAAGAAGAATGGTGAGAAAAACATGGATTCTAAATCCAATAATTTGAATGGTAGTGCATCAAAAATAAGTAATAAGAGGGATTACACTAAGAATAACCCATGTAGAAGATCAAAAATTTCACCTGCAGTTCCGAATGACATGTTAGTTATATGGCCTGAATATTTTGAAAGAATGAGAGAAATGGAAGATGCATAATATAAAGATAGCAAAAAATGGAAAGAAAATATTCCACATGATTAAGAAACATTTCATGAAGGTTTATTAAGAAAATGAAACTCTGGTGTTAAAGTAGTTCTATGTGATATATGTAATAAATATGGGCTCATTGAAAAAGATTGTTTAACATTACTACCATGACAAGAAGCTTTCCTCAATAGGTGAAATAATTTATCATTCACGAAGGCTATTAAGAAGTAATATTCTCCAAACAAATCAGGAGAGGATGTGAAGATATCCATATTACATCAACATAATCAAAAGTGATTTTTAGATGTGCAATAATGAAGACTGGTGAAAATAAAGCAATTTGGTTGATAAGATCATCTCAATCTTTCTATTCATATTAATGAAGTAAGGATGATCCACCTTATTCCCATAATCTTTGAGTATTTTATTTGTTCTTATAATTCAGTTATGTGAAGTTGAATCATGTTATTAGGGGGAAACCTGAGAAGTAGTAAGTGTTTTCAATTATTGATAGCTAATCAGAATAAGTTACCATCCTTGAATGATTCTTCAATTGATATTACAATACAATTATGATGCAGGATCATCCTTGATAATGTTGAATAATGTGATGTAATATTTTGGATATCATGGATAAAGAATATTCCATCTTGGTTTGATCTTATTTCTTAGTACCTTTAAGAACATATGTTATAGAATACCATCCTTGGTGAAGTTGTAAAAGTTATCCAATATGGACTGTTGCAAGTTCAGGAACCATTCTTTGTTATTCTCCTTATTGTGATTTCATTAAATAAATTCTTGATGAGATCAACTTATGAAGATAATGAGAAATTTTTTCCTTGAGGGGGAGACAAATGAATAAGCTTATAGAGTTATTATTTCAATTATTATCAAATCTTATTATTCTAGAAATTGCCTGAAGATCATATCATGGGAAAAGGTATGTCACTATTTATCTATCATCCTAGGTTATCAAAAATAGAAAAAATTACAAAGGGGTAGAAATTAAATTAATCAAGTACTTATTAAATTTGGAAGTCCCCCATTCTCTTTTATACTAACTATTAAACTTGAATATTTTTTATCAATTTGTTGAAGTGAGTGCAGGAGTTTCAGGTTGACTGTTCTTAAAAACTTTTGTCTCACATACAATAATTTCATCCTAGAATGTATGTGAATAATCCTAGAAGGAAAGTATACGATTTATAATTTCTCAAGGTATCATGATCAGTTGGTAATGGATATATTTTTTTCTATATAAAATCCACTTGTTTTCTACACCGAGCACAACTAAAGTAGAATTAGAGTGAAATTATGGATCACACATTGCTTAAGTATGGACTGATGCCCTTTTCCCATGAACTTTTTATTTATTGTCAATAAGGGGGAGATAATGTGAAATTAAAGTTTAAAAGGTAAATGGGAGAGAGAAGATAATAGTTAAAAATATTAACACATTCATTTGGAAATAATTTTGAAGGTATTTCCAACAATACAAAGGGGGAGTTTGATGATCACACTTTTTTAGAGATTGCATTTGTTGTAAAATTATATTCATTTGTAGAAAATAATGACCAATAAAATAGGAATATTACATTGATGTCAATATGATGAAGAAGTTACAAAGTTAATAGAACTTGGATAAGTTTCTAATGTATTGAAATTCAAATAAACATGTGAATGTTTTAAAGACTTTGAGTTTCATGGTGATTCATGGATAATTTTTTTAGATTCCTTTATGGTGATTCTAGAGAATTTTTATGGATTTTGTCATCATTATTCTGGGATAATTGTAATAGATTCGTATAATTGTATGTTATGTTTGATAAATTCTTCATGTTGTTAACTATGATGACTGATGAACTGATACTACATTCAAAATACATGTGTCATAAGTGACAGATTTTTACAAAAAATAAGAAAGTTGATTTGATTTTATTTGGAATATATAATCCAAAATGTATCTATGAATAGTAATTTAAGGTTATACAATATTTTAATATTGAATGAGAACCATTAAAGTGTTAACTTGGGGAACATTGAGATTGAAGTTGGCATGAAGGATAACCACACCATATAATTAGTGCATTAATGGTTAAAGATAAAGAAATGGTTATATGGATTTATATTTGAAGATAAATTGTGAAGGGGTTAAAGAATTGTTATGGATTCATAACATTGGAAGTCATACTTGAGAAATTATCTATGTTGTTAACTCAGATGAATGATTAACAGATCTGAAGTTCCAAATAAATTTGTAATAAGTTACACATTGTTTACATTGAATAAGAAGGATGATTTGAAGTTCTTTGGAATTTATATTCCAAAAAGTATAGAGGAAGAGGAATTGAAGGTCATGTAGTATTTTAATGTTTTATGAGAACCATGTGAGTTCCAACTTGAGTAACATTGAGATTATAGATTTCATGAAGGATAACCATTACGTATAATTAGTGCTTGAAGGGTTAGAGATGAAGAATAGGTTCGATGGATTTATAATTGAAGAGAAATTATGAAGGGATTGAAGAATTATATACTAGAGTTCAAAGTGTGGAGGTGGTCAAGAATTTCATATTGAATTTCATTATATACTTGGTTTTTTCACTAAGTATTTTTTGGGGGTTTATTTAAAAAGAACAGACTACAGTAACTAGCTAGCCTCAACCAAGAGCTTATGCAGGACACTGGATTGACGACGCCCAAAGGAGGCCATCCAGGCCAACATGCATAGGAAGAATAGAGTTCATTGTGTCATCCATGGGTACTCCCAAAGGCTTGCATGATGTGGTCCAATATCCCACAAATAAGTGGGATCATAGGGCTCCTACAAAATTGGTACAAATCACTACCGGGGGAGAGGAGAATTATGATCCTCTCCCTACAGTGCTTGATTTATATAGCATGGAGAAGAATATGAGAGCATGTGAACGGTGTTTACACCCTCATCATTCTTTACAAAGGATGTCATTTCCACAAATATTTCTACTTTCATGAAGAAGAAATACCTATAACACACAACTGGTGTGTAAACACCCTTGTCATGCTTCACAAAGTAGAACCAGTTCGACGGAGCTTACTAATCGAGCCACAATGCATGAGTTTTTGACTCTCATGGAGTTTCTTGAATCTATTCCACATATAAACCAAACATGAATATACTATGTATCTAGTTGATTCACAATATAAATAAAAGTACAAACCTACATAGTTTATTTGTGGTAAGAGAACCAGATGTGCTCCTAAGTGCATACTTTCAAGAGTAAGAAGAGGAACTCATATTGTTCGAGTTTTCATATGACACCAAGTGTATTAATTCACATACTATTGATAAAAACGGTTTATGAAAACCAAGAATTATTGTTGTGTGAAGTGAGAGTGAATGAAGGGAGGAGAGATAAGCTTCATGTGTTTTTACATAAATAGTGAGCAGTAAGTGCACTGTCTGAAGTTTTTCAAATTATTTGAAGAATAAAAAATTCCATGCTTAAAATATTTACTAAAAAAATACATAAAATGGTAAAGATAAAAATGGATATGGGACATTAACCTGAACCATTAATTTATTGAGTTAATAGTTCTAGAGGATAAGAATATGATTTTATGCAAGATTATTTTTACATGAAACATCATTAAAGGTACAATGAAATTAAGTTGAACAAAAATCTTCTACACCAAGAAAAATTAAAGATAAATGATACAACATTCATTGTTTATATTTTGTATCAAAGAATAAGAATTTAATTGTGATAATTCTAAGATGACCTAACCTTCATTGATTTAATAATCATAAAGTAATTTTGTGATTCTAGCAAGAATAAGAATAAGAAGCCTTGGTGAGTTTGGTTTTTCACTGAAGAAGAAATAGAAAAGAATATAAGAAGATTATGTGACTAAATTTATATCAGAAGATTATAATTTGGGTTATAAGGAATTCAATATTCATTAGTTCAGAAAAAATTTATATTATTTTGACTGGTAGAAGAAGAATATTGGGAAACTTTCAGGTTTTTGTTGGGAAGAGGTAAGAAGAGTTACTTGCATGCTACTAAGCAAGAAACATTGTGAAGAATAAGGTTGTGGGAGAACAATGAAGAACTATGAGATCCAATATGTCTCAACAGGTGGAATATTCTCTTGGTGTTACAAACCTTTATAAAAAAGGAGGTTGTATTCATAGGTGGTATAGAGACCAAGTTAAGTGATGTAAAACATGTAATTCCAATTGGATATAGTGTATTACAAGTTAATGGGTGTTTCCTAGTTGTTGTAACCACACTTAAATGATTTATTTCTAGTGGTTTTGTGGTGAATATTATTTCCAAACCATGCCAAGGACTAGTTACTCTTACTGAGTAGTGAAACTTGTAAAAATATTGTGTGCTTTGTCTTTATTGCTTTAATATTATTCCATGTGATGGGTAAAAGAGAATAAAATAATTGATATCCTAACAGGTCGAAGAGGTAAAGGGATGAAATTTGGAATTGGATTAAATGGTCTCCAACACCGATTCACCCTCCCCACAAACTCTCAGTGTTAGACATGTCCCAAACTAGTCCTTTCACAAGTATTGAGTGTATTCTAGAATGAAATTATCAAGTGGTATATCCAAGTTTATGATGGTTGGTAGGTCATGATGGAGATATCATGAGAGAGATTGAGAAATCATCTGGTTGTAATAGGATTGTGTGAGGTCGATGCATATAAGTATTTGATCCTCGATTTAGTGGCATTTTGTCAATAAAAGGGTGATGTTTTTTCACAGATTGATCATTCAAGCATGGAATTGGTGAGATGATTTTTAGAGAGATGGAGGAGGAGTATCTGGGTGTAGTTTTCACAAAAGTCTTTATATGCTCTCATTTTTAATTCATGTTTGAGCATTACTGGGATTTCTTTGTACACTTTAATTAATATTGGATATTTAAAAATTACCCAGTGGGTTTTTCATCCTCCCCAATGAAGGGTTTTTTAATAATAAAAATCTTGCATGATAATTTATTTATTCTTCTTTATATCACTTCCTTATTTCATCAAGTTTCTCAAAAATTTGTTCTCAAGTGGTTTTTGTTCTATGATTGGGAATCTACCACAACAAGTGATATCAAAGGTGATTGTTTGGGCTTGAAATTTGTAGTTGGAATTTTGGATATTTTAAAGAGGATCGATGGAGCATGAGGCGTGCTAGGGTTTGGAAAAAAGTATGTTGAGAGAGTTGTTTCAGGTCTTACACCTAATTCTATTATTCAGAATGTGCAATTGGTGAAGAAAGAATTCAAATTGAAGATTGAGGTGATGCACTAGCTGCTCAGGATTTTGAGGAAAGAGAGAAATTTTTTGTGGGTGTGCCAGATTGTTTCACAATTATAATCATGGGGGAGCTAGATATTTTGGGTTTTTGGTATTGTTTGAAAGGACATTTCATATTCAGATATGGTGAATAATTTAGCATTTGTATTTTTTATAGGGGAAGTCATGTTTCTGTCAGAGTTACAAATTGGCATTATCGTTTTTCTATAGAGGATGATGGTTGGTATGATGAAAATAGATTTTCATTACAACTGAGTTTATGGGATGGTATCTCCAATGATGGGCTAAATGGAGAGATTGATAGGATGCAGACAGTAGGTGTTTCCAAATGTGAGATAAGATAGTTTTTTAATTTGAGATTTCTTTTATCTTACCATGCATATTAGGCTACATGTGTTGCTCATAGAGTGATACATATTTTATATCTATTTATATGAGGTAAGTTTCTGATTATGAACATGGAAAAAACATGGTAATTTTTAAATTTAAGATATAATGTTTTATATCTTATTTGTATTGGAAAAAAAATTGCGAAGGCTTTAAAAGGGGAAGCAACTGGTTGCGAACAAAGAGGTAGCTGCTCAAGATGTTGTCCACTGGGATCAAGGGGAAATGGGACACCACATTTATGGTAGAAAATGTGGAACATTAGTGATGGTGAATAAAGAACCAACTTAGGATCTATGATGTGATGGGATGCTGCATTTTCAGTTGCATGTACCATGCATCGACATTGTACATGTGCGAAGTAGGAAATAATTTATTAATGATTGGGGCCATGCATTGACAATATTCTTGACTACATGAGGCCCATCTAGTGAAGACTCTCCAAACTTAGTTGTAAACAAAGAATTAGAGATCTTGTTCCTCTTTTGTCTCGCCTTCTCTTGATAGAGATCTCGAAGGTGCGACATGGGCTATATGCATCCATGTCCTCATATTTCATTAAAATATTATTTCACATGGATGATATAATGAAACAATGAACATATATAGAATAAGTCAAATTCTTCTCAAATTTTTTTAACTCTTCATCACTATCCTCATTTCCAGGCGCCATAGGAAAAGGTTCTTCCAGCACATATAATTTCATTTCTAGGTGAAGGATAACTTAGAGGATACTTTGCCACTTTTGGAAATTTTTGTTAGTGAGAAGGTTGACCGTATCAATTATAGATATAAATGATGTGTTTAAATTAAATTTAATTTTGTTTTTAAAAAATTATATATAAATAATTTTAGTACTTTATCTGATAAAATTTAGACAAATAAATAAATATTATATTTATTAATCTCCCACTATTTTATCAAAACCCAATAGCCCCCACCATTGGCTTTATAATATCCTCTTGCTTGGATATTCAAGTGTTAAGGATCCATATTTACCTTCTCATTACCCCAACATTGGACGTTCAAGAAACTTGAATGGTTTTGGGTAGTCATTCCAAATTCCAAATGCATTAACTCCTTGTTCCTTGATCTTCTGAGCAGACACTCCAATCCTGAAATCCTTAATTGGATTTCCAAAACCCTTGCCTCCCAGTTACGTCATGTCATGCTTGGGAAGTAAACCCTTGATGTGAACTAAGTTAATTCAACCCATAAAATCAATTTATAATTCCTTAATAATTCAAAACACCCTTAATTTGGTTGATCAAGAACTTTGAACTATAGTTCGATTTTAACTGAGGCCATGGAAGGATATACCGACATAATATATATTATTGAGGGGTTTTATCCTTTTATGCGTAAATTTAAAACTATTATATTTATCACATTATTTTTAATATTATGTGGGTTTACTTATGTAATTAACCATGTCTTAGATAACATTTATGCATAATCTAGTTTAGTTTAGCTCTATCTTGCATTCCTGTAAATTCATTAATTATTTGATTGTAACAAAAAAATCCATAATGAAATAACCATAAAACTTGGCAGAAATAAAGTAATAAATCGATATGATCATGAAATTTACTAATGGATATTTTATCTAGCAGTTGATAAACTAATTGTTGACTTGGTGTAAAACACATTTAACCAATTATGGTTCACGTTACAACTTTCCATCTGTCTACCCATGTATCTCTCTGGGATTGGTTTTTCCTTGGATCCAAAATTGAACCACCTCCACTAACATGGGAGATTCATCCTTCACATTTGATTTTAATCACACACAAGTGAGGGGAAAATGGATTTTACATAAAATAATCCATGGTCACACATACCCTTGCATAATATGAGGAGAGTAGGCAGGAAGACCAACAATTTAAGTTGATAATAAATAAAATGAAACCAATCAGATACAATGGTATGGTCTATGGTCATGATCATCCACATGCATATAAAGAATTATGCATTTAATAAAACTTGTCATCAATTATTAATCATTTTTATTTAAAATTAATAATGATTGAATTAATTAATTATCCTCTTTAATTAATCAATTCTTTTATCTTAATTCTAATCTTAATTTTCGTGAGATTATCATCCATCATAATTTTAAATAAATTAAATAAATTAATTTGAAATTAACTGTGTTCATAAATGTACCTTGGAGGCAATATAGTGAATACCCATAGGATTGTACCAAACAAGTATTATTACCTTACACTACTTACTCTTGTTACACGTGGAATAAATGACTTATCACATACCTTCATGACATCTACTTCACCTTAGTGATTACATGAATTACATTAGTTTTTGGTCATATGTTATGATCCAATGTGCACGAAGTAACAACTATAATGTGAATCATACTTGATATGAAGATTTTAACATTACATAGATATTAATTAGACATTTACATATATATAAATATATATATTAAAAACTCATCACATGGAATGTCCTGTCAACTTAATGACCACACGTAAGAACATGTCAATAAGGTTTCAATAGTATAATAAATAAATTTTAAATCATCATAATTTGGTATAAGTACATGGCATCTATATTTCAGATATATTTCATGTACATGTCTCACCGAACATTATAGGAACATGCCTACGAACTTGGCATGTAAATCATGCCCTATAAAATGGTGCATATGATGTGTCAAATGGGCTACATGGTGTGTGAAATCCGAATTACAAGGTCACCAGTTAGGTAATCCTTGTATGAAATATATGGCTTATTTGTGACTTAAGAGGACTACACACTGTCCACATTGGCTACACAACATGTACACCGGATGACCATGCGCCAGGATAGCCCGATAAACACGCGGTGTAAGTTATAAATGCACTGTGCTTCATCAATAAAAAAATGTGAATTAATTCCAAATTAATTCATGATGCATTGAACAAAAATACATGACGTGTACAACTGTGTTATATATCCAAAATACTTAGCACCTCTAGATAAGTTCTTCAATTTTATTTATTTCATAAAATTAATCGTATTAATTAGATCGATGAGAAAAAAAAGGAGGAATAAACAGATCATACAATTTGGATTAATAAAACGATTAAACATGAATTAAAAATGAAATAAAAATTTATAAATAAATCAATAGACTTTAAATAGTTATAAATAATAATGTGACCACTATGATACCACTTGTTGGTTTCAGTCATAGCCGAATCATACGATGGGTCATGCCCAACATTTCTTTTTGTCATGATTGATGACAACTGGAAGAAATATCCAAGATGATCAAAGATATTGACTCTTTGATTTAGAAAAAATTTAAGATGAATGAATATAAAGATGAATTAATGATAAATTTATGGTAATATAAGATTATTATGATTAAATATCATAAAATCATCCAATGTATCAAATTTCTATAATTGGTAGCTCAGTTTTCCAATACTGAGAAGACACATATTTAAACTTCAAAAAAGAATGAGATTGTTTCTAAACGTTATCGATGTTCATTGGAGTATTTCAAAGTTGAAATAACTCCAACATGTTACAATAATATCATGACTTCATTCAACAATATATCACTAATAGCTGAGAAGAATCAGGTATCATCCATACCATCTTGTAGTACTGTTTCTAAACATGTTATCCTAAAAAATGTAGGTTGTAATAAAAAATATGAACAATTATGGATGAATAAATATGATAAGAAAACCATAAACATGACTAATATGGATAGGGAAGAATGTATGGAATTTGGTTTCCCTCATAGAGCATAAAAATCACGAAGAATACCCAAAAATCAGATACAGAATATATTAGGAAATCATGATTTGTGGGTCCATGTTGGTGATGAATCATATTTGGGAAGTGTGCCTTAAATTTTTGGAAAAATCTCCATAATTTAAAAGGTTTAAGGAATCCTATCTCAAGGGAGAGAATTCCATAAAAGAATAAGTAACATCTATATCTCCAAAAGCATCTGTATAATGTAAATAGATTTTTAATTCTTGGGAACATTTGTGACATATGAAATGGTAGTGGTCACAAAGTTGGTACATGATCATATCAATATGTATAAAATGAAGTTAAGAAAATAACATCCCAAAATCATACATGGAATTAACAATAAACCTTGGATATATATCATAAGAATAATGTGAACATAAATCCTCCCATTAATGTACCAAATAAGAATGGTGAGAAAAACATGGATTCTAAATCCAATAATATGAAGTGCAGTGCATCGAAAATAAGTACTAAGAGGTATGACACTAAGAAGAACCCATGTGGAAGATCCAAAATTGCACCTACAGTTCCTAATGATGTGTTAGTTATATAGCCTGAATATTTTGAAAGAATGAGAAAAATAGAAGATGCATAATATAAAGATAGAAAAAAATGGAAAGATAATATTACACAGGATGAATAAAAATTTCATGATGGTTTATTAAGAAAATTAAACTCTAGTGTTAAATTATCTCTACGTGAGAGATGTAAGAAATATGGGCTCATTGCAAAATATTGTTTAACCCTACTACCAAAAAAAGAATCAGTCCTCAAGAGGTGAAATAATGTATCATTCATGAAGGCTATTAAGAATAAATATTCTCCACAAAAATCATAAGAGGATGTGAAGAGATCCATGTTTCCTAAACATAAATCAAAACAGACGTTTAGATGTGGAAGAATGAAGATTGGTGAAAATTAATCAATTTTGTTGAGAAGATCATATCAAAATTTCTATTCATATTAATGAAGTAAGTATGATCCACCTCATTACCTTAATCTTTTAGTATTGTATTTGTACTTATAAGTCAGTTATTTGAAGGTGAAGCATTTTCATAGGGGGAGAACATGAGAAGTAGTAAGTTTTTTCAATTCTTAATAGCTAATCTGAAGAAGTTACCATCCTTGAATGATTCTTCAATTGATATTTAAATACTATTATGATGGAGGATCATCCTTGATAATGTTGAATAATGTGATGTACTATTTTGGATATCTAGGATAAAGAAGATTCCATCTTGTTTTGATCTTATTTCTTAGTACCTTGAATAATAGATGTTATAAAAGATAATCCTTGGCGAAGGTGTGAAAGTTTTCCAATATGGACTGTTGTAAGTTCAAGAACCATTCTCTATTATTCTCCATACTGTAATTTCATCAAATCAATTCTTGATGATATCAAACACTATGAAGATAATGAAAAATGTTTCCCTTGAGGGGGATACAAATGAATAAGCTTCTAGAATTATTATTTCAATTCCTATCAAATCTTATTATTGTAGAAATTTCATGAAGTTAATATCAATGGAAAAGGTATGTATCTATTAATATATCATCCTAGGTTATCAAAAATTTTAAAAAAATACAAAGGGGTAGAAATTAAATTAATTAATTTCTTATGAAATTTGTAATTCCCCATGGTATTTTATACTATTTATTAAACTTTAATATTTTTATCTATTTGTTGAAGTGAGTGTAGGAGTTTTAGGATGATTGTTCTTAAAAAGATTTATCTCACATTCAATAATTTTAGTTTAGAATGAAAGTTAATAATTCTAGAAGGAATGTATATGATTTTTAATTTATTAAGGTATCATGATCAGTTGGTAATGGATATATTTTTTGTCTAAGTAAAATCCACTTGTTTTCTACACCGATCACAACTTAAGTAGAATTAGAGTGAAATGATGGACCACACATTGCTTAAGTATGGACTGATACTCTTTTTCCCATGAACATTATATTTCTTTTCAATAAGGGGGATATAATATGAAATTAATGTTTAAAAGGTAAATGGGAGAGAGAAGATAATATATCAAAATATTAATACATTCATTTGGAAATAACATTGAAGGTATTTCCAACAATACAAAGGGGGAGTTTGAAGATCACAGTTTTTAGGGGTTGTACTTGTTGTCAGATGATTTTCATTGGTAGACATTGATGACCAATGAAATAGGAAGTTTACATTGATATCAATATGATGAAAAAGTTACAAAGATAATGGAACTTGGAAAAGGTCATCATGTCTTGAAATTCAATGAAAAATTTGAATGTTTTGAAGACTTTGACTTTCATGGTGATTCATGGTGAATTTGTTTGGATTCTATCATACTGTTTCCTAGAGAATTTTTATGGATTCTGTCATCATCATTCCTGGATAATTATAATAGATTCATATCATGCTATGTCATGTTTGATAAATTCTTCATTTTGTTAACTCTGACAACTGATTAACTGATGGTACGTTAAAAATATGTGTCAAAAGTGACCCATTTTTTACAAAAATAAGAATGTTGATTTGATGTTATTTGGAATTTATAATCCAAAATGTATAGATGAAGACTAATTTAAGTTCATATATTATTTTAATGTTGAATGAGAACCATGAAAGTGTTAACTTGGGGAAAATTGATATTGATGTTAGCATGAAAGATAACCACGCCATATAATTAGTGCATGAATGGTTAAAGATGAAGAAATGGTTAGATGGATTTATATTTGAAGATAAATTTTGAATGAATTGAATAATTGTTATGGATTCATAGCATTGGAAGTCATGCTTGATAAATTATATATGTCGTTAACTTGGATGAATAATGAACTGATCTGTGGTTCAATATAATTGTGTGATAAGTGACACATTGTTTACATAGAATAAGAAGGATGATTTGAAGTTATTTGGAATTTATATTCCAAAAAAGTATAGAAGAAGAGTAATTTGAGGTCATGTAGTATTTTAATAATGCATGAGAACCATGTGAGTGCTAACTTGAGGAACATTGAGATTATAGATTTCATAAACGACAATCATTCCATATAATTAGTTCTTGAAGGGTTAAAGATGAAGAAAAGGTTATATGGATTTATAATTGAAGAGAAATTATGAAGGGATTGAAGAATTATATACTAGAGATCAAAGTGTGGAGGTGGCCAATCATTTCATATTTAATTCCATTATATACTTGGTTTTTTCACTAAGTATTTTTTGGGGGTTTATTTAAAAAGAATGGACCAAGCTGACTAGCCAGCCTCAACTAAGAGCTTATGAAGGACACTAGGTTGACCACACCCAAATGAGGACATCTGTGCCATCATGAATAGGAAGAATGGAGTTCTTGTGTCAGTCATGGGTACTCTCGAAGGCTTGCATGAGGTGGTCCAATATCCCGCAAAGAAGTGGGATCATAGGGTGCCTGGAATACGGATACAGATCACTACCTAGGGAGAGGATAATTATGATCCTCTCCCTGCAATGCTTGATTTATATAGCATGGAGAAGAATATGAGATCATGTTAAAGGTTTTTACACCCTCATTGTTCTCTACAAAGGAGGTCAATTCCACACATCTTTATACTTTCCTGAAGAAGAAATACCGCTAACACACAACTGGTGTGTAAACACCCTTGTCATGCTTCACAAAGTTGAACCAGTTCAATGAAGATTACTGATCGAGACAAAATGCTTGAGTTTTTTACTCTCATGGAGTTTCCTGAAGATGTTCCACAGGTAAACCATACATGAATATACTATGTATCCATTTTATTCACAATAGACAGAGAAGAACAAACCTACACAGTTTATTTGTGCCAAGAGAATCAGATGTGATCCTAAGTGCATACTTCCAAGAGTAAGAAGAGGAAATCATATTTTCTATGTTTTCATATGAAACCGAGTGTATTAATTCACATACTATTGATAAAAATGGTTTAAGAAAACCAAACATTATTTTTGTGTGAAGTGAGATAGAAAGATGGGAGGAGAAATAAGATTCATGTGTGTTTACATAAACAGTGAGTAGTAAGTGCACTATCTGATGTTTTTCAAATTATATGAATAATAAAAAATTCCATGCATAAAATTTTTACTCAAAAAAATACATAATATGATAAAGAAAAAAATGGATATGGGACATGAACATGAACCATGAATGTATTGAGTTAATAATTCAAGTGGATAAGAATATGTGTTTATGAAAGATTATTCTTACATGAAACATCATTGAAGGTACAATGAAATTTAGTTGAACAAACATCTTCTACACCAATAAAAATAAAAGATAAATGATACTACATTAACTGTTTTTATTTCGTATCAAAGTTGAATAATTTAATGGGGATGATGATAAGATGATATTACCTTCATTGATTTAATAATCATAAGGGAATTTTGTGATTCCAGCAAGAATAATAAGAAGAGGGATCAGTGAGTTTGGTTTTGCACTGAAGAAGAAATAGAAAAGAAGAGAAGAAGATTTGGTGACCAAATTGATATTGACATATTATAATTTGGGTTATAAAGAATTCAGTATTCATTAGTTCACAACACATTTATATTATTTTTAATGGTATAAAAAGAAGATTGGAAAACTTCCAATTTTTTTTGGGAATAGGTAAGAAGAGTTACTTTCATGCTACTAAGAAAGAAACAATGTGAAGAAGAAGGTTGTGGGAGAACAAAAAAGAACTGTGAGATCCAAAATGTCTCCACAGTTGGAAGATTCTCTTGGGGTTACAAAAATTTATCAATAAAAAGGAGGTTTTCTGCATAGGTAGTATATAGATCTAGTTAAGTGATGTAAAACATGTACTACCCATTGACTATAGTGTATTCCAAGTGAAAGGGTCTTTCCTACTTGCTGTAACCACACTTAAAAGATTTATTTATAGTGGTTTTGTGGTGAGGATTATTTCCAAACCATGCCAAGGACTTGATACTCTTACTAATTAGTGAACCTTGTAAAAATATTGTGTGATTTGTCTTTACTACTTTAAAATGATTTCATGTGACGGGTAAAAGAGAATAAATGAATTGATATCTTAGAAGGTCGAAGAGGTAAAGGGATGAAATGTGGAATTGGATTAAAAGGTCTCCAACACCGATTCACCCCCCCACTATTAGTGTTAGACATATCCCAAACTAGTCCATTCACATGTATTGAGTGTATTTTGGAATGAATTGATCAATTGGTGTATCCATGTTTATGATTGGTGGTAGGTCATGATGGAGAGATCATGAGAGAGAGAGATAAATCCTCTGGGTGTCATAAGATTGTGTGAGGCCGATGCATATTAGGATTTGATCCTTGATGTAGTGGTATTTCGTCAACATAAGGGTGACGTTTTTTCACAGATTTATCATTCAAGCATGGCATTGGTGAGATGATTTTTAGAGAGATGGTGGAGGCGTATCAGGGTGTGGTTTTCACAAATGTTTTTCAATGCTCTAATTTGTAATTCATGTTTGGGAATTAAAAGGATTTCTTTGTTCACTTTAATTTACAGTGGATATTTAGGGATTACCCAATAATTTTTTAATCCTCTACAACAAAGGGTTTTTCAATATAAAAATATTGTGTGCTAATTTATTTATTCTGATTTATATCACTTCCTTATTTCATCGAGTTTCTCACAAATTTTTTCTCAAGCGGTTTTGTCCTGAGATTGGGTATCTTCCTCGACAAGTGATATAAAAGGTGATTGTTTGGGTTTGCGATTTGCAGTGGGAATTTTGGATATTCTCAAGAGGATCAATGGAGAATGATGCAAGCTAGGGTTTGGAAAACAAATTAGGTTGAGAGAGGTCTTTCAGGTATTACACTTAATTCTATTCTTTAGAATGTGTGATTGGTGAAGAAATAATTAAAATTGAAGATTGAGGGGATGCGGTAGCTACTTACGATTTTGAGTTGAGAGAGAAATTTTTTGTGGGTGTTCCAGATTGTTTCATAGTCATAATCATGGGGGATATAGATATTTTGGGTTTTGGTATTTTTTGAAAGGAAATTTCATATAAAGATATAGAGAAGACTTTAGTGTTTGGATTTTTTTATTGGGGAAGTCATGTTTCTATCAGAACCATTCTCTAGTATTCTCTATACTGTTATTTCATTAAATCAATTCTCTATGAGATCAACCATTATAAATATAATGATAAATGTTTCCATTTAGAGGGAGACAAATGAATAAGCTTCTAGAATTATTATTTCAATTAGTATCAAATCTTATTGTTCTAGAAATTTCTTGAAGATCATATCATTGGAAAAGGTATGTCTCTATTAATCTATCATCCTAGGTTATCAAAAATAAAAAAAATTACCAAGGGGTAGAAATTAAATTAATCAATTGCTTATGAAATGTGGAAGTCCCCCATGGTATTATATACTATCTATTAAACTGGAATATTTTTTATCTATTTTTTTAAGTGAGTGCAAGAGTTTTTGGTTGATTGTTCTTAAAAAGTTTTATCTCACATTCAATAATTTCAGCCAAGAATTAAAGTGAATAATACTAGAAGGAAATTATATGATTTTTCATTTCTTAAGGTATCATGATCAGTTTGTAATGGATATATTTTTTGTCTAAGTAAAATCCACTTGTTTTCTACACTAATCAGAACTCATGTTGAATTAGAGTGAAATGATGGATCAAATATTTCTTAAGTATGGACCAATACCCTTTTTACCATGAAATTTGTATTTCTTGTCAGTGAGGGGGAGAAAATTTGAAATTAATTTTAAAATGTAAAGGGGAAAAAGAAGATAATAGTTCAAAATACTAACACATTCATTTGGAAATAACTTTGAAGGTATTTCCAACAATACAAAGGGGGAGTTTAAAGATCAAACTTTTTTAGGGATTGTATTTGTTGTCAGATGATTTTAATTGGTTAACAATGATGACCAATGAAATAGGAAGTTTAAATTGATGTCAATATTATGGAGAAGTTCAAAATTTAATGGAACTTGGATAAGTTCCTCATCTCTTGACATTCAAAGAAACATGTGAACGTTTTGAAGACTTTCAGTTTCATGGTGATTCATTGAGAATTGTTTTATATTCCTTCATGGTGATTCCAAGATAATATTTAGGGATTCTGTCATCAGGATTCCTGGATAATTATAATAGATTCGTATTATTGTATGTCATGTTTGATAAATTCTTCATGTTGTTAACTCTGACGACTGATGAACTGATACTACGTTCAAAATACATGTGTCATAAGTGACACATTTTTTTAAAAAAATAATAAGGTTTATTTGATGTTATTTGGAATTTATATTCCAAAATGTATATATGAAGATGAATTTAAGTTTATATAGTATTATAATGTTAAATGAGAACCATGAAAGTGTTTACTTGGGGAACATTGAAATTAAAGTTTGCATGAAGGATAATGACACCATATAATTAGTGTAAGAATGGTTAAAGATTAAGAAATTGTAAGATTGATTTATATTTGAAGATAAATTGTGAAGGTATTGAATAATTGTTATGGATTCATAGCATTGGAAGTCATAAATGGGAAATTCTCTATGTTATTAACTCGGATGAATGATGAACGGATCTGAAGTTCAAAATAAATTTGTAATAAGTGACACATTGTTTACATCGAATAAGAAGGATGATTTGAAGTTATTTGGAATTTATATTCCAAAATTATAGAAGAAGAGTAATTAAAGGTCATGCAATATTTTGATGTTTCTTGAGAACCATGTGAGTGCTAACTTGAGTAACATTGAGATTATAGATTGCATGAAGGATAACCATTACATATAATTAGTGCTTGAAGGGTTAGAGATGAAGAAAAGGATAGCTTGATTTATAATTGAAGATAAATTATGAAGGTTTAAATAATTATATAATAGAGTTCAAAGTGTGGATATGGCCAAGAATTTCATATTGAATTCCATTATATACTTGGTTTTTCACTAAGTATTCTTTGGGGGTTTATTTTAAAAGAATGGACTAAGATGACTTGCTAGCCTCAACTATGAGCTTATGCAGTACGCTGGGTTGACCATGCCAAAAGGAGGCCATCCAGCCCAACATGCACAGTAAAAATAGAGTTCCTTGTGTCATCCATGGGTACTCCTGAAGGCTTGTATGATGTGGTTCAATATCCTGCAACAAAGTGGGATCCAAGGGTGCAAGAAAAACCATTACAGAGCACTGCCGGGGGAGAGGGGAGTTATGATCCTCTCCCTGCAACACTTTATTTATATAGCATGGAGAATAATATGCGATCATGTGAATCATTTTTACACCCTCATCGTTATTTAAAAAGGAGTTTAGTTCCACAAATATTTCTACTTTTATGAAGAATAAATACTGCTAGCACAAAACTGGTGTGTAAACACCCTTGTCATGCTTCACAAAGTAGAACCAGTTTGATGAAGCTTACTGATCGAGCCACAATGAATGAGTGGTTTACTCTCATGGTGTTTCCTGAATCTCTTCCACATATATACCAAACATGAATATACTATGTATCTAGTTGATTCACAATAGACAAAGAAGAAAAAACCTACATAGTTTATTTGTGCTAAGAGAACCAAATGTGCTCCTAAGTGCATACTTTCAAGAGTAAGAAGAGGAACTCATATTTTTTGAGTTTTCATCTGAAACCACATGTATTAATTCACATACTATTGATTAAAACGGTTTAAGAAAAACAAAAATTATTTTTGTGTGAAGTGAGAGAGAAATAAGGGAGGAGAAAGTAGCTTAATGTGTTTTTACATAAATAGTGAACAGTAACTGCACTGTCTGAAGTTTTTCAAATGATTTTAAGAATAAAAAATTCCATGCATAAAATTTTTACTCATAAAAAATACATAAAATGTTAAAGATAAAAATGGATATGGGACCTGAACATGAACCATGAATGTATTGAGTTAATAATTCAAGAGGATACGAATATGAGTTTATGAAAGATTATTCTTACATGAAACATCATTGAAGGTATAGTGAAATTTAGTTGAACAAACATCTTTTACACAAATAAAAATAAAAGATAAATGATACCACATTCACTGCTTATTTTTTCAATCAAAGTTGAATAATTTAATTGTGATGATGCTAAGATGATATGACCTTCATTTATTTAATAATCAGAAAGGAATTTTGTTATTCTGGAAAGAATAAGAAGAATAGGGCTTAGTGAGTTTGGTTTTTCACTGAAGAAGAAATATAAAAGAAGAGAAGAATATTTGGTGACAAAATTGATATCAGAAGATTATAATTTTGGTTATAAATAATTCAGTATTTATTAGTTCACAACATATTTATATTATTTTTACTGGTAGAAGAAGAGTATTGGGAAACTTTTAGTTTTTTGTTGGGAAGAGGTAAGAATAATTACTTGCATACTGCTAATCAAGCAACAATGCGAAGAAGAAGGTTGTGGTAGAATAGAGAAAAACTGTGAGATCCAACATGTCTCAACTGGTGGAATATTCTCTTGGTGTTACAAACCTTTATCAACAAGAAGGAGGTTGTCTTCATAGGTAGTATAGTGATCCAATTAAGTGATGTAAAACATGTACTTCCAATTGAATATAGTTTATTCTAAGTGAAAGGGTCTTTCCCACTTACTGAAAGCACACATAAATGATTTCTTTCTATTGGTTGTGTCATCAGGATTATTTCCAAACCATTCCAAGGACTAGCCACTCTAACGTAGTAGTGAACCTTGTAAAAGTGTTGTGTTCTTTTTCTTTACGACTTTAATATTATTTCATGTGACGGGTAAAATAGAATAAAATAAATAAAATCCTAATTGTTCTAAGATGTAAAGGTATGAAATGTGAAATTGGATTAAAAGTTCTCCAACACTGATTCACCCCCCAACTATCAGTGTTACACATATCCCCAACTAGTCCTTTAACATGTATTGAGTGTCTTCTGGAATGCAGCGATTTAGTGGTGAATCCAAGTTTATGATTGGTGGTAGGTCATGATGGATAGATCATGAGATAGAGAGAGATAAATCCTCTGGGTGTCATAAGATTGTGTGAGGGTGGTGCATATTATGATTTGATCCTCCATGTAGTAGCATTTCGTCAATAGAAGGGTGATGTTTTTCACACATTGATCATTCAAGCATGGCATTTATGAGCTGATTTTTAAAGAGATTGTGGAGGAGTATCAAGGTGTGCTTTTCAAAAATGTTTTTATATTCTCTCATTTATAATTATTTTTTGGGAATTACATGGATTTATTTGTACACTTTAATTTATATTGGATATTTTGGAATTACCCTGTGGGGTTTTAATCATCCACATCAGAGGGTTTTTCATCATTAAAAATATTGCATGATGATTTATTTATTTTTCATTATATCACTTCCTTATTTCATCTAGTTTCTCACAAATTTTTTCTCAAGCAGTTTTTGTCCTGAGATCGGGAATCTCCCCCATAAATGGATATCAAAGCTTACTATTTAGACTTGAAATTTGTAATGGGAATTTTGGAAATTTTCAAGAGGATTGATGGCGCATGAGGCAGGCTAGGGTTTGGAAATTAAAGTAGGTTGAGAGAGGTGTTCCAGGGCTTACACCTAATTCTATTCTTTAGAATGTGTGATTGGTGAAGAAAGAATTCAAATTAAAGATTGAGGTGATGCACTAGTTGATCAGGATTTTGAGCAGAGAGAGAATTTTTTTTCTGGGTGTTCCAGATTGTTTCACAATCATAATCATGGGTGATCTAGATATTTTGGGTTTTGGTATTGTTAGAAAGGACATTTCATATTTAGATATGGTGAAGACATTAGTGTTTAGATTTTTTATAGGGGAGGTCATGTTTCTGTTAGAGTAACAAATGAGAATTGTCATTTTTCTATATAGGATGATGGTTTGTATGATGAAAATAGGTTTTTGTTTCAACTGAGTTTATGGTATGGTATCTCCATTGTTGGGATAAATGGGGAGATTGATATTATATAGACCGTTGGTGTTTCAAAATTTGGGATTAGATAGTTTTTTAATTTGATATTTCTTTTATCCTATCACGTAAATTAGGCTGCATGTGTTTCTCATAGAGTGATACATATTTTATATCTCTTTAGATGAGATAATTGTCTGATTCTTAACATGGAAGCAAAATGGTAATTTGTAAATTTAAGATATAATATTTTATATATTATTTTTATTGTAAAAAATAAATTTTGAAGGATATAAAAGGGGAAGAAACTGGTTGTGAATAAAGAGGGAGCTGGTCCAGATGTAGTCCATCGGGGTCAAGGGAAAATGGTCCACCAAATTTATGGTAGACCATGTGGCACATCAGTGATGGTGAATAAAGAATTAACGCAGGAGATATGATGTGACAGGATGCCGCGTTTGCGGTTGCATATACCATGCATCGACATTGAACAAGTGCGAAGTAGGAAAATGTGATCAATGATTGGGCCCATGGTTCGACAATATTATTGACTACATGATGCCCAAATAGTGAAGACTCTCCAAAATTATTTGTAAAGACAACAGATATATACATCCATGTCCTCATATTTTATTAAAATCTTATTACACATGGATGATAGAATGAAACATTGAAAATCTATAGAATAATTCCAATTCTTCTCATAAGGTTTTAACTCTTCATCACTATCCTCATTTCCAGGCACCATAGGAAAAGGTTCTTCCAGCACATATATTTTCATTTCAAGGTGAAGGATTAATCATAGGTGCCCATTCCACTTTTGGAAATTGGTGTCAGTGTGAAGGTTGTCCTTATCAAGTATAGATAGAAATGCTATGTTTAATTTCATTTTATTTTTTTACTAAAAAATTATATTTAAATAACATTAGTACTTTATCTAAAAAAATTAATTTTATAAATACATATTATATTTATTAATCTCCCACTATTTTATCAAAACCCAATAGCCCTCACCATTGGCTTTATAATATCCTCTTCCTTGGATATTCAAGTGGCAAGGATCCATATTTTGCTTCCTAGTACCCCAACATTGGTTGTTCAAGAAACTTGAATGGTTTTGGGTAGTCATTTCAAATTCCAAATGCATTAACTCATTGTTCCTTGATTTTATAAGCAGACACCCCAATCCTGAAATGCTTAATTGGATTTCCTCAACCCTTTCCTCCTAGTTATGGCATGTTATTCTTTGGATGTCAACCCTTGATGTGAACTACGTTATGTCAACCCATAACATCAAGTTAGAATTCCTAAATAATTCAAAACACCCCAACAGTTGCTGATCAAACACTTTGAACTATGGTTTGATTTTAACTATTGTAGTGTAAGGCTATACAAACTTTATATATATTATTGAGGGTTTTTATCCTTTTATGCATAAATTTACAATTATTATATTTATCACATTCCTATTAATATTAAGTGGGTTTACTTAAGTAATTAACCATGTCTTAGATAACATTTATGCATAATCCAGTTTAGTTTAGTTCTATATTGAATGCTTGTTAATTCATTAATTATATGCTCGCAACAAAACATCCATAATGAAATGACCATACAACTTGACAGAAGTAAAATAATAAATCGATATGATCGTATGCTTTACTAATGGATAGTTTATCTAGTAGTTGATAAAATAATCGTTGACTTGGGGGAAAAACACATTGAACCAATTTTGGTTCATGTTACAACTTTCCACATGTCCACCCACATATCTCTCTAGGATTGGTTTTTCCTTGGATCCAAACTCGAACCGCTTCTAATAACATCAGATATTCATCCTTCACATTGGATTTTACTCACATGTAAGTGAGGGTGAACAGGGTTTTACATAAAATAATACATGGTCAGACAGACCCTTACATAATATAAGGAGAGTAGGCATACAAACCAATAATTTAAGTTGATAATAAATTAAATGAAACCAATCACATACAATGGTATGGTATATTCTCATGATCATCCACATGCATGAAACGAATTATGAATTTTATAAAACTAGCATTAAATTATTAATCATTTTTATTTATGTTAAATCACTATTGAATCAATTAATTATCTTCTTTAATTAATCAATTCATTTATCTTAATTCTCATCTGAATTTTCTTCAGATTCTCATCCATCATAATTTTAAACAAATTAAATAAATTCATTTGAAATTAATTGTGTTCATGAATTTTCCTTGGAGTCAATATAGTGAATAACCATCTGATTCTACCAAAATTGTATTATTCCCTTACAATGCTTACTATTGTTACACGTGGAATACACAACATATCACGTACCTTCATGATTTCTACTTCACCTTTGTGATTACAGGAATTACAATAGTTTTTGGTCATGTGTTATTCTCCAATGCATACAAAGTAACAACTATAATGTGACTCATAAATGATATATAGATTTGAAAATTACATAGATATTAACTAAACATTTACACACACACACACACACACACACACACACACACATATATATATATATATTAAAAACTCATTACATGGCATGTCCTATTAGAATAATGACCACACATAAGAACATGTCAATAAAGTTTCAATAGTATAATAAATAAATTTTAATTCGGTGTAATTTGGCATAAGTATATGGTGTGTGTATTTGAGCTATACTGCATGTAAGTTTCTCACTGTATATCATAGGAACATGCCTATATACTTGGGGTGTAAATCATGCCCTTGAAAATGGTGTACATGAAGTGTTCAATGGTCTACATGGTGTGTGATATCCAAATTACAAGGTCACCAGTTAGGTAAAACATGTATGAAATACATGGACCATTTGTGACTTTAGAGGACTACACACTGTCAACATCAGCTACATGGAATGTACTCCAGATGACCGTGCTCCATGATAGTCAGATAAACAATCTGTGTAAGTTATAAATGCACCATGTTTCATCAATGCAAACAACGTGAATTAATTCCAAATTAATTCCTAATGCATTGAAGAAAAATACATGACATGTACATCTGTGTTCTCTAACTAGAATTATTAACACCTCTGGATGAGTTATTCAATTTTATTTCATTCATAAAATTAATCACATTGATTAGATCGACAATAAAGGAAGGAGGAAGAAATAAATCTTACAATTCAGATTAATAAAATGAATAAACATGACTTGAAAATGAAATAAAAATTCATAAATCAATCAACGATATTTAAATAGTTATAAATAATAATGTGACCACTCTGATACCACTTGTATGTTTCAAGCATAGAATAAGCATATAATGGGTCATTACCAAAATTTATTTTTGTCATGACCGATGATCAATTCGATATCGACATGATGAAAAATGCCATGTTCAACAGAATTGTATCAATGAAGAAAAAAGGTAGAAATCACACCGTAACCAGAAGGGAGGATCATGACATATTAATTATAATTAATTTAATTAATTAAATAATTACCTTTTATGGAATTATTTATTCACTGATGGATCTAGAAATAGATCTTCATTGCACCATCATTTCATTTTAGTAATCAAGTATAGATTCCCTCTAGAATTGATCCACACATGTTTCATGAATCTCAATACATCATCAAATGAATCTTTGGGTACTGGCACGACAAATCCTATTGCTCGCATGGTCTGCCTTTGATCGCCATGATAACTTCTTCCAAAGTATTTTCCTTGACCCCTCTTGACTTGAGAAGATTCGGTGGGGGAATATTGATCTCTATTCTTAAGAGCGTTCTTGGAGAAGAGAGATCTCTAGGGATTTAGAGGATTCTCCAAATTCGTTGTGCACAACAAAAACAAATGAATTATTTAAAAATAAAAAAATATAATTGGGTTTATCTATTGCTAGGATTATAAATAAATAATTTCACATGTACCCCTTATTAATTATCTAATCCCTTTCTGAAGCCCATGTCAAAATAATAATAATATTATAATTTATCGACATGCGATTAATATTGAGAATTGAATTAAATATTATTTAATCAAATAAAATTCAATATTATTATTTCTCGATGGACCTAAAAAATTGGTCTGTCATTTATTTATAATATTTATCAGGCCTTGAATAATAATTATTTATTAATTAAATAAATATCACTGCATTATTCTCTAATAAATAAACAAATATTATATTTAATAAAAAGTAAATAAATATTTATAGAACACTAGGGTCATAGATTCATTTAGGCTATATCATTTCCATCAAAGGGAATGAGATATCAACTTCTTCTAAATAATAGAAGAGATAAATGTTTTCTTGCATTATTCAATAATGCAATACTACTCGTGACACACCCACCATATGATACCTCATCACGAACATATGTCATCACAGTTTTCATTAATACATCAAAGTACATGACTTATAATATTCATTAATAATAATATTAAAGTCTAAGGATTAATACACATGTTCGTAGATAGGAATATCCAAGGACACATATAAATGTGTATTTCCTACCATCGATTCTCATTCTCATAATATCCTACACTGGATATTACCAATGGAATACACCTTGAGAAGGTGCCTCAAATTACTTTGAGTATACACCCTAGATAGAATGTATCATTTTTGTCTATCAAATGATGTCATCAGTCTATAGAACATATATTCAAGAACAATGTTGTAGCACTTCTGGGTTCTAATCATATAAGGGATACCTACCTGTCAAGGGCACTTTCGACCTATCTTATCCATAAGGTATCTAAACATGTCGATAAAAATTAGGCCCCCTCTAATCAAGAACAAATATCCTAAAACCCCCCGAATAACCCCTACCCCCTGCCCCCTGGGGACACCTCTCCACTCTTGAATTAAAATGAGTATCCTATTTCCCCCTCAGGGAAGGGACAAAAAAAATGTCGGATGTGGAAGAGGAAACCAATGGGGGACTATGGAAGTGATTTAAATATGTTAGAAAATAGTTGGTCTAAAAGACACATGGGGGATTAATTAGTTTTTTTGGAATTCCCCAAAATACGGAGAGTAAGAGAAGATGGATCCATACTTGAAATCTCATAGGTGTATGCCGGAACCGTCTTGGGCTTGAAAACCCATGATTAGTTAGGATGCTTCAATGTTGATGGATTAAAATTTCTCAACTATGGTTTTCATGTATAAAACCATATTGGAATGTAAGGACATGAATGGTATCATAATAAAAGCTGGATTTTAAGGCTTTATTTTGGTTTCCCATCTTTCCCATTTGGGGGGGATTTTTCTCTATTGGAAGGAAGACATGGATGTCAAAATTTCCTCCTTCTCCTGAAACCAAATGTTTGCGTCCATTCACTAGCCAAACAACATGACCTGGACCTTTGTAGGTTTCTGTCGTTGGTCGTCTCAAAGGGACGAATGAAAATCCTGGAGGCTTCTCCAATCCTTGAGAGAAAAAAGACTAAAGAGAAGAGTTCTAGTGGGGAAGATTAAGTAGGAGACCTTAGGAAGGTCTCAATGGTGGAAGATATGAAAATTAACGATTAGTAGCGGTGCGAATCGAAAAATGTTCAACAGACACTATCAGCGGAGGAGGAAGATGTGATTTGAGAAGGTATTGAAGAAAGATTGAATGTATATTTGTTTAGATATGATAAAAATGACAAGGAGAAACAATAATACTTTCTAGATTAGTTTTATGAGGAGTAATCCAAGACTAAAGTTGATCTATTAGTGTTAGATGTTGTTACGATATAGTTTAAGGGAGGTGAGAATGTTTTAGAAAACTTGATAATTTTCTAGACTGCCCAAGAAAGGTTTGAAAAAGAGTAAATCGTCTTTAATCTATTTTGGCCACAAGTGAATCTTTAGGATACACATTATACTGAAAATAATAGGATGACTTGTACTGCATTTCAAGAAACCAACAATGTAGAGTTCTCATTTTCTATAATTCCAATTATAGTGGTCATAATTGTTGTCTCTTTGGTGTTATGTTTCAGAAATCCTTTAGTACAAACTAGAGTCGCTTAACTACTCACCATTTTCCTCATTGAATTCTCAAGTAGATCTTAATTCTTGTCACACATTTAATACACACAACTCTTGGAACACATGTGTGTATGAATCACTCCATATGATTTATACCCGATTGGGTATTTGTTGTGAACATGATATCCAATATCTTTGTGGAAAATAGTTTCACAAAACCATATGTGAGTTAACAGGTTGTAGAGGGCATGTGTAAAAGGGGTGAATGAGACAGAAGCCATGATAAAAATGGTGAATGGGGGAGAAGATATGGGTTCACCTAAAACTATTATATTTTATTCAAATAGATTCCTTGACTTGGAGGAAAGAACCGTTCCAAATTCGAATGGCTGAAACAATCGCACGACCCTGATTATAATCTGACAGATCGCAAGGTTGAGGATTTTCTATAGCAATAGTGAACCACTAAAATCTACTCCCACATTGAAATTAATCCCTATTACATGACTCCTTTATAACACAAGGGACATCTGTAAAGCCCCGTGTTTTTGAACCGGGTTAAAATACAAATGTTTTTGAATTTTTTTTCGATTTATCAACGATTTATTTTTTTTAAACCGAGCTTTGGAATTTTATTTTGAGTGTTGGAACACCTAATGGCGTCGTTTCTGGAATTGCGTAATTACCCGATAAATTTTAGAGGGTGTCCTGATGAGTCTCGGGTGCACCAGATCCGGAAAAATCCACTTTAATGGATCTGCATGGGTAGTGCATGGTTGCGGTCCAACCTGTGCAGTTTATCTTATTTAATAAATTATTATTATTATTTTTAATTAAATATTATTATATGAGAGTTTTGGATTAATTAAAATAATGTTTTAATAATAATAATAATGAAGTTATTATTACTATTATCGTGGTTGTTAAATTTATTGAATGTTAAATAATTAATTAAATTGCAGTTGAAGGTATTGACGTGGCTTTTGGATTTATCAAAAAAACATTTTATTTAAATGAAGAGTTTTAGAATTATTAAAGGACCATTTTTTAAATGGAGGAATGTGCTAATAATAATAATGTCATTGTTATTATTACGAAGTCATAGATTATTTTGATAATTTGAGATTTTAATTGCATGTTAAAGGAGTGTATCATTTATGAGAATTAAATGTGGATTTTGAGCTTCTCAAAGAAACTTTTAATTAAATAAGGGGTTATGGGTTGGAGTTTTTATCATATTAATGAAATTGTAACAAATTGGGGGTTTGGGTTCTTAAATAAATGAAAGTTTGAATAATAATAATAATAACAATGTTATTATTATTTTTGTAGTTACTTAGTAAAATAAATGTTAAAATAATTTAATGATCAATATGGAGTTTTATAATTAATTACAAAACATTTATTACAAGAATAATAAATGAAGGTTAAAAATGAATTGGATAATTAATGTGGTTTTAAATGGGGAGGTTGGACATAATTAAAATGGGTGTTTTATTGTTTCTTTTAATACAATTTAATTATGGGGTTTGTCAAAGTTTTCTTTTTATTTAATGTGGTGTAATGTTTAGGTGAATTTAATGAGGCTGTTGGGTATCTTGATGAAACGCTTAATTAAATAAGCAGTTTCGTTTTTAATGAAGGAGTGTGGTTATTTAATAGAGTTGTTGGGTTATATCAAAGGTTTGAGTAATAATAATTATATTTTTATTATTATGGTTTTATGAGTGTCATAATTATTGATCATTATGGATATTATTATTATAAATAACAACAGTAATGAATTGGGGAGTTTTGGTTGGAATAAAAAAAATGAAAATTTTAATAATAATAATAATGATGATTTAATTATTATTATTATTATTTTTTTAATTAATTAAATTCAAGGAAAAAATAATTTTATTAATTGTGGGAAAGGAATTATTTTTTATTTACTTTGAAGTCAAAGATATTTTAATTTAATTGGGGAGTAAAGGGGAGTTTGATTTTCTTAAATGAAATGTTTCCTTTAAGAATGATTAATTGGGGAGTTTTTTTACTTTTTAGATTAGTGTTTAATGTGTATAATAATAATAATAAAATGAGTATTATTATTATATTTTATTATTATTATTATTATTATCACATTAATGGTATTATTATTATTGGGTTTTAAGAGTTTAATAATAACTATTATTAATGGCAATTAATTTAGGGGTTTGAAAAAGAAAATAAAGGGAATCGAATTACCCTCTTCTTGCTCCCTACGCACAAGGTGCAACACGCATGCAACAACGCACCCTAAGATGTAGCCCCTTCCTTCCTCCTTCGAGCTCCCTCCTCGGCGTGAGCTCCTTACCGCAGTGCGACCAAGAGGCACGTGAACCCCTGAGCTACCCTCCCTGCAGCAGCGCGACACCCGGGCGGAGCTCCTACAACATGTGACCTCCATGCCTCAACCCCCCTCCAGGCAATACCTAGAGGTGCACCACCCCTCTCCCAGACTCCACTTTGCAGGCGATGATTCCCCTCGGACAATTCACAAATCTTTTACGCCTCATCATGGTGAGTCTGTCTGTGTATAACTGGTGATTCACATTGATCATTTTACTCCTCTCTCTCGCCTTGTTTTCTCAGCTAAAACCCAAAGGTTCGGGTTTTATCCAATCGTTGCATTCCTCTATTTTTTTAGGTTATGAGAATGTTGAATTAGGACCCATTGGTCCATAATCTGACATCTTCCACCAAGGGTGAGGCGGATGGTCTCAAATTGTCTTGTCGCCATTGGTTCGGGTTAGTTTCTAAACCCGCGGTTTGGTTTTTCACCAGTTATATTAAGGCCTCTTAAATTTGTATTATGAGTTCCTGGTACCAAGTTAGAGGTGTGTTGTTCATTACAACTTTGATTCTGGTTACCGGTTTAATATATGTAATTTTTGTTGATCAATGTAGACAGCATGCACACACACACACACACTACATATATATATATATATAAATGTGTGTGCACGTGCGATTACGAACCTATTGTGGACTGGTTGCTTCCTAGTACATTAAAGCGCTTTGAATTTAAAATGGTGCCACCCCGAGGTAGGGTCTCAAATCCTTAACAATTTATTTTAAGAATTATAGCTTCTTTAAAAAAATTGAGAATATAAGTTTCCTTGATTATGATATGTCGATGCATTACATTTTTGAAGTTATTAAATTATGTCACCCATGTGAGATAAATGAGGGCTTGAACTCGTGTTTTTTAAGCATGTTCTGCTAATTTGGTTAAAGTGATATGGTTAAATAGTTAAATGATTTGAATGGGTAGAATGTATAACAGGGTAATTAATTATAGAATTAATTATCAAGTCATGAGTTGGAATAAAATTTGTGGCTTTTAATGATGATTGGGAATATTGAATATTTGAAATGTTCAAAAGTATAAATTGGAAATTGGTAATAATTAATGGATGGATTAATTATTAAATGTTAAATGTTAAATGGTTAATTATTTTATGATTGGTTTAAGAGATAATATTTAATTAATTAATTAATTTGAATTAGTTAATTTGCATGAATTAAATTAAGATTGTCAATTGATTGTTTGTTACGACTGTTGGCCAAGGGTACTTTTTGATACTTTTAGATTTCCATGCATTAAGTTGTCTTGGATAGAGTTGTTATATATTATTAGATGATGCGTGAGATGATTTCTAAATATATGGGCTTGTTCAGCATGTTTTGTAATGATTATGACATGCATGTAAATTATTAAAGTCCTAGACGAATCACTGTTTGAGTGGATGGGTTCAGACTTGTTAACGAATTTGGATAATTAAATGTTGAGTTGATTATTTATTTGGCTTGATAAGAATAATTAATTGTTAATTAATTATCTACTATTGAGATATTGAATGGTTAATTAGGGGTTGACTTTTGACGTGCGATTTATGTTGTTAATTAGTTGTTGAATTAATTAATGGACTGGATTAAATAATTTATGAATTAATTAATGGATGGTTTTGGGTTGTTAGGCATGGTGCTATACACCAACGATAAATATATATGTATGATTGATAAATAGGTTGTGAGACAAGGACTGAAGCTCCAAATACTCACGGGGTGATAGACATGGTGTTCTACACCAACGATAAATATATACGTATGATTGATAAATGGGTTGTGAGACAAGGACTGAAGATCCAAATACTCACGGGGTTCTAGACATGGAGTTCTACACCCAACTTGCAAGAAAATATTCTTTAATGGGCCAGGGGCTAATGCTCCAAACACCCATGGGTTGTGAGACAAGGACTGATGCTCCAAATACTCATGAGGCTACTAGACATGATGTTCTACACCCATTAATTAGCATTGGACTGTGGGTCCAATTGTTCATGCATGAAATGAGTTAATGGTTAATGAAGGCTATTGAGACATGATGATTTGTGAATTGTTTATGAGGAAGGTTTCAGACTTATTTATGAATTGGGTGAACCAATTTTAGTAGACGGGCTCAGACTTAGTGTATGAAAGGTTGAATTGAATAACTTATGACGCATTATCCAAGCCAAAGAACAATCTTGGATTCAATATTTACTTTCATTACTTAGATGATCTTTAGAGACATATATTGTGAGTGACTTATATGGGAGATGTTGGGCGTAGGCCGAATCTCAAGACCTTCATAATTTATTAAGATTGGAATAATTAATAACCGATGAATGATTATGTAATGAATATTGAGTATGTATGAAAAATGTATAATGCTGGTTCGGAAACCAGCTGAGGGCTAAAGCAGGTACTTGGGTATATAGTTACATTGTGCTGTTTACTTAATTTATGCATGCCTTCACATGTTATAATTCATTTATTAATTGTCTGGTTTGGGGTAGACACCGGTGGTCTCGGACTACTGAGATTTATATCTCACACCATACTCAGTCCACCATTGCACTGGGTACCCGAGTAGATTCTATTTGGATGTAGGACTATGCTGTTTGCATTTACTTGGGAGTTAAGAGCACAATACCAAGCGGAGGCTTGTGATGATCGAGGAGATTGCCCTTGGGGATTTTAGTCATTATTTATTTATTTATTCATTGAAATGTAAAGCATGCTGTTTTTTTCACTATTTTCTACTTTTGTATCATTATCATGTCATGAATGAAACCGCTGTATAATTTGGCGTTGGCCATTTGTTTTGTACAAGATTTATAAAATCTTCTTTCCACTGCTTATTCATTTATTATACCATTTCTTCTATTTATTTACTTTTTTTTATTTTTGAACACTAAAATGAGGGTATAGTCTACCCACTGACTATCCTTAGAACCTCGCTGCTAGTCGGAAGCCTCTAGTGTACGTGGAGGTGCACTTGAGGTCATGTGGTGATCGGTCCGACCTCCAGTTTAGTGGTGAGCTGGGTTGGGATGTTACAAAGTGGTATCAAAGGTTTAGGTTTTCTTTCTTTTCCTTTGTCTTTCTGTTTTGGGGTTGGTAGATAGGAGACTAGGAATGTGTCGGCGCTTGGGTTAATAGCTGTGCTTGGGACTGATCACCTCATGTACGAGAAATGACCGAGTGGATAGGTATGGGAATTGATGTTTATACTATTAGAGGTTACAGTTGATATGATTTCACCTTGAGTGACAGGTGTATTTTCTGCTGTTTATTGATTTTGAGAATTTTGAAAAATAATTGTCTTGGCCTGATATGGCAAGGAAGTTTCATACATGCATCATCTTAGTCACTTTGATATTCACATGTCATGCATATAACATGCCATGTAGTTGAATTATTAGGATTACTGCTAATTTGGATTGTGTTCCTTGGGTGCAATGCCATGTTTTGATCTGCTTTAGCATGCCTCTCTAGATAGCTTGTTCCGGTAATAGATTTAACATGCTTGAGTGATTATATTCCATACTATTTCAGTTATTAGCATATTTTTTTGTTATTCCATGCTTCTGTGTTATAGCATGTTGTTGTGTTACTACTTATTCTAACATGTTAGAGATGTTTTGGGTATGTGAAAGGGGTTCTAAAGATAAAATGTTAAATAAATGTTGATTGTGATAAATGGGAGCCAAATTCCAGCGATAAGGTGTATGGGTGCCTTATCGATTGGTAGATGGACACCCATGTGTTTGAACCTTATACAACCATAATATTTTTGAAAATGGTTACAAATGTAAAAATGCTGAGTTTTGATTATAATAAACTATTGCTGGGTTGCTTTTGGAAGAACCTAGATTGAATAAATGAGAAATTTGGAGGTCTCCTTTTCTGTAAAAGGAATTTAGATGCTAAATTTCCTGTTTATATTTTAATAACTTTGAATGATGATTAAATAGGATGTTTATGATAACATGCCTATTTTTTTCCCGTAGGTTGTTGTTTTGAAAACCAAGTGGCTTGTTGTGAATATGTACTTGTGTGTATACTGAAACTCATTCAAATTTTAAAAGTTTGAAATAAATTAATTAAAATTCCTAAAAGAAAAAGGGTGTTTTGAACCTTATGATTTTAGTTTTGCGTGACCAAGAGAGAGGGTCAATGTTTATGTTTCTTAAGGGGCTAACTCGTGGTAGGTAGTACCCATATAATGTTCTAGGATATTAAAGTAATTTCGTCCCACTACTCGGGAGGACTTCTTGGGACTCAGCTGTTTTGGCACACCGATAGGTTTATGTTACGGATTTTTTATGATCAATGTTTGACGTGGTGATCATGGTTCGAGGAATATCACATGCATGTGTTAAGGTGTTCTGAAATAGCGTGCTGGTGAGCAACTGATCTTTTCTTGTGACGTCATGGAAAATACTAAGGTGGGTATTGTTGCATCATTTTCAATAAATGTGTCAGCAGGTGATGTTGAGCTTTTAGAACGGAGTTGTCCGGTAATATTTTGACTGATCTTCTTAAATTACCTTTCTAGGTCGGTTGATTTAGTAGTGGGTCCCTATGGCTTCTCGGGGACGAGAAGTTTTTAAGGTGGGTATATTGTAAAGTCTCGTGTTTTTGAACCAGGTTAAAATATGAATGTTTTCGATTTTTTTTTCGATTTATCAACATTTCATTTTTCTAAACCGAGCTCTGTAATTTTATTTTGAGTGTTGGAACACCTAATGGGGTCATTTCTGGAATTGCGTAATTACCCGATAATTTTAGTAGGTGTCCCATTGAGTCTCGGGTGCACCGGATCAGGAAAAATGCACTTTAATGGATCTGCATGGGCAGTGCATGGTTGCGGTCCAACCTGTGCAGTTTATCTTATTTAATAAATTATTATTATTATTTTTAATTAAATATGATTATATGAGAGTTTTGGATTAATTAAAATAAAGTTTTAATAATAATAATAATAATGAAGTTATTATTACTATTATCATGGTTGTTAAATTTTTTTGAATGTTAAAGAATTAATTAAATTGCAGCTGAAGGTATTGACGTGGCTTTTGGGTTTGTCAAAAAACCATTTTATTTAAATGATGAGTTTCAGAATTATTAAAGGACCATTTTTTAAATGGAGGAATGTGCGAATAATAATAATGTCATTGTTATTATTATGGAGTCATAAATTATTTTGATACTTTGAGATTTTAATTGCATGTTAAAGGAGTGTATCATTTATGAGAATTAAATGTGGCTTTTGATATTCTCAAAGAAAATTTTAATTAAATGAGGGGTTATGGGTTGGATTTTTTACCATATTAATGATATTGTAATAAATTTGGGGTTTGGATTTTTAAATAAATGGATGTTTGAATAATAATAATAATAATGTTATTATTATTTTTGTGGTTACTTAGTTAAATAAATGTTAAAAGAATTTAATGATCAATATGGAGTTTTATAATTAATTACGAAACATTTATTGCAAGAATAATAAATGAAGGTTGAAAACGAATTGGATAATTAATGTGGGTTTAAATGAGGAGTTTGGACATAATTAAAATGAGAGTTTTATTGTTTCTTTTAATACAATTTAATTATGGGGTTTGTCAAAGTTCTGTTTTTATTTAATGGGGTGTAATATTTAGGTGAATTTAATGAGGCTGTTGGGTATCTCGATGAAATGCTTAATTAAATAAGTAGTTTCGTTTTTAATGAAGGATTGTGGTTATTTAATAGGGTTGTTGGGTTATATAAAAGGTTTGAGTAATAATAATTATATTTTCATTATTATGGTTTTATGAGTGTCATAATTATTGATCATTATGGATATTATTATTATAAATAATAATCGTAATGAATTGGGGAGTTTTGGTTGGAATTTAAAAAAAATGAAAGTTTTAATAATAATAATTATAATGATGATTTAATTATTATTATTATTATTATTTTAATTAATTAAAATCAAGGAAAAACGAATTTTATTAATTGTGGGAAAGAAATTTTTTTTATTACTTTGAAATCAAAGAGATTTTAATTTAATTGAGGAGTAAAAGGGAGTTTGATTTTCTCAAATGAAATGTTTCCTTTAAGAATGATTAATTGGGGAGGTTTTTTACTTTTTATAAAAGTGTTTAATGTGTATAATAATAATAATAAAATGAGTATTATTATTATCTTTTATTATTATTATTATTTCATTAATGGTAGTATTATTATTGGGTTTTAAGAGTTTAATAATAACTATTATTAATGGAAATTAATTTATGGATTTGAAAATGAAAATAAAGGGAATCAAATTCCCCTCTTCTTCCTCCATACGCACAAGGTGCAACACGCATGAAGCAGCGCACCCCATGACGTGGCCCCTTCCTCCCTCCTTCGAGCTCCCTCATCGGCGTGAGCTCCTTCCCGTGGTGCGACCAAGAGGCACGCGAACCCCCGAGAGACCCTCCCTATAACAGCACGTCACCCGGGTGGAGGTCCTACTGCGTGTGACCTCTATGGCTCAACCCCCCTCCAGGAAATACCTAGTGGCGCACCACCCCTCTCCCGGACTCCACTTTGCGCGCGGCGATTCCCCTCGGACAATTCACGAATCTTGTCCACCTCGTCAAGGTGAGTCTGTCTGCATATAACTGGTGATTCTCATCGATCATTTGACTCCTCTCTCTCACCTTGTTTTCTCATCTAAAACCCAAAGGTTCAGGTTTAATCTGATTGTTGCGTTCCTCAATTTTTTAGGTTATGAAAATGTTGACTCAAGACCCATTGGTCCATAATCCGACATTCGCCACCAAGGGCGAGGCAGATGGTCTCAAATTGTCTTGCCGCCATTGGTTCGAGTTAGTTTCTAAACCCACGGTTTGGTTTTTATCGGTTATATTAAGGCCTGTTAAATTTTTATTATGAGTTCCTGGTACCAAGTTAGAGGTGCGTTGTTCATTACAACATTGATTCTGGTTACCAGTTTAATATTGTAATTTTCGTTGATCAATGTAGACAACGTTCACATATATATATACATATACATATATATATATATGTATATATATATATGTAAAGGTGTGTGAACATGCGATTATGGACCAGTTGTGAACTGGTTGCTGCCAAGTACATTAAAGCGCTTCGAATTTAAAATGGTGCCACCCCAACATAGGGCCTCAAATCCCTAACACTTTATTTTAAGAATTATAGATTCTTTAAATAAATTGAGAATTTAAGTTTCCTTGATTATGATATGTCGATGCATGGCATTTTTGAAGTTATTAAATTATGTCGCCCATGTAAGATAAATGAGGGCTTGAACTCGTGTTGTTTTTAAGCATGTTTTTCTAATTTGGTTAAAGTGATATGATTAAACAGTTAAATGATTTGAATGGGAAGAATATATAATAGGGTAATTAATTTTATAATTAATTATCAATTTATGAGTTGGAATAAAATTTTTGGCTTTTAATGATGATTGGGAATATTGAATATTTGACATGTTCCAAAGTATAAATTGGAAATTGGTAATAATTAATGGATGGATTAATTATTACATGTTAAATGTTAAATGGTTAATTAATTTATGATTGGTTTAAGAGATAATATTTAATTAATTAATTAATTTGAATTAATTAATTTTCATGCATTAAATTAAGATTGTGAATTGATTGTTTGTTACGATTGTTGGCCAAGGGTATTTTTTGATACTTGTTAAATTTCCATGCATTAAGTTGTCTTGGATGGAGTTGTTCTATATTATGAGATGATGCGTGAGATGGTTGCTAAATATATGGGCTAGTTCAGAATGTTTTGTGATGATTATGACGTCCATGTAAATTGTTAAAGTCTTGGACGAATCACTGTTTGAGTGGATGGGTTCAGACTTGTTAATGAATTTGGATAATTAAATGTTGAGTTAATTATTTATTTGGTTTTCTAAGAACAATTAATTGTTAATTAATTATCTACTATTGAGATGTTGAATGGTTAATTATTGGTTGAATTTTGACAGGCGATTTATGTTGTTAATTATTTGTTGAATTAATTAATGGAGTGGATTAATTAATTTATGAATTAATTAATGGATGGTTTTGGGGTGTTAGACATGGTGTTCTACACCAACGATAAATATATATGTATGATTGATAAACGAGTTGTGAGACAAATACTGAAGCACCAAATACTCACAGGGTGATAGACATGGTGTTCTACACCAATGATAAATATATACGTATGAATGATAAATGGGTTGTGAGACAAGGAATGAAGCTCCAAATACTCACAGGGTGCTAGACATGGCGTTCTACACCCAGCTGGAAAGAAAACATTCTTTTATGGGTCAGGGGCCGATGCTCCAAAGAACCATGGGTTGTGAGACAAGGACTGATGTTCCAAATACTCACGGGGGTGCTAGACATGATGTTCTACACTCATTAATTAGCATTGGACTGTGGGTCCAATTTTTCGTGCATGAAATGAGTTAATGGTTAAAGAAGGCTGTTGAGACATGATAATTTGTGAATTGTTTTGAGGAAGGTTTCAGACTTATTTATGAATTGGGTGAACCAATTTTGGTAGGCGGGCTTAGACTTTGTATATGAAAGGTTGAATTGCATAACTTATGACGCGTTATCCAAGCCAACACACAAGCTTGAATTAAATCTTTACTTCGATTACTTTGATGGTCTTTAGAGACATCTGTGGTGAGTGAATTATACAGGAGATGTTGGGCATAGGCCAAATCTCAAGACATTCATAATTTATTAAGATTGAAATAATTAATAACTGATGAATGATTCTGTAATGAATAATCAGTATGTATGAAAAATTTATAATGTAGGTTCAGACACCATTTAAGGGCTGAAGCAGGTACTTGGGTATATAGTTACATTGCACCGTTTACTTAATTTATGCATTCCTTCACATGTTATAAGTTATTTATTAAATTTTTGGTTTGGGGTAGACACCGGTGGTCCTGGACTACTAAGATTTATATCTCACACCCTACTTGGGCTACCATTACACTGGGTACCCGAGTAGATTCTATTTGGTTGCAGGATTATGCTGTTTTCATTTACTTGGGAGTTAAGAGCACAGGACTGAGCGGAGGATCGGGAAGCTCTAGGAGATCGCCCTTGGGGCTTTGAGTAATTATTTATTTATTTATGCATTGAAGTGTAAAGCATGCTGTTTTTTCCAACTATTTTCTACTTTTGTATTATTACCATGTCATGCATGCAACCACTATATAATTTGGCATTGGCCATTTGTTTTGTACAAAATTTATAAAATCTGCTTTCTTCTGCTTATTCATTTATTATACCGTTTCTGCTATTTATCGACTTTTTCTATTTTTGAACACTAAAATGAGGGTATAGTCTCCCCACTGACTATCCTTAGACCCTCGCTGCTAGTCAGCAACCTCTGGTGTACGGGGAGGCGCGCTTGAGGTTATGTGGCGACCGGTCTGGCCTCCGGTTTAGTGGTGAGCTGGGTCGAGACGTTACGACATCCTTCTAGATGAATTATTAGTAATAGAAAACATATATCTACTCCTGTGAATTCTCATTCCATGCTCTACCGCTGAAGCCTTCTGCCTTTGCACCCCTTGGGCACCGTACTAACTTGTTGCTTCTTGGGGTAGGATGACCGAAAAATTTAACCGTCCTTCATACAAAATAACTAATAAATCCAAATTCACAACAAGATTCCATTCCAACCATACACAATAATTCTTTATACAACATAACTGAAATTTTTCTTTGTTCCACTGCCTCTGCATGCGCTCCCTATGAGCATAATAGCCACTCTCTTCCACAACCCGCCCATAATGGATGACTAGGGGTCAACTGTCCACCTAGGTAGTGTCGAAAGTCCCCCATGAGCACACCTATCACTCTCTTCCTCTACCTCTACATGAGCTCCCTATAGGCCCTTTTCTTACAATTGAAACATGAAAAAAACAAATATTTCATATCAATAAAAATTCATAATTAGATTCAATGTCAACCATTAACAATCATTCTTCATACAACATAACTAATATTTGTTCATTGTTCCTCTGAAACTACAAACTCTCCCTATGATCACACTAGACACTCTCTTCCTCCGCCCACCCATAATGGAAAGGTAGGGGTAAACTTCACACCTAAGTTGTGTCAACAATCCACTTTGTTGTAAGAACTTTTTTTACATTTAAACCATTAAAAAAATATTTCATATAAAGAAAAATTCACACTATGATTCAATTCCATGAATTCCCTACCCCTTTATTATAAAATTATAAATGTCTCCCCTTCTGATTAAGAATTTTCATTCATAAAAAATTGGAAAAAATGACTTTCTAATGAAAATATTCAATTTTTTGGATTTTAAAATATCAAATAAATCCCGTACCCAAACATCATATATTCATGTGATACAATTTGTGATCAACTCTGGTATTTTTTCAGCATTTTCCCCCCTAAATGGATGAGCTTCATCCATCTGCTTCATCATCCCTGACTTTCATCATGAATGATCTTCATGAATAATTTTATAAGAAATTGAAATAAAGAACTGTAGAATGGATATCCTTATGAATGATATATAATATTTTCAAAGTACTCATATATTTAGGAATTCCCCTTAATATATTCCTCACATTCAATTCCTTGCATAAAATAAATAAACAAAAAATATTCATGGGAATAAAGTGGTTTTTTAATGATTTTCAATTAGAGAAACTGGGATGAGATTGATCTCTCAACCTAGAAGTTCTTTTCAATTAAACACTAGATTCATGAAAAATCATCATGCTTGATCCTTATTTGAGTTTAAAAAGTTTGTCATTTAAGGGTAGTATGGAATTCTAGATTTCTCCAGCTTCCATCTTAGATGGAATAATCTTCTTCACATTAGCAAGTAATGCACTTTCATTATTTTGTTTCTACTCCAACTTCTTAACCAATTCCAATTTCTCTATCCATATGACTAAACATTGTTTTGGTATATGCTCAGAATTCTTCTTGTGTGTTGAATCCTTATTTATAGTAGCATTGTTTACAGTAGAATTCACTGGTTGTTTTCCTTTTCTCTTCACTTGTTTTATTTGTTTAGTCAACCACCACATTTATTTTTCAGCAATATTCCCTGAAATTATGCACCTTCAACCCAAATCTTCCGCAATCATAGGTTCTTCCTTTTTAAACAACCTCCAATGAAATTAAAAATTTTCATCTTGATTTTCAATAATCAAATCACCCATTTTATTTGTTTCTGAGATTGATTTCATTTTCTGCCTCAGCTTTCTTCTAATAGAATTTGTGTATATAACATGTTTTTGAAGGTCCATTATGCAACCTCTTCATCCACAATAGAGGCACCATTTCTTTGACATGAAATTCATATCTTCATTATTCTTGGGTGTAGGTTGCTTCACAATTTTCATAGCTCTCTTCTCCTTCTCACACCCCAAAGAATCCTTTTTTACTTTTTTCACTGCCTATGCATATGTTTTGGCCTTGTCATCATATCAGAATATGCATAGTGCAGGGTTAGTACATACCAACACTCATTATAATTGTGACCACTTCTCTTGCAATAATATTAGAAGTATTCCTAGCACTCAAATCTATTCTTTATAGATAAATTATTCTTCATATGTGAATTATGATTAAATTTTGTAGGATTTATCTTCTCATCAGATCTACTCCGCCTTAATACTGGCCTTCTATAGTTATCATGAATTGACAAATTATGAAAAGATTCAATGGCTTGATGCCCAAATTTCAAACAACACCAACACTATCCAACAAATCTTGATTTATTCTTATTTGATATAATTTGGTTAGTTTTGGAATTTTGTTTTTTTGGATAGTATGATTCTTCATTTGAGATATTTGAAGAGAACAAGAATTAATACTTTATTCATATCCACATTTTATGATATAATAGATTTTTCATCAATATTCTTCCCCCATGTTTTTCCATAATTATTTTTGGAACCAATACTTATAGATTAAACAATATGAGTACAAATAAAATATTATATATCAAGGGTTACCTAATTCAATGATCTTTCAACTGATTTATCTTTAGATAATATCAGACCTTTTTTCCACTTGAATGGTTTTTTTAGAAATAAGAATACTTTCAGAATTACTCATGGAAGATTTTATAATCCCAGCATTATATGAAGATTCAGCTTGGATGATCTCTAGATTTCTCAACTTGACCTCCAACTCATGATATTTCAATTTTAGAGAGTTCTTGTGGTCTTTCAGTGATTTCAACATATCTTCACATTCTTTAATATTTTTCAAATTCACTTTTATTTCAAGAAATTTCATGTTGAGGAAATATTTATTATCCTCAACAATTTTCAGTTTTCCTTCCCATTGACTCTTCATATTCTGACCTCGATCATCATATATTTATTTTTTTCAGTTGAGAATTATTTAACTCTTTAATTATATTTATCTTATCCTATAAATGGTATTCATTAACGTTTATGGAGGTTCTATGTAATTTTTCCAATGCATTGATCACTTCTGTATGAACTACCTCTGTCACATCATTCTCACAATCATTCCTTTATAATTCATCTTCAATAAAAGTGATGCTTTCATTGAATTTAAATATAAAATCTTCTTTTGATTATTCAACTAGGATGGATGTCTCATCCTTGTCTTCAATTTACAAATGAGAGTCCTTAATATTCAGGGTATCTTTATATGATTCCACAAGAGTGTGAATCATCTCAGTACAAACCTTCTCAGTTACTTCTATCTCACATATTTCTTTTCAATTGTTATTAAAAATATGAGAAATGTTTATTGAAAAGTGATACAGTTTTTTCTTTGTAATCAATAGTTTGGGAGAGAAGTTTACATATTTGAAACTTATTTTCCAAGGATTTATCCTTTTCCTCTGCTTATTTTTCAAGCTATGGCTTTTCATCATATAGTCCCTTGATAAAAGAAAATATGTAGGTGAAAACTTTTATAGGAAAAATTTTTATATATTTTTTGATTTCTGAATACAAATAACTGAGTGATTCAATGAATTCTTCTTATTACTAATTGAAAAATACTCTTCAAAAGGATCTTTATCACCTGATTTAACAGATACTAATGATAGACTATCATTATGACTGTATTCATATTGTGATAAACCCTCTTTCTTCTTCAAAATATTTCTTATTTTATTAAATCTTTATTCTTTATGTTCCTCAAGGTTTTTTAGAGACCTCCATGTTAGTATTGACAATGTTTGGAAGTGAACATACCATCTGAAACAACTCTATTACTTCTTTGAATTCAAAAATTCACTTAATATAATTCTGATACAAACAACTAGAACAATAAGATAGATCCAATCAAATGTGTAACCTATGCTCTGATACCAATTCAAGTGTCAATTGGATCATGAAATTAAACTTAGAGGGGGGTGAATTAGTGTACACAAATTTTACCAATATTTAATTTCTTCTCTCTTACCCCTTTTTAATTTGAACCTCTGCACTTGTCATAATGAATGGATCTTCCCTGTTTAGAAGCACAATTATACTACATGCAAGAAATAAAGTAAATGTACCACAACATAGAATATTTTTACAAGGTTCTCACCTGAGGTAGGTGACGATGTCCTTGTTGTGTTCAAGATGATTCGAGGGACAAATTATCCACTAGAAATCAATCAAAAATTACCAGTGGGTTGGTCAGGTATCACCTCAAAAACCGAGGTAGGTAGGTATGAACCTTTTCTAAAATTATATTGGAATCCCAAAAATGTTCATTATACTAGAATAACACACTTGTTCTACAATTAAAACATTGAACACAATGAGAAATATAACATGAACATCAAGCTGTCACTGCAATACAAAATTGATCCTCCACTTCAATCCACAGAAATAAACCAATTCTGCACTTTCTCACTTCAACTGAAAATCTACGACTGTGAGTGAATATAATCAACAACACTATATTCAATTCATTTCAAAGTGCTCTCCTAAATTAGTTGAAGTTCTCACTTCCACATCAAGTCACTACAATATGAGAATGATCAACTAAATATACATCAATGAACTATAAATATTCATATTCTTTTGCTTCACTAAAAAATATTGATTCATCTCCACTCAATTATTACACACAACAACATAGTGTGTTCTCTATGCATGAAATTATCATTATCACATGCAGATATTTAATGCATGTAATTATCCCCACTATTTCTATGTCTTATTTGTGAAAAAATGCACAAAAATATATATTCCCTTGAACATATTTATGAATGAACACAATGCTAGGGCATACACAGAAATATTATTATAACTTTAATCACCTTCACACTTTCATGCATTCATTATTTCACGTACATGAATACTTCAACACACACTTATCTTTACAAATAACCCATACTGATTTAAAGATTATTCAAGTTATTATATAACCAAATATGCATGAGATTACTCACCATCTTCACACACACATTGAATACAACACAGTTTCCACTTTTATGTTTGTTTTTACACACACTTTGTATGCACATACACAATGTTTTTTATCCAATATCTTCAAATATTAAGTCATCAAATGTGAAATGGAATTCATATTCACACATGAACTATTCAAAGTGTGTCATGAAAATGAAAAATGCCTTCTCAAATAAAGATATTAAGTGCGTGGACATCTCCTTCAAACTCACTGTAGTTCTACCTTCATGTACGAAAACCTAAATGGGTTTTTGTTGTTAATGCATGCAAGTATTTGTGCATAGGTGTGTGTGAATCATATTATATGCTTTATAATTCTTAATAAATGAACTAGAACCTTTTTCATGGAAGAAAAGTGGGCACAAATTCTTACTTATATGCACAAACCAAGGAGGCATGTAAATAAATCAACATGCTATTAATGCAGTGAACACTTCCCCATTATGGGTTATCTCTTTATATTTTCATTGAGTCTGTTGTTTCATGAATGTGACTTATGAGCCCACTATTCCAAATGTCAATGCGATGAACACTTCCCCTTTATGGGATCTGTCTTTATATTTTAATTGAGTCTATTATTTCATGAAATAATATGTTGAGTCTTTTTTTCCACCTATCAAAGCGATGAACACTTCCCCTTTATGGGTTCTCTCTTTATCTATGAATTGAGTCCATTGTTTCATGAAACTCAATGATGATTTAACATGTACCATACTTGTTCTAATGTTGCAGATTCTGAGACTAAAAGTGGTGAATAGGGAAGAAGCTCAACGATCACCTCAAACTATCAAATTCTGTAAAACCATGTTCTTGAACCTAGGGTTGAGAGAACCATTCCCAACAAAAATTTAAATTGTTGCACTGATAGCGGGGAAGAGATAATAAAGCCCCAATAGTGGGATGGAGTATACGAGTTCCCCATATGTTAGTAATGATGTGGGAGGCATATGGTATAGTAAATAAAGAGAATTATACCCTTGACGATATTGGAGGTGAGTGAAATATAAATATATGTGTATTATTATTTTTTAACCAATTTGTTTTACAAATATGTAGGTATTTTTCTAGGGATTATTTGAGTATCTGTGTTCATACAGGTCTGTCTTCACTAATTTTTACCATGTATTGGACAATGGGTGTGGGATAGGGTAGAGGTGGAGTTAGGTCATGTTGGTGGATCTGAAGTTTAAGGATTTCATTAATATGTTATATCATGTTCTATTTTTTTTCTCCTACCCAATATTCTAATATTTATTAATATAGATTAAATATTTTAAAAATGAAATAGTTATTATATTATATATCATTCTCCTCCTCCCACTATCTTTGATTTTTCATATGGTTGTTTTGTTTGTTTGGACAACTTTTTTTTGAGCACCCTCCACTTGCATGGGCTACTGGTGGTTCCACATGGCTCGTGGCATTACTTAGGTGGCATGGAAGTGGTGAAGTTGTGTCACATCAGACTACATCGAGCTCCTCTTTTATTTGGGATTCTAATTTTCTATATTATCCTGGAAATGGATTTATAGGGGACAGAACAACCTCTCGAGATGGTCCATGGAGTCTTGGTCCATTAGCAGTGGGAAATGGAATGATTTCAAGCTTCTAGGGAGGTGAATATGGTGATCACTGGTGTTGGAGTGGTGTTAGAGTCGTTGAGGGGAGACTGCGAGTGGTGGAGGTTGACAACTCTTTGTGCCCAAGGTGCGGGGTATAGGAGTCATGCGAGACGATGTTTTCCCAATTAAAAAAGAACACTGGACCTGTTAATTTCTCCCATGTCCAAAAGGAAAATGGGGAAACGATGGTTTATTATTCAAGGCACTGGAAGGGCCTTACCAATTTTTCCATCGGTAATGACCTATAACATCAACATGAATGAACAGATACTTCTTGCACAACCTCTCATTTAGCTTCCTTTCCCTAAGGATGGTTGTCTCTCCTATATAGAACTCATTTCACCTCTCGTGAGATTGGAATGTTAAAATAATAATCAGTAATTCTAAATAAAATCTCAAATACCAATGCATATTATATATATATATCAATCAACTTCAATGTTTAATTTCTGATAATTTGATAAAACAAAGAATTTCCCTAGCACCTCCATGCATAGTATTTAATGATGACTATCCCAACTCCAGATCCATTCACCTCGTGTTGGTTTGTCTGGTTCAAATAATAACCATGAAGTCTAATAAAACTCCAAATACAAATAAATTGTTTTTTTATCAATTTAAATCCACTTAAACTTTTTAGTTTCAATTTCCCATAATTTTATAAAGTAATTAATTCTTTATTCATATTCATTAAAAATAAATTTAAAACCATTGAAAATTGCTAAAGACACTGGAGAGGCATCCCAACCCCTTGATGCATTATATTTAATGGTGACTATAACAACTTGAGGTCGGTTCACCTCATGTTTCCTTTAGTCGATTCAAATAATAATCATGAATTATAAATAAAATTTCAAATAAAAAATCATCATTTTTAAACTATTTTAATTAATTTAAATGTTTTAGTTTTAATTTCCAAAAATTTTGATAAAAAAATAATTTTATGTTCATATAAATTAAAAATCCATTAAGAATCATTCAAAATTGCTAATTTCATGGTAGGGGCATCCTAAACACCTTCATGCACGTGGTTTAATGTTGGATCTCCCAACTCGAGCATGGTTCACCTCATGTTGGTTTGGCTGGTTAAAAAAATTATTACAATGTCTAAATATAATTCCAAATACAAATACATCATTTTCTTATCAATTTAAATCATCTTAAAAGTTTCATTTTCAATTTCCCATAATTTGATAAAACAAATAAATTATTGTACATATTCATTAAAAATCCATTTAAAATCATTGAAAATTTGTTAAAGGCTTAGGAGGGTGTCCCAAATGCCTCCATGGATAGGATTTAATGATGGATCTCCCAGCTCGAGCTCATTTCACCTCATGGTGGCTTGCCCAGTTCAAATAATAATCATGATGTCTAAATAAAATTCCAAATAGAAATACATTTTTTTACAATTTAAATCCACATCAATCAATTAGTTTCAATTTAACAAAATTGGGTAAAATAAAAACTTTTATTTTCATGTTCATTAAAAATACATTTTAAATCATTGAAATCATCTAAAGGCATAGGAGGGGCATCCCAAATTCCTCCATGCATGAGATTTAATGCTGGATCACCTTGATCAAGCTCAGTTCTCCTCATGTTTTCTTATATAATTCAAATAATAATCATTAAGTCTAAATAAAATTCCAAATAATAATGCAATGTTTTTTATAAATTTAAATCAACATCAATGTTTGAGATGTAATTTTCTATAATTTGATAAAATATATAATTTCATGTTTATATTCATTAAAAATCCAGTTAAAATCATTGAAAATTGCTACATACATTAGAGGGGCGTCCCAAATGCCTCCATGCATAGGATTTAATGCTGGCTCTCCCAGATCGAGCTTGGTTAACCTCATTTTGGCTTAGATGGTTAAAATAATAATAATGTAGTCTAAATAACATTCCAAATACAAATACATCATTGTTTTATCATTATAAATAAACTTCAATGTTTTGGTTTTAATTTCCCATAATTTGATAAAAAAATAATTTCATGTTCATATTCATTAGAAAATCAATTTAAAATGATTGAAAATTTCTAAAGGCATGGTAGGGGAATCACAAATTCCTTGATGCATGGGATTTAATGATGGATCTCTCAATTAGGGCTCAGTTCACCTAATATTGGATTGGTTAATTAAAATAATAATCATGAATTCTAAATATAATTCCAAATAAAAATAAATCATTTTTATCAATTTAAATCAAATTTAATTTTTCAATTGAAATCTCACTTAATTTGATAAAAAATAATCTCATGTTCATATTCATTAAAAAACCATTTAAAATAATTGAAAATTTATAAAGGCATTGGAGGGCATCACAAATGCCTCTATGTATGGGATTTAATGCTAGCTCCCCTAAATTAATCTTAGTTTATCACATTTCAACTAATTATAATTTGGGTCTGAAGAAATTTTGTATTCATTAATTCACAACACATTTATATTTTTGTGACTGGTAGAAGAAAAATATTTTGAAAATTTTAGTTTTCTACTGGTAAGAGATAAGAAGAGATATGTTTATGCTTTTAATAAAGTAACAAAGTGAATAAGAAGTTTTTGGAAGAAAAAAGCAGAACTATGACATCCAATAGGTGTCAACAAGTGGAAGACTCTCTTCGTGTAACAAAACTTTATCAACAAAAATTATATTTTCTTCAATGGTAGTATAAAGATCCATCTAAGTGGGGTAAAACATTCCCAATCATTTTAATATAGTGAATTGAAAGTGAAAGGGTATTTCCAACTTTATATAAAAAATATTTAAATTATTAAATTCTTGTGGTTGCATGGTCAATATTATTTTCTAGACCATTCCAAGGACAAGATACTCTTATGGAGTAGTGAGACCTTGTAAAAATGTCATGTGGTTGTCTTTAATGCTTTAATATTCTTACATGTGATAGGTAAAAGAGAATAATAGAATCGATGTCCTAATAGGTCAAATAGTTAAAGGGATAAATGTGGAATTGGATTAAAATTTTTCCAACACTGACTCACCCCCCTCTTAGTGTTAGTCATATCCAAAACTGGTGCTTTCACATGTATTGAGGAAAGGTTCACCTCTGTTAAATTTTCTACAGTGAAATCAACTCTCTTTAGAAGACTTGAGTTTGATTCCTAACTCAAAAATGATGTATAGTTTTAGTGAAGATTCAGTTACCTTTGATAAAAATTACATATCTTTAAAGGCCAATATGAACAGGAAAAATAAAGAGAAGAGAAAGTTGAAGAAGAAGTCCCTCTTATCTAAAAAAGAGGAAGTGCCTATTTCTCTATGCCTTGCTGACAATGAAGACATAGTAGACTTGGAAAGTAAAGAGAGGATGGCTCAAGTTTCCACCAAGAATATTCATAACCTTCCCGCCTCTAACGATAAGGAGTTACGTGTTAGTAAATTTATAAAAATTCCTCAAGATAGAAATACTAGCTCAAGTGGTGATGATGATCAATCTATGACTTCTCAAGAATTTTCAGTTGATATATTAAGAGTTATTGTGCATGGTATTTCTGAATAAAGGCAATATCTTGTTTGTGGAGTCATTCAATTCATGAAGTAATAGATCACCCACCAGTAAGAAGAATCCGTTTTTTAGAGAATAGCTTGAAAAAAAAATGTTGAGTGTCTAAAATCTCCAGATTGGTTGGAACCTTTGAAGAAAAAAAGAGGGAACCTGAATTAATTTACTCTAAATGGATCAAATAACTTGAAGAGAAAGAGGTAGTTTGAAATAATCTAGATGAAAATACTATTGTACTTAAAGATAAATTGAAATATAGCACTTATGTCAAGGGTTTATAATTGGATGAAATATCAAATAAGATCAGGGAACTTGACTCTTTGTTTCCGGAAAAATATAATCTACCTAAAGATAAATTTGAATGAATGAAGAAGTCTCGTGAAGAGAATATTATTACAATTGAAGAAAAGAAAAATCATTCACAATATGAAATGTCTAGAATTGGTAGCTTGGATGGAAAATATTAAGAAGACTCATATTGAAACTTCATAAAAGGAGATAGATGCTACTGGAACTCAATGTTCATTGGAGGATTCTAAGGTTAAAATTCCTCCAATATGTGTTAAGAAGTTCATGACTTCCTTCAATGATCTATCACAATAAGCTGAGAAGAATCAGATACCATTCATATCATCTTTTACTAATGTTACTAAATGTATTATCATGAACAATGTAGTTTTTTTAAATTTTTTTTACAAGTATGGATGGATAAAGATGATAATAAACCTACCACTATAATATGGTTGATAGGAAAGAAGGTCAGTAATTTTTCCCCAAATAGAGAAAAAAAAATCATAAAGAAGACCCAATAGTTTGATATATAAGATATTTGGAAATCAATATTTGTGGGTCAATGGTGGTTTTTCAATAGATTTTCTCATTGTACATTAAATTTTTGGTACAATCCTCAAAATGTAAAAGCACAAAGGAAACCTATTTGAAGGGAGATGAATCCATAGAATAAGAGGCAATATCTATAGGTCTACAAGCATCTCTATATTGTAAAAAAATTTAGCATGATTGATAACATTAGTGATGTATCTAATGGTAGTGGTCACAAGGTTGGTACATGCTCTTCTCAGCATGTATCCAAATATGATAAGAAAAGAAGATGACAAAATCTGACTTGGAATGAAGAAGAAACCTTGGGAAGATATCAGAATAATATTGTGAATATAAATCCTCCTAGGAAGGTACCAATGTATAATGGTGAGAAAACCGTGGATTCTAAATCAATGAAGTTGAAGGATAGTGCTTCCAAAATAACTACTAAGAGGGATGACACTCATAAGAACCCATATTGATGATCCAAATATGCACCCAAAATTATTAATGACATGTTAGTTATCTGACCTAAAGATTTATAAATAATGATAAAAATTGAAGATATGGAAGCTAAATCTAGTGAAAAAGGGAAAGAAAATATTCCACATGATGAATAAAAAGTTCATGAGGGTTTTTCCAAAAAATGAAACTATTTTGTTAAAGAAGTTATATGTGAGAGATGAAAGAAATATGGCCACATTGCAAAAGTTTGTTTAACCTCTCTACTAGAACAAGAAATAATACTCAAGAGGTGTAATAATGTATCATTCATGATGGATATTAAGAAGAAACCTTATCCATGAAAATTATAAAAGGATGTGAGGAGATCCATGTTTCCTCAACATAAATCTGAATAGATTTTTAGATGTGCAAGCATGAATACTGGAGAAAATGGATGAACTTGTTTGAGAAGATAATCTCAACCTTTCTATTCATATTAATAATTAAAGGAGGATCCTCCTTATTCCCTTAATCTTTGACTACTATATTTATTCTTATAATTTAGGTAATTGAAGGTGAATCATTTCCTTAAGGGGAGAATGTGATTCGTAGTAAGTGTCATCAAATCTTGATTTCTAAGATGAATAAGATACCATCCTTGAGTGGTTCATCAATTAATATTTAAATACTAATATGATGGAAGATCAACCATGATGATGTTAAAGAATGTGATGTCCTATTCTGGATAGTCAGGGTAAAGTATATTCCATATTAGTTTGATCTTATTTCTTGGTATTCTTAAGAAAAAATGTTCTGGAAGAACATATTTGGTGAAGTTAGGATTGTTCTCCTATAAGGACTATTACTAGTTGAAGACCCATTCAAGTGTTTTCTCCATACTGGAATGTATTAAAATCCAATCTTGATGAAATCAACCATTTTTAGAATAACGAGAAATGTTTCCCTTAGGGGGGATAAAAATGAAAAAGCTTCCATATTTATTATTTCAATTAATATCAAATATGATTATTTTGGAAATTTCTTGAAGATCATGTTATTGTCCAAGGTATGTCTCTATTAATCTCTTATCCTTGGTTATCAAAAAGAACAAACTTATTACAAAGGTGGGGCAATTAAATTAATCAATGGAATAAGAAATGTGTAAGTTCCCCAAGTTCTCTTATCCTACATATTGCAATTGAATATTTTTGATCTATTTATTGAAGTGAGTGAAGGAGTTTGAGGTTGAATGTTCTTAAAAATATTTTTCTCACATTTAGTAATTACATCTAAGAATGAAAGTTAATAATCACTTAATAAAATTATATGATTTCTTGTTTCTAAAGGTATCATGATCAGTTGGTAATGGGAAAATTTTGTTAATAAATCAAATCATCTTGTTTTCTACACCAAGAACAACTTAATTTGACTTATAGTGTAATTATGGACATATCATTGATTAATTATGGAATTATACCATTTTCATATGAAATTTGTATTTATTTTCAATATGGGGGAGAGAAAGTGAAATTAACGTTTTAAAGGAAAAGGGGAGAGAAAATATAATAGTTCAACATAATGAAACATTCATTTAGAAAGAAAATTGAAGCTATTTCCAACAAATACAAAGGGGGATATTAAAGAGCCCACTTTTTGTAGGGAATGTATTTGTTGTTAATGATTTTCATTGGTAGAAAATGATGATCAATACAATTAGAATATTACATTAATGTCAATATGATAAAGAAAGTCCAAAGTTAATGGAGCTTGGATGAAATACTCAAGTCTTGAAATTCCAAGAAACATGTGAATGGTTTGAATACTTTGAGTTTCATGGTTTTAACTAAATAATTGTTATCGATTCCTTCATGGTGATTCTTTGATAATTGATATGGATTCCTTCATGGTGATTCCAACAGAATTGTTATGGATTAATATAATTGGATGTCATGCTTGAGAAATTCTCCATTTTGTTAACTATGAAGATTTATTAATTGAACCTATGTTCAAAATACACATGTCATAAGTGACACATTATTTACAATAAATAAAAAGGATTATCTGGAGTTCTTTGGAATTTATATTCCAAAAATTAGAGAAGAAGATGCATTGAAGGTCATGAAATATTATAATGTTTAATGAGAACCATGAAAGTGTTATCATGAGGAATATTGACATTTTAGTTTTCATGAAGGATAACCATGCCATATAATTAGTGCAAAAATTCTTAATGATTAATAGATAGTAAGATAGATTTATATTTGAAGATAAATTGTGAAGGGATTGAAGAGTTGTATACTAGTGTTATAAGTGTGGAGGTGTCCATGAATTTCACAATTAATTCCATTATATAAAAGTTTTTTAACTAATTATTTTTGGGGGTTTATTTATATAGTATGGAAAACCTAGTAAGTTGGCCATCCAGTCTCAATTGAGAGCATATGTGGAACACTAGGTCGACCGATCCTGAATAAGACCAGCTAGGCCAACTCACAGGTAGCATGGAGTTCCATGTGTAAGCCATGGTCACGCCTGGAGACATGCATGTCATTGGCCAATAGATTGCAAAGAAGTGGGTGAAGAGAACACCCACAGAACCAGTATGGGGAAGTACCAGGAGTGGGAGAGGATAATTATGAGCCTCTCCCTATAGCTCCTAATTTATATAGCATGGAGAAACTGGGAGAGTTTTTGACATGGGATAGGTTTTTGTTCACACTATTCATTAGTTTAAATAATTGGAATGATCGTGGATATTAAATTCATCTTTCTGTTTACTAATTTAAATTCACACCATCCAAATTGATCATCCATAATAATAAGCTCATCTCTATATAACTTCTTACTCGCTTCACTTTGTTCTTTATTTACCTATTGAGATTTACCTAACTGAGGAGTCATGGTATTTATGTAATCACACTAGCTATCACTATTCTACTAATGATATGTATTATGTTTCCCTCATCCCATCAAAGCATATGACATCTATGAAACCTATGAGTTTTCCCACACAATAGACCCCAGAGCACTGCGAGAAAAGTGCTAAAGATTCTCCATCTAATTGTAATTGTGGCATGCTCTAGGTAGTGTCATACACTGTAGATTTATGTGGTCGAAGAAACCACATTAAAAACATCCAACATTTCTCTTGGTTCTTGGATGAAGGTTCACTGATCCAACTGTCTGCATTTGGGTCACACTCCCACCTTGGAAATAGCTTTCCCACTTTTGCTTCTTACTATTATTAGAGTTCCCACCATTTCTTGTAGGTATCGACATACTTCCTCTACCCATGTCTCATGAGATGTCTATTTCAACCATTTTGGTTCTACTGACCATATATATATAATCTATTATATATATCATGACATTCTTTGAGAGAATTTTATGCCTCATCCCTAATTCAAAAATGTTTTCCTTCAAAAACATACTCACAAAAACTTCAAGTGCGAAGCAGAAAAAATTCATAAATTTAGTAGTATACTCTATCACAGAAAGTTTCTTCTACTTCAGGATGAAAAATTACATCATTCGATGAATTATTACCATTTTAGGATATAATTGTTTGTTGAAAAATTCCTCAAAGTCCTCCCAAGACATTCCTTGGTCTAGTTTATCCTAATATACTAAATCCCACCATTGACATGCAAGATCTTCCAGTATATAAATCTAAAACCTTAATTTCAACTCTGTTGGTGTGCCAATGAAATCACTAATTCAATTCATCATATTCAGACACACCTTATCCTTCTCTATCCCAAAATTACTCATGAATATGGGTGGATTCAACTTCTAGGTATAGATAGAATGAACCACTTTCTTTGGTTCATCCTATTAGTTCCCCATATCCACAGATTGAAAATATTAGACTATAATCTGAACTAGTTATTGTTTAACCTGTGGCTCAGGTGAAACCAAATTCTCATCAACTTATTCTAGTTGGTTTCTACAATGTGTATCGAGTGCTATTTTCTAGAAACATAACAAATTCCACATGTATCACTCTCTAGAAACTGAAGTCTTAAAAATTTAAAATTCTATCAAAGAGAAACTATCAAAACAATTCCTTAAAAAATTAATCATTTCTACATTCAACCATTTTGGAAAAAATTTACCATTATTTTGAAAATTAACTCATTTTTAAAATACCACAACCATTCTCTTTTCAAAATATCCCATTTGAAAAAAATTTCAAATTTTTTGAAAATAAAAACATTTACACCGAATCATTAATCATTACAAAAATTGAAATAGGCACTTCTAGTGTAGATTAATTTATACAATGCATGTCATGATATTATTGTTGGATAAACCCGTGACAATGATATTAAACTCCTATAAGTGTTTCCAAAACACTTGAGACCCAAATATTTGGTATCTTGAAGTTAAACATAAAAAGTTTAGCTATGTATTTTAATGCTCTATATTTCAGGTCCTGAAAATCCTACTCATTTTTACCAACCCCACTCAAGGAATGAACTAAAATGAATTTCAAATCCAAAACCAACACAAATTATACCATCTGTAAGTCAGGGAATAAACAAGCTAATACCACTTTTTTCACACAAATATTTAGACCGACCAAGACTGATACCACTTGTAACATCCCTCCCCTCCTCATTGGCATGAGCTGAGGTGGAATTTCAACTTGGGCTAAAGTGACATACCCAAGGCACCAAAGGAAGGAAATAAATGCCAAGGGCATTAATAAAATTGGGGGATGATTTTACCATTGAAAATAAAAAATCACAACCAAACATTTCATAACCAAAACCACTATTTGATGCATGATGAAAATGTAAAACAACTCATATAATACCATTGATATCAAAACCAAACTAAAACAGAGTACCGAAATAAAAGACTTCTAACATAAAAGTATACAATGGAAAATAAAACAAACAGAGACTCATAAGACTCTAAATACATGACTCTAAGGTCCAAATCCAACTCCAAGTATCACATATCACCACTAAATAAGAGTAATGATTTCAATTTACCTATGTATCAATAAAAAAATCAAAAAAATCATCAAATTTCTAGATCAAGGGTGAGTAATGAAACTTAGTAGATTTCCTCTAATGACTTGCCTACTCATGCCACTAGGATAGAATAAGTTAGCACAATTATATAAAACATCTTATATAAAAATTTTGGAAATATTTCCACATTTTAAATCAAATCCAACTAGTTTTACCCCAGAATAGTTTTCCAAACATAAATATTTTCCTAGTAAAGCACACAAACTATTCATTAAACCATTTTACATTTCTTTTTTGTATACCCATTTCATTCTTACCCAAAAACACACCCATGCAGTCTTCTCTGATAGTTATATACTCATAATAAGTTTCTCATTCATCCACTAAGTCATCACTAAGTGGCCGATCTCCTTATTCCACAGTGACACACACCCCTTATCTAGGGTCATGTCCCTTTTTACCCAATTGAAACACACCCCTTATTTAGGGTCACCTCTAAAGAATAAATTCACACAAACCATATATGCCAAAACCATTTTAAAGAAACCAAATCATTCTATTTCAATAAAACTATTCCTTTATTGAAAATATTTATAACAAACTAATTTCCCAAATTCAACAAATCCATATTTTAAATTTGAAATTTTAAAATCAGGAAGCAAATCCCTTTACCCAACCAATTTCCGAAAACCAAAAACCATCACAAAAGGGGGTTTCAACCATGATTTTCACAACAATTTCACCAAAAATTTCATGAAATTTAAATAATTTGAAACTAATCCTTCATGTTATAATAATTTGAGTTGAGATTGAATCCACCTACCTTGAGAGTTTTGGATAATATGAAGAACAACAAAAAAAATCCCTCAAAATTGGGTTGAATCTCCAAAAACCCACCTTAGATCTCTTCCCTGTCATAAAAAACGCCAAAATATAACCATAATTAGAATAAGAAACCTTGAATCTATCCAAAATGGACTAGATGTCAGAATATGAGAGAGAGAGGATTGTATATTTATGAAAAACTATGAAAAACTACCACAAAAGAAGACTTTCCAAGTAAATCAGGATTCATCGCACCAAGAAAATCCTTTGGATCACCTCCAAATTTATGGGGAAATAATCTTACACCTTTAAGGGGAATAAATACATTGTTAGGGTCAATTTGGAGAAAAAAATGAGGATTTAAACTTAATATCATCCCATATCCACTTTTATTGGATATTGTTTTTAAACATTGCACTGCTAGTTGCACGGTTAGGAAAACTGTGCGCTAACCATGAGCCATCCTATACCTTGAGAAGTACCTCACAGAGTTTTCCAACACATTTAGAAAAACAATGAACCAAAAATGAAAAATATCATTGTATTACTTATCACGATTACTCCTAGGTGGCTGCGCGGTTTGGCCAAACAGTGCACCTTAACTACACACCTACCCTGAGTTCCCTGTCTCATTTTTCATTTTTTCCTTTAGGATTTTCATTGTTTTCACTAAACATTTTACAACCATGAACCTATATAAATTCCCCCAAAACACTCCAAAATTCTTCGAAACCATCCCAAACATAACCCACACACTTTAAATAATTAAAATACATAAATAAAAGATTACATATAAGAAACTGGTGGTGATAAAATGAAGGAGAACCACAAAATATTGTTAGTTCATGAATGTTTAAAGATTAATAAATTTGTAGATGGATTTAAATTTGAAAACAAGTTGTGAAGGTCTTGACGAATTAGTATGGATTCATAGAATTGGATGTCAAACATGACTAATTCTCCATTTTGTTAACTCTGAAGATTTATGAACTGATCCTAAGTTCAAAATTCATGTGTTATAAGAGATGCATTTTTTATATCCAAGAAGAAGGATGATTTTATTTTCTATGGAATTTATATTCCAAAAAGTATAGAATAAGAGGAATTGAAGGTCATGTAGTATTTTAATGTTTTATGAGAACCATGAAAGTGTTATCTTGAGTAACATTGATATTGTAGTTTTCATGTAGTAGAAACACACCATATAATTATTTAATTAAGGGTTAAAGATGAACAAATGGTTAGTTGGATTTATATTTGAAGATAAATTGTAATGGGATTGAATAACTGTTATATAATCATAGTATTGGATTTTACGCTTGATCAATTCTCCATTGTTGTTAACTTTTACGATTTATAAACTGATTCTAAGTTCAAAATACATGTGTCATAAGTGAAAAATTGTTTACAACTAATAATAATGATGTTTTGATGTTCTTTAAAATTTATATTTTTAAATATTATAGAAGAAGATGAATTGAAGGTCATGCAATATTTTAATGTTTCATTAGAACTATGAAATTTTTAACTGGAGGAACATTGAGATTGTAGTTTTCATGAAGGAGAAACACACCATATAATTAGTGGATGAAAGTTTAAATATGTATAAATGGTTACATAAATTTAAATTTGAAGAGAAATTGTGAAGGACTTGAAGAATTGTTATGGATTCATATCAATGGATGTCACGCTTGAAAAAATTTCCACTGTTGTTCACTTTGACGATGGATGAACTAATCCTAAGTTAAAAATGCATGTGTCATAAGTGACACATTATTTACAAAAAATAAGAGGGATTATTTGATGTTACTTAGAATTGATATTTTAAATAGTATGGAAGAAGAGGAATTGAAGGTCATGCAGTATTTTAATGTTACATGAGAACCATGTAAGTGTTAACTTGAGCAATATTGGTCTTTTAGTTTTTATAAAGGATAAACATGTCATATAATTAGTTCATTAAGGGTTAAATATGAATAAATTGTTAGATATATTTATATTTTAATTGAAATTGTGAAGGGATTGATGAATTTTACACTATAGTTATAATTGTAGAGGTAGAATGCATTTTATAATGATTTCCATTATATGAATGGTTTTTAACTAAGTATTTTTTGGTTGTTTATTTAAAAATCATTGCATGAGCTAACCAGCTAGCCTCAAATGAGAGTTTATGTGGGACACAAGGTCAACACACTTAAAGAAGTCTATCCAGGAAAGCATGTAGGAAACATGTTGTTCCCTGTGTACGACATTGGTACCCCCAGAGGCGTTCATGATGTGGGATAATATCACACAAATAAGTGGTTGTAGAGTGTGCCTGTAGAACCATAATGGGTGGTATAGGGTGGGGTAAAGGAGAATTTTGAGCCACTCCATGAAGTGCTTGATATTTATAGTAGAAACTAGGGGAGATTTCTATGTGGGATGGGTTTTTGAACGTACTATTCACCAGTTTAAATAATTGGATCAATTATTTTGGAAAATGAGTTTCATGTGTTTATGAATACATGAATGTGATATGAACACCATAAATGAGTAGTCCAATTGAAAATTAAGAATTCTATGAAATGTATTGTAACATAATGCATGTTCATGGAATTAAAATCTGATTCATTCTTGAATTTAAAGAGATGATTCAAAAAATATAAAGATTGGGATTTGAATGTAGTGAAATGCTTTGATCCCTTTCCAATAAAAGGATAGAAACCTCAACCAAGAGGTATTGCTGCTCGAATTATTTCAAGTGCTCTCATTTTCCTGAAAAATAGTGCCTCTCTAAGACACACTTTTGTGTGAGGAGGAAAAGAGTTATATGACCCTTTGTGGCCTCATGAATAAGGGGATTCCCGCAAAACAATATGGTTTCAAGAAGGAGAAGAATATGTATACATGTGAAAGGTTCTTAAACCCTCATCGTTCTTTGAGAAGGTTGTCTTTTATGTGAATCATTATATGTTCATGAATAATAAATACTATGACCATGAAACTAGGGTGTAAACACTATTTTCATGCATCGTGAAGAAGAGCCAGTTCCATGAAGCTTACTACATAAGCTATAGTACATGAATTTTTTTACTACCAAGGAGTTTCGTGAAGCTATTCCACCTATAAACCATTTCATTAAGATACTACATTTCTAATTGATACACACCATTCATATAAGACCTACATAGGTTGTCTGTACCAAGGGAATAAGACATGCACCTAAGTGCATACTTTCATGAGTAACAAGTGGAACTCAAACGTTTTGGGTTTTCATATGAAAACAAGTGTATTCATGCACATACTATTAAGGATACAATACTATCTTCATACACAATCATTCTTCAAACAACATAAATGATATTTTTATCTATTCCACTACCTCTACATGTGCTCCCTATGAGCACATTAGCCACTCTCTTCATCGGCCCACCCAGAATGACTGACTAGGGGTCAACTGCCCACTTAACTAGTGTTGGTAGTCCCCCTTGATCACACTAGCCACTCTCTTCTTAGGCCTACCCATGAGCACACTAGCCACTATATTCCACTGCCTCTACATGAGCTCCCTATAGGACCTTTCATTACAATTATAACATAGAAAAAAATATTTCATATCAAGACAAATTCACACTTAAATTCAATTTCAACCTACACAATAATTATTCATACAACATAACTATTATTTTTTATTGTTCCCCTAACACTACATGCACTCACTAGGAGCACACTAGCCACTCTCTTCCTCAGCCTGACCATAATGGAATTATAGGGGTCAACTGCCCACCTAAGTAGTGTCGATTGTCCCCTTTTCTATAAGCCTTTTTTTTACATTTAAACCATGAAAAAAAGAAATATTTCATAAATTCAAAACTCACACTAAGATTCAATTCCAACCATACACAATCATTATTCATTATAATAAACTCTTCCAACTAAATATCCTTTCTAAATTATGATTAATTCCCAATAATAATTCAAATGAAGAAAAAAAAACTTTCAATTACTTTTACATAGAATTTTTATCAAACAATTTTATTGACAACAATTACAACACAGATATTAAATTAATCAATTTGGGATCTTCAATCTCCCCCTTTGGTTTTGTTTTCAATACCCATTTCACTATCAAATTCAATGTTTTCTTCTCAAACATATAATTATTTCAAAGATAAATATGGGAAAGAATGAAAAAACTCAACTTATTCTATAACAAATGAACTCTTATTTTTCTTTCCATTAATCTCCTCATTTCATAAGAGATGTCATTTCATAGAAAACAAATTTGGTTTACTTTAGAGGAGAGCATCACTTTTCTTAAAGGAATTATTCATAAATTAATATGTTCTAATTGAACGTGGTAAACCAATATGTATAAAACAAAGGTGATCAATTTAGACATCCAAGATGTCAATATAAATTTTAAATGTGATTCCAACACTAAAAAAATATTTCAGATGCTATTCAAAAGATACTGAATTAATCTCCTACATTCATCTCAATAAATAGACTGAAACTGTCAACTAAAAGAATGCACTTCCCCTTTATTATCAAATTATAAATGTCTCCCATAATGATCCATAATTTTCATTCATAAATAAATAGGAAAAAATTCCTTCCGACTGACAAGATTCAATTTATATGATTTGAAAATATCAAATAAATCCCATACTATAACTTTATATATTCATGTGATACCAATTGTGGTCAGCTCTGGTATTTGTTCAAATTTTCTCCCCTAAGGGGATGAGCTTCATCCATATGCTTCATCATGACTAACTTTCTCCATGAATGATCTTCAAGAATAATTTTATGAGAAATTGAAATAAAAAACTCCATGATGGATAGCCTTATGAATGCTATATATTATTTTCAAATCACTCATATCTTCAGAACTCCCCCTTAATATATTCACCACCTTTAATTCCTTTAATAAAATAATGAACCAAAAAATATTTATGGTAAGAAAGTTGTTATTTAATGATTTTCAATTAGGGAAACAAGGATGAGATTTAACTCCTATCCAAGAAATTATTTTCAATTATACTCTAGATTCATGAAAACTCATCATGCTTGCACCTTCTTTGAATTTCCAAATTTTATCATTTAATGGAAGTATAGACTTCTTGATTTATCCAGCTTTCATCTTAGATGGAATAAGATTCTTCACATTAGCATGTAATGCACTTTCATTATTCTGTTTCTGCTCTAACTTCATAGCCAATTCCGATTGCTCTAGACATTTGACTAAACATTCTTTTTTTTATATGCTCAGACTTCTTCTTATGAATATACTCCTTCTTTATAGTAGAATTATTAACACTATAAGTCACTGGTTCTTTTCCTCTGTTATTCACTAGTTCTATTGGTTTAGAAAACATCATGTATTTTTAATCAATATTCCATGAAATTCTAGACCTTCCACACAAATCTTCATCAATCATAGGGTCTTCCTTTTTAAACAACCTCTCATGAAATTTAAAATTTTCATCTTGATTTTAAAACATCAAATAAACCTTTTTTTTATTTCTGATATTGAATTCATTATCTGCTTTAGCTTGTTTCCAATTAAATTTGTGTATATAACATGTTTTTGGAGGTCAATTATGTGACCTATACTTCCATAGTAGAGGCACCTTTTCTTTGGTGTGGCATTCATACCATCATTCTTCTTGGGTGTAGGTTGCTTCACGGTTTTCATAGCTCTCTTATCTTTCTCACACCCCAAAGAAGTCATTTATTCTTTTGTTCTTTGCCTCTGCATATGTTGTGGCCTTATCATCGCATCAACATATGCATAGTGTAGGGTTATTACATACCAACACTCATTATAATTCTGACCACTTCCATTGAAATAATCATATAAGTATTCAAGTCACTCAAATCTATTCGTGATAGATAAGTTCTTATTCAACTATGAATTATGATTAAATTATGCAGGATTTATCTTCACATCATATATTCACCGCCTTAATACTATCCTTATATAGTTATCATGAATTGACAAATTATGCCATGATTCAATGGCCTGATGCCCAAATTTCCAACAACACCAACACTATCCAACAAATCATGATTTATTCTTATTTGATATAATTCAGTTAGTGTTGGCATTTATTGTTTTTGGATAGTATGATTCTCCATCTAAGATCTTTTTAGAGAATAAGAATTCCTTTTCTTATTCATATACCCATTTGATTATATAATATATTTTTCATTAGTCTTATTTATACATGATTGTCCAGAATTATTTTTGGGACCCATACTTATAGGAAAAACAATATTAGTACAAATAAAATTTTCTGGATCAAGGGTAACCTGATTCAATGATCTTGTAACTTATTTATCATTAGATATTTTTAGACTTTTTTTCACTTGAATGGGTTTTTTTCCGAAAAAATATTCCTTTCAGAATTACTCTTGGAAGATTTTCTGATCTTAGAATTATATGAATATTCAGCTTGGATGATATCTAGATTTATGAACTTGACCTCCAACTCATTATATTTCACATTTAGTGAGTTCATGTGGTCTTCAAGTGATTTCAACATGTCTTCACATTCTTTCATATATTTCAATGTCACTTCTATTTCAAGACATTTCATGTTGAGGAAATTTTTATCATCCTCAATAATTTTTAGTTTTCCTTCCCATTGACTCTTCAAATTCTGAAATCAATCACCATGAATTTGATTTTCTATCATTTGATAATTATTCAACTCTTTAATTATATTTATCTTATCCTTTAGATGGGATTCTTTAAAATTTATGGAGGTTCTGTGTAATTTTTCTTATGCATAGATCACTTCTGTATGAACTAACTCAGTCACATCCTTCTAACAATCATTCCTTTATAATTCATCTCTAATAAAAGTGTGGTTTTATTTTCATTTAAATATAAACTCTTATTTTGATTCTTCAACTAGGATGAATGTCTCATCCTTGTCTTCAATTTAAAAATTACAGTCCTTGATATTCATGGTATCTTTATATGATTCCTCAAGAGTGTGAATCATATCAGTAGAGACCTTCTTAGCTACTTCTTTCTCACATATTTCTTTTCAACTATTCTTCAAAATATGAGAAATGTTTATTGCAAAGTGACACAGTTTCTTCTTTGGCATCCATAATTTATGAGAGACGGTTACATCCTTGAAACTTCTTTTCCAAGATTTTCTCCATTTCCTCATCTTCTTTTTCAAGCTATGACTTTTCATCATATAGTCCCTTGATACAATAAAATATGTAGGTGAAAATATTTATAGGAACATTATTTAGATATTTTTGGATTTATGAGTAAAAAAACTAAGTGATTCAATAAATTATTCTTCATTACTGCTTGAAAATACAAATCAAAATTATCTTTATCACAAAATTTAAAAGATACTGATGATAGACTACCATCATGACTACATTAATATTGTGATGAACCTTCTTTATTCATCATCAGAGTATTTGAACATGCAAAAAGATTTGATCTTCACTTATAGTAATAGAAGCCCCATGGCTGATCCTGCTTTCTTCTCCAATATTTTGTGAGATCTTATTTTTCTTAAAAAATAGATCATCTTTATGGTATCGTTATGTAAAGGGATAGAAATATCCATGAGACTTATGGTATTGAGAAGTAGAGAGGATCTTGCTGGCCTTGAATAAGTGAAAAAAATTCTTGAAGCATCTCGTGAAGAAGAAGACCCATGATCCATCTGGTTTCATGATGAAGATCCACAAACACGTGAATGCTTTACCCAAACCCTTGTGATGCTTCATGAAGGTGATATTGAAGGCACACAAATTGTGCATACTCACTCTTTTTTTGCTTTGTGAAGGAATCAGAATCATGACCCACCATGTTTTCACAAAGAATACCCACACATCCCTTATGGGTAGAAGACCCGTACATCTCTTGCATGAAGAAGAAAAGTTAACCCCGCGGTTTCATGAATAGAAGGACAAAATCACCATGTTTAATTGTTAAGAAGGTATATACTTTGTGTAGGGTTTTTTTTGAAGAAGTAGGAGTTTTCATGATGATGGGAAGTACATATAGGAATTCCATCATGTGCATTATTTGAAGAAACCTGAGGCCCTGTGTTTTTTCAAAGAAGGGGCAGTATGTGTGGTCACATGTGAATAAAGAATAATAACATGTTATAAGTCCTACACTCATTCGTGTGCATATAAATATAATAGAAGAAGAGGAGAGGTGAATAGTGTGCTCGGTTTATTTTAGAACATGTCATACTACATGAATGCACTCATGTGCATAAATTAAAGACACCCAAACCATGTGAAAAGGGAAGAAGAGAAAGGGAAAATATAAATAGGAAGTGTGTGCATGCAAAGATTTATGCCCATTAGGGTTTTCACACAATGTGGAAGAAGTGGAGTGTTCATGCACTCTTGCATGCACATGCATACATGGAATAATTTAAAGAAGATAACCAAGATAGTGGGTGCACTTTTGTAAATAAGAAGAAGTGAAAAAGGGGAGGAGTTCATTCAAATTCCACATGCATGATTTCATGAATACATAAAAAGAATAAAGGACAAGAAGTTAAGTCTGATGATACCTAGTAAGCTGATCCTCATTGTTTGAATAATCACATATGTTCTTGGGGTTATATAAAAATGAAGAATAATTTTTAGTGAATTTAGTTATTTCCCTAAAGAAAAATAAAGAAGAAGAAGAAGTGTGCGTGTCTTTACTGTTTTAATATTATTTCATGTGACAGGTAAAATGGAATAAAAGAATTGAGATCCTAACAAGTTGAAGTGGTAAATGGATAAAATGTGGAATTGGATTAAAAGGAATTCAACACCAATTCACCCCCACCCTCAGTGTTAGTAATATCCCAAACTAGTCCATTCACATGTATTGAGTGTCTTCTAGAATGTAGTGATCAAGCGGTGTATCCATGTTTATGATCAGTGGTAGGCCATGATGGACAAATCGTAAGAGAGAGAGAGAGAGATAGGAATCCTCTGAGTGTCATAAGATTGTGCAAGGCATATGCATATTAGTATTTGATCCCCAATGTAGTGGCATTTAATCGACAGAAGGGTGATGTTTTCTTATAGATGGATCATTCAAGAATGGCATTGGGGAGCTGGTTTTTAGAGAGATAGTGGAGGCATATCAGAGTGTGGTTTTCAGAAATGTTTTCTTTACTCTCATTTGTAATTCATGTTCGGCCATTTATTTTATTTCTTTTTACTCTTTAATTTATAGTGGATATTTCATAATTGCCCAGTGGTTTTTTAATCCTCCGCATCAGAGGGTTTTTCAGCATTAAAAAACTTGGGTGATGATTTATTTATTCTTATTTATATCACTTTCTTATTTCATCAAGTTTCTCACATATTTTTTTTCAAGAGATTTTTGTCCAGAGATAAGGAATCTCCCACAACAAGTGATATAAAATGTGATGGTTTAGGCTAGCAATTTGTAGTGGGAATTTTGGATTATTTCAAGAGGATCAATGGTACATGAGGTAGGATAGGGTTTGGAAAACAAAGTAGGTTGAGAGAGGTATTTCAGGTCTTACACCTAATTATTTTCTTTAGAATGTGTGACTGGTGAATAAATAATTCAAATTGAAGATTGAGGTGATGTGCTAGCTGCACTAGATTTTGATCAGAGAGATTAATATTTTGTGGGTGTGCCATATTGTTTCACAATCATAATCATGGGGGAGCCATATATTTTGGGTTTTGGTATTGTTCAATAGGACATTGAATATTCATATATTGTGAAGACTTTAGTGTTTGGATTTTTTTTATAGGGGAAATCATGTTTCTGTCAGAGTTAGTAAAGGGTATTTTCATTTTTCTATAGAGGATGATGGTTGGTAAAATTAAAATATGTTTTCTTTAAAATGAGTTTTTTGGATGGTATCTCCATTAATGGGCTAAATGGGGACATTTATAGGATTAAAGCTGTGGGTGTTTCCAAATTTTATAGAATATTTTTTTTTAATTTGATATTTCTTTTATCCTATCACACAGATTAGGCTGCATGTATTTCTCATGGAGTGATATATCTTTTATATTTAATTAGATGAGATAAGAGTCTGATTCTTAACATGGTCAAAACATGGTAATTTGGAAATTTAAGATATAATATTTTATATCTTATCTGTATTGGAAAAAGGAAATTGTGAAGGCTTTAAAAGGGGAAGCAACTAGTTGCGAACAAAGAGGGAGCTGCTCGAGATGTAGTCCACCAGGATCAAGGGGAAATGAGCCACCACATTTATGATAGACCATGTGACACATTATTGATTGAGACTAAATAATCAACACAGGATCTATGATGTGATGGGATACCGTGTTTGAGGTTTCATCTACTATGCTTTGAAATTAAACAAGTGAGAAGTAGAAACAACATGATCAATGATTTGGGGTCATGCCTCAACAATATGCTTAACTACACGAGGAACACCCAGAGAATACTCTCTAAACATAGTTGTAAACAAATCATTGGAGATCTTTTACCACTTTTGTCTAGCCTTCTCTTGATAGATATCCTGAAGGTGATACATCAGCTATATGCATCCATGTCCTCATGTTGCTTTAAAATATTATTTCACATGGATGATAGAATGAAACATGTACATCTATAGAATCATTCTAATTATTCTCATAAATTTTTAAATCTTTATCACTAGCCTAATTTCCAAGTGCTATAGGAAAAGGTTCTTGCAGAACATATAATTTCATTTCTAGGTGATGGATAACTCATAGGCGTCTTTTCCACTCTTGGAAATCTATGTCAGTGAGAAGGTTGTCCTTATCAAGTATGGATATAAATGATATGTTTAATTTCATTTTAATTTTTTTTTGAAAAAATAATATATAATGAATTTTAGTACTTTATCTAATAATATTTAGACAAATAAATAAATATTTTTTTTATTAATCACCTACTATTTAATCAAAACCCAATATCCCTCACCATTAGATTTATAATATCCTCTTTATTGGATATTCAAGTGGTAAGGATCCATATTTCCATTCTCATTTCCCCAACATTGGTTGGTCAAGAAACTTGAATGGTTTTCGGTAGTAATTCCAAATTCCAAATGCATTGACTCATTGTTCCTTGATCTTTTGAGCAGAAACCCAAATCCTGAGATCCTTAATTGAATTTAATCAACCATTGCCTCCTAGTTACACAATGTCATGCTTTGGAAGTCAAAACTTGATGTGAACTAAGTTAATTTAACCCAGAACACCAATTTAGAATTCCCCAATAATTCACATCACCCCAACTTTGGTTGATCAAGCACTTTGAACTATGGTTCGATTTTAATTGAGGTAGTGAAATGCTACACTGAGTTAATATATATTATTAATGATTTTTATCCATTTATGAATAAATTTACACTTAATATATTTATCAAATTCTTGTTAATATTAAGTGGGTTTACTTCTGTAATTAACAACATCTTAGATGACATTTATGCACAATCTAGTTCATTTTAGTTCTATCGTGCATGCTTGTTAATTCATTAATTATGTGATCACAACAAAACATCTATAATGAAATGACCATAAAACATGAAAGAAATAAAATAACAATGTGATATGATCATGAGCTTTAATAATGGTTAGTTTAACTAGTAGTTGATAAAATAATCGTTGAATTAGGAGAAAAACACATTGAACCAATTATGGTTCATGTTACAACTTTCCACATGTCCCCCCATGTATCTCTCTTGGATTGTTTTTTCCTTGGATCCTAGCATGAACTGCCTCCACTAACATGGATGATCTATTCTTCACATATTATTTTTCTCACATGTAAGTGTGGGGAAAAGGGTTTTATATAAAAGAATCCATGGTCACATAGACCCTTACATAATATGAGGAGAGTAGGCATGAATACCAACAATTTTAGTTAATAATAAATTAAATGAAACCAATCACAAAGAATGATATGGTCTATTCTCTTGATCATCCACATGAATGTAATGAATTACATATTTAATAAAACTAGTAGTCAATCTTAATCATTTTTATTTAAGATAAATCACCCTCGAATAAATTAATTATCTTTTTTAATAAATAAATTCTTTTATCTTAATAATAATTTGAATTTCCTTGATATTCTCATCAATCATAATTTTAAACAAATTAAATAAATTCATTTAAAATTAATTGTGTTCATAAATGTACCTTGGGGAAATATAGTGAATACCCATCTGATTCTACCAAATAAGTATTATTCCCTTACACTGTGGACTCTTATTACATGTGGCATACACGAAATATCACGTACCTTCATGACGTGTAGTTCACCTTAGTGATTACATGAATTACATTATTTTTATGTCATATGTTATGATCCAATGCACACGAAGTAACAACTAATATGCGACTCACACAAGATGTGTAGATTTGAACATTACATAGATATTAATTAAACATTAACACACACACACACACATATATATAACTCATCACATGGTGTGTCTTTTTAACTTAATTACCACACATAAGAACATGTCAGTAAGGTTTTAATAGTATAATAAATAAATTTTAAATCTATGTAATTTAGTATAAGTACACAACATATGTATTTGAGCAATATTTCATGTACATGTCTCACCGTATATCAGAGGAACATGACTATGGACTTGGTGTGTAAATCATTCCTCATAAAATGGATTACATGGAGTCTCTCATAGGCTACATGGCATGTGATCTCTAAAGTACAAGGTCACTAGTAATGTAATCCATGTATGAAATACATGGACCATTTGTGAATTAAGAGGACTAAACACTACCCACATCGGCTACACGGTGTGCACTCCGTCTGACCATGCGCCAGGATAGCCCAATCAACACGCGGTGTAAGTTATAAATGAATCGTGTTTCATTAATGAAAACAACATGAATTAATTCCAAATTATTTCCTAATGCATTGAACACAACAACACGATGTGTACTAATGTGTTATCTAGCCAGAATCCTTGGAACCTCTGGATGATCTCTTCAATTTTATTTTATCATAAAATTAATCATATTGATTAGATCGAAGAGAAATAAAGGTGGAAGAAACAGATCTTACAATTCGGAATAAAAAAAACCATTAAATGTGAATTGAAAATGAAATAAAATTCATAAATAAATAAATAGTTATAAATAATTATGTGACCACTCTGATACCACTTGTAGGTTCTAGGAATAGAGGAATCATATGATGGGTCATGGCCTGTATTTCTTTTTGTCATGATCAATGATCTATTTGAGATATACATGATGATAAACTTTGTGTTCAAGAGAATTGAATCAATGAAGACATAAAGTAGAAATCACACAGAAACCAGAAGGGAGGATAATGACATATTATTTATAATTAATTTAATTAATTAAATAATTACCTTTTATGGAATTCTTTCTTCATTGATGGATCTAGAAATAGATCTACATTGTAACATCATTTCATTGTAGGAATCAAGTATAGATTCCCACTATCATTGATCCATGCATGTTACATGAATCTCAAGACATCCTCAAAGGAATCTTTGGGCACTAGCACAAAAAATACTATTGCCTGCATTGTTCGCCTTTGATTTCCAGGAAAACTGCTTCTAAAGCATTCTCCTTGATCTCTCTTGACTTGAGAGGATTCAGTGGGGGAAGATCGATCTCTGTTATTAAGATAATTCTTGGAGAAGATAGCTCTCTAGGGACTTAGAGGATTCTCAAAATTCATTGTTCACAATAAAAAAATGAATTATTTCATAAGAAAATAATATAATTGGGATTATATATTTCTAGTATTAGAAATAAATAATTGCACAAGTGCCCCTTATTATTTATCTAATCCCTTACAGACGCCCATGTCAAAAAATAATAATATTATTATTTATCGACAAGCGATTAACATTTATAATTAAATTAAATATTATTTAATCAAATAATATTCAATATTATTATTTCTAACTGGACCTAAAAGCTTGGTCTGTCATTCCTCCATAATAATTATCGGGCCTTGAGTAATGACTCTTTATTTATTAAATAAATATTACTACATTATTATCCAATAAGTAAACAAATATTATATTTACTAAAAGGTAAATAAATATTTATAGTACATTGTGGCCATAGATTCATTTAGGATATATCATTTCCATCAAAGTGCATGTGATATCATCTTCTGCTAAAGAACATAAGAGATAAATCTTTTATCACATTATTCATTAACACAATACTACTGATGACACACCCAACATATTCTACCTCATCACGAACATATGTCATCAAAATTTTCATTAATACATACAAGTACATGGATTATAATATTCATTAATAATAATCTTAAAGTCTAAGGATTAATGCACAAGTTCGTATATAGGAATATACAAGGGCACATATAAATGTGGATTTCCTACCATCGAGTCTCATTCTCATAATATCCTACACCTGATATTACCAAGGGAATACACCATGAGAAGGTGCCTCAAATTATTATGAGTATCCACCCCTAATAGCATGTATCATTTTTATCCATCAAATTATATCATCAGTATATAGAACATATATTCAAGAATAGTGTATTAGCACTTCTGGGTTCCAATCATTTAGGGTATACCTACCTGTCAGGGGTGATGTCAACCACTCTTATTCATAAGGTATCTAAACATGTCAATAAAAATTTGGCCCCCTATAATCCAGAAGAAAAATCTACTCAAACCCCCCGAACAACCCCTACCCCATGCCCCTTGGGGATACCTCTCCCCTCTTGAATTAAAATGAGGATATTATTTCCCCCTCAGTGAAGGGACATAAAAAAATTCAGATGTGGAAGAGGAAACTAATGGGGGACTATGGAAGTGATTTAAATATGTTGAAAAATAGTGGGTCTGAAAGACACATGGAGGATTCATTAGTTTTTGAGGAATTCCCCAAAATATGTAGAGTAATGGAAGATGGATCCCTACTTGAAATCTCATAGTTGTATGTTGTAAACAAGTAAATTAATCCATGTTTCCTTCTACTGTGTAAAGTAATCTTTGTTTACTCCTACTGTGTAATGTAATCTTTGTTTCCTCCTTCCAGGTAATGTAATCTTTGTTTCCTCCTACCGTGTAATTTAATCTTTGTTTACTTCTAATCCTTGATGTAATCTGTGTTAAAATAGATTAACCATTTCCACCGCTCTATTTATCTCTCAATATACTCTCAGAATTCCAATAAAACGCATACCCCAAATGAGCCCGTTCTTGAGTATTTATAGGCAAATCACCACCAAACAAAATTGTACGCACAATATCTGTTTTGAGACTACATTATATACTGCATTACTTCTGCTTGGTGTTCATTTTATCATGAAAACTAATTTTCTTGAGTTTTCAATCATAATGTAATGGACAAAATGATCAAATAAAGCTCAGGCGCATGACTGGAGAAAACCGACGTCGTGGCATGGAGATCTCTGTGAGTAGGTGATTTGGGGTTGGATTAGGGAAGAAGATGACATCAAGATAATATCAGACAAATCTTCAAAAATTTATCGAACGATCGGATGGTTGGGAGAAACATTTGGGATAGCTAAGACGATCGCACGACCCAGATTATAATCCCATAGACCACACGGTTGAGGCTTTTCTATAGGTATAGTGAACCACTAAAATATGCTCCCGCATCGAAATTAATTCCTATTACATGGCTCCTTTATAACACAAGGGAAATTGTTCTATATGAATTATTAGTAATAGAAAATATATATCTACTCCTACAAATTCTTGTTTCGTGCTCTACCACTGATGCCTTCTGCCTTTGCACCTCGTGGGAACCGTATTAACTTGTTGCTTCTTGGGGTAGGATGACCAAATAATTTAACCATACTTCATAAAAAATAATTAATAAAGCTAATTTTTCAACTAGATTCAATGCCAACCATACACAATCATTCTTCATACAACATAGCTGAAATTTTTCTTTGTTCCACTACCTCTGCGTGCGCTCCCTATGAGAACACTAGCCACTCTCTTCCATGGCCCACCCATAATGGATGACTAGGGGTCGACTTACCACCTATGAATTGTCGACAATCCCCCATGAGCACACTTTTCACTCTCTTCCTTTTCATTTAAAAAAGCTCCCTATTGGCCCTTTTCTTACAATTAATCCATGAAAAAAATATATTTCATATCAAGCCAAATTCACAATTAGATTCAATGTCAACCACACACAATCATTCTTCATACATTATAACTAATATTTTTTCATTGTTCCTATGACACTACATATGCTCCCTATGAGCACACTAGCCACTCTCTTCCTCGACCTACCCATAGTGGCAGGCTAGGTGTCAACTACCCACCTAAGTAGTTTTGGAAGGACCCTTTTCTATAGGCCCTTTATTTACATTTAAACAATTAAAAAACAAATATTTCATAGAAAAAAAATTCACACTAAGATTCAATGCCAAGAATTCACTTCCCCTTTATGACTAAACATTATTTTGGTATATGATCAGACTTCTTCTTGTGTGTTGAATCCTTCTTTACAGTATCGTTATTAACAGTAGAAGTCACTAGTGCTTTTTCGTTGTTCTTTACATGTCCTATTTGTTTAGGCAACCACCTCATGTATTTTTCAGTAATATTACCTGAAATTATACACCTTCCACAAAAATCATCATAAATCTTAGGTTCTTCCTTTTTAAACAACCTCTCATGAAATTCAAAATTTTCATCTTGACTTTCAATCATAAAATCATACTTTTTATTTGTTTCTGAGATTTATTTCATTTTCTGCATCAACTTTCATCCAATAGAATTTGTGTTTATAACATGTTTTTGAAGGTCCATTATGCGACCTCATATTCCATAGTAAATGCAACTTTTCTTTGGAATCTCATTCATATCATCATTATTCATGGGTGTAGGATGTTTCATAGTTTTCTTAGCTATCTCCTCTTTCTCACACCCTAAAGAAGCCTTTTATGCTTTTGTTCTTTGCCTCTGCATATGTTTTGGCCTTGTCATCATATCAGAATATGAATAGTGTAGGGTTAGTACATACCAACACTCATTATAATTGTGACCACTTCTCTTACAATAATCATATAAGTATTTCAGGCACTCAAATTTATTCTTGAAAGATAAATTATTCTTTATCTATGAATTATGATTAAATTCTGTAGGATTTATCTTCTTATTAGATCTACTCCACCTTAATACTGGCCTTCTATAGTTATCATGAATTGAAAAATTATGACAATATTCAATGGTATAAAGTCCAAATTTCAAACAACACCAACACTATCCAACAAATCTTTATTTATTCTTCTTCAATACAATTCGGTTAGTTTTGGAATCTTGTTATTTTTGGATAGTATGATTCTTAATATGAGATCTTTGAAGGGAAAAAGAATTAATACTCTTCTTCATATCCACATTAGATGATATAGTATATTTTTCATCATTCTTCTTCACCCATGATTGTCCAGAATTCTTTTTGGAACCTATACTTATAGATGAAAAAATATTAGAACAAATAAAATATTTTGGATCAAGGGTTACCTAATTCAATGATATTTCAAATGATTTATCCTTAGATAATATCATACTATTTTTTTTCACTTGAATGGTTTTTTTCCTAAATAAGAATCCTTTTAGAATTATTCATGGAAGATTTTATGATCTCAGTATTATATGAAGATTCAGCTTGGATCTCCTCTAGATTTCTCAACATGACCTCCAACTCATGATCTTTAAAATTCAGATAGTTCTTATGGTCTTCATGTGGTTTCAAAATATCTTAACATTCTTTCATATTTTTCAAATTCACTTACATTTCAAGGAACTTCATGATGAAATTTTTTTTATCATCCTCAATAATTTTTAGTTTCCGTTCCCATTGACTCTTCATATTCTAAACTCGATCATCATGAATTTGACTTGCTATCAATTGATAATTATTCAAATATTTAATTATATTTATTTTATCCTCTATATGGGATTATTTAACATTTATGGATGTTTTGTGTAATTTTTATAATGCACGGATCACTTCTTTATAAACTACCTTAGTCACATCCTTCTCAAAATCATTCCTTTATAATTCATCTTCAATAAAAGTGAGGTTTTCATTGCATTTAAATATAAACTCTTCTTTTTTTCTTAAACTAGGATGAATGTCTCATCCTTGTCTTAAATTTAAAAATGAGAGGCCTTGATAATCAAGGTATCTTTATATGATTTCTCAAGTGTGTTAATCATCTCATTACAGACCTTCTCAGTTACTTCTTTCTCACAAATTTCTTTTCAATTACTCTTCAACATATGAGAAATGTTTATTGAAAATTGATACAGTTTCTTCTTTGTCATAAATTATTTGTGAGAGAAGTTTACATCCTTGAAACTTATTTTCCAAGGCTTGCTCTATTTCCTCATATTATTTTTCAAGCTATGACTTTTCATCATATAGTCCCGAGATAACAGAAATTATGTAGGTGATAACTTTTATAGGAACATTATTTTGATATTTTTTGATTTCTAAATAAAAATGACTAAGTGATTCAATAAATTCTTCTTATTACTACTTGAAAAATACTCATCAAAAGGATCTTTATCGCCTGATTTAACATATACTAATGATAGACTACCATTATGACTATATTTAGATTGTGATAAACCCTCTTTATACTTAAAATTATTTCTCATTTTCTTGGCTCTTTCTTCTTTCTGTTCTTTATGTATTTTTTAAATACCTTCATGTTGGTACTGACAAATATAGGAAATGAACATCCCATATGAAACAAATCTATTACTTCTTTGAATTCAAAAATTCACTTCATATAAGTCAGATACAAAAAACAGGAGAAATAAGATAGATCCAATTAAAGGTGTGACCTATGCTCTCATACCAATTGAAGTGTCCATTGGATCATGAAAGTACACTGAGAGGGGGGTGAATTAGTGTACACAAATTTTACCAATATTTCATTTCTTCTCTCTTACTCCTTTTTAATTTGAACCTCTGTACTTGTTATAATGAATGGATCTTCCCTTTTTACAAGCACAATTATACTACATGCAAGACAGAAAGTAAATGTAGCACAACACAAAATATTTTTACAAGGTTCTCCCCTGAGATAGGTGACTATGTCCGTGTTGTGTTCAGGATGATTTGAGACACAAATTCTCCACTAGAAATCAATAAAAAATTATAAGTGGGTTGGTCAGGTATCACCCAAAAAACCAAGGTGGGTAGGTATGAAGATTTTCCCAAATTATATAGGAATCCGACAAATGTTCATTATACTGGAATTTCACCATTTCTCTACAATTAAAACATTGAACATAATGAGAAATATCACAAGAACATCAAGCTGTCACTGCAATACAAAATTGATCCTACACTTCAAACCACTAAAATAAACCTATTCTCTAGTTTCTCACATCAACTAAAAATCTATGACTCCCAGTGAATATAATCAACAACACTACATTCATTTCATTTCAATATGTTGTCCTAAATTAGTTGAAGTTATCACTTCCACCTCAAGTCACTAAAATATCAGAATGAACAACTAAAGATACACTAATGAACTATAAATCTACTTATTCTTGGATTCACTAAAAAATATTTATTTATCTCAACTCAATTATTATTCACAATGACATAGTGTGTTCTCCATGCATGAAATTCTCATTACCACCTGAAGATATTTAGTGCATGTAATTATCCCCACTATTTCTATGTCTTTTTTTTGTGAAATAAAAAACATAACAACAGTATATATTCTCTTGAACTTCATTGTGAAATAACACAATTCTAGGACATACACACAAATATTTTTCCCACTTTAATCTCCATCACACTTTCATGCATTCATTATTTCATGTACATGCATACTTCAACACACACTTATTTTTAAAAATAACCCGTACCTTCTTTAATCTAATTCAAGTTATTATATAACCACATATTCATGATCTTACTCACCATCTTCACACACACATTGAATAAAACACAGTGTCCACTTTTATGTTTCTTTGTACACACACCTTGTATGCACATACAAACTATTTTTTTATCCAATATATTCAAATCTTAAGTCATCACATGTGAATGGGCATGCATATGCACACATGCACTATTCAAAGTCTATCAAGAAAATTAACACTACCTTCTCATATAAGGATCATATGTGCATGGACTTCTCCTTCAAACTCACTGTAGTTATACCTTCATGTACAAAAACTTGAATGGGTTTTGGTTGTTAATGCATTCCAGTCTTTGCGCACATGTGTGTGTGAATCGCATTATATACTTTCTAATTATTAATGAATGAACTGGGACCTTTCTCATGGAAGACAAGTGGGCACAAATTCCTACTTCTTCTCACAAACTAGGGAGGCGTGTAAATAAATCAACCTGCTGTTAATGTAGTTAACACTTCCCCATTATGGGTTATCTCTTTATATTTTCATTGAGTCCACTATTTCATGAAAGTGGATTCTATGCCCACTATGCCACCTGTCAATCCGATGAACACTTCCCCTTCATGGGACCTCTCTTTAAATGTGCATTGAGTCTGATATTTCATGAAAGTAGATTTTGAGTCTGTTTTTGCACCTATCAATGCGATGAACACTTCCCCTTTATGGTTTCTCACTTTATCTATGCATTTATTCAACTGTTTCATGAAACTAGATGTTGTGTTAACATGCCCCATACTTGTTCCAATGTCACAGAATCCATGACTGAAAGTGGTGAATGGGGAAGAAGCTCAATGATCACCTCAAACTATCAAATTTTGTGAAACTAGATTCATGAACCTAGGGTGGAGATAACCATTCCCAACATAAATTTAAATCGGTGCACTGATGTCAGGGATGAGAATCATCCATCTTCTTCATCATCACTGTCTTTTTTCATGAATGATCTTCAGGAATAATTTTATGAGAAATTGAAACATAGAAATCCATGATGGATATCCTTATGAATGCTGTATAATATTTTCAATGCACTCATATCTTGAGGAACCCCCCTTAATATATTCATCACCTTCAATTCCTTGCATAAAATAAACAAACACAAAATATTTATGGGAATAAAGTGGTTATTTAATGATTTTAAATTAGAGAAACTAGGATGAGATTTATCTCTCAACCTAGAAATTATTTTCAATTCTACAGTAGATCTATGAAAACTCATCATGCTTGCTCCTTATTTGACTTTCCAATGTTTTTAATTTATTGGAAGTATGGACTTATTGATTTCTCCAGCTTCCATCTTAGATGGAATAAGCTTCTTCACATTATCAAGTAATGCACTTTCATTATTCTGTTTCTACTCCAACTTCATAGCCAATTCCAATTACTCTATCCATATGACTAAAAATTATTTTGATATATGCTCAGACTTCATCTTATATGTTGAATCCTTCTTTACAGTAGCATAATATATAATATATGTCACTGGTTCTTTTCCTTTGTTCTTCACTTGTTCTATTTATTTAGGAAACCACCTCATGTATTTTTCATCAATATTCCCTAAAATTCCGCACCTTCCACACAAATCTTCAACAATCATAGGTTCTTCCTTTTTAAACAACCTCTCATGTAATTCAAAATTTTCATCTTGATTTTCAATCATCAAATCAACCTTTTTATTTTTTTCTGAGATTGATTTCATTTTCTACATCAGATAGCTTCCAATAGCATTTTTGTTTATAAAATATTTGTGAAGGTACATTATGTGACCTCTTCTTCCATAGTAGAGGAACCTTTTCTTTGGAGTGACATTCATATCATCATTATTCTTCTGTGTAGGTTGCTTCACAATTTTCTTATCTCTCTTCTCCTTCTCACACCCCAAAGAAGCCTTTTTTACTTTTGTTCTTTGCGTCTGCATATGTTTTGTCCTTTTCATCATATCACAATATTCATAGTGCTGGGTTAGTACATACGAACACTCATTATAATTGTGACCACTTCTCTTTCAATAATCATATAAGTATTCTAGGCACTAAAATCTCTTCTTGATAGATAAATTATTCTTCATATTTCAATTATGATTAAATTCAGTAGGATTTTGATTCTCATCAAATCTACTCCACCTTAATAATACACTTATATAGTTATCATGAATTGAAAAATTATGAAAAGATTCAATGGCATGGAGCCCAAATTTCAAACAACACCAACACAATCCAAAAAAATGTGGATTTATTATTTTTTGATACAATTCAGTTAGTTTTTGCATCTTGATTTTTTTGATACTATGAGTCTTCATCTGAGATCTTTGAAGGGAACAAGAATTAATACTCTTCTTAATATCCACATTTAATTATATAATAGATTCTTCATGAGTTTTCTCCACCCATAATTTCCCAGAATTCTTTTTGGAAACCATACATATAGAAGATAAAATATTAGTACATATAAAATATTCTTGATCAAGGGTTACCTAATTTAATGATATTTCAACTGATTTATCTTTAAATAATATGAGACTCTTTTTTCCACTTTGAATGAGTTTTTCCATAAAAAATACTCCTTGCAGAATTACTCCTAGAAGCTTTTTTTATCTTAGCATCTATAGAGATTTATCTTGGATGATCTCAAGATTTATCAACTTAACCTCCAACTCATGATATTTTATATTTAGAGAGTTCTTATGGTATTCAATTGATTTCAACATATCTTCACATTTTTTCAAAATTTTCAAATTCACTTCAATTTCAAGACATTTCATGTTGAAGAATTTTTTATAATCCTCAACAATTTTCAGTTTTTCTAACCATTGAATCTTCATATTCTGAACTTGATCATAATGAATTTGATTTTCTATTAGTTGATAATTATTCAACTCTTTAATTATATTTATCTTATCCTCTAGATGGGACTGTTTAACCTTTATTGAGGTTTTGTGTAATTTTTCCAATTCACAGATAACTTCTGTATGAACTACCTCAGTCACATCCTTCTCACTATCATTAATTTATAATTCATCTTCAATAAAAGTGAGATTTTCATTAAATTTAAATATAAAATCTTCTTTTAATTCTTCAATTAGGATGAATGCCTCATCCTTGTCTTCAATTTAAAAATGAGAGTCCTTGATATTCATGGTATCTTTATATAATTCCTCAAGATTGTGAATCATCTCAGTATGGACCTTCTCAGTTACTTATTTCTTACATGTTTCTTTTCAATTGTTCTTCAACATATGAGAAATGTTTATTGCAAAGTGATACAGTTTCTTCTTTGGCATCAATAACTTGTGAGAGAATTTTACATCCTTGAAACTTATTTTCCAAGTCTTTCTCCATTTCCTTAACTTCTTTTTAACAAAATGACTTTTCATCATATAGTCCCTTGATAAAAGAAAATATGTAGGTGACAACTTTGATAGGAAAATTATTTAGATATTTTTTTATTTCTGAATAAAAATCACTGAGTGATTCAATAAATTCTTATTATTACTACTTGAAAAATACTCATCAAAAGAATATTTATCACCTGATTTAACAAATACTAATGATAGTATACCATTATGACTATATTCAGATAATGATAAACCCTATTTCTTCTTCATATTATTCCTCAGTTTCTTGCCTCTTTCTTCTTTCTGTTCTTCAAGGTTTTTTTGAGACCTCCATCTTGGCTCTAACAGAGATAGAAAATGAACATACCATTTGAATAAACTCTATTACTTCTTTGAATTCAAAAATTCACTTCATATAAGTCTAATACAAACAACTAGAACAGTAAGATAGATCTAATAAAAGGTGTAACCTATGATCTGATACCAACTGAAGTGTCCATTGGATCATGAAAGTACACTGAGAAGGGGGGTGGGTGAATTAGTATTCACATATTTTAGCAATATTTCATATCTTCTCTCTTACCCCTTTTTAATTTTAACCTCTACACTTGTTATAATGAATGGATCTTCCTTGTTTACAAGTACAATTATACTACAAGCAATACAGAAAGTAAATATAGCACAAAATAAAATATTTTTACAAGGTTCTCCCATGAGATAGGTGACTATGTCCTTTCTGTGTTCGGGATGATTCGAGACACAAATTGTCCACTAGAAATCAATCAAAAATTACAAGTGGGTTGGTCAGGTATCACCCCAAAAACATAAGTGGGTAAGTATGAACCTTTTCCAAAATTATACAGGAATCCCACCAATGTTCATTATACTGTAATCCCACCATTGTTCTACAATTAAAACATTTAACACAATGAGAAATATCACAAGAGCTTCAAGATATCAGTACAATACAAAATTGATCCTCCATTTTAAGCCACAAAAATAAACCTATTCTACACTTTCTCACTTAAACTAAAAATCTAAGACTGCTAGTGAATATAGTCAACAACACTACATTCAAGTTGTTTCAATATGCTCTCGTAAATTTGTTGAAGTTATCAATTCCACATTAAGTCACTGCAATATCAAAATGAACAACTAAAGATACATCAATGAATTGTAAATCTTCTTATTATTTTCTTCACAAAAAAACATTGATTCATCTCAACTCAATTATTACACACAACAACATAGTGTGTTCTCCATGCATGCAATTCTCATCATCACATGCTGATATTTAGTGCTTGTAATTTTCCCCACAATTTCTTTGTCTTATTTGTGAAATAAAAAATGCACAATAATATATATTCTCTTGAACTTATTTGTGAAATAACACAATTCTAGGACATACCCACAAATATTATTCACACTTTTGTCACCTTCACACTTTCAGGCATTCATTATTTCATGTACATGCATACTTCAGCACACACTTATTTTTACAAATAACCCATACCATCGGCAAGCTTATTCTAGTTATTATATAACCACATATGCATGAGCTTACTCACCATCTTCACACACACATTTAATACAACATAGTGTCCACTATTATTTTTCTTTGTACACACACCTTGTATGCAGAAACACAATGTTTATTTATCCAACATCATTAAATCCTAAGTCATAACATGTGCATGGGCATGGATATTCACACATACACTATTCAAAGTGTGTCAAGAAAATCAAAATTTCATTCACAAATAAATATCTTAAGTGTGTTGAATACCCTTCAAACTTGTTGTAGTTCTACCTCATGTACGAAAACCTGAATAGGGTTTGGTTGTTAATGGGTGCAAGTCTTTGTGCACAGGTTTATTTAAATCTCATTATATAATTTCTAATTCTTAATGAATGAACTGGAACATTATTCATAGAATACAAGTGGGCACAAATTCTTACTTCTTTGCAAAAACCAGTGAGGCATGTAAATAAATCAACCTACTATTAATGTGGTGAACACTTCCCCATTATGGGTTATCTCTTTATATTTGCATTGAGTCCGCTGTTTCATGAAAGTGGCTTCTGAGCCCACTATGCCACCTGTCAATGTGATGAACAATTACCCTTCATGAGATCTCTCTTTATATGTGCATTGAGTCTACTATTTCATGAAATCAGCTGCTGAGTTTGTTGTGCCACCAATCAATGTGATGAACATTTCCCCTTTATGGGTTCTCTCTTTATCTATGCATTGAGTCCACTATTTCACGAAATTCAATGCTGAGTTAACATGTCTTATACTTGTTCCAATGTCATTGAAGCCATGATGGAATGTGGTGAATCGGGATGAACCTCAATGATCACCTCAAACTATCAAATTTTGTGAAACCAAAATCCTGAACAAAGGGTGGAGAGTACCATTCCCAACTTAAATTTAAATCGATGCACTGATGGCAGAGAGGAGAGAGTAAATCCCCAATAGTGCGATGGAGTATACCAGTTACCCCAATAATAGTAATGATTTTAAAGGGATATGGAATAGTAAATAAAGAGAATTATATGCTTGATGATATTGAAGGTGAGTGAAATATAAATATGTATGTATTGTTATTTTTTTAAATTTTTTTTTAGTAAATCTGTATGTATTTTCTAGTGATTATTTGAGTATATATGGTTATACCGGTATGTATTCACTAGTCTTTTCCATGTATTGGACAATGGGTGCGGGATGGGGGAGAGGTGGAGTTATGTCATGATGGTGGATATTCCATTTAAGGATTTCATTAATATATTATACCATGTTATATTTTTTCCCTCCTACCCAATATTGTAATCTTTATTAATATTGATTAACTATTTTAAAAATGAATTAGTTATTATATTATATCTCATTCTCCTACTCCCACTATCTTTGATTTATCATATGGATATTTTTGTTTTCTTGACCGATGTTTTTTTGGGTGAACCATCAACATGCATGGGTAGGTGGTGGTTCCACATGGCTCATGGCATTACTTTGGTGGCATGGAAGTGGTGAAGTGGTGTCACATCGGACTTCACCGAGCACCTCCTTCATTCGATATTCAAATTTTCCAGATTATCCCCAAAATGGATTTATGAGGGACATATCAACCTCCCAAGATGGTCTATGGAGTTTGGGTCCTTTAATAGTGGACAATGGATTAATTTCGAGCTTCCAGGGAGGTGAAGATGGTTCTCTATGGTGTTGGAGCGATGTTAAAGTCACCAAGGGCCGACTGTGGGTGCTGGAGGATGAGGACCCTTTGTGTCCAAGGTGTGGGGGACAGGAGTCATGCGAGATGATGTCATCATGATTAAAATGAACATTGGACCTGTTATTTTCTCCCACATCAAAAAGGAAAATGGGGAAATGATGTTTTATTATTAAAGGTAGGGGAATGGCCTTACCAATATGTCCATCAGCAACGACCTATAACATCAATATATATGAACAGATACTTCTCACACAACCTCTAATTTAGCTTCATTTCCCTAAGGATGGATATCTCTCCTATATAGAACTCATTTCACCTATCATGAGATTAGAATGTTAAAATAATAATCAGTAATTATAAATAATATCACAAATACCAATTCATATTATATATATATATATATTTAAATAAACTCAATTTTTAATTTTTGATAATTTGATAAAACAAATAATTTTTCTAGAACCTCCTTGCATAGGATTTAATGATGACTCTCCCTACTCCAGATCCACTCACCTCCTATTGTTCTGGCTGGTTCAAATAATAACCATGAAGTCTAATAAAACTCAAAATACAAATACATTGTTTTTTTATAAATTTAAATCCACTTCAACTTTTTAGTTTCAATTTCCCATAATTTTATAAAGTAATTAATTTCATGTTCATATTCATTAAAAATCCATTTAAAACAATTGAAAATTTCTAAATACATTGGAGAGGCATCCCAAACCCCTCGATGCATCAGATTTAATGGTGGATATCCCATCTTGAGCTCGGTTCACCTCATGTTGCGTTTGGAGGGTTCAAATAATAATCATGAATTTTAAATAAAATTTCAAATAAAAAGACATCATTTTTTATTAATTTAAATTAATTTAAATTAATTTCAATTTTTTAGTTTTAATTTCCAAAAATTTGATAAAATAATAATTTCATATTCATATTCATTAAAAATCCATTTAAAATCATTGAAAATTTCTAATGCCATGGGAGTGGAATCCCAGACACCTCCATGCACGTGGTTTAATGTTGGATCTCCTGGCTCAAGCTTGGCTCACCTCATGTTAGCTTGGGTGGTTCAAATAATAATCACAAAGTCTAAATAGAATTCCAAATACAAATACATCATTTTGTTATCAATTTAAATCATCTTCAATGTTTTAGTTTCAATTTCCCATAATTTGATGAAAAAAATAAATTATTATTCATATTCATTAAAAGCCCATTTAAAATCATTGAAAATTTGTTAAAGGCTTTGGAGGGTATCCCAAATCACTCTATGGATGGGATTTAATGCTGGCTCTCCCATCTTGAGATCGGTTCACCTCATGGTGGATTTCCCAATTTGAATAATAATCATGATGTCTAAATAAAATTCCAAAAAGAAATACATTGGTTTTTTAACAATTTAAATCATCTCCAATCAATCAGTTGCAATATCCCATAATTTGGTAAAATAAAAAAATTTCTATTCATATTTCTTAAATACCCATTTGAAATCATTTAAATTTTCTAAACACATGGGAGAGGCATCCCTAATGCCTATGTGCATGATATTTAATGTTGGATCAACGTGATAAAGCTCAGTTCTCCCCATGTTTTCTTCTATTATTCAAATAATAATAATTAAGTCTGAACAAAATTCCAAATAAAAATAAAATGTTTTTTTATTAATTTAAATCGACTTCAATGTTTGTGTTTTAATTTTATATAATTTGATAAAATAAATAATTTCATGTTAATATTCATTAAAAATCCATTTAAAATCATAGAAATTTCTAAATACATGGGAGGGGCATCCCAAATGCCACCACATATAGGATTTAATGCTAGATCTCCCATATCGAGCTCGGTTCACCTCATTTTTCATTGGATGGTGAAAATAATTATCATGTAGTCTAAATAGAATTCCAAATACAAATACATATTTGTTTTATAATTTTAAATAAACTTTAATGTTTCAGTTTTAATTTCCCACAATTTGATAAAACAAATAATTTCATGTTCATATTCATTAAAAATCCATTTAAAATCATTGAAAATTTATAAAGGCATGGGAGGGGAATCCCAAATTCTTTGATTCATGGGATTTAATGATGGATATCTCAATTCAGGCTCAGTTCACCTCATGTAGGCTTAGCTAATTAAAATAATAATCATGAAGTCAAAATAAAATTATAAATACAAATAATTAATTTTTATGAATTTAAATCAACATTAATGTTCTATTTCAATTTCACTTAATTTGATAAAAAATAATCTTATGTTTATATTCATTAAAAATACATTAATATAATTGAAAATTTCTAAAGGCATTGGAGAGCATCACCAATGCCTCTTTGTATGGGATTTAATGACATCTCCACTGACTTAAGCTTAGTTTACTATATTTCAGCTGATTATAATTTGGGTCAGACAAAACATTGTATTTATTAGTTCACAACACATTTATATTATTGTGTCTGGTAGAAGAAGAAGATTGTGAAGCTTTTAGTTTGATGCTGGTAGGAAGTAATAAATGATATATTCATGCTGTTTGAAAGTAACAAAGTGAAGAAGAAGTTTGTGGAACAAAAAAGAAAAACTGTGACATCCAATAGCTATCAAAAAGTGGAATAATCTATTGGTGTTACAAACCTTTATCAACAAAAAGGATATTATTTTAAAAGGTAGTATATAGATCCATCTAAGTGTTGTAAAACTTGCCCGATCATTTTAATATAGTGAATTGAAAATGAAAGGGTATTTCCCACTTGATATGACTATATCTAAATTACTAAATTCTTTTGGTTGCGTGGTCAGGATTATTTTCTATAAAATTTCAAGGACTATATGTAACACCCCAAGCTTCCACGATATGCTTCTCTTTGAATAATACAATATCTTGTGTTGTACACAACTTTGAGTTCTAGCACACCACGACAAATCAAACTAGCCGTTATGAATTTTAATACCTTTTTTTTTGAAATTTTATAAATTTTATTTTTCAAAATGGACTTTATTTTTGGATTTGGAATATCAAAATTATCTTAGGATGAATTTTTGGTATTTTTCTGAAAACTTTCAATTTTTGATGAATATTGAAAAATGATGCATTATTGTTTTAAAAAAAGGTTTTATTTATATAATAATTTCCTTTATTTAAATTTATTTTAAGTCAAAATAGATACATAATACATACATAAGTTCAATATAATTCATTGGATTCATTTTATAATAAGATTATATGTATAAAAGTTTATTGAACTTTTTACTATCTTTTACCCACCTTCGAGGCACATTTGAAAATTTGTATAAAATGTAATTATACCTCTTTTGTGAAGTTAATTTCAAAAATCCAAGAGACACGATTGAAATACGTAAGTAAAATGTGGTTCAATAAGATGAAAATAATTTTTGGTGAATACTAACTTTTGAATTTTATTTACCATGGTTAAAAGTAAATTGGGAAATTAAAGGTAAAAATGATATTATAATTACCCTAACTCATGTCCTAATTCTATTGGATACGTTTATTTCGACCAAAATCAACCTTAGGAAAAAAATATTATCCTTTTGGTCCACTTGGATTAGATTAGTATATTTATTATTATTTTATTTAAAGAAGAGTTAAATGTGTTAAATTTAAAGTTTAATAACAAAACCATTTTTAATATAGGGTTATAAAAAATATAAATTAGACTATAAATATTAATTATAAAGATAAAAATATTTCCTATATAATTTTATTTTATTTATAATTTTTAAAAATTTAATAACTAAATTTTTTTATGACATAATGATGATGGAGTAACTACATTATTAATGAAATATTAAAATAATTGATATTATAAATATCCAAATAAATGTAAATTGGGAATTTTGATTCATTACACTAATTTTCTAGGTTAATATTACATTATAGTGTTTATTAAATATTCTTTTTGAATATATAAAGTTTTTATGACTTTCACAAAAACAAAATACTAAATAGTGTCAAAATTGACATAAATGAGTTTTTAAAGAAATACTATATTATTAATTGATATAATATTCCTAAAATCTAATGTTTGGAAAAAGTACATAGATAAGATTAGATATATCAATAATTAAACAATTGTGATTTCTTGTATTTTTATAGTATGTTTATTAACCATTTATTATAATTATACAACGAGCCATGGTAAATGTCAAACTATTTAACTAAGAGTTAAATCTAAAAGATAAGGATAATATGGTGACATAAACTTGTCTAAAACATATTTATTGAGAGTATTTAGACCCATACCCACCTTATACTCGAAATAAGTCCATTTGGATCCGTTATAAACTGAAAATGATTTTATGATAAAATAATATTTCAATCTTTTCCGAAGGTTCCCCTCACCTCTTTTATAAAAGTGCACTTTCCATTATCTTAATTTCACACCTCCAAAACCATTTGGATCATCCAAAACCTACAAAAATATCCTCCCAACTACACTAAATTCATCCTATAGGATTTATTTTGAACATAATTCCATCTAAAGGAGCCCTTTTGATCAAATCAAATGGAAGCACCCGAAGAAGAGGCAATAATTTCATCACCTCTTTCAAAGTTATCTTCATATTACACTTCTTATTTAATTATTGTTTCCATACCAAAATAATAACTCAAATACCTTCAACATAATCTGATATTATTATAAATATGGTACAACCATATTCATTATTCTATCCATCCTATGAATGACAAATTCAACATACGTTTGTACGTACGGCTTACCGTCTCCACGTCGTGGTGTAGTTGTTATTCAACACTTTATTACATGGATGGGTATAATGATGATGTATGATTGATTTAAATAATAAATATAAAATTTTAGTTATTCTTTATATATGATATAACATCCAATTATATAATATTTAAAATTAAATTGAATGATATTGTCACTCGTGCGTACGTACGGATTACCATCTCCAAGAATGCGATGAGATTCATTCCCCATTATAACCAATCAAGAATTATTTTCAATTTATGATTAAAAAAATGTTTAATAACTTAATATAATTCTGGATATGAATAAAATACATCATATACATAACAAACATTGCTTCTGTAACAAAACTTATAAAGGAAAATGAATCAGGTAACACCCGACACAATGATACTACTGAAATTTTATTAAAAAAACAATATTAAAAGATCATATATAATATCATATTTATGTATATGGATCTTTTATAATTTAATAACAATTATTTAACTATTATATAAGAGGTTAACATACCCTCGACCAATGATAAGGACAAGGTAATGGGTTTTCATCTCAATTCTTATTCCCGTGAGATTCATGCTATATTGTCACTATTTCTTTTTGTATGATGTATGTACTGCCCATGATTGTATTATTTGTGTAATATAATTTAATTTATGTTTATTTAAATATTCATTTTATGATCCTTATTTCATGGGGTGTATGTTTCGTAAGTTAACAAATCAGTAAGGGAATTTCTAATTTCAATTCCCACTCGCTGGGTTTTACGCATACTTCATTCATCATTTTAATCCAAGATTATGTGTGAAATCACTATTTATTTATTTATGTAGGAATTTCCACTCCACTTTATGTGTATATACATTTGATACACATAATCACTCCATTGATAAATTCTCAATTCATTGATGTGAACTTGATAAGGTCCATCTTAACTAAATTTCCATTCATTGTATTAAACATCCAAGTCATTGGTTTGGTTTTTATAAGAATATGTGTGAATTTCCTATTGTTTATTTAGAATAAATACCCAATAATATTTAGTGTAATTATATTTTTCACACATAATTATTTCATTGATTTATCCTTAATCTAGGGATACAATATTTATAAGTGATTTCATCTCAATTTACATTCCATTGAGACTTCTTTGTTGTTATGCGCCAATTCACTTTTATATAGTGTTCATACTGTACATTGACATACTATATCATGAATCCCTTTATTCTCATGATATTATAATGTTTTTATTACCTAAAATATTTATATTCTAGCATCTCTCATTTTGTTAGGAACTCTAACTAAAATATCATTTTAAATGTTTTAAAGATTTATTATTCTAAATATTTCTCATTAATGTCCATGTTTTAATAATGGTTTTACGGATTTATTTATATGGACATAAATGTTTTAAAATTAAAATTACTTTTAAAAGTTTCAAAGTGGTACGGGACACTTGGATTCAAAAATCTCTTTTAAATGACTTATTCATAAATAGTCTGACTTTTAAATGTTTTCAAGAAAAAGGGGATATTTATCTCAAATAGTTTTACTGATTATTTTCATCTATTTCAATATCTCTCATTTTATTTTATTCTTGATAGAGATTGATTTATTATAATACAATCTTTCATATTGTACTGAATGGGTTATGTTTGACTGTGTAAGTTCTCTTTTTATACCATTCATCATTTGTGGTTAAAGTATTGAAATTTAGTATTCTAGTTTTAATATGAATGTTTAGATTATGTTTCTCCCTTTTCATATGAGGAATTTATTGGACATAGTAAGTGATGGGTGGACCTTCTATAGCTCCTCGATGCATCAGTAGGTCTCATGAGACAAACTAGTGTCTTGGCGCAAGGCCTTGACAAAATCTTATTTGTAGTCTTGGCACGAGGCCTTGAGAATGTGGTTATGATGTCCAGAATTATGTATTCTATCATTATGAAATTGTTTATTGAGATTTCATGTGATTATTATACTAGTAGAATATCCATATGAATATGTAAAAGGAATTATTTGATTTATCTTTTCCATATTATGTTGATGTCTATGTTTAAAAGGATTGTGTTTTAGTCTTATACATTTCCATAAATATTTATGCTTATTTATGATAGTTTCCACTATATTGTTATCCTTACTGAGAATCTGAGCTTACCCCTTTCTTATGTTTTGTTTTTCCCAGGATGTGAAGAAGTATATTATGATTAACCTGCAGGAATAGTCTAAGAGATATAATATTTTTCAAAGGAGACACAATGTTGTTGTTTTTCATTTGATAATGTAATTTAAAACTTTTGTATATATCTAGTACTTCCACGACTACTAAACTAATATGTCTTTAGAGACATGATTTAATGTTATCATTCCAATGTTATATAATAATGCAACAACTTTGGGTAAATAGGGTCAGGGCGTTACAATTGATGTCAGAGAAAGTTTAGTACAAACCATGGAAACTATATTTAGAAAAACTCTGATTAGATAACATTACCCTAATATAGACATTGAGGATTATTATAGAAGAACTTCATAGAATTTTGGTAATGTATAGATTTTGTGAGTTTTCTACGAAATACAACCCTATCTGGATACGAGTAGGTAGAGGTGGCTCTGACACAGATGTACCTATGAGTGAAAACTCTGACAAGGAGTTTCATGATTGACTAGGGTATCCTGGTACACGACAACGGGCCTTCCTGACTATTGGTTACAACACTCCCGGGGGATATGCTTAGGATAATTCACATTTTCCTTACACAATTATTTGAAGGATTTTAATATAATATGAGAATAAATAACATTGGTTAATCCTAATGTGTTTTAGATTGAAAATAAGGTGTCCTGATATTCTCTAAATGGTTTTATGACTCACACTATGCTTTATAGTTTTAGTTAATGGATGGATTCCATGGAAGACATAGTGACATTGAACAAGATGTACAAGGTGGTGGAAATGAGAAACAAAATGGAATGTTGATAGGCGTAAAATATATCATGTTTATTCCAAATTAGTTTTCCAAAAATATCATCAACAACATATACATTAACCAACTCCCGAACTCAACAAAGAAGAGAAAGGAAAAGAATGATAAGAGCTCTAGAAGTGGAGACCATGGAGAAAAGAATGCTCAATTTCCATCATCCAGGAAATGTGGAAGGAGACACCCAAGAAAATGTCTCAATGAAACAAATAAATTCTTTATGTGTGCTAAAGAATGACATAAATTAAATAATTACTGAGAAAAAATGAAGAGTATTATTGAAGAAAATAAAAATGATCCTAAGAATCCAATTACAATCATTTTCTATAAATGAAGAGGAAATTTTCATTACCCGAGTCAATTCCCTATTCTATAGGATAACCTCTAGGTCATGGAAGAACCTATGTGGAAATAAATGGAATAAGAAATGATAAAATGTAGTAATGATATTTTTTTATTGGATTGCTTTGGAAGACATTTCTCTTGTATGTGTAACCATGAAGTTTTTTATGTGAAAATGATATTGAGGTAGAATTATCTTTTCATTTGTGGATATAATTATAAAGAACTATTTGGGTTCATATGATCCTTGAATTGAGTAAATTACAGGTTATTACTTTTTGGGATGAAAATGTGAGGTATGAGATATCATTTCTGGTTAAAATATGTTAGGGTTATTTTTGAGGAATTTATCTAATTTTTTGGAAGGTTATAAAACTAAATAGTTTTTAAAAAAGGGCAACACATATACCACGTGACAACCAGTCATGTCGGACAAAGCTGTAGGAATCGAACCCACAACCAAGGTGTGACTGGGATTTATCACCTACCACTGGACTACGTGAAGTCCTTGGTTAGTTTGACAAATTATTTTGAGTTAAATGATTTTATGGATCAAGATTATTTTGATTTTTGGAACTTATTATTTATCAAATGGATATCCTTAGTATAGGAAAGTGATTTGGTGATTAAATGATAAAATTTATTTGGAAGACATTTTCTATTTTGGGAACACTATCTACCTAAGGAAAATAGAATACTATGGGATTTCATTTGAGGACTAATGGTTGATTTTTTTTTATTTTGGAAGAATCTATGTTTTTATTGTCAACTTATAGTGATTTGGGTTATTTATGGAAATGATTAACCTATCATAGAGAATAAGTGACATGGTTAATTAGTTTTATGTATGTGAATTTAAGAGTAGTTGATGTTATTTGGAAATAAATGTTATGATTTTTCATGGAAGACTATGTAATTAAATCCTTGTGAATTTTGGGTTTCAAACATAGTTTGGATTATTTTAAAAAATTATAAGGAAATTGTTTATTTAATGGTCTTTGTTGAACTTTTGGCATTGTTTGTATAATTTTGGAGATTAAGAGTAATATTTATTTCTCTAAAGGATTATCCTTTTTTTGGGATCATCTAACATTGTACTAACCATTTTTGTTTTGGTTAATCTCAAAATACAAGGGAAATATATAGTTCACCCTTTGTGGATTGTTTGATTCTCTAGAAGTTGATTCTGGAACTTTAGGTGTGACCAAGTCATCTTGAATACTCTTTGTTTGGAAAAAAGACGAGTTAGTGGTAGAAATTTATTAAAGGATGAAACTATAATTGTAAAGTAAGTATATCTCCTTATGTTCTTAGTAAATATCATAAATAAATTCCTCAACTATATAAAAAATAACTTAAAACAAAAAACTTTGTCCGTTTAATTTTCCTACTGGGAAATTAATGACCGTGTAACCCATAATAAATTTATCATTTTTTGGTAGTTAGCTTTCTCATAATAATGTTTTATATCACCCTCCATCATAACTTTATGGTTTGTTTTCTCTTCTATATCCATGTTTTCCTACATGGAACCCTAAAAAGGGTTATCTCAGGTGACCTTTGTACTTCTCTTTCATTATTTTAAATTGATAGTATTGTTGACACCTTTTCTGATTTGGGTTTTCAAAAAATATATTTTGAAATGTCAAACCCCTATTTTTTGTTTCCGAGTTTAAATTTTGAGGACAAAATTATTGGGAGTGGATAATGTGACACCCTAAGCATCTATTGTATACTTCTCATTGGGTAATACCATAGCTTGCATTGTACATAACTTCGAGTTCTAACAAACCATGACAGTTAAAACTAGCTGTTATGAATAGTAATACCCACTTATATAAATTTATAAATTTTATTTCTTAAAATGGACTTCATTTTTGGATTCTTAATATCAAAATTAACATAAGATGAATTTTTGTTATTTTTCTTAAAACCTTCAATTTTTGATGAATAATGAAAAATGATGCGTTATTGTTTAAAACAGACTTTTTATTTAAATAAATATTTATTTTATTTAAATTTATATTAATTAGAAATAGATACATAATACCTATATAAGTTCAATATAATTTATTGGAGTCATTTTATAATAATATTATATGTATAAAATTTTATTGAACTTTTTACCGTCCTTTACCCACCTTCTAGGCACATTTGCAAATTTGCCTAAAATGTAATTTTACCGCTTCTGTGAATTGAATTTCAAAAATCTAAGATACACGGTTGACATAAGTAAGTAAAATTTGGTTCAATAAGATGATTTTTTTGGTGAATAGTAACATTTGAATTTTCTTTACCATAGTTAAAAGTAAATAGGGTAATAAAATGTAAAAATTATATTATAATTACCATAAAACATGTCTAAATTATATTGTATAAATGTAATTTGACTAGAATTAACCTTAGGAATAAAATATCATCCTTTTGGTCCAATTGGATTAGATTAGGATATTTATTATTATTTTATTTTATGAAGAGTTAAAAGTGTTAAATTCAATGTTTAATAAATAAACTATTTTTAATGTAGGGCTATGAAAAATATAAATTCGACTATAAATATTCATTAGAAAGCTAACAATATTTCGTACAGAATGATATTTTATTTATAATTTTTAGACATTAAATAATTAAATTTATTTATGACACAATGATGATGCAGTAATTGCCTTATTAATAGAAGATTAAAACAATTGATAGTATAAATATCCAAATAAATTTAAATTGAAACTTTTGATTCATTTCGCTAATTTTATAGGTTAATATGACATGTTATGATTGATTAAATAAATTTAGTTCTAAGTGATAATATTTTTATGACTTTCACAAAAACAAAATACTAAATAGTGTCGAAATTGACATAAAGAGTTTTTAAAACAAATACTATATTTGTAACTGATATAGTATTCCTAAAATCTAAGGTTCAACCAAAGTACATAGATAAGGTTGGATATATCAATAATGAACCACTTGGGGTTTGATTGGATTTTTATATTAAGTTTATTAACCATTTATTATAATAATACAAGAAGACATGATAAATGTCAAACTATTTAACAAAGAGTTAAATCTAAAAGATAAGGTTAATATGGAGACCTAAACTTGTATAAAACCTATTATTTGAGAGTATTTCGACCCATTTCCACCATATCCTTGAAATAAATCCATTTGGAGCCATTATAAACTAAAAATGATTTTATAATAAAATAATATTTCAATCATTTCCTAAGGTGACCTTCACCTCTCTTATAAAAGGGCACTTCTCCTTCTCTTAATTTCACACCTCCAAATTCATTTGGCTCGGCCAAAATCTTACAAAATATCCTCCCAACTACCCTAAATTCATCCTAGTGGCCTTCCTTTGATCATAAAGCCAACCTATGGATCACTTTTTATCAAATCAAAAGGAAGCACCCGAAGAAGAGGTAAAAATTTCATCACCTTTTTTGAATTATCTTCTTCTTCTTCCACTTCCCCATTCTTTGTTGTTTGCATAAAAAAATAATAACTCTAGTGCCTTCTACATATTGTGATGTTATTATAAATATGGTAAAACCATATTCATTATTCTATCCATCCTATTAATGATGAAGTCACCATACGTGCGTACGTACGACTTACCGTGTCCACATCATGGTGTTGTTGTTATTCAATACTTAATTATTTGGATGGATATAATAATGATGTATAATTAATTTAAATAATAAACATAACTTTTTAATGATTCTTTATATATGATATCACATCCAATTATATATAATTTCACCTTTAATTGAATGATATTGTTGCTTGTGCGTACGTATGGATTCCCATCTCCACGAACGTGATGAGATTCATTCCCCATCTTAACCATTCAAGAATAATTTTCATTTGATGATTAAAAATAATGTTTAAGAACTTAATATAATTATGTATATAAATTAAATGCATACTTTACATAACAAACATGGATTATTTAACAAAATATATAAAGGAAAACAAATCAGTTAACACCCAAAACAATGATACTGATGAAATTTTAATAACAAAACAATATTAGAAGATAAGGGTAATCTTAACTAAATTTCCACTCATTGAGTTAAACATCCAAGTCATTGGTTTTGTTTTTACAAGAATATGTGTGAATTTACTTTGATTTATTTACACTAAATACCCAATCATATTGAGTGTAATTATATTTTTCAGACATAATTATGTCATTGATTTATCCTTAATCTAAGGATATAGTCTTTATGAGGGATTTCATCTCAATTTATGTTCCATTGAGACTTCTTTGTTGCTATTAACCAATTAAATTTTATATGGTGTATATACTGTACTTTGACATAGTATATCATGAATCCCTTTATTATCTTCATATTATAAAGTTTTGATTACCTCAATTATTTGTATTCAAGCATCTCTCATTTGGTTAGGAACTCTAACTAAAATATCATTTTAAATGTTTTAAAGATTTATTCTTATAAATATTTCTCATTAATGTCCATGTTTTAAAAATGGTTTGAAGGATTTATTAATATGGACATGAATGTTTTAAAATTAGAAATCATTTTAAAAGTTTCAAAGTGGTATGGGACACTTTGACTCAAAAATATCTTTTAAACGACTTCTTGATAAATATTCCAACATTTAAATTTTTTCAAGAAAAAGGGGTTATTTCTCTTAAATAGTTTTACTGATTATTTTCATCTATTTCAATATCCCTCATTTTATTTTATTCTTGATAGATATTGATTTTTTATAATACAATCTTCCAGATTGTGTTGAATGAGTTATGTTTGACTGTGGATGTGCTATTTTTATACCATTCATGGTTTTTGGTTAAAGTATTAACATTTCATATGCTAGTTTTAATACAAAAGTTTAGCTTATGTTTCTCCCTTTTCATATGAGGAATGTATTGGACTTAGTAAGTGATAGGTGGATCCTACTATAGCTCCTCAATGAATCGGTAGGTCTCATGAGAAAAACTAGTGTCTGGGTACAAGTCCTTGAAAAAATATTATTTTTTGTCTTGGAATGAGGCTTTTACTATGTGGTTATGATGTCCGACATTATGAATTCCATTCTTATGAAATTTGATATTGAGATTTCATGTGATTATTCTACTTGTAGAATATCCATGTGAATAAGTAAATGGAATTATTTGATTTATCTCTTCCATATTATGCTAATGTTTATGTTTAAAAGTCTTGTGTTTTAGTCTTATACATTGCCTTAAATGTTTATGCTTATTTATTATAGTTTTCACAATATTGTTATCCTTAAAGAGAATTTGAGATCACCCCTTTCTTATGTTTTATTTTTTCCAGGATGTGAAGAAGTATATTATGATTAACCTGTAGGAATAGGCTAAGGTATATAAGAGTGTTCAAAGGAGACACAATTTTATTGTTTTCCATTTGATAATGTAATGCAAAAATTATTCATGTATCTAGTACTTCCAAGGCTACTAAACTAATCGGTCTTTTGAGACATGACCTATTGTGATCATGCCACTGTTATGTAATAAGACACTAACTTTGGGTAACTAGGGTAAAGGCGTTACACTCGACACTATTAGGGATTGGTGAGACCTTGTAAAAATGTCACATGGTTGTCTTTACTGCTTTAATATTCTTGCATGTGATAGGTAAAAGAGAATAATAGAATCAATTTCCTAATAGGTCAAATAGGTAAAGGGATAAAATATTGAATTGGATTAAAAAGTATCCAACACTGATTCACCCCCTCTTAGTGTTAGGAATATCCCAAACTGGTCCATTCACATGTATTGAGGAAAGGTTCACCTCTGTTAAATTTTCTACATTGAAATCAAATCTCTTTAAAAGACTTGAGTTTGACTCCTCACTCAAAAATAAAGTTTAGTTTTAGTGAAGATTTAGTTACCTCTAAGAAAAAATATATATCTATGAAGACCATGATGAACAGGAAAATAAAGAGAAGATAAAGTTGAAGAAGAAGTCCCTCTTATCTAAATAAGAGGAAGTATATATTTCTCTATGCCTTGCTGACAATGAAGACATATCTGACTTGTAAAGTAATGAGAATGTGGCTCAAGTTTCCACCAAGAATATGGATAACCTTCCAACCTCTAACGATAAGTAGTTATGTGCTATTACATTTATAAAAATTCCTCAAGATAGAAATACTAGAACATGTGGTGATGATGATCAATCTATGTCTTGTCAAGAAATATCAGTTGACATATTAAGAGTTATTATGCATGGTATTTCTGAATAAAGGAAATATCTTGTTTGTGGAGTCATTCAATGCATTAAGTAAGAGATCACCCACCTGTAAGAAGAAACCATTATTTTAGATAATACCTAGCAAAAAAATTTGGGTGTCTAAAACTCTCTAAATAGGTTGGAACCTTTGAAGAAACAAAAAGGGAACTTGAAATAATTTCCTCAAAATAGATCAAATAATTTGAAGAGAAAGAGGGAGTTAAAAAGACTCTAGAAGAAAATACTCATGCACTTGAAGATAAATTGAAATATAGCCCTAATTTCAAGGGTTTATAATTGGAATAAATATCAAATAAGATCAAGGAACTTGACTCTTTGATTTAGGACAAAGATAAGATACCTAAAGATAAAGTTGAATGAATGAAGATGTCTTGTGAAGAGAATATTATTACAATTGAAGAAAATAAAATCATTCACAATATGAAATGTCAATAATAGGTAGCTCAGTTGGCCAATATTAAGAAGACTCATATTGAAACTTCATAAAAGGATATAGATTCAACTGGTAATCAATTTTCATTGGATTATTATAAGGTTAAAATACCTGAAATATGTGTTAAGAAGATCATGAATTCCTTCAATGATTTATCACAAGAAGCTGAGAAAAATTAGGTACCATTCATATCATCTTTTACTAATGTTACTAAATTTATTATCATGAACAATGTAGTTTTTAAAAAAATTTGAACAAGTATTGATGAATAAATATGATAATAAACCAACCACCATGACTAATGTGGATAGGAAAGAGGGTTTGTAATTTTTTCCCCAAAGAGTGAAAAAAAATTATAAAGAAGACCCAACGGTTTGATATATAAGATATCAGGAAATTAATATTTTTGGGTCAATGGTGGTTCTTCAATAGATTTTCACATTGTGCATTAAATTTTTGGTAAAATCCTCAAAATTTAAAAGCACAATGGAAGCCTATCTGAAGGAGGATGAATCCATAAAATAAGAGGCAACATCCACAGGTCCAGAAGAATCTCTATACTGTAATAAAATTATAATGCTTGATAAAATTAGTGATGTTTTCAATGGTAGTGGTCACAAGGGTGGTACATTCTCATCTCAAATTGCATCCAAATATGATTATAAATGAAGATCACAAAATATGACTTGGAAAGAAGAAGAAACCTTGGGAAGATATCAGAATAATATTGTGAATATAAATCCTCCCATGAAGGTACCAATGTATAATGGTGATAAAACCGTGTATTATAATCAATGATGTTGAAGGCTAGTGCTTACAAAATAACTACTAAGAGGGATGAAACTCAGAAGAACCCATATAGATGATCCAAACATGCACCCAAAATTCCGAATGAAATTTTAGTTATCTGGCCTACAGATTTAGAAAGAATGATAAAAATTGAATATAAAGAAGATAAAGCTAGTGAAAAATGGAAAGAAAATATTCCACATGATGAATAAAAATTTCATGAGGGGTTTTCTAGAAAATGAAACTCTTATGTTAAAGAAGTTATATGTTAGATATGCAAGAAATCAGATGACATTGCAAAAGTTTTTTTAACCTCACTACGAGAACAAGAAACAATCCTCAAGAGGTGTAATAATGTATCATCTATGAAGTTTGTTAAGAAGAAAAATTATCCACACAAAGTATAAGAGGATGTGATGAGATCCATGTTTCCTCATCATGAATTAGAGCATATGTTTAGACATGAAAGCATGAATACTAGAGAAAATTCAGGAACTTGTTTGAGAAGATAATGTCAACCATTCTATTCATTTGAATGAAGAAAGGAGGATCCGCCTTATTCCCTTAATATTTGACTATATTATTTTCTATAATAATTTATGGAATTGATGGTGAATCATATTATTAGGGGGAGAATGTGATAAGTAGTAAGTTATTTCAAATCATGATTTCTAATATGAAGAAGATACCATCCTTGAATTATTAATCAATTGATATCTAAATACTAATATGATGGAGGATCAACCTTGAAGAAGTTAAATAATTTGACGTCCTATTTTGGATATTCAGGGTAAATTACATTCCATTTTGGATTGATCTTATATCTTGGTATTCTTAATAAAAAATTTTCTAGAAGAACATATTTGGTGAAGTTGAGATTGTTGTCCTATAATGACTATCACAAGTTGAAGACCCATTCAAGTGTATTCTCCATTCTGTAATGTCTTCAAATCCAATCATGATGAGATCAACCATTATGAGGATAATGAGAAATTTTTCCCTTGAGGGGTATACAAATGAATAAGCTTCTAGAATTATTATTTCAATTAATATAAAATTTGATTATTTTGGAAAATGCTTGAAGATCATGTCATTGGTCAAGGTATGTCTCTATTAATATCTTATCCTTGGTTATCAAAAATAAAAAACTTATTACAAAGGGAGGTCAATTAAATTAATCAATGTCATAAGAAATGTGGAAGTTCCCCAAGTTCTCTTATCCTACCTATTGAACATGAATATTTTTGATATATTTATTGATGTGAGTGAAAGAATTTGAGGTTAACTGTTCTTAAATTTTTTTTTCTCACATTTAGTATTTACATCCAAGAATGAAAGTGAATAATCCTTGAATAAAATTATATGAGTTCTTATTTATTAAGGTATCATGATTAGTTGGTAATGGGAAACTTTTGTTACTAAATCATATCCTCTTATTTTCTACACTGAGAACCACTTAAGTTGACTTCGAGTGAAATGATGGATTGGTCATTAATTAAGTATGGAATGATACCATTTTCCTATGAAATTTTTATTTATTATCAATAAGGGGGAGAGAATGTGAAATGAATGTTTGAAATGAAAAAGGGAGAGAGAATATAATAGTTCCACATATTGAAACATTCATTAGGAAAGAACATTGAAGGTATTTCCAATAAATAAAAATGGGGAGATTGAAGATCCCACTTTGTGTATGGAATGTATTTGTTGTAAATTATTTTCATTGGTGGAAAATGATGATCAATACAGTTGGAAGATTAAATTGATGTTAATATGATAAAGAAGTTCCAAATTTAATGGAGCTTGGATGAAATAATCAAGTCTTGAAATTCCAAGAAACATGTGAATGGTTTGAAGACTTTGAGTTTTATGGTGTTAACTAAAGATTTGTTATGGATTACTTCATGGTGACTCTTGGATAATTGTTAAGGATTCCTTCATGGTGATTCATACATAATTTTTATGGATTAATAGAATTGGATTTCATGCTTGAGAAAATATACATTTTGTTAACTATGAATATTGAAGAATTGAAACTAAGTTCAAAATACATATGTCATAAGTTACACATTGTTTAAAATAAAGAAGAAGAATTATTTGGCATTATTTGGAATTTATATTCCAAAAATTAGAGAATAATATGAATTAAAGGTTATGAAATATTATATTTTTTAATGAGAACCATGAAAGTTTTATCATGTGGAACATTAATATTTTAGTTTGCATGAAGGAGAACCATGACATATAATTAGTGCATGAAGGCATAATGATGAAGAAATGGTAAGATGGATTTATATTTGAGGAGTAATTGTGAAGGGATTAAAGAGTTGTATACTAGTGTTATAAGTGTGGTGGTGTCAATGAATTTCATAATGACTTCCATTATATTAAAGTTATTTAAACTAAGTATTTTTGGGGGATTATTTAAAAAGTATGGACATCCTAGTAAGTTGTCCATCCAGCCTCAACTGAGAGATTATGTGGAACACTAGTTCAACCAATCCCAAAGGAGGCCAGCTAGGTCAGCTCATAGGTAGCATAGAGTGTCATGTGTAAGACATGAGCCTTCCTAGAGGCATGCATGTTGTGGGAAAATAGCCCGCAAAGAAGTGGGTGAATAGAACACACACAAAACTGGTATGGGGTGGTATCAATGTGGGAGAGGATAATTCTGAACCTCTCCCCGTATCTCTTGATTTTTATAGCATGGATAAACCAGGAGAGGTTTCGACGTGGGACATGTTTTTATTCACATTGTTCATTGGTTTAAATAATTGGAATGATCATGGCTGTTAATTTCATATCGCCCCTTATTGATTTAAATTCACACCATCAAAATTGATCATATAAAAGAATATGCTCATCTCCATATAACTGCTTACTCACTTCAATTTGTTATTTTCTTCCCTAATGGGATTTCCCTAACTGAGGATTCATGGTATTTATGGAGTCACCCTGGATAGCACTATTCTACTAATGATATGTATTCTATTTCCCTCGTCCCATCGAAGCATATGACATATGTGAAACCTAAGTGTTTTCCCAAACACCAAACCTCGGATCACTGTGAGCAAAGTGCTGAAGATTCCTTATCTAATTGTAATTGTGACATGATCTAGGGGGTGTTGTACACTATAGATTCATGTGGTTGAAGGAACCACATTACAAAAATCTGACTTTTCTCTTGGGTCTTGGAGGAAGGATAACAGATCCAGCTGTCTGCTTTTGGGTCACACTCCCAACTTGTAAATAGGTTTCCCACTTCTTATTTCTCCCATTATTAGGGTTCCCACCATTTCTTGTAGGTATCAACATACTTCCTCTACCCATGCCTCATGAGATGTCTATTTCAACCATTTTTGCTCTACTGACCAAATCTGTATAATCTGTTATAACAAGCATGATATTCTTTGAGTGAATTTCATGCCTCATCCATGATTCCAAAATGTTTTCCTTCAAAAACACACTCACAAAAACTTCAGGTAAGAAGCATAAAAAATCATAAATTTAGTAGTATACTATATCAAAGAATGTTTCTTCTACTTCAGGATGAAAAATTCCAACATTCAATGAATTATGATCATTTGATGATAGAATTTTTTCTTAAAAAATTCCTCAAAATCCTCCCATGCCATGCCTTGGTCCAGTTTATCCTGATGTGCTAAATCCCACCACTAGCATGCAAGATCTTCCAGCATATACATCTAAAACTTGGCTTTCAACTATGTTGGTGTGTCAAGGAAATAAAAGATTCACTTAATCCTATTCAGCCACACCTAATCCTCTTCTATCCCAAAATTACCCAATAATATGTGTGGATTCAACTTCTAGTTCTACACAGAATGAACAAATTTCAGTGGTTCATCCCATTAGTTTTCTATATCCAAAGATTGAAAATATTAGACTATAATCTAAACCGGTTATTATTTCACTTGTGGCTCAGGTGAAACCACATTCTCATCAACTTCTTCTAGTTGGTTTCTACGATGCCTTCCAAGTTCTATTTTCTATAAACATAACAATTTCCACATGTATCACTCTCTAGAAATAGAAGGCTTAAAATTTTAAAATTCTATCAAAGAGGAACTATCAAAAAAATTCCTTCCAAAATTAATTATTTCCTACGTTCAACCATTTTGTAAACATTTCACCATTCTTTTAAAAATTAACTCATTTTCAAAATACCACAACCATTCCCTTTTCAAAAATCTCCCATTTGAAAACAATTTCAAATTTTTTCAAAAAATATAAACATTTAAACCAAATCATAAATCATTACCTAAATTGAAAAAGGAACTTCTTGTGAAAAGTCATTTTTACAACGCATGTCATGATATTTTTGTTGGATAAACCCATGACAATGTGATTACACTCCTATAAGTGTTTCCAAAACACTTATATTCCCAAATACTTGGTAGCTTGAAGTTCAATATAAAAAATGATATCTACGTCTTTTTATGCCCTACATTTCAAGTCATGACAATCCTACTCATTTTTACCAACCTGACTCAAGGAATGAACTAAAATGTATTTCAACTCCAAAACCGACACAAATTATACCATCTGTAAGTCAAGGACCGAAGAAGACTATACCACTTGTTGTAGAAAAATATTTTGACTGAACAAGATTGATACCACTTGTAACATCCATCTCCTCCAAATTGGATTGAGCCAAGGTGGAATTTCAACTTGTCCTTAAGCGACATCCCTAAGGCACAAAGGCTGGAAATAAATACCAATGGCTTCAATATAATTGGGGGATTATTTTTCCATTGAAAATAAAAAAACACAACCAAAAATTCCATAAACAAAACCACTATATGATGCATTATGACAATATAAAACAACTCATGTAATACCATTGTTATCAAAACCAAACTAAAACAGAGTAAAGAAATAGAAGACTTCTAATATAAAAGTACAAAATGGAATATAAAACCAACATAGACTCATAAGACTCTAATGACATGACTCCAAGGTCCAACTCCAATTCCAAGTATCACAGAGCACCACTAAATAAGAGTTATGATTTCCATTTACCTATTTATCAATAAAAAAATTATGAAAAATCACCAAATTTAAAAACCAGGGTGAGTAATGAAACTCAGTAGATCTCACATAATGACTTCCCTACTCATGCATCTAGGATAGAACAAGTTATCACAAATATATAAGACAACTTATATAAAACATTTGTAAATAGTTCCACAGTTTAAATCAAATTCAAGTAGTTTCACACCAAAATTATTTTCCAAACAAAAAAAAATTCTAAGGAAAGCACACAAATCATTCATTAAAACATTTTACATTCCTTTTTGGTATACCCATTTCATCATTCTCTACACACAAACCCATGCAGTCTTCTCTGATAGTTCCATACTCATGATAAGTTTCTCATTCATCCACTAAGTCATCACTATGTGGCCAATCTACTTGTTCCAAAATGACACACACACCTTATCCAAGGTCATGCCATATTTTACCACAATGGCACACACCCCTTATTCAGGGTCACATCGAAAGAATAAAGTCACACAAACCATGTATTCCAAAACCATTTTAAAGCAACCAAGTCATTCCATTTCAATAAAAATATTCCATTATTGAAATTGTTTCCAAAAAAATAATTTCCTGAATCCAACAAATCCATATTTCAAAATCATGATTTTAAATTAAAGAAGCAAAGCCCTTTACACAACCAATTTCTGAAAAACCAAAAAAACATCACTAAAGAGGGTTTAAAGCATGATTTTCACAATAATTTCACCAAAAAATTCAATCATTTTAAATAATTTGAAACTAATCCCTCTTGTTATAAATATTTGAGTTGAGAGTGAATCCACATACCTTGAGAGTTTTGGAGAAAATGAAGAACCACAAAAAAACGGCCATAGAATCAGGTTGAATCTTCAAATACCCACCTTAGATCTCTTACCTATGATAAAAAATTCCAAATATAACCATTATTGGATTAAAAAACCTTGTATCTTTCAACAATGGACTAGATATAAGATTCCTAGATATGTAGGATTTTATATTTAAGAAAAAATATGAAACACTACCACAAAATAATACTTTCAAAGGAAATGAGGATCCATCGCACTAAGAAACTCCTTTGAATCACCTCTAAATTTATGGGGAAAGAATCCTAAACCTTTAGGGGGAATAATTCCAAAGTTATGGAAAATTTGGAGAAACAATGAGGGTTTTAAACTTAATATCAACCCAAATAAACTTTTATAGGATATTGTTTTTAAACACTGCATGGTTAGTTGCACGGTTATGAAAACTGTGCGCTAATCATATGCCATCATCTACCTTGAGAAGTACCTCATAGAGTTGGCCAACATGTTTAGAAAAACCATGCACCAACCATGAAAAATATCACTGTATTACTTTTCACAATTACTCCTGGGTGGCCACACGGTTTGGCCAAACAGTCCGCATTAACAATACACCTACCCTGAGTCCGCTGTCTAATTTTTCATGGTTTCCTATAGGATTTTCATGGTTTTAACTATCCATGATCCGACCATGAACCTATATAAATTCCCCAAAAACAGTCCAAAATTCTTCCAAAACATCCCAAACTTAACCCACACTTTTTAAATACTTAAAATACATAAATAAATGCTTACTTATAAGAAAATGGTGGTGATAAAATGAAGGATAACCACAACATATAGATAGTTCATGAATGGTTAAAGATTAAGAAATGGTTAGATGGATTTATATTTGAAAAGAAATTGTAATGGTCTTGAAGAATTATTATAGATTCATAGAATTGGATGTCAAACATGAGTAATTCGCCATGTTGTTAACTCTGCAATTGATGAACTGATCCTATGTTCAAAATACAGGTGTTATAAGAGATGCATTTTTTACATCCAAGAAGAAGAATGATTTGATGTTCTATGTAATTTATATTCTAAAAAGTACATAATAAGAGGAATTGAATGACATGTAGTATTTTAATGTTTAATGAAAACCATGAAAGTTTTATCTTGAGTAACATTGATATTGTAGTTTTCATGAAGTAGAAACACAACTTATAATTAGTGAATGAATGGTTAAAGATGAAAGAAATGGTTAGTTGGATTTTTATTTGAAGATAAATTGTAATGGGATTGAATAATTGTTATGGAATCATAGAATTGGATTTCATGCTTGATCAATTCTCAATTGTTGTTAACTTTTATGATTTATAAACTAATTCTAAGTTCAAAATACACGTGTCATAAGTGACAGATTGTTTACAACTAATAATAAGGATGGTTTTATTTTATTTGGGATTTGTATTCAAAAAATTATAGAAGAAGAATAATTGAAGGTCATGTGGTATTTTAATGTTGCATGAGAACCATGAAATTGTTAACTTGAGGAACATTGAGATTGTAGTTTTCTTGAAGGAGAACCACACCATATAACTAGTGCATGAAAGTTTAAATATGAATAAATGTTACAAGGATTTATATTTGAATAGAAATTTTGAAGGTCTTGAACAATTGTTATGGATTCATATCAATGGATGTCATGCTTGAAAAATTATCCATTTTTGTTAACTTTGACGATGGATGAACTGATCCTAAGTTAAAAATAAATGTGTCATAAGTGACAGACTATTTAAAACAAATAAGAAGGATGATTTGATGTTATTTGGAATTGATATTTGAAATAGTATGGAAGAAAATGAATTGAAGGTCATGTAGTATTTTAATGTTTCATGAGAACACTAAAAGTGTTAACCTGAGTAATATTGGGCTTGTAGTTTGCATGAAGGAGAACCATGCCACATAATTAGTTCATTAAGGTTTAAATATGAATAAATTGTTAGATATATTTATATTTGAATATAAATTGTGAAGGGATTAATGAATTGTAAAATATAGTTCTAATTATGGAGGTAACATGCATTTTATAATGAATTCCATTATATGTACAGTTTTTAACTAAGTATTTTTGGTGGTTTATTTAAAAATTATTGCCTAAGATGACCAACCAGCCTCAACCGAGAGATTTTGTGGGACACATGGTCAATGCACCAAAAGAAGTACATCCAATAAAGCACATAGGAAACATGTTTTTTCATGTGTAGGTCATGGGTACCCCTATTGGAATTCATGATGTGGGATAATATCCCACAAATAAGTTGCTGTAGAGTGCGCCCATAGAACCATTACAGATGGTACATGGTTGGGGAGAGGATAATTTTGATCCCCTCCATGCAGCACTTAATATTTATAGTGTATAGAAACTGGGAGGGATTTTGATGTTGGATGGGTTTTTGAATGTACTATTCACCAGTTTAAATAATTGGATCAATCATTTGGGAAGATGAGTTTCATGTGTTTATAAATACATGAATGTGATATAAACACCATTAATAAGTAGGCCAATAGAAAATTAAGAATTCTATGAAATGTAGTTTAACTTAACGCCTATTCAGGAATTAAAATCTGAGTCATTCTTGAATTTAAAGAGACGATTCACACAATATAAATATTGGGATTTGAATGTAGTGAAATGATGCGATCTCTTTACTATAATAGAATAGAAACCTAAACCAAGATGTGCTACTTCCACTCATATTATTTCAGGAGATCTATTTTTCTAGAAAAATAGAGCCTCTCTCAACCACACTTTTGTGTGAGGAGGCAAAGAGTTCTATGACCCTTTTAGGCCTCACAAATAAGTGTATTACTGAAAACCAATATTGTTTTAAGAAGGATAATAATCTGTAGACATGCGGAAGGTGCATACACCCTCATCGTGCTTTGAGAAAGTGGTCATTTATTTGAATCATTATGCGTTTTTGAAGAATAAATACTTTGAACATGAAATTGGTGTGTAAACACCCTTTTCATGCTTCGTGAAGAAGAACCAGTTCCATGAAGCTTACTACTTAAGCCAAGTGCATGACTTTTTTTACTACCAAGGTGTTTTGTGAAGCTATTCCATGTATAAACCATTGCATGAAGATACTGTGTATCTGATTTATACACACCATACATAGACGAATAAACCTACATAGTTTGTTTGTAAAAAGGGAACTAGACATGCACCTACGTGAATACTTTCATGAGTAACAAGAGGAACTCAAACTGTTTGGGTTTTCACACGACAACAAGTGTATTCATGCACATAATATTAAGGATACAATACTAACTTCTTGCTTTTAGTGGTCGAATGACTAAAGAAATTTTAGCTTCTGGACCCTTTTGATTACATTTAAACTATGAAAATTTAAATAAATATTCCATATACAGGTTACATTTAAACTATGAAAAAAAATAAAATATTCCATATAAATCCAATATTCAATAAGATTAATCATCCTTCATACAACATAACTAATATTTTTCATGGTTCCCATTCATGTGATCCCTGCATGCACACTAGCCACCTAAGGAGACATTACTAATATATTTCATGGTTCCTCTATATGCGCTCCCTATAAGCACTCCCATGGAGATAGTCCCCTTTTCTATAGTCCATTTTTCACATTTAAAACATGAAAAAATATTCATATAAATCCAAATTCACAATAAGATTCAATTCCAACCATACACAATCATTCTTCATACAACATAACTGATATTTTTCTTTGTTCCACTACCTCTACATGTTCTTCCTATGAGCACACTGGCCACTCTCTTCCTCGGACCGCCCAAATTGACTGACTAGGGGTCGACTACCCACCTAAGAAGTATTGGTGGTCCCCCATGATCACACTAGCCACTCTCTTCCTTTGCCTTCCCTTGAGCACACTAGCCACTCTTTTCCTCTGCCTCTATATAAGCTCCCTATAGAAACTTTCCTTACAATTATACCATGAAATAAAATATTTCATTTCAAGACAAATTCACACTTATATTCAACATCAACCATACACAATCATTCTTCATACAACATAAATATTATTTTTCATTGTTCCTCTAACACTACGTGCACTCCCTAGGAGAACACTATCCACTCTCTTCCTTGGCCTGACCATAATGTATTGGTAGGGGTCAACTAACCACCTAAGTAGTGTTGGTATACCCATTTAATATAGGACCTTTTTTACATTTAAACCATGAAAAGAAGAAATTTTTCATAAATCAAAATTCACACAAAGATTCAATGCCAACCATACACAATCATTATTCATTAGAATAAAATCTTCCAACCAAATATCCTTTCTAAATTATGATTAATTCCCAATAATAATTCAAAGGTAGAAAACCAACCTTCAATTAATGGCACATTGATTTTTTATCAAACAATTTTATTGAAAAAAATTATAACACAAATACTACATTACTCAATTTTGGATCTTCAATCTCCCCCTTTGGTTTTGTTTTCAATACCCATTTAACTATCAAATTCAATGTTTTCTTCTCACACCTACAATAGTTTCGAAGATAACTATGGGAAAGAATGCATAAACTCAAATTAGTATATAAAAACTGAACACTTATTTTTCATTCCATTAATATCCTCATTTCATAAGTGATGTAATTTCAGAGAAAAAAATTGGTTTTCTTGAGAGGAGAGAGTCACTTTTATTAATGTAATGAGCCATCAATTAATATTCTCTAATTGTAATTGGGAAACCCTATGTAGAAAAGAAAGGGGATCAATTTAGACATCAAAGATGTCAATATAAATGTTAAATTTGATTTGAACACTTAAACCTTATTTCAAGAGTTGTTCAAAAGATACTCAAGTAATCTCCTGCATTCATCTCAATAAATAGATTGAAAGCATTCAATTGAATGACTGCACTTCCCCTTTATTATCAAATTATAAGTGTCTTCCCTTTTGATTCATAATTTTCATTCATAATGATATAGGAAAAAATTCTTTTCTAATGAATAGATTCAATTTATAGGATTTTAAAATATCAAATAAATACCATAACAGAAATTTATATATTCATGTGATACCAATTATGGTCAAATCTGTTATTTTTTCAATGTTTCTCCCCCAAAATGGATGAGCTTCATCCCTCTGCTTCATCATGACCGACTTTATTCATGAATGATATTCAAGAATAATTTTATGAGAAATTGAAATAAAAATCCACGATGGATAGCCTTATGAATGCTATATAATATTTTCAAAAGCACTCATATCTTCAGGAATCCCCCTTAATATATTCATCACCTTCAATTCCTTGCATAAAATAAACAATCACAAAATATTCATGCTAACAAAGGGGTTCTAAAATGATTTTCTATTAGAGAGACAAGGATAATATTTAACTCCTAACCTAGAAATTATTTTCAGTTAGACTCTAGATTCATGAAAACTCATCATGCTTTCTCCTTATTTGACATTCCAAAGTTTATCATTTAAGGGAAGCATGGAATTATCGATTTCTCCAGCTTTCATCTTAGATGGAATACGTTTCTTCACATTAGAAAGTAATGCACTTTCATTCTTATATTTCTACTCCAACTTCTTATCCAATTCCTATTGCTCTAGCCAAATGAATAAAAGTTATTTTCTATATATGCTCATACTTATTATTGTATGTAGACTCCTTCTTCATAGTAGCATTATTAACACAATAAGTCATTGGTTCTTTTCCTTTGTTCTTCACTAGTTCTATTTGTTTAGGAAAAAACATCATGTATTTTTCAGCAATATTCCCTAACATTATAGACCTTACACAAATATTCAACAATCATAGGGTATTCCTTATTAAAAAACCTCTCAAGAAATTCCAAATTTTCACCATGATTGTGAAACATCAAATAAACCCTTTTATTTGTTTTTGGGATTGATTTCATTTTCTGCTTCAACTTTCTTCTAATATAATTTGTGTTTATAACATCTTTTTTAGGTAAATAATGTGACATATTCTTCCACAGTAGAGGAACCTTTTCTTTGTTGTGACATTCATATCATCATTCTTCCTGGGTGTAGGTTGCTTCACAATTTTCTTAGCTCTCTTATCTTTCTCACACCCCAAAGAAGTCTTTTCTTCTTTTATTCTTTGCATCTTCATGTGTTGTGGCCTTATCATCACATCAACGTATGAATAGTGTAGGGTTAATACATACCAACACTCATTATAATTCTGACCACTTCTATTGCAATAATAATAGAAGTATTAAAGGAACTCAAATCTATTCTTGATAGATAAATTCTTCTTCATCTATGAATTATGATTAAATTTTCCAGGATTTCTCTTCACATCAGATATTCTCCGCCTTAATACTATCCTTATATAGTTATCATGAATTGAGAAATTATTCCAAGATTCAATGGCCCGATGCCCAAATTTACAACAACACCAACACTATCCAACAAATCTTGATTTATTCTTCTTTGATACAATTCAGTTAGTTTTGGAATCTTATTGTTTTTAGATGGAATAATTATTCATCTAAGATATTTATAGAGAAAAATAATTCCTACTCTTATTCATATACACATTTGATGATATAATAGATTTTTCATTAGTCTTCTTCATCCATGATTGTCCAGAATTATTTTTGGAACCCATACTTATAGACAAAACAATATTAGTCGAAATAACATATTCTGGATCAAGGGTAACCTGGTTCAATGATATCGCAACTGATTTATCATTATATATTTTAAGACACCTTTTTCCACTGGAATGGGTTTTTTTTTTCTGAAATAAGAATCCTTTCAGAATTACTCCTGGAAGATTTTCGGATCTCAGCATTATATAAGGATTCAACTTAAATGATCTCTAGATTTCTCAACTTGACCTCCAACTCATTATATTTCAGATCTAGAGAGTTATTATGGTCTTCAAAAGATTTAAACATATCTTCACAATCTTTCATATTTTTCAAAGTCACTTCCATTTAAATACATTTCAAGTTGAGGAAATTTTTATCATCCTCAACAATTTTTAGTTTTCCTTCCCATTGACTCTTCATATTCTAAACTCGATCATCATGAATTTAATTTTCTATCAGTTTAGAATTATTCACCTCTTTAATTATATTTATCTTATCCTCTAGATGGGACTCTTTAACAATAATGGAGGTTCTGTGTTATTTCTCCAATGTATGGATCACTTCTATATGAACTAACTCGGTCACATCCTTCTCACAATCATTCCTTTATAATTAGTCTTCAATAAAAGTAAGGTTTTAATTGAATTTAAATATAGACTCTTCTTTTGATTCTTCAATTAGGATGAATTTCTCATCCTTGTCTTCAATTTAAAAATGAGATTCCTTGATATTCATGGTATATTTATATGATTCCTCAAGAGTGTAAATCATCTCAGTATGGACCTTCTCAGTTACTTATTTCTCACATATTTCTTTTCAATTATTCTTAAACATATGAGAATTTTTTATTAAAAATTGATATAGTTTCTTATTTTTCATTAATAATTTGTGAGATAAGTTTACATCCTTGAAACTTATTTTCTAAGTATTTCTCAATTTCCTCATCTTCTTTTCCAAAATATGATTTTTCATCATATAGTCCCTTAATAAAATAAAATATTTAGATGACAACATTTATAGGAACATTATTTAGATATATTTTGATTTCTGAGTAAAAATCTCATAGTGATTCAATAAATTATTCTTCATTAACTCATGAAAATACTAATCAAAAGGATCTTTATAACCAAATTTAACAGATACTGATGATAAAATACCATTATAACTACATTCAGATTGCGACGAACCCTCTTTATTCATCATCACAAGATTTTAACATGCAATAAGATTTGATCTTCATCTATAAAAACAGAATCCCCGAGGCCGATCCAGCTTTCTGCTCCCATATTTTGAGATCTCTGATTTTTCTTGAAAAACATAGCATCATCATGCTATTGTTACGTAAAGGGAAATACAGATCCATGAGCCTTCTGGTTTCATGGAGTAGAGAGGATATTTTAGGCCTTCAACAAGTGAAATTCATTCATGAAGCTACTCATGAATAAGAAGACCCATGAACCATCTAGTTTCATGAATAAGATCCACAAATATGTGAATGTTTTACCCAAGCCCTTGTCGGGCTTCAGGAAGGTGATCTTGCGGGCATGAAAATTGTGCATGATCACCCTTTTTGTGCTTTGTGAGGGTATCAAAATCATGAACCATCATGTTTTCACAAAGAATACCCACACATTACTTGTTTTTAGAATACCTGTGCACCTCTTTCGCGAAGAAGAATAGTGAACCCCTCAGTTTCAGGAAGAGAAGGACAAAATCCTCCCATTGCATGTTAATAAGGTATATACTTTGTGCAGGGGTTTGTTTCTGAATAAGGAGGAGTTTGAATTATTATGGGAAGTATGTATACACATGCGATCATGTGGATTGTTTGAAGAAACCCAGGGCCATGTTTTTGTGCATAGAAGAGGCAGTATGTGTGTTCACATGTGAATAAAGAAGAAGAAAATTTTAAAAGGCCTACACTCATTCGTGTTCATATAAAGAGAATAGAGGAATAGAAGAAGTGAATAGTGTTATAGGTTTGTTTGAGAACATGTCATACTACAAGAATTCAATCATGTGCATAAATTAAAGACACCTGAACCCTGTGAAAAGGGAAGAAGAGAAAGGGAGAATAGAAAGAGGTGGTGTGTGCATGAAAAGATTTATACCCATTAGGGTTTTCACATAAGAGGGGAGAAGTGGACTGTGCACGCACTCTTGCATGCACATGCATACATGGAAGCATTAATAGAAGGGAACCAAGATAGTGGGTGCACTTGTGTAATTAATAAGAATAAGTGAAATAAGGGGAGTTCATTCATTCAAATTCTACATGTATGATTTCATGCATACATGAAAAGAAGAAAGGAGGAGAAGTTAATTCTGATGATTCCCAGTAAGTTGATACTCATTTTCTGAACAATCACATAAGTTCTTGTGATTCTATACAAATGAATAAATTTTTTTAGCGAATGTAGTTATTGCACTAATGAATAAGAAATAAGAAAAAGAATTTTGAATTTGGTTTTTCACTGAAGAAGATAGAAGAACTGGTTGGTTACTTTCTTGCTGCTAAGTAAGTAATAAGTGAAGAATGGAAGATTAAGTAGAACTACGACGTCCAATAGATCTCAATAGGTAGAAGAATATATTGGCATTGCAAATCCTTTTCAACAGGGACAAGACTATATTTGGAGGCAGTATAAAGAATCAGTAAGGAGTTGTAAGTTGTACTCGGTCATCACGAGTTCAGTAAAGTATAATTGTTTCATTCCCCCTTGAAAGTGTAGGGACTCACACTATCTTAAGGATTGTTTTCTAAGCCAACCCACTGTAACTTGTTAATACATTATAGTGAAGAATCCATTTACTGATCATACCCATACATGGAATGGATATAGCTTCTCTTATTGATTAGTGAAACTTATAAAAATATTGTGTGCATATTTGTACTACTTTAATATTATTTCATGTGACAGAGAAAAGATAAAAAGATAATCACAATCCTAACATGTCAATAGGTACAGGGATAAAAGATTTGATTGGTTTAAAAATTCCCCAATACTGATTCAACCACCCTATTAGTGTTACTCATATCCTAAAATGGTCCTCTCAAAGAAAATGGACACTGCATTCTCAAATAAGATCTTAATTATATGTAATTATACTTCTATCTCATTATACTTCTACCTTCTTGTATGCAAACCCAAATGATAATTGTTTTTCAATTCACGCAAGTCTTCACACTTCGTTTTGTCTGAATCTCACTATATACTTTATAATTCTCAATTCATGTAGTAGCACCTACTTTGTGAAAGGTAAGAAGGAATGGGTTCTTCGTGATTTTTTCAAACTCAGGAGGAATGTATAAAAACTCAACCATTTTCTAATTCGATGAACACTTACCCTTTATGGGATCTCTATTTTTATTTTCATTGAATCTGTTGTTTCATAAAAGCTACTATTGAGTCCATTATGACATCTGTCAATGAAAGGAACACTTCCCCTTTACAGGCTCTCTCTTTATTTATGCATTGAGTCTATTGTTTCATGAAAATAGCTACTAAGTCTTTTGTGCCACATGTCAATGCGATGAACCCTCCTCCATTATGGGTGTCATCTTTATCTTTTCCGTAAGTCCATTGTTTCATGAAACCGGATGATGAGTTAACATTTTCAAGACTATTCCAATGTCACAGATTCCATGAGTGAAATCAGGGAATAGGGCAGAAGCTTAACGATCACCATAAACTATCACATTCTTTGAAACAAATTTCCCGAACCTAGGGCATAGAGATCAATTCACAATTAAAATATAATTTAGAGCATTGGATGAAGGGTGGAGAGATTGAGGTCCTAATGATGGGATGGAGTATACGAGTCCCCCTAATGATAGGAATGATGTCGGAGGGATGCAGTATAGTAGAGAAATATTATTATACCCTTGCTGAGATTGGAGGTGAGTGAAATATAAATATGTGTGTATTTTTATTTTTTAACCAATTTATTTTAAAAATCTTCATGTATTTTTCTACTCATTATTGGGGTATCGATGGTCATACTGGTATGTCTTCACCGGTTGTTACCACACATTAGACAATGGGTGTGGGATGGGGAAGAGGTGGACTTAGGTCATGTTGGTGCATCTACCATTTTAGGATTTAATTAATATATTATGTCATGTTCTCTTTTCTTCCTACTTATGTCATCCCACCTTTTTATTACATAACTTTTCATTACATTTTACATACAGAGGATCTTTAATGTCTAGTGTCTTGGAAATTAGGGACATGAAACACGAAAACAACATAAAAATTTATTATAATCCACTTTTAAGGCTTCATCATATGTTCCTTCTATGTAAAAATATTGCATATCATATCCTAGAGACATACATCAAGGTAAAGGGTGATCAGAAGGCCCAGTAAGGGTAAACAAGGGAATCAATTTACTTGTGTTAACAATAACAACTTGAATAAGAACATAAAGACATGAGCAATGGAAGTGTAGGAATATAGTAATGAAAATAACTTTAAACATAACTTGAATATGTGGATACAACATTTCATTTATATATTAATGAACATATCACGATGTTCCATCCCCAAGGTGTCATAAAAATTACCAAGGTAATTCACCAAGTTGTCGTGAGACTTGTCATCTATAGAGATTAATTATTTACCCAATGCATTGGAGCACTATTCGTGGGAACCCTTAATATTCATTTACTTTCATGTGATTCACATATATAATAATCAAACATTTCATATATAACCCATATAGAATAAAAGAAATGGGTTTTATTTCAAAATCATGACGTTTTAAAGAGTACATAAAAATGAGATTGTTATGTCATTTATAACCCATGTAAATAGAGTGAGGGTTGCATGTATGTCAATTAAAGAATCTAATATATATTTTTTGTGTATTTATGAACAAACATAGAAACTAAATAGGTCTGGGTATTCACATAAACAAAACAAGAGAATTTCTTGAGAGAGAGAAATTTTGAGATAAAATTTCTGCAGCATAACTATTATATAACATGGTTTTAGAAAATAATAGAAAGAGAGGGTACAAGGGTAAAACACTCATAAATAACTCATATTACAATATAAATACATAATAACTTGTAGATAAGAACATGGTATGGTCATTTTAATGATATACCATAGGAAAAGGAAACTTTAAAGGAAAGAGAAGATGCGATTTCTTTTACGAGAAATTTAGCAGCCCAACGACATCACTTAAAAATTCAGAAAAAAAATTGATGAGAGAAGAAAGGTTCTATCACAATTAAACATGAAATGGATAGTAATGAGGAAATATAATAACATACCCTCAACATATATAGATGGAAACTAGAAGACACAACATAAAGGAAGTCATGACTTAAAAGAGGATGGTGAAATGATCAGTTACCTTGAAGAGTAACTTCGAAATCATGAAGGTCGGGACCTTGGGAGGCTTGAGGGCACCTTGGGAGGACTCATTTGGAGGTAAGGAGACCATAACAGCATTTAGGAGGATTTTGTAATGAAATGTATGAGGTAATGGCTTGGTATTTATAAGGGAAGTGAGGGAACAAATCATTAATTGTTAAGAGACACCTCATCAGTGGTATTTGAAAAACCATGGGCTTGCCCATGGTATTGGCTAACTGGGACACATCATACCTTATATTACTATTAATAAGTCTAATAAAATTATTAAATAATTATTACATACATAATGATGTCATTAAACACCAGAAACTAAAAAACTGTATTTTCACTATTCACCGAAAATTCATCTTTTTTCAGAAAAATCCCTAAAAATCACCTTAACCTAATATTGATGCTCTGAATTCAAAAATGAACTCCATTTTATAAAAATAATTTTCAAGATATTTTAAATTTAATTTTTAAATATGAAACACTATTCAATCAGAAAAACTAATACTTAACCTATAATTTATGAAACAGTTATTTACCAATTTTATTGAATCACATTACTTAATCAAGGTGCCTAAATTATATTAATACTTTCTTAAGTGAGGTTACATAATACATTTGGTCACATTACTAATCATAAGTGTAAAATCACTATCCATAATTTACTATTCACCAAAAATTAAGTTGATCTTATTAGGCTCTAAATTTTTTACTGAACACAACTATAGAAGACCATTTTTTGAAAATAATTACACATTATTATTTATTTAAGGTTTACATAAATATTTTATAATATCATTTTTTTTCAAAATCCATCAATAATATACATCCTATATTTATCCAAACATTTGAAAATTCACAAACTTCACCATAAGAAGAAATCAAAATTTTATTTATCTCAAAGGATTACATGAGGCAGTTATAGTCTCGTTACATATCTATTTATAACACCAGCATAGGACCTAAGTTTAAGGTGTGCTAAGGTGATATAATCTTTGGGTGGATTGAACAAAATTGCCCGAGTGGTGATTTCTATCAGCTTGAGCTTCTCTCGAAGATGATTCTGTTCCATCTTTACAAGATTAAGTTCAGCTAGGGTTTGGTCTAGAGAAAAGTCCAGTGGTGCTAACTCCTTCCCATGTTTCGTCAGATGAGCTTCAATAGGTCCGAGACTACTAGATGAGGCCATCAAATCTTCTTTCTATATTAATTAACCAAGATCACTTGTATTTATAAACAACAATTACAACATTTAGTTTCCAACGGTCATATTTACAAACGGTCATATAATAGTCGAAACCCAGTGGTCTCATTTTAGATATACCCATTTCATTAAATGAAATAATTTTGTTGAGTATAAAATAAAATAGCACACAAAAATAGGAAATAGAAATTATTAAAAAGTTTGGGTCGTTACACTACTACCCTGTACTATAATCATTATTAATATAGCTTCTGAATTTTTTGAAAATTATGTATCAATTATATTTTATCTTGTTCTCCTCTTCCCATTGTATGAGATTTTTCTTATGGTTGTTTTCTATGCTCTATTAGGGTTCTTTTTTTTGTGATCCCTCCACATACATGAGATGCTGGGGGTTCTATATGGCTCATGGCTTTGTTTCATAGGAATTGTAGTGGTGAAATAGTTTTACAAGGGACTTCACCAAGACCCTCCTTCATCTGGGATTTGATGTGCCCAGATTAACCTTGAAATGGTTGTATGGGGGCCAGATCAACCTTTTGAGAAGGTCCATGGCATCCAGGTGATTCATCAGTGGAAAATGGGTCGATGTCGAGCTTCTAGGATGGTGAAAATGGTGATATATGGTGTTATAGTAGTTCGAGAGTCATCAAGGGGCATCAAAAAGTGGCAGAGGATGGAGACTCTTTATGTTTGAGGTAGAGGGGACTAGAGTCATGTAACACGATGTCATCCTAGTTAAAAATTAAAATTTCATCAATTATATTCTCGCACATCGAAAAGGAAAATGGGGACATAATGGTTTATTATTCAAGGTGTGGGTAGGACCTTATGAATACGTCCATCGGTAATTCCATGCAATATTAACCTAAATGAATAGATACTTCTCACACGATCATGCATTTAGATTCCTTTCCCAAAGGACGACTCTCTCTCCCATCTGGAACTTGTTTCACCTCTCGTGATCTTTTCCAATTAAAATAATAATTATTAATTCTGAATAAAATCTCAAATACCAAAGAAACACACACATATATATATATATCAATAAACTTCAATGTTAAAATTCCTATAATTTGATAAAATAATGAATTTTCCTAACATCTCCATGCAATAGATTTAATGTTAGATCTTCTTGCTCCAGATTAAGTAACTTCATGTTGGTTTGGCAGGTTCAAATAATAATCCTAAAGTCTATAAGATTATCTATACTACAAATATATTTGAAATGATTGATAACATCAGTGATGTATGAAATTATAGTGGACACAAGGTTGTTACATGATCATCTCAACATGTTTCCAAATATGATAAGAAAATAAGATCACAAAATCTGACTTAGAATGAATAACCAACCTTAGGAAGTAATCAAAAGAATATTGTGAATAGAAAGCCTCCCAGGAAGGTACCAAATAAGAATGTTGAGAAATATGTGGATTATAAATCAAAGAATTTGAAGGGTAGTGCATCCAAAATAACTACTAAGAGGGATGACACTCATAAGAAACCATATGGAAGATCCAAACTTGCACCCACAGTTTCAAATTACATGTTAGTTATCTAGCCTGAAGATTTGGAAATAGTGAGAAAAATGGAAGATGTACAATCTAAACTTAGTTAAAAAAGGGAAATCAAATATCCCACATGATGAATAAGAATTTCATGTGTATTTTTCAATAAAATTTAACTCTTGTGTTAAATAAGTTTTGTGTGAGAGATGCAAGAAATATGGTCACATTGCAAAAGGTTGTTTACCTTACTACTAGAAAAAGAAGCAGTCCTAAAGCAGTGTAATAATGTATCATACATTAAGTATTTTAGGAAGAAAAATTATCCATGCCATGTAGAATATGATGTGAAGATATCCATATTGCCTCAACATAAATCAGAACAGATGTTCATATGTGAAACCATGAAGACTAGAGAAAATGGAGAAACATTTTAGGAGATCATCTCTACCTTTCTATTTATATTAATAAATAAAGGATTATACATATTATTCCTTTAATCGTTGATTATTTTATTTCATCTTATAATGCAGGGAATTTAATGTGAAGAATTTTCTTAGGGGGAGAAGCTGATAAGTAGTAAGTATTGTTAATTCTGGATTTCTAAGTTGAAGAAGATAACATCCCTTAATGATTACTCAATTGATATTAAAATACAAATATGATATATTATCCTAATATAATGTTAAGGAATGTGATTCACTATTCTAGATATCTAGGATAAAGAAGTTTCCATCTTGGTTTGAACTTATTTCTTGGTATTTTGTAGAACAAATGTTCTAGAAGATCATCCTTGGTGAAGTGGTGATAGTTATCCAACATGGACTATCACAAGTTGAAGACCCATTCTGGTGTATTCTCCATACTGTAATTTCTTGAGATCCAATATTTATGAGATCAACCATTATGAAGATAATGAGAAATGTTTCCCTTGAGGGGGAGAACAATAAAGAATATTCCAAAATTATTATTTCAATTACTATCAAATATGATTATTCTATAAATTACTTGAAGATGATGTCATTATAAAGGGTATGTCACTCTTAATCTCTCTTCCATGGTTATAAAAAATAAAAAACTATCTACAAAGGGTAGAAATTAAATTAATCTATATTATATGATATGTGGATGTCCCCCAAGGTCTCTTATCCTGCCTATTATGCTTGAATGTTTTTGGTCTACTTATTGGAGTGGGTTTAGAAGTTTCTAGTTGATTTTTCTTAAAAATATTAATCTAACCTTTAGTAATTTCATCCTAGATTGAAAGTGAATAGTCCTTGAATACAAGTATATGGGTTATCATTTCTTATGGTGTCATTATTATTTGGTAATGGGAAAATTTGTTTTATAAATCAAGTCCTCTTGTTTTCTACACTGAGCATAGCTCAAGTTGACTTAGAGTGAAATGAGTGATGGCACATTTCTTAATTATGGAATGATACCATTTTTTCCTATGAAATTTTTATTTCTTATCAATAAAGGGGAGACAAAGTGAAACTAAAGTTTTAAATGTAAAGGGGATATATAAGATAATAGTTCTAAATATTGAAACATTCAATTAGAACTAAAGGTATTTATAATAAATACAAATGGGGAGATTGAAGATCCAACTTTCTGTATAGATTGTATTTATTGTCAAATAATTATGATTGGTGGAAAATGGTCATCAATGAAATAGTAATATTACATTGATGTCAATATAATAAACAAGATCAAATTTAATGGACCTTAGAAGAAATACTCAAGTATAGTAATTCCAAGAAACATGTGAATGTTATGAAGACTTTGAAGATTATGGTGATGTCTCAAGAATTGTTATGGATTCCATCATGATTATTCCAATAGAATCTTTTTGGATTAATTCATCATTATGCCTAGATAATTGTTATGGATTTAGTGTATTAGATGTCACACTTGATAAATTCTCTTATTTTTCACTCTATTGATTGATGAATTGATCCAATGTTCAAAATACATGTGTCATAAGTGACACATTTTTTACATCAATGAAGAAGGTTGATTTTATTTTCTTTGGAATTTATATTCCAAAAAATAGAGAAGAAGAGTAATTGAAGGTCATGAATTACTTTAATGTTCTATGAGAACCATGAAACTATTAACTTTTAGAACATTGAGATTGTAGTTTTCATGAAGAAGAACCATTCCATATAATTAGTTCATGAAGGGTTAATGATAAATAAATGGTTAGGTGGATTTATATTTGAAGAGAAATTGTGAAGGGATTGAAGAATTGTATACTAGAGTTATAAGTGTGGATGTGGCCCTACATTTCATATCGAATTCCATTATATACTTGGTTTTTTAAATAAGTATGTTTTTTTTGTTTATTTAAAAGTATGGATAACCTTCTAAGCTGACCCGTCATCATCATCCAAGAGATTATATGGGAAACTGGGTCAATCAAACCAAAAGGAGGCTAGCGATTCTAGATTGCAGGTGGCATGGAGTGTCGTGTGTAATCCCTGGTCATGGATAAAGGAATACATGATATGGGCCAATATACTATAAATAAGTGGGTACATATCATTCCCACAGAACCAATATGGGGCAATACTAGTTGGGGAGCGGTGAATTTTGAGCCTCTCCCCGCAGCACTTGATTTATATATCATAGAGAAACTGATAGATATTTCAATGTGGGATGGGTTTTTATGCCCAATGTTCACTAGTTTAAATAATTGGAGTGATTAGGGTTGTTCATCACACCCGTTTCCCTATTGATTTAAATTCACATTATCTAGATTGATCATCCACAATAACCTATTCAACTCTATATAACTGCTCACTTAATTCACTTTGTTATTTATTTCCCTATTGATCTTACTTATGCTGAGGAGTCATGGTATTTCTAGAATCACCATGGATAACTCTATTCTGATAATTAGAGGTATTCTATTGCCCTCCTCCCATTGATGAAAACAAAATCTACAAAACATGGGATTTCTTCTAAACACCTGACCTCAGAGCACTGCGACAAAAGCACAGAAGTGTCCCCATATAATTATAATTGTGGAATTCTCTAGGTGGTTTTGTTCACTCTGGATGCATGTGGTTGAAGGAACCATATTGAAAACATTAACATTTTCACTTGGGTCTTGGTGGAAGGTTCAGTGATCTAGCTGTCTAATTTTGGGTCATACTCCCACCTTGTAAATATGTTTCCCTATTCCATTTTCTCCCAACATTATATTTCCCTCCATTTTCTATATGTATAAACATACATCCTCTACATGTTCTTCCTAATATGTCTCTTTAATCCACCATCTCTCTATTGACCATATATGTATAATACATTATACAGAGAAGGAAAATTTTCAATCAAATTTTTTTCCTTATCTTTGATTCCAAAATGTATTCCTTCAAGTATTCACTCTCATAAAAATCATGTGAAAATCAAAAAAAAATCTTAAACATAGCCACAAACTCTATCATTGAAATGTTCTCCTACTTCGGACCGAAAAATTACATCATTTTCAAAATTTTGAATGTGCGAGGATATATTTTTTTAACAATTACTTGAAATCCTCCAATTACATACCTTGGTCCAATTTAGTCTAAAGTGATAAATACCATCATTGGCATGCAAGATCTTTCCATATATACATCACCAACTTGACTTTATAATCTACTAGTGTGCTAAGGAAATCAAAGATTCTATTTGTCCTATTCATCCACAACTTAGCTATCTCTAGCCCTGAATCACCCTGGAAGATGGGTGGATTCTACTTCAAGTATTAGATATAATGATACACTTTCTTTGGTTCATCCCATCTATTTCCTGTATCCACATCTTTAAAATCTTCTACTATACTTTGTACTAGCTATTGGTTCACCTATGTCTTAGGTGTAACCACATTCTCAGCAGCTTCTTCCATTTTGTTTCTACGCACTCCTACTGGGTTCCATTTTATAGACACACAACAAACCCTATAAGTCTTTATCTCTATAAACCGAGGGCTTAAAAATTTCAAATTCTACTATAGAGTAATTATTACAAAAAAATCATTCAAAAATTTATCATTTTCCAAATTCGACCAATTTTTAAAAATTTCACCATGCTTTTGAAAATTAACTCATTTTGAAAATAACACAACCATTCTCTATTCAAAATATCTCATCTAAAACAATTCAACATTTTTAAAATATCAACCCATTTAAACAAAATCATAAATCATTAGTCAATATGAAATATGCACTCCTAGTGGGATGTTATTTCTACAATGCATGTCATGATATTCTCATTGGTTAAACCCATGAAAATGAGATTACACTGCTATAAGTGTTTCCAAAACACCTATCTAGCAAACTCCCTAGTAACTTGAAGTTCAATATAAAAAGGTTAACTATGTATTTTCATTATATACATTTCAATTCCTAACAATAATATTCCATTCTACCAACCCGACTCAAGGAAAGAACCTTAATGAATTTCAACTCCAAAACTGACACAACTTATACCAAATGTATGTCAAGGACTAAAAAAGTTGATACCTCTTTTTTCAAACAAATATTTGGACTGAACAAGACCATTAAAACTTATAACATCCCACCCCACCTCATTGTCTTGAGTTGAGGTGGAATTTCTACTTGCAATTAAGAAACATGCCCAAGGGCCCAAAGGCTGGAGAGAAATTTCAAGGGTTTCAATAAAATTGGGTGATGATTTTCCCTTTGAAAATAAGAAAATCACAACCACATATTCCATAACCAAAACCACTATATGATTCTTGATGAAAATGTAAAATAACTCAAGTTATGCCATTAATACGAAGACCAAACTAAAAAAGAGTACCACAACAGAAGACTATTAACATCAATGTACATAGTGGAAAAAAATACAACAGAAACTTTGAAGACTTCAAAGACATGACTCCAAGATCCAACTCTAACTCCAAGTATCACATAGAACCACAAAAAATTGTGATTCTTTCCATTTACTTGTGTCTCGATAAATAAAATCTTCAAAATCACCAAAGTTCCACAGAATGGGTGAGTCATGAAACATAGTATATTTCCCCAATGACTTCCCTACTCACACAATAAGGGTAGAACAAGTTAGAAGAATTATATAAACAATTTATATATATTTTTTTGAAATAGTTACACAGTTTAAATTGAAGCCATCCATTTTCGCACAATTTTTTTTCCAGATGTAATAGTTTTCTAAGGAAACAAAACAAAACATTCTTTAAACCATTTCACATTCCTTTTTTTCATACCCATTATATAGTTCACCACACACACACCCATTCATTCTTCTCTAATAGTTCTATACTCTTTAGTTGTTTCTTGTACATCCACTATGTCATCACTAAGTGGCCAGTCTCCTTATTCACCAATTACACACACTTCTTATCCAGGGGCATGTACCTTTGTACCCCAATGGTATATTCCCTATATTTAGGGTCATGTAAAAATCATAAATCCACACAACCCATGTAAGTCAAAACCATTTCAAACAAACCAATTCAATACATTTCAATAAAACCATTCCTTTACTGAAAACCTTTCCAAAAAACCATTTTCCCAAATCCAAAAAAAACCATATTTTAAAATCAAGAAACAAATACATTTTCACAACCAATTTAAAAAAAACCACAAACCATCAATAAAGAGGGTTTCAACCATGATTTTCACACCAATTTCACAAAATAATTTATGAAATTTAAACAATTTGAAACTAATCATTCAAGTTATAATTAGAGGAGTTGAGAGTGAATCCACCTACCTAGAGAGTATTGGTGAAAACAAATAACATCATAAAAACACCCACAATGCTAGGTTGAATCTCCAAAAATCCACCTTTGATCTCTTCCCATATCCTCAAAAAGGACAAATCTAGCCATGATTTACATCAAAAACCTATATCTATCCATATCATACTATATCTAAGAATATAAGAAAGGTATGAAAGTATATAAGAAAACTATGAAAAAATAACACAACAGGGAACTTATCGAGGGAATAAGGCATCAAAACACCAAGAAATGGATTCATATCACTTCCAAATTGATGGGAAAAGAATCATTGGCCTTTGGGAGGAATAAATACAAAGTTAGGGTTGATTTGGAGAAAAACTTATGGGTTTAAACTTAATCCCAACACAGATCCACTTTTTTAGGATCTTGTTTTTAAACTGTGCATGATTTTTTGCACGGTTAGGAAAACCATGTGCTGACCATGTACCAGTCTCTGCCTTGGGGAGTACCTTTCATAGTTGGCCGACATGTTTAGAAAAACCATGTGCCAACTGGAAAAATACTCTTTGTGCCACTTTGAATTGTTACTCCTGGGTAGTCGCACATTTTTTCCAAACTATTCACCTAACCAGAGCCCCCTGTCTCATTGTGTAGGGTTTTCTATAGGAGTTTTATAGATTTGAAAAACGGTGGTCCAACTATGCACCTATATAAAATCTCCGTAAAGATTCTCAAATCCTTCCAAACCCTCCAAAAAATTTCCCATACACTTTAAATACTTTAAATACATAAATAAAGGGTTACATTATAGAAACTGGGGGTGTTACAATGAAGGAGAACCACACCATATAATTTGTGTATGAATGGTTAAAGATAAATAAATAGTTATATGGATTTATATTTGAAGAGACATTGTGAAGGGATTGAATATTTTTTTGGATTTATATTAATTGACATCATGATTCACCAATTCTCCATGTTGTTAACTTTAAAGATTGATGAACTGATCCTAAGTTCAAAGTACATGGGTCCTAACAGACACATTGATTACAACAAATAAGAATGTTGATTTGATGTTCTTTGGAATTTCAATTCCAAAAAGTATTGAATAAGTGGAACTAAGGTTCATATGTTATTTTACTATGGCATGAGATGCATGGAAGTGTTATCTTGAGGAACATTGAGATTTCAGTTTTCATAAAGGAGAACTACATAATATAATTAGTGTAAGAAGGGTTAAAGATGAATAAATTGTTAGATGAATTTATATATGAAGGGAAATTGGGATGGGATTGAAGAATCATTATGGATTCAGAGCTTTGGATGTCACACATGAGAAATTATCCATTTATGTTATCTTTTATGATTAATTAACTAATCCTAAGTTCAAATTACATGTGTCATAAGTTAAATATTGTTTAGAAAAAAGAATAAGGATGATTTGATTTTCTTTCAAATTTATATTCCAAAACGTATATAAGTATAGGAATTAAAGATAATATATTATTTTAATGTTTCATGAGAACAATGAAATCGTTAAATTGAGGAACATTGAGACTCTAGTTTTCATAAAGGAGAACCACCCCATATAATTAGTGCATGATGGGTTAAAGATGAATAAATGGTTATATGTATTTATATTTGAAGATAAATTGTGAAGGGATTGAATAATTGTTACATATTCATATAATTGGTTTTCAATACTGAGAAATTATCCATTTTTGTTAATTTTTATGATTGATGAACTGATCTTAAGTTCAAAACATATGTGTCCAAAGTCACACATTGTTTTCAAAAAAGAATAATGATGATTTTATGTTCTTTGGATGTTTTATTCCAAAAAGTATATAAGAAGAGGAATTGAAGGTCATGTTGTATTTTTCTATTTCATGAGAACCACGAAAGTGTTAACTTTAGAAACATTGATCTTTTAGTTTTCATAAAGGAGAACCATTCCATTTAATAAGGGCATGATGGGTTAAATATGATTAAATGGTTAGATGGATTTATATTTGAATGGAAATTATGAAGGGATTGTATAATTGTATATTGGAGTTCTAAGTGTGGAGATATTCATGCATTTAATATTGAAATCCATTATATAAATAGATGTTTAACTGGGGGTTTTTGGGGATATTTTTTAAAAGTATTGGTGGAGCTGACATTCCAGCCTCAACCGAGAGCTTCTACGAGACACCGGGTCGACACGTCTATATAAGGCCATCCGGGTAAGCATGTAGGAAGTATCTAATGTCATTTTTAGGCCATGGGTACCCTCGTAGGTGTGTGTGATGTCAGTTAATATATCTCAAAGAATTGGGAGTAGAGAATTCCCATAGAACTGGTATATGGTGGTATAGGTTGGGGGAGAGTGGAATTTTGATCCACTCCCCGTAGTGCTTGATTTATATAGTGTGGATAAATTGAGAGAGGATTCGATTTGGGATGGGTTTTAGTGTGTTCTGTTCACAGGTTTAAATAATTGGATCGATCATGGTTTTCCATCACATCTCACACCCGCTCATTTAAATTCATGTTGCCTGATCTCCCATGACCTTTTCATTCTAAATGAGGCACATATTTATCACCCAATGCCATCACCTTTCTTCGAGATTCCCTTGACAATGCCATTTTCTAATCAGATATGTCAACCAAACAACCAATGATAAAAGAAGATTCCCCCATGATTATTCTAAGGTCGAAATAATGGGAAAATCATGATCAAAATATCATTAAACTACATTTTCTTGACTCACATGAATAAATTCAAGAGGCAAGCCCTGTCTGAACTGCAAATGAGTTGCAGGAGGGCCATTCAACCAGTTTAGTTCCATGGATGAACTTCAGGGGTTTGGGAGGATGAGTTTCATGTGTTTACGAATACATTCATGTGATATGAACACCATAAATAAACAGTCTTATTATGAAGGAATAACATTATGAAATACAGTGTAACTTTACATGTGTTTGAAGAATTAAAAGGCAAGTCATTCAGGAAGTTAAATAGATGATTCACATGGAATAAATATCAGGATTTTAATGCACTATAAGGTTGTGATTTCGTTAAAAAATAGAGATCACCCATGACGAAGATTTTCTATTGCTACTCATATTATTTCAAGAGTTTATATTTTCAAGAAAAAAAGAGAATCTACAAAGCACTCTTTTATGAGGGAAGGTAGAGAGTTTTGTGAAACATTGAGGCCTCATGAATAATGGGATTCCCATGAAAAAATATGTTTTCATGAATGAGAAGAATCTGTGGACATGAAAAAGGTGTTTACACCCTCATCATGATTTTTGAATGAGTTTGGTTTCATAAAGCATTCTCCTTACATGAAGAAGAAATTCCAAGAACAAACAAATAGTGTGTAGACACCCATTTCATGCTTCAGGAAGAAGAACTAGTTCCACGAATATTACTACTCAAGACACAGTGCATGATTTGTTTACTATCATGGTGTTTCATTAAGTTTTTCAACATATAATCCATTATGTGAAGATGTTGTGTATCTAGTTGATACAAAATAGAAAGTTAAGAAAAAACCTAAACAATTTGTTTGTGCAAATATAACCATACATGAACCAAAGTATATACTTTCTTGAGTAAGATAGTAACTCATATTTCTTGGGTTTTCATATGAAATAAAGTGTATGTTTTCATATATCATTGATAAACATGGGTTATAAAACCAAACATGGTTTTTTTGTGAAGGGAGAGAGAACTAAGGGAGGATGAAGAAGCTTTGGGTGTTGTTACATAAACAGTGAAGAGTGAGTACAATGTCTAAAGGTCTGCATATGATTTGAGGAAAAAAATTCATGCATAAAAGTTTATCTCAAACAAAATACATAAAATGATAAAGATAAAAACGGATATGGGAAATTCACATTATCCATGCTTGTATTGGGATAAAAATTAAAGAATAGAAAAATATGATTTTGTGAAAGATTATTCTTGCATGAAATATCATTGATGTTATGGTGCAATTTAGTTGAAAAAACATCTTCTACACCAATAAGAATATAATATAATATATTCTACATTCACTCATGATATTTTTTATCAAATAATGATAATTTAATTATGATGATTCTAAGATTAGTTTAACTTCATTGATTTAATAATCACAAAAAAAGACTGGGATTTTAACAACAAGAAGAAGAGATCTCAGTGAATTATGTTTTTCACTAAAGAATAAAGAGAAGAGAATAATATTTGATGACCAAATTTAAATCAACTGATTATAATTTGGGTTAGAAATAATTCAGTATTCATCACTTCCAAACACATTTATATTGTTTTTACTGGTATAAGAAGAATGTTTTGAAGATTTTAGTTTGTTTCTTTGAAGAGGTAGAAGAGTAAATTGGGTACCACTTAGAAAGTAAAAAAGTGAAGAAGAAGGTTATGGAAGAAAAAATAAGTACTAAGAAATCCAACTAGTCTCAATAGGTGGAATACACTCTTGATGTTACAAACCATTATCAACAAAAAAGATACTATCTTCATAGGGTGTATAAATATCCATCTATGTTTTGTAAAACATTAAATGTCACATCACTATAGTTCATTTCAAGTGAAAGGTTATTTCTTACTTTCTATAACAACATTTAAAGGATTACATTCTAGTGGTTGTGTGATTTGAATTATTTCTAGACCATACCAATGACTAGATACTCTTACTGAGAAGTGAACCTTGTAAACATTTAGTGTAATTTTCTTTACTACATTAATATTATTTCATGTGATAGATTAAATAGAATAAGACAATGAATATCCTAATAATTCAAAGAGGTAAAGTGATAAAATGTGTAATTGAATTAAAAATTCTCCCACAATGATTCACCCCCCACAAAATTAGGTATATCAAAAATGGGTACATTCATAATTATTGAGGTAAGGTTCATCTCAGTTAGATTATCTATAGTGCATCTATTATCTCTTTAAGACTTGAGTTCCTTTTCTGACTCATCATTAAAGTGCAGTTTTAATAAAGATTTGGATACCTTGGTGTATAAATCTATATCTACAAAGAACATGATGAATGTGAAAAATAAGGAGAAGATAAAGTTGAAGAATAATTTCCTCTTATCTAAAAAATAGTAAGTATTTGTTTCTCTATGTCTGGTTAAAAATGAAGACATATCTAGCTTGGAAGGTAATGAGAATATGACTCATGTTTTGACTAAGAATATAGATAAACTTCCTACATCTAGTGATTAGTATGTATGTGTTATTACATTAAAAAACTTTCCTCTAGATGAAAATACTAGAACAAGTGGTGATGATGATTAATCTAAATATTTTCAAGAATTATCAGTTTATAGATTAAAAGTTATTCTACATGCTATTTCTGAAGATTGACCATCCCTTTTTTGGAGTCTTTAAATGAATGTGGGAATAGATCACTCGACTTTAAGAATAATCTGATGTTTTGGATAAGATCTTGAAAACAAAATTTTTTTAGTGTTGAAATCTATCTAGATAGGTTGATGCATTTGATGAAACAATGATGGAACATGAAATAATTTCCTCAAAATGGATCAAAAAAGTTTAAGGGAAAGACGGAGTCAACAATTCTCTAGAAGAAAATATCCACGCAATTGAATAGAGATTTAAAAATTGCACTGATGTTAAGGGTTGACAACTAGAAGAAATATCCATGATGATCAATGAACATGACTCTCTGATTTAGAAAAAATTTAAGCTACATGAAGATAAATATGAATTAATGAAGAATTTATGGAAAGAGAATATTATTTTTTTAAAGATCATAAAATCATCCAAAGTATCAAATGTTTATAATTGGTAGCTCAGTTGGCCAATATTGAGAAGAAACATATTGACACTTCACAAAAGAACGAGATAGTTTCTAAAAGTACTCAATGTTCATTAGAGTATTTTAAGGTACAAAGAACTCCAACATGTTACAATAATATCTTGACTTCATCAAACGATCTATCACAAATAGCTGAGAAGAATCATGTACCATCCATACCATCTTGTACTAATGTTTCTAAACTTGTTATCATGTAAAATATAGGTTGTAAAGAAAAATATGAACAATTATGGATGAATAAATATGATAATAAACATATCACCATGAATAATGTGGATAGAAAATAAATTATGGAATTTTGTTTCCCTTAGAGAGCATAAAAAATCATAAAGAATACCCAATAATCTAATAGAGAATATATCCAGAAATCAAGATTTGGGGGTCAATGTTGGTGATGAAACATATTTGGGTAGTGTACCTTAAATTTGTGGGACAATCCCCATAATGTAAAAGAATGAATGAATCCTACCTCAAGGGGGGTAATTCTAGACTAAAATATGTAACATCCATAGGCCCAGAAGCATCTGTAAACTGTAAATAGATTTCTAATTCTTGATAAATTTTTTGACGTATGAAATACTAGTGGTCACAAAGTTGGTACATGCTCATACCAACATGTATAAAAAGAAGTTAAGAAAATAAGATAACAAAATCAGACTTGAATGAAGGAGAAACCTTTGTAATATATCATAAGAATGTTGTGAATATAAATCCTCCCATTAAGGTACTAAAGAAAAATGGTCAGAAAACCATGGATTCTAAATCCAATAATTTGAAGGGTAGTGGACCCAAAAGAACTAGTATGAGGGATAAAACTAAGAAGAACCCATGTGGAAGATCCAATCTTTCACCCACAGTTCTTAATAATGTGTTAGTTATCTGGAATGAAGATTTTGAAAGAATGAGAATCATGGAATATGCACAATAAAAAGATATCGAAAAATGGAATGAAAATATTCTACATGATGAATAAAAATTTCTTGAGGGTTTATTAAGAAAATGAAACTCTAGTGTTAAATAAGTTCTGTGTGAGAGATGTAAGAAATATGGTCTCATTCCAAGAGATTTTTGAACCATACTACCATAACAAGAAGAAGTCATCGAGAGAAGAAATAATGTATCATTCATAAAGGATATTAAGAAGAAATATTCTCCACACAAGTTAGAAGAGGATGTTAAGAGATCCATATTATCTCAACATAAATCAAAATAGATGTTTAGATTTGTATGAATGCAGAATATAGAAAATGAAGAAATTTGGTTGAGAACATCATCTTAATATTTATATCCATATTAATGAAGTAAGTAGGATCCACATTATTCCATTAATCATTGAGTATTGTATTTGTGATTATAATTCAGTTATTTAAAGGTGAAGCTTGTTCTCAGGGGGAGAACCTGAGAAGTAGTAAGTGTTGTCAATTCTTGATAGCTAAGATGAAGAAGTTACTATCCTTTAATGAATCCTAAATTGATATTTAAATACTATTATGATGGAGGATCATCCTTGATAATGTTGAAGAATGTGATTTACTATTTGGGATATCCAAGATATATAAGATTCCATCTTTGTTTGATCTTATTTAATAGTATTATGTTGTAACAATGTTATATAATATCATCCTTGGGGAAGTTGTGATAGTTATCCAATATGGACTATCACATATTCAAGACCTATTATATGGTATTCTCCATACAATAATTTCATTAAATCAATTCCTGAGGAGATCAACTATTATGAAGATAATGGGAAATATTTCTCTTAAGGGGGAAATAATGAATATTCTTCTAGATTTATTATTTCAATTAGTTTCAAATCTGATTATTCTATAAATAGATTGAAGATCATATCATTAGAAAAGGTATGTCTCTTTTAATCTCTCATCATTGGTTATCAAAAATAAAAATAATTTACAAAGGGGTAGAAATTAAATTAATCAATTCCATATTAAATGTGGATGTACCTCTTGGTTTGTTATCCTATCTATTGCACTTGAATGTTTTTATCTATTTGTTGAAGTTAGTGTAGGAGTTTCAGGTTGATTGTTCTTAAACATTTTCATCTCAAATTCAATAATTTCATCCTAGAATGAAAGTGAATAATCCTAGAAGGAAATTATATTATTTTTCATTTCTTAAGGTATCATGATCAATTGTTAATGGATAGATATTTTTTCGAAATTTAATCCACTTGTTTTCTACACCAATAACAACTCATGTAGAATTAGTGTGAAATGGTGGATCACACATTGCTTAAGTATGCAATGATACCCTTTTCCCATGAACATTGTATTTCTTTTCAATAAGGTGGAAATAAATTGAAATAAAAGTTTAAAAGGTAAATGGGAAAGAGAATATAATAGTTCAAAATATTAACACAATCATTTTTAAATAACTTTTATAGAATTTCTAACAATACAAAAGGGGAGTTTGAAAAGCCCACATTTTTATGGATTGAATTTTTTTCAGATGATTTTTGTTGGAAGACAATGATGAAAAATGAAATAGGAAGTTTACATTGATTCCAATATGATGAAAAAGTTCCAAAGTTAATGCAACTTTTATAAGGTCCCCAAGTCATGAAATTCCAAGAAACATGTGAATGTTTTTAAGACATTATGTTTCATGGTTATTCTTTGAGAATTGTTTTGGATTCCTTCATGGTGATAACTAGAGAATTTTTATGGATTCCATTATCATGATTCTGGGATAAATGTAATAGATTGGTATCATTTTATGTTATATTTGAAAAATTTCCCATATTGTTAACTCTAATGACTGATGAACTGATACTATGTTCAAAATACATGCATCATAAGTGACACATTTTTTACAACAAAAAAGAAGGTTGATTTGATCTTCTTTGGAATTTATATTCCAAAACGTGTATATGAATATGAATTTAAGGCCATATAGTGTTTTAATGTTTAATGAGAACCATGAAAGTGCTAACCTAAGGAATATTGATATTGAAGTTTGCATGAAGGATAACCATGATAGATAATTAGTGCATGAATGGTTAAAGATGAAGAAATAGTTAGATGGATTTATATTTTAAGACAAATTGTGAACGTATTGAAGATTTGATATGGATTCATAGAATTGGATGTCATGATTGAGAAATTCTCCATGTTGTTAACTCATATGAATGATGAAATAATCCGAAGTTCCAAATAAATGTGTCATAAGTGACACATTATTTAAATCAAAGAAGTAGGATTATTTGAAATTCATTGGAATTTATATTCTAAATTGTATAGAAGAAGAGGAATTGAAGGTCATAAAATATTTTAATGTTTCATGAGAACCATGTGAATGATAACATGAGGAACGTTCAGATTATAGATTGCATAAAGGAGAAACCTTCTATATAATTAGTGCATGAAGGGTTATTGATAATGACATAGTTATATGGATTTGTAATTGAAGAGAAATTATGATGGTCTTGAACAATTTTATAATGGAGTTCAAATTTTGGTGGTGGACAATAATTTTATATTGAATTCCACTATATACATGGTTTTTTCACTAAGTATTTTTTGGTGGTTTATTTAAAAATAATGTTCTAAGATGACTATCTAGCCTCAACTAAGAGCTTATTCATGACACTAGGTTGGCTGCACCCAAAGAAGTCCAACCATGCTGGCATGTGTAGGCGGAATAGAGTGCCTTGTGTCAGCCATGGGTATGCCCGAAGGCTTGCATGATGTGGTCTAATATCACACAAAGAAGTGGGATCAGAGGGCACCTGAAAAACCGGAATAAAGCACTACTGGGGGAGAGGAAAACTATGATCCTCTCTCTATAAAACTTGATTTATATAGTGCGTAGAAGAATATTATAGCATGTGGAAGGTGTTTACCCTCGTTGTTTTTTAGGAAGGAGTTCAGTTCCACACAGATTTCTACTTTTACGATGAAGAGACACCACTAACATGCAACTGGTGTGTAAATTCCCTTTTCATGCTTCACAAAGTAGAACCAGTTCTATGAAGCTTACTGATCGATCCATAGTGCATTATTTTTTTACTCTAATAGTGTTTCCTAAATATTTTCTACATATAAACCAAACATGAATATACTATTTATCCAGTTGATACACAATATACAGATAAGAGCAAACCTACAATGTTTATTTTTTCAAAGAGAACCAGAAGTTCTCCGAAGTGCATACTTGCACGAGAAAAAGAGGAACTCATATCGTTTGAAATTTCATATGACACCAAGTGAATAAATTGACAAACTATTGATAAAAATGGGTTAAGAAAACCAAACTTAGTTGTTGAGTGAAGATGGAGAGAAAGAAGGGAGGAGGAAGAAGCTTCATGTGTTTTTACAAAAACAATGATAAGTAAGTGCACTGTTTGAAGTTTTTAAAATTATTTGAAGAATAAAAAATTCAATTTATAAAAGTTTTACTCAAAAAAACACATAAACTGATAATGATAAAAATGGATATGGAACATACACATGAACCATGAATTTATTAAGTTAATAATTCAAGAGGATAAGAATATGAGATTAGGAAAGATTATTCTTTCATGAAATATCATTGAAGGTACAATGAAATTTAGTTGAACAAACATCTTCTAAACCAAGAAAAATAGAAGAGAAATGATACTACATTAATTGTTCATATTGTGTATCAAAGAATAATAGTTTAATTGTTATGATGCTAAGATGATCTTACATTCATTGATTTAATAATCATAAATTAATTTTGTGATTCTAGAATTAATAAGAAGAAGATGGATTAGTGAGGTTGTTTTTTCATTGAAGAAGAAATAGAAAACAAGAAAAGAATATTTGGTGACCAAATTGATATCGAATGATTATAATTTGGGTTATAAATAATTCAGTATTCATCATTTCATAACACAATTATATTATTTTGACTATTAGAAGAAAAATATTGGGAAACGTTTAGTTTTTTGTTAGGAAGAGGTAATAAGAGTTACTTGCATTCTAAAAAATAACCAACAAAGTGAAGAAGAATGTCGTGGGGAACGAATTAGAATTGTGAGATCCAACATGTCTCAATAGGTGGAAGATTCTATTGGTGTTACAAACCATTATCAACAAAAATTAGGTTGTCTTCATATGTAGTGTATAGATCCATCTATGTGATGTAAAACATGTACTTCCAATTGACTATAGTGTATTCCAAGTAAAAGGGTCTTTCCTACTTGTTGTTTCCACACTTAAATGATTAATTTCTTGTGGTTGTGTGGTGATGATTATTTCTAGACCATGCCAAGGACTATATACTCTTACTGAGTAGTGAACCTTGAAAAAATATAGTGTGCTTGTCTTTACTGCTTTAATATTATTTCATGTGATAGGTAAAAGAGAATAAAAGAATTTAGATCCTAAAAGTTCGAAGAGGTAAAGGGATAAAATGTGGAATTGGATTAAAAAGTCTCCAACCCCATTCACCCCCGACTCTCAGTTTTAGACATATCCCAAACTAGTCCTTTCATATGTATTGAGTGTCTTCTGGAATGTAGTGATCAAGTGGTGTATCCATGATTATTTCTAGTGGTAGGTCATGATGTAGTGATCATGAGAGAGAGAGAGATAAATCCTCCAAGTTTCATAAGATTGTGAGAGACCGAGGCATATTAGGATTTGATCCTCGATGTAGTGTCATTTTGTCAACATAGGGGTGATGTTTTTCCAAAAATTTATCATTCAACCATGTAGTTGGTGAGATGATTTTCAGAGAGATGGTGGAGGCTTTTTAGGGTGTTGTTATCATAAATGTTTTTCTATTATCTCATTTTTAATTCATGTTTTTGCATTACTGGGATTTCTTTGTACACCTCAATTTATAGTGGACATTTCAAAATTACCCTATGAGTTTTTAATCCTTTGCATCAGATGGTTTTTCAACATTAAAATTTTTTCATTCTGATTTACTTATTCTTCTTTATATCAATTCTTTATTTCATAGAGTTTTTCAAAAAAAAATTCTCAAGTGGTTTTTGTCCCAAGATCTGGAATCTCCCCAAAAAAGTGATATCAAAGGTGATTGTTCGGGCTTGCAATTTGTAGAAGGGATTTTGGATATTTTCAAGTGGATCAATGGTGCATGGGGAAAGATAGGGTTTGGAAAACAAAGTAGGTTGAGAGAGGTGTTTATGGTCTTACACCTAATTCTATTCTTCATAATATGTGATTGGTGAAGAAAGAATTCAAATTGAAGATTGATTTAATGCACTAGCTTCTCGGGATTTTGAGTAGAGAGAGAGATATTTTTTGTGGGTGTTTCAGATTGTTTCAAAATCATAATCATGGGGGAGCTATATATTTCAGGTTTGGGTATTTTTCGATAGGATATTGCATATTTAGATACGGTAAAGACGTTAGTGTTTGAATTTTTTAAAGGTAAAGTCATTTTTCTGTCAGAGTTACAAAAGGGCATTGCCATTTTTCCATAGAGGATGATGGTTGGTATGATGAAAATAGGTTTTCTTTCTAACTGAGTATATGGGATGGTATATCCATTTATTGGATAAAGGGGGAGATTGATAGGATGTAGACTGTGGGTGTTTCCAAATTTGAGATAAGATAGTTTTTTAATTTGAGATTTCCTTTATCCTATCATACATATTAGGCTGCATGTGTTCCTCATGGAGTGATACATCTTTTATATCTATTTAGATGAGATAAGTTTCTAATTCTTAACCTGGAAAAAACATGGTAATTTGGAAATTTAAGATATAATAATTTACATCTTATTTGTATTGGAAAAAGGAAATTGTGAAGGCTTTAAAAGGAGAAGAAACTGGTTAAGAACAAAAAGGTGCTACTCAAGATGTAGTCCACTGGGATCAACGGAAAATGGTCCACCACATTTATGGTAGACCATGTGGCAAATCAGTGGTGGTGAATAAAGAATCAACGTAGGATCTATGATGTGATGGGATTCCGTGTTTGTGGTTTCATGTACCATGCATCAACATTGAACAAGTGCGAAGTAGGAAATAAAGTAATCAATGATTGGGGCCATGCGTCGACAATATTCTTGACTACATGAGGCCCAGCTAGTGAAGACTATCCAAAATTAGTTATAAACAAAGCATTAGAGATCTCGTACCTCTTTTGTCTCTCCTTCTCTTGATAGATATCCCGAAGGTGAGACAACAGCTATATGCATCCATGTACTCATATTTCTTTAAAAAATTATTGCACATGGATGATAGAATGAAACAATGAATATCTATGGAATCATTAAAATTCTTCTCATAAATTTTTAACTCTTCATCACTATCCTCATTTCTAGGTGCCTTAGGAAAAGGTTCTTCCAATACATAAAATTTCATTTCAAGGTGAAGAATAACTCATAGGTGCATTTTCCACTATTGGAATTTTGTGTTAATGAGAAGGTTTTCCTTATCAAGTATATATAGAAATGATATGATTATTTTAATTTTAATTTTGTTTCTAAAAAATAATATATAAAGAATTTTAGTACTTTATATGATAAAATTATGATAAATAAATAAATATTATATTTATTAATCTCCCAATATTTTATCAAAACCCAATAGCCCTCACCATTGGATTTATAATATCCTCTTGCTTGGATATTCAAGTGGAAAGGATCCATATTTCCCTTCTCATTACCACAATGTTGGTTGTTCAAGCAACTTGAATGGTTTTGGGTAGTCATTACAAATTCCAAATGCATTAAATCATTGTTCCTCGATCTTCTGAGCAGACACCACAATCTTGAAATCCTTAATGGGATTTCCTTAACCCTTGCCTCCCAGTGACGACATGTCATGCTTTGATAGTCAACCCTTGATGTAGACTATGTTATATCAACCCATAAAATCAAGTTAGAATTCCTCAATAATTCAAAACACCCCAACTTTGGATGGTCAGGCACTTTGAACTATGGTTCGATTTTAACTAAGGTAGTGGAAGTCTATACTGACTTAATATATATTATTGAGGGTTTTGTCCTTTTATACCTAAATTTACAATTATTATATTTATAAAATTCTTGTTAATATTAAGTGGGTTTACTTGAGTAATTAACCATGTCTTAGATAACATTTAGGTAATAACCTGGATCTTCTTTTCAGGTATGTTTTCCTTTTTCAGGTGTTTTTGAGGAAAAGAGGATTTTTTAGAAATTTTTAAAGTACATTCTGTGTACTCTGTTGCTGCATGTAGCCATGTGTTGGCTGTGTAACAGTCGAGCACACAGTCGTGTGTGGTGATCTGGAGGCCGCCTAAAGAGGGGACCGGTAAGGGAAAGTACACCCCATGTACATCCAAAGTACATGTCGTGTACTTTCTTTTTTTATTAAGTGTATTGGTGTCGCGTATGATCGACAAAACTATTTCCTTATAGGTTTGGTTTGTCCGAGTGAGATCGAATGACTACGATCTTCCCTAAGCCCCCGATCGAGCATCTGATCTCCTATTATACCACCTTAGATTGTGTTTGGATCACCTTGGTAAGATCTTCCTTCGTCTAGGGCTTCATCTCTTGATTCTTCCTCTTTCTCAATTTATCTTCTAATGAACGTTTTGGATGTTTTTGTAGATATACGGTCTTCTTGGGAGATTCAAAGTATGAGGTTTGTGTATATTGTTCCTACAATGCCGAGGTAGGTGGTTTATACCTTTTTGTTGAAAGTATTTGAGTTATATGTGAAATTGTTTCCAATACCCTTGAATGGGGTATTGTGTGTTTACTGTGTTAGCCCTATTATTTGCCTACTATGATTGTATGCTTGAGTAGAGGTTAATTGAATGTGAATAGGGTTAATTTCTATACTTTGGATGTGTTTTCCCATGCATGTTTGGTTATGACTGTTTGGTCCTGTTTAGCCTGTTAGGCTATCTTGTTTGTTTTCCCATGCCTAGTATTGTAGGATGGAGTGATTTGTTATCTAAAATTCTGTTATGTTGTGGAATTTTTAGCCTATTAGTTCTTGAGGTTTACTTTTTCCATATTTCATTTCTATGCTCGATTTACTTACAATGGGAAATAAGAACATGGTGTAGTAGACCATAGGGATAATGGACGTATGGACTTCTCCAGAGTGACTATTTTTTCAATTATGATGTGAGACCATAGGGGGAATTGACGTAAGTGCTTCCCTAGAGTGTCTGTAGTTACTCGACATGGGACACATGGGGAATGTGGCGTAAGTTATTCCCTAGATCACATTTTAGTTACCGATATGTGAATATAGGGAGAATTTCCAGTGAGTGCTTCCTCAGAGAGTCTATGCTTAAGCAAAACCAGAGGGGTTAGACTCTTTGTACTTACCAGAGTGTTGCTAGTGTTGTTTGTTTGAAACAGAGGGGTTAGGATGAGAGTACTTCCCAGAAGGTTGCTATTGTTGTTTGGTTGAACCAGAGGGGTTAGGATGAGAGTACTTCATAGAGGGTTACCTGCTTTGATTAGCTTCTTACTTGATATGTGGAATTGAATTCTTAAACTGTAGGAATGTTTACTACTGAGTATTTCCTTGTTTACTACTCTTTTACTTATTTCCTTCCATATATATTCACTTACTGTTAGGTATATATCTTTTGGTGGTTGCCTACTGGGATTATTCTCACACCCTAATTTTCATGATTTTGGGCCCAAACTGATTATATTGTTGTAGGTATAGATAATGGAAAGAGCCCTTCCAATTCAGCTTCTTGATTGCTGTGGAGATGGAGAGCATGGGACCAAGCTGAGGCTTGCGATGCTGAGCAGTTTATCTGTTTTATTTTGTACTTTGGTTTGGTACTATATTCCATCATTGTGACTTGTTTGGATACCTTCCTAGACATATTTATCATGCATCATTTATATATGTGCTCCTACTGCTTCTTACTTTTAGTCTTCCACTGTTTACTGTGGTATGTTATTATTACTTCTTCTATTATTTACATATGTTTTACTTCCACTGTGTTACTCTGCCAATGAGGGCATAGTTTCCCCACTATAACACCTATGGCCCTCGCTGCTAGTCGGCAACCTCTAGCGTTCATGGAAATGTGCTTGAGGCAATGTGACCAACCAGGTATGAGGTGCCTCTAGGTGGATTCTGGAACCAGGATGTAATAAAGTGGTATCAGTGGAATTATTTTCTTCTGGGATTACTTTTTGGAGCCTATATCCAGGGATAGGAAGGAATAGGTACTTGGTTATAAATTTTTCCCGGGAGTAGCTAATCCATGACAGGGAAAATCCAATCTACCTTGTTTATTGCAATTTTTATGGCTTTTCAATTTTACAGTTGATTTTATTTCACCATTGTGTGATTCAAATGTTTTGTTCTGTAATCATTGATGTTATTGAGGTTCTATTTCTATTGCAACCTGATTATATGAGGGTATGTCATCTCATGCAACAAATAGGAACTTGCTAGAAATCACATGTCATGAATTCTTGCCATGCCATTTAGGGTGCATTAGTGATTTAATGTTGTTGTGATAGGTGTTGTACTAGATATTCATGTTGTTGTGATAGATGCCTTGATAGAATGACTTATTTTGATAGGGTATTTTTTTGTGTAAGGTCATGTTTGAATGAACACCAAACTTTGATTCTTGAGGTGTTATGGGCCCTCATGAATCAGAATTTGGTGGATCATTGATTTTTTTCCTTGTATATGACATGTATAAGATGCCAAGATTTGATTCGCGGGTAGTATGGGCCCTCACAGATCATAATTTGGAACTTTCAATGTTTGTTTCAGAGTTTTTATGGTTTCTGGAATAGTTTTTAAGGCTTACTGTTTGGGAAGACTCAGAATAAACGGTGTGTAATGATGAATACACGCCATGTCATCTTTTGTTCGGGAAGAATATATTTTTCTTAAGTACATGCTCAGTACCGTATGTACACGTCATGTAGTCTCTAATCGTGTCTCAGACTGTGTGGGCTGGGACACATGGTTTTTAAATCTTTGGTAGGACACGCCGTGTACCGGATGTACATGCCATGTTGTAGACCTTCTAAACCGGCCATGTCACTAACAACACGGGTTAGTTGAGTCTTTTCTAATACACACTGTGTCCTTTTAGAACACGTCGTGTAGTGTAACCCGAGTACTCGGTCGTGTATCGAACAAAACAGGTTGGAAAAATCTTCTTATTACACGTTGTGGCCATCTTGAACACACTGTGTAGTGTGAGCCATGTATCCGTCCATGTCACTAACAACAAGGGTTGATGAATCTTGTCTAGTACACACCATTTCTGGAATGAACACGTCGTGTAGTCTTCTTCTAGGAGAACTGTGTGGCTTTTTCATGTTAGAGAACTCGGGCAGGGGAAGAGAAGTCAAGTACATGCCATGTGTTAGTACAATACACCATGTGTTTGGGGTGTTACATGACCAGTTTTGGCAGATGTGCATGCCCATGTGAAAGGATTAAGGGAACACGTCATGTAATCATTGTACATGTTGTGTATCCATGTTTTCGAAAACTTGAATACTTTCATTCTCTTATTCTCTTCTTGTTACCTTCTTACACTTCTGGTTTTCTATCCTTGATAATATTGATCTAAGGTGTGTGTTTGACCTTGGAGAGTCATGCCACCAAGATGTACTCTGGTTGCACGCCAGTTGTAAGGTGGTGATCAGACACCAGACATGACTGATCAGGGACTACTAGTAGATCCAACAATAGTGCTAGTCTTGACACCAACCATCATTCCAGACACAGGTGCTGAAGCACAGTTCCGAGTGGGCTTTATGAGGTTCATTCAGACATTCCACGGAGTACCGCATCCTGCCCCGTCTATGGCAGATTTGAAGCAGTTTTCCCAACAGTATCATCCTCCCACCTTCACATGGGAAGGAGGACCTAAGGCTGTTGAGTCATGGTTAGAAGCCATGTTGTGTATCTTCGACCATCTGGAGACGCCTCTGGAGAGGAGGGTGAAGCTTTCTATGTATATGCTTTGGGATTCCACTAAGAGATGGTGGGATGTGATCTCACAGGTGGGACACCAGCAGGTTATGTCTTGGGATGAGTTACAACATGCCTTCTATGAATACTTCTATATAGAGACTTTGAGGGCCGATCAAGCCCAATAGTTCATGAGTCTGGAGCTGGGTACTCTTTCTATTATGGAGTATTTTTCTCACTTCACAGATCAGAAACACTTCACGCCTATTCCAGGAGGTGATGAGTTATTACTGAAAAGGAAGTTCAAGGATGGTCTCAAGTGTGACATCCGATTGCAAGTGAACATCTTCAAGATGACTTCCATCACTTATATAGTCAACCAAGAACTAATCACAAAGCACAATATGAGGGATTCTGGAGTTGTGAGCTAGGGCGTTTCGAAATATAGAGTTATTATCCCTCCAACTGATAGCAGAAAGCACCACATGGGGTCTATGCACAGTGAACCGAGGAGGCGAGATACTTCTTTTGGTAGCTAGGTGGTGTGCTACCTGTGCGGGAAGAGCAAGCATACGAGTATACATTTCCTTAGAGACACATTTGAGTGCCGATATTGTAGAAAGATGGGTCACCTTAAGTGCTTCTATCAAATCTTCTTACCAATAGTGGGTGATAGGGGTTCTTCTATAACTCCGTGTTCAGGAGAAGCACCGCTAGTTAATCCTCAGTCAGGGAACTTGAGTTCTTCTAGCCATTCAGGACAAGGTGAAGGTTGTGGACATGGAAGCCAGTCTCCAAGATTTTAGCGACAATATGTTGGATCAACTCAGAGTGGTTAGGTAGGGTCACATGGCCGCGGTGTAGGTCAAACTTTTGCAGTGGAGAAGGCCCAGCGGGAGAAGGATTACAGACCCTCTAATGTTCGAGGTATAATTCTAGTTGCCTCTGTTTTAGATTCTACTATTTTCGATACAAGGTCTTCTCATATCTTTATATCTATTTTTGTTGTGGAGATCCTTGGGTTATGCATATTTTATTCTGTTGAAATCTTGACGCTTGACACTTTATTGGGGACTATAACAGCTAGTGTATGTCAGGGCAAGGAGTTCCCTCTTGAGGTTGGTGGGCGTCACTTCTTATGGGACCTCTATGTACTAGAGATGACAAGATATGACGTCATTCTCAGAATGGACATATTATTTCCCTTCCATGCTGGTGTCTATTTCTATCACCATTGGGTGAGTTTCACGTCACCAGAAGGAGGATCATTTCTTAATAAGGGGGAATAGGATGTCCAGGTGAGTAGATCAGGATTTGAGCATCATGGGTTAAGAGGAGTTACAACCCAAATCTCTAGTCTATATCTGGATTACTAGGGAACTTCAAAAATTGAATTTCCTCCAATGGTGGATTGTTTCAGAGATGTCTTTCCAGAGGAATTTTCAAGTTTTCCTCCAGAGCATGAGGTGGACTTTTCTATTGAGCTTGTGCCAGGAGTGGAACCAGTGTCTATTCCTCCTTATAGGATGACTACACCAGAGTTACAGGAGCTCAAGAAGAAGTTAGAGGAGTTGCAAGAAAAAGGTTTCATCTGGCCCAGTACTTCTCCTTGGGGTTTACCTGTCCTGTTTTTGAACATGGTGGAAACTACCCTCAGACTGTGTGTGGATTATTAGTAGTTGAACCAGTTGACGGTCAAGAACCGATATCTCTTTCCTAGGATTCATGATCTCTTTGATCATATTCAAGGAGCCCAGGTGTTCTTGAAGATTTACCTAAGGTCCGGTTGCCATCATTAGCATGTTATACCATTAGATATACCTCTTACAACCTTTTCAATCAGGTATGGTCTATAGGAGTTTGTGGTTATGCTGTTCAGTCTCATGAACGCGCCTGCAGTTTTCATGGAACTGATGAATCGAGTGTTCCATACTTACTTGGATTCTTTCATGGTGGTCTTCGTGGATGATATCTTGGTGTAATCTCACACTCGAGACAACCATGCTACCCACCTTGAGATCATTTTGAGTACACTGAGAGAGCATCAGTTATATGTTAAGCTCACAAAATGTCACTTTTGAATGGATTAACTTCACTTCTTGGGGAATGCTATCTTAGAGACAGGAGTATCAGTAGACCCAGAGAAAGTGAGAGAAGTAGTTTCCAAGGATAATCTAAAGAATGTCATTGAGGTACAAAGTTTTCTTGGGCTGTATGGATACTACAAACATTTCATATACGACTTTTCAGGCTTAGCAACGCCAGTGATAGGTCTGACTAAGAAGGGTGCAAAGTTCTTGTGGTCATATTCTTGTGAATCATCCTTTCAGGAAATGAAAGGGAGGTTTACTTCAACACCAATACTAGTATTTACAAAGCTAGGAAAGATATATACTGTGTTGTATGATGCATCAGGTATTAGGTTGGGAGTTGTGCTTATGCAGGGAGAAGGAGTCGTTGTGTACGGGTCTCGGTAGTTGAGGCCACCTGAGAGAAACTACCTGATGCATGATCCTGAGTTGGCTGCTTTTGTTCATGATTTATGCTATTGGAGAAATTATATTCTGGGAGTGCATTTTTTGGTTTTCACTGACCACAGGAGTCTCAAGTACATATTCACCTAGTATGACCTAAATTTGAGATAGCGAGGTGGGTTGAGTACCTTCATCTCTTTGACTTTGAACTCTCTTATATGCCTAGAAAAGGCAATGAAGGGGCTGATGCGTTGAGCAGGAGGAATCATATACAAGTAGTTCATGAGGCCAGTAGGGAGTTGTAGCTTATGGCTCTATTCTTGGAGATGCATTTGGAGGTGCATGAAAGACAAGGGAAGACGTTTCTTTCTTCTGTAGCTGTTACCTCTACTCTTTTTGATCGAGTGCGAATGATGAAGCTATCAGATTCAGAAGGCCTAGTCCTATAGGAAATCATGTTAGGAGAGGACCCTATTCTAGGATGTATCATAGGTGAGGATGATATCTTGTGTTTCCAAGGGTGCATGTGGGTGACAACAGACATTCGCGAGGAGCTGATGCGGGACTTTCGTTCCTCAGTTTGGGCACTTCATCCTGGTGTCACCAAGATGTATCGTGATCTACACTATCATTATAGGTGGCCAGGTATAAAGAGAGATGTTGTTGGTTTCTTCATGAGGTGTTCTACCTATCAGTAGGTGAAGGCAGAGAATCAACGACTAGTAGGGATTTTGCAGCAATTACCCATTCTTGAGTGGAAGTGGAATGATTTCATGATGGATTTCGTGACAGGGTTATCGAGGTCGCCTTGAGGGAATGATGCAGTTTGGGTTGTCATTGATATACTCACGAAGGTTTCTCACTTCTTTCCGATTAAGTAGACTTTTAGTGTTAATGAGATGGGATGGTAGTACATCTGAGAGATTGTATATCTAAATGGAGTTCCATAGTCCATTGTTTCATATAGGGATGCTTGTTTTACATCTCGGGTCTAGAAGGGACTTCAGAAGGCTTTGGGTACATAGGTGCTTCTAAGTACAACTTACCATCCCCAGACAGATGGCCATTCTGAGCGTACGATTCATGTGCTTGAGGACATGCTTTGAGCTTGTATTCTATATTATGGAGGTTCTTGAGAGAATCACATACCTCTTGGGGAGTTTTCCTATAACAATAGTTTTCAAGCAACTATTCAGATGTCACCTTATGAGGATTTTTATGGTAGGCCATCTGGATCACCCTCATGTTGGCTGGAGGCAGGAGAGGTAGTAATGCTGGGACCTCGTCTTGTCCAGGAGACCACAGATCAGATCAAGTTAATTCAAAAGAGGATAGCTACTACACAGTCTTAACAGAAGTATTATGTTGATCAATAAAGATTACCTCTGGAGTTCGAGGTTCGAGATCAGGGTTTTCTACATGTTACACTGAGGTTGGGACACAGAAGGATTATGAGATAGGGTAATCCTTCACTGAGATACATTGGGCCATTTGAGGAGTTGGAGAGAGTGATCTGATTGCCTATCGGTTGCAGTTACCATAGAGGTACCAGGCGATGCACAAATATTTCCACGTTTCTCAGCTTCAACATTACTTCTCAGACACATCTCATTCTTTTCAACCCAAAGAATTTGAGCTAGAAGTAGATGAAACTTTTGAGGAGAATCCTATCCAGATTATTGATTGAAGTACGAAGGTTCTCCAGGGTCGGTCTATTCCTATGGTATGGGTACTATGGCAGCATAGGCAAGTATAGGACAAGACATGGGGGAGTGAGGTCGATGTACAATCTCAGTGACCAGATCTGTTTGAAGATTCTTCTTCTATGCCACCTTGCTAAGGAAATTCAGGGATGAATTTCATTAAGGGAGGAAGTTTGTAAGAACCTAGATCTTCTTTTCTGGTATATTTTCCTTTTTCTGGTGTTTTTGGGGAAAGGAAGAATTTCTGGAAAATTTTGAAGTACATGCCGTGAAATTTATAAGTACACGTCCTGTACTCTGTTTCCACTCATAGACATATGCTGGCTATGTAACGGCTGAGCACACAACCATGTGTGGTGATCTACAGGCCTCTTAAAGCGGGGCTCGGTAATGGAAAGTACACGCCGTGTACTTTTAACGTACATGTCATGTACTTCTTTTTTTATTAAAAGTATCGGGGTCATGTCTGACGGACAGAACCGTCCCCTTCTAGGTCTGGTTCATCTGAGAGAGATCATACAACCAAGATCTTTCCTAGAGCCCCCAATCAAGCATCTGATCTCCGATTAGACCACCATCGACTGCGTTGCGATCACCTCGGTAAGATCTTCCTTATTCTAGAACTTCGTTTCCTGATTCTTCCTCTTTCTCAAGTTATCTTTTGTTGAACATTTTATACTTTTTTGTAGATATACAGTGTTCTTGGGTGATTCAAGGCTTGATGTTCACGTATATCATTTCTACAATGCTGAGGTTGGTGGTTTGTTACTTTCCATTGAATGTATTTGAGTTATATGTTAAAATTTGTCCAATACCCTTGAATGGGGTATTGCGTGTTTAATGTTTTAGCTCTGTTAATTGTCTGCTATGATTGTATGCTTGGGTAGAGGTTAATTGCATGTAAATGGGGTTAATTCCTTTGCTTTGTAAGTGTTTTCTAATGAAATTTTGGTTATGATAGTTTGGTCATGTTTATCTTGTTAGGCTACCTTGTTTTTTTTCCCATGCCTAGTATTTTAGGATGGAGTGATTTGTTATCTGACTTGTTGTTATCCTGTATACTATTTAGCCAAGTAGTTCATGAGGTTTACATTGCTCTTATTTCATTTCTTTTCTTGATTGACTTACACAGGGCTATGAGAACCTGGTGCAGTAGACCATAGGTAGAATGGACGTAATGGCTTCTCCAGAGTGTCTGTTTTTACTATTATGATGCAATACCATAGGGAGAATTGACGTAAGTTCTTCCTTAGAGTTTCTATAGTTCTTTGATGCAGGCCATAGGGGGAATGTGATGTAAGTGCTTCCCTAGAGTGCATTTTAGTTACCGATACGAGACTATAGGGGGAATTGATGGTGAGTTCTTCCTCAGAGAGTCTATGCTTAAGCTGAACCAGAGGGGTTAGACTATGTATATTTCCCAGAGGATTGGTAGTGTTTTTTGGTTGAACCTAATAGGTTAGGCTGTGAGTACTTCCCAGAGGGTTCCCTTCTTTGATTTGTTGCTTACTTGATATATGTAATTGAATACTTAAACTGTAGGAATGTTTACTACTAAGTACTTCCTTATTAACTGCTCTTTTACTTATTATGTGCCATATATATTCACTGACTATTAGGCACATATATTTTGGTGGTTAACTATTGGGATTAGTTTCACACCATATTTGGGTCATGATTTTGGGCCCAAATAGATTATATTGCTGCAGGTATAGGTAAGGGAAAGCGCCTTTCTACTTCATGTTCTTGATTTCCATGGAGTTGGAGAGCATGGGACCAAGCTGAGGCTTGCGATGCTGAGAAGTTTAAATGTTTTATTTTTTATTTTTTTTGGTACCATATTCTAGCATTTTGAATTGTTTGGCTGCTTTCCTATACATATGTATCATGTATCATTTATATATGTTCTCATGTTGCTTTTTACTTTCAGTCTTTCGTTGTTTACTATGGTATGTTATTATTACTGTTATTTTGTTTCTATATGTTTTAATTCCACTGTGTTACTCTTCCAATGATGGAATAATTTCCCTACTATCACACCCAAGGCCCTCGCTGCTAGTTGGAAGCCTCTGGTGTTCGGGGAAATGTGCTTGAGTCCATGCGACCAACCGGGTACGGGGCGCCTCTGGGTGTCTTCCGGAACCAGGACGTTACAATTTATGCCTAATCTAGTTTAGCTTAGTTCTATCTTACATGATTGTTAATTAATTAATTATGTGATTATTATAAAAAATCCATAATGAAATGATCATACAACTTGACAAAATAATAATAATAAATTGATATGATCATGATTTTTACTAATTAATAGTTTATCTAGTAGTTGATAAACTAATCACTGACTTGGGAGAAAAACACATTGAACCAATTATGATTGATGTTAAAAATTTCCACCTATCCACCCATGTATCTCTATTGGAATAGTTTTTTCCTTGGATCCAAATTTAAACCGCCTCCACTAACATGGGATCTTCATCCTTCACATTTTCTTTTACTCACAAGAAAGTGAGGGGAAAAAAGGTTTTACATAAAAGAATCCATTATCACATAAACCCTTATATAATATGAGGAAAATAGGCATGAAAACCAAAAATTTAAGTTGATAATAAATTAAATGAAACCAATCACATACAATGGTCTGGTCTATGCTCATGATCATCCAGATGCATGCAACTAATTATGCATTTAAGAAAACATGCGATCAATTATTAATCATTTTTATTTAATATAAATCACACTTGAATCAATTAATTATCTTCTTTAATTAACCTATTATTTTATCTTAATTCTCTTCTAAATTTTATTGAGATTATCATCCATCATAATTTTAATCAAATTAAATAAATTCATTTGAAATTAACTATGTTCATAAATGTACCTTGGAGGCAATATAGTGAATAGCCATATAATTCTACCAAACAAGTATTATCCCCTTACACTACTTACTCTTTTTACACGTGGAATACATGAATTATCACATGCCTTCCTGACATCTACTTCACCTTAATTATTACATGAATTACATTAGTTTTCAGCCATGTGTTATGATCCAATTCACATGAAGTGATAACTATAATTTGACTCATACATGATATGCATATTTTAACATTGCATAGATATTAATTAAACACACACACACACAGAAATATATATATATATATATATAAAACTCATCACATGGCTTGTCCTATCAACTTAATGACCACAAATAATAATATTTTAATAAGGTTTCAGGATTATAATAAATAAATTTGAAATCGTTGTAATTCGGTATAAGTACATAGCATGTGTATTTGAGCTACACTGCATGTACATGTCTCACCGTATATCATAGGAACATGCATATGGACTTTTCACATATATAATTCCCTGGGAAATGGTGTACATGGCATATTCAATGGGCTACATGGTGTGTGATATCTGAATTACAAGGTCACCAGTCAGGTAAGCCATGTATGAAATACACATACCATTTGTGACATAATAGGACTACACACTGTCCACAACATCTACACAGTGTGTACTCTGGATGACCATGCACCAGGATATCCCGATAAATATGTGGTGTAAGTTATAAATGCACTGAGTTTCATCAATGAAAATAACGTGAATTAATTCTATATTAATTTCTGATGCATTGAACAAAACTACACGACATGTACAATTATGTTATCTAACCATAATCCATAGCACCTTTGGATGATTTATTCAATTTTATTTCATTCATAAAATTAATCATATTAATTATATTGAGGAGAAATGAAGGAGTAAGAAACAAATCTTACAATTTGGATTAATAAAATGATTAAATGTGAATTGAAAATGAAATAAAAATTCATAAATCAATCAAACTTATTTAAATAGTTCTAAATAATAATGTGACCACTCTGATACCCCTTGAATGTTTCAAGTATTGAATAATCATACGATGGGTCATTCCCAAAAATTCTTTTTGTTATGATCGATGATCGATTCGAGATCTACATGTTGAAAAATGCTGTGTTCAACATAATTGAATCAATGATGACAGAAAGTAAAAATCACACCAGAACCAGAATGGAGGATAATGACATATTATTTATAATTAATTTTATTATTTAATGAATTAACTTTGATGGAATTATTTATTCATTAATTAATCTAGAAATAGATCTAATTTACACCGTCATTTCATTGTAGGAATCAAGTACAGATTCCCTCTAGCATTGATCCACACGTGTTTAATGAATCTCAAGTCATCGTCAAAGGAATATTCGGGTACTAGCACGACATATCCTTTTTCTTGCATCGTCCTCCTTTGATCTCCATGAGAAATTCTTGCAAAGCATTCTCCTTGATCTCTCTTGACTTGAGAGGATTTGGTGGGGGAATATCGATCTCCATTCTTAAGAGAGTTCTTGGAGAAGATAGCTCTCTAGGTCTTTAGAGGATTCTACAAATTCGTTGTGCACAACAAAAACAAATGAATTGTTTATTAAAAAAATAATATAATTGGGTTTATATATTGCTAGGATTACAAATAAATAATTGCACAAGTTCCCCTTATTATTTATCTAATCCCTTGAAGAATCCTATGTCAAAAAAATAATAATATTATTATTTATCGACATGCGATTAACATTGAGAATTTTAATTAAATATTATTTAATCAAATAATATTCAATATTATTATTTCTCACTGGACCTAAAAACTTGGTCGGTCATTCCTCCATAATATTTTTCGGTCCTTGAATAATGACTACTTATTTATTAAATAAATATCAATACATTCTTCTCCAATAAATAAACAAATATTATATTTACTAAAAAGTACATAAATATTTATAGAACACTATGTCCATAGATTCATTTAGGCTATATCATTTCCATCAAAGGATATGAGATATAAACTTCTACTAAAGAATAGAAGAGATAAATCTTTTCTCGCATTATTCATTAACGAAATTCTACTCATGACACACCCAACATATGCTACCTCGTCCCAAATATATGTCATCACGGTTTTCATTAGTACATAAAATTAGATGACTTATAATATTCATTAATAATAATCATAAAGTCTAAGGATTAATTCACACGTTCATAGATAGGAATATCCAAGGACACATATAAATGTGGATTTTCTACCATCGAGTCTCATTCTCATAATATCCTACACTAGATATTACCAAGGGAATACACCATGAGAAGGTGCCTCAAATTACTATGAGTATCCACCCCTGATAGCATGTATCATTTTGTCCGTCAAATAATATCATCAGTCTATATAAAATATATTCATGAACATTTTTGTAGCACATCTAGGTTGCAATAATATAGGGTATACCTTCCTGTTAGGGGTGATGTCGACCTCTCTTATTCATAAGGTATCTAAGTATGTCGATAAAAATTAGCCCCCCCATAATCCAGAACAAATCAACTCAAACCCCCTGAAAAACCCCTACCCTTCCCCCTGAGGATACCTCTCCCCTCTTGAATTAAAATGAGGATCCTATTTCCCCCTCAGTGAAGGGACATAAAAAACATCAGATGTGGAAGAGGAAACCAATGGGGGACTATGGAAGTGATTTAAATATGTTGGAAAATATTGGGTCTAAAAGACACATGGAGGATTCATTAGTTTTTGAGGAATTCCCCAAAATATGGAGAGTGACAGAAGATGGATCCCTACTTGAAATATAATAGGTGTATGTTAGAATCGTCATGGGCTTGAAAACCCATGATTAGTTAGGATGCTTCAACATTTATGCGATAAAAGTTTCCCTTCTATGGTTTTTATGTATAAAACCATATTGGAAGGTAAGGACATGGATGGTATCATAATAAAAGTAAGATTTGAAGGCTTCATTTTGTTTTACCATCTTGGAAATTTAGGGAGCCTTTTCCTACTTTGGAAAGAAGACATGGATGTTATAATCTCCTCCTCCTCCCCAAACTACATGTTTGCCTCCGTTCACCGGCCAAACATCCCGACCTGGACCTTTGTGGCTTTCTGTCGTTGGCCAAATCAAAGGAAAAAATGGAAATATTTGAGGCTTCTCCAATCCTTGATCTAAAGAAGACTGAGGCGAAGAGTTTTGTCGAGGAAGCTGAAGTAGGAGACCTTTGGAAGGTTACAATAGTTTAAGATATGAAAATGCGCCATCAGTAGTGGAGTGAATCAAAAAACATGCAACAGACGTGATCGATGGAGGAGGAAGCTGTGAGTTGAGAAGGTAGTGAAGGAAGATTGAATGTTTCTTTTTTTAGATATCATAAAAATGAAAAAGAGCAATAAGAATAATTTTTCGATCAGTTTGATGAGAATTAATCATAGACTAACGTTGATCTATCAGTGTGGGAGGTTGTTATGATACGATTGTATGGAGGCGAGGATGTTTTAGAAAACTTGAAAATTTTATGGACTACTCATGAAAGGTTTGAAAAAGAGTAAACCGTATCTAATCTAGTTTGTCCAGAAGTGAAACATCAGGATACATAGAAGACTTCAAATAATAGGATGAATTATAAGGACCCAACATTAAACATTACATAATATTGAATTAAACGAATAATTCACATTGAGGATCTTTTCAGGTTTAGAGTTTTAGAGAATTAGGACATAACTATTAAATCTCAAAATATTATAAGGTAGAAACTTCTACACAGTTTCCATTTTTTCATAGAATAAAAACTCTTGAGAAAAAGAGTAATGTCTTGTTCCATGTTTTAGATAGCATGAATTTTCCTTGATCTCATCCTTGACCCAATTCATCATTAAGTCCAGTGAAAACATTTCAAAACTTGGGATGAGCATAAAAATATTAGTAAGGGTTATAAAACAAAGAATGGAAACATTTGTTCATAAATACATACAAAACATGAAATCTTTTACTTATCTAGTGAAATCATAAGATTTATGAAAGACACATAGAAATCCTAAATCATAAAGGTAACTTGTGGAATCCATATCATACTTACATTGTAGCTATCACAGCTACATAGGGAGTTACTTTGGAAAACCCATCATAGTATATTCCCTAAACCTCTTAGGAGAAACATTCACATTTACCTCTGTCATGTTACCAAATGCATTGGAGAGCTATCTCGGGATCACCCGCCCTAGGTTTATCATGGAACCACCCGTATATGTAAATAATGCCCAAGAACCATAACATGATCATAACACATAAAATAAGTATAAAGGAAAGATAAAATTTCCACATTACAATAATAAAATAGAATTTCAAGGTATTGAAATAATAAATACATTCTCAAAATAATTTTCAATACCAAAATACATAATAAGAGTATATGGTATTTATTTTTCCTTTTAAAAACTTTCCAGCTTGTTATGGAAGACAAAGATCAAATAATACTCGTGGCAGCGAAAAGGTCGTTGTCACCCCTTACATTAAAAAACATACCTTTTGTCATTTAGTAAAATTCTTCGTATAAAAAGATTGTATTTTAATGAAATGAAATTTCAAAGGGGTTTATATACCATATAAAGGAAGTCATGTATAGAATAAAAAATGCCTCAATGAAAGGAGATTGAGACGAAGTCCCTTACCTTGTGTCCGTCTTGACTCGATCATTCTTTAATCTCATGAATAATAAACTAAAGTTAATTTCTACTTTCTTAAGAACCTTTTTCAATTTTATGATTCCTTTTATATCACTTTTTACCATGTTATAAACATTATGTAATCATTTAAGTTAATAAATTTCGTTTTGTCGATATTTGGTACTTGAGTAAAAAATGAACACCTTATATTTCCATATTGTCCATGTGGTCAATATTTCATTATATACAGAATGACATTCATTATTTAGATATCATATATATCATATATATTCAGTATATACATGTATTTACATAACATTTGGATGTAAGAAATGAAATGCACTGTTCATGGAGACGGTAAGCCGTACGTACGCATGAACGCTACTTTCATTTCTATTTATTATTTTAATGGAATTATAACATAATGATACATAATTATATTATAATTCTAGTATAATAAAATATATAATATAATTAAATCTATCATTTATACATCCCACATAAGTCATTAATGAGTCACATCACTTTGAGGGGGCGATAGTCTACACTTCCTAAAATGAGATTATTGTATTTACCCACTATGGAAACCATAAAGGCTTGATATAATTGGGAAGTACAGAAGAATAAGGAAATCATAAAAATAATATATGTCATATATAAATACAGTTCCATCATAATGGCCACCATGAGAGGCGGTAAGATGTAATTGAACAATCATCGTTTCGTGAGGCGCTAGTTTTCCATCCACAGAAACATTATGTTCTTCATCCATTAGATGGAGGTGTGTTTAAGTGTAGTTTGAATCCTTCTCATAAAACATCATAGAATATTGAGGATACTGTTTTTGTTACAAAATAAAGGAATAAAAAGAGTTTAGGGGTTGGAGATGTAAAATAAAAGAAAACAATTTAAAACAAACCGTTACCTTTAATTTGGGTAACTCCCTTTGGTTTGAACCAAAGGATTTCTTGAAGCGCCTTCTTCATAAGGTAAGGCTTCTATGAGGAGGAGAGGGATGTAGGGATCTTAATGGGTAAGAGTTTTTATGAGAAAAATGGCTTGAGAGGTGTGAGGAATTGGTTAGAATTGGTCCCCTTTTATAAGGGGGAGGAGGGGCTCTTTAGGAAAGTGTGAATACATTATTTTATTATATAATGATATTCAGTTTCTAATGATCCAAAAATAAGTACAGTATAAGATAAGATGACTCATGGTCGAAATAAAATCATCCAATAGAAATTGGATAGGTTTTGGATAATATTTTAATCATTTTAATCTTATTTATTTAAATGATTTATTAATGAGGTAGACACTACATCATTATTATGTCATAAATAATTTCAATTATTTAATGTCTAAAAATTATAAAAAAATTCCATGATATAGAAAATATTTTTAGATTTATAATGAATATTTATAGTAGAAAAGATAATTTATATAACCCATTTTAAAAATTAATTTACTAAAAGATATTTTCTTTTGTCATTTTTGCCTTTACATTAAGTTAATTAATCTAAATTGTCATTATCACTCCCAAGTGGATCAATGAGGTCCCAAAAATCTACCCAAAGATGACTATGGTCTTAAATGACTCAAAAAATATGGTTTGGACAAGTTTTAAGGTAATTTTGAATTATTATAATATTCTTTTAACCTTGAATTACCCTATTTACCATTAACCGCTGTAAATAAAAGTCAAAAGTTACTATTCACCAAAAATTATTTTCATCTTAATGAACCACATTTTACTAACTAATAACAATGATGTATTTCTGATTTTATAAATTCAATTCACAGAAGTGGTAAAATTTCATTTAAATGAAAAAGTTAGTTTTTTAACTACTACTAAGTGGTTTCACTATTCATCAAAAATTGAAGTTTTTTAGAAAAATTCCAAAAATTCAGCCTAAGCTATATTTGATATTCCGAATTCAAAAATGATGTTTAATTTTCCAAATTCAAAACATAAAAGTGTTATTTATTATTTTTAAAATTAATTCTTGTTGTTAAAACAAATAGCATGTTTTAATAAACAATAACTATCAAAAGATTCACACCTGTTTATGTCCAATTTCAAAGTGAAGTTAATTCCAATAACAAACATTGGATTAAATGGTAAAAATATATTCTAATTACACTTTAAAAAAAATTTAAAATATAATCTAACCATAAAAATAAATTAGATTAAAACATAGTTTTGAATTAAAATACAATATGTTTACTATTCATTAAAAAATGAACTTTATCAGAAAAATTCCAAAAAAATTACACAAAGTAAATTTTTATGTCCCCATTTTAAATAAGAATTTTATTTGGTCATATAGAATGTATTAAAGTAACCAAAACTATATTTAAAGAGGTTTTAGGAGATAAATTGGCATTTTAATGTAAATTATGCTTAAAATTAGATTCATTCACATTTTAAGCCTATAACTTTTTAATGGATAATGTAAATACATTTGAAAATCATGTATAATCATATTGTAGTTAGTTTTTTTTTCATTCTTGGCAATACAACAGCTAAGAGTTAACTACCATTTAAAATAAGAATATTATATTATTAGTGTGCCACGTAAGATGTCAAAGAAACCCGTTGTTGCGTATCAGGTACGCTATCGAACATAGCAACCCTTTTAAAGTAAAATTACTATTTAATTCAAATATATTAATAAATATGAAAATCTCTTATTCTTCATTTACCTGGGATGTTGCATCCTTCTCCCCTTTTGGAAATTGCGTCCTCACAATTTTTATTCACTTATCAAAATAAGTGGGGGTCTTTATCACTCATAGAATTTTCAGATTCCCATGTTGTCTCTTAAATCATATGGGTTTTCCACAAAACCTTTACCTGGTGAATTACCTTATTCAGAAACACTTGCTCTCTACGGTTAAGAATTTGGACTGGTTATTATTCATAAGAGATATTCTCTTCCAACTGAACTACCTATGGGCTCAAAACATGATATAGATCTAGCATATGCTTTCTCAACATCAAAACATGAAAAACATTGTGTACCTAGGATAAACATGGAGGTAAATCCACTCTATACGTAACTGATCCAACTTTCTCCAGAATTTCATAAGGTCCAATGAACCTCAGACTCAACTTTCCCTTCTTACAAAAGAGCATGACACTTTTCCATGGAGAAACTTTGAGAAAGACATGATCGCCAACCTCAAAGGAAAGATCCTTCCTCCAGTTATCTACATAACTTTTCTGTCTACTCTGAGCTATTCTCATGTGCTTTTGAATCAACTGAACTTTCTCTATAATATCTTCTACCAATTCTGGTCCCATCAGCTTCCTTTCACCTACTTCATCCCAAAAAGCTAGAGTTCGACAATGCTTTCCATATAATGCCTCAAATGGAGCCATCTGTTCACTAGAATGAAAATTGTTGTTATATGAAAATTCAACCAAAGAAATATGTTGGTCTCAAATTCCCAAATAATCCATTGAGTAAGCACGTAACATATCCTACAACATCTGAATTTTTCGTTCTAATTTCCCATATGATTGGGGATGAAAAGATGTACTAAAATTTAATTTAGTACCCAACGACTTCTGAAGGAATTTCCAAAATTTAGAAGTAAACCTGAGATCACGATCAGATACAATGGAGAGAGGAACTCCATGCAACCTCAATACCTTTTTAACATACAACTGAGCAAGTTAATCTAGAGACAAAGTATCTATAATAGGAAGGAAATGAGCAGATTTAGTCAATCGATCAGCAATAACCCAGATTTCATTATTACCTTGATATGTTTTTGGTAATCCCATAACGAAGTCCATGGATATATTTTCCCATTTACACTCTGGAATCGGTAAAGGCTGAAGCATACCTTTTGGTAACCGCTGCTCTAATTTAACCTGCTGACAAGTCAAACACTTCACAGTAAAATCCGCAGTATCTCTTTTCATTCCATCCAACCAGTAATACTCACAAAGATCTCTGTACATCTTAGTATTGCCATGATGAACTGAAAATGGGGAACTATGAGTTTCACATAACAACTCATTCTTCAACTGTGAATCACAAGGTACACATAATCTATTTCCAAATCTCAAAACACAATCATTATCAATGTTAAATTCAAGAAACTTTCCCTTCTGAACCAACTCTACCTTTTTCTACAACTCACTGTATTCTTTCTGTGCTTGCTTTATTCTGTCTGATAGAGATGATTTCACTGACACCTGAAACAAAACAGAAGAATTTCCTGCACCAAAAACTTCTATGACATAATTCATCAAATCAAAAAACAAAGGATCTCATTCCAAACGTAGCATGGTTAATGAAGCATTACTTTTCCAACTCAAAGCATCAGCCACTTTAATTGCTTTTCCCGGATGGTAATGGATCGTGCAATCGTAATCCTTGATTAATTCCAGCCATCTCCTCTATCTCATGTTCAATTCTTTTTGAGTGAATATATACTTTAAACTTTTATGGTCAGTATATATTTCACATTTTACTCCATAAAAATGATGCCTCTAAATTTTTAAAGCAAAAACAATAGCTGCTAATTCCAAATCATGTGTAGGGTAATTTAACTCATGTAGTTTCAACTGACGTGAAGCATAAGCAATTACCTGATCATTCTGCATAAGGACACATCCATTTCCTTTCAACGAAGCATCACTATAGATAACAAACTCACCATTTCTAGATGGTAGTGTGAAAACAGGAGCATTCACCAATCTTCTATTCAATTCCTGAAAACAATCATTACATTCTTTTATCCAGATGAACTTAACACCTTTTCAAGTTCACTTAGTTATTGGACTAGATAACCGTGAAAATTTATCAACAAACCTCCAGTAATAGCCTGCCAAACTAATAAAACTACAGATCTCGGTTATATTTGTGGGTCTTGGCCATTCTTCAACATCTTTTTCTTTAAAAGGATCAATAGTTATGCCATTTTTTGAAATAATATGACCAAGGAAAGAAATTTGTTGTAACCAAAACTCACACTTGCTGAATTGCCCAAAAAATTACTTTTCTTTTAAGGTTTGCAAGAAAACCTTTAAATGACTTTCATTTTCCTCCTTACTTTTGGAATAAACCAAAATATCATCAATGAAAACAACCAAAAACTTATCTAAGAACACATGGAAAATTCTATTCATAAGATCCATGAATATAGAAGGTGCATTGGTTAACCAAAAAGGCATAACTACAAATTCATGAGGTCCATATCTAGTAAGAAACACGGTCTTCAGAACGTCTGCTTCCTTTAATTTCAACTGATGGTACCCTAAACTCAAGTCAATCTTCAAAAAATACTGAGTTCCCTAGAGATGATCAAAAAAATCGTCGATATGAGGAAAAGGATACTTATTCATAACAGTGATGTTATTTAATGCTCTGTAATCAATGCGAAGTATCTTTGAACCATCTTTCTTTTTAACAAACAAGACAGGAGCACCCCATGGTGATGTGCTAGGTCGAATGAAACCTTTATTTAATAACTCCTACAATTGATTCATTAACTCTAAAATTTCAATTTGAGACATTAAATAAGGGGGTTTTGAAATTGGCTTAGCATCAGGAACTAAGTAAACAATAAATTCAACTTCCCGATTAGGTATAATACCTGGAAACTCATCAAGAAAAACATCAAGGTACTCATTTACCACTGGAACATTATTAATCTGAACAGTTACTTTGTTTTCAACAATATGTGCAAGGTAACATTCATTTCCATCTTTTACTAGTTTCTCAGCTTTCTGATATGTTATCAACCGTAAGGGATCATTTTTATATACAAACTGAAAATCATTCTGAAAAGAAACCTCTTTAGCTCTACAGTCAATCTTAGAATGATAAATAGAAAGCCATTCCATGCCCAATATTACATCAAACTCTACTAGAGGCAAAACAATAAGGTTTGCAGGTAGATTCTTTCCGCACACAAGAACATGAATGTTATTATGTTTTCTTTTTGTCTCAACATTTCCTCCAGGTGTTTTTATTGTAAGTTCAGTATTCATATCATGAGATGGAAGTCACAATTTACTAGAAAAACTCTCAGAAATGAAAGAGTGTGTAGACCCTAAATCAAACAACACATTCGCATAATCTGAACAAACAAATAGTGTACCTGATACTACTTCATTTGATGGAACAACATCTGTTGAAGTAGTTGAAAAGGATATCTCCACCCTTTCTGCTTGTAGTCTGGATGCTTTCCTTCAGTTGAGTTCTTTGTTGGACACTTATTTTCATAATGACCCATTTAATTTCACTTAAAACATCTTACTGGTTGTAAATCATATTTTTCCTTACCATTACCCTGATCTTTTCTAGTGCAATTACGTGCCTTATGTCCCATTTTACCACATCAGTATCACTTACGAGATTCAAAAGACATTCCCCAGCATGATTTTTACCACAATATTCACAAACTATAAACTTAAGTTTTTTACCATCAGACTTTTTTGAATAGTTTTTCCCTTTTTCTTACCACCTCGACCTCTTATTCTGTTGTTTTTCATAGAATACCTGATCATTAGCAAACTCCATTTCCACCTTCTCTGCACAATGAACATGTTTTTCATAACTTTTGAACTCATGAGAAGATAAAGCTCTTAGATAATTTAAATTTAATCCTGAGTAAAAACAGTTAATTTTACTATCAAGATCTCGTATGAAATTTGGAGCATACCCTGCTAGTCGAGAGAATTTTTCTTCATAAATAGCCACTGAGTCATCCTCTAGCCTCAATTACAGGAATTGTTTTTTCATCCTAAGACGAACCACCCTAGAAAAATATTTCTCAAGAAACATACCATTAAATTCATCCCAATAGAGATCATCAATCTCCTCACTATCCCTGATACTTTTAACCGTGGACCTCCACTGATCAGCTTCACCTTCAAAATGGAAAACTGAAATACTACACTTTTGATGTTCTGAACAACCCATGACATCAAAAATCTTCTCCAGTGCTTTAATCCACTCTTAAGCTAGCACAAGGTCATATGGTCCTATGAATGATGGGAGAAGTTGCCTCATGAAAAGCTCCACTAATGACATGTTCCTTTGTGGTTGATCTGACTGATCTCGTACATGGATACCACCACCATTAATAACCTGATTCAACTGTGCCATTACTGCAACAAACAATTCAGTTCTGATTCCAACCATCTCAAGTTACTGATTTGGAAGGTTGTCTTCCTCCTGATGTCGTCCCAACATAGATGCCCTATTTCCTCTATAGAAAACCATTCTGAACATAGAAATATCTTAGGCAAAGCAACATGGTAATCTATAAATGCTATATGATTTCAATATTAACATAAATTACATTATGGATATTAATTTAACAATACCCTAACTCCTAATGATATCTAAACCGAACTCTGATACCAACTATAAGGACCCAACCTTAAACATTACATAATATTGAATTAAATGAATAATTCACATTGAGGATATTTTCAGGTTTAGAGTTTTAAAGAATTAGGATATAACTATTACATCTCAAAATATTGCAAGGTAGACACTTCTACACAGTTTCCATTTTTTTTCATAAAATAAGAACTCTTGAAAAAAAGAGTCTGGTCTAGTTCCATATTTTAGACAGCATGACTTTTCCTTGATCCCATCCTTGACCCTATTCATCTTTAAGTCCTGTGGAAACATTTCAAAACTTGGGATGAGCATAAAAAGATCAGTAAGGGTTATAAAACAAATAATGAAAACAATTGTTCATAAATAAATACAAAACATGAAATCTTTTACTTACCTCATGAAATCCTAAGATTTATGAAAGACACATAGAAATCATAAATCATAAAGGTAACTTGTGGAATCCATATCATACTTACCTTGAAGCTATCACAGCTACATAGGGAGTTACTTTGGAATACCCATCACAATATATTACCTAAATATCTTAGGATAAACATTCATGTTTACCTCTGTCACGTTACCCAATGCATTGGAGAGCTATCTTGGGCTCACCCACCCCAGGTTTATCAAGGAACCAACCATATATATAAATAATTCCCAAGAACCATAACATGATCATAACACATAACATAAGCATAAAGGAAATATAACATTTCCACATTGCAATAAAAAAATATCATTTCAATTTATTGAAATAATAAATCCATTCTCAAAACAATTTTCTATACCAAAATACATAAAAAGAGTATATGGTATTTATTTTTCCTTTTAAAAACATCCCGACTTGTTATGGAAGCCAAATATCAAATAATACTTGCGGCGATAGAAAGGTCGTTGTCCCCGGTTTTATTAAAAAAACAGTCCTTTTTGTCGTTTAGTAAAATGCTTCCAATAAAAATATTCCCATTGAATGAAATGAAAAGTCAAAGGGGTTTATGCACCATATAAAATAAAGTCATGTATAAAACTAAAAATGCCTCAATGAAAGGGGATTGAGACGAAGTCCATTACCTCGTGTCTGGCTTGACTCGATCGTTATTTAATCTCATAAATAATAAACTAAAGTTAATTTCTACTTGATTAAGAACATTTTTCAAGTTTATGATTCCTTTTATTCACTTATTATCAAGTTATAAACATTATGTAATCATTTAAGTTAATAATGTTCGTTTGTCAATATTTGGTACTTGAGTCAAAAATGAACACCTTATATTTACAAGTTGTTCATGTGGTGAATACTAAATTATATCTAGAATGAAATTAATTATTTAGATATCATATATATCATATATATCGAGTATATACATGTATTTACATAACATTAGGAGGTAAGAAATGAAATGCACTGTTCCTGGAGATGGTAAACCGTACGTACGCATGAATGCTACTTTCATTTATATTTCTTATTTTAATGGAATTAAAACATAATGATACATAGGTATATTATAATTCCTGTATAATATCATATATAATATCATTAACTATATTCTTTATACATCCCACATAAGGCATTAACGAGTCCCATCACTTTGAGGGGGCGATAGTCCGCACTTCCTCAAATGAGATTATCGTATCTACCCAATATGGAAACCATAAGGTCTTGATATAATTGGGAAGTACAGAAGCATAAAAAAATCATAAACATAATATATATCATATATCAATACATTTCCATCATAATGGTCACCATGAGAGGTGTTAATATGTAATTGAACAATCATTATTTCATGAGGCGTTAGTTTGCCATCCACATAAACATTATGTTCTTAATCCATTAGATGGAGGTGTGTGTATGTGTAGTTCAAAGAATTATCATGAAAAAATCCTAGTATATTTATGATACTGGTGTTGTTACAAAAGAAAGGAATAAAAATAGTTTAGGGGTTGGAGAAGTAAAATAAAAGAAAACAATTTAAAAGAAACTGTTACTTTTAATTTGGGTAACTCCATTTGGTTTGATCCTAAGGATTTCTTGAAGTGCATTATTCCAAAAGTAAGGCTTCTAGAAGGAGGATAGGGATGTAGGAAGATTAATTGGCCAGAGTTTGGATGATCCAAATGGCTTGAGAGGTGTGAGTAATTGGTTATAAATGGCCCCCTTTTATAAGGGGGAGGAGGGGCTCTTTATGAAAGTGTGAAAAAAATATTTTATTATATAATGATATTCGGTTTATAATGGTCCAAAAATCATTATAAACAAATATAAGATTACTCATGGTCTAAATAAAATCATATAATAGGAATTGGATAGGTTTTGGATAATATTGTAATCATTATAATCTTATTTATTTAAATGATTTATTAATGAGGTAGTCACTGCATCATTATTGTGTCATAAATAATTTAAATTTTTTGATGTCTAAATATTATAAAACAAATACCATTATATAGGAAATCTTTTCAGATTTCCAATTAATATTTATAGCCGAAAGGATAATTTATATAACCCCTTCTAAAAATTAATTTACTAAAAGATATCTGCTTTTGTAATTTTTGCCTTTACATTAAGTTCATAAATCTAAATTGTCATTATGACTCCCAAGTGGATCAATGGGGTCCCAAAATCGACCCAAAGATTCCCATGGTCGTAAATGAATCAACAAATAAGCTTTGGAAAAGAGTTAATGTAATTTTGAATTATTATAACATTCTTTTAACCTTGAATTACCCGATTTACCTTTAACCGTGGTAAATAAAAGTCAAAAGTTACTATTCATCAAAAATTATTTTCATCTTAATGAACCACATTTTACTAACTAACAACAACCATGTTTGTAGGATTTTTGATATTCAATTCACAGAACTGGTAAAATTTATTTAAATGAAAAAGTCAGTTTTTTTAACTACTACAAAGTGCTTTCACTATTCATCAAAAATTGATGTTTTTCAGAAAAATACAAAAAATTAATCCTAAGATATATTTGATATTACGAATAAAAAAATTATTTTTATTTTTCCAAATTAAAAACATAAAAGTTTAATTAATTAATTTTAAAATTAATTCCCGTTGTTAAAACAAATAGTGTGTTTTAATAAACAATAACTATCAAAAGATTGACACTTGTTTATGTCCAATTTCAAAGTGAAATTAATTCCAATGACCAAAATTGGATTAAATGGTAAAAATATATTCTAATTAAACTTTAAAACCAATTAAAAATATAATATAACCATATAAATAAATTAGATTAAAACAAAGTTTTGAATTAAAATACAATATTTTCACTATTCATTAAAAAATGAACTTTATCGGAAAAATTCCAAAAATTTACACAAAGTAAATTATGATTTCCCCATTTTAAAAAAAGATTTTATTTGTTCATATAGAATGTATTAAAGTAACTAAAACTATATTTAAAGAGGGTTCACCATTAAAAGGCGATAAAGCAGCCTTTAAATGTAAATTATGCTTAAAATTAGATTCATTCATATTTTAAGCCTATAACTTTTTATTGGATAATGTAAATACATTTAACAATCATGTATAATCATATTTTTGTTAGTTTTGTTCATTACCTCCAATACAACGGCTATGAGTTAAGTACCATTTAAAATATAATATTATATTATTAGTGTGCCACATAAGATTTCAAAGAACTTCGTTGTTGCGTATCAGGTATGCTATCAAACATAGAAACCCTTTTAAAGTAAAATTAATATTTAATTCAAAAATATTAAGAAATATGAAAATATATTATTCTTAATTTACCTGGGATGTTACATGACTTGTACTGCATTTCAAGAAACCAACAATGTAGAGATCTCATTTTCTACAAGACTAATTCCAGTGGTCATAATTGTTGTCTCTTTGGTGTTATGTTTCCTAAATCCTATAGTACAAACCATAGTCACTTTGATACTCACTATTTTTCTCATTAAATTTTCATGTATATCTTAATTCTTGACACACATTGAATACACAAAAGTCTCAGGGCACGTGTGTGTATGAATCACCCCATATTATTTATACCAGAATGGGTATTTTTTGTAAACACACTATCCAATATCTTTGATGAAACTAATTTCATGAAATCAAATGTGAGTTAACAGATTGCAGAGGGAATGTGTGAAATGGGTGAATGAGATAGAATCCATGAAAAAAATAGTGAATGGGGAAGAAGATAAGGGATCACCTCAAACTGTTATATTTTATGAAAATATATTCCTCGACCTGGTCGAGAGAACTATGAAAAATTCATATATAAAAGGGAGAACCATTAGAGGAGAAGAGTGACTGAGTGTCCAAGGTTGTGATGGTGTATAATGTGGTTGAGATTCTTGGTGAGTAAAATATAAATATGCATGTTTGTATTGTTGTTTTGAACCTATTATTTTACTAATATAAATATGCATGTTTTTATTGTTGTTTTTAACCTGTAATGTAATATTTGTTTCCTCCTACCCCATAATGTAATCTTTGTTTCCTCCTATCATGTAATTTAATCTTCTTTTCCTCCAACCCCATAATGTAATCTTTGTTTCTGTCTAATATGTAATTTAATATTTGTTTCCTCTTACCATGTAATGTAATATTTGTTTCCTCCTACCGTGTAATGTAATCTTTGTTTCCTCCTACCACATAATTTGATCATTGTTTCCTCTAACCCTATAATGTAATCTTTGTTTCCTCCTACCCAGTAATTTAATCATGGTTTCCTTATACCATGTAATGTAATCTTCATTTCCCCCTACCCCATAATGTAATCTTTGTTTCCTCCAACGATGTAATGTAATCTTTGTTTCCTCCTACCATGTAATGTAATATTTGTTTCCTCCTACCTTGTAATGTAATCTTTGTTTCCTCCTACTGTGTAATGTAATATTTGTTTACTTCTACTCCATGATGTAATCTATGTTAAAATAACATAACCATTTACACCGATCTGTGTCTCTCTCAATGTACTCTCATAAGTCCAATAAAACGCATACCCTAAATGAGCCTGTTCACGAGTATTTATAGAAAAATCACCACCAACCAAACTTGTACGCACAACCTCTGTTTCAAGACTACGTTATATGTTACATTGCTTCTTTTTGGTGTTCATTTTATCATGAAAACTGAGTTGATTGATATTTTGATCATAATTTAATGGACAGAATGATCAAATAATGATCAGAACCATGGTTGGAGAAAATCAACGTCATGGCATGGAGATCTCAGTGAGCAGGTGCTTTGGGGCTAGCTCAGGGAATAAGATGGCATGCAGATAATATCACACAACTCTTCATAAATTGATCAAATGATCAGACGGTTGGGAGAAACATTTCGATGGCTGAGATGATCGCACGACCCAGATTAAAATCCCACAGATCGCACGGTTGAGTCTTTTCCATAACTAAAGTGAACAACTAAAATCATCTCCCACATAGAAATTAATTCTTATTACTTGGATCCATTATAATACAAGGGAAATCATTCTAGATGAATTATTAGTAATGTAAAACATATATCTAATCCTCCTAATTCTCGTTCCATTCTATACCGCTTAATCCTTCTACCTTTTCACCTCATGGGAACCGTACTAACTTGTTGCTTCTTGGGGTCAAATGACTGAAGCATTTAACCATCCTTCATACAACAAAAATAATAAATCCAAATTCACAACAAGATTCAATGCCAACCATACACAATCATTCTTCATACAAAATTACTAAAATTTTTCTTTGTTCCACTGCCTCTACATGCCCTCCATATAAGCACACTAACCACTCTCTTATACGGACCTCCCATAATGGCTGACTAGGTGTCGACGGCCCACCTATACGACATTGACAGTCCCCAATGATCACACATGTCACTCTCTTACTCTAACTCTACATGAGCTACCTATAGGCCCTTTTCTTACAATGGAACCATTAAAAAACAAATATTTCATATCAAGACAAATTCAAATTTAGATTCAATGTCAACCATACACAATCATTATTTATACAACATAACTAATATTTTTCCATTGTTCCTCTTACACTACATACGTTCCCTTTAAGCACACTATCCACTCTCTTCCTCGGCCCGCCCATAATGGAAGGCTAGGGGTCAACTGCCCACCTAAGTAGTGTCGGTAGGCCCCTTTGAAATATGACATTTTTTTAAATTTAAACCATTTAAAACCCATATATATCATATAAAGAAAAATTCACACTAAGATTAAATTCCAAGAATGCACTTCTCCTTTATTATAAAATTATAAGTGTCTCCCCTTCTGATTCAGAATTTTCATTCATAAAAAATAAGAAAAAATGACTTTCTAATGACAAGATTCAATTTCCAGGATTTGAAAATATAAAATGAATCCCTTACCATAACTTTATATTTTCATGTGATACATGTTTTGATCAACTCTAGTATTTGTTCAACTTTTCTCCCCCTATAGGGATGAGTTTCATCCTTCTACATCATCATCACTGACTTTATTAATGAATGATCTTCAAGAATAATTTTATGAGAAATTGTAATAAAAAACTCCATGATGGATAGCCTTATGAATGATGTACAATATTTTCAAATCACTCATATCTTGAGGAATCCCCCTTAAGAAAATAAAATATGTAGGTGCCAACATTGATAAGAACATTCTATAGATATTTTTTGATTTCTAAATAAAAATCACTGAGTGATTCAATAAATTCTCCTTATTACTGCTTAAAAATCACTCATCAAAATGATCATTATCATCTGATTTAACAGACACTAATGATAGACTATCATTATGACTATATTCATATTGTGATAAAACCTCTTTCTTCTTCAAATTATTTCTCAGTTTCTTGCCTCTTTCTTCTTTCTATTCTTCATTGTTTTTTAGAGACCTCTATGTTGGCACTGATAGATATAGGAAATGAAAATACCATCTGAAAAACTCTATTACTTCTTTGAATTCAAAAATTCACTTCATATGATTCTGATACCAACAACTGGAATAATAAGATAGATCCAATCAAAGGTGTAACCTATGCTCTCTTACCAATTGAAGTGTCCATTGGATCATGAAAGTACACTGAGAGGGGGTGAATTAGTATACACAAAATTTACCAATATTTCATTTATTCTCTCTTACCCATTTTTTATCTGAACCTCTGCACTTGTTATAATGAATGGACCTTCCCTGTTTATAAGCACAATTATATTACATGCAAGATAGAAATTAAATGTAGCACAACACAGAATATGTTTACAATGTTCTCCCCTAATATAGGTGAGTATGTCCTTGCTGTGTTCAGGATGATTCGAGACACATTCTCTACTAGAAATCCATCAAAAATTACAAGTGGGTTGGTCAGGTATCTCCCCAAAAAACAAGGTGGGTAGGTATGAACTTTTAAAAAATTATATAGGAATCCAACCAATGTTCATTATACTAGAATCCCACCATTTTTATACAATTAAAACATTTAATACAATGAGAAATATCACAAGAACTTCAAGTTGTCACTGCAATACAAAATTGATCCTCCACTTCAAGCCACCGAAATAAACCTATTCTTCACTTTATCAATTCAACTAAAAATCTACAACTTCCAGTTAATATAATCAACAACACTACATTCATGTCGGTGCACTGATGGCAGAGAAGAGAGAGTGAAACCCCAACAGTGGGATGGAGTATACTAGTTTCCTTGATGATAGGAAAGATGTTGGAGGGATATGGAATAGTAAGTAATGAGCATTATACCCTTGCCGATATTGGAGGAGAGTGAAATCTAAATAAGTGTGTATTGTTATTTTTTTAACCAATTTGTTTTAAAACTCTGTAGGTTTTTCTCTAGTGATTATTTAATTATATATGTTCGTACTGGTATGTCTTCATTAGTTTTTAACGTGTATTGGAAAGAGGGTGCTGGATGGGGGAGAGGTTGAGTTAGGTCATGTTGGTGGATCTACCGGTTAAATATTTTGTTAATATATTATATCATGTTCTCTTTTTTTCCTTCTTACATAGTATTTTAATCTTTATTAATATAGATAAAATATTTTAAAAATGTAGTAGTTATTATATTATATCATATTATCCTTCTCTCACTATCTTTGATTTGTCATATGGATGTTTTGTTTTCTTGACTAACATTTTTTTCTGCACCCTCCACATGCATGGGCTGTTGGTGGTTCCACATGGCTTGTGGCATTACTTTAGTGGCATGGTATTGGTGAAGTGGTGTCACATCAGACTTCACCGAGCTCATCCTTCATTCGGGATTTGATTTTTTCAGATTATCCTTGAAATGGATTTATGCGTGAAAGATCAACCTCCTGAGATGGCCCATGGAGTCCGGGTCCTTTAACACTGGACAATTTCTTGATGGAAAGCTTCCATAGAGGTGAAGATGGTGATATCTGGAGTTGGAGCATTGTTAGAGTCATCGAGGGGTGACTGCGAGTGGTGGGGGATGATTTCTCTTTGTGTCTAGGGCGCAGGGGACAAGAGTCATATGAGACGATGTCATCCTGGTTAAAAATGTACATTTGACCCCTTATTTTCTCCCTCATCAAAAAGGAAAATGGGGACATGATGGTTTATTATTCAAGGCTTGGGAAGGGACTTACCAATATGTCCATTGGTAATGACCTATATCTTCAACATGAATGAATAGATACTTCTAGCATGACCTCTCCTTTAGCTTCCTTTTTCTAAGGATGGTTGTCTCTCCTATATAGAACCCATTTCACCTCTCGTGAGATTGTAAAGATAAAATAATAATAAGTAAATCTAAATAATATCTCAAATACCAATGCATATTATATATATATATATATTTCAATCAACTTAAATGTTAAATTTACGATAATTTGATAAAACAAAGAATTTCCCTAGCACCTCCATGCATAGGATTTAATGATGACTCTCCCTACTATAGATCTTGTCACCTAATATTGGTCTAGCTAGTTCAAATAATAAACATTAAGTCTAATAAAACTCCAAATACAAATACATTGTTTTTTATCAATTTAAATCCACTTCGACTTTTCAGTTTTAATTTCCCATAATTTTATAAAGTAATGAATTTCATGTTCATATTCATTAAAAATCAATTTAAAACCATTAAAAATTGCTAAAGACATTGAAGATGCATCCCAAACCCCTCGATGAATCAAATTTAATGGTGACTATCCCAACCTGAGATCGATTCACCTCTTGTTGCCTTTGGCCAGTTCAAATAATAATCACGAGGTTTAAATAAAATTTCAAATAAAAAAGACATAATTTTTTATCAATTTGAATTAATTCCAATGTTTAAGTTTTAATTCCCAAAAATTTGATAAAAAAATAATTTCATGTTCATATTCATTAAAAATACATTTAAAATCATTGAAGATTTCTAATGGAATGGGAGGTGCGTCCCAAACACCTCCATGCACGTGGTTTAATGTTGGATCTCCCAAATCGAGCTCGGTTCACCTCATGTTAGCTTGTCTGGTTTAAATAATAATCACAAAGTCTAAATATAATTCCAAATACAAATACATCATTTTCTTACCAATTTAAATCATCTTCAATGTTTCAGTTTCAATTTCCCATAGTTTTATGAAATGAATAAATTCTTGTTCATATTAATTAAAAATAAATTTAAAATCATTGAAAATTTGTTAAAGGCTTTGGAATGTGTCCCAAATTCCTCCATGGACAGGATTTAATATTGGATCTCCCATCTCGAGCTCGGTTCACCTCATGGTGTCTTGCCGAGTTCGAATAATAATCATGATGTCTAAATAAAATTCCAAATATAAATACATTGGTTTTTTAACAATTTAAATAAACTTTAGTCATTCAGTTGAAACTTCCCATAATTTGGTAAAACAAACAATTTTCTGTTCATATTCATTAAAAATCCATTTTAAATCATTGAAATTTTTGAAAGGCATGGGAGAGGCATCCCAAATACCTCCAGCACACATAGTATTTAATCCTGTCTCTCCCAGATCGAGATTGGTTCACCTCATTTTGGCTTGGATGGTTAAAATAATAATCATGTAGTCTAAATAAAATTACAAATACAAATTAATTGTTATTTTATCATTTTAAATAAACTTCAATGTTTCTTTTTTTAGTTTTCTATAATTTGATAAAACAAATAATTTCATGTTCATATTAATTAAAAATCCATTTAAAATCATTGAAAATTTAAAAAGGCATGGGAGGGGAATACCAAATTCCTTGATTCATGAGATTTAATGATGGATCTCACTATTCGGGCTCAGTTCACCTCATATTGTCTTGTCTAATTAAAATAATAATCATGAAGTCCAAATAAAATTCCAAATACTAATAAATCATTTTTATCAATTTAAATAAACTTAAATGTTTCTATTGAAATTTCCCTTAATTTTATAAAAAATAATCTCATGTTCATATTAATTAAAAATCTATTTAAAATAATTGAAAATTTCTAAATGCATTGGAGGGCATGTCAAATGCCTCTATGTATGGGATTTGATGATAGCTCCCATAACATAAGCTCTGTTTACCACATTTCAGCTGATTATAATTTGGGTCAGATGAAATTTTGTATTCATAAGTTCGCAACACATTTATATTATTCTGGCTGGTAGAAGAAGAAGATTGTGAGTCTTTTAGTTTGCTGCTGGTAAGAGGTAAGAAGAGATATGTTCATGCTTCTAAGAAAGTAACAAAGTGAAGAAGAATTTTGTGGAAGAACAAAGCAAAACTATGAAATCCAATAGGTGTAAACAAGTAGAAGACTCTCTTGGTGTTACAAATATTTATAAAAAAAGGACATTTTCTTCAAAGGTAGTATAATGATCCATCTTAGTTCTATAAAACTTTCCCCGTCATTTTAATATAGTGAATTAAAAGTGAAAGGGTATTTCCCACTAGATATAACAATATTTAAATTATTACATTCTTGTGGTTGCATGGTCAGGTTTTTTTATAGACCATGACAAGGAGTAGATACTCTTAGGGAGTGTTGAGACCTTGTAAAAATGTCATGTGGTTGTCTATACTACTTTAATATTCTTGCGTGCGAAAAGTAAAAGAGAATAATAGAATCGATGTCCTAATAGGTCAAATAGGTAAAGGGATAAAATGTGGAATTGGAATAAAATGTATCCAAAACTGATTCACCCCTGATTAGTGTTAGGAATATCCCAAATTGGGCCATTCACATGTATTGAGAAAAGGTTCACCACTGTTAAATTTTCTACAGTGAAATCAACTCACTTTAGAAGACTTGAGTCTGATTCATGACTCAAAAATGAAGTATAGTTTTAGTAAACATTCAGTTACCTATGAGAAAATTTATATATCTATGAAGACCATGATGAACAGAAAAAATAAATATAAGATAATGTTGATGAATAATCCCCTATTATCTAAATAAGAGGAAGTGCCTATTTCTCTATGCCTTGAAAACAATGAAGACTTAGCCGACTTAGAAAGTAATGAGAAGGTGGTTCATGTTTACACCAAGAATATGGATAACTTTCCCGCCTCTAATGACCAATAGTTATGTGTTAGTACATTTATAAACATTCCTCATGGTGGAAATACTAGAAAAAGTGGTGATGATGATCAATCTACAACTTATCAATAATTATCAGTTGATATATTAAGAGTTATTATGAGTGGAATTTCTGAATAATGATAATCCCTTGTTTGTGGATATATTAAATTCATGAAGTAAGATATCAACCACCTGTGATAATAATCCATTGTTTAAAGAATATCTTGCAAAAAAACGTTGACTGTCTAAAACTCTCCAGATTGGTTGGAACCTATAATGAAACAAAGAGGGAACTTGAAATAATTTCCTCAAAATGGATCAAATAAGTTGAAGAGAAAGAGGGAGTTAAAAATACTTTAGAAGAAAATACCCATGCACTTGAAGATAAATTGAAATATAGAACTGATGTCAAGGGTTTATAATTGGAAGAAATATCCAAGAAGATCAAGGAACATGACTCTTTGATATAGGTCAAAGTTAAGCCACCTGAAGATAAAGTTTAATGAATAAAGAAGGCTTGTGAAGAGAATATTATTACAATTGAAGAAAATAAAATCATTCACAACATAAAATTTCTAGAATTGGTAGCTCAGTTGGCCAATCTTAAGAAGAATCGTATTGATACTTCATAAACGAAGATAGATGCTACTGGTACTCAATGTTCATTGGAGGATTATAATTTTGAAATACCTCCAATATGTGGCAAGAATATCATGACTTCCTTCAATGATCTATCACAAGAAGTTGAGAAGAATCATGTACCATTCATACCATATTTTACTAATGTTACTAAATGTATTATTATGAAAAGTGTAGTTATTAAATAAAATTTGACAAGTGTGGATGAATAAAGATGATAATAAACCTACCACCATGACTAAGGTGGATAAGAAAGAAGGTGTGTAATTTTTTCCCCATAGAGAGCAAAAAAATCATAAAGAATAACCAATAGTTTTATATATAAGTTATCAAGAAATCAATATTTTTGGGTCAATGTTTGTTCTTCAATATATCTTTTCATTGTGCATTAAATTTTTGGTACAATACTCAAAATTTAAAAGAACAAAGGAAACCTATCTTAAGGGCGGTGAATCCATATAATAATAGGCAACATCCACAGGTCCAGAAGCTTTTCTATACTGTAAAAAAATTTGGAATGCTTGATAACATTGGTGATGTATGCAATGGTAGTGGTCACAAGGTTGGTACATTCTCATCTCAACATGTATCCAAATATGATAAGAAAATAAGATCACCAAATATGACTTTAAATGAAGAAGAAACCTTGGGAAGATATCAGAATAATATTATGAATATAAATCCTCCCAGGAAGGTACCAATGTATAATGGTGAGAAAACCGTGGATTCTTAATCAAAGAAGTTGAAGGCTAGTGCTTCCAAAAGAACTACTAAGAGGGATAACACTTAGAAGAACCCATATTGATGATCCAAACATGCACCAAAAATTCCAAATGACATGTTAGTTATTTGGCCTAAATATTTAGAAATAATGATGAAAATTGAAGATACAGAAGTTAAAGCTAGTGAAAAAGGGAAAGAAAATATTACACATGATGAATAAAAATTTCATGAGGGTTTTTCCCGAAAATGAAACTCTTTTGTTAAATAATTTATATGTGAGAGATGCAAGAAATCTGGACACATTGTAAAAGTTTGTTGAACTTAACTACCAGAACAAGAAACAATCCTCCAGATGTGTAATAATATATCATTCATGACGACTGTTAAGAAGAACAATTCTCCATGCCATGTATAAGAAGATGTGAGAAGATCCACGTTTCATCCACATAAATAAGAACATATGTTTAGATGTGAAAGCATGAATACTAGAGAAAATGGAGGAACTAATTTGAGAATATAATCTCAACCTTTCTATTCATATTAATGAAGAAAGGAGGATCTGCCTTATTCCCTTAATCTTTGACTATTGTATTTGTTATTATAATTTAGAGAATTGAATTTGAATAACATTCTTAGGGGGAGAATGTGATAAGTAGTAGGTGTTGCCAAATCTTGATTGCTAAGATGAATAATATACCATCCTTGAATTGTTCATCAATTAATATTTAAATACTAATATAATGGAGGATCAACCTTGTTGAAGTTAAAGAATGTGATGTCATATTCTGTAAAGTCAGGGTAAAGAAGATTCAATATTGGTTTGATATTATTTCTTGGTATTCTTAAGAAAAAATGTTATAGAAGAACATATTTGGTGAAGTTGGGATTGTTTTCTTATAAGAACTGTCACAAGTTGAAGACCCATTCAAGTGTATTATCCATTCTGGAATGTCTCCAAATCTAATCTTGATAAAATCAACCATTATGAGGATAATGAGAAATGTTTCCCTTGAGGGGGGATACAAATGAAGAAGCTTCTATAATTATTATTTGAATTAATATGAAATCTGATTATTTTGGCACTTGCTTGAAGATATAGTCATTGGAAAAGGTATGTCTCTATTAATATCACATCCTTGGTTATAAAAAATAACAAACTTATTATAAAGGGGGGAAATTAAATTAATCAATGGAATATGTAATGTGTAAGTTCCCCATGTTCTCTTATCCTACATATATCACTTGAATTTTTTTTGATATATTTATTGAAGTGTGTGAAGGAGTTTGAGGTTGACTATTATTAATTTTTTTTTTCACATTTAGTAATTACATCCATGAATGAAATTGAATAATCCTTGAATAAAATTATATGAGTTCTTGTTTCCTAAGTTATCAAGATCAGTTGGGAATGGGAAACTTTAGTTACTAAATTAAATCCTTTGGTTTTCTACACCGAGAACAACTAAAGTTGACTTAGAGTGAAATGATGGTTGGATCATTGATTAAGTATGTAATTATACCATTTTTCTATGAAATTTTAATTTATTATCAATATGGGGGAGAGAAAGGTAAATGAAAGTTTTAAAGGAAAATGGGAGAGATAATATAATAGTTCCACATATTGAAACATTCATTTGGAAAGAACATTGAAGGTATTTCCAACAAATACCAAGGGGGAGATTGAAGAGACCACTTTGTGTATGTAATGTATTTTTTGTCAATTATTTTCATTGGAGGACAATGATTTTCAATACAATAGGAAGATTACATTGATGTCAATATGACAAAGAGTCACCAAATTTAATGGATCTTGGATGAAATAATCAAGTCTTGAAATTCCAAGAAACATGTGAATGGTTTGAAGACCTTGAGTTTCACAGTTTTAACTAAAGAATTGTTTTGGATTCCTTCAGGGTGATTCTTGGATAATTATTATGGATTCCTTCATGTTTATTCTTATAGAATTGTTATGGATTAATAGAATTGGATGTCATGCCCAATAAATTCTCCATTATGTTAACTATGATGATTGATGAATTGAAACTAAGTTCAAAATACACATGTCATAAGTGAAACATAGTTTACAATAAAGAAGAAGGATGTTTTGGCATTATTTGGAATTTATATTCCAAAAATTAGAGAAGAAGATGAATTGAAGGTCATGAAATATTATAATGTTCAATGAGAAACATGAAAGTGTTATCATGAGGAACATTGAGATTATAGTTTGCATGAAGGATAACCATGCCATATAATTAGTGTATGATGGTTTAATGATGACAAAATGGTAAGATGGATTTATATTTGAAGAGTAATTCTGAAGGGATTGAAGAGTTTCATACAAGTGTTATAAGTGTGGAGGTGCCCATGCATTTTAAAATGAATTCCATTATATACCTGGTTTTTTAACTAATTATTTTTGGGGGTTTATTTAAAATCTATGGAAAACCTTTTAAGTTGGCCATACAGCCTCAACTTAGAGCTTTTGTGGCACACTAGGTCAACTGATCCCACTGGAGGCCAGCCATTCCAGATCATAGGTATCATTGAGTACCATTTGTAAGCCATGGGAATTACCAAAGGCATGCATGTTGTGGGACAATATCCCTCAAAGAAGTGTGTGAATAGAACACCCACCTAACTGGTATGGGGAGGTACCGGGAGTGGGAGAGGATAATTTTGAGCCTCTCCCCGCAGCTCCTGATTTATATAGCATGGAGAAACTGGTAGATGTTTCAATGAGGGACATGTTTTTATTCACACTATTCATCTATTTAAATAATTGGAATGATCATGGCCTTTAATTGGATCCCTCCCCTTACTAATTTAAATTCGCACCATCCAAATTTATCATCCATAATAACATGCTCATCTCCATATAACTACTTACTCTCTCCACTTTTTTATTTATTTCCCTGTTTAGATTTCCCTAAATGAGGCGTCATGGTATTTATGGGGTCACCCTGGCTAGAACTATTCTAATAATGATATGTATTCTTTTTTCCCTCGTCCACTTAGAGCATATGACATATTTCAAACCTGAGTGTTTTCCCAAACACCAGACCTCAGAGCACTGTGAAAAAAGCACTGAAGATGCCCCATCTAATTGTAATTGTGACATGCTCTAGGTGGTGTCGTACACTATAGATTCATGTGGTCAAACGAACCACATTAAAAGGACCCGAATTTTCTCTTGGGTCTTGGAGGAAGGTTCACCGATATAGCTGTCTGCTTTTGGGTCACACTCCCACCTTGGAAATAGGTGTCCTTCTTCTACTTGTTCCCATTATTAAATTTTTCACCATTTCTTGTAGGTATCAACATACTTCCTCTACCCATGCCTCCTTAGATGTCTATTTTAACCATTTTTTCTCTATTGACCATATCCATATAATATTTTATACAGAGCATGACATTCTTTTAGTGAATTTCATTCCACATCACTGATTCAAAAAAATTTTCCTTCAAAAACACACTCACAAAAACATCAGGTGTGAAGCAAAAAAATTCTAAAATTTAGTAGTATACTCTATCATAAAAATGTTCTTCTAATTAAGGATGAAAAATTCCATCATTTGATGAATTATGATCATTTGAGGATATAATTTTTTGTTGAAAAATTCCTCAAAATACTCCCATGCCATTCCTTGGTGTAGTTAAGCCTAATGTGCTAAATCCAACCATTTGCATGCAAGATCTTCCAACATATACACCTAAAACTGGACTTTTAACTCTTTTGGTGTGCCAAGGAAATCAAAGATTCAATTCATCCTATTCATCCACACCTTAGCATTCTATATCCCAAAATTAAACAAGAATATTGGTGAATTCAACTGCTAGGTCTAGACAGAATGAACCACTTTCTTTGGTTCACCCCGTTAGTTCCCTATATCTACAAATTAAAAATCATAGACTATAATCTGAACCAGTTATTGTTTCACCTGTAGATTAGGTAAAACCTCATTCTCATCAACTTCTTTTAGTTGTTTTCTACAATTCCTATCGAGTGCTATTTTCTAGGAATATAACAAATTCCACATGTATCACTCTCTAGAAATTAAAGGTTTAAAATTTTCATATTCTATCACAGAGAAAATATCAAAAAAATTCCTTCCAAAATTAATAATTTTCTATATTTATCCATTTTGGAACAATTTCAATATTATTTTGAAAATTAACTTATTTTAAAAATACCACAACCATTTTCTTTTCAAAATCTCCCATTTGAAAATAATTTCAAATTTTTTAAAAAATAAAAATATTTACACCAAATCATAAATCATTACTCGAATTGAAATAGGAACTTATAGTGTGAATTCATTTCTATAATGAATGTCATGATCTTCTTGTTGGATAAACCCATGAAAATGAGATTACACTTCTATAAGTGTTTCCAAAACACTTATATACCCAAATCATTGGTAGCTTGAAGTTCAACATAAAAAATTTTAGCTACGTATTTTTATGCTCTACACATCAAGTCCCTACAATCCTACTCCTTTTTACCAACCCGAATCAAGGAATGAACTAATATGAATTTCAAATCCAAAACCGGCACAACTTATACCATATATAAGTCAAGGGCTGAAAAAGATAATACCACTTGTTGCACACAAATATTTAGACCGACCATGACAGATACTACTTGTAAGATCCCTTCCCTCCTAATTGGCTTGAGATGAGGTGGAATTTCAACTTGGCCTTAAGTGACATCCCCAAGGCACCAAAGGCTATAAATAAATGCCAAGGGCTTTAATAAAATTGGGGGATGATTTTCCCATTGAAAATAAAAAATCACAACCAAAAATTTCATAACCAAAACCACTATATGATGCATGATGACAATGTAAAACAAATCAAGTAATACCATTGATATCAAAACCAAACTAAAATAGAGTACCACAATATAAGACTTATAACATAAAAGTACACAATGGAAAATAAAACCAATAGAGACTCAAAAGACTCTAAATACATGACTCTAAGGTCCAAATCCAACTCCATGTATCACACAACACCACTAAATAATAGTGATGCTTTTCATTTACCTATGTCTAAATAAACAAAATTTGAAAAATTGGAAAATTTCAAAATAAGGGGTGAGTAATGAAACTCAATAGATTTCCCCTAATGACATCCATACTCATGCCGCTAGGAAAGAAAAATATTTCACAATTATATAAGAAAATTTAAACAAAAAATATGGAAACAGTTCCACAGTTTAAATAAAATCCAAGTAGTTTAACACCAAAATAGTTTTCTAAACATAAAAAACTTTCCAAGTAAAGAACACAAATCATTCATTAATCCATTTTAAATTCCTTTTTGGTATACACATTTCATCGTTCACCACACAAACACCCATGAAGTCTTCTCTAATAGTTACATACTCATGATATGTTTCTCCTTCATCCAGTAAGTTATCACTAAGTGTCCAATCTCCTTGTTCCACAATGACACACACCCCTTATCCGGGGTTATGTCCCTTTTACCCTAATGGCACACACCCATTATTCTAGGTCACATCGAAAGAATAAAGTCACAAAAACCATGTATTCCAAAACCATTTTAAAGAAACCCAATTAATTCATTTCAATAAAACTATTCATTTATTGAAAACCTTTCCAAAAATCTAATTTCCCAAATCCAACAAATCCAAATTTCAAAATCATCATTTTAAAATTAATAATCAAAGCCCTTTACACATCCAGTTTCCAAAAAACCAAAAACCTCCACTAAAGAGGGTTTCAACCATGATTTTCACAACAATTTCACAAACAATTTGAATCAATTTAAATAAATTGAAACTAATCATTTATGTTATAATAATTTGAGTTGATAGTGAATCCACCTACCTTGAGTGTTTTGTAGAAAATGAAGAACATCACAAAAATACCCACAATATCGGGTTGAATCTCCAAAAACCCACCTTAGATCTCTTACCTATCATAAAAATGCCAAATATTACCAATATTGGAATAAAAAACCTTGGATCTATCCACAACGAACTATATTTAGGAATCCAATAGAGGGAGGATTTTATATATAAAAATAACAATGAAAAACTACCACAAAAGAAGACCTTACAAGGAAATCAGGCTTCATCACAACAAGAAACTCCTTCGGATCACCTATAAATTAATGGGGAAAGAATACTTGACCTTTAGAGGGAATAAATCCTAAGTTAGGGTAAATTTGGAGAAAAATGAGGGTTTTAAACTTAATATCAATCCAGAACCACTTTTATAAGATATTGTTTTAAAACCCTACACGGTTAGTTGCACATTTAGGAAAATTGTGCGCTAACCATGTGCCATCCTCTACCTTGAAGAAGTACCTTGTAGAGTTGTCCAACACATAAAGAAAAACCATGCACCAACCATGAAAAATATCATTGTCTTACTTTTCATGATTACTCATGGGTGGCCGCATGGTTTGGTCAAATATTGTGCCTTAACTATACACCTACCTTGAGTCCCCTGTCTCATTTTTCATGGTTTACTATAGGATTTTCATGGTTTTCACTAACCATGATCCAACCATGAACCTATATAAATTCCCCAGAAACACTCCAAAATTCTTCCAAACCATCCCAAACTTAACCCACACACTATAAATTCTTAAAATACATAAATAAAGGCTTGAATACAGGAAACTGGTGGTGAAAAAAATAAAGGATAACCATAACATATAGTTATTTCATGAATGGTTAAAGATTTTGAAATGGTTATATGGATATATATGTGAAAAGAAATTTTGAAGGTCTTGAAGAATTATTATGGATTCATAGAATTGGATTTCAAACATGAGTAATTCTCCATGTTGTTAACTCTGATGATTGATGAAATGATCCTAAGTTCAAAATATATGTGTTATAAGAGATGCATTTTTTACTTCCAAGAAGAAAAATGATTTTATTTTCTATGGAATTTTTATTCCTAAAAGTACAGAATAAGGGGAATTAAAGGTCATGCAGTATTTTAATGTTTCATGAGAACCATGAAAGTGTTATATTGAGTAACATTGGGATTGTAGTTTTCATGAAGTAGAAACGCACCATATAATTAGTTAATGAAGGGTTAAAGATCAACATATAGTTATTTGGATTTATATTTGAATATAAATTGTAATAGGATTGAATAATTGTTATGGAATCATAGCATTGGATTTCACACTTGATCAATTCTCTATTGTTGTTAACTTTTATGATTTATAAATTGATTCTTAGTTCAAAATACATGTGTCATAGGTGACAGATTGTTTACAACTTATAATAAGGATGGTTTGATGTTATTTGGAATTTATATTCAAAAAATTATAGAATAAGATGAATTGAAGGTCATGCGGTATTTTAATGTTGCATGAGAACCATGAAAATGTTAACTTGAGGAACATTGAGATTGTAGTTTTCATGAAGGAGAACCACACAATATAGTTGTAGGTTCTGGGCGCAGTAGAAGCGCGTTGGTGGGTTTGCCCAACTTAATTTTTCGTTAAAAAATGTTCAATCCGAGATCCGTCATGATATAAAACGCCGAATCCTCGGAATAGAACGAAGAACGAAAAGAAAAGATGAGTCCCGGAACCCTTGAGGAGGATCATCATATGTTGATTATAATTAATTTAATTGATGTATAAGAATTACCTCGTTGGAATTCTTTCTTTGTTGATGTGTCCGGTCACGATTCAGTGATCCGTAGTTGCGTCATAGAATCCAAGTGTAGTATTCCTCTAGCGGTGATCCACATGTGTGTCACATATCTCCGGACGTCACCGAAGAGATCTCCGGGTGCTAGCGCGGAAGAACCTTCGCTTGCGATGTCCGCCTTCGACCGCCTTGATCCGGTGGAGTACTTGCTCTCGTAACTTGAGGGCGTTCTTGGTGGAAAGGGAATTCTCTCTTGGCTTGAGAGTATTTCCAAATCCGTTGTGCACAACAATGGCTCGCCAAAAAATGTTGGGGTTACGAGGATATTTATAATCAAGTTTGAGGTTAATAGAGTTATGACAATAAATAAATGCGTTACACATTTTATTTATTTCATTAACTCTTATTGAAAACCCCCATGTCGAATTATTAATTCCTTGACATGCACCCACGCTGATTATAATAAATATCATTTAATAAAACAATATTAAATCCTCAAAATCCCAATTGGAAAAACTACACGGCGTGTAATAATTAATACACGGTGTGTACTTGTTTTCCATAAAACTACACAGCGTTTATATTTAATATACACGGCGTGTACTTTTATTTTCCATTTTTCTCCACCACATTTATTAGACCTTGAGTAATGAATATTTATTTCTTAAATAAATGTAACTGCATTACTCGCTAATAAATATATTATTTTATCAACAGTATATTCTCTCGAATAACTAGTGTCAAAATAAATGCGATCAGACATCCTTAAATAATTATTAAACCACAGTCGGGAATAACATTTATTTAACTTGTTAAATTAATATTTAACTGAGATACATGGACACACTTAGTGTGTGACCCTCTAGGCCTCTTTCTCAGTGACATTAGGTTGAGCCTGCCTAAAGTCCAAGGTTAGCGTCTAGCAACACGCCAAGGCACCCATAGAGAAAGAAGTTAATGCCGCAATGATGTGTCACCTCCTACGAACGCTTACCGTGTAATATAATCCCTTTGTCTCGATATCTCCAATCAAGCGGGTTGCATGCTAGTGCCATCAACCCATGTGCTTGATTATTCTTTCTTTGACTTCCTGGAATTGAACTTTCCCATGCGTTACCATGTCCATGGATTTATTTAGGCTATACCAATTCCATCAAAGGGCCTGAGATATCTATTTCCGTTATGGAACGGAAGGGACAAATCCTTTCTCGCATTATCTATTAATACGGTATTACTCGTGACGCACCCAACGTATCCTACCTCGCTGCGAACAGTGTGTCGTCACAGTTTTCGTCAATACATCTAAGTGCGCGAGTTGTAATACCCATTAATAATAATCTTAAAGTCTAAGGATCAATACACACGTCCGTAGATAAGAACATCCAATGACACTATGAAATGTGGATTTCCTACTGGTGGGTATCGTTCTCATAATATCCTCTTGGATATTACCAAGGGCGCACACCATGAGAAGGTGCCTCAAAGTTTTATGAGTCCTCACCCCTAATGACCTGTATTATTTGTGTCCCTCAAATAATATCATCCGGCCGTAGAACATAAATTCAAGAATAATGTTATGGCACTTTCGGGTTCTCATCATAGTAGGGATCCGCTACGACCCTTTAATGCAATAGCTGTCCTTAGGACATTATCACATGAAATGTCACGTAGAAGAACAATCAAGATGTGATAAGGCTTTTATTTAATGAATAAAGTACAAAGTAGTTGGTTATAGACCACCAACTCCAACAGACTCCCACTTGGACTAGAGCCAACTGCTAACAACCTTTAACCCACTAGCTCTCACATGATATTCATGCTTCTACTGAGATAGGCCTTTAGTCATGGGGTCTGCCACGTTCTCTTCCGTGGATACTCTGCTCACTGCAACTTCACCCCTTTGATAGAAATCCATCAAGAGGTGATAATTCCGGAGTATGTGCTTTGTCCGTTGATGTGACCTTAGTTCTTTTGCAAGATCAACCACTGTAGTATTATCACAATACAATGTAATGGGATCTTTACTGCTAGGCACCACATCAAGCTCCTGGACGAAGTTCCGAATCCAAACGGCTTCTTTGGCTGCATCAGAAGCCGCTATATACTCAGACTCCGCTGTAGAATCGGCGACAACTGGCTACTTTGAACTCTTCCAGCTCACAGATCCTCCATTGAGACAGAAAATATATCCAGATTGCGACTTCAGATCATTCTTATCTGTTTGAAAACCAGCATCTTCATACCCTCTGATGAAAAGCTCCTCGTCTCCTCCATACACTAGGAACATATCCTTAGTTCTTCTCTGATACTTAAGGATTGTCTTAATAGCAGTCCAATGTTGTTCTCCTGGATATGCTTGATATCTTCCTACCATGCTCAGTGCATAGGAAACATCAAGCCTGGTACATAACATGGCATACATGATGGATCCTATAGCCAAAGCGTATGGGATCTTGCTCATCCTATCTTTCTCCTGTTGTGTCTGGGGACACATTTTCTTAGAAAGATGTAAGCCATGTGACACTGGAACCAATCTCCTCTTAGATTTTTCCATACTAAATCTCTTTAGTATCTGGTCAATGTATGTACCCTGACTTAGTCCAAGAAGCCTCTTAGATTTATCATGAATGATCTTGATCCCTAGAATGTAGGCTGATTCTCCTAAGTCCTTCATGGAGAAACACTTGTTCAACCAGTCCTTAACTGACTGTAAGGCTGGTATGTCATTTCCAATAAGCAATATGTCATCAACATATACCACTAGGATGACGACCGCATTCCCATTAAACCGCTTATAAACACATGGCTCACATTCGTTCTTAATGAAACCGAATTCTTTTATGGCTTCATCAAATCGAATGTTCTATGACCTAGATGCTTGCTTTAATCCATAAATGGATTTCTGCAACTTGCAAACCCGTTTGGCTTCACCTGGTGTCACAAACCCTTCTGGTTGTGTCATATAGACATCTTCACGAAGGTTCCCATTAAGGAATGCTGTTTTGACATCCATTTGCCAAATCTCGTAGTCATGGTAAGCTGCTATGGAAAGTATGATTCTTATGGATTTAAACATGGAAACTGGCGAGAAGGTTTCATCATAGTCAATTCCATGACGCTGTCTGAATCCTTTGGCCACTAGCCTTTCTTTATAGGTTCTAACTTGAACTTCTATGTCCAGCTTTCTTTTGAATACCCATTTTCATCCAACAGGCTTTACATCAACTGGCTCATTGACCAGAACCCAAACTTGGTTCTGATACATGGAATCTATCTCAGAATTCATAGCTTCTAGCCATCTTGCAGCTTCTTATCTTTCTACTTCTTCCTTGTAGGAGAGAGGTTCATCATTGTCCAACAATAATGATTCACCATCCTCGGTGACTAGGAAACCAAATCTCTCTGGTTCCCTTACCTCTCTTTAGCTCCTACGCAGTACTTGTGTTTCTGGAACCTCTTCCACGGGGACCTGTGGAACTTGTTCCTGTACCAACTCCTGTGTATCTTGAGCATCAACTTCATCAAAGTCAATCTTTCTCCCACTATCCTTCTTGAGGATGTGCTCCCTCTTAAGAAAGATGGCTTGTCTAGCGACAGTCACTTTCTTGTCTTGGGGGTTATATAGGTAATATCCTTTTGTTTCCTTGGGATATCCTATAAAGATACACTTCGTGCCCCGGGGTGCTAGTTTGTTTCCTGAGAAGGCCTTAACAAACTCCTCACATCCCCATACACGTGTGTACAACAAAGTGGGTTTCCTTCCATTCCATAAGTTGGATAGAATTCCATTTTCCACCTTAGTTGGTACTCGGTTTAATGTGTATGCTACAGTTTGTAATGCATATCCCCAAAAGGATAATGGAAGATCCGCATGACTCATCATTGACCTCATAATGTCCAACAAGGTACGGTTCCTCCTTTCACTAACACCATTCCACTGTGGTCTATAAGGAGGAGTGAGCTGAGATAGAATCCCAGACTCCCATAGAAGATTGATGAAATCATGGTTCAGATATTCTCCACCTCGATCCGATCGAAGCTTCTTTATCTTCTTACCAAGTTGATTCTCTACTTAATTCTTGAATTCCTTAAATTTCTCTAAGGAATCTGACTTATACCTCATTAAGTAGACATAGCCATATCTACTCAAATCATCAGTAAAAGTAATAAAGTAAGAATATCCACCTCTAGCTTCTACTGGAAATGGTCTACACACATCTGTGTGTACCAATCCTAGAAGCTCTGTGGCCCTTTCACCTTGTCCACCAAAAGGCGGCTTGGTCATTTTTCCTTGTAAACAAGCGTGACATCTATCAAGTGGTTTTAGCTCAGTAGAGTCTAAATAGCCATCTTGGTAGAGCTTTGTCAAGCGCTTCTCGTTCACATGACCAAGGAGGTGATGCCATAACTGGGTGATGTATGATTCATGTAAGTTTGTTTCGTTATCAATTGCCAACACTTGGTTTTCGTAATTTAATACATACAAACCATTATTCAAATGTGCCATACCATAACATATGTTGTTCTTATAAAAGAGACAACCCTTATTTCCAAACTTGAAAATAAATCCATCCATATCCAAACAAGATACAGAAATTATGTTCTTGGTAACACTAGGAACAAAATAACAGTTTTGTAAAACCAAAATCATGCCAGTTGGCAATGAGAGGTGATAGTCACCAATAGCCAACGCAGCCAACCTTGTGCCATTGGCAGCTCGAAGATCCACCTCTCCTCTGGCGATCTTTCTAAATCTACTTGGTTCCTGCATTTGAATATAGGTGTGAGCCCCACAAGCTTTATCTAATACCCAATGTGTAGAAATAGAAAGATTGCACTAGATAACGAATGCACCTTTAGCATCCCCACGCTTCTGGGTGCAGTTCCTCTTCCAGTGGCCCTGCTTTCCACATGCAAAACACACTGCCTCCCATTCCTTGCCCTGCCTCTGGATCTTCCCCTTCTTGGAGGGACGGTGCTCGGGGGCTTCAGACCGTTTATAAGTCTTTGGCCCCTTTTCCTTGTCCTTCCTTTTCTTGTTCACCATAAGGACCGTGGGTTTGTCACGCCCCATGTCCTTATCTACCTGGAGAATCAAGGTCAGAAGCTCCGATAGACTCTTCTCATTGCCGCTCATGTTATAGTTGACAATGAAGCTAGAGAAGGTCTTGGGAAATGTTGATAGGATGAGATCTGTACGCAACTCATCTAGGAATTTAATCCCTAAGATGTCCAAGCGTTCAATGTAGCCAATAAGCTTGACCACATGAGGCCCAGCTGGTGCAGAATCTCCAAGCTTCGTGGTAAACAATGCATTGGAGATCTCATACCTCTCCTGTCTCGCCTTCTCTTGGTAGAGATCTTTAAGGTGAGACATCATGCTATACGCATCCATGTTTTCATGTTGCTTCAAGAGCTCATTAGATATGGCCGATAGCATGAAACACTAGACATCTGTGGCATCATCCATGTGTTTCATGTAGAGAGATAATTCCTCATCACTAGCCTCTTTCCCAGGCGCAATTGGAATAGTCTCTTCCAGCACATATAATTTCCTTTCGTGGTGAAGGGCGACGCGTAAACGCCTCTGCAACTCTTGGAAATTGGTGCCGGTGAGAAGGTTTTATTTTTCGAGTATGGTGCGCAATGATATGTTTGAAGTCATTTTCTTGCCATTTCTACAATTTAAGATGATCAAAGGTTTAGTACTTTATTATAAAAAATGAGACAAATAAATAAATTAATACTTATTAGTCTCCCACTATTTTATCGAAATCCAATAGCCCTCACCATTGACTTAGGAATATTCTATTGCGTGAATATTCTAGTGGCAAGGATCCATATTGCCCTCGCATTACCCCAACTAGGGTTGGTCAAGAAACTTGAAGGGTTTTAGGTATGCATTCCAAATGCCAACTGCATTAACTCGCAATTCCTTGATCCGCTGAGTGGACTCCCCAATCTTGAAATCCTTTTTGGATTTCCTCAACCTTTTCCTCTTGGTCACACCATGTCCTGCTGTGGCAGTCAACCCTTGATGCGAACCAAGTCAAGTCAACCCAAAACCTTGAATTAGAATTCCCCGATAATTAAAAGTACCCCAACTAGGGTTGGTCAAGCACTTTGAACTATGGTTCGATTCTAACCAAGATTATGGAAGGCTATGCCGACTTAATATTTATTTTGAGGGATTTTATCCTTATACGTAAATTTCCATTTTATTATCATTGATTACATGCTTGTTAATATTAAGTGGGATATACTTAAGTGATTAACCATGTCTAAGATAATATTTACGTATAAGCCAATTTTATTTTAGTTCCATCTTGCATGCTCGTTTAATTCATTAATTGTGTGATCGTGACAACACGCCCATAATAAATAAACCATGCAACTGACAGAAATAAAATAAATGGTATGATCACGAGATTTTCTATTTGTTAGTTTATCTAGTGGTTGATAAACTAACCCAAGACCTAGGGGAGAAACACCTTGAACCTTTCGGGTTCGTGTTTACAGCTTTCCACCTATCCACCTTTGTATCTCCTTGGATTGGTTTCATCTTGTCTCCTGACTTGAGCCGCCTCCACTAGCTTGGGAGCTCCATCAATTACATATGCATTTATCTCACACACAGGTGAGGAGAAAAAAGGGGTTTTTACATAAAAGAATCCTTGGGCGCGCATGCCCTACATATTAATGAGGAGATGGCTCGCAGGCCAACAAATTTAATTTAAATAAATAAATTAAAAGAAACCATTCACATACAAATGTCTCAGTCTAGCTCATGATCATCCATACATGTAAGGATATTTACGCATAAATAAAACTAGCATTCAATTCTTTAATCGTTCTTGTTTAAGATAAATCATGCTCAAATCAATTAATTATATTTAATTAATCAATACTTTTATCTTAAATCCATTTTCTTAATTTCCTTGAGATTCTCATCCATCATAATTTTAAACAAATAAATTCATTTAAAATTATCCTTGTACACAACTTGCACCTTGGAGGAAACCCGGCGAATTCCCATTTATTACGCAGATGTTAAATTAAACACATATATATAAAACACCTATCACTTGTTGTGCCTCAGCTTTATGCCTGCACCATGGTACACGTCTCAAGGGTTTGTATAATATAATAATAAATTTTAATAAATCTGCGTAATTTGGGTGAGTACACGACGTGTAGTTCCGACTACACGACGTGTACTTTTTCTTCACCGTCCATCCGAAGTACACACCCAGGGATAGGGCGTGTTAATGTACTTCAGAAATTTTCGGAGTACACGACATGTACAGTGGGACACACGCCGTGTAGTTTCCGCGTTACACGGTTTCCAGCCGGGCAGGCTATGTACGGAGTACACGGCCCAACCCTAACCCGAAGGGACTACACGCCGTGTTCATTGGACCACACGACATGTATTCCGGAAACCATGTGCCACCTGTTTCTGGTCAACACACGGTGTCTTAAATTCTTAGAAAGAATCCAATACACGGCCTGATTTGGCGGATCAGTCAATGCATTGAACCTAGACTACACGGTGTGTACTTACGAATACACGCTGTGTATTCTGGTGTTATACGTCCAGAAACATTTGGATCCTCCGGATGAGTTCCTCTATTTTATTTTAATAAGAATTAAAATAAAAAATCCGTTTCTGTGAGGTGAACGAGAAACTAGAGAGGAGGAACAGATCTCGATATTCAGATTTCCAGAATGATTAAAGATGAATTGAAATAACTAAATTATTAAATGCGTAAATCACCAACAAAAAACTAAATAATTATAACCAACGATATGACCCCCTTTGATACCACTTTTAGGTTCCGGGCGCAGCGAAAGCGCGTTGGTGGGTTTGCCCAACTTAATTTTTCGTTAAACAATGTTCAATCCGAGATCCGTCACGATATAAAACGCCGAATCATCGGAATAGAACGAAGAACGAAAAGAAAAGATGAGTCCCGGAACCCTTGAGGAGGATCATCATATGTTGATTATAATTAATTTAATTGATGCATAAGAATTACCTCGTTGGAATTCTTTCTTCGTTGATGTGTCCGGTCACGATTCGGTGATCCATCGTTGAATCATAGAATCCAAGTGTAGGATTCCTCTAGCGGTGATCCACACGTGTGTCACGTATCTTCGGATGTCGCCGAAGAGATCTCCAGGTGCTAGCATGGAAGAACCTTCGCTTGCGATGTCCGCCTTCGACCGCCTTGATCCGGTGGAGGATCTTGCTCTCGTAACTTGAGGGCATTCTTGGTGGAAAGGGAATTCTTTCTTGGCTTGAGAGTATTTCCAAATCCGTTGTGCACAACAATGGCTCACCAAAAAATGTTGGGGTTGAGAGGATATTTATAATCAGGTTTGATGTTAATAGAGTTATGACAATAAATAAACGCGTTACACGTTTTATTTATTTCATTAACTCTTATTGAAAACCCCCATGTCGAATTATTAATTCCTTGAAATGCGCCCACACTGATTATAATAAATATCATTTAATAAAACAATATTAAATCCTCAAAATCCCAATTGGAAAAACTACACGGCGTGTAATAATTAATACACGGCGTGTACTTGTTTTCCATAAAACTACACAGCGTGTATATTTAATATACACGGCGTGTACTTTTATTTTCTATTTATCTCCACCACATTTATTAGACCTTGAGTAATGACTATTTATTTCTTAAATAAATGTAACTACATTACTCGCTAATAAATATATTATTTTATCCACAGTATATTCTCTCGAATAACTAGTGTCAAAATAAATGCGATCAGATATCCTTAAATAATTATTAAACCACAGTCCAGAATAATATTTATTTAACTTGTTAAATTAATATTTAACTGAGATACATGGACACACTTAGTGTGTGACCCTCTAGGCCTCTTTCTCAGTGGCATTAGGCTGAGCCTGCCTAAAGTCCAAGGTTAGCTTCTAGAAACATGCCAAGGCACCCATAGAGAAAGAAGTTAATGCCGCAATGATGTGTCACCTCCTACGAACGCTTACCGTGTAATATAATCCCTTTGTCTCGATATCTCCAATCAAGCGGGTTGCATGCTAGTGCCATCAACCCATGTACTTGATTATTCTTTCTTTGACTTCTTGGAATTGAACTTGACCATACCTTACCATGGCCATGGATTTATTTAGGCTATATCAATTCCATCAAAGGGCCTGAGATATCTACTTCCGTTATGGAATGGAAGGGACAAATCCTTTCTCGCATTATCTATTAATGCGGTATTACTCGTGACGCACCCAATGTATCCTACCTCGCTACGAACAGTGTGTCATCACAGTTTTCATCAATACATCTAAGTGCGCGAGTTGTAATACCCATTAATAATAATCTTAAAGTCTAAGGATCAATACACACGTCCGTAGATAGGAACATCCAATGACACTATGAAATGTTGATTTCCTACTGGCGGGTCTCGTTCTCATAATATCCTCCTGGATATTACCAAGGGCACACACCATGAGAAGGTGCCTCAAAGTTTTATGAGTCCTCACCCCTAATGACCTGTATTATTTGTGTCCCTCAAATAATATCATCCGGCCATAGAACATACATTCAAGAACAGTGTTATGGCACTTTCGGGTTCTCATCATAGCAGGGATCCGCTACGACCCTTTAATGCAACAGCTGTCCTTAGGACATTATCACATGACATGTCACGTAGAAGAACAATCAATATGTGATAAGGCTTTTATTTAATGAATAAATTACAAAGTAGTTGGTTCTAGACCACAAACTCCAACAATAGTTAGTGCATGAAATTTTAAAGATGAATAAATGGTTACATTTATATAGATTTGAAGATAAATTGTGAAGGGCTTGAAGAATTGTTATGGATTCATATGAATGGATGTCAGGCTTGAAAAATGTTCCATTGTTGTTAACATTGAATATGGATGAACTGATCCTAAGTTGAATATACATGTGTCATATGTGAAACATTGTTTACAACAAATAAGAAGGATGATTTGATGTTATTTGGAATTGATATTTGAAATAGTATAGAAGAAGAGGAATTGAAGGTCATGAAGTATTTTAATGTTGCATGAGAACCATGAAAGTGTTAACCTAAGCAATATTGGGCTTGTAGTTTTCATGAAGGAGAACCATGCCATATAATTAGTTCATTAAAGGTTAAATATAAATAAATTGTTAGATATATTTATATTTGAATAGTAATTGTGAAGGTCTTGATGAATTTTACACTATAGTTATAATTGTAGAGGTATCATGGATTTTATAATGAATTCCATTATATGTATAGTTTTTTATCTAAGTATTTTTGGGGGTTTATTGAAAAATTACTGCATGAGCTGACCATCCAGCCTCAACCGAGAGCTTATGTGGGACATGGGGTCAACACACCTAATGAAGGACATCTAGGAAAGCATGCAAGAAACATGTTTTTCCATGTGTAGGCCATGGGTACCCCTAGAGGCATTTATGATGTGGGATAATATCCCACAAATAAGTGGGTGTAGAGTGAGCCTGTAGAACCATTACGGGTGGTATAGGGTGGGGGAGAGGAGAATTTTGAGCCACTCCACACAACGCTTGATTTTTTAGTGTATAAAAACTGGGAGATATTTTGATGTGGGATGGGTTTTTTAATGTACTATTCACTAGTTTAAATAATTGGATCAATCATTTGGGAATATGAGTTTTTTGTGTTTATAAATAAATGAATGTCATATTAACACCATAAATAAGTAGGCCAATTTAAAATTAAGAATGATTTGAAATTCCTGTTCAATGAATTAAAATCTGAGTCATTCTGGAATTTAAAGAGATGATTCGGAAAATATAAAGATAGGGATTTGAATGTAGTGAAATGATCTGATCCCTTGCCTATAAAAGTATAGAATCCTCAACCAAGAGGTTCTACTGCTGCTCGTATTTTTTCAAGAGATCTCATTTTACAGAAAAATAGAGCCTCTCTAAACCGCACTTTTGTGTGAGGAGGAAAAGTGTTATATGACACTTTTTGGCCTCATGAATACAAATTTTCCTAAAAACCAATATGGTTACAAGGAGAATAATCTGTAGATATGTGAAAGGTGATTACACCCTCAACATACATTGAGAATCTGGTCATTTATATGAATCATTCTGCATTCAAAAAGAAGAAATATTGTGAACATGAAACTAGTGTGTAAACACCCTTTTCATGCTTCGTGAAGAAGAACCAGTTCCATGAAGCTTACAACTTAAGACATAGTGCATGAATTTTTTTAATAACATGGTGTTTCATAAAGCTATTCCACGTATAAACCATTGCATGAAGATACTGCGTATCTAGTTGATACACACCATACATTGAAGAACAAACCTACATAATTTGTCTGTACAAAGGGTACCAGACATGCACCTAAGTGTATGATTTCATGAGTAACAAGAGAAAATTAAACTGTTCAGGTTTTCACATGACAACAAGTGTATTCATACGCATAATATTAAGGAGAAAATACTAACTTATTTATTCTAGTGGTCGAATGACTAAAGTAGTTTTAGCTTCTAGGCCATTTTGATTACATTTAAACTCTGAAAAAATAAATAAAAAATCCATATAAATCCGATATTCAATAAGATTAATCATCCTTCACACAACATAAATAATATTTTGCATAGTTACTATTCATGTGCTCCCTCCATGCACACTAGCCACCTAAGGAAACATAACTCATATTTTTCATGGTTACTCTATATGAACTCTCTATTAGCTCAACCAAGGAGACAAACCCCTCTACTATAGGCCCTTTTCACATTTAAAACATGAAAAAAATATTAATATAAATCCAAATTCACAATAAGATTCAATTCCAACCATAAAAAATCATTATTCATACAGCATAACTGATATTTTTCTTTGTTCCAATGCCTCTACATGAACTCCCTATGAGCACACTAGCCACTCTCTTCCTCAGCCCGCCCATGATGACTGACTAGGGGTCAACTGCCCACCTAAGCAGTGTCGATAGTCCCCCATGAGCACACTAGCCACTCTATTCCTCTTCCTACCCATGAGCACACTATCCACTCTCTTCCTATGGCTCTACATGAGCTCCCTATAGGACCATTCCTTACAATTATACCTTGAAAAACAAATATTTCATATCAAGGCAAATTCACACTTAGATTCAATGTCAACCATACACAATAATTCTTCCTACAACATAACTATTATTTTTCATTGTTCCTCTAACACTACATGCACTCCCAAGAAGCACACTATCCACTCTCTTCCTCATATTGACCATAATGGAATTCTAGGTGTCAACTACCCACCTATGTAGTTTCGGTAGTCCCCTTTGATATATGACCTTTTTTTACATTTAAACCATGAAAAAATAAATATTTCATAAATTAAAATTAACACTAAGATTCAATGCCAACCATACACAATAATTATTTATTAGAATAAGCTCTTCCAACCAAATATCCTTTCTAAATTATGATTAATTACCAAGAATAATTCAAAGGCATAAAAACAACCTTTAATTACTGGCACATTGAATTTGTATCAAACAATTTTATTGACAACAATTACAACAAAAATATTACATTAATCAATTTGGTTTATTCAATATCACCCTTTGGTTTTGTTTTCGATACCCATTTCACTATCAAATTAAATGTTTTCTTATCACCCTTACAATAATTTCAAAGATAACTATTGGAAATAATGAATAAACACAACTTATTCTATAACATCTGAACTATTATTTTTCTTTCCATTAATCTCCTCATTTCATAAGAGGTGTCATTTTAGAGAAAAAAAATTGGTTTTATTGAGAGAAGATCATCACTTTTCTTAAAGGAATGAGTCAACAATTAATATTTTCTAATTGAACGTGGGGAAAACCCCTTGTTGAAAAAATTTGTGATCAGTTTAGGCATCAAATATGTCAATATAAATTTTATATGTGATGCCAACAGTAAAACCTTCTTTTAGAAGTTGTTCAAAATATACTCAATTAATCTCTTGCATTAATCTCAATAAACAGATTGAAAAAATTCAATTACAAGAATGCACTTCTCCTTTATTATCAAATTATAGGTGTCTCCCCTTATGATTCAGAAGTGTCATTCCTAAATAAATAGGAGAAAATGACTTTCTAATGACAAGATTCAATATCTAGGATTTGAAAATATCAAATAAATCCCATACCAAAACTTTATATATTCATGTGATACCAGCTATGGTCAACTCTGGTATTTGTTCAACTTTTCTCACCTTAAAGGGATGGGCTTCATCCATCTGCTTCATCATGGCTAACTTTTTTCATGAATGATCTTGAAGAATTATTTTATGTCATGGGGTGAATTTGGGTGAACTTTAAGGAAAGCTAAAGGGAAATAAATTTTGCACGGTTAGCGCACAGTTTGCCTAAACTGTGCGGCTAAACCGTGAAAGGATGGTATTAGAGGTAGTGGATAACACACAGTTAGTGTAAGGTTTGTCTAACCATGTGGCCTAATCGTGCGAGGAGTTTTTGACGAGGTAGAAGCTAACACATGGTTAGTGCACAGTTTGTTAAACCGTGCAGACTAACCATGCATCCACTTAATCTTAGATCCTAAAATTTTGGATCTAACTCATTTTGCCTCTAAATGGTTTGTTTAAGACCCTAAGCGGACATAACTCGGGATTACCCTTTTTTTAAGGTAGGAGAACCTCTCCCAAGAATTTCAGAGGTGATCCGGAGGCTTCTCATCATGAATTGAAGCCGGTTTCTTGAGGTATGTGATCGTTTTTTTGGTTTATTAGATCTACTTAGATCTACTCCTCATCTTCTCTCGGTTTCTTAGATATACTCCTGTTATGGGTAGATCTAAGTGTGTGGATTCCAAATATGATGAGATTTGGTATTGATCTTTCTAGGAGAAGATATCTAAGGAGGTTTCTTGGAGAATCAACCCAGATTTCTTGTGCGTTCTTCATTTGTTGTAGTTTTCATCAAAAACTATGAGGTAGGGGATTCGTTGATTCTATTTCTTTTACGTGCAACTGTATTGTTAGCATGTTGAATCCCATTGGATGATAATGGAATGAGCCTAATAAAATACTTTGAACCAGATAAAGAAATTGTATCGATTTTATGTTATTGCCTCATGTTTTTCTTAATAGTGTGATATCATTGCTTGCCTTGCTTAGCAGTTGTTCTCGGTGGAAATTGGTAAAGAATGTAAACCGGGACAAATTTATATTTGTTTGGATAAAGATAAAGAGGCATGTGAATTAATCTAGTTCCTGTTGTAATTTGATGGTCATCAAATTGGCATAGTAAGCATGTATAATCTTTTATGATAGCTTACTGGTTGGGTTCAAGATTTTGGAACCAAGGGATTAAATATATTAATTCAAGATGGTTTAAAGAATGTGATTGTTTGATAATTCCTTAAAGGGTTCTGAGTCACCCTCTTGTTTGTTGAAAGGGCCATAGCCTAATTGATGTGATGTTTGATTTTCCTACAGCTTGTGCTGTGATGTGACCCTAGAGGGGTGTTGTGATATGTGGAGGCATAGAGGCCTTTTGTTTGTGGTAGCGGATGACGCCTAGAGTGGAAAGATGCATTGGTTTATGCATGTGGGTGTCGGGGAGGACACCAGAGATAATGGAATGGGATGGATGTGATTATTGGATGGTTATTGATTCCTTGGTTGTTTATCTTATTTACTTTTCCCCACTGCTCAAGGAAGCTGGTATTGCTTACCCTTCTTCTGAAATAGGTGAAGACACACGGGGTACGCCACGTGTGTTTCGTGTTTATCCTCTCAAGGGAGAATGGGTCTACGCTCTTGATATAGGCATCAAAGACTCGACGGGTAGTACAAATACTCACCATGTTGAGCCCCCTTGTGTTTAGTAGCATAGGATGCTTTTCTAGAATTCATGGGAATATGGGAAAGTAATTATGTAATGAATGTTTGAATAAATGATGTTAACCCATGGGGTTGGAGTTTGTTGAAACTTAATGATGAGGTTGAGAACTTTTAAAGGGACACTAGAATTTTTTGATGTGGTTTTAATGGAATTTAATATGGAACTGTTCATGGTTAATGTTTAAGAATTAATTAACGTACTGTGGAATTGATAAAAAGGTAAGGAAGTAATATTATAAATCCCTTAAATTGTTGTGTGATTATAGGATACCTAGTCTTAGAAGTGGCAGCCCAAAGTCCGAGAAACGTTAGCTGCAGTTGTGTCTATGACCAGGTTATGCCCATAGTGTGGTTGTGAGTTATAGTATATTCTGTACTTTTTGTGTTTCTATACGCTACTCCACCCTATCAGTAATGGAAACTAGCACCCCGGGGATTCTGAGCCTTGGGGGGGTGTTTTCCACAACATTCTAGTGGGAGGATGAATGGATGACTACCCCCTTTGACCCCGATCTCTTCTCTTGGTAGATACTAGTCCCATTAGGCACAACGATATGTTTTCCCCATATATGTGTGTATAGGGATGTAACGGCTTGTGGTTATTCACACACATATATTTTGGATATAGTATCCTATGGACTACTATAGGTGTAACATGTATAGGTTGTGATGTCTTGAGAATCCTTACTCGGTGTACGGGCTGTAATGGCTTGAGGTATAATTCTCGACGTATGATACACGTTATGTGAGATATGGTGGCTCCTGAAAACTACCCGGTTACTTTTGGTTGTGAGGATGGTGTGGTGCTTCGCCCAAGTGTTTGCGGGAAAGCATTTGTAGTGCACGTGGTGCAGATTGTGGAGCTTAGCCTAGGTTTCTATGGGAAAGCCTTTGGAGAGAGATGCACAGGACGTATGTCATTGGGGAAAAGTGGAAAACCAGTGGGGAAGTAGTAGCAGGGTAACCTTGATATTCTTTACTATATGATATATTCTTGTATGTGTTACTTGGTGAGAGTATCCATGGTGAGGTTGAGAACTTAGTATACCTGTTTAGGTGATGAGTTGGTTTCACTTGTTGTTCACTGGGATTTAGCATGCTTTCTTTACATTTTCACGAGAGGCTTCGGGGAGGATCCTACTGAGTATACTGTTATACTCACCCTACGTATATGTAAACTATTTTTCAGGTCACATGAAGCAGGTTGGATATCAGGCTGGTTACTACTAGCTTGTGGTTGCAGGAGCTGTTCGGACTTGTGGTTGCTGGTGTTTTTACTTTCTTTTGAGTACTTGTAGTTTTCCCTTTTAGTTGTAGTACTTTTGCATGACATTACATATGTGCAATTCAGTTTTCTTTTATACTTTAGTTCTGAGTTGGATTTGGTTGGTGGCTATCTTATCTCTCTCTTCCGCATGTGTTCTGTAATGCCCCGACCCCAGTTACCCAGAGTCGGTGCATTATTACATAACATTGGCATGATCACAAGAAAGATCAAGTCTCGAAAGACCGATTAGTTTAGTAGCCTTGGAAAGACTAGATATATTCATAAAGTTTACATTACATCAATAAGTGAAAAACTACAACAATATATTGTCTTCATATCCCCTCATAATATCCCTGTAGGTCATTTATAAAATACTTCTTCACATCCTCGGAAAAATAAAACATAGAAAAAGGGGTGATCTCAAATGCCCAGTAAGGATAACAATATAGCGGAAACTTTCATAATTAATAATAAACATTTAAGGCAATGTATAACTAAAACAAAATCCTTTTAAACTTTAACTTCAACATAGTATGGAAAAAATAAGATGAAATAATGCTATTTACTTATTCACATGGATATTCTACTAATCGAATAATCACATGCAGTATCAATAACCCCTTTCATAATAATGGAATGCATAATGCTGGACTATCATAACCACATAGCCAAGGCCTCATTCCAAGACTACAAATAAGATTTTTCCAAGGCCTTGTGCCAAGACACTAGTTTGTCTCATGAGACCTACCGATGCATCAAGGAGATATAGCAGGCTCCACCCGTCACATATTAAGTCCAATGCATTCCTATATGAAAAGGTTCAAACATAACATAAACATTCATATTAAAACTATCATACGAAATGTAAATACTTCATCCATAAACCACGAATGGTATAAGAATAACACATCCATAGTCAAACACATCAAAAAAACTTCAAAACAATATGGAAGTTTTGTATCATAATAAATCAACTTCAAATAAACTTAAAATCCATCAAAGGATGTTGACATAGATTAAATAAAAACTATTTGAGAGAAATATCTCTTTTTTTAGATCATTTAAAAGTCACACATTTATTAAGGAAGTAATTTAAAAGAGATTTTTGAATCAAAGTGTCCCATACCACTTCGAAACTTTTGAAAAGAAATATCATTTCAAAACATTCATGTCTACATAAATAAATCCTTAAAATCATTTTGAAAACATGGAAATTAATTAAAAATATTTAGAAAGATAAATCTTTAAAACATATAAAATTATGATTTTGATAAAGAGTACCTTTCATAAATTCTTAAAATATTCATTTTGAAATCATTTAAAAGTCACATAATTATAAAATAAAACATTTAATTTGAAAATATCCTTATAATCTTTTAAGGGAAGCTTTGAAAATTTTATAACGGCGGAAAATAGCCGCACCCACCGTATAAGTTAAAAAAAACATTTTTACCTTAATTCTGTCGAAAAGGTTAGAAAGGACCTTGTTTGGAAAACGACGGAAAGATTACTTTATAAACATCTTATAAAAAGTCAAACAAGGGTATAAATGACTTTAACCCATATTCTGTAAAATAGTAAGAATGTTTTGAAATACACTTTCAATAAACATGGATGTGGATGATAAAGAGATACCAGTAGATTATTACGTATAAACAACCTCGGATAATGAAGAGATTGTGAAATAAACCCTTACCTTGTACTTTTCCTTGGATGGGGGTAGGTTAAACTCCTATATAATGGTGAAATAATTGTTATTAAATTATACAAGAATAATATACATTAATATGATATCATATATGATCTTTTAATATTGATTTGTTAATAATATCTTAGTATTATCGTTGTTTCGGGTGTTAACTTACTCGTTTTCTTTTATACATTTTGTTACGTAAGCCGTGTTTGTCATGGATAGGTTGTATCTTAATCATATAAATAATGATATCAAGTCCTTAGATACTATTATTAATCATAAAATGAGAATTATACTTGAATGGATAGGATGGAGAATGAATCTCATCGCGTTCGTGGAGACGGTAGTCCACACGTACGCACGAGCGACAATATCATTCTTTTGATATTAAAATAATATATAATTGGATGTCATATCATATATAAATAATAATTATAAAGTTATATTTATTATTTAAATAAATTACAAAACATTATTATACCCATCCAAATAATAATATATTTAATAACAATTACACCACGACGTGGAGACGGTAAGCCGTACGTACACACGTATGGTGACATGTCATTCAAAGGATGGATAGAATACTTAATATGGTTGTCCCATATTTATAATAATTTTACAGTATATAGGATATACTAGATTCATTATTTTAGAATGGTAATAACAAAGAAAGAAGAAGTTGAAGAAGAAAAGAACTTGAAAAAGGGTGGTGAAAACATTACCTCTTCTTCGGGTTCTTCCTTTTGATTTGATCAAAAGGGCTCCTTAGGTTGGATTTCTGATCAAACTACGGAATCTAGGTTGTAGTGAGGGAAGTTGAGAGAGTATTTGGGAAGGGTTTGTCCAAGCCAAAGGGCTTTGAATGTGTGAATTAGTGAGAAGGGGGAGTTCCCTTTTATAAGAGGGGTGAGGGGCACCTTTGGAAAAACTAAAAATATTATTTTATAATAAATTAATATTCAGTTTCTAATGGATTCAAAGTGTATTATTTAAAGGTTAAGGTGGGTATGGGTCGAAAACCACTCAACCAAAATAATTTAGACAGGTTTGGGTCATTATATTAATCTTATCTTTAAGTATTAACTCTTAGTTAATTAGTTTCACTTTTACAATGTCTCTTTGTATTTTTATATTATATGGTTAATAAACTTACTATATACATCAAAGAGACCCCCCAAGTGGTCCCTTAATGATACACATATCTTGATATAAGTCTCTTGTCCGAACCTTATATTTTTTGGAATTTAATATCAATTAATAATATAATATTTGTTTTAAAAACTCTTTTATGTCAATTTTGACACTATTCAATAATTGATTTTTTTTAAAAATCATAACTGAATTATTACTTCTACAAAAGTTACTTAAATAAATCCTAACATGTCATATTAACCTATAAAATTATTGGTATTTATAAAAAGTCTCAAATTACATTTATTTGGGTATTTATAATATCAATTATTCTAATTTTTCATTAATTAGGTAATTTCTGCATCACAATTGTGTCAAAAATAAATTAAATTATTTAATGTCTAAAAATTATAAATAAAATACCATTATTTATGAAATATTTGTGTCTTTCTAATGAATATTTACAATCGAATTTATCTTATGTATAACCCTATATTAAAAATCGTTTAGTAAATAAACTTTGATTTTAACTCTTTTAACTCTTCTTTGAATTAAATAATAATTAATGTCCAAATTTAATACAAGTGGACCTAAATGATAATATCTTACTCCTAAGATTGTTTTTGGTCGAGATAAACTTGTCCAATAGAATTAGGACATGGGTTAGGGTAATACTAATATCATTTTTACCCTTAATTAACCTATTTACTTTTAACCGTGGTAAATAAAAGTAAAAAGTTACGATTTAACAAAAATTATTATCATCTCATTGAACCACATTTTACTACTTGAGATTAACCGTGTCTCTTGGAATTTTGAAATTCCACTCACAGAAGCAGTAAAATTCAGTTTTATGAAAAATTCAGTTTTTTAACTACCACTTAGTGGTTTCACTATTCATCAAAAAATGAAAGTTTCCAGAAAAATACCAAAAATTAGGCCAAAGCTATATTTGATATTATGAATTCAAAAATGATGTATATTTTTCCAAATTCAGAACATATCAGTTTCATTAATTAATTTAAAAATTAATTCCCGTTGTCAAAACAAATAGCTTGTTTTTAAGAGATAATAACTATCAAAAGATTGACACTTGTTTATGTATGGTTTAAATGTGAAATTACATCCAATGACCAAAATTGTATTAAATGGTAAAACTATATTCTAAATACACTTTAAAACCACTCAAATTAATAATTTATCATGATTAATTATTTCGATTAAAAAATTTGTTTTTAATTAAAATTTAGTAATTTTCACTATTCATAAAAATATGAAAGTTATCCGAAAAGTACCAAAATATCACCCTAAGCTATTTTCAATATCATGAATCCAAAAATGGAGTCCATTTTGAAAGATAAAATTTATAAAATTTCAAAAAGTAGGTATTACTATTCATAACGGCTAGTTTGATTGGTTGTGGTGTGTTAGAATCTTGAAGTTGCATACAATGCACGCCATTGAATTATTCAAAGGGAAACATACCATGGAAGCTTGGGATGTTTCATTGTAAATTTTTGATGTCCCCATTCTAAAAGGTAAATTTATTTAGTCAAATTGAATGTATAAAAGTTTAAAATATTGGATTTAAAAAGGGTTCACTATTAAAAGTTTGTAAAAGTGAAATACTGAAAATGAATTTGTTCTTACATTATGTCTAAGAAACTCATAATATGGATTCCAAAATTATAAAGATTATATAATGTTCAAAATTCAGTTAATATTATTCATAACCTCTTTTGAACGGCTAGTTTGGTAAGTCATGGTGCGCTTGAACTCGGTGTTGCGTGTAGTGCAAGTTATTGAATTATTTTGAAGAAATAACGCACTATGAAATCTTGGGGTGTTACATTCTCCCTTTCTTCAATAAATTGTGTCCTCGCAATTTGAAACTATTCTTCGAAAATAAATTGTTGAAAATAGAAAATATCTTTGTGGGAAAACCCACATCGGAAATTGGGTTAATAAAATTTAGTCTTAATACGAGGAAAAGGGAAATGAAAGGGTCCCCACCAAATTATGATCTCGATTAGGAGAACATTGGTGGAAATTAGAGACATATAATTGTAGGAAAAACGTAAATATTTATAGGTAGTTATTGAGGTCATCAATCACAAAAAAGTGTAAAATTGAGGTCCTTAAATTAATCAATCTATGATGATTTAAAATACCATCAGTTCAGCAAAACATATGGTATTAGGATAACACATTTTTTGTTTTAAGATCCCTTCACTATAGTATAAGAATTAATTTCTTCATTGAATAAGAGAAGGAGAAAAATATATACTTGACAAGTAGAGTCTCATCCTTTAACTAAGTTCTACCACAAACTCATATTTCACTCTAAAAGATAATAGAACTTAAAAATAATATTCTATTTATCCTATTCTTATAGGGTTAAAAAACTGAATTTATGATTCATCTAGCAGAACCATAAAAAACGACATTATTCAATCCAGGACATCATGTGGGTCAGTGGTAGGTGATACACCCTTGTCGCCCTTCGGTTGTGGGTTCAAGTCTCGCGGCCTTGCCAGACGCGACGGGTTGCCTCCCGAACTCCATGTTTTCCTTTTATAGAAATCCAAAATAATCCAAACTAGAACTATCCAAAATACTTCAGTCAAAAAGTTATAAGGAAGGTAAACACAATGAAGATACTTTTTTTCACGTAATAACATGTGAACACCTTCATCATGTATTCTTTTAAAACACTACAACATCCTAAATTACCATAAAACCTTATTGATTACATTCATGATCCCTTATTCCTTAAAGAATAATAGATATACTCCTTCAATCCAAAAATGTTGTAAACCCAAACAATGATAGAATATAAAAATCATTAATCAGTTTCGAGGTAGTCAAGAATATCCAATATAATTTATCCAAATCAATCATGTATTATTCTGAAATCACTACCTCGGTATCAGAACCATATTATGGTTTATCTTTCTCTCAACCATATATTTTCCAAAAATTTAACCTGCTATTGAGTCACTTTTATTTGTTCCACAAAATCTCAAGTCCTTAATGAAATAGTACTGCAGTACAATCCTTATATACGCCATAATTATTATAACAAGTACATTGTTGATACAACACTCAAGTTACATAATCAACATAAGAACTCTAATCATTCCTTTTCATCTGTGGTAGTATCATAACTTGATTATAATCCAATAGCATCATTTGCGGCATAGTCTGATGACTGGGATATAGGTTCACGTAGTGTCCAAACTCCTTGAAAATGAAGCATTGTACATTTAAAACCATTTTCTTACCCTTGTAGTCACGTACTTTGTGCCCTTTTCCTCAACACTTATAACAAACTCCCATTCCTTTCAGGAAAGTTACAGGGTGTTTCTTCCCACAGTTATCACATATGGGAAAATTCTTATTTTCCCTCTTCCCTTTATCCATCTTTCCCTCTTCCATCCTTTTCTACTCTTGCTTCCCTTCAAAGCCATAGGACTCAGTAAACTCTTTACTTATCTAATCAACACATGATATTATTTCTTCATATGATGATAATACATGGGAGACTATTTCTCTTATAAATTCTGCCTTAAGACCATGAAAGATATGATCCTTCTTTCTCTTTAGATCATGTGCATTACTGGAGTTCTCATTCCTTCTACTCGGCGCCATTTCTAAATAATGACATACACTAGATTAGTTTATGAATAACAATACCTAATCCCAAACTTGTAAAACACATAACATAAATTAAATAGTTTATGTATATAATCCATAATCATAAAAATGTCTCCTTTAAGGAAGTATATACTCATAAACCCTTCATAATGGGTTTTAAAGAAAATGAGAATTATCCTAAGCATATCCCCCGGGAGTGTCGTAACCAAGAGTGCAGCAAGGCCCGTTGTCGGGCACCAGTTTTCGTTCGAGTCTAGCTCAAAGTGGTGTTTTCGGGTTTTTCCCCTAGGTACATCTGTGCCAGAGCCACCTCTACCTGCTCGTATCCAGACAGGGATGTATTGCTCAGAAAACTCAAAAAATCTCTACAATACCAAAATTCTAGGAAGTTCTTCTATACTCATCCTCAATGTTCATCTTAGGTCTGCGTGCTCTAATCAGAGTTTATCTAAATCTAGCTTCCAAGGATTGTACTAAACTTGCTCTGAAACCAAGAGTAACGCCCCGGTCCCAGTTATCCAGAGTCGGTGCATTATTACATAACATTGGCATGATCACAAGAAAGATCAAGTCTTGAAAGACAAATAAGTTTAGTAACCTTGGAAACACTAGATATATTCATAAAGTTTACATTACATCAATAAGTGAAAAACTACAACAATATATTGTCTTCATATCCCCTCATACTATCCCTGTAGGTCATTCATAAAATACTTCTTCAAATCCTGGGAAAAATAAAACATAGAAAATGGGGTGAGCTCAAATTCCCAGTAAGGATAACAATATAGCTGAAACTTTCATAATTAAGAATAAACATTTAAGGCAATGTATAACTAAAACAAAAGCCTTTTAAACATGAACTTCAACATAGTATGGAAAAAATAAGATGAAATAATGCAATTTACTTATTCACATGGATATTCTACTAATCGAATAATCACATGCAATATCAATAACCCCTTTCATAATAATGGAATGCATAATGCCAGACTATCATAACCACATAGCCAAGGCCTTGTGCCAAGACTAAAAATAAGATTTTTCTAAGGCCTTATGCCAAGACACTAGTTTGTCTCATGAGACCTACTGATGCATCGAGGAGATATAACGGGCTCCACCCGTCACATATTAAGTCCAATGCATTCCCATATGAAAAGGTTCAAACATAACATAAACATTCATATTAAAACTAGCATACTAAATCTAAATACTTCATCCATAAACCACGAATGGTATAAGAATAACACATCCACAGTCAAACACATCACAAAAACTTCAAAAAAAATATGAAAGTTTTGTATCATAATAAATCAACTTCAAATAAAATTAAAATCCATCAAAGGATGTTGACATAGATGAAATCATAACTATTTGAGAGAAATATCTCTTTTTTTGAAATCATTTAAAAGTCACACATTTATTAAGGATGTAATTTAAAAGGGATTTTTGAATCAAAGTGTCCCATACCACTTCAAAACTTTTGAAAAGAAAAATCATTTCAAAAAATTCATGTCCACATAAATAAATCCTTAAAATCATTTTGAAAACATGGAAATTAATTAAAAAGATTTAGAAAGATAAATCTTTAAAACATTTAAAATTCTGATTTTGATAAAGAGTACCTTTCATAAATTCTTAAAATATTCATTTTGAAATCATTTAAAATTCACATAATTATAAAATAAAACATTTACTTTGAAAATATCCTTATAATATTGTAAGGGAAGCTTTGAAAATTTTATAACGGCGGAAAATAGCCGCACCCGCCGTATAAGTTAAGAAAACATTCTTACCTTAATTCTGTCGAAAAGGTTAAAAAGGACATTGTTTGGAAAACGACAGAAAGATTCCTTTATAAACATCTTATAAAAAGTCAAACAAGGGTATAAATGACTTTAACCCATATTCTGTAAAATATTAAGAATTTTTTAAAATACACTTTCCAGAAACTTGGATGTGGATGATAAAGAGATCCTAGTAGATTATTATGTATAAACAACCTCGGATAATGAAGAGATTGTGAAATAAAAACTTACCTTGTACTTTTCCTTGGCTAGGGGTAGGTTAACATATTTTATAATGGTGAAATAATTGTTATTAAATTATACAAGAATCATATACATTAATATGATATCATATATTATCTTTTAATATTTATTTGTTAATAATATCTTAGTATTATCGTTGTTTCAGGTTTTAACTTACTCATTTTCTTTTATATGTTTTGTTACGTAAGCCGTGTTTGTCATGGATAGGTTGTATCTTAATCAAATCCATAATGATATCAAGTCCTTATATACTATTATTAATCATCAAATGAGAACTATACTTGAATGGATACGATGGAGAATGAATCTCATCACGTTCGTGGAGACGGTAGTCCGTACGTACGCACGAGTGACAGTATCATTCTTTTGATATTAAAATAATATATAATTGGATGGTATATCATATATACAGAATCATTATCATGTTATATTTATTATTTACATGAATTAAAAATCATTATTATACCCATCCAAATAATAATATATTGAATAACAATTACACCACGACGTGGAGACGATAAGCCGTACGTACGCACGTATGGTGACATGTCATTCAAAGGATGGATAGAATACTGAATATGGTTGTACCATATTTATAATAATATTACAGTATATAGGATATACTGTATTCATTATTTTATAATGGGAATAACAAAGAAAGAAGAATTTGAAGAAGAAATGAATTTGAAAAAGGGTGGTGAAAACATTACCTCTTCTTCGGGTTCTTCCTTTTGATTTGATCAAAAGGGCTCCTTATATTGGATTTATGATCAAACTAAGGCCTCTAAGTTGTAGTGAGGGAAGTTGAGAGAGTATTTTGTCAAGTTTTGGCTGAGCCAAATGGCTTTGAATGTGTGAATTAGTGATAAGGGGGAGTGCCCTTTTATAAGAGGGGTGAGGGGCACCTTTGGAAAAGCTAAAAATATTATTTTATAATAACTTTATATTCGGTTTATAATGGCTCAAAAGTGGATTATTTAAAGGTTAAGGTGGGGAGGGGTCGAAAACCACTCAACCAATAGAATTTAGACAGGTTTGGGTCATTATATTAACTTTATCTTTAAGTATTAACTCTTAGTTAATTAGTTTCACTTTTACAATGTCTCTTTGTATTTTTATATTATATGGTTAATAAACTTACTATATACATCCAAGAGACCTCCAAGTGGTCCATTATTGATACAAATATCATGATATAAGTCTCTTGGCCGAACTTTAGATTTTTTGGAATTTAATATCAATTAATAATATAATATTTGTTTTAAAAACTCTTTTATGTCAATTTTGACACTATTAAATAATTGATTTTGGTAAAAATCATAACAGAATTATTACTTCAGAAAAAGTTAATTAAATCAATCATAACATGTCATATTAACCTATAATTTTTTTTTATTTTTAAAAAGTCTCAAATTAGATTTATTTGGGTATTTATAATATCAATTATTCTAATTTTTCATTAATTAGGTAATTACTGCATCACCATTGTGTGATAAATAAATTAAATTATTTAATGTCTAAAAATTATAAATAAAATACCATTATGTAGTTAATATTTGTATCTTTCTAATTAATATTTAAAATAGAATTTATCTTATGTATAACCCTATATTAAAAATGTTTTAGTAAATAAACTTTGATTTTAACTCTTTTAACTCTTCTTTGAATTAAATATTAATTAATGTCCTAATCTAATACAAGTGGAACTAAATGATAATAGTTTACTCCTAATATTTTTTTTGGTCGAGATAAACTTGTCCAATAGAATTAGGACATGTGTTAGGGTAATATTAATACCATTTTTACCCTTAATTAACCTATTTACTTTTAACCGTGGTAAATAAAAGTAAAAAGTTACGATTAACCAAAAATTATTTTCATCTCATTGAACCAAATTTTACTCCTTGATATTAACCGCATCTCTCAGATTTTTTGAAATTCCACTCACAGAAGCGGTAAAATCCAGTTTTATGAAAAATTCGGTTTTTTAACTACCACTTAGTGGTTTCACTATTCATCAAAAAATAAACGTTTCCAGAAAAATACCAAAAATTACGCCTAAGATATATTTGATATTATGAATTCAAAAATGATGTCTATTATAACAAATTCATAACATATCAGTTGCATTAATTAATTTAAAAATTAATTCCCGTCATCAAAACAAATAGCGTGTTTTTAAGAGATAATAACTATCAAAAGATTGACACTTGTTTATGTCTGGTTTAAATGTGAAATTACATTCAATGAACAACATTCTATTAAATGGTAAAAATATATTCTAAATACACTTTAAAACCACTCAAATTAATAATTTATCATGATTAATTATTTCGATTAAAAAATTTGTTTTTAATTAAAATTTAGTAATTTTCACTATTCATCAAAATATGAAAGTTATCTAAAAAGTACCAGAATTTCACCCTAATCTAATTTCAATATCATGAATCCAAAAATGGAGTCCATTTCGAAAGATAAAATTTATAAAATTTCAAAAAGTAGGTATTACTATTCATAACGGCTAGTTTGATTGGTTGTGGTGTGTTAGAATCTAGAAGTTGCGTACAATGCACGCCATTGCATTATTCAAAGGGAAACGTACCGTGGAATCTTGGGATGTTTCATTGTAAATTTTTGATGTCCCCATTATAAAAAGTAAATTTATTTTGTCAAATTGAATATATAAAAGTTTAAAAAATTGGATTTAAAAAGGTATCACTATTAAAAGTTTGTAAAAGTGCAATACTAAAAATGAATTTGTTCTTACATTATGTCTAAGAAACTCATAATATCGATTATAAAATTATAAAGATTATATAATGTTCAAAATTCAGTTAATATTATTCATAACCTCTTTTGAATGGCTAGTTTGGTAAGTCATGGTGCGCTTGAACTCGGTGTTGCGTGTAGTGCAAGTTATTGAATTATTTTTAAGAAAAAACGCACTATGAAATCTTGGGGTGTTACATGTTCTCTTTGAGGGTAATGCCTTCAATTTGTATGTTAATATACCCTCGGTTCTAGTTTCCAACCCGGGGCCTACTGGAGGTGGGACTCAGGGGTCATTATCTCCCTTCTCACATTGCCAGCCCAGGAGGGGTACACTTTGTGGGGAGGGGGTCATGACAGAGTGGTATCAGAGGCCTGGTTGAGGGATAGGATAGAGTTTGGAGTTAGGCACATGTGAGGTTGCATGGGTTGGTAGGGAAAAGGTGTCATTCATATTTAGCAAGTGAGGTAAACACTGGAGACCGGATGAGACATAGGCGTTTAGGGCCCCCTATGATCTGATGTACGAACCTTTAAGTTTACAATGGCTACTAAACAAGGTGATACTAGTTACAGGGTAGAGACCTAGGAAAGGATCATGCATCATTCTTCTTTGTGCCTATATTTGAATGGGTAGACCTTCAGATAGGATAACCTAAAATCAATAAAAGAAAACAATTAAGTAATTAATGTTGAGTCTTCCATATTCTAGGTTTAGTATCTCTAACAATTAATTATTTTACAGGTATGGATCCAGGTCGACGTCTTCGTCAGGTTTGCACAGAAAATGTCCAACATGCTGTTCCAGCAGATCGTTATAGGGTAGAAGTTGACGATGACGACACTTGGAGAAAGACACTCTGAGAGTTTTAGCGCTAGAGTCAGCAAAGTACGTGGGATCCATTTCAGATGCAGTCACGAAAGACTGGTTGGAGGAGGTCGAGATAGGACTCTTTTCGATCCTTGATTATAAGGGGCACTGGGTGTCCTTAGTGTTGATTCAATAAGGTTTTCCTTATGACTTTTCCATTCCTTCTTGTTTTGAAAATCACAAACACCTTATACTTAAGAAAATATAAGTTTTTACCTCCATAAGGAAAATTTACTTCATTAAGGAAATTTACCCTAACCTATATTTTCTTATACATAGAAATATTTTTCTTTAGTACAAAAACCGAATTCATACCCAAAATCCCAGAAGTCATATAATGTAATGATTTGGAGCATTCTATTTTTAGGATCCGAATTCTGGATGTGAACTGTAATAAAGTTACAATCCGAATTCTGGACTCCGAACTTTCATGAGATCAACTCTAAACTCTTATAATGTTCGACTCCGAACTCTTATGAAGGTTGACTCCGAACTCTTATGAAGTTCGACTCTAAACTCTTATGAAGTTCGACTCCAAAATCTTATGAAGTTCGACTCCAAAATCTTAAGAAGCTCGACTCCAAACTCTTAAGTAGTTTGACTCCGAACTCTTAAGTAGTTCGACTCTGAACTCTTATGTAGTTTGACTCTGAACTCTTAAGTAGTTCAACTTCGAACACTTATAAAGTTCAACTCCAAACTCTTAAGCAGTACGACTCCAAACTCTTATGAAGTTCAACTCTGAACTTTCATGAGTTCGACTCCGAACTCTTATGAAGTTCGACTCTGAACTTTTACTAGTTCGACTTCGAACTCTGCATGTTCAGATTCCAATCTCTGGTGAAACCAGACTCCAAATTCCTATAAAACAGAATTCGAACATTTCTTAACATAGAATCCAAATTTTATTTTGGTTAGACTTTGAATTTTTAATTTGATTACACTCCGAAATTTTGTATGGCTTTTACTTACATATGCTTAATTTCAAAACGATGTTGTGCATTCAGTTATACATGATTTATTATTAAACGATGTCGTTCATTCTGTTTCTAATTAACTGTTGGTTGAGTTACACGTGTGTAGGTCCCTCTGAATTTCATGGAAAATATGACCGTTGGAGGAGGGAGCCGACCGTTGGAAATTTTCCTATAAATAGGAGCTCATTTGAAAGAGCTCAAAAACAAGTTGATCGATCTAGAGACCACACGTTGTTAAGGTGATTTCTAGAGAGAGAAGCTTTTCATGCCTTGTGCGTACTAAACTACTCGTTCAGATTGCTTCGTGTGACTCTGAATGTTAGCGATTACATTTGAGGACTTCCGGGGATAGAAAGACAGAGGTTCCAACTACCTTGAAGTTCATGGCTTCCTTGCTGAAGAAAACAGAGGTTCCAACTACCTTGAAGTTGAGGGATTGCAAGGATAGTAAGACAGAGATTCCGATCTTCATATCAAGGGCCTACCCTGGTGTGGGTAAGGCAGACTTTCTTGAAAATATAAATCAAGGGAACTTTATCCAAGTTTGTTGGATACCTTTCTCTTTGGGTTAAAAGACTTATATCTTGTTACTTGTAGTTTTACTACTTGTTTTTCTGCTGCATATTATATTGTAAGGAAAGTATAATATTCTTTTATTTCCTTACATTTGTACTCTTATTAGTTTAGATTCTATACGTTTTAAGGTAGAATCTTATATTGTAATCCTTGGTTCCAATTCTCCAGTTGGTGATTAGAAGTGTTGTGAATTTGTTTAGTTTAACTTTGTTAAACTTAGATTTTTCCTTGTCTAAGGAAATTTTCAAAGTGTGCAATTCACCACCCTCTTGTATATTTAGAATCTACATCATTATTTCGATCCTAAAATTGGTATCAGAGGTGGTCTCAGAAATACTTGTACTCATGTATAAGTTTTTCCAGCTCAATTTTTCATTGTTCTTTATCCTTTCTTAGAAAGGAACTTTGTCATTATGAACTTTTTCATTCCAAACTTTATCATTCCAAAATTTTTCAATCCAAACTTTGTCATTCTGAACTTTGTCATTCCACACTTTGTCATTCCGAACTTTTTCATTCCAAACTTTGTCATTCCGAACTTTGTCATTCCGATTTATCATTCCAAATTGTCATTCTGAACTTTGTGGTTATGAACTTTTTATACTAACAAGTTTGGTTTCCCAAGTTGTTTTAAGAATGGCAGGAATAAATGTTGGTTCTATCGACAATCTAAAACCTAAAAGACCACTAATCTTTGATGGTAATGACTATGAGTACTGGAGAGATTGAATGAAGACTTTTGTTATCAATACTAGAGTGGATAATTTCATTATGCTTACTGGTTATTATAAAATTATTGATAAGGAAGTTATAACTTTCACTAACCAGGAAAAGAAATAGTATCAACTCAATTATAAGGTACGCAATACTTTACTATGTTCAATGACTAGAAATATATATAGCCAAATTCCTTCTTGTGAAGTAGCTAATTGTATCTGGAAGAAGTTAGAAGTTACACACTTTGGCACTTCTAAAGTGATTGAAACTAGGAGAGATATTCTTAGAGCTGAATACCATGGATTCAATTTTCCGTATGGAGAACCAATCTGTAAAGTTCAACATAGGTTTATGAATATAGTCAACAACTGACAGTCTATGGGAGAAAAAGGGTTAGATGATGAAGCCCTTGTAGATAAGATAATTTATATTATGCCCAATGAGTGGGAATCAAAGAGAACAACTATATATAAGAATAGAAAGGTTACTCAAATTTCTCTTGATGAGCTATTCAGAACTCTTCTCCAACATGAAACAAGAATGAAGAGAGATACTGACAACATCAAAAAGAAGAATGAGAATGGTACTGTTGCTTTTACAACAACATCAAATCATATGAAAGATAAGACTCCTGAGAGAGTAACCAGATACAAGTCTAAGAAGGTGGTTATTCAATCAAATTCTAGTGAGAGTGAAGTCTCAGAAAATGAGTTAGCAAATCTTTCTCGAAGGATGAACAAGATACCTGGCCAGAAAAGTTTCCAATCTAAGTATAAGAAAAAGGAAAGGAAAGACAGGAAATATGGAGAAGTTACTTGTTATGAATGCAATAGAGCTGGACATATTAGACCAGATTTCCCTTTTCTCAAAAAGAAAGAAAGGAAAGAAAGGAATTCTGAAAGGAACAGGAAGAAGTATTAAAAAACCAAAACTAAGAAAGTTCTGAAAGTAAATGACACCTGGAGTGCCAATGGTGGTGACTCTTCAGATGAATCTTCTGATGATGAATCTTCAGGACAGAAGAATCTTTATCTTATAGCCCGATTACCCATTAACAATCGTTGCTTTATGGATAAGGTATGAAATGCTGAATCATTGACCAATGTATCTTTAAATTCTAATGATAGTAGGTATTATAGCTCTTCAGATGAAGAATCCTCTTTTGATGAAGAAAATACTTCACCTACCTATGAAGAATTTTATTGTTCTGCTGAACTTCTTGAGATTAATAATTCTAAAATCAATAAAAAACCTGATAAGGAAAACTCTAGGAATGTCATTCTTACAAAATAAATATCATATCTTTCTAAAGATCTTGATAGAAAAAATGCTGATTTTGTAATGATTTCAAAAAAAATCTTGAGGAAGTAAGTTCTAAGAGGAAAAAACTTTCTAAAGAGTTAGAACAAGTAATTTATAAAGAAAGTATTTTCGAGCCTAGCTCTAGTTCTAAATCTAATGATTTTGGAGATAAAAACTTGGTTATTAAACTCAAGCCCAAAATTTTTTATTTAAAGAAGTGTTAATCAAACTTTACCCATGGTAAAGAAAATTTTGATAAAATGTATTCTCAAATATGACCATTAAGAAATAAATTTGGATTTGGTTATACCCATGCAAAACCAACTTTTAGTAACAACTACTTTGTTCCAAAAAGTGCCCCATTTTGTACCAAGTGTCAATGTGGTGGTCAATGGGAAAAGAATTGTTCTTTAAATAAAACCCAATATATAGGTTTTCATAAAGCCTATTTTTCTAAGAATGTGTGGGTTCCTAATATTTTTTTGTCTGGAATGTAAATACCTGTAAATTTCAAGGAATTTTTTTTCTTAATTTTCTTTGGAATTTTACAAGAACGCAGCTTCTGACGGTACCTAATTCCGAGGCACGGTGTGCCCGAAATCATTTTCCGAAGTTTGGCTCGGGTACGTTCAGTGAACGTACGAGTGAGTTTTTCTAGCTTTTGAACCGGTGCTCGGAATCAAATTCCGAGGGCACCGATGGAATCGCAGCGCCAGTATTTACTTAGAAACTCCTCTTCGGGAGTTGCGTTTTCTCGGTTGTAGTTTTTAATTTTTGGGTTTTATGTTAAGAAATAAAATAAAGTTGTGCGACAATTTTATTTTTATTTCACTTAAAGCCGCTTAAAGACCACTTCAAGCTGTTTAAGCTGGGTTGATGCAGATAGGGTGCTATCCAAAAATATCCTACCCTCTTGGTAGGATATTTGTGAGGTGGGGCCCGCACGAGCCCCACCGTTTCTTTTCACCTAAGTAACGCATCCGTGAAAACCCATTTTTATGAAAGTCAACTGACGCGTTTTCTTAAATTCTTAACGCACCATTTAATTGGGCGGTTTTATTCGTTGAATTAATTCTATGAATTAATGGGTTGTTACTTATCTCTTTTTCGTTTTTTGGCATGTTAATAAAATAAGACCAACGTTTTTTCTCCTTAAGTGTTGTTCATTGAGAGGATTTGACAAACCTCAAGTTCTTCATCCTTCTTCGCGAAGAATGTGAAGAACGCGAAGAATGCGAAGAACGCCGGCCTTCGACGAAGGGAGACGAAGAATGCCGAGCACTCGGAGATCGACGACGCAACGCCAAGTACCGCGACGCAGACGGTTCTTCTTCCGCGACGTTCTTCCGCGACAATCAAACCCCACGACAACCTTCGATCGACAACAACAAGGTAGGGGGTTGCGCTTCTTTTAAATCTCCTTGAGGGTTATAACAACATCACAGATTTAATTATTATTAATTAAATCTGTTGTTTCTTGATCCTCGAAGATCGTCGATGCAATGACCTTCCGCGACGACGCGATGCCCTTCCGCGACGTGACGCTTCGCTTGTTCCGCGATGGTCAATTCCGCGAAGAACGCGTATGATATGACTTGACGAGGTAGGGGTTTTGTTGGCAATGTTTTTACTCTATGGATGTTTCCGTTCAAACAAAGAACCCGGTTTCGTAAGAACAATTTTAATTTATTAATTTTTTTTTGATATGTTTTCTATGTTTTGAATATTCCTCCCGACTGTAATCATCTAATGCGGAGGGTGCGGGCCAAACAAACACGGCCCGACAACCCTCCGCAGTTATTCGTTGATGTGCGGATTTGGCAGGAGACGATGGAACGTGCCGCAGATGCGATTTGATGTTTCTGCAGTGAAGAACGGGACCCGGAAGGAGCTTCGGTGCAGACAGGAAGGAAATCGGACCACCGGAGCAACTCTGGGGGCCCGCGGAAGCCACCAGCGGTGCCCCGGAGTGCCGCCGGACAGGGTCGCCACGGCGGTGGCGGCGCCAGCGGACCTACGGCCACGCGGGTCCAACACACACAGGACGCGGCTTCGCCGCGTCCGTTGACTAGGGTGGCCCCCCGCGGGGGCCGCAGTGTTGTCACGCGGGGGCAGCGCCCCCCCCCCCCCCCGCGTTGCTCGGCCAAGCCGAGACGAGCCAGCCGGCTGAGCCGGGTCCAGCCGGGTCGAGTCGACCCGGTTCGGGCCGACCCCGGGGGGGGGGGGGAGGGGGTTGGGCCGGGTCGGCCCGGGCCTCGACCCCCCGTTTCCGGACCTTTTCGGTCTTTTGCCAGTAACTTGAGCTACGGGCCTCCGATTGATGCGTTGTATGCGGAAACACGATCCTTGGATCAAGACGGTCGTTTCAGTATATCGCACTCAAGGTTTCGGAATACTTTGGGTTCGGCTGGGATGGTTCGTACACGAAACCAACCGGGCCCTCAGAGCGGAAACGCTCATATCTTGAGCTTCAGACGTCCGATTGATGTGCCGTCGACTTCATTGAGTTTGTCTAAGTGAGACAGATCATTGGGCATACTCCGCCCGAGGTTTGGACATATGTGGAGTATGGTCGGGTTGGTTTTGCCTTAAAAACCAACCAGGCCCCTGGGACGAAAAAACCAATAACTCTCAGACCGGGCGTCCGATTGACGCGCCGTCTGCGACGTTGAGTTCCTGTTGACGATATGGAACTTTGGGATACATCAACTCTGGACCTTGTGTTAGTTGATGTATCAGCCTCTCGGCTTGTGGAGCGGACCCTCCCGAACGAGCTTTCTGTGTGCGGGAACCCTAGTGCTGGCTGCGACTTCGACGACGATGACTATGCAGAGATCCTCGGTGGACTGCGATGATGAAGAGTGCTGGTCTTGTATCCTATGTGGGTCCCATCTGTGCTGGTCTTGTATCCTATGTGGGTCCCAGCTTACATGATTCCGTGCTGGTCTTGTATCCTATGTGGGTCCCAGCTGTGCTGGTCCTGTATCCTATGTGGGTCCCAACATAGATGATCCAGTGCTGGTCTTGTATCCTATGTGGTCCCAACATAGATGAATCAATGAAGAGTGCTGGTCTTGTATCCTATGTGGGTCCCAGCCGTGCTGGTCTTGTATCCTATGTGGGTCCCATCATAGATGAATCAATGAAGACAGCTGGTCTTGTATCCTTAGTGGGTCCCATATTAGATGATTCAGTATCTATATCTGATCATCCCTTTCACCTTTTCGACGAAGTATACCCGTGTGAGCTGAATCTTGTGTTACTCTCCTTTGTGGATTGTGTTGAACTATCCTGTGTGGATTTACTGTTTACTCTCCTTCGTGGATTGTGTTGAACTATCCTGTGTGGATTTACTGTTTACTCTCCTTTGTGGATTGTGTTGAGATATCCTATGTGGATTACTTTTGCTCTCCTTCATGGATTGGGTTGTGCTATCCTCTGTGGGTATACGTTTTGCTTTCCTGTGTGGACTGGGTTGTGCTTGGGCTCAAATGTTGGAGCCGAACGGGAATTGATGACTTAGGTATATGTATGGGAATATACCTAAGCAGTTTCGGTTGTTACTTCGTGATTGCATCTTTCCTTTGTGGTTTATCCTTTGTGGATTTCGGGAGACCTTCGGGGGTCTCGGGGTCCCTACTGAGTAGCTTATACTCACCCCTACACGGGCTTTTCCCGCACTTAGTTGTGTTGGTTGCAGACGACGGACAGTGTTGATCGTGGTGGAGGCTTACGGAGCAGGACGGTACCTGGAGGTGGACCACTGGGTGGGATGTATTCAGAGCGGACGGCTGGACCGAGGAGTTGTGGAGGCTATCTGTGCTCACCCTTCAGGTGGGACTTTCAGAGGACGGCTCAACGCTGCGGCTTTTCTTTTCAGTTGTTGTTTTCCCCTTTCAGTTGTACTTTACAGTTGGGCTTGTATTTCTGGCCCCTTTACTTTCGGCACAGCTTGTTACAATTTTTACTTAGTGTTTACTCTTTCCGCTTGCTTACTCTATGGTGGTTGTTTACTTTACAAAGGCAATGCCTTCCCTGTTTATCATGATTTACGCCTTGGTGCTAGTCGCCAGCCCCTGGCCTATGGAAGGCAGGCTTGGGGTAGTCACGGCACGGGCCCCGAGGATGGGTCGTGACATGGAAATCTCGGATCCAAGCAAGTTTGGATTCCAAAAGTTTAATTCTTTTCTTGTTTTTAGGAAGATAAAGGGAGTACCAACAACAATACATGGTTCATGGATAGTGGATGTTCCCGGCACATTACGGGTAATAAAAGCTATTTTGAAAATATTATCAAAACGAAAGAAGGAAAGGTAACTTTCGGAGATAATGCTCAGGGAGAAATTGTTGGTATAGGTAATATTGTTCTTCTAGGTAAAACTTCGATTTTAAATGTTTTATTTTTTAAGGGTCTTAAGTAAAACCTCATTAGCATAAGTCAGTTATGTGATGAAGGGTACCTTGTGAATTTTAGGAATGATAAGTGCTTAGTACACAATTCCAAGGAAGAATTTATTCTCTCAGCCAATAGGCAAGAGAATGTTTACACTATGAACATAGAAGACCTCAGGAGTCAAGACCTACCTTGCCTAAGTGCAATAGAAGATCATTCCTGGTTATGGCATAGAAGAATAGGTCACTGTAATCTTATAAACTTATGTAAACTTTCTAAGAAGAAACTAGTTAAGGATCTACTAGAGCTTAGATTTGATTCTTCTAAAGTTTGTGATCCTTGTCAATATGGCAAGAAACATAAATCTAGTTTTAAATCAATTGGTGAAGTCTCAATGACTGATGCATTACAGTTAGTGCAGATGGATCTTTTTGGTCCAACACAAACTAGAAGTATTAGAGGCAAACACTATGTGTTTGTTCTAGTTAATGATTACACCAGATTTAGATGGGTCCAATTTCTAGCAAAGAAGTCTGAAGCTTTTTCATATTTCAAAAGTTTTAGAGCACAAGTTAAAAATTAAAAAAATCTTCCGCTAAAAACTATTCATAGTGATCATAGAGGAGAATTTCAAAATTCTGATTTTGAATCTTTTTGTAGTAAAAAAGGTATTACTCACAATTTTCAGCACCTAGAACTCCTCAACAAAATGGTGTAGTTAAAAGAAGAAATAGAATTCTTCAGGAGATAACTAGAACCATGTTGAGTGAATATTCTATAGCTAGACATTTCTGGGCTGAAGTTGTAAGTACTGCTTGTTATACTATAAATCGAGTTTTGATTAGACTTTTTCTTAATAAAACTCTTTATGAGTTATGGAACGGTAGAAAACCAAGACTTTCCTACTTCAAGGTTTTTGGTTGCAAAGTATTCATTCTGAATACTAAAGATGATTTACATAAATTCACACCAAAATCTGATGAAGGAATTTTCTTAGGCTACTCCACAACTTCTAAGGCATATAGAGTTTTCAATAAAAATACTTGTTCTGTTGAAGAAACAGTGCATGTAAAATTTGATGAGTCAGATCCTTTTGTTTTCAAACCATCCCAACCTACATCCTCAGATGTGTTTTCAAAAACTGATTTTCAACCTTTGATAAATGATCCTTCTGATAAGGAAAATGTTCAAGATAATACTTCTGAAACATTTACCCCCGAAGACTTTCTACCCTATATTGATGAACATGATTTGAAAAACCCAAATCAGGTGTTTCTTAAGAATCATCTCAGTGATAGTATCATTGGTGATGTAAATCAACTTGTAAGGACTAGAAGTTTCTTAAGAAATGAAATAGAACATCTAGCATTTCTTTCCCAATTAGAACAAAAAAGCACTGATGAAGATTTATGTAATGATGATTGGATAAAATCCATGCAAGATGAACTAAATGAATTTGAGAGGAATAAAGTCTGGACCTTGGTTGAAATATCTAAGGAAACTTCTGTCATTGGAGTAAAATGGGTCTTCAGAAAAAAGTGTGATGAAAATGGAGTCATAGTAAGAAATAAATCTAGACTCATTGCTAAAGGCTATAACCAGCAAGAGGGAATAGACTATGAAGAAACCTATGCTCCAATAGCTAGACTTGAATCTATTCTTATTCTACTTGCCTTTGCAGCATTCTTCAATTTTAAACTTTTTCAAATGGATGTGAAATGTTCTTTTCTTAACGGTTATGTTCAAGAGGAATTTTTTATTGAACAACCTCCTGGTTTTTAAGATATAAAACATCCTGATCATGTTTTTAGACTTACCAAATCTTTGTATGGTCTTAAACAAGCCCCACGATCTTGGTATGATAGACTCACATGATTTTTGCTTCAAAATAACTATGATATGGGAAATGCAGATCCAACCCTTTTTATAAATAAAGACAAGAAAAATGTTTTGATTGTTCAAATTTATGTTGATGACATCATATTTGGTTCAACTCAGCAATCTTTAGCGAATTCATTTTCAACTCTAATGAAATATGAGTTTGAAATGAGTATGATGGGTGAGTTATCCTTTTTTCTTGGTTTTCAAATTTCTCAAAAACCAGAAGGAAGCTATATATCTCAACAGAAGTATATTAAAGATCCTCTCAAAAAGTATGGTTATGATAACACTAAGTGTATAAGTAATCCCATCGATACCTCAAACTCCTTAGATTTTGATGAAGTTGGGAAACCAGTAGATCAAACATCTTTTAGAGGTATGATAGGAAGTTTACTTTACTTAATAGCTAGTCGACCAGACTTAATGTTTTCAGTATTATTATGTGCAAGATATCAATCCAATCCTAAGGAATCTCACTTAAAGGCGGTAAAAAGAATATTTCACTACCTAAAGGGAACCATGGATCTAGGATTATTTTATACTTCTGGAAATGATTTTAGTCTAAAAAGATTTTCAGATGCTGACTTTGGTGGATGTAGATTAGATAGAAAGAGTACATCCAGAACCTATCATTTCTTAGGAGATTCATTAGTTTATTGGTCCTACAAGAAGCAACATTCTGTAGCACTTTCCACTGTTGAAGATGAATATGTAGTATCTGGAAGTTTTTGTGCTCAAGTGTTGTGGATGTAATAGAAACTCACAGATTATGGCCTGAGTTTTACTAAGAATCAAATTTTGCGTGATAAAACAAGTGCCATTTCCCTAAGTAAAAACCCTGCACATCACTCTCGTGCAAAACACATAGATATTAGGCATTACTTTCTTAGAGATCGCACACTTAAAGGAGATATCATTCTTCAGTTTATCGGAACGCAAGATCAACTTGATGATATTTTTACAAAATCATTACCCTCTGATAGATTTGAATACATTAAACAAAAGTTATAAATGATAAAGGTAAGGTAACCATTATCCATTAACTTCTTGTTAAAAAGTTCTCATAACAGTAATAAACTTCTTTTCATTGGGGGAGTACATTTTATTTTTAGTTTAACTAAAATTTTCGTAGTTAGTTTTTCAAACTTTTCGGAACTGAAGTTTCCAGATTGGAAATTTCTGAAACTTAAATTTCCGGAATGGGAATTTCCGGAACTGAAATTTTCAGGATTGAAATTATCAGAATGAAAACTTCCTAAATGGATATTTTCGTACTAGAGTTTTCATAATGGGATTTTCGTACTGAGAACTTTTGGAAGGGAGATTTTCATACTGGAATTTTCGTAACGAGATTTTCGTACTGGAACTTTCGTACTGAGTTTGTTTTTAAATTTATTTCTTCAAGAAGAGTATTAACAATTACGAACAATGTTTCTATCCAATCCGAAAGATATGATTTACTTAATTATAGTTTCGTAATCATATTTTTCTTGCTGATATTTTTTTTTGTTTTTAAAAAATTCAGATTCTAGTTTTTCCTCAAATCCGGATGTTTTCCTTAAAACCTCAAAAGACCAAAGTAAAGTTTTTCCTTGTAGGAGTGTTTTCAACCATCAGATCAGGTCAAATTTTTTTCAACCGTTGGATGGATTTTGGAAGACCAAAGGTCACATCCATCGCCTATATAAAGGGAAACCCGATACTCCTCCCACATCAGTTTTTAAAGCCTTCACGTCTTGAAGCCCTGCTTCACTTCTTAAGACCGATTACGAACTTTGCAAATCCATTCCGAATCTTTCAGATTTCTTCACTCCGAATGTCTGTAGAAGCTACATCTCAAGATATGTCAACTGTGAAACCAATCTCTAAGTGGTTAGTCTTCAGAGAAAGGTTAGTTCATCCAGATTTCTATAAGCTTGATTCTATTATAACCATGAATATTAAGTTGAATAGTTGGGAAGATATATGATTGTTCAAGTTAGAAAAGTAGGATCCAGTGTATAGTGACTTTTTGATAGAGTTCTATGAGTCTGTTTCCTTACAGATGGAAGATGGCAGAGAATGGTTTTCCTTCAAGTCTTATGGAAATACTTATAAGTTATCCTACACCAAGGCTGCGAGCTTGGTTGGTTTGTCTAGTGAGGGGGAAGCTGAGTTTTTCTCACACAAGATTCCAAATGAGCAAGGAATTTTCAACAAGGTGAAGGCTTTAAAATTCCTTGGACTTAAAGATGCTACGACCGCTAAGATTTCTCATCTCACTCCGAACAACAAGATTCTTCATCTTTGGGTGCAAGGTTTTCTCCTTCCGAGAAGATGAGACAAAGATAATTTGAAGAAAAGTGATATCTATGTTTTAGATTTCTTGTTGAATATAAGAAAAATTAATTGATGAGGCATGTATTAATTACGATCAAGAACATCAAAGAAGGGAATTTAAGAGCTCAGATAATTATGTACCCTGCTTTACTATTGAGGCTGATAGTTCGGTGCTTAGAATCCTTCAAGGTTGAATTCAAATCAAAAGTTCGGAATTTCAAGCTTATTCCTGTTAGTGATGATACCCGGAAGAGGATGAAGATGGGTTTTTCCAGTGAATCTGGATAATTTTACCCTCTATCTGTGGAAGAGGTTGAAGTATCTTCGAAAGAAACACAGAATTCGAAACCATCAAAAAAGAAAAGGAGGAAGAGAAAGGTTAAGGAAGTGGTTGCTGATGAAGAAAATACTCAGGATAAGGAAACTCAGTCTGCTCCTCCCAAGCCGAAGAAGCAGAAAACATATACAGATGAAGTAGCATCCAAGTGGAGGGAAGATAAAGGGAAGAGGAAAGAAGGGGATCCCCAATTCGGATTAGACCCTGCAGAGGCTAAGGCCTTAAAAGAAAAAGCTACAGAAGAGCTAGAGAAACAAGAAAAATAGAAGAAGATTAAAAAGAAGTTGTCTGAAGCTGAAGTGGTGCAATCTTTGCTGAGAGCTACAGAGTGGGCTTCCGGAATGCTTCCCGTTCCGGAAACGTTTGGTGCGGAACCTTCTTTACTAGAAACTCCAGCCAAGAACTATGTTACTCCGGATAAATCCAAGGGTAAAAAAGTAGTTGAAGAAGCTGAGAAGGAAGTTGATGAAGAAGTAGATGAAGAAGTTGAGGAAGAAGAAGAAGAAGAATAGGAAAGTGAAGATTTGGATACCCTGATCAAGCAAGTACAAGACTACAAAGATAAGACTGAATCTGCAAAGTTAGTAACTCCAGGAAAGGCAAACCAGGAAGCTAGTAAGGATGATGATAAGAAAAATCAAGAAGAAGAAGAAGAGGAAAATGTCTTGTATGATGAGGAAGAATCTTGTGAGAGGAATTTTCTTGAGGAAGGACAAGAAAAAAAACCAGATGAAGACCAGATCATTCAAGTGTCTGAATCCGAGGAAGCATCCCTTAATAAGGAACCTATTCTGAGAGCTGATAAGGGGAAACAAACTCTCATGGAGAGACCTATAAAAGATGTCATCAGGAAGAAAGAGGTTGGTGTCACCTCTAGAAGAAAGTTGGTGCAAGATGAAGAAGATCAGTCTCCAAGCAAAGTTTCTGATTCGGAATCCTCATCTCATGGGCATGATTTTGTTTTTCAATCTCTAAAGAAGTTTACGGACACCATTCTGATTTTTCCAACTATAGATTCCAGATGCCAGATGCTGTAAGAAAGTATGAATCAGAAATTGGATTCTTTATCCATGGTCATGGATAAGTTTGTGAAGTTGGAAGCTGAACAGAAAAGTTTTCTTATCGATTATGATGTGCATAGAAAGTCCTACAATAAGTTAACCAAGTGGTCTAAGAGATTTGATGATGATTTAGTTCAGTTTAAGAGTTTTCAGGATGAACTTAAAAATGCTTTTGAAATGGAGGATAAAAAGGTTAACGAGATTTATGAAAAGTTGACCCCATAGAAAAATTCTCGGAATCAACAGGTCAGGGACCTGAATGGGAAGATTAACTCAATATCTTAGAATTGGAAAAGTGAAAGAGATTTCCAGATTGAGTTTCAGCATAAGTTGGAAAAGCAAGATGAAATAATAAAGTTGCAGAAAGAAGCCTTGGAGGCTCAGGCAGAAGCTTTAAAATTCCAAGAAGAAAAAGTAAAATCCTTGGAGAGGCAAGGTGAGGAAGACCAAAGAGACATGAAGAAACTCAAAACCTTGTTAAAGAAGCTCATCCCGAAGGAGAAGGAAGACAAATGAACTCACTCTGATCTTTTTTTGTAATTGTCTTTCTTTGTAAAATTTTCCAACTCTAATGAAATGGTTATTTGGTTGGATGTATCTTGTCATATACTAATGTTTTAGTTACCATACTTTGTTTTCCATCCCCTTCAATTCTTTTTGAAAATCGCAAAGGGGGAGAAGGAAAAATAACTACTCCTAAGGAGAAGAAAAGAAAAATTTCTAAGTGAAATATCCTTAAATAAAGGGGGAGTTTCCCACTATGAAGTTTTTCATTCTTACAATAATGAAAACTCCACTCCGGAAACTCATAATACAATCCTTAGAGTTTCAACGCCTAAGGGGGAGTTAGTTGTATTCATTTTTCATCCATGAACAAAGGGAGATGAGTTTTAATTTCAAAGTCTAATGAAAATTTTCAAAGTCCTTATATTCTTTTTCGTAAGGATGTTTGTGCTTTAAAAAAAGGGGGAGATTGTTGAGTCAATAAGGTTTTCCTTATGACTTTTCCATTCCTTATTGTTTTGAAAATCACAAACACCTTATACTTAAGCAAATATAAGTTTTACCTCCACAAGGAAAATTTACTTCATTAAGGAAATTTACCCTAACCTAGATTTTCTTATACATAGAAATATTTTTATGTAGTATAAAAACTGGATTCATACCCAAAATCCCAGAAGTCATATAATGTAAAGATTTGGAGCATTCTGTTTATAGGATCTGAATTCTGGATGTGAACTATAATAAAGTTACAATCCAAATTCTAGACTCTGAAATTTCATGAGTTCGACTCCAAACTATTATGAAGTTCGACTCTGAACTCTTATGAAGTTCGACTCCGAACTCTTATGAAGTTCGACTCCCAACTCTTATGAAGTTAGAATCCAAACTCTTATGAATTTCGACTCTAAACTCTTAAGAAGTTTGACTCCGAACTCTTAAGTAGTTCGACTCCGAACTCTTAAGTAGTTCGACTCTAAAATCTTAAGTAGTTCGACTCCGAACTCTTATAAATATTGACCTCGAAATCTTAAGTAGTACGACTCTGAACTCTTATGAAGTTTGACTCCAAAATTTCTTGAGTTTGACTCTGAACTCTTATGAAGTTCGACTCCGAACTTTTTACTAGTTCGACTTCGAACTCTGCAAGTTCAGATTACAATTTCTGGTGAAACTAGACTCCGAATTCCTATAAAACAGAATCCGAACATTTCTTAACATAGAATCCAAATTTCATTTTGGTTAGACTCCGAATTTTTAATTTGATTACACTCCAAAATTTTGTACGGCTTTTACTTACATATGATTCATTTCAAAATGATGTCGTGCATTCAGTTATAGATGATTTATTATTAAACGATATTGTTCATTCTATTTCTAATTAACCTTTGGTTGAGTTACACATGTGCAAGTCCCTCCGAATTTAATGGAAAATATGAATGTTGGAGGAGGGAGCCGACCATTGGAAATTTTCCTATAAAAAAGAGCTCATTTGAAAGATCTAAAAACAAGTTGATCGATCTAGATACCACACACTGTTAAAGTGATTTCTCGAGAGACAAGCTTTTCATGCCTTGTGCATACTGAATTGCTCGTTCAGATTGCTTCGTGCAACTCCGAATGTTGGCGATTACATTCGAGGACTTCTGGGGATAGGAAGATAGAGGTGTCGACTACCTTGAAGTTGAGGGCTTCCTTGCTGAGGAAGACAGAGGTTCCAACTACCTTGAAGTTGAGGTCTTGCAGGGATAGAAAGACAGAGATTCCGATCTTCGTATCGAGGGCTTACCCTGGTGTGGGTAAGACAAAATTGCTTGAAAATATAAATCAAGGGACCTTTATCCAAGGTTGTTGGATACCCTTATCTTTGGGTTAAAAGACTTATATCTTGTTCCTTGTAGTTTTACTACTTGTTTTTCCACTTCATATTGTATTGTAAGGAAAGTATAATCTTCTTATATTTCCTTAAGTTTGTACTCTGATTAGTTTAGATTCTATACGCTTTAAGGTAGAATCTTATATTTTAAACCATGGTTCCAATTCTCCAGTTAGTGATTAGAAGTGTTGTGAATTTGTTTAGTTTAACTTTTTTAAACTTAGATTTTTCCTTGTCTAAGGAAATTTTCAAAGTGTAAAATTCACCCCTCCTCTTGTATATTGAGCATCTACATCATTATTTCGATCCTACACTTAGTTGTGATGATGCTGCATGGAGCAGCGAGGTAGTGGTGGTTCTTGCTTCTCGGGGATCGTGAGGAGTCAACAATCTCATGGGAGGAGTTCTAAGACAATCTTAGAGTCGAGTTCCTTTCTTCTACTACAAATGTGTCCTGTCTCCAGGAGCTTCTTACCCTTCGACAGGGGAGCTATAGTGTTCGAGAGTTTGGAATCTGTTTCAGGAACCTTTTACGATATGCTTTGGACCTGTTACCAGATGAGGATGCCAGGTGAGGTATTTTGAGGAGGCTTTGCATCCAGATATCCAGCTCCAGGTCACCCCATTTATGCTGAAGACATATCTTGAGGTTCTGGTGAGGGTAGAGGTTGTTGAGAGGACTTTGTCCAGGACCAGATCATCACAATAGGGTAATCGTCATGATTACTCATGAAGAAAGGTTGTGGTCTGGGGTTCTCGGTTTTCAGGGAAGAAGAGTTTCCGTTCAGCCGGGGTTAGGTCCCAGCCCTTCCCATCTCATTTCTCTAGTGGCAGAAAATATCAGGCCTATGACTAGGGGTCAGACACTTGTTTTTCTTGTGTTGGTCATGTCCATGAGCAGCAGGAGTGCCTGACCTTTCAGTGCGATCATCGTGCACCAGGTGTTACACTTCAGGTTCCACTGTTGAGGCAGTTCCAGCTGAGGCAGCAGCAGCCAGTTGCACCACCTTTAGATCAGCAGAGGATAGATTGGGCAGGCAAAGGACAACCCCATGATTCTCCCCATCCTCAGAGAGCATAGTGTGGCCATGGTGGTGGTCTTCATAAGGGTCAGAGATGCCGTGGAGGTCGTGGTCAGCTTCATGCTCTAGAGTTTCTAGATCTAGATGATCCAGATGTCATTCGAGGTACTCTTTTCTTGTTTTCTACCTTGGTGTATGCCTTGTTTGATTCAGGAGCGACACACTCCTTCATATCAGCTACCCTTTTCCATGCTTTGGGACTTGAGGTAGAGAGACTTCCAGTGCCCTTGGCGTCGACTATGCCAGTTGGAGGTCGAGCTGACTTGTTTAATGTATGTAGATACTGTGAGATAGTGTTGGTTCAACACTGATCTTGGGGATATTTCCTATGTTTACGAATACAACCATATGATTTCATCCTTAGCATGGATTCATGTATTTAGTGCAGGCTATCATGGATTTCATAAGGAAAAAGGTAGTTTTCCTTGGTGCGGATGGAGAGCAAGTGGTGTTTGTTGGAGAGATAGATCCTTGGATGGGTCATAGGAACATTCCATCCTTATCATCTGTGATGGATGAAATGATGATGAGCTCTTCAGAGGTTCAACAGTTGGCATTTCCTAGAGTCATAGAGGAGTACCCTGATGCCTTTCCAGAAGAGGTTGCAGCATTACCTCCTCGACGAGAAATTGAGTTTGGGATCGAGCTACAGCCAGGAGCTTCTACTATCTCTATGTCTCCATATAGGATGGCCCCTTATGTGTTACAAGAGCTACGTATACAGCTTGATGGTCTGTTGCAGTGCAGTTTTGTTCGGCCAAGTGTGTCACCATGGGGTGCACCAGTTTTGTTTGTAAAGAAGGCCGACGACAGTTTGTGGTTGTGTGTCAATTATCGTCTCTTAAACAAAGTGAAAATAAAGAATCTCTATCCTCTTCCGCGAATTGATGATTTATTCAATCAAATGAAGTGTGCAAGTTGGTTATAAAAGATCGACTTGTGGTCAGGATATCATCAAATCTGTGTGAAGGATGAGGATATCCTGAAGACTACTTTCCATTGTCGTCATGGGCATTATGAGTTCGTTGTAATGCCATTCGGTATAAATAATTCTCTAGCTGTGTTCATGGGATTGATGAATGCTGTGTTCCGTGAGTTCCTGGACAAGTTTGTGGTGGTTTTCATCGAAGACATCCATGTTGACTCCACATCTGAGGAGGAGCATGCAGAACATCTACATGCCATTTTGGAAGTCCTTCATCAACATCAGCTATTTGGGAAGTTATCAAAGTTTGAGTTTTTGGGCCGAGAAGTCTGTTTCTTGGGGCATGTTGTGTCCCAACAGGGAGTAGATGTGGATCCATAGAAGATAGAAGTAGTTGTATCTTGGGCATCCCCTAAGAAGTGTCAGAGGTGCGAAGTTTCCTTGGTCTCACAGGATACTACAGGAGGTTCGTAGCCAATTTATCCCGAGTTGCAACTCCTCTAACATCTTTGACTATGAAGGATCATGCATTCATATGGACTGATCAATGCTAGGAAGCTTTCGAGTATCTAAAGGGGAAGTTAGTAAGTGATCCAGTCCTTTGTCTTCCAGCTGAGGGAGTCGGTTTGATGTCTTCTGTGATACTTCACATCTGGGGTTAGGCTCTGTTCTCATGTAGTAGAGGTCATTTATTTCTTTTGGGTCTTGGATGTTACATCCCCACGAATGCAACTATGCCACCCATGATCTTGAGTTGGCAGTCATGGTGTTTTCTCTGAAGTTGTGGAGACATTACCTCATTGGTGAGTGCTTTGTGGTTTTCACTGATCATAAGAGTTTGAGGTATGTTTTCTCCCAGCATGACTTGAATTTCTGACAACAGTGGTGGATGGAGTTCTTACAGTAATATGACTTCGAAATATTGTATACATCTGGAAAAGGGAATGTTGTAGCTGATACGCTGAGCCGAAAGTCATGTAGTGATGTTGTGCGTGAATCTGGTGATTCCTAGAGAGTAATGGAAGAACTTTCAACATTACATCTTGATATGGGAGAATTTGGGGGTAGAGGTTGTCTTTTTCAGATGATGGCATAGTCATCCCTGGTGCAGAAGGTGAAAGAGTCCCAGTTGGGGGATCTTGAGGTGGAGGTCAGGAGAGATCGAGTTGTTTGTGGTGAGGCCCTTTATTGTTGGTCTAAGGATGAGCAACACAGAGTGTTGTATCATGGAAGGATTTTTGTTCCCTTGGAGATGCGCGATATGGTTCTCAGAGAGTTCCACAGTTTTCCTTTAGTAGTACATCCTGGTGTGACAAAGATGTACCGATCCTTGTGGAGTCAGTTTTGCTGGCCTAGGCTAAAGCATGCGGTTGCCGAGTCAGTGTCTCGATGTTTAGTTTGTCAGAAGGTGAAGGCCAAACACCGTGTTCCAGGTGGGCTTCTCTAGATGTTAGGGATTCCTCAGTGGAAGTGGGAGGACATCTCAATTGACTTTGTTACAGGTTTACCTTGAGCTCCGGGAGGATATGATGCTATTTGGGTGGCAGTGGATAATTTAAAAAAATTAGCACACTTCATAGAAATTAAGGAGTTGAGCTCAATGGATGTTTGGTCGAGGTAGTATCTAGAGGATGTGGTGAGAATTCATGGAGTCCCAAGGATGATCATTTCTGATCAAGATCCTCATTTTACCTCCAGGGTATGGAGAGGTCTCCAACATGCTTTTGGTTCTCAACTATGCCTTAGCATTTCTTTTCATCCTCAAACGGATGGTCAGACAGAGCGAACCATCTAGACTATTAAAGACATGTTACGCTCTAGTGTTCTTGATTTTGTAGGTTCATGGAAGAGTCACTTACCCTTGGTGGAGTTCGCTTACAATAATAGTTTTCACTGCACCATCGGTATGGTCCCGTTTGAATCCTAGTATGGACGGCCTTACCATTATCCGTTGTGCTGGACTGGGGTCGGAGAGTCAGCACTTCTCGGACCAGAACTAGTGCAGAATACAATAGAGATGGTTCAGGTGATTCATGAGATGATGAATACAATGAAAGATCATCAAAAATCATATTCCAATTAAAGAATGAGACCCTTAGAGTTTAATGTTGGGGATCATGTGTTTCTGATGGTGACTCTGCATCGTGGGAAGCGAAGGTTTGGCCGTGGAAGCAAGCTTTCTCCCCAGTTTGTCGGGCCTTTTGAGGTTCTAGCTCATGTTGGAGCTGTGGCGTATCGAGTATCACTTCCCCCTCAGATGAGTCGGATACATGATTTTTTCCATGTATCATAGCTCCGTCGTTATCTTCATGATGACTCTCACATCATCGATTGGGGAGAGATCGATATTGATGATGATTAAATCTTTGAGGAGCGACCTAAGGAGATCCAAGACTACAATGAGAAGGTGTTGTATGAGTGTTCTATCCCTTTAGTTTGTGTCTTGTGGGGACACGGTGGCTTGGAGGAGAGTACTTGGGAACGTGAGTCACAGATACGTGCTCAGTACCCAGAGTTGTTTGTTGTTTAACTCTCTTCATGTATCTTTGTAGCTTGTGTGGTTATGAAACTTTCATGTTTATGAGATGGCACCCTTTGTTGCTTTGGTGGCCTTATCTCTTTTGAGAGGTATCTCAGTGGGTGGTTGTTCAAACCCTGTTTCATTTTCTCGTAAGGTGGGTTTTGGATTCTCGAGGATGAGAATGTTGTAGAGGTATCTGATGTAATGGCCCAGACCTCTCCAGTCCATTACTTGGTGAAAATGTGTTGTTATATGTGTTTCTAGAGGATAAGGTGAGTTGGGGTGCATTTGGGTGAACATTAAGGAAAGCTAAAGGGAAATAGCTTTCGCACGGTTAGCGCACGGTTTGCCTAAACCGTCCGGCCAAACTGTGCAAGGCTGGTCCTGGAGGCAGTGTCTAATACACGATTAGTGCACGGTTTGTCTGACCGTGCGGCCTAACCGTGCGAGGAGTTTTTGACGAGGAAGAAGCTAACGCACGGTTAGCGCACGATTTGTTAAACCGTGCAGGCACTTAATCTTAGATCCTAAAATTGTGGATCTTACTCATTTTCCTCTAAATGGTTCGTTTAAGCCCCTAAACGGCCGTAACTTGGGAATACCCTTCCTTGAATGTAGGAGAACCTCTCCCAAGCATTTCATAGGTGATCCAGAGGCTTCTCTTCACAAATCGAAGCTGGTTTCTTGAGGTATGTGATCATTCTTATTTTGTTTCTTAGATATACTTAGATCTACTCCTCATCTTCTCTCGGTTTTTTAGATATACACTCGTTATGGGTAGATCTAACTGTGTGGATGCCAAATATGATGATCTTTGGTCTTGATCTTGCTAGGAGAAGATATCTAAGGAGGTTTCTTAGAGAATCAACCTGGATTTCTTGTGCGTTCTTCATTTGTTGTGGTTTTCGTCAAAAACCTTGAGGTAGGGGATTCGTTGCTTCTCTGTCTTTTACATGCAACTATATTATTAGCATGTTGAATCCCTTTGGATGATAATAGAATTTACCTAATGAAATACTTTGAACTTGATAAATAAATCATATCGATTGTATGTTATTTCCTCATGTTTTGCTAGATAGTGTGATATCTATGCTTGCCTTGCTTAGTAGCTGTTCTTGGTGGAAATTGGTAAAGAACATAAACATGTACTAATTGATATTTGTTTGGCTAAAGATAAAAAGAGGCATGTGAATGAATCTGGTTCCTATTGTAATTTGATGTTCATCAAATTGGCATAGTAAGCATGTATAATCTTTTGTGATAGCTTACTGATTGGGTTCCTGATTTTGGAACCAACCGATTAAATATTTTAATTCAAGATGGTTTAAATAATGCGATTGTTTGATAATTCCTTGAAGGGTTCTGAGTCACTCTCTTGTTTTTTGAAATGGACATAGCCCAATTGATGTGATGTTTGATTTTCCTGTTGCTTGTGCTATGATGTGACCCTGGAGGTGTGTTGTGATATATGGAGGCATCGAGGCATTTTGGTTGTGGCAGCGAATGACGCCTAGAGTGGCGAGATGCATCGGTCTATGCTTGTGGGTGTCGGGGAGGACACTAGGGATGATGGAATGAGATGGATGTGATTATTGGATGATTATTGATTCCTTGGTTGTTTATCTACTTTACTTTTCCCCACTGCTCAAGGTAGCCGGTCTTGCTTACCCTTCTTCCTAAAGAGGCTTAGACACATGGGGTATGCCACGTGCTTTTTGTGTTTAGCCTCTCAAGGGAGAATGGGTCTACACTCTTGCTATAGGAAGCAATGAATCAACGAGGAGTACATCTACTCACCTTGTTGATCCCCCTTTTGTTTAGTAGCATGGGATGCTTTTCTAGAATGATTGGAAAAAAGGGAAAGTAATTTTGTAATGAATGTTTGAATAAATGATGTTAACCCATGGTGTTGGAGTTTGTTGAAACTTAATGATGAGGTTGAGAACTTTTGAAGGGACAGTGGAATTTTTGGATGTGGTGTTAATGTAATTTAATGTGGAACTTTTCATGGTTAATGTTTATGAATTAATTAAGGTACAATGGAATTGATAAAAAGGGAATTAAGTAATCTAATAAATCCCTTAAATGGGTGTGTGATTATAGGATACCTAGTCTTAGAAGTGGAAGACTAGAGTATGAGAGACGTTAGCTGTAGTTGTGTCTAAGACTAGGTTATGCCCATAGTGTGGTTGTGAGTTATAGTATATTCTGTACTTTTTATGTTTCTATATGCTAATCCACCCTGTCAATAAGGGAAACTGGCACCCCAGGGATTCTGATCCCTGGGGGAGTGTTTTCCCCAACATTCCGGTGGGAGGATGAATGACTAACTACCCCCTTTGACCCCACTCTCTTCTCTTGGTAGATACTAGTGCCATTAGGCACATCAGTTTGTTTTCCCCATATATGTGTGTAGAAGGCTATAATGTCTTGTGATTATTCACACACATATATTCTGGATATAGTATTCTATAGAATACTATAGGTATAACGTGTATAGGCTGTGATGTCTTGAGGATCCTTACTCGGTGTATGGGCTGTAATGGCTTGAGGTATAATACCCAACATATGATACATGTTATACGTGCTGTGCTGGCTCCCAAAAACTACCTGGTTACTTTTTTTTGTGAGGATGGTGTGGTCCTTCACCCAGGTGTCTGCAGGTAAGCCTTTATGGTGCATGTAGTGAAGATAGTGGGGCTTAGCCTAGGTGTCTGTGGGCAAGCCTTTGGAGAGAGATGCACATGACATATGTCGTTGGGTCAAAGAGGAAAACCAGTGGGGAAGTAGTAGCAGGGTACCCTTGATATTCTTTACTATATGATATATTCTTGTATGCGTTACTTGGTGAGAGTATCCATGGTGAGGTTGGGAACTTAGTATACCTGTTTAGGTGATGATTTGGTTTCACTTGTTGTTCCCTGGGATTTATCATGATTTATTTACTTTTTCATGAGAGGCTTCGGGGAGGATCCAATTGATTATAATGTTATACTCACCCTACGTATATGTAAACTGTTTTTTAGGTCACTTGGAGCAGGTTGGAGATTAGGCTGGTTACTACTAGCTTGTGGTTGCAGGAGCTGTTCGGGCGTGTGGTCACTGCTGTTTTTACTTTCTTTTGGGTACTTGTAGTTTTCCCTCTCAGTTGTAGTAATTTTTCATGACATTACATATGTTAACTTGGGGTTTCTTTTATACTTCAATTCTGAGTTGGAGTTGGTTGGTGTGTATCTTATCTCTCTCTTTTTCATGCGTTCTTTTAGAGGGTAATGCCTCCCATTTATGTGTTATTATACCCTCGGTGCTAGTCGCCATCCTGGGGCCTACTGGAGGCGGGACTCAGGGGCCATTGTATCCCTTCTCACATTGCTGGCCCAGGAGGGGTACACTTTGTGGGGAGGGGGTCGTGACATTCATCACCTTCAATTCCTTGCATAAAATAAACAATCAAAAAATATTTATGGTAATAAAGTGGTTCTTTAATGATTTTCAATTAGAGAAACAAGGATGAGATTTAACTCCTAACCTAGAAATTATTTTCAATTATACTCTAGATTCATGAAAACTCACCATGATTTCTCCTTATTTGACTTTCCAAAGCTTAGAATTTAAGGGAATTATTGACTTCTTTATTTCTCCAGCTTTCATCTTAGATGGAATAATCTTCTTCACATTATAAAGTAATATACTTTAATTATTCCGTTTCTTCTCTAAATTCCTATCCAATACCAATTGCTCTATCTATATGACTAAAAATTATTTTTTTTGTATATGCTTATACTTATTCCCATGTGTAAACTCATTATTTACAGTAACATTATTAACACTATAATTCATTTGTACTTTTCCTTTGTTCTTTACTAGTTCTATTTGTTTATGAAAGAACATCATTTATTTTTCAGCAATATTCCCTGACATTCTAGACCTTCCAAACAAATCTTCAGCAATCATAGAGTCTTCCTTTTTAAACAGACTCTCAAAAAATTCAAAATTTTCAACTTGATTTTCAAAAATCAAATAATGATCACTTAATTCAATCATACCCTCCACCTAGAAGAATATAAATAACATTTCCATTTCATTACTTATGAGGAGATCTCCCACATCCCATATCAATTAATTTGTGAAATTCATGAACCCTAGGAAATAATTAATATATACATTGTAGATATGTCCAACCACTAGAATCTACCACTACCATTTTACTCATTTCACCATTTGGATCCATGACTGACACCTTGACTACATGCTTCCGAAGTTATTCTTCATTATCATTACCAAACATAATCTCCAAAGTGCACTATCTTCTAAACTCATCTATCATGTGAAAATCTATTGATCTGAAATCTTGAGGTTCCCAACAATATTTTTTTCAACACACACTACTTCTTTTGATAAAGTGACTCATCAAACTCCTGATCATGTAGTGGAGAAACTCATCTGACTTCTCAAAATCCATTCCATAGACATGTCCACCACTTGATCTTCTAGTGAAGTGACTTATGATGACTCATTCCATATTTCTAGGTTTCTTTTGAACACCCTCTATATGGATCCCCCATGTGTTTCTACCACTGGTGGAACATCAACAGAACTAAAACTAGAAATGATAAAAATTTCTTCCCCAAAATATAATGGTAAAGTTCCCCCATTGATAGTACATTCTTTAGCACAAATAATTATTACCATTATGAAACTTTTTTTAATTAATAATGATATAATTTATCAATGTTTTTATGCATTTATAAAATAAAAATATTAATATATTATAAACAATATTATTAATATATATATATATATATATTCAAAAATATTATTTCTAAATTAATAAAATGTATTTTTATTTAACAGAAAATATATATAGTGTAAAATGATTCATAAAAAATATATAATTGATATTAATTTATAATTTTATAATTATTAATCATTTCTATAAATTTGACACCAATTTCATGTTAAAAAATGCTAAAAAATTGATTAAGATCATATAAATGTTTAAAAATGGATTGAACATAATACAGATATAACTTTTAATCTGAGTTTCTATTTGGCGTCCATAATATTTTAAATCATATATTTTGAAGACATATAACACATTTTCATCATGGATAAACCCATATCACTATTTTTTTCTTTTAAAAAGAATTGAATTCCTCTAAAATGATTTTTTAGTTGGGATACCTATTTTTTTAACATTTTATGGATTTTTAGATTCATTTAAGTGGATTTTATTATCCTTTTTTATGACACGATATTTCTTCTTTGTTCTAACAATTTTATAGATATTATAGTGTTAAATTTTCATCATTTTTCATATTAGTGTTTTATTTAATATCATATATATATATGTACAAATATTTTACATATTTTCATATAAAATTTTAATTTAACAAATAAAAACAAAAAAAATATTCATGTATAAAATATTTTCATTAATATATAAACCATATGAAAATTAAAATAACTATCCATTTTTTAAATAAAACATTATCCCCTTTATGTACCATATTAAAATGTTTGATTATTTATTGACGCACAAAAATGTATATATAATGATTATATATAAATATTATTGTGTTTGTGTATGTATGTATTCCATTATTAATAGACTTATATATATATATGTGTATATATTTTATTATATTTAAATGAATTTTAAAACATAATTTTTTTAGTAAATATTAATACAAAATATATTTATATATATCAAAACATAAATAATGATTAATATATATATATATAAACACACACATAAAAAACATTGATAAAAAACATACGCTACTGTAAAACCACCCTATACCCATGGTAATAAGTCATGGGTATAACCCTTAAAAATGTGGGCATAGGAAATACCCACAGTTTTCAAAATTGTGGCTGATTGAGGCATGGGTATATACCTATACCCCCAGTTTCTAAACAAACTATGGGTATAATACCTATAGATTCTACCATACCCACGGTTTGAAGAAAAATATGGGTATATATCTATACCAACTATTTAAATAACCTTGGGCATAGATTATCCCAATAGAGAACCTATAACCATGGTTCTCTAAACCATGGGTATATGTAGCTACCTACATTTGCATCAGTAGCTTAACCACGTCTCCGTTAAGCTCATGAGCTTATAAATCAAATAAAATAGACATTATACATTCCATGTAGTGAACATATTTTATACTTATCATTCAATATACATATTAAAATATTTTTCAAACCATATACAACACTAAAACATGGATATACATCCATACAACCAATAAATTTAATTCATTAAATATATTACACATAAATCCTTCATTATAAGTCACAAATAGAGGGGATTAACATTTCTCCCATCACCAACATCCTCATACTCATCATAATCGACAACATCATTACCATTAGTAACATCCTACTCACAAACAATATCATGAAGAGTAGTAACTAAACCATCCAGAGAAGCAACATCATCAACAACATCTTTTACAACACCATCATCTCTATTTCCACTAGGACCCTCATTGGAATCACATAAAGAATAATTTAAAAATAACATCGGTGAAATATTTGAATCAATATTTGAAGTATCCCCTAATGGAAGTTAATAAATTATAAGTGACATAGATTTTATAAATAGTTCGGTGATGTGATTACTTGTTTCACTATCATGTGTACTTAATTCATGATCCTATAAATCTATTTCCCCCCTCAACAGATTACCCATGATCATTTTGTAGCTTGGGGTTCTGAGAGGTTTGAGAAAATCCTAATGAGGACGAATACCTATATGTAACAATTTTTTCCCCAGTCGGAAGCATACTCTACCCTAGTGAACCACACCTAATAACCGACTCAAATGATCATTTCGCCAGAATTCATCAATTTATTAAACATCGAGGGCCTCTATGGAAGATTTTGGAACATATAAACATGATATTTAATTATGAATTTCATTTAAATATTTTCAATTTAAATAAAATAATAGTCAATCTTTTCTTTTGTTTTTACATTTACAACACTTCGATACTGCTTCTTCCTAGTTGAGAAAAATAAATTTTCTCTAGGTACATGACCTTTGATTCCCAATATAGATTACTACAAATGACTTTTATTAGTATAAAAATATTCACAATGTAAATTTTCTTAATCATAAATAATAATAAAAGGCAATAACATTAAAATGAATAAAAAATCTTAAATTTAAACATGTGGTAACCATTGTTCAAAAATTTATATATAAAAGTTATCCACAACCACATTATAATTCTATATACTCATTATGAATATTCAAAAAATCTTGAATATTAATGTGTTATATTCATTTCATAATATGAACTCCATATTATTCATTATATGGGTCATTGTCCTATAGTACTTTATGCCAATTGTACACTATTCCTACAGTCTAATTTGGTATAGGGATAATGGCCAATTGGCCTATTATCTTATGGAAAATTTTACTATAGTCCTAGAGACCAATTTTCCATTATAATTAGTGTCAAATTATCTGTTAGCCTTAGATTATAATTGAAATTTAGGCTTATTGACCAATTTCCCACTAGTACTAGAGGCCAATTGGCCATTAGGCCTATAGGCCAATTTTCCATTAGGTCTATAGGCCAATTAGGAATTAGGCCAATCATACAATTCTCATAAAGGCCTCTATACCAAATAGAGTATGGGTCATTAATTCTGGAGGCCTATAAGCCAATTTTCTATCAAGAATATTGTCCAATTGTACATTAGTACTATAGGACAATTTTCCATTAGGCCTATATTACAACTATCCATTAGGTCTATAGTCCAAATGTACATTAGGAATAGAGGAAACTGCCCATTAAGATTTGAGGAAAATTTCTATTATACCTAGATTAAAATTTACCATTAGGCCTAGAGGAAAAATGGATTGTAATCCTAAAGGCCAATTGTCCTCTATTCCAAATGGCCAATTGTCCTATAGTCCTAATGGATAATGGTCCTCTTCTCCAAATGGCCAATGTTCCTCTAGGCCTAACGACCAATTTTCCTATAGGTCTAATGGCCAATTTGACAAAATACCTAATGGAAAATATGTTGATGGGCCTATCAGCCTATGGACAATTATCCTCTAAGGCTAATGGCCAATTGGAATCTAGGATAAAAGTAAAATAATCTGTAGGTATAATAGAAAATTATCTATTTTTCCAATAATCCATGAGGCCAATAATCCATTAATCATAGAGGAAATTTTTTCCATTATACCTAGAGTCTCATAGTCCATTCAGCCTACCTTCCCATAATCCATTAGTCCTAGAGGCCAATATACCATTAGGCCCAGATGCCAATTCTCCATTAGGCATATATACCAATTGGACACTAGTCCTATAATATAATTGGACATTTGGTCTATATTCTAATTGAGCTATATGACAAATGAACATTTAGAGTGTATTAATAATGTAAAATTTCCCTATAGGACTAATGGAAAAATAGCCTCTATACCTAATGGACAATTGACATATTTGGATTTAGGCCAAATGGAAAATTAGCTTCAATGCCATTAAACCTTTTTAAAGGGGTATTTTCATCCATATATTAAAGATATTAATGAAAATAAAAGGTAAAATTATACTTTAATATTGTAATATGTAAAAATATATAGAAAAATAATATTTAAATTCAGATTAAAGTGCTAGGAACTTTTCATGATCAGGAAATACAATGCGCCCCAATGTGTGCATATACATTATTGAATCTTGGTTCTTTTTATTTTCTTCAAACGACTCCTAAAAAATCAATATAATTAATAAAAATTAAATTTTATATGTAAACAACATAAATATTTGGAATTCCTTAAACTCATCAGTCCTCCAATACACAATCATTTTTTTGATATTATGTTTTTGGACAGTCGGGGAAAATGGGTACACCCTCTAAATATGAACCAACTCCACTCCTCCAACCAACATATAACTCATGATTGTATAATCACCATAACACCCTAGTATCCATAAACCCTTCAAACTTAGTTGATTCAAATTCGGGAATGTTAAACTAACTCTGAAAATAAAATTGTTCTTATAAATACAACAATAATATATATATATAAATTTATAAAATTTTCTCACTCATATAAATACCCATGATTTCCCCTTATGGTCATTACCGATATGACTCCTTGAAATCTGTTCCACCAGAATGATATTGTGGTACATAGATAATGTAGTCTTGAAACATCTAAACTCTTTGGATTTTTTACCTATCATCTTACTTTCTCCACTAGAATCCAATATTTTCTGATTTTGGTGATTCTAGGTTTCCTGCATATGGGTGCACACATGTTGCCTACTAGAGGATCTAACAGAATAATATATAAGTAAAATAATAATTATTAAGTCATGGTACAACATAAAAAAAATAAAGTGATACAAATGTACGTAGTTATGATAAAAAAACATGATGTAGGATGTTCAATTGGTTCTGATGGATTTCTTGGATTTCTTGGATAAATAGCCTATGAAGGATGTGTCAGTTTCAATGCATGGTCTTGGAGGTCTGAAAGAACATGAGAGGGAGATTAAGGAATAGAATCATCATATCCCTGATTCATAGAAGGAATTATAGGAAAAGTAAACATGACATGATAAGGGTAGTAGGGTTGGGAATATATCAATGGAAATTGAAATTGTAATGGTGGAACGATCTCTGTAGGAGTTATATACCTAATATTGGAAGAAGATTATAAATGAGTTTAAAATGGAGAAAAGGTAGGAAATTCCCTACAAATGATATTGACATGGTATGGGAAGAAGATGATAAATGAGATTATGATGTAGGCCTATGTAAGACTATCCCTACAGGAGGTATAGACATGGTATGGGAAAAGGAGGCTAAAGAGATGATGATGGTGGAATGTGTGGGAACATCCATGGACGATAAAGCAAAGAATGGTGTGGTGTGGTAGATGGGGGTGTGAGCTGCTGGGTCTTGGTGGGCTTCTATATGATGGGTTCTCTGTCTTGTTCTTGGTGTACCCTCACTTGGAACGATGATGGTAGGATGAGGAGGAGTAAAATATTGTACATCTAAATATCCCTAAAAAAAATTTATGATCAATATGAACATAAAATTATATGTAATGCATATGAAAAATAATAAAATTGTTCTTCTCACTAAGGTAAAAATATGATCCAATCCACACTCATTCATTTCTCGATCAACATCAAATAATCAATTACTTTGAACTTATAATGAATTTTTCATAGTCATGATATCAGGGAAATGTACCGCTTTTAGAAGAAGTTTTAAAATATCATTCATATAACTTAGAAGTCAAATAAGTGATGATAAATTTAATAACATGATTTAGTAACAATAATTTAAAACCATGTTATAATTTTTTTTAAAATAATTTATTTTAAACCCTATTTTTTGATTTGATATAAATATACTTAAATGGAATGTAACCAAATAATACTGAAATGTTCATATCATTCCAAACATAAAATAAATTCATTTAACTATAGTAATACTAACATGAGAAACTCATGTCAAGGTAAACTGAATGAACTATGAACATGTATGGTTTCATCTATATATTAAACACCAATACATTTGGTTGAACATCAACTTTCACAATGGGACAATTTGGGTCATCAGATGCAATATTTTGGTCAATGCCGATATGGGTGTGAATGGTTTATATTTCTTCCCCAACATCATGAAAAATATTTCCTGGGATTACATCATTAATAACACCATAATCCAGTCTCATTAGATCATTTACATAAAACACTTTTTTTCATTGATGCTGAAATGTATGGTTCATCGGTTGATAGGAATCGAATCATGTCAATAACTATGAATCCCAAATCATCAATCAATGTAACATCTTCCATCATTGAATCAAAAAATATACATTTTATTATAGTGACTCAACCTTGAGAGTAGTGATCCAATAATTATTTTTTCACAACAAGTCCATAATAATATATATAATTAAATCGGGGCTGACTATCTAATACACAGGAAAAATATTCCATTGTAGAAATTAACATAATTCCATCATGTTGTGTCCTAATTTTAACTCCTTGACCAGTTGTAACATATTTATACCAATTGATTGTTAAATATTTTCATTAACAAACCAATTAATTGGGACCGAAATACAATGATCTTAATTCATGAGAAATAGAGCCAACAAGTAAACTCAATACATGAAATTTATATGAATAATAAAATTAAATATATATATATATTTATTTAAAATTAATTAATGTAATAGTCATGCCTTGGATTTATACCAGGGAGGAAACACATGGCTATGAAAATCCCCTATTTTTCTTGAAGAAAAGGTTTGATGAACTGCGTATAGAATTTTTTTATGTTCCCTACATAAGATGATAATAAAATTATATGGTATATGTTAAATTACATTGAATGAGATAACATATAAATATAAATATTACTTACCTGATATAGTCATCGGACAAACCATAGATAAACGAGACAATGTTATGTGTCATATCCTTCTCCTTAAGGGACAATGTAACGAATATATATGATCCAAGAATTCCTACTATTTGGGGAAGAGATTGAAATGAGGGATCAATTTAACCATACTTATCTTCATCATTTCTTATAGAATGTGTATGTCCTATTCTCACATCATATAAATACATCAAAAAAAAAATCCATACATTCTTGATCTAGATAACCACTCACAATGGAACCTTGAGGATAATTAATTTTTTCGTCCGAAGATTTTATTTTTACCATATTTCATTTAGTAAGATACATCCACTGAAGAGAAAAGTTCCCCCCATGAAGTGTTTTAGTTGGAAGATAAACTTTTAAATGCAGCATGCAGGTGAATAATGATGGAGGAAATTTTCTTCCAACTCACACAAAATTAATGGGTCCTCTGGCTGCATTTTTATCGTGAATGACTTAGATAACCATTTAGCACAAAGGTATCTTAAAATTTTCATAATATAATCACATTAACCCTTACATTTGTTTGATATTAAATAATTAATTTCTATGGAAATCAATTCATGAAGAAGGATGTGATAATCATGGGTTTTTTGGGATTCTAGTTTCAAATCCTTTATATTGAATATTTTAGATATGTTACTATAATAGCCATCCAAAACCATAATATTCTCAAAAAGTACAATAAATTGAACTTTCTCGAATGGTTTCATATCATAATAAACACAGGGAACATTCCATTTGTTTTCACCAATGCACACAATATGTAGTTTTGGTGGAATATCCCAATCCAACAAGTCCTGACAAGATCGTAAGTCATCTTTTGTCTTCCCCTTGATATTTAGATAAATTGAAAAAAAACAGATATTTTTTTTTCAATGTTTACTACCTCTAAACAATGATGTTACCAATTGTTAGACCAATATGAAAACTGAAAAAGATACTTCTCTTTTTTCCAATTTACAGTATCTGAATTCATCATATTTTTAGATTTTATCTAAACATTCCAAAATTAAAAACTAAAATAATTCAATTCATTAATGACATCATTTACTAATATACATTGAGGTGGTTCTTCAATGAAAACATTATTGTCAAATCTCAAGTGATTCTTCTGGTATTGATGATCCATTTGAAATAATTGTTGATGCCCCATGATACTAAAACTATTGGGAAAAATAAATAAAGGTATCATTGTAGTGTTTTTTTAGATAAGGTATGTTGAAAAATCAGGATACCATTGTCATATATGGAGTAGAATATAGATTAATAACATGTTTGTTTTGACAAATATCTATGAAAAAATTATGGATTCCTGGGATGTGGTATTGAAAATTTCATACACAAGGTGATGCCATCTCCTAGTGTTGGAAAACTTTTTGGGTTCCAAATTTTTTAGGTTCGGTCATGCATCATGAAACCTGGATTTACTTGAATTTTATATAAAATATTAGTATATTATTTTGGATTTTTTAAGATTATGATTCATAAAGGGGGTTTGGAAAATATATGATGGTTTGGATGGTGTTCTTTAAGAGTAAGAGAACAATAAAAAACAAAAAATTCTCATGGATCATCATGATAAAGGGGTAATAGTGAATGAGATGGTAGAGATTCATGTTATAGTGATAACATGGATGTATTCTTATAGATTCGGTGAAACCCCTATAAATAGGTATCTACCCCATTCAAAAAAGTGATGATAATTAATGATAATTCCAAGGATTTGGATTCATTAACATGGTTTTCAAAGGAGGTTCATTAAAAAAAATTAATGGATATGAAATCCAATCTAATTTTTTTAGCATCGTGAAATTATTTAAATTATTGAAGACTATAAAAAGGAAACCAAAAGTGTTTTTTTTATGTGAAGGTTTCGAGCTATGTGAAAGGTGGTTGTTCCATACGGGTAGTTGAGATTCACAAAATATGTGAGATTTAGAAATGTTGTGGGGATCACAAAGACAATAAATACTTGTGAATAATTTAGGTTCCTCATGAAGGTGGTGTGAACTTCAAGAAGGTAGTGAGAATTTCAAAATTATTCAAAAGTTATTCTTAGTGAGTCTATCCAAAAATGATATTCATCTATTGAATGAAAGTAAGACTTCAACGGAGTATGTATCTAAGACATTGGATGAATTCAATATGTTTAATGAAGGTACCTACATTACCATAAACTATGGGTTAACTATTCCATGAAGTAGTAATCAAAGGAAGAGGAAGAATGAGATCCATTCCATGGATATGGAGCTAGAGAAAGAGGCTTAGAGACTAACCCCTGGGAAAGTAGTGAGCTGGACATAAACCATGTAATGGTAGTGATGTTAGGAATAGAATTAATCCAGCCCAACAATATTTTCACATATAACATTATTTTATTTGGTAAATCAACACATCACCTTTGTATACTCCCTGCAAATAGCCTAGTGAGGGTGAACTAAGATAAATTGTTATGTATTGTGCAAGATTTAATTTCCATTCATACATTTAAATGGGAAAGATAGAGATGAGTGTTTTGTTTTATAATGAAACATGATCCAAAGGGGTATTTGTTTTAATCTATCATACCCTGATTCATCCCCTCTTAGGGTATTTGACCTAGTTCAGATAATATAAATGTGGATAATATTTAAACCTTATTGATCCAGTTTCTTCTTAAAAATAGTACAAGACAGTTTTTTATTTGTTATCCAACCATACATCATTTCATAAGTACAGAAATCATTTATATTACATAGAAGGGAAGTACATATCTAAATTATTTCTTTTCTAAGAAGCATAAAATTTGCACAATCCCATATCAAAAAGATACCTCCATTATATTATTAAATATTTCAAGTAGTCATCTATATCATTACAGTTATCCGAAGGTATAAATATTAGTATACTCAATAAAGTGAATGGATTTTTCATACACATCCATGTAGGAAGATTATAAACATGAATTAAAACTGGCCACTTGCTGCAAGTAATAAAAATGTCACAAAATGGATTAAAACCATCACAGGATAGACACAACGTAACATTGCACACCTCACCTAAAAAATTAGGTTGTTGTGCATAAAATTACCACCATGAAAATTCATCTTAAAGATGAACCAACTCATCGTTCCATTTAATTATCTCATCATTATTTGGTTTCATATTGGATAATATTCCTATATACATGAATATATTTTGAATCTTATGAATTAATGGAATGTTCCACCTGAAATTATATGGAACATTATATGGTGTTTAATCTATATTTTCCATATATTGATATGTACAAATTTATTTTAAAATCATTAAGTTTAGCTGTTTTCTCCCAATATAAACTATACTCTCTCAAAAAATCATTATCTTTATTTTCATAATATCATATATTTTTAGTTTAATTGGATTAATTATATTGATTTGAGAGAATATCTTCATAATTAAGAATAATTAACCTCAAATAGTTATTAATATAATAAATGGAAGTATTATAAATTCCATGCATGGTTTTTCCATGTTACAACTACATTAAAAATTATAACTTTTTAATTTTAGTACATTCCTTTTATACCAGAGATCTAGCATCATCCATTAAATTTATAAATCTATGAGTATCATCGTCATCAATCATATCCTCATGTGTGTTGACATCATTTCCCCATTTCACTATCAAACTATCTCTTATTGATGGTGAATGAAATTGGAAAATAATAAAATATCATATTTTTCATAACACTTCTTTCATTTCGTTCTTTAATAGCAGAATATGGTCACGTCTCTCCACGGTGATACCAAACCAAGTAGTTTGTTTTAATTGCATCATTATTTATATGATAGCTAACTTCTTCCCATATTAAACACGGTATTCCCATATAATTATATCATGAACTCTGTATAAAATATATATTCGAATAATTTTTTTTTGAAAAATCTAACTTCATTAAAAATTATATTGAAACTCAGCTGAAAATACATAAGAATGATATATCAATATTTTATCCATTCTATTCAATGGGAAAAATTTATACTCCAATCAAAAATGTAAACTATACTATACAAATTCATTATAACCAATTTTATTATGGAAGTCCTCAAAATGTACTAGTATCTAGAAAACAGATAATATGAGAAATAACATATGCAATATGTGATGACTACAAATAATGAACCAAGGTGGGTATCTATGAAATTTATAAAATCACTAACATGGTTGATAAATTGAGTAGCTTTGAGACTAAAATCCATATTATTACCTTATACTCACTTATGTTTTAATAAAAACCCTCTTTATATATCCCCATATTCAATCTTTCCTACCAAAAGTATTAAATTTCATTCCTCATCAAAAGTGGCCAAAAACAAGTTCCATGGACATCCACATACAAACTGCAAATCATTTCTCCTCAATAAGAAAATGAAATAAATAACTCTATCAAGGAACCTATGATTAAAACATTATATAGTTTTCAATAAGAAGTATGAATTAAAAATTTTAGAAATAAAGAACATTTCAACATAGAATAAATAAATAATGAAATTTTAAATATTTTATAAAATACAAATTCATCAAATATAAAAATATTTTCTTTCTTTTAAATATATCCAAATGTCACATAAATACTCAAAGAAATTCATTAGGAAAAAAATATTTGATTCTATTTTGAAATTCATATAAGAAAAGTAACCATCTAGTTATATAAAATCTAAGTAAAAAAATCACATATAAACCATGATTACACAAAATGAACATTCAAAAATATACATTTATAAATAAAACAATTTTGTTACATAATATATTCCCATAAATCATCAAAGAATAACAACATACCAAATAAAAATATTTCCCTGATCCTTTTAGTCAATTGAAAAATTAAATATAGTCTTATACTCAATTAAATTATCAAATACAAAAGTAGGGGGGAAATATTATTCAATGTTGAAACAAATATTGACAAACTAATAAAGGTAGATAAAAAATATTTAACATAGATGGAATAGAATAATGATAGAGAACAAGATAATTATTTATATAAATTCAATATAGTGACCATATATATATGAGGTCCATTTGATATATCAATTTAAAAAACTCTATTATCAGGTATATTCACAATCTAAAATGGTCTTGATTGTAATAAATGAGGTTGGTGGCCCAATTATAGAGACTTAAAATCAGTTCCCATATTGTGAAATCTGTACTAACATAATCACTAGTTGGTGAAAATGAGTGTTGAGTTACCAAATAAACCCTCTTGAAACATGTTTTCCACAAAATACATGAAATAAAATGAATAATCAGGCCTTTGAAATATAAAACACTTGAATAATATTAAAAAATAGTGAAAACAAATTATTTTTTTCAATATTAAAAAATAAGTACAAATACAAATTTATACTAAAAATATATTTATAAAAGTCACTCATTCCCTTGAAAATGGATTAAGGTAAGAGAATAAATAATAGGTGGGATAGAAATCTTACCACTCAAAGATTGAAAAAATTCCACAAACTAAGGAGGAATACATTCTGAGAGGTGAGGTGTCGCATGGGGTAGACACCAAAATCAAATGAGGAGGGTAGGGGAGGCTGAAATCACCTGATGAGGGAAAGGGATATGAAAAATCCACTTTAGGAGGGGAGGTAGGAGGATGAAATCACCTACAGGGAGGGGGATGTACCGACACATTTGGGGATTATCATTCAAATAAGGATGAGAGGAGGAGAAACCTTAGAAGTCCCCCCAATCAAAAGCTCCATAGAAATGTTTTATTATAAATCCATTGGTATAGACCAACCTATAATAGTGGTTCATTAAAACTATTAGTATAGGCTTGGAGAAAAACACTATAATCATGGTTTCTCTAAACTTTAGGTATAAATTCATTGGGATAGGGGCACTTTCTAGTAGTAATATATTTAATAATTGTATTTATTGAAAATTATATTCACATATATATAAATATGTAAAAAAATTATTTATTTAAATAAATATATATATATCCTATCAAATATAAAATAAAATAAAATGGATCAATAGTTAGAATGTTTGTTTTCTATATAGAGTACTCAAGTCTGAATCTAGTCATGTACAGATGAGTTTGTAAGGGTAATCATTTTAGGGGGCCTTTGTGTGTGAGTGTGAATGGATATGGGTGAGAGTTTGGTATAATCAAAGCACGAGTAAGTGGGGAGGGGGCATGTGTGGAGCAAATATATAACTGTTTTTGAAAAAATTTATGTCTTCTTAAATGATTTTTTAAGAGTTGATATTTACAATTTTTATCAGTGGTATCATTATATTTTCATTTCTAGAATGGATAAAAGTGACCGAGCATAAGATCTCTTAGAACATAAATGATTTTACAATGATGAAAATTCCCATTTTGAGAACTGATAAACAAAATTTCATTTGTTATGATTAAATTCATATGAGAGGAAAAATAATTACAGGGATTCCAATTTAGTGACTAACAAGAAATTTAAATAGGAAATTAGTTCCTCAAGGATATATGATATAGTATTTGATGTTTATAAAATATTTTATTATGATCCAACTAGCGAGTAACAGTAGTTCAATGTCAACATCAGACAATATTTCTACTTAGTTTATATATTAGACATATTATTACCAAGTTCATTTCCATGTGTAGTAGAGGGACATTAGATAAATACTTAAATATAACATTATGAACATTATCCATGTTATTTGAACATTGATGATTTATATCATTGGTTTTATTCTAAAATAGTATGAAGTGATGAAGTACCGACATGAAGCAATTATTATAGAAAGGAATAGTTTATGATGATACCATACGTAGATGATGAAGATTAATAATGATTCAGTTAATAATAAAATAATATAGAGACATCAAGGATTAGATATACTATTTTTTACTTGATTATAAATTCCTTGCTAATAATCAAAAATAGAGAGCTCATATTTTCTATTACAAAATTATCTATTGTCAAGAGACCTATAATTGAATGTTTAATCTATTAACTATATTCCCTAATATAAATACTTCTATTTATATTATTTTCCATTTTTGTTTAAATATTAATTAATATATTCATACATATTTACTTGTAACACTAACACACATTGGTTAAACCTCTATTAAAATTAATTATTTAGTTTTTCTTACCAAAAAAACATGTTTATTTCTTTTTTGCATCTTCATTAAAATAATGGTTTGATGAAAATTGACATAATTAGAAGGAAATATTATGTATTAAAAACAATGGTAGTTGGTAGTACCTCTATGGATAAAAAGGTAAGAGTTGTAAATAATTTCCACTCTCATAAAAAATGACTCCATTAAAGCATATTTTCCTCCCACTATAAATTATAAGGAATTTGAAAAGTGTACATGGGAATTAGAATAAACTTTATAAATTATTAGGAATCCTTTTTTTATGTTTCATGTTAACTCCTTCAAGTTATTCTATCAAACTATTGACTAAATATTCATATTAGTGTAGTAAAATTGTTATACCAATTTATCTGCAACATTCTAAAATTATTATTTTATTAATAAAATAACTTCCATTTATTACATCACCACTTATTTCTTCTTCCCATAAAAAGTGTGGGGCCTGTAAAAATACAAATATTAATTTAGATATTTATTTATAAAAAATTATACCATGTATAAAAGGGTTTTTCTCACAAAATAATCAATGAAACCCTTTTTAAATTGAAAATGATTATTTTTTGTAGTTAATTTTATACGAATCAACCATTATAAAACATTGTGTAAAATGTTTAATATGAATATAAATTTTCATTTCCTTGAAACATTGTATTTTATAAAACATTTATATATTGAAACTATTATATAATTATGTCATTCTAAATTAATTTTTTCTCTTATAAAATAAAATTTTATTACTTCTCTAAACATGAGAAATATTTCACTTATATTATATAATGATATAGAATAATTGTTATTTTCAAAATTAACACTTAATAATATTGATCAAGTACATTATTTTATATGGGTGAATATAAAATATTAATCTTTCATGATTTATTTTATTGGACTTACTCTATTAATATTTTGAATACCCAATTCATCTCTCATATTTTTTTAAAACTATTTGGGTAATATTGTTTTGAATTTTATTATGCATGAATAAAATTTATATTGAGTGTCTTGTCCCCATTACTTCCTAATGTGAATAAAAGTCCCCTTAATATTTCCTATTATTCCACACAAGTAGTAATGAGTTTTTAGATTCATGGTTTTTTTATCTAATAGCTATTAAAAAATTGGTGTTGGGTTCGGGTTTTCAATCCCTTACTAGTAGTTATTTATATACACTTATTTATGGTGTCACACATTTAACAACCCATATCATTAAAACACCTCAAGTATTTATTTATTACATAAATGAAAACATAACACAATCCCAAAAGATTACAGTGCCTACTATATTTGGGTAATTATGTATATTGAAAATTACATGAATCATATGTAAAATAATATTATCAAAATATCATTAAAATTATCTTATAATGTTAGTGCCTTCTAAAACCAAATGGGATAACCAGGTGATGTCCAAAAAAAATGGGTGTGTGATAATGATAAGTAAGGGAATAATCAAGGCATATCATGATTAAAGTAGTACATGTGACAAATAAAGAATATACATGTCCCATAAAATCTGTGATAATCATAAACCTGGATATCATATAATTATATAAGATTATAGCATAAAATAAAAATAAGAATGAGAGAAAGATATAAAAAATGACAACATAATAATATATCATGGATAAACATTGATTCATCATAATAGAGTGTGATTAAGATACCCACCCTCACATAATACATGGAATATAATGAGTTAAAAAATTATTTAATTCATTATATGGATATATGATTTTAATCCCACCTGTCACATTCATAAAATGCACATGCATTTGTGTTCCACATAGATAATACTATATATGATTGAATTTAATCATTCATAATCCCATAATTAAAAAGTTTTGTTTAAATTATTCTATGTACCCAATAAATAATTGATAGGTCTGTATAACTAAATGTAGATGTGATTAAATGGAGATGGGGATTCGTAAAGGAAATTTTTGGCATGGAAAATCTTAGGAATATTTTTTTTATCCTAAAGGGAGTACATAATGGTTCATAGAACGGACCATTGAGAGTGAATGTTGTTAATTTTTTTCATTTAAATCATAATGATAGTAAACTCATTGTTTATAAAATTATTAAAACATGAGGAATTTTAAATAAATATATCCTAGTATAGTGAATTTACTTTAAAATAAGGAAATTGGTAGAGTCATTTACCTTGAGAGAGTGCATGTAAATTATTGGGATAAAATTTTAAATAACTATGGAAAAATTTCATGTGAATTTAGAGGGGGATGTAGACTGTAAATATTTACTCAATTGGTTTTGAGTGATGAAGAATGGTAGGATGGATGGGTATTTATATCAAGAGAGAAGGGAATTCTTTATTAATTTCTAAACATAGGATTTGGATCCTAGAGGAAAAAATAATCAAAACCAAAATTCATCCTTTGGTCATTGAAATTTTTTCAACCCATGTGGATTGGTTATAAATATTATATATTTCTATGAACATATATCTTTTATATAATAGTAATGGAAATGTGGAATTGAGTAATGTTCATAAATAATAGATTTTATAACAAAAAAAAATACAACTTTGGTTTTTCAGGATTCATAAAAAGGTTATAAAATCGTTAAAAAAACATAAAAAACTTATTTTAAAGGGGAAATTTATAAATAGTCATGGATTTAATTTATAGTATTTTTAAATCACATATTTTTTGTTATTATTTCATAATAAAAATGGTATATTTATAATTTTTTTTATTTTTTCAATATTTTCAGGAGTCTCAGAAAATGATGAAAAAATCACTATTCGGTAATTTGGATGTTTTTATTTAAAAAATGTTTTTTATTTTATCCAAATAATTTACTAATAATATAATGGTTATATAAAAGTAAAAAGCCATATTTATTGAAAATTAATAGTGGTTATGACAATAATAGTTTTCTGATCCTTATAAATAGTATTTTTCACATTGTTAAATTATATTGTAATTTGTATATGAAAACATATTATTTAATATTAATATTATCTGAAAATTATATTTATTTAAAGAATAAAACATTTTTTAAATTTATAGTTTTATTTAAAACCATATATTTTAATAAAATTATATTTTTGGTTTCTTTGTATAAAAATATAATTTTCATCAAATTATATATAATACCATATATAATGTAATATAGAAAAGGAGTAAACATAATCATTATTTTATTTCAAGGAAAAAATATTAATTCATACCACTATTTTATACTTATATACACGCTTATTACTTATGAACATAATATATTAGTGTGTTGTGTGATGGAGGCACTTTCATGGGGTTGTTTAACAAACATAATTTCTATCACAATCTCAATAAGTTTGAACTTCTTCAATAAAATGTTTTGTTTCATTTATTTTTTTAATTTTCATCTTGTTATTTTTTAATGGAACTTCTAAATCATTTCATATCCTTAAAAAGCTATGATAAATGGGCTTCATATAGTATGATTTTTCTAGCTGAGGTCATCACTTCTTCCATCAAGGTCTATTGGACCTTCTGATAAACCTTAATTAAAAAAACATAAAGTTCACTATACAATGAAAATATTATCAATGGTTATGATACATAACAATATTCTAAATATGATACACTATTTTTTATAATTGAAAAAAATACCAATTTACAACACGTTCTTTAAAAAATGTTAATTAAAAAAGAACTTATTCTTTAAAAGTGGATTTCCATTATAAATGTTTGGGTGGTCACTTTATACCCCCTTATGAAATTGTTCACTAAAAATTTCATTTTATTCAATAAAATGGATGAGGATAATTAGGTTTGATTGAATTTTATGGTTATCACGTCGCCTCCTCAAATTGGTTATTCTGATATAGTATTTTTCCTAGTTTAGTTTATTTTCTTTTTGTAGATTATTCTCCCTATGATCAATGATATTAACTGGTTTCACCATGTATTAATTATAGATTTATAAGGTAACCACTAATGTATTCAATTATTGTGAGGGTTTGAATATTTTTTCCCTCAAGGGGGGGGGGGACCAGGAACACATCATGTATTGGGGATAAGTTTGGTGGGAGTTCTAGTCCATAGACCCTTTATCTAATACAAACATGGATTATAAAGTGGATTATGTTCATTTGTCTATTAATTCCATTATTACCAAAACTTTTCAGTTTCATTCATTTTGGTGTAAAAAGTGACACCTTATGTTAAAGATTAAAATTAATAACTCATAGATTATTATCTATGAGGAATTTTTGGATAACTTTGTGTATATTTTATATGATGTTGAATTGTTTGACTCTTCTTTTTCATATCATTGATAAGATCAAGTCACATAACTATCTATTCTTCAACATCGTCCCAACCTGATAAATACATCAACCACTACATATTAGATCCATATATGGTTCCATTTGATATCTATATTGAAAAAATTGTTATATGAGAAATATAATACAAAAAAGGGTCAATTAAAAAATCATTTGAAATATATTGAGCATGATGTCTAGATATACACTAGATATTGAATGGTTTTATTAGAATGATTATCCATCTATGTTTAATAATAACTACTTTAAATGGGTAATATGTCCAATACATTTTGAAGTATTATCCAAAACCTCAGTGTAAACCTCAAAACATCATCATATACAATAGAGAGTGTCACTCAATGATGTATTTCCACTTCCCTTATGTATACCATGCTGATTTGGTTAAGAGATAAATCATCCTTGATAGGATGGAAGTTCCCTGAATATATAAAGTGATAAACTACCTTGTACATGGTTTTATTCCCTTTAGATTTTCTAGGGTGTCCTATGATGAAATCCATGGTTATTTTTTCCCATTTACATACTTTGATATACAATTTTTACATTATACCCTTAGAATATTTCTATTTATCCTCAACTTATTGGAATACTAATAACCAAGATACATATTTTTCAAAATCCCTCTTCATGTTACCCCACTAGATGTATTTCTTTAGAAATATATACATATGTGTGATTCATGGTCAAATAATGAAATATGATATATTCACATCATCATGATGTTCCATATTCCACTGTTGTTTTTATGGGACACACATATGTGTTCTAAAACATATAAATAAATAAATAATAAAGATGAGAATTAGTATATTTTGTACCTTTTTATATATATCACCTTTATCTTTTTGGTTCTCTAACATCATTTCAGTATTAGATGGTTGAGAAATAATTTATTAAACTTATAAATAATAACCTTTATTTTACAATTGTAAATATATTACAAGACCATGAATATTGGATTCATTCAACAAACATAATGGATAGGGTTGTAGGATTATTTCTACTCTGAGGAAGTGAATCTATGTTCACCTTCTAAATATTATAATAAATTGAGAATTCATAATCCTTGATCAAATATAACCACATTATTTGGTACATATTTAGATCATTTTATGTGAAAATATACTTGATACTTTTCTGTTCTTTTTATATGTCACACTTCTCTCTATAGAGATAATGACACCAAATATTAAATTAGAATATCACATAAGATAATTCAGAATCATGTGTCAAATAATTTTGTTCATGGATATATAATTGAATGGAGGAATATGCTATCTTTTTTTCATATTAAATTTGTACATAAACTAATTATTTTATTGAATAATCACTATATATCATAAATACTTCCCCACTATTTGGTAACATTAGAATGGTTGTATCAATTAGCCTCTTCATTAATTTATTAAAAAATTACTTGAATTGGTAGGTACAGAAAACCTTTATCCCATTTTTATTTATCTACATTACTAGTGTTAAAAATATTTATAAATATCTCTCCAATAAATGACAATACCAAAATAATCAAAGTAAAATATTAATCTCCATCATATATGTTGGTCTATGTTATAAATTAATTTCAATCATTTTCAATGAATCCTTAGATATATATTTATTGGTGATAAAAATTCCCATGAATATTAATTTTCCATTAAAAATTATAACTTACTATATTTATCTTATAAATATTATATTTTCAGGGTATTCATAAAAATAGTGAAAAGATCCACATAATCTGACGTCATTTTTGAGTAGATAAGAATATCATCATTAAGCACAACAACAAACATGTCAGGGTAATTTCAAAAACTCTTTTCATTATGTCCATGAATAGATTTGGAACAATAGTGAATATAAATGTATTCAAAATGATGTTATAGGGATAATAAATTATTTGAAATTAATTATTGGGGATACACTCCTTTATTAGATTTACTTGATATTACACTGAATAAAGATCTACCCTATAAAGGTTATAGGATTTATATAGTTAACTAAATAAGTTATCAATTTATGGTTGATGATAATTTCTCTATATCATGATATTTATGGGCTCATGATAATCATTGTAGAGGGAAATTGAGAAATTTGTTTTCTGGATGAAAGGACAGTTGAATTCCATGGTGAAGAACTTAGTCATATAAAACTATTATCAATATTCTTCTATTGTATATTTTTTAACTCTTCATGTTCAATAGTGGAAATTATATTTTCAGTATACAATATTAGAAATGATCTAGTATAATCTTGATTAATAACTAAACCACATAGATTGGAGAAAGAATATTAAAATCATCAAGACACAAATAAGTGTATTCCCTAAAAATGGGCATGTCATCAACGATGAACTTTTCCTCAGTCTCAATCATTTCATCTAGATATGATTCTCACAAGGAAATAATATTCATTCTCAATATGATGATTCCAATTGATATTCAACCTTCCACAATTGCATAAATATATTCATTGGGTGATTCACTAGGCTATGGTAAATTTCCATCTCTCAAAAATTTTAGATGGATCTATATAAGTATTGATGATCCATCATTAAAATTACATAAAATTCTGCCAAAGGGATTAAGACAAGGATAATTGGGAATCTCATCACAGGAATTTGGATGTGGTAGAAGTTATATACATGGAATATAATAATTTTCACATTCATTGTTTTCACGATAGATCTAATTCCATGTTATGAGGTGGTGTTTCAATAGTTCTACTAGACATTAATTACATGTGTGAATGCATACAACTATAGTAATATAATAAATTTTATATTCATAAATGAATGATAACACTTATTTCCATATTAATTTCCTATTCTAATAATTTTCTTCTTAAAAAATAGATGTAGGGATGATAATTTTCATACTATTATGAATATAAAAGGGAAATAAGGTTCTATTTACTAACACAAATTTTTTGGTAAATTTGTGTTCCCTTTGTAATGGTTTATTAAGTGAATCTGAATTTGTGCTAGAATATATTCTAAGAGTGTAAAAACTGTTTTGAAAAAAATGAAACATTATTGTGCACAAAGTGATTTTTGAGTTAACCCACAATGCTCTATTTTGTTGGATTATTACATCTAGGTATAACTGTTCTAGATCCACATCTTTTTGTAGTTTCTAGAAAATTAATTTTATTTCATTGAATCCACACACTCTATATATTACCCAAATAGTGGAATTTGTTCCTTTAGAATTATAACTATATATTTCTATATTGTTTTCTAATCATAATTCATAAAAAACTATACCTTTATCTGATAAAATAATTAATAACCCATATATTTAAAACAGATTATCTAATTATTTGATTTAAAAAGACACACACAACACAATCCAAAAATTTCATTATCCCAATTGTATTTTTACACTTATGTACAATGATTAATAAATTTAAAAATGGGTAAAAACATTATTTAAATATCCTTAACATGCTCTTAAATTTCAATATCCTTTCTAAAAGTGTAGGGTATAACCTTAGGACTTACCAAAGAAAGGGGTGTGCTATAAATACTAGTAGGTAAAAATTCAAAGAAATACAAGATAAATGTATTAAATTTTAATTAAGAGGAATATCAAGGTGACATAAAATGAGGTACAACAAAAAACATGAACACAGAAGAATGATATATGATAATAACATCAAATCAATATAGATATGTGTAAACAACATAAAAAAGACATCATATGTGCAATTCAAGGTGAACCAACAAGAAATGAAAACTTATAATTCTTAGAATAACCCCCCATGAACCATATAAAGTATCTCATGAACAATACCCATTGCATTAGAGGGATATATAATTTCTATCCCACTCATCATATTCATTTCATGAACAAGAACTTTATTTCCACACTGATCATATAATATTAGAACATATTTCATAACTTCTAAAATAAAAAAAATTAAATTACGGGCCATGTACATGGATGTAAAAAATAAATGAAGGTATAGTTCATCCTTTTTAATACCAATGAGTTAAAATTATGATGGTTATTCATAATACAAATGATTTTCATGAAAAATCATTTGATTATTTAAGTGGCATAACAGTTGTACATAAAGATCCATTGAATGGATTAAGGAGAATACAACATGTTATATCAATATATGGGACTCTCAAGGGAAGTAAATTGGATTTTTAATAACTCAACAAAACATTAATTATTTTCAATAAAAAGACCATTGATGAATTAATTTACTTTAAAAATCATGAGGAGGCATTCCCTTACCTTAAGAGAGAACTTCTAAAAGCATTTGAGGAGATTCATGAGAGATTAGGAATACCTTGGTATGGATATAGAGATATAGATGGAAATGAAATTAATTTTAAATAGTTTTTTTAGTAAAGATGAATTGGTTGGGTGTTGAGTATTTATTTCAAAAGAGATTTGATTTATTTATTAATTTATAAAATTATGATAAATAATATATATGATAAAATTATCACAACAAAAAAATCAGATGTGTTTTCCCATTTTATCAACAAGAGGTCCTTTTTTATTTTATAAATCTAAGAGGTGATGTCCATAAAATAATACCATTGCTTACGTGTAATTGATTCTAGTTTAAAAATAATTGATTTTGAAAACATGAAATATAATATTATATTTGGGGGATTCATTAAAGGATTATAAAATTATTCAAATAACATCAAAATAATTATTTTGAATTTTAGATATATATATTTTTTAGGAATAAGTATTATTTATTATATCACATTTGGGATATTATAATATAATAATACATACTGTATATTAATATATTATTCAAATTTTACCCAAAAATTTAGTTATCTCAAAAAATTATGAGAAATGCCCCATTAGAAAATTCCAACAAGGTGATGTGAATAATTATATTTACTTTATGAAAATAATTCTATAAAAATTATAATATAAAATTTAATATTTAAATCAATATTTATTAAAAAATACATGATATTATGATAATGACATTTTTCTAAATTTATAATCATTATACGTGATAGAATTCAGTTATATTATAACTTGAATATTAATATTAGTATATAATTTACCAAGAATATAATAATGAAATAAAAATTATTTAAAAATTATTGTATTTATCAAAATCTTTTTATTAAGAAAATATATTTTCAAAAAATAATCATTCTGTTTTCATCGTATAAACATTTATTTTATTCAACTGATATATAATTATATATATAAATTAATAATGAAAATGGGTAAATATAATAACTATATTATTATAACTAAATCATAAACATTCATAATAAAAGGGTTTAGATTCATAACACCTTATTAAATTAGTGTGGACCATTTGATAAGGTGTGTGAATTTGTTTTTATTTTCTTAGTGTGGTTCAATGAGCATTATTTAGATCATGATCTTAAAAATATGGAAATTATCATATAAATGTTTTCATTTATAAGTCAATTATTTAATGTCATATGGGGATTTGGTATGGGAAAATCCTATTGATTCCATATCCTTCGGAAGTTTTGATAAGTGTGATTTTTAGGGTATGATTGTCCCGATCAAGGCTACCACTTCTTTTGTTTGTGTTAATTGGACATTATAAAAAATCTTATTATATAAATCCTAAATTTAATAATACAATCTCTATATTATCCAATTTTTGTATCATACATGTATTTTAAATATAAAAATACATATTAATAAAGGGTCCATAAAAACCAAGGTATTTTATGTTTTGTTATTAATTAAATGACTTAATATGGAATTTATTTAACAAATAATGAATTTTAAAAATGAAAGTTCATATTGTTACATTCCATTAAACTTTCCTAAAAAACATGATTATTGTTCTATGTAATATTCATAACATAGGCTAATTTTTTTTATACTCCACAAAAATTATACTCTACCTAGTTTTAGTATATACTAACATAGTGTATATATGATATTCCACATTTTATCCAGCAATAAAAATAATTTTACATCGTTCCTTTAAAAATATAATATTAATTAAATAGTTATAAATTTTTTAGTGACCCTACTTTTTCTTACATAACTAGTACATCATCATAAAGGTGAAAAATTAATACCATTTACAAAACCATGATCCAATGGTTTTGTTTTATGGGAAAAATATCACAATACATAATATTTACATAATAAAACAAAAAAAATATTTAATTTCTTCTTCTATAGCTTCTTAGCGGCCATCATGTACTGCTTAGTATAAGTAGTTACACGAGGATATACATCAAATAAAGGGGTGAACTAAAATCCCAGTAAGAGGATGAATAATAACATGAACCAATATCACATGGGTAAGTATAATCATCATCATGAAAATCTAATAATAGGGTCATCATCATAATAATGAGCGTAAGAATTAGATAATGTAATGAAATTTAGAAATGTGTTAAAATGAAAGATCATTTATTAACGGTCAATACCACACATAGTTTTGAATAATTCTTTAATAATTTTCATGAACTACATATGTGAATCATCCTAAAATCAATATGGTTAAAAACATATAGCACCATCTTTACACATATTTCACCTTATCTAATGAGAAACATTACATTATCCAATTTATTGGAGTGCTATATAATGTTTTCTTCACCAGTAACATCATAACTTTTTCATAATCATGCATGCCTTATAGAACATGTAACAATATCAATGAGTAAATAACATAGTGAATGGAAATAGGTTTCCTAATAATTTTAGAAAAAATGAATTCACACATAAAAATGGGGGTTACCACAAGAATGATTCTATAACACTCATGGTATAATAATCTTTAACCATTAGTGAAGAATAAATAATCTAAAGGGAAGTAAACAAAGTGTTTTTAAAAAGAAATTTTATTTTGGAAAAATATTTTCATTTGTATTAGTCTCTATTATAAAATATTTATATCTCATAAAATAAATGTTATAAAAAACCAAATTTTATATTCTAATATTATTATAACATCCACAATAAAATTGGTCACAAAAGAGATATTAACACAATGAACAGAAATTGGGTTTGAGAATTTCATTGCCTTCAGTCTGAAGGCTTTCTTCACTTTAATATCACAAATAATAATATTAGATTAATTAATTAATATAGATCAATTTATATAATCATTTTATTTATTATAATTTTATGAAGATAATTTATGGGCATTTAGATGAGTTATAGAGTTCAATTTCATCATTTTTGGAGTGTTCATTGCTTGGTTTTCATGATTGATCCACTTGTTTACAAGTATTAAAGATAATATAAGATGAGAATAATTATCTAGAATTGAAATAATAATTTATTAATGAACCCCCATGTTTCTAATCAGTATTATATTTTTTTATAGATATAAGTATGATTCATTTGAAAACATATTAATGATAATTGTTGAGATTTATTTTCATGGATTTCGATCACAACAAACTTGTTTTCATATTCCTTAATATCATGTATATATTTTAGTTCTAGAATATAAAAAATGTTATGAAACGAATTTTAATGTATTATTCACCGATTAAAATTGTTTTATGACTAGCCTTGAAAGAGAAAAATGAAAATAAAAATGCTTCATCCTCAAAGGAAATGCGTCGACACCTCCTAGACGTCGTTTTTATTTTTAGATTTATAAGGTAGAGAAAACGAGGGTTGATTATGAGTTATTACATAAACATGAAAATTTTACAGTATATAAAACGTACAAGAGTTGTCATTTCACTTTGATTATGGTATTTTAGGAGAGGATATAAAATGAAAGAAAAATAAAAGAAAAAGAAAGAGGATTTTACATCTTGAATTTCTCCTCCTAGAGAACCTCCATAGAGAAACAAGTTTAGTCTTTTGCAGTGGCTGGGTTCTCTTAGATGTTGAGGATGTGATTGGGAAGAGTATTTGGAATAAATTTATAAGATTCGAGGCTTATGTGTGATGGGAAGAGGTGGCGAGGGTTGGTATTTATAGTAGAGGAGAGGGTTATTTTTTCATTACATTATTCATCAGATATTTATTTTTTCTAAAAAATATGATTAATTTAAACCATATAAATTAATATTTTAAAATAATGAGAGATATTTTGATATTATAGGCATAAATCGTCCATAAATAATTTAATGACATAATAATTCAAGTATTTAGCTTAATTCATTCATTATTATATTTCACTATTCCCAAAATATTCAACTATTTTAGAATAATCATAAAAGTTCACCCTACCCATTTTAAAACATGAAGAAATAAAAAAATTAACTTTATTTTTTGAATATAATATTCATAATATGAAAATTTTAATTTTTAATTAAAATCATCAATTAATCCAAAAAAATGATTTAAAATTTGTACCTAATTTTATGAAACTTTGATAAATTAATTAAGGCCTCATAAAATTATATTATAATAAAGAGAGATAAAATTTTAATCTATGTATAAATTATATAAAAATAAATTTTATTTTAAGTAATTATATTAATTATATAATTTAATAAAATATTTATGAATTAAAAAAATACAAACACTTAATTATTCATTTCTAAAACATTTATTACTTATAGAATGATTTAATTATATCATATTTTTATATATAAGATGCTTATGTTTTATTTCAACTTTCATAGATGAGGTTACTATTCTATTATTCATGTTTCTATTCTTAATGGTCATGTAAGTATTTTAAGGGTCAAGTTACTATTTCATCAGTTTTGGTTTCTAAACATCTATAAATGCCTCTTATTTCATTCATTATTAATTTATAAATATTTAATTATATTTTATATGTATTTTTAAATTATTTATAGAATATAATATAATTATATGAAGGGAATTTCCATTGATAAAATTCTGGGTTGACATATTCTTCCACCTTATGATATTTCCCCCTCAAAATTTCATTCTACATATTATGGTGAAAAAAAGTGATGGAAATTCTCCTTCATCACTTACTTTGGCTCCCATGGTTCCCCTTCATACTTATAGTTTTTCAATATTAATTTGATTAGTTTAGTAGTCCTGTTGCGTAGAAAGTTATCTATATTTTCTAATATTATCATTTTATTTTCCTCATAAAAGATATAATTTAATAACTATACAAACTCTAAATTTTGTACATGTGAGGTATATGGTATATACTTAATTAATATAGATACATGTAATTAATCATGTACTTGAGACAAGGTAGGAGGAATTACCAATTGATATACCATAGCTCTAACATGATCAAGAATCTCAAAGTTTCTAATATACCAGGGACTCAAATTTCCTTTATTCCCAAATATCATGATCCACTTCAAAATAGATGTTTAGAGGAATATCATGTCTCACACCTTAAACATTGGGTTCTATTAATCATTGTCTAAATATCCCTTCAGTCTAAAATTGTATTTTTTAATGTGCTACTGAATGGTTCTTAGCTTTTCAACCCTTTCATCAAACATTACATGTCCTAGTAGCTTAAATTCACTAACATTATCCATGAATGTTGGTGTTCAGGATCATTTCCCATAAATGGCTTCATAGAGTGCCAATTGGATTCTTGATTAGAAACTATTTTTTTTTTAAGATAAATCAACAAAAGGTAGATGGTTTTTACATCTTCCTTTGATGTCCATAGAACATGTTGTCAACATTTACTCCAATTTATGAATAGTCTTATTAAATTGCACCTCAGTTTGAAGATGTTAAGACTTACTGAAGCTCATCATATTGTTTAGAGCATATTCTAGAGTTTTCAGAAAATTGAGGTGAATCTCATATCTTGATAAGATATAATTAATAGTGGTACTCCATGTATCCTTACTACTTCTCTAATGCATATCCATACAAGTTGATCCAATGAGAAGTCCTATAGAATGGAGATAAAGTGAGATTTCTTTATATGATGATCCAGCTCAACCCATATAACATTGTTTCCTTTAGACATCTTTAGATGCCCGGTAACAATGTACATGGTGATGTTTTCTAGTTTCCATATAGTAATAGTTAATGTTTTCTTCATTCCCTTATATTTTTTTCATTTATCCTTCACTTTCTCACATACCAAGAACCATGATGTATATTTTGAAATCTCTTTCATTATATTTTCACACTAATAAAGCTCTTAGAGAACATGATACATCTTTGTGCTCTCTGGGTGAATGAGGTAGGATGAGCTATGTGTGTCATTAAAAATATATTTCATTATCTCTAGATTATATTATACAAATTATCATGAACCAAATCTTACCACTCCATTCTCATCCATTTTAAACTATGATGATATCCCTTTCTCATATCTTCCACCTACTTCTGAATTTCTATATAATTTCTTTGAAAATCCTTTATTTTCTCTATTAGAGATGGTTGATCAATCATTTGAGAAAGGAGTGGTGATGTTCCTTCATTAATTATTCCCATGTAAATACTTTTCAAATATAATAATATTGGATCATTCTTAATTCTCATAATTTATCATATTGCATGATCCTTTCTACTTAGAGAATCCACCAAATTATTCACATTTCCAAGATAGTGGAGGATTGAGTAGTTGTAATCCTTGATGAGATCTAACCATCTTTTCTGGAACATATTAAGCTTGTTTTGTGTGATTATGAATTTTAGGCCCTTATGATCTTTATATATTTCACAATTCACACCATAGAGATAGTGCCGCTAGACTTTTAGGGAGAGGATCATAGGTGCCAACTCCGGATCATGTGTGGGATAGTTATTTTTTAAAATTTTAATTTCCTTGAGTTTTATCCTATCACTTTATCATCTTTAATTACAAAAAAACCTAATACATTCATTGAAGAATAAATTTACATGACAAATAGTTCCCCACTTTTTAGAAGTGAGTGTATTGGTGCGGTGATAAGCCTGTTTTTTAACACTTTGATGTTGTCGTCAAATTCACTGGTCCAGACAAAAATTTCTCCCATCTGAGTCACCTTGGTTAGTGGGGTTGAAAATCCAGATGGTTCTTTTAATAATCGAATTTAATACCCATTTAGACCTAGGAAAATATGGATATCCATTATAGATGTTGGCCAAACCCACTCTTTGATTGCCTTTATCTTATAAGGGTCAAAATATATTCCTTTTTTGGTGATAACATGCCAAAATAATGATACATCCTCAATAAAAATAAAATTAACTATACTTTTCATAATTTTTTCCATTCTCAAATACTTTAGAATGTATTAAAATGATCATGATGTTCCCCCTTGATATTAGAGTATACTAGAATATCACCAATATAGACTACAAATAAATTTTCAAGGTTATATCTATAGACTCTATCGACTAAATACATGAATATTTCAAGATCATTAGTGTGTATGAAGGGCATCACTATAAACGTTTTGTGTCTATACCTTGATCAAAAGGGCGTCTTGGGAATATCTTCCTTCCTCAACTTTTATTGTAGATATCCCAACTGAAGGTCCAGATTAAATAAATACTTAGACTAATAGAGTTTATTGAACAATTAATCTATCTGTGGAAGGGGACACATATTATTTATTATTATTATCCTGATATTATAATAATCAATGTAGAGGAACATTGATCAATCCTTATTCATGATGATAAGTAATGGTGTACCCTATGGTGAAGTACTCGGGCGTTAAAGACGCTTGTCCATATTCTCTTATAACTTCTTCCAGAGTTCCTCCATCTCAATGGTGGGTATTCTATAACGTGTATTTGATATTGGAAGAGATCTAATAATATGTTTAATTGAGAACTCAACCTATAAATTAAGATGAAGACAAGAAAATTCGTTAGGGAACACATGAGTGCAGTCCCTCATAGTGGACATGTATTCGAGCACGAGTCTCTCCTTTTCCACAATCATTTGAGCTAGATATTCTTGATCATAAATAAATAATATCATCACAATATATGATGACTCCAAAAGAGGATAATACTCTTCCATACACTTATATATAATTGAATAATGCCTTTGGATGTAAATATTTTTCACCATTTCCCAAAAGTTGATGTTGGATTTGTATAATGATATCTAATACTTTCCCAATATAGCATCAAAATCCAACTGGGGAACTAATAATAGATTCACGTTGAGTTTAATTCCAATTTCATTAACTATAGAGTGTTTATATAGTTTTTTCTGAAACTATATTAACATTTTATGTGCTCAAAGATAACTCAACCTCCATATTGTTAGATTTTGTTTGAATAGTTCTACTAAACATTCATGATATAAACGAATGTGTAGAACCAGAATCAAATAGTATGTTATATATTCATAAATAAATAACTTGTGTAACTATCACCACATCATTTTTAGGCTCCATCACAGTTGTAGTTATAGGTTAATATTTATGTTTCTCCTTTGGTTTTGTGGCTTATGATGATGATTAACCTTTGTAAGATGAGGTTTTGTGGACTGGATTTCATAGTTTCCATTCACCTTGAAATTGAAGCATAGAAACATTATTGGTGATCTCCTTTATTTCACCAGATTTTCCAACTTCCTTGTGTATCTTTGGAATTCATGATCTTGGTGGCCTTCTATACTAGAGTTGAATCATTTACTTATCCCTTTTAGGAAATTACAATGATTCTTCTCCAAATATTTTTAATATTTTTTTGGATGAGCGTTTTTTAAATATTTTTCATTAGATATCCATTTTTGAAACTCATTCATTCATTTTCTATCATCATACCCATTGGATAATTATCCAAACTACATCTCTAATTTGAGAGAATATCGGACAACTTCTTATTAAATCCCAATATCTTGAATGTCTAGAGCCATTCAAAGTTGAGGTTTTAAACCAATTATGCATCTCTATATTTTTCTACCATTTTTTATAAAAAAGTCATTGAATACCATGAATTCCTTGTGAATGTTTCTTTGTATGTGTTGACTGATCAACCTTCCATTTTCTTCATCTCTATAAATTTGATCTCTAACTTCATGAAAATATTTCAAGGTAAATAATTTTTACCAAATATTTTCTTTATGTATTCTTATTAAAACTTTACAATTTCATCCTTTATATTTTTTATAAATCAATTCCCACTAGTTATCATCCTCTCCATCTAAATGATAAATCTATAGAGTCACTTTCTCCATCTATGAATAGTGAAGCACAAAAAATGTATTCTATATTGAGTAGAACCATTGTTTCGTGACTAGTGGTGGATCAGAAGGACCACTAAATATCATTAGTCATTTCTAGATAAAATAATTAGCATTTAGTTTCTCTATCTTAGGTGAAGGAGTAAGATTCACATTTTTTAGGTTATTGTTCATAGCCTGAAACTGCTAGGTAAACATCACCATAAAATTTTGAACTCCACCTCCCATGTCATTGAATATTTCATTTGGTCATTCACTACATTTTCCCCCACATGGGTTTTTGACCACATTTCTCCTACTTCCCACTATCTTCTAAAATATAAATGGTTTCATCATAATTAAATGGTTCATGAATAAATTTTAGAGACCCCTACCCAGTTTCCTAGTGCCAGTTCCTTCCTTCATTACATTCGTATAATAAATATGGAACCTACAACCCAAAGGAAAAAATATTTTAGTAGTTTTGGAAAACTAGGTAAAAAATAATCATTTCATTACAAACTAAAAGGAAAAACAATTTATAAATTCCATTTGGATCATCCATAACTACTATATTATCCCATCATGTAATTAATATTATATATCTTCACATCCTGGTGAAATTAAAAGATAAGAAAGGGGTGAACTCAAATGATCAGTAAGGGTATGTAATATAGTAGAAGCTAATATGGGCAATAAGGAATGGTGAATGAATTAAAACACTTTTCATTAGTACATAAAGTTGATCATAATATTGAAATACTAAAATATGAATAAATAATTCCATAAAAAAACCACATGAGAAAGATGATTAACCAAAGATATTTTACTAATCGAATATTCACATGGATTACCAATTACTACCATAATAATGATGGAATTCATAATATAGGACATCAAAAACATACCATGAAGGCCATGTCCATGAAATATGAAAATAAATGGTTAAGGCCTCAGCTAAGACAATATATGAAAAGCATAAGGCCTCACCCAAGTCCATATCTGTTTTGTCTCATGACACCTACTAATGCATCAGGAGGCTATATATGGCCCCTATCACTTTCAAAGTCCAATGAATTCCTTATATAAATATGATTAAACATAAACATATTACAAATAGGAAATGTAAATTATTTTTCCCAATCTATAAAAAATTACTAACCATTTTGTTTAGTATGGTGAATGCTATCAAGATAGAACATCGATAGTAAAACAGATCATAAACCATTTAATAAAATTTGTTAAATGGGGATCATAGGAGATCTACCTCCAAAAATCATAAAATTTTTAAAAAATATTAAAATACTCTAATAGAATCATCAAGGAATTTTTAAGTGAAATATATATTTTTACATTGAAATGAGGAGTTATTTTAGAAAAATCATTAATATTTGTCATCAATGATTGTATAAAACTAAAAATGAAATAATATTGTTTTTCATTAAAACGTAAGGATTCTAGAGAAATAATAGTTTCTCAAACAAAATAATTAATGGTACATCAAAAATGGGTTAGAAATAGATATGTTCCTTATAATTAGGCATGAATATCAGGAATAATTGAGAAGGGAACCTTGAAAAAATGTATTTCTTATAAAATAAAGATGAACTAAACTAAAATCATTAGTTTGGAATGTATAGAAATAATTTATATGAAGTATATAGAAATAATTAATAATTAAATTAATTTATAGAGGGATAAATCATAACCCTAATGAAAATGGAGGTAAAAAAAAACCCTTACCTCATATCTGAATGTGTTCTACACTTGACCTTAATGTTCAGGATAATAAATTTAAATACATTAATTAATTAATTAAAATACATTTATAAAATTGTTGGTTTAATTATTGCTTTATTAATTTATTTTATGGAATTATTAATGAGTCATAGAGCTTAATTTGATCAATTTGGAGCATTGTTTTTCTGGGATTTCATGATCAGTTCTCTTGTTTATAGTAATAAAGTTCATGTAAAATGAAAATAATTATCCATAATTGGAATTAAATGTTATTGATGAACATCCATCAATATAATTGGTCCAATAAATTTTTTTATATCTATGGATAATCCATTATATAAAATGTTTGTGGTAACCGTTTAGATTAAATTTAGCAATTTTATATCACAAAGAACTCACTTTGTTTAATCATTTAGTATTATGTAAATATGTTAATTACAGAACATAAAATGGTCATAATATACATTTTAAAACTTTTATCAACCATAAAAGTGGTGTTATGAAAATCCTTGAATACAATTAAGGAAAATGAAAACTTTTTGTCCATCAAGCTGATGAAACAACACCTCACTGACACCATTTTTATTTTTAGAATAAAAGGGGGAGGAGAAGGTTCTTCATGATGGATTATTCTATTAGAATAATAAAAATCCAGTTTATGTAAGTAACATGAGTTATAATTCTATTTTAGGAGGGTAGTTGAGGTGAATAGAATGAAGAGAACTTGAGAATAAATTACAAGAAAAAGAAAGAGGCTTTTACATCTTGATTTTCTCCACCCTAAGAAGCTCCTTAGAGAAAAGGTTTCGATATTTGGATGAGAGCAAGAGATCCTAGAAATTATGGAGGTTCATTTGAGGGGTATTAGGTATAAATATTACAAGTCTGGAAGATTTTAATGTGTGAGGATAAGGGGTGGTGAGGTTTTTTATTTATAGTAGAGGAGAGGGGTGTTTTTTTAGAAATTTATTCATTTTTTATTAGTTTTAGCTCAAGATAAAGAATAGTTTTAGAATTATAAAAATATATATTAAAAGAATAAATTATATTTATATATTAATGGACTAAATCATCCATACATCACCTATGACCCAATAATTCATATATTTACTATTTATCATAAATTATCATATTTCACTATTCACAAAAAAATCATGTTTTTTAGAAAAATCCTAATAAAAATCGCTAACCATTTTTAAATGAGTATAATTAAAAAATGAACTAATTTTTATTAAAATAATTATTTTAATATTTTATTTTTTATTTTTATTAAATATTTTCATTTACTCAAAAATAAGGATTTTAAAATTAATACTTATTTTATCACACAATAAAAAGTTAATTAAATTATCATACAATTATATTAAAATAATATGAAAAAATATTAATATATAAATCTATTTTTTAAAAAATAACTATTATTTAAAATAATAATATTATTTATAAAATTTTAATTAAATAATTATGACTTATAAAAAATACCAACTCTTAATTAATAATTCTAAAAAAATTTCTTTACATATACTATGATATAATTATTTCAAATATTCATTTATAAGATTTATAAATTCTATTTATACTTTCGTGGGTGTGGTTACAATTCATTTGGTTGATTAAATATTAATAAGGTTCATATTAATATATCTATAGTGATGTTACAATTTATTTTGTTATAGGTTTCACAGCTTCACAAAATAACTCTTATGCCATTCATTATTCATTTATTATTTTTGTATTTTCATTTATATGTAATTTTATGGGATTTTTGAAATAATAAAAAGAAGTGAAATTTCATTGATATAATTAAGGTTCGTTACATTATCTCCTCCTACAAAAATTTCATCCTAAAAATTTCAAAAATGTAAACTCATAAAAAGATTTTTGTAGTTCTTCATCACATGTTCCTATTGATCCCACCTCACCACTTCAAATTTATGATTTTTAAAAAGTACCTTTACTAGCCTAGTCATCAGATTCCTCAACACCTTTTTTAGTGTCTAGAATCTAGATTGGATCTTCCTAGTAATATAAGTCATCTTCCAAAATTATTTCTTTAGAAGTGATGACATGTATAGGGTGTAGCATGTACTTCATTAACAAATAGATGTGGAATACATTGTGTACTTTAGGAAGTATATGAGGTATTTTCAAATGATAATACACATCTCCAATTCTCTCTAGAATTTCAAAAGGAACAATGAGCTTAAGGCTTAGTTTCTGTTTTATTCCAAATCTTATGATGAAATTATATGGAGATAAATTCAATAAAACATGATCTCACAATTGAAATTTCAAATCCTTCCTTTGATCAGTAGCATATATCTTTTTCATACTTTGATCTTCATTGATATGGGTATGAATAGTCTTTTCCTCATCTATTATTTCCCCCAAAATATATAGGCATACAATATTTCTTTCACCAACTCCATACAAAAAAGTGGTTGTACGATATCACTTTCTATACAATGGTTCACATGGACCCATTTAAATAATTGAATGGAAATTACTATTGCAAGAAAACTATTACAAAGGTAAATACTAATCCTAAATTCCTTAAAAATAAATTGAGCATGATCTCAAAATGTCTTCTAAAGTTTGTATCATCCTTTCTAACTGTCAGTCAGTTTGAGGGTGATAATCAGTACCCAATAGAAGTTATGTATCCAAATATTTATGAAGTATTTTCCAAAAAATCAATGTAAATCGTGGATCAAAATCAGACACAAGAGAAAGAGGTGCTCTGTGAAGTCTGAAAACTTCATTAATATAGAGACATGAAAGGAACACTAGTTCAAAGTCATCTCTTATTGAAAAGAAATGTTTATATTTTGTAAGTTGTTAAATAATTAAATTTAATGAAATATTATTTCTTGGAGGTTTCCATAATCCAGTTTCAAGATCTATGGTGATATCATCCCATTTCCATATAGGAATAGTAAGAGGATACATGGATCCTTAGGGATGTTGTATTTTAACCTTCACTTATTGATAGACTAAAAATCTGGATATTTAATCAACAATTTCCCACCTCATATTATACCACCATAAATGTTCCTTCAAATATATATACATATTAGTGCTACTAGTGTTTAGAGAGAAATTCTAGCTATGGGAATCATCCAATAACTCTATTTTTATATTGGTTAAAGAGGGAAAACAATGACTCTTCCAAAATTTTAGAATTCCATCATCATACATGATGACTTCCAACTTCCCATAATTTAAATATTTAATTTTCTTTTGAATATTCTCATCATTATAATGATTACAGTTAATTCTTTTTAATAATTGTGGTTGGTAAGAAACTTGAAAAATTAAGGATGGTTTAACTTATTTGATATTTCCCATATCAATAATTACTAGATCTATGAACACAAGATCCCTTTCAATCCCCTTTTTTAGAACTCTATGATCCTTCACACTCCATGCATCATGAACCTTATTTTCCTTCTCTGGGTGATAGTACATTGAAAAAACATAATATCTGAGCATCTTGACCCATAACCTATGCCTCGTGTTCAATTCCATATGTGAGAATATATATTTCAATCTCTTGTGATATTTATAGATCTCAAATCATTCCCCATTCAGATAGTGTCTCTATATTTTCATAGAATAGATTAAAACATCTAACTGAAGATCATGAGTATGATATTTCAGTTCATGAGTTTTCAACTACCTTGATGCATTGTTAAAAAATCTGTCATTCTGAATAATGACACAAACAATTCCATTCTTTTTTTTGCATTAATATAAACCAAAAATCCACATTTTCTAGATGGTACAGTCAAGATCATTGCATTCACAAATATCTTATTCAATTATTCAAATAAATATTCAAATTATTTTTTTCTATATGAACTTAACCACTTTATAATTAAGCTTGGTTAATGGATTATATAATCAGGAAAAATTCTTAATGAAACGATGATAGTAACCTATTATACCAATGAATATGTGTACCTCAGTTATGTTCATTGTTTCAAGAAATTAAAAAAACTACCTTTATTTTTCTATGATCAACTTAGATTCTATACTTATAACAATATGTCATGGAAAAGAATCTGTTTGAAGACAAAATTCACAGTTCCTAAAAATCCAATATAATTCTTTTCCTCTAAGAGTCTCTAGAACCACCAGGAAACGTTCTCTTGGTCCCCATATATTTTTAAATATATCATGTTATGATCAATAATTTTGATAACAAAATAAACAAAATATTCCACAAATTTTTTTCATTAGATCCATGAAAATAAGGGGTTTATTAGTTAGTCCATGTGGAATAATAAAAAACTCAAAATATCTATACCTAATTCAAAATGATGTTTTTTGGAATATCTTCCTTCCTAACACACAAATGATGATATCCATATCGAAGATAAATCATTGAAAAATATTGTTCCATGTGAAATTGATCAAATACATAATCAATTTAGGGTAGGGGATACTTGTTTTTTATTTTAATTAAATTGATTTCACTATAGTCAATGAACAACCTTAGGGATAATTCTTTCATCTTGACATTGATAATGGGGGCTCCCATGGAGAAACACTAGGGAGAATAAATACCCTTTCACTCAATTCCTATAATTCTTTCCTTAGATCCACTAATTCCATAGTGGACACTCTATAAGGATTCTTTTATATAGTTCATGCACCCAGAATTAAATCAATATAGAACTCAAATTCTCACTCTGGAGGTTGTCCATGTAAATCCCTAGTGAAACCTTAATTTATTCTTTAAAAAATAAGTAAATATTCCATTTGAATGAATATTAACCATAGATATTCTACTAGTCTAAAATTTACATGTATTATAAAATAATAATATCATAATTAGGGAATTAATAATACCTTATATCTGAAAAATATCATCAACGCCCCAACCAGGATGTCTGAAAATAAATGGTAAAGGCCTTGGAAAAAACCATATATAAAAATGGGAAAGCTATTAGAGAAGTCCATAACTGTTTTGTCTCATGAGACCTACCGATGAATAGAGGGGATATAGTGGGCCCGACCCATCACATTATATGTAAAATTCATTCCTCATATGAATGGAGTTGAAAATAAACATCATATAAATATGAATTGTAAATTACATTCCCCAATCTATAATCATATTCACTAACCATTCTAAGTTGAATGGTGAATGGTATGAAGATAGCACACCGACATTAAAACTGATGATAAAACATTTAATAAAACATGGTAAATGATAATAATAAGATTTTAGTCTAAAAAAATCATAAAATTTAACAGCATTGTTTAAATAGATGAAAATTATCTAATAAAATCATAGAGAAATTCTTGAGATAAATACGCCTTTTTTACTTGGTAATGAATAGTTGTTTTAGAAAAATTTATTTTTATTTATCATAATTGTCTTTATAAAAACATAAATGAATTAAAATAATTTTTCTCTAATAAATCAGTGATTTTTTAAAAATAAAAGCGAATCAATATATATTGTGGATGGTACATGAAAATGGGTATGAAATAAAGATATTTCCTTTAATTTTCCTTGTATATCGGTAAGAATTAAGATGGGAACATCGAAAACAGACATGTAATTCATATAAATGAAATATGAAATGATCTCGAAACATGATTTTTGAATGTATACATCTAATTTAGAATATGTTTATAAAAATAATTTTGAATTAAAAATGATCAAAGATGGATTGAGCATAACCCCAATGAAAAAGATGGTTCGGGAAGAAAACCATTACCTTATGTCTGAATGTGTTCAAAACATGTCCCTAATGTCCTAAACAATAAACTTAAATCCATTAATTAATTATTTAATAAACTTTTATACATGTATATTATTATTTATAGTTTTATTATTTTCATTTATTCCCTTATTATTGAGTTATAGAGTTTAATAACATCGTTTGGGAGCATTTGTATTCTTGGTTTTCCTGATCGGTTTCCTTGTTTACAATTAATGAAGTTCATCTAAAATAGATATAATTATCCATAATTGAAATTAAAATTTATTAAAGAAAATATATAATTTTAATGGGTATTATATATTATTATGTTCCCAGATATAAGGATGAACCATTATATAACATCTTAATTATAATCGTTTAGATTAATTTTAGAGGTATTATATCACAACAAACTTATTTTCTTTTTTCATATAGTATTTTGTAAATATGTTACATCAAAAACATAAAAAGGGTTGTAATAAAAATTTTAAAAAAAAATTTGGACAAAAAAATGGTTTTATGAACATCCATGATGACAATGAAAGAAAATGAAAATTTTTGTCCTTGAAGGCGATGAGACAACACCTCAGAAATGATGTTTCCATTTTTAGAATAAAATAGAGAGGAGAAGGGGATAAATAATGGATTATTCTAATAAAATAATAAAAGTACATTATATGTACGGTATTAGAGTTATCATGCTATTTTGATGAGGGTATACGAGAAAAGAATAAGTTAATAAAAGAATTTGAAATGAAAATAAAAGAAAAAGAAAGAGGTTTATACCTCTTAATTTTCTCCTCATTGAGAACCTCCTTGCGGAAAATGGTTTTGGACTTTTCATTAGAACGTTAGATTAAGTGCATGGTAGAGTGGATTGCGAATAGTATTAGGTAGAAATTTGATAGGTCTCAATTCTTGGAAGGTGTATAGGGAAGGTGTGGTAATTATAGTGGAGAAGAGGGGTGTGTTTTGAATATTTTATTCATTTATTTGTTATTTTGGCTCAAGAATATGATATGTATTAGTATTATCACTGAATATATTTAAATAATGAATTTTAATTTGATATTATTGGATTATATCATCCATACATCACCTATGATACAAAAACTCATGTATTTAACGTTTTTCATAAAATATCATATTTTACTATTCACCAAAAATTTATGTATTTTAGAAAAATGAAAAAAAATCACCTTAAATTTTTTTTAGTGTGTAGAATTTTGAAATAAACTTAGTTTTGTAAAAATAAATTTCAAAATATGGGAAATTTAATTTTTAATTAAGATCATCGTTTACTCAAAAAAAATATATATTAAAATTATGAATCATTTAATAACAATTTGATAAATTAAATAATGTCTCATAATATGGTCATAAAATAATAATACAAAAGAATAATAATACATGAATTTATTTCATGGAATCAAATTAAATTTTAAATATATAAATTAATTATAAATTTTTAAATAAATATTTATGACTTGTGAAAATACCAACTCTTTTTTAATATTTTTTTAATTATTTATTTACATATACTATGATATAATTATGTCATACATTCATTTAAAATATGCTTAAATTTTATTAATACTTTCATGGGTAATCTTACTATTCATTTGGTTGATTTACTATTCATAATGGTCATATTAGTAATCCAAAGGACATGTTATTATTTCATAGGTTTAGGTTTCTTATCATTGATAAATATATATAATTTCATTAATTAATCATTTATAATATTTTTATTATGTTTTATAAGTGAATTTATATGATTTATTAAATGATCATAGGAAGGAAAATTTAATTGATAGAATTTTTTTTCATCACAAAAAATAATTTATTCCATTCTGACACTAATTCTAATGTCTTATATTGTGGGATTTCAATGTTATTCATTTTTAGAAAACAATTCTCCTTGTGTGATTACATATACATAGTCTCGTACTAAGTGTTAAAAATATTGTTATATAATCATTATTATGAAATTAACTAAACTATGATCTGATACCAACTATAGTGACACTACTTTTTCTTACATTACTATTACATCATTTTAATGGTGAATAATATAATAGTGTTATAAAACCAGGATCGAAATGTTTAGTGTCTTGGGAAAATTAGATCCATATATAAAAATTAAATAATAAAATATAAATATTATTTACATCCTTATCCTCTAGATTCTTAGCATCTTTCATTCACTCTGTAAAGACCCGTAAATTTCAAGGGAAATTTTTTTCTTAATTTTCTTTGGAATTTTACGAGTATGCAGTTTCTGACGACACCTGATTCCGAGGCCCGGTGTGCCTGAAATCAATTTCCGAAGTTTATCTCGGGTACGTTCAGTGAATGAACAAGTGGGTTTTTTATAACTTTTGAACCCGTGCTCGGAATCGAAATCCGAGGGCACCGTTGAAACCGCAGCACCGGTAATTGCTTAAGAAGACCTTTTCCAGTGTTGCGTTTGCTCGGGAAGAGTTGTTTAATTTTGTGGTTAAGTGAATAAAGTTGTGTTACAACCTTATTTTACTTTGTAGTTTAACTTCCATGTGAGGAAGTTGGGGTGGGACCCACACGTGCTCCCACCCCTTCAAATTCCCTAAACCCCCTCTTAAATTTTGGAAACCCTCTTAATTTTTGTAACTCATCCACTCTCCCTCTTAAATTGCAAGTCAACTCTCAAATTAAATGGGTTGTTTTAATGATATTCAATTAATTTAATTTTTCAGGTTGAGTTGTTGAATTTTAAAATTGTTGACATATGTTAATAAAATAAGACAAACTCTTATTTTATTTTTGGGTTGGTTTTCGTTGTGTGGAGTCTGGGGTGAGAATTCTCAAAGAATTGAAGATCTTCATCTTGTACGTTGAAGATTGCGAAGAACGCCGGTGCCTACCTTGATTCTATTATTCTCGACGCTTGACGAAGCGACACCGTCATCCCACGAAAAGGACTACAGAATAATGGGAATTTCCCCTTCTTCATCAAGCTATCAATCTCTGTGAATCGAGGTAGGGGTTTTTCATCATTCAAGAATAATCAATTGACGATCTTCCTTCTTTCTTGGATGCATGTTATCTGATTAACGTGAGGGGGCCAGACCGCACAAACACGGCCGACCCTCCTCCCCTTTGTTGTTGTGTCTTGATGCAGATTGGAACGAAGGCAACGAGGTGCCGCCGCACCCTGCGAGAATGGGGGAACCGCGGCTGGAGCGGGCCGCAACGAATAAGTGCGGTGCCGTCGCGCCGCGCCGAAGCCGAAGAACCCGCGGCCAAGGTCGGGACACGACAGAGGGGCGCGACACCATCGTGCCGCATCAGAGCTTCAAGAAGGGCCACGACCAGGGAGGTCAACGGAGGAGGGGCGCGGCGCCGTCGCGCCATGCCAGACGGACAAGGGCTGCAGCCTAAGCCGCGACAGTGTAGGGGAGGGCGGTCGGAATCGCCGGCTGCCGGCGCTTCGGAAGGGCGGGACCGCGGGGCCCCGCTGTGGCGGCACCGGCCGGCCAACCGGGCCGGCCAGGAGTCGTAACCCCTGGAGGAAGACGGGAAGGACCCGCTCCATGTGGGTGGCTGCCGTTTCGAGACAAGGGGGCAGCGCCCCCCCCCCCCCCCCCCATTTTCCGCTCGGACGAAACGGCCGAGCTGCTGGCCATACAGGCCGCGCCCGCGCCGGGCCGGGCCGCCTGCGTCGGGCCGGACCCCCGCGCTGGGCCGGGCCACAAAGGCTGGGCCAGGCCAAAAAAGCTGGGCCGGGCCGCGCCCTAGTGGTCCGGACCCGGACCTAGGTCGGGTCGACCCAGTTCGGTCCGACCCAGGGGGTCTCGGACCGGGTCGGTCCGGGCCCAAAACCCCCTAAAATCGGACAGCTTCATTCAAAGGCCCATAACTTGGGCTACAGACCTCTGATTGATGCACCGTCAGTTGTGATGCGATAATTGGATTGATAAGGTAGTTTTGGTATATTATACTCAAGGTTTAATAGAACTTTGGTTATGTACGTGTGGGTTCGAACACGAAACCAACCGGGCCCTCAGAGCAGAAACGCTATAACCTGAGATCCGGACGTCCGATTGAGATGCCGTCAACTTTGTTGGATTTCTCTTTGTGAGAAGGTTCTTTTGGCTTACTCCACTCGAGGTTTGAATGCAGCTAGAGTACGTTCAGGTTGGTTTTATCTTAAAAACCAACCGGGCCCCTGGGACGAAAAAGCCAATAACTCTCAGATCGAGCGTCTGTTTGACGCGCTGTCTGTCGCATTGAGTTTCTATCTACATGATGGAACTTTGCGATAAATAAAATCTGGACTACGTGATAGTTGATGTATCAAACCCCTTGGTTCATGGATCGGACCCTCCCGGAACGAGCGTGCTATGTACGAGAACCCTAGAGCTGGCTGCGACTACGACGAAGATGACTTCCGTTCTAGGATCCTTCGTGGGTTCGACGATGATGGCTAACGTACTGAGATACTCCGTGGTTTCGACGAGGACGACTACCATACTCAGATCCTCCATGGGTTCGACGATTAAGACTACCATGCTGGGATCCTCTATGGGTTTGACAAGGAAGACTATTTCACTGGGATCCTCTGTGGGTTCGTCTACCGTGCTGGGATCCTCCATGGGTTCGACGATGATGAATACTATACTTGGATCCTCCATGGGTTTGGCAGCGAAGACTACTAAACTTGGATCCTACGTGGGTTCGGTAGAGGAGATGATTCAGTGGCTACACCTAATCTTCTCCACCCCTCTTCGTAAATGGATACCTATGTGAGTTGAGTCTTTACTTTTAATCATTATCTTCAATGTGATTGACTTGATATCCTGTGTGGATTGGATTATGATTTCCTCAGTGAATTGGGTCATACTTTCCTGTGTGGATTAAGTTTTACTTTCCTGAGTGGACTGGATTTTACTAGAGCTCGTGAGTTGGAGCTGAACTAGATTTGTTGACATAGGTATATGTATGGGCATATACCTAAGTAGTGTTGGATGATACTTAGTGATTTTATCTTTTCTTTGTGGTTTATCCTTTGTGGATTCAGGGAGACCTTCGGGGGTCTCGGGGTCCCTACTGAGTATCGTATAATCACCCCTGCACGGGCTTCACCCGCACTACATTGTTTTGGTTAAAGACGACAGACATCACTGATCGTGGTTGAGGCTTGTAGAGCTGGACGGTACCCGGAGGAGGATCTCACGACGAGTCGATTCCTGGAGGTGAATATCACGTCGACTCGGTGCCTGGAGGTGGATTTCATGACGATTCGGTACCCGGAGGAGACAGATAGACGTGGAGTACTGAGGAGGAGATCTGTACCTACCATTCAGATAGGAAGCCGGAGGACGATCCAGGAGCAGATTTTCACCTTTTAGTTATTGTCCTTGACTTGTACTTTACTTTCAGTTGTACTACATCTTTAGTTGGGTTTGTAATCTGGCCCATTTACTTTTCAGCACTTACTTCTGTTTTTAGTTTACTTAGTGTTTACTTCAGTTTGTGTACTCTATGGTGTCTGTTTTCTTTTATAAAGGTAATGACTTCCCTTTTTATTGGGATTTACGCCTTTGGTGCTAGTCACCGGCCCCTGGCCTATGGAAGGCGAGCTTGGGGTAGTCATAGCACGGGCCCTGAGGACGGGTTGTGACAAATTGGTATCAGAGGAGTTCGGTTATACCACAAAACTAAAGACTCCAATCTTTCTTCTATGTGAAGTAATAGTGTTAAGGGTATTGACTGTGGTTATCAGTCCAGGGAGTCCAGTGTTGGTGCGGTGGCCGATGTATCCATACACCAGGACCCTGACTTCTGATTTCTGACTCAGTGCACGAAAACATTGATTGCATGTGTGATTCCAAAGATTTCTTTGTGATTACTTTATGTAAGTTCACCAGGTATACTGTTTTTACCATGGAGGACCTATTTCTTTTCAGTATGGTCCCATGACGGCAGCCAGCTAGGCTTCTGAGCTTTGTGTGAGACGACAACCCACCGAGCGACGAGGCCTCGGTGTAGGGCCCTATTTCAGCGGAGGCACCGGTGATACCTCTACCCGCCGAGCCACCGATGCCACCAGCCCCAGCCGCTGAGAGTGCACGTCGCCTTAATGCACTGCACGAGTTTCAGTATCAGATACCGCCCAGGTTCCGTGGGGAGACGAACCCTCAGACAGCTAAGGATTGGCTGGAGGCAGTAGTTCGAGTTTTCTGGTTAGTGGGGACACCAGCTGACCTCATGGTGATCCTTGCAGCGATTCTCCTGCATCTGGCTATAGGAAGATGGTGGAGCCTGATGCTCTAGGTGCATGACGAGGCGTCTTTACTTTGGATGGACTTCGAGAGCCTCTTCTGCTTGGAGTTCGTTCCAGCCACCCTCCGTGCGGTGCACATTCAGGAGTTACTAGAGCTGCGGGAGGGCAGCATGACCGTGGCCCAGTACTCAGCGAGGTTTTCTGATCTCTCGTGCTACTCCACAGATATGGTACGAGACCCGTTCTTCAGGGCCCGGACCTTCGAGTAGGGACTGAGGCATCAGATCAGGGCTTCGATGATCTCCCTCAACATCCCGACGCAGGTAGGGCTGTTGGAGAGAGCCCTTCTAGTGGAGAGTTTTCTCACCGAGTAGTCACCAGCAGTGAGACCCTCTGCAGGACGACCCATAGCCGAGTCTTCTGCAGCTGGTAGTAGACAGATGACACATAGGTCTAAGAGGTCCAGACCATCAAATGAGAAATCTCAGGATGCAGATTCGATTGTACGGGGCATACGAAGGAGAGCCAGCCACACGAGGAGCAGGCAGTGCTATGCATGCGGTGGGCACGGTCACATGGCTCGAGACTGCCCGACTCGTCCTGCAGATGAGCAGTAGGCGGTAGAGGGACCTCCCAGGAAGAGGTTCGAACATGGAGGTCCACAGGGAGCAGGTAGACGAGGTAAAGGAGCTGGCCGAGCAGTGGGTGGTGGGCGATGCTTTGAGACCCGACCACCACCACCACCAAGGAGACCACCCCGACTGCAGGGAACAGGTGGATAGGGGAGAGCTCAGCTTCAGGAAGCTGAGGCTTACAACCATGGAGCTCTGGGAGCAGATGGACAGGAGCGGGACTAGCTCCAGACATGGGGAGTCTTGTTCATGTTGCTTCTATATTTTTTGATGTTTTGTGTCTTTGTATCTTGGGCTGCTGTAATAAAAGACACTGTTCTTGTGACGTTTTGTTCCCTGTCCATTTTATGTAGTTGATACTAAGAGGTTCCAGTTTAAAACTATTGACTTGACCCTCACTTTTGAGATACCTACTGGAGAATACCTAGTGACCACACACTGATGTCGACAATGTGACTCAACCCTTGGAGGTGATAGTAACAGTTGGATCTTTTGGTAGTAGCTTCGAGGCTGTACACCGTCATCCTTGGTATGGATTAGTATCATCCATGTCAAGATTGACTGTATTAGGAAAAGAACGTGGTTCATCTAGGGGAAGAGACCAGATTTCTCTTATCTGAAAAGAAGAAATCTTAGCAGCTCTTGTAGGACCAGAGAAGGTTCAGGTCATCTAGGAGTAGATGAGGACATCTCAGAGCCGACAGAAGTTTTATGTCGACAGGAGACGGATACCACTAGAGTTTGAGGATGGTGACCACGTTTTCTAACGGGTCTCACCTCGACGTGGATTTCGTAGATTTGTACGGGGTGGCAAGTTATCTCTGCCCTTCATCGGACCCTTCTAGGTCCTCAAAAGGGTAAGAGAGGTGGTTTACCGCTTGAACCATCCACCTCAGTTGCACCTGGTGCACGACGAATTCCACGTATCTCAGCTGAGGAGATACGTCCAAGACCCGACGCATATCATCGACCATGGGAAGCTGGACATTGATGACGAGACTAATTTTGCGGAGGTCCCAGTGGAGATCGAGGATCAACAGGAGCAGGTCCTACGTGGGTGGTTGATTATTCTAGTGTGCGTCAGGTGGAAGCACAAGAACCTACAAGAGAGCACTTGAGAGTGGGAGGCTCATATGCATGCACAATAACCCCATTTGTTTTCCTAGTTTTTGATGTAGCTTTACGCGGACGTAAATCCCTAAGGTGGGATTAATGTAAAGACCCATAAATTTAAAAGGATTTTTTTTAATTTTCTTTGTAATTTTACGAGTATGCAGTTTCTAACGGCACCTGATTCCGAGGCCCGGTGTGTGCGGAATCAATTTCCGAAGTTTAGCTTGGGTATGTTCAGTGAACGAACGAGCGGGTTTTTTATAACTTTTGAACCGGTGCTTGGAATCAAAATCCAAGGGCACTGTTGAAACCGCAACGCCGGTAATTGCTTAAGAAGACCTTTTCCAGAGTTGTGTTTTCTTGGGAAGAGTTGTTTAATTTTGTGGTTAAGTGAATGAAGTTGTGCTACAACCTTATTTTTCTTTTTAGTTTAACTTCCATGTGAGGAAGTTGGGGTGGGAAACACCCGATCCCCCACCCCTTCAAATTCCCTAAACCCCCTCTTAAATTTTGGCAACCCCCTTAATTTTTGTAACTCATCCACTCTCCCCCTTAAATTGAAAGTCAATACTCAAATTAAATGGGTTGTTTTAATTCTATTCAATTAATTTAATTTTTGAGTTTGAGTTTTTGAATTTTAAAATTTTTGACATATGTGAATAAAATAAGACAAAATCTAATTTTATTTTTGGGTTGGTTTTCATTGTGTGGAGTTTTGGGTGAGAATTATCAAAGCCTTGAAGATCTTCATCTTCTACATTGAAGATCGCGAAGAACACCGATGCCTACCTCGACTCCCTTCTTCTCGACGCTTGACGACGCGACGCCGTCATCCCCCGACAAGGACTACGGAACAACGGGACATTCCCCTTCTTCGTCAAGCGATCAATCTCCATGGATCGAGGTAGGGGTTTTTCATCGTTCAAGAATTATCAATTGACGCTCTTTTTTATTTCTTGGACGCATGTTATCGGATTAACGGGAGGGGGTCGGACCGCACAAACACGGCCAAACCTGCTCCCCTTTGTTGTTGTGTCTTGATGCGGATTGGAACAGAGGAAATGTGGTTTCATCGCACCACTCAAGAACAGGGGAACCGCAGCAGGAACGGGACACGGTGAAGAAGAGCGGCACCATCGCGCCGTGCCGAAGCCGAAGAACCCGCGACCATGGTCGGGCCGCGACAGAGGGGCGCGGCGCCGTCGCACCGCGCCGGACGGACAAGGGCTACGACATAAGCCACAGATGTGCAGGGGAGGGTGGCCAGAATTTCCGGCTCCCAGCGCTTCGAAAGGGCGGGACAACGGGGTCCCTGCGGCGGCGGCACCGGCCGACCAACCGGGCCGGCCGTTCGGAGGAGGTCGGGGGTCGTAACCCCCGACGGTAGAAGGGAGGGACCCCCTCTACGTGGGGGCCACCATTTCGAGATAAGGGGGGCAGCGTCCCCCCCAGTTTCTGCCCGGCCAAAACGGCCGAGCTGCTGGCCACGCGGGCCGTACCTGCGCCAGGCCAACCGGCCGCGCCGAGCCGGACAGGCCGCACCTAGCCGGGCCGCCCGCACTGGGCCGGACCCCCACGCCGGGTCGGGCCATGCCAGATGGTCTGGGCTGGGCTGCGCCCTAGTGGTTCAGACCCAGACCCGGGTCGGGTCGACCCAGTTTGGGCGACCTAGGGGGTCTTGAGTCGGGTCGGTCCGGGCCCAAAACACCCTAAAATCGGACTGCTTTGTTCAAAGGCCCATAACTTGGGCTACGGACCTACGATTGATGCACCGTCAGTTGCGATGAGATCCTTGGATAGAGATGGTCATTTATTTATATTATACTCAAGGTTTCTGAGAACTTTGGGTATGGCCGGGTTGGTTCGAACACGAAACCAACCGGGCCCTCGGAGTAGAAATGCTATAACTTGAGCTCCGAACGTCCGATTGATGTGCCATCAACTTTATTGGATTCCTCTTTGTGAGAAGGTTCTTTTGGCTTACTCTGCTTGAGGTTTGGATGCAGATGGAGTACGGTCAGGTTGGTTTTATCTTAAAAATCAACCGGGCCCCTAGGACAAAAAATCCAATAACTCTCAGACCTGGCATCCGTTTGACGTGCCGTCTGTCGCGTTGAGTTTCTATTGACATGAAGGAACTTTGAGATACATCAACTCTGGACTATGTGATAGTTGATGTATCAAACCCCTTGGATTGTGGAGTGGTCCATCCTGGAACGAGCGTGCTGTGTAAGGGAACCCTAGAGTTGGCTGCGACTCCGACGAAGAGGACTTCTGTACTAGGATCCTCCTTGGGTTCGACGATGAAGACTATGGTACTAGGATCCTCCGTGGGATTGACAAGGAAAACTACCGTACTCAAATCCTCTGTGGGTTTGATGGTGATGACTACCGTGCTGGGATCCTTCGTGGGTTTGACGAGGACGACTATTGTACGGGGATCATCCGTGGGTTCGACTACCTTGCTGGGATCCTCTGTGGGTTCGGCGATGATGACTACTATACTTGGATCCTTCGTGGGTTCGACAGCGATAACTAATAAACTTGGATCCTACGTGGGTTTGGCAGAGGAGATGATTCAGAGGCTTCATCTAATCATCTCCACTCCTCTTTGTAAATGGATACCTGTGTGAGATGAGTCTTGTCTTTCAATCATTATCTTCGATGTGATTGACTTGATATCCTGTGTGGATTGGATTATGATTTCCTGTGTGTATTGGGTCGTAATTTCCTATGTGGATTAAGTTTTAATTTCTTGAGTAGACTAGATTGTACTAGAGCTCGTGAGTTGGAGCTGAAATGGATTTGATGACTTAGGTATATGTATGGGCATATACCTAAGTAGTGTTGGATGATACTTTGTGATTGTATCTTTTCTTTGTGGTTTATCCTTTATGGATTCGGGGAGACCTTCGGGGGTATCGAGGTCCCTACTGAGTATTGTATACTCACCCCTGCACGAGCTTCGACCGCACTACGTTGTGTTGGTTGAAGATGATAGACATCATTGATCGTGGTTGAGGCTTGTAGGGATGGACAGTACTAGGAGGAGGATCTCAGGACGAGTCGGTGCCCGAAGGTGGATATCACGTCGAGTTAGTGCCCAGAGGTGGATTTGACGACGAGTCGGTACCCGGAGGAGACGGGTGGACGTGGAGTGCTGAGGAGGAGATCTGTACCTACCCTTAAGGTAGGAAGTTGGAGGATGACCCAGGAGAAACATTTCACCTTTTAGCTATTGTCCTTGAGTTTTACTTTACTTTCAGTTGTACTGCATCTTTAGTTGGGTTTGTAATCTGGCCCATTTACTTTTCAGCACTTACTTCTGTTTTCAGTTTACTTAGTGTTTACTCCAGTTTGCATACTCTGTAGTGTTTGTTTTATTTTATAAAGGCATTTACTTCCCTTTTTATCGGGATTTATGCCTTTGGTGCTAGTCGCCTGCCCCTGGCCTATGGAAGCCAGGCTTGGGTTAGTATCGACACAGGCCCCGAGGATGGGTCGTGACACACTCCTTGGTATAAGTAGTCACCTAAGGACATACAACAAAGAATGGGGTGAGCTAAAATCCCAATAAGGGGATAAAGAAGAAAATAAATTAATATAACATGGGTTAGTATATTCATAATAATCATAACATAATTATAGGATTATAATATTTCACCTTATCTCATGAGATACAACACATTACCTAATTCATTGGAGCGCAATATATTTCTCGGTGCACCCATCACATTATAACATTTACAAATTCATTATTCCACATAGAACGTGTATCGACATTAATCATAAAATAACCCATATAATGAAAATTGGTTTCATAATAATTAAATAAATAATAAATTCTGGAATAAAATTTTCAGTTTCCAAAAGATATAGTGGATAATATACATGATATAGGAATCATCAATCTTGAGTGATAGAAAAAATAATATCAACAGATGTAAAAGTAGTGTTTTTAGAAAGTAGAGTTATTTTAGAAAAATAATTAAATTTTACATAGAATAAAGTATAAAAAATTATATCCCTTAAAATAAATGACAAGAACAATTTAATTATATTTTAGGTATATTATAAGAACATCCATAATGAAATTTTTCACGAAATAGGTGTGAACTCAATAAAATGAAATTGGGTTCGAGAATACTCTTATCTTTTTTTTTCAAATGTCTTCTTCAGTTTTATATATTGAATAATAATATTAGAATAATTAATTAAGTTTTAAAAAATTTATAATTAATTTTAATCAAAATATATTTATTATTTTGTTTAATGATATTTTTGATGAGTTATAGTGTTCAATTTTACAATTCAGGAGTGTTCATTTTCTTGGTTTTTATGATCGGTTCACTTATATACATGTATTGATGTTGATGTGAGGTTAGAATAATTATCCAAAATTGAAATAATATGTAATTAGTGAACATATAGAAATTTAATTTGTCTTATATATTATTTTCTGCCATATATGCGGATGATTAATTATATAAAATGCTAATCATAATCATTTAGATTAATTTTGGCAGTTTTTTATCAAAACAAACTCATTTTGTTTTGTTATTTAATATTGTGTATATATTATTTTTATAGAACATAAAAATGTTATAACATAAATTTTACAATTTTTTTCATACATTTTAATGTTGTTAATACCATCATTGAAGGTGGAAAATGAAAATGAAAACAAGACATCCTCAAAGGTGATAAATGGACACCTCACGAATGACATTTTAATTTTTATAATTTAATGGTTAGGAAGAAGAGGGTTGTTGATGAATTATAAAATTATCCTGAATAAATTAATATATATATATATGATAATATATTTTTAATTCCACTTTTATAAGGGGGTGAAGAGGTTATAAGAAAAAAAATAGTAAATGAAAAATGAAAAGGGTTTTATCTCCTAAATTTCTCCTCCTTGAGAACCTTCTTAGAGAAAATAGTTTTTTATTTTGTTGATAAAAAAGTATCAAGGAAATGGGTAAGGGTCATGGTAATTGTATTGGGTAGAAATTTTACAATCCTAAATGATTTAAATGTGTTTGGGGGAATTCGTGGCTAGGGGTGGTATTATAGGGGAGTAGAGGGGTGTTTTTTTATTATTTTATTCATTAATTTATTATTTTTCCTCAAGACTATGAATAAATTGAAACTTATCAGTAAATATTTTAAAATAATAAAGCATAGTTCGAGATTATGGGATTATGTGATCCATAAATCATCTAATGACATATTAATTCATGTATTTAGCTTATGTCATGAATTATCATATTTCACTAACCACCAAAAATTCATGTATTTTGTAAAAATCCCAAAAATATTACCCTAAAGATTTATCGACTTGTAAAAAATAAAAATGAACTCCATTTTATGAAAATAATTTTTAAATATGAGAAATAAAAATTTCAATTAAAATCATAATTTATTCGAAAAATTCCGATTTTAAAATTATAACTAATTTTATGACACATTGAAAAATTAACTAATGTCTCATAATATTATATTATAATAATAAGAAAAAAATATTAATTTAGTAATAATATTTTTTAAAAATACCTCTTAAATCATTATAATAATTTTAAAATTTTAATTAAATAATTTTGACACACAAAAATACCAACACTTAATATATCATTTCAAAAAAAATTGTTTACTTATACTATGATAAAATTTGATTATATTTTCCTTTATAAGATGCCTAAATTTTATTTATAGTTTCATAGGTGATGTTACTATTCTATTCTCTAGGTTACATTTCTTAATGTTCATGTTACTATTTCAAGGTTCTAGTTACTATTGAATAGGTTTTGGTTCTTTAAATTCTTGAAATGCATCTTATTTCCTTTGGTATTCATTTAAAAGATTTTAATTAGTTTTATATGTATTTATATATGATATATACTATATTTAATAATAATAAAAATATAATTTCCACTAAAAATTTTTATTTTTATTACAAATTCTCATTTAAGAAACACTCACAGTAGATTAATACAAAGAAAAAAATAAAAAAAATAAAAAAACCACATCCCCATGAATGGACTGAAAAATACAACAACATTAAAATATAAATTGATAAAACAAGGGAGATGAAATATTATTTATTCATGTAAAGACTTTGGAAAAACACTCCACACAGATGATTTCTTCCTATTACATTAGTTTACCCATGGGGATCTCCTTTGGTTAAGATTCACTCATCCTCTAGCTCTTATACTCTCAACCAATAATGTAATCCATCCCATTCACAATTTCATATTCCTATTCAATTAGGAATCCCCTTTTGTTTTTCCCCTAAATTATTTCCACATGAAATAGAATATATGAGAGAATCTTCCATAGTTGTAGTAGAATTTTCCATTCTTTAGTTTAAGAAATCAGTTATGTGGTCTTCATTGTTAAATATATATTCAATATATATTTCCATGTTGCTTGTTTTTAGATATTTTAATATAATTAATTTTATAGTAATACTAAATATTCCATTTTCCCCTAATATTATTCATGAAATTCACAAGAATAAAATTTCCAGACAATTTTAATGGGTATGATTCCTAATCTATGGTTCATATTCATATCATCCAAACATTTTATAACTTATAATGTTTATAGATGACTCAAGAAGAAAAATGGGGGTTATATTTTATGTGCTGATAATTATTCAATACAATTTGGACTATATTTCATGGTTCCCATTTTTTCAATAATGAATCAACTTTCTATTTAATAGTTTTATAATTTTCATTAGTAGGTGTGGATAGTGTTGAAATTGATATTCAGGGAGAATTAACATTGTAGTAAGGTAATGAGACTTGTTTTCTGTTTATTGGGGTAGATATAAGTATAATGTATTACGATCTCTTGCATTAGAACATAACGATACATTGAGATTACATTGTAATTTTTCATTATAATGGTATAAATTTATCAAAAAATAACATCATAATACTTGGAACATTAAATAGGTTACATCATATATGTTGTCTTATCTAGATGTTTTGGGTCAGATTAATGGCACAGATAGTTCAAACATGTTTAATTATAATGTATTTCGTGTCGATATTTTATAAATGGAAAGTTTTGTGAATGTGACGAATTATTAGTTATCTCTTTAAGAAGTTTTTTTGAGAGGACATATTCTCAGGGGAATGAACATTGTTCATTACATCAGTAATATATTTTAAATATAAGTTCATACATAGTTCTTATTTAGGCTCTAAAATTTAATCTCTTATACATGATATGTTTCTACCTAATGATATTATAATCTCGCTATTTTAAATCAGATATTTTTTTTGTAAATTCTCTATTTATCATTCAACAATTGACTCCACTAGGTTTATTAAGATAAAAATATACTAACATTATTTTCCATAATCCTTATTTAAAAAATAAATTATTTTTTAAATCATATTCAACAAATTAGGCAGAGTTGTAGTGTTATTAAAAAAATCATAAAAAGTTACTAAATATTATATAAGTTGTCACAACCCGACTCAACGGGGCCCAGGTTATAACTCCCCAATCCCACCTCAAATAGGCTAGGGGCTGGCATGTAGCACTGAGTAGGCATATCACTAACATGGGAGGAATTTAATTTGTACCTGTACACATGAGAAAATATTCAAGATAAAAAAATGATGAAATGTAAAAAACAAAAAGAAACCAATGCATGCATAAATCTATATCCCATGACCATAGTATGAAAAATGTTAGGAATGTGAGATAAGGGAAAATAACGCCCAACAATATTTTTTTAAAAGCGTCCAACATTATCAAACGGAGGGGATCTTTATGAGTTGAAACCATCGTAAAGCTCCTCAGCCAAGCATCAGTAAACACCTCGGTCTGTCTAGCTCAGTAATCTCTGCCGACTGCAGGTCCTCCATGGACACCATATAAAGGAATGTGGTTTACAGAAGTCACAAAACATGTGAGGGAAATTCTCGTGCAAGTGTGAGAATAAAAATACTCATAATGTTCTCCAAAACCCCAAAGGAAAAAACGGGGGAATTGAAAGTCAATAGTCTACTCGACCTAGCCAGAGGGAAAACCAATCATGATAGAAGCTCCATATTGAACCATCCTAATATGTACAAGACTTTTCAGCTCGATGTATAAGGGATGTAAACCCCAACATGAGACAAATCCACAAGGACATACAAAAATAACCCATATATAATTGTCTCAGACACTAAGTCTCATAAGTTTCTATCCACATAGACAACAATAGAGTTCTCTTCATAGGCTCTAGTCGTATCACAAAACCATGAGAACACATTCCATGAGCTCAGCCATCCCAGATGGAAACCATATGAGAGATTAAATCCATCGGGAACACTTCTAAAATTATTAAGGGTACATATGAGAGAATTTTCTCCATCTAGGACATCTTACTTTGTCTAGCTCTAGTTCTCAACACCAGAGGCCCTTTTGTTATCCCCTTAAACCGATCGAATGATTAAGAAACACCTGTGAAGAGGCCCTCCCCTCAACACCACACATAGTTGGGGGATAAATTCTCCACACTATGTACCAAATGTATCCTCTCTAATAATAGAGAATGGAGGGACCCACACCTCACCACTGAACCACACTCAAGGGATTACTAATCCTATCTAACCTATGAAAACAATAGCGCTCTTGTGTGGAGTGGCACGTAGCTCAGTTCATTGAGGGATCACTAATACCAATCTAGGTATAGTTCATATCGAGTGTAGGGATATTCTTCTCATAACTGTATGCCACAAATGAGGGAGATCCAACCCCGATGGAGGAGCCGCACATCGATGCTACTCAAAGAAGAGGGTGTACTACTAAGGAAGTGAGGACTCATGCCCTGATCCAATAGTGGAGTAATATAGAAAATAGAGGACATGTACCCTGATACGATAGTGGAGTACTACTCCATGAATCGAGCACCCACACCCAAACCCAGTGGGTGAGTACTATTCATTGGCTAAAGGACACGCACACTAGTAGGACATGGGAGTACAGATTCTGCCATCATGTACACCAGGGGGGACCCTCATCCTAATACGATAGAGGAGTACCGACCCTAGGCATTAGGACCCACTCCTAAACATAGATGGAGAGTATCAACTCTTCTGGAATAATAGGTATGGAGGAAAAGTACCCTAGAATGAAACGGGAGTACCATCTCCTAGAATAGATGTCACTCTCCCTAACAGGGTAGGGGATTACCCACTCTATATCTATGTCATATATGGAAGAGTCATGCCCTCTTCCAAAAGTGGAGCACTATCCTTCTTCATGAACATCACAAGGAAACCCGCATCCTAGTCCATCTGGGGAGTAACACCCCGAGAAGAAACTACCCCATAGGAAATGAATACATTCCAAAGACATGGGGAGTACCATGTCTACCTTATAAGAGTGGAAAGGGAGACCTTAACTCTGATGAAATAGTGGAATACTCATCCAAGCATCTCTCTCTTCATGCACCAAACTAGTCTGTAACCTCAGATCAGTAATTCTTCATGAGCATCTCACTCAATTTACACCACCTTGAATCTTGTAATCCACATAAGAGGAAAAAATGGTGTTCTATGTGAAAAAAACTCTAGATATGATACTCATAATCCTAAATCTGAATCTTAGAGAAGAAGATACTGAAGGAAGAAGATCCCAGGAGGATCTCATGGGAGTACACGACATGCACCGGGGAACACACGATAAGTGATCCCTCCTGACCATCAGGATATGTATCCTATATACATAGATTTTTAACCCATGTAGGGTTACATGACATGTAGAGTAGGTAAAAAATGTGTCCGTCTTTACTCGTCCACTGGTCGTGTTTCCCTTCTACATGGATCAGACAATTGTGTCCCTTGAACACCGTGTATCCCATATTACACGGTGTGTTCAGGATAAATGGCCACCTCTCAAGTGACAAATATTATCAAATACTGGACCTCGCATGGTTGGAAGGAATGGTTGGACTAACTGTGCACTAACTATGAAGAATCTCTCTATAACCTGGTGTAATGTTTTCTGGGGCAGGCTGAAAAATTTGGAAACCATGCACCATCACCCTTTCCTATTCGTTATCTTGCACAGTTACCTGAAAATGATGCATGGTTTTCACTAAATGTTCTTAAAATGTTTTCCCTAAGAAAACCCCCAAGGCCTTCCCAAAAACCTTCCAAACTCTCACAGACATTACACCACAACATTAGATGCATAAAAGGGCATAAATAAGGGTTGCATACCTCAAACCAGTAGTGTTACATTGGATTTTTTTTCTTCTATAACATCTAGAAAACACATAATATGAATGTTGAACATTAGATTACATATATTATATTTATTTAATTGATATGATCAAACAATATTGATTTTATTATTTATTAGTATAAAATGTATCTTTTTGACTTTAATTTTTTTTAGAAAAACATTTTCTTTTATAATATAAAGGGTTTTGAATTTATAATTAGTTGGTCAAATAATTAATTATTTATGCAAGTGTAAACAATATATTCCTGATGAAAAAAATAATTTTTCATTCTCCCCCTATGAACAACTGTGTTATAATAGAAACATTTAAATAATAATATTTAATTCTTCATTTAAATTTTATTAATTTTATCTTGTACACTATCGATCATAGTATTTATTTTTTAAAAACATGGATGTTAAATCCCCCCCTTTAATAAACCACTTCCAAACAATTTGTTCTCAAGATAATAAACATGGGGGTCGTATATTCAAAAAACCTTAATTGAAATCCCATATCAGAAAAAAATATTAAAAAAACATCCACATTAAATGATGGAAAGGGAAGAACAATGTTCACCAAAGACACCACATACTAGGGTTTCATATAGTAAAAAAATATATCAAAGATAAAACTACATATCATGATCTAAAGAATAGTTTTATAGAACATGGTCATGAGAATGTGAACAATCTGAAAACCAAAAGTCTTGATGGGTTATAAGGGAATTGATTTCACAATTAGAAAATTAAATAGAATACATATTTAGACCTATTTTTCTAAGTTGAGAAATTATTTTTCTACATTGACTATGAACATAAAGAAACATACTTACTTGAAAAGTATAGTTTCATTATTTAATCAATTTCCACCCAAAACTCATATTTTTCTATAAATAGGGAGAAGTCAGATAAATATTTTCATGCCTGAATCACTAAAATCATCTTCAAAATAATCACATAATCCAAAAATTATTAACTATCTATTTTTCTGTCTTTATATGTTGTCCAAAAATGAAAACGATTAATTCATGACATGATAATTCCCCAAAAATAATAAACTATTACATAATTAAAAACTACTAAAATCTCCAAAATTCAATAGTAATACCCTATGTTCAAAAAAGACAATTCCATAAAAAACCATCGCTAAAATTTCCCAAATATATTATAACTAAGAATTAAACAAATTAAATCATAAGTATTTGATATCATATTTTTTCCAGATAGATTTTAAAAATTATTCCCAAATAAAATCAAGTACTCTTGAAGCCTCACACAAAAATGTAATCTCCCAAATAATCTTCAAGACACGCTAATCATTTCCATAAATAACATAAATCTCCATAATTACACAATAAAATTATATAATCTTCAAGAATATAAATCAACCTTTGCTTATAATATTAAATTCCACACTATTTTTTTTCATAATCATATAAAGATCAAAAAATAGTAAACATCTTCCAAAATAAAATTAACCACATAATCAGAAAATCATTTTCGAATAATAAGTTTATGTATTTGATGAAACATATTTTCCCAAAATAAATTTATTCTTAATCTATAAAATCATTTAACTAAAAATAATAGGTCATACTAATAGAGGATTCATTTAGGGAAGCATTAGCTGATGCACCCTTATTTCTCCTCCATTGTTTGTTTGATTCCCAGAGCCTTACCAGATGTGATGGGCTGTCAAGAATCATGTAGGCTATCCCTTTTTAAAACTCTATAATTCTTATATAATTCTCAAAAAATAATATTTTTCATAAAAAACTAAAAAAAAATTAAACCTCAATGGTTATCTAAAATTTTTCATTTTTAATCCTAAAATTTATTAACCAATAATTATATCAAATTTAAATGTCTCCAAAACTACCATTATTCACCTTAAAATTTAATAACATAAAACCTAAAAATGGTATTATAAGGAATTAAACTTATAATCAACCTGTAAAAATAAACTCTTGGTGGTATCCCTAACTCTTAAGAGAACATCCTAATCCCCAAGGTTTTATAAACAATAATTTCATACCAACTGTAAATCACCATCCATAAACATTACATATTCTTGTTTTTTGAACTATAAAACACATTCTAGTAGCATTTCAGTTAAGAGGTTTATAGAAATAGGAATACTCTTACAATGTAGACTCATACATTACATGTAGACACTTATACTCAGTATCCATTTTATTAAACAATGAACACCCTTTAAAAACATTAATTGTTTTCAAAAAAACATATTTAATACTTTCATCGTTACATATACTTTATCCTCACAAATTATTAAGATCCATGAAAAAATTTAAAAGATTGAATGAGGACAAAAAACATTTAAAAATAGATTTTTGAATTAATGTGTCCCATAAAACAATATAACAATTAATATAAATTAAAAAATTAATGTTTTAAACATTCATGTCTATATAAATAAGTTACAAAAAACCAATTTTAATACATTTACATGAATGATAAATATTTAGAGGAATAAATCATTAAAATATTTAGAATGATGTTTTAGTTAAAGAGTCCCTTACCTTGAGTCTGACTCGCCACATACGATACTTATATTCATGAATAATAAAAATAGGCTACTTATTTAATTTATTGATAACCTTATATTAATTATTATTATTTTTATGTCTTGTGTTATCATGTTATAACAATTACTCAATTATTTATGTTCATGTTGGACATTTTGTAGATATTCGGTACTTGTGTCCAAAATGAATTTGTTATTATTTAAATAGTCAAAGTGGTAAAAAGTCCATCATCTAAATAATATTATTCATGAAATTATTTTATTATCTATACATCAATATTAATTTAAAATCTAAAATTTGTATATACTTTTGAAAAATAAACTATGTTATAATCATGGAGATGGTAAGTCATATATATGAATGAGTAACATTTTTAAATTTTAATTAATCATTATAGAAAGAAGCTGAGTGTGATTTTATCTTTAAGAAGTTATCATAATATCATTAATAATTTATTAATCATTAAAATATAATTATATATACGACCAATGTGTTGTTGTGATTAAAAATGATTTACATTGGTTCATAGAGGTGATAGTTCACACGTATGCATGAATGACGTTCTCATTTTATGTGCACATAAAGTAAGAATTTAATTGATTTATTATTATCTTATAATGATGAAAATGTCATTAATATCATATATAAACATTAATTCCATCATTATAACTAGTATTAAGAGGTGATTATAGAAAATGAATTATATCAGTTCATGGGAGTGATAGTTCACACGTACGCACAAATGATTAATTCATTTAACGTTTCATGGATGTAGAGATGGATTTAAGTTATAATTTAAACATAATATCATATTAATTATATTTATGATACTTTAGTTGTTATTCCATCATGGATGATGAATATTTCAATTACATGGATGATCAAATAATATAAAAACACTTAATTAAAAATGATTCCTCTTTTTATGATGGTCTCCTATGATTAACACCTTAACTCATCTAAGGAGGGTGTTCTACCTAATAAAAAACCTCCAAAATGAGGGAATAGATTTTATTATGGTATTTGAATAGATATTTTTTGAACCATATATTATTTGAATTGTGCAGAAAACAAAAGAATGGGTTCTCTTTTATAGGAGGGGGGAGGGGCACTCTTAGAATTTTTCAAGGTATTAAATTAATAGAAAATATTTTCAAATTACAAATGGATCCATATTTCTTATATGATAGGTTTATTTTGGGTCATATATCCTCAATAAAATGAAAATTAGTTATGTTTTGGATATTTTTAAGCCTTATATTTTTCTTTTAACCCTTATTATCTTTCACCATGATATCATGTAATTTTCACTCAAAGGGTTAATATAATTACTATAACATACCAAAAGAATAATTAATGAATAATTGATGGAATAATAAGATTTATCCCAACTATTTGAAGGAATAATATTTTGTTTTAAATTTTATATCATTTAATAAATTATTTTAAATTTTAAAACATCATTAGTGTCAATTTGGACAATATTCATTTCTTGAACTTTTAAAAATATCATATCATCATGAAAAATTAGAGAAAATTTTAATTAAATACCACCAATAGGTAAATTTAGTCTATAAAATTCATATTTTACATTAATTTTTTCAAATTACATTTATTTTAATATTTTTAAAATCAATTAATCGATCCTTTAATTAAGTAAACAATTTTTTGCGTCATCATTCTATCAGAGTTTAATTTAAATATTTCATCACTAAAATTTGTAAATAAAATAAAATGATGTAGATAAGTATTTTATATTTCTAAATAGTATTTATAGATGAATATATAACTTATATCACCCCATGTTAAATAAATTTACATGTTAAAAACAAAAGTGTGATAAAATGGAATTTTGTTTCAATAACATACTATAAATTTCATAAAGTCATCCATGTGGTTCCATGATCTCAATAAATTATACCAAGGATTATTTTTTATGAATATAAATTCTAAAATAAAATTTAGACAAGTTTTAGGGTATTTTTATAATATTTATAATATTATTTTTGCCGTTATTGTCATGATTTACCCTTAATTGTGTTAACAAAAATAATTACAAAAGTCACTGTTCATAATTTCAGAAAATTAATTATATTAAATTATTTCTTAGATATCATACTTCATATTAGATTTTATATATATTTTTCAGAATTAAATACATAGTAATTACCATAATTAATTTAATATTAATCTTATTGACTAATTGAGAGAATGAGTTTTCAAAGTAAAAAACCATTCAAATGTTCACAAAGTTTTTATATCCAATGTAAATGAGAAATTGTTTCCAGTGAACTAAAATGGATTAAAGGAAAAATAATTTATTTAATTATACTAAAAAACAAATCAAATAAATAAATTAACACTATAACTAAATTTTATGGAAATGTTGTTTTTAATTAAATTGTATTATTTTTTACAAATCATCAAAAATGAATCTCATCAGAAAAATATGAAAAATTAAACAAAATTAAAATTTTATAATCCATTTTAAATTATTGAGATTATTTGAATAAAAAATTTATAAGTGTGAATAACTATATTGGAAGTAGGTTCTCCATCAAATACTGGAGAAACTGCCTTTCTAAAAAAGAATTCATTTATGTGTAAAATTGAATTTATTCATATAATATATCTTCAAAAGACCTAAAATGAATTTTAAAAATTATATTAAAAATTATATATATATATATATACATATCATTAATATAATCATAAAATAGTTATTTGTTTATTTATTTTCATAGAACACACTTTCTTATATTTGAATTGTTTTCAGGAATACATTTTGTTTTATATTAGAATGGATTTTACATTTATATTTAATTGGTCAAAGAATTATTTATATATACATTTGTAAAACAAATGTTAATAATTTAATTAAAACTATTGATTCCCTCCATCCTAACTAATATCATGTAATAGTAAAAATTAAATAATAATATTTATTTATTTTATTTAAATTTGTTGAATTGTATCTTGTATATTATAAAATAGAGTCATTCCTTTAAATAAATATGAATTTTATATCATTTATTTCTTAAAATATATATATCTATAAGTTTTTTATATGATTTTTAATAAATGGAAATTTAATATAGTTAATTTCTAGACCATATTAAATTCTATAAAATCTGGGACAAATTTCATACTATGTAATTTCTCTTTGGAATTTATCTTGGGAACAATGTGTGTTTTATATTTCGCTATTAAAGGAGTATTTACCTATTGCCTCTCCTATTTTTATCTTGGATTTGGTTAATTTAGATGGTAATAATTCATATGAGAAAAATTAATTTAATATTCAAGATCAAAGAAGGAATGTGTTATATAATTGGGAAAATCACTGAGAAAAATATTTGTTGAAGAACCACATGATTCTGGAAGAATCAAGGGAAACTAAAAAGGATATGAATGAAAAATATCCCTACCATATTTTGTGATGAATTTATTTGTGTGGAACTAATTTCATTATAAATAGAGAATGTGAAAACCTTGATAATAATAAAAATAAAAAACCTTCATGACATATTAATATTCATTATATTATTTTTGGGATTCACATTCATGAAAATAATTTTATATGAATTTTAAAATTGAAATGTAATAGTTTTATACTAAATAAAGTGATTCACATATATTATATATTTGTAATGGAAATAAAAATTTCAAAAAAGTATAAGATTAATTTGTAAAATGGATATCTTGTTTTAAATTAGAATATGAAATATTGTGTGTGGTGAATTTTTTTTCAAATGAAAATAATTTTTTGATGATTATGGAATAAATTTTTTTTATAATAAAAGTAATTTGATTCAATTTATTTTAAAATTATAATTATATATTGGATTGTTTTTAATGTTGCATTATTCACCTTTAATAAATCATCATTTAAATATTTCTATAGGAATAATATTATTTATTTTTTAGTATAAACACATCTTATTCTTTAAAAATTTAAAATCAAGAAATATATCTTTCATTATGTTTTAGGAACATATATTAACATTAATTTTTAAAACATATTAAAATTTAATATTTAAAAAAATATTTCATATTTTGAATTTAGAGTTCCAAATTTGGTAATGAGTTCAATATCATTTTTTCATTACAAATATAAACCATTGTAAAAAAAATTTCACAGTAGTAAACGGTAAAAAGTTTTAATTATTGTTATAACTAAGTTATATGGTTACATAATCTCATATTATATATTATTGTAGGATATTATTTTAATATTTATCACCTTATATTTAAAATGAGATATATTTAGCACCTATTACCCATGAATATATCATTATAATATTCTAAAACCATGATAAATCACAGGAGTTATACTCCCCTCACCTATAAAAGGGATCCCATTAAACACTTTTATTCAAAAAAATAGACTTTTATATCAAAAAATCCATGAAAAAATAATATCCCAAAATCACTCACAAACTATAAGTCCTTGATTAATAAAATGACCAACCTAAAAGGTTTATGGTGTAAGCTAATGGATGTTTTCCAAAGACATTTTCTAACTCTTAACCTAGTATTTTCATATTTATTTTTTATTCCACATCCTAAAATTCTATAACCCTTCAGATATTATAAAATAAATATCTGTCAAATATTTAAAACATATTATGATTATTTCAAAACCATTTATCGTCTCTATTTCCAATATATGGGTAAAGAAAACATCAACCGATTGTACATGTGGACTACCAACTGAATGAAGTGATGAGTTGTTTTTTCATCACTATATAACAAGGTAGATTATTATAATATATTATATGAATATATATGATATTAATGCAACAAATTTATTCAATTATTTAAAATTAATTACATACTCTCTTATACATCAAATTATTGGAAAATTATAACATCACTCAAGTATGCTTGTCGAGAACAAACTCCATGATGTGATTTGTTTAATTTTTCATGTCCATAATTTTCTAGATTTAAAATTTTATTAAATATATAACAAAAAATATGGTTTCATGATTCATATTCTATATATAATGTTAAAATGACCCATTTGACCATGTTAAACCTTCTGAAGTTGTTTTGGGATTATGAGTTGAACATCAGACACAAACATAAAATATTCAGTTAGAATATAAGACATAATAAATAAAATAAAATTGATTAAAATAATATAATAGTGATACAAAAATTAATTTGTAATTTGAATCATTAATATAGGTTTATTATATATGAGTTAAGGAATTTTCATGGAGTATCATAATTTAGGAATGATATTTTTTTAAATGTTTTTTGAATATTTTAAAATTATTTTCTTTCATATCAATATTTTTATAAATGATTTAAAAATTTATTCACTATATTAAAATGACAATTAAAATTCATTTTTAACTATCGATGACTCTTTATGAATTTTTTAAAACATATTATTTTAAAACTATTATATAAATATCACATTATACACATTTTTTTAAAGTGAAAAACTACGTTTTCAACATATAATTATTGTTCATATATTCCAAACATTATATCCATTAACCATTACCAAGCTTTAAATATTAGAATTTGGTTCTTTTGAGAAAAAAATATTATTTTTTTCTTCTGGGAAATTCTCATTTTATGATTTTTTAAAGAAAAAAGAAATTTTATCATTATTTTAATGTGAAAACCAAAAGAAATTACACATATCTGTTAACCAAAATATTTTACCATATTTTATGATTTAAATAAAATATTATACATGTTTTATATATATTATTGTTCCTATACATTATGCATGATGATGAGTAATCTCTATATATCTCTCCTATGTATTTGGAAATGGATTTATACTAGAGAGAATTATATTTGAATTAATAAAGTAGGTAATTACATTGGTAAGGGTTATATAAAGATGATATCCCTAGGAACTAATATGAATTTTCTAAATTTATTAAGGGTTTTATTTGATATATTTTGGTTTCACAATGTAATAAAACATGTGTATGTTTCATGAAATCTTATGACCCTTTAAAGGTAAAAAGTATTCATTTAAATAAAAATATTTTCAGTTATTCTCATGTATTTAAAAAAACACACATGATTACTTTGTTTCCATGAAATATTCCTACAATTGTTCTATTAAATAATTATTGAAACAAATATTATTCCCTAAGTAGGTAAATAAATATTTGAACTTAATGTTTATTTTTTACAAAATAAAAATTTCCAACAGATTTCATTGTTCATTTATAATGAAAAACTTGTTCCTTTCATTTTTATCTCTCTATCTGAGCTTTTTATACTGACCGATTGTATCCAAAAAAATTATAGTTCCTTAGGATGATTTTGAATAATTCCATATTCATATTTTAGATATCAATTTTTGGTTTTTAAATTATTTATAGGATAGTTAATGGTAACAAAATATTGAATCAAGAAATATTGTTTTTGGAAAAAATAGTCATTGAGTGGAAGTATCCTATTTTTAATGTAATGGTATGTTAATTATGTTTTTTCTGTGAATTATCGAGAACAACCAACCTAAATTATCATGATAATATAAATAAGTGAAATAATTTTTATTCAGTACATAATTATGTGTTAGTAATGGAATGAGTCATTATATGAAATCAAAGAAACCATAGGTGTGAACCTATTATAATTACTGCACAATTTGTGAATGTTCTTTACAAATAATTCATTATTTAAATGATTAAATATAGAAACCACGTCAATAATTACATGGTTTATTTACATAGTGTTCCCTATAATAACATGATATATAAAATTAACCTCACATTCCTAAAATTAATACATATAAATATTTCCATATTAATGATTCTCAATAAAAAAGATATATACCATCTAGTGATATGGAAAATGATCCACCGTCATCATTGAAAAAGAAAATATTTTATTAATTAAAAAACCTATATATTTTTAATGATATAGTTAGAACACTTTTTTTATAATCCCCATAAACGTAAATGGTGCATTCATAACTCCAAATTGAATCAAGATAATCATAATTCAAAAATATACCTGTAAATTTCATTTTATTGATAAAATCATACCAATCCTATCATTAATGAAATATAAATCATTAATAAATATTAGGAAACAAAATAATCCATTCTAAAAATTAAAAAAATAACATTTTTTATGAAATTAAAATATTTGTTTCACTAACACTTTATTTCTTTACTTATAACCTTCAAAGAATCCCATGATCTTATCCATATTTTTATGAAAAATTATTGTAGATGTTAGTAGAGATATAATATTCTAAATTATATATATCTACAATAATTTATTTTTACTAACCTTTAATATAAACATGTATTTTATTTAAATATTGTTAACTTTTTTGTATTTTAATGATTCAATGTCGTTATAAGTGTTTATGGTCTGACACCACCATGTAATTTTTTTTATTATTTGAAATATTTTCTTCTTATTTTATTTTTTTAGTTTTTTCCATGGTTTCCATGAATTTAATAAATTATGGAGTTAATTTAAGTTAATATAACCTCAGAACACCATGTTACATGTGAGATATAGGCATGGTGTTAATCTAATTGGGGAAATGGAGAGTATGCCTTGGGTTTTGGGTCATTTACATGTAATTTTGAGTCAAGGGAGTGTTTTATACAAGGAATAAGTTGGGTAAAAATGAAAGAATAATATAATTTTCCTTTCATGTTTGTTTTTTAGTCTAGGTTAATCAGAAATAATTTTCTAGTGTTGTGGAGCATTTTTAGTGGTTGTTTTAAAAGACCACATGCACCACTTTTCCATTTTTCATAATCATTATTCTAGTATATTACCACATCCAATGAACTTGGATAGGGAAATCCTAACCTTAATATCTATGAATTTTGATATTTCTAGAGACACCCCATAGTATGGTGTCAATGGGAATTTTTTTTGGAATTTCTCATTCATTATTTCTAAAATGTCATTACTTTACAACTCTATCCCAATTAAATTTTTAGGGATTTCCCCTCTCATATTCTTTCCCTTACATTACCCAACCGTGGAGTGCACTATTGATCACCTATTATTCTCCACTCATTCAATTCTCCCACTTCAATTCTTTATTGAATGAATCATTATCTTTTATATTTATCTCTTCTTCCTTCTACCATTACCCCGATCATCCTTTTTTCATGAACTCTAAAGGATAGACAATGATAAATTATGGGATGGGATTGTCTAATTTTATTTTGTAGAGTTTTTAGGATTTGGATAATCTATTTTCACGTCTGTATGGTAATTCTCAATTGCAGGAGATGTGTTTTGAGTTTTTTGTGCCTCAATAAGATATGAAATTTAATTAATTTAATATATATTACATTCCATGAAATAATTTATAATTCATAGACACTTTCTTTTGAACATATAAATACATATAATAGCCATAATTGTATTTTATGCTATTTCAAATCTTCATGTACATGTAATGAGGTAAAATATGTATAGACTTAAAATTGTGACTTCGAAATTTAAAATTCATGCATTATAATTATTTTATAAAATTAATAGATAGTTTTTGAATTAATATTGATGTTTTAAAAGGGTTTCTTAGAAAAAATTGTTTTTCAAATAGAGAATTTATAATTTTTAAGTGAGTTTTTCCAAGAAAATGTTGCGTCAAAATCCTAGGAAATGGTTTTTTGTAATTGTAGCCTTTTTAGTTAATATAGTATCATTTTATAAAAAATGAATTATTTAGTAATGTATTTTAATTTATATTATTATAATTTGGTTCAATGGAACATTTACTTGTGATATATTATAGGCAATTTCTTAGAATTCATTCCTTCTTCTGAAAATATCATTTGTTATTTTATTAAAAAAATTATTTTTAAAATTTCACCCTTTATAAATATAATTATTTATTGTACATGACCTAAATTTTATCCCTAAGGTGTGGCTTTTTATATTGTTCAATTACATTGTGGTATGTAAGTATGAATTAAATAAAAACGAGGTTTTTTATTTTATTGGAGTAGGAAGTGATATAAAGTTTATTTCAAAATGAATTACTATTCTAAAATGATCAAATGATCTTGTGACAATTTTCTTTACCACATAAATTTATTATTTTCATTGGATATTAGGTTTCCATATAGAATTTTCAAATGGGTTCTATTCTTTCTTGCTATGCAGACACTATTTAGTAGCCTTGTAACACTTCTCTATATGAGGGTTTTACCTTAATGTACTATATGAGACTAAAACTGAATCCAATAGGGTTTTTATAGCTTTAAATATGGTTCCATTAGGTTCTCTCATGGTCCAATTACTTTAACATTCATGTTAGAGCCTAGGATGATTTCCACGATTTTTATTTCCCATTATAAAATTTTTAGGGTATCATAATATATGAACTATCATAATTTCATATTTTTATTTCCTCAAAAGGAACCATTTTTTTATCATTTATATTATCTTATAAATCATTAATATTTTTTATTCTAATATACTTGTAGTCGGGTTAGGTTGTTTTTTATTTCCCATTGGTTTATATAATTTGTTTTGTTGCAACATGATTAAATAAAAATTATATCATTCTTCTAAATGGGATTTGAATAGTGATATTATAAGAAGATTAAAAAATGGATTGATTTTGTTTATTCATTTATAAAATCCATCATTTACTATTTAATGGAAATTTAATTTAATTTTTTATATATTTATTTATTTAAATTAATGTTTTTAAAATTTATGAGCCACATTTTCTAATAATGTATTCATTGATTTATTTTAACATAATGTGTAAAATTATATTAATTATGTCCATAATAAATTATCATTTAAAAGTGAAAACACAATTTTTTATATCCTATGAACTAACTAGAAATTGTGAATTATTTTGTAAGGTTAATTTCAATGATTATTTTGTGAAAATGTTCAGGGATTGTTGGTTTCACAATGTGTAATAAATAAGATTTTATGAATGTGTATATGAAGGTTTTATATTATATTTATGATTCCTTATTTTTTGTCTTATTTTTTGGGTCGTTCTACATGTTTCATTGAATAAATTCTTTTATTAGCGAGTAACCATTGTCCACATAAAGGATATTTGAGCTATTTAAGTTATATTATGTTATATTATGATATCGTATCAGCCATTTCATCCTTATTTTTTTCTATACCATTATTATATATGTTAGATTATGAACATACATTTATGAGTTTTAATTAACATGTTTATGAACTATTTTCATTTTTCCATACATGTATCTATTTATTAGTTATGAATTGATGTATAATTTATTGATAGGTTATACCGCATTTTCAATAGATTAAATTTCTTATCATTATAGTTTTTATGAGTGTGAGAACATTATTATGATAAAATTTGTGATACATATTTCATATTTTTCTACCCTTAGGGATCTGGAAATATTTTCATGATAATTGGTTTTCCAGGTTGGGTCACAAAGTAATAATATTATAGTGGTTTATTAAAAATAGTATGAAAGACTGGGTTCATAAAAGTCTTCATGGTTTTGGATTCACTCTTATTTTATTTATAATGACTTTCATATAATAAATAGGGGTTTAAGGACATGGGAAGTAGGTGTGGAGATACTTTAGATAACTATTTTATGCTTTGTGACTGCGATTTATATTTTTCCTTAGATTTTGATTTTTATTGACTATTCTTGTTTTGTTGAGGTTTGAGCTGTTGGGATTTCTATCATTACTGGAATTCCATGACATTCCATGGGGGTTATTTATTGGAAATTTGGGGACAATAATAACAATGTAATTTGAATAATGAGTTTGGATTGGAGGAATTGGAAAAAAATGTAGTGACGAAGTACTAAATTTTGTCGAATTGTTTTTTAACTCTAACATAATTTGAAAATGTTCTATCAAACCATGTGGAAATTAAAAGAATAGATCTACATCACATTTGGTTTTTTTTACATAGACCCATTGATTCATGGATATTTTTTTGAACTCAATAACTGAAAAATAATCAAGGAGGGTCTGGTGATGTGTTGATATTCATGGATAGTATTGTAGTTCAAATAACTGTATAATCATTCTCATGAGCATGTTGTGAAGGTTGGTTATATGTGAGAATGGATTAAAAATATATATATTTATTTTGAAGTGAATTAGTATCTTTTATTAAAAAATATTTTTGTTGATTTTTTAATTTTTTACAGGAGGATGGTTTCAAAATGATATATAAAAATTGTTTTATTTTAAAATCAAATAATTTATTTATTTTTGAAGTGATTTTGACCCACAAAGATTATTATTCCAATAATGTTCACTATAAAATGAATATAAACTGTGTATTTGAAAATATTTTAATATTGAAAAAAATTTAAAATTATAAAGAGTTATATTTAATGGTATGTATCTCTTTTGAAATTTTATTTTCTTTTAACTGAGTTTTTCACCACATGATAAGGGGAAATGTTTTTAAAATAATGGATTTTTTGATGTGTTTCAAAAATATGAATTATTTTTTAGATTATAATTATCCCAAAATTGATATAGGGATAGTTTTATTTCATTTAGGATAGGTGAATGGGTTGGTTGCATGTGTCATGTTTTTTAAGCTCCTCCAAAATGTTTCATATAGAAACTTGGAATTTTCATAAAAAATATTACATCTTATCAGATTAATATATAATATATTTCATAAATAAATTCCTTATGAACATAATTGTTATCAATATCTGATGACTAGGTACAAATTATTTTTATATCATGAATGATCTTAAACATAAACTATAAATATATTCATATTTTTTAAACAACAATGACATGCTATACTGAAATCATTCTTGATAACCTTGGTAAAGGAACCAGAAGAAAGGGTCAGTTCTAAGGATCAGTAAGGGGTAACATGGGATATATCAATCAATGATCATAATAAGGAATTATATAAACATATGTTTATGAGATCATGAAAATTAAATATATGTGTCATACCCAATCTGTCAAAGATCATAAACACGATTCAATTCATAAATCATTATCATTTCGATGGAATGAATCACAAAATTAAAAAATCCTCAAAGACCAATCATGATCCATATTATCATTTAAAATATATGTAGAACCATAATTACAATAGAAGCCCTTTCAGTTTTCATGTTCAAGTTGTGATACCATCAAATATTTTTGGATCAGGAATCAAAATCTATGGATCTTGAATCATCAGATGATCCCCAAAGTGGTTCAATAACACTAATGTGTCCTCTATATTATATTAATAACTTCATTATATTTCCCATAGTGGAGATAGAATATCATCTTGTTTTTCATAATTATCTCATGAGATATAAATCATTACAAAATGAATTAGTGGGAGACATAGGTCCCACCGGTCACATAATCCACAAATTTTTATTCCATAAAATCATTTAACATTCATTATATCTTCATATCAAAACCTATGAAAATAAATGAGGTTTTATAATTATATAATCAATTAATCATAGCATAACCCATTAAAATAAATGGGTTTCATAATCATAACATCTTCATAATAAAAACAATTAACCACTAAGAGAATGATTAAGGATATTACCATTTAATGATATCTATAGTAAAACATAATAAACAAAAAAGTCCATTTTCTATGAATATAAATTACATAAAAATATCATTAAAATGTTCATGATGAAAACATCCTTTAAAATTGTAATTTACTTCTTCAAAATCTATAAATTACCCAAATATTTTGAAATAAATTTATTTGAATATTACCTTGTAATATTTAAAATTATCCTCTAAATAATTTATTTTTCATGATTATTGAAAATTTCATTCATCCCGTACATGTTAAAACAAATATTCATTTCATATTTTTGGTAAAAATAAAAAACAATTTTTTATAAAATAGAAGATTCCTTTTAAAACATTTCAAAAAATTCAAAAAGGATAAATTTTATTTGTAAAATATAGTATAGGAGAAAAGGTCTATTTTAAAATATTTTTAGAATACATAAATAAGAAATAAAAAATAATTTTGACCTAATCGAGGAATAAATTTCTTATTTTATACATTATTTTAGTATATTTAGTTATTAAAGAGAAAAAAATAAATTTAAGGCATTTATTTTAATGAAATAACCAAATTATAATAAAAAATCGTGTTTATTGAGATATATATATTAATATTAAATCATCTAAAACATAATCATAAAAAATCACGACTCATTGTGAGTATGTAACATAAAACCTTTACCTCTTTTATATAATTTGAACTGTAATCCTTGTAATAAGATAAATTTAAATGAGACAATAAAAATAGTGATAATATATAAAATCAATTTATAAAAATGAAAATTGGGTTGTATATGAATATCATAATAAAAAATAATTCACAACATACCATAAAAAACAATCAATATAGTTTGAGACAGAAATCCCTTATCTCAAGTCTCAAATTTATTCACACACGTTCAAACCTACTATATAATAAATATAGTTTTATTATAAATATATTAAATAAATATAATCATATATATCATAAAATGTAGGATTTATGTATTTAATTTTTTATCCATTTATTAATAATTTCTTGTTAAAATCACATTTTGAGCAATAAATTCTTTGTTTTCCCTGTATGTTTTGGTTTCATATTTTAAATACTTTTACATAAGAAATGGTTAATTAATATAAATAACTTTAACCATGATATAAATATCACATATATTCATTTTATATTTATCTATTTTAATCTAAAAAGGTTACATATATAAATATAATAACACCATTAATGGAGATGTTAGGTCATACATACACATGAACTCTATTCACATTCTCTAGATGGATGGAAGAAAGGAAAGGAAAACTTTAATTAAAGATAATAGAATAATTTTTATATAATATATATAATATATATTAATTAAATATATCCTTATTACCTCCTAGTTCAAAATATAATGAAAAACGTATTAAATAACTTCATGGAGGTGGTAGACCGCATGTACGAATAAGAGATGTTATGGCTTTCCAATAGATTGGAAGGTAAGAAGTGATATGTGAAATTACTATTCCATAATAATAATAATTTCATAAATATGTCATTTATAATTCAAATAAATCATTATATCCACCCATGAGTGGTAGTGATGAAAAATTAATTACATCAATTTGTGAGGAGGTAGTCCTCCACACACCCTATCGACATTTTCATTTCCCAATTAATAGAAGCAGAAATTAATATAAGTTATGAAATTAACAAAAAAACATAGTATTCTTTAGAGACTATTGTTATTATATTTTAATTATTATAACATGTTTTAATGTTCTAAATGAAGATGAAAAAATTAATAGCTCAGTGAAGAAAATTAACATTTGGTAGAAAAACAACCTTTAGATATCTTATAATTGAAAATCGGGTTAGATTTTTAGAAGACTAAAATAATTATAAATTGGGTAGGTATGTTGTGGAGTAATTTTTTAAAAGTTTCATCTCGAAAAATGGCTTATGAGGTGTGCAAATATGAGGGGAGGATGAACCCTATTATAATTGTGGGGGAGTGTAATTATTCCATATAACCAGAAGTTTTCAATAAATGGAAGACACTATCAAGAAATGTGCCTCCAATATTTATAAATAATTTATTTTTGGTATTATTTGGTTAAGAAGAATATCCACAAAAGAATATAAATTTTTCCAAATATTATTCCCTTAGCCTTTATGTCATCTTATTTTAAACATTTTAGTTTTCACCACATCAACTAGTCTCTTTTTATTTACCTAGGAATGTTTTAATTTAATAATAAAAATAAAATAATCCCCATTAGATATTTTTACCAAATGAATGAAACTATGAAATCCAATTTATTATATAATTGTTATATATTCATTGAAATTTAATTTTAACACATTAATATGTAATTCTCGAAACACAATTTTATCCTTAATTGTAATAATTAAATTTTTTACAATTTTTACATTTATTTATACCCAAATATAAATATTGCCTTATTATTTATTATAAATTATATTAATTCCAAATATGGAATCCATTTTATCAAATTTTATTCATATTATTGTAATAACATAATTAAAAATAAAACCCCAAAACACGATGATGAAGTAGTAATCGAAAGCAAACATTTTCATAAGTATAAATTTTTTTGTGTTTAAATTCAATATTAAATTTTTTATAATAATCTAAATTAGATTAATTCTAACATAATTTAATTATTTTTCTTTTATATAAATTTTTATTGTAAATTTAATGTTAAAATGATTTAAATGAAAAAAATTAATAAAAATCCACAATTTTCAATTATCATTATACAAATTAAACATTATTAAAAAAACAAAAAAAATCACTAAAACATTTTTGTAGCTCCCAAAATGGTAAAAATTTTCAATATAATTCTTCTTAATGAGAGAAATATTGTTTTTCTCAAAAAAAAATCATTTTTTTTGGAAAAAGCTATTTTTAGGACATATAATGAAATTAGAGAAATATTATTTTTTATCAATAAATTTTAAATATATAAAAAAATTAAATATTTTTTTATAATTTTATTATTCCCACTGATACTTCCATATTTAATTGAGGTTTTATAGTGGTCATGTAAATAAAATATTTATATTATTACATGGGTTGTTAAAACTTAGAGTTTCATGTAACATAAGATATTAAATAAATTGAATTTAATTGAAAAATATATTTAATAAAATCTCTGGGTGTTACATAATACCCCACATAAAATTAAATATACACTAAAAATACTATCACATTTATACAATCTACTGAGGATACATTTCCTTGATCATAACCTGAGGTTACCATGTATTTCATCATTTTTATGGTTTCTCTACAAATAGTTGACTATGTAAGTTGTTTTATTTCATAGCATGTTCTCTCTATGATCATGAATTCCCAATTTTTTATCTTCAAAAGTAAAATCTTGATCTATTGGTATAACATTGGAGTTTAGTAATTCTGAAGGATCAGGTATGAAAATATTCATGAGAGATATATGGAAGATATCATGGTCTTTAAAAATGATCAGTATAAGCAACAAGTTATATGCTATTTTCCATACTTAATGAGTAATATCAAAGGAGGAAATATACCTAGGTCCCAACATTACATTCTTCACAAATATCATAACATTCTTCCATGATTAAATTCATACAAACACATTCTTACCAATTTCAAATTAAATATCACATCTGTGATTATCAGTATGAATTTTATTTCAAATATGAAATGCATTGATTCATTTTTAAGGGATCTGACCTTCTCAAACATTTATGTATCTATATTAGAACAAGTATATTTCATTATCCTAATTTATCCCAGAACATTGGAGTTCTACATTACTTTACATAAATAGATTCATAAGGTTCCATCTAAATTCTTGAGTGAAGGCTATTTTTATAAGAAAACGTTACTAGAGGAATGTGTTTATCCCAACGAACCTCAATATCGATAAAAAATGATATTAGAAATGATCCATGTTTTGAGACATTATATCAAAAACACCATCATCATAATGATGATATGAAGTGACAAAACTCAACTTAGTATCATTTAATTACTAAAGAATTCACTAAAACATCTATGTGTAACATGGATTCCTATTAGAAGCAATGTAAATTTCTACTCCATGAAACATTAAAATATAATTAATGTATATCATGGATAGATGATCCTGAGATATTTATTATCCAATATAAATGACCTGTGATATGTTTTTTAAGTTATTGACTATAACCAATATATAATTCTTTAATTTAGATATTTTGGGGAGTCCAATGACAAAATCCATGGGGATATTTTCCCATTTTAATTTTGTTATGGTTAAGGGTTGTAACATCCCTTAATAATTTTAACTATCTACCTTAACAAGTTGAAATACCATTGCTCAAGAAAAAAATCTACAATATATCTATTCATGTTATCTCACAAAAAATACTATTTCAAATATCTCTACATATTTCTAGATGTAGGATGAATTCTTAATGAAGAAATATTTTCTTCCGCTAATAGCTCCATATTAAAATAATTTATTGATTGGAAAAATACACATTTTCAAAACCTTATAATTTCATCATTATACATGTTAAAATTAGGAACATTTATTGCCTTATTTTTTAGGCCCACATCTTCCTATTGTTCCTCTTTAATATTCACCTCTATTGAGGGTTGGATACTTATTTTAGTTAGATAATATTTACCCCCTTCATTCATTTTTTTGATCCATCATATTAGAATACAATTGTTTTTATATTTTGATATCCTCTTCATAGATAACATATCACAGTTCATTCCCTACAATTCATCAGTCGCCTCATTCACTTTACCATGGTGGTAATGTTTTGAGTAGTCCTAATCATTATTCAGCTCCAAACATCTTCTCTAGTTCATGTCAACCCCTTATATGTGAATATTTACTTTAAAATTTTATGATTGGTATATATATCACACCTTTCTCAATAATTATAATGCATCAATATCTTTAATGAAATAAACATCACAGATAACTCTAAATCATAAGTTCGGTACACTTTCTAATGGACCTTCAATTATTGTGAGGCATAAGCTATCACCATATTTTTTCCATGATAATGAATCCTAATACCTATATGTTTCATCACTATAGATAATGAAACCTTCTCATTAGTAGGGTAATGTAAGAATAGGTAAACTAACTAACCACATTGTTAGTTCCCCAAAATGTTATTCAAATTTACCTTTCCAAAGGAACTTCGATCCCTTCAATGTTATCTTGGTATATGGATTGGAAGATCATGTTAATATTTCTAAGAATCATAAATATTATCTTCTGAAATCAATAAAACTACATATTTTACACATAATGGTTGATATAAGAAAATTTGCAATAACCTCCATCTTTAATGGATCCACAAATCTACACTCTCTTGAGATTATATGTCCTAAAAATGAAATCCATTGTAGAAAAAAATTAGACATTTTAAAATTTTAAAATAGTTTATCATTTTTTGGAATCATATATAAAAATCTAATTTGATTTAAATACTCTTCCAGGGTTATTTAATAGATAATAATATCATCTATAAATCCAACCACAAACTTATCATGGTAATATTTGAAAGATAATTTAACTAAATCCATGATTATATTTGGGGAATTATTAAGATAAAATGGAACCACTTTATTTTAATAGTGTCACATAAATGACATATTTTAAATTTATTTTTAATTTATTTTCCATTAATCATTTGTTTTGGGGGTTTCCCATGCTTTTATTGTGGAATGAGTGAGTTTTCATGAATTGGGCCATACTGTGAGCCCAATTCCAAATTTAAAAATAAATTTTGTTTCCTTTATAAATAATTCAATTTTCAAAATTTTAATACATTAAAATTCCTACATGGAATCCCTTTTCCTATTAACACCACCATGTAAATTTGGATCATTTAAAAATCCATAACCAAGGTGTATGTGGGTTTTTATTTAAGGGATTGGGCCTACCCAGAAGCCCATTTCCAGTTTTAAAAATGAATTTTTTTTATCTAATAACATGTTCAATTTTAAGGATTTTTCAGTAATACCAAGTCTCACCCAATACCATTGAACACAGAAGCACGCCCAATATATTTACCACCCCTTTGGAGCTCTGTTTCATCTCAAATTAGTGCAGAACATTATAGGGTTTCTCAAATCGGGCATAATTGAAGAGGTAACTTCATTCCTTCTTAACTCTCTTAGTTCTTACTCTTTTTCCACCATTATAGTTCTTAAATTGACCCTTCCTCCTACTTTTAGAACCTAAATTAAATGAATGCCCTCCAAGTCTCCAAAAACCCTTTTGGAATCCCATTTTAAGGGAAATTTGGGGGAGGAACTTCAAAGAATCTCCAGTAGGTGTCTCTCCTCCTTAGTTCCTCCCCTTTCCATGAAGTTTCATTCAATTTCATTGATGTTAAAAATGACCATGGGTTAGGGTTTCTAAAATATGGTTTATCCTTGGGTATTATTGGTCAATTATTATGGTTTTAGGTTCAATCTATGTCAATCTTAGTGTGGCGATGGTGTGACTTGATTTTCCCACAGCGATTCAAGGGTTTCCTTTGATTTGGTAGGTGATTATTTTTGGTATTCAATCTTTTTGACCTAGATGCTATGTTTATGTAATTTTCATGTCTATTGAATTTAAATGTTGGTATAAAAATCGGTTTTAGTAGAAATAATAATCAAATGAATTTTAGGTGCCAATTTTTGGTGAAATTGGGGGTTTTTTATATAAATCTTTTATTGGTTCATTAAAGGATTCTCTCTAAATACTTATATGTTTTTATTGAAATTTAATATGGTGTAAAATACTATTTGTAATGTTTATCCTCTTTGGTTTTTTCTGAAAAAAATGGTTTTAATGGTGTTTGTAAAGAAAGTGAAGTTTTGGTGCCACTTTTGTGTGAAAATGGAGGTTTTACAACATTATCACTTCTTACTTGACATGAGGCTGCCATAAAATTGATTTTTCATTTTCATTGAAATTTTTGGGGCTGCCTTTACTATTTTTCTAACTTAAAAGTGTGCACATAGTGTACAAGTTGGGTTCTTAATTGGTTTTTGTGTGAAAAATAATACTGGATTTTGAGAAATTATTTTATTAAAAATCAAATATATTGTTGTGTGTTTTAAATTGTATAAAATGTGATAGCTACTGTAATAGGTTTATGTGACTAGTATTGGGGTTTTACATAAAAATGGATATGTTTATCATGTAGAAATTGTTTGAGCACAAAGAGGGAAGCCCAGGTACCTCCGTGGGGCGGATGTGTATTAGTTTGACTCGTGGAATGGATGAGTTTTGTCCATGTTCCACCTAGAATTTGGATAAAGACAACTCTAAATAATCTATGTGGATGATTATTAGGGACCACTAGGTTATGATTATGTTCCCTACTAGTGGATCATGCACAAGAACAGAATTTACTATGGTTACTTTACACCGCGGTATGAGGTACAGGGGGACCAAGACAATCTAGTGCCTAGGGGTGTTCCCGGTTTTGTTCCTCATTGTATTTGTGGTATTTTCCATTTTCTTGGGGTGTTTTTGGATGTAAAGTTTAGTAGATAACATGAATATTTAAATGTGTTATCATTATGAAATTTTTATCCTGAAAACTATTTTCAATTGAAAGTTTCATTTCTTGGAATTTATCACTGATTTTCTTGGCGTATTAAAACTGCTTGCTTTTTCACCTTGTATTGCATGACCTTTGGAATCATTGGGTAGTATCATATTGGAATTTGGATCACACCCTTCTTACTCCCCTTGGGTTTAAATAGAATTTATTATGCTTGACTCGGGTAAAGGGAAGGCTATGGGTGATGGTGGTTCAGGGTGTTAGTTCCCATCCTTTGTGTGAAGTTATGGAGACGACTTGTGGGTGATGACACCTTGTCATGTGGAGTCCTTGGTAATGTCTTCATGTTTCCTTTATTTGTATGTGTATCACTTGTATTGTCTTTAAACCAATGTATTCAGTTATGGTTTTTGCTTAAGACTTGTTTGGATCGAAAATTTCAGATTTATATTCTGGATTGTTTTTTAAGTTCAATGCTTTCATACTCGGGTACATTGTTCACACACCTGAAGTAATAATACCTGGGCACTTGTTCCAGACCTTGGGGATAGGGAATTCCCTTCGGGCCTTACCACATGCCGGGTTTGGTTCTTGTAATAGTGGTGACCAGATTCGGTTCCTGACAAAATGGTATCAGAGGAGGTTAATGTTTTTAGATTATGTTATTGTTTTCTGATGAGTCGTGATAGACAAGAGAAAGTAATGTCAGGGCTTGGGGTTTTGGTCATGAGTAGGGTGACTGGCCCACACCTCTTTTGGAAGACCTTGAGTCACCCGAGGACATTGGAATTGTTTAATTAACTTCACTTCCTAGTGAGACGTGTGGGCTGCAGACCCCACATGGACATCGGGTGGAGGTGGAGTAGTTTTTTTCTTTTATTACTAAAATGTGTTTATATTATTTATATTTGATGTATTTGATTAAATTTTTCAGAATTTTGGTATTGACTATTGCCTTGTGACTATTTCATTTTGTTGCAACATGCCTGCCCAGAAAGCTCCCACATGCCCACGGGAAGAATCCAGAGAGAGTTCTCCTACACCAATCGATTAGAAGCTAGTAGAGGCTATGGGTCAGGATTTCCAAGATCTAGGATAGGGACCAGATCCTACCCTTATTTCTACTCGGCCAGATGAGACGGGTCTTAGAGAAGATAAAGCACACGAGTTTCTAAAAAACCATCCTCCTACCTTCTGAGGCAGCTTAGAACCCCAAGAAGCATAGAAATGGCTCAAGAAGATTGAGCATATGTTTGAGTTCCAGGAATCCCCTGAGAAGATTAGGGTGAAGTGTGCCTCTTTTCTGTTGGAGGGTCCTAACCATAAGTGGTGGGAGTCAGTACTTCAGACTAGAAAGAATGAGCAGAATCACTGGGGAGATTTCAAGGCCTTATTCAATGAAAAGTACTTCCCTATGGTCTGGGAATATTCTAGGTCCCAAGATTTCATGGACCTTATTTAGGAAAATTATTATTTGATAGAGTAGCGAACTGTTTTGCTGATTTGGTTTGGTATTCCCTTGAAATCATTTCGAATGAACAACTGAAGGCCCAGAGCTTCTATAAAGTCTTGCGACCAGAGATATACTCCTAGGTTTCCTTGTTCAAGCTGAGGACCTATGATGAGGTCATTGACTAGGAATGTATGTTGGAGATTGACCGTAAAGGTAGGGTTGGTTTTTTAGGGATAGTGTTAGCAGTGGGTAGTGGTAGCACTTCAAAGAAGAAGAGGAAGTGGATGAATCAGGTGAATAAGAGAGGTTGCAGTTCAGTCCACTCCTCCAAGAAGTTTTTGTCTGTAGCTTCTGATGTGAGATCTGTTATGTGCCACCAGTGTGGGAAGTCGAGGCACATCTGACCAGCATGCCCTCTTCTTCAGTAGCCTTGTTACCAGTGTGGAGGTTTGGGGAATTTGCAGCGCTTCTACAGAGGGGGGGGACATCCACTTCCGAGTGGGGTAGGGTCAGTGGCTTTAAGAAGAGTGCCATCATAGTCTAATCCATCGAGGGGTAGGTGATTTCAATTTGGAGAATATGGTGGTAGGACTGGGTCATCTTCTAGGCAGAGCCAGTTCATGGAATAGCCAAAGACTATCGGTCTTCCTCAGGAAGAGGTTGGGCATCTCCATGTGGTGGATCAGGCACCAGAAAGATTATAGGCTGGACCATCGACAATTCGAGGTACCATTTTGATTGCATATTCATTGTCTGCTACTATTTTTTATATTGGCTCCTCTATTTCATTTAAATCTTCCCATTTTATGGACATGTTGAATTCTCCAACTGAGTTGATTTCTTTCATGTTGGAGTTGGTGACACCACTGGGAAAGAAGGAGCAGGGCCTCAAGTGCCCCTCACGTGCTCAATCTGTGTCAGGGGTTGAGATGGAGTGGGAACTTCAGGTTCTAGATATGGAACAATTTGAAATAATACTTTTAATGGATTGGAAAGTACACTTCCAGGCACACATTTGTTGCTACAAGCAGTGAGTGAGTTTCACAGCACCTGATGGGAGTCGTCAGGTTTTTAGGGGAGAATGGGATCCTCGGTTGGGTCTTGCAGGACCTCCACTCCCAGAGTAGAGAAGTCTTACCTTCCAGTTATCGTCGCTCATGCTAGAGGATGATGTTATTTCCCCTAGAGGTTCATTACCTCAAGTAGTGAATTAGTTTTCGGAGGTATTCCAAAAATATTTCTCAGGTTTTCCCCCAGAGTGGGATGTGAAGTTTTCTATTGATCTCGTGCCGGGAACACAACTGATTTATCTTCCCTTTTATCGCGTGGACCCCACCAAGCTGATGGAATTAATGATATAGTTGGATGACTTAGAATGCAAAGGATTTATTCTCCTGAGCGTCTCTCCCCGGGCCGCTCATTTGTTGTTCGTGAAAAAGGATGATGGATCCCTCCGGTTGATCATTGACTACCAAAAGATGAATAAGGTAACAATTAAGAACAAATACCCTTTTCATAGAATAGATGATTTGTTCGATCAATTGATGGGGGATAAGTGGTTCTCAGAAATAGACTTGTATTTGGGCAATCATTATCTCAGGGTTAAGGAGTCAGATATTCCAAAGATAGCCTTCTGAAGCAGGTACGACCACTTTGATTATTTTGTCATGTTGTTTGGATTTACCAATAATTTAGTGGTCTTTATGTCACTCATGAACACATTGTTCCATCAGTATCTCCATTCCTTCATTGTGGTGTTCTTGGATGACATTCTAGTGTACTCTGGATTTGAGGAGGAACACAAACATCACTTGAGGATCATCTTAGGCACTTTGGGAGATCACATCCTCTATGAAAAGTTTTAAATGTGCACTTTCAGTACCAGGGAAGTGAGATTTATAGGGAATGTGATCTCTATGAAGTGGGTTTAATTTGACCCCGAGAATATTATTGCGGTTATGTCATGGGAGAACCAATGAATTTTTATGAGATCTAGAGTTTCTTTGTCCTGGAAGGTTATTATAGGTGATTCGTTCGGAATTTCTCTCGAGTTTCTTCATCGATTACCACGCTCACTCGCAAAGGGGTGATGTTTGTATGAGGCCTAGAGTGTCAGGCATTGTTCGAGGGGCTGAAGAGGCAGTAGACTACCGGCCCCATTATAATTTTTCCAGAGGCTGGAAAGGGATATGTGGTCTATTTTGATGCTTCAAGTATGTGTCTTGGGTGCATTCTTATACAGGATTATCACATGGTGGCATACAGATCTCGCCAACTCTGACCACACGAAAAGAACTACCCAACCCATGACCTTGAGTTGACAGCGGTGATGCATGATTTGAAGAATTTGGATCCCTACATCTTGGGGGAGAAGTTTTTGGTATACTCTGATCACAAAATCTTGGCCTATATCTTCTCACAGAAGGACATAAACTTGAGGTAGCATCATTGGATCTAGTACTTGTAGGGGTTCATCTTTGAAATTATCTATACTCTAGGAAAGTATAATATGGTGGCATACAGTTTGAGTAGAAGAGTTCTAGTGTAGGATTTGAGGAAGTCCAATGATGAGTGGACTTTGATGGGGCTCTTTTCTCAGAAAAATGTGGGGACTAGGGATCACAGTGGAGGTGTGTTCTTGGTGAGTTTCCAATTGACTCATTCCCTCTTGGAGTTGATTCAGCAGGAACAACCCAGTGATGAGATTTTTCAGTGGTTGAAGTGGTTTCTTCTGGGTGGGAAGGCATCCCATAATTGGTCACTGTCTCCCAAGTGAATTGTGTGCTTCAAGGGCCATTCAGTAGTCTTGTTATCTCTGCATAAGGTGGTGATGGAGGATAGCCACCAGTCTGAGTGGGATGTCCATCCATGTGCCACCAAGATGTATTATGATGTTCTTCGGCAGTTTTGGTGACCTGTTATGAGATGATACATAGCGTACATAGTGTCGAGATGCTACACATGTCAGCTTGTGAAAACCAGGCATCAAAGGCCCTCTAATTTGCTCCATCAATTACCCATTCCTACTTGGAAGTGGGACGAGGTTTCCATGGACTTCATTGTTATCTTACCTCGTACAACTCAGGGTAAGAATTACATTTGGGTGTTGATTTATCATTTCACCAAATCATACCTCTTCATTCTGATCATAGATACTGCTAAAGAGGATGATTTGGGTTGTTTGTATCTTCAAGAGGTGGTGAGAACTCCTGGAATTCCATCAGCAGTTGTCCCAGATAGAGACCCCCATTTAACTTCTTGGTTCTTGGAAGGCCTTCATAAGGCCTTGGGGTCTCAGATTAAGATGAGCATGACATACCAACCTCAGACGGATGGTCAGATAGAGTGGGAGAATCAGATATTGGAGGACATGCTCCGTGCATGTGTCCTGGACTTTGGAGGTTCCTAGGATAGGCATTTGGGACTGGATGAGTTTTCTTATAATAACAGTAACCAATACTCGATTTGAATGGATCCATTGGAGGTGCTCTATAGTAGGCTTTGTCAGTCCCCCCTGTGTTGGGCTGAGGTAGGTGAGACCTCACTACTGGGGCCAAGTCTGGTGTAGGAGATATCTGAGAATGTATAATTGATCATGCATCGCTTGTTGACATCTCAGTGTCATCATAAATCTTATGCTAACTGGAGGCGTCGATACCTATATATTTTTGTAGGTGACAGGGTATTCTTGAAAGTGGCCCCTCATCTGGGCCATCGTCGATTGGGGAAGTTAGGGAAGCTGACGTCATGATATGTTGGACCTTTTGATATCAAAAATCATATTTGAAAGGTGGAATATTGGTTGGACTAACCTTCTCAATTGACATTAATACATGATGTCTTCCATGTCCCCTAGTTGAATAAATACAACCTGGATCTATCCCATGTGCTGAGTTGGGAAGAACTGGAGATAGAGCCTGACTTGTTAGTTTTTGAGCAGCCAGTGCAAATAGAGGACTCCCAAGAGAAGGTGCTTCGAGGGAAGTCTATTCTGTATGTCATGGTTCATTGGATGCATGGTAATGATACACATGAGACATGGGAGTGTAAGTCATGGGTTTAGGAAGAGTATTGGTTTATGTTTCTCGATCAAGTTTCATGTTGAATTTTCAGGACGAAAAGTTTTCATGGTTGGGAGAATTTCAACATACATGAAATATATTAAAGGTATTTTCCTTTATTTTTCATTCATACATTGTTTTGGGGTTTTCCCAAGATTTTATGGTGGAATGGGAGAGTTTAATCGAATTGGGCCAAACCGTGAGCCCAATCCCATATTTAAAAACTACTTTTATTTCTTTTATAACTCATTCATGTTCATCATTTTTTCATCCATTAAAATTCTTAATTTTCTTCCCCTGACCTATTAACACCACCATGTCAACTATGCATGTTTAGAGATCCAAAACCAAAGTGGATTTGGGTTTTTATTTAAGGGATTGGGCCTACCTGAAATCCCATTTCTAGTTTTAAAAATGATTTTTTTTATTTAATAACTTATTCAATTTTTATGTATTCTTTGGTGATTCCAAGTCCCACTCAATCCAATTGATCCCAGCCACGGCCCGAGCCTCTTTCTACCCTCTTTGGATCTCTTATTCTTTTACCATTAATTCAGAACATTATAGGGTTTCTCAAATTGGACAGAATTGAAGAGGAAACTTCGTTTCTTATTAACTCTATCTATCCTTACTCTCTTTTATCCATTATAGTTCCTGATTAGACCCTTCCTCCTCCTCTTCAAACCTAAAATCCATGAAATCCTTACAAGTCTCTCAAAACCCCTTTGGAATCCCATTTTAAGGGGAATTGGGGGGAGGAACTTCAAAGAATCTCAAGTAAGTGTCTCTCTTCATTAGTTCCTCCCCTTTCCATAAATTTTCATTCAATTTCAATGAAATTTCAAATGACCAGGGCATAGGTTTTAGAACCTAGGGTTTGATCTAAGTCCCTCTTGGTGTGGCGGTGGTGCGACTTGAATTTCGTATGGTGATTCAATGGTTTCATTTGATTTGGTAGGTGATTCCTTTTGTTATGCAATATTTGTTACCTAGCTACTATGTTTATGATATTTTAATTTCTATTGAATTTTAATTTTTCTGAAAAAATTGGTTTTAGTGGAAATTATAAAGCAAATGAATTTTAAGTGCCAATTTTTGGTGAAATTAGAGGTTTTTCATATAAATATTTTATTGGTTCATTAAGGGATTCCCTATAAATACTTAGTTGTTTTATTGAACTATAATAGAGTTGAAAATAATGTTTATAATGTTTATCCCCTTTTTGTTGTTTCTGAAAATATGGGTTTTAATGGTGTTTGTAAAGAAAGGGAAGTTTTGGTGACACTTTTGTGTGAAATGAAGATTTTACAACGTTATCACTTCTTGGTTAACATGGGGCTGCCCTAAAATAGATTTTTTTCCATTGAAATTTATTGGGGTGCCTTTACTATTTGGGTAACATAAAAGTGTGCACATAGTGTACTAGTGGTGTTCTTAATGGGTTTTGTGTGCAAAACAATACAGGATTTTGAGAAATTGTTTCTTTAAAAATCAAAGTGTTCATTTTGTGTTTTAAGTGGTATAAAATTTGATATCTACTATACTGGTTGTATGTGACCATTAGTGGTGTTTTACATAAATATGGATATGTTTTGCATGCTTAAATAGTTTGATCACAAAGGGGGAAGTCCGGGTACCTAGGTGGGGCGGATGTGTACTAGTACAACTAGTGGACCAGATGTGTTTTGTCCCTGTTCCACCTATCATTTGGATAAAAAAAACTCTAACTAAACTATGTAGATGACGATTGAGGACCACTAGGTTATGGGTATGTTCCCTACTAGTGGCTCGTGCATGAGAACCGATTTTACTATGGTTACTTTTCACTGAGGTATGAGGTTGAAGGGGCCTGAGACTATCTAGTTCCTAGGGGTGTTCCCGATTTTGATGATCATTGTATTTTTTGTATTTTCCCTAGTATTGGGGTGTTTTTGGAATTAAATTATGGTGTATAACATTCCTATTTAAATGTGTTATCTTTCTGAATTTTTTTTCTAGAAAAATATTTTCAATTGAAAGATGCATTTTTAAGAATTTATCACTTCTTTTCTTTGCGTATTAAAATGGTTTGCTTTTTCACATTGTATTTCATGCTATTTTGAATCATTGGTTGGTATCATATTGGGATTATACTCATACTCTACTTACATCACATGGGTTTAATTAGACTTTATTATACTTGACACAGGTAAAGGGAAGGCTATGGGTGATTGCGGTTCCGGGGGTTAATTCCCATCCTTAGTGCGGAGTTATGGAGACGGTTTAGGGTGATGAACCCTTGTCTTGTGGAGTCCTTGGGGATTTCTTGATGTTGTCTTTATTATTATCTAAATAAATTTTATTGTCTTTACACCAATGTAATCAGTTATGGTTTTTTATAATGACTTGTTTGCCTTGAAAATTTCAGATTTATATTCTGGATTTTTTAATGTTTTATGCTTTCATACTTGGGTAAATTATTCCGAAACCTATTGTAATGATACTCGGGAACTTGTGCTAGCCTGTGTGGATAGGGAACACCCTTCGGGCCTTACCATGGGCTGGGTTTGTTTCCAGTAATAGTGGAGACCATATTCAGTTCGTGACACATAGTGTCCTAACCATATAAAAAATGTTGTCTTGAGTATATCTTCCTTCTTGAAACTCCATTGATAATAAACAGAATGAAATTCAGTTTGTGTAAAAGTGTTGATCTCTATATATTTGATCAAATAAGTCATCAATATGGGTTATAAGATGATTTATTTTGATTGTGAAAATTTATATTTCAAGATAATCAATTTAATGTCACGTCGATCAATATACCTATTAAAAATGAATAGGTTCTCACTATGGTGGCACCCATATCCGAGAGAATACCTTATCATGAGTAAACTAGATTTTCTTATACAATTACTACAACTAAATCAAGGTAATTATATTGGGTGTTTTGATATAGGTGTTTCACTATATATCAGTTCTTTAGATAACCAAACTTCATGATTCAGTGGAATACTAGGAAACACTTTTGGAAAGACATGAAAAAATATCACACACTATGAAATTCATTTGTCTTTAGTTGATCACCAACAATATCAGATAAAAAACACTTCTAAATAGAAATAAAGGAAAATTCAATAGATTTTATTTTCATTGGATGTTCAATTTTATAGTCACACTATTAGATGGTCATATGTTTGTTTGGAATATCAAATGGGACTTCCCATTAATTTTGATGGGGGATTTATTACCAGAATCCCAATATAATCCTAAGACAACATCGTGCCCAACCATAGGTAGAATATTTATATCTATAGGAAGAACATTTGCAGAAACATTAACTGGAGAAGAATCATATATTTGAGATGAGATCAATATACCATCAGGTATTTCCACTATTATTTCGATATATAATACTTATGAAAATCAATGAACATTACTAAATACTTTTCATGGTATAAGGTAATTTATATACCTAATATAATACAACATACATAAATATTTCTGAATACCTTTCACAACCCAAATATTATTGATTTTTAATAAATACTTAAAACCAAAATGGTCTCCATTGTTGTTAGGAATCATCTGTTAGAGTGACAAATCATTCATAGAATATCTAAGTAATGACACCATCTTCAAAATCAACTACACATTAGGATTATTTTTTGACACTCAAGGTAATCATATATTAAAAAACTTTATGATATTTCATAAATATTTTTCATTTTCAAAAAATATAACCCCCTAGAGTGTCAAACAATCTGCTAAATAAGGACCATATTCTTGAACTGGGTGACAATCGAGTAAAATCCCAATGTAACATTTTCATTATTATTTCCCCAAGTTAACATTGAACCATATACACATACCCCTATAGTATACATTAAGGGATTTAATTTCATGGAATCCACTTCATATATCCTTCACAAAAATTAAATGATTTTTTGACACATTTTCTTACCCTTTGGCTTATCCTTATACATATCCCTGGGGATATCACTAAATTATTCGCATTACAATTTACCAAGGTTAACTAAACCTTTCCTTGATATCAAATATAGTAACCCAAAAATTTTATACATAATTATTATATATTGGAATATGAATATTGATTACATTTTACAAATACACAATAGAGGGCCATAAATGTTAAGTGTATTTTGAGACTAGTTAGGTAGTCTTCCTATTTCATGAAATATATTCTACATCACCCAGGAATATCTTCCCATTTAGTAAACTTCATATAAATACCATATATAAATCCTTATTTATAACCTAGGTAAGGATACATAACCAAGGATTATATCATATACTTCATAAGGGTAAACATTGTAGATATACATCAATGAATATAAGAAGGAATAATAAAAGAATAAGGGTATGAAATCATAAACATGAAAAAAAAGGTTCATACTAAATATATAAAAGATTTTAAAAAAATTTCATGGAATAAACCATTGTTATATTAATGAAATAAATCATATGAGTAATAAATCACCATAAATAAATCATGGACCTTAATTTCATGTCATATAAATTTGGAAAAATCATATGTATAGGAACCATTTCATATTTCATTGTTAACAATGGATAACATCAAATCATAATGGATCAGGAATCCCTAAATATCTCTCATAATATAAATTAATACGAATAAACACCAATTTCCCATTTTAGATCAATCAAATTTACTTGTTTCCTATTGTGGATCCATCGCATCATCACGTCTCCAATTTTAGATCAAGAACATTATATTGTTTACCATAATTTACACCTAAGATATAAATCTTTTCAAAATGAATTTAAGTGATATATAGGACACACTTATCAAATAATCAATAAATTATTGTTATATAAATTAATAAAAAATTCATCAAATCATCATATCATTACCCATTTCAAAGAAATAGGGTTTTATAGTAATTTCATATATACATCATAACATTTACATTGGATAAAGAAATGGGTTTCATTTTCTTCACATCATCATAATCAAAAACATAAACCATACTGATAAATAATAATAATATTACCCTAAGATCATATCCCACATGAAATATAGAAAACACCAAAGGTTTTTGTTTTTAATGAATATAAATTCCATTAAAATATTATCAATACATTATAGATTAATATATATTTTTCATGTTGAAAAAACATTTTTAATGAATAAAAACATCACATGTAAGAGTGAAACATTTTAATTTAAGATAAACATGAAATACTAAAGTGTAATCATTAAATAATTTTTTGATCATGATTGAATAAACATATGTTCTTGTCGTATACATTAATACATATATTTTTTCACAATTTTCTAAAAATGTGAAAAATAACACATTCATTAAATGGAAAGAAGGATCCTTTATAAATTTTTTTAATAAATAAATAATGGATAAAAATATCTTTTGGAACTATTAGAGTGTAGTAAAAACATAAGTTAAAACATATTTTAAAAAAATACACAGAGAAAAAAAAAATTGATCAAAAATAGGAATAGTCTTTTTTCTCCTAAAAGAGTTATTTTTTGATAAACAATGATATTATACCATAATACCATTACATATTTCATATCTTTTCAATTGTAATACCATGTATATAAAAAAAAGTTAAAATTAAACATTAATTATCATTATAATAATTATTATCAATATATAACATGTCTAATGGGTTGCATATATAAATTAGAAAATTAATTTGGTTTATAATTTATCATAAATCCAAATGAAGAGGATTTGTGGCATAAATCCCTTACCTGATATCTCAAATTTTATTGCACATATTAAATGTGCATGTATAAAAAATATAGGATTATTATATATATATATTAGAGATATTTAATCATATATTCTATACCATATATGATTTACATATGCCTTTTTATTACATATTCATTAACTCTTAATTATTAAAATCATGCATCGGGTAATTACTACATGTTCAAAGAATATTTAGGTTTGGTACTTTTAGTCATTTTACATTGTTAATGGTTCCATAATCTCCACAATGTTAAAAATTATATAAAAATTATATATTTAAATTATATATTCATTTTTTTATTCTAATAAAGTTATAGAAATTAAATTCATTACATTGTTCAAGGATACTATCTAGCATACTTATGCATGAAACCTGTCTCTATTGTCTCAATAGATAGAAAAAAAGATAGAAAAATAATAATTCACCTAAAAATGATTATTTTTATTTAATATAAATAATATTTATTTATTATATTTTTACCTATTACTAACCATATAAAAATAAAATGAAAAATGTATCACATTACTTCTTGGATGTGGTAGTCTAAATGTATAGATGAGTAATTTAATCATTTTCCAAAAAATAAGAAAGAAACAAGTTATAATAGATAAAATAATTAAAAATGTATAATTATATATTAAATATCATATATATATATATATTTATATTTTAAATTAATCATTTTACCCAAATGTTAGTGGAGGTGATGTATAATATTTTACATCTGTTCTTGAGGTTATATTCCACCATACTCGTGATCTACAATTTTGTTTTTCCATTTAATGGAAAAAGTGATATATATAAGTTATGATATTAACATAAAAATGTTTCATTTTATGTTATATACTTGTGTTTTTATGTTTGAATGATTGAAAAATTAATGATGGGGTTAATAGAACATATAAACAAAAACAACATAGAGAAGACAATTACTTTCTCTTTGAAAAAACTCATTTACATGTCTTATTAAGGACCCCATGATTGTTATTTTGGGATGAAAAGAAGCACTATGATGGGTATAAGGATTTTATGAAGATACTATAACACAGTTTATTAAAGAAAAATATATTAATATGTGTGAATTAGTGAGGGAAGGATGTCTCCTTTTATAATTGAGGAGGTTTGGAATTTTTTTAAATACCAAGAAATATTTAATAATAGAAACTCACTCTCAAGGAATGTGTCTCCAAATTTTGTAAATAATATATTTATAGGATTATTTGGTAGACCCACACATACGATACAAAAAATAACAAATTTTTAAAACTCTCTTCCCCTTATTCTCAATGTTTACTCATTTTTACCATTTTAGTTTTCACTATTGTAAATAATCTCTTTTTATTTACCAAGGTAGTTTATCCATTAATCCTAAAAATAAAATTACCATTATTAGATAATATATAAAAACAATTATAAATATATAATCCAATATATTAAATAAATATCCTATTTGAGTTGTCAATTAAATTTAACACATGCATATGTAATGTGCAAAACCCTGATAGAAATGTAACTATAATAATTTCTTTATTTTTACTATTTTTACTATTTTTTATGAAAAAAATTAATATAAATATATTATTTAATATTGATTCTGATTACTAAAAGTATATAATACATTTTATCATATAAAGTTAATTGAATTGGTATAATTTAATTTCATATAAAGCACATGAATGTGATGAAAAATAAATCTTCCAAAGATACAATTTTCTAACGTATAAAATATTTTAATTAAAAACTAAAAAAAATTATATTAAAAATATAAATTGAATAAAATATAACATATTTTACATTCTTATAATTATTATTTTTAAATATATAGAACATTTTAAATTATTTAAATGAAAAGTATGTTTTCAATAAAAATAGTATTTTCACTATTCATTAAAAAAATGTATTGAAAAAAAATTGACAAAATTAAACCTAATATAATTTTAACCTTTTTATTCCAAATGGGATTTTATTTATTTAATTAAAATTTCTAAACATGGTAAAAATTATTTTTATAATTTTTAAAAAAAAAACAATAATTTTTTTTCTGGAAAAATGTTTTTTCAGGCTATTTAATGACATTACTAAAAATTAAGAAATTTTTATCAATTTTATTTCACAGTATGATATAATTAAACATAATTTTTGTCATTTTTTTAGTTCCAATTCATATAGAAAATTATAATTTTTAGGTTATAGCAGTCATGCATGAATAATAATAATAATAATAATAATAATAATAATATATCATAGTTCATTAAAACTCAGTGTGGGTGTTACACAATATATTGATTAAATTTTATTTATTTTAAAAAAATTATTGAATTTTTTTTGCTGTTAAGGATTATGTTTAATGGTATATATTTTTTCTTTAAGGGTAATTCTATTCCAATTCTTGGTTCTCCCTAGACACTGTGTGTAGTGGGAGGAGATTGTTTCTTCTCTTGATTCTATAGTTATAGGTCATGGAATTTTCTATGAAATTGGTTTCCAAAAATATATAACTTAAAATCACATATTTTTATTTGGGATTTATGTATTTTTTTCCATGGATATCATATTGTTTTTCAGGGGTGATGGTCAGTTTTTGGATTCAGGAGTAATGGTTTTTGAGATGTTAGGGGTTTTATAATAGCATTAATTGTTGTGTTCTTTTCCATATATATTTTGTAAGGAATGTATTTGGTAGTCTATTCATGTCTAATTTCATTGTAACTTGTGTTGAATTATTTTTTATGATCAATTATATAGGGTTATATGCATGGGGGTTTGGTTGGATGTATTGAATATGCGAATGATTAGGGTACATTCATGAGTTATGTATATGGGTGTTTCTTTCCAGTAAGACACTAGGAACTATCAATTTTTTACCTATGTTGGGTTTATTATAAGCATGTGTTCTATAATAATGGAAAACATTAAACACTAATGTGGTGTAGTAACCAAAGGTTATACCAACATTTTTCTTTATTTATTCATGTTATTTACTACTACATGTTTGGGATATTTTGGAATTTCATGGTTTGGGTGATAGGATATTGTGATTTACTAAGGTTACCTAATTTTAAGGAAATTAAGAAGGATTTTGGTTATAATCCAATCATGAATTTAGAGAGATTATCCTAATCCTTGGGTTTTTTTCATGTAATTATTTATTTCTCCTTAAGGTTTTCAGGAGTTTTTGTAGTTACAGTGTAACAGTCATTTCATGAAGTGTCCTTCCATTTCATAAGAGGCCTATGTTAGGTATCCATTATCCTATAGATTTAGGTTTCATGTTAATGTTATTGAATTTTCATTAGTATTTATATTTTTCTTAGGATTTTGGTAAATCCTTTAGAGAAATTTTCGTTTAGTCACTTCTTTATTATGGTGCCCTTATATGTTTAAAACTACCCCATAACATAAAATAAGGTGTTGAGCTTTTAAATTTTCATAATTATTACTATTTTTTAAAAAATACACATTATTGAATATAATTATTAATAGTGGGGAGAATTTATCCAGCCCTATGTCACAATTATTTATATAAAAAATTATTTCAGTCTATTTTATGTTTTTGAAAAACAAATTCATTGTTTATTTGTGTTTTGGACATTATGGATTAATGTTTAAGGTAGTGTGACATCACTATTCCATATTTAATGAGAACAATGGACATAGTTTTAGTCTATTAGTAAAACTGGGGAACACACCTAATGGGTGGGAATTTTCGTGGTATTTTTCTATGGATGATTACCTATCAAAAAATCACATGTCTCAAAATGCAAGGTCTAGACACATTGGGGTTTGTAGTGGGGTTAGGGTTTTTGGGTAATCCAAATTGAATCATATATATAATGAAAAGTTCATGGTTGGAATGTTTTGAGACCATGTGCCACACCACTTCATGGTGCTCACTCTGTCAATTTATTGACAACACTATCCAAATAACCCATTTAGAGTGAGACTTCCCGTGTTGGATAACAATATTTAGTTTCCAAAAGGTAAACCACATCATACTACCTAGGGGACATGTTGGGATAAATTCCCTATATATTTACTTTTTAATTTAAATTATTCTACCTTCTTTACAACCATCTTATTTTTTGGAAATTTATTTGATATTCCCTTCACTAATCTATGTTCCTAAGACATGGATATCTCTAATTATCCCTCACCTTCTTATTTCTTAATTTCATTCCCCTCCAACTAAAATTTAATATAGAATTTTTTGGTAATCTACTTGTTTTATTTTACTCTTTTAATCCATCACCCATTACCTATATTTTCCTTCTTTCAAAAAATATAATTTATTTGGGGATCAAAATTAGATTTTTGGGTGGTTCTAGTCACATGGATTTATGAGTATAGGGTTTGGAGAATATTCTACGTTATCTCATTGAGATTCATTCCCTAATGGGGAAGTGTTTTTAGTTTTCTCTATTTGAATATGGTAAGTGTTACATTTAAATTCCATTATGTTAGTTCATGTAATAATGTTGTGTGACTGAAATTTTATCATTACTAATGAATGTTTATTTTTTATTATTAAAAATAAAAAAAATTCATAAATAAATCACATGTCTAAATGTGATAATTATAGTTAATAACAATATTAGTAAATCATATTTCGATTACTATTTATCTATTTTATGTTTATAAAGTTTTATGGTTGATTTATATATATTATGTATTTTTATTTTATTTTAGTTCAACCATTTATTCAATGAAAATCATTTTTCATCAAATTCATTTGAACTATGATTTTTATAAAGTCCTATGAAATTTTTAAATCTATTTGTTTTATTAAGATGTAAAATGAAATTTTTATAGTTATATTAATTTATAAATACTCATAAATTTTAATGTAATGCATTATAATTTTTTAACATCTTATGATTTATGAAATATTATATATATTCCTTAAATTTCATTCTAGTTGAAAAATAATTATTATGAGAAATTAACCCTTATGGGTAAATAACCCTTTTGGAAAAAATGGTTCTTATGGATAACAATATTATTATGGTGAATTTATCCTTACAAATATCTCATTCATATGGGTTTTTTATACATAAGTAAAATTATCTCTATATAGAGAAAAAATGATAACTTCATTATTTATATTTCATTAAAATATTTTTTTCTTTTATTATTAATTTCTTAATATTTTGATTCAGTACAATATTATATGATTTGTTTTATCTATTTTATTAATTTCTAATATATATATATATTTATGATAATAATGTTATTAGAACTGTTTCTGAATTGTTTATTGACAGAATAACATAGGAAATGTTTTCCCAACATTGCAAGAAATAATTATACACATGAAATTATATTTACATGATTATATAATATTTAACCAGGGAAATCAATGGTTTGTTCTCAATAAACACCCTTGTGGTAAAGATTTTTCATTAATTTATGGTAATATATTTACAATTAGATAATATTTATTTGAATAATTTTGGAATTATTTTAGATTTTAGGGGAATAAATATCGATATTGAAATGAAGATGAAAATAATTTTCTTTAAACCCCTAAAAAATATCATATTCTATATATCTCAAACTATGATATTTTTAATTATTGAGTTCTTCTAATTATCATAAAGATTCAAAGTTATTTATAAAGAATTATGTGATAATGTATCCTATTATTCACCAACATTACTTTATTTTTCATTCACTAGTTTAGAAATTATATTATTTTAATTTTGTTGTATAGTTTGGTGATGTAATTTTATACATCATGTTGTAGCTCAAATCATATATAGTTGGTCCTATATTAAAATCTAGTGGCTTGGTTAAGCTAACCAGATAAATAACAAGGATAAAAAATGTTGTGTTTGAATCTGAAAAATTAATAGGTTAGGGTTTCCACATATAAATGTTTGGAATCTTCCAATAATTATAAATATAGTGTTATATGTTTGGTTTTTTCCTTTGTAAAATGATTTGTGCAATAGTGTATCTCGCTACTCTCCTTGAGTTATAGATATTTTTAAGAATATATATAGACATATAGATCTAAACTACATTAAAAATATTGGTACTCATATTATTTTTTTTATTTTACCTCTATTGTATACATAAACCATAAAATTACACTATACATTCTTTATTTATTGTAATTATATGTTTTTATAAAATCTTATTTTAATAATTTTTAAAAAAAATTAAAATTTTAGTCACCCACTTACTAAACCATCTTTTGAAATTTTAATAGGCAAATAATTCGTATTATAGGCTCATCATAAATGATATTTTATTTATATTGTATGTTTTTTTGTAATAATAAACATTTAGAATCAAAAAATTGTATAATTTGGATATTTAAACTTTATTATAATATTAAATATCCATTTTTTGTTATTTTGTATCATTTTCATGGTAATGACTAATTGATGATACATTATCTATTATGAAATTATAGGAAACTAATTTTTTTGAATCATCTAAGAAAACCCAATTATCAGGAATGAAATATTATAGAATTTATAGAATATTGGTATTTCTAATAAATATCATTATACAATATTGGACGGTAATGGAGATCCCTTATAAAATAATGGAATATTAACTTGACATAATAACATTTAAGGATGATACCAAATATATAAAAAAATATATAGTTATGAACTTTATTATCAACATATTATGTGTATGTTTTTGTATAAATATATCATATTTTAAATATATTTAATAAATTATTGGTCATTGAATTTCACTCAAGAAGGAAAAAATAATCTATTTAAAAAAACTCAGTATTTATAGTGGATAATTTGATGAATATAAATTTGTTGATCATGAAATATTTATCATGATATACAACCAGTACACAAAAATATGAAACATCATGGTTACTTTAATGGATAAGTTAAAGAGGTGTATTAATATAGAAAAAAATGCATTTATAATTCCACAAAAGGTGTCATAAAAGAAATTTGGTTGTTCAAGAATGTAATGATTTTTCATAGTATACCATTCATGAATTCATTGATTTTTAATTTTTTATGAACTCGAGTTTAGAATAATGATAGTAAATCATATTAAAAAAATGAAGGGAATTTATTTTTATTATTATATATATAATTGTTAGAAATGTTTTAGAAAATGTGTATGTTCATCACATTATAAGAATAGAGTTCAATTAAATCAAACTATAATGGTTACACAAGGATACATGAAGAAGTTAAAAACATTAAATGAGAGAATATTGAAAAATATGAGAAAATATCAACAAAAAATTTTACACTAGTGAATATAATCATTATTTAATATGAAAATTATATATATATATATATAATTATAGAATGTAATTATTTATCTAGACTCTCAGAAGCTAAATGCTCTATGAAAAGAAAATAATTATTTCATTCGATGAATAACTTTATATGATGGATGGAGATACATAGTTGATTATGATTCATGTAAGGAGTTCGAAAGAGAGAATCAATCTATTAATGTAACATTAATGTGAAAATAATATCTGTAATCATTTTAACCTCCTCATTTACACACATAAAATTGTTTGGAAACTCTTACAAAATAACATGTTCAACTTATAATAATATACACAAGAATATATATATATTTTTGAATGATTCATGTGTATGTATAGATATTTCTAATTCAAAAATTGATAATAATTCTAACTATGAACCAATTAAATTAAAGAGATAAATTCATCCCATGGTTTGAATCAAACAAATGTGGAAAATATTTCAAAAATGTATATGTGGATTACTAAGGATTTCAGAAATGATTTTGTATAAAAGGTGAAACTGGTTCTGAAAAAAATGAAATATTTTTTATCCTCATAATGAAAATATATGAATGATAAAATAAATTTTTTATTAGAAAATTCCTATAAACAAGTAACAATGACTAACTAATTCAAAAAAATCATTTAGCACATAAGATAAAATTTATGATGAATAGGAATGTATTTACCTGTCAAATGGGAAATGAAAAGATGATGTTAACAGTTTGAATAAATCCTTTACTACATTAAATATTTAAATTAAAATTCTAGATGAGTATATGGAATTAAAAAATATGAATCAAATTATGAAAAGTATGAGCTTTATTTTATTTCATAAAATATTAAAACAAATTTTGAAGAAAAACGTTTTTATATAAAAACAACTCAAATATTATTCCATTAAATCACTAAGTGTTGTTTATTTAGTCATTATGTATATGGTTACACTTTATATAATATTAAATATTTTTTTATACATGCCCATATATTTCTAAATATTTTTTAAATAATAATCAGAATTATTATTATGAACAAGGGGAACCTAGGGGTTCTTAATCATAAATTATTAGACCTAATATGATCAATATTCTCATGTAAGTACTTTTAATTTTGGAAAATATATATAACCATTCATATTTTAATAATATAGTATGCGAGAATATAGTTTAAATATCCAATTTATTATTTTTTCTAATGACCGTGTCTTCCTATTTTTATTCTCTAATTTAATATCATATACATAATATCTTTCTACATTTTAATTCACTATGAAAATTTAGATTTTTTTTAATATAATTTATTTTGTATTATTTTTTGGGGATCTTAATGATTTATATAGATTTATCTGTTATCATCAAGGATATTTAAAAATTAAAAAATATGTTTTGAACATTTTACAATCTAGTTGTTCTAATTCATATTGAAAATTTATCAATGCTCTCAAGAGTGTTAATAATTTAAATATATCTATTTTTTAAAAAAAATCAAAAAATATATATTATACAAGAAGGTACTAATGCCATTTTATATTTATTATAGTATAAGCATGTAGTTTTACCACATAGTTTATTATTGATTAACACGGGGGAGTATTTTAATAGATAATATATTTGTTTTAGGAAGAATCATTTACTAATAGGGTGATTTATTTTTAATTTGTTTGACATTTAAAATTTAAAATTGAAATATATAGGTTCATAAGAAGTATTTATTAATGTGGAGCTTAAATGATTTCTTTTCTAAAATACTTTGATTTTTTATAATTTCTAATTTCTCATGATATAATTATGTGAGGCTGAATTATTTAATTATTATAATAGTTTAAAATTTAGAAATTGATTTATTTTCAACAAAAAAAATATTTTTATGTTACTTGTAGTCATATTTTTAAATTTTAAATTTTATTATATTTTTTAATAAATTTTTCAAAGGAAATTATTTTTTATAATTTTATTGAAATATAGTTTTTTTATTTTCCAAAGGGATGTAAAATGATAATGAAAATACTATATCTCAATTGCTATGAATTTTTTAAATTTATTTTTTTAATATTGACCATTCATCAATTGTTTTACAAATTTAAAACATATTTAAGTTGTTTAATTATATTTTTTTCATAGTATTTTTATGTAATATGTTTTTTATTCATTAAAAAATGATTATTTACAATGTTTGTTTATAAAATTTTATATTTTACGTCTTTATGATTTTTTCTAGTTTAAACTTGATTTTCATTGTTATTTGATTTTTTCATATGAATTAAGATCTCTCTAAATTAATATGAAATTTGAAAAAAATCAACAAATTTCAAAAAAATTATAAGAAATTTCTAAAAATTATACAAATATTTTCAAAACTATATGATTTTTTCATTATAACGGTTTTCAGGTAAATACTTAAAAAGGATATTTTTACTCCTAAAATTTATAAAAAAATATGCACAGAATTTTTAAATTTCATTCTTATGGGGATATTTCATTTATTGAGAAATTTATTTTAAGGGGAATTAACCCTTATCAGAAAAATGATTCTTATTTTTTTGATTGTTCTTATGGTGAAAGGATCATTAGAGATATTTCCTACAAACATGATTTTTATTATTATAGAAAATGATGTAGATATATATATATATATTATACTTTTGTATTTTACATTACATCAAAAAAAATTATATTGTGGTTTTTTCTCTTTTTAATATATTTATTCTCTACAAATATTAAATATTTATTTTTTGTATTTTATTAAATTACAAAATTCATTTAAATTTTACTGATATATGGTGAATTGTTATTAAATTTTCTAATAAGAGAATAAAATTGGATTATATTTCAATATATGTATGAATTTTTCACATACTAATAATGATCATTAAATAATTATATTGTCTCCAAAAAGTGAAATCAGATGTTTTTTCTTAAGAAATTACAATGTGGTCACTAAGATAATAGAATTAATGACATGAAATATTTTATTATGGATGAAGTATTTATATAAAGGTAGAAGAATTTGGTCTATTAGATAGATATACAAAGATATTCACATAAATATGGGATTCCTTTTATCTGAGGTGTTGATATTGTTCACAAACTACATTGTCCCTATTATAAAGATTCAATTTAATGATTCATAATTTTTTATTCGATTCTTCAATGATAATCATAAACTTTTAATGGTCGAAGCAATATTCTCTACACAATAATTAATTAGTTTATATTTATGTAGATTAATCATTTCATTATTTTGATTGTGTTTTATAGTTTTCTGCTATATAGATTTTAAATTATTTACTACTCAACTGACTCATGGTTGTGCCTCTATTAAAAGGAAAAATCTTGGTTATTCTCTCTATATCAATATTTATGATCACAGAGGTTATGATTCATCCCACAAAAATCAAAGGCTACTACTTCAACATTGTAAAACATTGGTTCTTTATATACCTATAAAATTTATTATTATTATTATAAGGGTTTGGTTCCTTATAAAAGTAATTATGATAAATTGGATTCCATTACTCTAGCTGAGTGTGAGAGTTTTTCATGTGTACATATTTGATCAATAGATCTGAAGTACAATAAAAGGCAGAGTTTTCTTGTTCTTTACATTATTTCCACTTAATTGTCTTCTTCAAAATAGAAATTTCTTTTTTAATTCACTATATATTGTACTTGAATGTTTCAATATGCTTCCAATTAATAAATTTTCATAAATTTGTTAAAGGATTATTCACCAACTAAAGATCAAATTTCCATATATCTCCAAAAACACATCATACTATATCACATAAAAATAATTAATTTTCCAAAAAAATATTTATTGTGACATTTAAAACATGTATAACCCATATAATAATAATTAAAGTGGGTTTATAATATATTTTTTTACTTTGTATGATAATGGTTATATACTAAATTCAAACTGTTGTTTAAAAATCCAATGTTTATTTATACTAATAATTCTATAAAAATCCTAGATGAACTTTTAAAGGAAAATTGGAGTTACTAATGGGTTGCATGAGACATATTGATTTCAAATAAAAGATTTAGTAATTTTAGTGTTTTTTCTAATAAAGGTGTATATAAAGACATTATAAAGTGTTTTCTATGCCTTACTATGATTTTTGGCTATATTAATTGTATTTATTGAAAATAATTTCTTTGGAAACAGATTATAAATTTCTTTATCAATATTTAACTCCAAGGAATATTATCCTATCATATTTTATCAGAAGTGTCATGTTGTTAAACCGTTTTTTATAAAAGATCATTAGGTATTTTATAAATTAATGTAGTTATGATTGTGATACACTATTTAGATAACACAATTTATTGTATATGATATGGATTGTTTCCATGAGGGGGACTATTTATATTAATATAATATCTGATGGTTTAATAATGAATACAGGAATAATATCCCTTTTCTATCATGGTTTTGAGGCAAGATGAGGTTTACTTTTTATATTTTTAACTATTTTTGAATCATTTGATGTTATTATTACTTTTTGTTTACTCACACCAACTTATTGATATCATTGGATCCATAGTAGCTATTTATAAGTATCTAATACATGCTACACGATATTGGTATGAAAAACTAGAATATTCTCTATGATTTTTGTTCGCTCTTAAAGGATGTAATTATAGTACTAGGCTAAACGGATAGGGATTCTAGGATAGATGCTCCAATTTCATAAAGGGTCCTCATTAATTATCTAATGATCCAATTCATGTATAATTCATCATAGAGGCTAGGTATTTTTCCATTATTATTAGTTACGAATGAATTATATTTACGATGTATCATTTAATGCATTGTTCATATGCCAATTTTTAATTTCATGACATAGCAAAGTTCGCTAGTTATTGAAATAATGTTATGCCACAACGATATTTAGTTCTATGTGTTACATTTAGTAAGTTTTGATTATTGTTTTTCTTTATTTATAATGTGTCCATATGAAATGGTTTTAATGGGTAATTTGAAATTTGAAATAAAAACCATATTTTAATATCTATAAAAAGAGTGGTTTGTGAAAAACAGTGAGTGGGGTTGGGTTTTGTTCCTTGAATATCAAAACTCACTTCCATGGTTTGATATGAAACTCAAATATATTAGTTTTAAAATTTTTTTGGTATTAGAATATATTGTTATAAACTATCTGAGCATGTTTTTCAAAAAAATGATTCTTCTAAGGTATTAATAAAGGATAATTATAAAGTATGTTTATTGTTTCTTTTGTATATGATCATTTAAAATAGAATAACCAATTTTTCAGTGTTATATAAAAACATTCATTTCAATGACTTCATTATGGTAATTTCATTGAAACATTTGTGAATCATATTATTCATTTTTGGACAAAACATTATATATAACAAAGTGTTTTTTTGTGTGAATAGATAACATTTTTATTATATTTTATAGGACATGGTTTTCATATTCATTTATGTTAGTAATTCTTATTTATGCACTGATATATTTTTAGTTATTGGTGTGTGATCATGGGTCAAATTTATAGTGATGTAGCTATTTGAATTTTATATTATTTCATTTGGGATACTACATCGTCCATTTTGATAGAAAATTTCATCAATTTATTGAATTATTGGATATTTTTTATACCAAGTTTATTCTAATCAGATAGTATTATCATGTTTATTCAATGTTTTAATTTTTCATTAGTTGTATCATTTTATTTTTTGTACAAGGATTTCCAATGTCTATATAAGTCATGTCATGTTATTATTATTCCCTGATTCTTAAAATTTTTGTTATTATATGGGTGAAACCAGTTCGTTTTATATATTTTTAATACCCAAAAACTAATTCTCCTCCACTGGGAAATGAAAAACCAATTTGATCCTAGTAGAATTTTGGTTTATGTGATATACTAGGTTATCCTGGGTTATTTTTTTTACAAATAGAACTATATTAAAGATACTCCATAGGGGTTATAGTTTGGGATTCTTTCAATTGTTATGTGGAGTGACATATGAACAAGATATTAGATGTTGAAAAATAAATAGGTATGTTTATGGAGAGTCTAGCATAATCTTTCTGAATCGAATCCTTGTGATCTCAGGGTTCATCAGTGTTCAAATATTTATTTTGATGGTGTTAGTATTATAATCCTCATATTTATTAATTGAGTTCCAATTAATGTTAATCATTGAAAATTAGGATGAATATAGAAAAGTAACTAAGTCTATAAAGTTTTATTGATGGAAAAAACATACCATATTGGGAATAAGAACATGATTATAGATAATGGTATAGTATCAATTGCTTTATTTTTATATGGTTCATCAAAAAAATGTGTCCATCCAGTATAACTTTATTTCCAATTTAGTTTTATTAATATCCCCCTTCATTCAAGGATTTTTAGTGATTCCTTGTATTTATAAAATAGTCAAGGTTGGTCTTATGATGTATTGACATTATTAGATGTTATTATAGTTGGAATTATGATTCTCCACTTTTTATGTGTGTGTATTGAGTGTTTTTTGCGAGTGAAATATAAATTTCAGGAAAATTATTTTATATTTCTATGAAATTATTTGATTATTTTTTATAAAATGAGTATTTTTATTATTAAATTTGATTATGGTAAATCTAATTAACTAAGAAATACAAAAATATTTTCAGATTTAAAACTAGTTGATGATTTATTTGCAAAGGTATTTTGAATGTCTTAGAGTATGCTACTATGATTAGTCAGTTTTAACATGAAGATAAAGAGGGTTGTTTGTAATGTTTTTAATATGGTGAATTGTTTTATGTTAAATGACGATATATATATATATATTTGAATTTTATTCAAAATAATCATTTTATTTTAATTATGTTTTAGGATTCCATTCCAAGTGGTATTGTTTAAAAGAATGGGTTTCAGATATTTTTCTTCCTCAAGGATTTTCCCATTTGGATTTTACAATTGATTTTTGTTAGTATTATTTTATTTGATTTAGGAAACATGAATGGGATGAGTCCATTTTATTTATTAAATCTACCAATAATGGTCTTGAGTAATGATATAATTTTTATCATTAGTGGTTATTCGTTTTATGTGATAGGTTCTTCAAAGAATCTGAGTGTAGTTCTAGCTATTGTTATATTCTATAGAGACTTTAGTTTTATACATTATAATTATTCAAGATAGTGGTTTCTTAGAGGTTATAATTGTGAACCATGATGGTATATTTGGTTAGGGTTGTCTAAAGTTTCAGAGCTAGTATGTTAGGTTTTTTTGGGGATGATCTATTTTTGAAATCATCCATGGTGATTTAAAAATTATTCTGGTTTTATGATATCATTATTTGGTTTTGTTATTTTTTTATTCAATTGTCTATGTGGTATTTTTTATATAAGTTCATGGATTGTTTCAATTTACATTGTTTGGATGTGGTAGAGATGCTAGCTTTTAGTTAAATATATAAATTGGTTTTTGATAAATGTATTGAACATGGAAAATACTGAGGTAAAATCTTCTTTAACATGATATGTGGTGTTTCCCATAAAAAAGTGCCATTATGGGTGAAACCAGTTCATTTTATATATTTTTAATACCTAAAAACTAATTCTCCTCCATGATACACCTAGTCTCAATATAATGGAACTTTTTTATGAGATATTTATATACTAGTCATTAAACATAATTTTGTAACTTCTATGATTTTAATTTTGAAAAAGTAATATCTATAGTTTTGTTCTGTATGTTATTTGGAGTCTGATAGAAGCAACCTGTTTTTTGGTGAATAGTAACAGACATGTTTGAACAGTAACATTACCATTATGAATAGTAAATCATATTATTATTTTATTTTATTATGGTTATAAGATAATTATATTTTGATTAATTTTTCATTGTGATATAAAATGAGTTATAGTTTCAAAATTTTTATTTCATGAATAAATTGTGATTTTATTTATAATTTAAATTATCATATTTAGAAAATTATTTTCAAAAAATGGAGTTTATTTTTTAATTCTAAATGTTCAAAAAAAATAGGGTGATTTTTTGGAAATTTTATAAAATTATATAACTTTTATTGAATAGTAAAATACATTAATATATCATATATATACATTATTAGTTAAATTCACTATTCCTACCATCATAGGTGATATAAGAACCCCTTGTTAGAACTCACATACTCTATATACTATATAGGGTAACCTGAATCAATTTTATTCACACTCTTGAGTAAAAATATTAAACCAATGATAAAAATAATGGAAAACCCCTCCTCTACTAGAAAATAAATACCACCCTCACCCCACTTTCTATTACACCTATCTAGATTTGAGAATTGAATAAATTCATCCAAGTCATTTTCCCAAAGTTCTTCCCTACATCCAAGACCTTCTGGTTTCACCAAAAGGCAGAATCAAATTACCTCATAGAGGATCTCATGGATAAGAGATCAAGGGGTAAAAATCCTCTTTCTTTTTCTTATTTTTTTTTTTAAATTTCTTTTCTAATCATATACTCCCTTCCCATCCCATTATCCAAGAGGCATGAATGCTCTAGAATCTTATATATTCTATATTTTATTACTTTTATGGAAAAAAATTAATCAACATTCTTCTTCTCCTCTTCATCTTATTCTGAAAATAAAAACATCTCCCAGGATGTGCCGATTTAACGAAATTGTGGTTGATGTGTTCTCAATTTCCATTACATAATTTAAAACTAGTTACAAAAAAATTTTAATAGTTGATGAAGATTTTATAGTGAATGATATATCCTCTTTAATAATTATAGTTAACATATATACACAATATTTTGTTATAAAAAGAAACTAGTTTGTGATTATAAAAATCATCAAAATGATCTAAACGGATATCACTAATGATTTATCTATTGACTCATCCTCATAAAATATAACCAAAAATATATATGTCTTAATTTAATATTATAGTGGCATATTAATACCATTTCAATCCAATTTTGGATTTTTTATTCCATTTAGCAAGGAAATCCTTTACGAACCGATCTTGGAAAACATGTAAAGAACACACCAGAGACAATGGATAAGACAAAATATTTGTAAATAATGGGTGGAATGATGTTATAAAATGAACATATATGGTGTTATAAACGTCTATATTTTTCTTTAAAATATTAATACCGCTCTTTTAGCCATTATATAGGTTTTTTAAATAAGTTTCATGTATGAAACACCCGAGGGAAGGGAATTCTTAACAAAATTTATATTCTTTGGGTTTTCCTTCCACTTCATTGATTATATGGTACTATGAATATTTGTGTAATGTTTTTTTATTATATAATGTTTTAGTATGTGTATTTATATTGTGTACACATAATCCATTCATTATATTAATTCTCATATCAGTTATATGATATTTTTAAGAGACTTTCCTTTAAAAATCAAATTTTATAAATTCTATTGTACAAAATTAAAAGGTAATGTTTTTATGAAAGTATTCATGTATTATGATAATATTCATGATATTGGAATTTTTTATGATGAATCGTGGGACCTATATCTCCTTCCAATGCATTGGTTATGTGTAAGTTGGATCTTAGTCATATGGTTACTCTATGTTTAACTATGATGGTTACACCATAAGGTAGCCATTAGTGTTACATTATAAGGTAGTTGTGAGGGTGAAAAATCATAAGATAGCTTTAAGGGTTACTAAATTATGTAATTAATTACTCAGGATACCCATATTCTCTATTTATTCTATGATTTATGGAAATGTCATGTTTCAAAATGTACACATATGATTCTTTATGGGTGATAAGTATGTCATTGTGAAAATGATTTCATAAGTTTATAAGTATTCGTGGACTAATAGTTTATTTTGATATTTATATAGAATTTACTGGGATTATTATGCTCATCCCATGTTTTAATTTTTTTTCATAGGCTTTTAAGGATGTTTATGTTAAAAAAGGAAGTCAACTTAATTTTTATAAAGATTTCTCAAAGAAATCATGTTGTAGTTTTGTGTTTAAAATTTTATGTTTTAAAAGTAATGGATACTTATGTTATGGTACCCACTTTTTATTCTTGTAGGTTGATATGTATGAGTTATTACCTAACTTTCTAAAAATATAATCCAAATTATCTTTGGGAATGTAAATAAGTGTAATATATTTGATAAAAGTAGAATATTTAATGTTTAATGTTGGGGCCTTATAGCCGGTATCAGAGCACAGTTTAGATAACTTTAAGGGTTATGACAATGTTAATAGAACACCATCAATGATTTTTACATTACGTTTATTCTGAAATGATATATAATTTAAATAATACCATGTTACATCATCTCTGATATGTCTGTTCATAATGGTTTTTCATAAAATAAACAGGGAAGTTAAAGATGCAAGGAATGGGGAGTCTAATTTCTTTCTAAATCCACAACAGGTAATGTTGGGAATTAGAACTGAGCAGTTTGAGATAGTAATGGATCAGTTGAAACAAGAAATAAATGGATGTGGAATCCATGAACTATAACAACTAGAGATACCTAAAAGGAAAATAATGATAATGGAGCATTTTATGAGGCAATACCCTCCTCCGTTTAGTGGATCTTCTTAGCTAATAGTTACTGAAGGATGGATTAATGCCCATGAAAATGTATTCATTGTAATTTAATTTTAAAATAATCAAATGTTAAGTATTTTCATTTATCATTTGTAAGGTTATGTTTTTTAGTGGTGGTCAATGGTCAAACATATCAAGGATAGTAAGGAGATTGATGACTTAGATTGGGGTGAGTTTAAGTATTTTCCTTTATATATATTTTCCAAAGGTGGTTAGATTTTGGATGGATAAGAAATTAATTGAATTGTGGCTGAAGGAGGAATATCCAGTGGCTGTGTATGAAGAAAACATCACCTGACTAGTGAGGTATGGTCCATATCTAATTATGGATCTTGATAGAAAAATCAATGCATTTTTACTCAGGATTGAAGCCAATATATCAAAGGTTGTTATCTTCATATGAGTTAAAAAGTTATGAGAAACAATTACAATTTGTGGGGAGGGTAGAAATTGAGTATTATAATGACCATGTGTACCTTCACAACAAATATATGAAGATTTACAGATGGAAACTGATTGATAATTATCAATCAAAGAAATGTGATGATAGGAATGTTCAGTTTCCAGTTTTTGAAAAGTGTTGTAAAAACAATCTAGGGGAATGCCTTACCAAAACTAGGATGTGTTTTTGATGCGGTAAATTTGGACATATGTCCCAATATTTTAATGAAAGTGATCCTAAGAATAATTCAGCTAAGAAAACTGTAAATTTTTTATAATTTATTTAGTTGGGTTATTATGAAAATGACTTCCCAAAGAGATATTTCAATGATGCAAAGAAGCTTGAATATTATTATAAAGGGGTAGTGAGATCCTCTGCAACAATATCAGTAGATGTAGGGATATCCAATGAAGTTGTATTAGGTACCTCATTTTGTTTACTCAAATTTTGTTAATGTTTTTTTTGATAAAGGGTCTACACATTCCATTATTTCTTAGAAATTTTCTGGAAAACTGGAAATATCAGCTCAAGAAATGAGATCAAAACTTATTGTTAAAATACCACGGGAAAATATTTTAGCAAAGAGGAATTATAAAAATCATTCTATTATGGTATGTGGAAATATATTACCTAAAAACCATGTTGTTTTTCACTTAGTAGACTTTTATTTCATTCTGGGTATGGATAGACTTTTTGTTTATCATGCTAAGATTGATTATAAGGCTAAAGAAGTTGTTTTTCAGAAATAGTTTCAATTTGTATACAAGAATGAACCCATAAAATTGAGAACTTATTAGGAAGCTGAGAAACTATCAAAACATTGAAATGAATGTTATCATGTTCATATTATTGAAAATAATGGAACTCTTCATATTAATGATATTCCAGTGGTAAATTAATACCTTTCTATTCTTCCTGACGAGTTACCCAGTGTTATACATGATTGGGAAGTATAATTGAAAATTTAATTAGTTTCTGATGCTAAGACAATTTCAAAACCCCCATATTAAATGGCTCAAATAGAAATTTTAGAGTTGAAAAAAGTAGTTGTAGGAATTATTAGTTAAAGGCTTCATCCCAACTAGCACTTCACCATGGGGTGATCCTTTCTTATTTGTTAAGAAAAAATGGTTCTATGAGACTTTTCATTGATTATATAGCCTTGAATAACATCATTCTCATAATGATGTATCATTTTACTCATATTGATGCTTTTATTGATTATATATAGGGAGTACAATATTTATCGATAGATGAATTAAGGTTATAGAACCATCCATTGAAAGTAATGGAATCAGACATAAAAAATACTATGCTTTGTATAAGATACAGGCATTAATAATTTGTTATCTTACCATTTGGGTTAACAAATGCTCCTATTGAAATCATGGATATTATGAATAGAATATTTCAAGAGTTCTTGGATGTGTTTTTGGTAGTCTTTATTGATAAAATTATTGTATATTATAACAGCAAAGTGGATCATGAAAAACATATAAGGTTTGTTTTTAAAACATTAAAAGAAAATATATTTTACAAAAAAATTAGCGAGAGTGAATTTTTGTTGCAACATATTTCTTTTCATGGGAACATTGTAAATAAGGATGGAATAATAGTTGATCCTACCAAAAAAGTGGTTGATGAATGGAGAATATCTAAAAATGTTATAGAGATTAATAGTTTTCATGGAATATTAGGTTATTACCAACAGTTTGAAAAAACGTTCTACGGTTATCTAGCTTGGAAACTATTTTAACATGAAAAGGGGTTAAATTTGTTTGGACAGATGAATGTGATGTTTTTTAGGAACTGAATAAAATATTGGTGATTTCTCTAGTTTTGGTCATGTCTTATAGAAATGGTGAGTTTTCTATCTACAGTGATGCTTCATTGAAGGGAATTTTGTGTGTTCTTGTAACACCCCAAGCTTCCACGATACGTTTCCCTTCAAATAATGCAATGGCGTGCATTTTATGCAACATCGAGATTCTAACATACCACAACCAATAAAACTAGCCATTATCAAACATTAATACATATTTTTTGAAATTTTATAAATTTTATCTTTAAAAATGGACTTCATTTTTTGATTCTTAATATCAAAATTAGCTTAGGGTGAAATTTTGGTACTTTTCGGATAACTTTCATATTTTGATGTATAGTGAAAATTACTAAATTTTAATTAAAAACAACTTTTTTAATTGAAATAATAAATAGTGATAAATTATTAATTTGAGAGGATTTAGAGTATATTTAGAATATATTTTAACCATTTAATACAATGTTGGTCATTTGATGTAATTTCACATTTAAACCACACATAAACAAGTGTCAATCTTTTGATAGTTATTATCTATTAAAAACACGCTATTTGTTTTGACGATGAGAATTAATTTTTAAATTCATTAATTCAAATGATATGTTCTGAATTTGGTAAAATAGACATCATTTTTGAATTCATAATATCAAATATAGCTTAGGCCTAATTTTTGGTATTTTCTGGAAACTTTCATTTTTGGATGAATAGTGAAACCACTAAGTGGTAGTTAAAAAAACTGAATTTTTCATAAAACTTAATTTTACCGCTTCTATGAGTGAAATTTAGAAAATATGAGAGACACGTTTAATATCAAGGGGTAAAATGTGGTTCAATGAGATGAAAATAATTTTTGGTGAATAGTAACTTTTTACTTTTATTTACCACGGTTAAAAGTAAATAGGGAAATTAAGGGTAAAAATGATATTAATATTACCCTAACACATGTACTAATTCTATTGAACAAGTTTATCTCGACCAGAAACAACCTTAAAAGTAAAATATTATCATTTAGGTCCACTTTTATTAAATTAGGACATTTATTATTATTTAATTCAAAGAAGAGTTAAAAGAGTCAAAATCAAAGTTTATTTACTAAAATATTTTTAATATAGGGTTTTAAATAAGATAAATTCGATTGTAAATATTAATTATAAAGATAAAACGATTTCCTACATAATGGTATTTTATTTATAATTTTTAGACATTAAATAATTTAATTTATTTATGACACAATGGGGATGCTGTAATTACCTAATTAATGAAATTTTAAAATAATTGATATTATAAATATCAAAATAAATGTAATTTGAGACTTTCTATGAATTAAACTAATTTTATAGGTTAATATGACATATTAGGATTTATTATATAAATTGTTTTCTAAGTAATAATGCTGTTATGAATTTATCCAAAACAAAATACCCAATAGTGTCAAAATTGACATAAAGGAGTTTTTAAAACAAATATTATATTATTAATTTATATTAATTTCCTAAAAATATAAGGATTGGCCAAGAGACTTATATCATGATAGGTTTATCATTAATTTACCACTTGGGGGTCTCTTGGATGTATATAGTAAGTTTATTAACCATATGATATAAAAATACAAAGAGACATTGTAAAAGTGAAACTAATTAACTAAGAGTTAATACTTAATGATAAGGTTAATATAATGAATCAAACATTTATAAATTATATTGGTTGAGTGGTTTTAGACCCATCCACAGCTTAAACTTTAAATAATCCACTTTGGAGCCATTAGAAACCGAATATGAATTTATTATAAAATAATATTTTTATCTTTTCCAAAGGTGCCCCTCACCCCTCTTATAAAAGGGTGCTCCCCCTTCTCACTAATTCACACATTAAAATCATTTTTTCTAAGACAAACCCTGCCCAAATACTCTCTAAACTTCACTCAATAAAACCTAGAGGCATTAGTTTGATCAGAAATCCATCCTAAGGAGCCCTTTTGATCAAATCAAAAGGAAGAACCCGAAGAAGAGGTAATGTTTTCACCACCCTATTTGAAGTTCCTTTCTTCTTCAACTTCTTCTTTCATTGTTATTTATATTCTAAAACAAAAACTCCATTATCTTATATATACAGTGATGTTATTATAAATATGATACAACCATATTCAGTATTCTATCTATCCTTTGAATGGCATGTCACCATACGTGCGTACGTACGGCTTACCGTCTCCACGTCGTGGTGTAATTGTCATTCAATAAATTATTATTTGGATGGGTATAATAATGATGTGTAATTCATGTAAATAATAAATATAACATGATAATTATTCTGTCTATATGATATAACATCCAATTATATGTTATTTTAACATCAAAAGAATGATATTTTCGCTCGTGCGTACGTACGGACTACCGTCTCCACGAACGCGGTGAGATTCATTCTCCATCGTATCCATTCAAGTATAATTCTCATTTGATTATTAAAAATAATTTTTAAGGACTTGATATAATTCTGGATATGAATAAGATACAACCTATCCATAACAAACATGACTTACGTAATAAAGAATATAAATGAAAACGAGTAAGTTAACACCCGAAATGTCGATAATACTAAGATATTATTAACAAATGAATGTTAAAAGATCATATATGATAACATATTAATGTAAATGATTATTTTATAATTCAATAAGAATTACTTCACCATTATACAGGAGGTTAACCTACCATCTACCAAGGAGAAAGTACAAAGTAAGGGGTTTCTTATCTCACTCCAAATTTCGTGAGAATTCCATTGTTCACCACTTATTTTTTGCTTGTGGTGTATGTGTATTGCCCATGATTATATTAATTGTGTAATATACTTTAATTTATGGGTATTTACATCATCATTGTATGATCCTTCTTTCATGGTTGTTTTTTTCTTAAGTTACCTAATCGATAAGGGAATTTGAAATTTCAATTTTTACTCATTCGGCTTTAGGCATACTTAATTGATTATTTTACTCCAAGATTATGTGTGGAATCACTATTCATTTGATTATGTCATAATTTACACTCCCCTTTCTGTGGATATAATTTTTATACACATAATCACTCCATTGATAAATTCTCAAGTCATCGGTATGAACTTGATAAGAGTAATTTTAACTCAATCTCCATTTGTTGAGTTAAATATCCAATTCATTAGTGTTGTTTTTACAAGAATATGTGTGAATGTCATCTGATTGATTTACACTAAATATCAAATCATATTGAGTGTATTTATATTTGTCACACATAATAATGTCTTTGATTTATCCTTAACCTATGGATATGGTCTTTATAAGATAATTCATCTCAATTTACATTCCATTAAGACTTCTTTGTTGTTATACTCCAAATCACTTTTATATGGTTTATATAATATACTTTGACATAGTATATCATGAATCCCTTTATTCTCATGATATTATAAAGTTTTTATTACCTCAATTATTTGTATTCAAGTGTCTCTCTTTTGGTTAGAAACTCTAACCAAAATACCTTTTTAAGTGTTTTAAAGATTTATTCTTCTAAATATTTCTCATTAATGTCCATGTTTTAAAAATGGTTTTAAGAATTTATTTATATGGAAATTAAAGTTTAAAAATTAAAATTACTTTTAAAAGTTTCAAAGTGGTATGGGACACTTTGATTCAAAAATCTATTTTTAAATGGATTCTTGACAAATAATGTGACTTTTAAATGATTTCAAGAAAAAGGGGGATATTTCCCTCTAATAGTTTTGACGATTGTTTTCATCTATGTAAATATCCTTCATTATTCTTGATTGAGATTAATCTGATATAATACAGTCTTCCATATTGTATCAAATGAGTTATGTTTGATTGTGGATGTGCTATTTTTATACCATTCATGGTTTGTCGATTAAGTATTTACATTTCGTATGCTAGTTTAATACGAATGTTTATGTCATATTTCAAACTTTTAATATGAGGAATTCATTGGACTTAGTAAGTGAAGGGTGGAGCCCACTATAGCTCCTCGATGCATCGGTAGGTCTCATGAGACAAACTAGTGTCTTGTCATGAGGCCTTGACAAAATCTTATTTGTAGTCTTGGCACGAGGCCTTGGCTATGTGGTTATGATAGTTTGGAATTATGCATTCTGTCATTATAAAAGTGGTTATTAATATTTTCATGTGATTATTCAACTAGTAGAATATCTATGTGAATAAGTAAATGGAATTATTTCATTTTATCCATTCCATATTATGATGAAGTTCATGTTTAAAAGGCTTTTGTTTTTGTTATACATTGACATAAATTTTTATGTTTATTTATGAAAGTTTCCTCTATATTGTTATCCTTACTGATCATCTGAGCTCACCCCTTTCAATGTTTTATTTTTTCCAGGATGTGAAGAATTATTTTATGAATGACCTGTAGGGATAGTATGAGGGTATATGAAGACAATATGTTGTTGTAGTTTTTTACTTATTGATGTAATGTAAACTTTATGAATATATCTAGTGTTTCCATGGCTACTAAACTAATTGGTCTTTCGAGACTTGATCTTTCTTGTGATCATTCCAATGTTATGTAATAATGCACCAACTCTGGGTATCCAGGGTTGGGGAGTTACAGTTGGTATTAGAGGAAGTTTAGTACAAACCTGGAAAGGTAGATTTAGATAAACTCTGATTAGAGCATGTATACCTAAGATGAACTTTGAGGATTAGTATAGAAGAACTTCCTAGAATTTTGGTATTGTAGAGATTTTGTGAGTTTTCCGAGAAATACATCCCTGTCTGGATACGAGAAAGTAGAGGCGGCTCTGGTACAGATGTACCTAGGGGTAAAACCCGAAAACACCGCTTTGGGCTAGACTCAAACGGGAACTGGTGCATGACAACAGGCCTTGCTGCACTCTTGGTTACGACACTCCCGAGGGATATACTTAGGATAATTTACATTTTCATTACAAACTGATTTGAAGTATTATATATATAAGATGAGAGTAAATGACCTTGGTTAATTCTAATGTGTTTAAAATTGAGAATATGATGACATTTTAATCTCTAAATGATATTATGACTAATGTTACTCACACAATACTTTTTGGTTTTAGTCAATGGCTGGATTCCAAGGAAGTCATAATGACTTTAAGAATGATGTACAAGGTGGGAACAGTTGTGGCAATGAGCAACAAAATGGAATGTGGATAGGCCTAAAAGATATCATCTTTATGCCAAATCAATTTTCCAAAAATATGATCAAAAATATATATATTAACCAATTCCCGGACTCAATAAAGAAGAGAAAGGTGATGAATGATAAGAGCTCCAACAGTGGAGACCATGGAGAAAGGAATCCTCAATTTCCATCATGCAGGAAATGTGGATGGAGACACCCAGGAAAGTGTCTCAATGGGACAAAGAAATGATTTACGTGCGATAAAGGACATAAAGTGAATAATTGCTGAAGAAAAATGAAGAGTACTATGGAAGAAGATAAAAATGGTCCCAAGAATCCATTTACAATCATTTTCTGTAAATGTAGGGGACCTGGACATTACCCGAGTGAATGCCCTATTCTATAGGATATTTTCTTGGTCAAAGAAGAAGCTATGTGGAAATAAATGGTTGGAGAAATGTTTAAAAAGTATTAGTGCTCCTTGTTGATGGGTTTACTTTGGAATAATTTTCTCTTGTATTTTTAACCCTGCAGTTTTCCATGTGAGAATGATATTTGAGGAAGAATTATCTTTTCTCTTGTGGATATAGTTATAAATAACCATTTGGTTTTATATGATCGTTGGGTCTGAGGAAATTATAAGTTATTATAATTTGGGATGAAAATTCAAGGTATGAGATAATATTTTTGGTTAAATTATGTTATTTTTAGGAATTTATCTCATTTTGGTAAAGTTATAAAATATAATTTTTGAAAAAGGACAACACGCAGACCGTGTGACAACCCGTTGCATCGAAAAAAGATGTGGGAATCAAACCCACAACTAAAGTGCGATTGGGATTTATCGCCTACCATTGGACTACGTGAATTCCCTAGTTAGTGTGACTATTATTTTTAGTTAAATGAATTTATTGATCAATAATAATTTGATTTGGGATCTTATGTCTTATCAAATGAATACCCTTAGTATATGAAAATGATTTGGTGATTAAGTGATAAATGTTATTTTGGAAGTTGTTTTCTTTGTTGTGAACACTATATTCCCAAGGAAAATATAATAGTATGGGATTTCATTTTAGGAGTAATGGTGGATTTTTATCTATGTTTTTAGTGTGGATTTATAGTGATTTGGGTTATTTATGGAAATGATTAGGTTAATTACTTTTAAGTATGTGACTTTGAGAGTAATTAATGTCATTTGGAGATACTATTTAATGTGGAAGACTACATTCTTATATGTTTTGGGTTTCAATATTAGTTGGGATTATATTAAAGTATTTTAAGGACAATTGATTATTGAATGGTATTTATTTAACTTTGGGGTATTGATGGTTTAATTTTAGAAATTAAGATTAGTGTTTTTTTCTCTAATGAAATATCCATTTGGGGGATCATTAGATATTATACTAACCATTTTGGTTTTGATTAATCTCTAAAGACAAGGTAAATATATATTTTATCCTACACAGATCATGTATTTCTATATAAGTTTATTCTAGCTCTTCCATGGTGACCAAGTCTTCTTGAATACTCATTATTCAAAAAAAATGAGTTAGTGGTAAAAATTTATTAAAGAATAAAACTATACTTAAAAAGTAAGTATATCTCTTTATGTTCTTAATCAATATCATAAATTAATTCCTCGTCCATATGTAATGTAACTTAAAACAAAAAATGTTGTCCATTTAATTTTCCTACTGGGAGACTAATGACTGTTTGTCCCAACACAAGTTTGTGATTTTCTTATTGTTAACTTTCTCCTGATCATGTTTTCTATCCCTCTCCATCAGAACTTAACACTTAGTTTATCATCCATATCCATGTTTTCCTACATGGAATCCTAGTATGGGTTATCTTGGGTGACCTTTATACCTCTCTTCCTTTCTTTTAAAGTGATAGTTTTATTGACTCTTTTTCCGATGTGGGACCTTCCATTATATTCTCAAGCCCAATTTTAAAAAAAATTGCGAGGATGCAATTTATTGAAGGAGGGGAGAATGTAACACCTGAAGCTTCCACGGTACGTTTCCCTTTGAATAATGCAATGGTGTGCATTGTACGCATCTTCGAGATTCTAACACACCACAACCAATCAAACTAGCCGTTATGAACATTAATACCTATTTTTTGAAATTTTATAAATTTTATCTTTCAAAATGGACTTCATTTTTGGATTTTTAATATCTAAATTAGCTTAGGGTGAAATTTTGGTACTTTTCGAATAACTTTCATATTTTGATTAATAGTGAAAATTACTAAATTTTAATTAAAAACAAATTTTTTAATCAAAATAATTAATAGTGATAAATTATTAATTTGAGTGGTTTTAAAGTATATTTAGAATATATTTTTACCATATAATACAATTTTGGTCATTGTATGTAATTTCACATTTAAACAAGACATAAACAAATGTCAATCTTTTGATAGTTATTATCTCTTAAAAACACGCTATTTGTTTTGATGACAGGAATTAATTTTTAAATTAATTAATGAAAATGATATGTTTTGAATTTGGTAAAATAGAAATAATTTTTGAATTAATAATATCAAATATATCTTAGGCCTAATTTTTGGTATTTTTCTGGAGACTTTCATTTTTTTGATGAATAGTGAAACCAATAAGTGGAAGTTAAAAAACTGAATTTTTCGTAAAACGTAATTTTACTGCTTCTGTGAGTGAAATTTCGAAAATCCAAGATACACGGTTAATATCAAGGGGTAAAATGTGGTTTGATGAGATGAAAATAATTTTTTGTGAATAGTAACTTTTTACTTTTATTTACCACGGTTAAAAGTAAATAGGATAATTAAGGGTAAAAAAGATACTAATATTACCCTAACACATGTCCTAATTCTATTGAAGAATTGTATCTAGACAAAAAATAACCTTATGAGTAAAATATTATCATTTAGGTCCACTTATATTAGATTAGGACATTTATTGTTATTTAATTCAAAGAAGAGTTAAAAGAGTTAAAATCAAAGTTTATTTACTAAAACATTTTTAATATAGGGTTATACATAAGATAAATTCGATTGTAAATATTAATTAGAAATATAATATTATTTCCTACATAATGGTATTTTATTTATAATTTTTAGACATTAAATAATTTAATTTATTTATGACACAATGGTGATGCAGTAATTACCTAATTAATGAAATATTAAAATAATTGATATTATAAATATCAAAATAAATGTAATTTGAGACTTTTTATAAATTACACTAATTTTATAGGTTAATATGACATATTAGGATTGATTATATAAATTTGTTTCTAAGTAATAATGCTGTTATAAATTTATAAAAAACAAAATACCCAATAGTGTCAAAATTGACATAAAGGAGTTTTTAAAAACAATATTATATTATTAATTTATATTAAATTCCTAAAAATCTAAGGCTCGGACAAGAGACTTATATCATGATAGGTTTATCATTAATGGACCACTTGGGGGTCTCTTGTATGTATATAGTAAGTTTATTAGCCATATAATATAAAAATACAAAGAGACATTGTAAAAGTGAAACTAATTAACTAAGAGTTAATACTTAAAGATAAGGTTAATATAATGAACCAAACCTATCTAAATTCTACTGGATGAGTGGTTTTCGACCCATACCCACATTAGACTTTAAATAATCCGCTTTGGAGCCATTAGAAACCGAATATGAATTTATTATGAAATAATATTTTAGGATTTTCCAAAGATGCCCCTCACCCCTCTTATAAAAGGGCGCTCCCCCTTCTCATTAATTCGCACATTCAAAGCCTTTTTTTCTCGGCCAAAACCTGCCCAAATACTCTCTAAACTTCCCTAAATACAACCTAGAGGCCTTAGTTTGATCAGAAAGCCAACCAACGGATCCCTTTTGATCAAATCCAAAGGAAGAACCCGAAGAAGAGGTAATGTTTTCACCACCCTAATTCATGTTCCTTTCTTCTTCAAATTATTCTTTATTTGTTATTTATATTTTAAAATAATAACTCCAGTATCTTCTATATACTATTATGTTATTATAAATATGGTACAACCATATTCATTATTCTATCCATCCTTTGAATGGCATGTCACCATACGTGCGTACATATGGCTTACCGTCTCCACGTCGTGGTGTAATTGTCATTCAATAAATTATTATTTGGATGGTTATAATAATGATGTGTAATTAATGTAAATAATAAATATAACATGATAATTATTTTTTCTATATTATATACCATCCAATTATGTATTATTTTAACATCAAAAGAATGATATTGTCGCTCGTGCGTACGTACGGACTACCGTCTCCACGAACGCGATGAGATTCATTCTCCATTGTATACATTCAAGTATAATTATCATTTTATGATTAACAATAATGTTTAAGGAATTGATATAATTCTGGATATGAATAAGATACAACCTATCCATAACAAATGCAGCTTACGTAACAAATAATATAAAGGAAAACGAGTAAGTTAACACAGGAAATGACGATAATAATAAGATATTATTAACAATTCAATGTTAAAAGATCATATTTGATATCATATTAATGTAAATTATTCTTTTATAATTCAATAACAATTATTCACCATTATAGAGGAGTTTAACCTACCATCGACCAAGGAAAAAGTACAAAGTAAGGGGTTTCTTTTCTCACTCTTAATTTCATGAGAATTCCATTATTCACCACTTATTTATTGCATGTGGTGTATGTGTATTGCCCATGATTTTATTCATTGTGTAATATAATTTAATTTATGGGTATTTACATCATCATTTTATGATCCTTCTTTCATGGTTGTATGTTTCTTAAGTTACCTAATCGATAAGGGAATTTGAAATTTCAATTTGAACTCATTCGGTTTTAGGCATACTTCATTGATTATTTTAATCCAAGATTATGTGTGGAATCACTATTAATTTTATTATGTAACAATTTACACTCCCCTTTCTATGGATATAATTTTTATACACATAATCATTCCATCGATAAATTCTCAAGTCATCGGTATGAACTTGATACGAGTAATTTTAACTCAATCTCCATTTGTTGAGTTAAATATCCAATTCATTAGTATTGTTTTTACAAGAATATGTGTGAATGTCATCTGATTGATTGACACTAAATATCCAATAATATTGAGTGTATTTATATTTTTCGCACATAATAATGTCGTTGATTTATCCTTAACCTATGGATATGGTCTTTATAGGAGAATTCATCTCAATTTACATTCAATTGAGACTTCTTTGTTGTTATACACCAAATCACTTTTATATGGTGTATATAATATACTTTGACATAGTATATCATGAATCCCTTTATTCTCATGATATTATAAAGTTTTTATTACCTCAATTATTTGTATTCAAGTGTCTCTTTTTTGGTTAGAAACTCTAACTAAAATACATTTTTAAGTTTTTTAAAGATTTATTCTTTTAAATATTTTTCATTAATGTCCATGTTTTAAAAATGGTTTTAAGAATTCATTTATATGGACATTAATGTTTTAAAATTAAAATTAATTTTAAAAGATTCAAAGTGGTATGGGACACTTTGATTCAAAAATCTATTTTTAAATGGCTTCTTGACAAATAATGTGACTTTTAAATGATTTCAAGAAAAAAGGGGATATTTCTCTCTAATAGTTTTGAAGATTATTTTCATCTATGTCAATATCCTTCATTATTCTTGATTGAGATTAATCTGATACAATACAATCTTCCATATTGTATCGAATGAGATATGTTTGACTGTGGATGTGTTATTTTTATACCATTCATGGTTTGTCGATTAAGAATTGACATTTCGTATGCTAGTTTAATACAAATGTTTATGTAATATTTCAAAATTTTCATATGAGGAATGCATTGGACTTAGTAAGTGATGGGTGGAGCCCGCTATAGCTCCTCGATGCATCAGTAGGTCTCATGAGACAAACTAGTGTCTTGGCACGAGTCCTTGACAAAATCTTATTTGTAGTCTTAGTACAAGGCCCTGGATACGTGGTTATGATAGTCTGGAATTATGAATTCCATCATTATGAAAGTGGTTATTAATATTTTCATGTGATTATTAGACCATTAGAATATCCATTTGAATAAATAAATGGCATTATTTCATTTTATCCTTGCCATATTATGCTGAAGTTCAAGTTTAAAGGGATTTTGTTTTAGTTATAAATTGACTTAAATTTTTATGTTTATTTATGAAAGTTTCCGCTATATTGTTATCCTTACTGAGAATCTGAGCTCACCCCTTTCAATGTTTTATTTTTCCCAGGATGTGAAGAAGTATTTTCTGAATGACTTGCAGGGATAGTATGAGGGTATATGAAGACAATATGTTGTTGTAGTTTTTCACTTATTGATGTAATGTAAACTTTATGAATATATCTAGTGTTTCCAAGGATACTAAACTAATAGGTCACTCAAGACTTGATCTTTCTTGTGATCATGCCAATGTTATGTAATAATGCACCAACTCTGGGTATCCAGGGTCAGGGCGTTACAGTTCTGATTCATAATGATCAGGTAATTGCATAAGCTTCAAGAAAACTAAAATCACATGAGTTAAATTTTCCCACCCATTATTTGAATTAGAATATGTGGTTTTTGCTGTGAAAATTTGGATACTCATTTATATGGTAGAAAATTTGAAATATATACCTACCATAAAAGTCTAAAGTATATATTCAATCATATGGAACTAAACATGAGGCAAAGAAGATGTTTTGAATAGATCAATGATTATGATGGCACAATCAATTACCCTCTAGTAAAATCTAACAAAGTGGTGGATTCCTTGATTCAAAAACATCAGGAATCATTTTACATGTTATTATTTGAATATAACCCCTTGATTAATGATTTTATGAATTCTATCTTGGAAGTAATTATTGGAAGAAAATTTCTAGATTTTGTTTTAGGTGTTAGTGTAGTATAATTTCTCAGACAAAATTAAGAAAGTGCAAATGTAAAACCATGAGATATAGAAAAATGTTGAATTTGTTAAAATGGATAAGTTTCTAGATTTTAATCTTGATAAATATTGTTTTTTGAGAGTTGTTAAAAGATTATGTGTGAATTTTGATTCACAACTAACAAGAGAAATGTTATGAGAAGATCATAGTTCTCCATTTTCAGTTCATACTTGAAATGGAAAGTTGTATAGAGACCTTCAAGATTATTACTGGTGGGATGGAATGAAAAAGATATATTGCTGATTTTACCATGAAACATTTGACATGACAATAGTTTAATGAAGAGTAGAAGTTACTAAAGGTGATGCTTCAGCCTTTATCAGTTCTAGAGTGTAAATGAGAAAATATATCCATAGACATCATTGTGGGGATACCAAAGGCTCCTCATGGTAACAATGCAATCGAGGTTATTATTGATCTACTGAATAAATCTTCTCATTTTCTTTCTATTCGAGATATTATGTCTTTGGACCAAATTTCTTGACTATACCTCAATGAGGTTGTCAGGTTACATGGAGTTACTCTTTCCATTGTATCTATTCGTGAACCTAGGTTTATTCTAGAATTTGTAATGTCCTTTAGAATTAATTGGAAACATAATAAAATTTTAGTATATCATTTCATCCTCAATCATATGTGTAATCAGAATAGACTATTTAGATATTGGAAGATATTATTTGAGATTGTTTAATGGATTACCAGGGAAGTTGGGAATAGTATATTTCTTCAGTTGAATTTTCTTGTAATAATATCTTTCATTCGTGTATATAGATATCACCTTTTCTGGCATTATGTGGGAAGAAGTGTTGAACTCCAAAAATTTGGGATGAAGTAGGGGAAATGACGTTGGTGGGACTTTAATTAGTAAAGGAAGTGGTGGAGAATGTAAAGATGTTCTAGAAAAAAATGGGGACAGATCAGTGTAAGAAAAATGTTATGCGGATAACATGAGGAAAGACTTTTATTTCAAGTTAGGCGAACATGTTTTTCTTAGAATATCACTATGGAAAACTATTTTACATTTTAGTAAGAAAAGAAATTTGTGTCCATAGTCTATTGGACAGTAAGAAATCTTGGATAAATTTATTCCATTTTCCTACTAAGTATCTTTTCCTCCATGTTTATCTCGGCTACATAATGATTTTTATGTTTCAATGTGGATAATGCATGCGCTAGATTCATCACATTTTTTGAGCCCAGAAGTAGTTCAACTAGAATAGGGTCTTTCTTAAAAAAAGAAAACCTATTTTGATTCGTAATCGAAGAGAACATGTATTTTGGAATAAGTTAATCAACTAGGTAAAGGTTTTTTGAAAAAACCACATGGTTGAATAAGAAACATAAAAATCTAAAAATGATATGAGGGAATGGTACCCTCACTTGTTTAATAGGTAAATAAAAAATTATGACGATAAAATTTCAAGAAGTTGGGGAGAATGTAACACCCAAAGGATTCAAAAATAAATTTAATGAAATGCATGAAACAATGATTGTCAACATAATGGTACATTGTTTTAAGGATATATATATAAACAATCCGTCAAATATAATTTTTTCGCTTCTATGATTTGAATTTTTCAAAAGAGACATCTACAGTTGTGATCAGTAAGTTATTTTAGAAATAACTAACCTGTTTTTTTATTGAATTGTAACATACCCTTATGAATAGAAATAAGAATAGTAATATAACCATTATTAATTGTAAATCATATTATAATTTTATTTTCATAAGGTTATAAGATAATGAGATCTTCATTAATTTTTCCTATTTATATAAAATGTGTTATGGTTTTAAAATTGTAATTTTTCAAAAAAATTATGATTTCATTTAAAAATTAAATTAATCCTATGTATAAAATTATTTTTACAAAATGGAGTTCATTTTATAATTCTACATGTCAAAAAATGGTTATGGTTAGTTTTTAAGATTTTTCTGAAATTCATGAATTTTTGATGAATTGTAAAATATGGTAATATACTGTATATATACATTATCTGTTAAATACACTATTCATAGAATCATGTCTGATATAAGAACCCTTATTTCTAACTCACATAGTCTATTTACTATATAGGGTCACATGAGTCATTAATTTTCATATTCTTGTGAAAAAACTTAAACCGATGATTAAAATAATAGAACCCCCCCTACACTATAAATACCACCCTCACCCCCTCTTCCTATCTCACCTTTTATGCTTTGATCATTGTCTAAATTCTTCCAAATCCCCTTTCCAGGTCTCTTCTCGCATCCATGACCATTTGGCCATGCCAAATGGCCAAACCAAAAGGCTTGGAGGAGGATCTCAAGGAGAAGGGATCAAGAGGTAAGATTCCTATTTATTTTTCATATGTTTTATTTTAAATTCCTTTTATATTCATATAATAATTTCCCCTCCCCTTATCCATGTAGAATGAACTATTTATAATATTATATATTCTAGATTTTATCATGTTTATGGGAAAAAATTAATCATCATTCTTCCTCTCCTCTTCCACTTATTCTAAATATATAAACATCATATGTGATGGGACGATTTACCAAAATCATGGTGGATGTGGTTTCAATTTACATTACTTCCTACAAAACTGGTAATAAAAAAATTTATTTGTTGAAAAATATTGTATAGTGTATGATATAACCTATTTATTATTCTATAATTTACATATATACATAATATAATGTTATATAATGAAACTAGAATGTGATTATCCAAGAACAACTAAAATGATCTAAATAGATATCACTAATGATTTATATAATGATTCGTCCTCATAACATATAAACAAAATTATTTATGACAACATTTAATATTTTGGAAACACATTAATACCATATCAATCCACTTCTAAAGTTTTTATTTCATTCAGAAAGGAAATCCTCTATGAACCGATCTTTGAAATCATGTAAAGAACAAACCCGAAATATTGGAATGAAAAAAATATTTTTAATTAATGGGTAGAATGATGTTATAAAATGATCATAAAAGGTGTTATAAATATCAATATTTTTTCTGTAAAATATTAATAAAACAATTATTACCATTATAAAAGATATTAAAAAAATTTCAAGTAAGAAAAACCAGATGTAAGGGAATTCTTAACCCTATTTCCATTCTTCGGGTTTTCCTTCCACTTCATTGATTATAGGGTACTAAGAATATTTTTTAATTATTTCTTGTTTATGTTACATTTCATTACATGTATTTACTATGTATACACATAATACGTTATTTCTATTAATTCTCACATAAATTATATGATATTTTTAAAGGAATTACTTTTAAAAATCACCTTTTAGAAATCATATTTTACAAAGTTCCAAAGAAATGTTTTTATGTAATAATTAATGTATTATGATTATGTTTTAGAGCTTAAGAATTATTTATGATGAAGGTTGGTACATATATCTCCCTATAATGCACTGGGTATGTGTATGTTGGAGGTCGGTCGTATGGTTACCCTAAGTGTAACTACGGTGGTTACACCATATGGTAGTCATGAGGGTTATAATATAAGGTAGACGTGAGGGTTACGAATTATGAGGTTGTTATGAGTGTTAAAAATTTAAGTATGTAATTACCCAAGATACCCTTATGCTCTATTTATTTTTTCTATGATTTAAAGAAATATCATGTGTCACAAATTAAGTATATGATTCTTTATGGGTGAGAAGTATGTCTTTGTGAAAATGATTTCATATGTTTATATGTATTCATGAACAAAGGGTTTCTTTCCTTCTTTTTATATCCCTTACTAAGATTTTTTTTCTCATCCTATGTTTTTAAATGATTTTTTTCAGGTTATAAGTATGTATATGATAAAAAAGGAAGTCAAGTTAAATGTAATGATGGTTTTCAAAGAAATAATGTTTTTGTTTGGTGTTTAAAATTTCATGTCTTGGATGAAATGGATACTAATTTATGGGTTCCCACATTGTATTCTTGTGGGTTGATATGTATGAGTTATGTCCTAAAATTATAAAACTCTAAACCACAAAGTTCATTGGGAATTTAAATATGTGAAATCTAGTTTAAATAACTATAATATGTAATTTTTAAGGCAAGTTCCTTATACTCATTATTTCATACACACTAACTCTCTTTGGAATTTATAACAAAATTCATAAGCCACATGCCATGATATCAGTTAACAAAATTAACTCATTTTTGTGGCTTTCAAAACCACCCCTTAATCCATTACCAAGTCATGGCACCCCACCAATATTCCATTTTAAGTTCCTTTAAACATATCAACTTACTCAGCCGGGGCTTTATATTATCACACCATGACCTGGCATTTACATAACCAATTTCTAGACCTGGGAATATTGATTCACCTCGTGGGTGTCCCTAAACCAGTAAAATAATCCTTGATACGTCCCATGGGTCCATGATTGTTTCTATTCATCTTTTAGATTCCCATTATACCAATAATCTCCAAAAAAATCAATATCAAAACAAGAGATAACCAAGAACAAAATTAAACATGCACAAATCTACAATGAAACTATGGGTTATATCATCTTGATCTCCCATAATTCCATTATAGAACCCACTCATAAACATGGACTTAGATCTTGATTCAACCACCTATTAAATATTAAACCTATATCCGACAAGAATATAAGTGTTTTATAGATTCAATGGATGATTTCCCAATGAGAAAACCTTAATTTGTAAGGTTGAATAAAAGGGGACATTAGAATTACTCAAAGATTTGATCCTTAATCAACGATGATATAAGTGACCTATAGCTGAAGGATAATCACCCATAGATTTCCTTGACAGTTCCTATTCATCAATAAGATTCAATGGAGGAAATGGGGAAGAAAATCAGATGAAGACTCAATATCCCATAAAGGGAATTTTTTAATTTTACAACTTTTTTTGGGGTGTATGGTTTACCCTATGGTTTTCAAAACTGTGAACAAACTAGGTGAATTATACTATCATATGGGATATAGGATGTATGATTACCTGGGTAGGACCCATGGTTTGACAAACCATACACTAGGTGCATGATATGACACTTTCTAAGGTTTCAGGATTTAACTGGATAGGCCCCACGATTCACATAACCTTGCACAAACCATGTGCCTTTCATAGGATTACTGATATTTCCTTCATCTCATGACTTAAATCACCCAGAACACCTCTGAGTCACCTCATAATCCTGGGAACCATTTAGTTAACCAAAATGAGGGATTGAAAAAATAATAATCAAGGACATACCACCACAATGTCTGAGATCTTACTACCTCCCCACCTTATAAAGGTTTATCCTCAAGATGATCTGCCCAATCACCACTAAGATTCCAAAAAAAGATATCTACCCAATGGGAATGCATATATGATTATTTATCCCATGTCTATTCACAAACATTTCCACGTTTCTATGAATCTTAAACTAAGGGAAAAATATTTTCCTGCAAGACCTTCTCACTATGATCCATAATTCAAAGTATGTGATCCTAAAAGGACACATCAACCTCAAGATCTATACTCTCAACACATATCACATGATATGGTTTAGTGTGATACTTCCAAAGTTTGGAAAGATAAAAAAATCCTGAATTCCTCTATATCATTATGGATGAGCCAATCGGTAAGCCACTAGTCTGATCCTCTCCACAATATCAAATGGACCAACATACCTGAGTGTTAACTTGCCTTGTTTCTGAATTAAACTGTGACCCAACCTTGGGGACACCCCAAGATACACAATATCAACCACTATAATATAAAGGGGTCTATGATGTCAATTTTCATGTGACTTCTATCCAATCTTAGTTGTTTCCATGTGCTTCATAACCAATTGTATCTTTTCGAAATCTCTTTCAGGAGACTCAGTCCCAAAAAATTAGATTCCCCAAATTCTAACTTTAAAAAAAATCAACATGTTATTTAATAGACTGCCTCAAATGGTTCCATCTAAATTATATCCTGAAAGATGTTGTTTTAGGAAAACAAAACATGTGATAAATGCTTTTCCCAAGAACCACTGAAATCCATGACACAATCTCTCAACATGTCCTCCAAAACATGAATTGTATACTCTAAATGCCCATCCTTCAGTGGGTGATAAAAATTACTAAAAACACAAGGGTATAAAGTGCCTTCTATAATCCCTTCTAGAACCATGATGTGAAACGTGAATCAAGATCCAAAAATATAGTTCTTATCAGTCCATTTAACCATATTTTCTTTATGCAATATAAATCCCCTATCTAATCAACAATGTTAATCTCCTAGATTAGCAAGAAATTGTTCACCTAGGTCAACCAATTCACAACCACCAAAAAGAAATCATTCTTTTGATTTTTCATCAGAATACCCACTACTATGTCTATTGTTATGTCATTCCACTTTCACTTTGTAACGGTAAATGACATTAAAACACCACCTACATGCTAATGCTCAGACTCCACCACTTGACAAGAAAGGTATTATTCCCCAAAACCTTTAGCCTCTTTCTTCATTCCCAAACACCAATACTGATTATGAATATCATGACACATCTTAGTCAAACTAGGAATCACTACCCTCTTTGATGTTCAGAACTGACACATCAACTCCTCTTGCATACACACTGGCACAGACACCTGACCACAAACACAGACCACCCTATCTTTAATAACATCCCAACTAGAAGGTGAATCCCTATGTTTAAGATAGCCCTTCATAACCAAATACTTCAGATCTTCTAGCTGACTCTCCTTGACCCAACTCAAAGGCACTAAATCAACTTATATCGACTCCTAATTAATTTTACCATGACCATGTGGCACCTATAGTTTCATCTCAGAAAACAAGTCAATCATTCTGCACTCAGAGTAAGATTCCTTATAGCCTGATTTTGGTCCCTTTAGCTTAGATCATCCTCGACACTACTATCGTCCCCTGACATGTAAACCAACTTGAAATCAAAGGATTATAGGTACTATAACCAACTTTTCTTCTAAATATTCAAATCTCACTGAGATAAGATGTACATAAGACTTATGATATGAAAACATCGTGAACCACTCTATGAATAAGTAATGCCTCCAAAACACTAAGGAATTACCCATAGTATCTATCTCAAGATCATGAGTATGTTAATTTAATTCACGAGGCCCCAATTGTCTTGAACCATATGCAAAAACCCGATCATCCTACAACAGCATTGTCCAAAGTCCAAGACCATATGCATCACATAAGAAGGTGTTACTCTCACATTTTTTCAGGTAAGATTAGGATTAGTTTGGTAGTCAAATACTTATAAAAATAATGGAAATCCTTCTCACATTCCTCTAAAAACTAAAAAATAACTACCTTATTGGTTAAGCCTAATATTGGTGCCTCCATGTTGGAGAAATACCTACTGAACCTTCATTAATAAACCGAAAATCCCGCAAAAACTATGAACATAAAAAACATTCTTAGGATACCCCCAAGACACCATACCCTAGTCATTATCTAGATCTAATAAAACACATGACCTAGAAATTATATGAACCAAGAAATGAACTTTACTAATATAGAACATAAATTTTGATATATTGGTAGAAATACTATGCTATCACAGTGTACTCTGGATGATTTCAAGCTGTCTATCATGATCTCCATGAGTTCTGTAGTAAAAAAATATATCATCAGTGAAGAAGAATGAGAACTAATTTAGGTATGGGGGAAGTATCTATTTAATTTAATACATGAACACAACCGGTGCATTAGTCAAACTGAACAACATCACAAAAAACTAATTCAACCCATACCCACTCTGCAAAACAGTATGCGATTCGTCAGAAGGTCTCTCCCTAAACTAATGGTATACTGATCTCAAATTGAACATAGATAACATATATTCACCATCTATTTTGGAAACATGCCATCATTTCTAGGAAGCAGGTACCTATTCATAACTATCATCTTATTCAACATTATATTATAAACAAATAATTTTAACGATATGTCTTCCTTCTTGTAAAACATTATGGGAGAAACCCAGAGAGACATTCTATGATGGATTTACCGCATTCACTCCATCTCTTCTGACTGAACCTTATTTTCGTAGAATTCGACCAATTTCATTCAAGGGATGTCAACTTTACCCAATATTAGTAACAATCATTATGTTCTTGATACAACACCATCCATTCTATACCAAAAATTAGTTCAAAACCCAACATCTCAAGGAGAAATAGATTCCACATAAATTAATATCCACCAACCTACAAATAAAACCCATTAAATTGTTTGATATCCTCAACTTGCATCCCCAATGGGTTACAATTGACATAACCCCACTCACACTTTCCACAGTTAGTCCCAACAGAACTGCAAACTATTCAGAAATAAAATAATGTGGGGGAACATGTGTCAAATAAAGAAATAAAGAGTGTGGAATATATAAGACTTCTAGAATGGTATATAATCCAGCCTAACCACATCTATGCATAGACTAAACTATTGTAAGATTGCCTTCCCCTATAACTTGGGCTCTAGCGTAAGTACCATGAATTGCACTGTCTTGCTGATATGGACGATCTTTCCCAAGATCTCCATATCCACCACCCTTATCAATATTACCTATTGAGCTCTAATAACTCACCCAATGCAGAGTAACTAACCCCTACCTACCCTATTCATCTACTTATTACCTCAATATATTCCATTCTGGTGAGGGATCTTAGAAAACCTTTATTTATATCCCAACCTGTCAAACAACCCGAACTAAAGGGACGATGAACCTGAATGTGCCTCAACCTTACACAGAGGTAACAGAACACCAGATCACCACCAACATAGTCCATCACTATATTTTGAATAATTTTTATACATTAAGCCTTCAAGAATGTCCAAAAATGAAATGTCATGACCTCATAATATCTAGAAAAAAATCACGGCCGACACCACATTTCCACCACATGAAGCTCCATTTAGGTTCCCTTATGAGATAAGGTCCTAGTCTAATACCTCTGAAAACATATTCATATAGAAGTTATTCACCTAGCACCTGATCTCATGAATTAGTCCATCCTTAATGCGTTTTTCCATACTCTCATAATCACTTTCCAATATCAGAATGAAGTGGTGTATATCAGTTAAAAAACTATAATTATCCATAACTAACACAACCCCCAGGGTCAAACTCATATACTCTATAGAATTCTCCTACCTCAAGGACTCTGGGTAGAAGTGTTCTATTAACTTTTCTTAAAAATACTTTTATACAAATCTTTTATCCTTATATATATAAACCATAATATCCCACCAATGATTTTCCTGGCCCTACAACATATAGGCCATGAACATGACTCGCTTCTTGGAGGAATTCTCTAGATGATCGATAATCATCATGATAGAAACTATTTAAAACTAAGTAGCCTCTATCCCACCATCTCCAGTTAAGTTTGAAGGGTGTTGCAGTTGAAAATCCATAATCATCTCAAACGTACATGGTACAACTCTCCCTGGGTCATGTTTCATCATCTTTATAAAATAAGAAAATTTCACACAGAACTGTTCTTTTATATTATCTTCAACCACTAGATCTTCCTACTCCACCACTGGGTGAGTATACTCGAAAACGTTTTCTTCTTCCCCAACCGGGACACATCTTCATGGTGGTATTTCTCTACAATTCAAAACATGAGAATTATAACACAACCCATAATGATTCCACAAATAAAAAGGATGGCTCGCCACTATCCATAATTTTTCCTTTTTTGCATACACTATCTACAAAAATCCTAATATTTATTATACATTAATACATTATTTAGTACATAAAATTACAAAAAATACAACCCAAAAGAAAGATAACTCTAGTTCCCTATAGAGTTAGTTACATAACATAACATCATTAAAATGGGATAAAACATAATTGTTAAAAACATCCATAAGCATATTTATTGATATATTTTTTATCATGATGAAAATACTCCTTCAAACATATAACTCCATTGGATAACCTGGAAAATTACATAATAATGGGGTATGTTATAAATAAGAGTAATGGAATAAACATGGCATAAGTGATACATGTTGTAATATAGGCATATAATTGAGGAATAGAACGAACATGAATAATAAGGCATGATATAGAATGATAATCAGAACATGAAAAATATGGAAACAACATATAGCATTACATAAGCATGAGTCTAGGCTCATTGAAGATGGAAGAGCACGAGTCAATGATAATCACAAAGAACATTATGCATAGATAATGACTCAATACCAACCACCAAGACCATTGAACATGATTTCTCATGATACTAACCATTACCCAATGCATTGCAGCACTATCTGGGTTCACCCATCATAATCATTTCATTCTCATGCTTAAGTGTTCCATATAGATCACATGACATGTATTCATTCACCATCAAAATTTATTCCAATATAAAGGAATGTGAAATTAAAAAATGTTTTTCCACTATAAATATGTATATGTTCATAAAGGTGAATACCCATTATAGAATAGTAGGTATGGTATTCAATACACAATTTTTTTGGAATGGAAAATCAGGGTAAAATTTCAGCAACATAAGAATGTTACGTATAATTCATAAAAATGGTTGATGAGATAAAAGGAGGTCTCTCATTATTTGGACACCAATTGGGATGTAATAGGCACATTGAAAGTCATATCCCAACTATTTGAACATTGTAAATGGAAGTAATATGGTATTGAAGTAACATTAATATAGAAAAGAATCCTTACAAATTTTGTGCATTTTAACAGGTGTTCATAAAGGATCATAGGAGGATTAGTGAGATTAAAAGGGGATATCATCATTTATAAATTAAATGTACAACATGGTGAATATGTAGGAACATATTCTATCATAAGAAAATTAAATTTCATATAGATAACATTAAATTAGTTATTGAATGGAAATGTGATGAGAGAAATCCCATATGAAATTTCAACATTGTAAAAAATTAGGTAAGGGTCAAAATGAGAGATTATAAATGGTATATCACTCAAATAATATCAATTGGACTATAATAGAGTTAATATAAATGAATTAAAATATATCTAATTATAAATTATAAGGTCAAATTTCAAAGAAGTCTCATGAATTGAAAGAAAGAGAGGAAGGTGTGAATCCCATACATTAGTGGGTGAGGACAAAGGCTGTGGAGTGGCTTCATGAAAGCTTAAAGGAATCCTGTTTAGACTCCAGTGTGTAGAGACAATAGTATGGAAATGTTTCGAGGATTTTGAGTTAAGTGGAATGATATCTTGGGTGTTTTTATATAGGAAAATAGGGTGATTTCTTTATTTTTTTGGTTTTAGACTCTTCATAATAAAATATTCAATACCACAATGCATCCCATGTTTTCCATGGTGTTAGAAAATTTTACTCTTATACATAATATTGTAAGTACATTGTCCTAAGTCATTGAAATATTACCCTATGTTATGTGGATGTGAGTCACACTCTAAAAGAAAAGATTTTAAAATATTAAAATATATTATAAGTCTTGGAGGATTCATTATGGCTTTATAAAATAAAAAATGAATCATATAATTACATGATTTTAATGGTAAAAAATATATTTTTTTTAAACTTTACCTACTATAGTATTTATTATATCACTACTGGGACATTATTATGTTATAAAACATACCGTATATTTATACTGTATTTAATTTAACCTAAAAATTCAACTATCTCAAAAAAATTATGAAAAAATCAATGTTAGATAATTTTGACGTCCTGATTCCAAAAATAATATTAATTTTATAAAAATAATTTACTAAATATTTTAATCTTTACTTTTAAAATAAAAACTGACTTTTATTAAAAATGATTTTTTTACATTAATAGTTTTTGAACCTTAATAAAATTTACACATGGATTCATAAAAATTACATGATCGTTTATATTTAATAAAATTTATTTAATAATTTTTAAAAAATATATTATTTATTTCAATAATTCCTTATTTCATCAAAAGATATTTCTTAATATAATTTTAATGTTTACAAAAAAATACTATTAGTTCTTTAAAAATCATTTATAAGGTAACAATAATAGGTTGAAAATATATTCATGATTTTTAAAAAATAATGTGCATATTCCTATTTCTATGTTCTTAATACATATCCCATTAACACACCATCATATGTCCTAAGAGTAAGGTGTGTGGTGGGGTGGGCCTTTTTGGTGTCATTTGGTGAACATCGTTTGGGTCGTGATCTTGATGAGGTCAAACAAATTTGGTAAATAGTTTCACTCATGCATAAGTTTTTGGATATTAGTATCAGACTGGTCTAGGGTAAAGCCCATAAATTCTAACTCCCATAGATTCTCTGATAAATGGGATTTATTTTGTACAGTCCTACAGGTTGAGGCCACCACTTCCTTTATTTGAGTCAAGAGGATTTGTTAAAACCCTATATTTATACTATCCAGGTTATCACTATTTGATAGATATAATATCAATGTCAATGATACCCAACGATCATTAAAATATAATTTTACAAAACATGAAAAAATAATTTTATTTGTTTTATATATCCATATTACTTGTTAGTAAATTTAAATGAGTAAAAATAGTAATTTTATTCATAATAGTTTTGGTCATTATAATCTTCCCCCTTTAAAAATTTCACCCTCAAAATTTTCTTTTAACATACTAAAACAGGAGATGGTAACTATGCATCATCACCTCCTCTGGTTCCCTTGTTGGTTATTTAAACAGGTGGTTTCTCAACAAAAGTTTTACAAGGAGTGTAGTATTATTTAAGAGGAATTTTTCTCTATGATATTATATCTTCAATAGCTACTCTTTATAGGAAAGATCATTCACCAGTGGTACCACCAATAGATTTCATACATTTTAGGGGTATGACATGTAGTTTCTAAAGAGGGATACATAAAATACATCATGCACTTGGGATAGGTTCTGTGGGAGTTATATTCTATATTCCATTGCTCTGATGTGATTATGGATCTCAAAAGGGACGATGTACCTAGGACTAAGAATTCAATTAATCTTAAATCTCATAACATTCTTCCATAGTGATATGGAAAGGAATACCATGTCTCCAACATCAACTTCTGTGTCTCACAGATTATTTTTACCATAGATCTTCTATCGACTCGTAGTAGATTTATTGTGCTGTTGAATGGTCTTATCCCTCTTCGCAATTTCATCATCCATTTCAGCATGTAGAAGTTTTTGTTCCCAATATTCATCGAAACATGTCAGTGTTCTACACCAATTCCTATAAAGAGATTTATATGGATCCATTTGGATGTAGGATTGGAAATTTTTGTTGTAAGAGAACTTAGTAAGAGGAAGATGTTTACCCCATCATCCATGGAAGTTGATTGAGCATGCTCACATTGTGTCCTCAAGATTCTGGATCATCCTCTCAGATTGACCAATAGTTTGAGGTTGATTGGTCATTATAATGTTCAACTCAGTATTCATATTGTGCTAGAGACTCTTCCAGAACACAGAGGTGATTCTTGGATCTCAATCAAATATAATTTATTTTTGTACTCCGGGAAGCCATACAACTTCTCCGATTCATATCTTTGAATGTTTATCAAGTAATAAATATTATTTAATTAGAATGAATTATACAATATTTGTATGGATATCCACAACAACCAAAATATAATTATTCCTTTTGGAGTCGTTAAAAGTCTGGTGAAAAAGTCTATGGTGATGTTTTTCTATTTACATGTTGGTATGGGTAATGGTTGCATCATACCCTTAGGCTTATTCTATTCAGACTTCATTTGCTGACATACTAGTCACTTGGTTGAATGTTTAGAGATCTCCTTCTTCATGTTGTCCCACCAATTGTTCTCTCAGATATCTCGATACATCATTGTGTTTCTTGGATGAATATTCAAATTTGAACTATGATGATCATAAAATAGTTAATGTTTTAACTTAATATTTGATGGAACACATAGTATTAACCAAATCCTCACAATTCCTTCTTCATTAACAATGAACTATGAGGATTTCCCTTTCCTTATAGTTTCCAATTTCTTTAGAATTCCCACATAATCTCTTTGGTCATCATTTAACCTTTCCAAAAGAGATGAGTGAGTAATCATTTTTGAAATGATTAATTATGATCATTTCCATATGATTCCCAGGTCTATCCTCTTTAAATCTGAGAAGATCATATCCTTCTCAACTCCCATCAATGATAGAATTGTTAGGTCCTTTATACTCAGAGCATATTCTACCTTATTTTCTTTAACATGATGCTATTGGATTGATAAGTTGTAATCCTTGAAAAACTCTAACCATCATCGTTGTCATATATTAATCTCTTTCAATGTGAATATATATTTGAGGCTCTTGTGATTAGTATATATCTTATACATATCACCATAGAGATAATCACACATTATTTTAAATGAAAATATAATAGCATCCAAATCAAAATCATGCGTGGGATAGTTTTTCTCATGAATTTGAAACTTCCATGATGCATAGTTAACGACTATGTCATTTTTCAACAACACACAGCCTAATAGTATCTTTAAGGCATCGCTGAATATAAAAATAGATCCCCACTTGTGGGTACTGTTAGAATAGGGGCATTGATAAACCCCTTTTTCAACTCCATAAATCATCCATCACATTCATAATTACATTAAAACTTGGCTCCCTTATTTGTTATATAGGTAATATTGTTTTACAATCATTAGAAATTTCTCACATATTAGCGATAATATATATCTAACCCAAGGAAGTTACAAATATATGTAATAGATGTTGGTCTCGAACATCCATAAATTTATTTTTTCATTGAATGATCGACATATGTCCCATTTATTTTTATGATATTCCCCATGAATGAGACTTCATTCTTCCAAAACTCACACTTGATGTACTTTTCATAGAGATTCTCCTTTGCCAAATTCTGTAGAAAAGTGGTCAGATGCTCCTCATGTACCTCCTTGGTTATGGAGTACATTAGAATACCATCTATGAAGACTACAAAAAAATTTCAAGATGATATCTAAAGACTGTTTTCATTATGTCCATAAATATTTCTAGGGAATTGGTGAGTCCGAATGGCATTAATATGAACTCGTACTTCCCATACCTTATAAGAATGGAAGTATTAGTGAAATCATAATTCTTCAACCTTACATGATAATATCCCGACCGAAGATCCGCCTTGGATGAAGTATTGTTCTCCACTTATAATATTAAAAAATTCATCAATCCAAGGTATATGATACTTTTCTTTATCGTGATCTTGTTGAACTTACAATAATCAATGAAAAGGCTCATTAGCCCATCCTTTGTCATGATATAGAGGACTAGTGCACCCCATGGTGAATTACTTTGGTGTGTAAAAACGTTATACAGATTCTACTATAGAAGTTTTTATGATCCTCACATTCCACAATAGCCATCATATATGGAGTATGGGATAATGGCAACACACAAGGTATATGTTCAATTGAAAATTTAAACTCTCGGCTTGGAGGAGGAATTATGAATTCCTAAGGAAACACATCATTTTATTCCCTCACTATATGAATGTATTAGAGGACATTTCATTCATTAGACTCAATCATTTCATCATGATATTCCCTCTCATATGTAAATAATATACAACCTTGAGATGATGTGGCTAAAGAAGATTCATCCATATCCACAAGCATATAGAGAATCAGAGGTTGATTCTACATATAGAGAGTGATTTCATTCTCATTGAAATTTATGTTGGATCTATATAAGCAAAGAAAATACATCCCTATAATTTCATTAAATTCTACCCAATGAAGTATGGCATGGTTTTTATTTAAAGTTTGGCCTAAAATATTGATAGGGGAGGAGTTATATATATCGTATGTGACAATCTCTGAATTTTATATTTTCCCTGACAACTCTACTTCGTTGTCGAGATTTACTTCAGGGGTAGGGATAAAAAAGGCCACTTGATGTTGTATCCATGAATAATGCACTGAGGGTTGACTGGAGTATTCATTTACTCTATCGAAAAAGTGGATTTCTCCTATTGGGAATTTTTCTCTAGGTGTCCAACCTTCCCATACCTGAAGAATTTCCTTGTTCCCTATAGTAAATTTCTTATGTTCTTCTTCATGTACCCTAGACAAGTGGGATATTCAAATTTCCTGTAACTGTTACACCTCTCTATCAGACAACCAGAATTAAAGTTCACTTTTCACTTTATATACCCCTAATGCCCATGAAATTTATCGATCTTAGTTTAAACTTTTAGGGCCCATCGGATAATTTTTTAAATGTTATCAGAGTCATAGATCTCCAATGAATTTCATATACTAGTTTTTATCCCACCAAAGAAATGGTCAACCATTCATTTGAGGGTAACGACTAAATATGAGGATTATAGTGAAAGTATTTTGATGTGTTCCTAATACACCCAAATAGATTTATTTTCATTTTTCATGAGTGTAAGGAAATACCATTCCACTTTATGATGGAGGGTGTGAGGAAAATATTTTTCAAAAAACATTTTCTGGAAGTTATTCCACTACATTGCATATATCTCTTCCTCGGGATTCATATTCTTGATCAATGTCCACCATTGATTATCTTATCCCTCCTCCTAATAATAAGCTAGAAGAAGATTTTATTGTTCATAACATTTAATTATGGATAAGATATTTTGAATGGAATTGATCTATTTTTTGATAATAAAGGGATCATGTGATCCCTTGAAAGTATGATGCCTTTATTGCATGAAGTTATCAATTCAGTTTGTTCTCTCATTGGGGGTTTGGGAGATCCACTTGATCTAGGTTTCTATTTAGAACATTTTTTTGAGAGAGTAGCGTGACAATGTTTATGATTCCCACTCCCATCAGATTCAGAATCTCAGAGGGTAAATTATTATACTTCCCTTTGCATCGATTATTAACATGATTCCTCTTATTTCTGGCCATTAGCAAGAATAACAAAGAGAATTAGGTATGAATATCTAAAATAATTAAAAATTAAAAGTGGAATCCAATGACATTAAATGGAAAACATATAAATTTTATTTTTATCCTTAACTCATGAGTTTCTAGGCTTCAATTGATGTTATCCATGATCTAACATAGATTCTTAGGGTAATTTTTTCTTTACATAATAATTGTTCATATTGAGATTATGAATTTACCAATGCATATCTCTTGGGTGTGTCAAACCAGGGGAGTAGTAAGGCTCATTTTTATCTACCATATTACGATAAATAAGTCCCAGAAAATCTTTTCAGCATTGTTACTTTTAGGTATATCTTTTCTAGAACAACATACAATAGTAGTATCTATACATGGATGTTTTTTATCAATAATCCACAGACTCTATAATATCATAATTTAGGGATTTTTTTAGATAATTATACTTATCCCTAAATAAAATTTAAGAGTTTTTTTAACCCTAATCCCAAAAATAACTAAACTCTTTCTCTTATACAGACTATAAGGACCTACTATTTATTACACATTAATAGATGTTGTATTACTAAAAAGTAAACTTAATACTTCCCAAATGACCGATAAGTATAGTGCAATTGGGAATTTTCTACATAACATAATATCTTGAAAACATTTTACAACAAAAATTTTAAGAACATCCTTAACTTTATTTATTAAAAAAATCATTAAAATTATCAATATACTCCTTTAATCATAAAATTGTAGGAGATGACCTAAGTAAATATATAATAAAGTGATGAGATATAAATCCATGTAATGGAATAAAAATGGAATAAGTGATATATTTTAGACAATAATAATATCAATAACGAATAAAAGGAATGTGAATAATAAGGGATAATATATAATGATAATTATAAGATGTAAAATTTGGAAACAATATACAACATGACATAAGCATGAGTCAAGGATTATTGAACATGAAATAGATTGAGAAGACCACCAAAACTATTTGAAAAAAATAATGATTTGAGGATAACCATGAAGAACATTCAACATGACATATCATGAGACTAATCATTACCCAATTCATTATATTCATATATTGGTGCACCCATCATATTCATTTAATTCTCATGATTACGTGTTCCACATAGACCATACAATATGGATTCATTCATCATCATAATTTATTCCAAGATCAAGGAATGTTGAATGCATACATGTATGTCCCAAATAAAATTATACATGTTAATGAAGCTTAATACCCTTTATTGAATAATGGGTATGGTATTCACTACACAATAGTTTTGTAACGGAAAATCGGGGAGAAATATCAGTAGCATAACAGTGTTACATTAAATTTAATAAAAATGGTTTTTGAGAGAGAAAGGGGTATGTGTTTATTTGGAAATAAAATGGGTAGTAATATGTATATAGAAAAACACATTCTAGATATTTTAAATTTGGAAATTGAAGGCATAGGTTAATGATGAAAATTGAATAGAGAAAAGAATTCTTACAAAATTTTGGCACGGTAATGGTTGGACATTAAAGGACATAAGATGGTTAATGAGAGGTAAACGACATATAATCATTTAGAAATTAAATTTAAAGTAATTTGACTTTGTAATAACATATTCCAGGATTATAAAATAGAATTTATGAGATATAATATAAAATAAGTTCTTGAATGGAAATGAGAAGGGGGAAATCCCTTATGAAATTTTGGCATAGTAATGGCTTAAGTAAGGGTAAAAATGAGATATTATAAATGGTATATCATTAAAATAATGTCAATTTTAAATTATGTGAGTCATTAAAAATAATTTAAAATATATCCAATTGAAATTATAATTACAAATTACAAATTTGATTCTTGAATTGAAACAACGAGAGGAATGTGAGAATCCCTTACTTGTGTGTGTGACTATAATGGATTGGTAGGGGATTCATGAAAGCTTAAAGGATCCTTGCGGAGACTCTAGGGAGTAGATAGAATATTATGGACATTCTCCTAGGATTTATAGTGAATATAAATGAGTTATTTTGTGGGATTATATTTTAAAAGATGGGGATTTCTTTTTTATTTTGGTTTCAGACTCTTCATAATAAAATATCCAAAACACAAAACATCCAATGGTTTATGACCATAAATTCTTCAAAATGGGATTGGAATACATTATTTTATATTTAAAATGGAATATATCATTAATTTGTTACAAATGGTGATGTGGATGTGAGTCAAACTCTCAATGTAATGATTTTAAAATCATAAAATATATTATAAGTATGAAGGATTAATTAAGGATTTAAAAAATAAATAAAATAAACACAAAATTACATTATATTAAAAGTAATAAATATATTTTTAGATGATACCTTTTATAGTATTTATTACATCATTATCGGGACATTATAATGTCATAAAACAGACATTATATCTTTACGGTATTTAATTTTTACCTAGAAATTCGACTATCACAGAAAATTTTAAAAAATTAACCATTGGAAAATTTCAATATACTGATTCCTAAAATAATATTCATTTTATCAAAATTAATTTCAAAATATATGTATTTTCACTTTTAAAATAAAAACTGACATTTATTAAAAATGACATGTATTTTCAGAATAACAGCTTTTGAACCATAATAAAAATTACATTTTACTTCCTAAAAGTTACAGTATATTTTATATTTAATAAAAAAATTTAAAATTTTTTTTATTAAAATATTATTTTCTTAAATAATACATTAATTCATCAAAAGAGATATCTTAATTAATTTTGAATTTGAACCAAAAATACTATTTGTGCATTAAAAATAGTTTACAAGGTAACAATTATAGGATGAAAATATATCCATCATTTTATTAAAATAATGTATATAATACTATTTATTGGGTATTGATACATATATATTTAATACAACAGAATATGTCTTAATAGTGAGGTGCACGATGGTTAGGATTTTATTAGTCCATTTGGTGGACATGGTTTGGGTCGTGATCTCGACGAGCTTGAACATGTCACGTAAATGGTTTTTATCCAACTTTAGTAGTTGAATATCGGTTTGGGAGTGGTCATGGGAAAAGCCACAAAAATTATAACACAATTATAAGCTCCAATAAATGGGCTTCATATAGTATAATCCAACTAGTTGAGGCCATTACTTTCTTTGTCTGAGTCAGAAGGATTTGTTAAACCCATATTTTTATATTAGACATGTGATAACTATTCAAAAACTATAATATCAATGGTAATAACAATTAATGGTCATTAATATCATATTGGATATAATAAATACAAAGAAGTGAATGTGTTTTCTATAACCATATTAAATAATAAGACATTTAATTGAATAAAAAGGGGATTTTTAGGAATAATATTTTGGGATGATACATTAACCAAACGGTCCTTATCATACTTGGAACACTAAACATGACCATCCCTACCAAGGGACATGTCTTACATTCGTAGACCAATATAATCAGTTAAAACCTGACACTAGTCATCATTTCAACACTACTTCCATATCACAACATAAATCAACAACAATGTAATTCACTTATGATGCTTTTTGAAGAGATATTTTTGTAATCATTATTGAACATTTTACTTCCCTTTTTACCCATATAGATTATTTATTTAGACACCATTTTCAACAAATTTAGGAAATTCAAATTCAAATTACCCTTTATGTCCCACAAAACTATCATGTGTGTGTGCCTACCATAATTCATGTCACTTATATACATAGGTACCTAGAATGATGCCTGAATATACAATGTCGTTACATTATAGATACAAGACAAATTTCATAAAAATGTCACATCACATGATAAGAGAACCACCTAATGGTTAAATTTAATAAACTTTAAGAACACACAACTAGAAAATCAATTCCCACCATGGGTGACTTGGGTTTTCCCTCATACATGAGTAAAATACTCCCCAACAAAAGCTCATTTACAAAGCCCAACATCTTTTTAACATCCTATCTACCACTAGAAAATAGTTTTTCATAGAAAAGACATGATTGGATACCAAGTTTTACATCCCTGACCCAGATCCCACTAAACTGGTTCCCTGAGCCTGGTCACCACATGACCTCAAGTGCACATCCCCAAAAGCCAAAGGTCACCGAATAGTAGCAAGGGTCTAAAATTTACATGGGGAGTCTATACCCTCTTTACAAGAGTAATCTACAATAGAAAATAAAATAGAATAGTGAAAACAAAATAGAATAACCAATGAACATGCATAAACAACCATCTCCCAAAAATGGGTACAAAATATCACAAATAGTAAGTATGTAATGTTATTCTATAGTTTCAAGTTAAAAAAACCAAAAATAAGGCAAACCAATGGAATCCCCAAATTTATACTCACACCATGTCCAGACCCTCATCCATATACCTCTCAAGAATGACAAAACTCCCAAGCACAGGGCCCTTTCCCTTTTCTTGTCATGCAAGCATGATATTTTCTTGGGTACCCAATAGAGGCCTGAAATGGGAGTGAGTACAACTCATTAGGACACCACCAATGGTGTATATAAAATATCCTATCTAAACAAATAGTGAATTCTTGTATTATATAATTTAAAAATATATAAAACACAGTTTGAAGACCGTTAGTCAATAATAATTAAATAACTATTACTAAAAATTGTGCTAAATTCATTATGTGAATCTTCTTCATTACATAGTTCATCATCAAAATATAATCCATGGGATAGGAATTTACATCATTGAAAAAATTGGATAATGAATTTATCACTATCAATAATTGAATAAGTCAAGAACCTATCTCATTAGCGATAATACATCACAAAATCAAAATTTCATAACCTTGAAGCCTTAGTATAGGTGGAATGGAACCACTAGTGTAATATATTTTCTCCACTTCCCTAACTTGTGAATTGTGGGTGGAGTTATAATATCATTCCAACTCAACCAGTGGGATGATCCTTAGTCCTCTATCCCATACAACACACCATGTGCACATGCTTACTCATCTATTCACCACACACAAACCACATTACAACCAAACACAACCAATACATATAACTATCATATTCCATAATATTCAACATGGGAATTAATATTATTCCATAACCCATTAACACAATTTCAATTTTTATAACCTATCGTATTTAGTCCAATTCTCATTATCATGTCAAGATCATTAAGCATATTCATTAATTCAATTATATCAATGCAATAAACATATATATCAATTCCCTTATGAAATAAGATTTAAAATATTAACATTTCAAATTTCATTTCAAATTTAACATATTTTCCATTTCATATACACTAACTCTCTTAGGCATTTCTAACCAAACTCAGAAGCCACATGTAATGATCTCAATTATCCAAATTTTCTCATTTTTGTGTCATCCAAAAAAACACTTAATCCATTAACAAATCTATACACAATACAAAAATTCCATTTTCAATTACATTAATCATATCAACATACTCAATTAGGGCTCTACATTTTCTCACCATGACTATGCACTTACTTAACCAATTTCTAGGCCCGGGAATATCAGAACACCTCATGGGTGGACCTAAATCTATCAAATCACCCATGACCCATTGCATGAGGACCAAAAGGGTCTGAATTCATAATTTAGGAACCCATTTTTCCAATCCCCACAAAATTTATCCTGATCAAAATAAGAGATAACCAAGAACAAAAACAAACATGCACAAATCTAGAAAGAAATTATTGGATAAAACTTTTAGACCACCTACCTTGAATACATTTGAGAACACACTCCTAAACATGGTCCTAGAACCATACTAAACCACTTATTAAATCATCAAACCTAATCCCACAAGAAAATAAGGGGTTTACATATTTAGAAGAAGATTTCCCTAGGTGAACACCCTAATCTGGATGTGTGAATAATGGAGGAGGTTATACTTACATGGAGCTTCAATCCACAAACAAAAACACTACAAACATCCTAGATATGAAGGATAAACACCCTTGTATTCCATTTAGGGATCTTTTTCATCAATAGTGTTCAAAGGTGGAAATGTTGGAAGAACATTGAGTGAGGACATAAAATCCTGAAACAAATGTTTTGTAATTTTTCTATATTTTACAAGGGCGATGAGTTTACTTATATGGTTTACCATACTTTACACCAACCACGTGTATGCCACTCTTAGAGGGTAGTTTGGATACATAGTTACTTGGGAATCACATACGGTTTGGTAAACCATGTGCTAGCTATGTTATATGCCACTGTCAAGGGTTTTTTGGTTCTCTTAGATAGGCCGCATAGTTTATATCATCGTGGGCCTTGCATAGGATGTCCCGGTTTTCATTAATCTAATTTACAAAACCCACCAGACCACCCATGAGCCCCCTTATACTCCTAATAAATCTTTTTCAATTACCAAATATCCTTAATGTGACGTTCCATGTTATCATATCATGAATGTGATAATGTTTCTTAAGCTTGATATTGTTTCCCACTTTTTCGTACAGGAAATAATGTCGTACAATCTGTTTCTAACTAACTGTTGCCTGAGTGACACATGTACAGGTCCCTCCAAAATTTTAAGAAATATATGACTGTTTTTGGAGGAATTCAATCAATGAGATTTTCTCCAATAAATACCTAGTCATTTCAAGGCTAAAAAACGATCGTGTGGAACTCATATGTGTTGCGAGAGCTCTAATCGATCTACCTTGTGTGAATGTTGTTAACAACCTTTTCATGATGAGAAAATCTTGTTCAACCATCCTTAAGTGATTCCAATAGTTTTGGTTCAATCGTGGTATTTCGGGGATAGGAAGACATAGGTGTTGATCACCTTAGAGATTGATGGATTCCGAAGATAGCAATACATATTCCGATCTTTGTATCGAGGGATTACCCTAGTATGGGTAACACAGACTTTCTTAAATGTATAAATCAAGGGACCTTTATCCATGGTTATTGGATACCCTTCTCTTTGGGTTAAAATATTTGTTATACTTTTCCTGTTTTGATACAAGTTTTAATTCTCTTGCATTTTGTTAAATATAAGAAGTCTAACATTATTACCCTTTTTTATACATATATACTCTAACATAAATAAGATTATACACTCTTTACGGTAGAATATTTCCCTAAGAAATCTTTTCTTCATTTTATTTATTGGATCCATCTTATTGGATCCTAAGAATGTTAGTTTCTTTGTTAAGAACTGAAGAGTGTTTGTGAATCTATATTGTTTAACTTTGCTAAACACATATTTTCCTTAATGATAAAAACAAAGGTTTTTAAACCTACAATCCCCCCCTCTTGTAATTGAGCAATCAACACCTAAATTTTCATCCTAAAAATGTCATTATATAATGGAAACACACACTTTGATTCATACCGATAAGATTATATTTCAATTTGATGCGAAACTAGTTCCAACACATCAAGAATTACATCTGAATTATTGTCCAAAACTATTGAGATAAAATAAGATAGTTTTCTTTGTTTTAAGGACTGACATGGATTTGGAAAAAATTTTATTAATTTTAAATTGATAAGGAACACTTTATGTTATACCATGAACACTCTAAATTAGAGTAAGGTGCAACTGATTCGTACATATGAGAAATGACGTATGGGTAATTTTCTAAAAGTATCAAAATAATACTATTTTTTTCATGATTTTTAAAAAGTCACTATACTTTTTAAAAACAAAATTTAAAATTTAAATAATAAAATACACACATAGATCATAATCGGGAACACCATACATAGTATTGAGGTGAAGATGATTATTTCACATCATGGATAACATATGTTTCATTCACCTAATGTATCAAATCAATTTAGATGTGTTTTCCTTATTTTGATTATGTCACATGTTTTTTACTAAAAATAATGTCAATTTTAACTAAAAAAGACACACTTGGAGTCATACCAATCGTACAATGAGTTTGATTAATGTATGGATGATTTCTATATGTCATAAATGGATTATTGACCATTTTCCAAAAAGATAAAATGAATTTTGATGGTTTCGAATTTGTTACCATACTTCCACATTAGTTGTTTGAAAAATACCAACACTGTGGGATAATATTTTTCAAAACAAGGGAGGTTGGAGATTGACATAAAGTCATGGTTTAATAATTTGACCATAGATGTGATTTCTAGGGCTGAATTTGGAAGTAACTTTGAATATAGAAGAAACATTTTCCACATCTTAGGAGACAAAATTATTTCTTATTCAAAATTTATATCTTGACCTATATTTATCTATAGAGGTAATAATTTCAGTCTTAATACATATATTGCATCCAAGGAAATGTATTAATCCATTGGTTATTAAAATCGGTATCTTTTAACTCAAAAGGTCATAGATTATCATCTACACAATGGCTAAAAACTGGACCAACCATGTGCAGGTTTTACCTATATAAACAAATAATATGTATTATAAAATCAACCATCATATTAGTTCCTTGAACATGGGTATCATTATTAATAAATATGTGGTAATGAGTAGATTTTAAAAAAAATACAGTTGACATACTACTTATTCTTATGAATTCCAATGCATTGGAAATTGATGATCATATAGGGTAGAAGGATAATGGGACAAGTCATGATGACAACATTAATGGATGTAAACTATTTTATTTTGTTGGAACGGAGACAAATAATAACATACACACATGGAAATTAATTTTAGTATAAAAACTTCATGATTATACATCCCGTGAAATAGAATAAGGTTTTGAAATTGTTGGAAAGAAACAACCAACCATGTTGTATTTGGACTCAATAAATTTATTTTACAAAATATAGATACTGGTGAATGCTGTTTGGATCCGAGGGATTTTTTTTCTCAATTTGTTATATGTGATTTGTGATTTTAACTAAAATATAAATTATAAACTAAAAACATACATTTTAAGTCATAACAAGAACGTGTTATAACATATTTAGGTGTGTATAATTCAGTATATGATATCTGTTTTAATTTCAACCATCTACACCGAGCTAGAATATAATGTAAGGTTCCATTTGGATAGAAGAGGAAACCCCATATTGCCTGAAATTCCTCACCAAAGCAACAAGATATCTATTTTATATCTTGATACATATAGTTGAAGGAAAAAATATGACTTCCCAAGAGAACTATGAAACTTATTAGATAAAAATGATAAGAAAATGAACATATAAATACTATATAAAATGGATACATAATTAAATAAATAACTAGTAGGAATTCACATTATCATGATGTTTATATACATTCATGACCCATTTTCTCATTGTCATTACCTAATTTTCAATAACAAATTCCAATATCTTATTAGCATTGGACGCATTGAATAAACCACCCCAACTCAAGAAAATAAATCCACTTGTATAAGAAATTTTTTTATGTTAGTAATATAATAAAGAACTCAAATAAAAATAATTATTAGAAAATATATTAATAAATTTTAATTTAAACTGAATCCACACAATTTGAGTCATAGAAGGTAAACCATGTCTTTATTCCTTACATTCCATTCAACATTATGGGACAAATGGAAATATTTTAGTCTGATAACACATAATATTTATTTAATTGGGGAATAAAATGAAAAATATAACAACACATAATTGTATCAAATGATACTCCATTACTATAATTATTTTATATATTATAGATCATGTAAAAATACATATATAATAGAATACACACTTTATAAATGAAATACGAATGAAATAAGAGTTATTTATAGATGTTAAGGAACCAATAATGATGAAATATTATATTGACCCTTGGAAAAGTAATTTTCCCATTATGAAATTTAATTCGACCAATAGAATAGAAACCTTGCCTATAAATGAATGTATACAATTTAGTAACTCATAAAGAAAAATATTATAATATTATATCATAGTATAAGTAAACAAATGTTTTCGAAATAGTAAATTAAGTGTTGGTATTTTGGTAAATCATAAATATTGAATTACATTTTTTAATTAATATAATGATTTAAAAAAACATAAAGATTATTCATAAAAAAATATTCATTAATTAACATTTTTGGGTCATCTTATTATAATAAAATTTTATGAATCTTTAATTTTTTCATCAGAATGACATAAATCAGTTATAATTTTAAAATCAATATTTTTAATGTAAATGATGATTTTAAATAAAAATAAAATTTCTCATTTGTAGAAAATTATTCTTAAGAAATGGAATACATTTTTTTAATTCTACATTTTTAAAAATCGTTGTTGTGAATTTTTTGGATTTTTCAAAAATACTGGAATTTTTTTGTGTAGTGAAATATGATAATTTATGATATAAGATAAATACAAGAATTATTATGTCATTAGATGATATATGGCAGATATACGACCTTAATCTCAAACACTCATTAATTATTTTATTATATCCAGTGATATGGTTCAATCTATTATTGTTCTTGAGACAAAATAATGAACTAATGAATAAAATAATGAAAAAACACCACTCTCCTCCCCTATAAATACCACCCCTCAGCACCTCGTCCCCGCAGACCTAAAAATACTTGAAGATTTTCTATGTTCTTTAATATCCTCTTCCAAATATAATCCCGCACATCCAAGAGCCCTTGGACTCAACAAAACTCCAAACCCTTTTCCCTAATGAGGTTCTCAATGAGGTGAAATTCCATAGGTAAAATAATATTTCTTTTTCTTTTATTTTATTTTTATTTTTTTGTATACTCTCCACTCCTATACTTATAAAAGGGAAATAAAAACTCTAGTATATTTTATATTCTATAATTTTATCATGTTGATTGAATAATTCATCCCCAACCCAATTCTCCTCTCTCTTTTATTCTAAAAATGAAAACATCATCATTGAGGTGTTGATTTATCTCCTTTTAGGACAACAAATATTCATTTTCATATTACTCATTAATGTCTAGGAATAATTAAATTATAATGGTTAAAATAGATTTTAAATTTTTTTATAACCTTTTTTATGTAACTAACAAATATAAATAATGTTAAATAAAAAACAAAATGAGTTGGTTATGATCAAAAACCAGAAAAATTAATCTAAATTATTATTATTAAAATTTCATCTGATGAATAATCCTAATATTTGGGAAAAACTAATATATTAGACCAATTAAACTTCTGAAGGTTCACTAATAAAATCTAATTATAATTCTAGAGAATTATTATAATCATACATTAACATAAATTCTGGTATACAAGTGAACTGATCATTAAAAACAAAGAAAAAAATGAACACTTCAGAATAACTAAATTGAACAATATGACTCATAAAAAAGAATATAATTGAACATAATAAAATAATAATGAATCAAATTTATATATAAAAGTTTTTGGATTAATTAATTAATTTTTATATTTTTATAATCATGGATGTTAAATTGAATAAATCATTTGTACATAAGGTTAGAGGATTCTAAAACCTAACTATATTTCTTTGTGTTTTTCATATTTCACACTAATTTCAGTTTGGATATTTATTTAATTCTCTAAAAATGTATTTTTATTATTCTTACTTTTTAGTTTTTAGGATATACATACATTATACATGTTTTTATGACAATCACAATGTTTCTCCAAAATAAATCTTCTATCTAAAAACACATCATTACTTCTCATGTTATTGTTTCTTCTTCACTCGAGATTGATGATTCCTATACCAATTATGCTTTCCCCTTTTTCTTTTTAGAACTCCAAATTTTATCATTAATTTCTTCTTAAATTCTCATGAAACATATAGCTTTTTTAATGGTCATTTTATGAATATGACTTTTATAATTTCTATGTGTCATGCATGATTATGTGAATGTTGAGATGTGATGGGTGTTCCTAGAGTTATATAGCACATGTAAATGTTATGATGTGATATGTGTATCCAGAATTATATATGACTCCAATTAATTGAGTAATGTGATGTATCTCATGAGATAAAGTGAAATATGTGTGAACATGATTCAATCTATGTTCACAAATATGTATGGTAATTCACCACAAGATCATTATGTTTTATTATATAAATGATATGTGTGGTCATTATATTTCAAAGACATTAAACCTCTGGATACTAATGTTGTAACACTATTACATTTTTTATCATTAAAATTATGTAATAATCATGTAAGAATAATATGGTCTCTATAGTCGGTATCATCTCACAGTTTAGTAATTTTTGGGAATTATAATTGTATAACATTAGTGAAAACCCTTATCATGAGAATAAGTATATGTATGAACCCTAGAACCATGGTTTTAGAAACATTATAAACATAGAGATCCCAAAATATATGCCTTTAGAGTTAATTTTTAAATGGAATAAATTATTTTTTCATGAAAAGTGATTTCTGTTTTGTCAAAAACATTTCTATTTTAGAGTATTTTTGGAAACGAGGTAATCTTGGCCGTCTACCCATATGAGGGAAAATGTATAGAATTTCCAAATTAAATCTCTAATGTATTTAGAGGTGGAGTTCAATTTTTTTTAAATTCTTCACCAACTATGTCAGGCTATGAACAATAACAAGAATATTGTGGAATTTCCTCCTTCACCTAAGATGAAGAAACTTGATATAAAGTATTTTATATGGAAACGACCACCAAAATTTAATTGATCTTCTAATCAACTCATCATAGAAATGTGGATCAACTCAATGGATAAAATTTTTTCCTTAATTCACTATTCTGAGACAGAGAAGGAGACTCTAGACATTTATCATTTAGATAGAGAGGTTGGTCAATGGTGGGAATTGAATAATAACACAAAGCCTAAGGATAAAATTGAATAGATAGAGTGGTATGAAGATTTTTTTGATGTTCTCTCAAAGTGGATATGAAGTTTGGTGAATGGTCCCATGGGTATGGTGATAAAATACAAAAGATGGAGTTTCAAGATGGAGGATATAATCAAAAAAGAGGATTGAAAACACAAGAACTCACATTTAAAAAATGTTCGAAGAACCATCATGGTAATATCCTCAAGGGGATGGGGAAATGCTTCATGTGTAGGAGATAAGGAAACCAGGATAATAAATGTTAAAGAGACATGAGGAAGCTGGACAATGTGGTGGAAGAAAGGCGAGCATGACATATGATTCAATGATTCAGTTTTAGGGAGTAAAGGAACTATGCAAGCCAATGTACTAAACCTCGAGTTATCAAGGGTAGCCAACCTCAACATCCACAAAATCCAATGGATAAAGTGAAATCTTGTTCCATCACTACTAAGAATGTGGAGCCTGAAAATGAAGTGGTGATAGGTATGCTGGTTAATCATTTAGGGATAGAGAACATACTAGTTGATTCTAGTTCTAGGAATTCTTTTATATCATCAATTTTTAGTTAAACTATTCAAACACCACCCCCAAATATGGAGTTTGACTTATCAGCGAGAACAATAAAGGGGGAAATTATTTATTCCAAAATATATTACTCCTCCCTAATAAATGTTTCTAGATTGAATCTCCTATTGAATCTAGTATTACATCCTTTGGTGTCAATTGAGGCTATATTAGACATGGATTGGCTATATTTATAAAAATATAACATCAAATTTCGAGAAATGGATATCACTCATCAAAACATGAGGCATCCTAAAATTCTATAGAAGTGTAAGGTGTAGAATGAATCTCCTTGAGAATCATCATCTCATGTGTGTAAATTATGACCTTAAGAGAAATCATGTCTAGATAAAATGATTGAAATAAAGGAGATAATCTTGAGTGAATACATTTCCATTGTGAGGGACTACACTATTGTGTTCCCAGAAGAATTTACAGGTCTTCATCCTGATGGATAAGTTGAGTTCTCAATTGAACATATTCCTGGATCTCCGCCAATATCATAGAAACCTTATGTAATGGATACCATTGAGTTAATGGAGAAAAATAAATAAATATAATATAATATTGGGAACTCCTGATCACATCACTATGGGGTGGACTAGACCTCTTCATAAAAAATAAGGATGGATCAAAATGCCTCTATATTTATTATCATTAGCTCAAAAAATCATGATAAAGAACAAGTATCTCTTTACAAGGATAGATGGATTTTTCTGTCAACTGCATGTGGCCTAGTATTTCATTATGGTGGACATTTGTGTTGGGATATCACCAATTATAGGTAATGAAGGAAAATATATCCAATATTTTGTTTCAAATGTGGTATGTACACTATGAGTTCATTGTGTTTCCCAATAGACACACTAAATCTCCAACAATAGTCATGGAATTTGTTAATAGGGTCTATAGATATTACCTAGAAAAATTTTTGGTAGCCTTTATTGATGACATTTTGATATACTCCAAGTGATAGGGAGGGAATGAGGATTATTTGCATACTATGCTAATGAATTTTCATAGGGAGAAACATTATTCTATTTAAATTGAATATGAGTTATGGACATAGGAAGTATCATTATTGGGGAATGTTATCACCAAAAAAGGAATATATGTGGATCCTTCTAAGTCAAATTAAATCAAATAGTGGCCTAGACCAACATCTGTAATGGAGATCCATAGTTCCCTTTGTCTAGATGGGTATTATGGGTTTTTTAAATAACATAACTCAATTTTCAATCCCACTATGCAAGATGACTCACAAGGGATATAAGTTTTTCTGGACCAGTGAATTTGAATACTTCTTTGAAGAGCTAATATAAAGGTGTATCACCATACCAATACTCAAACTTCTGACAAGTTGGGAACTCTTTATGGTATACATATATTATTAAAGGAAAGTCTTAGGATTTTTAATAATGAAAAATTATAAAGTGATAGCCTATTAATCAATGTAGTTTAAAATTCAAGAGATAAACAATCCCACCCTTGTAATGGAATTTGCAGCATTGACCTTCTCATTGAAATTATTATAGAATTATCTTTATCTGGAGATGTGTATACCAATAATAAGAGTATAATATATATATATATATATATTGACACAAAAGTATCTTAGTATGAACCATTGAATATGGTTAAAAATTAATAGGGATTATGAATGCCCAATCTACTACCATCCTAGAAAATAGAATAAAGTGGCAGATCCTCTAAGTATAATGTGTCATACAAGATTTTCCATGATGAAAATTTTGCAGAATTTAATCTTATTATATTTTAAAAAGATAGATATGGTAATAAATAAGGAATAAACATCACCAAAACATTATCAAATGATTCCTCAACCATCCATAATAGAAAAAATAAAGGACGGTCAAACAAATGATGTTGAAATTCATAAAAATGTGGAAGAATTGACAATGGGGTAATCCTAAGAGTTTAAAATGGGTGAGGAAGTATTTTTAAAACGTGGTTCATGACAATGTATACCATCCAATCAAGATATATGGAATGATATTTCAAATGACATACAAAACTCAACCTATTCTATTTACCGAGGGATCACAATGATGTATAGATATATCTAAGAGCTCTATTGGTGTGTCATTATAATGAATGGGATCCTATAACATAAATAAAGGTGACCAATATGTCAAAAAGTGAATGATAAAAGAAATAATTCTATGAGGATGATCCAATTGTTAAAAATACTATCCAAGAAATGGGAAAACATCAGTATGGACATTGTCACAACACATAAAAAAATATCCTAGGGAAACAATGTTATATAGGTTGTTGTGGATCATCTTATAAATATATCCCACTCTATCAAAATTTGAGAGGACTTCTCAATGGATTAAATTACATGGATATATATCATAAAAGTTTTAAGGATTTAAATAGTACAACTATTGATTGTATCCGATTGAGATATGATATTCACCTCTAAGTACATGAAAATTTTCTAAAATTCTCTAAACATTGAGTTGAAAGTTAGTACGACATATCATTCTCAAACAGATATCCAGTCAAAGCAGACTATTTTGACACTAGAAGGAATGTTGAAGACATTTTCTATGGACTTTAATGTAGTATTGGACCAAAATCTTTCTTTAGTTTAGTTCTCCAACACCAATAGTTTTCACTTAAGATTTCTTATGGGTACTCATGAATCTTTTAATGGGAAAAGATCCATAACAATAGTGTGTTGTGGTGATGTCAATTAACGTAATCCTCTACGATCTTAAATCAGCAAAGAAATGGTGGAAAACGTGAAAACCATTTAGTAGTAAATTAATGTATCCCAATATTGATAGATTATATATGGAAACAATCCTTAATATGAAAAAGAATTTAAGGAACATGACAAGGTATTATTCTACATATCTCTATAGAATAAGATCATGGGATTTGTGAGGAATGTAAAATTGTATCCCAAATACATCAGCCCCTTTGATATTAAAGACCATGTTCAAGTTGTTGCCTATATACTGTAACATCCACCTACTGTGTCTCAATTTTATGATGTATTCAATGTATCCCTCTTAAAGAAGTGCATAACAGGTCCCTCACATGTACTGAATATAATGGTTGTAAAATTGGAAAATGATATCCCTTGTTAGCAGTAGTAGGTGAAAATATTAGACCATAGATATAATGTTCTATGCAACAACAATACTCACCTGTTCATACTACTATAGAAGAACCATATGTATGAAGAAGAAACATGGGAAACAATGGAACAAATGAAGGATAAGTACCCTCAATTGTTTTTACCATAGTATGTAAATCAAAATTTCAAGGGTGAAATTTCATAAGGGGGAAGAATGTAACAACCCATGATTTTATAAATGGATGTTCCCTTCTTATTATTATATCCTATAATACATATCATATATATCAATATATATAACATAAAAAAACCTAATGAATGAATAATGAATGAAACAAATGTTATTTTTACAAGCCAAGGAACCATTACTAATGAAAAAGTAACTTGAACATTTGAATAGTAACATGAAAATAATGAATAGTAATCCAACCAATAGAATAATAACCTCACCTATGAAAGTAAAAATAAAATTTAGGGATCTTATATAAGATAATATGATATAATTATATCACTCTATACATAAAAAATGTTTTTTGAAAATGATAAATTAAGTGTTACTATTTTTGTAATTCATAAATATTTAGATACAATTTTATAATTCATATAATGATTCAGTTGAAATTTTATTTTTTTTAAATGAATTCAAAAATTTATATTTTTGTGTCTTATGATTATAAAATTATTTTGCGAGACCTTAATTACTTTTTCAAAGTGTCAAAAAATCCATTATAATTTTAAAACCAAAATCTTTTAAATAAATGATAATTTTAAGTAAAAATTAAATTTCACATAAATAGAAAATTATTTTCATAAAATGGAGCTAAATTTTGAATTCTACAAATCAAAAAATTGGTATTTTAAATTTTTATGATTTTAAAAAATACTTTAATTTTTGGGGAATAGTGAAATATGATAATTTATGAAATAAGTTAAATAAATGAATTATTATTTTATTTGATGTTTTATGGATGATGTAATCACATAATATCAAAATATAATTAATTTTTATAAAATATTTAGTGATAATGATAAAAAATTCATTTTCTTGAGCCAAAATAATAAATTAATGAATAAAGTATAGAAAATACACCCCTCTCCTCCCTTATAAAAACCAACATCTCTACCTCTTCTCCTCAAACCTCAAAATCCTTGATTCGTGTCCATGTTCTGAAAAATACTCTTCCCAAACCCCTCCCCCATTTTGATGATTCCATAGTATCGTCAAAAATATAAACCCTTTTCCCTAAGGAGGTTCTCAAGGAGGAAAAATTCAAGATGAAAAATACTCTTTCTTTTTCTTTTATATTCTTTTCGTTTTCTATTATTTTCTTATCCACTCATCAACTCCCCTTATCCAAGTAACATGAAAAATATAGTATCATAAATATACAATAATTTTATACTATTTATTTAATAATTCATCATCTACCCTCTTCTCATCTCAATTTAATTCTAATAATAGAAACATCATCTATGAGGTGTTGATTTATCACCTTTTAGGATGAAATGTTTTTATTTTCCATTTTTACCTTCTAGGATGGCCCTAAAAACATTTTAACGGTTTAAAATAATTATGAAATTTATTTTATATAATTATAGATGTTTTTAACAAAAAAATATACATAAAATTAAACAATAAAAAAAATAAGTTCGTTGTGATCAAGAAACTTCAAAATTATTGTAAACGATTTTCATTGACATTTTATCTAATTAATCATACTCATATCTACAAAACAAATGATATATAAGACCAAATAAAATTCTATAGGTTCACTAATATCAAATAATTTAAATTACATAACATTATTCTCATCATACATTAACTTCAATACATGTATACAAGTGAACCGATCATGGAAACTAAGAAATAAAATAGTCTAAAATGATGAAATTGATGTCTATAACCCATAAAAATCCCATAAATGAACTTAATTAAATAATTTGTTGTTAAATTGATCTATAAAATGTTATTTATATACTAAAAAATTAATCTAATATGATTATCCTATATATTAAATGGAATAATTCATTCAGTCAAAAGGTAATGGGATTCTAAAATGCAACTCTATTCCTCAAGTTTTCCATGTTTCACACAAATTTTAGAAAAAAATTAATTTAATTGTCTTTAAACATAATTTCATTATTGTTCCCTTTTATTTTTGAGGATTTACATGTTTTTTACATGATTTTATGACAAACCCATATATTTTCTAAATGAACACTTCTTTCTAAAAACACATCTTACTACTCTTGTGATTGTTTCTTGTTCACTCAATATTTTGGATTTTAATAAAAAGTTTGTTTTACATTTTTCATGTGGTAACTATAATGTTTATACATTAAATCCTCATGAAATTATAATCAAACCCATTTCCTTTCCATGTTTTATTTTATGAGATATATTTTTATATGTTATATATGGCATACCTAAATATGTGAATGTTATGATGTGTTGGGTGTTCGCGGAATTATATAGTGCATGTAAATGTTATGATGTTATGGGTTTTACTTTAATAAAATAGAGTGCCAATGAATTTGTTAATTTGATTTACCTCATGAGATTATGTGAAATATTCATGAACATGATGTTATCTTTTTTCATAACTTTTTGTGGAAATTTTCCACTAAGACATGATATTTCATTTTATGTATTTCTATATTACATGCCTTTATCTTATGCTTCCTCTCAATATTATGATGATTATCCCATGTTTATGTTATGATTATAATGATGAAGATTATTATCACCCAAGTTATATCAACACATGTTCTTCTTTATCATATTATGGGGCTATTAGATCACCTTTTTTATGTAAATCCTAAGGTTATTACATGTACTAAAAAGAACACAAGGGCCTCTTAGAAGCTACAGAAGAAAGAATTAAAGAATTTTTATTTTCTATTTTGGAAAATTAATGTGTCATCCTAATTTTATAAGGACACTAAACACATGGATCCTGTTGTTTTAACTCTATTATGTTTGTTATCTTGAAAATGATGTAATAGTCATGTAAGAAGTGTATGGTCTCTATAAAAACGTGCTTCAACATGATTGAATCATCCTTTTTATGTTCATGATCATTGTATTATAGTGAACCATAATTGATGACAAAGTCATTTCTTCTTAATCTCTATAAAAATTAATAAAATAGTTATTAGATAATATGATGGGGAAATTAAATAAAAAGGTAGAAAAATGAAGTAAAAGTCAAAAAAATGTGAATTTGTTCTAGTTTTATATCATTGAAGAAGAATATAATTATTCATGTTAATATGAAACTAAAATAAATTGAATTTATCCAACCTTAAATTACCATAAAAGAAAATATTTCAGCATCTCAATCCCAAGAATGTGATATTTTTATCCACTTTATAATAACATAACATTCACGTAATACAAAAAAGTACCATTATTTTTTTTCTTTTTCGGTTGGTGTAAAAATAATATATAAACATCTTCAATCTTATATTCTACAAAAACTATCATAACACATTAAATATTACTATATTATAAAAACCAATATTTTATATATTTATTTATTCCTAGAAATTATTAACTATTTTTGTAATCCAATTAGTATTCATTAATTTAACTAAAATTTTATACATCGTAAAAAAATCTATCATTCCCTTTCACCATCATAGAGATTAAAAACTATACTATTATAAATTTACAATATTTCATGGAAAAAACTCAATTGGTACCCATTATGTATTTTTAGAATTCAATAAACTCAATTGTCAATTTTCTACCTGTTTTGGTCAATGTTAATCATCAATATAGCCCCTTATGTCATCCAAATGAAACTAAAATCTATCACATCTAGTACTTATTCATTGATTGTTCTATATATTACTATTTATTTTTCAATATTCTAGTTGATGATAAACACTAAAAACGCATCATCATCATTAGTTCATCACAATGGTAACATCCTTATTCAAATATAATATTTATTAATAATGATGATGATTTTTTTATTAATTTTATTGTGAATATGGATAATTTTACATAATGAATGTGCACAATAATATTAGCGATGAACTAGTGGAAAAAAATTTGATGGTGAGCCTGTGAATAAAATATATATTCACAATAAGGATAAGTTAAACACATCTATTCATATAATTCTTGTGAGATTATATGTGATATTATGGTGGGATTTTTTAATTTAACATCTTGTGAATTTAAATGAATTATTTTTAGTGAATCAATTTCACTAATTTAACCATGTTGAGTGACTTTTATTAATTTCATAATATTTTTTCATATTATATCATGTATCTAATTGATGATCGAATATCCAAAATTTTTCCACCACCCACTAATGTTAAACCACTGAATTATTCTTTTCATAAATAATATACCAAAACCCATGATGAAAACCTAGAGAGTGAATTATTCAAATATAATTTTAAAAATGATAAATAAATTAATTAGAAAATGTTGATAAAACGCGGAGAAGATTAATTAGAAAAGTAGTAGGAATTCACCACTTCTTGATGCATGAATACATTCTGACTCCATGTTTTTTTCTCATTTCCAAAAAAAGATTTCTACCATTCTACTTCTCCTTCAAAAACATATGAAAAATAATATATAATCATTATACTACTCATCCTTCTAACCCCAAATATATTTCTAAGGTCATAGATCATACTAGATCACAAACATAATAGGTAATTTTCTAAATTTTATATCGAAAAACATTCTTAAACCATGTATACTTACCACTCATCTCTAAACAATTTTAAATATTATTATAAGTACTATGTTTTTTAGAGATCTTGATAGTATTAAGAAAATACACACAATCAAATGATTAATTAATATTTTAAATAAATTTATAATTACCTTTAGAGGTTAACTGTTTGGGGATTATTTTCTTTTCATGGTTGACGATCACTCTCATAAATTTGTAAACATAATATTTTCAATATTTTTATAATATTACATAAAACACTATATAAACATGTACTAAAATATTTAAATTGTTTTGAAATAATATTTGACAGTTAAATATTTCAGTATATAACATAATTTATTTCTATTTAAATAAATTCATATTCTTTTTCTATTCATTCAACAAACATCATGCCAAGATTCATCCTATTTTTAGGGACCATGTTATCAAATCTAAATTTTTATTCAGAAATAAATATAAGTATATAATGAGATTCTTATCTTTAAAATATTTATTTATGTGTACTTGAAATTCACATAAAACATCATTTGTGGTCAGTTAGTTGTATATCCACACATTGGATCAAAAAAATAAATATTTGGGGTATCAGTAATTAGTAAGATCAATATCCATTATTTCCAAAAAAACAAATAATTAACTTTAAAAATAAACATATATTTCAGGTGATCAATTTTTAGAGTTTTAGCGCAGTATTGTTGGAATGAAAAAGATTCCCCCATATATTTTTCTACTCAAATTTATTGTATTGATTGTATTTCATATTATAAATTTCTTTTTTATCTAAAGATTCTCTTGGGTGTAAATGATATAGGTATTGTTGAATCTAAATCATCCTTAATAAATTTTTTCATTATCATAGTAATAATATAAACACATTTTATAGCTTATCCAAAAATATAACTATTACCCAGTATTGGATTACTTCTACTCAGAGTAATTCAATAAACATAGGTACATGTTTAAAATAGATGGGGGTGAGTTTCATGAAAAAAATTCAATAATAATAGTTTGGGATATGTATATGAGTAGGATAACTATTTCATCCTAAAATATAAATATTTTTAGGATGGTATTTGGAGAAACATGAGAAACATTTCTTAGTTGGATACCTAAAGATGAAAAGATACTGAAATAGAAAATGGTTTGATACATTATTTGATCATAAAATTCATGTTCATAGTTCCCTATCTCATTCATACCCCTTTCCCATTACAAAGGATTTTTGATACATGATCTCCTAGGATCATATATATATGGATCAGTATCGTGTGAATTGAAAAATTGAATCACCAATACTAAAATATCCTCCCATAGTGGAAAATTATGCATGATTTTCTTTCTCCACTTATTTCAGACCCTACGGTCAGACTCTATATTTGAATAAAAGGAATAAAACATAGAAATCATCTTCTATATAATGAATGAATGAATTAGTGTATGAATTCAAAATTAATTATGTTTTGGGATGGGTATCAATTAATAAAAATTAATTTTATAATAACTATGAAAATTTTCCATATTCCATATGGAAACCATCTACTTTAAAAATAACATTACATCAGACTAAAACTTTTTAAATTAAAACATCATAATTTAAAATTTAAAATATAATTTGAAACTTACATGAAAATTTAAAATTGTTGATTTTTGAAATTTTAATACCCCATTGGAAATCATTTTTATTTAATTCCACATGAATGTTATCCAATGTTTTTCAAAACTCATAATGGGATATGAACCACCTTTTCTACAAAAATTATTAGCATCAAGTGAAAAAATTATAAAATCATGTTTAAAAACTATTAATAATAATTTAAAAGTCTAAAACCATTTCCATAGAAATACGTACACATTGAAATTTTTATTACTGTATAAGTTTACTTTGAAATCACTTCATGAGATTCAAAACATTGAATCCATTTTAGTTCATTTGATTGGAAATCCTGGTTTTTATTTTCAAAACCCACTTTATCGTTTGAAACCATGTATCCTTATTAAAAAAATTATAATAGAAATAACCATAAATATGCAATGTAGTCCACTACCCAGTCTAAAGAACAACATGATTAGTATATATTTCATAATCACAAGATAAAGGTAACATGAATGAATCATTTTTCAGTAGAAAATAGTAAATTAAAAATTTAAATCTTAGCATGATTTCCCTAGAATACCAAGATAAATTACAATGTTCTCTTTGGATTATTTAAAATATCAGAAATTTGATTGTTCATTTATCAACAACCAATTTCACCAAACATCATCCAAGAAGCTACAAATAGAATCATTCACATGAAACAAATTTTATTAAAAAATCATCATCAATATGGTTTGACAAATATTCATGACATTGAAAACTATTTTCCATGATATCATAAGGTGTTATATTGATTTAATGTGTGCTATTTATGTTTGTTTTGATTTGAATTTATCTGAGTGTGATTCAAATTTGAGGTTATCTATTAACCATAGTGAGAGAAAGATAGTGGATTTCGAATTTTTTGGCTATCAACCAACAATAAAGATAGAATAATTTTCGATTTTTTACATAGTTTCATGGATTTATAAGATAATGGGATGATTTTCGTTGTTTAGGAATTGTGATAGAGCACTAAGATAGCATGTTTATAGGATAAACAAATCATTTTTAGTAAAAAAAATCGATAAGGGGACCAAATAATTTTTTATGATATTGGGTGTGATGAGGTAGACACCACATGGCTCTGGTTCTTCAAATTATATATTTATTATTATTTTATTGTGTTTTATATTTTAACAATGTTTCCATGTTTTAAAATTCATTGTTATAGGAAATTAATTTTTTGACTTATGTTCTTTAATTATTTAAATTCTTTATGTTATAAAATTACATTCATAGAAATTCAATAATATCAAAATAATTTTATAATCCATAATGGAATGTTTCTGTTATATGTTTTGGTTATGTTACTTTATTTTTGTTAAAGAAACCCAAATATTCACATGTCATGAACCTTCGTTCAAGAAGTGACATTAATATTTGGTACATATTTATTGTATGATATCATTATTAATGTTTGTAATCAAGAATTTAGTTTAAAATCATGAGTTTAAATGGAATGTATATAATTTTTTATGTATTTACTTATATACCTTGACCTATATTTTAATGAAATTAATTTCCATTCAAAATAAACTAAATGAATTATAATTAAATGAAAAACAAATATACATGATTTAGGGATCACCTCAATGAAGAGATAGTGCATGGTTTGAATAAGTTGGAATGAATAATTGTTTTATGATTATTAATAAAGTATCATCCACTTGTTTGATTTTTGAAACTGAACCAAAAACTTTTTAATTACTAAAGGTGATTGTTTTAATAAAAATTTATATATGGATTTTGTTCTGTATAAATACTCTAAATAATAGATTTTTTTAATGTAGTTGAAACCTTACATATTTTCATCTTTTAAAATGTTTTACCAAATCACAATTTTAAATTACTAACAGGACATATTCATTGTATATTTTGGAAATAAAAATCATATAACTTCATTCCCATTACATATGACTTATACATGTGCATATTAATCTCATATGAACTATTTTCCTTTAAAATATTGTCAATAAATTGGGTTTAAACATAAAAATTTAATTTAAATTACAATCTTTGATTTTTTCTACTAGAACAACTTAATTGGTTCTTGAGACATGCATTGTGAAGTATTTGGTTTATTGTGAATAAGCGTTGGTCATATCTAATTATATATTTTAAAAATAACCTAGATTAATAGTGGGATAAATTAGTTATTTTTAATTACAAGTTTCATACCCATCTATAATTGGTATTAGTGAACTTTAAACTAAACATACAAAAGTGTTTTAAAGGAATGTTCCTCCTCAGGCCTCGGCATGAGGTACAACAACCTCACCAAGAGCCTCAAAGGTGTCTGCCTCACTCGCCAAAAACAAAGGTTCCAAATCACGAAACTATGTAAAGTATTCCCAATGGATATGGAAATTGTGGGTATATGAAAGGGAGATTGTGGGTGACTAGATAAAAATTGTTGGAGAATGGAAATTTAAGTACAATGATAGAAATTTTCATAAAAAAGTGGTGTTGGAAATCATGGTTATACAATGGATATAAATATGGGAATATTTTTGGATGTAAATGAGTATATATTTAAATATAAATTTTAATCTATTAATATAAAAAACCACAAAACTCTATAAAAACAAAAACCAACTACAAAAATATACACAACACACCTGTTGGAATAGTGGATACCCCATTGATTGAATTCAAGGGTTGATTATTTGATTATGATTTAGTTAAAAACTATCTGTATGATGAAACACTTGGCATGGAAAAAAATCTAATTAAAAAAAATCCCTATAATACAAGGAAACCCCTTTATCCCAACCATTTAATTTAAAAATAAATTTTTCCAAATCCATTTTAATCATCACACATAGGAATACATAAAATATTATTTATTTTAAAATAAAGAGAAAACATACCAAAATAAATCAGAATTAAAAGTGGAGATACCTAATTTAGAAGGATGAAAGAGGGTATTAACAATGTAAAACACATGAACATTGAGGGTGGAGACACCTAAATAAATGTAGAAGGATGTAGAAACCATATTATGAATCCATAGAGGATCGACTCACTATGAAGGATAAGAGAGGAGTCAAGGCAAGGAAACATCACAATAATTCAAACTAAGGCACCAAAACATGCTATCTACAAGTGTGTAGCATAAAAAATAACATACCCAGGATTTGGGCCTTCATTTGTTTGAGAGAAAGTAGAAGTGGAGTGCTGACAATAGAAGACATCTGTGAAATCCTGAGAATCACAACTGAATCAATCACGGTTAGGGTTCTTTTAAATCGTTAGGAGAAAGTTTTGTCACCGATTTGAAGAAATAACATATAAAGATACCTTCTATTAATGCTAATTTAATAACCACTAATAACAATTTTATGATTATAATCATAAAATGTTTTGTAAATATATTTATAAATATCTTTATATGATTATAAATGTATTTATATTATTGTGTATATTTATATAACTATATATATTTTAAATAATTTTATTTTTTAAATATATTTATTATAATTTCATTATTATTTAAATATATATATTTATTTATAATTTTATAAACACAGTATCGAAAGAATTATATTTTTTATTTAAAAATATAAAAATATAATTTAATACATATAAAAATATACAATTGTAAATATATTTCTAAATAATTATATTGGTTGATATATTTCTATTTATTTATTTATAACTATAAATATATTTATATCAATATATATATATATAATAAATTTATATAAATATAAATGTAAATAGAAAATATATATTCATTATAAATATATTTATTATAATTATATAATTATGTAAATATATAATTTTTTATTTATAATTATGTAAATACATTTTTGATAAAATAAAATTATTATATTTGTATCATCAAATATATTTATATATTTATTTTATTATATATATTTATATAATAATATATATATATATATATATATATTAATCATATTTTAAAATTTTAAAGTTTTATTATAATGTTATAATTATATATATATATATATATAATTATTAAAATAAAATATATCAATACTTTTTTCAAAATAATATTTATTTATTTATAATTATAAATTTATAAATATAATAAATATAAATTTATAAATAATTTTATTTATAAATATTTATCTACATATATAATTCTAAAATTATTAATGACAATATAATCTTAAATTCATGCATGTTGAAAATGAGTGTAATTGAAAAACTAAAAATGAGTACACTTCACAAATATATTCAAAATGGATGAATTTTATTAATTAAATACAAGTTATTAAAAAATGAATATATATTGAAATAAAGATGAGTAAATGATGAAAATATTTTAAGGTAGTAATGAAAATTAAATTAATTAATATTAGAAAATGAATAAATTTTTAAAAAATAAAATAAAATAAAATAAAAAACATATAAAAATTGAATAAATAATACCTATCTTTAATAATATTAAAAATAAATAATTTTTTTTATTAAATACATAATAAATTAAATGTGTCATGTCACTAAATGAAATTATAAATTGAATTCTAAAAATTTGAAAAAATTACACAAATAATTGGGGTATATGTTTATATAATAGATTTCATTAATTATGAAAATATTAATGTGTGTACATTGTATATAAAAATGCATCAATTATGTATATTGTATCCTCTTGATCTGTCTTACCACTAAACTGATAGTCGAACTGGTGGGTCACATGGCCTCAAGTGTGTCTCCCCATACGTTAGAGGTTTTCGACTAGCAATGAGGGTCTCAGGAGGTGATAGAGGGGAGATTATACCCTCATATTAGAGATTTCATAGTGATATAATAGTATATAAATAGAATTCAATAGAAGAAGTAGTAAATAGAAATGACAAAGTAGAGGAAGACATATTTTATAGAACTAAACAAAAGTATCCAATGCCATGTTATACAATGGATGTATGATGGATGATACATAAGATAAAGAAGTAAAAAAATAACATTCATTACATTATAGTATAAAAATTAATAAAACAAAAAAATCCCAATAGGTAATCTCCATAAGTATCCCGAGCTCCAGCTTGATCCCTTGCTCCTAACTTCTAGGTACAAGAAACAAATCCAAATATGTAGATCCTTCAAATATAAGGTCTACTCAGGTATCAGGGGTACCCGAGTACGGTGTCATATAAATCTGAGTAGGTGGAACCCATAGTGTCTAGCCCAATCCAGACAATGTAACATAATTTAATCAGTGTGAAGGTATAGAGAAAACAAAAAAAAACTTCATAAATGAACAACCACAAACCCCGGTTTCTCAGGTACACATAACAACTACACCTACTTCAAATCATAGAATTAATAAGTCTGATCAGTCACTATATATATATATATATTAACAACTGGTTGATAGGTTACATGCCATACATCCCTATAGAGTGATAGATTCTAGGATATAACACTCAGTATGGCGAGTGGGCACCAGGTAACACCATAATCATGGAAACATGGAACATAAAGACTATTTCCCATATATAATCTATGTAAAAATAAAATCATAGCCACACTGTGTAATGAAAGTGTTAGTCCAAAAAGTTTCGAATCCATGGTATAGAAAACCAAGTCATCATCATTGAGTTCCTTGAGCATTTCGATGGAAACTCAGTAAAGGCATTTGTTGGAGTCCTAAGAGCATGTATACCAATATGTCCAATGTGAGTCCAGACATGCTAGACCCAAGTGGATCGAAATGATTGCAGAATCCCATTGAATTCCTTCTTGGGAATCCATATATCATCCATGGTATTAATAAAATAAACTAATGTGTTTGTCAATGGAATTTCTTCTTGGATATCCATGTATCACCCAAGGTGTTAATATGATACACCATTGAGTCCATCCTTGGAATTCCTTCTTTGGAATCCATATATCATACAGGGTTTTAATATAATAAAAAATTTAGTCCACACAATGAATTACAACTTGGGAATCCATGTATTAACTACAATGGTAATATGATAAACCATTGAGTACATCCATGTAATTCCTACTTGGGAATCCATGTATCACCCAAGGTGTGAATGGCATTCTACACATTCAGAAATAATTTAATAAATTCATTTGAATGTTAGACATCATGCTTTAAATATTTCATTTAATTCATCCCATTAAATTTACCAAACCTTTTCAATTGTATTTATAAGGCTCCATGGGACACTAAGGAGGTGTCAATGTAAAAAAGGCAATCAACTTGATGTGTAATTCTAATCTAAAAAAACTAGGCAAAGAACATAGATGGTGCCTTTGTTTTTTAATCATTTAAAATGGGAAGCTCTGTTTTTATAATTCCATTAGGGGTCGTGTCCTAAACATGCAATATTTCAAATATAAGATCAAGGAATAATGAATTTTACTTAAAATAATCCTCACAAGAAGAAATTTCTAATTACAACTTTTTATCTTGAAGACAGTGGACCTCCATTGTATGGGTTTTATTATAAAATCCTGACATTGTTTGTCAAAAAAATCATTTATTCAATTTATAATCACAATTAATTTAACAAAGGAAATGATTATAGATAAACTACCACACATGGAGAAAAATTAATTAAAGGTTCAATGGAAGTTAATTAATGCATTATTAAATTTAATTGGGAAAGGGAATAACACCCCACCTCAGGGTGGAACTAAGACAAAAAAACGTCATCACTTGATGCTTTCTAACACAATGCTACTTCTAGCCTCACTGTGCATAAGAACCTTTACATACATTTAAGGACACCTTTCACAAATCTCAATGTCCATTAACAAGTGTATTTGGATCCTTTCATATATGGTTATGCACACATACTCGTCTGTATTAACTGATGTATAAATTTTCATATATATACATAGGTACACCTTGACCCATACATGAATATTCACTACCATTAATGAATATACATATAATGGGGTAACATATATATATATATATATATATATATATATATTCTTACATATAAGTATGATCGAAATTCTCATTATACTCGGCGACTCGAAACCATACAACAGTGTCCAACTCAAAACAAAATAATTAATATAAACATTAAACCACCCAAAGGATGAAATATATTAACGAAGAAACCAAATAGAGGGTATAATGCTTTACCTCAGATGCGGGTAGAAAACCAAAACAACCCAAATTGATTACTATTTTGTGGAACTTCTTTGAATACACATAAACACGACTTGGGAGACCTTCTGAACAACCTAACATCGAAAGAAACAAAGAAAAATAGGTTAACCCCAACCTAGGGTTTCTGTTGAATTAAATGCGGCTAATAGAGAGGATATAATGGCCTATGAGAAGGAGGAAAATGAGCTAGATTCCTTAACTCGATGTCTTTTTCATGAAATCTGAATGAAAATTGGGAAAACCAACATTCGGAAGAGGATATGAGAGGGAGAGGTGTATCGAACCTCATGAGGAAGGGGGAGGCTGGTCGCACGATACCTAGGGAGAGAGGGGTGTGGTATTTAGGTTAAGTTTTCTTTTTTTTTAATTTTAATTAAATTAATTTCCTAAATAAAAAACATCATGGAGTGTCCCACATGGTTTCCCAACCCTTGCACAAACTCAGTGATGTACAGTTTCAGGTACTGCCTCCACACACCAATAGTGCGAGTTAGGCTTATAGTTTGAAATACTGTGTGCAGCCTGTGTTGATGCCTATGTCCACCCATTTAAGGCCACATGAGGTCAAACTATGAGATTCATGTTTTTAGAAAAACTATGAGCCACATATAGACACTTTTATACTTTAATTTTTTGGGTCTGGTGCTCCCAAAAACCACTGAGATACCCATGAAACTTCTCAATCATATACCCAAGTCTAAAAAAATCACATTAAAGTGTTCTAAATTGTGGAATTGAGTTTTGATGATTGGATTTAAATTTGAACCATACACTAAAATAAAAACATTAAAATCCCTTAGATTATTGTCTAGTTAAAAAACATAGAACTCTACAATCTCCCAATCTTATAACATCTCATCCTTAAGAACCTTATAAGAATGAACTAAAACATCAACCAACCAACTAATGTCATGAATTTTCATTCGAACTGTCGTGTTGTGTTTTCTATGATAAATTCACCTTTACGCATTACTTAATCCATCACAACTCAAGAAAATTCTTTTTTCTAACTGAAACACCTAAAATGATCTTACCCAAGCCTATTATAAATGATACATGATCACGTCATCCTCCTGATAAAATTACGACTGATGGTTCTCCCCACCATAGTTCTTAAATTATGAAAGGGGCCAATTACATGTCATGGTACCTCCTCCATCATAATTTCCTTACAATTAACACATCTAATACACCTAACGATACTCCTAGTGTGATTTCATTAAAAATGTACTATCAAATCCCAGTCTACCTAACAGAAACTAGTTGCAGAAGCTTTCTTAGAAGACACGCCCAACCTTAGAACCACACTCTCATTAACCTTGCAACGTTCTATAAAATGGTTACTTATGATTGTAATCATTGAAATAAAAGTAGAGGGAATGAGTCTAGACACTTTTCTGACTTATCTTGACGATTCCTAGATTAGATGGATAGTACATTTCAAATTGAACCACAATTCCTTCCACTAAGGCATCTTGCATTTACAACGAGAATGAACATTATAGCCCATACATGACTCCAAGTGACGCTTCATAGGTCATAACATCAACTGGACCATTAATATTGGAGTTTGAGGAACTATTAAAAGGTAGTCCACACTCCATCTTATAATGTATATGTTGGTACAAGCCCACAACATACAATGTTGTACATTAAATGATCCCATCATGGAATCCACCTTGCGGTCAACTCAAAAGAAAAGACTGTTTTCTATGAATCTGACCAATTAATTACTACTTGGAAACCCATGAATTACTCAAGACTTACCAATCCTTGATAATAACTATGTGTCAGCCTGAAACATTGATGAAAATCACCCATCAAGCTCAAAATAATAAATCCTTAGAGCGGTGTAAGACTAATGACCTATTATTGTGCCTAGGATGACATTAATATAGAAAACATGGTCATCATTTTAAAGATTACACCAAGTAAAAAACATGTATTACTAATAAGTTTCAAGACACTTCCATAATATTAAATATTAAGTTCTTGATATGACTCCAAACCAATAGTAAAAAACTGACCATCATCAAAGTCACGCGGCTAGGAAAGCACCGAGATGATTTAGGACTTGAAAGCCTCAAGGGCATCCAAGTGAGATCAACCATTTAAAAATGGTCTTATTTAGTGTGTTCCTTCTACATGGAATGGAAAATAACCACCAAAACCATTGTGAAGCTCCCTTACATAGGATTTTCCTATTCATCCAAGAAGATATAGATGGGCTAATCACAAGCACACTAGAACCAGATTAAATTTAAAAATACATGTTACACTCCTCCAACCCATGCTCATGTACATCAACAGTTAGTATGAATTGTCAAAATCAAATGGATTGGTGTGTCAAAAAAATAGGAGTCTCAATGAATTCATCCCAATCATTGGGATGATCTCGATTACTTCATGCTTGATGGGTATCACATGTATGAACACATACAACCCCAATATTTTAGAAACAAAACAACAAATCCTCGATACTACCCATATGTTTACTAGCCCTATGCATTCAAGTATTGGATGGAAAGTATAATAGATTTAACCCTAAGTATAATTACTCTATACTACCCCTAAACATGATGATTTCAAGCCAATTCATCCATCCCCAAGGACATGAAATGGTCACATAAACTACGAAACAGCTGACCATGCACTACGCTTGTCTAGAATATTGAAACTGAGCATTAAACAATTCTCATTTCCATGCAAGGGTCAATTATGCCATGATCACCCATTCTAAAAAGGGATTCATCTAGATGTAAATCATCATTAAAGGGACAATGACAATTTAAAGGAACTAAACATCATGAATGTAACAACAATTGCAAGGAATTAAGTTCTCAGGGTACTACCTACCGTGGTCTAGCCCCTCATGAAAGAATAATCACTGACCATATCCCTAGGACATGCCAACTAAAGTCACTTGGATAGAAAGCCATTAATATAATCCCTTGATAAAATTAAAAGAATTAATATGGAAAATTATCATGATTTTCTTCCAAGGAAACTCAAAGTGAAAATTTATCTATCCTTACACGAGGGTTCAAACAGAGGACCCCATTATAGGTTTAATTTCCAATCCCTTTATATTTAGTCTCATTTAATATCTTAATCATAAAAAGATTCAATACAAAAATCATGTACCACTTTTCAAGAAAAAAACACAATTTAAATGATTTATAACCAATGCCCCAAGGGAAAAATAAGAAGGTTTAACAAAACATCATTTTAAAACATTTTATACTTCTTGATATTCAGTCATAATTTGTTAATTTATTAAGATAAATTCCTTTCTTGAAAGATAAGAAAAATTAAAAGGGTCATCTAGTGCCATCTTGGGTTATCTAGATGAAATCCCAAATGATGTTTCTTAATTATTATGAGTCTCAACACCCATACCAGGTTATCACATAAGTTACATGAACCCACAAGACCACTTGGGCCTAGTTGTGAATTTAAGTAGTTAAATGATTCATCTACAATTATAACATGATCAAATACACAATGATCGAGTCACATTGGTGTCCATACACCAGTATATAAAGAACCCTTACACTTTATATCTTAGAATTCAGATCCCATTTAATCAAAACAATTCACACTAGAATTTAAATTTTAGAATCATTTACATTTTTAATGAAATTTCAATTATACGAGTTACCTTTTCCCAATTTTAGGGTTTCCATACACCATGCAATTGAAAGAAGGATCCTGTTCTAAATCAAAACTTTTATATTTAAACAAAACTAGCATGACATTTTAAGAAATAAATAGAAAAGTATGATATTATCACAGTGGCATGGCATACTAAACAAGGAAGAAATGCTAAATAGATCAGATAACATATCATATAATAAACTAATATTGTTATTAAACACCTTACATGTAATATAAAAGGCACTCAAAAAAACACAAGAGAATGTCATAACACTCAAGGCATGAAATCCAATCAAAAAAAGAACCTATAAATGAAACTACATGACATGGAATATTCCTGGAATGGTAATTTTGATGTTCCATGTACGATATGTGTAATGATACTTCCCTAAAGAACAAGTCAAAGGGTAAAAATACCATAAACTCATAAACCAATTTGTATTTGAGATTACACTAGTCACTCAAGGTTAAATCATATCAATTGTATTATCAAATATCACGAACAAAAATTATCATCCCTCGCAAATTTGTCATTTCCCATACATGGGGTGATCAATCCCAAGCACAAATATTAACCAAGAAACATCACATTCCTATTCTCAAGTCTACTAACCTAAAATTTTAAGGTGAAGAAAAAAATTACCTCTAATACCAAATCTTAATCTCTCTACCTGACATACCACTAAACCGGTTGATGGAAGGGTGGGTCACATGGCCTCAAGTGTGTCTCCCTATATGTCAGTGGTTACTGACAAATAGTGAGGGTCTTAGGAGGTGATAGTGGGGAGAAACTTCCTCCATATCTAAGATATCATAGTTGTATAATTGTGTATATATATAATTAAACAGCGAAAGTATTAAATAAAAATGACAAAACAGTGAAAGGAAGATTTTATATAACTGATCAAAAGTGGCCAAATCCAAGTTATAAAATATATGGATGTTGGATGACACAAAATCTAAATTAGTAAAAAAAATATCATTCTTTACATTATAGTAAAAAAAATAAATGAATGATAGAAAATCCTAATAGGAAATCTCCATGATAATCTCAGGATCCTTCTCCCTCTTTTCTCTAAACTCCCATCTACATGAAATAAAACAATCAACCTAGATCCTGCAAATATAAGGTCTACTCATTTACCAAGGGATGCCAAGATGGATGTGAGATATAAGTCTCAATAGGATAGCACCCATGGTGTCTAGCCCAATATAGATAGTTTAACATAATTTAATAAGTGTGCAGCTATAGAGAAGACAAGAAAACTAAATATATGAAGAACCACCCACCCAGGTTCCTAAGGAACACCTGAAGGCTATACCTGCTTCAGATCATAGCTAGAATAAGTTTGATTTTTCAGCATGTATATGTATATAGTAACAACTGGTGCACATGTTACATTCCTCACCTCCCTATATAGTGATAAAAACTAGACTACAACATTTGGGGTGGCGAGTTGGCAACCAGAAAACACCATAATATTAGAAACATGGTGCTTAAATTCTAGCCCCCATACTATTTCTATGTAACAATACAACCATAGACTTTTTCTATAATGAATGTGTCAAACCTTGAAGGTCATAATAAAAGGTTTATAAGACAAAAAATCTCCATCGAGTCCAAGGAGAAATTTGATTGAATCTCAATAAAGGAAATGCTTGATTCCTAGGAGCATGTATACCCACACGCCCAAAGAAAGTCTAAGCAAGACGGATCAAAGTCGGTAGAACGGCATGAACCATACCAAGACCTTCCTACATGTGAATACATGTATCAAATAGGGTATTAATATAATAAACCAATTAGTCCATCCACATAATTCTTACATGGGAATACATGTATTACCCAAAGTGTTAATATGATAAACAATTGTATTCATCCAAGGGATTCCAACTTAGGAATCCATGTATCATACAAGTAATTAATATAATAAATATTAGAGTCTATCCTCAGAATTCATACATTGGAATAAATTTATCACCTAATGTTTTATTATGATAAACCACTGAGTCTGTCCATAGAATTATAACAAGGGAATCCATGTATCACCAAATTTGTTAATAGAAATCAATACATTCAAAAATAATTTAATAAATTCATTTGAAGTTTAATCATCAGGAATTAACCATTTCATTTAATTCAAATCATTTAATTTTCCAAAACATATCAATTGTGTTTATAAGAATCCATGGGTCACATAGGAAGTGTCTTTAGAAAAAATGTAATCACCTACATGTGTAATTCCAATCTAAAAAAACTGTCCCAAGAACTTATATGTCTCATTGGATCATTAATAATTTAAAAAGAGAAATTGTGTTTTAATAATTCCACCGGTTTCCATGTCCTAAACATTCCATATTTCGAACATAACACCAAGGCATACGTAATTATTAGTATAACATTTTAAGAAATCATAATTGTCTAATAACTACTTTCTAGATTGAAGACATTGTACCTCTAATGGAGGGGATTTATTATAAAATTATTACATTTTCTGTCAAAAAATAATTTATTCTATTAATAATCCCATTTAATTTACCAATGGAAATCATTTTTGATAAATTAGCACTCCTTTTGAAAAATTAATTAATGTTGTGAAGGAAATCAATTAATGCATTATTAAATTTGAATGGTCAATGGAATGAGATCCTATCTTAGGGTGGAACCAATACAAACACTTCGTCTATTGATTCTTTCTAACTCGAATCTTATACTACCCCCCACTGAGCATATGAACCTCCTCATACATATATGTACATTGTGCCCATATGCACGGATCTTCCTGGCCGTGGACATGTGCAAGGGGATCCTTACATATATTCTTACATGAATATACTCATCCCCACTCACCTACATATAAATTTTCATATATATACATTTCAAAACCCATACCCATACATGTATTTTAAATTACATGGATGAATATACACATAACAGGGGAACCTCCATATATATATATACTTACCTATGAATACACTGGAAAGTTTCTTCAGATTCAGAGACTAGAAACCACACAACACGATCCATCGCACTAAAAAATAATTAGTAGAAACCTTAATACACCAAAAGGATGAAATAAAATAATGTAAAAACCAAATATTGGGTATAAATATTTACCTCAAATAGTAGCTAAGAACTAAAACAAACCACATCGCTTCACCTTTACTAGTGGTTCAAAAAATACACATGAACATGACCAAGGATACATTTTAAATAACCTATGATTGAATAAAACAAATAAAAATGGATTAAACCGAACCAGGGGTTTCTGTTAAATGAAATATGGCTAAGGGATAGGATAAAATAGAAAAATTGAGGCTTAAGAAGGAGCTAGATGGTTTACCTCAGATATTCATGTGTCCAATCCAAATCAAAACCTGGAGGATCGATGTTCGGAAAAGGAGACAAGAGGTAGGGGTGTGTCTCACCCCATGAGGAAGGAGGGGATGGTCGTGTGATGCCCAAGGATAAAGGGGTGAGGTATTTTTATTTGTTTTTAATTTATTTTAATTTAAAATAAATTAATTTTCTAATGTACAAGAAAACTACACAGATTTTCCCACATAGTTTTCCAATCTTTGCACAAACATTGTGGTTTATAGTGTTTAGGTATTTCCTCCAAACACCAATCATGCAGGCTAGGTGCATGGCTTGAGAATCCATGTGCATCCTGTGTTCATGCCACTGTCTTCCTGTGTAAGACTACACTATAGTTACCTAGGCCTAGCATACATGAATATTACATCATTTTAGATTAATATTCTTCACATTTAAAAAATAAATTCTTAGGACCATAATGGATTAGTTTCCTTAGAAACTTGGAAAAAAATCATCTATCCCGTTGAAAGATCGTCAAAATCTCCCATAAATATCATCACATTTAGTAATTCTATATGAAACCTTTCTGCATAAACTATAGAAACAAAATATAATAAAGGGGTGATCATAAATACTCATTAAGGGTAAACAAGGGATACATGTAAGGATATACAATAACATAGGGGTAAGATAACAAGATCTTAACATTGGGAGATCATACCATGCATATCAAATATCATAAACATGTGTTATGGGATAAATATTGACAGTTCGTAAGACATAAATCATAAGTATATAAACATCATGATCTAGAAAATCATAAGGAATAATATATAGAATTTTTTGAATATGTATAAGAATAGAAATATTTAAGTCAGAACCCCAATTCCATTGATGTTTGGATAGTCGGAGAAGCGAGTAGCATAGCAGCAGCCGGTACTTCAACTTTATAGTCTGGATCAATTGTAGTGTTTGGTCACTCCCTCAATTCCAAATTTCATACCATTGGCATGATAGTTCATCGATTCAATGGGAAATTCTACCTACCAAGAAGATTATAACATGTTAGGATTGATCTATGACCTATGTACCTACTTCAGTCTTGTTCTATCATCCCGTGTACCTACTTTATTTTTTTCTTGGGTTAAAATCCATGTACCTTCTTATTTTGGTGCATAGGATACAACCTGAGTACCCTCTTTCTTTTGGGCATGGGATACAACCCCTCAACCATGTTTTTATTATTATTGGGCTACAACACAAGAAAATTCTTCCTTTTAGGCTTGAACTATAACCCATGAACCTTTTCTCTTTTAGGATTGGAATACAATCCATGAAACTTATTTCTTTTAGTCATGGGCTAAAACCTGTGTACACTTTTAGCTCATATAATACTTATCATTACCCAATGCATTGGATGGAGATATAGGACCCACCCATCTCATAATAACATCATTCAAACATGTGACACAAAATAAAGCATTCATCATATATTGAGCCATAAAAAGCGATAGGTTTTATAAACATCAGATCATAACCCATGAATTAAAATGGGTATCATTAATATTTATTCACATCATAACCTATGTAATAGAGATATATTTCATAACAATTTTATCAAATTATAAACCATGAAAAGAAGCGGGTTTCAGAATCTTGTTTCCAATGATAGGAAAACAAGCATTATTAAGACAATGACATTAAGATGACCACATTAATAGAATAAATATGAATGGATCCTTTAGATAATTTCTGATAAAGTCATGAGTAACATCAACAGTTGTCAACATAGAGAAAAAATAATTTGGAATATGTTTTGAAACATTTCTTGAGTAAAATGTCCTTTCCTCTTCAAAAAAAGTATTTTTAATACATAAAACCATTTCTAGATCATTTTCATTGAAAATAACATGAAAAAATATAAAGAAGGCATGATATCGTATTTAAAACCATTTTTCTTGAAAATTAATTAAATAAAATTCTTAAAGTTTATCCTTTTAAAGGTGAAAAGGAATATTCAAATGAATGACGATAGGTAAATCTCTACATGTCATATGAGGTACAAATAACATTCCTTTTTCAGGGTAAAACGGTCAAAAGGAATGACATATTCAGAAAGCAAAAAGATGATTCCATTGAAGATATTAATAATATATATAAATGGTAAAAATTTCTTTTAAATCATATTTTATAATTGTATGATATTCTTAGAAAACATTTTTATAAAATATTGATTTCCGACTGAAGGAAGGGTATTTTATGAAAACACTTTCAAAAAGATATTTCAAACCAAAGTGTAGAAAAATGGAACCAATACATGAGTATATCATTGATAACTAGTTCTGAAGAAAATTCATTAATTTCCTTGAGATAGGGATTATAATATTCCATCAAATTAGGTATAAACATAAACAATCTCGAAAAGTGATAACATTGTCTCAATAAACTCTTATAACATGGTAACTTGGGATCATAATATATATGTAAGAAATGAAATTTAATGAGGCTTAAAACATAATTAAAATTTTCATATTAATGATATATCTTGTAAAATGGAATTATATACACCTCTAATAATGATTTCAGATGTATAACAAAAGAAGAGTCTCAAAAAAAGAAAATTGAGATGAAACTATTTTACCAATTTGGTAACATTTGTAATGTAAACCCCATGAAAGAAGAATGATAAAATAAAAATGTAAATACACATAATTTTTTGTTTATGATAAATATAATACAATCATGTCTTGTATATACCCCACACAAAAAGGATAGACTGGCGAACATAACATGTATCTCACAGAAATTAAAAGTGATATGAAATCCCCTTAACTTGTTCCTTGACTCTCATTGTACTCGTTAAAACCACATGTATAAAAAATATAAATTTATTATTCATATTTTAAAGAACCATATTATTATATCTAAAATAGTATTTTTATTGGTTAGGACCTTATATTACCCTTTTTATGACGATCCTATTTTCAGGTTTCATTTTGGTTAATATTCACTTTGTTCTTCACATGTGTCTTAATTTGTTATATCATTTTTTATTATACTTATATCATGATTATGTAATGTAAATAATTATATAAATATCTTTTCTATATATTATATTTATATTATAATAATATATATAAAAAATAATTATAAAAAGTAATACACAATTCATGGAGATGGTAAGCCGTACAAACTCAGTAACGTTGTCTCCATTTTTAATTATCATATTGAAAGAATATATGTCAATTAAAAATGTATATAAATAAATAAATATATTCATATATTATGGTATAATTAATATATCATATATGTCATATAATTTCATTAAACTCATCCTTAATACTTTCCATGTGGTGTATGAACGAATCAAATCGTTTTGAGGGGGATGTAGTCCACATTTCCTCAAACTAGATTACCGTATTAACATCAAATGGAAGTTAAAAAGATGTTTGTTTAAAAATTAATACATAATATTAAAGACATAAAAAATATAATATATTACATGTATAAAAAGTGCGTGAATCATAATATTAACCATGATTGGTGGTAAGTAAGAAATGAACAATCAACATATCGTGAGACATTAGTTCCTGGTACATGGAAACAATGTGTTCGATATACATTAGATGGAGGTGTGTGTAATTTTATGTTGAAAAATTAGTAGGAAAAAAAATCCTAGTATATGGAAGATATTTTGTTCACACAAGAGTGGATTAAGGTAATTTGAGGGGTGAATATGTAAAATAATGGAAAGGATCTTAAGACAAGATGTTACCTCTAAATCAGGTAACTCCTTTTTGTTTGTGGGAAAAGCTTCTGTGAGATTTCTTATGCCCAATGGAATGATTATATGAGCAATGGATTGAATTGGGTAAATTTTTAATCATATTTTAGGCATTGAAAGGGTCTTTAGAGGTCTGATGAAGTGGTAGAGTGCTTGCCTTTTCATAATGGAGGGGGAGTGGCACTCCTGTAAATACCAAAGGTATCCATTAATGGGTTGTATGAGCATCCTATAGTGACTCCAAAAGGGACAAATAATTGATTACAGATGAATTATGGTCTTTTAAAACCTCTATAACACAAAAATATGTTAATTTTAAAAATTTGTTCCTTAACTTCTATGATTCGCCAATTCTATCATTTTTTTTATTAAATAATCGAGTTTTATAATCAAATTAATTTGACAATTAATACTAAAATAAAGTGATATTTATTATCCAATATATATCCATGGAATTGTTAATATGATATATAATTTATAAAATATAATTTTTATGTGTTTTGGAAATTAATTTTAAAACAAGCGCACGTGATGCACTAAAATACTACTTAAACCCGGATCGTGATAACAACATTTTTTCAATATACGGGTCAATATGTTAATTTTAAAAGATAACATGTTCCATTAATATAAAATAAATAATATTAATTAACACATAAAAATAAAGTGTCATAATATATCATTTATTTTAATTTCTAATCATTTAATAAAATTTCATTTATTGTAAAATAACAATAACATCAATTTTGTCATTATTTATTTAATGTTAACATTAAAATATCAATATAATATTTTAATTAAAATATATTAGGTTTCAAAATTCTTTACATGATATATACATCTAAAAAAATTATATAGATAATATTTTAATCTATTGACATCACTTTTATTATTTATAGTGTCATTTTTTTAATTAATTATTAACGACATAATAACTCTGTTGTTATTTCTTAAGAATTTTAACTAATTGTACCGTCTCTAAATATTATTGATAAATTATTCCGATAACAATTAATAATATAACTTTAAAAATAATATGTATAACCAAAAATATTATTATTTTAAAATATCTCAATGTTTTGTAAATTATATAGGTAAGAAAATTTCTCTTTTTTTCATTCTCCCCACATAACTTTTTATATAGGGCACTTCCACATAATAATAGCAATATAACCTGTAAATTTATAGAAATGAGGGGATATGGTATAAATATTCGAAACCAATGGATTTTTTACAAGTTTCTAGGCCGTTTTGGTCTTTTTGATTAAGGTTTAGTCACATATTAAGCTTAATCATACCTTAATAACAATAATTAATTTTAATCACATTTACTAATCATTTTGGTCAAGAAATTAATTTGATCTTATTGGAAAGAACTATCATACTGATTAAAACTGTGAATGTCAGATTTTCAAAATTCAAATCATAGTAGTGGGAAAATTAATATTAATTTCAATCCCCTAGACGAGGTGAGATAATGTGTTTTAATGTAGAAAAATGTTCAGAAGTTTGTTAAGTTTTTATATTCAATTTATATGTAAAATAATTATAGTGAACTTAATTTTATAAATGGATGTATAATTGATCTAATTTCACTCAAAAAAATATAATTTATAATTTATAATTACTAATTATTTTAAAAAATGTGGTTTTAGCTAAAATGTAGTAGTTTTTACTATTCATAAAAAAAATGAGTTTCTAAGAAAAATCCCAAAAATTCACCCTAGAATAATATTGACATTATGAATTCAAAAATGATGTTTATTTTACAAAATAAAATAAAAAAATGTGTCAAAATGATTTTTAAAATATGTTTCCCCTAGAAGATAATAAAACTCAGTCTTGTGCTTACTGTAAGCTAACTTAGTGTGTTTTGTACCCAAAGCTATGAAAAGTGTTGAGTGTAGTGAAAGATCAATGTATTGTTGCATATATCGCATGAAAAACCTAAAATAATAAATTTTTAGTGTTTCATTAAATTTAAAATATCAAAAAGATTAATTAATTAGAAAAAATTATGTCACAAAATCTCAGGGCGTTACATTCTACCCCCATAAAATGAATTTCACCCTCAAAATTCATCTAGGATATCATTGGTTTAATATGTGAAAGTGTAATTCATAGAGACCCCCATCCTAGAAATGAATTATAAAAATTTTCTTAAAAAGGGAAATTTTGAACCATAACGGTTACCCAAATTAACATATAAATAGGTTTCTACATAGGAGAACATAGGTGGAATGTAAAAAAATGGACATGGAAGAAAAATTAGACTATCAAATTCTAATGGATATTGATAGAGACAATGGTTAGGAAAATGTTAAAAATCACTATGTCATAAATTTTTGATGACCTAAATGACCTTATGATTCATCAAAAATATATGTATAGGAAAACATTTATTGTTTCAAGATAAGATTTCCTAATGTTAATGAATTTTCATTAAAATATATACTTGTAATATTTGAGGACAACATCACATTTTTTTTCATTGATCCACATCAGCTATTTCTTTATAATGGATTGTGACTTTATCATTCATGATGTACTAAAATATCATGATTTTTTATCCCATTTTTTATTATTTATCATCAATAGAAATTAGTTTAAACAGGATATCCAATATTCATAAATCCTCATATGGAGAGGTAACACTTTAATGTTTATGATTTCATCTGATGTTTAACATAATTGTTCCATAAATGGTTAACCCTATATCCCTTCCAAATGATGAAAATACAACACATTATAAATAAGTCCCAAAATTGGCTTAATATTGATCCCTGATATATCACAATGTACCACTTAGTTGTAACTTTCTAAAAAAATGTTAATAAACTCATCGTATATTCCATTGAAACATGTAAATAACCTTAATTACCATAAATACTTTTGGAAAACATGCATCCTACGTCATTCCCTTGATTTTTGGATATATTCATTAAGTCCCAAATGTTTTAAAATTCACCATTACTGACATAGAACATGTTGTCATTAATCAATTATTGGGTAATTTGTACCATCTAATTTTGATTTTCATATCAAGAATATCTTTATCCAAACACCATTATCTCAATTCTAAGAATTATTTAAGTGTTAGCTTCCATTAATCTAAATAACACCATCCTAGGAAATCACTTTTCTATGTATTCATCACCATTCAACATGTCCATTTAAATCCTTCATAAAAAATATACTAAAAATAATTACACATCTCATGAATCATATACTATAATCTCTAAATTCAAAAATAAATCATTAATACAACGTTATTATTAAAAAATTACTCAGTATTCAACAACATATTTCGTAATAACTATTTCCTAAAATATGATATATGAATCATGTCATAAGGTTCGTCAACCTCAATCTAATCATGCTTCTTATGATCAGTGTAAACTATACTGGAAGAACATCACATATCTTTCACATGTTTTTTGTGATCTCTTTATCTTCAAAAGGTATAACCAATACTCATACCTCATTCTGGATTAACTTTATAATATTTCAACTTTGGAAATCTATTTTCAATGTTCCCATAATTTCTACTTCTCAATCATTCAATGTTAACCATCTTCCTTATAGTCCTCTCCATTGTCTTAAACAATAAATCATGTGATGATAAACACATATCATAAAATAAAAACACATAATCATGAAATATTACTTATAGGATGTCTGAATCGGGTCACATTACTTAATATATCACACCATAAGTTCATCCTAGGCTGTTCATAAACAAAATATATTTAAATCCTTCATAATGGTTCAAGAAGAGTTTGTGTATTCCCATAGAATATCCTCCATAAGTGTCAAACTAGGTGTGAAGCAAGGTCCATTGTCATGTATTATATTACCCCATGTTTTTCCCAAAAAATCTTTTTAGAGTTGTTAATTCAATGTACATCAGTACCAGAGCCACATCCACTTGTAGTATCGAGACAAAGATTTATTTCTAGGAAACCACTCATTATATCCATTACCAAAATTCTAGGACATTTTCTTAATGGTTAACTACTCCTTAGACTTATCCATAGATACATCCCTAGATATATCCTTATAAATATACCTAGAGATCCCACTATAGTTTTCTCATCGTAGTTTCTAATAGTTGAAAAAACCTTTCCTTTGATACCAAATCTAGCAACCCACACTTAACATACATGGATATTATATCATTTTAGAAGAATATTCAAAACATTACAAAAATACATGACTGAGGACTATAATAGATTAGTGTCTTTGTAAACATGGAAAAATAATCTTCTATCCTAGTGAAAGATCATCAATATCTCCCATGATGATCTCTAGCTTTAGTACTTATACCTAAATCCATTCTTCATAACTTGGAGAAAGGAAACATAAGAATGGGGTGAGCTCAGATGCTCAATAATGGTAAACAAGGGAAAAATATAATCATAAACATGAACATAGGAGTTTTATAACATGATTGTAACAATAGGAGATCATACACTGCATATCAAATATCATAAACATGAGTTATGGGATAAATATTTGTAGTTCATAAGACATGAATCATAAGGAAATACATATCATGAGCTAAGAAATCATAACTAAGGAATAATTCATTGGATCTATTGCATATATATAATAATGACACTTTTATATCAAGGATATCTACCAAGTCCTTTATAACATGTAAGGCTTGAGCTACAACCCGTGTACCTACTTCTGGCATGGGCAACAACCTGTATACCCACATTATTTTAGGCTTGGGATATAACCCATGTACCATCAAATCTTAGGGCTTAGGCTATAACCTGATTACCCTCTTTCTTTTAGAATTGTGCTATAACCAATGCACATTATTTCTTTTAAGATTTGGCGATAACCCATGAACCTTATTTCTTTTAGGCTTGTGCTACAATCCATGAACCTTCATTCTTTTAGGATTGGTTTAAAACCCATGAACCTTCTTTATTTGAGGCCTATGAAACAACCCATGAACCTTCTTTCTTTTAGGAATGGGCTAAAACCTATGAACATTATTTCTTTTAGGCTTGGGCTATAACCTAGGAACCTTCTTTCTTTAATGATTGGGAAACAACTCATGAAGCTTCCTTATTTTAGGCTTGGGTGAAAATTTGTGTTCCCTATAAGCTCATAAAAAATATAACATTACCCAATGTATTGGAGGGACATATAGGCCACACCCATATCATAATAACATTATTCACACATGTTCCATAAAATAAAGCATCCATCAAATATTAACCCATAAAAAGAGATAGTTTTTGTAAACATTATATCATAACCCATGAAATGAAATATATATCATTAAAATTTCATCAAATCATAACCTATGTAAAAAATATTGGTTTCATAACCATTTAATCAAATCATAAACTATGAAAAGAAGTGGGTTTCATAAACATGTAACCCATGAAAGGGAAACAGGATTCATAAAGAAAGTTACATTAAGACTAATGCATTGATATAAATAATATGAATGGAACCTTTAGATCATTCCATAGAAAGGTAGGAGAAATATAAATGGATTTATTATTATATGGAAAATAATTTTGATATATCATTCAAAAAAATATCTTGAGGAAAATATCATATGTTCTTCTAAAAATTATTTTTAATACATAATACCATTTAATGGTCATTTTCTTAGAAAATACAATGAGAACATATAAATAAGATATGAAATCATTTTGAAAGCGATTTTTTAGATAATTAAATTAAGAAACAATTTCTTAAACATTAATCTTTTAAAAGTTCAATGGAATCTTTAAAGGAATGATGACAGATAAATCCATACATGTCATATGAGGTAAAAATAATATTTGTTTTTATGGTAAAAAGGTTAGAAGGAATGACTTCTTTAGAAAGTGATAAAGAGTATTACCATGAAGATATTGGTAAAAGATAAAAAGGGTAAAATATATATTGAAAATGATATTGGATAATGGTATAATATTCTTTGAAAATGTTTTTAGAAAACATAGATTTATGACCGAAGGGAGGGTTATGTTTGGATTTCTTGAAAACAATTTCTTAACAATATTTTGGACCAATGAGTATAAAAATGGTACCAATACATGATTATATCATGTAAAACTAATGGTTAAAAAAATTCATGAATTTACTTGATATATGTATCATAATATTTCATCAAATGAAGCCTAAATATAAACAATATCGAAATGTGATGATATTGTCTCAATAAACTCTTATAACATTGTAACATGTGATCGAAATATCCATGTACAAAATGAAATATCATGAGGCTTAAAATATAATTAAAATATTTATATTCATGATATAACTTTTAAAATCGAAGTATATACACCTCGAAGAAAGAGTTTAGGTGTATAACAAAAAATTCCGTCCAAAGAAGGAGATTTGAGACAAAACTATTTTACCGATTTAGTATTTTTTTAAACATAACCCCATGAAAGATGGATCATAAAATGGACATGTGAAAAAAAAATTATCTATATGATAAATATAATACAATAATTTCTATTATATACAACACAAAAAAAGGATATAGTGGAGAATATAACATTTACCTCATAGAAATTAATAGTGAGATGAAGCCCCCTTACCTTGTGTCTTGACTCTCGCTATACTAGTTCAAACCACCTATATAATAAATATAAATTTATTATAAATCTATTATAGATACATATTATTATATATAATTCCATATATATATTGAATACTACCTTATATTTCCCATTTGTTAATGATTTTTTGTTAAGGTTTCATTTCGGGTAATATTCACTTTGTTCTTAGAATGCGTCACAATTTGTTATATCATTATTTATGATTATTATATCAAGATTCTATAATGTAAATAATGATTTAAATATAATTTATATATATTATATGTATATTATAATAATATATATAATAAAGAATTAAGAAAGGTAATATAATGTTCACGGAGACGGTAAGTCATACGTACGCATGAACATTTTTTCCATTTTTAATTCTCATATTTAAAGAATGTATGTAAATGACATATGTATATATATATATATATGTGTGTGTGTTATTATATATATATATATATATATATATATATATATGTTAATATATATATATATATATGTTAATATATATGTGATAATATATATATATATATATATTAATATATATTTATATGTATGTATATATATATATCATTATCATAATTATATCATAAATATAATATATGTTCATTAAAACCATCCTTGATAATTTCCATATGGTGTGTGAACGAAACACATCGCTTTGAGGGGGAAGTAGTCCACACTTCCTTAAACAAGATTATCAAATTTACACAAAATTGAAGGTAAAAAGAAGTGTGTTTTAAAAGGAACACATAAGATTAATTACATAATAAATATAATATATTACATATATAAATAGTTTGTCCATCATAATGGCCACCATGAATTGTTTTAAGGAAGAAATGAACAATCATCATTTCACGAGGCAGTAGTACTCCATACACAGAAACAATATGTTAGATGGATTTTTGTGTAATTTTAGATCAAAAAATTAGAATAAAAACATCCTAGTATATATAGGATAATTTTTTTGTCACACAAGAATCAAATAAATAGATTGCAGGGGTGAATAAGGAAAATAAATTAAAGGATCTTGAGAGAAGACATTACCTCTAAGTGAGGTTACACATACTAGATTAGGCCAAAAGGCTTCATGGAGTTACCTTATGCCCAAGGGAAGGCTTCTTTGAGGAAGGTATGGAATTTGGAATCTTATTTTAGTATATTTTTGGCAATACAATGGGCTTGATTGGTGTGATGAAGTGGTTGAGTGCTTGCCTTTTTATAGTGGATGAGGAGTCGCACTGTTATAGATACAAAAGGTTTTCATTAATGGGTGGTCTAGCCCACGTAATGTGCCACAAAAATGAATAAATAATGGATTAGAGAAAAATAATGGTCGATTAAAACCTCCACCACCCAAAAATATGCTCATTTTAATAATTTGGTTCCTTAACTTCTATGATTCCCCAATTTTATCATTTTGGGTTTTATTAAAGAATCTAGTTTTACAATCTAATTATTCTATCCATTAAGAATAAAATAAAGTGATATTTATTGGTCAATATATATCCATTAATTTATTAAAATAATATCTAATTTATTTAATAAAAATACCATGTGTTTTGGAAATAAATTTTAAAACAAGCGCACGTGACACACTAAAACACAACTAAACCCCATACTATGTTAACAACGTTTTTACAATATATGGGTCAATATTATAATTATAAAAGCAAAAATGGTCAATTAATAGACCATATATAATATTTATTAACACACACCAATAAATTTGAATAATATAGGATTCTTATAAATATCAAATCATTTAATGAATTTTCATGTACTGTAAAATAACAATAGCATCAATTTTTTTATTATTTATTTAATGTTAATTTTAAAATATCTATTTAATATTTGAATTAAAATATTTTAGGTTTAAAAATGTGAAACATGCTATATTCTTCAACAAAAATAAATACCTGAAAATAATTCAATCAATTAACTTCACTTTTAGTGTTTATAGTATCATTTATTTTAGTTATTTATTGACTAAATAATAACAATTTTGGCGTTTCTTATGAATTTTGAGTAATTATACCATATCTAAAAATTATTGCTAAACTATTATGATAAATATAAATCATATATCTTTCCAAATGATGTGTATTATAGATAATATGATGTTTTTTCATATCTAATTTTTTATAAAGGTTAATGGTAAGGAATATTCCCTTGTTGTCTTTTTCCTTACATCAAATTTTATATAGGTCACTTCCATTTAATAATATCCAAATAACCCATAAATATAGAACCATGTGGGGATATTTTATATATATTGCAGACAATGGATTTTGGACATGTTTTCAGGTCATTTTGTTCCTTTTGATTAAGTTTTAGTCCCTTATTAAGCTTAATCAAGCTTTAATCACTGTAATTAATTTTAATCACATTCACTAATCATTTTGGTCAAATAATTAAGTTGATATTATTGGAACAAAAATATTATACTAATAAAAAAAATTTATGTTAGATTATCAAAATTCAAATCACAATAGTGGGGAAATTAAGATTAATGCTAATCCTGCAAACGGGGTGAGATAATGGGGTTCTAAAGTAGAAAAACATTCAAAATTTAGTTATGTTTTTATATTAAATTTCAATATAAAATTGACTCTCTTAAAAATAATTGTTTAAATTGACTAATAATTGATATAAGTTGACTATAAAACAAATTTTCAATATAATTTATCATTAATAATTATTTAAATTAAATGATGGTTTTTAACTAAAATGAAGTAATTTTCACTATTCCTCAAAAAAGGAGTTTCTCAGAAAAATATCAAACATTCACCCACTACTGGAAAAGTAGGCTATACCAATGGTTAATAACCATTGGTATAGGCTGGAAAACCGTTGGTATAGGGTATACCAATGGTTTTCCAAATCGTTGGACAATTAGCCGTGAGGAAAGCCCTATACCAACGGTTTCATTTAAACCGTTGGTATAGGTGTTTGAGAATTATGGGAACCTCTTTACCAACGGTTCTGAACCGTTGGTAAAGCTTTTTCCAGAATTCTGGAAAAACTTATACCAATGGTTCTGAACCGTTGGTAAAGAGTTTCCCAGAGCTCCTGCACTGTAGCCCCCAGAAGCCCTCCAGAATCCCTACCATACACCTGCATAAAAAAACAGTGCACAACAGCCCTCCAGTATACCCTCCACTATACACCTGCAAAAAAAAAATATCACAAAATCCACATACAGACTTCAAACAGTATAAAAAACACCTAAACTAGCCCAAAAAAACACATATGACAACAATCATCCAGTGGTAATTCACCTCACCCATCAAATTCTAATAGGCAGAATAGTTTGATAAATATCTATTAGAGTTGAATACGACATTCAAATTGACTCAAATCCCATTTTTTGTGATACTAGGTTTGGGTATGTAATGATTTGTGATGAGTTTTGCATTGAACTTGTATTGTTTATAATATATGGTGAAAAGATATTTTCTTAGGAGTCTCGTCACTTATGACCCCATGAGTGAAACTACCCAACTCATGAAAAAGAGTTTGTGACTATCATTGATGAGTGTAAATTTCAGTTGTATTCACTTAAAATTATTTCCTTTTGAAATAAAAGAGAGACTTTGAGTGGTGTCATTCACACCGCGCCTCGGATTGAGGCGGAGTTGACTCGTACACGTCACAAATGACTCATGGATACATGTCCTAAAGTATCAACAGTATCCGAATGCCTTTGGTCTATTTTCCGTATGTCAGTTGTTGTTTTAACTTAAACTGTTGTCCATTTCAAAGAAATGTGACACACTTTGAGTGGTGTTGGCCACACCGTGCCTCAGATTGAGGCGGGGTTGACTCATACACATCACAAATGACCCATGGATCATTGTCCTAATGTTTCAATAGAATCCGAAAGCGTTTGGTCGGTTTTCTGTATGTTGTTTTTTTACTTAAAAGCGCATCCATTTTAAACAAAAGAAAGACACTTTGAGTGGTCCTGGACATACCGGCCCTCGGATTGAGGCAAGGTTGACTCGTACACATCACATATGACCCATGGATCGTTGTCGTAAAGTTTCAACAGAATCCGAATGCGTTGGGTCAGTTTTCCGTATTCCAGTTGTTGTTTTCACTTAAAATCATGTTCATTTCAAATAAAAGTTAGACACTTTGTGTGGCGTCGGCCACACCGCGACTTGGATTGAGGCGAGGTTGACTCGTACACGTCACAAATGACCAATGGATACATATGATAAAGTATCAACAGTATCCGACTGCGTTTGGTCAGTTTTCTGTATGTGGTTTTTTTATATAAAAGCGCATCCATTTTAAACAAAAGAAAGATACTTTGAGTGTTCCCGGCCACACTGGTCCTCGGATTGAGGTGGGGTTGACTCGTACATGTCACATATGACCCATGGATACATGTCCTAAAGTATAAATAGTATCCGAACACCTTTGGTCCATTTTCCGTATGCCAGTTGTTTTAACATAAACCGTTGTCCATTTCAATGAAAAGTGACAAACTTTGAGTGGTCCCGGACACACCGGCCCTCGGATTGAGGCGGGGTTGACTCGTACACATCACATATGACCCATGGATTATTTTCCTAAAGTTTTAACAGAATCCAAATGCGTTTGGTTGGTTTTCCGTATGCCAGTTGTTGTTTTCACTTAAAATCATGTCCATATCAAATAAAAGTTAGACACTTTGTGTGGTGTCAGCCACACTGTGCCTCGGATTGAGGTGGGGTTGACTCGTACATGTCACAAATGACGCATAAATCATTTTCCTAATGTTTCAATAGAATCCAAAAGTGTTTGGTCAATTTTCCATATGTCATTTTTTTACTTAAAAGCACATCCATTTTAAACAAAAGAAAGACACTTTGAGATGAACCGGCCACACCGGCCCTCAGATTGATGCGGTGTTGACTCGTAAATGTCACATATGACTCATGGATCATTTTCCTACAGTTTCAACAGAATACAAATGTGTTTGGTTGGTTTTCCGTATGTCAGTTGTTGTTTTAACTTAAACTGTTGTCCATTTCAAAGAAAAGTTAGACACTTTGAGTGGTACCGGCCACACCGTACCTCAGATTGAGGCAAAGTTGACTCTTACACGTCACAAATGACCCATGGATATGTGTCCTAAAGTATCAACAGTATCTGAATGCCTTTGGTCTATTTTCCGTATGTCAGTTGTTGTTTTAACATAAACCGTTGTCCATTTCAAAGAAAAGTGACACACTTTGAGTGGTGCCAGCCACACCGCACCTTGGATTGAGGCGGTGTTTACTCATACACGTCACAAATGACCCATGGATCATTTTCCTAAAGTTTCAATATAATCCGAAAGCGTTTGGTTGGTTTTCCGTATGTTGTTTTTTTTACTTAAAAGCGCATCAATTTTAAACAAAAGAAAGACACTTTCAGTGGTCCCGGCCACACTGGCCCTCAGATTAAGGAAAGTTTGACTCGTACACGTCACATATGACCCATGGATCAATGTCCTAAAGTTTCAAGAGAATCCGAATTCGTTGGGTCAGTTTTCTGTATTCCAGTTGTTGTTTTCACTTAAAATCGTGTTCATTTCAAATAAAAGTTAGACACTTTGAGTGGTGTTGGCCAAACCACACCTCGGATTAAGGCGGGGTTGACTAGTACACGTCACAAATGACCAATGTATACATGTCCTAAAGTATCAACAGTATCCGACTGTGTTTGGTCAGTTTTCCGTATGTGGTTTTTTTACATAAAAGTGCATCCATTTTAAACAAAAGAAAGACACTTTGAGTGGTCCCAGCCACAACATCCCTAGGATTGAGGTGGGGTTGACTCATAAACGTCACATATGACCCATGGATACATGTCCTAAAGTATCAATAGTATCCAAATACCTTTGGTCCATTTTCCGTATGCCAGTTGTTTTAACTTAAACTGTTGTCCATTTCAAAGAATAGTGACAAACTTTGAGTGCTCTCGGACACACCGGCCCTCAGATTGGGGCGGGGTTGACTTGTACACCTCACATATGACCCATGTATCATTTTCCTAAAGTTTCAACAGAATCCGAATGCGTTTGGTCAGTTTTCCGTATGCCAGTTGTTGTTTTCACTTAAAATCCTGTCCATTTCAAATAAAAGTTAGACACTTTGAGTGGTGCCGGCCACACCGTGCCTCGGATTGAGGCGGGGTTGACTCCTACACGCCACAAATGACCCATGTATACATTTCTTAAAGTTTCAACAGTATCTGAATGTGTTTGGTCCATTTTCCATATGTGGTTTTTTTACTTAAAAGCGCATCCATTTCAAAGAAAAGTGACACACTTTGAGTGGTACCAGCCACGCCGGCCCTCAGATTGAGGAGGGGTTGACTCGTACACGTCACATATGACCCATGGATCGTTTTCATATAGTTTAAACAGAATCCGAATGCGTTTGGTCTATTTTCCGTATGCCAGTTGTTGTTTTCACTTAAAATCCTGTCCATTTCAAATAAAAGTTAGACACTTTGAGTGGTGCCGGCCACACCGCGCCTCGGATTGAGGCGGGGTTGACTCGTACAGGCCACAAATGACCCATGGATACATTTCCTAAAGTATCAACAGTATCTGAATGCGTTTGGTCCTTTTTCCGTATGTGGTTTTTTTTACTTAAAAGCGCATCCATTTCAAAGAAAAGTGACACACTTTGAGTGGTACCGGCCACACCGGCCCTCAGATTGAGGCGTGGTTGACTCGTACACATCACATATGACCCATGGATCGTTTTCCTATAGTTTAAATAGAATCCGAATGCGTTGGTCTGTTTTCCTTATGCCAGTTGTTGTTTTCACTTAAAATCTTGTCCATTTCAAATAAAAGTTAGACACTTTGAGTGGTACCAGCCAAACCGCGCCTCGAATTGAGGCAGGGTTGACTCGTACACATCACATATGACCCATGGATACATGTCCTAAAGTATCAATAGTATCCGAATGTGTTTGGTCCTTTTCCGTATGTGGTTTTTTTACTTAAAAGCCCATCCATTTTAAACAAAAGAAAGACACTTTGAGTGGTACCGGCCACACCGACCCTTGGATTGAGGCGGGGTTCACTCGTACACGTCACATATGACCCATGTATCATTGTCCTATAGTTTAAACAGAATCCGAATCCGTTTGGTCTATTTTCCGTATTCCAGTTGTTGTTTTCACTTAAAATCCTGTCCATTTCAAATAAAAGTTAGACACTTTGAGTGGTGTCGGCCACTACTTCAAAGCACAATTTCCATATCATTTTACACATGCATAAACATGAAATACATGGCTAACTAAGAAAGCTAAGTAAAAAAAATAGAGAAATGAGTATCACAGTACCAAGGAATACTAAAGGTCTAGGTAGTAGACTAATCATACAATAAGAATCAAGTGCAAAAAATAGAATCCGAATGAAACGTCCCTATGAAGCAGAGGAAAACCCCAAAGTGGAAAACCATGTTCAAAAATAAAGAGTTATATAGAATTAAAAAATGTAATGGATCAATCTGCCTCTGATCACCATCACCGTCACCACTATCATCATCAGCCTCATCCTCGCCACCATCTCTGTCCTCGTCATCGTCCTCATCATCATCCCCATTCTCATCGTCGGCCTCATCCTCATCCTCAGCATCATCCTCGCCCTCGACCCCATCCTTGCCCTCGTCCACATCCTCATCCTCTCCCTCTTCCTCTTCAGCATCCTTGTCATCACCAGGAACGTCATCATCTCGATCACCACTAGAGCTGCCTCCTGGTGCATTGGATGATGCACCCATCGACGACATAAATGTATGACAAGATGCACTAGCCTCTGGTGGAAGTGATGAAGATAATGCTTTCATCAGTTTCATAAATTCTCTGTCTCTTGTTTGAACTTGTACTTCCAACTCTGTGACACTTTTATCAGACTGTCTTTCATGCTCCTTGACCTGTTCCAACTCGGTGGTACTAGAATGGATACCTGGAGACGACCAATACCTTGTCAGGACTATATTCTTACCAGGTCGGCAGCGTACTCGACCAGAGTGCTCATCTCCCAAAACCTAATATAAATGATCATGTGGCCCAAAATTGTCAGGCTCCTGGGCATCAAGATCCTCTAAAGTAGCCTGTAAAAAATATTAATAGATTATTAAATTTCAAATTAGATATTAAACATTGAAATAAACAAATTAAAACTTAAAATCTTCTCTTGGTTCGGTTCATTTACCGCAGTTCCATCTTTTTTTCTTCTACTTGAGCAAAACAATTTTCCTCGAGGGATACGTCCTTCAATATTCATTTTGTGCTTATGTAATGGCATTGAAACAATATAAAGTGAAAGTATAATCATATATTCATTATTCAATAAATCACATAATTTAAGTAGGATCCACTAAAAAGGAAAAGTCCTAATGAAAAATTATAGACAACTATATCGTACCTGCTGCCTCTCATGATCTGCTATAGTTGTGCGCCCCAAAGTGTGGAGGTATTGCTTTGAATCAATGCTTTTTTTTCAGAAGATTCCAAAATAATGATTAATAATTAATAAGATTATATTAATTCAAAATATGAAAACTCTCATTTAAATAAATCAAATGAGATTAATACCTTAAATTTGGAAGTCTCCCAATGGGTAATCATTTGGCGATATTTCTCTATCGGGCAGTCATCCACGATAGGTAATGTCTCTAACTCCGTGCCCACTCTATCACACCAGCCAACATACAGCTCATGCTTATAAGCTCTCCAAAGCTCTCCTAGCTCTTTTAAACGCGCTGTTCATGCACCTTCGCCATCAGGGAAGTTAAACCGAAGGTGAAACCAAATTGATTAGTTCATTTAAATACAAAAATATAATGCATTAAATCCAATAGATTTTTACCCATATTTGTGCCCACGCGTTATCCTTGACTTCGGGTGGCAGATGTCTCCAAGAGAGAGGGCTGACCGGAATGATATCAGAGTATTTGGCTAGCGTCGCCAAAAAACCCCGACATTGCTGCCCAGATTTCTCAATCATTTGTCCATCAACATTGTATTCAACCATCAACTGTGTCTGGTGGTTCCATACTGCACACAAGCGAGTACGCCCCCTCCCTCGCCTCCTATCTGTAGAAGAATATGTTATTAAAGAAAAATAATATCAATACAAGTTATAATAAAAATAAATTTTGGTATAAAAATTTGATATAGTTATATAAATATACCTATGGTAGTCGGATCAATGGGTGCAGAAGCTGAAGGAGTATCCTATACAGGTGGAGTGTCCCTCAGTGTATGCTCCTCAGCCACATACTGTGTCGCAACAGGAGTCGAAGAAGGTGGAATATAACAGCTTGGAGATAATGAACCAGAAGCAAAAGATGATGGCATAGACGTCTGGCCAGCTATTAATGTAAACATCGGAGGTCTAAATATCTCATATGTCCCTGAAGACATGCCAGGATCAAAATAGGGCGTAGAATATACGTCTGTGGTAGTGGGTCATCTAACTCTCGCCCCATGAGCCCTCGTACCACCGACCTCAGTACCGGGACCACTAGATGATCGTCTATCTCTGACACCACCATCCCTCCTACCACCAACCTCTCTAATGGGAGCAATATCAGGCTCCTCGTCAAATATCTGTCATCTAGGGGGTGGATCCTGAAAAAAAGTTTGACAGAAAAGTAAACACATGATATTATAAGTTATTGAAATATTTATATTTTAAATAAAATACTCACAACAGGGATGAGTGGAGGAACACCCATCTGTACCATGCAACTATTATTATCTGTCATCTTTTTCCATCGCCTCTCTTCAATGGGTGTTATTTCCTGCAATGAAAACAAATATGGAAGTAATTAGAAACAGATAACTAATGTGTAACCCAAAAAACAAAATATAGGAAAACCATTATGATAAAAAGAACATAATGAAACAGAAGATGTATGGTGTTATGAAGGTAAGTACTAGGATACACACTCTGAATGATGTAGGTGAAACATGTAGCTGAGAACACGACTGTATGATTCTATATATTTCCAACCACAACTTCGGGTTCACAATCAACTCTGACAATTGAGCTGTTGGGGTCATCATAAGTAATAAACGGATTGCTTCCAATTTCAGTAGGGATAGTGTCAAATTCATCATCACCATCATCAAAAACATGTCTGGGATTTACTTCAATAATTACACCGAATTTTGGATGATGATTATCTTTGACATAAAAAACTTGTTTCACCATTGATGCCAATACATATGGTTCATCAGTGGCAAGAGTGCGAGTCATGTCAATAACTAGAAATCCACAATCATCAATAAAGGTGCCTTGACTCATCATTGAATCAAACCATTGACATTTCATCATCGTGACTCGACCATGTGAGTAATAATCCAAAATTATTATTTTCTCCACGACACCATAATAAGCAACATTTTCAGAATGAGGTCTAGTGTCTGATGAACTGGCATAACAGTCTGTTGTGGCAGTTAGCATAACACCATTATGTTGTGTTCTCATGTTTATTGCTCATTCAGTGATAATAAATTTGTATCCATTTATCATTAGTGATTTACAAGCACGAACCATGGTATTATGACCAAAATCCAAAGCTCTTACTTCCTCAAAAACAGATTCTGTCGGCAAACTCGATACCCAAAATATAAACAAATAGTAAACTTAATTAAATATTATTTTAATTTAGTTATTACAGAAATATTTTTACCTTCAATTTCAACCAACCAGAAAACCCTTTGCTATGCAAAGTCTCCTTCTTTCTCAAAGATAAAGAACGATGCTTTCTATATATCAATTCTTTATGTTCCCTGTAGATAAAAATAATAATAGTTTAACAAATATTTAAAATTATAAGAGATAAGATAACAGATACATGTACAATTAACTTACTTGATATACTCATCGAACAAATCACAATTGAACAACACTGTGCGATGTGCCATCTCTCGCTCTTGAAGGCTTAATGTTGTCAATGTATATGATCCCGGAATTCCTCCTGTCTGAGGAAGTGATGGAAAACTAGGTTTAATTTTCCCATAATGATCTTCTTCATTTCTCATTGGTCTGTTTATTCTCGTAGTATGATCAAAAAAATACATTAAGCAGAAATCCATACATTCTTGAGCCAAGTAACCGTTCACAATAGAACCTTTGGGATAATTCCTGTTCCGAACATATGATTTCAATGTGCACATGTTTCTTTCAGTTGGATACATCCAATGGAAAGCAATGGGTCCTCCAAGAAGTATTTCGGTCGGAAGATGGACAGTCAGATGCAACATGCATGTAAAAAATGATGGAGGGAATATTTTCTCTAACTCACACAAAATTAATGGTGTCTCTGCCAACAGTTTTTGCACGAGGGATTTGGACAACCTCTTAGCACAAAGATCTCTAAAAAAATAGCACAACCGAATAACTGAGACTCTAACATTATTGGACAATAGATGGTGAATTTCTATTGGAATCAACTCATGCAAAAGGACGTGATAATCATGAGTCTTCAAAGATTTCAACTTCAACTCTTTTCTGTTGACCCATTTTGATATATTACTTGAATAGCCATCAGGAACTTTAATAGTCTCTAGCACTTCCAGAAATTGATTTTTTTTCAGCAGGAGTCATCACATAAGAAGCACATGGAACTTGCCATTTATTTTCACTGATACAGACAGGATGCAATTCTGGTCTGATCCCCCAATCTACCAAGTCGCGCCGAGATCATAAATCATATTTTGTCTTCCCCTTGACATTTAGAAGAATCGAAAGCAACATTTCACATATATTCTTTTCAATGTGCATTACGTCTAAGCAATGACGTAACAAGTTGGTTGACCAATATGACAACTCAAAGAATATACTCTTCTTCTTCCAATTGTAAAAGGTATCATTGGAAACATTTTTCCTCTTTCTAGATTTCATTACACTCTTCCCAAATGAATAACTGAAATCTTTCAATTCATTAAGCACATCAGTTCCAGACATATGCTGAGGTGGATCGTCATTCTCCATGGTATTGTCAAATCTTCGACGATTGTCTCTATATGGATGGTTCATTGGAAAGAATCATCGATGTCCCATAAAACTAAAACTACGATGATATTTCAGTCTTCTCGATCGAGTATTCTTCATACAAACAGGACATGACAATTTTCCTTTTGTGCTCCATCCAGACATCATTGCATAAGCAGGAAAATCATTGATAGTCCTCATAAGTGCAGCACGCATATGAAATATGTCTTTCGAACATGCATCGTATGTGGGCACACCCACATCCCAAAGAAGTTTCAACTCTTTTATTAAAGGTTTCATGTATACATCTATATCATTGCCAGGACCAGAAGGGCCAGATATCAGTATAATCAAGGAAGTGTAAGGCTTTTTTATACACAACCAAGGGGGAAAGTTATAAATGTGTATGAAAACCGGCCATGTGTTGTGCGAAGTAAGCATCTGCCCAAATAGATTAAAACCATCACATGAAAGACCAAGTCTCACATTACCCACGTCGGCTGCAAATTTAGGATATCGAGCATCAAATATCTGCCATGAAAATCCATCTGTAGGGTGAACCAACTCTTCATTATTCTTTTTTCTCTCGGTGTCATGCCATCGCAATTTTATGGATATTTCATCAGACATGAAAAGGTTCTATAATCTGGGGATCAATGGAAAGTGCCACATTACTTTTTGTGGCACACGAGATGGTGTTCCATCATCTTTTGGCTTCCATCGGGAGGTTCCACATTTTATACAATCATTTCTTTCAGCAGTTTCCTCCCAAAATAAGCTGCAATCATTCGGGCAAGCATGAATTTTTTTTGAGAATCCAAGTTCATCAACCAACTTCCATGCCATATAGTGGTTTGAGGGAATATCTGCATCATCTGGAAGTAAGTCCTTCATGAAGGTAAGAATGTAATCAATTGTAGTATTTGAAATCCCATACATAGTTTTCCCATGAAACAATCAGATTAAAAATTCCAACTTTTTCATTTTATCACATTGCCGATATACTGGAGTCGTCGCAGCATCATTCAATTTTTTCACCCTATCAACATCATCATTTTCATTGGACGCATCATGTGTGCTTGTATCGAAATCTTGTTGGCTGGACATCCTTTCCTTCTCATGATGTCGAATAATTGGAAACCGATCATATATCAAACTCTCCAATTTAGTCCTATCATTTGGATCATCAACATTTTGAGATTCCATTTTCTCTCCATTGTGATACCACACATAATAGTTTGTTTGGAAACCATATTTGGTTATATGATAGCTAACTGCTTCACGACCCAACCAAGGTCTTCCAACACAATTAAAACATGGGCAGTGTATGCGACCACTATCTGAAGCCTTGTCAAATGAAAAATCTAGAAACCTTTTCAAATTATTTTGAAAATCGGTTGAAATCCGATCAGTTTCGCACATCCAACTTCTGTCCATTCTGTAAAAAAATTGCAATAAGTCATTTCAATGCAATTCAATAATATTAAAGTTTAATCAAAAAAATATTTACATAAATGACAATTGTTTACTCTATATAAAATCATAACTGACAGATTACTCCATATGAGAATCATATTAAGAAATACAACAAAATACAGTGTATATAAGAAAATCAGATACAAAATTTCTAATGCCTATATTCATGGATTGACCAGTAAAATATTGGAAGTGGTTCAAGGAATACATAATCACTAAGGGTCTTGTTGGGAGTATATGAGTTTTATACTTTAACTTCTTCAAGTAGATCAGGATGAGGAGTAGGATGAGGATCATGGGAGTGGCGGGACTATCCAAGGGGTGTGTGGCGTGTCCAGGGGGTGCGGGGTGTCTAGGGGGTGGTGGGGCGGTCCGGGGGGTCAGAGGTGTCCAGGGGGTGGGGGCTGTCTTGGGGGGTCGGGGTGTCCAGGTGGGAGGGCTGTCCGTGGGGGTGGTCAGGTTGTCCAAGGGGGTCGGGGTGTATAGATATATTTATATGAAAAGAATACCCACACAATAATCATGCAGTCCTGTCATTAGTCTAAACCCATAGAACACATAAAATAAGCTAGTATGGACATTTACTAAAATATTTAACACCATTCGAATGAAAATACACTCTAAATATAGTTTGAGAGGATATAATGGTGTGTGTGAAAAAAATGATATTAAATCAATTTAAATGAATATGGAACAAATAAGGGTTTATAAGACACTAAGAGTACCTCAAACAATCCAAAACCACTATAGCACCACATATTCAACTTCATGAAACAGGACTTGGAAATCTTACCTACGTCTTTACTGATGACCACCTAATTGGAACACTCTATTTATGGTTCTTGAACACAAGGAACAAACAATGTTCGGTCTCTACCAACTCAATCACCCCCTTGTAGATCATAATCTCGTTTCCCCTTATACTAAAATGGTCTCACTGGAAGCTACTATTAATACCTGACCTAAACCATTCATTTTCCATAAAATAATGATCAAAGAACCATCGGAGGTATCTCTCATATAACCACAACCATTTTTATCTATGATGTAACGAAATTCACAAGAATAACTTTTATTCAATAACCTTTTGGTATATAATGTGCATCAAAAATGGTTCAATTATATGGTTATTCACATTCCAATTTATTAATCACCCATACATGATAAAAATTGAACATTGACTTTCATTTAATTACAACCATCATATTTCATTTAATTATTAACAAGCATAGAAGCATGGAAATTGGAATCTAATAACTTTAATTAGTCCCCAAAACTTTTTAATAAATTTAAAATGAAAAATAAAACACTTTGAAATCTAAATAATCACTATGAAGTAAAATGAGCTTGGAATTCTATTGCACAAGTAAAAACACTCAACGATGGAATATATGAAAAGAATATTAATATAAATTATTAAAACAAGATAATAAAGTAACAATGAATGTTAAAAATAAACATGTGATTGAATTTTATAACATATAATAAAAATTTCTTGGTAATGAAACATGAAAGGCACATCAAAAAATTAGACAACTGTCTAATGAAATCTGTATGGGCTGGAATATGCATGGAATGTAAATAAAGAACGGAAACATAAATTGGGCTGGAATAGAAATTTGGCTGGAATATGAGAATAGAAATTGGTCTCATCCCACATCAAAATCGAAACTAAAAACTAAGAAAATACCTCAGCCTTGGATGGGATGGAGGAAGAGAACCCGAAACACCTCCAAAATCGCCTCCAAAATCGCCCAAGCGCTCCCGTTTAGGGCTCTGGATCGCGAATGGGGAGAGGATCGGCTACTGCCAGTTTGGGGGAAAGTTTTCCCAATGGTTTTTAAAAACCGTTGGTATATAACTCCGTCCCAAACCTATACCAATGGTTCCATTGAAACCGTTGGTAAATCTCTACTCCAACAGTTCCAAAACAATTTGAACATACACTTTTAGGGTGTACCAACAGTTTACAACTGTTGGTATAGTGTTTTTTACCAACGGTTCAAGAGAACTGTTGGTATATATTGAAGATGGAATACTATACCAACGGTTTCCAACCGTTGGTATTGTGTATTTCCAGAACCATTGCACAGCACCCCCACCATTGCACCAGCACCCCCACTTGCATAAAAATCACTAGAAATATTGCACAGTATTAAAATAGCATAAAAACACCTATAATAACACAAAAAACACATAAAACCATCAAACTCTTCCAACCATGTGGTGTACTACAATTCCCTATTTCAATCTTCATATGAAAAGAATAATCCAGTGGAGTTCAATAACAGTTTCAATAACTCAAAATGGGGTATGGAAACTTACCCATGGTTCCATGGTGGTTATGAAACTAAATTTGAAAATGGGGTTGGGAAACTTACCCATGGTTACTTGGTGCTTACAAAAGGAGTAAAGTATAGAACTCATTATTTGATTTAAAATTCAGGAAGAACTGAAATGATCACAAGTTCAACATGTGATGGTCTAGAAGAATGGAATTGTAAGTTTTTTGAACTTAGTTAGAATAATATTAGGCTATGAACACTAAATGGTACAAGTATGGTGCGATCTATTGGTCAAAGTAGGATTCCACCACATCATACCTCAGATTGAGGCGCGGTTGAGTTTTACACGTCACATATGACCCATGGATCATTTTCCTAAAGTTTCAACAGATTATGAATGCGTTTGGTCGGTATTCCGTATGTTAGTTATTGTTTTCACTTAAAATTAAGTCAATTTTAAACAAAAGAGAGACACTTTGAGTGGTGCCGACCACACCGCAACTCAGATTGAGGAAAGGTTGACTCGTACACATCATATATAACCCATAGATCATTTTTCTAATATTTCAATAGAATCTGAATGCATTTGGTCAGTTTTCCGTATGTTAGTTGTTGTTTTCAATTAAAATTTAGTCCATTTTAAACAAAAGAGTGACACTTTGAGTGGTACCAGCCACACCACAACTCAGATTGAGACTGGGTTATCTCATACATGTCACATATGACCCATGGATCATTGTTCTACAGTTTCAATAGAATCCAAATGCATTTGGTCAGTTTTCCATATGTCAGTTTTTGTTTTCACTTAAAATTATGTCCATTTTAAACAAAGGTGGGACACTTTGAGTGGTACCAGCCACACTGTGCCTCAAGTTGATGTTTTTTTGACTCTTACACATCAAAAATGACACATTTATCGTTTTACTAATGTATCAACACAATCCCAATGCGTTTGGTCAGTTTTCTGTATGCCAGTAGTTTCTTTCACTTAAAATGTTGTTCATTTCAAATAAAAATTAGACACTTTGAGTGGTTCCAGCCACACCGCACCTTGAATTGATGTGGTTTTGACTCCTACACGTCACAAATGTCCCATGAATAGTTTTTATAAAGTATCAACACAATAAAAATAAGTTTGGTCAGTTTTCCGTATGTCAGTTATTTTTACATAAAATAGTTTCCATTTTAAACAAAAGAGAGACTCTTTGAGTGATTTAGGTCACACCGTGCCTCGGATTGAGGTGGGGTTGACTCATACAAGTCAAAAATTTCCCATGGATCATTTTCCTAATGTATCAACACAATTATAATGCGTTTGGTCGGTTTTCCATATGCCAGTAGTTGTTTTCACTTAAAATGTTGTGCATTTCAAATAAAAGTTACACGGTTTGAAAGGTTCCGGCCACACCACAGCTCGAATTGATGCGGGGTTGACACTTACACGTCAAAAATGTCTCATGTATCGTTGTGTTAAATGATCAACACAATCTGAAAACGTTTGGTCGGTTTTCCATATGTCAGTTATTTTTACTTAAAACAGTGTTCATTTTAAACAAAAGTGAGACACTTAGAGTGCTATCGGCCACACAGTGCCTCATAATGAGGCGGGGTTGACTCGTACACATCAAAAATGAACCGTGGATCATTTTAATAAATTATAAACACAATAAAAATGCGTTTGGTTTATTTTACGTATGCCAGTAGTTGTTTTCACTTAACATGTTGAGGCGAGATTAACTTGTACAACCACCTGGACAACCCACCACCCCTCGGATAGCTCCCCACTCACCCCGAACAACCCCCCATCCCTCGGACAACCCCCACTCACCCCAGACAGCCCCCACCCCTTGGACAACTACTTGGACAGCCCCCCCCACCTAGACACTCCATCCCCCAACACCTAGACATCCCCATGTAGTCATTATTACAACCATTAATAAAAAATTATTAAACTACATCATTTGTCAAAGATAATCATACTGAACATAAATCAATAATATTATTGGATATATCAAGGAAAATGAAGGCATACAATCTTACATCCTAAATTACCACCCACAGCCATGATTAATTTCCACAGACCTCTCATTTCTACCAAATCAATAGAGAAAAACAAAAAACATAGTTTCACATCAATAAAACCAAATCTAAAATTGTTATAGATGACTACACATGCCTGCATGGACAGTGAAAAGCACCCCCCATCATAAAAGTGAGTATTTTCCAAGAAAGAGACATAATATACAATGTACATTGAGAACCATATTTAATTGACCCTAAATTCTTTATTAGTACAATCATCTTAGGAAGCCAATTATCACTCATGACTAACCATGCCACTATAAACAACCTAGAGTGTATGAGTTTTCACTCTAATCTCAACAACATCATCACACATTCTTACCATGATGTGAATCATGTGTAATATGAATGATATTAACACAAAATTCCCAGAAATACCAAGCCTTCTTAAAACTGAAAATTTAGGGATGATATTAACACACAATTCATTTTGAATCAAATTTGATTCACTTTACTACTTATCCCAATAGACCAAACTCATACTATAATCACTATATGTGTGCCACTATCAAAGATCAACACACGTACCCAAATCAAATAGAAAAAAAAAATTCATAAACACCCAAATATAAAGAGAAAGCCAAAACAGTAGATGTAGATAATTAAAATAAAAGTATCACTTACAGGCAATGTAGAACTATGAAATTTTGAAGATGGGTCGGAATGAAGTATTTTCGCAGTAGGGTAAACAGAATCCAAATTCACCTCTTCACCCAATTGAAAACATAAAATCAAAATAGAAGATACATAACATTAAAATGAAAGTATAACTTACAGATTACAAATGATAATCTAGGAAATTTTGAAGATGGAATGATTTGGACAGTAGGGTAAAGAGAATCCCACTTCTCTACTTCGGTTTAGGGCTCTAGTCACTTGGAATGGTGGAGCCCGGGTCCTGTCTATTTCTAGGAAATCTTTCCCAACGGTTTTAAACTGTTGGGAATGAAAACATTTACCAACGGTTTTAAAAAACCGTTGGTAAAGCCCTTCAAAAACTCACTTTTACCAACGGTTTTACAGAACCGTTGGTATATCTTCATCAAAAAAAACTTTTACCAACGGTTTTGCAAAACCGTTGGTATATCTTCCTCACAAACAAACTTTTACCAACGGTTTTGCAAAAACCGTTGGTATAACTTCACCTCTACGTACCATTACCAATGGTTTTTGGAAAACCGTTGGTATATGCTTGGTATACTCATATACACCAACTGTTTAAGCAAACCGTTGGTATATATCAGTTGGGAGAACCTATATTTCCAATAGTGACCCTATGATAATTTTAAGATTTTTTATAAAAATATTTTTTTATTTTAAAATTTAAAATTCATTGATGTGTTAAAATTTAGTTTGAAAAAAAAATTTACCTTAAAAGATAGTATAATTCAGTCTTGTGTGTAATAAAAGCTAACTCAGTTTTTGGTGTACCGCATGCTAAGATAAGTGTTGTGTGTAGTGACAGATAAACTTGGTGTGGTGTATATCATAATAAAAACATAAAATAGTCCTTTTTTAGTGTTTCGTGAAATTAAAAAAATGAAAAATATAAATTAATTTGAGAAAAAAATATTTCATAAAATCTCGGGTTGTTACACGCACGGTTTTAAATAAACTATGTGCCTAGTGAAGACCCTTTAAAACCCTGATGTTTTGGGTCTGGTTCTCATGAAACCCATCAAGACACCTAGGAAACATCTCGATACTTTACTCTAGTCCAAAAAAAATTCACATTAAGGATCTCAAACTCATAGAATTGATTTCTGAATATTGTTTTTAAATTCGACGTGCCCAATTAATAAAAATGTTCAAAATACCTTGGATTTTTTATGGTTCAAACAAAAAATAAATCTTTATATATTTATGTGTGAAATCAATGTAACAGATGTTTTATATATGATAAATTAAAAAAATAAATTGACATTTAATTATGTCAATTACTCAATGTAATTAGTCATTATTTTTAATTAATATTATTTTTTAATTATGAAACATTTTTCAACAAATATATGACTTATTTAATGTGTGAATAAATATTTTGAATCATATAAATCATAATTTAGTAAATATTACATATATTTATATCTATATTAATTGTATTAATTAATAATTCTATATAAACCACATTAGAAATAAATAAGGCATTAATATGTTTTTAATAATTAAATTTTATTCCTTTACTATCATTATATTTAATATAGGTAATTTAATACTACTTTTATTAAATATATATATAACTTATTCATTTTTTTAATAATTTATTCACTATTAAATTTTATAATAATTTTTTAATTTTTAATTTTTTATATAATTATTAATTAATTTATTTATTTTTATTTAATTATTAAAATTTAGTCACTTTATATATCAATATTTAATATATAATATTTATTAATATATATATATATAATAAATATATATATTAAATTTATTCATTTTTTGAAATAATTATTTAATTAATAAAATGTTTACTTCTTTTCATAAATTATATATTTTTTTATTTGATTAATTCATTCATTTAATTAATCTTACATATTTTTATATTTGTTATTTACTATTTATTAATATTTACAAATTATTGATATATATAGGTTAAATTTATATATTTTTATCTTTAATTATTTAATTAATATTTTTTATAAAATTAACCCATTAAAATTTTTTATTTGTTTAATTTTATAAATTTTTTGGGACCATCACCAAAACTAAAAAATTGCCGAGAAAGGGTAACATTTATTAGTTATACAAAAAATGACACATAATGGTTATCCATTATTAGATCTAAAAAATCCCTGATATAGGGTACCTTTTATTAGTGCTTGTTAGACTGATAATAGGTGTCATTTATCATTGTTTTTTCTATAATTGATAAAGGTAACATTTGTCCACTCTTTTTTCTAGTGCTGATAATAGCCAAGGCTATTAAAGGCTTATTTAATAATAGATCCATATAAAGGCATAAGGTATTGTGGTTTTGTTTAGTGTAGATCAGGTAGGGAAGAACACTTTTTGTCTAGATGTAACATGAAATATTTATCCTCAAGGAGCAGTGTAAGTAAATCTATATGGGGGAGTGTGCACCATCATCATCCAGATGGAAATGTCCTCATTATAGACCAAATTTCAGTTATTTCCATAGGTGATGATGTAGGAATTTTAGAATGGGTGGAATTTAGTACGGCATTTCCCACATAGTTGAGAGTGGTAAAACCATTGTTGAATATTGAGTTATGTGATAAATGGAGAATATAATATGGTTGCTGGAGTTTCTTGAGTGAAGTAGTGATTATGAAACTACTATAGTGGGTATTGAAGTTTTAGTTGTGGTCATATGATCCACATGCCGGAACAGTGTTTGAAGGATTACCATAAAATAGTCCTGGTGGCATTGTTTTATGGTGGATGAACTAATGATATGAATACATCGATTTTTTTGGGAGTTATAATATATAATTATAATTGGTTATTGGCTGAGGTCGGGTGTTGGATTCAGGCTTGAGAAGAGATTAAATGATCTAAGGGTTCCTGGATCGGATTGCTTTCGGGGTTTCTAGGCCATCAAAATGGACTAATAGGCTAAGGATATAACTATTAAATCTCACTTGGAGTTGGGTATAGACTCCATTTATCATATTTGGGTGGTCATTGGGTGCCTCATAGGATGATAAAATTTTGGTTAGGTGGGTCGGTAATGTTTTGGTGGTAGGAGCATAGATTTTCTCATTAAATTTTTCCCATGATAATATGAGAATTGTTGGTTTATGGAAATTATAGTAGTTGTTTATACACCATGAATGTTATATAATTTAGGATTGAGTGGTTCACATCGAGAATTAAACAAATATTTTGGATAAAATGTGGTTTTTCTTTTCATGTTCACGGTCTAAAATAGCGATTCTACCCATTGTTGGTTTCGTTGATGGTAATGGTTAATGATTTAAATTAAATATTAATGTGTATGATCTATTATGGTGATTTCAGAACAACACCTATCAGATAATTTTTGTACTATAGTAGAGTTTCAAAATCTATTCTGATGAAGACGGTACTAAATCATCACCAGATGGTGGTTATAATCTGAATATGATGGTGGGGAGAACCATAGATCTATTTGGTGTCTATATGTGGTAACAATCGACATTTAATGATATATGGGATCATGTATGTACCATCATGGTGTTTTTTCCTTTGTGATAGTCATTGGATCAGGTTTTAGTGGGTTTAACTTTCATTTTGGAGTGTGTACTTTCAATTTTTCTTTGGTGTTATGAATGAATTGAGACCACCTCACATGGAAATGGTAACTATATTAGTATGGTACATGTGGCTAGTTAAACAATATGACTTCATAGTGATAATAAGTGTTATGGGGGTATATATTAAGGATTCAATTCTATATGGTTTCTCAGAATTAAAAGAAAGTATAATTTTTGAAACTGTTGGATAGGATGGTTTTGTATAAAGGCAAAAGGATGGATTTTCATGAGTTTATTTCCTTCGAAAGATCAAATTTGGACATGGAGTTTTGTTCAAAATGTGGGTCAGAGGTTTGAAAAGTTTCCCAAAGGTTCATGTCTTAGAGTTTTAGTTTTTATATTGTAGAATTGGGTTCATAATGAGTATTAACGGTTCACCTCAATCATGAGGTCTAAAATACATAGTCACGTGGATTTTGAAACCATAAAGAAGCTCTTATGAGACAATGTGAATATATGTAGTAAAATTAAAAAATGAATCATCATTTTAAAAGGGTTTATATATATATTTTTCATAACCATGTAAGGTGTCTCATCATAGGTAGTGGGGTAAAAAAGTTAGAGATTTATTTTTTAAACTATTTGAGTAAATAATTCACACATTAAAATTGGGGGAAGTCATTTATTCTTCTAATTTGGAAATGGTGTTATCTTGTTTTCTCTCTGATTTCACGCAGCATCCTAACTCATGTTTTCCCCCTTCTCCTATCATATCCTCAATTGTGGAAATCTATGATTCAATGAATGAATCTATCTCTACATATATCATTGTAATTTTACTAATTATATAATGATTCCTCTCCCTTCATTTCTTTTTTTCTTTTTTGGTCATGTGGGATCATGAAAACTATATAGGTTATTCCATATATTTAGGCTATTTATGGTTCTTTATTTTCTATAGTTTTGGATTGAACTTGAGGGTAGTACCAGATGATTAGACCTTTATGAGGATAAGGTAGGTAGCCCCTTTATTTTAACCCATGGTAATATGGTATTGTCTAAGTGTATGTATTTTTTGGTCAGTCTAGATCAACCATGATTTATCCAATTTAATTCTAGAAATCTCATATGAGTTTGAATTATATAAATTCCTATTTTATTTTAAATATACATTGGGAAATGGTAATTTCATGTGAAAAAATAGGAGGCTTAATATAACATTGAAATTTATCAGTGATTTAAGATGCCTAAATTATGTTTTATGTGTATTAAGATGAAATATTGGTTTGAATCAATGTTTGTGAATTGAAATTTCAAAGAAACCGTAGTTTTATATAGTTTTTCACTTTAGGATGATCCTAAAAAAATAATTTAATATTATAGATGTGATAAAATGATATTTAAAGAGACAAATGATAATTAATGTATTGTGATTTGTTGAATGTATTAGAAAAACATTAAAATATTTTTAAAATGGGATTTATAATTTATTGACTGATTTTTTATGAAGTAGTTATAATACAAGGATTTGAAATTATGTTTGGAGAAAGAAATGTGACATATTGATTATTCCTAGTGGTGTCCATGGATTAAATGATAATTTTAAAAAATTATTTTTCAAAAAATATAATGTTAAATGGTGGCTAACTCATGTTATTTTATGGATTATCTCCTCAGATTCCAAGTGACATGTTCTATTTAGGTAATGTTTAGATGATCATTAAAATTATATATGATTCAATAATGATTTTAATTTCTCAAATAATCCATATGATTCCTTGTTATTGATTTGTAATGATTAAAACTAATAGGATAGTCAATAACATTATGATACATGATGAATGAAAATGATGGGATGAGTGTCTGGATTCCTTTGGAATACCATGATGCGCATCATGATTATGTGTTAGTGCTGATGATGGAAAATGTTGGGATTAGTGCTCAGATTCTACGAGAATCATTGAATGAGTTTTTATAATCTGTTTGATGAAAGTGTAAATCTAGGATGACTTCTTATGTTACACCCAAATATTTTAATCAAAAAATATTTCAAATAAATTTCTCTGAAATCATGCGTTACACGAACCATTGAGTTTAAATTATACATAATTTTCTACTAAAATATTATCATTCAAAATAACATTTATATCAGTGCCACTGGATTGGTGGGTATGAATAGGATTAATAATGTTCGGATATATTTAAAGTAATATATGTGTAAAATTATTTAATTTGTTATCAATTGTTTATAAATAAAATCAAAATCATTACAATCAAAATGGTATATTTTTCTAAAAGGCATTTAATTTATGAAAGTTGTATTTTTATCTAAATTAATGAATTTAATTACTTATATTGGATATTTTAAAGAAATTGAAACTAGATAAAATGTTTTAAATAATAAAACCCTATTTTTCTATTTATTATAGAAGAATAAATATATTTTTATACATTAAATTATTATTTTTAAAATAAGTTTTTGAAACAATTTACACACATACATTAAAAATAATTTCATATATTTATAGGAAATAAATTAGATAGTATGAATTAAATATTTAGAATCAAGTGTTCCAATTTTGTTAAATATAACCATTTTATTTATGGTCAATATGAATTGTAACTATTGTAAAATTTATCACCTATGTAAAGTGAAATTCATGTTATTCTAAATTAAAATTAAATGATAAGTCCGTAATTATTCATCAAAATTCTTACTGGATGAATGAATTTGTACCATTAACCCTTTAGTCTAAAAACAAATCTATTTTAGGGGAAAATATCCAGGAAAATGACATATATATTATTTATGTAAAATATTGTCCAAAAAATGTCACCATTTTTGTTTTTAATAACGTTTCTAGTTCAAAATATAGAGAAAAGTAATTTATGAATGAATATAAGTTTTTATAATTTAAAAAATAAAAATATATAAATGGATTTAATTTAATTTTAATTTTTAGTAACAATATAATTTCATTAATTTCTTATGAAACATTGATGAAGTATGTTACCATTTAATAAAAAATATAATAAATTATTTTGAAAATATTAAAATTGGTATAATTTTAATGGGGTAATGTGTCACATGAATTTTATAGTTCTATATTAAATTTTTTGGAGGTGAGAAAATATTATATTCAAATTCCTCATTTTAATTGTTGAATTTATTTTTATGTTAAATTAATAGTATAAAAATTGACAATAATGATATTTTAACAACAAAATATTTTATTAAATTTTTTGAAAATAAAAAAATTAAAAAATACAAATTGGTTATGATATGGTTGAAAATTTCATTCAATTTCCATTCATGGTCCAATTCCCAACATACAAGATAAAATTCAACACTTTGATATTGAAATTTTTTTAATCATAGTTAAAACTAAAATTTGTTAACTAAGGGATAATAAAAATGATAAGATCTAAAAATGTACCAAAAATTATCTAAATTCTATCAGTTGACATTATTACAACACTATCTTTCCCTAGATTCATATCTATGTCTATTTGGAGTTATTTGGATTGTGAATAAATTTATTATAATTTAACCTTTCAAAAAATGAAAATATTGCCCCTCACCTAAATTATAAAAAGAGACTGTTCCCTCACTTGTTCACGCAAAATTTAGTCTCATAGCTTGATGATTTCCATTCACCCATATTTAACACACCAAGCTTCTACGGTACCCATCTCTTTGAATAATACAGTAGTGTGTGTTGTACACAACATCGAGTTCTATCAAACACCACAACCAATCAAACTGGTCATTATGAATAGTAATAACCACTTTTTAAGATTTTATAAATTTTATCTTTAAAAATGGACTTCATTTTTGGATTCGGAATCTCGAAATTAGCTTAGGTTGAACTTTTAGTATTTTTCTGAAAACTTTCAATGTTTGATTAATAGTGAAAAACACTGAGTTATAGTTTAAAACCGAATTTTTATTTAAATAATTATTTATTTTATTTAAATTTATTTTTCGTCAAAATGGACTCATAATACCTATATAATTTCAATGTAATTCATTGGAGTCAATTGATAATAATTTTAGATATATAAAAATTTTATAGAACTTTTCACCATCTTTTACCCACCTCCTAGGATAATTTGTAAATTTACATAAAACTTAATTTTACCACTTTTGTGAGTGGAATTTTGAAAATCTGAGAGACACGGTTAATATCAAGGAGTAAAATGTAGTTTAATAAGATAAAAATATTTTTTTGAATAGTAACTTTTTAATTTATTTACCATGGTTAAAAGTAAATAGGGTAATTAAGGGTAAAAATGATATTATTATTACCCTAACACATGTCCTAATTCTATTGGATAAGTATAATTCGACCAAAAACAATGTTAGGAATAAAATATGAACCTCTTTGGTCCACTTAGATTATATTAGGACATTTTATTATTATTTAATTCAAAGAAGAGTTAAAAGAGTTAAAATCAATGTTTAATAACTAAAAGATTTTTAATATTGGGTTATAAATAAGATAAATTTGATTAAAAATATTCATTAGAAATATAAAAAAATTTCGTACATAATGGTATTTTATTTATAATTTTTAGACAATGAATAATTTAATTTATTTATGACACAATTGTGATGCAGTAATTACCTAATTAATGAAATATTAAAATAATTGATATTATAAATATCCAAATAAATGTAATTTGAGACTTTTTATGAATTAAATTAATTTTATAGGTTAATATGACATATTGGGGTTGGTTAGAGGAATTTGTTTTGAAGTAATAATGCTGTTATGAATTTAGAAAAAACAAAATACCCAATAGTGTCAAAATTGACATAAAAGTGTTTTTAAAACAAATATTATATTATTAATTTAGATTCAATTCCTAAAAATATAAGGTTCTTCCAAATGACTTATAAAATGATATTTATATCATTAATTATCCACTTGGTTTTCGCTTGGAAGTATATAGTGTGTTTATTAACCATATAATAGAAAAATACAAAGAGACATGGTAAATGTCAAACTATTTAACTAAGAGTAAAATCTAAAAGATAAAGTTAATATAGTGACCCAAACCTGTATAAAACGTATTGGTTGTGTGGTTTTCGACCCATACCCACATTAGCCTTTAAATGATCCATTTTTGATCCATTAGAATCTGGAAATGATTTTATTATAAAATAATATTTCTATCATATCCTAAGGTGCCCCTCACCCCTCTTATAAGAGGGCACTCCCCCTTATCTCTAATTCACACCTTCAAATCCTTTTGTATCGGCCAAAATTTTCCCCAATATCCTCTAAACTTTCCTAAATTCATCCTAGAGGTCTTCCTTTTGTCAGAAATCCAACATAAGGAGCCCTTTTGATCAAATCAAAAGGAAGAACCGAAGAAGAGGAAATAATTTCACCACCCTCATTCAAGTTCTTTTCTTCTTCCACTTCTTATTTCTTTGTTATTTCCATTATAAAATAATAACTCCAGTATCTTCTATATATTATGATTTTATTATAAATATGGTACCACCATATTCATTATTCTCTCCATCCTTTGAATGACATGTCACCATATGTGCGTACAAACGGATTATCGTCTCCACATCGTGGTGTAATTGTTATTCAATAGATTATTATTTGGATGGGTATAATAATGATGTGTAATTCATGTAAATAATAAATATAATATGATAATTATTCGTTATATATGATATGCCATCCAATTATATATTATTTTATTATCAAAATAATGATATTGTTGCTCGTGCGTACGTACGGATTACCGTCTCCACGAACGCGATGAGATTCACTCCCCATCGTATCCATTCAAGACTAATTTTCATTAGATGATTAAAAATAATGTTTATAGACATGATATAATTCTGTATATGATTAAGATACATACCATCTATAACAAATATGGCTCACATAATAAATAATATAAAGGAAAATGAATCTGTTAACAGCCAAAACAATGATAATACTAAGATATTATTAACGAAACAATGTTATAAGATCATATATGATTTCATATTAACGTATATGATTATTTTATAATTTAATAAAAATTATTTCAACATTATACATGAGTTTAACCTACCCTAAAACAATTAAAAGTACAAGGTAAGGGTTTATTTCACAATCTCATCATTATCTGAAGTTGTTTATACATAATTATCTATTAGGACCTCTTTATCATCCACATTCAGGTTTTTAAAAAATGTATTACAAAACATTCTTTCTATTTTATAGACTATTGGTTAAAATAATTTATACCCTTTTTTACATTTTATAATATTTTTATAATGGAATCTTTCCGTCGTTTTCAAAATATGGCCCTTTTTAACCTTTTCGACAAAATTAAGGTAAGAATGTCTTTTTTTAACTTATACAGTGGGTACGACTATTTTCTTCCATTATAAAATCGTCAAATATTCTCTTACAAGCTTATAAGAATATTTTCAAAGTAAATTTTTTCTTGTATAATAATCTTACTTTTAAATGATTTCAAAAAAAGAGATATTTCTCTCAAATAGTTTTGATTTCATCTATGTCAACATCCTTTGATGGATTTTAAACTTATTTGAAGTTGATTTATTATGACAAAAAACTTTCATATTGTATTGAAGGTTTTGTGATATGTTTGATTGTGGATGTGTTATTTTTATACCATTCATGGTTTATGGAGAAAGTATTGACATTTCATATGCTAGATTTAATATGAATATTTATGTTATGTTTAAACCTGTTCATATGAGGAATGCATTGGACATAGTAAGTGATGGGTGCAGCCCTCTATAGCTAGTTGATGCATCGGTAGGTCTCATGAGACAAACTAGTGTCTTGGTACAAGGCCTTGAAAAAATCTAATTTGTAGTCTTGGCATAAGGCCTTGACTATGTGGTTATGATAGTCCGGCATTATGCATTCGATCATTATGAAAGTTTTTATTGATATTGCATGTGATTATTAGACTAGTAGAATATCCATGTGAATAAGTAAATGGAATTATTTCATTTCATTTTTTCCATATTATGATGAAGTTCATGTTTAAAAGGCTTTTGTTTTAGTTATACATTGACTTAAATTTTTATGCTTATTTATGAAAGTTTCAGCTATATTGTTATCCTTACTGAGCATCTGAGCTCACCCCTTTCTATGTTTTATTTTTCCTAGGATGTGAATAAGTATTTTATAACTAAACAACATGGATTGTCTGAGGGGATATGAGTGTGGACTATGGAGACTATGTTGTTGTAGTTTTCACTTTATGATGTAATGTAAGACTTATGAATGTATATAGTGTTTCCATGGATACTAAACTAATCGGTATTTTGAGATTTAATATTTTGTGATCATGCCAATGTTATGTAATAATGCACTGACTCTGGGTAACTGGGGTTTGGGAATTATAGTTGGTATCATAGGAAGTATAATACAAACCTTGGAAACTAGATCAAGATAAACTCTGGTTAGAGCACATAGACCTAAGATGGACTTTGAGGATTAGTATAGAAGAACATCCTAAAATTTTTGTATTATATATATTTTTTGTGTTTTACATGAAATACATCCCTATCTGGATAGGATAAGGTAGAGGAAGCTCTAGCACAGATGTACCTAGGGGTAAAAATAGAAAACACCGCTTTGAGATAGACTCGAATGGGAACTGGTGCACAACAATGGGCCTTGTTGCAATCTTGGTTAAGACACTCCAGGGGGATATGATTAGGATAATTATAATTTTCTTTAAAAACCATTATGAAGGGTTTATGAGTACATACTTCCTCAAAGAAAACATTTTTATGATTATGGATTATATCCATAAACTGTTCAATTTATGTTAAGTGTTTTTACAAGTTTGGAATTATCTATTTCGATTCATAAATTAATCTAGTATATGCCATTGTATAGAAATGGAACCTAGTGGAAGGAATGGAAACCGTATCAATTCACACACTCCATTTAGGGATTTCCCTCCTACTCAATATAATTATAGTGGAGCTGGTGATGCAACCGGTGCTGATCAGCTAATCACCATACTGGGAAAACTCACTCAGGTTACGGACAATAACCTTACCCATATAGATCACCCTGATCTGTAGCATGGAGGATCAATGTTAGATCTCTTCATGAGAAAACAACCACCAACATTCAATGGGGGTAAAAAACCACTAGTATAAGAGAAATGGATAAATTCCTTAGATAAAATATTCCACGCCTTGGGGAGTAGCGAAAGGGAAAAAGTTGCCAAGGGAGTTTACCGCATCACTGGAGATGCTGATCAATGGTGGTCATTGATTCAAAACATGAAGGAAGATGATGAAGTATCAAATATGGAATGGATGGAGATTAAATAGATTTTCTTAGAAAAATACTTTCCTTATGACCATCAAGCGGATATAGAAAGACAATTTTTGAGTCGGAGGAAAAAGGAGGACAAGAATGTTTCAACGTATGAGTTTAACTTTACAAGGTTAGAAAGGCATGCTGCAGATTATATACGTAACCCAAGAAGTAAGATTGATCATTTATTTGATGGGTTAAAACTATTTCTCCTTCGAGCATTAGTCTCACAATCCTTCTCATCATACGAAGATATTGTCTCATGTGCTATGAAGACAGAAAAGGAATTCTCTAATTCTTATGACTTGAAAGCAAAGAAAGAGAAGCTGAGATCTAATGATCACTCTGGAAATGGAAATAAGGGGAAGAATATAAAAGGTGAATATACGTCCTGTAGTAAATGTGGGAAGAAACACCCCTGTATTTTCTTGAAGGGAATGGGAGTCTGTTACAAGTGTGGTGAAAAAGGCCACCATGCTCGTGATTGCAAGGGGAAAAGGAATCTACCGATGTTCACTGCTAAAATTGCAGGGATATGGGACTTTATGCAAATGAATGTCCTAAGAATCAGGGTAACATACCTCAGAAAAGGCCATGGGATCAAGGCCAAGCTTATGAGATCACTTCTGCTAAGGTTGAAGCTCTGAAAGACATGGTGACAGGTAATCTAATGGTTTCCTCAAGTTTAAAAAATTCTTTATTTGATTCTAGATCATCGTATTGTTTCATATCTTCCCAGTTTTCTATGAAAATTAGATATTTCCAATTTGATTTAACAAGGGAGTTGTTAGTCAATGCTCCTAAGGGAAGTATCATTGAAACAAAGTTTTGTGAATAATTCCCCATTAAGGCATATAAATGTTCATTATCTACTGATCTCATCATCATACCCATGATTGAATTTTATATAATCCTTGGTATGGATTGGATTTACGAACATGATGTGAAATTTTATAGTATGAAGAAGGAGGTTACTATTTTTGATGAAGATGATAAAGAACAACTTATCTTTAGAGGAGAATCGTCACCACATAATTCTTATCTAGATCCACCCCCAATAGCTCAACTAAATTCAATTATTGGGGAGGAAGAGAATGAAATGACTGTGGGTGAGGAAAGGAATGTTCAAATAGAGGATGTACCTATTGTGAGAGAATATTTTGATCTGTTTCCAGAAGATTTACCTGGAAATCCTCCAGAATGAGAAATTTAGTTTTCCATTGATTTAATTCCAGGTTCAAGGCCCATATTAAAGATCCCTTATAGAATGGACACTGTGGAATTAGTGGAACTAAAGAAACAACAAGAGGAATTGAGTAATAATGAATTTATTCACCCAGGTGTTTCTCCATGGGGAGCCCCTATTCATTTTTTTAAGAATAAAGATGGATATATGAGGTTGTACATTGACTACAGGGAGATCAATGATATAACAATAAAGATCAAGTATCCCCTACCTCACACTGATGATTTATTCGACCAACTTCATGGAGCTAAATATTTTTCAATGATTGACCTTCGATCCAGATACCATCAGTTGTGTGTGAAGAAGGAAGACATTCTGAAGACAACATTTCGAACCAGGTACGGGCATCACGAGTTTACAGTAATTCGTTTTGGGATGACTAATGCACTCTCTGTTTTCATGGATCTAATGAACAAAGTTTTCAAGGAATATATTGATGCATTTTTAGTGGTATTTATTGATGATATCTTGGTATACTCCAAAAGATTATAAGATCATGAAAATAGCTTGCGCATTATCCTAAAGACTCTTAGAAGACATAAATTATATGGTAAGTTTAGCAATTGTGAATTCTGGCTTCCAGAGATTTCTTTTATTGGCCATATTGTCTCTAAATATGGAATCTCTATTTATCCTTCTAAGACAAGAGCAATCCAAGAATGGCCAACACCAACGAGTGTAATTGAGGTACAAACTTTTATTGGTTTAGCAGGTTGTTATCGACATTTCGTCCAGAATTTTTCCCGATTGGCTAACCCATTAATGAATCCCACACGTAATGGGGTTAAATTTGTTTGGACAAAATATTGTGAAGAATGTTTCAAATAACTAAAGAGAAGAATAGTCAATGATCTTATATTGACTCTACCATCGGGGAATGATGGGTTTGTTTTTTATAGTGATGCTTCAAAGTAAGGACATGGTTGTGTCCTTATATAGAATGATAGGGTTATTGACTATGCATCACGAACGATGAAAATTCATGAGCAAAACTATACTACTCATGATCTTGAGTTAGCTGCTGTAATATTTTCTTTGAAGATATGGATACATTATCACTATGGTGAAAAATATGGGATATATACCAATCACAAGAGTTTGAAGTATATTTTCTCACAGAAAGAACTCAACATGAGGAAAAGGAAATGGCTTGAACTACTCAAGGATTATGATTTAACTATACACTACCACATGGAGATGGAAGATAAGGTGGAAGATGCTTTGAGAAGAAAGGATCATAGAGTTTTTAACAAGATGAGAGTTGAAAGGGGTCCTATTTTTATAGATCTATTAAAGATGGATATGGGAATCACCATGGAAGTAGAAACATCAATACTTTTTAAAATTGATTCCAAACAATCTTTACTAAAAAGGATAAAGGGTTTTTAGACTGATGATGAAGAGTTTAAAAACAATATTAAAGCTGTGAATGATGGGAGATTGAGTGACTTTGTGTATGAAGATTGAATTTTGAAATTTGGGAAGAGACTTTGTGTTCCTGATATTCCTGATCTAAAAAGGGAATTGTTGGATGATTCTTATAGTTCTAACTTCACTATACACCCTGGGAGCACCAAAATGTATAGATATTTTAAGGAACATTTTTTGTGGGAAAACATGAAGAGGGAGATTGATGATTTTGTGTCATGATGTATGGTTAGTCAATAAGTGAAAGATGGAAGGCAATAGCCTAGAGGAGTCCTGAAACCTCTTCCCATACTTGAGTGGAAATGGGATAATATTATGATGGACATTGTCATGGGACTAAAAAAGATCTAAGAACCCAGTTTTTTCTGCAAAAGATTTTGGAATATTCTTGATGTTATTCCAGAGCAGCGCCTTCAAACGGCGAGCGATTCCGAGACCCGGTGTAGACGGAATTAAATTTTCATTGCGTTCACACTGTAAATGCCAAATAAATGTGATAACTCCTAAATGGTGTTTCAGATAAGAGATATGAGTGTACGAATGGGTCCAGGATGGGGTGTTTACCCTATGAACGACATAAAACATGTCAGCGCGGGATGTTTGGACCCCTCACCCACTCCCGGAACGTTAAACGGAAAAATTAATTAATTAATTTACTCGTCTAATGGTTAAACTCCAGTATCTCTTAAACGGTGGCTCGAATTGGAAAACCGAGGGCACCGTTGAGTTTGGAATGTGCTGTTTACCCTAGGAGAGGTATAAGTTTTGCGGGCGCGAGCCGTCTGTGAAACATTTCCCCAGGGGCGTTTTCATAATTTGGAGGCTTTGGGCGTTCAGCTGTATAACTTTCAAATGGAAGCTTGGAATCAAATTCCGAGACCACCATTGTGCTCGGGAGGTGGTGTTTACCCAAGGGGAGGTTTAATTTTGACCTTTCCAAAGGTTTCAGATGCGAGGAAAATTATGGGTTTTAATTAATTAAAATTACTTTTTTTATTTAAACCCTTCTTCTTCCCCATCATCCCTTGTTCTCCCCTGAAGAAACCCCCCTCATGGCAGCCCCTCAAGCTCCCTCTCCTTCTCCAATCCAACGAGGCAGCTCCCCTAAGGCGACGACGCGGTGGCAGATCCTCCGTGAAGCTCCGGGCAACACCCAAGAGGTAGGAGGTTTTGGTTGCGTTTCAATTTCGAAACCTTATTTCAACCTCAATTATATGTGTCAATTGTTGTTTGATCATCGAATCAAATCCCATGAATGCGTATTTGTATTTATGCTCTTTCTGACACAACTTTCGGATTTCGATTCCACGTCCCGAGATGGCCGCAGCAGTCCGACGAAGGTTGCGGGAAATTCAGAAGTTTCTGGGGGATTTTTTCGGCGGTTGGGCGAGGTTCCAAGGCGGCGCGATGGCAGACCGAGGCGGCGTGGCGGCTTCTCCTTGCGGGCGAGCGGCGGGGTCGGCTGAGGTGGGGCGGCCACAGGCGAGGGGGCGCGAGGCGCCGTTGGCGCGACGGCGAGGCAGGGTCGCGGCGCGCGACCCCCGTGCGGAGACAACGACCCGGGTCGCGCGGGTCGGCACGCGGTGACCGGCTTCAGCCGGTCGGCCACGCGAGGGACTGAGCCCACTTCCGGCCTGCGTGGCCAAGCTGCGAGCTAGGCACTGCGAGCCGGGCCGGCTAGCGCGGGTCGGCCCAGGCCGGGCGGACCGGCCGGTCCAGGCCGGTCCAGCCCAAGGGGCTTTGCACCTTAGTTTTCTAATGCCCGTAACTTTCGCTACGGACATCCGTTTTGCGTGCCGTCAGTGGAATCGCAAACCTCGCGTCGAGGGGAACACTTTGAGATGGTTTTGGGAATTTTTAATTCCCCAAACGAGGGACCTCGGAGGCGTGGAACGTCTTTAAGTGAATTGATGTTTTCTTCGAGGGATCTTTATTTTGGGACGGCGCAGACGCGTCCGATGTCCGAATTGAGTGCTGTTAGTGGCGTTGGGACCCTGGTGTCGAGGCGAAGCTTTCTAGGGTGGTTTCGGTCATTGAATCCGGAGTTGAGGCATGGGCCCCACGACCCGTCTTTGAGCTGCGAGCAACGTTTAGCAACTTTCTCACCGAGCGTCCGTTCGGGGCATGCGAGCAGTCGATGTTGGGTGTTTTTCCGAGGGCATCGCAGCGGTGCAGTCTACCCGCTCTAATTCTGCACAATGGTGTGGGCCCCATGAGGGCCATTTGGCGTTGACGGTGATTTTTCCATCTTTATCACCAGGTGTCTGTTTTGGACAAGTGATTAGTCCATATTGTGTACTTTTTCGAGAGGATCACAATGGTGCGATCCGTTGGCAGCGCTTCGGGACTGGGGTGTGGGTCCCGCGTGGTACCGCTCGTGCGCAGAAAGCCAGGATGCATTTTTTTCTCTGGATACCCGTTCCACTCAAGTGAGTAGTTCTTTTGATGTGCTTTTTCGACATCATTGCGATGGTGCAGTTCGCCCAACCTTTTTTGGGGACGTGGTGTGGGTCCCACCCGACCCGACTATGGTAAATAGTACCTTTTTCACCGAGTGTTCATTTTGGGCGATTGAGTAGTCAATCCCATGTGTTTTTTGAGGGGATCGCAGTGATGTGCTTCATTTGTCTAGTTTCAGGATTTTGGGGTGGGCCCCACACGTGTTGGTTACGGTGAATAGTACCTTTCTCACTAGTTGACTGTTTCGGGCGAGTAAGTAGTCTATCTCATGTTTTTTTCCACGGAGATTACAACGGTGTAATCTATTTAGGCAGGAGGAGCCTCATACACGATCTTATTAAAAGTGTAAATATGAAAGGTGCCCTAATGGCGGTCCTTCTACCGTGTTGGTAGCGAACCGTTGGCGTGTGATTGCATGCACTCCTGGGAGAGTGAGGTTGGTGTTTAAAGAGATGTGGTTGACTGTTCCGCAGCCGTTGAGGTGGAAGGCTGGAGTTGTTACGTTATGCCTTCGTGTTGACGTTGGGTGTCGTGTGGACGATAGCCTTTGGGCGGGAACGTGGTATACTCCATGAGTATACGGGAATGCTGGGAGGTACATGTAGATGTTGGTACCTGAGAATGTTTGTGCGCTTGGTTGGGGTTGACTTGGGGACACATGTCGTGTGGGCCCCATGTGCGTGCCATGTTCTGATTTGCGTGACTTTGACCTCTCGCGACGTAGAGGGTCCCTCGGTTCTTGTTTGTTGACCAGTGGGGTTGAGTTTTTCCCCCGGCTCTGTGCTCGATGGTTTAGATCAGCACGGTTGAGTGGTTTCCCCTAGTCTTGTTCCGGAGTCATATGGTTGCGCGATACCCACTCCGTGTTTGGTTGGACAGTGTTGTACCATCCGGTAGAGATGGCTAGAACAGTTCTGGGTTTACCCTCCAGCGGGGGTGGGCAGTGGGTTACTCATCGACTTCTCAGGGTTTACCCTCTAGCAGAGACTAGGCAGTGGGTCACCTGACGACTCTTGAGGGTCTACCCTCCAGTAGGACTGGGCAGTGGGTCGCCCGTCGTCTTGTTTCAGGTCTACCCTCCAGCAGGGCTGGGCAGTGGGTCGTCTGTCGACTTGTTCAGGGTTTACCCTCTAGCAGAGACTAGGTAGTGGGTCACCCGAAGACTCTTGAGGTTCTACCCTCCAGCAGGGCTGGGCAGTGGGCCGCCCGTCGACTTCTTCCAGGTCTACCCTCTAGTAGGGCTGGGCAGTGGGTTGCCTGATGACTTATTCCAGGTTTACACTCCAGCAGGGCTGCGCAGTGGGTCGCCTGATGATGTATTATGGTTTACCCTTCAGCAGGGCTGGGCAGTGGGTCACCCGATATTATATTCTGAATTACCCTCCAGCTGGGCTGGGCAGTGGGTCACCCGTTGGTATTTCAGGCTCAGTTTGTTCTACTAGGCTAGTCTGTTGCTATTCCTCCAGGACTACCAGAGTGGGACCCTTGGTTGTATGGGTCGGTGATGTGACAGCTTGACTTTGAGGAGACCTCTCGACTGTGGGGCGGTAATGAGTTGTGGTTTGACATTTCCCCAGAACTCTTAAGTACGTGGAGCGCTTTCCCCACCGAGATGCATCCTTGTGAGGCAGCCCAAAACCGTGCAGGCGAGTCAGTGCCGCCCAAATAGGATAGTGTCGAGGTGCGGTGATTGAGCCCTTGACTTATAGTTCGGGGCAGACGTGCGGGATGCTGGGCATCGATGATGTTTCTTCTGGGATTTATGGTTACTCTTTTATTGGGATGAGATACGGGATGGAGATTCCCTTATGGTATTTTTCAGGCTTCTTGACAGAGCAAATGGATTTGTATATACCTTGTTCCGGTACCCACTTCTTTGGTTTGGTTTCTCTCCTTCCAGGAGGGGCGAAGGCGCGCGGGGTATGCCACGGGCTTTCCGCGTCTAGATTATTGTAGTTGGATGAGTCTACTCTCCTGCTTTAGGTAGTGAAAGCTCGAGGAGAATTTCATCTTCTCACCATTACTAGCTCCTTGTGCTAGGATGAGTCTTTTACCCTTCTCTTTTTGGGTTGAGCTGGACTCTCTACTGTACTATTCACTGCACTCCTTGTTGTACTCCTCTACTTTCCCCTATTCGATCTACTGCTCACCCTTCAGTGCCTCCTTTGTTGCTCCCTCGAGCCTTTGGGGTATCCAACTGAGTATTTTTATACTCACCCCTTCTTGGGATTTTCCCGGACTTGGTGTGCCCTTGCAGACGACAGATAGGTTGGTCGTGACTTTAGAGAAGCTTAGGAGTTTGGGTGCTTGAACCGCGTGCGGTGGTCGTAGTCGGGTTCCAGGTGGGAGACCCATCAGCTATTTCTTTTTGTTTACCTATTGCCGGGTTATGGCACCTTTTCTGGTTGGGTGCGTGTTTTTCCATGTTTCCTTTTCAGCACTTTAATTGTACTGTTTAGAGGTTGATGCACTCTTATTCTTTATTTATAGCAGTTTCCCTTTTACTTTTATTTTTACTATGCACTTTTGCATTGAGTGTGCTACGTGTGTCTGTGTACAAGTGCCTAGGCAAAGGCATCCCCGAGTTGTTGTGCCTTCGGCGCTGGTCGCCCGCCCCTAGTCTATAGAGGCGGGCTTGGGGTAGTTGCGACTCAAGCCCGGGTAGGGTCGGGTCGTGACAAAATACTCCTAGAAGGAACGATGCAATATGGGTCATTGTTGATCGTCTTACCAAGTCAGCACATTTTCTTGCTATAAGGGAGGATTTACCACTTGAATGTCTAGAAAGACTATATATTAATGAATTTGTGAGACTTCATGGAGTACTGCTATCGATTGTTTCTGATCGTGATCCACGTTTTACTTCAAGATTCTGGAAAATTCTTCAGAAATCCCTGGATACTGAACTTCATTTGAGCACTGCCTACCACCCTCAAACAGATGGACATTCAGAATGAACTATTCAAAAATTTGAAGACATCTTCAGATCCTGATCACTTGACTTTTAGGGTATGTGGGATCAATATTTACCTTTGGTAGAATTTTCCTATAACAATATCGTCCATTCAAGTATTCAGATGGCACCACATGAAGCGTTATATGGAAAGAGATGTCTCACCCCAACTTGTTGGGAAGATGTTGGAAAAAGAAAACTTGTAGGCCCAGATCTTTTTGAGGAAATTATGGAAAAGGTGAAGGTAATCCAAACCCACGTCAAATAAGCTCAAAGTAGGCATAAGAGCTATGCGGATAACCGAAGGAAGGATTTGGAATTTCAGGTAGGAGATCATGCTTTATTTAAGGTATTGCCATGGAAGAGTGTTATACGTTTTTGTAAGAAGGAAAAATTTAGTCCCAGGTATATAGGACCTTTCGAAATTATAGAAAAAATTGGGGTTGTAGCTTACCATTTGGAAATGCCACCAAATCTCTCCAAAGTTCATGATGTCTTCCACGTATCACTGTTGAGAAAATACATGCCTGACCCAACACATGTACTCACCTATGACATTTTAGAACTGGAACCTGATATATCTTATTGCGAAGAGCCTGTTGAGGTTCTTGATACAATAGAACAAGTGCTGAGAAACCAGAAGACTCATCTCGTAAATGTTCTATGGAGGAACCAAAAGATGGAAGAGGTAACGTGGGAACCCGGCGAACTTATGATGAAGAACCACCCAATACATTTTATGAAGTAAAATTCTGGAAATTTTGAGTATGAAATTATTTTAAGGAGGGGATAATTTAACACCCCAAACTTCTATGGTATTCTTCTCTTTGAATAATACAGTAGCATGTGTTGTACGCAACATCGAGTTCTAACACACACAACAACTAATCAAACTAGTCGTTATGAATAATAATACCCACTTTTTGAAATTTTATAAATTTTATCATTCAAAATGGACTTCATTTTTGGATTTAGAATATCAAAATTAGTTTAGGGTGAATTTTTGTTATTTTTCTGAAAACTTTCAATTTTTGATGAATAGTGAAAAACACTATGTTATAGTTTAAAACCGAATTCTTATTTAAATAATTATTTATTTTATTTAAATTTATTTTAGGTCAAAATAGACACATAATACCTATATAAGTTCAATTTAATTCATTGGATTCAGTTTATAAAAATTTTAGATATATAAAAATTTTATAGAACTTTTCACGGTCTTTGACCCACCTCCTAAGATAATTTGTAAATTTACAAAAAACTTAATTTTACCGCTTCTGTGAGTGGAATTTAAAAAATCAAAGAGAAATGGTTAATTTCAAGGAGTAATATGTGGTTCAATAAGATAAAAATAAATTTTGGTGAAGAGTAACTTTTACTTTTATTTACCATGGTTAAAAGTAAATAGGGTAATTAAGGGTAAAAATGATATTATTATTACCCTAAAAAATGTCCTAATTCTATTAGATAAGTATAATTCGACCAAAAAACCTTAGAAATATAATATAAACCTCTTTGGTCCACTTTTATTAGATTAGGGAATTTTATTATTATTAATTCAAAGAAGAGTTAAAAGAGTTAAAATCAAAGTTTAACAACTAAAACATTTTTAATATAGGGTTATACATAAGATAAATTAGATTATAAATATTAATTATAAATCTAAAACAATTTCCTACATAATGGTATTTTATTTATAATTTTTATATATTAAATCATTTAATTTATTTATGACACAATGCTGATGCATTAATTACCTAATTAATGAAATATTAAAATAATTGATATTATAAATATCCAAATAAATGTAATTTGAGACTTTTTATGAATTATACTAATTTTATAGGTTAATATGACATATTAGGGTTGGTTAGATGAATTTTTTTCGAAGTAATAATGCTGTTATGAATTTAGAAAAAACAAAATACCAAATAGTGTCAAAATTGTCATAAAAGTGTTTTCAAAAGAGATATTATATTATTAATTGATATTCTATTCCTAAATATATAAGGTTCGGCCAAAGAACTTATATAATGATAAGTGTATCATTAATTATCCACTTGGTGTTCTCTTGGAAATATATAGTAAGTTTATTAATCATATAATATAAAAATACAAAGATACATGGTAAATGTCAAACTATTTTACTAAGAGATAAATATAAACGATAAAGTTAATAAAGTGACCCAAACCTTTCTAAAACCTATTTGTTGAGTGGTGTTCGACCCATCCCACCATAAACTTTAAATAATCCATTTTGGAGCTATTTTAAAACGAAAATGATTTTATTATAAAATAATATTTCTAGATTTTTCTAAGGTACCCCTCACCCCTCTTATAAATGGGCACTCCCCCTTCTCTCTAATTGACACCATAAAAGACTTTTGGCTCAACCAAACCCTACCAAAATATCCTCTCAACTTCCCTCACACCATCCTAGAGGCCTTCCATTAGTCATAAATCCATCTTAAGGAGCCCTTTTGATCAAATCAAAAGGAAGAACCTGAAGAAGAGGTAATAATTTCACCACCATCTTTCAAGTTCTTTTCTTCTTCCACTTATTCTTTCTTTGATATTTCCATTATAAAATATTAACTACAGTATATTCTATATAATGTGATTTTATTATAAATATTTTACATCCATATTCATTATTCTATCCATCTTTTGAATGACATGTCATTATACGTGCGTACGTATGGATTACCGTCTCCTCGTCGTGGTGTAATTGTTATTCAATTCATTATTATTTGGATGGGTATAATAATGATGTTTAATTCATGTAAATAATAAATATAACATGATTATGATTTTTATATATTATATACCATCCAATTATATATTATTTTACTATCAAAATAATGATATTGTCGCTCGTGCGTACGTACGGATTAATGTCTCCATGAACGTGATGAGATTTATTCCCCATCATATCCATTCAAGACTAATTTTCATTAGATGATTAAAAACAATGTTTAAAGACTTGATATCATTCTTTATAGGAATAAGATACATCCCATCCATAAAAAATATGACTCACATAACAATGAATATAATGGAAGACGAATTCGTTAACACCCGAAACAACGATAATACTAAGATATTATTAACAAAACAATGTTAAAAGATCATATATGATGTCATATTAATGTATATGATTCAAGTATATTTTAATAACAATTATTTAACCATTATAAAAGAGTTTAACCTACCCTCGACCATGGAAAAGTACAAAGTAAGGGTTTATTTCACAATCTCTTAATTATCCGATGTTGTTTATACGTAATTATCTTCTGGGACCTCTTTATCATCAACATACATGTTTCTTAAAAATGTATTACAAAACATTCTTACTATTTTATAGACAATGTGTTAAAGTCATTTATACCCTTGTTTAACATTTTATAAGTTTTTTACAAAGGAATCATTCCATCATTTCCCAAATAAGCCCATTTTTAACCTTTTCGACAAAATTATGGTAAGAATGTCTTTTTTAACTTATACAGCAGGTGCGGCCATTTTCCACCATTATAAAATCGTTAAATATTCCCTTAGAAGCTTATTAAAATATTTTCAAAGTAATTTTTTTATTTTATAATTATGTGAATTTTAAATGATTTCAAAAAAAGAAATATTTCTCTCAAATAGTTTTGATTTCATCTATGTCAACTTCCTTTGATGGATTTTATGCTTATTTGAAGTTGATTTATTATGATACAAAATTTACATATTGTATTGAAGATTTTTTGATATGTTTGACTGTGGATATGTTATTTTTATACCATTCATGGTTTTTGGAGAATGTATTGACATTTTGTATGCTAGTTTTAATATGAATGTTTATGTTATGTTTAAACCTGTTCATATGAGGAATGAATTAGACTTAGTAAGTGATAGGTGGAGCCCGTTATAACTCCTCGATGCATCGGTAGGTTTCATGAGAGAAAATAGTGTCTTGGAACAAGGCCTTGAAAAAATCTTATTTGTAGTATTGGCACAAGGCCTTGACTATGTGGTTATTATAGTCTTGCATTATGCATTCCATCATTATGAAAGTGTTTATTGATATTGCTTGTGATTATTAGACTAGTAGAATATCCATGTGAATAAGTAAATGGAATTATTTCATTTCATTTTTTCCATAATATGATGATTTTCATGTTTAGAAGGCTTTTTTAGTTATAAATTTCCTTAAATTTTTATGTCTATTTATGAAAGTTTCGGCTATATTGTTATCCTTACTGAGCATCTGAGCTCACCCCTTTCTATGTTTTATTTTTCCTAGGATGTGAAGAAGTATTTTATGACTAACCTACAGGGATAGTCTGAGGGGATATGAGTGTGGAATATGGAGACTATGTTGTTGTAGTTCTCACTTTATGATGTAATGTAGGACTTATGAATGTATCTAGTGTTTCCAAGGCTACTAAACTAATCTGTCTTTCTAGACATGATATTTTATGATCATGCCAATGTTATGTAATAATATACCAAATCTGGGTAATTGGGGTTGGGGGGTTACACCCTCTCTCTAATGATCCCAAAATTAGGAGAGAGAGAGAGAGAGAGAGAGATGATAAACCCTCAATACCTCCTCTAGTATGCCCCAGGTGGGAGAAAAACACCAATGGTATTAAAATGACATAGTATATGAAGCATTTCCCTCAATAATTGAATCTTGATCAGAAGATAGGATAAAAACCACCAAACATACCTAGATGAAAATATAAATTAAAACCAAGAACCACCTCACAATGAATGAATAATTCAAAAATAATACACATAAAAGTGTTCATAGTAAATACTGAAAGATAGGTCTATGACAACGACTCAACAAATACACCATCCAAGCTAGAAAATTACAATTAGAAGCAGTAAAAAAGGCTTATATATTTAGGTTGAGAATTATAGGTATACTGAATTGTGACATAAATAAGGCCTAAAGTGGAAATGTGAAAGGAGTATACTAATGTGCTACTAAACCATCAAAAGAACCAAGAAGAACTTATATAGTTCATCTAACCAAACCCATCCTCTCTATTTCTCACATAACAAATCACTCATCCAATATAATAATTTCACATCAATTCCATAAAAAATAAATGCACTATGCTACTTCTTCCCATTGAATTGCTTAACTCATGCCCCAACATCAAAAGTCCTATTCTCTATTCCCTTCCAAACATATCACACCACGTCACATCCCACATATATAATTCTTTGTCACACATCACATCACAACCATAACTAGAGTAGTGGTGTATCAAGAATGTGAATGGAATTAACCTTTTCCCTCCTCCAATAAGCATGACCCGCCACCACATATCAAATCACACATCATCAAGTCTCACTTGGAGGCACCTAGGCCTTCCCATAAATCTTGATCAAAGACACCTTGTCCATCACATCACTGATGGGTAATGACCAACACTAACCCATATCCCAACTATTGATGGATGAGTGGGGGTGGTGGGGTGGTTATCTATACGTGTCACTACCATCCTATATAATGGGGAGAACACCCATAACTGAGAAGGTCATAACATTATTAAGGTTATACAACTTTGGTGGGGGAACATATAAATATAACATAAACATACATGGTGTATAGATAACACACAATACCCAACCTATTATTTCAAATCAATAAAACATACACACCCCACATCACCTCCACATACAAAATTTCAACAGTTTTAACCATTTCCACAGCTATGTGGAAAACAATGCAATCGCTAAAGCAGCCACATCACATTTCAAACTTTTAGTTACCAATTTATCTATATTTTTTCATTACCCATTTTATTTCACATTAAATACTTCATTACTTAATTGATTTTAGTTAATCAATTACCACATTCCACTTTCCAGCCATTATCATTTATCTAACAAACTATTTTTTTTAGTTTATTATCACAGTTCATCCCATTGAGAACTGTGTGACTATCTCAACCAGTCGATGCTACAACTGGCCCAACTCACACAACCTCTACCATATAACCATGCATCCAACATCACTTCTAATTTCCTAGTATTCTATGTAAGTTTTCTAAAAATTAAATGGGATTATTTCAAGATCAGGCTCTAAGACGACATGAGATTATGAGGCCTGTAGTGGCCTAAATGTATTTTCAAACCTTTTTTATGTTCATTAAATAAATGTGAAAAGTGGGTTTTTCTAACATTCAAAATGGTGCCCATATCAAAAATCCGAGGGAACTGTTGAACTCAGAGCATCAGGATTCTCATAGGAAGGTCCTAACATTAACCGGTGCGGGTTGACTAAAAAATATAGTTTTTGGACTTTTCAGAAGAAAAATAAAATAACTTAAAAAAGTTATTTTATTATATTTTCTTTTTTTATTACATAGAAACTCATTTTTATTTCATTAAAACGATGAGAAAATGATGAATCCCATTAGTGAACCTCATTATTGAATTTTAGTGTAAATTATTCAACATGCACGCATCTTCCTTATTTAATTAAATAGGAAATTCAGGGTTAACAAACACTAGAATTCCTCTTAAAAATGATGAAGGTAACCTCTCCAATGAAGAACGTTGTCGAATCATAAAGTAGTGACGACACCCTTGGATAGAGGATTCGAGACCATAGATCGATAGAAAATGATGAATGATCCTCCTCAATCAATCTCCTTTCCTCGGTAGTGGGTTTTTTTGAGTGATTTTCCTTTCCCCATTCTTAATGATTAACAATTAACGTAGACTAACCCACGAACAGGTTGATCCACAATTTGATCATTCTTGTGGGATGGATAATGATGTGGGATAAAGAGAATATCTAGATTAGTGACTTCTCTGCCTTATTTTGGTTCTACGTAATCCTGCTAGCAAGAAAGAATTTAGTTCAACACGAATAAAGATCTGGAATGTTCTTTGGGTGTTCTTGTATTGTGAATCCTTTCCCAATTTCTTATTATTTTATTCCCGTTCATCATAGAGAAATATTTGGCGATGATGGAATCTGTAGTCCAGGACAGACCGTGGTGGAGAATCGGCCCACGGCGCCAGGTGAGAAGGGTCATGACCAGGCGGTCTGTAGCATCGGTGAGAGGTTGCGACACAAGCTTGAGACACCCAACTGTGACTGCCACACTAGGCTATGGCACCCAAACCATGGAACCCAATCTACAAAACCTAGGACGCGGTGGAGGTAGGATCCCCAGGAAATAAGGATGGTATCATATGGGAGGTGTTGTTCCCCAATGGTGCACTGAGGTAGTAGAGGCCGCCGCGGACCTCGTCGCCGCGGAGGAGGGTGGTGGCGCCATCCGATGCAGTGTCAACATGATCAAGCTATGGGTAAACTATGACACTAATTTGGTCACAAGGTCCACATACTACGTGTGATAGAGAGAAGTGGATGACCTTATCTGGTATGGTGTGGAACGAACCAGATGCCAGTGGGTGTCCGGGATGGTGGAGCGAACCAGCCCGCCATTGCTGGTTGGGTCGGTGGAGCGAATTGGGACGATGGGCGACCCAAGCTCGAGGAGAACCGGCCTGGAATTGTGGGCCAATACTAATGGAAAAATGGTCCGATGGGCGGCCCTACGGGGCAATACAGGCCTGACCAAGTTAGACCAAGCAAGAGAATACGAACAGGGTCATTGGGCGACCCGGTAGGCAGGACCCACAACTGAACCGATCATGGTCCATCAAAGCCCAATAAGCCTAGAGAATGGGCCAACATGGACTAGGTTTTCCCAAACCCAAATGGGTTCGGTCAGGTCGGTCGAACCAATTCGGGTCATGCGGGACCCCCAAGCCGAGTTTGTCGGGTCTGTCCGACCAAGTCTGACCTGGCCCCGACACAACCGGCCCCTATTTAATAAAACACCAATATCTATCAGATAGGGAATCTGATTGATGTGCCGTCTATAGTGTTGGGACCCATGAGATGAGACGGTCCTTTGGGTACACTCTAAGTGATACTTGGTGGTATTTGAGATGTGATTGATTGATTGAGGAGTATATTATCTTAAGATCAAGTGCGCTACGAGAAGGAATCCTATGGTCGGCTATGACATGAAGTATATGACGAGCTGGACCTTAATGTTCCCGAAGCTGAGTGGACCACAATGGTCCAATAGCTTAGTCGAACTCAGTGGTCTAAGAGATGAGAAGACCTTAGTGGTCCAGCAGCGGAGCGGACCTCAGTGGTCTAGTAGCGAAGTAGGCCTCAGTGGTCCATTAGCTGGGCAGACCACTATGGTCCAGTAGTGGAGCCGACCTCAGTGGTCCAGTAGCGAAGAAGACCTTAGTGGTTGATTAGCTGATCGAAGCTCAGTGACTCATCAGGGATGATTCCATAGGTAGTACAAGATGATTCATCTTTACGACTGAGAATCTTACTTTCTATACTTTGAGTAATACTGGGTGTGTGTTGTCTTTGCTTGTGGTCTTACTTTGTGGTCTTACCTTTGTGGTTTGGGTCCCTACATAGTATTGTGTTACTCACCCCTACAAGATCTATTTCCACACATGTCCTGTCTCATCTACATGATCTATGCTTTTGAGAGAGACCTTATTGGTCCGAGACCATATGGGGATCAGTGATACGGGATGGATGGGCGTACTTCTATAGCTACAGTAAGCTACCCTTCACCTACCCTTCTGGTAGGTTCTTGAACAGATGGATCAGAATAGTTATACATTCCTTTGTGGTTTTGGGATTGTATTCTAGCCCCTTTGTACTTTTGTACTATACCCTCAGTAGTTTTATTAGTAAAGTAATGGTTTACTTTTTGTTTACTTTCAGTATTTTGATTTTTGTGTGTTTTTACAGGTTTAAATGAAAAATTGCATCATTTTTGGAATATGCCTATTTTGTTCTACTTGCAAGCCCCTAACCAATGGAAGGCGGGGTTGGGGTAGTCACCGAATGGGCCTTGGGGGATGGGTCATGACATCATTGTTTCACCACATAGCTTAATAAATCTCATTATACTACAACACATCTAATTCATCACACAACCATGAACACTAAACACTACAACCATTGACCAAAACCATTGCACCTCAACCACTATGCCACAACAACTAGCCCAAAACCAATATTCCAAAATCATTACACTAAAACCACTACACCAAAACCACTGATCAACAACCTCATCACAACACATCTCACAATATCACACATCACATCCATCCAATACAACCACTATGTACGTGCACCTCATACTGCCAAACCAATCGAGTCACCAACCTCACCACCCAACCTCCCAAACCACATAGGGAAAACGTAACATGAAAAAAACCACCATCGATAATTATTTAGGGGAATTTTCTTATAACATCTTTAATTGAAATGACTATTATCACACAAAATGAATTTCTAGAGAAAACCAATTATTATCTAAGTATACATTCTTTATTCATTTATTCTGGGTGTAATCACACAACTATATTTCAATGTTTATTAAATATTACCTAATTCATTGAAATCATGACTCTAAAAAGTTTTAATTTTAAGAATTGGAAATAATCATGCATAATGACAATAAAAACATATCAATGTTGCAAAGAAATACATAATTGCCTATTCCAATCAATTTTATACAATCTATTTATGTATCTCAATAGTCTCACCCTTAATATTATTATAAAGATGAGAAAAAGAATTAAGATCTCACAAATGGAACATATATAGGTGATAATGAGGACCCCCTACAATAAGGAAACTTTTTTTATCTCTGTTTACATCCCTGGGAAAAGAAGAAGCTTCCTAGAAACCACTAATGCGAAATGAACTCACGGATCAACCTGCACCACACCAAAAGTTTTTCAAAAATAGAACCCATACACTTCCCATAACAAAAATGAATCACCATAGCAGATCTATGTAGAATAATGGATGGAACCCCATAGGAATGATACGATAACTCCCCACTAATCACCAATGGGAATCCACCAGAACCCAATTATCAATGAAATGATGAATTCCTATAGAGGACATCTTTAGGATTCCTATGGTTCATCCATAATGAGAGAGAGATATAGATATATTTGAATGAAAAAAATTAAATAGGCCAAAAGGTATATAATATAATCCAGAACCTGATTCATTCAACTCACATCACCAATACATTATTTGAGTTACCATTATTTAAGCGAGTCCATAAATTCACATCACCTGAACATGAATTATTTACACATCATGAATTCAGCATTCATGACAGGAATCCATTTCATGTTGCACATCTCATCCAACCACAATCCCTGAATTTTATTTCTTTACTAGCTATGAATCACCAATTCCCATTATGTAAACCATTCATGATTTGAATATCCTACAATAAAATTGATGAACCTCCAGCTGCCACAAAACTTCCTCTATCCTTATCTAATACACCTCCAACACCCAAAATTAGAAAAGTAAGTGACCAGGAAGGCACATAGGATTATATTATATAACTCTCAACTTTCTCTCAACCTAGACAATTATAATCGAATCCTAAATGTAAATGTTTATTAAAAACCATCCATTGGGATACCTCTCAAGGATATTGTTACTTATGGAAAATTACACCCTCCTAACACACCAATTAAAACACAATTGAAATGCACTACAAAACTACATCACCACCTCTCACTGGGAACCATACTTCAACACCCAGTACAAGTCACAACCACCACATTTCCACATAAGCACACATACCTCCACAAAGACCAAATAAATCACTACCACAACCAACACACATCACAACACCAAGAACATAAATTTACGAATTCCATCATGTTTGTAAAGATACTATTTGATATGGGATTAACTAACTCTATCACATGGTGTTAATCACATTGTAGTATATTTCATCTCTATTTGGAAGGAGGGTCTTCCCTTTTCATATTTATGGGGTTTTTAAACATCGCACATCAAGGGAGATGACACATCTCATAACATAGCGAGATCTTTACATCAGCTCACTATAAAAAGAAGGGAAATGTTGAATTCAAAATAGATCTCAGTTCTAGGCACACATCTACATTTATTTCTCCCAATTACTCGCATCTAGGACCCAATGTCTCCTTAATAGACACACCACATGAATTATTGGTCCATGAAACACCTTCCCTCAATGATACTATATTTATACTAGCTACCCCATCAACGTCACATCACCCTTGATATCTAACCCCCCATATTAAATAAAGTAGGAATCATCATGAAGATAAAAACATTGTTGGGAAATGTGGAAGATTTTGTGTATTATATACAGTTTCAATGTCAAAACCAACTGAAATGGAATTTTTCCAACAAACCCCCAACACCTCTAAGGGCCCAATAAACCTAGGATGAAGTTTAAACCACTTCCAAACCCCCACTACACTTTCTTGAGAGACAATATCAAGAACACACAATCTTCATACATAAAATTAGTGCTCCCCTACATATGATTAACATAGGACTTATACTTTTCATGTTTCACCCCCATATGCTCACAAAAAACTTGATCTTATCATTCATGCTCTACAACACATTTGGACCAAGAACTATTGAAACTCTTTTATCAAACCAATACAGTGAACAATGAAAAAACCACCCATGAAATTCCTAAAATTGATATATACCTATGGATAAGAGATATCTATTGTTGTATGAAAACTCAACAGATAGTAGGTTCCATACCAAAGGTCCACCAAAGTCCAAGATGCATGCCTACAATATATCATCTAACATCTCAACCATCTTTTCTATCTTCCCATCCATCTAAGGGTGAGAATCAGTGCTAATATGAAACTAAAGCCACAATGTTACTAAAATACCCTCTAGAACCATTAACTATAATGAGGATACTAATAAGATATTATTGTCAAGAATACCCATTTAATTCCAATGACATCATCCATGTACCACCCTATCATAATATCTATGGAACTATACTCATGTATCTCAAGGATGGGAACCTATTTCATTAGTTGGTCCACTATTACCCAAAAAAACCACATCCTCTTTGATATTTAGGCATCCAATTGATAAAATAAATTTATTTATCATCTCATTTAAAACTAGGGACATTTATGGAAAAAAACCTCCCATAACATAGTTCCCCACTTTCACCTACTGAAAAAACACACAATCTTCTGTAAAATCACCCACTGACCATTTCATCACCGACCACCAAATATTTATCCTCATGTAATGATACATTATTATCACACAAGGTTTTACTATTGAAGGTGATGTATGAAAATCATAGATAAATCCCTCACACATCACCATTAGGACATGAAACTTCCCTTGTAATAACACCTAATTTTTAAAATCTACTAGCCATCACTCATAAGAATCAACCTAGAAAACATGATTAGACATAACCTATTCCTATGATTTTACCCACTATGAATCCTATATATAACACCTAATAGATTACTCTATAGTCCTATGAGGAAGAAAACTCATCCAATGATCTCCCCAACATCATGATGCACTACTGCAAGATCTTCAATTCCTTTATAGACATCTATATTCTCCCAAGACGTATCCTATTAGAACATAGAACTCAACACATAAAAAACTAAATTATTCTATCTTGGGGTAAAAGAGATCAACATCTTAATCATAAATAAACTGAATAAACCACTACTAGAATATATTCCCATAATTTTGATAGAAATCATATATCAAGCTCTTATGATCTTTGGAAACAACAAAACTCTCACTGATGAGTTAATAAACTCATAAATTTAATTCTATCACAATTGATTCCATATATAGATAATGGGTAGAATAGTTACTTTCAGGGCTATATAAATACATAGATCCATAAGTGATCACTTCTCTTTGCTGCATTATCATGCATCCCAAAATGATATGGGACGAAGTACTTAAAATATCAAAAAACAGTACAGTATCAGGAAACTAAAGCACTTGAGTAGTAAAAAACATCTCATTAATGTAACTAAATGCTTCTATGAATTGATATATCTATAGAAAATAATATTCATTTCTTTTCAACACTATTTTTGGGGTCGTAAATCAATAAAATTGAGTAAAAACCTTCGATAATAGCATGTGACACCAAGGAAACTATGAACCAATGCCACATTCTTTGGTGATTCCTACGAAACAACTACATAAACCTTAAAAGGGTATACTGAAACACCCTACCATGATACCACATGTCTAATGAAATGAATCTATTATATCAAAAAAATTGCACTTTGACAACATTACTTAGAAATGGTGGTGTTGAAGAACCTACAAAAAAGATTGAGATGCTGGAACATTCTTCTGCTGACTTCGACTGGGATAGGAAAACATTTATGAATATTATTACTAACGTGTCTAGGAACTAACTAAACACAATGTTCATAATACCCCTAAAAAAAATATTTTTTTTATAAAACTAAATAACCTGACTAAAAACTCAGAGGCCCCATACCTACATTTGAAGGTATTATTCTGAACATCATCATCTTACACCCTCAAATGGTGTCATCCAGAACACATATTGATCATAGAGAATAAGCTATATCTTCTCAAATTTTTGATTATGTCATTGATCATTAGAAAATGATAATCGTTCTTGATAGTAACATTGTTCAAATTCATGTAGTCCATACAAAACTTTTGAATAACATCTTTCATCTTCTAGAAAAATACCAGAGGCCCACATTACAACACATTAGGCCAGATAAAACCCATGTACATCAAATCATCCACCTATAACTTCATCTCATGCAACTCTACTGGTTCCATCTGATAGGGATCCATCATAATTGGATATGCGCCTGGTTGTGACTCTATGCCGGAGTCGACGTCACATCGAGGAGGTAGTGCCATACCATTTTTTGGAAAAATTCAAGAACTCATCCAAGAATCTTGAAATAACCCAACCTGATATTATATTGATATATCCACAAATGACAAAAAAAACTAGGCTCCATTGGGATACCTCCCTAATAATAAAATTTGAGTCTATTAAAAGATACTCATTGTCCCTCTACATCTGAAAATGAAAATATTTTGTGAAATAATTAAATTAATATACACACAGAATATATAAAATCCACATCATGTTTAATATTGTATGGATGTATATATAATAATAATAAGTTACACACTAATTGGTTTTTCCCAACACTAATCTAAATCCCTTGTACACATCAACTAGTATTTTATGACCTCCAACTAGAGTACAAAACATTAGGGTCATTGGATTACTCACCATGTATAATCACAACATATGGACTAAATTATGAGAAAAAAGGTGTGTGAATCTCTTAAATAAAACAATGAACACACAAGGGTAGATTATAAACTAATTGTACATCAAACAACTCAAGGTTTTTCTTGTAATTTTGCATCTAATATGTATATATGACCATGATTAGATCCAATACCTCATTGATTCCGACATCCAAAACTACTCTCTATCCTATGTCCCAATATAAGGGGAGTATTATGAGGATTCCCTATGAAAAAGTTTTTACTCTAGACTGTTGAATAGTAACCTAAATTCCTTACCACTAAAAATACCTTAGAGGAAACAGAAACTATTTGGATTACACATCTAAAACTAATATCCCTATGTGGTTGTAAAAGGATCCTAGAAGTTCCCACATCTCCCACATATATGTAATGAAATAATAAAACTGCTGAAAGTATCTCAATAACCACCAATCACTAATAGTCCATAATGAAACTACCATGGGAAGTTCCCCACTAAATGGAACCATGACTACATGAAAACTTGTGGCCCAAATACCGATTCTATTCTCCTTAAAATGTTATGTTTTCCACCCTACTAATTCTAACCACAAAATGATTGAATCTTCATGGTTACATTAGCCTTTTTGGACAACTTTAGATATTTTTTGAGTGCAAATAGTGTGGCCACATAACTAATAACTAGAAAAAAATCATGCATTAGAATATGTGATTGGAGATCCTAATTCAAGAAAACATCTTTAGAAAAGTGTAGGATGTCATTTAACAATGTACCAAGTTCCCACACACTCATATTACCATGTTCATGGGAGAGAATCTCATGTCTCTTAGCCTCCCACATCATCGATGACATAAACTCTTCCCAGAACTCCCTCTAATTTTTTGTGAAAAAATTCCCTAATGCATCCACCAAGAAACAATATCCACCAACGTTGTATATCCCCACACATTTAAATAACCTCAAATGATAGCCATAACTCAACTCATTCTAAAATCAGACCAAAATAGATCTTTTAATCTTCCATCCAGTACTTAGTCTCTAGATTTGAGACAACACTGGCATACTTACCGAAGCTCTTCTACTTAAACTCATAAAATGTGTGATTCCATGCCCCACAACCTCTATTGGGTTAAACATCCAATGATCAACTAGATAATCCTATAGACCATGAAATTCTTGATTATCTCTAAAATGATGAACTCATGCCATTATTGAAAAAAGGTGATCAACCTAATCCAGTAGCATGGAATTTTAAAAAGATTATTTATTTATTCAATTTATTTTCCAAAAAAATCCAATTTCATACATGAACTCAAAAAATCACTACTGAAAAAGATACATATACCCACGGTTCAAAACTGTTCTTACAGCCCCCAAAATCATGGGAATAGGAAATACCAACGGTTTTGTGAACCGTAGGAAACCATGACGTCAGTATAGCTCCACATCCTATACCCATGGTTTTTCAAACCATGGGTATAGTTTTATTTTTCGTCCATGTCATATTATTATATGCACTCCCCACCATATCGTTGCATTATACCCATGGTTTTAAAACCATGAGAGTACATTTTACAAAAAACGAGGCCATCATGTTTCAATCGTGCGACCGTCACTTCAATTATGAGGTGCCTCACCTAAAAATCTACATCATATATATATATATATATATATTCATCTAATTATATTAATTTCGTTGTCTGTATTAGAAAATAAATTTTACTGAGTTTCAATCACAGGACCTCCGATTCAAATATGAAGCCCTTCACCACCCTAGCTTCCAAAAATAATTATTATATATCTACTTTTCTCTAAATTTATTAATTTAAATCATCAGATTTTAAAAATGTAGCCCATAAGTATCGAACATGAAACATAACATATTATAACACGAAACCTCACTAACTTAGCTTCCTATATTACATTCATATAGGTTTTTATCTTTCTAAATGTATTAATATAAACTATGGGTAATAATAAGAAGTTCGGTGTGGGTCTCGAACATGAACCTCTTCTAGAGAATTGAATTATTCTACCACTACACAAACTTATATTATATTTGGAAAAAAATATATATATTATCTTATATTTTTTTTCTTACACTAAACATAAGATACCCTACACCCACGATTTAGTAAAACCCTGGGTATAGGTGACATATATACCCACGGTTCATGAAATCTGTGGGTATTGGCTTATATACTGAAGGATATACCCAAAGTTCATGAAAACTGTAGGTATAAATGGAACCTATACCCATGGTTTAATGTGAACCATGGGTATAGGTTTTTTGATGCCATTCGTACACATTTGTTTGGCTTCCTGCGCTTACCCGGGTACCCTATATCAATGGTTTAGTATGAATCGTTGGAATAGGTTAGAAAATGTCACTTATACCCATGGTTAATGAAAATTGTGGGTATAGACCCATTTTCTAGTATTGAATCATGATGCATACACCTATCATGTGTTTCTACATTATATTTAGGTTTAAATAACATGGTCATTCAATAAGAATAGATCCCATTTACGTGATCATGGGGGACTATAAAATCCTACTTCCTAATCAGGATCCCTAGCCTATATCATTCACAATGATCAAATTTCATAATATCCATACAAACCCATGAAAAAATCATTATTTATAACTCTAAAGTTTGTTCTATCTATCAACAATCACCTAAAATGCCACTTCTTAAGGACACCCTCCATCCAAAGATATCGTAATGAAGAGAGATAGATGATTACCACAGAGTCCCACCACTATGTGGACCTAGGTTGGTGACTAGAACCGAGGGTATAAAAATATCATAGTATGGGAGGGATTACCATCTATAAGGGAAATAGGATAGGAAGATCAGATAAACATCGATAAATCAACTCTGTGAGACAATACAATGATAATGCAAAGCAATCATAAAATTCATGAATATTTTAAAATAATTACATATAATAGTCTCCAATGTATGTAACAAAACATAGGTCTATTATAGTGACTCAAAAAAACTCCAACACAACTAGTGATATCCATATCATTCTCAAAAAACTCCAACAAACCTAAAATCATTTTATATACATAGGGTGAGCATAATTTTTATACCCATTATAGACATAACCAAGGCCTCCAGTGCACATGTAAAATGCACATGATAATTCACTAGTGAACAAACATAAGAACTAATAAGAACCTATATAGATTATCTAACCAAATCCACCATCACCATAGATCTCTCTCCAAATCATGAATCTAATATAGAAATATTTCATCGAGGTCAAAAAAAGCATGGTTCCCCTCTATCACTTCCCAACTGATTTTCTTATCTCACTCCCCAATGTCCAATGTTCTATTTTCACATCCCTTCCAGAAATATCACATCCCAGCACATCACATCACATACCTCTCATAAACACATGGTCCACATATCACATAACATGAAATCCCAGCCTTAGACACCTAGGTTTACACATCACATGACATCACATCACAACCAGTACTAGAGAAGTAGGGTATCATGAATGTGAATCAAATAAATATCATACCATCCTCCTACCATTCTTGACCCCCCACCACATACTGCATCCAACAACATATTGTCTCACCCATAAACACATGGTCCCACACATCACATCCACTCAAAGACATATTGGCCATCACATCACTATTGGGTAATCTCTAACACCATCTTGTATCACTACTGCTAATGGATTGGTTAGGGAGTTACATTATTTAGAAATCCATATCACTACCATCCTAGATGTTTTCTAAAACACTTAGAACACATCTTCTCTGATCATTGATAATGTTTTCTAACCTTGGTGGGGTGCATATAAAAATATCAAAAACATATATGCTATATATATTCCACCCAGTACCCCACCAATGTGTTCACATATTTTAAAATAGTGAACACCACATCAAAAATTCATACTACACATCAGTCATATCAACTTCTTCCTCTGCAGTGTGAAACACCACACAATAGTGACACATGACACAAAACATTCCCAACTATCAGTTACATGTTTCTCTACATTTTTCCTCTAGCTATTTAATTTCAAATTTCTCAATTCATCCTTTTATTCAATTTATATTTCTTATTTCAACACATCTGTTTCTAGTAAATATCTTTTATTTACCATCCTACTTTTTTTTATCATCATAATTCATCTGAGGGAAAAACTAGGAAATTATATGAACCACACCACACTGCAATTAGAAAAAATCACAAAACCTTCACCAAAACACCCCACATACACCATTTTCATCATGTCACATTTCCCAGGTTATCTCACCATACAACCACATAGGTCTTACATCACAAAACCACAACCTCCATACCCCACAACCATTGCACATCAACCACCACACCAGAACCATTGTTCTACAAACACTGTTCCACAACCACTACACCAAAACCTCATGGAATCACATCACACAACTTCCCATATAATATATATGTTAACCAACCCATCCATAATTTCAACATGAACTACACAACCTATAAAGTCACAAACAACACCATAGAACCACCCAAAACCACATAAGAAAAAAATAACAAGAAAAAACACACAATAGAAACAGAAAATAGATTTAAAAATTATTCTAGGGAATTATCAAATAACATTTTTATTTATAATTTGTATTATCCCAAAAAACTAGATATTTAAGGAAAACCAATTATTAGAAAAATGTACATTATTTAAACATTTATCCATGGTGAGATCAGATAATAACATAGCCTGAATCATTAATGTATAAAAAATATAGTTCACCAAAGGATCTGAATTGTTTTTATTTTCAGAGATGGAAATAGAACTTCATAATAACATAAAAATCATATTAAATAAGTAAACCATTCTATAAATCCATATTATAATAAATTTTATACACTCTAATTAATTATCTTATTACATAGACCCTTACTATTAGTGAGAAGTTAGGAACAATAACGATGATATCACACATTGACCATAAATAAGTGATAAAGTGGATCCCCAAACTCAAGGTATCTTTTCAATAATCTTTCACACCACAAGAAAAATAAAAAACCTCTTAGAAAACACCATAATATAAAGAACACATGAATCCACAATTAATAGAACAAAGGTTTGTAAAAAATGTGACATGCACACAACCCAAATAAAAAACATGTCACCCTAGTATACCATAGAAGAATAAGATAAGGAATACCATGTGAAAACCGAGGATAATTCACCATGGATTCCCAATGTGAATCTACCATAACACAAGGAATGATGTTGGGGAGAATCGAGGTAGAATATGTCTTTGGGTTTCCTATGGTTAATTCAGAATTCAAGAGAGAGATACAACAAGATTAAAATAAATCCACTAAAAGTGTAATAATGTTACCTTGAAATTGATAAATTCACATTTTGTAACACATTAACGATGTGAATTCCCAATTTTCCAACTTCCACACAAATTCATGCTGCCTCAACTCAAATTAATTACACATAATGAATTAAAAATTCATGAAATGAATAAATTTCATACAACACTTATCTAAAAAAATTCATGAGTGTTTTAGAATTATAAGCCTCATATAACCAATTGATGTTTTATAAACCATTAATCATGTGAATATCCTATAGAAGATACTTTTTTCCTCATATCCTCATGAAAGATTTAATAACTTCCCATAAAACACCACCAACACCCAAAAGAAATAGTATAGTGGACTGAGAAGGTGTGAACTATTAAAAACAACATATGATAATTTCCCTTCATAACTTCCATAACTAAATCCTATAGGTTATCCTATTATTATAAGACATAACATAGATCCCTTTAATGGATATTTAAACGAGTCATTCTAATGAAGAGGTAATAAACATAATTGATCACATTCTATTCTACTATGATTTAACTCCTCTAAATCTATTTTATTTCTCATATCATAATATGTTTAGTATCCTTAACAATATATATTTTTTATGACTATTAATACACCATTATACACCCTATTTCCAATCAAATTTGAAGCGAATGTATCAGTCATGCGTACCTTTGGCTCACCGACTCCATGTAAAGATATATTTCATTTTCCCCATTATCTTTATGGATGGTTATTATGATGGATTTAATATTTATATATGATATTATTGAAAAAAATATACTTCTATAGTAATAATACATTCTCAATCATTTTACAATAAAATAATTTAAGAAATGATAATGTTGCATGTGCGTACATATAGACTACCACCACTATAAAGTAATGTGATTTTTTCATTTATATTTTACATTATTTTTAATGAGGATAAATTTGATGAATATATATGAAATATGTGATATAATTATTATATTTTAATGAAAAACTAATATTCAACATTATTTTGTTCAATCCACTGAAAAATGAAATTCATGTTCATTTGTATGTATGACCTACCATCTCCTTTAATAGTGTCATTCATCGTTCTATATTTATATTTTAAAGATGAAAATTAACATATATATAATGAATATATATTATATTTAAATAATTAGTAATATTTTTTATATGATACAATAATGATAGATGTATAAGGATAGTAACTAATGAACATAAATACTCAAGATAAATTAAAGAGTTTACACCAAGAAATAAAAATATTATTAATGAATTATAGATAAAAGGGGGTCCCAAATTCTATAAAAGGGCCATATATTATATTATAAGTCTGAAAAATAATCTTGTATAAAATATTAATAAATATAAATTTATCATATATAAATATAGATTTCATTTGAAGCATATTATTTTGTAATCTCATTAATATTAAAAAAAAATTTTGTTTAAGTATTCAATAGTGAATATTTCTCTTCCATATCCATGTTTTCTAAAAAATGACTTCAAATAAATTTTTACCATTATCAAATAATTATTTAATTTCATTTTTACCCATTTTTTACTTTATTACAAAACATTTTCAAGGAATATTATTTTCATTTTCCGAATGTGATACATTGTAACTTTTTCAAAAAAAAACAGAAGGAATGTTTTTAACAAACATAGAATGAATGGAATTTTCCTCCAAAGTGAATAAATATTTATTCAATGAATCCATTTCATTTTTATAATAATATTTTCATTGAAAATTATTCCTTTAAAATTGAACACGTTTTAAAAAATGATTTCAAAATGGTATAATTATTTTCCTGAAGAAATATATCAAGTGATCTATTAAAATGATTTTCCATCCAAGATGAGATTATAAGAAATTATATATTATTTATTAGTAATATGATCAACAGATATCATTTTTTTCTTTTTCTAGATGGTTTATTTTTATGATTATATGAAAAAGTTTAATGAAACTGATTTAAATTCAATGGGTTATATTATAATTAAATTTTTATGATACTCTTTTCTTTTCACGGGTTATGATATGATTAATTCTTTATGGTCTTGTGGAACACATATGTAATATTTTTGTTATGTACTATGTGGGACCTATATCTCTCACCAATGAAATGGATAAAAAATTATATCTTATGGGATAAACATGACTGGAATGGGGGGTAAACCTAGTCTATTATGGGACTCTTTCCACTATCATAGTCTTGGGAGTGACACTTCACTACATTGATATATTTGTGAGTGAACCTGTTATACAATGTTATCCCTAGAAATGATCGGTATATATTACCGAAGTGATTTTTTATGATTATTTTAACACCATAATTATATGAATTATGATAATATTATGATCTCATGGTTTATGTTTTTTGATTCATTTATGATTAATGTTTGATAAAAGAAAATGAATTATTCCCTGAATTAAGATTAGTATCATTGATATAAAGGGTGTAGTTAAAAAAAATTTAGATCATGTTTTTATGCTCTTATACTATTTTTATGTATATATGATAATTCATATCTCCCTTTTTCCAATACTAAAAATATAAGGTCACCATGTTCTTAGGTTTTCTTTCAATAGGTTATGAGTAAATGTATTAATTACGTAAAGTTTAAAAAGAGTTTTAGTTGTGATGAACAAATTTTTAGATTATGTAGATATGTGTTGAAGTAGTTTATTATGTTTCTACATTTCCCATTATAGTATACATAAAATATTCTAATGTGGATTGAATTGATGTATAAATAATATTCATCTACAAAGATTTAATATCTATGTTTGAATAGTATGGGTCTCTATATTTGGTATCGTTTAATAGTCTAGTAAAACATTGGAAACAATAATGACAAGACATTAATGTTATAACTTGGAATAATTATATACATAAGTATAAATATATGATAAAATAATAAAATTATGATAATGATCATTAATGTCCATGGATATAACTACGTTTTCATAGAAGAAGGTGGCATGATTTAGACATTTTATAAATTATTTTTCTAGATTACAAGGTTTCATAGTAATATTTTCTTTCTCAAAAAATTATTTTTAGTTTTAGTAATTGGATGGAACCCAAAATAATCAATTAAATATTGAAAATGATGAAAAATGAAATGATTTTCCTCCTGAGAAACTGAATATTATTGCATCTAGAGTAAAAAACCCAATTTCTAATATCACACATTTTTTTCATCTTATAAATCATGTTTAGCTTCTAATTACGAAAAGGAGTGAACAATTTTGTACCGATTCCCTCATAATGCAAGGTGAAACTTATTTTGGTGGGTCTGTTGAGCCACTATTTGCAGATAAATTTATTAATAACACTAAAAATTTATTTTCACTACTCTACTATTCAGAAAATTTAGAAGTTGTTTTTTTAATAATTTGGAAGGAAAATCATATCGTTTGTTGACTCTAATAAAGAATAATAGACAATAATAATAAATTGAATCTATAGAGTGAGATTAATTTAAAATAATATTTTTCAACAAGTAAATTCCTCATATTCTTCATATGAAAATAGAGAAATAAATACATGAGTTAATTTAGAAGGATAATGAGTTTTTTTATTTATATTGAAAAATTCATAATAGTTCTTAGTTATGCTTCTACTGTTATGAGGCAACGTAGAGGTAATGTTGACCAACTCTTCAATGGATTAGAACCATGTTTCATATGGGTATTATCTATAAGGAATATTAATATATATAAAGAAATAATTTGAAGTTATATCATGGTTTATATGTATATTGTAATTATAATTTAATATAATGTTTTTAACAAGGAAAGAAATATAAAATTTAAATGAATTTATTAAAAATTGGAGCTAGGAATTTAAGTTTGAAATTATTCTAAAAATTTGTAGTGTAGAATATAGGAAATTATCTTCATGGAACAGGTAAATTCCTTATGTTGGGAAATGAAGGTCATCAGGAAATCAAATGTCGATTGGATTGAAATAATTTAGAAAATGATTCAAATAGATAGAAAGAACCACAAAATTCACCACACATACTTTAGTTTTTTAATTTCAATTAATATGGAAATTGTTTTTTAAAATCCACAAATATGAAGGATAATTAAATTGATTGATTCCAACAACCTCTAATGACCGGAGACAAATGGAAATCCCATGTGACCACTATTTTTTATTAGTGGCATGATAAAAATGTTGGTAAAGGTATATTAACTCTCAATTATAGAAAATATAATGTCATATTTGATTATGGATTTACCAACAATATTGTATATAAATACTTTTCCAAGGGTATCATATAACCACCATAAAAATTATATGTTCAGTTACTTGTAAAAACCACTAATAGTTGGTTGTTCATATCCCAAGTCTATGAATTTTCTCTAGTTGATGTTTTGGTAATGTTTTTCATAAAAATATTGTTATTCATCATTTTTTAATTCAATTTTATTCATGTCAGGAATTATTTTTCTTTACATAAACCAGTATCAGTTTATGATGAAGTGAAGTTATTCCTGATATTCCAAACTGATAATTGATTGTCTATCATCATGATGTAAAAATGAACATCCAATTGAAATGGAATCCATCATATGGCTAATGATTGATATTAAAAAGTGGAATATATCTCATTTTATGAGGAAAACCACTATGTTAATGATACTCATTTTATGTGGCATCATATTGATGAATTTTTTGAATTTTTACTAGTATTTCACTGAATCATCAAGTTGAGTTTTAAAAATAAATCATGCTCGGTGCAAAACCTATTTTTGAGACTCCATATAGAATATCCCAGATTGGGTTTCAATAAATGATGAATAAACTAAAAAACAATGTTAATAATGGATTCATTCATCCATATATGTTACCATAGGGTGAAACATTTCAGTTAATTAAGAATAATGATGGATCATTGTAGCTCAACATTAATTTTAAAGAATTTAATAAGATCACTATAAAGGGAAAATATCCCATATCATTTATTGATGAATTTTTTGATGAAATATACTGATATAAATAATATTAAAATGTTTATTATAATTTAGGATATCACCAATTGATAGTCAATTAAGAGGATTCACCCAAAAATGTAATCCATACATGGTATGGACATTATTAATTTATATTAATGCTATTTAGTCATATTAATTACCCTTTTATACTCATATATATAATGGGTAAAGTATTCAAAGAATAACATGAATAGTTTATGGTTTTATTTAGAGATAATATTTTTTTATATTTAAATATAAATGAAGATCTTTAATATTGTTTGAGAATTGTGTCGAAGACACTATGCAAGGGGAAGAATTATTAAAAACTGACAAAGTGTGAATTTTTTCCTTCAAAAAGTTTCATTATTTGTTTATATAATTTCAGTTGAGGGTGTATTATTAAATCCATTAAATATGGAAGTTATTTAACATTGTATTAGAACAACCACAGTTATTAAGATCCATAATTTTCTTAGTTTCAATTGATATTATTTGTTCTAATTGGATAATTTTTCATGTGTATGGAATCCACTCACCAAATTAACTTGGAAGTGAACCGATTTATTTTAGAATAATTAATGTGATGAATTTTTTAGGGAACTCAATGGATGTATATTTATTACACCTCTACATATAATACACTTAACTGGATGAGGCTTTTTATCTATTTTTTTCATCAATGAATGTACATGGATGTCTCCACATTCATAATGATATTGTTATATCTTATGCTTCCAGACAATTGAAGTTACATGAGAAAAATTTTCCAACTCATGATTTGGTGTATTCTGTAGTAATTTTTACATTAATTATATGGAGGAATTATCTTTATTGAGAAATGTGTTACATTTTTACTAAATAAATAATGATAATGTATTATTTCCCTCAAACATTTTTGAACATGCGAAAAAGAAGATGGTTGGATCTGATTAAATGGTTTAACATTATCTGGGTGTAGTACATTGTCTTACGAAGTCCTCATTCTTTTTCACTATCAAAGAGGATTTAATTATTGATCAAATTACTCCATCATAAATTAATAAAACGGTAATAAATCATGGTGTAAATCTATAAATTGAATCTAATCACGATATGAGGTTTATCTAAAATATTTGGAGAAGTCTTCATCATGATCTCAATATAAACTCATAATTTTTCACTTCTTATCATTCTCAGAAAAATTGTGAGTTGAGTGGAAAATTCAAACTCAAGAATTAATGTTGAGAGCTTGTTCTATGTATTTCAAAGGTGGTTGTGATCAAAACCATCCTTTAGTGTTATTTTTTTAGAAAAATATATTTCACTACATTATTTTGATGGATCCTTAGGAAGCCCTATATGGTAGGAAGAGAATAAATAAAATCTGATAGAATGATGTTATATAATTAAATCGATTTGGACATGATCTGTATGAGTAAATAGTAGAAAAGATATGATTGATTCATCAACAAATAATTTAACTCTCAATTCGATAAAAAAGTTATGATGAAAATCATTTGAATGATCTATAGGTTCAAGTGGGTGAAAAATATATCATTATGAATATATCCCTTTAAGTGGGTAACGATATTTTGAAATAGGGAAATATAATCCATTTTAATATCAATTATTCGAAATTCATGATCGTATCATGATGGTGTCTTTTTTATTGGAGAATCCACCAAAAATATCTCAAATTTGTGATGTCTTCCTTATATCTCTACTAAAGATGTACATGCTAAATCCCTCACATTTAATAAACTCAGAGGCCATACCACCAGAGAATGAAATTTTCTTATGAAGAGAAATAGGTTGATATTCTAGATCATGGAGAGAATGTTCTATGAAACAAGACCATGCATGTGTTCAATGTTTTGTGGTGAAATAAAAAATTAAAGAAGTTATATGGGAACCTGATGATGTAATTAGGCAGAAGTATCCTCATCCATTTTTACTTGGGTGAAAAATTTCAATAGTGAAATTAATTTTAAGGGTGTATAATGTAACAACACAATATTATATGTATTTTTTATATACATTTCATTGATATCCTGCGTTACATGCAACACTGAGTTTAAATAACCCAAATATACTATTAAAAAATTATTATTTAAAATTATTTACATTACATATAAGTTGTATTGGAGAATATATATAGGAATAAATAAAACATAAAATATAATTTTTTATATATATATAAAATTAATTTATTCATTTTCAATTTATTATAATTGAAAATAATAATCACTTCAATGAAAAATGAATATTTTTTGAGAAACTATTTTTATGATTATAATGTATTATTTCATTAATATATGAAATTAAAAAAAATTTTTGAATAATTTTAATGTAATTTATATGTGATAAAATTTTGTGAACAATCATAAAATATTTTCTTATGCATAGGATAAGAATAAATTGGGTTTTATGTTTATTATTTTTCTAAAAAGTGGTTTTTGTCACATTTTTCCCACGTACTATAAAAATATTTTTCTAATTTTATATTTATTTAAATATATAATATTAATGAAATATTTTGATTCAGGATGTTAAAATTTTTTAATCATAAAAAATTTATATTTGGATAATGTGAACATAAATCAAGATAAAATTTATCATCTCGATAAATGGTAAATTAGGTTAATTTATAATAAAAACAGGGGATAAATCCATAATTATTCTTAATAACTCTTGTTGGATTAAATTAATTAGACCCTAAAATCATTTGGCTAAAAATATAATTGTTTAATGGATACTTTTACATTAAAATAACATATATACTATTTAAATTAAAGAAAGTTACAAAATGGAACTCCCTTTGTTTATATTATCCTTTATGTGTCAATATTGGAAGGAAAGATTGTTATTAATATATCAATATTTCCATATTAAACATAATAAATTTTTATGAAGATATAATTTTTTTTTTGTTTTTAATAATTATATGAATCCCATAATTGATTATGAAACACTGATACACTATGTCTCAAATTAATAAAAACGTATTGTAAATGATATTAAAAATATTAAAATTGATATAATATGAATGAGATAATGTCACCCAGTAATTTTAACGTACTATAGGACATATTAGGGTGGTTTCAAATAATTATATTCCAATTATTCCTTTTTCATGATGTATTTAATGTAAATTTAAATTAATACAATAAAAATTTATAATAATGATATTTTAACAGAATAATATTTTATTAATTCATTTCACGAAAACTAAACGATTTAAATTTAAAAAATTGTAATGATATCATCTAAAAATCCATAAATTTTTCATTTATGGTACAATTTTCATCTTAAAATTGAAAATTAAAATCCATTAATATTAAAGAAACTCTTATCATAGTAAAAATTAAAAACAATTAGCTGAGGGATAATAAAAATTATATGGCTCAAAATTAATAAATAAATTTATTAAATTCTATATGTTTATGAGATTAAAACACTATCAAACATTATATTTTAATAAATTTCCATTTTGATTAATTGTTTTCAGAATTGATGTATTATAATTTTATATTTTCAAAAATTCCCATCGTGCCCCTAACCTCAATTATAAATGGGATCCTCCTCTTTAATTTATTTTAACCCTATTGAGCCCTCTATATCGACAAAAAAATACCAATTAACATTATCTACTTTCCTACAAACATATTATTGGTGATGGTGTTCTTAAAAGGCCAACCCTTGAGGCCACTGTAGGATATTTAAAAGAGTCATGGCAATGTTGTCATAACCACCCTAACTGATCAATTTCTTTTATACTCCTCTTTAATATCATTAAATACATGGTATTTCACATAAAATAATAAATTAAATATTCTAAATACTATAAAGTGTTATTATGATTTTTTAAAAAGCCAATATACAATATTTTTCCCTTCAAACGAGAAGAGAAGGTATAACTAATGTGTATGCATGGATTACTGTCTCTATGTAGAAATACAATTTTGTATTCAATGTCATATTTTATCGGGGAGTATTTTTATTGATTTAATTTTTATATATGATATTAATGAAACAATTATATATTTTTCCAAATAATATTTTTTTCTACCTTCATACCATACAGTCCATTGTGAAATGAAAACATCACTTGTTCGTATGTGTGGAATACCACTTCCATGAAGTGATGTGATTTTTTTCATTTAAATTTTACATGGATCAAAACGAGTAGGAATTTGAGGAATATATATTATATATAACATATATTAATATTTATATAATGGGGAATTAATTCTTTTCTTTTTTTTCTATCCATATATTGAAAAAATAAAATAGTATTCGTATTTATATATGACATACCATCTATATGAATAGTATTATTATTTTTTTCTATCTGTAAATTTCATGGTGTAACCTAAAAATATATATAATGAATACATATTATATATATATAATGATTAATATTCAAGATAACCTGGAACTAATATAAATGTTCCTGGAAGAAAATTATATAACTAAAATACTTATGATAAATGAAATAGTTAACCCTGAGATATAATAATTTTAGCAAGAAATTATTGATAAAACTGTGTATTGAAATGATATATAGGATTCATATATGATATTATCATTATAAAAATGATTTTGTAATTGAATTATGTTGACTGTCAATTTATTATAAATCTATTTGTAATGATTTCAATTTCTGCTTAACATGAGGTAAGGATTTATTTCACAATATCATAAATATTCAGAAATGTATAAATTTAAGTATCCACTATGGAATATTGCTATTCCATATTCATGTATTGTAAAAAAGATTTAATTTTTTTATATATTATACTATGTTTATTTAATGTCATTTTTACCCATGTTTTACTTTTTACAAAATAATGTGAATGTAATTTTCTATTAATTTATAAAATGAGGTACTTTGGGACACTTTCAACAAAAATATGAATGGCATGTTTTTTTTAATTTAAAATAATAAAGTTATTTTTCAACCCAAATGAATAAATTAATCATTTAATATATCATGTAAACATTACAAGTTTATTTTTTGATAATTTAATTTCTTTTAAAATTGTGAATATATTTAGAAAAAAAAATGATTTCAAAATGGAAATGAAATTTTCCACAATAATTATATCATTTTATCTTTCAAAAATAATTTTTCATTAATATGAAATTACATGATTTTTCTTATTCTTTAGTGGCAATATGATACATGGATACCATATTTATTCTTTTTCTATATTATTTATGTTTCTGAAGAAAAGATAAAATATTTCTTAAACTCATTTTTGTTTTAGTTGGGTTATGTTGTGATGAAATATTTATGAAACCATTTTATTTTATCGGGTACTAATAAAATGAATGCTTCATAATACTATAGGGAGAATATAATTTTTAATCACTATGTCAGGGATGGAACATATATTCTCCCCCAATGCATGTTGTAAAGATTGATATCTTCTGATTTAAACAGTATTGTAATGGGTTTTTCTAATAGTTTAGTAAGTGAATGTTCCCACTATGAAAGTCTTGGAAGTGAACATTGTTATTAAAATTGTTTGTGGAGTAAATCCATTCCACTATTATAGACTTGGTTATTGTAAGGACCTGTGTTTTTTCAGACAAGAGTTTTGATCAGAAATTTGAATTTTTTCTATTGAATGCTTATGAGGTGTAAAATAGTCTTTTACCCTTAAATTTTACATTGAATAATTTTTCTGATAACTCCTTCAGATCCATAATAGGGTTATTACCATAGTACAAGAGTTTGGTGGAAATCTTAACTGTTCAAATTTTAGGAGAATATTTAATTTTTAATTTTTAATTTTATAAAATTAAATATTAAATTATTCGTGTAGGTTTCTTTGGTGATAAATTTAAACAGAGTTTTGGATTGACATTTTTTCTTCTCTATTGAGTCTATAATAGGGATTTTATCCTAGGCAAGGCATATACCTGAGTTGGGCGCTAGGGCTGACCCATGCCCCTTTTTCTTTTTTATCTTTTCTACTTTTATTTTCCATATTCTTCTTTCCTCATACTCCTTGCACATACCTTTTATGTGACCCTCTTTGTTTGTTTCATATGGGAGAAAATTGATGTCGATAAATAGAGAGAGATGGAAGTCCAGAGAGGTACCGTTTTGAATCGTTCGACGCGTGGAGTCAGCGAGGAACATATGTGGATGGTGAAATCAACTAAAGCATTGGTGGTTTCTTCCAGAAGGTATTCCCGTTTATGTTTTCAGCTTAGATCCCATTTAAACATGTTGTTTTATTTTTTTAAATCTTGTTTTTTCTTTCTTATGGCCTCTTATGGCTTGATCAGTTGTTTGGGTGGTGAAGACGGGTGTTTCATGCGTTTTTAGTGTCTTCCCATCAGGAACCCAGGTTACATGGCGTGTGTTCTAAGGGAACACACCATGTTTTCTCCCTATTCGGAGAAGTATAATTTTTCTAAAGTATATTCAATGTACTCTGAGTACACGCTATATGGTGGCATGGCTGTGTTTTTAACCATGTGAGAAAGAACACAATTTTTTTAGTTTTGAAATAGTACACACCATGTACTTTGAAGTGCACGCTGTGTACTTTTACAGAGGCAGTCCCCATGTGTTCTGGCCATGTATATGTACACATCTAGGGGTATAGATAATATCACACATCGTATACTCTGAAGTACATGCCATGTACTTTTTCCAGCTTAGTAGTTTGGGGTATTTTGTTCCCTGGAAGTCTGAATTGGGTGTGTGAGTAGTCCATTATGAGCATTTTTTTGGTGTAGATCACAATGTTTGAATTATATTGAAATTTATGGGTCATATAAATGGTGATTTAAGAATTTATATCTAAATTTAGAGTTTCTTCATCCAGTTATGGAGTTCAGTTTTCACTTAAGAGTGGGACTTGGCATGGATGATGGGTTGGGTGTTTAGATCGACCTAGTTGATACATTTGATCTGAGATGATCTACATGATATCTCCCATGACCTATTCTATTAAGGACATTCCCCTTCAAAGAAGTTCCATTCGGGTATCTAAGGCCGTGAGACTGGATGATTCCGAGGATCCGATGATGGATGCCATTTCTTTTATTCTGGCCTATGGAGTCCCTTATAGGATCTCTCTCCTATTTTCCTTCGAGAGGATCCCTATTATAGGATGCCTATATTGTTATTCCTTTGATTATCTTGTGTTGTATTCCTCCCTTACTCATCTATAATGTTCCTGTGTAGGATGCCTTCGCTCGTGTTTACCTGGAGGATCCTAAGTAGGATTCCTCCTCAGTGTTTTACTTGATGGACCCAACAAGTTTTCATGGTTTTACTTTCCTTGAGTTGTACATCAGTTTTTGGTTAGAGATGATTTTTAGGAGTCACCATAAACTCATGCCGAACTTGTAATCCCATTGGTCTTAGGATGTAGTGTTGGGTTGGTCGTTCAGGCCACCCTCACTCATTTTTTTATATCTTACTTGGTTTTGCTGATGTATTAGTGTTTACCATAGGTTCATCCTAGTTTTTAGCTATTGATCTTGAGACGAGGTGTCTTTATTCATTTTGGGATGCCCAGATTTTCTTCCTATGATCTGTTTTTCTTATTGGGATATTGAGACATGATTATCTAGTAACCGCCTTATGAGCCATGTCATTTATGATATTTTACTGGTACCCAGAGGTATTACCAAGGAGTTGGTTCTTGATCTGGTTTAATATATATATATATATATATTTATATTGGGGGTGATCAGAGATGCTTCCTGGTATACAATTATTAAGACTTACTTGATGCTTTTGGTTATATAAATGTTTTCCCACAGGATTTGATTATTTTTAACCATGCAATAGTGTAATTTACTTGTGTTGTAAAACTTTCTAAAATGTTGATACACCATGATTGGTCCTAAAACATGTTGAAATTATAATACACTGGGCTTGGACCTAAAACATTATGAAATTATGATACACCAGGCTGGGCCCTAAAATATTCTAAAATTCTTATAAACTAGTCTTGGACCTGAAATGCGAGGAAATATTTATACACCGGTATTGGCTCTAAAACTTTCCGAAAGGCTTATACACTGGGAATGACCCTAAAACATGCAAAAATGATGATACACTGGGCTTGGCCCTGAAACATGTTGAAATACTGAAATATCAGGTTGTACCCTGTGTGATTGATATGCCTGCGGTCGAGGTTGTGTTATGCTTGAGGGAGAGTTTCAGATATGTCTGTAGGTGAGGTTCTGATATGCATGTGGGTGAGGTTTTTGGAGTCCCAATTGGACTCATGGGCTTATGCTATGTGTTTTCAACTACTGAAATTTTATAGGATTGACTATTGTTATATGGTATCCTAGTTAGTGATTGGAGGTGTTTATGGGTGAACCTAGGTGTAGGATGAGCATCCCAATATGGTGACGTAGCTTGGTCAGAGAAAATTCTTGTGTTTCTGAAGTAGGTACATGTTGATGGGATTACGGACCCATAAATTGAATTAATGATACATGGCTTGAGTGGAACAACATCCAGCTCAACTCGTTTGCATAAGATGTCTAGACAATCATGCTTATCTTCTCAAGGATTGACTCTTGTGGTGGTTTCAGGTTTTTTGATACACATACCAATGAGTATTCATATTTATGTATATATTTATAGGTATGGGACTATACATGTGTACGTATATAGATATGGACAACCATGGTGGTACTTTCCCAGTTAATAGGGATTATATACCCTAAGTTTAAATGTGGTTGCACATTTGGTTTACTTATTTTTTCTGTGTTCCAGCTAGTCCAAGCACGTTGATGTTGCATACACTTTTAGTAGATTTATAGGTTGCTTATTGAGGTGGCCTACTGTAATTATTTCTCACCCCGGTACGTGAACCTCGGTGTATGTGTAGACCTTATATCTTATTTTTTAGGTTGAGCACACGTTTCATTGTGGATGGGGTTGAGGTCCAATGTTGCATGATTGAGTGGAGCTGCTCGAGTGGCTCTACTAATTGGGCTGGTGCAGTTCTATGGTCTCTAGAGATCGGTTACATGGTTTGAATCGATGTTATTAGTATATCCCTATACATTTAATTTCAGCTTAATCTGTACTTTTATCAGTATGGTTGGACCAGGGGGTTACTATTGTGCTATTGTATTTCATAATCATTTGGGATTTTATGGAATTTTACTATTGAATCTTGTTCTAATTTAGTTGTTTATTTCTTCTGCACTCTTTTTAATTTCTACTATGTATGGTAATTAGTTATTTCCACAGTTGTTTTACTCTTGTATGAGGGAATATTCTCCCCAATATCACACCCCAGGCACTCGCTGCTAGTCCGCAACCTTTGGCATATGAGGAGGTTGGCATGGGGCCTTGTGGTGAACCGGATCAGACCATCAGTTTAGTGCCTTTCAGTTCAGGACGTCACAAAGTGGTATCAAAGTAGATAATTTTCATGGTCTTTACTATTTGGGAGATGGTATATAGGAGTATTATGAATGTGTTAGAACTTATGATGGATATCAGACGGGTGCGTCGAGAACACATTTTCTTGTAAGAAGTCATAGTTTCCATGGTTTGGGATTGTTGTTATGATATGTGATGTTAAAATTGTATATTATTTTCATCCTTGACAAATGCACATGTTTTGTGTTGGTGTTTTGATTTAATATAGATCAGTGTCTCTTAGCCATCAATAAGAGGCCAGATATTGATTTTGACTCTTGACCAGAAAAGGCAAGAGGCATCTCATGCATCATACTACGCACTTTGGATTCACTGTATATAGTTCTTCTTGTATGTGTTATTAGTGACAACTGAGACCTTTGGGTCTTCTTACACATACATTTTACTCTAATTGAAGGTTATGTGGATCTACGTTGAGGTGTTTTTGTTGAGTGGATGGTGACTTAGTCCTCATGTACCTTTTTTACAGTGACCGAGTAGGTTGATATGTCATGTGATGCCTTTCTATTGAACCCATTGTTCATTATTGTTTCTATGGACTATGGTTATCTAGTCGGATCACTAAGTACGATGCTGATATATACCAAGAAATTTCTTGTGAACTTGACCTATATGGGGTATTTTTGTTAATAGATTATCAATGATTGTATATTCTATTTCTCTTCTCCTTTGGTTGCGACCTCTATGGACCAGTCCCTTCTAGGAATTCTCCGAGAGGATCAGGTCCCTCATAGGCTGTTCTTTTCAGAATTTCACTTGTTGTGTGTTGTGATATTTACCTTATTTTGATAGGTTTTGGATGTTTTGGGCTATGTGGTTGGACCTTATGACCTAATGGCAAGGCTTGTTTTATAGGGATAGGTGGAAGACCTAGAGACCCGTGGTTTTTACTCAGACCCTTATAGGTCGATGTGTATTTTGTTCTAGGGAAACCTCTGTGATAGAGGTTGACCCATGTTTTCCAATGCATTTTTTTCAGAGAGATTTTTTTAATCTCATTTTCTACTTGAGGAATGGTAGGTTCTCTATTTTTCCGTTAGGAATGTTGATTCCTTCCTCTTTTAATGAGGCACCTAGCATGTATTCTTTTTTAGGCTGGGTTCGATAGGAAGGACTATTTGGGATCCTGGCTTGGTCGACTAGTGTTTCTATTGTTGATAATGTATTCGAAGTGTGGTTAGATGCTCATGACTAAAATGGCATCATATGTATGGGTTGGATGATAAAGATACATTCATGTTGTGTGAGGGGTCATTTGAATCTAAATCAGTGAGTGTCTAGGTGCAAGACAAGGACCGATGTTTTTCAACATGTCATGAGTTTGGACCCCTAAATTTGTTTTTCAATGTGCCTTCATGGTACAGGTGAAATCATGGAATAAATTTGGTACTATAATATGGTTGACCCATGGCTGAATCCTAGACAGGTTATGATAGGATGGTGAGCATAGCTCAGAGGGAGCTGGACATGCCTTTTTTAGAATCTCAGAGTACTCCTGTTAGAGATGATCATGTGCTATATTGATTCAACTTGAGTATGCTGAGAGAGCATCATCCCTACACTGAGCTCTTTTTTCCTTCTATCAAAATATTATTCCCTATTGAGGAAGGATCCTATTGAGGTTTCGCTCGATGAGTGTTGTAAGGGAAGCCATATGGTGGGGAGTACACCATTGGCCGTTTTTTGGTGGTGACCCTCATTTTTTTGAACTTCATTGTTTTTTATGAGTTTTTGAGGTTGAATTTTTCTTTTAAGATGATTATAGGGTATTTCTCTAGTGGGGAGTACCAGATCGGTCACAGTTCAATGTCAAGCATGTAGAAGGCATATTTTAATGCTTTGAGGATGGTCCTCAGATAGTCCAAATAGCTTGGTTGTGCAGATTCTTGAGTTGTGAGCATGGTTGTTGGTCCTTTCATCAGGATTCTCGAGGATCAGAAGGTTTATAGTGGGGAGTTTGTAAGGAATTGAGTGTCTCTGGAATACAATTTTGAGCGGAAATACGTATCTTTGCTTTTGGATTCTTGTGAGAGGTAAAATGGTCTTTTTCCATAACATTTGACCTCAAATAAGCTTTTTGACTACTAAATTGGTCCCGTAATATGGTTTTTACCGTAGGACATGAGTTTGGTCGAAATCTGAGATGTTCGAATTTTAGCAGAATATTTAATATTTTATATTATTAAATTAAATATTAAACTATTCATGCATGTTTTTTTGGCGATAACATTTAAATGGAGTGTCGGATTGGTATTTCGTCTTTTTTTGGAGTCCGGAATGGGTTGTTTATCCTAGGGAAGGAATATACTTGAGTCGGGTGCCGGCCAAGGCCCCTTTTCCTTTTCATTCTTTTCTTCTTTTCTTTTCCTTCCTCTCTCCTCATCCACCTTTTTCACGTCACCTTTGTGCTCCCCCTTGACCATGTCCTATGGGATAAAATGGATACTGATAAAGAGAGAGAGAGATGGATGTAAAGATAGGTACTGTTTCAATGCTCTCGATGCGCTGAGTCAACATGTAGCATCTATGGATTGTAAAATCAATCGAAGCTTCGGTGGTTTCCACCCAAAGGTAGGAATGTTTATGTTTTCACCCTAGATACCATTTAAACATGTTGTTTTACGTTTTTAAATCATGCCTATTCTTTCTTGTGTCCTCTTAAGGATGGATCTATTGTTTAAGGGGTGAAAATGGGTGTTTCAAGCGTTTGAGGGTTTTCACGTCAGAAACCCAGGTTACACGGCATGTGTTCCAAGGGAACATGATGTGCGTTCATCCCATTCGGGTAAGAAGATGTTTTCTGAAGTATACACCATTTACTATAAGTACACACCATGTGGTGGCTTGGCCTTGTGTCCAACATTGTGAGAAAGAACATGGTTTTTTTGTTTTTTAACAACACATGACGTGTACTTTGAAGTACATGTCATGTAATTTTTCACAAGATGCCCCTATGTGTTCAGGCCAAGAATATGTACACAGCCAAGGGGACAAATAAGTGTACACACAGTGAACTTTGAAGCACATGCCATATACTTTTTCATGCTTAGTAATTTGGGGTATTTTGTGCCATGAAAGTCAGAATTGGGTGTCTAAGTAGTCCATTCTGAGCATTTTTCAGCATAGATCACAATAGTAGAATCCTATTGAAATTTATAGGTCATATAAATTGTTTTTTGTGGATTTATTTCTAAATGGAGAGATTATTCCTCCAGTTATTTCTTTCAGTTGTCACCTGAGAGTGAGACTTGGTGTGGATGATGGGTTGGGTGTATGGGCCAACCTAGTTAAGTCTTTTGATCAAAGATGATCTATATGCTATCTCCCATGACCTATGATTTTGAAGATGTTCCCCTTATGAGATATGTCTTTCTAGCCTATGAGGTAGTGAGACCGGATGCTTCCAAGGATCCACTAATGCATTCCATTGCTTATGTGCTTCCTAGGGAGTCCTTTGAAGGATCTCTCTCATGTTTTCCTTTTAGAGGATCCCTATTATAGGATTCCTCTATTGTTCTTCAGTCAATGATTTTGTATAGGATTCCTCCCTTACTCTTCACTAAGGATCCCATGTAGGATTCCTTCTCTTTTTTTACCTGGGGGATCCTAAGTAGAATGCCTCATTAGTGTTTGACTTCAGGGACCCAATGGGTTCCCATAGTTTGACTTACCCTGATTTGTACATCAGGTTTGGGGTAGAGATAGTGTTTGGGTGTCACCGAGAACCCTTGCTGAATTTTTAATCCCATTGGGCTTTGGATGTAGTGTTGTGTTGGGAGTTTGGGCCACCCTCACTTGTTTGTTTATATCTGACTTTTTTTTTGATATAGCAGTGTTTACGAGAGATTCTTCCTAGTTGGTAGCTATAGAGATTGAAGCGAGACATCTTTCTTCTTTTTGGGATTCCCATATGTTCTTCATGTGATCTTTTTTTCTTATTGGGATGTCGAGACATGCTTATCTCATATCTATCTTCTAAGCCATGTTATTTCCGATATTTTACTGGTGCCCATAGGTATTCCTTGGGAGATGGTTGTTTATCCTGTTTATATATATATATATATATTGTGGGGATGAGTAGAGGTGCTTCCTGGTATCCAACTGTTGAGACTTACTTGATGTTTTTGGTTATATAAATGTTTTTCCCACATGATTTGATTATTGTTAACCATGTAATTGTGTAATTTACTTGTGTTGTGAAACATGTTGAAATGCAGATACACCAGGCATAGCCCTGAAACATGTTGAAATGATGATACACCGGGATTGTCCTGGAAACTTGATGAAATGATAATACATCTGGCTTGCCTATAAAACATGCTGAAATTATTATACACAGATATTGGCCCCTAAAAACGATGAAATGATTATTCACCGACACAAGACCTGAAAAATGTTGAAAGGATCATACACCAAGATTTTATGTGAAACATGATGATATGTTGATACATAGGGCTTGGCCTGGAAACATGCTGAAAGGCTGATATACCGGGCTCGACCCTATTTGACTGATGTGCCTATAGGTGAGGTTGTGTTATTCCTACAGGTGAGGTTCTGATATTCCTAAGGGTGAGGTCTTGAGATGCCTGTGGGCATGGTTTTTCTAAGTCTTGGTTGGACTTAAGGGTTTATGCCCTGTGTTTTCAACTAGTGAACTTTTACAGGATTTAATATCTGTATACGGTATCCTTGTTAGTGATTTTATGTGACTACGGGTGAGCCCATGTGTAGGATGAGCATCCCCATGTGGTGATGTAGCTTACTCCAAGAAAATTGTGGTGTTGGCCGAAGAAAGTACATGTTGATGGGATTACAGACCTATAGATCGACTATGATTTACATGACTTGAGTGGAAAGACTTCCAAATTAATTCCCTTGCATAGGATGTCTAGTAAATTTGGCTTATAGACTCAATGATTGACTGATGTTGTGGCTTCATGTTGTTTGATACACATACCAATGAATATTCATATTTTTGAATATATGTATAGTTTTAGGAATATACATGTGTACGTATATAGATATGGACATCCTTGATGGTACATAACCAGTTGACAGGGATTATAAACCCTAAGCTGGACTATGGTTTCACATTTAGTTTACTTATTTTTGTTGTGTTCCATCTAGGCTGAGCACGTTGTTGTTACATACTCTTTTAGCATCGTAGTTATCGGTTTCTTGTCAGGGTGTCCTATTGAGATTATTTCTCACCCCTTCACATGCACCTCGATGTATGTGTCAACCTTATGTCTTATTTTTAGGTTTCTCGTGGGTGGATTGTGGATAGGGTCGAGGTCCAATGTTCCATGATTGAGTGGAGCTTCTTGATTGGTTCTACTAACTGGGCTGGTGTATTTCAATAATCTCTAGAGATCAGGTATGTGAGTCGGCTCGGAGTTAGAAGTAGATCCTTGAAATTTTAATTTCAGTTTCATTTTTACATGTATCTGTATGTTCTTCCTAGTGGGTGACCAGTGTTTTATTGTATTTCATAGTCATTCAGGCTTTTACAACATTTTACAATCGCATCTTGTTCTACTTCAGTTGCTTATTGATTCTGCATTATTTTTACTTTCCATTGTGTATGATACTTAGTTATTTCAGTTAGTTTCTTACTCTAGTATGAGGTCATATTCTCCCCACTATCACACCCTAGGCCCTCATTTCTTGTCCGCATCCTCTAGCATACGGGGACGCGCCCTTGAGGCCTTGTGGAGAACTAGCTGGGAGCACCCATTTTGGAGCTTTCGGGTCGGGCTGTTACAAAGTGGTATCAAAGGAGATTATTTTCCTGGTCTTTAATATTTGGGAGATGGTAGAAAAATGTATTAGTAATGTTTCATAACCAGTGAAGGATGTCAGACAGGTGCATTGACAAAATTGTTTCGTATAAGAAGTCTTGGTTGCCAGGGTTTGTGATTATTGTTCTAATTTCGGATGATACAATTTGATATGATTTTTTCCTTGAGAAACGCACATGTTGTGTGTTGGTGTTTTGATTTACAATGGATTTATGGCTCTTGTCCATCTCTAAGAGGCCAGAGATGTATTTTGACTCTTTTCCAACAAAGTAAAGCATAGTCTCATGGATAATACTATACCCTTAAGATTCAAAACATATAGGCCAGCTAGTGTGTGTTTTTATTGATGACCGAGACCTTTGGGTATACATACACATGCCTTTTACTATGATTGAAGGTTATGTGAATCTTCATTGAGGAATTTTTTCTGTGAGGCCGACATCTCAGGCCTTATATACCTCTTATAATGTGACCTAGTAAGTCTATATGGCACGTGATGCCTTTCTATTGAACACCTTGTTGGTTGTTGTTCCTTAGGTATGTGGTTATGTAGTCAGATCAGGGAGTACAATGTTGTTAGATGACAAGACTTTTCTTGTGAAATGGAACTTTTTGCGGTATTTCTATGTACAGATTCTCGATGAGTGTCAGTTCAGTTTTTCTTTTGTTTTGGTTATGACCTCTAGGGAGCAGTCCCTTATGGGAATGCTCGAATAGGATGAGGGCCCTGATAGGTCATGTTTTTTAGCTTTTAACCTCATTAGTCTTTGTGATATTTACCTTCTTTTGAGAGGTTTTTTATATTTTGGGATTTGTGGTTGTAAATTATGACCCAGTGGTGAGGCTTGTTCTATAGGGATAGGTGGAAGACATACAGACCCCTGGTTTTGACTCAGACCCTTATAGGACGATTTCTATTTTGTTCCCGGAAACCCATGCAAGAGAGTTTGGACCATGTTTTCCATTGACTTTTTTGTAGGTAGATTTGTTTCACACTCATTTTTTGATCTAGGCATGGTAGGTGACTGATATTTTCATTATTCATTTGGATGAATTCCTCTCTTAATGAGGCACCTAACATGTTTGCTTTTTGAGGCTAGGTTCGACGGCCAGGACTTTTCGGGAGCCTGGCTTGGATGACCAGTGTTTTTTCTATTGATAATGTAGTCAGAGTGTTGGTAGATTCACATGACTAGAACGATACCATGTGTATGGGTCAGGTGATAAATATAAATGCCAGTTGGGTATGGTATCATTTGAATCTAAATTTTTGAGTGTCTAGGAACGAGTTGAGGACTGATATTTTAAGACTTTTAATGGGTTTGGAGCCCTGGAATTTTTTTTGGAATGTGCCTTCCTGGTTGAGGTGGCATTGTGAAATAAATTTGTTATTGTAAGATTGTTGAATCATGTCTAAATCCTATTTAGGTTTTGATAGGATGGTGAGTGTGGATCAGAGGGACCTTGACACACCTTTTTGTAGAATCTCAATGTACTCCTTTTAGAGATGATCATGCACTATCTTTATTCATCTTGAGTATACTGGGATAGCTTCGGCCTGACGCCGAGCTCCCTTTTCCTTCTGTCAAAATGTTCTTCCCGATTGAGGAAGGAACCTATTGAGGTTGCACTTAAGGAGTGGTGTATGGAAAGACATATGGTGGAGAGTGCACCTTTGGCTGTTTGAGGGTGGATACCATCATTTTCTATTGAACTCCATTGTTTTTCTTGATCTTTTGAGCTTCGAGATTTCTTTTAAGATGACGATAGGGGTATTTCTATGGTGGGGAGTACAAGATCGGTCATAGTTAAATGACTTCCATGTTGAATGAAATTGTTAATACTTTGGTGTCAGTCTTTGGACCTTCCAAATAGCATGGTTGTGGAAATTCATGAGTTGGAGGAATGGCTTTTGTTCCATTCATCAGGGTTCTTGGGGACAAGAAGGTTTTTGGTGGGGAGATTGTAAGGACTTGTGTTTTTTCGGACTACAATTTTTAGAAAAAGTGTAAAAATTTTCTTTTCGAAGGTCATGAATCATAGAATGGCATTTTTACTACCTAGTTGACCTCAGATGATTTTTCTGACCACAAAGTTGGTCCCATAATACAGTGTTTACAATAGGACAAGAGTTTGGTGGAAATTTGTGTTGTTCGAATTTTAGAAGAATATTTAATATTTAATATTATTAAATTAAATATTAAATTATTCAACCAGGTTTGTTTGGAGATAAATTTTAAACAAATTTTCAGATTTAGATTATGCCTTCATTGTTGATTCCCGAATGGGTTGTTTATCTTAGGAATGGCATAAACTCAACTCGGGTGTTGGGACCGGCCCATGCCCTTTTTTTTTCTTCTTTTCTTTTCCTTCTTATTCTTTCCTTGTCCTCCTTGTGTATGCCTCCTATTTATTACTCCTTGGATTTGTTATATTGGAGAAAATTGAGATTGATAAAGAGAGAGAGATGAAAGGAAAGATAGTTACTGTATCAATGCTCTCGATGCGCTGAGTTGGCGTCCGACATCTGTGGATGGTGAAATCAACAGACGCTTCAGCGGTTTCAGCCCGATGCTAAGAACATTTACATTTTCACTATATATCCCCTTTAAACATGTTGTTTTTTATTTTTAAATTCATTCTAATGCTAGCTTGTGGCCTCTTAAGGACATATCTATTGTTTTTAGGGTGAAAACAGGTGTTTTGTGCATCTTGAGGGTTTTCCCGTCAGAATACCAGGTTACACAGCGTGTGTTTCAGGGGACCACACCGTTTGTTCTTACCGTTCGGAGAAAAATATGTTTTCTAAAGTAAACTTTGTGTACTTGAGTATACACCATGTACTCGAGTACATGTCGTGTGGTGGTATGGTTGTGTGTCCAACTGTTTGAGAAAGAACATGGGTTTTTGGTTTTTAAATCACACACATCGTGTACTTGGAAGTATACACCATGTACTTTTGCAGAGGAAGCCCCATGTGTTCTGATTATATATATGTACATATCCAAGGGATAAATAAGAGTACACACCATTTACTCTGAAGTACACATAATGTAGTTTTTCTATCATAGTAGTTTGGGGTATTTTGTGCCACGAAAGTCATAATTTGGCATGTGAGTAGTCCATTCGGAGCCTTTTTTGGCATAAATCACAATGGTGAAATCTTATTGACATTTATAGGTCATCTAAATGGTGTTTTGGGGGTTTCTATCTAAGTGGAGAGGTTCTTCCATCAGTTATTGAGTTTAGTTGTCACCTGAGAGGGAGACTTTTCATAGTTGATGGGTTGGGTGTTCGAACCATCCTATTTGAGACTTCTGGTCTGAGATAAACTATATGATATCTCCCATGACCTGTGATTTTGAAGACCTTACCCTTGAGAGACATTCCCTTATAACCTATGAGTTTGTGAGACTGGATGCTTCCAAGGATCTATTGATGGATTCCTTTGCTTATGTGTTGACCTAGGGAGTCCCTTGTAAGATCTCTATCATGTTTTCCTTTGAGAGTATACTTGTTATAGGATTCCTCTATTGTTATTCATTCAAGTATATTGTGTTGGATTCCTCCCTTACTATTTTCTAATGATCACTTGTAGGATGCATTCACTTTTGGTTACCTGAAGGATCCTAAGTTGGATGCCTCCTTAGTGTTTGACTTGAGGGACCCAACGGGTTCCTGTGGTTTGACTGACCCTTGGTTATACATTGGTTTTGGGGTAGAGATGGTGTTCGGGTTTCACCTAGAACCTATTCTGAACTTGTAATCCCATAGGGCAATGGATGTAGTGTGGGGTTGGGAATTTGAGCCACCCTCACTCATTTTTTAAATTTGATTTGTTTTTTCTGATGAAGCAATATTATTTTGGGATGCCCAGGTGTTCTTACTGGGATCTTTTATGCTTATTGGGATAAACATTCATTCTTATCTGGTATCCGACTTCTAATCCATATTATTTATAATATTTTACTGGTACCTAGAGTTATTACCTGGGAGTTGGCTATTGAGCCTGTTAATATATATATATATATATATATATATATATATTGTGGGGATGAACATATGTGCTTCCTAGTATCCAATTTTTGAGACTTACTTGATGATTTTGGTTATATAAATGTTTTCCCACATGATTTAATTATTTTTAATCTTGTAGTAGTGTAATTTACATTTGTTGTGAAACATGCTGAAATGGTGATACACTGGGCTTGGCCCTAAAACATGTTGAAATTTTGATGCAAGGGGCTCGGCCCTGAAATACGATGAAATGCTGACACACTGGGATTGGCTCTGAAAAATCCTAAAATGCTGATAGACCATTATTGGCCCTGAAACATGTTGAAATGATTATACATTAGGCTAGTCCTTGAAACAAGCTACAATGCTTATACACTAAGCTTTTCCCTATAACATGTTGGAATGATGATACACCAGGCTTAGCCTTGAAACATGCTGAAATACTGATATATTGGGATTGACCAATGTGACTGATATGCCTGCAGGTGAGGATGTGTTATTCTTGCAAGAGAGGTTCTAATATGCTTGTGAGCGAGCATCTATTTTTTATGTGGGTGAGGTTTTCTGAGTCTCGGTTGGAATCATTGGCTTATTCTTTGTGTTTTCAACCAGTGACATTTTAAAGGATTTATTTTCAGTACACGGTATCCTAGTCAGTGATTGGAGGTGACTACGGGTGAACCAAGGTGTAGGACGAGCATCACCATGTGGTGACGTAGCCTTCTCAGAGATAATTTTGATGTTGGAAAATGAAGGTACAAGTCGATGGGATTATAGACCCATATATTGACTTAATGATACACAGTTTGAGTGGAACGACATCCAACTTAATGACCTTGCATATGATTTCTAGGAAATCATGCTTATAGACCCAAGGATCAACTATTGTTGTGGTTTCATGTTGTTTGATACACATACCAATGAATATTCATATTTATCTATATATGTATAGATATGGGACTATATATGTGTACATATATAAATATGGACACCCATGGTGGTATTTTCCCTGTTGACAGGGATTATAGACACTGAGTTTGAATATGGTTCATGTTTGGTTTACTTATTTCTGTTCTATTCCAGCTAAGCTAAGCTCATTGTTGTTGGATAAAATTTTAGAATCACAATTATAGGTTGATTTTCAGGGTGTCCTACTGATAGTTTTTCTCATCCACACATGTGCACCTCGGTGTACATGTGGACCTTATGTCTACTTTTTAGGATGAGCAAGAGTCGCATGGTGGATTATGCAACCCTGATTTTATTACAAACTTAAACATGATTTATTACATAACATATTCACTTGATACAACATTGAAGATCAAGAGGTATAGTGTCTTTTTGGATTAGGATAATTACATAACAACTTAAAACAACAAATACGACATCTTTATTGAAAACTTCCTTTAAATGACCACTACATTCCCTAGTACTTAGCATTGCATGGGATAACCTGAGGACATGCATAAGAAAAAGGGTGAGCTATAAAGCCCAGTAAAGGAATAAACATGGAATACATGAGGAGTAAAATACATGTTAGACAATAGGCATATCAATAGATAACAAGAGAAACATGAACATAAAGGCATGATAAAGCATTATAATCATAACATGGAAATGTGGCAACAACACTTAACATGGAATTAGCATGATCCAAGGCTCATTGCACATGGAGCATGAGTAAATCCTCATTTCACATGAATCACAAGTAAACCCTTATTTCACTTCAATTATCATGAGTCAATACTCATTGCACATGACGTATCATGATACTATACTTTACCCAATGCATTGGAGCGCTATAAGGGCGCACCCTTCTTAAACATTTCATTTCATGCATAAGTGTGCCACATGGATCACAAAACATAGATTCATTAAAAATAATCATTTATTACATGATAAAGGAATGTGGAATTCATACATGAAACTTTATAATCAATAAGTAAATGTGCATAAAAGTGAATACCCTTGATGAGAAAATCAGCATGGTATTCACTACACAATGGCATTAGCTTAGAAAATAGGTGCAATTTTGGCAGCGTAACGGCGTGACATAAGAGTTTATAAAAATGGTTGATGAGATAGAAAGGGGTGTGTCATCATATTTACATGAAATGGAATGTAAGGGGGTCATATAGATATATTTCCAAACAATTTTAATGGAAATTAGATTCATGAAACAAAAGTATTTCTTGAATGTAAATGAGGAGAGAGAAGTTCCTTTTCGAATTTCGGCATAGTAACGGGTGTACATGGGAGGAATTTAATGAGAGAGAAATGGGTCTATCATTATTCAAACAATAAGAGGGAAGTATGGGGTAGGTGATAAACCATACCCCAGCATTTATAATTTAAATTAAAAGGGAATAACAATATTAAGAAAATTGGTGAAAAAAGTGAAAGGAAGAAAAAACCCTGACTTGGAAGTGTGCTTCCAATGGCTAGAGAGAGGCTTGAGAGAGGATTATTGGGAGCCTGGGGCACCTTAGGAGGATTCTAGAGATATTAGGGCAGTGTTTGGACGAACTCCAAAGGCTTTTAGTGAGGAGGAAGTGGGGGCTTTGGTGGGTTTATATAGGAAAGGTGAAGGAATTCTTTATTATTTAGGTTTGGGACCCCTTACATTAAACTAATCCAAACCACAAACCAGCCCATGGTTTTTTATCATGGTTTTTGGAAAATGAAATTAGAAAAAAAAATATTTTATAAGGCCAAAGTCTGAAATTCTTAAAATAATGGGGTTTCTTATGTGGAGGTGAGTCACACTCCCATGGAAAACAATTTAAAAAGACAAGATGTTTAATAAGTATTGAGGGGTCCATTAATGCTTTGTAAAATAAGTCAAACAAACCCAAAATCACATTATTTTAATGGTAAAACATATATTGGCCAAAAATAAAGCTTATAGTATTTTATTATATAACTATTTGGTCATTATGATGTCATAAACCACATTATATATTTAAACGGTATTTAATTTTTACCAAAAAATTTCACTGTCTCAGAAAATTATGAAAAATTCACCATTGGATAATTTCGACGTCCTAATTCTAGAAATAACATATATTTTATCTAAATAATTTTCCAAATATGTTAATTTTCACTTTTAAAATAAAAACCGGTATTTATAAAAAATTCACGGGTTTTGACAAAAATGGCTTTCAAACCTTAATAAAAATTAAAATTATATTCATAAAATTATAAGATCATTTATATTCAATAAAAATTAATTTAAAAATAAGAATATTTTATTAAAATATTATTTAATTCAAAAATCCATTAATTTAATCAAATGGATTCCTTAATTAAATAATAACTAAAAACACTATTTGTACTTTAAAAACTATTTACAATGTATAAATAATGACAAGAAGGTATATTATATACAAAAATAATGTAATGAACATTGTACTAGTGATTTGTTATATAACCCATTAAAACAGCTGCATAAGAGCTAAGGGTGAGGTGTGAGATGGTGACAGACTCTTGGGGGGGGGGGGGGCTCGGATAAATCGCTCGTGTGGTAATCTCTATCAAATTCCACTTTTCCTGTAGGTGGTCCCGTTCGATCTTGACAGGATGAAGCTCAGCTTGGGCTTGGTCAAGAGTGAAGCCCAAGGATGCCACCTCTTTTCCGAGCTCTGATAAATGGGCTTCGTATAGGGAAATTCTACTGGATGAGGCCATCGCCTCCTTTTACTGAGTAAATTGGATTGGTTAAATCCCTATATTTATACTAATCATGTGATCACTATTCAGTGACTATAAAAGCAAGGGTCACAATTCTTAAAATAAAGCCAAAGAAGTTGACATCTTATATAAACATTTTACAAAAAGAGATATTTAACTAGATCAAGAGGGATTTTCCAATAATGAAACTTTGGATCGTTACATGGATAGGGTTGAGGTCCAATGTTGCATGATCGAGTGGAGAATATCAAGTGGTTCTACTGATCGAGATGGTGTAGATCGATAGTCTCTTGAGATCAGGTATGTGGGTTGGCTTGGAGATAGTATTAGAGGCATGTACTTTTACTTTCAGTTTCATTTGTACTTGTATCTGTATGGTCAGCCATGTGGGTGATCAGTGTTGTATTTTAATGGATAGTCATTTGGGTTTTTACAGAATTTTACTATTATATCTTATTCTACTTTATTTATTTATTTCTTCTGCACTCTGTTTAATTTCTGATGTGTATGATACGTTGTTATTTCTGATGTTTTCTTACACTTGTAAGAGGTCATAGTCTACCCACTATCACACCCCATACCCTTTCTACTAGTTGGCAGCCTCTGGTGTATGAGGAGTGATACTTGAGGCCTTATGGAAAACCGGCTTGGAGAACCAGTTTAGTGGCTTTCAGGTCAGGATGTTACAAAATGGTAACAAATGAGATTATTTTTCTGGTCTTTACTATTTGGTATATGGTAGACATAAGTATTTGGAATGTGTCAGAACCTGTGATGGATATGGGATGGGTGTGTCAAGAGCACATGTTCTAGTAAGAATTCTTGGTTACCAATGTTTGGGATTGTTGTACTAATTTTGATGTTATAATTGTTTATGATTTTATCCTTGAGTGACGCACATGTTGTGTGTTGGTGTTTTCATTTACTATGGATCTCTGTCTCTGGGCCATTTATAAGAGGCAATAGATGGATTTTAACTCTTGGCCAGAAAAGGCAAGAGGAATGTCATTCATCATACTATGCACTAATGATTCACAACATATATTCCTTATTGTGTAGGTTTTTACTGACAATTGAGACCTTTGGTTCTGCTTACACGTACTTTTTTCTATGATTTTAGGTTAGGTTCATCAACATTGGGGAATTTTTGTGGATAGGCTGATGAATCATTCCTCATATACCTCCTTTATAGTGACCTATAAGGTCGATAAGGCATGTGATTCCTTTCTATTAAACCCCTTGTTGGTCGTTGTTTCTCAGGTCTATTGTTATCTAGTCGGATTACTGAGTATGATGCCAATAGATAACAAGACATTTCTTTTGAACTAGACCTCTAAGGGGTATTTATGTGTATGGATTCCAAATGAGTGTTAGTTATTTTTCACTTCTACTTTGGTTGTGACCTCTAGGGAGCAGTCCCTTCTGGAAATTCTCGGATAGGATCAGGGCCCTCGTAGGCTGCGTTTTTCAACTTTGTCCCTCATTGGTCGTTGTGATCTTTAAATTCTATTGAGAGGTTTTAGATATTTTGGGCTTGGGGGTTTTCACTTAAGAATAAGTGGTGATGATTGTTTTATAGGGATATGTGGAAGACTTAAAAACCCTTGGTTTTAACTCAGACCCTTGTAGGTCGATGTATGTTTTGTTCTAGGGAAACCTGTTTGAGAGAGGTCATCTCATTTTTTCCAATGCCTTTATGGTGTGGAGATTTTTTTACACTCATTATTTGTTTGAGGCATAGTAGGTTCTTGAGTTTTTCATTATTCATGTTGATTCCTTCCTCTTTTAATGAGTCTCCTAGCATGTTTGCTTTTCAAGGTTGGGTTCAATGGGCAGGACAATTCGGGATCTTGGTTTGGTCGACTAGTATTTATGTTGTTTCTAATGTAGTCAAAGTTTGGGTAGAAGTTTGTGATTAGAACGATGTTGTATGTTTCAGTTAGGTGATAATGATACACACCCGTTGTGCATAGTATTGTTTGAATCTAAATTGGTGAGTAGTCAGGTGCGAGCTGAGGACTAATGTTTTAAGACTTTTCATGGGTTTAGACTCCGGAATTTGTGTCAAAATGTCCCATCATGGTATATTTTACATCATAGAATAAATAGGGTATTGTAATATGGCTGACACGTGGTTGAATCATGTCCATGTTTTGAAAGGATGGAGAGCATGGCTCAGAGGGAAATAGGAGCACATTTTTGTAGAATCTTAGTGTAATCCTATTAGGTACGATCATGTTCTATCTTGATTCATCTTGAGTTTACTGAGAGAGCATCATCCATACACTGAACTTCTTTTTCTTTCTATCAAAATCTTCTTCCCTATTGAGGAAATAACCTATTAAGGTTGTGCTCGAGGAACAGTGTAAGGAAATCCATATAGTGGTGAGTTCACCTTTGGACATTTGAGGGTGGTGACCCTCATTTTCTGTTGAACTTCATTGTTTTTCATGAGCTTTTGAGCTTGGAGTTTTATTTTAAGAAGATGATAGGGGTATTCATATGGTGGTAGAGCACCACATTAGTTTCAGTTAAACTTATTTCGTGTAGAATGAATTTGTTAATTCTTTGAGGCTGGCCTTTCAATATTCCAAATAGCTTGGTTCGACAGATGCTCGAGTTGGGATCATGGTTGTTAGTCCTTTCATCAGGCCTCTCTGGGATGAGAAGGTTTATGGTGGGGAGTTTTTAAAGACTTTTGATTTTTAGAACAAAAGTTTTAAGAATAAATATGAATATTTTCTTTTGGATTCTCTTGAGGAGTAAAATGGTCTTTTCCCTACCCTTTGTCCCAATGTAATTTTTCTGACCACTCCGTTGGTCCAGGAATAGGGATTTGACCCTAGTAAAGAAGTTTGGTGGAAATCTAAGTTGTTCAAATTTTAGTAGAATATTTAATATTTAATATTATTAAATTAAATATTAAATTATTCATGTAGGGTTTTTTGGTTATAAAATTAAAATGGAGTGTCTTATTTGGATTCTGTCTTCACCATTGAGTCCAGAATAGAGATTTTATCCTAAGAAAGGCACAAACATGAGTCGATCTCTAGGGTCAATATGACCATTGGAAACTATATTCTTAACCTTATGATCATTGTTTATAAATACAAATGATCACGATTAATTAATACAGATAGAAGAGTTGATGGACTCATACAGTAGACTCGGGCTATAAAAAGCTCATTTGTCGATGCTAGGGAAGGAGGTAGCATCATTAGGCTTTTCTCTTGACCGAGCAGAAGTCAAACTCCAACATGTTAAGAATGAACGAAATATTTTAAGGGAGAAGTTCAAGATGATAGAAATCACCACCCAGGAAATGTTGTTCGAGCCACCCCAAGATTCTACCACTATTACACACCTTACTCTTAGGTCCTATGTGGGTGTTATAAGGGGAAATTTAACAGGCCTTAGTTACATTGTGTAATCCGTTTGTACAAATAAAATTTTTATTTCTTAATATGGTAAAATTTGTGAATTTCAAATGTTAATATAAATATAGGATGAATATATTGAAGTTATATATTATTGGTGAATTTATGAAAGGTATTTTAAAATATTTCTATATAATTTAAATAATTAATAATGTGAAATGATTTTCAAAAAATGGTCTTCTATAGTTGTGATCTGTATGAAATTTAGAGTTTAATAATATTAACTTAATTGTTAGTGAAGATTAATTTATGAATAATAATATTACCTTTATGAATATTAATGTGACCCATAGACTAGTAACCTCACTTAATAAAGTATAAATATAATTTTGGCATCATGAATTGTGAAGTGATATAATAGCTTAAGTAAATAATTGTTTCAAAAATATTACTATTTTTATAGTAAATAGTGTTTTACAAAAAAATAAAATATCAAATAATTAGAAAATAGTTTTCATAGAATGGAGTTCATTGTTTAATTTAGAAAATCAATATTAGGTTAGGGTGAATTTAGGATATTTTTATAAAATGTTTTGTTTTTCAGTGAATAGTAAAAAATACAGTTTTGGGTTTCGCTGTGCATAATGACATCATTGATGTCATAATCCTGATGTAATAATTCTGGTCGAATTATATGAAGTAAGATATGTTATTAGCTGTCCCAATTTTCTAATATCATGGGAAAATACCATGGGAAATACCAAGGTTTTTCAAATACCAATAATGAAGAGTCCCATGTAAATTAAAAAAATATTCCCTCACTTATTCTATAAATACCAACCCATTCATTCATTACATTGATTCGAAATTCCTCCTAAATGAAGATCTGGACTTTATACCACCCAAGGAGTCCTCCCAAGGTTCCCACAATCCCCCCAAGGTCCTAACCATTGAGTTTTGGAAGTTACTCCTCAAGATAAGGGAACCTTTCACCCTCCTCTTTTAGTCATGAAATCCTTTATTTTATATCTTATAGTATCTATTTTGTTATGTGGACGTAGGTTCATAAATATCCTTATTGTTTTACATTTTATTTCCATATTACGAGAGACCCTTTCCTCTCTCATCAAATTATTTTCTGAATTTTTAAGTGGCACTGTTACGCTGCTGAAGTTTCATAAGAAAATCACATCTTCTCTTGCCTTCCAAGTTTCCTTTTCATGTGGTTTGTCATTCAAATATCCATACCATGTTATTATATCCATTTTACTTTTTCCTGATACTATATTATGAATCTCTTATAAATGGGTGACCTATTTCCCCTCTCCTTTTAATTTTATCAAAACCATGTTGCATAGCAGTTATAGTGTACAATTTTCATCTCAAAATCTCCATATTTTCGTCAAGAAATTCCCTTATTTTATTTATGTAAATACCGAAACATATTTCATTTCTGAGGTTATTAATCTATAAATATAATTATATATTTTATTATATAATTGTCACACATATAACCCTCACCCCCTTTTCATGGGTAATAAATGACATAATGATCTTATTTTTAATCACTTTTTAAATGTCATTATTTTTACATAAAAAGAATTTTATTTATTCTATTTGGGTTATTTATGAAATGTTTGATTATGATCTATGTGGATCACATGAAAATAAAGACATATTAAATGTGAAACCTAATTACACTCTAATGTATTGGGTAAAGAAATTAATCTCTATAGTTGATAAGTTTTACGACACCTTAGTGAATAACCTCGGAAATGTTTATGATACCTTAGGGTTGGACCTTGGTGATATGTTCATGAATGTATAAATTAAAAGTTTTATCCACATTTTCAAGTAATTATTCAAGTAATTATTATAATTATATGCCTATTTATCTAAATTTTCTTATTGATATCACTTAATTCACATGTAAACTGTTTCACTTGTTTTCTTTATTGGGCCTTCTGCTCACTATTTCCTTTGATTTATGTCTCCAGGTTATGAGATGAAGTAATTATACATTGGATAAACCTATGATAATGTCATGAAAGTGGAATAGAATAATATTTTATCCTTTCATGTATGATTTTCATAATTTCCTAGGCACTAGTATTTAAATATCCTATGTTTGAAAAATATAATGGAAAGTTACGTAATAAAAAGGTAGGATTCCATAGTTGGTATCAAATGCTAGTTTAGTTATTTGTGGAAATTATGATATAAAAACATTAAGAAGAACCCTATAGAAAATCATAAATATAGGAAAATGTCTTGGTATTTTTTTAAAATATTAAGTAAGTGGTTTATGAACAAATAAATCTTTGTCTGGATATGAACTAGTGGATGTGGCTCTGGAACAAATGTACCTAGGAGTGAAAACTCTCACAAGGAGTTTCGGGCATGACCTGGGGTATCCTAGTACATGATAATGGGCCTTGCTACACTTCATGTTTGACACTCCAGGGGGATATTTTTGGTTAATCATAATCATTTTATTAATCATTATGAAGGATTTATAGAGAAATTCAATTGATGTTATAGAATAATATGTTTCAGAATAATGTTCTAAAAATCCATTATAGTTAAAATATTCATAAATTAAATAAGTTTCTCACTGAGGTTTTATTGTTTTAGAAAATAAATGGATATAAAATGAACTATGAAAATGGTGACTGCAATGGACTATGCACTAACAACCATATAATGGAAGCTGGAATGGAAAAATTCATGAGAATGATGAACCAACAAACACAAGTTATGGGAAATAACTTGAATAAAGATGAGAAACAGATCTCTCCGTGAAGGGAAAAACATTATGGTGAGTCCATTATGTGTCAACGACCACCAAAATTCAGTGGATTGATTGACCCATTGATTGTGGAATAGTAGATCAGCTCTATAGATAAGATCTTTTTTGAGTTCTATTGTTCAAAGAAAGAAAAGGTCACACTGGCTATTTATCACATAGAAGGAGAAGCTGATCAGTGGTGGGAGTTGACTAAAAACATGAGGCCTAGAGTGGAGGTTGAAGGTATAGAGTAGGAAGAGTTTAGAGAGATCTTCCTCGATATATATTTCCATCGTTCGATGAGAAAAAAATAGAGAAGTTGTTTCTTGGGATAAAGCGGAAGGAGAATGAATCTGTTGGAAGCTATGAGATGAACATCACCAAACATTCCTATTACACCTCAATTTCATTCATGGATCCATATGGGAAGGTTGATAGATTCATTGGTGGACTAAGACCCCATCTGCCAAAAATCTAGTAAACTGAGACAATGATATCTATGAGGAGATCATGAGGATTGCGATGAAAGTCGAACTAGAGTTTAGTGAGACATAGTGGTCTTAGAAATCCAATGAAAAGAAGAGACCAATAGAGTACATATTAGGGAGGACCTTTGTTTAGGGAAGAAGATGCATGAAAGTGAAATTCCCCACGTATAATAAATGTGGGAGGAAGCATCCGGGGAACTTCCTACTCATGAGGGGGAATTTCTACACGTGTGGAAGAGATGACCATATTGCATATAATTTTTGTAGTGAGGTGAATTCCCATTTTACAAACACTAACGACAATAGTAATATGGTGAAATCCCTACTTTATGTCTAATGCTATAAGTGTGTAAAACATGGGAACGTTGACAATCACTATCCAAATCCGAGGGTAGTGGAGGGGAACCACCATCAGCCTCATCAAATGCCAAGGGAACAAGGTCTTGCTTTTTCTATCATGACAGCTGGTATCGAAGCTCCAAATGATGTTTTGATAGGTACTCTTGTTGTTCTCTCAAATCTAGGAATTGATTTTTTTGATTTTTCTTCTATGTATTCCTTTATTTCCTATATGTTTTCATGGAATTTAGAATCAACCCCTAAATTTCAAAAAGTAGAGTTTTTAGTCCAGACTCTTGGTGGGATTATCCAAGCATATTCAGTGTTAAAAACTATAGTGATTATTTTAGTGAGCACAATCTTATCACAAATATAGTAGTCATTCCCATGCTAGAATTCGATATTATACTAGCGATAGACTGGATCTCAATGTATAATGCTAAGATGAAAAGAGTAAGAAAATAAATATCAGTAGTCTTGAATGGAAAACCTACAGTTATCTTCCAATGAGAGATATCTCAACCAGATCATTATCAATAAGAACCTCATATATCCTACTTTATGGAGATGATCATTGAAGAAGAAGATGTAAATGATAGTATAAAGATATAAAATTTCCCCATCATGCAAGAATACATTGACATATTTCATGAGGGGTTACGTAAACCTCCCCCAAAAAGAGTGGTAGAGTTCTTCATTGAACTCATACCAATATCTCATCTAATTTCAAATACCCCATATAAGATGGAAAATGTGGAGCTGGCAGAATTAATGAAACAACTCCAAGATCTTTTGGAGAAGGGGTTTATCCAACTGAGTGTGTCTCCTTTAGGATAACCTGTTCTATTTTTAAATAAGAAAGATGTATCAAATGAGTCTATTCATTGATTATAGATAACTGAACGAGATCACAGTAAAGTAAAAATACCCTCTTCCATGAATTTATGACATATATGACCGACTTTGTGGGGTTCAATTCTTCTCTAAGATTAATCTTCAACATTTTTATCATCAATTGAGGGTGAAGAAATAAGATATTCCAAAAAACTACCTTTAGATCAAGATATAGGCATTATTAGTTTGTTTTCATTCCCTTAGTACTGACTAATTCTCATACTATTTTTATGGATTTGATGAGTTTAGTTTTTAAGGACTACCATGATAACTTTGTGGTACTTTTTATTGATTATACTTTGATATATTCCAAAATTCACGACGATTATGAGGATAAAATAAGGATTATTTTTCAAACAATACAGAGGGATATGCTTTTTGGAAAGTTTAGCAAATTTGAATTTTTGTTACAACAAGTTTCTTTCTTGGGGAACATTGTAACAAATGAAGAAATGATAGTCAACCCTAAAAAGAAAAAACTTGTTCAGGAGTGGCCTCAGCCTATAAAATAACTAATATTCATATATTCTCTGAAATAGAGGGATATTATATGTGGTGTTTGGAAAACCATTAATGAAATTATAATCCATTAACCAAGTTAACTCGAAAATGGGTCGTGTTCATCTAGACAATGAAGTGTGATGAATGTTTCCAAGAGCTGAAGAAGAAATTTGTTACCACACATGTGTTAACGCTACCCTCATATGGAGAAGGATTCATTATTTTTTTGCGATGCATATTTAAAAGGGCTTGGGTGAGTCCTTATGAAAAATGAAAAAGTCATTGCTTAAGCATCTCAACAATTGAATACTCTTGATAAGTGTTATCCTACGCATGATCTTCATCTAGTTGTGGTTGATATATATCTAAATATATAAAGGAACTGTCTTTATGTGGAGAAATGTTATATATACACAGAACATCATTGTTTGAAGTTTATTTTCACACAAAAGTAATTGAACATGAGATAGAGGAGATGGATGGAACTTCTTAAAGGCTATGATAGTTTAATTCATTATGATCCCAAAACAGAAAAAAATTCACTGATTCATTAAGTATGAAATACCTAGTTGTTTTTTCCATGATGAGGATTCAAAGAGATCCCTTGATCAAAGACCTAGTGAAAATGCACATGAGAATTATAAGGGAAGTGACATCATCAACACTATCCCAAAATATTGCTCAACCATCATTACTAGAGAAGATCAAGAATGTTTTTAAAGAAGATCCTTTTTTATAAAAGAAGTCTGAGGTACTAAAGAATGAGAAGCTCCCTGAGTTCAATATTGATAAAGAAGGTGTTCTGAAATTTCTTACAAGACTATGTATCCATCTATTCTGGAAATAAAAGAGCTGATTGATGAATCTCATAGCTCTACTTTGTCTATACATTAGGAAAGCATGAAAATGAATAGGGAAATTTTTTATCTTTATTAGTGGGATAATAAGAAAAGGAAGATTGATGAATACACTTCAAGGTTCCAAGTATGTCAGAAAGTGAAGGAAGGGTGAAAACTTCTTAAAGGGGTATTTAAACCACTACCCATACCGGCAAGGAACTAAGACAATATCATGATATACTTATTCATTAGTCTCCTAAGAACATCCAAAGGAAACAATGTGGTATGGGTTATTGTGGATCCTCTCAATAAGACTTCCCATTTTATCTCTATTTGGGAAGGCTTTTCTCTTGATCAACATTCTTGGATTTACATGAAGGAAGTGTTAATGCTTCATGGAGATCCACATTCTATTGTATTTGATCATGATGTAAGTTTCAAAACAAAATTATAGAGAATTATTCAACATTATCTGAGTACCGAATTGAATTTTAGTACGGCCTATCACCCCGAAACTAATAGAGAATATGAAGGTATAATTAAAACACTCGAGGACATTCTAAGAACATGCTCAATAGAATTTAAAGGTGGTTGGGATCAATATATTTCATTAGTTGAGTTCTATTATAACAACATCATCCACTCAATCATTTAAATGGCACCCTTTAAAGATTTATATGGGATGTGATGTAGAAATCCATCTTTTTGGGATAAAGATTGTGATATAAAGCTTTTTGGGCTTGGTCTTGTGTAAGAGATGACACAAATGGTCCATGCCATCCAGCAACACATTAAGGCTTCTCAGAGTTAGAAAAAGTGTTATGCCGACAAACATTGATGGGACATGGAGTTTGATGTTTGTTATAATGTATTTCTTTTAATTTCACCATGGAATGGATTAATGTGGTTATGAAGAAAGGGAAGCTCAACCCTAGGTACATTTGCCCCTATGAAACCCTTGATTGCATAGGAGGAGTGGCCTATTGTCTTGAACTTATTCCAAATCTAACACAAGTTCATGATGTCTCCCATGTATCCCACTTAAGGAAGTAAATACCTAACCCTTAACATGTAATAAATCCACAAGTGGTGCAACTGGAACATTACTTATCTTGTGAGGAGCAGCCATTGGAGATCATGGACTGTACAGATATGGTTTTATGAAACAGGACTACCCACCTTTTTAAGGTGTTGTTGAGAAACCAAAAATGTGAAGAATCCACATGGGAACCAGATGAGTCTATGAGGCATAAGTACCCACACCTTTTATCCTCAGAGGGTACGAGTTAAAATTTCAGGGATGAAATTTCTAAAGGGGGAAGAATGTAACAACCCAAACTTTTGAATAATATTTGTTTCCTAAATTTGTGTGTTATTTAATTTTATACTCAATAAAACTATATCCTTTAATTAATTAAGTGAGTATAATTAAAATGAGACCATTGGGTTTAAAATTTTATATGACCATTGGTCAATATCACCGTTGGAATCTATACTCTTAATGTTATTATCATTGTTTATAAATACAAATTCTCGTGGTTAATTAATATAGAAAGGAGAGTCGATGGCCACATCTAGTAGACTCAGGTTGCGCGAAGTCCGTATATCGAAGCTTGGGAAGGAGGTAGCATCATTGGGCTTTTCTCTAGACCAAGGCCAAACAGAACTCCAACATGTTAAGCATGAACAGAATCGTTTAAAGGAGAAGTTCAAGGTGATAGAAATCACCACTTTGGAATTGATTTCCGAGTCACCCCATGATTCTATAACCATTGAACACCTTACTCTTAGGTCCTATTTAGGGGCTATAAGGGACTATGTAACGAGGCCATAGTTACTTTGCATAATCCTTTTGTATAAATATTTTTTTTTTCTTATTATAGTAAAATTTGTGAATTTAAAATGTTAAAATAAATATATGATGAATTTATAGAAGTTATAAATTATTGGTGAAATTTGGAAACCGTATTTTAAAATATTTTGGTATATATTAAATAATTAATAATGTGAAATGATTTTCAAAAAATGGTCTTCTACTGTTGTGATTATTAAGAAATCTAGAGTCTAATAAGATCCACATAATTTTTGGTGAATTGTAAATTATGAAAAAATAATTTTACCTTTATGAATATTAATGTGGCCAATAGAATAGTAACCTCACTTAAGAAAGTATAAATATATTTTAGGCATCTTTAATGGTGATGTTATATAATAGCATAAGTAAATAACTATTTCAAAAAATATTAGTTAATTATTACTATTTTTGGGTAAATGGTGTTTTTCCTTAAAAAGAAAATATCATCTAATTATAAAATTATTTTAATAAAATGGGGTTCATTTTTGAATTCATAGCATCTATATTAGGTTTCAGAGAATTTGTGATATTTTTATAATTTTTTTTTGATTTTCAGTGAATAATATATATATAGTTTTGATTTTCGGTGTGTTTAATGACATCATTAATGATGTAATAATTTTCATCGACTTGTTTATAGTAATATATGTTATGAGGTGTCTCAAGTAGATGATACCAAGGGAAAATACCATGGTCAATCCCATGGTTTTCCAAATACCACTAATGAGGTGTCCCTTGGAAATTTAAAAAATATTCCCTCACTTTTTCTATAAATACCAACACATTCCTTGATTCCTTTCATTTAAAATTATTCCTCAATGAATATATTGTATTTTTATCTCCCAACGAGTCCTACCAAGGTTCCATCAAGCCACCCAAGGTCCCAATCATCGATTTTTTGATGTTACTCTTCAAGGTAAAGGAACCTTTCACCCTCCTCTTTTAGTCATAATGTTTTTTATGTAATGTCTTCTAGATTCCATTTTATTTTGTGGGGGTATGTTATTATATATCCTTAGTACTGTCCATTTTATGTTCAAATTATTAGATACCATTTCCTCTCTCATAAACTGATTTTCTAAATTTTTATGCGATGTCATTGGGCAGCCAAATTTTCGTAAAAGAAATCACATCTTCTCTTTTATTTCAAGTTTTCTTTTTCATGTGGTAAGTCATTAAAATAGCCATAACATTTTATTATATCCATTTTATTCTGTCCTTAAACTATATTATGACTCTATTATGAATGGGTTACCTATTTCCTCTATATTTTTAATGTTTTATAAAATCATGTTCCATAGCTGTTATACTGGAGAATTTTCGTCCCAAAATCTCTATATTTTTCTCATGAAATTACCTTATTTTATTTATATGAGTACACAAACCTATTTAATTTCTACAGATATACATAAACATATAAAATTGATATATTTGATTCTGTAATTGACATACATATGACTCTCACTCCCTTTCCATGGGTTATAAATAAAAAAATTATTTTATTTTCACGTACTTTTTAAACATCATGATTTTGACCTGAAACCAATTTATTTTATTCGCTTTGATTTATTTATGAAATTATTGATTATTATGTATTTGGATCACACGAAAATATATAAATATTAAGGGTTCACCCTAATAGCACTTCAATGCATTGGTTAAAAAAATTAACCTCTAGAGATGACATGTTTTACGATACCTTTGTGAATAACCTTGGTAATTTTTATGAATCATTCAGGTTGGACCATGGTGATATGTTCATGAATGTATAAATTAAATGTTGTGGCCAAATTTTAAATTTATGACTAAGGTTATTATTATTATGATATTCCTTTTTATCTGCATTTTCATATTGATATCGCTCAAGTTCACAAGTGAACTGTTTCTCTTGTTTTCCATACTGGGTCTCATGCTCACCCTTTCTTTTGATCTATGTCTCCTGGTTATGAGATGCAGTAATTAAACTTAGGATGAACATATGATGATGCCTTATAAGTGGATTATAATAATGTTGTATGTTATCATGTATTATATTCATGATTTCCAAGATAATAGACTTTAAATATCCTCAGTTTGTAAAAGGTAAAGGAAATTTATGTAATAAAAACGCGTGATTCCATATTAAACACTCTAGAAAATATTGATTTATTTAAAATATATTTATTATTTTTATATATTGTTAATTACATGAAATATGAAGTTTATATTTTTTAAACACAAAAATAATATTATCTTTTGTAACATGAAACACTGATTTCTCATTGTGTTACACATAACACTGAATTTGTATTGTGTCATAGAAAACAACGAGTTCAAAGAAAACATGGAATATTATTAAAATGTTATCATCTAATATTATAGTTTCACATATAAATTAGAATAGTGGGTACATGTAGTATTAAATAAATAATTAAAACATATGGTGTACACATGTATATAGCCTTAATTCTTTTGTGACTATTTAATTAGAAAATAAATGAAACATTTTTCAAAAAAATGTTTTTTATGAAAACAAATAAATTTTATCTCTATGAATTATAAAAACACTTTAAGTGAATTATTTTAAATAAATTTATATATATTATGTTTAATAAACTATATAATATTATTCTTATGAGTTTTATAGACAATTGATAAAAATTAATCCAATTTTTCTCTTAAAAATATATTTTTTAATAAATAGTTTTGTTCCCTATTTGTGTAAAATATTTTTAAAAAAATTTATTGAAAGTTAATAAAAATATATTTCCAAAAATTAATATAAATTTTAAAATAGAAATATAAAAATAATCTTATGGATAATGTTGATAATTTTATAAAAACCTTAATTTTTAATAAAGAGTGAAAAAACTAAATATTAATGGAAAGCATCCATTTTGATAAAATTATTTATAAATAAATATTAAATATTAAATTGTTTTAAAACTAATGATTTTTCAAATATATATCTATTAATCAAATTAAATTCACTTTAATCATTTTAAAATTGAAATTGTATAGAAAAACGTTTTAATCATTTGGACATTTTCACTTTGAAAACCATTATACTCATCACGTGTGGGAGATTAATTTTAAATAAAATATTTCCACTAATTTAAATTGATTTCGAAAAAATTGATTTAATGTTTATAATTATAAAAAATTATATTATATAATAAAATCAACTTAATTTATTACCAAAATTAATATTGAAAACTATAAAAAATTAATACAATGGTTATGTTTAAAATGGGTTTATGGGGTGTTTAAACTTATACAATAATGGTAAAAAATGACCCAAAACATGTCTAAATCCTATTGTTTCAAAATATTTCAATAATATTATTCAAAATTTTAAATAAAAGTTATTTTATATATATATTTTTTGAAATGGATTTATTATTTAAGGGTATTTTGGGATATTTCCAAGTAGTTTCTTAGTGGGTTCATTTCACCCACATATAAATGTTCACCATGATCATTTACTTATTAAAACAAATAAATCCATTTTTTTCAAAGAAAACATAACCTAATAACATATCCAAATATATCATCTCTTTCTAGAAGACTTATTTTGGATATAAATCCATCATATGGAGGGTTTTTTGTAAACCTAAGTAGGAACCTTAAGAAGAGGTAATGTTCGTCAACATGCATTTCTATTTTATTTCATAATAAATATACATAAATTATTATTATACTAATATTATATAATAATATCCTTATCTTCCACATACATATTTTTTTTATTTCAATGTAATGTCCTGCAACTATTTCCACATTCATAAAATGGGTTTAAAATCATCTTTCGTGTGTATGACAGACAATCGCCTCTAGAACAGATGTCATTAATTTTTTCCATTACATCCTCTAATAGATGGACATAATTATATATATATATATATATATTGGAAATTATTACTCTTATAGAATTATTATAATAGAAATATCATATTACTTTTCATTTTCTCAGAATTCGAAGACATTGCTCATATGTATGACGAACTACTGCCTCGTAAAGTGATCTGATTCATTCATGCTTTACATGGGAGGTAATATAGATGATTTTAATTAAAAAAATATATATATATTAAATAAAAATGATTCTTTAATGATATTAGATTAATTAAATTTCAATATTCCAATATGTTTTGAAATATGAAACAATGTTCATGCGTTTGTACAACCTATTGACTCAATGAACAGTGTATTCCATTTCATGTATCTATATGTTATAGATTTATATAAATACATATATAATGAATTTAATGTATTTTTATCACATTGTTATAATTTTGGATATTGTGGATCCATGACCAATGTAATAATACTTTAAATAAAAGAATTATTCATCTATTAAAAGCAACAAAATTATTACCCAAAACGTGACATTAACGTAAAATTGTTAATAAAATTTTAAAAAAAGGTAATAAGTAATTATTATATGGTATTTTATATATATATATATATATATTAAATTTTCGATAATTTATTAATAATAATTATATATTTATTATATATGGGGGTTGAATGAGTATAAAGGAAGTCAAACAGAATGTTATAAATTTCTAGTATCTCTTTAATTTTTGGAAGACATGGGAAAATTCACCACTAGTTTATTTTGTGTAATGAATATACTAACACATTTACATGTTATATCCAGAATAAAATTGTTTTTAATATATTTAATCTTTTATTTAATTTTATTATTTACTAGTTATTAGGATTCATAAGACAACTAAAGTGGTAAGGGGTTCCTCTCTCACATTTTCTTTTTGTGAGAAACATCCAATATTAGACAAAAAATTATTTTATGTTCCATATATAATATCCTAGAACTTATATTATCATTATTATATATAAAAATAATAGAATTTTACATTTCCATTTTATTATATTTCTTTCATGGGGGTCGAAATTCTAATTTTAACAATTCTGTATGTGAAATCTGTCAATATTTTCTATCTTTGAGACATATGTTATGTTATAAACCTATATTATTTAAAGATGTGTATATAAAAACCCTTTGAAATTTAATATAATAAATTTATTTATCATCGTGATATTTTAAATTCCATTTTATTTTCTACCTTAATGGGTATTTTTTCAATGTTACTAAAGAATTAATTAATTTATTTTATAATGTCAACATTTTTTGGGACTGTTTCTGTTTTTGTTTCCAATTATAAAATATAACGATAAATATATAAAGAAAGCTAGGAATATTATTATCTTCTAGTTATTAAGGATATCTTCCTGTAATATTATCATTGTTTCACTCTTTTCTACATTAAATAATTGATCAATTGTTTTTATAAAAATATGAATTTTTTTTTATTTTTGGTTGGAAAATATATTTTCATCCAAAAAATGTTTTAATAAAAAAATTTAAAATTATCCTCTGATTTGTAAAATAAATTTTTACCAATTTTTTACTTCTTAAATGTTTTTTAAATGACTCTTTATTTCTCTTCCCAATTAATTCCCCTTAGTATTTTACCAAAAATGTGAATGGAATCATTATTTTAATGTTCATTATGATAATAGTATTTATAGATTTCATGAACAATCAATGATTTCATGCTTTCCATACTGGATTTCAAGTTTAAGTTCAAATAAAAGGATTCCCGAAATGATTTATTTTTTAAAAAGATTCAAAGCGTAGATTTTATTTTCCTAAAGATATGTTTTATATTATTTTTAAATATTCAATTATATTTTTTAAGGTTATTTTAAAGTAAATTTATTTTAAAAAAATTGAATGAATTAAAAAGTTTTTTTCAAAGCCAAAAGTATATTTTGATATAGAAGTTTTTAAATTAATATAAATCACCCTTTAGACATTTTTCTTTAAAGTATATTCAAAATGTTTTATGAATTTTTATTTTAAAAAATTATATTCAATGATAATTTTTCATCCTCAAGAATTGGTCAAAATGATCTATATTTTAAAAAATATTTATATCTAAGATGATATCATGTGATTTAAATTTTTCTTTACTTGGTAAAATAACCAAGGATACCATTCTAATTCTTTCATTTAATGGTTTTTGTTGAAAATATGATTATGAAATTTGTTTCATTATAATGGGTTATTCCATGAAAAATTTATAATGAATCTAACTTCCTTTCCAAGAGTTATTCTACGATGAAATAGTGAAATTATTATAAGAACAATCCATTTTACATAGGTTATGATATGATCAAATGTTTATGAAACCCATTTCATTTCATGGATTATGCAATGATGAATGTTTTAGGATATTTTGGTAGACATATGTATGAATTTAATTATGTGATAGGAAGGACCAAGACCTCCATTGAATTAATTGGGTAATGTTAAATGTTATATGATATCAGAGAGTACAAGGGTGTTTATTTCATACCCAAAAAGGAGGGTTTATGGGTGGTCATGAAATCCATAAAAATTATGTACGAAGGTGGTTAGCCCAATCTCAATGAAGGTGCATAGGTGGTTATCCTTAGTCTAATATGTTATGAATGTATTAGTGGTTAGAATTAAAATGGGATTTTATATAATTATATTTATTCCACAAATATATGTCCAATTCCTGTGTTATGATCTAATGGCTCATGTTCACTAATTTACTCATAATTCATATCTTATGAACTGCTAATATTTTTGACATGAATAATGATTATGATATTATATATGTATGGTATGAATTTCAAATTTTATTTTCATGTTCTCCTACTATTATGTACATTATATGATTAAATATTTACCCCATTTACCCCAACATCGAATATGTGTTCATTAATTCATTTATTTCAATTCCTGAGGTTAGGAAGAATGTTTTTAGGTAGTGTGTGTTAATGAATAGTACTAAATTGGAGGATCATTATGGGATAAATTTAAATATTTTAGGATTTTAAAATTTTGAGTCCCAAAATTTCAAATTCACTAAACTCTTACGGTCTTCATGTGTTTTTTAATGTTTTGATTATTTATCTAAAAATATTTTATATCAATGTATGAGAATCATGGGCCTCTATAGTTAAAATTTGTGGGAGGATTATTTTATCATTGGAATATATAAGGAGAAAATATTAGTGTGACCCATAGGTATAGTTATAAGGATATGTTGATGGATTTATCTAGGGATTAGTCTGTGAATGATAAAAGAATGGTAAAATGTCTTTATATTTTGATAATAGATAGATTTAGTGGTTTCGATGATATTAAATCCTTCTCTGGATACTGTAGGTGTATGTTTCTCTAGAACTTAGGTTTATTTTTTTCATAACTAAAAAATACTCCCACTAAGAAAGACACGATCATCACTTGGTGCATGGAAATATGCCTTGTTTGACACCTAGTTTGACTATCCTAGGTTCAATCCATGGAAAAACAAAATATAATTATGGAAACTCGTGAAGGATTTAGATAAATAATTTTTATGAAAGATCATGGTTAAACCTAATGTTTCATAATTGGAAATGTTGTTTTCATGACTCAGTCATACTATAGTTTAGTTTTCATGATTAGGTGGTTTCTAATTATGTTTACTCCTCCTCACACTATTATTTTGGTTTTATTAGATGGATAAAACAACAAGGATCCGAGTTAATAATGAGTGCAAGATAAAATGAAATGATTTTCCTCTTGAGAAACCTAATGTTAAGGGAGATGGAATGAAAAATCATGTTGATATACTTAATCAAAATTTTCAACCTATAAACCATGCCAAACATTGAGATGAAAATGAGGCAACAACATTCTATTGAGTCCTTCATAAAGAAACATCCACCTTCTTTTAGGGGTTTTTATGATCCACTAGTTATTGAGAAGTCGATAAGTACCACTAAAATGTTAATTTCCATTCTATAAATTTCAAATCATGAAATATCCATTTTTGATATTTATTTTGTACAATGTAAAGAAGAAAAGTTATGGAATCTTATTATGAATAAAATTATATAAGAATAAATATAATCTATGTAATGGGAATATTATAAGGGGATATTTAAAATAATATACTTACCTCCTATTATATGAAAAAATATGGAAAAGTAATTCCCTGAACATAAGAAAATTAATGATGAATAAATGGGTACCTGAATTTTTTTAAGACAACAATGGTATTCTTCTCATTTAACCAACATACCTTAAATAAAATATGATTGATTCATTGGTGGGCTCATTCTATGTATTCAAAATGATATTGCTATGGGATAATTAATTAGATGTGAATTTATTGATAGATTTTATTTTAAGGTTGAAATTGTTGTAGGAGTTATTTACCAATATCATGGTTCTGATAAGATGATATGAATGGAATTAAATGGAAAATATAAGACCCAAAGAGAGAATAATATTAGGTTTACATTATTATAAATGTGTAGGAATAATCATGGGTAAAATTTTCTTAAGAGGACTAATAAATTCTTATGGAAAGGAAGGTTATAGAGAAGATGAATTCTAATGTGATGGGAAAAGGCTAGATAATTATGAGAATTGGGATAAATCAATTTATAATGATCCCCTCAAAAATTGGTTTTTAAATTTCAAGTAGTTTTGTAATTATCCTGAATAGTTTCCAAATCTAAGGGGTAATAACTATTTTGATGCCGAAAAACATTTAAGAGAATCGAAAAAGGGGAAATTATTAAACAATGATGGTATTGGTGAATCATAATAATAATAGAACACTAATCCTCCTCTCCTTAGTAGAGAATTTCATATTTCATATTGTATGAATGATACTTATGAAAATATTATTATTAATCCATTATTGATCTTTCATTTTATTATCTCCCTCTATATGAATTTTGTAATAAAAAAATTATAACATCATATGACCTAAACTCCCTAATCCTATGATAGAATCTATAACATTACATTTTTGGAAAGGATTCCAATAATTGCGACCCAATTTTATCAATTGTTCCATAAAACATCAAAAGGAAAACATGGATCACATACATTTTGGAGGATATTTTATGATTTGAGTTTTATAGAATTAGGAAAAACTATAATATAAACACCTCACATCAATTTGGACTCATAAAAAAATGGTTCATAATGTCAAAAATTATCTCCCATTATACCCATCACTTCACAATAAGTCATCAACATCATCTTTAAGAAATCCTTTATAGATAAAAATCATTAAAAATAATTCTACAAAAATATGGATAAAAGGACACATAAGAAGGGTGGGAACAGATGCCCAGTAAAGGTAAAAATAATAAATAAAAATTCAATGACATAGAAGAGAATACATGTGAATAAGGGTATGATGAAATAATATCCGTGCATGAGTGAATAATAAAATAACTAATACTCATAATTACTTGGACAATAAAATATGAACGAATGGAAAATTCATGCATCATCAGAATCAATAATCATGATCCTTGTAATATCAATACTTATCAAAATAAACAACATAAACCCAGAGAAGAAATATAAAAATAAATTTGGTATCTTAGAGCATTATCTCGTAAAACCCTTATAGAACCCTTATATAACCCTTACTAATAGAATAACCAATATGGTCAACTTCTATCTCCAGAGCAACAAATGTGTCAGATAGCTATCAATGTATACTCATGGTATAAGCTATAACGGGCACACCCTATTCAATCTGGGTGGACTGATTATTTATAATCTCCTATAACTAAATATTCATATAATTTATGAATACTCATTTAAACAACCTTTATTATTTTCACAACAAGATTATGCCATCAAAAGAAGATAGGTTCCATAAATTTTTTTTAAAAAACATGAATAATGCATTGAAAGGACATGGGTTCCATAACAATACCTTTGACACATTACTCTCCCATGGAAATTAAATGGGTTCCATAAAAATATCATTTAAAAATTATTTACCCATAAAAAATAAATTGGGTATAAATTAGTCTCATTGAACCCTAATAAACCCATAAAAAAGAAATTGGACCCAGGACAATATCATTGAAGAAATAATAGTCCATCCAATGAAGAAATGTGGATTGTAACAAATAAATATCCCCATGGGAGGATAAATAAAAATAATTATTTTGGAAATTTATGAATGTAAATACCATTAAATTGTCATTAAAATCATTTGTGAGCTCTTTAAAAATTCCAATGCATCCCATACTACATTGAATAATTTTAACCATAAACACCCTAAAATAATAATGTTAAAATAAACATATAATACCATAAGAATTAGAATATTCATGATATGAGATTAAAATATAGGAGAATACACTCATAAAATAATATAGGTATATAACATAATAAATGTCTCAAAAAATTAAAATTGTGATAAAAATACAATACCAAATTGGTAACGTTGTTACTATAAACCCCATGAAAGAGTGACTATAAAAAGGATATACAAAATCGAATAAATTTATTTATAAGAATCACAAAATACATTCATGGGCAGTATATACACCACACAACAAAAACATTTGGTGAATATGGAATATATATCTCACAGACATAAAAGTGAGATGAGAAAACCCCTTAAAAAGATCATTTCATTGGTTTGAGAATAAAACAATGAAAAAATTATATGTGAAAAATATAAATACACTAAATAAAATTCATAAATACCTAATAATAGTATCAATTTTCATTTCATACATATTCTTGTTATAACATAACCTTTGACATAGAATCTTCTCCCAAGGAATGGAAATTGAGTTAACAAATCCCTAACAACTTGAGTAAATTTTGAATAATGATATCCCTTAAAGAATAACATCAATTGAAACATTTAATATCATGATATAAATGATACTAATGATCAAAAATTTCATAGGATAGTAGATAAACCATATAAAAGTTACTATCTGAGTAATTACAAATAGGTCTTAATGGAATGTAAATTGAGATGAAACTCATCACCTTGAGTCTGAATTGACATGATGGTCCTCTATATTCATAAAAACATTTGTTAATTATTTAATTTATTCAAAACAATTTCCAATTTTATCATTAAATTTATTTAAATTATAAACTTGTTATACACAATTACAAAATCAATAATGTTTTGGTCAGATATCCTGACCATATTCAGTTTATTTGTTAAAAAGACTAAGGTTGGTTGAGTATGGTAAATATTTGACTATGTAAAAATATCTATAAAAATAATAATTACATATTTTTCTTATTTATACATCTATTATATATGTAAAACCAATCATGAAATATGGTTATGAAAAATGAACCCATGTTACAATCATGGATACAGTAGGTCGTATGTACACATGAGTAACATTCCCATTTCTCAATTATCATTTTAAGAAGAATGTAGGTAACATTTATCATTAAATAATGATAATTATATAATAAATAACATATTATTTAATTATATATAATTATTTTTATTTAAAAGGATTCACATAATGTTGAGGTGACGATAGTCCACATATTCACAAACAACGTTATCACTTTTTCTGTTTGTGAAAGGGTAATAAAAAAATGATATATTATTTTTCTAGATACGTAATTATTTAATTAATAAAATATATATTTTCATAATATCAAAAAAAATTATTTAATCCCATCCAAAATACATTCCATGTAATATAGAATGTATCACATTGCTTTGAGGAGGAGGCAGTCCACATGCCCCCGAACAATGCTACCATATTTACACAAAATGGAAATATTGATGTTATATATAATATAAGAATTAGTTATGTATTATTTCAACATATATATCAAATATATAATATAGAAATATATTTTACATCATATTTATAAATAAATAAAAAACAAACAACATTGTTTCGTGAGGCGGTAGTCCACGTACACACAAATGGTTCTTTTATTACACATTTTATCGAAGTTTGTCCATGTTTATCTAGAAACCATAACATAAAAAAATATAAGTATATTTATGATACATATTATATTATATAATGATGTAATAATATAAAATTAATGGGTGGATAATGAAATTAGACATAAATTCACATTGAAGAATGTTAACTCTGTTTTCAGGTGACTCTTTTTTGTTTTCACCCAAAGGCTTCCTTGGGGGGCTTTATGAACAATATTAGGACTCAAGGGTTAGGTGAAATATGTTGGGAGATTAATTTTTCTAGGATTGTAAAATCCAAATTTCATTAAAGGTGTGAATAAATCCAGGATTTTGAGTTCCATTTTATAGTAGAGGGGGAGCAGTATTCTTGTAAATATAAAATGGTAAACACTATATAGAGGTATCCCTTACATATGTTTCTGACAATAATGATCCCAATTTGATACCATAGGTTATATGATAGATGAAATTTCATCCTATGGATTTGGAGCAAGTTTAGAGTAAATTTTAACTCTTAATGTTAATCTTTAACAACAATGTAAAAACATTTTTACTTTAATGACATTAATTATTTTTAATTGTTTTCAATAATATTTTTGATAAAATAATAAGTTGAAATTATTTTAAATTTTACATTTTTAGGATTCAAAATATTGAATCCTTTTTTGATAATTCCAATAACATCAGTGGTTGAAATTTATTTAAAATTAATCCTATAGATGGGATGACAGATCGGTTTTTTAAACTGAATATGCCAAATAGTTTTCTAAGTTTTGATATAAAATTTCATTGAAACATTGTTTAAAAATAAATAAATTGGTTTAAATGATATAAAATTGTTCTAATTTTACTTTCAAAAAATTAAATATATAATTTCACACTACAAATTATTTATAAAATAAAAATCCATTTTTGATTACAATTTTTTGTCATTCACTATTCATCAAAATATAAAAGTTCTCATAAAAATTCCAAAAATAACCCAAAGTAAAATTTTAAATTAATATTTAAAAAATTATGTTTATTTTTTCATATAAAATTGATAAATATGTCAAAATAATAATTTTAAAATATGTTCTCTAAATAATGACCCTTAATTTTCAAACATTAACATTCCGTATTATTTTTGGAATTCTTAATCATTATAAAAATAGATTCCCAATGACTGTAATTGTTCCAGTGCCCTTGGAAACATGGAAACATAAACACGAGTACATGATATGTCTATATTATCTCCCCTTCGGTTCTCCAAGACTATAACCCCTCTTAGATATATCACACAAAAAACATATCTTCATAACCTGGGGAAGAAAACATTATAGGGGTGAGCTCATTTGCTTAGTAAGGGAGAATGAGGGCGATATATAAGCATACTCATGAGCTTAAGGGTATGATAAATTGATCAATAAATAAAATGATCATACCCTATATATTAAAGATACTAAACATAATTCATTGAATAAATCATAGAAGTTCATAAGACATGAATCATAACAAAAAAATAACATAAGACATGAAAGCATTATATAGGAATAAAACATTAAAATATAGAAGATACATAAGAATATAATAAACCTATGTGAAGGTAGCCTACCAGGGACTTTGTAACATGTTGTTAATATGTTAATCATCCATGTACCTTCTTCAGGCATGGGATTCCCTCTCAGGTACCCTCTTGTTTTAGGATTGGGATATCCTCTCATGTACCCTCTTGTTTTTGTCTAGGGATTTTCTCCCACTTACCCTCTTGATTCAGGCTTTGGATGTCCTCCCAATTACCCTCTATCATCAGGACTGAAATTTCCTCTTGTGTACCATCTTGTTTTGGTCTTGGTATGTCCTCTAGCTTACCCACTTATTTATATCTTGGGATTTCTTCTCATGCACCCTTTAAGATCCTAAAACATTTATGATTACCCAATTAATTTTAGGGATATAAATGTCTTACCCTTTTCATAGTGGAATCATACATGCATGTTCCACAAAATCATAAAAAATCATATCATAACCTATAAAATTAAATTGTTTTCATAAAAATTAAATTATGTCCTAATGTTTGGATCAATATATAGGTTTCATAATACTTTCATCAATAGAATAACCTATGAAATAGATAAAAATTTCATAAACATGTAACCCATGAAATATAAATGGATTTCATTAACATAAAATCCATGAGATAAAAACAGGTCTCATAAATCCCATAACATTCAGCACAATACATTTAGAGAAAGAATATGAATGGAACCTTTAGAACATTTCCTTGTAAGGGATGAGTAACATTAATGGATGCCATCTCAGATGGAAAATAGTTTTGAAATATCCTTCAAAAGTGTTTCTTGTGGAAAATATCCTTTTTAATTTGAAAATATATTTTTAATACATAAAACCATTTGATAATAAATTTCATAGAAAATAACTTCAAAATATATAAATAAGACATTAATTCATTTGAAAACGTTTTTCTATTAAAAATTATAAAAATATATTCAAAAAATTTAAAAAACGTTTTGTTCAAAAATAGTTTAAAAACTTATAATGAAAGCATTAAATTTTTTTGAAAATAATTTATTTAAAAAAAACTATGAAAACATATACATAGTTATTAAAAAAATTAAGACCATTTTCCTTGAAAAATTATTAAATAATATTTACAATGTTTTGAAAACTATTTTCCTTGAATTTATGTTTTAAAAAAATTATAATAAAATAACCTTTAAACATTAAAAGAATTATTCTGAGTGTTGACCTTGGATAAAATTGTACTTGTCGTATGAGGTAAAAAGAAAATTTCTTTTTCATGGTAAATAGGATAGAAAATATCCTTATTGGGAAATAGAGAATAATATTCCACTGAAAACATTGGTAAAAGAAATAAATGTTAAATTTTTATTAATAATAATATGAGATGAGTATATTGTTTTTGGAAACCCATTTTAGAAAACATGGTTTTGATGGGACACAGATTTCCAATCGAAGAGCGGTAAAGTTGAGCATTCCTAAAAACACTTTCTTAACTATATTATGTACCAAATAGTAGAAAATGGAACCACTGCTTGAATATAAGATGAATAACTAGAGGAGATGAAAATTAAAGAATGTATTTGGAGGAGAAAAAATATAATTCCTTAAAGGAATCATAAACATAAACAATCTTGAAAAATGGTGAGATTGTTTTAATAAACTCTTATCACTTGGGAAACATGGGATCATAATTTCCATGTAAGAAAAAAATATTAAATTAATCCTATAAAATCATTAAAATAATTTTATTCATTATGTCACATGTGAAATTTAATAATGTACACTTAGAGAGAGAATTTATGTGCATAACAAAACATGAGTCTCAAAGACGGACATTTGAGACAAAACAATTTCACCGATATGGTATCTTTTCAAACACAAATACCCTAAAATAAATTTCATTTATTGTACATTTAAATACATATAAATTTAACAATAATAAACACGGAACACATCCATGGATAGTATACACACCACACAAAAGGAGTGGGTGGTGAATAAATCATTTATCTCATGAAAAACAAAGTGAGATGAAATCCCCTTACCTTGTGTCTTGACTCTCCTTGTACTCATAAACAATTACTATATATTAAATATAAATTTTTTATAAATCTTTTACATAATAATATTATTTTAAATAATATCATATATGGTTATATTGATTCATTATATTACTATCTTGTTAACAATCCTATGTTAATGTTTCACTTCGGGTAATATTCTCTTTATTTCTTTGCATGTATATTAATTTGTTATATCGTTGGTCATTAAAATTATATCATGATTCTATATACTATTCCATGATATTAATATCTATTATAAAAAATATATTTTTATTATAATAACATATATAATATAAGATTTAGAAATATAATAACCTTTCATGGAGATGGTATGTAGTACTTACGCATGAACGTTGTTTCTGTTTTATTATCATGTTTATAGAATGAATGTAAATGAAATATATGTATATATATATATCATTATTATAGTATATTTATTACATAATATATATCTAATATATTCACTAAAACAATCCGTAATAGAATCCATGTATTGTATTGACAAATCATATTACTTTGAGGGGGTGGTAGTCTACACTTCTCCAAACGAAATTATCGTGTTAAAAAAATGGAAAGTAAAAAAAATTATAAAAAGGAATAAATAGTCTTAAATACATAATAAATTTAATCTATGACATATATAATAATATTTACAATCCTAATGGTCATTATTTTAGGTGTTAATGAAAAAATGAACCATTATCATTTCGGGAGGTAGTAGTTCTCCAAACACAGAAAAAATATGACCACTACCCATTAAATGGTGGTGTGTCTAAGTGTAGGTACAATAAATTACCAAAAAATAGTATATTTGTGATACTTAGTTTTTTAAATAATGTATGATTAAAGATAGTTAGATGAGTTGGAGAAGGAAAATAAAATAAAATACTCAAGAGAAGATGTTAACTCTTAATAGGGTATCTCCATTTGGTTTGTGCTAAAAGGATTATTTGAATTTTATTATGCCAAAGGGGAGGATTATATAATTAAAGGATAGAATTTCAGAGCTTATTTGAGAAGATTTTTTATGATCCAATGGTCTTGATGTGTGCGAGGAAGTGTGTAGATTTTGTGGTAATTTATAAATAAGGGAAAGGACAAATGTGGAATTTTTGAAAACAAGTTAGGTGTATCCACGTTTATTCCTAAATAATGTCATAGAAATCCACAAAACTAAATAATGGAACGTTAATGGATGAATAATAATCATAAAATAGGGTTTGGAAAAGTTTATAGGTCATTTTGGTTCTTATTTTTATAGGTTAGTAATTTATTAACCTTATTTTTCTCCAAACTGATGTAATTAATTTTAATCACCGTCAAAAATATTTTTTGTAAAATAAAATATACCAAGTTAGACATTATAAATTATTATGATTCAAAATAGTTAATCAATTTTTCAAAATTCTAATCACATAAGTTGCAGAAATTAATTTAAAATTAATCTCACTGACTGGACGACACTGAGAGGATTTAATGTAAAAATATCTGAAAGATTTCTAAGTTGTTATATCCAATTTCCTTAGGAAATTGGTTACAATGACCTAAATTGAATTTATTTATAAAATATTATCTAAATAAACTATTAAAACAATTCAAAATATAACATAACCTTATAAAAAATTAGATGATGTGGTAATTTTAAATTAAAATCCAATAGTTTAAAAATATTCATTAAAATATGAAACATTATTGAAAAATTCCAAAAAATATTCCAAACCTAATTATTATGACTCTATTATAAATATGAAGTTTATTTTTTACATATTAAATCTATAAAATTCCAAAATTTTGGATATAAAATGTGTTCTCCATTAAAAGTCGGTAAAACCACCCTTATAAAAAATAAGTTTTTATGAATAAAACTTGGTTTGTTCTTATATTATGTATATTGAATCTATTGGATTAAAGTAAAAAAAATTATTCAATATATAACATATGTATTAAATTAATATCACATAACAATTTTAATTAATTTAATTTATATGGATAAAATAGTTTTTTGACTATTATAATGTATTATTTTATATTAAATTGGTTTTCATATTCATTTTTAAAAAATTGTTGACCTATGAATTCATATTATATTTTTTTAAACAATATATTTTCATAATTTAGTTAATAATATTCATATCCATCAACTTAATGGGTATGTCATATCTCAATATAATAATATTTTTAATAATATATTATAGTTAGGAAACACTCAGTCTTGCATGTTACACAAGCCATCGAGGAAGGTAAATCTTAAATGTAATGTAAGCTAACCATTATGTTCAATGTAACGTACGCTATGTTTTTTTCATATAACATATTCCAATATGATTTTTTATGAAGCTAATTTTTGACATAGTGAAAAACTATTTTCATTGATTCGTGGAATGAAAAATATCAAAAGATTATATTAAATTGAAAAATAATATTTCACAATATATCTGGGTGTTACACTATAATAAATGGTGGTAAAACTTCCCTTTGGATTTATTATTATCTTATCTCTTGTAATATTATTGGATGAATTGCAAAAAAAATTATGAAATATATAACAATTAAATTTAAATAATATTTTTCACTAATGGTGATGAATTTCATTTATTATGATGAATCATCATTCTGGTTACAAAATTAGTTTTCCTAAAATCACATCCTTTATATTCAGTTGGACTTAATTTTCATTTCCGATTAATTGGTAATTAATAAAATCATTTTATATACATGTTTAAACTATTATTTAATAATTTAGATATTCATATTCACTCCCTATATTCTTATAATTAATCGATAATTATTTTGTAAAATAAAAAATATTTATAGTAGATTGATGTATTGTACGACTCGACCTTGCATGTAATATCAGTCATCATAGGGACTAGACATTCCATAGAACAGAAGATAAACATGGTGTTGTGTGTGATGAATGTTAATCTATGTATTTAATGTAACAAAATCTATTAATGAATTTAAATTAATCTGAAATAATATATTTTATAAAATCTCAGGATGGTACATCCTATAACCATACCACAAAATTAATTTCTCCATTGAAATTAATATTATTTATCAATGGATTATAATTTTTAGAATTCCTTTATTTAAACTATAATTACCCAACCATAAACATTACTTGATATTGAGTTATGTCAATAATTTTACTTTCTTTCACATTAAGTATCTTTTCATGTTTGGAGAATTAGATAATTTGGCCATAAATTAAACCTAACAACTTAAATATTACATAACATATACTTATATTCACTATCCATTTGTTTCATTAAACAAAAACATTGAAAAAACACTATTTAGTTTCATGTTTAATCATCATAAATTTTCCTTGATCCCTTCCTTGAATTTATTCTTTTTTAAATCCTGAGAATTTTTTTCCTAAATTATGATGAGCCTAAATTGATCAGTAAGGGATACAAAAAGAAAGAAAATAATAGTCTTTCGAAAACATGTAAACACTGAATACTATATCACAATGTAATAATTTTCACCTCTAAGAAGTATTAAATACACATCAATGAATATAATATCATTTCTTCACATTTTTCTAATCAAAATATTATCCTAAAACCCATAGAAATAAATATATAACATATAAAGGTTACTTGGGACATAATCATACTTAAATAGAATTTATAAACATTCAACATCCACACATATCACTCATTGAAATGGAATATCCATATAGCCAAATTCTATACCCAATTAATTAGAGGTTATAATGTGACCACCCATCCTTTATTTATCACAGAACCACTCATTTTAGGTTTTCACGTAACTACTCATCTTTGGTTTATCACATAACCACCCGTAAAATGTCCAAGTACAATTATATAATCATGACCCATAAAATATTTCAATTATCAGCATTTCACTCTAAAAATTTCATTTTCAATCACAAGAAATAATTTTAATATTTACTGAAAAAGATGTTCTAATGGGTTTTGGAAAACATGTAATTAAAAAATTAAATTAATAATTCAAATCTAATTGCAGATGTAGACAAAATGAAATTAAGGAAGAATTAAATTAATCACAGGGTTGGTTAACATGGGTTCATTCATTCATTATTTATTGTTTTAGTTAAATTTGATAATTAATTTTATGAAACCTCATTAATGAATTAATTTCCTTTTATTTAAAGAGTGTGTTATTTTAGTATGTCTCTAGCACACCAAACCACACCTCCTCTAATAGTCAACTAGGATAACAACTCAACCTATAATGCTATCTCAAAAATACCTAGATCCACTATATTCCATTTCATCCCTTATATAGAAAATTCCAACTCCACCGTATGATGGGTTTTCCTATGATATGTGAGGGAAATGAATAATCAATGAAAATAAATGGATTTGGAAATAGTGTTGTGGTGAATGATCGCCGCTTTCGTGTAATATTTTCACCTCCACCACAAATAGATTTAAAAAAATTTCAATTTCAAGAGAAATAATGAAGAACACGATGAAACCTCCCCCTAATTCCATGCCTCGAGTCAGTTGCTTGACATGGTGAGTGTATAGAGATCACAATGGAAAGATGGAAGAGAGAGAATGATATTGAGATTGGAAGTTAAAAGGAGTGGAAGAAGAAATGGAAACACTTTAATATAAAAATATTAATGTGTTACACATAAAATAAAATTTAAATAGAAATAAAATAAATAAATAAAATTCCTAAATGTCTCTTTACATCCTTTCCTCGGTTCCTTGGATGGTGTGGGGATGGGAAGGAATGATTTGAGAGGTATAAGCTCATCTCCTTTTATAGGAAAAATCCGTCCTCCCCATGTTATCACATTTTGGACCCATCAATTTTCTGATTCACACGTGGAACCCTTTAGGAAGGTTGTTCATAAATTATTTTTATGTTAACCCTCCAAATTTTCACTCATTTCTCTACTGGTTTTATGATTTATGTTTTTTTAAATTGGAGGTTTTGTTTTCTAGACGAAGCTTTCATGAAACTTCCTCCAAATGTATAACATCCAATGGCACCCGTAATGACTTCAAAACTCTGTCCAATTAATTTTAGAGGTGATCATATGTGTCCTAGTACTATATCAGGTGAAATAATCTTCATTGAAGGTGTGTAAGATGATATGGGGTTCTATTATGGTGGTGGGGTCCACACTGCCCCCCCCCCCCATAAAAATATTTAACATCATTGATTTTTTAAGGCCTCTAGATGGATGAATCAGACCCCAGTCCAGAAGGAAAAGTTGAAGGAAATAAAATAATGATTCTAGATAAAACTAATCACTCAATTAGAAATTATATTTTTCATTAAATGACTAGAATAACTATGATGTAAAATTCAGTTAAAAATACAGAATTAAGCACCTTTCACCATTTATCTGATTTTCATTATATAATCCTAATTCCCCATTATTTTAATAAAAAATTTAGATACATGGGTTTTATCATTAATAAAACAATTCAATATTTTTTGTATTAAAATATGCACATAAAGTTTCTCAGTTATTCATATATAATTTCTACAAAACATATAAGATAAATTTTAAACATTATATTTAGTTAATATTTCATTAATATAATCCAAAAGAGTGATTTGATTATTTTATAAACACAATTATTTTCACATAAATATTGTTTCATAAAAACACATCATTTAAATTCAAAAGGTTTTTGTTTAAAATTATAATTATTTTTATAACCAATGAATCGTTATATAAACATGTGTAAAACCTATTTTTATAATTTACTTAATATAGTTTATTCCCTCCATTATATCAGCTATGTGATAAATACAAATTAGAATAATAATATTAATAATATATTATTTTTTAGTATATTAGAGTTTTGTGTTCAACGTAAGATTTCAGATAAACCCATTGTTGCGTATCCTCTACACTATCAGACATAGAATACCTTTTAATGTATAATTACTATAAATTCATAAATATTAATAAATATAAAATATTCCTATTCTATAATTACCTAGGATGTTACATCCTTTCCCCTTTTTGGAAATTGTGTCCTCATAATTTTATATTTGGGCATGGTAACTAAGGTTTCACTTTCAAAATTAATTCAACAAAATCCCACAAAACATCCACTTTAAAAAAATAAAGTTAATTACAAAGGTCACCCAAGATTACACATACTGGGATACCATGTAGGAAAACATGGATACAAAATGAAAAATTCCCATCATGTGTTGATGTAGAGTTATATAAAACATGATCAGAAGAATGTTAACTGCAAAAAACACAAACTTGTGATGGGTTAAAGGGTTTTTAATTTCATAGCAAGAAAATTAAACAAATACCATTTTTGTTCTAAGATCCTTTTCCTCGAGTTTGGGATTTATTTTACTACTTATAATAAGAACATAAGGAAATATATTTACTTTACATGTAGAGCTTCATCAACTAATATAATTCCACCCCAAAGTTATCATTTTCTCTAAATTATGTGTATTCTAGTTGAGATTTTCATGCTGGAACACTATAATCAACTTCAAGAGAATCACATAATCCAAAAAATATTATCTATCAATTTCTCATGTCCTAAAACATTAACCAAAACCAATATTTTAGGATAATATTAAACAATTCTCTAAAAACAATAAACCATTAGATGATAAAAAATGACATTGAATCTCTAGAATTAAACTGTAATACAAAAAGTTCAACATATACCATTCAATAAATAATTTTCCTCCAATTCCCTCAAAATAACCCATACAGAGTTTAAAACCTGAAACATAGATGAATTTTATTATATAATATGTTTTGTCTAGAAAACATTTATCACTCTTAATGTCTCATACCAAAATGTAATTTCCAAAATCACATATTATCCAAGATAAGTTAATCATTTCCATAAATAACCCAAATCACCATAATTCCAAAATTAAATAATATATTCTTCCAAAATAAAAATTCAACCATTACTCCTAAAAATAAAATCCCATAGTATTCTAATTTCCATAGTCATTTAGGGCTCCCAAATACAGAACATATTCTAAAAAATAACATTTATCACGTAATCTCCAAATCATTTTCCTATACCAAGGATATCTATTTTATACAGGAGAAGTTCAAAAAATTGACTTATTAATATTCCATCAAATATTTTAACTAAAAATAAAATTACATACTAACTAGGTATTTCATATAGGCTAGTGGTAAGTGATGAATCCTTATCGTCTTTGGATTGTGGGTTTGATTTCCCCAACGTTATCAGACGTGATGGGTTGTCACCCTTCCGGCAGGTTTCCACTTTCCTAAAATTATATAAATTTATAAATTTCCCAAAATGATATAAAATCCTAAAAAATTACTATAGCATGTTTTATCCTTAAATTTTATCTCATACCTTTAATTTTTAATCCCAAAATGTAATAAACCATAATTACCTCAAAATTAAAAATCATGGAAAACCTATTGGTTATACGTTACATTGTGATTATTTACTCACAAGAAAAGATAATTATTTTTCAAATAACATTTTCACATAAATGAATTTAGGATTACACTTACTAGGAATATTCTTCAAAATTAATCCCATCATCAAAAAAAGCATTAATGATTTTAAACATTTTATTTTCTATAGATCTAACATAACTCTTGAATTCCATATATGTAGACTTCTTAATAATTCAGTGTTCTTCATGATCCTTTAATCATGATTTTCAATATTACTCCTTAATACTTCTTTCCAAAAAACAAAATCATGTTACATGTCCTAAGAGTCCACAGTGTGAAAACATGAGTGAAGAAATAATATATACATTTCATATGTCATTTTCAGTTTCTTGATCTTTAATAGGAATGGAATTTGGTATTTCATAACATATATTTGTATAGTATTTTTTATCCCATTCCCAAACCTTGTTATTTGGAAATCTATTTTCCTAATGAACATACACACAAAATTTAAAATATTTAATTGATAACTCATAAATAACTTCATTCCCTTTCTTATAGTCAACTAAACAATTCCTTTTTTCCATGGTAGGTTATTGCTTTATGACCTTCATTACCACATCTATATCACCTTATAGTCCCTTTAAAAAATTTTCATAGGTGTTTCTTTCCACATCCTCAACACATATGTAATTGAATATACATACCTTTATGATTATTACCTAAACATCCATCAGGATTAATTTGTCTCATATATGATGCATTAGAAAACTCACCAAGGTTCCAATGGTTAATCATGGCTCCTAATAGTTTGTTTATAATAACATTGAGAGTTCTCATTGGAGGTCATATTTCATTTGGTTCATTATTCAGGGCACCACCACATTTTCTATCACATAGATTGTTACTTTGGTCTATGTCTGTCCATCCATTTACTAAAACAAAAAAGGATAGTGTGAGTATATCAATGAAATCATTATATACTATCTTATAAAGAAGATAAACCATAAGATATTCTTATTCATTTTATATCAAACTCATTCAATTTCTCTAAAATACCTATGAATCTATCTATTATTCTAACCATTGTGGTTATATATAACTTCTATGTTATGTTTAAATATAACCATAACAACTAAAGTATTCTAAACCAACGTCTGATAAAAACTATAAGGCCCCGGGCTTATATATTACTTAATCTTGACTGAAGTTAGAAATTTGACATTCTTTCACATTGAGGATATTTTCAAGTTTAGATATTTAGATAATTATGCAATAACTCATATATAACCACATAAATATTACAGTGTTGACACATCTACTCACTATCCTTTTTTGATAAAAAATTAAAATTAAAAAGAAACGTGGTTTAGTTTCATGTTTAATCATCATAACTTTTCTATGATCTGATACATGGCTCTATTATCCTATAAATCCAATGAAAAAAATTCAAAACTTGGGATAAGTATAAAAAACTCAGTAACTGTACATAAATAAGTAAAACTATTTGTCTTGTAAAAACATATAAACCATGAATACTTTTCAAAAGGTTATACTTTTCACCTCTATGAAGTATAAAATACACTTCATTGAATATAACCTCATTTATTAATTATTTTTTTATAAAAATACTACAATAAAACCCATATAAAGAAATATATAACATGTAAAGGTAACATGGGACATAAACATACATAAATGGAATAATTGTACAGTCAACTTCCACAAATAGAACTCTTACAAATGGAATAGTCATACGTCTAACATCCATACCCAATGAATTTTACGTTATAACATAACCACCCATCCATGTTTTATTAGGGAACCACCCATCATCGGTTTATCACATAACCACACATCAAATTTTCTATTAACATTATCTAGTCATAACACATAAAAGATTACAATTATCATCATTGCACTCTTAAAATTTCTTTTGCAATCACAAGTAAAAATTTCAAGATATTGAAATAGTCAATCCACATTCAAAACCATTTTCAACACTAAGACACCCAAAAAGGGAATAATGTACTTCATTTTACTTTTAAAAAAATTAAGTCTTATATAGGAATCCAAATATCAAATAATGGTTACAGTGGTAGAGAAGTCATAGTCATAGTATATGTTAAAATCATTCATTCTCTAATTTAGTAAAATACCGCATATAAAATTATTCCTCCTAAAAAAATTTGAATTACATTATAAATCAAAGGGGTTGATTATACACCTTATAAAACACATTGGATTATAGCATCAAAATATTCCTCAATGAAAGGAGATTGAGATGAAGTCCCTTACTGTGAGTCTGACTCATCATGTAAAACATTTTTATTCCAAAATAATAAGCATAGGTTAATTTCTACATGATTGAAAAAAGTTTTCAGGTTTATGATTTATTTTATATCACTTATTACCATGTTAAAAAAATTACATAATTATTTTTATGTCAATATCGGCCATTTTCTCAATATTTGGTACCAAAGTTAAAAATGAACATGGTTTGATGACACTAGTTTATGTGGTCATAAGACCATAAACTCTAAAATAATATTAATGACATAATTATAATTTTTATTCATAAATAATACCTTTATATCAAACCTTGATGTGTGGTTTTGAAAAATGAACAACGTTATACTCATGGAGATGGTAAGTCATACGTACACATGAGTAACATTTTCCATTTTTCATTGATTGTTATAGAAAGAAGGAAACTATTATTTTAAAATTCAAGAATGATAATAAAATAATTAATATAATATTAATACTTTTTAATATATTTACATATATATTATACAAGATATATAATAAAAAAAGAATCGCATCGCTTGGTTGAGGTGATAGTTAACACATTCGCATGAATGACATTATCATTTTTATGTGTATAGAAAGTAATAACTAAATGAATATATTATTATCTTATAAATAATAATAATCCATGAATATCACATATTAATATTAATTTCATTATTATCATCATTCATAAGTGATGGTTATGGAGCACGAATTATAATGGTTTTTAGAGGTGATAGTTCACATGTACGCCCGAACGATTAATTAATTTCCAATTTAATGAAAGAGAGGATGGATGTAAGTGATTAAATTAAAAAATAACATCTCATTATGTTGATGATACTGGATTTATAATTTCATCATGGATAAAGGATATTTGAAGGAAATGGAATAAGAAATAAAATAAACATAGTTAAATAAAAACATTACTTACCTTCAGATGATTACCTTTAATAACACTATAACACTGCTAGAAAGGGTGTAATGCCTAAAATAATGAATAAATAGTGTGGGGAGGGATTATATGAAGAGTTTTTGGTAGATATTGGTGGAACAAAAAGGCTTTTTATGTGTGAGTAATAGAGAGGAATGGGTGCCTTTTTATAGGACACGGGACACTACGGGAAAAAACGATTATTGCGATGGGGTATTTGAGACGGCTCTTATTCTCGTCGCAATAGCTTCGATGAAAAGGGTTTTTACAATGGGAATATATTCTTGTCACAAATGGTCAGTTATTTGTGACGGAAATATAGGGCCCATCACAATTTCAATGGCACGGTTTGCGTGCCAAAACACGGGAAAGATATTTGTGATGGGTAGAAGGCTACCCGTCGCAAGTACCCGGTGGTGGTAAATAGTATTTGAGATGGGGAAATTTCCCCGTCTCAAACAAATATTCACCCGATATTATTTGCGACGGGTCCCATCTCCAATACCGGACGCTGTAAAGCCTATTTGCGATGGTCACCTACAACTCGTCGCAAATACCCCGCGGTAGTAAATACGATTTTGCGACGGGACTATGTTCCCGTCGCAAAAGATTATCCTACGGGAGGTATTTGCGACGGGACCCATCGCAAATACCGGCGGCGGTAAATATGAATTTTCGACGGGGATATCCTCCCGTCGCAAATACCTGTGGCGGTAAATAGTAATTTGTGACCGGGATATCCGCCCGTCGCTAATGGTGTGACATTAGCAACAGGCCCGTCACTACAACCCATTTACCCACCGCCTGTAATTAATGCGGGCGAAGGCATTTGCGACGGGCCCCGTCGTGAATATCGGTGGTAGTAAATAGAAATTTGCGATGGAGATATCCACCTGTCGCTAATGGTGGCTATTTTCGACGGGCCCGTCACAAAAGGCCTTTTACCCGCCGCCTATATTTAATACGGGCGAAGGCATTTGCGAAGGTATCTCATCGCAATACCTCGTATTTGTGATGGGTGAACGTCGCAAATACGACTGTCGCAAATAATCTAACCTATATATACATCTCATATGTTTTTCCCATAACAATCAGATCTCTATTCTTCTCTCTCTCTAATTTTCAGTTCTAAGTAGATTTTTTTTTATTTTAATTTTTTTCTTTCGAAGGGGAAGGAAGGAGTTACAAGGCGTAGATTACTAAAGGTATATATATATATATTTTAGTTGTTAAATTATTTTTAATTTTTAATTGTTAATTTTATTTTTAATTGTTAATTTTATTTTTAATTGTTAATTTTATTTTTTTAATAGAATGTTTAGCTATATAGTGTAATTAGTTTATGTTCTTGTATCAAATAATCCTTGTCTGGGTACGAAAAAGTAGAGGTGGCTTTGGCACAGATGTACCTAGGAGTGAAAAATCTGACAAGGTGTTTCGAGCTTGACTCGGGGTAACCTGGTACATGACAACGGGCCTTGCTGCACTCTTGGTTCGACACTCCCGGGGGATGTTTTGGTAATAATTAGAAATAAATATATAATTATCCAATAATTAGGATATAATTAGATTTAATTAAAATAATTATCAAATAATTAGGAAATAATTATATTTAATTGATTAGAAATAATTAGGAAACAATTAAAATAATTAGGAAACAATTAGATTTAATTAGGAAACAATTAGATTTAATTAGGAAACAATTAAGTTTAATTAGGAAAAAATTAGTATAATTAGGAAACAATTAGATTTAATTTTGAAACAATTATATTTAATTAGGAAAAAATTAGATTTAATTAAAAAACAATTAGTATAATTAGTAAACGTGATGGACTGCTCATCTACCTCAATTTTCTTTTCATTTGTGTGTTGAGGCTTGAGAGGAAACTTCTGCCTCCAAATGTAATAGCTTCTTTTACTGTCAAAATTATTAACCTCCTCGCCAATATAGAGGTGAGGTGGTTTATAATTTTTACAGTAAAATCACATATTATATGTGGAGGCAGAAGTTTCCTGTCAACCTCAACACACAAATGAAAAGAAAATTGAGGTAGATGAGCGGTCAATTACGTTTGTTTTTTTATTCATTGATTGATTAACCACCCGACGTATATGCATATCTTCGCATTTCTAATTAATAACATAATTTGTAACATAATTTTTAACATAATTAGTAACATAATTAGTAATATAATTAGTAACATAAATAGTAACATAATATAAAATATTATATTACTCTAATATTAATAGTTAAATAATACTTATAATATAATTATTTTATTATTATATGTTTAATATTTATAAAAAAAATATTAATATTATTAAAATTATAAAAAATTTATAAAATATTACAATTATCAATATTTTCAACATGTTTTTCTTTATTCTTAACACTTCAAATCTTAAAGGGTCGCCAATTTTTAGGTCATGCCCAATAAAAAGCTTGCGTCAACTGTGTCCAATGTAAACTCTATAATTGTTCTTGCTTGGTTGATCACCTCGCAAGTAGCATTGCAATAGGACAACCCAAGTCATATCTTTCTCATTACTTGTGACATCCTATTGCAACACTACTTGCGAGATGATCAACCATGTAAGGACAATTATAGAGTTTAAATTGGAGAAGGTTGACCCAAACTTTTTATTGGGCATGACCTGAAAATTGGCGACCCTTTAAGATTTGAACATGTTAAGAATAAAACAAAATCTGTTGGAAATATTGAGATTTGTAATAATTAGTAATAATTACTAATAAAATTAATCAAAAATCAAATAAATTCAAGTACATGGTTATAAATTGGCACAATTTCCAGCGGATTGATAGCTACCTTTTGTTCAACGTCTCATATCTTTGCTACATTCTCCCACTAAAATCAGTATGAAAAATGTGCTCTGACATATGTCAGAGCAAGTATTTCATACTGATTTCATTCGAGAGAAAGTTAAAAAGAGATGAGCCATGGGACAAATCAGAATAATTAGTAATATAATCTTCACAACGATGATTACAAAATTTAATTTCATTATCAAAGCATATTTCATTTTGCCAAGTATTTCTAAGTATTTCTAAATTAATAATAATTAGTGGGGATGATTACAAACTAACTGTGTCGCCTATAATTATTGGTAATTATTAATAAATAACTGTAATTATGTATCTTCTTTTTTTAGGATATTGTTTCTTATATAAAATTATTTAACAATAGTAATGGTTTTAAATTTTGTAGAAACATATATATGAATATGGAACATGTAAATTGACATCAATCATTATTAGATGATCGTGCTTGGTTAAATCAGCGTATAAATCCAAAAACGGTTCTAGTTTAAATCCTGTATATGTTGACGGTGTTGAAGCTTTCTTATAATTTGCATCATCAAACCCTGAATTTGTTTCAGAAGGGGCAATTAAGTGTCCTTGTAAAAAAAATTTCTCTGAGAACGTTTGAGACATTTGACATCATTGGGAAACATCTCTTATGTTATGGTTTTCAATCAGATTATATTTTTTGGTATCAACACGGTGAACATAGTTCCAGAAAAGATACAAATAATTTGATTTTGGATCTATCACAGTTTCAGAATTTAGTACATGATGTTGTAGGGTCATACATTCAACAAACATAAATTGAGGATGATGTTGATTTACCTCCCGAGTTGGCACCATCTGAATTTGCTGAGTTGTTCAGGTCTGCTGAGGATGCATTATATCCTGGTTACAAGAAAAGAAAATTAGAAGCAGTTGCAAAATTTATGGCTATTAAATTAGATAATGGAATTTCAAATAACTATTTTGATCTGATATTTTCTTTGGTTAAATCATTGTTACCTGAAGGAAATGTGATGCCTGCTAATTATTATGAGAGCAAAAGACTCGTTCGTAATCTAGGTCTTAGTTATCAAAAGATCCATGCATGTTCAAATGATTGAATATTATATTCTGGTGAAAATGTGTCATTGGATAGTTGACCCACATGTGGACAATCGAGGTATAAAGAAGCTCAATCAGGGAAGTCTGGATTGATTCTTATAAAACAGTTGAGATATTTCCCGCTTACACCCAGTTTGTAGCATTTATTTATGTCTTAGAACACAGCGACAATGATGTCATGGCACAAAACCTATATTTCAAATGGTAAAAGCTTGATTCATTCATCTGATGGTGATTCATGGAAAAATTTTGATCAAGTGCATCCGTCTTTTTCTTTAGAATCCCGGAACGTGCGATTGGGTCTTTCTATTGACAGTTTTTGTCCATTTGGATCTTTTGGTAGTCAGTATTCCTATTGGCCTGTCTTTATAACTCCGTACAATTTTCCTCCATGGATGTTGATGAAATAGCCTTATATCTTTTTGACATTATTAATCCTAGGACATCCAAAAAAGAATATTGATGTTTATTTGAAACCACTGATTGATGAGTTAAATTTATTGTGGAGTCATGGTGTTGATACATATGATGCTGCTGTGAAATAGAATTTTGTAATGAAAGATGCTTTGATGTGGACAATTAGTGACTTCCCGACATATGGTATGTTATCTGGCTGGAGTACACATGGTCGAAAATCATGTTCTTACGGTATGGGAGACAACAAAGCATTTATGCTCGTGAATGGAAAAAAACCTTGCTATTTTGACTGTCATTGCAGATTTCTTCCAATCGACCATCCTTTTTGGAGGAATAAATCTCACTTCAGAAAAGGTAGAATTGAAAGAGATGAACCTCTAAAAATGATCTCAATTATAGAGTTACAATCAATTGTATTTTCATTACATTCCATCACTTTTGGACTGATAATAAACCAACAGAAAATTCATGGTTTTGGGAAAGAACAAAATTGGACAAAACAGAGCATTTTTTGGAATCTTCCATATTGGTCTGATTTATTGTTCCAACACATGTTGGATGTCATGCATATTGAGAAGAACTATTTTGATAATTTATTTCATACAGTTTTGGATACACCGGGTAAAACCAAAGATAATGTAAAGGCATGATTAGATCTTGCCCAAATTTGCAGGTGACCAAAACCTTGAATTGTTTGAAAATGTCAGATCACAGAGATTAATGAAGCCAAAAGCAGCTTATACACTGACCAAAGAGAGTCACTTATTATTTTGTCAGTGGATTGCATATTTGAGACTTCCAGATGGCTATGCTTCCAACTTGGGAATATGTGTTAAAAATGGTCATATTACCGGATTAAAAAGTCATGACTGTCATGTTATAATGGAAATTATTATGCCTATTGGATTAAGAGGTTTGTTGAATTCTAAGATTTGGTATTCGATAACAGATATATCATATTTCTTCCGAGACATGAGTGCAGCGACAACAGACTATGATACACTAATCAAACTAGAAGAAGATATTGTTGTAATTAAATGTAAATTGGAAAAAATCATTCCACCGGCTTTATTTGACTCGATGGAACATTTGATATTACATTTTCCACATGAAGCATAATGTGGAGGTCCAGTTCAGTTTCGATGGATGTACCCATTTGAGAGATGCATGCAGAAATTGAAGAAAAAATTATGTAACAAAGCATCAGTTGAAGGCTCAATTGTTGAAGCTTATTTGCAAGAAGAAATTGCTTTATTCTGCTCTCATTATTTTGAATCTGAATATCCCTCAAAATTTAACTGTATGGGCCGGAACTAGGGGACTGTTGATGATGATATGAACAATAAATTATCAGTTTTCAATCAGCCCGAACTTGGCTTTGGTGGAGTTCATGATAGATGGCTTTCAGATGATGAACATCATAGAGCTCATACATATGTTCTACTCAACTGTGAAGAAATGTCACCAATTGTACAGTGAGTGCTCTTATCCCTTATTCTATAGATTCTGTTACAGTAAATTAATCATATTGTATTTGTAGGTTATATGATGATCATATCAAGAAACAATTTCCACAAATTACAGCAGCTGGCTTAGAAGAACGTCGGCAAAAAAAAATTCCTACTGGTTTCAAAAACTGGTAACATACATTCTTTTTTCTTTTTACATATAAAATCAATTTATTACTTGTAATAGTGATAAATGTTTTACAAATTTTTAGGTATCTGTACATGCTGATAAGATTGATAGTCGATTGCGTATTTTGAGTAGCCCACCATCCACAATGGTTAAATCTTATAATGCATATGTGGTGAATGGTTATTGTGTTCATACACGTGCATATGGGGAATCAAAGAAAACAATGAATAGTGGTGTTTTTTTAAAGGGATCACATCATAGAGATATTTATGTTGACTTTTACGGCATGCTTGAAGAAATTATTGAACTGTGTTATTTGGGACAGAATTATGTAACAATGTTTAAATATCGATGGCTGGATACTGAGAGAGGCCTGTGTATTCATCCGACTCATGGAATTGTTGATATTAAACATAAAAGTCTTCTTGCAGTAAATGAACCATTTTTATTGGCTCATCAGGCACATCAAATTTATTATGCAAAATACTGTGCTACTGCAAAAGAGTTGGATTATTGGTGGAGTATAATAAAAGTTAAATCTCGAGAAAATCAGTTTACTCAAACTGAATGTGGTTCCACTGAAGTGCAAGGAAATGAAATTTTTCAGGACACTTCTCAAAACACATTTTTTTCACAAAGATACGTGAATATTGAGGATGACACCCCACAGTTAAGGGTCGATGGTGATGATGTTTTCAATGATGTTACAACTGAATTTGAAATGACAAGAGATGATGACAGTGAAACTAATATGAAAATTGATGATGTCGGTGAGGAAGATGAATACATTGACATTGACAACTATGAAGATGATGATGAAGATGAAAATTGATACAGTAAAATGCTGGTTTGAATCATAACAAATATATATCTATACATAATAGTTATTTTCAACTGTCAGCTAATAACAATCATTTCATGTTTCAGATGGACTCGGAAACGTTTCGTCAGTTGATGGAGGCTGATCTACCTATGGATGATGAGGTTCTTGTGTAATCTGACCCTTAGGCTGTTGGCACTAAAAAGAGCACTCGGAGGGGGCGTGGTCTTGCAAGACTAATGATTCCAGATCCTATCCCGGAGCGACGTCCACCTCTTGGATTCGATGCGCACACGCGGTGGTATGGTAACCTGTGTATTTTAGTTATCTTTCATTATAATTTATTAATATTCTAATTGTTTTATTATTTTTCCTTTTTCCACAGTTTTACACATATAGCTATTGGACAGGGGAGTGCTATCTTGCGCAATTATTTTTCTCTGCCCGGGCTCACATTGGATCAGATTACCGCTGATGTGCAGGCCACCATGTTTGATCATTGGATAGTACGTAATTAAATATTATTTATTTTGAAATTTAATTCATTAATAATTTTATATTAGGGTTTATGGTATCCCATCGATGAGAGCATGCGTGCCACTATCCACGCATCATGGGTGGTATCTATGTGTGACCGTTTCCGTCAGTTTTTTCATAATTTGAGAAAGACGGCTGTGAAGAAATCCGGAGTGACAGAATTTGATGAGTCCTATAGAGCCCACTGACCAGAGTACATTTCATCTCACGTTTGGGATGGATTATGTACACATTGGTTGGGTGGTGGGTTTCAGAGGATATCTGCATTGGGTCGACAGAATCGGGGGAAACAAGAGGTGACGCATCGAGCCGGTAGTCGTACATTCAGTGCACATAGAGAGCGTATTGTAAGTACTTTTTTTAAAATTTTATACAACTTTAAATATAACAAGTTTATTTTATATTCATATAGGAAGCCGAGAAGCCAGGTATTTCGTCATACGGCATTTATCGGAGGATGTACACTAACCCGGCTACTGGAGAGATTAGAGGTGACCGCCGGTGTTAGATTGTGGTCAGAATTATTATTTTTTTAGTTTGCAAATTAAATGCATATAATCTTTTCATTATTTTAGTTTCTAATTAAAACTTAAGGAGTCATATGAGGCTGCGGCCTCTCAAAAATAGGCTGAGAGTCAAGGCGAGATGGGTGATCAGACTAGTGCCCACCATTTTGATGAGACGGCATGGATGCAGGCGACCCAATATGGCTTCCAAAAGGGCCGAGTAGTTGGTATCAGCACTCATTTGACTCCTACAGCTTATTATGGTACTGTTGTGATGTCGACATCCAGCTCGAGAGGAGCTCATGGAGAGACATCATCTTCAGCATCACAGTATCAGGAGCAACTGTGTGCTCAGAGTCAGCTTATAGAGAATTTACATCAGGGGTCGGAGCAGATGCGTCAGCAGCAGTATGAGGAGAGACGTCGATATGAGGAGCAACATCAGGAGTATATGGAGTATATGCGTCGTCTGACTCATAGTTTAGGGATGGAGTTTCCTCCACCACCTCCTCCAGGTCCCCCAGGTCCTCCAGATTATCCACCCCCAGTGATTTTTTTGGATGTAATAAACATTTGAGTTCGTAGTTTATTATTATATTAACTATTTAAAATTCCTCTTTCATATTAGTACGAATATTACGTGACTTAATTTGTTTTTATTTTTTTAATATATTATTACTTATTAGTATTATTTTTAATGTCTTCTTATTTTAGTAATATTACTTTTAATATTTTATATTTATTGTTAATATTGAGAAGTTTATAATTTTATAATTTTATTAATATTAATAATATTAATAATATTTTTTCATAAATATGTATGTTTATTTTAATAATAATTTTATTATATTAATCTTTTATATTAATAATATTAGTAATATTATTATTATTTTTTGATATTAATATTTCATAATATATAATATTATATAATTTATATTCATATTATTATTATTTTTTTATATTAATATTTTAAAATTTTATTATATATATATTATTATTAATATTATAATAATATAATCTATTTATATTATTAATATTATTATTATTATTATATAGATAGTTTAATAATAATAATATTATATTAATTTTTTATATTATTAATATTAGTATTATTATATTATATTATATTATATTATTTATATTCATATTATTATTATTTTATATTAATATTTCATAATTATATTTTATATTTTTTTTATTTATATTATAATAATATAATTTTTTTATATTATTAATATTATTATTATTTTTATATAATATTATATGATTTGTATTAATTATTTTAATTTTTTTTAATACTTGCGATGGGTATATTTGCGATGGGAATTCTCGTCGTAAATGTTTTTTACAATACAATTTGCGACGGGATGAATACCCGTCGGGAAAACCTTTTTGCGATGGCCCATCGCAAATACTTTCGTCGCAAGTATTTTTTTAAATTTTTCATTTGCGACGGGATTCTGACCTGTCACAACTAATATATCTGCAACGGCCCGTCGCAAATACCTTTCTTATATATAAAAAAAAACTTATTAGTGATGGGGGAGAAATACCGTCAAAAATAATTTTTTTGCGATGGGACCGCCCCAAAAACACCTATTTGCGACGCCGTTTTCGGCAACGGGCGATTTGCGACGGAGCCCCGTCACAAAAGACCTTTTGCGACGGGATCCCGTCGCAAATCGCCCGTCGCAAATATTCAGTTTTCCTATAGTGGGAACCCTCATAATTAATTAAAGTATTAAATTAATATAAATTCAATATCGATTTCAAATGGATCCAAAATCATTTATTTATAATATAGGATGATTATAAGTCTAAATATAATCATCCAATAAAAATGAGAAACATTTTTTATATTTTTTTAACCCTTATTTTTTGTTTTATCCCCTTTTAACTCTTACCGTTTTATCAATTAATTTACACTTTGAGAGTTAAAATAAATACCAAATCATTCCAAATGACCTATTAATGAGTTATTAATCGGTTTTTTAGAGTTATATAAACTTTTTGGTTGAGTTTTGTATTTTAATAAATTTTATATCATTTAAATAAAAACATCATATTTTAAAATATGAATAATGTCAATTTTGACACTATTCAGTACATGACTTTTGTAAAAACTCATAAAAACTTGATTACTTCAAAAAAATATCTAAAAAATCAATCCTAACATATCATATACATCAATTAATTTATTGGATGGCATCAAATAGTTCAACATATTTTTATTTTAATTTTTTTAATATCATTTATCTGATTTTTTTTCTTTAATAAATCTATTAGTTTATCATCATTAGGTCATAAATAAATTTAATTATTTAGTTCCTAAAAATTATAAATAAATTACGATTATTTAGGTAATAATGGTATATTCCTAGTTACTATTTATACTCGAATATATCACTTATATAACCCCATATGAATGTCATAATCACACCCATGTAGTTTCCAAATACAACTATTTCAACCCAAGAATAGTCTTGGTTGATAATAAATCATCCAATAAGATTATAACAAGTGTTAATGTACTTTTATGTTATTATAATATTAATTTTACCTTTCATAATTGTATTTACCTTTAACCATGGTAAATAAAATACTAAAGATACCATTCACTAAAAATTATTTTGATCATATTGGACCACATTTTTCATAATTATTATAACCACATATGTTATTTTTTGAAAATTAATTCCACATAAGTTGAAAATTTAAATTTAAAATTAATCCCATTCTTGGAATAAGAAAAGGGGTTTTTTTAGGTAAAACGTTTAAATGTTCACATAGTTTTTCTATTAAATTTCTAAATGAAATTGCTTCCAATGAATTAAATTAGATTAAATGATAAAAAAATAATATAATTACAATTTAAAACTAATTAAATGGAAAATATATCTATATAAAAAATTAGGGAAAAAATCAGTTTTGAATTAAAATGTAGTGTTTCTCACTATTCATTAAATAATGAATTTTATCAGGAAAATACCAAAAATAAACCAAATTTTTTTTTGATGTAGCCCTTCCAAATAAGAAGTTTATTTTTTGAAATATTAATTTTAAAAGTGTCAAAATCATATTTAAATGGGTTCTCTATCAAAAGGCAGTAAAACTATTTTTTTAGAAAACTCATTTTATTCATAAAATTTTATTTGTTCTTATATAAAATCTAGAAAACACCTAAGATGAATTTTAAACATTATATTAAATTAATTTTTCAATAATATAATCAAACAAGAGTAATTTTATTATTTATAAACATAATTATTTTAACATAAATTATTTTTCATAAAAACACATCCTTTATTTTCAATTAGTTTTTATATAAATTTTTAGTTAATTTTCTATCCAATGAATCATTATATAAACATGTGTAGACCCTATTTTCAGAATTTAGTTAAAATCGTTCTTTCTTGCCATTATAATAGATATTTTATGAAAAAAATTAAAATAATAATATTAATAATATATTATTTTTTGGTATAAATCAATCTTGTGTGTGACGTAAGATTTTGGAGAAACCCATTATTGCATGCCGAGTACACTATCAGACATAACATCAGTTTTAAATTAAAATTACATTCTAATTCATCAATTTTAATAAATATGAAAAATTATTATTCTATTATTACCTAGGATGTTACAAAATCCCATATCTTAAAAGGGATAATAATAAATAATCTTAAAATTGATGGTGGGAAACATAAAAGTAACTGGAAGTTACACATAAATATTATTTCGTATTGGGAGAAAATTGGTGGGAAATTATAATATTTATTTGAAAAGAAAAAATAATTCCCATGGAATAATAGAAATTGATAGAGAACATGGTTAGGAGTAAGTAAATGTAGAAGAACCCACAAGTAAAATAGGTGTGGAAAAGGTCATTTATGTCATCACAAATGATGGTAATAGGGTAGTATTTTCTTTATGATCATTTTCCTAGAGATAAATAATTATATTACCATCTATTCCATTATGATATTTACTTAAATGATGAGTATAATTACATCATCTATTAAATTTTCACCAAAGTATCATACTTTTGTCCAAATGATGAGTATTTGAGATGATGTTTTATTTTATGAAGCACCGAAATCAACTATTAAAGACCATATATGAATAAAATGTATATTCATGTAATTCTACATGTCTTAACACATTAAACAAAACCAAAATTGTTGGAACATGATAATATAATTTCCAAAATGTGTAAACCATCAAATGATTCCCTAATGTGCAAAATTCAATAGTAATACCCAATGCTCAAACTAAATTAATCCGTAAAAAATTATCCTCAAAATCGGTCAAACGATTCCTAGCTATGTTCCACAAAAAATATTATAAGTATTTGATCATACATTCTTATGAGATAAATAAACCACTATTCATCAAATAAAATACCAAATGTTTTCTAAAAAAATATATTATCTTCACAAAAAAAGTTCATATTAACTCATACATCATATATGCCAATGGCATTGTGTGAAACTATTATTCTCCTTCAATTATGGGTTCAAGCCCAACCGCTTTACTGGATGCGATGGGTTGTCGGCAAGAAAACAGGTTTTCATTTTATTATTAAAACATGAAATCTAATTTCTCCCTAAAAACAATTCATTTTAACCCTAGGAGTTAAAAATAATTCATCCAAAAAAACATCTCAAAAATCACGTTCAAATCTAATTTCTTAAAACCACAATTGCATGTCTAATACTTTGAACTTTTGATCATACTTAGGATTATATACCTATGACCGTAGCCATAACTCATAAGAAATTATCACATGAAAACATCCAAATCCACAAATATATCTAAAATGACCTTTGAAACCAAATATAATACCCCATGACCCTCACTCATGATTCATAAGTTGAAATTAAAAATGTTACACTTCTACTTATGATGACTATAATTTTCAGATGATTTTTCCCATTAAAACATACATCAACAAATTTAATACTTTTATCACATACATTGGGGAGGACCTTCTAGGTTTAGAGTTTTAAATTATTAGTACAAAAATAATTCCAAAACACTTCACATAAATTTGGACATGTTAATTACTGGGTAATAATGTTGAACATGATATCCCTTTATACCTAGCTATTATTACTTCATAATTATTCATAAATATCATCATTATGAATTCCATTATAGATATAAATCTTTCAACATCAAAATTTTAAACCTATATAAATGGAAACATATGAATGGTGAGCATAGATGATTATAAGAGTAAATATATTCATTAAAATTTTAATTTCATCATTGAGAATAAGGGTGAATTAGGGTATGATGAAATTATAAAATAGTATGAGTGAATCATAAAATAACACATACCCATCAAAACTGGGACCATCAAACATGAAAAAATGGAAAAGTTAAGAGAAATTAGAATCAACAATAACGAGCCATGTGATATCAATACTGATCAAACGTAACATCATAAAAACAATGAAAAATATTTAAAACATGTTGGTATCATGAAAAATCAAGTCATATAACCCTTAAAGAACACTTATATAACCCTTTCATATAGAATAAACAATATGTTTGATTTCCTTCACTAGAGTTCCCAATGCATCAAATCACTATCTTGGAGAACTCGCCATATTAGATATATAAATCCACCTAGTACCATCTGGGTGCACCAATCGTTTATAATTTCCATGAAAAAAATAAAAAAAATCATTTAGAACTCATTGAAAGAACATTTATTCTTTTTGTAAAATTATTAACTAGTAGGAAGAAAAAGGGTTCCATACCAATATCTTTTAAACATGAATATACCATGTATGTAAAATGGGTCCATAAAAATATATCTGAATCATTAATAAACCATAAAATAGAAATTGGTTCAATACTGTCTTTTTGAAACATGATTAACACATGAAAATTAAATGGGTCACAAAAGAATATCCTTGATACATGATTCACCCTTGGAAAATTAATCGGTTTCATAACAATCTCTTTGAAAAAATCATAATTAATCTATAAAAAGAAGGAATATGGATGGTATTAATAAAAAATTTCTCATATGGAAGATATGTTACAACAATGGTTATCAAAATTTATGAATTAAAATTTCATTAAAATTCCACTGAAAACATTCATGAGTAAAGTAATCTGTAAACATTCCAAAGTATCCCATACCAATTTGAATCATTTAAATTGCAATCCCCAATTAGGAATTAAGTTAAAATAAAATCATAATACCTAGATAATAAAGATATTCATGATATAACATGTCGATGTAAATGTATATATATCTCATAAATGAAGATATATATATATAACATAACAAACATCACAAAGAAGGAAATTTATGACAATAATCTTATACCAGTTTGGTAACTTTGAAACTGAAAATCCCAAGAAATAGATATAAAAAATAGGATATATAATCACATATAAATTTAAGTTTATTAATATTTAAATAAATTTAGGTGCTTTATATACACCACATAAAAATAAAATAAATGATGAATATGGAATATATCTCCTATAAATAAAACTGAGATGAGAAAACCCCTTACCAAGATAATATCATTCGAGTAAGAATAAATAAATGAAATAATTATGTGTGAAAAAATAAATTACACAAAATAAAATTTGAATTACATAATAATATATTAAAAAGTTATTTCACACATATTCCTTTCACAACATAACTAATGACATAGAATTTTAACCCAATGAATGGAAATTGAGGAAAGAAATCACAAACTACTTGAGTAACATTTGAATCATGAGGACCATGAATTAATAACCTCAATATAAACATTTATTATTTCAAAATAAATTATACTCATGATATAACAATTAATTTGGAATTATATACACTATATTAAAGTAAGTAGGTGAATAATAACAAAAATGACTAAATAGAATGTAAATTAAGATGAAATCCCTTATAGTGAGTCAGATTTTTCATGAATGACCTTTATCATCATAAATAATAAAATTATGATAATAATTTCATTTCCTAATAAAATTTTATAAGTTTATTATTAATTTTATTTCACTTATAAAAATTCTATATACAATCAGTTCATCAATAACGTTTAAGTATGATGTTTTAACCGTGTTCGGTTTATGTGTCAAAACGACTAAGGTTGGCTGAATATGGTCAAGAAATTAATTATATAAATATCTCAATAATAATAAAATATGACATAATTATAATATTTATACATAAATTATAATTTTCGTATGATTCATGAAAGATGTTTATGAAAAATGAACTCACACTATTATCAAGGATATGGTAGGTCATACGTACGCATGAGTAACGGTCCCATTTTTCAATGATCGTTGTAGAAAAAAGATAAGAAAAATTTAAATTTCCAGTTTTATTAGTATATAATAAATAACTTTCCATATAATTATATATAATTATTTATATAATTCTTTTTATGTACAATTAATCACCTTTCATTGAGGACGTGGTAGTCCATAGGCCTAAGAATGACGTTATCATTTTTTCATTGTGTAAAAGGGTTACAAAGAAAATGATATATTATATATCTATAAATGAAATTGTGACATTAATATAATATATATGATATTTATATCAAATATTTCTAATTACACCCATCCTTAGAACATTACATGTATTTTGTGAATGTATCACATCGTATTGAGGAAGAGGATGTCCACACTTCCACAAACGATGTTATCGTATTTACAAAAAATGGAAAGAATGAAGGTGAGTGATATATAAAAATAAAATAATTAATTAAAAAACATATATATATATATATATATATATATTAAAACCTCATGTCTATCATAATTCCCATCTTTGATGGGTGGCAAAGGAAAAAATGAAGAACATCATTTCACGAGGCTATTATCCGCCGTACGCACAAAATATCATTTTGTTACCTGTCTGAAGGAGGTGTGTGTTTAGAAAGTTATAATAATTAACATAAAAACATATAATTATATTATTTTTAATTATTTTATTATATAATCATGGAAAAAAATAATTGAATTTGTGGGGAAAGAAATAAAAGATAAATGCACATTAATGAATTTACCTCTTTTACGGGTAACTCCATTTGGTTTGCACCAATTGGATTCCTTGGATTGCTTTCCTACCAATGTGGGGACAAAATGGATAGGCTTTTGATGTTAGAAGATTTTTTGTAAAGGTTTATTATGAAGCAAAGGGCTTCATATGTGTAAATAAATGTGGTGCGGTGAGTTTCTTTTCATACTAAATGGGGAGTGTCATTCTAGTAAATATAAAAATGGTAAAAACTATTGGGAGGTCTCGGTTACATAATATTCGTTAAATAATGATACCAATTATATAAATGAGGTTATATAGTCAAATAATTTAAATAAAAATGGTTTCTACTAATTTTTTAGTTTATTTAAACTCTTAAGATTAAACTTTTACCACTATGTAATCAAATTTTAACCTTAATCATTGTAATTATTTTTAATTTTATTTATTAATATTTATGGAAAAAAATAAGTTGATATTATTTGAAATTAGAAATTATTTTGTTTAAAAATATTTTATCCATTTTTGAAAATTATAATCAAAATAGTTTTTACGTTAATTTGAAATTAATCCTGAAGATGAGATGACATGGCATGTTTCAAAAGTGAATATGTCCAAACTTTTTCAATATTTTTATATACAATTTCAATATGAAAATGATTATAATTACCTAACTTGATTTAGAATATATAAAATATATCTAATTATAAATTAAAATGAATTAAATATGTAACTTACCACTATAAATTATTTATATGAAAAGGTTGTTTTCAATTATCAATCAGTGTCATTCACTATTCATCAAAATATGAATGCTCATAGAAAAATACCAAACATTAATAAGAATGAAATTTCTATATTAATATTTAAAAAATTTATTTTATTTTTTCCCATAAAAAAAATTAATTTTTAAAAAATTAAATTTAAATTATGTTCACCGTTAAACGGTGAAAAAACTGCCCTTAAAAATGTAGATCTTCTTATGCATATAATTAGATTTAGTATTATCCTAACCCTATAAAATATATTAGATGAATTTCAAAACATTTACTAAATAAATAACATATATATTTCTTTAATATCATTCACTAATAGTAATTAGTTTAATATTTTTGGATAAGACATCATTCTAGTTATAAAAATATATTTCATAAAAACACATCCATTATATTCAATATGACTTTATTTTAATTTGAAATTAATTGTTAACCAATGAATTCATTTTATAAACATGTATAAAATTTAATTTAACAATTTATTTAATCATATTCATTCATTCAATTTTAATGACAGGGTGATAACAATTATTTAAAATAAATAATGTTAATAGTATGTTGTTTTCTGGTATGACATGACCTTGTATATAACATAAGTCATCCAATGAACTCAATTTTGTGTGAGATAAAAGATAAAAATAATGTTTCATATGGTGAAATATAAACCACATATTTCATATAACATAATATATTGAGGAATTTAAATTAATTTGAAATAATATTTTTCATAAAATCTCTCGATGTTATAGAATTCATCTTTTGTCATTCATTGGTACAAGGTTGAACCCAAGCTTCCAATGGAAATTTTTCTGTATAACACAAGGGACTATTTAAGGAATAATGGGTGAATTATATTTTAGTAGAATTTATGTCTCCATGTATTATTAACATAGGTTTTATGGATACAATAACGATTTTATAGGTTCAAGGTCGATCATAAATTGAAATTTATTGACACCCCTTTTGATGTTTTATGTGATGGGTGATTATGAAGATTACAGATATTTTAAGATACATTTATAGAAATGAAATCCATAATTTTTTTATATAGTGACAACATTAATTTATGTGGAATTCCATTACACTTTTTGGACATATTTTTAAAGTTACTGGTAGACTTTAAGCATTATCATATCATTAGTGAAAAGATAATTATGGGTTATAGTCGATCCCAATACAAAATTAGAAAAATTAAATTATATGAGTGAAATTATCTTTAAGGAACTTCCTTCCATAATTTTATTAAGGATGTGGAATGTTTTCATCATGTACCCCCTAAATTTTTATCTTATTAGAATATGACATTTCCTTTGATTTTTTAGTGATGTCCTCAATATGATCTTAATATGAAGATAAGATTCATCATTGCATATCATCATTAGATATATCGTTAGATAGAGAGAATAATTTAACCACAAGAGGATATTCTAATATATTATTTTATGTATTTCAAAATTGGATGGGATTAGCACCATGTTCCTATGGAGTTTTCTTTAATAAATAGATATCACTTGAATATTTAGATGAATCCTTATGTATCATTTTAATGAAATAAGTGTATAACTAAAAGTACTGGAATGATGATGTAGAAAGAATATTGTTGGGACCTGATCAAGATGATGAAATGGAAGGGAAGTTTTGAGCCATTTAGAATCATGTAATAAATACACAAAGTTTACATAAATGGTATGATAAAAATCATTTATGTGGTCCTAAATTTTGTTTTGGAAAAAAATTCCCTTCAAGGAATTTCTCTATGGATGAAGGATGGGAAAACAATACACTAGATATATTGGTTCCATTTCAATAGTTTCTTATATCATGATAGTAGTATAACATTTTCTTCTTCCACCAATCCTCTCTCGAGTTCATGATGTGTATCATGTATCACTCTTGATTAATTACATACTCGATCCATAAAATGTACAAAACTCGGAGGTATTACCACTAGATTGTGATATTTATTATGGGGACCATACTTCTGATAATATATATCGAATGGAGAATGTTCTAAAAATGGTAACCCTCATCTAGATAATTTTTACTGGAGAAAACACCGGTTTAAAAGGATGTATATTAAATTGAGGACATAATGAGGTATAATTATCCTCATTTATTGGTACCAGAGTGATTTATTTAAAATTAAAAAATCATTTTAAGGGGGGGAGAATGTAACCCCACATGATTTTGTTTTTTTTTCAAATAAATTTAATATTTTATATATTATTAATTTCTAACAATATATAGTGTATAATGTGTTACACAAAACACAGATTTTAAATTGAGTTATAGGAAACTCCATTTTTGCATTGCATTAGAAGTCAGAATATTATTGGCATGTGTTACAGGAAACCCTGAGTTTAAATGAAACATGAAATATTATTAAAATATTATTATTTAATATGATAGTTATCATTTTGAAATTTTAATGGAAGGTATGAATGTAATTAAATAAAATTTTAAAATATTTTCTTTATATGTATATAAAATTAATTATTTTGTGACACCATAATTTGATAAAAAATGAAATATTTTTCTGAAAAAGTATTTTTATACAAAAAAACATGTTTTACCTAAAAATTTGACAATTCCCTTTCTATTCATTATTTTAATGAAATGTGTAAATTATATATTAAATCCCCTATTTAACATTCATCTTATGTGTTTTCTAGAAAAGATATATTAATATGTCCAATTTTATTGTTGAAAATAATATTTTTTTTAAAAGAACCCTTGTCACATTTTTTGCACATTTTTTTAAAAATATTTTTTAGACACATTGATATAATATTTTATAAAATAAATTTTTTTCTTGAAATCATATAATAAAAAACTATCTTAGGATGAGTTTCATTTAATTTTCTAAATAGATTGTGTTTTTGATTAATATTGAAAAATACTGGATTTTAATTGAAAACTTCCTCTTAATTTAAATTATTTTTAAAGGTAAATTATTATTAAAATTTTATTTAAATTAAAATTTGGTCAGTTTTATATTTATTATTCCAATTTACATCATTTTAATATATTTCATGTTGAATTTTTTTATACAAACTTTTTAATATTTTTAAATATTTCTCTTCGAAAAAAATCTTTCTCATCGCGTTTGTGGAATTTTTTTAAATAAAAAATCATTTCAGATTAATCAATTTGAAAAAATAAATTCAATATATTTAATCCTAATAATTCATTTCATATTATATGATAAAATTAGTTTTTGAAAAAAATTAACAGTAAAAATATTAAATAATAATTACCATGATTAACCAAAAAATTGGTTTACTATTGGGGATAAACATCGACGATAAGGGTTAAAAATGAAACAAAATTTGTCAAAATCATATTATATGTCCATATTTCTATCATATAATTCTCAAGGTAGAATATATTATCATTTTTATTCTTTTTTCCAGGGAAATACTACTTTTTGGAGACTTTTGGGAAATTTACAATTATCATCCAATTGTGTTCATTTTCCGCATTTATAAAGGGCCCCCAACACCATTAGTTTATTCAAAACTCTCAAGCCATTTGGATAAAATAAATAATAAATAAATTACATCTCATCATCCCCCCTCTCATAATAGAATCCATAGTTTGGATATGAAACCAAGGATGGGAGTCTATTGCTGCAAATCTGAGGAGGATACCTGAAGAAGTTGAAACGTTCATCAATGAGAATTTTTATTTTATTTAATCCTCCACCACCATAAAAATTTATTATCACATTATATTGTAATAACATCATATATTCCATATACATAGATGTTTTTATTTTAATTTATTGTCTTACAACCACATTTATTCCCATCAAATGGGTTATAAAATGATCATTCGTGTGTACGAAGAACTATAGTCTCATGAACTGATGTCGTTTATTTTTTAATTACAACATTTTTGAATCTATAAATATTAATGTATTTTTTTATATATAATAATTATGATTTTATTATTATTATGGAATTATTATATCACACATATAATATTGGATTCAATTTTTTATAAATATGATAATGTCACTCATGTGCATAACATACTGCCATCCGGTGAAAGGATGTGAATAATTCATGCTTTAAACAGGATGTAATAAGGATTATAATAAAAAAATATGACATGTTTGGCATAAAAATTATTGTAGAATAATAAAATTTTAATTATATTTCAATATTTTAATACATAGATAAAGTGGAAATAACATTCATTTGTATGTACCACCTACCATCTCTATGAATGGTGTATTTTATTTCCTATCACTTTATTTTAAATATTAATATAAATACATGTATACATAATTTATATTATTTTTAGATTATTTTAAACATTTGGGAGATAATGGAACCATAATCAATGTAATGAGACCCAAAATAAAAATAATAACTTGCACGAAAAACAAAGTAATTATTTCCCAAAACGTAACTTTAACATGGAAATGTTTATAAATGGTGTAGAGACCTCGAACCCTGTAACCAAATGTCAATGCCATATATTAATACAATGGAATAGATACAATAATATAATCCCAAATGATTGAATAATTTATCAGCATTGTATAACCAAATACTTACATAAATGTTACATTACAACTTGAAAAGAAATGCATCATAGTATTGGAAGTATCCATAAACTCATAGATTAACCCTATAAGTCATTCATAATAAACATATTCACATCAAAGGAAAAAATAAAATATAATAAATGTGTGAGATCATATGCTCAATAGTGAATTTAATATATAGGAATCTATAAATATAAATAAAATGCATGGTTAATGACTAGATACACATGCCATTAAAACATAAGCGTGAACATAATATGAATGAAGTAAAATATGGATAAATAATTTCTTATAAAATAATCACATGAAAATTAAATGTAATCATTGATATTATAATAGCCAATAATCACATGGGATATCAATTTATAATATCATAATGAGGGAATGTATAATGTCGAACATCATAATCATATTATCAAGGCCTCGGCCAAGACACTATATATAATTGGTTGAAAACCTAGTCTAGTTTATCTCATTAGACCTACCGAAGAACCGAGGGTCTATAGTAGTCCCCACCCATCACTTACTATTTCCAATTAATTCCTCATATTAATGGGTTTAAACATAAACAACATATATATAAAATGTAAATAATTTTCCCCAATCTCTTAACATAATTAATAACCATTCTAACAAGAATGGTGAATGGTATAATTATTGCACATCCACAGTAAAACTAATCAAAACCCATTTAATAAAATATTGTAGAAGAAAAATATAAGAGATAAATTTTTATGAATCAATAAATTGAAAATAGGTGTTCATATAAATGAAAATACTGTAATAAAATCATCAATAATTTTTTTAGAGAAATACCCGTATTACATAATAAAGAAGAGTTCTTATGAAAAAATTGGTTGTATTTTTCATAATTATTTGTATAAAACCCATAATGAAAAAATATCATTTTTAATGAAAAAATAAGTGATTTTATAAAAATAATGGTTTCTTTAAATATATTATTGATGGTACATGAAAATGGATAAGAAGTCGAGATGTTCCCATTAATCGGGCGTGCACATTGGGAAGAATTTGGACGGACACATTGAGAAACATGTAATTCCACAAAAAGAGAGATGTACTGACCTAAATACATGATTTTGAAACATGTAATAAAAATTTATATGGATAATATAAAAATAATTTTTATTTAAATTGGTTAAAATAGGGAGAAAACATAACGTGAATGAAAATGGAGGATCCTGAATAAACCTTTACTTTATGTATGAAAGTGTTCTGCACTTGACCATAATGTTCAAGATAATCAAATTAAATCCAGTAAATAATTAATTATGAAACTTTTCTGCATTTATATTTTTTATTATAATTTTATTAATATATTTATGGACTTTTTATGAGTTATAAGGTACAATTTTATCGCTCGGAGATGTTCATTTACTTGGTTTTCATGATCAGTTTACTTGTATATGAGTATGGATGTTCATGTAAAATTGGAATAATATAACAAAATTGTAGTTATATTTTATTAATTAAAATCTATATTATTAAATGGTTATATAATTAAGTAGGTTTCTTGTGATTATAATGAATCATTTTTATAATCATTCAGATTATTTTGGCGGGTTTTTGACCATCACAATTTAGTTATGTTTTTTTAAATTAAAAGCATACGTATATAATGGTTTTAGAAAGATAAATAGACTGTAATACAAATATTATAATCTTTCTTGACCATAAAAAATTGTTTAACTACCATACTTTAAGGATTTAATGGGAAATGAATGTGCATCATCAATAATGTCTACAATTTGACACATCATTGGTGATGTTTTCATTTATAGAATTGGAGAGAGAGAGAGAGAGTAGAAGGAGTGTATAGTACCCCCATTTTCTGGTATTTAACCCTTACTTGATTCTTTTCTTAGTTTTAAAATTTAAGGGTGATGTATGGGAGAGTCAGGAGATCCTGGATTGAAGTTTGAGGCAAAGGGGAGGGTGCACAGGAGGCGCACGGTTTGTCTAAACCGTGTGACCAAACCATGCATGGCTGACTGGGGAGGCAGTGGCTTCTGCACGATCAGCACACGGTTAAGGGAAACCGTGAAATGAGGTCATGCGAGAAGGATGTCTGAGGTAGTACCTAACACATGGTTAGCGCACAGTTTGTCAAACCGTGCGGGCACATAAATTAGATCCTTAAATTGTGGATCTAACTCATTTTTCCTCTAATTGCCTAATTAAATCTTTTAATAAGCCATAAATCGGGATTAATCTCCCTTGATGGTTGTAAAACTTCTCCAAAGTGTTCCGGAGGCGATCCAAAGGCTTCTCTTGGCGAATCGAAGCCGGATTCTTGGGGTATGTGATCATTCTCCTTCGTTCTTGATCGTTTTCTTAGATCTACTTAGATCTACTACTCCTCTTCCCTCGATTTCCTAGATCTACGCCCGTTATGGGTAGATATAAGTGTGTGTATGGCAAATATGATGAGATATGGTCTTGGTTGTTCTAGGAGAAGAGATCTAAGGTTGGTTTTGGAGAATTGACTCGGTTTTGTTGGCAGTCTTCATGCATTGGTTAGTTTTGCCTATTTTGTTGAGGTAGGTGGCTTCACTCTCGATTCCTCTTTCTTAGAACATGAAGGCTTAGTTCAAATGGATTTAATTTCTTGGCCTTGATTGTGAAATTGTGGTGCAAATAATGTTATAAATCTTCTTTATTGATGATTTATGGGTTTTGATGGAATCATGGAAAATGAATTAATGGTTTGTGTAATGTGTTTTGGTTTCTTGATTTTAAAATGGTGATTTTAAAATATTGATTTTCTGGATTTGGAAAATGGTTTGCGGGGAAATGGTTTTCAATAAAAGGGTTGTTTTATTGAAATGGTTTTGTCATGGTTGTAATGGTGTGGTTTTTGGCATACTAGGTGTGTGCGTTCATATTGAATTTATGAGGCTTGGTTGAAATATTACCTTGTGCTTGGTGCCAAAGGTGTTATGGCACATGGGGTATAATTAACATGTGACGACTTGGTAGATTGACGAGAAACTGCTCATGAGTATGGAACTGTCATAATGATGCATGCATAGTTGATTTAACGGGTTGTGAAATTGTTGGTTGTGTGGATTTGTGAAATGGAATGAATATGCCAAAGTGGAAATGTGAATTTGATTGGAAACTTTTCTTGGTTTCGTTTCTTGAGAAAGATGATTTTGCTTGGAAAATGGTTTTGACATGGAACTTGTTATATTGTGAACTGTTTTGAAATTGTTTTATATAAATTGTTTTATATAAATGTGCTAACATGTTTTATCCTAGAGGCATGTGTTGGGAAGTCATCAGGGAAAACCTACTGAGTTTCATTACTCACCCCCTTCTTTGGCATGTTGGTGGTTTTGCAGATTTCATATAACGGGATGTTGGAAAAGGTAAAGTGCCGCATGTTTATAGCACTACTTAGTGATGCTTGGGCTAGTTCGTGATGTTGGAGCTTGGAGCTTATAGAGCATGGAGTTGGGTTGTCATCTTGTGCTATTTTAGTCTATCTTTCCACTGTTTACTCTGATTTAGTGTTGGTTTCCATTGTGATACTCTTGTTTGGTTATGATAATATAAATGGTTGTGTGGTCTTAGTTTTATCATGCATCATTTAGTTGATTTGTTTGGTTATGGTTGTTGGTTCTATGGTATGTTTTAAAAAGGGTCAATCGTCCCCCACTTGTTTTGAAACCCTTCGGCATTTATTGACATCCTTTGGCACCTTGGGGATGTCGCTTAATTCCAAGTAATGATTTGTTGTATTCTTATGTCAATAAGGATAAGCGGGTCATTACAAATGGTATCAGCTTGTTCGATCCTTGACTAACAAGTGGTCATCGATGTTCTTGGTCTTGGAGTTGAAATTCCTTCTTGTCTATTCCTTGGGTGGTCATTTTAGACAGGAGTAGGATTTTCGGAACTTGAAATGTATAGCATAAAAGGACGTAGCTAACCTGTTTATGCTGAACTTCAAGTTACCAGGGTGTTGGGTACATAAGTGTTTTGGACACACTTCTAGAATGTTGGAAATCTCATTGTCATGGGTTTAGCCAATGAGATGAGCATGACATGCATTATAAAGGAATTACTTCCCATTAGGATTGCATATCTCATTGTGAGGAATGAGTAAGGATTTGGTGTATGTTGCCAATTTTTGAAAAATGCAGGAATTGTTTTCAACTGAAAGACTTTGAAAATAGGGTATTTGGTGGATTTTGAAAATGGGTTGATTTTCAAAATGTATGTTGAATGTTTTAAAAAATGGTTGAACATGGAAAAAGATTTTTTTAGAACATTGTTGTGATAGATCATGTGATAGAATTTGAAATTCTAAGCCTTCAGTTGCCAAGAAATGAGACTAACAACATGTGTTATTTGTATAGAAGATGGCACCCATTAGGCATCGTAGAAAACAAACAGAAGAGGCTGCAGAGAACATGGTCGCACCTGAGCCATAGGTGAACTAGCTGCTAGTACAAATTATAGTTCAAGTGTTTAAGGCTGTGGAAACGGGGAATCGGAGGGATGAGTCAAGGCATGGAGACCATTCCTTCCACTTGCAGAAGCGGAAGCCACCCATCTTTTGGGGTGATTCTAAACAAGAACGGGTGGAGGTGTGGTAGAGTAGGATGAATCATATCTTCTATTTCATCGGCATAGCAGCAGAACTGAAAGTAAATTTGGCGACATATATGCTGGAGGATCTTGTACGACAATGGTGGGAGCTAGTGGTGTAGGCTAAGGTAGATCAAGACCTGGGCTGGGAGGAATTTGAGGAATTGTTTAATAAACAATTCTATCCTCACACATTCTAGATCCAGAGGAAAACTGAATTTGTCGGCCTAAAGCAGGAGAATCTCTCTGTCACGGAGTATGCCGCTAAATTCATGAATTTAGTGTGTTTTTCACCAAAAGTTTCTGTAAGTGCGTTGCTGAAGGCATGCATCTTTGAATCAGGGTTGCGATAGGAGATTCATTCAAAAATAGTTGTGCTATGTTTTAAGGATTATAAGGAGATGGTAAACAGAGCAACAATAGCTGAAAGAGACATCTCATGAGTTATGGGAGGAGGAAGTATGATGATACCCATGGGAACGGGTGGTAACTCTAATGCTGGGAACAAGAGGAAGAGGGACACCTACTTCCAAGGTGGGATTACAAATTAGAATCAGACGACTTGATCGGTGAATCTTCATCCATGACCCATGATGAATGCTGGGTGTTTTCAATGTGGTGCGATTGATCGCATGAAACGAGAATGTACAGCTCCACCAATAGCATTCCACAATTGCAACAAGATGGGACATCTTTAGCGATATTGTCGCAGTGCTCCACAGTCGGGTATTCGGGACACTTATCTTGTGTCTCAAGCATCTTATGCTTCGACAGGTAGAGGATAGAAAAATCAGTCTTGCCAGCAGAATAGATCTAGCTTTGGTGATTCCAAGAATACCATGACTCCTCAGGCATGACAATCTCAACAAGGCAATATGGAGAAAAGTGTAGCAACAAAGAAATTTTATTAATTGGAGTAGGTGATTGTGGATGACCAGTATGCACCATCTACGGTGAGTGGTACGATTATTTTGTATTCTACCCTCATGCATATTTTGTTTGATACTGGTGCATCACATTCTTTTCTTGATTCTCGTATTGCTGATTTGCTAAACTTAAAACTTGAAATGATGCCTTCTGTGATAAAACATCAAACTCCTCTCGGTGAAAGAAAATTTAGAACCTTCGTGTCTAGAGTATGTTCTATAACTATTGATGGAGTTGAGATGAAATGGGATTTCTTAGTGCTAGAGATGGATGTTTATGATATAATCCTGGGTATGAATTGGTTGACAGAGTTCAGGGCTCACATCAACTGTTATAGCAGAACAGTCAGTTTCGTAACTGACAATAGCATCGAGAATCTCTTTAGAGAAGAAAGAGTGGTGAAGGCAGGTGCAACAGGCTTGTTGGCACCAGTAGTGGCAATGATCTCTTACCAGTTGGTTGTGTTAAACTTGGAATAGATGGAAGAGATCGTGAATAATAGTTTTCTAGTAGTCATGGATCAATTTTCTGATGTTTTTCCTAAAAACTTCTCAGGGTTAACACCTGTGAAAGAAGTGGAGTTTACGATTGATCTCCTTCTGGGGACCAGTCTTATCTCACTTCCATCTTATAGGATAGCACCAATAGAGTTAGAGGAATTGAAAGTGAAGTTGGAAGAACTGGAAATCAATGGTTTTATTCGGCCAAGCATGTCTCCGTGGGCAGCACCAGTTTTGTTGGAAAAGAAAGTAAATGGAGCTTTGAGTCTATGTGTGGATTATCGTAAACATAATCAAGTTACGATAAAGAATAGATATCCACTTCCACGCATTTCTGACATGTTTGATCAATTGAGGGGAGCTCAGTGTTTCTCCATGATTGACTAGCGGTCAGGATATCACCAGTTGTGAGTTTGGAAGGAGGATATTCTGAAGAGAGCCTTCAGAAGCAGATATGGACACTATGAATATGTAATTACGCATTTTGGTCTTACGAATGCACCAGTAGTCTTCATGGATTTGATGAATCGGATATTTCAGGCATATCTGGATTCTTTTGTTGTGTTGTTGTGGATGACATATTGGTGGATTCAAGAAAAAGGGCTGAGCATGAGCAACACTTGGTGATAGTGTTGGAAATCTTGGGGGACCATCACTTGTATGAAAATTTATCAGTGTGATTTTTGGATACAAGAGGCATGCTTTCTAGGCCATGTTGTTTCTACGAAATGATTTTCTATGGATCCAAAAAAGACAGAAATTGTTATTTCTTGGCAACGGCCAAAAAATGTCTTATAAATATGAAGTTTTCTTGGTCTATCTGGTTAATACCAACGCTTTGTGAGTGATTTATCATGACTAGTTTTTCCAATGACAGCTCTGACAAAGAAGAATGCTCTATTTCAATGGACGGAATAATGTCAGAAGTCTTTCCATGAACTGAATGTTCGCCTTACATCAGCACATATCATAATCTTTACAGAATCAAGACAGGGGTATGTGGTGTATTGTGATGTTTCAGGATCAGGAATAGGATGTGTTCTCATTCTAGGAGACCATGTTGTTTCTTATGGTTCAAGGCAGTTGAGGGTACATGATAATAATTTCCCAACACATGATTTGGAGTTAGCTTCAGTTGTCCATGCCTTGAAAACATTCCGTTATTATCTCTTTGGTGAGAAATTTACTATCTTTACAGATCACAAAAGTTTGAAACACATTTTCTCATAGAGATATTTAAATCTGAGGCAAAGGAGATGGATTGAGTATCTCCAGATGTTTGACTTTGACTTGATGTTTACACCGGGTAAGGGAAATTCGGTGGCTGATGCATTAAGCAGAAAGTCGTATGCTCAGTTGATGAAAGAAGCTTCAGAAGAATGGTAGTCGATGTCAGTCTTAGCCGACATGGATGTGGAATGTGAAGACTAAGGTGATGTTGTGTATTTCTGTCCAATTTTTCTTGTTCCTGATTTGTTGGAGATAGTAAAGGAGGCACATACATCTGATGTAGACTGCGTTGCAATAAGTTCAAAACTCAATTGTGGGGAGACCATTGAGGGATGGAAGCTGGATGGGAGTTTAGTTTTGTGTTTCAGAGATCTTATGGTTGTACCTATAGCTTGTCAAGAAGAACTCCTTCACGCTTACCACTATTCGAGATGGGTCATACATCCAGGTACACAGAAGATGTTTAAGGCATTGAAGGCACATTTTTGGTGGAGCATCATGAAAAGGAAGGTGGCTGAGTTCATCTCCCAATGCTTAACTTGTCAGCAGGTTAATGTAAAGCATCAAAGACTAGCTGGTATGTTATAGTCTTTACCTATCCCAGTGTGTAAATGGGATCAGATAGCAATGGATTTTGTAAAAGGTCTTCCAAGAATGGTCCGGAAAAACGATGCCATTTTGGTGATAGTGGATCGTCTAACCAAGTCGGCCCATTTTATCCCTATTAGTGAAACCTATACAGTGGAAGATCTTTCAAAAATCTATTTCTGATAAGTGTTAAAGAGGCATGGTGTACCAGTGTCTATAGTCTCAGATAGAGAATCAAGGTTCACATCACATTTCTGGAAATCATTACAGTAAGCCCTGGGGACTCGGTTGACGATGAGCACGGCGTATCATCCCTAGATGAATGGGTAATCCAAGCAAACAATAAAAACATTGGAATTCATGTTTTGGGATTGTGTAATGGATTTTGGGGTCTCATGGAAGGATCATATATCCTTAGTGGAGTTCTCATACAATAACAGCTATCAAGCCTCGATATGCATGGCTCCGTTTGAATCATTTTATGGGCGCCCTTGTCGTTATCCACTTTGTTGGGTGGAAACAGGTGATAATTCACTAGTTGGGTCGAGCCTTTTCCAAGAAACAAAGTAGAAGATCAAATTTATTGGAAAGATGATGTAGATGACTCAGAGTCGTCAAAAATTTTATGCGGATCATCGCTGAAGACCGTTGTCGTTTGCAGTGAGTGATAATGTCTTTTCGAGAATCTCTCCAAGGCTTGGAAATCATTGTTTTGGGAAGTAGGAAAAATTATCTCCTTGATATATATGCCCTTCTGAGATACTGGAATGGGTTGCGAGGTGGCGTATCAGTTGGCATTACCACCACGGTTCATTGTAGTGCATAATGTGGTCCATGTATCTCAGTTGAAGAAGTATCAACCTGATCCTGACCATGTGATCAGATGGTATCACGTTGACCTAGAGTTGGATGATTCGCTGGTACATATTCCGGTGTGGATTATAGATAGTCAGGATAATGTCTTGCGTGTAAAAAGCATTGGTCTAGTGCGGGTTTCGTGGAAACATGGTCAGATTCAGGAAGAGACTTGGGAACACGAGAAAGAAATGAAATAGCAGCGACCAGAACTCTTTCAGAAAATCATTGGTTTTCTACATTCTGGGGACGGAAAGGCCAATGGTGGGTAGAATGTACAACCCCCAGTTTTTGTTATGTAACCCTTACTTGATTCTTTTCTTGGTTTTACAAGTTAAGGGTGACATATGGGAGAGTCGGGAGATCCTGGATTGAAGCTTGAGGTAAAGGGGAAGGCGCATGAGAGGTGCACGGTTGTTCTAAAACATGCAACCAAACCATGTGTGGATGAATGGGGAGGCAGTGGCTTCCGCACGGTCGGTGCACGGTTAAGGGAAACCATGTGATGAGTCCATGAGAGAAGGATGGCTGAGGCAGTAGCTAACGCACAGTTATCGCACGGTTTGTCAAACCGTAAGGACTAACTGTGCAGGCACTTATATTAGATCCTTAAATTGTAGATCTAAATCGTTTTTCCTCTAATTGCCTCAATAAAGCTCCTAATTGGCCATAACTCGGGATTACTCTCCCTCGATGGTTATAAAACTTCTCCCAAGTGTTCTGGAGGTGATCTGAAGGCTTCTCCTGGCGAATCAAGTCGGATTCTTGAGGTATGTGATCGTTCTCCTTCGTCCATGATCGTTTTCTTAGATCTACTTAGATATACTTCTCATATTCCCTCGGTTTCCAAGATCTAAACTTGTTATGGATATATCTAAATGTGTGGATGCCAAATATGATGAGATTTTGTATTGTTTGTGCTAGGATAAGAGATCTAAGGAGGGTTTTTGGAGAATTGACTCAGTTTTGTTGGAGTTCTTCATCCATTGGTTGGATTCGCCTATTTTGTTGAGGTATGTGGCTTCACTCTTGATTCCTCTTTCTTAGAACATGAAGGCTTAGTTCAAATTGATTTAATTGCTTGGTATTTATTGAGAAATTTTGGTGCAAATCATGTTATAAATCTTCTTTAGTGATGATTTATGGGTTTTGATGGAATCATAGAAAATGAAAGAATGGTTTCTGCAAAGTGTTTTGGTTTCTTGATTTTAAAATGGTGATTCTATAATATGGAATTGATGGATTTGGGAAATGGTTTGCGGGGAAAAGGTTTTCAATAAAAAGGTTGTTTTATTGCAATGGTTTTGGCATGGTTGGAATGGTGTGGTTTTTGGGCGTACTGGGTGTGTGCATTTATATTTCATTTAAAGGCTTGGTTGAAATATGACCTTGTTCTCGGTGCCAATGGAGTAATGGAACATGGGGAATAATTACCTTGTGACGACATGGTAGATCGACGAGAAACTACTCAGGAGTATGGAACTATCATAACGATGCATGAATAGTTGATTTCACGGGTCTTGAAATGGTTGGTTATATGGATTTGTGAAATGGAATGAATATTCCAAAGTGGAAATGTGAGTTTATTTGGAAACTTTTCTTGGTTACTTTTCTTGAGAAAGATGGTTTTTGTTGGAAAATGGTTCTGACATGGAACTTGTTATATTGTGAACTGTTTTGAAATTGTTTTATATAAATTGTTTTATAAAAATGTGCTAACATGTTTAATCCTAGAGGCATGGGTTGAGAAGTCATCGGGGAAAACCTACTGAGTTTCATTACTCACCCCCTACTTTGGCACATTGGTGCTTTTGTAGATGTCATATACCGGGATGTTGGAAAAGGTAAAGTGTCGCATGTTTATAGCACTACCTCATGATGCTTGGGCTGGTTCGTGATGTTAAATCTTGGAGCTTATGGAGCATGGAGTTGGGTTGTCGTTGTGTGTTATTTTAGTCTGTCTTTCCCCTGTATACTCTGAATTAGTGTTGGTTTCCATTGTAGTACTATTGGTTGGTTATGATAATATAAATGGTTGTGTGGTCTTAGTTTTAGCATGCATCATTTAGTTGATTTTTTTGTTATGGCTGTTGGTTCTGTGGTATGTTTTAAAATGTTTAAATCGTCCCCCACTTGCTTTGAAACCCTTCGGCATTTTTTTCCTGCCTTTGGCACCTTGGGGATGTCGCTTAAGGCCAAGTGATGAGTTGTTGTATTCTTAAGCCAATAAGGACAAGAGGGTCATTACAGAGTGTGATGATGGATCATAAATTAACATGATATAATACCATTATATATATTATACTATCATTATCATGTCTCTTTGGATAGGGTATGTGAGGGAAGGGTTAGAAAATAATATAAATTAAAAAGAAAATAAATGAAAAGAAAGACAAATTTTACCTCTTGAATTGTTCTACTTGAGAACCTCGTAAAACGGGACTTGTTTTGGTATTTTGAGGAGACCAATATATTATAGTCATAGGTGATATGTTTGGGAAGTTTATATCACATAATTTGGTCAAGTTTCAAATCTTATAATGTTTGAGGCAAATGGGTTGTGAGGGGTGGTATTTATGGTGTAGGAGAGGGTTGTTTTTTAATATTTTATTCAATTTTTTATTATTTTGTACAATTACTATGAATAGTTTGATCGTTATCACAAAATGTATTAAAATGTTTTAGGGAAGTTCTATATTATGGTTCTTACATCATTCATGACACAAGAGATATTGTATTTATCTTATAATGTGTATATACTATAAATTACCATATCTTATTATTCAACAAAAACTCATGAATTTCATAAAAATTTCAAAAAATCATCATACTCATTTTTCAAAATTTATAATTAAAAAATGAACCCCATTTTATGAAAATAATTTTATAAATATGGGGAATTTAGTTTTTAATTAAAATATTCATTTACTAAAAAAATAAAAAATTTAAATTTATAATAGCTTTAATTAAACTCTGGAATATTAACTAAGGACTCAATAAATAATCCTAAAATCATAAGACAAAAAATATTAATTTTATTAATACATTTTAGAAAACAAATTATATTTTTAATAATTTTATTAATTATAAAATTTTAATTATATATTTATGACTTACCAAAATACCAAAACTTAAATCTATATTTTTTAAAATACTTAATATACTATGATATAATTATATCATACTTTTATTAATAAGATGTCTAAATTTTATTTATAATTTCATGGGTGGGGTTATTATTCATTCTTTTCCAATTTATTATGCATAAGTGTCATATACTATTCCTAAGGTTAACTAACTATTTCATCGGTATATACTTTTTAACTTATAAAAATACCTCATTTTTCATTAATTATTCATTTATAAAGTTTTTAATGTGTTATCAATGTGATTTTATGTGATTTATAATATATGAAATAATTCTATGATGGTAAATTTCATTGATCGAATTCTTTGTTGTTACATTGTCACCACCTATAAAAATTTCATCCCAAATATTTTCAGCATGTCACGTAATTAAAAGTTCTGGGTAGTTCATTATCATAAGTTCCTCAGGATCCCATGTCACCTCTTTAATTCTATGATTTTTTTCCAATTTACCATTACCATCCAAGTCATATGATTCTTCAACACATGTTCTTTACTATCTAGTATCCAGATAGGATCTTCACAGTAAGTTAAAACAAGTTCCAATTCTAGTCCTCCATAACTAAGGACATGTGATGGATATGTCATGTACATCCTTAACAACGAGATTTGGAACAGATTGTGAAATTTTCAAAGGCTATGTGGAATTTCCAAATGATATTCCATACTTAAAATTCGCTAAAAAATTTCAAAAGGACCTATTTAACTGGGGATTAGTTTCTCGTTTATTACAAATATTATAACACACTTTTAGGAATATACTTTCAAGGAAACAAGATCTCACACTTGAAATTTCAAGTCCCTATTTCGATTATCGACATATATCTTTTTCCAACATTCAAAAGATTTCATTTTAGTTTGAATAGTATTTACCTTTTCTATTGTTTCATGCAAAAGTTTTGGGTCTACAAACTTCAACCCAACAAGTGGGTGTATGAAATATCTTTCCATATAATGCTTTATATGGTTCCATTTAAATACATGACTGTAGACTATTATTGTACCAAAACTCTACCAAAGGTAAATACTAATACCACATACCTTGAATTTCATGTATGAATGATCTCAACAAGTCATCTAAAGTTTGGATTATCCTTTCTTACTCCCTCCAATCTGAGGGTGATAAGCAGTACTAAAATAAAGATAAATATCAAAATATTTTAGAGACTTTTCCAGAATTTCAATATATATCATGGATCTCGATCAGACACAGTTGAGAGAGGCACTCCATAAATTCTTACCACTACATTAATATAGAGTCATTGAGGGATGTCTATTGTAAAATACTTCCTTCTAGCAAGGAAATGTGAAGATTTGGTAATTTGATCAACTGTTACCCATATTGCATCATTCTTTATTAGAATTTTTGGTTATCTATTGACAAATACATAGTGATGTCAACCCATTTCCATGTAGGAATAGGTAGAGGTTTCATGGATCCTCTCAGATGTTTCCTTTCATCCTTCACTTGTGGAGAGACTAATCATCTATATACATAATCATAAATTTCATCCTTCATTTTATCAAACCAGAAATGTTTATTCAAAAATCTATACATCATAGTTCAACAATGGTGCATAAAAAATTTACACTATACGAATCATCCAACAACACTCTTTTTATCTTGTCTATGGAGGGGACACAAATCCTCTTCCAAAATTTCATTATTCCATCCTCATCCAAAATGTCTTTCAACTTCTCATAATTTATAACTATAATTATATTTTTAAGATTATCATCATTAAAATTGAATTTTTAATTCTTTTTAATAATTATAGTTGGGAAACTAAATGAAAATTTGATGTTGTATCACCATCCACTATTGGAAAATGGACCTATACCCACAGTTTTCCAAAAAAACATGGGTATAGGGGTGCCCTATACCCACAGTTTTTACAACTGTGGGCATAGGGGTAGTGTGTGAACCTATTCCCATGGTTTTCAAAAACCGCAGGCATAGGTTCCTTATCCCCACAGTTCTGACTAAAACCATGGGCATACAGTTTTTTAAAAGACCAATACCCACGGTTTTGAGAAATAGTGGGTATAGGTGTTTTTTTCAAAACCCTATCCCCGCTGTTTTAGTCAAAACCATGGGGATAGGGTGTATTGAGAAAACATATACCCATGGTTTTGAAAAATCATGGGTATTGGTGTTTTTTTAAGAGACCTATACCCACAGTTTTGGAGAATCGTGGGTATAGCTTTCCAGCGTTATGGCGGGAAAAACATTACGTGGGACAAAAAAAATTTCACGGGAACATGGTTTTCATTAATATAATTTTAAACTTACAAAAACAAATTCAAATAAGTTCTGTAGGTCTGTTGGTTAATGTCCTTTCCGTTTCTCTGGAGATCTGGTTTTTGAAACCCATTGATTTTTTTCTGGTAATTAATTTTTATTATTATAAGAAGGAAGATGTATGATTATATAATTTAAAATTCATTAGCCAGGTTGGTTTCCCCACATGTTTAAATACTCGGGGTCACATGTTCGATTCTCGATGCGTCTATTTTTAGATACACAATTTGATTAATATATTTAGACAGATATATCTATATATATTAAAGTTGTAGTTGGCTTGGTTGGTAGTGAAGATTGAAATGTTGCATGTGCGTCCCATGGTCAAGTCTCAAAAACTCTTATTTTTGAAGATTAAATCCCCATGGTTTTGAGAATCATGGGGTCAACATTGTGCTAGTGTGTTCACAGACCTGCCACGCTATGGCAATCCTATGCCCATGGTTAGGAGAAACTGTGGGTATAGGTGGAACCCCCTATCTTGACACCTTTCCAGCCCATGGTTCCCAAAATCGTGGGTATAGCCTATACCCACAGTTTTGGGGGCTATATCCACGGTTTTGAAACGTGGGTATATGGTAGTTTTCCAGTAGTGATACTTGATAATTCCCATATCCATATATTCTAGATCCATATACATGAGATCCTTTTCAATCCTCATTTTGTTCATAACTCCATTATCCTCCATTCTCAACTCATCTACAACCATATTCTCCTTCCTTGGTTGGTAGTGTTTTGAACAACTGTAATCCATTAGTATCTCAACCTATCTCCCTTTCCTCATGTTGAGTTTTTTATATGAGAAGATATATTTCATGCTATTTTTATCAGTAGATATCTCGCATCTTTCTCCATTGAGATATTGTCTCTATATATTCAGAGTAAATATTACAGATGGTATCTCCAGATCATGAGTTGGAGGGTTCTGTTCATGAATTTTTAACTACCTTGATACATAGGTAATGACACTATCATTATACATAAGGAAAATCCTGGTCCATTTCTTTGATGCATCATTATATATAAAAAATACCCTATTTCTTGATGGAAGAGTCAATATTAGAGCACTTGTTAATATCCTCTTCAATTATTCAAAATATTATTCACATTATTTTTTATTCAATCTTAACCCCTTTTAGAGTAAGCTTGGTTAACGGGTTAGCTAATCCTAAAAAATTCCGAATGAGACACTAATAGTAACACACTAAACCTGTGAAATTGCATACCTTAGATATATTCATTGGTGTTGTACATTCTTGGATTGCATTTTTCTTCATAGGATCAACTGAGATTCCATCCATAGAGACAATATCACAAAAAAAGAAACTTATTGAAGAAAAAATTCACACATTCTAAACATCCCATATAAGTCATTTGATATAAGATTCTTCAGAACAATATACAATTCATTCTCAGGGTCTTCATAGATTTTGGAGTATACAATGCTATAGTCAATCAATACAATAATAAGGTCATAAATATATTCCATGAAAACACAATTCATTATATTGATGAAAATAGAGTTTGAATTAGTAAGTCCAAATGGAATTACTGTAAACTGGTAATGTCCATACCTTGTTAGAAATATAGACTTTGGAATATCTTACTTCCTCACACACAATTTATCATATCCAGATCACATGTCAATATTCCATAAAATATTTATATCCATGATGTGGATCAAATAAATCATCAATGTTATCCAAAGGTTACTTGTTCACTATTTCCCTAGAATTGATTTATTTATATTCAATGCAAAACCTCATGGATCAGTATTTATTATTGATAATGTGAATATGGGGTCCCTATAGAGAAACACTAGGGAAAATAAATACCTTATTACTCAATTCCACTAGTTGTTTCATTATCTCCACTGATTACAAAGAGGTTATTCTATATGTAGTATTTGATATTGGTCTTGCACTCGAAATTAAATCAATAGACAACTCAACTTTTTATTCTTAAGGATGTCTAGGTGAATCATATGAAAATACTTCAATATTTTCATGACCCAACCCTACCCGAGATTGAGCCGCAACTACCCCAATCCCGCCTCCATAGGCCAGGGGATGGTGACAACCGCTGAAGGCTAAATAACTTGGGGAGGCCTTAGCCTAATTACCTGTACACACACACGCAGACCACTCAATGCAATATTTCAATGTAAAAGAGAATGTAAAGTAATCACTTATTTAAAAAAACCTCAAATGTGCATCGACCTTTAAACAGTAAAAAGCAAGCGCTGATGGTAAACTGAAAAGAAAAGGGAAAAACATGCACCCAACCAGAAGTGTTCCACCACCCAACAATAGGTAAACAAAAGTAAACAGCTAGGAGAGTCCCACATCTGGAACCCAACTATGACCGCCACACATAGTCCAAGCTCTCGAACTCCTAAGCTCCACTGAAGTCACGACCAACCTATCTGTCGTCTGCAAATGCACATCATGTGCGGGAAATCCCAAGCAGGGGTGAGTATAAAAATACTTAGTAGGATGCCCCGAAGGCTCGAGGGATCAAAAAAGGAGGTACTGAAGAGGTGAGCAGTAGATCGAACAGGGAAATGTAAAGGAGTACAACCGAGAGTGCAATTAAGAGTACCGCTCAACCCAACAAGAGGAAGGAAGAAGACTCGTCTTATCACAAGGATCTAGAAACGGTGAGAAGATGAACTTCCCGTTGAGTCTTCACTACCTATAGTAATAATGAAGACTCATCCAACCACAAGAAGCTAGAAATAGAAAGCACGTGGCATACCCCATGCGTCTTCACCTCTCTTGGAAGGAGAGTATCCAAAACCCAAGGAGTGGGTACTGGAACAATGTATACATATATATATGCTCTGTCAAGAAACACGAACAAGATCGTAAGGGGATCTTCATACCATAGCTCAAACCAAGAAAGTAAGTAGCCAACAGTCCCAGAAGTAAACACCATCGATGCCCAACATCCCATACGTCTGCCCCGAACTGCAAGTCAAGTGGCTCAAATCACCGCACCTCGACACTATCCACTTGGGGTAGCACTGACTTGCCCGCGCGGTTTTAAGTCGTGTCAAAAGTATGCGTCTCGGTGGGGAAAGTGCCCCTCATGCTTGAGAGTTCAAGGGAAAGTAAAACCACACCTCATCACTGCCACATAGTCGAGAGGTCCTCAAAGTCAAGCTGTCATATCACTGACCCATACAACCAAGGGTCCCGCTCTGGTAGTCATGGAGAAAAGTCACCGACTAGCCTCATAAAAAGGCCTGAGTTTGAAATGCCAATGGGTGACCCACTGCCCAGCCCTGCTGGAGGGTAAACACCAATACATCAATAGGCAACCCACTACACATCCCTACTGGAGGGTAAACTAGGAACAAGTCGACAGGTTACCCACTGCCCAGCCCTGCTAGTTGGTATACCTAGAAGAAGTCGACAGGTGACCCACTGACCATCCCTATTTGAGGGTAGACCCGGAAGAAGTCGATAGGCGACCGACTCCCCAGCCTTGTTGGAGGGTAGACCCGGAAGAAGTTGATAGGTGACCCACTGCCCAGCCCTGCTGGAGGGTAGACACGGAATTGGTCTGATAACTCATCACTACGACTAACATCACTGGGTATTACCAACATCGCTATCATGCGTTGGTTCAGAGTGCGTCCAAAGAAGCCTCCAACCAATGCCCTTTTCATATTCCCACATTTAATGATATCTCTAAAGAGGCTCTACTTTCCCAAGCGGATTACACCCTTGTAATCCTCATAGAAAAACATGTGAGATAGATTACTTACTCTCTAGAAACGAGATCCCAGTGGAAAAGTTATTCAACACCACTTTATGCCCATACGGCTTCTCGTGGGGCCCATACCTCGGTCCAAAAAGAGGTCAGGCGAACTGCGCCACCACAATGCTCTCGAAAAAGCACGCTGAATCGACTATTCATATGCCCCAAATAGATGCCTAATGAAAAATGCACAGTATACATCACACAGCATAAGAGACAGTCGGTGGAGCACACACCTCAACTCCGGCTTCAACGCCTGAAACCACCCCGGTCAATTTCGCCTAGATGCCAGGGTCACAGTGCCGTTGACGGTGCCTAAAACGGACTCAGGATGCAAAAGATGCAACTCCCCTCATTATACACAAACAGGGCCCTGTGGGGCCTGCACAACGAGCCCAAATTTAGGTGAGGGGATTTCACTGTTGCAATCCCCTCGGAAAAACACTCAGAAATGAGTACTCAAACACCCTAAACGGATGTCGGGAGAAAAAGTGGTGTTTCACAGTAAAACGTGCGAACTGGGATCTGCAGGTCCCACACCTTGCCTCCAACCCGAATGCTTTGGGGATCAAATCAAAAAGTCCGCACGAGGACTGGAGTCATGCAACCACTGATGGCGCATCAATCAGACATCCCAAGCAGGAGATAGGTCCGATGCAATAATTAATTAATCAATTAAGTAATTAATTAATCATTCGTATTAAGCGTTTCATGCTTTCGAGAAACAAAACCAAACCACAAAGGTTCCAAACGAACTTCGGAAGGTCTGCCTCAACCCAGGACCATAGTTCCTCTGACGGCATGTCAAATGGACGTCCGGCTCATGAAGAGCGTCCATCGCGGGCTTCATTTAATGATTTATTATTATTAAATTAAAGATCTTCGGGTCACCCATATTCGGGCACGGACTTCGAAAACCCCAAAAACCACTTTAAAAAGACCTCCTCACTGACAAGATCCTGCATCCACAAACGACGCGTCAAACGGATGCGCCGTTTAGAAGTTACGGCCCCCCGAACGCAAGGGGGCCTAACCGGACCGGTTCACCCCGACCGACCCGGTCCAAACCGCCAACTCGCGGCCCAGCCACGGGTCCGCCCCATCCTGCCACGACCCACTAGCCATGGCCCGCCTCAAACCACTGGACCCTAGGTTCCGGTTATTCAAATATATTGGCTGAAGGCCAGTATCCCCGCGTCGCGCAAGCAGGACTCGCTGAACGCAGGTCCTTGTTCCCCCAGGGTGCCGCCTCCACCGACCGGCCATGCAGGCCGGTCTTCTCCACGTCTCGTAATAGGACCCGTGTGCCGCGGGTCCTGGTTTCTTCCACAAAACGGAGGTTATGCCTTGGGTTTCTCTGTCGATCTCGACCAACCGCCCACATCAGCTCCTCCGCCTACCGCAGCACCTCGTCGGCCACCTCTGTCGGTCACTGCTCCTCCGACCTGAGTCCCCTCGGCGCCTCTGCCTGCTGCCGCAACGCACCGCCGCACTTCCACCTCTTCCAACCAGCCACTCACACCGCACCGCCTCTAGGCTTCACCGGCTGCTCCGCCGTCCCGACTCCACCAGCCACACGAACCGGCAACACCCCTCTCCGGCCTCCTTCGCCCGGGCTCGCACCCTCGGTCCCGCTCGACGCAACGCGGCCGCCGCGCGCAGCCACCAGCCGCTCTTTCCGACCCACTCTGGTGGTCTCTTTCGCAGACTACTGGGACCTCATCGGAGGTCCAATTTCAGTTCTGAGGCCGGAATTCAGGCCCTTGGGACGAGGCCTTCACAGCACCGCTGCTTACTCGTCGATCCGTTGAGAATTGACATGTTCAAAAAGCGGACGAAGAACGCCCAAGAATAGAAGATGGGACGGGGCTCGAGTGATGGTTGTGTTCGTTCTACCATCGCCCCAAATTATAGAATTATAGAATTTAAAACAATTAAAATTTAATGAAAACTACCGAAATTGACGATGGTGAAAAAATTCGCAAGAACCCTTCCTCAATTTTGATGCACATCGTCGGCGATGCATCCGTGAGGCTCCCCCTTCGAACAGCCGAGGTTTTGGCGAAGATAGATCTTCAATCCGGCGAAGAATGGTGAATAATAGCTAGAGAGAGAGGGAGAGAGGGGAAGAGAGAGAGACAAAAAAATGGGTTCTACCTTCCTACACTTAGTGAATTTATAGAAATTCATTAAAACTCTCCCAACGGGCGCGGATTCCGAATCCTCCGTGCCTGCCTATTTTATCCCACGCCTAGGCAAAACTCCCCATTTCAACCTCAACAGAAGTCTCAGATTTCATTTCCGAGACTTCGTTCGAAATTTATTCAAAAATAATGTCAGTGATAAAAAAATCACTAAGTGGACATTTCAAAATGACCACTTTTCCCCTGGGTGACATCTCTCACAGTAGGCCCACGCCTGCAACTTTTACACCCCGCCTAGGGTAAACAGCATGCTCCGGACTCAATGGTGCCCTCTATTTTCCCATCCGAGCAACCGTTTAAGATATAATTGAGTCTAACCATTAAATGAATAAATTAATTATTTAATTTATCCATTTCATGTTCTGATAGCGAGCGAGGGGTCCAAACGCCCCGCGTCGACATGTTTTATGTCATTCCCAGGGTAAACACCTCATTTCGGACCCATTAGTACCCTCAGAGTTTTGATCTGAAACACTGTTTAGGAGTTATCCCATTTATTTGGCATTCCTAAAGTGAACGCATTGAAAATTTAATTACGGCCACATCGGGGCTTAGAATCGCACGCCGTCTAAAGGCGCTGCTCCAGAATAACATAAGGAATATTCCAAAGTATTTTATAGAAAAAACCGGGTTCTTACAAATATATTCTTGTATAATAGGTACATATACTATTTAAATATTTATTTCCTCATCCATTGATGATTCTTTCTCTTCCTCCCCAATTATTTCATTTAGAAGAGCTACTAGAGGTGGATCTATATATGACTCAGATGATGTGGTTTCAAATCTAATGATAAGGGATTCAAAATTTTCCCCACAAATTTTACCTTCATTCTTCTTTCAATATATTTTTGCATAATTTTTCGAAAGACAACCAATAATAAGAATTGAATAAAAATCAACCATATGTATGATGATATGTTTTTCAATTGAATCATGATTATATGTCATAAAGGGGACTGACCAACTCATATTTCTTATAGTGATACATACCATAGCAGCATTAATTGGAAATTCCATTATTAAATCAATAGTTAAATGTCTACTTTTTTGGAAAAATGGGAAGATATAAAATAATGTGATAATAAAAAATCAAATAAATAATTATCTATGTTTGAGGGAATGATTAAAGTACCTTCCACAACATCATTATGAATTTCAACATCAACAACTATGATCATATAAGCTTAGCCTTGCTCCCTTTCCTTTTTTTGGGGAAAATTTACATGACACATAGGACAATAATTTTCATAATGTACCATATCATTTTCAATTTTACCATTGAAAATTTTTAGATTATTTCTTTCTAATTCAATCATGGGATTGGTGTCCTTTTTCTTTACATCAGTAACAAACACGAATACCCTTAAGGCATGTACTAGGGGTATTTCTTCACACAATTATCACATGATAGAAAATTAACTCTTACCTTTTATCCCTTTTCCTTATTTCCATTTATATAGAGTTTAGAATCCCATTTCATATCTTTCTTTCCATTAATGTCATAAGACATAGGGAATTTTTTTTCAATATTGATAGCACATGAGACTATGTATTCATATAATGAGAAATTTTGGGAGATCAGTTCCCTTTCGAGGGATTGTTTCATACCATTATAGAATCAATCAATATTACTACTTGGATTATGTATGTAGTCTGTATAATTCCTTTATAAGATTCTAAAGTTTTCTTCATACAAGGTAATGTTTTATCCTCTTTATGTCTTAGATTAAAAAATTGCCTATGAATATCCTCTAGATAATGAAAAGGGAAATATTTTTACAAGAATATTTCCTTACCAAAATTCCATTCCATATTTTTAATTTCTTCCACCTTCTTTGTGTCTTGAATTAAATACCACCAATGATATAAATCTCTAGAGAGATGATAATCTTCTATCAAAACCTTTTCACTTCCATTACTTCCCTAAGTGAGAAAATTATTCTCTAAGGAACTTATCCATTGCTCAGCTACATGTGGGTTTTTATTTCCATTTCATTATATGATTTGTTGTCTTGTGGGGTAGTCAATCATTTCTCCTCTATGCTCTCGATCATGATTCTCTATAAGGTTAAGGTGGTTGTTTATAACCAGATTCAGCTTTCCCAGTATATTTATAAGTTTCTCATATAAGGACACGACCTTAAAAATTTCATAATCTTGAATTAAATTAATAATTCACATTGAGGATCTTTTCAGGTTTGGAGTTTTAGAGAGTTAGGTCATAACATATACATAACAACCTGAATATTACATGTAGACACATCTACCCAGTTTCCATTTTTTCATAAAATAAAACTCTTTGAAAAAAAAGTGTCATTTCTACTTCTATGTTTTAGACAGCATTAATTTTCCTTGATCCCATCATTGATCATATTCCTCTTTATATCCTGTAAAAACATTTCAAAAATATGGTATGAGCATAAAAAGCTTAGTATGGAATACACAAAGAAGGAAAACTGTTAGTTTTTGAAAATAACAAGTAAATCATGATTACTTTATCATAAGTAATGATTTTCACCTTTAAGAATTAGTAAATACTCTTTATGGAATAAAAGATCAATAATTGCCATTTTGTAACCTAAAGATTACCATAAAACCCATATAAAGAACACATAAAATATAAAGGTAACTTGGGACATAAATATACATTAATAGAATAACCATACGGTCGACTTCCACACATATCACTAAATGGAATAGCCATATGGCTGACTTCCATACAAAATGCATTGGAGCTTATAACGTAACCACACTCCCTAGTTTATCACGGCAACACCTGTCATTTTTCTTATCACATAACCACCCGCCAAAAGTCCAAGTATCATTATAAAATCATAACACATAAAATATTGCAAATATAAAAATTTCAATAATAATATTTAATTTGTAATCACAAGAAATAATTTAAAGATATTGGAATAATCAAACCATTTTAAAAACCATTTTCAATACCAAAACACCCAAAAACGGAATAAGGGATTTCCTTTTCATTTTAGATAACATTAAGGCATATAGAGGAATCCAAATAACGATTACGGCAACAGAGAGGTCATTGTCGCCAAAAACGTTAAAACATTACATTTATCATTTAGTAAAATTCTTGGTAGAAAAAAGGTTCCCTTTGAATGAAAGTAAAAGTAAAAGGGTTTTATTATACACCATGTAAAAGAAGAAGGTATATATTATCGAAATATGCCTCAATGAAAGGAGATTGAGATGAAGTCCCTTACCAATATCATTTTATAAAGAAAATACATTGACAATGTGTAATCACTATAAATAAAATAAAGGATATCAAAATTCCTTTCACACATATTCATATCATGACATAATCAATAAGTATAAAATTAACCCAAAGAAAGGAAATTGGGTTATGAAGTTCCCTTACCTCATGTCCCACTTGACCCGTTCCTTCTTTAATTTCCTGAATAATAAAATAAAGTTAATTTCTAATTTCATAAAAAAAATTCAAGTTTATTATTCCTTTTATATCACTTATTACCATGTTATAAACATTATGTAATCATTTAAATTAATAATGGTCGTTTTGTCGATATTTGGTACCTGAGTCAAAAATGAACACCTTATAATTACAAGTTGTTCATTTGGTAAAATATCCAATATCTTTAGAATGATATTCATTATGTAGATATATTATATATCATATATATCTAGTATATGTATATATTTATAATAGTACATAACATTTAGAGGTAAGAAAAGCAATGCACCGTTCATGGAGACGGTAAGCCGTACGTATGCATGAACGCTACTTTCATTTCTATTTCATATTTTAATGGAATGAAAAAATAATGATACATAGGTATATTATAATTCCTGTATATTATCATATATAATATCATTAACTCCGTCCTTTATACGTAGCACGTATGGTATGAATTAGTCATTTCACTTTGAGGGGGCTGTAGTCCGCACTTCCTCAAATGAAATTATCGCGTTTACCCATAATGGAAACCATAAACAAATGATATAAATGGGAAATACAGAAGCATAAATAAAACATAAACATAATATATATCATATATAAATAATGTGACATCTTAATTTCCACCATGATATATGGTTGGAGATAATTGAACAATCATTGTTTCGTGAGGTGTTAGTTTTCCATCCATAGAAACAGTGTGTTATTCACCCATTAGATGGAGGTGTGTGTATGTATAGTTCGAATAATTCTCATAAAAACATCATAATATATTTAGGATGATGGTTTTGTTATAAAATAAAGTAATAAAAATAGTTTAGAGGTTGGAGAAGTAAAATAAATGAAATGAAGTTAAGAGAAACTGTTACCTTTAATTTGGGTAACTTCCATTGATTTGAACCAAAAGGACCTCTTGAAGTGTCTTATGCATAAGGTAAGGGTTTTAGGAGGAGGAGAGGGATGTAAGGATATTAATTGGTAGATTATGGATGAGCTGAGGTACTTGAGATGTGTAAGGAAAGGGTTATAAGTGGTGTCCTTTTATGGGGGGGGGGCTCTTTCGGAAGGTCTGCAACAATTATTTTATCATAAACTTTTATTCGGTTTCAAAAGGTCAAAAAATCATTAAAGTCAAAGATAAGATGACTCATGGTCATAAAATATGAATAGGACTGGTTTTTGATATTATTTTAATATTTATAATCTTTTTTATTTAAATCATTTATTAATGAGGTAAATACTGCATCATTATTGTGTCATAAATAATTTAATTTATTTGATGTCAAAAAATTAAAAAAATACTTTGATGTAGGAAATATTTCTAGATTTCCAATGAATATTTATATTCTAAAATATAACTTATACAACCCCATGTAATAATTAATTTAAAAAATGATATTTGTTTATGTTATTTTTTCCTTTACTTTAAGTTAATTAATGTAAAGTGTCATTATCACTCACAAGTGGCTCTATGGGGTTCCAAAATCGACCCAAAGATGACCATGGTCGTAAATGACTCAACCAATAAGGTTAGGAAAAGTGTTAAGGTAATTTCATATTATTATAATGTTCTTTTTACCTTGAATTACCCTATTTACCTTTAATCGTGTTAAATAAAAGTCAAAAGTTACTATGCGCTAAAAATTATTTTTGTCTTATTGAACCAAATTTTACTTACTAATAACTACCATGTATGTCGGTTTTTTAAAATTCAGTTCACAGAAGCGGTAAAATTTCATTTAAATGAAAAAGTTAGTTTTTGAACTACTACTTAGTGGTTTCGCTATTCATCAAAAATTAATGTTTTTCATGAAAATACCAAAAATTAATCCTAAGATATATTTGATATTCCGAATTCAAAAATGATGTCTATTTTAGCAAATTAAAAACATATAAGTTGAATTAATTAATTTAAAATTAATTCTCTTGTTAAAACAAAAAGCTCATTTTTAAGAAATAATAACTATAAAAAGATTGACTGTTTATTATGTCCTATTTCAAAGTAAAATTGCTTCCAATAACCAAAATTGGATTAAATGGTAAAAATATATTCTAATTACACATTGAAACCAATTTAAAAGATAATCAAAACATATAAATAAATTAGATTAAAATGTAGTTTTGAATTAAAATACAGTCTTTTCCACTATTCATTAAAAAATGTATAATATCAAAAAAATACCAAAATTTAAGCCAAAGTAAATTTTGGTGTCCTAATTATAAAGAAGAATTTTATTTTGTCAAATATAACATATAAAAGTGGAAAAAACTATATTTAAAAACAGTTCTCCATCAAAAGGTGATAAATCGGCCTTTTAATTAATATTAGAGTATTATGATTAAAATTAGATTCATTCACATTTTAAGACTCTAACTTTTATTTGATAAATTTAAAAACATTTTTAAAACTTGTATAATCATATTTTAGTTAATTATATCCATTCCCGCCAATACAATGGCTAGGCGTTACTACCATTTAAATTAATAATATTATATTGTTAGTGTGCAAAGTAAGATTTCAAAGAAACTCGTTGTTGTGTATCGGGTACGCTATCGAACATAGGAACTCCTTTAAAGTAAAATTAATATTTAATTCACAAATATTAATAAATATGAAAAAATTCATATTTCTTTATTTACCTGGGATGTTACATCCTTCCCCCCTTTTGGAAATTACATCCTCACAATTTTATTCACTTATCAAATAAGTGGGGGTATTTATCCCTCATAGAATTTTCAGATTCCCATGTTTCCTATTCAACCATATTGTTTTTCCACAAAACCTTTACCTGATGAATTACCTTATTCCGCAACACATTCTCTCTATGGTCAAGAATCTGGACTGGTTGTTCCTCATAAGAGAGATTCTATTCTAACTGAACTACCTCTGGACTCAAAACATGAGATGGATCTGGAATATACTTTCTCAACATTGTGACATGAAAAACATTGTGTACCTGGGATAAACGTGGAGGTAAATCCACTCTATATGAAAATGATCCAATTTTTTCCACGATTTCATAAGGTCCAATGAACCTCATACTCAACGTTCCCTTCTTGCCAAAATGCAGCACACATTTCCTTGGAGAAACTTTTAAAAATACCTGACTAACTACCTCAAAATAGAGGTCCTTCCTCCGGTTATCTGCATAACTTTTCTGTCTACTCTGAGCACCTCTCATATTCTTCTAAATCAACTGCACTTTTTTTCCATCTCTTCTACCAATTCTGGTCCCATCAGCTTCCTTTCACCTACTTCATCCCAAAAACCTAGAGTTCGACAATGCTTTAAATATAATGCCTCAAACGAAGCCATCTGTATACTAGAATTAAACTATTATGATATGAAAATTCAACCAAAGAATTATGTTGGTCCCAACTTCCCAGGTAATCCAGTGAACAAGCACATAGCATATCCTCTATGCTCAGTATTTTTCGTTTTGTCTGCCCATCTGATTGTAGATGAAAAGTTGTACTAAAATTTAATTCAGTACACAATAACTTCTAAAGGCCTTTCAAAAAGTTAAAAGTAAAATTGGGATCATGATCAGATACAATGAAGAGGGGAACACCATGTAACCAGACTATATCTTTAATATAAAACCAAGAAAGTTAATCTAGAGGAAAAGTATTTCTGATAAGAAGGAAATAAGTAGTTTTAGTCAATTGATCAACAATGACCCAGATTGCATTGTTACCTTGATATGTATTTGTCAATCTCACAATGACGTCCATGGATATATTTTCCCATTTCCACTCTAGAATTGGTAAAGAATGAAGAATCCCTTCCGATAACTGCCACTCTACTTTAACCTTCGGACAAGTCTAACACTTCACAGTAAAATTAGCAATATCTCTTTTCATTTTATCCCACCAATAATACTCTCAAAGATCTATGTACATCATTGTACTGCCAGGATGAACTGAAAACGGGGAACTGTGAGCTTCACATAACAACCCATTCTTCAAATGTGAATCAAAAGGCACACATAATCTTTTTCCAAACATCAAAAAACACTCATTATCAACATTAAAATGAGGAAACTTACCCTTTTGAACCAACTCTACCTTTTTCTGTAACTCACTGTCTTCCTTCTATGCTTTCTTAATTCTGTCTGATAGAGATGATTTCACTAACACCTAAAACAAAAAAGAAGAACTTCTTGCACCAAGAACTTCAATGCCAAAGTTCATCAAATAAAAAACTAAAGGATCTCGTTCCAAACGTAGCATGGTTAATGAAGCATTAATTTTTCAACTCAAAGAATCAACCACTTTATTTTCTTTTTCAGGATGGTAATGGATTGTGAAATCATAATCTTTGATTAATTCCAACCATCTCTTATATCTCATGTTAAATTCTTTTTGAGTGAATATATACTTTATGTTTTTTGATCAGTATATATTTCACACTTTAGTCCATAAAAATGATGCCTCCAAATTTTTAAAGCAAAAACAACATCAGCTAATTCCAAATCATGTGTAGGTTAATTTAACTCATGAGGTTTAAACTGATGTGAAACATAAGCAATTACCTGATCATTTTGCATAAGGACACAACCAAGTCCTTTCAATGAAGCATCATTGTAAATAACAAACTCACCATTTCTGGAAGGTAGTGCCAGAACTAGATCATTCACCAATATTCTTTTCAATTCTAGAAATAAATAATCACATTCTTTTGTCCAAATTAACTTAACACCTTTTCAAGTTAACAGAGTCAATGGACTATATAACCCAGAAAAATTTTCAATAAACCTTCGGTAATAACCTGCCAAACCTTGAAAACTATTTATCTCATTTATATTTGGGGATCTTGTTCATTCTTCAACAAATTTGTTTTTAGAGAGATCAATTGTTATTCCATCCATATAAACAATGTGACCAAGGAAAGAATTTTTTGTAACCAAAACTCACACTTTCTGAATTTACCAAACAATTTCTTTTCTTTTAATGTTTTCAAGACAACCCTTAAATGACTTTAATGATGCTCTTTACTTTTAGAATAAACCCAAATATCATCAATGAACACAACTACAAATGTATCCAAGAACTCGTGGAAAATTCTATTCATATGATCCATGAATACAGCAGGTCCATTGGTTAAACAAAAAGTCATAACTACAAATTCATAATGGCCATATCTAGTGCGAAAGGTGGTATTTGGAATGTCTACTTCCTTTACTTTCAAAAAATGGTACCCCGAACTCAAATCAGTATTCAAAAATTATTGAGCTCCGTGGATCTTATCAAACAAATCATTGATATGAGGCAAAGGATACTTGTTCTTAACAGTGATGTTATTCAATGATCTATAATCAATGAAAAGTCTCATTGAGCCACCTTTCTTTTTAATAAATAAGAGAGTATCACCCTATGGTGATGTTCTAGGTCGAATGAAACTTTAATCTAATAACTCATTAAATTTCTTATTTAACTCTAAAAGTTCAATTTTATTAATTCGATAAGGGGGTTTCGAAATTGGCATAGTATTAGGAACTAAGTCGACAATAAATTCAACTTCCCAATCCGGTATAATATCAAGCAACTCATCAGTAAAAACATCAAGGTACTCATTTACCACTGGAACATCATTAATCTCAACACTTCCTTTATTTTCAATAATATGTGAAAGGTAACATTCATTTCCATATTTTAATAGTTTCTCAGCTTCCTGATATCTTATCAAAAACAAGGGTTTGTTATTGTATACAAACAGAAAATCTTTCTGAAAAAAATACCTCTTTAGCCCTGCAGTCAATCTTAGAATGATAAACAGATAGCCAATCCAATCCCAAAATAACATCAAACTCTACTAGAGGAAAAACAATAAGTTTTACAGGTAGATTGTTTCTTCACACAAGGACATGAAGGTTCTTATTATTTCTTTCTATCTCAATGTTTCCTCTAGGTGTTTTTACCATAAGTTCAGTATTCATATCTTGAGATGAAATTCCCAATTTACTAGAAAACTTCTCAGAAAAGAATGAATGTGTAGACCCTGAATCAAACAACACATTGGCATAATCTTAACAAACAAATAGTGTACCTGATACTACTTCATTCGATATCCCAACATCTGCTAAAGTAGTTGCAAAGGATTTCACCACCCCTTTATTCTTGTAGTCTGAATGATTTCCCTCAGTTGAGTTTTTCTTTGGACACTCATTTTCATAAGGACCCATTTCATTACACTTAAAACATCTTATCGATGGAATTTCATTGCCTGCTTAATCATATTCTTTACAGTTATGAGCAATATGACCAGACTTGCCACACTAGATGCACTTTACAGACATTGATAAACATTCTCCAAGATGCTTTTTACCACACTTATCACAAGATGGATATTTAGTTTTCTTACCTCTAGGCCTCTTTGATGAATTATTTTCTTTTTCCTTCCAAATTAACCTCTTATTCTGTTCTTTGTCAAAGAACACCTGATCATCAGCAGACTCCAATTCCACCTTTTTTTCACATCGAACATGTTTTTCATAACTTTTGAACTCACGAGATGCTAATACTCTTCGCTATCTTGGATTCAATCCTGAGTAAAATCTAATTATCTTATTATCAAGATCTTGGATGAAATTTGGAGCATACCTTGTCAGTCGAGTGAAATTTCTTTCCTAAACAGCCATTAAGTCATCCTCTTTCCCCAATTTTAAGAATTTGTTTCCATCCATAGTCGAACCACTTTAGGAAAATATTTCTCGAGGAACATACCTCTGGATTCATCCCAAACAAGAGCATCAATCCCCCCACTATCCCTGATATTTTTCACCATCGACCACCACTGATCAGCTTCACCTTCAAAATAGTAAATAGTGAGACTATCCTTTTCATGTTCTAAATAACCCATGACACTGATAATTTTCTCCAGTGATTTAATCCAACCTTATACTAGCACAAGGTCAGATGATCCTCTGAATGATGGGGGATGTTGCCTCATAAAATGCTCTACTACTGACATGTTTCTCAATGGTTGATCTGGCTGATCTCGTGCATCGATACCACCACCACTTATAACCTGAGTCAAATGTTCCATCACTACAACAAACTATTCAGTTCTGATTCTGACCATCTCAGGTTGCTCATTTTGAAGGTTATCTTCCTCCTAATGTCATCCCAACATAGTTTCCCTTTTTCCTCTACATAAAACCATTCTGAACACAGAAATACCTTAGGTGAAGCAACATGGTAATCTGAAAATGCGATATCATTTCAATCATACCATAAATTAATTTAGGTACATTAATTTAACATTATTCTAACTCCTAAAGTTATCTAAAACTACCTCTTATACTAACTATAAAGACTTGGCCTTAAACATTTCATAATCTTGAATTAAATGAATAATTCACATTGAGGATCTTTTTAGGTTTAGAGTATTAGAGAGTTAGGTCATAACATATACATAAAAACCTGAATATTACATGTAGACACATCTACCCAATTTCCATTTTTTCATAAAATAATAACTCTTCGAAAAAAGAGTCATGTCTAGTTCCATGTTTTAGACAGCAGGAATTTTCCTTGATCCCATCATTAACCCTATTCCACATTATATCATGTGAAATTTTTTTCAAAAACTTGGGAATAGCATAAAAATCTTAGTAAGGGATACACAAAGAAGGAAAACTGTTGGTTTTTGAAAAAAAAAAGTAAACCATGAATACTTTATCATAAGTAATACTTTTTACCTTTAAAAAGTAGTAAATACTCATCATTGAATAAAATATCAATACATACCATTTTGTAACCAAAATATTACCAAAATACCCATATAATGAACACATAACATATAAAGGTAACATGGGACATAAACATACATAAATGGAATAACCATACGGTCGACTTCCACACATATCACTAAATGGAATAGCCATACGACCAACTTCCATACCCAATGCATTGGCGGTTATAACGTAACCACCCGTCCTGGTTTATCACAACACCACCTGTCATTTGGTTTATCACTTAACCACCTGTCAAATGTCCAAGTACCATTATAAAATCATAAAACATAAAATATTGAAAATATAAACATTTCACTAATAACATTTAATTTTCAATAATAAGAAATAATTTCAAGATATTGAAATATTAAATCCATTTCAAAAACCATTTTCAATACCAAAACACCCAAAAATAGAATAAGGTATTTCCTTTTCATTTTAGAAAACATTAAGGCTTATAAAGGAAGCCAAATAATGAATACGGTGGCTGAGAGGTCATTTTCTCCACAAATGTTAAAACATTCTGTTTTTCATTTTGTAAAATGCTTTGTAGAAAAAAGATTCCTTTTGAATGAAAGTAAAAGTCAAAGGGTTTTATTTTACATCATGTAAAATAAGAAGTTATATATTATCAAAATATGCCTCAATGAAAGAAGATTGAGACGAAGCCTCTTACCAAGATCATTTTATAAATAAAATATATCGATAATGTGTAATCAATATAAATACAATATCGGATATCAAAATTCATTTCACACATAGTCATATCCTTACATAATCAATAAGTAGAAAATTAACCCAAAGAACAGAAATTGGGTTAAGAAGTTCCCTTACCTCGTGTCTGACTTGACCCATCCGTTATTTAATTTCATGAATAATAAACTAAATTAAATTTCTAATTTTTTAAGAACCTTTTTCAAGTTTATTATTCCTTTTAGATCACTTATTACCAAGTTATAAACATTATGTAATCAGTGAACTTAATAATGGTCATTTTGCCGATATTTGGTACTTGAGTAAATAATAGACACCTTATAATTACAAGTTGTTTATGTGATCAAATATCAATTATCTTTAGAATGATATTCATGATTTAGATATCATATATATCATATATATCTAGTATATATATGTATTTATAATAGTGCATAACATTTGGAGATAAGAAATGAAATTCATTGTTTATGGAGATGGTAAGTCATACATGTGCATGAACACTACTTTCATTTCTATTTCATATTTTAATGGAATGAAAAAAATGATTCATATGTATATTATTATTTCATTATAGTATCATATATAATATCGTTAACTCTATCCTTTATACGTACCATGTATGGTTTGAACGATTCATATCACTTTGAGGGGGCGGTAGTCCGCACTTCCTCAAATGAAATTATCGCATTTACCCATAATGGAATCCTTAAAGGTATGATATAAATGGGAAATAAAAAAGCATAAAGAAAACATAAACATAATATATATCATATATAAATGTAGTGACATGTTAATGGCCACCATGATAGGTGGTAGGAGATAATCAAACAATCATCATTTTGTGAGGTGTTAGTTTTCCATCCACATAAACAATATGTTCATCACCTATTAGATGGATGTGTGTGTAAGTTTAGTTCGAATAATTATCATAAAAACATCATAGTATATTTAGTATACTAGTTTTGTTATAAAATAAAGGAATAAAAAGTGTTTATGGGTTGGAGAAGTAAAATAAAAAGAAAAGAAGTTAAGAGAAACTGTTACCTTTAATTTGGGTAACTTCCTTTGGTTTAAACCAAAAGGACTTATTGAAGTACCTTATTTATAAGGTAAGGCTTCTAGGAGGAGGATAAGGATATATGGAACTTAATTGGGCCGAGTTTGGATGAGCCAAGGGGCTCGAGGGGTGTGAGTAATGGGTTAGAAGTGGTGACCTTTTATAAGAGGGAGGAAGGGCTCTTTAGGAATGTTTGAAACAATTATTTTATTATAAACTTATCTTCTGTTTAAAAAGGTCCAAAAATCATTAAAGTCAAGGATAAAATGATTCATGGTATAAATAAAATCATCCAATAAGAATTGGACAGGTTTTGGATATTATTTCAATATTTATAATCTTATTAATTTAAATCATTTATTAATGAGGTAAATACTGTATAATTATTATGTCATAAATAATTTATTTTATTTGATGTCTGAAAATTATAAAACAAATACTATGATGTAGGAAATATTTTTATCTTTCCAATGAATATTTATAGTCTAAATGATAACTTAAATAACCCCATATAAAAATTAATTTACAAAATGATATTTCTTTAAGTCATTTTTGCCTTAACTTTAAGTTAATTAATCTAAAGTGTCATTATCACTCCCAAGTGGCTCCATGGGGTCCCAAAATCGACCCAAATATTCCCATGGTCTTAAATGACTCAAAAAATATGGTTACGAAAAATGTTAAAGTAATTTTTTATTATTATTGTCATGACCCGACCCCTAGGGCCCGTATCATGACTACCCCAGACCCGCCTTCCATAGGTCAGGGGCTGACAACTAGCACTAAAGGCGTAATTCCCCGAAATTAGGAATGAATTGCCTTTATAAATCATAATCACACACAACTAGAGTACAAGTGGAAGAAAAAATAAGTAATGTCTGAATAACAAGTGTACTGAAAGTAAAGGGGGCCAAAATACATGCCCATCTGTAAAGTAAAAATACAAATGAAAGCAAGTACAACTGAAAAAGACAAACAACTAAATGGAGAAAGCAAATCCTGGATCTTCCTCCAGGTTCCTACTTGAAGGGTAGGTATAAATGTTTTCCTCAGCACTCCGTGTCTTTCGGTCCACTCTGTGTGCCGTCACGCCGAGTGGTCCACCTCCGGATACCGTCCAATCCTGATGTTATCGGCCTCCATGAGGGCTGTGTATCGTCTGCAACAAACACAACGAGGTGTGGGAATAGCCTATTCAGGGGTGAGTATAATGATACTCAGTAGGGACCCCGATACCCCCAAGATATCACAGATCCCACAAGGATAAACCACAAAGTATGATTTCAACGGATAACCATTACTTAGGTATATGCGCATGCATATACCTAAGTTATCAAGTAACCCATCTCAATCATGAGGAAAACACAAAGGTCATTCACTCAGATCAAACCAGGATTTTCATTATCGAAACCACAGGTACTGGAGAACTCATCCTCTATTGAGTACAGTGGCCCTGTCGTGACTCTGAGGCGCTACTTACTAACCTTATACTGCTGAGGTACTCCTCCTGTCGAGTACCACAGGTCTGCTGCCAAACCGGGTGCTCCTCCATTGTGGGTCTTCCGACAAACCGGGTGCTCCCCCTAATAGCCATCAGAGGCACTCCTCATGTCGAGAACTATGGGACTGCTGCCAAACCAGGCCCTCCATCCGTAGTGGGTCTATCGCCAAACCGGGCACCCCGTACACTAGGCTAGTCGAATCACTCCGAGTCGAATCAGTCAAGTAGTCGCCAGGTCTACAGCTACAAGGTCTCCGTACTCCATATGCTCGTCTCTAGGGGGATCCGTTCCACGAGCTACTGGTCGATACTCCAAATTTCATGAAGTCTCAGGTGGAAGTATCTCAATGGACCACCACATCATACCTGTCTCAACGCAACAGACGGCGCGTCAATCGGACGCCCGGTCTGAGAGTTATTGGCATTTCCGTTCCAGGGGCCCAGTTGGTTTTTAGGCTCAAACCAACCCAATCGTACTCCAAATATGTCTGAACCTCAAGTAGAGTATGCCAAAATAATTGTCTCATCAAAAAGAATCAATTGTAGTTGACGGAATGTCAATCAGAAGTATGGTCTTTAAGTTATAAGTGTTTCCGTTTCGAGGGCCCGGTTGGTTACGGGATCGAACCAACCCGGACATACACAAACTTCCCCAAAACCATGTGTGTGATATACTGAATAGACCATCTTGATCCAAGGAATCCAATGCAATTTATGGTGCATCTATTGGAGGTTTTTTGTTCATGTTATGGGTGAAAACTAAAAATGGTCCGAAGAGGTGGGTCTGGGTCCGGTCCGACCTGGCCCAACCCGTCCTAGGTTGGCCCGAACCGGGTCGACCCGACCCGGGTTCATGTCTGGCCTGGTAGAGCATGGCCTGGCCCGGAAGCTGTGGCCTAGCCCGCACGAGGGCGGCCCACCCCGCGTGGTTGGAAACCCGGCCCGGCGGGTCACGTCCTGGCCCGGCGGGGCGTGGCCCGTCCCAGCGACAGGAGGCCCAGCCCATGGCCGGCCGCGACTAGGCCAACTATCTGAGCGGAGTAGGGGACGCGGCCCCCTGGCTTCTTGTAATGGCGGTGCCGAGCAGCACCACCTCTCCTGCCTGGTCGGCCGATGCCGGCTGGTTTTTCTGGCGTGAGCTTCCCGCACAGCGGGCCGCTGATCCTCCGCACGTGGTGCCCTTAGGCGCCACGGTTTCTTGTAGCCCAACCGGCAGGCGGTCAGCCGGTTCGCCCGCTGAAGAGGCTCGCCCAGTGGGGGCCGCTGTACCTCCATAGTGCGGCGTCACAATGCATCACGGTCCTCCTGCCCGGCTGGCCGAAGCCAACCAGTTTGTCTAGAAAAGCGGCCCATGAATGCGGACCGCACATCCTCCGCAGCGCGGCACCAAGGGGCGTCACGGTTCCTTCAGCCCGACCGGCTTTAGCCGGAAATTTCTTCTTCATCATAGCAGCCTACGATTGCGGGCCACAGTTCTTCTCCATGCGGCTGGCACACGGTCGCCGCTTCTTATGTCTGTCACGACCCCTTCCTTCCTCCGGCGCGGTGTGACGGCATCGCACCCTACCGGTTCTGCCACCGTTATCAACTCAAGAGAAACAACGGAGGGTCTTCGGGCCATGTTCTTTTGGCCCGCACCCTCTGAGTAAGGTGGTAACTAGAATCCAACATCGAATCATATAAAAACGAGGAATGAGGATTTAATATAAAAAATACAAACCCCTACCTCGATTCAAGGTGTGTTTTTGTTCTTCTCAGAAAACAGCATCGCAGAAGATGTTGTCGTTCCCTCTATGTCAGAGGAAGAGTCGGTGTCGTTGCCAATGTTCCTTGTGGGAGGTTCCTTCTCCCTTGACATGGAGGAAGGTCATTAAAGAAGTTCTTCATGTTCTTCATCGGAAGAACACCTCCTATCTAATCCTTCAAGGCTCTCCAATAGTTATGCCAACCCAAAATAAAAGAAAGGCTTCACTTATTTAAAGTTGGCATAATGTTTTCAAAATTCAAACACTAAATTAAACTAATTAATTATAAAGTTCAATTGATTAATTAAGAGGTGTTGCCAAACATTTTTGGGAGAGAGATAGAAGATGGAATGTCTCAATTAAAGAGGGGTGGTGTCAAATTAATTAAGCGGAGTTTAAGGGGAAGTTAAAGGGTTAGGGCTCGTGTGGGCCCCATCACCATTATCATCTAATGGGAGGTTATGTGGGGTGTGGGACCCACCTTCAACTCCTCTTTGTATTAATTAACCACCACCCTGAATAAAACTATGTAACTCATATTTTTATTTAGTTTAATAAATTTCTCAAAAAAATTAACTTTCAACCTGCATAAAACACAGCTGTGGTAAAGGTCCCCTTAAGCGAATACCGGTGATGCGAGTTCATCGGTGCCCTCAGATTTCAATTGTGAGCACCGGTTCAAAAGATAGTAAAATCCACACGTATGTTTACTGAACGTCCCCTAACAAAACATTAGAATATGATTCCGAGCACACCGGGCCTCAGAATCAGGCGTCGTCAGAAACTATGGACTTGTAAAATTCCAAAAAAATAAAGAAAAATATTCCTTGAAATTTTAGGGTCTTTACATTACCCCCAACTCAGGGATTTACATCCTTATAAAGCTAAAACACACACTACAGAAACTAAATTAGGTACTGAGCATGCATCTGAGCCTCCTGCTCGCATGTGCTCTCCTGGAGGTTCCCGTACTGCCAGCGAATGTACACCAGAGGAATCAACCGTCCATGTAGGACCTGCTCCAGTCGATCCTCAATCTCCACTGGAACCTCCAAGTAATTATCCCTGTCTTTGATGTCCATACCCCATGGTCGATGATGTGGGACGGGTCATGCACACATCTCCTCTGTTGAGATACGTGGAAGACGTTGTGCACCCAGTGCAGCTGAGGTGGAAGGGCCAGGTGATAATCCACCTCGCCTACTCTTCTGAAGAAGAGGAGGAGTAACTGTAATAGACTGTAAATAGGATGCACTATCTCTATCCACAAAGGATATATGTAAGGTATCGAGCTGCTCTGTTGCCTCTCCTAGCAGCTGAATATCAGTCCTCATGCTTAGCACATCCGCAATAACGTTCCCCTTCCTAGGAGTATAGACTATCTCGAATTCATAGTCCCAGAGGAACTCAAGCCATCGCCGCCGCCTCAGGATCATATCCTTTTGAAATAATTCACACCTAAGACTATTGATATTGGAGTAAACCGAAAACCATTCACTCAACAAAATATGGGTGAGACTATCCAATTGTAAGAACTCGACTTCACCGTTCTTCGCCTACGTTCTACAAGAGCTACTAAGATTTCTCCTTTGCCGAAAAGGGATATCCGGTCTCATCCCCGGGATGAACCATGTCCTTTGCCTAATACTGTCAATCCTGACATGAACGGTACTAAATCAGGCCATGGACGACATTGTAATGACTCAACGCTACTACCAAGAGATCCAACCGTTACTCTCGCCTCCAAGGGTTGTGTCACACTGTCGGCATCAGTGTGTGGTCATTGGGTCTTCTCTAGTAGAAATATCAAAAGTGAGGGTCAAGTCAATAGTTTTAGCTCGAACCTCTTAGTATTGACCACACAAAAGGCAGGAAATAAAACATCACAAGGACAAGTGTCTTTTATTGTTGCAGCTCAAAGTACAAATACACAAAACAACCACCACAACGACATTAACGAAGCTAAAAACATCATGAACAAAGGCCTCTATGCCTGGAACTAGTCCCGCTCCTTTACACATGCTTCCGGTGCTCCATGGTCATATGATTTAGTTTCCTGAAGCTGTGCTCTCCCATGTGGTCGGGGTGGACCTCCTGGTGGTGGTGGTGGTGGAAACACCTCGAAGCATTGTCCACCACCAGCTGCACGGCCAGCTCCTATACCACGGTCGCCTGCTCCTTGCGGATCATCTCAATCAAACCTCTACCTCTACCTAAGAGTTCCTTGATCTATCTACTAATCGTCTGCATGGCGGGTCAGACAGTCACGTTCCATGTAACCAAGCCCGCTGCAGGAGTAACATTGTCCGTTACTTGTATTCCTGGATCTATCTCCACTCTAGGTGCCCCACACAACTGATCCTGAGTCATGAGGTCGATCACCTATAGGTTTGGTCCTCTTGGACCTCTGCGTCATCTGTCTACTTCCAACTGCAGAAGAATCCGCTACTTGTCGGCTAGTGGTGGGTCTCGCTGCTGGAGACTGCTCAGCAAGGAAACTCTCCACTAAGAGGGCTCGCTCCAACACCCCCGTCTGCGTTGGGATGCTGTGAGAGATAACTGAAGCTCTGATCTCTCGCCTAAGTCTCCACTCAAAGGTTCAGGCCCTGAAGAATGGGTCCCATACTATATCAGTGGAGTAGCGTGAGTGGTCGGTGAACCTCGCTGAGTACTGTGCCACCGTCATGCTACCTTTCTGTAGATGCAGTTGCTCCTGTATACACACCTCATGAAGGGTGGCTGGTACAAACTCCGCCTAGAACAGTCTCTCTAAGTCTTCCCACAAAAGTGACTCCTTGTGATGCATCTGGAGCATCAGGATCCACCATCTACTTGCTGCTGCTTGAAGGAGGCTGGCAGCAAGGATCACCAAGAAGTCGGTTGGGGTCCCTACCAGTCTGAAGACTCTCACCACAGCCTCCATCGAATCCTCAGTCGCATGTTAGTCCCACTATTCCCTGAACTAGGGTGGCATCTAGTGCTGGAACTCATGCAGCATGCTCAAGTGGCATGCAATCTCTACTGCTGGGGCTGGTGGCATCGGTGGCCCAATGGGAAGTGGTACCACTGGTGCCTCCGCTGGTGCATCAACTGAAATATGGCTCTGTACTGAGGCCTCGTCACTCGGTGGGCTGTCGGTACGTACAACTCTCAGGGCTCTAGATGGTCATCCACGGGGAGGCATCCTGAAAGAAAATAGATATTACACGTTCAAAAGACTAAACCGGTGAGCTGACCTAGTTTGAGCTAATTTAAAGAAAACTTTTGAAAACACACATGCAATTAGTGTTTTCATGCACTGAGTCGGTAATCAGAAGTTAGGGTCCTGGAGTATGGATACGTCGGCCACCCGCACCAACACTGGACTCCCTGAACTGAAAACCAAACTTAGTACCCTTAACACAATTGCTTCACAGAAAAAAATATCAGAGTCCTAAGTTCTGCGGTAGAACCAACGTCCTCTGATACTAATTTGTCACGACCCGACCCCCAAGGCCGGAATCGTGACTACCCCAAGCCCACCTTCCATAGGCCAAGTGTTGGCGACTAGTACCAAAGTCGTAATTCCACAAAATTGGGAAGGCATTTCTTTTATAAATCGTCATCAAACACAACCAGAGTACAAGCGGAAGCAAACACTAAGTAAAGGACGAATAACAAGTGTACTGATAGTAAAGGGGGCCAGAATACAAGCACAACTGTAAAGTAAAAATACAACTGAAAGCAAGTACAACTGAAAAAGACAAACATCTAAATGGAGAAAGAAGCTCCTGGATCGTCCTCTGGGTTCCTACTTGAAGGGTAGGTATAGATGTCCTCCTCAGCACTCCGCGTCTATTGGTCCGCTCTGTGTGCCGTCACGCTGAGTGGTCCACCTCTGGCTACCGTCTAGTCCTGGTGCTCTCGGCCTCCATCAGAGTTGTCTGTCATCTCCAACCAACACAACGAGGTGCGGGCATAGCCCGTGCAGGGGTGAGTATAATGATACTCAGTAGGGACCCCGAGCCCCTAAAGGTCTCACATATCCATCAAGTATAAACCACAAAGTATTATTTCAACGAATAACCATTACTTAGGTTTATGCCCATACATATACCTAAGTTACCAAGTAACCCATCTCAATCATGTGGAAAACACAATGGTCATTGACTCAACTCAAACCAGGATTTTCATTATCGAAACCATGGCTGCTGGATTACTCCTCCTCTGTCGAGTATAGTGGCCATGTTGCGACACCGAGGTGCTACTCAGTAACCTTTGATTTATGAGTTACTCCTCCTGTCAAGTACTGCATGTCTGCTACCAAACCAGGCGCTCCTCTATTGCGGGTCTACCGCCAAACCAGGCACTCCCCCTAATAGTCATCAGAGGTAATCCTCCTGTCGAGTACCGTGGGTATGCTACCAAACCAGGTGCTCCGTCCGCCGTGGTTCTACCGCCAAACTAGGCACTCCGTCCACTAGGCTAGTTGAATCACTCCGAGTCGAATCGGTCAAGCAGTCATCAGGTCTAGAGCGACTAGGTCTCTACACTCCGTATTCCCGTCTCCGAGAGGATCCGTTCCACGAGCTATTGTTCGATACTACAAGTGTCACAAAGTCTCAGGTGGATGTATCTCAAAGGACCGCAACGTCATAGGTGTCTCAACGCAACAGACGACGCATTAATCGGACGCCCATTCTGAGAGTTATTGGCATTTCCGTTCCAGGGGCCCGATTGGGTTTTAGGCTCAAAGAAACCCGACCATACTCCAAATACATCCAAACCTCATGTAGATTATTCCAAAAGAACCATATCATGAAAAGTAATCCAATGTAGTTGACTTCACGTGAATTGGACTTCTGGTCCTTATGTAATGAGTGTTTCCACTCCGAGGGACCAGTTGGTTAAGAGATCAAACCAACCCTTCCATACCCAAAATTAGCCAAAACCTAGAGTTTGATATACCAAATCGACCGTCCTGATCCAAGTAATCCAACGCAACTAACGGTGCATCGATCATAGGACTATAGATCATGTTATGGGCGAACAACCAAAAACTGTCCGAAGAGGGGGGTCCGGGTCCGGTCCAACCCGGCCCAACCCGCCCTGGGTCGGCCCGAACCAGGTCGACCTGACCCGTATTCGAGCCTGGCCCAGCGGTGGGTGACCCAACCAATGCAAGGGCAGCCTGGCCTGCGGCCAACCATGGATCGACCATCTGGCCGAGCAGAGTGCCCCCCCCCCCCCCCAGCTTCTTATAATGGCGGCGCCGAGCAGCGCCGCCTCTCATGCCCGGCCGCCCGAAGCTGGCCAGTTTTCCCAGAATGAGTGGACCCCACAGTGGTCCGCTGATCCTCCACAAGCAGCGCCCTTAGGCACCGCAGTTTCCTACAGCTCGTCCGGTAGGCGGCCGACAAGTTCGGTCGCCGAAGCGGCCTGCCCAGCACGGGCTACTATTCCACCGCAACGCGGCTCTAGAAGGCACTGCAGTCCTCCGGTTTGGCCAGCCGAAGCTGGCTGGTTCATCCAGAAAAGCGGCCTGCATATGTGGGCTGCACCTCCGCCAAATCTCAGCGCCAAGGGTTGTCGCCGTTCCTTCAGCCCGACCAGCTTTAGCCGGCCGGTTCTTCGGTCGAGCGACCCACGCTTGCGGGCCACAGTTCTTGTCCACGTGGCCGGCACACGACCGCCGCTTCTTTCATCCTCCATGGCCCACATGGTAGCGGCTCCTTCCTTCCTCCAGCGTAGTGTGACGGCACCACACCCTACTGGTTCTTCCACCATCATCAACACAAGAGAAACAACGGAGGGTCATGGGGTTGTGTTTGTTCGGCCCACGCCCTCTGCGTAAGGTGGTAACAAGAAGCCAACGTTGAACCATATAAAAACTAGGAATGAGGATTTAATATAAACAAGACAAACCCCTACCTCAATTAAAGGTGTGTTGTTGTTGTTTGCAGAAAACAGTTTCGCGGAAGGCGGTGTCGTTCCCTCAACATCAGAGGAAGATTCATTGTCGTTAGCGATGTTCCTTGCGGGTGGTTCCTTCTCCCTTTATGCGGAGGAAGGTCATTGAAGAAGTTCTTCGTTTTCTTCATGGGAAGAACACCTCCTCTCTAATCCACCAAGGATCTCCAACAATTATGCCAACCAAAAATAAAAGAAAGGCTTCACTTATCTAAAGTTGGCATAATGTTTTCAAAATTCAAACACTCAATTAAATTAGTAAATTGTGGAGTTCAATTAATTAATTAAAATGTGTTGGCAAAAATTTATGGGAGAGAGAAGAAGATGGAGAGTCTCAATTAAAGAGGGTTGGTGTCAAATTAATTAAGGGGAGTTTAAGGGGAAGTTGAAGGGTTAGGGCTCGTGTGGGCCCCACCACCATTATCCTCTCATGGGATGTTATGTGGGGTGTGGAACCCACCTCCAACTCCACTTTTGAGTAATTAACCACCACCCTAAATAAAACTATGTAACACTTAATTTTATTTAGTTTAATAAAATTCCCAAAAAAAATTAACCTTCAACCTGCATAAAAAACAAATGTGGTAAAGGTCCCCTAAAGTGAATACCAGCGCTGCGAGTTCATCGGTGCCCTCAAATTTCAATTCCAAGAACCGGTTCAAAATATAGAAAAACTCGCACGTACGTTTATTGAACATACCCAAACAAAACTTCAGAAAATGATTCCGGGAACACCGGGCCTCGGAATCAGGCGCTGTCAGAAACTGCGGACTCGTAAAATTCCAAACAAATTAAGAAAAAAAATTCCTTGAAATTTTTGGGTCTTTACAATTATAATATTCTTTTTACCTTGAATTACCCTATTACCTTTAACCATAATAAATAAATGTCAAAAGTTACTATTCACCAAAAATTATTTTCTTCTTATTGAACCACATTTTACTTACTAATAACAACCATGTATGTTAGATATTCAAAATTCCATTCATATAAGTGGTAAAGTTTTATTTAAATGGAAAATTTAGTCTTTGAACTACTACTAAGTGGTTTCACTATTCATCAAAAATTAATGTTTTTCAGAAAAATACAAAAAAAACAGCCTAAGATATATTCGATTTTCCGAATTAAAAAATGATGTCTATTTTACCAAATTAAAAACATATAAGTTGGATTAATTAATTTAAAATTGATTCATATTGTTAAAAAAAGAATATTTTTAAGAAATAATAACTATCAAAAGATTGATAGATGATTTTGTCCAATTTCAAAGTGAAATTGCTTCCAATGACAAACATTGGATTAAATGGTGAAAATATAATCTAATTACACTTTGAATCCAATTTAAAAGATAATCAAACCATATAAATAAATTAGATTAAAATGCAGTTATGAATTAAAATACAGTATTTTCACTATTCATTAAAAAATGAACAATATCAGAAAAATACCAAAATTTCATCCAAAGAAAATTTTGGTGTCCCGATTCTAAAGAAGAATTTTATTTTTTCAAATATAACATATAAAAGTGACAAAAACGAGATTTAAAAATGGTTCACTATCAAAATGTGTTAAATCGTCCTTTTAAAGAATATTAGAGTACTTATGCTTAAAATTAGATTGATTCACATTTTAAGCCACTAACTTCTATTGGATAAATGTAAAAACATTTATCAAACATGTATAATCATATTTTAGTTATTTATTTCCATTCATACCAATAAAACTGCTAGGCATTAACTACCATTTAAAATAATAATATTATATTGTTAGTGTGCAACATAAGATTTCAAAGAATCCCGTTGTTGTGTATCGGGTACGCTATCGAACATAGAAACCCCATTAAAGTAAAATTAAAATTATATTCACAAATATTTATAAATATGAAAATTTAATATTTCTTTATTTATCTGGGATGTTACATCTCAACTCCAATTGTATGTCATGCTTCAACATTATTATCTTGCATAGGGTAAAATCCCTACATGGGATATGTGTGTTGATGTGGTTTATATTCCTTCTGTTATGTGACATTTCTAAATAATGTCAAACACTAAATTAGATTATGTATTATAATTAAAAATATTTAACTATCAAAACACTTAAAGTGAGTTTAATTCTTAGGCATACCTAATATTATAATCCTAAACATGGTTTTTTTGGGGACGTGTTTACTTTTAAATCCATCAAAATGGTTTTTAAAGAACATTTTAATTCTAAAAAAATATCCCCTGGGAGTGTCAAACTAGGTGTGGGGTAAGGCTCATTTCTTTGTACTATGTAATTTCAAGACAGTCCCAAGACACCTTGTTTTATTTGTTCCCCCTAGGTATATCTACTCTAGAAATACGTCCACTTATAGTGTCCATATAGAGTTGTATTTCTAGGAAAATCCAAATAATATTTACTTTAAAAAAATATTAGGATGTTCTTCTATGCTTGTCCCCAAAGTATATATTTGGTTTATGTTCCATAATCCATGTTTTCTTAATCTAGTTTCAATATATTCTACTAAACTTTCACTAATACTAATTGTAGAGACCCTGACCCCAGTATCCTATAGTCAGTTCCTTATATTAATACAATGTAATAGCTACAATACACAAATCCCAAAGGACCTAATAGTTTACTATCATTGTATGATCATATCTAAAAATAAATTTGAAATTATAACTTGAAATGAAATACAATATAGTTACTCTATTAGAAATACCCACAAACTACTACATAATTTCAGCTAGTCATTTATAATATACATCTTCACATCTAGGGGGAAAATAAAACAAAAGAAATGGGTGAGATCAGAGGATCAATAAAGGTATGTAATATAGTTAAAGCTATAAACATAAATAATAAGTCATGGTGAATGACTAGAAACACAATCCATTAAAATATAAGCATGAGTATAATATGGAATAAGTAAAATATGGATAAATAATATCATATAAAATAATAAAATTAGAATGAAAAAAAGCATGGATATCATACTAGTTTAATAATCACATGGGATATCAAATAAAAATATCAAATAAGTTAATTCATAATTTTGGACCTCATAAACATATTATCAAGGCCTCGACCATGACACCATATATAATTGGGTGAAAACCCAGTCTAGTTTGTCTCATTAGACCTACTGATGCATCGAGGGGAAATGGGTACGAAATTGGGATGTTCCCTTTAATCAGTTAAGTTTGTCGGGAACGATTGATAAGGAAACACTATAAAACATATAATTCCTCATAAAATAAAGATTTATTGATCTGGATACATTAGTTTGGGACATGTACAAAAACCTTTCATTGGATATAATACATATATTATAATCTCTTTCAACCATAAAAATGGTTTCAGGACAATCCTTGAAGTCTTTAATAGAAAATTAAAGTGCATCGTCCATTATGTAGATAATTTGGCACATCACGAATGATTTTTTCATTTATATAATATAATATAGAGAGGAAGGATTATGATTATTGATATTCAATTAACATAATATAATTCTAATATATAAATAGTACTACAACTATTATTTCTCTTTGTATAGGAGAGGTGAAAGAAGGATAATAGAATAAAAGAGATTGGAATGAAAATAAAAGAAATAAAAATATTATTTTTACATATCAAATTATCCTCCTTAAGAACATCCTTAATGGTATTTGTTTTGGTTCTTTGATGGGGAACATTTCTCTAGGATGTTAGGTAGACGTTTGGGAAGAGTATAGGGAAAAATTTGAACAATTCTCAAATCTTGGAAGGTGTGAGAAGAAGGGGTGGTGATGGGTGGTATTTATAGTAGAGGAGAGGGGTGTTTTTTAATCGTCTATTCAATTATTTATTATATAGGCTCAATAATATGAATAGTTTCATAATTATCCCCAAATATATTAAAATAATTTTAGTATGTTCTATATTAGGGTTCTTACATCATTAATGAATCAAGTAATAGGGTATTCATCTTTTAATGCACATATATTGTAAATTGTTTTATTTTAATATCCACCAAAAACTCAATTATTTCAAAAAAATCACAAACAAATTTACCAAAACCATTTTTTGATGTGTATATTTCAAAAATAAACTCAATTTTAAGAAAATAATTTTCAAAATATGAGGTATTTAATTTTTAATTAAAATCATCATTTTCTCAAAAAAAATACGGATACTATATTTACAATTGATTTTATAACACTATAATAAATTAATTAAGGTCTTAAAAAAATATCCTAAAATCAAAAGAAAACAAAATATTAATTTTTTGAATACATTTTTTGAAAATAAATTTTCTTTTGAATAAATTTATTAATTATTAAATTTTAATTAAAAATTTATGACTTACAAAAATACTAACACTTAAATCAATATTTTTTAAAATATTTATTAAACTCTTATATAATTATATTAAACTTTTATTTATATGATGCCAAAAAATTATACATTCATGGGTGAGGTTACAATTTATTTGTCCCTTTTAAAATTCATAAGGGCTATATAAAATTCTTATGGTCAAGTTACTATTTCATTGGTATAGGTTTCTTAACTTCTATAAGTACCTCATCTTTCAGTTATTCTTTATTCGGAGGGTTTTTATTTATTTATCTATGTAATTTTATGAGATTTATACTATATAAAATAATTATATTAATGGAAATTTCATTGAGAAAATTCTTGGTTATTAGAAATGGGTAATAAAAGGATATTAGTAAATCATATATGGAATGATATATATTCATGGTTTTGTAAAATTTTAATAGTATACTAGTACTTATCATATTTGGGGTTTAAATATGTATGATGGAATTCAGGATATATGGTAATGGATTTCTAGTCTCTCCTTTATTTTTGCGATACATATGAAATTTCGACACTCATTTCATTAGTGTGGTGAATTTAATGAAATGTTGACATGTTATATAATGAATCAATATATTATTTGTATATTTAATGTTTCTTTTGATGTTATCTTTTATTAGGAATTTCAATTCAAATGATTATTAAATTGATAGGGGATTTATGTCTCACATTTTACTTCCATGAGACTCATTCAATATTCACAACATATTTCTTTATATGGTGTATATGATTCACATAAATAAATATTATGATTCCAATCCAGAAAAATATGGGTGTTTATATTTCCATTTTTTGATCTCTCTTTCATGGGGTTTGTAGTTCAATAGTTTACAGATTTGTAGAGGATGTTTTCCTCAAATTTTCCATCTTTGAGATTTACATTAGGTTATATACATTTACTCTTTCCTAAGGTGTATATACAACCCCTTGTACTTGTGATATCATGAATTTATATGTCCTCAAGATATTTTAAGATCCCTTTTATTTTATTAATTCTTGGGGAGTACGTTTAAAAGTTACTAATGTGTAAAATGTTTAATGTTATAATCTCATTATTTATCAGGATTGTTTATGATTATATTTACAATGATAAAAATATTATGCACCATATATAATAATCTCAGGAATTTTATTGTCCTCTGGTTATTCCTGATATTTTATTATAAAAGTATAAATTTCCTACTCTTTCGTACTGTAAAAATTTCATAAATTTTGTTAATAAAATATGACATTATTTCTCAGTACGTTCGAAAAATCTATTTTTTCCAAAATCATGTTTTCTAAAAAAATATATTTCTAAAAATGTTTTATTATTCTCCTATAAATTTTAAAATAAAATTTTACCCAAGTTTTAATTTTAAAAAATTAAATGAATCTTCATGTCCTTTTCCATACAATTCATGTTTATATTTTACAAAAAATGTGAATGGAATCATTATTTTAATATTCATAGAATGAAAAGTACTCCCCGTTATCATGACCACAAAATGATTTCATGAATTCTATGAAAATGTTAAAGATTATTTTCAAATTAATGTCTTTTCAAAATGATTAATGTTTTAAAAAGTTTTTTTATGTGGAAAGAATATTCTCCTCACATAATATACTGAAGTATTTTGAATGTTTCCATTATATTTTTGTAAGGAAAAATTAAAATAAAATTATTTTAAAATTTTTTATGTTTTTAAATGTGTTTTTCATAGAGGAAATAATACTTTCCTCATTAAATGTTTTAAATTTTAAGTCATATATCTTTTCCACTTGTTATGATATGGGGAATTGTTTATGAAATGAATTTCATTTCATATGTTATGATATGAAGAATTATTTATGATATTGTTGCACACATATGTATTTTTTATAATATGAGATAGGTGGGAACTATATCTCACTCCAATTAATTGTGTAATGATAATTTTTTAATGATCTTAGAGTGTACAAGTGTGGTTATCACAGGTCCAAAAAGAAGGGTGCATTTGTGGCCAACCCAATATAAAAAAATAGGGCACATGAGTGGTTATCCCAAACCTGCAACCGGTGCATAGGTGGTTATATGAAGCCTAACATGTTATGTATTTCATTATGTGTAATCTTAATATAAGTTTGTTTATGAATATATGAACAAATCAAATATATTTATTATTCTAGTTTTATGGTATCAAGTATCATGTTCATTTATTTATCAACAATTCATCTCTTATGATTTGGAAATTGTTATTCCATGACTCAAGATTATATTACTTTTTATGCAACTAATGGATTTAAAATTTTATAATCATATTGCCATACCCTTATGTTCATGATATGATTACATATTTCCCATGATCAAACATACTAAGAATCTGATCTCTCATTTTCTTATGATTCCTTTCCTCATGTTATGAAGATAGGTTTTAAGTGTGGTATGTATAAGAAGAGTATAAAATGTTAATATATTTATGGGATACATTGAATATATGTCAGGAATTAAGAATATTTTTTTACATGATCCCAAATGAACTAAACTATTATGGTCTATATACATGTGTTAGTGTTATGTAATGAATATTCATCAAAAAAAGATGTAACTTCCATATATGATAATCCTAGGTCACTAAATATCTTTTTTTTAATAATAAAATATTTATGAGGTTTAAAGTTACACATAAGGAACGTGTCACCAAATGTCACAGCCTAACCATTTGGTCCTTTCTAGACAATGGAAACCTGAGTTTGACACATTATGTCTACCTCTAATGGGATCAAGGCAAAAGATCACTACATAGTAGGAATATCAAATGAATGGTAGGAAATTGAATAAGGTACATATACACAATCACACACCACTAAATACCAATATAATTCTAAATGGTAAAATAAAAATGATACCATAATACATGCATACATTCATATCTTAAATCTGAGTCTGACACAAGTCCTATAAAGGATAAGTACCAAATATGATTCTATTAAAGGATGTAAATGATTCTATCCAACCGTGAAAAAGGATGGAACTGATATCAAATGAAACATCTCATATGAAAAATGATTTATATATAACACTATGCTTCATCAGCTTCCATTCCCCCTAGGACAATGTCAAAAGGTTTGTCATCATCATAAGACACAAAATGTGCTAGTATATCCCTCACAGTGGTGAGTACGAAAATACCATTTTTGAGACCATGTAATCATCAAAATTAAAGAATCAATAGTCTAGTTATGTCATCTTCGTAATGAGATATCCATTAGAAAATGATATTTAATAATAGAAACCAAGATATAATCAATATAGACACTATTTATCAATGTAAAGACAGAACCATACTACATGTTCTAGAAATCTTCATGAACCTTCAAGGTAACACTGCCCTAGGAGAACTTACTCCATGAGTCTAATAAAAGTGATGGAACTCATCTGATAGGTTCTTCATATTTGAAATCTCTATAAATAAGTGAATTTTATAACTAAAAAAATCTCAATACATATATTTGGTATTTCACCCAATGATTTTAGAGTATACCTGAACCAATCTAGAATAACCCACTATGTTGAGGCTCATAATCTTGTGCGTGTTTGTCATGATGATTCCAAAAACCCCACCTAGGGAAGAATGTTGTGATTCAGGATCACACTCTAGGACTCACCGAAGTATTATCAAACTCTATATGAGACTAATCATATTGAGGGGAAGAAGTCCAAAACATAGGACGTGATGAATCATAGTACCCTCATAGGGATAGTTGAAGGGAACATTTCCTCAGGACACGAGTATATTCAAAATTAAAAAACTTGTTAAAACTAACAAATAATATTTATATCACATGTATAGCGTATAGAAGACTTGTATTCACTACATTGGGACTACTTATGTACTCTTCCATAAGATCATATACATCAGGATGTGCCCATGTTCTCTGGTTATTCCCATTGAAATGGATGTATTTGGGACCCGAGAAGTGTTTGAGTAATAGGCCATGCCTTTATACTCTACAAATTCCTTTGTACCTAGTTGTGTATGCGTACTCTGGCCTGGAATGAGTATCAGGTTGTTCCCATGTACTCTAGTCATTCCAATGTATCTAGTCAGGTATGTGCATGTGTACCCTAGGGTTATATGTAGATTCACTAATGATGGGTTACACAGTTTGTGGTGAGTTCCACCCAACATGTGATATTTTATTTTATAAAAGACCCTAGAAACCACAACTAGGGTATGACATAACATGTGTTCTTAATACTAAAAACGTTGTAGTAAGGGTTTTCTTAGAACCCAATATTTAATCATGTTCCTTCTCCAAATAGATATGAATACATTGATCCTATATTAATTCACTCCAAATATTATCGATCTAACATTTATTATTCTTTTCAAAAAAAATGGTCAGATTATGACCACACAATCCACTTGAGAATCATCCACTATTACTATATAGCATAACTAAAATACTCAAAAATGAGCACCAATATTAATACATTCGAAATCCACTATTTTTAACACTTCACCTCAATCATGTCTTCAATTTTGAACATATACCTATAATATCGATCTATTTCACCAAAAAACTATTTTGAAATGATCAATCACTGGTTATTTATCAATCTACTATATAAAAGAAATATTGGTGATTCTCGTGAAATAAATGGGGGAGAAAATAAAATAAAATTAATAGAGGAACAAACCATCCCCATTGATCATGTGGAACAATATAAATTCACATTATAATGAACAAAAAAAATAATATCTAGATTAATAAAAACAATATCAATACCTAGTTCTACGAATATAAATAAATTCTAATAAATTTAACAGTCGGCCAACAAATTAATTTTTTAGAAGGATTAATTTGAGTTCGATCAAGAGATAAAAATTGTAATTAAATATAATAAAAGATTTCCATACCTCTTGTATGTATGAAATGATGTAAAACAATAGTCACACATTAATGACATTGGTAAGATACATGAACTCTTTTGGAATATAAAATACTTATAAAATAAATCTCCAATCCTCAATCATGTTTCAACCCACAAAACTCTCCTCTATGGCCCCTTAATAAATTTTAAGGTTATGAGGCTATCACTAAGGTTTTCAATAACTAGGAATTTATAAAGGTAGGACTAAGTCACAATAAAATTAATTAAAAATAAATAACTATATTTTTTATATTTTTATTTTTTCAAGTGACTTTACTTTATCAAAACATGTGATGCCAAAAAAATAGGACCCACCAAGGATAAACCACACATCCCTAGCCCTGAATTCCAACATTTGATGAGTTCCTTGGCTTAAAAATATTTTCATAATATTCTAAATATTAAAAAAGAAAAATTGATTGATTTTTATCTACTTGTAATGTCTTAGATTTTTCAATGTATCATTTTTCAATTTTATATAGATTAATTTTGATACCAGTGACTGAGACATCATGGGATTTTGGGGCATAGTGTGCCCAAAAAAACTTCTTGAAAATATTAAACATTTAATAGCATGTCTATGCAGTTTTCCTCAAAAAAGTGAAATAAATATTAAATAGGTTCCAAAACTAGAAATCTAAGGGCACTATTAAGATCATAATGGAAATTTTATCCTAGGAATGACCTAACTTTTGTCAACGTGGGTCATAAGTAGAAAAAGTCACCAAGTACATAATCATAAGTAAAATAATTATATACAATTATTTTATTTTTAAATCCTATAAACTCATGAATAGTGACTCAGATTGGAAATCACATACCACCATTTATTTTTTTAAGGTTTTGTTTTTTATGTGTGACTTAACATTAGTCAGCACGTGTCTTCGATGGAAAAACACAAAAGGATGTGATCATCATTAAATAATTTAAATAAAATTTATTTTTTTAATGTGGAAATTTACTTTAAAAATATACTTATGTAGAAATCCTAGGGTTATCCGCATAACCCTATTAACACCAGAGAATATCTAGGTATTTCTTTAGAGAAACCTCCCAAGCAAACAGTGACAGAATCACAGATCGATGATCAATGAATGCTGTTCTTGATGGATATCACCAAAAATGGTGATGCAACAATAGGTCTTCATTAGAGAGTGATCAAAATTAAAGGTAGAGTGTGTTATTTGGGATTTCCATCTTTGTTATAAAATTCTAATAAAGAACATGGACTAACTAAAGAACAGGTTGATCTGCAGTTCGATCATAACCTTACGGTATGTGTTTTATTTTTGCATGATTTATTGGTAGTTTGATCTTATGATTACTTATAGACTAATCATATTTTCATTCTAATGGAAAAGATCCATGATTGATGAAAAAATTGATCAAGGTTTGTTCCTCTTGTTTGATTTATGCCTTCCATCCCCTGTTCATTATCTATCTTGGGCATTCTTCCCTTGTCTCATGACTCGACAAATATCAATTAATTGATTTGTGTGAACCCGATTATTTGTGATGTAATCTAATATAGAATATATGGGGTTGGAACAACACGATTGTGGTGAGAAGACATAAACAATGTGATTCAGATTATGGTGGATCCTAGAATCCAGGTTCTTCGATATTCTTCAATGGAATGAAGAATGACCATTTTAATCCATTGAACGAATGGATTAAAAGAAAAAATTTATTGTTTGGGTGATGGAGTGACCTGAAAATGATGTATTTTTATTTTCTCGGCATGGTCTTGTCGAAATGGTTGCTGGAGCAAAGGAGGAGATGACCAAAGTGAAAACTAGGGATTTTGTAAAAACCTTGGCTACACGATGTGTAATTCGGGATTACATGGCGTGTGGGTACCCCCTAAGAAGTGGCTAGGGTTTTAGGTATTTCATTAGTATCACACGGTGTGTGGATATTCCAAAATGGCATGTGGTATCTCATGGATAAATGGGTGTGTACATGGAAAGTACAAGGATATGGGGAGTAATATGGGTTTCCAACACTATCTGTAATCCCCCACATGACATGGCATGGACCAAGTACATAGACTACCACGTGTACTAGTACATGGGATGATTTACATGAGTTGACACCATGTACTGGAACATGTATGGAGTACATGGATGGACCCCGGATGGAAGAACAAGGCATGTGAATTATTCTACACATTGTGTACCCATCTTCTACATGAAACAGTTGGAATGGCATGGGCCGTTGTACATGAGCATTACCCTGGGTCAAAGGACACAGAGTGTGACCCTACAATGTGTAGTTTTCCCCATTCATATTGGCTTGAATTTCTTGTAAATAGTATCTTGGACAAGTTTCATTAGGTTTCATTCCCTTTATTTCTTCCCTAATGTTAGGTGGGTATCATTTCATTTTCATAGGAGTATGATCCCTTCCGCAAAAATTCATGGGTATAGTTATTGGATTCCCCTGAGAGGCCTATTATAGGATCTTATATTCATAATTGTGACCCAGGTAGAGTCCTTAGTATTAATGTGACCAATCCTAATAGAATTATATCATATACTTAGCAGGTTAATCCAGATAGATATGTTGGTATCACCCCATGGCCCTTGTTGTGATCCTCATCTATTGTATCGTATATCTCTCTTTAGATCTATCAAAATATATATATCTCTCTCTCATAATGGTTCCTAATGAATATTACTTATCATATGGATGCCATTATTGTTATTAGACTCAATATTGTGTTATCTTGGATGAGTGCTTCATGGAATCTTTTAACTGAATTCATGGTGTTGGTATGTGGTAGTTGTGACTTACCTCAAGACTACATGTCGTGGATTGAGTATGTATAGATAATATTTTAATATGCATTACAGAAATATTATTTGGTATAGATTATTGTACCATTCCTTTTTGTATTTTTTTTTGTGGTTTTGAAGGATCCTACTGAGTATTTTTACACTCACCCCTACATAGGATATGCTCGTAAGTGTCATGTCTTGTGTAGATGAGTGACCCTTGGATAGTGTCCTTGGTGAACTAGGACTGGATGGATATTTGTGATATCAGTAAAGCTGAGGTGTTACTATGACTATAGATAGTAGTCACAGTATCCTTTGTTACCAGTTGAAATTGTGGTTACAGACTACTTTTGGGGGGCTGGTATTCGACCTAGTTTCATGTTACTTTACATTCCTCTCATACTTAGTTGGTTGGGATATAGTGAAATGCATGAATTTTTTTCTTAGTGGTATTTTTAAATTTCAAGATTTTGTTAGATTAGAGATGTGTGTATGTGTACATGTAAATAGGCAATGCCTCCCATGTTAGTGATATGACTAATTAGTGTTAGTCTCCAGCCCCTGGCCTACTAGAGGCAGGCTTGAGGAGTTGCGGCTTGAGCCCCACTGCGATGGGTCGTGACAGAGTGTTATCAGAGGTGGTTGGTTCTAATTTAGGATCAGGAGTCTATGATATTATTTTGGGGAAACAATGGTAAATTTTTTGAGATTGGCTTTCAGTCTCGGGACTCCATTTATGGGGAATCAGCTGACGTATCCATACACCAGGACTCTGATAACATTATTTTCAACTCAGTACATGAGAACACTAGTTTTAGGGAAAATAATGGTACATGTATTATATAGGAATGGGTTGTGGATTCCATGTCCTTCTTGATTAAGATCTCCAAATGTACTCATTTACCATGATTCATCTTGTTTTCATACATGGTTCCCCGAGATGTATACCAGTAAGGATTCATCAGCATGATCATGAGAATGACCCCCTAAGTGGAAAAGCTTCGATATAGGGACCAATTTCCCATATTTTTCCACCATGTATTGTTCCATCCATACTTCCACATGTAGAGAAAAAACATGGTACTTATAGTACTAGCAAATGAGGTGTGCAGGCTGAGCATGCTTCACAAGTTTCAGTAGCAAAAACCCCTCATGTTATAGACCAAGATCAACCCTTAGTCGGATAAGGACTGATTGAGGTGGTGAGTCGAGTTTTCTATCATGTAATTACACTATTAGATTAGATGGTGGTCCTGAAATAGAGCCTCCTATATGGTTCTTCAAGGTGATGGTGAGGTTTAGTTACCCAATCTTATGATGAGGTAACTCGTTCATGGAAAGAGTTTGAGAAACTTTTCAAAGTGGAGTTATCACCTTAAAAGGTAAGGGCTATGTGTATCCAAGATATTCTATCGCTCCATCATGAAGACACTTTGGTATTTGAGTATTAATTTAGGCATAAAATCCTCTCCATTAACTTGATATATATGGTACATGATTAGTACTTCTCAAATCAAACCTTCAAGAAAAGTTTCCATAGATACATTTGATTCAATGTTAACCATCCATGAATTTATACTTATGTTGGGGTACATTATAGCATCCTGGACTTTTCATAAATTAATATTAAATCATTTCAAAGGTAAAAAAATAATATTATTACACGTAGAGGATCCAATGGTTTAGTGTCTTGGACAAACTAGGACCATACATAGCAATTACAACATCAAGCATAAACATTTATTTAATTTCTTCTTCTCTAGATTCTTATTTTCACTTGTCCTCTCCTTAGTATATGTAGCCACCTGAGGATATAAATTAAAGATGGGTGAGATAAAATCCTAGTAAGAGGATAGATAATAAGAATATATCATGGGGTGAGCATAATCATGACATTGGTAAATAAATCATGAACATAAGAGGAACATAAATAAAAGACTTGAAATGACGCAATGCATAAAAATGAAACATCATGTTTTAGTGGTTAACTAACACACATATTTGTGAAACAAGATATAATCTTTTTAACACATAATTTCACATTTAATCATGAGATTGATCACTTTACCCAATGCATTGGAGCGCTGTATAATTCCAGGCGGACCCATCACTTTGAAGCATTAATATTGCGCTATATAATTCTGGGTGCACCTGTCATATCATAACATTATCATTATCATGATTTCCACATAGAACACATATAAAAATTGAACATAACTAACCCATGTAAAGTAATGAGTTTCATATCATAAGAATACATTCATATGTTTTGGGTTCCTAAAAGAAAAAGGTAACAACATACTTGATATAAGAACCATCAACCATGAATGAGAGGTAAAAGTTGAGTTCTTAAAAGAAGAGTTCTTTTGGAAAATATTTTGTTTGACATAAACTTCATTATAAAACATGTATATCCCATAAAAGGTAAGATAATTATGAAGAAATTATCTTTAAGGAGTAACCAAATCAAAATGGAGTGAATGAGGGAGAACTCGAAGGAAGAAAATTGGGTTCGAGATTTCCCCTTACCGTGTATCTGAATGCTTCCTTCCCTTTAATGTCCTATATAATGAAATTATATTAATTAAATAGAAATAAAGAACCATGTGTACATTTATATGGTTTATTATGGTTCCATTAAGTGATTTTATGTGCCTTTGAATGATTTTTAGAGTTTAAAAACATTGTTCGGGAATGTTTGTTTTTTATGGTTTTCTTGAGTGGTTCACTTGTATTCTTAAACTGAAGTTTGGGTAGAACATGGGTAAACATATAGAACTGATATTACATTTTATTAATGAGATTATAGGATTTCTAATGATCTTATAATTAATCTTATTATATCCATGTGGATGAATCATTAGATAAGAATTAAATGATGATTGTTTTGGTTAATTTGGGCGATTTTTCGATCACAACGAACTTGTTTTAATTTATCACTTAGTAATATGTTCATAAGTTAGTTCCAGAACATTAAATAGGACATATAAAATATTCTGTTTCAACCATAAATATGGTTTCATGACCAGATCTGAAGGTAGAAATGGAAGAAGAAAGCATGTTATTCTTGACAGTGATAAATTAACACCTCACAAACAACGTTCTCTTTAATAAAATAAAAGGAAGAGGGGAGAGGGGGTTGGATGATATAATATCCCATTAGAATCATAAAATTATATTATAAGTATAATACTGGAGTTAAAATACCATTTGGATGAAGATATGTGGGGAGAGATCAAGAAATGAACTTGAACTTGAAAGGAAATTAAAGGAGAAGAGGGAGAGAAATTACCTCTTGAATCCTTCTCTTGAGAACCTCCTTAAGGGCCTAATCTTGGTCTTTTGATTAGACCAACAGCTCTTGAACGTGGGAGAGAGGCTAGGGAGGATTTTTGGGCCGAGTTTAGAGAAGTCTTGGAGCTTGAGAGGTGTGAGAGAATGAGGGTGTGAAGGGTGGTTTTTATAGTGGAGGGGAGGGGTAAATTTTGAATATTTAATTCATTATTTTATTATTTCCCTCAAGACAACCAATAGTGTTGTTTCATGTGACCCCTAATAGTAATAAGTTCATGTGAGTTTTAACCAAGTGGCCTTTTATCACTTGTGATGTCATGAATAGTGTATTTAACTGTTAAATTGTATATACGGTATTTTACAGTATTTCACTATTCATCAAAAATTTGAGTTTTTCAGAAAAATACCAAAAATTTACCCTAACCATTTTTTGATTTTTAGAATTCAAAAATGAAGTCAATTTTTTAAAATTAATTTTATAAATATTATTAATTTAATTTTTAAATAAAGTCATATTAAATTCTATAAATAACAATCTTAAAGGTGCATTTGGTTTTATTTCTCATTGAAAAATTAATTAAGATCTCATTATCTTATTTCCTTAAGAAAATAAAATAATATTATTATTTACTATTCATAAGAGTCATATAACTATTCATTTTACTATTCATAAGGGTATGTTACTATTCACCCAAAACAAGTTTGTTCTATTAGACTCTAAAAATGATCTTGAACACAACCCTATATGTCGGATTTTCAAAATTTCAAACACAGAAGTGAGAAACTTCTGTTTAAAGGTCACTTATCACTTAGTAGTTCATTATGATGTTCATTATTTTGATTTTATGAAATAATTTTATGAAGGGAATTTTCATTGAAAAAATTTGGGTCCTTACATACTTGATCAAGCTTTGGTGGTTGAAAATTTCTTGGAGAATTAGATACATCAGGTAGTAGTCAGTAGTAGAAACATAGGAGCACAGACCTCAGTAGTAGAGAGCCGATTTCAGTCCCACGGACCTGGACATGGGATACATTTCATGAGGAAGACCCTAAATAGTGTATCTACACTTCAGAGATCACATGATTGTTCTAGTCATCCTAGGGAGAGGTGGCTCTACTCATGTGATGGTAGGGGACATCACCCTCAAGATTTTCTGAACTTCCATGCTGCTAATAGGGAGGTAGTGAATTGACCACTGACCAAGAGACAAAGACAGGAGTAGGTAGATATATAAGGAGGCGGATGTGGAAGAGGAGTTGGGAGAGTAGTATGAGGTGGTCAACATTTTGAATTATTACCACCACCACCCCCAAGTTGTCCATGCCAGTCTTAGGGAGTAGGAGGATTGGGGAGGTGATAACATCATGTAGTTGAGGCCTATGACCAAGGGGCTCTGGGAATGATTTGTGGATCAATTTTTTTATTTTATACTTTAGCTAGAGTATTGAGAGACATAGGTTCTATTCATTCATTTCACACCACATATATTTTTTGAGACATATAGATTCTATTTTAACCAATGACTCGGCCCTTATGTTTGTAGACACCTACTGTAAAAGACTCAATGATCACCATTTGTGCTGATAGTGTAACTTATCCCTTGATGGAGAGAGTTTTGGTTGGAACCTCTTCATGGTAGTTTTGAGGCCTTATGACATCAATCATGATATGGATTTGTTATCCACAGTCTATTCCCAAATTTAATATTTTAGGCTAAAACGGTGGTATGTCCCCATTTATGAAACCAAGTATTCCTTTGTCAGTCAAAACGGAATCCATATATAGTAGGATGAACTCATTAATATGAGGGTGTAGCTGATTACTCATCAGTATGCTTTCCTATGCCTTGGTTAAGTGGATGTTATGAGTTACCAGTTTCTTGCAGTGGTGGTGGAGTATGAGGATGTCTTTCCTAATGATGTTTCAAGTTTACCTCCAAAATGAGAAATATAATTTTGCATTGATCTACACACTGGGATGAAATTGATATCTACACCAACATATCTGATGGCTCCCATAAAGATTCATGATCTGAGGGTGAAATTGTAGGACTTGTAGAGGAAGGGATTCGTGAGACCTAGTGTTTCACCCTGGGTAGCCCCAGTTTTATTTTCCAAAGAGGAATACGGGAGCATGAGGTTGTGTGTGGATTATCAGAACTTGAACCATATGGTTGTGAAGAACAAGTATCAACTACCAAGTATCAATAACCCCTTTGATTAGTTTAGAGGGTCACGATGGTTCTATAATGTTAACCTCAAGTAAATTCTTTTATGTTATGAGACAGAGTTTGAAAAGTTTTCACATATTTGTTTTTCTAGAGGAATGTGTTAAACACATAGTACTATATGATGCATTAATAATCGGGTTTTTTTGTATCCTGATGTAGATGAAAGAAAAGATTTCCTATGGTTCATTTCAGTTGACACCAAATGAGTAGAACTACATGACCCACAAACTTGAGTTAGCAGCAGTTGACTTTATGTTGAAGATGTAGAGACACAACCTGATGGGTGAGCAGTTTATCATCTATTCCGATCACAAGGATATTAAGTATATATTCTCTCATATGTATCTAAACATGAGATATAGGTTATCTATAGAGTCCCTCTAGGATTATGACTTTGAGATTTTCTATACTCCTAGGAAGGGGGACATGGTGGCAGATTCTCATAGCTGGAGATCTAGTTCACAATTGTTGAATGAGGGATTAGAGGAGTTTTCTCATTGTTGATGTCCTTTTTGTGTGGTTATAGAATATATTACCTTCAATCTATGTTATTTACCCCTCCACTCTTACAGATAGTTAGGGAGGCATAGCTTGGGGATACTGACTATGAGACCCCACATGGTCAAATGTCAACAAGGCATGCTGGTGATGGATATTAAAATAGTGGGTTGCATGTAATTTTTTAGAGGACACATATTAATACCAGAGGTGTTGTGAGAGGATGTTCTAGGGGAGTTTTATACATCTCATTCGGTAGTATATCCTGGTGTGTTGAAAATGAACCCAGACCTCCGACGTTAGTTTTGGTGGCTTGGAATGAAGAATGGAGTGGTTGAGTTCATTTCTCGATTCCTTACTTGTTAGTAAGTGAAGGCTGAGCACTAGGTTCCAATGGGTTTACCTCAACACCTTGAGGTGCTGGAAAGGAAGTTTGATGGAATATTTATTGACTTCGTGATGATTTTACCACGTACATTTAGGGGTCATGATTCGATCTGGGTGATTATTGACTGGAAAACCATGTCGGACCATTTCCTAGATATCTTATAGTAGATTTCATTAGAGTGATTAGTATTCCTCTATGTGAAGGACATAGTTCGACTTTAGGGAGTACCATCAATGATTTTTTCAGATCATGATTCTTATTTTACATCCAATTTGTGGAAGGTATTGCATGAGGCGTTGGAACCCAGTTTTTCTTGGGCCTAATGTTTCACCCACATAAGGATGTCTCGGAATATTGGACCATATATGTTATGGGGTACATGCTAAGGGATTTCATGTTGGACTTTGGTGATATTTGGGAGGATCACCTACCACTGGTGGAGTTTTCATTAAACAAAAACTACCATTCCACCATTATTATGGAACAATTCAAGGAATTGTACGGGTCACCCTACATGTCACCACTTTTCGAAACTGGCCCGTGAGAGTTAGTACTGATTATTTCGGAGATGGTATGAGGTACAAAAGAGAAGGTTCAGATCATCCAATGTAAAATGAAGACTACCCAAATCTATCTTTAGTGTTTTTCTGATAGGAGGAGGACACCATTAGAGTTCAATGAAGGAGACCATGTATTCATATAGGTTTCACCTCAATTGAGATTATGGAGATTTGGCAGGGGAGACAAGTCATCTCTATGGTTTATCATTCCTTTTAAGATACTATGTATAGTTGGATAGGTGTTCTACCACTTTTCTCTACCCCCATAGTTAGACCAGGTACATGTTTTCTTCCTCATGTCGCAGTTGAGGAGGTACGTGAATGACCCATAGAATGTCATCGACTGGGGAAGCCTGGACATCAACGATGGTTAAAATTTTGTTTGAGTACCTAGTAGATATCAAGGATTGGTAGGGGAGGATCCTTTTTAGGTAATTGATTCTTTTGGCGTGTTCCTTGTGGCAGCACGGGAATCTCCATAATATCACTTGGGAGTCGGAGGCTCAAATTCATGCTCAATGCCCTCATTTTTTTAGTAGCCTTTGTTTTGGATTTTCAGGTACATAAACTCCAAGTATGGGAGAATTTAATATCCAATATTTTTATATGTATTATTTTTAAATATTATATAGATTAATTTGGAAACCAAGAACTAAGACGACATGCAATTCTGAGGCCCGATGATCCCAGAACAATTTCTTGAAAAAAATTAAACTTTTAATAACACAAACACATCGTTTTATTGAAAATTAGAATAACTATAAATGGGTTCCTATATCAGAAATCTAATGAAATTTTTGATCTCATAATAGTGGTTTTACCCTAGGTACACCCAAAATTTTGTCGCCATGCGTCATCTGTAGAAACAATCACCTAGGAAATAACTGAAAACAGATTAATTAAATAAAATTATTTTATTTTTAAATCCTAATAAACCATGAATAGTGAGTTTGATTGGAAATCCCAGGCCACCATTTAGTTCTTAATGTTTTTTTCTCTAGGCATGATTTAACATTAGTCAACATTGGTCTTCTTGGGAAAACTCAAAAAGGAAGTGATCATCATTAAATAATTCAAACAAAAATTATTTCATTGATGCTTCAATTTCCTTTAAAAATATCCTTCAGCTGAAATCCTATAGTTATCCTCATAACCTTAGGAATTCTAGATAATCTCTAGAGAGGGGTTTGGATAAACCCCTCAAGCAAACAATGATAGAATCATATATTGACATTTAACGAATGACTTTCCACACAGATCTTGATAATGATAATGACATAGTGACCGATATTCATCCATGAGTGATAAATATCAAAGGTAGGATGTGTCATTTTAGATTTCCTTCCATGATCATGAATTAAATGATGAATTGAGACCAACTAATTAAGATATTGACCCATGGTTCGATAGTAAACTTATAGGATAAGTTTTATTTTTTTATCGATTCATTGGGAGTTTGATCAAGTGATTATTTGTTGACTAATTTGATTGTCATTATAATGGTAATGAAGAATGATTGACACAAAAATTGATCAATGTCCATTCCTTTTGTTTTATTTATGATTTTTTATACACAGTCGTCATTCATCCCTTGCATTCTTCGCTCATCCCATGACTCGACATACCACGATCAATTGACTGTTTCGCACGCAATTATTGTTGAAATGATCTGATGTCGTAGATATAGGATCTTCATCACACAAAAGAGGTTTGAAGATAGAAATAGAGTGATTCAAATGATGGTGGTTCCTTGAATCCATGTTCTTCGATCTTCTTCAACGGATTGTAGAATGACCATTTTAATCTGTTACCCAATTGGAAGATGATATGTGTAGTTTGGGTGATGGTGTGACCAAACAATGCTGGATCTTGAGTTTCCCGTTAAGGTGCAGCTGGAATGGTGGATGTAGTAAAGGAGGAGATGACTGAAGTGAGGACAAGGGATTCTAGAAAATCCTATGCTACAGGGTGTGTAATCTGGGATTACACGGCATGTGGGGCCCCATGAGTGGAGGCAAGGGTTTTGTGTATGATATACATATCACATGACATGTTGCTCTTCCTACATGATGTGTGACCTATCTTGAATAACTCAGTCTATAAATTTTAAGTACACAGACATGGGTAGGTGTACACAGGTTTCCTACATGATATGTACTCTCCAACATGACTTGTCTTAAATGAAGTACAAGGAATACCCCATGTACTGGTACACATGTTGATATACATGATTTGACACCATGTACTAGCACATGGATGGAGTACACGGTTGGTCGCCAGATGGAAGGAAATAGCATGTGAATTCTTTAACACACAGTGTACCAATATTATACATGATACAGTTGGAATGACATGGGAAATTGTACACAAGCAGTACCCTAGGTCAAAGGACACGGCGTGTGATCTTACTACATGTTGTGTACCCCTTTCTATATGGATTGAATATCTTGTCCAATATATCTTGGAACAAATTTCATTATGGTTTATCTACTTTATCACTTCCCTAATGGTTGGTGGGTATCATTTCCTACTCATAGGATTGTGATCTCTTCAGTAGGATATCCTGGATATAGTTTTTAGAATCCCCCAAGAGGCCTGATGTGGGGTCTTCTATTCATCTATGTTCCCTAGGTAGAGTCCTTGGTATAGTCACAACCAATCCAACTAGACATAGATTTTCTACCTAGAAGGTTAATCTTGATGTAGTTGTTAGTATCACCCCATGGCCCATGATATAATCCTCATCTATTGTATCGTATCTCTCTCTCTCTCTCTTCAGATCTATCTATGTATCTCTATCTCTAATGATGGTTCCTAAAGAATTGTACTTGGATTGAAGTCATCAGTGCTATCGGACTCAGGAATGCATTCTCCTGAATGAGTTCTTCATGGAATCTTTTAATAGAATTCCTAGTATTGGTATTCAGTAGTTGTGAATTACCTTTTGACTTCATCCCTTGGATTGAGTATATCTAGATATTCTTCTTATATGTGCTTTAGACATATACTTGTGTATAGATGATTGTACATTTCCTTTATGTATTGATTTATGGTGTTGAGGTGTCCTACAGAATATTTTTATACTCACCCCTACACAGTCTTTTCAACACATGTTGTGTCTTGTACAGACGAGAGACCTTTTGATAAATTCCTAGGTGGAAGAGGACCGGATAGAGATTTCTGGGAAGAGATAGGATGAGGTGTTTCTATAGCTACAGACAACAGTCAAAGTAACCTTTGATTACATGTTGGACTTATGGTTATAGACTTATTTTAGTGGGATTTTATTTGGCCCAGTTTTACTTTACTTTAATTTCCTATCATACTCTATTGGTTGGGATATAGTGGCATGAATTCATTTTTTCCCTAATGGGTTTTTTTACATTTCATAATTTTATGGGGTTGGAGATGTCTATGTGCATACATGTACATATGATGTGACTCCCATATTAGTGATATGCCTACATAGTTCTTGTCACTAGACCTTGGTCTACTAGTGGTGGGATTGGGGAGTCATAGAATAGGCCCCACTGGGATGGGTCATGACACATCCCACCTTTGCCCTCTTCATCTTGAAATGAAAAAATTTAAACAGACAAGTCACTGTACTGATCTCACATATTATACTCCCACTCCAAGGTTATACCCTACATATTCACGTGCTATGAATAGGAGATCCCTAAAGGAATCACTCACCCATAAAGAGACTTCTTCTACTAAACCATGATATTTGATGGGTACTCTTTGAAGGTATCTCCACAATCGACTTCTAGCTCACACCAGTCAATAAAAAGAAACAAGTCATTTAAATTCCTTATTAGATGAAACACAAAAAATATATCATGTAGCTGATATAAATGGGATGGTAGGGTCACGTTTTATTCCTCATAATCCACCCTTTACAGTATTTGGAAACATCCAATGAACTTTGGATATAACATTATTCCCTAGAAAAATATCTACCACACACTCTCAGGTGAGACCTTTAGGAACACACGATCTCCCTCATTTTCTATGAAGGCCAACTTCATAAGTAATTATTAGACATATGTTGTAAATGTGAATATTTCATCCACTTATAGATGATCTAAACCTTCACCTTTGTCAGTAAAACCAAATTTGGGTCCATGAGTCCATACTCAACTGGATCTCTCCATTATAGAGGTGGCATATTAGTTCTCCTATACAAGTATTTAAATTGTGATATTCCATTGGTGGAATGGGATTTTTTGTTATATGAAAAATCCATGAAAGGTAGGTGATCCTTACAACTATGAAAACAATTCAAATATGAAATTTGAAATAATTACATCCCCAACATTAATGGTTCTCTCAGTCTGGCCATCTTTCTAGGTGTTAAACATCATTCTCAAAAATCTCTCACAAATAAAGGCCTCCTAAAATCTACTCAATTGTTGTGACATGAAGTGATCATCACTCTATGAAAAAATCATAGCGGGAACTCATATTTTCTGGAATATTTCCAACATTTAAAGGAATCCCAACATATTTAATAACTTTTCTCTCATATTTCTTAGAAGTGGTCCAGCTGGGTGAGTCAATCTAAAATCACCCAAATTGAATCATGTATTCTAAATTATTGTTTGTGTCACATTAGGAAATCTATAGATATTTTATCCTAAATACCTTCATGAACATCAAGAGATTCATATAAACCCACGGGAACATGGTTCTAATCATTATCCTTCTTACAAATGATCCATTGGGTGAAAAACATTACTACACACTAATTCATTCACATCCACCAAAACTGATGCCAATGTATCTATTACATCTTCACCTCCCATATATTTAATTCTAAGTTTTACATATAATAAACCTTAAAAAATATTTCTAAATAATCATAACGTCCATGTTTCATCCTTTGAAAATTATGAAGAGCTCTGATCCATCAGAAAATTCATTAGTAGAACATCCATAGGATATCTAAACATGTAAGGACAAAAAATTAGTATCGATAAGTTGATCCTCCATAACACATTGCATAAGATGTAGGGTAACAAACTTCATTAAAGATAAATGACACCATCCTCATTCACTAATGTAATTTTCAATAAGGCTAACTACTTTGATGACTCGCTAAATAAAATTAAATACGTTCTCATGATTAGAGAATATTTCACCATGTTCCCCTTCCTTGTAGTATAGAACATACTAATGTAATAATCCTAGAGGAATAACAGTAATCACCTCAATACCAAGTTTACATCATTATATGAAATTTTAAATTTAAAACTACTTTTTTTTGAACTGATAATAAACTAATCACCCATATAGTAGTTTCATCACATCTTTGGGGTTGAATACCACCGATGTAATAACAAGGTCTTGACTCTCATAATTGTGTTCATGTGGTCACAAATACTATGAATAATAGGATATAAATTCCCCAATATATTATAACATTACAAAAACAAGTTCAATAGGCATGGTAGAACACTATTTATGAAACACCCTCCTCTGAAAGTATTAGGTTTGATGGACTCTACAACCTCTACCATTATTACAGGAAATCAATCTGGAACCTCCTTGTCCACATGAAATGATTCCCCTTCTATTGAAGGTGGATAATGAATCCAAAATACTAGAGAAATTATGTAAAAAACTATGATAGTATCTTACTAACGTAAGGAAGCTTCGTAATTTATTCACGCTCATCAGTGGCTCCTAATCTTTTACTTATACAACTATAATTGGGTCCATTGTTACTCCCTCTATTGATATTACTTGTCCTAGGAGGTTAAACAATCATATATAGAACTAGAATTGTAATATCTTCCAAAATATTTGGTTCTATTGAAGTATGTCATGGACCATCCTCAAGTGTATTGTGTTCTACTATTCTAAGGCCATTTACACTAAGATGTTGGGAATTAGGACTACTATAAAACCATATAATAAGGGATGAAAGATCGGATTCATGAGTCCCATGAATAATTTTGGTGTTTTATTCATTCCTAAAATAATAACAATGTACTCATAGTGATTTTAGAGACATTATAATGCATTTTTTGATAAATCCTTAACCCAAACATAGATATGGTGAAAGCTCAAGATAAACTAATTATTCTAGAACCACCTCAACCCTTTTAGAAGGTTGAAGAGTTGGTCAATTATCATCAGTGGATAGTTATTATTCATGGTCACATTGTTTAATAAATTTTAATCTACACAAAACCTTAATCACCCATAAACCTTCTTGGTCAACAGAATGAGTGATTCCAAGGGTGAATCCTTGGTTCTAAAAAATAACTTCGTCTACCACTACTCAAAATTCACCTTATGCTGATGAAGCTCAATAGAATCAATATTATATACTATTTTATATATTTTGGAAACACCTGATTTAAATTATATAAAATATTATATCTCTCTTTTCGGAGGTACTCCTATCATGTACCTAAGGAATACATCCTCATAATCCACAAAAAATAATAGGAAACTGAGAGCTCATTGAATTTACTACTCCAAGAGTCATGCTTGAGAACTAGTGAGTAATATGGTGTAGCCACTTATTTATGAACACATCCACTCATTCCATGGTTCCTATGCACCAACGAATGAAATAATCATCTAACCAAATTTGGGAACACCACATAATCCTCCTGAAGAATTCAATCTACGCATGAACTACATAAATCTGTTACATGTTGATAATTATGTCAGAATGAATCATCACTACTAGAAAAATAACCCAATATAACCTATATCCATTAAGAGTTAGTTAACCCTATCGGTGGAAGTGGGTAATTGTTTAATCCCATCTATTAGGATTCTCAAATCATGTGAATTGAGCCAAAGGCTCAATTGGATTCTAAATTTCTCAACATGAAGAAGTTGATAGAAAAGAGTGGCTTGTAATTGTGTATATTAGTAGTATATGTAAGATATAAAAGATACAAATCATGCCTCCAAGTATCTCTAGGGCCTCTAGGTCATTGGCCTCCATAGATTGCATTATCCTCTTCCAAAACCACCAATTCCTAGAGACTATCATGGACCACATGGGAGTGGTGGTGGTAACAACTCAAAGCATTGGACAAATTCTACTACTATTACATCTCTTCAACTCATCCAATGCACTAACGAACTCCCTAAAATTGTATATTCCTATATCATGGTTGTCCATTAACTTACACTATATTAGATTTTTTAGATATTTGAAAAATCCCAAATGAGATGTTTTGGAGCATTACAGGTGTAAAACCACCTCTTTGTTGGATAATAAGATGCATCTTGTAATCCAGGAAATAAAGACCCTCTGTCTTGGAAATGATTATAAAAAATATATCTCACCCATATACTTACATCTATCATTGTCTAATATATTCTAAGGACTCTTCTCTAAGGTTCCAAATGATAGAACCAACTATCGGTGACTAATCCACCGAGATGATATTCACCAACAAGGATCGTATGAGCACTCCAACGTATGGGTTAATGCAAATACTTATCAAAACATCCTAAATATCTCTATAGAGAATATACATGGAGGTTAATTTATGTAATAATACATCACATTAAACATCCATGTAGTACCATGAGAGTTTAGTGAACTGGAATAATAATTTTCCATAGTCATACTACCCTAATGAATCTACAGAAGCTTATGAATAGGCACCAATGAAATTATAGTTTGGTAGAAATAATATATAAAGAGTCATTAAAACTCTATCCATGAATGATCCATCATGTCATATGTGAAAGTCCCTAGAATCCAATATCACACAGTGTAAAAACGAATAATTCATCTCGCTTGGACCACTATATAATCTGGAGGTACTGTAATGCCTTTGAACACTCATTTTACTGCCTAATGATAGTCCTCATCTTCTTGGGGATCTGGGTCACTCCAAAACACGTGGGGTTACTATCAAAAATACTTATTAGGTGAAGTCATCCTGCACATCTCATCCTCCAGTACTACTATTGCACTATACTGCTTAATAGGTTGTTATATGATAGGAATACAACATGAACATACCCCCTCTTGAGTAGTCTCTTTAATAAAGCCTCCTCACTAGGAAGATTATACTTGAAACCTAAATACATAATCCTAGATGAAAATTAGCAAGGAATCATAATAAAATAGAGAAGATATTCCATGGTCAATAACATATCTAGGTAGATGACTCAAGAAGGATATGGAAACCACAAACCATTCAATATTATGTATGTACCAATGTATTCTATAAAACCATTACCTACATATATCAAGTCAGAAAAAATAGGTTATCAGAGTATGGGTGAATGTAAATTTCATCCACCACACCAACACTGGATACCGTTGATTGATAGCATAACTCAAAACTCTTTAACACTATTTACCTAGTTCCCAAACCAAACCTCATAGATAGACAATCTCTAAACCCCTTTATTAGGATGAATCTCATCTAATACCACTATTTTAGGACCTAATACACCAAGGATTTCCTAACCATTGGTAGTTTGAGAGTGACACTAAAAGAGCACATACTATAGGATAAGGTCTACTGACTTGTTCCAAGTAGAGATGTCATACACATGGGTAACCTTAGCCAAATGTAATTGTACAAACAAAAAAATATCCAAATACCCATACTATCATAAAATAGAAAATAAAAAAGATATAATAATTAATTAATACATACATCTACTACATTATAGTATCATACAAGATCTCTAAATAATATTTGAAAAATAAAAAACTAACAAAAAATGTAAAAGAGACTAACTAGCAATGAAAAGGAGGGAATTAATCTTAGATAAAACACTTGGTGCGAACCATGGTATTTACATATCATTGTTCTATGACCACTCCTAGTCCCCCTAGGACTTTGTTGAAATTCATATCATCTGAATAATACATGACATTATTAGGTAGAGACCATGTAGGGTTGGTCATAAAAATACCATGCAGGACACCACAAAATCACCAAAAAAATAATCATGAGAGGAGTTGAATCATCATCATAATGGAATGATAACTTGAATATGATACATAATAATACAAAAATAAATATTCTCATTATGAAATTTATGTCTCATTGTAAATTCACAATCCTTCTACCATCTATGAATCTTCTCAAGTCTTCTGGGTAACGCTTGCTTGAGAGATCTCAATTTGTGACACTAATAACACTAATGGATCTCATCTGAGGGGTTGTTCTCATTAGACTCACCATGAAGATGTAATCATTGGATATCATATGATAATGATAAAAATAGGTTATTTAACTCATGGACTATGGGGTATACATGACCCTATAAAAATATCATTATATATATTTAATTCTACACCCATGTATGTTGATCAGGATTATTCTTAAAACCCTGTACATAGAATAAGAGAATAATAGATGATCACACTTAGAGACTCTCTATAGGATACCATAAATCTATCTATGAATTTTTACTTATAAAGGTTTACATCCAATTATTAGTACATCATGCCTCACAATTACCAAATGGGACTAAACCATAGAAATATTCACTAAGGAAACTAGTCTAAAATAAAGTTAATTCGGATCTCAAACATGAATGGAAAATGTAAAATTCGGGAATAGGGTATACTTGATGTGTCTTTAATTCCATAGTTATACCCATTTACTTTGCTCATGAATGTGTACTAGGTAGTGTTTGGGTACATATATGCGTCTGATTACTATAAGGTTCCCATGTACTCCACCATGCCCAAGTACATAGCCATGTTTGGTAATCTGGTAAAATATATGTATCAAGATATACCCTTATACAATGGTCATTCCTATGTATGTGAACATTTTCAAGAATATATACCCCAGTTGTACACACCAATTATCTAGTCGTGGGTCTCATGACTTCTTGTCACTTCCATGCATTGTGTGGTATTTTATTTTCTCGAAATCCCTAAGAACCACAACAACGGTACTACCTGACATGTGTACTTAAGGTTACAAATTATGTAGTTATTATTTTCTAAGAACACAATAGTTCATCATGAGAATTACCCCCATGAATTTGAATCCTTAGATCCATCTTTCATTATTTAAATAAAATCCAGATCCATTGTTGGCCAAGCCTTTCCATCAATGGTTTCAAGATTCAAAACACCCAGTCCTCTTGGGAGACGTCTATCGTCCCTCCGTGCTATCATGCCAACACTAAACCCTAGTCCATGGATCTTTATCCATTTCCCATAATCTGTATTTGAAACACATCCTGATCATTTCATCTATTCCAAACACAAATCCATTACATCAATCCATTTTTCTAAAGAATAGTTTCAAAATGCTCGATCACCATGTGTTTGTCAAACAACCATTAAACAGAAATACCAAAGAATAATGTGTGATGATCATGGGTGAAATTGACAAAATAAGAACATTAGGAATAAATGTTAGCCATTTTTTGGGAAAACATAAATCTATTTTTGTTAGAAAAATGAATAATGAGAAATGATTTGGAATAAACAAAACACTATCACTTCCTAGTTCTTATAAGATAATGTAATACCCATTAATTTATTTTTTGATTGATGAATTGATTATTTAGAATTATTGATTCATATTTGATCAAGGAATGAATAAAATAGTGATTTACTCAAACAATAAAATGATCTACCATGATTTTGGATGAAAATTTTATGATTTATGGTTATGAATCGATGTAATTAGTGAGATCTATGAACTCAATTAGTGCATATGATCCTAAAAAATTGGTCGATGGTCTGTGATCCTATTGTTGTCCAACAAAATATCCTCTATAGACCCCTAAATAGATATAGGATTATGTTTCTAAAACTATGGTTTGTCTATAAAACTATTTTATTAAAGTATGATTATGTCACATTAAATAAATAAATAATAAATTAACTCAATTGTTTTCTTTTATTTTTTTACTAATGACTTCACTTTAAAAAAACACCTGATGCTAAAAAATATTATGGAATACCTAGGGTAAAACCTACATTATATATTTATTGGTAGTCTCAGATTTCACATCTAAGACTGTATTTCAAATTTCTTCCATTATTTTATAAATACTACTTTTGGATTATATAAAATATTTAGTATTTTTATTATATCATTACAAACCCTCCCCTCGACCTAAAATCCATTATAAACTTAGCACATAACATCATAAATATTCTTTAAAATATTTTAAATATTAAAATGGGAAAACAGAGTCCCCATAACAAAATTATGGAATAATAAAGAGGATAAGTGATATGGTTGAATAATTCCTAAAAACATTCTGACCCAATTTTCAATCAAGTTTGAGATCATTTACATTTAGATTATTACTTTTACCATTTTACAATTTACTAAGGTAACTAGTTTTCAACTTGTTAATTAATCCTCTATGTCTAGAAAAATTATAATTTTAAAATATCATGGATATACTAATTCCAACTTTGAATTCCATTTAATAAGATTAAGTTTGTAAATGTGATAAAAATTAATTTTAAAATAATAAATTTATAATGTGTTCAAATTTGTTTAAAAAATATAAATTAACTTATATAAATATAAAATATGGCTGTTATAAATTTCAAAAATTATAAAATTATAAATACACTTATAAGATACATATTTTGACTTATAAATAGGTTTAATGGTTCTATAGTTATTATATATATACTTAAAATTTTAAAAACGCATATTATTTGAAAAAATAAAACATTAACTATTCAAAAAAAATGAAACATTAGAGAAAAATTTAAGAAAATATTATTTATATAACATTTACATGATAAATAAAAAAATAAGGACTATTTTGTTTATTTCAAAACATAAAATATATAAATTTTAATTTTAATTTATAAAAAAAATATGAAGAAAAACAATTTTTATAGGAAAATAAATTTCATTTTACTAACTATTATATTTAATATAAAGTAATAATTAATATAATTTTAATAATTTATTCATATAAAAAATTATTATATAAGAAAAGAAAAAAAATTAAATTTTTTTATTAGTTGATTTGATGTACTAGTCGTGTCGATATTTAATGTGAACATTATATGTTTTCTAATATATATATATATATATACATATCATAGTTAAGATACCAGTATTTATAACTAAATATTATATGGCTACCTTAAAATGTTCAATATTTATTTCTATGTTTCATTTAGAGAAATGAATTGAACAAGATATTTATTTATGGAAGAATATTTTTCAAACAATTGGGTCATTACACCCATAATGTGTTTGAAAGTAGTTTTGTAATTGTTTTATACATGGATGGAGAGGGTATTTTTATATGATTCCAATTATGATTTCCAAATTTAATTTTTATTTATTCTACATATTTTTTAATATTCCAACTTCCCTTCTGAAAGGTAAATGATGTTTTTAAAGGGGCACATTGTAGCTGTTGATTTTCATTCATTATTTTATTATTTTAATGGGTACATTTTCCAATTAAGTGGTGTTTAAAACCCATATGAAAAGATTTATATATATTACAAGAAATTTTGGAAATTTTAAAGGGATTTTTGGAAAATTTATTCATTTCAAAATGTTTTTTAACGTATGTTTTCATGACATGGTTCTAATAAATTTTTTAAATTGAGATTTTATTGAACAAATGGAATTTCATCATGAAACATCATATGAATTATGTTTCCCATTACCCATTATTATTATTATGTTATAAAGTCCCTCAATGTAACCTCAAGTTAGTTTTATTAATTTGGTCTTCTCTATTTACCATTTACATCCATAAAAATTATTATATCTCATACAACATTTCATAGAATTCAAAGCTTATTTTGAATTTCCTTTTGGTAGTTTAAAAATAAATTTAAATATAATTGTTGGTCCATAAATAGTTTCACATGTTTTTAATACATGATATTTATGTTTTCCATAATGTTCATGTTTTATATTTATCCATTAATATGTAATGTTTAGAAATTTATTAAATGAAAAAGGGTTGTTTCTTGAGAGGTTGAAGTTTGTGAGATGCAGTCTATTTCAATTTTTTTCCAAATTTTGAATCATATAATGATCATGTTCCATATAGAATGATCACCTTACCTGATTTATATCATAGGATAATAGGTATCTATGCATAAATTTTTAACACATATTATGATAACTTGGTTTATATACACTACTTAGTGACCAAGTAATATTTTTATGTCCTATGGTTCATTCATAAAGTACCCAGAGATAACAAAAGAGAATATGATAGGGATGTTCTAGTTTCACATGGGGGTCTAGCAATAGATCCAGATATCCAATTACTATTACATTCATTTTAGAACCTAGGGAGTTTCCCATGAAATTTAGTTTTCATTTAGGATTATTTAATGGATCATATTTCGTGACATATTTCAATCCCATAGGTTGATCTAATTTCATGGAATTATTATTTGATCTTTTCACTTATATTATTAATAATTTATATTTTATTTCATATGGTCCTTATATTTATTTTTTTTCTTGTTCGTTTTTATTTAAAATGGGTTTTGAAACATGGTTTTGAATGTTTGATTTTAAATATAAAATGGAAATTATTTTATAAATGGGATATGATGAATGATTTTTTTGAAAATTATTGATATAGGGTTGGCGTTTAATCATTATATTTTGAAATATATATTTTTTATTTTGAAGTAAATTTAAATGATAAATTTTTTATATATTTTCCAGTTGAAAATTTAAGGTTTTAAACCATATGATACTTGTTTTATCATATAGTTTTTTGTATGGTTTTAAAAAATATTTTGAAAAAATTTTTAATTTTTATCATTATATATAGTAAATATAAAATAAAAAAACAATTTTCTTATCTTTTATGATAAATTGATTTTATGAAATGTTTTCTAAATGGAATTGTAGATACAATTCAGTGAAATAATATTAGGAATGTTTGGATCACACTTTTAATATACACTAATGAGTGAGTGTGTGTGTGTGTCTATATTTGTGTTTATAGATTCAAGTTTTATATTCTATTTTATATTCCCATGATGTGATCTTGATTTTTTTATTTTTTTAGTCTTTTTTATAACTATAATTATTTTTCTTGATGAGTGAATATAGGTATCATAAATTATGATGGAGGAATATTAGTATTTTTCTGGTTATTTTGTGATATTTTACCTGAAATTTTAATCACTAGATATATTATATTATTGAATTTTGTCTATGTTTGATTATGTGTTTACTATGATGAGTAATTATTACTATGGTTATTACTTATATGGACATTTAATTACTTGTATATGTTTATTTTATATGTATGGATTTTAAATGAGTGTTCAAATCATAATTGATTCTTAGTAGTTTCTATTACATATCATTCTATTTATTAAAATAATGAAATCATTCCCATGTTTATATTATTGATAACTAGGCACTTGTTTCTATTTTTTAGAGATTAGGTGTTCTCTTCACTCTGGGTTGGGTGACATTTTAGTTCACCATTGGTCATTTAATTATATGTGGTTCCCTAAAAATGATATTTGGGGAACTTTAAAAACCATGGGATGAAATATTTTAGTATGAAGGGATAGTAGTCACATCATAGCCTACCAGAACCACATAATGACAAGAATCTTCTATGAGTAATCATGGGGTTATATAAGCTACATGTATTTGTTTTTTGTTTTTCTATTGTTGTTAATACATAATGAATATTTTAAAATAAATTAAAAGTATGTTTCATGTTATTTTAGGGACAATAGAATAGTAAATTTTTAAATTAAATTATAGTTATATTTTGAAATACAATCATATTATTAGAGGCATACTATATTTTTCATAAAATAGATAAATATAGGTAGATATTAGTACACTAATAATTATGAGTCCCCCTTTTGATAGGTGGACATGTCATGTAATCTAGGGAATATACTATTATTTAAGAGACCTAAACTGAAGTATACTCTTATTTATTGACAATATTTTTAGGATTAAAATATAATGTTTTATGAATTCAAATTAATATAAAAATATACCTCTATTTATTTATCTAATTTATCATTTTGAATGTTATGAATTAAAAAATTATGCTCAGAGAAATTTCATATGAAGAAAAACATTTTAATTTTTTATTAAATGAAAATACCACGTATGATTTTACTCTTAGATATGGGTACTCCCATACAAATGGTTATCTTCTTAAGAGATCACCTTTTTAAAAATCCAGATAATTGATGGATTGTCATCGCATATATAATGGAAACCCTTTTTGAAACAAAATGGTCACCATGATATATAAAGGAAATAAAATGGTAAAGTCATGAACATAACAGTAAATAATTTTGGTACATAAGGGTTCTCTAAGTTGATAAATAAGGTAACCCACATATGTAACTATTTATAGACTTTTAATAGACTAGAAATTTGAAAATGAAACATAATGATTATTCTAACACAACAAGATATTATGAATATTTTTATTAATTATTTTAATCTTTTTGATATTTTTCATTTCACACAACATCGAATGTGTCTTTTTTATACAAAATAACTATGTTTTACTAGATTTATACAAAAAATAATGTTAATATTTCACTATAAAAAACTATTATATTAACTTTTGATACATTAATCACTATGTTTATCTTGTTTTCTACACAATACCTAGTCCATTTAATAACTTGTGTTATACACGAGAAAAAGTTTTACCCAACTACAATGCACTATTAATATTATTATAAAAATAATTACAACCTATAAATTATAATGAAGGATATGAATGAGATTGAGTAAATTATAAAAATATAGTTTAAATTTTTATATATAATTAATCCTTTCGATATCAATGAGTTAAAATTGAAATTAGGTACTATTTGAGAATAAACTAATTCCTTTTCTAACAAAAATATTCTTCATTTTATAAACACCATTTTATCTCAATAAACTAAACCATCAAATTTTGATTAATTTTTTAATATAGTTTAGATATTATTTGTTACATAAAGTTTTCTTACACTCATAAAATATATTTTATAGGCACAAGATAATAATTAATCATCTTTTATGAAAAACAAGTTTATTTTTTCCAAAGGTTAATTTTACCACCTTTTAATGGTGCTCCAATTTTAAATATAATTTTTTTATACTTTTATAATTTTTATTAGAAAAAATAAAAAACATTTATGCAATGTTAATATCAAAATTTACATTGTCGGAATTTTTTTTTCATAGAGGTTACATTTTTTTAATAGTTAAAAATAATGAACTTTAATGAAAAACAGTTTTCCCTCTAATTTATTTATATATTAAAATAATATATTACTTATTTTAACTATAATAAGATAAAAAATAAAATTATTAATCTATTTTATTTAATTTTAACCAATTTTACATTTAAATTGGATATAAAAACATTTCAATCTTTTGGATATTCATATTAAATCTTCATCATCTCGTCTCATATGTCGGGATAATTTTAATTTAATTTCTGCCACATTAGGGATTATAATATACAAAATTGGATTATATATGTTAAATAAATGTAATTTTTAGTGTATAATATGTTCAACATAGATTCTTGACAAAAAAATTATTTAAAGTAATTAAAATTATTTACAGTGGCTATGGTAAACATGAGTTTACATAATGGTTAAATATTATTCAAATAAGACCAGATGACCTAGAATAATTTCCAAATAAAATAATGAAATTTGACAAATTTCCCTATTATATATATTTTTTACAATTATTTTATGCCCATGATGTAAGGGAGTACTCTAAATAGCGATTACCTTTATATATTTATAAGAATTCCACACATCCTCCACTATATAAAGGGAACTCACCCCTTACTTCCTCACACCTCCCAATACAGTTTGGATCATCTATAACCTACCCAAATAATCTCCAAAATTATCTCCCTAAATCCCCAAGTCCTCAAATTTGGAATAAATCCAACCAAGTAAGCACTTTGTTGCAAACCAGGAGAAGTAACCAAAAAAATAGGCAACACCCTTCCACGAGCTCTTTTGTTTTATTTTGTTTCTCCACCACCAAAAATATTCCAAATAAATTATTATATGATAACCTCATTATTATAAATATATTAATATATTTTAATTGTAATGATTCTATTTATACCTACAAACACTTCCATCAAACGGGTAACAAACTTTTCATTCATTTGTATAGCGGACTACTACCGCTCAAATAAATGTTGTTCGGATTTAGTTTACCACCACACATGGATTGGAATTATAGTGAAAATATATTTTTTGTTAGATATAGGTTATATTAATGATATATATATTCTTCTGTAATTATTATATAATATATAATTCCATTCATTCAATATTAGAGAAATACAATAACTTCATTTGTGGACATGTGGACTACCGCCTCTTCAAAGTAGTGTGATTCATTCACAACTTACATGGAATGTCTTATGGATGGGTCTAGTAATAATATTTGATATAAATGACATAATAATTCTATAGGAATTATAGTATTGATATATTTATACATATATGTCATTTAATCTCATTCTTTCAATACAGAAAGAAAACAAAAATAAAGTCCATGTGTATGTACGACCTTCCATCTATAAGAAAAATGTATTCCATTTAATTTTTACATATTTTATACAATATTATGAATATTTATATAATAAATATATATTATATTTAAATCATGTTTTAAAATATGGAAATAAGTAAATAATTTTCTACGTAAGAGGGAAATTAATAACAAGTCAAAACCTATATGAAAAACAAAGTAGATATTACCTTAAACATAACATTAACATGAAATTGTTAATAAATAAGGAAAAAGTAATAATAAAATAATACATTGTGTGTTATATAAGAATATGGTACATTTTTAGATTTATAATAATCATATACTTGTTATATAGTTGGATTGAATGTGTCTGAAGAAAGTCAAGACATGATATATGGGTTTTCTCATCCCAGTATTATTTAAGTGAGGCTTATGCCTCATTCGCCTGTCATTAATTTTTTATGTTTTATGTACTACCCATGAAAGTATTATATGTTTATTATAAATAAATTTTAGTGTATTTAAATTGAATTTTATAATTATTCTTTCATGGAGTTGTGGTTTAAAAGTTACCAAATCAATCATGTAATTTTCTCTCAATTTCCATTCTTTGATATAAATGCCATGTTATGGATCTATATTTTTATATGAGTTATATATAAGACCATTGTACCTGTTATACAATGAATATTATTATTTTCATGATATTATAATCTGAATTTAATGTTATTATATCATGGTAACTATTATTTAAAGTTACCAAATTGGATATAGTTTATTGCCACAATATCATCATTTAATGGGATTATTTACAATTATTCTTCCATTGATGGAATCTTATAATCCATCACTCAAGATCTCTCATGACAAATATTATTATATGGTTATTCATGATAACATAATTTAATGTTATAATTTTTTTCATTCATTGGTACCTCAGATAATTATTAATGTATTTTTAAGTAAATAAAACATTATTTCTCTTTTCAGTTAGAAATCGTTGTTCTTTCAAAAACTATGTTTTCTTAAAATATATTAAAAAATGTCACAATAGTATGCTATGGATTTTTTAAAAGAAAATTTTACACATTTTTTACCTTATAATTTTTATTTGAATGGAATATTCTTTTCATCTTCTGATCATTGAACTTTTCTAAACTTTTATAGTGAAAATGGAATGTTCGACATGTATGGACATACACACCAACATGACTGTCATTTAGATGAAGCTTACTTTTCATGTTTAAAAGTTTTTTTCAAGAATAATTTTTTTATTATTATATTATTTTTTTATGTATTTCAATGAAAGTGGTTTTCAAAATATTTTATTTATTTTTTATGATTTTTCAAAGTATTTTCAAAGAAAAAAGGATTCCAAAAAAATTTATGTTTGAGAAGTGTTATAAATGATTTTAATATCTTCCATTATCTATTTCAAAGTAAAATGTTTTCAATATTTCCTTTTATGTTTTAAATTTTATTTAATAAGATAATAGTTTTTATAATGATTTATTTTTTGAATAAATTTTTTAAAGAAGAAAATATATTTTCATTAAGAAATGTTTTAAATGAAATTACAAAGCATTGTTTATAATAAGAGGATTATTGAATTTGTTTTGTGAAAGGTATTTTCAAATAAACGCTATTTTACTTATGAAATTTTCTATATGATATTTCAAAATCATTCAATGTATAAGATAACATAATTTGTTATAGTTTATGATTTACTATAGATATGATCCAAGAATACCATTAATATTCTTCCTTGAATGGTTTTTATTATGATGGAATGATGTTTATGACACATTTTTCTCTTGTGTAGGCTATATGAATTTCATACTCGCTTCATTTCATGGTTTATTATTTGGTGAAATTATTATTCTTCCTGTCTCATTTCTATAGGTAATGATATTATCAAATATTTATGATACCCATTTAATTTCATGGGTTATGATAAGATGTTTGTGAAACCCATCTCTTTTTATGGTTCATGATATGATGATTGTTCTATTATCTTGTGGAACATGTATATTTGATTTTATTATGTGATGGGTAGGACATATATCTTCATAAGATTTATTATGAAAATATTTATATCTCACGAGTTTGATATGGTTGAAAAGAGGAGTGATCTCAGTTTAGTAATATGATTATGGAATGAGGAGGGAACTCGATTTAGTATGACAGGGCTAAAACAAGGAGTGAACTCTATAACATCCCAAGACATACTATATTTTCATTAAAGAATAAAATTAATTTCGTTTGTATATTGCTTTATATGCAACACCATGTCATGTTAACACTACACAAAACAATGAGTTTGATTACATTATCTGTAAGACTAGTTTTTACCACATTTTAATTACACCCCTCTTTCAAAATAAAATTTTGACACCTTTATAAAGAAAAATCAAATTAAAATACCTTTTTTTGAATTTTTTTTATTGTAAAAATTATTGATTGGTGATTTTTTTGGTATTTTTATAAGATGTTTAATTTTTATAAATATTGAAAAATACCACTATTTAGTTGAAAACTGAATTTTCATTTAAATAATTCTTAATTCGAAATTATATTATAATTTTTTTAAAATTCACAATAGATCAACTAAATATATATTAATTAAATATAATCATTAGAATAATTTTAATATTTAATTTAAATATATTTACTTAATGAAATTTTGAACATTTTCACATTAAAAAAATTATTTTACACAATTTTTGTTAGATTAGATTCAAATTTAATTTTACCATATCTATGAATTGATTTGGAAAAAACTAACAAACACAGCTATAATCAGTAGGATATTTATAGTCAAATTTGATCAAAGTTGTTTTTGAAAAAATAAATTAGTAAAAGTAATTAAAATAATTATAGTAATTATGGTTAAATTAATATTAACAATAGACTAAACCGTAACCTTAAGGTCCAAAATGTCCTAGAAACTTGTCAAAATTTCTTTTCTAGATTTGTTTTGACAATATCCCCTCTTTAAATACACACACACATCCCAAATTCTTACACTTATAAAACTATATTTTCTTAACCAAACACTACCCCAATAGATTCTCAACATCCCTCCTCTATTTCCAGAAGTCTCACATTGGGAAGAAATCAATTGAGGGAAGGATTTTGGTATAAAGTAAAAGGAGTTCTAAAAGAATAGGTAATATCCTTCCTTAAGATCTTTTGTATTATTTTCATTATACTCCCCATAAATTCTTAATATTACATGCTTAGATAATATTCTTTGTATCCTAAATAAACTAATAAAATGTTTCATAAATATTTTGTAGTCTTTATATTTCATAAATATTAACTTATAATCATTCAATGACACCAAATTGTTCATATTTCGTGAAATTCCATTTTATATGGTAATACCATGCATGAGTTGAAAATTTTTATCTTCTTACTCTTTCTTAATGTGTGGAAATATATAGTAAAATATGTTATGTTTCCTTTCATTGTGGAGGATAATACCAATCATAGTCCAATTTTTATTAAGGTTGTATATCTTTTAATTCATTATATGTTTTTTTATAATTAAATATTTTCTAATTATATGGTCCGAAATATTTTTTTACATTTATAATCTCAATGTAATGTTTTATATCTAAAACATTCAAAGATAGTAGTGCAATTAAAATTGATTAGTTCTTCAGCGTATTTTCTTGATTATGAGGAAACTATTTATTTTCAAATGTGACATTGATATTTTTCACCTTGTCTAAATAATATGAAGTTGGAAAAGGATGTGTGGTAGAATCATACTCTTATAGACCATGAAATATATTTTAGAATATTTTAAAAGGATGATATATTCATAATAATAATTGATATCTTATATATACTTTGTTATTCTATTCTTAAACTGGTGATATGAGGTCCCCTATCCCAAAATTGGATAAGTTTTATGTATATTAACATTATATACAGATCAGTTTCCATATAAAAGAGAGTATTTTATTTTGAACATTATCATAGTAAGAAAAATAAAATATTATTTCATATATAACTGAAATATTGAAACTCTTGTATCTCATATAAATTTAAAATCACCAATCAATAGTGATATATAAACACCAAAATCATTTACACATTTTTAGTCTATAAATCATCAAAATCATTATAAAAAATCCACTTCATAAAAATATATGGGAAAATATACAGTAAACAAAAAAATTTACCGTGAACAATATTCACTACTAAAACTCTTATATTGATTCATTAGATATGTGAAAAGGAACATTATAATATTTCTAATGTTATTTCCAAAATTATAAAATGTTTGATCAAAAAAATTTCATTCTAGGGAATCAATAAGATGTTATAGGATTCCATCAGAGGTGAACTCAACTATATACCATATTGTCCTCTCCATGTCATTTTAAATTTCAATTATATGCATGAATTGAAGGATAATTAGAAGATATCCAATTGATTTAGAGGGATGTTTGGTGTCTATTCCTCATAATGAAGATTGATTGGATCTGTAATCCATTTTAAATATTGATTTCCAACATTGGGTAAATTAATTTATATTTATTAAAATATAGAAGACATTTAGTAGGAAATGCATGTGTCTTTTTATACCCAAATCCCACTAGAGACAATATTTTCTTCATCATAGTTGTAATTCAAAACTCATTGCCTTCTATAGGCATCTCCATAAAAGATAAAAAAAATTAGTGAAACTATTATAAATCTATCCAAATCTTTATTTCAAGTTAAATAATATCATCACTATCAATAACACTATAAATATAGTGAAAACTAAGAATATTTGTTTCTCAAAATCTCTATATAGTAGTTTAAAACATTTTTTCAATGGTTTCAATTCCTACATCATAAATTATTTATTTAAGATTATCCTCTTTCTCTTGTGGAATATATTCACCATTATTATAAATTTTAATGTTTATTACATCTCTATATCATATCTAATGTGTAAATTTATTACTAAACCCATAGAATATCATATGGTATCTTTTTAATCTATACCCTACAAAAATCAAATTAAAAATTTTCATGGATGGATAGAAAATCCCATCTTCATTTCAAATATTTCATTAGAAAATTCCATGAAATTGATAACACTTTTTGTATATTCATCATTATTTCCTCACGTATATATCCAATTATGATTCTTTAATTATAAAAAATTCATCATATAAAAGATTAATATTTTAAAAAAATATAATAAAAAAATTATTTAAAAAATTAATGTTTATTCATGCAAGAATATAAATAAATAAATATATATAAAATATAATTAAATAATTTATATCCTAAACATAATATAAAAATGAAAAATAAGTTACAGAAAAAAACAAATATTAATTATAATGAAAAAATAAATTTATAACTGAAAAAATGGAAGAAAAGGTAATTTTCAAACACAAAAACAAACAATTTGTGATACATAACATATAAAAATAAAAAATTATAAAATAAATAATTATAATAAAATATTTATAGTCATAAAAAATTTGTAATCAAATATAATTTATAAAATTTAAAAAAATTAATAAAAAAATGATAATTGGATAAGATGTATATGAAAAAATGAATACATTATGGAATTTATAACTGGAATAAAACTAATTTATATTACAAAAATAAATGATAACATACAAAATTTTATTATTGATAATGGAAAATAGTTTATGATTTATGATGACATCACTCAAAGGTGGTGTGAATAGGGTGAATACTGCAATATTGCGGCAAAATATTTTCAAAAATGAAGTATAAAAAAGAAGAAAAATGGAGTATTATTGTGAGTTGATTAGATTAGTGTTTTCATGAAATTAATAATGTTAAGGTTGATGGATGAAGTATTAAGGATATAATAATGAGAAGAAAAAATGTGAAAAGAATTTGAAAATCAAGTTCATGTAAAGATCAATCATGATGAGTTTCTTTCAAGAGTCAATAGAAAGAGTGTTTTTGAAATATCTCTTCGATAAATTGAGGTGATGTCTAAATAAACTGACTTTTTTAAATTCATTTGATATATAGTTTTTATTAAAAAATTATGTTAAAAATTACCACATAACTTTTAATGTTATTTTTTAAAAACCTGACATTAAAATTCTTATGTTAAAGAGTCTTTTTCAAATAGTGTATTTTCTTCTTCCCTCGGGTGGTGATAATGGGTTATTTCATGAATCATTGATTCAAATGTATGATAACATGTATTTAACTCAATTTATAATGTTCAAGAGTATTAAATTACATATATTTAAACAATAATATAATTAATGCTTCCCTAAATAAAATACTCATAACATTTAATTAATTTTATCTATGTGGGATTATAATAATATCTTATTTAATATTGAATAATATTATTGAAAAATTGATAATGGATTCGGGCTAGGGTTTAAAGTGGTGGTTATTCCTAGAAGGTACATCTTTTCCTTTTTTACACATTTCTTGGGATTTTATTTTTGTGTGTGTTCCTATTATATTCTTAAATTTGGTTATGATTTAAGATGTTAAATTCATTTTTTATTTTTCTTTGAATTTTAAAATATGATTCCTTGAATAAAATTTTTCTTTCCCCCTATATATCATTTTTAGAATATTATTAATGTATGGAACACTCTAGTTATGAATTTGGATGTCTAATATGGAAAGCTTTATCATGCTCTAGATGAAGTCTTCATAGTATATGAAGTAGAGTATAGTAATCAAGAAGTGTTATTCATAGTACCACATGAATGTAGAGGTTCACATCATGGTCGAATTACCATATGATATTTTACAAGGTATTTCAAACTTTATTTCACACTATATTTTTAGGATATTAAAGTACCTCATGACTATGGGGATTTGAATTAGGTCATCAAGGGTATCCTTGAGTTGGTGGGGACACCTAATGACATTTTGGTGAAGCTAGACACTTATATTATTGAATAACTCACAAATAGAAAGTTAGTTGTTAAGGTATATGACATGAAACATGAGTTATTTTCATTGGATGAATTTAGAGGCCACATATTCAGCAATTACATTTTAGATTTTCTACTAATTTATATAGATCAAAAATTCATGGAGGTATGGTATGGGATGTTGTCGGTGGAAGATAATACACATTGATTCAAGAGTTATTATATTTTACACCACAATAATAATGGGATGTGGCCTAGAATTTTTGAATATTTTAGATTGCGATTCAATGTGAAATTAAATGTAATGATATAATAAATCATTTTCTTGTTTATTATTTTTCATAATATTTATAGTTATATAAATTATAATTATATGACATGTTTTTTAATATATATAAAATAGTTTTATAAACCTTTTTCATATAATATTTTATTTAAAAGATAAATTTACCTATTATAGAATTTTAATATAAAAATTTAATTTCATTTTGGAATTCATAATTTTAATATTATCTTAGGGTGATTGTTGTTAAATTTTCCGAAAATATTTATCTTTATATTTATAGTGAAAATTGTGATCATTATTAAAATATCTATTTTCTATTAAATTATTTACAATGTTATGTTAAATTTTCTAATTAGTTTTAAAATTTTATTATATCATTTTTATTAAATATTATCTATTTATATAATTTTTTATTATTTTTATAATTTATTTTTTGTATAAAACTGTTTTTATACTTAAAAATAATTTTTTATAAAAATAAATTTTTGTTGCACATTGTGGTTTAAATTTTAAATTATTTTTTCACATTAGTGAACAAAATCATGAAAAAAGGTTTCAAAATTTGGAATCATGAGGACAAAATTTAAAAATATATCCCTTTTATTTTTTTTTCAAAATGAGTTCCAACATTTGTAAATTTGGGCCACCTCACTAAGAGTAAATCTGGTAATTTAAGATCAAAATTATATAAAGAGGACACAAAAATGACACAAAAAATTTGAATAATTTTATTGTATTTGTATATATCATCCATAAACATCCAAATGTCCAATATATAGAATTTTCCCTAGTTATCCTGTATTTTGACCTTAATATTACTACATATGAAGAAATGTTGAAAATTTTATTCTATTTGTTCAGTTTTATTTAAATTTTTAAAATAGGGAAAGTAGAGTTTATTTTTGGTTCTAAATTTTTATTTTAAAGATATATGATATTTTTAACAGTGAAATTTATTTCTCAATTTTATGCGTGGAATAATTATCCTAAGAGATTTTGAAATGATCACACTATAATTATCAAATTTATATAAAAGTAACACTAATTATATGAAAAATATTAAAATAAATATAATTTGAATGAATTATTGTGTTAGATGGTTTTTCTAGATAAATATAAATTTTTTAGGAAATATTTATTAAAATATATTTTAATTTATTTTCATTAATTATATTTTCAAAGTAAAATAAAAAAAATGTTCACATTTGACATTAATGGTATTTTATAATTAATAATGTTGTATTAAATGATTTAAAATTACAAAAACTCTTATACTCATCCAGGTAAATGTGATATGGTTTAAAATATCAACCATGGTCCATTTTTGTTCAGTTTTTTATTTTATTTTTAATGTTTTGTCTCCTTTAGAATGAAAAATATTTTTATACTGGTAATGATCAAAATGATAAATGGGGATTAAAAACAATACTGGTAATAACATAACCTAAAATTGTAAAAAAATTACTATATGAGATAATTCAGTCACATATGCATCCCTTATTATAAATTAATATATTCAAAATAATTTTTAAATGAATAATAATTTATATTAATTCAATATTTTATGAAATTCCAAGATTTTCCTACTAGTCTTATAAAAGGGAACATCCTATAATCTTTTCATCACAAATAAAAATAATTTTGATTCTGAAAATCCCAAAAAAAATACTTTCCTTACATACCTCCCTGTATACTAGAATATCTATTATGATCAGAAAAATTTCTTCAGAATTATTTTTTTGTAATCCTTAAGAAGTTTTTTGAAGAACCTATATAGCTTTCATAACTAATTGTTTTCATTTTATTTCTTATTCTACCTCCTTTAAATATTCATTAACCATGATAAAATAATAACGTCAGTATATTCCATAAATCTATATGTTATTATTTTAATGGAATAACTTCTATTCATTTCCTCTTCCATAAAATGGGAAACAAAACTGTAATTCTTGTGTATGGGGGACTACCACCTTGCAAACCGGTGTAATTAATTTTCAATCATTTTCTCTCATTACAGGAAAAAATGATGGTTTTAATGAATATATATGTAATTAATTAAATATTTATCATTCTGAAAAGGCAATATATCATATAATTTCTTAATTTTACATTCATTGAAGAACGATAATGTCGTCCATGCATATGTGTGGACTACTGCCTCCACAAAGTGATGTGATTCTTTTTTCTTCACCAAAACACATGAATGATATCTATATATATATATAAGTTTATTTAAATAAATATTTTTTTTTCATGTCATGATGATAATTCAATGATGATAACATAATAATTACCCTTTTTAATAATGATCATTGAAAAATTGAAATTTTACTCGTGTATATGTACAACATACCATCTCCGGGATTATAGCATTGTTTATTTTTAATAATAATTACTCGTGAGTTGTTTTAAACATATAACGGACCTATAAAAATTTTCATTATTTCATGATTCTAATTTTTTAGATGATGAAATAATGACCTCTTTGAAAATAGTCAACTAATCAGAGTCCTTTTAGAAATATGAGATGAATATTATCAAAGAATATGATGTTAACATATTAGATTATATAATTTTATAAAAAATGGAATTAGAAAAATAATAATTAAAATTAAAACAATAATTAAGTGAGTAAATAACTATCATGAGTTCGTTATTCATGGAGGTAAATAACATACATGATGAGTGATACTGAAGCTATGGAAATTTATTTTCAAAATCTTTTTTTAAGTTTCCCTTGAAACACTTTTTATTCCATGTCAATAATTATAAACATTCTTATTACATTATATATATATATATAAAATAATTATAAATTTAATTTAATTCTAATTTTCAATTTCATTTATGGGTTTTCAGAAATAAATCTTTTTCTTTAATGTTTTTACTTCCTTTATAAAATACAAAATGAATTTTCTATATTAACATATTCAGTGAGAACTACTTTTCTTACACATGTAAACTTTATTTTATATTTTTATTACTTTATAATAATTTAAATTCAATTTAAATAAAAAACAATTTCTCTTTATTCTGTGATCTTTGGTATTGAAAATAGGGTTTTAAAAGGGATGAGTATTTTGATATATGGAAGTGGATATAATCTATGGTCAAAATATATTTTGAAGGGTTTTACAAAGAAATGGTGAATTATTAAACTTGTATATTCATGACACAATACTTGGAAATATTTTATTGCGATGGGTGATCCTGTTATAGCTTATATTATGGTTGTTCCAAGATAACACTCCAATTCATTAGAGGTGGAAGTTGACCAAATTGGTTACTCCATCTGTAATATTGATTATAAGAGTGATACAGAACTGATTACCCAATTAACCTAAATGATTTGAAAATATTTTTTTAATGAAATAATAGGATTTCATGGGTTAATATAATAATATTATGATTAAAATAAATTATGGGCCACTTCTAAAGGGTGAAATGGTTAGATTTTTTAAAATGTTTGATGAAATTTCATGATTTTAAAGAAACCTTTATGTATTTATTATGGATTTATGATTTCCTATGAAATGTTTTATGAGAATAATTTGGTGGGGAAGGTCATTTATAGGGTAATAAAATATTTTTTCCAAGAGATATGTTTATATTGAAAACAGTAAATTTTTAAGTATTCATTAACTAATGGTTTAATTTTATTTTTTTATATGTTACTTGTTGAGATTTTTATTCTCAACCGATGTATTAAATTTTTTTAAATTTTTTTATGGATGAGTAGGTAAAACAATAATGTTGGGATTAAATTTGTGATGATGGGTCATGAAAATAAGAATTTTTATGTCTTAAAAGATTTTTATTTGAAAATTGATATTATGTACAGGTTCCCACTTTGTGAAGAAATATTTATTTTTGTTCAAGTGATGGACTAATTCCTTAAAACTTCCAGACAAAAAGAACTTTGGGAATACAATAAAATTAATTCCTTCCTAAAGAAACTAGAGTATGTTTTTTATGTAAAGGCCCTTATATTTGGCATCAGAAATAGGATTTAGAAAACTTTATTTGTTAATATTATGTCAATAAATATTCGTAAGGTATTATAATTTATTATTATCATGTCATATGATTTTAAGATTACCTTGATTCTTCAACTATTCATTTCCTATTAAGAATGGATCTCCACCTAGAAAATATGGTGACATACATGTAAAGGAACCAAGAGAAATATATCCATCCAAATCAACAACCTAGACTGGATGGAATTAAAAATTATTACATTTATACAATGATGTAATAGTTTACCAAAGCTATATATGGTAGTGGTATCCATTCATAAGCGAAAACGTGTTCACAAAGGGGGAATATGTCAATAGTAGAGAATTTTATAAGATAACAGCATCCATATTTCAGTGGATATTCTAACCTTGTCGTGAGCCTTCTTAGTGATAATTGTCTCACAAAAACACTTTTCCTCTAGTGCTCATCTGAACCGACTAAGAACTATATTTTGATATTTACTTGAACATTGACCTTAAGGATTGATATTTTTATTAGGACTTCACAAGGATAGTTTCCTAAATCATTTGGTCGATTGATCATCATGTGATTCAAGTGACCATGTCCAGGTCATTCGATCATGAGTCTCTAAGGGGTTTATGCAATTTCGTGATGCCCCATAAGATTTATGCAACCCATGAGACCAATCAGGTTAGATGATTTGAGAGCCATTTGGAAAAAATCTAATGCCTATTTTATAATTCATGTGATGCATGTGATGCTTCCATAACCATTATGAAATTATTTTTCTTGATTTTATTTTATCTATTTGACATAAGCTACTAACTTTTATACAGATTTATTTTGTTTCTTACTATGATTTCATAGTTACAACTGATAACAGTCCTATGATTACAATAAATCAAAATTCTTGTCCTTGATATCATTTTAATACATATAAATATATCATTAAATGGTTCCACTATAGTGAATTTGAATTGGTATGAATCTATGAATGAGACCTCCTAGCATGCGGTGGAGACGGCTGCACACTGAGATGCATTCCATGTTAAGAGGATGGAAACCAACCATCTCTAATCTGAAATTACCTATATCAAGTATGAAATAAGAAGTATCTAAGATGAACTATCCTAGTTACAATATGAACTATATATATTTATAGAGATTATATTAGAGAATAAAAAACTTTTTGATGTACTATAGAATACTAGACATGATGTTGTTTCGAGAGAGAAAAAGCTGCAACATGTAGCAAAGGCGGAGTCTGAATCTTCCAATCAACTTTTCCAATCATTGAATTCCATAGAGTAGATACTAGTTGATATTAAGGAATCATCAAACCAAATTATGTGATGTAATATTAAACATGAAATCTTTCTTGAGATCCTCTCTTCATAGGAGAGACTCTAGTATGTGGAAATTCCCCCTATTATATGATTTGTTGTTAATGAATAGACATTAAAAACTTTATATATGTTTTCAAATTTTATTTTATTCAAGATATGTATTTAATTTCATTATTCTGATTTTTTGTGAATTTCCAACAATACCTATCAGTTGTGTAATAAAAAGTAAACATGAATGTCTAGAATGAAATATAATAGATTCATTTCAATAATTTATAATGAATTCCCATCAACACGAGTTTCTTTATCAGTGAATCTATTCCAGTTATCTTGAGGTCACCAAACATGTATAAGGATAATAATTTAGAATATATGTCCCAAAGGTATATTTATCAGTCATTAATCTAATTCTATATGCTATGTGAGAATAACATGATTTTTCTAGGTCCATATGGTTGATCTAACATGATCTTGCAGACTAAATCTTTGTTATAATTTGTTTTAGGGTCTTCCAACTTAGACCATCTATTTCTTTAGTTTAGGTTGTTTTAGCTATGACCTTCTATCTCTACAGTTGATGGTCTTCTAGAACATTCCTTTGTTTTACTATAGTATAGGGTCATTTATCTTGGACCATATATCGTTATAGTTAAGGGTTTTCCAACTCAGACTTTCTATCACTGTGGTTTGGGGTCTTTTAGATCATACCTTTCATATGCAACGTAGTTTAATGTCGTACATCCATAACTTTATGGAATAGGGGAATGGAAGACCAGGGATGGATTATAACACTATAGGTTTCTCATTTCCTTCACAGTGTGCCATAGATCACAAAGTATGAAGTTCGTTTCATTCAAGGAGTTATTTCCTTTAGTTGGTGGGTTAAACAACTTATGCATCGATAGCATGGCCAATAAAATCTGATATCTTCTCTTTTACAAGGGTCATGTAATATTTATGGAATTAATATTTTTTTAGGGTGAAATACTAGGGATTATAGGTTCACCTGGATATTTACAATGTGGGTTATATAAGTCATAAACCAAAATCTTAAGTCTGTGAATATGGGATGTGGAAGACATGTCGAGTGTGTTACGTAATAATTTTGAGGTGTTAGGTTCTACATGTATGTCATCTAGGTTCTTAAGGATTATAAATCCCATTATATTAGGCCAAGTTGTTTCCATTTTGTGGGTCTCAAGCCCTTATACATCAATAGATTGGTTGAACTAATGTATCTCTTTTCTTTCCCAATGGCCATTAAAGATTTATGAAGACTGAAGCACCTATCTAGTGAGGTTGGGTATTGGAAGGAAGGGTATAAAAGAAGGATAATGTCACCTAAGGGAAATTCGGATCTTGTATTGTGAATCTAAATGCATATACTCTATGGTTTCAAATCACATGGTGTGTGCCATCAATGGTTTGGGAATGAAGAGTCACATTATGTCCTTGAGAATGGGTAAAAAACATAGTGAAATAACATTGAGGATTTCAAACCTACTTGAATAGTTTGTTATGGGTATTTTAAATCATAAACCAATGATATTAGGTCATGAGGAAGGTATAGGATAGCCACTCTATGGATAAAGTAAAAAAATATCATGTGCTATGTTTCATCTTGTTGACTCTAGGATCATAATAATTAGAATTTCCTTTATATCAGACCAATATTTCAATGTTTGGTGGATCAAATACCTTCTACATTGATATCATGTCCGAGAAGATATATATATTTTCATCACCAATGGCAATAAAAGGTATATGGTAACCATAGGTTCTCAACAAATGAAGCATGATTTATGGGAAATGTAATATTTAAGAAGGGTTCAATCACCCTAAAAGTTGTTTCACCAATTGGAAAACATGTTTTCATGGAAAACAGATGTGTAAAATCATTGATCTAACATTTTCTTATAATATAGGATCCAACGATCATGGATTGGCATTTGAGAGGGTTACAAAGTATTCCCTATAATCCTTATGCCTCATTTATTTGGGCCCTAATATTTTCCTAAAATCTATAAATGAAGATTTGAGTGAACAAAGACATGAAGTTTTCTGAAGACACCCCTTATGAGTTTTGAACCTGAAAAATTATTTTCCTCTTTATCTAGTAGTTCAATGCCTTTCAATTTGGACCATTATACGCTATAGTTTAAGGTCATATAGTGTTGACCAAAGTGTATGAATTTTATGGTCATGAAAATCATAGACCTAACATAGATGATGTTACACCAGAGCCAAATTAAGATACCTAGGGTCAAGATCACACCATCATCCTTCTTAGTGAGAGATGAAAATAATGTAAATCAAGGCTTGAGGTTCTCAGTTCATGAGGAAGGTATGTGACAGTCACACCAGGTGTAACCTAAAACATTGTGAGGTGAAAATTTCTTTCGTGATGACACTAGGATAAAAAGAATCAAAAAAACCTTTATATTGGACTATGATTTCTCTGTTTAATCGATCTAATCCATTATAAATTGATAGCATGTCCAAGAAGAGAAATCTCTACTCTTCTCCAAGGGAAATGAATGGTGTGTTGTTACCCAATGTTCTCAATACATGAAGTGTGGAATATGGATTGAGGTGCTTTAAAACATGGTTGAAGCACCCTCGTTCTCTGGCTGAGTGGGGTAGGGATCATGGGGCACATTCCTAAAGGATGAATTTGGGTGATGGTAATCAAAGTTTATCTTCACATAGCAGGAACCTATTTGTTGTGCAGTTTTAATGTCATTCGACTAGGAAGTTTTCCTTTTAGTTTAACAACATGTGCTAAGAGTAAATTTGTTATTCCTTTTTAATGTCATATGACCAAGATGTTTACCATGAATATTATAATCATGCATTAAGGAAGTGTTTCTATGTAGTTTATCATCATGTGGTAAGGATGTGGTAACCAATGTGAAGAAATTTGTACAAGATAATTTTGTGTACAAACTAGTCTTACATTGATCATATTCATATGTAGGTGTAATTACCTAGCATAGATCATCCCCTATATAGTTTGGGAGAATTTTCATTCTTGGTTGTGGTAGATGGTCCAAATATTGAGTATATTGAAATCACTACAAATCATGTGTTGACAGGATCCGAGCTACATGTAGTTTAATAATGGAAACTCTCTACGATGGTCTGGCCGGTACTGAGATGCGGGAGTTTTTTCCATTGATTATTGTATTTGAGCCCAGAATTGGAGATTTCGTTGTCACTACATGTCCTGAATTGACAGCAATCAAGACACACATTGTACTAGAGAAACAATGTAGTTTAACATCTTGAAACATGGATGTCTTTTTCCCTCATGAAAATGGGTTTTGTGGCCAGACCCCTGGATAATATTTTTCTATCACAATGTATCCCATGGTAATATGAATCAATACATACATAGTTCTTGTGAGGACATGCAGTTTGACATCATGTGGTGATGGCGTAGGTTACACAACATGAAAAAGCGAACATTTCACTTGGTCCCGTGAATAGAATTATGGGTGTCACTATATTTCCCACAGTTATAGGAATAAAACCACATTTAGTTCTTAAGATATCTATCTATTAATGTATGACCTATATATAGAGAGGGTTCATTTTTATGTTTGTTGTGACTAGGTCTATGATTAATAATTCAGATATCACTATGTATCATGTGATGATGGGAATCAGGCCACACATAATTCTTGCATGGAGGTGTGGTATTGGACTAATCACTAATGACGGTGGTCCTTTCTAGCAAGGTCCACATGAATTTTCAATATTGTGTTGTGCAAGGGATAATAACCATGTAGTTTAGCATCATGCATCGAGGACTCATGGTATTCCTTTTAAATTATTACCTTCAGGACCATGATGATCCTTTCATAACTCTCTATCATGATTGGTAAAAATGATGGATTTAATGTATATATATGTAATTAATGAAATATTTATCTTCATGAAAAGGCAATATATCATATAGTTTATTAATTTTCCATCCATTTAATAACGATAATGTCGTTCGTGCGTACTTGTGGAATACTGCCTCCACAAAGTGATGTGATTCATTTTTCATCACCAAATCACAAGAATGATATGTATATGTTTATTTAAATAAATATTGTGGCTGTCATTTTATGATGATAATTCAATAAGGATAACATAATAATTTTCCTTTTCAATAATGATCATTGAAAAATGGAAATGATACTCATGCATACATAAAACATACCATCTCCATGATTATTTCATTATTTTTTCCATAATAATTACTCATTAGTTGTTTTAAATGTATAAAGGACCTATAAAAAATTTAATTATTTCATGATTATAATTTTTTAGATTATGAAATAATGACCACTTTGAAAATAATCAACTTATCAGATTCATGTTAGACATATGAAATGAATATTATCAAATAATATGATTTTAACATAATAGATTAAGTAATTTTATAGAGAATGGTATTAGAAATTTAATTACGAAAATTAAAAACATAATTAAATGAGTAAATAACGAACATGAGTTTTTTATTCATGGAGATAAATAACATAAATGATTAGTGATACTAAATGTAAGGAAATTTATTTTCAAATTTATTTTAAGTTTCCCTCGAAACACTTTTTATTCTATGAAAATATTTTTAAACTATCTTATTACATTATTTATATGTACATAAAATATTTATAAATGGAATTTAATTCCACTTTTCACTTTCATTCATGAGTTTTCAAAAATAAATACATTTCTTTAATGTTTTTTACTTTGATTATAAAAGAAAAAAGGAATTTTCTATATTAACATACTCGGTGACAGTTTCTTTTCCTACACCTATAACCATTATTTGATATTCGTATTCCCTTATAATAATTTAAATTATCTTTAAATAAAAACACTCTTTCCCTTTGTTATGGGATCTTTGGTAATGAAAATAGGGTTTTAAAAGCGGTCAGTATTTTGATATTATGAGGTGGTTGTCATCTATGGACCAAATAACCTTCGAAGGGTTTTACAAGGAAATAGTGAATGATTAAAATGTAATATTCCTGAAACAATACATGGAAATTTTTTATTTCAATGGGTGATCCTGTTATGGCTCATATGATTGTTGTTCACAGATAACACTCCAATGTATTAGAGGTGTAAGTTGACCAAATTGTTTATTGCATCTGCAAATTGATTGTAATAGTGATACAATACTCATTACCCAATAAACTATATGATTTAACTATATATTTTTTCATTAAATCATATGATTTCATGGGTTAATATAATACTATTATGATTACAAGAAATTATATTCCACTTCTTAAGGGTGAAATGGTTATCTTTTATAAATTTTTTGATGAGATTTCATGATTGTAAAAAATCCGTTACGTGTTTCATTTTGGATTAATGATTTCGTGTGAAATGTTTTATGAAAATAATTTTGAAGGTAAGGTGATTTCTAGGGTAATAAAATATTTTTTCTAAGAAAAATTTTTATATTGAAAAAGGAAATTTTTGAAGTATTTATAGACTAATGGTTTCATTTTATTTTTTTATATGTTACATGTAGAGATTTTTATTCTCATCCTATGTATTAAATTGTTTTTCAATTTGTTTTATGGATGAGTAGGGAAAATGATGATGTTAATATTAAATTTGTGATGATGTCTCATGAAAATATTAATTTTTATATCTTAAATTGTTTTTATTTGAAAATTGATATTATGTATAGGTTACCACTTTGTGAAGAAATATTTATTTTTGTTAAAGTGATAGACTAATTCTATAAAACTCAAATCCAAAAAGAACTTTGGGAATATAATAAAATTAATTCTTTCCTAAGGACACTATAGTATGTTTTTTATATAATGGTCCTTATATTTGGCATTAGATAAAGGATTTAGATAGCTTTATTGGTTAAGATTATGTCAATTAATATCATTAATGTATTATAGTTTATAATTATCATGTTATATAATAGCACGATTACCTTGTTTCTTCATCTATTATTTTTCTATTAAGAATGGATTTCTTCCTAGGAAATATTGGAACATAAGTAGGTAGTAACCAAGAAGAATTTATCCATCCAAATAGACAACCTAGACTGGATGGAATTAGAACTGATTACTTTCATACAATGATGGACTAGTTTACCGAAGCTATAAATAGTAGTGGTATCTATGCATGAGAGAAACCATGTTCAGCAAGTAGAAATATGTAAATAGTTGAGAATTTTATAATATAACAACATCCATATTTTACAGGATCTTTGGACCCCGTCGTGAGCCCTTGTCATGATTATTATCTCGAAAAACCACTTTTTCACTAGTGTTTGTCTGAACCGACTAAGAACTATATTTTCACAATGTTTGAACTTTGAAATTGAGGATTGAGATTGTCATGAGGAATTCATAGGGTTTTTTTCCTCAATCATATGGTTTATATATTATCATGTGATTCATGTGACCATGTCCAAGTCATGCGATCATGATTCTCTAAAGGGTTCATGTGATTTTGTGATTCCCTATAGGATTTTTGTGACCCGTGAGACCAATTGGGTTAGATGATTATGATCCCTTTGGGAATTTTTTTTCCCTTTTTTATAATTCATGTGATTCATGTGAATCTTCCATAAGCATTATGAAAATATTTTTCATGATTTTATTTTATCAGTCTGACATAAGCTACAAACATTTATTCAGATGGATTTGTTTCTCATTATGATTTCATAGTTACAACCAATAAAAGGCCTATGATTACAATAAATCAAAATGATTATCCTCGATAAAATTTTAATATATATAAAGATACATTGAAAGGGTTCCATTATTGTGAATTTGAATTGGGAAGAAGCTACGAATAAGGCCTACCGACATGTGGTGGAGATGGATACTCACTGAGATTCATTCCATGCTGAGAGTATTGAAACCAACCATCTCTAGTCTGAAATTACCTGTATACAATATGAAATGAGATTTATCTAGTAATAAATATCTTATTTCCAATATGAACTATATATATTTATATAAACTATATTAGAGAAGAAAAAACTCCTTGATGTAGTGTAGAAAGCTAGACATGATGTGGTTTCGAGAGCAGAGGAGTTGCAACATGTAGCAAAGACGAAGACTAAATCTGCAAATCAACTCTGTAAATCAGTGAATTCTATAGAGTAGATACTTTTTGATATTTAGGACTCATTTAACCAAATTATGTGATGGAATCATAAACATTAAATCTATCTTGAGATCCTATCTTCATGGGAGAGACTCTATTATGTGGACATTCCTCCTGTTATAAACTTTGTTGTCAATGAATAGACTTACTAAACATTATATATTTTTTCCAATTTTCTTTCATTCATGATATGTTTTTATTTTCATTATTCTGATATTATGTTAATTTCTAATTATACACATCCTTTGTGTAATATCAAGTGAACATGAATGTCTGTAATGAAACATAATGGATTCCTTTCAAGACGTTATCATGAATGCCAACCTACCTGAGTTTCTTTATCAGTGCATCTGCTCCATTTATCTTGAGATCACTTGAATTGTAGAAGGATAATCTTGTATAATATATGTCCCAAAGTGAGATTTATCAGGTATTTACCAAATTCGATATGCTCAGTGAGCATATCATGATTTTTCTTGGTCCATATGGTTGACCTAACGTGATCCTGGAGACTAAATATTTGTTATGAAGTGGTTTAGGGTCATCCAACTCAGAACATCAATTTCTTTAGTTTAGGTTATTTTAGCTCTGATATTCTAGAACTATATTTTATGTTCTTCTAGAATATACCATTGTTTTACTATAGTTTAGGTTCATCTATTTCAGACTATATATCGTTATAGTTTAGGGTTTTTCAGCTTAGACTTTCTATCACTGAATTTTGGGGTCTTCTAGATCATGCCTTTCAGATGCTACATAATTTAATTTCTTAAATACATAAATTTATGGAATATTTGGATCAAAGACAAGGGATGACTTATAATAATATAGTTTTCTTAGTTTCTTCATGTGGTTTCCACGGCTCATGAGGACTGAAGTTCATTTCTCTCAATGAGTAGATTCTTTTAGTTGGTGGGTTAAACCACTTATGCATTGGTATCATGGCCAAGAAATTATGATCTATTATTTTTTACAGGGGTCATGGATGATTTATGGAATTAATATGGGATGTGGGTGAAATACTATTGATTCTAGGTTCACCTAGAAATTTTGAATGTGGGTGATATAAGTCATAACCCAAAAGCATGAGTCTATGAATATGGGATGGGGAAGACATGTCGAGTGTGTAATGTAATAATTTTATTTGTTGTTAGTGTCTACATGTATGTCATCAGGGATCATAATGATTAGATATACCTTAATATTAGGCCAATATGTTTCTATTTTGTGGGTATCAATACCTTCTACATCAATAGAGTGGTTGAACCAAAGTATCTCTTTTCTTTCCCAATGGACATGAATGATTTATGAAGACTCAAGAACCTGACTAGTGTGGTTGGGTATTGGAAGGAAGGATATCCAAGAAGTATTTTGGATCCCAATGGAAATCCAAATATTATATTGTGAAGCTCGTTCCATATACTCTATGGTTTCGAATCACGAGGTGTGTGCCATCAAAGGATCGAGAATGAAGTGTTACATTATATCCACGATAAAGGGTAAAAAACACAGTGAAATAACATTTAGGATTTCAAACCTTCTTGAATAGTTTTGTATGTGTATTTTAAATCATAACCCATAGATATTAGGTCATGAGGAAGGTATGGGATAGTCACTCTATGGATAACCTAAAAAACTATCATGTTCTATGTTTCATCTTGTTGACTCTATGCTCATAAGAATCAAAATTTCCTTTATATTAGACCAATATTTCTTTAGTCGGTGGGTTAAATCCCTTATGCATCAATATCACGGCCTATAAAATATATATATTTTATTATCCAATGGAAATGAAAGGTCTATGGTAACCTGAGGTTCTCAAGAAATGAAGCGCAATTTATGGAAAATGTAATATTTAAGAAGGGTTTGATCACCCTAAAAGTTGTGTCACCAAGTGGAAAACATGTTTTTAGGGCAATGATATGGGTAAAATCATTTATATAACTTTTTCTTGGGATATAGGGTCCAAAAATCATGAATTTTCTTTTTATAGGGTTACAAAGTAGGCCTTATAATCCTTATGAATCATTTATTTGCATCCTAATATTTTTCTAAATTCTTTAGATAAAGATTTGAGTGAAAGAAGACTTGAAGTTTTATCAGGACACCCCTTATAGGTTTTCATCCTAAAAATTTTGGTGTCTCTTTCTCTAGTAGTTCAACGCCTTTCGATTTAGACCATTATAGGGAATACTTTAAGGTCTTATAGCTTTAAACAAAGTGTAGGAAATTTAAGGTCATGAAAATAATAGACCTAACAAGGAAGATGGTACAATAGAGACAAATTAAGATACTTAGGGTCAAGATCACACCATAATCCTTATAAGTGAGAGATTAAAATGTTTTAAATCAGGGCTTGATGTTCTCAGTTCATGAGGAAGGTATGGGACAGTCACACCGGGGATAACCTAAATCAATGTGATGTGAAAAGTTGCATCATGATTACACTAGGAGAAAAAGAATAAAAAATTCCTTTATATTGGACTATGATATCTATATTTATTGGATATAAGCCCTTGTAAATTAATATCATGGCTGAGAATAGATATCTATTTTCTTCTCCAAGGGAAATGAATGGTTTGTTGTAACCCAATGTGGTCAAGACATGATGTGCGGAATATGGATTGAGGTGCTTTAAAACATGGTTTAAGCACCCCGTACTCTGGTTGTGTGGGGTAAGGCTCATGGGGTCCTTTCATAAAGTATTAATTTGGGTGATGGTCTTCATAGTTTATCATCACATAGAAGGGAACTATTTTTTGTGCAGTTTTAATGTCATTCGACCAGGAAGTTCACCTTGTAGTTTCAAATCATGTGCTAAGGATTGATTTTTTATTCCTTTTTAATGTCATATGACCAGGATTTTTTCTTATATGCATAACTTCATGTATTAAGGAATTTTTTCGGTGCATTTTAACGTCATGTGGTAAGTACATGGTAACATATGTGAAGAAATTTGTACAAGATAATTTTGTGTACAAACTAGTCGTACATATATCTGATTCTTATGTAGGTGGAATGGTCTACCATGGATCATCCCCTATGCAGTTAGGGTGAATTTTCCTTCTTGGTTGTTGTATATGGTCCCAATATTGAGTATATGGGCATTACTACAAATCATGTGATGACAGGAATCAAGTTACACATTGTTTTATAATGAGAACTCTCTACGATTGACTGGCTCGTACTAAGATGTGGGAGTTTTTTTATTGATTATTTTATTTTTCCCCAGAATGAAAGATTTGTGTGTCACTACATGTCCTAAAATGACAAAAATCAAGCCACATGTAGTTATAGATAAACCATGTAGTTTAACATCCTTCAATAAGTATTTTTTGGTTCCATCGTGAAAAGGGGTATGGTGGTTAGACCTAAGTATAATTCTTGACCATCACTACATTTCCCATGGAAATATGAATCAATACATACTTAGTTCTTGTGAGGACATGCATTTTGAAATCATGCAATGTTGGCATAGGTTCCCCAACATTAAAAACAGAACATTTCCACTAGTCCCATGAATAGAATTATGTGTGTCACTACATTTTCAATGGTTATAGAAATAAACCCAAATTTAGTTCATAAGAGATCAATCAATGAAAGTCTAGCCTATATATAAAGATGGTTCATGTTAATGCTTGTTTTGACTGGTCTTAGGATTGATAATTCTGATATCACTACGTATCATGTGATGATAGGAATCAAGCCACAGATAATTCTTTTATGAAGGTGTGATATTGGACTAATCACAAATGACAGTGGTCATCTAAGGAAAGGTCCAAAAGAATGTGCCACTTTGTGATGTGAAAGGGACAATAACCATGAATTTTAACATTATGAATTGAGGAATCATGGTATTCCATTTAAATTCTTACTTTTAGGACCATGATAATCGTTTTGTAATTGTTGTGTCATGTATTTGTGGGGATCCCTTACTGAAATTCCTATGCTCATGTGAGTTATGATCATTTCAAGAAACAGGAGTGGAAAGGATTCCTCTCACTATACATAGGAAATCTAGGATAGGATAAAATTAGTTTGTATCTTGTGTTGGTTGGACTAATATATAGGATCAATATGTCCCTCTATATCTGATTGGAATAAACATTATTCCATTCGTAGTTCTAGGAGACCCGTGTAGTTTAGTTTCATGTCGGTAGGACATTTCTGGTTTAGTTTAACATCATGTGGTAAGGACCGGGTCATCTCGTCATGAATGAGGATAGATGTTTCATCTAGACTAAAAATAGAGGTTCCTGTATCAGTACTTATCCTATGATGATAGGAATAAATCCACACATAGTTAATGGGGAAATGTATAGTTTAACATCATGAAACAAGGATGTGGATCACCCTATATGAAGAAGGATTATCACTATGGATCTCGTAAGTTTTGCGTTATACGGTAAGGAAATATGACATGTAGTTTATTTTCATTCTGTAAGGACCAAAATTGTATAGTTTATTACCATATGGTTAGGAAATACTCTATAAAGTTTAATTTCATGTGGTAAAGAAATATTTATAATGACTTATACAATTGTGGATCCTCTTATTGATGATAGATATGAAAATAATTTTTTAAGGAATCTCAAAATATTGGGTGGTGTAACATTCTCCCCATCCTTTGTGTCCAATGAGTAAGACCCATTACAGTAGAAATTTGGTATTATATAAGTCCCTTTTCATTTAGATTCCATCTTTGGTGGTTTCTTTCCTGGTATTAAAGGGTCCTGAGGCAGAAATAAAATTTCCCACTAGAGGAATGAAAGGAGGAAAACCTTCTTATTAAAGGCTCAAGTGATCTTATTTTGATGGAATTCAAGGTTGTATAATCTTTTTAACCTATTCTCATCAAGCCCCTCCAATTCATCCATTCATTTTTACAATTTTTCATTACATGATAGTTATCATGTAATAGCTATTAGAATTTAAGGAATCTCTAAATATATGGGTAACACTTCCTCGATCCCATACACAAATTAGTATGGCGTTTCTTGTATTTTTGTATGCATGGTGGTATTGTAGGCCCATAATTCATAAATTATTTTATCCATCCATGAATTATTATCCCTATTCACCACATGTTGGAGTATATTTGATAATGTGTTATTGAAGGCATTTATCAATCCACTTTTAAGTTCATGATAGCTAGATGAGTGATTGGACTCGATATTGTACTCCAAGTATAGCTTCTACAACTATGTAGAATAAAATTTAGTACCATTGTTCATCAATATTGTTTGAGGGACTCCAAACCTAGTGATGATATGTGACTTTATGAAATTAATTATATTCTTCATCCAAACTTCTTGATGGGTACTACCTCATCCCATTTATAAAATAATTTAGAATAAGTAAGGATGTACTTGAACTGCTTTGTTGTGGTTGGGGGATACATCCCATGACATCTATTCCCCAAATGGTGAATTAATAGAAATAATTAGTTTTATGTAGTAATTATAGGGGTTGAGGGATAATTTTCATGTGAATCTGGTACACATGATATTTCATGGTTAATTCCATGTATCCCTATATTAGAGTTTTCTCGTAGTATTCTAGACATCTGATTTGGTGGGAGAGCCTAGTCCCAGATTGATGGGTGTTACAAAATCCCACATAGAAATACTCTATGACAAAATAAATCAATGCTTTTTCTATCCATATAAGGAGGATTCCATCAATACCACACTTATATAGTACTTTCATCTAAATTGGACCATCCTATAGGGTGAAATTCACTAAACTGTACCAAATCTGTTCCCTTCTAGCTTTATCTATAGGGAGAGTCCTAGTTTGAAGATAACCAATTATAGGTTCCATCCATCCATGGGAGGATATTAGTTCATAATTCATGGTGGATGTGTTGACCTGATTTATTTCTCCCATATCATAGATGATGATTGTTGAGCCCATTCTTCAATGTGTTATACGAAATATTGCTTCCTCCTGATCTGAGATGGCCCGGACTTTGGCTGTATTTCCCAATTCATCTGCATGAGAATTATATGATCAGGTAACATGATACAAAATTAGATCAAAAGGAAACTCTAACATCATTCCTCTGATATAGCTAGTGAGTGTGGCCAGATCTTCATTTTTTATGGTATAATCACCATTGATATGCTTTATCACTATCATTGAGTCCCATTCGATATTCATGTAGGCTATTTATAGTTGTAGTGATATTTTCAACTAGCTCATGAGGGATTGATATTTGGTATCATTATTTATTCATCCATTGGATTATGATAAAGTTTGTAGAAAAAATGCATTGTTAAGAGAGAAACACAATCCCTAAGCTAACCCGAGTGAGCTTTGGGTTATCCATCCTTATGTCGATGGGACTCTGGAAGGCACAATCAATGTATATCTCACATTTATTGGGACTTTCATGGGAATAGAATACCTCCTGATATGGCATATTGATGTTCACTGGTGTATTATCTAGGGAAGGATATTCCGTAATGAAATTAGATAGGGTTTTCCATTTCACTAATTTCTATTACACGAAAAAAAAATTCATATTGCTATAGAACGACCACCAATCGAGCCAGATTACCAATAAATATATGGTGGCCAAGGATGTACTTGATCTGATCAATACAAGAGAACAATTTTAATTCATTGTGCTATATGTAATGCCTCATCTTTCTGACTATGAATTTTAGTGCGAGGCAGTTCTTCTCAACATAATAATATATAGTAACAGTACCTATCATCATAGAGATTAAGTAGTATATACTTTTCTCAATCCCCACATCATTTCTCAATGAGAGGATGGAACCTAGTGACTATTCAATGGAATCCACATATAGGATGAGTGGCCTCCCCTATAATGGATACATTTGTACTGGTGGTTGCAGTAGATGTCGATTGAGGATTTTTAAAGATTCTTGGAAATCATCATCCCATTGATAGGGAATTCCTTCCTTCATCAACATAGTTAATGGGAGAGATTTTCTATCTAGGTTGGCTATGAATTACTAAATATAGGACATGTTACCTTGGAGAAACATAATTTATATGAGATTTATAGAAGGTGACATTGCTAAAATATAACTAGACTTCTCTAGTTAATCCTTGATATCATCATGGCATATCACAAATATAATGAACTTACCTAATGTTACCCTGAAAGTGAATTTCAACATATTCATCTTTAGACTATGTTTTTGTATCTTTTATAAGACTATCTAGAGATTAATTAATTGTTTGTTTCATTATTGGGACATAACAACCTGGTCTCTAACATAAAATCTTGTAATATTTCCTTGTAATGGATTAATGATATTGTGCATGGAGGGTTTTTATGTGGAGCCAACATTAATAAAGCCAATGGGAATGACCTGATAGAAAAAATTCCTCTAAAGTTATCTAAAGGTAGTGGTTTCTTCACCGTTGAGGGCCTTCATGATCTAATTGTACCATGAGTACCCATTCGTGAAGGATATGGCTTAGAAGCCATCAATTGCATCATTTATAAGTTTTTTATCAGTAATGGAAAATCATCCTTTCAGTAGTGCTGATTAAGGTTTATGAAATCAATTTGAGCCCAAATCTTCCTATTTATATTTTTGAATAGAATAATTTTTGAAATCCATCTTGGTTATTGACCCTCTCTGAAAAAAATTATTTGATCAATATCTCAACTTCCACCTCTACATTTGTGGTATGGGAGGGGTGAATCTTTATAGTTTCATGCTTGGAGCCTCTATTCTAATCGGGTAATATAAAATGGTGCATAGACACATATGGATTAAATCTATGAATTAATATATAGTTAAAAGAGAACACATATTTTTGCTACTTCAGACATTTAATATACATCTCTTTCTCTTCATGGGGTATGGATTCACTAATCCTTATAGGTGGTGGGTCTTCTTCCATTCCCATATTTATCTTCCTGAGCTCACTGATGTCGGTAGAGACACCCTCCTGAAATGTTGGAGGAGAATTCATGAGTTCTTCCTCATATTCTTATATATATTTGTCCATGGATACAAATCTAGATGAAGTTAGAAATTGGGAAGCATCTTAGTCACTATTAGGGTGAGGGAGACCATGAGAATAGACATTATCATCCCCTATTGCCTGAGTCATTGTGGAGAGACACTGAATCTTATTTTATTTCATGCTTCCTCTAGGGAAAAGAGTATGTTGTTACACTTGGGTCATGTATATCACCTGGACTAGATTTATAGGGATCACATAGTCATTATTGAACAAACTCCAGGGGTGTAAAGGGGTTCTCCCTCATCCTTAGGGGGTTGTAACCTATTTATCATCATTATTCATTGGTTTTTTGCCTCTATTTTTGTAGAAATATGTGTCAAAATATATGGATCTACATATTTTTAAGGTGTTGATATCACCATGTACTATGCCGAATTTTCTATTGATGGGGTACTTTATACACTGATGGAATGTTGAAGTTTTCCCAAGGTGGTAATGGTGCAAGGTTATTACAAGAAGGACATTTTATGTTGTGTCTTTCTTGATAACCATAAAATCAGTGTTAGATGTGAAATCCCAAATCTAAGATTCAAGTTTGATCATCCCAAGAAGAATTTTCTCATTCTTATCATACCCTTGAATAGACATTTTTATGGGAGATAGGTCTCCTTCAACATATCCCAAACATCATACGGTTCAAATAGGGTTGAGTTTGATCTTGAAACCAATATCAATAAGGTCCCTTTGAAAATTTACATTATTGAGTTTACCTATAACATATGTGGGTTGGATGTTACCTTCAATGACCTCTTCCAAATCCTATTTAGATAATGAGTGGAGACATTGCATTTTGATGTTATGGTATCCACTCGATAAACATTGGAAACAAATACTTCTTTCTTGAACTCATATGGGCTCTAGAGGGATTAAATGAGTGCATACATATGTTCTTTTGAATTATAGAGAATAACCAAGATTGATATATTGATGGGGAAAATGGCCCTATATTTCATAACCTCACAATTTTCAACTAGGGGATGGAACATACCGATATGGGGATGCTTTCTATAATGTGGTGCATGATCCGAGGTATTTGAAGTGGATGGGTTAGGTGAATGTACAGAGGTTGATGGGGTATCTTTTCCCAGTGGTTCAAGTCTCATCGTACTTCTACAATGTTTGGCTTAATCATATAATCTCACCCTCACTAGGAGTTCATGTAATACAACAGGGCATATGCGACTACAGGAGGGTTCTAGGATACCTCTATTCCAATTTTGTGACTTCTAGAGTGTTTTCCCATGGTTATTAATTTTATATATGTCTAATATGGGGAGTTTACTTGATCATTGGGTCCGACCAAGACCTTGTTTCCCCTTTTACCCTCGTTTGATGTGCATGTGGTCTCTCATTACCCAGTTATGTGTGGGAAACTCATATTTCAAGGAATATTCATCATTGAAGAGGGGGGTTTCAAATGAATCAAATTGAAACAAACAAATATGTGATCTTTTTTTTAGGAGGTTCCTATTTTGTGGGGTAGTTCCTGTGATGCAGATGTTATTGGTATGTAATATATGAGATATGGGGCATTCTTTGGAGTAGAATATGACCCTTACTCTTCTATTTATTTCTACTTCTAGTGGTCACACCCACTTTTACGATTCATATGTGATATCTACTACTTGGGTGGTGGAGTTGTTTTGGATTTGTGTAGTTGTTCTCTCAAGGTGGCGTTGTAGAGACCCGTAGCTTGACGTACATGGACATTACATTACTTTTGCGGAATACTTAGTACATAACAAAAACACACACACAAGGACCGTAATAGTTTAGTGTCTTTGGAAACTCGGAATATAATCTTCTAATCGTGGTGAAAGATCTTCAACATCTCCCATAAAGATCTTCTTTTTTTTATACCTAAAACATTTCTTTATATCCTGGGGAAAAGAAAACATAAAAGGGTGAGCTCAAATGCTCAGTAAGGGTAAACAAAAGAAATATCAATCACATAATTTTCATAAGAACATAACATTTTTGGAAATCTTAACCTGCAAAAGAGAGCATAATTTCATAACATGGGATAAATCATAGTAGTGAAAATGAAACCCTTACTTAAAACATTACTCATTGTGGCATACACACATAATCATAGAGAATCATTTCTTGTTAGTCAAGACTCATTTCCAAGACTATCCTAGTGGACAAAGTCCCTTTCTGAATCGAGTAATCCTCGTTTCAGTCCTGTTTCACTGAACCGGTATAACCTACCATTCCAGCCATGTATATCTCATGAGATATGAAATCTTTACCCAATGCATTGGAGGGAGATATAGGTCCCACCCATCTCTTAATGAATCCTTTCTTATGTGTGCCACAAAATCATAAATCATACATCATTGCATAACCCATGTAATAAAAATGGGATTCTTAAACAACATGACATCATAAAACCATTCATATAAGATAAAGGAATTCATAAACATAATTCCATCACAACATAGTCAAATCAATGTAAAAATATGGATAGAAACAGAACCCTTTATTATCTTATATGGAAAATAATTTTGATAAATCACTTGAATTGAATTCTTGAGGAAAATATCCTTTCTTCTTCAAAATCAATTTCTTTTCACAAAACATCATGCAATTTTAAAAGAAAGAGATTTTATTGAAAATAGTCATGAAATCTTATAGAGGAAGCTTCATGAAAATAAGGCTTTATAAAACAGTATAAATCCGTTCGTGCCGTATAAGTTAAAAAAAAACATTCTTCGTAATTTTGTCGGAAAAGTCAAAAAGTACCTCGTATGAAAAAGCGACAAAAGATTCCTTTCATATTCTTTACTAAAAACTCACCGAAGAGTAAAATTGGATTTAAACTATTGTAAGTGGATGGAAACAATATTACATATTGAAGGAACATGGATGTGGATGATAAAATACACCCCAGTAAATACTTACGAATAAACAATCTCGGATAAAAATGAGATTGTGGTATTTCCCTTACCTTAGGTCCAATTTGCTTCGTATGTGTCCGAACCTCCTGTATAATGATTTAAATAATGTCATTGACTTATTACAGAATCATATTCATTGTTATGATATCATATATGGTTCACTTATGACATTATATTACCCGTTCTTTTGTAAATTCCATGTTAAAGAAGCGTTTTGGGTAAAATCGTTTCTTTTATCGTAGGTATTTTGACTTGTTGTTATTGACATTATTATTACTTATATCATGATTTACTTACTTCCAGAATATAAAATATGATTTATATATCATATATATTCAGTATATATATATATATAATAGATAGATAAATAAAATAAAAAACACCGTTCATGGAGACGGTAGTCCGTACGTACGCATGAACGTTGTTTTCCTTTCCTTATTGTCTTGAAATGGAAGTAAGTAGATGACATACATATATATTTATACATAAATCCAGTAGCTTTAAAATTTCATATATTTCATTATTATTTCTTATATATACTTTATAATCATTCTTAAATGGTTAACATGGAGAATGAATCTCATCGCGTCGTGGAGACGGTAGTCCGTACGTACGCACGAGCGATGATATCATTTCTATAAATATTGAATTGAATTGGAGTGGATTATACAATATATCAGAATCAATATGATGTTGTAATAACTATGTATAGTTATTCTTTACACCATTATACCCATCCATGTAAGGTGGTGGTGGAAAATAGATTACACCACGGCGTGGAGACGGTATTCCGTACGTACGCACGCGCGGTGATTTCTTTTTCCGTAGGATGGATAGATGGTGAAATAGGGTTGTTTCATACTTATAATAACATATCAGTATATGAGTGATACTGATGTTATTACTTCATAATGAAACAACCTAAGAAGAAGAAGTGGAAGAAGAAATAAAGATGAAAGAATTGGTAACGGTAATTACCTCTTCTTTGAAGTGCCTCTTTGAGACCTCCTCTTAGGGAACTAAAATTGGTCTTTGAGGAAGACCAGAACCTCTAGGATGTTGCTAGGGAAGTGGAGAGGAGAAATTGGCAGGGGTTGGCCGAGCTTGAGTGCTCAAATTGGTGTGAGGAGGAGGGGGAGGAGGTGTCCTTTTATAGGGGAGGAGAGGGGCACCTTAGGAATATCTCAAAATATTATTTTATATTAAAGTCAAAATCGGTTTATAATGGTTCCAAAGGGTCTTATTTCGAAGCTAAAGTGGGGATGGGTCGAAATCATATCAACCAATAGAATTTAGACAAGTTTAGGATATTATTTTAACCTTATCAATTAAATTTAACTCTAAGTTAAATAATTTAACTTTTACCATGTCTTTTTTTTTTCTTTCACTATATGGTTAATAAACTTACTATAACATGCCAAAAGAACCCCAAATTGTTTATTATTGATATATATATCCTTATCTAAGTCATTTGGCCGAACCTTAGATTTTTAGGAATATAATAACAATTAATAATATAATATTTGATTTAAAAACTATTTTGTGTCAATTTTGACACTATTTGATATATGATTTTTGTGAAAGTCATAACAGAATTAAATGTTCGAAACAAGTTGATTAAATCAACATTAATATCTCATAGTAACCTAGAAAATTAGTGGAATTCATAAAAAATCTCAAATTACATTTATTTTGGTGTTTATAACATCAATTATGTCAATATTTCATTAATAAGATAATTACTACATCATCTTTGTGTCATAAATAAAATAAATTATTTTATGTCTAAAAATTACAAATAAAATACCATCATGTAGGAAATCTTTTTATCTTTCTAATGAATATTTACAATCGAATTTATCTTATGTATAACCCCATATTAAAAATGATTTACTTATTAAACTTTGATTTTAACTATTTTAACCTTTCTTTAAATAAATTAATAATAAATGTCCTAATCTAATCCAAGTGGGCCTAAATGGTCATATTTTATTCCTAAGTTTGTTTTTGGTCGAATTACACTTGTCCATTAGAATTAGGACATGTGTTAGGGTAATAGTGATATCATATTTACCCTTAGTTACCCTATTTACTATTAACCGCGGTAAAAAAAGTAAAAAGTTACTATTCACCAAAAAATTATTTTCATCTCATTGAACCACATTTTAGTCCTTGATATTAACCGTGTCTCTCGGATTTTCGAAATTCCATTCACAGAAGCGGCAAAATTAAGTTTTATGAAAAATTCAGTTTTTTTAACTACCACTTAGTAGTTTCACTATTCATCAAAAATTGATGTTTTTCAGAACAATGCCAAAATTTCATCCTAAGATATATTTCATATTCTGAATTCAAAAATGAAATCTATTTTACCAAATTCATAACATAGAAGTTGCATTAATTAATTTTATAATTAAATCCCACTGTTAAAATAAATAGCGTGTTTTTAGGAAACAGTATATATCAAAAGATTGACACTTGATTATGTCTGGTTTAAATGTGAAATTACAACCAATGACCAACATTGTATTAAATTGTAAAAATATATTCTAAATATACTTTAAAACCACTCAAATTAATGATTTATCACTATTAATTATTTCGATTAAAAAAAGTTGTTTTTAATTATAATTTAGTAATTTTCACTATTCATCAAAATATGAAAGTTATCCGAAAATCACCAAAATTTCAACCTAAGCTAATTTCGATATTCCGAATCCAAAAATGAAGTTCATTTTGAAAAATAAGATTTATAGAATTTTAAAAAGTGGTTATTACTATTCATAACGGCTAGTTTTAATAATATTTTAATAGCATATCGTTGTTTAATGAAACTCAGTATTGCGTACTACACACGCTATCGAGGAAGGTCGCGATTGCGTGTAATGCAAGTCAAGTCAAGGATGTGTGTTGTGCAAGCTCCTTTTGGTGTAGCGTACAACACAAGACATTAATAAAATTAAAAAGAATATTTTTCATAAAATCTTGGGCTGTTACATTCTACCCCCCTTAAAATGAATTTCGCCCTCGAAATTCATCGGGGTTATAAATGGTTTACTATTTGAAAGTTTCTTTAATATAAACCCACATCGTAAAAAGGAATATCAAAACTAGTCTTTAAAAACAAAAGTATGAAACGTAACGGTTACCCAAATAAACTAATCACTGGGTTTCCACATAGGTGGAAATATGGATATGGAAGAGAAATCTAACCATCATGTTCTGATGGAGAGTGGTAGAGAACATGGCTATGGAAAAGCCAGTAATCACAAATCCATAAATTTGTGACGATCTAAGGTACCATCTGATTCATCAGGTATAAGATCACTAGGACAACATTTTTGGTTTTCAAGATCATTTCCCTAAAGTTGAAAATTTGAATTAGAATAAATACTTACTTTATTTTGATACAATATCACTATTATTCGTGCCTTGAACAATTTCCACTTCATCTCTTAAATAAATGAAGTTGAATTTGTTATTCGTGAAGTGTTAGCAGATCATGTGATAGAATGACGGGTCATTCCATCTGTCTCAAACAAAAGGTAAGCAAAAGTTATTAAATATACATAAGTCATTCTATAGTGAGATTAATCATATATAGTTCCTAAAATGGACTTATACTTCATATATCATACTGCTTAATATAATAAAACTAGTTTCTACTAAATAGGGACTTCCTGTAGGTCAGTGGTAGGCGATAAAGGCCAGTCGCACTTCGGTTGTGGGTTCGATTCCTACATCCTTGTCCAAAGCGATGGGCTGTCGCCCGTCCTGCAGGTTGTCCCTTTTTCTAAAACTACATTACTATAACATCACATAAATAATATCGAAAAACAAACAATACTAACTTATGTCCAACATAATTCATTCTAATCCTTAGGCTTATCCATAATACTACAGTCCACTCTCATAACAAAGTGAAAACAATTACCAGAGATTTAATACCATCATTGATCCCCATATATCATAAGATATGTTTTGTTGGTCACATTCCAAACATTCAAAGTCCTTAATCATGTATTCTCTTGAATAACTTAGTGAAAACATGAATGCAGTTAAAAGTTAACACCTTCCACATACCAAAATCCTCAAAATTCTATATACTCAAACCATGATATCACTTAGTCCTTATATCAATCATGAGCTCATGCATACAATCAAACATCTCATTATCGTATTATTCCTTCATTATGCGCATATCATATACTTTCCAAAAATACCTCAATCACTTCGAATACCACATTAGACCAATACATAAATATTCCAATACACCATAAAAGTACCTCAACAACATTATTCTTGAATACCAACACTTCAGTCCATCCACTTCAATGACTGTCCTGGAATAATTCCTTCCTTGATTTAGAAGTATCTTTTCAGATCAGGGCATTGAGTTGGGTAATGCCCATGTTCTCCACAAATAAGACATTGAACTCCATAACAATCTGTCACTCTATGACCCTTTTCTCCACACAGATAACATCGGTCCCTCCATTTGAGGTATTCCTCAAGGTTCTTCTTCCCTTCTTTAGAAATCTCAATCTTCCTTTCTTTATGCTCCTCAACATGCGAACATGCATAATAGTTTATCTTCCTCTTCTTTGATGAATTAGTCATACCACTAAATTTCACCTTGTTAATCATATATCGCGATGACTGATTCGGCATAATCAGAATATCTTTATCTCTAGGAATCACACAATTTTGTTGCTCATAGTCACCAATTTGTCCATTGGATTCAATGTTAACCAAATTCCTTCTGGTTCCCTCCATTAACTAAAACACAAAAATAATTTTGTGAGAGGCGAAATCATGCTAGGGAAGACAACATAGTAAAGGGGGAGCACCCTCAATATCTAACATCTTAGGTTAAATTCTATGATCGTTACCGTAGTTCTAGGACTGTATCCTATACGTATACTTAACCTTAGAGACATCTCTAGACATACCTTAGAAATATCTCTAGGGATCTCACTAACGTTTTCGCATCCTAGTTTCCAAAGGTTGACTAAACCTTTCCTCTGATACCAACTGTAGAGACCCGTAGCTTGACGTACATGGACATTACATTACTTTTGCGGAATACTTAGTACATAACAAAAACACACACACAAGGACCGTAATAGTTTAGTGTCTTTGGAAACTCGGAATATAATCTTCTAATCGTGGTGAAAGATCTTCAACATCTCCCATAAAGATCTTCTTTTTTTTATACCTAAAACCTTTCTTTATATCCTGGGGAAAAGAAAACATAAAAGGGTGAGCTCAAATGCTCAGTAAGGGTAAACAAAAGAAATATCAATCACATAATTTTCATAAGAACATAACATTTTTGGAAATCTTAACCTGCAAAAGAGAGCATAATTTCATAACATGGGATAAATCATAGTAGTGAAAATGAAACCCTTACTTAAAACATTACTCATTGTGGCATACACACATAATCATAGAGAATCATTTCTTGTTAGTCAAGACTCATTGCCAAGACTATCCTAGTGGACAAAGTCCCTTTTTGAATCGAGTAATCCTCGTTTCAGTCCTGTTTCACTGAACCGGTATAACCTACCATTCCAGCCATGTCTATCTCATGAGATATGAAATCTTTACCCAATGCATTGGAGGGAGATATAGGTCCCACCCATCTCTTAATGAATCCTTTCTTATGTGTGCCACAAAATCATAAATCATACATCATTGCATAACCCATGTAATAAAAATGGGATTCTTAAACAACATGACATCATAAAACCATTCATATAAGATAAAGGAATTCATAAACATAATTCCATCACAACATAGTCAAATCAATGTAAAAATATGGATAGAAACAGAACCCTTTATTATCTTATATGGAAAATAATTTTGATAAATCACTTGAATTGAATTCTTGAGGAAAATATCCTTTCTTCTTCAAAATCAATTTCTTTTCACAAAACATCATGCAATTTTAAAAGAAAGAGATTTTATTGAAAATAGTCATGAAATCTTATAGAGGAAGCTTCATGAAAATAAGGCTTTATAAAACAGTATAAATCCGTTCGTGCCGTATAAGTTAAAAAAAAACATTCTTCGTAATTTTGTCGGAAAAGTCAAAAAGTACCTCGTATGAAAAAGCGACAAAAGATTCCTTTCATATTCTTTACTAAAAACTCACCGAAGAGTAAAATTGGATTTAAACTATTGTAAGTGGATGGAAACAATATTACATATTGAAGGAACATGGATGTGGATGATAAAATACACCCCAGTAAATACTTACGAATAAACAATCTCGGATAAAAATGAGATTGTGGTATTTCCCTTACCTTAGGTCCAATTTGCTTCGTATGTGTCCGAACCTCCTGTATAATGATTTAAATAATGTCATTGACTTATTACAGAATCATATTCATTGTTATGATATCATATATGGTTCACTTATGACATTATATTACCCGTTCTTTTGTAAATTCCATGTTAAAGAAGCGTTTTGGGTAAAATCGTTTCTTTTATCGTAGGTATTTTGACTTGTTGTTATTGACATTATTATTACTTATATCATGATTTACTTACTTCCAGAATATAAAATATGATTTATATATCATATATATTCAGTATATATATATATATAATAGATAGATAAATAAAATAAAAAACACCGTTCATGGAGACGGTAGTCCGTACGTACGCATGAACGTTGTTTTCCTTTCCTTATTGTCTTGAAATGGAAGTAAGTAGATGACATACATATATATTTATACATAAATCCAGTAGCTTTAAAATTTCATATATTTCATTATTATTTCTTATATATACTTTATAATCATTCTTAAATGGTTAACATGGAGAATGAATCTCATCGCGTCGTGGAGACGGTAGTCCGTACGTACGCACGAGCGATGATATCATTTCTATAAATATTGAATTGAATTGGAGTGGATTATACAATATATCAGAATGAATATGATGTTGTAATAACTATGTATAGTTATTCTTTACACCATTATACCCATCCATGTAAGGTGGTGGTGGAAAATAGATTACACCACGGCGTGGAGACGGTATTCCGTACGTACGCACGCGCGGTGATTTCTTTTTCCGTAGGATGGATAGATGGTGAAATAGGGTTGTTTCATACTTATAATAACATATCAGTATATGAGTGATACTGATGTTATTAATTCATAATGAAACAACCTAAGAAGAAGAAGTGGAAGAAGAAATAAAGATGAAAGAATTGGTAACGGTAATTACCTCTTCTTTGAAGTGCCTCTTTGAGACCTCCTCTTAGGGAACTAAAATTGGTCTTTGAGGAAGACCAGAACCTCTAGGATGTTGCTAGGGAAGTGTAGAGGAGAAATTGGCAGGGGTTGGCCGAGCTTGAGTGCTCAAATTGGTGTGAGGAGGAGGGGGAGGAGGTGTCCTTTTATAGGGGAGGAGAGGGGCACCTTAGGAATATCTCAAAATATTATTTTATATTAAAGTCAAAATCGGTTTATAATGGTTCCAAAGGGTCTTATTTCGAAGCTAAAGTGGGGATGGGTCGAAATCCTATCAACCAATAGAATTTAGACAAGTTTAGGATATTATTTTAACCTTATCAATTAAATTTAACTCTAAGTTAAATAATTTAACTTTTACCATGTCTTTTTTTTTCTTTCACTATATGGTTAATAAACTTACTATAACATGCCAAAAGAACCCCAAATTGTTTATTATTGATATATATATCCTTATCTAAGTCATTTGGCCGAACCTTAGATTTTTAGGAATACAATAACAATTAATAATATAATATTTGATTTAAAAACTATTTTGTGTCAATTTTGACACTATTTGATATATGATTTTTGTGAAAGTCATAACAGAATTAAATGTTCGAAAAAAGTTGATTAAATCAACATTAATATCTCATAGTAACCTAGAAAATTAGTGGAATTCATAAAAAATCTCAAATTACATTTATTTTGGTGTTTATAACATCAATTATGTCAATATTTCATTAATAAGATAATTACTACATCATCTTTGTGTCATAAATAAAATAAATTATTTTATGTCTAAAAATTACAAATAAAATACCATCATGTAGGAAATCTTTTTATCTTTCTAATGAATATTTACAATCGAATTTATCTTATGTATAACCCCATATTAAAAATTATTTACTTATTAAACTTTGATTTTAACTATTTTAACCTTTCTTTAAATAAATTAATAATAAATGTCCTAATCTAATCCAAGTGGGCCTAAATGGTCATATTTTATTCCTAAGTTTGTTTTTGGTCGAATTACACTTGTCCAATAGAATTAGGACATGTGTTAGGGTAATAGTGATATCATATTTACCCTTAGTTACCCTATTTACTATTAACCGCGGTAAAAAAAGTAAAAAGTTACTATTCACCAAAAAATTATTTTCATCTCATTGAACCACATTTTAGTCCTTGATATTAACCGTGTCTCTCGGATTTTCGAAATTCCATTCACAGAAGCGGCAAAATTAAGTTTTATGAAAAATTCAGTTTTTTTAACTACCACTTAGTAGTTTCACTATTCATCACAAAATTGATGTTTTTCAGAACAATGCCAAAATTTCATCCTAAGCTATATTTCATATTCTGAATTCAAAAATGAAATCTATTTTACCAAATTCATAACATAGAAGTTGCATTAATTAATTTTATAATTAAATCCCACTGTTAAAATAAATAGCGTGTTTTTAGGAAACAATATATATCAAAAGATTGACACTTGATTATGTCTGGTTTAAATGTGAAATTACAACCAATGACCAACATTGTATTAAATTGTAAAAATATATTCTAAATATACTTTAAAACCACTCAAATTAATGATTTATCACTATTAATTATTTCGATTAAAAAAAGTTGTTTTTAATTATAATTTAGTAATTTTCACTATTCATCAAAATATGAAAGTTATCCGAAAATCACCAAAATTTCAACCTAAGCTAATTTCGATATTCCGAATCCAAAAATGAAGTTCATTTTGAAAAATAAGATTTATAGAATTTTAAAAAGTGGTTATTACTATTCATAACGGCTAGTTTTAATAATATTTTAATAGCATATCGTTGTTTAATGAAACTCAGTATTGCGTACTACACACGCTATCGAGGAAGGTCGCGATTGCGTGTAATGCAAGTCAAGTCAAGGATGTGTGTTGTGCAAGCTCCTTTTGGTGTAGCGTACAACACAAGATATTAATAAAATTAAAAAGAATATTTTTCATAAAATCTTGGGCTGTTACAGGCGTGATCTTGAAAAATAATTTTTTGAGTCATCCATTTTTTGAATTTTTTCACACACATGGCCAAATATTTCTTCCAATCACCCTCTTCTTTTGACCGGGCTACAATTATGCCAGCCACCTGATTTGAGGAGTAATCTACCATCACTTGTCTAGAATTGATCGTTCCTTGAAGGATGTCCTTGAAGATAAATTAGACCTGAACAATATGACCCGACCTTCTATGGAAAGGTAAATAGTTATGATGATATGTGAGTTCATCCTCATCGAGCTTCCATGGAAATGGGATATTGAGCATGTTGTTATCCACTTCATCCAAGATTTAACCAAGGAATTATTCATTTTTAAGGACTATGTTTTATTTAACTGTTTGTCAAATCCCAGGTGACCCTAATTTCTTAGTGCTTATTATCGAGGGTAATTTTTTGGTTGTTGACACTCAACAAGAGGTGTATGGATTTTTGGGACCTATCTATGTGGTTGTACAGTCACTACCACTAGCATGAGAGTTACCTCTATGAGTTCTTCTTTACCTATCATTTTACACTATGTTGAGGGAGTGAGTTAAGATTTGGATCAGGTTTGCTGAATGGAATTCTCAAGAATATGTTCCATTTTTACATCATAACAAAATCCACCTAGATATTTCTTTGGGATCAGAGTTGTTTGTAACTTAACATGGATATTTTCAGCACATAGTTCCAACTGTTTCTCCTACGATAGAGGGATGATGATTGAATAGGGTATACCTTTCTATATATTTATGAATCTAGACACCCTCTCATTTTGTGTTGTTTAATGTTTTTTAGGTTTATGAATGTTTTCTTCTTTAGTGTAGAGATGAAATAATACATGAACTAATGAAAAAGTTATTCCCACCTTGGAATGGATCCTACTTCTAGACTATTGTACCATACAATGGTTGGACCTGTCAGAGTATGTACAAAACACATCACCTTTGTTTCCTCCTTTGGATCTCTAGGGACTATCATCATCCCACATCAATATAAAAAGTGTATAATTTATTTTTATGGATCACCTACACCATCAAAAGTAGTGAAGGTATAGTTGATGAAATTGTGTGGATGAAAAGTATAATATACCCATTCAGGATATGGATTTTTATCAGGATTCACATGTTTGTCTCCCTTCTATGGCTTCCATTTGAGAAACCATTAACATGATGATGTTATGAAACTTCATGGGCACTACTATCAGAATCTCCTACCATCCATAGGGATTGAATGGGGCCCGATTAGGTGCACTTGCCTTTTTCTATCATTGATTGTAAATTCTTCCAAATACTGAGTGATTTCTCGGAATAGGTAGAGGTTTTCACCGTAAAAGAGGGAATCCATGATCATTTTTTACTTCTTTATTTATATAGATAAGCCACCTAGATTCATATCCATTTTAATGTTATGATTCCACTCTTACCAGTGGATGAACCCTTATTGGTGGAGGAATATTTTCCTTGGAATGAAGATGATACTCAGTGGGGATATTTCCCTTTAGTATCTCTTCGTTGTGTTTCTAGATAGTTTTTTTCACTCTCATATTGTGAAAATTGTTCCTCCATGGAAGGAATTTTAACTCTTATGGGTTGTGATTAGAATGTGTAAATTCATTTCCCTATTTCATTTGTTTTATTTAACTAGAGAGGTGGAAAATATGTATTCTAAGGTGAAAAATTTTGGAGCCCTCTTTGGTTCCTAGTGCATGAAGCCTTATTAAGTTCATCAAAATTCCCTTCCTCTTAGGGTACATTTTCCTTGTTATAGCCCTCTATATTTTCATCTTGATCGAAATATTTCATGTTGAATGTGTTGAAATTCAAAAAAGGAATATGTGGAAATGGTGGTTGAGAGATTACTTTCAACACAACATGGTCATTCTTAATAGCTTTCATCAGGGTATTTATTCCAACCCCTTGCCATATTGGGATATTTTGGATTGTGAACCTGGTAGGGTCTAATTTATTTTATCATATATTCCTTCTTTCTTGGTCAATTAATGGAGACCATGAGATATTTTCTTGTATTTGTTTATGAATGGGCCTCAAAATAGTAGAGTTTTTCCTTATAGTGGGAAGAACAGTTGGGATGTCGACTATTGTTTTTTTCCTCCCAACCTGGAAAAAATGATTCTCTCTATAGTGATGATGAAGATGAAAATTCCCCCATCCTTATGGGTTTAGGGTTATTTGGGGACATAATTGGCACTAATTGGTCTTGTCATTATGGATCCAATGATTCATGTCATGGATTTAATGACTCCTAGGATAGACATGGTGATATAAATGCCCATAGAATAGTGGGTTGGGGTTGATCAAGAACCTCCATTGATCTCTTTATGACCCTCTTAGGGGGTGATGAACCTGGTGATGGTGATTGAGATGTAAATTCTCCCATCCCAGTGGGATGGGGTCTACTTGCAACTGATGTCAATGTATTATGAATTATCTCATGAATTGATGATCCAAAAGGTGGAGGTGGTGGTAGATATTCATACATCCAAGTGGGTTGGGTTCTCTCTTGGATGTATTATATGGTATTAGCTACTATGACCTATTTTATGGGTGTGCCTGTGATCAAATGGGATCTAGGTTCAATAGAATCCTAATTTGAGATCATTTTATTATGGGAAGTTATCCAGATGATCTCAACATTAGTCTCCATTTCTGAAATGAAATCTCATTGGTTTTAGAACAATAGTTTTCAATCATGTCATCTATCCTATATCTATCTATATTTATGATCTTTGGGAACCATTGAAGTGAGATCATTTCATTGTAGTGACCAAATAAATTAAACATTACCTAGTCCCCAAATTTCACCTAAGGATACGATATTACAGAATGTCGTATTAGAGGGGTTCAGTTATTCCAAGTTTGCATAAAATTTCGAAACATTATATTATCCCCATTCTCAAATATGGATTCCTGGAGTGGCATCAAATATCAGAGGTCAAAGACTTACAATGTAATGGTGAGAAGCATATTGCAAATTTACGTTGTGTTTTTCTAGTTTTTTATCCCTTTCCATGGGGATAGCATCCATGTGTAGCTGAAAATATTTTATCTTGATGGGTTGAAATTAAACCCCTATCCTAGATAAGGGAGGTGTATATTGTTCTAATAGTGAGTATTATCTCACATATTTTCACATATATAAGGCAGTCACTCCTTTTCTAGCTCATTTCGGATCTCATAGATAGAAGTAGCGAGGGGCCATAACATGACGGGTAGGTTGTTTCTAGATGAATATATCAATATTTAAATGTCATCCACCTCTTAATTAAACTTACACACCTCCATTCATCTAGACTATAAAATAAAATCTTAAAATATGCTTGCTGTCCTGAGTGGAGTGCTGCTAGAAGTTGATGGGTAGCTATATACTAGTAAACCTGGTGTTTTAAGCACCTCTATTTATGAAGGAATATGAGGGTGGACACCTCTATATACAAAGCTGTATGGGAAAGGGAGTATTTTTTTGTCTATGGGAGATATAACCATGTGGAGGTTAATGGTAGTGGATGTTAGGAGTACAGTACCTACTATCCACATCCACAGTATCACACGGAGGATTGTCATAGTAATGAACATATTCACCTTCCATTTCTATGGAAGAGTGAATATATAATTTTGGTGTTGAGAATGTGCCTTGAATGACCTCAAGGACACTAGTATTGATGAGATTAGAAATATGATTCATGTCCTATTTCATGGATAGAATATTCTGACCCCCCTTTTGAAATTGTGGAATTATATGATCATGTAGTATGATGGTTTCTAGAAGTTTCTTCTAACTATCTAGGGTTTTGATAATATAATCCCACAGATGATAAGATACTAGAATATAATGATATGTTTTCTCCTTATGGAAAGTAATATGAACCTATCTCAAGTAATGTTTAATTATCACATAATGATCCTCCATCGGGATGGGATTATGAGCCTGATATTGAGCCATTGAAATATGTTGTTGGTATTTAATCATAGGTATATGAGCCTTCCCCAAGGCTTGTCCCTGTATCACTTCATAATCCCCATTTGGAGTAGAAATATGAGCCTGGTCCAAATATGCTTTCCCCATTAAAATATGATGGAAGACCTTCATAGTGGGTGAAGATAAATAATCCACATCTTAGATTTCTTTAGAATGATGATGGTTCAGTCATTCATCGGTGGATGTAGGAATATGTGCATGGATTTCATGATATGGTTGAATATACCATGTAGATTCACTTATAGGAATATGAGCCTCTCCTGAGGCTTGTTCCATTTTCACTTGGTTATCATGAGCCAGAATGGGGATATATGCCCGATTATGTAATTTTAGTGTATATTGTTGGACTTATTTGATAAGAATATGAGTATCTATAGAGGAATGTTCCCCACTCACATGGTGTGCCCCAAATAGAACTAGGATATGAGTGTGATCCGTGGCTTTGGAATATGCTTCCAAACATCTATTATTGGCATGTTCCAATATCCAAAGGTGTGTACCACTCTCACCTGGTGAGCCCCAGTTGTAATGGGAGTATGATCCCAATCCAATGCCTCTTTATTTATCAGAATATGCCAATAATCTTCTTGGATGGGAGAAATAATGTTTCCATGATCTGATACAACCACTTTTTTCCTAATGATTGGAGTGTTGAGTTTCCCTAGATATAGGGATAGGAATATGCCCCTATCACTTTATCTGCAACAGTGTCAGGATATATTGGACAAGTTCTTTAGTTGTTTGTAAAATATATTTTCATTTTAGAAAAGTGTGTGTAGGGATATATTCCTTCACATTTTCCATCCCCATTATGTACTAGAATATGTCTTTTATTGAATTGGTGATATGATCCCACTTGTTTCCTCCTTGTTTGGTCAGAACATATCACTTGGGTAGGGATACACACCTATATCATACCAACTGCTGGAATATTCCCATAGATATGTTATGAGCGAGAAGGTTTATGCACCTGCTTACTAGATACTGCCAAAATATTCCCATTTACCTCATTGGAAGGATTGGGGATATGATCCCTCTCTTAGATATTGAGTGTATTCCTCCTCTAATTAGCCTTCCTTATTACCTATCCATGGGATTCAATGGTGGCAGTGTGTCAGGTGGTACCCTCATTAGGTGACTAGTGGGTACCAGTGAGATTGTGCTAGAAATGGTTGTTAGAAGGATCCCTACAAGGTATCCCAAGAACTTAAATGGAACCATATTTAGCTTCCTAGACAACATTCCATGAATATTCAAGTATGTAGTTGTTGCACTCTTGGGATAAGATCTCAAATCTATTGTTTGTGGAAATGAGGGTTGCAGACCAAGCTACTGGTTTCCATGGGTGATGTAAAATTATCAGTTTCCATGCTTGGAGAACCCTACATGTAGCTTCTATGTTTGGGATTATACAATTTCGGTGGTACACTGGGACCATTGTGTTTTCCACCTGGGGTTGGAGTTGTTGGGAAGGTGTGATCTCTTTGTGACCTGCAGGGATTTTTGTAGTAGGTGATTTACTGGAGTGCACATTTGAAGAATAAGAAATTTTCATGGGTTGGGAGTATGTCAATTAGAGTAGTATCTTAAATGACATGGACAACAAGGAAAAAGGTTACTGATTAGTAAAATATCTAAGGCATGATGTACTCAATCGGATATACATGGTTAACTCCATTGTCATGTTTTCACGATTTGACTATTCTTCTCATGTGGACATGTCAATAATATGATGGAATTCTAATAACCCTAGTAACAGAGAATCAACTATAATATTCATGTCGATCGTCTTGCTTTGTTTTTTTAGTATAGTAACAAAAATATTCCCAAATCATGATTAACTGGTCACCTTGTTATTTGAGATATTCATGTCGAGTTCACCATTTTTGTTTTTGTATAGTGTTCATACATAATGTACTGATGGATAATAACCTTCCCATTTAGTTATTTTATAGATTTAAATCAGGTTCATCATTTTTTTCATATTGTGGGAAAACCAAATGTCCCAATAGATGATAAAAAATCGTTGGTTAATTTAGATATTCACATCAGGTTCACCATTTTTGTTTGCGTACAGTGGGAAAATTAAATGGACCAATATATGATAGCCAATAATTATTTATTTTATAGATTCATGTTGGGTTCATCATTTTTTATGGGTTGGGGTTTTGATATGTAGAATGGGTTTCTGGGCTGATGGTCTGATTAATTGTGTGGTGTTCGATTCCTTTCCCACTCATTTTCATCTGGTATCCCCTTTTTTAGTATTCCATAGAAACTCTCAAATGGTTCCAAACTCTAAAATTGAGTACAGAACATCTTTCTGAAGGCAGGAAGTCTTTTTAGTTTTCACACCCAGTAGCCCTTAGGAGTTCACATTATCCAAGAGGATGGGATGTCAGGCTCATTGGACCATTTTGGGGGGAATTTTTTCCTACTTCAGGACTCTCCTATAGATTTAATATATGTTCACGAATCTCTTCCAAACATCAATATGGCACTGTTTAACCTAACAACACTATTATATGTTAATTTTATTTGTATACAAAGGAAAATAGATCTCATTGATAAATGAAGGAAAGGGGATCTCTTCAGTGAGTTCATCTAAATGTATATAATGTTCTTCATATGTTTACATGTAATAGGTAACTTCTTTATATGCTAAATCCATATAAACAAATACTTTATAATTTTCTTCCATATAGAGTTTCAGTTAATATTTTAGGTAGGGAATTGAAGAATTATGAGGCATCCCACATATCATATTTATTACATGAATCAAAACCAATGTTGTTCATTAAAACCCATGTATTTTAAAATTTTATGGAGAGGACATGATTGTGGGAAGATTGATTCCATATATTTGGGCTCGAGCCTAGAGGATACACCGAATGTATCCTTGTTATACTAGGAATCATATTTTTTATAGTTCATTCACACTCTTAGGAGTGTCCCCAAGGTAGATATACTCATATGGGAAGGTTTATATCATGCCACTCATTGCAGATCGTATGATAAGATTTCACTAGAATGTGGACAAGAAAAATGTGAATCATGTGACTATTATATCTACTTAATACCACATGAGTTATACCCAGTGTGAGAAACAAGGGATAGAAAATAGTCAGCCTCACTATATGTGAATGAGGGGCTTATGTACTGGAACATCCCTTAGGATGCTTCACTATAGCACTTGGACTTCAAAGAGGTGTCCTATATGTTTGGATAATGTTAAGAATCAGAGTCATCATAGTTCAGTTAAATTATCATTCCACTGAGGGATGATGTAGGATGATCAAAACATGGGAATGATTGGGTCCCAGTGGTTGGAATATCAGAAACATGAGGGGACTTACACTGAAGTGGATGCATGTTTGAACTTAGGACTTAGGAAGGCATCCATCATATCCTTGTTATGAAGGGAATCATAGTAATCGTTGTTCATTTTATTGGGGATTATTCATTGAGTCTATCCTTTTTTGGGGATATATTATATTATGTTGGCAATCAGGGCTTACGCACTGTGAATACCATGTATAAATGATGTCATTACTGTTATTCCCTATGACCATATGAGTTATGCTCAGTGTGGGAAATAAGGGATGGTAAGTAATAAATCTCATTTCTTATTTATGTCATACTTATATGTTAATACATCCATTTGAATGGTTGATATAGAGCTTAGGCCTCAGAGAGGATTCCTACATATCCTTATTATTGAAGTAAGTAGATTTCTTATTGTTCACTGCTTGGGGATTATACTCTGAGGTTTCTATATTGATCAGGTCTTACCCACTCGCATTACCCTTGTATTAATGACATATCATATTATTCCATTGGTCGGGGATTACACTCTAACATTTACCTTATCCTCATGGAGGTCTATAATTAGAATTATATGATTATTTTTTCTCCCTAATACCATTTGAGAAATGATTGGTGTGGGAAACAAGGGATGGAAAAGGATCAGTATCATTGTTTATGGGTGTGACACTTATGTGTTGGAATTTCCCTTAGGGTGCTTCAATGTGGTGTTTGAGACTCTATATGGTGCTATACATATCCTGGTTATATAAGTAATTAGATTAATTAGGTATTGTTTTTTTGGGGCTTACACACTGAGGATGATCAAGGTGATGGAGCCCAATGATTCCCTTTATACGTGGGTTAAATCATATTATACTACTGGTCATGTCGTACACTCTGAAATTTCCCTTTATATTCATATAGGATTATGGTAAAGTATATATGATTACTAAAACTCCTTAAACCCATGTGATTTATAATCATTGTGAGAAACAATGGATGGCAAATAACCATTATCATTGCATATGGATTATGGACTTATTTGTTGACATTGCCCTTTTGGTGTCTAATATAGGATTCTTGAGCCTTAAGAAGGCGTCCTATGTATCTTGGCTATCATAGGAATCAAAGTCATCATAGAAATTTTTTTAGGGCTTACACAATAAGGTTTCCCTTTATATGTGGGACATATCATATTATGCCACTGGTTGGGGCTTACACTATGACGTTGACCTTGTGACCTGTTCTACTTTCCTAGTCTGACATATGATGATTGTCGACATGGCATGACATGATTTATTTCTTGACATGTTAGAGTATTTATGCTGAGAATGTTCCAAGACAATCGTATGATCCAATTCACTTGTCTGAAGGGACATCATCTAGCTTGGATTTCATGTCCAAGGTTTTTCATGTGGTCATGGTTGAATTTTCTAGAGTACATCATTGGAATTGGATTTATTTATATGGAATCCATCACATGAACCTAACTCACTTTCTTATATGGTGTTGCATAACCCAACTGACTCACCCTATTGTTATCATGAGAGATGGCTAACACATATAGAGGGTTCCCTGAGAGTTGGTGTGAAATTCCTTAAAGGGTGTTGAATGTCCTGGATAACATATATGTAAGGAATCATGAGAGTTGGTTGGTGTACCCAATGGGCATCATGAGAGCCAGTTGGTATGTATGGGTGATACCACAAGACTCAGATGACATGAACTGACACCACCATATAGGTCAAGACACATATATGAAAAGAACCTCAAGACTAAAATGGAGAACCTAGTGGGTTTCACAATACCTAGGTGTCATGCCCAAGGGGAATCACATGACATGATTTGACATGACTAAGGGACATCACATGATATAAACAGTATAACAATAGAATGTCACATGATCTGAGTGACATGTCCTGGTGATTTCATGTGTCTCAGATGGTTCATGTGAAGTGTATAAGGATAATCATATATGATCATATCTTATGTCTAATTCATTTTTGTGTTTGTTCTATCTTTTATATTGTGAATGCGTTGGAATTTTCCAATTTTATATTTTTTATGTATCACGTGATCTCGTAGGTGTGGGAGATGTCCTTCGTATGTCCTTCTAGAGATCCTTCACCTGATCAATAATGATCACAAAAAGTGTTTGTACATTTTTCATGTTTACTTTTCAGGATCTCCAAACCTTTACCTGACAAGTAACTTGTCGTTTGCAAGATCAACCACTCCAAGAAATCCTCTCTAGCACTATTGCGAGGTCTTGAGGGTTCATCCATCCTCCTAGAATTGTGTTTTCTCATGGTAATGAGATATATATAATTCATTCTAGGGTGGGGAAGTTATAGGATTCACCACCATAGTTTTTCTCCAATTTGGGTGGTGTAAATTTCATGAATTCAGGATGAAGTCGGTAAATGGATTTGGTGTCACATTTTTTTGCAAGTCCCCATCATGGAATGATTTTGAGGGTTTCACCTAATTTCTAGTGACCATAAGTCCTTATAATCATGTATTATGTTATTGTATTATTTCGAATTAATGGGGACTTGTTGAACTATGAAGGTATGCCAAAGGACTTCTAAATTGTCTGACTGACTAGTTTGAGGGCCTTTGTGAGACTAGGGTGTTTGTTGAAAGACCTTCACCTAATCTCTTGTGTCTAGTCTGGAAACTTTTGTGAGACAAGTATGGTTTTTAATGGGTACCTTGTGGGATAAGGCTGAATTGTTATGGATTCTAATGGGACAATTATTTGGACTTCATTAATTCATCGCAATTGTTTTACGACTGCGATAGGCTTTGAACTCCTCCATCTTTTTGCTCCTGTGATTTATTTTCTAAAGGTTAGGAGTAATGAAATATTTAATGAGTAATTTATAGGATAATTACATTATTTTTTGTGATTCTTCATTTGACCAATGGAGGTCATGTTTGAGTGCACATGAATTTCATAGACAAATCAATCTATTTTTCCTTTGGTAGCCAAAGGGGGAGCTCATGGTTTCCTGAAAAAACCTGAGGCCTTCCATGTGAAGGGGATGAAAATCCAAAGGGATTATGTGAGAAAGGTTACACATACCATTGGGGTTTCACAATATCATGTGAGTCGGTAGGGTTAGTTCGCATGACTTCTATAATTTGGAGAGCTCCCGCCCTTAAATTTATTATTTTCATTTTTTTATTATCGAAAGGATGATGATCTCACAAGTTTTCCTTGATGTTTTTGAGGAAAATTATCATTTCAATTGGTGGTGTGTCTCATGATATTTATGGTTTAAATAGTCCTTCTCATTTTGGATATTTTCCTCCCATTTTCAACGAATTTTCACATGGATTGTCAAGCATTCACCGATGAAAACCACATGGCCTGGGGGAACTCATTCGACTGTTTTTGTGCGGCCACTAGTTTTTCTAGAGTGCCTTCATAAGAGTATAAGGTTTTATTGAAGGGGTTCTATCAGGTCTCTTTCAGGCTATTTATTGCACATTGTCCTTTGGTGTGACCTTATTATGTGTATGCAATCATGAGTCTCTTAGATCCTTTCATGATATACGTGTCTCATCCACAAACATCTTCCATTTTTTTGGGGAAAATAATACACATACTCATGTACTTATCAGTTTTGAATTTGTTTATGCACATTTGGAGAGCATTAGAAATCCCCCTCCCCCTCATGAGTGATTTCAGACTCAGTTCTAAGGAATGTAATTGTCTGTCTGAGTCTTTGGGAGTGTTATGAATCAGTGTCTTGGGTGACATTTGGCTTCCCATGTAATGCTTCATATTCCTTGAAATTATCTATATATATAAGGACATAGAGCCATTCATTACACTAGATAACACTTCTCTTGATCTATCATGCCTTGACTATATCACATAGCTTCATAATGAGACAGATCTGTAAGACCCGATCATGAGACCATTTCAAGAGCCTTCTTTGTGAGAGCTTTCCCACAAGACTAATTTTACTCAGGCGCTCATCTAAACCGGATATGAACTATATTTTGGTTTACTCAGGCGCTCATCTAAACCGGATATGAACTATATTTTGGTAACTTTTTGAACATCATTCATGAGTATTAATATTTCCTTGAGGGATTCATAGAGTTTTTTGACTCATACATGTGATCGATTGATCGTCATATGATTTTTCTAACCATATCTAGGTCATGACATCACGATTCTCCAAAGGGGTCAGGTGATTTCATGATTCCCTATTGGATTCATATGGCTAATGAGTCCTCTAGGGGTTCAGATATTCAAAATCCCTATGAGAAATTTTTTAATGCATTTTTGTTGATTCATGTGATGTGCATGATGCTTTTGGGACCCTTATCACTTTATTTTTCAATATTCTATTTTATCTATATGACATATACCACATAGTTTTATGGATATGTCTTCTGGTCATCACCATGATTTTTTAGTTTCATTCAAAAAAAGTTGTATGATTACCATAAATTTCAATCTTGATCCCCGATATCTTGTGTATACTCATAACGAGACCCTGAGATGGTTTCTTTTTGGGGAATCTGAATTGCGGTGAAGCTATGAATAATGCCTCCTAATGTGTGATGGAGGCGGATGCTCACCTAATGTTGTCAATGCTACAAATATTGAAACTGAAAATCTCTAATATTAAATTACGCATCTCCAATCTGAAATCATTCATCTCTAGGAAGAACTGTCCATATTTCAATATGCACTTCAGATATTAGTAAATACTATATTGGAGCTCCAAGAACTCCTTGAGTGATAATTTAACAAAACAAAAATACTTTATATGAATAAATAAGACACAAATAACTAATTCCTCTATAATAAAACCAAATTATTGACTTATACATTTGATAAATAACTTATGTTAAAATTCATAAAAATAATCCCGAATAATATTGAAACCAAATGAATATAATTATTTTATCCCTTATTATTCTATGATAAATTTAGAATTAATCTCCAAAAAACAATCAACCATAATGTCTCATAAAAATATATATTTTTTAATCATATATTCTTTATGATTTGATAATCATTTCTATAAATAACTTGAATGACCATAAAAAATTATATCTTATATCCATCAAAATATAATTCAATATTGTATCTTAAAATAAAATCCTATAATATCATAAAATGTTTCCCTATTGGTAATTAATTCTACAATAAATGAGAGTCGTTGGTTTACTAATTTTTAAACCATGGTTTTAAAGTTTATTTTTTAACAAATTCATAACCATTTTCTATTTCATTCTTATAACCCATTAATTTTTTTAATAAGGAATTGGTTTTGTGAATTTTTGGAAGTATATGTTTTAATAAAATATGATTTCAGTTCTAAATGCATAAAAATATCTTACATGATTAGTTGTAGTTTGGATAAAAAGATGATATTGTTGTGGAAATTGATTAATGGATTAATTTTACATATGAATTTATTTTATTTCATAGGTTATAATTCTATATGATAAAGGTGTACCATCTCGATTTAGAATACCACTAAATTGGTAGTTGGACTGGTGGGTCACATGGCCTCAAGCGTGTTTCCACGTATGATAGAGGCTGCCGACTAGTAGAGGGGTCTCAATAGGTGGGAATGGGGAGACTATACCATCTTATCAATGTTGTGCAGTAATATAACAGAATAAATAATAACAATATATAGCATAGGCATTAAATACAATGATGAATCAATGTAAGATAGATCTTATTTAACTAAACAATAGTGGCCAACACAAATTTATACAATAGGTACATGCATTGAATGATAATGATACATTACTAAAAGTAGTAAAAAATACAACATGTATTTCAATACAATACAAAATAAAGAAAATATAGCAAATCCCCCTGGGAAATATTCATGAGCATCTTGAGATCCAGCTGGATCCTTTTCTCCTAACTCTAAGGTACAAGCAATACAGAAAATAACCTATATCCTAGAAAAATAAAGTCTAATCAGGTACCAAGGGTACCTGAGTAAGGTGTGAGATATAATTCTTAGTATTCCAACACCAACCAATGTCTAGCCCAATCTCGAAAGAGAAATATAAATTAAATAGTGTTCATACATTCTTAAATAAATCCAGGATTACAATGTATATAGATACCAAAGTATATTCTTCATCCATCGACCAGTGTCTAAACATGTAATCAATTCATTATTTGATTGTCATGACCCGTCCTAGTGGGGCCCGCACCGTGACTCCCCATGCCCGCCTCCAATAGGCCAGGGGATGGTGACTTGCACTGTGTAGGCATATCACTAACAAGGGAGGAATTTCCTAAGAACATGTACACACGCGCACATCTCCAAGCCCACATATGCTGAAATATAAAAACAACCACTAAGGATCAAAATGCATGCATACAACTAAACCCAGCCAATATAGTACGACGAAAAGTAAAGTGATAAAAGTAAACTAGGCCAGAATACAAGCCCACAAAATCAAGAGTCTGAAAACTAAAAAGCCCAATCGATAACACAAAGAGGTATTGGGACTACTGTTCGTAGCCGTAGGAACGCCTCGGCCTGTGAGGTACTCATAAAGCTCGGTCCTTTCCTAGTCCACCCTGGAATCCTTCAAAAGGCTGCTCATTTGCACAAGACATGACACGTGTAGGGAAATCCCATGCAGAGGTGAGTATAAAAATAATCAATAGAGGACCCCGAAAGCCACAAATAAATACACAAAAGAAAGGCACATTCATCTCCACATAGTATATGTCTACTAAACATATATTAAGAGACCACAATCCAGATATACTCAAAACCCAGACCCATAGTCTAGAGACAAGTCACACAACCACATACCCCCAATGGGGATTCAGTACAAAGATTCCATGAAGCACTCTTTCTAAGAGAGCACACTTCAGGAGTCTGGTAGCTCTGATGACATCTTTCTGAGAAGTAATTTTTTTTGGGAAATTCCATGAGAGAAAAATACACTGATTATGTAAGACACACTTCTTAGTGGGAAGATCACGATAGATAGATACACTCATTATGGGAGAAACACTTATAAGTTTGAAATATCATGATACACAGATGAGGATCACTACTAGGGCCATGGCAGATACCACGACTCATCCGGATTGACTAGTTAGGTAGAGGATCAATGCCCGTTAGAGTTGGTCATGTCAATTCCTGACTCTAACTAGGGTCAGGAATGGATAGAGGATCTCACTCCAGGCCTATCAGAGGGATGCCAGACTCTATGATAGAAAATTCTGCTGAAGGGATCATACTCATGTAAAAGGAAATGATTCCCAACCTTCAGGAGAATGAGAAGAAGGGGTACTAACCCGACCAAAACATGTCCAAGATACGATGGACCAGAAGACCAAGACATTTTCCAAAAAATTTATAGGATGTGTAGAAAAGTCACACGCCATGTCTTCGGACCCTGGGTACTGCCCATGTACAATGGCACGTGTCATAAGGCTGGTGGTGTAGAAAAAGTCCATACCCGGTGTGGGGTGTAGATTACATGTCGTGTCCGAGTAGCTGGGGTCGGCTCCGTGTATACTGGCCATGTGCCCGTACATGGCCTCAACCTGTGTATGTCAACCCGTGTAATCGGTACATGGGGTAACCCACGTTACTGGCCTCACCTGGACATGTGGTGGAGTACACGGTCGTGTACTCTATCCCATGTTTGTGTATCCCCTGGATACACGTTGAGTGCTGCGTAGCTGCCTCTTCCATGTTCCGTAGAGAGTACACGTCGTGTTCTGAAGCTGTGTAGTCCATCCCGTGTCTGGGAACTTCCCAAAATACACTTCGAGCTCTGGGGAAAGTCCAACACACCATGTCACCAAGGTCACATGTCCTGTTATTCCTATCTAACCCCTAAAACCCTAGCCGATGGCGTCGGTAGTACATGGAGTTTTCTTTAGAAGTACACGCCGTGTATTCCCGAATTTTCCAGAAAAAATGCTCTTCGCCGACACGCCTACCGTGAGGCTTCTATCTTCATTCTGACAGTTTAATCACCACGAAACTCCATAATCTAGGTTTCCTTGACGTCTAGAAGTCATCTCTATGGTTTTCCGGCCTCCGATCGGCCAATATAACATGTTTTGATCCACCCGCATGAAGAAAGGTCGAAGATCAAAAATTCCCAAACCATGTCGATTATTCTGCCACCTTTGGCATTGCACCTCCACTCGGTTTTCACCATCTTGGATCTTTAATTTGGGATTGTTTCATCACAAAAAAGGCACTCAATGATCGGTTGTTTGTCACCCCATGAAGAACACGAAGAACGCGCGAGATAAGAAAGGGGGAGGGAATCCAGAAATGAAATTGAGGAACGAACCTCCACCATCATTCTTCACAGCATTGATCCTCTTCCATTAGTTGGATAAAACAGATAAGGATCAAAACGATACACAATAATCATGAATTAATCCCCAAAAATATCACAATAGAACCCTCTCATAAGAAAGGATGAATCCATGGATCAACTTGTTCGTGGTTGATCTGTGTTCGTTATTTAAATCAAAAATGGGGAATAAGAACTTAAATAAAAAACCCCTACCTCAAAAAGGATCGTTCACTGACAAATAAATCCTACTACCTTCATCATCATTATCCTTAAACTTATTTGGAACAGAGATTCACGGCTTTTATTCGTCTTCGTTTTTCGCTGAGATTTTTATCCAAGGCTCCACAGATTCTCCAGAGTATTCTCTCAATTTTCCATCAAAGACCAATTTTCGATTAACCCATTAAAATGGGGAAGTGTGTTTCGTAATTCCACCACCGTACTACATTAATTGGTCAAGTTTTCATTACTGAGTCATTATGACATTGCATTAATTATTGAAATAGTTGCCCCATCGTTGCAGTGCATCGAATGTTTCCAAATAAAAATAAAATAAAATTTTCAATTTATTTTATTTTTATTTACTAAAAACATCGAAAAATTAACTTTTCCCATCATCCTTCGCCTGTAGATGTTAGACCCGTTCTTATGTAAATTCGTCGTCTTGGATGCAACGGTTCCCTTAGATTTTTAATTTGGGCATCCATTCAGAAACTACCCCAACCCTGCACACGTGTCCTCTCACTTAACATAAAAAAAATCAAACCACCATTCTGGGATCACCGGGCCTCGAAATGATGTGTCGTCTCTATTCATGGTCTCATATTCATTCTATATAATATTAAAATAATACACGAAAAAATTAGAGGCATTAAATTATCCCCACCTTGGGGCTTTACATCACTGAAAATCCAAAACAAAGACTACTAAAAAAGATGTGGGTAATGGGCATGGATTAGAGTCTCCCACTCCCATGTGCTCTCATGAAGATTTTCGTGCTGCCACTGAATGTGCACCAAGGGAATTTATCACCCACAAAGGATCATATCCTACCGATCCTCGGTCTCTACCAGGTACTCAGCAAAGGTCAATCTATCCTCGATGTCCAGCTTTCCCTAGTCAATGACGTGTGATGGGCCATGAACGTAACTCCTTAGCTGCGACATGTGGAAAACATCATGTACCGGATGCAACTATGGTGGTAGACCCAGGAGGTATGCCACCTCAACAACTCTGAACAGTATCTGGAAAGGTCTGAGGAACCTCAGAGATAGAATGCCTCCTCGGAAAAATCTATGTAACCCTTGACGAGCTGAGACCCGAAGAAAGACGTGTCCTCTCTACTCAAACTCTAGGGGTCACTATCGCCTGTCAGCATAAGACTTCTACTGGCACTGTTCATTCTTTATTCGCTCTCAAATGATCTTCACCTTCTCAGTGGTGGCTGACACCAACTCTAGACCCATGACTGCTAACTCTTCATGGTAGGTCTAGAAAAGCGGCGACAGGTAGGGTCTCCCATATAAAGCCTCGAAAGGTCCCATACCAATGGTTGAGTGGTAGCTGTTATTGTATGAAAACTCCACTAGTGGTAGGTGGTCCTCCCAACTATGAACAATGTCTAAGATATAGGCCCACAACATATCCTCCAAAACCTGAATGGTCCTCCCTGTCTAACCATCAGTCTAGATATGGAACGTTGTGCTGAAGCGTAGCTAATTCTCAAAGGCCCCATGCAATCCCTTCCACAACTGAGATGTAAAACGTTCATCTCGGTCCAATACTATTGTCGAAGGGATGCCAAGAAGCAGAACTACCTCGTGCATGTATAGGCTTCCCAAGCTCTCTACGGATCTCTACTCTCTAATAGCTAGGAAGTGGGCCAACTTGGTGAGTCAGTCAACGATCAACCAGATGGAATCATACCCCTTGTACACCCGTGGTAATCCTTTCATGAAGTCCATCGATATTCCAACCCACTTCCACTCTGGAACTCCAAGGGTTGAGATAATCCTATTGGAACCTGGTGCTCAGCCTTCACCTGCTGGCATGTAAGGCATCGAGATACAAACTCTTCTACTGCCTTCTTCATACCTAACCACCAGAACTATCATCCAAGATCCTGGTACATCTTTTCCACTCTAGGATGTACCTCCTAGGGAGACGTATGAAACTCCCTCTAGACCTCTTCCTACAATGCTACTAGTATAACAGTGTGTCCTCTAAAAAGAAGTATGTGCACCCCACCTTGTGAATATCCATCAAGAGCTTGTCCTATGGATAACAGATCACGTAAAGCCTCACAGTTGAAATACCCAATATGCATTTCTTTAACTCATTATAAGATTATAGGCGTGACAACCTGTGGCTGTAGGTAAGTTGCATCCTCTCCATCCACGAAGGATAACTGCAACATGGCTAATTGCTCTATCTCCTCACTCAACAGTAGTGAGCTCGACCTTCTTCTAAGAGAATCTACCACCTTGTTCCTCTTCCTATGAGTATATATGATCTCAAACTCATAATCCAGGAGGAACTCTAGCCAACGCCTTTGTCTCAGATTCAGACCCTTCTATGAGAAGATGTACTTGAGGCACTTGTGGTCAGAGTAGATGATGAACCACTCGCCCATAAGGTACTGTCACCACATCATCACTGTGAAGACTACCACATCCAACTCGAGATCATGGGTCACATAGTTATGATCATATGGCCTAAGATAGCACGAACTATAAGAAATCACTGCCTACCTCTACATCAGGACACAGCCACACCCTGTCTCTGATGTGTCACATAAAACAATGTACTCAACACCCTCCTATAGTAATCTTAATATTGGGGCACTCGTCAAACTCTACCTCAACTGCTCAAAAGCCTATTGGAACTTATCCGTCCACATGAAGGGTTTTCCCTTCCTAGTCAAGGCTTTCATCAGTGCTGATATTCAGGAGAAATAAGGAATTAATATCTAATAATATCCAGCCAACCCAAGGAAGCTTTGCACTTCCGTCATGCTCCGAGTTGGCTCCCATGCTTACACTGCCTCCACCATTTCTGGGTCTACAACTACTCCATCTACTGAGATGACATGTCCCAGAAAGTGGACCTCCTAAATCCATAAATGGAACTTTTAGAGCTTCCCATAAAGCTAGTGCTCTCAGAGTACATCTAGAACCGTCGGCAGGTGTCTCGTGTGCTCCTCCTCTTCTTCCGAGTACACAAGGATGTCGTCGATGAAGACCACTACAAACCGGTCCATGTATGACTGGAAGATATGGTTCATCAGTCCCATGAACACTGTGGGGGAATTTTTCATGCCAAAAGGCATCACCAAGTACTCATAGCAACCGTAGAAGCATCTGAAAGTCGTCTTCCTTATATCATCATCCTGTACTTGTAATAGGTGATAACCTGATTGAAGTTCAACCTTCGAGAACCTCTGTACCCCTCTTAACTAATCGAAGAGGTCTTTGATTCTTGGTAGTAGATACTTGTTTTTCACCATCACCTGGTTCAGGAACTGGTAATCCATGCATATCCTCAATCTTTCGTCTGCATTCTTGGAAAACAAGACTGGGGCCGGCAAGGTTGAAACGTCGGGTCTCACAAAACCCTTTCTCTGAAAATCCTCCAACTGCACCCTCAGATCGTGAAGCTCTGTTGGGGAAATCCAATATGCTGATGAAGAAATCAGTTCCATCCCAGGGTGTAAGTCGATGCAGAAGTCGATTTCCCCATGGGGATGTAGTCTTCGAACATCTTCGGGAAATATGTCCCCATACTCTACAACTACTACTGGGAACTGGGAGCTCATCACATCTACTACTCTGAGGGAAAGGCTAGCCAACTCATGAGTGACCGGCTACACCCTTCTATGCAAGATCCCATTTTGTGATGCCTGGGTCTCCTTTTCTACAACAGAGTAAATCCTCATCCCTTCACTGTGGACACACAACACTCTTCACCTAAAACAGTCAATCTGGGCATGGACTGAAGATAACCAATCCATACCAAAAATGACATCTTAAGGCATATTCTCTACCATCCAGAGGTTCCAACCGAAACTCTTTCCTCCAAGGGTAAGATCACAATGTCTAAAAAGGTGTGTGATCATCGAGTCTCCTCCCGTAGGTGTCTCCAAGCGTAAGGATTGAGTCAATGCCTTTACAAGAATCTCAAGGTTTCGCACAGGAAATGTAGCGATGAAGGAATGACTGGAACCTGTGTCTATAAGTATGGAAGCTAAGGTATAGAAGACACAGATCATACCTCATATCATACCTAGAGCCCCTAGTTCATAAGCCTCGACTTCATGCAGTGGTCCCCGCCCCTGTCCCCCAGCTCCCTGAGCCTGGTGCGGACCTCCTAGGGGTGGTTTTGGAAGTAAGTTAAAGTGTCTCCCACCAGATGTAGCTCTCCCTTATCCTCTGCCATGTCTTCTACATGGAGGGTATGTCTGCTCAACTATGTTCCTCTTCCTCGGTGGTCCATCCACCGCTTCCTTGTCAGCAGCTCGACGGGTTGGACAATCTCTAGCAAGATGTCCTCTATTGTTGCATGCATAACACTAATTCTCCCTATGATAACTGGATCCAGCCTGAGAGACTTGGACTGTAGATCCAATATATTGGGTCATCCTCTGATGTCTCTCACATCCTAATCCCTGTGTCCAATGTCGGCTCCCTTCCACCAGGGTCTCTGAACCTGTCTGCCTGCTGTTGACTGTCGTCGGCTATCTCTGCTCTGCCAAGAAGCTCTCGATTACTAAGGCCCACTTGAGAAATCCATTATAAGTTGAAATTCATAGAGGCACTAAATGTTCTCGGATGTCTTATCATAGACCTCGCTCAAATGTCCGAGCTCTGAAGTACTGATCTCTAACAATATCCATCGAGTACCTGGCGAGGTTGGTGAACCTCGATGAATAGTCAACTGTTGTCATACTGCCCTGCTGGAGCTGAAGAAGCTCTTGGATTCGTACCTCTATCAACGAAACTGGAGAGAAATCCTCCCTAAAGAGTCAATAAAACTACATCCATGAAAGAGTCTCCTCATCATAAGTCTGTGTGGTCAGACTCCTCCATCGTCCCACCGAACCTTGAAGAAGGCTCACTCTGAGGATCACCATATGGTCTGCTGGTGTCCTCACTGGATGTAAAACTCTGGTCACCACCTAAAGCTATTCATCAGCCTCATGAGGATCAGGCTCACCTCAGAACCTGAGTGGTCTCTGTCTCTAGAACTCATAGAGAACGCTCAACCTGCACCCCTCATCGGTCAGTACTACATGTACCACGAGATTCTCCACTGGTGGTTGCATAGCAGGTGTACCACCTGGTGGAAAATCCTGGGGAATCGGTCCCTATATTGAAGCCTCATCACTAAGGGAGTCATCCTCATGATTGCACTGCTTAATCCTAGTGGGTATGCATCGTGGATGCATCATGTAAGGAAACAAGATGTACCATGAGTATATCTGGACAGCTGACTCAAAGGAAATTGAAAACACTACCCATTCCTATATGATGCATGTAAAATTCTTTTATTTCCCCGCTACCAGTTTTTTCATGCACCAAGTCGAAATGTAGGTTATTAGAGTCCTAGTGTATGGATATGTCGGCCGCCCACACAAACACTAGAGTCTCTGGCCTGAAGTCTGTGCTCAAAACACTTAACACTGTTTCCCCAAACCAATCTCACATACTCTTGGTCCTAAGGTAGAACCGAACAACCCTGATACCACTCTGTCATGACCCGTCCCTCTGGGGCCCGCGTAGTGACTCCCCATGCCTGCCTCCAATAGTCCAGGGGCTGGTGACTAGCACTGAGTAGGCATATCACTAACATGGGAGGCATTTCCTAAGAACCTGTACACACACATATCTCTAAGCCCACAATTTATGAAATATAAAAACAACCACTAAAGAACAAAATGCGTGCATATAATTAAACCCATCCAATCGAGTATGACGGAAAGTAAAAGTAAAATGGGCCAGAAAACAAGCCCAGAAAAGCAAGATTCTGAAAACTATAAATTCCAACCTGTAACACAAAGAGGTCTTGGGACTACAGCTCGTAGCCTTTAGAACACCTTGGCATGTGAGGAACTTAGAAAGATAGGTCATGTCATAGTACTCCCTAGACTCTGTCAAAAGGTTTATCATCTTCATAAGACATGACATGTATGGTTATAGCCCATGCAGGGGTGAGTATAACAATACTCAGTAGAGGAACCCGAAATCCACAAAGCAATACAGAAAATAAAGGCACATTAATCTCCACACAGTATATGTCTACTTAACATATATTAGGAGAACACAATCCAAATATACTCAAAACATAGACCCATATTCTAGAGACAAGTCACACAACTACATACCCCCACTGGGGATTCTGTCCGAAGATTCCATGAAGCACTCATTCCCGTAGAACACACTCCAAAAGTTTGGTAGCTCTGATGACATCCATCTGATAAGTACTGTTCATCATGAAATGCCACGAGAGAATGATACACTCATTATGGGAGACAAACTCCTGAGTGGTAAGATCATGATAGATAGATACACTCATTATGGGAGATAGACTCCTAGGTGGGAAAGATCACGATACACAAATGAGGATCACTTCCAGGGCCAGGGCGGATACCGCGACTCATCTGGATTCACCAACCAGGTAGAGGATCAACACCAGGTAGAGTTGGTCACGTCACTGCCTAACTCTACCTAGGGTCAGGAATGGATAGAGGATCTCACTCTGGGCCTCTTGGAGGGATACCTGACTCTATCACAGAAAGATCTGCTGAGGAAATCATACTCATGTAAAAGGAAATGATGTATGACCTTCAGGGGAACGAGAATAAGGGGAACTAACCCAAATGAAACATTTCCAAGATACAATGGACAAGAATACCAAGACATTTTCCAAAAAGTACATGACGTGTAGAAAAGTCACACACTGTGTCTTCGGACCCTGGGTATTTCCCGTGTACAACGGCCCGTGTCGTAAGGCGGGTCATGTAGAAAAAGTTAGTACATGGTGTGTGGTATGGATTACACGCCGTGTCTGAGTAATTGCTGTCAGCTCCATGTACGCTGGCCATGTGCCCGTACACGGCCTCAAACTATGTATGCCAACCCATGTAATCAGTACCCAGGGTGACCCGCGTTACTGGCCTCACCTAACCGTGTGGTGGAGTTAATGGTCATGTACTCCATCATGTGTCCACGTATCCCCTGGATATATGCTAAGTCTTGCGTAGTCTCCTATACCATGCGGCGTAGAGAGTACATGTCGTGTTCTGAAGCCGTGTAGTCCATCTCGTGTCTGTGTACTTCCCAAAATACACACTGAGCTTCGGGGAAAGTCCAGCATGTCGTGTGACCGGGGTCACACACCGTGTGATTCCTATCTAACCCTCGAAACTCTATCCACTATCACTGGAACAACACGGCATGTTCTTCGGAAGTACAGGTTGTGTATTCCGGATTGTTCCAAAAATGATGCGCTTCGCCGGCGTGCCTCCCGTGATGCTTCGATCTTCATTCTGACTTTCCAATCACCATGAAACTCCAGAATCTAGGTCACCCTGACCTCCCGAAGTTGTCTATATTGTTTTCAGGACTCCTATTGTCTCTGAAACGTGTTTTGATCCACCCGCACAAAGAACGGTCAAAGAATGAAAATTCCTGAACTGTGTCGATTCATCTGTCTTCGTCGTCGTCTCACCTCCACTAGGTCGTCGCGATGTTAGATCTATAATTTGGGATCATTGCATCACAAAACAGACACGTAATGATCCATTGTTCATCTCCCCATGAAGATTGTGAATAATGCGTGAGATAAGAAAGGGGGATGATATCCATAAAATAAATTGAGGAACGAACCTCCACTATCATTCGTCACAACATTGATCTACTCCCATTAGTGGGATCAAACAGAGCAATATCAAAACAATAAACAATAATCATGGATTAATCCCCAAAAACATCCCAACAGAACCCTCCCGCAGGAACGCACGAATCCGCAGATCAACTTGTTTGTGGTTGATCCATGTTCATCGTTTAAGTCAAAAACAAGGAAGAAGAATTTAAACGACAAACCCCTACTTCAAAAAGGACCGATCACTGATAAAGACATCCTTATTCCATCTTCATCGATATCCTTAATCTTTTTTGGCGTAATGATTCTCTGCTTTGATTCATCATCGTTCGTTGCCAACAGATTTCTCCAAGGCTCCACGGATTCTCCAGATTTTTCTCTAAATTTCCATTAACAATCAAAGTTCGATTAACCCATTAAAAAGGGAAAACGTGTTTCGTAATTACATAATGATATGAAATTAATGACTCATGGTTTAATTTCTGAGTCATTATAACATGAAATTATTTATTGATACAATAGCCTCGTCGTTGCACTGTAGCGAATGTTTCCAAATAAAAATAAAATAAACTTTACAATTTATTTTATTTTATTTTACAAAAAATGTCTGAAAATTAACTTTTTCCCTCAACTTACACTAGTCGAGGTTAAACAAATTCTTAGGTGAATTCTTCATCTCTGACGCAATGATGCCCTTAGATTTTTAATACGGGCATCCGTTCAGAAACTACCACAACCGCGCACACTTGCTGACTCACTTAACTTAAAAAAGTCAATCCACCATTCCAGGGTCACTAGGCCTCAGAATGATGTTCCGTATCTGCACCTGGTCTTGTAATAATTCCATATAATATTAAAATATTACACACAAAAATCTGATATATTTTATTGTTTATAACTAGTTTTTATATAAGTCACATATTTTCAATAGTAAATGTTCCATGATGTAACAAGGAAACTTTTAATGATATTTAATAATGATGTTCCATCGTAAAAAACAATGAAACATAGACCTCAAGGGTCACCAAATGAGTAATAAATGTATCCTAGCAAGGGGTAAGATATTAATCCAAGCATCATAGTCTAATACATTCCATAATATTATGCCTACTGAGTGTAAGTATTTTATCCAAGGTAAAAGCAGGCTATGAATTGACTAGGCCTGAAGGGATTTAACCATGGAACCTACCATTAAATGATGGTTCCAAGGATTGTATCAAAGGAATACCACTACCATGTCCAAGGTGTTTTTCCAAGGTAAAATGGGGCTAAGTATTGATTGAGACTCATGGGATTTAACCATGGAACCTAATTATCAATGTTGCATCTAAGGAGTGTATCTAAGGAATCTTGTAGTACTATATGAGGTATCATATAGTGTTATATAGGGAATCCAAGGTTATAAATTTATCGGGTTCTAGGTGGGTCTCAACATAAAAAGGTCCCATCCTTGAATTCAGAATGGGGTCCTTGAGTGCTCAAGGAACTCCCTCTAGAATCCAAGGTGATCTCGAGTCAAGACACTCCTATTTTTATAATGATACGTCTAATATTCCATTTGATTCAAGACATTCCTTTAATTAGTGTTATAAGGTCAAGTAGCTTACAACCATTTAATCAAGTCATAATTAATTGATAAGTTTATTTGGTTCAATCCATTCCATTCTTTAGTATGACAAGGTCATGTAGCGTTCAATGATTCATTTAATCCATTAATGGCATTTTAAATAATCAAGGTTCACTCCACTACCTTCCATTAACATGGTATGGGGTCTTATGGGCATGAAACCTATTATACAATTACATTTATTATGGCCAACTCATATAATTAGTATACATCCCAATTTTTATTTCACATTTAATTTTCACATTGGATCACTTACCTTAGGTAGGTCATGTGGTGAGAATACATGTTAATTTCCATTATAAAATTCACAAGATAAGTCAAACCATTTAATCTAGAAAATATTATCCTCATAAAGGTCAAGTCAAACACACTCGGACGGTGGTTCAAACATGTCAAAACACTAAAATGAAAACTATGTAAAAACATTACACATGGGAAAATCAAATATAAAACTAGGCCAAGCACTTAGATGGTTCCATGGTTATTAAAGAATTTAAGAATAAAGACAATGTTTTCTAATTCCATTAGGTTCCATGTCCTAAACATTCCATATTTCAAACATAAAATCAAGGAATAAAGGAAATCAGTACAACGAGATAACAAATCATTAAAGTCTAACCACTAATATTTAGCTTGAAGATAACGCACCTCAATTGGATGGGTTTTATTATAAATCATGATATTTATTATCAAATAAATCATGTATTACATTTAGCATTTAAATTATAAAACATTCTAAACTCATATTTAAGAATCATTTAATCCAAATACTTCATTGCATTAATTATAATCTAACTAAAATGCAGAATTCAATTTATTAATGTCTTAATAGAATTTGAGGACTTGGAAAGGACCCCTACCTCAGAGAGGAACCAATCAAACCCTACTTTGGAACTTGATAGATTTGGCATTGACCACCCGAAACTAGCCCACACTCACATGCGCATAGATTTATATAAATATATATACATCCATCCCCCAATGCACGTATTCCCTGCTCCATGAGGTTTTACGTACATGGAGGATTATATATATTTATATGTATACAGACCTATGTATGTGAGCTTGGACCTTCAATATTGATCAAAACTCCCTAAAACAAAATCTTAGAAGGTGGTGGCAACACAAAACCACCCTAAACAGTCGAACACACTAAACATTAATTACCAGGGATGTTTAAACAATTAAATACCCTAGGATAGATGGTGGGAAACCAAGAAGTGGGTTTAATACTTACCCCAAAATGATGTTGGTAGACTGAAACTACCCGACCTGCCTCACCTTCAATGGGGATTATTGGAACTCACCCAAACATAACCCAAGAGGCCATTCACATACCCTATCAAAGGAAGAAACAATGAAAATAATAGTTAACACATACCTATGATTTAGAGAAATTTCATAGGTTGATGTGGAGACCAAATCACATAAATAAATGAAGAGTAGGATAAGCTGAGGTCCTTACCTTGGGGATTCAGAGAAGAAATCGGAAGAAATGATGGATGAAATTGATTAAAAAGGGAGATCTGGATAGGAGGTGTCATGCATCATAGGGTAACCCCTATTGGGGAGTCATGCATCACATATGGGGAGAGGGTCAAGATGATCGTTTACTTTAGTTTTTAATTTTAATTTAATTTAATTTCTAAAATAAACCCTTCCCTAAGGTTTGACCTGCACAGTTTTCCAAACTCTTCCCAAACTCTTCAGTGTAAAGTGTGAGGCTACTACCTCAAAAACAACACCCTATAGGTTAGTTTCATGGTTTAGAAAACTGTGTTCTTCCTATGTTAAATTCCACTGCCCCCATTATACCAGGTCGCATGGTCTTCGGTAGTGGGCTTCACTATATCAGAAAAACAATGTTCCATTTTTAGCTATTAAAAACATAGTTTTTTTGGGTCCTTCACTCCCAAAACTCCTTGATCCAATAAGAAAACATAATGAGCCCTCATCCAAGTCCAAAACCATTTTTCTTATAAGGTACCATCATTCGGAATTCAGTTCTGAGTCTCGGTCTTAAATTCTGCTAATTCAGTAGACCAAAAAGTTCTAAAACCTTCATATTTTATTCCAGTTCAAAAACATGGGACTCTATGATATCCCCACCATAAATATTCTCATTCTCTAGAATCCTTAAAAATAAATAAACCATCGCCCAACCAATAAAGGTTGTTAAGTCCCATGAAAATGGTATAATTTTTTTTCTAACACCTAACACACCTTTAGTAACTTCTTATGAAGTCTACACTTAAGCCATTATAACCTGATCCAATACTCATTTTTCAACTGAAACATAGAAATTGAACCTTCATAGAACCATTTAGATAGATAAATAATGGATCCATTTTTACAATAAACATTAGGCCCAAGGTTCTCCCTACCATTGGTATTAACTTATAGAAGGTTCCAATTCTGATCCAGCGTACCTCCACTGTCAGAATTTCCATACAAAGAATGCCTCTAAGCATCATAACAAAACTACTAAAATTATTTCATTTAAAAGGAATGGTAAAATCTCAACAGAAATAATAGAAAATGGATGAAAAATATTTCTCATAATACACAACCAACCATAAAACCACACTTTCCTTCAACTAGAAACTTTCTTTAAAATGGTTCCATATGACTGTAATCATTGAACAAAAGAGAGGGAAATAGTCTGTCCACTTGGTTGACTTACCTCAAAGTTGCCCGACTAAAGCTTTTGGTACAATTCAAAAGAATCTAGTAGAGTTTATGTGCCCAACCAAGGATTTCCTACCTAGGATCCCAAGAATCACTCAGGACTTATCAAGCCTAGATAAAAACCACAAATTAGTCTATAATACTATAAAGATCACCCAATAATCTCAATAGATTAAATCTTCAGGGCATCATAAGACCAGCACTCACATAGTGTATCTCAAATGACTTTACCATACGAGACATTCTCATCACTAAACATAATACAAAAAGAGTATTTAAAAGGTTTCCAATCAAACATACCAAACTACTCAAAAGAAGAATAGTCAAACCACAACTAGTTTACTTCAAGGAAGAATCTTGACTTCACCTATCGACACGTCATTATAATGGAACATAAGCCTTTACCTCATAAGGAATGTTGGATCATTCAACAGAACAACAAATTCTATCCAAGACCCACAATGATTCACAAGGGTTATATAAACAACCAACCTCATCAATGTCATGTTGTCGTGGAAGAACCAAGATTTACAAAACCCAATAAACTAGGGGTTCTATGAAAACCAACCATTTCCAAATGTTCATTCTTGGTTGTGTTCCATCTACATGGTAGATAATTTAATTACATAAACAGAAACAAAACTCCCTGCCTTAGGAGTGTCCTAGTTGTCAAAGGTAAATAAGATAAACTAGCCTCTCACAAGAGGGATAGTAAAAAAACACCTTAATCAAACATGTGATGATCCTCTGAGTAACACTCATGTATTTTAATGCAATGAGATCAGCATTTCGAAACACCAAAGCCTTTATAAAATCCATCCCTATCATTTGGAGGATCATGATTATTTATCTCTCAGGTCATTGTACTTGGAGATGATCTGAGACCATACTCAACACCACAATAAATGTATTTCATAGGTGTATTGCCTCATATGACCAATAACCATGTTTATGACATATCATGTTGTCCATCACCAAGGAAAAAACGTGAAACGAATTAAAAAATAGCCAAACATCATTGAGGCATGTCTAACCAATTGAAACAGATCATTTCTTGATGATCATGCCCATATCAAGGGTCAATGATACCATGACCACCCATCAAAACAAGGTAATCATTAGAAATAGAATATCATATAAGGGACAATGGTACTTGAATGACACCAAACGTCTGAAAACTCATAGTAAAATTAAGGAAAAAATATATAAGGGTGGTACCTACCATGGGGTTTCCCTTTATGAAGAACAAAATCAACCATAACACTAGGTCACACTAAAGGAAGTCACTAGGATCAAATGATGATCATCAAGACATTTCTCAGAAAATAATTCCTACAAAAAATGATCATGCTTCCATTCCAAGGAAACTCAAATGGGAAATCAACCTACCATTACATGAGGGTTTTAAATAGATTAAATCACTATAGGTTCCATTTTCATTCCCCTTATATTTAATAACATTTAATCATTAATCATCAAAAGATTTAATGAAAAAATCAAGTACCATGTTTCAAAAAAATCATGAGGTACTTGATTTTAACTAACACCCCAATGGAAAAACATGCATGTTTTATAAAACCCCTTTTAACCATTAAATATTTATTAACATCCCATCATAAGTAATAAATTTATCACATAAATTCATTTTAACATATAAGGTTACTTATAAAGGTCCCACCAAGCCAACATTGGTTCTCCAGAAAGCATCCCAATAGTAGTTTCTCAAATAATTTAAGTTCAAGCACCCAAAGAGTTCATCTAAAAATAAACATTCCCTAACTGGCCTACATGGGTCCAGTTGTGCCTTTATAATTTATCCATTTTATTTCAAATTAATACAAAATAACTTTTTCATTTATAAACATTTTACAGAGCTTCATGCCATTACATTTAATATGGGTTTCAATGTCCCAATTTATGAAGTACCCATACACTTCATGGATTGAAAATTGGAACCAATTAATCAATATAAACCTTAATTACGAATTCAACATGATGACATAAAATGTTCACATTATATGGGTGGCCATATACCACCCTATAAAGCTCTGATACACTTTATAGTTTGAAATTTAACTCTAATTTACAAACCTATTTACCTTTTCATTTAAATTTTAATTGTCTTTTACAATGGTTCGAATACACAGGTTACCTTTTCCTAGTTATAAGGTACATAAAAACCTTAGAATTGAAAACTTCCTTCTATCATACTTGTAACCATTTCCTTTAAAAAATAAACCAATAATATATATCAAGGAATTCTATCTTGTCATTGTAAGAATCTCACACATAGAAACATGATGAAATCACATAAGCATGTAATTGAATCACCGAAGCATGTTATAACTAGAACTAAACAAAGAAGGAATACTAATGAATTAACCCAAAACGTATAAATATAAGCACGGAATGGCACTGAAGGTACAAAATCCATTCAAAAGGCAACCTATATATACAACTACATGACATTGAATTGTGCATGGAATGTGAATTTCTATGTGCCTAGTTTGATGCATGATATTAAAATTCATTTCCATACTAGACGATGGGTAAAATTCCATAAAATTCCATAAATTATAAGCATTGGAATATGCTCTATTCACTCAAAGTGAAATCATATCAACTGTAATATCAAACAAAAAGAAAAATAATTTCCATCCCTTCCCACTAATTCATTTCCTATACCCGAGGTGATCAATCCCAAGAAGGGATATTAAACAAGAACCAACACATTCCCAGACTCTTTCCTACCAACCCAAAATATTAATACAGAGGAAAAATTACCCTCTAATACCACTTTGTTTCATCCCAACCTGACTTATGAGTATGCCATTCACTAGACTGTTTGGTCACATGGCCTCAAGTGTATTTCCATATATGGAACATGATGGTGACTAGCACTAAAGGTCTTAGTAGGTGATAGTGGGGATACTATACCCTCTTATCAGAGTTTCACAATAATATAACAGAATATATAATAACATGAAATAGTGGAAGTAGAAAATACTAGTGATAAAGAAGCACAATACAGATTTTATTTAACTTAATAAAAGTGGTCAATTCCAGTTTATAAAACAGGCTCATGCATAGCATGATAATGATACATAACCAAAAGTAGAAAAAAATAAAACAAGCCTTTAAATACAGTACAAAATAATGAAAATATTGAAAACTGCCATAGGTGATCTTCATGATAATCTTGAGCTCCATATTGTTCTTTTCCTCCAAACTCCCTAGTATAAGAAATACAACAAACAACTTAGAGCCAACAAATATAAAGTCTACTTGGGTACCAAGGATACCTAAGCAGGGCGAAAGATATAAATCTCAATAGGCCAGTACCCACCGATTTATAGACCAATCCACATAGTGAAATATAAATTAAATAGTGTCCATACATTAAAAAATAAATTATGTAGTACAATTTAACTAAATAACCAAGTAACATATTCAGTCCTCGGTTGGGGTCTAAACTTGTAACCAATTTTTTTTTGAGTATTACCAATTTATAGATAAGTCACTTCTTAACAATAGTGAAGGTTCCAAGATGTAACAAGGAAACATATAATGAAATTTAATAAAGAAGTTCCAAGGTAATAACAAAGGAAATATATACCTCAAGGGTTTCCAACTCAGTTAGAATTGTAGCCTTAAAGGGGTGAGAGTGTAATCCAAGGAGCATAGTCCAAGGACTTCTACTATAAAACTCTTACCGAGTCCAAGGAGTTCATACAAGGTAAAATAGGTTTATGTAATGACTGGGCCACATAGGATGTAGCCATGGAACAAACTTGTTAATTTTGGATCCAAGGTGTGTATCCATGTCATCCCACTACTGGGTCCAAGGCGTTCATCCAAGTTAAAATGGGGATAAGAAATCACTGGGGCCTATGGGCTTTAACCATGGAACCTAATTTTCAATGATGGATCTAAGGAGTGAATCCAAGGCATAAAATAGTACTAAATTAAGGATCCTATAGTTTCATACAACTCATCCAAAGTTAGACAAGGATTGGGTTCTAGGTGGGTCTCAACCTATGAAAGTTTTATCCTTGAATTAGGAATGGGGTCCTCAAGTGCTCAAGGAATTCCATTGGGAATCCAATGTGAGATCAAGCCAAGACACTCCTACATTTATAACGATTCTTAAAATATTCCATTTGGTTCAAGAATTTCATTTCATTAGTGTGAAAATTCCATGTAGCTTGAAACCATTTAATCAAATCATAATTAATTGATAAGTCCATTTGGTTCAAGCATTTCCTGTCATTGGTGTGACAAGGTCAAGTAGCTTGAAACCATTCATTTAATACACATAATGAATTTTAAATAATCAAGGTTCTATCTGATAACATCCATTAAAATGTTATTGGGTGCTATGGAAATGAAACCTATTATCCAATTACATTTAATATGGCAATGTCATATACTTAGTATACTAGCCAATTTCTATTTGACATTTAATTATCACATTGTATCGCTTAACATAGGTAGTTCAATCGGTTATCATACATGGTATTTTCCATTATTAAATTCACAAGATAAGTCAAACCATTTATAATAGAAAATATTACCCTTATAAAGGTTAAGATAGGCACACTTGAATGGTGGCATAAACATGTCAAAACACTAAAACAGAATGTATGAATAAACATCAGACATGGGTAAATAAAACCTAAAACATGGAGAAGAACTTAGAAGGACACTTGGTTATTAAATATTTTAAAACGGGAAAATCTGTTTTCTAATCCCATTAGGGGTTGTGTCCTAAAAATGACATTTTTCAAACATAACGTCATGGAAGAAATCAAATCAGTACAACAAGCTAAACAAACATCAAAATTAAAATCGGTACAGTTTATGTTGAAAACATCAAACCTCCATTATAGAGGTTTTATTATAAATCATGATATTTCTTATCACACATATCATTTATTACATTTTTCATTTAAATCATAAAACATACTGAACTAATATTTAAGAGGCATTTATTCCAAATACATGACTACATTAATTAAAATCTAACAAAAATGCAATAAGAAATTAATTGATGAATTAATAGAATTTTAGGACTTATAAAGGGACCCTACCTTAGGGAGGAACTGAGACAACACTAAATTGGCACGTGAAAGATTTGGTGGCATCAATCCAGAACTACCCCTCACATACATGTATATACATATATTTAAATATATATACATCCTTAACCCAATGCACATTTTCCCCATGCCATGATGGAGTACATACATGGAGGATTATATATATTTATATGTATACATACAGATGTTTGTTAGAATGGACCTTCAATATTGATTAAATCTCCATAAAATAAATGCTTGAAAGGCATTGGACACCTAAAACCACCTAGCATATTCCAAAGCAATACAAATTAATTACTATGGAGGTTTAAATAATTAAATAACATAAATTATATAATGTGACAGAGAGAACTCGGTTTAATACTAATCCCAAAATGATGTCGGTTGACTGAAACTACCCAAAAAACCTCACCTTCGGTGTTGGTTGCTGGTACTCACCAGAACCTGACCTAAGAGGCCATTCACACACCCTATCAATGGAAGAAACAATGAAAATCAAATTTAACACATACCTAGGGTTTGGATAAGTTTATTAGGTCGACGGGTAGACCATATTGTGGCGAGAAACAAAGAGGAGTAGGAGCTGAGGGCCTTACCTTGGAGAATCTGAGAAGAAATCAAAAGAAATGGTGGATGAAATCGATGATCAAGGGAGATTCGGAGAGGAGTACTTGTGCGTCTAATGGGAATGATTCTCACTCAAATTTACCCAAGAGAAGAAGGTAGAACGGTCCTTGTAGTCTAGCTTGGGTTTTCGAATCCACAGAGACCTAAGAAGTAACCTATAGACACGTACATTATATGGACTGTTTTCGGCTATGAAGTGGCCAACATGGATTGATTTTGGGTGGGTTTTAAATATATCTAATTGATTTAATTGAAATCAATTTAAAAGAATGATTTGATCCTAGTTTATCGCTCGGGGTGGATTGGACGTATTTCCTTTTTAATGATTTCAATTTCTTATATTTGAGATGGGTTAATTTAAGGAGATAAAACAACATCATCACTTACCGGTTTAATTCCTACACCTTTTAATACTAATCACCTATACTCTTGAAGGATCAATGTTTTGAGCACTTCAAGGTAAAGGTTCGTATTAGCACTTAAAGTGTGTGAACTTAAATTCAACAAGGACGATGGAGTTTAAAAATCATCAAATAAAAATCTCAATTAAAGAAGTGATTATATATTAATGAGGTGATAAATAACATCCAATCCAGACCCTTGATACTCCCTTGGATCGACCCATAAGTGGGTTATCCCTCCATTGATTCTATGGTTTCAATGGAAGCGGAAAGTAGACTCGTGAGGGAGGAAATGGAGAAGTAAAAAAAAGGCAATAAAATAACAATCACTCCACCATTGTGTGATAATATCACAAGGTTTGGAATGAAAAAGTTCACACCGTGAACCAAAGGTATAAAAATGATAAGGAGAAGAACAGAATAATAAGAGAAGAAGAACTTTTATTAAGAAACAAGGATGATTTAAAACAACTTACATGTGGAAGATAAATTTGAGACAACAAAACCGCAGAAAAAAATTACAATGAAAGAAAGCTCCCATGATCTTTCAATCCTCAAACACCACTACCTTAAATAGTCATTTTTGAGCCCTTGGGTAGAGCCTCCAACAGTCCAAGTCTCCTCAATTAATTATGGTATGCCATAGGTGGGTGGAAAGTAAGGGCGAGTTGATTTTTCCACCCTTGACCCGAGGTGGCAGCCAGCTTTCCTTCACCGAACAAACGTGTCTAGAAGACCTACTAGATTGCCGAATCAGAGTTGTCCATAGAAGAAGAACATGGAGCTCCTGATGTCCTCTAACCGTCTGTAAATGTTGGGCCCCTTTGGAGTTGTGGCTTCCTAGATATGATCAAATAAGTGGTCTGTTTTTCTGAGCCTCAGAATCTGGCCCATAATTGTATCTCTAAATTGGGCCACCTTAATGACCACCATAAGTGCCTAATTATCATTATATCCTGAAGTTTTATTTGTTCCTATACATGTCTTATATCATCCCACGATCTTTGGAATTAATTGGGCATGTATGTTGGGCCCCACATTCTCATCAGTGGGCTGGTGTCCAATCTGCCTTCTCTAGAATTGCTTCCTTTCATCACAAAATATCCCCATCTTCTTCCATGAATTATCCATTTATCCCTGAATGAAAAATGTTAACATTTAAGTGTAGATAAAGTTCACAAAATATCAAATTAAAATATTGATAATTACAATCTTTAGAATCAGATGACTCATTGGGCCTAAATTTGTGTATATTAGGCATGAAGTGCACAAATGATGAGAATGGATGTTCATAATGAAAATGCACTAACTCAGGCCCATAAGATCAAAAATGAACATTTAATACCATTAAAATGTAATTAAAATATATGTTTTTATTGGATAATCACACCCCCCAACTTGAGATTTGATATTCCCGAGCAAATAATTCAATGATTTTATTTGAATTCCTTTCTTCAAACACATTATAACAAACAGTGCTCACAATGTAAACTGCACACAAATATATTTTTATAACCTATAAATATAATTTAAAACAACATGAATTTAAAAGCAGATCCCAATCCCAATCCCATTCCTTTGATTGAATCCATCATCATACTTCATCCAACTCAATTAGGTGTAATGATGTGTTATGAATCACAATAGATATGGGGGTTCATTTTCATTCAAGGGGAAAATCATGGAAGCACTAGGTGGAATCACATTTAATCCTAATATTAGTATTCTTCATTCCTTTTTTTGGATTTTTTTTGGAATATTTCCATAGTAATTTATATTGTAGTTAATCAAATTAACCCATGTAGCAAGACTTTGCTGATGACTTCCACACTCAAAGGCCTTAGGGCACCAAGTGAAGCCCACATACTCGGGCATCGTCTCGAGTTAACTTAATCAAAAACAAAGTCATATTACCATAAATAGAGATAGATTGAAAAACTTAGGTCTAGACAACTTTGGAGTCCTGATCCCCAAGTGCCGAAAGCATCGCATTTTATCAATCCATTTCTCTACACGCAATTTTTTTTAATTAATTTTTTTTGAATACTCATATTATTCATAAAAATCAAACCAGCCTATGCTATTTATTATGGGACCCCAAAAATTCAAATTAGTACCCCACAGTCTAGAGGACGTGCATTGTGTCATTTTGATTTAATGGATGAAAATAAAAATGATGAAAATTTTCATTGGACAACAAAACTTCCAAAATTAATGCTTTTAAACTTAATCATGAATTAAATTAAGAGTCAAGAAATTAAAAGTTATTTTCTATGTAGTTTTAATGTGATCAAAGATGTTATTATATGAATGATAAAGGAATTTTAATTCTTATTTTTTTATCATTGTTTTTTTTAAACAAACATTTTGTTTAAACACCCCCCAACTTAGAATGAAAATGTCCCTAGTTTAATAAAAATAAAATTTAGAATGGGGTAGAGTAATAAAAAGGGGAGTTCAATAAGGAAATTGAAATATGAGGATCATGGAATGAAGTCACCCGGTGGTTGAAGTTTGATGTTCTTGCTGCTCGAATTATTCCTTTGATATCCATGTCGCTTGCAAAGTTCCCTAGTGGGAAAAAGAAAAACAAAACAAACAAAACAAAAAATACAATATATATATATATATATTTATAATAACGGGTGTAAAATATAAGAATATATATAAAAATTATAGAATAAGGAAGCAAAGGAAGTCGTAGGTCAGTGGTAAGTGTGCGCCCCTGTCACCCTTCGGTCCCGGGTTCGAATCCCCACAGCTTCGCCGGTTGTGACGGGGTTTGCCTCACAACCTACGATGTGGACTTTTTTATTACTATTATATTTTTATTTATTAATTTTTGTTTTTTAATTTTTTAACCTAAAAACACATTAAAAAACAAATTTATGATACATTGTTTTCTTTTTAAATTTCTGGGTAAGGTATTACTCAAGGATCACCCCACATGACACGGATGAATATGGTGCTCCCCTTTCGTACCCATCCATACTCATTATAGAAGAACATGTCAACAGTTTATTTTTATTTTTTTCGAAATATCAAAATGTCTCGTTAACCCTATTTAAAAAATAAAGTTGATTAAAACAACAAAATTATTGGAAACTTGAAAACCATGGGTTGCCTCCCATTCAGCACTTTGTTTAACGTCGTTAGCCTGACATGGACCCTAAATCTATTAATTTTTTCCGGGTTCATAGGTTGGCTCAGTTTACTCAACCTCTATTTCATGTTTATTGAAAGATTCAATGAATGGTTTTAACCTTTGACCATTGACTTTGAAAATGTAACCACTTGTGGGATCTTGAATCTCTACTTCCCCATGGGGGTACACATAATGCACTATTAAAGGTCCTAACCATCTAGACCTTAACATTCCTAGGTGTAAATGAATTTTTGAACAATACAAAAGCACAAGTTTTCCTGGTTCAAAATGTTTGACCTTGATATTCCTAGATTGGTAGGCTTGAACCCTAGCTTTATTGATCCTTGAATTTTCATAAGCCTCCATCCTTAGTTCCTCCAGTTCGTTGAGATCTAATTTCCTTTTTGTTCCGGCCAATGAGAGATCATAATCCATTTTCTTGATTTCCCAAAAGGCCTTATGTTCAATCTCCACTGGCAAATGGCATTCTTTACCATAAACCAACCTATATGGGGACATTCCTAAAATGGTTTTATATGCGGTTCTATAGGCCCAAAGAGAATCTAAGAGTTTCTCAGACCAATCTTTCCTAGAGGGGTTGACAGTTTTTTCAAGAATTTGCTTAATCTCCCTATTCGCTAACTCAAATTGACCATTGGTTTGAGGATGGTATGTAGTGGACACTTTATGATAAATACCATACTTAGACATGAGTGAAGAGAATGGGCGGTTGCAGAAATGGGTTCCTCGATCACTGATTATAGCCCTAGGAATTCCAAATCGAGAAAATATGTTCTCTTTAAGAAATCGAATCACAAATTGATTATCATTGGACTTAGTGGGAATGGCCTCAACCCATTTTGAGACATAATCAATAGCTAAGAGAATATAGAGGTATCCCCTAGAGTTTGGGAATGGACCCATGAAATCAATTCCCCAACAGTCAAAGATTTCAACCACTAAGATGGGAGTGAGTGGCATTTGATTCCTTTTTGTGATGGACCCTACTTGATGACAGCTAGGACAGCTTTGACAAAATGTGTAGGAGTCCCTTGAGAGGGTGGTCCAGAAAAGACCACATTGAAGAATCTTAGCAGATGTTTTCTTAGAGGAAAAGTGACCTCCACATGCCTCACTATGACATAATTTAAGGATGGACTCTTGTTCAGATTCTGGAACACACCTCCTAATGACTTGGTCAGGGTATAACTTATAGAGGTATGGATTCTCAAACACATAGTGTCTAATATCAGAAAGCAATTTCCTTTGAGATTGAGTCCCTAAGAATTTTGGAATGACTCATGTAACTAAGAAATTGTCTATGTAGGCATACCAAGGGAAGTCACTCACAGAGTATAGGTGTTCATCAGGAAATGAATTAGAAACAGAAAGGTGATTTGAGTTGTCTTTGAATTCCATCCTAGAGAGGTGATCAGCTACAAAATTTTCAACACCCTTTTTATCCTTGATTGTGAGGTCAAATTCTTGTAAAAAAAGGACCCACCTAATCAGTCTAGCCTTGGAATCTTGTTTTTGGGAGAGGTATTTTAGTGCAGAATGGTCAGTGAACACAGTGATGGGGGGTCCTAAGAGGTAGGACCTAAACTTATCTAAAGAAAACACAATAGCAAGTATCTCCTTTTCAGTAGTGGTGTAGTTTATTTGGGCATCATTTAAGGATTTTCTTGCATAAGTAATGACATAAGGAGTTTTATCACAACGTTGTCCTAACACAGCTCCAATAGTAAAGTCACTGGAATCACACGTAAGTTCAAAAGGAAGGTTTCAATTTGGATATTTCATAATTGGAGGAGAGGTGAGAGAGGATTTGAGGGTTGAGAATGAACCCTCACAGCTCTCTATCCAAACAAATGGAGCATCCTTTACTAAGAGAGCACAAAGGGGACATGATATTGAACTAAAGTCCTTGATGAATATTCTATAGAAACCAGCATGTCCTAAAAAAGACCTCACTTCCTTGACAGTTTTGGGTGATGGAAGGTGACGAATGATGTCATCCATTGCTTGATCAACTTCAATCCCCCTACTTGAGACCATATGGCCTAGAACCAGTCCCTCTTTAACCATGAAATGGAATTTTTACCAGTTTAGGACCAGATTCTTTTCTTCACATCTTGACAAGACTCTCTCTACATTCTGCATACATCCCTCAAAAGTATCCCCAAACACCGAGAATTCATCCATGAAGACCTCAAGAAAATCCCCTACCATGTTTGAGAAGATTCCCATCATACACCATTGGAAGGTTCCAGGGGAATTGCATAACCCGAAGGGCATGCGTTTGAAAGCAAAGGTTCCTAAAGGACATGTGAATGTAGCCTTCCCTTGATCCTCTAGGGATTCCTCAATTTGATTGTACCCTGAGTACCCATCTAAGAAATAGTAGAAGGTATGACCTGCCACTCTCTCAAGGACTTGGTCAATGAATGGTAAGGGGAAATGATCCTTCTTGTTGAATGAGTTTAGCTTCCTATAGTCAATGCAGACCCTCCATCCACTACTCACACTTGTTGGAAGAATCTCTCCATCCTCTTTTGTTATCACTGTGATTCCAGCCTTTTTTGGAACCACTTGAATTGGGCTCACCCACTCACTCTCAGCTATGGGATAGATGATACCAGCTTTTAATAGTTTTAGAAGTTCTTTCCATACTACCTCCATGAGATTAGGATTGAGTCGTCGTTGAGGTTGACGACATGGCTTTGAATCAGATTCTAGAACAATCCTATGAGTTCAGATAAGTGGTCTAATCCCAGGAATATCAGATAGGGTCCAACCAATGGATTCCTTATGCTTCCTAAGGACATCTAGAAGCATCCTCTCGTGATTGGATTCAAGAGAAGAAGAAATGACAATAGGATGTGTTTGATTTTCCCCTAGGAAAGCATACTTTAGTGCAGTAGGAAGTTCCTTCAATTCAAGATCAGGTTGGTTCAGAATTTCAGCAGAAGATTGGGACATTGGATCAAGATCAATTTCTTTTTTTAGAGTTTTAGATAGGATTGATTCCCTACATGTAGAAGTTTCAGCTACTAGATTGTCTTGATTAGATTTAGGGAAGGAAATTGGAGTGGCCTCCATGAAAGTGGTTTCTTGAAAGGTTTCACTGATTTTTGGACCTAAGACTTTTATATAAGAGCAATTTGAAAATTATTTAATCCAAGGAGATAAACTTCCTTCATATGAACAAAGGAAATCAATCTCATCCTGACTTAAACATTCATCAAATATTCCTTGATGTTCCATGGATTCATTATCAATGCTTCCTATCATGTTTATTTCATGAATGTCTTCATCATCCCCTATTTTTGAGCCTGCATTATAGATGTTAATGTCTAGACTCATGTTCCCAAAGGTGATGGTCATGTTCCCATTTCGGACTCGGATAACAGAGTTGATTGTTGCAAGAAAAGGATGTCCAAGGATGATTGGGGTTTGTTCCTTATTTCATAAGTTTGGATGGTTGTCAAGGACAATGAAGTCAGCAGGGTAGATGAAGTTTTCAACCTTTACCAGAACGTCCTTTAAAATACCCTTTGTAACCCTAATGCTACGATCAACAAGCTGAAGTGTGACAGATGTGGGTTGGAGATCTTCTAGGCCAAACTGGAAGTACACAGCATATGGGATGACATTGACACTAGCACCTAGGTCACACAAGGCCTTGACAACTTTTCTCTCTCCTAGTTCAACATTAATGTAAGGGCAACCCGGGTCTTTCAACTTAGGAGGAATGGTCCCTTGAATGGTGGTACCCAAAAGGACTTGGTTTTTATGTGAAACTTTTCTTTTAAAAGTGCACATGTCCTTAAGGTACTTTGAGTAGGCAGGTATGGTTTGAATGGCATCGAGAAGAGGAATGTTCAATTTGACTTGTGAGAAGATTTCCCTCAATGTTTCATTCAGTTCAGGCTTGGGTTTCCCCCTCATGCGTTGAGGAAATGGTGCAGGTTGTGGGGTTGTTTGATGAAGAGTTGTTTCCTTGACAATGTTATCAGTTTCCTCAGTTTGATCTTGTGGTTCATTTGAATTTTCATCCATGTTTGAATCTTCAGGTGGGTTCTGAATTAGTTGTTCCAGTTTCTCAATTGATTTCCCACTTCTTAAAACAGTCTCATCCTTCAGTTGTTCATGAGTTGTTTGAGCACAACATGACTCTCCCCTTGAATTTGAGGATGGCACCGCCTGAGTATTCATGTGTGCCTTTCCAGTTTTTATGGTTTGAAGTTCTTGTTTTAGGGAAGAGACTTCTGAGTTCATCCTATCCATTTGTTTGCACAGTTGTTCTAGTAGGCTTTGTGGAACAGTTTGGGTGGGTGCTTGAGTAGGTTGGTTTATCCCAGGGGGATATTTTGGAGGTGGGATGGTTTGTTGAAAATGGACCGGTGGCTGTTGGTATTGGATATGTTGGGTTTGTAACTGGTTATAGATTTGGTAGTTCTGATGTGGGTAAGGATTTTTTCCCTGTGGTTGGCTAGGTTGTTGGTTATCTTTCGAACGGAAGCCTGGGTGGTCGTTATACCTTGGGTTGAAGGTGTTTTGGTATTGAGGCTTTTGAAAGTTCAAAGCATTTACTTCCACTGGGGGTCCTCTTAAGAGAACATCCTTGATGGATGGAATGGTTGGGCAGTTGTTTGTCTTATGGTCATGTTTGTCACAAATTGTGCAAACAGGGTCTGCAGTTTGGATTTCATGGACTTTACTAAGGTCTATCTCTTCAACCTTCTTAGAGAGTGTTGTGAGTTTAGACCTAAGGCTTTCCTCTTCTCTAAGTGTATGAATTCTGGTAGTTCTTTGTGGATTTTCAGAATAAGGTGAAGTTCCCCATGGTTGGTTTTGTTTAGAAAGGCTTTCTAGATACTCGTAAGCATCATTTGGGGTTTGTTTTTAAAGGTTCTATTACACATCATGTCAATGAATTGTTTATTCCCTGGACCCAACCCTTCATAGAAAATTCTCACTTGTTCAGGTATAGAAAAACCATGGTGTGGAACCATGTTTAGAGTGTCTTTGAACCTCTCCCAGGTTTCATAGAATGACTCTCCCTCGATTTCAAAAAAGTTTTGGATACTCTTTTTAAGTGCAATTGTTTTGTGGTGGGGAAAGTATTTTTTTGTAGAATTCTCTTTGTATTTAGTCCCAAGAATTTATGGATGATGGTATCAAATTTATTAGTCAATTTTTAGATCGAACCTTTAAAGAAAAAGGAAATAGCCTCATCTTAGCAGATTCTAGTTGATGTGGGGGACACATGGTTTCTACAATGTCATTGAACTCCTTAATGTGCAGGTATGGCATCTCGGACTCCATTCCATGGAATGTGGGAAGGTGGTTTAGGACATGGGGTTTAAATATGTAGTTGGAATCTCCTATGGAATTGTGTCTAATGCATGAGGGGGAATTGGTCTAGGAAGGTTTGAGGTAGTCATTCATGGTTTGATCAATTTCATTCCCAAAGTTTGGGGCTGCCTCATTTGGGTTTCCATTTTAGTTCCCACCGGGGTTTATGAGTTGGTTTCCTTGAAGACCTTCCATTGAAATTAGATCAATTTTGGACTCTAGAGTATTAGGAATATTATGATATAATGGATTGAGTTCCCTTGGTGTACTTGACTCCCCAACCCCAGGACTATCCACGCTAACTAGAGGTTTTGATTGATCGCGGGTGTAGGCGGACATGCGCCAAAAGAAAAAAACGAGAAAGGGACAAGATAAGAGAATATGGATAAGAAAAGAATAAATGGGGTAGAATAGAATGGGTGTTTAGATTACTTACTTGGGCCCCCATAAACGGTGCCAAAATTTGATTCTCGCTCAAATTTACCCAAGAGAAGAAGGTAGAACGGTCCTTGTAGTCTAGCTTGGGTTGTTGAATCCACAGAGACCTAAGAAGTAACCTATAGAAACATACATTCTATGGACTGTTTTTGGCTATGAAGTGGCCATCTTGGATTGATTTTGGATGGGTTCGAAAGATATCTAATTTATTTATGTGAATTCAATTTAAAAGAATGAGTTGATCCTAGGTTATCACTCGAGGTGGATTGGACGTATTTTCATTTTAATGATTTAAATTTCTTATATTTTAGATGGGTTCATTTAAGGAGATAAAACAACATCATCACTTACTGGTTTAATGCCTACACCCTTTAATACTAATCAACTATACACTTGAAGGATCAAAGTTTTGAGCACTTCAAGGTAAAGGTTCGTATTAGCACTTGAAGTGTGTGGCCTTAAATTCAACAAGGACAATGGAGTTTAAAAATCATCAAATAAATATTTTAATTAAAGAAGTGATTATAAATTAATGAGGTGATATATAACATCCAATACATCCCCTTTATACTCCCTTGGATCAAAACATAAGTGGGTTAGCCCTCCATTTATTCTATGGTTTCAATGGAAGCGGAAAGTAGACTCATGAGGGAGGAAATGGAGAAGTAAAAAAACGCAATAAAATAACAATCACTCCACCGTTGTGTGATAATCTCACAAGGTTTGGAATGAAAAAGTTCACACCTTGAACCAACGGTATCAAAGTGATAAGTAGAAGAATAGAATAATAAGAGAATAAGAACTTTTATTAAGAAACAAGGATGATTTAAAACAACTTACATGTGGAAGATAAATTTGAGACAACAAAACCGCAACATAACATTACAATGAAAGAAAGCTCCAAATATCCTTCAATCCTCCAACACCACTGCCTTAAATAGGAAATTTTGAGCCCTTGGGTGGAGCCTCCAACATTCCAAGTCTTCTCAATTAATTGTGGTAGGCCATAGGTGGGTGGAAAGTAAGGGAGAGTTGATTTTTCCACCCTTGAACCGAGATGGCAGCCAACTTTCCTTCACCGAACAGATGCATCTGGAAGACCTTCTAGATGCAGAATCAGAGTGGTCCATAGAAGAAGAAAATGGAGCTCCTAATGTCTTATAACCACCTGTAAAAGTTGGGACCCTTTGGAGTTGTGTATTCGGATATATGATCAAATAAGTAGGCTGTTTTTCTGGACCGCCGAATCTGGCCCAGAATTGTATCTCTAACTTGGGCCACCTTAATGACCACCATAGAGGCTGAATTAGCATTATCTCTTGAAGAGGGATTTGTTCGTATACATGGATTCTAGCATCCCATGAATGTTGGGATTAATTGGGCCCGTATGTGGGACCCCACAGTCTCATCAGTGTGCTGGTGTCCAATCTGCCTTCTCTAGAATTGCTTCCTTGCATCACAAAATATCCCCATATTCTTCCATGAATTATCCATTGATCCCTGAATGAAAAATGTTTACATTTAAGTGTAGATAATGTTCCCAAAATATCAAATTAAAATATTTGATAATTATATTCCTTAGAATCAGATGACTCATTGGGCCTAAATTAGTGTATATTAGGCATGAAGTGCACAAATGATGAGAATGGATGTTCATAATGAAAATGCACTAACTCAGGCCCATAAGATCAAAAATGAACATTTAATAACATTAAAATTTAATTAAAATATATGTTTTTATTGGATAATCAGGGAACCCCCTTGGGGCATCACATGTCGCGTATGGGGGAGAGGGTGAGTATGAGTGTTTATTTTAGGTTTTAATTTTATTTTATTTTACTTTAATTTAATTTCTTAAACATATCATTCTACATGGTTTCACCAAAACGGTTTTCCAAACCGTGTGCAAACCATGCAGTGTACAGTGCGAGGCTACTGCCTCCCAAATCAAACCATGTGGGCTAGGTTCAAGGTTTAGAGATTCGTGTTCTGTCTATGTGTAATTCCACTACCCCCCCCCCCCCCCGCCCCTCTAAACCAGGAAACACAATTTCTTGTAGTGGTCCACACAGTTTCAGAAAAACAGTACACCCTATACATCTCTTCAAAAGTTATCTTTTCTGGTTCCATCGCTCCTGAAACTCCTTGCACCACTCGAGAAACATAACAGAAAATCATCAAATTCCAAAAAAACTCATTTTTATAATATTCCAACTCTCTTAATTACATTCTATATATTGGTTTTAAATTCAGTTCATTCAATAAATCAAAAAGTTTAAAAACCTTCATAATATCGTCCAGTTCCAAAAAGTAGGACTCTAAGAAAAGGAATCTCTCAACATGAAGAAATAGGATATTAAAATAAGAACATTATCATTTTACTTTACCTACTAAGAATTCAATGTTTTTTTAACTTGTCCCATATTCATAGTTTTTTTATGGTTAACTTTCTCATGACCATGTTCTCTATAACTCTCTATCTTTTCTTGGGTGTTAGTTTTATTCATCCCTGTAAATGTGTTCAATTCTCAATAATTGTTTTCTAAATGGAAAAATAGTTATGCATTATTCTAGATGACCTAAAAACATACATTTTTTCTCAATTCAAGTGGCAGTGTTATTAACCCTTATTATGATCTCGGATTTCAACAATGGTATATTTCACTATCAAAACCCTATATTTTAAGCATGAGTTAAAATTTCATCGCTGAGAAGTCATAATGGGTGGAAAATTTAATCTCATGATATATTTTTAAAATAATACTATGTTTGATAGCTTATAAAATACAGAACATCGATCATAAATGAACCTAATGATATTACTATATAATGTGACCCTTATAACCTAGTTGATAAATTAGAGAGTATAAATAGAATTATCAAGATTTGACAAACTTGTAGTGTTGTTCTTTTCAATAAAAATTTATTTATTTATTAATATTAAGTAATCAAATTTTTTTTTAAAAATACATTGTATTATTCAAGAAAAATTTCTTCAAATAAAATTTATTGATTTTTATGAGAAAATATAATACATATTTTTTCAATTATTTAAAAAAATTATTTGATAAAAATAATATAATTTTCTAAATTATCATATCAAAATTATCTTACTGTGAAATTCTAATTTTTTTTGAAAATATTGATTTCTCAATAAATAGTGAAAATTCTATTTTTTATTAAAAAATGTATTTTTCTAATTAATTAGAATGTCAAATTATATTACGGATCAGAAATAAAATTTTGTGATATTTTTATATAAAATATTACAATTATGGTTTTGTAAATTAAATTTATACTTGATCTTAGTATAAAAATATTTTATAGTCAAATTAGGAATTTTTATGAAAATATTTCTCATCGCCGTTTTCCAATTTAATTTTAAATTAATTTCATTCAATTTTTTATAATTTTGAAATTTTTTTTCCATATATGTAATTAGTGGGTAAATGTTTTTTAAATTAGGCCCTTTTATTTGTGCGAAATATGAATATTTTCCGTCATAATTTTAATTACAAACATAAAGTGTAATTTGGGTAATTAAAATTAATAATATAATTATAGGATAAAAACACAGCCCTAAAAATTTCATTAATTATATTTTAGTAGTATATATAATCCATAATCTTCTATAATTAAAATATTTTTCATTTTTTTCCATTTGGAGGTTATTATAACCTTTATATTATTATATTTGAAGAAAATTCAAAACTGTCTCACTCTTGTTTTTAATAACAGTAATATTTTTATCACTCGAAAAAATATATATATTCTTGGTTCTAAATATTAATTTGGAATATAAATTATTTATATTTATCATGGTAATTCATTTTTAATTTTTAGTGTAGAAATAATTACATTTAATTATTACACAATGCTGACATGATAACTCTTCATATAATGGATTAATAATATAAATATTTTTAAAAATATTAAAAGAATTATAATTTTAAAGAAATAATATGAAAATGAATTTTATAGAAAATTATATCATATAATATAGGTTTAAATTCATAGTATTCAAATTCATTTTTTGTATTGAATTATTTATTGTCATTATGAATGAATAGTACTAAAGATGTTTTTAATGATATTATTTAATAAATAAAAAAATTAGTAAATTATTTAAAAAAATTTAAAAAAAATGGCATAATTAGTATAATATGGTAAATGAAATCATCCATGGTCCATTTCAGTGTGTTTCTTCATTTTTTTAGTATCATTATCAACCCTTAATGTATAGAAAACACAAATATAATGAAAATTATAAAGGGTTAATAGGGGATAAAACTAAGTGTTGTTAGTAAATATGTGATTCAAACTTATACATATTTTATTTAATTAGATTATTTATACTTATACTCATCATATCATTAAAATAAATTTGGTTTTAGACATTTCGAAGTGAATAATAATTTATTTTAATTTATTGTTTGCATAAATTCCAATAGTATGTATCCCCTCTATTATAAAAGGGTATATCTTCTTCTATTTACCAAAAACATAAAAAAACATTGTTTTTTGCCATAATTTTACAAGATAATCCTTTAATCCCCCCACATTGTAGATAAGCAAATGACATTTTTCAAAAAAATAGTTATAGTTTTAGACAACATGTTTATGTTTCATTTCATATTCCACTTCCCTCAAATATTCTTCAACCATGATAAAATTATAACACTAGTATAATAAATATAATTATATGTCATTATTTTAATTGAATAACCCATTTTTATCTCATATTCCATCAAATAAGAAATAAAAGTTCCATTCATCTGTATGGTGGACTACAACCTCACGTACTGATGTAATTTGGTTTCCATCATCGCCTCTCATGGATGGATTATAATGAAGGAATTATTTATTAAATACTACACACAAAAAATACATATCATTATATAAATATAATATTCCATTTATCTTATTTATTTTCTATTAACTAGAAAATGAAAATTCATTTGTGAATACATGTAGCTACCACCTCCACAAAGCGATGTGACTTTTTTTCTTCAAAAAATCACAAAGATGATTCATATAAGTATATTTATAAAATTAATATCATATTTATGATATTGTGATAATTATAGAGATATAAACTAATACTTTCCCTATTAATACTGATCGTTGAAAATTGAAACGTTACTCTGCGTACGTATAACCCATCATCTCCATGATTGTAACATAGTTAATTTTTCATAACCATAATTAATGGATGGATTTAAAATTATAATTTATATATATAAATGATAACTAATTCATGATTATTATTCTATTGATTATGGAATAAAGATATCTTTGACCAGTCAACCTTCTAAAGTCATTTTGGACTAAAGAACAAAATATATCAATGCATCTGATGTAAAATTAAGTAATTTTTATAAAATTTTAGTAAGTGAGATTAAAGGAATAATAAAATTGAAAAAATGTTCTCAAAAAATAACATAATTAGTATAATTTTAATATTTAGGATGATAAAAATTTTATATGATGAGTCAGACTCGTGGTAAGGGACTTTCCTTTAAAACCCTCTTTTCAGGTTTCCCGTAAAATTATTTTTCATCCATGCCCATATTTTTGTAAAAAATTATCACTACTGGAAATCTGACCTTTCCCAGTGCTTCTATACCAACAGTTTGTAAAAACCATTGGTATAGGTTCCCTTTCCCAACAGTTTGGCTAAACCTTGCCCCAGAATAAAAATCTAGAATCAAAATCTATATAAACGGTTGTCAAAACCGTTGGTATAGGTCTATACCAACGGTTGTCAAAACTATTGGTATAGGTCTATACCAACGGTTTTGACAACCGTTGGTATATATTCTTTGATTTTTTATCATTTCTTCTTACCCAGAGCATTATATAAATCAAAATTTAAAATCATTATGAGAGTACATATATATATTTATGTAATTATATTCACAAAAGTCATGTTAGGTTAGTGGTTAAGTCGTTGAATAATAAACTAGGGGTCCTGGGATCAAATCTGAGCGAATGTTTTTTTTTGAAATACATATACCAATGGTTCTATAACCGTTGGTATAGATTTTCATATTAATTATACCAACGGTTTCCAAAACCGTTGGGATAGGTCTATACCAACGGTTTTGGGAAAACCGTTGGTATAGACCTATCCCAATGGCTTACTTGGCAACGGTTCTCCAAACTCTTGGTATAGTCTATACCAATGGTTTGGAGGCGTATACCTACAGTTCCAAACCGTTGGTATAGGTTAGTTTTCCAGTAGTGTATCCCTGATTTTTTATGAACAAAGATGATTTACAAATGAAATTTGTTATCTCTGTTTACTTTGTTTCAATTTTTTTAAAGTGAATATTTTTACGTAATTTATTAACATTATTTACAAAATGAATAAAGTAATGTTCTATTTTAACATATACGGTGACAACATCTCGTTTACCACAACCATATACATTATTTCATCTTTGGATTATAGTATAAGATTTAATGTTTTTTTCAAATAGAAATGAAATTCACCTATATTATAGGAATTTTAGTTTTGAATGTTGGGTTTTAAACCAAAGGGCCATATCAATACACAAAATATAATTATTGTTGGTGTAATGAAGGTTTTATGTTATATGATTTTACATGATATGAATATGTTATATTTAATTGGAATAATGTATTATGAGGGGTGGTTCCATTATAAACCCTGGATTAGTGTTTCTATTATAAACCAATGATGGTAAGTTATTTTATTAAGAATGGATGGGTGGTTCCGTGATAAACCATGATTGGCTTAGATAGTCACCAATGCAGTGGGTAAAATGAAGGAGTTACCCAATTAGGTTTCTCCAAAGAAATTATGGTAATATACTATGATAGTTATTCTCAATATGGTATGTTATTATCCGATTAGATTTCCTGTAAGATATTACTGAAATACATGGCAGTAGTTATTTTTTCTATAACCATGATGGTTATTTCATGTGTATCCATGAGGGTTGGTGATCATATGATTAAATAAAATTATTTGGTACCTTTTATCAATGAAATGTATATCTTTGTAAAAAAATATTATAATTTTTTCATGATTTCAATGAAATCATTAAGAGTTATATTTTTCCTTAATTTTTTATTATGAAATGTTCTATTAAACACATTAGGGAGAGAACTGTGTTTCCAAGGTAAATACATGTTTATTTTAAAACCCTAAAGAATTTTTTTTAAATGAATTTATTTTAATATCTATTCATAAGGTTGATGGATTTGTAATGGAAAATAATATATCAAATTAAAATCCAGTAATATTTTTCATGAAAATTAGTCATTTTAAAATTTTCAGTTTATTTGGGGGGAATGTATATTGTGTTAAGGTTTACACCTTGTTATATAGGGATTTTTATGGAATAAATATAACCTAATTCCCTAAAATAGTACACCTAAAAAATATTTTTTAGTTGAAGGAAGTGGATTATAGTTTAAATTCACTTGAATATATATGCATAAGGTTATGTACTTATACATTACTCCATTGATATAGTACCATTTAATTATTTTTATGGGATACAATGTAATTAAACACTTTATTAGGATGAATATGGAAGGATGAATATATTTTCGATGGTGCATCATATTATGATCATGTAATTTTTGATTTTACTAAGATATCTCAAAGTATATATAAATCTTATGAAAGTAATTATAGGTCCCAAAACGAGATTATAGTTGGGTATAATGTGTCCTAGAATGTATCATATTGGTATGCAATATTACTTTTTGTTTAGAGATTTATGTTTTCATTTGGAACTAGGGGGATTTTCTATTTTATGTTCTAAGACAGAGAGGTGTCTTATCAGTTGTGTGTAAACTTCAGGCTAAAAATATTCAAAAACTTGTTTCATATGTCTTAACATCTATATTATTTTCAAAATACTTATCATGTTATTGGATTCTATAGTGTAGTAAATTTAGTGGAAATTTATAACTATGAATAGAAAAGTTATCATTGGTTATTTATACCATTGTTACATGTTTTTTGGAGGCATAGGCGTTCATAGGGTTAATGAATATGGGTGTTCAATACCAATACATATTTTATTTTATTTTTCTATAAAAATTGTGATTTTTTTTAAAATTATACCTTTTTAATATAATAGATCATGTATTCGATTCCATTTCATGATAATTATTGAATCTTTTAAATGGTATAATGTATTAAATGGTTGTGTAATCTATATTTTGTTAAATTTTATTTGTAATTTTTTTTGATATTTTACCATATTCAAATTAAGATTTGTAATTTTTAATTTTTGTATCCCTAAAATAAAAATTTGAGCATTCAATTTGATTATGCAAGAGATATATTACCTTGGGTGGAGATTTGGTAATTTTCAATGGTGGATGGAATTTCCCATAAATGATTAGGGATAGTGAAAATTTAATTCCTATAATTTATTTATTCAGTTATGTAATTGATGTTTAATAATTTATTTTTATAGGATTAATATTATGGAATCTGATATATTTTATGTGGTTGTAATGACATAGAAATATTAAAGAAAGTGGAATATTTTTTCTGATTATAAAATTTAATATTATAGTATTATAAAAAGTGGTTAAATTTATAATTTACATATTAGAATTAGAGAATTAAATAGATGTTATTGATTATAATTAATGGGAGAGATTAATGAATTGAATCTAATGAACTGATTTTCCACTTGAAATAATTTTTGAGGGATTTAATATTTTATCTATTGATACATGAATAGTTTTTTTGTTGGCATTTCATGGAAAACATAGAGAGATATGGTTGTATAATGAATGATAAAAAACAATGAAAACCCCTATCAGAGGACTGTGAACATTCATTCATCATGGAATCATGTTAGGATACATATATTTCAAATCCCTTTTTATAAACCTTATGAATATACCATTATTATTTTTCATTATTTGAAAATTATTCCTGATAGTTTGGAATAATGATAAAATTTTAAATTTTAAAAGAAAATTATTGATAAATGTGTGGTTTATGAATTTAATATTCTTGATGAATAACTAAAATAATAATATTAATGGGTTGGTATATTTTTATTAATCTTTCTAATAGTTGAATAAAATATTGTAAATAAAGAGAATTATAATTATAAGTTAATAGAATTTTATGTTATAGTGATGGAGGTGTATTACTGGTTGAAGAATGATAAATATTTCATTTTTTATCAAAGTATTCAGTTGATGTTGTATTCTTCTTGGGATTCAAATATTTTGTATTGGGTAAGTTATTTTTTGTGGAGAATTTTTTTATTACATTTTTCAAATATTTTTGGTACGTTATTAAGTCCTTGTATAATATTTTTAACCCATAGTATTGAATGTTTTTAGAAAATATATTAGTGCTGAGAGGGAGATGTTATTCCATTTTTGTTGGGATTGTGGAAATATGACCTAGGGATCTTGACACCCTCTATGGATTTTTTTAACTTTTTTTAACTATTATTGATAATGTGGTTGGAATTTATATATGTTTTTTACAACGTAGGCATGGTTTCATGGAATATAAGAACACATCCAATCAATGTTCTATAGTAGGGTGATATTTTCCAATAATTTATATGGGTTTTATGAATTCTTCATGGGGTTTCCATCTTAGTATGGGGTAATTCATATTTAGTACAGTTCAAGCATCCTAACACTATTGAGATGTGTTTTTAAGGGAATTATTTTGTAGTTGTGGTGGAAATTTTATTTATTATATGTATATAAATAATCCTATATAGTTTGAATATATTGATCATAGAATATGATGAATGTTATAGTGGATGATGTGGTTTGTTTGAAAGGTGTATTTTGATATGTGTTGGGTAATTAGTGAATTGATTCTAATAATTTTTTCCTATGAATGATTAATGATACTAACATGTTATATTACTTACTAGGATATTATTTCATGTTAACTAAATCAGAATTCATGTATATTATTTATATATTATTATATTCTTTAATACATTTATATATTTGGTTTTTTTATATGAGATAATAAATAAATGCCAGGGATTTGAATATTTTTATGAAATATGATAGATAATTGGGAGTCAATAATAGTTAGTTGGTAGTGATTTATAATTATTATTACAATGATGATGATGAAAATAATGAAAGTGCTGAAAATATAGTTACTCATAGTGAAAATGTGATGATATGTGGTGGTTGTGGAGGTTCATGTCAATGAGTAGACAACCCCTAAAGGGGTAAATGCACTAATAAATTCACATTTCGCATAGTTGTATAGATTACCACCTTATATAGGTCATAGTGGGGAAATTCCTTGATGATAGACACCCAAAAAACTATCTAGATCCCCATAGTTTTGATATTGGCAGATCCCACATGTGTATATAAGGAGTTCCTATTAGATGGATAACTATTTATTTATAAATATAAACAAGTTTATTTCCTTATTGTTTGATATTAATTTTTTTATGGATGTAAACTTCGAATATTAACTTTTTGTAGATAAATGTTGGGATGTGGGATCACTACATTATGATATTGCAGTGATATTTGTACAAGTGGAAAACAACTATATTCTATGATGTTGATCGATTGTGATGATTATATAGTGGTATTTTTATGTTGAAATGTGAAGGTGAAACATTTATTGTCATAAAAGTGTGATGATATTGTAATATGTAATATAAGATTTTTCATTATATAATTTTAGAGTATTTTTATTGATAGATTTTGTTTTGGTTTTTTCCTTTCACTAATGCATAATTATTCTCAATTCAAATAGAAAAATGATTGTTTCGGGTAGGTATCTACATTTTATATTTATATAATTATAATTGAGTTCGATAAAATATTTCTAAACATCTAGATGGGATTTTGGGGGGTATGAGTAAAACTTATCTCTAGACATGGCATACTAAATGGAGGTGTTTTTTGTGTTATATCTTGTTTCATGTATATAATAGATGATAGATTTGTGGGGTTTATCATTTAAGTAATTTATTTTCATGAAATAAAATATATGGATATAAAATATTAATTATTTTAGTTAAGAATAAATTATATTATTTATCAGGAAGTTGGGTGTCATTTATAAATTGTAATTCCTTCCATATATATATGGTAATAAACCCTTGGTGATATTCTCCAACTTGTGTCCCACTAAATGTAGTTTTTAGGGGTTACACTCAAAGTCATAAAAAACATAGTTGGAGACCAGTTGGGGGTTTTTCATGATAAATTCCATGGATTTATATATGTTTAGTAACAAATTTAATGAGTATCCTAGGTGGAGATACGATATATCTTAAGTCATGACATCTATGACATAAAGAATCATTTACAGGAACCAAAAGGAAGCATGAACCTGTATTTGAGTTGATTAATATTCCAAGATAAATTATAAAATATTTTTCATTATTTTTAAAAAATAATCCAGGGTAATATATTATTCATTTTATAAAAAAAACTAGAGGAATGGAATCATGGATTTTAATTTCTGATGTTTATTGAGGGGTCAGGTGTGAGAGTGAGAAAGGGGGTCCAAAAGTGGATATTTAACACTGTAACAAAGAAGAAAATGAATTAATGGAAGTTTCATGATGGTATATGTTAATATTTAACTACAAAAAAATATTGTATTCATCATACAATATGGTCAGAGTCATGTGGTGCATTGTTGTTCCTATATAAATACTCAGTTTTTAGTGAAAATGATAGTGGGATAACACATGATGAATTATAATACATCATATAATATAGAAAATAATGTAAAAAGGTATTAAAATATGATATTATATGTCATATTTGAAGAGAGAATATATCGTATAATGAAATAAAGAGTACAGGTAGTGATAATGGTGTATCTGAGTTATGAGGAAGGTATAAGTAATGTTTTATTGGTCACATGGAATGGAACTAAATGTGATATAAAATTTATATTTCAAAAATGGTATAACACTAAAAGTAATTATGTTATTAAAAAATAATTCCATGAATAACCACATATCTAAATTGGAAAAATAGCGCTTTGAAAAGAATAATTATCCCATCTTAGGTGGATTCATCAAACTTTTATCTCATCTCAACTATATCAGTAAAAAACTACAATTATGGATCATCACTCATGGTATTAATATTAATCTAGTATGTAAATAAATTAATTTTATCCATGGATTCGAAAATCCCATTTAACCCATTTCAAATATGGTGGAAATGTTTTTAAATTTACTAAGCATTCATCAATATTTAGAAGAATAAATATCTCATCTCAAGTAAGCCATTAGAATTTTATTATTCTATTTTGAAATACATAGATTATCTTTTAAATTAATTGAGTTTTATTCCCACTTAACACCCCCAAAAAATATATTTAAAAACAAGTAACTTGATTTTAAGGATATAGTCCCCTTATCTCCCTGGATCATAATTTCTCATATATCAAGAATAAGTCAATAAACACAATCCCTATGAAAAAGGAGAACTGTGAAAAAAATTACCAAATAGACTTCTAACTCACTCATAATAAAGAAAATAATGTAATTAATAATCAATGATATAAATACAAGATATTTTATTATATAGTTCTCTATAAATGAAATTCATTTTTTTGGTATCAATCTTTACACACAACAATTACATTAAACAAATTGTGACATACTCTTAAAATATTATTATTTGAATGTTACTACCTAACAGATGGATTTAAGGGTATGAATAGTACCATCTAAATTATGAAAACATTATGGTTTTTTCATTTATAAATCGATACATTAGTTATCAATTAATTGGGAATGAAAAAATTATTTGCATGTAAAATAAGCATTTTTCTTAAAAAAACTATTTCTATTAATTCAATGAGTAATTATATTAAAAAAATTAAATTAATCTCTATTAATGATTGATTTTAATGAAATTTATATAATATATATTCACACAAATTAATTGATATTCATTAAATGTTTCCTCAATTCATTGGATAAGAATAAGTTCTATTTTATGATAAAAAATAACTTTTCTAAATATTGTTTCCATCTCATATTTTAAACTTATGATAAAATGTATTTATGAAAATTTTATAAATTTTATCATAAAAAATGGATTCTATATTTGTAATCAGAATATTCAAATTTGGTAAATAATTGTCTTTTTTTCATTCATTATGAATAATGACCATGAAAAAATTTCTCACCTCATTAGCGGTAATATGGTTAAGATATGGTTGAAACTATGGGATAATAAATTAAAATTTTATAATACATTCCTTCATCTTATTGTATGTGTTTTGTTCTACAATTTCCATCCATGTCTCAAATATATATCCTTTTGGGGAAATTTTTCATTGATTTTCACATTTATATAATTTTATGAAAATAATTAATATAAAATTCCACTCTCTATGCATTAATACCTATAAAATGCTTACATAAGGATAAGAAGAGTAAAATTGCAGTTATAAATGATTATTAAAAATAATTTTTTTCCATGGTAATTTTTTTATTATTACTAAATAATAACATTCACTTCTTACACAATTCTGATAAAGTATTTTTTAATTAATAGAAAAATACAATAAATGGTTTAATGAATATTAAAATTAATAAAATTTAGATGAATTTTTCAAAAAAGAAATTATTTGTGATTAATATACCATATTTTTTATGTGTAAAATGTTTATATTATAATTCCATTGAGGTCAGGATGTTTTCAGATTCAAATTAAATGAATAGTTCTGCAAAATTCATTAATGATATTTTATAATAATAAAAATATTACAAATTATTTTTTATATTCCTTCTACCTTGATTCATGTATTTTTAAACTACATTTTCATTTACCTATTTGTGTGTGCGTGTTTTGTTACATAAAATGATAAAAATAATTTATTGGGAAAAATAACCAAATATTTGGGGATGCATGTTTGTTGTAAATAATGGTGTCTGGGTGTTAATGTGAAAATCTCTTAAGAGGGTGCCCATTGGGGTTTGGTTTGACCTTGTTAATTTCTATAAATGTTTCTATGGAATTTTACGGTAATTAATTTTTATGTCATGAACTATTTACATGATGGAAATCCATTTTCATATTAATTCCAAGAATTGATCCATAACATGAAATGTTTACACACCATGAAATTGGTTCACATTATGAAAATATAGATTGGTGTCTTTTAACTTAGGTGATTCATTTTTGGGAATAAATTCCTTTTGTTCATTTCACATCATGAATCAAAGATTCACATAGTGAAATGTTTGTGGGAAGTTGTTTTTTATGCATAGCACAATATATTAATTTTCATTTTACTACAAGGTCCTCTATTAATACCTAGGAGCTATCCCAAGAGATTTTTTGGATATCCTATCCTTCTTTATCATTTCATTTAGCAATTTATCATTGTTTTGGATTTGAAGAATCTTTTTAGGAAGTTGATCTTCCATATTATTCATTTCTATTAGTCAAAGTTACACCGTTGTTTTATGGTTGTTGATTTTTTGTTCTTATGGTGTCGATTATTCTTGATCCTTTAAATATCTGTTGTGTGGTCTTCCTCTAGAATATGAAAATTATGTAGGTTCTGGTAAATCATGTTAGTTTCTTGAGATATATGTCGTTTTATCTCCTCTATTAGATGTTTTTAATATTTAATTGATACTAATATGTAAGGATTGATTATAGGGGCTCCCAGTTGTCATTGTGTTCATCCGTGTTGGTGGATCCCGTTATGGGATTTTGTGACCTAATTATGAGGTTGTGTCTTCTGTCTCAATCCTATCTTTGATGAACTAAATTTTTCTTGTTTTATAAACCTTTTTAAAAATGAATTATAATTATTGAATTTTTTCTGTGGAAATGGTTTTTATAAGAATGGTGGTTTCACTTTTTTTACTCAAAAGAAAATGTATTTTGAATTCATTCTCAAAATCATATATAATTTTTTTTCAATGATTGTTTTTGAAGAATATATTTGGAAAATGTTCCAAATTGTAGGCCTTTGGTACTCAGGTGGAAGGTGTGGTAATCTAGCACATTTTTGGATACTATTAGGGGTTCACTCATGGGATTTTCATCCTCTACCTAAGTCCATTATTCTAGGTACACATTATAATTATTGATAGGTTCACTTGATAGGGATTTCCGTTACTCTCTGTATTCGATGTATATATTTAGTGACTTTTTATGTCTAGTTGTTTATATTTATGTACGAGTGTTCTACCTATACAGACCTGTTTTGATACATGTCATTTTTTACATGTTATTTGGTTTGTATTACTTGGTTTTGATATGATATGTGATACACTATTTGAAATCATTTATATATGTGATATTCATTGAAATTATATTACTGGTAATATATGTAACTATGTAAAAACAGGGAAACAGATTACCATGATTTTTATATAAAAACATTTTAACTAATTACCATTCCTTTTTTTATTTATTGTTGGGAATTATTCTGATTATTGTAAAAAGATTTGATATGTAAAACATGGGTGGGATCCAACTAATCTAGTTTAGCTTACACTTTATGCACCCCTTTTATGGTGCAAAGAAATTGTTATATATTTCAATGTACAGAAAGGATGGGAACCTTAGTGTAGTTGTGTGGTTTGTAACTGCTTTTTCTGGGTTAAAAGTAGTGAGATGATTGTATTTTTTCCATTCAATCACTTATATTAGTTTGTTGATTTTTAGTTTTTCTTTTCTATTAAAATTGCACCTTAGATATTTTTTACTTAATTTTGACTTGTATCATTTCGGGTATTTCATTTTTAATAGAACATATATTTATTTTTGAACCCATCCACAATTTCTTCCCACTATGTGTATATATATATCATGTTGTCTATTTTAGGTTGGGATAAGCCTTTCTCTCTAATATTATAGATGTCTGTGTGTGTTATTCAACAGCCTGTGGGTCCAGGAATTCCCTTCTGGTATGTGATGTCTCAGGTTGGGTAATGCTTTTTGAGTGAATTTGGGTTTTGTTCTTGAAAGTTTGTTATTAGAGGGTGTTTGTGATCAGTTTTTGTATATTGGTAGACTATATGTTTTAAGTTATAGATCATAATGTTATTTGTTTATTTTGGTTTTATATTTTAAATAGTGGTTTTCCTATTTTTTATCATTTATTTTGTTTCAATGTGCATTGATATAACTCAATGACATCTTCCATGGGTTCCTCCAGTGGGTAGAGTGGATTATCCTCTAGGGAATGATCCTATAGATTATAATTTTATCAAGTCTATCAAGTGAGAAGTTAATTATATAGGCCAACATTTACCACATATCTAGAATGAATCTGTTGAGGTAAATCAAAAAATTATAGGATAAAGGGATCGATTACATGAGTTCTTACATGGGAAGACACCATCCTTTAAGGGTATGAATGAACATCAAGTGGTTGTGGACTAGATAGGAATGATTTATTTGATCTTCAACATCTCAGACACTCCTATGAATATTAAGGTAAAGTTGATGATGTACAGACTTGGGGGTTCAACTAGAGAATGTGATATTCCATGATTTATATGTATAGATATGTGAGCTTTGGGATTTAATGTTTTCAAGACCCACTTATTTTTGTACTTTTCTATAGAGTTTCAGATGTTCGATAATTCTCTAGAGATCCTCTCATTGGATTTGGGAGAGCATTTGGTGTCATTGTACACCAATCATCTTGTCTAGATGGGTCGTTATATTCTGAAGGTAAGAATATTGATTAGTTGAATAATAATAAGTAACAATACAGTTTCTGAACAATTATATGATTTCTAGTATTTATGATTAATCTTTATAACTATATTGAGACAATATGTAGGGAAACTATGGAGGAGATGGATATAAAAGGAAATGATTGTTATTCATCCCCATATCTTCCACATAGTGGAATAATCAATGGTGTGTATGGGAAAAAGAGGAAGTGGATTGATCATTATAGGAGTAGTGGTGTGGGTTCTCAGTAGTGATACTCTTATTCAACTTCAGTTATAGTTTTTTGTGTTCCCATTATTTTCTATCTATATGGAAGGCCATTAACACCTAGTGTTCTCACTCTACACATGTGAATATGCATGATAGTTTTGGGTATTATATCCATCTACAATGTTTCTATCAAGCTATTTTTATGTGTATTTATAGTAAAGGATTGTCAACTTAACAGATTAACACAGTGTATTAGAATGATTCAATGTCTATAAGGTGACAACCATAGGCTACAAGGGTAAACCACCTCTACAAAGTGGTTGAGTATATATCATAGGTTGATGCAGTTCCAAATACCATGAGATGTACCATATTTATTGAATCATTACATGTGACATATTTATTTCATATAGGTTCCTCACACTTGTTTATATCTTATCATTTTGTGCATATTATTAAACATCCAATGGAACTCATATCCATTGTTAGGGAGTTAGTGACAGCTCATGGAAATCAGAAATATGAGGGGTTTCAATGTCCCTCTTATTCATTGTTGATAACTAATGTAGAGTTAGTTTGGGGTTTCCACTTTGTCAATATGGATTTATTTAACATCATTACTAGGATGGATTGGTTTATTTCTAATCATGCTAAATTTTATTGTTTTCATCATCATGTCTCTTTTCTTTCAGTAGATATGATATTTAAGATTTTTCTTGGAGTGTGGGATCTAATGACTATACATGGCGGACCTTCCCACCTAGATATTAAGAGTTTTTTTTTACTATTACATTTGAACCCTATTATGTGTCTTTTATAGGTAATCCGCATTTAGTTGTTAGGGATATTCTTAATGATTTCCCAAATTATTTCTCTGTACTTCCTATAAGGATGAAGGTAGAGTTTATGACTTCTCTAGTTGCATATATGTATCCAATATTGATACCCACTTATTATAAAATAGTTTTGGAGATTAAAGAGTTCAAGATTTTGTTGGATATCTTAATAGATAAAGTGTTTGACCTTCTTAATTTTTCACCTTTAGTATCCCCTGTTCTCTTTTACAAGATGGAAGATTCTTCACTATGATTGTGTGTGGACTATAAAAATTTGAACTGAGTAATAGTTAAGAGTATGTATATTTTTCCCACTAATATTCTTCGTTTGGCTAGTTTAAGGGGGGAATTTTTGTTTTTGAAGACAATAATTGGTTAGGTTATCATCACATATGTGTCAGTGATTCTTATATATGTGATGAAGAATTTTAGGATAAGGAATGGCCATTATGAATATTTTATGATGTCATTTTTTCTGACTAACAGTCTTGTATTTTTCATGGAATTGATGAACCAGATATTCAATGAGTATTCAAGACTTTTGTGGATTTTTCCATCAATGAAATTCTGGTTTATGAAATATCTGGGTGTGAGCATGAGAACTATATGAGTTTGGATTGAGAAATCCTAAGAAGTAACCATTTGTATCATTCTAAATGAAATTTTTTGGATTCATGTAGTGATGTGATTAGGGAGTTTGAATTCTAAGAGTGGATTATCTATTTATCCTAAGAAGGTGAACGTTATATTTTTAGGGAAAGATCAATGAAATGACTTTTAGATTTAGATATTTCCTGGTGTTTCAAGTTAATAATAATATTTCATAATAGATTTATCGAATTCGGCATCACAATTGTTTTCTCATATTAGGAAAGGGGTGAAATTAACCTGGGATGCATAGTTTTATTATTATTATTTTCATATGAAATGAATTATGAAATTATATCATATTATAATATTTCTTGATCTGAGAAAGGGGTGTGTGGTTTTATATGATGCTCTTGGTGATGGTCTATGTTTCGTTCATATGTTGATTATTATGTGGTGGATTACAGATCTCACTCAATATGAAAAGAGTTGAATAATTAACCCACTCATGATTTAGATATTTCATCAGTTTTTTCAAGTACATAAATGTTTGAAGAATTATCATTTTAGGTAGGTATTTATGATATTTTTTACTATAATACTTTGATCTATATCATTACTCTAAAATACATGATTTTTAGACAGATTCAGTGGGTGGAAATCCATAAAATTGCCTACACCTTGGGGAAGGTTAATGTCATAGAAAATTTACTCAATTAGAATGTATCATCACTGAATGTTATGAAATTAAAGAAGTGTATCATTATGGATATCTTTACTCAGTTTCACCTATATACTTTAGAGGATGTTTTAGGTTTGTTTATGATCAATTTTATGTTATCATACTATCTCCTTGAGTCTATTCTGTGAGAAAAAATATGATGATTTAAGGGGAATTAAATAAACCATATATGGTGGAGATTCTATTTCATGTTGGTCTATTCATTAAGATGGTATTATCTATTATGTGTATTAGTTTTAAAACCCATATTCTTTTAGGATATTAGTTTTTTTTATTGATATATTTTATTATGGGTCATTAATCCATGAGCAATGAAGATGTATTATGATATGACATGGTGATTCTACAAATATCTATGAAGTGTGACACTGCAAATTATGAGTCCCGCTATTACACCTACCAATATGTAAATGTAGATAATTTCTAACCTTATGGGTTGCTTCATCCTATTACACTATCAGTTTGGAAATTGGATGACATTTACAAGGATATTTTTGAGGGATTTCCATGGGATACATGAGGAAGGAATGATAACTAGGTGGTGATTTATTGGTTGATAATGTCGAATCACATCATTTCGATGAAGGGAACTACTAATGCTGATGACTGAAGAAATATGTATATACATGAGGATTTGAGGTCACATCAGGTTCCCTCTTCCATTTGTTGATAGGTATCATAGGATTAGCTCATGGTCATAAAATATTCTAGATGTGGCAATGGTGACTCGGATCATGTGGAGTGCATCTTACTATACATAAACAGACATCAAAATTGAGTGTGAAATTGTTTTCCAAGAAGATATTCCATGATCATGTGTCTTGGATTTTGGTAGATCATCAAATACCAATTTGAGGATTATTGAGTTTTCTTATGACAAATGTTATCATTCTTCGATCAGAATGAATCTCATCATGGATTTGTGTGGTTTCCCATGTAGGTCACCTATTTTTTGGGTAGAGGTGGGTGAGTCCCCTCTAGTATGACTCAGTCATGTTCAGGAGTCATTATAGAGGATTTATGTTAGACATCAACATCTAGTAACATGTTACAATTAGAGGAAATCATATTCTAATCATCAGCCCTAGTTACTAGGTTTTCATAAATGTTTCTACTCACTTTGTTCATTGATGGTTAGGAAAATAGGGAATGTTTTATCAGAGATATGTAAGCCCATTTGAGGCTAGCATGGGTAGGATTATTTCTAGTTGGAATTTATAGTTCATTTAATCCATATTTTTAATATTTTCCATATATTTGTACATAGAAATTTTTAGTATTTGAAATTTTTTAAACACATTAACAATATTATTTGTATTGATAAATTACACACAATCAAAATTTTATTAAATTATATTGTAAGATTCTAATGTTTAATAAATTATCTATTGAAATAGTGGGTTTCCTAGACCCAACTATTCAGTGCTATAGATTATCATATCATGTATACAATTAGATATGCATGGTGTCATCTTACTATTATAGTGTAGACTTTTCTGCATCCACTACTAAAATAGTAATGTCCAAAGATTAATTTTCATATCCAAATGTTATAGTAGTTCCCAGACTTTAATGAGAACCTCTAGATATTATGACATTAATCTTAAATATATTTTATATTATATAGATACATCATACTGATTGGACATAGTAGATGTTTGACCATCAGGTGCTGGGGGATCATAATCATTGAGACTTATTCTCATTAAGTTCACACTTGGTGATATCTAGTACTGAGATCATTAGATAAGGTCATTTAAACTGTTTTGTCTCCCAATCCTTTTATTTTTTAACTCTTATGCTACATTTGTAAACTTCCACTTCTCTTGATTAAATCCCATTATCTTCCACAGCTTTCCTCAGCTAACCTCTCATTCTCTAGTAAATCGGTGATCTTAAAAAATCATGTTCACTCAAACCAAATTGAATTTAAAATTTAATTTTATTTAATATCACGCACTAATAACTTCTTCTTGTAATGATAGACTTGTTTCTGTGAATTTTTTTCAATACTTATCTACTACTCTTCTTCTATAGTCTGTGATCTATTTGACTCGTTTTAACACATCATGTTGATGGTTGATCGATGGTGACACTGTTGGATGTCAATGGTGAGTCGAGTCACCATTGGACATCAATAGTGAGTCATTATTTAACACCATTATACAACACTTGTATATCATTCCTTCATCATTTTGTTTTATAACTTATTATTTCCCACACTTCCATTTGATTGTAAATTTTTCATAGGAATCAGCATTAGAACACAATTGTGAGTTAGTGACCAACCATTAAACATATCTAATGGGTGATTCATGATCTACCGCTAGATTACAATGATGATTTATTTTACACATTGTTGGCCATCAATGGTGGGTAATCATTTCCAACCGGTTGTTTTTCATTTTCCTATATAGAGTCTTAGTAAAATGTTCTTTAAGATAAAATAGCCGCTACTTATACTTAATTCATTTGATATAGTAATTCCTTTTTTTTATTTTTCTATCTTATTTTTTATCATCAGTTTGTAATTCTTTTATTAGAATATTCTTTGTGGTGTCTTATTTTCAGTTTTCCACCATTGGACTTCATCTAATGGTCACACCGTCATCAGGTGATATGTAGCTTGGAAGTAGATTCCTTTTGTTATGATTTCTAATTTTATTTATTAATTTAAGAAACCTTTAGAAAAATTATTTTGTATTTCATGATTCACCATTGGACACCTCTAATGGTAGGTCATGAATCACTGCTAGAAACCTCCAACAGTGCATTATGAGTCACCGCAGGAATTCCAACAGTATAACTTTTATTTTATTTTCATGATACATAATATTACTTAATAGAATAGAATAAGATTTATTTTGATTACATATTTTCATTATTTCTTCATTTTGAAATAGTTGAATATGCTCTGTTTGTAGTGGAAGGTCATGAGCCACTGCTCTCTATTTTAATCAGTGAGTCATGAGTCACTAATCACTATTTTTAGTGGTGATTCATGACTCACTAATATCTATTTTGTAGTATTGAGTCATGATTCACCACTCTCTAGTTTCCACAGTGATCCATGTGTTACCACCATCAATTTTAAGGAACAATTAGTAAAAACTATTTTTAATTTTTTTATTTCAACCATTTTTACTATTGTTCTTAAAATATTTATGTTCTTAAATGATTTATTTTATTATGATGAAATATATTTTTAATAGTGTATAAAATAAAATTATACCATTATTTTATGTACAGTTGATCATTAAGATTTTTATTCAAATGATGTTATGTTTTTCCACACTTTGATTTCTCCATAATCTACAATTATATTTATTTAATTATTTATTTTTATAATTGTGAATTTCTTAAAAAAATTATTTAACATATTAATTACTGTATATTAATATTTAATGAATAAATATAAATCTAGATTTTAAATCTATATTAATTATAAATGCATTAAAAAGTAATGGTAACATTCATTTTATTTCATTGTTATGCACTAACATGTGTAATGATGATATTTTAAATGGATACTCTTATAAAATATCTCATTTCAAAGATCCCAGAGATATCTTCAAAGAATTAAAACATTCACCAGTGTATATTATTCTATTTATCACTTTTGATACATGTTTGAAAATCATTCTTCTCCCAAATTTTTCGTGAACTCTTATGACTTCTAAACTTTGGCTGAGATCATAGAAGTACTTCATCATTGAAATAGTTCCTTATGAGTTAATAATGATCATTAAGCATCAAAAAGTTCAACATTTCTAATCAATTTTTAATTTCCTTACATTATTTTTTATTCATGTAATCTTTTTTATTTCCATTTATATTTACTCATGTGTGGTTTATGATTTTCTCCATAAAAATAAATTCATTCATTTCTATGGTCTTTCCAATACTAAAAATGAAGCCTGGGTTGTGAAAATTATACAAAAGTTTTGTAATCAAACTAGGTTGGTTACCTGTAACAAGATGAGGTTGTTCCTGTAGGTTTTTTTTTAAATTAGGGTCTATTAGAAGGTTATCATTCTTTTAAAAGTAAGTTTCTTAGTGGGTACCTATATTCTTGAGGAGTAGAAGAGGTTGAGAAGTGGACTAGGATATTTTTTATCTGAACCACTATAAATCCTTGTATTCTTTCAATTTATTTCCACATCAACTCAAATAAATAACATTGAAATAAATATAGTTTAATATTTTATAAAATTTGTTGTTTTTGTCTGTAATTTTTTAAAATTCTTGTTCACCACCTCTATTAATAATTCCCTTTTTTAAAGATCAATCAATTTGTATCAAGCATGTTTCTATGATTGGTTAGTCTTTGATTACATTAATGTGATACAAAAAAATTTGTATCAAGGGTATTACAATTTCTCTTTGGTTCTGATGTCAAATTTTTTTTATAAAAACCCTCTCTCTATTAAGTAATTCTTTTTTCGTACTTATTTAATTTAACTATTTACTAATTAGGAAACCTAGACTTAATAGTATAAGGTAAAAAAGAAAAATATCTTTCAATATTGAATGTATCGATACCAATGATGGATGTCTTCTATAGAAATTCCTCATTACCTGATTGAAGTGATTGTGACTTCTAGAAAGCTAAAATGGAACCCTACTTGAAATATTGAAGTGTGAATCACTATAAAATCATAGATAATTTATATGAGCAACCCAATGTTGATCAGGATACATTGGTAGGTAATGGAATTATAAAATATGTTTTTAATTTGAAAGGTAAAAATATTGTGTACAATGTTATAAGTAGAAGAGTTTATATCTATGTTTCTTCATGTAAGATAACCCATGACATATTTTGGATACTTCATGTCAAAAATTATGTTACTGACAAGATGATGAGAATCAATCTAGGAATGATCTGATAAGAATACCAAGAATTCATATTGAGATATAAATAATACATAAATCAGATACTCCATTGATCCAAAAGTATAACCAATTATATGATTTATATTAGAGAGGTCTTGCTCAATAATTCACAAGTTGAAAGAATATTGAGAGAACAACAAAAAAATATTACATGAAAAGAAGGTGTATATCCATGAGAGTAAAAATTTTAAGGATTATACTTTTGATGAACTGATAGGCTCTCTATTCCAGTATGAGTTAGAGATAAAAATATTCCTAATTAGGATTATAAAAAGATAAAAGGTATTCCATTTGAATATAATTTTATTGATACTTATAATTAATCTAATTCAGAGTTTTGGGATAGTGATAAAGAGATAACACACTTCAGTAAGAAACATTTGAAATTTATGAAAATCAATGGTAGAACGAGACGGTTTTGAATGAAAAATGAAAAAGATTAAAAAAATGAAATTTATTTAAAAATAATTATGTTTTATATCTAAGATTTTATTAGTGAAGGAATCAAGATCACATCTGAAATGATTTCCCCAAACTCAGACATTCAAAGGAGAACAAATAAAAAAGTATGAAAGAAAAACATGCCCTGTTTGGAGGATGGGATTGCTCAGATAATTCTGACTCAAGCAACGCCTCATGAAGTATAATGGAAACATGTAACATTTACTTGATGGTTATATTGTACAAGGTTAATTATTCTATTTTATCATAGTTGATAACTCCTATAAATGTTTACTAGAATGCAATATCTAAAAAATAAAAATATATTGATCATGATTCTATTTGTAATTCTGATTTTATGAATTATAAATTTAAAAAAGTTCTTAAAGTGAATGAAATATTGAAAATGGTATATTCAAGATGATTTAAAAATTTATAAATTTACATGTAGAAATGGGAATAAATTAAAATAAAATGTCAAACTAATCAATGGAATTGGAATATGTGAATATCATTGATTAACAAAATTATGAATATAAACAGAATTTTTATTCTATGATTTTGTAACTGAAATAAGAAAATTAATGACTTAAAGAAATTATAGAAGTAAATGATAATGGCCAAGAGAGAGGATTTATTTCAGTTTTGGATGGTCTAACTGAGGTAGGAAATGATTTTAAGAAATTATATTAAGAATATAAAAAAAATAGAAATAGTACTGCTTGATCGCATAAAATGGTATATACAGATTCAGAAACTATTCAAAAATAAAATATGGTTTTAAGAAATGAATTTATTAATCATAAATAGTGTTTATATACTTTTTAAACAAGTGAATAAAAACAAGAAAAATAAATTCAATGGAAAATCTAAACACTATTATGAAATGTTATGGTTATAACATTTTGACACCAAACATGAATTTGACTATTTTTTTAGATGATCAAAAGGAAGTATCACTTAAGTAAATTTCATTAAATTTATAATGAAAAGTAATTATGAAAATATATTTTAAATGATATTCACTCAATATTTTGGTCATACTAGCACCATTTTATCAATCAATTTTATTTCTCATTCAAAAAAAATGTTTGAAATCTTTTTGGGTGGTCAAAAGACCTACTGTTAATAATGAAGAATTAATCAAAACATGGGTACCAAAGGGATATTACTAAAATCATATTTCTCATAAGCTGGTCACCATTCATAGATAATTATTTTTTTAAAATGAAATGCATACTATACACAATTCTATAATTTGATATTCTGAAATTCAATATATCTATTATCTTTTTAATAATAATTTTTTAATTCAAGTAATATTAATTTCTTTATATGAATTTTTTTCTTTAGAAATAAAATTTATTTTAATTTTATAGTAAAAATTTATGTTCTATGTATGCTTAATACATAAGAATTTTACTATAAATTGTTTTAATAGTATTAATTTATATGTCATTAAATTTGTATGAATTTATGGGGAGTGACCCATTGTTTTTTAATTCAAATAAATATTGTTTTGTAAAATATTAAATAAGTGTTAAAACAATTAGCTTATGCAATATTTAAATTCATTAGTTTGTTTGAAATAATTTTTTTAACAACTAGTCTAGGGATGTCTGTAATACTCATCTAAATATCATATGTGTTTAATAATTTAGTTGTTCATAATTTTTAGTTGAAATATTTTTTTGAATTCTGAATTGATATAAATAATAAATTTATTATAAAATGGATTTAATTATGAATTAGTGAAATTAGTCTTAATGTTAAATTATGATAATTTTCCTGTGATAAATAATTTTATTAAACTTATTTAATAATTTATTAAATCTATTTTATTTATTTAAATTATTACAAATACTTTTTGATAGATAATTTTAATTTGTTGATATCTTTTTAATCAATTAATCTTATTCTTAAACACATGGGGATTTTGTTTTCATAAACCATAAGGAAAAGAAAGTATTCCTTTATTTCATAAGAATTATATTTTATCTATTTTCTCTTGGAAATTTAATTTAACTTTTACTTTGATTATAACAATTTTTTTAATATTCTAGTGTATGAACTTAACATGTAAGCATCATTCATTTTTTATAAAAAAAATATTATGTCTTCAAAATATGGTTCAGTCTAATCAAATGGAAATTTTTTCACACTATTTAAAATACCATGATAATATTTTAATCTATTTTAATTCATTATTTAGTGACAATACTTTAACTTAACATTCTCTTATAACTATATACTACATATTTACTTTTCCATATGTTATTTTTGTTTAAATATGTAGTCTATTTTAAATAATAAATTTCTATATTCTTTTTCAAAAATTTCAAAAGGGGGGATAATTTTCATTGATAATTTAATAAATGTTAGTTTTTTTATTTTTCAAAATAGGAGAGTTTATAAGTAATTGAATATTAAAAAATAATTTAATATTTTTATTTATTTTGAAAAAAAATTTATCCATAAAAGTTTTATAAATTATATTGTTACATTTTCATATTTATTTAATTATGATGTATTTTAGGGAACTAATAAATGTTTTATTTTACTAATAAAAATAGTTTTATAATTTTTTTATAATCTTATTTATTAAAGGTGGTAATTTGATTCTTATTTTTTTCCTATTTTTTTATGTAAGTTTAATTTTTTAAATGTGTAAACAATTAGGTCATTCTTATGATCCACGTGTCTATCCCTTAACTACTAAGGGGACCCATTGGGTCAACCCCATTGGAAGGACCTCCATAATTATCCCCAAGGGATGCAACAAAGGTTGGTGTATAGTGCATTCTTAACATGTGTGGGCCTTTGTATAAGGCCTGCTGACTGTAGCCATAGGTGGATTGGTGTTCTAGGTCACCCATTGGGCAATATGCCCATGTGTTTTTATTGTGAAAGTAAGTATTGATCCCTAATAGTTAGGTCATACTGAGGATTAGTGTGGCTTGTTTAATATACTTCTCGGCCTCTATTTCTCCAAACAAATGTGGGACTCAGTTTTAATATTACTGTTCTTCCATTTTTCAAATCATTGAAATTATTAATGTGTTCTATGACCTATAGATATGATCATTTCCACCATTTGATGTCCCACTCCTTTTATTTTGAACTCTTACACTGAATTTTTAAACTCATGATTCTATTTTTCAAATCCCATTATATTCTTTGGTTTTCCTCGATTGACCACTCATTATCCTCTAAACTGGGGTTCTTCGATTGGCCTATTCATTCAACCCTTATTGCCTATAAATTTTAATCTTCTCTAATATTTCACACTACTTGTTTTATCTTGGGATGTTTTACATATATTCTAGGATAGTTTTTCAATAGTAAGATACTACAATTATTCTTCAGACTTTCTGTTGTTCGACTAGTATGAAGCCTTACCTTTGTTGTTTTATTGAAGGTGACACTATTTTACATCATCGGTGATTCAAGTCAATAGAGGAAATCAATGGTAAATATTTTTTTTCCACCATTAGGTACACACAATGGATCCTTCCATCATCATTTGGTTTGTTTTTATTGAACCTATTTTTCCATCACTTCATATTTTTTGGAAATTTTTTATGAATAACCATTACAAATCTACAATGGTGTGTCATGATCCACCACCATATTACATTTTTGAGTCAATTTATTCACTAATGGACAAAAATATTTGGTAATATTTTCCCATCGGTTTTTTCTATTTTTAAGTCACAGAACAATGGAATAAGGATCCTTAATATCCAACAAGAGATCCTTCTTCTTCATCCATCTTCTAAGGTATGTTTATTATTCTTCTAATTTTATTTTCTTATTTTTTATCAACAATTTTTTACACTTCTTATTAGAAGATTCATAATGGTGTTTTATTTTTATTTATCCATAGTTGGTATTCATCCAACAGTAGCACCATCTTTGGGTGAAATGAATCTGGGAAGCAGTTTCCTTTTTTTATTAATTCTATATTCTTACTTATTTTATGCATCATTAAGAAAAAATGATTTTTATTTCATGAGCCTTAGAAACCCCTAATGGTGGTTCATGATTCATCGATGGAAACCTTTAACGTTGAGTCATGAGTCACCATTGGACTTCCAACAATAGTTTTTTTATTGTTTCTCAGTATTCTATTGATTTCTCAATAAGACAAAATACTTTTTTCTAGGTTGTGTCTATTTATTTTTTATTAAATTTTCAATTTTAGAAACTAATCTTTTTTGTGGTAGGTCATGAGACACCACTCTCTATTTTTAGCAGTGAGTCATGAGTCACCACTCACTATTTTTTGTGGTGATTCATGAGTCACTATTCTCTATTTGTAGTGGTGAATCATGGTTCACCAGCAATAAGTTTAATAAAACATTAGTGATAATTGTTCCTATAATTTTTTATTTCTAATTTTTTAATAGTTTTTATTAGAACAATTTTATTATTAAATTCATTATTATTTTATTTTGAAATATAATTGTATCTATCTCTAAAATATAATTATAGAGTTATTTTATGTACACATATACATTAATATTTTTATTTATATAATGATCTTATTTCAACACTATTGTCTTGAAATTCTAGAATATTATATTTTTAATTCAATACATTTATAATTCTCAATTGTTTAAAAATTTTATATTTAATATATTAATGTTTTTTATTTTTTTTGTTCATAATTAACAGTGATTTTATATGAGATACATTAGTTGAATTATTTGGAATATTTGATATGCTTTGAAACTATTCTACCTAGATTATTTTTTACTCTGTAAAAACCAGAAATATTTTACCCTACTTTTGATATAAAAAATAGTTTAACTAAATATCTTGTATTATTATCATTAAAGGCAATTATTGTTTATATTGTTATACGAAGGCTTGATTTTGAAAACTAATATGGGATCCTACTGGGATTGTCTATCTTAAAACTTATGCACCCATTTGGTGGTGTGAAGACCTTATTATGAATTCCATTACTAGGAAATGAAAGTCTCCATGATATGGTGGTGAGGTTTCTATCAGCTATTTCTTGGAGTCTGGTGGTGATATAGTGGGATTTTTCCCATGGAATCCCATGGATTATCTATTTCAGTTTTAGCTATCCTTTTCAATTGGATATGGAATTTGTTGGTAGTTTTTATAATTTTGAGTTGTATTTCTTATGTTGTTTTCTTATTTATATGACACATATTTATTATTATAATCATAAGTTGTTTCTTCCAATATGTTATATATATATATATCATGTTACATTATTTAGGTTGGTAATAATAATTTCCCTAGAATTTTTTGGGATGTATGAGACTTAGTCTCCACCCTTTGGGGATCAGGAACACCATTCGAGTATTTGATGGTTCTGGTTGGGTAATGGTTTTTGAGGTTGTCTAGGTTTGTTTCATCACAGGTTTAAAATTTATAAAAATAAAATACTCATCCAAGTGAATTTGATATACTTTATAATATGATATATAGTGCATTTTTGTTCACATTTCCATTTATGTCAAAATTATTTACACCTAAAGAGAAACAATTTGAATATTTTTTAATTGTATAAAGAGTTAATGGGGTTAAAACATAATGATAAGGGTAAAAAAAAAACATATACAAATTTTATTGGATGATATTATTTAGACTCGTCCTACTATTTTATTTTAATTTTATCAATTGGATATATTTTTTCATAAAAGTTAATATAAATTAATTAAAAACATTATGTCCTTACAAGAGTTCCTCTCCCCTCACTTTTAAATGGGTACCTCTTCTCCTAAATTTAACACAAATTTTTATCCTCCTAGATCATTCATTATCTACCACAATATCTTCCTAACCTCTTTTCACATCCTAGAGTCTCTTTTTTATGAAAATATCATCCCTTCATGTATTAATTTGAATGGAAAAGGGGGATTCTCAATAAATATATATAACTATTATCCGTGCATTTTAAATTTTTCGTCATCCTCTATATACCCTAAATTCATTCCTTATATTCTAAATTTATGAAATTAGTATCCTCCATGTTCTAAATTTTTATTATGATAATAGAACAAATATTATACACTTTTTCCCCACCCATTGGAAAATGATAACTTCACTCACGCGTACGTGTGGACTACCTACTCTGGGAAGTGATGAGATTACTTTTTTCACCTTTTATTTATATTAATATTAAAAAATATAAATTTAATGAATATATATGTTGAATATGATTTAATTATTATTCTATAACATTGAATTATTATTTACCATTCCTTTATTTCATCCATCAAAAACTGAAAACAACTTTCAAGCGTACGTACTGCTTATCATCCCCATGTATAGTATAATTAATTTTTAAATATTTATATTTCATGTTTGATATTTAAAAATATATATAATGAATATATATGATATTACTAGAATTATTAATTTTATATATATATAACTTAACAATGGTCAATATTCAAGGACTAAAACTACCAAACAAAAATCCTCATTAAAATGAAGAGTTTAGACCTAAAAATGACCATTTTAATAAGGAATTGTTATCAAATGGATTCCTAAAAGTTATAAGTAGACCCTACATGAAATTATAAGAATGAAAATCATAAAGGAATTTAATTATAAAAAAATTAAAAAAAAATCAATAAGTTAAAGAACGTTCGAATCAATTAAATATTCAATAAAGGGACTAGGTTACAATCTAATTTTTTTGTCATGATTGTTTGTGATTATGTTTCTGATGATGAAATTTCTTGATCTCACATGAATATAAAGAATTTTATTTTTCATTGGTTATTTCTAGAGATTATACACTTTCCTTGCATTTTCCCATCTTTATGTAGTCAATATCCTAAAATACTATTTTTAAAGAAACCCAGGTATGTTTTATTATTTAGGCGGGAATATTTTTCATTAGTATCAATGTTTAATAAAAAAACATAGAACAATTTTTATTATTTTCCAATTATTGTATAATGTAATTTTTACACATGTTTGACCTTTTAAAAAAATTAAAATTATCCATCTTCTTATTTTAGAAACAATTTAATTTTGGACTTTTTCTAAAAATTTGAAAGCAATCATTTTCTTAATTTACACAACATTAAGTAAATTTTCAACCATCAAGACTACTCAAAGTGAAAATGGTATTTAATACAAAAAATGATTCATGAGATATCTTAAAGGAATTTATTTATGTTATATAAGATTTAATAAGGATATAATCCAATAGTAACATCCTTATTATTTCTTTACATGAATTATCGCTATTAATATAAAATTTCTATAAAACCCATTCATTTCCCTTCAGTTATTCCATAATGAAATTATGAAATGTTTATTAAAAAATATTTCTTTTCAAATGTTATGATATAATGAAATAGTCTTATGGCACACAGATGTATGATTTTTATTATGTGAATCATGGGACACAAATTATATATGTCTCTAATGCATTAAGTAGATATTCACATACCATGAGATAAAAAGAACTGGAATGGGGAGCGAGCCCATATTAGTATGGGTTTCATTATACTATTATTGTCTTAAGTGTAATCCTTGGAAAAGGTTACAATGGTTTGGGCAATGAAACCGATCATCTAGTATATATATGTTAGTGATCCTTGAATACTAAGAAAAATATTTTATATTATTATATGTATGCCATAAAATTATTTCACATGAAAATTTTATTCTCAAATGGCACATGTTCTTCGATTTTTTACCATTTATGTCTTATAAACTACCAAGATTTATTCTATGATTCTTTTCTATGATATATGATATATTGGGTATGGTTTTAAAATATTAATCTCATGTTATCATAAACTTATGATCATGTTATTCATACATGATCATTTGTATATTCATTTTTTACCTTATTAAGAATCTTAGATCACCTTTTATTATCATTATTTTCCCTCAGACATATCGAAATATTTTAAATGTGATATTTCTAAGAAGGGTAATCGTTGTGAAGAACTATGTGGGATATTAATTAGATCTCTAATGAAATTTTTTCTATGTATCCATGTTTCCAAAGACATTAAATCCATAAGATTCAATTTTGGATTACAATTTAATATAATGACTATTCATATAATAATATGTTATATTTATGTATGAAATGTATGGGTTGATATTGTTAGTATCCAAGAAAATATTTATAAACTTGGAAAAATAGTATGAGGAAATTTTAGTGAGATCCCTTAGGATAATCCTATTTATAGGGGAATATACAATGTTATGGTAATTAATGAATAATGGTTTTCATAGAAAAACACCCATGTACTGATATTGTAAGTGGAAAAGATTTTTCCATAGATGAATCTATGGGTAATAACCCTAAAAGTAGTTGGTCAAGTATATTGCAACCATAATTCTAGTTCACATTGAGTGGTCTATTTATATGAACCAATTCTGTCTCTCCTGAGGTATACATTTAGGAAAATTCAGATTTTCATTACAACCCATTATAATGGAATTGAATAGATAGTGATTATATGCATCCTATGATAAAACTACGGTTTCATATGTTGAAAAAATAGGTGTCATGATTTATATATCCTATAAATTATTTTTCATGACTATATGGTTTCCATGTATGATAATCTTCCTCATAGTAAGATTTTTGGTTTTTGTCATTGGATGGAATCTAAAGTAATTGTGTTAATTATTAATATTATGTACAATGAAATGACTTCAATCTTGAGAAAAAAATGTTATGGAATATAGAATAAAAAATATTGTTGATAATATAACAGAAATTTCTCAACCTATGAATCATGATGACCTTGTATATGAGTGAAAGAGGGAATATTATTTTAATGAGCCTTTCATGATGCAATATCAACCCTCTTTTAGGGAGTCTATTAATCTAGTAGTCTCTATATAATGGATATGTACTACTGAAAATGTATTTTTCATTTTATAAAGTTAATTATGTGAAAAAAATTGGTTGTTCATATTTTAGAAGGATAAGTAGATCAATGTTGTACCATTATCATAAATACATTTCAATGTTGGCAATTTGACAACATTGAATGGATTGATTTTAAAATATTTTTTTCAATAAGTTGTTTCTCCATGTTCTTCACAAGAAAATGGATAATAAATTACTTGAGCTTGAAATATGGCTGATGATAATTTTAGTACCTATGAGGTAAATATTCACTGTATATTTGAGGTATGCTCTTGTATTATCATCATACGTGAAATTAAGGTATAATGACTCTCCAATATCTTAAAACCATTTCTCTAAACGGAGTTCTTCATAAGAGACTTTAGTAGTAATAAATAAACAATTTTATGTGATATAATGGTAGTAATATTGACTGGAGTTACCCAATATTACCATATTTCTTATTAGAGAATAAATTTAAAACACAAAGGAAAATATAAAAACCAAAGAGTTAAAAAGTTAAATTTTCCATTATGCTTGATATGTTGAAGGATTTATGGGTAAAATTGCCTCATTGTAACTAGAAAATGTTTTACTTTTGGAAAATAAGGTTATCATGAAATTTAATAATGGGGTTATGGTTCTTAAAAATTACATATTATGGATATTATGCTAACTATTTCTCAAATATAAAGGTTGATGATGATTCTCAATGTCAACAACCACTAAAACCAAGTGGAAAATGGAAATTTCATTTAATCACTACTACTTATGTGGGTATGAAAATAGTGAGGTTGACTTTATACTAGCCATCTACTATAGAACAATTTATTTCTTATTTGATTCTATATCTACCCACTCTTATATATATAAATATTTTTTATGGGTGTAAAAATAAAACCTTAATTATTTGATATTGAATTACTATTAAAAATCCCTAATCCTGTGATTATTATTATTCTAAAATTGATGATTTTTGGGGTTTTCTTCCTAGAAATATCATTATTCTCCCTCTAATTTAATTATATTTTATCTTATGAACGGATTTTCTTCCTTTACATAAATCCCTTGTCAATTTACAAGTAATCGAATCAATTTTTTTATTCGAAACAACCTATGAACCTATAAAAATGAAATGATAAATGTGAACTTTTGATAGAAATCTTATCCATTATATAGTTCTTAATTCATTTTAGAAAGGGGAGTTTAGCTGACATGGTAGGGGAGAATCTCAGCATAGATGATATGATAATTATATGTGAGTTTTTGATGTATTTCCATAAGAGTGTCATAGTATTTAACCAAATCATGCTTTTGAGTTTTCATTACAACTCATACCAATATCTACACCTATTTCAACAAGTCCATATAAAATTTCCAAAATTTAGTTGAAGGAATTGAAGAAGAAAATATACGAGATTCATTAAAAGGGATTCATTTGACCAAGAGAATCATCATGGGTCTCACATATTCATTTTATTAAGAATTAATCTGTATCAATATGGGGCTTCATTTATTATTGAGAACATTACAATATAACAATCTAGAATAAGTATCCTTTTCATGATTTTGATGACTTGTTTTATAAACTATGTGGAGATCAATACTTCTATAATATTTCCCTCTATTATTTATATCATCAATTGAGGTCCATGAAGGATTATATACAAATGAAATAATTCCATATGATGTATGGAACCTCCAAAATTAGATTTATTCCATTTAATATTAATCATTCCCCCACTATCATAACTTATTTAATGAATAGGGTCTTTAGATATTACCATGATCAGTTTTTGGTATAATTTATAGAAAAAATTTAAATATATTCAACTATAAAGGAAGAGGATGAAGATCATTTGAAGATTTTGTTGATTACCTTAAATAAAATGATATCATTTGAAAAATTTTACAAATGTGTCTTTTATATAAAGAAAAAATTAAATTTCAGGACAAATAATCTCAATCTAGGGTATAACTATGGATCCGTTAAGGATAAAGATTATCAAAAAATTATCCTGAAAACCCATTGTTATTTGGATTCATTATTTTATTGGTTTAGGTAGATATTATTAATTATTTGGGGAGAATATTTCAATTCTTTGTATCCTACTCACTAGGATAACTCGGAAGGGAGCCAAGTCCATTTGTACATATGAATCTGATTAAATTTTCAATGAACTGGAGGTATGGTTAGAAACTGGACCAATGATTACACAACCCTATAGTATAGTAGGGTTGGTAATCTATTATAATGTTTCAAATAAAAAACTAGGTTGTATCCTTATGTATATTGTAAAGTTTATAGCTAATACTCACAAAAATTTATGTCCCATGATAAAATTTACTGAAATCACTATTTTGATTTTGTTGTGATTTTTTCATTAATTAAATCAGTGTATTTCCTATATATAAAATGGTGATATATATATATATATATATATACTGATCATGAATGTTTATATAATATATTCACTCATAATAAGATTAATTTGTGCCCGAGATAATGGTTGGAGTTACTAAAAAATTGTGATTGGTCAATATAATACTAATAAGGGAAAGAGAACAAGGTGGAATATTCATCAAGTTTATAGAATCATGCTATCTAATATATGATGAGGATAAAAAAAGAACCAATATTTTGGATTTTAAATGATAGATATATAAATATTTAAGTATGGTTAAAAAAATATCTTGATACAGTTATTATTTGACCATCATCAGAATAAAGAATAAAGAAGTTCAAAAGGAAAATGCTTGGTGGAAGAAAAAGGATAGAAATCATCCAAAGTTTAACCTTGATTGTGATATAATGATAGGGTTCAATGATAGTGTTTATATTTCATCTATAATAGATCTTAATAATGGGTTGTTGGATGATGATTTTAGTTGATAATTATCTATTTATCTTGGATGTATAAATATTTATAGAGATCTAAAATAGTATTTCTGGAGGGAACACATGAAGATAGATATTGCAGAGTATATATCTCAGTTCATGGTTTGTATGTAAGTTAAGGCTATGAGATAGATTTTTATATTTATTTAATAACCAATACTCATACTATAATGGAAATTGGGAAACATCCCTATGGATTTATTTATTGTACTCTCCCAAAAATCTGAGGTCCATAATGATATTTGGGTTATAGTTGGTCACATTACAAAGTTGTAACTCATAATTACTACTATATAATATTTATATCCTAACAATCTATCCAGAATATACCTTATGGAAGTGGTAAGGTTTGATTGGGTACTACATTATATTATATCAGATTGTGATTTGAGGTTTATGTGAACGTTATGGAAAAGTCATTAGCAAGATTTAGATACAGATTTTATTTGCAGTACATATTATCATACTTAAATAGTTGGTTATTATATGAAAACTATTTAAACCCTATATTATAGTCAAATATCTTATTCTTTTGACTTAACATGTTCTTGGTATCAACACCTTTATCTATTCAGGTATTTTTACAATAATAACTTTCATATGAGCATTCACGTGATCCATAAGAAGCCGTCTATAGAATGAAGGGTATATTTACAAGATTATTGGATGAAGTTAGTGAAATAAATCAATTAGGACCTCATTAAGAAGAGGAAATTTAATATAATTTGAGATTTATTTAGTATCATATCAAGGAAGCTGAGTTTTTACATAAAATTTATACTAGGAATCATCAGTGATATATGGATTTCGAAGTTGGTGAGAAAGAAATTTTTTTGAATTTATCTAGAATAAAAGGTTAATATATTAAAAAAAATTAGGATATGTGAGAACTATGTATATTTTCCACTTCAATAATATTGATTTAAAGTGGATGGTATATTTTTTGCTATAACTCCCACCAAACATCTCTCATGTTCACTATGTGTTCCATATATCCCTCAAAAGGAAGTATATACTCAATCCATCACATGTACTTAAATCAGAGGTCGTACGATTATGGGATGATATTTTCTATAAATAATAATAAATATAAATCTAGTATCATAGATAAAAATTCTATATAAAATGACTACTCACCTTGATAATATTCTCTGGTTGAATCATAAAAAAAAATCTACTTGGTAACTAGTGGATGTGATGAAACAATGATATCCTCATTTATTGTAGTAATGAAATTTTGAGGTTGAAATTTAGTTCAATGTGGTAGAATATAACACCATTATATTTTATTATATAGTTTTATATAAATAAATTGTATTTATTTGATAGTTTTCTTTGCATGAAACCCCGAGTTTAAACAAAATTTTATACACAACTAAAATATTTTTAAGTGATATTTATCTTCTACATTTTGGATTTGTGGGTATGAATAGGACTAACTAAATTGTGAATTTTTTATGGTTTATACATTTATAAATGAATTAATTGGTTTTTAATTGATTAGAAAATTAAAAAACCATCTTAATTTAAAAGTAATGTTTTTCTAAAGAACCATTTTTTGGCATGCAATATTATTTTATCATAATATATTATATTAAACACTATTATATATTGATTTTAATTAATTTTATATCTTATTCATTTCAAAAAATTATATTCATCATGATTTTTGTCTTCCCATGGTATAAAAATATATCAAATTTTATGCATAAAATATACATTTCTATAAATGGTTTTCATCAAAAGTTTCACAAATTTTCTAAAATTTATTTCAAACACATATAGAAATTTAATCATGAAAAATTTTAAGAATATTTTTATTGAAGAGATTAAAATTGATGTAAAAATTCCCTTTTATTTTTTTTATTACGAACAGTAACTGTGTATATTTTTTTCAGCACGATAAGGATAAAATGAGTAAAATATGTATAATAATTAATTTAAGGAATTGAAATTTCTCTAAAACATTAATTACATTTATTGGATGAGGGTATTATAGAAATTTTCATACATTCATTAAATATATGGCCACCTTGTTCCATTTTTATTTGATTATGACCTCTATATATTTTTTGAAAAGAATAAATAAAATATTCCATTCTCTTGAATTTAATATCTATAATTTTTTTACATAACGATTTAAATACGATAATAATGGTTATAAATTTTTATATGAAATATGAATTAATTATATTTGTAATAAAAGTTTTTTATAATTTTCAGTGTTTTAAGAATTACCATAAATTCTTATGCGACCCCATCATAGTATTTATTAAATTAATAGAAAAATAAAAAAGGATTTTAATAATATTAAACATTATATTATATTGATCAAATATTGTTCTCCATAAAGTATAAAGATAAATATAATATATTACAGATTTCTGGAAAAAATATTTGAATTCCATTTCATTCATGATGTTTTTAATGTCAATTTAAATAAAATGTTCCAAAAATGAAATTATTTATATTATATAACAAAAAATATTTTATATATTGATTTAAAATTCATAAAAAATGTATTTTTATACAATTAAATGGTATATGGTTGAAAATATCATCCATAGTCCATTTAATCATTACTTTACTTTTTATTGTATCATTATTTCCCCTTAAAGTTTAACAAATATTAATATCACTATTATTGTAAAAAATGTTTATGGGTGTTAAAACAAAATTACATGGTTAAAAAAACCAAAACACGATGAAAATTTGTTAGATAAGATTATTTAGACTCATTCTCATATTATATTCAATTTATATAAGTTTATATCCATTTTACGTGAAATTTAATTTATGTTAGTTTAATAATTTAAGTAATTAAAGAGTTCCCATGCCCACATTTATAAAAGCGAAAAAATATCCTCTTTTACTAAAACCATTTATGCCTTCTATATATAATGAACCAGACATAAAAAAATTATATTACATTATTTTAGAATAATATTCCACACATTACAAAAATACATACCTAAGGACCATAATAGTTAAGTGTCTTTGCAAACACAGAACACATTATTCTAGTTTGGTGAAAGATCTTCAACATCTCCCTCAAAGATCATCCCCATTATCACTACAACATAAAATCATTCTTCATAACCTGGGGAATGGAAATATTAGAAAGGGGTTAGCTTAAATGTTCAGTAAGGGTAAATAAAGGAAACACATAATCATAACATGAACATAAGGGTATGAGAACCTTAGCATAACATTTGAAGAATATTCATTGCATATCAAAGATCATAATCATGAGGCATGGAATAAGGATTAGATATTCATAAGAAATGAATCATAATATAATCAAGAACATGAACCATCTGATCATAACATAGGAAGTAGGCATAGACTTGTGGATTACTGATAATTCGATAAAATCATTCCCAATAAGTCAATGCTCATTGTAAATACATATTAGGGAACATCATGGGGACTATGCCTACTAGGTAGGAAGCATCACTATCCATAGTTATAGTACATTCCATGTAATATATTGGGTTCTCACATCATTGTTTTGGATTATATTTTCCCATATTCCTAGAGTGGATCGGGTTTTCCCATTTTCCCATAGTGGATCGGGTTTCCCCATCATCCTATAGTAGACCAGGATTAACCCATTTCCCTATTGTGGATCAAGTTAATATACTTTTTTCCTAGAATTAAATAACGATATATATATATACCCAATTAATTTGAGGAATATATATTTCTCACCCATCAAATAATAAAATCATACATACGTGTGCAACAGGACAATGAAATTTTCATCATATCATGAACCATAAAAAGTGATGGGTTTCATAAAAATCATATCATAACACATTAATTTATATTTTTATCATAAAATTTTCATCATATCACTACCTATGTAAAATATATAGGTTTTATAATCATTTCATCAAATCATAACTTGTAGAAAGAGGTGAGTTTCAAAAGCATATAACTCGTGGAAGAGAAACACGAGTCATAAACATCATTCCATAAATATATAAACCATTTATGGAAGAATATAAATGGTATAAAAGGATCATATAAACATTAAATCATAAACCATGACAAATTTTTTCTCTTATATAGAAATGTTTTTTGAAATCTAACATGTAACATTTCTTTAGGAAAATAGCCTTTCTTTGAAAACATTTTTCATAAAACCATTTCAAAAACCATTTTCTTATAAAGAAATAATTGAACAATAATTTAAAACATTTCACAAGGAAAATATATTTTAGTCGTTGAAAAATATTTTTTAAAAAAATATGAATATTGAAATCATTTTTATTTTAAACATTTTTTGAAAACATATAATTCAATCCTAAAAATATTTTTAAAATATTTTTCTCTACAAACACCTTGAAGACTCATAAAAAATATGGAAAACATTTTGAAAACCTATTTTCTGACAAAATACATTGAAAATATAAAAATAAAGCTTGAAATAATTTTAAAAAACCTTTTCTATAAAATAGTTTATAAAAACTATGATTAAAGCTTGAAATAATTTAAGTCCTTTTCATTGAAAACTACCATTTGAAAACATATTTGTGACACTTTAAAAAACATTTTAAATAGAATATTTTTTTGAAAAAAATTATCTTTGAAACCCAATTTAAAATATAATAATTTACTTAATATTAGGAATAAAATTTATTTAAAAATATACTTTTAAACTTATGAAGTAATATTCAAGAAAATTATGGACATGGTGGTGGGTAAGTTTGTACATACTAAACATTCCTTTTATGGCTTAAAAAGTTTAGAAATTTTACTTAATTGGAAAATAAAAAGAATTTTCCATTTAAATACATTTAATTAAAAGGTAAAAATGGGATAAAATTTCATTTAAATATTATTTTAAAACATTTTGGAAAACATTTTCATAATACATGGTTTTTTGAATAAAATAAATTTCTCAATAGAGAGAGAGAGACAAAGTTTGATTTTCTTAAAAACACTTGATTAATTTTTCTAAGTTCCAAATAGTGAAAAAATTGAACCAATATATTAATATAACATGAATAAAATAATCAGAATAAAATTTATGAGTATTCTTAAGATATTAATCAAAATATTTCAATAATGGTATCATTATCATAAATAATCCCTCTAAACGTTGAAATTATATAAATAAACTATTATTACATTGGTTGCATTGACTCATAATCCACATTAGATAATAACATTGACTGGATCATAAACTATACTGAAATAATTATATTCATGACATAAAATTTCAATGGTAAGTATATATTCCACATACAAAAATATAGGTTCATAACATCACATATATCTCAAAGAAGGAAAATTAAGACAAAAATTAATTTATAGATTTGGTAACATTTGAACCATAGAACCCCTAAAATAAATATAATCTTATGGAAATTTCAATAACCATAAATTTATTTATAATAATCATATAATATATTCATGGGAATTATATACACCACAAAAAAAAATAGTAGTGAATAAGGCTTAATTATATCTGAAATAAAAGTGATATGAGAAAACCATTACTACTTGAGTAACTTTAGAATCGTGATCCCCATGAAAGAATAAAAAAATTAATGAATTTAATATAATTGATTAAATTAAATTAATTATATAAAATTTCATAGGTATATATACACTCCGCACAAAATAAGTGAGCGGTAAATATGGCATGTATATCATGGAATTAAAATTTGAGATTAAATTCCCTAACCTTAAGTCTTGGCCTTCTTCATACATGATTAAACATTATGTATAAAAAATAAATGTCTATTATAAAAATAAACAAAAAAAATATTCCTTCATATAATACCTTATATGTTTCACTTATGATTTTTTATTACCCATTTAATAAAAATTCCATGTTAAAGTAATGTTTCAGGTAACAACCGCTTGGTTTATCTTATAGGTTTGGACTTCTTATTCTTGATCCTCTTACGTAAATCTTGATTTTTTTCATTTCCACAATTTAAATAATGATTTATATTTAATATCTTTTTATTATATAAATATATATAATAATCTATAAAATATATAAATATGACATGGAATACACCAATCATAGAGACTGAAGGTCGTACGTATGTATGAATGGTGTTTCTATTTTCTTTTCGTATTGAAAGAATGAAAGTAAATAACATATATATATATATATTATAATTCCTATATAATTAATATTTCATATATATCATATAATTTTACTAAATTTATCCTTAATACATTCCATGTAGAGTGTGAACGAATCACGTCTCTTTGATGAGGTGGTAGTCCACACGTCCATAAACAATGTTATCGTATTTACATAAAATGTAAATCATGAAGGTATGTTCCATATTTTAACTTCATATAAATAATAGGATCATGAATTATCATTTATGTCACATATTTTTTTGTAAAATTTTCCCTAATACATTCCATGAAAAATATGAATGAAACACGTCGCTTCGAGGATATGGTTGTCCACATATCCGCAAATGATGTTATCGTATTTACACAAAATGGAATGCTTGGTGATATGTTTTATATAATTATTAAGTAAGAATAACGAAATAATAAATATAATATATGTCATATAAAATTAGTGTGTCCATATTAATTCATGAACATGATATGTTTTATTGGAATAATGAACAACACTGTTTCATGAGGTGGTAGTACACCATACACACAAATGGTAAGTTAATTAACCATTTAATGGAATTGTGGATAAGTGTTTCCATAACACATATTATATAAACATATTAGTATAGTTATGATAATTTTTTTATCATGCATAAAATTAATAATAATATTTTAGGGGTGAATAATGGAAATAAAATGAAATAGATTGAGGAAGGATGTTACATCTTTTTTTGGGTATCTCTTTTTAGTTTTCACGAAAGGGATTCCTTGGTTAGATTTCATCCAAAACAGATGATTATTTATTGTATGTATGTATTTTATGAGGCTATTTGGGTTGGTTTTGGCTAAGAAAATTGGATTTAGAGATGTGAGGAAGTGAGGTGGAAAGTTCCCTTTTATAGTGGAGGAGGAATGGCATTTTTGTAAATATAAAAAGGTAAGAATTATTGATAGAACTCTATTATATAATGGGCATAATAATATCCCAAATTTGATAAAATAGGAAATTGGACAAATTATGGAAATCCAATGGATTTTTATAGGTTTCATGGTCATTTTTCATCTTCTGATTCATGTTTAACCATTAAGTAACCTAATTTGTTCATTAACCACTGTAATTAATATTAATTACCTTGGGTAAAACCTACATTATATATTTATTGGTAGTCTCAGATTTCACATCTAAGACTGTATTTCAAATTTCTTCCATTATTTTATAAATACTACTTTTGGATTATATAAAATATTTAGTATTTTTATTATATCATTACAAACCCTCCCCTGGACCTAAAATCCATTATAAGCTTAGCACATAACATCATAAATATTCTTTAAAATATTTTAAATATTAAAATGGGAAAACAGAGTCCCCATAACAAAATTATGGAATAATAAAGAGGATAAGTGATATGGTTGAATAATTCCTAAAAAAATTCTGACCCAATTTTCAATCAAGTTTGAGATCATTTACACTTAGATTATTACTTTTACCATTTTACAATTTACTAAGGTAACTAATTTTCAACTTGTTAATTAATCCTATATGTCTATAAAAATTATAATTTTAAAATATCATGGATATACTAATTCCAACTTTGAATTCCGTTTAATAAGATTAAGTTTGTAAATGTGATAAAAATTAATTTTAAAATAATAAATTTATAATGTGTTCAAATTTGTTTAAAAAATATAAATTAACTTATATAAATATAAAATATGGCTGTTATAAATTTCAAAAATTATAAAATTATAAATACTCTTATAAGATACATATTTTGACTTATAAATAGGTTTAATGGTTCTATAGTTATTATCTATATACTTAAAATTTTAAAAACGCATATTATTTGAAAAAATAAATCTTTCACTATTCAAAAAAAATGAAACATTAGAGAAAAATTTAAGAAAATATTATTTATATAACATTTACATGATAAATAAAAAAATAAGGACCGTTTTGTTTATTTAAAAACATAAAATATATAAATTTTAATTTTAATTTATAAAAAAATATATAAAGAAAAACTATTTTTATAAGAAAATAAATTTCATTTTACTAACTATTATATTTAATATAAAGTAATAATTAATATAATTTTAATAATTTATTCATATAAAAAATTATTATATAAGAAAAGAAAAAGAATTTAATTTTTTTTTATTAGTTGATTTGATGTACTAGTCGTGTCGATATTTAATGTGAACATTATATGTTTTTTAATATATATATATATACATATCATAGTTAAGATACCACTATTTATACCTAAATATTATATGGATACCTTATAATGTTCGATATTTATTTATATGTTTCATTTAGAGAAATGAATTGAATAAGGTATTTATTTATGGAAGAATATTTTTCAAACAATTGGGTCATTACACCCATAATGTGTTTGAAAGTAGTTTTGTAATTGTTTTATACATGGATGGAGAGGGTATTTTTATATGAATCCAATTATGATTTCCAAATTTAATTTTTATTTATTCTACGTATTTTTTAATATTCCAACTTCCCTTTTGAAAGGTAAATGATGTTTTTAAAGGGGCACATTGTAGCTGTTGATTTTCATTCATGATTTTATGATTTTAATGGGTACATTTTCCAATTAAGTGGTGTTTAAAACCCATATGAAAAGATTTATATATATTACAAGAAATTTTGGAAATTTTAAAGGGATTTTTGGAAAATTTATTCATTTCAAAATGGATTTTAACGTATGTTTTCATGACATGGTTCTAATAAATTTTTTAAATTGAGATTTTATTGAAAAAATGGAATATCATCATGAAACATCATATGAATTGTGTTTCCCATTACCCATTATTATTATTATGTTATAAAGTCCCTCAATGTAACCTCAAGTTAGTTTTATTAATTTGGTCTTCTCTATTTACCATTTCCATCCATAAAAATTATTAGATCTCATAAAACATTTCATAGAATTCAAAGCTTATTTTGAATTTCCTTTTGGTAGTTTAAATATAAATTTAAATATAATTGTTGGTCCATGAATAGTTTCACATGTTTTTAATACATGATATCTATGTTTTCCATAATGTTCATGTTTTATATTTATCCATTAATATGTAATGTTTAGAAATTTATTAAATGAAAAAGGGTTGTTTCTTGAGAGGTTGAAGTTTGTGAGATGCAGTCTATTTCAATTTTTTTCCAAATTTTGAATCATATAATGATCATTTTCCATATAGAATGATCACCTTACCTTATTTATATCATAGGATAATAGGTATCTATGCATAAATTTTTAACACATGTTATGATAACTTGGTTTATATACACTAGTTAGTGACCAAGTAATATTTTTATGTCCTATGGTTCATTCTCAAAGTACCCAGAGATAACAAAATAGAATATGATAGGGATGTTCTAGTTTCACATGGGGGTCCAGCGATAGATCCAGATATCCAATTACTATAACATTCATTTTAGAACCTAGGGAGTTTCCCATGAAATTTAGTTTTCATTTAGGATTTTTTAATGGATCATATTTCGTGACATATTTCAATCCCATAGGTTGATCTAATTTCATGGAATTATTATTTGATCTTTTCACATATATTATTAATAATTTATATTTTATTTCATATGGTCCTTATATTTATTTTTTTTCTTGTTCGTTTTTATTTAAAATGGGTTTTGAAACATGGTTTTGAATGTTTGATTTTAAATATAAAATGGAAATTATTTTATAAATGGGATATGATGAATGCTTTTTTGAAAATTATTGATATAGGGTTGGGGTTTCATCATTATATTTTGAAATATATATTTTTTATTTTTAAGTAAATTTAAATGATAAATTTTTTATATGTTTTTCAGTTGAAAATTTAAGGTTTTAAACCATATGAGACTTGTTTTATCATATAGTTTTTTCTATGGTTTTAAAAAATATTTTGAAAAAATATTTTAATTTTTATCATTATATATGGTAAATATAAAATAAAAAAACAATTTTCTTATATTTTATGATAAATTGATTTTTTGAAATGTTTTCTAAATGGAATTGTAGATACAATTCAGTGAAATAATATTAGGAATGTTTGGATCACACTTTTAATATACACTAATGAGTGAGTGTGTGTGTGTGTCTATATTTGTGTTTGTAGATTCAAGTTTTATATTATATTTTATATTCCCATGATGTGATCTTGATTTTTTTATTTTTTTAGTCTTTTTTATAACTATAATTATTTTTCTTGATGAGTGAATATAGGTATCATAAATTATGATGGAGGAATATTAGTATTTTTCTGGTTATTTTGTGATATTTCACCTGAAATTTTAACCACTAGATATATTATATTATTGAATTTTGTCTATGTTTGATGATGTGTTTACTCTGATGAGTAAGTATTACTATGGTTATTACTTATATGGACATTTAATTACTTGTATATGTTTATTTTATATGTATGTATTTTAAATGAGTGTTCAAATCATAATTTATTCTTAGTAGTTTCTATTACATATCATTATGTTTATTAAAATAATGGAATCATTCCCATGTTTATATTATTGATAACTAGGCACTTGTTTCTATTTTTTGGAGATTAGGAGTTCTCTTCACTCTAGGTTGGGTGACATTTTAGTTCACCATTGGTCATTTAATTATATGTGGTTCTATAAAAATGATATTTGGGGAACTTTAAAAACCATGGGATGAAATATTTTAGTATGAAGGGATAGTAGTCACATCATATCCTACCAGAACCACATAATGACAAGAATATTCTATGAGTAATCATGGGGTTATATAAGCTACATGTCTTTGTTTTTTGTTTTTCTATTGTTGTTAATACATAATGAATATTTTAAAATAAATTAAAAGTATGTTTCATGTTATTTTAGGGATAATAGAATAGTAAATTTTTAAATTAAATTATAGTTATATTTTGAAATACAATCATATTATTAGAGGCGTGCTATATTTTTCATAAAATAGATAAATATAGGTAGCTATTAGTACACTAATAATTATGAGTCCCCCTTTTGATAGGTGGACATGTCATGTAATCTAGGGAATATACTATTATTTAAGAGACCTAATCTGAAGTATACTCTTATTTATTGACAATATTTTTACGATTAAAATATAATGTTTTTTGAATTCAAATTAATATAAAAATATACCTTTATTTATTTATCTAATTTATCGTTTTTAATGTTATGAATTAAAAAATTATGCTCAGAGAAATTTCATATGAAGAAAAACATTTTAATTTTTTATTAAATGAAAATACCACGTATGATTTTACTCTTAGATATGGGTACTCCCATACAAATGGTTATCTTCTTAAGAGACCACCTTTTTAAAAATCCAGATAATTTATGGATTGTCATCGCATATATAATGGAAACCCTTTTTGAAACAAAATTGTCACTATGATATATAAAGAAAATAAAATGGTAAAGTCATGAACATAACAGTCAATAATTTTGGTACATAAGGGTTCTCTAAGATGATAAATAAGGTAACCCACATATGTAACTATTTATAGACTTTTAAAAGACTAGAAATTTGAAAATGAAACATAATGATTATTCTAACACAACAAGATATTATGAATATTTTTCTGAATTATTTTAATCTTTTTGATATTTTTCATTTCACACAACACTGAATGTGTCTTTTTTATAAAAAATAACTATGTTTTACTAGATTTATACAAAAAATAATTTTAATATTTCACTATAAAAAACTATTATATTAACTTGTGATACATTAATCACTATGTTTATCTTGTGTTCTACACAATACCTAGTCCATTTAATAACTTGTGTTACACACGAGAAAAAGTTTTACCCAACTACAATGCACTATTAATATTATTATAAAAATAATTATCACCTATCCATTATAATGAAAGATATGAATGAGATTGACTAAATTATAAAAATATAGTTTAAAGTTTTATATATAATTAATCCTTTCGATATCAATGAGTTAAAATTAAAATTAGGTACTATTTGAGAATAAAGTAATTCCTTTTCTAACAAAAATATTCTTCATTTTATAAACACCATTTTATCTCAATAGACTAAACCATCAAATTTTGATTAATTTTTTAATATAGTTTAGATATTATGGGTTACATAATGTTTTCTTACACTCATAAAATATATTTTATAGGCACAAGATAATAATTATTCATCTTTTATGAAAAACAAGTTTCTTTTTTCCAATGGTTAATTTTACCACCATTTAATGGTGCTCCAATTTTAAATATAATTTTTTTACACTTTTATAATTTTTATTAGAAAAAATAAAAAACATTTATGCAATGTTAATATCAAAATTTACATTGTGGGAATTTTTTTTTTATTTTTCATAGAGGTTTCATTTTTTTTAATATTTAAAAATAATGAACTTTAATGAAAAATAGTTTTCCCTCTAATTTATTTATATATTAAAATAATATATTACTTATTTTAACTATAATAAGATAAAAAATAAAATTATTAATCTATTTTATTTAATTTTAACCAATTTTACATTTAAATTGGATATAAAAACATTTCAATCTTTTGGATATTCATATTAAATCTTCATCATCTCGTCTCATCTGTCAGGATAATTTTAATTTAATTTATGCCACATTAGGTATTATAATATAGAAAATTGGATTATATATGTTAAATAAATGTAATTTTCAGTGTATAATATGTTCAACATAGATTCTTGACAAAAAAATTAGTTAAAGTAATTAAAATTATTTACAGTGGCTATGGTAAACCTGAGTTTACATAATGGTTAAATATTAATCAAACAAGACCAGATGACCTAGAATAATTTCTAAATAAAATTATAAAATTTGACAAATTACCCTATTATATAAATTTTTTACAATTATTTTATGCCCATGATGTAAGGGAGTACTCTAGCGATTACCTTTATATATTTATAAGAATTCCACACATCCTCCACTATATAAAGGGAACTCACCCCTTACTTCCTCACACCTCCCAATACAGTTTGGATCATCTATAACCTACCCAAATAATCTCAAAAATTATCTCCCTAAATCCCCAAGTCCTCAAATTTGGAATAAATCCAACCAAGTAAGCACTTTGTTGCAAACCAGGAAAAGTAACCAAAAAAATAGGCAACACCCTTCCATGAACTCTTTTGTTTTATTTTGTTTCTCCACCACCACAAATATTCCAATTAAATTATTATATGATAACCTCATTATTATAAATATATTAATATATTTTAATTCTAATGATTCTATTTATACCTACAAACAATTCCATTAAACGGGTAACAAAGTTTTCATTCATTTGTATAGAGGACTACTACCGCTCAAATAAATGTTGTTCGGATTTAGTTTACCACCACACATGGATTGGAATTATAGTGAAAATAGATTTTTTTTTAGATATAGGTTATATTAATGATATATATATTCTTCTGGAATTATTATATAATATATAATTCCATTCATTCAATATTAGAGAAATACAATAACTTCATTTGTGGACATGTGGACTACCGCCTCTTCAAAGTAGTGTGATTCATTCACAACTTACATAGAATGTCTTATGGATGGGTCTAGTAATAATATTTGATATAAATGACATAATAATGCTATAGGAATTATAGTATTGATATATTTATACATATATGTCATTTAATTTCATTCTTTCAATACAGAAAGAAAACAAAAATAATGTCCATGTGTATGTACGACCTTCCATCTATAAGAAAAATGTATTCCATTTAATTTTTACATATTTTATACAATATTATGAATATTTATATAATAAATATATATTATATTTAAATCATGTTTTAAAATATGGAAATAAGTAAATAATTTTCTACGTAAGAGGGAAATTAATAACAAGTCAAAACATATATGAAAAACAAAGTAGATATTACCTTAAACATAACATTAACATGAAATTGTTAATAAATAAGGAAAAAGTAATAATAAAATAATACATTGTGTGTTATATAAGAATATGGTACAGTTTTAGATTTATAATAATCATATACTTATTATATAGTTGGATTGAATGTGTCTGAAGAAAGTCAAGACATGATAAAAGGGTTTTCTCATCCCACTATTATTTAAGTGAGGCTTATGCCTCATTCGCCTGTCATTAATTTTTTATGTTGTATGTACTACCCATTAAAGTATTATATGTTTATTATAAATAAATTTTAGTGTATTTAAATTCAATTTTATAATTATTCTTTCATGGAGTTGTGGTTTAAAAGTTACCAAATCAATCATGTAATTTTCTCTCAATTTCCATTCTTTGAGATAAATGCCATGTTATGGATCTATATTTTTATATGAGTTATATATAAGACCATTATACCTGTTATACAATGAATATTATTATTTTCATGATATTATAATCTTAATTTAATGTTATTATATCCTGGTAACTATTATTTAAAGTTACCAAATTGGATATAGTTTATTGCCACAATATCATCATTTAATGGGATTATTTACAATTATACTTCCATTGATGGAATCTTATAATCCATCACTCAAGATCTCTCGTGACAAATATTATTATATAGTTATTCATGATAACATAATTTAATGTTATAATTTTTTTCATTCATTGGTACCTTAGATAATTATTAATGTATTTTTAAGGAAATAAAACATTATTTCTCTTTTCAGTTAGAAATCGTTATTCTTTCAAAAACTGTGTTTTCTAAAAATATATTAAAAAATGTCACAATAGTATCCTATGGATTTTTTAAAAGAAAATTTTACACATTTTTTACCTTATAATTTTTATTTGATTGGAATATTCTTTTCATCTTTTGATCATTGAACTTTTCTAAACTTTTATAGTGAAAATGGAATGTTCGACATGTATGGACATACACACCAACATGACTGTCATTTAGATGAAGCTTACATTTCTTGTTTAAAAGTTTTTTTCAAGAATAATTTTTTTATTATTATATTATTTTTTTATGTATTTCAATGAAAGTGGTTTTCAAATTATTTTATTTATTTTTTATGATTTTTCAAAGTATTTTCAAAGAAAAAAGGATTCCAAAAAAATTTATGTTTGAGAAGTGTTATAAATGATTTTAATATCTTCCATTATCTATTTCAAAGTAAAATGTTTTCAATATTTCCTTTTTTGTTTTAAAATTTATTTAATAAGATAATAGTTTTCATAATGATTTATTTTTTGAATACATTTTTTAAAGAAGAAAATATATTTCCCTTAAGAAATGTTTTAAATGAAATTACAAAGCATTGTTTATAATAAGAGGATTATTGAATTTGTTTTGTGAAAGGTATTTTCAAATAAACGCTATTTTACTTATGAAATTTTCTATATGATATTTCAAAATCATTCAATGTATAAGATAACATAATTTGTTATAGTTTATGATTTACTATAGATATGATCCAAGAATACCATTAATATTCTTCCTTGAATGGTTTTTATTATGATGGAATGATGTCTATGACACATTTTTCTCTTGTGTAGGCTATATGAATTTCATACTCGCTTCATTTCATGGTTTATTATTTGGTGAAATTATTATTCTTCCTGTCTCATTTCTATAGGTAATGATATTATCAAATATTTATGATACCCATTTCATTTCATGGGTTATGATAAGATGTTTGTGAAACCCATCTCTTTTTATGGTTCATGATATGATGATTGTTCTATTATCTTGTGGAACATGTATATTTGATTTTATTATGTGATAGGTAGGACATATATCTTCATAAAATTTATTGTGAAAATATTTATATCTCATGAGTATGATATGGTTGGAAAGAAGAGTGATCTCGGTTTAGTAATATGATTATGGAACGAGGAGGGAACTCGGTTTAGTATGACAGGGCTAAAACAAGGAGTGAACTCTATAACATCCCAAGACATACTATATTTTGATTAAAGAATAAAATTAATTTCGTTTATATATTTCTTTATATGTAACACCATGTCATGTTAACACTACACAAAACAATGAGTTTGATTACATTATCTGTAAGACTAGTTTTTACCACATTTTAATTACACCCCTCTTTCAAAATAAAATTTTGACACTTTTATAAAGAAAAATCAAATTAAACTACCTTTTTTGAATTTTTTTATTGTAAAAATTATTGTTTGGTGATTTTTTGGTATTTTTATAAGATGTTTAATTTTTATAAATAGTGAAAAATACCACTATTTAGTTGAAAACTGAATTTTCATTTAAATAATTCTTAATTCTAAATTATATTATAATTTTTTTAAAATTCACAATAGATCAAATAAATATATATTAATTAAATATAGTCATTAGAATAATTTTAATATTTAATTTAAATATATTTACGTAATGAAATTTTGAACATTTTCACATTAAAAAAATTCTTTTACACAATTTTTGTTGGATTAGATTCAAATTTAATTTTACCATATCTATGAATTGATTTGGAAAAAACTAACAAGCACAACTATAATCAGTAGGATATTTATAGTCAAATTTGATCAAAGATGTTTTTGAAAAAATAAATTAGTAAAAGTAATTAAAATTAATTATAGTAATTATGGTTAAATTAATATTAACAATAGACTAAACCGTAACCTTAAGGGCCAAAATGTCCTAGAAACTTTTCAAAATTCCTTTTTCTAGACTTGTTTTGACAATATCCCCTCTTTAAATGCACACACACATCCCAAATTATTACACTTATAAAACCATATTTTCTTAACCAAAATCTACCCAAATAGATTCTCAACATCCCTCCTCTATTTCCAGAAGTCTCACATTGGGAAGAAATCAATTGAGGGAAGGATTTTGGTATAAAGTAAAAGGAGTTCTGAAAGAATAGGTAATATCCTTCCTTAAGATCTTTTGTATTATTTTCATTATACTCCCCATAAACTCTTATTATTACATGCTTAGATAATATTGTTTGTATCCTAAATAAACTAATAAAATGTTTCATAAATATTTTGTAGTCTTTATATTTCATAAATATTAACATATAATCATTCAATGACACCAAATTGTTCACATTTCGTGAAATTCCATTTTATATGTTAATACCATGCATGAGTTGAAAATTTTTATCTTCTTACTCTTTCTTAATGTGTGGAAATATATAGTAAAATATGTTATGTTTCCTTTCATTGTAAGGGATAATACCAATCATAGTCCAATTTTTATTAAGGTGGTATATCTTTTAATTCATTATATGTTTTTTTTATAATTAAATATTTTCTAATTATATGGTCTGAAATATTTTTTTACATTTATAATCTCAATGTAATGTTTTATATATAAAACATTCAAAGATAGTAGTGCAATTAAAATTGATTAGTTCTTCAATGTATTTTATTGATTTTGAGGAAACTATTTCTTTTCAAATGTGACATTGATATTTTTCACCTTTTCTAAATAATATGAAGTTGGAAAAGGATGTGTGGTAGAATCATACTCTTATAGACCATGAAATATATTTTAGAATATTTTAAAAGGATGATATATTCATAATAATAATTGATATCTTATATATACTTTGTTATCCCATTCTTAAACTGGTGATATGAGGTCCCCTATCCCAAAATTGGATAAGTTTTATGTATATTAACATTATATACAGATCAGTTTCCATATAAAAGAGAGTATTTTATTTTGAACATTATCATAGTAAGAAAAATAAAATATTATTTCATATATAACTGAATTATTGAAACTCTTGTATCTGATATAAATTTAAAATCACCAATCAATAGTGATAGATAAACACCAAAATCATTTACACATTTTTAGTCCATAAATCATCAAAATCATTATAAAAAATCCACTTCATAAAAATATATGGGAAAATATATAGAACACAAAAAAATTTACCGTGAACAATATTCACTACTAAAACTCTTATATTGATTCATTAGATATGTGAAAAATAACATTATAATATTTCTAATGTTATTTCCAAAATTAGAAAATGTTTGATCAAAAAAATTTCATTCTAGGGAATCAGTAAGATGTCATAGGATTCCATCAGAGGTGAACTCAACTATATACCATATTATCCTCTCCATGTCATTTTAATTTTCAATTATATGCATGAATTGAAGGATAATTAGAAGATATCCAATTGATTTAGAGAGATGTTTGGTGTCTATTCCTCATAATGAAGATTGATTGGATCTGTAATCCATTTTAAATATTGATTTCCAACATTGGGTAAATTAATTTATATTTATTAAAATATAGAATACATTTAGTAGGAAATGCATGTGTCTTTTTATACCCAAATCCCACTAGAGACAATATTTTCTTCATCATAGTTGTAATTCAAAACTCATTGCCTTCTATAGGTATCTCCATAAAAGATAAAAAAATTAGTGAAACTATTATAAATCCATCAAAATCTTTATTTCAAGTTAAATAATATCATCACTATCAATAACACTATAAATATAGTGAAAACTAAGAATATTTGTTTCTCAAAATCTTTATATAGTAGTTTAAAACATTCATTTCAATGGTTTCAATTCCTACATCACAAATTATTTATTTAAGGTTATCCTCTTTCTCTTATGGAATATATTCACCATTATTATAAATTTTAATGTTTATTACATCTCTATATCATATCCAATGTGTAAATTTATTACTAAACCCCTAGAATATCATATGGTATCTTTTTAATCTATACCCTACAAAAATCAAATTAAAAATTTTCATGGATGGATAGAAAATCCCATCTTCATTTCAAGTATTTCATTAGAAAATTCCATGAAATTGATAACACTTTTTGAATATTCATCATTATTTCCTCACGTATATATCCAATTATGATTCTTTAATTATAAAAAATTCATCATATAAAAGATTAATATTTTAAAAAAATATAATAAAAAAATTATTTAAAAAATTAATGTTTATTCATGCAAGAATATAAATAAATAAATATATATAAAATATAATTAAATAATTTATATCCTAAACACAATATAAAAATGAAAAATAAGTTACAAAAAAATAACAAATATTGATTATAATGAAAAAATAAATTTATAAATGAAAAAATGGAAGAAAATGTAATTTTCAAACACAAAAACAAACAATTTGTGATACATAACATATAAAAATAAAACATTAAAAAATAAATAATTATAATAAAATATTTATAGTCATAAAAAATTTATAATCACAAATAATTTATAAAATTTAAAAAAATTAATAAAAAAATGATAATTGGATAAGATGTATGTGAAAAAATGAATACATTATGGAATTTATAACTGGAATAAAATTAATTTATATTCCAAAAATAAATGATAACATACAAAATTTTATTATTGATAATGGAAAATAGTTCATGATTTCTGATGACATCACTCAAAGGTGGTGTGAATAGGGTGAATACTACAATATTGCGGCAAAATATTTTCAGAAATGAAGTATAAAAAAGAAGAAAAATGGAGTATTATTGTGAGTTGATTAGATTAGTGTTTTCATGAACTTAATAATGTTAAGGTTCATGGATGAAGTTTTAAGGATATAATAATGAGAAGAAAAAATGTGAAAAGAATTTGAAAATCAAGTTCATGTAAAGATCAATCATGGTGAGTTTCTTTCAAGAGTCAATAGAAAGAGTGTTTTTGAAATATCTCTTCGATAAATTGAGGTGATGTCTAAAGAAACTAACTTTTTTAAATTCATTTGATATAGTTTTTATTAAAAAAATATGTTAAAAATTACCACATAAATTTTAATGTTGTTTTTTAAAAACCTGACATCAAAATTCTTTTGTTAAAGAGTCTTTTTCAAATAGTGTATTTTCTTCTTCCCTCGGGTGGTGATAATGGGTTAGTTCATGAATCATTGATTCAAATGTATGATAACATGTATTTAACTCAATTTATAATGATCAAGAGTATTAAATTACATATATTTAAACAATAATATAATTAATTCTTCCCTAAATAAAATATTCATAACATTTAATTAATTTTATCTGTGTGGGATTATAATAATATCTTATTTAATATTGAATAATATTATTGAAAAATTGATAATGGATTCAGGCTAGGGTTTAAAGTGGTGGTTATTCCTAGAAGTTACATCTTTTCCTTTTTTACACATTTCTTGGGATTTTATTTATGTGTGTGTTCCTATTATATTCTTAAATTTGGTTATGATTTAAGATGTTAAATTAATTTTTGATTTTTCTTTTTTTTTTGAATTTTAAAAGATGATTCCTTGAATAAAATTTTTCTTTCCCCCTATATATCATGTTTATAATATTATTAATGTATGGAACACTCTAGTTATGAATCTGGATGTCTAATATGGAAAGCTTTATCATGCTCTAGATGAAGTCTTCATAGTATAAGAAGTAGAGTATAGTAATCAAGAAGTTTTATTCATAGTACCACATGAATGTGGAGGATCACATCATGGTGGAATTACCATATGATATTTTACAAGGTATTTCGAACTTTATTTCACACTATATTTTTAGGATATTAAAGTACCTCATGACTATGCGGATTTGAATTAGGTCATCAAGGGTATCCTTGAGTTGGTTGTGACACCTAATGACTTTTTGGTGAAGCTAGACACTTATATTATTGAATAAATCACAAATAGAAAGTTAGTTGTTAAGTTATATGACATGAAACATGAGTTATTTTCATTGGATGAATTTAGAGGCCACATATTCAGCAATTACATTTCAGATTTTCTACTAATTTATAGAGATTAAAAATTCATGGAGGTATGGTATGGGACATTGTTGGTGGAAGATAATACACATCGCTTCAAGAGTTATTATATTTTACACCACAATAATAAAGGGATGTGGCCTAGATTTTTTGAATATTTTAGATTGTGATTCAATGTGAAATTAAATGTAATGATATAATAAATCATTTTCTTGTTTATTATTTTTCATAATATTTATAGTTATATAAATTAAAATTATATGACATGTTTTTTAATATATAAAAAATAGTTTTATAAACCTTTTTCATATAATATTTTATTTAAAATATAAATTTACCTATTATAGAATTTTAATATAAAAATTTAATTTCATTTTGGAATTCATAATTTTAATATTATCTTATGGTGATTGTTTTTAAATTTTCTGAACATATTTATCTTTATATTTATAGTGAAAATTGTGATCATTATTAAAATATCTATTTTCTATTAAAGTATTTACAATTTCAAGTTAAATTTTATAATTAGTTTTAAAATTTTATTATATCATTTTTATTAAATATTATCTATTTATATAATTTTTTATTATTTTTATAATTTATTTTTTTTATAAAACCGTTTTTATACTTAAAAATAATTTTTTATAAAAATAAATTTATGTTGCACATTGTGGTTTAAATTTTAAATTATTTTTTCGCATTAATGAAAAACATCATGAAAAAAGGTTTCAAAATTTGGAATCATGTGGACAAAATTTAAAAATATATCCCTTTTATTTTTTTTTCAAAATGAGTTCCAACATTTGTAAATTTGGGCCACCTCACTAAGAGTAAATCTGGTAATTTAAGATCAAAATTATATAAAGAGGACACAAAAATGACACAAAAAATTTGAATAATTTTATTGTATTTGTATATATCATCCATAAACATCCAAATGTCCAATATATAGAATTTTCCCTAGTTATCCTGTATTTTGACCTTAATATTACAATATATGAAGAAATGTTGAAAATTTTATTCTGTTTGTTCAGTTTTATTTAAATTTTTAAAATAGGGAAAGTAGAGTTTATTTTTGGTTCTAAATTTTTATTTTAAAGATATCTGATATTTTTAACAATGAAATTTATTTCTCAATTTTATGCATGGAATAATTATCCCAATATATTTTGAAATGATCACACTACAATTATCAAATTTATATAAAAGTAACACTAATTATATGAAAAATATTAAAATAAATATAAATTGAATGAATTATTGTGTTAGATGGTTTTTCTAGATAAATATAACTTTTTAGGAAATATTTATTAAAATATATTTTAATTTATTTTCATTAATTATATTTTCAAAGTAAAATGAAAAAAAATGTTCAAATTTGACATTAATTGTATTTTATAATAAATAATGTTGTATTGAATGATTTAAAATTCGAAAAACTCTTATACTCATCCAGGTAAATATGATATGGTTTAAAATATCAACCACGGTCCATTTTTGTTCAGTTTTTTATTTTATTTTTAATGTTTTGTCTCCTTTAGAATGAAAAACATTTTTATACTGGTAATGATCAAAATGATAAATGGGGATTAAAAACAATAATGGTAATAACATAACCTAAAATTGTAAAAAAATTATTATATCAGATAATTTAGTCACATACGCATCCCTTATTATAAATTAATATATTCAAAATAATTTTTAAATGGATAATAATTTATATTAATTCAATATTTTATGAAATTCCAAGATTTTCCTACTAGTCTTATAAAAGGGAACATCCTATAATCTTTTCATCACAAATAAAAATAATTTTGATTCTGAAAATCCCAAAAAAAATACTTTCCTTACATACCTCCCTGTGTACTAGAATATCTATTATGATCAGAAAAATTTCTTCAGAATTATGTTTTTATAATCCTTAAGAAGTTTTTTGAAGAACCTATATAGCTTTCATAACTAATTGTTTTCATTTTATTTCTTATTATACCTCCTTTAAATATTAATTAACCATGATAAAATAATAACCTCAGTATATTCCATTAATCTATATGTTGTTATTTTAATGGAATAACTTGTATCCATTTCCTCTTCCATAAAATGGGAAACAAAACTGTAATTCCTGTGTATGGGGGACTACCACCTTGCAAACCGGTGTAATTAATTTTCCATCATTGTCTCTCATTATAGGTAAAAATGATGGTTTTAATGAATATATATGTAATTAATTAAATATTTATCTTTCTGAAAAGGCAATATATCATATAATTTCTTAATTTTCCATTCATTGAAGAACAGTAATGTCGTCCATGCATATGTGTGGACTACTGCCTCCACAAAGTGATGTGATTCTTTTTTCTTCACCAAAACACATGAATGATATCTATATATATATATATATATATAAGTTTATTTAAATAAATATTTTGTTTTCATGTCATGATGATAATTCAATGATGATAACATAATAATTACCCTTTTCAATAATGATCATTTTACTCGTGTATATGTAAAACATACCATCTCTGGGATTCTAGCATTGTTTATTTTTAATAATAATTACTCATGAGTTGTTTTAAACATATAACGGACCTATAAAAATTTTCATTATTTCATGATTCTAATTTTTTAGATGATGAAATAATGACCTCTTTGAAAATAGTCAACTAATCAGAGTCCTTTTAGACATATGAGATGAATATTATCAAAGCATATGATGTTAACATATTAGATTATATAATTTTATAGAAAATGGAATTAGAAAAATAATAATTAAAATTAAAACAATAATTAAGTGAGTAAATAACTATCATGAGTTCGTTATTCATGGAGATAAATAACATACATGATGAGTGATACTGAAGGTATGGAAATTTATTTTCAAAATCTTTTTTTAAGTTTCCCTTGAAACACTTTGTGTTCCATATCAATAATTATAAACATTCTTATTACAATATATTTATATATATAATAATTATATATTTTAATTTAATTCTAATTTTCAATTTCATTTATGGGTTTTCAGAAATAAATCTTTTTCTTTAATGTTTTTACTTTCAATATAAAATACAAAATGAATTTTCTATATTAACATATTCAGTGAGAACTACTTTTCTTACACATGTAAACTTTATTTTAAATTTTTATTACTTTATAATAATTTAAATTCAATTTAAATAAAAAACAATTTCTCTTTATTCAGGGATCTTTGGTATTGAAAATAGGGTTTTAAAAGGGATGAGTATTTTGATATATGGAAGTGGTTATAATCTATGGTCAAAATATATTTTGAAGTGTTTTACAAAGAAATGGTGAACTATTAAACTGGTATATTCATGAAACAATACTTGGAAATATTTTATTGCAATGGTTGATCCTGTTATAGCTTATATTATGGTTGTTCCAAGATAACACTCCAATTCATTAGAGGTGGAAGTTGACCAAATTGGTTACTCCATCTGTAATATTGATTATAAGAGTGATACAGAACTAATTACCCAATTAACCTACATGATTTGAAAATATTTTTTTTAATGAAATAATAGGATTTCATGGGTTAATATAATAATATTATGATTAAAATAAATTATGGGCCACTTCTAAAGGGTGAAATGGTTAAATTTTTTAAAATGTTTGATGAAATTTCATGGTTTTAAAGAAACCTTTGTGTATTTATTATGGATTTATTATTTCCTAGGAAATGTTTTATGAGAATAATTTGGTGGGGAAGGTCATTTATAGGGTAATAAAATATTTTTTACAAGAGATATGTTTATATTGAAAACAGTAAATTTTTAAGTATTCATTAACTAATGGTTTAATTTTATTTTTGTATATGTTACTTGTTGAGATTTTTATTCTCAACCGATGTATTAAAATGTTTTTAAATTTTTTTATGGATGAGTAGGTAAAACAATAATGTTGGGATTAAATTTTTGATGATGGGTCATGAAAATAAGAATTTTTATGTCTTAAAAGATTTTTATTTGAAAATTGATTTTAAGTACAGGTTCCCACTTTGTGAAGAAATATTTATTTTTGTTCAAGTGATGGACTAATTCCTTAAAACTCTAAGACAAAAATAACTTTTGGAATATAATAAAATTAATTCCTTCCTAAAGAAACTATAGTATGTTTTTTATGTAAAGACCCTTATATTTGGCATCAGAAATAGGATTTAGATAACTTTATTAGTTAATATTTTGTCAATAAATATTCGTAAGGTATTATAATTTATTATTATCATGTCATATGATTTTAATATTACCTTGATTCTTCAACTATTCATTTCTATTAAGAATGGATCTCCACCTAGAAAATATGGTGACATACATGTAAAGGAACCAAGAGGAATATATCCATCCAAATCAACAACCTAGACTGGATGGAATTAAAACTTATTACATTTATACAATGATGGAATAGTTTACCAAAGCTATAGATGGTAGTGGTATCCATTCATAAGCGAAAATGTGTTCACAAAGGGGGAATATGTCAATAGTAGAGAATTTTATAAGATAACAACATCCATATTTCAGTGGATATTCTAACCTTGTCATGAGCCTTCTTGGTGATAATTGTCTCACAAAAACACTTTTCCTCTAGTGCTCGTCTGAACCAACTAAGAACTATATTTTGATATTTACTTGAACATTGACCTTAAGGATTGATATTTTTTATGAGGACTTCATAAGGATAGTTTCCTAAATCATTTGGTCAATTGATCATCATGTGATTCAAGTGACCATGTCCAGGTCATTCGATCATGAGTCTCTAAGGGGTTTATGCAATTTCGTGATGCCCCATAAGATTTATGAAACCCATGAGACCAATCGGGTTAGATGATTTGAGAGCCATTTGGAAAAAATCTAATGCCTATTTTATAATTCATGTGATGCATGTGATGCTTACATAACCATTATGAAATTATTTTTCATGATTTTATTTTATCTGTTTGACATAAGCTACTAACTTTTATACAGATTTATTTTGTTTCTTACTATGATTTCTTAGTTACAACCGATAACAGTCCTATGATTACAATAAATCAAAATTCTTGTCCTTGATATAATTTTAATACATATAAAGATATCATTAAATGGTTCCACTATAGTGAATTTGAATTGGGATTAATCTGTGAATGAGACCTCCTGGCATGCGGTGGAGACGGCTGCACACTGAGATGCATTCCATGTTAAGAGGATGGAAACCAACCATCTCTAGTCTGAAATTACCTATATCAAGTATGAAATAAGAAGTATCTAAGAAGAACTATCCTAGTTACAATATGAAATATATATATTTATAGAGATTATATTAGAGAAGAAAAAACTTTTTGATGTACTATAGAATACTAGACATGATGTTGTTTCGAGAGCGAAAAAGCTGCAAAATGTAGCAAAGGCGGAGTCTGAATCTTCCAATCAACTTTTCCAATCATTGAATTCCATAGAGTAGATACTTGTTGATATTAAGGATTCATCAAACCAAATTATGTGATGTAATATTAAAGATGAAATCTTTCTTGAGATCCTGTCTTCATGGGAGAGACTCTAGTATGTGGAAATTCCCCCTATTATATGATTTGTTGTTAATGAATAGACTTTAAAAACTTTATATATGTTTTCCAATTTTATTTTATTCAAGATATGTATTTAATTTCATTATTCTGATTTTTTGTGAATTTCCAACAATACCTATCAGTTCTGTAATAAAAAGTAAACATGAATGTCTAGAATGAAATATAATAGATTCATTTCGATAATTTATAATGAATTCCCATCAACACGAGTTTCTTTATCAGTGAATCTATTCCATTTATCTTGAGGTCACCTAACATGTAGAAGGATAATAATTTATAATATATGTCCCAAAGGTAGATTTATCAGTTATTAATCTAATTATATATGCTATGTGAGAATAGCATGATTTTTCTAGGTCCATATGGTTGATCTAACATGATCTTGCAAACTAAATCTTTGTTATAATTTGTTTTAGGGTCTTCCAACTTAGACCATATATTTCTTTAGTTTAGGTTGTTTTAGCTAGGACCTTCTATCTCTACAGTTGATGGTCTTCTAGAACATACCTTTGTTTTACTATAGTATAGGGTCATTTATCTTGGACGATATATCGTTATAGTTAAGGGTTTTCCAACTCAGACTTTCTATCACTGTGGTTTGGGGTCTTTTAGATCATACCTTTCATATGCAATGTAGTTTAATATCTTACATCCATAACTTTATGGAATAGGGGAATGGAAGACCAGGGATGGATTATAACACTATAGGTTTCTCATTTCCTTCACAGTGTGCCATAGATCACAAAGTATGAAATTAATTTCATTCAAGGAGTTATTTCCTTTAGTTGGTGGGTTAAACAACTTATGCATCGATATCATGGCCAATAAAATCTGATATCTTCTCTTTTACAAGGGTCATGTAATATTTATGGAATTAATATTTTTTTAGGTTGAAATACTAGGGATTATAGGTTCACCTGGATATTTACAATGTGGGTTATATAAGTCATAAACCAAAATCTTAAGTCTGTGAATATGGGATGTGGAAGACATGTCGAGTGTGTTACGTAATAATTTTGAGGTGTTAGGTTCTACATGTATGTCATCTAGTTTCTTAAGGATTATAAATCCCATTATATTGGGCCAAGTTTTTTCCATTTTGTGGGTCTCAATCCCTTATACATAAATAGATTGGTTGAACTAATGTATCTCTTTTCTTTCCCAATGGCCATTAAAGATTTAGGAAGACTGAAGCACCTATCTACTGAGGTTGGGTTTTGGAAGGAAGAGTATAAAAGAAGGATAATGTCACCTAAGGGAAATCCGGATCTTGTATTTTGAATCTAAATCCATATACTCTATGGTTTCAAATCACAAGGTGTGTGCCATCAATGGTTTGGGAATGAAGAGTCACATTATGTCCTTGAGAATGGGTAAAAAACATAGTGAAATAACATTGAGGATTTCAAACCTACTTGAATAGTTTGTTATGGGTATTTTAAATCATAAACCAACGATATAGGTCATGAGGAAGGTATAGGATAGCCACTCTATGGATAAAGTAAAAAACTATCATGTGATATGTTTCATCTTGTTGACTCTAGGATCAGAATAATTAGAATTTCCTTTATATCAGACCAATATTTCAATGTTCGGTGGATCAAATACCTTCTACATCGATATCATGGCCAAGAAGATATATATATTTTCATCACCAATGGCAATAAAAGGTATATGGTAACCAGAGGTTCTCAAGAAATGAAGCACGATTTATGGGAAATGTAACATTTAAGAAGGGTTCAATCACCCTAAAAGTTGTTTCACCAATTGGAAAACATGTTTTCATGGAAAACAGAAGTGTAAAATCATTGATCTAACATTTTCTTATAATAGAGGGTCCAACGATCATGGATTGGCATTTTAGAGGGTTACAAAGTATGCCCTATAATCCTTATGCCTCATTTATTTGGGCCCTAATATTTTCCTAAAATCTATAAATGAAGATTTGAGTGAACAAAGACATGAAGTTTTCTGACGACACCCCTTATGAGTTTTGAACCTGAAAAATTATTTGCCTCTTTATCTAGTAGTTCAATTCCTTTCAATTTGGACCATTATACACTATACTTTAAGGTCATATAGTGTTGACCAAAGTGTATGAATTTTATGGTCATGAAAATCATAGACCTAACATAGATGATGTTACACCAGAGCCAAATTAAGATACCTAGGGTCAAGATCACACCATAATCCTTCTTAGTGAGAGATGAAAATAATGTAAATCAAGGCTTGAGGTTCTCAGTTCATGAGGAAGGTATGTGACAGTCACACCAGGTGTAACCTAAAACATTGTGAGGTGAAAAGTTCCTTTGTGATGACACTAGGATAAAAATAATCAAAAAAACATTTATATTGGACTATGATTTCTCTGTTTAGTCGATCTAATCCATTATAAATTGATAGAATGTCCAATAAGAGAAATCTCTATTCTTCTCCAAGGGAAATGAATGGTCGTTGTTACCCAATGTTCTCAATACATGAAGTATGGAATATGGATTTAGGTGCTTTAAAACATGGTTGAAGCACCCTCGTTCTCTGGCTGAGTGGGGTAGGGATCATGGGGCACATTCCTAAAGGATTAATTTGGGTGATGGTCATCAGAGTTTATCTTCACATAGCAGGAACCTATTTGTTGTGCAGTTTTAATGTCATTCGACTAGGAAGTTTTCCTTGTAGTTTAACATCATGTGCTAAGAGTAAATTTGTTATTCCTTTTTAATGTCATATGACCAAGATGTTTACCTTGAATATTAACATCATGCATTAAGGAAGTGTTTCTGTGTAGTTTATCATTATGGGGTAAGGATGTGGTAACCAATGTGAAGAAATTTGTACAAGATAATTTTGTGTACAAACTAGTCTTACATAGATCATATTCATATGTAGGTGTAATTATCTAGCATAGAGCATCCCCTATATAGTTTTGTAGAATTTTCATTCTTGGTTGTGGTAGATGGTCCCAATATTGAGTATATTGAAATCACTACAAATCATGTGTTGACAGGATCCGAGCTACATGTAGTTTAATAATGGTAACTCTCTACGATGGTCAGGCCGGTACTGAGATGTGGGAGTTTTTTCCATTGATTATTGTATTTGAGCCCAGAATTGGAGATTTCGTTGTCACTACATGTCCTGAATTGACAGCAATCAAGACACACATTGTTCTAGAGAAACAATGTAGTTTAACATCTTGAAACATGGATGTATTTTTCCATCGTGAAAATGGGTTTTGTGGCTAGACCCCTGGATAATATTTTTCTATCACAATGTATCCCATGGTAATATGAATCAATACATACATAGTTATTGTGAGGACATGCAGTTTGACATCATGTGGTGATGGCTTAGGTTACACAACATGAAAAAGGGAACATTTCACTTGGGCCCATGAATAGAATTATGGGTGTCACTATATTTCCCATGGTTATAGGAATAAAACCACATTTAGTTCTTAAGAGATCTATCTATTAATGTCTGACCTATATATAGAGAGGGTTCATTTTTATGTTTGTTGTGACTAGGTCTATGATTAATAATTCAGATATCACTATGTATCACATGATGATGGGAATCAGGCCACACATAATTCTTTCATGGAGGTGTGGTATGGGACTAATCACTAATAATGGTGGTCCTTTCAAGCAAGGTCCACAGGAATTTTCAATATTGTGTTGCGCAAGGGATAATAACCTTGTAGTTTACCATCATGCATCGAGGACTCATGGTATTCCTTTTAAATTCTTACCTTCAGGACCACGACAATCCTTTCATAACTCTCTATCATGATTGGTAAAAATGATGGATTTAATGTATATATATGTAATTAATGAAATATTTATCTTCTTGAAAAGGCAATATATCATATAGTTTCTTAATTTTCCATCCATTTAATAACGATAATGTCGTTCGTGCGTACTTGTGTAATACTGCCTCCATAAAGTGATGTGATTCATTTTTCATCACCAAATTACAAGAATGACATGTATAAGTTTATTTAAATAAATATTGTGGCTGTCATTTTATTATGATAATTCAATAAGGATAACATAATAATTTTCCTTTTCAATAATTATCATTGAAAAATGTAAATGACACTCATGCATATGTAAAACATACCCTCTCCATGATTATTTCATTATTTTTTCCATAATAATTACTCATTAGTTGTTTTAAATGTATAAAGGACCTATAACAAATTTAATTATTTCATGATTATAATTTTTTAGATTATGAAATAATGACCACTTTGAAAATAATCAACTTATCAGATTCCTGTTAGACATATAAAATTAATATTATCAAATAATATGATTTTAACATAATAGATTAAGTAATTTTATAGAGAATGGTATTAGAAATTTAATTACGAAAACTAAAAACATAATTAAAAGAGTAAATAACGAACAAGAGTTTTTTATTCATGGATATAAATAACATACATGATTAGTGATACTAAATGTAAGGAAATTTATTTTCAAATTTTATTTAAGTTTCCCTCGAAACACTTTTTATTCTATGAAAATATTTTTAAACTATCTTATTACATTATTTATATGTACATAAAATATTTATAAATGGAATTTAATTCCACTTTTCACTTTCATTCAAGAGTTTTCAAAAATAAATACCTTTCTTTAATGTTTTTTACTTTCATTATAAAAGAAAAAAGGAATTTTCTATATTAACATACTCGGTGACAGTTTCATTTCCTACACCTATAACCATTATTTTATATTTGTATTCCCTTATAATAATTTAAATTATCTTTAAATAAAAACACTCTTTCCCTTTGTTATGGGATCTTTGGTAATGAAAATAGGGTTTTAAAATCGGTGAGTATTTTGATATTATGAGGTGGTTGTCATCTATGGACAAAATAACTTTCGAAGGGTTTTACAAGGAAATAGTGAATGATTAAATTGCAATATTCATGAAACAATACATGGAAATTTTTTATTTCAATGGGTGATCCTGTTATGGCTCATATGATTGTTGTTCACAGATAACACTCCAATTCATTAGAGGTGTAAGTTGACCAAATTGTTTATTGCATCTGTAAATTGATTGTAATAGTGATACAGTACTCATTACCCAATAAACTATATGATTTAACTATACATTTTTTAATTAAATCATATGATTTCATGGGTTAATATAATAATATTATGATTACAAGAAATTATATTCCACTTCTTAAGGGTGAAATGGTTAACTTTTATAAATTTTTTGATGAGATTTCATGATTGTAAAAATTCGTTTACGTGTTTCATTTTGGATTTATGATTTCGTGGGAAATGTTTTATGAAAATAATTTGGAAGGTAAGGTGATTTCTAGGGTAATAAAATATTTTTTCTAAGAAAAATTTTTATATTGAAAAAGGAAATTTTTGAAGTATTCATAGACTAATGGTTTCATTTTATTTTTTTATATATCACATGTAGAGATTTTTATTCTCATCCTATGTATTAAATTGTTTTTCAATTTGTTTTATGGATGAGTAGGGAAAATGATGATGTTAATATTAAAGTTGTGATGATGTCTCATGAAAATATTAATTTTTATATCTTAAATGGGTTTTATTTGAAAATTGATATTATGTATAGGTTACCACTTTGTGAAGAAATATTTATTTTTGTTAAAGTGATAGACTAATTCTATAAAACTCAAATCCAAAAAGAACTTTGGGAATATAATAAAATTAATTATTCCCTAAGGACACTATAGTATGTTTTTTATATAATGGTCCTTATATTTGGCATTAGATAAAGGATTTAGATAGCTTTATTGGTTAAGATTATGTCAATTAATATCATTAATGTATTATAGTTTATGATTATCATGTTATATAATAGAATGATTACCTTGTTTCTTCATCTATTATTTTTCTATTAAGAATGGATTTCTTCCTAGGAAATATTGGAACATAAGTATGTAGTAACCAAGAATAATTTATCCATCCAAATAGACAACCTAGACTGGATGGAATTAGAACTGATTACTTTCATACAATGATAGACTAGTTTACCGATGCTATAAATAGTAGTGGTATCCATGCATGAGAGAAACCATGTTCAGAAAGGAGAAATATGTAAATAGTTGAGAATTTTATAATATAACAACATCCATATTTTACAGGATCTTTGGACCCCGTCGTGAGCCCTTGTCATGATTATTATCTCGAAAAACCACTTTTTCTCTAGTGCTTGTCTGAACTGACTAAGAACTATATTTTCACAATGTTTGAACTTTGAAATTGAGGATTGAGATTGTCATGAGGAATTTATAGGTTTTTTTTCCTCAATCATATGGTTTATATATTATCATGTGATTCATGTGACCATGTCCAAGTCATGTGATCATGATTCTCTAAAGGGTTCATGTGATTTTGTGATTCCCTATAGGATTTTTGTGACCCGTGAGACCAATTGGGTTAGATGATTATGAGACCTTTGGGAAATTTTTTTCCCTTTTTTATAATTCATGTGATTCATGTGACTCTTCCATAAGCATTATGAAAATATTTTTCAGGATTTTATTTTATCAGTCTGACATAAGCTACAAACATTTATTCAGGTGGATTTGTTTCTCATTATGATTTCATAGTTACAACTAATAAAAAGCCTATGATTACAATAAATCAAAATGATTATCCTCGATAAAATTTTAATATATATAAAGATACATTGAAAGGGTTCCATTATTGTGAATTATAATTGGGAAGAAGCTACGAATAAGGCATACCGACATGTGGTGGAGATGGCTACTCACTGAGATTCATTCCATGCTGAGAGTATTGAAACCAACCATCTCTAGTCTGAAATTACCTGTATACAATATGAAATGAGATTTATCTAGTAATAAATATCTTAGTTCCAATATGAACTATATATATTTATATAAACTATATTAGAGAATAAAAAACTCCTTGATGTAGTGGAGAAAGCTAGACATGATGTAGTTTTGAGAGCGGAGGAGTCGCAACATGTAGCGAAGACGAAGACTGAATCTGCAAATCAACTCTGAAAATCAGTGAATTCTATAGAGTAGATACTTTTTGATATTAAGGACTCATTTAACCAAATTATGTGATGGAATCATAAACATGAAATCTTTCTTGAGATCCTATCTTCATGGGAGAGACTCTATTATGTGGACATTCCTCCTGTTATAAACTTTGTTGTCAATGAATAGACTTACTAAACATTATATATTTTTTCCAATTTTCTTTCATTCATGATATGTTTTTATTTTCATTATTCTGATATTATGTTAATTTCTAATTATACCCATCCTTTGTGTAATATCAAGTAAACATGAATGTCTGGAATGAAACATAATGGATTCCTTTCAAGAGGTTATCATGAATGCCAACCTACCTGAGTTTCTTTATCAGTGCATCTGCTACATTTATCTTGAGATCACTTGAATTGTAGAAGGATAATCTTGTATAATATATGTCCCAAAGTGAGATTTATCAGGTATTTACCAAATTCGTTATGATCAGTGAGCATATCATGATTTTTCTTGCTCCATATGGTTGACCTAACGTGATCCTGAAGACTAAATATTTGTTATGAAGTGGTTTAGGGTCATCCAACTCAGAACATCAATTTCTTTAGTTTAGGTTATTTTAGCTCTGATATTCTAGCACTATATTTTATGTTCTTCTAGAATATACCTTTTTCTTACTATAGTTTAGGTTCATCTATTTCAGACCATATATCGTTATAGTTTAGGGTTTCCCAGCTCAGACTTTTTATCACTGAATTTTGGGGTCTTCTAGATCATGCCTTTCAAATGCTACATAGTTTAATTTCTTACATACATAAATTTATGGAATATTTGGATCAAAGACCAGGGATGACTTATAATATTATAGGTTTCTTAGTTCCTTTATGTGGTTTCCACGGCTCAAGAGGACTGAAGTTCATTTCTCTCAATGAGTAGATTATTTTAGTTGGTGGGTTAAACAACTTATGCATTGGTATCATGGCCAAGAAAATATGATCTATTCTTTTTTACAGGGGTCATGGATGATTTATGGAATTAATATGGGATGTGGGTGAAATACTATTGATTCTAGGTTCACCTAGAAATTTTGAATGTGGGTGATATAAGTCATAACCCAAAAGCATGAGTCTGTGAATATGGGATGGGGAAGACATGTCGAGTGTGTAATGTAATAATTTTTTTTCTTGTTACTTTCTACATGTATGTCATCGGGGATCATAATGATTAGATATACCTTAATATTAGGCCAATATGTTTCTATTTTGTGGGTATCAATACCTTCTACATCAATAGAGTGGTTGAACCAAAGTATCTCTTTTCTTTCCCAATAGACATGAATGATTTATGAAGACTCAAGAACCTGACTAGTGTGGTTGGGTATTGGAAGGAAGGATATCCAAGAAGTATTTTGGATCCCAATGGAAATCCAAATATTATATTGTGAAGCTCATTCCATATACTCTATGGTTTCGAATCATGAGGTGTGTGCCATCAAAGGATCGAGAATAAAGTGTTACATTATATCCACGATAAAGGGTAAAAAACACAGTGAAATAACATTTAGGATTTCAAACCTGCTTGAATAGTTTTGTATGTGTATTTTAAATCATAACCCATAGATATTAGGTCATGAGGAAGGTATGGGATAGTCACTCTACGGATAACCTAAAAAAATATCATGTTCTATGTTTCATCTTGTTGACTCTATGCTCATAAGAATCAAAATTTCCTTTATATTAGACAAATATTTCTCTAGTCGGTGGGTTAAATCCCTTATGAATCAATATCACGGCCTATAAGAGATATATATTTTATTATCCAATGGAAATGAAAGGTCTATGGTAACCTGAGGTTCTCAAGAAATGAAGCACAATTTATGGAAAATGTAATATTTAAGAAGGGTTTGATCACCCTAAAAGTTGTTTCACCAAGTGGAAAACATGTTTTTAGGGCAAGGATAGGGGTAAAATCATTTATATAACTTTTTCTTGGGATATAGGGTCCAAAAATCATGAATTTTCTTTTGATAGGGTTACAAAGTCAGCCTTATAATCCTTATGCATCATTTATTTGCATCCTAATATTTTTCTAAATTCTTTAGATAAAGATTTGAGTGAAAGAAGACTTGAAGTTTTATCAGGACACCCCTTATAGGTTTTCATCCTAACAAGTTTGGTGTCTCTTTCTCTAGTAGTTCAACGCCTTTCGATTTAGACCATTATAGGGAATACTTTAAGGTCGTATAGCTTTAAACAAAGTGTAGGAAATTTAAGGACATGAAAATAATAGACCTAACAAGGAAGATGGTACACTAGAGACAAATTAAGATACTTAGGGTCAAGATCACACCATCATCCTTCTAAGTGAGAGATAAAAAAATTTAATTCAGGGCTTGATGTTCTCAGTTCATGAGGAAGGTATGGGACAGTCACACCGGGGATAACCTAAATCAATGTGATGTGAAAAGTTGCTTCATGATTACACTAGGAGAAAAAGAATAAAAAATTCCTTTATATTGGACTATGATATCTATATTTATTGGATATAAGCCCTTGTAAATTAATATCATGGCTGCGAATAGATATCTATTTTCTTCTCCAAGGGAAATGAATGGTTTGTTGTAACCCAATGTGGTCAAGACATGAAGTGCGGAATATGGATTGAGGTTCTTTAAAATATGGTTTAAGCACCCCGTACTCTGGCTGTGTGGGGTAAGGCTCATGGGGTTCTTTCATAAAGTATTAATTTTGGTGATGGTCTTCATAGTTTATCATCACATAGCAGGGAACTATTTGGTGTGCAGTTTTAATGTCATTCGACCAGGAAGTTCACCTTATAGTTTAAAATCATGTGCTAAGGATTTATTTTTTATTCCTTTTTAATGTCATATGACTAGGATTTTTTCCTACATGCATAACTTCATGTATTAAGGAATTTTTTCGGTGCATTTTAATGTCATGTGGTATGTACATGGTAAACTATGTGAAGAAATTTGTGCAAGATATTTTTTTGTACAAACTAGTCGTACATATATCTGATTCTTATGTAGGTGGAATGGTCTACCATGGATCATCCCCTATGCAGTTAGGGTGAATTTTCCTTCTTGGTTGTTATATATGGTCCCAATATTGAGTATATGGGCATTACTACAAATCATGTGATGACAGGAATCAAGTTACACATTGTTTTATAATGGGAACTCTCTACGATTGTTCGGCTCGTACTAAGATGTGGGAGTTTTTTTATTGATTATTTTATTTTTCCCCAGAATTTAAGATTTGTGTGTCACTACATGTCCTAAAATGAAAAAAATCAAGCCACATGTAGTTATAGATAAACCATGTAGTTTAACGTCCTTCAACAAGTATGTTTTGGTTTCATCATGAAAAGGGGTATGGTGGTTAGACCTAAGTATAATTCTTGGCCATCACTACATTTCCCATGGAAATATGAATCAATACATACTTAGTTCTTGTGAGGACATGCATTTTGAAATCATGCAATGTTGGCATAGGTTCCCCAACATTAAAAACAGAACATTTCCACTAGTCCCATGAATAGAATTATGTGTGTGACTACATTCTCAATGGTTATAGAAATAAACCCAAATTTAGTTCATAAGTGATCAATCAATGAAAGTCTAGCCTATATATAAAGAGGGTTCATGTTAATTCTTGTTTTGACTGGTCCTAGGATTGATAATTCTGATATCACTATGTATCATGTGATGATAGGAATCAAGCCACACATAATTCTTTTATGAAGGTGTGATATTGGACTAATCACAAATGACAGTGGTCATCTAAGGAAAGGTCCACAAGAATGTGCCACTTTGTGATGTGAAAGGGACAATAACCATGAATTTTAACATTATGAATTGAGGAATCATGGTATTCCATTTAAATTCTTACTTTTAGGACCATGATGATCGTTTTTTAATTATTGTGTCATGTATTTGTGGGGATCCCTTACTGAAATTCCTATTCTCATGTGAGTTATGATCATTTCAAGAAACAGGAGTGGAAAGGATTCCCCTCACTATACATAGGAAATCTAGGATAGGATAAAATTAGTTTGTATCTTGTGTTGGTTGGACTAATATATAGGATCAATATGTCCCTCTATATCTGATTGGAATGAAAATTATTCCATATGTAGTTCTAGGAGACCCGTGTAGTTTAGTTTCATGTCGGTAGGACATTTCTGGTTTAGTTTAACATCATGTGGTAAGGACCGGGTCAACTCGTCATGAATGAGGATAGATGTTTCATCTAGACTAAAAATAGATGTTCCTGTATCAGTACTTATCCTATGATGATAGGAATAAATCCACACATAGTTAATGGGGAAATGTGTAGTTTAACATCATGAAACAAGGATGTGGATCACCCTACATGAAGAAGGATTATCACTATGGATCCCGTAAGTTTTGCGTTATACGGTAAGGAAATATGACATGTAGTTTATTTTCGTTCTGTAAGGACCAAAATTGTATAGTTTATTGCCATATGGTTAGGAAATACTCTATACAGTTTAATTTCATGTGGTAAAGAAATATTTATAATGACTTATACTATTGTGGATTCTCTTATTGATGAAGATATGAAAATAAGTTTTTAAGGAATCTCAAAATATTGGGTGGTGTAACATTCTCCCCATCCTTTGTGTCCAATGAGTAAGCCCCATTACGGTAGACCTTTGGTATTATATAAGTCCCTTCTCATTTAGATTCCATCTTTGGTGGTTTCTTTCCTGGTATTAAAGGGTCCTGAGGCACAAATAAAATTTCCCACTAGAGGAATGAAAGGAGGAAAACCTTCTTATTAAAGTCTCAAGTGATCTGATTTTGATGGAATTCAAGGTTGTATAATCTTTTTATCCTATTCTCATCAAGCCTCTCCAATTCATCCATTCATTTTTACGATTGTTCATTACATGATAGTTATCCTAGAATAGCTATTAGAATTTGAGGAATCTCTAAATATATGGGTAACACTTCCTCGATCCCATACACAAATTAGTATGGCGTTTCTTGTATTTTTGTATGCATGGTGGTATTGTAGGCCCATAATTCATAAAGGATTTTATCCATCCATGAATTCTTATCCCTATTCACCACATGTTGGAGTATATTTGATAATGTGTTATTGAAGGCATTTATCTATCCACTTTTATGTTCATGATAGCTAGATGATTGATTAGACTCGATATTGTACTCCTAGTATAGCTTCTACAACTACGTAGAATAAAATTTAGTACCATTGTTCATCAATATTGTTTGAGGGACTCCAAACCTAGTGATGATATGTGACTTTATGAAATTAATTATATTCTTCATCCAAACTTCTTGATGGGTACTACCTCATCCCATTTAGAAATTTTTTTTGAATAAGTAAGGATGTACTTGAACTGCTTTGTTGTGGTTGGGGGATACATCCCATGACATCTATTCCCCAAATGGTGAATTAATAGAAATAATTAGTTTTATGTAGTAATTATAGGGGTTGGGGGATAATGTCCATGTGAATCTGGTACACATGAAATTTCATGGTTAATTCCATGTATCCCTATATTAGAGTTTTCTAGTAGTATTCTAGACATCTGATTTGGTGGGAGAGCCTAGTCCCAGATTGATGGGTGTTATAAAATCCCACATGGATCTCCTCTATGACAAAATAAATCACTCCTTTTTTTATCCATATAAGGAGTATTCCATCAATACCGCACTTATAGAGGACTTTCATCTAAATTGGACCATCCTATAGGGTGAAATTCACTAAACCGTACCAAATCTGTTCCCTTCTAGCTTTATCTATAGGGAGAGTCCTAGTTTGAAGATAACCAATTATAGGTTCCATCCATCCATGGGAGGATATTAGTTCATAATTCATGGTGGATGTGTTGACCTGATTTATTTCTCCCATATCATAGATGATGATTGCTGAGCCCATTCTTCAATGTGTTATACGAAATATTGCTTCCTCCTGATCTGAGATGGCCCGGACTTTGGCTGTATTCCCAATTCATATGCATGAGAATTATATGATCAGGTAACATGATACAACATTAGATCAAAAGGAAACTCTAACATCATTCCTCTGACATAGCCAGTGAGTGTGGCCAGATCTTCATTTTTTAGGGTATAATCACCATTGATATGCTTTATCACTATCATTGAGTCCCCTTTGATATTCATGTAGGCTATTTATAGTTGTAGTGATATTTTGAACTAGCTCATGAGGGATTGATATTTGGTATCATTATTTATTCATCCTTTGGATTATGAGAAAGTTTGTAGAAAAAATGCATTGTTAAGAGAGAAACACAATCCCTAAGCTAACCTGAGTGAGCTTTGGGTTCTCCATCCTTATGTCGATGGGACTCTGGAAGGCACAATCAATGTATATCTCCCAATTATTGGGACTTTCATGGGAATAGAATACCTCCTGATGTGACATATTGATGTTCACTGGTGTATTATCTAGGGAAGGATATTCTGTAATGAAATTAGATAGGGTTTTCCATTTCACTAATTTCTATTACACGAAAAAAAATTCATATTGCTATAGAACGACCGCCAATCGAGCCAGATTACCAATCAATATATGGTGGCCAAGGATGTACTTGATATGATAAATACAAGAGAACAATTGTAATTCATTGTGCTATATGTAATGCCTCATCTTTCTGACAATGAATTTGAGTGCGAGGCAGTTCTTCTGAACATAATAATATATAGTAATAGTACCTATCAACATAGAGATTAAGTAGTATATACTTTTCTCAATCCCCACATCATTTCTCAATGAGAGGATGGAACCTAGTGACTATTCAATGGCATCCACATATAGGATGAGTGGCCTCCCCTATAATGGATACATTTGTACTGGTGGTTGCAGTAGATGTCAATTGAGGATTTTTAAGGATTCTTGGAAATCATCGTCCCATTGATAGGGAATTCCTTCCTTCATCAACATAGTTAATGGGAGAGATTTTCTATCTAGGTTGGCTATGAATTACTAAATATAGGACAGGTTACCTTGGAGAAACATAATTTATATGAAATTTATAGAAGGTGACATTGCTAAAATATAACTAGACTTCTCTTGGTAATCCTTGATATCATCGTGGCATATCACAAATATAATGAACTTCCCTAATGTTTCCCTGAAAGTGAATTTCAACATATTCATCTTTAGACTATGTTTTTGTATCTTTTCTAAGACTATCTAGAGATTAATTAATTGTTTGTTTCATTATTGGGACATAACAACCTAATCTATAACATAAAATCTTGTAATATTTCCTTGGAATGGATTAATGATATTGTGCATGGAGGGTTTTTATGTGGAGCTGACATTAATAAAGCCAATGGGAATGACCTGATAGAAAAAATCCCCCTAAAGTTATCTAAAGGTAGTGGTTTCTTCACCTTTGAGGGCCTTCATTATCTAATTGTACCCTGAGTACCCATTTGTGAAGGATATGGCTTAGAAGCCATCAGTTGCATCATTTATGAGTTTTTTATCAGTAATGGAAAATCATCCTTTCATTAGTGCTGATTAAGGTGTATGAAATCAATTTGAGCCCTAATCTTCATATTTATATTTTTGAATAGAATAATTTTTGAAATCCATCTTGGGTATTGACCCTCTCCGAAAAAAATTATTTGATCAATATCTCAACTTCCACCTCTACATTTGTGGTATGGGAGGGGTGCATCTTTATAGTTGCATGCTTGGAGCCTCTATTCTAATTGGGTAATATAAAATGGTGCATAGACACATATGGATTAAATCTATGAATTAATATATAGTTAAAAGAGAACACATGTTTTTTCTACTTTAGACATTTAATATACATCTCTTTCTCTTCACGGGGTATGGATTCACTAATCCTTATAGGTGGCGGGTCTTCTTCCATTCCCATATTTATCTTCCTGAGCTCACTGATGTTGGTAGAGTTACCCTCCTGAAATGTTGGAGGAGAATTCTTGAGTTCTTCCTCATATTCTTATATATATGTGTCCATGGATACAAATCCAGATGAAGTTAAAAATTGGGAAGCATCTTAGTCACTATTAGGGTGAGGGAGACCATGAGAATAGACATTATCATCCCCTATTGCCTGAGTCGTTGTGGAGAGACACTGAAGCTGATTTTATTTCATGCTTCCTTTAGGGAAAAGAGTATGTTGTTACACTTGGGTCATGTATATCACTTGGACTAGATTTATAGGGATCACATAGTCATTATTGAACAAACTCCAGGGGTGTAAAGTGGTTCTCCCCCATCCTTAGGGGGTTGTAACCTATTTATCATCATTATTCATTGGTTTTTTGCCTTTATTTTTTGTAGAAATATGTGTAAAAATATATGGATCTACATATTTTTAAGTTGTTGATATCACCATGTACTATGCCAACTTTTCTATTGATGGGGTACTTTATACACTGATGGAATGTTGAAGTTTCCACAAGGTGGTAATAGTGCAAGGTTATTACAAGAAGGATATTTTATGTTGTTTCTTTCTTGATAACCATAGAATCAGTGTTAGATGTGAAATCCCAAATCTAAGATTCAAGTTTGATCATCCCAAGAAGAATTTTCTCATTCTTATCATACCCTTGAATGGACATTTTTATGGGAGATAGGTCTCCTTCAACATATCCCAAACATCATACGGTTCAAATAGGGTTGAGTTTGATCTTGAAACCATTATCAATAAGGTCCCTTTGAACATTTACATTATTGAGTTTACCTATAACATATGTGGGATGGATGTTACCTTCAATGACCTCTTCTAGATCCTATTTAGATAATGAGTGGAGACATTGCATTTTGATGTTATGGTATCCACTCGATAAACATTGGAAACAAATACTTCTTTCTTGAACTCCTATAGGCTCTAGAGGGATTAAACGAGTGCATACATATGTTCTTTTGAATTATAGAGAATAACCAATATTGATATATTGATGGGGAAAATGGCCTTATATTTCATAACCTCACAATTTTCAACTAGGGGATGGAACATACCGATATGGGGATGCTTTCTATAATGTGGCACATGATCTGAGGTATTTGAGGTGGATGGGACAGGTGAATGTACAGAGGTTGATGGGGTATCTTTTCCCAGTGGTTCAAGTCTCATCGTACTTCTACAATGTTTGGGTTAATCATATAATCTCACCCTCACTAGGAGTTCATGTAATACAACTGGGCATATGCGACTACAGGAGGGTTCTAGGATACCTCTATTCCAATTTTGTAACTTCTAGAGTGTTTTCCCATGGTTATTAATTTTATATATGTCTAATATGAGAATTTTACTTGATCATTGGGTCCGACCAAGCCCTTGTTTCCACTTTTACCCTCGTTTGATGTGCATGTGGTCTCTCATTACCTAGTTATGTGTGGGAAACTCATATTTCAAGGAATATTCATCATCGAAGAGGGGCATTTCAAATGAATCAAATTGAAACAAACAAATATGTGCTCTTTTTTTCAGGAGGTTCCAATTTTGTGGGGTAGTTCCTGTGATGAAGATGTTATTGGTATGTAATATATGAGATATGGGGCATTCTTTGGGGAAGAATATGACCCTTCCTCTTCTATTTATTTCTACTTCTAGTGGTCACACCCACTTTTAGGATTCATATGTGATATCTACTTCTTGGGTGGTGGAGTTGTTTTGGATTTGTGTAGTTGTTCTCTCAAGGTGGCGTGATCTTGAAAAATAATTTTTTGAGTCATCCATTTTTTGAATTTTTTCACACACATGGAAAAATATTTCTTCCAATCACCCTCTTCTTTTGACTGGGCTACAATTATGCCAGCCACCTGATTTGAGGGGTAATCTACCATCACTTGTCTAGAATTGATCGTTCCTTGAAGGATGCCCTTGAAGATGAATTAGACCTGAACAATATGACTCGCCCTTCTATGGAAAGGTAAATAGTTATGATGATATGTGAGTTCATCCTCATCGAGCTTCCATGTAAATCTGATATTGATCATGTTGTTATCCATTTCATCCGAGATTTAACCAAGGAATTATTCATTTTTAAGGACTATGTTTTATTTAACTGTTTGTCAAATCCCAGGTGACCCTACTTTCTTAGTGCTTATTGTCGAGGGTAATTTTTTGGTTGTTGACACTCAACAAGAGGTGTATGGATTTTTGGGACCTATCTATGTGGTTGTACAGTCACTACCACTAGCATGAGAGTTACCTCTATGAGTTATTCTTTACCTATCATTTTACACTATGTTGAGGGAGTGAGTTAAGATTTGGATCAGGTTTGCTGAATGGAATTCTCATGAATATATTCCATTTTTACATCATAAAAAAATCCACCTAGATATTTCTTTGGGATCAGAGTTGTTTGTAACTTAACATGGATATTCTCAGCACATATTTCCAACTGTTTCTCCTACGATAGAGGGATGATGATTGAATAGGGTATACCTTTCTATATATTTATGAATCTAGACACCCTCTCTTTTTGTGTTGTTTAAAGTTTTTTTTGTTTATTAATGTTGTCTTCTTTAGTGTAGAGATGAAATAATACATGAAATAATGAAAAAGATCTTCCCACCTTGGAATGGATCCTACTGCTAGACTATTGTACCATACAATGGTTGGACCTGTCAAAGTATGTACAAAACACATCACCTTTGTTTCCTCCTTTTGATCTCTAGGGACTATCATCATCCCACATCAATATAAAAAGTGTATAATTTATTTTTATGGATCACCTACACCATCAAAAGTAGTTAAGGTAAAGTTGATGAAATTGTGTGGATGAAAAGTATAATATACCCATTCAGGATATGGATTTTTATCAGGATTCACAAGTGTGTGTATCCCTTCCATGGCTTCCATTTGAGAAACCATTAACATGATGATGTTATGAAACTTCATGGGCACTACTATCAGAATATCCTACCATCCATAGGGAGTGAATGGGGCCCGATTAGGTGCACTTTCCTTTTTCTATCATTGATTGTAAATTCTTCCAAATACTGAATGATTTCTCAGAATAGGTAGAGGCTTTCACCGTAAAAGAGGGAAGCCATGATCATTTTTTACTTCGTAATTTATATAGATAAGACACCTAGATTCATATCCATTTTAATGTTATGATTCCACTCTTACCACTGGATGAACCCTTATTGGTGGAGGAATATTTTCCTTGGAATGAAGATGATACCCAGTGGGGATATTTCCCTTGAGTATCTCTTCGTTTTGTTTCTAGATAGTTTTTTTCACTCTCATATTGTGAAAATTGTTCCTCCGTGGAAGGAATTTTAACTCTTATGGGTTGTGATTATAATGTGTAAATTCATTTACCCGTTTCATTTGTTTTATTTAACTAGAGAGGTGGAAAATATGTATTCTAAGGTGAAAAATTTTGGAGCCCTCTTTGGTTCCTAGTGCATGCAGCCTTATTAAGTTCATCAAAATTCCCTTCCTCTTAGGGTACATTTTCCATGTTATAGCCCTCTATATTTTCATCTTGATCAAAATATTTCATGTTGAATGTGTTGAAATTCAAAAAGGCATATGTGGAAATGGTGGTTGAGAGATTACTTTCAACACAACATGGTCATTCTTAATAGCTTTCATCAGGGTCATTATTCCAACCCCTGGCCATATTGGGATATTTTGGATTGTGACCCTGGTAGGGTCTGATTTATTTTATCATATATTCCTTCTTTCTTGGTCAATGAATGGAGACCATGAGATATTTTCTTGTATTTGTTTATGAATGGGCCTCGAAATAGTATAGTTTTTCCTTATGGTGGGAAGAACAGTTGGGATGTCGACCATTGATTTTTTTCCTCCCAACCTGGAAAAAATGATTCTCTCTATAGTGATGATGACGATGAAAATTCCCCCATCCTTATGGTTTTGGGGTTATTTGGGGACATAATTGGCACTAATTGGTCTTGTCGGTATGGATCCAATGATTCATGTCATGGATTTAATGACTCCTAGGATAGACATGGTGATATAAATGCCCATAGAATAGTTGGTTGGGGTTGATCAAGAACCTCCATTGATGTCTTTATGACCCTCTCAGGGGGGTGATGAACCTGGTGATGGTGATTGAGATGTAAATTCTCCCAGCCCAGTAGGATGGGGTCTACTTGTAACTGATGTCAATGTATTATGAATTATCTCATGAATTGATGATCCAAAAGGTGGAGGTGGTGGTAGATATTCATACATCCAAGTGGGTTGGGTTCTCTCTTGGATGGATTATATGGTAGTAGCTACTATGACCTATTTTATGGGTGTGCCTGTGATCAAATGGGATCTAGGTGCAATAGAAGCCTAATTTGAGATCATTTTATTATGGGAAGTTATCCAGATGATCTCAACATTAGTCTCCATTTCTGAAATGAATTCTCATTGGTTTCAGAATAATAGTTTTCAATCATGTCATCTATCCTATATCTATCTATATTTATGATCTTTGGGAACCATTGAAGTGAGATCATTTCATTGTAGTGACCAAATAAATTAAACATTACCTGGTCCCCAAATTTCACCTAAGGATATGATATTACAGAATGTCGTATTAGAGGGGTTTGGTTATTCCAAGTTTGCATAAAATTTCGAAACATTATATTATCCCCATCCTCAAATATGGATGCCTGGAGTGGCATCAAATATCAGAGGTCAAAGACTTACAATGTAATGGTGAGAAGCATATTGCAAATTTACGTTGTGTTTTTCCAGTTTTTTATCCCTTTCCATGGGGATATCATCCTTGTGTAGCTGAAAATGTTTTATCTTGATGGGTTGAAAGTAAACCCCTATACTAGATAAGGAAGGTGTATATTGTTCTAATAATGAGTATTATCTCACATATTTTCACATATATAAGGCATTCACTCCTTTTCTAGCTCATTTCGGATCTCATAGATAGAAGTAGCAAGGGGCCATAACATGACGGGTAGGTTGTTTCTAGATGAATATATCAATATTTAAATGTTCTACACCTCTTAATTAGACTTACACACCTCCATTAATCTAGACTATAAAATAAAATCTTAAAATATGCTTGCTGGCCTGAGTGGAGTGCTTCTAGAAGTTGATGGGTAGGTATATACTAGTAAACCTGGTGTTTTAAGCACCTCTATTTATGAAGGAATATGAGGGTGGACACCTCTATATACAAAGTTGTATGGGAAAGGGAGTATGTTTTTTGTCTATGGGAGATATAGCCATGTGGAGGTTAATGGTAGTGGATGTTAGGTGTAGAGTACCTACTATCCACATCCACAGTATCACACGGAGGATTGTCATAGTAATGAACATATTCACCTTCCATTTCTATGGAAGAGTGAATATATAATTTTGGTGTTGAGAATGTTCCTCGAATGACCTCAAGGACACTAGTATTGATGAGATTAGAAATATGATTCATGTCCTATTTCATGGATAGAATATTCTGACCCCCCTTTTGAAATTGTGGAATGATATGATCATGTAGTATGATGGTTGCTAGAATTTTCTTCTAACTATCTAGGGTTTTGATAATATAATCCCACAGATGATAAGCTACTAGAATATAAAGATATTTTTTCTCCTTATGGAAAGTAATATGAACCTATCTCAAGTAATGTTGAATTATCACATAATGATCCTCCGTCGGGATGGGATTATGAGCCTGATATTGAGCCGTTGAAATATGTTGTTGGTATTTAATCATAGGTATATGAGCCTTCCCCAAGGCTTGTCCCTGTATCACTTCATAATCCCCATTTGGAGTAGAAATATGAGCCTGGTCCAAATATGCTTTCCCCATTAAAATATGATGGAAGACCTTCATAGTGGGTGAAGATAAATAATCCACATCTTAGATTTCTTTAGAATGATGATGGTTCCGTCATTCATCGGTGGATGTAGGAATATGTGCATGGATTTCATGATATGGTTGAATATTCCATGTAGATTCACTTATAGGAATATGAGCCTCTCCTGAGGCTTGTTCCATTTTCACTTGGTTATCATGAGACAGAATGGGGATATATGCTCGATCATGTAATTTTAGTGTATATTGTTGGACTTATTTGATAAGAATATGAGTATCTCTAGAGGAATGTTCCCCACTCACATGGTGTGCCCCAAATAGAACTACGATATGAGTGTGATCCATGGCTTTGGAATATGCTTCCAAACATCTATTATTGGCATGTTCCAATATCCAAAGGTGTGTACCACTCTCACCTGGTGGGCCCCAGTTGTAATGGGAGTATGATCCCAATCCAATGCCTCTTCATTTATCAGAATATGCCAATAATCCTCTTGGATGGGAGAAATAATGTTTCCTTGATCTGATACAACCAATTTTTCCTAATTATTGGAGTGTTGAGTTTCTCTAGCTATAGGGATAAGAATATGCCCCTATCCCTTTATCTGCAATAGTGTCAGGATATATTGGACAAGTTCTTTAGTTGTTTCTAAAATATATTTTCATTTTAGAAAAGTGTGTGTAGGGATATATTCCTTCACATTTTCCATCCCCATTATGTACTAGAATATGTCTTTGATTGAATTGGTGATATGATACCACTTGTTTCCGCCTTTTTTGGTCAGAATATATCACTGGGGTAGGGTTACACACCTATACCATACCAACTGCGGGAATATTCCCATAGATATGTTATGAGTGAGAAGGTTTATGCACCTGCTTACTAGATACTGCCAAAATATTCCCATTTACCTCATTGGAAGGATTGGGGATATGATCCCTCTCTTAGATATTGAGTTTATTCCTCCTCCAATTAGCCTTCCTTATTACCTATCCATGGGATTCAATGGTGGCAGTGTGTCAGGTGGTACCCTCATTAGGTGACTAGTGGGTACAAGTGAGATTGTGCTAGAAATGGTTGTTAGAAGGAGCCCTACAAGGTATCCCAGGAACTAAAATGGAACCATATTTAGCTTCCTAGACAAAATTCCATGAATATTCAAGTATGTAGTTGTTGCACTCTAGGGATAAGATCTCAAATCTATTGTTTGTGGAAATGAGGGTCGCAGACCAAGCTACCAGTTTCCACGGGTGATGTAAAATTATCAGTTTCCATGCTTGGAGAACCCTACATGTAGCTTCTATGTTTGGGATTATACAGTTTCGGTGGTACACTGGGACCATTGTGTTTTCCACCTGGGGTTGGAGTTGTTGGGAAGGTGTGATCTCTTTGTGACCTGCAGAGATTTTTGTAGTAGGTGATTTACTGGAGTGCACATTTGAAGAATAAGAAATTTTCATGGTTTGGGAGTATGTCAATTAGAGTAGTATCTTAAATGACATGGACAACAAGGAAAAAGGTTACTGATTAGTAAAATATCTAAGGCATGATGTACTCAATCGGATATACATGGTTAACTCCATTGTCATGTTTTCTCGGTTTGACTATTCTTCTCATGTGGACATGTCAATAATATGATGGAATTCTAATAACCCTAGTAAGAGAGAATCAACTATAATATTCATGTCGATCATCTTGATTTGTTTTTTTAGTATAGTAACAAAAAGATTCCCAAATCATGATTAACTGGTCGCCTTGTTATTTGAGATATTCATGTCAAGTTCACCATTTTTGTTTTTGTATAGTGTTCATACATAATGGACTGATGGATAATAACCTTCCCATTTAGTTATATTATAGATTTACATCAGGTTCATCATTTTTTTCATATTGTGGGAAAACCAAATGTCCCAACAGATGATAAAAAATCATTGGTTAATTTAGATATTCACATCAGGTTCACCATTTTTGTTTGCATATAGTGGGAAAATTAAATAGACCAATAGATGATAGCCAATAATTATTTATTTTATAGATTCATGTTGTGTTCATCATTTTTTATGGGTTGGGGTTTTGATATGTCGAATGGGTTTCTGGGCTGATGGTATGATTAATTGTGTGGTGTTCGATTCCTTTCCCACTCATTTTCATCTGGTATCCCATTTTTTTGTATTCCATATAAACTCTCAAATGGTTCCAAACTCTAAAATTGAGTACAGAACATCTTTCCTAAGGTAGGAAGTCTTTTTAGTTTTCACACCCAGCAGCCCTTAGGAGTTCACATTTGCTGAGAGGATGGGATGTCGGGCTCATTGCACCATTTTGGCGGGAATTTTTTCCTAGTTCAGGACTCTCCTATAGATTTAATATATGTTCACGAATCTCTTCCAAACATCAATATGGCATCGTTTAACCTAAAAACACTATTATATGTTAATTTTATTTGTATACAAATGAAAATAGATCTCATTGATAAATGAAGGAAAGGGGATCTCTTCATTGAGTTCATCTAAATGTATTTAATGTTCTTCATATATTTACATGTAATAGGTAACTTCTTTATATTCTGAATCCATATAAACAAATACTTTATAATTTTCTTCCATATAGAGTTGCAGTTAATATTTTAGGTAGGGAATTGAAGAATTATGAGGCATACCACATATCATATTTATTACATGAATCAAAAACAATGTTGTTCATTAAAACCCATGTATTTTAACATTTTATGGAGAGGACATGAGTGTGGTAAGATTGATTCCATATATTTGGGCTCGAGCCTAGAGGATACACCGAATTTATCCTAGTTATACTAGGAATCATATTTTTTATAGTTCATTCACACTCTTAGGAGTGTCCCCAAGGTAGATATACTCATATGGGAAGGTTTATATCATGCCACTCATTGCAGATCGTATGATAAGATTTCACTAGAAAGTGGACAAGAAAAATGTGAATCATGTGAATATTATATCTACTTAATACCACATGAGTTATACTCAGTGTGAGAAACAAGGGATAGAAAATAGTCAGCCTCACTATATGTGAATGAGGGGCTCATGTACTAGAACATCCCTTAGGATTCTTCACTATGGCACTTGGACTTCAAAGAGGTGTCCTATATATTTGGATAATGTTAAGAATCAGAGTCATCATAGTTCAGTTAAATTATCATTCCCCTGAGGGATGATGTAGGATGATCAAAACATGGGAATGATTGGGTCCCAGTGGTTGGAATATCAGAAACATGAGGGGACTTACACTGAAGTGGATGCATGTTTGAACTTAGGAAATAGGAAGGCATCCATCATATCCTTGTTATGAAGGGAATCATAGTAATCGTTGTTCATTTTATTGGGGATTATTCATTGAGTCTATCCTTTTTTGGGGATATATTATATTATGTTGGCAATCAGGGCTTACGCACTGTGAATAACATGTATAAATGATGTCATTATTGTTATTCCCTATGACCATATGAGTTATGCTTAGTGTGGGAAATAAGGGATGGTAAGTAATAAATCTCATTTTTTATTGATGTCATACTTATATGTTAAGACATCCATTTGAATGGTTGATATAGAGCTTAGGCCTCAGAGAGGATTCCTACATATCCTTATTATTGAAGTAAGTAGATTTCTTATTATTCACTGCTTGGGGATTATACTCTGAGGTTTCTATATTGATCAGGTCTTACCCACTCACATTACCCTTGTATTAATGACATATCATATTATGCCATTGGTCGGGGATTACACTCTAACATTTACCTTATCCTCATGGAGGTCTATAATTAGAATTATATGATTATTTTTTCTCCCTAAGCCCATTTGAGCAATGATTGGTGTGGGAAACAAGGGATGGAAAAGTATCAGTATCATTGTTTATGGGTGTGACACTTATGTGTTGGAATTTCCCTTAGGGTGCTTCAATGTGGTGTTTGAGACTCTATATGGTGCTATACATATCCTGGTTATATAAGTAATTAGATTAATTAGTTATTGTTTTTTTGGGCTTACACACTGAGGATGATCAAGGTGATGGAGCCCAATGATTCCCTTTATACGTGGGTTATATCATATTATACTAATGGTCATGTCGTACACTCTGAAATTTCCCTTTATATTCATATAGGATTATGGTAAAGTATATATGATTACTAAAACTCCTTAAACCCATGTGAGTTATAATCATTGTGAGAAACAATGGATGGAAAATAACCATTATCATTGCATATTGATTAGGGACTTATTTGTTGAGATTTCCCTTTTGGTGTCTAATATGGGATTCTTGAGCCTTAAGAAGGCGTTCTATGTATCTTGGCTATCATAGGAATCAAAGTCATCATAGAAATTTTTTTTAGGGCTTACACAATAAGGTTTCCCTTTATATGTGGGACATATCATATTATGCCACTGGTTGGGGCTTACACTATGACGTTGACCTTGTGACCTGTTCTACTTTCCTAGTCTAACATATGATGATTGTCGACATGGCATGACATGATTTATTTCTTGACATGTTAGAGGATTTATGCTGAGAATGTTCCAAGACAATCGTATGATCCAATTCACTTGTCTGAAGGGACATCATCTAGCTTGGATTTCATGTCCAAGGTTTTTCATGTGGTCATGGTTGAATTTTCTAGAGTACATCATAGGAATTGGATTTTTTTTATATGGAATCCATCACATGAACCTAACTCACTTTCTTATATGGTGTTGCATAACCCAACTGACTCACCCTATTGTTATCATGAGAGATGGCTAACACACATAGAGGGTTCCCTGAGAGTTGGTGTGAAATTCCTTAAAGGGTGTTGAATATCCTGGATAACATATATGTAAGGAATCATGAGAGTTGGTTGGTGTACCCAATGGGCATCATGAGAGCCAGTTGGTATGTATGGGTGATACCACAAGACTCAGATGACATGAAATGACACCACCATATAGGTCAAGACACATATATGAAGAGAACGTCAAGACTAAAATGGAGAACCTAGTGGGTTTCACAATAACTAGGTGTCATGCCCTAGGGGAATCACATGACATGATTTGACATGACTAGGGGACATCACATGATATAAACAGCATAACAATAGAATGTCACATGATCTGAGTGACATGTCATGGTGATTTCATGTATCTCGGATGGTTCATGTGAAGTTTATAAGGATAATCATATATGTTCATATCTTATGTCTAATTTATTTTTGTGTTTGTTCTATCTTTTATATTGTGAATGCGTTGGAATTTTCCAATTTTATATTTTTTATGTATCACGTGATCTCATAGGTGTGGGAGATGTCCTTCGCATGTCCTTCTAGAGATCCTTCACCTGATCAATAATGATCACAAAAAGTGTTTGTACATTTTGCATGTTTACTTTTCGGGATCTCCAAACCTTTACCTGACAAGTAACTTGTCATTCGCAAGATCAACCACTCCAAGAAATCCTCTCTAGCACTATTTGTCCATGGATAAAAATCTAGATGATGTTAGAAATTGGGAAGCATCTTAGTCACTATTAGGGTGAGGGAGACCATGAGAATAGACATTATCATCCCCTATTGCCTGAGTCATTGTGGAGAGACACTGAATCTTATTTTATTTCATGCTTCCTCTAGGGAAAAGAGTATGTTGTTACACTTGGGTCATGTATATCACCTGGACTAGATTTATAGGGATCACATAGTCATTATTGAACAAACTCCAGGGGTGTAAAGGGGTTCTCCCCCATCCTTAGGGGGTTGTAACCTATTTATCATCATTATTCATTGGTTTTTTGCCTCTATTTTTGTAGAAATATGTGTCAAAATATATGGATCTACATATTTTTAAGGTGTTGATATCACCATGTACTATGCCGAATTTTCTATTGATGGGGTACTTTATACACTGATGGAATGTTGAAGTTTTCCCAAGGTGGTAATGGTGCAAGGTTATTACAAGAAGGACATTTTATGTTGTGTCTTTCTTGATAACCATAAAATCAGTGTTAGATGTGAAATCCCAAATCTAAGATTCAAGTTTGATCATCCCAAGAAGAATTTTCTCATTCTTATCATACCCTTGAATAGACATTTTTATGGGAGATAGGTCTCCTTCAACATATCCCAAACATCATACGGTTCAAATAGGGTTGAGTTTGATCTTGAAACCAATATCAATAAGGTCCCTTTGAACATTTACATTATTGAGTTTACCTATAACATATGTGGGTTGGATGTTACCTTCAATGACCTCTTCCAAATCCTATTTAGATAATGAGTGGAGACATTGCATTTTGATGTTATGGTATCCACTCGATAAACATTGGAAACAAATACTTCTTTCTTGAACTCCTATGGGCTTTAGAGGGATTAAATGAGTGCATACATATGTTCTTTTGAATTATAGAGAATAACCAAGATTGATATATTGATGGGGAAAATGGCCTTATATTTCATAACCTCACAATTTTCAACTAGGGGATGGAACATACCGATATGGGGATGCTTTCTATAATGTGGTGCATGATCCGAGGTATTTGAAGTGGATGGGTTAGGTGAATGTACAGAGGTTGATGGGGTATCTTTTCCCAGTGGTTCAAGTCTCATCGTACTTCTACAATGTTTGGCTTAATCATATAATCTCACCCTCACTAGTAGTTCATGTAATACAACTGGGCATATGCGACTGCAGGAGGGTTCTAGGATACCTCTATTCCAATTTTGTGACTTCTAGAGTGTTTTCCCATGGTTATTAATTTTATATATGTCTAATATGGGGAGTTTACTTGATCATTGGGTCCGACCAAGCCCTTGTTTCCCCTTTTACCCTCGTTTGATGTGCATGTGGTCTCTCATTACCCAGTTATGTGTGGGAAACTCATATTTCAAGGAATATTCATCATTGAAGAGGGGGGTTTCAAATGAATCAAATTGAAACAAACAAATATGTGATCTTTTTTTAGGAGGTTCCTATTTTGTGGGGTAGTTCCTGTGATGCAGATGTTATTGGTATGTAATATATGAGATATGGGGCATTCTTTGGAGTAGAATATGACCCTTACTCTTCTATTTATTTCTACTTCTAGTGGTCACACCCACTTTTACGATTCATATGTGATATCTACTACTTGGGTGGTGGAGTTGTTTTGGATTTGTGTAGTTGTTCTCTCAAGGTGGCGTGATCTTGAAAAATAATTTTTTGAGTCATCAATTTTTTGAATTTTTTCACACACATGGCCAAATATTTCTTCCAATCACCCTCTTCTTTTGACCGGGCTACAATTATGCCAGCCACCTGATTTGAGGAGTAATCTACCATCACTTGTCTAGAATTGATCGTTCCTTGAAGGATGTCCTTGAAGATAAATTAGACCTGAACAATATGACCCGGCCTTCTATGGAAAGGTAAATAGTTATGATGATATGTGAGTTCATCCTCATCGAGCTTCCATGGAAATGGGATATTGAGCATGTTGTTATCCACTTCATCCAAGATTTAACCAAGGAATTATTCATTTTTAAGGACTATGTTTTATTTAACTGTTTGTCAAATCCCAGGTGACCCTAATTTCTTAGTGCTTATTATCGAGGGTAATTTTTTGGTTGTTGACACTCAACAAGAGGTGTATGGATTTTTGGGACCTATCTATGTGGTTGTACAGTCACTACCACTAGCATGAGAGTTACCTCTATGAGTTCTTCTTTACCTATCATTTTACACTATGTTGAGGGAGTGAGTTAAGATTTGGATCAGGTTTACTGAATGGAATTCTCAAGAATATGTTCCATTTTTACATCATAACAAAATCCACCTAGATATTTCTTTGGGATCAGAGTTGTTTGTAACTTAACATGGATATTTTCAGCACATAGTTCCAACTGTTTCTCCTACGATAGAGGGATGATGATTGAATAGGGTATACCTTTCTATATATTTATGAATCTAGACACCCTCTCATTTTGTGTTGTTTAATGTTTTTTAGGTTTACGAATGTTTTCTTCTTTAGTGTAGAGATGAAATAATACATGAACTAATGAAAAAGTTCTTCCCACCTTGGAATGGATCCTACTTCTAGACTATTTTACCATACAATGTTTGGACCTGTCAGAGTATGTACAAAACACATCACCTTTGTTTCCTCCTTTGGATCTCTAGGGACTATCATCATCCCACATCAATATAAAAAGTGTATAATTTATTTTTATGGATCACCTACACCATCAAAAGTAGTGAAGGTATAGTTGATGAAATTGTGTGGATGAAAAGTATAATATACCCATTCAGGATATGGATTTTTATCAGGATTCACATGTTTGTCTCCCTTCCATGGCTTCCATTTGAGAAACCATTAACATGGTGATGTTATGAAACTTCATGGGCACTACTATCAGAATCTCCTACCATCCATAGGGATTGAATGGGGCCCGATTAGGTGCACTTGCCTTTTTCTATCATTGATTGTAAATTCTTCCAAATACTGAATGATTTCTCTGAATAGGTAGAGGTTTTCACCGTAAAAGAGGGAAGCCATGATCATTTTTTACTTCTTTATTTATATAGATAAGCCACCTAGATTCATATCCATTTTAATGTTATGATTCCACTCTTACCAGTGGATGAACCCTTATTGGTGGAGGAATATTTTCCTTGGAATGAAGATGATACTCAGTGGGGATATTTCCCTTTAGTATCTCTTCGTTGTGTTTCTAGATAGTTTTTTTCACTCTCATATTGTGAAAATTGTTCCTCCATGGAAGGAATTTTAACTCTTATGGGTTGTGATTAGAATGTGTAAATTCATTTCCCTATTTCATTTGTTTTATTTAACTAGAGAGGTGGAAAATATGTATTCTAAGGTGAAAAATTTTGGATCCCTCTTTGGTTCCTAGTGCATGAAGCCTTATTAAGTTCATCAAAATTCCCTTCCTCTTAGGGTACATTTTCCTTGTTATAGCCCTCTATATTTTCATCTTGATCGAAATATTTCATGTTGAATGTGTTGAAATTCAAAAAAGGAATATGTGGAAATGGTGGTTGAGAGATTACTTTCAACACAACATGGTCATTCTTAATAGCTTTCATCAGGGTCATTATTCCAACCCCTTGCCATATTGGGATATTTTGGATTGTGAACCTGGTAGGGTCTAATTTATTTTATCATATATTCCTTCTTTCTTGGTCAATTAATGGAGACCATGAGATATTTTCTTGTATTTGTTTATGAATGGGCCTCAAAATAGTAGAGTTTTTCCTTATAGTGGGAAGAACAGTTGGGATGTCGACTATTGTTTTTTTCCTCCCAACCTGGAAAAAATGATTCTCTCTATAGTGATGATGAAGATGAAAATTCCCCCATCCTTATGGGTTTGGGGTTATTTGGGGACATAATTGGCACTAATTGGTCTTGTCATTATGGATCCAATGATTCATGTCATGGATTTAATGACTCCTAGGATAGACATGGTGATATAAATGCCCATAGAATAGTGGGTTGGGGTTGATCAAGAACCTCCATTGATCTCTTTATGACCCTCTTAGGGGGTGATGAACCTGGTGATGGTGATTGAGATGTAAATTCTCCCAGCCCAGTGGGATGGGGTCTACTTGCAACTGATGTCAATGTATTATGAATTATCTCATGAATTGATGATCCAAAAGGTGGAGGTGGTGGTAGATATTCATACATACAAGTGGGTTGGGTTCTCTCTTGGATGTATTATATGGTATTAGCTACTATGACCTATTTTATGGGTGTGCCTGTGATCAAATGGGATCTAGGTTCAATAGAAGCCTAATTTGAGATCATTTTATTATGGGAAGTTATCCATATGATCTCAACATTAGTCTCCATTTCTGAAATGAAATCTCATTGGTTTTAGAACAATAGTTTTCAATCATGTCATCTATCCTATATCTATCTATATTTATGATCTTTGGGAACCATTGAAGTGAGATCATTTCATTGTAGTGACCAAATAAATTAAACATTACCTGGTCCCCAAATTTCACCTAAGGATACGATATTACAGAATGTCGTATTAGAGGGGTTCAGTTATTCCAAGTTTGCATAAAATTTCGAAACATTATATTATCCCCATTCTCAAATATGGATTCCTGGAGTGGCATCAAATATCAGAGGTCAAAGACTTACAATGTAATGGTGAGAAGCATATTGCAAATTTACGTTGTGTTTTTCTAGTTTTTTATCCCTTTCCATGGGGATAGCATCCATGTGTAGCTGAAAATATTTTATCTTGATGGGTTGAAATTAAACCCCTATCCTAGATAAGGGAGGTGTATATTGTTCTAATAATGAGTATTATCTCACATATTTTCACATATATAAGGCATTCACTCCTTTTCTAGCTCATTTCGGATCTCATAGATAGAAGTAGCGAGGGGCCATAACATGACGGGTAGGTTGTTTCTAGATGAATATATCAATATTTAAATGTCATCCACCTCTTAATTAAACTTACACACCTCCATTCATCTAGACTATAAAATAAAATCTTTAAATATGCTTGCTGTCCTGAGTGGAGTGCTGCTAGAAGTTGATGGGTAGCTATATACTAGTAAACCTGGTGTTTTAAGCACCTCTATTTATGAAGGAATATGAGGGTGGACACCTCTATATACAAAGTTGTATGGGAAAGGGAGTATTTTTTTGTCTATGGGAGATATAGCCATGTGGAGGTTAATGGTAGTGGATGTTAGGAGTACAGTACCTACTATCCACATCCACAGTATCACACGGAGGATTGTCATAGTAATGAACATATTCACCTTCCATTTCTATGGAAGAGTGAATATATAATTTTGGTGTTGAGAATGTTCCTTGAATGACCTCAAGGACACTAGTATTGATGAGATTAGAAATATGATTCATGTCCTATTTCATGGATAGAATATTCTGACCCCCCTTTTGAAATTGTGGAATAATATGATCATGTAGTATGATGGTTTCTAGAAGTTTCTTCTAACTATCTAGGGTTTTGATAATATAATCCAACAGATGATAAGCTACTAGAATATAATGATATGTTTTCTCCTTATGGAAAGTAATATGAACCTATCTCAAGTAATGTTTCATTATCACATAATGATCCTCCATCGGGATGGGATTATGAGCCTGATATTGAGCCATTGAAATATGTTGTTCGTATTTAATCATAGGTATATGAGCCTTCCCCAAGGCTTGTCCCTGTATCACTTCATAATCCCCATTTGGAGTAGAAATATGAGCCTGGTCCAAATATGCTTTCCCCATTAAAATATGATGGAAGACCTTCATAGTGGGTGAAGATAAATAATCCACATCTTAGATTTCTTTAGAATGATGATGGTTCAGTCATTCATCGGTGGATGTAGTAATATGTGCATGGATTTCATGATATGGTTGAATATACCATGTAGATTCACTTATAGGAATATGAGCCTCTCCTGAGGCTTGTTCCATTTTCACTTGGTTATCATGAGCCAGAATGGGGATATATGCCCGATTATGTAATTTTAGTGTATATTGTTGGACTTATTTGATAAGAATATGAGTATCTATAGAGGAATGTTCCCCACTCACATGGTGTGCCCCAAATAGAACTAGGATATGAGTGTGATCCGTGGCTTTGGAATATGCTTCCAAACATCTATTATTGGCATGTTCCAATATCCAAAGGTGTGTACCACTCTCACCTGGTGAGCCCCAGTTGTAATGGGAGTATGATCCCAATCCAATGCCTCTTTATTTATCAGAATATGCCAATAATCTTCTTGGATGGGAGAAATAATGTTTCCATGATCTGATACAACCACTTTTTTCCTAATGATTGGAGTGTTGAGTTTCCCTAGATATAGGGATAGGAATATGCCCCTATCACTTTATCTGCAACAGTGTCAGGATATATTGGACAAGTTCTTTAGTTGTTTGTAAAATATATTTTCATTTTAGAAAAGTGTGTGTAGGGATATATTCCTTCACATTTTCCATCCCCATTATGTACTAGAATATGTCTTTTATTGAATTGGTGATATGATCCCACTTGTTTCCTCCTTGTTTGGTCAGAACATATCACTTGGGTAGGGATACACACCTATATCATACCAACTGCTGGAATATTCCCATAGATATGTTATGAGCGAGAAGGTTTATGCACCTGCTTACTAGATACTGCCAAAATATTCCCATTTACCTCATTGGAAGGATTGGGGATATGATCCCTCTCTTAGATATTGAGTGTATTCCTCCTCTAATTAGCCTTCCTTATTACCTATCCATGGGATTCAATGGTGGCAGTGTGTCAGGTGGTACCCTCATTAGGTGACTAGTGGGTACCAGTGAGATTGTGCTAGAAATGGTTGTTAGAAGGATCCCTACAAGGTATCCCAAGAACTGAAATGGAACCATATTTAGCTTCCTAGACAACATTCCATGAATATTCAAGTATGTAGTTGTTGCACTCTAGGGATAAGATCTCAAATCTATTGTTTGTGGAAATGAGGGTTGCAGACCAAGCTACTGGTTTCCTTGGGTGATGTAAAATTATCAGTTTCCATGCTTGGAGAACCCTACATGTAGCTTCTATGTTTGGGATTATACAATTTCGGTGGTACACTGGGACCATTGTGTTTTCCACCTGGGGTTGGAGTTGTTGGGAAGGTGTGATCTCTTTGTGACCTGCAGGGATTTTTGTAGTAGGTGATTTACTGGAGTTCACATTTGAAGAATAAGAAATTTTCATGGGTTGGGAGTATGTCAATTAGAGTAGTATCTTAAATGACATGGACAACAAGGAAAAAGGTTACTGATTAGTAAAATATCTAAGGCATGATGTACTCAATCGGATATACATGGTTAACTCCATTGTCATGTTTTCTCGATTTGACTATTCTTCTCATGTGGACATGTCAATAATATGATGGAATTCTAATAACCCTAGTAACAGAGAATCAACTATAATATTCATGTCGATCGTCTTGCTTTGTTTTTTTAGTATAGTAACAAAAATATTCCCAAATCATGATTAACTGGTCACCTTGTTATTTGAGATATTCATGTCGAGTTCACCATTTTTGTTTTTGTATAGTGTTCATACATAATGGACTGATGGATAATAACCTTCCCATTTAGTTATTTTATAGATTTACATCAGGTTCATCATTTTTTTCATATTGTGGGAAAACCAAATGTCCCAATAGATGGTAAAAAATTGTTGGTTAATTTAGATATTCACATCAGGTTCACCATTTTTGTTTGCGTACAGTGGGAAAATTAAATGGACCAATATATGATAGCCAATAATTATTTATTTTATAGATTCATGTTGGGTTCATCATTTTTTATGGGTTGGGGTTTTGATATGTAGAATGGGTTTCTGGGCTGATGGTCTGATTAATTGTGTGGTGTTCGATTCCTTTCCCACTCATTTTCATCTGGTATCCCCTTTTTAGTATTCCATAGAAACTCTCAAATGGTTCCAAACTCTAAAATTGAGTACAGAACATCTTTCTGAAGGCAGGAAGTCTTTTTAGTTTTCACACCCAGCAGCCCTTAGGAGTTCACATTATCCAAGAGGATGGGATGTCAGGCTCATTGCACTATTTTGGGGGGAATGTTTTCCTACTTCAGGACTCTCCTATAGATTTAATATATGTTCAAGAATCTCTTCCAAACATCAATATGGCACTGTTTAACCTAACAACACTATTATATGTTAATTTTATTTGTATACAAAGGAAAATAGATCTTATTGATAAATGAAGGAAAGGGGATCTCTTCAGTGAGTTCATCTAAATGTATTTAATGTTCTTCATATGTTTACATGTAATAGGTAACTTCTTTATATGCTAAATCCATATAAACAAATAATTTATAATTTTCTTCCATATAGAGTTTCAGTTAATATTTTAGGTAGGGAATTGAAGAATTATGAGGCATCCCATATATCATATTTATTACATAAATCAAAACCAATGTTGTTCATTAAAACCCATGTATTTTAAAATTTTATGGAGATGACATGATTGTGGGAAGATTGATTCCATATATTTGGGCTCGAGCCTAGAGGATACACCGAATGTATCCTTGTTATACTAGGAATCATATTATTTATAGTTCATTCACACTCTTAGGAGTGTCCCCAAGGTAGATATACTCATATGGGAAGGTTTATATCATGCCACTCATTGCAGATCGTATGATAAGATTTCACTAGAATGTGGACAAGAAAAATGTGAATCATGTGACTATTATATCTACTTAATACCACATGAGTTATACCCAGTGTGAGAAACAAGGGATAGAAAATAGTCAGCCTCACTATATGTGAATGAGGGGCTTATGTACTGGAACATCCCTTAGGATGCTTCACTATAGCACTTGGGCTTCAAAGAGGTGTCCTATATATTTGGATAATGTTAAGAATCAGAGTCATCATAGTTCAGTTAAATTATCATTCCACTGAGGGATGATGTAGGATGATCAAAACATGGGAATGATTGGGTCCCAGTGGTTGGAATATCAGAAACATGAGGGGACTTACACTGAAGTGGATGCATGTTTGAACTTAGGACTTAGGAAGGCATCCATCATATCCTTGTTATGAAGGGAATCATAGTAATCGTTGTTCATTTTATTGGGGATTATTCATTGAGTCTATCCTTTTTTGGGGATATATTATATTATGTTGGCAATCAGGGCTTACGCACTGTGAATACCATGTATAAATGATGTCATTATTGTTATTCCCTATGACCATATGAGTTATGCTCAGTGTGGGAAATAAGGGATGGTAAGTAATAAATCTCCTTTCTTATTGATGTCATACTTATATGTTAATACATCCATTTGAATGGTTGATATAGAGCTTAGGCCTCAGAGAGGATTCCTACATATCCTTATTATTGAAGTAAGTAGATTTCTTATTGTTCACTGCTTGGGGATTATACTCTGAGGTTTCTATATTGATCAGGTCTTACCCACTCGCATTACCCTTGTATTAATGACATATCATATTATTCCATTGGTCGGGGATTACACTCTAACATTTACCTTATCCTCATGGAGGTCTATAATTAGAATTATATGATTATTTTTTCTCCCTAATCCCATTTGAGAAATGATTGGTGTGGGAAACAAGGGATGGAAAAGGATCAGTATCATTGTTTATGGGTGTGACACTTATGTGTTGGAATTTCCCTTAGGGTGCTTCAATGTGGTGTTTGAGACTCTATATGGTGCTATACATATCCTGGTTATATAAGTAATTAGATTAATTAGGTATTGTTTTTTTGGGGTTACACACTGAGGATGATCAAGGTGATGGAGCCCAATGATTCCCTTTATACGTGGGTTAAATCATATTATACTACTGGTCATGTCGTACACTCTGAAATTTCCCTTTATATTCATATAGGATTATGGTAAAGTATATATGATTACTAAAACTCCTTAAACCCATGTGATTTATAATCATTGTGAGAAACAATGGATGGAAAATAACCATTATCATTGCATATGGATTAGGGACTTATTTGTTGACATTGCCCTTTTGGTGTCTAATATAGGATTCTTGAGCCTTAAGAAGGCTTCCTATGTATCTTGGCTATCATAGGAATCAAAGTCATCATAGAAATTTTTTTAGGGCTTACACAATAAGGTTTCCCTTTATATGTGGTACATATCATATTATGCCACTGGTTGGGGCTTACACTATGATGTTGACCTTGTGACCTGTTCTACTTTCCTAGTCTGACATATGATGATTGTCGACATGGCATGACATGATTTATTTCTTGACATGTTAGAGTATTTATGCTGAGAATGTTCCAAGACAATCGTATGATCCAATTCACTTGTCTGAAGGGACATCATCTAGCTTGGATTTCATGTCCAAGGTTTTTCATGTGGTCATGGTTGAATTTTCTAGAGTACATCATTGGAATTGGATTTATTTATATGGAATCCATCACATGAACCTAACTCACTTTCTTATATGGTGTTGCATAACCCAACTGACTCACCCTATTGTTATCATGAGAGATGACTAACACATATAGAGGGTTCCCTGAGAGTTGGTGTGAAATTCCTTAAAGGGTGTTGAATGTCCTGGATAACATATATGTAAGGAATCATGAGAGTTGGTTGGTGTACCCAATGGGCATCATGAGAGCCAGTTGGTATGTATGGGTGATACCACAAGACTCAGATGACATGAACTGACACCACCATATAGGTCAAGACACATATATGAAAAGAACCTCAAGACTAAAATGGAGAACCTAGTGGGTTTCACAATACCTAGGTGTCATGCCCAAGGGGAATCACATGACATGATTTGACATGACTAAGGGACATCACATGATATAAACAGTATAACAATAGAATGTCACATGATCTGAGTGACATGTCCTGGTGATTTCATGTGTCTCAGATGGTTCATGTGAAGTGTATAAGGATAATCATATATGATCATATCTTATGTCTAATTTATTTTTGTGTTTGTTCTATCTTTTATATTGTGAATGCGTTGGAATTTTCCAATTTTATATTTTTTATGTATCACGTGATCTCGTAGGTGTGGGAGATGTCCTTCGCATGTCCTTCTAGAGATCCTTCACCTTATCAATAATGATCACAAAAAGTGTTTGTACATTTTGCATGTTTACTTTTCAGGATCTCCAAACCTTTACCTGACAAGTAACTTGTCGTTTGCAAGATCAACCACTCCAAGAAATCCTCTCTAGCACTATTGCGAGGTCTTGAGGGTTCATCCATCCTCCTAGAATTGTGTTTTCTCATGGTCATGAGATATATATAATTCATGCTAGGGTGGGGAAGTTATAGGATTCACCACCATAGTTTTTCTCCAATTTGGGTGGTGTAAATTTCATGAATTCAGGATGAAGTCGGTAAATGGATTTGGTGTCACATTTTTTTGCAAGTCCCCATCATGGAATGATTTTGAGGGTTTCACCTAATTTCTAGTGACCATAAGTCCTTATAATCATGTATTATGTTATTGTATTATTTCGAATTAATGGGGACTTGTTGAACTATGAAGGTATGCCAAAGGACTTCTAAATTGTCTGACTGACTAGTTTGAGGGCCTTTGTGAGACTAGGGTGTTTGTTGAAAGACCTTCACCTAATCTCTTGTGTCTAGTCTGGAAACTTTTGTGAGACAAGTATGGTTTTTAATGGGTACCTTGTGGGATAAGGCTGAATTGTTATGGATTCTAATGGGACAATTATTTGGACTTCATTAATTCATCGCAATTGTTTTACGACTGCGATAGGCTTTGAACTCCTCCATTTTTTTCTCCTGTGATGTATTTTCTAAAGGTTAGGAGTAATGAAATATTTAATGAGTAATTTATAGGATAATTACATTATTTTTTGTGATTCTTCATTTGACCAATGGAGGTCATGTTTGAGTGCACATGAATTTCATAGACAAATCAATCTATTTTTCCTTTGGTAGCCAAAGGGGGAGCTCATGGTTTCCTGAAAAAACCTGAGGCCTTCCATGTGAAGGGGATGAAAATCCAAAGGGATTATGTGAGAAAGGTTACACATACCATTGGGGTTTCACAATATCATGTGAGTCGGTAGGGTTAGTTCGCATGACTTCTATAATTTGGAGAGCTCCCGCCTCTAAATTTATTATTTTCATTTTTTTATTATCGAAAGGATGATGATCTCACAAGTTTTCTTTGATGTTTTTGAGGAAAATTATCATTTCAATTGGTGGTGTGTCTCATGATATTTATGGTTTAAATAGTCCTTCTCATTTTGGATATTTTCCTCCCATTTTCAACGAATTTTCACATGGATTGTCAAGCATTCACCGATGAAAACCACATGGCCTGGGGGAACTCATTCGACTGTTTTTGTGCGGCCACTAGTTTTTCTAGAGTGCCTTCATAAGAGTATAAGGTTTTATTGAAGGGGTTCTATCAGGTCTCTTTCAGGCTATTTATTGCACATTGTCCTTTGGTGTGACCTTATTATGTGTATGCAATCATGAGTCTCTTAGATCCTTTCATGATATACGTGTCTCATCCACCAACATCTTCCATTTTTTTGGGGAAAATAATACACATACTCATGTACTTATCAGTTTTGAATTTGTTTTTGCACATTTGGAGAGCATTAGAAATCCCCCTCCCCCTCATGAGTGATTTCAGACTCAGTTCTAAGGAATGTAATTGTCTGTCTGAGTCTTTGGGAGTGTTATGAATCAGTGTCTTGGGTGACATTTGGCTTCCCATGTAATGCTTCATATTCCTTGAAATTATCTATATATATAAGGACATAGAGCCATTCATTACACTAGATAACACTTCTCTTGATCTATCATGCCTTGACTATATCACATAGCTTCATAATGAGACAGATTTGTAAGACCCGATCATGAGACCATTTCGAGAGCCTTCTTTGTGAGAGCTTTCCCACAAGACTACTTTTACTCAGGCGCTCATCTAAACCGGATATGAACTATATTTTGGTAACTTTTTGAACATCATTCATGAGTATTAATATTTCCTTGAGGGATTCATAGAGTTTTTTGACTCATACATGTGATCGATTGATCATCATATGATTTTTCTAACCATATCTAGGTCATGCCATCACGATTCTCCAAAGGGGTCAGGTGATTTCATGATTCCCTATTGGATTCATATGGCTAATGAGTCCTCTAGGGGTTCAGATATTCAAAATCCCTATGAGAAATTTTTTAATGCATTTTTGTTGATTCATGTGATGTGCATGATGCTTTTGGGACCCTTATGACTTTATTTTTCAATATTCTATTTTATCTATATGACATATACCACATAGTTTTATTGATATGTCTTCTGGTCATCACCATGATTTTTTAGTTTCATTCAAAAAAAGTTGTATGATTACCATAAATTTCAATCTTGATCCCCGATATCTTGTGTATACTCATAACGAGACCCTGAGATGGTTCCTTTTTGGGGAATCTGAATTGGGGTGAAGCTATGAATAATGCCCCCTAATGTGTGATGGAGGCGGATGCTCACCTAATGTTGTCAATGCTACAAATATTGAAACTGAAAATCTCTAATATTAAATTACGCATCTCCAATCTGAAATCATTCATCTCTAGGAAGAACTGTCCATATTTCAATATGCACTTCAGATATTAGTAAATACTATATTGGAGCTCCAAGAACTCCTTGAGTGATAATTTAACAAAACAAAAATACTTTATATGAATAAATAAGACACAAATAACTAATTCCTCTATAATAAAACCAAATTATTGACTTATACATTTGATAAATAACTTATGTTAAAATTCATAAAACTAATCCCGAATAATATTGAAACCAAATGAATATAATTATTTTATCCCTTATTATTCTATGATAAATTTAGAATTAATCTCCAAAAAACAATCAACCATAATGTCTCATAAAAATATATATTTTTTAATCATATATTCTTTATGATTTGATAATCATTTCTATAAATAACTTGAATGACCATAAAAAAAATTATATCTTATATCCATCAAAATATAATTCAATATTGTATCTTAAAATAAAATCCTATAATATCATAAAATGTTTCCCTATTGGTAATTAATTCTATAATAAATGAGAGTCGTTGGTTTACTAATTTTTAAACCATGGCTTTAAAGTGTATTTTTTAACAAATTCATAACCATTTTCTATTTCATGCTTATAACCCATTAATTTTTTCAATAAGGAATTGGTTTTATGAATTTTTGGAAGTATATGTTCTGTTAAAATATGATTTCAGTTCTAAATACATAAAAATATCTTGCATGAGTAGTTATAGTTTGGATAAAAAGATGATATTGTTGTGGAAATTGATTAATGGATTAATTTTACATATGAATTTATTTTATTTCATAGGTTATAATTCTATATGATAAAGGTGTACCATCCCGATTTAGATTACCACTAAATTGGTAGTTGGACTGGTGGGTCACACGACCTCAAGCGTGTTTCCACGTATGATAGAGGCTTCCGACTAGTAGAGGGGTCTCAATAGGTGGGAATTGGGAGACTATACCATCTTATCAAAGTTGCGCAGTAATATAACAGAATAAATAATAACAATATATAGCATAGGCATTAAATACAATGATAAATCAATGTAAGATAGATCTTATTTAACTAAAAAATAGTGGCCAACACAAATTTATACAATAGGTACATGCATTGAATGATAATGATACATTACTAAAAGTAGTAAAAAATACAACATGTATTTCAATACAATACAAAATAAAGAAAATATAGCAAGGCCCCCTGGGAAATATTCATGAGCATCTTGAGATCCAGCTGGATCCTTTTCTCCTAACTCTAAGGTACAAGCAATACAGAAAATAACCTATATCCTAGAAAAATAAAGTCTAATCAGGTACCAAGGGTACCTGAGTAGGGTGTGAGATATAATTCTTAGTATTCCGACACCAACCAATGTCTAGCCCAATATCGACAGAGCAATATAAATTAAATAGTGTTAATACATTCTTAAATAAATCCAGGATTACAATGTATATAGATACCAAAGTATATTCTTCATCCATCGACCAGTGTCTAAACATGTAATCAATTCATTATTTGATTGTCATGACCCGTCCTAGTGGGGCCCACACTGTGACTCCCCATGCCTGCCTCCAATAGGCCAGGGGATGGTGACTTGCTCTGAGTAGGCATATCACTAACAAGGGAGGCATTTCCTAAGAACATTTACACACGCGCACATCTCCAAGCCCACAGATGCTGAAATATAAAAACAACCACTAAGGATCAAAATGCATGCATACAACTAAACCCATCCAATATAGTACGACGAAAAGTAAAGTGATAAAGGTAAACTAGGCCAGAATACAAGCCCACAAAAGCAAGAGTCTGAAAACTACAAAGCCCAACCGATAACACAAAGAGGTATTGGGACTACTGTTCGTAGCCGTAGGAACGCCTCGGCCTGTGAGGTACTCAGAAAGCTCGGTCCTTTCCTAGTCCACCCTGGAATCCTTCAAAAGGCTGCTCATTTGCACAAGACATGACACGTGCAGGGAAAGCCCATGAAGAGGTGAGTATAAAAATAATCAGTAAAGGACCCCGAAAGCCACAAATAAATACACAAAAGAAAGGCACATTCAGCTCCACATAGTATATGTCTACTAAAAATATATTAAGAGACCACAATCCAGATATACTCAAAACCCAGACCCATAGTCTAGAGACAAGTCACACAACCACATACCCCCAATGGGGATTCAATCCGAAGATTCCATGAAGCACTCATTCTAAGAGAACACACTTCAGGAGTCTAGTAGCTCTGATGACATCTTTCTGAGAAGTAATTTTTTTTGGGAAATGCCATGAGAGAAAAATACACTGATTATGGAAGACAAACTCCTTAGTGGGAAGATCACGATAGATAGATACACTCATTATGGGAGACACACTTATAAGTTTGAAATATCATGATACACAGATGAGGATCACTACTAGGGCCATGGAGGATACCACGACTCATCCGGATTGACTAGTTAGGTAGAGGATCAATGCCCGGTAGAGTTGGTCATGTCAATTCCTGACTCTAACTAGGGTCAGTAATGGATAGAGGATCTCACTCCAGGACTATCGAAGGGATGCCAGACTCTATGATAGAAAATTATACTAAAGGGATCATACTCATGTAAAAGGAAATGATTCCTAACCTTCAGGAGAATGAGAAGAAGGGGCACTAACCCAACCAAAACATGTCCAAGATACGATGGACAAGAAGACCAAGACATTTTTCAAAAAATTTATAGGATGTGTAGAAAAGTCACACGCCATGTCTTTGGACCCCGGGTACTGCCCATGTACAATGGCATGTGTCATAAGGCTGGTGGTGTAGAAAAAGTCCATACCCGGTGTGGGGTGCAGATTACATGTTGTCTCCGTGTAGCTGGGGTCGGCTCCGTGTATACTGGCCATGTGCCCGTACATGGCCTCAACCTGTGTATGTCAACCCGTGTAATCGGTACATGGGGTAACCCACGTTACTGGCCTCACCTGGACCTGTGGTGGAGTACACGGTCGTGTACTCTATCCCATGTTTGTGTATCCCCTGGATACACGTTGAGTGCTGCGTAGCTGCCTCTTCCATGTTGCGTAGAGAGTACACGTCGTGTTCTGAAGCTGTGTAGTCCATCCCGTGTCTGGGTACTTCCCAAAATACACTTCGAGCTCTGGGGAAAGTCGAACACACCATGTCACCAAGGTCACATGTCCTGTTATTCCTATCTAACCCCTGAAACCCTATCCGATGGCGTCGGTACTACATGGAGTTTTCTTCAGAAGTACACGCCGTGTATTCCCGAATTTTCCAGAAAAAAATGCTCTTCGCCGACACGCCTACTGTGAGGCTTCTATCTTCATTTTAACAGTTCAATCACCACAAAACTCCATAATCTAAGTTTCCCTGACGTCTAGAATTCATCTCTATGGTTTTCCGGCCTCCGACCGGCCAATATAACATGTTTTGATCCACCCGCATGAAGAAAGGTCGAAGATCAAAAATTCCCAAACCGTGTCGATTCTTCTGCCACCTTTGTCATCGCACCTCCACTCGGTTTTCACCATCTTGGATCTTTAATTTGGGATTGTTTCATTACAAAAAAGGCACTCAATGGTCGGTTGTTTGTCACCCCATGAAGAACGCGAAGAATGCGCGAGATAAGAAAGGGGGAGGAAATCCAAAAATGAAATTGAGGAATGAACCTCCACCATCATTCGTCACAGCATTGATCCTCTTCCATTAGTTGGATTAATCATATAAGGATCAAAACGATACAAAATAATCATGAATTAATCCCCAAAAATATCACAATAGAACCCTCTTGTAAGAAAGGATGAATCCATGGATCAACTTGTTCGTGGTTGATCGGTGTTCATCATTTAAATCAAAAATGGGGAATAAGAACTTAAATAAAAAAACCCCTACCTGAAAAAGGATCGTTCACTGACAAATAAATCCTACTACCTTCATCATCAATATCCTTCAACTTATTTGGCGCAGAGATTCATGGCTTTTATTCGTCTTCGTTTTTCGCTGAGATTTTTCTCCAAGGCTCCACGGATTCTCCAGAGTATTCTCTCAATTTTCCATCAAAGACCAATGTTTGATTAACCCATTAAAATGGGGAAGTGTGTTTCATAATTCCACCACCCTACTACATTAATGGGTCAAGTTTTCATTACTGAGTCATTATGACATGGCATTAATTATTGAAATAGTTGCCCCATCGTTGTAGTGCAGCGAATGTTTCCAAATAAAAATAAAATAAATTTTTCAATTTACTTTATTTTTATTTACTAAAAACATCGAAAAATTAACTTTTCCCCTCATCCTTCACCTGTAGATGTTAGACCCATTCTTATGTAAATTCATTGTCTCGGATGCAACGACGCCCTTGGATTTTTAATTTGGGCATCCATTCAGAAACTACCCCAACCGTGCACACGTGTCCTCTCACTTAACTTAAAAAAAATCAAACCACCATTCTGGGATCACCGGGCCTCGGAATTATGTGTCATCTCTATTCATGGTCTCATATTCATTCCATATAATATTAAAATAATACACTAAAAAATTGGAGGCATTAAATTATCCCCACCTTGGGGCTTTACATCGCTGAAAATCCAAAACAAAGACTACTCAAAAAGATGTGGGTAATGGGCATGGATTAGAGTCTCCCACTCCCACGTGCTCTCATGAAGATTCTCGTGCTGCCACTGAATGTGCAACAAGAGAATTTATCACCCACAAAGGATCATATCCTATCGATCCTAGGTCTCTACCAGGTACTCAGCAAAGGTCAATCTATCCTCGATGTCCAGCTTTCCCTAGTCGATGACGTGTGATTGGGCCATGAACGTACCTCCTTAGCTGCGACATGTGGAAGAAATCATGTACCGGATGCAACTATGGTGGTAGAGCCAGGCGGTATTCCACCTCAGCAACTCTGAATAGTATCTAGAAAGGTCTGAGGAACCTCAGAGATAGAATGCCTCATCGGGAAAATCTATGTAACCCTCGTCGAGCTGAGACCCGAAGAAAGACGTGGCCTCCCTACTCAAACTCTAGGGGTCACTATCGACTGTCAGCATAAGACTTCTTCCGGCACTGTTCATTCTTCATCCTCTCTCAAATGATCTACACCTTCTCAGTGGTGGCTCACACCACCTCTAGACCCATGACTGCTAACTCTTCGGGGTAGGTCTAGAAAAGCGGCGACAGGTAGGGTCTCCCATATAAATCCTCGAAAGTTTCCATACCAATGGTTGAGTGGTAGCTGTTATTGTATGAAAACTCCACCAGTGGTAGGTGGTCCTCCCAACTATGAACAATGTCTAAGATACAGGCCCACAACATATCCTCCAAAACCTGAATGGTCCTCCATGTCTAACCATCAGTCTAGATATGGAACGCTGTGCTGAAGCGTAGCTGATTCCCAAAGGCCCCATGCAATCCCTTCCACAACTGAGATGTAAAACGTGCATCTCGGTCCAATACTATTGTCGAAGGGATGCCAAGAAGCAGAACTACCTCGTGCATGTAGAGGCTTCCCAAGCTCTCTACGGATCTCTACTCTCTAATAGCTAGGAAGTGGGCCAACTTGGTGAGTCGGTCAACGATCAACCAGATGGAATCATACCCCTTGGACACCCGTGGTAATCCTTTCATGAAGTCCATAGATATTCCAACCCACTTCCACTCTGGAACTCCAAGGGTTGAGATAATCCTATTGGAACCTGGTGCTCAGCCTTCACCTGCTGGCATGTAAGGCGTCGAGATACAAACTCTTCTACTGCCTTCTTTATACCTAACCACCAGAACTATCATCCAAGATCCTAGTACATCTTTTCCACTCTAGGATGTACCTCCTAGGGAGATGTATGAAACTCCCTCTAGACCTCTTCCTACAATGATACTAGTATAACAGTGTGTCCTCTAAAAAGAAGTACGTGCACCCGACCTTGTGACTATCCATCAAGAGCTTATCCTATGGATAACGGATCACGTAAAGCCTCACAGTCGACATACCCAATATGAACTTCTTTAACTCATTATAAGATTATAGGGGTGACAACCTATGGTTGTAGGTAAGTTACATCCTCTCCATCCATGAAGGATAACTGCAGCATGGCTAACTGCTCTATCTCCTCACTCAACAGTAGTGAGCTCGACCTTCTTATAAGAGAATATACCACCTTGTTCCTCTTCCTATGAGTATATATGATCTCAAACTCATAATCCAGGAGGAACTCTAGCCAACTCCTTTGTCTCAGATTCAGACCCTTCTACGAGAAGATGTACTTGAGGCACTTGTGGTCAGAGTAGATGATGAACCACTCGCCCATAAGGTACTATCACCACATCCTCAATGTGAAGACTACCACATCCAACTCGAGATCATGGGTCACATAGTTATGATCATGTGGCCTAAGATAGCACGAACCATAAGAAATCACTGCCTACCTCTGCATCAGGACACAGCCAAGCCCTCTCTCTGATGTGTCACATAAAACAATGTACTCGACACCCTCCTATAGTAATCTTAATATTGGGGCGCTCGTCAAACTCTAACTCAACTGCTCAAAAGCCTATTGGAACTTATCCGTCCACATGAAGGGTTTTCCCTTCGTAGTTAAGGCTTTCCTCAGTGTTGATATTCAGGAGAAATAAGGAATTAATATCTAATAATATCTGGCCAACCCAAGGAAGCTTCGCACTTTCATCATGCTCCGAGTTGGCTCCCATGCTTACACTTCCTCCACCTTTTCTAGGTCTACAACTACTCCATCTTCTGAGATGACATGTCCCAGAAAGTGGACCCCCTAAATCCAGAAATGGAACTTTGAGAGCTTCCCATAAATCTAGTTCTCTCAGAGTACATCTAGAACCGTCGGCAGGTGTCTTGTGTGCTCCTCCTCTTCTTCCGAGTACACAAGGGTGTCGTTGATGAAGACCACTACAAACCGATCCATGTATGACTGGAAGATATGGTTCATCAGTCCCATGAACACTGTGGGGGAATTTTTCATGCCAAAAGGCATCACCAAGTACTCATAGCAACCACAGAAGCATCTAAAAGTCATCTTCCTTATATCATCATCCGGTACCTGTAACTGGTGATAACCTGATTGAAGGTCAACCTTCAAGAACCTCTGTGCCCCTCTTAACTAATCGAAGAGGTCTTTGATTCTTGGTAGTAGATACTTTTTTTTCACCATCACCTGGTTCAGGAACTGGTAATCCATGCATATCCTCAAACTTTCGTCTGCATTCTTGGAAAACAAGACTGGGGCTGACAAGTTTGAAACGTCGGGTCTCATGAAACCCTTTCTCTGAAAATCCTCCAACTGCACCCTCAGATCGTGAAGCTCTGTTGGGGAAATCCGATATGCTGATGAAGAAATCAGTTCCATCCTATGGTGTAAGTCGATGCAGAAGTCGATTTCCACATGGGGAGGTAGTCTTCGAACATCTTCAGGAAATATGTCCCCATACTCTACCACTACTACTGGGAACTGGGAGATCATCACATCTACTACTCTGAGGGCAAGGCTAGCCAACTCACGAGTGACCGGCTACACCCTTCTATGCAAGATCCCATTTTGTGATGCCTGGGTATCCTTTTCTACAAAAAAGTAAAACCTCATCCCTTCACTGTGGACACACAACACTCTTCACCTAAAACAGTCAATCTGGGCATGTGTAACACCCCAAGATTTCATAGTGTGTTATTTCTTCAAAATAATTCAATAACTTGCACTACACGCAACACCGAGTTCAATCACACCACGACTTACCAAAAAAAATCCATTCAAAAGAGGTTATGAATAGTATTAACTAAATTTTAAACTTTATATAATCCTTATAATTTTAGAATCCATATTATGAGTTTCTTAGACATAATGCAAGAACAGATTCATTTTCAGTATTGCACTTTTATCAAGTTTTAATAGTGAAACATTTTTAAATACAATATTTTAAACTTTTTGACTAAATGATTACATCAAAAAAATTTAAAATGAAACATCCCAAGATTCCACGGTACGCTTTCCTTTGAATAATACAGTAGCGTGTGTTGTACGCAACTTCGAGTTCTAACACACCACAACCAATCAAACTAGTCATTATGAATAGTAATACCTACCTTTTAAAATTTTAGAAAATTTATCTCTCAAAATGGACTTCATTTTTGGATTCGGAGTATCAAATTTAGCCTAAGGTGAAGTTTTGGTACTTTTGGGATAACTTTCATATTTTGATGAATAGTGAAAATTACTAAATTTTAATTAAAAACAACTTTTTTAATCAAAATAATTAATAGTGATAAATTATGAATTTGAGTGGTTTTAAAGTATATTTATAATAGATTTTTACCATTTAATATAATGTTGTTCATTGGACATAATTTTACAATTAAACCGAACATATATAAGTGTCAATCTTTTGATAGTTATTATCTCTTAAAAACACGCTTTTTGTTTTGACAGCGGGAATTAATTTTAAATTAATTTCTGCCACTTCTGTGTTTTTAATTTATAAAAATGGATTCCATATTTGGAATCAGGATGTACAAATTGTGTAAATAGGTAAGTTTTATTTTTAGACATTTTGAATAATTACTGTGGTAAATATTTTATTTACCATGGTTGAGGGTAAATCCGGTAAATAAGGGTTAAAAAATAATATTATAATAATACTAAATTACCCTAAAACATGTCCTAGCATTATTGGTTGATACATGTTCAACCATAGTCATGTTTGGGTCGATTTTGGGACCCCATGGATCCACTCGTAGGTGATAGGGACACTTTATTTTAATTAAGTTAAAATAAGTACAGAAATGACACAAGTATATATCTTTTAGAAAAACAATTTTTAAATAGGGTTATATATGTTTGATTTTCGACTATAAATATTAATTATAAAGATAAAAATATTTCCTACATGATGATATTTTATTTTAAATTTTTAGAGATTAAATAATTTAATTTATTTATGACACAATGATGATGTAGTAATTATCATAATAGTGAAAAATTAAAATAATTGATATTATAAATACAGAAATAAATATAATATGAAACTTTTAATGAATTAAAATAATTTTATAGGATAATAGGATATATTAGGATTTATTCAATTGAATTTTTTCGAAGTAATCAATCTGTTATGAGTTTCACAAAAATCAACTATTGAATAGTGTCAAAATTGACATAAAAGAGTTCTTAAAACTAATATTATATTATTAATTGATATTAAATTCTAAAAATCTATGTTTCGGCCAAGAGACTTATATAATGATAGTTTAATCATTAATGGACCACTTGGGGGGTCGCTTGGATGTATATAGTAAGTTTAGTAACCATATTATATAAAAATACAAAGAGACATTGTAAAAGTGAAACTAATTAACTTAGAGTTAATACTTAAAGATAAGGTTAATATAAGTACCCAAACCTGTCTAAATTCTATTAGTTGAGTTGTTTTCGTCCTATCCTCGCCTTAACATTTAAATAATCAACTTTTGATCCATTATAAACCGAATATGAATTTATTATAAACTAATATTTCTAGCTTTTCCAAAGGTGCCCCTCACCCCTCTTATAAAAGGGCACTCCTCCTTCTCATTTCTTCACACCTTCAAAGCCTTTTGTTTCGGCCAAACTCTGCCAAACTACTCTCCCAACTTCCCTCACTACAACCTAGAGGCCTTATTTTGATCAGAAAGCCAACCTAAGGAGCCCTTTTGATCAAATCAAAAGAAAGAACCTGAAGAAGAGGTAATGATTTCACCACCCATTTCCAAGTTCATTTCTTCTTCCACTTCTTCTTCCTTTGTTGTTAACATTCTAAAATAATAACTCCAGTATCATATATATACTGTGATGTTATTATAAATATGGTACAACCATATTCAGTATTCTATCCACCCTTTGAATAACATGTCACCATACGTGCGTACGTACGGCTTACCGTCTCCACGTCGTGGTGTAATTGTTATTCAATATATTATTATTTGGATGGGTATAATAATGATATGTAACTCATGTAAATAATAAATATAACATGTTAATGATTCTGTATATATGATATGACAAACATTTATATATTATTTTAATATCAAAAGAATGATATTGTCGCTTGTGTGTACGTACGGACTACCGTCTCCACGAACGCGATGAGATTAATTCTCCATCGTATCCATTCAAGTATAATTATCATTTGATGATTTAAAAATTATGTTTAAGGACTTGATATAATTTTGTATATGAGTAATATACAACCTATCCATTACAAACATGGCTTACGTAACAAAACATATAAAATAAAACAAGTAAGTTAACACCCGAAACAACGATAATACTAAGATATTATTATCAAATCAATATTAAAAGATCATATATGATATCATATTAATGTATATAATTCTTGTATAATTTAATAACAATTACTTCAACATTATACAGGAGGTTAACCTACCCCAACCAAGGAAAAGTACAAGGTAAGGGGTTTTTATCTCACTCCTTATTCCCGTGAGATTCATGCCATATTGCCACCATCACCTTTTGTGTGGTGTATGTACTTCCCATAATTATATTCTTTGTGTAATACACTCTAATTTATGTGTATTTACATATTCATTGTATGATACCTCTTTCATGGGTTGTATGTTTCATAAGTTACCAAATTGGTAAGGGTTATTTCACAATCTCTTCATTGTCCGAGGTTGTTTATATGTAATAATCTACTGGGATCTCATTATCATCCACATCCATGTTTCTTAAAAATGTATTTCAAAACATTTTTACTATTTACTAGAATATGGGTTAAAGTCATTTATACCCTTGTTTGACTTTTTATAATAGGTTTATAAAGGAATCTTTCCGTCATTTTCCAAACAAGGTGCTTTTTAACCTTTTCGACAAAATTAAGCTAAGAATGTTTTTTTTAATTTATATGGCGGGTGCAGCTATTTTCCGCCGTTATAAAATCGTCGAAGTTTCCCTTACAAGATAATAAGAATATTTTCAAAAAATAAATGTTTTATTTCATAAATATAAGACTCTTAAATGATTTCAAAATAGAAAGAGATATTTTTCTAAAATAGTCTTGATTTCATCTATGTCAACATCCTTTGATGTATTTTAAGCTTATTTGAAGTTGATTTATTATGATACAAAACATCCATATTTTGTTGAAGGTTTTGTGATATTTTTGACTGTGGATAAGTTATTATTATGTCACTCATGGTTTTTGTTTAAATTATTGACATTTCATATGTTATTTGTAATCTGAATGTTTATGTTATATTTCAACCTTTCATTCAGATGAATGTGTTAGACAAGTATGTTTCGGGTTGGGGACCGGTAAAAGTAAGCCCTCCGGTTTGGTCTCCGGTTATTAGAGAAACTCAGGTTTGGTCTCCGGTTATTAGAGGAACTCCGTGTTGGTGTCCGGTTATTAGAGGCACTCCGGGTTGGTGTCCGGTTATTAGAGGCACTCCAGGTTGGTGTCCGGTTATTAGAGCCACTTCGGGTTGGGTTCCGGTTACAGTTAGCCCCAAGGTCTTGGGACGAGGCCTTGACAAAGAAATTAAAGTTTAGCATTATGCATTCCATCATTATGAAAGTTGTTATTGATTTTTCATGTGATTATTCGATTAGTAGAATATCCATGTGATTAAGTAAATGGAATTATTTCATTTTATTTATGCCATACTATGTTGAAAGTTCAAGTTTGAAAGGCTTCTGTTTTAGTTATACATTGCCTTAAATGTTTATTCTTATTTATTAAAGTTTCCGCTATATTGTTATCCTTACTGGGCATTTGAGCTCACCCCTTTTCTATGTTTTATTTTTCCCAGGAAGTGAAGAAGTAAGTTATGAATGACCTGCAGGGATATTATGAGGGGATAATAGTGTGGGCTGTGGAGACATTATGTTTTTGTATTAGTTTTTCATTTTATGATGTAATGTAAAACTTAAGAATATATCTAGTGTTTCCAAGGCTACTAAACCAATCGGTCTTTCGAGATTTGATCTTTCTTGTGATCATGCCAATGTTATGTAATAATGCACCGACTCTGAGTAACTAGGGTCGGGACGTTAGAGTTGGTATCAGAGGAAGTTTAGTACAAACCTTGGAAGCTAGATTTAGATAAACTCTGATTAGAGCACGTAGACCTAAGATGTACTTTGAGGATTAGTATAGAAGAACTTCCTAGAATTTTGGTATTGTAGAGATTTTGTGAGTTTTCCTAGCAATACATCCCTGTCTCGATACGAGCAGGTAGAGGCGGCTCTGGCACAGATGTACCTAGGGTTAAAACCAGAAAACACCGCTTTGAACTAGACTCGAACGGGAACTGGTGCACGACAACGGGCCTTGCTGCACTCTTGGTTACGACACTCCCGAGGGATATGCTTAGGATAATTCTCATTTTCTTTACAAACCATTATGAAGGGTTTATGAGTATATACATCCTCAAAGGAGACATTTTTATGATTATGGATTATATCCATAAACTATTTAATTTATGTTATGTGTTTTACAAGTTTGGGATTAGGTATTGTTATTAATAAACTAATCTAGTGTATCCCATTGTTTAGAAATGGCGCCCAGTATAAGGAATGAGAACTCCAGTAATGCACATGATCCAAAGAGAAGGAAGGATCATATCTTTCATGGTCTTAAGCTAAACATTATAAGAGAAATAGTCTCCCATGTATTATCATCATATGAAGAAATAATATCATGTGTTGATAAGATAAGTAAAGAGTTTACTGAGTCCTATGGATTTGAAGGGAAGCAAGAGAAGAAAAGGATGGAAGATGGAAAGATGGATAAAGGGAAGAGGGAAAAGAAGAATTTTCCCATATGTGACAACTATGGGAAGAAACACCTTGGAACTTGCCTGAAAGGATTGGGAGTTTTTTTATAAGTGTGGAGGAAAAGGGCACAAAGTACGTGGCTGCAAGGGTAAGAAAATAGTTTCAAATGTACAATGCTTCATTTTCAAGGAGTTTGGACACTACGCGAACCTATGTCCCAGTCATCAGACTATGCCGCAAATGATGCTATTGGATAATAATCAAGTTATGATACTACCACAGATGAAGAGGAATGATTAGAGTTCTTATTTTGATTATGTCAATTGAGTGTTGTATCAACAATATACTTGTTATAATAATTATGGAGTATATAAGGATTGTACTGCAGTACTATTTCATTAAGGACTTGAGATTGTGTGGAACAAAGAAAAGTAGTTCAATAGCAGGATAAATTTTTGGAAAATATATGGTTGAGAGAATGATAAACCATAATATAGTTCTGATACCGAGGTAGTGATTTTGGAATAATACATGATTGTTTTGGATAAATTATATTGGATATTCTTGACTAACTTGGAACTGATTAATGATTTGAATATTCCATCATTTTTGGGGTTTAAAACATTTTTTGTATTGATGAAGTATATCCAGCATTCTAGATGGAATAAGGGAGAATGAATGTAATCAATAATGAATATGGTAATTCAGGATGTTTCAGTGTATTAAAAGAATACATGATGAATGTGTTCATATGCTATTACGGGGTAAAAAGGATCTACATTATGTTTACCTTCCTTATAAATGTTGGAATGTGAGTTTGGACAGAAGTATTTTGGATAGTTCTAGTTTGGATTATTTTGGATTTCCATAAAAGGACAACCCGGAGGTCGGGCGGCAACCCGTCGCGTCCGGCAAGGCTGCGAGACTTGAACCCGCAACCGAAGGGCAACAAGGGTGTATCACCTACCACTGGCCCACGAGATGTCTTGGATTAAATAATGTAGTTTTTATTAAAAGATCTTGTAGATGAATTATAAATTCGTTTATTTTGGAACCCTATACGAATAGTGTAAATAGAATTTTTTTACGTTCTATTATCTTTTAGAGTGAAAGATGAGTTTGTGGTAGAAATTTATTAATGGATAAAACTCTAATTATAAAGTAAGTATATCTCCTTATGATCTTAGCCAATCTCATAAATAAATTACTCAACATTAAGAAAAGGAACATAGAACAAAAATGTTGTCCTAGATGGTACCTTAAATCATCACTAATTTATGGCTTTGGGATTGTTGGCCTTTTCATAGCCATGTTCTCTACCACTCTCCATCAGATAATTGATGGTTAGATTTTTCTTCCATATCCATATTTTCCTACATGGAACCCTAGTATGTGTTATTTTCGGTAATCTTCATACTTTCCACTCTTTATTTTAAATAGAGGCCTCATTAATTCATTTTTCAATGTGGGATTTCAACTAAGATATTTTGAAATGTCAAAAATGTGTTATCCCAATACCCTATGTTTTGTTGAACCGATGGTATTTCAAATCATCATAGATTGATGAGTTTAAGGACCTCAATTTTATACTTGTTGTGATTGATGACCTCAATCACTACCTATAAATATGTACATTTTTTCTCCAATTATATGTATCTAATTTCCACCAATGTTCTCCTAATCGAGATCATAATTTGGTGGTGACCCTTTCATTTCTCTTTTCCTCATATTAAGACTAAATTTTAGTAACCCAATTTCCGATGTGGGTTTTCCCACAAATATATTTTCTATTTTCAACCTTTTATTTTCGAAGAACAATTTCAAATAGCGAGGACACAATTTATTGAAGGAGGGGAGAATGTAACACCCCACGATTTCATAGTGTGTTATTTCTTCAAAATAATTCAATAACTTGCACTACACGCAACACCGAGTTCAATCACACCATGAATTACGAAAAAAAATCCATTAAAAAGAGGTTATGAATAGTATTAACTAAATTTTAAACTTTATATAATCCTTATAATTTTAGAATCCATATTATGAGTTTCTTAGACATAATGCAAGAACAGATTCATTTTCAGTATTGCACTTTTATCAAGTTTTAATAGTGAAACATTTTTAAATACAATATTTTAAACTTTTTTACTAAATGATGACATCAAAAAATTTAAAATGAAACATCCCAAGCTTCCACGGTACACTTTCCTTTGAATAATACAGTAGCGTGTGTTGTACGCAACTTCGAGTTCTAACACACCACAACCAATCAAACTAGCTGTTATGAATAGTAATACCTACCTCTTAAAATTTTAGAAAATTTATCTCTCAAAATGGACTTCATTTTTGGATTCGGAGTATCGAATTTATCCTAAGGTGAAATTTTGGTACTTTTCGGATAACTTTCATATTTTGATGAATAGTGAAAATTACTAAATTTTAATTAAAAACAACTTTTTTAATCAAAATAATTAATAGTGATAATTTATGAATTTGAGTGGTTTTAAAGTATATTTAGAATATATTTTTACCATTTAATATAATTTTGTTCATTGGACATAATTTTACAATTAAACCGAACATAAATAAGTGTCAATCTTTTGATAATTATTATCTCTTAAAAACACACTTTTTGTTTTGACAGCGGGAATTAATTTTAAATTAATTTCTTCCACTTATATGTTTTGAATTTAGAAAAATGGATTCCATATTTGGAATCAGGATTTCCAAATTGTGTAAATAGGTAAGTTGTATTTTTAGACATTTTGAATAATTACTGTGGTAAATATTTTATTTACCATGGTTAAAGGTAAATCCGGTAAATAAGGGTTAAAAAATAATATTATAATAATACTAAATTACCCTAAAACGTGTCCTAGCCTTATTGGTTGATACATGTTCGACCATATTCATATTTGGGTCGATTTTGGGACCCCATGGATCCACTTGTAGGTGATAGGGACACTTTATTTTAATTAAGTTAAAATAAGTACAAAAATTACATAAGTATGTATATTTTAGAAAAAAAAAATTTACATAGGGTTATATATGTTGTATTTTCGACTATAAATATTAATTAGAAAGATAAAACTATTTCCTACATGATGATATTTTATTTTCAATTTTTAGATATTAAAAAATTTAATTTATTTATGACACAATGATGATGCAATAATTATCATAATAGTGAAAAATTAAATTAATTTGATATTATAAATACACAAATAATTATAATATGAAACTTTTAATGAATTAAACTAATTTTATAGGATAATAGGATATATCAGGATTGATTTAATTGAATTTGTTCGACGTAATAAATCTGTTATGAGTTTCACAAAAATCAACTATTGAATAGTGTCAAAATTGACATAAAAGAGTTCTTAAAACAAATATTATATTATTAATTGATATTAAATTACTAAAAATATAAGGTTCGGCCAAGAGACTTATATCATGATAGGTTAATCATTAATGGACCACTTGGGGGTTGCTTGGATGTATATAGTAAGTTTAGTAACCATATTATATAAAAATACAAAGAGACATTGTAAAAGTGAAACGAAATTAACTTAGAGTTAATACTTAAAGATAAGGTTAATATAAGTATCCAAACCTGTCTAAATTCTATTGGTTGAGTTGTTTTCTACCTATCCCCACCTTAAAATTTAAATAATCAACTTTGGAGCCATTATAAACCGAATATGAATTTATTATAAACTAATATTTCTAGCTTTTCCAAAGGTGCCCCTCACCCCTCTTATAAAAGGGCACTCCTCCTTCTCATTTCTTCACACCTTAAAAGCCTTTTGTTTCGGCCAAAATCTGCCCAAATACTCTCCCAACTTCCCTCAATAAAACCAAGAGGCCTTAGTCTGATCAGAAAGCCAACCTAAGGACCCCTTTTGATCAAATCAAAAGGAAGAACCTGAAGAAGAGGTAATGATTTCACCACCCTTTTCCAAGTTCATTTCTTCTTCCACTTATTCTTCCTTTGCTGTTACCATTCTAAAATAATAACTCCAGTATAATATATATATTGTGATGTTATTATAAATATGGTACAACCATATTCAGTATTCTATCCACCCTTTGAATAACATGTCACCATACGTGTGTACGTACGGCTTACCGTCTCCACGTCGTGGTGTAATTGTTATTCAATATATTATTATTTGGATGGGTATAATAATGATATGTAACTCATGTAAATAATAAATATAACATGTTAATGATTCTGTATATATGATATAACAACCATTTATATATTATTTTAATATCAAAAGAATGATATTTTCGCTCGTGCGTACGTACGGACTACCGTCTCCACGAACGTGATGAGATTCATTCTCCATCGTATCCATTCAAGTATAGTTATCATTTGATGATTTAAAAATGATTTTTAAGGACTTGATATCATTCTGGATATGAATAATATACAACCTATCCATTACAAATATGGCTTACGTAACAAAACATATAAAAGAAAACAAGTAAGTTAACACCCGAAACAACGATAATACTAAGATATTATTATCAAATCAATATTAAAAGATCATATATGATATCATATTAATGTATATGATTCTTATAAAATTTAATAACAATTACTTAACCATTATACAGGAGGTTAACCTACCCCAACCAAGGAAAAGTACAAGGTAAGGGGTTTTCATCTCACTCCTTATTCCCGTGAGATTCATGCCATATTGCCACCATCACCTTTTGTGTGGTGTATGTACTGCCCATAATTATATTCTTTGTGTAATACACACTAATTTATGTGTATTTACATATTCATTGTATGATACCTCTTTCATGGGTTGTATTTTTCATAAGTTACCAAATTGGTAAGGGTTATTTCACAATCTCTTCATTGTCCGAGGTTGTTTATATGTAATAATCTACTGGGATCTCATTATCATCCACATCCATGTTTCTTAAAAATGTATTTCAAAACATTTTTACTATTTACTAGAATATGGGTTAAAGTCATTTGTACCCTTGTTTGAATTTTTATAAGAGGTTTATAAAGGAATCTTTCCGTCATTTTCCAAACAAGGTTCTTTTTAACCTTTTCGACAAAATTAAGCTAAGAATGTTTTTTTTAACTTATACGGCGGGTGTGGCTATTTTCCGCCGTTATAAAATCGTAGAAGTTTCCCTTATAAGATAATAAGAATATTTTCAAAAAATAAATGTTTTATTTCATAAATATAAGACTCTTAAATGATTTCAAAATAGAAAGAGATATTTTTCTAAAATAGTCTTGATTTCATCTATGTCAACATCCTTTGATGGATTTTAAGCTTATTTGAAGTTGATTTATTATGATACAAAACATCCATATTTTATTGAAGGTTTTGTGATATTTTTGACTGTGGATAAGTTATTCTTATGTCACTCATGGTTTTTGTTTAAAGTATTGACATTTCATATGTTATTTGTAATCTGAATGTTTATGTTATATTTCAACCTTTCATTAAGATGAATGTGTTAGACAAGTATGTTCCGGGTTGGGGACTGGTAAAAGTAAGCCCTCCGGTTTGGTCTCCGGTTATTAGAGGAACTCCGGTTTAGTCTCCAGTTATTAGAGGAACTCCGGGTTGGTGTCCGGTTAATAGAGGCACTCTGGGTTGGTGTCCGGTTATTAGAGGCACTCCGGGTTGGTGTCCAGTTATTAGAGGCACTCCGGGTTGGGTTCCGGTTACAGTTATCCCCAAGGTCTTGGGACAAGGCCTTGACAAAGAAATTAAAGTTCAGCATTATTCATTCCATCATTATGAAAGTTGTTATTGATTTTTCATGTGATTATTCTATTAGTAGAATATCCATGTGATTAAGTAAATGGAATTATTTCATTTTATTTATGCCATACTATGTTGAAAGTTCACGTTTGAAAGGCTTTTGTTTTAGTTATACATTGCCTTAAATGTTTATTCTTATTTATGAAAGTTTCCGCTATATTGTTATCCTTACTGGGCATTTGAGCTCACCCCTTTTCTATGTTTTATTTTTCCCAGGAAGTGAAGAAGTAAGTTATGAATGACCTGTAGGGATATTATGAGGGGATAATAGTGTGGGTTGTGGAGACATTATGTTTTTGTAGTAGTTTTTCATTTTATGATGTAATGTAAAACTTAAGAATATATCTAGTGTTTCCAAGGCTACTAAACCAATCGGTCTTTCGAGATTTGATCTTTCTTGTGATCATGCCAATGTTATGTAATAATGCACCGACTCTAAGTAACTAGGGTCGGGGCGTTACAGCATGGACCGAAGATAACCAATCCATACCAAAAATGACATCTTAAGGCCTCTTCTCTACCACCCATAGGTTCCAACCGAAACTCTTTCCTCCAAGGGTAAGATCACAATGTCTAAAAAGTTGTGTGATCATCGAGTCTACTCTTGTAGGTGTCTCCAAGCATAAGGATTGAGTCAATGCCTTTACAAGAATCTCAAGGTTTCGCACAGGAAATGTGGCGATGAAGGAATGACTGGAACCTGTGTCTATAAGTATGGAAGCTAGGGTATAGAAGACACAGATCATACCTCGTATCATACCTAGAGCCCCTAGTTCATAAGCCTCGACTTCATGCAGTTGTCCCCGCCCCTGTCCCCCAGCTCCCTGAGCCTGGTTCGGACCTCCTAGGGGTGGTTGTGGAAGTAAGTTAAAGTGTCTCCCACCAGATGTAGCTCTCCCTTATCCTCTACTATGTCTTCCACCAGGAGGGTATGTCTGCTCCACTATGTTCCTCTTCCTCGGTGGTCCATCCACCGCTTCCTTGTCAGCAGGTCGACGGGTCGGACAATCTCTAGCAAGATGTCCTCTATTATTGCATGCATAGCACTAATTATCCCTAGGATAACTGGATCCAGCCTAAGAGCCTTGGACTGTCGATCCAATATCTTGGGTCATCCTCTGATGTCTCTTACATCCTAATCCATGTGTCCAACGTCGGCTCCCTTCCACCAGGGTCTCTGAACCTGTCTGCCTGCTGCTGACTGTCGTTGGCTATCTCTGCTCTGCCAAGAAGCTCTCGATTACTAAGGCCCACTTGAGAACTCCATTATAAGTTGAAATTCATAGAGGCACTAAACTTTCTTGGATGTCTTATCATAGACCTCACTCAAATGTCCTAGCTCTGAAGTACTGATCTCTAACAATATCCATTGAGTGCCTGGCGAGGTTGGTGAACCTCGATGAATAGTCAACTGTTGTCATACTGCCCTGCTGGAGCTAAAGAAGCTCTTGGATTCGTACCTCTGTCAACGAAACTGGAGACAAATCCTCCCTAAAGAGTCAATAAAACTCCATCCATGAAAGATTCTCCTCATCATAAGTCTGTGTGGTCAGACTCCTCCATCGTCCCACCGAACCCTGAAGAAGGCTCACTCTGAGGATCACCATCTGGTCTGCTGGTGTCCTCACTAGATGTAAAACTCTGGTCACCACCTCAAGCTAGTCATCAGCCGCATGAGGATCAGGCTCACCTCAGAATCTGAGTGGTCTCTGTCTCTGGAACTCATGGAGCACAGTCAACCTGCGCCCCTCATCGGTCGGTACTACATGTACCACGGGATTCTCCACCGGTGGTTGCATAGCAGGTGTACCACCTGGTGGAAAATCCTAGGGAATTGGTACCTATATTGAAGCCTCATCACTAAGGGAGTCATCCTCATGATCGCACTGCTTAATCCTAGTGGGTATGCATCGTGGATGCATCATGTAAGGAAACAAGATTTACCATGAGTATATCTGGATAGCTGACTCAAAGGAAATTGAAAACACAACCCATTCCTATATGATGCATGTAAAATTCTTTTATTTCCCCGCTACCAGTTTTTTCATGTACCAAGTCGAAAAGTAGGTTATTAGAGTCCTAGTGTATGGATACGTCGGCCGCCCACACCAACACTAGAGTCTCTGGCCTGAAGTCTATGCTCAAAACACTTAACACTGTTTCCCCAAACCAATCTCACATACTCTTGGTCCTAAGGTAGAACCGAACAACCCTGATACCACTCTGTCATGACCCGTCCCTCTAGGGCCCGCGTAGTGACTCCCCAAGCCTGCCTCCAATAGTCCAGGGGCTGGTGACTAGCACTGAGTAGGCATATCACTAACATGGGAGGCATTTCCTAAGATCCTGTACACACACATATCTCCAAGCCCACAATTTCTGAAATGTAAAAACAACCACTAAGGAACAAAATGCGTGCATATAATTAAACCCATCCAATTGAGTATGACGGAAAGTAAAAGTAAAATGGGCCAGAAAACAAGCCCAGAAAAGCAAGAGTCTAAAAACTATAAATTCCAACCTGTAACACAAAGAGGTACTGGGACTACAGCTCGTAGCCTTTAGAACACCTTGGCATGTGAGGAACTTAGAAAGATAGGTCATGTCCCAGTATGCCCTGGACTCTGTCAAAAGGTTTATCATCTTCATAAGATATGACACGTATGGTTATAGCCCATGCAGGGGTGAGTATAACAATACTCAGTAGAGGAACCCGAAATCCACAAATCAATACAGAAAATAAAGGCACATTCATCTCCACACAGTATATGTCTACTTAACATATATTAGGAGATCACAATCCAAATATACTCAAAACACATACCCATATTCTAGAGACAAGTCACACAACTACATACCCACATTGGGGATTATGTCCGAAGATTCCATGAAGCACTCATTCCAGTAGAACACACTCCACAAGTTTGGTAGCTCTGATGACATTCATCTGAGAAGTACTATTCATCAGAAAATGCCACGAGAGAATGATACACTCATTACGGGAGACAAACTCCTGAGTGGTAAGATCATGATAGATAGATACACTCATTATGGGAGATAGAATCCTAGGTGGGAAAGATAACGATACACAAATGAGGATCACTTCCAAGGCCAGGGAGGATACCGCGACTCATCTGGATTCACCAACCAGGTAGAGGATCAACACCCGGTAGAGTTGGTCACGTCGCTGCCTGACTCTACCTAGGGTCAGGAATGGATAGAGGATCTCACTCTGGGCCTCTTGGAGGGATACCTGGCTCTATCACAGAAATTTCTACTGAGGAAATCATACTCATGTAAAAGGAAATGATGTATGACCTTCAGGGGAACGAGAATAAGGGGCACTAACCCAAATGAAACATTTCCAAGATATGATGGACAAGAATACCAAGACATTTTCCAAAAAGTGCATGACGTGTAGAAAAGTCACACACTGTATCTTTGGACCCTGGGTATTTCCCGTGTACAACGGCCTGTGTCGTAAGGAAGGTCTTGTAGAAAAAGTTAGTACATGGTGTGTGGTATGGATTACACGCCGTATCTGAGTAATTGTTGCCAGCTCCATGTACACTGGCCATGTGCCCGTACACGGCCTCAACCTATGTATGCCAACCCATGTAATCAGTACCCAGGGTGACCCGCATTACTGGCCTCGCCTAATCGTGTGGTGGAGTTAATGGTCATGTACTCCATCATGTGTCCATGTATCCCCTTGATACATGCTAAGTCTTGCGTAGTCCCCTATTCCATGCGGCGTAGAGAGTACATGTCGTGTTCTGAAGCCGTGTAGTCCATCTCGTGTCTGTGTACTTCCCAAAATACACACTGAGCTTCGGGGAAAGTCCAGCATGTCGTGTGACCGGGGTCACACACCGTGCGATTCCTATCTAACCCCCGAAACTCTATCCACTATCGCTGGAACAACACGGCGTGTTCTTCGGAAGTACAGGTTGAGAATTCCGGATTGTTCCAGAAATGGCGCGCTTTGCCGGCGTGCCCCCCGTGATGCTTCGATCTTCATTCTGACTTTCCAATCACCATGAAACTCCAGAATCTAGGTCACCCTGACCTCCCGAAGTTGTCTATATTGTTTTCAGGACTCCTATTGTCTCTGAAACGTGTTTTGATCCACCCGCACGTAACGGTCGAAGAATGAAAATTCCTTAACCGCGTCGATTCATCTGTCTTCGTCGTCGTCTCACCTCCACTAGGTCGTCGCGATGTTAGATATATGATTTGGGATCATTGCGTCACAAAACAGACACTCAATGATCCATTGTTCATCTCCCCATGAAGATTGCGAATAATGCGTGAGATAAGAAAAGGGGATAAAATCCATAAAATAAATTGAGGAACGAACCTCAACTATCATTCGTCACAACATTGATCTACTCCCGTTAGTGGGATCAAACAGAGCAATATCAAAACAATAAACAATAATCATGGATTAATCCCCAAAAACATCCCAACAGAACCCTACCGCAAGAACGCACGAATCCTCAGATCAATTTGTTTGTGGTTGATCCATGTTCATCGTTTAAGTCAAAAACAGGGAATAAGAATTTAAACTACAAACCCTTGCTTCAAAAATGACCGATCACTGATAAAGACGTCCGTCTTCCATCTTCATCGATATCCTTAATCTTTTTTTGTGTAATGATTCACTGCTTTGATTCATCATCGTTCGTTGCCAAGAGATTTCTCCAAGGCTCCATGGATTCTCCAGATTTTTCTCTAAATTTCCATCAACAATCAAAGTTCGATTAACCCATTAAAAAGGGAAAACATGTTTCGTAATTACATAATTATATGAAATTAATGACTCGTGGTTTAATTTCTGAGTCATTATAACATGACATTATTTATTGATACAATAACCTCGTCGTTGCACTGTAGCGAATGTTTCCAAATAAAAATAAAATAAACTTTGCAATTTATTTTATTTTATTTTAAAAAAAATGTCTGAAAATTAACTTTTTCCCTCAACTTACACTAGTCGAGGTTAGACCCATTCTTAGGTGAATTCTTCATCTCTGACGCAATGATGCCCATAGATTTTTAATACGGGCATCTGTTCAGAAACTACCACAACCGTGCACACTTGCTGACTCATTTAACTTAAAAAAGTCAATCCACCATTCCAGGATCACTAGGCCTCAGAATGATGTTCCGTATCTGCACCTGGTCTTGTAATAATTCCATATAATATTAAAATATTACACACAAAAATCTGACATATTTTATTGTTTATAACTATTTTTTATATAAGTCACATATTTTCAATAGTAAATGTTCCATGATGTAACAAGGAAACTTTTAATGATATTTAATAATGATGTTCCATCGTAAAAAACAATGAAACATAGACCTCTAGGGTCACCAAATGAGTAATAAAAGTATCCTAGAAAGGGGTAAGATAGTAATCCAAGCATCATAGTCTAATACATTCTATAATATTATGCCTACTGAGTCTAAGTATTTTATCCAAGGTAAAATCAGGCTATGAATTGACTAGGCCTGAAGGGATTTAACCATGGAACCTAACATTAAATGATGGTTCCAAGGATTGTATAAAAGGAATCCCACTACCATGTCCAAGGTGTTTTTCCAAGGTTAAATGGGGCTAAGAATTGATTGGGACTCATGGGATTTAACCATGGAACCTAATTATCAATGTTACATCTAAGGAGTGCATCTAAGGAATCTTGTAGTACTATATGAGGTATCATATAGTGTTATATAGGGAATCCAAGGTTATAAATTTATCGGGTTCTAGGTGGGTCTCAACATAAAAAGTTCCCATCCTTGAATTCAGAATGGGGTCCTCGAGTGCTCAAGGAACTCCCTCTAGAATATAAGGTGGTCTCGAGTCAAGACAATCCTATTTTTATAATGATACGTCTAATATTCCATTTGATTCAAGACATTCCTTTAATTAGTGTTATATGGTCAAGTAGCTTGCAACCATTTAATCAAGTCATAATTAATTGATAAGTTTATTTGGTTCAAGCCATTCCATTCTTTAGTATGACAAGGTCATGTAGCGTTCAATGATTCATTTAATCCATTAATGGAATTTTAAATAATCAATGTTCACTCCACTACCTTCCATTGACATGGTATGGGGTCTTATGGACATGAAACCTATTATACAATTACATTTATTATGGCCAAGTCATATAATTAGTATACATCCCAATTTTCATTTCACATTTAATTTTCACATTGGATCACTTACCTTAGGTAGGTCATGTGGTGAGCATACATGTTAATTTCCATTATAAAATTCACAAGAAAAGTCAAACCATTTAATCTAGAAAATATTATCCTCATAAAGGTTAAGCCAAACACACTCGGATGGTGGTTCAAACATGTCAAAACACTAAAATGAAAACTATGGAAAAAAATTACACATGGGAAAATCAAATATTAAACTAGGCCAAGCACTTAGATGGTTCCATGGTTATTAATGAATTTAAGAATAAAGACAATGTTTTCTAATTCCATTAGGTTCCATGTCCTAAACATTCCATATTTCAAACATAAAATCAAGGAATAAAGGAAATCAGTACAATGAGATAACAAATCATTAAAGTCTAACCACTAATATTTAGCTCAAAGATAGCGCACCTCAATTGGAGGGGTTTAATTATAAATCATGATATTTATTATCACAAAAATCATGTATTACATTTAGCATTTAAATTATAAAACATTCTAAAATCATATTTAAGAATCATTTAATCCAAAGACTTCATTGCATTAATTATAATCTAACTAAAATGCAGAATTCAATTTATCAATGTCTTAATAGAATTTGAGGACTCGGAAAGGACCCCTACCTCAAAGAGGAACCAATCAGACCCTACTTTGGAACTTGATAGATTTGGCATTGACCACTCGAAACTAGCCCACACTCACATGCGCATAGATTTATATAAATATATATACATCTGTCCCCCAATGAACGTATTCCCTACTCCATGAGGTTTTACGTACAGGGAGGATTATATATATGTATATGTATACATACCTATGTATGTGATCTTGGACCTTCAATATTGATCAAAACTCCCTAAAACAAAATCTCGGAAGGTGGTGGCAACCCAAAACCACCCTAAACAGTCGAACACACTAAACATTAATTACCAGGGATGTTTAAACAATTAAATACCCTAGGTTAGATGGTGGGAAACCAAGAACTGGGTTTCATACTTACCCCAAAATGATGTTGGTAGACTGAAACTACCCGACCTGGCTCACCTTCAATGGGGATTATTGGAACTCACCCAAACATAACCCAAGAGGCCTTTCACATACCCTATCAAAGGAAGAAACAATGAGAATAGTAGTTAACACATACCTATGGTTTAGAGAAATTTCATAGGTTGATGTGGAGACCAAATCACATAAATAAATGAAGAGGAGGATAAGGTGAGGTCCTTACCTTGGGGATTCATAGAAGAAATCGGAAGAAATGATGGATGAAATTGATTAAAAAGGGAGATCTGGATAGGAGGTGTCATGCATCATAGGGTAACCCCTATTGGGGATTCATGCATCACATATGGGGAGAGGATCAAGATGAGCATTTACTTTAGTTTTTAATTTTAATTTAATTTAATTTCTAAAATAGACCCTTCCCTGAGGTTTGACCCGCACAATTTTCCAAACTCTTCCCAAACTCTGCAGTGTAAAGTGTGAGGCTACTACCTCAAAAACAACACCCTATAGGTTAGTTTCATGGTTTAGAAAACTGTGTTCTTCCTATGTTAAATTCCACTGCCCCCATTATACCAGGTCGCACGGTCTTCGGTAGTTGGTTTCACTATTTCAGACAATTAATGTTCCATTTTTAGCTATTAAAAACTTAGTTTTTTTGGGTCCTTCGCTCCCAAAACTCCTTGATCCAATCAGAAAACATAATGAGCCCTCATCCAAGTTCAAAACCATAATTTTTATAAGTTCCCATCACTCGGAATTCAGTTCTGAGTCTTGGTCTTAAATTCTGCTAATTCAGTAAACCAAAAAGTTCTAAAACCTTCATATTTTATTCCAGTTCAAAAACATGGGACTCTATGATATCCCCACCATAAATATTCTCATTCTCTAGAATCCTTAAAAATAAATAAACCATCACCAAACCAATAAAGGTTGTTGAGTCCCATGAAAATGGTTTAATTTTGTTTCTAACACCTAACACACCTTTAATAACTTCTTATGAAGTCCACACTTAAGCCATTACAACCTGATCCAATACTCATTTTTCAACTGAAACATAGAAATAGAACCTTCATAGAACCATTTAGATAGATAAATAATGGATCAATTTTTACAATAAACATCAGGCCCAAGGTTCTCCCTACCATTGGTATTAACTTATAGAAGGTTCCAATTTTGAGCCAGGGTACCTCCACTATCAGAATTTCCATACAAAGAATGCCTCTAACCATCATAACAAAACTACTAAAATTATTTCATTTAAAAGGAATGGTAAAATCTCAACAGAAATAATAGAAAATGGATGAAAAATATTTCTCATAATACACAACCAACCATAAAACCACACTTTCCTTCAACTACAAACTTTCTTTAAAATGGTTCCATATGACTGTAATCATTGAAAAAAAGAGAGGGAAATAGTATGTCCACTTGGTTGACTTACCTCAAAGTTTCCCGACTAAAGCTTTTGGTACAATTCAAAAGAATCTAGTAGAGTTTATGTGCCCAACCAAGGATTTCCTACCTAGGATCCCAAGAATCACTCAGGACTTATCAAGCCTCGATAAAAACCACAAATTAGTCTATAATACTATAAAGATCACCCAATAATCTCAATAGATTAAATCTTCAGGGCATCATAAGACCAGCACTCACTTAGTGTATCTCAAATGACGTTATGATACGAGACATTCTCATCACTAAACATAATACAAAAAGAGGATTTAAAAGGTTTCCAATCAAACATAACAAACTACTCAAAAGAAGAATAGTCAAACCACAACTAGTTGACTTCAAGGAAGAATCTTGACTTCACCTATCGACACGTCATTATAACAGAACATAAGCCTTTACCTCATAAGGAATGCTGGATCATTCAACAGGCCACCAAATTCTATCCAAGACCCATAACGATTCACAAGGGTTATATAAACAACCAACCTCATCAATGTCATGTTGTCGTGGAAGAACCAAGATTTACAAAACCCAATAAACTAAGGGTTCTATGAAAACCAACCATTTCCAAATGGTCATTCTTGGTTGTGTTCCATCTACTTGGTAGATAATTTAATTACATAAACAGAAACAACACTCCCTGCCTTAGGAGTGTCCTAGTTGTCAAAGGTAAATAAGATAAACTAGCCTCTCGCAAGAGGGATAGTAAAACAACACCTTAATCAAACATGTGATGTTCCTCTGAGTCACACTCATGTATTTTAATGCAATGAGATCAGCATTTCGAAACACCAAAGCCTTTATAAAATCCATCCCTATCATTTGGAGGATCATGATTATTTATCTCTCAGGTCATTGTACTTGGAGATGATCTGAGACCGTACTCAACACCACAATAAATGTATTTCATAGGTGTATTGCCTCATATGACCAATAACTATGTTTATGACATATCATGTTGTCCATAACCAAGGAAAAAAAGTGAAACGAATTACAAAATAGCCAAACATCATTGAGGCATGTCTAACCAATTGAAACTGATCATTTCTTGATGATCATGCCCATATCAAGGGTCAATGATACCATGACCACCCATCAAAACAAGGGAATCATTAGAAATAGAATATCCTACAAGGGACAATGGTACTTGAACGACACCAAACATCTGAAAACTCATAGTAAAATTAAGGAAAAAATCTATAAGGGTGGTACCTACCATGGGGTTTCCCTTTATGAAGAACAAAATCAACCCTAACACTGGGTCACACTAAAGGAAGTCACTAGGATCAAATGATGATCATCAAGACATTTCTCAGAAAATAATTCCTATAAAAAATGATCATGCTTCCATTCCAAGGAAACTCAAATGAGAAATCAACGTACCATTACATGAGGGTTTTAAATAGATTAAATCACTATAGGTTCCATTTTCATTCCCCTTATATTTAATAACATTTAATCATTAATCATCAAAAGATTTAATGAAAAAATCAAGTACCATATTTCAAAAAAAATCATGAGGTACTTGATTTTAACTAACACCCCAATAGAAAAACATGCATGTTTTATAAAACCCCTTTTTAACCATTAAATATTTATTAACATCCCATCATAAGTAATAAATTTATCACATAAATTCATTTTAACATATAAGGTGACTTATAAAGGTCCCACCAAGCCAACCTTGGTTCTCCAGAAAGCAGCCCAATAGTAGTTGCTCAAATAATTAAAGTTCAAGAACCCAAAGAGTTCATCTAAAAATAAACATTCCCTAACTAGCCTACATGGGTCCAGTTGTGCCTTTATAATTTATCCATTTTATTTCAAATTAATACTAAATAACTTTTTCGTTTATAAACATTTTACAGAGCATCATGTCATTACATTTAATATGGGTTTCAATGTCCCAATTTATGATGTACCCATACACTTCATGGATTGAAAATTGGAACCCATTAATCAATATCAACCTCAATTACGAATTTAACATGATGACATAAAATGTTCATGTTATATGGGTGGCCATCTACCACCCTATAAAGCTCTTATACACTTTATAGTTTGAAATTTAACTCTAATTTACAAACCTATTTACCTTTTCATTTAAATTTTAATTGTCTTTTACAATGGTTCGAATACACAGGTTACCTTTTCCTAGTTATAAGGTACATATAAACCTTAAAATTGAAAACTGCCTTCTATCATACTTGTAACCATTTCCTTTAAAAAATAAACCAATAATATATATCAAGGAATGCTATCATGTCATTGTAAGAATATCACACATAGAAACATGATGAAATCACATAAGCATGTAATTGAATCACCGAAGCATGTTATAACTAGAAGTAAACAAAGAAGGAATACTAATTAATTAACCCAAAACGTATAAATATAAGCATGGAATGGAACTGAAGGTACAAAATCCATTCAAAAGGAAACCTATATATACAACTACATGACATTGAATTGTGCATGTAATGTGAATTTCTATGTGCCTAGTTTGATGCATGAAATTAAAATTCATTTCCATACTAGACCATGGGTAAAATTCCATAAAATTCCATAAATTATAAGCATTGGAATATGCTCTATTCACTCAAAGTGAAATCATATCAACTGTAATATCAAACAAAAAGAAAAATAATTCCCATCCCTTTCCACTAATTCATTTCCTATACCCGAGGTGATCAATCCCAAGAAGGGCTATTAAACAAGAACCAACACATTCCCAGACTCTTGTCTACCAACCCAAAATAGTAATATAGAGTAAAAATTACCCTCTAATACCACTTTGTTTCATCCAGACCCGACTTATGAGTATGCCATTCACTAGACTGTTTGGTCACATGGCCTCAAGTGCATTTCCATATATGGCACATGATGGTGACTAACACTAAAGGTCTTAGGAGGTGATAGTGGGGATACTATACCCTCTTATCAGAGTTTCACAATAATATAACAGAATAAATAATAACATGAAATAGTGGAAGTAGAAAATACTAGTGATAAAGAAGCACAATACAGATTTTATTTAACTTAATAAAAGTGGTCAATGCCAGTTTATAAAACAGGCTCATGCATAGCATGATAATGATACATAACCAAAAGTAGAAAAAAATAAAACAAGCCTTTCAATACAGTACAAAATAATGAAAATATTGAAAACTGGCATAGGTGATCTTCATGAGAATCTTGAGCTCCATATTTTTCTTTTCCTCCTAACTCCCTAGTATAAGAAATACAGTAAACAACTTAGAGCCAACAAATATAAAGTCTACTTGGGTACCAAGGATACCTAAGTAGGGCGAAAGATATAAATCTCAATAGGCCAGTACCCACTGATTTATAGACCAATCCAAATAGTGAAATATAAATTAAATAGTGTCCATACATTAAAAAATAAATTATGTAGTACAATTTAACTAAATAACCAAGTAACATCTTCAGCCCTCGGTTGGGGTCTAAACTTGTAACCAATTTTTTTTTGAGTATTACCAATTTATAGATAAGTCACTTGTTAACAATAGTGAAGGTTCCAAGATGTAACAAGGAAACATATAATGATATTTAATAAAGAAGTTCCAAGGTAATAACAAAGGAAATGTATACCTCAAGGGTTTCCAACTCAGTTAGAATTGTATCCTTAAAGGGGTGAGAGTGTAATCCAAGGAGCATAGTCCAAGGACATCCACTATAAAACTCCTACCGAGTCCAAGGAGTTCATACAAGGTAAAATAGGTTTATGTAATGACTGGGCCACATGGGATGTAACCAAGGAACAAACTTTTCAATTTTGGATCCAAGGTGTGTATCCATGTCATCCCACTACTGGATCCAAGGCGTTTATCCAAGTTAAAATGGGGATAAGAAATCACTGGGGCCTATGGGATTTAACCATGGAACCTAATTTTCAATGATGGATCTAAGGAGTGCATCCAAGGCATAAAATAGTACTAAATTAAGGATCCTATAGTTTCATACAACTCATCCCAAGTTAGACAAGGATTGGGTTCTAGGTGGGTCTCAACCTATGAAAGTTTTATCCTTGAATTAGGAATGGGGTCCTCGAGTGCTCAAGGAATTCCATTGGAAATCCAATGTGAGATCAAGCAAAGCCACTCCTACATTTATAATGATTCTTACAATCTTCCATTTGGTTCAAGAATTTCATTTCATTAGTGTAAAAATTCCATGTAGCTTGAAACCATTTAATCAAATCATAATTAATTGATAAGTCCATTTGGTTCAAGCATTTCCTGTCATTGGTGTGACAAGGTCAAGTAGCTTGAAACCATTCATTTAATACACATAAGGAATTTTCAATAATCAAGGTTCTATCTGATAACATCCATTAAAATGTTATTGGGTGCTATGGACATGAAACCTATTATCCAATTACATTTAATATGGCAATGTCATATACTTATTATACTAGCCAATTTCTATTTCACATTTAATTATCACATTGGATCGATTAACTTAGGTAGTTCAATCGGTTATCATACATGGTATTTTCCATTATTCAATTCACAAGATAAGTCAAACCATTTAAAATAGAAAATATTACCCTTATAAAGGTTAAGATAGGCACACTTGAATGGTGGCATAAACATGTCAAAACACTAAAACAGAATGTATGAATAAACATCCTACATGGGTAAATAAAACCTAAAACATGGACAAGAACTTATAAGGACACTTGGTTATTAAATATTTTAAAACGGGAAAATCTGTTTTCTAATCCCATTAGGGGTTGTGTCCTAAAAATGGCATTTTTCAAACATAACGTCATGGAAGAAATCAAATCAGTACAACAAGCTAAACAAACATCAAAATTCTAATCGGTACAGTTTATGTTGAAAACATCAAACCTCCATTATAGAGGTTTTATTATAAATCATGATATTTCTTATCACACATATCATTTATTACATTTTTCATTTAAATCATAAAACATACTGAACTAATATTTAAGAGGAATTTATTCCAAATACATGACTACATTAATTAAAATCTAACAAAAATGCAATAAGAAATTAATTGATGAATTAATAGAATTTTAGGACTTATAAAGGGACCCTACCTTAGGGAGGAACTGAGACAACGCTAAATTGGCACGTGAAAGATTTGGTGGCAACAATCCACAACTACCCCTCACATACATGTATATACATATATTTAAATATATATACATCCTTAACCCAATGCACATTTTCCCCATGCCATGATAGAGTACATACATGGAGGATTATATATATTTATATGTATACATACAGATGTTTGTTAGAATGGACCTTCAATATTGATTAAATATCCCTAAAATAAATGCTTGAAAGGCATTGGACACCTAAAACCACCTAGAATAATCCAAAGCAATACAAATTAATTACTATGGAGGTTTAAATAATTAAAGAACATAAATTATATAATGTGACAGAGAGAACTGGGTTTAATACTAATCCCAAAATGATGTCGGTTGACCGAAACTACCCAAACAACCTCACCTTCGGTGTTGGTTGCTGGTACTCACCAGAACCTGACATAAGAGGCCATTCACACACCCTATCGATGGAAGAAACAATGAAAATCAAAGTTAACACATAACTAGGGTTTGGATAAGTTTATTAGGTCGACGGGTAGACCATATTGTGGCAAGAAACAAAGAGGAGTAGGAGCTGAGGGCCTTACCTTGGAGATTATGAGAAGAAATCAAAATAAATGGTGGATGAAATCGATGATCAAGGGAGATCTGGAGAGGAGGACTTGTGCGTCGAATGGGAATTATTCTCACTCAAATTTACCCAAGAGAAGAAGTTAGAACGGTCCTTGTAGTCTAGCTTGGGTTTTTGAATCCACAGAGACCTAAGAAGTAACCTATAGACACGTACATTCTATGGACTGTTTTCGGCTATGAAGTGGCCAAATTGGATTGATTTTGGATGGGTTTGAAATATATCTAATTGATTTAATTGAAATCAATTTAAAAGAATGAGTTGATCCTAGGTTATTGCTCGGGGTGGATTGGACGTATTTCCTTTTTAATGATTTCAATTTCTTATATTTGAGATGGGTTCATTTAAGGAGATAAAACAACATCATCACTTACCGGTTTAATTCCTACACCTTTTAATACTAATCACTTATACACTTGAAGGATCAATGTTTTGAGCACTTTAAGGTAAAGGTTCGTATTAGCACTTGAAGTGTGTGACCTTAAATTCAACAAGGACGATGGAGTTTAAAAATCATCAAATAAAAATCTCAATTAAAGAAGTGATTATATATTAATGAGTTGATAAATAACATCCAATCCATACCCTTTCTACTCCCTTGGATCAACCCATAAGTGGTTTATCCCTCCATTGATTCTATGGTTTCAATGGAAGCGGAAAGTAGACTCATGAGGGAGGAAATGGAGAAGTAAAAAAAGGCAATAAAATAACAATCACTCCACCATTGTGTGATAATATCACAAGGTTTGGAATGAAAAAGTTCACACCTTGAACCAATGGTATCAAATTGATAAGTAGAAGAACAGAATAATAAGAGAAGAAGAACTTTTATTAAGAAACAATGATGATTTAAAACAACTTACATGTGGAAGATAAATTTGAGACAACAAAACCGCAGCAAAAAATTACAATGAAAGAAAGCTCCAAATATCTTTCAATACTCCAACACCACTACCTTAAATAGTCATTTTTTAGCCCTTGGGTGGAGCCTCCAACATTCCAAGTCTCCTCAATTAATTATGGTATGCCATATGTGGGTGGAAAGTAAGGGAGAGTTGATTTTTCCACCCTTGACCCGAGGTGGCAGCCATCTTTCCTTCACCGAACAGACGGGTCTGGAAGACCTATTAGATTGCCGAATCAGAGTTGTCCATAGAAGAAGAACATGGATCTCCTGATGTACTCTAACCGTCTGAAAAAGTTGGGCCCCTTTGGAGTTTTGGATTACTAGATATGATCAAATAAGTGGGATGTTTTTCTGAGCCGCAGAATCTGGCTCATAATTGTATCTCTAACATGGGCCGCATTAATGACCACCATAGAGGCCTAATTAGCATTATATCATGAAGCGTTATTTGTTACTATACATGTCTTCTATCATCCCGCGAACTTTGGGATTAATTGGGAATGTATGTTGGGCCCCACATTCTCATCAGTGGGCTAGTGTCCAATCTGCCTTCTCTAGAATTGCTTCCTTTCATCACAAAATATCCCCATCTTCTTCCATGAATTATCCATTTATCCCTGAATGAAAAATGTTAACATTTAAGTGTAGATAAATTTCACAAAATATCAAATTAAAATATTGAAAATTACAATCCTTAGAATCAGATGACTCATTGGGCCTAAATTTGTGTATATTAGGCATGAAGTGCACAAATGATGAGAATGGATGTTCATAATGAAAATGCACTAACTCAGGCCCATAAGATCAAAAATGAACATTTAATACCATTAAAATGTAATTAAAATATATTTTTTTATTGGATAATCACACCCCCCAACTTGAGATTTGATATTCCCGAGCAAATAATTCAATGATTTTATTTGAATTCCTTTCTTCAAACACATTATAACAAACAGTGCTCACAATTTAAACTGCACACAAATATATTTTTATAACCTATCAATATAATTTAAAACAAGATGAATTTAAAAGAAGATCTCAATCCCAATCCCATTCCTTTGATCGAATCCATCATCATACTTCATCCAACTCAATTAGGTGTAATGATGTGTTATGAATCACAATAGATATGGGGGTTCATTTTCATTCAAGGGGAAAATCATGGAAGCACTAGGTGGAATCACATTTAATCCTAATATTAGTATTCTTCATTCCTTTTTTAGGATTTTTTTTTCAATATTTCCATAGTAATTGAGATTATAGTTAATCAAATTAACCCATGTAGCAAGACTTTGCTGATGACTTCCATACTCAAAGGCCTTAGGGCACCAAGTGAAGCCCACATACTCGGGCATCGTCTCGAGTTAACTTAACCAAAAACAAAGTCATATTACCATAAATAGAGAAAGATTGAAAAACTTAGGTCTAGACAACTTTGGAGTCCTGATCCCTAAGTGCCGAAAGCATCGCATTTTATCAATCCATTTCTCTACACGCAATTTTTTTTTAATTAATTTTTTTTTTAATACTCATATTATTCATAAAAATCAAACCAGCCTATGCTATTTATTATGGGACCCCAAAAATTCAAATTAGTACCCCACAGTCTAGAGGACGTGCATTGTGTCATTTTGATTTAATGGATAAAAATAAAAATGATGAAAATTTTCATTGGAAGACAAAACTTCCAAAATTAATGCTTTTAAACTTAATCATGAATTAAATTAAGAGTCAAGAAATTAAAAGTTACTTTCTATGTAGTTTTAATGTGATCAAAGATGTTATTATATGAATGATAAAGGAATTTTAATTCTTATTTTTTTATCATTGTTTTTTTAAACAAACATTTTGTTTCCACACCCCCCAACTTAGAATGAAACTGTCCCTAGTTTCATAAAAATAAAATTTATAATGGGGTAGAGGAATAAAAAGGGGAGTTCAATAAGGAAATTGAAATATGAGGATCATGGAATGAAGTCACCCGGTGGTTGAAGTTTGATGTTCTTGCCACTCGAATTATTCCTTTGATATCCATGTCGCTTGCAAAGTTCCCTAGTGGAAAAAAGAAAAACAAAACAAACAAAACAAAAAAACAATATATATATATATATATATATAATAAAGGATGTAAAATATAAGAATATATATAAAAATTATAGAATAAGGAAGCACAAGAAGTCGTAGGTCAGTGGTAAGTGTGCGCCCCTGTCTCCCTTTGGTCCCGGGTTCGAATCCCCACGGCTTCACCGGTTGTGATGGGGTTTTCCCCACGACCTATGATGTGGACTTTTTTATTATTATTATATTTTTATTTATTTATTTTTGTTTTTTAATTTTTTAACCTACAAACACATTAAAAAAACAAATTGATGATACATTGTTTTCTTTTTAAATTTCTGGGTAAGGTATTACTCAAGGATCACACCACATGACACAGATGAATATGGTGCTCCCCTTTCGTACCCATCCATACTCATTATAAAAGAACATGTCAATAGTTTTTTTTTATTTTTTTTCGAAATATCAAAATGTCTCATTAACCCTATTTAAAAAATAAAGTTGATTAAAACAAAAAAATTATTGGAAACTTGAAAACCATGGGTTTCCTCCCATTCAGCGCTTTGTTTAACGTCGTTAGCCTGACATGGACCCTAAATCTATTTATTTTTTCCTGGTTTATAGGTTGGCTCAGTTAACTCAACCTCTATTTCCTGTTTATTGAATGATTCAATGAATGGTTTTAACCTTTGACCATTGACTTTGAAAATGTAACCACTTGTGGGATCTTGAATCTCTACTGCCCCATGGGGGTACACATAATGCACTATGAAAGGTCCTAACCATATAGACCTTAACTTTCCTGGGTGTAAATGAATTTTTGAACTATACAAAAGCACAAGTTTTCCTGGTTCAAAATGTTTGACCTTGATATTCCTAGATTGGTAGGCTTGAACCCTAGATTTATTGATCCTTGAATTTTCATAAGCCTCTATCCTTAGTTCCTCTAGTTCATTGAGATCTAATTTCCTTTTTGTTCCGGCCAATGAGAGATCATAATCCATTTTCTTGATTGCCCAAAAGGCCTTATGTTCAATCTCCACTGGCAAATGGCATGCTTTACCATAAACCAACCAATATAGGGACATTCCTAAAATGGTTTTATATGCGGTTCTATAGGCCCAAAGAGCATCTAAGAGTTTCTCAGACCAATATTTCCTAGAGGGGTTGACAGTTTTTTCAAGAATTTGCTTAATCTCCCTATTCGCTAACTCAGCTTGACCATTGGTTTGCGTATGGTATGCAGTGGACACTTTATGAGAAATACCATACTTAGACATGAGTGAAGAGAATGGGCGGTTTCAGAAATGGGTTCCTCGATCCCTGATTATATCCCTAGGAATTCCAAATCGAGAAAATATGTTCTATTTAAGAAATAAAATCACAAATTGATTATCATTGGACTTAGTGGGAATGGCCTCAACCCATTTTGAGACATAATCAATAGCTAAGAGAATGTAGAGGTATCCCCTAGAGTTTGGGAATGGACCCATGAAATCAATTCCCCAACAGTCAAAGATTTCAACCACTAAGATGGGAGTGAGCAGCATTTGATTCCTTTTTGTGATGGACCCTACATGATGACACCTAGGACAGCTTTGAAAAAATGTGTAGGAGTCCCTTGAGAGGGTGGGCTAGAAAAGACCACATTGAAGAATCTTAGCAGATGTTTTCTTAGAGGAAAAGTGACCTCCACATGCCTCACTGTGACATAATTTAAGGATGGACTCTTGTTCAGATTCTGGAACACACCTCCTAATGACTTGGTTAGGGTAGAACTTATAGAGGTATGGATCCTCAAACACATAGTTTCTAATATCAGAAAGGAATTTCCTTCGAGATTGAGTCCCTAAGAATTTTGGAATGACTCCTGTAACTAAGAAATTGGCTATGTAGGCATACCTAGGGCAGTCACTCACAGAGTATAGGTGTTCATCAGGAAATGAATCAGAAACAGAAAGATGATTTGATTTGTCTTTGAATTCCATCCTAGAGAGGTGATCTGCTACAAAATTTTCAACACCCTTTTTATCCTTGATTTTGAGGTCAAATTCTTGTAAAAGAAGGACCCACCTAATCAGTCTAGCCTTGGAATCTTGTTTTTGGAAGAGGTATTTTAGTGCAGAATGGTCAGTGAACATAGTGATGGGGGGTCCTAAGAGGTAGGACCTAAACTTATCTAAAGCAAACACAATAGCAAGTATCTCCTTTTCAGTAGTGGTGTAGTTTATTTGGGCATCATTTAAGGATTTGATTTCATAAGCAATGACATAAGGAGTTTTATCACAACGTTGTCCTAACACAGCTCCAACAGTAAAGTCACTGGCATCACACATAAGTTCAAAAGGAAGGTTCCAATTTGGATATTTCATAATGGGAGGAGAGGTGAGAGAGGATTTGAGGGTTGAGAATGAACCCCCACAGCTTTCTGTCCAAACAAATGGAGAATCCTTTACTAAGAGAGCACAAAGGGGACATGATATTGAACTAAAGTCCTTGATGAATATTCTATAGAAACCAGCATGTCCTAAGAAAAACCTCACTTCCTTGACAGTTTTGGGTGATGGAAGGTGACGAATGATGTCAACCATTGCTTTATCAACTTCAATCCCCCTACTTGAGACCATATGGCCTAGAACAAGTCCCTCTTTAACCATGAAATGGCATTTTTACCAGTTTAGGACCAGATTATTTTCTTCACATCTTGACAAGACTCTCTCTACATTCTACAGACATACTTCAAAAGTATCCCCAAACACAGAGAATTCATCCATGAAGACCTCAAGAAAATCCCCTACCTTGTTTGAGAAGATTCCCATAATACACTATTGGAAGGTTCCAGGGGCATTGCATAACCCGAAGGGTATGCGTTTGAAAGCAAAGGTTCCGAAAGGACATGTGAATGTAGCCTTCCCTTGACCCTCTAGGGATACCTCAATTTGATTGTACCCTGAGTACCCATCTAAGAAATAGTAGAAGGTATGACCTTCCACTCTCTCAAGGACTTGGTCAATGAATGGTAAGGGGAAATGATCCTTCTTGTTGAATGAGTTTAGCTTCCTATAGTCAATGTAGACCCTCCATCCACTACTCACACTTGTTGGAAGAATCTCTCCATCCTCATTTGTTATCACTGTGATTCCAGCCTTTTTTGGAACCACATGAATTGAGCTCACCCACTCACTCTCAGCTATGGGATAGATGATACCAGCTTTTAATAGTTTCAGAAGTTCTTTCCATACTACCTCCATGAGATTAGGATTGAGTCGTCGTTGAGGTTGACGACATGGCTTTGAATCAGATTCCAGAACAATCCTATGAGTCTAGATAAGTGGGCTAATCCCAGGAATATCAGATAGGGTCCAACCAATGGCTTCCTTATGCTTCCTAAGGACATCTAGAAGCATCCTCTCGTGATTAGATTCAAGAGAAGAAGAAATTACAATAGTATGTGTTTGATTTTCCCCTAGGAAAGCATACTTTAGTGCAGCAGGAAGTTCCTTCAATTCAAGATCAGGTTGGTTCAGAATTTCAGCAGAAGATTGGGACGTTGGATCAAGATCAATTTCTTTTTTTAGAGTTTTAGATAGGATTGATTCCCCACATGTAGAAGTTTCAGCTACTAGATTGTCTTGATCAGATTTGGGGAAGGAAATTGGAGTGGCCTCCAATTAAGTGGTTTCATGAAAGGTTTCACTAATTTTTTGACCTAATACTTCATTATAAGAGCAATTTGAAAATTATTTAAGCCAAGGAGATAAACTTCCTTCATATGAAAAAAGGAAATCAATCTCATCCTGACTTAAACATTCATCAAATATTCCTTGATGTTCCATGGATTCATTATCGATGCTTCCTATCATGTTTATTTCATGAATGTCTTCATCATCCCCTATTTGTGAGCTTGCATTATAGATGTTCATATCTAGACTCATGTTCCCAAAGGTGATGTTCATGTTCCCATTTCGGACTCGGATAACAGAGTCGATTGTTACAAGAAATGGACGGCCAAGGATGATTGGGGTTTGTTCCTTATTTCATAAGTTTGGATGGTTGTCAAGGACAATGAAGTCAGCAGGGTAGATGAAGTTTTCAACCTTTACTAGAACGTCCTTTAAAATCCCCTTTGGAACCCTAATGCTACGATCAGCAAGCTGAAGTGTGACAAATGTGGGTTAGAGCTCTTCTAGGCCTAACTGGAAGTACACAGCATATGGGATGAGATTGACACTATCACCTAGTTTACACAAGGCCTTGATAACTTTTCTCTCTCCTAGTTCAACATTGATGTAAGGGCAACCCGGGTCTTTCAACTTAGGAGGAATGGTCCCTTGAATGGTGGTACTCACATTAGCAGCCAAAAGGACTTGGTTTTTATTTGAAAATTTTCTTTTAAAAGTGCACATGTCCTTAAGGTACTTTGAGTAGGCAGGTATGGTTTGGATGGAATCGAGAAGAGGAATGTTCAACATGAATTGTGAGAATATTTCCCTCAATGTTTCATTCAGTTCAGTCTTGGGTTTCCCCCTCATGCATTGAGGAAATGGTGCAGGTTGTGGGGTTGTTTGTTGAAGAGTTGTTTCCTTGACAATATTATTAGTTTCCTCAGTTTGATCTTGTGGTTCATTTGAATTTTCATCCAAGTTTGAATCTTCAGGTGGGTTCTGAATTAGTTTTTCCAGTTTCTCAATTGATTTTCCACTTCTTAAAACAGTCTCAGCCTTTATTTGTTCATGAGTTGTTTGAGAACAACATGACTCTCCCCTTGAAGTTGAGGATGGAACCGCCTGAGTATTCATGGGTTCCTTTCCAGTTTTTATGGTTTGAAGTTCTTGTCTTAGGGAAGAGACTTCTGAGTTCATCCTCTCCATTTGTTTGCACAGTTGTTTTAGTAGGCTTTGTGGAACAGTTTGGGTGGGTGCTTGAGTAGGTTGGTTTATCCTAGGGGGATATTTTGGAGGTGGGATGGTTTGTTGAAAATGGTCCGGTGGCTGCTGGTATTGGATAGTTTGGGTTTCAAACTGGTTATGGATTTGGTAGTTCTGATGTGGGAAAGGATTTTGTCCCTATGGTTGGCTAGGTTGTTAGTTATCTTTCCAACCGAAGCCTGGGTGGTCGTTATACCTTGGGTTGAAGGTGTTTTGGTATTGAGGCTTTTGAAAGTTCAAAGCATTTACTTCCACTGGGGGTCCTCCTAAGAGAACATCCTTGATGGATGGAATGGTTGGGCAGTTGTTTGTCTTATGGTCATGTTTGTCACAAATTGTGCAAACAGGGTCTACAGTTTGGATTTCATGGACTTTACTAAGGTCTATCTCTTCAACCTTCCTAGAGAGTGTTGCGAGTTTAGCCCTAAGGCTTTACTCTTCTCTATGTGTATGAATTCCAGTAGTTATTTGTGGCTTTTCAGAATAAGGTGAAGTTCCCCATGGTTGGTTTGGTTCAGAAAGGCTTTATAGATACTCGTAAGCATCATTTGGGGCTTGGTTTTTAAAGGTTCCAGTACACATCATGTCAATGAATTGTTTATTCCCTGGACCCAACCCTTCATAGAAAATTCTCACTTGTTCAGGTATAGAAAAACCATGGTGTGGAACCATGTTTAGAGTGTCTTTGAACCTCTCCCAGGTTTCATAGAATGACTCTCCCTCGATTTCAAAAAAGTTTTGGATACTCTTTTTAAGTGCAATTGTTTTGTGGTGGGGAAAGTATTTTTTTGTAGAATTCTCTTTGTAGTTAGTCCCAAGAATTTATGGATGATGGTATCAAATTGTTTAGCCAATTATTATATCTATCCTTTAAAGAAAAAGGAAATAGCCTCATCTTAGCAGAATCTAGTTGATGTGGGGGACACATGGTTTCTACAATGTCATTGAACTCCTTAATGTGCAGGTATGGCATCTCGGACTCCATTCCATGGAATGTGGGAAGGTGGTTTAGGACATGGGGTTTAAAGATTTAGTTGGAATCTCCTATGGAATTGTGTCTAATTCATGAGGGGGCATTGGTCCAGGAAGGTGTGAGGTAGTCATTCATGGTTTGATCAATTGCATTCCCCAAGTTTGGGGCTGCCTCATTTGGGTTTCCATTTTAGTTCCCACCGGGGTTTATGAGTTGGTTTCCTTGAAGACCTTCCATTGAAATTGGATCAATTTTGGACTCTAGAGTATTAGGAAGATTATGATATAATGGATTGAGTTCCCTTGGTGTACTTGACTCCCCAACCCTAGGACTATCCACCCTAACTAGAGGGTTTGATTGATCGCGGGTGTAGGCGGACATGCGCCAAAAGAAAAAAACGAGAAAGGGAAAAGATAAGAGAATTTGGATGAGAAAAGAAGAAATGGGTAGAATAGAATGGGTGTTTAGATTACTTACTTGGGTCCCCATAAATGGCTCCAAAATTTGATTCTCGCTCAAATTTACCCAAGAGAAGAAGGTAGAACGGTCCTTGTAGTCTAGCTTGGGTTGTCGAATCCATAGAGACCTACGAAGTAACCTATAGACACGTACATTCTATGGACTGTTTTTGGCTATGAAGTGGCCATCTTGGATTGATTTTGGATGGGTTCGAAATATATCTAATTTATTTAAGTGAATTCAATTTAAAAGAATGAGTTGATCCTAGGTTATCGCTCGAGGTGGATTGGACGTATTTTCATTTTAATGATTTAAATTTCTTATATTTCAGATGGGTTCATATAAGGAGATAAAACAACATCATCACTTACTGGTTTAATGCCTAAACCCTTTAATACTAATCACCTATACACTTTAAGGATCAAAGTTTTGAGCACTTCAAGGTAAAGGTTCGTATTAGCACTTGAAGTGTGTGGCCTTAAATTCAACAAGGACAATGGAGTTTAAAAATCATCAAATAAAAATTTCAATTAAAGAAGTGATTATACATTAATGAGGTGATAAATAACATCAAATACAGCCCCTTTCTACTCCCTTGGATCAAACCATAAGTGTTTTAGCCCTCCATTTATTCTATGGTTTCAATGGAAGCGGAAAGTAGACTCATGAGGGGGGAAATGGAGAAGTAAAAAAACGCAATAAAATAACAATCACTCCACCGTTGTGTGATAATCTCACAAGGTTTGGAATGAAAAAGTTCACACCTTGAACCAACAGTATCAAAGTGATAAGGATAAGAATAGAATAATAAGAGAATAAGAACTTTTATTAAGAAACAAGGATGATTTAAAACAACTTACATGTGGAAGTAAAATTTTAGACAACAAAACCGCAACATAACATTACAATGAAAGAAAGCTCCCAAGATCCTTCAATCATCCAACAACACTACCTTAAATAGGAATTTTTGAGCCCTTGGGTCGAGCCTCCAACATTCCAAGCCTTTTCAATTAATTGTGGTAGGCCATAGGTGGGTGGAAAGTAAGGGAGAGTTGATTTTTCCACCCTTGAACCGAGGTGGCAGCCAGCTTTCCTTTACCGAACGGACGCGTCTAGAAGACCTTCTATATGGAAGAATCAGAGTGGTCCATAGAAGAAGAAAATAGATCTCATGATGTCTTCTAACAGCCTGTAAACTTTGGGCCCCTTTGTAGTTGTGGATTCGGAGATATGATCAAATAAGTAGGATATGTTTCTGGGCCGCAGAATCTGGCCCAGAATTGTATCTCTAACTTGGGCCACCTTAATGACCACCATAGAGGCCGAATTAGCATTAGCTCCTGAAGAGGGATTTGTTAATATACATGTATTCTAGCATCCCGTGAATGTTGGGATTAATTGGGCCTGTATGTGGGGCCCAACAGTCTCATCAGTGGGCTGGTGTCCAATCTGCCTCCTCTAGAATTGTTTCCTTGCATCACAAAATATCCCCATATTCTTCCATAAATTATCCATTGATCCCTGAATGAAAAATGTTCACATTTAAGTGTAGATAATGTTCCCAAAATATCAAATTAAAATATTTGATAATTATATTCCTTAGAATCAGATGACTCATTGGGCCTAAATTGGTGTATATTAGGCATGAAGTGCACAAATGATGAGAATGGATGTTCATAATGAAAATGCACTAACTCAGGCCCATAAGATCAAAAATGAAAATTTAATACCATTAAAATTTAATTAAAATATATTTTTTTATTGGATAATCAGGGAACCCCCTTGGGGCATCACATGTCGCGTATGGGGGAGAGGGTGAGTATGAGTGTTTATTTTAGGTTTTAATTTTATTTTATTTTACTTTAATTTAATTTCTTAAACATATCATTCTACATGGTTTCACCAAAACGGTTTTCCAAACCGTGTGCAAACCATGCAGTGTACAGTGTGAGGCTACTGCCTCCAAAATCACACCATGTGGGCTAGGTTCAAGGTTTAGAAATTCGTGTTCTGTCTATGTGTAATTCCACCACCCCCCCCCCCCCCCCTCTAAACTAGGAAACACAATTTCTTGTAGTGGGCCACACGGTTTCAGAAAAACAGTACACCCTATACATCTCTTCAAAAGTTATCTTTTCCGGTTCCATCGCTCCTAAAACTCCTTGCGCCACTCAAGAAACATAACGGAAAATCATCGAATTCCAAAAAAAACTCATTTTTATAATATTCCAACTCTCTTAATTACATTCCATATATTGGTTTTAAATTCAGTTCATTCAATAAATCAAAAAGTTTAAAAACCTTCATATTTTCGTCCAGTTCCAAAAAGTAGGACTCTAAGAAAAGGAATCTCTCAACATGAAGAAAGAGGATATTAAAATAAAAACATTATCATTTTACTTTACCTACTAAAAATTCAATGTTTTTTTAACTTGTCCCATATTCATAGTTTTTTTATGGTTAACTTTCTCAGGACCATGTTCTCTATAACTCTCTATCTTTCCTTGGGTGTTAGTTTTATTCATCCCTGTAAATGTGTTCACTTCTCAATAATTGTTTTCTAAATGGAAAAATAGTTATGCATTATTCTAGATGACCTAAAAACATACATTTTTTCTCAATTCAAGTGGCAGTGTTATTAACCCTTATTATGATCTCAGATTTCAACAATGGTATATTTCACTATCAAAACCCTATATTTTAAGCATGAGTTATCATTTCATCGCTGAGAAGTCATAATGGGTGGAAAATTTAATATCTTGATATCTTTTTAAAATAATAATATGTTTGATAGCTTATAAAATACAGAACATCGATCATAAATGAACCTAATGATATTACTATATAATGTGACCCTTATAACCTAGTTGATAAATTAGAGAGTATAAATAGAATTATCAAGATTTGAAAAACTTGTATTGTTGTTCTTTTAAATAAAAATTTATTTATTTATTAATATTAAGTAATCACAAATTTTTTTAAAAATACATTGTATTATTCAAGAAAAAATTCTTCAAATAAAATTTATTGATTTTTATGAGAAAATATAATACATATTTTTTCAATTATTTAAAAAATTTATTTGATAAAAATAATATAATTTTTTAAATTATCATATCAAAATTATCTTACTGTGAAATTCTATTTTTTTTTTGAAAATATTGATTTCTCAATAAATAGTGAAAATTCTATTTTTTGTTAAAAATTGTATTTTTTTAATTAATTACAATGTCAAATTATATTACGGTTCAGAAATAAAATTTTGTGATATTTTTATATAAAATATTCCAATTATGGTTTTGTAAATTAAATTTATACTTGAGCTTAGTATAAAAATATTTTATAGTCAAATTAGGAATTTTTCTGAAAACATTTCTCATCGCCATTTTCCAATTTAATTTTTAATTAATTTCATTCAATTTTTTTTAATTTTGATATTTTTTTTCCATATATGTAATTAGTGGGTAAATGTTTTGTAAATTAGTCCCTTTTATTTGTGCGAAATATGAATATTTTCCGTCATAATTTTAATTACAAACATAAAGTTTAAATTGGGTAATTAAAATTAATAATTTAATTATAGGATAAAAACACAGCCCTAAAAATTTCATTACTTATATTTTAGTAGTATATATAATCCATAATCTTCTATAATTAAAATATTTTTCATTTTTTTCCATTTGAAGGTTATTATAACCTTTATATTATTATATTTGAAGAAAATTCAAAACTGTCTCACTCTTGTTTTTAATAACTGTAATATTTTTATCACTCGAAAAAATATATATATTCTTGGTTCTAAATATTAATTTGGAATATAAATTATTTATATTTATCATGGTAATTAATTTTTAATTTTTAGTGTAGAAATAATTACATTTAATTATTACACAATGCTGACATGATAGCTCTTCATATAATGGATTAATAATATAAATATTTTTAAAAATATTAAAAGAATTATAATTTTAAAGAAATAATATGAAAATGAATTTTATAGAAAAATCTATCATATAATATAGGTTTAAATTCCTATTATTCAAATTCATTTTTTGTATTGAATTATTTATTGTCACTGTGAATGAATATTACTAAAGATGTTTTTAATGATATTATTTAATAAATAAAAAAATTAGTAAATTATTTAAAAAAATTTAAAAAAATGGCATAATTAGTATAATATGGTAAATGAAATCATCCATGGTCCATTTCAGTGTGTTTCTTCATTTTTTTAGTATCATTATCAACCCTTAATGTATAGAAAACATATATATAATGAAAATTATAAAGGGTAATAGGGGATAAAACTAAGTGTTGTTAGTAAATATGTGATTCAAACTTATACATATTTTATTTAATTAGATTATTTAAACTTATACTCATCATATCATTAAAATAAATTTGGTTTTAGACATTTTGAAGTGAATAATAATTTATTTTAATTTATTGTTTGCATAAATTCCAATAGTATGTATCCCCTCTGTTATAAAAGGGTGTCTCTTCTTCTATTTACCAAAAACATAAAAAAAAATTGTTTTTTGCCATAATTTTACAAGATAATCCTTTAATCCCCCCACATTGTAGATAAGCAAATGAGATTTTTCAAAAAATAGTTATAGTTTTAGACAACATGTTTATGTTTCATTTCATATTCCACTTCCCTCAAATATTCTTCAACCATGATAAAATTATAACACTAGTATAATAAATATAATTATATGTCATTATTCTAATTGAATAACCCATTTTTATCTCATATTCCATCAAATAAGAAATAAAAGTTTCATTCATCTGTATGGTGGACTACAACCTCATGTACTGATGTAATTTGGTCTCCATCATCGCCTCTCATGGATGGATTATAATGAATGAATTATTTATTAAATACTACACACAAAAAATACATATCATTATATAAATATAATATTCCATTTATCTTATTTCTTTTCTATTAACTGGAAAATGAAAATGACATTTGTGAATACATGTGGCTACCACCTCCACAAAGAGATGTGATTTTTTTTCTTCAAAAAATCACAAAGATGATTCATATAAGTATATTTATAAAATTAATATCATATTTATGATATTGTGATAATTATAGAGGTATAAACTAATACTTTCCCTATTAATACTGATCGTTGAAAATTGAAACGTTACTCTGCGTACGTATAACCCAACATCTCCATGATTGTAACATAGTTGATTTTTCATAACCATAATTAATGGATGGATTTAAAATTATAATTTATATATATAAATGATAATTAATTCATGATTATTATTCTATTGATTATGGAATAAAGATATCTTTGACCAGTCAACCTTCTAAAGTCATTTTGGACTAAAGAACAAAATATATCAATGCATCTGATGTAAAATTAAGTAATTTTTATAAAATTTTAGTAAGTGAGATTAAAGGAATAATAAAATTGAAAAAATGTTCTCAAAAAATAACATAATTAGTATAATTTTAATATTTAGGTTGATAAAAATTTTATATGATGAGTCAGACTCGTGGTAAGGGACTTTCCTTTAAAACCCTCTTTTCAGGTTTCCCCTAAAATTATTTTTCATCCATGCCCATATTTTTGTAAAAAATTATCACTACTGGAAATATGTCCTTTCCCAATGCTTCTATACCAACGGTTTGTAAAAAACATTGGTATAGGTTCCCTTTCCCAACGGTTTGGCTAAAACTTTCCCCAGAATCAAAATCCAGAATCAAAATCTATACCAACGGTTGTCAAAACCGTTGGTATAGGTCTATACCAACAGTTGTCGAAACTGTTGGTATAGGTCTATACCAACGGTTTTGACAAACGTTGGTATATATTCTTTGATTTTTTATTATTTCTTCTTACCCAGAACATTATATAAATAAAAATTTAAAATCATTATGAGAGTACATATATATATTTATGTAATTATATTCACAAAAGTCATGTTAGGTTAGTGGTTAAGTAGTTAAATAATAAACTAGGGGTCCTGGGATCAAATCCGAGTGAATGTTTTTTTTGAAATACATATACCAATGGTTCTATAACTGTTGGTATAGATTTTCATATTAATTATTCCAATGGTTTCCAAAACAGTTGGGATAGGTATATACCAACGGTTTTGGGAAAACCGTTGGTATAGACCTATCCCAACGGCTTACTTGGCAACGGTTCTCCAAACCGTTGGTATAGGCTATACCAATGGTTTGGAGGCGTATACCAACAGTTCCAAACCGTTGGTATAGGTTAGTTTTCCAGTAGTGTATCCCTGATTTTTTATGAACAAAGATGATTTACAAATGAGATTTGTTATCTCTGTTTACTTTGTTTCAATGTTTTTAAAGTGAATATTTTTATGTAATTTATTAACATTATTTACAAAATAAATAAAGTAATGTTCTATTTTAATGTATACGGTGACAACATCTCATTTACCTCAACCATAAACATTATTTCATCTTTGGATTATAGTATAAGATTTAATGTTTTATTCAAATAGAAATGAAATTCACCTATATTATAGGAATTTTAGTTTTGAATGTTGGGTTTTAAACCAAAGGGCCATATCAATACATAAAATATAATTATTGTTGGTGTAATGAAGGTTTTATGTTATATGATTTTACATGATATGAATATGTTATATTTAATACGAATAATGTATTATGAGGGTTGGTTCCATTATAAACCATGGATTAGTGTTTCTATTATAAACCAATAATGGTAAGTTATGTTATTAAGAATGGATGGGTGGTTCCGTGATAAACCATGATTGGCTTAGATAGTCACCAATGCATTGGTTAAAATGAAGGAGTTAACCAATTAGGTTTCTCCAAAGAAATTATGGTAATATACTATGATAGTTATTCTCAATATGGTATGTTATTATCCGATTAGATTTCCTGTAAGATATTACTGAAATACATGGAAGTAGTTATTTTTTCTATAACCATGATGGTTATTTCATGTGTATGCATGAGGGCTGGTGATCATATGATTAAATAAAATTATTTGGTACCTTTTATCAATGAAATGTATATCTTTGTAAAAAAATATTATAATTTTCTCATGATTTCAAAGAAATCATTAAGAGTTATATTTTTCCTTAATTTTTTATTATGAAATGTTCTATTAAACCCATTAGGTAGAGAACTGGGTTTCCAAGGTAAATACATGTTTATTTTAAAACCCTAAAGAATTTTTTTTAAATGAATTTTTTTTAATATCTATTCATAAGGTTGATGGATTTGTAATGGAAAATAATATGTCAAATTAAAATCTAGGAATATTTTTCATGAAAATTAGTCATTTTAAAATTTTAAATTTATTTGGGGGGAATGTATATTGTGTTAAGGTTTACACCTTGTTATATAGGGATTTTTATGGAATAAATATAACCTAATTATCTAAAATAGTACACCTAAAAAATATTTTTAGTTGAAGGAAGTGGATTATAGTTTAAATTGACTTGAATATATATGTATAAGGTTATATACTTATACATTACTCCATTGATATAGTACCATTTAATTATTTTTATGGGATACAATGTAATTAAATACATTATTAGGATGAATATGGAAGGATGAATATATTTTCGATGGTGCATCATGTTATGATCATGTAATTTTGGATTTTACTAAGATATCTCAAAGTATATATAAATCTTATAAAAGTAATTATAGGTCCCAAAACGAGATTATAGTTGGGTATAATGTGTCCTAGAATGTATCATATTGGTATGCAATATTACTTTTTGTTTATAGATTTATGTTTTGATTTGGAACTAGGGGGATTTTCTATTTTATGTTCTAAGACAGAGAGGTGTCTTATCAGTTGTGTGTAAACTTCAGGCAAAAAATATTCAAAACTTGTTTCATATGTCTTAACATCTATATTATTTTCAAAATCCTTATCATGTTATTGGATTCTATAGTGTAGTATGTTTAGTGGAAATTTATAACTATGAATAGAAAAGTTATCATTGGTTATTTATACCATTGTTACATGTTTTTGGAGGCATAGGCGTTCATAGGGTTAATGAATATGGGTGTTCAATACCAATTCATATTTTATTTTATTTTTCTATAAAAATTGTGAATTTTTTTTAAAATTATACCTTTTTAATATAATAGATCATGTATTCGATTCCATTTCATGATAATTATTTAATATTTTAAATGGTATAATGTATTAAATGGTTGTGTAATCTAGATTTTGTTAAAAAAAAATTGTAATTTTTTTTGATATTTTACCATATTCACATTAAGATTTGTAATTTTTAATTTTTGTATCCCTAAAATAAAAATTTGAGCATTCAATTTGATTATGCAAGAGATATATTACCTTGGGTGGAGATTTGGTAATTTTCAATGGTGGATGGAATTTCCCATAAATGATTAGGGATAGTGAAAATTTAGTTCCTATAATTTATTTATTCAGTTATGTAATTGATGTTTAATAATTTATTTTTATAGGATTAATATTATGGAATTTGATATATTTTATGTGGTTGTAATGATATAGAAATATTAAAGAAAGTGGAATATTTTTTCTGATTATAAAATTTAATATTATAGTATTATAAAAAGTGGTTAAATTTATAATTTACATATTAGAATTAGAGAATTCAATAGATGTTATTGATTATAATTAATGGGAGAGATTAATGAATTGAATCTAATGAACTGATTTTCCACTGGAAATTATTTTTGATGGATTTAATATTTTATCTATTGATACATGAATAGTTTTTTTGTTGGCATTTCATGGAAAACATAGAGAGATATGGTTGTATAATTAATGATAAAAAAATAATGAAAACCCCTATCAGAGGACTGTGAACATTCATTCATCATGGAATCATGTTAGGATACATATATTTCAAATCCCTTTTTATAAACCTTATGAATATACCATTATTATTTTTCATTATTTGAAAATTATACCTGATAGTTTGGAATAATGATAAAATTTTAAATTTTAAAAGAAAATTATTGATAAATGTGTGGTTTATGAATTTAATATTCTTCATGAATAACTAAAATAATAATATTAATGGGTTGGTATATTTTTATTGATCTTTCTAATAGTTGAATAAAATATTGTAAATGAAGAGAATTATAATTATAAGTTAATAGAATTTTATGTTATAGTGATGGAGGTGTATTACTGGTTGAAGAATGATAAATATTTCATTTTTTATCAAAGTATTCAGTTGATGTTGTATTCTTCTTGGGATTCAAATATTTAGTATTGGGTAAGTTATTTTTTGTGGAGAATTTTTTTATTACATTTTTCAAATATTTTTGGTACGTTATTAAGTCCTTGTATAATATTTTTAACCCATAGTATTTAATTTTTTTAGAAAATATATTAGTGGTGAGAGGGAGATGTTATTCCATTTTTTTGGGATTGTGGAAATATGACCTAGGGATCTTGACACCCTCTATGGATTTTTTTAACTTTTTTTAACTATTATTGATAATGTGGTTGGAATTTATATATGTTTTTTGCAAAGTAGGCATGGTTTCATGGAATATAAGAACACATCCAATCAATGTTCTATAGTAGGGTGATATTTTCCAATAATTTATATGGGTTTTATGAATTCATCATGGGGTTTACATCTTAGTATGGGGTAATTCATATTTAGTACAGTTCAAGCATTCTAACACTATTGAGATGTGTTTTTAAGGGAATTATTTGGTAGTTGTGGTGGAAATTGTATTTATTATATGTATATAAATGATCCTATATAGTTTGAATATATTGATCATAGAATATGATGAATGTTATAGCAGATGATGTGGTTTGTTTGAAAGGTGTATTTTGATATGTGTTGGGTAATTAGTGAATTGATTCTAATAATTTTTTCCTATGAATGATTACTGATACTAACATGTTATATTACTTACTAGGATATTATTTCATGTTAACTAAATCAAAATTCATGTATATTATTTATATATGATTATATTCTTTAATACATTTATATATTTGGTTTTCTTATATGAGATAATAAATAAATGCCAGGAATTTGAATATTTTTATGAAATATGATAGATAATTGGGAGTCAATAATAGTTAGTTGGTAGTGATTTATAATTATTATTACAATGATGATGATGATGATAATGAAAGTGCTGAAAATATAGTTACTCATAGTGAAAATGTGATGATATGTGGTGGTTGTGGAGGTTCATGTCAATGAGTAGACAACCCCTAAAGGGTTAAATTCACTAATAAATTCACATTTCGCATAGTTTTATAGATTACCACCTTATATAGGTCATAGTGGGGAAATTCCTTGATGATAGACACCCAAAAAACTATCTAGATCCCCATAGTTTTGATATTGGCAGATCCCACATGTGTATATAAGGAGTTCCTATTAGATGGATAACTATTTATTTATAAATATAAACAAGTTTATTTCCTTATTGTTTGATATTTATTTTTTTATGGATGTAAACTTCGAATATTAACTTTTAGTATATAAATGTTGGGATGTGGGATCAATACATTATGATATTGCAGTGATATTTGTACAAGTGGAAAACAACTATATTCTATGATGTTGATCGATTGTGATGATTATATAGTGGTATTTTTATGTTGAAATGTGAAGGTGAAACATTTATTGTCATAAAAGTTTGATGATCTTGTAATATGTAATATAAGATTTTTCATTATTTAATTTTAGAGTATTTTTATTGATATATTTCATTTTGGTTTTTTCCTTTCACTAATGCATAATTATTCTCAATTCACATAGCAACATGATTGTTTCGTGTAGGTATCTACATTGTATATTTATATAATTATAATTGAGTTTGATAAAATATTTCTAAACATCTAGATGGGATTTTGGGGGGTATGAGTAAAACTTATCTCTAGACATGGCATACTAAATGGAGGTGTTTTTTGTGTTATATCTTGTTTCATGTATATAATAGATGATAGATTTGTGGGGTTTATCATTTAAGTAATTTATTTTCATGAAATAAAATATATGGATATAAAATATTAATTATTTTAGTTAAGAATAAATTATATTATTTATCTGGAAGTTGGGTGTCTTTTATAAATTGTAATTCCTTCCATATATATATGGTAATAAACCCTTGGTGATATTCTCCAACTTGTGTCCCACTAAATGTAGTTTTTAGGGGTTACACTCAAATTCATAAAAAACATAGTTGGAGACCATTTGGGGGTTTTTCATGATAAATTCCATGGATTTATATATGTTTAGTAACAAATTGAATTAGTATCCTAGGTGGAGATACGATATATCTTAAGTCATGATATCTATGACATAAAGAATCATTTACATGAACCAAAAGGAAGCATGAACCTGTATTTGAGTTGATTAATATACCAAGATAAATTATAAAATATTTTTCATTATTTTTAAAAAATAATCCAGGGTAATATATTATTCATTTTATAAAAAAACTAGAGGAATGGAATCATGGATATTAATTTCTGATGTTTATTGAGGGGTCAGGTGTGAGAGTGAGAAAGGGGATCCAAAAGTGGATATTTAACACTGTAACAAAGAAGAAAATGAATGAATGGAAGTTTCATAATGGTATATGTTAATATTTTACTACAAAAAAATATTGTATTCATCGTACAATATGGTCAGAGTCATGTGGTGCATTGTTGTTCCTATATAAATACTCAGTTTTTAGTGAAAATGATAGTGGGATAACACATGATGAATTATAATACATCATATAATATAGAAAATAATGTAAAAAGGTATTAAAATATGATATTATATGTCATATTTGAAGAGAGAATATATCGTATAATGAAATAAAGAGTATAGGTAGTGATAATGGTGTATCTGAGTTATGAGGAAGGTATAAGGAATGTTTTATTGGTCACATGGAATAGAACTAAATGTGATATAAAATTTATATTTCAAAAATGGTATAACACTAAGAGTAATTATGTTATTAAAAAATAAATCCATGAATAACCACATATCTAAATTGGAAAAATAGCGCTTTGAAAAGAATAATTATCCCATCTTAGGTGGATTCATCAAACTTTTATCTCATCTCAACTATATTTGTAAAAAACTAGAATTATGGATCATCACTCATGGTATTAATATTAATCTAGTATGTAAATAAATTAATTTTATCCATGGATTAGAAAATCCCATTTAACCCATTTCAAATATGGTGGAAATGTTTTTAAATTTACTAAGCATACATCAATTTTTAGAAGAATAAATATCTCATCTCAAGTAATCCATTAGAATTTTATTATTCTATTTTGAAATACATAGATTATCATTTAAATTAATTGAGTTTTATTCCCACTTAACACACCCAAAAAATATATTTAAAAACAAGTAACTTGATTTTAATGATATAGTCCCCTTATCTCCCTGGATCATAATTTCTCATATATCAAGAATAAGTCAATAAACACAATCCCTATGAAAAAGGAGAACTGTGAAAAAAATTACCCAATAGACTTCTAACTCACTCATAATAAAGAAAATAATGTAATTAATAATAAATGATATAAATACAAGATATTTTATTATATAGTTCTCTATAAATGAAATTCATTTTTTTGGTATCAATCTTTACACACAACAATGACATTAAAAAAATTGTGACATACTCTTAAAATATTATTATTTGAAAGTTACTTCCTAACAGATGGATTTAAGGGTATAAATAGTACCATCTAAATTATGAAAACATTATGGTTTTTTCATTTATAAATCAATACATTAGTTATCAATTAATTGGAAATGAAAAAATTATTTGCATGTAAAATAAGCATTTTTCTTAAAAAAACTATTTCTGTTAATTCAATGAGTAATTATATTAAAAAAATTAAATTAATCGCTATCAATGATTGATTTTAATGAAATTTATATAATATATATTCACACAAATTAATTGATATTCATTAAATTTTTCCTCAATTCATTGGATAAGAATAGGTTCTATTTTATGATAAAAAATAACTTTTCTAAATATTGTTTCCATTGCATATTGTAAACTTATGATAAAATGTATTTATGAAAATTTTATAAATTTTATCATAAAAAATGGATTCCATATTTGTAATCAGAATATTCAAAATTGTTAAATAAGTGTCTTTTTTCATTCATTATGAATAATGACCATGAAAAAAATTCTCACCTAATTAACGATAATATCGTTAAGATATGGTTGAAACTATGGGATAATAAATTAAAATTTTCTCATACATTCCTTCATCTTATTGTATGTGTTTTGTTCTATAATTTCCATCCATGTCTCAAATATATATCCTTTTGGGGAAATTTTTCATTGATTTTCACATTTATATAATTTTATGAAAATAATTAATATAAAATTACACTCTCTATGCATTAATACCTATAAAATGTTTACATAAGGATAAAAGAGTAAAATTGCAGTTATAAATGATTATTAAAAATAATTTTTTTCCATGGTAATTTTTTTATTATTACTGAATAATAACATTCACTTCTTACACAATTCTGAGAAAGTATTTTTTAATTAATAGAAAAATACAATAAATGATTTAATTAATATTAAAATTAATAAAATTTAGATGAATTTTTCAAAAAAAAAATTATTTGAGATTAATATACCATATTTTTTATGTGTAAAATGTTTATATTCTAATTCCATTGAGGTCAGGATGTTTTCAGATTCAAATTAAATGAACAGTTCTGCAAAATTCATTAATGATATTTTATAATAATAAAAATATTATAAATTATTTTTTATAGTCCTTCTACCTTGATTCATGTATTTTTAAACTACATTTTCATTTACCTATTTGTGTGTGTGTGTTTTGTTACATAAAATGATAAACATAATTTATTGGGAAAAATAACCAAATATTTGGGGATGCATGTTTGTTGTAAATAATGGTGTCTGGGTGTTAATGTGAAAATCTCTTAAGAGGGTGCCCATTGGGGTTTGGGTTGACCTTGGTAATTTCTATAAATGTTTCTATGGAATTTTACGGTAGTTAATTTTTATGTCATTAACTATTTACATGATGGAAATCCATATTCATATTAATTCCAAGAATTGATCCATAACATGAAATGTTTACACACCATGAAATTGGTTCACATTATGAAAATATAGATTGGTGTCTTTTAACTTAGGTGATTCATTTTTGGCCATAAATTCATTTTGTTCATTTCACATCATGAATCAAAGATTCACATAGTGAAATGTTTGTGGGAAGTTGTTTTTTATGCATAGCACAATATATTAATTTTAATTTTACTACAAGATCATCTATTAATACCTAGGAGCTATCCCAAGAGATTTTTTGGATATCTTATCCTTCTATATCATTTCATTTAGCAATTTATCATTGTTTTGGATTTGAAGAATCTTTTTAGGAAGTTGATCTTCCATATTATTCATTTCTCTTAGTCAAAGTTACACCGTTGTTTTATGTTTGTTGATTTTTTGTTCTTGTGGTGTCGATTATTCTTGATCCTTTAAAGATCTGTTGGGTGGTCTTTCACTAGAATATGAAAATTATGTAGGTTCTGGTAAATCATGTTAGTTTCTTGAGATATATGTTGTTTTATCTTCTCTATTAGATGTTTTTAATATTTAATTGATACTAATATGTAAGGATTGATTATAGGGGCTCTCAGTTGTCATTGTGTTCATCCGTGTTGGTGGATCCCGTTATGGGATTTTGTGACCTAAGTATGAGGTTGTGTCTTCTGTCTCAATCCTATCTTGGATGAACTAAATTTTTCTTGTTTTATAAACCTTTTTAAAAATGAATTAGAATTATTGAATTTTTTCTGTGGAAATGGTTTTTATAGGAATGGTGGTTTTACTTTTTTTACTCAAAAGAAAATGTTTTTTGAATTCATTCTCAAAATCATATATAATTTTTTTTCAATGATTGGTTTTGAAGAATATATTTGGAAAATGTTCCAAATTGTAGGCCTTTGGTACTCAGGTGGAAGGTGTGGTAATCTAGCACATTTTTGGATACTATTAGGGGTTCACTCATGGGATTTTCATCCTCTACCTAAGTCCATTATTCTAGGTACACATTAGAATTATTGATAGGTTCACTTGATAGGGATTTCTGTTACTCTCGGTATTCGATGTATATATTTAGTTACTTTTTATGTCTGGTTGTTTATATTTATGTACGAGTGTTCTACCTATACATACCTATTTTGATACATGTCATTTTTTACATGTTATTTGGTTTGTATTACTTGGTTTTGATATGATATGTGATACATTATTTGAAATCATTTATATATGTGATATTCATTGAAATTATATTACCGGTAATATATGTAACTATGGAAAAACAGGGAAACAGATTACCATGATTTTTATATAAAAACATTTTAACTAATTACCATTCCTTTTTTTATTTATTGTTGGGAATTATTCTGATTATTGTAAAAAGATTTGATATGTAAAACATGGGTGGGATCCAACTAATCTAGTTTAGCTTACACTTTATGCACCCCTTTTATGGTGCAAAGAAATTGTTATATATTTCAATGTACAGAAAGGATGGGAACCTTAGTGTAGTTGTGTGGTTTGTAACTGCTTTTTATGGGTTGAAAGTAGTGAGATGATTGTATTTTTTCCATTCAATCACTTATATTAGTTGGTTGATTTTTATTTTTTCTTTTCTATTAAAATTGCACCTTAGATATTTTTTACTTAATTTTGACTTATATCATTTCGGGTATTTCATTTTTAATAGAACATATATTTATTATTGAACCCATCCACAATTTCTTCCCACTATGTGTATATATATATCATGTTGTCTATTTTAGGTTGGGATAAGCCTTTCTCTCTAATATTATAGATGTCTGTGTGTGTTACTCAATAGCCTGTGGGTCCAGGATTTCCCTTCTGGTATGTGATGTCTCAGGTTGGGTAATGCTTTTTGAGTGAATTTGGGTTTTGTTCTTGAAAGTTTGTTATTAGAGGGTGTTTTTGATCAGTTTTTGTATATTGGTAGACTATATGTTTTAAGTTATAGATCATAATGTTATTTGTTTCTTTTGGTTTTATATTTTAAATAGGGGTTTTCCTATTTTTTATCATTTATTTTGTTTCAATGTGCATTGATATAACTCAATGACATCTTCCATGGGTTCCTCCAGAGGGTAGAGTGGATTATCCTCTAGGGAATGATCCTATAGATTATAATTTTATCAAGTCTATCGAGTGAGAAGTTCATTATATAGGCCAACATTTACCACATATCTAGAATGAATCTGTTGAGGTAAATCAAAAAATTATAGGATAAAGGGATCGATTACATGAGTTCTTACATGGGAAGACACCATCCTTTAAGGGTATGAATGAACATCAAGTGGTTGTGGACTAGATAGGAATGATTTATTTGATCTTCAACATCTCAGACACTCCTATGAATATTAAGGTAAAGTTGATGATGTACAGACTTGGGGGCTTCAACTAGAGAATGTGATATTTCATGATTCATATGTATAGAAATGTGAGCTTTGGGATTTAATGTTTTCAAGACCCACTTATTTTTGTACTTTTCTATAGAGTTTCAGATGTTCGATAATTCTTTGGAGATCCACTCATTGGATTTGGGAGAGCATTTGGTGTCATTGTACACCAATCATCTTGTCTATATGGGTCGTTATATTTTAAAGGTAAGAATATTGATTAGTTGAATAATAATAAGTAACAATACAGTTTCTGATCAATTATATGATTTATAGTATTTATGATTAATCTTTATAACTATATTGAGACAATATGTAGGGAAAATATGGAGGAGATGGATATAAAAGGAAATGATTGTTATTAATCCCCATATCTTCCACATAGTGGAAGACTCAGTGGTGTGTATGGGAAGAAGAGGAAGTGGATTGATCATTGTAGGATTAGTGGCGTGGGTTCTCAATAGTGATACTCTTATTCAACTTCAGTTATAGTTTTTTGTGTTCCCATTATTTTCTATCTATATGGAAGGCCATTAACACCTAGTGTTATCACTCTACACATGTGAATATTCATGATAGTTTTTGGTATTATATCCATCTACAATGTTTCTATAAAGCTATTTTTATGTGTATTTATAGTAAAGGATTGTCAACTTAACAGATTAACACTGTGTATTAAAATGATTCAATGTCTATAAGGTGACAACCATAGGCTACAAGGGTAAACCACCTCTACAAAGTGGTTAAGTATATATCATAGGTTGATGCAGTTCCAAATACCATGAGATGTTCCACATTTATTGAATCATTACATGTGACATATTTATTTCATATAGGTTCCTCACACTTGTTTATATCTTATCATTTTGTGCATATTATTAAACATCCAATGGAACTCATATCCATTGTTAGGGAGTTAGTTACACCTCATGGAAATCAGAAATATGAGGGGTTTCAATGTCCCTCTTATTCATTATTGATAACTAATGTAGAGTTAGTTTGGGGTTTCCACTTTATCAATATGGATTTATTTAACATCATTACTAGGATGGATTGGTTTATTTCTAATCATGCTAAATTTTATTGTTTTCATCATCATGTCTCTTTTCTTTCAGTAGATATGATATTTAAGATTTTTCTTGGAGGGTGGGATCTAATGTCTATACATGGACGACCTTCCCACCTAGAGATTAAGAGTTTTTTTTTCTACTATTACATTTTAACCGTATTATGTGTCTTTTATAGGTAATCCGCATTTAGTTGTTAGGGATATTATTAATGATTTACCAAATTATTTCTATGGACTTCCTATAAGGATGAAGGTAGAGTTTATGACTTCTCTAGTTCCATATATGTATCCAATATTGATACCCACTTATTATATAATAGTTTTGGAGATTAAAGAGTTCAAGATTTTGTTGGATATCTTGATAGATAAAGTGTTTGATCTTCTTAATTTTTCACCATTGGTATCCCCTGTTCTCTTTTACAAGATGGAAGATTATTCACTATGATTGTGTGTGGACTATAAAAATTTGAACTGGGTAATAGTTAAGAGTATGTATATTTTTCCCACTAATATTCTTCATTTGGCTAGTTTAAGGGGGACATTTTTGTTTTTGAGGACAATAATTGGTTAGGTTATCATCACATATGTGTTAGGGATTCTTATATATGTGATGAAGGATTTTAGGATAATGAATGGCCATTATGAATATTTTATGATGTCATTTTGTCTGACTAACAGTCTTGTATTTTTCATGGAATTGATGAACCAGATATTCAATTAGTATTCAAGACTTTTGTGGATGTTTCCATCAATGAAATTCCAGTTTATGAAATATATGGGTGTGAGCATGAGAATTATATGAGTTTGGATTGAGAAATCCTAAGGATTAACCATTTGTATCATTAGAAATGAAATTTTTTGGATTCATGTAGTGATTTGATTAGGGAGTTTGAATTCTAAGAGTGTCTTATCTATTTATCCTAAGAAGGTGAATGTTATATTTTTAGGGAAAGATCAATGAAATGACTTTTAGATTTAGAGATTTCATGGTGTTTCAAGTTAATAAAAATATTTCATAAAGGATTTATCGAATTTGGCATCACCATTGTTTTCTTATATTAGGAAAGGGGTGAAATTAACCTGGGATGCATAGTTTTATTATTATTATTTTCATATGAAATGAATTATGAAATTATATCATATTCTAATATTTCTTGATCTGAGAAAGGGGTGTGTGGTTTTCTATGATGCTCTTGGTGGTGGTCAATGTTTCGTTCATATGATTGATTATTATGTGGTGGCTTACAGATCTCACCGAATATGAAAAGAGTCGAATAATTAACCCACTCATGATTTAGATATTTCATCAGTTTTTTCAAGTACATAAATGTTTGAAGAATTATCATTTTAGGTAGGTATTTACGATATTTTTTACTATAATACTTTTATCTATATCATTACTCTAAAATACATGATTTTTAGACAGATTTAGTGGGTGGAAATCCATAAAATTGCCTACACCTTGGGGAAGGGTAATGTCATAGAAAATTTACTCAATTAGAATGTACCATCACTGAATGTTATGAAATTAAAGAAGTGTATCCTTATGGATATCTTTACTCAGTTTCACCTATATACTTTATAGGACGTTTTAGGTTTGTTTATGATCAATTTTATGTTATCATACTATCTCCTTGAGTCTATTCTGTGAGAAAAAATATGATGATTTAAGGGGAATTAAATAAACCATATATGGTGGAGATTCTATTTATTGTTGGTCTATTCATTAAGATGGTATTATCTATTATGTGTATTAGTTTTAAAACCCATATTCTTTTAGGATATTAGTTTTGTTTGATTGATATATTTTATTATGGGTCGTTAATCCATGAGCTATGAATATGTATTATGATATGACATGGTGATTCTACGAATATCTATGAAGTGTGACACTGCAAATTATGAGTCCCGCTATTACACCTACCAATATGTAAATGTAGATAATTTCTAACCTTATGGGTTGCTTCATCCTATTACACTATCAGTTTGGAAATTGGATGAGATGTACAAGGATATTTTTGAGGTATTTATATGGGATACCTGAGGAAGGAATGATAACTAGGTGGTGATTTATTGGTTGATAATGTCGAATCACTTCATTTCGATGAAGGGAACTACTAATGCTGATGACTGAGGAAATATGTATATATATGAGGATTTGAGGTTACATCAGGTTCCCTCTTCCATTTTTTGATAGGTATCATAGGATTACCTCATGGTCATAAAATATTCTAGATGTGGTAATGGTGACTCGGATCATGTGGAGTGCATCTTACTATACATAAACAGACTTCAAAATTGAGTGTGAAATTTTTTTCCAAGAAGATATTCCATGATCATGTGTCTTGGATTTTGGTAGATCATAAGATACCCATTTGAGGATTATTGAGTTTTCTTATGACAACTGTTATCATTCTTCGATCAGAATGAATCTCGTCATGGATTTGTGTGGTTTCCCATGTAGGTCACCTATTTTTTGGGTAGAGGTGGGTGAGTCCCCTCTAGTATGACTCAGTCATGTTCAGGAGTCATTATAGAGGATTTATGTTATACATCAATATCTAGTAACATGTTACAATTAGAAGAAATCATATTCTAATCATCATACCTAGTTACTAGGTTTTCATAAATGTTTCTACTCACTTGGTTCATTGATGGTTAGGAAAATAGGGAATGTTTTATCAGAGATATGTTAGCCCATTTGAGGCTAGCATGGGTAGGATTCTTTCTAGTTGGAATTTATAGTTCATTTAATCCATATTTTTAATATTTTCCATATATTTGTACATAGAAATTTTTAGTATTTGAAATTTTTTAAACACATTAACAATATTATTTGTATTGATAAATTACACAAAATAAAAATTTTATTAAATTATATTGTAAGATTCTAATGTTTAATAAATTATCTGTTGAAATAGTGGGTTTCCTAAACCCAACTATTCAGTGCTATAGATTACCATATCGTGTATACAATTAGATATGCATGATGTCATCTTACCGTTATAGTGTAGACTTTTCTGCATCCACTACTAAAATGGTAATGTCCAAAGATTAATTTTCATATCCAAATGTTATAGTAGTTCCCAGACTTTAATGAGAACCTCTAGATATTATGACATTAATCTTAAATATATTTTATATTGTATAGATACATCATACTGATTGGACACAGTAGATGTTTGACCATCAGGTGCTGGGGGATCATAATCATTGAGACTTATTCTCATTAAGTTCACACTTGGTGATATCTAGTACTGAGATCATTAGATAAGATCATTTAAACTGTTTTGTCTCCCAATACTTTTATTTTTTAACTCTCATGCTACATTTGTAAACTTGCACTTCTCTGGATTAAATCCCATTATCTTCCACAACTTTCCTCAGCTAACCTCTCATTCTCTAGTAAACCGGTGATCTTAAAAAATCATGTTCACTCAAACCAAATTGAATTTAACATTTCATTTTCTTTAATATCACGCACTAAAAATTTCTTCTTGGAATGATAGACTTGTTTTTGTGAATTTTTTTTCAATACTTATCTACTACTCTTCTTCTATAGTCTATGATCTATTTGACTCATTTTAACACATCATGTTGATGGTTGATCGATGGTGAAACTGTTGGATGTCAATGGTGAGTCGAGTCACCATTGGACATCAATAGTGAGTCATTATTTAACACCATTATACAACACTTGTATATCATTCCTTCATCATTTTGTTTTATAACTTATTATTTCCCACACTTCCATTGGATTGTAAATTTTTCATAGGAATCAGTATTAGAACACGATTGTGAGTTAGTGAGAAACCATTAAACATATCTAATGGGTGATTCATGATCTACCGCTAGATTACAATGATGATTTATTTTAGACATTGTTGGCCATCAATGGTGGGTCATCATTTCCAACCGGTTGTTTTTCATTTTCCTGTATAGAGTCTTAGTAAAATGTTCTTTGAGATAAAATAGCCACTACTTATACTTAATTCATTTGATATAGTAATTCCTTTTTTTATTTTTCTATCTTATTTTTTGTCATCAGTTTGTAATCCTTTTATTATAATCTTCTTTGTGGTGTCTTATTTTCAATTTTCCACCATTGGACTTCATCCAATGGTCACACCGTCATCAGGTGATATGTAGCTTGGAAGTAGATTCCTTTTGTTATGATTTATAATTTTATTTATTAATTTAAGAAACCTTTAGAAAAATTATTTTGTATTTCATGATTCACCATTGGACACCTCTAATGGTAGGTCATGAATCACGGATAGACACCTCCAACAATGCATTATGAGTCACCGTAGGAATTCCAACAGTATAACTTTTCTTTTATTTTCATGATACATAAGATTACTTAATAGAATAGAATAAGATTTATTTTGATTATATATTTTCATTGTTTCTTCATTTTGAAATAGTTGAATCTTCTCTGTTTGTAGTGGAAGGTCATGATCCACTGCTCTCTATTTTCATCAGTGAGTCATGAGTCACCAATCACTATTTTTAGTGGTGATTAATGACTCACCAATATCTATTTTGTAGTATTGAGTCATGATTCACCACTCTCTAGTTTCCACAGTGATCCATGTGTCACCACCATCAATTTTAATGAACAATTAGTAAAAACTATTTTTAATTTTTTTATTTCAACCATTTTTACTATTGTTCTTAAAATATTTATGTTCTTAAATGATTTATTTTATTATGATGAAATATATTTTTAATAGTGTATAAAATAAAATTATACCATTATTTTATGTACAGTTGATCATTAAGATTTTTTTTCAAATGATGTTATGTTTTTCCACACTTTGATTTCTCCATAATCTACAATTATATTTATTTAATTATTTATTTTTATAATTGTGAATTTCTTAAAAAAATTATTTAACATATTAATTACTATATATTAATATTTAATGAATAAATATAAATCTAGATTTTAAATCTATATTAATTATAAATGCATTAACAAGTAATGGTAACATTCATTTTATTTCATTGTTATGCACTAACATGTGTAATGATGATATTTTAAATGGATATTCTTATAAAATATCTCATTTCAAAGATCCCAGAGATATCTTCAAAGAATTAAAACATTTACCAGTGTATATTGTTCTATTTATCACTTTTGATACATGTTTGAAAATCATTCTTCTCCCAAATTTTTCGTGAACTCTTATGACTTCTAAACTTTGGCTGAGATCATAGTAGTACTTCATCATTGAAATAGTTCCTTATGAGTTAATAATGATCATTAAGCATAAAAAAGTTCAATATTTCTAATCAATTTTTAATTTCCTTATATTATTTTTTATTCATGTAATCTTTTTTATTTCCATTTATATTTACTCATGTGTGGTTTATGATTTTCTCCATAAAAATAAATTCTTTCATTTCTATGGTCTTTCCACTACTAAAAATGAAGCCTGGGTTGTGAAAATTATACAAAAGTTTGGTAATCAGACTAGGTTGGTTACCTGTAACAAGATGAGTTTGTTCCTGTAGGTTTTTTTTAAATTAGGGTCTATTAGAAGGTTATCATACTTTTAAAAGTAAGTTTCTTAGTGGGTACCTATATTCTTGAGGAGTAGAAGAGGTTGAGAAGTGGACTAGGATATTTTTTATCTGAACCACTATAAATCCTTGTATTCTTTCAATTTATTTCCACATCAACTCAAATCAATAACATTGAAATAAATATAGTTTAATATTTTATAAAATTTGATTGTTTTTGTCTGTAATTTTTTAAAATTCTTATTCACCACCTCTATTAATAATTCCCTTTTTTAAAGATCAATCAATTTGTATCAAGCATATGTCTATGATTGGTTAGTCTTTGATTACTTTAATGTGATATAAAAAAATTTGTATCAAGGGTATTACAATTTCTCTTTGGTTCTGATGTCAAAAAATTTGTATAAAAACCCTCTCTCTATTATGTAATTATTTTTTCATACTTATTTAATTTAACTATTTACTAACTGGGAAACCTAGACTTAATAGTATAAGGTAAAAAAGAAAAATATCTTTCAATATTGAAGGTATCGATACCAATGATGGATGTATTCTATAGAAATTCCTCATTACCTGATTGAAGTGATTGTGACTTCTAGAAAGCTAAAATGGAACCCTAGTTGAAATATTGAAGTGTGAATCACTATAAAATCATAGATAATTTATATGAGCAACCCAATGTTGATCAGGATACATTGGTAGGTAATGGAATTATAAAATATGTTTTTAATTTGAAAGGTAAAAATATTGTGTACAATGTTATAAGTAGAAGAGTTTATATCTATGTTTCTTCATGTAAGATAACCCATGACATATTTTGGATACTTCATGTCAAAAATTATGGTACTGACAAGATGATGAGAATCAATCTAGGAATGATCCGATAATAATACCAAGAATTCATATTGAGATATAAATAATACATAAATCAGATGCTCCATTTATCCAAAAGTATAAACAATTCTTTGATTTATATTAGAGAGGTCTTGCTCAATAATTCAAAAGTTGAAAGAATATTGAGAGAACATCAAAAAAATATTACATGAATAGAATGTTTCTATCCATGAGAGTAAAAATTTAAGGATTATACTTTTGATGAACTAATAGGCTCTCTATTCCAGTATGAGTTAGAGATAAAAATATTCCTGATTAGGATTATAAAAAGATAAAAGGTATTCCATTTGAATCTAATTTTATTGATACTTATAATTAATCTAATTTAGATTTTTGGGATAGTGATAAAGAGATAACACACTTCAGTAAGAAACATTTGAAACTTATGAAAATCAATGGTAGAACGAGATGGTTTTGAATGAAGAATGAAAAAGATTAAAAAGATGAAATTTATTTAAAAATAATTATGTTTTAGATCTAAGATTTTATTAGTGCAGGAATCAAGATCACATCTGAAATGATTTCCCCAAACTCAGGAATTCAAAGGAGAACAAATAAAAAAGTATGAAAGAAATAACATGCCCTATTTGGAGGATGGGATTACTCAGATAATTCTGACTCAAGCAATGACTCATGAAGTATAATGGAAACATGTAACCTTTCCTTAATGGTTATATTGTACAAGGTTCATTATTCTATTTTATCATAGTTGATAACTCCTATAAATGTTTACTAGAATGCAATATCTAAAAAATAAAAATATATTGATCATGATTCTAGTTGTAATTCTGATTTTATGAATTATAAATTTAGAAAAGTTCTTTAAGTGAATGAAATATTGAAAATGGTATATTCAAGATGATTTAAAAATTTAGAAATTTACATGTAGAAATGGGAATAAATTAAAATAAAATGTCAAACTAATAAATGGAATTGGAATATGTGAATATCATTGATTAACAAAATTATGAATATAAACAGAATTTTTATTCTATGATTTTGTAACTAAAATAAGAAAATTAAAGACTTAAATAAATTATAGAAGTAAATGATAATGACCAAGAGAGAGGATTTATTTCAGTTTTGGATGGTCTAACTGAGGTAGGAAATGATTTTAAGAAATTATATTAAGAATATAAAAAAATAAGAAATAGTACTGCTAAATCACATAAAACGGTATATACAGATTTAGAAACTATTCAAAAAGAAAATATGGTTTTAAGAAATGAATTTATTAATCATAAATAGTGTTTATCTACTTTTTAAAATAGTGAATAACAACAAGAAAAATACATTTAATGGAAAATCTAAACACTATTAAGAAATGTTATGGTTATAACAGATTGACACCAAACATGAATTTGACTATTTTTTGAGATGATCAAAAGGAAGTATCACTTATGTAAATTTCATTAAATTTATAATGAAAAGAAATTATGAAAATATATTTTGAATGATATTCACTCAATATTTTGGTCATACTAGAACCATTTTATTAATCAATTTTATTTCTCATTCATAAAAAATGTTTGAAATCTTTTTGGGTGGTCAAAAGACCTACTGTTAATAATGAAGAATTAATCAAAACATGGGTACCAAAGGGATATTACTAAAATCATATTTCTCATAAGCTGGTCACCATTCATAGATAATTATTTTTTTAAAATGAAATACATACTATACACAATTCTATAATTTGATATTCTGAAATTCAATATATCTATTATCTTTTTAATAATAATTTTTTTATTCAAGTAATATTAATTTATTTATATGAATTTTTTTCTTTAGAAAGAAAATTTATTTTAATTTTATAGTTAAAATTTTAGTTCTATGTATGCTTAATACGTAATAATTTTACTATAAATTGTTTTAATAGTATTAATTTATATGACATTAAATTTGTATGAATTTATGGGGAGTGACCCATTGTTTTTTAATTCAAATAAATATTGTTTTGTAAAATATTAAATAAGTGTTAAAAAAATTATCTTATGCAATATTTAAATTCCTTAGTTTGTTTGAAATAATTTTTTTAACAAATAGTCTAGGGATGTTTGTAATACTCATCTAAATATCATATGTGTTTAATAATTTGGTTGTTCATAATTTTTAGTTGAAATATTTTTTTGAATTCTGAATTGATATAAATAATAAATTTATTATAAAATGGATTTAATTATGAATTATTGAAATTAGTATTAATGTATAAATTATGATAATTTTCCTGTGATAAATAATTTTATTAAACTTATTTAATAATTTCTTAAATCTATTTTATTTATTTAAATTATTACAAATACTTTTTGATAGATAATTTTAATTTGTTGATATCTTTTTAATCAATTAATCTTATTCTTAAACACATGGGGATTTTGTTTTCATAAACCACAATGAAAAGAAAGTTTTCCTTTATTTCATAAGAATTATATTTTATCTATTTTCTCTTGGAAATTTAATTTAACTTTTACTTTGATTATAACAATTTTTTTAATATTCTAGTGTATGAACTTAACATGTAAGTATCATTCATTTTTTATAAAAAAAATATTATGTCTTCAAAATATGGTTCAGTCTAATCAAATGGAAATTTGTTCACACTATTTAAAATACGATGATAATATTTTAATCTATTTTAATTCATTATTTAGTGACAATACTTTAACTTAACATTCTCTTATAACTATATACTACATATTTACTTTTCCATATGTTCTTTTTGTTTAAATATGTAGTCTATTTTAAATAATAAATTTCTATATTCTTTTTCAAAAATTTCAAAAGGGGGGATAATTTTCATTGATAATTTAATAAATGTTAGTTTTTTTATTTTTTAAAATAGGGGAGTTTATAAGTAATTGAATATTAAAAAATAATTTAATATTTTTATTTATTTTGAAAAAAAATTTATCCATAAAAAGTTTTATAAATTATATTGTTACATTTTCATATTTATTTAATTATGATGTATTTTAGGGAATTAATAAATGTTTTATTTTACTTATAAAAATAGTTTTATAATTTTTTTATAAACTTATTTATTAAAGGTATTAATTTGATTCTTATATTTTTTTCCTATTTTTTTATGTATGTTTAATTTTTTAAATGTGTAAACAATTAGGTCATTCTTATGATCCACGTGTCTATCCCTTAACTACTAAGGGGACCCATTGGGTCAACCCCATAGGAAGGACCTCCATAATTATCCCCAAGGGATGCTACAAAGGTTGGTTTATAGTGCATTATTAACATGTGTGGGCCTTTGTATAAGGCCTGCTGAGTGCAGCCGTAGGTGGATTGGTGTTCTAGGTCACCCATTGGGCAATATTCCCATGTGTTTTTATTGTGAAAGTAGGTGTTGATCCCTAATAGTTAGGTCATATTGAGGATTAGTGTGGCTTGTTTGATATACTTCTCGGCCTCTATTTCTCCAAACCAATGTGGGACTCAGTTTTAATATTACTGTTCTTCCATTTTTCAAATCATAGAAAGTATCAATGTGTTCTATGACCTATAGATATGATCATTTCCACCATTTGATATCCCACTCCTTTTATTATGAACTCTTACACTGAATTTGTAAACTCATGATTCTATTTTTCAAATCCCATTATATTCTTTGGTTTTCCTCGATCGACCACTCATTATCCTCTAAACTGGGGTTCTTCGATTGGCCTATTCGTTCAACCCTTATTGCCTATAAATTTTAATCTTCTCTAATATTTCACACTACTTGTTTTATCTTGGGATGTTTTACATATATTCTAGGATAGTTTTTCAATAGTAAGATACTACAATTATTCTTCAGACTTTCAGTTGTTCGACTAGTATGGAGCCTTACCTTTGTTGTTTAATTGAATGTGACACTATTTTACATCATCGGTGATTCAATTCAATAGATGAAATCAATGGTAAATATTTTTTTTCCACCATTAGGTACACACAATGGATCCTTCCATCATCATTTGGTTTGTTTTTATTGAACCTATTTTTCCATCACTTCATATTTTTTAGAAATTTTTTATGAATAACCATTACAAATATACAATGGTGTGTCATGATCCACCACCATATCACATTTGTGAGTCAATTTATTCACTATTGGACAAAAAAAATTGGTAATATTTTCTCATCGGTTTTTTCTATTTTTAAGTCACAGAACAATGGAAGAAGGATCCTCAATATCCAACAAGAGATCCTCCTTCTTCATTCGTTTTCTGAGGTATGTTTATTATTCTTCTAATTTTATTTTCTTATTTTTTATCAACAATTTTTTACACTTCTTATTAGAAGATTCATAATGGTGTTTTATTTTTATTTATCCATAGTTGGTCTTCATCCAACAGTAGCACCATCTTTGGGTGAAATGAATCTGGGAAGCAGTTTCCTTTTTTTATTAATTCTATATTCTTACTTATTTTATACATCATTAAGAAAAAATTATTTTTATTTCATGAGCCATCATTAGAAACCTCTAATGGTGGTTCATTATTCATCGATGGAAACCTCCAACGTTGAGTCATGAGTCACCATTGGACTTCCAACAATAGTTTTTTATTGTTTCTCAGTATTCTATTGATTTCTCAATAAGACAAAATACTTTTTTCTAGGTTGTGTCTATTTATTTTTTATTAAATTTTCAATGTTAGAAACTACTCTTTTTTTGTGGTAGGTCATGAGACACCACTCTCTATTTTTAGCAGTGAGTCATGAGTCACCACTCACTATTTTTTGTGGTGATTCATGAGTCACTATTCTCTCTTTGTAGTGGTGAATCATGGTTCACCATCAATAAGTTTAATAAAACATTAGTGATAATTGTTCCTATAATTATTTATTTGTAATTTTTTAATAGTTTTTATTAAAACAATTATATTATTAAATTCATTATTATTTTATTTTGAAATATAATTGTATCTATCTCTGAAATATAATTATAGAGTTATTTTATATACACATATACATTAAGATTTTTATTTATATAATGATCTTATTTCAACATTATTATCTTCAAATTCTAGAATATTATATTTTTAATTCAATACATTTATAATTGTCAATTGTTTAAAAATTTTATATTTAATATATTAATGTTTTTTATTTTTTTTTCAGAATTAACAGTGATTTTATATGAGATACATTAGTTGAATTATTTGGAATATTTGATATGCTTTGAAACTATTCTAACTAGATTATTTTTTACTCCGTAAAAACCGGAAATATTTTACCCTGCTTTTGATATAAAAAATAGTTTAACTAAATATCATGTATTATTATCATTAAAGGCAATTATTGTTTATATTGTTATATGAAGGCTTGATTTTGAAAACTAATATGGGATCCTACTGGGATTGTCTATCTTAAAACTTATGCACCCATTTGGTGGTGTGAAGACCTTATTATGAATTCCATTACTAGGAAATGAAAGTCTCCATGATATGGTGGTGAGGTTTCTATCAGCTATTTCTTGGAGTCTGGTGGTGATATAGTGGGATTTTTCCCATGCAATCCCATGGATTATTTATTTCAGTTTTAGCTATCCTTTTCAATTGGATATGGAATTTGTTGGTAGTTTTTATAATTTTGAGTTGTATTTCTTATGTTGTTTTCTTATTTATATGACACATATTTCTTATTATAATAATAAGTTGTTTCTTCCAATATGTTATATATATATATATATATCATGTTACATTATTTAGGTTGGTAATAATCATTTCCCTAGAATTTTTTGGGATGTATGAGACTTAGTCTCCACCCTTTGGGGATCAGGAACACCATTCAAGTATTTGATGGTTCTGGTTGGGTAATGGTTTTTGAGGTTGTCTAGGTTTGTTTCATCACAGGTTTAAAATTTATAAAAATAAAATACTCATCCAAGTGAATCTGATATACTTTATAATATGATATATAGTGCATTTTTTGTTCACATTTCCATTTATGTCAAAATTATTTACACCTAAAGAGAAACAATTTGAATATTTTAGTAATTGTATAAAGAGTTAATGGGGTTAAAACATAATGATAAGGGTAAAAAACAAAAAAAACATATACAAATTTTATTGGATGATATTATTTAGACTCATCCTACTATTTTATTTTAATTTTATCAATTGGATCTATTTTTTCATAAATTTTTATATTAATTAATTAAAAACATTATGTCCTTCCAAGAGTTCCTCTCCCCTCACTTTTAAAGGGGTACCTCTTCTCCTAAATTCAACACAAATTTTTATCCTCCTAGATCATTAATTATCTACCACAATATCTTCCTAACCTCTTTTCACATCCTAGAGTCTCTTTTTTATGAAAATATCATCCCTTCATGTCTTAATTTGAATGGAAAAGGGGGATTCTCAATAAATATATATAACTATTATCCATGCATTTTAAATTTTTTTTCATCCTCTATATACCCTAAATTCATTCCTTATATTCTAAATTTATGAAATTAGTATCCTACATGTTCTAAATTTTTATTATGATAATGGAACAAATATTATCCACTTTTTCCCCACCCATTGTAAAATGATAACTTCACTCACGCGTACGTGTGGACTACCTACTCTGGGAAGTGATGAGATTAATTTTTTCACCTTTTATTTATATTAATATTAAAAAATATAAATTTAATGAATATATATGTTGAATATGATTTAATTATTATTCTATAACATTGAATTATTATTTACCATTCCTTTATTTCATCCATCAAAAACTAAAAACAACCTTCAAGCGTACGTACTGCTTATCGTCCCCATGTATGGTATAATTAATTTTTAAATATTTATATTTCATGTTTGATATTTAAAAATATATATAATGAATATATATGATATTACTAGAATTATTAATTTTATATATATAACTTAACAACGGTCAATATTCAAGGACTAAAACTACCAAACAGAAATCCTCATTAAAATGAAGAGTTTAGACCTAAAAATGACCATTTTAATAAGGAATTGTTATCAAATGGATTCCTAAAAGTTATAAGTAAACCCTACATGAAATTATAAGAATGAAAATCATAAAGGAATTTAATTATAAAAAAATTAAAAAAAAAATCAATAGGTTAAAGAACGTTCGAATCAATTAAATCTTCAATAAAGGGACTATGTTACAATCTAATTTTTTTGTCATGATTGTTTTTTATTATGTTTCTGATGATGAAATTTCTTGATCTCACATGAATATAAAGAATTTCATTTTTCATTGGTTATTTCTAGAGATTATACACTTTCCTTGCATTTTCCCCTCTTTATGTAGTCAATATCCTAAAATACTATTTTTAAAGAAACCCAGGTATGTTTTATTATTTAGGCGGGAATATTTTTCATTAGTATCAATGTTTAATAAAAAAACATAGAACAATTTTTATTATTTTCCAATTGTTGTATAATGTAATTTTTACACATGTTTGACCTTTTAAAAAAATTAAAATTAGTCATCTTCTAATTTTAGAAACAATTTAATTTTGGAATTTTTCTAAAAATTTGAAAGCAATAATTTTCTTAATTTACACAACATTAAGTAAATTTTCAACCATCTAGACTACTCAAAGTGAAAATGGTATTTAATACAAAAAATGATTCATGAGATATCTTAAAGGAATTTATTTATGTAATATATGATTTAATAAGGATATAATCCAATAGTAACATCCTTATTATTTCTTTACATGGATTATCGCTATTAATATAAAATTTATATAAAACCCATTCATTTCCCTTCGGTTATTCCATAATGAAATGATGAAATGTTTATTAAAAAATATTTCTTTTCAAATGTTATGATATAATGAAATAGTCTTATGGCACACAGATGTATGATTTTTATTATTTGAATCATGGGACCCAAATTATATATGTCTCTAATGCATTAAGTAGATATTCACATACCATGAGACAATAAGAAATGGAATGGGGAGAGAACCCATATTAGTATGGGTTTCATTATACTATTATAGTCTTAATTGTAATCCTTGGAAAAGGTTACAATGGTTTGGGAAATGAAACCGATCATCTATTATATATATGTTAGTGATCCTTGACTACTAAGAAAAATATTTTATATTTTTATATGTATGCCATAAAATTATTTCACATGAAAATTTTATTCTCAAATGGCACATGTTCTTCGATTTTTTACCATTTATGTCTTATAAACTACCAAGATTTATTCCATGATTCTATTCTATGATATATGATATATTGGGTATGGTTTTAAAATATTAATCTCATGTTATCATAAACTTATGATCATGTTATTCATACATGACCATTTGTATATTCATTTTTTACCTTATTAAGAATCTTAGATCCCCTTTTATTATCATTATTTTCCCTCAGACATATAGAAAGATTTTAAATGTGATATTTCTAAGAAGGGTAATCATTGTGAAGAACTATGTGGAATATTAATTAGATCTCTAATGAAATTTTTTTATGTATCCATGTTTCCAAAGACATTAAATCCATAAGATTCAATTTTGGATTACAATTTAATATAATGACTATTCATATAATAATATGTTATATTTATGTATGAAATGTATGGGTTGATATTGTTAGTATCCAAGAAAATATTTATAAACTTGGAAAACTAGTATGAGGAAATTTTAGTGAGATCCCTTAGGATAATCCTATTTATAGGGGAATATACAATGTTATGGTAATGAATGAATAATGGTTTTCATAGAAAAACACCCATGTACTGATATTGTAAGTGGAAAATATTTTCCCATAGATGAATCTTTGGGTAATAACCCTAAAAGGAGTTGGTCAAGTATATTGCAACCATAATTCTAGTTCACATTGAGTGGTATATTTATATAAACCTATTTTGTCTCTCCTGAGGTATACGTTTAGGAAAATTCACATTTTCATTATCTTTGGGTAACAACCCTAAAAGGAGTTGGTCAAGTATATTGCAACCATAATTCTAGTTCACATTTAGTGGTCTATTTATATAAACCTATTTTGTCTCTCCTGAGTTATACGTTTAGGAAAATTCACATTTTCATTACAACCCATTATAAAGGAATTGAATAGATAGTGATTATATACATCCTAGGATAAAACTACGGTTTCATATGTTGAAAAAATAGGTGTCATGATTTATATATCCTATAAATTATTTTTCATGACTATATGGTTTCCATGTGTGATAATATTCCTCATAGTAAGATTTTTGGTTTTTGTCATTGGATGGAATCTAAAGTAATTGTGTTAATTATTAATATTATGTACAATGAAATGACTTCAATCTTCAGAAAAAAAATGATATGGAATATATAATAAAAAATATTGTTGATAATATAGGAGAAATTTCTCAACCTATGAATCATGATGACCTTGTATATGAGTGAAAGAGGGAATATTATTTTAATGAGCCTTTCATGATGCAATATCAAACCTCTTTTAGGGAGTCTATTAATCTAGTAGTCTCTATATAATGGATATGTACTACTGAAAATGTATTTTTCATTTTATAAAGTTAATTATATGAAAACAAAATTGGTTTTTCATATTTTAGAAGGATAAGTAGATCAATGTTGTACCATTATCATAAATACATTTCAATGTTAGAAATTTGACAACATTGAATGGATTGATTTTAAAATATTTTTTTCAATAAGTTGTTTCTCCATGTTCTTTACAAGAAAATGTATAATAAATTACTTGAGCTTGAAATATGGCTGATGATAATTTTAGTACCTATGAGGTAAATATTCACTGTATATTTGAGGTATGCTCTTGTATTATCATCATACGTGAAATTAAGGTATAATGACTCTCCAATATCTTAAAACCATTTCTCTAAACGGAGTTCTTCATAAGAGACTTTAGTAGTAATAAAGAAACAATTTTATGTGATATAATGGTAGTAATAGTGACTGGAGTTACCCAATATTACCATAGTTCTTATTAGAGAATAAATTTGAAACACAAAGGAAAATATAAAAACCAAAGAGTTAAAAAGTTAAATTTTCCATTATGCTTGATGTGTTGAAGGATTTATGGGTAAAATTGCCTCATGGTAACTAGAAAATGTTTTACTTTTGGAAAATATGGTTATCATGAAATTTAATAATGGGGTTATGGTTCTTAAAAATTACATATTATGGATATTATGCTAACTATTTCTCAAATATAAAGGTTGATGATGATTATCAATGTCAACAACCACTAAAACCATGTGGAAAATGGAAATTTCATTTAATCACTACTACTTATGTGGGTATGAAAATAGTGAGGTTGAATTTATACTGCCCATCTACTATAGAACAATTTATTTCTTATTTGATTCTAGATCTACCCACTCTTATATATATAAATATTTTTTATGGGTGTAAAAATAAAACCTTAATTATTTGATATTGAATTACTATTAAAAATCCATAATTCTATGATTATTATTATTCTAAAATTGATGATTTTCGGGGTTTTCTTCCTAGAAATATCATTATTCTCCCTCTAATTTAATTATATTTTATCTTATGAATGGATTTTCTTCCTTTACATAAATCCCATGTCAATTTACAAGTAATGGAATCAATTTTTTTTTTCGAAACAACCTATGAACCTATAAAAATGAAATGATAAATGTGAACTTTTGATAGAAATATTATCCATTATATAGTTCTTAATTAATTTTATAAAGGGGAGTTTAGCTGAGATGGTAGGGGAGAATCTCAGCATAGATGATATGATAATTATATGTGAGTTTTTGATGTATTTCCATAAGAGTGTAACAGTATTTAACCAAATCATGATTTTGAGTTTTCATTACAACTCATACCAAGATCTACACCTATTTCAACAAGTCCATATAAAATTTCCAAAATTTAGTTGAAGGAATTGAAGAAGAAAATGTACAAGATTCATTAAAAGGGATTCATTTGACCAAGAGAATCGTCATGGGTCTCACATATTCATTTTATTAAGAATAAATCTGTATCAATATGGGGATTCATTTATTATTGAGAACATTAAAATATAACAATCTAGAATAAGTAACCTTTTCATGATTTTGATGACTTGTTTTATAAACTATGTGGAGATCAATACTTTTCTAATATTTCCCCCTATTATTTATATCATCAATTGAGGGCCATGAAGGATTATATACAAATGAAATAATTACATATGATGTATGGAACCTCCTAAATTAGATTTATTCCATTTAATATTAATCATTCCCCCACTATCATAACTTATTTAATGAATAGGCTCTTTAGATATTACCTTGATCAGTTTTTGGTATAATTTATAGAAAAAATTTAAATATATTCAACTATAAAGGAAGAGGATGAAGATCATTTGAAGATTTGGTTGATTACCTTAAATAAAATGATATTATATGAAAAATTTTACAAATGTGTCTTTTATATACAGAAAAAATTAAATTTCGGGACAAATAATCTCAATCTAGGGTATAACTATGGATCCGTTAAGGATAAATATTATCAAAAAATTATCCTGAAAAACCATTGTTATTTGGATTCATTATTATATTGGTTTAGCTAGATATTATTAATTATTTGGGGAGAATATTTCAATTCTTTGTATCCTACTCACTAGGATAACTCGGAAGGGAGCCAAGTCCATTTGTACATATGAATCTGATTAAATTTTCAATGAACTGAAGGTATGGTTAGAAACTGGACCAATGATTACACAACCCTATAGTACAGTAGGGTTGGTAATCTATTATAATGTTTCAAATAAAAAACTATGTTGTATCCTTATGTAGATTGTAAAGTTTATAGGTAATCCTCACAAAAATTTATGTCCCATGATAAAATTTACTGAAATCACTATTTTGATTTTGTTGTGATTTTTTCATTAATTAAATCAGTGTATTTCCTATATATAAAATGGTGATATATATATATATATACTGATCATGAATGTTTATATAATATATTCGCTCATAATAAGATTAATTTGTGCCAGAGATAATGGTTGGAGTTACTAAAAAATTGTGATTGGTCAATATAATACTAATAAGGGAAAGAGAACAAGGTGGAATATTCAACAAGTTTATAGAATCATGCTATCTAATATATGATGAGGATAAAAAAAGAACCAATATTTTGGATTTTAAAGGATATATATATAAATATTTAACTATGGTTAAAAAAATATCTTGATACAGTTATTATTTGACCATCATCAGAATAAAGAATAAAGAAGTTCAAAAGGAAAATGCTTGGTGGAAGAAAAAGGATAGAAATCATCCAAAGTTTAACCTTGATTGTGATATAATGATAGGGTACAATGATAGTGTTTCTATTTCATCTATAATAGATCTTAATAATGGGTTGTTGGATGATGATTTTAGTTGATCATTATCTATTTATCTTGGATGTATAAATATGTACAGAGATCTAAAATAGTATTTCTGGAGGGAACACATGAAGATAGATATTGCAGAGTATGTATCTCAGTTCATGGTTTGTATGTAAGTTAAGGCTATGAGATAGATTTTTATATTTATGTAATAACCAATACTCATACTATAATGGAAATTGGGAAACATCCCTATGGATTTATTTATTTTACTCTCCCAAAAATCTGAGGTCCATAATGATATTTGGGTTATAGTTGGTATAGCATCCCGCCTTTTTATCACATAAACTCTCATTACATTATACAAAACTGAGGATCTTTAAGGTTTAGTGTCTTGGAAACCAGGAACTTAAAACATGAAAACATAAAACATTCTTCTAAAAGACTTGAAAAGCTTCTCCTCATGTTCATCCTAGGTTCATTACGGCATCACATAACCTGGGATCATACATCAAAAGAAAGGGTGAGCAGAAGGCCCAGTAAGGGAAACAAGGGAAACATTTAACATGTGAACTTGAGATACATCAACTATGTCATGAACAAGAACTTTAAGGCATGATAAAAAAAAATCATGTGGCATATCATAATAAAAATAACATTTTCATAACTTGAAGATGTGGCTACATCATTTAACATAGACAATCATGAACATATCACCAAGGTCCATCCCCAAGGTGTCATTTGAAAATTACCAAGGTTATTCACCAAGGTATCGTGAAAATTGTAATCTCTAGTGGTTACATCATTGCCCAATGCATTGGAGCGCTATCAGGGCGCACCCTTAAATTTGCCTTTATTATCATGTGAGCCACATATATCATCATCAAACATTTCATAAATAACCCACATAGCATAAAATAAATGGGTTTCATTTCATAATCATAACATTTTAAAAACTGCTTTAAAGACATGATCTTTACGTCACTTTAAACCCACGGAAAGGGAAAGCGGGTCTCATGTATGTAAATACCAGAATTGAAAATATAACATTTTGATATATATGTGAATACCCTTGTAGAAATAAGAGCTTTTAGTATTCACTTTATAACATAAAAATAATTTTGAGAAAAGAGAGAGGCATTTTGAGACGAAAATTCTGCAGCATAACGGCTATGTTTCGGGGTTTTAGAAAACATTGAAAAGAGAGGGGACATGGGTCACCCACTCAAAATTGATCCATAAAACAGTAGGGGAACAGAATAAGAAGGATATATGGGCATGGTAATGAATTTTTCAGGACATACCATTTGAAATGAAAAACATGGAAGGAAGACAAAAAATTAGATTTCTCTTATGAAAGTTCGGCAGCCTAACAGAGTTACTTAAACATCAAAAAAAATGATTTGAAAAGATCAAATAGGGTCTCTCATCATGTGAAAATAAGAGTTCAGTATGATATATATAGAGATAATTCCCCAACATAACAAAAAGTAACTTGAAAGAATTGACATGAAAGTAGAACTTCAAAACGAGAAGGGTGAAGAACCACTTAAAAATTCGGCAGCCTAACAGCGCCACTTAAAACTTCAAAATACTGAATTGAAGAGATAAAATGGGGTCTCTCATCATATGATCATAAAAGATCATTATGATAATTTAGAGATCATACCCCAACATAATAAAAAGGAACATGAAAGACTTGAATGAAAATAGAACTTGAAAACGAGGAAGGTGAAAGAATCCCTTAAAAATTCGGTAGCCTAACGGCGCCACTTAAACATTCTTAAAACGAATTGATGAGAGAAAGGGGGGGTCTCTCATCATATGAACATGAAATAGGAAGTAGGATGAATATAAAATAACATCCTCTAACATAAGAACATGGAGTATAAAAGAAATGACATAAAAGAGATTACTTGAAAAGAAAGAGAGAGGTCGGATCCCTTACCTTAAAATGTAACTCTTAAACCTCAAAGGTTGGGACCTTGAGGGCTTGGGGGAACCTTGGGAGGACTCCTTGGGAGGTAATGAGACCCGAAATTCGTTGGGAATGAGTGGGGAGTCGAATGGATGAGAGGAGGGCTTGGTATTTATAGGGAAAGTGAGGGGACAAGGCATTAATGGCCAAGGGACACCTCGCATGTGCTTTTCTCAAACCCATGTGCTCTCCCTTGGCATTTATCATGGAGTTAGGCCACATGGGGCCCCCAAAACAATAATTCATCACCCTTGGCCGGCCAACCCTTAAAAGATATCATGACATCATCATGACACAATTATGATGTCATTAAACATACCGAAACCCTAAAACTGCATTTTTACTATTCACTGAAAAATTCATCTTTCTCAGAAAAATCCCAAACTTTCACCTTAACTAAATATCAATGCTCCGATTTCAAAAATGAACTCCATTTTATAAAAATAATTTTCTAAATATTTTTAATTTTTTTTTTAAATAAATACACTATTCACCGAAAATTCATTTTTTTCAGAAAAATCCCCAAAAATTACCATAACATAATATCGATGCTCTGAGTTCAAAAATAAAGTCATTTTTATAAAAATAATTTTCTAATTATTTTTAATTAAATTTTTAATTAAAAAACTATTCATCCGAAAAAACTAATACTTGAATAATAATTTATGAAACCGTTATTTAACCATTTTATTGAATCACATTACTTAATCAAAGTGCCTAGCTTATTTTAATACTTTCTTTAAGTGAGATTACTAATCCATTTGGACACATTATTAATCCTAATCATAAAATCACTATTCATAATTTACTATTCATCAAAAATCAAGTTAATCTTATTAGACTCTAAATTTAGTACTGAACATAATTGCAGAAGACCATTTTTTGAAAATCATTACACATTTTTAATTATTTAGGGTTTACATAAACATTTTTAAAATATCCTTTTACTAAAATTCATCAAAAATATGCATACTATATTTATCCGGTCATTTCAAAATTCATAAACTTCATCATAAGAAGAAATCCCAATTTTTATTTAAAACAAGGATTACACAAGGTAGTTACGGTCTCGTTACATAGCCCCTTATAATACCAGCATAGGACCTAAGAGTAAGGTGTGCTAGGGTGATAGAAGCTTGGGGCGGCTCAGTCAACATTGCCCGAGTAGTAATTTCTATCAGTTTGAACTTCTCACGAAGGCGATTCCGTTCCAGCTTCACATGATGAAGTTCGGCTTGGATTTGATCCAGAGCAAAGCCCAATGGTGCTACCTCCTTCCCAAGCTCTGTTAGATGGGCTTCGATCGGTCCAAGACTACTAGGTGAGGTCACCGAATCTTCTTTCTATGATAATTAACCAAGATTACTTATATTTAGAGACAATAATCAAAACATTTTGTTCACAGCGGTCATATTGACCGATGGTTATATAATAGTCAAAACCCACTGATCTCATTTTAATTATAATCATGTTTATCAAATAAAACATTTTTGTTGAGTATAAAAATAAAATAAAATAACACATGAAATTAGTAAACAAGATTTATTCAAAATTTCGGGTCATTACAGTTGGTCACATTACAAAGTTGTAACTCATAATTACTACTATATAATATTTATATCCTAATAATCTATCCAGAATATACCTTATGGAAGTGGTAAGGTTTGATTGGGTACTATATTATATTATATCAGATTGTGATTTGAGGTTTATGTGAACGTTATGGAAAAGTCATTAGCAATATTTAGATACAGATTTTATTTGTAGTACATCTTATCATACTTAAATAGTTGGTTATTATATGAAAACTATTTAAACCCTATAGTATAGTGAAATATCTTATTCTTTTGAATTAACATGTTCTTGGTATCAACACCTTTATCTATTCAGGTATTTTTACAATAATAACTTTCATATGAGCATTCACGTGATCCATAAGAAGCCGTCTATAGAATGAAGGGTATATTTACAAGATTATTGGATGAAGTTAGTGAAATAAATCAATTAGGACCTCATTAAGAAGAGGAAATTTAATATAATTTGAGATGCATTTAGTATCATATCAAGGAAGCTGAGTTTTTACATAAAATTTATACTGGGAATCATCAGTGATATATGGATTTCGAAGTTGGTGAGAAAGAAATTTTTTTGAATTTATCTAGAATAAAAGGTTAATATATTAAAAAAAATAGGATATGTGAGAACTATGTATATTTTCCACTTCAATAATCTTGATTTAAAGTGGATGGTATATTTTTTCCTATAACTCCCACCAAACCTCTCTCATGTTCACTATGTGTTCCATATATCCCTCCAAAGGAAGTATATACTCAATCCATCACATGTACTTAAATCAGAGGTCATACGATTATGGGATGATATTTTCTATAAATAATAATAAATATAAATCTAGTATCATAGATAAAAATTCTATATAAAATGACTACTCACCTTGATAATATTCTCTGGTTGAATCATAAATAAAAAAAATCTACTTGGTAACTAGTGGATGTGATGAAACAATGATATCATCATTTATTATAGTAATGAAATTTTGAGGTTGAAATTTAGTTCAATGTGGTAGAATATAACACCATTATATTTTATTATATAGTTTTATATAAATAAATTGTATTTATTTGATAGTTTTCTTTGCATGAAACCCCGAGTTTAAACAAAATTTTATACATAACTAAAATATTTTTAAGTGATATTTATCTTCTACATTTTGGATTTGTGGGTATGAATAGGACTAACTAAATTGTGAATTTTTTATGGTTTATACATTTATAAATGAATTAATTGGTTTTTAATTGATTAGAAAGTTAAAAAACCATCTTAATTTAAAAGTTATGTTTTTCTAAAGAACCATTTTTTGGCATGCAATATTATTTTATCATAATATATTATATTAAACACTATTATATATTGATTTTAATTAATTTTATATCTTATTCATTTAAAAAAATTATATTCATCATGATTTTTGTCTTCTCATGGTATAAAAATATATCAAATTTTATGCATAAAATATACATTTTTATAAATGGTTTTTATCAAAAGTATCACAAATTTTCTAAAATTTATTTCAAACACATATAGAAATTTAATCATGAAAAATTTTAAGAATATTTTTATTGAAGAGATTAAAATTGATGTAAAAATTCCCTTTTATTTTTTTATTACGAATAGTAACTGTGTATATTTTTTTCAGCACGATTAGGATAAAATGAGTAAAATATGTATAATAATTAATTTAAGGAATTGAAATTTCTCTAAAACATTAATTACATCTATTGGATGAGGGTATTATAGAAATTTTCATACATTTATTAAATATATGGCCACCTTGTTCCATTTTTATTTGATTATGACCTCTATATATTTTTTGAAAAGAATAACTAAAATATTCCATTCTCTTTAACTTAATATCTATAATTTTTTTACATAACGATTTAAATATGATAAGAATGGTTATAAATTTTTATATGAAATATGAATTAATTATATTTGTAATAAAAAAAATTTATAATTTTCAGTGTTTTAAGAATTACCATAAATTCTTATGTGACCCCATCATAGTATTTATTAAATTAATAGAAAAATAAAAAAGGATTTTAATAATATTAAACATTATATTATATTGATCAAATATTGTTCTCTATAAAGTATGAAGATGAATATAAAATATTATGGATTTCTGAAAAAAAAATATTTGAATTCCATTTCATTCATGATGTTTTTAATGTCAATTTAAATAAAATGTTCCAAAAATGAAATTATTTATATTATATAACAAAAAATATTTTATATATTGATTTAAAATTCATAAAAAATGTATTTTTATACAATTAAATGGTATATGGTTGAAAATATCATCCATAGTCCATTTAATAATTACTTTACTTTCTATTGTATCATTATTTCCCCTTAAAGTTTAACAAATATTAATATCACTATTATTGTAAAAAATGTTTATGGGTGTTAAAACCAAATTACATGGGTAAAAAAAACCAAATCATGATGAAAATTTGTTAGATAAGATTATTTAGACTCATTCTCATATTATATTCAATTTATATAAATTTATATCCATTTTACGTGAAATTTAATTTATGTTAGTTTAATAATTTAAGTAATTAAAGAGTTCCCATGCCCACATTTATAAAAGAGAAAAAAATATCCTATTTTACTAAAACCATTTATGCCTTCTATATATAATGAACCAGACATAACAAAAAATTATATTACATAATTTTAGAATAATATTCCACACATTACAAAAATACATACCTAAGGACCATAATAGTTAAGTGTCTTTGCAAACACAGAACACATTATTCTAGTTTGGTGAAAGATCTTCAACATCTCCCTCAAAGATCATCCCCATTATCACTACAACATAAAATCATTCTTCGTAACTTGGGGAATGGAAACATTAGAAAGGGGTTAGCTTAAATGTTCAGTAAGGGTAAATAAAGGAAACACATAATCATAACATGAACATAAGGGTATGAGAACCTTAGCATAACATTTGAAGAATATTCATTGCATATCAAAGATCATAATCATGAGGCATGGAATAAGGATTAGATATTCATATGAAATGAATCATAAGATAATCAAGAACATGAACCATCTGATCATAACATAGGAAGTAGGCATAGACTTGTGGATTACTGATAATTCGATAAAATCATTCCCTATAAGTCAATGCTCATTGTAAATACATATTAGGGAACATCATGGGGACTATGCCTACTAGGTAGGAAACATCACCATCCATAGTAATAGTACATTCCATGTAATATATTTGGTTCTCACATAATTTTTTTGGATTAGATTTCCCCATATTCCTAGAGTGGATCGGGTTTTCCCATTTTCCCATAGTGGATCGGGTTTCCCCATCATCCTATAGTAGACCAGGATGCACCCATTTCCATATTGTGGATCAAGTTAATATACTTATTTCCTAGCATTAAATAATGATATATACATATATATACCCAATTAATTTGAGGAATATATATTTATCACCCATCAAATAATAAAATCATACATACGTGTGCCACAGGACAATGAAATTTTCATCATATCATGACCCATAAAAAGTGATGGGTTTCATAAAAATCATATCATAACCCATTAATTTAAATTTTTATCATAAAAATTTCATCATATCACTACCTATATAAAATATATAGGTTTTATAATCATTTCATCAAATCATAACTTGTGGAAAGAGGTGAGTTTCAAAAGCATATAACTCGTGGAAGAGAAACACGAGTCATAAACATCATTCCATAAATATATAAACCATTTATGGAAGAATATAAATGGTATAAAAGGATCATATAACCATTAAATCATAAACCATAACTAATTATTTCATCTTATATAGAAATGTTTTTTGAAATATAACAGGTAACATTTCTTTAGGAAAATAGACTTTCTTTGAAAACATTTTTCATAAAACCATTTCAAAAATCATTTTCTTATAAAGAAATAATTGAACAATAATTTAAAACATTTCACAAGGAAAATATATTTTACTCTTTGAAAAATATTTTTTTTAAAAATATGAATATTGAAATCATTTTTATTTTAAACGTTTTTTTAAAACATATAATTCAATCATAAAAATATTTTTAAAAGATTTTTCTCTGGAAACACCTTGAAGACTCATAAAAAATATGGAAAACATTTTGAAAACCTATTTTCTGACAAAATACATTGAAAATATAAAAATAAATCTTGAAATAATTTTAAAAAACCTTTTCTACAAAATAGTTTATAAAAACTATGATGAAAGCTTGAAATAATTTAAATCCTTTTCATTGAAAACTACCATTTGAAAACATATTCGTGACACTTTAAAAAACATTTTAAATAGAATATTTTTTTGAAAACAATTATCTTTGAAACCCAATTTCAAATATAAGAATTTACATAATATTAGGAATAAAATTTATTTCAAAATATACTTTTAAACTTATGAATTAATATTCAAGAAAATTATGGTCATGGTGGTGGGTAAGTTTGTACATACTGAACATTCCTTTTATGGATTAAAAAGTTTAGAAATTTTACTTAATTGGAAAATAAAAAGAATGTTAAATTTAAATACATTTAATTAAAAGGTAAAAATGGGATAAAATTTCATTTAAATATTATTCTAAAACATTTTGGAAAACTTTTTTATAATACATGGTTTTTTGAATAAAACAAATTTCTCAATAGAGAGAGAGACAAAGTTTTATTTTCTTAAAAACACTTGATTAATTTTTCTAAGTTCCAAAGAGTGGAAAAATTGAACCAATATATTAATATAACATGAATAAAATAATCAGAATAAAATTTATGAGTGTTCTTAAGATATTAATCGAAATATTTCAATAATGGTATCATTATCATAAATAATCCCTCTAAACGATGAAATTATAGAAATAAACTATTATGACATTGGTTGCATTGACTCATAATCCACATTAGATAATAACATTGACTGGATCATAAACTATACTGAAATAATTATATTCATGACATAAAATTTCAATGGTAAGTATATATTCCACATACAAAAATATAGGTGCATAACATCACATATATCTCAAAGAAGGCAAATTGAGACAAAAATTAATTTATAGATTTGGTAACATTTGAACCATTGAACCCCTAAAATAAATATAATCTTATGGAAATTTCAATAACCATAAATTTATTTATAATAAGGATATATTATGTTCATGGGAAGTATATACACCACACAAAAAAATAGTAGTGAATAAGGCTTAATTAGATCTGAAATAAAAGTGATATGAGAAAACCATTACTACTTGTGTAACTTTAGAATCGTGATCCCCATGAATGAATAAAAAAAATTAATGAATTTAATATAATTGATTAAATTAAATTAATTATATAAAATTTCAAAGGTATATATACACTCCGCACAAAATAAGTGAGTGGTAAATATGGCATGTATATCATGGAATTAAAATTTGAGATTAAATTCCCTAACCTTAAGTCTTGGCCTTCTTCATACATGATTAAACATTATATATAAAATGTAAATGTCTATTATAAAACTAAAACAAAAAAAATATTCCTTCATATAATACCTTATATGTTTCACTTATGATTTTTTATTACCCATTTAATAAAAATTCCATGTTAAAGTAATGTTTCGGGTAACAACTTCTTGGTTTATCTTATAGGTTTGGACTTCTTATTCTTGATCCTCTTACGTAGATCTTGATTTTTTTCATTTCCACAATTTAAATCATGATTTATATTTAATATCTTTTTATTATATAAATATATATAATAATCTATAAAATATATAAATATGACATGGAATACACCAATCATAGAGACTGAAGGTCGTACGTATGTATGAATGGTGTTTCTATTTTCTTTTCGTATTGAAAGAATGAAAGTAAATAACATATATATATATATATTATCATTCCTGTATAATTAATATTTCATATATATCATATAATTTTACTAAATCAATCCTTAATACATTCCATGTAGAGTGTGAACGAATCACTTCGCTTTGATGAGGTGGTAGTCCACACGTCCATAAACAATGTTATCGTATTTACATAAAATGTAAATCATGAAGGTATGTTCCATATTTTAACTTCATATAAATAATAGGATCATGAATTATCATATATTTCACATATTTTTTTGTAAATTTTTCCTTAATACATTCCATGAAAAATATGAATGAAACACATCGCTTCGAGGATATGGTTGTCCACATATCCGCAAATGATGTTATCGTATTTACACAAAATGGAATGCTTGATGATATGTTTTATATAATTATTAAGTAAGAATAACGAAATAATAAATATAATATATGTCATATAAAATTAGTGTGTCCATATTAATTCATGAACATGATATGTTTTATTGGAATAATGAACAACACTGTTTCATGAGGTGGTAGTACACCATACACACAAATGGTAAGTTAATTAACCATTTAATGGAATTGTGGATAAGTGTTTCCATAACACATATTATATAAACATATTATTATAGTTATGATAATTTTTTTATCATGCATACAATTAATAATAATATTTTAGGGGTGGATAATGGAAATAAAATGAAATAGATTGAGGAAGGATGTTACCTCTTTTTTTGGGTATCTCCTTTTAGTTTTCACGAAAGGGATTCCTTGGTTGGATTTCATCCAAAACAGATGATTATTTGTTGTATGTATGTATTTTATGAGGCTATTTGGGTTGGTTTTGGCTAAGAAAATTGGATTTAGAGATGTGAGGAAGTGAGGTGGAAAGTTCCCTTTTATAGTGGAGGAGGAATGGCATTTTTGTAAATATAAAAAGGTAATAATTATTGATAGAACTCTATTATATAATGGGCATAATAATATCCCAAATTTGATAAAATAGGAAATTGGAAAAATTATGGAAATCCAATGGATTTTTATAGGTTTCATGGTCATTTTTCATCTTCTGATTCATGTTTAACCATTAAGTAAACTAATTTTTCCATTAACCACTATAATTAATATTAATTACATTCTATAATATTTTTGTACAAAAATTAAGTTGACCTTATTATAAATTATAATTTATTCTAATTTTAAATATTTAATCCATTATTTTAAATTCTAAAAACTTGAGTGGTAGAAATTAAATTATAATTAACCTCATAGACGTATCGTGATGATAGTTTTTTAGGTGAAAAGGATAAAAGTGTGAATTGTTTATATATCTGATTTCAATGGGAAATTGGTTCTAATAAATTATATTGGATACATTGATGTATAACTTTATGAATTAACTTTATAACCAAATTAAAATATAATTTAACTATATAAATAAATAACATGATAATAGAGCTTTGAATTAAAATACATTATCTTCTATTATTCATTCAATAATGAAATATTTTAAATAAATACTAATTATTCCCCCCATGTAAATTTTAATATTACTCATTCAAAAATGATGTTTATATTTATATATATAAATTATAAAAGATTAGAAACAAGATTTAAAATATTTTCTCCACTAAAAGGAGGTAAAATTAACTTTTAGAAAAATACATTTCCTTATTCATAAAATTTAAGTCATTCTTATCTCTTGTATAGAAGAACCATAAGATTTAAATAGTTCAATAAATACAATATATATATATATATATTTATTTAATTAAAACAATTTATCGATAGTGTATTAATTAATTTATAAATGTATACCTCATTTGATATAGTTTTCCAACAAAACATTTTCTGTATTTTCAAACGGATTTTACTTTCATTTCTAATTAATTGGTCACCAAATAATTATTCTTATATACATATGTAAACCATATTTTCATAATTTAATTAATTATATTTTTATCTTCCATTCAAATGGATATTTCATAACTATAAATAATAATATTAATAGTATATTTTAGTTTGGTGAAACTCAATCTTTTCTGTGACATAAGCTATTGAATGAATTAGGCATTATGTGTAAAAAAATCCAAAAATAGTTTTTTTGTATCACAAGAAATTATATGTGTTTTATGTAGTTCAATATTAACTTGGTATTGTGTGAAATGAAAGTAAAACATAGTGATTTCGAATAACACAGTCAGTATTCATTATTGTGTTAAATGAAATATATAAAAAACATTAATTGGAAATAATCTCATAAAATCTCAGGGTGTTACATTTTACCCCCATTAAAATGAATTTATCCCTTGAATTTCATCTGGGTTTTCAAAGTTTTACCACTTTAATTTTAGTTTCATAGAAACCCAAATCATAAAAATGAATACTAAAACTTCCTTTAAAAATTGGAAGTTGGAAAGATAACGATTACCCAACACAACTCATAACTAGGAATTCACATAGGAGAACGTAGATAGGATGTGAAAACATTAAAATAGATGAGAAATATAACTATAATGTTCTAATGGAGAGTGATAGAGACCATGGATATGATAAAGTTAGAAATCACAAATCTATAACCCAAAGAGGATTGAAAAAGATTATTAATATCGTTAAAAATGATGATAATATTAAAACATTTTATTTCAAGGCCCTTTTTCAAAAGGTTGATGAATTTTCATTAAAAGATATACATAAATGATTTCTAGACATCCTTACCCATTATTGTTCCATGATCAATTTCCACTTCATATATTACACAAAAAAAGTTAATGTGGATTTTTCATTCCAGAATGAGTAATAGATCAAGAGATCTCTAAATTGAATGACAGGTCATTAAATATGTCATTATTATAAAATATTGTTAGAATAAGTTATCCAATATGCATAAATAAACATATGTAATTATAATACTTTAGTATATAAAACATTACAAGATGTTTAACATAAAACAAATCCATTATTGTTTGACCTTATAACCCTTTCTAAAGATGGAAGACCAAAACCATAGAAATAAGGTCAATATATTTCTCAATATCTTTGTAACATTTATCCTCCATATATCATAAATTATATCATTGTTGTAAAATTTCAAACATGTTAATACCCCCCATCATATATTCTTTTGAAACATTGTAATAACTTGAATTACAATAAAACCATTTGGAAAACTGGATGCTTCCTTATGACAATGATTACTAGATATAATCCTTAAATACTATAATGATTTAAACTCCACCCATGATATCAAAAACCTATTTCTCTAAAAAAATTCCATAATAAGTCCCAATGTAATCATTACCATCCAATTTACTTATTCATATACAAAATATCTTTTTTAAAACGTCACTATATCAACATGAGGAACATATTAAGGATTATATATCTGTTTATCATGTGTTTCCCCTGAATATCATCTTTACATTAAATAAATTTTCTAGTCCATTGGATCCCTTAAAATATTCTGATAAATCCTTAGTGAAAATCAGAAATTAATAAATCCTTATATAATCCATAAATCTTGAATCCAAATAAAAAAACACTTTGATTACTCAACTACATCCTTAATTCATTAATGAGGCTACCTCATCCTATTCCTTAATAAGTATTTCCATTCACATTCACTTTTAGTATCATCTTCATCATCAATATAACCCTTACATGAACCACCATGCTACTTATATTCATGTGATTTCTACTTAGGAAATTAATTTGTATAATTATCATTCATTCCATATATAAAACATTCAACTATTTATAATACCTTATAGAGGCCAATAGATTAATTCATTACATCAATTGAAAATTTTCATTTTCTAATAAAAGTTACTTTATCTATGTCCTTTTACATTGTCAAAACATCTTATTATTCCCTAAATTAATTCATTTTGGGGTTTCTTCCCACATTATTAACATAAAGGAAACCAAATCTTTATTCCTCCATGATCTCCATTACTAGAATATTAAGAAAACTCTTTCTATCCAAACCCTGGCGAGTCTAAGAGTTTATTAAGGTATACATTTTTAATGATGTTCCATGAAAATTTATTACACATGGTCACAACATCCATCAATCCAGTGACCAGACCGTTCGACTTCATATCAATAAATTGTCTATAACACTTAACATTAATACAATTAATTCATGTTCCCAATGTTGATTATAACTAGAAATCATATTGTGAGGAACACTTATAAAAGTATAAAACCATATAATCTAGAAAAAAACATTTATAGGATGTCTATGTTTTGACACCTTCTTTTAAATATAAGGCACCGTAGGCTTACTGTTAGATATATTCCTAGACATATCCTTATAAATATCCCTAGGGGTATCACTAAATTTTTCATATACTAGTTTACAATTGTTTAATAATCCTTCCCTTTGATACCAACTATAATGAAAATTTACTAACATACATGGATATTGCATCATTTTGTATGAATATTCCATACATTACAAAAATACATGCCTAAAGATTGTAGTAGTTTAGTGCCTTTGGATATAAATGACACATTATTATAGTTTGGTGAAATATCTTCAATATATCCTTCAATAATCTTCCCCATTAGTAATCAACATTAAAAACATTCTTTATAACATGGGGAAAGTAAACAAAGAAAGGGGTTATATAAAATGATCTATAACAGTAAATAAAGGAAATTATTAAGTATAACATGAACATAAGGTTATGATAACATGGGAATAAAATTTTAAGATTATAAGATTCATATCAATGTTTATAATCATGAGACATGGAATAAATATTGTTGGTTCATAAAACATGAATCATAATATAATAAAAAAATAAAGCATGTGAACATATCAAAGGTATAAGAAATAGGCACGTGGTATACATATAAATATAAAAACATTCCTTATAAATCAAGGATCGTTGTTAAAAAATATCAAGGAACTTAATAGGGGTTACACCTACTCGACAAGAATCAACACTATCCCCATTAATAGTATTTTACTTATAAAGGGTTGGGTTTCCTTATCTGAACATAGTGTATGGTTATTCCTCATCTTCCCGTAGTGGATTTGGTTTCCCCATCATCCATAGTGGATTGGGTTTCCCCGCCTTCCCATAGTGGATCAAGATGTAGTTGTTCCCCATTGTGGATCAAGCCTATATAATTTATAACCATCAATATCTCATTCAATATAAATCCTTACCAAATTAATTGGAAGGAGATATAGTGACCCCATCATATAATAAAATCATACATATGTGTTTTATAGATAATAAAACATTCATCATATCATGGCCAATAAAAAGAGATAGGTTTCAGAAACATAGTATCATAACCCATGAAATTAAATGGGTATCATAAACATTTCACCATATAATTACCTATGGAAAATATATATGATTCATAATGATTTCATCAAGGAATAACCTATGAAAAGAAGTTGGTTTCAAAATCATATAACTCATGGAAGATAAATGGATGTCATAAACATCATTCCATCGAAACATAAACTATTCAAGAAAGAATATGAATAGTATTCTTGGATCATATCCCCATTAAAGAATAAACTATAACTATGTATGACATATTATATACATGATTATTTTGAATGATCTCATCTAACATTTCTTATGTAAAGTAGAATTTCTTCAAAAATAGATGTCATAAAATCATTTCAAACCTTCTTTTCTTATAAATAAATACATAAAATTTCATTTAATACTTTTCAGGAGGAAAATATATTTTACTATTTGAACATTCCTTTTAAATAATATATTATTTTGAAAACCTTTTTCTTTTAAAATATATTTTTAAACATATAAAGACATTCTGAAAATATTTTTAAATCATTTTTCTTTGAAAACACAATGGAAACTCATAAAAAAATATTGAAAATATTTTAAAAACATTTTTCGTTTAAAAGTAATTGAAAACATAAAAATAAGGGTTGAAATAATATTAAAAACCCTTTTAAAGATAATTTATTTTAAAAAAATGAATAAATCTTGAAATCATTGATATCCATTTCAGTGAAAATAATGTTATGAAAACACATAAGTGAAGCTTAAGGACAAATTATTAAAAATATAAATTTTTTTAAAACCATTGTTTTTTAAAAAATATTTTAAATAAAAAAACATCTATAATATTAGGAATAAATTTTATTTAAAAATATACTTACAAACATACAATGTAAGCTTCAAGGGAATTATGTTCATGATATAGGGTAAGTCAATACACACCGAACATTCCATTTGTACCATAAAATGTTTAGAAATGTTCCTCAATCCAAAAATGAAAAGAATATTCATTTTAAAACTACTTCAGAAAAGGTTAAAACATGGTGAAAAAATTCCTTTAAACTTAATAGTAAATAATTAACATTTTTGTAAATTATGTTTTTTTAATACAAAAAATTTCCATCTGATATGAAAGATGATGTCGTATTTTCATAAAAACGCATGAATAATTATATTAAGTAACAAAGAGTGGAAAATTGTATCAATATATGAAGATATCTAGAATAACCCGTGTATAATAAAGGTCATGAGTGTTCTTGAGATATTGATCATAATATTTCAGCAATGGTATCATAATCATAAATAATCCTAATAAATGATGAGATTGTAGAAATAAACTATTACCACATTTGTAACCTTGAATCAAAATCCACATGATATAATTAAATTAATTTAAGAATAAAATAACATGAAGGAATTATATTCATGATATTACATTTAAAATGTCAGTATATAAACCTCATAGAACAATATAGGCACAGAACAAGGAAAGTATCTCAAAAAAGAAAAATTTAGACAAAAATTACTTTACTGATTCATAAAATTAGGAAACATAAACCACGTGAAATAAAGATAATAAAATGGATATAAAAATACTCATAAATGTATTAATAACAATCATATAATATATTAAAGGTCCCTACATACACCATACAAAATAAATTATATTTTAATAAGATATAATCCTCACAAAAATAAAAGTGAGATGAGAAAACCCATACTACTTGAGTAACTATAGAATCATCATCTCCCTGAATAATAACATAAATTATAGATTTTAATATCATTAAATAAATTAAATTAATCATATAACATGTTATAGGTTAGTATACACACAACAAAAAATAAGCATGTGTTGAATATGGCATGTATCTCACAGACAAAAAGTGAGACGAAATTCCCTTAGTATATTTCATGGCCTTATTCATACACATTAAAACCTCATATATAATAGTTATATTTTTATTATACATATAACATATAAAAATATTAATATATATCATATCATACATTATTATATTATGATTTTATATTACCCTTTTACCAATAATTCCATCTTTAAGTAACGTTTCGGGTAGTAACTGCTTTGTTTATCGTAGGTGTTTTGACTTGTTATTTTGGGTCCTCCTAAATAAATAGTTATTTACTAGTTTAAATAATTTAAAAAATATATATTTATATAACATATATATTCATATTATAAACAAATAAAATAATCTATAAAAATATAAATATGAAATGAAATACACCCTTCATGGGGACGGTAGGTCCTTTATACACATGGACATTATTTCTATTTTCTTTTCATATTGAAAGAAATAAATTAAATGGTATATATGAATATATATTATCATTATAGAAGAATTATTATTTCATATATATTATAAACGATTAATAAACCTAACCTTAATACATTCCATGTAAATTTTGAACGAATCGCATTGCTTGGAGGAGGTAGTCCACACGACCAGAAACGAAGTTATCATATTTACCTAAAATGGAGAGAATGAAGGTGTGTGTTATGTAAAAAATATAGAATATTAAAATAATAATAAATATCATATATATCGTATATATTTTTAATAAAACCATCCTTAATTCATTCCATTCAATGTGTGAATGAATCGCATCACTTTAAAAAGGCTGTAGTCCACACGTCTGTAAATGAAGTTATCGTATTTACTTAAAATGGAAGTCATGATGGCATGTATTATATAATAATAACATAATCATAATTAAATAATAAATAATACATATTTCATATAAAAATAATACTTCTGTCATAAATCCCATCCATGATATTTTCTAAAGGAAAAAATGAACAAAATCATTCTGAGATGAGGTAGTTCGCCATACAAATGAACTGTAAGTTTGTTACCCATTTGATGGAATTTTATGTAATTATTGGTATAAAAATAAATTTAAAAACTTATAAATAAATTTAGGATACTAATTTTATTATTTAATGATGTAATAAGAATGTTTTAGGGTGGATAATGAAAATAAAACCACATAGTTTGAAGAAGAATATTACATCTTTTTTGTGTATCACCTTTTGGCTGGCACCAAAGGGCTTCCTTGGATGGATTTATTCCCAATGGCATGATTCTAGGATGGAATGAGGGAAGTTGGGTGGATATTTGGGAATGTTTTTTCTGATAAAACTTCCTATAGTGGTGTAAATATTTTCAGGGAGGGTGAGTTCACTTTTATAGTGGGGAAGAATGGCATTCTTGTAAATATAAAAAGGAAAACACTATTTATAGGTCTCCCTTACATCATGGGCCTCCAATAATTCTCAAAATTAGATAAAAAAAGATAATTGGTTGAAATATTTCTATCCAATTTATTTTTAAAATTTTCTATGTAATTAAGCCTCTTAAGATTAAATATTAACCATTAGGTAAACTAATTTTTATCTTAATTACTGTAATTAATTTTAATTAATTTGATGACTATTTTTGGTCAAAAACAAAGATGAACTTTTCATAAATTATAAACTATTATTATAAAAAGTATTTTTCCATTTTTATAAATTATAAACCCATAAGTGGTAGATATTAAATTAGAATAAATCATGCATATGTATCATGACAATGAGTTTTTAAAGTAAAACATTGAAATGTTTGAAATGTTTTTTATATACAATTTCAATGTGAAATTGGTTCCAATTCCCTAAATTATATTAATTTATATATAATTTATCTAAATTTACTTTAAAATAAAAATTAAAATATAATTTAACGATAGAAATAATTTATATGAAAAAAATAATTTTTAACTAAAATTCAGTATTTATTCACTATTCATCCAAATATGAAATATTTCAAAAAAAATAAAAAATGCACCAAAATAAATTTTTATTTCATAATTTAAAAAATTCATTTTTTTCAAAAAACTAGTAAAATTTCCAAAATAAATAATTAAAATATGTTCTCAATTAAAAGGAAGTAAAATTTACTTTTTTGAAAAATATATATTTTTATTCATTAAATAGGATGCATTCTTACCTTGTATATAGAAAACACATAAGGTGAAACTTTAATAGTTAAATAAATATAATATATATGTGATAAAAATAATTTATCAAGAATTTATTTCTTTAAAACTCATTTGATATAGTTTCCCATAAAAATATTAACTATATTTTCAAATAGATTTTACTTTAATTTCTATTTAATTGGTTATAAAATAATTATTCTTATATGCATGTGTAAATTGTATTTTCATAATTTAATTAATATTTATTTTTAAATTTAATTTGTAATGATAGGTTATTTCTATAAATAAAAATATTAATATTATATTGGTGTTTGGTAAAACTTGGCCTTGCGTGTGACACAAGCTTTCTAAATAATTCAGGATTATGTATAATAGAAGACAAACATAGTATTGTGTATACCGAATGATAATCTATGTGTTTTGTGTAGTGAAAAATTAAATTGGTGGTTCATGAAACAGAATTCAAATTTAGTTCTTTTATACAAAACAATATATATTCATTTTTTCATGAAATGAAAAATATCCAAAAGATTAAATTAGTTTAAAATAAAAATTACAAATCTCATAGCGTTACACTATATTCATAAATATCTACCATAATAACATAAGATATCCCTTTTAAAATCCTATATAATCCTTAATTTTTAATATATCATCCCTTTAACTCTAAATGTGAAATCCAACACATGATCCTCTATGAAGCGGTATAAATCCTAAACAATCATTTTGAATTTTATTTCTTTTCAAACATCCTATAAATTCATTGTATCAATTATTAAATAATTAATTAATTTTATTATATATTATTAATTTTTTTGAGAATCTAATAACCCTTATCCAAATTTTTTCCACCTATTTGAAAATTAAATTTCCACTCATGTGTATATTTGGACTACCACCTCCACGAAGTGATGTTATTTATTTTTCACTTCTTCTTTACAAGAATGATAATAAGGAATAATTTAAGGAATATATATGATAAATTTTATATAATTATGACTCATTAAAGGTGAATTATTATTCTCCTTTGTTCATTCCATCATTTAAAAAGTGAAAATAGCATTCTGACATACATACGTCCTATTGTCTCCTTGAACGGTGTAATTCATTTTTCTATCTCTATATATTTGTTCTGAATCTCAATATATATAATGAATATATATTATATTTAAAACATAATTAAAAATATATATAATCAAACCACAATCATTGTAGAAGTCTGAAAACAATGGAATCGAAATCCTCATGAAAAATTAAACAGTTAACTAGAGAGAATGAGCATTTTAGTAAATAATTGTTAATAAATGGTTGTTGAAATGTTATAAGTGGAAAATATATAATATTATAAGTATGTAAATGACTTTTTTATATAATTATAATATGTTTAAATTTATTATAAAATAGGTTAGAGATCTTTTTTTAAATTCAATCATTAGATAAGGGTTTTATGTTATAATCTCATTGTTTGATGGGATTATTTATAATTAAGTTTCAGATAATGAAATTTAATGATGTACCTCTCAAGAATAAATTTAATTTTCATCTCCTGTAGTTATTAATAAATATTAAATTTTTTCCAATAATTTTATTCTATTTATGTTCTCATGATAAGGAATAATATTTTATGGAAAACTGACTATGGATTACAATTCAATCCGGAAAAATTTTCAACCGTGTCTATGTTTTCTAAAAAACATTTCAAAATTGATTTTACTATTATCCATTTAATATTTAAATCCATTTTTACCAATCTAACAATGTTAAAAAATTATTTAAATTTTATCTTCAGGTTTTTTTAAATGATTATTTTTTTGGATTCTTTCTTAAAAGTGAGAGGGAAAATGTTTTAATGTGCACGACATGAACAAAATATCTCATCATCATGACATGTCAATAAATTGATTCGTCCAATATATGTTTTGAAGTATATTTTAAAAAAATATTTTTCATTAATATTTTTTAAAATTTGGAATTCAAATAAGTTATTTAAAATTTAAAATAGTATTTTCCACAAGAAACATTTGAAGTGATCTTCTAAAAAAATTATTTTATATAATAATTTTTTGGGATATCATTAAATTATACCATAATTTTTAGTTCTCTAGATTTATTATTATTATGTTAAAAATATTTTAATGAAACCTGATTAATTTACATTGGATATTGAATGATGAAATGACGAAATGTGTATGAATAATTTTTTCCATTCAAAATTTATGATATGATGAAATTATCTTGTGAAACATATATGTATGATTTTCATTATGTTATAGTAGTCCCCACATTATATATCCCACCAATGCATTAGGTAACGATGGATATCTCATGAGATAATAATGACTATAATGGGGAGTGAACACTATTCATTAATGAACATTTTCTATTATAATAGCCTTTTGAGTGAACCTTCACTAAGGATACAATCATTTGGGGAGTGAACCAGATACACTATACTATTCTTGGTAGTGAACATTAATTACTAAGTAAAGGATTTTATATTCTTATGATTATGCATTGAATTTATGTTTTAGGGAAATTTTATGCTCTTATGGCTAATTTTCATTGACTCAATTATGATTTATATCAAATGAACTGCCAATATTTTTGACATGATTCATGTTTGTGATCAATGATATGCTGGGAATACTTTTAAAATGTAAATATCATGTAATCATAATCTAATTCGCATGATATGATCATTTTTTCATGGATGTGTTCATTTTTTACCCTTAATAATCATCTGATATCACTATTTTATGTTTCCTAATCTCCGAATATGAAGAAATATTTTACATATGATATGACTAAGATGGGTTATAGTTTATAAGAACTACATGGGTGATGATGTAGATCTATTATGAATATTTTTTATATATCCATTTCTCCAAATAAACTAATCCTATATTATTCTTGTATGGATCGTAGTGTACTTTAATAAATAATCTTCTAATTAGATTTAATATTTATGTATGAAAAGTTTGGGACACTATAAAACCATAGGTATCAGATTAGTATTAGTGATATAGGATCATAGATGAAGAATAATATTCAGTGTGATTCTCAACAAACTCTTAGTGAATGAAATTCAAAGATATAAAGGGATAAGAAAAAAAGGAAACCATGTACCTCTATCAAAACACTGCACATCCTAAGGATCTATATTTAACATAAAATACATCATGGTAAAAATTACATCACCCCTACCTCAAACCTCCATTATTTAAAAATTCCATGGAATCAATCAAAAATTCTATTAGCTCTACCATATATATACAATAACCTAGTATATATATGGTATTCCTTAATTAAAACATTGATACTGAGGTAGTATCAACCTTATATTTCTTAGAGTTATTGTAACTATGATGAAAACTAGACTAAAACTATTATGGGTTTTGTTTACTATATTATATCCCCTTATAATATAATCCATCAAAATTTTCCAACATTATTTCATTTTCTACCTATTTTTATATTCAGCGTTCTGAATGTACTATTACATTATCATGAAGAATACCATTTGTGTCTATGAAATTATTATATGATTCGTAATTACTACTATATAGATCCTCATATAAGGGATGATTCATTGATAATATTCATTGTAATATCAAAATTTCATACCTTCAATATATTTGGTGACCAAATTTTGAAACTACGATGAATACAATCAATATTATCTCCAAAAAATATTTTAATTACTTATAAAATTGATTATATTAAAATAAAAGGAAATTTGAAAAGAAACTAATTAATTTTGAATATTATTCACTACACCATATATCATAAAATAATTTATCCCCCTTACAATTATTTTCCCATAACTTCTTTTGGGTTGTAAATTGATAGTTGGTTTACCGAAAATTGATCATGGTGATCACAAATATTATGTGACTATACCACTATCCAAGACTAAAAATAATCTTCATCCTGAAATAAAATACTATTATTAGTTATACATTATCATAATATGACTATAGTTTATACCTTACTACAACATGATACTCAACTTCCATTTTCTAAATATATTAATCATCTTTGTTTCAATAAAATTAAAATTAATAATTATATGATATTCGTATTAGAAAAAACAAAATTGAATATTAATGGGTTATGTTTCATAAAATTAATTGATTAAATCATTTTAAATGTATCAAATTTTTATGATAGATAATTATATGGTGATTCATGGAATTTTCATAAATTTGTAATGGTTTTATTTTGAGAAAAATAATGTACCATGGTAAAACATTATATGTTTTGGTTATTCAGAGGTTTTAGAGAAAATGAAGGAGATTTTATGGTGTATAATCTATATTTTCTTAGATAATCTATTTTACATCATTATGTAAATCCATATAGTGGATTACTCAATGATTTTAATGAAACATTGTAAAATATTTGTTACTGATAATATTTGTAGAATTTTTCCCATAGTTTATATGTTAAGTTGGATGATGATGAAAAATATAAAATTTTAATATATTATGACAAGATTTATAGGAGTTTATTGATAGTTCATTGATAGATATGTTAGTTTAAATTTCATATAGAGAGGAAGATCATTATTTTCTCCATGGTAAAGTATTTGTTTTATACAATCACTAATCAATATGGGGATGAACTCATGGTTATTTTCAAAAGGTTGAATTTTTATCAAGAGAAGTCACAAGTGTTTTTTGGACATAACCACATAATAAAAGGTCAATTATATATTAAATTTATTGATATATTTTAACAATAAATTAATGAAATGGATAAACAGTCAAAAATTCCTATATTTCGCTACCATGGATTTCAATGTGAATGGTTTGACAACTACACCACATCATGTTTTGTGGTAAAAGTATATATTTTATCCCTATCCTGTATCAAAATTTAATAACTATATAGTATTATAAAATTAAAATAAATCAATTATTATTTTATGGGATTAAATCATATTTTATTTCAAAAAATAAATTGTGATGTTAATAGTAGTTATTAATGATCGAGTAAAGATATTAATTTTTAATATAATATTTCTTATTTGAGTAAAACATTGAGGCCTAGAAAATGTTAAAATAGATTGTATGAAATATTTTAATTAATGCATATAGATAAAAGATAGTCAATAAATTCTAGAAATTTTTTACATCAGTAACAACCCTTATAATAAATCACATATTTCCTAAATATTGGCAACTATATTATTCTCCCAATATATTTTGGGAAAAACCATGTCTATATAACATTAATACATATGAAAATATTCTCATACTCCCTCAAAATTCACAAGAATTTTTATAAATAATAGAGGGTGTCCTTACAAATTATTTCCATAATTATCCAATTAACAAGAATAAAATGTATGTTATTATCAACATGTAAAAGATTGAAAAAATTATAAAATGTATATAGATAAATTATTTATAACATCTCCAAATTTTCAAATGATGAAAATCATGTTTGATAGCATATATGACATGAAATAAAATCATATAATATAATGTAACTCCAAAATACATTAGGATAAATTAATTTTTAATTAAATTCAATGTCTTCGATATCTATTAATGCATGCAACACCAGGTTTGAATGAAACAAGATTCTATATTAAAATAGTACTATCTAAACCTTACCATTATAACATATCTGTTAAGTTAGTGAGTATGAATATTTGTATCAAAATTATGAAACTTTTATGTTCTAAATGTGTATAAAATAAATTCAGTGGTTATATATTGATTATAAATAAAATAATAACAATTTGAAAGAGAAATAAATGTTTTCGGAAGAACTATATTTTTTTGAAAGGACGATTAGTCTTGTATTGTGAAAATTAATTGAAATAGATTTTTAAAAAATATAGAAGTTTTATTTTAAAACATAAACAATATTTTTTATATAATAATTTTAAAATTAGATATGGGTGATTTTTTTGGATTTTTTTGAAATAATTCATTTTTTTATGAATAGTGAAAATACTAAATCTTACTTGAAAATATCCTTTTTTGTTTATAATGATTATAAAAGTTATGTCATATAATTAATTACTTTTAAATTAATAATTTTTAAATTATAGATATATTAATAAAATTTAATCTATTGGAATCATTTTATTTTTAATTTTTTATATAAATGGTTTGTAATATTTTGATCATTTTCTATTTGAAAAAATGCTTTCTTATCACATTTAGGGGATTTATTTTAAATTAATTTATATTACCTTGTAAGGTAAAATTAAATTTTTACCAAAATTGATAGGGAAAACATTAAAAATTAATTACCATAGTTAAGGTATAAATGGGCTTACTATGAGTTAAACTAAAAAGATAAGGGTTAAAATAACCTAAAAACATGTCTCAACCAGCTTTTATATCCATATTTAGACCATATAAAATCTATTTCATTATATTACTTAATTTGGGACCCTCTTATATGAATAAAACATGATTACATATTTTTCTTTTCAAAAATTACAATTTTGACACTCACTTCACCATTAAAACGTGACCACTCTCTAGTCTTATTCACTCCATAAAAACCTTTTGTATAATCCAATACCTACCCAAAATACATAAAAACCCCTTATTTCATATTATAATAATTATTTTTGGTATGAATTCAAACTGTGGAGGATTTTGGAGAAAACCTAAGGAGGATAACCAAAGAAGAGGTAACATTTTTGAAGGAGAATTTTTATTTTATTTCTTCCTCCACCCCCTTATTTTATTATTAAATTGTGATGAGATAATAAAATTAGTATATTAAATATATTTATTTGTTTTTATTTTATGTTAATAACCTAAAACATCCTCCACATTCATCAAATGTGTTATGAAATCATCATTCGCTTGTATAATGAATTATCGCCTCACGAACAAATGTGATTCATCTTTCCATTACCACCTATCATGGTTGGGAATGATGATTTATCTAAAATAAATATATGATAAGTATAAAATAATTATACCTATGGAGTGATTATATCATATATATATTTTTACTTTCAATTTCATTGGGTATATGATGAGGTCATTCATGAGTACGACATACAATTGCCTTTCGATGTGATAAGATATGTCTTTTACTAACTATTTACATGGATGGTAATAAGGACAAATTAAATAAATATATATAATAAAAATGAAATAACTGTTATATTTATAGTATGTTAATAATTCTGAAAACATAATATATATATATATATATACGTATCATTTTTTCTATTACACTAAAACATGATAACATCATTCATGTACGTGTGGACTACCACCTTCACGAAGAGATGCTGGTATATTTTATTCACTAAAATAAAATGATGATATCTAAAAGTATATTTAATTAAATAATATTATATACATGATATTATTATAATTATAAAATTTGTAAATATTACTTTATTTATTTCCATAATGATCATTGAAAAATGGAAACATTACTCATGCATACATATGACCAACTATCTCTAGTATAATAATGTAGTTCATTCTTCATAACCATGTTTAATGATTGGTTTTAAAAAATATAATTATTATATAAATATGATAATTAGGAATTTATTATTTTTCTCGATATTTTTAAATAATTAAATATGCAACTATAGACAACCTTCCAAAGTCATTTTTTACTTATAAGACAAATATCATCAATGTATCTAACGTAAACATAATTGAATCAGTAATCATATATTGAATTCTAATAAGTTAATTAAAATTAATAATAAAGATTTAAAATATTTTTATTTATGTAAATAATTTAGATATTTCTATTATTTCAAATTAAAAAAATGTGCGTGATGATTCAGACTCAATGTAGGTTTTTCTAATCTAATTTTTTCTTATGTGATACATACGCCAAATTCAACACATAATTTTTTTGGTAGGTGTATAAACTGACCTTCATATATGTTTTTTGTTATTTAATTTATCATCAATATAATTATTGATTCATTTAATGTTATTTATTTCTTGGGTATTATGATCCAAATGTTACCAAAGTGTAATGAGTTTATTTCACAATCTCATCATTATTCATAATCTTTTTGTTTAAGTATCCCTATGGGAAATTATTTGAAATTTCTATCATAAAATAAATTTATTTTATTTCCCTTTGATTATTCAGAAACTTTTTCATGTAATAGTGTGACTCCTCATGTTTTTATGAATTATCTTTTTTTAATAAATTAAAATTAATTAATGAAATGTGTTAAATGTTTCCCCAAGTTAAGCTTCATTTATACCTAACATTATATTAATATTATGCTACAAGAAACAACGATTATAGCCTATAAAACACAAAAATAAAACTCTGGTTGAATATATCATGTTTCATAGGTTTGAACTTAATATATACAAATTATCACTTGGTTATGATATTTTGGAATTCAAATTAAATAAATAATGTCAAAATTGACATTAATGTCATTTTATAGTAAAAGCTATTTTATTAATTGATTCAAAATTACTAAAAATACATTATTCATTAAAAATATGTTTAAATGTTAATGAAATAAACTATGGTTCATTAATGGACCAATTTATTTTTTGTTGTGAATATATTTGTAATTAAATTGTAAAATTACAGTTAGTATGATTAAGGATGAAGTGTGTTTTTTTCACGTTACATGTGCTTAAGTGAAAATTAATTTTCAAAAACCATATTATTTTTATTATAAAATTTTTATTTCATATTTAAAATTAGTTGGTAAAAAGTATTTTGTTTTTATCATTTTATTTTATTCTTAATTTACAGCTTACCTATATTTGAAAACTAGTTAACATAATGAAAAATCTGAATGGGAAAATTAGAAAACTAAGAATTTATAGAATGAAAATTTTAAAACATGTGTATAAATGAGTATTGGGGATTTTTATCAGCCTTAACATCCCTCCAACCATTTAATTATTATTTATTTAACCACTTTTGGTAAATTTGACCTCATAATAGTGAATAATTTTGAATATTAACAATAATTCCACTCCTCATCAACTATAAAAGACACTTAATATCCCAAATTATTCCCACATCTCAATAAAGTTATCTGGTAAATTACCAACTTAGTTCACCTCTCCATATACATAATATCGTAAAATAATCTTTACTTTTTTTCATAAATCCAATCTTGTTAGGGCTTTGGTGGAACCCAAAAGGAGATACATGTGGAAGAGTTAATGTTCATCAACAAACATTTCTTTTTTATTTCTCATAAAACCTATTGAATTATTTTTATATATTTTTTATTTAATAACATAAGAATATTCAATATAATGATATTTTTTTATTTAGGTCACTACCTAAATCCCCACAAAATTTCATAAAATGGGTTATAAAACCATCATTCATGTGTTTGGTGGAGTATTGCATCGTATACTGACGTCATTTATTTTTTAATTGACTCTTCTTAAGGATGATAATAATGTTGGAATAAATATTTATATATGATATATATATTTGTGTGTGTGGGTATTTATGATGTTATTATTATTATTTAATTTGTATATCACGCATACCTTCATTATTTCAATTTTATGGGAATACATTAACTTCATTATTGTGTACGACAGACTGCCACCTCGCAAAGCAATATGATTATTCAAGATATACACTGAATTTATTAAGGATGAGTTTAATTAGAATTTGTTATATATATTACATAAATAATATTTTTTAATTATATTATATTTAATTTTATTTTATTTCTTTCAACCCAACCTAAAAAAACATTGTTCATGGGTACATACAGCCTATAAACTCCATGAACAATGTTTTTCATATACTATCACTAAATTTAATGGGTTTACCTAATTATATATATACATGTAATATATATGATATTTACATCATTATTATAGTTATGGATATTATGGAATTATTTTCTATATAGGAGGAACAGAAAATATATAATCATAAAATATATGAAAAATGAAGTGGTTATTACTTTAAATAAAACATTACCAAAGAATTATGAATAAATGGGTAATAAAAGGTCATAGTAAATTCATATATAATAATATATATATGAATATGTTTCATTAATAGATAAATAATAAATTTATATTAATTATACTTTAGTTTTCAATAGGTACAACTGATTTCAACACTTAACGCAAGGGATTTACATCTCACTTTTTTACTTTCCAGACACACGTTCTATATACACCACCCCTTTTATCTAGGTTGTGTATATAAATTACATGAACGTAAAATATTATTATTATACATAAAAAAATTATTTACATGTTAATTTTATTAACTCTATTTCATGGGGTTTTGGTTATAAATTACCAAAGTGGTGAATGAATTCTTCCTCAATTTTCATTCATTGAGACACACATTTTTTTATGCACCTATATTCTTTTAATAGGTGAATATAATTCCCCTTTTATATGTTATATCATGAATATAATTCATATAATTATAATTTAGGCTTCATTTAATGTTATTATTTCATGGGTATTATGATTTAAAGTAACCAATTTGGTAAGAGTTTATTCCTACTGTCTCATAATTTATAGGGATTATGTGTGATTATGATTTCATTGATGAACTCTTATGATCCATATCATATTAATTATCATGAATATTTTTATACTATAGATATTCATGATATATTCATGTAATGGTACCATTTTTAAAATATTTTATAAAAAATATAATTAGGAGAATGTTTTTTATTATAAAATTTGACATTATTTATCCCCTTGTTCAGAAATCTGTTTTCCCCCAAAACCATGTTTTCAATAAAAAATTATAAAAATATTCAACTATTAAAGTACTAATTTTAAAAGTAACTTTTACCCATATTTTAAATTTTTTAAAGGTATTTTTAAAATTATTCTTATTCTCCTTTTCTATTCAATGGAATTTTTACTTCTTCCAAGAATATGAAAGGAATCCCTATTTTTATGTATATGACATGTATGGAATTGTCTTCCATCATGACCAATCCATTCATAAAATCTTAAATTATATGTTTTAAATTATATTTTAGTAATGATACTGTTTTCAAAAATATTTCAAAAATATTTTTATTTTAAATTTAATTTCAATGAAATTGATTCTATAAATTCTTTACTTTTAAAAAGTTGTTTAAATAATTTTCAAAGAATTCTTTATAAATTTTCAAGGATACCTTCAATGGAAAAGGTTTTCAAGATGTTTTTTGTTACAAAAATAATTTTTCTAACTGTAAGGTTTTTTCTCAATAAATGATTTAAATAAAATTTCAAATTGTTCCTTTTAAGTTTCAATTTCTATTTTCAATGAAAAATATTTTGAAAATGTGTTATGTTTTAGAATGGGATTTTCAAGGAATGGTGAAATTCATTATGAAATGGTCCATGTGATCTTTAAAAATCCTTCTCTATCAATAATGACTTCTTATGGTAAAATTTATGATTTTTTCTATATGTGATCCAAAGACACCATTCTTATTATTTATATGAATGGTTTATATTTATAAGGAAAAGATATCAAAGAAACACATTTTCTTACATGGGTTATAACATTATAAAATGATTATAAAACCCTCTTCATTTCATCGGTTATTATATGATGAAATGATTATGAAACATGTCTATTTTCTAAAGGTTATGATATGATGGAATTTATATGAAACTCATTTCATTTTATTGGTTATATATTATGGATGTTTCATGTTCTTTTGGAACACATGTGTATGATTTCAGTATTTAACAGGTGAAACCTACATCTCCCTATAATGAATTGGGTAATGTTTTATATAAATTGAGATAGAAAAGTCTATAAAAGAATGTGAAATAGGTTCGGTAATATAGGTCCAGAACAAAAAATGGTCTCATTTTAGTATTACAGGGCTGAATGGAAAGTGAACCCATTTTATTAATACAATATTAGAATGGGGAGTGAACCCGATTTAGTAAAGGACATTGTCTTTTATGATGGTCTCAATAGTGATCCTTTACTAATATGGAAATTATTCTCTATGCTAAATGTTATTGAAAACTTCTATGTCTCATGCCAATGTTATTCTATCATGGATCATGTTCTTTGATTCACTTAAGATTTGTGTCCTACGAACTACCAATCATTGTGACATGATTTAACATTATGAACTCTAGTATTTTGGGTATACTTTTTAGTTTTTTTGATCATGTTATCATAACATTATACTCATTTTATATTATTTATCTCTATTATTTACACTTAATGATCATTTAAGCCCACCCATTATTATTTTTCCATACCACATGCTATGATGAAAGGTTTTATGAAGGATTAATTAATGGGAAGATCATTGTAGGAAATATTTAAGTTAATTCACCAAATTAGAATATTATAATCTAAGTTTCCATAATCACTAAATTATTATTATACCTGGGTCTATGTATATATAATGAAATGAATATTCTTAAAGAATTATGTAATATCCATTTATGTTAATCCTAGGTTTATATGGTTGGTATCAATAGAAAGGTTTAGTTAACCATTAAAAACTAGGATGAGAAAACATTAATGATATCTATAGGGATATTTCTAAGGATATGTATGGGGATGTCTCTAGGGAGTAGTATAAGGATGATTCAATGGTTAGGAAAAACCCTAGAATTTTAGTAAATGATTGAGAGTGTGTTTTATAAGAAATTACATCCCAACCTATATAATACAATTGTTTGTGGGTCTGTCATATTTGAACATTGGGTTAATAAACTAGATAACACTGTATTGATCCAAACTCGATTAGGAAATTATAAATGATGACAAGCCTTGTTGTAAACCTAGATTGACACTTGTTGTGGATATTCTTTGTAAATTCCCAAACTCTTTATAGACCATTATGAAGGATTTAAATATATGATTACTATGAATTACCTAGGATGAACCAAGTCTTTCATATATAATATAATTTTTCCTGATTTAGAAATTTTAATTGATATTTCTGTGATTATTTGTTTTCCAACTATGATTATTTTTTCTTACACTATGTTCTATGGTTTTAGTCAACGGTGGGATCTAGAAGGAACTGGGATATCATTGAATGTAGCTGGTGATTTTATGATGAGAATCCAAATTGGATGATAAAATGAGTAACAAATGTTGTGATTATTCTTAATCAGTTTTCATCGAACATGATTAAAAACATGTACCTTTACTAATGGAAAATGAAAAGTCAAGTTCATTCAATCGATGTGAATAATGGATTCCGTATGATATCATCATATTTTTAAAACTATTAATGAGGAAAGGATGGGAATTATAAAAATTTATTTCTAGAGTTGAAATATCCTGACATGAATTAGCAAGGCAATTTGAGTAATAATTTTACTATTGAATATGAAGAGACTGTAAATTAAATATGAAATGAGAGAGGTATTGTGGAATAAGATTTTGTATCTTGGTTAATAGACTATTTATGAGGTGGATTATTTGATTTTTTATGTATTGGAATTAAATGAAAATGTTACATAAATAATGAAATATATAAGTATTTTCAGAACAAGTTCTTCACTATGTATTTGTAATAATATGTTGAATTATTCTGATAGACTATAAAAGTGGTTTAATTGGAATGTAATATTTTTATTAATGGAATATAACACTTAATATGTTCTAGATGATGAGAAAATGATATTGGGATAAAAAATATATTATATATTGCTATGTAAATTTGATAGTTCTGATTACCATGGAACATATTAATGATTTTTTGAAATAGTTTTTTATGCTATAATAAATGGAGTTTACCACATTTTTTTTAAACAATATATCAAATAATATGTGTTCTACCTTAGGAATGAGGAAACCTGAATTTTTTAATAAGGTTTTATGGTAATTATCATGTTTCTAGAGAATAAATGAAGAACATTTTCACATTTTTATTTAGTGAAAAACATGACTTAAATTTTGATATATGGGGGATCAATGTGAATCAGATTTTGAGAAATTTGGTTACATTATTTCTAATGTTATGGATTTTCATCTTTAAGAATAGTATAAAGGGTTAACCATTTATGAAATAGTCTGTATGGGACATTGAATGTGGTTTTATAGATTTAGGTTTTTCAATAATAAGATTTATCGATGTTGGATAACTTTTTATAACCATTTTTTGTGATTATAAATAAATATATATAGAATGAATTATCATTCTATCAATGAATCTTTTGATCCATTAATGCTTCAAGAATAACAAATCCACCATCATATCTTTCGATAAGAGAGTAAGTGTAAATTAATTGGGTGACCGTAATGTTTCAAGCTTTACTTTTTTCAAGGAGGTATTAGTATTCATTTATATGATCTGGTTTTATTTCAAATGAAAATAAAATTAATGAAAAATTGATGAAAAAGATTAATTTCTAGGGAAATATTCATTTTATTTGGGTTAGAATGTAATACCCTGTGTTTTTTGAATTATTTTCTAGTATAAATTAATATTCTTTGATGGAATGTATTATATGACACACAAAGTTAATCATTCATAATATAAAACACCAAATTAAACATTCACTATATGCAATTTTGGGATTTTTGTATGGTATATTCAACAATAATTTTTTCTTTTGTTATATACAATACCATGTTCCATATATATCTTTCATTACACGGAAGACTGAGTTTTATCGAATAACAATATACTATTGATATTATTATTTAGTATGATATTAATTTTTAAGCCATTGTAATGGAGGAAATGAAAAATATTAACTAACATGTGAAAATATATTTTTTCCACATGTTTATTATTTTTTAATATACTAGAAATAAAATAATAAACATTTAAAAGAAAAATAATTTTTCTAAAAAAAGTATCTTTTTTAAAAGACAAGTTAATTGTTCTTGGATTGCATATTTTAAAATTAAAGTTTACCGCATTTAGAAAATGTATATAAAAAAATTCATTTTCCATATACGAATATCAAAATGGACTTAGGGGTAATTTTTGTATTTTTCTAAGTAGTTTCTTTTTATATTAATACTTATAAATACTAAATTTTAATTTAAAACTCTCTTTTATGTTAAATAATTTATAAAATTAAAATATATTTATCATTGTTTATAAAGTCACAATTGATAAATTATACATATATTAATCCAATTTAATTCACTATAATAAATTTAATATTTAAATTGAGTATTAAAACTTTGTAAACATTTTATCATTTTTTAACATTGAAAACAGACTTTCTCATCACGTCTTCTAGATTAATTTTTAATTAAATTGTTAAATTTATGTGAGTTAAATTTAGAAAAAAGGTTTCCATATTTTGAATCTTCATAAGTTATTTTTTATAATAAGACTAACATAATTTTATAGAAAACATATTATTAAATATAGTAAAAAATAAATATTGTGATTAAGGTAAAAATGAGTTTACGTGTTGGTTAAACATAAAATATAATGGGTAAAATGACCTAAATTTTTCTAGAACTATAATTTTATTTACATAGATCAACTTTATTATCCTTTATATTTAATTTTATGAATTTTTGGGACATATTTCCATTATAGTGACCCATATAATATTGTATGTAAAGAAAGATATCAGAAATATACCTTCCTTGATTTCAATATAAACAAAGCAATAGAATTAATGAATAAAACTACATATCTTTGGTTATTAATATTATTTGGAAATAATTATGATTTTTATTTATAATATTTATTTATCTTACATTTCATTTTATGAATTAATTACTTAATGTTCTTAAGAATCACCACCATAGTAATTATATATTTAATAATATAATAAAATAAATGATACTAAAAATAATAAATGTCATCTTATTTGAATGAATTATTGTGTTCCATGAATTTTTTAGATGAATATATCATTTTTCACATGTGTGAACTCAACAGATCCAAATTCCATCATGGCTATGATATTTATAAATTCAAATTAAATAAGTAATATATTGACATTAATATCATTTTTATGATAAATGATATTTTATTAATTGATTTAAAATTAATAAAAATATTATATTTTTTAATGTGAATAAATATACACTATGGTACATTAATGGACCAATTTTTATATTATAATTTCTATATTTATTGATAAATAGTACATAATCAGCTGGAACTATTAATATTAAAATAGTGTTTTTACTTATTATATACAATTATGTAATAATTAATTTCCAACAAACATAGAGTTTTTATTTTACAAATTGGATTTAATATTTCAAATCATTGGGTACAAATTATCTATTGATTATAATTTTATCTTATTCTTAAATGATAAACTACATAGATTAGAAAACATGTTAACATAATCAGAACCCAAAATGTTAAAATAAGAAACCATAAATGTTAAAGAATTAAATATTAAAAAATGATTAATAATGTGTTTTTGGGGTTCAGATCAACTAAATAATACTTATAAACATTTAATAATATATTTTTATACACATTATAGAAATTTTACTTCCTTATATTGAATAAATTTTAGTATTTAATAGAATGTCAGTCCTCCTCAACTATAAAAAGGCACCCACAATCCCCGCTTCTTCAGACTGTTAAATTCATTTGGATAGGAAATACCTAATAGAATAAATTCTATAAATTCCTAAAATTACCCTGTAATCATTAATTTGGGAAGAAACCTAACCAATGAAATCCTTTGGTGAAAAAAATGAGATACCTGAAGAAGAGTTAACGTTCATCAATGGATGTTTCAGTTTTATAATTTCCTCAAAACCATTTTAATTTTTTATAAAATTCTTATAATATAACCTCAGTATGTTCAATATAAATAAATTTTCTATTCTATGAGAATGACCTCGATCCAAACAAAATTAAATAAAATAGTTTATGAAATCATCATTCGTGTGTATGGTGGACTACCGCCTCATGAACCGATGTCGTTCATTTTTTCTTTACCACATTTAATGAATGGGAAAATTATAGAAATAGTATTTATATATTATATATATTATATTTATGATGTTATTATTATTTTGGAGTTTTAATATCACACATAACTTCATTTTTTCCATTTTTTTGGGTATATGATAACTTCTTTCATGTGTGTGGAGGATTACCACCTTGCGAAGCAATATGATTCGTCCACTATATACATTGAATGTATTAAGGACGTATATAAAAAATAATATATTTCGCATATATATTTTTATGGAATTTTATTATATGATATTTAATTTTATTTCATTCAACCCAAAATGAAAATTAAAAATAGTGTTAATGCGTACGTACGGCCTACCGTCTCCATGAACGGTGTATTCAATTCATATCACTAGATTTCATGAGTTACTAGAAATACATATATAATAAATATATTTGATATTTATATCATTTGTATCATTCTAGATATTATATAATAATGATCAAATTAAGAGTACCAACAAATATAACTTCAAAACATATATGAAAAATAAGTCGATTATTACCCAAAATAAAACATTAACGTAGAATTGTTAATAAATGTGTAATAAAAGGTCATAATAAAATAAAATATGAAAAAATATATATTAATATGTTTATTTAATATATTAATAAGAAACTTATATATATAATAAAGTTGTGTTGAATGTTTATGGAGGAAGTCAAGACTTACAGTAAGGGACTTATGTCTCTTTGTTTACTTTTGTGAGGCACATGCCATATTCACCACATATTTATTTTATTTAGTGTATATAATTGAAATTAATTTAATATATGATTATTCTGTTAAAAAGTATTTTTATTTACATATCTATTCCACGATATCTCTTCCATGGAGTTATAATTACAAAGTTACCAAAGAGGTATGGGAATTGTGTCTCAATTTTCCTCCTTTGAGAAACATGTTATGTTAGGACCCTACATTGATTTAAGAGGTGTGTATAATTATATATTGTAATGTTATATAATTAATCTAATTATTATAATTATATTTTAGGCTCCATGACATGTTATTAATTCATGGGTATTATTATTCAAATCTAACAAAGTTGTAAGAGTTTATTGCTATAATCTCATCATTTATCGGGATTGTTTGTGATTATTCTTCCATTAATGAAATATTATGATCTGTATATAGATAATTATCAAATAATTTCTGCTCTATTGGATATTAATGAAAAATTAATGAAATGGTACAATTTTACACTCATTAGTACATAAGATAATTATGAAAATGATTTTTTTAATAATATTTTAATTTATTTCTCCCTTCGGTCAGAAATCTATTTTCACCAAAACCTTGATTTATAAAAATGAATTGAAAATGTTATAATATAATACTATGATTTTTAAAAGAAAAATTTACCCATGTGTTACCATTTTACAAAATGTTTTTAAAAGGAATCTTCTTGTCATTTTCTGATCAAGGCTATTTTTACTTGTAACTACAATATAAAATGAAAATTTATTTATATTTATAACTAATATAAAAAATTCTATATTTTCATGAAAACTCCATGTTTTCATGAATCCATTATAAATATTAATGAATATTTAAAAATGGATAATTTTTTCTTAATTTTTTTATGAAATATTTCTATTTTAATTTAATTTTCAATTAAAAGGATTTCGTAAATGTTTTATGTTTAAAATGTGTATTAAATGAGATTAAAATAATCCTTTATATTTTTTCAAGATAAATTTTCTAGAAAACAGTTTGGAATATATTTTTTTTAAAAAAATATTCTTTAAAGAGGAAAATATATTTTACTAAAAAGAAATGTTTTAAATTATTTTTCAGAGATTTCTTTATAAGTTTCCAATTATATTTTAAATGAAAAATTCATTGAAAATTATTTATATTTTAGAATTTGATTTCTAAGGAATGGATAGTTTTATTTTGAAATAGTACAACTGCTCTTTAAAAATCCTTCTCCATATATATGGAAAATCTTTTATAAAATTTATGTTTTAATTGGAATATGATACAAAGGCATTATTCTTATTAATTATTTGAATGGTTAATTTTTATAATGAAAGGTTTTTATGAATCTTTCTTCTCTTCCAAGGTTTATACCATCCTAAAATTATTATGAAACCCACTTATTCTAAATGGATATTTTATTGGGAAATGATTACAAAACCTATCTCTCTTATAAAAATTATGAAATGATGAACTTTTTTGAAACCCATTATATTTTATGTGTTATGATATGATGAATGTTTTATGATATTGTGGAACACAAGTGTTTGATTTAATTTTTTGATATGTGGTACCAATATCTCCCTCCAATGCATTGGGTAAATATTTTTTTATCAAGAGATAGATAGAACTAGAATGACATGTGAACCCAATTCAGTAATACTTGGCTAGAACTGGAAGTGAACCCTATTTAGTAATACAAGGATTGAGAAATAAGTGAACCTAATTCAGTAATACAAGGTTGAAATAGAGTGTGAACTAACTTTAGTATTGTAATTTTATGTGTTGATTTCCTTGGTATAGAGCCTTTACTAATATGCAAATTATTTTTTATTATTATGTGTATGCCAAAAATTCAATGTATTAATTCCAATGTTATACTCTTATGGATCACGTTCTTTGATTTCAATGTGATTCATGTCTTATGGAATACCAATCATTATTCCATGATTCAATATTGTGATATTTTATATGGAGGGTATGATTTTTAGTAGTTTTTCTCATGTTCTCAAATCCTAATTCTCATGTTATGCTTACATATATAACTTTTTTACCCTTACTAATCTTCTAAGCTCTCCCTTTGTTGTGTTTCATTCCCCATGTTATGATCAATGGTTTTATCTAGGATTACTAAATAAGAAGGCGTTGTTGGAAAATATTGATGATATTTTACCTTATTATAATATTTTGTTCCATGTTTTCAAAGACACTAACCTATTATAGTCCCTAGGAGTCTGTTTATGAAATGTAATGAATATTTATAAAAAATGATGAAATATATATCAACGTTAAGATCATATCACAGAAAATAGATCCATTTTCCCTCTATTTTGTGATTAAAAATATTGATAATTTTTTTTTAATAAAAGAACCATATTTCTCTCTTTGGTCGAAAATACATTTTCATCCAAACCCATTTTTTCAAAAAAAATATTTCTAAAATGATTTATAATTATCTAAAAAATTTATTAAAGAAATTTTTACCATTTTTTAATAGTTATTATATCGTTTAAAAGAAATCTTATATCATTTTTTGAATGTGAATGTTTTTTAAACTTTACTAATTTGCAAAAGGAATGTTCTTTCAAACTTATACGTCATATAAGGAATTACCCTCCATCATGAACATCATTTCATGGACGTTTTATTTGCATATATTCCAAATTATTTTTAAAGAGAATTATTTTCCTAATATTTGGTAAATTATTCATTTTTAAAAATTATTTTAAAATATTAGGATTTTGAAAATATTTTATGAATTTTATAGTTTTAAAATAAAAGGGTGATTTCCAATGAAAGGTTATTTTCATTAAGTAATATTCAAAGTGATCTATAAAAATAATTTTCCTTATAATAAGTTATCTTTTTTGTTACTTATTTTCAAAAATGGTATAAACTCCAATTATAGCATCTTTATTATATCTCCATGTGGTTTATGATTTGTATGACTGACAATGTACAATTTTGTTACCATTCTCCATTTTACTCTAGATGGTTGATGAGATTATGTTTATTGATTGGGGTAAGTATTAATATTTCATATGTTATCATTTAAATATGAATGATTATATTGATTATGTTTCAAACCTTTAATATTATTATTTCATTGGACATGGTAATGATATGTAGCGCCAACTATAGCACCTCGATTCATCAGTTGGTCTCATGAGAAAATCTAGATTAGGTTTTCGAAATATCCTTACCCATTTTTGTAGATTTATTGTCACAAGGATTTGATGGTATTATATACCTTGGAGCATGTCCTTGATGATATGTTTTAGATGTCCATTATTATGGATTCCATTATTATGAATTTATTTATTGATATTACATTTGATTATTTGATCAGTTAGAATATGCATGGTAAAGATTCAGGTTCATGTGTTTTTTTATGGAACTATTTGATCACCATTTATTCTTTCCCTATTATGATATATTTGTTGATAAAATGAAATGTTATTTAGTTATTTACCCCACCATATTGATTATTCCTTTTTTATTCAAATATTTATATATAATAATACCCTTGTTGTTCATCTGTGTTCACTCCTTTATTATGCTTTTTCACAGGATACAAGGAAATATTTTTTCATTGATATGTAGGGATACTCTAAGGGGAATAATTACATTTTAAAAACAGTTTCATTATGTTTTTAAATTTTTAAAAAGTAATTTAAATTTAATATATTTTCCTATTTTACCAATACTACTAAAGTATGTAGTCCTTTGAGATGTAATTCCTTGTATCATATGACAATGTAACAAAGTAAATATCGACTCTATGATACTGGGGTGGAGGTGAAATAGTTGGTATCAGAGTATGTATAGAATAAACCATGGGAGATATATTTATAAAAACATATATTATAAACCATAACCCTATGAAATAATTTTAGGATTAGTATAGAATAACATCATGAGGATTTATAAATGAAGATATTTTGGGTTTTTTCTATAAAATACATCATTATCTGGATACTACATTTGGGTGGGGTTCTGCAATAGATGTACCTATGGGTAATAACTCTGAAAAGGGTGAATTTTTCTTGACCTAATAAAATTCTAGTTCATGAAAATAGTATTTACTAAACACCTGGTCTGACACTCCTGGGATATATTCTTAGGATAACTCACATTTTTATTAAAATCATTATGAATGATTTGGAAATAAAGATTTCACAAATAAAACCATGTTAATAATTATTATATTAGCTATACATAATTTTTTTAATTTATGTTAAGTATTTCACTTGTTTTGGGACTATAAATTATGTATCATAATTATATGATCTAATCTAGTGAATTCCATCATTTATAAATGGTAGTACTAGGAGGAATGGGAACCACATCATTACATGTTATCAAAAGAGTAAAACTGACTATTTCGTTGTTGGTAATAAGAAAATATATTGAATGGAACTAGTCTCATAAACATTCTCATCATATAATGGCATAGTATCATGTGAAAACAAGATAGAGAATGGACTATTTTAGTATTATAGAATCTATAGGATGTAAGAGAAGAAGATAATCATATATAACAAGGTATATAAAGGGAATAATGGAGATAAGGATTTCCCTACATGTGATTATTGTGGAAAAAATCCATTAGTAATTGCTTAATGGGAATTGGAGTTTTCTACAAGTGTGGAGATGAAGTCTGTCATACTCAAGATTTTAAGGGAAATAAAAGGGATTCCAATGTTCAATGCTTCAACTTTAGGATGTTGGGTACTATAAAAACAAATTCCCCAAGAATCAAAATAATATACCTCAAATGTAGGTAATGGGTCATGGTAATGATTTTTCTATTACCATAGATGATGTGGAATGATTATAATGCTTATGATTATATTCAAAAATTATGTCATTTGTGTTTTTTATCAATGATATTCCGGTTCAATGAATTATGAAATGTGTAATTATTTTACTAAAATACTTTTCCCTTTTGTATTTGAAAGTGTAATTTGAACATTTTCTATGACCAATATAAATGATTCAGTGGAATGTTGAACTTCCCTAAAAACACATGATTGAGGAAAAGATAATGATTAATATGGTTCTAATGTTATGATAATGGTGTTGGGATAAAGAGATGACTGATATACAAAATGTAAATGAGATAATACTAACTACCTTGGAACAGATAAATTATTTTTTGAAAAAATGGGGTATTCTATCATTAATGGAGTTAACAACATTTTTGGATTTAAATAATATATCCAATAATATTTGTTTTAATTAATAAATAAGGAGCATACATTTTTCAATAATGTTTTATGGTAATTCGACTTATTACCATTTTTTAAGAGAATATATAATAACAGTGTTCACATTATTGGTATGTGAAGATTAAGCGATACTTCATATTGTTTGGAAGATTAATATTAAGTTAATTTTGTGAAATTAGAGACCTTGTTTCTCTTGTTCTGGATAATAATATTTTTAAAGGTTCATAATGTCACGACCTGCCTTCACCAAAAGGAGGTAAGGGTCAGTAGATTGTCAGGCCCATCCTTCTTTATGTTGAAGGAGAGATAATGACCCCCAAGACCTGCCTTCAATAGGTCTCGGAGTGGCGACTAGCACCAAGGGTATAGAAATTTCTCAAAAATGGAAGGCATTACCCCTTTTTGTTTTATAATATCGAGAGATAACATGATGAAACTCAACAACACCAAGGTAAAAGAAAAGTAAATCCAAAAATAAACCATTCCCACATGTATGTTCCAAAAGTAAAGCCACAAAGTACAAAAGGTGACTACAAAGGTAAGTACCAAAGAGGAAAAGCAACAACTGCAACTGCCCGAAAGGTCTGAGCTAGTATGGTTTTGCGTGATCCCCAAAGTCCTCCTGGAAACCTGAAAGCAGTTTTATATACGTAGGGTGAGAATACAAGTACACTCAGTAGGGAAAACCAAAGACTCCCGTGCACAAGTGGGGGAACGTGCTAAAGTCCCGTGAGAAAAAGGAGTAAACCAAACACCTGTCAAGGTAAACTATCCACCCAAGCCTCACCAAGGCACACTCCCCAAATAACGCAAGTCAAGTAATATATATATTACGATCACATCGATGTTTGGGTACCCCGCGCCACTTTCCCACTGGTTATTGAGACATCCTACGCATCGGACCAATCCCACCATTCTCACCACAGTCCCACTGCCACACCCGCCCACACACACCTGGGCCACAACCACACGCAGTCCCACTGTTGAAATCCCGCCCGCACACACCTGGGCCACAACTATCACACGTAACCACACCTGAAAACACCTAGGCCAAAACAACCACCACTACGCCCAAAGACACTTGGGCCAAAAGATCCACTGCCATGCTTGAAGACACCTGGGCCTCATCCCGAAGATGCTTGGGAAACCACCTGCCGCACACACTTGGCCAAACATCACATAGCCCCACCCGAAGGTTATTGGGATAATAATGGACCTCAGGCCATTACAGCCTGCCCGATGATAATTGGGCTATCTAGGAAAGGGGGCAAAAAGGATATAATAACCAGCCACTAAGAATAGTGTTGGGAAAAACACCCTCCCCCATGAAATGGGGGTGTTCGGCACTAAGTGCTCAACTTGGGTGGGGCGCGAATAAGAAACACAAAGCTACAAGTATAGATATAGGTAACAAACACTCACCCAAAGCTTAGGTTTTCCTAACCAGCCTACAGAACACAACACCACTACGGCCAAGTCACAAGTCACGACTCTCGCCAACAAAACCCATTTGTCCCATTCTTCTTTCATGTTCAGTAATAATGTTTAATTAAGTTTAATCACTACTGGGAAACTAGTAGGCATAGGCACAAGTCTAGGAAAGTAAACATTCAAGCATCAACCATAACCCCCACACCCGGTTCTCAACAATAGAGGATCCCACCCCAATTCGTGATATAAACAAGTACCCACCTGGTCTTAAAACTCACAACCACCGAATCCATACAAATAGGAGATCCCATCCCCAAATTGACACAACCACTGAGAGTATAAAGACAGGGGATCACATCCCCTCCCACATCTCTAGCAATCGACCCGAAAAAGAAAACAACCAACTACCACCACCAACATAAGTCAGGGTCATGCTGGTATTTTCAGATTTAAATGACTTAACACACTCCATGATTTCAATTTTCGTGTGTTTTAACCGGGGTTATCACAGAATGATTGATCCTAGTGCCTCAATTTATTTGGACGGATATACGTGATTAACCAATTTACTTTTCATAGCAGGAGTTTACAACCACAACAAGCCATTTAAAACATCAGCAGGGGTTCATTAGTGCACAAACAACGACCACCAACGGCCTCGATTTTCAGAAGGCAAAAGCCAGCATGACTCAACAAGATGGTCATAATATAAACAACATCAATGATCATAGCCCCCCCTCCCTCTTTCTTTATATAATCTAGTTCATTATCTTCATTTAGGTCTAGTTTTTCCAATTCTACAGAACAGAAGCACGCCCACCCCGCATGATACACAAAAGAGAGAGGTGAAGGAGAAATTCCATAATTGTTGATAGATGATCACCATTTAGGCCGAGCACGGAACTTTACGGATAACGATGCGGCGCGCCCGATGCACCAGAAGCTATTTGTGAAAAGCCGCGATTGAGGAAAGGAGAAACCATGGCTAACCCTTAGTTTATAAGAGTTGTGGACGGTTGAGGTGAGAACGCGAAACCGCGTAAGGCGTGGGGGTCGTGGGTTGATCGCGTGGCTCCACTCATCATTAAAGGGGTTTGGGTGGTTTAAACCAAATTGATTAATTATTTAATTAAAACTGTTATGCGCATTACGGGTCTTTAAAACACACTCAAATAGGTCAAAATAGGGTTTAAAACCCTATTTGCGCAAAAAGGAGTGCTACTGGAAATAACCCACGGGGTAGGCCAAAGCCACCGGTAGCTGAGAGCTACCGGTGGGTGACAGCTACTGGTAGCAGAGCTACCAGTAGGCTGCAGCAACCGGTAGGTCAAGCTACCGGTAGGCTGCAGCTACCGGTAGGTCGCAGCTACCCGTAGTTCGAGCTACCGGTAGGCTGCAACTACCGGTAGGCCTAGCTACTGGTAGGCTGCAGCCACCGGTAGACCGAGCTACATGTAGGCCTGCTACCGGTAGGCTAAGGATACCGGTAGGCCTACACCACCATGATTCCCAGACCCGAAAACCCAAGACGATATTTTCACAAAGTGATGGACCCCAAAAACCCGGGCCATTACATCAGATACCTCTTAAACGATTCTTGTCCTCGAGAATCAAAACAAAACTAGAAGGGAAGAGAGGGTCTGAACAACCACCTCGAAAGATACCTCTTAAGAGCGAACCCATGCTAACTAAACCATTTCCCCGACAAGAACCAAGAAACATACCATGCCAAATTTCCCGGGCATGTGGTTTGGGGAGTCTCTTCCCCCATGTCAAGATATTATCCGCTTTAGGCGGCACTGACTCGCCCATATGGGTTTGATCACATCCACCTTAATGTATCTTGATTAGGGGTCGGGTTCTCTCCTCCCCATAGCCAGGGCTTTTCACACACAAACAGAGGAAAGAAAACCAGTACATTTCATAGCCAAAAGACAAAACGTTCTACCACAATAGGTACAACAAGGAAAAACTCAAAACAAATTGGGGTACTGGGTATGAATCTGTACGTCCCTCTCCCACGTACTCTCCTCAAGCCCACCATGTCTCCACAACACATGAACCAAGGGGATGGTTCACCCACGAAGCACCTTCTCCTTGCGATCCTCGATCATCACTGGTCTCTCCACAAAGGTCACGTCGTCCTCGATGTCCAGCTCACCCCAATCAAGGATGTGTGAATCGTCGTGCAGATACCGATGGAGTTGGGACACATAGAAGACACCATGTATCCTCAGTAGCGGTGGTGGGAACGCTAGCTGATAAGCCACCTCGCCGACCCTCCGCAACACTTCTAAGGGTCTGACGAACCTGGGGGAAAGCTTACTCCCCTTGCCAAACCTCCTCTGCCCACGCCGAGGGGAGACCTTCAAGAACACATGGTCCCCAACCTCAGACTCCAAGGGCCTCCTCCTGGTATCAGCATACAACTTCTGTCGGTCTTGGGCTGCCTTCATCCATTCTCGTATGAGCTGAACCTTCTCTGTTGTGTTTTGTACCACCTCCGGGACAAGGATTCCTACCTATCCTACTTCGGCCCAACACATAGGTGAACGGCATGGCATCCCGTACAAGGCTCCAAACAGGTCCATACCGATGGTAGAGTGATAGCTCTTATTGTAGGTGAACTCTACCAGGGGCATGTGTCGCACCCATGATCCTCCTGAGTTCAGAACACATGCCCGTAGCATATCCTCCAAGGTCTGGATGGTGCGCTCTATTTGTCCATCTGTCTGGGGATGGAAAGCAGTTCTAAGGTGTAACTGGGTGCCAAACGCATGCTGCAATCCTCTCCAGACTTTCTAGTTAAACCGTGCATCCCTATCCGAGACTATAGTCCTCTGAACTCCATGCAACTGCACCACCTCATCCAAGTACTTTCGTGCCAAAGCATCCACAGTACTCAACTCCCTGATTGCTAGAAAGTGAGTCGATTTCTTCAACTTGTCCACTACCACCTAGATGGCGTCATATCCCCCTTGGACCTTGTGTAGTCCCGTGATTAAATCCATCGAGACGTCATCCCACTTACACTTGGGGACATCTAGGGGCTGTAGTAGGCCGCCTGGAACTCGGTGTTCAGCCTTCACTTGCTGACACACTAAGCACTTGGCCACAAACTCTGCCACTGCTCGCTTAACTCGGAGCAACCAGAACTGCCTCTTCAGTCCCTGGTACATCTTGGAAACTCCTGGGTGTACCACTAGGGGTGAGTTGTGGAAATCACTGAGAACCTTGCCATGCATCACTCCTGGAACAAACAACCTTTTCTGGAAAAGAATCTGGTTCTGACCATCCTATGTCCATCCTTCGAGAGCATTGACCTGGTCAACTCGGTCATGCATCACTTCGGACTCCGAGTCTCCCCACTGAGACTCCTCCACTTGTCGAAACAGAGATGACTGCACTATCATCTAATATAGGCAACCTCTGCCACTATCCATCTTTGCATCCAGGTGTAAGGTAGAAAACTCCTCTATTGCCTTCCAGGCATCCGCCGACTCTTGGACCGCATCCTTATGTTTCCTCCTGCTCAAGGCATCGGCCACCACATTGCCCTTTCCCTCAGTATAAGAGATCTCAAAGTCGTAATCCTGGAGGAACTCCACCCATCTCCACTACTGCAAGTTTAAGTCCCGCTGGGAGAGGATATACCTCGTGCTTTTGTGATCCTTGAATACCACTAAGCATTCCCTGATGAGGTAGTTCTTCCATAACTTTAGCGCAAAAACGACCGCTACAAGCTCCAAGTCATGGGTGGCGTAATTACGCTCATGGGGACGTAGCTTCCTGGACCCATAAGAGATCACCCCTTGTCGCTGCATCAACACGCATCCCAGGCCCTATCCTGAAGCATCATAGAACACCTCGTAGGCCACCCCTTCTTCTGGTAATCTCAGCACTGGGGCACTAACCAACTTTTTTTTTAGATAGCTGAAGGCTGACTCGCATTGCTCGCTCCACACGAAAACCTGGTCTTTCTTGGTCAGGGCTATCAAAGGGGCCCCAACTCAGGATAATTTGGGTACGAACCTCTGATAGTAACCTTCCAACCCAAGGAAACTACGGACCTCTGCCACATTCTTGGGTGCTACCCAAGAAACAACCACCTCAACTTTTGATGGGTCCACCGCTACCCCCTTCTCGGACACCACGTGCCAGAGGAAATGCACTCCCCGTGTCCAGAACTTGCATTTAGACAACTTCCCATAGAGCTGATGATGTCGGAGGACCTCCAAAACTATCCTTAGGTGCTCCGCATGGTCCTCCTCTAATCTTGAGTAGACCAGGATGTCATCGATGAATATGACCACGAACCAATCCAGGTACTCCCAGAAGATGGAGTTCATAAGACCCATGAACATAGCTGGGGAGTTCGTAACACCGAAAGGCATGACTAAGAACTCGAAGTGTCCATACCTGCATCTGAACGTCATCTTTGGGATGTCGCCCTCCTTCACTCTTAGCTGGTGATACCCAGACCGCAGGTCAATCTTTGAGAACCACCCTGCCCCTTTCAGCTGGTCGAAGAGATCGTCTATCCTCGGAAGAGGGTAGCAATTCTTGATCGTCACCTGATTCAGCCTCCTGTAGTCGATGAACAACCTGAGACCACCATTTTCCATCTTTTCGAACAAGACTGGAGCGCCCCAAGGTGATGCACTTGGGAGAACATAACCCCTCTTCATCAGATCGTCAATCTGGATCCACAACTCCCGTAGCTCTGAAGGTGTCATATGATAAGGAGCCATCGATATTGGACGAGCGCCGGGCTGTAGGTCTATCCCAAACTCGATATCACACTGAGGGGGTAGAGTCGTCACCTCCTTAGGGAAGACGTCCATAAACTCATGGACGATCTCTGGCACTTCCACTATTTCAGCATCTACAGATTCCACTGTCAGCTCGGCCAACAAGGAGAGGAGGGGTTCCTCTCGTTTGTTGCCCTTCTGACCGCCCCGCTCACTGGGGAAGGTAAAACGCCAGCCGCCCCAGTCTGAGAACACGACCCTTCTTCATAAACAGTTGATGATGGCACACACAGAAAATAGCCAGTCGATGCCTAGGATGACATCGTATGGCTGTATCTGTAGTAGGAGAAGATCCCTAACCGACTGATGTGGCCCTATCATCAGTCTACATCCCCGAAAAACAAACAACAAGTTGGTCTGACCTCCGACTAGTGTGCTAAACACCAGGGGCTCTGGAAGTCTCTCCGTATCTAAACCTAAGGCACGGGCTAGACTTGGTGCAACAAAGGACTGCGAAGATCCGGTATCGAACAAGGCATAAGCAAGAGTTCTAAACAGACTGATCGTACCTCGAACAACCTCTGGCCCTGCTGGAACTGCTGCCTCTACGGCGTGTAACTGTCCACACCCAGCTCCCCGCCCCTCGGCTGTCGTCCACCTCCCCGACCACACCCCGGTCGAGCTCCCTGAGGTGCGCCCTGAGGTCGGCCTCCTCCTCCTACGTCTTCCCTCGGAGGAGCGGGAGCTCACTGTCCCTACTGCTGTTGGAAAGTTCTGGCTAGAAGCTGCTGTTGGGGCAGTTGCGGGAGGTGTCCGCCACAACCGTACTGCACCCGGTCCGGGCACTGACCCCGGAGATGTCAAGGGATCCCACAGACGAAGCACCGCGGTCCCGGGCCCGAAGGGAAAGGGAGAGGGCCGGGGGATCGAAACCGAAACTGCTGCGGTCTGCTCCTTGCTGGTCAGAACCTGGAGGGTCCTGACACTGGAGGCCTAGTGCTGACGGCCTTTCCCTTCGATGGTCCCAGCTGGATCCCCTCTCGTGACACTCCTCCTAGATCATGCATTCTCTCCACCACTTCACCCTTCTTCTAGACCTCCAAGTACGTCGGTAGGGTAAAGGGGGTAACAACATAATGGAGGGACGGTTGGAGCACCTCCTCTAAACGTCTTGCCTGAGACTCCTCGTCGGGAAAGTGGTCTGGAGAAAAATGTAGGAGGTCCTTGAACTTGATCCCTTGCTCCCTCACAGACATACTCCCCTGCTGGAGGGAGAGTAGCTCCTGTCTCTTTTCTGCCTTCATCATCGAGGAGAGGAATTCCGCCTGGAACTCCCTCTCGAAATCTGCCCAAGCCACCTCAGACTCTCTCCTCTCCCCCAGATAATGTGTCCACCACTGACGCGCCACTCCCCGCATCTGGCTGACGGCCAGAGGAACCTAGTACTCGGCCAGGGCCCGAATCAGGACGAAAGCTATAACTAGATTCTCTAGCCAGCCTTCCGTCTTCATGTCGGAGGTTCTGCCCTCATACTTCTCAAGGGCCTGTCACTGGAAGGCCCGAAGAGTCTTCTGCCACTGATCGTCCTCTTCCTCTCGATCAGCTCTCTGTAGATCGACCAAAGTAGTATCCGAGGCCTCGATTGCCTGTACCACACGTGGTCTCCTTCCAGGTTCCATAGCTGCAAGGTAAACAGGGGATGCCTAAGCCCAAGTAGTGTAGAATATCGTTCTTAAAACTTCTTAAAATTTTAATTTATTCTTAATTCCCAATACATCCTAGAAACACAAGAACACAAGTCATTATGATGCATGTACCTTTCTTAGGGTCTCTACCCTACAATCAGTGTGGCCTCACTTGGTCATTCGGTAGGTCCAGAGTCCTTGCATAGAATCACGAGGGGCCCTAAAATCCCGTGTCCTAGCTGGTCTTCCCTATCCTAATTCATGCGCCAAGGTCACCCAACAATGTTGCCTTACCATCCCATGCAATCCTCACTATGCCTAACTCCAGACTCCGGCCTATCTCTCAACCATCACCTCTGATACCATTCTGTCACGACCTGCCTTCACCAAAAGGAGGGAAGGGTCAGCAGATTGTCAGGCCCTTCCTTCTTTAAGTTTAAGGAGAGATAATGACCCCCGAGACCCGCCTTCAATAGGTCCCGGAGTGGCGACTAGCACCAAGGGTATAGAAATTTCTCACAAATGGAAGGCATTACCCCTTTAGGTTTTATAAGATCGAGAGATAAGATGATGAAACTCAACAACACCAAGGTAAAAGAAAAGTAAAGCCAAAAATAAACCATTCCCACATGCATGTTCCAAAAGTAAAAGCCACAAAGTACAAAAGGCGAATATAATGGTAAGTACCAAAGAGGAAAAGAAACAACTGCAACTGCCCCAAAGGTCTGAGCTAGTATGGTCCTGCGTGATCCCTGAAGTCCTCCTGGAAACATGAAAGCAGTTTTATATACGTAGGGTGAGCATACAAGTACACTCAGTAGGGAAAACCAAAGACTCTCGTGCACAAGTGGGAGAACGTGCTAAAGTCCCATGAGAAAAAGGAGTAAACCAAACACATGTCAAGGAAAACTATCCACCCAAGCCTCACCAAGGCACACTCCCCAAATAACGCAAGTCAAGTAATATAAATATTAAGAGAACATCGATGTTTGGGTACCCCGTGCCACTTTCCCACTGGTTATTGAGATTTCCTACGCATCAGACCAATCCCACCATTCTCACCGCAGTCCCACTACCACACCCGCCTGCACACACCTGGGCCACAACCACACACAGTCCCACTGCTGAAATCCCTCCCGCACACACCTGGTCCAAAACAATCACACGTAACCATGTCTGCAAACACCTAGTCCATAACAACCTCCCCCACGCCCGAAGACACCTGGGCCAGAAGATCCACTACCACGCCCGAAGACACCTGGGCCTCATCCCGAAGACGCTTGGGAAACCACCTGCCGCACACACCTATCCAACCATCACACTGCCCCGTCCAAAGGTTCTTGGGCTAATAATGGACCTCAGGCCATCACAGCCTACCCGAAGATACTTGGGTTATCCGGGAAAGGGAGCAGAAAAGGAGCTAATAACCATCCACTAAGAATAGTGTCGGGAAAAACACCCCCCCCCCCCATGAAATGGGGGTGTTCAGAACTAAGTGCTCAACTTGGGTGGGGTGAAAATAAGAAACACAAAGATACAAGTATAGATATAGGTAACAAACACTCACCCAAAGCTTAGGTTTTCCTAACCAGCCTACAGAACACAACACCACTGCGTCCAAGTCACAAGTCACGACTCTCACCAACAAAACCCATTTGTCCCATTCTTGTTTCATGTTTAGTAATAATGTTTAATTAATTTTAAGCACCACTGGGCAACTAGTAGGCATATGGAAAAGTACAGGAAAGTAAACAGTCAACCATCAACCGTAATGCCCACACCAGGTTCTCAACAACAGAGGATCCCACCCCAATTCGTGATATAAACATGTACCCACCTAGTCTTAAAACTCACAACCACCGAATCCATACCAAAAGGGGATATCATCCCCAAATTCACACAACCACCGAGAGTATAAAGACAGGGGATCCCATACCCTCCCACATCTCCGGGAATCGGCCTGAAAAAGAAAACAACCAACTACCACCACCAACACAAGTCAGGGCCATGCCGGTATTTTCAGATTTAAGCGACTTAACACACTCCATGATTTCAATTTTCATGTGTTTTAACCGGGGTTATCACAGAAGGATTGATCCTGGTGCCTCAATTTATTTGGCCAGATATACGTGATTAACCAATTTACTTTTCACAGCAGAAGTTTACAACCACAACAAGCCATTTAAAACATTAGCAGGGGTTCATTAGTGCACAAACAACGACCACCAACGGCCTCGATTTTCAGAAGGCATAAGCCAGCACGACTCAACAAGATGGTCATAATATAAACAACCTCAACGATCACAGCCCCCCCCCCCCCCTTTTCTTTATAGAATCCAGTTCATTATCTTCATTTAGGTCTGGTTTGTCCAATTCTACAGAACAGAAGCATGCCCAACCCACATGATACACAAAAGAGAGAGGTGAAAGAGAAATTACCTACTTGTTGATAGATGATCGACGTTTAGGCTGGGCGCGGAACTTTACGGATAACGATGCGACGCTCCCGATGCACCAAAATCTGTTTGTGAAAAGTCACGATTGAGGAAAGGAGAAACCATGGCTAACCCTTAGTTTATAAGAGTTATGGACGGTTGAGGTGAGAACGTGAAACCGTGTAAGGCGCAGGGGTCGTGGGTTTATCACGCGGCTCCACTCGTCATTAAAGGGGTTTGGGTGGTTTAAACCAAATTGATTAAGTATTTAATTAAAACTCTTATGCGTGTTACAGGTCATTAAAACACGCTCAAACAGGTCAAAATAGGGTTTAAAACCCTATTTGCGCAAAAAGGAGGGCTACTGGAAATAACCCGCGGGGTAGGCCAGAGCCACCGATAGCTGAGAGCTACCGGTGGGTGACAACTACCGGTAGCTGAGCTACTTGTAGGCTGCAGCGACCGGTAGGCCGAGCTACCGGTAGGCTGCAGCTACTGGTAGGTCGAGATACTGGTAGGCTGCAGCTACCAGTAGGCCGAGCTACGGGTAGGCTTCAGCTACCGATAGGCCACAGCTACCGGTAGGCCAAGCTACCGGCAGGCTGCAGCTACCGGTAGGTCGAGCTACCGGTAGGCTGTGGTCACTGGTAGACCGAACTACTGGTAGGCCTGCTACTGGTAGGATAAGGCTACCGGTAGGCCTACACCACCGTGATTCCCATACCTGGAAACCTAAGACGAGATTTTCACAAAGTAATGGACCCCAAAAACCCGGGCCATTACACATAAGGTTAACTATTTATGAAATGATTTAAGTTGAAAATTGGACAAGTTCATTATGATTAATGTATTACTTTAATATATAAATATTTATTGATATTAGATAATTCAAGATAACAAATTTTTAAGAATGTTCCCTAGATAACAAAGGAATGATTAAAATTATACTATGGATCATATGATTTGTCAATTCTTAAGGTATATAAAATTCATCACCATTTCATAGAGTAAGATATGATGCTTAAATTTAATGAGGTACAACAAAATGATGAGATTGTGCTTATGAAATGGAATGAAATAAAGTAATAGTATCTCCTCATGAATATTTATCAACTTTTGAAAAAGGATACTGAAATAAAATTTTTTCCTATTAGAATAATTTCTAATAATTTAAATGAACTTTTTTTAAATATATTTATTTAATGGGTTTTGGTTACTTATCTTGAAAATATCATTAAATTTCTTGTGATCAATGATCTCTATCACTCTCCATCATTATTTGGGCATTATACTACTTTCTTCCATGTCTAAACCTTTTTTTCCACAGATGTAATTCTATTTGATAACCTAGTATTTGTTATTCCAAATAACCATCAAAATTATATTTTTCTCCTTTTAAAGATATTTTAATATAATCTCCTATCATGATTTGATATTTTAATAAAGGTGTTTTCAAATTTCAACCACCTGATTAAATAAATAAATATTAAATTGCGAGGAAACAATTTATTAAAGGGGTAATGAAACACACCATGATTTTAAAAAGAAAAAATTCATCTTCAATAACATATGTGACATGAAACAACAACATTAAAAGATAATGTAACACTCTAACACATCAACATATATTTATCTTTAAATAAATTCAATATCTTTGATAGATTTCAATTCACACAACACCTTGTTTTAATGAAACACAAAAGTTTATTAAAATAATATTATTTGAACATTAAATTATAACCAAGCCACTATGTTGGAATATATGAATAATAACAAATAAATTATGAAAATTTAATTTTATTTAAAATTTATAAAATTAAATCAATGTATATATATTTATTATACAAATTAATAAAGATTTGAACGAGAATGAACTGTTTTCTAAAAATAATAATTTTTTTAAAAGGAGGAGTAATCATTAATTTTTAAATTAATTAAAAAATAATTTTTACAACTTTAATAAGAATTACTTAAAAAATAATAATATTTTTTAAAATTATATTTTCAAAATTATCTAAAGGTGACTTTTTTGGATATTTATGAAATGTGTCATTTTTTAATGAATAATGAAAACTACTAAATTTTAATTCAAACATCCATTTAGTTTATATAATTTATAAAGATACAAATATTTTAAATTATTTTTAAATTTAAATTACTTATATTATATATATATATTAATCAAATTTAGGTTATGGTAATCATTTTAATTGTAAATATTGATATAAAAACTTCAGAAAATATTGACGTTTCTCTTTGAAAATGCACATTCTAATCCTGTCTGTGGGATTAAATTAAAATTAAAATTTTCCACTAATGTTAATTGAATTTAAGAAAATGGTTTACATATTTATAATGAATATCACATATATTACCGAATATTTTTAGGTTTGTTTTTTACCTAATTTAATAGTAAAGACTCTAAAAATTAATAATTGCGATTAAGGAAAAATATGGGTTACCTAGGGGTTAAATTAAAATTATAAGGTTATAATTACCGAATAACATGTATAAAACCTATTTTCATTAAATATTTTTAGTTTATCATGTCTAAGTATATATGAAAATATATATTTTAACCTTTTGTCACGTAAAAAAATGTGTTCATGCATTTTTCATTCCAAAAATTACAAGTGTGCTACTCACCTCACAAATAAAAGGCCACCTCCTATCCTCTATTATTTACACAATAAAACCCCTTTGGTTCAAAAAATACTTGAAAAAATCACATTAAAAATTATCTAATATCATTATTAATTCCTCATTTTTGTCATAATTACATTTTAGGAAGGATTTTCTTTAATAGCTAAGGTGTATACCTGAAGAAGTGGTAACATTATTCAATGATCATTTTTATTTTATTTCTTGACCTATGTACATAATTTATTATTAAAACATGATTATATAATATCCTATTTATCTTCTATATACTAATGTGGTTTAATTTAAATTTTATAACCCACATCCATCTCCACATTAATCAAATTGGTTAATAAGTAATCATTTATGTGTATGGTATATTATCACCTTGCGAACCAACATCATTCATTTTTCTATTACCAACTCTCCTGGTCGGAAATGATGATGTATATAAATTATATATATAATAATTATAACATAATTATACCTATGTAGTAATTATATTATATATAACATTTTCACTTTTAATTACATAGGGGATATGATAAATTAATTCATGTGTATAGCGGACTACCACCTTATGAAGTGATGAGATTGGTTTTCACAAACACATTACCGGGAAGATAATTTGGCTAAATTTAATTAATATATATGATATAAATGAAATAATTATAATTATAATGAAACATTTATCAATATTAAATGATAATATATAATTATAGTATTTTTCAATATTACATTGAAAAATGATAACATCGTTTTTGTATGTGTGGATTGTCGCCTTCAAAAGGTGATGTGACTCTCCCTTCATCGCCAAAACACATGGATGATACATATTTGTAAATTTAGTGAAATAGTATTTTATAAAATATATAATGATAATTATTAAATGATAAAATATTACTTACCTTCATTCCATAATTATCATTTAAAAATCTAAACATTACTCATGTGAACGTACATCCTACTATCTCCTTGATTATAACATCATTCATTTTTCATAACCCTATTTTGTGATTGGATTCAAAAGTATAAATTTTTTATAAATATGATAATTAATTAATTATTATTATATATATTTTTAAATAATTACCTCATTTCCCATAGTCAACATACCAATATCATATGTGGAATATAATCCAAATATCTTCTAAACACACCGCAAAAATTTAATAAATTTAGAAATTATATATAAAATATAAATAATTAAAATAAAAGTAATAATAAATATGAAATATTTTATTAATAAAGTAAATAATTTACATAATTTATTTTTTCTATGAAGTTGAATAACATACAGGACTAATCAAACTCATGGTTTGGGTTTCTCGTCTAAATTTTACTTACGTAAGACATACACCATATTGACCCCTTATTTATTTTATGTGGTGTATATATTATAATTTTTTATGTTATATAATGGATTCATTTATATTCATAATATTTTATGTCTGATTGATTGTTATTTATTTCATTAGTCATATGATTCAAAAGTTACCAAAGTGTTAAGTGTTTATTTCACAATCTCATCATTATTCGGGATTATTTTTTTTAGTCTCTTGTTGGTGAATTATTTGATATTTCTTTATTAACATCAATATATTTTCTTATCCTATAGTTATTAAATATTGTTTTAAATTAATGTTTACATTTTTTACCTTTCATACCTAAAAAAGCAACAGAATTTTTTTTAATAAAATCAGGATTTATTTCACTCTTCGATCAAAAATCATTTTTCTTCCAAAACCATGTTTTCTAAAAAAATTCAAAATTTTTTATCAGTAACTAAATGATTTATTGAGATCATCATTACCCATTGTTGTCTTTCTAAAATATTATTTTAATAGAATCCTCTTTTTTTGAATGAGGCACTTTTCAAACTTTTTTAAAGGGAAATAAGAATGTTCATTTTAACTTATATAGATTGATGGAATTACCATCTATAGAAAACATATTTTCCTTGAAGATACCATTAAATGTTTAAAATACTCTTTTTAAATAATTTTTGTTTACATAATATTCATTAAATGCCTCCTTTTTATTAGTTTTTTTCATATAAATTGATTTTGAAAATATTTTATGGATCTTCTATTTTTAAAATAGAAATTTTGATTTTAAAGAAAAGTAATTTTACATAGGTAATGTTTCATGTTATATTTAAAAATCATTTTCCATAAAATAAGAAATAATTTTATGGGAATTATTATTTAATGGGGATATTATCCAATGATAACATCCTTATTATTTTATTGGATGGTTTATAATTCGTTTGAATTGGGATGTACAAATTTATTACTATCCACCATTTTAATCTGGATGGTTTATGATAATGTTTATTGATTGGGGTAAGTATTAATATTTTGTATTATATAATTTCAGAAAAAAATTATTTTTATTATGTTTCACACCCTTCATATGAGGAATTTAGTAACGATCAAAAAATTTATCAATGAAATTTTCCTTATTATAATTATGTCATAAAACAAAAACATCATATATAAAAATAAGAAAAAACATTATTCTCCTAAATTAAAAATAATAAATTATCTAAAAAAAATACCAATAAAATGAAAAATGTTACAATTAAAAATAAAATATTAAATAATATAATATTAATAATAAAATTTTGATCTACTTGATCCACTAGAAAAACCCTCAAAATAAACAAAGATGTTGGGATAAAAAAATTTAATAATGTAATATTCAATATAAATATTAAACTATATATAACCTTGATAGAAAAGATAATTAAATTAATAATTAATTAAATAATAAGTATTTATATGAATTGTGAAATCTATAAAATTGGAATAATTAACTAATTGTTGGAATTTTAATATGGTCATTTGATTAGTAACCTCACCAATAAAAGTATAAATAAAAACAAGGATTCTTATAAATTTAAAAATGACATAATTGTATCATAGAATATATGAATAAATGTTTTAAAAAAGATAAATTATGTGTTGTTATTTTCATGAAATGTAAATTTTTATTTACTATTTTATGATTAATATAATTCTTTGAAACAAATTTTATTTTTATAAAATATATTCATAAATTAACATATTATTATATTAAAATTATAAGATAATTTTATGATGTATAATTAAATTTTTAAGGGTCATAAAATTGGTGATAATATTAAAATCAGTATTTTTGAATAAATTATGATTTTATTTTAACAAATTAAATTTCCCATATTTAAAAAATTATTTTCATAAAATGGGGTCCATATTTGAAATATATACACCAAAAAATGGTTTGGGTTGCATTTTGGGATTCTTCAAATATTATTGAATTTTTTGTGAATAGTGAAATATAGTATTTTATAGTATTTTCTAAATACATGAATTTTTAAGTCATAAATTATGTTTGTATAATGTAAGAATCCATTATCTCTAACTCTATTTCACTATTTAATTTATTCAGTGATAAGAATCAACACTATTTATAGTATTTGTCCAAAATAATAAACTAATGAATAGAATAATAAAAAATACCATTTCCTCTCCTTATAAATACCACCCTAACCACCCCTTATCCTAAAACCTTTTAAGACATTTAGATTGGATAAATTATGGCCAATTACATTCTCAATACCCTTTATCGTGACCAATATATTCTTGTATTAAAAACTCACCAATTTCTAGTTACTCTATGATCCCTTCATGGAGGTGATATTTTTGTGTCCCTTTGTCAAAACATCTATTTTTAATCTAATTTCTTCTAATATCATATCATCACCTCCTACATCCATAAAATTATTAAAAATCCAGTGTAATGAATGATGTATAGACAATGAAAACCCCATTATCTATAACTTTGTTTCACTATTTAATGTATTTAGTTATAAGAATCAATACTATTGATATTATTGAGTCAAAAATAATAATATAATGAATATAATAATAAAAATTTCACTTTACTCTCCATATAAATACCACCCAAACCACCCCTTCTCCTAAAACCTTCTAAGTCTTGTAGATTGACTAAATTATGGCCAATTGTCTTCCCAATACTCTTTCCCATGAGCAAGATATTCTTATACCAACAAAATACTAATTCCTAGTACCTTAATGATCCCTTCATAGAGGTGATATTTACGTGGTGCCATGTAACACCCGAGACTTTTATGTTATATAAATCATCAAAGGAATCTTTTTCTACACAACACTTGCTTGGCTTGCTTTACACGCAATCGCAACCTTCCTCGATAGCTTGCGTCGTACGCAATACCGAGTTTCACTAAACAACAATATGCTATTAAAACTAGCCGTTATGAATAGTAATAACCACTTTTTGAAATTTTATAAATTTTATTTTTCAAAATGGACTTCACTTTTGGACTCAGAATATCGAAATTAGCCTAGGGTGAAATTTTGGTATTTTTCTGAAAACTTTCAATTTTTGATGAATAGTGAAACCACTAAGTGGTAGGTTAAAAAACTGAATTTTGCATAAAACTTAATTTTACCGCTTCTGTGAATGGAATTTCAAAAATCCGAGAGACACGGTTAATATCAAGGACTAAAATGTGGTTCAATGAGATGAAAATAATTTTTTGGTGAATAGTAACTTTTTACTATTTTTACCGCGGTTAATAGTAAATAGGGTAACTAAGGGTAAATATGATATTAATATTACCCTAACACATGTCCTAACTCTATTGGACAAGTGTAATTCGACCAAAAACAAACTTAGGAATAAAATATGACCATTTAGGCCCACTTGGATTAGATTAGGACATTTATTATTAATTTATTTAAAGAAGGGTTAAAATAGTTAAAATCAAAGTTTAATAAGTAAATCATTTTTAATATAGGGTTATACATAAGATAAATTCGATTGTAAATATTCATTAGAAAGCTAAAAAGATTTCCTACATGATGGTATTTTATTTGTAATTTTTAGACATCAAATAATTTAATTTATTTATGACACAAAGATGATGCAGTAATTATCTTATTAATGAAATATTGACAAATTGATAATATAAATACCAAAATAAATGTAATTTGAGACTTTTTATGAATTACACTAATTTTCTAGGTTACTATGATATATTAGTATTGATTTAATCAACTTGGTTCGAACATATAATTCTGTTATGACTTTGACAAAAATCATATATCAAATAGTGTCAAAATTGACACAAAATAGTTTTTAAATCAAATATTATATTATTAATTGTTATTTTATTCCTAAAAATCTAAGATTCGGACAAATGACTTAGATAAGGATATATATATTAATAATAAACAATTTGGGGTTCGTTTGGCATGTTATAGTAAGTGTATTAACCATATAGTGAAAGAAAACAAAAAGACACGGTAAAAGTTAAATTAATTAACTTAGAGTTAAATCTAATTGATAAGGTTAAAATAATACCCTAAACTTGTCTAAATCCTATTGGTTGATAGGATTTCGACCCCTCCCCACCTTATCTTCGAAATAAGACCCTTTGGAACCATTATAAACCGATTTTGACTTTAATATAAAATAATATTTTGAGATATTCCTAAGGTGCCCCTCTCCTCCCTTATAAAAGGGCACCTCCTCCCCCTCCTCCTCACACCAAATTGAGCACTCAAGCTCGGCCAACCCCTGCCATTTTCCCCTCTCCACTTCCCTAGAATAGTCCTAGAGGTCCTGGTCTTCTCCAAAGACCACTCTTAGTTCCCTAAGTGGAGGATTCAAAGAGGCGTTCCAAAGAAGAGGTAATATCCATTACCGATCTTTTCAATTTCTTTCGTCTTCAACTTCTTCTTATTTAGTTGTTTCATGATAAAGTAATAACATCAGTATTACTTACATACTGATATGTTATTATAAATATGAAACATCCCTAATTCACCTTCTATCCATCCTACGGAAAAATGAAATCACCGCGCGTGCGTACGTACGGAATACCGTCTCCACGCCGTGGTGTAATCTATTTTCCACCATCACATTACAAGGATGGGTATAATGGTGTAATGAGTAACTATATATGATTATTATTAAGTAATATTGATACTGAAATAATATATATATATACTCCAAAACAATTCCACGATCATAGGAACGATATCATCACTCGTGCGTACGTACGGAATACCGTCTCCACGATGTGATGCGACTCGTTCTACATGATCTTCATTTCATAATGATTATATAAATGAATTGAATGAATTAATATGGTATATACTACACTAATACCATTCTGGAAATGAATTATCTATAACCTAAATATAAGAATAAGAATTTATTCGACAAAACACGCATAAGAACAAAAAGTTATAAAGACCCGAGTAACAAGTAACAATGAAATATTACTAACAAGAAGCTAATAATATGACCATATATGATATCATATCAATATGTATGATTATGGAATAAGTCAATAACATTATTTAAACCATTATACAGGAGCTTCGGACACGAACAAAGCAAATCGGACCTAAGGTAAGGGAAATATCACAATCTCATTTTTATCCGAGATTGTTTATTCGTAAGTATTTACTGGGGTGTATTTTATCATCCACATCCATGTTTCATCAATATGTAATATTATTTCCATCCACCTACAATTGTTTAAATCCATTTTTACCCTTCGTTGAGTTTTTAGTAATATGTATGAAAGGAATCTTTTGTCGTTTTTCGTACGAGGTACTTTTTGACTTTTCCGACAAAAGTACGAAGAATGTTTTTTTTAACTTATACGGCATGAATGGATTTTTAAAACATTATTTCCAAGAAGCTTCCTTTACAAGTTTTCAAGTTTATTTTTAATCAACTTCTTTTATTTTAAAGTTGTATGACATGTTATGAAAGGAAAAATGTTTTTGAAGAAGAAAGGATATTTTCCTCAAGAATGGAGTTCAAGTGTTTTATCAAAATTATTTTCCATCTAAGATAATAAAGGGTTCTGTTTTTATGCCTATTATTAAATTGATTTGATCATGTTGTGATGGAATTATTTTTATGAATTCCTTTATCTTATGTGAATTGTTTTATGATGTCATGTTGTTTAAGAATCCCATTTTTATTACATGGGTTATGTGATGATGTAAGATTTATGATTATGTGGCACACATAAGAAAGGATTCATTATAAGATGGGTGGGACCTATATCTCCCTCCAATGCATTGGGTAAAGATTTTATATCTCATGAGATAGACATGGCTGGAACGGAAGGTTATTTCGGTTCAGTGATACAGGACTGAAACGGGGAGTGAACTCGGTTCAGAAAGGGACTTTGTCCACTAAGATAGTCTTGGCAATGAGTCATGACTAACAAGAAATGATTTTCCATGATTATGTGTGCATGCCACAAAGATTCAAGTTTTATGTTATGATTATGGGGATCTCATTTTCACTTCTATGATTTATTCCATGTTAAGATATTATGATCTCTTTTGCAGGTTTTAATTTTCAAAAAGATATGATATGATTTTTATTTCCTTTATTTGCCCTTGCTGAGCATTTGAGCTCACCCTTTTATGTTTTCTTTTCCCCAGGTCAGGAAGATGGATATTAAGTAGAATATGCTAAAAGGGACCCTAGATATGATGAAATAAATGGGAGACACTGTAGAAGATTTATGAACTAGTTGTTTATGTTTCCCAGTTTCTAAAGACACTATACCTATACGGTCCTTTGTGGTTTTGTCATATGTTGTATTAAGTGTGCTTCAATTTTGAAGTATTAACAATGTATGTAAAGTATGGGTCGTTATAGTTGGTATCAGAGGAAAGGTATAGTCAACCTTTGGAAACTAGGATGTGAAAGCCTTAGTAAGAACCCTAAGGATAAGTCTAAGCATAGAACACAATCTTAGTGTTTTAGAAATGGCCTTGAATAACCTAGGATAAGACCTTAAGCATGAAAATTTTATTCTTGAATTATGTGGTTTCCTATTATAATTAGTGTTGCTCACACTATTCTTCTTGGTTTTAGTCAATGGCTGGAACCCGAAGGAACCGTGTTAATGCGGAATGCGATGGGCAATGTAATGATTGTCCCCCTGAGCAACCAAACGATATGGGAGCTGGAATGCAAAATCTTGTAGCCATGCTCACACAACTTTCTCAAGCTATGAATCATGCAGGATTTCCAAACGAACAAAGGAGGGAGCAACATTCTGTTGAATCCTTCATGAGGCAGCGTCCACCATCTTTCAGCGGGTCTACTGATCCATTAGTTGCTGAACAATGGATTAGTACTACTGAAAAGATATTTTCAGTTCTTCAATGTTCTGAGCATGATAAAGTCATCCTAGCAGTGTATCGTTTGGAAGGAGATGCGGATCAATGGTGGAATCTTGTTAAGAATACGAGGCAAAGGGATGAAATTGAGTCTATGGAATGGGACGAGTTCAAGAACTTATTTTTCAATAAGTACTTCCCTCGTATTCTCCGAACAAAGATGGAGAAAGAGTTCCTTGAACTGAAGCAAAGGGATGATGAATCTGTTAGTACCTATGAAGCAAATTTTACAAGACTTGCAAGGTACGCTTCTGGTATTATTATCCAACTTGAGAGTAAGATCGATCGATTCTTTAGTGGCTTAAAACCAAGTCTTCGAAGGGCGTTAGCCATAAGGGACTTCAATAGCTACGAGGAAATCGTTCGATGTGCTCTCAAAGTCGAGATGGAGATTGGAGTAACCCATCAGTCACATGGGTTTGATAAGAAGAGGAAGATGGAATTCAAAGAAAAATCTAAAGAGCACACGGAAAAGAAGATGAACTTTCCCTTATGCTCAAAGTGTGGAAAGAAACATGGAGGGAGTTGTCTTAAAGGGACAAGTAAATGTTTTAAATGTGGAAAGGAAGGTCATCGGGCATTTGAATGCCGTGATAATGGGAAGAAGATGTCTAATGATGCAAACAAAGGAAGGGATACACAGAATGAACCTGCTACACTTCAATGTTTCAAGTGCAAGGAGATGGGGCATTATGCCAATAAATGCCCAAATCCAAGGGTTGATGATGATGGTCGACGTCAACAAAATCTTAAGGCTAAAGACAAAGGAAAGTCACATGCAATTTCTATCAGCGATGTGGAGTACGATAACGATGTGGTGAAAGGTACACTTACCATCCATTCTAAAGTAGCAAATGTTTTATTTGATTCTGGATCCACCCACTCTTTTATTTCTGAAGACTTTTCTAAGGGTATCACCGTATTACCTCAACAATTAGATGTTGAGTTAGCCGTGACAACACCTAATGGCACATCAATCGCATCAAAAGTTTATAATTCTTCTCCGATCGAAGTTTGTGGGAAAGTGCTTCCTGCAAATCTTGTGATCCTTCCTTTAGTGGAATTTGATGTGATTCTTGGCATGGATTGGCTTTCTCTACATGGAGCTCATATCAATTGCCAAAGAAGGGAAGTCACATTTCATATTCCAGATCAATCTACGATCGTCTATCAATGCAAGGATGAACATAACCTTCCAGTGGAAATTTCTTCCATCTTATGGGTATTGATTCCACTAAATGAAGGTTATTTATCTCAAATAGTTGGTGAGAAACTCACGATTAAGAATATGCCCATTGTACGGGAGTTTGATGATGTCTTTCCGGAGGAATTACCGGGTCTTCCACCAAATCGTGAAGTTGAGTTTTCAATAGAACTTGTACCGGGTGCTTTGCCTATTTCAAAGACACCTTATAGAATGGCCCCAATTGAGTTGCAGGAATTGAAGAAGCAACTCCAAGAGAATCTTGATAAGGGATTCATACGCCCTAGTGCGTCACCTTGGGGAGCACCTGTTCTATTTGTTAAGAAGAAAGATGGATCAATGAGACTCTGCATTGATTATCGAGAACTTAACAAGATCACTATCAAGAACAAATATCCTCTCCCACGCATTGATGACTTATTTGACCAACTACGCGGAGCTCAATACTTTTCCAAGATTGATCTTCGTTCAGGGTATCATCAATTAAGGGTCAAAAGGGAGGATATACCAAAGACGGCTTTCCGTACAAGATATGGACACTATGAATTTATAGTGATGCCATTTGGTCTTACTAATGCCCCTGCTATCTTCATGGATCTAATGAATAGAGTCTTTAGAGACTATCTTGATCAATTTGTGGTAGTCTTTATAGACGATATTCTTGTCTATTCAAAGAGCAAGGAAGAGCATGAAGATCACTTGAGAATTATATTGAAGACCCTGAGAAAGGAGAAGCTTTATGCCAAATTTACCAAGTGTGAATTTTGGCTTCAAAAAGTTGCATTTTTGGGTCATATAATCTCAAAAGAGGGGATATCTGTGGATCCAGCAAAAACAGAGGTTATCGAAAGATGGTCAAGACCAACAACAGTAACTGAGATCCGAAGTTTTCTTGGTTTGGCTGGATATTATCGACGTTTTGTAAAAGATTTTTCACGATTATCTAATCCACTCACCAAGTTGACTCGGAAAGGAGTTAAGTTTGTCTGGACAGAGGAATGTGAAGAGAATTTCAAGGAGTTGAAAAGAAGGTTATCCAGTGCACCTGTGCTCACACTGCCTTGTAGTGGAGAAAGGTTTGTGATCTACAGTGATGCATCCAAGAAGGGATTGGGGTGTGTTCTTATGCAAAATGATATGGTGATAGCTTATGCCTCACGACAGTTGAAAATCCATGAGCAAAATTACCCAACACATGATTTGGAGTTGGCTGCGGTAATCTTTGCATTAAAGATTTGGAGGCATTACCTTTATGGTGAAAGGTGTGATATTTATACTGATCATAAAAGTTTAAAGTATATTTTCACACAAAAGGAGCTGAATATGCGCCAAAGAAGATGGTTGGAGCTGATTAAGGATTATGACTGCTCAATCCATTACCACCCTGGGAAAGCAAACAAGGTGGCAGATGCATTAAGTCGACAAGACCATGCTAGTTTATCCATGATGAGGATCACAAAAGATCCAATATTTATGGATTTACAAAGGATGGATCTTGGAATTATAATGGAAGGGGAAAAATCTTATCTTTCTCAAATGAATGTTCAACCATCTATACATGTGAAGATTAAAGAGGCACAGAAAGAAGATGTCGAGTTACAAAAGAAGGTGAGAAATGTTCCTGAATTCAACCTTGATTGTGATGGGATAATAAAGTTCAGGAATCGGGTTTGTGTTCCTCCCATCCCCGAATTAAAGAAAGAGCTGCTGGATGAGGCTCATAGTTCTTCATTCTCTATTCATCCTGGAAGCACGAAGATGTATAGGGACCTGAAAGAGTACTTCTGGTGGGATGGCATGAAAAGAGATGTTGCTGAATATGTCTCTCGATGCTTGGTTTGTCAACAAGTTAAAGCTGAGAGACAGAAGTCTAAGGGGATGTTACAACCATTACCCATACCCGAATGGAAATGGGAAAACATCACTATGGACTTTGTCACAGGACTTCCTAAAACATCCAAAGGCAATAATGCTATCTGGGTCATAGTTGATCGTCTTACAAAGTCTGCACACTTCATTGCTATTAGAGAGGATTTCTCTCTAGATCAGCTTGCCAGGATATATGTAAAGGAAGTGGTAAGATTGCATGGAGTACCACTTTCTATTATATCTGATCGGGATCCGAGATTTACCTCGAAGTTTTGGCGAAGTCTTCAGCATACTCTGGATACAGAGTTGAGTTTCAGCACTGCTTATCATCCCCAGACAGACGGTCAGTCTGAGAGAACAATTCAAACCCTAGAAGATATGTTGAGAGCTTGCTCTATGGATTTCAAAGGAGGTTGGGATCAACACCTACCTTTGGTGGAATTTTCTTATAATAATAGCTTTCACTCCAGTATTCAAATGGCTCCTTATGAAGCTCTCTATGGAAAGAAATGCAGGACTCCAACTTGCTGGGATGAAGTTGGGGAAAGAAAGCTATTAGGACCTGATCTCGTTGATGAAATGGCAGAAAAGGTCAGATCTATTCAACAACACATAAGAGCAGCTCAGAGTCGACAGAAAAGTTATGCCGACAATCGAAGAAGAGACCTAGAGTTTGAAGTGGGTGATAAAGTGTTCTTACGAATATCTCCCTGGAAGAGGGTTATGAGATTTGGAAAGAAGGGGAAGTTGAGCCCTAGATATATCGGTCCTTTTGAAATACTGGATCGTGTTGGGAAGGTAGCTTACCGATTGGCGCTTCCACCGAATCTCTCTCAAGTTCACGATGTGTTCCATGTATCTCTCCTGAGAAAGTACATACCAGATCCTTCACATGTACTCAGCTCAGAAGTTGTACCGCTGGAGCAAGATCTTTCTTATGAAGAACAGCCGATAGAGATTCTAGATCGTAGCGAAAAAGTCCTACGAAACAAGACCACTCGCTTGGTGAAAGTTTTATGGAGAAACCACCAACTTGAAGAAGCTACATGGGAGCTTGAGGATATGATGAGGGAGAAGTATCCTCATTTGTTTGTTGCAAAGTGACGAATTTCGAGGGCGAAATTCTTTTTAAGGGGGGTAGAATGTAACACCCGAGACTTTTATGTTATATAAATCATCAAAGGAATCTTTTTCTACACAACACTTGCTTGGCTTGCTTTACACGCAATCGCAACCTTCCTCGATAGCTTGCGTCGTACGCAATACCGAGTTTCACTAAACAACAATATGCTATTAAAACTAGCCGTTATGAATAGTAATAACCACTTTTTGAAATTTTATAAATTTTATTTTTCAAAATGGACTTCACTTTTGGACTCAGAATATCGAAATTAGCCTAGGGTGAAATTTTGGTATTTTTCTGAAAACTTTCAATTTTTGATGAATAGTGAAACCACTAAGTGGTAGGTTAAAAAACTGAATTTTGCATAAAACTTAATTTTACCGCTTCTGTGAATGGAATTTCAAAAATCCGAGAGACACGGTTAATATCAAGGACTAAAATGTGGTTCAATGAGATGAAAATAATTTTTTGGTGAATAGTAACTTTTTACTATTTTTACCGCGGTTAATAGTAAATAGGGTAACTAAGGGTAAATATGATATTAATATTACCCTAACACATGTCCTAACTCTATTGGACAAGTGTAATTCGACCAAAAACAAACTTAGGAATAAAATATGACCATTTAGGCCCACTTGGATTAGATTAGGACATTTATTATTAATTTATTTAAAGAAGGGTTAAAATAGTTAAAATCAAAGTTTAATAAGTAAATCATTTTTAATATAGGGTTATACATAAGATAAATTCGATTGTAAATATTCATTAGAAAGCTAAAAAGATTTCCTACATGATGGTATTTTATTTTTAATTTTTAGACATCAAATAATTTAATTTATTTATGACACAAAGATGATACAGTAATTATCTTATTAATGAAATATTGACAAATTGATAATATAAATACCAAAATAAATGTAATTTGAGACTTTTTATGAATTCCACTAATTTTCTAGGTTACTATGATATATTAGTATTGATTTAATCAAATTGGTTCGAACATATAATTCTGTTATGACTTTGACAAAAATCATATATCAAATAGTGTCAAAATTGACACAAAATAGTTTTTAAATCAAATATTATATTATTAATTGTTATTTTATTCCTAAAAATCTAAGATTCGGCCAAATGACTTAGATAAGGATATATATATTAATAATAAACAATTTGGGGTTCGTTTGGCATGTTATAGTAAGTGTATTAACCATATAGTGAAAGAAAACAAAAAGACACGGTAAAAGTTAAATTAATTAACTTAGAGTTAAATCTAATTGATAAGGTTAAAATAATACCCTAAACTTGTCTAAATCCTATTGGTTGATAGGATTTCGACCCCTCCCCACCTTATCTTCGAAATAAGACCCTTTGGAACCATTATAAACCGATTTTGACTTTAATATAAAATAATATTTTGAGATATTCCTAAGGTGCCCCTCTCCTCCCTTATAAAAGGGCACCTCCTCCCCCTCCTCCTCACACCAAATTGAGCACTCAAGCTCGGCCAACCCCTGCCATTTTCCCCTCTCCACTTCCCTAGAATAGTCCTAGAGGTCCTGGTCTTCTCCAAAGACCACTCTTAGTTCCCTAAGTGGAGGATTCAAAGAGGCGTTCCAAAGAAGAGGTAATATCCATTACCGATCTTTTCAATTTCTTTCGTCTTCAACTTCTTCTTATTTAGTTGTTTCATGATAAAGTAATAACATCAGTATTACTTACATACTGATATGTTATTATAAATATGAAACATCCCTAATTCACCTTCTATCCATCCTACGGAAAAATGAAATCACCGCGCGTGCGTACGTACGGAATACCGTCTCCACGCCGTGGTGTAATCTATTTTCCACCATCACCTTACAAGGATGGGTATAATGGTGTAATGAGTAACTATATATGATTATTATTAAGTAATATTGATACTGAAATAATATATATATATACTCCAAAACAATTCCACGATCATAGGAACGATATAATCACTCGTGCGTACGTACGGAATACCGTCTCCACGATGTGATGCGACTCGTTCTACATGATCTTCATTTCATAATGATTATATAAATGAATTGAATGAATGAATATGGTATATACTACACTAATACCATTCTGGAAATGAATTATCTATAACCTAAATATAAGAATAAGAATTTATTCGACAAAACACGCATAAGAACAAAAAGTTATAAAGACCCGAGTAACAAGTAACAATGAAATATTACTAACAAGAAGCTAATAATATGACCATATATGATATCATATCAATATGTATGATTATGGAATAAGTCAATAACATTATTTAAACCATTATACAGGAGCTTCGGACACGAACAAAGCAAATCGGACCTAAGGTAAGGGAAATATCACAATCTCATTTTTATCCGAGATTGTTTATTCGTAAGTATTTACTGGGGTGTATTTTATCATCCACATCCATGTTTCATCAATATGTAATATTATTTCCATCCACCTACAATTGTTTAAATCCATTTTTACCCTTCGTTGAGTTTTTAGTAATATGTATGAAAGGAATCTTTTGTCGTTTTTCGTACGAGGTACTTTTTGACTTTTCCGACAAAAGTACGAAGAATGTTTTTTTTTAACTTATACGGCATGAATGGATTTTTAAAACATTATTTCCAAGAAGCTTCCTTTACAAGTTTTCAAGTTTATTTTTAATCAACTTCTTTTATTTTAAAGTTGTATGACATGTTATGAAAGGAAAAATGTTTTTGAAGAAGAAAGGATATTTTCCTCAAGAATGGAGTTCAAGTGTTTTATCAAAATTATTTTCCATCTAAGATAATAAAGGGTTCTGTTTTTATCCCTATTATTAAATTGATTTGATCATGTTGTGATGGAATTATTTTTATGAATTCCTTTATCTTATGTGAATTGTTTTATGATGTCATGTTGTTTAAGAATCCCATTTTTATTACATGGGTTATGTGATGATGTAAGATTTATGATTATGTGGCACACATAAGAAAGGATTCATTATAAGATGGGTGGGACCTATATCTCCCTCCAATGCATTGGGTAAAGAGTTTATATCTCATGAGATAGACATGGCTGGAACGGAAGGTTATTTCGGTTCAGTGATACAGGACTGAAACGGGGAGTGAACTCGATTCAGAAAGGGACTTTGTCCACTAAGATAGTCTTGGCAATGAGTCATGACTAACAAGAAATGATTTTCCATGATTATGTGTGCATGCCACAAAGATTCAAGTTTTATGTTATGATTATGGGGATCTCATTTTCACTTCTATGATTTATTCCATGTTAAGATATTATGATCTCTTTTGCAGGTTTTAATTTTCAAAAAGATATGATATGATTTTTATTTCCTTTATTTGCCCTTGCTGAGCATTTGAGCTCACCCTTTTATGTTTTCTTTTCCCCAGGTCAGGAAGATGGATATTAAGTAGAATATGCTAAAAGGGACCCTAGATATGATGAAATAAATGGGAGACACTGTAGAAGATTTATGAACCAGTTGTTTATGTTTCCCAGTTTCTAAAGACACTATACCTATACGGTCCTTTGTGGTTTTGTCATATGTTGTATTAAGTGTGCTTCAATTTTGAAGTATTAACAATGTATGTAAAGTATGGGTCGTTATATGCCATTTTCAAAACATATCATTTAATTTTATTTCTTCTTATAACTTCTCATTAACTCCTACATCTATAGAATTATGATAAAAATAGTTCCATGAATATACTATAATTTTATATTTATAATAGAATATATTTTTCCCATATCTTTTCTTATCTCCTCATATTTAATCAAACAAAACCGTTGTCCAAATTATTGTGGTTTATTGTATCCATGAATAATTATTTTTTCTCTTAAAACCATCCTGGATAGTCATAAAACCATTATTATAGTTAAAACATATTGTAAATGTATATTGAAAATTTTACAATTCTATGTAACTAATTTATTGATGTAATATTATATAAAATCAAACATGTTTTTGATATTCGGAAAAACCTCCAAAATAAACTAAACATTTATCATTAATGTTTTAACAAATTAATCATCCTCATAATGGAAAATAAACTTATTTTGTAGACCATTTATCCTTATAATAGTGAGTTAATACAATATAATTTCAATTTTTTAGGATTATCCCATTTAACAAGAACATCCATAATTATACACTAGTAAACTATCCATGAAACCATCAAAACAAATGCTCCTATAATGAAGAAATTGATCTATATAAATCCTAAAAACGTCCATAAATTTTCATAATAAAAATATCATAAATAAAATAAATTTGTAAGAGGCTCTTTATTAAGTATTTAATGAATCTAATATTATAATTCATGGTATTTAGTGCATGTTCAAAACACATTTGTACATAAGGTAAGGGGATTCTCAAACCCAACACCCTTTTTTGTGTTATCCCTCTTTCATGCCAAATTCAATTGTGGATATTCCCTTAATGTTCCTTAAATATAATTTAATTGTGATTACCATTTCTTTTCTAATATATACCTATTTATAACTTGAATTTATGAAAAATACAATGATTTTCTCAAAGAACTCATCTTTCCAAAACATATCTTTGACACCTCTTGATTTGTTTCTACTTTGATCAAGAATGATTATTCTTATAAAATATATGATATTCCTTTCTTCATTTGGGAACCAAAAAGTTTATTCATGAAATAAATATTGATTAAATATTTAGGAAACCAATTCATTTCCATTGATTAATTCATCCCTATGATTTTAATACTTCATATGTGGTATGAATGATTATGTTACTATTATAACATGATGGGTGGGACCAGAATTATATATCCCTACAATTTATTGGGTAATGTTATATATATGATGACATAATGTTTGATATGAATTAACTTGAGGCTATATTTGTTCATAATGGTTGTTCTATGATGATTAATATATGTTACGCATGAACAAGATGCTAGATTTGTTCACAACTAAGTGTATTATTTGACCACTATATCATGATGTGTCATATTTAGGAATTGTTAAATTCCATGACCTAATTCAATGTTTCCCTCATGGTTCTTATGATGATCATATTCTTATTTTATGATCACGATGATTATTTCTACTCATGTTTTATCGATTCATGTCCCTTATTTGTCCTCTTACAAGGCTTTTAGATCACCCATTTCTTTAATGTATATCCTTAGGTGACTACATGAACTAAGTATAATGTGATATTTAGAAAGATAAATAAGTAAATTTTCAATAAATTGTTATGTTTTATTATATAAAAGTTATGTATGTGCCTAATTTTCTGAAGACAATAAACCTTTGAACCTATATTGAAACACTATTGTGTAATTTAATTTTAAAATTATGTAATATTCATGTAAGAAAATATGGTTCTCTATAGTTGGTATCATAGCATAGTAAATATCAATTTGGGAATTATAATTAGATAGTGTTATTGAAAACCGTTAGGATAAGACTAAGTATATGTAAAAATCCAAGAAGATTTGTTTTAGAAAAATGATAAACATAGGGATCCCATAAGATAAGCCTTTAGAGTTAATTAGGAAAAATAATAATTTATCTATTCATGACTTGTTGACTTATTCTTTTTCAAACCATTTCTATTTTTGGTCATGGTGGGAACTTGTATAAACTAGACCAATAACTCATGTGCGGGAAAATGGAAGAAATTCTATAATAACATCCCAAATTACATGGGAGGTGGAGGTTAAAACATTTTGGCAATACTTACCCAATTGTATTAGATAATAAATAATGAACTAAATCGTGTGTAATATCCTCATTTACCCTATAATGATAAACTATCCCACAAGTCTGTTATATAGTAATGACCACCAAAATTTAGTGGATCTTCCAATGGACTTGTTTCCAAATAGTGGGTTAACTCAATGGGGGGTATTTTTTTGTGTTCCACATTTCTGATAAGGATAAGGTGACTCTAGTCATCTATCATTTAGATAGGAATGACAATAAATAGTGTGCATTGATAAATAAAACCAAGATTTTGGATAAAATAAAATAGATGTAGTTAGAAGATATTAAGAAAATATTTCTTAACAAGTACTTCAATCAAACCCATACTGTAAAGATAGAAAGGGAATTTATAAATTTGAAGAAAAATGAATGTGAATATTTCATGGCATTTAAAGAAGACTTCACAAGTATTTCAAGATACATCTCATTCTTTCTTATTAATAATTATAGAAAAATATAAATATTCTTTAGTGATTTAAAACCAAACCTCCTAATGGATTTAGTTATCGGTTATATTGAGAGTTATAAAGAAGTGGATAAATAATATCTTATGTTATAGATGGAGCTCAAAAAATGGGCACATGGTTATGAATATAATAATAAAAGAATGTAGTTTCAATATGGTGGGTTAAATGAAAAAAATAAGGAAATACGATCCGACCACACACATTTGAAAAATGTGGGAAGAAGAATCATAGGAACTTCCTCTAATTAATGAAGAAATGATTAATGTGTGGGAGATAAGACCACCAAGATGATAATTGTCAAATTAGAATAATTAAAATGACCTACCTGATGGATTATAGGAGGGAACCTCCTAATTTACCACCAATTGTTTGATTCTTCAACAATAGGGAGAAAGGGTACTATGCAAGCCAGTTACATAAACCTACAGTCCTTGAGGGAATTGATGTTAATAGCCACCAAAGACAAAGGATCAAAGAAAATATTATTCCATCACTACTAATGATGAGGATTAAGAAAAAAACTAATACAATTTAAACATATTATTAACTCAGGAATTGAAGAAGTTCTATTTTATTCTAGATCTACAAATTCCTTTATATCCTACATGTTTTATAGAACTATGGAATAAAGAAATGATACATTGAATTAAAAATATCTGTAAAAACACCTAGCGTGAGATCATTTCAACCCATGTGTTGGACACTTATACAATTATTATATTTGGGTATAATCTTTCAATGAATATCATAAAACATCCCTTAGTGTAATTTGATTCTATATTGGGAAAGGATTGGCTCTCTTCATATAGAGTACACATCAACTATCCATAAAAGGAAATATATTTTAATTTTCTATACCACCCCATGTTACTCTATAAATGAAATGAGAATCAAGAATATATTTTTTTAAATACCTAAATGGTGTAGGTGTTGATACCCTATAAAGAATCATACATCGGCTAAATGGTTTCCCTGAATTAAAGCATCTAACATGAGGAAATTACTATTGTGAGGGAATACACTAATGTTTTTTCTGATGAGTTACCCATACATATTCCTAATCATGATATAGAGTTCCTAATAGAATATATTCAAAGATCCCCTAACATCTCAAAATTTCCCTATAGTTTTTCCCCTATCAAATTGAATTATTTAAATAATAAACTATATGATAATTTAGAAAAAGGGTTCATATGGCCCAATGCATCACGGTTATGTGTGCTAGTGCTATTTATAAATATAAATGATAAATTAATATAGATATGTATTGATTTTAGGATATCAATTAGATAAAAATAAAGAACAGGTATCCTCTTCTAAGGATTGATTACTTGCATGATAAACTAAATGGAGATAAATGATTCTCAATGTTGGATATTCATTCTAAATATCATCAACTAAATGGGAATAAGGAAGATATTTAGAATATTTTTATGTGTACAAGTTATATGCCTTATGATTTTCTAGTTATTCCCTTCAAACCTACTAATTCCCCTGAAATCTTCATGGATTTTGTGAATAGAGTCTTTATATGCATAATTGGAAAATTTTTTGTAGTGTTTATTGATGATATTATCAACTACTCTAAGAACAAGGAGGAATATGAAAAACATTTAAGGACTATACTTGAAACATTAAGAAAGGTGAAATTTTATTCCATGTTATGCAAGTTTGATTTTTTTGTGGGGAAGATCACATTCTTATGGCGCATAATCACAATTGAGGGAATTTATATAGACCCTTAAAAATAAAGTAAATTGAAGAATGTCCAAGACCCACTAATGTAATTAAAATCAGTTGTTGTTTTTTTCTTAGAAGGCTATTATTGATATTTAGTGAGAAATTTATCATGATTTTTTATCCCAACTACTAATTTAACATAGAAAATGATAAAGAATTTATGGAATGGAGAATGTGGGGAATGATTCAAGGATCTCATAAAGAGTCTAATCACAACACATGTACTCACACTACCAACATGTGGAGATGGATTTTTGATATATAGTGATGTTTAAAATAAAGTATCGGGATGTTTATAAGTCAATAATGATATAGTGATATCATACACATCACAATAGTTCATGATCAATGAAAAAAACATCGCAATGCATGATCTGCAGCTAACATCTATCATTTTGACCTTGAGAATCTAGAATCACTACCAATACTGTGAAAATTGTGATATATATACTGATCAAAAGTGTATATTGTTTACTTTCACATAGAAAGAACTAAACATATATAATGTAAGATAGTTATAACTAATCAAGGTGTGTGATTTCCCTATTCATTACCATCTAGGAAAGATGGACAAGGTAGCTGATGTTTTTATCAGAAAAGAACAAGTTACCTTTTCCATAATGTGAATTGAGAAAGACTTTATCTTTAAGTACAAAGGATGGATCAAGAAACCATAATAGTAGGAAATAAATCCTATCATGGCCAAATTATTGCCCAACCATCTATCTAATATAAGACCAAGGAGGAACAAAGGGATGATCTGGTGATAAAAAATAAGGTGACAATTATAAAGGAAGGGAAGCTACCTAAGTTCCAAATTAATGATAATGGATTGATTTTTTTTTTGGAACAATTATTTTTTCCCTTTGTTACCTCAGATAAAGAATCAACTACTAGATAATTCACATATATCATATTTCCATATCCATCCTAGAAGTACTAATATATAAGGTGAATTTATAGATAATTTCAATTAGTAAAAAAATGAAGAACGAGATTGAGGATCATATATCAATATGTTTAGTATGTAAACAAGTTAATTCATGGATAGAGAAGTCTAAAGGGATAATGAAACCATTTAATATACCCATGTGGAAATTTTGTTAATATAACCTTGGAAATTTTTGTAGTCTCCTAAAAACATCTAATGTAAACAATTAAATATGGGTTATGGTGGATCTACCCACAAATACATCCCACATCATTATTATTGAGGAATTTTATAGCATGAAAAAATTCATGTGATAGATGTTAAAGAATTGGTGAGGCTCCGTGGGGTTATAGTTTCTTATGGGATCTAATAATGATCCATGGTCAAAAAATAAATTATGGAGAATTATTCAATATTTTTTTAGTGCTGAATTGAATTTTAGAAAAACCTATCACTGGTAAACTGATGGACAATCTGAAAAGACTATTCTGATTCTCAAGGACATGCTAAGATCCTGGTTAATGGAATTCAAATGATGAAGGGATCAACATCTCCCACTGGTTGAGTTCTCATATAAAAATATTTTCAAAATTTATTTTCCAGATTGATCTATATGAAGCAATTTATGGTAACCGATGTAGAACTCTAAATTGATGAGATGAAGTTGGGGAATGAAAGATACTCTGACATGATCTTGTGTAATAGATGGCCGAGAAGGTTCATGACAAACAATATCATATAAATGTTGTGTAATGTCATCATAAGAGTCATGCAGATAAACATTTATGGAACTTGGAGTTTGAATATAGGGTCAAGTTTTACATTCATATATTAACATTAAAGAGAGTCATATTATTTTGAAAGAAAGGAAAGCTTATCCTAATGTACATTAGGCCATTTGAGATCCTTAATTGCATAGAAGTAGGGGCATATCGTCTTGCACTTCCACAAACCATATCTTAATAGAATGATATATTAGACATATACCTCCAATGGAATAACATATGTAATCCCTAAAATGTACTGGACTTTAAGGTGGTATAGCTGGATAACGATCTCTATTATGAGGAGCAACTAGTGACTATTTTGGACTGTAGAGACAAGGTTATATGTAACAAGACCACTCAATTCATAAAGGTACTATAAAAAATCCATAAGTATGAAGAGGGGTCACGGGATCTACAGGAAGCAATGATGGAGAAATAACCTCACCTTATTTCACCTTAGTATGTAAAATACAATTTTTATGATGGAATTTTATAAGGGGGGAAGAATATAATGACCCAAAATTTTGTTAATGAAATTTCTCGTCTTATATTTATTTCAAAAAACACATAAATCACATAGAGAAACCCAAAAAATTATTCTCAAAAATGAAGAATAATACATTATCCAAAAATAAATGAATACAAATTCAAATATTACACTGGGAAAACCAATGTGAAAAAAATATTAAGAATATCAAAATTTAGATCTGCTTGACTCACTTGAAATGTTGCACCCACAAAAAATGTTGTCAGAATAAAAAAAGAATTTTAGAAATATAATATTCATTTTGAAGATGAAATTATATATTAATTTAGTGAAAATGGAAGTTACTAATGAATGAATGAAATAATATGTATTTATAAGAATTTAGGAACCTATATCATTATAATAGTAACCAGATTGTTAGAATAGAAATCTGGCCATTATGAATAGAAATCGATCCACTAGATTAGTAAACTGACCTATGAACGTATAAAAAACAATGTATCTTATAAATGACAATTTGATATAATTATATCATTGTACAATAAAATAAATTATTCATAAATAATGAAATAATTGTATGTATTTTTGTGAAACATAAATGTAAATTTATAATTTTATTATTAATATAATGAATTAAAATAAAATTTTTATTCATAAAACATAATCAAAATTTTATATTTTTTTATTATAATTATAATACAATATTACCATACTGTAATTAATTTTTCAATGGGTCATAAAATATATTATAATATTAATATCTGTATGTTTTAAATAAAAAATGAATTTATTTTAAAAATTATATTTCCCATATTTAGAAAATTAATTTATGTATAAGGTAAATATGTGAACTTTTTTAGTCATGTATCATGTATGGATGATGTAATTTCCCATTATTGCAAAAACCACTTTACTATTTACTATATTTTTTATAATAATAAACACTATTGAAAGTCTTGAGAGAAAATAATGAACTTATTAATATAATAATCAATAATACTCCACTCCTCCCTCAATTAAAATCACCCCTCACCCTCATACCTTCTATTACTTGTAGCTTGTCTAAATTATTTCCAATTAAATTACCAAGACTCTTTCCCACATCAAAGAGATTTTCTTCTCAAAAAAATTTAAATTTCAAGTACCACAAGGATCCCTTCAAGGAGGTGATATTCAAGAGGTACCCTTTTCATTTCTTATTCTAAAATCCCATCACCTCCTTCATCTATAAAATAATAATGTCTCAAGTTACATGTATATAATGGAATTTTATATTTCTAATGGAATATATTTTTTCCACCTCTTTTCTCTTCTCCCCATATTCAATGAAATGAAAGAGTTTTCCAAATTAAAGAGATTTTCCATCTCTATGGATAATGGTTTCTAATTTTCCATTACTGCCTTCATGGAAGCTCATAAAACCATTTTAAATTTAAGAAATATTTTTAAATTTATATTAAAATTTTCTTAATTTTATGGAAATAATTTATAGACATAATATTAAATAAAATGAAGCTAGTTTGTGATGGTCGGAAAAAAACGCCTAAATAAACCATTCATTTATCATTAATTTTTTATCAAATGAATCATCCTCATGCCCTAAAACTAAAATATATATGAGACCATTTAAAATTATGGAAGTAAAATAATAAAATATAATTTCACTTCTGTATAATTATTCCAATTTAACATGAATTTCCACAATTTTACATAAGTAAACTGACCAAGAAACCATTAAAACAAACACTAACAAAATGATGAAATTGAACACTATGACTCATAAAAATGGTCAAAAGTGACATTAATAAAATTATAATAAATCAAATACATGTTGAAGAGGTTCATAATTAAGTAACTAATGAACATAATGTTATTATCAAGGTAACTATTTTCATGTTCACAATGCATTCATACATAAGGTAAGGGGATTCTCTAACCCAACTACCTTTCTTTAGGTTATCCGTCTGTCATGACAACTTTCAGTGTGGATATTCCATTAATTTTCTTTAAATATAATTTAATTATTCTACCATTTTATATTAATGTATATACATATTTCATAATTTATTTTATGACAAATAAAATGATTTTCAAAAATAAATCTTCTTTCCATAACACATATTTGACTCCTCTTTGGTTGTTTCTTCTTCACTCACGAATAATGATTCTTGTACCAGATATGTTTTTCAAATTTTGGTTGGGAAACCCCATGATTATTAATGAAATTTAAATTTTTGAAATACTTATGAAACCCATTCATTTAAATTTATTAATTCACGATTATGATTGTAATATGTTCAATGTGGAATGAATGATTGTGTAAATATTATGATGTGATGGGTGGAAAAAAATTATTTATCCCTCCAAATCATTGGTTAATGTGATGTGTCTCATGATATAATGTGTAATATTCTTGAAAAAATTTCTTGATTTTTTTACAATGATTATTTTATGATTATTCACATATGTTATGTGTGAACATGATACTAGTTGTGTTCACAACTATGTGTGGTATTTTACCACTATTACATGATGTTTCATTTAGTTTCATTTCCACATTCCATGACTTTATTAAATGTTTCCCCAAGTAACTTTACGATGATCCTATGATTATGTTATCATGATGTTCATTTTTTCTCACTCGTGTTATATTGATTCATGTCCACTATTCATCCTCTTAACTATATTTTAGCTTAACCATTTCTTTAATGTATATACTCAAGTGACTATATGTAATAAGGAGAACATGAACTTTATAAGGATAATGAACATGATTTTAAATAAAATTTAATGTTTTTTTATGTAAATGTTAGGTATATGCCTAATTTTCTAATACACTAAACCTTTGATATAGGATTATATCACCGTTATGTTTTTATTCATAAAAATGACTAATATTCATGTAAGAAAAATAAGGTTCTCTAGAAATGAATTGGAATTAGTTAGTGACAATCAAAATCCGTTGTAGCCCCTTGACGCATTAGTAGAAATCATGAGAGAAAATAGATTAGATTTTGGATGAGGCCTTCACATATATATAGATTTTTGGAATAATGAGTTTATAGTATTATATACCTTGGTACAATCCCTTCATAGTATGATTTAGATTTCAAGAATTATGAATTCATTTATTGATATTATATGTGATTATTAAATTTGATAGAATATACAAGGTTATGTTTAATGATCATCTGATTACATATATAAAATTATCTAATCATTATTTATTAAATCCACATTATACTAATGATGTTAATTAAATGGAATCTATTTTTGTTATTTTCCTTTCCATTTAGATTGTTCCTTATCTATTAACATATATTAATATTCAATTTCCTTTATTGATCATATGAGATCACCCAATTCATATTTTTTTAATTTCCCTAGGATATGGGGAAGTGTTTTTTGATTTATATTCATCAATACACCAAGGGTAATAATGGGGTTCTCAAAAAAATACATTGTTTATTTTATGTTTTAAAATATAATTCAAATTTAATATATGTATCTAGTTTACCAAGACAACTGAAGTATTCATTCCTTTGGGATGTGATTCCTTTTATATTATTCTAATATATTAGTGTAGAAACTAATTCTAGGATACTAGGGTTGGTGTTGATAAATTATTTTTTATTTATATAAATATTTATTTATTTACTTTTTTATAGTACATATTAAACTCGTGAAAGAGAGAAATAAGATTCTATTGGTGTCATGATTTTAAAAACTTTGGATAGTTTGTTATGTGTATGATTATAATAAGGATCGTTCTTCATTAGATTTTGAACATTAGAAAATCATCTTTGTATAATTATTTTTCATAGACCAATTTTTTTTAACCATGTAAAATAAATTGTCTAATATCATTTATACTTTTATATATTGAGAGGAATGGAGTGGAATTATCATTAACAACAAAACATGAACATTTAAGTGAATATATGTAAACTATCATACCATTGTATACTCCCTAGAATGTATTCATATTTTTTTCTTAAAAGTGGTATCATAGATAATGGTTCCTTTTCAATGGTGTCTTCTCTCATCAATAAATATTGAAGTGATAGTCAACTATAATGATGTTTTGATCATGGATTTTCATAATACCCAACTATTAGTGATTTCAATGTCAAAATATCATAAATATATTTGAAAATATATATACATTTTATTAATACAAACACTTATGATAAACATGATATTTCAATCCCTTAAGAAAATAGATCATAAGGAATAATGTGTTGATGATAAATTATTGGTTCCCTATGAGGATGGTTATCAAAAACTCTCTTCATTTATTTTATTTAATTTAATCACTTACTGACCATATAGAATATTTTATATAATATCTAAGATACTGACTCAAAATAAAGAATTATAACATTAATTTAAACTAGGGACCCTAAAAATATTTAATGATTTACATATATATAATTGTTTTCATTTAATTTATGAGATTAAATAAATTATTGAAGAAATTAATGGACCCAGTAACTATAATGACTGATGAAATTATTAGTCGATTAATTCAGTGTACTTTATGAATTTTTAGTCCTGGAGTGGGTAGGGTTATGATAATTGAATACCCCATTAGATTTCACTAGGTTAGGACATCTCAAGGTTTTTATTTTTTTTCATTTCTCTAAGTGTTAGATTTGTGCCTAAGGGAATATAAAATGGGAAAAAAGGGGTATCCAATATTTTTTCGAAATATAATACAATACCGGTTACCTAGTCAGGGTACACTAGATCCCTAGTGAGGCCCCTCAAATTAGTGTATCCGTTAGGGTTCCATCAGTTACGTGGACATATACAACTAGTCATATGGTAAAATAAGTTCTATATTTCATAAATATGATATAAATATCATTATTCATTCCCCTTTCAAAACTACCTTTAGGGTTCTTCCCTATTAAAATGAAAAATCAAAGGGAGGGGATCTACCTTCCCCTCTCATTCTTCTTCATTTCCCATAGTGAGAGTACAATGATTTAATCATTTTATATTATCCCAAAAGGTTTTAATAATTCCATTACTTCCTCTATTATTTCTCACCATGTTTACCTATTTATTTTGAATTTTAACTCTAGGATTCACATTAAATTAAACAATTTCATGTTGAAATCCATTAAATTTTAAGGGTATTTATAGTGTGATTGATTAAATATAATAAGTATGGAGGATCAAAAATCATTTCTCATTGGATTAATATAGTAATTTAACCTAGTGTATTTTTATGTGATACAAAAAATTGGAATAGATTTGGAAATCAATTGATTGCCATATTATAGAGATTTTTTATGTTGGAATAACCAATCATGGAATTACTTTTCTACAAAGTGGAATATTTTATTTTGATGTAATAGAGGATCAGGGTGATTTTTTTATTACTATACCAATTAAAAAACTAAATAATTAAATATAAATGATTATAATAAATTGATAGTGATTTATGAAATTTGATTGGGTATTAAACAAAGATGTTTCTTTTTTTAGGGATAAAGGATTCTTGAAAAATATTTGATTAAGAGAATAAAAATGTATTAATGTAGGTTTTCCCATTAAAACATAACCATATTAATATGAATACATGTGTATTTCATGTCTGCTCCTTGGATTTTGGGGTCAAGGATTCTGTGAAGTGGTTTAGTGAGTCATGAAACATTGGATATTTTTTGTTAAATCCTTTTTATTGTAAATCGATAATACCTAACACATTTTTTTCAATTTTGTAGTTTCCAAATGGTTATACCACCTTGGGTCTCGACCACTAGATATTTTTTAAAAAATCCTAAAATAATATTAGCTTATTAAATAATATTATAAGGCCTAGAGTGTTCTGTAAATAGCTGTTTAAGGGTATATATGTGATTAAAACTTGAGTAATTATTGTAGTTTTCTTCATCCAATTTAATTATTTGGGAAAACATATGAAAATTGATAAGAAACATTGATTCACCTTTAATAGTAGGAGTATGATGTTGAGAAGGGGACTATATATCCACAGTGAGCCATTAGGTTGGGGATATCTTTGTCATTATACTATAAGAGGGGTTAAACACTATCTAGATCTAGGATAGTAAAACATGGATAGGATAAATGTAGGGAATGGTCTACCTTGATGTTAGTTCTCCCCATAAATTGATATAATATTATTTGATAAGTAGGGACTACTAGTATGAAATTATGTGAGGATTGACTATGGTAGGAATGGTGTTTCTAATAGATTGACCTGAGTTGGGTATTTTTTAGTCCATTAGAGGACTTAATTAATAAGAAGTAATTATAATGGAACTTAGAGAATCCTTCTCCTATAGGTATATATTGGGAGTTAGTTTTGGTACTTTGAATAGGGTATATATTAGCTTCTGTTACATGGGGCTCAATGAGGTTGTTTTTGACCAAAGAGGAGATTTTCATGTTTTTAGTCATTTAATGACTTAAAGGGTAGCCATGTGGTTTGAGTGTGGAAGAAAATCCTATATTATAAGTGATCTATATAGATACATGTATGTTTGAGATGGTTGGGTATGGCGATGTTGGTCCAGGTAGGTTATTATGAAAAATTATGTCTTATCCCCTAACATTGCACTGGAAATTATCTTGTGGCTATATTTGAGATAGATTATGTGAAATGTATACAATTTATTTATTATTAAATATTATAACTAGGTTTTTAGATAAAATTGATAATGGTGTGCTCTGGGCACCAAGGGTTTGACGTGTAGAGTAAGGCCACCCATGTGTTCTTTCCATATGAATACTATTATAAATATGGGTTGAGTAATATTATCCTAATTTTCTATGTTGCACATGTTTAGTTATGTCACACCATTCTAAGACATGTTCACATTATGTTATATTAACAAAGATTTGGTTTTTTATATATTTATAGGAATGGGGCCCTTAGGGTATGGGTGTGGAGTTTATACCGCCTAGGTGCTCATCATTTTGATATTATACTTAGATCATTGGTAGAGTAACTATAATAAAATTAAATAAATTGATATAGAAAAGTTTTGGATTTATATGATGAGTTTACTATGATATTATTTTTAATACACACAAATTTGGCTATATTACTAAATTACCTAATGGAATTCCATTACCCAATTTTAGCTCTATTACAGCTTCCCAGATGGAATTTATATTTTATATGGTTAGGGTATTTATGAGTACCATCACTGGTCAAATTATGTGGGGTCAGGTATCATGGTGATCAGGATAGTGCACAACAACTTAACATGATATCGTGTATATTTCTTAATCATTTTCTTATACAAACATAAACTATATATGATGGTATATATAGGATGCATTGATATATCCCTACTATTTTATTTACTCACACTATACATGGTTACCTTGGTTAATTTGGTGTCCATTATGTTTCACTTTTATGGAATAGGTTTTTTTTTTGGGATATTTCTAGATTAGTCAGATTCATATTCAAGATATGGTTCCAAGTGAACAGTTGGTTTTATTATAATGTATCTTATATTTTATTATTATTTTTATCATTTTTATTCTATTAGACATGGGTGAAAATATATTCACATGTGTGTGATGATAATTGGTTCCAATATTTTTATAAGATGATTTTATTTAGTGATACATAATGTACAACCATTAGATGTAATTCCTTCTATCCACTATTTATTTATATATTGATTCCTTTGTTTTTTAGTTATTATACATTTCATCATAGATAATATAGTCCCCATACATTATTAATAGACTCTCCCAACTAGTTAGAAGCCACAATTATATTGAGATCACATAATAGGACTTATTATAGTGACACATACTTTCCATATATAGATATTACATCATTATATATGAATATTCAGTACATAACATTATGATCGGCACTAAAACTATGAAGGTTTAGTGTATTTTGAGACTAAATGTATAATATTCAAATTTCATAATTGATATACAATATCTCCCATAAAAATCATCATATGTAGTACTCTTCTAAGACATACCCTACATATAACCATTCATCATTAACATGGTAAAGGAAACAAAAGAAATAGGGAACTCATATGATCAATATGGTTAAACCAGGTAGATATCCATGATCACTTAATCATAACATGATAATAAGGGTATGATACCATGAGTATAACATTGGAAAACTTTATACACAATATATAATATATCATAATTTTAAATAATTTCATAGAGCATTGTAGTTCATAGGACATGAATCATAATGAAATGAAATAACATGAACCATGAGAGAATAACATTGGCTTAATAAATATATTTATGTTATACCTGTAATCATAAAAAAAATCTAATTCCAAGGATAACTTATAAGAATATTAGAGTGGTTTGGGTTCACTCATCATTCCAACATATTCATAGTCATTCTTTGATCCTAAGAATATCAAAGTAGATAGAGTCCCTTACATAACTATTTTCAACTAATTATATTATTTATTATATTAATAGATATACATTTTAACTCAATTAATTTCAGGGAGATATAATTCAATTCCTAACCAACACATAATAATAATAAATTTTTATGTGTTCCATAATATCATAAATCATTCATCATAAATCATATCCTGTGTGAAGGAAATTGTTTTCATAATATTTTCATTAATTATTTAAGAAAAACTCATGGAAAGTAAGAAAATTTCATTACCATGTCATCATAATAATAGAAAACCATCAATAAAAATAAAATACATTGTATGATAGGACCATATCCCTAGTTAAGTATAAGTAAAATAAGAGGATTGCATTTTAGATGAAAATTCCATTAAAAATTTAGTTTGAATAAGTCTTATCGAAAAACAAACATTTTAATTTAATGTCACTTATTTAAAATATAAAAATATAAAAAAATATCATGGAAAAAATTATTCAAAAAATTGAAATGAAATCTTGAATAGGTTGTTTCAAAATTTTAGTGTCCATGATGGTGGAAAATTAAATTCATTTCTTGTACATGAAAACTGTGATTCCTTTCACATTTTTGGATTAAAATAAAAAGTACCTCATTAAGGAAATGAAAAGAACATTCCTTTTAATTCATTTTCATAAAAATTAAAACATCATTAATGATTAATTTAAAAAATAATTGGAAAATATTATTAGCATGTTTTTAATTTTTAATAAAATTGATGTGAAAGAAAAACTATTTTTGATCAGAGATAACAATATTGTCATGTATACTTAACAACATTCATTCGGTGTAATGGATAATCAATGAGATGAAAATGAAATTAAAAAATTTAATATCTAAATATAACCCAAATGGAATAAATTTCATAAGATTATAGATATGTAGATCACTAAATTTTATCATTGTAAACTTAATAATAATGAATCCTGTTAAACAATGTGATTATCACATAAAATCCTTACTATCATGATAATATCGAATAAAAACACTCCTAAAACAAAGAAACTTGGATATATTTTTAAATTCCCAATAATTTTCATGATAATAATCATAAAATATATCCATGATAATTATATACACCACACAAATGGAAGAAGTAGTGAATAAGGAAAGTGTCTCCTAGAAATAATAGTTAGATGAAGATCTTTTACCACAAGATCGAATTGCTTTCAAATTACTCTAACGTCTTATATAATTTTTTTTTATTTATACACTTTTATACCAGATTCATTTAAAAATTTATAATTTATCATATGATCAATTATAACATTTTAGTTCCTATTTATTAATAATTCCATATTAAAATAACTCTTTATGGATGTTGTCTATTGTTTCATGAAAGATTTGGTATGTTAGTTCTAGTCCTTGTATATCAATAATGATTATATCAAATAACTTTTATTAATAATGATATAAATATCATATATATTAATTAAATATATATTTATATTCATTTAGAAAATATAGGGATATAAAAATGAATTAAACTATTTGTGGAGAAGTTAGGTTATGCGTACGCGTGAACACTATATTTGATTTTTGATGGATTAAATGAATAAAAGTTAAATAATAATATAATATTTAAAGATTCATTAAAATATCATACATATAATATATATTCATTAAATATATCCTTATTATTTTTCTTGTTAAATATAAATGAACAATGAATCTTATCGCTTTCTGGAGTTGGTAGTCCGCACGTACCAACAAGTAATGTTATCATTTTCCAATGAATAGGAAGCTAACAAAAAATATATAATATTATAATTATAGAATTATAATAATATAATAAATATAATCTATAAACATTAAACCCATCCTATTTACCATCCGTGAATATGGTGATGGAAATTGAATTACACCACTATATAGAGAGGGAAAGTCTTACACACGTACAAGTGATCATTTCACATTTCCTATGATGGAAAGAAGGTTGATAACGGTTGTTCCATCATCATAATATCAATTAATTATACCTAAAATTATAAATTAATTATTTTATAGTTTATACCAAGGATTTATATAAAGTATAATATGGAATAAGATTGAAAACGATTAGTTTTGAGTTATACATTTTCCTTGAGAAACCACTTTTGGATTATACTTTAAGCCTTGAAGGGATGAGATTTCTGAAATTCCATAATCAATATAAGGTGATTAAGAAAGATGGGAAGGTACTGTGGTAAGGATTTAATGATATATAAGAATCAAAAAATATAACCACAAATATGATAAATACATTGATAGAGGGGGTGAATGTGGATATATTAGATTAAAACAACTGCCCCTTTGGATCATGTATCATCATTAAACAAAACACACAACTCTCCATTTCCCATAAAATGTATGAATGGAAATAAATGAATGAATGAGACTTGTCAATTTTACTCAATTCACCCTTAATGGTACACATCTATGGAGTATATAATGGTAACATTTTGATGTACCAAATCCCATAAGGGTCACTTCCAAAAATAAGGTTGGGTCTATAACACTTATATTGTAACATCCAATGTAAATAAAGAATAATATATTTTTATATTTATAAATATTTTTGAATTAAATATTAATTTTACTTTAAAGGGGTTGCTATGTTTGATGTCGTACCCAATACGCAACAACGGGTTTCTTTGAAATCTTTCCTTGCACACTAATAATATAATAATATTATTTTAAATGGTAGTTAACTCCTAGCCATTGTATTAACTTTAATGAATATAACTAACTACAATATTATTATACATGTTTGTTAAATGCTTTTACATGTATCCAACATAAGTTAGAGGCTTAAAATGTGAATAAATCTAATTTTAAACAAAATTTACCTTAAATGGTTGATTTACCGACTTTTGATGGAGAATCATCTTTAAATATAGTTTTTCTCACTTTTATATATTCTATTTGACCAAATAATATTATTCTTAAGAATCGAGACATCAAAATTTACTTTGGGTAAATTATAGGTATTTTTCTCAAAAAATTCATTTTTTATGAATAGTGAAAAATATTGTATTTTAATTCAAAGGTGCATATTTATCTAATTTATTTATATAGTTAGATTACCTTTTTAATCGGTTTTAAAGTGTAATTATTTTATTTTTTTACCATTTAATACAATGTTGGTCATTGGAATTAATTCCACTTTTAAATTGGACATAAACAAGTATCAATATTTTGATAGTTATTATTTCTTAAAAACATGCTAGTTGTTTTGATAATGGGAATTAATTTTAAATTAATTAATCCAAATTCTATGTTTTAAATTTGGTAAAATATATATAATTTTTGAATTCAGAATATCAAATATAGATTAGGCAGAATTTTTGGTATTTTTCTGAAAAACTTCAATTTTTGATTAATAGTGAAACCACTAGCTCGTAGTAAAAAACTGACTTTTTCTTTTAAATGAAATTTTACCACTTCTATGAATTTAATTTAGAAAATATAACAGACATGGCTATTATTAGTAAGTAAAATTTGGTTCAATAAGATTATAATAATTTTTTATGAATACTAACTTTTGACTTTTATTTATTGTGGTTAAAGGTAAATGGGGTAATTCAAGGTAAAACGAATATCATAATAATAAAAAATTACCTTAAAACTAGTCGTAACATTATTTTTTGAGTCATTTACGGCCATGGGAATATTTGGGTCAATTTTGGTACCCCATGGAGTCACTTGGGAATGACAATGACACTTTAGATTAGTTAACATAAAGTAATGACAAAAATGAGATAAACAAATATATTTTAGAAAATTATGTTTTACATGGGGTTATGTAAGTAATATTTTCAAATATAAATATTAATTAGAAAGATAAGAAGATATCATACATCATGGTATTTTTTTATAATATTTAGGCATCACATAAAATAAATTATTTATGACACAATAATGATGCAGTATTTACCTCATTAATAAATGATTTAAATAAATAAGATTAAAAATATTACAAAAATTTCAAAAACCTATACAATTATTATTGGATGATTTTATTTACACCATGAGTCATCTTATATTCTAATTTAATTAGTTTTTGACCTTTAGAAACTGAATATCATTATATAATAAAATAATATTTTCACACTTTCCTAAAGAGCCCCTCCTCCCCCTTATAAAAATCCATCACTTATAACTCATTCCTCACTCCTCTAAAGCAACTTAGCTCGTCAAAAACCTGACCAAATAATCTCTCAAGATCCTTATCCTCCTCCAAGAAGCCTTACCTTAGGCATAAGGAACTTCAACAATTCCTTTTGATTCAAATTAAAGGGAGTTACCTGAATTAAAGGTAACGACTTCTCTTAACTTCTTTTCTTTTATTTTACTTCTCCAACCCCTAAAAACTTTTTATTACTTTCATTTATAATGACAACAGTATCATAAATATACTTGTATGTTTTCATGAAAATTATTTGAACTACACTTACACACACCTTCATCTAATGGGTGAAGAACATACTGTTTCTGTGGATGGAAAACTAACACCTCATGAAACGATGATTGTTCGTTTATCTCTGATCGCCTCTCATGGTGGCCATTAAGATGGAACTGTATTTATATATGGAATATATTATGTTTATGTTTTCTTCATGCTTCTGTATTTTCCTTTTATAGCATACCTTTATGGTTTCCATTATGGGTAAACGCGATAATTTCATTTGAGGAAGTGCGGACTACCGCCCCCTCAAAGTGATATGACTCGTTAATGCCATATGTGGGACGTATAGCGGATGGAATTAATGATATTATATATGATATTATAATTTAATTATAATATACCTATGTATCATTATGTTTTAATTCCATTAAAATAAGAAATATAAATGAAAGTAGTGCTCATGCATACGTACGTCTTATTGTCTTCATGAACATTGCATTTCATTTATTATCTCCAAATGTTATGTACTATTATAAATACATGTATATACTGGATATATATGATATATATGATATAAAAATCATGAATACCATTTTGTATATAATGAAATTTTGACCATGTGAACAACTTGTAATTATAAGAAGTCCATTTTTGACTCAAGTACCAAATATCGACCAAACGAACGTTATTAACTAAAATGATTAAATAATGTTTATAACATAGTAATAAGTGATATAAAAGAAATAATTAACTTGAAAATGGTTCTTAATCAAGTAGAAATTAACTTTAGTTTATTATTCTGGAGATTAAAGAACGAATGTGCCAAGTCAGACACGAGGTAAGGGACTTCTTCTCAATATCCTTTCATTGAGGCATATTTTGTTTTAATATGCGAATTTATTTTATAGCTATATAAACACCTTTAATTTTTAACTTTTATTCAAAAGGAATATTTTCTCTATGAATTTTTTTTCTAAATGACAAAAAAAATAATGTTTTTTTAACGTATGTGGGGTTAACAACCTTTCTGCCACTATTAGTATTATTTGATCTTTGGCTTCCTTAACAATCCATATTTTTTTTAAAGGAAAATAAATACCAAATACTCTTTTTATGTATTTTGTTATTGAAAATGGATTTGATAATGTATTTGTAATGTCAATATATTTAAATGATATATTGTGATTGAAATGTGGAAATGTTATCTTTCCTTTATGTTTGTTTTATGTGTTATGAATATGTTATGGTTCTTGGGCATTGTTTACATATATGGGTGGTTCCATGATAAACCTAGGGTGGGTGAGCCTGAGATAGCTCTCCAATGAATTAGGTAACGTGACATAGGTAGACATGAATGTTTCTTTAAAGATATTTAGGGAATACACAATGATGGGTATTCCAAATGTAACTCCCTACGTAGTTGTGATAGCTTTAATGTAAGTATGATATGAATGCCATAAGTACATTTATGATTTGTGATTACTATGTTTCATTCATAAATATTATGTTCTCATGAGGTTAGTAAAAGAGTTTATGTTTTGTATGTATTGATGAACTAATGAAATCTTTCTTATTTTATTACCCTTACTGAGATTTTTTATGCTCATTCCATGTTTGGAAATGTTTTCAGAGGACTTAAAGGTGAATAGGGTCAAGGATGGGATCAAAGAAAAGCCTTTCTATCTAAAACATAGAACTAGAGATGAATCTTTTTTTTTCAAGAGTTTTTATTTTATGAAAAAAATGGATACTAAGTAGAATCATATATATGTAATATTCATATTGTTATTGTAATGACCAGAAATTTCCATGTATTTTTTTTAATTAAATAGGAATTTTATGAGTCTGGAAACATTGACAGCGTGTGATTCTGAGGCCTGGAGTTCCTAGAATGAATTTCTGAACTTTTTTTTCAAGTACGTTCAGTAAACATGCGAGTGGGTTTTTCTAACATTTGAGTCAGTGCTAAGAATTGAAATCTGAGGGCACTGTTGTACTCACAACACCAGTGTTCTCTTAAGGATATGTTCACCTCAATGACATATGGTCGAGGGTGAAAGTTAGTTTTTGGGTTTTTCATGGAAATAATAAAATAAAATAAACACATGTTTTATTTTATTTTGTTTGTTAAAACCTCCAAGTGGAAGTTGAGGTGTGCGGACCACCAAACCTTTAACCTCCCATGAGAGGTTATGGTGGTGCGGACCACCCAAAACTAACCTCCCATGAGAGGTTATGGTGTTGGGGACCACCCGAGGCCTAAACCTCTCAACTCCCACAATAAATGAGGGAGAGTCTCTTCAACTCCTCCTATATTAATTGTGTCAACCATCCTTAATTAATTGTGCCAACCCTTGGTATCCTTGATTTTGAATTTTATGCCAAAGCAACCCATTTATTGTTGCCAATTAATTAAGACAACTTGATTACCAAAAAATTAAATAGATAAACATATTTTATTTTTTTGGCTATTCATTTGTTGGAAATGTATTGGAAAAGGAGTATTGGGATAATTTGGGTGGAATTGGGAGAAAGCTTCTCCAATGAAGAATGTTTCCTCCACGAAGAACGCCGATAAGGAACGTGTTTGACTATGATGAACCGACGCATGAGCCCAGAATTGGAGGTGTGTGGCAGATGAGACGAACATAGATGAATTCACCTTATTCCTTGCACCAACACCGACAACGAACAACCCAAGGTAGGGGTTTATTTGTGTGGTAATTTTTTCCATGTACTCCCTTCTTTTCTTGTGTGGGATGGGAAAAAACATTTCGGAAGATTATGATTTCACTTTAATGATTCATTCTTTGTGAACCACTTTCTACCACTCTAAACGTGGAAGGTGTGGGAAAAACAAACATGGCACAACCCCTCCACCGTTCTTCTATAGTGTATTCTTTGAAATAGAGGAAGGAAACAAAGACGACTGAGGCAACAGCTTCACCACCCGCGACTTCCACACGCCGCCCAGGATGACCCGTGGCCTCACCAAGTCGTGTCGCCATCTGTCGAGTCGTGTCGTCGTCCGCCGAGCCGAACTACCATCCGATCTGAGCTGTGCCACCATCCGACGAGCCATGCTACCATCCAAGACGAGTTGTGCCACCATCCACAAAGTCGTGCCCCCGTCTTCCAAACTACGCCGTCGTCCGAGATGATCTGTGCCGCCAAGCCGAGCCTCTCCGCCCTCCTGACCGAACTAATGCCGAACTGTGGTCGGTTCACCAATCCACGGTTGGACTGCCGACCTACGGCCATTTCGTGCCCTCGTGGTCGATTCGCGCCCTCACGGCCAGTTCGCTTCCTCGCGGCCCTCGTGGGTCAGGCCGGACCCAATGGTACAGGCCACAATGTGGGCTGGGCCAGTCACAAAGGGTCAGGTCAGGTCGACCCAAGCCGGGTCGACCCAGGCTGGGTCGGGCCGGGTCGGACTGGACCTAGGCCCACTAAGACCCCTTTTACTTTCTTTTGGTCATATCTTTGGCACTATACGTTTGTTTGACGAACCATCAGTGGCATTGGGAATCTTGGAGTGAGAGGTTCCCATTGAGTATATTTCTACAGTGTTTTGGATTGATATGGGGAACAGTCAGGTTGGATCGAGCACAAATCCAACCGGGCCTGCGGGACTAAAAGGCTAATAACTCATAGAGTGGGTGTATGATTGACGTGACATCTGTTACATTGATATCCCTATGATGTGGCGAACCATTGAGATAATTCTTTATGGAACTTTCTTGGCAGTTGGAGTATCGACCAGTTGCTTGTGGATCAGATCCTCCCGGAGACGAGTGAGCATTGTGCGGGGACCTAGTAGTTGGTTGAGACTTGATGATTGCTGACTGTTTCCACTCGAAGTGACTCGACAGTCCCAGTGGGGAGCATTGTTGTATTGCGGCAGACCCATAGTGGGGAGCGCCTTGGTGATGTGGCAGACCCACGGTACTTGACAGGAGGAGTACCTTAGCAGGCCATGAGGGGGGGTGCCTCTTTGTGACGCAGAAGACCCACGTTGGGGAGTGCCTCTGTGTGATGCGGTAGACCCACGGTATTCAATAGGAGGAGCACCTCAACAGTCCAATGTTAGTGGTAAGCGCCTCTGTGTGACGCGGTAGGCCCACTGTACTCGATAAGGGAGGAGTTATCCATCAGCTAAGGGTTTAGAATGTTACTTGTTACTACTACCCTAGAATAAATCATGGTATGAGCTGAGTCAGTTCCTTTGTGTTTTCCTCATGATTGAGATGGATTACATGATAAATTTGGTATATGTTTGGGCACATACCTAAGTAAGGTTATCTTTGGATTTCATATATTTTGTTTATACTTGATAGATTTGGTGAGACCTAGAGGGTCTCGGGGTCCCTACTAAGTATCGTTATACTCACCCATGCAAGGGCTATTCCCACACTTCGTTGTGTTTGGTGCAGATGACAGACAGCGCAGATTGAGGATGAGAGTACCAGGTCTAGACAGTACCCGGAGGTGGAACTTATGACGATTCGGTACACGGAGGAAACAAACAGATGAGGAGTGCTGGGGAGGCGATCTGTACCTACCCTTAAGGTAGGAACCTCAGAGGAAGACCCAACAGCTGACTTTCCCATTCTTCAATTGTAACATAGCATAGTTGTACTTGTACATTCCAGTTGGGCATGTATTCTGGCGCCTTTTTCTTTCATCACTCTTTTGTTATTCAGTTTACTTATTGTTTCGTATCCATTTTTGTGCTTGCTTGTGTGTGTTTTTACATGTTATAAAGGAAATTCCTTCTTAGTTTTAGGGAATTAGGAATTTGGTGCTAGTCTCCAGCCCCTGGCCTATGGAAGGCAGGCTTGGGGTAGTCACGACACGAGCCCCGGGGGACGGGTTATGACAAATTGATATCAGAGGAGTCAGTTCTACTACAGAACTTTGGACTCTGATCTGTCTTTTCTGTGAAGAAATAGTGTTAAGGGTAATGAGTGTGGTTTTCAGTTCAGTGAGTCCAGTGTTAGTGCAGTGGCCGACGTATCCATACACCAGGACCCTGATTTTTGATATCCGACTCAGTGCACAAAAACACTGATTGTGTCTGTGTTTCCAAGAGTCTTCTTAGTGAAATATTTGAGTCAACTCACCATGTTAGTTCACCATGTATAACTTATTGACTGTAGCGCACCTGTTTCTTTTCAGGATGCCTCCACACAAATAGTCAGCTAGAGTTCCAAGAGTTGTACGCACAGATAGCCCACCGAGCGATGAGGCCTCGGTTCATGGCCCTCTTCTAGTAGAGGCACCAATGGAGACACTAGCGGTAGTATACCTCATTGGGCCACTAATACCACCAGCCCCAGAAGCAGATGGTGCATGCAACTTGAGTGCATTGCATGAGTTCCAGCACCAGATGTCACCCAGGTTCAGGGGAGAGATAGACCCATAGGTAGTTGGGGATTGGCTAGAGGTCGTGGTGAGAGTTTTCCGATTGGTAGGGACACCCACTACTAGAAAAACAGGTATTTGCGACGGGGCATTTGCGACGGGATCCCGTCGCAAATAGCCTGTTGCTGAAAACGCCGTCGCAACTACACTTATTTGCGACGGGCCCGTCGCTAAAGCCTTTTTTTTGCGACGGTCATTCTCCCCGTCGCAAATAGTATTCCGTATTTTTTGTAAAAAACTTTTAAAAGACCTTTTGCGACGGGACCCGTTGCAAATACCTTTTGCGACTGTACCGTCGCAAAAACTATATTTTAAAAAAAATAAAAAACTATTAATAATACTAGTTTTTGTGACGGGCAGAGTATCCCGTCGCAAATACTATAAAAAAAATAAAAAAATAAATTATTAATAAATTATTTTAATTAATATAATAATAGAATTATAATTCACAAATAAAAATAATAAATTATTAATAAATTATTTTAATTAATATGATAATAATAGAATTATAATTCAAAAATAAAAAATAATAGAATATTAATAAATGATTTAATTAATATAATAATATTAGAATTATAATTCATAAATAAAAAAATATTAATAATTTATTTTAATTAATATAAAAATAATAGAATTATTTTACATTCAAATATTAAAATAATTCAAGTATTACAAAAAATATAATTAAATTATAATATTATAAAATTTTAATATATATATATAATTTAATATTATAAAATATAAATAATATTATTATTCATATTAATATTGTTATTTAAAAATATAATATTATTAATATTTTATAATGAGACAGAAACTACGAATAGAAAAAAAAATATTTTGATTTCACAAATTTTATAACATAAATACAATCTCTAATCTGAAGGAGGGGGGAGGTGGGGGATCTGCAGATGGTGGTGGAGTAAACTCCATCCCTAAAGAATGAGTGAGTCGGCGCATGTACTCTATCTGCTCCTGATGCTGCTGCTGCCACCGACTCGCCTGCTCCTCGTACAGCTGTTGCTGGCGTCGACGCTCCTCCTCATGCTACTGACGCATCTGCTCCTGCTCCTGTCGGAGACTCTCTATCTATGCAGTCTGAGATCGCGACTGATCCTCATACTGTGTAGTAGAAGAAGATGCACGAGCTCCTCTCGAGCTGGATGCCGACATCGCAGTACTGCCATAATAATCTCCGGGAGTCAGTCGAGAGCCGATACCAACTACCCGGCCCTTCTCGAAGGCATACTGGGTGGCCTGCATCCATGCCGCTTCATCAAACTGACGGGCAGTGGTCTGATCTGATGACTCGGCCTGACTCTCAGGTCGGGCCTGTGACGTTGCAGCCTCATATGACTCCTATAGTTGCAATTTAAAATTAAAATTGTGAATATATTATATGCAGTTAATTTTTAAACTTGAAAACAAATAATACTGACCACGATGTGATGCTGACGATCACCTCTGAGCTCCCCAGTAGCAGGATCACTATACATCCTCCGATATACGTCGTACTCTGTAATATCGGGGTGCTCGACAGCCTATAAGAATAAAAAATAAACTGTTAATATTTACAGTTATATAAAATATTTATAAATAATGTACGTACCAGATGCTGTCTATGAGTACTGAAAGAACGACTCCCAGCTCGATGAGTCACCTCCTTTCTCCCCCGATTCTGCCTCCCCACCGATGATCTCCTCTGAAAGGCACCACTCAACCAGTGCACACATAATCCATCCCATACATGGGATGAAATATACTCTGGTCGGTGTGCTCTACATGACTCGTCAAAATCTGACACTCCTGCTTTCTTCATCGCAGCTTTTCTTAAATTGTGCAAAAACTGACGAAGGCGATCACGCATGGCCACCTCCCATGCCTCGTGGATGGCGTCACGCATGGTATCCTCGATCGGATACCATAAACCCTACAAATAAATCAAAATATCAAGTTAGAAATGAAATAATTTTCAAAATAAAAATTATTTATTTACGTACGTACCAACCAATGGCCGAACATGGCCTGCTGCACATCAATGGGAATCTGCTCCCATGTGGTCCACGGCTGAGAGAAATAGTTGCGCAAAATAGCGCTGCCCTGTCCGACTGCTATATACGGAAAACTGAAAAAATAATAAACATTTATTATGTGAATAGATTAATGAAATCTTAGTCAAATTCACAGGTTATCACATAGGTTATCACACCTCCGTGTGCGTGGATCAAACCCAAGACGTGGACGTCGCTCGGGGACGGGGACAGGAATCATCAATCGTGCAAGACCGCGCCCCCTCCGCGTACTCCCTGGAGCGCCTGCAGGCTGAGGGTCATCTGTCAGCAACTCATCCGCATCGAAAGTCAGGTCAGCATCCGCCAACTCACGAAATGTGGCATCGTCCATCTGAAACAGAAAATATTAATGTTAGCAAATAATTGATAATTACTATTATATATACATATATACATATTATGATTGTATATAAATACCATGGAATGCTATCAGTGTTCATCTTCATCATCATCTTTATATATGTCAATGTCATCTTCATATTCCTCCTCAATATCATCGATATCCATTTGAGTTACAGTTGCTTCATCTCTTACCATTTCAAATTCATATGTGACATCATTAACATCATCGTCATCACCGACTCTTAAATGTGGGTTGTCGTCATCGATACTCATGTCTCTTTGTAAAAAAGATTGATTTTGAGTACTCTCTTGAAAAACTTCAATTCTTTGCACATCAGTGAAAGCACATTCACTTTGACTAAACTGATTGTCTCGAATTTTGATTTTTATTACACTCCACCAATCAGTCAATTCTCTTGATGTTGTACAGTACTTCGCGTAATAAACTTGATATGCCTGTTGAGCCAATAAGAATGGTTCATTTACTGCGAGAACACTTTTACATTTAATATCGATGATTCCATGAGTCGGATGAACATGCACGCCTCTCTTTGTATCCAACCACCGACATTTGAACATGGTTATGTAATGTTGTCCAAGATAACAGAGTTCAATGATTTCATCAAGTATGCCATAAAAGTCAACTTCGTTTTCTCGATGATGAGATCCTCTCAAGATAACTCCATTGTTCATTGTTTTTTTCGATTCCCCATATGCATGTGTGTGGAATCGAAATCCATTCACCACATATGCATTATAAGTTTTAACAAGTTTGGAAGGTGGGTTACTCAATACACACAGTCGTTTGTCAATTTTATCATCATGTCGAGACACCTGAAAATTTGTGAAATAATTATCAATATAGTAAACTATATATTGAATGAGTTGCTAAAAGATAAAGAATTTATGTTACCAGTTTTTGAAACCACTGAGAGAAATTTTTCAGTCGACGTTCTTCGAGAGCAGCTGCTGTAATTTGTGGAATTTGTTTCTTGATATGATTATCATACAACCTATAAAAACCAAAGTTATTTACTGTAACATAAATGATAGAATAAGTGATATAAACACTTACAGTACAACTGATGTCATCTCTTCACAGTTGAGCAGAACATACGTATGAGCTCTCTGATGTTCATCATCTGAAAGCCAGCGTTCATAAACTCCACCAAAACCAAGCTCTGACTGGTTGAAAACAGATAATTGATTGTCGATTTCATCAATATTCCTCTCATTCTGTCCCATTCGGTTGTGTTTTGAAGGATACTCAGATTCAAAATAATGGGAGCAGAAAAAATATATTTCCTCTTGCAAATAAGCTTCTGCAATAGATCCTTCAATAGATGCTTTGTTACGTACTTTTCTTTTCAATTTTTGCATGCATCTTTCAAATGGGTACATCCATCGAAACTGTACCGGACCTCCACATTTGGCTTCATATGGCAAATGTAACATCAAATGTTCCATTGAGTCGAAGAAAGACGGCGGAAATATTTTTTCCAGTTTACATATAATTACAACAACATCTTTTTCAAGTTTTCCTAAAGCATCATAATCTGCCGTAGCCGCACAAATTTCCCGAAAAAAAAATAGACATGTCAGTTATGGAATCCCAAATCACAGAATTCAACAGACCTCTTAATCCAATGGGTAGAAGTCTCTCCATTATAACATGACAATCATGACTTTTTAATCTAGTAATATGACCATTCTTTACACATCTACCCAAATTGGAAGCACATCCATCTGGAAGTCTCAAATCTGCAATCCACTGACAAAATAATAAACGGTTTTCTTTAGACAATGTATAAGCTGCTTTTGGTTTCAGTAACCTTTCTCTTCTAACATTCTCAAAGAGTTCCAATTCTGGACGCCTGCAAATTTGGGCAAGATCTAAACGTGCATTTACATTGTCTTTGCTCTTTCCTGACGTATCCAAAACTGTATGAAACAAATTATCAAAACAGTTCTTCTCAATATGCATGACATCCAACATGTGGCGGACCAACAAATTAGACCAATATGGAAAATCCCAAAATATGCTACGTTTAATCCAATTGTGTTCTTTCCCAAATCCAGAAATTTTCTGTTGGTTTATTGTGGGATCAAAAGTGATGGGAGGTAATGAAAATACAACTGATTTTAACTCCGAACCTGATAGCATTTTTGGAGGTCCATCCATTTCAACTGTTCCTTTTCTGAAATGAGATCTGTTTCTACGAAAAAGGATGATCAGCTGGAAGAAATCTGCGATGATAGTCAAAATAACAAGGTTTCTTTCCATGAATGAGCATAAATGCTTTGTTCTCTCCCATACAGTAAGGACATGATTTCTGACCATGTGTACTCCAGCCAGATAACATCCCATAAGCCGGGAAGTCACTTATTGTCCACATCAATGCTGCTCTCAGTATGAAATTCTGTTTCATTGCAACATCATATGTACTGACACCAGTACTCCACAATAAATTTAATTCATCAATCAATGGCTTCAAATAAACATCAATATTTTTCTTCGGATGTCCTGGAATTAGTAAAGTCAAAAAGATATATGGCTCCTTCATCAACATCCATGGAGGTAAATTGTACGGAGTTAAAAAAACAGGCCAACATGAATATTGACTACCATAAGATCCAAACGGACAGAAACCATCAGTGGAAAGGCCCAGTCGAACATTTCTAGCTTCTAAAGCAAAGGATGGATGCACTCTATCAAAATGTTTCCATTAATCACCATCGGCTGGATGATTCAAGCTTTTATCGGTTGAAATATTCTCTTTATGCCATGAAATCATTGTTGCTGTATTCTTAGACATGAATAAATGCTGAAGTCTGGATGTAAGCGGAAAATATCTCAACTGTTTTACAGGAATCAAACCAGACTTCCCGTGTTGTCCTTCTTTATATCTCAGTTGCCCACATGTGGGACAACTATCCAACGACTCATTTTCCCCAGAATATAAAATGCAGTCATTTGAACATGCATGAATCTTCTGACAAGTAAGTCCCAAATTTTGAACCAGCCTCTTACTTTCATAGTAATTTTCAGGTAACACATTTCCTTCGGGTAACAGTGTTTTCAGCAAAGAAAATATCTGGTCAAAACAGGTGTTTGACATTCCGTTATCTAATTTGATAGCCATAAATTTTTCAACTGCTTCTAATTTGCACATCTTGCAGCCAGGATATAATGCATCCTCAGCAGACTTCAATAACTCATAAAATTCAGACGGTAACAACTCAGGATTTGAAGCTATATCAGCCGGAGTTTCTGTATGTCGAACAGATGAACCTGCAACATCATGTACTAAATCTTGAAACTGGGATGGATCCAGAATCAAGTTGGTATCACCTGCTCTAGAACTACGTTCACCGTGTTGATACCAAAAAACATAATCTTCTTGAAAACCAAAATGCAAGAGATGTTCCCCCACTTTGTCAAACGTGTCAAACGTTCTCAATGCACATTTTCTACAAGGGCATTTTATTTTTCCTTCTGAAACAAATTCTGGATTTGATGCCGCAAATGATAAAAAAATCTCCACACCCTCTATATATACTGGATTTAAACCAAAACCATTTGGATTTCTACGTTGATTTATCCATATGCAGTCATCTAATAATGACTGTTGACGACCTCGTTGTTCCATATTTTTCTATAAAATATAAAAGCATTACTGATTTTGAATAATTTGTTAGAAAAAACACTCAAGCAAGGATTGAATATATTGAGAATAAAGCAAGACCTGTTATAGATATTGATAATTTTAATATTATATTGATTTTTTATTTTGTTTAATAATACTAATATAATTTTTTCATAAATATTAATTATATAATAATAACATTATTACATTATTAGTATATTTTATTATTAATATTAAAATAATATAATTTTCTATATTATATACAATTCTCCTTTCATCTGTGTGTTTAACATTCTGTCTCCACATGTAATATTGACATTCACTTTCACCTCTCCATTGGCGAGTAGGTTGATAATTTTGAAAAAGAATGCCAATATTACATGTGGAGACAGAAAACACACAGAAAAAAAGAGAATTGTATATAATATAGAAAATTATATTATTTTAATATTAATAATAAAATATACAAATAATGTAATAAGGTAATTATTCCTAATTATTGATAATTATTCCTAATTATTGGTAATTATTCCAAATTATTGGTAATTATTCCAAATTATTGGAAATTATTCCAAATTATTGGTAATTATTCCAAATTATTGGTAATTATTCCTAATTATTGTTAATTAATACTAATTATTCCTAATTAATACTAATTAATCCTAATTATTACTAATTATTACTAATTATTACTAATTATTAGTAATTATTACTAATTATTAGTAATTATTGGTAATTATTGGTAATTATTACTAATTATTGGTCATTATTACTAATTATTGATCATTATTACTAATTATTGGTCATTATTACTAATTATTACTAATTATTGCTAATTATTAGTAATTATTGCTAATTATTACTAATTATTGCTAATTATTACTAATTATTGCTAATTATTACTAATTATTACTAATTATTAGTAATTATTACTAATTATTGCTAATTATTACTAATTATTACTAATTATTACTAATTATTAGTAATTATTGCTAATTATTACTAATTATTGCTAATTATTACTAATTATTGCTAATTATTAGTAATTATTGCTAATTATTACTAATTATTTCTAATTATTGCTAATTATTACTAATTATTGCTAATTATTACTAATTATTGCTAATTATTGGCAATTATTGGTAATTATTTGCAAGTATTGTTAATTATTGGTAAGTATTGTTAATTATTACTAAATATTGGTAATTATTGTTAATTATTACTAATTATTACTAATTATTGTTAATTATTACTAATTATTACTAATTATTGGTAATTAATACTAATTATTGGTAATTAATACTAATTATTGGTAATTAATACTAATTATTGGTAATTAATACTAATTATTGTTAATTAATAATAATTATTGTTAATTAATAATAATTATTACTAATTATTCCTAATTAATACTAATTATTCCTAATTATTACTAATTATTACTAATTATTGGTAATTATTGGTAATTATTGGTAATTATTGGTAATTATTGGTAATTATTGGTAATTATTGGTAATTATTACTAATTATTGGTAATTATTACTAATTATTCCTAATTATTGCTAATTATTACTAATTATTGCTAATTATTAGTAATTATTGGTAATTATTACTAATTATTGCTAATTATTACTAATTATTGCTAATTATTACTAATTATTGCTAATTATTACTAATTATTGCTAATTATTACTAATTATTGCTAATTATTACTAATTATTGGTAATTATTACTAATTATTGGTAATTATTACTAATTATTCCTAATTATTGCTAATTATTACTAATTATTGCTAATTATTGCTAATTATTGCTAATTATTGCTAATTATTGCTAATTATTGCTAATTATTGCTAATTATTGCTAATTATTACTAATTATTGCTAATTATTACTAATTATTGGCAATTATTGGTAATTATTGGCAATTATTGGTAATTATTGGCAATTATTGGTAATTATTGGCAATTATTGGCAATTATTGGTAATTATTGGCAATTATTGGTAATTATTGTCAATTATTGGTAATTATTGGCAATTATTGCTAATTATTGTTAATTATTGCTAATTATTGTTAATTATTGCTAATTATTGTTAATTATTGCTAATTATTACTAATTATTGGTAATTATTGGTAATTAATGGTAATGATTGGTAATTAATACTAATTATTGGTAATTAATACTAACTATTGGTAATTAATACTAATTATTGGTAATTATTACTAATTATTGGTAATTATTACTAATTATTGGTAATTATTACTAATTATTGGTAATTTTTCCTAATTTTTCCTAATTTTTCCTAATTTTTCCTAATTTTTGATATTTATTACTAATTATTCCTAATTATTATTAATTATTCCTAATTATTACTAATTATTGCTAATTATTGCTAATTATTGCTAATTATTGGTAATTATTGGTAATTATTGGTAATTATTGGTACTTATTGGTAGTTATTGGTAATTATTGGTAATTAGTGGTAATTATTGGTAATTATTGGTAATTATTGGTAATTATTGGTAATTATTCCTAATTATTGGTAATTATTGGTAATTATTGGTAATTATTCCTAATTATTCCTAATTATTGCTAATTATTCCTAATTATTACTAATTATTACTAATTATTAATAATTATTACTAATTATTAATAATTATTACTATTATTTCTAATTATTTCTAATTATTACTAATTATTACTAATTATTACTAATTATTATTAATTATTCCTAATTATTACTAACTATTCCTAATTATTCCTAATTATTACTAATTATTGGTAATTATTGGTAATTATTACTAATTATTACTAATTATTGGTAATTATTGATAATTATTACTAATTATTACTAATTATTGTTAATTATTGGTAATTATTCCAAATTATTGGTAATTGTTACTAATTATTGGTAATTATTACTACTTATTGGTAATTATTACTAATTATTGGTAATTATTACTAATTATTGGTAATTATTACTAATTATTGATAATTATTACTAATTATTGGTAATTATTACTAATTATTACTAATTATTCTTAATTATTGATAATTACTGATAATTGTTCCTAATTATTAGTAATTAAATGAATAATTATCAATAATTAGAAATAATTACCAATAATTACAAATAATAACATTATTAATATATTTTATTATTAATATTAAAATAATATAATTTTCTAATTTATATACAATTCTCCTTTCATCTGTGTGTTTTCTATCTCCACATACAAATAATACATGTGAAGACAGCAAACACACAGATGAAAAAAGAATTGTATATATATAAAAAATTATATTATTTTAATATTAATAATAAAATAGACTAATAATGTAATAATGTTATTATTCCTAATTATTGGTATTTATTACTAATTATTAATATTTATTCTTAATTATTAAAAATTATTACTAATTATTCCTAATTACCATTAACTATAAACAATACTAATAATTTAAATTTATTAAGTAATAAAACAATGTAAACATAATTAAATTACAACTAATTAAGAATAATTGAAACTAATAAAAAATTAAAAATAAATAAAAAATTAAAATGAACATAAATACCTTGAAAATTGATCTGCTCTGATCGTTCTTCAAAACTTTAATATCAGCTCCAGAGAAAAAAATTAAACTGGAGAAAAACTGAACTCTAGAAATATAATTTTGAGAGAAGGAGAAGATAAGGAATGAGAATGAAATGAAAAAAACAGATGGGGGTATTTATAGGTTAGATTTTTTGCGACGGGCCCATTTGTGACGGGATACCCGTCGCAAATAATACTATTTGCGACGGTACCCGTCGCAAATACCTTAGCCAACATTTATTACGGTCAACTGGTAAATAGTTATTTGCGACGGGTCCCGTCGCAAATAACCACCTGCCGACATACTATTTGCGACGGGGGAATATTCCCGTCGCAAATACCTTTTACCGCTGCCGATTATTTGCGACGGGAATATTCCCCCGTCGCAAATAAGTTTCCTGCGATTTGGCGCGCAAACCGCACCAGTCCTTTTGCGACGGGGAAAGCTGTCCCGTCGCAAAAGGCTACTTATTTGCGACGGGCAAATAACCCCGTCGCAAATAAGTTTTTCACGGGACTATTTGCGACGGGATTTAATCCCGTCGCAAATAACCCGTCGCAAATGCCCTTTTTCCCATAGTGACCGGTTGATTTCATGGTGATCCTTACCACCAGCCTTCTACAGGTAGCAGCAGGCATATGGTGGAGCATAATGCTCCAGTTTCACAACGAGGTGATGCTTCTCTAGGCAGACATCGAGGGGCTATTTCAGGCAGAGTTTGTTCCAGCGACTCTTCAGGCATTGCACATACAGGAGATACTTCATCTGTAGTAGGGAAGCATGAATATGGCTCAGTACTTAGTGAGGTTCACTAACCTCTCAGGTTACTCCACCTATATGTCGCGGGACCCATTCTTTAGGGCTCGGACCTTTGAGAAGGGGCTCAGGCGGGAGATCGGGGCTTCGATGATCTCACTCAACATCCCGACACAGGAAGGGGTGTTAGAGAGAGCCCTCTTGGTGGAGAGTTTCCTCACTGAGCAGTCATCAGCAGTGAGACCCACTAGCAGTCATCATGTAGCGAAGTTTTCTATATCAGGTAGCAGACAGACATCACAGAGGTCTAAGGGGACCATACCTACAGGTGGATGACCGCATGACTCAGGATCAGTTGTGTGGGGCACCCGAAGCAGAGCCAGTCATTCCAAGAGCAGGCAGTGTTGCACATGTGGCGGGCAGGGTCACATGGCTCGTGAATGTCTGACCCGCCATTTGGATGATCAGCAGATGGTTGAAGGACCGCTAAGATAGAGACAGAGATTCGACCGAGGAAGTCTGCAGGGAGTAGGCGGACATGGCAGAGGAGTTGGATGTGCAGCTGATGGTGGGTGATGATTCTAGCTATTACCGCCACCACCACTAGGAGGTCCACCTCGACTGCAAGGAGCAGTTGGATAGGGGAGAGATCAGCTCCAGGCAGCTGAGTCCTACGATCACGATGCTCTGGAGAAGATAAGAGGTATGATCTGTGTCTACTCCACCTTAGTTGTAGTACTTATAGACACAGGTTCCAGTCGTTCTTTTATTTCCACTGCCCTCGTTCAGAGCTCAGAGATTACAACAGAGTCGTTGGCTCGATCCTTATGGCTAGAGATTCCTACGGAAGAAGATTTGATGATTATGCACTCGTTCCAGCAGTGCGAGCTTAATCTAGTAGGTAAGAGCTTTGTCTGGGATCTCCTAGTAGCAGTGTCGAGGCCTTGCAATGTCATCTTGGGATGGACTGGTTATCTACAGTCCATTCTTAGATTGATTTTATTAGGAAAAAAGTGTGGTGTGTCTGCACGAATGAGACCAGTTTTACCTTCACCAGCGATAAGGGAGACTTTGCAGTGTAGGATGGACTTACCTGGAGGAGGGTACAGCCGATTACTCATTAGTTGGCTAGCCTTACCCTTAGAGAAGTTGATGTGGAGAGTCTGAGCTATTCTGTAGTGGTGGACCAATATGCGGATGTTTTCCCTGATGATGTCACAGGTCTACCTCCTCATAGAGAGGTGGAATTTTACATTGACTTATACCCCAGGATGGCACTGATATCTACACTAGAATATCGGATGGCTCCCGCAGAGCTTCGCGAGCTGCGGGTACAGCTAGAGGACTTTTAGGGGAAGGGGTTTATTTGGCCCAGTGTTTCACCTTGGGCAGCCCCAATTCTATTCACCAAGAAGGTGGATGGGAGCTTGAGGATTCGTGTCAACTATCAGTTCCTGAACTAGGTCACTATGAGGAACAAGTACCCACTCCCAAGGATTGACGACCTCTTTGATCAGCTGAAGGGAGCACGGTGGTTCTCGAAGATAGACCTCATATCAGGCTATCACCAAATCAGAGTTTGATATGAGGATGTGGAGAAGATGTCTTTTAGATGTCGGTACGGACACTAAGAGTTCTTGGTTATGAAATTCGGCTTAACTAATGCTCCAGCAGTGTTCATGGGACTCATGAGCAGGGTCTTTCATCCGTACCTTGATCGCTTTGTAGTGGTCTTCATCGACGACATTCTGATCTACTCGGTAACTGGGGAGGCTCATGCCTATCTTTTGAAGGTAGTATTGGACACTCTCCAAAAGTACTAGATTTATGTTAAACTCTTGAAGTTCCAGTTTTGGATCCAATATGTTCACTTTCTAGGACATGTCATATCGGAGGCTGGAGTTGCAGTAGATCCAGTGAAGATTGAGACGGTACTTTCTTGAGATCCACCTAGGAGTGTGGCGGAGGTACATAGTTTCCTGGGTTTGGCTAGATACTACCGGAGATTTGTACTAGATTTTTCTAGAGTTGTAGCACCACTATCAGCCTTGACGAAGAAGGTTCAACCCTTCGTTTTGTCGGAGAAATGCCAGCGGAGGATTCAGGAGCTAAGGTAGAGGCTGACTAGTTCCCCCATCTTGAGACTTCCAGAGGAGGGCGTAGGGTATGTAGTCCACTACAATGAATCAGGGACCAGACTCATATGTTTCCTGATGTAGGAGCGAGTATTGATCTCATATGGTTCTCTGTAGACGAGATAGCATGAGTAAAACTATGCTACCCATGACCTGGAGTTAGCAGTAGTGGTCTTATCCATGAAGATTTTGTGACACTATTTGATGGGAGAAAGTTTTTTAGTGTACTATGATCATAAGTGTCTCAGGTATATCTTCTCTCAGAAGTACCTGAACCTAAGACAGTGATATTGTCTAGATTTCCTTCATTACTATGACTTCGAGATAGTCTATACTCCTAGGAAGGGGAACGTTGTCGCAAATCCACTCAGTAGAAGATCTGGTATACAGTTTCTAGGTGATGCGACAGAGTAGCTGGCTGCATTGAAGATATCCTTTATGAATAGAGATGGATCAGCTTTCCTCTAATCTCTTACAGTCACTCCCACACTTCTTCAGTGAGTCAGGGAGGCACAATGTGGGGACTCTGACTATGAGACACGACATGCTCATATATTCACAGGGCAGACACCTGATGGATTTTCTGAAGGTAGAGAGCTTTTCATCCTCTTCAAAGGACATACCATGGTACCAGTGTCACTTCAGGAAGAAGTGTTGAGGGAGTTCCACACATCCCCTCTAGTGGTACATCCAGGAGTAGTGAAGATGTACCAGGATCTCTAATGACAGTACTGGTGGCTAGGAATGAAGAACGAAGTAGCAGAGTTTATTTTCGGTGCCTCACTTTTCAGCAAGTGAAGGACGAGCATCTGGTACCAGCAGGCTTGGTTTATCCTTTAGAGGTCCTATAGTGGAATTGGGATGTGATATCCATGGACTTCGTGACAGGACTTCCACGTACATCTAGGGTTCATGACTCGATATGGGTGATCGTCGACCGACTCACCAAGTTGGACCACTTCCTACCGATCAGGGATTAGGTTTTAGTAGAGAGCTTGGGACGTCTCTATATGCAAGAGATTGTGAATTTATATGGAGTAACCTCGATGATTGTCTCTGATCATGATACACGTTTTACTTCCCGGCTATAGAGGGGGTTTCAAGGGGCTTTTGGGATGTATCTTCGTTTGAGCACCACCTTCCATCCCCAGACAGATGGTCAGACTGAGCTGACTACTTAGACCATTGAGGACATGCTCCACGCTTGTGTCCTCGACTTTAGTCACAGCTAGGAGGATCGCTTGCCTTTGGTGGAGTTTGTATACAACAATAGCTATCACTCCACCATTGGGATGACACCTTTGAGGTATTGTAAAAGCGACCTTGCAGATCACCCTTGTGCTGGAATGACCCAGGGGAGTTGGCACTCATGGGACTAGAGATGGATCGGGTTACCATAGAGAAGGTGCAGATCATCCAGAAGTAGATGAACACTGCACAGAGCAGGTAGAAGTCATATGTTGATAGGAGACAGAGACCTCTGGAGTTTGAGGATGGTGACCACGTCTTTCTACGGGTCTCACCCCGGACGAGGTCTATAGATATTTGGACGTGGCAGAAAGTTATCTCTGAGGTTCATTGGACCTTTTCAGGTCCTCTGTAGAGTTGGTGAGGTTGCATACCACTTAGCTCTTCCACCTCAGTAGCACCGGGTGCACGGCATCTTCCACATATCGCAGCTGAGAAGATACGTGCATGACCCTTCTCACATCATCAACCATGGAGAGCTGGACGTCGACAATGGAGTGAATTTTATGGAGGTTCCAGTAGAGATTGAGGATCGACAGGAGTGGGTCCTTCATGGACATTCGATACCTCTGGTGCGTGTTTGCTGGTAGCACGAGAACCTCCTGGAAAGCACATGGGAGCGGGAGGCTCAGATGTGTGCTCAGTACCCCCACTTATTCCCTTAGTTTGAGTTGTGGCTTACAGGGAAGTAAAGCCTGAGGTGGGGAGAATTTAAATACCTGGCATATCCATGTATTGTTTTTAATTAAATGGGAATTTTACGATTCTATAAAAATTGACAGCGTGTGATTCCGAGGCCCAAAGTGCCCAGAATGAATTTCTGAACATTTTTTTCAGGTACGTTCAGTAAAGGTGCGAGCGGGATTTTCTAACTGTTGAACCATTTCTCAGAATTTAAATCAGAGGGCACTGTTGAACTCACAGTGCTATTATTCACTTAAGGAGACTTTCACCTCGACGGCAGATGGTCAAGGGTGAAAGTTTGTTTTTAGGTTTTTCATGGAAATAATAAAATAAAATAAACACTCATTTTATTTTATTTTGTTTGTTAAAACCTCCAAGTGAAATTTGAGGTGTAAGGACCACTAAACCTTTAACCTCCCATGAGAGGTTATGGTGGTGGGGACCACCCAAACCTAACCTCCCATGAGAGGTTATGGTGGTGGGGACCACCTGAGGCCTAAACCTCTCCACTCCCACAATAAATGAGGGAGAGCCTCTTCAACTCCTCTAACATTAATTGTGCCAACCCTCCTTAATTAATTGTGCCAACCCTTGGTATCCTCCATTTTGAATTTTATGCCAACGCAACCCATTTATTGTTGCCAATTAATTAAGTGAAATTGATTAACAAAAAATTAAATAGATAAACATATTTTATTTGTTTGGATATTCATTTGTTGGGAAAGTATTGGAAAAGGAGGATTGGGTGAATTTGGGTGGAATTGGGAGAAAGCTTCTCCAATGAAGAATTTTTCATCCACAAAGAATGTTTCCTCCATGAAGAACGCCGACAAGAAACATCTTCGACTACGACGAACCGACGCACGAGCCCAGGATTGGAGGTGTGTGGCGGATGAGATGAACATCGATGACTTCACCTTCTTCCTCACACCAACACAGACAATGAACAACCCGAGGTAGGGGTTTATTTTTCTAATAATTATTTCCATGTACTCCCTTATTTTCTTGTGCTGGTTGGGAAAAAACATTGACGAAGATTATGGTTTCACATTCAGGCTTCGTTCTTTGTAAACCACTTGCTACCACTCTAAAAGCGGAGGGTGTGGGCCAAACAATCATGGCCTGACCCCTCCGTCATTCTTATTTGGTGTATTTTTTGAAATGGAGGAAGGAGATGAAGATTACGGAGGCAACGAAGCCCCCACTCGTGGCCTCGCCACGCCGCCTTGGCCGACCTGTCGTCCGAGCCGAGCCGCACTGCCATTCGTCGAGCCGCGCCGCCGTCCGAGCCGAGCCGCACCGTCGTCCACCGAGCCGCATCGTCATCCACCATGCCGCTCCATCCTCTAGACCAAACCGCCACCAAAAAACGGTTGGTCCACCAACCCACGGCCGGACAGCTGACCCGCGGCCAGACCGCCGACCCGCGACCAGTCCGTGCCCTCACGGCCGGTCCGCGCCCTCGCAGCTGGTCCGTGCCATCACGGACGGTCCTCGCCCTCGCGTTCGGTCCACCACCCTCATGTCCCTCACAGGTCGGGCTGCACTATAGGCCAGCGCAGACCCAGAGGGTCAGGCTGGGTCGACCTGAGCTGGGTCATCCCTGGCCGGGTCGGGCCGGGTCGGTCCGACCGTGATGGACTGGACCTGAGCCCACTACGACCCCTTTTACTTTCTTGTGGCCATATCTTTGGCACCAGACGTCTATTTGATTAACCATCAGCAACATTGGTAATCTTGGAGCAAGATGGTCCCTTTGAGTATATTTCCACAGAGTTTTGGATTGAGATGGGGAATAGTGAGGTTGGATCGAGCACGAATCCAACCGGGCCCCCAGGACTAAAAGGCTAATAACTCAAAGACCAGATGTCTCATTGACACACCGTATGTTATTTTGAGATCCCTATGATGTGGGGAACTTTGATATACTTATTTGTGGGAATTTGTGGATGTTGGAGTATCAACTAGTAGCTTATGGAGTAGATCCTCCCAGAGATGAGTGAGAATTGTGTAGGGACCTAGTAGCTAGCTGACACTTGTAGACTGCTGACAGTTTCGACTCAGAGTGACTTGACTGGCCCAGTGGGGAGTGTCATGGTGTCATGGTAAACCCACAGTGGGGAGCACCTTGGTGAGGCGGTAGACCCATGGTACTTGACAGGAGGAGTACCTCATCATGCCATGAGGGGGAGCGCCTCTGTGTGATGCGGCAAACCCATGGTGGGGAGCGCCTCTATGTGATGTGGCAGACCCATGGTACTCGACAGGAGGATTACCTCAACAGTCCAAGGTTAGTGGGAAGCGCCTCTGAGTGATGAGGCAGGCCCACTGTACTCGATATAGGAGGAGTTATCCAGCAGCCAAGGGTTCGAAATGTTACATGTTACTACTACCCTAGAATAAATCTTGGTATAAGCTGAGTCAGTTACTCTGTGTCTTCCTCATGATTGAGATGGATTACATGATAACTTTGGTATATTTAAGGACATATAACTAAGTAAAGGTATCTATGGATTTCATAATTTGTGTTTATCCTTGATGGATTTTGTGAGACCTAGAGGGTCTCGGGGTCCCTACTGAGTATCATTATACTCACCCCTACATTGGAAATGCCTGAACTTCGTTGTTTTTGGTGCAGACGACGGACAGTGTTGACTGAGGATGAGAGTAACAGGTATGGATGGTACCTAGAGGTGGACCTTATGATGATTCGGTACATGGAGGAGACAGATGGAATAGGAGTGCTGAGGAGGCAATATGTACAAACCCTTTAGGTAGAAACCTTAGAGGATGACCCAGTAGATGAATTTCTCTTTCTTTAGTTGTATTATATCACAGTTATACTTGTACTTTCCAGTTGGTCTTGTATTTTGGCTCCTTTTTATTTTAGCACTCTTTTGTTATTTAGTTTACTTAGTGTTTCATATCCAGCTGTGTGCTTGCTTGTGTGTGTGTTAACAGGTTATAAAGAAAATTCCTTCCATGTTTTAGGGAATTACGCCTTTGGTGAAAGTCGCCAACCCCTGACATATGGAATTTGGGCTTGGGGTAGTCACGACACGGGCCCTGAGGGACGGGTTGTGACAGTTATGTAAATGTTATGACCTAACTCTCTAAAACTCTAAACCTGAAAAGATCCTCAATGTGAATTATTCATTTAATTCATGATTATGTAATGTGTTAATGCTGGGGCCATATAGTTGGTATCAGAGGTCAGTTTAGATAACTTTAGGAGTTATAATATAGTTAAATTAGTATCCATAAATTATTTTTAGCTTATGTTATGATTGAAATAATATAGCATTTACATATTACCATGTTTCTTCAGCTAAGATATATCTATGATCAGAATTGTTTTCCGCAGAGGAAATAGGATAGATATGTTGGGACAACACCAGGAGGAAGACAACCTTCCAAATTAGCAACCTGAGATGGTTAGAATTGGAATTGAACAGTTTGTTGCAATAATGGAACAGTTGACTCAGGCTATAAATGGTGGTGGTATCCATGCATGAGACCAGCCAGATAAACCATAGAGAAACATGTCAGTAGTGGAGCATTTCATGAGCCAACACCCCCCATCATTCAGAGGATCATCTGACCCTGTGCTAGCTGAAGGGTGGATTAAATCATTGTAGAATTTTTTTTTGTCATGGGGTGTTCAAAAAATCACAAGGTTAGTCTTCATGTTTACTGTTTTGAAGGTGAAGCTAATTAGTGGTGGACGATGGAGAAAAATATCAGGGATAGTTAGGAGATTGATGCTCTTGATAGGGATGAATTCAAAGTTATGTTTCTTGAGAAATATTTTCCTAAGGTGTTTCATCTTAGAATGGAAAAACAATTCCTGTAATTAAGGAAGGAGGATGACTTAGTAGCTTCTTATGAATAAAAATTCACTCGACTGGAAAGGTATTCTCCAAATTTCAATGAGATCATGATAGTAAAATCAACCATTTTTTCTCACAATTAAATCCAAAGTATCGAATGGATTTATCATCTCGTGAGTTCAAAAGTTATGAAAAACTTGTTCATTTTGTAGAGAAGATGGAAATAGAGTTTGTCAATAATCAGGTGTTCTTTGACAAACATCGTAATAAGAGGTTTAGGTGGTAGGCGAAAGGGAATAACTCTTCAAAAAAGTTTTATGGTAAGAAACTCAATTTTACAGTTTGTGAAAATTGGGGTAAAAATCATGTTGTGGAATTTCTTTTGAATTATGGTAAGTGTTACTGATATGGTAAAATGGGACATAAGGCTCATAATTTCACTAAAAAAGAACAAGGTAATGGTAAGACAAAATATGATTTACAGTTAGTAAAATGTTTTGAGTGCAATGAAATGGGTCATTATGCAAATGAGTGTCTAACAAAGAACTCAGCTGAGAGATAAAATCTAGACTATAAGCAGGAAGGGGTGGTGAAGCCCTTTGAAACTACTTCAGTAGATGTTGGGCCATCGAATGAAGTAGTATCAAGTACACTGTTTGTTTGTTCAGATTATACAAATGTGTTGTTTGATTTAGGATCTACACACTCTTTTATTTCTGAGAAGTTTTCTAGTAAATTGGGAGTTCCATCTCAAGATATGAATCCTAAACTTATGGTAAAAACACCAGGGGGAAATGTTGAGACGAAAAGAAATTATAATAATCTTCATGTCCTTGTGTGCAGGAAGAATCTACCTGAAAACCTTATTTTTAGTATTTTTTGAAGATTGATTTGAGGTTGGGGTACCATCAGTTGAAATTAAAAGAAGTAGACATTACTAAGACCGTATTTCATTATAGATATAGCCATTATGAATTTTTAGTTATGCCTTTTGGTTTAACTAATTCACCAATTGTATTCATGGATCTTATGAATAGAGTTTTCCATGAATTCTTGGATAAGTTTGTGGTTGTGTTCATTGATGATATTTTGGTTTATTCCAAAAGTAAAGAGGAACATGAAAGGAATTTAAGGGTTGTCTTATAAACCTTAAAAGAAAAAAACTATTCAGGAAATTCAGCAAGTGTGAGTTTTGGTTACAGCAAATTTCATTCCTTTGTCACATTATTTCAAAAAATGGCATAACTGTTGATCCTGCCAAAACAAATGTTGTTGAAAAATTTCCAAGACCCACAAATATAACTGAGAATCATAGTTTTATTGGTTTGGAAGGTTATTACAAGAGGTTTGTTAAGAATTTTGCAAGGTTATCTAGTCCAATGACTAAGTTAACTCAAAAATGTGTTAATTTTATTTGGAAAAAAGAATGTGATGATTGTTTTCATGAATTGAAAAGAAGATTGGTGAATGATGCAGTTTTTGAACTGCCATCTAGAAATGGTGAGATTGTTATTTATAGTGATGCTTCTTTGAAAGGAGTTGGTAGTTTCCTTATGCATAATGATCAGGTAATTGCTTATGCTTCACTTTAGTTGAAACCTCAGGAGTTAATTTACCCTACACATAATTTGGAATTTGGTGTTTTTTTTTCTTTAAAAATTTGGAGGCATCATTTGTATGGAGTAAAATGTGAAATATATACTTACCACAAAATTTTGAAGTATAAATTCTTTCAAAAAGAATTGAACTTGAGAAAGAGGTGATGGTTGGAATTAATCAAGGATTGTGATTACATGATTCATTACCATCTAGGAAAGGAAAATAAAGTGGCATATACTTTGAGTCAAAAAAGTAATGCTTCATTAAACATGATACATTTGGAATGAGATCCTTTGGTTTTTGATTTTATGAACTTTGGAATAAAATTTTTTGGTGCAGGAAATTCTTCTGTTTTGTTTCAGGTGTTAGTGAAATCATCCCTATCAGACAGAATAAAGAAAGCACATAAATAAGACAGTTAGTTGTAGAAAAAGGTAGATTTGGTTCAGAAGGGTAAGTTGCCTGATTTTAACATTGATAATGATTGTGTTTTGTGGTTTGGGAAAAGATTATGTGTGCCTTGTGATTCATAGTGGAAGAATGAGTTGTTATGTGAAGCTCATAGTTCCATGTTTTCAGTTCATCCTGGAAGTACTGAGATGTACATTGATCATCAAGAGTATTACTGGTGGGATGGAATGAAAAGAGATATTTCTGATTTTACTATGAAGTGTTTGACTTGTCAGCAGGTTAAAATAGAGCGGAAGTTATAGAAAGGGATTCTTCGGTCTTTACCGGTGCCAAAGTGGAAATGGGAAAGTATATCCATGGACTTCATTGTGGGATTACCAAAGACATGTCGAGTTAATAATGCAATATGGGTTATTGTTGATCGGTTTACTAAATCTTTTCATTTTCTTCCTATTCGAGATACTTTGTCTATAGATCAACTTTTTCAATTTTATGTTAAAGATATAGTCAGGTGGCATGGTGTTCCCCTCTCCATTGTATTTGATCACAATCCCAGTTTTACTTCTAACTTTTGGAAAGGCCTTCAGAATTCATTGGGTACTGAATTACATTTTAGTATAGATTTTTATCTGAAATCATATGGGCAGTCAGAATGAACAATTTAGACCTTGGAGGATATTCTACGTGCTTGTTCACTATATTACTAGGGAAGTTGTGACCATCATCATTCTTTGGTTACATTTTCTTATAATAACAGTTTTCATTCCAGTATACATATGGCTCCATTGGAGGCATTATATGGAAAGTGTTTTCAAACTCTAGCATTTTTGGATGAAGTAGGTGAAAGGAAGCTGATGAGACCAGAATTGGTAGAAGATATGGTAAAAAAGGTTCAGTTGATTCAGAATAACATGAGAATATCATAGTGCAGGAAGAAAAGTTATGCAGATAACTGGAGGAAGGATCTAACTTTTGAGGTAGGTGATCATGTCTTTCTCAAAGTTTCCCCATGGAAAAGTGTGATGCATTTTTGTAAGAAGGGAAAGTTGAGTCCAAGTTTCATTGGACCTTATGAAATCCTATAGAAAATTGGATCAGTTGCGTACAGAGTGTATTTACTTCCATGTTTGTGCTAGGTACATAATTTTTTTCATGTTTCAATGTTGAGAAAGTATATGCCAGATCCATCTCATGTTTTGAGCCCAGAGGTAGTTTAGTTGGAAGAGAATCTCTCTTATGAGGAACAACCAATCCAGATTCTTGACCATAGAGGGAAAGTGTTGTTGAATAAGGTAATTCCCCAGGTAAAGGTTTTGTGGAAAAACCATATGGTTGAAGAGGCAATGTGGGAATCGGAAAATGCTATGAGGGATAAATACCCCCTCTTATTTGATAAATGAATAAAATTGTGAGGACGCGAATCCCAAAAGGAGGGATGGATAAAACATCCCAAATAAATAAATAATAATATATTTTCATATTTATTAATAATTTTGATTAAATATTAATTTAACTTTAAATGGGTTTCTATGTTCGAGGGAATACCCAATACGCAACAACAGGTTTCTTTGAAATCTTTTATTGCACACTAATAATATAATAATATTATTTTAAATGGTAGTTAATGCCTAGTATTTGTATTAACAGTAATTAATATAAATAACAAAAATATTATTATACATGTTTTTTAATTGTTTTTACATTTATCCAACATAAGTTAGAGGCTTAAAATGTGAATGAATCTAATTTTAAACAAAATTTACCTTAAATGGTTGATCCGCCTTTTGATGGTGAATCCTCATTAAATATAGTTTTGGTCACTTTTATTTATTCTATCATACAAAATAAAATTCTTCTTTAGAATCGAGACATCAAAATTTAATTTGGGTAAATTTTTGGTATTTTTTTGATAAAATTCATTTTTTATGAATAGTGAGAAATACTATATTTTAATTCAAAAGTGCATATTTATCTAATTTATTTATATGGTTAGATTATGTTTTTATTTGTTTTTAAAATTTAATTATATTATTTTTTTACCATTTAATCCAATTTTGGTAATTGGAATTAATTCCACATTGAAATTGGACATAAAAAGTATCAATATTTTGATAGTTATTGTTTCTTAGAAACATGCTCTTTGTTTTGATAAAGGGAATTAATTTTAATTTAATTAATCCAACTTCTATGTTTTAAATTTGGTAAAATAGAAATAATTTTTTAATTCTAAATATCAAATATAGCTCAGGATGAATTTTTGGTATTTTTCTGAAAAACATCAATTTTTGATGAATAGTGAAACCACTAAGTCGTAGTTAAAAAACGTACTTTTTCATTTAAATGAAAATTTACCACTTCTGTGAATTGAATTTAGAAAATACAACATACATGGTTGTTATTATTAAGAAAAATTTGGTTCAATAAGATGAAAATAATATTTGATGAATAGTAACTTTTGACTTTTATTTATCGCATTTAAAGGTAAATAGGGTAATTCAAGTTAAAAAGAATATCATAATAATAAACAATTACCTTAACACTTATCCTAACCTTATTGGTTTAGTCATTTATGTCCATGGGCATCTTTGGGTCGATTTTGAGACCTTGTGGATCCACTTGGGAGTGATAAAGACACTTTAGATTAATTAACTTAAAGTAATGACAAAAATGACATAAATAAATATCTTTTTGTAAATTAATTTTTACATGGGGTTATGTAAGTTATCCTTTCTACTATAAATATTCATTGGAAAGATAAAATTATTTCCAACATCATGGAATTTTTTTATAATTTTTAGACATCAAATAAATTAAATTATTTATGACACAATAATGATGCAGTATTTACCTCATTAACAAATGATTTAAATAAATAAGATTATAAATACTAAAATAATTTTCAAAACCTATAAAATTCGTATTGGATGATTTTATTTATACCATGATTCATATTATATTCGACTTTAATTAGTTTTGGACCTTTAGAAACCGAATATCATTATATAATAAAATAATATTTTTACACTTTCCTAAAGAGCCCCTCCTCCCCCTTATAAAAAGCCGTCACTTATAACTCATTCCTTACACCTCTCAAGACACTTATCTCGTCCAAAATCTACCCAAATAATCTCTAAAGATCTATATCCTCCTCCTAGAAGTCTTACCTTAGGAAGAAGGCACTTCAAGAAGTCCTTTTGATTCAAACCAAAGGAAGTTACCCAAATTAAAGGTAACGATTTCTCTTAACTTCTTTTCTTTTATTTTACTTCTCCAACCCCTAAAATATTTGTATTCCTTTATTTTATAACAAAACCAGTATACTCAATATACTATAATGTTTTTATGAGAATAATTTTAACTACACTTACATACACCTCCATCTAATGGTTGAATAACATACTGTTTCTGTGGATGGAAAACTAACGCCTCACGAAACGATGATTGTTCGTTTATCTACTACCGCCTCTCATGGTGGCCATTAATATGGAACTGTATTTATATATGATATATATTATGTTTATGTTTTCTTTATGCTTCTTTATTTTTATTTTATATCATACCTTTATGGTTCCCATTATGGGTAAACGTGATAATTTCATTTGAGGAAGAGCGGACTACTGCCCCCTCAAATAGATATGACTCGTTAATGCCATATGTGGGATGTATAGAGGATGTAATTAATTATATTATATATGATATTATACTGGAATTATAATATACCTATGTATCATTATGTTTTCATTCCATTAAAATAATAAATATAAATTAAAGTAGCGTTCATGTGTACGTACGTCTTACTGTCTCCATGAACGGTGCATTTCATATCTTACCTCCAAATGTTATGTACTGTTATAAATACATGTATATACTGGATATATATGATATATATGATATCTAAATCATGAAAACCATTTTTGATATAATGAAATTTTGACCATGTGAACGTCTTGTAATTATAAGAAGTCCATTTTTGACTCAAGTACCAAATATCGACAAAACGAACGTTATTAAATTAAATGATTAAATAATGTTTATAACATGGTAATAAGTGATATAAAAGGAATAATAAACTTGAAAAGGGTTCTGAAGCAAGTATAAATTAAGTCTTATTGTTTTTTAAAAGAAAAATAAATACCATATACTATTTTTACATATTTTGGTATTGAAAATGGTTTTGATAATGGATTTGTTATGAAAATATATTTAAATGATATATTGTGATTGAAATTTGGAAATGTTATCTTTACTTTATGTTTGTCTTAAGTGTTATGAATATGTTATGTTTCTTGGTCATTTTTTACATATACAGGTGGTTCCATGATAAACCTAAGGTGTGTGAGCCTGAGATAGCTCTCCAATGCATTGGGTAACGTGATGGAGGTAAATATGAATTTTTCTCCTAAGATATTTAGGGAATATACTATGATAGATATTCAAAATGTAACTCCCTGCGTAGATGTGATAGCTACAATGTAAGTATGATATTAATTCCATAAGTACCTTTATGATTTGTGATTACTATGTGTCATTCATAAATATTATGTTTTCATTAGGTAAGTAAAAAAGTTTATTTTTTTATGTATTGATGGACTAATGGATTCTTTCTTATTTTATAACACTTAATGAGATTTTTTATGCTCATCCCAAGTTTTGAAATATTTTTCACAGGACTTAAAGGTGAATAGGGCCAAGGATGGGATCATGGAAAAGTCTTACTGTCTAAAACATGGAACTAGACATGACTCTTTTTTTAAGAGTTTTTACGAAAAAAATGGATACTAAGTAGAATTATCTACATGTAATATTCATGTTGTTATGTTAATTACATGACCTAACTCTCTAAAACTCTAAACATTAAAATATCCTCAATGTGAATTATTCATTTAATTCAAGATTATGTAATGTTTTAAGGCTAGGGACTTATAGTTGGTATCAGAGGTCAGTTTAGAAAGCTTTAGGAGTTAGAATATATTTAAATTAATATCCATAATTATTTTTAGCATAAGTTATGATTGAAATGACATAGAATTTAAAAATTACCATTTTTCTTCGGCTAAGATATTTCTGTGTTTAGAATGGTTTTCCACAGAGGAAACTGGGTAGCTATGTTGGGATGACATGAGGAGGAATACAACCTTCCAAATCAGAAACCTAATATGGTCGGAATCATAACTGAACAGTTTGTTCCAGTAATGGCACTATTGACTCAGGCTATAAATGGTGGTGGTATTAATGCATGAGATCAGCCTGATCAACCACAAAGGAACATGTTAGTTGTGGAGCATTTCATGAGGCAACATCTCCCATCATTCAAACAATCATCTGACCCTGTACTAGATGAAGGTTGGATTAATGCACTGAAGAAAATTTTTGATGTCATGGTGTGTTCAGAACATCAAAATATTAGCCTTGTTGTTTACCATTTTGAAGGTGAAGCTGATCAGCAGTGTTCAATTGTGAAAAATAACAAGGATATTGAGGAGATTGATTCTCTTTATTGGGATGAATTTAAAGGTATGTTTCTTGAGAAATATTTTCCTAAGGTGGTTAGTCTTCGAATGGAAAAATAATTTTTTGAATTGACGCAGGAGGATGACTCAGTGACTGATTATGAAGAAAAATTCACTCGACTGGAAAGGTTTTCTCCAAATTTCATAAGATATCTTGATAGTAAAATCAACCATTTTTACTCAGGATTAAAGCCAAAGTATCGAAGGGATTTAGAATCTCGTGACTTTAAAAGTTATGAAAAACTTGTTCGTTGTTTGAAGAAGGTGGAAATAGAGTTTTCCGATGATCAGGTGTTCTTTGAAAAATAGCATAATAAGAGGTCAAGGTGGCAGGAAAAAGGGAAGAACTCTTCAGAAAATTCTGATGGTAAGAAACTTATGTTTAAAGTTTGTAAAAATTGTGGTAAAAATATTGTTGTGGAATGTATTTTGAGTTATGGTAAGTGATATTGATGTGGTAAAATGGGACATAAGGCTCATAATTTAACTAAAAAAGATCAAGGTAATGGTAATAAAAATTTTGATTTACAGTCAGTAAAATGTTTTAAGTACAACAAAATGGTTCATTATGCAAATGAGTGTTCAACTAAGAACTCATCTGAGGGATAACAGCTAGACTACAAGACGAAAGGGGTGGTAAAGTCCTTTGCAACTACTTCTGCAGATGTTGGACCATCAAATGAAGTAGTATTAGGTACACTATTTTTTGTTTAGATTATGACAATGTGTTGTTTGATTCAGGGTCTACACACTCTTTCATTTCTGAGAAGTTTTCTAGTAAATTAGTAATTCCATCTCAAGATATGAATCCTGAACTTATAGTAAAAACACTAGGGGGAAATTTTGAGACAGAAATCAATTATAAGAACTTGTTTTTCCTTGTGTGCGGTAAGAATCTACCAAAAAACCTTATTGTTTTCCTCTAGTAGAGATTGATGTTATTTTGGGTATGGATTCGCTTTCTATTTATGATGCTAAGATTTACTATAGAGCTAAAGAGGTTTATTTTCAGAAATATTTTCAGATTGTTTACAAGAATGAACCCTTGATTTTGATAACATATCTGACAATTGAGAAACTAGTAAAATATGAAAATTAATGTTACCTTACACATATTGTTGAAAATAAAGGAAGTGTTGATATTAATTATGTGCCAGTGGTAAATGATTAACTTGATGTTTTTTCTAATGAGTTTCCTAGTATTATACCTGATTTGGAAGTTGAATTTACTATTGACTTAGTTTCTGATGCTAAGCCAATTTCAAAACCCCCTTATCAAACAGATAAAATTAAACTTTTAGAGTTAAAGAATAAATTGCATAAGTTATTAGATAAAGCTTTCATTCGACCTAGAACATCACCAAGGGGTTCCCCTATCTTATTTGTTAAAAAGAAATATGGTTCAATGAGACTTTGCATTGATTTTAGTGCATTGAATAACATCACTGTTAAGAATAAGTATCCTTTTCCTAATATCGATGATTTGTTTGATCAGCTCCAGGGAGCTTAGTACTTTTCGAAGATTGATTTGAGGTCGGGGTACCATCAGTTGAAAGTAAAGGAAACAGACATTATGAAGACCACATTTTGTACTATATAAGACCATTATGAATTTTTATTTATGCCTTTTGGTTTAACTAATGCACCTGTTGTATTCATGGATCTTGTGAATATAATTTTCCATGAGTTCTTGGATAAGTTTTTGGTTTTGTTCATTGATGATATTTTGGTTTATTCCAAAAGTAAAGAGGAACATGAAAGGCATTTAAGGGTTGTCTTACAAAACTTAAAAGAAAATAAATCATTTGGGAAATTTAGAAAGTGTGAGTTTTGGTTACAGAAAATTTCATTCCTTGGTCACATTGTTTCAAAAAATGGCATAATTGTTGATCATACTAAAACAAAGGTTTTTGAAGAATGGAAAAGACCCACAAATATAACCGAGATTCATATTTTTCTTTGTTTGGAAGGTTATTACTGGAGGTTTGTTAATAATTTTTCACAGTTATCTAGTCCAAGGACTAAGTTAACTTGAAAAGGTGTTAAGTTCATTTGGACAAAATAATGTAATGATTGTTTTCAAGAATTGAAAAGAAGATAGTGAATGCTCCAGTTTTGGCACTGCCTTTTAGAAATGGTGAGTTTGTTATTTACAGTGATACTTCGTTGAAAGGACTTGGCTATGTCCTTATGCAGAATGATCAGGTAATTGCTTATGCTTCACATCAGTTGAAACCTTATGAGTTAAATTATCCTACACATGATTTGGAATTAGCTGTTTTGGTTTTTGATTTAAAAATTTGGAGGCATCATTTTTATGGAGTAAAATGTTAAATATATACTAACCACAAAAGTTTGAAGTATATATTCACTCAAAAATAATTGAACATGAGATAGAGGAGATGGTTGAAATTAATCAAGGATTACGATTGCATGATTCATTACCATCCAAGAAAGAAAAATAAATTGACAGATGCTTTGAGTCGAAAAATTAATGCTTCATTAACCATGATACGTTTGGAATGAGATCCTTTGGTTTTTTATTTGATGAACTTTGGAATATAAGTTGTTGGTGCAGAAAATTCTTCTGTTTTGTTTCCAGTGTCAGTGAAATCATCTCTATCAGACATAATAAAGCAATTTCAGAAAGAATATTGTCATTTGCAGAAAAATGAAGAGTTGGTTCATAAGGGTAAGTTTCCTGATTTTGATATTGATAATGATTGTGTTTTGAGGTTTGGGAAAAGATTATGTGTTACCTGTGATTCACAGTTGAAGAATGAGTTGTTATATGAAGCTCATAGTTCCCCTTTTTCAGTTCAGCCTGGTAGTACTAAAGTGTACAGAGATTTTCAGGAGTATTACTGGTGGGATGGAATGAAAAGATATATTTATGATTTTACTGTGAAGTGTTTGACTTGACAGTAGGTTAAAGCAGAGCGGTAGTTTCTAAAAGGGATGCTTTAGAATTTACCTATGCCAAAGTGAAAATGGGAAAATATAGCCATGGACTTCTTTATGGGATTACCAAATTCATCTCAAGGTAATATTGCAATCTAGGTTATTGTTGATCGGTTGACTAAATCTTCTCATTTCCTTCCTACTCGATATACTTTGCCTCTAAATCAACTTTATCGGTTATTTCTTAAAGAGATAGTCAGGTGGCATGGTGTTCCCATCTCCATTGTATCTGATCATGATACCAAGTTTACTTATAACTTTTGGAAAGGCCTCCAAAAGTCATTGGGTACTGAATTAAATTTTAGTACGGCTTTTCATCTACAATCAGATAAGCATTTAGAACGAACAATTCAGACCTTGGAGGATATTCTATGTTCTTGTTAACTAGATTACCATGTAAGTTGGGACCAACATCTTTCTTTGGTTGAATTTTTTTATAATAACAGTTTTCATTCTAGTATACAGATGGATCCATTTGAGGCATTATATGGAAGGCATTGTCGAACTCGAGCATTTTGGGATGAAGTAGGTGAAAGGAAGCTAATGGGACCAGAATTGGTATAAGAGATGACAGAAAAGGTTCGGTTGATTTAGAAGAACATGAGAACATCTCAGAGCAGGTAGAAAATTTATGCAGATAGCCAGAGGAAGTATCTATCTTTTTAGGTAGGTGATCATGTCTTTCTCAAATTTTATCCATGGAAAAGTGTGATGCGATTTTGTAATAAGGTAAAGTTGAGTCTGAGGTTCATTGGTCCTTATAAAATCCTAGAGAAAATTGGATCAGTTGAGTACAGAGTGGCTTTAACTTCATGTTTATCCCAGGTACACAATTTTTTTCATGTCTCAATGCTGAGAAAGTATATGCCAGATCCATCTCATGTTTTGAGCCCAGAGTTAGTTCAGTTGAAAGATAATCTCTCTTATGAGGAACAACCAGTCCAAATTCTTGATTGTAGAGAGCAATTGTTGCAGAATAAGGTAATTCACTAGGTAAAGGTTTTGTAGAAAAACTATATGGTTAAAGAGGCAATGTGGGAATCTGAAAATGCTATAAGGGATAAATACCCCCACTTATTTGATAAGTGAATAAAATTGGAAGATGCAATTCCCAAAAGGGGGGAAGGATGTAACATCCCTAGTAAATAAAGAATAATATATTTTCATATTTATTAATATTTATGAATTAAATATTAATTTTAATTTAAAGGGGTTGTGTTATGACCAATAGGGGCCTATATACCCTGAGAGGGGGGTGAATCAGGGTATGGATATTCTTTTTCAATGTTCTTCCTGCCCCACTGGATCATGACCTCTTTATTACAAGGGTCACTTTGTTTTCACTTGTGTGTTTATTATGATCACATTTTTTTCTCTTTATCTGATGATGATTCCTTAAATGCAATGCAGGGAAGTAAGAAGAGAGACACAGATATTTTTACTTGGTTCACCCTCATTGGGCTACATCCAAGGAGAATACTCTGACAAGTTTCCAGTCGTACAAAATTCCAATATTCTTCACTAGATGTGGATACAAAGGTTTGGGATAGATCACTTATATTCCCAGGATCACTGCATTTACAAAGTTTAGGGTCATCTCATTGCTTTCAAAAGGGTCACTCCCTATTTTTCTCTCTCTGGTTCACTGCCGGTGGAGAGGATCACCTTCTTCCTCTTCCTTTGCTCACTGCTCTGGAAAGGATCCACTCACAGTTTATAGACTTGTAGGTCTCTTAATTTTCATGAATGAATGCATCCTCTGTTGTATATGGATGCTCTGTTGAAGTCCAACTTTCACCCGTAGATGAATATCTCTTTGCACCAAAGGTATCGGGCAAACTTCCAGCTTCCACGCAGCCCGAAAATCACTACTGGAAATAAACCTTACTTGGCGCGCAAGTCAATCTCGGTGACCAAGTGTCGGCGTGAAATTCACAACTGGTGCACAATTCTTCCTCAACTACTTGCACGACTCAAGCTTCTGCAACTCCAAACCTGCGCGACTCACTTCCTTCCTCACCTAAACCACCTCAGGCGCACAACTAAAACTTGGCACGCAACTTCCAACTCTGGCGTGCAAGTCCCACTTGCGCGACACACCACCACTTGTGCGACTTCCACACCTGGGAAAAGGGAGATCTAAATATTCAAATTATTTAACTCTAGTGAAGAATTAAGAGGGGTGGTCCAGTATTTATAGGAAAATTGACCACCCTGCGCGACGGCGCGCAAGTCAACCCTCGGCGCGCAAGTCTCAGCGCGTAGGTCTCTTCCCCTGCAAGTCACTTGCGCGACCCACTTCTAAACTTGTGAAACCTCTTTCTTTATCATATTTTGATCTTCTAATCTTGAAAAACCATAGGCACACAAGTTCTGAAGATTCCAAGGCATTGGTGCGAAATTCTCTTTCACGGTGCGCAAGTCACATTGCCAAAAACCACTTTTCTTCATTTGAAGATTTTTATGCCCAAAAATTTGGCAAACACTGGAAAACAGTGCCACCGTGTATCTGTTCTTTTGTACCATCTCCAGATCATCCATCTCTTTATTGATGTTCTTTAATCAAACACGGATCGATAACCATAGCTCTTGAACTCGACATTCCATCATGAAATCCTCTTTGTCAAAAAATTTGAATGTAATCATTTTCCTTTGTCAACAATCACCGCTCAGATGTCCACTTTTTCAACAAACACAATCACCTCAAAAATGCTTCAATGATACCTTGATGGATTTTTTCCCAACAGGTTGCTATATTCGATGGCGAACCCAATACGCAACAATAGGTTTCTTTGAAATCTTTTATTGCACACTAATAATATAATAATATTATTTTAAATGATAGTTAACTCATAGCCATTGTATTAATGGGAATGAATATAACTAACTACAATATGATTATACATGTTTTTTCAATTTTTTTACATTTATCCAATATAAGTTAGAGGCTTAAAATGTGAATGAATCTAATTTTAAGCATAATTTACCTTAAATGGTTGATTTACCACCTTTTGATGGAGAACCCTCGTTAAATATAGTTTTGGTCACTTTTATATGATCTATTTGACCAAATAAAATTATTCTTTAGAATAGGGACGTAAAAATTTACTTTGGTTAAAATTTTGGTATTTTTCTGATAAAATTCATTTTTTATGAATATTGAAAAATATTGTATTCTAATTCAAAAGTGCATTTTTATCTAATTTATTTATATAGTTAGATTATCTTTTTAATTGGTTTTAAAGTTTAATTATATTATTTTTTTACCATTTAATACAATGTTGATCATTATAATTAATTCCACATTGAAATTGCACATAAACAAGTATCAATCCTTTGATAGTTATTGTTTCTTAAGAACACGCTATTTGTTTTAATAATGGGAATTAATTTTAAATTAATTAATGAAACATATATGTTTTAAATTTGGTAAAGTAGAAATAATTTTTGAATTCCGAATATCAAATATATCTTAGGCTTAATTTTTGGTATTTTTCTGAAAAACTTCAATTTTTTTATATAGTGAAACCACTAAGTTGTAGTTAAAAACTGACTTTTTCATTTAAATGAAATTTTACTACTTTTGTGAATTGAATTTAGAAAATTCAACATACATGGTTGTTATTAGTAAGTAAAATTTGGTTCAATAAGATGAAAATAATTTTTGGTGAATAGTAACTTTTGACTTTTATTTACCGCGGTTAAAGGTAAATAAGGTAATTCAAGGTAAAAAGAATATAATAATAATACAAAATTACCTTAACACTTATCCAAACCTTATTGGTTGTGTCATTTACGACCCTGGTATTCTTTGGGTCGATTTTGAGACCCCATGGAGCCACTTGGGAGTGATAATGACACTTTAGATTAATTAACTTAAAGTAATGACCAAAATGACATAAACAAATATCTTTTAGTAAATTAATTTTTACATGGGGTTATATAACTTATCTTTTCGACTATAAATAATCATTGGAAATCGAAAACTATTTCCTAAATCAGGTTATTTCTTTATAATTTTTAGACATCAAATAAATTAAATTATTTACAACACAATAATGATGCAGTATTTACCTCATTAATAAATGATTTAAATAAATAAGATTATAAATATTAAAAAAATTTCCAAAACATGTCCAATTATTATTGGATGATTTTATTTCGACCATAAGACATCTTATATTTTACTTTAATTAGTTTTGGACCTTTAGAAACTGAATATTATTATATAATAAAATAATATTTTCACACTTTCCTAAAGAGCCCCTCCTCCCCCTTATAAAAAGTCCTCAATTATAACTCATTACTCACACCTCTCAAGCCACTTAGCTTGTCCAACCCCGGACCAAATAAGCTCTCAATATCCCTCTCCTCCTCTTAGAAGCCTTACCTTAGGCATGAGGCACTTAAATAAGTCCTTTTGATCCAAACCAAAGGGAGTTACCCAAATTAAAGTTAACGGTTTCTCTTAACTTCTTTTTATTTATTTTTCTTCTCCCATCCCTAAACTCTTTTTATTCATTTCTTTTATAACAAAACCAGTATCATAAATATACTAGGATGATTTTATGAGAAGTATTTCAACTACACTTACACACACCTCCATCTAATGGGTGAAGAACATACAATTTCTGTGGATGGAAATCTAACGCCTCACGAAATGATGATTGTTCGTTTATCTCCTACCGCCTCTAATGGTGTCCATTAAGATGGAACTTTATATATATATGATATATATTATGTTTATGTTTTCTTTATTATTATTTATTTTCCTTTTATATCATACCTTTATGGTTTCCATTATGGGTAAACGCGATAATTTCATTTGAGGAAGTGTGGACTATCGCCCCCTCAAAGTGATATGACTCATTAATTCCATATGTGGGATGTATAAAGGATGGAATTAATGATATTATATATGATATTATACTAGAATTATAATATAACTATGTATGATTATGTTTTAATTCCATTAAAATAAGAAATAGAAATGAAATTAGTGTTCATGTGTACGTACGACTTACCGTCTTCATGAACGGTGCATTTCATTTCTTACCTCCAAATGTTATGTACTATTATAAATAAATGTATATAATGGATATATATGATATATATTATATCTAAAACATGAATACCATTCTGGATATAATGAACTGTTGACCATGTGAACAACTTGTAATTATAAGAAGTCGATTTTTGACTCAAGTAACAAATATCGACAAAACAAACGTTATTAAATTAAATGATTACATAATGTTTATAACATGGTAATAAGTGATATAAAAGGAATAATAAACTTGAAAAAGGTTATTAAGAAATTATAAATTAACTTTAGTTTATTATTCAGGAGATTAAAGAACGAATGAGTCAAGTCGGACATGATGTAAGAGACTTCATCTCAATCTTCTTTCATTGAGGCATATTTTGTTTTATTACATGAATTTCTTTTATATGTTGTCTAAACACCATTAACTTTTACTTTTATTAAAAATGAAGCTTTTATCTATGAAGTGTTTTACTAATTGACAAAAAAAGATTCTTTCTTTTTAATTTACACGGTGATAATGACCTTTCTGCCGCCACGAGTATTATTTGATCTTTGGCTTCCTTAACAAGCTGTATTGTTTTTTTAAAAGGAAAATAAATACCATATACTCTTTTTACGTATTTTGGTATTGAAAATGGTTTTGATAATGGATTTTTTATATAAATATATTTAAATGATATATTTTGATTGAAATTTAGAAATTTTATCTTTCCATTATGTTTGTTTTATGTGTTATGAATATGTTATGGTTCTTGGGAAGTGTTTATGTATATGGGTGGTTCCTTGATAAAACTTGGGTGGGTGAGATCGAGATAGATCACCAATGAATCGGTTAATGTGACAGAGGTAAACGTGAATGTTTATCATAAGATATTTAGGGAATATACTATTATGGGTATTTCCAAATGTAACTCCCTACGTAGTTGTGATAGCTATAATGTAAGTATGATATGACTGCCATAAGTACCTTTATGATTTTTTATTACTATGTTTCATTCATAAATCTTATGTTTTTATGAGGTAAGTAAAATAGTTTATGCTTTTTATGTATTTATGGACTAATAATTTCATTCTTATTTTATAACCCTTACAGAGCTTTTTTATTCTCATCCCATGTTTTGAAATGTTTTTCACAGGACTTAAAGGTGAATAGGGTCAAGGATGGGATCAAGGAAAAGTCTTGCTATCTAAAACATAGAACTAGACATGACTCTCTTTTTTTCAAGAGTTTTTATTTTATGAAAAAAATGGATACTGAGTAGAATTGTCTACATGTAATATTCATTTTGTTATGTAAATGTTATGGCCTTAATCTCTAAAACTATAAACCTAAAAAGATCCTCAATGTTAATTATTAATTTGATTCAAGATTATGTAATATTTTAAGGTCAGGGCCTTATATATATGACTAGCATAAATCTCTTTACAATTTTTGTAGCATACTTACTATCCCTTCTGGTTCACAACCACTAATAATTGATCTACAAATATTCTTTTAGTAGAACATTTCTCACTACTGATTCAGAATACTCCTCATTTGATCACTTTAATAAATATGTTTTACACCTCATTTGATGCATAATTATGATCCAAATTCATTCACTTGATGAATACAAATTTTCCAAAAAATTACTAGAAAATTCCTTTTTAACCATTTACGATGATCAATGTATTTGTGAAGCTCATAAAACCTTCAAAAAACTTCCTAATTCTTAACAAGTATATAATACCTTCGTAAACCCCACAACATGCATAAAACTAACCTATTTCACAAATCTCAAATAGCCATCATGATGAAACCTCATTTCATGAATCTCAACAACTTTAATGAAGCTCGCCTAGTCTTTTCATAGCTCAAAACATTTGGTTGAATTTTTATATCCTTCATGAACATCAATACTTTTCTTATTCTTACAAAATTTGTTCACCGTTAACTAGATTCACTAAAATCCTTTATTTTTTAACTTTTTCAAAAGAATAACCATCACGAATTCGAAGACTTTGAATTTTCCTAAAGACTCGATCTCTCAAAATGAAGGAGGTAGAGTCATATTTATAGAAGTTTCCTCCCATTCTAGAATCATCCTTCCTATTAATAACCTTTTTATACTAACATTCATATTGTTTCATGAAGTTCCTTGTTTTTTAGAATCCCTATGGACATTTCCCATTCACAAAGATTCTTGTCGTCATAGATCCTGACAGTAAACCCTTTATGAATTTTGGAATCTTATTCATGATGATCCATAGATTTGTGAAACTCCCTTCATGAATCCCAATATTTTCTAAAAATATTCCTTTAAAATATTTTATGATGAATTAATAGAAATCCATATTTGATGATGATTGATCTATCATATAAATTTTGGACACCAAAAATTTAAAAAAACACTTGGAAACGACACCACTTTGTATACACATATTTCGGTACTACCTCCAAAGTATCCATTCCTTTTTCTTGGATTTTTTAAACATACCTACTCAAAAACATTCTATAACTCTACAGCTATCCTTGGTATCCCTATTTGTTAAGAAACACAATCAATCCAAAAACCCTACAATGTTATATTGAGGCATTTTTTCCCAACAGTCTCCCCCTTTGGGTTTGTTGAAAATACTTTACATTTTGATACCACATTAAATCTTCTTCCATTTTCTAAAAAAAATCACTTGTTGTGATTGCATATAGCAATTAAATTTTTACCCAACACACACTCTAAGCCAACATGATCCATTATAGGTGTGAGAAACAAGATTATAGTGAAAAATTATTCAATGAGTAACTTATTTCATGATACCAATTGTAACAATTCTTTTGGAGATCAAGAATACACCATTCATCGTACATGTACTGTAAACATATCGAATCCTAAACATATATTTTGAATTATATTTATTCAAAGTAATTATTTAGCATCTTCATATTTAAAACACCCCCTACTTAACTAACCACCCATAAACTTCTCCTCTATCCATATTAAGAAAATTTCCCCAATTTTTATCCACAAATCCCCCTTGTCAACGAACCCAATGGTCACTCCATTGTGGTATGTAAAATGATAAAGAACACAGATCATCACATTTGTGAAAAAAACATCATACCTTAGGGAGAGGTGGTCACACATCCTCCCTTTTTAATTTTTGGGTAGTCGATTAAAATCCATGAGATTATTGGGTATGGTCAAATGATTCTAGGGGTAAGGATATTTTTAGAATTACTACAACATGTTGTTCTGTAAGCACGTACTCTAACATCACATGCCTATGCTCCACCATCTACTTGATAAAATGATACTTTACGTAAATATTTTTCATTAGTGGGTGATTGAAAAGATTTTTTCTATTATTTATAGAACTTGAATTGTCCTGATTGATTATTATTGGAGACTTCACTTCAACTCCCATATCCCCAAGTTTCTTCTTCATCCACAATAAATGCATGAAGTCTTTAGTACTTGAAATATATTAAACTTATACAGTTATCATTGAAATGAAATCATTATTATTTATTATCCATGACATACACAATACGATAGGATATAATCATCTACCTAACATTGATCTGATATCATCTTTTGAACCATCTCAATTTGATTTTGTATAAGCCAATAACCATTTAGAAAAAAAAATTATTAAAAAAATAGAAATCCACTATTCCCTTGATATAACTAAGTATTATTTTCACTGAAATCAAGTGTTTTTTGATCAGATTAATTTCATAAATTTATTTATATCATGTTGAAAAAAACAATATATCCTCATATCATTGTTATGTACATCATACTTCTAATTATCTATCTTTATTTTGTGACATTAATCAATTTTCCTTCATCAAATTGTTATAGTTTCATATAGGATGCCACCAGAGTCATCATCTGATTGTAATTATCCATTAAAAATCATCTTATAACCTCCTTGGTATATTTGGATTGAGAAATTAATGTTCCATTTCTACCTTTTGTAAACTGAAAACCAAGAAAAAAGGTCATATCAACAATCATTGACATTTCAAACTAAATGTTCATGAATACTTTGAACTGCTTTTACTAGGATTCATTAGAACCAAAAACAATTATTTCACTAGAATAAACCATCACTAACACCCTTTTAATTTTATTGAGGTTGAACTTGGTATTTAATAAAATCTACCACACTTAAAATCAATCTTCTTCAAAAACTGATCAATCCATGAATACAGTGATCTTGGTTCTTTCTCTTATCAATATTGGTCTTTTCCCATAAAAAACTCTAATATAATTTTCATGAATGAGAAACCCATTTAGATTCTCAATATACACTTCCTATTCTAGATCCCCATTCCAAAATTTCAACCTCAAGTCCATCTTGAAAATTTTGCACCTTCTTTGCACTACTATGGACATGAATTTTCTGATTGTCTCTAGCCTCGCAATAGGTGAACAAATTTCATCAACATCAATACCCCCTTTATAGGATTACACTTTTCACACCAGTTGTGCATTTTTTTCAAATCAATTTTCCATATTCATTCATCTTGTTGTGAAATATCCATTTTTTATCAATTACATTCTTATCTGATTGTCTCTAAATAATATCCCATGTCTAATTATTATTAATTTATTCAAGATATTCATTCAAAGCCTAAACCCATTTCTCATCTCCATCTGCTTCATCAAAACATTTCTGCTCTACTTAAGATATGAAGGAAGCCTTCTGTAAAGAACTCATTATTCATGTTTGAATTGGTTCTTCCTAATAACCAATGATATTATTTCTATCAATATCATCTCAAATATTATAATTTTAGGCTGATATAGATTGGAATTCCTCCTACTCATTATTAGTATCATCTTCTAAATCCTCATTTTCCATGTCAACTCTCCTTAAGGGGCTTGCCTCATCATCGCATTCATCTAGGAATATTTCACTGTGTTGTTGAAGATTCTGATCATTCTCTACTATAGTGAAATCCTTAAATTCAGCTACCCATCCAAACCTCTTGTTGAAACATTTATATTATTAACTTCTTCCTAAATATCCATGAAATATCCCATCATCTCCAAATGATTCAAATTTTATATGATTCCCCTTATTGAAAATAAATCATTTACTTCCAAACATATTTCAATGTTGGATTCTTCCTATACTGCAACTCATACGGAGCTCTTTATTCTGTCAAACATAATATATCCCTATTGGATATATAGAAGTCTTTCAATACTACTTCCTTATAGAATTTATCTCATAGGGGTATTCAATAAGCATTATTCTAGACATATTTCTCATTCCCCTATTTCTCCTCTCAACCACTCAATTTTGTTGAGGAGTTATCACTACAAAAACTTGATATCTTATCCCATGTTTCTATTGATAATCTTCCACTTTATTGTTTGTTAATTTAGTACCATTATCAGAATGAAATTTCAGAATATTATATCTAATAAACCTGTGATATTCCCTCTAATACTATTTTATGAAACTGAACATATCACACTATTGGGAAATGAAAAATACCCTTAACATCCTTTTTAAATTTTCAATGAAAGTAATGTCATACTTCTTCCTATAAATGGTTCATGGTGAGATAGGTCCACATACATCTTTATGAATCAATTAAATCACTCAAATTGATTTTTTTTTCTTTTTCCTTCTACATAATTTAGAGATTCTTCCCTTGTTGGTAGGAATCACACGTATGAGTACGATCATGTTATTTTTTAGGGGAGACCTCAAGATACATCCCATTTGAATAGATCTTATAGGGATGGATTCCATAGATAGACAAGTCATTTATGCCACACCATGTTTTTATCCACTCTAGAAAAAAAAGAACATATCTTCTTATAAACATACAAGTTATAGAATACGCTTCTCTATTTTTCCTTATAGTTTAATTGAACTATCTCTTCTTATAACAACACACATCTTATTAATTAATCTTATATCATTCAATAAGACACATAGTTGAATAAAACTAATCATTTTGTGACTGAGACCTTAAATAACTAAGAAATTATCATGTCTCATTTCTTTTCCCCCATGTTTTTCTTTTCTCGAGCCAATAATCTTCATCTATTAATTATTTACTAATTAAAAAACACCATTACAATCATATTTTATGTCTATAAAAAGATCTTTATTACCTATCATATGATATGTTTATCCACTATCAAGGATCCATACATCATAATTATCGGATGCTTTAAGGTAAATCTATGAAACCACTTCCTTCTCAATAATTTTCTTTTGGATCCATTTGTTTGAGTTCATACCTGGTAGGGATTGATAATCATTATATTTTTTTTGAGTATGATGGACTATATTTATCTTATAGAGCTGAAAATTTATTTTTTTTTCATCTCATTTTGATGATAGCATGATCTACTACTTATGGACCCATTCAGCTTCTTCGGCACATTTCTTTGCGTTATTTATGAGAAATATATTTCCATGTGTCTGAATCCTCCATACCTGAAACTATGACCATCAAATGATATCCTGGAATATTGAGAACTATATGGATTCTTATTTTGGTATTATTCACTTTGGTTCCTCTTTGATATGGAATATAAATTTTTAGTGTGTCCCATCTCTCTACAACAAAACAACTAATGTGTGTTGCATTCTTGTGTGTCACTACTTCACTACTAGTTTTCTCTTGGGTTCTTGGAATATTCCAGTTCAAATTCCTAAAAAATTCAATCATTAATTTCAGAGTGGGTGCATGTGGTCTGACTTTAATAATTAATGCATTCTATTTTTGATCAAGACCCATACCAAATGCATCATTTTGATTTATCCTTTCATTCCCATGAAATTCCTTTGTATGTTTCAATGTAACTTTGAACTCCACATTTCCATTTTCTTATACCTTTTTTACCCGATTTGAAAGAGCCAAGATTTTATCATAATCTTTCACTTTCCTTTGCAGGATTACAACCTCCTACTCAATATTTTTAGTGATCTTTTCTATATCTTTTGTTTTATTATTTTAACCATTGATATCCCTTGTTATTTTTTCAACTTTGAGCTTATACTCATGAATCCTTTCTGATTTCCTTGGCATTGAAGATGTATAGTTTTCAATTTATTACCTTAGATAAGACTTAACTTCCTCTATATAATATATAAAGTGTATGAAATCATGAACCACATTGTTTGAGTTCATCTTTTTGGATCTTCAAACATCTAACTTTTCAATAGAATCTTCTAATTAATCCTAATGATTGACCCTTCCTTCTACTTATTCCTCATCATTATCACTTTATTCCATTTTCTTGTGGGCTTCCAAAAACATCGGTTGTATTATTCTATCCATGATTATTTTGGTTTTCCATCTCATCAACCTCATATTCCTCTAAAATTTTATTTTTATATGAAGGGATTACATTCTTTATGAATGAATTTCACTTAACATTTATCATACCATTCACATTGGATAAACACAACTTCATGGGAAATTTTTATTCTCCTCATCATCATCATGAATCCTCTTAGGGAACCTCACTTCACGACGTCCATCCTTTCCACATAAAAAGCACACTAGTGGGAGTTTACCTTTGAAATTTCATTTTCTTCTTTATAAATTTGATGAAATGAATGACATGATGTCATGAATATCTTCTTCTTCCTATACATAATCAATAGTCGGATTCTTAATGGCTTCGAATTCCACATATTTAGAATTTTTTTCCATAGACTCATTATCATCATTTCTCATCTTCTGTATAAAAAAAACTACTATGAAACCTATCACATGTTAGCACCTTTGGATATTTATCTTCCAATAAATAATATTTCAGATTTAACCAACGTGGAATTATTTTCAAGATGCTCCAAAAAATCTTTAAAACATTAATACTTTCTCTAACACTAGGATTATCTTCCAGAAAAACCTTCACTTGATCAAATAATACATCAACAAAATCATTACGATGAATTTTGATATCCTCATACTGGTTCCATAGAAACTAAAAATTTTCTTCTATGAATTTTGAGTCTCCCTGATAAACATTTATCATCTTTTCCCACATTTCATGTGATGAATTACACTAAATCACATTTATATGTGTTTAATTAGATAGTTATCCCCATAAATCATTGATTCTTTTTCTATAACCATATAATTCCCATCAGTCAACTTCTGATTAAGAAATATTGTCAATACTGGAAAAAATTTGATGCATCTCTAATGTAAATATATTCATTCCTAAAATTCTATATAGTGATGCATATGATTCATCCATATTGAAAATTATTTCCATCGATGATGAAAACCCCTTTATGATTAGAAACCACCACTAAAATCATTAATAAAGAAACACCAACATTAAAATTTCTCTATGATACCAATTGTTAGCCTAAATAGGTTAAATACCCTGATTGGTGGTGAATCAGGATATGAATGATTAAAATAATTGCCACTTTAGATATTGATTCTTCATTATAAAAGCACTCTTTTATCCCTTTCCCATAAATTTTTTTGAACATAAATGAAATCATGAATGAGACACAAAAATTTTATCGGGTTGACCATCACTGGGTTACGTAAAAGGAACATACAATAACAATGTACCGATGTACCAAATCCAATAAGGCTCATTGCTAAAAATAATTTTTGGTATAGAGCACCTCAATGTCCAAGATCACTACCATTATAATGTTTGGAGCAGACTCACTATCCCCCTAGTCCACAGCCATTCTAAATTAAAATTTCAATACTCTCTCAACTAAATTATGCTCATAGATCCTTTATAAGAATACTATTTTGAAAAATTCAATAAATATGTTTTCCTCTTAATTTGTTAAATCCTTATGTTCCAATTTCATCCACTAGATTAATACCACTTTACCATAGATTTACCAAGAAATTATTTTTTACTACTTTCACTATTCTCACTACCTTCATGAAGCTCACACTGCCTTCATGAAACTATCCAATTCTTCCCTAGTATATACTTCCTTGACAAAACCCACAACATTTGTGAAGCTATGATATTTTAAAATTCTCAAATAGCCTTCATGAATAAACCTCCTTCCGTAGAGATCAAACAATTTCATAAAGCTCAAATATAATTTCCAAAGCTCACAACATTTAGTCAGATTTTTATAGACTTTATGAACATCAATACATTCACAATGATTACACATTTTGGTCAACATTCATAGCCTTCATGAACTTTCTATAATTGAAAATATTTCTGTAAGAACAACCATCATGAGTCACCATATCTAATTCATAGGATTTGAAATTTTTTAAGACTTGAACACCTAAAATGAACGGTGTAGAGGCCTATTTATAGGCGTTGCCTCCCATTTTAGAGCCTTCCATACTAAAAATCACCTTTTCATAAAGATCTTATGACTTTTTCAACAAGCTCTTCATTTTCATGAATCATCAGGAAAATTTACCATTCTCAAAGCTTCTTATAGTTGTGAATATTTATGGTTTACCCTTTTCTCATCCATGATGCTCATTCATGATGATTCACACCTTCACAAAAATCTATTCATGAAACATTGTCTTCATGAAACCCATTCCTTTAAAATATTTTTATAAGCCTTTCATGGAAATCCAACTTTCCTGATAATTGATCCATCCTCTAAATTTTCAGACCAAAAAATTTTTTTGAACAGCTGGAAACGGTTCCACTTTATATATGAATCTCTCTATACAACCTATATAATATAAATTTATTTTTATTGGATCATTAGCAATATACCTAGTCTAGAACCACACTGGAACTCCACAACTTACTCTAGAAGCCTTCTTTGTAAACAAACACAATCAACCCAAAAACACTACAATGTTACCTTAAGGGATTTTTTCCCTTAAAAATGTGTGTCGAAGTGAGGATAAGTGGATCTCTTTTATATGTGAGGCGAGGGACACTCTTGGAATTAATTACTATAATAAATTTACATGAATTAATTATTAAACTCATTTGACACCAAATTTAGATATTTAGAGCATGTATTGATGATATGTCTAAATACTATAATAAATTAAATTTCAAGCGAGATTATATGATGTATTAACTCTTACCTCTTAGTTTTAACTCCCCATTAATCCTTTTTAAATTTACTACAATATGAAATTTTCCTAAAATTTCAACATCATGAATGTTACCAAAAAAATGAAAAGTGGTCTATAAATGGACCATGGATGACATATTCAACAATATCCAATTCAATTGATTAAGGATTCGATTTTTATCAATTTTATAACATGTTGTATAATATTTTTTATTTTAAAATTTCATTAATGTCAATTTTTGAACTATTGATTTATTTTTGACATTGTAAACAACATTAAAGCAATGTAATTCAAATATAAACCTCTCACACGTCCCTAATAAGTTACACTACACTATAAATTTAATGTTATAATAAAATTAAAAAAAATGGTTATACTTTAAATATTTTTAAATAATTTATTTTATTTTTATATTAATTAAATAAATATTGTGCTGGTATTTTATAAGAATTTAATGTAATTATTTAATCACAAAAAAATAAAAAAAATAAACAAGATAAAAAATAATTAATTTTTATTTCAAATAACTAGTAATAACCATATATGTCAAGAACCAATTCGGGTACCCAGGTAACCCAATTACTAAACCATCCCAGACATAGCCCAAAGGGTGTTCCCAATACCTATGGGTCAGCGACTAGCACCTAGCATCATACAACATACAAGTGGGAATGAATTTTCCACAAAACATTATAGAAGCAATAGAATCAAGAAAGTATGCATAATAATAAATCTCCATTGGGAGTAAAGTACGAGAAAAAAATGCATAAAAAGACCATACTACAACCAACATACCAAATTAGGAAAAACACCCCATGGTCCCTATGGACACAACTCACCAAATCCATGGTTCAACAGTAGGATCCACCTCCAGGTGATCCTTTTCCCTTTCTCGAACCTAGAAGGAGAATTTCTACAAACACCCAAAGGAAAAAAATTAGGTTTTGGACCTAATCCTAGTGGGATACCACCAATGATTCCATAATAGATTCCAAATATATATTATCCAAAGGAAAAAAATTCCATTTTCAAAATATACAAGTTTTCCAATTTAAAAGCATATTTAAACAAAACATTCTATACAATTTAAAAATGATGGAAATTAATTTTAAATAATAGTATTTACTTTACAAGAAATAGAATATTTATAAAACAATTTCATAAATAAAATATTTACATAAAATAGTTTATGTAAATCTAGTATAGGAATGTAAAGCAGTTTTACAACATTAGCATACATTTATATCTCATATATAAATAAACAGGAAAGAAACATGGTCATCTTACAAGTAGGTACAATAGTATTAATTAGTTATAGGATTCCACACTCTCTAAGTGATCATAGAAAAATTAGTATACTCACATCCCCCTAGAACTAGTCATAGGTGATTCATCACCCTCCCATAGGGGATGTGACCCGATGCAGGTATGTTTTAGAAAGTTGTAATAGTGTAGAGTGTTTCCAAATAACTCACCAACTACCTAAGGCTTTCATATGCTCTTAAATGATGGGAAATTTATTTTAATACTACTTAAAATATAATTAAACCCCATTATTCCACTTCAAAATTCCAATTTTTTCATTTAAAACTAAAATGGGTTTTAATAAAAAAACATACCCTTCAAACTATATAAAACCACTTGATTTCTATCAAATCATTTTAAGTAATTTTAACAAGTTTTAAATCCACTAAAAACCAATTACATCCTTTTAAAAATTAATTTTTCATAATTAAATTAAATGATTTAATTGAAATCATTGCCATTAAATTGGTAGGCTAAATTCATCAATTTAAATTAACCAATTTCCATAAACACACCCCAATTTAATAGAATTAGGGGGTTTCCGATTTCCATAAAAACCCATTTCCAAATATCTAAATTCACAAGAATTATTTTTTTACTAATTTAATTGAAATAATGTTTTAGCAATTGAATTTAAATCAATAATTGAAATAAATCAAGAAATAAAAGGTTAATCAATTTGGAAATTATGTACAAAACTACTTACCACTTCTGGAAACTTAACACTCGTAATGGAACCTGTCAATGAGAACTAAGGTGGAGAAGACCTCAAACCCAACCTAGAAACAAGATAAAACACCAAATTAAATAGATACATAAATTCCAAGATGATCCATTGAAAATCCAAGCGAGGAGAAAGAGATAAACTTGAAGAATGAGAAAAAAAATGTAGTTGGGAAACAAATTTCAAGCGAAACAATCATCAAATTCCAAAGGAATGGATCCGAAAGGGATGGAAAGATTCAAGATCACCTAGGAAATCTTTTGGTTGAGGGATTAGGAACTATAGAGGATCCAAAAATAATTAACCAGTCACACTTCTTATTTTTAAAGACATAGTTGGGGTATTACAAGACATGTAATCCCAATACACGTCATGAAATCTTTAATTTTAGTAATCACAAAAAAAAGAATCACCTTGAACTGAATTCCAATGATATGAATTAAAAACTGATCATTAAATATTTCATGGTGTGAAATGACTAATCACAATGTGTAATCATCAAAGCTTTAATCCATTCACAACTTTCAATGGGACCATTACACAACGTGTAATCTTCTAACATGGCGTGTAACCCTCTGGCAGTCTGCATGAAAATTCAATTTGAAGTTGAGAATCAAAAAAATATCTTAATTATCCATTATAGGTATCATCCCAATCCAAACTCCACCATACCCCTTCAAAGAAAAGGAAAAAAGAAGACAAGGTTTAAGGAATACCCATCAGAATGGTAAAAGGGTGTTATAACCTCCCCACCATAAGAACTTTTAGACCCCAAAAAGCCTATGAAGATGCCTCTATTCCAAAAATATAAGGCCACTTATCTCTCATAATTACCTCACATTCCCACATATTTTGATTATTATAAACATTATCCCATAGAACATGAACCAATGTAATCCTCCTCCCATAAAGTACCTTGGTTACATAGTCAGCTATCATGACGGGCTGCTTAGTCAAAGATAAATTAGGTTTAATCTCAAGATCACTCTAACTCAAACATGAGATGTATTGGAGAGATACTTTCTCAACTGTGATACATGGAACACATTATTTGTCGATTTAAACTTTTATAGAAGTGATAAATGGTAAGAAACTTTCCCAACCTACTCAACAACCTCAAAAGGTCCTGAAAAATGTGGAGTAATATTCCCTTGGATACCAAGCTATTAGTGACCCAACCGGGGTGAAACTTTCAAGAACACTTGATCACTAACTAGAAACACCAAAGGTCAACGGCGTCAATCAGTATAAGATGTATATCATCTATGTGCTGTCAACAATCTCTAATGAATCAGCTAAATATTAGATGTCATATCATGCACCAAGCATGGTCCAACCAAGAAAATTTCACCAAACTCAAACCAGAATAATGGAGATTTACATGGTTGGAAAAATAGGGCCTCAAAATATTCTATCCTGATCATGGGCTGGTAATTATTTTCATAAGATAACTCAACCATCCCCAATTGATCATCTCAAGCCTCACTAATGTCAAGAAAATAAGCATGAATCATATCTTTAAGAATATGTATATCTCTCTCTATCTAGATATCCAACTATGGATAGTAGTCCATACTCAAAATAACCTAATATCCTAGTGACTCCTGAAGGCCTCTCATAAAATATGAAGTAAAGTGAGGATCCCTATCAGAGACTATAGAAGATGGAACTCCATGAAAATAAACAATATCTTTCTCATAGAGACTTCTCAAATACTCAACTTTGGTTGTATCACCAGTTGGTATAAAGTAGGCTTAATTTCCTAGCCTGTCAATCACAACCCATATTGAATTCTTCTTTCTCTAGGTACATGGAACACTAGCCACAAGGTTCGTTGAGATTTCAACCCACTTCCAAGTATGTACTGGAAGTTATTGAAATAAACCTAAAGTTTCCTGGTGCTCGGCCTTCACCTATTATTACATATAGTAATGAGAGACATATTAAACAGTGATCTTTCTCATACCTAGAAACCAGAAATACTGCCTCATGTCATAGAATATCTTAGTGGTTCCTGGGTGCACTGCCCACTGGGAACTATGGAAATCCCCTATCCATCCTTCCTTGTCGTGAACGGTACAATGTAGCAATTCTAAAAACCCTCCTGGGAGAATTACCACTGGTAAACTGCCTCACCACCATAAACAGAGTCCTTAATGCTATGGAATTCATCATCAAGCTGTTGATCCTTAAGAATCATCTCAAGAAGAGTGGATGTCAACTTAACATTGGCTAAACAAACCTCATCCCCTTTATCCTAAACTCTAAAATGAAATTGTGCAAAAAGGGTGATCAAATTACACTATTCTGAAGATTCTTTCACTACCTGGGTTGGAAGTTTCCTAATCAATTCATCTGACATGACATTCCCTTTCCCCAAGGTATTTTTGATGACAATGTCGAACAACTGTAGGTACTCCACCCAATGCCTTTGGAAAAGAATCAAATATTTTTGAGAAAATATTTAACTTAGAATTTTGTGGTCTGAAAACATGGTAAACCTTTCACCATAAATATAACGTCACCAATTATTAAGTGTGTTCATCACAGCTACAAGTTCAATGCCATGGGTATGGTAATTATTCTCATGTGGCCAAAGCTGAAGAGATCCATAAGCAACTACGTGGTTTCCCTATATAAGAACACAGCCCAAGCCTAAACCGAATGCATAACAAAATACCACATAGCCTCACCCAGAATTTGGAAGAGTGAACATACGCACATTAGTCAAAAAAAAATTCTCCTCAATAAAAGAACTCTGAAATTTATCATCCCAAAATAACTTCACCACCTTTCATGTTAGATTAGCCATCAAAGAATACAAATTTTATAATTCCTTCACAAAACTATGGTAGTATCCAGCTAAGCCGAAGAAGCATTTAATTTGAAATACATTTCATGGTTGCTCCAAAGTAATAATAGCCTTTACCTTCTTAGGATCAACTGATATACCCTGTTTAGACACCACATGTCCCATTGATTTCACTTCCCAAATATAGAAATCACACTTAGAAAGATTAGCATAAAGTTAGTGACTTCTCACTAGACCCAAAACTATTCCCAGATAATCTACATAATCCTCCTAAAATTTAGATTAAACAAGGATATTTTCTATAAATACCATTAAAAAAATTTCTAGATACTCATGGAATATCTTGTTCATCAAAGTTGTGAAAATTGAAAGAGAATTTTTCAAACCCAAGGATATAACAAGGTACTTATAATGGTCATGACTTCTCCAAAACGGTTGTTTCTGATTGTCAAATTCTTTTATCCTCAATAGATGGTAACCAGACCAAAGGTCAATTTTTGAAAACCACTTTACAACCTTAATCTGATCAAAGATATCATCAATCCATGGAAATAGATACCTGTTCTTTATCATAACTCAATTGGGTATTCAATAATCAACACATAAGATAATATATCCATCATCTTTCTTAGTTAATATAACCGTTATACCAACCCTACACTTTATTTCATATTTAGACATTATTTATTATATAAACTTTCACTTAAAACAACCCAGAAGTTTGAGAGGTCTAGTGTCTATGGGGATTAGGAACACTACATGACAACTTAAGACATAAAATACAATATCTTTATTGAAAATTTATTTTACATGCCACAAGATTCCCTTGTTCTTAGCATTTCATGGGATAACCTGAGGACATACATAAGAAAAGGGTGAGATATAAAGCCTAGTAAGGGAGTAAAAAAGGATTAACATGAATAATACATTACATGTTAGGAAATAAACATATGAATGGATAATAAGAGAAACATGAACATAAAGGCATGATATAGTATGATCATTATAACATGGAAATGTGGAAACAACTTAAAACACTACATCATTAATATAAAGAAATCATGTAAACCCCTGTCCCAAAATGATGGAAAAATTCATATAAATTAATTAGGTAAACCACTATCCCAATATGACGTATCATGATACTAAACATTAACCAATGCATTGGAGCACTATCAAGGTGCACCCTTCATAATCATTTCAATCCCATGCTAAAGTGTGCCAAATAGATCATATAATAAGGATTAATTCAAAATCATAATTTATTCCATGATAAAGAAATTTGGAATACATACATTAAAGTATATAATAAATAATTATATTTTCATAATGTTGAATACCCTTGATAGAGAAATGGTCAAGGTATTCACCACATGATGATTTTGTCATGGAAAATCATGGTGCAATTTCAACAGCCTAATGACATGACATAAAAATTCATAAAAAATGGTTGATGATAAAGAAATGGGTATATCATAATATATAAATGAAATGGAAATTAATTTATTCATATAAATACATGTCCCAACACAAGTAATTTTGAAATATAAGGTGTAACCTAATGAACAAGCTTGAAGAAATAGGTGAAATGGAATAACTTTTACAAAATTTTAGAATGGTAACGGGTGTAAATGGGAGGGATTAATTAGAGATAAATAGGTCTCCAATAACAAAAAAAATAATAATAAGGGAATTTTGGGGGAGGTTTGAAAACATAACCCATAATTTGTAATTGAAAATAAAAGGGTGTCACAATATCATGAAACTTGGATAAAAATGAGAAAGGATGGAAACCCTTACTTGGATGTGTGATCCCAAAGGCTTTAGAGAGGCTTATTGGGTGATTTTGAGTGACTTGGGAGGACTATAGGGAGTGTAGAGTAGAGTGAGGATGAGATTAAATGAGTTTGAGTGAAGAGTAGTGGGTTCTTGGGTGGGTTTATATAGGAAATGAGAGGGGAATTCTTTAATATTTCACAAACTTTGGTTTTGGAATATATATAATTAAATATTCAAAACCACAAACCTTCCCATGATATTTTCCCAAATTTTTTCCCAAATAGATGTGTAGAACATTATTTTATATGTCTAATGTCCAAACATATTAAATATTATCCTTGATTATGTGTAGGTGAGTCGCATTATTAAAAAAAATGAATTTAAAATCATAAAATATATTATACATTTTGGAGGATCACTAACCCTTTATAAAATAAGTAAAAGAAAAATAAAATCACATTATTTTAATGCTAAAACATATATTGGGTCTATAATACCCATTATATCATTTATTAAATCAATTTTTGGTCATTATAATGTTATAAAACACATATTTTATTTATACGGTATTTAATTTTTACCCAAAAATTTGACTGTCTCAGAAAACTATGAAAAATTAACTGTTGGATAATTTAAAAATACTAATTCCAAAAATAATATTCATTTTATCTAAATAATTTTCTAAATATGTGAATTTTCTGTTTTAAAATTAAAACTGACATTTATTGAAAATTCATGGGTTTTGACAAAAATAATTTTCAAACCTTAATAAAAATTACATTTGAATTCATAAAAAATATATAATCATTTATAATTAATAAAAGTAATTTTATAATAATATTTTATGAAAATATTAATTATTTCACAAATTCATTAATTCCTTAAAATAAATTCTTTAAAAAAATACACTTTCTGTTTTATCATATAAAAATATAACCCTTATTAAATGGACTACCTAATAATTTATAGATAAGTAACTGATATAATCATAATTTATAATAATTTTTTTATAATATTATTAATAAAAACCTTATTTTAATATAATAGTGTATATATTTCTCTAAAGTACCATTTTTACCTAAAGATTCTATTTATCAAATTCATCATTTTTTTTTTCAGAAAGACTATTCTCATAAATGAATTGATGGAATAAGACATTTATTTACAAAAATGGTTTACACAATAAGTAACTAATACCTTGTTACGTAACCCCTTATAACACCAATATAAGACCTAATTGTAAGGTGTTCAGTGCTGATAGACTATTGGGGCGGCTTGGATAACATCGCTTGGGTGGTAACCTCTATTAACTTGAACTTCTCTCGTAGGTGATTCCATTCAAGCTTAACATGTTAAAGCATGGCTTGGGCTTGGTCAAGAGTAAATCCAAGTGATGCTACCTCCTTTCCGAGCACTAAAAAATGAGCTTCGTACGGCCTGAGTCTACTGGATGAAATAATCCTCTCATTTGTATGTGTCAAAAGTATTTTGTTAACCTTATATTTATTTCAGTAGTGTGATCACTATTCAACGGCTATATTATCAAAAGTAATGATAATTAAAAGAAATTTAAACCCAATAAAAAAAGATTTCATGTGTTTTCTATATCCATAATACATTAAAATAAAGAGAATTTTATTCATAAATAATTGTTTCATTACAAACTTCCCCACTTATGGAATTTCACCCTTGAAATTTATTTTTCCCACACTAAAAAACGATGAGGGTGACTATAGCTTATCAATTCCTCTGGTTCCCACATTGCTTCTTCAAACTTGTGGTTTCTCCATAACACCTTAACAAGGGGCATCATCTTATTTTGTAAAAAAAGTTCTCTATGATCTAAGATCTTCCCCATATTCTCTTCATTGGAGAGGTTATTCTTCAACAGTACCACCACTAGATTGAGTACATGCAATGGGTTAGGTATGTACTTACTCAAGAGTGATACATGGAATACATCATGTACTTGAGATAGGTTTGGTGGGAGTTCTAGTTGATAGGCTACTAATTCAATGTGATCAAGGATCTCAAAAGGGCTCATGTACCTTGGATTAAGTTTTACCTTCTTCGTAACTCTCATCACTCTCTTCCATGGAGATATGTGGAGAAAAACCATATCTCCAGCATGAAACTCTAGGTCTAGTTAACAATTGTCAACATATCTATTTGGTTAACTATGATCATATTTGATGTGTTGTTTGATGGTATTACCCTTCTATTCCATTTCTTTTACTATTTCTATATCTAGAAGTTTTCACTCCCCAACTTCAGTCGAACATGCTAGTGTTCTTCACCCTTCCAATAAATCACTTTATAAGGAGTCATTTGGATTCTTGGGTGGAAACTATTGTTTTAAGAGAAATAAACCAGAGGAATATGTTGATCCTATCCTCCTTTGAAGTCCACTGAGCATGCTCTCAACATTTTCTCAACTGTTTGGATAGTTCACTCGGATTGGTCGTTAGTTTGAGGATGATAAGTCATACTAAGGTTTAGCTCAATATTCGGACCATGTTAGAGACTCTTTCAAAACTTAGAGGTGAATATTGGATAATGATCAGATACAATCAATAGTGGTACTCCATGAATCCTTACCACTTCTCTGAATTTTATCATTGCTAGTTAATCCAATGAGAAATCATCTTGAATCACAATGAAGCCTGCAGTCTTTGTAAGATGATCCACCACAACCCAATAGCATTGTTTCCTTTGAATGTATTTGTAAGTCTGGTAACAAATTTCATGGTGATGTTATCTTATTTTCATATTGGTATGGGTAATGACTGCATCATCCCCTTAGACTTCTGCCACACAACCTTCACTTTTTGAAATACTAGGAACTTTTCTGTATATTCGGTGATCTCCTTCTTCATGTTATACTACCAATAAAGCTATCATAGATCTCAATAAATATTTGTGTTTCCTTGGTGAATGGATAAATTTTAACTATGTGCATCATCTAAAAGTTATTTTTTTTTAATTCTAGATGTGATATAATACATAGTCTTGACCCAAATATCACAATTCCTTCTTCATTAACATTGAACTCTGAAGATTTACTTTTTTTGATAGTTTTCACTTTCTTCAGAATTTTCACATCATCACTTTGATCATCCTTTAACCTATCCATAAGATATGGTTAATCAATAATTTGTGAAAGGATTAATGGTGTTCCTTAATTTATGATTCCCATGTTTTTTTAAAAGGAAAGAGGTTGTTCCTCTTTTATTAGAAAACAAGTAAAGTAAATGTCCAAGAGAGTACAAGAATCAAAATGAAAAAAGTCTGTGTCCAACAGTTACTTGCCTATCTTTTTCATCAATATTTCAGTGAGTTTTCTTTCATCCTCTTGAAGAACAAGCCATCCCTCTCTCCCTCGGCCGCACCCCCGACCTCTTTATCTCCCCCTATTTGAGGATAAAGACTGAAGCCTTTCCAGTAATGTTTCAGCATCAGTGTTATCATCAGAGTTGTATTCTTTACTTTGCTCAAGAGAGACTCCATGTGACACTAGATCCATCTCCTCTTTATCTTCAATTGCTTCAGTTATATAAATAGTCATTTGCTGCAGCAACTCTTTAGTTTTTCCAAGGATAGAGACCTCCGACTTATCGACACCATTGAAATTTTGGTTAGAGGGCGGAGGAAGATTACATATAGTAACCTTCACAACCACCATTGGTGGAATAATCAGTGCCTTTGTCTTTTTATAGTAAACAATATGAATGCCATCTTTATCCACAAACTGTTTTGGTGATGCATGAAATTTTTTTGAAATGACAATAGATTCAGAATCCAAAATTGTCTTTCCCTTTCGGTTACCTGAAGTTACCATCCTTTCCTGTTAAAGTTGATGATCAATGTCTTTTTGAAGATTATCTTCAACCATCTGCTTAGCTGTCAAATCATCATCACTACTTAATGAAATTTTTTCATTGCAAGCATTTGTCTCTGTGGAAAAGATATCAGCCCAAGATTTATGGCTTGATCTTCCCCCCTTCTCATCACATGTGGATTTGTTCACTTCCTAAGGTACAGAATCATTCATTCCTTCCAACCATTTTTTGTTCTTAGTAGCCTTTTGAGACTGTGTGGTTTTGTGTTTCGTAAAACAATTATTTTCATCATGCCCCCATAGAGTGCAGAAGATACTAATAGTGGAGCGCCTACATTTAGATTGATCTTGACCAATAAAATTACAATCCTTTCAAAATTTTGGCATTTTTTCATAAAATATCTTCAACTCAATGATGTTATCCTCCATGGAAATCATTACCTTTTCCACTAGAGTATAACCCAATTCAAATTCAACTAATAATCTAGAAAAGTGTCCAAAGTGAGAAACTTTCATTTCCTTGTCGATTTTAATTGGAATTCCAATAGACATTGCAATATCATATAAAATTTTGGGATTCCACAAAATCCAATTTAAGCCATAAACTCTCACCCAAATTTGATTTGTAGATTTTCCCACTTAAATAGTATTGAACATCTTGTTCCATTCACGAAGATGAATAATTCCAAGTTTTAGTGCAATAGAACCAAAACCACAAGCACTAATTTTAAGTTCTTCTCTAGGAAAAAGAATATGAAAATACCCTTTTCCCAGTGAGACACATTTCCAGGAAGATAGTCCCCCGAAAGATGAAATTTGTTCCTTAAGCTCCTCAATTTTTGGAGGTCGAGAGCCTTTGGGTAAATATAGTCTAGATATGATTTAAAATTCTCCCAATTTGAGTATTTTTGAAATAGCATGAGGATCCAATTTTATATGAGCAATGTTCCCTTCCCTTCTAATAGTAGAAATAAACATACCTTTAAGGAAGGAAAATGAGTAGTAGGAAGAGGATCCTACATAATGGTGTGACAGCGCACCCATTTCTAGATCAAAGGAAGTCTTCTAGACATCAGCAGATTTCAAAAAAACATCAGTCTCTTGAGATGTCACTAGATTTCCACCGGCTGAAGAAATATGCTCAAACAGTGGCTCCAAAACCCCACTGAACCTTGAAGCAGTGCTTTTAAATTCATAATGCATACCCTTAGAAGGAGTGGTTTTCATCTCATTGAGATCCTGGGAGGTCTTACCACTGATCACCTCAGAAACGGAGTCAATGACAACTGCTTCAAACATTGCCTCAACTCTCCCCACAACCTCCGGTGCCGAAATTCCACTGGTCTTCACAGCACCACCACCAGCATCATGTCTCATGGCTTTAGAAACAATACCATCGACCTCAACATCAGTCAATGCCTCAAAATTCCATGTTACCTACGTCGCCAGTGTTATGCCATTCGCAGTAACGCTGCCAGCATTACAACCCTTGACCTCAGACTCTGTCGTAGATCTAAGTGTCGACTCCATGAACCCTAGATCTCCGCTTGGTTAGAGAGAAGGAGTCCCATCTCTGATCACACCCTTTATGATTCCCATTTCCATACTCTTCAAGTCTAAGAATATTGGATCCTTCGAAATTCTTATCAATTAAAGAGTTATTGGATCCTTTCTACTTAGAGCATCTGTCACTTTATTCACTTTCCCCAGATGGTACTGAATTGAGCAGTTATAGTCTTTCATTGGCTCTAACCATATTCATTGGAGCATATTCAACGCATTCTGTGTAAATATATACTTCATTCTTTTGTGGTCCCAACATATTTCATTCTTATCACCAAAGAGGTAATGTCACCAAATTTTCAAATCAAATATCACTACAACCAACTCCAGATCATGTATTGGATAGTTATGTTCACAAACCTTCAATTTACTTGAATCATATGTAATGAATTTGTCATTTTTCATCAACACACAGCCCAGAACCTTCTTTGAAACCTCACTAAATACCATAAAAAGTTCTCCACTTGTGGGTAGAGTGAGCAAGAGCGTAGTGATAAGCCTCTTTTTTAACTCCTTAAATTTCTCTTTGCATTCATCATTCCAAGAAAACTTGAGTCCCTTACTTGTTATATTGGTAAAAGGGTTTGAAAACATGAGAAATATCTCACAAATCAGTGATAGTATCCATCTAACCCAAGGAAGCTATGAATATCTGTCACAGATGTTGGCCTCATCCATCCCTCAATTGAATTTTTCCTAGAGGGATCCACATATATCCCATTTCTTGTGATGATATTCCCGAAGAATGATACTTCCTTTAACCATAACTCACACTTGTTGTACTTTTCATAGATATTCTCATTTATCAAGGTCTCTAGTATTGTTCTTAGATTCTCTTCATGATCCTCCTTGGTTTTGGAGTATATTAGAATATCATCTATAAAGACTACCAAAAATTCATCGAGGTAATCTTTAAAGACTCTATTCATCAATCCCATGAATATTTATAGACCATTGGTGAGTTATAAAGGCATTACTATGAATTATTAGTGCCCATACCTTGTACGAAAATCAGTCTTGGGGATATCATTCTTATTCACCTTTACTTGGTAATATCTTGACTGCAGATCCACCTTGGAGAAGTATTGTGATCCACGTAGTTGACCAAAAAAGTCATCAATTTGTGGAAAAGGATACTTGTTATTTATCATGATTTTGTTTATCTCATGATAATCAATGAAGAGGAACCTTGAACCATCCTTATTCTTGATAAAGAGGACTAGATCACCCCATAGTGAAGCACTTAGGCATATAAACCCTTTATCCAGATTCTTCTGTAGTTGTTTCTTTAGCTCCTCAAGATCTAAAATAGCCATTCTATATAGATTCTGGGATATTGGAAATTCCCTAGGTATAAGATCAATCAAGAATTAAACATCTCTTCTAGGAGGAAGACCAGGAAATTCCTTGGGAAATACAACAGTGAATTCCCTCACAATAGGAATGTATTCGAGGATGGTTCCTTCCTTAGACACAATCATCTAAGAAATATACGCGTGCTCATAAGGTAGTAATATCCATGCTTGGGATGATGTTTTTGAGTGATATTCATCCTCCTACTTGCACTTTCATATAATTAGGGGGTATATTTTCCATATGAAGAGTGATTTCCCTCTCACGGCAATTTATGTTGGCTCTATATAGGTAAATCCTATCCATGCCAAGAATGAACTTCCACCAAAGGGAGTATGATGAGGTTTATTGGGAATTTCAAACCACAAATTGTGAATGGAGATGAGTTATATTCATGGGATTCAATAATTTCCCTATTTTTTGTTTTCACTGACATCTCAACTTCCATTCTTTGTGGTGTTTTTTTCATTGTTATACTAAACTTTTGGGATATAAAATAATGCATTGAAATAGAATCAAAAATTATGTTCTCTATCCTTGAATGAATAAATAGTGTACCTATCACCACATTATTTTCGGGTTTCAATTCAGTAGTAGTGATGGAAAATTCTCACCCTTTCTACCTTGGAGGTTTTTGTTTTCCCCCAATTACCCTTGGTTAAGGGAACTGATTTGCAAAGTGCCGAGGTTTCTTATAGTTGTATCAATGAACAAAATGTTGAGGATCGACTGGATTTCTCCTTTCCTATATCACATTGGTGGATTCCTCCAATCAGAAATCATTTGCCAGGTTCCCTTCTCTTCCACACCTAAAGCATTTCCTTATCCCTTTCAGGCAATTTATGGGGTGCTTCTTTATGCACCTTTGGAAAGTGGGGTACTGGAATTTATTAGCACCATTGCATTTATCCATCATACCACTAGAATTAAAGTCTACTTTTCAATTCATATCCCCATGATACCCCTAAGATTCACCAATCTTCATTTTGACTTTGATGGCACATCGGACAATATCCACATATCTATCAAAGTCACACATCGCTAGGGCGCTTCTGTAGGCTAGGTTTTAGCCCACAAAAAATTGTTCAACCTTGCATTCAGGGGTAACAATAAAGCTAAAGGCATATCGTGAAATCCTAGTGAAGTTTTCCTTATACGCTCTAATGGATTCTTCATCCTTTTTCTTGAGGTTAAGGAAGTCCCTTTCCATATTAAGTTGGAGGGTGTGAGGAAAATATTTAATGAAAAACATTTTTTGGAAATCCTTTCATTACAACATCTTGATATCTTCCTCAGGATTTTTATTTTATGTTAATGTACATCATTGATCAGCTTCACCCTCTATATGATAAGCAGCCAGAAGAACCTTCTCTTATTCGAAACATTGAAGGATGGAGAATATATTCTCAATGGAGTTTATCCATTGTTTGGTGATTGAGGGATAAAATGATCAATTTAAAGTAGGAGGAATTTGTCTCATAAAGATCTCGATTACAACTTGTTCTTTCTTAGGGGGGTTGGATGTTCCTCTTGAACTATGTTTCTATTCAAAACTTGAGTTAACTAAGAGCGTATCATAACAAAGTTTGTGATTCCTACTCCCATATGATTAGGCATCTGATTAGAATAGTCATCACATTGATCTTGGCATCAGTTGTTAGCCTGAGTCCTCCTATTACCGGTCATTGGATAGAATAAATGGAAAATGATGGGTAATTATTTTAAAATATTAAACACATAAAGGGTAATCTAAAGACAAAAATGATAACTTATAAATTACATTTATTTTCCTTAAGTTAATAATTTATAGGATTCAATCTAAGTTATCCATGATCTATTTCCTAACATATATTATTATGTGTTTTCTAGTTTTTTTTACCATAATAATGGTTCACACTAATCTTACGAATTTACCAATGAATATCCCTCAGGATTTTTGAACCAAGAGTGAAGAAAGGCCCATTTTCATGAACTAGTTACCGTTCGAGCCTAGCTCAACAAAGCAGTGTTTTTATGTTTTACCATTAGATACATCTATGCTAGATCCACCTCTACTTGTTTGTATCCATATAGAGATGTATTTCCTTGATAAAACACTTACTCTATACTCACCAAAATTTAGGGATTATTTTCTTATACTCATTCTTATCCATAAGGCTTTCTCTAGAGTTTTATAACCTTAATACCAAAAAAACTAAACCTATCCTCTGATACCAACAATAACAACCTTATAATTTAATCCATATTTAGACATGATTTATTACATAAACTTGAACTTAATGAAACCTATAAGACTGATAGGTCTTGTGTCTTTGGGTATTAGTAACATTACATGAAAACTTAAGACATAAAATACAGTATCTTTATTGAAAACTTCTATTACATGACCACAACATTCCCTTATAATTAGCATTTTATGGGATAACATGAGGACATACATAAGAAAAGGGTGAGCTATAAAGCCTAGTAAGGGACCAAACAAGTAATAACATGATTAATACATTACATGTTAGACAATAGAAATAGAAATTAATCATAAGAGAAACATGAACATAAAGGCGTGATATAGCATGATCATCATAACATGGAAATGTGGAAATAGCTTAAAACACTGCATCATTAACATAAAGGAATCTGGTAAACCCCTACCCCAAAATGATAGAAAAAATTCATATAAATGAAATAGGTAAACCCCTATCCCAATATGATTTATCATGATACTAAACATTATAAAATGCATTGCAGCACTATCAGAGTGCACCCTTCGTAATCATTTCAATCTCATGCTTAAGTATGCCACATGGATCATAAAACATAGATTCATTCGACTTCATCATTTATTCAAAGATAAATGAATGTGGAATATATATATTAAATTATAAAATAAATAAGTATATGTTCCTAAATTTGAATACCCTAAATAGAGAAATGGGCAAGGTATTCACTACATGATGATTTTGACATGGAAAATTGCGGTGCAATTTCAGCAGCCTAATGGCGTGACATAAAAATTCATAAAAATGGTTCATGAGAGAGAAAGGTTTATCTCATCATATATAAATGAAATTTAAATTAATGGGGTCATATAAATATATGTCCCAAAACATGTAATTTGGAAATAGAAACTCTTATGAAATTTTGACATGGTAACAGGTGTACATGGGAGGGATTAATGAGCGAGAAAGAGGTATCCCATAATAAAAAATAATGAGGGAAGTGTGGGGGAGCTTAAAAAACATACCCCATCATTTTTAATTGAAAATAAAATTGTGTAACAATATAAGGAAACTTGGATAAAAATGAGAAAGGAAGGAAACCCTTACTTGGATGTGTGATCCCAAAGTCTTGGGAGAGGCTTCTTGGGAGATGGGGGTGCATTATTAGGACTATAGGGAGTGAAGAGAAGAGTTATTAAGAGATTAAAGGAGTTTTATTAAAGAGTAATTAGTTATTTGGTAGGTTTATATAGGAAATGAGAGGAAAATTCTTAATATTTCACAAACTTTGGTTTTGGAATCTATATAATTAAATATTCAAAACCACAATCCTTACCATGGTTTTTGCCCATGGTTTTTCCCACAGAGGAGTGAAAATCATTATTTTATAATTCCAATTTCCGAAATAATTAAAATATTATCCTTTCTGATGTGGATGTGAGTCGCATTATTAATGAAATTAATTTAAAATCATAAAATATTTTATAAATTTTGGAGGATTCACTAAGGCTTTGTAAAATAAGTAAAAAAAATCTAAAATAAAATTATTTTAATGGTAAAAAATATATTGGTCTTATAATACCCATTATATTATTTATTACATCATTTTGGGGTTATTATGATGTCATAAAACACATATTTTATTTATACGGTATTTAATTTTCACCCAAAAATTTTATTGTCTCAGAAAATTATGAAAATTTCACCATTGGATAATTTCAACATCCTAATTACAAAAAAATATATTTTTTTACCTAAATAATTTTCAAAATATGTGAATTTCTACTTTTAAAATGAAAACCGACATATATTTGAAATTCACTAGTTTTGACAAAAACAGTTTTCAAACCATAATAAAAATAACATTTGACTTAATAAAAATTATATAATAATTTATTGTCGATAAAAGTAATTTGATAATAATATTTTATTAAAATATTAATTATTTCAAAAATTCATTAATTCCTTAATATAAATTCTTTTAAAAAATAAACTTTATGTTTTATCCTATAAAAATATAACTCTTATTAAACTGATTATGTAATCATTTATAGATAAAAAACTGATATAATCATAATTTATAATAATTTTTTTCATAATATTATTAATAAAAACCTTAGTTTAATATAATAATGTATATATTTCTCAAAAGTACAATTTTTACCCAAAGAATCAATTTATCAAATCCATCATTTTTTTAAGAAATACTATTGTCATAAAGGAATTGATGGAATAATATTTTTATTTATAAAAAGGGATTACATAATGAGTAACTAATACCTTGTTACATAACCCCTTATAACACTCACATAAGATCTAAGGGTAAGGTGTGCAACGGTTAAAGACTCTTGGGGAGGCTCGGATAACATCGCTCAGGTGCTAATATCTATTAACTTGAACTTCTCCCATAGGTGATTTTGTTCAAGATTAATTTGTTGAAGCTCGGTTTGGGATTGGTTGAGAGTTAATCTCAGTGAAGCTACCCACTTTCTTAGCTTTAACAAATGATCTTTGTACGGACCAAGTCTACTATATGAGGCAATCCTCTCCTTTTTCATTATTGAATGGATTTTTTTAAAAACCTTATATTTATATCAGTTGTGTGATCATTGTTCAATGGCTATATTATAAACAGTAATGATACTTAATGATAGTTTAATCCCAATAATAATAATAAAAATAGTGCATGTATTTTATATATCCATAAGAAATTAAAAGAAATGTAATTTTATTAAAAACTGATTGGGTTGTTATAACCAGTTCCTCCCATGGTGACACACTCGGGTGTATATAGCCTTTCTCAATAAGATCATCCAACTGGGAATTCAACTAATTTAGTTGAGATGGAGCTATTATATAAGATGGAATAGATATTGGTTGAGTACCAAGCATTGACTCAATAAAAGTCTCAACCTCTATAATCAGTGTTAGAGTAGAGAAATCTAAAGAAAACACATTGGGAAACTCAATGATGACTGGAGGTAGATCACTTCCCAAAGATTCCCACTCCAAATCCAAAGAAAACACTGATATCACTTTATCCAACTCTGGATAAGAAGGTTTAGCTCTTCTCAACCTCAGGTTACAATATCTTTTAAATACAAGATATGCACCACTTGGTGTAGCAATGTAGACATTTCAAAGATAAAAATAAATCCTGGATTTATTGGAAATGAACCAATCCATCCCAAATATAATGTCGAGAGATTTGATATAATGAACCAAAAAACTCCAAGCTAAATTGGTCTCTGGTAGAGAGAAGACAAAAGAATGAATATAGAGACCCTTCTCTCTCTCGTACAAAGGAAATTATTAATATCCATTGCACAAGATAAAATCTCCATAGGAAGATTAAGAATATTTACATTATGAGTTGAAATAAATGAATGAGATGCACCAGTATCAAAAAGATTAGTCACTAATGATGATTCTATAGTAATGGTCCCTCTCACAGTCACTGGACCCATGTATTCTTACTCTGGATAATCTTCCACTGCATGAAGTAGCTTTGTTCTGAATTCCTATGGATGAAACCATTTTATACATGAAGCATCTTATTGCCTTGTAGTTTTAGGAGAATTAGATGATCCCATTCTAATATGCGGAGTAGAGAAGTGATGGGATAATCCATGTAAGTACCCTAAACATCCACAGGAGCTACAATTCTTGGATGACTTATTTCAAACCCTATAAGAATGTCATGGCTTTCCACAATGGTAGAAAACCAAATAATTCCCTCCTAGTACTGTAGGACGTCTGCATTGACCCTATCATCGACAACTACCTCGAGAATCATCACAGTTTTTTTCGTTTCAAGTAACCAACACTACCATTGGGAGAAAAAGGAACTCCTGTCAACCCTTACTTTCTCTCCAGGCCCATCTCAACCATTATCTCCCTATATAAAACATTATCATAAGTGGGAACCTTCATTAAGAAAACCTAAGAATAGATATATCAACGAATCCCAAACTTGAACCATCAAGCCTTTGTCCTCTCATTAGATACAATCTTAAGAAAAACTATACCAGCTTAGCAAATCTATTTGAATATGTGGTCATGGTTTTGTCAGCTTACTCAAGCGTGAAAAACTTTATGGCCTTTTCCAACACAATTGACTCTGGATAGAATAGGTTGGTGAGAAGAAACTTGAATTACTTCCTCTCTAATATGTCATGTTGTCCAACCATCACCATCGTGTCCCACCATCCCCTGATCAGTTCCTCTAGCACAAAGATGGAACACTTCACCTTGATCACGTATCGTGTTTCCAAGAACTAAAAAAGAAATTCTATCTTGATGAAACATTCCTCTGAATGTTGAGGATCATTTGAGACTTTGAAAACTAGTGGATTCTAGTGAAGTAACTCTTGATAATGATTTCTAATAACATTCTCATAAGGCTCCACAGGTGGAGCCTAAATAGGAAATGGAGTTGGTTCATATCCCAATGCATGGATAGTGTGCACGATCAACTCAAACAGACTCAGATCCAAAAAAAGTATTTGCTTGTTGAGGTTCAGTAGTAGCCTTTTCCTAGATCTGATTCACATGTCTTCTTCGAGTCATGATGATATAAAACAACAGCATATAAAATGATGACATTAAATCAATACTTGAACTGAGAAACAAGATAGATTACCCTCAATATAAGGAACAAACAAGATTTGGGTTTCACTCTATCCAAATCATAATAGGGAAAGGAATATAACTAATCCATAACATGTCATTCCCCATCCACCCCTGGTGACATAAGGTCCATTGTGGTGAGAGTTGGCCAATACCAAATCGAAACTACCACCTAAGTCCAGAAAATATTTCAAAAATGCATACTGACTTCAAAATAAAAGATAAAAAACCTTCGCAGATACCACTTTGTCATGAACAAGTTCTGGTACCCTGGTAACACAATAACTGAACCATCCCTGACATAGCCCAAGGGGTATTCTCGATCCCCACAGTTTGGCAACTACCACCCAGAATCATCAACATGCAAGTGGGAACAAATTTTCCACCAAACATAGTGGAAGAAAAAGAAACAAGATAGTATACATAACAAGAAAGATCCACTATGAGTAAAGTACAATAAAACAACAAGGCATAAAAATACCAAAGTACTATAACCAAAAAACCAAATGGGGAAAATTTCCCAAGGTTCCTAAGGACACAACTCACCAAGTCCACAATTCAATAAGAGGATCCACCCCTAAGTGATCATTTTCCTTTGTTCGAACCTAGGATGAGAAATTATACAAACACCTGAAGGAAAAAGTAGGGTGTGAGCCTAAGCCTATTATGATACCACCAATGATTCCATAACAAATTCAAAATACATATTATTTAAAGGAAAGCTTTCAATTTTCCAAATAAACAAGTTTGGAACATTAAAATTATATTTAAACAAAACATTCTATACAGTTTCAAAATGATGGAAAATACTTTTGAAGAATAATATTTACTTTAAAATATATTGAATATTTCTAAAAATGGATTAAATAAAATAGTTACATAAAATAGTATATGTAAATCCATAAAATTAATGGCAAGAAGTTTTTCAACATTATTATACATTTATATCTCATATATAAATCAACAAATAAGAAACATTCTCATCTTCTAGGTATGTATGATAGTATTAACCAGCTATATAATTTTGCGCCCTTTATCTAATCATAAAAAATGAAAATACTCACATCTCCCTGGAACTGGCCAGAGGTGACTCTTCACCCTCTCGTCGGGGATGTGACCTGCCACATGTATGTTATAGAACATTGTAATAGCATAGAGTGTATCCAAGTTACTCACCAACTACCTAAGGTTGTCATGTTCTCTTACACAATGAGAAAATTATTTTAAGGCTTCTTAAAATACAATTAAATCCCATTATTTCATTTAAAAATGGAAATTTTTTCATTTAAAACCAAAATGGATTTTAATCAAAAACATGCCTTTTCACAAGATAAAACCATTGGGTTTCTATCAAATCATTTTAAGCCATTTTCACAAGTTTGAAATCCATTAAAAACCAATTCCATTCTTTTCAAAATTCATTTTACATAATTAAATTCAGAATTTTAATTGAAATAATTTCCATCAAATTAGTAGTTTAAATTCATCAATTAAAATTATCCAATTTCTGTAAACACACCATAATTCGATGGAATTGGGGGTTTTCCAATTTCCATTAGAAAACCATTTTTAAATATCCCGATTCACTAGAATATGGTTTTTATCAATTTAATAGAAATTGAATTTGATAAACTGAATTTAAATCAAAAATTGAAATATATCAAGCAACACAAGGTTAATAAATTTGGAAATTCGGGACAGAACCACCTACCTCTTCCCAAAACTCAACACTCACAATGTAACCCATCAACGGGAGAGAAGGTGTATAAGATCTCAAAACCCAACCTAGAAGAATGATTTATCACCATAGCGCATAGATCTATCAATTCCAAGAATATCCATTGAAAAACGAAGAGATGGTAAAGAGATAAACTTAAAAAATGGGAGAAAAAACTTATCCGAGAAACAAACCGAAAGGGAAATGATGATCAAACACCAAAGGAATGAATCTGGAAGGGTTGGACAGATTCTAGATCACCTAGGAAATCCTTTGGTCAAGGGAGAAGGAATTGTAGAGAAGCCAAAAATAATTAACCAGCCACACTACCTATTTTTAAAAACACTATCAGGGTATTACATGATGTGTAATCCTAATTCACATCGTGAACTCTTTAATTTTCATAACCACTGATAAACATATTTCCTCAACTTAAATTCCAACTCTCTGAATTAAACACTAATAATTAAATCCTTCCTGAAGTCCAATGAATAATCAAAACATGTGCCCATCATAGCTTGAAGTCATTCAAGACATTAAATTGAACCATTACATGAAGTGTAATCTTGGTAAATTTCATGTAACCCTCGGGAAGTCTGCATGAAAAGTCTATTTTAAGATCACAATCCAACAAATCACTGACGTCTCTATTATAGGTATCACCCCAATCCAAACTCCACCCTACCCCATCAAAGAAAAGGAAAAACAAAGACAGTTTTTAAGTAATACCCATAAAAATGATAATAAGATGATACACTATATAACCTCAATATATCATTTTGATAAAATATTAGAGATATTTAAGTCAAGAGAATGACATTTTGTATTTATAATTTCATTAAATTAATACAATAGTCATTGTGAAAGAAAAAAGGAATAAAGTGTCTATGTTATTGATACAAGGATTATAATTGTATAAATACTCTAATAATATAGATTAATTTCAAGTTTTAGATAAATTTTATTTCCATATACCTTGGTTAAATCCATGTTATACCTACTTTACTCTTACGGAGGTAAAAAATATTTTCCAAGGTAACTATTTTTAATGAAAAAAATAAAAGATATCTATTTTCCAAATTTTATCTACCTAATTTCAATCATGGAATCCATTTTTGAGGATTAAATTTCTATAAATGGAAGAAATTCATTTTACAATCAGTGTGAAAAGTCTATCAAAATCTGTTTTATGAAAAAGTTAATTTTGAAGAACAAATATAGATTTATTCTTATTCCATTCCTAGGAAAAATATTAGATTAATTTTAAAAATAATTATAGAATATATAATATATGAATTTCACTAAAATAATTCACCAATAGTGATTTATTTATTTTATTATGATAAATATATATTATACACTTAAAAATAGTTTTTAGAGAAATATTAAATTTACGTTCATATTATTATTGTTTTCATTTCTAATCATTTGATAACCAATGAATTGTTTTTTAAAATGTGAAGACCATAAATTTTCACAATTTGTTTATTCCAATTTATACCTATCAATTCAAAGACTATGTTATAATTTTCATAAAGTAATAATATTTTATTGTTTTTTATACATAGTTTTGTGTGTTTTACACACTATCGATTATAGTGTTCTTTTAAAATCATGAGTTGATACACATATAGTGACACTTATATAGTCTGATTATTGTGTTTTGGGTTCAGTAATTATTAATCCCTATGATGAAATGGTTTTATTTATCATAATGTTTAGGGGTTTTAGATAGATTTCAGGTGAAGTTAAAGAACTACTACAAAACACAGCTTTAACCGTGCTAGAATAGGCCTTTATCATTGCTAGAAAAGTGCTAACTACCTTAGTGTCATTAAAAGTATGTGTCCTTTATCAGTACTAGAAATGTGTCAATAAAGGGTATATTTATCATGGTAAATTAAGCGATGATAAATAATACTTGTATCGTAGCTTTTAATAGAGCTGATAAAAGACCCCATTTATCAGCGCTTTTATTTAGCGCTGATAAAGATACCCTTAATCGATGATTTTCAAAGCACTGATAATGACTAATTTATTGGAGATTTAAAAAAACACTGATAAAGGATATATTTATTAGTGCATTTAGTAGTGCTGAATATGGTGCAAACTATAGTGTGATACTATAGCACACTACATCACCAAAAACATGTGTAATGTGATGCTACATCACACTACAACACCAAAAACAAGTGTAGTGCGATGTAAAAACACACTTCATCACTAAAAATAGAACAACAATGATAAAAATAAGATAAAAATACTAAATTTAAATGGAACTAAATTTCTAACACAAATATAAGAAAAAGTACTATTATAGAGTATTTAATTTTCTTTTTTACTAAAATTAATGTAAATTTTGAATAAAAAGTTGCATTTAGAGTCATACCAGTCACACTGTGAATCGAATTGAGGTGTGACTAATTTATACACATAAAAAAATGAGTTATATATTTTTTTCATAAAGTGCCAAAAAAATATGAATTAATTTTCTTGTTTTTCAGTATTTCAGTTGTTTTTTCTCTAAAAGTAATGTCAATTTTCAATAAAAAGATGCTCTTGGGGTCATACCAGTCACACCATGCAAGATATATAGGTGTGGATGATTCCTACACATCAAAAATTATTTATGTATCATTGTCCTAAATTACCAAAACAATATTAATGTGTTTTCTTGGTTTTGAGTATGTGAGATGATGTTTCCACTAAATTTAATGTCACTTTTGATTAAAAAGATGCACTTGGAGTCATACTGGTAACACTATGCATCTAATTGAGGTGAGGATGATTCCTACACATCCCAAATGACTCATGGGTTATTTTCCTAAATTATCAAAATAATTAGAATTTTTTTCCATGGTTTTGTGTATGCCAATTATGATTTTTACAAAAATTTCATTCTAAACTGAAAATACACACTTTGAGCCATATAGGTGGAATATTGAGTGGGTTTGACATGAGACTAGTTCATACACATCACAAATGAATTATAAATCATTATCCCAAATTATCAAGACAATCCAAGAGTGTTTTCTTGATTTTAAATTAGTGAAAAAAATTTTGAATTAAAATGTCATTTTAAAACTAATAAGAGACACTTGGAGTCATACCGGTCACACCGTGAGAAAAATTTAGGTGAAGTTGATTAATACACAACACAAATGAAATATGGATCATTTTCCTAAAGTACCAAAACAAAATGAATGTTTTTCTGGGTTTTGAGTATGTCAGTTTTTTAACTAAAATTAATTTTATTTTTGAATAAAAGTATTTACTTGGAGTCATATCAATCACACTGTGCATCGAATTTAGGTGAGGATGATTCCTACATTTCAAAAATGAGTTTAAAATCATTTTCCTAAATTACTAAAACAATATGATTGTGTTTTATCAGTTTTGAGTATGTCATTTGTTTTTTCCACTAAAATTAAAGTCACTTTTTAATAAAAAGATGCACATCGAGCCATACCAGTCACACTATCTATCATATTGAGTTGTGGAAAACACATCCCAAATGACTCGTAGATCATTTTCCTAAAGTATCAAAACAATTAGAATACATTTCCTTGATTTTGAGTATGCCACTTTTTTTAACTAAAATTTCATTTTAAACATGAAACATTGATCCACATAGGTGGAATCATGTGTGGGTTTTACATGATACTGATATATACATATCACAAATGAATTATGAATCATTATACCAAATTATATGTGGTGAAAAACATTATTTTAATAAGTCACCTAAAACACTTGCACAATGGATATTATCTTAAATTTAAAGTGTTGTGTGAACTTTTAAACAATTGTTCTCAATAAAAATCATGTTGTGATCCTCATTCTACTTCATTTCCCAAAAATTTTATTATTTACAAGACAATTCTTCTTATACTCTTATGCCTCAGTCTTCACCTCTTTCTCCTCCTCCACATCGGTCTCTAACTCTGACTCTACCTATGACTCTCCCTCCTCCTTCACCTCCACATCCATAATTTCCTAACAATTTTATTGTTTTTAGGTCAACACTTCTAAACAAATTGATTTCCTCCAATATTATTCTCCTTGAGAAAGGGATAAAAATAATATATAAGCATTCTGACACTAATATTTCACACCCCAAATATCATTCGAAGGTCATAAATCATACTACATCAAAAACATAGTAGGTAATCACCTAAATTTGTTTTCATCATACATTATGAAAAAAAATTACACTTCTCTCTCATCTTTAAAAAAATTGATTTCTTATTTCGAGTAACTAGGTTGTTGGAAATCTTGATAGTACTGAGAAAATTTAAACAAGAAAATGACTATGAAATGTATTTAATTAAATTTTAATTACATTTATAAATTTTCTGATGGGGGATATTAGAATTTTCATGATTTGTGATTTCTCTCATTAATTTGAAAACATAATATCCACAATCATTTTCATTATATTGTGTCAGAAATAGAAAACAAATTACCAAAATAAGTTAATTGTTTTGAAATATTTTGATAGTTAAATATTCATATATATACCTTAATTTGTATCTATTTGTTGTAATTCATAGGATTTAACCCTTCAGACATTGACTCCATTCCATGTTCTAGATTGTTTTGAGAGACTTCCCTATTATAACAAAATTCTTGTTAAAAAACATTTTTAACATATAATTTAAATTTTATCTATAAAATTTTGATTATAGTGTATTACATATTCAAAATACATATCATGTGTGTTTTTTTGGTTCATATTCAAGTATTGAATCCAAAAAATAAATATTCAGGGTATCTTTATTGACTGCTATCAGTATCCAGTGCATCATAAAAAAACAAAAACAATTGATTAATTAAAAAATTAAAATTATATTTTTTGTAATTATATTGTAGAGTTTAAACTTTCAATTTTAGGTATCAAAAAGATTATGACTGTTGATTTTTTTTATTAGACGCTTGGAGTAACTAAACATTTTTCTTCTCTATTTCATTGTTCTCCAAAGTATTTTCTAACGTAGAAATGATATAGGGATTAATGAATTGAAATCATTATCTGTATGATCTTACCATTATATAATTGTGATATAAACACCTATAAAATATATGAATAGATATTAAATACACATATTAACTCACTATTTGGACGTATGTATTATGAAAATTTACCATATGTATGTATTCACAACTGATATGTCTATCCATTCATGCTTGAGAATCTCAGTTAGTGTCTCCAGACCAATTATTTCTATGAAGGAATCTCCATATATTTTTTCTTCATATTCAATGTAAGACATATTATTATCTTTAAATGTTGTCTTTGTATGATGTTTAAATGATAATAAATGTTTCATTGGAACTAGCAGGGACAAGGTACTCTCAGAATGTCATTTTGTTTTCTAGGTCGATTCACTAGATTTTATTGATTAGACCTTCTATTTCTATGCCTATTTATCCATCTATAATATCATACCTCACATTTTTCATCTTATCATAGACTCCTACATGTTTTAATATGAAAAAAAATCAAATACAAACCTCATGTATTTTTATAAGATTATACGACCATGTTATGAAAGATCCCATAACAGCTTCAACCATTGTAATATTCAAACCATCAAGTGGAATAGGAAACTCAGCAGCCAGATCAAAATCTACCTCAACCCAACTCTCATGTGATATTTTGGTAGGGATTCATTTTTTAGCTGGTCTCTTGGGATATTATGCATTATACCCATCATAACATAGCAGTATGAGGGTGTTGAAAAATACAAATCACATATAATTGTACCATACAGAATTTTAGTAATATCAAGTTATCGAAAGTTATTTAATTCACATGTAAGAGAAATAGTAATGAAAAAATTGATTACCCCAATTAATTTATGTGTTTGGGGGGAATAATTTGCCTCAAATCTAGTGGGATCATTTGGTTCATGTGTGGATATTTTCTCCACCATGAGTTCTCTTTGATCTTTTCTTGTCCATTGGTCATCCAATCCAGACTACAAAATAATATCTTTCAATGAGTCTATTTGTGTCTGTATTCATCTCATCATATTATATTTATCTTCATGTGGGTTTATCTTCTCAAAATATGTTCGAGTAGTGACTCCAAAACATAATCCTCTAAAGTGACCATATTTTTTAGTTTTCTTAAAGTCTACTGAAATTCTCTTTTCTTCAGATACTACTATTTCTACTTCTTGTGTATAAACCATATAAAAGATATTAAAAAATTTATTTTTAGTTAGTATTGTAATAAATCATAAAAAATTACAATTATTTCATACTTACACATGCTTCCCATGCTACTTTTGTGTTTTCATCAACTAATTTACTCTCTATATTTACATGAGCCTCCTTCCATAGCACATGGCATGGGATGGAAGTGGCTTCAAATTTTGATTCATCAATATTCATATAAAAAAAGGAACATATTTTTTTCATATCACATAATTAAACTTTCATTGTTGATTTAAAATAGATACCAACTTATTTTATAATGAATCATACCCCATCCATCCTTTTCCATAGGGGTACGTTGGTTTTGATGCACATTCTTTATTTTTAGCACTCTTATTCCTTTTCATAAACAAAAAATATTGAATCAATTTAGAGAAAATAAATAGTGTCAAATAATATATTATCAACTACAATGCAAGGGAAATGATTTCTCATTGATATGATTTATGAAAGTAGTTCATGATTCTTGTTGTATAATGTGGACATAACTATGTGGGGGTGGGGATTTATTTCTCCCTTAGAATCCCTCAGATGTAACTTCTTTAGAAGAGTTTGGAAGCCTCTATGGGCTTTTCCAGTGGCTATTGAGATTGATTTCTTATGAAAATATTCTAAAATAAACAAATTCTACAAGGAATAATGAAAACTAAATCAACGTTTCATTATATAATTTTCTAGTCAAAATAGATAAAGTATATAGTAACATTACCATTATATATTTCCAAATTATTTCCTTTGTTATAGGTTGTAAATAGCACCATGAGTCAATATCAATCGGAAAATACATCCTTATTGTGACCCCATGATAACTAATTAACGTTTACTTTTTGGGGTTAATAGGTTGGCCACTTTGATTCCAACCAACCACAAATTTTACATGTTGACTTATTTACTTGATAATTTTATTCAAAACGATGTTGTTTCTTTATTGTAGTTATTTTCATCAATATGTTTTTGACCCATAATAATTCTAAAATTTCATCATCAATAGTTTGCTCTTCCTTGAGATTGGTAACATCATCATTTGTAAAAGACATTTTCTGCATGAGTATTAAAACATTTAATTTGTCTTTAATAATGAAAATATAATACACTTCATTCATAAAGTTCCACATTTCCATGAATCTTGCATTAAAATTTTTATTTTTCTTGAACAAAGATATAATACTATAATACTCTATTACAAATAACCTTCCCCACCTTTATTTAATCCCTCCTCATATATTGATTGTCTTCCATATATTGATGTTAGATTGGACTCTCTATTTCCATCTATCCTTCCTCCCATCATTTTGGTTCCAAAGTTCCTTGATTTCATACCTTCTGAATAGCTATTATTTCATTTTTTGTTTGATATTTATCACCCATATTTTTCCAAAACCCACCTATGTTTCTTGAACTACTTTGAACCAAAACTTATCCCGTTATCATTTTGGATGACTATTACTCATAGCAGTTCAAGCAGCATAGAAAGATGGGTGATGATTATTAACGAACAAAATGAAATAATAACTATTCAGGATATGAGATTCGAGTAGTGACTAAGGTTAAAAATAACTTAAATGAAATTTTAATTGTGGCTTTGAACATATTAAATTACAAAAAAATTAAGGAATTATCATTAAAATCCACATGAAATCTATTCACAGTCATTTACTTCCACTTAAAAACATATATTGTTCATCACAACCTAGAAATGTTTCATTTTTTGGTAGGTATTAGAGGAGACACAAACTTATGGTGGTATTGATGGGAGGGGTGGGAGAGCTTGAGAACCGGCCATTTCTCTAAGCTTCCAAGAGAGTGTATCCAAAAGATGAAGCTAAAAATAAACCCATATTCTCTACTCATTGTGGGAGGAATACCTTCGAGATTTAGATTAGATGACCCATCGTAGTAGTATTCTCTTCAAAGAATGATTAATTATAATAGGATCCAATGTGACAGAACTAAAAATAAAAGTAATTTTTTATTATATGATGTTAAATGTAACTGAGTGAGTCATATAAGAACATGCATATCCAGAAACCAAACAAATTCATTCATTATGTTTTGTTTAATTTTTCGTAATTGTTTTTTGTGTTCTTAGGATGTAGTAAATGAGGAGGATAAAATGATGAAAGAGTTGAATAATGAGTTGGTAAATGCGTTATTTAAATCCATGGGAGTGGATTTGATGAGTATTAATGAATACAATCAGATTGGAAGGTATGTCATCAAGAAACTTTGGAACCAAAATGATGTGAGGAAGACTAGTTCTAAAGAGGGAGTCCAATCCCTCATCAAGAGATGGAAGAAAATCAAGTGTCTCAGGATGAGTTAAGCAAAGGTAGTGAAGGTTAGTTGTACTGTAGCATTGAAGTATTATATCTCTTTTCAAGAAAGTATCAATTTTCATGCAAGATTCATGAAATTGTGGACTTTTATGCATGGATTGTATTGTATTGTATTGTATATATATCTTACCAAAAAGAATCCTTATTAAAACATAAATAAAATTGACATTGATTAATATTTTCCATATGTTTAATTATAGAGAATATTGATGTTAATGACATTATGAATAAGTTATAGTCTCAATCCTAGATTAAATATAAGATACTCATAAATTAATTAATATAAATATTTTGTTTCTTAAGACCATCAACAATAGTATAGTATACTAGGATTGTACCTATCACTATAGAAGAACCATGTCTAGCATCATCCATAGACTACTCATCCATAAAAACTCTACCAATCATATCTAATGACCATGGCTAGAAGGAATAGATCAAAGGAACCATTGGAGGTTCCCTAACTAACCAAATCTATATAAATGTTTCACATCAAAGAGGAAATAAGGATTAAAGTTTCCTAGGAACCTACACTGATGGAATCACTCAAAAAGTGTCCTCAATTGAAGAGGAATTGGAATAGCTCTACTATAATGGTCTTGAATAAATGAATCTCTCCCCACCTAAATTCAAAATCACTTCTATGTACTCAAGGATTCATTACCTTCCAATTTTGGATATTTTTTTAATCCGCCATTATATCCCTCCAATAACATTCATCCCTTTTAAGGATGAATTTTTCAACTTCTGCTCAGTATTGATCTAGAATTTTTTTACCCTTATAAATGAAATGAATATATTCAATGCAATCCTAAATTTATTATTATGATATTCTACCATAAAAACTTAGAGGAACCATAAATACTATATGTTACTCTCATTGAAAATTATACCACATATCTTGAAGTATGTCTACAATTACCACTTGGAAATGATAATCAATATAAGTTCTAGCATACAGAGTATGTTTATTGGATAATGTCTATACAGATCTAGGGGTTATATTGGTGACATTTTCTATATTAATGTTGAGATTCACATAATTTTCCCCTTCAAAAAAACATTAATCTTTCTGAAATCGGTATTAAATAATCTATATTGAATGTGAACCCCCTTCCTCTCTCTCTATCATTCATTTAATTTTTAATAATAAATTTCATACTCTAAATATAATTTAAATGTTGTCAGAATAATTATTTTAAATATAAGTATGAAATAACTAACTAATAGTACCAAAAAAGGCAGTTATGAAATAAACACAATCAATTAATAAGTAATATAAACTTAATCATCACTAATAAGTAAATAAGAATATTTTATCTGTTTATTATTAAAGTTTATATTAATATAAATTTATAATTGATTCTAGAAAAAAATAAACAAAGACACATAAGGATATAACATTTCATATATTTTAATAGATTCCTACCTATCAACTACTAAATAAGAGGAATGAGACTTGAGAAGATAGGTCAAGGAAAAAATAAACAAAAATAAACCTAGAATTCATATGGTAACTCAAGTATCCAACATAATTATTATATCTAGACATACTTATGGATTACTTCTTATGTATGGAATGTTTTTTATTTTATATATAATCAATACCAATATCCCTAGTTTCACTCAGATTCCATCTTGTAACATTTTTGACCTAATATACCCAAATAGTTCCAAATTCAGGTCTGAACACCACCTCAGACAAACTTCTTGATCACTAAAGTTGTGTGTCAATGCTAAGGGATATAGATAACATTAACATTGTAGTAGCATGTGGTGAAAAATCTATTTTATTTTTCTATATATTCCCATGCACATATGTTGATTAAACATATCATATTAAAAAATCAGTATCATTCTTCAAAACCATTTTCTTTGGAGAAAAAATATGAAATAGAACCACTTGTTGTATTTCAATGGTGATGAGATGAGATGTAGGGTTCATCGTGGTTAGCAATAGCGCAAAAATGAAAAATTTAGAACCCAAAAAATCAAACAACTATAGAGGAAAAGTATAAAATAACATACATTGGATTCTGGCCTTGATTTGTTCGATGGATCATAGAGCAGTCGCACGAACAGTAGAGGAGTTTCACGAGATCTCGAGAATCGCAAGAAAATGAGTTGTGGTTAGGGTTATTTTAAATAGATTGTGGATTCTTTTAACAGTGTTGATAAAGATTCCTTTTATCAGTGCTAAATTTATACACGCTGATAAATAATTTATAATTATAATTATTTAAAAAAATTATTATAGTTTTATAATTATTTAAATATCTAAAATTAATTATTTATAATTATATAAATATTAATTTAAAAATAATTATTATTATTTAAAATAATTAAAAATATATAAATTTATAAATATAGAAAGTATACATTTATAAATATATTTTTCTATAAATATTTATTAACAAATATAATTTTAACAATATTAGTGGATATATAATCTTAAATTCATGCATTTTAAAAATGAGTGAAATTGAATAATTCAAAATGATTACACTTTTAAAATATTGAAAAAATGGATAAGTGTTATTAATTAAATATTAATTATTAAAAAAATATGGATATATATATATATATTTAAGTAAAGATGAATACATATTTAAAATACTACAAAAAATAAATAAAATATATATAAATAAATAATAGAATATGATCCAATTCAAAAAAAAATAAAAAATAAAAAAAATATTAAAAATGATTAACCTAACTATGATAGTATTAAAAATAAATAAAATTGATCTATTAAAAAATATATAATATTAAATGTATAACATATATTTATTCGTTTTTATTAATAATTAATTCATTAATAAAATTTTACATAATTTTTTAATTTATTCATTATTTTTGTATACTTATTGCATTCTAATAATTTTAAATATATATATTTAATATATACTATTTATTAATATTTATAATCTATATATATGTATATTAAATTTATGTATTTTTATCAGAAAGTATTTAATTAATAAAATGATTAATATTTTTCTTAATTTACTCATTTTAAATTTTTATTTGTTTAATTATTTCATTTTATTCATTTTAAATATCTATATATTTAATATATATTATTTATTAATTTTTAAAATTTATATATATGTATATTTAATTTATTCATTTTTAACAATAATTATTTAATTAATACAATTGTTAATTTTTTTTATTTTTTAACTATTTCATTTTATTTTGGACCTTTATTAGCACTAATAAAGAACTAAAAAAGGTTACCCTTTATCGGTGCTTTATTTTGAGCACTGATAAAGGGTGCCCTTTATTAGTAATGAAACTAAAGCATAGATAAACAATAAACTTTATCAGCACAAATATTTGTCACCGATAAAGGTTCCCTTTTGTCATCACTAAAAAAATGTCGATAAAGTTGTCACATTATCAGCGCTTATTTTAGCACTGATAATGGTTCATTTCTCAGCACATTTTTCTAGCATTGCTAAATGTTGGCGTTGTTGAAGCCGTGTTTTGCAGTTTGTGATGCTTGGGATGCACCCTTTTTTAAGCATAGATATATCCTATAACTATATGGTCCTAGATACCAATGATGGTATATTTTCATTTTATTCACACTGTTATGATTATATTTTTTTATTAAATAATTATTTCCTGGTGTTTTTTCATTATTTTACACTTGTCTTGAGGTAGTAATAGAGGGTGTTTCCATGATTCATTTTTTGGAATTTTGACATACCTGTACATGTTCATGAATTATTCTTAATATAAATTTGTTTTAAAACATGGTTTAATGGTTTCATAGAATTATTGAAAACTAATATTTTTTAGAATAAAATGAATAAAACTAGATTTCAGTTAATTAAAATTATAGTAATAAATTAATCAGTGTTTTCGTGAATACCATGTTATTAGTGAAATGCATAATTTATATGAGAAGGGATGTTTCCATAATTTTTGTTTTATATTATTTTTTCATTCTCATGGTATATAACAAAGCTATATTAGGTAGGCCTCAGTTAGAGGTTACTTATAATGGTAAATGTGTCTTAGCGACTTCATATTTTGTTCTTCCAATAGGAAATATGATGATTAACAAGAACCCCTTGAGTGGTTTGGGATGATTTTAGTGTTTTAGTGAGTTGATAAGATTAGTATCACATATGTTTTGTTGGGATGATAATAGAGGTGGTATATTTTTTCATATTAGTTAGGAAAGTAGTCATGGTTCTATGGTGAGTTCCTTTTTTCCTTAATATAGTGGCAGTTCATAATCTATGAGATGGGTACTAGGATCATGGGATGGGGTGACATTGCCTTATATGATCATAGACAGATACCTTAGGTGTTAAATCCACACTAAGATGGTGAAAAATGAGTATGTTATTTTTTTATGGTATAATTTTTGTGAGAAAGGAAAACAAAATTGGTTATTTTTGACACTTTTATTCTTTATATGAATGGGTAAAGGAAGGTATTTTATTATAGATTAATTTCGAAAACTATAGTTGTGTTAGAGCCTAATATAGTAACTTGATCAATGTCACTTTATATTAGTCATAGTAGGTTTTGGAGAGAGAGAATATATATCATACTTTGAAAAGTATTTTATTGAATTCAAATGGGTTTTTAGCTTCAACGGTTCAAGGGACATTGATATCTAGGATGGTTGATTTTCTAAGTTAAAATGAATGTGTAATCTAAGAATAATGTTTTAGTGGTAATTTTTTGCGTCCAATAAAGCACTCGATCACTAGATGTTACAGCTCCAAAACATACAAAATATAAAAACTTTAGAATATACTATATCTAAATAAACCATGGGACTATGATGTATAAAAAACATAGAATGACAATGTAACCTAAGAAAATAAACTAAAAAGGACAAGAAAAATCAAAGAAAATAACTTCCATAGATAGTGAATGTGTAATAAAAACACATGACTTAAAATAAATATGCACAAGATGCGTAATTTTTTTGGTTTACACATTAGTCTTAGTCCATAGAGGAACATACTACATCACTCCAATTAAGTAATAAAGGAATCCAATATTCTATTAACCCTACCCATCCTAAGTTACAAGGGAATCATTATAGACATCCTACATGATGAACCAAATTAATTTTTCCACTCACCTTTTTTCAAACACAAGGGAATTATAGGTATGACTCCCCCTATAGGGAAATAGTCTATCCCACCTTCCACTATTTGATTCCATGATGATCCTTCAAATAATCTTGAACACATAATCTTAAAATGTATGTTTCCAAAACCCCACATTTATAGACCATCTCACTTGATACAAGTTAATAACATCTATTTCACATCTTCCGATCTCAATGGAGAGAATTCCACTCAAAATCTTTGTTTATGAATGTTCAACCACTCGATCAATGGAAACAACCACCTCAAGTAGTTTATTCTTTGAATAGTGAAATTTACAACAATTTTTCATAAGAAATACTCACATAAATTATAATAATTTATTTTATGAAATCCTTTATATTTCTATACTTTCTCCTCACATGGATACACTTTTTACTAATATCAATATCCTACGTTACATTCATGCCGCATCATAAACATACAAATTTTTTCAATGTCAAAACGCCCTCTGGAATTTAGTCACTCCATTTCACATGAATTAAAAAAAATCTATAACCCTCATTCAATAAATTGAACACTGATTTCTTGTACATTCATTGTTATATTTTATTCTTCTCATCTTCATTAACTATGTAACTTTATATAACCTTGATCAATAATTCCATAGTTAAGGTGGACATGCCTTAATCTGGTTCCTCTAAGTTTATCTCTCAAATACAAAAGTTTTAAATTTCCAAAATGATATACAGAAAATATTTATAACACCAAAACTCAATAATATCACACTTGGGAATATTTTACGTAAGTTATGACCAACAATAGAACACTCAAAGGTCATTCTCAATGTTTTCACATAATTATTAAAAACTTTACAACTACTAAAATGGTATATTTTTCTTATCCCCTTTTAATGTAACCATGGGTCTCTACCATGGATGTGGTCTTTTGAACCCCCATAGGAAAAACAATTATCCCTATATACTCAAAAATATTTTTCACCCTAAAACTCAATAATATCACACTTGATAATAGTTTTAACAAGTCATGACAAACAATATCTCACTCGAAGATCATTATCAATGTGTTGAAAAAATTATAAAAATTGGCCAACTACTAAAATAGTATCTTTTTCTTGTCCCATTTCAATGACACCATGGTTTTCTACCATAGATGTGGTCATATGAACTCCCCTAGGAAAAAACACAATTATCCTTATAGAAACATACAACTAATACTAAATATCATCATAGTATTTTCAAAAAAAATACCCTTGACCTCTATACATATTTTTTAAAATCTATCATTAAGCATTTTTCTATACAACATGTTCATGTCATTTATCCTTTAAGAAACCGACACTTGAGGAACTCTCCTTCCATGATTTCATAATATCTGAGCTTCTAGTGTTTATAAATCCATAATATACTATTAAAACTGGCCATTTTCAAAAAAAATAACATTATAAATTTATTATATCCTCATAATGATGAAATAATCCTAAAATATCCTAGACCCTTTCATTCACCATTTATTTGTACATCCAATTCATGTACGACCTATTGCATCCACTTCACTCTATCCTAGTTCAGATCATTCAATGATAAACCATCGTTATAGATATATTACTAATACTCTAATGACTACATGAAACCCATTTCCACAAAGTTTGAAATAAAAAATACATCATCACCACTCCATATAAGGAATACCATGTAAAGAATGTGATTTTCTCTATTTTAGCATGGATATGACCACAAAAATCTTATTTGAGAAAATTTTAGTTAAGATAATAATAAATCATTCTGAAACTATAATTTTCAAATCTTCTAATGAATCTTCCCCCATAAAATAAATATCTAAACTATGAAATATTTCATTTTTCCATGTTTAGTCTCCTCAAACAGGATGCCTCTATACAAAAAAATGTATTTGGAACTCCTAACACTCTGGTGAACATTCATCCGTTGGAAAAAAATCCAGACTCCAAGATATCTTATGGTATAAATAGCTCTCAAAGGTTCAACTTCATTATATTATCCAAAAACTTTACCTAGACTTCTACTACATAAAGACACCCATAGAGTCATTTCACCTCATTGATGAAGATAGGTAGTATAATATCTCTATGAGAACCACTAGAAGTCATAAATATTCTAATTATCAGTGACTCTCCTTCAATAATTAGCACATGTTTAACTTTTATAATCATGTAAACATGATTCACATTCCAAACCCACCATCTTGTAAAATAATTCATATCAACTATATATATAGTGCTCCTTCATAATGTCATAATTTGGAAACAAGGAACAATATTTCACGCATTTAATTAAAAATTATCCCCTATTTCAATTTCATACCATTCATAAATCATTATACACTAATCTAGTGAGTTATTATTTTTTATCCAAATTTATTAAGACTATTGAATAACCTTTCTTATATTTTCTATCCAGATGAAACCATAACTTCTTTAATAATATTTATAAATCCCCAATAGAAGCTTCTAAAAAACTATCTCTTATTGTTAGATATAGTGTAATGATAATCCCAATTCCAATAAAGATGGATCAATAAGATTTATGAACACTTTCTAGAAAAAATTATTCCTCCATTATATTATGGGATTCATGGAAACACTCGAAATTACCACTAAAAATGAACCTTTTTGTCTATGTTGTTTTCTAAAAATTCCCTTATCTTTCAAGATTCCAAACTCTATGTTTGGAAGTAGAAACATATCATCAAATAATTATTCTAAAAACTTGGTTAGATCATTTTTCATCTATAAACTATTCCATAAAATCCTCTTCCATCGTGATAATTACCTTATCTCATGACTATAACTTCTTATATGTTTCATCATTTTATCTTATCATGGTTTATTAGTCTACTAAACACTTTTTTTCTTAAATATTCACCATAAATTTAATTTATAAAATATATGGTCATAACAAACAAATATCCTAAAAACAATGAATATAAGATGATCAAATCTTTAATGAAATACTTAAAATTACAACACCAACCTCAAAAATCAATGAGGCTCACTAAATACAAAATGGGAAACTAATCAGGAATTTATTCTATAAAACTACAATAATTTTTAATGGAATAATAATGTTACTAAACTATTCCATGAATCACCTTGGATAGGGTTTGGTCATTTAAATCTCTCTGTCCAATCTTGGAAACCTCTCATAGGTTATGTTAAACCTATTAATCCCTAAAACATACATGCATGGATGACACACAGTGAAATAATTCTAGAAAATATTATATTGGAACAAATACCACAACTATGATATACCTATAAAAAAAGTCAAACTAAACCTATGATTCCATATCAAAATGCCCATAAAAATTTCCATAGAATAAAATTTATATAAAATAAACTAGAATGAAAAAAAATACATAAATGGAATAGGAACAACACATATAAATTAGATGTTTTTAACAAGTATTATACTCTATTAGAAAACACATTGTATCTTAAAATTAAGGGATAAAATTATTTATAGGTGAGATATATCTTCTATTAACCCGACCCATATTTAGTTATAAGGGAATCCTTACAAAAACTATACATAAAGAACCATTGAAATTATGTTGGTGTCATGTTCAATATACAAGCGTTCCATGGGTTTGTACCATGGATATAGATTAAATTTATCACATCCCCCCTCATAAATTTTGATGAATCTCTATAATAGTATAATTAACACATGGAATCATGGAATATGTGTGATGAAAAAGCATATTGTAGAAAATATTCCTGTATAATATTATGTAATTTCTAGTGAACCTCCTTAATAACTTCATAGAGAGAAGAACACTAAAATCAAATATTAATGGGTATTCCACTAATGAATCTATGGAAACAAATTATTAAACATGTACATTGATGAAAAATATATATTACTATTACATATCATCAAAAAGACTCATATATTCTTGATTTTTCCACAATAAGTGTTATTTTCATCTCTATATATTTTCCTCAACCAATAATAGTTTTTTTATATCCACATGATCTAATAATTTCATGACATATTTGGAAAATACTCCATCCATTTTTGTCAATTCATTATCTAGAATGAGTTTTCTCACAAGGTTATGGCACCGATAGTTTATCCTTATGTATAACCAAACCGTAACACATTTATCCAATTATTTCTTTCATTAGATGCTTCTTTATAGCTATATCCACTAAGGCGCTACCATTAACTTGATTCTATATGCACATAAGAATGTGCATCATGTGTTAATATCATTCATATAATTAAATATTCAGTATTATTAACAACATTAAATTAAAACACTAAACTATAAAATATTTATCACACAAAAACCCAAATATTTCTACTTTTTAATATAGGCATGTCTGGTAAGAAATATCTTAGGAAACATTGAGGGATTAGAGACCCCATATCCAATCACCCAAAATAATTGGTTAATTTATTAAATTGGTATAAGACACATGTGATATAGTCTAAAATGACCGAATAGTTTAATAATATTAGTAAACTAGATACATATATGAATATCCCATTACATTTGAAAATAAAAAAAATAGATAAAAGTAAAATTAAATATTCTATATCCTTATACTCATTCAAATCTTCATTCTTCATATCTAAGGGAAAGGTTCCAAAAAGGTTAATAACATATTATCATTAAGGGTTATGTAAATATAATGATATCATAAGTAAATAATGAATAATCAATATAGAAAGTTAAATAATTGAAAACATAATCCATTTAATCAATAAATGGGCATGAAATACTTCCATGGATAATATAAATGTAGGAATATCATGTATAATATTATATAAATTCACATTGATGAAAATGAGTACTATTTATTATCATAGTCCCATAAATCAAGATATTTATATTGTCGAGAACTTGTGCTAATAATTTTTCATTTATGGGTTGGTATACACCAAAACCCCATTTAATTTGGATAACTAATTTGTCTCATGCAACCTATTAATGAAAATAGGGGTTATCTAAAATCGAAGCACACACATCACTAAAATTCTAATTCATTACTCATATATTGAATGATAAATTCTATTTATAAACAATTTATCATATCCTGAAACATTCATATTGAATAAAGAATACATAATATCAATTTTTCTATGGGAAATAAAATAAATTTCTAATTAAAACACCACATAAAGAAATTTCAAACTATTTAGGAAATAATTATTTACATCGTAAAAATAATATGGATATTTAAAATATATTTAGTGTGTAATGATCACAATATCATGTATTTTTTATAAGAATTATAACAACCAAAAAAATTACTAAGATATAAGAGATGTCCCTAGATTCATTGAAAATATATGTTTCGAAATAAAATAGCATCCACTAGATAAATAAACAAAAAGTAAGTTAAATATAAAATTAATAATTCATTTATTATTCTTAATCTATTGAAAAAATTTATAAGAATCTTATTATCAAAAAATTATTATGGTGGAGGTAATGTCTATTAGCATCATTTATGTTAAAAAGAAAATTTATTTAGACTATTTGTAAAGAAATTCAAAAAATACCCTTATAAAAAAATTGGAAATATTCATTCCATTCATTTTAAAATGTTATGGATAACTAAAAATTTTCTCAGTTACTAATATGATTAATTGAAATGAATTTTTTAAAAAATATTGAAAAATATGGACAAGGAAGAAAAATATACCTCATTAAAAGAGAATTAAAATGATTTTTAAAAAAACATTCATTAATACGGGTTCCAGGGGATTAAAATTTGTAATAAAATATGGTACCCCTTTAAATATCAATATTATAACCAATTATTGGATATTTGTTAGGATAAATTATAATATTCCTTTAATGAAAATATAATCATTCCTAAAAGAAAGAGAGAATGTAAAATAAATTCTTAATCATTTGGTAACTTTTATATCATAGCCCCTTGAGATAATAAATAGGAATTGAAATATTAATCAGTATTAATAATTAATAATTCATATAAAACATATAAAATACGTATTATATAAACCATTTATATATGAATATGAGCATAATAAAAAATATTAATAAGTGGAAATTGAGACTGAATTTCCTTGAAATGATCAAAACATTGAAGTGATAATTAATAAATTAATAGATAATATGAATAAAATGTAAATAAACCTAAAGAACATAGAAATAATAATTAAAATAATCCATATTCATTACACACATAATATAATAATATCAAAGATAATGAAGAAGTAATATAAACTAATGAAATGAAATAGAGTTTTGAAACTTCGTACCACTTAGTAACATTCAAGTCAAGTACCTGTGGAAGAAAGAATTTAAATATAAAATTAAAATAACCTGTAGTAAGATGGAATAATAATATAACATGTAAATAGGTCGTGTATATACCATAAAAATTGAATTAATGTATAATAACAAATATGACCAAATGGAGAGGAAATTGAGATGAAATTACCTTACGATGATCATAGAGTCGAAATGAAAATTAATCAATGAATTTATTATTTTTATTAAATTTAAATACACATAAAAATTGTAAATAAATAATAATATTAGAAAAATTCATTACATGCATAATCATAGAATATAAATGATAATGAATAAGTAAAGTAACTCTATAAAAAGGAATTGAGTTATGAAATCCCTTACCACCTAGTAACATTAAAGTAAAGTCCCCTAAGATTAAATAATTTTAACATAAACATAAAATACCAAAATATATTAAGGAATAATTATATATAATTTAATAAGTTTTTATATAGACCATATAATATCAACTCATGTATAACTTTAAAATACAACTCAATGAAAGGAAAATGAGACAAAATCCATTAACTCTGGTATGAGTTATCACATAAAATATTAATCTTCTTAAATAATAAGAATATAATAATTATTTACATTTTAAATAAACAATTTAGTTTTTATTATTCCTTTTATTTTACTTAATACCATGTTATATTTAATTACATAATCCATTTGGTTCAAATTGGTTTTTTTATGATACTCAGTTCTTATATAAAAAATAACATTGGTAGCTTGATTATGGTAAAATAGATCATTATTACATCATCACCAGAATAATAATAACTAAATAATTACCGTTTTTATAAATAAATTATAATTTTTAAACCAAATATGAATTATGGTTATGAAAAATTAACTTAATTAAAATCATTGAGAGGGTAATCCCTATATACGCATGAGAAACATTTCCATTTTTTTGATGATCATAATGGAAATAAAAATAAGTATTATTTTATTATTATTTAATTATAATTACAAAATATATATAATAATATTTCATTAAATACACTTATATATATAATTCATGTGACATGGTTAAGAAATCATAATCACATCTCTTCATACATGTGGTAATCCACATGTATGCATGAACAACTTTTTCATTTTTAAATAAGTGTAAATGAAATAAATTATATGATATATTATCTTTATAGAATGATAAATATTCCATTAATAATATATATATATTAAATCCATTATTAAATCTGGACATTAATTTTGGTGATGTAAAATTAATTATATGGGTTTGTGAGGCTGTAGTCCACCTAACACATGAATGACGGTTTTGTTTCTCATTTGAGGGAAGAGGAGATATGTATATGGTATTATATAAACATTATAACATCTAAATATATGGTAGATAATTATTTTATTATATCAAAATGGTTGGCCAATATTTGAATGATAAGAAAGAAGAAATAAAATAGAAAAACTCAATTAAGAACGATACATATTCTTTGGACAACATCTTTAGGTTTATAAAAATATCCTTCCTATGATAGTTTCCTAGTCAATAAAAGTACTCTATGATGTGTTAATTTAAAAATTGAAGGTATTTTTTAGATAATATTGGACAAAATTTCCTTTACTTGTGAACAAAAGAAGATATAAGGTCCCTTTTTATAAGTAAGGGGAGGGGAACTTTTAGGCAATATCATAGAATATTAAATTATAAGAAGTTCATGTTAAATTAAAATACATAAAAATGTATATTTATTAAAATTTAGGATACTATAAGGTTGAAAAGTTTCCATAAAATAAGATTTATACTAGTTTATTTATCATCTTACTGATATCTCTTAGTTTAACCCAGGAAAAACTCATTTTTTCTTTAACCGTAGTGACAATTTTCTCAATATAAATGGCTTATAATATTACTTATAATAGACAAATTAGATCATAAATGTAAAAGGGATGAAATTATATACAATTTATCAACCTAATTTTCCTAATGCATGGTTTCTTGGTTTTTTAAAAAAAATTTAAAAAATATTTAACATAAAATATCATTAATGTCATTTTTACTCTATACATATAATTTCAAATTAAATATAGGAAGATAGTAATTAATTTTCAATATAATATATTTAAAAATCACTAACAAATAATTATTTACTATAAAAATATTTTGGGACCTGAAATCATCTAAAACTATTGCTTTTAATGTTTTTCAATTTTTTACCTTGAGTTTTCTAAACTTTTCACAATTTTTTTCTACAATGGATAAGAATTCAAGTTAACTACATAATCACTAAAAGTTATAAATAAATTACCATAATTAAAATAATTTCATTATACATAAAACAAAATTTAATATAAATTCACCATTTATTTACAACCCTCTGTGGCCACAATAGTTTTATTTAAAGGAAAGATAGTCAAAGTTTGTCTCATTCATTACTTAAATTATTATATAGGTAAATTTCATGAAAATATGACCCATACAAAATTTAATCTATAAAATATGTATATAATGTTCAAAATAAATTCATACAATAAAAATTAATATGAAAAATGATGTAATTATCACTAGTTTTACCCTAGATTATCCTGATTTACCATTTTACCATGATGGCCACTTTTTTACTTTTTACTATTAATTTATCACAAAAATTATGTTTTCCTTATTAAATAATATAAATTATTCTAATTAAAAAATAATTAATCAATTTTATCAAATTCAATTCAATAAATTTATAGAATTTAATTTAAAAAATAAACCTTGAAAACTTGTCTAAAATGAGTTTTCTATTAATGTATTTTTCAAGCATGAGATGATCATACATTAACTCTATAACTAATAATAATAATTATATTAATTTAAATTAATGTATATATCTATATAATATATAAATTTATATTAAATAATTCTTTATTTTCAATTTTTTTATTATTTTAAATAGGGAAACAATATGAACAAAAATAGTATTTAGAAAAAAAAAATTGAAGCTTGAAAAAAATCTTATACCAAAATCCTTTATAAATATTTCTAAAATGTTATTAAGTGTGTTAAATCATACTAATTAATGAATATTATACATTCAAATAAAATTCAATTAATATTTTAACACAAAAATTAATTAATTTGTTGAAAAGAAATGATTGTTTTACAAAAAATTATAGTTTTCACTATTCACTAAAAATTAACCCTATTGAAAAAAATCCCAAAATTTTATACTAAGAGAATTTTGAAATTATATGTTAAAAAAATTATACCCTCTTTATCAAATAAAATTTCAATAAGTTCTACAAATTAATTAAAATATTTTCTCATGAAAATCAATAAAATCTTTTTTAGGAAAACATATTTTTAATGGAGATTACTTTAATAAAAAATGAGTGATCATTTACTAAGAATTTATAAATATATTTATATTATGTAGTAAATTTTTATTTATATTTCTTAAAATAATTAATCAAATTCATACCCATTGATTTAAATCCTTGGTCATAAAGGTATTATGAAAATAATAAATTTCATGGTTCATTTATGCTCGATGTTGTATATCATATATGCTATCAAACATATTGTTCTTATTTTAAAATTTTGGTGTGTTCAATTATCTTTACCTTCAATAAATTACAACATAAAAATTTGAAAAACTACTCATAAATCAATGGTTTGACATTGAATATTTAGTAATGGAAAATCCACAACTTAAAAGGGTTAATCAAACAAGCTACTAAAAAGAGGGAAACTGAAACGTAAAGGTCCTCTCAAATGACATAAAACTGTGTTTCCATATATGATAATAATAATGGGATGTAGAAATATGGACATAGGTGAGATATACAATTTTCAAATAACTAATACATAGTTATAGAAAACATAGACATGAGAAAGTTAATAACCAAAAAATCATAAATCTGCGAAGGGTAAAAGGACTATTGATGAATTAGAAATGATGGTAAAGGTTTAATATATTTATTTCAAGAGTCTATTCATAATTTTGATGGATTATTTCACAAACATTATTAATAAGACAATAAAATATTCAAACTTGATATATTTTTATTCATAAGTATAATTTCATCATTTGGCTATGTAATAATAAATTTCCACATAATTTTTTACTCCAAAAAATTAATATCCAATATGATTTTTTATTATACTTTCAACCCTAAAATTAACTTTTAAAATATAATAAGATCTATAAAAAGTTAAATATATTTCCATCAATCTTTGAATATTTACCAAAACCAAATTGGTCTTCACATTCTATCCAATATAATACTTCAATCTCTAAAACATCAATAGTAACACCCAAATATAAAAACACTTCATTTCATAAGTATATTTCCATAAAACCCTTCTAATATAAATCTGACTGAATTCAAAGTTCTCAAATTTATAAATAAGGTTCTAAAATTTAAAAAATAAATATAACATTAATCCCATGAAAATTTTAAAGTAAATCTAATGGTCACATATAAAATATTTGAATACCTTGTTCAACATAAAATATCAATGAAAACACTTATATAATTATCTAAATGTATATCCATTAAATAAAATAAAATAATATCAAATATGTTCCATTAATATGAGAAATAAAAAAATACCATAATAATTTACTTTATCACTAAATAAATTATCATATTCATGGTCATCAATGGTATGTGGTTTTCTTCCACAATTTAAACTGTCTATTTACCCCAAATATTTATTATTACATAAAAATTGGGAACACATTGAGGGTCATATTTCCCCTAATCTTGTGTTTTCTATAAAATTCTAATTTAAATTTAAATAAATTTTATATATCACCAACAATAATTTTCATATGTTTCCAAATCATTAAAGAAAATCTCTCTAGAACAAAACTTTGATGTCTTATGATTCATAAAAAATATCACTGATCTTACACCTTCTAAAATTTAATTATAAAATACAATTGAATAAAAACTTCAATAAATCCACTATAATAATTATGATCATATAGAAACTTCCATGGTCTAGGATTTAACACTTGGGTTAGGGAATTGACATGGATAATTTTTATGTTCCCCACATATAAAAAATTAAACTATAAAAAATTCATTTCTCTATGTCATTTATTTAAAAAAATAAAACATCTTCTCTATCATTTGAGACATTCCATAGGGATTATCATTTCACATTTTTAACTTGATGAAAACTATGACTTATTTCCTTAGTGTTATCCAATATATGATCTCTCAGAAAAAATTATCCCTTTATTCCTAGGTGGGTCTGATAGTTGGTTATAGTGTGAGATTTTAATCAGATATTATGATAAATAATTAAGTGTAATCACAATATCATTCTCTATAGTCATCAATGAATTTGGTTTTTCATAATTACAGTATTATACATCACATTCTATGTTAATATTTTTACTCCTTATTCCATCCATTGATTAAATCAAAAAATTATATTATGAATAATATTAATCATAGTGGTAAACCACATAATAATTTATAGGATTTCCTAATAATGATACCTTATTATCAATCTAATACACATTAGGTTTAAATAAGGTCATTAATTTTAAACATCTATTAAAATAAATTATAGTGTATCATAAAGAAAAATGAGAATAAACATAAACATATCCCTTTGGAGTTCCAAACCAAATTAATAGTATGTTAATAATCACCATTCACTAGAAGGATGTCCATGATATACACAAATAACTCTTTTTTAGGTTATTACACTAAGATGAATTTGTTCCAAAACCACATCCACTTATAGCATTTTGATAGGTATGTATTACTTGGAAAACAACATAATCTCTACCTTAATAAATTTAGGATATTATTCTATACATATACTTATCTCCAAATTCATTCATAAGGTTAAATCGTATAATATATGTTTTCGTAAATCTAGTTCCCAAATATTCTACTTAACTTTCTCTAATTCCGACTATAAAGACCCCATCTCCTATAGCCCAAATTCAGTGGTTACTTTATTACATTATCATAAGATACATGTTATATCATCCAAAATAAAAAAAATAGTTTATTAGTATTGTTAAACTAGATATATACATTAATCTTCAATTATATTTTAAAATATAAAAAATACAAAATAGTGAAATTAAATATTCTACAACCTATAACTCATTAAAAAAATATTCTTCATATCCCTGGAAATGGAAACAAAATAAGGGTCACATCAAATGATCATTAAGGGTTATGTATAACAGAATCTATCATGAGTAAATACTTCATAATTAATATTGAAAGGTAAATAATAGAAAAATATTCCATTTAATCAATAATCAAGAAAAAAAATGAATCCATGGATAATATCTATGTAGTAATATCATAGATATTAATAATTAAACTCTCCATGAAGGAAAAAAATACTATTAGATTTCATGATCTGATAAATCAGGATATATATACTGTCAAGTCCATGCATCAAGAAGTTTTAATTAATGGGTAGTTATACACTAAAAATCAATTTAATTTTTCTATCTAATTTTTCTGAAGAGACCCGTCTTTGAAAATAGGGGCTATCTATAACAGGGCCCCCAAATCACTAGTTTTCCAATGCATTCCTAATTTATTGAATGATCAATTTAATTAATGAACAATTTTCCTTAATAACACATATCCATATTTAATATATAATATATACTAATAATATTTACCAAGTCAATCAAATATATTCCAATATAAAACATTGTTTTTAAGAACTCTATATGGTTTAAGAAATAATCATATAAATGATACAATTAATATAGATATTTAATATAAATATAATGTCTAATGATCATAATAAAGTGAATGTTTCGTGAAAGGCATAATTACCACAAAATTAATAAGAGATGATAGATGACCATATATTCATTTAAAATATTAGTATTGAAGTAAAATCATGTATATTGGAGGAATAAAGAAAATAGAAGTGAAATGTCAAAACAATATTTTATTTAAAATCATTCTTTTGAAAACATTGAAATTTTTTAGAATATGTTAAATATCATAAAATATTTACAGCAATTGGAATGCTCGTTAACGTCATATATATTCAAAAAATATTTTTACTGTTTGTAATGAACTTCAAAAATGATCCTTTTTGGAAAACAATATAAATATTCACTTTATACCTTTATAAAGATAATGAAAACTAAAAATTTCCCTAATAAATCATTTGAGTAATAAAAATTATATTTTTACAACAATTTTTAAAGATATATACATGGAAAAAATGTACCATATCAAAAAATAGAAATAAGATAAGATTTTTTCATAAATGATTCACTATATGATTCGAGTTAAAAGAGGGAAAAAGTTTGAAGAAAATATGAAAAATCCTTAAATATCCCTTAGAAATAAAATAGATGGATTTTATGGAGTATGGATTATAATATTCTCTCAATGAGAGTTAATGAAATCACAAAAAAAATATTTGAAAAATAAATAATTACCTATTTCATAACTTATAAATTGTAATTCCATGAAAGAATAAAATTAAATTTAAATAATAATAATAATAATGAAAAAATAGTTAATCATATTAAATATTTAAAATTTGTATTATAAACACCATATAGAAGTAAATAGGCACATAATAACAAACATACCTCAATGAAGTGAAAATTAAGATGAAATTCTATTACAAATATGTATCATTGAAGTTAGAATTATCCAATGATGTTATTATGTGCAAATATATATATATATATATATATATAAATAGTGTAAATAAAATATAAAATAATTAAAATTCATTACACATATAATCTTATAGCATCAAAGACAAGTAATAAATAATATAACCCAATTAAATTAAATTAAATTATGAAACTACTTACCAATTGGTTACATTCATGTAACATACACTATGATTAGATAATCCAAATTAAAACATAATCTAACATAAATTATGAAGTATTCTTGAAATAACATGTCAAAAGGAAATTTATACACCATATAAAATTTTATAGGTGTATAATAATAAATATATCCCAATGGAGATGAAATTGAGATGAAATTCTTATTCAATGATCATATTATTGAAGTAAGAATTAATAAATCCATTTATTTTTTGTATAAAATTTACATACTTATAGAAAATTTAAAATAAAACATAAAAAGTCAAATTTCATTAAACTCATAATCTTATATTATCACTGAAAATAAAGAGGTAATATAACCTAATGAAAATAAATTGAGTTTTGAAAGCCTTTATGACTTGGTAACATTTATGTTAATCCCATTGATTGATATATTCTAAATTATAACAAAATGTATCATTATGTATGAATTATTCATCAAATAACATGAAAATTTTATTATGTAAACCATATAAAAAAATGGTGAATATCATTAAAATATGCTTCAATAAAAGGAAATTGAGACGAAATCCCATACATCAGGTCCGGATCATTGTGCATGTTCTTTAACTTTTAGAATAATAAACTTATTTTAATTATATTATATATTAAGAAAAAATATTTTTACTATGAATTTGATTTTATTTAACTCCATTTCACATTAAATTAATTAAACTATTTAGAATACATAAGATATTTTGATGATATTAAGTTTTTATGTACAAAATAACATCAGAAATTTGATTATATAATAGTGGTCGTTGATGCATCATCTACAGAATATTAATCAAGAAATAATTTTAATTTTGATACATTAAATATGATTTTTATCAATTCATGAGGTATGGTTATGAAACATGAACTATTAAACCATCATGAAGACTCAAAGTCATACAAATACATAAGTAACATTTCCATTTTTCAATGACAATGATGGAAAGAACATAAGAAATATTTTATCATTAAAAAAATTATAAATATAAGATAAATGTATTATTATTTATTTAAACACACTTAAATATATTATTCATGTGATGTGGTTAGGAAAATTGAATCACATCTCTTCATAGAGGAGGTAATCAAATCGAACAAACAAAGGATCTTATCATTTTTAAATGAATAGAATGGTATGAAATTTTATTATTCATTATCTAAAAATAATGATAAATATTTCATTATTATCATATATATATATATTAATTACATCATTAAGTCCATTTCTAAGAGGTGGTGATGGAAAAGGACATACATTGGTTTGTAAGGAAGTAGTCTTCCTCACATAAGAACAAAATTTTCATTTCCCATTTTATGGTATAAAATATTGATAATGGGTATGAAATTAACATAAAAATATTTATTAGAATATGGAGGATAATTATTTAATAATATCATAATATATTAGTAGGATTTTGAGGAGATGAGAGAAAAAATAAAATAAAAATACTTGGTTAAGAATTATACCTCTTATTCAGACAAATTCATCAGTTTTATTCCAAAATACATCAAAGCGGGTTTTATAATAAAAAAATTACTATATAAAATGGTAATGGAATTAAGGAATAAATTTTGGTTGGAATTGGCCAAACCAAGTAGTTATTTATGTTATAGTATAATAGAATAGGAGGTTCCCATTAATTTGTGAGAGGTGTGGCACTTTTGAAAATTATTAAAACATTAAATTATAATAAAATCATATTAAATTATAAAACATAAAATGGGAAGGGATGAATTTTTTTTGTAGGATATGGTTTAAATACGTCAATAAAATAGGATTTTGACATGTTTATTTAATAACTCACACTTATCTCTTAGTTTAACTGCTAGTAAACTTATTTTAACCTTAACTGTGGTAACAAAAATTTCAAACTGAAAGGGTTGTAATTTTATATATAAGATTAAAATTGTTTAATAAATGGAAAAGGGATGAAATTTTAGACCATTTAACAACATAATTTTCTTCTTTTATAATTTTTATTATTTTTAAATAATATAATATAATATTATTTGACATCAAATATCTCTCTATTCATTTAATTTGGATTTATGAACATTAGGATAATTTTTAATTTTTAATATAATAAATTTTAACATTATTTATAAATAATTATTAAATATTAATTTATTTTTTAACCATAAATCATTAGAAATACATTACTTCTATTTAAAAAAAATTATTTACCCTAACATTTCCTTTGTTTGCACAAGGGTTGTGTTAGCATTATAGAAGCATTTAATGAAACAATAAATTACTAAAAATGATAAACAAATTACCATCATGAAATTAATTTAATTATAATAAAAATAATTATTAATATTAATTCTCCAATAACTTTTATCCCTATTTGAATAGATAATAGTTATTTAAAGGAATGTTTGTGACTTTTTGTTTCTTTTTACTAAAATTTTTATATAATTTTATTTTATGTAAAATTGTCCCATAAATAATTAAATATCAAAAATATGGTGATAGTAGTTGATAAAATATCATACAATATGAAAGAAGATGAAAAATTGTAGCCTTATCACTTAGTTTTAACGAAGGTTAACTGGATTTACCCTTTTAACATGGCGATAAGTTTTAATTATTTTTACTAATAATTAAGACTAAAAATTATGTTGACCATATTACCTAATATTAATTAAAATGATTTAAAATATGAAATAAATTTTATCAAATAATATTAATTTAAGTTTCATAATTTCATTTAAAAATAAACCCACAAAACATTTCTAAAATATTTAGTAAAGCACTGCATTTTCCATGCATAAGATAATATTACATTAACTCTGTGAATAATAATCAACATTATAAGATTTTAAATTAATTTATATAGATATATAATATGTCAATTTAATTTCAGAAATACATCATTATGGGTTATTTTAATTCATTAAAATGTAGAAAAATTATGCACCTTAAAAATGCTTCAAGATAATTGATTTCTTATACCTAAAAATAAACATATACCAAAATATGGTATAAAGATGTTTTAAAAATAATATAATTGATTAAATATTATTAAATAAATATTATTTGAATTTTAAATAAAATTCATATATTAATAGAAATTTTAAATTAATTAATTCACAAACAAGTAATTATAGTTTTACAAAAAGTTGTAGTATTTACTATGGACTAGAAAATCACTCTTTCCATAAAAAACACAAAATTTACCTCTATGATAATTTTGATATATAGATTTTGAAAATGATATACTATTTATCAAATAAAATTTCGAAATTTTATATAAATTAATTATAATATTTTCCCATGAAAAATAATAGAATAAATTTTTGAAGAAAACATATTTTTGAAGAATAAAATGACATTACTAAAAATTGAGTTATATTTAGTAATAATTTATCAATACATTTATATTGTGGATGAGATTTATATATATATTTCAAAAAGTTATCAAACCTATTCATACTCACCAATTTAATGTCTATGATGTGATGGCCATATTTAAATAATATATTTTTTGTGTCATTTAAGAAAACTGTTGGTTTTCATATTCACTATCAAATGTAATGTTATTAAATTAAAATATTGAGGTGTCACATAGAGTTATTTGAAACATATCCAACTGTTATATCCCCAGTGAAACTACCCAATGAGTATGTTTATTGTGAGTCTTTATAATTCCCAGGGGAAGGTTCATAGAGAGAAAGTTTGTATTGTATTTTTTGAGTTCACATTGTAATCTATAAAACTATTTAGTGGATTGTAAGACTCCATTGACAGATATTAGGAGTCTATTAAATGGTTTGGATTTTAAAGATAAAGGTTATGACTTAGATAGATTGATATATGATGTTGGTGTTGTTTTATAGGCTCTTTCTCTGAGAGATGTGATATAGTATCTAGTGTTCCTAAAATTTTATGAGTAGGTGGTTAATGGATGTTCCAATCAATATGATATTTTTTTGTGATATAATTTTTATGAGTTGGGGTTATAGAATGTGGATGATTATTTCCAAACACATGGGGATAAAATTATTAGGTGAGGGATATTCAATGCAGTTTGATTTCATATGATTTGGAATTATAATTTATGGGTAGAGGTCGATGGGTTTTGATGAGGATGGTTTATGAGATGGAAATACTAGTGAGATATTTTGATTCCAATTATATAGAATAAGTGAGATTATAGATTTAATAATATTATAATAGATATGTTCATAATGATAATTTTAATAGTTATCATACATCATTTATGTGGTAGTTAACATCATTTTTTGTGTAATTACTGACCATGTCAAGTATCTCAAGAATTCATCATTACTCTAGATCAGATGGAATTTAAAATATAAATACCTATAGTGGACATAATAGATTTTGTGATTCATCTATGATGGTGGGAACCTTCGGAACATTGGATATATATGTAAGGTTATATGATTGGGTGAACTATATATGAAAATATTTTGTGCTTCCATAATGACTTTTGCGGTGTGGTATTGTTTCGGGGGTATATAGCTAATATCATAGTAATAAATTGTTAATTATGAAGATGTTTTTGTGTATAATAAGTGACTTATTTTTATCAAACATGATTGGGTATAAGTATGTGGGTTTTTTTTTTGAGTATAATATTTTTTGTATGAATGGTTTATTTAGAGTGTCATGATAATTAATTACTATGAAATCCCAAATTAGAATGATATGGAACATTTGCAGTAGATTCATAATAAGTTGGAATTGATAAAGTGTTGTACTATAAGATTAAAATAATGTAATTATAAATTTAAAATTAAATATAGATTCATCTCTAAGAAAATAATTGATATTTTGGGTGGTCAACAATGACATAGAACATTATGGTTCATTGAAATCGGGTAGATTAAGATTTTTCATTACTTAAGTAGGTACTATTAGAACAATTATTGTTTTAAAATATAATTTTAAGAATTTGGATATCATTATTAGGTGATTTTAAACAAGTTTAGGTGTTTTGGTAGTGCTCAACAGCTATTCGGAAGAGGTCTGAGGGGTACCAGAGCCTGATGCTCAGAAGAAGTCTCTCCTAGGTACCCATTGAGTCCATAAGAAGTATTATACACCCAATGGGTTCAAGGGTTAATAGGTTTCTATAAAGAGGTAGAGTAATGGACTTTCCAGCCTCCTGTATTCAAATCCCACATTAGGGTACTTTCCCTTTTAATAATCTATATAAGGGTAGGTGATCTCCCTTATATTATCTTTTTCTTCCATGTATCCTATGATTGTTGGTTTATTTAATCTTGTATCATCATTCTAAGTGTATGTATGTTTTCATCTTCTTACACTAGTATTTCATCCAATTATAACCATTAATATTATTCAATAGATATGGGACATTTTTTTAAGGAATTTTAATCCAAAATTCATGATAGGGACTAATTATATAGAAGATTTCATATAATGATATAGGAGTTTACGATGCCCATTTATCACCATTTTGAAATATATGTGCTACCTATTGAAATTTTCACGGTATTATTCCAAATATTATTTAAGTATGTGATTTATTGGGTTTCATATTATGAATATTTTTCACAATGGAGTTTTGGATACATGCAATGTCTCTTTCATACATCATTGGTTATAGTTTCAACATCACAGTGTTTCTTGGTTAGATTAAATGAATAAACCTCATTGAATTAAAATGGAAAGAGTATAGTTATAGTAAAATCAAAAAATTACATATATACATGTTACCTAATCATACACTAAATTACAACATCCATTATTATTCCCCTCTTCCTTAGATACATAGCACAATATTATTAATTCCACATTCCCTCTATAACACTTTATTCATTCATAAAATCCCAAAATGGGTTGTTCTTACTCTTTGATTATCAAATATTCCCCTGATAACCTATTAGATATAATCCTCCTAAATATTATACTAACATCAGTATTTCCATAAAAGCATATCCTTCCCCCATTCCTCTTCTCATTATTGTACAAATTTTGTAATTAAGATGTAACCCTCTCGGTGACTTCCAACTCTTCCCCAACCAATGTGTTTCAAATTCACTATACCATTTACAATACATTCCATCTAATAATGTTAATTCTTTTTTTTATATTTTTTATAATATGGTGTTTTAATGCATCTACTTATTTGTAATTATGGAATTTTTTAATCAAATACTTGTATTTTGGTCATCGAGCAGTGTATTTCAATGAAATTGATGACATATTATAGTATTTCAACCATATTTTGTTGTTTCCCCTTAATCTATAATAATTTATGTATTTTTCTTTATTTGATTCCATTTCTCACTTTTCATAAAATTCCCCAAATTTATTTTCATTTGTAGGGTCAATGTGATTCTATATCAAACAACATATTATTTTTTTTGTATTCTTTCACTACATTTTATATCATTTTTTCCCTACATTTTATTTTATTCATCATATTTTAAAAAATAATAATATTCGTCCATGAATAACTCCATTTAAATACTATATGTGATAATATTTTAATTAAATTTTTTTTTAATCAGCCCTGATTGATTATCCCAGTTATTTAATGTGATAAACCGAATTGTTATAAATAAAATTCCCCTTATAGTTTTATTAAATGTATTATTAAGTATTTTGGTTATGGAAATAACATGAAATTATTTGGTATTATTATATCCTATCATATTTAAAATATAATTAAGTATTATTATTGTTGATAATATATCCATTGAACACTAATTTTATGACTAGTGTAGACATATGGTATTAACAAATACAATTGACATAGAAAATGAAGTGATGGATTCAACTAGTGGGATCATACTCTATGAAGCCCATTTATCAAAACATAAAAGGGAGATAGAATCACTATGATTTTATCTTGATCAATCATAATCTTATATCCAACAAATTATGTGATATCGAAACTATTTACGGGATAAGTACATTATCTTTGAGATCTCTGCCCAAACCTTGTATGTCGAACCACCCCATTAAATTCCCATCATCACGCACCTTACTCTTAGGGAGTATGTTAGAATATCAATGGGATACTTATCCAGACCTTATTAATATGAACATTAATATGTATATTTTATATAATAATTAATATATTTTTATTTTATTATTGTTACATTATAAATGATTTTGATTTTTATACAATAAAAAAACTATTTTTACGTAATATTCAAATTCAATTGTGGAATTTATTTTCATGAATTAATTAATTTTTCAAATAAATAATATTTTAATGAGATATTATTATTAAATTATTTTTATTAAATATAAATGAACATATAATTTTTATGAGGTCAAATGTAATTTTTATAAATGTTTGAAAATTGTTATTGTCAAAAAACACAGCATTTCTCAATAAATGTCGAATAATTATTTTAAAAGTTAAAATATATATATTTAAAAAATTATTTGGATAAAACAAATATTATTTTTGAAATAAAAACATTTAAATTATCTAAGGGTTATTTTTTATAATTTTCTAAGATAGTCGAATTTTAGGACAAAGATTAAATTTAATATAAAAATATGGTGTGCATTATAACATCATAATGACTCAAAAGTGATGTAATGAATACTATAAAGGGTATAAATGAAAAAATATATGTTTTTCCATTAAAATAATATTATTTTATATTTATATAATAAATTTTATAAAGCCTTTATGATTTCTCCAAAACCTATAATATATTTTAAGGTTTTATAAATCATTTCATTAAGAGTACAACTCACTTCCAAATCAAAAAGGGAACTATTTTATTAAGTAGGGACATTGGCCTTATAAAATAATTAAAACCACTCCCATTTTTCATAAAACATAGGAAAAATCATGGGAAGTATTATTATTTTTTTGTTATTTTATTATATAGAGTCCAAAACCTATGTTTGAGAAATAATAAAGAATTCCCCTCTCTTTTTCTATATAAACCGACACAAGATCTCATTTTTCTTCATAAAAAACTTATAGAACGTCAATAATCTATCATAACCTCTATAGAATCCTCCAAAGGTTCCCCCAATCTCTCAATAATCCCCTCCCAAGCATTTGGTGTCACACACTCATGTAAGGGATCCTCTCATTCTCCTCAATATTAATGTTTTTGTATTATCTTACGCCTTCTATTTCCAATTATTAATTTTTTTATATGTCTTTACATGGACCTATTACTACCAATCTGATTAATAAAGTATTATATACCCCTTTGTCTCTCATTAATCCATTTTATGAATTTTTATGTGATGTCATTATGCTACTGAAATTTCACCGTGATTTTCCATGCCAAAACAATTGTGCAGTGAATACCATACCCATTTACTATCATGGGTATTAACCTTTATACACTTATAATCCTTTGACATGGGGATTTTATTTATTTATTCTACACTCATTGATCATGGAATAATATATTATAATGAATAAATCCATGTTTTATAATCTATGCAGCACACATAAGCATGAGAATGAAATGAAGGTGATGGGTGTGCCTGTAATTATATAGTGCTCCAATGAAGTGGGTAATGTTTAGTCTCATGAGACATCATGTTGAGATAAGAAGTAAACTTGATTACATTATGGTATTTTTCCCATCATTATGTCTTGGCAGTTATCCATGACCAATATTTATGATGCAGTGTTTTAAGTTGTTGTGAAATTTCCCATGTTGCTTTTATATTATCATGTTATATAATGCATCATTGTTCATGCTTATGATTATCACTAATTTCATTCCCAATTGATATTCCTATTGTCTAACATGTATTATTTTCTTCATGTTATTCAATTTTTATTCCCTTAATGGGCTTTATATCAAACCCACTTCTTATGTATGTCCTCAGGTTATCCTATGTAGTGTTAAGTATGATGGAATATTATGATCATGTTAAATATGTTTCCAATAAATATGATCTATTCATTGTTTGAAGTTTTTATGTAATTCACCTAACAACTAAAGATAGTATACATATCAATATTTGGGTTGTAAAAATTGGAATCTTATGTAATAATCCATGTATTAATATGTAATAAAGGGTGAGGTTGTTATAGTTGGTATTAATGTAAAATTTTAGTTATTTTTTAGGTTAGTATTAGAAAACTATAGCAAAATAATTAGGGATAAAACTAATTATAAGAAAACATATCTAAATTTTTTTAAGTATAGAGTAATTTTTTTATCAAGAAAATACATCCTTGTATGGATACTACAAGTGTATGTGGCTCTGGAATAGATGCACATAGGTGTAAAACATTAAAACACCAAGTTCAGCTAGACTTTACCAGGAATTGTTGCATGAAAACTTGCCTTTCTATACACCACATTTTCCAATCCTAGTGAATATTATTTGGTAAATATATAATCTCATTACAAACTATTATCAAGAGAATAAAAAAATTCTCATCAAATTATTTCTTAGGAAAGATATCATGGATAATATAGATTAAATCATAGAAATTCATAAGATAATGAAATACATGTAATTTATATGTTATACCTTTAATGAAATTGGATTCCCATTTATTTTGTTAATAGTTTAAAAATAATCATTCGTAATTTCCCATTTATTCAAGAAAATGTCCAGAAATAGGAGGAATCGGGTAAACAACCAATGTGATGGGAAATGTGATGACTTCCCAAATGATATGTTGAACCATATGGGAGGCAAGTAAGTCATATTCAGATTATACCAAACCATCTATCAAAAATCGTAATTAACAATGGTAACTTAGTTAAATTCTCAGATAAATCTAGGAGTATGAATATGAAATCTCATGGAAGTTCATCTAATAATGATAACAAGGTAATGAAGAACCAATTTCCTTCATGAAAAAAGTATAGAAGGTGGAACCAATGGAAATGACACAAAGGAACTATGAGATATTTTATGTTTGGAAATTCATATCATAAAGTATCCAATTTCAATAAAAAATGAATAACATGATGCATGGAAACAAATTCCAATCTAAGGATCCATATACAATTTTTTTCATAAATGTGGAGAATTTTGGAATTATCCAAGATAATTCTATATTCAATTAGTTGGGAAGCATGAAGCGTGATAAAAATCTCCAAGAATATAGAATCAAGGAAATTCCTATTCTGATATGGATCACGATGAATGAAGTATATGTAACCTCTACCAAATAATTTTGTATGTCATGTTTTATTTCAATTCATTCCCTATGAAAATATCTTACATGTTTTCCAAGAACATTAATTCACAACATGAAATGATTTTATATCATCAGGGAAAACATATATATTATATATCACATGTTAAATTTTATGAAAATTTTATTCTTGAAAATAATATCAGTCTCCCTTTGGTGTAATTTGATGCAATTTAGGGTATGGATTTTCTTTCCCTATATAGAGCCCACATAAATTGCCACGAGAAGGAAATCGCCCTCTGTATCGCGAACCATCCTCAAATTATGCACAAATGGAAGGATGGAATTAATCAACTTTAGAACCAACGTGTCTGGAATATAAATTATTTCCATATAAGAATGAATATCTAGCTCAAATGATTGAGTCTATTGAATGGATGATCCTTGAAGACATGCCTATTGTGAGGAAATAAGATGAAGTGTTTCCTAAATAATTTCCTTGTCTTACTAGTAGCTGAGAGGTTTAATTTTCAATCGATCATATACATGGAGTGTTATCATTATCCACAATATTGTATACAATGGCTATTTTATAATTTGAAGTATTGAAGACAAAAATATAGGAGAATCTAGATAAAGGGTTTATACACCCACGTTATTCACCATAGGGTGCACTAGTCCTCTTCATAAAGAAGAAGGATGGGTCAGTACGCATTTGCATAGATTATCATAATCTAAAAAATATCATGATATAGATCAAGTATCCTCTACCACATATTTATTAATTTTTCAATCAACTATATGGACAATAATACTTCACCATGGTGGATCCATGGTTTGAGTATCACCAAGTTAGGTTACAGAAGAAGGATATACCCAAGATTGATTTTCATAAATGATACGATAATTATGAGTTCATAGAGGTTCCATTAAGACTCACTAATGCTCCAACATTTTTCATGGACATGATGAATAGAGTATTTAGAGATTACCTTGAATAATTTTTGGTATTATTAATAGATGATATTCTCATATACACCAAAATCATGGAGGATCTTTGTGAGTATATGGGAACTATGTGAAAGACCATGAGAAAGGATAAGCTTTATGACTTTTACAATAGCTATGAGTTATAGTTGAATTAAGTCTCATTCTTAGTTAATATTTTCATAATAAATGGGATTTCTGTGGACCCTTCAATGATAGAAGAAATTGAAGGATGATTGAGGCCAAGATCTGTGATGGATATCTATAGTTTCTTTGGCTTAGCTTGGTACTATCATCGATTTGTGAGAAATTTCTCGCAATTGTAAAGACCTATAACCAAGATAACATTGAATGGAGTAAATTTTGTTTGGAACGATCAATGTGAAGAGATATTCATGGAGTTAAATAAGACTCTTATCATTGCACTTGTACTCACACTACCCACAAGTGAAGAACATTTCACGGTATTCAATGATGTTATGAAGAAGGGCTTAGGTTGTGTATAAATGAAGAATGAAAATGTGATATCCTATTCTTTAATAAATTTGATGGTTTATGAACATAACTACCCAACACATGATCTATAGATGGATATATTGATCTTTTAATTGAAAATTTGGCAGCATTATCTCTTTGGGTATAAGTGTTAAATATATAGAGATCACAAGAGTCTCAATTGTATATTCACATATAAAGAGATGAATATGCACCAATGACATTGGTTAGAGGTTATAGAGGAAAATGAATTCTAAATACACTACCATACTGGAAATATAAATAAAGTGGAAGACACTCTATGTATAAAGGATCTAGAAATTTTATCATTCATGATAATTGAGAGGGATCTGGTATTCTTAGATTTAAAAATAATGGACATGGGAATCATAAAGGAAGGAATATCATCAATCATTTCATAAATGATTAATCAACCATCCCTTTAAGAGAAGATAAATGATTAAAATAGAGATGATGTGATAATTGAGAATAAATTTGAAGTGATAAGAAAAAGGAAATCATTGGAGTTAAAAGTTAATGAATAAAGTGTTGTAAGATTTGGGTCAATACAATGTATACCGAAAAAATAATAAAATAAAGTAACTATTGGATGATTCATATAGATCAATCTTCTATATCAACCTAGGAAGCACAATGATGTATCGAGATAACTGAGAGTACTATTGGTGGGATAACATGAAGAAGGAGATCGCATAATATACATCAAGATGTCTTGTATATTAGCATGTGAAGGATGAAAAGAAAAAATCCAAGGGGATTATGCAACCATTAATCATAACTACATGGAAATGGGGAAATATCACCATGTGAATTTTCAATAGCCTACCAATGAAATAAATATGTGATGAAAAAATGCTATATAGGTTGTGGTGGATCATCTTACAAAAATTTCACACTTTATTATGATCTGGGAGGACATAAAAATGATCAACTTACAAGGATATACATTAGGGAAGTATTGAGGCTGCATGGAACACCAATATAAATTGCATATGACCAAGATCCAATATTTACCACTATGTTTTAGAAGAGTCTCCAACATGATCTAAATACTAAGTTTAATTTCATCATGTCTTGTCACCCTCAAACTAATGGCCAATATGAGTGGACTATCTAGTTACTTGAGGATATGTTGAGAGAATTCTCAATTGACTTCAAAAACGTATGCCACCAACATCTTTCTCTATAGGAGTCCTTATACAATAATAATTTCCACTCATGCTTCTAAATGGTACCCTATAGAGCCCATTATGGGATGAGGTTAAAAACACCTTATTTTTTTGTTGATCTTGGAGAACAAAAACTGTTAGATCCTGAAATTGTTGAGGAAATGGTATAAAATGTTAAGACCATTCAATAACACATCAAGGCTTCTTAGAGTCTATAGAAAAGTTGTACTGACAATATTTGATGAGATGTATATTTTTTTGTTGGAAACATTGTATTCCTCCAAATACCTCTTTGGAATAAATTCATTAGATTTAGAAATAAGGGAAATCTTTTTCCAAGATATATTTGGCCCTTTTTTATCATTGATTTCATTGGAGTGGTGGCCGATCGACTTGTACTCCTTCCAAACCTATATCATATACATGATGTATTACATGTATCCCTCTTAATTAAGTACATAACATACCCCTAACATGTACTCAATCCAAAGTTGGTTCCATTAGAGAAAAATCTTTCCAATGTGGATCAACTGGTAAAGATCATAGATCAAAGAGACAATGTTTTGGGGAATAAGAAAATGCACCAGGTCAAAGTGTTCTATAGAAACCAAAATTTTGAACAAGAAACATGGGAAATGAAGGAGGTGTTTAAATAGAGTTAAAATCGTCTATTTTAGTTTTTAAAATTGAAAATAAAATGGTGAAATATATGAATGGGGATATTGTAATGACATGAAATATTATAAACTAAATTCCCCTTGTTATTTAATTAAATTTATTTTTAAGTATTATGTTTATAGAAAACATAAGAACTTCATTAGTTTTATTATATCCTATTAGATTTAAAATACTGTTAAGGGTCATTTTCATTGATAATATATCCATTGAATAGTTATATTATAACTAGTGTAAATATATGGTATTAACAAATCCCATTGACACATACAATGGAACTGGTGATTTCAACAAGTAGGATCTTGCCCTGTGAATCCCATTTATCAGAGCTCTATTTGACATAGAATCACTTGGATTTTCCTTTAATCAATCCCAATTTGAGACCCAAAAACTTAATAATGAGAAAAACTATTTATGGGGGAAGCTCATGTTCATCAAGATCTTGACCCAAACAGTGTATGCAAAAATACCCCATGAATATATCATTGTCACACACCTTACTCTTAGGGAATTTTTAGTGTATTAAAGGGATGTGTTTCAAGACATTATTTATATGAATATAAATATGTATATTTTTTATAATAATGAATATATTTTCATTTTATTATTGTTACTATGTAAATGATTTTTATTTTAATACAAAAGAACATAAATTATATTTTCGAGTAATATTCAATTTCAATTATGGATTTATTTTAATGAATTAATGTATTTTTTTAAATTAATATTATTTTAGTATAATATTATTATTAATTAACAATTATTTAATATAAACAATCATATAATTTTTATGAATTCAAATGGAATTTTAATAAGTGTTCGAAAAAACTTATTGTCAAAAAACTAGTGTTACTCAGTAAATGATGAATATTAATTTAAAAGTGAATATTTTCAAATTTATATAATTAATTAGATAAAATAAATATTATTTTTTGAATCATAACTTTGAACTTATCCAGTGGTGAATTTTTTATAATTTTTTAATATAGGAAAATTTTTCATAATGACCAAAAAGTGATGTAGTAAATACTATAAATGGTATCCATGAAAAAATTTATTTGTTCCATTTAAAATAATTTTATTTTATGTTTATTTAATTAATTTTATAAAACCTTTATGAATCATCCAAAATGTATAATATATTTCTAGATTTTTAGAATAATTTATTTAATATTGTGACTAAATTCCACATCAGCAAGGGTACTATTTTATTATTATTGGGATATATATATATATAATAATTAAATCCACTCCCCTTTGGTATAAAATATGGGAAAACTCGTGGTATGTTTTTTGGTTTTGTTCTTTTTATTATATAGACTCTAAAACTTGTGTTTGATAAATAATAAGTAATTCCCTCTCTTTTCCAATATAAACCCACCCAATATCCTATTTATCTTAACTAAAAATCCCCATATCACATACTTAATCTTAATTCCCCTCCCTATAGTCCTTAAAAGGCACCTCGAAGCTCTCAATAATCCCCTCCTAAGTATTTGGAGTCACACACTCTAGTAAGGGATCCCATCATTCCCTTCTTTATTAAAGATTTATTATTATCTAATGCCTTATATTTTTAATTCATAATGTTGGGATATGTTTTTCCATATACCTATTACTTACCATATTATGTAAAAATTATGAGATAACCATTTATCTATCATCAGCCCATTTTATGAATTTTAAGAGACACGATTATGCTGCCGAAATTTCACCATGATTTTCCATGCCAAAAAAATTATATAGTGAATATCATACCCATTTACTATCAATGGTATTCACTATTATACACTTATTATCCATTATATGGTTACATACATGTATGTATTCTAAACTCCTTGTTCATGGAATAAAATATAATGATGAATGAATCTATATGGTATGATATATGTGGCACACATAAGCATGGGAATGAAATGAATGTGATCAGTGAACCTATATTTATATTGCACTCCAATGCATAGGGTAATGTTTAGTAACATTGTATGTCATGTTGGGATATGTATTAAACATGATTATTTTATGGTAATTTTTTCATTATGATGTCATGGAAGTTAGACTTGACCTATGTTAATGATGTAGTGTCTTAATTTGTTCCCGCATTTCATATGTTGTCTTTATGTTATCAAGCTTTATCATACCTCATTGTTCATATTTATAATACTCACTAATTTTATGACCCATTGTTATTCCCATTGTCTTACATGTATTAATTTCTATATGTTATTCCATGTTTATTCCCTTACTGAGATTTATATCTCACCCATTTCTTATTTATGTCCTCAGGTTATCCCATACTGGGTTAAGTATGAAATAATATTATGATCATGTTAAATAATTTTTCAAAAAAGATTATGTATTCCTCATTTTTAGTTTTTTTGTAATGTATCTAATTCAAAAAGACATTATACTTCTTGATCTTCTAGGTTGTATTATGTGTAATCTTATGTAAGAACCCTTATATTAATTTGTAACAAAGATCATGGTTGTTATATGTAATTCCAATTACTATTAACCTAAGACTACATAAAAATTCTCTAATTATGTTTTAGTTCCAATAAAATTATTTTTTATATTATTTAGTTATTCCACCAGAACATTTAATTTTATTATTTTATAACTCCTAATATTTTATTTTTATTTAAAAATTAACATTTTCATATATCCCTTAATCATACTATAATTTTCTCTAAAAATATATAATTGTAAACTAATATTACAGGTATTCTTAAAGCACTGAATTAAATGTATTTAGATTCCTAATTTATTTTCAATTTAATTTCAATAAATATAAATGAAGGAATTTCATATTTTAATAAAATATTCATAGGTTTTTATATGTTTCACATGTATATATTTATTATTATATTATTGTAACCCATAAATTGTGTGTCATACACTTTTTTATGATCACCAAATTATGTGACTCACTCGGATGACATTTGTCCAGTTGAAGATAAAAGAGTGTTTCAGTCGAAGAAGGAAAAATGGAAAATTCAAGTGTCACATTAGTTATCACAAACCAATGGGTATAGATCCTTCCAAAAAGTTTACTAATATAGGGAAAATGTGGTGAAATCATCCCACTATTATTAGGCCATTTATTTCATCCACTCATCAAGAAAAGGAAACACTATCCTTCATAAATTTTTTTAGATCCTATTCAAGCCTCACTAAACTCAATAATTATTTAACTATTATGAACCATTAAATCATATTTTATAATTTTTTTATGTGGATATATTTTATCGGGCCTCAGGGAAAATTATATTTGGATAAAAATTATGGGTATTTAATGTTTGATGGAGTTTTTCAAATATTTTATTAGATCATACCTTGAGTGGGTCTACAATTCCATGAATAGGTTCTCAACAACACCATAACACTATATACATTATTCTATGTCATACCTAGCCTCACATTCCCAATAATTAATTCCCTAACTCCATTTTACCTACCTTAATTGATCGATATCACTCCTTTTTATATTTTCCTTGACCCACACATCAGTGCCCAAAGTGATTATGGGTAGTTGTAACACCTAGATGGGAACCCACACAAAGTGTATAATATAAAATTAACCACATTCATCTAATTTTACACATGATATGTGACTCCAATGTGCTTCTAAAACTCATGATCATGTATATCCCTATTTCAAGAACCCACATCTTTATAAATTACCATAGGTTATTTAATAATAAAAACTAAATGAAATATTATAATGTTTCAGTCAACTTGGATCCACACCCAATTTGGTGATTTTTTGTATATTGGAAACATACCAAGATATTAATATAGGAATTGGGTAAAGAAATAAGGTTCATGGGATCCATTATTATAGTATCATGTCCATGACATCATATTTATTGTTTTACCTTGGGTACAGAAAACCTGGGTAAAATCTACATTATCTCCAAATAACTAAGGCACTAAAATTTTGGTTGTCAACCAAATATATATCCACATACTTATGTGATCTGTTTTTTAAAACCACTATCATGTCTACACAATTCTCTCTGGTCAGCTGTATGGGATTATCATTCACTCAAACCACTTATTCTATAAACTATATTTCCAAACCTCATTACTATGAACACCATCTTCACAACCATCCATCCTCGTATCACTATTTATCTAAGATTTATAACTTGGAACTCCATTTACCTAGGTCCCCAACCATGGTGACCCATTCTTTTAGGTCTCATTCTTGGGAACCCCATTCTCCCATGTCACATACTTGGGAACACAAAGGCCCATAACATGGTGGCTTCACCCCTGATCCCCTAGTTGTGACTGTTGAATTTCTATTTCCACTGGATATTGAACTAATCCATATGTAATCTTAAATAAAAAATTTATAAAATAATATTCACATGATAAAGTTTCCAATACGGCTTAGTTATGTTTTGTGTCACAAAATATACAACCCCATATTTTATCTTATATAATAGATTGAGTTAATAAACACATATTATTACACATATTCTTTGAGTATAGATTACTCTATTGGTTACATAATATTCCATGATTCTAAATTAAATTCTTGGATTCTTTATATACCTTTAATAAATATTATCCTCTTCGTTCTAAAAATTTATTTTCAAATTTTTTTTATTTAGATAATCTTGAAACATCCTATCATTTGTAAGACCTGGTCAAACTATATCTAGGTACCTTTCACCTCATAGTCATAGTTGTATTTCATAAAAATAAATAAAATATAATCTACCCTACATAATTTTAAACAACATGGATGTAGTCACAAATTATACAACAACCCAATATTTTCATATATAGATATTACAACTTTTTTATGAAAATTCATTACATTACATAATTACATGTCTAATGATTATAATGGTATAGTGTCGTTTGAGTCTTTGAAAAAAAATAATTGGTCCATAAGTGAAGTACATCATATCCCACTTAGTTCCTCATAACTATTACCATTATTACATGTATCACACATAATACCAATCATCACCCATGAAGAAATTAAACATAACATGTGGTGAGGTCAGATGCTTATTATGGGTAAAAAATGAAATACATTAACAAAACTTGAGTATAGGGATATAATAAAATGAGAATAACATATGAAAACCATACCCTCTATATCAAAGATCAAAATCATTATTCATGGTGTAAATATTAGAAGTTCATAGGTCATGAATCAAAATAAAATAAATAAATATGATCCATGAGATCATAAAATTGACATAATGAAATGATTTTCGAATACACATAAGAATACAAAATAATTTCCATAGTGTATTCTAACATTTTGTAGTTTATCATAGTGTAATGGTTTTCCTCCCCAAACCATAGTAGTCATCGAGGTCCACTCATAAGACTATCATAGTGGACAAATTCCCTTAAAAAACTGGGCTCACTTCTTATTCCAGTCCTATTTATCTAATTATATTTCAATATTTACCCAATTAATTGGTTGTAGATATAGGTCTCACCCATCACATAATTAAAATCATACATAAATGTTCCACATGATCATAATACAGACATCATATCAAAACATGTGAAAGGAAATGGGATTCATAAACATTTTGTCATGGAAAAACCCATGGAAAAGAGATGTGTTTCATAATCATTTCCTCATTTTACCACAACCTAAAATTTAGAAAAATAATGGGGTTTTATAAGTATTTTATCATGGTATAACCCATTGAAGATAAATCAGTTTCAAATATATATTTTTATTTTTAAAAAAACCATATAGAGAAAGAATAATAATGGTATCCCTATATCATATCTTCATTAAATAATAGGTAACATCAATGGATATCATTTTAGAATAAAAATGATTTTGAAATATCACTTAGATCATTTATTGTGGAAAATAACCATTTTCACTTTGAAAATAATTTTTTTAGACTAAATTTTAACAATAAATTTTAATATCCATTTCTTTGAAAATCATATTTCAAACATATAATGGAATCATTAAAACATTGTGTGTTCATGATGGAGGGAAATTTGGTTAATTTTTTATATGTTAAAAAATATTCCTTTCACATATTCAATAAATTCACAATGGGACTTGTTTGTATAATGATGGTAATATTCCAATTAAAATTTCATAAAATTTAAAAGCATTTTCAAAATAACATTAAACAGTCATTTAAGAATAGTAAAAATATTCATTGAATATTTTTTTGTTAAACATAAATTTGAATGAAAAATGGTTTTCAACCGAATATAGAAATAATGATAATTTTCAAAAAAAATGAACTATTGAGTAAATAAAGATGGGAATATAAAGGGAAAATAAGTATTATCATGAAATAGAAAAAGTAAAATAAAATTAATTAGTTTTTTGAGAGATAGATAATTTAATTTCATTATCTAAATCCTAAACATAAACAATTAGGATTAATGATGAGATTGTATCATAAAACCATTAACTATTTGGTATCATTGAATCATAAGTCCCATGAAAGAAAAAAATAAAATGTAAAATAAAATATTAGGATAGTAAATAAATTCACGATAATAAATTTCAAATGTGTTGTATATACACCTAATAAAATTATATAGTTGGATATCATAACATATATCCTAAAGAAGAAAAATTTAAACCAAGATCCTTTACCTTAAGTCTCAACTTCCATCATAAACGTTTGAAACTCTTGTATAATAAATTTTTGTTTATTATAAATCAGTTACAGAATATTTCTCATATTTATCATACCATATATGATTTACCTATGAATTTATATTACACATTTATCAATAAATCATTGTTAAAACCACATTTCATGAAATAACTACTTCGTTTATCATATAAGTTTTAGTTTCTAATTTTTTACCCTTTTACTTTAATCATGGTTTCATCAACTCCAGAATTTTAAAAATTAAATAAATATTATATATATTCCTTATATATTTATTTATATTAATAAATTAAATTTATATATAGAAAACGAGTTACAAAATTCATGGAGATGGTAATTTGTAAGTACATAGGTACATTATTTCCATTTTCTCGATAGATCGAAACAAAGGAAAATGATTTATAAGAATTAAAAATTAATTATGATAATAAATATATATATCATATATCAATTAAATTTAATCTTATTACCTTTCATGTAAATCTTTAGTCAAAAATGAATCACATTTCGTCATGTAGTCCACATACACAAGATAAACATTATTGTATCCATATATAATAGAATGTAATAATTAATATATGATATCATGTATCCAAAAGAATAATAATATCATAAATGAAATATATTAACAATAAATCTATATCTATATCTAGACCTAATATGTTGTGATGGAAAATTAATAACCTCGGTTTTTGAGGTGACAGACTTCCTTACACATGATCGACGATTTCATTTCCTATTTTAGGGAAGAGGAGAAATATTTAGGTCATTACATTAAAAAAATAAAAAATTATTCTATATAAGATAATATTATTATTATATTATCAATTTTTAATAATATTTGAATAATGTGGATGAATAAATAAGAAAAACCTATATGTTTATGAATTTAACCACTTCTTCTGGGAGGCTCTTTAGGTTTATACCAAAAGTCTTCTTAAGAGGTTTCCTAAAAGAACTAAAAAATCTTGGATGAGAGTGGTTAAGTAAGGAATGGAATAGGGTAGTTATAGTCTGAAATAAATTATAATATAAGTGTGAAGTTGATATGAGATGGTTTTCCATTTAAAATTGGAGGAGAGGACATACAAGAAATCTTTTAAAAGAATAAAGTGAAAAAATGTTTTTTACATTCAACAAGGATCCATAATGGGTTGTCATAAAATAATAGAGCTTATAAGGTCTAAATATATATATATAATGTGGGTTTTTATAATTTTACGTATTATTTAAACCCTTATTATTTTATTTCTACCCCTGGTAAACTCGTTTTACCCATAATTACAGAAATTAATTATTAGTATTTTCATAATTCATTATTTTTAAAAATTAAGTTGAATTTATTATATGATATTAAAAATACTGATTCAAAATATGTAATCAATTTTTCTAAATTAAATTCATAAAATAATTATAATTTAATTTAAAATTAAAATCACATGCATGATAAAAAAGATGGTTTCTAAGGAGAAAAGTTCCAAAAGATTAAAAAGTTTCATTACTATAAACGAAGGATATGCCAATGGAAATTTTCCAATGATTTTCATAAATTGTTAGAATAGGGATCCTTGCTTAATAGTTTCACCAAACCATTGTAATATAAATTTTAAGATGGGTTTTACCCAATGGTTTTATCAAACCATTGGGATATGTGAATTTTAAATGGTTTTTAACCAATGGTTTTATCAAACCGTTGGGATAGGTGAGTTTTATGAAGGCTTTCCCAATGGTTTTTTAAATTTCTAGTAAAGATTAATTTTCCCAATGGTTTTTTAAAACCATTGGGAATGTTTTCCCCTAAATTTTCAATAGATCCAATCCCACATCCGCGTGATTGCAGGCCTATAGCCGAGACCTAAAGCAGAGCTATATCGCTCAGAAAATTATTCCACCAGATCCATATTCAATCCAAAAATTATTTTGTTCTATACTTTAAATATGTAATTAATACCTTAGGTTTAATGTTTTTCATCTTTTTTTTTTGTTTTATGTTTTGATTTAGCCTAAAACTGAGGTCTGTGCAGTATGGTATACCCAACAATTTCGATTTTATTTTTTTTCTATTTTTGTTCTACACTTCAACTATCATGATTGTGTGAATAAAATTTATTTGAAGTATTTATAGCCACTCATTTGTATAGTTAGTGAACCATATGAATGGATTGGGGCTGGTTAGGGTAGGGTTGTAGGTGGTTTTCCATTGTTTAGCGGGGTGATATGGTAGTTTCTATGGACTTTAGTTTACTTTATCTTAACTATGTATAATTTTATGTTTTTATTTATTTGATTTACTTTGAGCCTATAATACTTATTTATCATATGCCTAAGGTTAATTAGGTTGTTTACATGTAAACCATCATACTATAAGAGTCATATGGATATATTCTTAAGAATAATCAATGTAAATTCTTATTGGATATGTTATGAATTAGATAAAAGGATTTTTATAAGGAATTATAATATTTAAAGTATTTAACATTTGGGGTGGCTGTGCAGATGGGGGTGAGGTGGGGGGTTGTTTAGGTGGGGGGGTTGTATAGGGGGAGTCTACTGGGGTGATGTGGGGGTGTACAGGTGGGGGTGGGGTGGGATGTGCTGATGGGGGTGGGGGGAGGGGGTTGTGTAAGTGGGGGTGCAGGTGGGGGAGGGAGGAGTGCAGGTGGGGGTGTGTAGGTGGGGGGGATGTGCATTGGTTGAAGGGGGACTTGCAGGTTGGGGTGTGTAGTGGGGGGGAGTCTGTTGGGTGTGAGTTGGGGGGTTGTACAGGTGAGGGTGGGGTGGGTTGGGTAGGTGGGGGTGGGGGAGGGGGCTGTGAAAATGGGGGGTGTAAGTGGGGGGTGGGGCTGTGAAAGTGGGTGGGGGGAGGGGAGTGTGCAGGTTGGGGGTGGGCTAGGTAGGTGGTAGTCTATTGAGGGGTGAGGTGGGGGTGGGGGGCTATACAGGTGGGGGTGGGGGAGGGGGCTGTGTAAGTGGGGGGTGCAGGTGGGGGGGTGGGGGTTGTGCAGTGGGCGGATGGGTGGGGGTGAGATGTGGGGGTGTGCAGGTGGGGCTGATATGCAATGTGCAGGTGGGGAGGGGGGCTGTGTAGGGGGAGTCTGCTGGGGGTGAGGTGGGGAGGGTGGATATGTAGGTGGGAAGTCATCACTTCCATAGTTCACCAATAAGCACTAGAAAGTCATCACTACTAGAGATTTGGATAGTTCTGAGGCCTCTTTGGTTTTGGTTCTTGTCTAGTCATCTTGATACGTAAGGCATCACATGGTATAAAAGTGACATCAACTGTATAGGATGAATTCGTTCTCCCACAACACATTCTTCTAGAAAGAATATGTCCTTGGAAGGTGGTGGGAGCCTTTTAGAATCCTTTCATACAGAGACCAGGGGAGGAAAATCTCCAGATATATCCAGCTAGACTAGGGACCTACTACCATATGTGCATCCCATATTCATAATCCTACCTCTCCATGTAGTAAATGAATAGTTATTCTATCTAGACTTCACCTTCTAATGACATCCTAAATTTAATTCATGTTATGATGAAAAAAATATCAAGGAATTCATACAACTTCATATAGGAAAACACCCTTAATCATCATGCCATGATGATGAAAATCCTTACAAACTAATTAACATAAATCATATCTTTCCTAATAACTACCTATAGATATTCAATAACTCATATTCCTTCCACCAGAATTGAATTCCTCAATATTTTCCCAAATGAAAACTTGATAACATCATGTTATAGAGTCACCAATCCTACTAAATTGATTTTCACTAAAAAATAATGCTCTAATCCTTAACACCCATCGTTTGTTTTTCAAAACATGAATAACAACCCAATTAAATCTCATAGCTCTCAGTCACGCCCTCGTAGACATCCCACCACCCTCATGGACAGCCCGTACCCCCTGGACAGCCTCCCACCCCTGTGGACAGCCCTCCCACCCCCGGGACACCACTGACCCCCTGGACAGCCCCCCAACCCCCTGTACATCCCCCCAACCCCCCTAGACCCCCACCCCTGTGGACAAACCCCCACCCCTGTGGAGATACCCCCACCCCCTGGATACCCCTTACCCCCTTGGATAGCCCCTCCACACCTATAGATAGCCCGCCCACCCCACTGGACACCCCCTACCCCTGGATAGACATGCCCGCCCACCACCTTGGGCACCTCGTACCCCCCTGGACAGCCTCACCACCCCTGTGGACTACCCCCCCCCCCAGACATCCCCCCAACTCCGTGGACAGTCTTCCCACCACCCTAGACAACCCCCCACCCCCCCCCCCACCCCCATGGACAGCCCACCCACCTCCTCACCCCCACCCCTGGACACCCCCTACCCCCTCGATAGCCTTACCACCCCTGTGGACACCCCCCCCCCCCCCACCACCACCACCATGGATATCCCACCCACCCCCATGGACACCCCTTACCCATTGGATAGCTCTACCACCCTCGTGGATAGCCCGACCACCCCCTGGACACCCTGTATCCCCTGTACAACCATGCCACCCCTGTGGATAGCCCTCCCACCCCCCTGAACACCCCATACCCCCTAGATAGCCCCCCAACCTCATGGATAGCCTACCCACCCCCCTTGGACACCCTCCACCATCACCCCCCATACACCCCCACCCCCCAAAATCCCCCTAGACACCTTGTACCCCATAGACATCCGCCCCCCCACCCCACCCCCTTGGACAACCCACCCCCCCACCCGCCAGACACCCCCTACCCCCTGGACATCCCCACCACCCCTATGGACAACCCTGCCACCCCTGTGGTCAGCCTGCCCACCCCCTAGACACCACTGACCCTTGTGGACATCCCCCACCCCCCGGGATAGCCACCCACCCCCTAGACCCTCCCTAGACACCCCCACCCCCTGGGAATTTTATGTGATCACTCAAATAATCTACTAAAATATTAAATTTTTTCGATCTAAAATGTACTCAACTCCTGAATAATTATCCTCCACAAGTGTACATGATCTTGTACACTCATGTATAGTTTTTCAAATATATTTTGATATAAATATAGTATTTTTTTGTTTTTTATATAATTATTCTCATATAGAGTAGTGTGTTAGTTATGGTTTCATATAAAGTGCACCATTCTCATTTGCTTAAATATATTTTTTATGAAACTTCAATCTTATTGAATTTCTTTTGACGAAATGACGTATAATTTTTTTTACAGAATGGATAGAAGTTGGATGTAGGAAACCGATCGGATCTCAAGCGATTTTTAAAACAATTTGGAGAGCTTTTTAGATTTTTCATTTCACAATGCTTCATATAGTGGAAACATACACCGCCCCTATTACAATTGTGTTGGAAGACCTTGGTTGATCCGTGAAGAATTCAGATACCACATAACCAAATATGGTTTTCAATCAAACTACTCTGTGTGGTATCACAATGGGGAGAAAAATAAATCTCAAATTTCTGATGATCCAAATGAGAGGAATGGATTGGATAATTTATTATATGACTGGTTTTCGTTTATTCATCATCATGAAAAAGAAAGGATTCCAACCCAAAATATTTCGATATGAGCGGACATGATGCATCTAATGAAAATGAATATGTTTTTAGGGTGAAAAAATTGAATGATGCTGCCATGACTCTAATATATTGAAAATGCGGTAAAATGGAAAAGATGGAATTTTTAATCATATTGTTTCATGGGAAAACTATGTATGGGATTTCTAATACTTCCATCGATTAAATTCTTACCTTATTGAAGGACTTACTTTCAGATGATGCAGATATTCACTCAAACCACTATATGGCATGGAAGTTAGTTGAGGAACTTGGATTTTCAAGAAATAAAATTCATGATTTCCCAAATTATTGCAGTTTATTCTGGGAGGAAACTGCTGAAAAAACTATTGTATAAAATGGGCACATCCCACTGGAAGCCAAAAGCTGATGGAACACCATCTCGTGTCCCATAGAAAGTAATGTGGCACTTTAAATTGATCCCCAGACTCCAGAATCTTTTTATGTCTAATTAAATATCAATAAAAATGTAATGGCATGATACCGAGATAAAGAACACTAATAATGAGTTAGTTCACCCTAAATATGGATTTTCATTGAAGAGATTTGATGCTTGAAATACTTATTTTGTATCTGACATGTGTAATGTGATGTTGGGTCTTTCATGTGATGGTTTTAATCTGTTTGGGAATATTCTTACGTTTCACAACACATGGCCGGTTTTTATACACATTTATAATCTTCCCCAATGGTTGTGTATGAAAAAACCTTTCACTTTCATCAGTATACTCATATCTAGACCTTCTGATCCTAGAATTGATATAGAAATATACATTCAAACTTTAATAAAAGAGTTGAATCTTCTTTGGGATGTGGGTGTGTGCACATAGGATTCTTGTTGGAAAGACATATTCCATATGTGTGTTGCGCCAATGTGGATGATCGATTCTTTTCTTGCTTATGCAATGATGTCTGGATGGAGCACGAAAGGAAAACTATCATGTTTTATTTTTATGAAGAATACATGATCCAGAAGACTAGAACATCTTTGTAGTTTCAGTTTTATGGGACATCGACGATTCTTTCCAATAGACCATCCATATAGAAATAATCGTCGAAGATTTGACAATACCATGGAGACCGATGATCCACCTCAGTATATGTATGGAAGTGATGTGCTTAATGAATTGAAAGATTTCAGTTTTTCATTTTGGAAGGGTTAAATGAAATCTAGAAAGAGAAAAAATGTTTCCACTGAAACCTGTTACAATTGGAAGAAGAGAAGTATCTTCTTTTATTTTCCTTATTGGTCAACAAATTTGTTACGTCATTTCTTAGACATAATGAAAATTGAAAAAATATATATGTGAAATATTGATTTCAATTATTCTAAATGTTAAGGGAAAGAAAAAAGATGATTTACAGCCTCAGCGTGACTTGTTGGATTGGGGCATCAGACTATAATTGCATCATGTGTGTATCAGTGAAAATAAATGGAAAGTTCCATGTGCATATTATGTGATGAAACCTACAGAAAAAAAAAGAAATTTCTAGAAGTACTAGAGACTATTAAATTTCCTGATGGATTTCAAGAAACATACCTAAACGGGTCAACATAAGAGAGTTGAAGTTAAAATCTTTGAAGACTCGTTATTATCACATCCTTCGACATTATTTGATTCCAATAGAAATTCATCATCTTTTGTCCAATAATGTAAGGGTGGCTGTTATTCAGTTGTGTCATTTGTTTAGAGATATTTATGCTAAGAATTTTTCCAAGTCTTTCTTGAAAAAAATCTTGGCAGATTCCCCATTAATTTTTTTTCAGTTAGAGAAAATATTTCTTCCATCATTTTTCACAAGCATGTTGCATCTAACTGTCCATATTTCAACTAAAATACTTTTCAGAGGACCTATTTATTTTCATTGGATATATCCAACTGAAAGAAATATGTACACATTAAATTCTTATATTCGTAATAAGAATAATTCCGAAGGTTCTATCATGAACGGTTACTTGGCTCAAGAATGTATGGATTTGTGCTCTATGTATTTGTATGATCTTACTACAAGAATGAACAGACCAATGAGAAATGAAGAATAATAGTATGATCAAAACGAATGTAACGCCCCGACCCCATAAGCCCAAAGTAGGTGCATTATTATGTATCATTGGCATGATCACAAAAGATCAAGTCTCGAAAGACCGATTAGTTTAATAGACTTGAAATTACTAGATACATTCATAAGTTTTATATTACAACATAAAATGGAAAACTACAACAACATTGTATAGAAAACACTGAGATCCCATAGAATATCCCTGTAATTCAGTCATAATATACTTCTTTGCGTCCTAGGAAAAATAAAACATAGAAAGGGGTGAGGTCAGATGCTCAGTAAGGATAACAATATAGTGGAAACTTTCATAAATAAACATAAACATTTAAGGCAATGTATAAGACTAAAACAAAAGACTTTTAAACTTGAACTTCAGCATAATATGCCAAAGATAAAATCAAATAATGCCATTTACTTATTCATATGGATATCATACTACTCGAATAATCACATTCAATATCAATAGCCACTTTTATAATGATGGAATTCATAATGCGAGACTTTCATAACCACATAGTCAAGGCCTTGTGCCAAGACTACAAATATGATTTTGTCAAGGCCTTTTTCCAAGACAATAGTTTCTCTCATGAGACCTACCAATGCATCGAGGAGCTATAGCAGGCTCCACACGTCACTTACTAAGTCCAATGAAGTTATCATATGAAAAATTAGAAACATAACATAAACATTCTTATTAAAACTAGCATATGAAATGTCAATACTTTATCCACAAACCATGAATGGTATAAAAATAGCACATCCACAGTCAAAAATAACTCATTCAATACAAAATGGAATATTGTATTGTAACAGATTAACCTCAATCAAAAATAATGAAGGATGTTGATATAGATTAAAATAATCATCACAACTATATGAGAGAAATATCCCCCTTTTTCTTGAAAACATTTAAAAGTCACACTATTTTTCAAGAAGCTGTTTAAAATATATATTTTTGAATCATAGTGTCTCATACAAATTTGAAACATTTAGAAGGAATTTTAATTTTAAAACTTTAATTTCCATATAAATAAATACTTAAAACCATTTTTAAAACATGGACATTAATGAGAAAGATTTAGAATAATAAATCTTTAAAACATTTAAAATGATATTTTAGTTAGAGTTCCTAACTAAAAGAGAGACACTCAAATACAGATAATTGAGGTAATCAAAACTTTATAATAGCATGAGAATAAATGAATTCATGATATACTATGTCAATTTATATTATATACACCAAACAAAAGTGACTTTGTGCATAACAACAAAGAAGACTTAATGGAATGTAAGTTGAGATAAAATCCCTTATAAAGACTGTATCCTTAGGTTAAAGATAAATCAATGACATAATTATTTCTGAAAAATATAAATACACTCAATATTATTGGATATTCAATGTAAATCAATCAGAGTACATTCAAACATATTCTTGTAAAAATAACACCAATGAATTGGATGTTAAACTCAATGAATAGAGATTGAGTTAAAATTACTCTTATCAAGTTCATATCGATGACTTAAGGATTTATAAATGGATTTATTATGTGTATAAAATGTATATCCATAGAAAGGGGAGTGTAAGTTACTACATAAGTAAATAAATTGTGATTTCACATATAATCTTGGAGTAAAGTAATCAATGAAGTTTGCGTAAAACCAAATTAGTGGAAATTGAAATTTGAAATTCCCTTACTGATTTGGTAACATAAGAAAAATACACCCCATGAAAGAAGTATCATACAATGAATATGTAAATACCCATAAATTAAATTATATTACAAAATGAATACAATCATGGGATGTATATACTCCACACAAAAGGAAATAGTGGCCAATATAGCATAAATCTCACGGGGATAAAAGTGAGATGAAAAACCCTTACTTCATTGTAATCAATCGATTTGTATGAACAAAAGTTAATAACCACCAAATTAATCTTTAATACCATGAATATAAAGAGAATAATGATAATATATACCAATTTTAAGTACACAATACAACACATGCAATAAATAAGTGGCAAACAATGGAAATTTTTCGAAATTAAAAGTGAGATAAGAAACCCATTACTTTGTACTTTTCCTTGGTCGAGGGTAGTTTAACCTCCTGTATAATGGTGAAATAATTTCTATTAAATTATACAAGAATTATATACATTTATATTATATCATATATGATCTTTTAATATTGCTTTGTTAATAATATCTCAGTATTATCGTTGTTTTGGGTGTTAACAGATTCATTTTCCTTTATATTCTTTGTTATGTGAGTCATATTTGTTATGGATGGGATGTATCTTATTCATATACAGAACAATATCAAGTCTCTAAACATTATTTTTAATCATCAAATGAAAATTAGTCTTGAATAGATACGATGGGGAATGAATCTCATCGCGTTCGTGGAGACGGTAATCTATACGTATGCACGAGCGAAAATATCATTCTTTTGATATTAAAATAATATATAATTGGATGGAATATCATATATAAAGAATCATTATCATGTTATATTTCTTATTTACATCAATTAAACATCATTATTATACCCATCCAAATAATAATTTATTGAATAACAATTACACCACAATGTGAAGACGGTATGTCGTACGTACGCACGTATGGTGACATGTCATTAAAAGGATGGATAGAATAATTAATATGGTTGTAAAATATTTATAATAACATCAATGTATATAGAAGATACTGGAGTTATTATTTTATAATGAAAATAACAAAGAAATCGGAAGTGGAAGAAGAAAGGAACTTGAAAGAGGTGATGAAATATTTACCTCTTCTTCGGGTTCTTCCTTTTGATTTGATCAAAATGGATCCTTAGGTTGGCTTTATGACTAAATTAAGGCCTCTAGGATGGATTTAGGACAGTTTAGAGGGTATTTGGGTAGGTTTTGGCTGATAAAAATGGATTTGAAGGTTTGAATTAGAGAGAAGGAGGAGTGCCCTTTTATAAGAGGGGTGTGGGGCACCTTAGGAAAAGCTAGAAATATTATTTTATAATAAAATCATTTTAGATTTCTAATGGATCCAAAATGGATTATTTAAAGGATATGGTGGGGATCGGTCAAAAACCACTCAACCAATAGGTTTTATACAGTTTTGGGTCACTATATTAACTTTATCTTTTTGATTTAACTCTTAGTTAAATAGTTTGACATTTACCATGTCTCTTTGTATTTTTATATTATATGGTTAATAAACTTACTATATACTTCCAAGAGAACCCTAAGTGGTTAATTAATGATACACCTTTAATTATATAATTCTTTTTGCCAAACCATAGATTTTTAAGAATAGAATATCAATTAATAATATAATATTTGTTTTAAAAACTCTTTTATGTCAATTTTGACACTATTTGGTATTTTGTTTTTGCTAAATTCATAACAGCATTATTACTTCGAAAAAAATTCATCTAACCAACCCTAACATGTCATATTAACCTAAAATATTAGTTTAACTCATAAAAAGTTTTAAATTACATTTATTTGGATATTTATAATATCAAATGTTTTAATATTTCATTAATTAGGTAATTACTGTATCATCATTGTGTCATAAATAAATTAAATTATTTAATGTCAAAAAAATAAAAATAAAATACCATTATATAGGAAATATTTTTATCTTTCTAATTAATTTTTATAATTGAATTTATCTTATGTATAACCATATATTAAAAATGGTTTAGTTATTAAGCATTGAATTTAACGCTTTTAACTCTTCTTTGAATTAAATAATAATAAATGTCTTAATCTAATCCAAGTGGACCTAAAGGGTCATATTTTATTCCTGAGGTTTTTTTTTCGAATTAAACTTATCCAATAGAATTATTACATGTTTTAGGGTAATAATAATATCATTTTTACCCTTAATTACCCTATTTACTTTTAACCGTGGTAAATAAAAGTCAAAAGTTACTATTCACCAAAAAATTATATTTATTTTATTGAACCACATTTTACTTAGTGATATCAATCGTGTCTCTCAAAATTTTGAAATTAAATTCACAGGAGTGGTAAAATTAAGTTTTATTCAAAAAATTTAATGCTCCTAGGAGGTGGGTAAAAGACGGTTAAAAAGTTCAATAAAATATCTATATATCTAAAATTATTATAAACTGACTCCAATGAATTACATTGAACATATATACTTATTATGTATCTATTTTGACCTAAATTAAATTTAAATAAAATAAATAATTATTTAAATAGAAATTTGGTTTTAAACTATAACTTAGTGTTTTCACTATTCATCAAAAACTGAAAGTTTTAAGAAAAATACCAAAAATTCACGGTAAGATAATTTCGATATTACGAATCCAAAAATAAAGACCATTTTGAAAGATAAAATTTATAAAATTTCAAAAAGTGGGTAATACTATTCATAACGGCTAGTTTGATTGGTCGTGGTGTGTTAGAATCTCGAAGTTGTGTACAATTCAAGCTATTACATTATTCAAAGGGAAACATACCATGGAAACTTGGGGTGTTACATTCTTCCCCCTTTTGGAAATTGTATCCGTGTAATTTTTAAAATTGTGCTTGGGAAAATAATTTAAATTCTCACATTGGAAAAAGATTCAATAAAACTATCACTTTGAAAGAATGAAATAGAAGTACAAAGGTCACCCGGGATAACCCATACTAGGATTACATGTAGGAAAATATGGATATGTAAGATAAACTAAGTGTCAGGTTCTGATGAAGAGGGATAGAAAACATTATCTGGAGAAAGTTTACAACAAGAAAACCACAAAATTTTGATGGGACAAACGGTCATTAGTTTCCATGTAGGAAAAGTAAACGGACAACATTTTTCTTGTTTTAGGTTACATTTCATAAAGATGGGAAATTTATTTATGAGATTGACTAAGAACATAAAGAGATATACTTACTTTTTAAGTAGAGTTTCATTCCTTAATAAATTTATACCACTAAATCATTTTTTCAAAGGATGAGTATTCAAGATGACGTGGTCACACTGGAAGATCTAGAATAAACTTCTAGAGAATGAAATGATCCATAAAGGATAAACTATATATTTACCTTGTCTTTATAGATTAATCAAAACTAAAATGGTTAGTACAAGATCAGATGATCCCCCAAAAGGATATTCCTTTAGAGAAAGAAACACTAATCTTAATTTCTAAAATTAAACCAACAATACCCCAAAGTTAAATAAATACCATTCAATAAACAATTTTCCTTAAAATCATTCAATATAATCCAAACTAATATTGAAACCCAAAACATATAATAATTTGGTTATTTATTCTTCCACGTTAAATTGTATCTCCAAATGACGTTGACTACTCTTAAAGTCACATACTTAAAAGTAATTAACCTAATCACATATTCTCTATTATAGGTTAATTATTTCCATAAACAACCCAAATCACTATAAATCCACAATAAAAACATATATTAAAATCCACCATTACTCCTCAAATGAAATCTCATAGTATTCTATTTTCCTTAGGCATATAGTGTTCCCAACAGAGCGAACGTCTTCCAAAATAACATTTGTCACTTAATCACCAAATAATTTTTCTATACTAAGGGAATTCATTTGGTAATACATAAGATCGCAAATCAACTTATTACTGATCAATAAAATCATTTAACTAAAAATAAATATTCACACTAACTAGGTAATTCACATAGTCCAGTGGTAGGTGATAAATCTCAATCGCACTCTGGTTGTGGGTTCGATTCCCACCGCTTTGTTCGACGCGACAGGTTGTCCCACGGTCTACATTTTTTCCTTTTTAAAAAACTATATTTTATAACATTACCAAATGATATAAATTCCTCAAAATAAACATAACATAATTTAACCACAAATTTTATCTCATACCTTGCATTTTCATTCCAAAATATAATAACTTGTAATTCCTCAAACCCAATGATCATATAAAACCAAATGGTTTTTCATAACTATATCCACAAGAGAAAAGATAATTATTCCTCAAATATCATTTTCACATGACAAACTGTAGGGTTACAAATACAAGAGAAAATTACTCCAAATTAATCCCATCAACAAGGAGAACTAATACTTTTAAACATTTCTCCAACCATTTATTTCCACATAGCTTCTTCTTTGACCAAGAAAATATCCTATAGAATAGGGAATTCACTCGAGTAATGGCTAGGTCCCCTAAATTTACAAAAAATGACTATAAATGGATTCTTGGGATCATTTTTATTTTTTTCCATAGAACTCTTTATTTTTGCTCGGCAATTATTTAATTTATATCCTTTCCCACACGTAAAACATTTCTTTGTTCCATTAAGACACTTTCATGGGTGTCTCCTTCCACATTTCCTGTATGATGGAAATTGAGGATTCTTTTCTCCACGGTCTCCACTATTGGAGCTCTTATAATTCATCACCTTTATCTTCTTTGTTGATTCTGGTATTTGGTTAATATATATGTTTTTTATCATATTTTTGGAAAACTGATTTGGCATGAACATGATATCTTTTACGCCTATCAACATTCCATTTTTTTCTCATTTCCACCACCATTCCCTCCTTTTACATCATACTCAAAGCTACTATGACTTCCTTGGAATCCATCCATAGACTAAAACTAAAATGCTTAGTGTGAGTATTAGTAGTCATAAAATCATTTAGAGAATATCATGACACCATATTTTCAATTTGAAACTCCTTATGATTAACCAAGGTCATTTATTTTCATCTTATATTAAAATCTATCAAATAGGTTTGTAATGAAAATGTAATTATCCTAAGAATATCCCCCAAGAGTGTCATAACCAAGAGTGCAGCAAGGCCCGTTGTCGTGCACCAGTTCCCGTTCGAGTCTAGCTCAAAGTAGTGTTTTTGGGTTTTACCACTAGATACATCTCTACCAGATCTGCCTCTACCTGCTCGTATCCAGACAGGGGTGCATTGCTTGGAAAACTCACAAAATCTCTACAATACCAAAATTTGAGTAATTTATTCTATACTAATCCTCAAATTCTATCTTAGGGCTATGTGATCTAATCATAGTTTATCTAAATCTAGTTTAAAAGGTTTGTACTAAACTTCCTATGATACCAATTGTAACGCCTCGACCCCAGAAGCCCAGAGTCCGTGCATTATTATGTATCATTGGCATGATCACAAAAGATAAAGTCTCTAAATACCGATTAGTTTAGTAGACTTGGAAGTACTAGATACATTCATAAGTTTTACATTTCAACATAAAATGGAAAACTACAACAACATTGTTTCCATAGACAACACTGAGATCCCATAGAATATCCCTGTAGGTCAGTCATAATATACTTCTTCGCATCCTGGGAAAAATAAAACATAGGAAGGGGTGAGCTCATATGCTCAGTAAGGATAACAATATAGCGGAAACATTCATAAATGATCATAAACATTTCAGTAAATGTATAAGACTAAAACAAAAGCCTTTTAAACTTGAACTTCAGCATAATATGGAAAATCTAAAATCAAATAATTCCATTTACTTATTCACATGGATATTCTACTAGTTGAATAATCACATTCAATATCAGTAGCCACTTTCATAATGATGGACTGCATAATGCCAGACTTTCATAACCACATAGTCAAGGCCTTGTGCCAAGACTACAAATAAAATTTTTTCAAGGCCTTGTGCCAAGACACTAGTTTGTCTCATGAGACCTTCCGATGCATCGAGGAGCTATAGCAGGCTCCAACCGTCACTTACTAAGTCCAATTAATTCCTCAAATGAAAATTTTGAAACATAACATAAACATTCTTATTAAAACAAGCATACAAAATGTCAATACTTTATCCACAAACCATGAATGGTATAAAAAATAGCACATCCACAGTCAAACATAACTCATTCAATACAATATGGAAGATTGTATTGTAATAGATTAACCTCAATCAAAAATAATGAAGGATGTTGACATAGATGAAAATAATCATCAAAACTATTTGAGAGAAATATCCCCCTTTTATTGAAAACATTTAAAAGTCACACTATTTGTCAAGAAGCTGTTTAAAAATAGATTTTTGAATCAAAGTGTACCATACTAATTTGAAACATTTAAAAATAATTTAAACTTTAAAACTTTAATGTCCATATAAATAAATCCTTAAAACCATTTTTAAAACATGGACATTAATGAGAAATATTTAGAATAATAAATCGTTAAAACATTTAAAATGATATTTTAATTAGAGTTCCCAACCAAAAGAGAGACACTTGAATAAAAATAATTGAGATAATAAAAACTTTATAATATCATGAGAATAAAGGGATTCATGATATACTATGTCAAAGTATAGTATATACACCAAACAAAAGTGAGTTGGCGTATAACAACAAAGAAGACTCAATGGAATATAAGTTGAGATGAAATACCTTATAAAGACCATATCCTTAGGTTAAGGATAAATCAATGACATAATTATTTGTGAAAAATATAAATACACTCAATATGATTGAATATTCAATGTAGATCAATCAGAGGACATTCATGCATATTCTTTTAAAAACAACACCAATGAATTGGATGTTTAACTCAATGAATAGAGACTAAGATAAAATTACTCTTATCAAGTTCATATAGATGACTTGAGGATTTATAAATGGAGTGATTATGTGTATCAAAAGTATATCCATATAATGGGGAGTGTAAATTACTACATAAGTAAATAAATAGTTATTTCGCACATAATCTTGTAGTAAAGTAATCAATGAAGTTTGCGTAAAACAGAATGAGTGGAAATTGAAATTTGAAATTGCCTTACCGATTTGGTAACATACGAAACATAAACCCCATGAAAGAAGTATCATACAATGAATATGTAAATACCCATACATTAAATTATATTACAAAAGTAATACAATCAGGTACATTACATACTCCACACAAAAGGAAATAGTGGCCAATATAGTATGAATCTCACGGGAATAAAAGTGAGATGAAAACCCCTTACTTCATTGTAATCAATCGAGTTGTATGAAAAAAAGTTAATAACCACCAAATGAATCATAGAATACCATGAATATAAATGGAATCATGATAATATATATCAATTGTAAGTACACAATACACCACATGCAATAAATAAGTGGCGAACAATGGAAATCTCACGAAATTAAAAGTGAGATAAGAAACCCCTTACTTTGTACTTTTACTTGGTCAAGGGTAGTTAAACCTCCTATATAATGGTTAAATAATTGTTATTAAATTATAAAATAATCATATACATTAATATGATATCATTTATGATCTTTTAACATTACTTTGTTAATAATATCTTAGTATTGTTGTCGTTTTAGGTGTTAACAGATTCGTTTTCCTTTTTATTATTTGTTATGTGAGTCATATTTGTTAAAGATGGGATGTATATTATTCATATACAGAATTATATAAAGTATATAAACATTATTTTTAATCATCAAATGAAAATTAGTCTTGAATAGATACGATGGGGAATGAATCTCATTGTGTTCGTGGAGATGGTAATCCGTACGTACGCACGAGCGACAATATCATTCTTTTTATATCAAAATAATATATAATTGGATGGTATATCATATATAAAGAATCATTATCATGTTATATTTATTATTTACATAAATTACACATCATTATCATACCCATCCAAATAATAATGTATTGAATAACAATTACACCACAACGTGGAGACGGTAAGTCGTACGTACGCACGTATGGTGACATGTCATTCAAAGGAAGGATAGGATAATGAATATGGTTGTACCATATTTATAATAATATAACATTATATAGAATATACTGGAGTTATTATTTTATAATTGAAATAACAAATAAAGAGTAAGTGGAATAAGAAAGGAACTTGAAAGAGGTGATTAAATATTTACCTCTTCTTCGGGTTCTTCCTTTTGATTTGATCAAAAGGGATCCTTAGGTTGGCTTTCTGACTAAAGGAAGTCCTCTAGGATGAAGGTAGGAAAGTTGAGAGGGTATTTGGGCAAGGGTTGGCCAATCCAAATGGCTTTGAAGGTGTGAATTATAGAGAAGGGGGAGTTCCCTTTTATAAGAGGGGTGAGGGGCACCTTAGGAAAATCTAGAAATATTATTTTATAAGAAAATCATTTTCTGTTTCTAATGGATCCAATATATATTATTTAAAGTATAAGGTGGTTATGGGTCTAAAACCACTCAAACAATAGGTTTTATATAGGTTTGGGTCATTATATTATCCTTATCTTTTAGATTTCACTCTTAGTTAAATAGTTTGATATTTACCATGTCTCTTTTTATTTTGATATTATATGGTTAATGAACTTACTATATACTTCCAAGAGAACCCTAAGTGGTTCATTAATGATACACCTTTAATTATATAATTCTTTTTACCAAACCTTAGATTTTTCAGAATAGAATATCAATTAATAATATAATATTTGTTTTAAAAACTCTTTTATGTCAATTTTGACACTATTTGGTATTTTGTTTTTGCTAAATTCATAACAGCATTATTACTTAGAAAAAAATTCATCAAACCAACCCTAAAATTTCATATTAACCTATTAAATTAGTGTAATTCATAAAAAGTCTCAAATTACATTTATTTGGATATTTATAATATCAAATGTTTTAATATTTCATTAATTATGTAATTATTGCATCATCATTGTGTCATATATGTATTAAATTATTTAATGTCTAAAAAATATAAATAAAATATCATTATTTAGGAAATATTTTTATATTTATAATGAATATTTATAGTCAAATTTATCTTATTTATAACATTATATTAAAAATGGTTTAGTTATTAAGCAATGAATTTAACACTTTTATCTCTTCTTTGAATTAAATAATAATAAATGTCCTATTCTAATCCAAGTGGACCTAAAGGATCATATTTTATTCCCAATGTTGTTTTTAGTCGAATTGTACTTATCCAATAGAATTAGTACATTTTTTATGGTACTAATAATATCATTTTTACCCTTAATTACCCTATTTACTTTTAACCGTGGTAAATAAAAGTCAAAAGTTACTATTCAACAAAAATTATTTTTATCTTATTGAACCAAATTTTACTTACTGATATTAACCTTGTCTCTTGGATTTTTGAAATTAAATTCATAGAAGTGGTAAAATTATGTTTTATTCAAATTTGCGAATTCTCCTAGGAGGTGGGTAAAAGACGGTTAAAAAGTTCAATAAAATTTTATATATCTAAAATTATTATAAACTGACTCTAATTAATTACATTGAACTTATATAGGTATTATGTATCTATTTTGACCTAAAATAAATTTAAATAAAATAAATAATTATTTAAATAAAAATTCGGTTTTAAATTATAACTCAATGTTTTTCACTATTCATCAAAAATTAAAAGTTTTCAGAAAAATTCCAAAAATTCACCCTAAGATAATTTCGATATTCTGAATCCAAAAATGAAGACCATTTTGAAAGATAAATTTTATAAAATTTTAAAAAGTGGTTATTACTATTCATAATGGTTAGTTTGATTGGTTGCGGTGTGTTAGAATCTCGAAGTTGCATATAATGCAAGCTATTAAATTATTGAAAGGGAAACGTACTGTGGAAGCTTGGGGTGTTACATTGAACCCATTTTATCATCACTTCCTCAAACAGAAAGAATTCATGGATCATATACATTGACTACATTAAGCCTTGAAGAGTGGGAGATGGCACATCCCACAGTTTTGTTCAACTGTGAATTGTTCGATGACTACATCTTGTAAGTAAATTGAATATGTATATCGTATATATATATATATATATATATATATCTGTGTGTGTGTGTGTGTGTTAAAATATTCCTATTTTTATCTACAGGGAACATAAAGTGATGATAAATAGAAAGCATCATTCTTTATATTTGACAATGAGGGATACTTTTTATAGCAAAGAGTTTTCTAATTGGTTAAAATTGAAGGTAATAATATTACTGTTTAAAATCATTAAAATAATAATTAATTAAGTTTAATATTGATTTATATTTTTGGTATTGAGTTTTCCTACTAACTATGTCTCTGAGGAAATAAGAGCTTCGGCTTTTGGTCCTAATACTGTGGTTCGTGACTATAAATCAATTGTTATCAATGGGTGTAGATTTATTATCACTGAACGAGCAAAGAACATGAGAACACAACATGACGGTGTTATGGTTACTGCCACAATAGACTATTATGCTAGTGCATCAGATAGTAGACCATGATTTTAAAATGTATGTTATTATGGAGTCGTTGAAAAAATAATAATATTGGATTATTATTCTCATGGGCGAGTCACGATGATGAAATGTCAGTGGTTTGATTTGATGATGAGGCAGGGCACATTTATTGATGATTTTGGATTTCAACTAATTGATATGACCCGCACTCTTTCTTTTGATGATCCATATGTATTGGTATCAATGTAGAAACAAGTTTTTTATATCAAAGACCATCTTCAACCTAAATTTGGTGTCATTATTGAAGTGATTCCAAGACATATTTTTGATGATGGTGATGATGGAATTGACACCATACCTACTTACATTAGAAAAGATCCATTTGTAAATTTTGATGACTCCAATATCTCAATTTTCAGAGTTGACTGTGAACCTAAATTTATGGTGGGAGATATATAAAATCATACATTCATGTTCTTATTATTTTGGTTTACCTGTACTTGGGCTATTAAGGTTGGTACTATTCAAATTGATTTAATATTTTTTACAAATATTTTGTATTGGACTTGACCGTTATGTGAATTCTCAATGTTTATTTGTTGTAATTTTATTTGAATTTCATTTTCTAATTTAGAATTGAACTGTATTCAAATATACTAAACAAACATTTCAATCTTGGTAAACATTTCATTGTTTCAACTTTGATTTGTATAAAATTTGTATAACTCTAAGACCTATATTTAAGATTTTACCAGGTAATGAACATGATGGTTTTTATTCTTCTGAAAAACATGTATTAAAACCTGTATCATCTACCTGGGCTAAAGAAATTAAATTTTTCCTTAATTTTGACAACTGCTTTACCCCTTATGAATCTGGTAGAATCAATGTTCCATGATTTTAATAGACTGATGACCCTTAATAAATAACCATCCTACTAAAAATTAAATTTATTTATTACATCTTGTATGATTTATTAACTTCATTATATATATGTTCAAGCTCACCTAAAACAATGGATAGTTAAATTATCCATGAATCCCCCTATTCCCTCTCGTTTATTTTGTTTTTTGGGTTCCACATTATTTATCCTTTTCTATTTACTTCCATATTTTTTCTCAAATGTAGTAAATGAAACCAATTGAAGATAGGTGATGAAAACAGATTATAGGCAACAATCTTTGCATGACTGAGTTGGGCATTCTACCACTAGTGCCTGCAATGAGTATTTTATTTCAATTATATATATTTAAATAATATATAATGTCATGTGATTAATTTTTTTAAACATTTTTGTAGAATCCATCTATTAGGTGACATTTATTTGATGAGCATTCTAGTAGTGGTCCAAGTACTTAGGGTGTTCGTATGAGGGGGGTGGTACGAGAGCTCGATGCAATCTGGTTAGCGTACCCGATTAGACCATGCCCCTCCCACTAATATATTGTCCATCCCACATTATGATACCAGTGTGTCATTAGGGACACACAGGATATTTAGGCCTCCCATGTTTTCAACACCCTTTAAATCTAAGCCTCCTCAATCATCTGTACCATATCCAATGATGATTCCCACTCTCCATCCAGCATTCGGCCAGCTATCCCTATCATCTTCTTTTACTTTTTCTTCCTTATCTCTGGGCTTTTATATTCCATCTTCTTAGACTCCTACTCCACCAGAGTCTATCCCTGTGGAGCATACATTGGGACCCACTCCATCTGTATAGGGTGTTCCTTCAGTTTCTATAGATCCAGAGTGCCCATTGATTAGACTACCGCAGGTATACTTATACAACCCTAACAAATTTTTACACCATTATTTATTTTTATTATAACATGTATTGATAAAATATTTTTTTTCTTTCATACTAGATACATCTACTGATAGGAGGTAGGGGTGGGGGCGTACGCGCATGCGTGCGGTGTGGAACCACCACACACTGTTTATGGGGGACTACAATGAAGATAGTCAAATGATTGAAAATTTAGGGCAGTAATGTCGGAGTTTTTTTGTGACGCTTTCCAAATACTCCGACGTCATTCATGTTAGCCCACTCTCATGGATATAGTTGCCAAATGAGTTCAAGGATAAATCTTGGTTAGAGATATGGGTAAACAAATCTTTTGTATTTAATGCAATATATTATTTTATGTATTTATATGTATTAATATTTTTGTGTCAGCTACGGTTTAATTTCCATGATGTTGAGGGTGCAGGGCCATGACATATAAAGGATTTAGGTGAGCTTTGGAGAACTTATAAGCATGATTTATACATTTTATGGTGTGATAGAGTGGGTATAGAGTTAGAGTCGGTCCCTGTCATGGATGATTCTCCATTATAATAGTATCGACAGATGATTACTCATTGGACGACTATCCAATTTAAGGTATTAATCACATTAGAGGTATTTAAATGAAAATTTTCATGTTTTTCGTTAATACTAATTATTGAATTTTATTTAGGATTCATCCAGAAGAAATACAAAAAACATTGATCCTAAAAACTATGTCCACACATTGGGACATACTATGATGCCAGATCATGGGAGGAAACAGGTATGACAGTTTATAATTTTTCTTTACGAATTTCACTTTCTATTGCTTCCTCCATAATTTATTCGATTGCTAAAGTTGTTATATAATTTTATTTATTCAATTAATTATTGGTATCTTATTTTTAATTATGTTTTCTTACATTTAATTTCATTGTAGAGGCATAAATTGAATATAGAAGGATGTGCGCCTTGAGAAAAACTGTTTTTCTTGAGTAGAAGGAAGAAAGATGGAAGTGTCATTAATGAACCAACTCAGCAGCATATTTTAAGTTTTAATTTTTAGATTTAAAATTTTAATCTCAATTTTGTAACTTAATAATCTATTTATATTTGTAACCGGATAATTTTGAGGCCCTTGATGCCCAGGAACATTACAATTTTGGGCCAAACGATCACTTACATTAGGTGTTGGGAGATGAGAAACCTGGTAGAGTACGCTGCTGGCCTGGGAAGAGTATAGTTCTGATGAGGTATTGGCCCTCTTTAGGTATGAGTTTTAGTTCCACTGAGTTCTAGTAGGTTAAGGCACAGGAGGAATAGGCTGAAAAAAGGTCCACGGAAATGGAAAAATAGTCTGCTAGGGAAAACACTGCATTTAAGAAACTGATGGAAGTTTTATATCCAACACTTCCACCATAGGCCAACACATCTTGTAATGAATATATGTCGTTGATTTGTTCTATATATGGTTCACCATGTGGTATTTCTAGTAGTGGTCGAGATGATAGCAAGGATGAGGCCAAGATGGAGGAGGAGGAGGATGAGGCTGAGGAGGAGGGTGATGAGGAGGCTGAGGCTAAGTACGAGGGCAAGGATAAGGGAACTAAGGAGGGCAGGGACGATGATGGGGATGATTATGAGAACGAGGGTGAGGCTGATGATGATAGTGATTATAGTGATGGTGATGAGGGAAATATTGATCCGTTACATTTTTGACTGATATTATTGACCTTTGATGTTTATTGATTTGTTCTGCCTGAATATGTTTGTGATTAGGTAGGTCACATTATCTTTATTTTTTATCTATAAATAATTAAAATTGACTTAATTATTTTTTGTCGCTGATTCACCCCTCCCCTAGACAGCCACCCCACCCCTGTGGATAGCCCGCCCACCCCCTGGAAACCTCGTACCCCCTGTACAGCCCTTCCACCCCCATGGATAGCCCGCCCACCCCCCTGGACAGCCCCTCCCCCTGTGGATAGCCCCCACCCCCATGGATAGCCCCCCCCCCCCCCACCCTCGTGGAAACCCCCACCCCCTAGATATCCCCCCAACCCCCGTGGACAGCCCGCCAACACCCCTAGACACCCCGTACCCCCTGGATAGCACCGCCTACCCCCCTAGACAGCCTTTCCCACCCCCTAGACATCCCTGACCACCCCATAGAGAGCCCCTCCCATCCCCTGGATAGCCCCTCTCCTCATAGAACACCCCCCCCCCCCACCCCTATGGGCATCCCTCTCACCCCCCTTGGACACCCCCTACCCCCTAGACACCCCTGACCCCCTTGGACAATCCCACCTCCCTCGTGGATAGCCCTCCCACCCCCTGGACAGTCCCTCCCCCAGTGGAAAGACCCCACCCCCCCCCCCACCCACCCACCCCCGTGGACACCCCCCCCCCCCTCGGATAGCCCCTACCCCATGGACAGCCCTGCCACCCATGTGGACAGCTTGTCTACCCCCTGGGCACTCATACCCCTTGGACAGCCCCGCCCACCCCCCTGGACACCCCGTTCCCCCTTGACAGCCCTGCCCACCCCCATGGACACTCTGTCCCCCTGGACAGCCACCCCCCCCCCCCCCCGGACAGCCCCTCCCACCCCCTAGATAGCCCTCCCACCCCCATGGATAGCCCCTCCCCTCGTGTATAGCCCCCTACCCCCATGGATAGCCAACCCTCCCCCCATGGACACCCCCTACCACCTGGACACCCCCGACCCCCCTCGACAGCCACTCCACCCCCATGGACAGTCCTCCCACCCCACTAGACTGCCCCTCCCCCTATGGACACCCCCCCCCCACCCCCGTGGATAGCCCAGCCACCCCCTGGAAACCCCATACCCCATGGACAGACCCGCCACCCCCGTGGACAGCCTACCCACCCCTTAGACGCCCCGTACGCCCCTAGACAGCACTGCCCAAACCCCTGGACACCCTGTGCCCCCCTGGATAGCCCCTCGCCCCTATGGACAGCCCGCCCACCCCCTTGGACATCGCGTACCCCCTGGAAAGACTTGCCACCCCCATGGGCAGAATGCCCCCCCCCCCGGACACCCCATACCCCTAGACAACCCCACCCACCCCCTAGACACCATGTTCCCCCTGGACATCCCCCACCCCCGTGGAAACTCCCCCCCCCCCCTCGTGGATAGCCCTCCCACCCCCTTGGACATGTCGTACCCCCTGGATATCCCCACCACCCTCTTGGATAGCCAGCCCCCTCCCCCCACCCCGGACACCCCGTACCCCCTATACAGCCCCCCCCCCCCCATCCCTATAGACAGCCCACCCACACCCCTGGACACCCCCTCTCCCTAAAGACAGCCCCCCCACCCCTATGGACAGCTCACCCCCCTAGACACCCCTACCCCCCCGTGGATAGCCCTCCCCCCTAGACAGCCCTTCCGCCCCCATGGATAGCCTACCCACCCCCAGCCCTCCCCCTGGACAGCCCTTCCACCCCCATGGATAGCCCGCCCACCCCCTGGACATCCCCTACACCCCTGGACAGCCCCCCTGGACATCGCCCCCCCCCCCCCCACCCCACAACCATGGATAGCCCCGCCCACCCTATGGGCACCCCTTACCCCCCTGGACAGCCCCTCCACCCCTGTGGGCAGCCCCCCCTCCCCCACCCCCTGGATAGCCCCCCACCCTGCTGGACAGCCCCCCACCCCCATGGATTATAGGGTTTCTAGAAACTCTAAGATCCCATTAATCATATATACCCTCTTGGTTTCCTTCTAGGATCCTTGATCACCAATAAAAAATAGTGGATGGTATTTTAGAAACTCCCATGCAAAATAAATGATCTGAGTAGAATAAGGTTATTCCACTTCCACTGGAGTTTGAGTAGAGACCAAGACACGAAAATGACTACCTGAGATATCCCCTTATGGACTTTTTGATTCATTTATTTTTGTAACATTCTAAAGAATTATCAAAAGCAAAACCTTTAGTAAAATAATCTGATTTTCTAAAACAAGGGACACAAAATCACAAATCCTATAAAGATACATCATAAATAATTCTTCATAAAACCATTTCAAAATCACATAATAGAGACTTCTTTCTATTTAAAACTCTCCAATGGTTTATAAAAATACCTTTTAAGGTTCCATTTCAAAAATCATATAGTATTTTTTACCCAAAATAAAAATGTAATCATTTTCCTAGTAACCAAATCCCCCTTCCTACCATACACACCAAAAGCATTCATCTTTTCCTAAAGAAACACATACTATTGAAATAAACACTATTCCAAAATCATTTTAAAAACACTAGTGATCTTAAAATCCATGAAATTCATTCCATTAAAACCATTACATCCCACCCCCCACCCCTCCTAGACACCACCCCACTATATAGACCCCCCACCCCCCGGACCCCCCACCCCCTTAGAATTCCCCCCCCCCCACGCAACTGGACAGCCCCCCACCCCCCTTGGACAGCCCCTTCAACCCCCTGGACCACCACCCCCCCTGGACACCCCCACCCCATTGACAGCCCCCTACCCCCTAGATAGTCCCCCCCCCCAACCCCCTAGATGGCCCCCACCACTCTTAGACACCACCCCACCACCTGGACACCCCCCACACCCCTTGGACACCCCCACCCCCATGGACATACATCCCCCACCCACCTCAACACCACCCCACCCCCTTGGACATTCCCCCCACCCCCAAAACCACCTAAACCACCCCCCACCCACTGGACACCCCCCACCCACCCCCCGGGACCCCCCCCCCCCACCCCCACCCCCTAGATAGCCCTCATCCCCCTAGATTCCCCACACCCCTCCAAGATACCCCCCCCCCCCCACCACCACCACCTGGACACCCCCCCCCCCTAGACACCCCCACCCCCATGAATAGCCACCCCCACCCCCTGAACACCACCCCCCCCCCCTTTAATAGCCTCCCCAACCACCTAGACCCCCCCCCCCTAGACACCACCACACCCCCTAGACACCCCCACCCCTTGGAAAACCCCCCAACCTCCTAGACAGCACCCCACCCCCATGGACACCCCCCCCACCCTGGACATCCCCCCACCCACCCCCAGGGACACCCCCCCCCCCAACTCCCTCGACGGCCCCCACCCCTCTTAGACACCACCCCACCACCTAGACACCCCCCACCCCACCCCCATGGACAGCGACCCCCACCCCCTGGACACCACCCCACCCCCTTGGATACCCCCCCAACCCCCTATACTGCCCCCCACCCCCTAGACTACCCCACCCTCTAGAAAGCCCCTCCCCAACCCATTGGACACCACCCCACCCCCTGGACACCACCCCACCCCCTGGACACCCCGTGGATCCCCCCCCCCACCCCCACTGTGGATAGCCCCCCTGGACACCCCTATCCCCTCAGACACCCCCACCCCCCTTGACACCACCTTCCCCCCTTGGACATCCACCCTAAACCCCTAAAGAGCCCCCCCCCAACCCCCTGAATTCTGAATTGAATTATTTATGTATTTAATTAACTTATGAATTATGTGTTAATAGTGTATGGGTATTCTTTTTGTATGGGTATACTTGTTGTATGTGTATAATTGTTGTAATTTCCTTATTAATTATGTGTTAATTCTGTTAATGGTGTATGTAACTCTGACTATCATGGGCTCTCTAAAATTTGAGAGTCTTCTCACCATTATGAGATGTCTGCACCAAGGAAATAGAAATTGGTTAGTTGGAAGAGTGGTTTTCACGTGAAGATTAAAATGGGGAAACTATGTTGTGGTACATGTCATGGTTGGAAGTGTCTACGATTTTTTATGTTCTATTGCAAGTGTTTTTTTGTTCTATTTTATGTGTTGTTTGTAGGTGTGTTTGCAGGTGTATTCAATAGAGGGTATGGGTGGCTGTTGTGCTGGATGTTGTTCTATTTTCTATAAATACACTATACCAATGGTTTTAAACTTTTTGTAAAGTTTATTTGGAGAATAGTTTTACCAACGGTTTGAATAAATTATTGGTAATACACTATACCAACAGTTCAAAACCAATGGTAAAGTGTATTTCCAAAATATTTTTTCCAACTTTTTTAAATAATTGTTGGTAATATTATATACCAATGGTTTCTAAACCATTATTAAACTACATGTAAACTATATATACTAATGGTTTATCAACTATTGGTATAAATATATACCAACAGTTTCTATAAAACTGTTGGAATACTGAAGGTTGCATTGCCATATACCAATAGTTAGAGAAAAACCATTGTTATTGGCCTTTTTCAACGGCTTATTAACCAGTGGTTTTGATGCCTATACCAAAAGTTTGAAACCGTTGGTATATATTGTATTTCCAGTAGTGTTTTTATATAAAAATTTATTATAAAATTTATTTCATTGACCTATATTGGTTTAATTTTAATATAATTAAAGTAATTTTCTTCTAAAACAGTTTTAAATAAAAATAAAATATTATCAATTCATTAAAAAAAATGGGGTTATCAATAAAAACTAGTATTTTTCACTATTCATAAAAAATAATCTTTTTTAGAAAAATCTGAAAAAATCACCCCAAGATTATTTTGACATGTTTCTTCCAAAAATAAATTCTAATTTGTCAAATGGTTTTTTATAATAGTTTCAAAAATATATTTTATAATTTTATTATAATAATAAATATAATCATTTTTTAGAAATAATTTAAATCATATACACTTTGTTCAACCATTTAATTTATAATATTTAGTGGTCTTTTAGTGATTCGTGAGAAGAATAAATGATTGAAGTAAAATATTTGAGCTTTTCGGAAACTAGGCGGGGATTGAGTCTATTTTTTCCAACTAATTAGAATCTTTTTGAAAACTTCTATTCTTAACTGGTTATACCACTTTATTACTTTTGTACAACTATTTCCATTTTTTAAAATAAATATGAATTTAGGAAACAATGTTTTTTTAATAGAAGAAATTCCATTTATTTATTTTAACTTCTATCATAAATTATAAGTTCCATGATGTGGTTTTCAGTAAGTGTTTTCAAATGGATACTTTGTATAAGTGGTGAGTATTATAAGAACTCTTCAATAAATGATTGAAGAAACAAAATTAACATTTCACACATTTGATGAGACTTCAATTTCATTTGACAATACCCATTAAATTTTCTTACATCCCTTATCACTTGTGATTTATGTTTTTGTATCTGTTTCCAAATTAAAATTAATGTATTTTTTTCTTTTCATTATTTTATTATATTTAATAAATGAAGTTTAATTATTTTTCAAAACCAATCCCACTTATTTTTTCTCACTTATAAGGCTCTGTTTTACAACACTTATTGAGAATTTCATATATCTCTCATTTCTTAGGATTTGTGATTTTTTATACATTGTTTTGGATCACTTATGATTTTTTTCAACCATTATTTAAATCTATATATAAACCTTATGAATTACTATATTTTTCCTAATTTTTTTAAAACAAAAAATTCATAAAACTTATTTAAGTGATTAATTTTATGAAATTATAACTGTATTTTTTAAATAAACTCAAATTATGTTTTCAAAAATTCTTATGCTCTGTTTGAAAAAACATATTGACAAATCCTTATATCACTTATTACATGAGAATTTATATATCGATGAGGGTCTTTATGAAAAAAAATAATTTTGATAACATATACGGACATCACCAAAAATTAAATTCTTTTTTATCTATATTTTTTATTTATATAAAACAATTATACATAATATTTAAAAAATTTTTATTCCTATTTATACATCCATTTTTAATGTCTAGTACATAACATCCATGTTAAATAGTATTATAAATATTATATTGTGTTTAATTAGAAGTCAGTGTTGTGTGTTGCACAAACTATCAAATAAATTAAATTTATATGATAAAAAATTATATATTTTGTATAATATATGGTAGTAACATTCTTTAAATCTTAAAATGAATTTCACCCTCAAAATTATGTCACTTTGGGACAAAAAACTATGGATACATATTTGTAATTACATCCTTTGTTTCCCTTGTAGCTTCTTCAAATTGGTGATACTGCCATAAAACATTAACCAAGTGACCGGTCTTGTTTCATAGAAATTTACATCTATGATGCAGAATCTCCACTGATTGTTCCTTATAATTAAGATCTTTATCCAGAGTTATGATATCTATGTTCAGTACATGTGAAGGGACTACTATGTATTCCCTTATGAGAGATACATGGAACACATGGTGTACTTGATAGAGGCTTAGTGAAACATCCAACTGATATGATACCATCCTGATAAGATCAATAATTTCAAGGTGACCGATATATCGTGGGCATATTTCGGACTTCTTTTAAAATCTCATTACTTAAATCCATGGAGAAATTATTAAAAACACATTTTCATGAACCTCAAATTCTAGATCACTTCAGATTTTATTAGTATAAAATTTATATCAACATTGTTCCACCCATATTTTTTGATTAATGGATATAAAAATATTTTTCTTTTCATCATCTGTCTAATATTACAATATATTTATTTCTCTAACCTTGTTCAATGAAATTGGACCTCTATGCTTCATTCAATATAGGGCTTTATAAGGATCCATCTGAATACTCAAGTGAATGTTATTATTGAATAAAAACATAACTATAGGATTTTTTTGATCCCAATTAAATTTTAAATCTAGATAAAAATATTTAAATATATCATATTGGGTTCTAATTGTTCTCTCAAATTGATTGCCTATATGAGGTTGATGTACAGTGCTAAAACTCAACTCTATATCAATATATTTTTGAAGAATTCTCTAGAACATAGATGAAAACCTTATATATTTATCATTCACAAGGGAATGTTTTCCACCATGAAACCTTACCACTTCCTTAAGGTATATCTTGACATGATTTTTCAAATATACTTCATCTCTTATAGCGATTAATTACGTTGAATTTGAATGAATATCAACTACAACCCTTATAGAATTTTACCCTTTAGATTTTTTGGGGAGTTTAATGAGAAAATACATAATGATGTCATCCTATTTCAATTTTGGTATGGGTAATGGATATAACATACCCTTTGAATTTTTCCTCCCACCCATAACTAACAGACATATCAAGCATGAAGAATAAAATTTGGCGATATCCCTCTTCATGAAATATGACCAGAAATACTATTTTGTATATCTATACATATTTTTACTTATAAGATGAATAGAAAATGGTAAAATATTTTCCTCACCTAAAACATACAACATTAATTCTAGTATGTATGGAAGACATACACAGGTCATAAACCTTATCATTTCATCATAAACATAAGACCATTTCCCACCATCTTCTATAACTCTATATCATCCATCTGTTCCCCTTTAATCTTCACATGGATAGATGGTTGAAAATAATTTGAGAAAGATAATGTCTCTCCACATCCTTTGTGATTTCTAGATATGTACTTAAAAACCCATAAATATTGTATCCTTTGGGATCCTCATATTAGATAAGATAGTGTGGTACTTTTGACTCAATTCATCATCCACCTTGATTTCATTTCAAGGGTTGTAATGTGTTGAGAAGTCATAATCATTAATCATATCTAACAATCCCCTCCAGATCATGTTCAACTCCTTCTAGGTGAATATATGCTTTAAAAATTTTTGATCAATATATATATCCCACATTTCCAAGTAAATCTAATGTCTCCACATATTTAATGGAAAAATAACCACAACTAACTCCAAATAATTAGTTGGGTAAATATGTTCATAAAACATCAATTTATGTGAGAAATAATCTATCACGCTATCATTATGAAAAATAACACATCCTAATCCCTTCTAGGATGCATCACTAATTATTACAAACCTAGTACAAGGAAATGTAAAAACATGTTAATTGACAAATATTATAATCATTTCCTTTAAATTTTACCTAGATTCATATATCTGTAGGAACATGGATCTCTTCCAAGATAACATTATGAGTGGATTATATATTCAAGAGAAATTCACTTCATGCCATATTTAATATACATCGATGAAAATAAAACATTGCAGCTCATTCAATGTGGTTAGTCGAGTCCAATATTCAATATCCAATGTCTTTTATGGATCTACTAAGATTCCATATCTTGAGATTATATAACCCAAATAATAATCGTTTAGAATACAAAATATTCACTTTGTAAATTTTTTAGACATCTTCTCATTCCATAGTCTCTTCAAAACATTTCTCAAGTTATATTCATGCCCTTCTTTAATCATCTCATTGATAATAATAAAGTCAATAAAGGATACTAAAAATGATCAAGGTAATATATATATATACTATATTAATTAATTCTATGATGATATCTAGGGACTTAGTAAGAGAAAATAGAATCACTATGTTATCATAATGTCCATGATTTGTATAACATGTTTTCTTGAGTATATCCTCCTACTTGGACCTCAATTGATGATATACAGAGTGAATATCGATATTATAAAGGTATTTATCTCCATGAAGTTGATCAAAAAATCCATTAATATGGGTAGAGGATAATTTTTTAAGATTATGATTATATTAAACTTCTGATAATCAATTAAAAGTCAAATCCATCTATATTTCTTTTTAAAACATTGAACGAGTTCATCCTATAGTGACAAATATAGATGAATGAATCCATTTTCAATATTCTAATGGATTTGTTTCCTTAATAACTTTAACTAAATTGGTTTCATTAAATTTGGAGTCTTAAATAGGTGTGGCACCACATTTGAGTTCTATTAAAACCAAACTTCACAATTATGTGCAATATTGTGAAAATATTCTAGAAATAAATTCAAAAACCATAAATAATAGGTATACAATGGATGTTGAGTTTCCCCCTAACCATATTAGATAAATTAACCAATTGAATAGGAATCATAACCCATAAAATGGTAGTGAAATCCATCAGAATTCCATATTTATTATCACATTGATAGATGGTCATCTGTTTTTTTGGATTATCAAATGTGAATTCTCTTACTCAAAAATTTATGTGGAATTTATATAGATAAATACAATAAATTACTAATATAACAAAAAAATCAACTATAGGTAGAATGAAAATATTTAGAGGAATCACATTCCCACAATCTTCAATTGGATATGAATCATATAATTGAGATGTGATCATCATACTACTAGGGGTTTTCACAATTAATTCTATATCTAACCATACATTGGGAATCCTAAAACCCTTTTATAATTCACTATATATATAATATTGGTTATATCCAGAGTCAAATAATAAATTAGAAGTTTTAGAGTGGGTGGTAAGTGTACCTTTCACCACGTCGTCAACACACCCCTCATCTGAAATTGTGATCTCATGAGATTTCTCCTTCTCCCTTGGCTTAAGATATTGCTGACATTAATCATCTTCATTTTCCAAAATATTTGGGCACTAGTTAGCATGGTGTACATACTCCTTGTATTCAGAAAACTAGAATATGGTTGGTGAATTTTGTAGAGATTTCTATCTATTCACATCATTATTTAATGTCTTTCCACAACTTTAGAATTCAATTTCCTAATGACCTTCCCTTCCACACATAAAATATTTATTAGTTCCCCTAAGATATTTTCCTCCATTAATTATAAAAAATAGCATATTGCCTGTAATTTTTCAGATCGGGATACCAAAAAGTCCTCTAATTTTTTTATATAAATTATAGTGGGTTATGCACAACCCCCTCTAATCGTCAAATTTAGAGGAGATTCACCACCCTCTCTAAATTATTTTTAATTATTTTTTAATATTTTCTGGGATTTTAGAGGTGGTTATGTCAAAAATTATTCGTACTATATGTTTAGTTGGACTTTAGAGGTTCTATATATATAAATTATTCTTTTTTATTTTAGAGGCTATATATTTAATGAAATTTGATTTTTAACGTATATAGTGGGGAGTCACAACACCTATAATATCTCAAATTAGAGGTTGTTCATGAACATATAAAAATCCTTTGGATTATAAGGGGGTTTTAACCCCCACTAATTTATGAAATTAGATCAGTTTCATGAACCACTATTAATCCCTTAGATTAGAGGAGGTTCTTACCCCATCAATTTTATTTATTTTTTAAAATAAATTCAAATATTAAGATAGATAAGTGTTTGTGCACGTGTATATATATATATATATTACATAAACAAATTATATAAATAAATTTAAATACATTATAAATATATATATATATAAAGAAATTATATAAATACGTATACATATAAACAAAAATGTATACACATATAAATATTGGTATACATAATATAAATATAATTTTAAATATATTTATTCTAAAATATAAAATTTATATGTTGTTTTATAAATACTATATACCTTTTAAGTACATTTATATTATGATTTATGTTATACATATATTATATTAAATACATTTGTATTAAATATTTATTTATAAATACCTTTATATAATATTATGAATACGAATATATATATTATATAAAAAATTAAACATAAATATATATATAGCATAATTATATTAAATATATTTTATTGTAAATATTTTATTATATATAAATTTTTATATATTATTTAATCATATTATATATTTATTCTTATATAAATGTATGTAATTTTGTGTGTGTGTGTGTGTATGTGTATACATGATATAATATAAATGTATATTATTACATACATAAATATATAATATAAATTTATTTAATATAATATATATATATTATATAAATAATATAATAAATGTATAGTATCCATAAAACTATAAAATTACTTTTTTAATTTAAAAAATTGGTGTCATAATTATAATAATTAACAATATTTTACACACACACACACATATATATATGTTTATAAAAATAATTATATATATATATATATATTATAATTACATTAGATCAATAAATATTTTATCAATACATAAACACATAAACACACAAATACAAATGTTTTTATATATAAATATGTAAATATATTTTTATATATGTAAATATAATTAATTATATATATTATATATACACATATATATTCATATATATATATATGCTCAAATTTTTTATATTAACTATGTATCTAAATAAATTAAAGATATTTCATATAATAAAAGAAAATAGCGAGATACTAATAGTACTAGCACAACATCTATAACCCATGAAACTGGGGTTAATTCATAGAGGAGTGGGTTTTCAATGATTCAGATATTTTGGGTATTACTTTTGGATACTATATGGATCAATTTTGAGACTAAGCACTATGACGGTGTGTGATTCTGAGGCTCAGTGTGCCCAGAATAAATTTTTGAAATATATTGTATATATTCAATATCATCTTTTCATACTATTCTTGAAAAAGTGAAATATTTCATGAATATAGGCCTAAATTATAAATATGAGGGCTCTATTGAGTTCAGAATTTGTCTTTTACCCTAGGTGTGACATAATCTTTATCGTTAGGGGTCATTTGTGAAAAATTCAATGTAGGCATAGAATTAATAGTATAAATTAAATAACTTGATTTATTTTATTTTCTTCAACGCAACAACCATCTCTATTATAAATATACAGTTATAAGGATTTTATCATGGTATGATTCCCAAACCTTGTATATCTAGATGACCACTATAGAATGTTCCCAAAATACGATGATGGATTTGGAATTTATCATGGATCTTTGTAGCAATGGAGTTTATGGATCTCATCAAATTTCGCAACAGAAAACTATTCTTCATCAATGATTGATCCAAACTCCATGTATGATGTTTTTTTCCATCCTACTTCTTGATCTTGGATGAAATTAGATTAATTCCACATAAATAATTAATATGATAATTTTCAATAGATTTAATTTTATGAAATTATTATTTGTTCATTGTGTTTTTTCATCTCCATTTTTCTTCTTCTACAACAAAGAATCACGATTGAATGAACAAAGGTCAAGGTTCATTCCATCCTTTTTATGTCTTATGGATTTCTCCCAAGTTTCTTCATTCGATGGTCATTATTATTTTCCAATTCCAACTGATTGAACAATACATGGTATTCTTATGTTTCGTGACCATTCATCGGCGCAAAGGATAGATCTTGCGTGTACAGCTAGCAATAGAGGTTTCATTTTGGGAATCATTGACAATGGTTGATAGATCAAGGGAAAAAAATAAAAAAATCAACAAATATTTTTTCCCAAGTGATGCATGGAGACACAGATGGTGATGGATGATTACTGGTCCATTTGGTTGGAAAAAATATATAGAAAGGTTTACGTCAAGGTTGATCAACTTCAGCTCCCATGTTGATGGGTGAGATTGATAGTGAAGGCAGTATATTAGGGAGATGCACAAAATAGGTGAAAGTTCTATAAAATATTATGTTACACAATATATAATATGGATTTACATGTCATGGGGGACCCTTTTATGGTGCTAGGGTTTCCATAGTGGAGAAAAATATCACACACCATGTGACACATTCTGGAAGGTTGACATGTATCTTGGATGATACACAGGCACTGGCTAGACAGGATACACAGACATGGACACCTGTACATGGGATGGTATAAGGGCATACCAAAGTTCAAGAGCATATTTTGGTGTACATAAACCCATCTAGGAGACATGATCATGGAGTCGTGTCATCTGTACTCATAGTGTACTATTATTATGCACTTTATATTTGGAGATTTAAATTTCTTGTGTAGATTTACCACATGGGAGGACCCAGGGATATGTGGCCACATTGTATACACCAAGTAAATGAAATGTTCTCAATTTTAATGGTGTTTTTATCCCTTAATTTCATTAGTATTTTTCAGTTTTGGTTCAGTGTGTTACCTTGTACCATTATCTCAAGGGTATAGTGCTTCATTACATCCACATCATAGGATTGTGATCCCCTCTAAAGGATGAGTCTCGAATAGAGTTCAGGGTCTCCCTCCATTAGACTAGAGAGTTATTCTTTATCATCTTCATACCTAAGGTTGGGTTTATGGAATTAGTGTGACCTCCATTAAAAGGTTGTCGGTCCTATATCTAGTAGGTCATATTGGTTTAGATCATGGTATCATTTCCAAATGTTCCCCTATATATTGGAATGATCTAGATTGGGTTTGTGGTGTCCCTCAGTGATTCTATGTGCGAACCCATATCTAAGTATCAGGGTCTTCCTGGACAAGAAATTTTTTTTCATAGGTCCCATTGATCATGACCTCTTGATTGTGTGTCTCTTGTGATAGCATGGCTCATGGAGTAGATTCTCCTAGAATGAGCATTACTTCTAGTAGAATCATGTGGCTGGTAGTTGGTTTTGACCTACTAGTGGTGTGATGTCCCTTCTAAGTATATCTGGGATTTCTTTGTTATATATTTATTTTAATATATTATATTTATCTAACTATAATGGATTTATCTTTTTTAGTGTTCTTGGGGTGTCGTGATGGATAAATCTATACTCAACATTTCATGGGTTCTTCCAACATGATCCATGTATTATGTATATTACTTCCCTTTTGATGATTTACTAGGAGGATGCAAAGCTTGTGGAGCATCTCTTAGGATTGGTAGACCAAGGTGTTTTCTGATATATTTCATTTTATCATTGTCCAATCCCTTGGAGTAGGGTAGACTCTTTACATTTTATAGTTGGGATTGTATTTGGCCCATTCTTCAAAGTTAGTACTTTACTATCATACTCTAGTTTTGGGATTATTGATTTTTGTATGAATTATTTTTAAGGTTTTTTATATTTCATCACTTTATTGGATGAAGATGTTTTTATGTGTAATGGTTCATTAGGCTATTGACTCTCATCTGTAGGACATGCCTACTTGGTACAGTTCGCCAGCCCATGTCCTATTAGAGGAGGGATTGGGGTAGTCATGGGGAAGACCCTAATGTGTTAGGTCGTGAAAAAGTGGTATCAGAGGATTAAATTCTACCTCAAGACAAGTTTCGATGAGATAGGTTTGGGGCAATAGTGTTTAGCATTTTGAGTTCAAATTTTAGGCCAGAGACTCCGGTTTTCTTATCATGGTCATTGTATCCATACACTAGTACTATGATTACATGTCACCCAACACGATACACATAGACATTGGTTATAGGGAAAATATCAGTACTATAATAATATAGAAATGGTTTTTGTTTTAAATTTACTTATTAAGTCAGCTCCCCAGATATACTCTATTATTGTGGTACATCTTGTTCATTTTTAGGAGGCCTCCCCACATACATCCATCCAAGATTTAACTACATCATCATTATGATGATATTCCTAGTGAGGAAGATTCAGTACACTAGCATGTATCTGAGATATCACATTTGATGGTTTATCATCTATTCCCCTACCCATTGAACATCAGTTGGAATTTGTAGTTCTAGTTGAGGATATACATAGGTTGGGTGATATGCATGAGTTTTAGAGGTAGTGACCCCCTAGGTTTTGGGATGAACCAGACCCCTAGGTAGATAAGTACTCGCTATAAGTTTTCACTCATGTTTCAGCCTTATGTGGATACATGGAGATCAGATAGTATTCCTTGAAAAGATTCTTCTCCATGCCTCTTCTGGGTGATGGTGGATCTTAGTGACCCAGTCACATGGAGAGACAACTCTTTCTTGATTATACTTTGATCATATCTTCAAGGATGAGTTATATCCTACCATATTGTGATAAGTGTGTATAAAGGAGGTTCTTGATCTTCATCAGGGTAGTTTTATAATGGAAGAGTACTCAATGAGGTTTACTGATCCCTCACCTTAATCCATGGATATTATTCGGTATCTATTTTTCAAAGAACTAACCTTTGACCCGTGATTATTATTGTACATCATGTATTTAGTGGTATCCATTTTCATTCCCATATATTATTTAATTATTGTGTTGTACTTGGTGGTGGAGAGCTTCTTGGAAGAGAAGGAGCTAACAGTGGGTGCTACCTGTGGGCACCCAGGAGCTGAGACCTCGATAAAAGGTAGCTGACAGCAATCGTAGGGATCCAAGAATGTCAGACAGTTTGGGAGGTCATCCCAGAACATAGGGTCAACTATTTAGGGCTCTGAGGATGGATTTAATTATCTAGGGGAGTGGCAGTGTTACTCCTTCAATGGTTGGGGACATCTATAATGGGTTTTACTGACTCTTCATATAGCTAATCATGATATGGTCAAGGGAGTGCTAAGACAGAGGTAGAGGTATATGTGAGTGAAATTCCGTAGGGTGGTGGTTTTGTAGAGATTCATAATAGTATCATGAGTTGGTGAGAGTTTTGACCTATTACCACCAGTAACCATGGTTTTCCAGGCCATGCTCATGGATTTGGTTGTGAGGGATAAGGTCAGCTGTAGTCTATGGAGTCATATAACCCTCGAGGATCCAAGTATGATATGAGGTATGATCTAAATATTTTATAATTTAGCTTTAGTATTGATAGACTTAGGTAAAAGTTATTAATTCCATTTCATTTCACGGTTCAAGATTTAGAGATTACATTTGATCTATTATCTCAACCCATATGGATGGAGACTCTGATAGGTGGTGACTTAGTGATTGCACACTTCTGATGATAGTGAGATCTGATGCTTGGAGGTGAAAGTTTTTTCTTGGGATCTCTTTATATAATATATGTGTTCTTACTATGTCATATTAGGTATGGACTGGTTATCCATATTTCATACCCAGATTGGAAGATTTAGGTAGAGGATGTTGTGTTCCCATAGTGATGGGATGAGGTTTAACATTGTGGCTAAATAGGAAACAGTGGAGGAGTACGATGGTCTTACGCATAATAGAGTGAAGCTAAATAATCACCAGTAATCTATCATGACTCTTGGAGAAGTGGGTTATATGGGGTATTAGTTTCATGTAGTAGTGGCATAGTATAAGGATGCCTTTCTTATGGATGTTCCAATCTTACCTTCCCACTAAGGACTAGAATTATGCATTGACTTTCACCCTAGGATGACCTCAATATCTGAGAAATGATATCATATTGATTTATTAGATAATTTAAAGGTGTGGTTGTAGTTGAATTATTTTATGGGGAAGGGATTTGTGAGACCTAGTGTTTCTCCCTGGGTAAACCCAGTGTTGTTTTTGAAAAATGATGATAGGATCTTGAGGTTATTTATTGATTACCAGTATATACACATGCTGATCATAAAGTATATATATACACTTTTGACAATATATGACCTCTTTTATTAGTTGATAGGGGGAAATTTTCTCCAAGTTTGAGCTCAGAGCAGACTATCACTAGCTGCGAGTACTGGATGAGGATATACTGAAGATGGAAATCAGATGTTTCTACGATCAATATGAGTACTTGGTGATGTCATTCAGCATGATGAACACCCCATTAGTGTTCATGGGACTCATGAACCGAATATTTCAAACCATATTAGATATGTTCGTGGTGGTTTTCATTGATGAAAACCTAATGTACTCAGCGTCCAAGCCGGAGTATGCGAGACCCTTGAGGATGGTCCTAGACACACTCTATGAGAATTAGCTTTAAGGTAAGATCTTGAAGTGTTATTTTTGGATTCAAGAGTTTCACATCCCAAGATAAATTATCTTATAGGTAGGAGTATAATTGGACCTAATTATTTGTGAGGTTGTGATTTTGTGGGATCCACCTAATATTTTTACCGAGGTGTGGAGTTTCCTTGGGTTTTTAGGGTACTATTGGAGGTTTGTACCCAATTTATCTAGTGTGGAAGTACCCTTGAATACTTTAACATGGAAGGGGATTCCATTCATGTGGATTTTAATGTTCCATTGGTGATTTTAGGATCTAAGGTAGATATTGAAGAGTGATCCAATCTTAATATTTCTTGGGGAGGGTGTCAAGTAAGTAGTGTTAAGTGATGCATCGGGGACCAGATTTGGTTGTGTTCTGTTGTATAGGTGGGATGTGATTTCTTATGTTTCATGTCAGTTGAGACCATATGATCATAACTAAATAACCCAGGATATTGACCTTATAGTATTAGTCTTAGAATTGAAGACATGGTGGCACTACCTGATGGGGGAGCTATTTATCATCTACATTCACCACAAAGGTCCGATGTATATATTATCTTAAAATAATCTTATCTTGAGATAGTGGTGATGTATATAGTTACTATATTACTATGAATTAAATATTCTCTATACTCATGGGAAGGGGAATGTTGTGGAAGATTCCCTCAGCATGAAATCTTGTTCTCGGTTTTTGGCTGATGCGTCAGAGTAGTCAGCCTCATTGTAGTTTTCCTTAGTGGGCATGGATGTTGTTTGATATCTAAATTTAATGGTCATTAACCCAGAACTTTTACATCATGTCAAGGATGTTCCAAATGGACATAATAACTACTATATCTTTATTACTTCAATATCTACTAGACGTTCTTCTAGTGGATACTCTGAAGGTGTGGATCATGCTATCCTTTTCAGAGGGCAGATGATAGTGACTTTGATGTTGCAGGAGGAGGTGATGTATGAGTTTCATAAATCCCCATTGGTAGTACATCTAGTTGTGGTAATGATGTACTAGTACTTGTGACATCATTTTTAGTGGATATACATATAGAAGGTAGTTTCCAAGTTTTTCTGTTGATGTATCACATGTTGGCAGGTGAAGGCTGGGCACCAGGTTTTAGTGGGTTTATCTCAAACCCTTGAGGTTCTATAATTTAAGTGGGATGATATATCCATGTAATTAATGATGGTTTTACCACATATATATAGAGAATGATTCCATATGGGTGATCATAGACCAAATCACTATGTCATCCCACCTCCTAGATATTTGATGCTATAGTTCAGTAGAGATATTGGGACACATGTACATGTAGGTGATAGTATATAACCATGGGGTTCCCTTGAAGATCATATATGATTATGACACTCTTTTCATATCTTGGTTATGGAGATTTTTTTAGGTGGCCTTAGGGACTCAGTAATGCTTGATCATGATGTTTCACCCCCATACTGACATCCAAATTGATCCGACATTTACAACATGGAGGAAATGTTATGGGATCACATGTTGGAATTTGGATATATTTGGGAGGATAAAATACACTTGGTGGAGTTTTCATAAAACAAAAATTAGCATTCTATAATTGGTGTGGCACTATTAGAGGCCTTGTATGGAAAATCCTCAATGTTACCACTTTGTTGGAATGATCCAAGAGAGTCGTCACTTATGGAACAAAAGTCGATGCAAGATACTACATAGAAGAAGAAAATCATCTTGGAGAGGATGAGGAAAACCCAGAGCCATCATAACTCTTATGAAGAACAATGATAGAGACCTCTGGAGTTCGAGTAAGGAGACCATGTTTTCTTGAGGGTCTCACCTCAACATGGACTGATGATATTTATCCACAATGGAAATTTATCTTTAAAATTAATTGGCCCCTTTCAGATATTGCATAGAGTTGGCAAGGTGTATTACATTATAGCTCCACCACCTTAGTTGTAATGGGTACATGAAGCCTTTTTTGTGTCACAATAGAGAAGATAAGTACATGACCCATCACATTTTATCAACTGGGGTGAGATAGACATCAAGAATGGAGCTACCTTTGCTAAGTACCCAGTGTAGATCGAGGATCAGCAGGATAGGATCATTCATGGGTGATATATTCCCCTAGTCCATATCTGGTGGATCATAAGAATCTATAGAAGATAACCTCGGAGTGGGAGTCCTAGATGCAATCTCAATACCCTCGTCTTTTTAGTATGTTTTCCTCTTTTTAGGAGAAAAATCCCCAATTTGGGAGAATTTAATGACTCATATTATATGTGTCCTATTTTTTGATATTTTATGGATTATTTTTTAGAATATATATTGATAAGGGGAGTGATTCTAACACCCTATGTTCTTGAAATAAATGATTTAAATATATTAAATATATTGAATAGCATGTATGCATATTTTTCCTAAAAATTTTGCATAAATCCTAAATAGGGACCCATATTAGAAATTTTAGGGCTCTATTGAGTTAATAATGTGAGTGTTATCCTAGTAATGAAAAAATATTTATCGTTTAAGGAAATTTGTGAAAAAGTTATTGTGGGTGAAAAATTAACTAAATTGATTTATTTTATTTTATTCGATGCATTGACTGGTTATCCTATAAATGTATGGTTATGAGGATTTCCTGAGTGTTGGAAAATAAATCCCTTGAGATATATATGATTGATATAAAGTGTTCTTCTCACACGATAACAAATCGGGACTCAATTGTGGATCGTTTTTTCAATGGAGTTTGCGGATCTCATCAACGAAGGAAGCTGAATACTGTTATTCATCATCTATCGATCCAAACTCTAGGTAGGGTGTTTTTTTTTTATTTTTTCCATCACATTTATTAATCATGAATTAATATTGATCGATTCCATGAAAAAAATTGATAAATTAATTGTCAATAAATTTAATTCGACTTAATTATTATTCGTTTGTTACATTTTTTCCTCTTCATTCAACTTCTTCTATGAAAATGAATGAAGGATACACGAATAGAGTTATAGGATCATTCCTCGAATTTTATGGATTATAAATTTATCCCCCAATTCATTGTTCGATCATCATCAGTATTTTTCTTGGATAATTGTTTTACCAATACCTTGTGTTCAAACGTTGTATGACCATTCATTAGAACAGCGGATCATTATCGCAGGTATGAAACTCAATAGAGGTTTTGTTTTTAGAATCAATGATAATGGTAGTTAGATAATGGTATAATGAGAAAAAATATAGATATTTTCACTTTCCCAAGAGATGCATGGTTACATAGACAATGGTGGATGATTTTTGGTCTTTTTAGTTTTTCAAAATCTAGAAAACATCTAATGATAAAGCTGTTCAACCTTAGATCCAATGTTCTTTAGTAGGATTGATTGTGGAGGTGGTGGATCTAGGTGATGCATGAACTAGAAATGGGTTCCATAAAATCCTACATTACAAGGCATGTAATATGGAATTACACACCGACCCTCTGTATTGTGATAGGGCATTTGTGTAGTATAAAAATATCATCCTATGTGAGTTATTATCACATGACATGTGAACCCTGTTTGTGGCTTGATGTTTAGGAATGGGTAGGTTAGGACACATGGACAGGGCTAGATGTACACATGTTGGTACACGGGAAGTCCAAAGTACCATGACACGGTCTGTTGTATGGGGATACAGCAAGAAAATATGGGTAGGGTTCCAGGTGATCTATACATGCTATGTAATGTTCTTAAACTATGTGTATTTGTATATTTGAATTATATGTGAGGACTTACCACATTTGTATACCTGGGGATAGTTGTACATGACATGTACCCCTAGTATATGCCATGTACTCCATTTAAGTCTGATTGTTGACCCTTATTTCATAGTCTGGACCAGTCATAGTTGAGTGTGGTCCCTTGGTCCATTCCCTTGAGAGTATAGTGCATCCTTCCATCCAAATCATAGGATTTTTATCCCCTTTAGAGGATGAGTCTCAGATATAGTTTTTAGTGTCCCCCTATGAGACTGGAGAGTGAACCTCTATCATATATATACTCTAAGAGGGGTTTTTGGAATCTATGTGACCACATTAAGTAGGGAGTTAATCCGCCATTTAGTAGGTCATACTGGTATAGTTTTTGGAATCATTGGAATTTGATCTCCTACCTAGAATGTTGATCGAGATTTAGTTTGTGGTGTCCCATAGTGGTTTTAGGTGTGACCCCCTCTCTGTGTATTAGGGTCTTCTGAGACCAGTGAGATTTCACCAGTTTGGCCCAATGATCTAAACTCTTTATTGACTATCTCTAGTGATATCATGGATTGAATAGTGGATTCTCCTAGAAAGATAATTTCATTTAGATTAATCCTATAGTTGGTAGTTTGTTGTGATCGCCTGGTGGTGTAGTGTACTTCCTGATTATATCTAGGTTTTCTTTATTAAAAATTAATTTTTATGATTTGTATTAAGTTGACTATACTTGATGCTTCATGTTAATTAATTTAAGGGTCTCCTCATGGGTATTTTTATACTCACCCCTGTCTGGGATTAGATTCACATGTCATGTATTGTGCAGAAGATAACCCTTTTGAAGGTGTCTTAGGAGCACACGGATCTGGTGGAGCATCACTTGATCTCGGAACACCAAGTTTCTTTCCAGAATCTTGAATTTGATCATATTTCTCATTATTGGATAAATATGGAATATTTATAGATTTTTGATCTTGTATTTGATACTTTTTTTGATTTTAATATTTTACTTGTATACATTGTTTGTAGGATTATAGATGTATGCATGCATTGGTTTTAGTTGTTTTAAATTTCAACAAATGTATGATCTTGGATATGTGTTTATGTGTATAAGTACATTAGGCTAATTCCTCTAATTTGTTGAATATTCCTATTCAGTGATGGTCCCCATCCCCTGACCTATTGGAGATGGGATTGAGGTAGTCACGGGTCGGACCTTAATGGGTCTGGTCGTGAATGATTTGTTCCTCCATACGTGACCATAGGTGATGCATGTGGGGGAAGATGGGGGAGGGGTTCTCGATATGGGACATAGGGGAATGTTTGGCATAAAAAGGGTCACATGTGGTGGTTTGGGGGATTCTGCATACAAATGGATGGACACTGGGGGTTTATGCATATCGTGGGTGTGTGTCAGGGGTGTCTATGGACAATGGGGGTTCATCAGGGGTGTCTGTGGAAAAATGGGGTGTTCCTGGGGTTGTTTATAGTCAAAGGGGTGGATTAGGGTTATTCATTGATCTTTTATCATTGTATTCAATGTTTATAAGTGTTATGGGTTGAAAATAGAAGAAAATTGAATCTTTTGGGGAAGTTGGAGAAGAATATACCCTAAAAAGTCCTAAATTTATGGGGGATTCTAACCACACATAATTTTATGTATGAATTAAGGGTAGTTAAAAAATCCCCTAATAAATCTGTTTTTGGGAAATTTAGTGTGGAATTATTTGGGGTTTAAAACCAAACTAATTTAAACACTTCTAATTTCAACATCATTTTACTAGTGCTTCTTTAAAACTTCCCCTAACCAGATAAGGATTCCACATTAGTGAAAATTACTCATAATGGCTACTAGTGTGTTTATAGGTGGTTATAACACTTTATAATCAGAAAACAAACCCATTGTAATAGGGAAATTTTTTTAGTGATGTTTCTCTCCACACTTCAAGCATGAAGGATAAATCATCTTCTTCTCTCTAGGTTTCTTGGTGCTTCCCTTGAACTCTATCATTCTTTACTTATCAGAACCATGTGATTGATGGGAAAATCCAACCTCTATTTCCAAAACAAGTTCACATATAATGATTTCCTCATATCTACTGATGTACCTTATGGATAATTCTATTTAGAGACTTTGTTTTTATACACAAAATAATCGATCAACCTCACTTTCCAGTTGGATGATATATCTAAAGGTGTACCTCACAAGTCATGTAAAATTTTCATCATAGTTACCAATAGATTAATCATCCTTTTACTTTATCTTAGTTAATTACTTCTCCACTTTCATTAAATGAATGTAAAGGAAATACTTATTATAAAATAAGATCACAAATTCATCCCACACCATGGATTTAATTTCATCTTATTTCCTTGTATTCTTGATGATATTATTCCATTGATTCAATTTTTATTCTGAATAATAGGCAACCAAGATGACCTTTCCATGTTATAAACATTGGAGAATGGAAAGTATATTTTTTTTGGTACACAACCATTATTAAACAACTATCGTATCATTGGAACTACTGTATTATGGTGTACATTGCCTCATGAAGGTCTCAACAGAATGTTGTTCCCTCCTTTTCTCATTTTTTATGTTCAGTATGATTCTTATCATAAGAATGTTGTGTTATCATAAAAATGATATTTTTCATTCAATATCCCATAAAAATTTTATCCCAATAGGAAAATCATTTCATTCAATATTGACATGGTTTCCTTGGGTTTTAGCCATTAGCTAAAAACAAAAGTCACAATATGAGAAATAATAATCCTAGTGGGAAAAAAAGTTTTTATGAAAAATAATTTATAGGATGTCAAAATAATGACACATTATTTGAAATGCATGACACCTAAGGTTTAATCTATGTTATTCATGGTCATAATATATTAAAACCCTTCATGATGGTCCTTAAAGAATACATAAATTAACCAAAACATATACACTATAGTGTCAAATCAGGTGTGTAGTATGGTCGGTTTTCATTTACCAGGTAATGCTTGGGTTAAGCCCAGTGCACCTTTGTCAGAGTGATTACCCCTTGTTACATCTATTCCAAAACCAAATTATCTTGTATTATCCAAAATAGGATGTATTTTAAGGTAAATTATATAATATTTTCTTTTCAAAAACATTAGGTTGTTACCCTATGTTTATTATTATCTTAATGGTTCTCACTAATAATTTCTCATTAATGATTCCAATGGTTAAATAAGACTATCCTGTGATAAAAAATATAATGACCTAGGATTTTAATATATAGATATTACAAATTTTTTACAAATAGTAATTATATTTCACAAACACACACCAAATTATTTTAAAGGAATAGTTCATTTGGAAACATAGAAACATAAGAAACCGGTTCATAAGTGAAATACATCATCCCCCACTTAATTCCTCATAACTAGCACCCTTTTTAGACATAAAATTTGAAACACCTATCATCATAACCTGGGTAAAAGTAACATTAGAAAGGGGGATTTCAGTTTCATAGTAAGGGTAAATAATGTAAATACATAAACAAAACATGATAATAAGGGTATGATAACATGAGAATAACATACGAAACAATACCCTACATATCAAAGACCAAGATCAAGAGCTGTGGAATAAATATTTTCATTTATTAAGACATTAAGCATAAAAAAATAAAAAAAAATATGATCATGATAGCATAACACTAACATTATACATTGAATTTTGGAATACACATATGTAAACAAAATCATATACATAGTATTTAGGGATCATTTTGAAGTCTATCATAATGGAATGGGTTCCATCCACATACCATCATTGTATTCAAGGTTCATACCCAAGAATATCATAGTGGAAAATATCCCATACTAAACATGGTTCACACCCCATTATAGTCCCATTTTTATCATTATATTTCAATCATTACTTAATGATTTTTAGGGAGATATAGGTCCCATCAATTACATAATGAAAATCCTACATATGTGTCCCATAAGATCATAAATAATTCTTTATTTTAGAACCCATGAAGTTAAATGGGTTTCACAAAAATTTCATCATCTCATAACACATGGAAAATAAATAATATTCCTAATAATTTCATCATTTAAACCAATTCATAACTTGTGTAAAAATAAATAGGTTTTAAAATAATTTTATCATGGTATATCCCATGGAAGATAAATGGATTTCATAAATATCATTTCATAATAATAATAAAACATCCATATAATGAATAGGATTGGTATCCCTAGATGATATCCATATTAAATCCTAAGTAACATTAAAGGATTTCATCTGAGATGGAAAATGATTTTAAAAGATCACTTAGAATATATCTTGGGGAAAATAAATTTTTCACTTTGAAAATAAAATTTTACAAAATAAATTTTAAATATATATATATATATATATATATCCATTTACTTGAATATATTATTTGAAAACTATAATGTATTCTTTAAAAAATTATGTGATCATGATGGTGGGGAATTTTGTTCATACCTTACATATTAAAACAAATATTTCTTTCACATTTTCAATAAAACCCAAATATTCATTTTTTTGAAAAAATACATGATGATTCCACTTAATATTTTTAAAATTTATATATATATGAAAAGGGTACAAATATATTTAAACATAATTATATATTATTAAAATATTTATTTAAATCAATTTTTTTTCAAACATTGATCTGGGAGAAAAAGTATTTTCCGCTGAATAGAGTAATAAAGATGATTTTTATTAAAAAAATCATTTGAACTCTTGAGTAGATAAAGAGAGTAAAATTATTGGAAATAATTTATTCTCCTCACATAAACATTGTAAAATAAAATTCATGATTTTATTTAGATATAGATCATAATTTTTCATTATCAAAGGTATAAACACAACCAATCCTAATAAACCATGAGATTGTATCAAAAAAAACTTACCACATTGGTAACAGCTAATCATAAGATAAATAAAATAAAAAAATTAAATTAGATAGAAAATATCATGATAATACAAAAAATCATAATATTTCATTTCAAAGTTCCTTTATAAACCCCTCATAATATAAGATAGGTAAAAAACATATTGTAAGTCCCAAAGAAGACAAATTAAGATAAAAACCCATTTCCTTATGTATTTACTACCTTTATACATGTATGAACCTCATATATAAAGAATATATATTTATTATAAAACTATTATACAAACTACTCATATTTACTATACAATATATGATTTACTTAAGACTTTTTATTGTTTTTTATTAATAATTCCTTGTTAAAATCTTGTTTCTTGTAATAACGACTTCATTTTCATGTATGTTTAGTTTGTAATTTTTGATCCTTTTACATTGAACATGGTTCCATAACCACCAAAACTTTATCCATTATATAAATATCATATATATTTATTATATATTTATTTATAGTAATCTGTTATTTTTATATATACAAAATGAGTTACATCATTCATTGATACATTAATTCATACGTACACATGAACAATGTTTCCTTTTTCATGATAGAAAGAATGAATTATTGGTAATTAAATATATCCATTGATAATAAATTATTTTTTCAAATATAATACTTATATTTATGAAATTTACCATGATTACATTCCATGTAAATTTCTAGTGAAAAATGATTCACATCTCTTTGTGATGCAGTAGTCCTCTAGACACACGAGTAATGTTATCTTATCCCCATATAATGTAATCTAAGAATTAATATATCATATAAAAATTAAATAAACATAATAATATAATAATTATCATATATAAAAAAATAAATACATCATTATATTCATCCATGATAGGTTGTTATAGAAAACGAATAACATTGAATTCTAAGGTGGTAGTTCGTTATACACGAGATCAATGGTTTTGTTTCCCATAAGATGGATAAGAAGAAATATATAGGTCATGAAATTAACAAAATTAAATATAATTAAATTTAATATACTTATTTTATTATATTATCAAGGTTTAATAGTATATTATGGAGGTGGAAGAAGAAATAATACATGAACACAAGTTTAAGAATTTTTACATATTTTTTGGATAGCATCATTAGGTTTATAGATATATCATTATTAGAAGGGTTTACAAAAAACTAGGGCCTATAAGTTGAGAGGATGGTATTTAGTATTTCAATTGGGAAGTTATTATCTAATACAAAGGTTTTTGGAAGTGAGAATATGGGAGGAGAGGGGGTGGCCTTTTATATTCGGGGAGGGGACATGCATAGAATTATTAAAAAGAATAATTTTTACCCAATATTTTCACATAAAAAAAGGATCCAAAATGAGTTGTTATAAAATATTATAGGTTATTAGGTAAAACTATTAACTTTGAATGGGTTTTGGTCAAGTTATTAGGATAATTTTTTATTATCATTTTAGTTTAATCCCCCCGTTAAATATGTTTCTACCTTAACAATTGTAATAAATTTTTACTATTTTCTCTATTAATTATGGTAAATAATTAAATTATGAATATTAAATAACATTAATTATACTGATTAAAAATATTGAAAACATTTTAAATAATTCAATTCATAGAAGTGGTGAAATTTAATTTAAAATTAAACATGGATATGTGATGAAAAAATGGTTTTCCAAAGTGAAATGTTTCAATGGTTTGAAATGTTTTGATTTAAAAATCCAATATTAAATTGATTAAAATGAAAAAAAAAATTGGTTTAACTACCTAATAATTTAACTATGTTTACTTTTAATATAATTTTTAAACAAAATTTAATCTTATAAATTCATTAAAAAAGGCAGTTTCATTAAAAACCAGTATTTCTCACAAATCATTGACAAATTAATATTTTAAAAAATTCATAAAAATTCACTACAAGATAATTTTGTTATTATGATTCAAAAAAATCATTATTTTGAAATAAATTTATCAAATAGTTTCAAAAAAATAATTTTATTAATTTTTAACAAAAAATCAATAAAAGTATTTTCTAAAAAATTGAATTTTCATAAAATATAATGACTTTATCGAAATTTAAAAATATTATTATCAATATATTTTATTTATATGAAATCATTTCACTTAAAATTTAAATTATGATTTTATTTATACCAACACTTTTAATAGATAGGTCATAACAACCATGTTTAATTGAAATATAAGTTGTATATTGTGGTTCGTTAGGATTTAGTGTTTCACGTAGCACAAGATATCATAGAAAATGAACATAATCAGGAATATATATATATATATCATAAAATATTATAGTTTTTTAAATGTACAAAAATAAAAGGACCAAAATGTTTCACGTAACATGATCATAAAATGTAGGATGTGTCTCATTAAATTGATCTAAGCAACATGGGTTCTAATTCACCTCAAAAATATATATTGGCATCCCATTTTATTGGATTTACCCCAACTCCTAAACATATCTATATTCAATTCATAGAAGACCAACACCTTATAAAATATAAATAAATTTAAAAGTTCATTCCTAGATGGATTTTCAGTATAATGTGAGAAAATATTTGGATTAAATGAATGATCATATAATTCCCATGTGTAGTGTCCTATAAAATTAATGTTGTTTGTTGGTTAATTTCACAAGTATTGAATAAGGGAATGTTTCCCCAAATTGACATAAATTTTATAATAGTGATTTTTCCAAGAAAAAACCCCCTTAAGGGATGATATAACCTCTATTCCTCTCATCATAAAAACAAGATTCATCATCACTACCCAGGGTGATTGATAGTCCACCCACCTCTTGAAATTTTGAGATCTAATTAAAATCCTAAAAAAAAACACAAAAATGTGTGGAATAGAATTCATTAGAAATTTTAGAGTGAACCCAATATGAATTCTTTTCATAAGAATGATATCGATTAACCATGAGTGGGAGGAGTCTTTACATGGGGTACGCAAGACACTGGATACCAAGAAGGACACCAACTTGAAGGGGACTCTGTCCTACATTGACCTCAACAACCGATTTGGAAGCTTCAGCAATGAGGGAGAGTTTGAGGGAAATTATAATGGTCTATCTGAGGTGGAGTCTGAGGGTGATAAGCATATTTTTGATGATAATGGTTTGGTAATATTGGGAAAAGACTTGCACAACCAAAGAAGGAAGAAAGGGAACAATGTGAATAGGGACCTGGGGTGCTGCACTGTTTCTAGGAAGCTGAATCTAAAGGGGCGCAAAGACTACTCCCACCTTCCAAGACTAATGGATACCAGGTCGGGAAAAAATGGGGGGATACACAAGTAGATCGAGATTCAGACAGTGGAGGGAGTGGATGGCCAGAAAGCCTTGGTCTCTGAATCTCAAAAGCAAGAGAATGAACCCTCAAAGGAAGGTTACCAATATGAGGAGATACAACTACATAAGAGGAGGTGACACTGGTGGTAACCCCTGGTCCGCAGTGTGAGGAAGGAACTAGTAAGTTTGGTGCAGAAAGAGTAGAGGTGTAAGAGAGGGAATCGGTATCAACTGTTTAAGTGGGAGCCGAGGAGATTCCTGGGGACCTAGAAGGAGAGGATGTGATCAGGAAAGATCCATGGGAGTTGCTGTTACAATAAAAGGAAGATATGGAAGAGAAGGTGGTATCCATAGGTGCTTATGATGTGGTTTCAGAAAGGATACAAGCAAGATTGATTCAAGTATACATGATTAAGTAGAAAAGAGATTGGATTGGAAAATAACACCTAATCCTCATCAGAGGCTGCAACAACAAGAAAATAGTTGAGGAGGATTTCTTACAAGCGTGGGGTAACTTGGCTTCTCATTTTGAAGACATTATCAGGGATGACCCTGACAAAAAAGGTAACAACTTGTTTCTGGAAATTGTTTAAGGAAGCTAATTCAAATGGGTTCAAGCTGGTTTTTAATAATTATGTTGTGTTCTATAGAGTCTAGTGGTTGGGTTGTACTGTTTGGTTTCACACTTTCTCCATAAAAGTGTCTTTTTTAAAAACAAATTGGTAAACCTAAAAGGATGAAATCATACAAATAGGCCATTGGTTGGAAGAGGACCCCCCATGTAAACATTAAACTAATTTTGTATTCCCTCTCTAGATCCTCATAAGGACTAAAATCTATTTTGTAGTGAGGTATAGTAGGGCATACACAACAATAAGGAAATAAAATAAGATATTCCAAAGAGGGAACATATTCAACATGGTTATCATAGTCAACATGTTGCCCTAATACTATAATAACCCTTAGATGATGTTATGTCAATCCTAGTCATCCAGACTACAAAACCCATAAGGAGATCTCCCTAGCAGAATCCATCAGCTACAATCCAAGAGTAGGTCAACATTAATGTCACTACCAACTCCCCTAAAACCATTGGAGTCTTCTAATAGTTTATTATGGATAATTCCAAATTACTATAATCAATAAAGTTTAAAATTTGTCAATTTCATCCTTGGGGACTACTTAAACATAACCCCAAAAAATGTGGAAGATCATTAATGAACAATGAGGTACTCATTGTCATATTCCAGAACATTCTTCACATGAAATAATATCCACTCATGAAGAAAGGATAGTAATAAGTGAGACATCCGTAAGGAAATTCTAGTCCATAGGGTCAAGGTAATTTTTACACTATAGATTATCTCTAGAATCATTCACTGTAAAAAAATAACCCAATAATACAAGAATACATCCTCCAAAAAAATCAAAGTTTCTTTTCAAACATTTTATATCATTAAATTTCATTGTTTTGATTTAACTGATGTTTTCTAAAATATTACTATGTATTTATAATATTATGCTTAAGAATATATATACAATTATACATGTACATTGGAACTAAATTATGGAGAACATTATTATCATCAAGGGATATACATTAATTTAGGATCCCTTACCAATAATCCACTGTAGGACACTCAATAAGCTTCTTCAAAAGAAAAAGGGAATTGTGCGGCCACATCAATATACCACTGACCTCTAAAATTTAGGGATGTGATCTATTTTTAAGATTGGATTTCTTAATATGACACTATAATAATGATTTTAGAGGAGATTAATGATAAGATATTATAGGGAAGGAAAATCATTGGGTATGACTTCCCATCTAAATCATTCTTTCCTTCTCAACTATGTTACACCTAGATTGTAACATTTAGGTGGGTGGTATTTGTTGGATATTTTACCACTAGGGTTTAAGGCATTTTGAGCTAAAATATGGTAAATTTTGGGGAAATTTTCTTTGTCACGCAGTTAAAGTGCACGGTTAAACTAACTATGTGGCCTATGATTATATCCCATGTAGCTCTTATCATTGTATAACTACAAGGTTATCACATGGTTTGAATTACCATGTAGGCAACCCATGCCACCGACTCAATGAGGGGTACGTTTTTCCTTGTGGGAACATTTTAATTAGGGTTTCATCACTTGGATTCCCCAATCGATATGAACTACCCTAGGTTATTTCATTTGAATTATCCCCACATCAAAACAAATTCCATGTAGATTATTAAAGTATTTTATTAGTGATTCTTTGTAATTTCCTGAGGTTTTTATAAAAAAGTTTTTAATTTCTTTGATGTCTTGTGTTACATGAAACACCGGTATAGCTTGAATTTCACACAACACTGAGTTTCTACAAAACATTATTTTTTATTGAAATTATTTAAATAAGATAATTATAACCTAGCTTTTATAATGGAAGGGACAAATAGGATTTACTGAATTATGAAAATTTGAATTCATTGGTGACTGATTTAATTTAAATGAAGATAGAAACCAATTAAAAATAAATGATGTGTTTTTATGAAAAAACTAATCCCGTAAAGGAAATTTATATTTATACATGAGATTAATCAAAATTAGTGAATTATCATAATTAAATTTATATGTTGTATATTAAATTATTTTTTTGAAATTCATCCAATAAGTTTTATAGGCATAAAATAAGTACAAAACCATTTTTAAGCATAAAAAGCTATATTTTTTTAAAGGTAGTTTTACACCTTTTGATGAAACATCTATTTTCAAACTAAATTTTGAATGTTGTTTATGTTTTTACTGATAAAATAAATTTATTTTTCAAAATTTTAATTTAAAAATTATCTTTGGGTGATTTTTTTGGTATTTTTATGATAAGTTTCAATTATTGATGAATAGAGAAATTAATAATTTTTATTTAAAAATGTATTTTATTTTAAAGTCATCATAGGTTCCAAATATGTTTTGGATTGTTTTTAAAATTTAATTAGCTCGTTTTGATTTAATGTGATCCAATTACTATTTTTAAAGTAATTTTATACAAGAAATTATAATAAAAATATTTTATGTTTTAAAAAGTGTATTTTTTAAAAAAAAATGAATGGAATGTTATTGGCTTTATATTAAATTAAATTCTGAAACATCAGTGGTATGAATTTTAAAAAATATATTTAAAATTGGATTTAAAAGGTCCAAATTTATTATGTAGTTCAATTTTATTTTTTTCTAATATGAATCATAATCGTGGTAAATTTTGTTACCATGGTAAAGGTTAAATATAGTAATTTAGGTTAAAAATAAAATTATAAATACTATAAAATAACCCTAAAAAATGAAAAAATATTATTTTATGAATTATATTTGACCGATAACACATAAGGATATAAATTAAGTTATTTAATTGATAGTTTTCCATGAAAATTACTCATATAATAATTAAATCAATGAAAGACATAAAATTTCATTTTCTTTGATTTCAATATCTATTTTTTGTATGCATGGTGAAACATGAATGTTATGAATGAACATAAATTTCAATTTTTAACTAAATAAAATTATTTTCATGATATAAATTTTTTTTTGTGTGTTGAGACACTTGGAATAAATTATGATTTTAATAATGTTTTAATTAATAAAAATTTAAGGATGTCACATTCATGTTTTAAATAAATATTTGATTTTTAATATAGGGATACACAGTAGATATATTCAACAATAAATATTATTATGAATTTTAAAAGATATATCTTCATCGTTGTAATTTATTTTTAATTCTTAGTGAAGAAAAAATTTATTAAATAATTACACAACACTAATATAGTGATTATTTTATTAATCAAAATATCAAAGAAATGTTTTTAAAAATATTAAAATATATTTAATTTCATATAATTAATATATACATTGAATTTCATAGATTAACTTTACCTTTTAGGGATATAATAAAATATTTTATTCTAATTTAACTTGTTATCATGATATTTTTAATAACCCAAGAATTATTTAGTGACAAAATTGACACTATAGATATTTTATCCAAATAATGTTATATTAAATTACTTAAAAATAATAAAAATTATTTAAAAATACCAAATAATTTTAATATGGCCTGAAATATTCTAAATTGTTCGTTTATGGTATTATTTATATCACATAAACAAAAATTACAACTTTTTAATATTGAAAACGGTGCTACCTTAGTTAAAATTAAAATTGGTTAGGTAAGGGTAAATCAAAATGATAAGGTTTAAAACAATAAAAAAATAATATCAATATATATTGGTTTATTATATTAAAAAATTATCGCATATTATATTACAATACATGGATTTTGGATTAATTTTTATTGAGATTTAATTTATTAAAAATTAATATTTTTTGAAATTCTAAAAGTTCCCCTCACTTTCAATATAAACAAACACCTCCTCCCTCATCTCATTTAATAAAATTGAGTCTTATATAATGAAAAAATATTCCAAATTATCTTCTCCACTTCACTATACACATTATAGAGGTTATTTTCTTCCCAAATGACCAACTCTAGAGTCCTTTAGAAGAGATTTAATGAAGCTGTTTCGAAGAAGAGGTAATCGCTATCTTTTTCTACTCTTCTATACCTCCTATAAATCCAAGATACATATCATAAAATAAAAAATTCATAATAATATATATGTTTAAATTTTATTATTATTTTGGACACACTATTATACATCATCTTTCTGATCAAACAAGAAGTGAATGTATCGCTTGTGTGTACGTACGACTTACTGTCTCCACAAAGCGATACAATTCATTTTCCATATCCATTTTTTATGAGTGGTAATTATGATGGTTTTATTTTTATATATGATATTTATGACATAATTATACTCCTTTAATTATAATATCATTACTAAATTTTAACATCTAATCTTTTGTAAAATGATAATGTCGCTCGTGCGTACCTATGGTTTACCATCTCCACAATGTGATATGATTTTTTTTGTATATGGTATTAAGGATTAATTTTATGAATATATATGATATATATAACATAAAAGTAATTCCATAATGATAATATATCATCTGATTTTATTTCTTTTAATATGACAATAAAATAAAAACTGAGTTCATGCATACGTACGACCTATCGTCTCTATGAACGGTGTATTTTATTTTCAATATCAAACTTTTAAGAATCACCATGAATAAATTTATAACAAATATATATATAGTATTTATATCATGAATATAATTATTGATATTATGAAATCATGATATGTGTAATAGTACAAAGGATAAAAATTCAAAATAGGAATGAAAAAAAACAGTTATTACCCATAAACAGAACATTAACATTAAACAGTTAACAAGGGAGAAATATAATATTATAAGTAAATAATATATGTAATTATAAATATGAATATGTTTCATTGATATATATATATATATAATAAACATATATTTATTGTATATTAGGTTTTAACATGTACGAAGGAAGTCAAGACTTGAGGTAAGGGATTTTTGTCTCACTTTTATTTCTTTGGGACACATACCTTATACACTACTAGTTTTTTTATGGTGTTTATACTTACCATGAATGTTTTAATGAGTATTTTTCATAATATTATGGTATTAACATATCCATAAAATTTTACTTATTTAATTAGGCATATGATTCTACTAATTATAAAGTGGTATGAGTGAATTTCACAATCTCGTTATTATTAGGAATTGTTTATATGTATGTATTTACTGGGGAATATTTATTTTTGATTTCCTGGTTTATTAAAAAATAGATAATATTTTTAATATTCTTATTAAATGGAAAAATTCATTTTACCCAAGTATTAATTTTTACTAAACGGTTTTAAAGGAATATTTTTTTCATTTTCATAACGAGGTACTTTTTGACTTTTCTTATAAAAGGTAAAAAATATTTTTTTGATATATAAAAAATGAATAGATTTTTTTAATGAAGCCTTCATTCGATCAATATTTCCTTAAAATATTATAGGTTTTTTTCAAAGAAAATTTTTTCTTTTAAAATTTCATGAAATTTTAAAAAAAAATGTTTTCAAAGAAGAAAGGATATTTTCCTCAAGAATATATCTCTAAATTATTTTCCATCTATGGTAAAATTATATGATGTTGCCTATGTTTTATTGGGGTTAATTTTAAATGAAACTATCTATATTATTTCTTCAATTTCTTTATTTTTATGGTAGAATGATATTTATGAAACCCATTTCTTTTCTATGGGTTATGTTTTGATTGAATGATGTTTATGAAACCCATTTCATTCAATGGGTTCTGATATAATGAATGATTTATTTTATTATGGAATGATTGTGTATGGTTTTCATTATTTGATTTGTGCGAACTTTATCTCCCTAAAATTCATTGGGTAAACATTTATATCTCATTAGATAGATAGGAAAAGAATGGGAAATGATCTCAGTTTAGTAATATAGGGCTAAAACGGGAAGTAAACTCAGTTCAATAACATGGGGTAAGAACAAGGAGTGAACTCTATTCCGTAAAGTAATCTATCCACTATGATGGTTTGGGAGTGAACCTATTCCTCTCTAATTGTCTAGGAAAAGGTCCTTTTTTAGTAATGTAATTATTTTATATGCTTGTGTGTTTCCCACAAATCCATGTTTTATGCCAATTTTATTTTATCATGGATCATGTTCCTTTACGATTTATGTCTTATGAACTACCAATATTTATTATATAACTAAATATTTGATATATGTTATTAAAAATTTATTTCCATGTTTTTACATTCTTAATATCATTTTTTATTGACATTTTCTTTTTTTATCCGTACTAAGTATCTATGATCACCCATTTCATATGTTTCTTTTCCCTAGGATATAAAGAAATGTTTTAGGTAAGAAAACTAAAGGGGGAGATATGTATGGGATATATTGACTATATTTCACCTAATTTGAATAATGTTTTACATGTTTCCAAACTAACTAAAAATATACGGTCTTCAAGCATGTGATTGTGTAATGTAATGAATATTCATCAAAAAAGATGTAATTTACATGAATGAGAATCTTAGTTTGTTATAGTTTGTATCAGAGAAAATTTTTAGTAAACCTTTGGAAACTAGGATGAGAAAATTTTAGTATGATCCCTATATATATTTATAAGTATAATTCTAGGGATTTCTCTAAGGAAAAGTCATAGTCTATTTTAAAATCCTAGAGTTTTGGTAATGATTAATAATAACCTAGGGTTTAACCTAAGGTGTATTAGATTTAAATTTTATATGTAATTCCCTTTGACTATATGGTTTTACCAGTATTATTAGTTCTAACAACACTATTTTTATGGTTTTAGTCAGTGGGTGGAAGCCACATAAACCATGTTAATGTTGAATGTGATGAGAAATGAAACTATTTTTCCACTGATAAAGCAAATTTTATGGGAGATGGAATAAAAGATATTATTTCTATACTCACAAAAGCTATGAATCATACTTGAATCCCAAATTATAAAAGGATTAAACAACATTCAATTGAGTCCTTCATGAGGTAACATCCACCTTCTTTCAGTGGGTCTTCTAATCCACTTGTGGTTGATCAATGGATCAATGCCATTAAGAAAATATTTTTTATTTGTAATGCTCTGGACTGGAAAATTTTTTACTAATTGTTTATCATCTATAAGGGGAATCATATCAATGGTGGAATATTATCAAGAATACTAGGAAAGAAAAATAAATTGAATAAATGTATTTAGTTGTGTTTAAGGGGATATTCCTTAGAAATTACTTCCCTCATATTCAATGTACAAAGATAAAGAAGGAATTTCTTGAGCTGAAGCAAAAGGATGATGAATCCATCGATTCATATGAGGAAAATTTCACAAGGCTACCAAGGTATTCATATAAATTAATTATTAGTATAGTAATTAAAATCTATCAACTCTTTGGTGGTTTAAAACAAAGTCTTTTGAGTTTATTAGTTATAAGAGACTTAGATACCTATGAAGAAATTTTTTTATGTGTTCTCAAGGTGTATAAGGAAAACCATAGTTACTCATTAATCAAATGGTTTTGATAAGAAAATAAAAATGTAATTCAAAGTCAATCATAAAAACCATGTAGGAAAGAAGATAAATTTTCTTTTATGCTCAAAGTCTGGGAATAAGCATGAAGGAAATTTTCTTAAGGTAAATGGTAATTGTTTTATGTGTGGAAGGTAATTCCATTATGAAACTAAGGGCTGAAGTGATGGAAATAAGTTGGGAAATGATGAGAATAGAGATAAATCTTCACATAATTCACCCCCCACACTTCAATTCTTTCAATTGTAAGGTAAATGGTCATTATTCTAATAAATTCCAAAATCTAAGGGTTAACAATGATGATCAATGTCAGTAACCTATTAAGGACAAATACAAAGGAAAGTCTCTTATAATCACTATTGGAAATGTGGAGTACGACAACAATGTTGTGTAATGATTGACTGATTATGTATATGAGATCAAGAATAATGTTTTGTAAGTAATTTAATTGTACGATGTAATAATGAAACATATAAGGATTAGTCCACTATAGTGTTTCCCTAAGGATTTTAAAGGATATTTTGAATAATGGTGATAAAATGGAAAGGTGATTTACTTGTAAGATGATGTTTCTAGAGAGTACATGATTAAGGAAAGGATAAATCGTAATACATGCATGATGATGGGATAATAATATAAAGATATTATTTATTGTGATAAAATAAATGGGATATTATTGATGACCTTGGAACATTTTTTTTAAATATTAATATAATGTGGTTTATTATTTCATGGATTTAGTTTATAGAATTTTTTATTTATGCGGAATGAGTTAATTTTGTAAATCATGCATGTTTTCAATAAGGTTTTATGATAATTTGGATCATTACCATGTTTCATGGTTATACATGATAATTATCTTCACATGTTTGGTATGTGATAATTAAGAGTGAAATCATGTTTAGTAGGAAAATGATAAGTTTATTTTTGGAAATTTAGTGACCTTGTTTTGAATGTTTTGGATTTTAATCTTTTAAAAGGATTATAAGGGTAACCATTTATGAAACTGCTTTCATTGAGATATTATATCTCCATATGAGGATTTATTAATATTGGATAACTTGTGCTAACCTTTATGAAGTGATGTTAACTAAAGATAGATGGAATGATCTATCATTATATTTGTGGATCTTATGATATGCTAATGCTTCACTAACAAAAAAATTCACCTTCATAAGAGATAAAGTGGAAAATGATAAAAGAAAATTGAAAGGCTTATATTTTTCTTATAAAATGTAATAAAATCATGTAAGTATTTATTCTTATGAAAAATTCTCAACTCTAGTAAAAGGATCTTGAAACCAAAAATGTTACCCCAGTACCTTCTTTTCCGATGAATCAAATGGTCCTATATATCATTATATAATTATGGATTTGTGATAGTTAATTTTCTCCTGAATATGTTCTCTATCATTGTCTATCAAAACTTGATGGTTATAATTCTCTTCCAATTTCATGTTTTTCACTTTCTACTAATGTTCTCTAAATCAAAAACTTATCTATGTGGTGATCATCACCTATTAATTTCCTTATTTTTAAGAGGATGTTTTATTGACACATTTTATGATGATGTTTTATCCTAAAAGAACTTTTTAAACATATGTTTTTTGACTTTTGAAGTTAAATTAATGAAATTATTGATCATATTGGGATGATATCTTATCAATTGACGGTTCCACTGAATCTCTCTGAAATCCATTAAGTGTTCCATGCATATCACCTAAGTAAGTACATACATGGTCTTTAAAATGTACGAAACTCAAAGGTCATAAAACTAGATAATGGTATTTATTATAATGATCAACTAGTAGATATTTTGGATCATATAAATAAATTTCCACAAAACAAGACCACTCACCCGGTAAAAGATTTTTGGAGAAACCACTAGTTTGAAGAAGCTATGTGGAAACTTGAGGATATGATGGAACAATATTTTCCTCATTCGATTGTATTAAAATGAAAAATTTTGAGGGATAAATTCATTTTTATGGGGATATAATTTAATACCCTGATATTTTTATGAAATAAATTTTGTGATTCCTTTGATGTCTTACGTTACACGCAACATCGGCTTAGCTTGAACTACACACAACGTTGAGTTTCTACAAAAATTAATTTTATTACTGAAATTATTTACATAAGAAAATTATAACCTATCCATTATAATGGAAGTTATAAACATGATTAATTTAATAATGATACGATGAATTGTTTGGTGATCGATTTATTTGAAATGAAGATATAAACCAATTGAAAATAAATAATGTGTTTTTTTAAAAGATATTCCCACAGATGAATTTTATCTTAATAAATAAAATTAGTCACTATTAATTAATGATATTAATTAAATTTATATTTTGTATATTAAATTATATTTTTTTTAATTAATCCAATATGTTTTATAGGAATAAAATAAGAACAAACCCATTTGTAAGAATAAAAATATGTAATTTTCAAAAGGCAGTTTTCTAACTAATGATGGAGAACCTATTTTAAAACTAAATTTTGACACTTTTTTAATTATAAATTGATAAAATAAACTTATTTTTTGAAAAAGTAATGTAAAAATTATCTTAGGGTGAATTTTTGGTATTTTTAAGATATGTTTTATTTTTTGATGAATATTAAAAATATCGATTTTCATTGAAAGTTATACTCTCTTTTAATTTTATTACAAGGATAAATTATGTTATGGATTACTTTTAATTTTTAATTATTTAATTTTGATTTAAAATAATCCAATTATGTCTTTGAAAATAATTTTATACATGAACTTATTATAAAAACATTTTATGTTTTAAAATGGAATTTTACTATAAAAAAAATTTTGATGGAATTTTACCGACATCATATTAAATTAAATTATGATAAATATTTGCTTTAAATTTTGAAAATTAGATTTAAAATTGGATATATATGGTAAAAATTTATTAATTATGAACCTTTTATTTTTATCCAATATGAATTGTAACCATGGTAAATTTTGTTAGCCCGGTAAAGGGTAAATTGGGTAATTTAGGTTTAAAAATATATAAAGACTACAAATTGACCCTAATTAATGACAAAATTTTATTTGAATAATTAAATTATACCCCTAACACTTAAGGATCGAAATTAAGTCATTTAATGGACACTTGTCCATAAAAATGACTAATTTAATATTTAAATCAAAGAAATACACAAAATTTCATTTATTTTCCTTTAATATCTCTTATGTGTCCACATGGGGAAAATAAATGTTATGAAATAATATCAAAATAAACTTTTAACTTAATAAACATATTGTCATTATATAATTTTTTTATATTTTTTGAGAAACATGGATGAAATTATGATATTTAAAATATTGTGTTTAATGAAACAATAAAGATGTCACATTGATGTTTTAAATAATATATCATTTTTAATATAGGGATACACAATAAATATATTAAATTATAAATATTATTCTGAAAAATAAAAGATATATATTCTTCATAGTAATTTATTTTTAATTTTTGGTGAAAAAAATGTATATTAAATAATTACACAACACTAATGTAGAAATTATTTAATTAATGGAAATATCATAGAAATATTATTAAAAATATTAAAATAAATATAATTTTACTCAATTAATGTAGAAAAATAATTTTCTATATTACCTTGACCTTTTATAGAGATAATAAAATATATTTTTTAAAGGTAAATTTTTATCTTGATATTTGTAAAAATCCAAGAAAGAAATTGTGTCAAAATTGACATTGTTGATATTTTATCAAAATAATGTTTTGTTAATAAAATATAAAATATTAAACATCTTTAAAAATATCAAATAATTATAATATGGTATAAAATGTTCTAAATTTTTCATTTATGGTCTAATTAACATAACATATTGTAACATCTTTTATTTTCCATGTATTATTTTTAGAAATTATATGGATTGATTTCAAGACTAACTATTGGGAAGGTGTGAAATACTGAGACCATGTGTTCCCGGAGTAATTGTTTGAAAAATAGTAAAAAATAATAATAGCACGAGTGCATGTTTTTCCTAAAAATGGGGAATGACTCTTAAACAGGTGCCTGGAATAGAAATCTAAGGTCTTCAATGAGCTGAGAGTGATGGATTAACCATAGATGTAACCTAACATTGGTCGAAACTGGCGATCGGTATAAAAATTCACCAAGGGCGTAACCATAAATAAAATAATTAAATAAAATTAATTTATTTTTAAATCCTAATAACTCCTGAATGGTGAATCATATTGGAAATCTAGGACCATTGTTGAGTTTCTAATGTGGTTTTTTCCCTAGGTGCAACTTAATTTTAGTTGGTACAGGTCATTTTTGAAAAAACTGTCATGGGACATAATGGGAATGAAATAATTTAATTATTTTATTGACGTAGTGATGCATCGATTTGTTTCTTTAGAAACCTCCTTATGATATAATTATAAGGTCATCCACATAACCCTAGAATCTTTGGAGGATCATTGGAGAGATCCCTCGAGAATTCTCTTGAACGAATGATAATGAAGTTGTGGATCGTGGATTAATCAATTGGTGCAGCCTCATATTCGATGGATCTTACACATGAATGTGAAGAAATTATATTTCATTATCAATGATCTAACATAATAGAGGTAGGGAATTTTTTTGAGTTTTTCTTCCCCATTCTTTAATTATATAATGAACTCTTCCCAATCAATAAAGAGATTGGCCTGGGGATCGATCGTTGTTACTAGATGGGATATTATTTGTAGGATTTTCGAGAGATTGATTTTAATTACTCTTTGTTTATCCTTCTAATAGAAATGTTTTAATGATAACACTAATAAAGTTCTAGGTTTATTCCTTATGGTTTTCATTATTATTCCCCCCCATATCCTCAAGTTCTTCTTAGTAGGATCCTAGTGGTAATGGATCAACTTTTTAGGTGGCTCTGAACATTATTGGGCCCCATGATTGGAGGTAAACTGGAAAAAGTTTCCAGATCTATGTAGATCGAGACCCGAGGATCTCATATCTACAACCATTTTGATTTTTAGGCATCATAGGAGGTGTAGTGGTCCACATAATGTACCACTAGCATTACACTGGCCACCGAAGGCCGAATGTAGCGGTGGGGCCGCGTGCGGTGGTGTAGCTAGTAGTGACTATGGTAGTGGATGAATAAGGTGATGATGATGAAGATAATGTGGGATTGGTGGTGACAGTGGTAGAACCCACAGGGTTAGAGGTGGCGGGATGTGTGGGGAACATTCAGAGTAGAGTGGGCCCGGGCAGAGTGAGTTGGGCTAGGATAGATGGGTTGGCCCCAAGCAGAGTGGGTTGAGCCAGGTGGGTCGGGCCCTATGGGTCAGGTCGGACTCATTGGGCTGGGTCTGACCCTGGTCTGCTAGGGTCAGACCCAGGAGTGACCGATCCAGATCCGAGCAATGGTCGACCATGGGGGTTTACCAAGAGCCATGGTCACTCTAGTTGTCATGCGGCCAGGGAATTTGTGGGTGTGGTCATCCTTGAAAAATGATTGTGGTAGCTGTGAGGCGGCCGGTCCAGGCGGTCGACCACGACAGTCGGTGGACCGACCATGCAGTCGGTCCACATGCCCAATGACCCCCCTTTGAAACTTATAACTACCATAACTTTCAAATGGTACGTCTAATTGATGAGATGTCAACGATTTTGAGACCCTATCATTGAGATAATCCTTTTGAGATAATGTGATGAGTTTTTAGTTTGTACCATTATATGTGGAGATAATTACATTGGTCCTTTATTCAAGGGTTCAATACATAATTACATACACATTACTATATTTTAGTCTCAAATAGAGTTATGGTATCCCTCTATGGCACTAAATATATCCTCTATTACCCCTAGTTGAGTTTTATAGAATTTATGTAACCTCCGAGATAAGGAAATTTGTCCTCAATATAGCAGGCCGCATTAGTAGGGTTATTTTTTTCCCTAGTGTAACTAGGAAGGATCCTCTACATTGTGAATTAATCCAGATTGGGTTGATGATATTCCCTAGTGTATCTGGTAAGGAACCCCTCTATGTGTATCATAGTCTTCCTTGACCATAAACTCTCATTTAAGAAGGGCACAAATGATCTAGACCTCTTCGCGGGTGTTTCTGATAATATCATGGCTTGAGGAGTGAGTTCTCCCAAAATGAGTGTGCTTTGAGCAAAATCCTATAGAAGGTAATTGGTTGTGGCTTACCTCTAGGTAATGTGTGTTGGACTGAGTATATCCAGATATTCTTGTTATATGTATTGTAGATATATACTTGTGTAGAGATGATTGTTCCATTCCTGTATGGTGTTCCTGTGTGGTAATCCTGTGTGGTATTCATGTGTGGTATTCTTGTGTGGTATTCTTGTATGGTATTCTTCTATGGTATTTTTGTGTGGTATTTGTGTGTGGTGTTCCTATATAGTATTCCTGCATGGTATTCCTATGTGGTAATCTTGTGTGGTGTTTGTGTTTGGTGCTCCTGTGTAATGTTCCTATGTGGTGTTCCTTTTTTGTATTCCTATGTGGTAATCATGTGTGGGGTTACTTCATGGTATTACTATTGGTATTCTTTCATGGTATTTCTTTTTGTTATTCCATCATGGCTTTCCTTCATGGTATTCCTTCATGGTATTCCTTTGTGTTATTCCTCCATGGTATTTCTTCATTGTATTTCTTTGTGGTATTTCCTCATGGTATTCCTTTCTGATTTTTCTTTTTGGTTTTGGGGTGTCCTACTGAGTACTATTATAATCACCCATGCACGGATTTTCCCACACATGTTGTGCCTTTGGTAGACGTTCAAACCTTTTATGGAGTCCTATGTGGACCTGAACCAGATGGTGCTTTGTGAGACCGGATAGACTGAGGTGTGTTCCTATGGCTTTTCAAATAGCAGTCCCAGTACCTCTTTTCTTACAGGTTGGACTTTTGGTTACAAAATCTTTTGTGGGAATTTATTTTTACTTGTTCACTTTCCATTACTTTCACTGTTGTACTCTTTTTGTGGAATATAGTGGTTTTCATGCATTATTTACTTAGTTTTTTTACATTTCATCATTTATGGCTTGGATTGTGTGTGTGTGTACTAGTACTTTAGGCTAATTACTCCAACTTTTAGGATATGACTACTCATTTCTAGTCACCATCCCCTTCCCTATTAGAGTCGGGTTTGTGATTTTCATGGAATAGTCCCCTTTAGGATGAGTTTTGATGCATATGAAAACAATACAACCTTTTAATATTGAAATTTTTATTACCTTAGTTAGAATTAAAATTGGTTATGTAAGCATTAATCAAAATGAAAAGGTTTAAATAAATAAAAAAACTTGTCAAAAATATATTGTTTGATGAGATTAAAACATTATATAATCTTATATTCTAATAAATGTATTTTTTGAGTTATTTGGATTAATATTTAATTTATTATAAATTAATATTTATTGAAGTTCCAAAAGTTCCCCTCACCTTCATTTGAAATAGACATCTCCTCCCTCATCTTATTTCACCACATATAGTATTCTAGAATGACAAACCTATCAAACAATTTCTTCTCCACTTACCTATATTCATTCTATAGGATCTTTTCTTCCAAAAGGACCAACTCTATAGCCCATTAGAAGAGATCTAAAGGATCCATTTCAATGAAGAGGTAATCTTTATAACTGGTCGGTCTCTTTTTCTACACTTTTATAACTTCTCTAAATCCATTACTTATATCATAAATAATAAATTCATAAAACTAAATATGCTGAAATTTTATTATTTTTATGAACACACCATTATACATCCCCTTTATCATTGAACAAGAAGTGAATATCTCGCTCATGCGTATGTACAACATACCATCTTCAAGTAGCGGTACAATTCATTTTCCATCACCATGTTTTATGATTGGGAATTATGATGGGTATAATTTATATATATGATATTTATGAAATAATTATACTTATGTAATTATAATACCATAACTACCTTTTTACAATCTAATCCTTTGGGAAATGATAACATCGCTCATGTGTACGTATGGCTTACCATCTCCACAATGTGATTTGATTTGTTTTTCATTAATGGTAATAAGGATGAATTTTATGAATATATATGACATAAGTAACATAAAAAATATTCTATAATGATAATATATCCTATGATTTTATATATTTTAATATGAAAAGAAATTGAAAATAGTTTTCATGCATACGCATGACTTACCATCTCCATGAACGGTGTATTTTATTTTCTATCTCAAACTTTTATGAATCACCATGAATTCATATATACTGAATATATATGATATTTATATCATTAATACCATTATGGAGATTATGAAATCTGGATCTCTATAGTAGGAACATGGATAAAAGGACGAAACATGAATGAAAAGCAAAGCGGTTATTACCTGAAACATAACTTCAATATGAAATTGTTAATAAGAGAGCAATATAAAGTCATAATTAAATCATATATGGTTGTTTAAATATGAATATGGTTCTTTGGTATATGTATAATAAACATATATTTATTATACATTAGTTTTTAACTTATACAATTGAAATCATGACTCTAGGTAAGGTATTTTTGTCTCACTTTTATTTCTGTGGGACCCTTGACTTATACACTACTTGTTTATTTTGAGTGGTGTATATATTAACTGTGAATATTTTTATGAGTATTATTATTAAGATTATGGTATTTAAATATCAATATAATTTTCTTCATTTCATTATGAATATTATTCTACTTATCATAAAGTGGTAAGTGTTAATTTAACAATTTCAATATTATTCGAAATTGTTTACACGTAAGTATTTGTTGGGGAATATTTATCTTCCTTATACGTGTTTGTTAAAAATGTTTTCCAAAATATTTTTATATTATTATAAAATGTATAATGTCATTTTACCCATGTTTAAATTTTTACTAAATGATTTTAATTAAATATTTTTTCCATATTCCTATTGAGGTACTTTCTGATTATTCAAGTAAAAGTACGAGAAGAATATTTTTTTAACTTATAAAGATTGAATAGATTTTTCAACTTTCATAAATCCTTCATGTTGTGTAGATTCCCTTCCAATATTATAGTTCTATTTTCAAAGTAAATTTTTTATATTAAAATTTCATGGAATTTTAATAAAAGAAATCATTTTCAAAGTAGAAAGGATACTTTCCTCAAGAAAATATCACAAAATTATTTTCCATATATGATAACATTCTATAATGTTACCTAGGTTTCAATGGGGTTATTTTTCAGAAACACTATCTCTATTATTTATATGTTTTGTTTATGTTTATAGTGGATTTATATTTATAAAACTCATTTTTTACACTAATGGAAAAATACCCTATACCAACGGTTTGGAACCATTGGTATAGGCCTCCAAACTGTTGGTATAGCATATACCAACAGTTTGGAGAACCGTGGCCAAGTAAGTTGTTAGGATAAGTCTATACCAACGGTTTTCCCAAAACTATTGGTATAGACCTATACCAATGGTTTTCAAAACCGTTGGTATAATTAATATGAAAAATCTATACCAATGGTTCCATAAAATCGTTGGTATATGTATTTTAAAAAAGAAGTATTTGTTGGGTTTTGATCCTTGTACATGCAGTTTATTATTTGACAACCTAACCACTAACCTAACTTGATTTTGTGAACATAATTTCATAAATATATATATGTAGTATGATAATTATTTTAAATTTGGATTTATTTAATGTTCTCGGTAAGAATATTCCATAAAAAATACATGTAATTATACCAACGGTTCTCAAAACCATTGGTATATTTTCTTTGATTTTGGGACCTATACCAATGGTTTGGCCAAACCATTGGTATAGGTCCCCCCTATACTAACGGGTTTTCCAAAACCATTTGTATAGGTCCATATAAGTGGCCTATACCAAAGGTTTTGGCCAAACTGTTGGTATAGGTCCAAATTAGTGACCTGTACCAATGGTTTTCCCAAAACCGTTGGTATAGGTCATATTTCACGTAGTGTTAACCATGGGTTATGTTATGATTGAATGATGTTTATGAAACACATTTCATACCATGGGTTCTAATATGATGAATGATTTATGTTCTTATAGAAAACTTATATATGATTTTCATTATGTGATGGATGGGACCTATATCTCTATCAAATGGATTGGTCAAAAATTTATATCTCATTATATAGACAATAATGGAACATGAAATGATATTGGTTCAGTAATATAGGGCTCAAAGGGTATGTAAAATTGGTTCAGTAACACAGGGATGAAATGAGAAGTAAACTCAATTCAGTAAATGACTCTATCCACTACGATGGATTGGGGAGTGAAACCATTACACTATGATAGTATTGGAAAATATCCTTGATTACTAATGAAAAAAATTCTATGATTATGTGTTTTCCACAATTACATGTTTTATTACAATGTTATTTTCTCATGGATCATGTTCCTTTATGATTTATGTCTTATGAACTGCCAATATTTCTTCCATAACTCATGATTTTTATAAGTGTTATTAAAATGTTGTATTCATATTTTTACATTCTTATGCTCATTTTTTGCTTGATATTTTCCATGTTTACCCTCACTGAGCTTCTGATATCACCCTTTTCATATGTTTTTTTCACCAGGATATAAAGTAATGTTTTTTGTAGGAAAACTAAAGGGGGGGATATTTATGGGTGATGTTTAAGATCATTCAAAAAATTAGAATAATTTTTTCCAAGTTTCCAAAGGCACAAAACAAATATGGTCCTCTGGAATTTTTTTTGGGTAATGTAATGAATATTCATCTAAAAATGTAATATCAATGTATAATAATCATGGTTCATTATATTCTTCATCCAAATTGAATGGTTAGGGTTCACTGCCTCTTCAGATTTGTTGCCTTCCATTTTCACCATCTCCTCTAACCATAGTGGTAATTTTTCAATTATTTCAATAACTAAGGGTTTTATAAAATTATTTTTTTTCATAGGGGTTGCAATCCCTTCATTGAGACCTAATCTGTTGGATTTTATTGAAGGTGTCATGATTCCACCACATGAGGTATGTGTTTCCATTTAATTTAATTTTATTTAATACATACATGAGTGATTGGATTTCTAAATTCATTTAATAACTAGATAATTATGATACAATAAATCTAGGATTGATTTATGATAGCTTTGTATAACTTATCTGGGTTCTCACGTGGCTTATTTGTTAGAATTTCATGTTTAAATTGAACATTAAGGGAAAATGTTATTTTAAAAATTCTACAAGGATGATAAAATGATAAATTTTGTTTTAATTAAGAAAATAAATTTCACAATGGGTTTTAAGACAAATTATGTTATTAACATTGGTTTCCCTTCTTGGTATAAGGGGTAATATTTTTGAAAAAAATAGTATTTTTATTTGATAAATTGAAATTGAGTTTCTCTTGGTTTGTTTGATTGTGATTTTTGATGAGTATGATTCAATATTTAGTGGGGTTTAGATTCTATATTTTTTTAAATGGATTTACAAATACCTATTCTTAGTCGGATATAGTGGGACATGGTTATGATAGTTTAGATTTAGAATAGACTAGAACCCCTTAGTTTTACCTAACACTTAGATAGTAGGATTTTCACCTAGGAAACTTGTTATGGTGGTTTGGTTGATGGACTTGTGATTGTTAACCTTCCAGTAGTAGGTCTACATATACATGGATTATGATTCTACATTAATCATCATGGTTTTTCCACATTCTATGTATCACATATTCTTACATTTTATATATATATTTATATATATATATATATATTCATATGATCTGATTATTTCATTGATATACTTGTTTGGTGTGTTGATTTAGTTATAGTTCTTCCTGATACTGAATATTTTCATTCCATCCATTTAATGAAATTATTTGTGACATCTTATTGTTATTATTTAATTATTTATTCCCTTATAAATTTTCTTATAATTGAGTTGGGTGTGTAACAAAATCTAATGGGAAAATTTATTAATGGTATAAAAGTTATTGTTTTACTATAAATACTTTTCAAAAATTTTACAAATATTGTTTTACTTTAAAAAATCTTGTGTTTTAAAGACAAATGATTAGATTTTGGATTTGGAATCATTTTGGGTAAAACCATTTTATGTCCTGTTTAATATGTGTGTGATTTTAGAATGTTATTATTCAATATTTGGTTTATTACTCTACCATGTAAAATAAAATTAAAACTAATTTGTTTATATTATTTTTAATCTAAATTTTTTTGTTTTATATATAAATGGAATTAATTGGACTCATAATGGTATCCCATTATCTTCATATCATAGCCTACAAACTCATGTTTCTGAAAACATAGTCTTATTTTCTATTATGGGATATTTCTACTCTTATCTTTTATAATGGATTTAGTTCCTCTATACATTGGGAAGAGTATGGTTATTGGGATCATGGTGGTGGAATGTGAGATATATGGAGATGGTGATTGGATCTTCAGTTTCATGGAACTAATTGGTTCATGTGTTGTAATGAATTATTTGTTATTCCTTTTATCTTTGTATAGCATCTATTACAGTTTTTAAGCTTTGTATTAGATGGTTTTTTTGGATGTTCGTATCATCCCTTTTTTTGTTTCTTATTTTTATTCCATTTTTGGTTGTTATGTTTCTACTTGGTTATTTTAGGATGAAAACATCACCAAAAGATTTTGTAATTCCCTTAATTATTTTTATCCACTAAGGGGGATTATGGATTATCCTTATGTATGTGGAAGTATGACTCTAATATCCACTGGATAGATGTCCCAAGTTGGTTCATTATGAAATGGTATTAAATAAACCCTTATTTTAATTTGAGTTGTGTATGTGTAGTCTGCGTAATAGGATTGTCATCAAGGAATGGGTGGTGTGTTCAGGTAATGTTAGGGATAACTCATTTTCACATTGAATCTTGAGTTTGGAGGGTTGTATCATGCTTCAATCTTGATCATGGGTTTATATTGGGATGTTTTGATGGATTTTTTATGTTAAGATATAATTTATTGATCCCTATGGAGTGAATTGGTAACCTCAGGAGATAGAATTGGTTTTATAGGAAAAATAATTATTGAAACTATGTTTCATAGTTAGTATACATAATATGGTGAACCATGCAATGTATGCGTGACTCAGTTATAAAACAATGATAATACATGATGCATGATTAGCACTTTTTTAACCAGCTCATACTTCCAAATCATGTGCAATGAAAATTTTCCCACATGATTGTGGTTTTATCTACCTTTCTTCTAGAATTGACTCCAACAGAGTATTTAATTGGAATAGTATCCTATAGTGGTGTTTTAACTGGTATTTCTATGGAATGTGATGCAGTTGAATGTGGTATGATCGGAGATGTGTGTCTGTGTTCTTGGTTTTGTCCCATGGGGGGCTTGTTTTGTGAAATGGAAAAGTATTTTTTAGATTGGATGAGTGGATTATTTCTTTTGAAAACTATTTAATGGTTTTTTGATAAACATGTGTGTTTTTTAAAACCGAGATAAGGAATATTTTGTGAATAAAAATGTGTTTTAGTTAAAAAAGTGGAATTTCCTAAATAAAGATTATTTCATAAAGTGGGTGTCTTAAGAATTGGTTTATAATTTTTTTCCTTGATATGTTATATTTAAATTATGATTTATGAAATTTATTTTTGGAAGGAGGGTGATTTTCCATTTGAGTAAATTTTATGTGATTATTTGGAAAAATAAGGTCATCAACTCTTATTTTAAATCACTTTTGACACTGGTGGATCTTCGTTTTTGGTTGATGTTCAGTTACACGAGTAATGGAAAAAAATTTAGCTTTAAAATGATATTTTTAAATTTTTTTGAAAAATATTTTCAATATGTATTTTAAAATTGTTTTTTTTTTGTTCCCATGGTTATGGTACCACTTGGTTTTATTATGATCATGGGTGGTTGGGCTCATGTCTTGTGTTGTTCACAAAGTGACTCCTAAAAAAATTGATTGAATAAAAATTTTTATTCCTAGGGGGTTTTTATTTTTATAATATTGTTCTTATGGTGTTGACAACCTCTATTCTACATGTGCTTCTTTGAGTTCTATTTAGTTTTAAAATTCCATGGTTTTACAGTTTAGCCCTTCTATGTTGGGTTGTTTGGGTTTTTATAACTTTTTCAATCTGAATTATTTTTCTAAAAATATGGTTTTAACTTTTCATTTCAAATGGAACATGGAATTAAAATTAGTTTTAGAATTTAAGGGTTTTTTTATAAATTAGATGTCAAATTTTAATTGGGTTTTGACCTCTTTTGGGTCATAAAATGAAATAGGAGTATTTATTTTCAACTTTATTTGATTTTATAGGGTGATTAAAGTAGTGATTTAATATTATATGTGATTTTTAAATTATTGGAAATGTTTTTTAAAAATTATATAATGTTTTTTAAAAAATAAACATTATTGGGTTTGTTGTGAAAATTTAAAGGGGTGTATTAATCCCACTAAATTTTTTAAAGGAAAATTTTCTAGTTTTTGAAATTATTCTTATTTGTATTTTTGAAAACACATTTAATTTTTTTCAAAATCTTTTTCATGAACTTGGTTTTTAATTAATTTTTTGAAGTCGGACCTCATCCATGGAAGAAGTGGTACTTTTGTATTTTTGAAAATGTAATGGATGATCTGTATTCTAAAACCATGGTTTTGGTATTTAAATGTTATTCAGAAGGATTTTTGATTGATGAAAAACATAATTTTTTATAGTTATATAGTTTTTGGAAAATTTTAATCTTTCATTGTTTTACAAAAATTTTTGTCGCTCAAAATGTTATTTTCAAGTGGTTCTTCACTTAATAAAAATGATATTTTTATTTTTAAATTCATTCATGTGTTTTAGTATTTAAATTCCTATAGTTTGTGTGATTATTTATATCTCCTGAGATTCTGTGGGCTTTAATCTTGGGTGTATGAATTTTTGTTCAGTTGTCTTATTTTGAATACCATGGGTTTTCCTTATATTGTGTCTGGTTTTAAGGCCAGTATCAAGTTGATTTGAGCATAAATTTCCATTGGGTCAGTATGTGGGTAATTATGATATATATTTCCATCAGAACTTTGAGAAATCTATAGTGCTCGTTTTTTTGTATTTTCCATGGTATGGTGTTCCATGTTTATTTTCGAGATTACTTATATTGTATGGTAGGCTGGGTTAAGGTCCCATATCTTCTCTCATTGTGTAACACCATAGTTGATATCAATTATTGAGGTGGCTATTAATATTTTTGATTGCATGAACATGTGTTAAATACCACATCATTTTTTGAAATATTTTCTTTCAAAAAAAATAATTTTCTTCGATATCTTGAGTTACATGGAACACCAAGTTGTAATGAAACATGATATATTGTTAATATTATTATTTAAACATTTCCATTATAACATATCCATTAAAAATGGTTGAATTAATAGTAATAATTTTTTAAATAAATTTATCTATAAAGGTTTTATAAAAATAAAATAATTGATAAATAAGTACTTAATTTTCTATAAAGTCAATATATTCCTTCAATATACATTTTTCTCAAAAAAAATCATTGTTTTTTTCTTTCATTTTTTCCACTTTTTGTACTCATGAATGAAAATTATTTTTTTTAAGAAAAACCATCTTTATTTATCTCTATGGTCAAAAATATTTTTTTCTCCCATGTCCATCATTTCTAAATATGTTTTAAACAAAGTTTTACTGATAACCAATGATTTATTAAAGACAATTTTAACCATGTATTATATTTTCAAAAAAAATTATAATGAATAACCTTTTCATTTTATAAAAAAGTTTACTTTTTAAAATTTTATTGAAAATATGGAAGGAACCATTATTTTAATGTGTAAAAACTGAATGAAATTTTCCACCATTATGATAAATCAATGATTAAAATATTACTTTATAACTTTCAAAAATTATTTAAATGGAAAAGGATTTTAATAATTTTTTGGGACCGTTTAGTTTGGAAAAATTATTTTCCAAATGAAAATGTTATTTTCCTCAAGAAATGTTCTATGTAGTCATTCAAAATCTTTTTCCATATATGTTTACAACCTTTTATGTGACATATAATTTAATGGAGATATGATCTAGTGATACTACCCTTATTCATTGTATACATGGTTTATGAATATGATTAAGTTATTTCTAAAAAACTCATTATTTTTTCATGAGTTGTTCTATGATGAATTGATGAGATGATTATTAATCCTATTTATTTTCTATGGTTTATGTTATGATGTAATACTTGTGAGGCATTTTTCATTTCTATAGGTTATGATATGATGAATTTTTCATGATCTTATGGCATAAAAATGTATGGATTATTTTATTGGTGACACCTATAACTACCTCTAATGAATTGGATAATGTTCTTTATCTCATGAGATAATGATTGGAAATATGTTGATGTGCTTGATCAGAAATTGAAAAAAAATTGATGTTATTCATCCACTATTGGAAATAGATTATTATTCTTTATCCATTACAAAATGTAAAACATTTTTTTATTCTTGATCAATTATTATTTTATGGACTTAAATATTAACCTTGAAATATTAAATTTTTTCTTTACTTATGATGGAGACATAATTATATGACATGAAATTATTGTTGATGATTAACTTATGAGTATTTCTCACATTTGATTCATATAATTTGAAATGATAATTTTTTATGAAATGAATCATGTTTATTATTCATGATATATTATTTATGAATAGTTTATGTTATATTCCTAATCACATACCCTTATGATTTTCGAATGATTTCATATGATCAATTACTAACACCTCTATTGTTTACTTTTATTTAGCATCTAAGATCACCATATCTCATGTTTCTTTTCCCCTAGGTTATGAAGAAATTTTTTTGCAGTGTATTTCTATAAAGAGTATTAAATGATAATATCTTTATAAGAGATGTTTAATATCATTCATGAATTGAGAATATTTTTTAACTACTCTCCAAATACACTAAACATTTAGGATATTTAGTAATTACTTGGAAAAATGTGTTGAATGTTCAACTAAAATGATGTGATATCTATGTTTGAACATCTAGGTTCATTATAGATGGCATCAAATAAAGGGTTTAGTTAAGCTTATGAAACTATAATGAGAAACCACTAGTGATATCCCTAGTGAAAAGTCTGAGTATAATTCAAAGTATAGAAAAATATCCTAAAATTTTATTAGAAGGACATGATGACTAGTTTCAAATTAATTACATCCCTATATATATTCTACAAGTGGATGTGGCACTAGAATAGTTGTACATTGGGATAATAACTCCAAAAAAGTATTATTGAGATGGAATTGATCATCACCTAGTGCACAACAATATGACATATTTCACACATAGTTTGACACTCCTAAGGGATGTGTGTTGTAATGTCAAAATATGTTTTTGAAACCTAATAAAGGATTTGAATAGATTATGACAATGAATTTTGTAGGATAATCCTAATATTTCATTGATTTAAATTAATGTATCTTGATTTAGAAGTCCAGGGAATAATTGATCATTCTGATCAAGGAAAGCCAAAGGTCATGTTGACCATTTTGGTTTCACTAATATATTGAAGATGTAATAATTAATATGGGGTGGTGATAGGTAGGATAAAATGTTGAAGTATATTATTTAATACTATTTACATAAATTAACATATATCAAGAAAATATCTAAAAAAGTTTATTTTATCCCTAATTATTAAATTATAAATTATCATTGAAACCCCCTAATGTTATGAAGATCACATATCAAGTCTATGATTATTTTCTTGTTTAGGTTGCAGGAATGTGCTTCCAACAAGCCTCATTATTTATCCTCTAGTTGAATTTGATGATAAATTAGGCATAGACTGGAATTCTATAAAAAAATAAAACATCAATTTATAAAAAAGGGAACTCACATTTAATATTCCAAAAAAATATATGATCATTTGTTAGTGTAAAAATTGATATGAACATGTGATCGAGATCAAATCCATTGTAAGTGACTGAATTACAATTAAAAAAGCAGTGTTAGTATTAGATTGTTGGGTGAAAACTCAACATTAATTATATTCCTACTATGTGGGAATTTTTTGATGAATTTCTATAAGATATTCCAAGTCTTCCACTGAATCATGATGTTGTGATCTCAAAAGAAATCATGCATGGTTTCAAACAAATTTCAAAGACCCACAATAGAATGGATTCGATTGAGTAGTAGGAATTGAAGCAGAAACCATTGTATAAACTTAACAAGGTATTTATTAATACAAGTATATCACTATGGGGTGAACATGTCCTTTTTTCAAGAATAATGATAGATAGATGAAATTTTGAATTTATTATCTGGAATTGAAAAACACCTCAATAAAGAACTAGTTTTCTTGACCCTATATTGATGAATTGTTTGAAAAGATGTATAGAGATCATTAATTTCTCAAAATTGAACTTTGTTATAGATATCATCAATTGATGTTTAATAAGGAGTATATACCAAATAAAACATTCTAAACATGATATTTTAACTATGAATATATTGTATTCAAATTTTTACTAATTCCACCGTTATTTGCAAGGATTTAATTAATATAGTCTTTAGAGATTTCCATGAATAGTTTTTTTTTATAGATGATATTCATATCCATTTAATGATAAAATAAGGGAATTAATATCACATTAGAATTTTTATAAATACCATAAAGGGTATAAACTATAAAAATAAATAAGAAATTGTTAATTTTGGATACAAAAGGTTTTATTATAGGGTAATATAATCTAAAGATACTATATATTGGTGGATCCATCGAAGAAAGAGGCTATTGAAATTTTTCCTAGACCAAACATAATGATTTTTATTCAATGTTTTCATGGTTTATTTATATATTATCAATGTTTTGTGTATAAATTACCAATATCATCTAATCCAATAAAAAAGTTAACTTGGAAGTATGGTATATTCATTTGGATGGATGAATGTGAAGAAAATTTCAAGGAAATGGATAGAAGGTTAGTTAGTTAATATATTCATACATTATCATACTATTGGGAAGGGTTTTTAATCTATATTAATGCATCAAAGAAAGGTACTAGGGTCTTTTATCATGAATAATAATATAGTGATAGAGTATTCATCTAGATAATTGATGATTCATGATAAAAATTACCCAAATTAATAATTAGAGTTAGATGATATATTCATTTCATTAATGGTATGGAGGAATTATATTTATTGAGAAAATTTTGGTATATAAATATAAGGGTGACAATATATTAAGGCATATATTCACCCAAAAGGTGAAGAACATGCACCAGAGAATGTAGTTTGGGTTGAATAAAGATTATGAATTCTCAATAAATTACCACCATGGGAAAACAAACAATGTGGTTGCTTCTATAAGAAAAAGGATAATTACATCTTATTGATTATGGGGATAAAAAACATTCCATAACTTAGGTATTTAAAAAGGATGTACATGGAAATTTTGATGAAAGGGTGAAATATTCTCATTTGAAAATTTATGTTCTACCATCTGTACAAGTGAATATTAAAGAGGTGAAAAAGGAATACATAGATCTAAAGAAGAAGATAATTTATGTTCCTATGTTTATCCTTGATTACTATTAGATGATAAAGTTGAGGAACAAATTATGTGTTCCAACCATAACATATTTGAAGTAGTTATAATAGGAATCATTTAATTCACCATTCTCAATTTATGATAGATGTGCAATGTTGAATATGGATTTAAAAGAGTATTTCTGGTATCATGGCATGTTGGTAGATATATTAGAGTTTATATATCTACTCTTGGTATGTCAGCCAGTTAAGGATGAGGGAAAATTACTATGGTGATATTAAAAACATTACCCATACAATAATGGGAATATAAAAACATCATAATGGATTTTTTTCATTGGACTCCACAAAACATCTAAAGGGAATAACGTTTTGTGGGTTATAGTAGATCACCTTAAAAAGTTATAACACTTCATAACTATTAGAGATTATTTCTCTCTAGAACATGTTTCTTGGATATAAATTAAGAAAGTGTTATGGTTTCATTGAGTACTAAATTTCATTGTATCTGATTAGGATTAGAGGATTTCCTTAAAGTTCTAGAGAAGTATTCATCAAGCTATTGATACAGAGTTTGGTTTCAACATTTCATATCATACCAAGAAATATGGTTAGTATAAGAGGAAAAATAAAACCCTATAGTATATTTTTATATTATTTTCAAATTTTTTCAATGTTTTTTGGGATCAACACCGTCCTCTAGTTGAATTTTCATACAATAAATTCATTCACATGAGCATTCAAATGGATCATTATGAATCTCTCTATTAAATAAAGTGTATAAATATAATGGTATGGGATTTAATTGGGGAAGGAAATCTATTTGGACCTAATTTTGATGTTTAAAGAGAATAAAAGGTCATATCCATTAATAAACACATAAGGGAAGCACAATGTTTGAAGAAATGTAATACTGAAAATTTCTTGTGTGATCTGAAATTTGAATTTGGGGAAAAGGTGTTTCTAATAGTTTTTAAAAGTAATAAATTTATGAGATTTTGGAATAAAGGAATATTAATTCCTACTTATATTGGCACATTTTATATTCTCAATTGAGTATGGATGGTTTCTTATCACTTTGCGCTTCAACTGAACCTATCTCAAGACCACATTGTGTTCGATGTATCTACCCTAAGGAAATATAAGCTTGATTCCTCACATTTAATGAACTTACAGGTCATACGAGAAGAAAATGATCTTTTATATGTGGAAAAACTAGTAGAGATTCTAGATCAAAAAGAGAAAGGGATACAAAACAACACCAAAAACCTTGTCAATGTTTTGTGATGATACCACCAATCTGAAAAAACTATGTGGGAACATGAGGATTTTATAAGGCATAAGTATCCTTATATGTTTGTATCATAATGACCAACTTTGAGGATGAAATTAATTTTAATGGGCTTATAATGTAATGCCCAATTTTTTTATGCAATATTTTTTTCAAATAAATTAAAGAACATCAAAAGCTTTCATTACATGAAACATTGAGTAGTAATGAACCACGAAATTATATTACTATTATTATTCAAAAATGAATTTTAGGTCAAAGTCATTAAACATGGTGTAATGAATAATAATAACCATATATTTTAATATTATGTGTGAAGGTTTTATATAAATAAAACATATTGATAAATAATTACTGAAGTTTTTTTAAACACTTTGTAGGCTTTAAAAATAAATTTTTCACAAAAAAAATTAATTTCATTGATTTTTTTGAAAAAAAAAATATATTATTAAAATTTTCAAATTTTAGAAAATTTGATGGAAAAAATAATTTAAATTCTTTTAATCATCATGTCAAAATTATCTTAGAGTGATTTTTTGAAAATTTTATAAAAGAATAATTTTATCATGAATACTGAAAAATATAGATTTTTAATTAAAACTACATTTTCATTTAATGAATTTACAAAGTTTCATATTTTTATAAAAGTGTTTAAAATTAAAATTAGTAAAATTATATTAAAATAATTATCAAATTGTAATTTTTTATTAAATAATTTTATACTTATAATATCTTTTTCTTTGGAAAACTACTTTATTTCAGCATATACATGTTTAATTTTAAATTAAATTATTACCTTCTTGTGACTATAATTTTATAAAATGGATTAAATATATTTAATCAAAATATTTTATTCTATATAAAAAATTTAAAAAAATACCTAATTAATATTAAAAATTGTAATAATTAATTTCAGTTGTGGTGGTTAAAATGGGTTTTTTGTGGGTTACATACACATATGTTAAAATTAATTTTTAACACACATAACAACTTTATTTAATAAAATGAATTTAATATTTATAATAATTATGATTAATTTATCTAATAAGGGGCATTTATTAATAAGTTTAATTGACCAATTACCTAGGTAAATAAAAGGAGTTTATTTACCATAGTAAAAAAATGGTAAAAGTGAGAAAACATAGAGGCTAATGGATTAACATGTTCAAAAAAATTGTATATTATTATTTTTGAATTACATATTGACCATATCATCCCTATAGTAAATTATTTATCAAATTTTAGTTATTTTATGTGATATTAAATTCCAATTACTGAATAGTTTTGTGTATTAACAAAAATGCACTCTTTCTCAATTATAAAAGGTCACTTCGACCCCTCAATTTTTTAAACCTCGTAAGCCCTATGACTCCAATAAACCCTTAAAAACATCTCCTAAGTATTATTATAAATTTAATAGAGCTATTGGTTATCCTAATAGAGCATCATTAGAGTCCTTAATATGTTATCCAAAGTAGGTTGTTTTAAGTGAAGGTAATTTTATTCACCGAGCTCTTTCTTTTTAGTTCTTCTCTTATAATATCAATTCATGTCCTAATACTTAAAATATAATAAAATCAATATATAACATATAAATATTTGTTATTATGTTAATTTCATAACCTATATTCACATACTCTTCCATAAAATGGGATATGAAATTGGAAGTCGTGTGTACTGTGGACTACAGCCTCGTGAACCGATGTAATTTGATTTTCATCACCACCTCTCAAAAAAATCATAATGATGAATTTAAATTTAATATATAATGTAAATATGATAAATATTTTTGATGAATTATAATATCTTATATACCTTATTACCCTCCATTCTATGGAAATACAATAATGTCGTTCATGTGTATGGAAGACTATCATCTCGTGAAGCAATGTGCTTCATTTTTTACATACTCTTTACATGGAAGATAATAAGGATTAATTTAATTATAATATGTGATATATGAGAAATATTAATGACACTATTAAATTTCTATATTATCTACATTTTTTCATTCCATCCATTGATATAATGGATACATCATTCATGCATACATTTGACCTATCATCTACATTAATAGTGTAATTCATTTTCTATCTCTATATTTTATAAATTAATCTAAATAAAAACATAAAGAATGTAAATGATATTTATATTAGGTTTAATATTTTTGAAATTATTAAATCATGATCAAATTAAAAGTTCCAAAAGTAAAATACCACAACATAAATAAAAAATGATGCAGTTAAAACTCAAAACATGATTTTAAAATGGAATTAGTAATAAATATATAACAAAAGGTGATAAGTAAATAATATATGGTATGTTACATATAATTATGTTACTAAAATAGATGTATAATAAAGTTTTATTTATTATTCCTAGGGTTATAACATTTATTAAGTATTTCAATACATATGGTAGTAGATTTTTTTCTCAAATGTATTTTTGTGGGACACATGCCTTATACACCACTTTATTATTTTTTGTTGTGTTTATACTTACAATGAATTTATTTTATGATTAATATCATGAAAATTTTGTGTTATAAATAATAATTTTACACTATTTTTTTGATGGGGCTTACGATTCAATTAAAAAAAATATTTTAACATCTTTATATAACAATATCTTTATTTATCAAGATTGTTTATGATTATACTGAAAATAAAGAGTTCATAAGATATACCACACATGAAACTAAATAATTTTAATCTCCTATAGTTATCTCATGAAAATATCTTTTTTCATTTAATTTTCCTCACTTTATGTACTAAAGGGGGAAAATGAATGTTTTTAAGGAAAACCGACATTACTTCCCTCATCAGTCGAAAATCTGTTTTCTTCTATGTCCATGTTTTCAAAAAAAATGTTTTACAGAAAGTTTTTGTTGATATCTAATTATTTATTAGTGAAATTATTACCCATGATTTACTTTTAAAAAAAATTAAATTGAACATTCTTACGATTTTCTAAACGAGGTACTTTTTGACTTTTTACTAAAAATTTGAAAGTAATATTCGTTTTTTAGATGCACTAAAGGAATGATATTTTCTACCATCATGACCACTAAATTTTTTAAAGATGAATTCATCATTTAAGAATATTATTTTCAAATTAAAGTATTTTCACAATGTTTAGTGAAATTTTGGTTTTAAAAAACGGATATTTTCAAAGTGAATAGGTTATTTTCATCAATAAATGTTCAATGTGATAATTCAAAATCATTACCCATATAATATGACATCCATTGATGTTACATATTATTTAATGGGGATACGATCTAAGGATACGATCATTATTATTCTATGGAAGGTCTATGGTTATGATAAAGATATTTATATGAACCCCAATTATAAGGCCCTGACCTTAAACATTACTTATTATTGAATTAAATGAATAATTCACATTGAGGATCTTTTCAGGTTTAGAGTTTTAGAGAATTAGGGAAAAACTATTATATCTCAAAAGATTACAAAGTAGACACTTCTACTAAGTTTCCATAAAATAAAAACTCTTAAAAAGAAACATGTCAATTTCCATGTTTTAGACAGCCTGACATTTCCTTGATCCCATCCTTGACCCTATTCAACTTTATGTCCTATGAAAAACATTTCAAAAAAACCTAGGATGAGCATAAAAAGCTCAGTAAGGGATACACAAAGAAGGAAAACTGTTAGTTTTACAAAACAACAAGTAAACCATGAATACTTTACCAAAGTAATACTTTTCACATTTATGAAGTAGTAAAAACTCTTCACTGAATAAAAGACCATTACTTACCCTTTTGTAACCAAAAGATTACCATAAAACCCATACATAACATAAAAAGGTAACTTGGGACATAAAAATACTTTAATGGAATAACCATATGGTTGACTTCCACACATACTTAATGCAATAGCCATACGGACGACTTCCATACCCAATGCATTGGAGGTTATAACGTAACAACCCGTCCTGGTATTCACGGCACCACCCGTCATAATGTCCAAGTACCATTATAAAATCATAAGATATTAAACAAATAAAATGGAAAGAAAACATTTCTACATTTCGATCACAATATATCACTTAAATATATTGACATAAAAAATCCTTTATAAAAACCATTTTCAGTACCAACATACATAAAATATTATATGGTATTTATTTCATTTTAAAAACATTATGGTTTGTTGAAGAAGCCAAATACCAAATAATAATCGCGGTGGCAGAAAAGGTCGTTGTCACCGCGTACGATAAAAGAAACATTCCTTTTTGTCGTTTTGTAAAACGCTTCATAGAAAAATATTCCTTTTGTATAAAAATAAAATTCAAAGGGGTTTATACACCGTATAAAATAAAGTTGTGTATAAAACAAAAATATGCCTCAATGAAAGGAGGTTGAGACGAAGTCCCTTACAAAGACGGTATCCTTGGATTAAGGATAAATCAATTACATAATTATGTGTGACAAACGAATACACAAAATATAAGTGGATATTAAGTGTAAAACAATCAGAGGTCATTCACACATATTCATAGAACGACATATTTCAAGGAGTACAAGTTTATCCCAAAGAATCAAAATTGGGTTAAGAAGTTCCATTGCGAAAATTCGACAGCCTAACGGCGTCACTTCAAAATTCATAAAATGATTTGATGAGAGATAAAAAGGGTATCTCATCACTTGGAAATAAAATTTACATAAATAAGGATGTATAAGAACATATCCCAACATAATAATATGTAATTTAAAAGACATAACAAAAGAAGTCTTTTTAAAAAGAGGAGGGTGAAAGGTTCCCTTACCGACTTGGGTAACTTTCGAAACGTACACCCCATTGAAGAAGGGTCATACAATGAATATTTAAATACCCATAAATGAAATTATATTACACAAAAAGTATAATAATGGTCAGTACATACACCACTCGAAGGAAATGGTTGCAAATGTAGCATAAATCTCACAGGAATAAAAGTGAGATGAAAAATCCCTTATGAAAACTCGGCAGCCTAACGGCACCACTTAAAACTTCCAAAAATGGATTGATGAGATCAAATAGGGTCTCTCATCATATTAAAATAAAATGTACAGAAAGTGGAATATAAAATAACATCCCCCAAAATAACAAAGAGGATATTTAAAGAAGTGACATAAAGGGGAGTACTTAAAAAGAAAGAGAGAGGTTGGATCTCTTACGAAAATTCGGCAGCCTAACGGCGCCACTCAAAACTTCTAAAATGGACTGATGAGAGAAAATTGGGTCTCTCATAATATGAACATAAAAAGTATAGTATTAGTAATATAAAATAACATCCCAATCATAAGAAAGATTAGCTTAAAAGGAATGACATAAAAGAGTGTACTTAAAAAGAAAGAGAGGAGTAGGATCCCTTACCTCGTGTCCGACATGACTCAATCGTTCTTTAATCTCCTGAATAATAAAATTTGTTCAATTTATAATTTCTTAAGTACCTACTATAAATATTATTATTCATTTAATATCACATATTATAATTTTATAATAATTGGTTAATAAAGTGTGTTCATATCAGACGTTTTTGTCGATGTTCGGTACATGAGTAAAAATCGAACTTATTGGAAAAGAATTTTCCATGTAGTAATAGGTACATCATATCCAGAATAGTATTGATGTTTTAAATATCATATATATCCAGTATATATTCATTTTATACTATTACATATCATTTGGAGATAAAAAAATTAAAAGCACCGTTCATTGAGACGGTAGGCCGTACGTACGCATGAACGCTACTTTCATTTTTTGTCATATTAATGGAATTAAAACAAAATGAGAGATATATATATTATAATTCCAGAATTATATCCATAATTTATATTTAATATATTACATATATATCCATTATATATATGTACTTATAATAGTGCATAACATTTGGAGATAAGAAATGAAATGTACCGTTCATGGAGACGGTAAGTCGTACGTACGCCTGAACGCTACTTTCATTTCTTTTTTTTTGTATTCAATGGAATTAAATAATAATGATATAAAGCTATATTATAATTCCATTATGATATCATATGTAATACCATTAATTCTATCCTTTATATGTCCCACATATGGCATTAACGAATCAAATCACTTTGAGGGGGCGGTAGTCCGCACTTCCTAAAATTAAGATATCGCGTTTACCCATAATGGAAACCATAAAGGTATTCCATAAATGAAAAATATAGAAGATTAAGTAAAACATAAACATATTATATATCATATATAAATATATTGACATCTTAATGGCCACCTTTGACGGTGTTAAAATAATATTGAACAATCATCGTTTCGTGAGGCAGTAATTCGACATCCACAGAAACAATATGTTCTTGAACCATTAGATGAAGGTGTGTGTTAGTGTAGCTCTAATACTTCACATAACAACATCCTAGTATATTTAAGATACTGTTTTTGTTACAAAATAAAGGAATAAAAGATTTTAGAGGGTTGGAGATGAAAAATAAAACATAAGAACACAAGAGAGGACACTACCTTTAAATCGGGTAACTCTCTTTGATTTGAGCTAAAAGTCTTCCTTGGAAAGGATTCTGCCCAAAGTGAGGCTTCAATTATGAAGAGAGGGATTTGGAGAGATGAAATGGGTAGGGGTTGTCCGAGCCAAAGGCTTGAGAGGTGTGGGTAAGGTGGTAGAGGTGGGACCTTTTATAAGAGGAGAGGAGTGGCACTCTTGGAAAGTTATAAAATATTACTTTATTACATAATGCTTTTCAGATTTTAAAGATCCCAAAAGGATATATTTAGAGGATAAGTTTATAAGGTTTCTAAATCTACCCATCCAATATGTTTGTGACAAGTGTAGGTCTTATATTGTACATTATCTTTTCATTTTATTTAAATCATTAAATAATGATGTAATCGTTGCATCATCATGGTGTCATAAATAATTTAATTTATTTAATGTCTAAAAATTATAAAAAAATATAATGATGTATTAAATATTTTTATCTTTATAATGAATATTTATGGTAAAAAATATGACTTTTATAACCCCATGTAAAAATTGTTTTAGTAAAACAACACATGTTTGTGACATTTTAATTTTAACTTTAAATAAAAAGGTATTAATGTCATTTTTCAACCAAAGTGTCTCCATGGGGTCCCCAAGTTGACCCATGGATTTTCTTGGTCGGCCATGACACATAAAATGAGGTTATGACATGTTTCTAGGTCATTTCATATTATTAAAACATTATTTTTACCTTAAACTACACTAATTACCTCTAATCGCGATTAATAAAACTTAAAAATTACTATTCACCAAAAATTATTTTAATCTCATTGAACCACATTTTACTTATTAATTACAACCATGTATGTTGTATTTTTTAAAATAAAATCACAAAAGTGGAAATTTTCATTTAAATGAAAAATCAGTTTCTTTATCTACCACTTAGTGGTTTCACTATTCATCAAAAATTGAACTTTTTCAGAAAAATACCAAAAATTCACCCTAAGCTATTTTTGATATTCCGAATTCAAAATTTATGTCTATTTTAGAAAATTAAAAACATATAAGTTGCATTAATTAATTTAATAATTAATTCCTACTGTCAAAACAAATAGTGTGTTTTTAAGAAATAATATCTATTAAAAGATTGACACTAGTTTAAGTCCAATTTCAAAGTGAAATTAATTCCAATGACCATTATTATATTAAATGGTAAAAATATATTCTAATTTCACTTTAAAACCAATTCAAAATATAATATAATCATATAAATAAATTAGATTAAAAAAAGGTTTTGAATTAAAATACAACATTTTTCACTATTCATTTAAAAATGAACTTTATCGGAAAAATAACAAAAATTTACACAAAGTAAATTTTGATGTCCCTATTCTAAAGAAGAATTATATTTTGTCAAATATAACACATAAAATTTTCAAAAAGTGGATTCAAAAGAGGTTCGCCATCAAAAGGCAGTTAATCTACCTTTTAAAGAATATTAGAATGTTTTCGCGTAAAATTGGATTCATTCGCATTTTTAATCCTATAACATTTATTGTAAAAAGTAAAAATATTTGACAAACATATATAATAATTTTTTAGTTAGTTTTGTTCTTTCCAGCCATTACAATGGCTAGGCGTTAACTGCCATTTAAAATAATATTATTTTATTATTAGAGTGCAACGTAAGATTTCAAAGGAACTCGTTGTCGCGTATTGGGTATGCCATCAAGCATAGAGTTACCTTTAAAGTAATATTAATATTTTATTCACAAATATGGATAAATGTGAAAATGTCATATTCTGTATTTAACTGGGGTGTTACATCCTTCCTCCATTTTGGGAATTGCGTCCTCGCAATTTTGAAATTGGTCTTGGAAACTTCATTGAAAATCCCACATCAGAACAAGAGTCAGTAAAACAATCACTTTAAAAGAAGGAGAAGTACAAAGGTCACCCGAGTTAACCCATACTAGGATTCCATGTAGGAAAACATTGATATGGAGGAAAAAACAAAGGATCATGTTCTGAGGGAGAGTGATAGTAAACATGTCTAGGAGAAAGTTAACCATAAGAAAATCACAAACTTGTGATGGGTTAAACGGTATTCGATTCCCCAGTAGGAAAAGTTAAGAGACAACATTTTTTTTAAGTTACTCTTCATTGAGGAATTTATTTTTGATCTTAAGGAAACATACTTACTTGTTGTGTTGACTTTCAACTTTTACTAGATTTCTTACAGGAACTCATATTTTCTCCAAAATACAAGTATTTAGGATGACTTGTTCACATTAAGAGAGCTATAATCAACTTCTTGAGAATCACCTAATCCACAAAAGAGAACTATATATTTCCAATTTCTTTAGACAAAATCCAAAACCAAAACCAAAAAGGTTAGTACAAGATCAGATAATCCAAAAAAGGATAACCCCTTTATAAAAATAAAATCTATTCTTAATCTCCAAAATTTGTCCAACAAAACCCAAAGTTCAACGAAGACCATAAGTAAACCAAACTAATATTGAAACCCAAATATTTGAATGATTTAATCACATAGTCTTCCAAGTTAAATCGTATCATTTATCTCCAAACAACATCAGTTGCTCTTAAAGTCTCGTATTGAAAAGTAATTAACCTAATCACATATCCCCAATGATAGGTTAATCATTTCCATACATATCCCAAAATAAACATACTCTTGATTCCTAAAATCATCTAACTAAAAATAATTAGTCAAACTAAATAGGGACTTCACGTAGTCCAGTGGTAGGCGATAAATACTAGTCGCACTTTGGTTGTGGGTTCGATTCCCACAGCTTTGTCCGACGTGATGGGTTGTCACACAGTCTGCGTGTTGTCCTTTTTCCAAAACTATATAATTCTTAAAACATTCCCCAAAACGAGATAAAATCTTCAAAAATAATCATAACATATTTTAACATCAAGTTTATCTCATGCCTTTCATTTTCCATCATAATATATAATAACCCATAATTACCTCAAAAGTAAGGATCATATAAACCCTAATGGTTACCTTTATAATTATTATCTGAACTTCCACATCGAGTTGGTCATCTCGTACATGATGCATTAGAGAACTCACCAAGGTTCAAGTGATTGATCATGACTCCTTGATAGTTGGTTTAGAACAACCATGAGATTCCTCATTGAATCCCCCATTTCATCCGGTCTCTTAATCAGAGAACCACCATAGTTTCTTTCAAACCCATTGTCACTTTGGTGCCTGTTAGATCCATCCATTTTCTAAAAACAGAAATGTCAGTGTGAGTATATCAACAAAACCATCATGTACTAAAGAGGAAGATAAACATTACGATATACTTACTCATTCACTTTATCTAAAACTAGGACTCTTTCTGAAATCCTAACCATTATGGTAATGTCACTTATGCCTATAGAATACCCTAACCTCTAAAGTTATCTAAACCGACCTCTAATACCAACTATAAGGCCCCAGCCTTAAACATTACTTATTATTGAATTAAATGAATAATTCACATTGAGGATCTTTTCAGGTTTTGAGTTTTAGAGAATTAGGACATAACTATTACATCTCAAAAGATTATAAAGTAGACACTTCTACTAAGTTTCCATAAAATAAAAACTCTTAAAAAGAAACATGTCAAGTTCCATGTTTTAGACATCCTGAAATTTCATTGATTCCATCCTTAACCCTATTCAACTTTATGTCCTGTGAAAAACATTTCAAAAAAAACTTGGGATGAGCATAAAAAGCTCAGTAAGGGAAACACAAAGAAGGAAAACTGTTAGTTTTTCAAAACAACAAGTAAACCATGAATACTTTACCAAAGTAATACTTTTCACCTTTATGAAGTAGTAAAAACTATTCACTGAATAAAATACCATTACTTACCCTTTGTAACCAAAAGATTACCATAAAACCCATACATAACATAAAAAGGTAACTTGGGACATAAACATACTTAAATGGAATAACCATACGGTCGAATTCCACACATACTTAATGCAATATCCATACGGCCGACTTCCATACCCAATGCATTGGAGGTTATAACGTAACCACCCATCCTGGTATTCACGGCACCACCCGTCATAATGTCCAAGTACCATTATAAAATCATAAGATATTAAACAAATATAATGGAAAGAAAACATTTCTACATTTCGATCACAATATATCACTTAAATATATTGACATAAAAAATCCTTTATAAAAACCATTTTCAGTACCAACATACATAAAAGATTATATGGTATTTATTTCATTTTAAAAACATTACAGCTTGTTGAGGAAGCCAAAGACCAAATAATACACGCGGCAGCAGAAAAGGTCGTTGTCACCGAGTACGTTAAAAGAAACATTCCTTTTTGTCATTTTGTAAAACGCTTCGTAGAAAAAGATTCCTTTTGTATAAAAATAAAATTAAAAGGTGTTTATACATCGTATAAAAGAAAGTTGTGTATAAAACAAAAATATGCCTCAATGAAAGGAGGTTGAGACGAAGTCCCTTACAAAGATGGTATCCTTGGATTAAGGATAAATCAATTACATAATTATGTGTGACAAACGAATACACCAAATATAAGTGGATATTAAGGGTAAAACAATAAGTGGTCATTCACAAATATTCATATAACGACATATTTCAAGGAGTACAAGTTTATCCCAAAGAATCAAAATTGGGTTAAGAATTTCCCATGTGAAAATTCGACAGCCTAACAGCGTCACTTCAAAATTCATAAAATGAGTTGATGAGAGATAAAAAGGGTATATCATCACTTGGAAATAAAATTTACATCAATAAGGATATATAAGAACATATTCCAACAAAATAATATGTAATTTAAAAGACATAACAAAAGAAGTCTTTTTAAAAAGAGGAGGGTGAAAGGTTCCCTTACCGACTTGGGTAACTTTCGAAACGTACACCCCATTGAAGAAGGGTCATACAATGAATATGTAAATACCCATAAATGAAATTATATTACACAAGGAGTATAATAATGGTCATTACATACACCACTTGAAGGAAAGGGTGGAAAATGTAGGATAAATCTCACGGGAATAAAAGTGAGATGAAAAATCCCTTACGAAAACTCGGCAGCCTAAAGGTGCCACTTAAAACTTCCAAAAATGGATTGATGAGATCAAATAGGGTCTCTAATCAAATTAAAATAAAATGTACAGAAAGTGGAATATAAAATAACATCCCCCAAAATAACAAAGATGAGCTTTAAATAAGTGACATAAAGGGGAGTACTTAAAAAGAAAGAGAGAGGTTGGATCTCTTATGAAAATTCGGCAGCCTAACGGTGCCACTCAAAACTTCCAAAATGGATTGATGATACCAAATTGGGTCTCTCATAATATGAACATAAAAAATTACAGTAGTATTAATATAAAATAACATCCCAATAATAATAAATATGAGCTTAAAAGGAATGACATAAAATAGTGTACTTAAAAAGAAAGAGAGGAGTAGGATCTCTTACCTCGTGTCCGACATGACTCGACCGTTCTTTAATCTCCTGAATAATAAAATTTGTTCAATTTATAATTTATTAAGGACCTAATATAAATATTATTATTCAGTTAATATCACATATTATAATGTTATAATAATTGGTTAATAAAGTGAGTTCATATCAGACGTTTTTGTCGATGTTCGGTACATGAGTAAAAATCGAACCTGTTGGAAAAGAATTTTCCATGTAGTAATAGGTACATCATATCCAAAATAGTATTTATGTTTCAAATATCATATATATCCAGTATATATTCGTTTTATACTATTCCATATCATTTTGAGATAAAAAAATTAAAAGCATCGTTCATTGAGACGGTAGGTCGTACGTACGCATGAACGCTAGTTTCATTTTTTTTCATATTAATGGAATTAAAAAAATGAGAGATATATATATATTATAATTCCAGAATGATATAATTAATTTATATTTAATATATTACATATATATCCATTATATATATGTACTTATAATAGTACATAACATTTGGAGATAAGAAATGAAATGTACCGTTCATGGAGACGGTAAGCCGTACGTACGCATGAACACTACTTTCATTTCTTTTTTTTATTAAATGGAATTAAATAATAATGATATAAAGGTATATTATAATTACAGTAGTATATCATATGTAATACCATTAATTACATCCTTTATATGTCCCACATATGGCATTAACGAATCAAATCACTTTGAGGGGGCGGTAGTCCGCACTTCCTAAAATGAAGATATCGCGTTTACCCATAATGGAAACCATAAAGGTATGACATAAATGAAAAATACATAAGCTTAAGTAAATCATAAAAATATTATATATCATATATAAATATAGTGACATCTTAATGTCCACCTTTTAAGGTGTTAAAATAATATTGAACAATCATCGTTTCGTGAGGCAGTAATTCGCCATCCACAGAAACAATATGTTCTTTAACCATTAGACGAAGGTGTGTGTTATTGTAGCTCGAATACTTCACATAAAAACATCCTAGTATATTGAAGATACTGTTTTTTTTTTAAAATAAAGGAATAAAAGAGTTTAGAGGGTTTTAGAAGAAAAATAAAACATAAGAACACAAGAGAAGACACTACCTTTAAATCGGGTAACTCTCTTTGATTTGAGCTCAAAGGCTTCCTTGGAAAGGATTCTGCCCAAAGTGAGGCATCAATTATGAAGAGAGGGATGTGGAGAGATGAAATGGGTATGGTTTGGCCGAGCCAAAGGCTTGAGAGGTGTGGGTAAGGTGGTAGAGGTGGGGGCCTTTTATAAGAGGAGAGGAGGGGCACTCTTGAAAAGTTATAAAATATTACTTTATTACATAATTCTTTTCGGATTTTAAAGGTCCCAAAAGGATATATTTCGAGGATAAGGTGATAAGGTTTCTAAATATACCCATCCAATAGGTTTTTGACAAGTTTAGGTCTTAGATTTTACATTATCTTTTCATTTTATTTAAATCGTTAAATAATGAGGTAATCGTTGCATCATCATGGTGTCATAAATAATTTAATTTATTTAATGTCTAAAAATTATAAAAAAAATATCATGATGTAGGAAATATTTTTATATTTCTAATTAATATTTATAGTCAAAAATATGACTTGTATAACCCCATGTAAAAATTATTTTAGTAAAACAACACATGTTTGTGACATTTTAATTTTAACTTCAAATAAAAAGGTATTAATGTCATTTTCCAACCAAAGTGGCTCCATGGGGTCCCCAAGTTGACCCATGGATTTTCTTGGTAGGCCATGACACATAAAATGAGGTTAGGACATGTGTATAGGTCATTTAATATTATTAAAACATTATTTTTACCTTAAACTACACTAATTACCTCTAATCGCGATTAATAAAACTTAAAAATTACTATTCACCAAAAATTATTTTAATCTCATTGAACCAAATTTTACTTCTTAATTACAACCATGTATGTCGGATTTTTGAAAATCAAATCACAGAAGTGGAAAAGTTTCATTTAAACGAAAAAATCAGTTTCTTTAACTACCACTTAGTGGTTTCACTATTCATCAAAAATTGAAGTTTTTCAGAAAAATACCAAAAATTCACCCTAAGCTATTTTTGATATTCCGAATTCAAAAATGATGTCTATTTTAAAAAATTAAAAACATATAAGTTGAATTAATTAATTTAATAATTAATTCCCGCTGTCAAAACAAATAGTGTGTTTTTAAGAAACAATATCTATTAAAATATTGACACTACTTTAAGTCCAATTTCAATGTGAAATTAATTCCAATGACCATCATTGGATTAAATGGTAAAAATATATTCTAATTTAACTTTAAAAAAATTCAAAAGATAATCTAATCATATAAATAAATTAGATTAAAAAGAGGTTTTGAATTAAAATACAACATTTTTCACTATTCATTAAAAAATGAACTTTATTGGAAAAATACCAAAAATTTACACAAAGTAAATTTTGATGTCCCGATTATAAAGAAGAATTATATTTTGTCAAATATAACACATAAAATTGTCAAAAAGTGGATTCAAAAGAGGTTCGCCATCAAAAGGCGGTTAATCGACCTTTTAAAGAATATTAGAATGTTTTCGCTTAAAATTGGATTCATTCGCATTTTTAATCCTCTAACATTTATTGTAAAAAGTAAAAATATTTGACAAACATATATAATCATTTTTTAGTTAGTTTCGTTCTTTCCCGCCATTACAATGGCTAGGCATTAACTACCATTTAAAATAATATTATTTTATTATTAGAGTGCAACGTAAGATTTCAAAGGAACTCGTTGTCGCATATTGGGTACGCCATCGAGCATAGCGTTCTCTTTAAAGTAATATTAATATTTTATTCACAAATATGGATAAATGTGAAAATGTCATATTCTTTATTTAACTGGGGTGTTACACCATTCCATTTCCAGGGGTTATTATAGGATTAATTGGTAAGATTATTATGAAACCTATTTCTTTAATATTAGTTATCAAATGATGAAATATTTATGAGACTCATTTAATTTATTTAGGTTATTATATGATTAATGTATTATAATCTTATAGAATGAAACTCTATAGATTATATTATGGGTGGGAATTATATCTTCTATCAATGCATTGGGTAATGTTTTATATCACTTGATATAATGATAAGAAACAAGATGATGTGATTGATCTGTAATGGGAAATAAACTGATATGCTTGATCCATTGTGGGAAATATGTGATAATGTATGATCTGTTATGAAATTGGAAATAGTCTTAATGTTTGATCTGCTATGATTCTATGTTATTATATGTTAACCATGAAATATGAAATGGGTTATATACATATTATTATTTCACCATTATATGAAATTAATTTATAGATCATGATTTAGTTTTGATGATTTATCATACTTATGATTCGTGTCTTTTGAAAGGATAATGTTTTATTCAATGACACATGATTATTATCCATGATAGATCTGGTAAGAACAAAGAATGTTATATTAATAATCTCAGGCACATATCCTTATATTATTGTATAATATAATCATTGGTTGAAATATCTCATTTTACCCGTACTAAGCATATGAGAAAACTCTTTCTTACATATCAATTACCACAGGTTATTAAGAAATTTTTAAGTAGTGTATTACTATGAATAGAACTAAATGATAAGGTATTTATTGGATATTTTTAAGATCATTCATGATATTATATTATTTATTAACTTGTATATAACTAAAATTAACAATTACTACCCTCAAGTGTATGTTTTTAAAATGTATTGAATATTCATCTAAAGAGATAAAATATTTATGTATAAAAATAATAGGTTGTTATAATATGGGTTCTTCACTTCATGATGTGGGTTTTACATTGGTGAAGTGATAAATTTTTTCTATGTATTCTTTAGAGTTATTTGGTTGTGTTATCCCATAATAGAGGTCATTATTGAGGTGTTATTTTTTCACACCATTTGGGTGATTTTTAAATGGTGGAAAGATCCTTTTTCAATCTCTACTCTACTTTGGAGATATATATTAGATAATGGTTGGTATTTTCATGGATATGATTGGTAGAGTTGTGTTTTTATTGGATTAATTAAAATAAATCATCATTCCTTGGGTGTTTTTCTCCTAAGGACATATTTCCTGGTTCATCTTCCAATTGACCCTTCTTCATGAAGGGTGGGTTGTGTCTTTTTTCCTATTAATTTCGTCTTTCATCATTACTTTATGGTGGTATAAAGTGTTATAGTGAGGATTTTATGTCACCCCAACTATAAATTTTTGTTTGTAGAGTGTAAGGGTTTTGTTTGATAGTTTACACCTCAAGTTTGTGGCATTTTGAGATAAAAAGGGGTGAAATTTTGGGAATATTTATAGGTTTGATGGTTATAGATAAAAGATAAACTAAAAATGTAGCCAAAGTGTTAATATTGTTAAGATTTAATCAATGTATATTTTCACGATAACCACACTATTTTTTAATCAGGTAGTTGAACTATGAATCCAACTCGAAAATGGGGTATTTTTTCATTTTGGGCCCCTTTTAAATTAGGTTCTTACCCTGACATCCCCACTTGATTTCCACTACATCGAAACATAATCTGGTGGATTTCATAAATGTATACATAATTCCACCATATATGGTATGTGTATCAATTTACATATGCTTATATTTAATATTCACATGATTTATTGGATTTCTAAATTCATTTTAAAACCAGGTAATTATGATATAAGATATCTAGGTTTGATTTATTTAAAATTTCTATTACTATTTTCTGTTTTAATGGGAATTATATGTTTGAATTGTATGTATAAATAGTTATTTGATGTAAAATTATATTTAAGTCATTCTACATGTTTGATAAAATTTTATGGATGGTTTTAATTGATAAAAAAATCATTGGGTTTTATAAAACATTATGTTTTTAATATTGGTTTCCCTATTTGGTATAAGGGTTTTTCTCTTTTTTTTGAAAATAGGAAGTTTAATTTTATATAGTGAAATGGATATTCCCATGGATGGTTTGATAGTGATTGTTGATAATTTTGATTCAATTTTTAATTGAGGTTTGATTCTGAATTGTTTTAAAAAGGTATTTACATATTTATGTCCTACCTATGATAAGATAATGGTTTAGTTAGAACTTTATGATGTGATGATTTGTTGATTTTTTTTATGGTTCCCTTATTTATACCCCTTTTGTTATTGATGATGTATGTGATTATCCTTGTTTTTGATTCATTTTAATATGATTCTTATGGTGATGAAGTATTGGGGATCTTTTTAATGGAATGTTGTTGTGTGGGAAGTATGTGATTGTGGTGTTAGACCATGCGGCTTTTTTCATCTAACATCATTTGTCTTTTCATGTCCCGCCTCATATTATAATTCTATGAGGAAACTGAGGGTACTAATTTGTATTTATTGGTATGTGGTTATGGTATTTTTGATTTATAACTAGTTTTTCCCACTAGATATACATGACATTGGGCTGGTGTTAATTTCACCAAGAATATATCTTAGAGTTATCTTATTGATGGATTTATTAAAATTGACCTACAAGAATTAGGTACACCTAAACATGTATTCTTTTGTATTGCTAGTCCTCATGGATTTTCCCCATGCTACATGTCATATTTTCTACAATTTCATATATATATATATATATTAACATATTATATGATTATTTATTGTATGGACTTTTTGGTGTGTTGATTATTATGTGGTTTTCTTTTTATTTTGACTAGTTTGGTCCATCGGTTTAATAAAATTATCTGTGATCTCAAATGGTTTTTATTTCATTGTTTTTCCCTTGTTTCCTTTCATACTATTGAGTAGGGTGTGTAAAATAATTTAAATGAAAATTGGTAAATGGTTCCAATGTGATAGTTTTACTGGATTTTATTTTGAAATGTTTTTAACCAAGTATGGGTTTATTTTCAAAAATAAAGTGTTTTAAGCAGAAATGATTAACTATTGTATTTGGAATGGTATTGGGTGAAACATTTTATATATTGTTTTATAAGTTTTTTCTTTGAGAAATTTATTTTTCTATGTTTGGATTATTCTTATACCATATAATGGAAGTTAAACAACTATTTGTTTACATTATTTTTGGACTACTAGTTTCAGTTACATTATAAAATGAATTAAGTGGAATGATGGTGGTATCTGACTACATTCAGGTAACACCCAACATACTCACACTGGTTTTTATATAGTTCTCATGAATTGTGCAGGTTCTTTCAGGCCATATTTTTTTGATCTAGAGATGAATTCTATGGGTAAGTGGATGGTTGTTGGTATAATTGTGGTGAATTGTAAGTTGTATTAAAATGTTGAATAGACCTTTGGTTTCATAGATCCATAGGATCTGGTCTTGTATCATCTTCTTTGTTAATCCTTTAATTCTGTTTTATCCTTAAGTTGGAGTTTGTAAACCACATATTATATGGATATTTTTATTGATACAATCATGATGGACGTTGTTTTATTAATGATAAATTATTCAATGTATGGTTATTATGTTTATATTTGGTTAATCTAGGGTGAAACCATCTATAATGGTTATATTAGATTCCCTTGATGCTTATCGTTAGCTCAGTGGGATCGGCGAATTTCCTCAGGTATGTGGGGAGTAGGCTTGGGATTTTACTATATGGATATCCCAAGATGGTTTATTACAAACTAAACCACTTAAAAATTAAAATATTTATTAACCCAAAATGATATAATTGAACCACTCGATCGATTTTATAGCATATTAGTCAACCAAATTTCACTATAATGTCATTGATTATAGAGAGTTCCCACTACTAGGTAAAAATAAACTATGAGTTCAAGATATTTACTCAACATTAAATAAGGTATGGTTATACTATGAATTACTAGATTTTATTACTACTTGGATGAATTTTATGGAATTCTAATGTGAACTGGTAAATCTAAAATGGAAGACATATCCCAATTGGGTGGATTTCACCCTTTCTGCACAAAATTTCAGTAATTAAAAATTCACAATATTCAATGTAATTGGCGATGTTGAGAGTGTATCTCCCATTTTTTTCTGAGTGTACCCCATTTTTTGAGACCATAAAATATCAACATACATCCAAACTCAGAATATTCATCCATACCTTATATTTTCCCACATTATAATGGTGAAATAACATTATATTTAGGTTTACTAAAATTAGTGAAGATCTATATTAGCAGTTATTCTACCCATTCATCACTATGATAATGGAAAACAACTATCCTATATGTCTCCAACTACAAGTTGTTATAGAATTGGAGTTTCATATATTTCACATCAAATTTAGGGATCAATAATACTCCATATAAATAAAAAATCCCATGTAAAAATTACTAGATATATATGTTTAGATCTTATAGGATGAGTTTCTTACCATTCCCTACCCCCCTAATGAAACATGTAAGGATTTGTGTGTTTTTAACAATAATATAATTTCTAGAGGATGTAACTCACTTAACAAAGGAAAATTATCAACATGAAAACTATTATAGATAAAGAGGGAATGGAAATATGGAATAGAATTTTTCACCCTCTATCCAAAAATAGTGAAATGATGTGACATTGAAAATAAATGTAATAATGTCAATTTCTTTGATATTGATCACTTATCATGGTAAAACATCTCTATCTTAGGGGGTAACCTAATTTTATTTATAGAAATAAATAATTAATATGAAAAAGTGTTAAATTATCACCTAAACTATTTCCCTTATAATTATATATTGGGTTATATGATCGTGTAATTCTAAATTTTAAAATACCTATTAAAAAAAGAAGATTATGCTCAAGTACCATTGAGATTTCCTAAGGCCCATGTTACATATATGTTATCCATTCTCCCCAATGATATTTAGGATTTTTAAGAGGTCGTATATGGGAAATAGAGTTTTTTGAAAATTTGATATCGTAAAATTTATTGTGTCAAGCACATGACATTATTAGATAATGACTCAATTAACTCATTGTCAACTCAATTACTTATATATACTTGATGGTATTACTTTCAGCATTTCAAACTCCAAGTTACTATTTATTTTTAAAAAATGAAAATTTCAATGAACTATGCCCAATCACAAAAAGTAAATCCAAAAAATCATGGACTCCAGGGCCCCATCACTGAGAGAATAAGAATCATTATGCTAAACAAGACCATGGGAAACAAATCACTAATAACATCCCTATTCTAATGAGAAACCCCAATTCAAATGTGTAAATGTTTTATGATTTAGGGAAAATATAGTGATAAGGAATAGATTTATGAAAAATGAGACTCTATTTTTGTACACATGTCATCATCTAGGTTGGAGCATTGACCTGTAGTAATGACATCTAAAAATGTTGATTCCACCCATGTAAATGATTTAGAATATATTGTACACAATATGTTAGTTAGTGGGGAGGAATATCCAAAAAAATCACATATAAATAAGTATACGATGAATCATTATATTTCTATTGTCAAATGATAATCCATTCACTCTGGTACCCACATGGACTTCCATCATTAGAAACCTATCACCCAATTAGTAATAACAAGGTTGTTGTAATTTCATGTACCTATTAATCCCACTAAGCTATTAATTACATATCATCTGAATAAAGTATCATTCAATTTTAGATAGAAAATGAAAATAATAATAATTTAATTATATAATATCTATATTAAATAACTCCACTTAATTCTTATTTTTATGATAAATTCATTTATTCATTGTTTGGGCCCAAAGAGCATAATCTTATTCAATGGGGAACCACCTTAGTGGGTTATTAGTGATGTTATCCCCATATATACATGATAACATCCTACTTAAGTGTTACTACATATAGTGAAGTACCATGTCCTATAGGTTTGGGTCCATTTTCATATTATCAAAACCCTCATCAAGTGTATTGTGGACATTATATGGCCTCAATTATCATCACATAGTTCCACAGACAATCGATGTTCTCTATTCCAATGGAGGAATCATCAATGTTTCAATCATCATTTGAGTCAAAATCATCCATTAAATTGATGATTATTATGAAACTACTACCTATATCACAAATTTATACATGTGATCATGAATATAAAGTCATATACAAAAAACATGGGAAACAATTTTCTCAAGCTAATTGGGTCTAGTTGAATAAGGTATATTCCTTCAAATTGGGGCAAGAATCGAATTACTTCACCCTTATCATAAAAAAATAATTTTATTAAGCTCTTAGAAATAAATATAATTGAGAATATAGATTTAATATACCAATCTAATTATTTTCCCAACCATTGATATTTATTGTATATAATCAAGTGGACCTCAATCTTAAATGGTTAGCTTAAAAATGAGATAGATTAGGGGATAATAGAGCCAAATTAATCCAAATCACCATTTCATCCATGTGATAACATTGATAGGAACATATAATTTTTATATAATAATAAATTAAAATTTTATCTCAATGGATGATGAAAAAAAATCTATTCCTTTAGGTTTGATAATGTGCATGTGAACATCATATATTCCATAGTGAAAATTTTATATAAACTTTCAAGAATAAAGAGATCTAATCAAGCTATTTTAAATGATCATCCTAATTATTTTCTTCAAATAAATTTTTATAATTGAATAATTATTTATCATTAAAGATAAATTCAATAAGTATTTAGATGAACGTATAATATATTTAAGGATTACCAAGATTCCTGAAACACACATGTGGGTAATTGTCACTCTATAAGAACATCATGATGCCAAAATATTCATATTTGGCACAATTTATTATTCCCTCAATCTAAACTATAAAATTTATTTTCCTTATCATAATATTATATTCTATATGGAATAATTTCCTTATCATAACAACTGAATTTTTATAATGTAATGTCCTACACGTGATTCCTTAAAATAAATGACATGAGTTCTTTACAACATGACCATAAACTATGTGGTACACAAACAATATTATATAAACATAAAAATCATAGAGTGTTTAATAACATATGATATTAGACTTTTTTTCTCCTTATACATAGGTTATTTGTCTTTACAGTCCCCTTTGAATTTCATTTGGAGATTTAAATTCTATATTTAATTTAGTTTCTATCTTGAAAATGAAATGGTTTATTTAACCAAGGAACATGATTCCCCCATTATATATTTTTTACTTTAAATCATTTCTTTTAAGGATTAATTTAGCCTCCCATTTCATTAGGGTATATTCCTTTTTCTTAAATATCCTATCATAGACACTATAATGTAACATTAGATTATTCTGAAAAAATTAGTTAAATTTTTTATACCTAACTGATTTTATACCTTTTGAAATCAGAATACCTATAAAAACCTTCATTTTATATTTTCCCATTGGTTTACCCTCTCATGTTAATTTATAAAGTGTTCATTGAATAATCAGAATGGACTACTATAATTAAATGGTCAACAACATATTTTACTCTAAACTATGAAGTAACCCCAAGGGAATGTTTTTATACCTAAAATAGGGTCACCCAAAATACATGCTCTACTTTCTAATGGTGTAGTGATAATTTATCTTCTTTTATGGTCATTATACTCCTATGAGTCAACATTTCATTATCTCCACATTTCATGATCATTAATTGAGTTCTATTTCTTCAAAAAAAATTACAACCTCAAACTATGATAATCATGGGTCTTTGTCTCAATACCCTGAAATACATGGAAATATATCTTTATCACATGTCCATAAATTATATAGTATGTTTTCCAAATCACATGACATTAAAAAATTCAAACTATTAAGAGTTTTTCAACATAGTGTTCTATGAATTAAAAAACCTAGATAATAATATATAATAAGTAATATATTATTTTTAGTGAAAAAAATTAATTTTGGGGAATAATAAACATTCATCTATATAGATCCACATGTTGGAAATTCATGACCACTAATTCAAGAAGAATGGGGGTCCTACGATGGGATCGATGCACATTTTATTCAAAGGGAGGTTCTTAAGGTTATTCCATAATGTGTAGATTAAAAAATTAATTTACTTTAATTGATTGATCAAACATGACTTCAAGGACTTAAAAACATTAACTGCACCCCAACAGTCTAAAAACAATCAACAACTAGATCAAGCCAACAAGAACAAATCCTCCCCAGCATAAAAACATTATGTCTAGATTCCACCTTCTCATTGTTGCTCAGATAGTTGTCCCGTGCAGAGCTACATGGGCCTGGTACCGATGAAAAAAGTCATACCCTCTCAAACATCCAAATCCAGATAGAAATGGGCTGGTGAAAACTTCTTGCTCTGAACCTCATCTGATGCCGACACTTGAAAAAGTTCCGGTTACATAGTCCTTTGAATGCAGGACACAGGTCAAGATGAACCACCATGAAACTCATTCACAATGCTAGAAATTAGACCATTCATAAAACCATCAACAACAAATCCAGCATCCCAGATGCCAGAATCATCACCAAATGACAACCCCGCTAAAACAACCCTCGAGGCTCCCTTCAATACCGCATCCATAGACGAGCCACCCAAAGAATCCAGACACTCCAAGATGAAAGAATTCAATTCAATGCCACCCAGGGCTAGAATACCCAACCACCACTCCAAAGGAATGTCACTGAAGAGGGTAACCACACTGATCTGGACCATAATTTCCACTCTGGGCTTGAATCTAAGCAGATCAGTGCCTAGGAAGAACCCACACCAAAGGCCAAAATGAGAAAACACATAGGAAGCGAGGGGGGAACCCGCAAGGTCCAAGAACAGGGCCACCCCAACAACTTAGATGACACAAATCTCCTCAAATCCCATAACCACCATCAAAACCGCACACAGGGACCGCAATAAATCACCCAAACCACTCACCTTTCCAGACCATGATGCGAAATATTGGGATCTCAAAAATGCCACAGAAGACTAGAAATCTACCATCCTACACCACGGAATACCTAAAACCTATTTTGGAAGATTGGGAACTTGACCACCCATCCAAATCGCGATGGATGACAAATTCAAACCCCAATGTCATGGAATACAGGGATCCCACCACAGACCTGGAACTGGACCAGACTGCCCTTCACTGGACCCCATCGACAGAAATCCCTAGAACCCGTCGTGGAAGTCCAGGAGACTGACTACCATGCTAAATAATGAAGAGGAACACCATATTTCTAACCACCCTTCCACGAAAGGTCGGATCACAAACATCTCCTTCACCACAATTCTAGACAATCAGGCTCAAAGACGAACCACGAGACCATGCGGCCATCACCTTCGCCATGACGCTAGATAGCCAAGCCTAAAGATTAACTGCTTCACCACACTAATATGGGAGCACCATGATGAGAATGTACTCATAAAACACCAGGGAGGAAGGTCATGATCAAACCCTAGACTGGGGAATAAGGTGATGATAATAGAAAACCTAGATTCTCTACACACCTTACAGTCTCATCCTCCTCTAAAAAATCATGTTATTTAATAATAATCTTCTTAGTTTACTGGAATAAATATGTTTTTCCTAAAAATTCATTAATCTTCGTATCCCCTTAATCTTACATTCCAACACAATTATCACATAATAGAAACCCTTTGAGGTACCCTTAAACAAGAAAAAAAACAAGAAAATTATAAAAAAACTAAATAAATGAAAGGGGGAGAAAATAAAACGAACTAGTTAGATTTATCATATTGAACATATACATGAGGTATAAGAGATAAAATAATGAATATATATATATATATATATATATATACAGAATTATGGATGATGGGAGTAGGGAAGACCAAAGGTTAGTGGAAGGCATGCCCCACTCTCCCCCATAGGTCGCGGGTTTGAGTCTCGTAGGGGTTTTTCCGCCTTAAACTATGAATTTCCATATTTGTGCATATATTTATTTATATATATATACAAGTATACATATATATAATTTTTAGATGGTGTGATCATGGAATAAATATATATATATATATAATAATAACAGTATTGTTATATTCATTTTTTAGTATATATATATATATATAAAGAAGAAGTGGGAAGTAGTATACCTCATAGATCAGTGGAAGGCATGTGTGAATATTTCTCAAAGGCTATGGGTTTGAGTCCCTCCATGCACACCTTTTACATGCAATTTATTCTTTTGTAAATATATATATATATATACAAACATTATTTTTTAATCATTTTTTTTTAATTCTCACTATTTAAAAAAAGAAAACAAATAAATAAAAGAAATAAAAAATAGATCAAATAAAACTCACATTACATCAAAGAAAGAGAAATTGAAAAGGAAAAAAATGAACAAGAAGAAAAAGATAATAAAAGAAGAAAAAAAATAATTACTTTTTTTAAACCTAGAAATACACAAAAATATAATAAAATGAAATAAAATAAAATTCATTATAATGTTGGGTTTCCCCCATAAAAGTGATTAGTTTAAAGTCATTAACTTAACTTAGACCCTAAATCTATCCACTTTTGTGTGGTTTAAAGGTTGGATCAGTTAACTCCTCCTATGTTACTTGTTTATTTAATGATTCAATGAATGGTTTTAAATAATGAACATTGACTATAAAGACATGACCATAAGTGGGATCCTGAATCTCTACTTCCCCATGAGGGTACACATGATGCACTATGTAAGTACCTAACCATCTAGACCTTAACTTTACCAGGTGTAAATGAAGTTTTTAATTATACAAGAGCATGGATTTTCTCAGTTCAAAGTGTTTTAATTGGAGATTCCTTGATTGGTAGGCTTGAACTCTAGATTTATTGATCCTTGAATTTTCATAAGCCTCCACCATAAGTTACTTAAGTTCATTAAGATCTAATTTACTCTTTGTTTCAGAAAAATAAATTTCAATGTTCATTTTTTTGTTTTCCCAAAGGGGATTTTGTTCAATTTCAAAAGGTAAATGGAATGTTTTTCCATAAACCATCCTATATTGTGAAATACCTAGGATGTTTTTTAATGAAGTATGATATTCCCAAAGGGAATCCAAGATTTTGTTAGACCAATCCTTCCTAGAGGGATTGAAGTTTTTTTCAAGAATTTTCTTAATTTCCCTATTTTCTAACTTTTCTTGACCTTTGGTTTAAGAATGGAAGGCAGTGAAATTTTTTTGAGAAATCCCATACTTATACATCAGTGTCAAGAAATGATAGTTTTATAAATGGTTTCCATAATCACTAATGGTATCCCTAAGAATTCCAAATCCAGAAAATATGTGATCTTTTAGGAATTGGATCACAACATGAGGGTCATTGGACTTGGTGGTAATGGAATTGACCCATTTTGAGACATAATCAATTAATAATAGGATATAGAGATATCCCCTAGAGTTTGCGAGGGTCCCTTCAAATCAATTACCCAAAAATCAAATATTTTGATAACCATAATGGGAGTAAGGGGAATTTGATTCCTTTTGGATATAGATCCTAATTGTTGACATCAAGGAAAATTTTGGAAGAATTTTTATGAATCCTTAGTGAGGTTAGGCAGAAAAAACCACTTTGGAGGACCTTTAAAATGTTTTTATTTGTGAAAAAGTGTTATCCACATGCCTCTCCATGACATAATTTTATAATGGGATCTTTCTCAGACTCGAAAACGCATCTCCTAATGATTTGATCCAAATAGATCATAAAACACATAGTGTTTGACATCAGAAAAGAATTTCCTCTTAACTTGGGTCCTAAGGAATTTTGGAATGTCACCTGTAACCAAATGGTTTGCTATGTCAACATACCAAGGGTAATCACTCATAGAATAGATGTTATCATCAGGAAATGAATCAGAAAAAGAAAGGTTATGTGAGTTTTATTTGAATTTCATCTTATAGAGGTGATCAACTATAACATTTTCAACACCCTTTTTATCCTTAATGGTTAAAACAAACTCTTTAATAAGAATGAACCACCTAATCAATCTATCCTTGGAATATTGTTTTTAGAAAAGGTATTATAGATTTGAATGATTGGTGAAGACAATTATGGTGGATCCTAAGAGATAGGACCTGGATTTATCTAAGGAAAATACAACAACAAGTAACTCTTTCTCACTGGTGGTGTAGTTGATTTTTTCACCATTTATTTATTTTATTTCATAATCAATGACACGTAGAGTTTTATCATAATGTTTTCCTAATAAATATCCTACAATGAAGTCACTCACATCACACATGTGTTCGAATGGAATTTTCTAATTAGGATCTTGCATGATGGGTGGAGAGATAAGAGATGACTTGAGTGTCGATAATGATTCCTTAGGGATTTTTGTGCATAAAAATAGAGCATCTTTCACTAAAAGAGAAAAAAGTGGTTGAGAAATGGATCAAAATTTCATAATTAACCTTCTTTATAAACCAAAATGTACTAATAATGACCTCAATTCCTTGAGAGTTTTTGGATAGGTAAGTTGAAAAATGATATAAAATTTAGCTTTATCAACTTCAATCCCTCTACCAGATACTAGATGGCCCAAAAAAATCCTTCATTTACCATGAAATGGAATTTCTCCCAGTTTAGGATGAGATTATTCTCCTCAAATATAAACAAAACCCTTTTAACATTTATAAGTAATATCTCAAATTTATCCCCAAATATAGATAATTCATCCATAAATACCTCTAAAAAATACCCCTCCATGTCATAGAAGATTCCCATTATGCATCACTGAAAGGTGCCAGGGGAATTACATCACCCAAAGGGGATGCTCTTGAAGGAAAATGTGTTGAATGGATAGGTGAATGTTGTTTTTCCTTGATCCTATAAGGATATATCAATTTGATTATACCCTGAGTATCCATCTAGGAAATAGTAAAACTAATGAACAACCACTCTCTCGATGACTCGATCAATGATGGGTAATGGAAAATAGTCTTTCTTAGTGAATGAGTTTAACTTCCTATAGTAAATTCACACTCTCCATCCAATACTAAGCCTATTGGGTAGAATATCCCCATCCTGATTGGAGATCATAAGAATTATTGCCTTCTTTGGAACAACTTGAATTGGGCTTACCCACTTACTCTCAACAATGTGTTAGATGATACTCACATTCAAAAACTTAAGAAGTTCTTTTCTTACCACATACATAATATTGGGATTGAGTCTCTGTTAGGGTTTATGATATGGTTTGTAGTCAGATTATATAACAACACTATGAGTTCTAATGAGTTGGATAATCCTAGAAATATCAGAAAGGGTCCATCCAATTTCTTTCTTATGCTTTACTAGGACATTAAAGCATCCTTTATTGATTGGATACAATAAAGGAAGAAAAGAAAATAGGAAATTTATGATTTTACCCTAATAATGAATGATTGAGTGATGAAGCTAGGAACTTAAATTCAAGATCATATTGGTTAACACTTTCAAAAGAAGTATGGGACATTGTATCTAACTTATCTTCTTTTTTCCAAATTTCTTGATAGAATTAGTTCCTTTTGAATAGAAGTTTTATCCACCACATTGGCCAGATAATTGTTAGGAATGGTTATGGATTCAATGAATTTTATTTCATCAATGGTCTCATTAATTGGTGATCCTAAAAAATAATCAAAGGAGTTTTCTAAAAGATATTCAAGCCAAGGAGACAAATTTTCCTCATATGAACAAAAGAAATAAATCTCATCTTGACTTATAAATCCTTCAATGATTCCTTAATGACCCTCTAGTTCACAATCAATACTACCTATCAAATTTACCTTATGGATTTCTTTATCATACCTAATTTGAGAGTTTAAATTATAGATGTTCAGATTGAGGCTCATGTTTCCAAAGGTTATTGTCATGTTCCCATTCCTAACTCAGATGACAGATTTGATTGTTTCTAAGAAGGTAAGACTAAGGATGATTGTGGTTTTATCCCCCGGACCTAATCTTGGGTGATTTTAAAGTACAATGAAGTCATCAGGGTAAATTAAATTTTTAAATTTCACGAAAACATCCTTTTAAGATCCCCTTAGGAACTCAAACACTATCAACAAGTTGAAGAGTGAAAGATGTGGGTTGGAGTTCCTCAAGCCATAACTAACAATAAATGGCATAATAAATGAGTTTTACTTTGGTATTTGATTGGTTTTTGTTATAAATGGTTATGGTTTTGAAAATTTTGTAGAGGTTATGGGTTTGGTCCTTTTGGCTTACTGGGTTGTCTGATGGGTTGATGGTTATCCTTCCAACGGAATCCTAGATGGTCATTGTACCTTGTATTGCAAGTATTTTTGTACTGTGGATTTTTAAATTTAAAATCATTTACCTACTATAGTGGAACTCATAAAATAAAATCCTTTATGGAAGGGATGATTGGCCATGTTTCAGTCTTGTGGTCATGTTTGTCACAAATTGTGCAAAAAAGCTCAATAGTTTCGATTTCTTGGACCTTCCTAAGATTGATCTCCTTGGCCTTCCTAGTGCGAGTAAAAAGTTTTTCCCTAATTATTTATAATTTTTTAAGGTTGTTAATTCAACCATATCTAGGTTCCTTATCATATTATGGTGATGTTCCCCATGTTTGGTTTTGTTCTTCTAGGCCTTCTAGATAATCATAAGAATCATTTGGGGTTTGTTTTTGAAGGTTCCATTACACATCATGTCAATGAATTTTTTTTTCTTGGATCAAACAATTTATAGAAAATTCAAACTTTTTTGGGGATTAAAAATCTATGGTGAGGTACCATGTTGAGTGTGTATTTAAACCTTTCCCATGTTTTATAAAATGACTCTCCTTATCTTTCAAAAAAGCTTGGATGCTCTTTTTAAGTGCAATTATTTTGTGATGGGGGAAGTATTTTTTGTATAATTTTCTTTGAATTTGGTCAAAAAAGTGGATTGATGCAGGTCTCAAATTATTTAACCAATTATTTATTTGATCCTTAAGTTAGAAAGGAAAGAGCCTCATCTTAACTGACTCAAATTGATGTGGCAGACACATGGTTTCAATAATGTCGGTGAACACTTTGACATGAAGGTACGAGATTTCTAACTCCATCCCGTGGAAGGTTTTAATGTGGTTTAGGACATAAGGTTCAAAGAAATAGTGGGATTATCCTATAGAATCATGCCTAATTAAATAGAGAATTTTTTTTCAAGAATTTTTGAGGTAGTCATTCATGGTTTGATCGACTATATTCCCCAAGATAGGGGATGCCTCATTTGGATTTCTAGTTTGGTTCCCACATGGGTTTATGAGTTGATTTCTTTGAAGGCATTCCATTAAAATGGGATCAATTTTTGAATCTATAATATTATGAATATTAGGATATAATTTAAATACATCCCTAGGTGTGCTTTAATCCCCAACCCTAGGACTATCCACCCTAATTGGATTGTTTGATTGGCCATGGGTATAAGCGGACATGCACCAAGAAAAGTTAAAAAAGGAAAGGGGAAAAGATAAGAGAAATTGAGGTGAAAATAAAGAAATGGGGGAAAATATAAATAGTGTCAATATAACTTACTTGGGTCCACAATAAGGATTCCAATATCTTTTATCACCCAAATTTACACAATTTTTTAGGGTTGAAGTGGTTTCTTATAGTGTAACTTGGGTTGTCGAATCCAGAGAGACCTAAGAAGAAGCCTATAGACAAGTACATTCTATGGATTTATTTTCGATATGAAGTGGAAAAATTTGGTTTTTTTGAGATATTTTAAATGATAACTAAGATATCTATTTGAATTAAAATTATGAGAAAGGTTTTATCCTAGGTTATTACAAGAGATGGATTGGATGAAATTCCTTTTTAATTATTTCAATTTCTCATACTCAAGAGTGATTCATTTAAAGAGATCAAAACAACTTCATAAATTATTAGTTTAATAACAAAAAACTAATTATAATAACCTATACTCTTTGAGGATAATTTTTATTGATCACTCCAAGATAAATATTATTATTATCACTTGAAGTGTGCGGCCTTAAAATTCAATAAGGATGAAGAAGTAGTAAAAATTTCAAACAAAATTATCAATTAAAATAAGTTATTAAAGATTAATAGAGTGATAAATAACATCCAATAAATACCCTTGATAATTCCTTTTATTAACCCATAATATGTTTATCCCTCCATTGATGTTATTCTCTCAATGGAAGTGGGAAGTAGACTCATTAGAGCGGAATTGAATAAGTGAAAAACAATGAAATAACAAACACTACACCATTGTGTCAAAGATTTGTCTCTTAATTGTATGATTAAATTCACTCCTTGATGAAAATAAATCAATTTATTTACAAAAATAATAGAAAATTATAAGAATAATAAGTTTTATTAAGAATATAATGTGATTCGAGCAACTTATAATAGAAAGAAGAACATTATAAAGACAAATCAGCATAATAACATTACAATGAAACAAAACACCAAACACACCAAATACTTTAACACCACTACCTAAAATTGGAATTTTTTAAGCCTTGGGTATATGAAACAATATAATAAGTCACCTAACTTGATTATAGTAGGCCTAGGGTGGTGGAATGTTAATGGAGTGAAGACATTTCCACCCTTAACAAAAATATGAGTCGGCTTGCATCCACTAAACAGACATGCCAAAACGAGTTTCTGGATGGAAGAATTGGGGTGGTACATAGAAGAAGAAAATGAATAAACTGATGTTCCATTATATCCTAAAAAATTTAACCCCAAATGTATTTTTTCTTTTCAAGATATGATTAGAATGGTGGGCTATTTTTCTAGGCTGAAAAATATGTCCCAGAATTTCATATTCAACTTGGGACACCTAAAAATCTATTAAAACATCATAATTATCAAGAGACACTATTGAAGTAAATGTTTCTCAGGATTTTCTCTCTCTCCAGTTCAAATTTTAGAATCATTGGGCTTGAATCTTGGCCACTACAGCCATTTTTTAGTCTATTTTCTAGTTCAATTCAACTAGAATGTTCTTAGTTAAAGGCTCACATTGGTAATATTACAATTTGATTATTCAAGTGATTTAGAAGAATGAAATATTCCCAATGGAATAGAAAATATGAAAATAGAATATGAAATTCAAATCAATAGAAGTGGGGTATTAACAATGTTTCTCAAAACATACCAAGTAATAGTGCACTTTAAGCAAGAATTGTAATCATGATGTGAAATAATGTTCAAATTGTAAAATACACGAAAAATGGTGTTTATGAATAATGAAGTACATTAATATTATATATATTAAAAATGAATATTGTATTCTTTTAGTAGTTAATCATACCCCCAATCTTGAGTTTTGTAAGTCCTGATCCAAATGTATCTCAAAAATATGAAATTCGAATTCCCTTTTATAAAAACATTTTAATATAAAATGCACACCAAAAGACCTCATACCAAAAAAATTTGAAATCCATAAAAAAATTAACAAAGGATAGGTTCATAAGAATATCCCAAGCCCAATCTGATTCATTTATTCAAATTTATCGCCACATTTCATCAAATTTTAATTAAGTATGATGATGTGTTGTGAATCACAAATAGACTTGGGGGGTTCATTTTTATTCATGGGGGAAAAGATGGAAGTGATAGGTGGAATCACATTTTAATATTAATATGGGTATTCATTTTTTATATATATATTTCAATTTTTCCATGTTATTTGAAAATATAGTCAATCAAGTCAACCCTTGTGGGGAGACTTTGTTGATGACTCTTAGGCTCAAAGACCCTAGGGCACCAAGTAAAGCTCACATACTCAGGAATCATATTGAGCTAACTCAATAAAAAAGTTGAAATTACTAAAAATAGAGATAAAATTCCCAAATCAAGGATAGGAAACTATGGATTCATGATTCACATGTTCTGAAAGCCACGCATTAGTTCATTTCATTACACTACACGCAAATTTATTGTTTTTTTATTTACTTTTTTTATGATTTTTTTTGAATACTCGTGTTAAAATTAAAATGAGCACTAAAACTATGCTAATTATTATGGGATCTAATGAAATTAAACTAATACCCCACAATCCAAAGGGCATGCATTGTGATTTTTTTTAAATGGATGAAAATATAAATGGTGAAAAATCACATTAGACAGCCACACATTCCAAAATATATTCTCATGAACTTATAAATGGATTAAACTCAAAATCAAGTCATGTAATTTTTTTTATATTCAATTTCAAATTTTACAATGTGTATTATAATTTTCAAGGTTAAATAAATTTTTCATTCCATTTATGAACATAAAATTTTATTTGACATGGAAATTTTCTTTCTTTCTTTTCACCCCCAAATTAGAATAACACTATCCTAGTTTTTAAAAAAATAAAAAATTAGAAGGGGGTAGTGGTAGAGGAGAGGAGTTCCAAAATTAAAATTTTAAAATAAATAATGAAAAAATGTCACTTAGTGGTTGAAATTGAAGTTCATGATGCTCCCGATTACTCCTTTTATCTCCATGTCACTCAGAGAAGCCTCATCAATGATGATAGTTTGTGTCTATAAACCTGGAAAAAATATGATTTTCCTAAAAATTCATCAATCTCATAATACCATTAATATTAAATACCAAAAAAATTATCACATAGTGGAAACCCCTTTAGGTTAACTTAACCAAAAAAAACAAATAATATAAAAAAACTAAAAAAATGAAAGAGAGAAAAAATAAAACATACTACTTAGATTTATCATATCGAACACAGACATGGGTTATAAGAGATAAAATAAAGAATATATATATATATATAAACAGGCACAAATTATGGATAATGAGAGCGGGGAAGACTATAGTGCATTGGAAAGTGTTCTCTAGTCTCCCCTATAGGTTACGGGTTCATGTACCATAGGGGTTTTTTCACCTTGACATATACCTTTCCCTTTTGCACATATATTTATTTAAATAAATATATATTTTAGTATATATATATATATATATAATTTCTGGATGATGTGAGCATGGAATAAATATATATAATAATAATAATAATGTTATTATTAATTTTTTAGTATATATATATATATATAATAATCAGGAATAAGTATACCTCATAGTTTAGTGGAAGGTACGTGCAAATCTTTCCCAAAAGTTGAGGGTTTGAGTCTTGTTGTGCCCGCCTTTGATATGAGAGGTATGATTTTGTAAAAATATATATACCTATATATACACATTATTTTTTTAATCATTTTTTTACTTCCCACTTTTTTTAAAAAAACTAAAAAAAAGAAAATAAATATAAACACATCAAATAAAACACACGTTACATAGAATAAAGACAAATTAAAAAGGGGAAAATGAAAAAAAAAGAATAGAAGAAAATAAGAAGAATATAATATATATTTTTAAAATTGATTTTTTCTTAAATATAGAAATAGACAAAAATATAATAAAATGAAATAAAATAAAATTCATGATGATGTTGTGTTGCCTCCCAGAAAGCACTTTGTTTACAGTTTTTAGCTTGACTTATACCCTAAATCTATCAACTTTTTCCTGGTTCAAAGGTTGTATCAGTTAACACCTTCTCTATTACTTGTTTAATGAATGATTCGATGAATGGTTTTAACCTGTGACCATTGACTTTGAAGACATGACCACTATTGGGATCGTGAATATATACTTCCCCATCAGGGTACACATGATGCACTATGTAAGGACCATATCATTTATACCTTAACTTTCTCAAGTGTAAATGAAGTTTTGAACTATACAAGAGCATGGATTTTCTCAGTTAAAAGTGTTTGAATTTGAGATTCCTATATTTTTGGGTATTAAATCTATATTTACTAATACTTTAATTTTCATAATCCTCCATCCTAAGTTCCTCAAGTTCATTAAGATCTAATTTCCTCCTTATTTCAGCCAAATAAATATCAAAGTTCTTTTTTTATTGCAAAAAAAACTCATTATGTTCTCCTTAAATAGGTAAATGGAATGACTTTCCATAAACCAACCTATATGGTGACATGCCTATGATGGTTTTTAATATAGTACATTATGCCCAAAGGGCATCTATGAGTTTCTCGGAATAATATTCCCTAGAGGGATTGATAATTTTTTCAATAATTTTCTTGATTTCCTTATTTCCAACTCAACTTGACCATTAGTTTGAGGATGGTAGGTATTGGAAAAAATTTTAGAAATTACATAGTTGGAAATGAGTATTGAGAAGGGATAGTTGCAGAAATGGGTTCCATGATCATTGATGATAGCCCTAGGAATTCCAAATCTAGAAAATATATGCTCTTTTAAGAATCAGATCACAACATGATGGTCATTGGACTTGGTGGGAATGGACTTAACCTATTTTGTGAAATAATAAATATCTAAGAGTATATAGAGATATACCCTGGAGTTTAGTAAGGGACCCCTGAAATCAATTCCCCAACAATCAAATCTTTCAATGAACAGAATGGGAGAAAGGGGGATTTGATTCCTTTTGAATATAGATCCTAATTGTTGACATTGAGGAAAAATTTGGCAGAATTTGTAGGAATCCATAGTGACATCAAGCTAGTAGAAACCACATTGAAAAACCTTTTCAGTTGTTTTATTTGTGGAAAAGTTTCCTTCACATGGCTCTCTATGATAGAATTTTAGAATGGACACTTACTCAAACTTGGGAAAACATCTCTTAATGATTTAATCAGGGTATAACATAAAGAGTTATGGATCATAAAACACATGGTGTTTGATATTAGAAATTAATTTCATCTTATATTAGGTCCCTAGTAATTTTGGAATGTCACTCATAACCAATTGGTTCTCTATGTCAGTGTACCATGGGTAATCACTCACATAATAGAGGTTCTCATCATGAAATGAATCAGACACAGAAAGGTGATGTGAGTCATATTTGAATTAAATCATATAGTGGTGATCAACTAAAATTTTTTAAACACCATTTTTATCCTTAATGGAAAAATAAAACTCTTAAATAAGAAGGCCCCCCAATCAATATAGCCTTGGCATCTGGTTTTTGGAAAAGGTATTGTAGAACTGAATGATCGATGATGACAGTGATGTGGTATCCTAATAGATATGAATTGAATTTATCTAAGGAAAATAAAAAAAAGTAATTATTTCTCAATATCGGTGTAGTTTATTTGAGCATCATTTAATGATTCACTTTCATAATCAATGACACGTGGAGTTTTCTCACAAAATTTTCCTAATAAAGATCCTACAGTGAAGTCACTCACATCACACATGATTTATAATGGAAGTTTCCAATTAGAAGTTTTCATGATAGGTGGAGAGATAATAGATGACTTGAGCACTTAGAATGATTCCCCATATCTTTCTATCTATAAAAATGGAGCATTTTTCACTAGAAGAGCACAAAGTGGTCAGGAAATGGAGCTAAAATTCCAAATAAACCTTCTATAGAAAATAGTATGTCCTAAGAAGGACCTAACTTCCTTTATAGTTTTTTATAGGTAAGGTGACTAATGATATCAACCTTATATTTATCAACTTCAATCCCTCTGTTAGAGACTAGATGGCCTAGAACAAGTCCTTACTTTACCATGAAATGGAATATTTCCCAGTTTAGGATGAGATTCTTATCCTCACATCTAGACAAAACCATTTAAAATTTTACAAGGATTTCATAAAATATCTCCTAAAAGATATATAATTCAGCATAAATACCTCTAAATAATCCCCCACCATGTCAGAGAAGATTCCCATCATGCACCATTGGAACATACCAGAGAAATTACATAACCCAAAGGGCATACACTTGAAAACAAAAGTGTTGAATGGATAGGTGAAGGTTTTTTCCCTTAATCCTCTAAGGATACCTCAATTTAATTATACCTTGAGTATCCATATAGTAAATAGTTGAACTGATGACCCACCACTTGATAGATAACTTTATCAATGAAGGGTAAGGGAAAATGGTCTTTCTTAGTGAATGAGTTTAACTTCATATTGTCAATATACACTCTCCATCCACTACCAACCCTTGTGGGGATAAGATCACCTTCCTCATTGGTGATCATAGTGATTCTATCCTTCTTTATAACAACTTGAATTTGGATTACCCACTCACTATTAACAATTGGGTAAATGATGCATGCTTTTAGTAACTTAAGAATTTATTTCCTTACCACATCCATAATATTAGGATTGAATCTCCACTGGGGTTGATGACCTTGTTTGGAGTCAGATTCTAAAATAATACTATGAGTTCCAATGACTGGTATAATCCCATGAATATTATAAAGGGTCTATCCAATTTCTTTCAAATTCTTTCCTAGTACATTCAGAAGAATCCTCTCTTGATTGGATTCACGAGAGGAAGAACTAACAACAGGAAAGGTTCGATTATCCCCTAATAATGCATACTTGAGTGATGAAGGTAGGAATTTAAATTCAATATCATATTATTTAACACTTTAAAAATAAGGATGGTACTTTGTATTGAAATTAGTTTTCTTTTACAAGTTTCTTGAAAGAGTTGGTTCCTTCTGAACAGAAGTTTCTCCACCACATTGGCCAGATCAGGGTCCAGAATGGGTATGGACTCAATGTTTTTTATTTCACCAATGGTATCATTTATTGGTAATCATGAAAACTAATAAAATGATTCATTTGAAATATATTTAATCCAAGGAGATAAATCTCCCTCATATAAATAAAGGAAATCAATCTCATCTTGACTTATAAATCCATCAATAGTTCCTTGATGATCCTCTAGTTCATAATAAAAACTTTTTATCCAATTGAACTTATGGATTTCTTCATCATCCCCAATTTGAGAGTTCTAATTATAGATGTTCATATTGATGATCATGTTTCCAAAGGTTATTTTCATGTTTCCATTCCTAACTTTGATGAATGAGTTGATTGTTTCTAAGAAGGAACGACCAAGGATGATGGGGGTTTAATCCCTAGGACCTAATGTTTGGTGATTTTCAAGGACAATTAAGTGAAAATAGTAAATAAAATTTTCAACATTCACTAAAGAATCCTTTAATATACCCTTAGTAACTCAAACACTATGATCAGTAAGAAGAAGGGTGACAGATGTGGGTTGGTGTTCCTTGATACCTAACTGACAATACATGGCATAAGGAATGAGGTTCACACTGGCTATTAGATCACAAAGGGGTTTAAAAACTTCATTCTATCCAAACTCAACATTGATGTTTAGACATTTTGGATCTTTTAACTTTATAAGAATGGCCCCTTGAATGTGGTACTCACATTAGCATCCAAAAGGACTTGGTTTTCATGTAAAAATTTCCTTTTAAAAGTGAAAAAGTCCTTAAGGTACTTTGAGTAGAAAGTAATTTTTGGATTTAATATATAATGGGAATATTCAACTTAACCTAAGAGAACATTTCCTTCAATTTTTCATTTATTTTTTGTTTAGATTTTCCTCTCATTCATTGAGAGAAGGGAGCGGGTTGTTTGATTGTTTGGTAAAATTTTTGGTTCTTTTACAATATCATTTTGTTTTTCAGAATTTGAGTGTGTTTTTTCATAATTTTCATGTGATGTTGAAGCTTTTAATGGTTATGGAGTGGTTTTTTTTAGGTTTTTCAATGGATTCCCCACTTCTTAATATAGTCACTACTTTTAGTTATTCATGAGAGTTTTGTGTGTAACTGGATTCTCCCCTTAAGGTTGAGGATGGTACCACCTGACTAGGCATGGATTACTTATAGGTTTTAATATTTTTTATTTCATGTTTAAGGGATAAGACTTATGATTTCATTTTCTCCATTTTTTTACACAACTATTCAGGTATTGGTAAAGGGACAGATTGGGTATGGGCTTATGTTAGTTGGTTTATCCTAGGAGGATAATTTGGTTATTGGATTGGTTATTGAATGGGTTGTTGGATGGGTTATTGGTATCAAACAGAAATATTTTGGTATTGTACTAGTTGTGGTTGGAACTGGTTGTAGTTTTTAAATTTTTGTGGAGGGTATGGGTTTGGTCCTTGTGGATGATTGGGTTATTGGATGGGTTACTGGTTATCCTTTCAATGGAATCCTTGATGGTCATTGTACCTTGGATTGAAATTGTTTTGGTACTATTGCTTTTGAAAGTTCAAAGCATTGACCTCTACTATTGGAACTCCTAAAACAAAATCCTTTATGAATTGATAGTTGGGTAGCTTTCTTGTTGTCTTGTTTTTTATAAATTGTGAAAACAGGATCAATAGTTTGGATTTCTTAGACCTTCCTAGTGAGAGAAAAAAGTTTTTTCCTAAGGATTTCTTCTTCCTTAAGGTTTTTAATTCCACCATATATTTTTGGATTATCATAGTAAAGTGATATTCCCCATGTTTGGTTTTGTTCTTCTTGGCCTTCTAGATACTCATAAGCATTATTTGGGGATTTTTTGATGTTTTCCTTACACATCATGTCAATGAATTATTTGTTTCTTAGACCCAACCCTTAATAGGAGATTAAAAGTTTTTTGGGATTGAATATCCATGGTGAGGTACCATTTTGATTGTGTCTTTGAACCTTTCCCATGTTTCATAAAATAACTCACCATCTTTTTCAAAAAAAATGGATTTACTTTTTAAGTGTAATTGTTTTATGACAAGGGAAGTATTTTTTATAGAATTCTCTTTGCAGTTGGTCCCAAGAGTGGATTTATGTATGTATAAAAATTTTTAACAAATTATTTACTCAATACATAAGTGAGAAAGAAAATATACTCATCTTAACTTACTTAAGTTGATGTAGTGGGCACATCATTTCAACAACGTCGTTGAACTCTTTGACATGAAGATATGGCATTCCTGACTCCATCCCATGGAAGGTTGGAATGTGGTTTAGGAAATGAGTTTTTAAGACATAGTGGGATTATACTAGAGTATCATGCCTAATTAAAGAGGGTAAATTAGTCCAGGTGGGTGTAATAAAGTCATTCATGGTTTGATCGATTATATTCCCCAAGTCAGGGGCTAACTCATTTGGATTTCCATTTTGGTTCTCACCCGAGTTTATGAGTTGGTTTCTTTGAAGACCCTCCATTGAAATGGGATCATTTTTTTTAATACATAGTATTAGGAAGATTAAGATATAATGGAAAGATACCCTATTTGTTCTTGAATATCCAAACCCAGGACTATCCACCCTAACTAGATGGTTTGATTGGTTACGGGTATAGGAAGACATGCACCAATAAAAGTGAAAAAAAGGGGAAAAGATAAGATAAATTGAGGTAATAAAATAGAAATGGGAGATAATATAATTATTGTTGAGATTAATTACTTGGGTCCCCGAAAACATAACCATGATTTTTTCTCGTACAAATTTACAAAAAAATTTAGGGTTGAAGTGGTTTCTTGTAGTATAGTTTGGGTTATTGAATCCTCATAAACCTAAGAAGAAACCTATAGACACATACATTATATGGATTTTTTTTTTGATATGAAGTGGAATTTTTTTTCATATGTTTTAAATTAGAACTAATATATATATGTGAATTCAAATTATGAGAAACATTTGATCCTAGGTTATTATAAGGTATAGATTGGATGAAATTCTTTTTTAATGATTTTAATTTCTTAGACTTAAGAGTAGTTCTTTTAAATAAATCAAAACAACTTCATAAATTATTAGTTTAATAAAAACACAAATATAATTATAATCACCTATACACTTGGAGGATAATTTTTATTGAGCACTCTAAGGTAAAGGTTCTTATTAGAACTTGAAGTGTGTGGCCTTAAAATTCAACTGGGATGAAGAAGTAATAAAATTTTCAAACAAAATAATAAATTAAAATAAGTGATTAAACATTAATAGAGTAAGAAATAACATCAAATTAATACCCTTTATAATCCATTGGATCAACCCATAAGAAATTTATCCCTCCATTAAATCTATGATCTCAATGGAATTAGTAAGTAGACTCATGAGGGCAGTATTAAAGAAGTGAAAAACAATGAAATAACAAACACTCCACCATTGTGTAAAGTATTTCTCTATTTTATATGTGAATAAATTCACACCTTGGTGAAATAATATCAATGTTTTAAAAAAATAATATAAAATGATAAGAATAATAAGTTTTATTAATAATCTAATGTTATTTGAGCAACTTATAATTGAAAAAAGAATGTTACAAAGACAAATTGACAGAATGACATTACAATGAAACAAAACACCAAGAATACCCACTCCTCCAACACCACTACCTTAAATAGGAATTTTGGAAGCATTTTGAAAATACCCCAATAGTATAAGTCATCCCACTTGATTATTATAGGCCAATGGTGGTGTAAAATTAATGTAGTGAAGACTTTTCCTCCCTTGAAAAAAATATGAGTCATCGTGCATCCACCAAACTGACTTGAAAAAACAAGCTTATATATGGAATAATTGGGGTGGGATATAGAATAATAGAATTTATTTATTTATGTATCCTAATATTATATAGAATTTCATCCCAAATTTATTTTTTGTTTTAAGATATGATTGGAATGGTGGGATTTTTTTCTAGGATAGAGAATCTGGCCCATAATTCCATCTTCAACTTGGGCCACCAAAAAATTCATTCATAAATCATAATTATCTTGTGGAAATGTTGAATTAAATGTTCCCCAGTATGTTCTCTATATCCAGTTCAAATTTTAGAATCATTTTGTTTGGATATTGGTCACTAAAATCATTTTATTGGGCAGATTTCTAGTTTACTTCACCCAAAATGTTCTTGGTTCAAGGCCCAATTTGGTCATCTTCCAATTTTATTCTTCAAGTGATCCATAAGAATGAAATATTCCCAATGGAATGTGAAATATGAAAATAAAATATTAAATTAAAATAAATAGTAGTATTGGATTAACAATTTGTCTCAAAACGTACCAACTAATAGTACACTTTAAGAAAGAAATACAATCACGATGTGAAATAATGTTCAAATTTTAAAATTCACTAAAAAATTTGTTTATGAATAATTAATAACATTAATATTATATATATTAAAAATTAATATTATCCTCTTTAAGTGGATAATAACTTTATCACATAAATCCAGATTTTCCTGCACACCAAATGGTGTCTAATCCAATAAGTAAGTTTTTGTTTCAACATGCTTCGTAGGATCCTGAGACAATGAATCCACCAGTGAAAGATAAATCCTTATGGATTATTATAATAGATTTTGATAATGAGGAAATTTATTTTGTGTATATCATGAAATAGAAAGATAAATAAGATTATATCCTTATGGATGATTCAACTAATGATATAAAAGTTGATAAACCCAATGATATTCTACATAAGGAGTCTACTACTACCAATCCCCCAAGAGAGTCTCACATCACTTTCTCCCTAAATAAAATATCCCCATATTAATGGAGGGAAAATATCTTTAATATGATGTCCTAGTGTGATACTAAATTAATCCATCCATAAGAAACTATCACATCAGTTATTACAATGTTTGTCATGAGATTACAAGGTTATTTATAACTATGGTGGATATCCCTTGGAGAGTATCAATATATCCCTATGAAATTTCTTTAAAAAATGATGAAACTAACGATGTTCATATATAAATAATTCCTAGTAAAATGGTATTATTATACATGCCAGATCATAGAGGAGTATCTTGGAAATAAGTGTTGTTCTTTTTCCATAACCTCTTAGAGCCAAAACTGCATCTTTATTAAAAGTTAAGCAAATTCAGATTAGTGAATACTCTATTAGATAATTATTTATGCATTTTCTTACCGGTATTGATAAAATATAAAATCACCAGAAGTTATTAAGATATATTAAGGATGAAACTAAACTCCTATTACATACTTGTGATCATCCTAATTTGAATATAAAACGTGGAAAAGAAATATCATGTATGAGTTGCATAACATGAGAAAAGACTTACTCTAATAAGTCTTTATCCCAATTTTCTATATGGAAAATGAATAATTTGATATTTTTCTAAAATAATTCATGACATGGAAGATATAAATCATATAAATGTTATACTTGTGGAAAGAGAGGGATTTTTTTAAAAGAATGTCCAAATAATAATACAGGTGTTAAACTCATCAGAAAAATCTCTCAGTTTGAAGACTTAAAATATGATGATGTTGAAATAGTTTTTTCCCTTGAAGATGATAAAAGTGAAGAAACCAACATGGCCCTAGCTAAAGAATATTTTTAAGAAGATGATCCATCTTCAGTAAATTCTCTCTTATATAAAATCAATATGGTAGGCTCATCCTGAATGCCTAAATATCTCATCGAAAGGATTGGAGATCTCCCCCTAAGATTCATTAAGAAATTTGGGGAAATCATAAGTAATAATGGATTCAATAATATTTTGAATCAAAGAAGTTGAACTATATTAGAAGGTTTGGTGTTTATGATGGTCCACCCTTAGGAGTACCTATTCACCCTTCATTTTCTCATCTTACAATTATAAGAATCAGAAATCAGTTTAACCAATGGCTTCCAAATGAAGTTTTCTAGTTTTTCAAAAAAATAAAAATTAGGAAATAAATTAGATTAGTTTTTAAAAATGGAAATATTTATCAATAATTATTTAATGATTATTATATTTAAGTGATCCCCAACCTTTATAAATGGTTCTCCCTTTTTGGAGATATAAATTTCTGGGCTCAATCTCCATAACATGGAGAAATAGCCCATACTTTTCCAGATTGAATAACATATTAGAACTTTATGATATGAACTTGAAAAAAGGAACCATTATGTGACATGTGTCCAACTTTACAAAGATATTATGGAAATACATCCAACTTCAAACATTTTCTGCCTCTGTTTCCACAACAATGTTGATATCAATACCATTCCATCATGGCTGTTTATCCAAGAACAACTTCAGTGGTTTGAAAATGATATCTAGGAGATTCTTCCTCTTTATGTTAAATACATAGAATAATCCCTTGATGATTTTATGCTCAAGTAAATATGGGATCCTGATCATCCATATCATCTAGTTTGATGCCTCAACACACTCTATCCTACACACGATTTTTATTTTGATCATGAATATGGTCCAAATTATATTTCAGCTTATGAATATAATTATATGGTTAACAATATAACGCTTTTTTATCATGGGGAGGAGCACATACACATGTGCTTAACCTTTTTGATGAGGGGTAGATTTTTTCATACCATTGTATGTGCATAACTTGAGGGTGTTAATTGGAGTGGACAACTCAATAGGTGGTTGAATTGAGTTTCCAATTAAAATTTATATTTGAAAATATTTAAAACCAAATCCTATAGTTTATAAAAACATCCCAATTAACTAAAATATTATAAGTATAAATTCAAATTTTTTGAAATATTTTTCAAAATCTAAGTCACAACTTAGTTAAAACAATTTCAAAATTACTTTAACTTTTTCAAAATATCTAATTAATTTAAACACAATATATAAAACATTTATTAATGATAACTATCAAATAAATGTTTTGTTATATATTTTTAAAATAGTAAAACTAGTTTGTTTTAAAAAAATTGTGTAAAAAAAATAAGAAAACTCACAGTGGAATAAAAACAAGAGGTTCGGTCTCAAGACAAGACCTAGTCCTCTATACTTGGAAATCACCCACATACAAGAAGTTTATTAAATAATAAATTGATCCAAAACATGGATTGGGTTTTACATAACACAACTACCCATGGGTATTCCAAGATACACATATCCTCTTCTATAGTTCTACATGGGATAACAGGTATAAAGGAATGAAAGAAAGAATATCTAGTACTCTTCAGTGAAAATTAGAAGCTTGAGCTAGTGAATATATATATTAAATAAAACACAACTCAAAATTTAAGCTAAAATAGATAGAGAAATAGATAGAAAGATATAAAGTATGAAGTATCTTAATATGATTATATTTGGTTGATTAATTGTTTTTGAATCTAACCTTGTAAATCTTGAATTGATTTTTTCACTGAGATATCATAAAAAAGTGTCATGAAAGTATTTAGTGAAGTAGAATGTCAGAATATCTCTCATTTTTAGGACTCTATCTATATATCTGGTCCATGAGTGTCTCTTCTTCTTAAATATATCCCTTTATCTAATTAGCTGTTTGAGGATATTCATAATTTAATCCTCATACTAATTACAACTTTAAATGAATTGAATATATAATAAATACTCAAAATTATAGTTGTTAGAGATTTGAATATACTTAAATTCTTAAGTTATGCATGGTCACATAGTCTTAAATTAGGCATTATTACTTTGGCTTATGATTACTTGGCATGGTCACTTGTCACTATCACTTGACACGATCACTTGGCATGGTCACTTATCATGGTCACTTGGATTCTTCATGCAATCACTTATTTTCCTCTCAAGGTCAATTAATTTATTCATGTGGTCACTTATCTTCTTATTTTGGTAGCTTCTTTTCTTCTTGTGGTAGGTTTAATCCTTCGTGCAGTCACTTAAACTCTTCATGTGGTTAGTTGAAGACTTGGAAAAAATTATCTAATCTAAAACATGATAACTTTATTATTCATGTGGTCACTTGGATTTCATAATGTGGTCACTTCCACATGGTAACTTGACCTTCATGATTAGTTAAAATTATTTATATGGTAGGATTTCATGGTCACTTAAAGATTTATCCATTTTTATAATTTTTTCTTGAAAAATATTTGACTATCATAAAATATAAAGTTCACTAATAACATAAGAAACATGATTTGTGGGCATTAAAATAAGGATTTCTGGACCAAGCCAATAATCTCACCATATTTGATGATTTAAAATCATGATAGATATATGAAATGAATTGAATACATCCGTTTTTCTCCCCCTTTTGGGATTATCAAAAAAAATCAGATAAAATAAAATGATTAAGAGTGAAATACTAAAAAAATGGAATAAATTTAAAGAAATAATATGAATAATTTATTTTTTAATATCAAAATAATTACAAAAAGTGACCCCATTAGGAATTATAATTATAATCAGAATTAGGAACATACCTAATGTCAAAACGATGAATATGATCCTTTCCTTTTTCTATATAGACTGAGTGAGGAGGGTTTGGTTGTGGTGAAGAGATGAAAGTAGTTTCTTGGATAACCACACAATTGGAAACATGGTGAAGATATTAAACTTATTATCTAGGATACAAAACAAAAGATTTAACAAACTATGTTGTAGTGGGAGTAGGGTTTTAAGTAATGGGTAATACGGGAGGATCCAAAAAGACAGTGTTTGTAGTGTAAAGGTATGACTCAAGAAATATAGTGAAATTATTTATATCTCTTGAATTATAATCTATGGATTTAAAATAATCTTCTTTTCTCTCTATAAAGGATTTTAGAATTAGAGTAAGAACATTTATTTTCTTCACTTGATATTTAAAGTCTTTAGTAAAGGGGGGTATTCTGAGATCATTATCCAGTGATCTGAATATGGTCTTCAGGTCAGATTTGGTAAAGATCCCGATGAGATAGAAATCAGTGACTCTTCTAATAGTATCTATATTTTTTCAGCCTTATTGAAATCTATTTTGACCAACTACAAGGTCTTATCATCATGGGTTTGAAAACCATCAAACACTATTTCTATTATCTTCTGAAACCAATTTAAAAAACTTTTAACTCATCTATTATGATCTATCTAATTTTATCTTTATTAAAAATGGATGAAACAAGAGTATGAGGAGGAACTAAGGAAGATTAATGGATATTAGATAAAGTAAAAGACGAAAATAATGTATTTATAAAATTATGATCTAACTTCAACATCATATCTTGAAGATTTTATTTCAAATAACCCACTTGAGCTCTCAAATAATCAATATAATTTTTTATAAGTCCTTTTTGATATGGATTATTGGTTGAAGATGAGAAATAACCAAGGTTATTATCCTAACTATATCCTTATCTATAACTGGTTCCACATAGTTCCAAAATCCAATGAAAAGTTATCTCAAAACACCCATTAGATCTAGTTTGAATTCATTGAAATCATCTTTAGTTCCATAAGAAGTAGAAGGGATAGAAGAAGTTAGAGGAGTGGATGGATAAAAGGTAGGATGCCTACCATCTAACTCACATTAAGACTCCACCAACTTAGGTCCCAATGACTGAAATTCTTATTCAGCATCAACTTCTTCTTCAACTTCAATAACATATGTATAGAGAGGTTCAATAGGATTTGTTATACTATTATCTACTGGTTCCTCAACATATTTGGTAGTTGTAGGACCAAACATATCTTCTATAACTTGTTCAATTGAAGGTATGAGTGGGGATACCTCAACTCTTCCTTGAGAATCAATCTCATCTATCAAATATCCTTCCAAAACTCTTTAAAAAATATATGGAAGGTCCCCCATACTCAGGTGGGCTATCGGAATCATCATCATCGTCATCATCATCATCTAATTTAGAGTAATATATGACCAATAATACTAATCCTGAGGACTTATCTCTATTAAAAGGTTCATCTTGTATTCTAGGTCTAGGAGTAATTCCAATTACAGGTATTATAGTGGAATACTTCTCATAACTTTGTTCATCCCTTGCCAACTCACATGAATAATTGTCATCTTCTTCAACAAATCCACTTATTGACACTTAAGTATCAATAAGATATTCATATTATAATGCATCCTCATGAGAACGTAGAGGTAAAAGAGTGTTAGGAGGTCCAACATACATTGTAGGATAGGGATCCCTAATATCCTTATAAGTCACCTTGTATTCCTCACTAATATCTTCCACATCAGTTTCCTCTTCATGAAATTCCGTAAAAATATCATCATGATCATCTAAAGAATGCACAACTATTTCATTAGGCTCTATACTAGGATCCACTAGGTCTCTTGGTATAACTAAATCCTTAATAGGATTAAATTTCTCATAAAAATTTTCAATTTCATACACCCATTATTTTTTCCATGGGTTCTGATTCACCTTTATGTGATTTTAGATATTTTTATTTAAGTAAAAAACATTAGTGGAAATTACATTTTCCTCCCCATAAGAAATTAATCCCTTAAAATTCAATAGGGCTAAGATGAACTTGGGAAAATGAAGGGAATTCAATTCCAGGGAAATATTACATAGCTTATCCATATGTATCATGACATACCTTGATAAACTTATACAAATCCCATTCTTCATTGATAATAGAAAGAATAAATCCTAATGCCTCAAGATTCTGAAGTCCCCTTTCTTAGGACTGATGAGTCGTTGGAAAAAAATTCCAAAAGTCTACATTCTCCAATAAGATCCATTGTAATTGGCCTTATGAGAGTCCTTTTCCTAGTCAATTCCTCAAGAGAATTCTAAAACTCAAAATGGGAATGATTCAGAGGACATGATCTTTGATAATCTCTATACTCTCCCTAGTGAGGCACACTTAATCACTTATCCTAGAGTTTTTAAGAGAACACAAAAGTTTCTCTATTTACCATTGTCTAAAAGGTATCCATTTTATCTCCAAGAATGAATTCCATATGAGTATAAAACTATTTAATTAATCTTGGATAAAATGGATTACCATTATACTTATACTATTCACTCTACCCTTACTTCTAAACTGATTTCCAGACTAACAATTTTCTGGACTTAAGCTACTCCATCCACTTCCTTTTCCACATAGATAGGATAGTCTAATAGATGAGGGTTTTGAGGCTTATCCATAGCACTAAAGATACCTCAATATTTATTTTATTTCTTTTAAGTAGGTTATCCAATAAATGAGTCATCATGATCTATTTTTACTCTAACCATCTTCACACTACAATTCAAATCTCATAAGGTTTGAGTTTGAGTTCAAGAGAAAAAAAAGGGGTTTGGAAAAAAGGTTCGAGAGAGAGAGAGAGAGTATGTAGGGCTTATAAAAGGAGAAAATATTTTTAAGGAATGGATATGTGATGGTTATGATTCCAATTTCAAATTTCACTCAACCATTTAAGGCTTAAAATAATAATAAACAAATAAAAATCTTTCCAAAACAATTTAAATAAAAATTCATACTTAAAGTAGTAACGATAGGTATACTAATCATAAACTAGTGGTAGCTTAGATAAGGCATGATTGGTATACTAATAATAAACTCATGTTATCTTAGATAATTCATAGAACGTATATTGTCCATAAAATCATATTTTCTTAGATAATTCATTATAGGTATACTGATTGTATGAAAAAAATGTCACAGTCACTTAACTGACCCTATGAACAAAAACTCATGGTCACTTAACTGACCGTGTGAACAAAGACTCACAACAACTTAACTGACCGTATGAGTAAAGCTTCATGATTAGTTAATAATAAGATCAGTAATAATAATAGAAAAAAAATATTAAATTAAGAAGGATCTTAATAACCGTAGATGTTAAACATTAAAATAAGAACTTAGAAAAATAAAAGAGTTATAACTGAATTGAAATATTTAGGAATAATTAATCATTTCTGAGTCAAGTCTGATGTAATTTATTATCCTAATATTTAGAGGCTTTTTGAACATATTAATTAGTTGATGTTCAGTTCTGATGAATTCAAGAGATATACCACCCTTTTGAAAATGGTCTCTCAAAAAGTTATTTCTTATATCAATATTTTTTTCTCTAGAATAACACATAAGTTTTTTAGAAATTTTTATATAACTTGTATTATCTCAGTTTATAGGGACACCTCTAAACTGATATCCATAATCCATTAATGCGTGTTTCATCAACAAAATCTATGCACAAAAACTACCTACAACTATGTACTTAGTTTTAATAGTAGATAATATAACAGAGTCATGTTTCTTACTATACCATGAAACTAGATACTTTCCCAAAAAAGTGACATGCTCTAGAGGTGTATTTTTTTTGTCTAAATTACAGCCACCAAAATTTTCATCCAAATAACCTAGTAATTCAAATGATTTTCCTCTAGAATGGAACAATCCTAAATTGGTTTTACTTTTAAGGTATTTTAAAATTCTTTTGACAATATTTAAATGAGATTCATTTGGATTTTATTTAAAATGAGAACACAACCACTAAACATAATATCAGGTTGGATAATAGTTAAATATAGTAAACTTATAATCATACCTCTATAATTAGTTTGGTTAACTAATTTTATAGTTACAACTAGATCTAACTTATAGCTTGTACTCATGGTAGTATCACTTCCTTTAGTTATATTCATACCAAATTATTTTAGAATATACTTAATGTATTTTTTTATTTAAAATTATTACTTCATTATTTTGAAAATTTTGAAAACCAAGGAAGAATTTTAAATCACCCATTAAACTCATTTCAAATTCATTTGGCATCATTTTTGAAAAAATAGTACATAAATTGTCTTTTTAAGAACCAAAAATAATATCATCAGCATAAATTTTTGCAACTAAAACATATTTGAAAATCATATAAATAAATAATATAGGATCATCAAAACCTTTTGTAAAACCATTTGAAATAATAAAATTGATGAGCCTATCATACCAAGATTTAGGAGCCTGTTTTAAACCATAAAGATTTTTAGTTAATTTGAAGACATGATTTGTAAAATAAGGGTTTTGAAAACCAGGGTTTTTCTTAATAAATGAATCTTAAACAATATAACCATTTGGAAAAGCAATATTGACATACATTTTATATAGTTTGAAATTAAAATTTTCTACATAGGCAAGTAACATTCTGATAGATTCAAGTCTTTCTACTGGTGAAAAGGTTTCTTCATATTCAATTCCTTCAACTTGACTGCACCCTTGTGCAACTAGTCTAGATTTATTTATTATTATTGTTCTAGACTCATCAACCTTCTTTATAAACACCCATTTAGTGTTAATGTTTAGGAATTATTTTAGTACTTCCACTAGTTCTATAATCTATTTAATTCAAATTGGTTCAACTCTTACTGCATAAACATTACCCAAAATTCATCATCTATAGCTACAGTGATGTTTTTAGGTTCAATATGTGACAAGAAGGCTTGATGTTCAACCTAATTTCTAAGATATGCTTCAGTTTTTAAACCTATATCTAGATCCATAAATCCAAAATCTAAAGGATGGTCTCTATAAGTTATAATGGTTTTAGGAATATAAGTACTTGGTACTTTATTTTCTTATTTTGGGTCTAGTTTAAAAAAATCCTCAACAATGGGTGATTTTTCTATAGAAATTTTTATATAAAAATCACTAGGTTTGGTTGAGGTATTGATATTCAAGTTATAAAGATAATCCTTAAGGTTTTATAAAGTGGTTTTAGGATCATGTGGATTTGATTCATCAAATTTGACATGTACAGATTCTTCCATATGTTTGGTTCTTTTATTTAACTCCCTATATAATTTATTAGAGGTTTAATAACCAAGGAAGATTCCTTTCATCACTTTTAGATGAAAATTTTTCTATGAATTCCTTTTTATTGAGAATAAATACCTTTAAATCAAAAATATAAATTAATTAAGTTTTGGTTATATTTTATTCAACAACTCATGTGGATTTTTCTTTAAAAGTGGTTAGATACGAACCTTATTAATAATATAGGAGGTTGTAATGATAGATTCTACCCAAAAATAAATAGGTAAGTCATACTCATTGAGCATGACCCACGAAATATCTTGAATAGTCCTATTTCTTCTATCTACAATGCAATTCCAATGGGGAGTCCTAAATGAAGAAAAGTTATAATTTTAGCCATGTTGTGAGAATAAAGTTTCAACATATTGATTTTCAAACTGATGACTATGATCACTCCTTAAGGTCTTAGTAGTAATTCCACAAATATTTTCTATAGATTTTTCATATTTTGAAAAATCAGAACAAGATTCAATTTTGTGAGATAAAAAAATGACCAAGTATATCTAGAATATTAATATATAAGGACATAGGTATAATGATTCCCATTTAAACTAGAAACTCTAGAAGGTCCAAACAAGTCCATGTTAACCAACTTTAGGGGTTGAGAAGTTGAAACTTATTTCTTTGGTCTAAATGAAATCTTAAGATGTTTCCCTTTTTGATATGGGTTATAGAATTTATCTTTTGGGTATTCCATTTTAGGAATATTCTTAACTAATCTTTTAATAGTTAGCTTTATAAGATAGTGAAGGTTGCAGTGTCCTATTCTCTTATTCCATAGACAATATTTTTTATGAAAGGCACCTGAATAAGAACTATTTTGAGAAAATAAAGAATCTAAATCAACAACATAAACTTTATAATTATGTAAACTATTAAATACTAAAGAATTATTAGAATCATAGATTTAGAAAGAATTGTTTTCAAACTTAACATGGTAACCATCATCATATAATTGTGATATTCTAATCATTTTATACTTTAAACCATCATAAAATAAGACTTTAAAAATTAAAATAGATTTAGAGTTACTTATTTGACCAAGTCCTATTATTTCTTCTCTGGAATTATCACCAAAAGTGACATGTCCGCTATCTACCTTTATAAGGCTCTTAAAGCTTAATTCCTCTCTAGTAATGTGTCTAGAACATACACTATCTAGATAACATAAATTTTTACTAGTACTTTTCAAGAATGTTTCCTAGAAACATTTAAATAAGAAATGATTTTGGTACCAACACTTTATTGGGTCCAAAGAAATTAACAATAAGATATTTTGGAATCCAAAGTTGTTTAACTGGTTTAACATAAGCATAATTAATACTTTTTTAAATAAAAACCTTATTAGGTATACATGAATATGAACTATTTACAGAATTCAAAGATCTTGATCTAGTAATAAAATCATTCTTATAAATTATCATTTGACCAGGCTGGTATCTCATCCTAGTTGTGTAATTGGGTGTGATATATTTACCAATAATCCTAGTCAAGGTTTCTCTCCAATTTTTAAACCTTTATAGATCCTTTTTAAGTTTCTCATTTGAAATTTAATGTTCATTATTTTCTGTTAATAAATGAACATTATTTTCTTTTTCTATAGCAAGATCAGATTTAATATGAATAGATAATTCATATTGTTTATTTAGTTTTTTATACTTATATTTAAGTTCATTTAAAGTTTCTTCCAAGATATTCCAATATTCAAATAAATCATAATTATTCATATTTTCATAATTACTTTTTTTTAGAGATATTATAAATATGAACATAATATGTAGATATAGTATTTATTACCTCAGCTATGTTTTCCATAAAAAATATTATCCTTATCAGACTTGTCTTCCCTGCTCGAGTCAGACTCACTAGAATTGTCCTCATAGAAACTATAAATTGATTTTATGGATTTATTTTGTTCCTTTTCCTTTTTCCTCATACCTTTTATCACGCTTTAATTTTTGAAATTAAAATTTGATATTCCCTTTCCTCCTACATTCATAACAAGTCACTTCTCCTAATTAATTTTCATTTTTCCAATTTCCTCTTCTATCATATTTTCCTCTATAGTTTAATTTATTGGATAATTTATTCTTTCTATAGAACTTATTAAATCTCCTAGATGGATGAGCCATATCCTCATCACTGTCAGTGGGTGACTCATACTCACTTGAACTATATTATTTGATTTCTTAATTCATCTTTGACTTAGAAGTTTTAAAAGAAACTAATTTTCCATTTAGTTCATCATCTTATTTGTTTTTCTTTAACTCTTCTCATACATCATGAGTTTTCAAATCAATTCCTTAATTGGTACTTTACTTATATCGCATGATTCTTTAATGGAGATAGAGGTTCTACTCCATCGATCTGGTAACCATCACAGGAGTATAATCACTTGATCCATATCTTTAATTTTCTTTCAAAGTGCATGAATTGTATTGATAATTTCATTGAACATGAGATACGTGTCATAAATTGATTAATCATGTTTCATTTTAAAAGTATCATATTTAGTAGTATAGGTATTTAGGAACATTTATTTATTATTTTATGTTCCTTCATGACACACAACAAGTGTAGCCCAAATTTCATAAGCGTTTGAACATATAGAAATTATATTATATTTATCTTATCCTAATGCACAATATAAGGAATTCATAGATTTCAATTAAAATAATAATAGGTCTCAGTGGAGTCACTCTAATCACCTCTAGTATCTTTAGGTTTTTCCTATTTTTCATCTATTATAGTCCAAATATCAAATCACATGCTCTCTATATGTATTTTCATCTTAATATTCCACTAAACATAGTTTAGAACATTAAAGTAAGGAGTCATGTTAGTATAAATCCCTACAAGTCTATTATTATATATAAAGATATAAATATGTAAATAACAAAATTTTTGATCTCTTGTGTAAAAACATGATCATAGTTAAATACAAGTTAAAAATAAATAAAAAACTCTGATACCAAGTGTTGGTTGGAGTCGAAAAATAAATAGGTGGTGAATTGATTTTCAAATTAAAATTTATGTTTAAAAATATTTAAAACAAAATCCCCCAGTTTATAAAAATAGACTAGTTAACTAAAATAGTATATGTATATAATTCAATGTTTTTAAAATACTTCTCAAAACCTCGATCATAGCTCAAAAAAATCAATTTATAAATTACTTTAACTTTAGAAATTGATCTAATTACTTTAAATATAGTACATAAAACACTTATTAAATCTAACTATCAAAGTAATATTTTGTTATATAGTTTTGAAAAACTAAAATTTGTTTGTTTAAAAAAACTGGTAAACAAAATAAGAAAATACACAGAGAAATAAAAAACAAGATGTTCAATATCAAGTAGATACTTATTCCTATCCAGTTGGTAATCAACCACTACTATAAAATTTATTAAATAATAAATTGATCCACATCCTGGATTGAGTTTTACATAAAACAATTGTACACAGGTAGTCTAGGATACACACAGCCTCTTCCATAGTTCTATGTGAGATAAAAATTGTAAAGAAATGAAAGAAAGACTACATAGTACTCTTTAATACAAAGAAGAAGCCTATGATAGTGAATATAAAAACTAAAGTAAACAAAACTAAAAAATGTAAGATAAAATAGATAAATAAATAGATTGAAATATTGAAAGTCTAAATCATATCAATCTAATCACCTTTGGTTGATCAATTGTATTTAAATATGTTCTAGAAAATATTAAACCAAATATTTCCCTAAGAGATCATAAAAACAGAATGTTATGAAATTGTTCAGTGAAGTATAATGTCAGAATGTCTCTAATACATGCACCTCTGTCTCTATATATTGTCCATGAGTGTCTCTTCTTATTAAAGAGAGCACCTTCTCTAGTTAGTTGTTAAAGTATATTCCTAATTTAATCCTCATACTCATTTCAACCTTAAATGAACTGCATCAGTAATAAATGATCCAAAATATAGCCATTATAGATTTTAATATTCATCATTGTTTAATTTAGACACATTCACTTAGTCTTTACTTAGGGACAATTAATTTTTCTTGTGGTTACTTGGTACAGTCACTTTCCATATTTACTTTCCATGATTACATAGCATGTTCACTTGACATGATCATTGGCATGGTCACTTGGCTTCTTCATGTGGGAAATTATTTATTCTCACGGTCACTTAATTTCTTCATAAGGTCACTTATTTTCTTATTGAGGTAGGTTTAATCCACCATGTAGTTACTTTAACTCTTCATGCAGTCAATTAAAGAGTTAGAAAAAATTAGCTCATCTGATGCACGATCACTTGATTGTTAATTCAGTCACTTGGATTTCAACATGTATTCACTTCCACATGGTCACTTGACCTTCATGATTAGTTTAACTGATTCATATAGTAGGTTTTCATGTTCACTTTAAGACTTATCCATTTTTATAATTTTGGTCAAGAAAATAGTTGACTATCATAAAATATAAAGTTCATTAGTTACATAAGAAACATGATTTGTGGTAATTAAAATAAGGAGTTACTGGAATAATCCAATAGAGTGGACCCTCTATTAAGAAAAATATTATCCATTCTATCAGAGTTATATTTATTTTGGTATGGAAGAAATAATAATATGATTATCAGGGAAGCTACATGGAAACTATCTAGTGGTACACATGGTGACCATCTAGTGGATCATCATGGTAGAGTCTTGAAGATGACTTTAAATGAAGTAGTATGCATAAACATGTGGTGTAATTCTAGTGTATCATCATGTATACAACATATTTAATAAATTATGTGGACTAGGAAGGTGGTGGAGCATCGTGATAGTGTCAATATCCAGATCACCTAAATCTCTTTTATGTAAAGTTGTGGTAGTCATAATCCTTGATAAAGTATGTTGGTATATGTGTGTGGTGGCATGTATTATAATATTTTGATAAAGATAATTTATTAAAATCAATGGACATCAATGTTTTCTTTGGTATTGAGTAAAGTATTTGGGTCCATGTGAAGGGATAAGATTGGAACATATGACACTATTCCATTGGCCCTTAAAATTGTGACCTTATCACCTCATTTGCTTGAGTTAAACTATATGGATTTAAATATTATAATTCGAGTAGAGGAGGGACTAAACCATTAGGAGAGGAATTATCTTGCTCTCTATTCTGTAAATCTAAGATTAGTTACTTGTTTGGATCATCTCTTGGTTCTTTGTGTTCTTCATTATTCTAGATAGGCCCATAAACCATAGGTCACTAACATTGTACTTATATTTGTGCACATAACCTACTTTTTGGTTGTATCCCTGGTATCATATCCAGGGATATAATGTAATTTTTTCCCTTCCCACTAAATATATAGGCTATTATATTTCCCTCTGATATCTCTACACTTGGTCGATAGAGAGTATGTTATGCGGTTGTCTTTCTTGGAGGAACCTCTATATCAAAAATCTTGAGACTAAAAGTTCTTTTGGATGAGTTTCCATTGTTATTTCTCTATTAGTGATGTTAATATTGTATTTGGGTTATTATTAGAAGTTTAATGCCATTATTTTCATCCATGAGTTGACTAGGAGTGCTATATGTTCCAAAGACCTATCTCTTGTTTGAGTATAAATTATTAGTGGAAAAAGTTTCCTATTAAGTTAGTCATGGTAGGCATTGATGTCATTGGAATTACCTAAATCTACAAAGAATTTGTTCCAAACTAGATTAACTTAGTGGGAAAATATAATCCCTATAAAATTATTGAAATTTCCTCTGCTTTCCCAATTCTTTCTTATTCATCACTTTTAGGGAAATCCTTTATAAACATCTACCACTTTTACATTTCCAATAAAGAGATATGAGAGGTTTCCAAATGGTGTGATACTTCCAAAGTGGTAGGTACTTATTATACCTAGGGAAGATTATATCATTTATACTATCTATTCCTCTCTCTAATCTCATTCTAAATATTACTTGGAGAATTTCATTCCACACCTTCTTTCTCAAAGTTTTTCCTATGATGACCTTAACCATCCTTACATCCATTTTCTCTTGAACCATGAAATTAATATAAAGAAAGGATCTATGGGTGAGAAAACTTCTCACTCATATGGTTCAAATACTTCTCTATCAATATATCCTCTTGATTAGAAATTCACCTCATCAAAGTCATATCTAGATGACTTCGATAGATCTGAATACATATTGATGCAATAACTTTCATATAACAACCCTTCTCTTTATTACACATTACTACATGATTTTTTACATAAAATGACACTTAATATAACCTATAATATTGATAAGTATAGTGTATTTGAGAATTATTTACATTACACAACAATTTAAAATAGGAAAAAAACCATCTTTATTGAAAACTTCATTAATCTTCTCACACTTAATATTGCATGGGATAACCTGGGGACATACATAAGAAAGGGGTGAGCTATAAAGCCCAGTAAGGAAATAAACAGGGTATAACATGAAGATAATAACACATGTTAGATAATAGGCATATCAATGTGTCATAAAAGGAGTAGTAATCATAAACATGAATAATGATACATGGTATTGTATGATATTCATAAAGGAAACATGGTAAATGTGGAAAAAACTTAAAACACTACATCATAAGCATAGGTCACGTCTAACTACCAAGACATAATGATGGAAAAAGTCCCATAAAGGAATAAATTTCACCCCTTGTCCCAACATGAAATATCATGATACTAAACATTACCCAATGCATTGGAGAGCTATATAATTCCGAGTGCACTTGTCACTTTCATTTCATTCTCATGCCTAAGTGTGCCACATAGATCGTATGACATGGATTCATTCATCATCATATTTTATTCCATGATAAAGGAATGTTGAATAAATACATGTAATTCCCAATTCAAATAATTATAATTTTATAAATTTGAACACCCTTGATAGGAAATGAGTATGGTATTCACTACACAATTGTTTTGGAATAGAAAATTGTGGTGAAATTTTGGCAGTATAATAGTATCACATAAAAATTCATAAAATGGGTTTATGAGAGATAAAGGGGTATATAATCATTTTTAAATACATTGGTAAGTAATAAGGATATGTAAATACATATCACAACATTACTAATTGGAAATAGAAAGCATAATATAATAAATAAACTTGAATAAAGAAGAGAAAGGAAAGAATCCTTACCTTGAGAGTATGACACCAAAAGATTGAAGGGGGATTATTTAGAGATTGGGGTAACCTTGGGAGAATTATATAGAGGGTATTGTAGAGTAATAGCATGATAAAAGGATTTTTAGTGAAGATAAATGGGAACTTGGGTTGGTTTATATAGAAAACAAATGGGGAATTCTTTATCAATTCTCAAAAATAGGTTTTGAACTCTATATAATAAAATAACCAAAAACACAAACCTTACCATTCTTTTTTTCCATGGTTTCTACCAAATTGGGGTGGTTTTAATTAATTTATAGGGAAAATTCTAAAACTTATTAAAATATTACCCTTGCTTATGTGGAGGTGATTCATACTCCTAAAGAAATGATTTAAAACCTTAAAATATATTAATGGTTTTATAGGATTAATAAAGGCTTTATAAAATTAATCAAATAAACATAAAATAAAATTATTTTAAATTTAAAACATATATTTTGTCTTTTATACCCATTATATTATTTACTATATCATTTTTAGGTCATTATGATGTCATAATACACATTGTATATTTATACAATATTTAATTTTTACACAAAAATTTGACTCTCATAAAAATATGAAAAATTAACCATAGGATAATTTCAACATTTTGATTCCAAAAATAACATTCATTTTACAAAAATAATTTTCTAAATATGTGAATTTTCTATTTTAAAATAATAATTGTTTTTTATTGAGAAATGTTGTTTTTTTACAAGAACAGTTTTTGAACCCTTATAAAAATTACATCTGACTTCATAAAAATTATATGATCATTTATATTAATTAAAAAATATTTAATAATAATATTTTATTAAAATATTATTTATTTAAAAATCCATTAATTCATCAAAATAAACTCCTTAATTGAATTTGAATATTACCCCAAAATACAGTTTTTGTTTTATTTAATAAAAATAAAAAAATTATATAGTAACAATAAAATGAAAATATATTCATTATTTTATAAATATTTATATTATTATGGTCTTGATACATATCCCTTTAATATAACATCAAACTCCCTAAGAGTAAGGTGCGCAAAGGTGAGACTTTCATGGGGGTCAGCATACATGGTTTGGGTTGTGATCTCGATGAGATTGAACTTCTCCCATAAACGGTTTCGATCATTCTTAAGTTGTTGGATATAATATTGGTATTGGTCAAGGGAAAATAAAAATGATTATATCTCTCTCATAATATCCAATAAATGTGCTTTATAGGGTATAATCCTACTGGTTGAGGTCATCATTTCCTTTGTTTGAGCTAATTGGATTTGTTAAAACCCTATATTTATACTAATCATATGATCATTGGTCAATGACTATATTATCAATGGTAATGATTCTTAATGGTATTTTAAATCCTATAAAATATAAAATTTAATAAGTTAATGTGTTTTCTATAACCATATTACATAATAAAACATTTAATTAAATTTTAATGGAGATTTTATTTATAATAGTTTAGGTCATTAAAATATTCCCTCCCTTAAGAAATTTCAACATCAAAATTTTCTTTTCCCACACTAAAATAGATGATGGTAACTATGTTTCATCACCTCCTCTAGTTCTCGCACTACCTCTTCAAACTTTTGGTTTCTTCACAATACTTTGACAAGGTTCATTGTCTTATTTCATAGAACTTTTCCTCTATGATCTAATATATTCACTGGATGATCCTCATAAGAAAGGTAAATATCTAATGGTACCACATTTTGGATTGAGTACATGTGATGGGTTTGGTATGTACTTCCTAAAGAGTGATAAATGGAATACATCATGTACTTGAGATAGGTTAGGTGGTAGTGTAATTCGGTAGGCCAACACTCTAATGCGATCAAGGAACTCTAAGGGGCCTATGTATCTTGGACTAAGCTTTCCTTCTTACCAAATCTCATCAATTTATTCTATGGAGATATGTAGAGGAATAGCATGTCTCCAATATCAAACTCTAAATCTCATCAATGATTATCAGCATAGATCTTCTATTGAATCTGAGTATCCTTGATGTGTTGTTGAATGGTCTTAACCTTTTCCACCATTTCCTCAACCATTTCATGACCTAGCAGTTTCTGTTCCCCAACTTTATCCCAACATGCAGGCGTTCTACACCTCTTCCCATATATGGAATCATAGAGATCCATTTGGATGATTTAGTGGAAACTATTATAATAATAGAACTCGACTGGAGGAAGATGTTGATCCCATCCTCCTTTGAAGTCAATTGAGCATGATCTCAACATGTCCTCAATTTTCTAGATAGTTCCCTCAGATTGGCCATCAGTTTGGGGGGTGATAAGTTGTGTTGAAGTTAAACTCAATGTTTAGAGAATTTTGGATACTTATCTAGAAATTTTAGGTGAATATCGAATCTCTATTGGATAGAATTGATAATGGTACTCCATGAAGCCTCACCACTTATCTGATGTATATTTGTGTAAGTTGATCTAGTGATAATTCCTCTTGATTTTCAATGAAGTGTACAGTATTTGTAAGATGATCCACCAAAACCTAGATAACATTATTCACTATTTATGTCTTCTGAAGAATAGTGACAAAATCCATGGTGATGTTTTCCCATTTCCATGTAGGTATGGGTATTTTTTGCATCATCCCCTTGTATTTTTATTTTTATGACTTCACTTGCAGACATACAAGACATCTTGATGTATATTCTATGATCATCTTATTTATATTGTCCCACCAATAATTATCTCGTAGATCTCGATGCATCTTTTTGATTCCGTGATGGATAGAGAAATTCAAACAATGTGCATCATCCAATATCTCCTTCTTTAGCTCAGGATTTGAAGGTGCACATATCCATGATCCAAATATTACAACTCCTTTTTCATTAACATTGAACTTATAGGATTTCCCTTTCCTTATAGTTTCCACTTTCTTTTTAATTCCCAAATTATCTCTTTGATCATCTTTTATCTTCTCCATAAGGGATGGTTGATCAATAATTCATAAAAGGATTGATGATGTACCTTCCTTTATGATTCTCATGTCTATCCTTTCTAAATATAAGAATATCAGATCCCTATCAATTATCATTAATGATAAAATTGTTAGATCCTTTATAATTAGAGCATCTATCAATTTATTCAGTTTTTTAGGATGTAATTGAATTTTACATTCATAGTCCTTGATCATATCTAACCATCTTCATTGGTGCATATTCATCTCTTTCTGTGTGAATATATACTTGAGTCTTTTGTGATCAGTATATATTTCACACTTCTCCTCAAAGAGATAATGTCCCTATATTTTCAATGCGAAGATCACTGAAGTCAGCTCTAGATCATGCGTTCGGTAGTTCTATTCGTGGAATTTCAACTGCCTTGAAGCATAGGCTATCACTTTTTCATTATTCATTAACACACATCCCAAGCCCTTCTTTGAAACATATCTTAATACCATGAAAAGATATCCACTTGTGGGTAGTGTGAGAATAGGTGTAGTGATAAGCCTCCCTTTTAACTCCTTGAATCACTCTTCACATTCATATTTTCAAGAAAACTTCACTCCCTTCTGAGTTAGCTTGGTTAGAGGGTTTAAAAATTGTGAAAATTTTCTCAAAAATCGGTAATAATACCTAGCTAATCCAAGGAAACTATGGATATCTGTCACTAATGTTGGCCTCAACCATCCTTTAATTGATTATATTTTTTAAGGGTCCATATATATCCCATTGCTTATGATGATATTCCCTAATAATGATACTTCCTTAAAACAGAACTCACATTTGTTGTACTTGGCATAAAGCTTCTCCATTCATAAGGTTTTTAGCACAGTGCTCATATTCTCATCAAGATCTTCCATGAATTTGGATTATATTAGAATATCATATATGAAGACTACCAAAAATTTGTAAATGTGATCTATAAAGAATATATTCATCAAATACATGAATATTGTTAGAGTATTAGTGAGTCAGAATGACATTAATATGAACTCATAGTTCTCATACCATATACGAAAAGCAGTCTTGGGGATATCCTCCTTCTTCACCCTAACTTGTTAATACCCTAACCATAGATCCACCTTAGATAAATATTATGCTCCACATATCTGATCAAAAAAATCATCAATCCATGGTAGAGGATACTTTTTCTTTATCGTGATCTTGTTGAGCTCATGATAATCAATGCAAAGGCACATTGACTCATCTTTATTATTTATAAAGAGGACCGGTGCATCCCATAGTAAAGCACTTGGGCATATAAAACCTTTATCTAGATTCTCCTATAGTTTTTTCTTCATCTCCTCAAGCACTAAAACAGCCATTTCATATGGATTCTTAGATAATGGTAACACCCTGGGTATATACTTGATTGAAAATTCAACCTCTTGGCTAGAGAGAGGACTAGAAAATTCTTCAAAAAATACTTCAGCATATTCCCTCACAATGGTCATATATTCAAGGATGATTATTTCTTTAGACTCAATCATTTGTTCTAGATATGCTTTATTGAAGAGAAATAATATCCATTCTTGATATGATGGTGCTAAAGAATATTCATCCTCCTCCTTGCACTTGTGCATAATCGGATGATGGTTCATGATACAAAGAGTGATTTCCTTATCACAAAAATTGATGTTAGATCTATATAGGTAAAAACCAATCCATGAAAATAATTGCATAAAATTCCACTAAAGAGAGTATGAAAAGGTTATCTAGGAAGTTTAACCCAAAAATTTTGATAGGGGATAAGTTATATACTTGGGGTGAAATATTTTCCCCATTTTCCATTTTCACTGACAACTCTACTTACATTCTTCATGGTGTTGTTTAAATAGTTCTACTAAACATTCATGATATGAAGTAATGCATAGAACTAGAATCAAAAAATATATTCATTATTCTTGAATGAATAACTAGAGTACTTGTAACCACTTCATTGTTAGGATCCACCTCAGCAGTTGTGATGGAAAAATCTTACCCTTTCTACCTTGGAGGTTGTTAGTTGTCTCTAAAAACATTTGGATTAGTGCATCGGTTTGAAAATTTCCCTAGTTCCTTGTAGTTGAAGTAATGAACAATGTGATGAGGATTGACTGGAGAATTCCTTTCTTCTATTGAATTAGTGGGTTTATCCTATCAGAAATATCCGGCTAGGTACCCTTCCTTCCCTCACCTAAATCATTTTATCATCCCCCTTATTCAATTTCTGAGGTGCTTCTTTCTACACATTTGATAAGTGGGATGTTGAAATTTCTTGGCATAGTTAGATTTCTACATCAGACTGGTAGAATTAAACTCCACTTTCTACTTATTATCCCCATGATACCTTTTAGATTTTCTAATCTCTATTTCAACTTTGAAAGCACATTGTACAATTTCCTTATATCTATCAAAGTAATGGATCACCAGGGCTTTTGTAGACTAGGTTTTAGCCCACCAAAGAAGTAGTTAACCTTGAATTCAGGGGTAAAATCAAAGCTAGATGCATATCGTGCAAGTATTGTGATGTTTTCCTTAGACTCCTTGATAGATTTTTTATCTTTTTTATTCAGGGAAATTAAATCCCTTTCCATCTTAAGTTGGAGAGTATGAGGAAAATATTAATCGAAAAAAAATCTAGAATTACTTCCACTTTATCAATTAAATCTCTTCCTCGGGCTTTATATTCTTGATAAATTTTCACCATTGATCATTTTCACCCTCCATACAATACACAGCTAGTAGAATCTTCTCATGTCATAACATTGAAGGATGAAGAAGATATTCTCAATGGATTTGATACATTGTTTTGAAATTAAGGGATCATATGATCCATTAAAAGTCAGTGGCATTTGTCACATAAAGGTCTCAATTGTAGCTTGTTCTCTCTTAGGGGGACTTCTGCACTCCTCCTGATCTAGGTTTCTATTTAGAAATAGATTTAGTTGAGAGAGTGTCATCATAAAGTTTTTGATTCCTTCTCCCATCGGGTTGGGAATCTCATTGGGTAAGGCATCGCATTTCCCTTCACATTGATTGTTTACCTAATTCATCTTATTTCTGGTCATTGTCTAGAATAAAAGGAAAGTTAAGGATCAATATTTTTAAACTATTAAACACATCAAGGGTAATCCAGTGAAATTAAATGGATAACTTATAAATTATATGTATTTAATTTACTTATAAATTTTGAGGTTTCAGTATATGTTATCGATGATCTATTTCTTAACATAGACACTTATGGGAATTTTTTGTTCCATTAATAATGGTTCATAATTAGATTATGAATTTACCAAATAATATCCCCTGGTAGTGTCAAAACAGGTGCGTAGTAAGGCCTGTTTTTGTGTACCAGGTTACTTTGAGTCTGACTCGATGCACCTTGTCAGAGTTGTTACCCCTAAGTACATCTGTGTCAGACCACGTCCAGTTGTAGTATCCATATAGAGTTGTATTTTCTTTATAAACCACTTACTCTATACTTACCAAAATTTATGGATGTTTTCTTATACTTAGTATTATCCTTAAGGATTCCTCTAAAGTTTTCTAATATTAATTCCAAAAATAACTAAACTTTTCCTATGGTACCAATTATAACAACCCTTATCTTTATTACACATTAATACATGATTTATTACATAAAATTACACTTAATACAATATAAAAGATCAATTGGTCTAGTGTATTTGGAAATTAGGTACATTACATAACAATTTAAAATAGGAAAAAACATCATATTTATTGAAAACTTCCTTAACATAATCACATTTAAAGTAGGAAAAAACATCATCTTTATTGAAAACTTCCTTAACATCCTCACACTTAAAACTGCATGGCATAACCTAGGGACATACATAATAAAGGGGTGAGCTATAAAGCCCAGTAAGGGAATAAAAAGGGAATAAAATTAAGATAATAGCACATGTTAGACAATAGTAATATCAATGTGGCATAAAAGGAGTAGGAATCATAAACATGAACAATGGGACATGATATAACATGATATTCATAATGGAAACATGGGAAATGTGGAAATAACTTAAAACACTACATCATAAACATAGGTCAAGGCTAACTGCCAAGACATAATGATGAAAAAATTCATATAAAGGATTCAACTTCACTTCCTATCCTAAAATTACGTCACATGATTCTAAACATTACCCAATTTATTGGAGAGCTATATAATTTTGGTCACACCTATCACTTTCACTTCATTCTCATGCTTAAGTGTGCCACATATATCATACAACATGGATTCATTCATCATCATATTTTATTCCATGATCAAGGAGTGTAGAATAAATAAATTTAAGTATCAAGTGAAATAAGTATAATTTTATAAAGGTGAACACCCTTGATTGGAAATAAGTATGGTATTCACTACACAATTGTTTTGGAATGGAAAATTGCGTTGAAATTTTGGCAGCATAATGACATCACATAAAAATTTATAAAATGGGTTGATGATAGAGAAATGTGTATCTCATAATTTTGACATAAAATGTTTAGTAATAGGGACATGTAAATACATATCCCAACATTATGAGTTGGAAATATAAGGCATAAGAAAATAAAGAAACTTGAGTAAAGAAGAGAAAGGAAAGAACCCTTACCTTGAGTGTATGACACTAAAAGATTGAAAGGGGATTCTTGAGATATTGGGGAAACCTTGGTAGTATTATAGAGAGGGGAGGGGAGAGTAAGAAAATGATCAATGTATTTTGAGTGAAGATAAATGAGATCTTGGGTGGGTTTATATAGGAAATGAGTGGGGAATTCTTTATCATTTCTCAAACATAGGTTTTGGACTCTCTATAATAAAATAACCAAAACCACAAACCATTTTCCATGGTTTATTCCTAAGTGGGGTGTTTTTAATTATTTTGTTAGGAAAAGTGCCGAAATTATTAAAATATTACCCTTTCTCATGTGGAGGTGAGTCGTACTCTTAAAGAAATGATTTTAAAACCTCAAAATATATTAATGGTTTCAGAGGATTCATAAAGGATTTATAAATTAATTAAATAAACATAAAATCATGTGCTTTAAAGAAAAAAAACATATATTTGTTCGTGTATTCCCATTATAGTATTTATTACATCATTATTGGGTAATTATGATGTCATAAGACACCTGGTATATTTATACAGTATTTAATTTTTAACTGGAAATTTGACTATCTCGGAAAATTATGAAAAATTCACCATTGGATAATTTAAATGTTATGATTCCAAAAATAATACTAATTTTATCAAAATAATTTTCAAAATATTTTCATTTTCACTTTTAAAATAAGAGTCATCATTTATTGAGAAATGTTGGGTTTTTTTACAATAACAGTTTTTAAACCCTTAACAATATTACATTTTACTTCATAAAAATTATATGATCATTTATATTCAATAAAAATTATTTAAAAATATTATTTTATTAAAATATTATTTATTTAAAGAATCTATTAATTCATTAAAATAAATTACTTAGTTGAATTTAAATATTACCCAAAAATATAATTTATATTTTGTTGAATAAAAATAAAAATCATTTATAAAGTAATGATAAAATAAAAATATATTAATTATTATATAAATATTCATATTATTAGGGTCTTTATACATATCCATTTAATATACCATTGAATGGCCTGAGAGTAAGGTATGCGGTAGTGAGACTTTCATGGGGTGGTACGACGTACATGTTTTAGGATCTCAATGAGATTTAACTTGTCTCGTAAAAGGTTTCACTCATGCTTAAGTGGTTGGATATCATCTTGGTCTTGGTCAAAGGTAAATCCCAATGATGATATCTCCCTTTTAAGCTCTAAAAAATGGAATTCATTGGGTATGATCCTACTAGTTGATGTCATCACTTTATTTTTCTAAGTTAATTGGAATTGTTAAAACCCTGTATTTATACCAATCATGTGATCACTATTCAAAGGATATATTATCAATGGTAATGATGCTTAACAATATTTTTAAATATTATAGAATATGAAACTAAAAAAGTTCTTATGTTTTCTATAACCATATTACATAATAATAAATTTAACAAAATCATAATGGAAATTTTATTTATAATAGTTTGGGTCATTACATTGCATATGTGAATCAGAATATGCAGATACCGATGAAACAACATCCATATGATGCCTATCAGATCCAAGAGTTAATTTTATCAAAAATACATTTTGAGGTAGAATTAAAATTTTCATTGATATATTCAAAATAATACCAGTCTATTTTTACCAACCTTGGGAATAATATTAAGATCATATCTTACATAAGAATCCATATTATGAGAAATAAGATGAATATTGTCATAAAAAACTAAAGGAAAAATGAATAAAGTTGACCTTGACACTATGTCCAGGTTAAACTCCAAGCTTAAATAATTGGAAACACTTATAAAAGATAGATTGAAGCAGATAAAAAAACTCTTGATCCACCAGATCCTCAATGATCATAAATATAAAATGTACAGATCAAATAAATTGATATTAAGGCCTATAATATTGCCTAAGTATCTAATATCACTAGATATAACCCAATGGAGGAAGAAAAAAAATCTATTAGTTTAAGAGTATATTACCTCATGAAATCTCATAATCCTTTGAATAAAACACAAAATCCAAGGCATCTCATCCAGATCCATAAGCATAAGAAGAAGATGATATTAATTCCATATAAGAATAATAACTAATGAAGTTCTATATTGATTAATATTTTTTAGAGAATTCATATGATTTTATCATTGATAAAGAGAAAATATAGGCATCATCCAAACCTCTAAAACATAATTAAGGTATCCAATAGGATGATTCTTATAAATATCTTGTTTGTCAAAACACTCTTCCAAATCTTGGCATAGAATATTGTTTCAAAGAAAATATAGTGGTTGAATCTCAAGAAATTATTCTATAGACCATTCTGAGCTGCTAATCAAGAAAAATTTATCATATCAATGGTTATTAATCCCATTCATATTCATATTTCTCCTAGCCATGTGACTAAAAAATGCATTTATGGGTTTGACATGCCAAAAAAAGACCTTCTAATTGGTTTTGATATACTTCACTCTCTAAAGAGGGAATAATGGAATAATAAAGGACTTAAGCATGGGAATCATCTCTTATCTTGGAAAATGATTATGAATATTTATCTAATTGAGGTTTTGGGATCCAATAAATATATCATGATCAAGATGTCTCGTGTATAATCATATGTATATTTTCTTAAGAAATGTGATCTTCATTTATGGGAAAATACTGAATTCTTTGTCACCCATCCTTTCAAAATGAATGAAAATTTTAATCCTAGAAGGAGAGTCAGAAAATTATGAATCTATGTATTCTTAAACTCACTCTCAAATAAGTTTCTGATCATCAAGAACAAGGTCTTACTAAAGAAAAAAAATCCAAATGGTCTTGTAAATAATTTTATGTTTATAATCAATCAGAACAAGTCAAGGGTAAGCTCAGACTTGTGATCAACCACCATCCCATCAATAATTTATTTTAATATGGTAAGTTTCCTCTACCAAAATAAGAAAATATTTTCCAAAATATTCCCTAATTCCAAGTTTTCTTGAAGTTTTATCTCATGGAAAGTTCTTGGAAACTTGTAATAAAGAAATATTACAAACACAAGACAAAATTTTTTATTCCAATACAACACTCCCATTGGAATGTATTACCTTTTGGTTTCAAAACAACCCCATCCATATTTTATATGGATATATCAATAATCATTGAACCCATAATGGAAAATTCCCTTATTTACAATGATAATATACTTTTTATTTTCTCCTAATATTTACCCTCACTCTATTCCACTGGTAAATTTATAGAGACTCATATAATAATATAGAGTCATGATCTCTGAAAAAATACTGACTAGACAGACATAAATTGATTATCTTGGTATACGCATCTCACAAGGTCTGTTACCATCTGCAAACCCCCATTTCTATACAACTTGATAATTTACCAAATTAAGAGTGATCATTCAATAAAATCCAATTTTTTGGGTATTGTTAATTATATGGATGAATTCATTCATTAAATTCCATGATATCATAGTATTCTCTCTAACTATTTGAGAAATAATGATATTAATTGGAGTAAACAATACACAAAAACATTATGGATTAAATAATCTCTCAAATTACTTGCTAGTTTTGAAGATACCAAGGTTGAGTAAGAGGATCCCATAAACAGATTCTAGTGATCTATATTGGGGCACTATTTTATTAAAAGAATATCAAAAGGGGAAATGAAATATTTTTGGATATAAGAGTGTGGATTTTAAATATGGAGTTCTTCATTACCATTCAACATAAAATTGAATCCTTATATTCAAAATATGGATTTAAAAGTTCTAGATTCATCTCATCAAACAAGACTTCTTAATTGAAATGGACATGTTTTATTTCTCACAAATGCTTCAGTTCAGGTAGATAGTGGTTCCACATCCCCAAATTATCATATGGTCAGATTATTTTTTCCAATGGAAGTTTTAATCTTGACACATAAAATGAAAAATTAATTTTCTACCTAAATTCCTATCAAGATCTCAAATAACCATTATAGTAGTTTTCCCTATAGTCTACACTCTAGAACCACTATTATTGCCACACTTGGACTAGGAAAACATCATGAATGATATTCAAATCACTCAATCACACCATAATATTCTATAATTAAAAAAAATTACATCATTATATATTGAATTGAGGATGGTCCTCTTCTTAGGATTCCTTTTCACCCATTTTATCCTTTCTTAACAATCATAAGGCATAATTCAGATCATTTATTTAATTTTCTATAAGAATAATTCTCTATCCTATGGTATTTATATGTGTAAAGACCCGTAATTTCCATGTAAATTTTTTTTAATTAAATGGGAATTTTACGAGTCCGCGAAAATTTACAGTGCTTGATTCCAAGGCCTAGAGTTCCCAGAATGAATTTCTAACCATTTTTTCGGGTATGTTCTGTAAACGTACGAGCGGGTTTTTATAACTTTTGAACTGGTGATTGGAATTGAAATACGAGGGAACCATTGAACACGTAGAGCTGGTATTCTCTTAAGGAGACTTTCACCTCGACGACAGTTGGTCGAGGGTGAAAGATAATTTTTGGGTTTTTCGTAAAAATAATAAAATAAAATAATCACACATTTTATTTTACTTTATTTTAACCACCCACTTGTGGATATTGTGGTGGTGGGGACCATAGAAGTTTTATTCTCCAAATTCAATGCTTGGTGGTGGGGACCACCTGAGCTAGTAAAACCTCCCATGAGGGGTTATGGTGGTGGGGACCACCCAAGGCTTGAAACCCTCAAACGTCCTATTAAATATGGGGGAGCCTCTTTAACTCCTCCAACATTTATTATGTCAACCCTACCCCTTTAATTAATTAATCCATCTCAATTAATTAAATGTTCCAATTTGAAATTATGCCAACATATTTTATTATATTGATTATCTCTTCTTTTAGGTGGGTTTGGGGGAAATTAATCATTGGAAAAGGAAGGAGCCTTGGGATAAAAGCTCTCCAACAAAGAACGCTCCACCGACGAAGAACAACGACTTCGACTACTTCCTCGAGACACCCTCCAAGGAGGAACATCTTCGACTATGATGAACTGACGCACGAGCCCAGAATTGGAGGTGTGTGGCGAACGAGACCAACATTGGCAACTTCATATTCTTCCTCATGACCTCATCGACGTCATCAAGCGAATGAGGTAGGGGTTTATTTATGAGTTATTTTATATTCCCATGTTCTTTCCTTCTAAAACAACAAACGGAGATTAACTCTCTATTTTAGATTGATCTGCAAATGTTTTTCTTTTGCGGGATTGGGAATAAATAATTGCGGAAGCTTGAAGGGAGTGTGTTTGAATTATTTTTCCCTTACCCGTTCTTAATATTCTTGTGATTCAATTATAATAGCTGCTTTCTACCGCTCTAATGCGGAGAATGTGGGCCAAACTAATATGTCCCATCCTCTCCGTAAATTCTTGTATTGAATTGTGGTGTTCTTCTTGATGGTGGAGGATGGAAACCAACCACAAAGGGGCACGAGAACACTGGTCGGCACCCCCGCCAGCTTGGATGAAAGCGATGGTGAAACAGCACCGCTCCATGGCCACTGCTGCCCCACGGCCTCTGCCATCCGCGGCCACCGCCATCACGGCCTCGTCGCACCGCCCAGGACGAACCGCTGTCACAGCCTCGTTGCACCACCCCAGCCGAACCACCGCCATGGCCTCGTCGTGCCACCCCAGCTGAACTGCCATCGCGGCCTCGCCACACTACCTAGGTCGAGCCGCCTCATGGCCTCGTCAAGACATCGCGTGGTTATCAATGCCATTGCGGCCTCCAGTGGCCCTCCGTAGATCCCTCGTGGCCTCTGCGCCCTCGTGGCCTCTGCGACCCCCATGACCCCTCGCATCCCTCGTGGGCCAGACCTCCAGGTCGGGCCGCCCAGCGTGGGCTGGGCCAAACCCAGTGGGTCGGGCCAGGTCGACCTGAACCGGGTCGGCCCGGGTCGGACCGGACTCGGGCCCACTACAACCCATTTACCTTCTTTTAGCCATAACTTTGGCATCAGACGTCTGTTTGACAAACCGTAAGTGGCACTGGAAATCCTGGAGTGACATGGTCCATTTGAGTATACCCCACTAGATTTTTTGATTAATATGGGGAATGGTCAGGTTGGAACGAGCACGAATCCAACCGAGCCCCCGGGACTAAAAGGCTAATAACTCACAGACCGGGCATCTGATTGACACGCCGTCTGTTGCGTTGAGACCCCAATGTCGTGTAAGACCTTTGAGATGCTTCTTCGTGGGACTTTGTGGTAGTTGGAGTATCGACTAGTATCTTGTGGAGAGGATCCTTTCGGAGATGAGTGAGCATAGTGCAGGAACCTAGTAGATGGTTGAGACATGACGACTGATGACCATTTCGACTCAGAGTGACTTGACAAGCCCAGTGGGGAGTTCCCCTGTGTGACGTTCCAGAACCATGGTGGGGAGCGCCTCTGTGTAACATGGAAAACCCACGGTACTCGACAGGAGGAGTACCTCAACAGGCCACGAGGGGGAGCACCTCTGTGTGACACAGCAGACCCATGGTACTTGACAGGAGGATTACCTCAGCAAGTCACGAGGGGGAGCGCCTCTGTGTGATGCGGAAGACCCATGGTGGGGAGCACCTCTATGTGACGTGGCAGACCCATAGTACTCGATAGGAGGAGTACCTCAGCAGTCCAAGGTTAGTGGGAAGCACCTCTGTGTGACGCAGCAGGCCCACTATACTCGATAGAGAAGGGGTTCTCTAGCAGCTGAAGTGTTTGACGATGTGATTGGGGATGTTAATTGTTACTACCCCTAGAATAAATCCTGGTGTGAGATGAGTCAGTACCTATGTGTTTTCCTCATGATTGAGATGGATTACTTGATAACTTAGGTATATGTATGGGCATATACCTAAGTAGGGTTATCTGTTGATTTCATAATTTTTGCTTTATCTTTTGTGGATTTTGTGAGACCATGAGGGTCTCGGGGTCCCTGCTAAGTATTGTTATACTCACCCCTGAATAGGATATGCCCACACTTCGTTGTGTTTGGTGAAGACGATGGACAGCGTTGACTGAGGATGTGAGTACTAGCACTAGATGGTGCATGGAGGTGGACCATATGGCGTGTTAATACACAGAGGAGACGGATGGATGTAGAGTGCAGAGAAGGCGATCTATACCTACCCTTCAGGTAGGATCCTCGGAGGATGAACCAGTAGCTGACTTTCCTTTTTCTTCAGTTGTATTTTATCACAATTGTACTTGTACTTTCCATTTGGGCTTGTATTCTGGCTCCTTTTACTTACTGCACTCACTCTGTTTACAGTTCAGTTTACTTGTGTTCCTATCTTGTTATGTTCTTAGTTACATGTTCTTACAGGTTATAAAGGCAATACCTTCCCAGTTTTAGGGAATACGCCTTCAGTGCTAGTCGCCAGCCCCTGGCCTATGGAAGGTGGGCTTGGGGTATTCACGGCACGGACCCCGGGGGACGAGTCGTGACAAATTGGTTTCAGAGGAGTCAGTTCTACCATAGAACATAGGAATCTGATATTTCTTTTAATATCAATTTTGTTAAGTTTGGTGAGTGTGGTTATCAGTTTAGGGAATCGAGTGTTGGTGTGGTAACCGACGTATCCATACACCAGGACCCTGACTTCCGACTTCTGAATCAGTGCACGAAAAAACTGATTGCATGTGTGTTTCCAAGAGTTTTCTTTGTTATCTCTTGAGTCAGCTCACCATGTATAACTTATTGACCATGGTGTACCTGTTTCTTTTTAGGATGAATCTACATATACATCCATCTAGGGTTCTGAGAGTATCACCCACTGATATCCCATCGAGCGACGAGGCCTCGGTATAGGTCCCTTTTCCTATAAAGGCACCAGTGGTACCATTACCCATTGGGCCACCGATGCCACCAACCCTAGTAGGAGAGATTGCACGCCACTTGAGCGCGTTGCACGAGTTTTAGTGCTAGAGGCCACCCAGGTTCAGGGGAGAGATGGACCCACAGGTGGTTGAGGATTGGCTTGAGGTTGTGGTGAGAGTCTTCTGACTCGTAGGGACACCAACCGATCTCATGGTGATCCTTGCCACCAGCCTTCTATAGTCAGTAGTGGGTAGATGGTGGAGCTTGATGCTTCAGGTTCATGATGAGGTGACGCTTCTCTGGGCAGACTTCAAGATCCTGTTTCGGGCAGAGTTTTTTCCAGCGAATCTTTGCGCAGTACGCATACAGGAGCTACTTCATCTACAACAGGGCAGAATGACTGTAGCTCAGTACTCAGTGAGGTTCACTAACCTCTCACGCTACTCCATGGATATGGTGTAGGACCCATTCTTTAGGGCTTGGACCTTCAAGTAGGGGCTCAGGTAGGAGATCAAGGCTTCAATGATCCCACTCAGCATCCTGACGCAGGCGGGGGTGTTAGAGCAAGCCCTCTTAATGGAGAGTTTCCTTGCTATGCAGTCACCAGCAGCGAAACCCACTACCAGTCATCATGTAGCGGAGTCTTCTACAGCCGGCAGCAGACAGATGTCGCAGAGGTCCAAGAAGACCAAATATACAGGTGGATGACCACATGACTCAGGATCAGTTGTGCGGGGCACCTGAGGTGAAACTAGTCAGGCAAGGGGCGGGTAGGGTCACATGGCTCGTGACTATTTGACTCGTCGTACGGATGATCAGTAGATGGTCGAAGGACCACCCAGAAAGAGACAGAGGTTCGACCGAGGAGGTCCACAGGGAGCAAGCGGGCGTGGTAGAGAAGCTGGTCATGCAGCTCACGGTGGGAGATGATTCGAGATGTTACCGCCACCACCACCTAAAAGTCCACCCCGACCACAGGGAGTAGGTGGACAGGGGAGAGCTCAGCTCCAGGTAGCTGAGGATTATGATCATGGCGCTCAGAAGATGATATGAGGTATAATTTGTGTCTACTCCACCTTAGTTGCAGTACTTATAGACATAGGTTCTAGTCATTCTTTTATTGACACTGTCCTCATTTAGAGCTCGGAGATTCCGACGGATCCATTGGCTCGATCCTTATGGCTAGAGACTCCTATGGGAGCGGATTCGACGATTACGCACTGGTGTCGGCAGTATGAGCTTACTCTAGGAGGCGAGAGATTCGGCTGGGATCTCCTAGTAGCGACGTCGAGGCCTTATGATGTCATCTTGGGTATGGACTAGTTATCTATATTCCATGATCAGATCGACTATATTAGGCTCAAAGTGTGGTGTGTCCACATGGATGGGACCAGGTTTACCTTCATCGGCGATAAGGGAGCCATTGCAGCGCAGGATAGAATTACCCAGAGGAGAGTGCAGCCGATCAGTCATCATTTGGCTATCTTTACCCTTGGAGTTGTTGATGTGAAGAGTCTGAGCTATCCTGTAGTGGTGGACCAGTATGTGGATGTATTCCCTGATGATGTTTTGGGTCTACCTCCTCACAAAAAGGTATATTTTTACATTTACTTGTACCCCAGGAAGGCACCGATATCTACACCAGCATATTGGATGGCTCCTGCAGAGCTTCATGAGCTACGAGTAGAGCTAGAGGACTTGCAGGGGAAGGTATTCATCCGGCCCAGTGTTTCACCTTGGGTAGCCGTGATTATATTTTCCAAGAAGGTGGATGGGAGCTTGAGACTTTGTTTTGACTACTGGAACTTAAACCTGGTGACCGTGAAGAATAAGTACCCACTTTTAAGGATTAAAAACCTCTTTGATCAGTTGAAGGGAGCACAGTGGTTCTTGAAGATAGACCTCAGATCAGGCTATCACCAGCTCAGAGTGCGAGATGAAGATGTGCAGAAGACGTCCTTCAGATGTCGGTATGGCCATTACGAGTTCTTGGATATGCCATTCGGTGTAACCAATGCTCCAGAAGTGTTCATGGGACTCATGAACAATATCTTTCGGCCATACCTTGATCTTTTTGTAGTATTCTTCATCAACGACATTCTGATCTACTCGACTACTGAGGAAAAGCATGCCTAACATTTTCAGGTAGTACTGGACACACTCCGAGAGCACCAGCTTTATGGTAAGCTCTTGAAGTGACAGTTTTGGATCTGAGAGGTTCACTTTCTAGTACATGTCATATCGGAGGCTGGAGTTGCAGTAGATCCAAAAAATATTGAGGTTGTACTTTCTTGGGAGCCACCTAGGAGTGTGACAGAGGTACGGAGTTTCCTGGGTTTGGCTGGATATTACTGGAGGTTTGTGCCAGACTTCTCCAGAGTTGCAGCACCACTATCAGTGTTGACAAAGAAGGGGAAACCATTCATTTGGTCAGATAAATTCTAGAGGAGTTTTCAAGAGATGAGGCATAGGTTGACTAGTTCCCCCATCTTAAGGGTTCCCAAGGAGGGTGTAGGGTACATAGTTTACCGCAATGCATCAAGGACCGAACTCAGATGTGTCCTGATGCAGGAGAGATCAGTGACCGTATATGGTTCTCGACAGCTGAGACAGCATGAGCATAACTACGCTACCCATAACCTGGAGTTAGCAGTAATGGTCTTCACCTTGAAGATGTGGCAACACTATCTGATGGGCGAGCACTTTACAATATAATCTGATCATAAGAGTTTCAGGTATATCTTCTCTCAGAAGGACTTGAACCTGAGACAATGACGTTGGCTTGAGTTCCTCCAGGACTATGACTTCAAGATAGTCTATACTCTTGGGAAGGGGAACGTTGTTGCAGATGCACTCAGTAGGAGATCTGGTATACAGTTTCTAGGTGAGGCGACGAAGCAGCTGGCTGCTTTGCAGATATCCTTTGTGGATAGAGATGGATCAGTTTTTCTTCAGTCTCTTACAGTCACTCTCCCACTCCTTCAATGAGTCAGGGAGGTTTAGTGTGGGGACACTGACTGCGAGACACGACGTGCTCAGATATCCATAGGACAGGCACCTGATGGATTATCTAATGGTGGGGAGCACATCATCCTCTTCAGAGGATGTACCATGGTACCAGTGTCACTTCAGGAGGAAGTGTTGAAGGAGTTCCACACTTCCCCTCTAGCGGTACATCCAAGAGTGGTGAAGATGTACCCGGATCTCCAACGACAGTACTGGTGGCCGGGAAAGAAGAAAGCAGTTGCAGAGTTTGTTTCTTGGTGCCTCACTTGTTAGCAAGTGAAGGTAGAGCATCAGGTACCAGTAGGCTTGGTTCAGCCTTTAGAGGTCCCAGAGTGGAAGTGGGATGGTATATCCATGGACTTCATGATGGGAATTCTGTGTACATCCATGGTTCATGACTCGATTTGGTTGATCCTCGATCAACTCACCAAGTCATCCCACTTCCTACCAATCAAAGAGCAGGGTTCAGTAGAGATCTTGGGATGCCTCTATGTGTAGTAGATTGTGTGGCTATATGGATTACCCTCAAATATTGTCTCTAATCATGATGCATGTTTTAATTCCCGGCTATGGAAGGGGTTGTAGGAGGCTTTGGGGATGTAGATTCGTTTGAGCACCGCCTTCCATACTCAAACGGATGGCCAGACTGAGCGGACTATTTAGACCCTCGAGGACATGCTACTTGCATGCATCCTTGACTTCAGTCGCAGCTGGGAGGATCACTTGCCTATGGTGGAGTTTGCATACAACAATAGTTATCACTCCACCATTGGGATGGCACCTTTCGAGGTGTTGTACGGGAGACCTTACAGATCACCCTTGTGCTGGACTGACCCAGGGGAGTCAGCACTAGTGGGACCAGAGATGGTACGGGCTACCATAGAGAAAGGGCATATCATCCAGGAGCAGATGAAGACTGCACAGACTAGGAAGAAGTCTTATTCTGACAGGAGACAAAGACCTCTGGAGTTCTAGGATGGTGACCACGTCTTTCTATGGGTCTCACCTCGATGAGGTTTGTGGATATTTGGACGAGGTGGAAAGTTATCTCTGAGATTAATCAGACCTTTTTAGGTCCTCAACAGAGTCGGTGAGGTGGCTTACCGCTTAGATTTTCCACCTCAGTCACACCGGGTGCACGACATCTTCCACGTATCCCAACTGAGGAGATACGTGCATGACCCTTCTCACATCATCGACCATGGTGAGCTAGACATCTAAATTGGGGTGACTTTAACGAAGGTTCCAGTAAGGATTGTGGATCAATAGGAGAAGGTCATTCGTGGGTGGTCGATACCTCTGGTGTGTGTATGCTGGTAGCATGGGAAACTCTAAGAGAGCACATGGGAGTAGGAGGGTCAGATGCGTGCTCAGTACCCCCACTTGTTTACCTAGTTATGAGTTGTGGCTTATGGGGACATAAATCCCTGAGGTGGAGAGAATGTAAATCCCTGGAATTTCCATCTAAACTTTTTTTAAATTAAATGGGAATTTTACGAGTCCATGAAAACTTACAGTGCTTGATTCTGAGGCCCGAAGTTCCTGAAATGAATTTCTAAACTTTTTTTGGGTACGTTCAATAAACGTATGAGTGGGTTTTTATAATGTTTGAACCAGTGCTTGGAATTGAAATCCAAGGGCACCATTGAACTCACAGTGTCGGTATTCGCTTAAGAATACTTTCACCTCGACGGTAGTTGGTAAAGGGTGAAAGATAATTTTTACGTTTTTTGTGGAAATAATAAAATAAAATAATCACACTTTTTATTTTATTTTATTATAACCACCCACTTGTGGATATTGTGGTGTGGTGGTGGGGACCACAAGAGTTTTATTCTCCAAATTTAATTCTTGGTGGTGGGGACCACCCGAGCTAGTAAAACCTCCCATGAGGGGTTACGGTGGTGGGGACCACCTGAGGCTTGAAACCCTCAAACTTCCTATTAAATATGGGGGAGCCTCTTCAACTCCTCCAAAATTTATTATTCTAACCCTCCCACTTTAATTAATTAATCCATCTTAATTAATTAAATGTTCCAATTTGAAATTATGCCAATATGTTTTATTATATTGGCTATCTCTTATTTTTGGTGGGTTGTGGGAAATTAATTGTTGGCAAAGGAAGGAGCCTTAGGAGAAAATATCTCCAACAAAGAATGCTCCACCGACGAAGAACGTCGACTTTGACTACTTCCTCAGGACACCCTCCAAGGAGGAACGTCTTCAACTTCGATTAACTGACGTACGAGCCCGGGATTAGAGGCGTGTGGCGGACGAGACGAACATCGACAACTTCGTCTTCTTCCTCGAGACCTCCTTGACATCATCAAGCGAACGAGGTAGGGGTTTATTTGTGAGTGATTTTATATTCCCATGTTATTTCCTTCTAAAACAATGAACACAGACCAACTCTCTATTTTATATTGATCTGCGAATATTTTTATTTTGTGGGATTGGGAATGAATAATTGCGGAAGCTTGAAGGGAGGGTATTTGAATTATTTTTCCCTTAACCATTCTTAATATTCTTGTGATTCAAGTATAATAGCCGCTTGATACTACTCTAATATGGAGAGTGCAGGCCAAATTAACATGGTCCGTCCTCCCCGTAAATTCTTGTGTTAAATTGTGATGTTCTTCGCGATGGTGGAGGATAGAGACCAACCACGAAGGGGCATGAGAACGGCGGTCGGCACTGCCGCTGGCTGCGAAGAAGGTGATGGTGCAAAGGTGCCGCTCCACGGCCACCACCACCCCATGGCCTCTGTCGTCCGCAGCCTCGCCGCGCTGCCCTGGCTGAACCACCGTTGCGGCCTTGCTATGCCACCATGGCCAAACCATTGTCACAGCCTCACCACACCGCTCTGGTCGAGCCACCCCGCGGTCAATCACGCCACCACGGCCTCCAGCAACCCTCCGCAGAGCCCACGTGGTCTCCACAGCCTCCGCGACCCCCATGGCCCCTCATGAACCTCACGGTCCAAACTTCTAGGTCGAGCCACCCAATGCGGGCCAAACCACCAGGTCGGGCCGCCCAGTGTGGGTCAGACTGCCTAGTGCGGGCCGAGTCGCCCAGCGCGGGTCGGGCCAGACCCAACAGGCCGGACCGCCCAACATGGGTCGGGCCGGACCCAGTGGGTTAGACCGGGTCAACCCAATCTCGGTCGGCCCAAGCCAGGTTGGGCTTGGTCGGTCCGACCGGGTCGGACTGGACTCGGGCCCACTGCGACCGATTTACTTTTTTTTAGCCATAAATTTGGCACTGGATGTCCGTTTAACAAACCATCAGTGGCACTGGAAATCCTAGAGTGATATAGTCCCTTTGTGTATACCTCACTAGAGTTTTGGATTAAGATGGTGAATGGTTAGGTTGGATCGAGCATGAATCCAACCGGGCCCCCGGGACTAAAAGGCAAATAACTCATAGATCGGGCGTCCGATTGATGCGTCGTCTGTTGCGTTGAGACCACTATGTCATGGTGGACCTTTAAGATGCTTCCTCGTGGGACTTTGTGGCATTTGGAGTATTGACCAGTAGATTATGGATCGGATCCTTCTGAAGATGACGAGCATAGTGCAGGAACCCAGTAGTTGGCTGAGACTTAACGACTGTTGACCATTTCGACTCAGAGTGACTTGACAGGCCCAGTGGGGAGCGCCTATGTGTGGCGTGGAGGACCCACGATGGGGACCACCTCAGTGTGATGCGGAAAACCCATGGTACTCGACAGGAGGAGTTCCTTAGTAGTCCATGAGGAGGAGTGCCTCTGTGTGACGGGGTAGACCCATAGTACTCGATAGGAGGAGTACCTCAGCAAGTCACAAGGGGGAGCACCTCTGTGTGACGCGGCAGACCCATGGTGAGGAACGCCTCTATGTGATGCGGCAGACCCACGGTACTCGATAGGAGTACCTCAGCAGTCCAAGGTTAGTGGGAAGCACCTTTGTGTGACGCAGCAGGCCCACTATACTTGATAGAGAAGGGGTTCTCTAGCATCTAAAGTGTTGGATGATGTGATTGGGGATGTTACTTGTTACTACCCCTAGAATAAATCCTGGTGTGATCTGAGTCATTACCTCTATGTTTTCCTCATGATTGAGATGGATTGCTTGATAACTTATGTATATGTATGGGCATATACCTAAGTAGGGTTATCTATTGATTTCATACTTTGTGGTTTATCCTTTGTGGATTTTGTGAGACCATGAGGGTCTCGGGGTCCCTACTGAGTATCGTTATACTCAACCCTGCATGGGCTATGCCTGCACTTCATTGTGTTTGGTGAAGAATACAGACAGTGTTGACTGAGGACGTGAGTACCAGGACTGGACGGTGCCCGGAGGTGGACCATACGGCATGTTGATACGTGGAGGAGACAGACAGACATGGAGTGATGAGGAGGCCATATGTACGACCCTTTAGGTAGGATCCTCGAAGGACGACCCAATAGCTAACTTTCCTTTTTCTTTAGTTGTATTGTATCACATTTGTACTTATACTTTCCAGTTGGGCTTGTATTATGGCCCCTTTTACTTACTACACTCACTCTGTTTACAGTTCAGTTTACTTCTGTTCCTATCTTTCTATGTGCTTAGTTACATGTGCTTACAGGTTATAAAGGCAATGCCTTCCCAGTTTTAGTTAATACACCTTTGGTGCCAGTCACCAGCCCCTGGCCTATGGAAGGCGGGCTTGGGGTAGTCACGGCACAGGCCCCAGGGGATGAGTCGTGACAATATGAACTTTATGTGGTTGTTATTATCTTTGAGTAAGGAAACATTCTTCAGTATTTATACCATTTCCAGTTTAACAAAGTGTGGAAAAGTTTTCTATAACTATAGAAATAACATAATCTCTTAAAAACCATAGAATATTAACAACATGGTATCCAAAAAAATTCTTATCCGATTTAAGGTAACATAATTCAATTTTTTCTCCTCATATTCTCAAATTAAAGGTGGTGATGGTACCCTTACAGTCAAGAGAAGTTATCTTTATTCTCTCTAGTATTTCTGTATATGTTAACAAAAGGGGATGGATACTTTTTCTAATTAAAGGATTAATATGTGAGTTGTTAATCATCTTGATCTAGGTGAAATACCACACCAACTCCTCTATCTTGATGTAGTCACATAGCATAATCTAGTTACTTATCCTGAATATTATATTTGGGATATTCAATAATGGTTCAGAAAATATTATCACAGTTGACATAAACCACCATAAAAATCATCATCTCAAGGAGAGATCCTACATATCAAACTCAAAAGAGTAATATTTTGGTTATCAATATATCAATATTTTGATTAGGGTTAGGAGCACATAAATATGTTCTTAACCTTTTTTATCATAGGGGATTTTGGTAGACCATTTCTTGTGCATAATTTGAGTGGAATCTTCGTTGAGATAAACATGCTCTATTATATTAGAGTAATAATCATTATGGTATGAAATAAGTAATAATATTATTATCAGTGAAGTTATACATCATCTTTCTAGTGGTATAAATGGTGACCATAAAATGAGGATTATTTCATAGTCATGGAAAAAAATTTTAGGAAGCACCATGCATATAAGTTTGGTGTCCTTATAGTGGAATATTTCATCTATAATATATTCAATAAATTATATAGACCATGCAAGAAATGTATTTTCATGATAGTGTTATATTTCAAACCATAATAATATCCATTATATAAATTTTTGGAGGTTTTTATACCTGATAAAGTATGTTGGGAAATGTTTATAGTGGTGTGTCATATAATCCTTTGATAAATCTAATTTATCTGAAGTAGTGGCCACTAGTGTTTTCTTTGTCATTGAGTAAGTATTCGGGTCCATGTGAAGTGATAAGGTAAGGACACATCTCACTTTGCTATTGGCACATATGATGTCATCCTTATCACCTTGTCATTTTGAGTCGAACTTGCATGGATTTAAATATTGTAACCTAAGTATAATGAGGACTAAATATTTGGGAGAGGAGTCATTATAATATTTTTTCCATTGATCTAAGAGTAGTGCCTCATTTTATTCATATATCCATTCTTCATGTTTATTACAGATAGTCCCATGACCCACAATTCCCTAACAATGTAATTCAATTTTTATATATAACCTCCTTTATATTTTTACCCCCTTTGTGGTTGTATCCCTGGTATCTGATTCATGGTTACAATACAAACATTCATTCCCTCCCACTAAATGAATTGATAACTATATGGACTTTTGATATCTCTACACTTGGTTGATAGAGGGTATGCTATGTGGTTTCCTCTTTCTGAGGAACCTCCGCATCAAAAATATTGAGACTAGAAGTTATTTTGGATGGATCTTCTTTGTTATTTATATAAAATAAATTATACTATTGTATCTAGTTTATAATATTGGTGTTAATTCCATCATTTTCATCCATGAGGTGACTAGGAGTGCTATAATTATTGAAGACCTATCACTTGTTTGAGTCTGGATTCATGTAGTGGGTAATGTTGCATATTGAGTAAGTCATGTTTTGCATTGATGTCATTGGAATTAATTAAAGAATCAAATAATTAATTCCAAATAATATTATCTTATTAGAATAATAGAATCCCAAAAAAAACCCAAAAGATCCTATGCTTTCCCAAAATCCAAGGCATCCCAACCAAACCCAGAAGCATGAGAAGAAGATGATATTAATACCATACTACTACAGTTCTATCTTAATCAATCTTTTGCAGAGAATTCATATAATTTTATCATTGAGAAATAAAAAAATAAATTAATTATCCAAACCTCTAAAAACATAATAAAGGTATCTAAAAGTATTATTCTTATAAATATTCGATTTGTCAAAACACTCATCCAAAGCTTGATGTAGAATATTGTTTGAAATACAATATAGTGGTTTAATCTCAGGGAATCATGATATAGACCATTCTGAACTGCTAATCAAGAAACCTTTTACATATCAATGGTTAGTAATCCCATTCATATTCATATTTTTCTCAGTCATGTGATTAAATAATGTATTTATGGTTTTGACATATCAAAAAGAGACCTTATAATTTGTTTTGATATACTTCACGCTCTAAATAGGTTCTAATGAAATAATAAAGGACTTAAGCATGAGAGTAATCTCTTATCTTGGAAAATGATTCTAAATATTTATCCAATTGAGGTTTTGGGATCCATCAGAGATGGAATGATCAGGATATCCTATGTAGAATCATATGCAGATTTTTTTAAGAAATGTGATCTTCCTTTATGGGAAAATACTAAATTCTTTGTCACACTTCCTTTAAAAATGAATAAAGGTGTTAATACTATAGTGAGAGTCACAAAATTATAAATCTATATATTCTTAAACTCACTATTCAATAAGTTTATAATCTTCAAGAACAAGGTCTTACTAAAGAAACAAAATCCCAATGGGATTATAATTAATTCTATGTCTATAATCGATCAGAATAAGTAAAGGGTAATCCCCGACTTGTGATCAACCATCATCCCCTCAATCATTTCCTTGAATATGGTAATTATCCTCTACTAAAGTAGAAAAATATTTTCCAAAATATTCCCCAATTCCAAGTTTTCTCGAAGTTTGATCTCATGGAAGGTTTTTGAAAACTTGGAATAAATAAAGAAGTCAAACACAAGACAAAATTTTTTATTCCAATACAAAAATTACAATGGAATATATTACCTTTTAGTTTCAAAACTACCCCATATTTATTCTATACGGATATTTCAAGAATCATTGAACCCATAATGGAAAATTCCCTTATTTACATTGATAATATAACTTTATTTTCTCCTGATATTGACTCTCACTCTATTCCACTAGTAAAGTTCTAGAGACTCATACAAGAAAATGGAGTCATGATCTCTGAAAAAAAGATATTTACTGGACATACATAAATTGATTATCTTGGTATTCACATCTCATAAGGTCTGTACCATCCACAAACCCCCATTGTTATCCAACTTGATAATTTCCCAGATTAAGATCAGTTATTCAAGAAAATACAATTTTTTGGTGGATTTTTATTTACATGGATGAATTCATTCATTACCTTTCATGATACCATATTATTCTCTCTAACTAGTTGGGAAAGAATGATACTCCTTGAAGTAAACAATGCAAAAAATCATTACAAGGATTAAATAATATCCCAAAGTACTTACCACCTTTGAAGATACCAAGGTCGAGTAAGAGGATCCCACAAATAGATGATAGTGATATATATTGGGGCACTATTTTATTAAAAAAGATCAAAAGTGGAAATGACATATTTTTTCTATAAGGGTAGAGATTTTAAATAGGAGTGCTTCATTACCATTCAACATACAATGAAATCATTATACTCAAAATATGGATTGAAAAGTTCTAGATTCATCTCATTAGACAATAATTCTTAATTGAAATGGAAATTTTTTCTTTCTCATGAATGTTTTAGTTCAAGTAGACAGTGTTGCCATAACCCCAACTTATTAGATGGTCAAACCAATTTTTCCAATGGAAGTTTGAATCTTGACACATCAAAGGAAAAAATTAATTTTCTACCTAAATTTCTATCAACAACTAAAATAACCATTATAGAAGTTTTCCCTATATTCTACACTCTAGAACCACTATTGTTGCCACACTTATCCTAGGACAATATCCTTCATGATATTAAAATCACTCAAGAACACCATAATCTTTTGTAATTATAGAAAATTTACATCAGTATATATTGTATTGAGAATGGTCATCTTATTAGGGTTCCTTTTCACCTAGTTTATCCTTTCCCAAAAATCATAAGGAATCATTCATCTCATTTATTTAATTTTATGAAAGAATCATTCCCTGTCCAATGTTATTTATATGAACTTTATACGGTTGGTATTATCCTTGAGTAATAAAAAATTATTAACTATTTAGACCATTTCCAATTTAACCAAGTGTGGAAAAGTTTTCTACAACTATATAAATAGATTAATCCATTTAAAAACATATAATATTAACAACATGGTATCCAACCAAATTCTTGTCCAATTTAAGGTAACATAATTCAATCTGTCCTCCTCATATTCTAAAATTAAATGTGACACTTGTTTAAAGTAGTTGGTACCCTTAAAGTCAAGATAAGTTATATTTATTCTCTCTAGTATTTCTGTATATGTGAACAAATGGGTATGGAGAATTTTTATGATGAAATCATTAATATGTCGGTTGTTAATCATCTTGATTTAGGTGAAATACCACACAAACTCCTTTATCCTAATGGATTCACATGGCATAATAGAGTTACTTATCCTAAATATTATATTTAGGATATTAAATAATGGTTTGGAAAATATTATCACATTTGAAAGAAACCTCCATAAAAAATCATCATCTTAAGAAGAGATCCTACATCTCCTGCTCAGAAGAGTAATCATTTGGTTATCAAGATAACCCTTTTTTTATTAGGTTAGAAGCACATAAACATGTGCTTAAACTTTATGATTAGGGGAGAGTTTGGTAGACCATTTAATGTGCATAATTTAAGTGGAATATCTAGTGAGATAAATTTGATCTATTATATTAGAGTAATAATTGTTATGGTATGACATAAATAAGAAAATTCATATCAGGGAAGTTACAAAGTATCTTTATAGTAGTAGACAGGGTGACCATACAAATGAGCATTATGTTAGAGTCATGGAGATGTTTTTTTAGGAAGTACCATGCATAGAAGTTTTGTGTCATTCAAATGGAGTATTTCATCTAAAACATATTCAATAAAGTATATAGACCATGAAGTCAATGGATTATTCTGAAAATGTTATATTTCAAACCATAGGAATATCCATTATATAAATTCATGGTGGTTGTTATGCCTGATAAAGTATGTTGGGATATATTTATAGTGGTGTGTCATACAAACCATTGATAAATCTAATTTATCAGAAGAATTTTCCACCAGTGTTTTCTTTGGCATTGAGTGAAGTAGTCAGGTCCATATGAAGGGATAAGGTAGGGACACATCTCAATTTTCTATAGGCACATATGATTTCATCCTTATAACCTTATCAGTTTGATTTGAACTTCCATGGATTTAAATATTATAACTTGAGTAGAGGAGGGACTCAAACTTTGGAAGATGAATATTTTTTATCTTTATTCCATTAATCTAGGATTAGTGCCTCATTTTATTCATCTATCAATTCTTCATGTTTATTTTAGATAGGCCCATATCCCACAGGTCCCTAACTATGTACTTCAGTTTGTATATATAACCCCATTAATATCTATACCCCCTTTTTGGTCATATCACTAGTATTAGATCCATGATTACAACATAATATTTCATACTCTCCCACTAAAGGAATTAAAAAATAGATAGACCTTTTATATCTCTACACTTGGTTGACAGAGAGTATGCTATGTGGTTTCCACTTTCTAAGGAACCTCTACATCAAAAATCCTGAGACTGGAGGTTCTTTTGGATGAATTTCCTTTGTTATTATTTTTGAGAACAATGAAAGTATTGTATCTAGGTTGTAATCTTGGGGTTAATTCCATAATTTCCATCCATGAGGTGTCTAGGAGTGTTACAAGTACTGAATACCTATCACTTTTTTGAGTTTGAATTCTTATAGTGGGTAATGTTGCATATTGAGTTAGTCATGGTTGGCGTTGATGTCATTGGAATTACTTAAATATTAAAATAATTCATTTCAAATAATATTATATTATTAATATAAGAGAATCCCAAAAAATTCCTTAAATGACCTTTTTTTCCCAATCCTTTCCTCTTCATTGCTTTTGAGGTAATTCCTTATGATCCTTTACTCCATTTACATTTCCAACAAAGAGTTATCAGAGGTGTAAAAATGGTGTGCTACTGACAAAGTGGTTGGTACTTCATCTACCCATGTAAGATCATCAATTTTCTATTTTCTATTCCTCTATATTCCCACCTTCTAAATATTCCTTATTGGATTTTATTCCATCCCAGTTTTCTCAAAGTTGTGATAATGATTACCCATACTATCCTTACATCCACATTATCCATGACCATGGAAGAAATATAAATAAAGGGTATGTGGGTGAGAAACATACACATTCATAATATGACTCATCTAGTTTTATCACTTATCTATATCTATATCCTCTATATTGGAAATCCACCTCATCAAAGGCATATCCAGATTCCACAAATAGATCTGAGTACACACTGATGTAGCAACTTGCACATGTGAATCATAATCTATAGATACTAATGAAACAACATCTATATGATGTATATTATATCCATGAGGTGATTATATCAATAATACACTTCTAAAAAGAACTCTAAATTTTTTAATATTTCTAAAAGAAAACTATTTTAGTTATTTCCAACATTGTGGAGACTATCAAGATCATGTCTTACATAAGAAAATATATTATGAGAAATCTGATAAAGTATATCATTAATAAAAAACTAGAGGAATAATGAAGAATTATGACCTTAACATTATGGCCAAGGTCAAATCCAAGCTTTAATAATTGGAAGCACTCATAAAAGATAGGGTTAAGTAGCTGAAAAAACCTTCTAATCCACTAGATCCTCAAAAATCATACACATGATCAGTAAATATCAAATAAATTCATATTAAGGAATATGATATGAACTATGTATGTAATATATATATATATATATATATATCTAACCCAATGGAGGTAGAATCAACACTCTATGAGCCAAATATTCCATTACCTCAGTAAATCTCATAATTCATTGAAGAAAACAGAAAAGACATGGCATCTCATCTTGAACCAAGATCATTAAAAGAATAAAATATTAATTCCATATATGAATAAGATATGATTTAATTCTGTCTTGATCAATGTTTTATAGAAGTTTCATATAATTCTATTATTGATAAATAAGAAACATAGACATTATCTGAATCTCCAAAACATAATGAAGGTATCCAAAAGGATGATTCTTAGAAAGATCTGGTCTGTCAAAACACTCTTCCAAGATTTCACATTAAATATTGATTAAAAGAAAGTATCAGGGTTTACTCTCATCCATTACCTTTGGAAAATATCTATATTTACCATTCCATATGGGATAATCATATCCTAGTGGTGGCATTTTTTAATACAGGAGTTGTATCAATAACCATGAAATAGAAGATTCCCCCTGAAACTCCCTAGTCATCAAGGTACATACCATTCTAAACTGCTAATGGAGAAATTTTTTTCATATCAATGATTAGTAAACCCATTAATATTTTGTTTTTTTCTATCTATGTGACTAAAGAATGCATTTATAGTTATAACCTACTATAAAATACCTCATTGGTTTTGTTATCTTCCACTCTCTAGAGAGGGCCTCAAGGAATAAAAAAAATCCTTAATCATGGGAATCATCTATTACCTTGGAAAAAGAATTTGAATCTTTATCAAATTAAGTTTTTGGGATCCATTAGATATGACATGATCAAGAGATCATGTGCAGAATCACATACATATTTTATCAAGAAATGTGATCATCCTTCATGGGAAAATTATATATTCTTTTTCAACCTTCCATTCAAAATTAATAGAGATGCTAATCCTATAAAGGTGAGTCACAAATTTATGAATCCATATCTTCTAAAAAATACTCTCAATAATTTTATGATCTTCAAGAAAAGCTCTTATTGAATCAAAATAGTCCCAATGGTCTTAAGAAGTATTTTATGTTAACAAGTGATCTGAACATATCAGGAGGTAAGATTTGACTTGTGATTAGATACCGAACCTGCAATCATTTCCTTGAAGATGATAAGTTTCATTTTCCAAAAAGAGAAACAATTTTCCAAAATTTTCCCCAATCCTAAGTTTTCTCAAAGTTTTATATTAAGGTGGGTTTCTATAAAAATATAATAAATAAGGAATACTGAAAAAAGATGTCATTTTGTGTTCTAGGACAACACTTCCACTAGAATTTATTACCTTTTACCCTAAAAATCACCTGGTTATTATTCAAGAAGACTATATCCAAAATCTTTGAACCCATCATATAAAATTACCTTGTTTATATTAATAATATAAGTTTGTTTTCTCTTGATATTTCCTCTCACTCTATTATACCGATAAAGTTATACAGAATCATCTAAGAATATGGAGTCATTCTCTCTAAAAAAAGATGTTGATTGGATAGATAGAAATTTATTTTCTTGGTATGCACATCTCACAAGGTTAGTAGCATCTACAACCCCACATTGTTGTCCAACTTGAAAATTTCCTAGATCAATACCTTCGGTTAAAGAAAATATAATAATTTTTGGGGATTTTTAATTACATGGTTGAATTCATTCATGAACTTATAATATACCACCATATTATCTCTACCACTTGAGAAATAATGATCCTCATTGGAGTACACAATGAAAAAATAAGTAAAAGGATGGAAGAATCTCTCAAAGTCCTTACCAACTTTGAACATAGAAAGACCGGGTAAAATTATCCTTCAAACAGAGTCTAGTGATCTATATTGGGGAGCTATTTTATTAGAAGAAGATCAAAAGTGGAAAATATATATCTATTTCTATAAGGGTGAAGCTTTTAAATATGGATATATTCATTACTATTCAACATATAAGGAAATCCTTGTAGTCTAAAGAGGGATTGAAAAGTTCTAGATGCATCTCATCATATAAGACTTATTAGTGAAATATACATGTCTAATTTCCCTCAGATGCTTCAGTTATTGAAAAAGGTGGTTCTACAATCCCAAATTATCATATAATCAAACTGGTTTTCCTAATGAATTTTTTAATTTAGACACATCAAAGGAAAAAAGTAAATTTCTACCTAAATTCCTATCAATATCTCAAAAAAACAATCACAATGGTTTTACTTGTAGTTCACACTCTATAACCACTATTATTACCACACTCTTCCTAGGAAAACATCCTTCATGATTATAAAATCACTCAGGATCCCTAGAATCTTCTATAATTCTAGAAAATTTATATATATATATATTTTCATGAGGATGGTCCTCTCATTGGGATTCCTTCTCAATCAATTTATCCTTTCCTAAAAATTATAAGGACTCATTCATATTAGTTCTTTATTTTTTGAAAATAATGATTCCTTGTCCAATGGTATTTATCTAAAATTTATACAATTGGTATCATCTTTGAGAAAGGACCATTTATTCACATTTTGGAACATTTTCAACTTAACAGAGTGTGGAAAAGGTAATTGCAACTATAAAAATGTTTTAATATCTTCAAAACCATAAAATATTAGCAACAAGATCTCTGACCAAATTCTTGACCAGATAAAGGTAATATAATTCAATCTTTCCTCTCAAATTATAGGTGATAAATTCTCAAATATGGTGGTACCCTTATAGTCAAAAGAAGATATCTTTATTCACTCTTGTATTTATACATATATGAACAAAGAAGGATTGAGAATTTTATTGATGAAAGGATTAATATGTTTGTTATTAGTCATATTTATCCAATGTAAATACTGCACCAACTATTTGATGTTGATGGAGTAGCATATAATAATCTAGTTACTTATCCTACAGATTACATTTGGGACATTCAATCACACATCTGAAAATATTATCACAGTCAACAGAAACCTCTGGATAGAGATAATCATATCAAGGAGTTCTCTTTCAACTCATCTTCCAAAGTATAATATTTTAGTTAACAAGATAACCCTTTTTTATTATGGGGAGGATCACAGACACATGTGCTTAAAAATTTTTATTAGGGGGAGATATTGGAAGACCATTGTATATGCATAATTTGAGTGGAACCTCTGGTGAGAAAAATGTGCTCCATTTTTTCATATTTATAATTATTGTGGTATGATAAAAATAAGAATATTCTTATTGGGGGAAGCTACATAGTGACTATCCATAGGTACACATGGGAACTATCTAGCTGAGAATAATGTCAATGTAATGGAGATGATTTTATAGAAGAAGTATACATGGACTTATGGTATAATTCTAAAGGAGAATCACACTTATAGCATCGTTAATAAAGTATGTAGACCAAGAAGGTGATGGAGAATTATGATAGTGTTAGTATGTGAACCATAAGAATAACCTTTATGTAAATTTGTTGTTTTCATCATTCATGATAAAGTATACTGAGATAGGTTTGTGGTGGAATTTCATATAAGATTTTGATAAAGATACTTTATCAAAATAAGTGGTCGCCAATGTTTACTTTGGAATTGAGTAAAGTGGTTTGATCCATCTGAAGGGATAAGGTTTTGACACATGTAACTCTACCAATATCCCTTAGGATTGTGACCTTATAATCTTTCTATTTGATTCAACCCTATCTGACTTTAAATATTATAACCCAATCAAAGGAGGGGCTCTACCATTGGGAGAGGAATACTTCTTATCTTTATTCCATCAATGTAAGAGTAGTGCCTCATTTCCTTCATATCCATGTCTTTCATGTTTTTCATTATTCTAGATATGACCATGAACCATAGGTCCCTAACTCTATACTTTCATTTATGCACATAAATTTATTCATTCTTGTACCTCTTTTATGGTTATATCCCTAGATTTTAGAAGATCATTGCATGTGAAAATTTTGAGTGGAACCTCTAGTGATAAAAATGTGCTTCATTCCATCAGTGTTGTAATTATTATGGTGTGACAGAAATAAGAAGATTCATATAGTGGAAGCCATGTGGAAGCTATCCAGTGGTACACATATCATCCATCCAGTGGAGAATCATGTCAGAGTCATGGATATGATTTTAAAGGAACTAGAATGTATAGATGAGTGGTGGAATTCCAATGTATCATCGTATATAATATATCTTTAATAAATTATGTGGTCTAGGAAAATGGTGGAGAATCATGACAGTTCTAGTAGGATAATCACATAAATCTTCTTTCAGTAAAATTTTGGTCATTTTCATCCCTTATAAAGTATCCCCTGATAGGTGTCATGTGGTGTGTTGTGTAATATTTTTATAAAGCTACTTTATCAAAAGAATTGAACACCAGTGTTTGATTTAGTTTTTGAATAAAATAGTTAGGTAAATGTGAAGGGATAAAGTCGGGACATATGGAACTCTTCCATTGGCCCTTAGGATTGTGACCTTACCACATCATATGTTTGAGTTGGCCCAATAAGAATTTAAATATAGTAACCTGGTCAGAGGAGGGAATAAAAATTTGGGAGAGTAATCCTTATAAATTTTTTTATCAATCTAATATTAGTGCCTCATTTGATTTATCCCTCTGTTCTTTTTATTCTATATTATTCTAGGCAGGCCCATAATGCATAGGTTCTTAACATTGTACTTTTGTTTTCACACATAACCTCATTCTTGGTTATACCTCCTTTGTGATTGTATCCCTAGTATCATATCCATGGTTACAACACAAACTTTCATTCCTTCCCAAAAAAGGCATAGGCTTCCAAATATCCCTCTAATATCTCTATACTTGGTCGACATAGAGTATGATTTTTGGTTTCCTGTCTATGAGAACCTCTTCTTAAAAAATATTAAGTCTAAAATTTATTCTAGATGAGTTTACATTGTGATTTATTTTCAAGTGATGTTAGCATTGTGTCTAGGTTTTAATCTAAGGTTTAATGTCATTATTTCTATTCATGAGGTGGCCAAAAGTGTTGTAAGTGCTGAATACCTATCTCTTGTCTAATTATAGATTCTTACAGTGGATAAAATTGCATGTCGAGTTAGTTGTGGTAGGTTTTTATGTTTTTGGAATTACCTGAAGTTATATAGAAGTTTTTCTGGTTAATATTAGCTTAGAAGGATAATAAAATCCCTATAAAAGTTTCGAAGAAGCCTTTGCTTTCACATTCCATTAATCTTCATCATTTTTTTGGGTAATCATTTGTGATCCTATACCCATTTTACATTTCCAAAAAAGATATATCGGAGGTTTTCAAATGGTTTGTTGCAACCAAAGTGGGAGGAACTTCATCTACCCATGGAATATCATTACTTTTCTATCATATATTTCTCTCTCTAATCACCTTCTAAATATTCCTCAAAGGATTTCATTCCATTCAGTTTTCTAAAATTTGTGTTAATGACTACCTAGACCATCCTTAAATCCATGTTCTCCCTTAATATTGAAGAAATTTAAATAAAGGATCTATGGGATATAGATATATACGTTAATCTTCTTACTCATCTAGTTCAAGTACTTATCTCTCTCCATATCCTCCAGATTGGAAATCTACCTCACTAAAGGGATTTTCATATTACACTGATATATATGAGTATTATTTCATGAAACAATTTTTATATATAAATCAGAAGTTATAGATACTAATTAAAGGGAACCCATGTAATGTATATTATATCTAGGTGTTGATTTTTAAAAAAAATCATTTGGAGGTAGAACTTTGATTTTATAAAAGATATCCAAAAGAACTAGTCTAGTTTTTCTAAACATTAAGGGAAATATAAAGATCATATCTTATATAAGAAACAATATTATGAGAAATTTGATGAAGAATGTCATAAAAAATTAACTAGAGTATGAATGATTATTTCTGACCTTGACATTATGTCCAAGGTTGAATATAATATTGAATAATTGGAAACTCTCTTAAAATATAGAGTGATGTAGATAAAAAAACCCTCTCAATCCACTAGATCCTAAAGGATTATACACATGCGCTTTAGTGATAGAATAAATTTATATTAAGGCACATGATACTTCCTATCTATCCCGTATCACTAAATTTGTCCCAAAAGAGGAATAAGAAACACCCCTTGAGATGAAGAGTCCATTACCTCAAGAAATCTAATTATCCTTTAAATAAAACCTAAAATACAAGGCATCTTAGTCTGACCTAGAAGAACAAAAATAATAAGATATTAATTCAAAATATGAAAAATATATAATGTAGTTCTATCTTGATCAATCTTTCTAAGAAGGTTCATATGATTTTAGCATTGTAAAAGAGACAAATGAGGCATTATCTGAATCTCTAAAACATAATGAAGGTATAAAAATATAAAAATGGATTATTATTAGAAATATTTGGTTTTTTAAAATATTATTCCATTTCTTGACATAGAATATAGTTTAAAATAAAATAATGGGGTTGAATCTCAACCATTTCCTTTATAAAAGATTAAAATTTACCCTTCCATACGGGATAATCCTATCCCAATGGTGGAATTTTTTGATACCGAAGTTGCATCAACAATCATGAAGAAAACGATTCTCCCTAAAACTTTGCATGACCCCCTCCCTCTAAAGGTACCCATACTAGGCTATAAATAAATAAATGGAGATAATGACCCCTAAGTCTCGCCTCCAGTAGGCCTTGAGCGGGTGACTTGAACTGAGGGTATAAAAATCTCACAATATGGGAGGCATTACCCACTATAAGAAAACAATATTGGAAGATAGAATGAATAAAACACAAATAAATCCATAAAATAATATAAAATAAATCCAGACCATCCCACAATGCATGTATAAATGAAATGGATGCATATAAAAGTATCCAAATGAAATCCCAAAAGAATAAAATCCAAGGCAGCGACACAACAACAACTCCAAAGGTCTAAACTAGAAATATCCATCATGGTCCACAAATTCTTCCTAGGATAATACAAATAGTTTTTATATACATAGAGTGATCATACATGCATACTCAGAAGGAAAACCAACATCTCTCATGAATATGTGAAAATAGAATACTGATTCACCTGTGAGAAAAACAGTAAAACCAAAAAACACCAAGACATGTATACTAACCAAAACACCAACCTCACCAAGGCTCACTCACCAAATAACACACCCAAGTATAATAATAAAATATGAAGCACATAGACGATAGGGTACCCCAAACTACTTTCCCACTGATTTTCTGCTCTCACACCCCAATAATATACATCTTGGAGATCCAACCTCTTCCGAATAACATCACATCACATCACATCCCATCCACAGACACCTAGTATATGACATCACATCATATCCCAACCACACACACATGTTCCATCACATCACATCACATCTCATAACCAGGGTAGTAGGGTATCGTGAACATAGAGGACATCAACCCCATTCCTTCCTCCCACCATGCATGACCCCACTGAAATCTATCTCACCACATCTCACCCGAACACACCAAGTCCATCACATATCATCACATCACAACTCGACAGTATCACTTTTGACTTCTTTCCATCACATCTTGTGCATGTCATTTTCATCTTCTAGAAGAGGGAGTGGGAAAGGGCGGGTAGCCAACTATCCATCCTCTCACTAGGATGTTGAGAAAAACACCCCCCATGTGACTATATGGGTGTCAACACATAGTGCTTGATGTTTGTGGGTTGCATATAGAAATAAAAAAGAATATATAGGGTATATACATATAGAGATATAGCACACAAGCCCATCCTATGGGTTTAGAAAAATAACTAACCATCTCATAGAATCCAAAAAATTGTTGCCACCTCTAAATGCGTAAAATCACACAAACAAAACACAAACCATTATTCATATTTTAGTCATTAATACATTTTCCATAGCATTTATTTATCAATAAATTACACTTTAACATCACCTTTAATTTATTAATTCAATGTTATTTAGCATCCTATTTCATTTATGAAGACACCTTGTTTCAAATTTCCATCCCATTAGTTCGTATAGAAACATTATCTGATTAAACCAAACAACCCATCATCTATGAAATAGTTAAACATGTCTATTTTAAGTCATTGTCATGAATTTAATTCCATTAATACTTGGATAACTAGAACAAAACCAACCATACAAAACAATCACAACACCATAACCCAACTTCCATATCCATATCATTTTATAGCCACATCCACTTTCACAACCCCATTGCACAACCACACCACAACCACCATCACAGCCCCACTACACCACCAAATCTCATCCACTTCCCCATACACATCACAACATAGACACTACACATTGAATTAGTCCCACACACACAATCCATGATCATTCCACACATCACATAACATATCACAACACATTTTCAGATTTAGAAAAGGGTCTCTTATTCAATTTCACTTTGTTGATTAATGGTGTATCAAACAAGACATTAGATCCTAGGGAATACATTCCATTAATCAAATATACATGGTTATACAATTATTTATGATGATATTAAACAATCACAAAAATAGAGGTTTCAAAAAAATCTCTACAACAGAATAAAGCCACCAACAGACATGATTTTCATCAAGGCATTATGCCCAGACAATCTCATATAATCAAATCAAAAAAAAATCAATAAATCCATAAGATCGTACTTAACTTTCCCTTTCCCCTTTAAATTTAATTTAAATGGATTCATTATCTTTATTAATATATATTCAACCATCTTTACAAGAGATAAAAATAATAAATCCATCCTTCATGATACACCTAAGAAGAAATGAGGGAAAACTACCTAGAAGAAGAAGCCTTTCCCAAGATTGTTGCACCAAAACAAGGGGTGTGCGTATAAGAGGGTAATTATTTGGGGGAAATTGAAACAACTACAACAACAAGTTTCTATGACTCCCAGGGAAGAAGGATTTGGAACCTCCTATATCAAAAGAAAGAATAAGGAATGAATGAAGGATCTTCGATTTAGAAAGATCAGAACAAAAACTAGTGGGAATTAAAATGGTTTATATTGACCATTAAAGGAGGATCTTATTAAATTCATGTATTTTAAACATTTAAAAGGTATTTAGAAATTTTTTAAATTGAAGATGTGATTCATTGCCTTTGAAATGGCTTTAAACCCCCTTAATTAAGTCATTAAACCCATTTTTCATCATAAAATACATTAAAAAGGAAAAATATGTAAATTATGGAAAATTGGAAAACTTATAGAATGACCAACCATTACTGTAGATCCACCATTAGAATTTTCTAGAAAAATGGAAAACTACAATAATGAACTACCATTAGTTTAAAATGAACCACCATAGGAATTTTCTAGAAAAATGGAAAACTGCCAGAATGACCCATTATTAGTTCAAAATAGCCCAATGTTAGAATTTTATAGAAAAATGGAAAACTACTAGAATGACCCACCTTTATTTCAAAATGACCCACCACCAAAATTTTCTAAAAAATGGAAAGCTGCCAAAATGACCCATCGTCGGTTTAAAATGACCTACTATTAGAATTTTTTGGGAAAATAGACAACTATCAGAATGACCCACTGTTAGTTCAAAATGATCCATCATCAGAATTTTCTAGAAAAATGGAAAACTACCTGAATGAACTACCATCAGAAATGACTGACATGTCTCAAAAAAACCTGTACTTCCCCCAGGCACCTAAATCATTTGATTATTTACAAAGTAATTGGTTAGAGGGTCCAATTCGTTACACCAGATACCTCTCAAACTATAATCACCCTTGATAATTCAAAATCAACCCAAAAGGAATAAGAAAAGGGGCTTCAACAAACATCCCTCAAGATACCTCTCAAGGATATCGATACTATTGGAACACAAAACCCACTATGAAAAAGAAGTGTAAAATTAAAAAAATACCTTAAAACAATCTCCTGGGGGAGATACCACTCAAACAGAACAAGGCCACATAGATATTAATAAAAATAAATAAAGAAATACATACTAAAAAATTATGATAAAAACATTCTTTTCAATTTAATTCGTCATTCACAAATTTAAACAAGTACATTCCATTTTAAATCACCCTTCATTTAAATCCATTTTTTCCACCAAAGATGCTTCATCAAAACAATTTTCATTAATATTATTATATATATATATGTATATATATATATATATATATATATATATTCCACCCAATATTTTAAAAGCCTTTAAAAAATGTTTTACTTTACAATTCTTAGCCTTTTTATTTCAAAAATAACATTAAATGTTTTTTTAACTCACGCTTCCCATTTGAAATCATCCAAATTCAAATAATAAAAAATTTCATAGCCTTTTAATTTTATTAATATTTTTATTCAAATCATTATTTCAACTCAATAAAAAATTTTGGGGAACTAAATAATTTTTGTTTTTTTAAGTAAATATCAAGGGTTTTCATCACACACACCATGAAATTTCAAATCAATTTTCAAGAGTTTCAAATTTCACATATGGAATGCAATGTAAACAAAAAAAACATAACACTGGAAAAGTATATTTTATAAAGCTTTAAAAAAAATTATTATTATTATTATTATTATTTCCAAGCTTTCTAACAAAGGATTATTTATAAGGAGCACAATCTTTCAAAAATATCACCTAGTATTTCCCCAACTAGCACAAGAACTCATATCAACCTAGACAGATCTATCGCTAGAATACAAATCAAATGAACCCATCCAATACACCATAATATTATCCACTTTGGGTGGAACTGAATTTCCCACATGGTTTTAAAACATGTCATAATATAACACATCCTGATGTAGTAAAGAGGTTCCCTCTCTTAATATTTTTGAGGTCATAACACTTGTTATCAACATAAGATCAATCACAATAATCCCAACCAACTAGATATTAGTCAAACATTTCCATTACTTCATACAATGATTTAGGTGTGGGAGGCAAGCCTATATTCATTAATTTCACGATTTTCCCAGTAACCCCTTTTTATATTATTACTAACTTTAAGTGATTAAACATTTTTTATAGGAGGTGGTAGATTCCATCAATACAAAAAGATAACAACATAAAAAATACATCCCACCAAAACAACCACACATCTCATCCACTATATATCACCACCATTGAATAACACAACCACTGGCCAAACTTACCATCCAATAAAAAATTTCACCAGAAATTTCGCACAACCACATCACCTCACCAGCTTATCATCCACACAAAAACACCCTTTTCACATAACCACCTTCTCTATCTCATACTCCACACAACCCCAACCGAAAATAACCATTATCATCACACACAAATCCCCAATCACACAAATCAAAGAATTCCATCTCCCTTATCAAGATATCATCCCCTATGGGTGGCACTAACTCACCTAAACATTTTTAATCATGTATAATTATAACACATATTGATTAGGGATTAGGTTCCCCCTATTGATATACTTGAAGTTTTTAATCACACATTACACAAGGAAACACAACAACAATAATCACACATAGCAGCAACACACACCATCTTTCATAATTATTCAGGGGATTATATTACTTCATCTCATTATTTAGCATGAGTATTGTCGCATAATTTCAAATTCTCTATAGGAAACTAGTTCATTAACCATATATAAGTGATTATCCTTTTAATTCAGGGTGATATTAATCAATCCATCACATCTAGGGTAACATAACCCATAATAATCATAGCACAAGAATGGTTTCCAATAACCGTTATTTTCGTCAAGTTATATCAACACATTAATAAAAATAATAATGAAACCACATACAACACTCACCATTTCCAGGTTATTTCCAGTAAAACACTATGCGTTGAATTTAAATGCTTCTAGAATTCATCCAAGTTAAATATGAAACTACACACATGTTTTCTCACACATAATGTTTAATATGTTAAACAAGATATTCTAGGTTTGTCTTGTTACCAAGTAAATACACTTCCAAATTTATTTTAAAAAATTATACATGCTAGGTTATTGTGTTTAACTCAAATACTAAATTATATACACAACATGATACCATAATCATCCAATTAAGACATGATTTCTGACAACAAAATTAAAACTACACATGTTGTATTACTATGTTTCATTCTTTATCATTCTCAAACTAAACATTCTTTAATCATTTCATGGCTCAGAAAAACATGATTATATATAGAAATAAGGATATCATGCTTCTAAATAAATATTTAAATACAACATATTAAAAATTCCACATGCTCAAGTATCACATACAAGAATCTCCCTAGTTACAGCACAAATGTTTTCAACTTTAGGCACGTTTCCCATAATAAACTACTCATGAATTAACATGCAAGTAAAAAATATATCAACACTAAAAATTACTATTAGTTATAAAACAATAAGTTCAATAATTTGAATAGTTTTAAGTCTCAATAGGTTACCACAAATCATTCTTATTATTTTCCAAAATTTAGAAATAAATTTGACAATAATTCCCACCTTAACACATCCTTACAACATATAGTTATATCAATACTGAAAAATCAAAATCATGACAAACTAAGTAGAAATGTATTCCTATAAAGGTTTCCAAATTCAAAAGAATTATCAATAATCAAAATGGTCATTTTAAAAAAATATAATGTAAATGTTTAAACCAATTTTTACAATAGTTTCATAACACATGCTCATGAAAAATTACAAATAGAAAGAAACACAATACATATTAACTCACATGGAAACTAGAATACTTTTAAGCATGGTTTAAAAACAATTTATTTTATTATTCCAGTGTGAAATATACTTCGAGGTAACATGCTTATAAGGGTTTTCAAAATTAAATAGTTGATCACAAAAAAAATACACCAAGCATGATTCTTTAACAAATTCAAACAATAGGAAAACTAGATGGAGTGTTATATGTTTTAAGAAATGAAATTAAATTAAATTAACTCAGAATCATGATATAACAGACAATTAAACAACACATTCAAACCTAATGAAGGTTTCAAACAAATAGAACAGGATAGTTAACTATGATTTTACTCTTTCCTTTTGGTTATATGAATAATTTAGCAAACAATAAAAATTTATTAGTATTAATATCATGGGAAAATGTCAGAGAAACAAAATTGAGCCTATATATGTTGGGTGGTCATAAATATATACTTAGTAGGAAAACCAAAGTCTCTCATGTATATGTGAAAAGAGCATATTAATGCACCCGTGAGAAAAAAACAGAACCAAACAGCACCTATATAGGTATACTAACCAAAACCCCAACCTCACAAAGGCTCTCCCACCAAATAACACACCCAATTATAATAATATAATATGAATCACATCGATGGTAGGGTATACTGCACCATTTTACCACTAATTTTCTACTCTCACACCCCAACGACGTACATCTTGATGTTCTAACCTCTTCGGAATAACATCACATCACATCACATCCCACTCGTAGACACCTATGCCATCACATCACATCACATCACGCCTGTACACACCTAGTTCATCACATCACATATCATAACTAGGGTAGTAGGGTATCATGAACATGAAGGAAATCAACTCCATTTTATCCTCCTACCATGCACGACCCCCACCAAAAGCTATCTCACCGCATCTCACCCAAATACACTTGGTCCATCACATATCCTCACATTACAACTAGACATCAGTACTTTTGACATATGTTCATCATATCACATGTGTGTCCTTTTCATCTCCAGGAAGAGGGAGTAGGGAAAAGTGGGTATTCATCTATCCATAATTCCATTGAGATGTTGAGAAATACACCCCCCATGTGACTATGTGGGTGTTAGAACATAGTGATCATTGAGGGTGGGGTGCATATAGAAATCACAAGAATATAAAGGGTATATAAATATATAGTTACAACATACAAGATCATACTGTGGGTTTAAAAAAATAACTAACCATATCATAGAATCCACACAATCATTTCTACCTCTAAATGTATAAAATCACACCAACAAAAAAATCCATAATTCATATTTTATTTTTTAATAAATTTTATAGAGTGTCTATTTATCAATAAATTACACTTTAATAGAACCTTTAATTTATGTATTAAACACTCTTTGGCATCCCATTTCATTTAATAAGACACCTTGTTTCATATTTCCTGTCCATTAATTTTTTTAAAAACTTTATCCATTTAAACCACACAACCCATCATCAATTCACTCATTAATAATGACCATTTGAAGTCATTATCATAAATTTAATTCCATTAATAATTAGGTATCTAAAAAAACAACCATATAATACAAGGAAAACACCACAACCTGATTTCCACATCCACATCATTTTACAGCCACTTTAACTTCCACAGTCCCATTGTACAACCACACCACAACCACCATCACAGCCTCGTTGCACCACCACATCACATCCACTTCCCCCACACACATCACAACATATAAATTACACATCACATCAATCCCATACACATAAACAATAACCATTCCACAAATCATAACACATATCATAGACAACACGTTTTTAGATTTAAAAAGGTTCTTTTATTCAATTTCACTTTGTTAATTAAAGGTGTATCAAACAAGCCAATAGATCTCGGGGACTTTAATACATTAACCTAATATACATGGTTATCCAGTTATTTATGATGATATCAAATGATCAAAAAAATAGAGCTTTCAAAAAAAAGTCATTACAACGTGATCAAGACACCAACAGAAATGATTTTCATCAAGACATTATGACCATACAATCATAATATCAAATCAAATAAAAAAATCAATAAATTTGTAAGTTAATACTTCACTTTACCCTTCCCCTTTAAATTTAATTTCAACCAATTCATTATATTTATTAATCTGGATGAAATAATATTTTTAAGAGATATCAATAATAAACCCATCTTACCAGATACACCTAAGGAGAAACCAGGGAAAATTTACCCAGAAGAATAATCTTTTCCCAAACTTATTGCACCAAAAGAGGGGGTGTGCATACAGAAAGGAATTGTTTTAGGGGAACTTGAACCAATAATAGTAACAAGGTTCTATGACTCCCAGGGAAGAAGGATTTTGAACCTCCTATCTCAAAATAAATAAGAAGGAAAAAACAAATGAAGGATATTCACTTTAGAAATATCATATCCAAAACAATAGGGATTTGAAGTGGTTTATATTGGTCATTAAAGGGATATCATGTTAAATCCATATAGTTTAAACATTTAAAATGTCTTCAGATATTTTAGAAATTGGATATGTAATTCATCACCTTGGAAATGACTTTAAAACCCCTTAATTGAATCATTAAACCCATTTTTATCCTAAAAGACATCAAAAAGGGAAATCTGTAAATTATGGAAAAATGGAAAACTGCCAGAATGCGACACCATTAGTTCAAAATGACCCACCGTCAGAAATTTTTTAGAAAAATGGAAAACTATCAGAATGACCCGATGTTAGTTCTAAATGACCCACAATCAGAATTTTCTAGAAAAATGGAAAACTTCGAGAATGACCCACTATTAGTTCAAAATGACCCACCATCATAATTTTTTGAAAAAATGGAAAATTTCCAAAATGACCCACCATTAGTTCAAAATGACCCACACTCAAAAAAAATTAGGAAAATGGAAAATTACCATAATGACCCACTATTAGTTCAAAATGACCCATCCTGATAATTTTTTGGGAAAATGGTAAACTGCTAGAATGACCTACCACTAAAATTGATTGACATGTCTCAAAAACACCCCAAACTTCCCCTGAACACCTAAATCATAATATTTTTCGCAAATTAATTCCCCAAATGGTCAAGGTCATTACATAAGTTACCTCTCAAACTATTCTCACCCTTGAGAATTCAAAAATAACCTTTAAGTATGGAGAGAAATGGATTGAACAACCATCGATCATGATACCTCTCAAGGATATCAATACTTTTGGAACACAACAACCACTATGGAAAAGAGGTGAAAAACTAAACAATACCTTAAAAAATATCATCAGAGAGATACCTCTCAAATATAACAAGGCCACATAGATGGTCATAACAAACACATCAAGCAATTCATACTAAACAATTATGAGAAAAACATTCTTTTTTAATTTAATTCATCATTCATAGTTTTAAACAAGTAAATTCCTTTCAAAATAAACCTTTATTTAAAGACATTTTTTCCACCAAAGACACTTCCTCAAAAAAAAATTCATTTATGTTATTGTATATATATTCCACCCAATATTTTCAGATCCTTTAAAAAAATGTTTTACTTCACAATTCCAAGCCCATTTATTTCAAAAACAACATTAAATGTTTTTTTGAAAACTCAAGCTTCCAATTTCAAATAATCCCAATTCAAATCATAAACTATTTCACACCCTTTTAATTTTATCAATATTCTTATTCAAATCATTATTTCCACTCAAGAACATTTTTCCAAGAACTAAATATTTTTTGTTTTTTTAAGTCACTGCTAAGGGTTTTCATCACACACACCATGCCATTTCAAATCATTTGTCAAGAGTCGCAAATTTCACATATGGAATGCAATGTAAACAAAAAAGCATAATTTTAAAAAATTCCATTTTATGAAGCTTTAAAAATATTTATTATTATTATTATTATTTCTAAGTTTTCTAACAAAGGATTATTTATTTGGAGCACACTCATGAAAAAATTTCACCTATAATTTCCCCAACCAAAATAATAACTCATATCAACATAGATAGATCTTCCACAAGCATACAAATAAAAGGAACTCATCCACCTAACCATGATATTATTCACTTTGGGAGGCACTGACTTTCACATGCTGTTTTAAAATGTGTCGTAATATAACATATCTTGATGCAGGAAAGAGTTTAATTCTATTCATATGTTTGAGGTAATAACACTTTTCATAACATAATATAAATCAAAACAATCCCAACAAACTAGATAATAGTAAAGCATCTCCATTACTTCATATAATGATTTAGGTGTGGGAGGCACACATATCTTCATTAATTTCACAATTTTCCAAACAACCCCTTTTTCTTTTATTATCATATTTATATGATTAAACATTTTTTTATGGAAGTTAGGTGATTCCATCAATACAAACACATAAAAATACAATAAAATATATCCCACCACAAAAACCACATATTTCATTCACCATACATCACCATCATTGCACAACACAATCACTTACCAAACTTACCATCCAATGAAAAAGTTCACCAGACATTTCACACAACCACATCACCTCACCAGCTTACCATCCACACGAAACCGCCAATTTCACATAACCACATTCTCCAATTCATACTCCACACTACCTAAAACAATGATCATCATTATCATCACACACAAATCCCCAAGCACACAAATCAGGGAATTCTCTCTCCCATGTCAAGATATTATCCACTTTGGGTGGCACTGAATCACCCACATGATTTTAATCACGTCTAAGTATAACGCATCTTAATTAGGTATAAGGTTTCCCCATATTTGTATACTTGAAGTTTATAATAATACATTACTCAAAGAAACACAACATGAACAATAACACATAGCAGTAGCATGCACTACCTTATAAAATTATTTAGGGGATTATATTACTTCATCTCATTATTTAGCATGAGTATTGTCACATAATTTTAAATTTTCCATGGGAAACTGGTTTATTAACCACATATAAGTGATTATATTTTTAATGTAGGGTGAGATTAATCAAGCCATCACATTTAGGGTTTCATAACCCAAAATAATCATAGCTCAATAATGGTTTCCAATAACCGTTATTTTCAGCAAGTCATATCAACACATCAATAAAACAATAACAATTCCACCAAAAACAGTAATCAACACTTTCAAGTTATTTCTAGTGAAACATCATGCCTTGAATTTAATGGGTCTAACATGAATCCAAGTTAAAGATGAAACTTCACATATATTTTCTCACACATAAAGTTTAATATGTTAAACAAGACATTCTAGGTTCATCTTTTTACCAAGGAAATAAACTTCCAACTTCATTTTAAAAAATTATACAAGCTAGGTTCTTATGTTTAACTCAAATACTAAATTATATACACAAAATTCCATTATAATCATTCAATTAAAACATGATTTCTAAAACAAAATTAAAACTACACATGTTTTATTACTATGTTTCATTATTTATCATTCTCGTACTAAACATTCTTTAATCATTTCAGGGCTAAGAAAAATGTGCTTATATAAAACTATATAGATAATATGCTTATAATTATATATTTAAAAACAATATATTAAAAATGAAACATTCTCAAGTCTCACATACTAGAATTTACCTAGTTACTACACAAATGTTTTCAAATTTAGGCAATCTTCCCATAACAAACTAATCATGAGTTAAAATGCGATGAAAAGTTATTTCAACACTAAAAATTATTATTAGTTATAAAAAAATAAGTTTAATCATTTAAATAATTTTAAGTCTCAATAGGTTACCGCAAATAATGCTTACCATTTTCCAAAATTTAGAAATAAATTTCACAAGAATTTCCACCCTAACACAAACTTACAACATATAGTTATATCAATAATATAGAACCAAAATCATTCCAAAATAAGGAGAAAGTTATTATTTTCAAGGTTTCAAAATTCAAAGTAATTATCAATAATCAAGATGGAAATTTTCATAAATTTCATAATTTAAATATTAAAAACAAGTTTTACAAAAGTTTCATAACACGTGCTCATGAAAAATTACAAATGGAAAGAAACACAAGACATATTAACTCACATGGAAACTAGAATACTTCTAAGAATAGTTTAAAAACAATTTATTTTATCATTCCAGTGTGAAATTTACTTCGAGGTAACATGCTTCATAAGGGTTTTCAAAATTAAACAGTCGATCACAGCAAAATACACTTATCATTCTTCTTTAACAATTTCAAACATTAGGAAAACAAGATGGTGTGTTATATTTTTTAAGGAAGGAAATTAAATTTAATAAATTAAAAATAATGCTATAATAGTAAAGAAAGAAACACATTCAAACCTCAAGGAGGTTTAAAACAAATAACTCAGGCCAGTTAACCATAATTTTACTCTTTCCTTTTGGTTATATTAATAATTCAAAAAACAATAACAATTTATTAGAAATAATTGCATGGGAAAATGTCATAGAAATACATATAAAATTTCATGATTTATTTAATTCATTTTAACTTCCCAATATCACCCAATTAAAATAAGAACACAAGTCATCATAATGCACATATCTCTCCTATGTCTCAACCCTATAAGTAGTGCCACATCACTTGGTCATTCGGTAGGCTCATAATCCTTATATCAGATCATGGGGGACCCTAAAATCATATGTCCTAGCTATTATTCCCTAGCCTATGTCATGCACCAAAGTTATCTAATATAGTTTCCCTACCAACCCATGTAGTCCACATAGTGACTAACTCCATACTCCATCATATTTCCTAACCATCACATCTAATTCCATTCTGTCGTGACCCCCTTACTCCAAAGGTACCCCTCCTAGGCTGGCAATAAAGAAAGTGTAATAATGAACCCTGAATCCTGCCTCCAATAGGCCCTAGGTTAGCGACTAGCACTGAGGGTATAAAAAAGTCACAATATGGGAGGCATTACCCTCTATAAGAAAACAAGATTATAATATATAATGAATAAACCACAAAAAAATCCACGAAATAATATAAAATAAATCCAACCCATCCCACAATGAATGTATAAATGAAATGGATACATATTAAAGTTTCCAAATGAAATCCAAAAAGAATAAAAGATAAGGTTGTGACACAACAACGAATGCAAAGGTTTGAACTAGAAATGTACAGTGTTGTCCACAAAGTCCTCCTAGGATCCTAAAAATAATTTTTATATATGTAGGGTGAGAATATAGTTATACTTAGTAGCAAAACCAAACTCTCTCGTGAACATGTTAAAATAGAATACTAATTCACCCGTGAGAAAAACAGAAGAACCAAATAGCACCTAGATAAGTATACTAACCAAAAACTGAACCCCAACAAGGCTCGTTCACCAAATAATACACCCAAGTATAATAATATAATATAAAACACTGATGGTAGGGTACCCCACACCACTTTTCCACTGATTTTCTACTCTCACACCCCAACTGCGTATGTCCTGGAGCTCACACCTCTTCTGAATAACATCACATCCCGCCCACACACACATGGGCCATCACGTCACATCACATCCCACCCACACACACCTGGTCCATCACATCACACCACATCTCATAACCAGGGTAGTAGGGTGTCATGAATGTAAAAGATATAAACCTCATTCTATCCTCTTACCATGCATGACCCCCACCAAAATCCATCTCACCACATCTCACTCAAACACACCTAATCCATCACATATCATCACATCACAACTCAACAACAACACTTTTGACTTCTGTACATCAAAACCCATGAATGTCCTTTTCATATCATAGAAGAGGGAGTGGGGAAGAGTGGGTATCCATCCATCCTCCCACTAAGATGTTTGGAAAAATACCCCCAACGTGACTATGCTGGTGTCGGCACATAGTGATCAATAAAGGTGAGGTGAATATAGAAATCAAAATAATATATATGGTATATACATATAGAGTTACAACATACAATCCCATACTATGAGTTTATAAAAATAACTAACCATCTCATAGAATCCATACAATCACTACCACCTCTAAATGCATAAAATCGCCTAAATAAAAAACAATCCATAATTAAAAGTTTATTCTTTAATCAATGTTCTGGAGTATATTTTTATCAATAAATTCCACTTTGACAACAACTTTAATTTATGTATTCAGAATTATTTAGCATCCCATTTCATTTTGAAATACACCTTATTTTATATTTCTAACCCATTAGTTTGTATATAAACATTATCCATTTAAACCACATAGCTCATCATCAATTTTCTCATTAAACATAACCAATTGAAGTCATTATCATGCATTTAATTCAATTAATACTTGGGTAACTAGAAAAAAACCATTCGTACAGCACAATCACAACACTATAAACCAACTTCCACATCCACATTATTTTATAGCCACATTCATGTTCGCAGCCCCATTGCACAACAACCATCGCATCCCCACTCCACCACCAAATCTCATCCACTTCCCCCACACACATCACAACATAGCCACTACACATCACATCAGTCCCACACACACAAACCATAATCAATCCACAAATCACAACACATATCACAATACAACACATTTTCGAATTTAGCAAAGGGTCTCTTATTCAATTTCACTTTGTTAATTAAGGGTGTTATCAGACAAGTCATTAGATCCTGGGGAATCCATTCCATTAACCAAATATATGTGGTTATCCAGTTATTTATGATGATATAAAATAATAAAAAAACATATGTTTCAAAAAAATTCACTACAACATAATCAATCCACCAAGAGGCATGATTTTAATCAAGGTGTTATGCCCATACAATCACAATATCAAATCAAATAAAAAAATCAATAAATCTGTAAGATCATACTTCACTTTACCCTAACCCTTTACATTTAATTTAAATAGATTCATCATCCTTATTAATCTTGATTCAATCATATTCACAAGAGATAATGATAATAAACTCATCCCACATGACACACCTAAGGAGAAATGAGGGAAAAACTACCGGGAAGAAGAAGATTTTCCCAAATTGTTGCACCAAAATTGGGGATTTTCATATAGAATGGATATTCTTTAGGGAAACTTGAACCAACTACAACAAAAATATTCTAATACTCCCAGGGAAGAAGGATTTGGAACCTATCGTCTCAAAAGAAAGAAGAAGGAAAGAATGAAGGAAGGATCTTTTCTTTACAAAGATTAGATCCAAAACTAGCATGATTTAAAATGGTTTAGATTTCTCATTAAAGGTGAATCTTATTAAATCTACATGGTTTAAACCTTTAAAAGGTCTACGAACATTTTATAAATTGAATATGTGATTCATCGCCTTTGAACTGACTTTAAAACCCCTTAATTAAGGCATTAAACCCATTTTTTGTCATAAAAGACATCAAAAATGAAAAATCTATATATTATGGGAAAATGAAAAACTACTAGAATGACCCACCGTTACTATAGATCCACCATCAAAATTTTCAAAAAAAATGGAAAACTACCAGAATGACCCAGTATTAGTTCAAAATGACCCACCGTCAAAAAAATTTAGAAAAATTGAAAACTGTTGGAGTGACCCACCATTAGTTAAAAATGACCCACCATCATAATTTTCTAAAAAATGGAAAATTTAAAGAATGAAACGCCATTAGTTCAAAATGACCAACCATCAGAATTTTTTTGAAAGATGGAAAAAATTTAGAATGACCCACCATCAGAATTTTCTGGGAGAATGGAAAACTTCCTAAATGACCTATCACCATAAATGACTTATATGTCTCAAAAATACCCCAAAATTACCCCATACACCTCAATCATTGGATTTTTGGAAAATTAATGGGCCAAAGGGTCTAGGTCATTACAAAACTCTCTATAAATCATTATACAAACCAGTATGATCCACTAATATAGAAAAAAACTGTCATACAAATGGTTAGTAAGCCCATTCATACTCAGTTTTTTCTTAGATATGTGATTAAAGTGGTTCTTATATACTGGAAAAAAAACTTCTCATTGGTTTTCATATCCTTCACTCTTGAAAGAGGGTCTCATGGAATAGAAAATGACTTAAACATGGGGATGATCTATTACCTTGGAAAAATATTTTGAGTCTATCTAATTAAGGTTTTTGGATTAATCAGAGATGAAATTTTCAAGTAATACTATACATAATGACATATAGATTTACTCATGAAATGTGATCACCCTTTATTAGAATATCTTGAATTCTTTATCACCCTTACTTTCAAAAGGAATGAATATATTAATCCTACAAAGGTGAGTTACCAAGTTATGAATCCGAATGTTATTAAACTTTATCTCAAAGAATTTTATAAACTTGAAGAATGTTGTATTATAAAAGTAGTAAAATACCAATGGGATTGTGAATCATTTTATATTAACAAGTGACCAAAACAAGTTAGGGGTATGCTCTGACTTGTGATCAACTATCATCTCCTTAATAATTCCTTGAATATGATAAGTTTCCTATAGGAAAATAGGAAAATATTTTCCAAAAGCTTCCCCATGCCCAAGTTTTCTAAAATTTTGATCATAAGGAGGGTTTCTAGAAACATGGGATAAAGAAAAAAGACACAGACAAAACAATATTTTGTATCCTATTCCAAAACTTCTAATAGAATGTACTATCTTTCATACCCAAAACTACCCCATCATTATTCCATAAGGATATATCAAGAATATTTGAACCCATCATGGAAAATGACCATATTTACATTGATAATATTCTTCTGATTTCTCTTGATATTGATTATCACTCTATTATATTGGTAAATTTATATATATTCATCCAAGAATATGAAGTTATGCTCTCTAAAAAAATATATTTTTTAGATATAAAAAAACTATTTTCATGGTATGAACATACAATAAGGTTAATATCTTATTAAACCCTACATTTCTAGCCAACTTTATAATTTCCCAGATCATGACTAGTCATTCAATAAAATCCAATATTTTTTTGGGATTTTTAATTATATGGTTGAATTAATTCATAAACTTTCAAGATATTTTAATATTATATCCACTTAGTTGAGAAATAATTATCCCCATTAGATTATTCAATGCATAAAAGTAGTACAAGGCTTGAAGAATCTCTTAAAGTTCTTACCACCTTTGAAGATACAAATCTCGAGTAAGAGGATCCTAAAAATAGATTTTGGTGGTCTATATTGGCGATTTTTTTTATTAGAATAAGATCAAAATAGGAGAAGACATATTTGTGGCTATAAGATTGGAGATTTTAAATATGGAGATCTTCATTACTATTCAACATACAAGGAAGTCCTTATAGTTAAAAAAGGGATTGAAAAGTTCCAAATGAATTTCATCATACTTGACTTATTAATTGAAATGGAAATGTTTTATTATCCTTAGATTCTTTAGTTCAAGTATATAGAAGCGCCACAACCCCAACTTATCAAATGGTCAAACTGGTTTTCCCAATGGATTTTTGAAGAAATACATATCAAAATAAAAAGTAATTTTCCACTTGAATTCTTGTTAATATATCAAAAAACCATCACAGTGGTTTTCCTTGGAGTCTATACTCTTGAACAACTATTTTTCTACACTTTTCCTAATAAAACACCCTATATGACATTCACATCTCTTAGGCTCCCTGGCATCTTCTAGAATTCTAGAAGATTTACATTAGTAGATATTTTCTTGAGGATAGTCCTCTCTTGGGGTTCCTTTTTCATCCAGTTTATCCTTTCTTGAAAATCATACGGTATAATTGAGATTACTTCTTTAATTTTTTGAAATAATCATTCATTTTCCTATGGTATTTATCTAAAATTTATACAACTGGTATTATCTTCGAGTGATAACCACTTATTTTCTATTTGGCCTATTTCAAGCTGAAATGAGTGAGAAAATGGTATTAGTAACTATATAAATGTATTAATCTATTTAAAAACATAGAATCTTAGATATAAGAGATCCAACCAAATTATTTTGCAATATAATATAATGGAATTTAATATTTCCTCTTCACATTATCATATGAAAAGTGATATATTTTCAAATCTAGTGGGGACTTTACAGTCAAGTGAAGATATATTTCTTCTCTCTTGTATTTATTCATAAGTGAATAATGGGGAATGGATGATTTTATCAATGAAATTATTAACATTTGGGTTATTAATCATCTCGATCCAAGTGAAATAATACACCAACTCCTTGATCCTGATGGATTTATATGGAACAATCTAGTTACTTATCTTGAATATTTCATTTTGGATATTCAAGAATGCATCATAAAATATTATCATATCTGGAATAAACCTCCAAAAAAAGGTCATAATATCAAGGATTTATTCTACAACTTGTTCTCAGAATTTCAATATTTTGGTTATCAAGACAACCCTTTTTAATCGGGCGGAGGAGCATATACACATGTGATTAACTTTTTTGACTAGGGTGAGAGTTTGGATGACCATTTCATCTGTATAATTTGATTGGATCCTATGGAAATAAAAATGTTCCCTATTCCATAAGAGTTATAATTATTATGGTTTGAAAAAATAAGAAGATTATTTTCAAGGAATCTATATGTTGGTTATCCAGTAATACACATATAGGCCATCTAATAGAGCATCATGTCAGAGTCATGGAGATTATTTTTGAGGAAGTAACATGTGAGAAAGCGTTATGGAATTCCAATAGAGAATCACTTTTACATCATATTTAATAAATTGTGTGGATTGGGATGGCATTGTAACATCATGAAAATTTCAATATGTATAACAAATGAATATTCTTTATATAAAGTTTTTTTCATCATCTTCCCTGATAAAGTATGTTAGGACAGGGGTGTGGTGGTGTGCTTGTAAGCTTTTGATAAAGCTACTTTATAAAAAATAATGGCCATCAGTATTTCCTTTGGAATTAAGTAAATTAGTATGGTCCATGTGAAGGGATGATTTTGGGACACATGGAACTCTTCTATTAGTCCTTATGAATGTGACATTATCATCTCACATATTTGAGTCAGCCCTGTGTGAATTTAAAAATTGTAACTCGAGTTGAGAAGGGAATCAACCTTTGGGAGAGGAATCCTTATACTCCTTATTCCATCAATATAATAGTATTTACTTGTTTGATTCATCTCTATATTATTCATGTTATTCATTATTCTATATTTCCATTTATGAGTATAACATCCTTCATGGTTGTGCCTTCTCTGTGTTTGTATCCCGTAGAGTTTGACATACCATTTTATGTGCATAATTTGAGTGGACACTTTGGAAAGAAAAATTTTCCTTCTTCTTCTAAAGTTATAATTATTATGGTATAATAGAAATAAAAATATTCTTATATAGGAATCTACAAGGAGACTATCCTATGGTACACATGGAGACCATCCAGTAAAGCATCATGTCAGATTCATGGTGTTACATTTTGAGGAAGTAGAATTTGCATACATGTGGTGGAATTATAATGGATAATCATGTCTAAACATCTTTAATAAAGTATGTGGACAAGGTAGGTGGTAGAGAATCACAATAGTGGCATCATGTAGATTACATGAATCTCCTTTATGTAAAGTTGTGTTCATCATCATCCCTAATAAAGTATGTCGGGACAGGTGTGTGATGGAATGTCTCATAATTTTTTTTATAAAGATAATTTATCAAAAGAAGTGTCCATTAGTGTTTGATTTGGAATTGAGTAAAGTAGTCAAGTAAATGTGAATGGATATGGTTGGGACACATGGAACTTTGACATTGTCCATTGTGATTGCAACCCTATCACCTCATCTGTTTGAGTTGTCCCTACGTGAGTTTAAATATTATAACCTGGGTAAAAGATAGACTCAACCTTTGTGAGAGGAATACTTTTATTATTTGTTCCATAAATCTAAGATTAGTGAATCATTTGATTCATCTCTTTATTTTTCATGTTCTTTATTATTCTAGATAGGCCCATAATCAACAGGTCACCAACACTATACTTTCGTTTGTGCACATAACATCCTCATTAGTTTTACCTCCTTTTTTGTTGTATCCTTAGTATTATTAACATGGTTACAACATAAAATTTCATTCTTTACCACTAAATTCATATGACACTATATGGACCTATGATATCTCTATATCTTGTTAATAGAGATAATTCTCTATTGATTCCACTCTATGAGGAACCTCTTCATCAAAAATCTTGAGTCTATAAATTCTTCTAGATGAATTTCCATTGCAATTTCACTATGTGAGATTTTAATATTATATATTAGTTTTAAGCCAGGGGTTAATTTTTTTTATTATCATTTGTTTGGTGACTAGGAGTGATAAAAGTTCAAAAGACCTATCTCTTGTCCAGGTTTGAATTCATACAATGGATAAAATTTCTAGTTGAGTTATCTGTGGTAGGAATTGGTGTTGTTGGCATTACCTAGAGCTATAATGAAGTCATTCTAGAAAATATTATCTTAGTAGGATAATAGAATACCCAAAAAAGTCTTGAAGAATCCCCTAATTCCCTATTCCTTTCCTTTTAATAACTTTTCATGTAATCCTTTATAAACCTCTACCCCTTTTACATTTCCAAAAAAGAGATATCAGAGGTGTCTAAATAGTGTGTTGCTTCCAAAGTAGGAGTTACTTCATCTACCCATGGCATATCATCACTATTATACTTTATATTCCTCTCTTTACTCACCTTCTAAATATTCCTTAGATTATTTTATTTTGACATAGTTTTCTCAAAGATGTTCTTATAAATATCTATGATCTATAGGTTAGAATCATACACATTTATCTCCTAACTCATCTGGTTCAAGTACTTATATATCTCAATATCCTTCTGATTGGAAATCCAACTCATCAAAGGCATATCTAGATGAAATAGATATATCTAATCATGTCATGGTGAAACAACTTTTATAGGTGAATTATAAGCTGAAAAAATGAATTAAATGGAATCCCTATGATACCTATCAAATCCTAGAGTTGATTCTTTCAAAAATCTATTTAGTGGTAGAACTCTGATTTTCTTGAAGATATATAAAAGAAGAAACATCTAGTTTTTATCAAACTTAAGGAAAATATCAAGATCATATATTAAATAATTACCCATATTATAAGAAATTCGATAAAACTTCCATCAACAAAAAATTGGAGGATGAATAAAGAAATATAACCTTAACATTATATCCAGGGTAGAATCTAAGATTGAATAATTGGAAGAACTCATAAAAGATGGATTAGAGCATCTAAAAAATATCTCGATACACAAGATCCTCAATTCAATGAACCATCCCAGGTCAAACTATCTCATCACTCAATCTAGCCCGCCACAAGGCCTCAAACATGCCTCCTCATACACCAAAGTCTACCAATAAGCAGTGAGAGTCTACAAGATGTTGTGAGAAGACTATACCATATGGTTAGAGTGTAATAACATTGGGAAATAACCAAAATAATATACCAAGATAAACATTAGAGTACACATAATAAATAAAATAAATCAAATAATTCTTTAACAAATGGAATCCAACATACAAACCAAAAGTGGTAAAAACAAACAGCAGCCAGTCTCCCACTAGGCTGGCCACAAGAAAAAAAAAATAAACAAACTGAAAATAAATACAACCAGCATTGACAATGTTGATCTAAACAACATACCAAGTATCCCTAAAATTCAAGCTACACCAACATGATCCTAAGACTCCACATGAGTAGTTCTGTTCGATCAAGCAACACTAGGTCTCAACCCCAACCACTATGAAACATGTCCTCTAACCTGAAATCATACATCATTCCTACACACACATTGAGGTTCATGTATAGGGGGTGAGAAATAAATCTCAGTAGGCCACCCCTAATAGTGAACCTATAAATATGTTTTCATAACAAGTGTATACACATGTGATATGACCAACCTAGCTAAAAATTAATATCAACTGGAATAAAAGAAAAAACTGCATAAAAAGGGGGGAAACATAAAGAAAATAGCCAACTAGCAGGTTCTAGGCCAACACCTATAATAAATATACCCCCACTATGACCCTTTACAAAGGATTTATAGCACGTGGCTCACCCAACTACACAACAACCAATTCATCCTCCAGATCTACATAGTAGATCCAAGATGTATTAATGCAACAGGCATGAAAGATAGACCTCAGAGCATAACCATAGGCACCCACATGAACAACGCGCATCTATCAGGCACTAGGACTCTGATGAAATGATCAAATTTCCAATATATATCCACCACACACCTGAGAAACCATCCTTTCCTAAAAAGTACTACAGAATGAATCAGGCTCAAAATGAGAGCTCGACGGTACAAACCATCCCAGGGGATACCTTTGAACATGGGACTCACAGATTTACTATCCCAAGGGACACCATTCACCCACATTCCTAATAGATACATTTTAATAGGGGTCCCACTCTAGAAACTAGTAGTGCGAGAAGCATCGATGGCATATAATCCTTAACCAGGGAGAATACTCAACTATAGGGGTACACTCATTCAGATCATACATTAACTTCCTATTCCTATCTAAACAAAACCATCCAATGGAGGAGAGAACTAGATCAAAAATCAAGTCCAACACCCAATCCAAGATATCCCGAAGGCATCCTCCTTAAACCACAGTTCTGAGTAAAATTTGACTCAAACAACATGACCAATGACCAGTAGAACATGGGATGAACCAACCTCAAACCCACCATCCAAACAACTAATCTAGTAGCACCAATCTACTCTCAGCCAATAAAGCATAGGGATCCCATATAACCCTTCATCTTAGCATCCACCACAGGATATCCATGGACCTCCTTAAGACCAAACCAAACTCGGGGCCCACACAGTCCCCAAGGCCACAACACAAAGAGAGATCAACCGTGGGGATCCCCTACTGCACCCAAGTACTCAGTCCATGCTCATATAAATAGCCTCAACTAGCCCAAAATCCATAGAAAGGTCAAGTAACCCAATGAGGGTTTCCTCTAGCTCATTCAAAATCACGATACATTACTAATGCTGAAACATCACAAACTACCCTTAGCAGCCTCCAACTAATCCTCGATTAAAAATTTTCCCAACAACATCCAAGAGCATAATCTCACCAATAGGGGAATTCAAAATGGTCCACATGACCACCTTAAAATAAGGATACCCTTCACAATGTTTCCTCAGCACAATCCAAATAAAACATGCCATAAATGTAGCCTCAACCACCAACTATGGTCACTATTGATCACTAGATCAAAAACTAGTCCACAAGGGCATCCTAAAGAACCCTTCATGCTCATCTTGATATCATGATGGAAACCATCCAAAGGCGTTAACCCAGCCCAAAGGATCTAATACCTCTGGTCTCCAAACACAAAAGTTAAATCTCAAAAGCTCTAACCTTAAGAAACCAGTCCCAAAACACAGGTACAAACTAATATATCCCCAGAGATACTCCTTGATCATTCCTACTAAGATCCATTAAAAAAACCTCAAACAATAATTTATAATAGCCACAATTCACAACCAACAAATGATATCACACCCTCACATAGGTTTCACAACTCACAACCCAACCCCCAAGAGGAAACTGGAACCACCATAATAAATCCTCCTAATAAACTATCACATTCCAAAAAAACTATATATATGGTCTATGAACATTGAAAGGATATCACCATCATGATCTAAATGGAAAAACTCTTAGAATGTACTACTCACAATTCCAATTTTTTATTTGGGAAAAAACAGGTAAAAAGGACCATGTAAATAAAACTACACTATGTGCACTTTGGGTACATAGTGTGTACACATAGAGGTCCCCCCTGACCATGTTCCTTAGTCCACTCAGCATTTACTTTTACAAAGTACATGGTGTGCTCCTCCTAGAACATGACATATAACCCAGCCTGGGTACCTACCTGTGTACCTCATACCCACTCGGCGTGTACACCTCTAAACTAGATGGAGTGTATCACCTGAACATGACATGTTCCCCACATGGGGTCTCAATCCATACACCTGAACATATACCCCCACATAGGGTTTGACCATGTACTATACATGGCCACTGGCCATGTACCTCACCCAAGCTCTGGTCGTGTACCCTACACAACCATTTTCCCTCGGCACACCCCGAGCCACCACTACACAGTGTGTGACCCCAGTACATGAAATGTAGTCCCAAAAAATACATCTTCCTCAAATAGAAATAACACATGCTGTGTGTTTCTCTAAACTACATGTTGTGTACATTGTTTCCCCAAATGGGAAACCCCCAAAATTCCTAGAAACCCCTTTTTCTCCTTGAAAGCTACAGATCGACCCACTAGGGATCCCAAACAACCCATAAATAGTATTAAAACTTTAAAACTCTTAAAAAATAGATATTTCATCAAAAAAATAAAACAGGACTACCTTCGGGCAGAAACCACAAATGTTCTGGTTTGATCCATAATCCCCACCTGTCGCATGACGATCTGACGCGACTCGAGCTTCACGGAAGTGCCTCCTTTTCTTCCTCCTTCTATCTTATCTCTATAACCCTATATTGAAAAAAGACCCAAAATGGGGGAGACCCTCATGTGTACACAAGAATCCAAGGTAAAGAAAGAAGAAATAAAAAATAAAAAAAGAAAAGAAAAAGCAAAAGAAAAGGGGGCATGAACTCATCCATGACGCCCGATGTAAGGTTATGCCCCACCTAGGAAAAAACCCCATTATAGAATCAACAATAGAGATGGAATATAAATACAAAACTCTGTTTAAAATATACTACTAAACGAACATGCATGAATAAATTCATATTTAATTAATTAAATATTAACTATTCTACAAAAATTAGAACATCTTGGACTTCCACCAAACTCCTTTCCTAAGGTAAAAACCCTATTCTAGGACCAATAGAGTGGTTAGAAAAATTATCCAAGATCATATCATAGATGAAATTACTATTTTATCCCTAAACACTCCTGGGAACAAAAAGGTTCAAATTTACCCTGATTTTCACAACCCCTGATGATGTCATTTGTCATAAACTCCCCACCACAAACACTTCTCACCTTCAGAATCCTCAGAGGATAGATAGTAGTCATGCTCTCCCCAAAGAACTGGCACAAATGACACTATCTGGACCATCCAATGATCAATTTTATAGCTCCTAAAACTCTCTACAAAACAAGAGACATTAAACAGTGACTAATCTTATGCTCCCCACAACAGGATTATCCTTATCATCACCCCACTACCCAATGGAAAATCAAGCATCCCACGCTACATTTATCATTGAACGTAATGGATATACATGGCCAAACTACTCACTCCGGAGAACCATCACAAAACCCATAACCTCCACACTCAAAAAACCACTCAAACAAGGCTCACAACCACCAATATCCTACAGTGCACACCCCATCATAAGTATTTCCTTACTTTACTCCTCGAGCACACAAAAGGCAAAACTCATGTGGCCAATCCCTAAAGAAACTAGGCTAACTCGCCTAAAACCACTGACCACCCTCCACACGGGCATCAATTTAAAACCATAAGAATCTAACCATTCTCTCACCATGCTACCCAATGTGTAACCAAAATAAACAGGGCCACGGGTCCAACCAAACCTGGCCTCTCAAGTAATCCATGGGAAAAGGAGAACTCATAGTGCTCCACTTCTCAAAAACTAGGAATCCTCATGTCTAAAAACATCCTGGTGATAGAAAACCTCAACAGCCTCAATAAGGAAAAACATCCATGCCCACCCAAGCCATTAGTGATAGAATTAGCATGGGACCCACCGCATGGTCCAATAGATTACACGTGGAAAGAATATCTCTATCCCAAGAAACACAAACTTTATACTTTAAGATAACCACTAGATCCAGAAAAATCTTGCCCAAACCAAAGATCCCTTAGGAAGCCTTTCCCTCATCAATCCACTAACAGGGAACCCAAATCCCAAACTGGCCCACAAGGGTCCCCATGCATCCCTCATCAAAGGAACTACATCTTCATCACTATAAAACATCTTTCCATATGATCCACATGGACTATCACCGGAATAAAATATATAGTAAAACATTATAGATAGGAAGATGTCATGTGAATCCTACATGCCTAGAATGATACATGGAAATAGTCCTCTTACCCATAGGCCAAGATCCAAAAATTAGAATAAACCATAAATCCAACAACCCAAGTACATCACACTAGGTGAAATAATGGAACTATAAAAATAAATACCAATAATAGTGATCCCATGCCCTAGAAATTTAGACTTATTATTAGAAAAGGTGTTTGTGATGCACCAGTCTGATATTCCTCACATGTTCTGACACATTCCAATACCACCTATCTACCAACTCCCTAAATCACAAAACCAAACCTGGATTTGATACCATTTTTCAATGAACCAGACTAGGTTGACCTATCTTTTCACCTTATCTGGACCACCATAAGGCCTCAAGCGTGCCTCCACATACACCATAGGCTACTAATAAGAAATGAAGGTCTAAAATATGTTGTGAGGATACTATACCCTCTGATCATAGTGAAATAACATAGGAAAATAACAAAACTAATACATAGGGATAAACATTAGAGTAAGCATAATAAATAAACTGAAACAAATTATGCTATAACAAATTGAATGTATCATATCGACCCAAAGTTAGAAAAAAACAGTCGGTCACCCACTGGGCCAACCAAATATAAAAAATAAACAAACTGAAAATAAATACAATCGACTCTACATTAAATGCTAATATAAATATCATACTTGTTCTCCTTGATTATCTAGTTTTACTAGCTTGATCCTAAGACTCCACATGAGAAACTCCTCTCGATTAAGAAAAACTAGGTCTCGACCCCAACCACTATACAACTTGTGCTCCAACTTGAAAACAATAAATCAAGTCTGAATGCACACTGAGGTGAATGTACAGGGGGTGATAGATAAATATTAGTAGGCCACCCCAAATGATAAAACTATAAATCTACTATCATAACAAGTTCATGAACATGTGATATTCCCAGTATAACCAAAAACTAATAGTTTCTAGCATAAAATAAACAACTGCATAAAAAGGGGGCAACAAACACAATGAAAATAACCAACTAGTGGGCTCTAGAATAACATCCATAGTAAATATAACCCACTATGGACACTACCATAGGATTTAAAACATTTGGATCAACCATCCACATGACAACTGACACATATTCTAGATTTACACAAGAGGTCCAAGATGTATAAACACAACATGCATGAAAGTCGGATCCTAGGGCATAACCATAGGAATCCACACAAACAATGCGCATATATTGGGAACTAAGACTCATATGGAATGATCAAACTGGAGATAGATCTCCACCACAACCTAAGAAACCTTCATGTCCCAAAAAGTACTATAGAATTAATCAGGCTCTAGATGTAGGATTGATGGTACAAACCTTCCCAGGGGACACCTTTGAATGTGGGTATTATAGATGTACTTCCCTAGGGGACACCTTCTACCAATGATCCCAATAGATACACTATTCTAGGGGTCCCACTCTAGCATCCATGAGTGAAAGCAGCATCCACAACATATAACCTCTTACCAGGGAAAATACTCAACTAGAGGGGTGAACTCATCTAGATCATCCATTAGCTCCCTATACCCATTTAACCACAACCATCCAATAGAGGAGAGAATCAGATCACAACTCAGGGATAATTCCTTATCCAAGATATCACAAAGGTATCCTCCTTAAACCATAGTCATGAGAAGAAACTACCTCAAATAACATGACCAACAGTCAACATAATGTGGTACGAACCAACCTCAAACCCACCATCCAAGAAGCTAAAATATAAGCGTTGATATAATATCATCCAACAAAGCATGGGGATCCCATAGAATCCTATATCTCATCATCCACCATGGTCTCTCCATGACCTGCCTTAGGTTAAAACCAAACTTGGGGCTCACACAGTACATGGTGTCACAACATAAAGTTATTTCCACTATAGAACTCCCCTACTACACCTAATCACTTAGGCCATGCTCATAAAAACAAACTTAACTAAACTATAGTAGGACACCCTATAAGGGGTTCCTCTATCTCATCCAAAATAATGGGACATGCCCAATGATGAAACATCACAAATGACCCTCAGTGACCTCCAAATGATCCTCGATCAATAATGTGCCCAATGATATCCAAGAGGATAAGTCCACCAACTAGGGAATTCACAATAGTCCTCATGACCACATTAAAATTAGAAGACCCTCCATAAGGGTTCTTCAATATAAACTAAATAAAACATGCCATATAGGAAACATCAACTGCCAACTACGATAACCACTAATCACTAGATTAGAAACTATTCCACAAGCGCATCCTCAAGAGACCCTTAGACTCATCTAGGTAGCACAATAGAACCCATTTGTAACCACTATCCAAAGGTGTTAACCCATCTCAAAGGCTCCAACATCTATGGTCTCCAAACATATAAGCTAAACCAAAATAGCTCTAACCTAGAGCAACTGATACCAACACATAGGGACAAACCAAGATCTCCCCAAAGATTTTTCTTGATCCCTCCTACTGAAATTTGTATAAAATAACCTTGAACAACACTGGCTGGCATCCACAAGACAAAACCAACTAATGAGATGACACACTCACACGATCCTCACAGCTCACAACCCAACCACCATGAGGAAATTAAAACCACCACAAGAAATACTCCTACTAAACTCTCATATTCTAAAACACCATTTAGATGGTCTTTGAACACTTAAAGGATATCACCATCATTATCTACATGAAAAAATGCTCATAATAGATTACTCATAAATCCAATTATGACTCTGGGGTGAAAAATAGAAAAAATGGACCAAATATGAAAAAGTACACGGCATTCACCCTAGGTACACAATGTGTACCCATAGAGTTCCTCTTTAGCCATGTTCCTCAGGTCACTCAATATATACTTTTCCAAATTACATAGCATGTACCTCTTGGTACATGGAATCTAACCTAGCATGGGTACCTTCCCATGTACCTCAGCCCCACTTGGTGTGTACACCGCTAAAATACATGGAATGCATTGCTCATACATGATGTGTGCCCTACATGTGGTACATAGCTATGAACCCAGCCATGTACCCCCACATGGGGTCTAGCCACACACCATATAGGGGCACTAGCCATGTACCCTACACGGCCATGTTCCCCCAGCACACCCTGAGTCACCACTACACAATAGCTACCCCCATTACGTGGCGTTTAGTCCCAAAAACTTCATATCTTAATTGGAAGAACAAACAATATGTGTTCCTCTGAACTACATGTCATGTACACAGTTTCCTTGAATAGGAAACCCCCAAAACACCCTAAAACCCCCATTTTCTCCTCAAAAGTTATAGATCGACCCAATTGGGGTCCCAAAAAACCCATAAATAGGACTAAAACTTAAAAATTCTTAAACTATGGGGATTTTCATCAAAAAAGTAAAGTGGTCCTACCTCAAGGAAGAAACTACCGATGCTTTAGTCTAATCTGCAATCTGCGGCTGCCACACAATGATCCATCATGAACCAACCTCTATGGAGGCACCTCCTTATCTTCCTCTCCCTCTCTCAGATGGAGACCCTAAAGGGGGAGACCCTTGGGAATACATGAAAATCCAAGGTAAATAAAGAATAAAGAAAAAATGAAAAAAGAAAAGGAAAAGGAAAAGGAAAGAAAAAGTAAAGGGGGCCCAGGATCATCCCTAGTACCCGATGCAAGGTTATGCCTCACCTAGGAAAAAAAACCCATTCTTGACTCAATAGAAGAGACAAAATCTCAATACAATAATCCATTTAAAATATATGACCAAATGAACACATGAGAATAAATTAATATTTAATTTATTAAATATTAACTATTACAAGAAAATTAAAATGACTCATATTTCCACCAAACTCCTATCCTAGGGTAAACATGTTATTCAATGACCAATGTAGTGGTCATAAAAATTATCCAAGATCATATCATAAAATAAATTACTATTTTCCCCTAAACACTCCAAGGAATAAAAAGGTTCAAATTTCCTCTAATTTTCACAACCCATGATGAAGTAGGTTATCACACTCAATAATCATGCAAAGGATTGGTACAGATCAAAGAAATTAATATTAATGCATCTGATACTGCCTATTTGTCTAATATTACTAGATCCAACCAAATGAAGTAATAAACAACACCCTGTAAGATGAAGAGTCTATTATCTTAGGAAATATCATCATCCTTTGAAGAAAAAACAAAATCCAAGGCATCTCAACATGACCTAGAAAAACTAGAATAATATAATATTAATTCCTCATTTGAACAAGATCTGATACAGTTCTATCTTAATTATTCTTTTGTATAAGGTTCTTATGATTATATCATTGAGAAAGATATAATATATGCATTATCTAAATCTCCAAAACAGAATGAAGGTATTCAAAAGGATGATTCTTAGAAATCTCTACTTTATTAAGACACTCTTAAAAATATTGACACAGAAGATTATTTCAAATAAAATAATGTGGTTGAATATCAGCTTTTAATTTTGGAAAAGATCTACATTTACCCTTCAGATGGGATAAGACTATACCAATGGTGTAATTTTTTGATACTAGAGTTGCATAAATAATCATGAAGTTGAATATTCTCCTTGAAACTCTATAATAATCATGATATAGAACATTTTTTTATGATAATACATAAAATTTTTCCATATCAATGGTATTAAGCCCATTAATATTCAGATTTTTCTTCTTTATGGGATTAAACAACAAATTTATGGTTTTAAACTACTAAAAAAACACATTTTCATTAGTGTTGATATCCTTCACTCTTTAAAGAGTTTCTCATGGAATAAAAAGGATATTAGAATGGGAATCACATATTACCTTAGAAAAAGATTCTGAATCTTTATCCAATTGAGGTTCTGGGGTCCATGAGTGATGAATTGATCAATATATATTGTGTATAATCATATACATATTTCCTCAAGAAATGTGTTCATCCTTTATAGGAAAATATTTATTTCTTTATCACCCTTTCTTTTAAAAGGAATAAATATTTTAATCCCATGAAGGTGATTCAAAAAGGTATGAATCTTTATCTTCTTAAACATGATCCCAAAGAGGTTTACAATCTTCAATAACAAGTTATTATTGAAGCAACAAAATCCCATTTATCTTATAAATAATTTTATATAAACAATTTATTAGGAAAATTTTGGGGTAAGCTCTAGGTTATAGTTAACTAATAAACCCTCAATAATTTCCTTTAATATGATAAGTTTACTCTAACAAAATGGGAAACTCTTTTCCAAATTTTTCCCCAAGTCCAGGTTTTCTCAAAGTTTAATATCAAGGCTAGTTTTTGGAAACTTTGAATAATGAAAGAAGATAGACACAAGGAAACATTTTGTGTTTTGAGCCAACACTTCCATTGAAATTTATTACCTTTCAGCTTAAAAAATGTCTCATAATTATTCTATAAGGATATTTCAATAATATTTAAACTCTTCATGGAAAATTCCATTGTTTTTATTGATGATATACTTTTGTTTTATCCTATTATTTTTTTCATACCAAAATAATTATAATTGTGATGGAACGGGGCACATTTGTCTCACTAGAGGGTCCATTTAAATTATGAACATGAAATGGTATTCCAAACTCCCCCTCTAATAAAAAAGGATAAGAACATGTGTTTGTGATCCACCCCTAATAAAAAAAGGGTCATATTTCTAACCAAAATATTACTCTTCTAAGGAGGAGATATAGGATTTCTTCTTGAGATCGTGATCTTTTTATAGAGGCTTCAGTTGTCCATGATTATATTTTTTGATGCATGATTGATTATCCTAAATAAAATATTTAGAATAATTAACTGGATTTTTTCATGCGACTCTATTAGGATCAAGGAGCTAGTGTGATATTTCACTTGAATCGTGATTATTAATAACCCAAATATTATTTTTTCATCCGAAAAATTTTTAACCACTCTTTGTTCACATATAAAAAAATACTGGAGAGAAAAAATATATAATCTCTTAACTTTAATGGTACCATCAACTTCAAAAAAATATCACATGTCATTTGAGAATTTGAGGAGGAAAGATTGAATTCTATTAACTTCAATTGGCCAAGAATTTGGTTAGAGCTCCCATTTCCGAGATTTTATAGTTTAGAAGAGATTAATCTATTTATGTAGTGGTAAATATCATTTTTGTACTTGTTTCATCTAAAAATGTTCTAAATAGTAAAGAATCTATCCTCACTAAAATATAATACCAATCGTATAAATTTTATATAAATACTATAGGAAAAGGAATGCTACTTTTAGAAAATTAAAGAGGTAATCTGAATGATTCCTTATAATATCTAGGAAAGGATAAACTGGGTGAAAAGGAATCCTGAAGATAGGACCATCCTCAAGACAATATCTATTGATATAAATGTTTTGAAATTATAGAATATTTTGTGATCTTGAGCGATGTGAATATCAAGTAGAAAGTTATCCTAGGCAGAGTTTGTCAATAATAGTGGTTCAAGAGTGTATACTATAAGGAAAACCATTGTGATTGTTTTTTGAGATCTTTAAAATAAGTTAGGTTTAAAACTATTTTTTCCCTTGATGTGTATTTCTTAAAACTTCCACTGGGAAAAATAGTTTGACCATCTAATAAGTGGGGGTTGTGGTGCCACCTTCTTCTTGAATTGAAGCATCTGAGGGAAAACATACATTTCAATTTCAATTAAGAATTCTTGTCCAATGAGAATCATCTAGAACTTTTCAATCCCTCTTTTTACTATAAGGATTTTCTTGTATGTTGAATAATAATGAAACTCTCCATCTTTAAAAGCTCTTCTCTTATTGAAATAAATACATATTTTCCCCTTTTTATCATCTTTTAATATAGTTTCTCCCAAATATAGATCACAAGCATCTGTTTTTAGGATCCTCATATGCAAGATATATAGAAACCCATACTTTTCATACATAAATATTACATCTTATTAGATGAATATTTATTAAAACTCACAATAATTCATGCCTAATAACCATATAGTTTTAGTGCCTCTATAAACTTAGATACATAAACAACTGGTTCATAAAAATCTATATCATCTCACACTATGTTCTTCACATTTCGTACCCTTCTTATATATATCATACTTAAAACAATTATACATAACATGGGGAAAGTAAAACATAAGAAATGTTGAACTTGGATACTCAATAAGGGAAAACATGGTAGGTATTTATCAATTATCATATGTGATTATAAGATAATCATAAGGGTATGATAACATAATCAAGTTCATTTTCTTGATATAAAATATTAATACCCAAAAAATCTATATCATAAACTCTAAAATAAATCTATATCCATATGCAAGATAAATAATGGTGTTAAAGAAATAATCATCATTCAACAGTCATAACATGGTTATGTGGCATCATAAGCATAGGAAATCATAATATTGTGAACAAAGCTATTTTTAATCATGTCCTCACATAATATTGTGAGAAAATATATAAATAAATCATAATAATGCATAAAAATGTGAAAAAATATATTAAAAATCATGTCCATGCATGATTGTGTGAGAAAAGATAAAAATAAATCATACTCACACTTAAAAATGTGGACAAAGATATTTTAAATCACATCCACACTTATTGTCATCATCTCATGAGTTATCAATATCACATTACCTAATACATTTAAGGGATATAATTTTCCCAACTATCACATAATCAAAATCCATTAAAAATGTATTCCACAAGGTCATGAAAACATTTATCATCTCATTATAGATTAACCCATGAAAAATAAAAAAGGATTTTATCAATATTTAATCATCATAATCAATAACCATCTAGATAAAGAATAAGGATAGTATCATCGGATCATATCCCCGGTGAAATATAAGTAATATCAAAGATTATTATCACAGATGAAAAATTTATTTAAAAGATAACTAGAATATTTCTTGAGGAAAATACTCTTTTCATTTTGAAATCACTTATTTAAAATCTAAAATATGTCCAAAACATTAAGGAAAAATTTCTTTGAAAATAATTATGGAAAATATTAAATAAATCTTCAAAACATTGAGTGGACATGACGGTTGGAAATTTTATTCCTGTTTTAATCATTAAATAAATCTCATAATATGAAATAAATTCAAGTTTTTGGTTGATTTTGAGACCTTATCTCATATTTTTAACCTTTTTTACCCATTTTACCCTTATTGAGGTGATAAATATTTAATATAGTAACTATTCATAGTAATAAAAAATAAAAGAGATCTAATTGCAAAATTTTAACCTAAGAATTCCAAATATGGTATCCATTTTTCAATATTAAATCTATATAAGTGGAATAAATAAATTTTATTATAAATATGAAAAATTCAATGAAAAAATGTTTATAGAAAAATGTATTTTTAAGCATAAAAATTAACTTATATCAAAATCATGAATATTATTGATTCAAATAGAATCAATTAGATTATTATAAATAAAGTTGATCATATTTCACTTTAATATAAAATTATAAATAGAATGATACTTTTAAATAACTTTCTTTAATGAAAATAAATGACAGTAAATGAAAATCAGTATTTTTCACTTTTCACTAAAAAAGCAATTATTTCAGAAAAAAATCACCCTAATTTAATTTTGATATGAAGATTTTAAAAATTATGTTCATTTTATAAAATATAACTTCTAAAAGCTTCTGAAATTAATTATAATTCTCATGCACAAAATGTAGTAAAAATCATTTTTTAAGAAAATACATTTTATGAAGCATAAAATAACTTCACTAAAAATGAGTTCCTATTTCCTAAGAATTAATCAATACATTTTTATAAAGTAGGACCATTATAGATATATTTAATAATGTAGTTACTCATATTAGAACTCATAAATTCAATGGATAGGTTATAAAAGGAACATTTAAAAAAATATTTTTTTGTAATATAACTCAATTTTCTTAAAGATCAGTGTTTCACGTTAATAAATACATCGAGATTATTATTATTTTAAACAAAATTTTCATGGTGTTACATTCTCCCCTATGAATAAATTTCACCCTTGTAATTTTATATTAGTCATCAAAGGTTCAATATTTTAAAATACCTTTTTTGAAAACCCGCATCATACAGATGGATAATAAAACGTCATTTGAAAAGGGGAAGCAAGAAACATGAAGGTTACCTAAAATAACATGTAATTGGGTTCCCATACAAGGAGAAAATTGGTGGTAAGTTAAAATATATAAATTTTGGAGAAAACTAATGTCTAAGTACTAATAAATATTTATATAGAAGAAAGTTAATGATTGAAAAAACATAAATCGGTGAGGGGTGAAAAGACTATCAATTTATCATAAATGAAGGTAAAATGATAAATTTTTTATTTTAAGATCCATTTTCTAAATTTGAGGGATTATTTTACACTAAAGAAATATAATATGATAAAATACAATTACTTTATATTTTTTTATCTCAAAAACACAATTTCATCCTTTGGTTGTGCTTCGATCAATTTTCACTCAATCTCTTACTATATGAAATGAATACTCAAGATGGATTTTTCAGGCCTGAATCATTAAAATTAAATTTTAATGGATTGTAAGATCCATAAAATAATTATAATTCATTCCTTATATCTCTAAATATTTACCAAAACCAAAAATGGATAGCACAAGTTATCCTATATAGATAAATATAACATATTAATCTCTAAAAACTCAATAATAAAACCAAAAGTTCAACTTAATCCATTCCATAAATAGTAAACCTTGAGACTGATAAAAAATATATATAGGAAAAATTCAAAACCTAAATATATGAAAGATTTGATCACATTTTTTTTCAAGGTCAACTTTAACATTTATCCTCAAATAACATAAAGTAGCTCAAAATGTCACATACCAAATATGTGAATACCTTGATCGTGTATTCTCTTAAAACATGATAATAACCTAAATCACCATAAAAATTTAATGAACAAAATATATGCTTTCAAAAATTAACACTATCCAAATTCCTCAAATAAAATCAAAGACTATTGAATATATTCCATAAATCAAAAAATTCAATAAAATTACTTAAAGATAAACTAAATCACTTTATCATCAAATCACTAACAAATTTCAAGGTCATCAATAATATCCCATTTAATTTATCAATTTATATCATCTCTTTAAATGAAATAAACATTATTATTTCAACATAAAGCACATATTAAGGTTTATATTTCTCTTAATAATGTGTTTTCCATAAAATATCACCTTACCACTAAATCAATTTTCTAGGTTATCAATGCCATTATGCATATGATTTAAAATAATCAATGAAAAACTTATATAGAATAATAATTATATGTTTATTGATTATTATAACTATAACATAATTTATAAAACAATTATACCACATAATTATTGAATCCTAAGGCATAAACACTTTAATCATTCCACTTCAATGATTGGCATAACATAGGTCCTTCCTTGGTATAGGAGTTAACCTTTGGATTAAGGCATTGAATTGGATAATGACCAAGTTCCCAATATATAAGACATAGAATTCCTTGGAAAGTAATTGCTTTATTCCCTTTATTTCCATACAAAAAACATCATCCATTACTTTAAGATATTCTCTTGGGTGATTATCCACACATTCTTGACATGACTAAAATTGAACTTCATTTACTCCATGATCATTGCCACCCAAAATTACATAAAATTACATTTTACTCTTATTTTATGTGTTAGGAAACTCACATATGTTTATTTTATTAATAATATATTGTGATAGTTTAATAGGAATAATCATAAGGTTTCACCTTCCAATTCCCCTGTCATTCAATTTCTTAGTAAGAAAATAATTTCATTGTGTATCACATTCATTTTTAACTCGATTCCTCATCATTATATCCATTGAATAAAACCAAAAAACATAGTGTGAGAAACAATAATCAGATAGAGTCATCATATAATCATGAAAAATAATTTATAGGATGTCTAGATCCTGAAACCTTATTTTCAACCTATGAAACCTTAGTTTTAACCTACGTTTTTCATGGTAATCATTTATTCAAATACTTCATAATGGTTTATAAATAAAATATGAATTAAAACAATAATATACCCTAGGTGTATCAAACCAGGTGAGAAGTAAGTTCACATTCACTGTGCACTATAATGATGGTTGATATATACTCAACCTACTCTTTTCTGGTCTATTACCCCTAGATGAATCTATGCCAAAACGACATCCCATTATAGTATCTTGACATGGATATATTTCTAGGAAAACCACATCATCTCTACCTTACCAAAATTTTAGGATGTTATCTTTTATGTAGGATCATCACTAGGGTTTTATAACCTTAATCACCATATATTAACTAAACCCTGCTCTGATACTAAGTATAGAAACCCATAAATTTCATACATAAATATTATATATTATTAGATGAATATTCATTACAACTTATAATAATACATTCCCAATAATTGTATAGGTTTATTTTATTTGGAAACTTAGATGCATAAAAAATAGTTTATAAAAACGTACATCATATTTGACTATGTTATTCGTATTTTATACCCTTCTTAGTAATATCATACTTAAAACCTTTCTTCATAACCAAGGGAAAGGAAAACATAACAGGGTGAGCTCAGATGCTCAGTTTGGAAAAATATGAGAGAGATATATTAATGATTATATATAAGAATAAGATAATAATAAGGGTATGATAACATAATAAATTTCACGTTATAAATATAAAATATTCATACATATAAAATTTATATCATAAACTTAAAAATCAATTCATATCCAGGCACATGATTAATTAGGGTGTCAAAGCAGTAATCATCATTCAAAAATCATAACATGGGAATGTGGCATCGTAATCATAGGAAATCATAATCTTGTTAAAAAAATATATTTTTAAATCATTTTTAGGAATAATATTGTGTGAACTATAAAGAAATCATACAAATTTATCAAAACGTGAACAAATATATTCACAATCAAGTCCATGCATAATCTTGTGTGCAAATCTAGAAAGTAATCATACTTACACATCAAAATGTGAACAAAGTTATTTAAAATTATGTCCATGATTACCATAATCATTTATTTAGATATAAAAATCATATTACCCAATGAATTGGAGGTATATAATGTACATGACCATCATATAATCAAAATACATTAAAATATATGCCACAAGGTCATGAAAAAATTCATCATCTCATCAAAGATTAACCCATGAAAAAGAAAATGGATTTCATAAATATTCCATCATTATAATCAATAAAAATCCAAATAAATAATAAGTATGGTATCATTGGATCATATCCTTAGTGAAATATATGTAACATCAAAGGATGTTATCATAGATGAAAAATTCATTTAAAAGATCACCAAAATATTTCTTGAGGAAAATACCCTTTTCATTTTTAAATCACTTATTAAAAATATAAAATATTTCCAAAATATTAAGGGAAAATTTTTATTTGAAAATAAACATAGAAAATTTTAAAGGAATATTCAAAACATTGAGTGTTCATGAAGGTGGTAAATTCTGCTCATGTTGTAATCATTAAAACAAATATTTTCTAAAAAAGTGAATATAAAGTTGGTTTTTCTTAAAAAAAATTATTGATATTTTTAAGTACCAAAGAGAATAAAATGGTAATAAACTTAAAAATTTCAGAAATAAATACATTAAAATAAAAATTAAATGGTTTTTCATATATGGATCATTCCTTGATGAAAATTCAATCATAAAAAATCCCGATTAAAATGAGATTGAAACATAAATCCCTTACCACAAGTCTTATCACACTTCATATGTGTTCAAACATAATTTATAATAAATATAGATTTATTATAGATTTATTATAAATATATTATAGAACCATATTCATTCATAAGTTACTATGTATCATTCCTTTATAATTTCTAATTATCATTTTATTAATAATTTTTTTATTAAATTAAACATTGAAGTGATAATTGTTACATTTTCCGCGTATGTTCCAGTTCAATGGTTCTTTTAATTGAACCTTCATCATGATTTAATTATCTAAAAAATATTAATCATGAAATAATTATCATATTTATTAATTTTATACACTTTTATAATTATTTATATAAATTAGTGATGAAAAATGAATTGCATCACTTTGCAGAGATGGCAGTATGTACATACGAATGAGTGATGTTTCCACTTTTTGATGGTTGAAATGAAATAATAATTCACCTTTATATAATCATTATTATATCATAAATATAATATATATTCATTAAATCAATCCTTATTACCATCCGTGTAAATATTAAATGAAAACAAAATCACATAGATTCGTGGAGGTGGTAGCCCACACATACGTAAAAGCAACCTGATCACTTTCCAAAGGATGTAAAGGTAAGAAGTTAGATAAGCTATTATAATTACAGAAGAATAATTATATTATAAATATCATATATAAACTTTAAATCCATCATAACAACCAACCATGAATTATGGTGATAGAAAATTAATCGTATTGCTATGTGGAGGTAGTAGTCCACAAGTACGCATGAACAATACTTTAATTTCCCATTTATTAGAAAGGAGGGCGGATAATGGTGGTTACATAATCATAATAGAAATTAATTATATTTAGTATACCAATTTTATTATTTTATGATGAATACCATATATTTAGAGTAGTTATAAGAAGAAATAAATTGAAAGAGATCGGGTATGACATTACATCTTCTTTGATAGACCTCCTTTAGATACCTTCTTAAGGGTCCTTGGAATGTTATTTTAAGAATACCAACACCTTTAGTTCCTATAAAGGGAAGTTTATAAGATAAATTTTTAGGTTTTGGTAAAAATAAATGGTTCAAATTATTTCAAATAAGATAAGTGAGGGGTGTCCTTTTATAAGTGAAGGAAAGGACACACATGAAATTAATAAAAATATTTAAATATAGTAAATTAATTTTTATGATAAAGTGGAAAAAATTGGCCAAAATTTTGAATCTAAGATATTATATGATTGAAATAGCCTTAAAAAATAAAATTTGTATGAAGTGATATTTTGAACCTTATCTTTTGTTTTAACCCTTTTGTTAGCCAATTTTAACCTTCACCATGGTAACAAATTTTCAATATTAAAGGGTTATAATTTTGCTTATAAAGTAAAAATTGGCTCATAAATGGACAAGGTATAATATTTTAGACTATTTAGCATCATAATTTTCCTCTTTCAAGTTTTTATGATTTTTATATAATTTAATAAAATAATATTTAACATAAAATACTATAAAAATCATTTTAAGAACTATTCACACATTTTGACTTTAAAGACACTAAGATAGGTACGAAATCAGAATCTTAACTCTTTAAACATTAATTATACATTATTTTTAACCATAAGATTCGTGTGAAATTATAATTAATCGAAAATATATTACTTTTGATGTTTTAAAAATCATTTACTTTGATTTTTATACTACTTTCACAAGCATTGTGTCAGCAGTGTGTCAGCATTTAAGGTAATTATACCATTAATAAAATTAAAAATAAATTAAAATAATAAAAATAAATTAATAATGTCAAAAAAATTATATTAATTCATAAAATCTTATTATCCCTATGTGAATGACCGTGCTATCGTGACATGTCAAATTGATTATGGTGTTAAGGTTGATTTATAGTATAGGGTAGACCCTAGGTCATCTCTCAAGGAGCATTGATAGGTTTAGAGTATGTGTTTTTAATAAAAAGTACTAAAAATGGGGTTGATTTTGAAAATAGTTTAAAGAAAATAACTTAACTTAAAGAGTTTAATAGTTAATAAATTAAGGTGGTGTTTTAAGAATTATTAGAGAAGTATATCATTTCAAGTTCACTACACATCTTGGATAGTTCATTGTTCTAAAAATTTCACATGGTTTTGTATAATTCTTTGGTTGAGGGTTTTCAAGATCTTGATTCCCCTCTTACCCCTTAAAATGATGCACAAAGAAAAAACCCTTAACATAGCGATCGTGTTGTCAAGTTTTGGTCTTCAATCATAGAACCAAGGATACCAAAGCATACTGAAATATCATATATGTGTGAGAGAGAAAAGATTATTGTGTTGTTCAATCGGAAAATCCCAAGATTCCCACTTGAAATATCAACCCAATCAGTGTTGAAATAAAAAGTGTTTTACTTAATTATATCAAAGAAATGAAATCAGGGGATAAGCATGTCAAGATAAGAAATGAGTGAAATATTTAACACAAAAATTACACAAAACCAGTAGAATAACTAGTTCTAGAACTCCCTCCCAAGTGTGTGTAGCTCCCTCAAAATGATCATCCACCATTTATCTTGCCAGTGAGGGGAGGAGGAGGCTCGGGTGGAACTTCACCTTCATCCTTGATCCCTCTATGAGGATAGGGGACTCAAAAAATTCTTGGATGAGGATAGGAATCCTTTGAGTCTCCAAAATACTAGATTTGTTCCTCCTGTTTTAACTTACAAATGAAGAGCCTAAGATGCCAATTTATAAGAAATGTGGAAGGTGGTTTTTTGCACATAGATTTATTAAAACCACTTGGAACATGGTTTTAGACCTCCATAAAGCCTTATCTCACTTTGGAGAAAATTAAAAGGTTGTATCCTTACCTCATGAATATTTCCATGGAAATTTTGGCTTCATTTGGACACCTACAACTCTAGATATGGACAGATCATAGTACACCACTTTTGACTTCGTGCAAATTCGGTGTGCTGGATAGATCAGATAGGTTGGGCCACTTAATGGATGAATTTGTCTTGTGTTCATTAATATGAAATGTATCCCAATTAATTTTAGACTATCCCACAAAATATCATCCCATTTGGTGCATGTTTTAGTAGTAGTATTTGGTTGAGTCCACTAGTGTGATCGGATCCTACGCAGTTTGGGCCATTTTTCTTGAACTTCATCATGGGACCTCCAAATCACCTCCACCTTTAATGAAATTATCAAAACAAATAAAATTTCCCTTTTTAAAAGTGATAAAACAAAATAATGGAATCAAACATGAAGTGAAATTTGTTATTATTTTTATAATTTTCAATACAAAACTAGTTTATCACAGTGGTGTTAGGGTGAAAATGAAACAGTGAGTCGCGGTGCGATCACACCCCCACGCCTAAACATTTTCACTCCTAAGAAAATTCAATTTTAAAAAAATTATGTATGTAGATATTTCCAAATTTATAAATATTTAACATTCAATAAAACTTTAATTCCTAATAGAAATGTGACCAAAGAAAAAATCACACCGAGGAGTTATTCTCAGTGAGCATGGAAAAAAACATCTCACAAATTGTATCCAAACGAAATTACAAGAGATGCATGATACCAATTAAAGAAAATAATTCAAAATTTAATCATATCACTAACTCTTCATATGTGTGTGTGGAAACCATTTCATGTTATTCTTTCCACTTTATATCAAGTAAATATAAGTTATCTTAAAAAAATTCTACTTACATGATCCTTTTCACTGTACTTTCCCTACATCCTTTTCAATCAAATTCCATGACCCACTCACTTAAGAATTAACAGAAATCAAACCATAAGCTCCCAACCTAGATATCCCCATATTTTGTGCATTTCATCACTCCCCTCATTTATTATTTTTTTCAAAAGCTTCACTTGGAACAAATCTCACACTTTTCTCCCAACTCTTGTTTGATCTCCTCACGACACTAATTATAATAGTTATAATAAGATCAAAAGTTGAAAAAGGGTGGTTTTTGACCTGGCCAAAACACAACCCTTTTTTTGTTTTTTTAGGGCGTACAATAGTCAAATAATAGTTAAACATGCATAGGTCAATCTGGTACAGTAATGAAATAGATCGGATAAGGAACGAACGTATTGAAAAATGATTTTTGAAAGTATAGAAAAATCAACCTAAGTTATATTTACCTTCCATTAAGTAAGAAATTTTTATAATTCATGGTTGGGTGCAAATATGTGTGGATAAATTAAGTGACACAATTTCCTTTAAACTATTCACAAATAAGGGCACCATTCTTATCAAAGGTTTCAAAATGATACAACCATTTATATCATCAACAAACAAACAAATTTCAAAATAAATTCATACCACAGTATTGAATTCTTGTTGAAATGAACATTTCATCATAATTTTTTTTTAATGTTAAAACAACATGAAATATATAAATTCTGCATGAATTTTAAATAACTTCCATGATTAAATGGGAATCATTTTCTATGATAAAGTGGGAATAAAAAATTAATATTCTAGAACAACTATGAGGGTGAGGGAAAGGGGGAAAGTAAAAATACAATTCAGTATGCTAAAAAGAAATAAATAATAAAGATGATGAAAATTCCTAACTAACCCAGGAATATACCCATGCCCCCACACCTAGTGTGTGCAGTTTCCTCACTGTAATAAAATAGAATGTGGGAAGGAAGGATAAAACCTAGTGGGTATCATTCAAAGATTTCTTCTTGAACTTGGAGTTCCTCCATCGAGGAATCTGGAATGGCTTCACGGTAGTGATTTAGCCGTTTCCAATTGACAGTGAAGGTTTTCTTGGTTTCTTCATTTTTAACCTGAAAAAAAAACCAAATGGAGAGACATTAGTAATAGTGTATGGGTCAAACCAGTGGGAACGAAGCTTACTTGGATGCAACTTCAGCCTTGCATTGTAAAGGAGGACCTTCTACCCAATATGTAAATGACGATGAAGGATGAGGTGGTCGTGGGCAGCCTTGGTTTACTCCTTATAAATCCAGGAGTTCTCATATGAATATCTTCTCATTTCCTTTAGCTCATGAATCTGAAACTTCCTTTGAGCACCTACACCAGAAAGATTAGAATTGCATTGTTTAATGGCCCAGTAGGTCGGGTTCTCTATCTCAATAGGGAGGTGACAACTCTTTCCAAAAACAAGCCTATATGGTGACATTCCAATGTGATTTTTAAAGGTAGTATGGTAATCCCATGATGAATCATCGAGTCTAAGACTCCAATGTTTTCTGTTGGGTTTAACCATTTTTTGAAGAATTTGTTTTACCTATCTATTCGACACCTCTACTTGACCATTGGTCTATGGGTGATAAGCAGTAGACACTCGATGTCCGACCCCGTACCGATACAAAAGATATTGCATTGTTTGGTTACAGAAATGACAACCCTAGTCACTGATGATAAACCTAGGTAATTCAAACCTACAGAAGATTTTAGTTCTCAGAAATCCCACAACTACCTTAGAATCATTAGTCCTTGTAGCTCGTTCCTCTACCCATTTTGAAACATAATCCACTGCTAAAAGAATGTAAAGGTTCCCAAATGAATTGGGGAATGGTCCCATAAATTCAATGCCCCAAATATCAAAAATGTCATGGAAGAGAAAGGGTTTTTGTGGAATTTCATTTCTTTTAAATACATTCCTCATTCTTTAACAGTGACGACAAGATTTAAAGAAATCATGGGCATCCTAAAAAAGTGTTGTCCAAAAGAGACTAGAATCAAGGACCTTGCGAGTGGTCTGTTGGGGACCAAAGTGGCACCCACAAGTAAGAGTATGTAAGAACCTAAGGACAGACTGAAACTTGCTATCGGGAACACAAGGCATATGGACTTGATCACTACATGTGTGCCAAAGGTAGGGGTCATCCCAAATGTACCAACGTGACTCATGTTTTAGACAGTCATCCTGGTTTTTTATAAATCATTATGAATGCAAGATGCTACCAAATAGTTTACAATTTTAGCATACCAAGGAATAACATCTTGCACTCAGTATAGTTTCTCATCAGGAAACATGTCTTTTATGGGAATACAGGGGGATGATTAAATGTATGAGGATGGTGAATCCTACTGATATGGTCAGCCACCACATTCTATGCTCCTTTTTTATCTCTAATTTATAAATTGAATTCCTGAAGGAGGAGCATCTAGAGAATGAGACGTTGTTTGGATTCTGGTTTCTTAAGGAGATACGTAGGGCTTCATGGTCTGAGAACATAATGAATTTGGACCCTAAAATATACAACCTAAATTTATCCAAGTAAAACACAATGGAAAGAAATTCTTTTTTAGTTTTTGTGTAGTTTTCTTGGGCAGGGTCCAGTGTACATGAGGCATAGGCAATGACATGTGGATCTCGATCGACCCTTTGTGATAAGACTTCCCCAACTGCATAGTTATAAGCATCACAAATGAGCTCAAATGGTAAATCCCACTAAGGTATTTGGATTACTAGGGGTGACATGAGACTCCATTTTAACTTATTAAAAGCTTCCTCACATTATTTATCAAAAAAGAATCTTTTTCTTTTTGGAGTAATCGGGAGAGGGGAGTGAAATTTTACTAAAGTCACGAATGAAATGATGGTAAAATCCAACATGACCTAGGAAATACAGCACATCCCATACATTTTTGGGGAATGGTAGGGAAGAAATAACATCCACTTTTGATTTATCTACTTGGATACCATCCCCATAAGTGACATGTTCCAAAACTATACCTTTTCGCACCATGAAATGGAATTTATCATAATTTAATACAAGATTCTTTTCAATACAGCAATGTAGGACTGAACCATGACTACTCAAACATTCATCAAAAGAGGATTCATAAACAGTGAAATCATCCATGAATACTTCCATGAAATTCTGTAGGTAATCCTAAAAAATACTAACCATGCATCGCTGCAAATTACCTGGAGCATTGCACAAACCAAATGACATCCTTCTATATACAAATGTTATGGGGCAAGTGAAGGTTGTCTTTTCTTGATCCTCATGGAAAATATGGATCTGAAAGTATCTAGAATACCCATCAAGAAAATAGTAATGGGACTTTTCTACTAGATTCTCTAGAATCTGGTCAATGAATGGAAATGGGAAATGGTCCTTCCTAGTGTGTTGGTTTAATCAGTGATAGTCTATATAGACACGCCAATTATTCTGCACATTAGTTAGAACCAATTCATTATTTTTATTTTTAATTACTATAAGACCAGTTTTTTAGGAACTAATTGAATGGGAATGGAACGTTGGCTATTAGATATGGGGTAAATGATTCCAGCATCCAATAATTTTGTTACTTCATTTTTAACTACATCTAAGAGGTTTGGGTTCAGTCGACGTTGTGCCTACCTCACTGGTTTAGGCTCATCATTTAACAAAATATGATGTGTAAAAACTGAAGGGATAATACCAGGAATGTCTAAAAGTGTCCATCCTAATTCTTTTTTATACTCCCTCAAAATTTCAAGTATTTTCAATTCATGCTCATGAGGTAGTGAACTAGTAATGATGATGGGAATCTTGTTTCCATTTTCAAGATATGAATATTTTAAATCTTGAGGAAATTATTTTTGTTCCAATTTAGGGGTAATTTGGATTAATGGGAGTGTGTGTGAAACTGAGAGGTCACTAATCTCATCCAAATACTCAATGGTATCATCCTCATATAATGAATGAGCTTTTATAAGCTTAGCGGTATCATTTATGTTCATGTGATCCTTAGTGTTCAAGAAATCATCAATTAATAAACATGCATGGAATTTTTCTAATCTACTACAACAATAATTGCATGACTCATTTCCTAGAATTTCAATAAATGAAGAAAACTTAAAAAGGGGGGCAGGGGAATAAAAAGAAGTTTTTTCAAGGGAAGGGAGTACATCAATTGAATTAACAGAGAGATAAGAATGTTCTTCTGAGGGGTGATTCATGGAATCAAGGACGTTAAAATGTACTATGTCACCACCAAATTCCATATATAATGTACCATTATGGTAATTAATTATGGTTTTGGAGATTTTAAAGAAGTATCTCCCCAATATAATTAGGGTATGTCCATTCATCCTATCATCTTCTATTTTTAGCACAAAAAAATCAGCAGGAAAAATTAAATTTTTCACCCTCACAAGAAAAACCTCTAACACACCAGAAGGGTGTGTTGTACTCCTATTTTCTACTTAAAAAACTATTCTAGTGGTCTTCATTTCACCAACTATAATGAAGAGTAAATTGAGTAAGGAATCACATTAATAGAGGATCCCAAATAAAGAATAGCATTAGAAAAAGAATACTCCCCTATGGTGCACGGAATTGAGAATGTTCCAGGATCATTACATTTAGTGGGAAGTAATGGATCTATCAATGCTGAGACGTTCCTCCCCAAGCTCACCTTTTCATCTCCATGAATTTACCTTCAATGTGTACACATCTCCTTTAGAAACTTGGCGTATCGTGGAATTTGCTTCATGGCATCAATCAAGGGGATGTTGACCTGCACTTTTTTGAAAGTTTCCAAGATTTATTTATCAAGTTTAGTTTCCTTTTGTTTTCATGTTTAGGTGTCCCTTTGGGAAAATAGAAGATGAATATATGGGATAAGTGACTCATCAACAGACACACTCTTTCCTTTGGAAGATCTTCTCTCAGGACAAGTATTTTCAACATTTGTATTTATTTCAACAGTTGGGATAGTGTTTTTCTCAGGAGGGGATGACTCTAATGGAGGGTTAATTTGGGTTTTAGGTTTTTTCCCACTTCTAAGGGTGATGGAACTAACATTTCCCTTATCCTTAGGGTTAACTACTAGTTGAGAGGTTAGTTTACCTGACCCATGACTTTGGATTTCCCCCATAGAGTTATTTAGTTAGCCTAATTGGGTTTTTAGGTCTTGTATGGTTGCCTGTGTAGTTTGTTTGAATTGTAGATTATTTTCAGCCATTTGTTTCATCATGTATTCAAGGCTAGGATCATCTTTTGTAGGGGGTTGTTGTAAAGGTCTTTGTGGTGGTTGGGTATTTCTAGGTGGTGGTGGCGGGTGACTACTCTGCCTCGGTTGATTCCATTGTTGTTGAGGTTAGTTTGAATACCCTAGTTTCCTATAAGATTGGTTTTATTTCCACCCAGGGTTGGATGGATATTAAGGTTATTTCCTAAAGGGTTGGTTATAGGGGAGGCCTGGAAAGATTACCTCACAACTCTCAGAAGTTTCTCTTAATTGAGGACACTGTTCAGAGTAGTGGGTATCAGAAGAGCATATACCATAACGTATGGGAGGAGGAGATTGGGATTTTCCTTGGGAAATAGTGAGTTGAAGAAGAAGGGTACTTACCTCTTCAAAATTTGTGTCCACCTTCTTCTCGAATTCGGTATATTGCACCTCATGGATACCTCGAATGGGTACACTAGATTGTGAACTAAATTACTAAGTGTTTTGTGCCATGTTCTCAATTAGGGTTATTACAGAAATTGGTGTCTTATCAACTAGTGCACCACCTACAGTAGCATCAATCATGTTTCTATCAATAGGAATTAACCCTTCATAAAAATACTGAATTAAAAGTTTATCACTTATTTGGTGGTGTGGACAACTTGAACATAACCTTTTAAATCATTCCCAATATTCATGTAATGTTTCCCCTTGCAATTATATTATACCACAAATTTCTTTCCTTATATTTTCAGTTTGAGAGGTTGGGAAAAAAATTTCAAGAAAAAGACATTTCATGTCTGCCCAGCCTCTAATTGGTGAATTAACATAGTAAAGTCAATCTTTTGCGGTATATTCTAATAATAAAGGGAATGCCCTTATCTTTACTTATTCTTCATCCACATTTATAGGTTTTAATGTAGAACACATAGTATGAAATTATCTTAAGTGCTTATGTATATCTTCTCCAGTGAGTCCATGAAATCTTGGTAATAAGTGAGTTAGATTGGATTTTATTTCAAAATTAGGTGCCTCACCTTTTATTTGAATATAGGTGGGTTGGATATCAACATCAGGTGAGGCTATTTATTTTAATGTTTGGTTATTTTTAGCCATTTTATACTCATTAATTTCAGGTTCTAATTTGGTTTCAGAAGAACATTTATTTTGAAAAGTCTCAAGTTATGGTGTGTCCTCCTTCAAAGGGTTGTCTTGTGCATCTCGGGGTCGCTGACGTAAGATCCTCTCCAGTTCGGGTTCAAAAGGTGGTAAATATCCCAGATTAGAATGCGTCATGCACAAAACCTACACAATAAATAAATCAGAACACAAAAATATTTGTAAATTTATAATATAAAATAAATAAATATTCATAAAATTTACAAAAATGTTATCAAAAACACACACTAAAAACCAAAGTGCTCCCCGGAAATGGTGCCAAAATTTAACCACACTGTCATGACATGTCAAATTTATTATGATTTTAAGGTTGATTTATAGTATAGGGGAAACACTAGGTCATCTCTCAAGGAGAGTTGATAGGTTTAGATTATGCATTTTTAATAATAAGTACTAAAAAGGGGGTGATTTTGAAAATAGTTTAAAGAAAATAACTTAACTTAATGAGTTTAATAGTTGATAGATTAAGGTGGTGTTTTAATAATTATTAGGGAAGTATATCATTTCAAGTTCACTAAAAATCTTTTATAGTTCATTTTTATGAAAATTTCACATGGTTTTGTTTAATTCTTTGGTTTAGGTTTATCAAGATGTTGATTCCCCTCTTACCCCTTAAAATAATGCACAAAGAAGAAACCCTTGACACATCGATCGTGTTGTCAAGGTTTGGTCCTCAATCATAGAACAAGGGATTCCAAAGCATACTAAAATCTCATATATGTGTGAGAGAGAAAGTATGCATGTGTTTTACAATCGGAACAACCCAATATTCACACTTGAAATCTCAACCCAGTCGGTGTTGAAATAAAAAGTGTTTCACTTAATTATATCAAAGAAATTCAATAATGGGATAAGCATGTCAAGATAAGAAATAAGTGAAATATTTAACACAAAAAATTACACAAAACTAGTAGAATAACTAGTGTTGTAACTCCCTCTCAATTGTGTGTAGATCCCTCTAAATGATCTTCCACCATTTAGCTCTCCATCGAGAGGAGGAGGAGGCTCGAGTGGAAGTTCCCCTTCATCCTTGATCCCCCTATGAGGATAGGGGCCTACAAAACTTCTTGGATGAGGAGAGGACTCCTTTGAGACTCAAAAATACTAGATATTTTCCTACTAGACGAATTTACAAATAAATATCCCATGGTTCCAATTTATAAGAAATGTAAAAGGTGGTTTTGGACACAAAGATTTCTTAAAAACACTTAGAACATGATTTTTGACCTCCAAAAAAGCCTAATATCACTTTGTTTAAAATTAAAAAGTTTTATCCCAACATCATAAATATCTCAATTAAAAGTTTGGCTTCATTTGGACACATACAACTCGAGAATATGGACAAATCATAGCACACCACTTTTGACTTCATGCAAATTCAGTGTTTTGGAAAGATCAGGTCGGTTGGGCCACTTAATGGTATATTTTTTCTCAGATTCCTTCATATGAAATGTAACCCAATGAATTTGGGACCAAACCACAAAATATCAGCTCATTTTAATGCATGTTTTAGTATCAGTGTTTGGTTGAGTCCACTGGTGTGCTCGGATCCTGCACAGTTTGGGCCATTTTTCTTGAACTTCATCATAGACCCTCCAAATCACCTCCACCTTCAATGAAATTATCAAAACAAATAACATTTCCCTTTTAAACATTAATAAACACAAAATAATAGAATCAAGCATGAAGTGAAATTTGTTATTATTTTTATAATTTTCAATACAAAACTTGTTTAGCACAGTGGTGTTGGGGTGAAAATGAAACAGTGAATCACGGTGAGATCAGTGAACATATAAAAAAATAAAATCAATAGTGACATTTTATAATTTTCTTTAATTAAAATAATATAAATTCCATTGTTAATGGAAAATGGAACCAAAATTCCATATACTAAAAGTTGGGATTGATATAATGAAATTATTCCCATCTAATGGAATAAATTCAAGTTTTTTGTTGATTTTGAGACCTTATCTCATGGTTTTAACCATTTTTTACCCATTTTACCCTTAACGTGGTGACAAATATTTTCCATGGTTACTATTCATAGTGGATAAATATAAAAGGGACCTATATACAAAATTTGAACCTCATTATTCTAAATATGGCATCAATTTTTTAATATTAAATCTCTATAAGTGATTAAATAAATTTTTATATAAATGCATAAAACGTAATGAAAAATAACTTTTAGAAAAATGCATTTTTATGCATAAAAATTAACTTATATCAAAATATTGAATATTAATGATTCAAATAGAATTAATTAGATTATTATAAATAAAATTTATCATATGTAACTTTAATACCAAATTAAAAATACAATGGTACTTTTAAATAACATGATTTAATGAAAAGAAATGACAGTATTTGAAAATTTGGTATTTTTTACTATTCACTAAAAAATCAATCATTTCAGAAAAATCCAAAAAATTTACCCCAAGTTAATTTTTATATGATTATTTCAAAAATTATGTTCATTTTATAAGATATTTTTTCTAAAATTGGAAGGAATTGATTATAATTTCCACATAGGAAATGTAGTAAAAATCATTTTTGAAGAAAATATATTTTTTAAAGCATAAAATGATTTCACTGAAAATGGGTGATTATTTACTAAGAATTAATAAATAAATTTATATTTAGTAGAACCATTATAGATATATCATATTAATACCCTCCAATACAATGACTATTTTATAACTTTCATATTTAATTAATAATATTTTTTATAATATGACTCAATTTTCTTAAAACATGGTGTTGTATGTTAATAAATCTATCGAGATTATTATTCTTTTAAGATAAATTTTTGGGGTGTTACAAGCTAGGTATAAAAAATGTGTTAAGAACTTTGAGAGATTTTTCAAGCCTTTTGCTTCTTTTTTCATTGTGTACTATAATGAGGAGTATTATTTCTCTACTAGATGGAGAGAATACTGTATTATCTTTCAAGGTGGTGAATGAATTCATCCATATAATTAGAAATCCCCAAAAATTGTTATATTTTATTCAATGATATGTCTTGACATGGTAAATTATCCATTTTTCTAGTAATGTGGGGTTGAATATATTATTTAACTTTTGATATTTTCATGCCAATAAAATTATTTTCTATCTATCTAATCAAAATAATTTTTTTATAGAGAATGGCTCCATACTCTTGGATGAGTATATAGAAAATTACCAATAGAATTGAGTGAGAGTCAATATCCAGAGAAAACAAAATTATATCATCAATGAAAACATGTTAATTTTCCATGATGGGTTCCAATATTCTTAACATAGCCTTATGGAATAAATATTGGGTGGTTTTGAGCCTGAAAGGTAAGAAATTTTAGTGGAAGTGTTAGCCTATAACACAAAATATTGTCTTATTTCACTTTTAATTCTTTATTTCAAGTTTAAAAAACCCATATTGAGATCAAAATTGGAGAAAAACTAGGCTTGGGGAATCCTTTGGAAAAGAGTTTCCCATTTTGATATAAGAAACTTATCATATTAAATGAAATGATTGAGTAGATGATAATTAACCATAAGTTGAAGCTCACCCTTGACTTTTTTTGATCATTTTTTATATAAAATGATTTACAATACCATTGTAATTTTGTTACTTTAATAATAACATGTTATTGATGGTCAAAAACTTATTTTAGAGAAATTTTAAGAAGATCTGGATTCATACCTTTGTTACACATCTTTATGGGATTAACATCTTCATTTCTTTCGAAAGTAAGGGTAATAAAGAAGTCAAGATTTTTTCATAAAGGATGATCAAATTTATTTAGGAAATATGTATGTTATTCTACATAGGATTTCTTGATCATGACATATTTTATGTATCCCAAAACCTCAATCAGATAAAGATTCAAAATCCTTTTCTAAGGTAAGATATTATTCTCATACTTAAAGCCATCGCAGTTCCATGAGACCCTCTTTATAGAGTAAAAGATATCAAAACCAATGAGAAGTTATTTTATCGACAGGTCAGAACTATAAATGTGATATTGAATCACATATCCGGGAAAATATGAATATGAATAGGCTTACTAACCATTGATATAAAAAATATTTTTCTATTAATATCTCAGAATGATCTATATCATGATTCCTAGAGTGTTTGAGGGAGAATCATCCACTTCATTATTATTGATGTAACTAAAATATTAAAAAATGCCACCATTAGGAATATCCTACTTGGAAGGGTAAATGTAGATATTTTAAAAAGGTAATGGTTGAGAGTAATCCCTAATATTTTCTTTGTAATAATATTCTATGTCAATATTTGGAAGAGTGTTTTGATAAGTTTGATCTTTATGAGAATCATACTTTTGGATACCTTTATTATGTTTTGGAGATTTCTATTGTATATTTCTCAATGATATAATCATTTAAATATTATATAAAATATTTATCAAGATATAATTACCTTAGATATTATTCATATATATCATTAATATAATTTATTTCGGTGCTTCTGGGTCAGGATAAGATGCCTTGGATTTTGTGTTTTATTCCAAGGATGATGAGATTTCCTGAGGTAATAGACTCTTCAACTAAAAAATTGATACTTCTTATTCCATTGGATCTAGTGATATTAGATACATAGGTAGTATCACATGACTTAATATCGATTTATCTGATCTGTATAGAGTATGTGTATGATTGTTGAGTATCTGGTGGATTAAGAGGTTTTTTCATCTCCTTCACTTCATCTTTTATGAGTAATTATAATTTTTTAATCATGGATTCAATCCTGTCTATAGTTTCAAGGTCAATATTCTCTATTCATCCTCCAAATTTTCATTGATGATAATATTTCTCATAATATGGTTTCTTATATAAGATATGATCTTGATATTTTCCCTAAGGTTTTGAAAAGCTATACTATTATTCTTTTGGATATCTTCATGAAAATTGGAGTTCTACTTCCAAATAGATTATGAAATAATAAACTCTAATATCTTATAGACATAATATGAATTTCATTTCATTAGTATTTATAGCTTCTGATTCGCATATGAAAGATACTACATTAGTGCGTACCGAGATCTATTTGTGTCATCTATATATGCATTTGATTAAGTGGATTTCTAATCAGAAGGATATAGAGATAAAAAAGTACTCTATCCAAATGAGTGGGAAGATACATGTGTATGTTTCTCACCCATAGATTGTTTCATTCTATTGCTTCCATGGTTAGGTAGAACATAGATATAAGGATGCTCTGGGTAGTCATAGAAAAATCTTTGAGAAAACTAAGATGGAATGAAATTCTACAGGGAATATTTAGAAGGAGAGTGGAGGTATTAATAGATAGTATAAAATTAAAGATCTTCCATGGGAAGATGAACTACCTCCCACTTTGGCAGCAACACACCATTTATCTTTTTTGGAAATGTAAAAGGGGTAGTGATTCATAAAGGATTTCCAAAAATTGATAAATGGGAATGTATTGGGAAAAAAAGGCTCCTTCATTAATTTTACAGGGATTCTCTTATCCTACTAAGATAATATTGTTTGGAACAACTTCTTTACAGCTTTAGGTAATTCTAATGACATTAACTCCTACCATGATTAACTCAATAGGAAACATTATCCACTATGTATAGGAATTAATAACCCTAAAAGAGATAGGTATTGGATGATTTTAAAACTCCTAGCCACATAAAAAATGGAAATAACAACATTAAATACCGACTTACAACCTAGATACAATCCTAACATCATTCAAGGAGAAATCACAAAGGAAATTTATCCAAAAGAACTTATAGTCTCAAAATTTATGATGTAAATGTTCCTTAGATAGATGTAATTATAGATAATACTCTATGTTGACTAAGTGTATAGATATAATAGGTACATCTAGTATCTTATTCCTATAGTGGTAATACACAAAATTTTATGTTGTAACCATGGATCTCATACCAGGGATACAACCAAAAAGGATGTACAATAGTGAAAGAGGTTTTGTGCAAAAATGGAAGTAAAAAATTTAGGGATCTATGGGTTATGGGCCTATCTAGAATAATTAAGAACATGAATATCATAGATATTAATCAAATAAGGCACTAATATTATATTTATGTAAGAAAGAGTATAAATATTCCTCTCCTAAAGATTGATTCCCTCCTTTTCTTTGATTACAATATTTAAAGTCGTATAGGGATGACTTAAGCATATGAGGCGATAAGGTCACAATCCTAAGGTACAATATAGAGTTACATGTGTCCCAACCTCATCCTATTACAGGGACCCTACTACTTTACTCAATTCCAAATCAAACATTAGTGGCCAATATTTTTTATAAAGTATCTTTATCAAAATCTTACATGATAAACCACTACACACCTATCTTAAAATACTTTATCAAGGATGATGAGGACCACAATTTTATATAAAGGAGATTTTTGTAGTCCACATGTTGACAGTTTCTTGATGATCTTACACATTTCTAGTTTAGATGCTTTATTAAATATTCTCTAGATGTGATGCTCTATTGGAATGCCATTATGAATTCACACTTGTTTCTTCCTTGAAAATCATCTCCATTACTCTAATATGTTTTTCCCAACACTTTCCATCGAGACACGCATCAGGATGATGACGCACTTTTTCCTTCCTTGACTCTCCTGAAATAATTTTCTTCTATGGACCAGTTGCACCTACTCTATGTTGGTTGGTCATTTTCCTTACATTCCCTCTTTCCAAAGGTAGGTGACCTCTACCACCATGGTCAGTGGTGTCAGGTCCTTGATCAAAACAGGATGATCATATGTTAGTTCCTCATTACATGGATTCCTACTTGTATATATTTTCCTCTTCTGGGTCTCCCTTACATATTTAATTCATGTTTTTGAATCTCATTCTCGGTTCTATCTCGGGGAAGAAACTAATTAATTACACCACTTTAGTTATGAAAAGAAAGATATTTTTGGTCGGAGATGATGGTGAAGTTGGAAACATCTAGGAATATGTGGTTTTTGGGTGTATTAGGAACCTTTAAATTATTCCTCTTTCAAATTTTAGATAATATCATGTATGAGGCATCTCAGGTGTGGGAGGAATCCCATGTTTTCCATAGGGTAATTTGCGCTAGGGGCATAAGAATTTTGAGGCATTTTACCTCAGGAATCCCATGTTCATCACATAAGGTAGGGATTCAGATACTTCTAGTGTGGGCAACATGTTTAAAGTCTTTTGGGGATAGGTTGGTTATAGGATTGATGTATTTTGGGGATAAGTTGGTTAGAGGCTTAACATCTTATGGGAAAAGGTTTTTCACATGTTAAAGGTCTTGTGGGGAAATGTTGGACACAGGTTTAACATCTTGCATGAATAGGTTGGTCATAGGTTTAACATCATGTGGGGAAAAGTTGATTATGTTGAGTGTGTCCCATGGGAAATTATTAAACTTTGGAATTTCCACCTTCTAGGAGGAATACATGTATATATTATACTGGTATTGGGGGGGTCAGGATTGTGCCTTAGGGAGGCATCCTATGTGTTTCAGAATTGGACCTTAGGGAGGAATCCTATATACCCTCTTAGGATATATGGATCAAAACCCACATAGTTCAAGTGAACTATTTAAGGTCATGTGATAGGACCAATCCATGTAGTTTAATGTCACGTGATATGGATTCTTGTTTCGCATAAGGAGTGATAAAAAGTGTTGGAGTGGGGCTTATGCATATGGTCTTGCCCAATATAGGAGGTTTCATCCCATATTATTCTTACGTAAGGAATATCATGTTCATTTCATTGGTTAGGGTTACATTTTAATGTCATGTATTGAGGAAATTGTTGTATAGTTTAATGTCATGTGACTAGGATATTAGGATATGAAATTTAATTTAATGTAGTGGGGATTTTTGGGGGGTATAAACTTAGGGAGACCATACTCAAGTGGGAGATAAGGTTATAAAATTATCCCTCCTCACAAGGAAATTTGGTCATTTCCCCTTGATGATTCCAACCTCAGGGATTACATGTCTACTGCACAGGTTCCTTTAGATGGCACGAGGCATAAAAGCTACCATGTTGAAGTGTTACATGGGGGTCCCAAAATTAAGGTGCCTATTATTAGGAAAATGAGGTGATAAAACTATCCATGTTGTTCTTGAATAAAATAGGATGGACATGAGGGTTGATGATATGGGTTGTGTAGGTGGTCGAGGTGTAGGTGAACTTGGTCAGAGCAGGTGTAGGGCACCTAAGCACTCAACTAGAATGAAACTGTGTTTGGAGGAAGGAGGCATTGGGTTAGGTACCTAGAGGTTTTTTGTACATAGATATAGAGTTTCACATGCAAGTGGTGTTTTGTAATCCATGGTCTAGAACACAAGTACAATCCATAGATATAGGAGGGATCAGTGTGTGAAACTTTTGGTCTCACGCGAATCTTTGAGTTTCATGAAGGGGTCTCATCATGTGCGTACTCATCTATAATTTAGGGTAAGTTAAGTGAGGACATCTCAAATATTATCCAAGAATAGTTGAGGGCCATGAGTGGTTAGTTCTGTAAGTTCTCTACCTTAGGGGATCCATGGGGATACTGGAGTTGCACGAAGTTGTGAGAGTGGGGTTTTCATGATTGAGAGATGACTCTTCGACTTCCAGAGTTACATCCCCAAAATCAGGGGTGGTGATCTATTTATATCTTAAATAAGAGGCTTTGGGTATAAAACTTAGGTTGTATTGTTTAAATTTGTAAGAACCCGGTTTTTTCTGAGAAAGACTTTGGAATATTTTTGATGTTATTCTAGAGCAGCGCTTTCAGACGGCGTGCGATTCCGAGCCCCGGTGTGGCCGGAATTAAGTTTTCAGTGTGTTCACACTAGGAACACCAAATAAATGGGATAACTCCTAAACGGTGATCCAGATCATAGATCTGAGTGTACGGATGGGTCCGGAATGGGGTGTTTACCCTAGGAACGACATAAAACTTGTCGGCGCGGGATGTTTCGACCCCTCGCTCACTTTCGGAATGTTAAATGGATAAATTAATTAATTAATTTATTCGTTTAATGGTGAAACTCAAGTATCTCTTAAACGGTGGCTCGGATGGGAAAATTGAAGGCACTATTGAGTTCGGAACGTGCTTTTTACCCTAGGAGGGGTATAAGTTCTGTGGGTGCGGGCCGTCAGTGAAAAATGGCCCCGGGGGCGTTTTCGTAATTTGGAGGCCCTGTGTCAAGTTTAATAACTTTTGAATGGGTCCTTGTATTAAAATTCCAAGACTTCCTTTGTGTTCAGAGTGTGGTTTTTAGCCTAGGGGAAGCATAATCTCGACCCCGTCGGGAGTTCGGGTTCGGGCCGACGGGCGGGTGGTTAAGTGTTTTCTATTTAAACACTTAACCCACCCCCTCCCTCTTCTTCCTATTCTTCTTTTCCTGGAAAGAAGCAGGTGGCATCCCCTCTCTCTCCTCCTCCACTCTGGTGAGGTGGCTCCGGCAAGGCAGCGGTGCGGCGGCGGACCCTCCGGGAAGCGGCGGGCGAAGCCCAACGAGGTAGGAGGTTTTGGTTTGTGTTTTCATTTCCAAACCTTCCTTTGAATTAAATTTTATATGTATATTCATTGTTAAATCTTCGAACGAATCCAATGGTCATGTATTATACATTGTTTTCTTCCCATCGCATTTTTTGGAATTGAAATCCGAGTTTGGAGGAGGCCGCAGCGGCTCGTCGAAGTTTGTGGGTTTTCAAAGTTTCCGGCGGGTTTCTCTTTTTTCCGGCGAGCTCCAGTGGCGGCGGCAGGGGCTTCAGCGGCGGTGGATCCTCTTCCAAGTGGCGGCCTCGGAAGCGGTCTCTGGCGGCCTTCGGCGTGGCGGCGGGGTCCTTAGGCGGCGGTCGTGCGCGACGGCACGGGGGAGGAGAACCGGGGTCGCGGCGCGACCCTGCGGGGGAGACACGACCCGCGTCTCGCGGGTCGTCGCGCAGTGGGACGACCGGACATGAAGGTCGGTCTGCGCGTGGACCGTGGGTCCATGGCCGGCCCGCGCGGCAGAGCCGCGGGCTGGCGCTCCGAACCAAGCCGGCCGGCGCGAGCCGGTCCAGCCTAAGGGGCCTTGCCCCATCAGTTTTCGGATGCCAGTATTTTCCGCTACGGGCGTCCGTTTTGAGTACCGTCTGCGGCTGTGGAGCCATATCATCGAGGTGGAAGTTTTGAGATGGTTTTGAGAATTTTTAATTCCCAAAACAAGGGGCCGCGAAGGCGCGATGCGTCTTTAATCGAATTGTCATTTTTTCAGAGGATCTTGTTTTGGACGGCGTGGGCGCGTCTGACGTCTGTTTTGAGCGTTGTCAGTGGCATTGGGACCCTGGTGCCAAGGCAGACTTTTTCCTAGTGTAGTTTCAGGCGTTGAAACCGGATTTGAGGCGTGGACCCCACAGCCCGTCTTTTGAGCTGTGAGCAGCGTTTAGCGACTTTCTCATCGGATGTCCATTCGGGGCGTGCGAGCAGTCGATTCTGGATGTTTTTCTGAGGGGATTGCAATGGTGCAATCCGCCCGCTCTAATTCCGCACGCTGGTGCGGGCCCCATGAGGTCCATTTTGGGAGTTGACGGTGGTTTTCAGCATTATCATCGGGTGTCTATTTTGGACAAGTGATTAGTCGAACTTGTGTACTTTTTTGAGAGGATCGCAACGGTGCGATCTGTTCATTGTGTTTCAGGACCGGGTTGTGGGTCCCACGAAGCACCGCTCGTGTGCGGTGCGCTGGAATGAATCTTTTTCCTCGGATATCTGTTGCGATCAAGTGAGCAGTCTTTTTGACGTGTTTTCCTAATGGGATCACAATAGTGCGATGCGCCTGACTGTTTTCGGGGTCGAGGCTCGGGATCACGGGACGTCGTTCGGGCGTGAGGCGGTGTTGGTGACTTTTCCGTCAGATATCTGTTTGAGGTGAGTAAGTAGTCTATCTCACATGTTTTTTCGTGAGGATTACAACGGTGTAATCTGTTCAGGTGAGCGAAGCCTCTTACGTGATCTTATTAAATGTGGAATGTGAAGGTGCCCTGGTGGTGGTTCGTCCTACCATGTTTGTAGCGGACCCTTGGCGTGTGATCGCGCACTCTTGGGAGAGTGATGTAAATGATTCATAAGATGTGGTTGGCCGTGTCTGGGCCTTTGAGATGGAGTTGTTACGTTCAAGCCTTCGCATTGACGTTGGGTGTCGTGTGCACGATAGCCTTTGGGCAGGAACGTGGTATACTCTGGGAGTATATGGGAACGCTTGGAGGTACATGTGGTTGTTTGTACCTAAGAACGTTTGTGCATTCAGTTGGGGTTGACTTGGGGTCACATGTTGTGTGGGCCCCATGTGCATTTCGTGTTCTGCTTTACGTACTTTTTACCTCTCGCAACATATAGGGTTCCTTGGTTCTCGACTTTTGACCAGCAAGGTTGAGTCTTCCCCCGGATCTGTGCTTGTTTGTTTGACCAGCAGGGTTGAGTTTTCCCCTGGTCCTCTTCTCGATGGTTTTGACCAGCAGGGTTGAGTTTTCCCCTAGTTCTGTTCTCGTTTTTCCGGCAGAGATGGTTCATTTCCTCTATTTCATCAGCTGTGAGGGGTTTCAGTACCATGCCCTTTCATCGGATGGTGGAACCGTTTGAGAATACGTGTGCTCGTACAGCGAGGGTGTTTTCCCACTTTATAGGATGAGTTTTCTCAGTCTTCTTCGACAGTGACTCAACGGATTGGAGCGGGATCGCCTTGTGAGGCCTGGGGAGATTCTCCCATCACTCCGTGTTCCCTGGTATAGTTATTGTGGATTCGGTGTGACCAACACTTTACGCGGGCACCGATCCTCTACCCAGGAGGTTGTTTCCAGCAGGGTTGAGGTTGTTTCCAGCAGGGCTGAGGTTGTTTCTAGTATGGATGAGGTTGTTTCGAGTAGGGCTCGCTAGTTGTACCATCCAGCAGGGATGGCCAGTACAATGGTGTTCACCAAGCAGTACCATCCAGTAGGGATGGCTAGAGTAGTTCCCGGTTTACCTCTAGTGGGGCTGGGCAGTGGTCCCCAATGTCGGGATAACCTCCAGCGGGGCTGGGCACTGGTCCCTGATGCTGGGCTTACCTCTAGCTGGGTTGGACAGTGGTCCCCGATGTTGGGATTACCTCCAGCTGGTCTGGGCAGTGGTCCCGTCGCCGACTTTAGCCGGGTCGCCCTCCAGTGGATTACCCTTTTACGAAACTAGGCAGTGTGGCACCCGTCGACTCTTGTTGAGTCTCCCTATAGTGGGAACCTGTCGACTTCCAGGGACCCTCCAGCGGGGTTGGGTAGGGGGTCGCCTGTCGACTTTGAGGAGACCTCTCGACTACGGGGTAGTGACGAGGTGTGGTTTGACGTACCCCCAGAACTCTCAAGTATGAGGGTCACTTTTCCCCACCGAGATGCGTCCTTGTGACATGACCTAAAACCATGAAGGAGATTCAGTGCCACCCAAATAGGATAGTGTCAAGGTGCGGTGATTTGAGCCCTTTGACTTGCGGTTCGGGGCAGACGTGAGGGATACTGGGCATCGATGGTGTTTACTACTTGGACTGTTGGCTACTCACCTTCTTGGGCTGAGCCACGGGATGGAGATCCCCTTACGACCTTGTTCGAGCTTCATGATTGAGCATAAATATATGTATATACCTTTTTCCGGTACCCAATTCTTGGGTTTGGTTACTCTCCTTCTAGGGGAGGCGAAGATGCGTGGGGTATGTCACGTGCTTTCCGTGTCTAGCTTCTCATGGTTGGAAGATTCTACTCTCCTGCTATAGGTAGCGAAGACTCGACGGGAAGTTCATCTTCTCACCATTTCCATATCCTTATGTCTGGATGAGTCTACCTTCTTTCTTCTTGTTGAGTTGATCTGGACTCTTTACTGCACTCTTTACTGCACTTTTGGTTGTACTCCTTTACTTTTCCCCATTCGCTCTACTGCTCACCCTTTGGTACCTCCTTTGTTTCTCCCTCGAGGCTTCGGGGTATCCTACTGAGTATTTTTATACTCACCCCTGCTTGGGCTTTGCCCGCACTTAGTGTGCCCTTGCAGACGACGGATAGGTTGGTCTTGACTTCAGTGGAGCTTAGGAGTTTGGGATCTTGGACCGCATGCGGTGGTCGGAGTCGGGTTCTAGGTGGGGGACACTTCCAGCTATTTTCCTTTTGTTTACCTTTTTACAGGTTGTGGCACTTTTCTGGTTGGGCGCGTGTTTTTCCCCTTTTCTTTTTCAATTACTTTCAGCACTTTCTTTGTACTGTTAGAGGTCGATGCACTTTGTGGTTTATTTATAGTAGTTTCCCTTTACTTTACTTGTCTTTTCTATTTTACTCTGCAATTTTGCATTGAGTTTGTTGCGTGTGTGTGTACAGGTACTTAGGCAAAGGCCTCCCCAAGTTATTGTGCCTTCAGCACTGGTTGCCAGCCCCTGTCCAATGGAGGCGGGCTTGGGGTAGTTGCGGCTCAAGCCCGGGTAGGGTCGGGTCGTGACAAAATTGGTCACGATACTCTCATGCCTTTTCTGCCATTGGAAGGTCTTATAAGGCAGTGGTTCAGCGACACCTTTCTCATAAAAATGGCATGAACGCCAATGTCAGGGTTGGATGAATCAAACTAATTTTTCATGAAACTATCTTATTTGATATTTTGGGCCTTCTATAGTTCCCATAAAACTTGTTTTTTCATCATCACCTTTCATGCGCAAGTTAGTTTCACCCCAAAATAGGGAGTTGTGTGCAAATACCTAGAGTTACGCATGCTCGATCCCTTGGTTCCAGAATAGTCCATTGGGTTGATTTGTGTATTTATTTTAGGGTAAAACCACCTTTAGGGGGTTTATAAATGTTTTTGGTTTCTATAAATACCCCTTGAAATTTGTGATGATAGTGAACTAAAAGGTTGAGTTTCGATGAAGACGTCGAAGTGTAGGGAAAGTATTCGCCTTGTTGCGCAACTTTAAACCTAGGTCGTGCAAACTGATTCTATGAAAGAACAAATCAGGGGGGGTTCCATACCTATAAATAGTGAAATTGGGGCCCTGTTATGTTCACTAACTTTAACACATGATAATACATCTCTCATGTGAGGAAATCATACACTTTACATGAACTCCAATGCCTTAAGCAACAACATTCGCACAAGTCCTCTTATGTGATTTGTTTTATGAGAAATAGGGTATCCTTATGTGTTTTTGTGTGAATCCACCTTTAGTTGAATTAAATTATTTGATTTTCATGAAAAACTTCCTAGTTTTATGACTCAAACTTTTAAAAATATCAAAAACATACCAAAAATGGTTGATGAAGCTGCCCAGATTCTTTCTATTGCTTCTTCTACTATAAGAAGGGATGATATGGCTAGAAATCCTAGAATCTCTCAAGCTAAGAGGGTTTTGAAAATGTATCACTTCTGGGATTGTTGATAGAAGTGTATATGGCATATATTTTGAGAGAAAAAATTTAACCTTTATAACTTTAGTCTAGTTGATGATGTATCCATCCCAAATTTAGAAACTAATGAGTTGAGATTCTAATTTTCACAGCATGATGAGATCGACTGGTGGAATGTCACCACTATTGGTCGTGTGTTTAGGGAGCATGAGGTTAGTGTTATCTATATCTTTAATGGTAGAAAAAGTATTATCACTTTGGAAAAGCCAACATAAAAGGATATTCTAAGGAGTTCTAGGGAAACTTAATTGATTAATGGGAATGGGAATACTAGGTATGATACACCTATAAAGAGTATGAGGATAATATTCATCATATTGAGATATATAAGGCAGTATAGAAATCCTAGTTTCATGTCTACTACCAATCATATTTTCTGCTAGAACTCCTTAGAAGGTGGTCACCAGACATGAGCACCTTCCATCTCTATCATGGGGAGGTGGGGATCATCTTGCAAGATCTTCACCACATCATTGGGATTTTTCTAATGGTATATCAATATGAAGAATTCCTCTCAATTCCAAATGCTTGGGGAAATCCATAGAAAACATCGATCTTGGTGTAGATCCTCCTAGGCCATCTAAGATTAGTCTTGGGCCACCAACCCCCTTTCCACAAAGATATCACATTAAAGACATGGTTAGACCTATTATAGAATGCACCATATGAGAAGATGCTAGGGTGGTCAAATTAGTGCCCAGGGGAATGACATAGAAGAAGGTTGGTGTCTTACTAAATGATATTGGATGAAAGAAGATATCAGGGATGGTGGTACAACATTAAGAACTAGCTCCCATAAATTCAATATGTGATGTTCCTGACCACTTTAGTGAGTTCTTGGATTCTACCATTTAAGGAATAATGCATGGGACTACAGCCTAGGATACTATTGATGGTAGAAATAATTATGTTTGACAAATATGTGTTCTTGGTATTCCTAGTTCTAGCCAGTATTTATAGTCAGTTGGGGCATGTTGTGAGGGTGGACATGCCTAGGTGAAATGAATATTGTTCCAATTTATTCATGTATGGATTTGGGTGCACTTTAGGGGGTATTAATTCCTAAATTCTATCATCCCCTCTAAATTTTGGCCTTTTACCTCCCTCCTCAACATCACCAGGGTTTGACCAGTGATTCTTAATTAAGCTGGGGTGATAGCAAGCATCGAAAGTGCTCATAATTTAAAATTTCACCCATTCCAAACCCCAAATGATTAAATGGTTGAAAAATTGTAGGGGACTCTGGAGAAGATGGAGTACCTTCATGACTTTTTGAGGTGGAGTGCTAGTCTCACAGATCGACAACAACATCTACTACGAACCACACACCACATCTTGTTTTAGCCGGTAGTTCAGATGCATCCAATAGTTGGGGAAGTGAGTGTACATTGGGGTCTATGAGGAGAGGAACCCTTGAGTACATCATCTATAGAGGATGTTTATGTAATAATATTCCTAAGATATAATCATACTATCACTATCCAACCACAACACCAGCCTCACCTAGAACTATGTCGAAAAATGGGTAGCGACTTACCTAGGCACGGTCTTACGTCGACGAGTGAGGAAGGTGGAACCATCAAATGAGACATAATATAAGCATTCAAACTACTCTTAAAATTTCAATATGGGTGTCAAGGACTCAAGATATATTAGTGTAAGTGGGAGCCTAGGGTCCTTCTATGCCTCCACCCTCTGGTGGGGTAGGGCTCCCTCAAAAACTGCCGTAGGAGTAGGCATAAAGCTCCCACGCTGGGATGAGTTGGTCTAGAGAGTCCCTGAGAAATAAGCTATGATATCTAGTGAATCCACCCAATGATGATTCCTTCCCCATTCTATGGGAATTATTTGGGATGTTGTAGTTATCTCTGATGGTGGAGAAACTATGATGGAGGCATACCCGGGAGGGGATAGAGTTGTCGGAGGTCAAGATTGCAAGGATCATGGATAAAGTGAGATTTTAGGAGAGGTTCTCGTACCTATAATACATGGATTCATTCATGTTATGTAATAGGTAGGGTGATCCCACCACTACCTAGGTTCAAGTAATGTTTGTTGCGGAGGCTGAGGAAAAATCCTCTACTAAAATACTAACCCAGGAGGTGTCGGTTCCTGGTGTCAGTACACAAGGCTCTAGTGGTGAGGAGTCTTGGGGATCTGAAGCTGAGTAGGAAAGATATTAATAGAGTAGGGAAGTCACTCCTAGGGAAGATGACTTAATTGGGATCTTATTCATCAAGGTGAATTTTCAAATCATTATCTAAACTATGTATTTCATCTTTTTTTTCCTTTATCACCTATAACCCATGATCTTGACTCATGAAGGGATCAGACTAGGAGATACATGGGGCCTCTATTGAGAGTAATGAGAGCTCCTTGATGGTCATTGGGGAGCCCACATCAAATTCTACCCCCAAGGTCCCAATGAGAGAGGTGTCTATGGAGGAGTATGGAGGGAGAGTTTCAAACCCTTTGGTCATCCTGGTCATCTATGGGGGGCCTCTCCCTGGTATCCCAGTAGATTCTTCCACCACTATTAGGGAAGGTCTCTCAGAGTAGGTCATCATTGAGATCCCCATGCCTCCTCAAGTTATGAATTTGAATCTCATTTAGTCTAATTCTCTCAAAGACTTTGATAATTTCATGACTCTGCTATACTAACGTGTTTTTTTCAATGAAATGTCTAGACAAGAAGTGCTAATGGATCCTATAATAGATTTTGAGGTGACTACTAGTGCATAGGGGTCTTCAGTGATGGATTTACCCTTCTAGGCCTCAATAATGGATGTCTCTCTGGACCTTTACTTATGCAAGTTTTTTATTAAACCGGTTATATTCACCTATTTTTCTTCTACATGTTGAAATAACTATATTTCCTTCATTTGAAACACTATTTAAGGAAATGAATTCTCATTAATAGGGCATGGATGAGGTAGTTGGGATTATTTCTCCAGCAATCGATCTTACCCATAGGGAGCCAACTGTTTAGGGTGAGCCAACCCTGATCTCAGAAGATCGACCCATTTTAAATGAAGATGTGTTTTTAAGGGAGACAAAGTTTGAGGCCAGTGGAGATGTTATTTCCAATGAATATTCATATGAAGATAGACCTCCTCTTGACATGGAGCATAACCCATATGAGATGATCCTAAAGGATTAACCTACTACCATAGTTCTTATGGATTTCCCTGATTATGAGAATGCACCACCCAAGGATCTAGAATACTCTAGGTTTTATGTCATTGAAGAGAATCACATTGTTTGGTGTAGGATATGAAGAATCATGAAAAATTTCATCACCCACACCTTAGAGGTAGACCTAGTTAGCTTAATAGGGTATCTACTTCATTGGTTGTTGAACCTAGGGACCATAGGTCTAGATTCTCATGCTCTCCATGCATTGTACCATGACTATCTGTCTATGAAGGTGTGCATAGAGAATCTAGATTTCTATTCTACTTGATACAAGGATGTAATACCCTAGAACACCCTAAGAGGGTAGGGGTGTATCAGGGTGTCAAATATTTCTTTGAATGGTATGGATCGTATCCCCACGTTTGTAGGAACTTGTTAAACTTTTCTAATGGAATCATGAAATTATCAAACATCTATATGCATAAATATAAAAACAACATATTAGTTTTACTTGGTTCGCCACTAATGGATAGTATAAGGTGCATGTTTCAATAGTGTGTTGGTCATACCTAAATCCACTAAGCTTCACTAGATATTATGGATTTCAATTTATCAGGCATGGTCACTATATTCCAGGAACACCACCTTTACAAGAATTTTAGGGACAGCATGTTTCTTCCCTCAAATCACTTCTATAGACCCCCCCCCCCTCATTGCTTTGGGTGAAGTCTTTCTTAGTTTATTGACTTGAAGGTCACGTTGGTAGATTGGACACAAAATTATTTGTCCCTGGTTACCAAAAGACTTTGTTTGTACCATAGTCCAAAACTAATTCCCTTGAATTCACTATTAAATCAAAATAGATGTTCAAAACATAGAATTTATGTAAATATTTCACCATCATGAAACTAGTCAGTTTTTTTCATAACCTTTACTGTCACGAACCAGTCCGAGTCGACCCTGAACTGGTCACCAGAGCCGGTCCGCGGCAAGTCCCGAGGGGCATTCCCGATCCCTCCGGGATGGAAACCAGTGTCGGGCATTAAAATATGATCGTTGGGAACAATTTCAGCCCAAACAAAAGTAAATAGAACAGAGTGGATAAACACTAACAGCGGAAAAGAAATAAAAGCCACACGACCACGTACCTCCATGTGACCTCTCAGGTCACCACCCAACTACAACCAACGTCGCTCCCACACTGAGCGACTCAAGCAGGAAAACCTGAACACAAGGAACTTGCAACTGAAAAAGGTAAAAGATAGGCGTGAGCACAAAAGTACTCAGTAGGTGAGCCCACAGCAAAACCCAATGCACTGCCAGTAAATAGAGAATCTATATAATCCAGGTTTGAACTATAATGTATAAAAGTAAGTTTTCATAATGCTTTACTTGAAAATCAAACACAAGACGTTTCCCTTATTCTTTTTGAAAGTTAGTCCCCTTTCATCAGTTTTAAACTCATTCTAAAAAGCAAAGTGTTACATTTTCAAATCTTACCCAAAGAGAATAAAACATTTTCACTTGAAAACCATTTTCCCAAATTCTAACAGTACAGGCTGTGAAGGATGACTGAAAGTAAACAAGCAGGGAAAACAAGTGCAAGTAAAGGTAAACAAGCAAGGAAAACCAAGTGCAAGCAAAAATAAACCAGAAGTTATCAGCAATAACCATGGGTGGTCCTGAACATCCCTATAAAACCCCTGGACGTACTCGGGTTCAGACTACCTGCCGGCGTGGTACTCCATAGTCAATAACCAACTGGCCGCCCTAATAGCTAACCAGTGGCACATCCCTCCTGGCCTGTCCACAACTCCAGGGGGTACTAACCCGTCTAATCAGGGTTAGCAAGCAACCGTCACTCGATAATCTACAAGACGCCCAGGAACCCATGGTGGTTTTAGTAACACTTTGTAAGTGGGAGACCCTCGCACGCGTGACTCATCTCACCGCACTTGCCAACCCCTTACACGGACATCGCTACACGACAACCCTCGAAGGGAAGTACCCCTGTAGAAATGCCCTCACAAGTACGTATATATATATATATATATGTATAATCACTTCACATTTATTAAAGTGCCAACCGGGCCGTCATATCATTTGCATTTTTATCATTTAACACTAAAACATTTCCAAAAGGGATATGACACTCGCCAAGCCATTGAAAACCAGAAACACACTTAGAACATTATTTAAGAAACTCAAATCAGCATATTAAACCCGAAACACACTGGTTCCACAAGTAGAATCATTTTCCAATATCCAAACGTACCCACTTTTATCAAGAGCCAAACGGGCCTTAAATCATTTTTTTGAAGGAACACCGTTTCTCAAATGAAATCCAAACTTTTGTTCACACGACAAAGGAAAACATTTCAAGTCAACCAAGAGCCACACTTTAAGTTTCCAAAATCAATTTTAAAGGACATACGGTCATTTTCTCTAATCTAGGTCCTAAGAAACACCTTTTTTTTATTAACAATACATCTACTAATTTACATACGCTAAAAACATTTCAAAACACAATTTAACATGTCTTTCATTATTCAGGAAGAACCATCTAGCAACACTACCATGGAAGCACACAATTAAATCCAAGAAAACGCTTTTAATGAAACGCTAGAATTAAAACAACTTTTATCATCAGCAGATCACCAAACTATAGATAACTACTTAATAATACTTTTTAAATTTACTGAAACTTAATAAAAAGTCAAGGAATAAATAAATTCTAAATTTAAAGGTGAGTGCAATGGGAGACCTACCTCAAGATCCAAGCGCGGCGGTAAAACGACCTTGGAACCAAGGCGCGATGACACGACGTGTGTCCGAAGCCACGTGATAAAGTCCAACACTCTCGAAACTGAGGCACGGAGACGGCGGAACCTCGGAAACAAGGCGCAGCGATAACGCTCTCTCAGAAACGCCCTGCGCGGGTCCTAAAATCCTAAACCCACCAAAAACAAATATAAGTTGATGAAAAACCCCTAACAAAGCAAAAGCGAAATCCCGAGTAATAATAATGATAATAATAGTAACAACTATAATTATAATAATAATAATAATAATAATAACAAGATTAGTAATGACAATAATAACAGTATTAATAATATTAATAATACTAATAATAAGAACAAAATAATAATAATAATAATAACGGTAATAATTTAGCATAATTATAATAATATAATAGTAATAACAATATTAATATAATAATAATAATAATAATGTTAGCATACCCAATAAAATAATGATAACAATAATAATAATAATAATAATAATAATAATATAATAATAATAACATAATATAAAAAAATAATAATAACATAATAATAATAATAACAACAATAGTAATAATATAAAAATAATAATAATATAAAATGATAATAACAATAATAATAATAAAATGATTATAATATTATTAATATGATAAAAAAACATTAAAACGTTATATATATAAAAAAACGTAAATAAAAGAGATTAACATTAAAAAATAAATAAATAAATAAATAATAAAAAAAAACAAAACATACACTGGTGCGGGAGGGGGGAGGGAGCGCGCAGCGGGGTCGCCGGACGGCGGCGGCTGGAGGCGGGACGACGGCTGGAGTCGCCGGAGAAGGCAGGAGCAGGGCCGGCAGCGCGGTGATCAGTGCGGCGGGAGGAGAGGCGGAACGGGAGGGAGACGGCAGTGACGGCTACAGAGTGCGGGGTGCGGCGGCGAGCCGGACAAGGGTCGCGCGCAGGGGAGGGTCGCAGGACGGCGGTCCATCGGACAGGGGGTAGAGGAGGGTGCGGCTGAAGGAGGGAGGTCGGGGCAGCCGGCGCAGGCCGTGGGGAGATCCGGAACAGGGGGAGACGGTGCGGCCGGCGAAGGGGAGCAGGGGCGGAGACAGCCGCTGGGCACAGCGGGGTCGCGCGAGGGAGCGCCGGACGAGGCCGGTGCAGGGGAGCTGGGATAGCGGCGGTGCGGCGTTGGTGCAAGGCGGAGAAGGTGGGGATGGGGTCGGTGACGGGAACAAGTGGAGGAGGGGATGGTGCTGCACGAGGGAGAAGAAAGAATGGGGAGAGAGGAGAGAGAGGGAGCGCCGCCAGGGGGGAAGAAAAGAAAGAAGAAGAAAAAACGGGATTAGGGTTGGGTTCTTGTACATATATATATATATATATGATAAAAATAATAATTATTATTATTATTATAATAATAATAACATTATAATAATAATTTTAATAAGTATAATAATAATAATAGTAAAACATTATAATAATAATAATAAAATGTATGATAATAATAAAACCTTTTAATATTAATAAAAATAATAAAACGTTATAATAATAATAATATAAAAACTTTATAATAATAATGATAAAACTTATAATAATAATAATAATAAAACTTATAATAATAATAAATGATAAATTAGCTAATTCTAATAATAATTATTTTGATCAAATATTTAAAATAATAAAATAATTTAAAGATACTACACATATATATATTTATACATATATAGATATATACATGAACATATATAGACCTATATGTATATATACATTATTATACATATATATATAAAACATACATAGACATATATAAAATAAAATTAACTATCATATTAATAACATAACTTAAATAGCGTTAATAATAAAATATCAACATAAAAATTATAATATTTAAACATGCCAGGTGAACACACGGTCACCCGGGCTGAACGCACGGTCACCGCTAACGATGCGATGACCGCGCACCGGCGCGAAACCGCCAACGCAAATAATCTCCGAAAAAAATTTAAACCGGGACCAAGAAAGGAGAAAAATTACGGTCATCCGCGGTCGGGGTGTGACAATTCTCCCCACCACAGACACTTTCTGCCCCCAGAAAGTCACCAGGCCACAAGTCAGCCAAAATCCAAGTCTATTCCCAAGCAGAACTAAAGGAACTGATGAAACTGAGATTATCGGGGATGACTTTACTCTACACAGGCCACACCCAACCGATTCAAGAGAAAACTGAGGTCCAAGGTTGAGGGGAGAACACGAAGGGGTTCTCCCCACCACAAGAATTCAACTAGTGCAGAAAAGTTGACCATCTAAATAGAAAACCCTAGGAAAGGGGGTCGATGCGGGAACTCCCAACCGATTCAAACCAACTCTTATAGCACGATTAAAACAACACCTCTGTCGAGACATTGAATCCTCGACTAGAGTTAACAACCTTCAACGCCAGGGAAAACCCATAGAAAAACATTTAACCAACATCAAATTGGAGACATGATCCACCGAAGTCCACAAAGCACAACCACATCGACAATATAACTAAAACGAGGTCAACCCACACAAGAGTCAAATACACTTTTAAGAAGGACACACGATTTAGAATATCACATTCACACGAAAAGTCCACTTAGATTTATCATAGAACAAGTCCATCGTCACTTCATATCAAAACAACATGCTTACAACGATACTAAAACCTTAACAGCAGCGAACAAGTACAAAAAGATATTAATTGTTCCACCGTCAATACGAAAAACCTAACCTGGACTAAGGCTTCACAACCCTGGGAACTCCTGACTGTGCGCGAGCTTCACCCCGAGACCTGAGGCTGGGGCTCTAATGGATGAAGCATCTCCTTCCTCACAGTCAGGTACTGGCACTCTCCAATCACAGCTTCCTCTTCAAGCGACGCTTCTTGCAAAACATCTCCAGATGACCCAGACAGCCGCATCGATGACACGTCTTCAGAGGAGTGCGACAAGACGGCTTTGAATGCGCGAAACAACCACACTGATAGCATACCATTGAATGATCTGATGAACCGGAAGCTGGGACCAAAGGGGATAACTCATTAGGAACAGGTATCTCTGGCATATTTTCCACACCAGAGGAGGAACTCTTACGAACTTCTGGGGATGTTGAAGTACTAACCACCCGCACATCGGAAACCAACTCAGCCAAGAATGCTTCCTCTACCAGCTTCTCGAAACAAAGGTCTTTAGAAGGGAGGACTCACTCCTTAATCTCTGGACGAAGACCCCCAGTGAAGAGTGAGCTCTTGATGAGTTCATGTGACACTACATCTGGAGAAAAGGCAATCAGTTCCTTGAAATGGTCAACATATGCCTTCACCGTTCGTTGGCCTTATTGAATATGTACAACCTCCCTCTGATACCATTTTTGTCACGAACCAGTCCGGTTCGACCCTGAACCGGTCACCAGAGCCAGTCTGCGGCAAGTCCCGAGGGGCGTTCCCGATCCCTCCGGGATGGCAACCAGTGTCGGGCATTAAAATATGATCGTTGGGAACGATTTCAGCCCAAACAAAAGTAAATAGAACAGAGCGGATAAACACTAACAGCGGAAAAGAAATAAAATCCACACGACCACGTACCTCCATGTGACCTCTCAGGTCACCACCCAACTACAACCAACGTTGCTCCCACACTGAGCGACTCAAGCAGGAAAACCTGAACACAAGGAACCTGCAACTAAAAAAGGTAAAAGATAGGCGTGAGCACAAAAGTACTTAGTAGGTGAGCCCACAACAAAACCCAATGCACTGCCAGTAAATAGAGAATCTACATAATCCAGGTTTGAACTATAATGTATAAAAGTAAGTTTTCATAATGCTTTACTTGAAAATCAAACACGAGACGTTTCCCTTATTCTTTTTGAAAGTTAGTTCCCTTTCATCAGTTTTAAACTCATTCTAAAAAGCAAAGTGTTACATTTTCAAATCTTACCCAAAGAGAATAAAACATTTTCACTTGAAAACCATTTTCCCAAAGTCTAACAGTACAGGCTGTGAAGGATGACTGAAAGTAAACAAGCAGGGAAAACAAGTGCAAGTAAAGGTAAACAAGCAAGGAAAACCAAGTGCAAGCAAAAATAAACCAGAAGTTATCAGCAATAACCATGGGTGGTCCTAAACATCCCTAGAAAACCCCTGGACGTACTCGGGTTCAGACTACCTGCCGGCGTGGTACTCCATAGTCAATAACCAACTGGCCGCCCTAATAGCCAACCAGTGGCACATCCCTCCTGGACTGTCCACAACTCCAGGGGGTACTAACCCGTCTAATCAGGGTTAGCAAGCAACCGTCACTCGATAATCTACAAGACGCCCAGGAACCCATGGTGGTTTTAGTAACACTGTGTAAGTGGGAGACCCTCGCACGCGTGACTCATCTCACCGCACTTGCCAACCCCTTACACGGACATCGCTACACGACAACCCTCAAAGGGAAGTCCCCCTGTAGAAATGCCCTCACAAGTACGTATATATATATATATGTATAATCACTTCACATTTATTAAAGTGCCAACCGGGCCGTCATATCATTTGCATTTTTATCATTTAACACTAAAACATTTCCAAAAGGGATATGACACACGCCAAGCCATTGAAAACCAGAAACACACTTAGAACATTATTTAAGAAACTCAAATCAGCATATTAAACCCGAAACACACTGGTTCCACAAGTAGAATCATTTTCCAATATCCAAACATACCCACTTTTATCAAGAGCCAAACGGTCCTTAAATCATTTTTTTGAAGGAACACCATTTCTCAAATGAAATCCAAACTTTTGTTCACGCAACAAAGGAAAACATTTCAAGTCAACCAAGAACCACACTTTAATTTTACAAAATCAAGTTTAAAGGACATACGGTCATTTTCTCCAATCTAGGTCCTAAGAAACACCTTTTTTTTATTAACAATACATCTACTAATTTACATACGCTAAAAACATTTCAAAACACAATTTAACATGTCTTTCATTATTCAGGAAGAACCATCTAGCAACACTACCATGGAAGCACACAATTAAATCCAAGAAAACGCTTTTAATGAAACGCTAGAATTAAAACAACTTTTATCATCAGCAGATCACCAAACTATAGATAACTACTTAATAATACCTTTTAAATTTACTGAAACTTAATAAAAAGTCAAGGAATAAATAAATTCTAAATTTAAAGGCGAGTGCAATGGGAGACCTACCTCAAGATCCAAGCGCGGCGGTAAAACGACCTTGGAACCAAGGCACGATGACACGACGTGTGTCCGAAGCCACGTGATAAAGTCCAACACTCTCGAAACTAAGGCACAGAGACGACGGAACCTCGGAAACAAGGCGCAGCGATAACGCTCTCTCAGAAACGCCCTGCGCGGGTCCTAAAATCCTAAACCCACCAAAAACAAATATAAGTTGATGAAAAACCCCTAACAAAGCAAAAGCGAAAGCCCAAGTAATAATAATGATAATAATTGTAACAACTATAATTATAAACTCGAAAAGCATTGAGTACTCCACTTCCCAACTCTACTAGATGGTAAACTTGAAAAACATTGAGGACTCCACTTCCAAGATCTACTAGAGGGTCGACTCAGAAATCATCGAGGACTCCAATTCCCAACTCTATTGGAGGGTCGACTCGAAAAGCGTCGAGGACTCCATTTACCAGCTCTACTAGAGGGTCAACGTGGAAAGTGTTGAGGACTCCACTACCATGATTTACTATAGGGTCATCCCAAAAATCATTGAGGACTCCAATGCCCAAATTTACTGGTGGTTCAGCTTGGAAAGCATCGAGGACTCTACTTCCCAGCTCTACTGGAGGGTCAACTCGGTACTCGTCGAGGAATCCACTGCCCAGCTCTACTCGGTACTCAGAAAGAATCTATTCAGAAGTATTCGTATAAGTCAAACCACATCTCTTCACTATGTTGCATAGTCAATGGGGAACAAACTCGAAGTAGGGGACCCATTCCCTATTACATTAGGGGGTTTCCACTCTGATAGTATCTGTAGAAGACTTGGTTCCTAGCTCTACTAGAGGGTCAATTCGAAAAGAGTCAAGGACTCTACTGCCCAACTCTACTAGAGGGTTAACTCAGAAAGCATCATGGACTTCACTACCAAGATCTACTATAGGGTCAACTTGGAAAGCATCAAGGACTCCACTACCCAACTCTACTAGAGGTTCAACTTAGTACTCATTGAGGACTCCACTACCCAGCTCCACTGGAGGGTCAACTCGGAAAGCATCTGATGATCCTGTGCAATCACTTCTATCATCAAGCATCACCTATCCAAGTATCATTCCTAGAAAATTCCACATCTTATCCCAAAATCCATAACTGAGGGAACCATCGTATTCTGTTCAAAAAAACACTCAGTATAGGCTACTTGTGAGACAAAATCCAAATTCAAACAAAGGAGATATGGGAATTAGGATATTCATAAAGGAGTATATAGCATGTAAAGAACCCACACGGCATGTGGTCCCACTCTTTTGTAGGTTCATGTCCTTTCCATTACACAGATCACTAGTCATGTAGTACTATATAGCATGTAAGGGTATTACACGATAAGTTTCAGCCAAAAGTATAACGAACGTATGGGGCTTGTCATCAGCCCGAAGGGAAAAAATGTAATTTCACTAACATTACTCTACAAATGGGACTGTATATCCAAAAGTATCACACTTTTATGATCCTCATGGAAAAAACACTCATTATAGGCTATTTACTTTCCCAAATCGAACGCTTGGTGAAAACATCACATTTCACCGTATAACGCACAAACGATGCTCCATGGGCCTAATCCACGAGTCTAAATTAAACGCCCAATATTGATCTTGAAACATATACCTCAATTTTAGGATTGTATTTTCATATATGGTTCTTTAATATGACATCGTATGAAGAAGATACGTCAGATACAAGATTCCACAATAATAATAATTTTATTATTATTGGGCATTTCATCAACCCGAGGAACGGGTCTTAAAAAGGTATCCAACATTGGTCTTAAAATGACCATCTTAATTTTAGGTTCATGTTGTCACTTATGATTCATTAATCTGAAGTCACATGTAGAAGTTACAGCCAGATTAAGGTTTTATAACCAAAAATAATATTACTATTATTATTATTAAATCATATATCAAAGGGGAATCACGCATAAATTTCCACTTCACTCCTTCCATGCACACCACACGACCCCCACCCTTACTTCCTTTAAAAAAATTAAACATTATTATTATTTATAATAATAATAATGATTAAATGAACAAATCATTCCTCCCCTCGACGCCCTTCTCACGCCCAGTACTCCTTCAGAGTGACTCAACTCATCTCAATTAATTATTATAAATTAAATCATCACCCCTATTATTATTATTATTATTATTATTAATTACCCTTAATAATAATAATAATAATCACATTTATTATTAATAATAACAATAACATTAATTTCCACCGCGTTGACCATGCCCGACCACCTCATCAGAGATCTGAGTCCGGCCACCTCCATGTCAACATCGAGCAACCTCCACCATGTGACTCCATGTATGGATTCCACTTAGAACCAATCTCATTACACCACATTTCATTTTCATATGCCCACTGGGAAAATGGGAATCACTGATCCAAACTTGAACCACCTCCAATAATAAAAAACCATCCCACTTGTTTATCAATTCATTCTCAAATTGTTTATCCGCGTGTCATTTGTGATACCACCATGAATCTGGGGGTTTGACCATGATCGAACTCACCTCAGCAAAGTCGAATCATGACCCCATGGTCAAACGATGAAGAATGCAAAGAAAGGTGGGGGAAAATTACCAATAAAAAAGGTGATAAACATCACTGGCCAGACGTTCTTGGCCAACGATTTCATTGCGAGGAAAATAGGGTGAGAAACATGGCATAGATAAGAAATAAATTGAAAGAATAATTTATTTTGATACATGGGTTCGTGTGAAGGTTCATCTAAACATAGATCAGGGAAAAAAATTAATAATACTCAATATTTTAATCAAAAGGGGTCGAAACCACAATTGACGATTCATACCTCGATTATGGATCGATCGTTGGTGAAGAACGCATCTTCTAGCGATGAAGATGGACTGATGCATCTGCCACCTATCGATTCACCTTAATCTGATCACCGGTCATCGTCCGGTCAATAAAGGACACTCTCCTACTATTAGATCCAAAAAGGGCTATGCGGTCATCCCTTGGAAAATTTTAATAATAGGGTATTTTTATACGATGTAATTAGGTCATTTAATATAACAAAAAAATAAATTATTTATTTATTTTAATTAAACATACTCGTCAACAGTTGCCTCATCTGAACATCCCGAGCCAACCAACTTTAGGTCACATATAAGGTAAAAATTGAATTATGAGCTCAAAGATAGACTTAGATTTCCCATCTGAGTCTTACTATATGAGTTATTTGGGTTGCGGTTATTAAATAAATAAATTTAATTAATTTATTTATCCAATACATCCACCAATGTCTACCCCATCTGAATGTCCTACATCGACCAACTTTAGGTCATGCCTAGCGTAAAATTCACATTACTGATTCAATTGTGGTCTCATATTTCTAATATGATACTCCCTTTATGATATATTCCACATTTTCAGGAAAACTATGTGTTCTCAATAAAAACATAATTAATCTTTTTATGAAATTAATTTCGGACTCACTAGGCCTCAGAATCATGCATCATCTCAACTCCTGCCTCCAAAAGTATTCCTAAGAATATTAAAAATTATTACCTAGAAAAACCAGAGTCTCTATATATAGAGATATTCTAGAGGTAGTAATGTATCTCTCAAATAAAATACTATGTTATGTTATGTTTTCAAATATATTGTAAAATTCAAGTGTGTATCTAGTTTACCAAGACTATTAAACTATTTTTCCCTTAGAATGTTGTTACTTGTATCATGTTTCAATGTAATAAAGTAATCATAGACTATGGGATACTAGGGTGGGGTAATTTACAAGAAATATAAGCAAGTGATTCAAGAAAAAGATCGAATTTAAAATGAAAAGGATCTTTTTTTAAAAGAAAAAGATTATTTGGTTTTAAAAATAACAAATAAATTAGATATTGAAGTTTTCAAATATGAAATCAAGGATCTCAAAATATCTATTTCTAAATTCACCCAAGGTTAATAAAATCCTAACATGATCCTTGGATCTCAATGTGTTAAAATAAATAATCATGGTTTTGATTTTTAAAATAATGTCAAATCTTCATAGAATACTAATTTTGTGAAATATGTTTTTCAAAATAAGTTTTGAAAATATTTTCATAAATATGAGAATTTAATTTATGAATATAGTTGAAAAATTTATAGATATGGAAGACCTTAGTTTATCCATATTTCTTCTAATATTCTTCGAAAATCTAAACAAATTTGGGTTCCCAAATACTTATTAGCTAATCTCAGTGAACCAAAAATTATTTCACCTTTTCAACATTTATTAAATCATATTATCGGGCCTTCAAGGGTACCAAAAGGAACTTGGTTTTGAGTTTTTATAGGCCTACACTACCGAGCTTCATTGATCTATAATTTTTTGGAATCTCAATAAAATGGTTTTCAACCCTTCAAATAATCTAAAAACTCTTTACCTCTTGATTTCATTTCTTGATGCTCCAATTGAGGGGGGTTATATCCTTCCTTCCTAGAGTATTTTGGACATCAACCTTGATATACATGGGAAAAGGGTTTCCACTCCTTTTTTATTTTAGTTGTCTCTTGAATATAATTTCAAAATCTCTCCTCTTTCTCTTGTCTCTATTTTCAAAAGGGGGAGAAATTTATTTTTCAAAAAAAAAATTCTTTTCTTTTTTAAATTTTATTTTTATTATGTTTATTAAAATTATTTTCAAAATATTTTAATCTTTTTTAGAATCTCAAGATTCACTCTAATATTTTACTTTGTATATGAGATGATGTGAACTTAATGTTTTATAAACTTATTATTTTATATAGGGAGAGTTTTTTTAATGATCCATTATTATTTTATCCCTTATCTAAGCATGTTCTTAATATTTTTTCTTTTGCTAAGAATGTATTATTTTGAGAATATTTTGTTAAAAACATGTTTTAAATATATATCTCATAGCATGATCTTATTTCTCTTCGCATATTATCTTCTCTTTTCTCTTTCATATTTTCTTTTTAATAATCACAAAAGGGGAGGGTTTTCTGGGTTTTTTTTGTATATTAGGACATTTATGTCAAAGGGGGAAGAATTAATTTTATGATAAAGGTGGATATCTTTCTTGGTTTTGGGGGAGAATTTAGTTTATTTTTTAGCATATTATATATATCATTTATGTATTAAGCATGTTGTATATCTTTACTTTTATCTCTTAAGCATGTTGAATTTTTTAAAATTCAAATATCTTTAATTACTTCGATATATCTTTAACTCTTGATTTACATTTAATATATCTCTTTATGTTAAATTCTTATAATCATAAAAAAGGGTAAGATTGTTGTACCTCTCTCTCTCATGGTGTTTTAATAATCAAAAACACTCACCTATGTTTCTAACGGTTTTATTTAAGTGAGTTTTGGAGTTTATTTTGAATATAAAGTAGTGGGAACTAGTTTAAGTTATATTTCCTTGATAAATGCATTGATCATATTTAAAGAATAATTGAAGTCTCTTTGGACTTGTTGAATCCTTGGATAGAGGCTAGAAGAACTATAGTGGCCCATTTTTTCAAGTGGAGGAGGCACTTATTAAAGCAATATGCAGAAAGTATCACCAGCTAGCCAGTGGCATGAGGCAGAACTTATAGATATCTAGAAGACTGACTAATGGGGGTAGATAGTGAGAAGTAGTTTCCAACAGCACCACCATCTACCCAATGGAGTATATCGGGTATCTGGTGGCATCGAGGTAGCTTCTCCGAGAGTGCATCTAATATAGTCTAATCACTCCTACTTGGATATATAATTCTCTGATTCGACCAAAAGAATTATATAATGTCCCTTGATGTCATGGAGGCTATAAATAGAGGATAAAGGGTTCTTGGTTCAAAATAATTATAGTGTAAAACAAATCCATACTTGAATCAATGTCAAAGCTCTAGCTTTCTCCCATCCCTCTCTCCAAGAGCCAACCTTCCTTTCTTAATCCTAAAGGATCTCAACTTTTTCTTAATCTCTCCCTATCTAAATTGTACCCAACCTTCAAGAGAGATAGATGATCAAAATTATAAAAAAAAATCACTTAGTGAATTATCTCTTCTCATCCCACATTCTACCTTTAGTTCTTGGATTTTTGTTAAAACCAAGGAAAGTTTGGTTCTTGGGTATTCCTTAAAACTAAGGGAAATTATTCTTGGGTCACCATTAAAACCAAGGGATTTGGTTCTTGGGTTTCCACTAAAACCAAAGGATGGTATTATGGGTAGAGATGTAGGGTCACCTTATGTGCTATTACTAAACTCTTCATCAAATTTTGCTTTCTCTTTTATTTATTTTTGCATTACATCATTTCAATATCGATACACATAATTACATAAATTTGATGCAATAATTTTTGTTATTAATATACATTAATAATAACTATTTAATAAATATCATATTTATCAATTACCATTTAATAGATTTCATCATTTTATTTTATTTATCTTTTTGAAATCATTTTTTTAAATTTCTATTTGTTTTATCACTTTAATTTTTAAAAGTAAATTCATCCCCCCACCCTCTTTACATTTTTCCTCTCCACTAATTAACATTTCATTGGGGAACCCATTAGGATCCCCTTAGTCACATCAAGTACAGACACCTTGATGGTTCCAGGTGCAACAGAAGTGTGTGGTGGTGGGATATATATTAAAATTTCTTTTAACTATCATTTCCCAAAACCAAGAGTGAGGATCTTGAAAACCAAATTCATAATTAATTTATTTAATATCTAAATAAATAAATACATGGTATTATGAAATTTCTTCATTGATGAAGTTTGATCATCTTAAAAGACCCTTTCGGATTTCCTTCATCATGTTGTGATGATCCAAGGATATAATACCTCTAGTGGTGATCCAAAAATACTCCAATGATCTCTGAGAAACATCACTCAATCCCTAGGTTCTAGCATGGTGAATTGAATGTCTTGCTTTATTCGTTCTTGATCGCTCGTTCTTTAGTCTTGAATAAATCTCTCTTGTGCTTCTCATTCTTGATAGGGGTAGAGAAGGAGGAGTCGAGAGAGAATTCATTCTGTACAATAATTCTCTATTCTTAATTTTTGTATGCTCTACATAATATACATGTTCATATATTTATAGAGTTGGTATTTAAGTTAAAATATTATTTAATTTTATATCATACATTAAATAACAATTATTACCTTTAATAAACCCCATGCCACATAATAATAATTATATTATTATTATTTTGTGGTGTGTTCCAACTTGTGCACTAAAAAATATTATGTAATGGTCTTGTTAATTAATATTGTCAATGGACTCGGTCTTGGTCCATTAAAACTCCTCTAGAATTTATTTAACAAATGAATAAATGTTTTATTCATAAATAAATATTTTATTCATAATCTAGTGAATAAATATTTATTAAAATATTTAATAAATAAAATAAATATTTTATTCACAGGCCGATGAATAAATATTTATTTAATTTATGCGATAATATAGCTTGAATAAAATTATTCCTCAAAATTGAGAATGATTTTTATTCCATTAATTAAACTCAAATAGAATTTATTTGATATCAATAAAAACACTTAGTGTGTGGCCCTCTAAGATTCTTTCTTGTTGGCATTAGGCGGGCTTTCCTAAAGTCCAAGATTACTATCTAACAATGGGTTAAGGAACCCAAGAGAAAGAACTTAATGTCAAAATGATGAAAACCACATACAAATGCTCATTATGTAATATAATCCCTTTATCACAATATCTCATTAAGGAGGTTGCATATCCTGGTCCCTAATCTATATTCTTGATATGTCTTTCTTTGAGTATCTAAAATAAACACATCATTACACCATGGACATGGAATTTAATGTGACAGTTCTATTCCAATAAAAGGGTTGAGATATCAACTTTCATAAATATAGAAGGGACAAATCCTTCATCGACTTATTCATTAATGACATGTCACTCGTGACGCACCCAATGTATCCAACTATTCCATGAACAGTTATTATCATGTTTTACAAAATACATATAAGTATGCAAGTTGTAACATGCATTAATATTAATCTTAAAGTCTAAGGACCATCACACATGCTCATATATAGTAATATCTGTTGACACCAAAACATGTGGAATTCCTACTGGCGGTCATGTTCTCATAATCTCCCATCTTGGAGATTACCAAGTGAAAACTTCATGAGAAGAATCCCCATCTGCTTATGAATACTCACACATGAAATCTTATATATTATGTGTCCCATCATAGTACTTTATCCAACTATAGAACATTATTTAAGAATATCATCATAGCACATAAAGGTTCTCATTATAGTGGGGAACTTCTATGACCTTATCAATGTGACGTTTACTCTACAATATTATTACATTTAAGTCGTAAAAAATAATGAACAATACTTAATAAGTAGTTTTATTAATATTAAATACATTTAATATACATGTAATCAAAGTACAAACAGTTGTTCCTAAGACACCAACTCCAACAAACTTCCACTTGTACTAGAGCCAACTACCTATGACCTTCAGTCTGCTAGACCTCACATGTTAGTCATGTTTCTATTGAGTCAAGGCTTTAGTAAAGGGGTCCACCACATTTTATTCCATGTAAATACTTCTAACTGCAACTTCGCCTCTCTAAGAAAAATCCCTCAAGATATGATACTTCTAAAGTATGTGCTTCATCCACTGATGTGACCTTGTCTCTTTTGGAAAATCCACCACTGTAGTATTATCACAATAAAGTGTGATAGGATCTTTACTTCTAGGTAACAAATCAAGATCTTGGATGAAAATTTGCATCCATACTCCTTATTTAGCCCCTTAGAATCCATAATATACTTAGACTCTACTGTATAATTTTCAACCACAACCTTCTTTGAGCTATTTCAGCTCACAAAACCTCCATTCAAAGTGAATATGCATCTTGTTTGTAAATTCATGTCATCTAGATAAGTTTGGAAACTAGAATTTTCATATCATATGATGACTAGTTCCTCATCTCCTCCACAAACCAGGAACATATCCATAGTACACCTCATATACTTAAGGATATTCTTGACTGTCATCTAATGGTGGTCGCCTAGATCAGCTTGATATCTTCCTACTGCACTTAATATGTAGGTGACATCTAACCTAGTACATAACATATCATACATGATTAACTAGATCTCTGGTATGTTTGGAATCCTTTCCATTCTATTTATTTCATTATGTGTCTGAGGATACATTTTCCTAAATAGATGAATGTCATGTGATACTGGAAACAATCCCCTCTTGGATTGTTTCATACTTAATCTCTTCAGTATCTTGTCAATTTATGTAATTTTACTTAGGCCAAGAAAACCCTTAGATCTATCACAATGGATATTTATCCCAAGAATATGTGTTTTATCTCCTAATTCCTTCATATAGAATAATTTATTCAACCATGCCTTAACAAACTATAAGACTGGTATTTTATATCCAATAAGTAATATTTCATCACTATATACTATTAAGAAAACTATTATACTCCCACTAAATCGTTTATAGACACATGGATCGCATTCATTCTTTATGAAACCAAATTCCATTATGGACTCATAAAAATGAAGGTTCTGCAACTTGGATGCTTGTTTTAATCCATAAAAGGATCTTTACAACTTTAATACCTTGTTGGAATCCCTTGGAGTCAAAAACCCTTCAGTTTGGGTCATATAGACATATTATTGAAGGTTACCATTAAGTAATTTTGTTTTGACATCCATTTTCCAAATCTCATAATCATGGAAAGTTTTAATGGAAAGTAAAATTCTGAGGGATTTAAAAATTGCAACTAGTGAAAAGGTTTCGTCATAGTCAATGCCTTGATGCTGATTAAAACCTTTTGCAGCTAGTCTCTCCTTATAGGTACTAAATTATCCCTCCATGTCCAATTTCTTCTAGAATACCCATTTCTATTGGAGGGTCTACCAACATCCAGGATTAGTTTTGGTACATGGAATCCATTTTAAAATTCATGGATTCTTATCACTTGGAAACATCTATGCGACTTACTAATTCCTTTTAGGTTAGAGGATCATTATTATCGACTAATTATGAGTCACCATCCTCAATGACTAGAAACCCATACCCTTCTAGTTCTCTAACCTCTCTAGTATTCATATATAGTAATTATGTCTTTGGAACAATTTCTTCTTACATGGGGCTTTTTGTAATTTTTTCTTATGCCAACTCTTGTGTATCTTGATCCTTGACTTCATTGAAGTCTATAGTTCTCTCATTATCTCTTTTAGAGATAAGATCCTCCTCAAAAAATTTGGTATGTCTATCAACCAAAACCTTTTTTAAGGATTTTATATGTATTATCCCTTTGTTTCTTTAGGATATCCTATAAAGTTACACTTTATGCCATGGGTTGCAAGTTTTTACATAAAGTGGCCATAAAAATGCTTCGTATCCCCACACATATAAGTAAGACAACACATGTTTCTTTCCATTCCATAATCGGTATGGTATACCTTCTGTCACTTTAGTTAGAACTCAGTTTAGTACATACGATACTATTTTTAACGTGTATCCCCAAAAGTATTATGGAAGACTTGCATGAATCTTCATTGAACTCACCATGTCCAATAAGGTGTGATTTCTCCTTTTTCTTACATCATTCCACTGTGGTGTATAAGGAGGAGTGAGTTGAGAAAATATTCTGAACTCCTATAAATAATCAATAAAGTCCTGATTAAGATATTATCTACCAAAGTCTGAGTGGAGTTTCTTAATCTTCTTACCAAGATGGTTCTCAAATTCATTCTTTTATTCCTTGAATTTATCAAAATAATTTGACTTATATCTCATTAAGTATATATATCCATGTCTACTAAAATATTCAGTAAAAGTTATGGAGTATGAGTACTCATCCTTTGCTTCAATAGGAAATGTTCCACACACGTCATTATTAACTAATACAAGAATCTATTTAGCCCTTTCACCTTTCCCATTAAATGAGGATTTGGTCATTTTTCCTTGTAAACATTCATGACATACACCAAGTGGTTTTAGTTCAAAAGAATATAAATATCTATATTGATGTAATTTAGTCAAGTGATTTTCATTTACAAGACCTAGTCGGTGATGCCAAAGTTGGGTGTGGTATGATTTGTGTGAAGTAACTTCGTTATCGATTTCCATTACTTGGTTTTTGTAATCCAACACATAAAGATAATTATTTAAATGTGTCTTACCATAAAAATGATATCATTATAAAATAAGCAACATTTATTCCCAAATTTGAAAATAAATCCATCTATATCAAGGCTTGATAGAGAAATAATGTTTTTGGTAACTAAAATCACATAATAATAGCCATTTAAAACCAATATCATTCTGGTCATCAATGTGAGGTGGTAGTCCCTGATAGCTACAACATCAAGTTTAGCTCTATTGGATGCTCGAAGATCTACCTCTCCTCAAACAATATTTTTGAATATGATTGGTTCATGTATTTGATTACATATGTGAGCACCAAAAGCTATATATAATACCCAATTTTTAGAAACAGATAAATCATACTCGATAACAAATGCACCTAAATCTTCTCCTTGCTTCTTTGGTTGGGTGAAATTTTTCTTCTAATGGCCCTTCTTGCCACATGTTAAATAGACAACATCATGTTCCCTTTCTTTCCCCTTGATCTTTATCTTCTTTTAAGGGCATAAATAAGATTTGGGCTTAAATGTATTCACTTTTCCTTTCAATTTTTTCATTATAAGTATGGAATGTTTTTACACTTTTTATCCTTATCTACTTGGAAAGGAAGAGTAAGAATATCTGAAATAGACTTCTAAATGTTGTTCATATTAAAATTCACAAAAAATCTAGAGGAGATCCTATGGAGTGATTCCAAAATGAGGTCATTGTCCAGTTCTTAAAAGATTTTAAACCCTATAACCTCTAAGCACTCAATGTAGCCAATGAGATTGATTATGTGAGGCCTATCTTGGTTACCCTCTCCAAGCTTTCTCTGAAAAAGAAACTTGGAAATCTCAAACTATTACTTTCTAGTTCTCTCATGGTAAAGACCATGAAGGTGCTTAATCATGCTATATACATCCATGTTTTCATGAGAATTCATTAGTTCAATAGACATAGATGAAAGCATCAAACATTGAACATTGACCGCATCACTCAAATGTTTTTCATAGACAAGGAACTCTTCATCACTCACCTCTTTAGCAGGTAGATCAGGCATTGATGATTCTATCACGTAAGATTTCTATTTATGGTGTAGCATAACCCAAAGGTTTCTAAAACACTCCTAGAAGTTATTGCCAGTTAGAAGGTTATCTTTCTCCAGTATTGATTGTAGGGATAGTTCAGATGATGAAATTTTCATTTTATTCTACAATTAAAAAGTGCATATTATTATTACTTTTCTTGATTATAAAATAAGTGAGATATAATAAATTGAATGTTTTTTAATTCTCTCAATATTTTATTAAGTCCCAATAGTCCTCACCATTAAACTCTGAATGTATAATTACTTTAACATTATAGTGGCAAGGATCCCCACTACTTTTCTTAATGATCTATACTTTGGACATAAAAACCATAATAAAGTAATTAGGTATCCGTTATTTCCAACTGTGGACTTACATCTCCTTGATACATTGAGTTTATTCCCTAATCTTGAAATCCTAACTTGGATTTCTTTAAAACTTGCCTCCAAATTTGTATTTAATATACTTTGTCCATTAAACTCAATACAATATTGGTTAAGTTAACCCAAAACTCTCATGAAAACTCCCCAATAAAGGTAAGTGTCTAGACTTTAGCCATGTACTATACTTAGTTCTATGGTTTCATTCCCAATCAAGTAATGGAAGGCTTAGTCTAGATTAATATTTAATCGATGGATTTTAATTTATTGTGCATAAATTTTATCTTGTTTTATCCTTTACATGTCTTGTTAATATTAAGTGGATGTGACTTAATTAATTAACAATGTTGGATAAAACATTTATGTATAATTCATTTATTTAATTTCTGTATTTACACATTAATTAATTTATTTATGTGATCATATCCTTGCATCCATAAAATAAATCATTTCACAGACAAAAATAATTAATTAATTAAATGAATCATTCATGATATTTATCTAACGATTGATTTAATGATCGGTTATTAAATCAAAATTTTACCTAGGGGAAATAACTTCTATTGTCAGTCTTGGAATGAGTTATAACATTCCAATTGTCCACCAATTTATCACCTGGGTTGGAATCATTATGGTTTTTTCTTGAACTGATTACATGCACCTTAAGATGATTTATTAATTATAAATATTTATTACTAACATGTAGGTGAGGGGAATTAAAGGATTGGTTAAAGGGGATTACCTAAGTATCCTTGGACATGAAATTACTACATAATAATAGAGGGAGTGATGACTTCCAGGCCATCATTTAATTTGATATTAAATAATTTCAAACTCATGAAATAAATTAAATAAAAACATCCAACACATACACAGGTATTGGTCAAACACATGAACGGTCATACATGCAATGAATATACAAAAGTAACTGGCTAGTATTCATTTATTTTTTTGTTCTTTATTATTAAGATAATACACTTTAATTAATTAATTAATTAATTACATTTCATATTAATGATCATCTGATCTTATTTGGAGATACCCATCATTTATGGAATTCATGGAAAATAAATTGAATAATTAATAATGACATATTAATTACAAGAAATTAATTGAGCATTTAAATTTTTTTAAAAACATTATTAAATTTTCAAACACACAATGGCATGTCAGTCAATAAAATAAGGTTTTAATGTTGTAATTTTAAAATTTAACATAATTTTAATTTTTTTTTTAATAATGGGAGACTACACGGTGTGTACATCCAGCTACATTCCATGTACCTCAATTGTCATGTATCTGAGTCACATTCTTGAGGCTTCAGCGTGTAAACTTAGCTAAACTTACACAACGTGTTCATGTCAGCTACTTGCCATGTATTTTCTTTCCATGTTCTAGGTTGGATTGGTCAACTTGTGGTGTACGATAAAATCACAATGTGTAATTAATTGCTCAACACATCTAAGTACAATGTACAGGGGTACACGATTTGTACTCTGACTACATATCATGTAACCCAATTTTTACCTACCATGGATATGGCACTTTCCAATGGCATCTTCATCCGTTCTTCATCTATTATTAACCTTTAATAAAATGAAAAACTGAATGAATATGATTAATATGTTGAAACATGTTAATTAAAATCAGATTAAAAAACATATAATAAGAAATGAAAATTCAAACACGATTGTGTATGGATCAACAATCAAATAAATAATTATAAATTTAAACGTGATCATTCTGATAACACTTGATGGTTTCGGTCACAATATAAGTGTGTGGTGGTGGGTGATATATTAAAATTTCTTTCAACTATCATTGCTTGAAACCAAGAGAGAGGATCTTGCACGTCAAATTTCTAATTAATTTGTTTAATATCCGAAGAAATACATACCTGGACTTAGGAACTTTTTTCACTAATGAATGTTGATCATCTGAAAAGACCCTTTCAGATTGCCTTAATCATTCTGTGAGGGTCCAAGGATAGAATCCCTCTAGTGGTGATCTACATGTGCTCCAATGATCTCTGAGAAACACCACTCAATCTCCAGGTGTTATCATGGAGAATCGAATGTATTGCATTATTCATTCTTGATTGCTCATTATTTGGTCTTAAATAAATCTCTCTTGCACTTCTTGTTCTTAAAAGGGATAGGGAAGGATGAGTTGAGAGGGAATTCATTGTGCGCAACAATTCTATGTTCTCAATTTTTGGATTCTCTACATAATAGACATAGTCATCAGTTTATAGAGTAGGGATTTAAGTTAAAATATTATTTAATTGCATATTAGACATTAAATAACATTTATTACCTTTAATAAACCCCATTCCACATAATAATAATTATATTATTATTATTTTGTGGTGTGCACCAAGTTATGAAATAACAAATATTATGTAATGATCTTGTTAATTAATATATATCACCAGACTTGGTTTTGGTCCATTAGAACTCCTCTATCATTTATTGAAAACCTAAATAAATATTTTATTCATAAATAAATATTTTATTCATAAATAAATATTTTATTCATAAATAAATATTTTATTCATAAATAAATATTTTATTCATAAATAAATATTTTATTCATAAATAAATATTTTATTCACACTCTAGTAAATAAATATTTATTAAAATATTCAATAAATAAAATAAGTATTTTATTCACAAGCCGACGAATAAATATTTATTTCATTTATGCAATCTATATAAATTGAATAAAATTATTCCTCGAACTTGAGAATAACCCTCTAGGATTCTTTCTCGTTGGAATTAGGTGGGCTTGCCTAAAGTCCATGATTACTATCTAGTAATGGTACAAGACACCCAAGAGAAATAAATTAATTTCTCAATGACGATGACCACATACGAATACTCATCGTGTAATATAATGCCTTTATCACAGTATCTCATCAAGAAGGTTTCACATCCGCGTCATCAACCTATATGCTCGATATGTATTTCTTTGACTATCTAAAATAAACACATTATTAAACCATGGCCATGGAATATAATGTGATGTTTATATTCCAATCAAAGGGATGAGATATCAACTTCCATAAAGATTTAAGGGGAAAATCCTTACTCAACTTATTCATTAATGACATGTCACTCGTGACGCACCCAACATATCCAACTTCACCATGAACTATCATCGTCATGGTATATGAAATAAATCTAATTATGTGAGTTATAACATGCATTAATAATAATCCTAAAGTATAAGGACCATAACACATGCTCGAAGATAGGAATATCTGATCACGCCAAAATATGTGAAATTCCTACTGGTGGTTCTATTCTCATAATCTCCCATATTGGAGATTACCAAGTTTTAACTTCATGAGAATATGTCTCATATGCTTATGATTACTCACACCTGACATCCTATGTACTGCGTGTCCCATCATAGTATGTTATCAAAACACAAAACATTATTTAAAAAATATCATCATATCACATCTAGGTTCTCATCATAGTAGGGAACTGATACGACCTTATCAATGCGATTATATTCTAGGAAATTGTTACATTATAGTAATACAGAACAACAAAAAATACATAATAAGTAGTTTTATTAATATTAAATACATTAAATATATATGTAATCAAAGTAAAAATAATTGGTCCTAGGACATAAACTCTAACACACCCCTCATGGGATCCTTCATCTCACACTCATCTCTCAGGTCAACAACCATCACTCAGGGGAAATACATCCTTTAATCCCATAATGTTCATTGTATGGCCTCACTGGACTCATAAGGCAATCCTCATTGGAATTTCTCTCAAGTGATGGTAAAAGGACCATATCCATCCCCAAGTCATCCCTAGGTTGATCCACTCACCTAACCTATCTATACATCTAAACAAGGTCTACCACCTAGGAAATCACAACCCCAGTGGGGGTGAAGCACTCATCCCATGGTCATCCCGATTATCCTAAGTCTCTAAGTCATCTCAAGGTTATCACATGGACATCCCCTATCCCATCCATATCAAGTTATCACTCACCCCTACTTGGAGGTCAATAAGGGAACCTATCATTAGGATGTTATAATCACTAAGTTAATTTAATTTAACCAACTCCCCTTGAGGTCTAAGTGACTCAAGGAAATAAAATATAAATTAGGCCTTGGAAATTGGTGACTGAGGCAATAAAACTAGTTCCCAAGGGTTCATCATGTCCCTTGTCACTTTATTCAGTTCATTTGCAGACATTTAATTTAATTAAAATAATTTACTTAATTTAAACAGGTCGATCACCCTTAGTGGCAAGACCACACATATCACATGCATATAAATATAATTAATAATACCAAAGGGTGTGTATGAGGGAAAACCTACCTCAATATAGAGTTAATACCTTTCCAATTTATAGCCTAAAATCTCTAACCAGGATCATCTAAGTCAAACCATCCACTATCAAACCACATGAGGCCCTAGCTCACACCAAGACATCCAATTTAATTAATTAAAATCAAATTATAATTAATTAAATGGTTATAATTAATTTTTAAACAATTTTATTTAATTAAAAAACTTAATTCAATTAGGAATAATGTCCTTGAAACTCACTAAATGCTCTAATTACACTAAAACCATAACCACAAGAACATGGTAGGTCCACAATGTACTCCTGACACCAAGAAGGGAAAACAATAAAAACCAAATCCACTGTTAATTTCATTTAATTTAAAATAAAACCTTAGAAAAATTCAAACAGTGTCATAACTCCATCAAAAAATCAAGTGATGGAATGCAGACATCATCTAAATATATCTTCTAGCTACGCCATAACAAATCGCCATCATATTGAGATGATTCCACCAAGCTCCAGTGGAATCATATCAATAACCCTAATTTGTTCACTAAAAAATTATAAAAAAATACAAAGGGAAGAACAAGGGGAATAGAGAAAGAATATCACACCTCAAATTGTCATAAAAATCCCAAGAAATCACCCTATCTAAAGTGGGTCCAAAGTAATCAAAGGGGGAGAGATCCCATGGTTCATCATGCATGAAGTAGGAATAAAAAGGGGGCCTAAACCTTAAAAATCAAAGATGGGAAATGAGTAATTCTCCCAAAAATTTAAAATGTGTAGGGGTAAAGAGGCCTAAACCATGTCATGGCCCCTCCATTACTCGTTATTTTCCATTTTTGCACCTCTCAGTCGAAATGGCCAGAAAAATGTCTTGGGTTGGGACGCTACATTGTGGTGGCCTCCCCAGACACCACACTTAGCTAGATCAAAATTACCTTCACCATGTCGAGTTGTTCCCATCACCATTTTTCACTGCACCACCCCCGGGCACCATGTCATGTCACACCCAGCTCACTCTATGAATAGTAACTGGATCGGTTTTCTACAAGGACTCAAGTGTGCCTCCCTATACACCAGAGACTTTAGACTAGTAGTGAGGGACTATGGTGTGTCTCTGGGGAGACTTTTCCCTCATATCAAAGTAAGAGAAATAGTAGAAATAACTAAACATTTTCTATAATAATAAATAATTATAGTGCATAAGAAATAAATGTAAACAAGGTTGTAATAAAATGAATTGCGGTAAAGGATTGAATAGTCATATCATACATAGAACACCGGTCACCCACTGGGCTGACCACATATAAAATAATAAGTAAAGAAAAAATAGTAAAATTACAAGGTTTTACTTCCCACACTGATCCATACCACATCTCCTTCTCCCTTTGCACATCTAATCTATCCTGCTCAATTAGCTTCAGACCTTGACACATCATGTGTCTACAACCAAGTGAACATCTTCTCAGGTACCCTAGTGTAATGGCGACCCCAGTAGGGTGTGGGTAAAAAACTCATTAGGGTGCCACCAATGTGGTCCTATATATAGACAATAAATGCAGTGTATGTATATGTGTCCTACTCAATTGAATAATTAAGTAAATAATAATTTTTGAAAATAAATAAATAACCAATATCGTAGCTAGGGTCTGATAGTTACCCTGGTCCAACTATACCTGCTTTATCAAGTGTCAGATTGTCTCTAAGAAAGTTGTATCACTGTAGGGTGATACACATCCCAACCCCAAGGATTACCCATACTTTTCTCCATTAAATATGGAGTAGGATTCCAAGTATCTACTGGATATCACATAAATAAGGCATCAAGTAGGATCCTAGGTATTCTTGGCATACTACCCATGTCTTGAGTAACCAGTGGAACCTAAATGACTTCTTGGAATTCCCTAATCCAATTCAATGTCATATTTCTATGACTGGGTCCATAGGCAATCAAGATATTGGAAACATTAATGAATTGATAATGGTGTTGACCCCTATGAAATATGTAAGGAATGCTCTCCTGATCTGAAACAATAACTCAATATCATTCAATCATTGGCTCAACAGTCTATTCCCAGACAACTCTAGGTAATCACTACTAGAAATGTACCTTATACCAATGGTTTTAAATCCTTAGTATAGGTTGGGGAACCTTTGGTATAGCCTATACCAATGGTTCCCTAAACCATTGGGTGGATAGGTGTGGGGATAACCCTATACTAATGGTTTCCTTAAAAATGTTTGTATAGGTAACCTAGATTTACCTTTAACCAATGATTTAATGAAACTGTCAGTATAGGTCTATACCAATGGTTTAAAAAAATAGTATATCCTTCCATCATCAAGGTAATCAGAAGCACCTCCCATCTTGGCCCAGAACTAGGACACACCCCAAACACCTACACCCTCACCCCCAAACAACTAGCAGTCAATAAAGAAAAATTGAGAAAAAAATTAATGCATTGAACTAGTTATAATACACATTTAAAAAACACATATATGTAATCAAATTCATTCATCAAACATCATGTGTCATAAATATCAATAAAAATGTAGAGGATCAATATCTATCTTATCACAACTACTATCATCATCATCATCATCACTAACGTACTCTTCACCATCATCATCACCATCACTATCACCATCACCATCACCATCACCATCATCATTACCATCACCATCACTATCACTGTCACTACCATCACCATTTTCATCACCATCACCAGGAAACTCATCATCCCGACCACCACTAGGACCATCATCACCATGACTCGGTGCATCATATAATTAACGCATCATCGATATGCATGTATCAAAAACTATGATGGTATCTAGTGGAAGTGATGGACATAATGTTTCCATAACTTTTATAAATTTCTTGTTTTCCTTTTGAATTCATTCACACTGTATCATGGAAATTTTTTTGGCCTATACCACCTCAATATAAGCCTTTATTGCCTCTACATGAGTTGTTTCTAAATCAATGCTACCAAAACTGTTAGAGGTACCTAAAGTTAGATAATACCTAGTGAGGACAATACTCTTCCATGGTCAACAAAATACTCTCCCATGATGCTCATCTCTTAATATATAGTTCAAATGATCATTTGGACCAAATTTTTCAGCTTCCTGGTCATCAATAACCTCCAAAGCACACTATTGCAAATATAAATGAACTATTTAGTTACAAAATAGATATTAAAATTAAAATCAGCAAAGTAAAACTTAAAATCTATTGTTGTGTTTATTCATTTACCACACTTCCATATTTATTATTTCAGCTCAAGTAAAACAATTTTACTCAAGGAACAAATCCTTCAATGTTCAATATCACCCTCTATAATGACATTGAATGTAGAAAACCATTATTCAATAATGTTGTATTTTTTAACAAAATTAACTCATTATAACCAATATTTAATTGAAAACAACCAGAATCAATTGAATTATATTTCATATAAATGAATTGTATTATCCCCAACTATATGAAACTATAATCAATAAAATCAAAATTAAAAAAATTAAATTTCACTGAATTTCTACAATTTTTCAATAGATCATTAGTTTTTCTGAATATATATACTTCTGTTTTTCAATAATAAATCAAGATATAGATATTGAAATTGTATGTTGTTTATTACATTAGAAAGATTAGAAGTTTATCTACATTTCATTAAACTGTGAAGAAGTTTGAATCAGATATTTGGATGCTATAAAAGTTAAACTAATTTCTAAAATGTTTATTATCATACAACAGTTTTCCATATTATGCATACTTCTATTATTCATAGATATCATGCACTACATAATTCAGATTATGGTGTTTCTTCATCCATTGGAAATTTTATGAAATTACCTAAATATAAGTCAACATGACTAAAATTTGAATCTACTTATTATAGGGTCTAAAAATTCACTAAAGCTTAAGATTTCAAGATGTACAAATTTTTAGAATTTACACCTAATTAAATGAAAGTTTCAATGAAAAATACATGATTCCTCTCATGTTTTGTCATTTTAATTTTTCCCAAAGTGTGGAGATAATTTATAGCATCCTTTTTTATTTATTTATTTATTATGATTCCTAAAAAATAATATTCGATAATATAAAACTGATTATTAATGAAAATCATCATCATTTTCAATCAAAAACCTCAAATTTGATTAATACCTTAAACCTATCACTCTTCCAGTGATAAATAATTTCCTAATACTGCATTGTTGGACACTCATTTAGGATAGGTATATACTCTAAATTAGTTCCAACTCTAGCAACTAATCCATTATACAACTCATGTTTACATGCTCTCTATAGCTCACCTAATTATATTAACCGTACAGTCCTCACAACCTCACCATCTTGAAAATTATAATAAAGATGCTATCAAAATATAAATTCCTATAAATATAATAATAATAATAATATAAAATTTAATATAATTATTTTTTACTCATATTTGATCCCAAGCATTATTCTTTATTTCATTTTCAAGATGTCACTGGGAGAGTGTCTTGATGGGAATGACGTCACAGTATTTAGCAGGCATTGCCATAAAACCCATGCATTATCTCCTTGTTTTACCAATTATTTGATTATAATTATTATACTTAACTGTCACATGTGTGTGGAAATTCCACACTTCATGCATGTGTTTATTCCCAAGACATCTTATAGTGGTAGATCAAACTCTGAAATAATAAAATACAAATATTAAATTAATACATCTTATAATGAAAATAAATTATGGTCAAATTTTTTACTAGGGTTCTATACATATACTTGAGATAGTCTCATTAGTAGGTATTTTTAGATCCCTAGGATATAAATGATCATTTACCTATGTAGTATTAGGGTCTAATGTCTTCTTGTTATGATCAATATGCTCAAGAGTTTCAGAATGTGCCAGAGTAGAAGTAAAAGGAGCATGAACATAAAAGCCTGGAGAGAATTAAGTGGTGGGAAAAGGAGATGGCATTAACATCTATTGAAAATTATAATATGTATAGGGAGTGGAAAACATCATTGGATAAGGAAAATACATATGATGAGGATCATACGTAAATGGTGGCAACAATATAGGTGGTCCAAATATCTCGGGTGCCTCTAATGGAACTACGGGATAAGAAATTGTGCTATATGGTATATTTGAAAAAGGGTCTGAGTGTGATCGGGTATGATGAGTGGTGTTAGTATCTATATTACCACCCTCCCACAAATTTTCAGGTTGAGGACCACTGCCACTATTTTGGCCAAATAATAGTTGTCTCCTGGGTGATGGTTCTTGATTAAAATTAAAAAAAAGATTAATGACATGACATTATATGTTATTAATATATATATTTGAAATAATATACTCATAATAAAAACTAGAGGAGGAATTTACATCTCACTCATGTGGCGCTTATTATCAAACATCCTATTCCTTCATATCTCTTCATTTTTTTCATTTCCTACATTGGAAAAGAAATATGCATTTAATTAGAAATTTGTAACTAATGTGTAAGCCAAATAAGAAAGAATAGATGTCGTGACTTAATTAAGGGATAATAATTTTCAAGTTAAATAAAGGATAAGTAGTGACATGACATAATAATATCATATTTATTGGTAAGAATGTCAAAACATAAAATGCATGTCATAGAAAAATCAACACATTATAATCAGTATGTTAAACATGGGTATAATATAGTATTCTTCTTATATTTTTAATTAAATCCAATTCAGTTTTGATTAGGTCATTTGGATATTTTTTGGGTTAGGTCATTTTGTTCATATTTTGGGTTAGGTCGTTTTTCCATTTGTCCTTTTTTATTAGGTCATCTTTTTCATTATTATTGTTTTTCATTCTAATTAGTTTAATATGTTTTAGTTTAATTCATCTTGTTTTTTTATAACTGGATCATTTTAGTTTTTTTTGGTTTTTTCGGATTTAATATAGTTCAATTCAATATTATAAAATATAAATAAAAGAAAATTACAACCAATTTATATTAAAAATTCACATAAATTTCAAGTTTAATACAAAATATTTGAATCCAACATTGAATTAATTTGAATACTACCAAACTAAAAAACCCAAGTCGAGCTAAAACAAAATAATTGAGAACACATATAGATGATTCTATATATTACCCACCACAACTTTAGGTTTACAATCAACTCTAAAAATTGGACTACTTGAGTCATCATAAGTAATAAACTGATCAGCGTTAATGGGGGAAGTGATGGTATCAATTTCATCCCTACCATCATAAAAATAGGTATTTGGATTAATTCAATAACGACACTGAATTCACGTCTTATATGATCTTTCATATAAAAAACTTGTTTCACCAATGATGCCAAAATATATGGCTCATCAATAGTGGTAATGTGAGTCATATTAATAACTTGAAATCTATAGTCATCAATAAATGTGTCATGTATCATCATTATATCAAACAACTTTTATTTAATCATAGTGACTCAATAATGAGAGTAATAATACAATATTAGTATTTTCTCAACAACTCCATGATAAGATATATTTTCATATATAGGATATTGTTACAGTTACCATAACATTATCATGTCGTGTTCTCATGTTCACTACTCATTTAGTGATAATAAATTTGTACTTATTGATCATAATTGATTTTCATTCATGAACTTCAAAATTAGGACCAAAATCCAAAGCTCTTATTTCTTCAAAGATAGTGTCAGTAGGTAAATTCGATACCTGAAATATAAATGAATATTAATTATTTTATTTTATTATAGTAATACTTCTACCTTAAATTTCAACCAAGTAGAAAAATCTTTTCTATAAAAAGTATCTCTCCTTATCAAAGGTAATGAATGATGATTTATACCTATAATTTTTTTATGTTCTATGCATAAAAAGATAGAAACAATTTAACACATATATACAATTACATGGTATGAGATAACATGTACATGTTCAATTTACTTACTTGATGTAGTCATCAAAAAAATTATATTTAAGCAAGATTTTATGATGTTTAATATCCCAATCTTCAAGTCTTAATGTAGTCAATGTATATGATATAGGAATTCCCCTTATTTGGGAAAGTGGTGGAAAACTAGGTTCAATTTTCTCATATTGTCCTTATTCAATTCTCATTGGTCGGTTATGTCTCTTCATCACATTAAACAAATGAATTGAAATAATTCCATACATTTTTACGCCAAGTAACCTTTCACAATATAACATTCAATATGATTCTCATTCCATACATAAGACTTTAATGTGTAGTTGGATACATCCAATGAAAAAAATAGGTCCTCTAAGAATTATTTCAGTTAAAATACGGAAAGTTAGATGTAGAACACATGTGAAAAAATATAGAGGAAAACTTTTCTCTAAATCACACAAAATTAATGGTTCCTCTTTGATGTGAGCCTATATTTTCAAAAAAATAGTCTATTATTTATTGAAAATACCCCCAATTTAATCCAATTCTCGAGTTGATTTACAGTTTTTAGAGACTCTTTGGTAAGATATAATTAATTTTTAAATGGATTTAGATAAGGATTTTATTTATTCATTATTTTTTTAGAAAAATAGGGAATCCAAAATTTGTTTTATAATTCTTGAATTTAATCATACACTAAAATTTTTATGTTATGAAAACCATTAAAAATCGAAAAAGGAATGGATCGATCATGAATTTACTTCTTACGATCAATATGATCATCTAAAAATGGAAAAGGCATTCACTACTGGAAATCCCACCTATACCAACACCCTCATCCCAACGATTTAATCAAACCATTGGCATAGGGATTTTTAGAGGTAGTTTTCCCAACAGTTTCATCAAACTATTGGCATAGGTATTTTTAGAGACAGTTTTACCAATGGTGTCAACAAACCATTGGGATAGGACCCCCCACCCCGCATACCAATGGTTTGAATAAACCATTAGGATTGGGTCCATTCAATCAAGGTATCCCAATAGTTTTAAATACTGTTGGGATAAATTACCACAAATACACAACACCCAGTCCAGAAGTGATCCGCCCACATTTTTCCCTAAACGAGAGCTCCCTTCTTCCTAGACTATGAACCCTTCTTCCCAACAAGTGAGCCATCCTTGATTTAACTTATTTTTTGTTCATCTACTTCAAATCAATAAGTTCTAACTGAGTTATATGTTCTACCTCGATTTATTTTTCCTTTTTTCATTCAGATTGATTTAAAGATGGGATTCTTTTTTGTTTTGTGTTTTGATCAAGAATTTTAGTGCTTAATGATTTATTTGTAGGTGTTTTAATAATATTTTAGTTATCACAAAAGTTATTTAGAATTATAGTAAAAGATCATAGCCATGTTGTGTGTACAACGAAAAATAAAATAGTCATTGGGTCACTAGGAACTCAATGAGGGGTCGAATGGAGGGGTTATCCTAAGTAGAACATCAGGTTCCCAGTGGAGGTTTATTATGTATATGGTATCCTGATGATAATTTTAAAAAAATATTTGAAAGAACAAATTTTATTTAAAGAAATACCTCATCCTCCTACTCTCTTTTTAGTCCTGTCAAATATAGGATCCACACAAGTATCCCTCTACCCTTATTCTTCTTTTTTATACCTCCCTTGAATATTATTTTTTTGTTAATACATATATATATTGAGTCTCCTAGTTATAATTATTACCTTGGATGTCCATTTTGTTATATTTTTTTCATGTCGTCTTTTTTTATCATCACAAATCCCAAATTTTTGTGGGTTTCAATCTTCTCCTATTATTCTAGGATATTGAAGGAGATTCATCCCATTATAATGGGAGGGTTTTCTATAGATTTTCTACAGTGGATGTTCCCTTAAATTTTCTCTAAACTTATATTAATTTTTATTCTTGGTATGATAGTCACGTAGGGAAATTGAGTTTGTGTGATAAGAAAATGAGCCAATATAGCCTAGGAGTTAAAGTAAGAGGAAGTGTGATTCCTTATAAACATAAAATATAAGTTAGTTCTAATAAATATTTATTCTAGTTGTGTTCTATAATTATGTTAAATCATGGGGGGATGCCTATAATTAGAATTAGAACTCATAGAGGGTTCTTGTCCCCAAATTTGGTCTTATATCACCTTGAGAGGTACAATAATGTGGTGATCAGAAATTCTATCTTGATTAAATAATAAGTGAATTTGATTTGTGAATAGTGTCTACAGGATAATAAAGAATAAGAGAACCCAAGGTTTTTAAAGTAATTTGGGTTCAAACGATCTTACATAAACTCTTCAAATTCTAATACCAAATATATAAATATAAACTATAGAAACTTCACTTTTGAAAGAGAGTGAAAACTCTTTACAACCTTTCATTTTAAAACCAAGAGGAACAAACCAAAATAAACATGGATAATAAATAAAAAATAAGGGAAAAGGATATAAGCATAACATATGATATGAGTCATCATAGTATGGTGGTAGTAGTTGGTGGAAGATGTTGTGGGGTGATGCAGTAATGATTGAAAATGTATTTAATGAGATATACATGCTATATTATTATTTTAATAAAGATATAATTTGTTTAGATCTATAATACTTGATAAATCATGATAATATTATTTTTTATACTGTTATGACATTTTGGGTTTTATTGTGAAATGATTGAGAGAAAATATAGTGCTAATAGGGGATGCTTCATAGCTAGGATATATGGACATCATCTACCAATATAGTCTTTCTACACTGATTTTCCATAACATCCACTATGTTTCACATAATCTCCCAATTTATTCCTTTATGATGACCCACTAAATAAAATAAATTGAAATGAATTGATCATATCCTAAGCAAACTAAATTGTACCAAACTGACCTAACTAGTCTTGAAAATAAATGAATTGAACCTATCAACCCTTTACACACTGAAACCCAACCAAACTAACAAATCCTATCTGTATCATAACTGAACGGACTTGACCAAAACAAACTAAATTGAATTGAAATGACTTTATTTGACCCAATTATACTTGATTATAACCTATAACACTAAAATACATCAAACTTAACTAAAATAAAAAGAAGTTAACTAAATTGAACCTGACTAAAATAAATTCTATAGTAATGATAAAAATGAACTGGTTTGAGAAATCTTTAATAAAATCCTAATAGGCATGCACTGACCCAATCCAAATAAAATAACCAAACCCAACCAATATCATGGTATTATATTTATAATTGAATTAAATATCATGGTTTTATATTTATAATATTTTTTTATATATATAGTATTTTGTTGTCTTTTATATTATGATTCTCATATAGAGTAGTGTGTGAGTTATGGTTTTATATAAAGTGAAAAATTATCATTTACTTAAATATATTTTCTATTAAACTTTAATATTATTGAATTTATTTTAGGAAATTAATTATAACAAGTTTTTTTATAGATTGGATGGAAGTTGGATGTATGAAACTGATCAGATCTCAAGCAATTTTCCAAACAATTTGGAGAGATTTTTAGATTTTTCATTGGACAATGCTTCAGATAGTGGTCACATACACTTCCCATGTTATAATTACATTGGAAGAATTTTTTTGAGCCATGAAGAAGTTATCTACCATATAACCAAATATGGTTTTCAAAAAAACTACTATGTGTGGTATCATAATGGGGAGAAAATGGGATCTCAAAATACTAATGATCCAAATGAGAGGACCAGATTGGAGAATTTTTTGTATGATTGGTTTTCATTTATTCTTAATCATGAGAAGGAAAGGATGTAGACCCAAGAAGACTTTATTATGAGAAAAAATGATTCCCCTAATGAAAATTATGATGTGTATAGGGTGAAAAAAATTAATAACGCTGCCACGAAACCAGTATATCGTCAATGTGGTAAAATGAAAAGGCTGTAATTTTTAATCCCATTATTTCATGGGAAAACCATGTATGGGTTTTCTAATAATTCCATTAATTAAATTATTATCTTCTTAAAGGACTTACTTCCATATGATGCAGATATTCCCTCAAACCACTATATGGCATGGAAGTTAGTTTAGGAACTATGGTTTTCAAAAAACAAAATTCATGCCTTCTATAAATATTACAGCTTATTTTGGGATGAAACTGCTAAAAATGATTTTATAAAATTTGGAACATCCCTATGGAAGACAAAAGGTAATGGAACACCATCCTGTGTGACATAGAAAGTAATGTGGAACTTTATATTGATCCCCAGACTCCAGAATATTTTCATGTCTAATGAAATATCAATAAAAATGTGATAGTATGATACTAAGAGAAAGAAGAATAATGATGAGTTGGTTTACCTTGAAGATATATTTTCATGGTAGATATCTTATGCTCGATATCCTAATTTTTTAGTTGACGTATGTAATGTGATGTTGGGTCTTTCATGTGACAGTTTTAATCCATTTGGGAAGATTCTTACTTCACATAGCACATGGTCAGTTTTCATACACATTTATAACATTCCCCCATGGTTGTGTATGAAAAAACCTTTCACTTTCATGAGTATAATCATATTCGGCCCTTCTGATCCCAGAAATCATATATACATATACATCAAACCTTTAATAAAATAATTGAAAATTCTTTGGGATGTGGGTGTGCGTACATACAATGCATATTTGAAAGACATATTTCATATGTGTGTTGTGCTTATATGGATGATCAATGATTTTCTTGCTTATGTAATGATGTCTGGATAGAGCACAAAGGGAAAACTGTCATGTCTTATTTGTATGAAGAATAGATTATCCAGAAGACTGAAATATCACTGTAGTTTCAGTATTATAGGACATCGACGATTCTTTCCAATGGACCATACATATAGATTAATCATTGAAAATTTAACAATACCATGGAAACCGATGATACACCTCAGTGTATGTCTAGAACTGATGTGCCTAATGAATTGAAATATTTTAGTTTTTCATTCAGTAAGGGTCAAATAAAATATAAAAATATGGAGAATGTTTCCAATGAAACTTGTTATAATTAGAAGAAGAGGAGTATCTTCTTTGAGTTACCTTATTAGTCAACCGATTTATTACGTAATTGCTTAGAATTAATGTACACTGAAAATAATATATGTGAAATGTTACTTTTAATTATTCTAAATGTCAAGGGAAAGAAAAAAATATGATTTTAGATCTTGGTGTGATTGGGTGGATTGGAGGATCAAACCAAAATTACATCATGTGTGTATTAGTGAAAATAAATGGCAAGTTACATGGGCTTCTTATGTGATGAAACCTACAGAAAAAAAATTCTGGAAGTACTAGATATTATTAAAGTTCATGATGTCTATTCAAGCAACACATCAAAACGGGTCAACATAATAGAGTTGAAGCTGAAATCTTTGAAGACTCATGATCATCACATCCTTTTGAATGAGTTGATTCCAATATAAATATATCATCTTTTTTCAATAATGTAAGGGTTTAAATTATTCGATTGTGCCATTTATTTAGAGATCTTTGTGCTAAGAATTTTTCTAGGTATTTCTTGTAAAAAAATGTTGGTAGAGACACCATTAATTTTTTGTGAGTTAGAGAAAATACTTCCTCCATCATTTTTCACATGCATGTTGCATCTGACTATCCATCTTCCAACTGAAATACTTCTCAGAGGAACTATTTCTTTTCATTGGATGTATCCAAGTGAAATAAATATGTACACATTTAAGTATTATGTCTATAATAGGAATCATCCTAACGGTTCTATTGTGAATAGTTACTTGGCTCAAAAATGTTTGGATTTCTACTCAATATATTTGTCTGATCTTACTATGAGAATAAACAGACCAATGAGAAATGAAAAAGAACTATATGAGAAAATTAGACCTAGTTTTCCATCACTTCTTCAAATAGTAGGAATTTCAGGATCATATACATTGATGATATTAAGCTTTGAAGAGCGGGAGATGGTGAATCGCATAGTTTTGTTCAATTGTAATTTGTTTGATGACTACATCAAGTAAGTAAATTAAACATGTATATCTTATCTCATATCATGTAATTTTACATATCTATTAAACTATGTCTATTTTTATCTATAAGGAACACAAAAATGATAAATAGAAAGCATCATTATTTATCTTTGAGAAAGAGAGAGATTTTTCATAGCAAAGAGTTTTCTACTTGGTTGAAATTAAAGGTAGAAATATTAATATAATAAATTAATAAAATAAATATTTAATTAAGTTTAATAATCATTTATATTTTAAGTATTAATTTTTCCTACTAACTCTGTCTATGAGTAAATAAGAGCTTTGTCTTTTGGTCCTAATACCATGGTTCATGACTATAAATCAATTGTGATAAATGGGTATAGATTTATTATCACTGAACAAGAAAAGAACATGAGAACACAACATGATGGTGTTATTCTAACTACCAAAATAGATTGTTATGTCAGTACATTGGATAGTAGACCTCGATTTGAAAATGTAGCTTATTATGGAGTCGTTGAAAAAATAATAATATTGGATTATTACTCTCATGGTCGAGTCACTATGATGAAATGTTAGTGGTTTGATTCAATGATGAGGTAGGTCACATTTATTGATGATTATGGATTTTGAGTTATTGACATGACTCTTACTCTTACTACCGATGAACTATATGTATTGGCATCAATAATGAAACAACTTTTTTATTCCAATGATCATCTTCAACCTAAATTTGGTGCATGTTTTTTATGATGGTGATGATGGAATTGACACCATCCCTATTTCCATTGGCCCCAATCCATTTATTAGTTATGATGAATCTAATAGCTCAATTGTCATAGTTGATTGTGAACTTGAAGTTATGGTGGGAAATATATATAATCATCCATCTATGTTCTCAGTACTTTTGATTTATCTCGACTTGAGTTGTTAAGGTTGGTACTATTCAAATTGATTTAATATTGATTAAAAATATTTTGTTTTCAACTTGACCTTAATGTGAATTTTTAATATGTATTGGTTGTAGTTTTATTTGATACATGAAAATTTGAATGTATTGTTTATTCTATGACATGTCTTCTGTTTTGATGTTATTCCAACTAAATTTAAAATTGTTTTTGTTATATCACTATGTATCTTGTATTTGGTTTGACAAGTGGCATTCCTTAACTAAGTCATGTCTCATCTTTTTTGGGGGGTTACATATTATTTATCCATATCTAATTAATTACATATTTTTTTTTAAATGTGGGGAATGAAACCTATTGAAGATATGCAAAGAAAAAGGATAACAGACAAAAATTACCAAATAACTAAGAAGGGAATTCCTCCATTAGTTCATGTTGTGATTATTTTATTTAAATATATATATATATTAATAACATATAATTTCATGTGATTAATTTTGTTTTAAATTTTTTTGTAGGATCCACCACTTAGGCATCAGTTATTTGACGATCAACCTAGTGGTCCTAGTACTTAGGCTAGCGGTACGAGGGAGGGTGGTACTAAAGCTAGGCACTCTAGTCTGTATGCCTAATTAGACCTTGTCCCTCCCACTAACATACCATCTACCACACATTCTGATCCCGCATTGTCATTAGGGACACACGGGATATTTAGGTTTCCCATGTTTTCACCAGTATTTACATCTAATCCTACTCTTCCATCTTTCTTGTATCTTATGATGATTCTCACTCCTCATCCATATCATACAGTTGGCCAATCATCCATGTCATCTTTTTTCCTTCTACTTCCTTCTCTCTGGGATTCTATATTATTTCTTCTTTATCTCCTACTCTGACACAATCTATGGCTTTTGATCATACACTAGGACCCTCTCCATCTGTATAGGGTGATGTTCCTTCAGTGCTTGTAGATCCAGTAGCACCCATTGATCAGACCATTGTAGGTATATTTATAGAAGCCTAATAAATTTTTTCACCATAATTTATTTTTATTATAAGTTATATTGATATAATATTTTTTTCTTTTATAACAACTAGATATACTGATAGGTGGTGTGGTCGTACACGTATGTGTGTGGTGTGGAACTACCACACGTAGTTGATGGTGGACTACAGCGAAAACAACCAAATGATCAAAAAAATAGGGCAGGAATGTTGGAATTTTTTGGCGACGCTTGCCATATACTCTAACATCATTCTTGTTATCCTGATCTCATGGAGATACTTTCCAAATGAATTCAAGGATAATGGTTGGACAAAAATATGGGTAAAAAATATTTTGGATTTAATTTTATATTATTATTGTATTTGTATGAATTAATATTTTGGTGTAAACTTCATTTTAATTTTCCTGATGGTGAGGGTGCAAGGCCAGCATGACTAATGGGATTATGTGAGATTTAGAGAGCCTATAAACATTAGTTGTATATTATCTGGTGTGATAGAGTTGGCATAAATTTAGAGGTGATAATTTTCATGGATGATTGTCCAATAGAGCATTATCGGGAAATTATTACTCATTGGATGAGTACCAAGTTCAAGGTATTAATCAAATTTGAGGTTTTTAAATTAAAATATTCATTTTTTAATTCATAATTTCTTTTTTATTATCTAATTTTATTTAGGAATCATCTAGAAAAAAATAAAAAAACATTTATGCTAAAAAATACCTCCACACTTTGGGGCGGACTACGATGTCGAACCATGAGAGGAAGCAAGTATGATAGTCATTTATAATTTTTCTTTAGGACTTTAACTTATTTTTTCCTCCATAATTAATTCAATTTATAAAGTTTTGGTAGATAAGTGGATATTGAATATCAACCCAAACCACACTAAACTAAAATAAACTGAACTAAATAGAATTGAATCAAACCATATGTTTTTCTTTTCAGTTTTATTTAAAATTAATATCCATTTAATTTTAGTTATTAAATTCATTATTAGTAACCTATTTTCAGTTATGGTTTCCTACATTCAATTTCATTTAAGAGAGAGGTATTGAATATTGAAGGATCTATGCCTCAAGAAAAACTGTTTTGCTTGAGCAAAAAGAAAAAAGATGGAAGTACGGTTAACGAACTGACATAGAAAAAGATTATAAGTTTTACTTTGTTGATTTAAAATTTTAATATCTATTTTTTAACTTAATAATCTATTTATATTTGTAACAGGTTACTTTGGAGGCCCTTTATGCCCAGTAACCTGACAATTGTGGGCCAAATAATTACTTATATTAGGTTTTGGGAGATGAGCACCATGGAAAAGTACACTGTCAACTTGGGAAGAGTATAGTCCCAACGAGGTATTATCCCACTTCAAGTACTAGTTTTAGTACCACTGAGTTGGAAAAGGTTAAGGTATAGGAATAACAGGATGAAAAAAGGGTCACATAGGTGGAAGAATAGGCTGAAAGGGCAAACACTGAATTTATGAAACTGATGAAAGTTTTATGTCCATCACTTCCACCAGAGACCATCATGGATTGTGATGCATGTATGTCGTCGATGCATTCATTATATATTTCACCAAGTGGTAGTCCTAGTGGTGGTCGAGATGATGGCATTCCTGGTTATGGAGATGGCGATAAAGATGACAAGGATGATGGTGAGGAAGAGGTTGAGGATGAGGTTGAGTACGAGGTGTAGGATGAGGGTGAGGATGAGGCTGAGGAAGTGGATGTGGATGGGTATGGGGATGAGGAAGGGGATAGGGATGAGGAAAAGGATGAGGCTGATGATGATGGTCATTCTAGTGATGGTAATGAGGGATAGATTGTTCTGTTACATTTTTTACTAATATTTATGACATTTTATGTTTGATGATTTGTTGTAACAGAATTTATGTGTGATATTTTTCATGTTTTTCATCATTGGTTAAATGAATAAATTGATTTGTTCTATTATAATTATTTATATATTGGTTTGTTGGTATTTGAAGATTCTCTATTGGTTTCATTTCAGGTTTTTTTTTGTTGATGATGTTTTTTTGGTTTCATTGCAAGTTGATGATGTTTTATTGGTGTTTTGATTACAGTGGGTAGTTAGTTTCATTATTTACTGTGTTTTGTTTTGATTTCTAGTAGTTCTGATTGTAAGTGAATTATGTTTTTATGTCCCCTATGGAGATTTTATCCTTTTTCATTTTATGTTGTGTTATCCTCTTTCGCATCAAAGATGTTTTCATATGATCTACATTTAAAGTGATTTTTCGTGGTGAATTAATTTATACAGTGTTTATATATTATAAAAAATGTCTCTATAATCCCTTGGTATTTTCACTTTAATGAGTACCTTCCCTCACTAGGGATTCTGTCCCCTATGGAGATGTTATCCTTTTTCATTTGGGTAATTATTATTTATAAATATTCTCAATTCCAATTTGGATGTATCATCAGGTTTACCAACAATCATTTACCTCCATATTTATATATCTTTTTCATTGAATTATTTACATAAAATTGAAACATATTTACTACCACCAGAATAAATATGGTTATGGGATATCTATTCCTTGAGAATGATGTGTATACTTCTCTATATTATCTAACATTTTACCACCAAAATGAGTCCCTTTTGAGGGAAAATCTTCTCTAAAACTAGAGTGGTAGTACATCTCTTCTTAGTTATTTATGAAGGTCTAATTTAAGTTAATTCCATATTTTTTAACTTATCTTAAAACTCAAAGAACTTTATATTAAGAGGATATTTCTCTACATCAACTAACCTAAATGTCTCTTACCAGTTACCATAAAGCTTATGAATTGGTTCATCATGTGTCCTGCTAACCACTTGTAGTGAACTATCAATCACTTTCTCTCTTTTTTTATACACATCTAGCAATTAATCCTTGACACTATAAATCAATTTGTATAGATCCTTCAATGCATGGAATAATTATATAAAAAACATAAAATCTTTCTTATCAATAACTATTATTTGAAATTATTATTTAATTATAGACATATTATCATTGTAAATTAAATTTGTTTCACCTTTGGATTTCACCAGTTTTGAGAGGGAGTTGTCTTTTAACCAGTTTATCCTATGAAATATCCATATAATCAAAAATTTAACATTGAAATATCCTCATGTCAGACCTCTGGTATCTCAAAAAGGTCACCTTGAAACGACTATAATGTTTTTATTAAATTTTTATCTTCATACTTCAAATCAAAACACCATGAAATCCTCTATGGTGTTGATTGATTGTTCATTTCCCAATGGTGACCTTTTCACATAAAATAATTAATAAAACAACCATATAAAACTAACTATGGTGTGGTCTTGTTCATTTCATAGCTCCCTATAGTGTAGTATCCATTCTTATAGTGTAGAGAAACTTAGTTTCTATCCTCTTATAACATCGCCTAAAATTCTCATATTCTCTTAGCATAACCTTTGATTTGATGTTGTGTACTAATATTGAATCACAATCATTCTCATTGATTGTGATATTTAAAAAAATTCAGATTGATGCATGCATCTCCCTATTTGACTCTGTTTTTCATATAATTATATATGGAAACTTATACTAACTTTACACAGGTATTTTATCCCCAATGTGACCTTTATGTATCTCCTAGATTACCTCTATATAACATCTGTTTTTTTATGTTACTCTTACACATGTCTTGATTTCTATTGTGATCTTTATGTAACTCTTGATCTACCTTTAATAAATATGTGATTTTTAAGTATTACCCTTGCATAGACTCCAAGATTTATAGGTTACCTTTGTGTATCCTTCATCACACCTTTATGTAGCACTAGTTTTTTACTAATACATTCATGCATCTTGGAACTGAATTTTATATAGGTTTTGAATTTCACAGTTGACCCTTATACAGGCCATGGATGACCTTTACATAGGTACTTACTTACCTTTACACAACAAATATGAAACTTAGAGCTACCCTTATATAGGTGAAATTTTCCCTTATACCAGTCCTTTCTTACCATTATGTAGCATACTAAATTGTAGATCTACCCTTACACAGGTGCAAGTAACATTTATGTTGATCTTCATTTCAATATAAAATAAATTTATCTTTCTCTAAGGCTTCTTTAATCTATCTCCAATCTATCTCAAATAGTCACAAACACCTCAAAACACATTTGGGAATTTTCTAGATCTTATAAATCTCTTCAACTCAATTCTCAAGAACACTTAGGACTAATATACTCAAAGTTGAGTATTTCCATGCACATACACTGTAAGAACCCAGATCTTCATTTTAGGTATGGATCTTGATTTCAAGTTTTTTTAGAACAAAGGGAGATTTTTGAAAGTTTATAAGTACATGTTATGTACTTAGGAGTACACTCCATGTACTGGCTATGTAATGGCCGAGTACATGGCCATGTGAGGTGACCTAGAGACCACCTAAAGTGGGGGATGGTTAAGGAATGTACACGGTGTGTACATTAAATGAACACATTGTGTATTTTTATTTTTATTTTTATTTGTTAAATCAGATCAGGGTCACGTCTAATTCCCAGAATTGTCTTCTTCTAACCCCATCTCATCTAGAAACGACTGGGAGTAATGATTATTCTCTGAGCCTTTGATCCATCATTTGTTCTTCGAATCAAACACAGTTAATTGTGTTGGAATCGTCTCAATGAGTTCTTCCTTATTCTGGAGCCTCTCCTCTTATTTTCTCCTCTTTTGTGAGTTATTCAAGGTTGAACATTTTTTATGTTTTTGTAGATATATGACTTTCTAGGTCGATTCAAAGTCTGAAGTTCAACTATATCGATTGTACAATATCGAGGTAGGTGGTTTGTTTCTTTCCATAGTTTTTATTGGATTATATGTGAAAAAAGTGTCGAATACCCTAGTTTAGGGTATTGCGTGTTTTGGAGATTTAACCCTGTTTGATTCCTGGTCTGTTTTGTTTGCTTGAGAAAGGGTTTTGACTATGATTTAGGTTTATTACCTTGTTTATGGATCTGTTTTCCCATGTTTGTTTGATATTGGTCGTTGGTTCTAGAACTACCTGTTAGACTATTTTGTTTTCCATGCCTATTTCTATTAGGATGGAGTTGATATTATATTACATGCTTGTGATATGCATTATAGATGATTATCCTTGTGGTAGTTGAGATTAATTTGGCTGATGGATATCTTTTGTGCACGATTTTATTACACAGGGCTGTGAGAACTTGGTGTAGTTAGACCATATGGTGAATTGACGTTGAGGGCTTCCCCAGAGTGTCTGCTATACTTTTCATGTTACGAGACCATAGGGGGTTGTATGTTGAGTGCTCCCTCAGAGTGTCTATAGTATACCATTACGAAACCGCAGGGGGGGTGGATGTTGAGTGCTTCCTCATAGAGTCGATATTATAATGTTAAAAGACCATAGTAGTAATTGGCATTGAGTGCTTCCTCAAAGCATCTTTATCCTTGTGAACCAGAGGGGTTAGACTATGATAACTTTCCTAGAGGGTTTCTTGTGAATTATTTCTTGAATAATTAATAAATTTAAATGAATGTAGTTTTCAACTATAGAAATATTTACTTTTTGATTATTTCCTTGTCTATTACTTCATTTTTCATTTTGCCTGCTATATATATTCACTGATAGTTAGGCATAGATCTTTGGGTGGTTGCCTACTGGGATTCGTCTTACACCCTATTTGGGTCATGCTTTTGGGCCCAAAAAGATTATATTGTTGCAGGTATAGATAAGGGCAAGCGCCATTCTACTTCAGGTACTTGATTGTTGTGGAGCTAGAGAGCATGGGACCAAGCTGAGGCTTGTGATACTACTGGAGTTTATTTATTTCCTTTTTTACTTTGGTTTAGTATTGTATTTCCAGCATTATGACATGTTTGGATTCTTTCCTAGACATATGTGACATGCATCACTTATATATGTGCTCCCATTGTTTGTTTACTTTTAGTCTTCCATTGTTTTCTTATTGTATTGTAGTAATGTTTCCATTGTTGTATATTATTATTATTATATTGTGTTACTCTTCCAATGAGGGCATAGTTTCCCCACTATCACACCCAATTCCCTCATTGCTATTCGGTAGCCTCTAGCATTCGGGTAAATGTGCTTGATACCATGTGACTAACCGAGTACGGGGCACCTTTGGGCAGCACCCGGAATCAGGACGTTACAAAGTGGTATCAAAGGGTTCTTTTATTATTTGAGTTACTGTTTAGATCCTATATATATGGATAGGAAAAAATAGGTAGTTTGTAATAAGCTATGTCTGGGAGTATCTAACCCGTGTACAGGGAAAAGCCAATATGCCTTGATTATTTCAATTTTCTAGTTTTGCAATTGTTATAGTTGATTTGATTTCACTATTGGGTGATTCACATGTTTTTTGTTGTTATTGTTGATATTATTGAGGTTCTATTTCTGTTGCAGCCCGATGAGATGAGGGTATACCATCTCATGCATCATATAGGCACTTACTAGAGATCACACGTCATGTATTCTTTTCATGCCATTTAGGGTGCATTCCTGATTTTATGTTGTTGTAATATATTTTGTGCTAGGTATGCATGTTGTTGTGATAGATGTCATGATAGAATACCTTTTATTTGATATGTTATTGATAATATGTAATGTTTATTTCGAATGGGTGCCAAACTTTGGTCCTTGAGGTGTTATGGGCCCTCATGGATCGTAATTTGGTGGACCATGTGATTTATTTCACTATTATACTTTGTGATATACATGAATATGATGCCAAGATTTTATTTTCAAGGAGTATGGGCCCCCACATATTGTAATTTTGGTACTTTAATGTTTGTTTCAGTGTTTTTATGGGGTTCCAGGGTATTTTCTAAGGCTTACTATCCAGAAAAAACCCAGAATACACTATATATAATGATGAATACACTCCATGTATCCTTATGGTCGGGAAGGAACAACTTTTCTTAAGTACACTCTGTGTACTGTATGTACATGTCGTGTAGTCCTTAACCGTGTGACTGGTTGTGTGGGAAGAGACATGGGGTTGGGAAATATTTGGTGGCACATGCCGTGTTGTAGAGATCAAGTATCTGGCCATGTGACTAACGAAACGGGTCAGTGAAATCCTTCTAGTACACATCGTTTCTGGCATAAACATGTCGTGCAGTTTTTTTCTAAGAGAATCGTGTGGTTTAGCCGTGTATAGGAACTCGAGTAGGGGGAAATATTTATGTACATTCCGTGTAAAAGGATAACATGTCATGTGAATGGAGTGTTACACATCCAATATTGGCAGAAGTAAACACCCATGTAAAGGCTTAAGGGAAAACACCATGTAGGGTTCATACACGCTGTTATCCATGTTTTGAAAAACTGGAATGTTTCCTTCATATTGTTCATTTCCTACACTTCTAAGTTTCATTTCTTGATAATCTTGGACTAAGGTGTGTGCTTGACCTTGTAGAGTCATTCCACCAAGATGTCCTCCAGTTGTGCACCAGATACAGGGCAACGATCAGACACTGGACATGGTAGATCAAGGACTACTAACAGATCCTCTCGTCATGCCTGTCTTGGAACCATCCATCATTCTGGATACAAGTACCGATGCATAGTTCCGATAAGGCTTCATGAGATTTATGCAAACATCCCAAGGATCATTGCGTCATGCCCCGTCTATGGCAAAGTTGACGCGGGTTTTTCGAAAACAACATCCTCCCACTTTTTCAGGGTATGGAGGACCTCAGGCTACAGATTCATGGTTAGAAATCATGTTGTCTATCTTAAATCATCTAGATATGCCTCCAGAGAGGAGGGTGAATCTCACTATGAACATGCTTCAGGATTCTTCCAAGAGATGGTGGGATGTGATATCATATCCAGGACGCCAACGAGTTATGACTTGGGATGATTTCTAGTGGACCTTCTAGGACTACTTTTACCTGGAGACATTGAGGTTTGACCAGGTCTGAGAGTTCATGATTTTGGAGCAGGGTACAATCTCAGTCATGGAGTATTCTTCTCACTTTACAAAGCTACAGTGCTTCACACCCATTCTAGGGGGTGATGAGTTATTTATGGTGATGAAGTTTGAGGATAGTCTTAGGCATGACATCCGATCTCAGGTGAACATCTTTAGGTTGACTTCCATAACTTCTATAGTCAACTAGGCGTTGATCGCAAAGCATAACCTGAGGGATTCTGGAGCTATGAGCTAGGTCGGCTCGGCATCTGGATTTGGTATTCCTCCATCTGATGGTAGGAAGCGTCGTAGTGAGTCTACGTTTAGAGATCCGAGTAGGTGAGATACTCCTTCAGGTAGCCAGGTGGTATGCTACCAGTGCAAGAAGAGTGAGCATACGAGGTCACATTTCCCTAGAGACCCAGTTGAGTGCCGATCTTGTGGAAAGATGGGTTGTTTTCAGTGTTTTTGTCAGTTTTTCTCACCAGTAGCTAGTGATAGGAGTTCTTCTATGACTCCACATTCAGGAGAGGGACTACAAGTTTCTCATCAGTCAGGTAACTGGAGTTTTTTCGGTCGTTCAAGATGAGTTGGAGGTCATGGTCGTAGTGTTCAGACACAGGGTTTTCAACAGCTGCAGGGTGGATCAGCTCAGGGATCACAGACAGCTTTACAAGGTCATGGTGCAGGTCAGGATTTTGCGCTAGAGGAGACCCAATAGGAGTAGGATCCCATACCTTCTATAGTTATATGTATTATTTTGGTTGCCTCGGTTTTAGCTTCTACTCTTTTTTATATAGGGGCTTCCCATAGCTTTATATATGTGCCTGTTGTGGAGATCCTAGGGCTATATATCTTTTCTTCTACTTATATCATGACACTGGGCACACCGTTGGGGATTAGAATAGATAGTGTACGTCAGTGAAAGGGGTTCCCTCTTTAGGTTGGTGGGTGTCACTTATTATGGGGATTTTATGTCTTAGATATGACGGGTTATGACATCATTCTCAGAATGGACTAGTTATTTCCTTTCTAAGTCGGTGTTGATTTCTATCATCGTAGGGTGAGTTTCACGTCACCATAGGATGTATTGTTTCTACATAAGGGTGAATGGGATGTCCATGTGAGCAGAGCTGGACCTAAGCATCATGGGTTGGGAGGAGTTATATCACATATTGATAGTTTGTATATGGATAACCAGGGGACTTCACAGATGAACTTTCCTCTAGTGGTGTTTTGTTTTAGGGATGTCTTTCCAGATGACTTTTCAGGTTTACCTCTAGAGCGAGAGGTAGATTTATCTATTGATATTGTTCTAAGAGCAGCACTGGTGTCCATTCCTCCTTATAGGATGGCTGCACAAGAGTTACAGGAGCTCAAGAAGCAGTTAGAGGAGTTGCAGGCAAAGGATTTCATCTGACCCAATACTTCTCATTGGAGTTTGTTTGTGCTATTTGCGAAGAAGGTGGATATTACCCTCATACTTTGTGTGGATTATAGTAAGTTGAACCAGTTGATGGTCAAGAACCGATATCCCTTGTCGAGGATTGATGATCTCTTTGATCAGCTTCTAAGAGCATGGGTGTTCTCGAAGATTGAATTGAGATTCGGTTATCATCAGTTGGGTGTTAGACCATTAGATATACCTCTTACAACCTTTTAGAGTAGGTATAGTCTATACGAGTATCTGGTTATGTCATTAATTCTCATTAACATGCCTGTAGTTTTCATGGCACTGATGAACTGAGTGTTCCGTCCTTATATTATTTTGTGGTAGTCTTTGTGGATGATATCTTGGTGTACTCTCGCACTCGACACGACCATGCCACCCATCTTGAGATCATTTTGAGTACACTGAGGGAGCATCAGTTGTATGTTAAGCTCTCAAAATGAAACTTTTAGATAGACTAGATTCACTTCTTGGGTCATGTTATCTCAGATACAGGAGTATCATTAGACCCAAAGAAAATGAGATCAGTAGTTTCCTAGGAGCATCCAAAGAACATCTTTGAGGTATAGAGTTTTCTAGGGTTGTATGTTTACTAATGACATTTTATACAGGACTTTTCACACATAGCAGTTCCACTTACATTCTTGACTAAGAAGGGTGTGAAGTACCTGTGGACAGATTCCTGCGATTCATCCTTTCAAGAGCTAAAAGAGAGATTGACTTCAGCACCAATACTGGTTTTTTCAGATCCAGGCAAGAGTTATACTATTTACTGTGATGCATTAGGTATCGGGCTGAGATTAGTGCTTATGTAGGGGGAAGGTGTTGTTATGTATGGGTCTCGAAAGTTAAGGACACGTGAGAAGAATTACCTGACACAAAATCTTGAGTTGGAAGCAGTTGTTCGTGACTTGCGTTGTTGGAGACATTACCTTCTGGGAGAGCATTTTGTGTTGTACAATGACCACAAAAGTCTCAAGTATATCTTTACCTAGCGTGACCTAAATTTGAGACAGTGAAGGTGGGTTGAGTACCTTCATTCATTTGACTTTGAGCTTGCCTACATGCCTGGAAAAGGCAACATAGTGGCTAATGCGTTGAGCAGGAGGACTCAAATTTAGGTAGTTCAGGAGGCTAGTAGTGAGTGGCAGCTTATGGCTCTGTTCTCTGAGATGCATTTGGAGGTGTATGACAGACAGGGGCAGATGTTTCTTTATTCTATAGTTGTTACCTCTACTCTACTTGATCGAGTGCAAATGAGTCAGCAATCAGATTCTTAAGGCCTAGTTCTATGGGAAAGTGTGTTAGGATAGAACCCTATTCCTAGATAAACCGTAGGAAAGGATGAGATATTTCATTTTTATGGGCACATGTGGGTGTCAGCAGACATATGCGAGGAGCTTTTGTGGGATTTTCATTCCTTAGTTTGGGAAGTTCATCCTAGTGTCACCAAGATGTATTAAGATCTACACTGTCAGTATTGTTGGTCCGGTATGAAAAGAGATGTTTCTAGTTTTGTGGTGAGGTGTTCCACCTTTCAGTAGGTGAAGGCATAGCATCAATAATCAGCAGGGCTTTTGCAGCAGTTACCCATTCCTGAGTGGAAGTGAAATGATGTTTCAATGGACTTCATGAAAGGTTTACTGAGGTCATCTCATGGTAATGATGCAGTTTGGGTTGTCATTGAAAGACTTGCGAAGGTTTCACACTTCTTATAGATCAAGGAGACCTTCAGTGTTGGTGATATTGGAAGGTTTTACATCCGAGAGATTGTACGTTTACATGGGGTTCAGCACTCCATCATTTTAGATAGGGATTCTCATTTTACTTCTTGGGTCTGGTAGGGACTATAGAGGGATTTAGTTACATAGGTGCTTCTAAGTACAGCTTACCATCCCCAGACAGATGACCAGTCCGAGTGTATGATTCAGGTTCTAGAGGACATACTTCGAGCATGCGACCTAGATTTTGTAGTTTCTTGGGAGAAGCACATACCTCTGGTGGAGTTTTCCTACAATAATAGTTTTTAGGCAACCATTCAGATGGCACCTTATGAGGCTTTGTATGGTAGGCCATGCCGATCACCCCTATGTTGGCTGGAAGTAGGAGAGGAAGCTATACTGGGACCTCGTCTTGTCCAGGAGACCACAGAGCAGGTGAAGTTGATTCAGAAGAGTAATGATACTGTACAGTCACAAAATAAGTCTTATGTTGATAGACTAAGATGACCTCTAGAGTTCGAGGTTAGAGATCAGGTTTTCCTACGTGTCACACCGAGGTTAAGACACAGGAGGATTAGGATAGAGGGAAAGTTTTCACTGATATACGTCAGGTTGTTTGTGGTTTTAGAGAGAGTTGGGTCGGTTGCCTATCAATTGTAGTCACCTCAGAGGTATAGGGATATGCACGATGTCTTCCATGTTTCTTACCTGCGACATTACTTCTCAGACATGTCTCATGTTTTTCAACCCGAGTAGGTTGAGTTGGGGGTGGATGCATTGTTCAAGGAGCATCCTATCTAGATTTTTTATCACAACGTGAAGGTTCTATGTGGCCGGTCTGTTTCTCTAGTATGGGTGTTATAGCAGCACGGGTGAGTACAGGATGAGACTTGGGAGAGGGAGGCCGATGTGCGATCGCAGTGGCCAGAGCTATTCGAGAATTCTTCTTCTGTTCCTCCTCGTTAGGGAAATTTGGGGACGAATTTCTTTAAGGAGAGAAGTTTGTAAGAACCCAGATCTTCATTTCAAGTATGGATATTGATTTTGGGTGTTTTTGATAAAAAGGGGAGATTATGGAAAATTTATAAGTACACTTCGTGTACTTAGGAGTACATATCATGTACTCGGTTGTCGCGAGTGGCTACTGGTCGTGTAACGGCTGAGTACATGGCCGTGTGAGGTGACCTCGAGAATGCCTAAAGTGGGGACCAGTTAATTCATGTACACAGTGTGTACATTAAATAAACACTCAGTGTATTTTTATTTTTATTTTTTAAATCGGATCAGGGTCGCGTCTAATTCCTAGAATTGTCTTCTTCTAACCTCATCTCGTCTAGGAGCAACTGGGAGTGACAATTCTTCTCTGAGCCTCCGATCAGTTGTCCATTCTCCGAATCAAAAACTGTCGATTGCATTAGAATCGCCTTAGTGAGTTCTTCCTTCTCCTAGATCCTCTCCTCTTGTTTTCTCCTCTTTCGTGGGTTATTCGAGTTTGAGTTTTTTTGATGTTTTTATAGATCTATGACATTCTAGGTTGATTCAAAGGTTGAGTTTCAACTATATCGATTGTAATACATTGAGGTAGGTGGTTTGTGCCTTTCTGTAGTTGTATTTGGATTATATGTGAAAAAAGTGTCGAATACCCTAGTTTAGGATATAGCATGTTTTTGAAATTTAACCTTGTTTGATGCTTGCTATGTTTTGTTTTCTTGAGAAAGGGTTTTGATTATGATTTAGGTTTATTACCTTGTTTATGGATGTGTTTTCCTATGTTTGTTTTATATTGGTTGTTGGGTCTAGAACTTCTTGTTATGCTATTTTGTTTTCCATGCCTAGTGTTGTTGGGATGGAGTTGATATTATATGACATGATTGTGATATGCATTATAGCTGCTTAGCCTTGTGGTAGTTGAGATTACTTTGACTACTGGATATCGTTTTTGCATGATTGTATTACACAGTGCTGTGAGAACCTAGTGTAGTTATACCATAGGGTAAATTGACGTTGAGGGCTTCCCCAGAGTGTATGTTATACTTTTCTCATTGCGAGACCATAGGGGGGATGGACGTTGAGTTCTCCCTCAAAGTGTCTATAGTATACCATTATGAGACCACAAGGGGGATGGACGTCGAGTTCTTCCTCAGAGAGTCTATAGTATACCATTAAAAGACCATAGTAGGAATTAGTGGTGAGTGCTTCCTTGGAGTGTCTTTGTACTTGTGAACTAGAGGGGTTAGAATGTGAGAACTTTCTCATAGGTTGTCTTGTGAATTATTGGTTGAATAATTAATAAATGTAAATGAATGTAGTTTGAAACTATAGGACTATTTACTTTTGAGTACTTCCTTGTCTATTACTTTATTTTTCATTTTTACTTCTATATATATTCACTGACAGTTAGGAATAGATATTTGGGTGTTTTCCTACTGGGATCCATATCACACCCTGATTGGGTCATGATTTTGGGCCCAAAATGATTATATTGTTGTAGGTATAGATAAGGTAAAACGCCCTTCTACTTCAGGTACTTGATTGCTGTGGATCTGGAGAGCAATGGGACCAAGTTGAGGCTTGAGATGCTACTGGAGTTTATTTATTTTCTTTTGTACTTTGGTTTAGTACTGTATTTCTAGAATTGTGACATGTTTGGATGCTTTCCTAGACATATGTGACATGTATCATTTATATATGTGCTCCAGTTATTTATTTACTTTCAGTATTCCATTGTTTTCTTATTGTATGGTATTACTACTTTCGTTGTTGTATATTATTATTATTATGTTGTATTATTCTACCAATGAGGGCATAGTTTCTCCACTATCACACCCAAGGCCCTCGCTGCTATTCGACAGCCTCTGGCGTTCAGGGAAATGCACTTGAGGCCATGTGACTAACCGGGTACGGGGCACCTTTGGGCAGAACCCAAAACCAGGATGTTACATACACTGCTTGTTCACGTCAGCTTCACTATAAATCTTTGAAAAACTTTATCCAAGTGTTTTTAAACTTATATTTCAGGTTCCTTTAACCAAAATAACATTTGGGTGGTTTTATCTATAGTATCATTTCTTTTAAATATTCATCCATAAATCCATGGATGGTTTCTTTAATCACTCTTTGAGTAAGCATTCTACTCAATTTCATTACAACCCTTCATTTAAATATGTCTATAAAAATGAGTAACTGCCATTAAGAACCTATTCTAAAACACCATTCAAGTGTTTTAAATACTAACCTCATCAATCAATAATAGCAACACAACAAGGATGGAATCTCAAACACATCTCCACTTCATCTAACAATTTAATCTATCTTTAACCAATAAAAATAATAACTTATTCAAACTATTCCCCTTACTAACACTTCACATCTTGTTAGACTATTGTAATTATATCCTTCACACAACTTAGCATATAAATTTTACATCAAATATGTTATCATTTTAGATTCTTCCACTCTTATTTATTCCCCGTTAGTTTTATTTAATCATTTTTTCCTTTTCTCTCATCTTTCCATACTATCGAATTCTTTATTTTGAAGTTCATTAAGAGTTATTTTTCCCTATCATTATTTTTTATCCTAGTTTAGATGTCCATTTCTAAATAAGTCCAGTGTTATTTTTCCCTAGTTTTCACTTTGGTGTGGATACCATCCTTGTTTTGGTGGATATCATCCCTTGCAGGTGTTGGGATAGATGGTTTTGAGGTGCATTGTAGGTGTTGGGATGGTGACTATAGAGGAATATTATATTGTTTCCATTGAGATCGGATTATACTATTTACATTTATGTTGAGTTTTATTATTTGTCCATGCTTGTATGATTATGATCAAAATATAACATTTTTTGAACAAATGAATATATGCCCCACAGGTGAATAATCAAATATGAAAAAATGTATACTGTAATTGAAATTCAAAAACTATATATGTTTCTAGAATGTTTCACTTTCTATGGATAAGTATAAAATTTGATCTCAAGTGGCATGTTGTGCTTTCCAGTTTGGTGATTTTTTCATAATTATAGCATGAATAATTGGATATTAATGACTTCTAAACATTTGAATTCATCATACATTATTCAGTATATTGTCTGAATTAGTTTTTTTGAGTTATGTACATTGTATTGTAGTGTATTTTCAGGTGTTTTATTAGTTTTTTAAATTATGTGTATGGTATTGTAGTGTTTTTGCAGATGCTTGTGCTTTTTACAAAGGAGGGGAGGTTTTTGTATGAAATGTTGGAGAATAATCGTTGACAAACCATTGGTAGATATCTATACCAATAGTTATAAACAAACTATTGGTATAGTGAAATTTCTAGTGTCCTATACCAACGGTTGATGAATAATTGTTGGTATTGGCCTATACCCATGCCATAACACCCAATGGTTTGTAAAACCATTGGTATAGGATATACCAATGGTTTTCCAGCCTATACCAACGGTTTGAAACCGTTGGTATAGCCTAAGTTTCGAGTAGTGATGGATCAACCATAACTTATCTTCCTACAGTTGATCCGGCCACCAAATAAATGATAAGGAATTAAATAGTCACATGATAAAGGAAATCGACCACATGGAGTGATCTCCTTGAAGTCAACCATTTGGTGACTTTCCCTCTTATGGTCAATCTGTGTTGAGAAAAACTCATAAAGGAAATTATCCACAGGGTGAAAACAGGTCGACCGCAACCACAGAAAATTAAAAAATCCAAAAATAGATCGAATGGACTTCAAATTACATCTATCGTGATTAGAAAAATAGAAAATCCAATCAACTAAAAGACAAAATCAAGTGATTGTGCCTTATATTTGGGAATCTAATTCCATAAAACCCAAAAATAGAAAAGGTGTGGACTATAAAGGAGGAAGCATCTACACCCCTTCTCATGGATGATCATCTCGACTGATCATGCCACCTTGTGCCTACCATAGATCCGAATCGATTGAGCCCAGTGGGAAGAAGGAAAACTACCTTGTTGAGGAAGTTGAGACTATGCACTGTCAAAACCTGATCTTCGCATCGACTGAAGCTGAGATCCATCTAAGCACTCCACGGTATAAACTGCCATGATCGCACCACCTCTGAAGAATATTTTTGATGAAACTGAATTGCGTGACTTCCACCATGAGAGAGATGAAACCCACTGATCAATTCACATCACCATTTAAAGTGTACCTAAATTTGGAAGATAAAGTTGAACCCTTTGGTGCACTCCCTTTAACTAGATCTAGAGAATACAGAAGACCCCCCCCCCCCCACACACACACTTGAAACCAGAGTTGTGTGATGAAGATCCAATCTCCCATATGATGCTAATTAATTTTAACCACACCACTGTGTTTTCCTGAGCATCATTGATTTTGAATAAAATCTAGGCCACACTGAAACCCTTAGAATACTGAAACTTGCATTGGAAGGGACTGAGCGTACCGCTAGAAGATCTCAACTTTCCACTGAATAAATAGGCACACATGGAGAGTGTGAATATTGATCTTGAACTAAGAAAGCTCGCTAGAGAAGACACCCTTCTAAAAATTACAGCACCTTGGATAAACGACGGTTCAAATTTTCCGACAAATGATAGAATAGGGGTGATTTGAGTTGTAGATGATTTTGATAAAGTAAGTCAGAAAAACAGAGCATGATGAAATCACAAATGGAAGCAATGATACCCAACACTATCTAGAACTAGGCTCAATGACCAAGGATTAATTATGTCTTATTAAACCCATTAACACTACTAAAATCTGGTGTTTTCTCAATGGTAATATACCAATGGTTTCTTCAAACCATTGCTATAGTGAAAAAGAAGGCAACATTTTCCAACAGTTTGTTTAAACCGTTGGCAATGTGTAAATATACTTAAGATTCCCCAAAGGTTTGCCAAAACTGTTGGGAAATAATTAGATTCTCTAAGATATACCAATGGCTTTGATAAATCATTGGTAAAGAGAGGCTTTCCTAATGGTTTTTAAAAACCGTTAGGAAAGTTTTCCCCCAAATACCCAGCACCCCAGCTCCCACTCGGCCTGATTGAAGACCCTAATCCGGATCTCCTCCCGAAGTATTCTTAGTCGTGAAACTCCTTCCATCCATAGATCCATCTTCAATCAAACAAATTTTTATTTATACACTTAAAATTAGTAAGTGTTACCTTATTTTTAATGTTCTTCCTCTTTTTTCTGTTTGTTGTTTTGATTTCAGCTAAATTAGAGTTCCTGTTGTATGTGGAGTACCGAACCCTTTGATTTGTTTTATGTTTTTTTTCTACACTTCAAACATGGTAAAGGGTTTGTTTAGTGGGGTGATATGGTACTTTCTATGGACTTAGTTTAGTTGAAAATTGGATTTGGATTTTGGCATTGATTGGGTGATGGATTGGAATTTTGAACACCCCCACCCCCACCCCCCTCGACACCTCCCATCCCCTTGGATAGCCCCCCACCCCCCTGGACACCCCCCCATTGGACAATCCCCCACCCCCCCCCCCCCCCCCGCACCCCCACCCCCCTGGACACCCCCACCCCTTGGACAGCTCCCTCCCCCCCACCCCCCCTGGACACCCCCACCCCCACCCTCCCTGGACACCCCTCACCTCCCATGGACAGCCCACCCCCCTGGACACCCCCACACCCACCCTTCCTGGACACCCCTCACCCCCACGGACACCCCCTCCCACCACCACCACCTCCACCACCCCTAGACACCCCTACCCCTGGACACCCTCCACCCCCTTGGACACCCCCACCCCCACCCCCTTATACAGCCCCCATAGACACCACCACACCTCCTAGACACCACCGCACCTCCTAAGTGGCCGCCCCAATTTTTAAATTCGAATTAACAATGTAGTTGATTTCCCATTTCCCCAATTCCATTTTCTAAGTGACCCATAGAGCCTTATAAATTGAGTTTTTCATGTTTTGATAAATTGAATGGGTTTTTTGGAATGAAATGGATAATGCATGATGGTTTGCCTTTCTTAATGAATAAAATGATTTAAAATAAAATTACCCTAAGGGGGTTGTAGGGGGGGTAGGGGGTCGTCCAGGTGTGGGGGCTGTCTAGGTGGGGGGTGTGTTGTCCAGGGGGTAGGGGGCTATAAGGGTGTGGGGGAGGGGGTATGGGCTGCCCAAGGAGGGGTGTGGGCTGTACAGGGGGTCAGGGTGGGGTGTCCAGGTGGGGGAGGGGGTGTGGGGTGTCCAAAGAGGGGGTGGGCTATCTAGGGGGGGCTGTCCAGGTGGGGGTGGTGGGGGTGGGCTATCCAGGTGGGGGTGGTGGGGGTGGTCTATCCAGGTGGGGGTGGGGGGTGTTCAGGTGGGGGTGGAAGGGGGTGGGTTGTCCAGGTGGGGGTGGGGTGGGTTGTCCAGGTGGGGGGTGGCCAGGTGGGGGGCTGTAGGGGAGGGGGTGTGGGCTATCCAGGGAGGGGGTGGGCTGTCTGGAGGGGGCTATCCAGGTGGGGGAGGGGTATGGGCTGTCTAAGGAGGGGGGTTGTCCAGTGGGGGGTGGGGGATGTCCAGGTGGGGTGGGGTGGGCTGTCTAGGGGAGTTGTCAGGGGGGCTGCAGGGGAGGGGGTGTGGGCTGTCCAGGGAGGGGGTGGGTTGTCCTGGGGTGGTGGTGGGTGGGCTATCTAGGTGGGAGAGGGGGTGTGGGATGTCAAGGGGGTGGGTTGTCCAAGGGGTGGAGTGGGTTGTCCAGGTGTGGTGGGGGTGTCCAGGTGGGGTGGGGGGGGCTCTCCGGGTGGAGGGGTGCAGGGGGGTAAGGGGGCTGTAGGGGTGTGGGGGGTGTGGGCTGTCCAGTGAGGGGGTGGGTTGTACACTCTAATACTCTATAAAAAATAGGAATCAAATATAGCCAATGTATAGTTGTTTTCACATGTTAAGACTTTTCTTGAAGTTTCATACCAACACTCACTCTTACCCTTCCAAGAAAAAGTGATTTCTGAAAAGAAATCTCACTCAGGTTCTTATCCACTATCCATATTGATCTCATAAAAATTTAACATTCGTATAACACCATATCACCTAATGAAATAACAAGGTTCATACTTCTATGAGTAGTTTCCCATCGAAACATGGCTCATAAAATCCGATCCACGTATGATATTTGGTGGTGTGTTTACAATTGGGTGTATTGTGATTTATATGTATGATATTCATGGTTTACGCCAACAATCTTCTCGGTTATCTATAATAGGCTTGAAATCATGCTATAATTGGATAAAGATTGGATTTTACGACCCTTGTTTGGGGGTGTACTGTAAAGACCTGAAAATTTAAAGTATTTTTTTTTAATTTCTTTGGAATTTTACAAGTCTTTGGCTTCTAACGGCACCTGATTCCAAGGCCCGGTGTGCCCAGAATCAATTTCCGAAGATTAGCTCGGGTACGTTCAGTAAACAAATGAGCGGGTTTTTCTATCTTTTGAACCGGTGCACGGAATTGAAATCTGAGGGAACCGATGAACATGCAACGCCGATAATTGCTTAGGGGGACCTTTGTTGTAGTTGCGTTTTGTGCGGGTTTAGGTTTAATAAATGGGGATTTAGAATAAATAGATAAAATTTGTTGTGTACAAATTTTATATAAGGAATGTGGTTTTTAATCCTACAAAGGTGGAGTTAGAGGTGGGACCCACACGAACCCTTAACTCCTCACCTCCCTATAACCCCCCTTGACCTCTTAAATCCTCCCTTATTATTTTCTTGGAAACTTCCCTTCTTAAAGAGGAGCCTCTCCACCTCCCAAATTTAATGAGCCATCTAAGGGGATTTAATAACCTTATTAATTATCCTTGTCACACCTTTTGGATTTTTGAATTGCATGGTGATCTTTTAATTAAAGGGGGCTTAATGAAATATTGGCTGGGCAAATATTTTGGGAGGATTTGAGGAGAGCCTTTATGTGAAGAAAGACGGAAGTTCCTCCTTCGCGAAGAACGACTCCCTCCCTCGACGAAGAATGGTTCTCCATCCATCAGATCTCCAACAAACGACACTCGGGCCAGATCGAAGGCCCTTGAGGAAATGATGAACGCCAGTGACCATCGTCATCTTCATCTCCTCCCTTGTGACGGCGTCAACAAGCCGATGACCACCCTCTCGCGATATCGTCAACAAACGACGAACAACACAAGGTAGGGGTTTGAAATTGTTCATGATTACTCTTTGCCATCCAACGTATTTTTTATTCCTTTAGTCGCTTGATATCGAATTAACAGAGAGGTCTGGACCGCACGAACATGGCCAGCCCTCCTCCCCCTTTGTTGATGTATTAATTGCGGCTCTGATGAAGGTGGCGCGGTGCAACGGCACCACGCGGGAACAAGGAGGAACGCGGCGAAGAAGCGCGACGTCGTCGTGCCGCGCCGTTGAGGCCGAAAGAGGCCGTGGTCGGAGCGGGGTCGCGGCGGAGGGGCATGTCCCTGTCGCACCACGCCGGAGAACCACGAAGAGGCCATGACCGGAACGGGACCACAATGATGTTTGAAAGCCTTCGCAATGAAGAGCAGGTCCCGGGAGGACCGCTGGTGAAGATGGTAGGCAAAACGGACCACCGGAGCGCATCCGGTGGTCCACGGAAAGTGGAAGCGGTGCGCCGCCGGAATGGATTAGCCGTTCCAGAAGCTGAGGGGTGCGGCTTAAGTTCCGCGCCAGCTGGCCGGCAACGCCCTCCCCTGGCCGAACCGGGGCGGGCCGAGTGGACCAGACTGCCAGCGCCGGCCGAGTCGGGTCGCACCGGCTGGGCTAGGTCGTGCCAGCCAGGCCGGGCCGAACCCTAGGGGGCCGAACCCGGGTCAGGTCGACCCGGTTCGGTCCGACCCATGGGGTCTCGGGCCGGGTCGGTCCGGGCCCAAAACCCCCTAAAAACGAGAAGGTTTGTTTAAACGCTCGTAACTTGGGCTAAGGACCTCTGATTGATGCACCGTCAGTTGCGATGCGATCCTTGGATCGAGACAGTCGTTTCGGTATATTACACTCAAGGTTTAGGAGTACTTGGGGTATGGTCGGGTTAGTTCGAACACGAAACCAACCGGGCCCTCAGAGCGGAAACGCTTATAACTTGAGCTCTGGATGTTCGATTGACGTGTCATCGACTTTGTTGGATTCCTCTTAGTGAGACGGACATTTTTTCTTACTCCGCACGAGGTTTGGATGCATATAGAGTATGATATGGTTGGTTTTAGCTTAAAAACCAACCGGGCCTCTGGGATGAAAATGCCAATAACTCTCAGACCAAGCGTCTGATTGACGCGCCATCTGTCGCTTTGTGTTCCTAATAACATGACGGAACTTTGCGATACATCAACTCTGGTCTATGTGACAGTTGATGTATCGACCACTTGGCTCATGGATCAGACCTTCTTAGAACGAGCGTGCTATGTGCGGAAACCCTAGAGCTGGCTGAGACATGACGATTGCTGATCGATCGACTCGGAGTGATTCGATAGCTCAGTGGGGAGCGTTTGGTTGTAGCGGCAGACCCACGGTGGAGGAGCGCTTGGTTGTAGCGGCAAACCCACGGTACTCAATAGAAAGATTATCTCTATAGGATATGAGGGGGAGCGCTTGGTTGTAGCGGCAGACCCATGGTGGGAAGCGCTTGGTTGTAGCAGCAGGCCCACAGTACTCGACGGGTGGAGTACTACAGTAGTCCAAGGTTAGTGGGAAGCACTTGGTTGTAGTGGCAGACCCACTATACTCGATAGAGGAGGAGTTCCCCAGCAGCTATGAGTTCGACAGTGAAGACTATCGTACTGGAATCCTTCGTGGGTTCGACGACGATGACAACCGTACTGGAATCTTCCATGGGTTCAACGATGAAGACTATTATACTGGAATCCTCCGTGGGTTTGATGATTATGACAACCGTACTGGAATCCTCCGTGGGTTCGATGGTGAAGACTATCGTACATGAATCCTCTGTGGGTTCGACGACGACGACGACCGTACTGGAATCCTCCATGGGTTTGGCAGTGACGACTACAGTACTTGTATCCTACGTGGGTCCGACAGCTTAGCTAATCTAGTATCCTATGTGGGTCCCATCTAGATGAATCAGTGGCTACATCTGATCATCTCTATCACCATACGAAGAAGTATACATGTGTGAGCTAAGTCTTTACTTTCAATCATTATCTTTGATATGATTGACTTGCTTCCTGTATGGATTGTGTTGTGTTTTCCTGTGTGGAATGGGTTGTACTATCCTATGTGGACGTGATTGAACTTGGGCTCGGATGTTGGAGCTGAACTGGAATTGATGACTTAGGTATAGGTATGGGCATATACCTAAGTAGTGTTGGATGTTACTTCGTGATTGTATCTTTCCTTGTGGATTCTAGGAGACCTTCGGGGTCTCGGGGTCCCTACTGAGTAGCATATACTCACCCCTTCACAGGCTATGCCCGCACTACGTTGTGTTGGATGCAGACGACGGACAATGCTGATCGTGGTTGAGGCTTGTGGAGCAGTCGGTACCTGGAGGTGGACCACTGGGCAGGACGTACACGGAGCGGACGCCTGGACCCAAGGAGCTGAGGAGGATATCTGTACCCACCCTTCATGTGGGACTTCCAGTGGACGGCTCGATGTTGCTGCTTTACTTTCAGTTGATGTACTTTCTTTCCAGTTGTACTTTACTTTCAGTTTGGGTTTGTATTATGGCCCATTTACTTTCTACACTTACTTTTGTACCCAGTTTTACTTAGTGTTACTTCTGCTGGCTTACTCTATGGTGTTTGTTTCCTTTATAAAGGCAAATCCTTCCCCTTTTTCGGGATTTACGCCTTTGGTGCTAGTCGCCAGCCCCTGGCCTATGGGAGGTGGGCTTGGGGTAGTCACGGCACGGGCCCCAAGGATGGGTCATGACTAATTGGTATCAGATGAGTTTGGTTCTACCGCATAACTTAGGACTCTGATCTTTCTTCTATGTGAAGCAATAGTTTTAAGGATATTGAGTGTGGTTATCAGTCTAGGGAGTCCAGTGTTGGTGCGGCGGCCGACGTATCCATACATCAGGACCCTGACTTCTGATTTCTGACTCAGTGCACGAAAACACTGATTGCATGTGTGTTTAAAAGTTTTCTTTGTTATTACTTTGTGTCAGCTCACCAGGTATAAATCGTTGACCATGTCACATCTGTTCAGGATGTATCCACGCAGACAGTCAATTGGAGTTCCGAGAGGGTACTCGATGACGACCCACCGAGCGACGAGACTTCGGTGCAGGGCCCTCTTTCTATGTTGGCACCTTCGGGTGGTGTACTAGAAAATTACACCAGCCGTACTAGTGGACGGTGCACGCTGGCAGAGCGCGTTGCACGAGTTCCAGCATCAGAGGCCTCTGAGGTTACGAGGCGAGATAGATTTCCAGATAGCAGTGGACTGGATGGAGGCGATTACTAGAGTTCTACACCTAGTTTAGAGCTAGTAGAGAATATGGTGATCTTAACTACTGGTGTTTCCCAGTGAGTGACCATGAGGTTGGTCCGCATAGTGATGAGGCTTCGGTATGTGGACTGATGTCTGAGATAGTACCTTCGGGTAGTGTGCCAACTATATCACTACCTGTTGGTCAGCAGTTACAACTGGAAGTACCGGTAGAGGACGCATGTAGGCTTAGTGCCTTACACATGTTTCAGCATCAGATACCCTTCAGGTTCTGAGGCGATCCCGACTCACAGGCGGCTGAGGACTGGCTTGAGGTGGTGGCTGAGAGTTTCCTAGAGCTTATACAGCATCGGCAGGATGACATTTCAGTAGCTGAGAATTCATCTGGGCATACCAAACTACTCTTGGTACTCGATGAATATGATGTGATCGGTGCTTCAGGGCTCAGACTTCTGAGCGAGGTATTTTTTTAAGGACATCCGAGCCAGCACCTTTTCTCTATGCATTCCTACTTATGCTAGGGTGCTAGAAAGAACCTTTGTGGTTGAGAATTCTTTTGCTGAATGGAAGCAGTCAGTGAAGGTTAGCTGTGGGAAAGCAGGAAACTGGCACCAGTCTCGGAGACTTGGGCGTGTGAAATGTTTCAAGTAGATAATGTAAAAAAGGACAGTTGAATCTGCAAGGCAGCAGACATGGAAGCAAATCTAGGAGGGCAGCATGGGGTGGTGAACTTTTTTGACATGTTGCAACCACCCGCCTTTGTAATCCCCTCTAGGCCCAGGAAGATGGAGGGTAGGGAAAAGAGTAGCTGCATGTGGTCAAGGAGTGTGACCGAAAGGCTCTAAGGATGATTTGAAGTACGGACTGTGTCTTCTACTAGCTGTCGTAACAACAAGACATTGATACGAATCATCCCTTCCTTCCACAAATCTTGTCCTAGACCTAGAGTTTCCGGTTAAGCCGTTGACTTGACCCTCACATCTGGAGATACCTTTGGGAGGAGACTCGATAATCACACTTACGCCAACGGTGTGATCTGGACCTTGAGGCAAGAGTTTCGGTTGGAACCTCTTGGTGGCGGCGCCGAGGCCTTATGACGTTAGTTTGAGTATGGACTGGGCAATCATAGTTCATACACAAATTGATGGTATTAGGCAAAAGGGTTGTGGTCTATCTACAACGTCGGGTTGGGTTTTCCTTGGTTAGCGAAAAGGAAACCCCAGGAAGCACATGATAAACTCAAGCATATGAGGGTGTAGCCGATCACTATTGGGTCGGCCAACCTTACCCTCGTGGCTGTAGGAGTTTTGAGTTTCAGTTCTAATCAGGGAATGAAGGCCTCTAGAGTTCGAGGATGGTGACCATGTTCTTATACGAGTCTCACCAAGACAAGTTTTGCGAAGATGTGGCTGAGGTGGCAAGTTATCTCTAAGGTTCAATGGACCTTTCTAGGTCCTTGGCAGGGTAAGCGAGGTGGTTTACCACTTGAAATTTCCACCTCAGTTGCACCAGGTGCATGATATCATCCATGTACCTCAGCTGAGGAGGTACGTGCATGATCATTCACACATCATCGACCACAGGGGGTTGGACGTCGATGACGGGGTGACTTTCACAGAGGTTCTAGTGGTGAGCGAGGATCAACAGGAGTGGATCCTATGTGGATGTTCAATCCCTCAGGTGCACTTTCACTGGCGGCACGGGAACCTCCAGGAGAGCACATGGGAGCGGAAGGCTCATATGCGTTCTCTGTACCACTTTTGTTTCCCTAGTTTGTGTTATAGCTTTACGGGTATGTAAAGCCCTGAGGTGGGAGTAATGTAAAGACCCTAAAATTTCAAGGAATTCTTTTTTAATTTCTTCGGAATTTTATGAGTCTGTGGCTTCTAACGGAACCTAATTCCGAGGCCCGGTGTGCCTGGAATCAATTTCCGAAGATTAGCTCGGGGACATTCAGTGAACGAATGAGCAGGTTTTTCTATCTTTTGAACCGGTGCTCGTAATTGAAATCTGAGGGCACCGATGAACTCGCAACGCCGATAATTGCTTAGGGGGACCTTTGTCGTAGTTTTGTTTTGTGCGGGTTGAGGTTTAATAAATGGGGATTTATAATAAATAGATAAAAAATTTTGTGTACAAATTTTATATAAGGAATGTGGTTTTTAATCCTACAAAGGGGGAGTTAGAGGTGGGACCCACACGAACCCTTAACTCCTCACCTCCCCATAACTCCCCTTGACCTCTTAAATCCTCCCTTATTATTTTCTTGGAAACTTCCCTTATTAAAAAGGAGCCTCTCCACCTCCCAAATTTAATGAACCATCTAAGGGGATTTAATAACCTTATTAATTATCCTTGTCACACCTTTTGGCTTTTTGAATTGCATGGTGATCTTTTAATTAAATGGGGCTTAATGAAATATTGGTTGGGAAAATATTTTGGGAGGATTTGAGGAGAGCCTTTGTGTGAAGAAAGACGGAAGTTCCTCCTTTGCGAAGAATGACTCCCTCCCTCGACGAAGAACGGTTCTCCATCCGTCGGATCTCAAATGAACGACGCTCGATCCGGATCGAAGGCCCTTGAGAAAATGACGAACACCAGCGACCATCATCATCTTCATCTCCTCCCTTGCGACGGCGTCGACGAGCCAACGACCACCCTCTCGCGATATCTTCAACAAACGATGAACGACACAAGGTAGGGGTTTGAAATTTTTCGTGAATACTCTTTTTCATCCAATGTATTTTTTTTCCTTTAACCGCTTGATATCGAATTAATGGAGAGGGCCGGACCGCACGAACACGGTCGGCCCTCCTCCCCCTTTGTTGATGTATTAATTGCATCTCGGACGAAGGTGGCGCAGTGCAACGGAACCGTGCGGGGACAAGGAAGAACGCGGCGAAGAAGCGTGGCGCTGTCGCGCTACGCCGTTGAGGCCGAAAGAGGTCGCGGCCGGAGCAGGGCCGCGGCGGAGGGGCGTGGCACCGTCGCGCCGCGCCGGAGAACCACGGAGAGGTCATGGCTGAATGGGACCGAAACGATGTTTGAAATCCATCGCAGTGAAGAGCAGGTCCCGGGAGGACCGCTGGAGAAGACGGCAGGCAAAATGGACCACTAGAGCGCGTCCGGTGGTCTGCGGAAAGCGGCGGCGGCGCGCCATGCCGGCGCGGCGGCGCCAGCGACCGGCGGCGGCGGTGCGCTGCCGGAACAGAACCGCCGTGGCTGAGCTGCAGCGGTGGACCAAACCAGAACGTCTTAGTCATTCCGGAAGCTGAGGGGTGCGGCTTAAGTGTCGCGCCAGCTGGCCGCCAACGCCCTCCCCTGGCCGGACCGGGGTGAGCCGAGCGGACCGGACCGCCAGCGCTGATCGGGCCGGGTCGCGCCGGCGGGGCCGGGCCGCGCCGGCTGGGCTGGGCTGCGCCAGCCGGGCCGGGCCGCGCCCTAGTGGGTCAGACCCTGGTCGGGTCGACCAGGTTCAGGCTGACCCCGGTGGTCTTGGGCCGGGTCGGTCTGGGCCCAAAACCCCCTAAAAACAAGAAGGTTTGTTCAAACGCCCATAACATGGGCTACGAACCTCCGATCGATGCACCGTCAGTTGTGATGAGATCCTTGGATCGAGATGGTCGTTTCGGTCTATTTCACTCAAGGTTTCGGAGAACTTGGAGTATGGTCGGGTTGGTTCGAACACGAAACCAACCGGGCCCTCGGAGCGGAAGCGCTTATAACTTGAGCTCTGGACGTCCGATTGACGTTTCATCGACTTTATTGGATTCCTCTTAGTGAGACGGACCTTTTGGATTACTCCATGTGAGGTTTAGATACAGCTAGAGTACGGTCAGGTTGGTTTTAGCTTAAAAATCAACCGGGCCCCTGGGACGAAAAAGCCAATAACTCTCAGACCGAGCGTCTGATTGACGCACCGTCTGTCACGTTGTGTTCCTAATAACATGAAGGAACTTTGAGATACATCAACTCTGGTCTACATGACAGTTGATGTATCGACCACTTGGCTCGTGGAGCGGACCCTCCCAGAATGAGCGTGCTGTTGCGGAAACCCTAGAGCTGGCTGAGACTTGACGACTGCTGATCGATCGACTCTGAGTGTTTCGATAGCCCAGTGGGGAGTGCTTGGTTGTAGCGACAGACCCACAGTAGAGGAGCGCTTGGTTGTAGTGGCAGACCCACGGTACTCAACAGAAGGAGTATCTTTGTAGGCTATGAGGGGGAGCACTTGGTTATAGCAGCAGACCCATGGTGGGAAGCGTTTGGTTGTAGCAGCAGACCGACAGTACTCGACAGGTGGAGTACTACAGCAGTCCAAGGTTAGTGGGAAGCGCTTGGTTGTAGCAGCAGGCCCACTGTACTCGATAGAGGAGGAGTTCCCCAGTAGCTATGAGTTCGACAGTGAAGACTATCGTACTGGAATCCTCCTTGGGTTTGACGACAATGAAAACCGTACTGGAATCCTCAATAGGTTCGATGGTGAAGACTATCGTACTGGAATCCTCCGTGGGTTCGACGACGATGACAACCATACTGGAATCCTCCGTGGGTTCGACAATGAAGAATATCGTACAAGAAGCCTTCATGGGTTCGACGACGATGAAAACCATACTGGAATCCTCCGTGGGTTCGGCGGTGACGACTACAGTACTTGTATCCTACGTGGGTCCAACAGATTAGCTGATCTAGTATCCTATATGGGTCCCATCTAGATGAATCAGTGGCTACATCTGATCATCTCTATCACCTTACGAAGAAGTATACCTGTGTGAGCTAAGTCTTGACTTTCAATCATTATTTTCGATATGATTGACTTGATTCCTATGTGGATTGTGTTGTGCTTTCCTGTGTGTATTGGGTTGTACTATCCTGTGTGGACGTGATCGAACTTGGGCTCGGATGTTGGAGTCAAACTAGAATTGATGACTTAGGTATAGGTATGGGCATATACCTAAGTAGTGTTGGATGTTACTTTGTGATTGTATCTTTCCTTGTGGATTATCCTTTGTGGATTCTGGGAGACCTTCGGGGTCTCGGGGTCCCTACTGAGTAGTGTATACTCACCCCTGCACGAGCTATGCTCGCACTACATTGTGTTGGATGCAGACGATGGACAGCGCTGATCGTGGTTGAGGCTTGTGGAGCAATCGGTACCTGGAGGTGGACCACTGGGCGGGACGTACACAGAGCAGACGCCTGGACCCGAGGAGCTGAGGAGGCTATCTGTACCCACCCTTCAGGTGGGACTTCTAGTGGACGGCTCGACGTTGCTTCTTTACTTTCAGTTTTTGTACTTTCTATCCAGTTTTACTTTACTTTCAGTTTGGGTTTGTATTCTGGCCCATTTACTTTCCACACTTACTTTTGTACCCAGTTTTACTTAGTGTTACTTCTGTTGGCTTACTTTGTGGTGTTTGTTTCCTTTATAAAGGAAAAGCCTTCCCCTTTGTCAGGATTTATGCCTTTGGTGCTAGTCTCCAGCCCCTGGCCTATGGGAGGCGGGCTTGGGGTAGTCACGGCACGGGCCCCAAGGACGGGTCGTGACATGGACACCCCCACCCCCTTGGAAATCCCCTCACCCCCTTGGACACCCCCCCCCCCCACACACACACACACCCTGGACACCCCTTCCACCCCCGTGGACAGCACTGCCACCCCTGTGGACAGCCTGCCCACCCCTCGTGGATAGCCCACCCACCCCCTTAGAAACCCTGTACCCCCTGGATAGCCCCACCACCCCTGTGGACAACCCACCCACCCACCTCGTACCCCCTAGACAGCCCCTCCACCCCCCTGGATAGCCTGCCCACCCCCTGGACACCTCATAACCCCTGGAAACCCCCCCCCCCCACCCCTAGAAATCCCCCCACCCCTTGAACCCCCCAACCCCCGTGGACAGCCCGCCCACCCCCCTACACATCTCGTACCCCCTAGAGAGCCCCCCCCCCACCCCATGGACAGCCCTCCCACCCCACCTGGACACCCCGTGCCCCCTGAACATCCCCTCCACCCCCTGGACACCCCCCCCCCACCCCCCATGGACACCCCCACCACCCCCCAGACACCCCCACCCCGCTGAAAATCCCCCACCCAAACACCCCCGACCCCACTAAACAGCCCTTCCACCCCCATGGAATGCTCGACCACCCTCTTGGACACCCCGCCCACCCCTTAGACACCACATACCCCCTGAACAGACCTACCACCCCCACCACCCCCTGGATAGCCCACCCACCCCCTGGACACCTCGTACCCCTTGGACACCCCCCCTGGAATGCCCACCCCCACCCCCACACCCTAGACACCCCTGACCCCCCTGGACAGCCCCGCCACCCCTGTGGATAGCCCGCCCACCCCCTAGACACCCCACACCCCCTGTACATCCCCCCCCCCCACCCTTGTGGAGAGCCCACCCACCCCCCCTGGATAGTTGCCCACCACCCCCCAGACACCCCCATCCACCGGACGCCCCCACCCCCCTGGACCCCCCCCCCCCCCCCCCCGCCCCCCCGCCTACCCACCCACCCCCCTTAACACCCCCGACCCCACTAGATAGCCTCTCCACCCCTGTGGATAGCCCGACCACCCCCCGTGGACAGCCCGCCCACCCCCTTAGACACCCCGTACCCCCCTGGACAACCCTTCCACCCCCATGGACAGCCCACCCACCCCCTGGACACCCCGTACCCCCTTGGACAGCCCCGCCCACCCCCCGGACACCCCATACCCCCTAGACAGCCCCCCTGGAAATCCCCCACCCCCTGGACAACCCTGACCCCCTTGGATAGCCCTGCCACCCCCGTGGACAGCCCACCCACCCCCCTAGACACCCCATACCCCCCTGGACACCCACCCACCCCCATGAACAGCCCGCCCACCTGGACACCCCGACCCCCCTAGACAACCCCCCCCCCCCCCCAGACACCTCCAAACCCCCTGGACAGCCCTTCCACCCCACTAGACACCCCACACCCCCATGGACACCCCCATCCCCTTGGTCAATGTATGTGATCACTCAAATAATCTACTAAAATATAAAAAATTTCAATCTAAAATTTACTCAACTCCTAAATAATTCTCCTCCACAAGTGTACATGATCTTGTACACTCATGTATAGTTCTTCAAAGATATTTTGTTATAAATATAGTATTTTTTTGTCTTTTATATTATTATTCTCATATAGAGTAGTGTGTCGGTTATGGTTTCATATAAAGTGAACAATTCTCATTTACTTAAATATATTTTCGATGAAACTTCAATCTTATTGAATTGATTTTGTCAAAATGACTTATAATAATTTTTTTTACAGAATGGATAGAAGTTGGATGTATGAAACCGATCGGATCTCAAGCGATTTTCAAAATAATTTGGAGAGATTTTTAGATTTTTCATTTCATAATACTTCAAATAGTGGTCACGTACACTGCCCCTATTACAAGTGTATTGGAAAACCTTGGTTGAGCCATGAAGAAGTCAGCTACCACATAACCAAATATGGTTTTCAAGAAAACAACTATATGTGGTATCACAATGGGGATAAAATGACATCTCAAATTTTTGATGATCCAAATGAGAGGACTGGATTGGAGAATTTGTTATATGACCAGTTTCCATTTATTCATCATCATGAAAAATAAAGGATTTTGATCCAAGAAGATTTTAATATGAGCACACATGATGCATCTAATGAAAATGATGATGTTTTCAGGGTGAAAAAATTGAATGATGCTGCCACAACTCTAGTATATCGACAATGCAGTAAAATGAAAAAGCTATAATTTTTAATCCAATTGTTTTATGGGAAAACTATGTATGGGATTTATAATATTACCATCGATTACATTCTTAACTTCTTGAAGGAATTACTTCCAGATGATGCAGATATTCCCTAAAACCACTATATAGTATGGAAGTTAGTTGAGGAACTTGGATTTTCAAGAAACAAAATTCATGCTTGCCCGAAAGATTGCAGTTTATTCTAGGAGGAAAATGATGAATGAAATGATTATATAAAATGTGTTACATCCCGCTGGAATCCAAAAGCTGATGGAACTCCATCTCGTGTGCCACAGAAAGTAATGTGGCACTTTCTATTAATCCCCAGACTCTAGAATCTTTTTATGTCTGATGAAATATCAATAAAAATGGGATGGCATGATACCGAGAGAAAGAAGACTAATGATGAGTTAGTTTACCCTGCAGATGGATTTTTATGGCAGAGATTTGATACTCAATATCCTGATTTTGCAGCTGACGTGCGTAATATGAGGTTGGGTCTTTCATGTGACGATTTTAATCTGTTTGGGTAGATGCTTACGTCGCACAGCACATGGCTGATTTTTATACACATTTATAATCTTCCTTCATGGTTGTGTATGAAAAAGCCTTTCACTTTCATGAGTATACTCATATCTGGCCTTTCTGATCCCGACAATGATATAGACGTATACATGAAACCTTTAATAAAAGAGTTGAAACTTCATTGGGATGTGGGTGTGCGCACATACAATGCATGTTCAAAAGACATATTTCAGATGTGTGATGCCCTTATGTGGATGATCAATGATTTTTCTACTTATGCAATGATGTCTGAATGGATCACGAAGGGAAAACTATCATGTCCTATTTGTATGAATAATACACGATCCAGAAGACTGAAACATCATTGTAGTTTCAGTTTTATGGGACATCGACGATTCTTGCCAATGGACCATCCATATAGAAATAATCATCGAAGATTTGACAATACCATGGAGACCAATGATCCACCTCAATGTATGTCTGGAAATGATGTGCTTAATGAATTGAAAAAATTCAATTTTTCATTCAGGAAGGGTCAAATGAAATCTATAAAGAGAAAGAATGTTTCTACTGAAACCTGTTACAATTGGAAGAAGATGTTGGAGTTGGTGGCCTAGAACCAACTACTTTGTACTTTATTCATTAAATAAAAGCCTTATCACATCTTGATTGTTCTTCTGCATGACATGTCATGTGATAATGTCCTAAGGATAGCTGTTTCATTAAAGGTTCGTAGCGGATCCCTGCTATGATGAGAACTCGGAAGTGCCATAACATTGTTCTTGAATGTATGTTCTATGGCCGGATGATATTATTTTGAGGGACCCAAATAATACAGGTCATTATGGGTGAGGACTCATAAAACTTTGAGGCACCTTCTCATGGTGTGCGCCCTTGGTAATATCCAGGAGGATATTATGAGAACGAGACCCACCAGTAGGAAATCCACATTTCATAGTGTCATTGGGTGTTCCTATCTACGGACGTGTGTATTGGTCCTTAGACTTTAAGATTATTATTAATGGGTATTAAAACTCGTGCACTTAGATGTATTGACGAAAACTGTGAAGACACATTGTTCGCGGTGAGGTAGGATACGTTGGGTGTGTCACGAGTAATACCGCATTAATAGATAATGCGAGAAAGGATTTGTCCCTTTCGTTCCATAACAGAAGTAGATATCTCAGGCCCTTTGATGGAATTGATATAGCCTAAATAAATCCATGGCCATGGTAAGGTATGGGCAAGTTCAATTCTGGGAAGTCAAAGAAAGAATAATCAAGCACATGGGTTGATGGCACTAGCATGAAACCCACTTGATTGGAGATATCGAGACAAAGGAATTATATTACACGGTAAGCGTTCGTAGGAGGTGACACGTCATTGCGGCGTTAACTTCTTTCTCTATGGGTGCCTTGGCATGTTGCTAAACGCTAACCTTGGACTTTAGGCAGGCTCAGCCTAATGCCACTGAGAAAGAGGCCTAGAGGGTCACACACTAAGTGTGTCCATGTATCTCAGTTAAATATTAACTTAACAAGTTGAATAAAGATTATTCCCGATTGTGGTTTAATAATTATTCAAGGATGTCTGATCGCATTTATTTCGACACTAGTTATTCGAGAGAATATATTGTGGGTGAAATAATATATATTTATTAGTGAGTAATGCAGTTACATTTATTTAAGAAATAAATAGCCATTACTCAAGGTCTAATAAATATGGTGGAGGAAAATAAATAAAACTGAAAAATAAAAGTACACGCCGTGTATATTTATATATACACGCTGTGTAGTTTATTTTTTGGGATTCGTGAGAAAATATTGTTTATTTAATTAAATGATATTAAATGTAATACGTTGGATGCATTTCAAGTAATAATGATAGTCAACTATCATTATTAAGACATGGGGTATTGCTAAGAATTAAATAAAATGATTAAATTCTTATGAGCAATTAATTTATTTTATTATTCTAGGTATTATAAATCCTAATTACATTATTCTCAAAAGGTTATCCATTTTGGTTGTGCACAGCGGATTGGAAATACTCTTAAGTCAAGAAAGAATTCCCTTTCCACCAAGAATGCTTTCAAGTTATGAAAGCAAGATCCTCCACCAGATCAAGGCGATCAAAGACGGACATCGCAAGCGAAGGATCTTCCGTGCTAGCACTCAGAGTTCCCTTCGGCGACGTCTAGAGATACATAGCACACGTGTGGATCACCGCTAGGGGAATCCTACACTTGGATTCTCCAACGCAACGACGGATCACAGGATCGTGACTGAAGACACCAATGAAGAAAGAATTCCATAGAGGTAATTCTTATAAATTAATTAAATTAATTATAACCAACATATGAAGATCCTATCTCAAGGGTTCTAGGACTCTTCTTTTCTTTTTCGTTCTTCGTTCTATTCTGAAGATCCGGCGTTTTATATCCTGACGGATCTCAGATTGAACGTCGTTTAACGCTAAAATTAAAGTTGGGAAAACCCTCCAACGTGCTTCTTCTGTGCCTGGAACCTTCAAGTGGTATCAGAGGGGTCATATTGTTGATTATAATTATTTAGTTTTTCATTGGTAATTTACACATTTAATAATTTACACTACTAGAAAAACAGGTATTTGTGACGGGTCATTTGCGACGGGATCCCGTCGCAAATGGCTTTTTGCGACGGGGGCCCGTCGCAAATGACCCGTTGCTGAAAACGGTGTCGCAACAACAGTTTTTTGCGACGGGCCCGTCGCTAAAGCCTTTTTCCGCGACGGGGAGAATCCCCGTCGCAACTAGTACTCCGTATATTTGTAAAAAACTATATGCGACGGGCCCCGTCGCAAATACTTGTTGCGACGGGCCCGCCGCAAATAGTTGTTGCGACGGGACCCGTCGCAAAAAACAATTTTAAAAAAAATAAAAAATCCCGTCACAAATACTATAAAATAAATAAAAAAAATAAATTATTAATAAATTATTTTAATTAATATAATAATAATCCAATTATAATTCAAAAATAAAAAATAATAAAATATTAATAAATGATTTTAATTAATATAATAATAGAATTATAATTCACAAATAAAAATAATAAATTATTTTAATTAATATAATAATAATAGAATTATAATTCAAAAATAAAAAATAATAGAATATTAATAAATGATTTAATTAATATAATAATATTAGAATTATAATTCATAAATAAAAAAAAATATTAATAAGTTATTTTAATTAATATAAAAATAATAGAATTATTTTACATTCAAATATTAAAATAATTCAAGTATTACAAAAAAAATATAATTAAATTATAATATTATAAAATTTTAATATATATATAAAATTTAATAGTATAAAATATAAATAATATTATTATTCATATTAATATTGTTATTTAAAAATATAATATTATTAATATTTTATAATGAGACAGAAACTATAAATAGAAAAAAATCATATTTTGATTTCACAAATTTTATAACATAAATACAAACTCTAATCTGAAGGAGGGGGGAGGGGGGATCTGCAGATGGTGGTGGAGGAAACTCCATCCCTAAAGCATTAGTGAGTCAGCGCATGTACTCTATCTGCTCCTGATGCTGCTGCTGCCACCGACTCATCTGCTCCTCGTACAGCTGCTGCTGGCGTCGACGCTCCTCCTCATGCTGCTGATGCATCTGCTCCTGCTCCTGTCGGAGACTCTCTATCAGTGCAATCTGAGATCGCAACTGATCCTCATACTGTGTAGCAGAAGAAGATGCACGAGCTCCTCTCGAGCTGGACGCCGACATCGCAGCACTGCCATAATAATCTTCGAGAGTCAGTCGAGAGCCGATACCAACTACCTGGCCCTTCTCGAAGGCATACTGGGTGGCCTGCATCCATGCCGCCTCATCAAACTGACGGCCAGTGGTCTGATCTGATGACTCGGCCTGACTCTCAGGCCGGGCCTGTGACGCTGCGGCCTCATATGACTCCTGTAGTTGCAATTTAAAATTAAAATTGTGAATATATTATATGCAGTTAATTTTTAAACTTGAAAACAAATAATACTGACCACGATGTGATGCTGACGATCACCTCTGAGCTCCTCAGTAGCAGGATCGCTATACATCCTCCGATATACGTCGTACTCCGTAATATCTGGGTGCTCGACAGCCTATAAGAATAAAAAATAAACTGTTAATATTTATAGTTATATAAAATATTTATAAATAATGTACGTACCAGATACTGTCTATGAGTACTGAAAGAACGACTCCCAGCTCGATGAGTCACCTCCTGTCTCCCCCGATTCTGCCTCCCCACCGATGATCTCCTCTGAAAGGCACCACTCAACCAGTGCGCACATAATCCATCCCATACATGGGATGAAATGTACTCTGGTCGGTGTGCTCTACATGACTCGTCAAAATATGACACTCCTGCTTTCTTCATTGCAGCTTTTCTTAAATTGTACAAAAACTGACGAAGGCGATCACGCATAGCCACCTCCCATGCCTCGTGGATGGCGTCACGCATGGTATCCTCGATCGGATATCATAAACCCTACAAATAAATCAAAATATCAAGTTAGAAATGAAATAATTTTCAAAATAAAAATTATTTATTTACGTACGTACCAACCAATGGTCGAACATGGCCTACTTCACATCAATGGGAATCTGCTCCCATGTGGTCCACGGCTGAGAGAAATAGTTGCGCAAAATAGCGCTGCCTTGTCCGACTGTTATATGTGGAAAACTGTAAAAATAATAAACATTTATTATGTGAATAGATTAATGAAATCTTAGTCAAATCCACAGGTTATCACACAGGTTATCATACCTCTGTGTGCGTGGATCAAACCCAAGATGTGGACGTCGCTCGGGGACGGGGTCAGGAATCATCAATCGTGCAAGACCGCGCCCCCTCCGTGTACTCCCTGGAGCGCCTGCAGGCTGAGGGTCATCTATCAGCAACTCATCCGCATCGAAAGTCAGGTCAGCATCCGCCAACTCACGAAATGTGGCGTCATCCATCTGAAACAGAAAATGTTAATGTTGTTAGCAAATAATTGATAATTACTATTATATATACATATATACATATTATGATTGTATATAAATACCATGGAATTCTATCAGTGTTCATCTTCATCATCATCTTCATATATGTCAATGTCATCTTCATATTCCTCCTCAACATCATCGATATCCATTCGAGTTGCAGTTGCTTCATCTCTTACCATTTCAAATTCATATGTGACATCATTAACATCATCGTCATCACCGACTCTTAAATGTGGGGTGTCGTCATCGATACTCATGTCTCTTTGTAAAAAAGATTGATTTTGAGTACTCTCTTGAAAAACTTCAATTCTTTGCACATCAGTGAAAGCACATTCACTTTGACTAAATTGATTGTCTCGAATTTTGATTTTTATTACACTCCACCAATCAGTCAAGTCTCTTGATGTAGCACAGTACTTTGCGTAATAAACTTGATATGCTTGTTGAGCCAATAAGAATGGTTCATTTACTGCGAGAACACTTTTACATTTAATATCGATGATTCCATGAGTCGGATGAACATGAACGCCTCTCTCTGTATCTAACCACCGACATTTGAACATGGTTATGTAATGTTGTCCAAGATAACAGAGTTCAATGATTTCATCAAGTATGCCATAAAAGTCAACTTCATTTTCTCAATGATGAGATCCTCTCAAGCTAACTCCATTGTTCATTGTTTTTTTCGATTCTCCATATGCATGTGTGTGGAATCGAAATCCATTCACCACATATGCATTATAAGTTTTAACAAGTTTGGAAGGTGGGTTACTCAATACACACAGCCGTTTGTCAATTTTATCAGCATGTCGAGACACCTGAAAATTTGTGAAATAATTATCAATATAGTAAACTATACATTGAATGAGTTTCTAAAAGATAAAGAATTTATGTTACCAGTTTTTTAAACCACTGAGAGAAATTTTTCAGTCGACGTTCTTCGAGAGCAGCTGCTGTAATTTGTGGAATTTGTTTCTTGATATGATTATCATACAAACTATAAAAACCAAAGTTATTTACTGTAACATAAATGATAGAATAAGTGATATAAACACTTACAGTACAACTGATGTCATCTCTTCACAGTTGAGCAGAACATACGTATGAGCTCTATGATGTTCATCATCTGAAAGCCAGCGTTCATAAACTCCACCAAAACCAAGCTTTGACTGGTTGAAAACAGATAATTGATTGTCGATTTCATCAATATTCCTCTCGTTTCGTCCCATTCGGTTGTGTTTTGAAGGATACTCAGATTCAAAATAATGGGAGCAGAAAAAAGATATTTCCTCTTGCAAATAAGCTTCTGCAATAGATCCTTCAACAGATGCTTTGTTACGTACTTTTCTTTTCAATTTTTGCATGCATCTTTCAAATGGGTACATCCATCGAAACTGTACTGGACCTCCACATTTGGCTTCATATGGAAAATGTAACATCAAATGTTCCATTGAGTCGAAGAAAGACGGTGGAAATATTTTTTCCAGTTTACATATAATTACAACAACATCTTTTTCAAGTTTTCATAGAGCATCATAATCTGCTGTAGCCGCACAAATTTCCCGAAAAAAATGAGACATGTCTGTTATGGAATCCCAAATCACAGAATTCAACAGACCTCTTAATCCAATGGGTAGAAGTCTTTCCATTATAACATGACAATCATGACTTTTTAATCCAGTAATATGACTATTCTTTACACATCTACCCAAATTGGAAGCACAACCATCTGGAAGTCTCAAATCTGCAATCCACTGACAAAATAATAAACGGTTTTCTTTAGACAGTGTATAAGCTGATTTTGGTTTCAGTAACCTTTTTGTTCTGACATTCTTAAACAGTTCCAATTCTGGACGCCTGTAAATTTGGGCAAGATCTAAACGTGCATTTACATTGTCTTTGCTCTTTCCTGGCGTATCCAAAACTGTATGAAACAAATTATCAAAATAGTTCTTCTCAATATGCATGACATCTAACATGTGTCGGACCAACAAATCAGACCAATATGGCAAATCCGAAAATATGCTACGTTTAATCCAATTGTGTTCTTTCCCAAAACCAGAAATTTTCTGTTGGTTTATTGTGGGACCAAAAGTGATGGTAGGTAATGAAAATACAACTGATTTTAACTCCGAACCTGATAGAGATCTGTTTCTACAAAAAGGATGATCAGCTGGAAGAAATCTGCGATGACAGTCAAAATAACAAGGTTTCTTTCCATGAATGATCATAAATGATTTGTTCTCTCCCATACAGTAAGGACATGATTTCTGACCATGTGTACTCTAGCCAGATAACATCCCATAAGTCGGGAAGTCACTTATTGTCCACATCAATGCTGCTCTCAGTATGTTTCGTTGCAACATCATATGTACTGACACCAATACTCTATAATAAATTTAATTCATCAATCAATGGTTTCAAATAAACATCAATATTTTTCTTCGGATGTCCTGAAATTAGTAAAGTCAAAAATATATATGGCTCCTTCATCAACATCCATGGAGGTAAATTGTACGGAGTTAAAAAAACAGGCCAACATGAATATTGACTACCATAAGATCCAAACGGACAGAAACCATCAGTGGAAAGGCCCAGTCGAACATTTCTAGCTTCTAAAGCAAAGGATAGATGCACTCTATCAAAATGTTTCCATGAATCACCATCGGCTGGATGATTCAAGCTTTTATCGGTTGAAATATTCTCTTTATGCCATGACATCATTGTCGTTGTATTCTTAGACATGAATAAACGCTGAAGTCTGGATGTAAGTGGAAAATATCTCAACTGTTTTACAGGAATCAAATCAGACTTCCCATGTTGTCCTTCTTTATATCTCAGTTTCCCACATGTGGGACAACTATCCAACGACTCATTTTCCCCAGAATATAAAATGCAGTCATTTGAACATGCATGAATCTTCTGACAAGTAAGTCCCAAATTTTGAACCAGCCTCTTTCTCTCATAGTAATTTGCAGGTAAAACATTTCCTTCGGGTAACAGTGTTTTAAGCAAAGAAAATATCTGGTCAAAACAGGTGTTTGACATTCTGTTATCTGATTTGATAGCCATAAATTTTGCAACTGCTTCTAATTTGCTCATCTTGCAGCTAGGATATAATGCATCCTCAGCAGACTTCAACAACTCATAAAATTCAGACGGTGCCAACTCAGGATTGAAGCTATATCAGTCGGAGTTTTTGTATGTTGAACAGATGAACCTGCAACATCATGTACTAAATCTTGAAACCGGGATGGATCTAGAATCAAGTTGGTATCACCTGCTCTGGAACTGCGTTCACCGTGTTGATACCAAAAAACATAATCTGGTTGAAAACCAAAACGCAGGAGATGTTCTCCCACTTTATCAAACATGTCAAACGTTCTCAATGCACATTTTCTGCAAGGGCATTTTATTTTGCCTTCTGAAACAAATTCTGGATTTGATGCCGCAAATGATAAAAAAATTTCCACACCTTCTACATATACTGGATTTAAACCAGAACCGTTTGGATTTCTACGTTGATTTATCCATGTGCGATCACCTAATAATGATTGTTGACGACCTCGTTGTTCCATATTTCTCTATAAAATATAAAAGCATTACTGGTTTTGAATAATTTGTTAGAAAAAACACTCAAGCTAGGATAATTATAGAGTTTAGATCATACACGACTGACGCAAACTTTTTATTGAGATAGACCTAAAATTGACCCTTTAAGAATTAAATATATATGTTGAGAATAAAGCAAAACATGTTACAAATATTGATAATTTTAATATTATATAAATTTTTTATTATTTTCATAGTACTAATATTATTGGTAATTATTCCTAATTATTGTTAATTATTACTAATTAGTACTAATTATTACTAATTATTACGAATTATTACTAACTATTACTAATTATTAATAATTATTACTAATTATTACTAATTATGGTAATTATTAATAATTATTGTAATTATTACTAATTAATACTAACTATTACTAATTATTGGTAATTATTACTAATTATTACCAATTATTGGTAATTATTACTAATTAATACAAATTATTGGTAATTATTACTAATTATTGGTAATTATTAGTAATTATTGGTAATTATCGGTAATTATTACTAATTATTACTAATTATTGGTAATTATTGGTAATTATTACTAATTATTGGTAATTATTACTAACTATTGGTAATTATTACTAATTATTGGTAATTATTACTAATTATTGGTAATTGTTACTAATTATTACTAATTATTACTAATTATTGGTAATTATTGGTAATTATTACTAATTATTACTAATTATTGGAAATTATTGGTAATTATTACTAATTATTACTAATTAATACTAATTATTGGTAATTATTGGTAATTATTACTAATTATTGGTAATTATTACTAATTATTGGTAATTATTACTAATTATTACTAATTATTACTAATTATTACTAATTATTGGTAATTATTACTAATTATTACTAATTATTACTAATTATTGATAATTATTGGTAATTATTACTAATTATTGGTAATTATTGTAATTATTACTAATTATTAATAATTATTGGTAATTATTGGTAATTATTACTAATTATTACTAATTATTACTAATTATTGGTAATTATTGGTAATTATTACTAATTATTACTAATTATTGGTAATTATTACTAATTATTACTAATTATTACTAATTATTACTAATTATTACTAATTATTACTAATTATTACTAATTATTACTAATTATTACTAATTATTACTAATTATTACTAATTATTACTAATTATTACTAATTATTACTAATTATTGGTAATTATTACTAATTATTACTAATTATTGATAATTATTGGTAATTATTACTAATTATTGGTAATTATTGGTAATTATTACTAATTATTAATAATTATTGGTAATTATTGGTAATTAATACTAATTATTACTAATTATTACTAATTATTGGTAATTATTGGTAATTATTACTAATTATTACTAATTATTGGTAATTATTGGTAATTATTACTAATTATTACTAATTATTACTAATTATTACTAATTATTACTAATTATTGGTAATTATTGGTAATTATTACTAATTATTACTAATTATTGGTAATTATTGGTAATTATTACTAATTATTACTAATTATTACTAATTATTGGTAATTATTGGTAATTATTACTAATTATTACTAATTATTACTAATTATTGGTAATTATTACTAATTATTACTAATTATTACTAATTATTGATAATTATTACTAATTATTACTAATTATTACTAATTATTACTAATTATTACTAATTATTACTAATTATTACTAATTATTACTAATTATTGGTAATTATTACTAATTATTACTAATTATTACTAATTATTGATAATTATTGGTAATTATTACTAATTATTTGTAATTATTACTAATTATTACTAATTATTGGTAATTATTGGTAATTATTACTAATTATTACTAATTATTACTAATTATTACTAATTATTCCTAATTATTGGTAATTATTGGTAATTATTACTAATTATTATTAATTATTGGAAATTATTGGTAATTATTACTAATTATTGGTAATTATTGGTCATTATTACTAATTATTACTAATTATTACTAATTATTACTAATTATTGGTAATTATTACTAATTATTACTAATTATTACTAATTATTACTAATTATTGGTAATTATTACTAATTATTACTAATTATTACTAATTATTGATAATTATTACTAAATATTACTAATTATTACTAATTATTACTAATTATTACTAATTATTACTAATTATTACTAATTATTACTAATTATTACTAATTATTACTAATTATTACTAATTATTACTAATTATTACTAATTATTACTAATTATTACTAATTATTACTAATTATTACTAATTATTGGTAATTATTACTAATTATTACTAATTATTACTAATTATTACTAATTATTACTAATTATTACTAATTATTACTAATTATTACTAATTATTACTAATTATTACTAATTATTACTAATTATTACTAATTATTACTAATTATTACTAATTATTACTAATTATTACTAATTATTACTAATTATTACTAATTAATACTAATTATTGGTAATTATTGGTAATTATTACTAATTATTGGTAATTATTACTAATTATTGGTAATTATTACTAATTATTGGTAATTATTGGTAATTATTACTTATTATTACTAATTATTGGTAATTATTGGTAATTATTACTAATTATTACTAATTATTGGTGATTATTGGTAATTATTACTAATTATTACTAATTATTACTAATTATTGTTAATTATTGGTAATTATTACTAATTATTACTAATTATTACTAATTATTACTAATTATTGGTAATTATTACTAATTATTACTAATTATTACTAATTATTGATAATTATTACTAATTATTACTAATTATTACTAATTATTACTAATTATTACTAATTATTACTAATTATTACTAATTATTACTAATTATTACTAATTATTACTAATTATTGGTAATTATTACTAATTATTACTAATTATTGGTAATTATTACTAATTATTACTACTTATTACTAACTATTGATAATTATTGGTAATTATTAATAATTATTGGTAATTATTGGTAATTATTACTAATTATTACTAATTATTGGTAATTATTGGTAATTATTACTAATTATTACTAATTATTACTAATTATTGGTAATTATTGGTAATTATTACTAATTATTACTAATTATTGGTAATTATTACTAATTATTACTAATTATTGGTAATTATTGGTAATTATTACTAATTATTACTAATTATTCCTAATTATTACTAATTATTACTAATTATTGGTAATTATTGGTAATTATTACTAATTATTACTAATTATTGGTAATTATTGGTAATTATTACTAATTATTACTAATTATTACTAATTATTGGTAATTATTGGTAATTATTACTAATTATTACGAATTATTACTAATTATTACTAATTATTGGTAATTATTACTAATTATTACTAATTATTACTAATTATTACTAATTATTACTAATTATTACTAATTATTACTAATTATTACTAATTATTGGTAATTATTACTAATTATTACTAATTATTACTAATTATTGATAATTATTGGTAATTATTACTAATTATTGGTAATTATTACTAATTATTACGAATTATTGGTAATTATTGGTAATTATTACTAATTATTACTAGTTATTACTAATTATTGGTAATTATTGGTAATTATTACTAATTATTACTAATTATTGGTAATTATTGGTAATTATTACTAATTATTGGTAATTATTGGTAATTATTACTAATTATTACTAATTATTACTAATTATTACTAATTATTGATAATTATTACTAATTATTGATAATTATTACTAATTATTACTAATTATTACTAATTATTACTAATTATTACTAATTATTACTAATTATTACTAAATATTACTAAATATTACTAATTATTACTAATTATTACTAATTATTACTAATTATTACTAATTATTACTAATTATTGGTAATTATTACTAATTATTACTAATTATTGATAATTATTGGTAATTATTGGTAATTATTACTAATTATTGGTAATTATTACTAATTATTGCTAATTATTACTAATTATTGCTAATTATTACTAATTATTGCTAATTATTACTAATTATTTCTAATTATTACTAATTATTACTAATTATTACTAATTATTACTAATTATTCCTAATTATTGGTAATTATTGGTAATTATTGGTAATTATTCCTAATTATTAATAATTAGTGTTAATTATTAGTAATTATTACTAATTATTAATAATTATTGATAATTATTAATAATTATTACCAATTATTGGTAATTATTACTAATTATTGGTAAGTATTACTAATTATTGGTAAGTATTACTAATTATTGGTAATTATTACTAATTATTGGTAATTATTACTAATTATTGGTAATTATTACGAATTATTGGTAATTATTACTAATTATTAATAATTATTCCTAATTATTGATAATTATTGGTAATTGTTCCTAATTATTAGTAATTAAATGAATAATTACCAATAATTAGGAATAATTACCAATAATTAGGAATAATAACATTATTAGTATATTTTATTATTAATATTAAAATAATATAATTTTCTAATTTATATACAATTCTCCTTTCATCTGTGTGTTTTCTATCTCCACATACAAATAATACCTGTGGAGACAGCAAACACACAGATGAAAAGAGAATTGTATATATATAAAAAATTATATTATTTTAATATTAATAATAAAATATACTAATAATATAATAATGTTATTATTCCTAATTATTGATATTTATTACTAATTATTAATATTTATTCTTAATTATTAAAAAAAATTACTAATTATTCATAATTACCATTAACTATGAACAATACTAATAATTTAAATTTATTAAGTAATAAAACAATGTAAACATAATTAAATTACAACTAATTAAGAATAATTGAAACTAATAAAAAATTAAAAATAAATATTAAATTAAAATGAATATAAATACCTTGAAAATTGATCTGAAGTTGATCTCTGATCGTTCTTCAAAACTTCAATATCAACTCCGGAGAAAAAAAATAAACTTGAAAAAAACTGAACTTTAGAAATAAAATTTTGAGAGAAGAAGAAGATGGAGTTTGAGAATGATTTGAAAAAAACGGATGGGGGTATTTATAGGTTAGATTATTTGCGACGGGTATCCCGTCGCAAATACCTTAGCCATCATTTATTACGGTCAACGGTTAAATAGTTATTTGCGACGGGTCCCGTCGCAAATAACCACCTGCCGACATACTATTTGCGACGGGGGAATATTCCCGTCGCAAATACCTTTTACCGCCGCCGGTTATTTGCGACGGGAATATTCCCCCGTCGCAAATAAGTTTCCCGCGATTTGGCGCGCAAAGCGCGCCAATCCTTTTGCGACGGGGAAAGCTATCCCGTCGCAAAAGGATACTTATTTGCGACGGGCAAATACACCCGTCGCAAATAAGTTTTTAACAGGGCTATTTGCGACGGGAATAAATCCCGTCGCAAATACCCATTTTTCCCGTAGTGTTAGTTATTTCAATTCAAGTTTAATCGTTCTGGAAATATGAATATCGAGATCTATTCCTCCTCCCTCGTTTCTCGTTCACCTCACAGAAACAAATTTTTCTTTTAATTTTGATTAAAATAAAATAGAGGAACTCATCCGGAGGAGCCAAACATTTCTGGCCGTATAACACCAGAATACACGGCGTGTATTCGGAAGTACACGCCGTGTAGTCTAGGTTCAATGCATTGACCGATCCGCCAAATCAGGCCGTGTATTGGATTCTTTCTAAGAATTTAAGACACCGTGTGTTGACCAGAAACAGGTGGCACACGGTTTCCGGAATACACGCTGTCACGACCCCCTCCCCACAAAGTGTACCCCTCCTGGGTCGGCAATGTGAAAAGGGAGATAATGACCCCCGAGTCCCGCCTCCAGTAGGCACCGGGTTGGCGACTAGCACCGAGGGTATAATAACATACAAATGGGAGACATTACCCTCTAAGAGAACACATGCAGAAGAGAGAGATAGAATAGACTCCAACCAACTCCAACTCAGAACTGAAATATAAAAGAAACCCAAGTACATATATGAAATGCCATGCAAAAGTACTACAACTGAAAGGGGAAACTAAAAGTACCCAAAAGAAAGTAAAACGACAGCGACCACAAGCCCGAACAGCTCCTCCTCCAACCGCAAGCTAGTAGTAACCAGCTTGATCTCCAACCTGCTCCAAGTGACCTGAAAAAAAACAGTTTATATGTACATAGGGTGAGTATAACAGTATACTCAGTAGGATCCTCCCCAAGACTCTCGTGCAAAAGTAAAGAAAGCATGCTAAAGCCCAGTGAACAACAAGTGAAACTAACTCGTTATCTAAACAGGTATACTATGTTCCCAACCTCACCATGGCTACTCTCACCAAGTAACGCATACAAGAATATAGCATATAGTAAAGAATATCAAGGGTACCCCGCTACTACTTCCCCACTGGTTTGCCGCTTTGCCCCAACGACATACGTCCTGTGCATCTCTCTCCAAAGGCTTGCCCGTATCAACATGGGTCAAGCTCTACAATCTGCACCTCGTGCACCACAAAGGCTTGCCCGCAGACACCTGGGCTAAGCTCCACACAATCCTCACAACCAAAAGTAACCAGGTAGTTTCCGGGAGCCACCACAGCTCGCATAACGTGTATCATACGTCGGGTATTATACCTCAAGCCATTATGTAACGACCCAAAATTTCATTAATGGAAAATCCCTCTTGATCCAGTTAAATGTTTCTTTATGTTTTTATATGATGTCAACTTCTTTAGTTTAACGTTAAGATTTGTGACCGTTAAAAGTAAAAATTCACATATTTAGAAAATTATTTAGATAAAATAAATATTATTTTTGGAATCAGGACGTCGAAATTATCCAACGGTGAATTTTTCATAATTTTCTGAGACAGTCAAATTTTTGGGTAAAAATTAAATACCATTTAAATATATAATGTGTTTTATGACATCATAATGACCCAATGGTGATGTAATAAAATACCATAATCCTTATGTTCGGCCAATATGTATTTTATCATTAAAATAATGAGGTTTTGGGTTTGTTTGACTCACTTTTCAAAGCATTAATGGAGCCCTCAAGACTTATTCAACACTTTGCCTTTTTAAATTAATTTCCATGGGAGTGTGACTCACCTCCACATAAGCAACCCTAATTTTTTAATAAGTTCGGATCTTGGACTTGTAAAATATTGTTTTCCTCTTTCCTTTTCCAGAAACCATGGGCAAATACCATGGGATGGTTTGTGGTTTGGATTATTTTAATATAAGGGGTCCCAAACCTAAATAATAAAGAATTCTCTCACCTTTCCTATATAAACCCACCCAAGATCCCACTTCCTCCTCACTCAAAGCCCCTGAAGTTCGTCCAACCTCTGCCCTACTCTCTCTAGAATCCTCTCAAGGTGCCCCAAGCTCCCAAGAAGCCTCTCACAAGCCTCTCTCGAGCCTTTGGAAGCACACTTCCAAGTAAGGGGTTTTCTTCCTTTCTCATTTTTTGTCAAATTTCTTTAAGTTGTATTGCCCTTTTTATTTCAATTATGAATGTTGGGGTATGGTTTTGCACCTCCCCCATACTGCCCTCTTATTGTTTGAATTATGGGAGAACCCTTTCTCTCTCATTAAATGCCTCCCATGTACACCCGTTACTATGCCGAAATTCCGAAAGGAACTTCTCTCTCTTCTTTTACATTCAAGCAATACTTTTGTATCATGAATCTAAATTCCATTTCTATTGTTGGGACATGTATATATATGATCTCCTTACTGTCCATTACATGTAAATATGATGAGTAACCCCTTTCTCTCTCATCAACCTTTTTTATGAATTCTTATGTCACGTCGTTACGCTGCCGAAATCGCACCGATTTTCTAAGCCAATGTCTTTGTGTAGTGAATACCATGCCCATTTCTCCATCAATGGTATTCACCTTTATGCACATTTACATATTGATTATAAGTTTCATGTATGAATTCCACTTTCCTTTATCGTGGAAGAAATGATTATGTTTTATGAATCCATGTTTTATGATCCATGTGGCACACTTATGCATGAAATGAAATGTTTAAGAAGGGTGCGCCCTTTATAGAGCTCCAATGCATTGGGTAAAGTATAGTATCATGATACGTCATGTGCAATGAGTTTTGACTTATGCTAATTCAAGTGCAACGAGGGTTTACTCGTGCTTCAAGTGCAATGAGGGTTTACTCATGCTCCATGTGCAATGAGCCTTGGCTCATGCTAATTCAATGTTAAGTGTTGTTGCCACATTTCCATGTTATGATTATCATGCTTTATCATGCCTTTATGTTCATGTCTCTCTTATGCTCTATTGATATGCCTATTGCCTAACATGTATTGTACTCCTCATGTTATTCATTATGTACTCCCTTACTGGGCTTTATAGCTCACCCTTTTCTTATGCATGTCCTCTGGTTATCCCATGCAATGCTAAGTACGAAGGAATGTAGTGGTCATGTAAAGGAAGTTTTCAATAAGTATGTTGTATTTCAAGTTTAAAGTTTTATGTAATGATCCTAATCCCCAAAGACACTAAACCTCTCGATCTTCTTTGTTGTATCAAGTGAAGTTTTATGTAATAAAGCATGTTTAAGTTGTAATAAAAAGCAGGGTTGTCATAGTTGGTATCAAAGGATAGGTTTAGTTATTTTTGGGATTAGGAAACCCTAGTAAAGCCTTAGATACAAGACTAAGAATAATAAAAACATCCCTAAGTTTTGGTAAATACTAAGTAAGTGGTTTATCAAACAAATACATCCCTGTCTGGATACGAGCAGGTAGAGGCGGCTCTGGCACAGATGTATCCTAGGGGTAAAACCTGAAAACACCGCTTTGAGCTAGACTCGAACGGGAACTGGTGCACGACAACGGGCCTTGCTGCACTCTTGGTTACGACACTCCCGGGGGATATGTTTTGATAAATTCACAATCTTAGTATGAACCCTTATTAAGGGAAAAATGCCCCTAAGAATATATGTTAGAAGGAAGATCATGAAATGCCTGGATTGAATCCTATAGACTCATGAGTTAAAGAGATTAAAGTTTATTTATAAGTCATCAACTTTTGTCTTTGGATTACCCTTTATGTGTTACCCCTAACTTTCCTTTTATTCCAGCCAATGGCCGGTAATAGGAGAACTCGGGCTAACAACCGTTGTGAAGATCAGTGTGATGATTGTACTTATGAGATGCCCAATCCAATGGGAGCGGGAATCGCGAACTTTGTCACGCTTCTCTCTCAGCTAACTCAAGTTTTGAATAGAAACACTGGTCAAGAGGAACGTTCAACCCCCCCTAAGAAAGAACAAGTCGCTATTGAAAGCTTCATGAGACAAAGGCCTCCTACTTTTAGTGGATCATCCGATCCCACGATTGCTGAACAATGGATCAACTCCATTGAAAAGATATTCTCCATCCTCCAATGCTCTGAAAAAGAGAAGGTTCTCCTGGCGGCTTATCGTATGGAGGGTGAAGCTGATCAATGGTGGACGTTGATCAAAAATACTAAGCCTGAGGAGGAGATCGAGGCTTTGGAATGGAAGGTATTCCGGAAGATGTTTTTCGATAAATATTTTCCACGCACCCTCCGTCTTAAGATGGAAAGGGACTTCCTTTCCCTCAAGCAGAAAGATGAGGAATCTGTGGGAGCGTACGAGGCAAACTTCACAAGGCTTGCACGATACGCTTCCGGCTTTGTCGTTACCCCCGAATGCAAGGTTGACCGCTTCTTTGGTGGGCTGAAGCCTAGCTTGCGGAAAGCGTTATCAATCCGTGACTTCGACAGCTATGAGGAAATTGTCCGATGTGCCCTCAAGGTTGAAATGGAGATCGGAGAATCACAGGGGTATCATGGGGACAAGAAGCGGAAGGTGGACTTCAATGCTGGTGGTCCGATGGATAAATCCAACGGCGCTAAGAAATTCCAGCACCCCACTTGCCAAAAGTGTGGAAAGAAGCACCCTGGAAATTGCCTTAGGGGGACAAGAAAATGCTTCAAGTGTGGAAGAGAAGGGCACCTAGCTGTTAACTGTCAGCAAGAAGGACCTGCGGCTGCGACGGAGGGGAGGAACGCTCCGTTCGAACCTCAACGCATTGTTCAATGCTTCAAATGCAAAGAACCGGGTCATTTTGCGAATTAGTGCCCTAATCCAAGGGTTATCGGAGGCAATCAACAACCTCCAAGACAGCAAGGAAGAGCTTTTGTCATCACTTCTGACGAAGTGAACCACGACAACGAAGTGGTGACAGGTACGCTAGTTATTCATTCAACAATAGCTAACATACTTTTTGATTCAGGTTCTACGCATTCTTTTATATCTCAAAAGTTTAGTAGAACAATCCCTGCACCACCACAAATCATGGAAGTAAAGATGTCGGTGAGTACGAAAAATGGGGCAATCATTGCATCCCATGAGTATAATTCCTCCCCTGTTATAATCTGTGGATTGAATTTCCCGGCGAACCTCGTCATACTCCCTTTGGTGGAATTTGATGCAATTCTTGGCATGGATTGGCTTTCCTTATATAGAGCCAACATAAATTGTCGGGAGAGGGAAATCACACTCCATATGGAGAATCGACCCCCGATTCTTTACAAGTGTCAGGAGGAAGATGAATCTCCTTTAGCTCCATCATCTCAAGCATGGATATTACTGCCTTATGAGCACGCATATCTGGCTTAGATGATTGAGTCCAAGGAAGAAACCACCCTTGAAGAAATGCCTATTGTGAGGGAATTCGCTGAAGTATTTCCCGAGGAACTTCCTGGTCTTCCTCCAAGAAGAGATGTTGAGTTCTCAATTGAACTTATACCTGGGGCGCTACCAATATCCAAGACTCCATATAGAATGGCTGTGGTTGAGCTTGAAGAACTGAAGAAACAACTACAGGAGAATCTGGATAAAGGGTTTATACGCCCAAGTGCATCACCATGGGGTGCACCAGTCCTCTTCGTCAAGAAGAAGGATGGGTCAATGCGGATTTGAATCGATTATCGTGAACTTAACAAAATCACGATAAAGAACAAGTATCCTCTCCCAAGAATCGATGACTTGTTTGATCAGCTGCGTGGAGCACAATACTTATCCAAGGTCGACTTGCGGTCGGGATATTATCAAGTAAGGGTGAAGAAGGAAGATATACCCAAGACTGCTTTTCGTACAAGGTACGGGCACTATGAATTCATAGTAATGCCTTTTGGACTCACCAATGCTCCAGCAATATTCATGGACTTGATGAATAGAGTCTTTAGAGATTACCTAGATAAATTTGTGGTAGTCTTTATAGATGATATTCTAATATACTCCAAAACCAAGGAGGACCATGAGGAGCATTTAAGAACTGTACTGGAGACTTTGCGTAAGGAGAAGCTCTATGCCAAGTACAGCAAGTGTGAGTTCTGGTTGAAGGAGGTATCATTCTTGGGCCATATCATCACAAGCAATGGGATATCTGTGGACCCCTCCAAAACAGATGCAATTGAGGGATGGCCGAGGCCAACATCGGTAACTGATATCCGTAGCTTCTTGGGGTTAGCTGGATATTATCGACGATTTGTGAGAAACTTCTCACGATTGTCCAACCCTCTTACCAAGCTAACTCGAAAGGGAGTAAAGTTTGCTTGGAGTGATGAATGCGAAGAAAGCTTCAAGGAGTTGAAAAGGAGGCTTATCACTACACTTGTGCTCACTTTACCCACAAGTGGGGAGCTTTTTGTGGTATTAAGTGATGCTTCGAAGAAGGGCTTAGGATGTGTGCTGATGCAGAATGATAAAGTGATATCCTATGCCTCAAGATAGTTGAAAATCCATGAGCGAAACTATCCAACGCATGATCTGGAGTTGGCGGCGGTGATCTTTTCCTTGAAAATCTGGCGGCATTATCTCTATGGAGAGAAATGTGAGATATATACTGACCACAAGAGTCTTAAATATATATTCACATAGAAAGAGCTTAATATGCGCCAGAGAAGATGGATAGAGCTCATAAAGGATTATGACTGTTCAATACATTACCACCCTGGGAAGGCGAACAAGGTGGTGGATGCCCTAAGTAGAAAGGATCCAGTAATTCTATCAATGATGAGAGTTGAGAAGGATCCAATCTTCTTAGACTTGATGAAGATGGACGTGGGAATCATAAAGAAGGGAACATCATCAATCCTTTCACAAATGATTGCTCAACCATCTCTTTTGGAAAGGTTAAAGGATGCTCAAAAGGATGATGCGAGAATCCAAGAAAAAGTGGAAGCTATCAAAAAGGTAAAATCCTCAGAGTTTAATGTTAATGAAGAAGGAATTGTGCGGTTTGGGAAAAGACTATGTGTCCCATCAAGTTCGGAGCTGAAGAAGGAACTATTGTATGATGCACATAGTTCAAATTTCTCTATTCACCCAGGGAGCACAAAGATGTATCGAGATCTCCGAGAAAACTTTTGGTGGGATAATATGAAGAAGGAGATCGCTGAATATACATCAAAGTGCCTGGTGTGTCAGCAAGTGAAGGCAGAGAGGCAGAAGTCTAAGGGGATGATGCAACCATTGCCCATACCAGAATGGAAATGGGAGAACATCACCATGGACTTCGTCACTGGACTTCCAAGGACATCCAAAAGCAACAATGCAATCTGGGTTATTGTGGATCGTCTTACAAAGACTGCACACTTCATTGCTATTCGAGAGGATTTCTCTTTGGATCAACTGGAACGGATATATATCAGGGAAGTGGTACGGTTGCATGGAGTACCACTATCTATTGTGTCTGACCGAGATCCAAGATTTACCTCTAAGTTTTGGAAGAGTCTTCAACATGCTCTGAACACTGAACTGAACTTCAGTACGGCCTATCATCCTCAAACTGATGGCCAATCCGAGCGGACTATCCAAACACTTGAGGATATGTTGAGAGCGTGCTCAATGGACTTTAAAGGAGGATGGGATCAACATCTTCCTCTAGTTGAGTTCTCTTATAATAATAGTTTCCACTCGAGCATCCAAATGGAACCATATGAAGCCCTGTATGGGAAAAGGTGTAGAACACCGGCATGTTGGGATGAGGTCGGTGAACGTAAGCTGCTTGGACCAGAAATGGTCGAAGAAATGGTAGAGAAGGTGAAAACCATTAAGCAGCATATCAAGGCAGCCCAGAGTCGACAGAAGAGTTATGCAGATAATCGTCGACGAGACCTTGAGTTTAAAGTCGGAGACATGGTGTTTTTACACATATCTCCGTGGAAGAAGGTCATGAGGTTTGGAAAGAAAGGGAAGTTAAGTCCAAGGTACATCGGCCCCTTCGAGATTCTTGATCGTGTTGGGGCTGTGGCCTATCGACTAGCACTTCCACCTACTATGGCCAAGGTGCATGATGTCTTCCATGTATCCCTCTTAAGGAAGTACATACCAGACCCTTCACATGTACTCTCTTCGGAGGTGGTACAATTAGAAGACAATCTTTCTTATGAGGAGCAACCAGTGAAGATCTTGGATCGTAGAGAAAAAGTTCTACGAAATAAGACAATGCCCCTCGTCAAGGTGTTGTGGAGAAACCACAAGTTTGAAGAAGCAACTTGGGAGTCGGAGGATATGATGAAGCTAAGTTACCCACATTTTTTTTAGTGTGGAAAAAGGAAAATTTCGAGGGCGAAATTTCTTAAGGGGGGAATGTTGTAACGACCCAAAATTTCATTAATGGAAAATCCCTCTTGATCCAGTTAAATGTTTCTTTATGTTTTTATATGATGTCAACTTCTTTAGTTTAACGTTAAGATTTGTGACCGTTACTTTTATAGCCGTTGAACAGTGATCATCTGGGTAGTTTAAATATAAGGCTTTAACGAACCAATTTTCTACTCAGACAAAGGAAGCGATGGCCTCATCCAGTAGAATTGCCCCTTACGAAGCCCATTTGTCGGAGCTCGGAAAGGAGGTGGCGTCTTTGGGCTTTTCCCTTGACCAAGCCCAAGCTGAGCTTCATCAAGTCAAGCTCGAACGTGATCGTCTACGGGAAAAATGGAAGTTGATAGAGATTACCACTCGAGCGATGTTATCCGAGCAACCCCAAGAGTCTTTCACCATCGCACACCTTACCCTTAGGTCTTATGCGGCTATTTTAAGGGGTTATGTAACAAATAAGTAGCACCATGTTCATGTACATTATTTTTGTATATAATAATGAATATAATTTCTAGTCATTTTTGATACATTTTAATTAGTTTTTAAGGTACAAACGATGTTTTTAGTTATTATTTAATTAAGAATTATATTTTATTAAATTAAAGGATTTTTGAATTAAATAATATTTTAATAAAATATTATTATTAATATTAAATTAATTTTTATTAAATATAAATGATCTTGTAATTTTATGAATGCAATTAAAATTTTTATTAAGGTTTGAAAGTCATTTCTGTCAAAACCCGTGAATTTTTTTATAAATGTCAGTTTTTATTTTAAAAGTAAAAATTCACATATTTAGAAAATTATTTAGATAAAATAAATATTATTTTTGGAATCAGGACGTCGAAATTATCCAATGGTGAATTTTTCATAATTTTCTGAGACAGTCAAATTTTTGGGTAAAAATTAAATACCATTTAAATATATAATGTGTTTTATGACATCATAATGACCCAATGGTGATGTAATAAAATACCATAATCCTTATGTTCGGCCAATATGTGTTTTATCATTAAAATAATGAGGTTTTGGGTTTGTTTGACTCACTTTTCAAAGCATTAATGGAGCCCTCAAGACTTATTCAACACTTTGCCTTTTTAAATTAATTTCCATGGGAGTGTGACTCACCTCCACATAAGCAAACCTAATTTTTTAATAAGTTCGGACCTTGGACTTGTAAAATATTGTTTTCCTCTTTCCTTTTCCAGAAACCATGGGCAAATACCATGGGATGGTTTGTGGTTTGGATTATTTTAATATAAGGGGTCCCAAACCTAAATAATAAAGAATTCTCTCACCTTTCCTATATAAACCCACCTAAGCTCCCACTTCCTCCTCAATAAAAGCCCCTGAAGTTCGTCCAATCTCTGCCCTACTCTCTCTAGAATCCTCTAAAGGTGCCCCAAGCTCCCAAGAATCCTCTCACAAGCCTCTCTCTAGCCTTTGGAAGCACACTTCCAAGTAAGGGGTTTTCTTCCTTTCTCATTTTTTGTCAATTTTCTTTAAGTTGTATTGACCTTTTTATTTCAATTATGAATGTTGGGGTATGGTTTCTCACCTCCCCCATACTTCCCTCTTATTGTTTGAATGATGGGAGAACCCTTTCTCTCTCATTAAATGCCTCCCATGTACACCCGTTACTATGCCGAAATTCCGAAAGGAACTTCTCTCTCTTCTTTTACATTCAAGCAATACTTTTGTATCATGAATCTAAATTCCATTTCTATTGTTGGTACATGTATATATATGATCTCATTACTGTCCATTACATGTAAATATGATGAGGAACCCCTTTCTCTCTCATTAACCTTTTTTATGAATTCTTATGTCACGCCGTTACGCTGCCGAAATCGCACCGATTTTCTAAGCCAATGTCTTTGTGTAGTGAATACCATGCCCATTTCTCCATCAATGGTATTCACCTTTATGCACATTTACATATTGATTATAAGTTTCATGTATGAATTCCACTTTCCTTTATCATGGAAGAAATGATTATGTTTTATGAATCCATGTTTTATGATCCATGTGGCACACTTATGCATGAAATGAAATGTTTAAGAAGGGTGTGCCCTTTATAGCGCTCCAATGCATTGGGTAAAGTATAGTATCATGATATGTCATGTGCAATGAGTGTTGACTCATGCTAATTCAAGTGCAACGAGGGTTTACTCGTGCTTCAAGTGCAATGAGGGTTTACTCATGCTCCATGTGCAATGAGCCTTGGCTCATGCTAATTCAATGTTAAGTGTTGTTGCCACATTTCCATGTTATGATTATCATGCTTTATCATGCCTTTATGTTCATGTCTCTCTTATGCTCTATTGATATGCCTATTGCCTAACATGTATTGTACTTCTCATGTTATTCATTATGTACTCCCTTACTGGGCTTTATAGCTCACCCTTTTCTTATGCATGTCCTCAGGTTATCCCATGCAATGCTAAGTACGAAGGAATGCAGTGGTCATGTAAAGGAAGTTTTCAATAAGGATGTTGTATTTCAAGTTTAAAGTTTTATGTAATGATCCTAAGCCCCAAAGACACTAAACCTCTCGATCTTATTTGTTGTATCAAGTGAAGTTTTATGTAATAAAGCATGTTTAAGTTGTAATAAAAAGCAGGGTTGTCATACATTACAGCCCATACACCGAGTAAGGATCCTCAAGCCATCACAAACTATACACGTTACACCTATAGTAGTCCATAGGATACTATATCCAGAATATATGTGTGTGAATAACCACAAGCCATTACAGCCCTCTACACACATATATGGGGTAACTAACCACAGTGCCTCATGGCACAAGTATCTACCAAGAGAAGAGAGCAGGGCCAAAGGGGGTAGTCAGCCATTCAACCTCCCATCAGAATGTTGGGGAAAACACCCCCCAGGGCTCAGAATCCCCGGGGTGTCAGTTGCCCTTACCGACAGGGTGGAGTAGCGTATAGAATCACAAAAAGTACAGAATATATAAGTAACTCACATCCACACTATGGGCATTACCTAGTCTTAGATACAACTGCAGCTAACGTCTCTCAGACTCCAGGCTGCTACTTCTAAGACTAGGTATCCTATAAGCACACAAACATTTGAAGAGATTTATTAGATTACTCCGTTCTCATTTTATCAGTTCCACTGTACATTAATTAATTCTTTAAACATTAATTAAGAATGAACAGTTCCATATTAAACTGAAATGGAATCACTTTCAAAAACAACTGCTCCTTTTTAAGATTTCACATCACCTTTAAATTACAGCATCTCCATCCCCATGGATTTTCACCATTTAATCAAACATTCATTACAGAATTACTTTTCCACATTCCTAGGCATTCTAGAAAAACATCCTATGCTTCTAAACACAAAGGAGGCTCAACACGGTGAGTAGATATACTACCCGTCGAGTCTTTTCCGCCTATAGAAAGAGCATAGACCCATCCTACATCGAGAGGCTAAACACGGAAAGCACGTGGCATACCCCGCGTGTCTTCGCCTCCTTCGGAAAGAGGGTAAGCAAGACCAGCTTCCTTGAGCAGTGGGGAAAAGTAAAGCAGATAAACAACCAAACCAAACCACCAACATCAAACCATCACATTCATCTCATACCATCACCCTTGGTGTCCTCCCCGACACCCATATGCATAAACCGATGCATCTCGCCACACTAGGCATCATCCGCTGCCACAACCACAAGTCTCCATGCCTCCACATATCACAACAGCCATCCAGGCTCACATCACAGCACAAGCAGCAGGAAGGCAAACATCACAAAATGGGCTCTCGGCCCTTTAACAAACAAGAGGGTAACTCAGAACCCTTTTAGAAATTCCCACATAATCTGTTCTCTAATCCATATTGAATTAACAGATTTTTTATTCTTAGGTTCCAATCATGAATACCTAATCAGTAAGCTATCACAATTAAATAACCATGCTTACTTCCCTAATTTGATTATCCTCAAATTAGAACAACTACAACAACTGCAATAACCAGATTAATTTACATGCCTCTTAATCTTTAGCCAATTAATTATCAATTAATTCCAGCTTTACGTTCGTTATCAATTTCTATCATGAACGAACAACGAAACAAAGAAACATAGATATCACTATATCTAGGAAAACATGAGGCAAACCGTTATCACGGTATAAAGCAACAACATGCGATCAACCAATTCTTTTAATCTGGTTCAAGTATTTAATTAGGTCAATTTCATTGTGATCCAAAGGAATAAATCATGCTAATTATATGATTGCACATACACAATTAGAGAATCCATGAATCCCCTACCTCAAACAGTTCCTCACGTTCTTTATCCACACAACAGGTCACGATCCTCCCCTCGCGACAACTACATCCACCGGAGGATGCTACGGTACAACAGTACCAACCAACCCCAAGAAAACCCATTAGAATCTTGGAGAATACATGATATAATTATTGAAATGAGGATAGGAGAAGATGAACCCCAAAAGAACGATGATACAACATACCTTATATCGAAGATTGATCGACACGGCTCAGTTGCATCCAAAACAGAACAGAACCGATCCTCGGGGTAAATATTGATTGTGCAACTCCTACGGAAAGTATTGAAAGGTTCTAGCGTCTCTTAGCCGAGAAAAAAGAGAAAGAACAAGGGAGAATGATATCTCGTCCCTTTTTAAGATTAAATGGGGCGACGGTTTAAGATCCGGTTAATTCTCCATTAAAAACGGATCGCATTAACCCACGCGATTGACCAAGTAAAACATTCCAAGGCTTAGGAATAATTAATATAGGATTCATGGCATTTTAAACGGCCTTAAGAGCCCTTAAAATAAGGCTTTAAATGTATTTTACGTCAAAGGAAACGTCAAAAGGGGCAAAACTGTAGGAGTCTGGAAACACTGTTCACCCACTGTTACTGTACATGAAACCGATCTGTGAAACTGATCTGTCACACCGATCTGTGAAACTGATCTGTGAAAATGATCTGTCAGACCGATCTGTGAAACTGATCTGTGAAACTGATCTGTCACACCGATCTGTGAAACTGATCTGTGAAACTGATCTGTCACACCGATCTGTGAAACTGATCTGTGAAACTGATCTGTCACACTGATCTATGAAACTGATCTGTGAAACTGATCTGTCACACCGATCTGTGAAACTGATCTCTGAAACTGATCTGTCACACCGATCTGTGAAACTGATCTGTGAAACTGATCTGTCACACCGATCTGTGAAACTGATCTGTCACACCAATCTGTGAAACTGATATGTGAAACTGATCTGTCACACCGATCTGTGAAACTGATCTGTCACACCGATCTGTGAAACTGATCTGTCACACCGATCTGTGAAACTGATCTGTCACACCGATCTGTGAAACTGATCTGTGAAACTGATCTGTCACACCGATCTGTGAAACCGATCTGTGAAACTGATCTGTGAAACTGATCTGTCACACCGATCTGTGAAACTGATTTGTGAAACTGATCTGTTACTGTTCATAAAACTGGAAACACTGTTCATAGAACTGGAAAATTGGCAAAGTGTTGGGGATAAGTCCCCTTGGCCTCCCGGAACACCTCCAACACCAAAATTCCACAAAGTAATAGACCGGAGAGGTCCGGGCCATTACATTAGATACCTCTCAAAACATTCTCGTCCTCGAGAATTAAAAACCAACCCAGAAGAAAAGAGGGGTCCGAACAACCACCCCATAAGATACCTCTCAGGGGAAAACCACCATGAGTTGTTCGAAATCTGGAACAAAACTACGACATCCGGGAGTATGGGAACAAACAGTCCATACCCAAACAATTCAAACATAACATCACATCAAAGGTGCATAAATAAAACATGAAAGATCTAACCAGAGAGGAAACATCATTACATGAAAGGAGTTAAACATTAAACAACTCTGGGTACTAAGCACGTATCTGTGACTCACGCTCCCATGTACTCTCCTCCATGCCACCGTGTCGCCACAAGACACGAACTAAGGGGATAGAACGCCCACGCAACACCTTCTCCTTGTGGTCTTGGATCTCCACAGGTCGCTCCTCAAAGGTTGCATCATCGTCAATATCGATCTCTCCCCAATCGATAACATGAGATTCATCATGAAGATAACGACGGAGCTGCGATACATGGAAAACATCATGTATCCGACTCATCTGAGGGGGAAGTGCTACTCAATATGCCACAACTCCAACACGAGCTAACACCTCGAAAGGCCCAACAAAACGGGGAGAAAGCTTACTTCCGCGACCAAACCTTCGCTGCCCACGACGGGGAGTCACCTTCAGAAACACATGATCCCCAACATTAAACTCTAACGGTCTCCTTCTTTGATCAGCATATGATTTTTGATGATCTTGTGCTGTCTTCATCCTCTCACGAATCACTTGAACCATCTCTGTCGTATTCTGCACTAGTTCTAGTCCGAGAATTGCTGACTCTCCGACCCCAGTCCAGCACAACGGAGAACGGCATGGCAGGCCATACAAGGCTTCAAACGGTGCCATGCCGATGGCAGAGTGAAAACTATTATTGTAAGCAAACTCTACCAAAGGTAAGTGCTTTTTCCATGAACCTCCAAAATAAAGAACACAAGAGCGCAACATGTCTTCAAGAGTCTGGATGGTTCGCTCTGTCTGACCATCCGTTTGAGGATGAAAAGCAGTCCTAAGGCACAGTTGAGAGCCAAAAGAATGCTGGAGACCTCTCTACACCCTAGAGGTAAAACGAGGATATCGATCAGAAATGATCATCCTAGGAACTCCGTGAAGCCTCACCACCTCCTCCAGATACTGCCTCGACAAAACCTCCACTGAGCTCGACTCCTTGATTGCTATGAAGTGGGCCGATTTAGTTAAACGATCCACTACCACCCATATAGCATCATTTCCTCCCGGAGCTCAAGGTAAACCTGTAACAAAGTCCATTGAGATGTCCTCCCACTTCCACTGAGGAATCTTTATGTGTTGGAGAAGACCACCAGGAACACGGTGTTCGACCTTCACCTTCTGGCAGACTAAACATCGAGACACACACTCTGCAACCATACGTTTCAGCCCAGGCCACCAGAACTGACTCCTTAAGGATCGGTACATCTTCGTCACACCAGGATGTACTACCAAGGGTGAACTATGGAACTCTCGGAGAACCGTCTCGTGCATCGCCAAGGGAACAAAAATCCTGCCATGATACAACACTCGGTGTTGTTCATCCTCCGACCAACCATCATGGGCCTCCCCACAAACAACTTTGTCTCTCCAAACTTCCACCTCTAAATCACCCAACTGAGACTCTTCCACCTTCTACATCAGGGATGGCTGCACCGTCATCTGGAAAAGACAACCTCTTCCCCCAACTTCTCCCATATCAAGATGAAAAGATGATAACTCTTCTATCACTCTCCAGGAATCACCAGATTCACGCACAACATCATTACGTGACTTTCGGCTTAGTGCATCAGCTACAACGTTCCCTTTTCCAGGTGTATACGATATTTCAAAGTCGTATTCCTGCAAGAACTCCATCCACCAACGCTGCCTCAAGTTCAAGTCACGTTGGGAGAAAACATACCTCAAACTCTTATGATCGGTGAAAACCACAAAGTGCTCACCAATGAGGTAATGTCTCCACAACTTCAGAGCAAACACCACGGCTGCCAACTCAAGATCATGGGTGGCATAGTTGCATTCATGGGGACGCAACTGCCGAGACCCATAAGAAACAACAGACCTCTGCTTCATGAGAACACAGCCTAGCCCCAGATGTGAAGCATCACAGAAAACATCAAACTGGACTCCCTCCGCTGGAAGACAAAGGACTGGAGCACTTACCAACTTCTCCTTTAGATACTCGAAAGCTGTCTGACACTGATCAGTCCATATGAACGCTTGATCCTTCCTGGTCAAAGCTGTCAGAGGAGTCGCAACTCGGGAGAAATTAGCCACAAACCTCCTATAATAGTCTGCGAGACCAAGGAAACTTCGCACCTCTGACACGGTCTTGGGGGCTGGCCAAGACACCACTGCTTCTATCTTCTAAGGATCCATAGCTACTCCCTGTTGGGACACAACATGTCCCAAGAAACGAACTTCTCGAGCCCAGAACTCACACTTGGAAAACTTCCCAAACAACCGATGTTGGCGAAGAACTCCCAAAACGGCTCGTAGATGCTCTGCATGCTCCTCTTCAGATGTGGAGTATACAAGGATGTCGTCGATGAAAACCACAACAAACTTGTCCAGGAATTCACGGAACACAGCATTCATCAACCCCATGAAAACAGCTGGAGCATTTGTCACACCAAATGGCATTACAACAAACTCATAATGCCCATGACGACAGCGGAAAACAGTTTTCGGGATATCCTTATCCTTTACACGCATCTGATGATATCCTGACCACAATTCGATCTTTGAAAACCAACTTGCACCCTTCAGTTGATCGAATAGGTCATCAATCCGCGGGAGAGGATAGCGGTTCTTTATTGTCACTTTGTTTAATCGATGATAATCGACGCACAACCGCAAACTGCCATCAGCCTTTTTCACAAACAAAACTGGTGCACCCCAAGGTGACACACTTGGCCGAACAAAACCACACTGCAACAGACCATCGAGCTGAATACATAGCTCTCGTAACTCAGAAGGGGCCATCCTATACGGAGACATAGAGATAGGAGACGCTCCCGGCTGTAGCTCGATCCCAAACTCGATCTCTCGTCGAGGGGGTAAGGATACAACCTCTTCTGGAAAGACGTCAGGGTACTCCTCTACGACCCTAGGAAACGTGTCACATACATAAAATATTTAGAGGTATTTTTCATTTAATTTACATCCTTGATTTGTTTTGGTGGGTTTTCATGCATTTTTAAAGGAAATAGTGGGTTTCCAAAATTTGGGCCAACCTAAGAGCCCATTTCCAGTTTTGAAAGTATATTTTGTTTCTTTAATAAATCCTTCGTTTTTCAACATTTTTCAACCATTAAACTTCCAAAATGACCTTCATTTAAATATTAAAACCACAAAATAATTTTGGGCCCCTTAAAAAGTCATTAGAATCATGGATTTGGGTGATAAAATTAGGTATTGGGCCAACCCGAAAGCCCATTTCCAGTTTTAAAATTGTTTTGTAATTCTTTCATAAAATATTTATTTTTTATCCTTTTTAGGTGATTCCACCTCTCAAACATTCCCATCGAACCCAGCCACACCACCATCTTCGTTTTCGCCTCTTTGGAGCTCATATTGGTCGCGATTTAGGGCCTAACTTCTGTAGCTCCAAAAAACGTCCAGATTTCTCAAGTAAGTTGTTTCTCTTCCTTATTCCTCCCTTCTTCTTAGGGTTTCTTCCTTTTTTATTGAATCCCCAAATGTCCAGAAGATGGGGTTTCGTACCTAGGGTTTTAGTTTTGAGTTTCTTGGTCCAATCCTCTGGTTTTAGGTTCAATCTTACTCCTTTGTGGTGTGGCGGAGGTGCGGTTGAAGTGACGCACAAGGATTTGGGGGTTTTGACTCTTTTGGTAGGTGATTTCATATGTAGGTATTGTATAATGAGTTGTATTGCTGTATTTATTTTTACATTATGTTCATAATTCAGTATTTTGATTTCAAAAATTGATTTGGGTAGCATTTTAAAAGTGGTATATTTTTAAGTGCCAATCTTGTGTGAAAATGGGTGTTTTACATGTGTAACCCATATTGTGTCTCTTGGTGTTGTTTTATAATTCAGGGATTGGATTTATAAAAATGTTTTGATGCTGAAATTTATGTTTTGGTATAATATTGGTCTCCATTTGGTTTTAAATATGGGATTTTAGATGAATTTAATGTGCAACATTTGATTAATTTTCTTGAAATTGTTTTATGGAAATTATAAATGGTTTATTGAGTTATGCAAAAGGTGAAAAGAAGGTGTAGATACTATTTTGAATGTGTGTGACCAGAACTGAAATTTATATGTGAATATTGATTTTGGTAGCATGTGGTGACTATTTGAGCACAATACGGGAAACCCGGGTATCTAGGTGGGCTAACGTGTACTAGTACGCTAGTGAACGGAGGGGTTTTGACCATGGTTCACTTAGCAAGTCTGACATGGATAACACTAACAAAACTATAATGGAGATGATTTGAGACCACTAGGTTATGGGTATGCTCCCTACTAGTGGCTCGTGCACGAGAACGAATTTCGTTATGGTTACTTTCACCGAGGTACGAGGTACTTGGGGCTCACAACAAACTAGTACCTAGGGGGGTTCCTACGCTTGGTGCTCGTGGCCTTTTTGGCATTTAAACTTTATTTATGGTATTTTGGGATGTGAAAACCAGCAGCTTGAATGTTTTATTCAATTTCACTGATTCTTTATAGTTATCCCCATTGAAAGTTATTTTTTCTTTTCAAAGTTGCACTTTTAGAAATAAATGCTACTATTATCTATTTATAACTCTGGCAAGCCTTTTATTTTACAATGCCTATCACTTGAAATCCTTGGGTGATATCCTATTGGGCTTAGTCTCACACCCTACTTACACCTTTGGGTGTAAGTAGACTTGATCATGTTTGACACAGGCAAAGGAAAAGCCTTGGGCGATGGCGGTTCGGGTTGCTAGTTTCTCTCGATGGTGCGGTGTTGTGGAGACGGCTTGTGGGTGATGACCCCTTGTCGTGTGGAGTCTCTTGGGCTGTTTGATGCTACTTTTATGTACCTTTGGACCTCTTGTGTCTTGTTTAAACTCATATACTAAGTTCTGAATTTTTATTAATTCTTGTTTGGCATAATTTTTCAGACTTGGTTTGTTGTTTGTTTTTGGTTATCTTATGAACCCAAACTCGGGTAAATCATTCCCAAATGAATTTTTATGATACCCGGGCACTTGTGCCAGCCCGTGGGGATGGGGAACGCCCTTCGAGTCATGTCACGGGCTGGGTTTGGTGCCGGTTTTGGCGGTGACCAGATTCGGTTCGTGACAAAACGCCAGCTGTTGAACCTCTGAAGAACTCAGCATCATCCCAGCCATCATGGATGATAAGGATGAAACTCATTTATGACTCATCCGAGGATCTCTCTCACCAAAAAACACCACTTTATCTCCATCTTCATCAAATAAAACGACCTTCTTCCTGTATCAATCCACAACAGCCTGCACCGAATACAACCAATCCATGCCAAGAATGACATCATATGGTTGTATTCGCAAACATATGAAATCTCCCCAAGAGCGGTGTTGCCCCAACACTAGCTCACAGTCTCTACATACTTCAAACAAGCTAGCTCGACCTCCAACTGGCGTAGTCAACGCCAAGGGCACTGGAATCCTCTCTACCTCAAGTCCCAAAGTGTGGACAAGGGTAGGGGATATAAAGGAGAGTGTCGCTCCTGAATCAAACAAGGCATACACCAAGGTAGAAAACAAGCAAAGGGTACCTCGGACGACGTCTGGCTCGCCTGGAGCTGGCAACGCTAGAGCATGAAGCTGACCACGACCACCTCCACGGCCTCTCTGACCCTGATGACGACCACCACCACGGCCATGCTCTGCTATCTGAGGACGGGAAGCGTCATGGGGCTGTCCTCTGCCTGCTCCATCTACCCTCTGGTGATCTAAAGCTGGTGCAACCTGCTGCTGCTGCCTCGGCTGGAACTGCCTCAACGGAGGAACCTGGAGTGGAGCGCCTGGTGCACGATGACTGCTCTGAAAATTTGGGCACTCCCACTACTAATGACCACGCCCACCACAAGAAAAACAAGCGCCTAATCCCTTTGCATAGGTCTGAGAGTTGCTGCCTCCGGAGAAACGAGATGGAAAGGGCTGGGACCTACCCCCAGGTGAACGGAAACTCTTCTGCCCTGAAAACCGGGAACCCCGGACCACAGCTCTGCTTCGTGAGGAATCATGACGATTCCCCTCTCGTGATGATCCGGTCCTTGCCAAAGTCCTCTCAACAACCTCTGCCCTCGCCAGCACCTCAAGATATGTCTTCAGCATAAATGGGGTGACCTGGCGCTGGATCTCTGGACGCAAAGCCTCCTCGAAATGCCTCGCCCTGGCCTCATCATCTGGTAACAGGTCTGAAGCATATCGTAGAAGGTTCCTGAAACGGATTCCAAACTCTCGAACACTGGAGCTCCCCTGTCGAAGGGTAAGAAGCTCCTGGCGACTGGACGCCTTCGCAGTCAAAGAAAGAAACTCGACTCTAAACCTGTCTCGAAACTCCTCCCATGAGATCGCTGACTCCTCACAATCCCCGAGGAACAAGAACCACCACTGTCTCGCTGCTCCACGCAACATCGTCACAACCAAGGACACCCAGTGTTTCTTCCGAGCACGAATCGAACTGAAGCCTATCTCGACCTCCTCCAACCAGTCTTCTGTGACTGCATCTGAAACGGAGCCCTCGTACTTCTGTAGACTCTGGCGCTGAAACTCTCGGAGTGTCTTCCTCCAAGTGTCATCGTCATCAACCTCTACCCGGCGGCGATCTGCTGGAACAGCCTGCTGGGCACCTTCTGCGCAAACCTGACGAGGACGTCGACCTGGAGCCATACCTGTAAAATAACAACTGTTAGAGCTCCTAAGCCTAGAATATGGAAGACTCAACATTAATTAATTAATTATTTTGTTTTATTAATTTTAGGTTACCTATCCCAAGGTCTACCCATTCAAACACAGGCGCAAAGAATAATGATGCATGATCCTTTCCTAGGTCTCTACCCTGCAACCAGTATCACTTTGTTTAGTAGCCATCGTAAACTTAAAGGTCCGTGCAACAGATCATAGGGGGCCTTGAACGCCTATGTCTCTGCTGGTCTCCAGTGTTTACCCCACTTGCTAAACATGAATGACATCGTTTCCCTACCATCCCATGCATCCTCACCTGTGCCTAACTCCAAACTCCATCCTATCCCTCAACCAGACCTCTGATACCACTCTGTCACGACCCCCTCCCCACAAAGTGTACCCCTCCTGGGCCGGCAATGTGAAAAGGGAGATAATGACCCCCGAGTCCCGCCTCCAGTAGGCCCCGGGTTGGCGACTAGCACCAAGGGTATAATAACATACAAATGGGAGGCATTACCCTCTAAGAGAACACATGCAGAAGAGAGAGATAGAATAGACTCCAACCAACTCCAAATCAGAACTGAAATATAAAAGAAACCCAAGTACATATATGAAATGTCATGCAAAAGTACTACAACTGAAAGGGGAAACTAAAAGTACCCAAAAGAAAGTAAAACGACAGCGACCACAAGCCCGAACAGCTCCTCCTCCAACCGCAAGCTAGTAGTAACCAGCTTGATCTCCAACCTGCTCCAAGTGACCTGAAAAAAAACAGTTTATATGTACATAGGGTGAGTATAACAGTATACTCAGTAGGATCCTCCCCAAGACTCTCGTGCAAAAGTAAAGAAAGCATGCTAAAGCCCAGTGAACAACAAGTGAAACTAACTCGTTATCTAAACAGGTATACTATGTTCACAACCTCACCATGGCTACTCTCACCAAGTAACGCATACAAGAATATATCATATAGTAAAGAATATCAAGGGTACCCCGCTACTACTTCCCCACTGGTTTGCCGCTTTGCCCCAATGACATATGTCCTGTGCATCTCTCTCCAAAGGCTTGCCCGTATCAACATGGGTCAAGCTCTACAATCTGCACCTCGTGCACCACAAAGGCTTGCCCGCAGACACCTGGGCTAAGCTCCACACAATCCTCACAACCAAAAGTAACCAGGTAGTTTCCGAGAGCCACCACAGCTCGCATAACGTGTATCATACGTCGGGTATTATACCTCAAGCCATTACAACCCATACACCGAGTAAGGATCCTCAAGCCATCACAGCCTATACACGTTACACCTATAGTAGTCCATAGGATACTATATCCAGAATATATGTGTGTGAATAACCACAAGCCATTACATCCCTATACACACATATATGGGGTAACTAACCACGGTGCCTCATGGCACAAGTATCTACCAAGAGAAGAGAGCGGGGCCAAAGGGGGTAGTCAGCCATTCAACCTCCCATCAGAATGTTGGGGAAAACACCCCCCCAGGGATCAGAATCCCCGGGGTGTCAGTTACCCTTACCGACAGGGTGGAGTAGCGTATAGAAACACAAAAAGTACAGAATATATAAGTAACTCACATCCACACTATGGGCATTACCTAGTCTTAGATACAACTGCAGCTAACGTCTCTCAGACTCCAGGCTGCTACTTCTAAGACTAGGTATCCTATAAGCACACAAACATTTGAAGAGATTTATTAGATTACTCCGTTCTCATTTTATCAGTTCCACTGTACATTAATTAATTCTTTAAACATTAATTAAGAATGAACAGTTCCACATTAAACTGAAATGGCGTCACTTTCAAAAACAACTGCTCCTTTTTAAGATTTCACATCACCTTTAAATTCCAGCATCTCCATCCCCGTGGATTTTCACCATTTAATCAAACATTCATTACAGAATTACTTTTCCACATTCCCAGGCATTCTAGAAAAACATCCTATGCTTCTAAACACAAAGGAGGCTCAACATGGTGAGTAGATATACTACCCGTCGAGTCTTTGCCGCCTATAGAAAGAGCATAGACGCATCCTCCATCGAGAGGCTAAACACGGAAAGCACGTGGCATACCCCGCATGTCTTCGCCTCCTTCGGAAAGAGGGTAAGCAAGACCATCTGCCTTGAGTAGTGGGGAAAAGTAAAGCAGATAAACAACCAAACCAAACCACCAACATCAAACCATCACATTCATCTCATACCATCACCCCTGGTGTCCTCCCCGACACCCATATGCATAAACCGATGCATCTTGCCACACTAGGCGTCATCCGCTGCCACAACCACAAGTCTCCATGCCTCCACATATCACAACAGCCATCCAGGCTCACATCACATCACAAGCAGCAGGAAAACAAACATCACAAAATGGGCTCTCGGCCCTTTAACAAACAAGAGGGTAACTCAGAACCCTTTTAGAAATTCCCACATAATATGTTCTCTAATCCATATTTAATTAACAGATTTGTTATTCGTAGGTTCCAATCATGGATACCTAATCAGTAATCTATCACAATTAAATAACCATGCTTACTTCCCTAATTTTATTATCCTCAAATTAGAACAACTACAACAACTGCAATAACCAGATTAATTTACATGCCTCTTAATCTTTAGCCAATTAATTATCAATTAATTCCAGCTTTACGTTGGTTATCAATTTCTATCATGAACTAACAATGAAACAAAGAAACATAGATATCACTATATCTAGGAAAACATGAGGCAAACCGTTATCACGGTATAAAGCAACAACATGCGATCAACCAATTCTTTTAATCTGGTTCAAGTATTTAATTAGGTCAATTTCATTGTGATCCAAAGGAATAAATCATGCTAATTCTATGATTGCACATACACAATTAGAGAAGCCATGAATCCCCTACCTCAAACAGTTCCTCACGTTCTTTATCCACACAACAGGTCACGATCCTCCCCTCGCGACAACTGCATCCACCGGAGGATGCTGCGGTACAACAGTACCAACCAACCCTAAGAAAACCCATTAGAATCTTGGAGAATACATGATATAATTATTGAAATGAGGATAGGAGAAGATGAACCCCAAAAGAACAACGATACAACATACCTTATATCGAAGATTGATCGACACGGCTCAGTTGCATCCAAAACAGAACAGAACCAATCCTCGGGGTAAAGATTGATTGTGCAACTCCTACGGAAAGGATTGAAAGGTTCTAGCGTCTCTTAGCCGAGAACAAAGAGAAATAACAAGGGAGAATGATATCTCGTCCCTTTTTAAGATTAAATGGGGCGACGGTTTAAGATCTGGTTAATTCTCCATTAAAAACGGATCGCATTAACCCACGCGGTTGACCAAGTAAAACATTCCAAGCCTTAGGAATAATTAATATAGGATTCATGGCATTTTAAACGGCCTTAAGATCCCTTAAAATAAGTCTTTAAATGTATTTTACGTCAAAGGAAACGTCAAAAGGGGCAAAACTGTAGGAGTCTGGAAACACTGTTCACCCACCGTTACTGTACATGAAACCGATCTGTGAAACTGATCTGTGAAACTGATATGTCACACCGATCTGTGAAACTGATCTGTGAAACTGATCTGTCACACCGATCTGTGAAACTGATCTGTGAAACTGATCTGTCACACCGATCTGTGAAACTGATCTGTGAAACTGATCTGTCACACCGATCTGTGAAACTGATCTGTGAAACTGATCTGTCACACCGATCTGTGAAACTGATCTGTGAAACTGATCTATCACACCGATCTGTGAAACTGATCTGTGAAACTGATCTGTCACACCGATCTGTGAAACTGATCTGTCACACCAATCTGTGAAACTGATCTGTGAAACTGATCTGTCAAACTGATCTGTGAAACTGATCTGTCACACCGATCTGTGAAACTGATCTGTCACACCGATCTGTGAAACTGATCTGTCACACCGATCTGTGAAACTGATCTGTGAAACTGATCTGTCACACCGATCTGTGAAACCGATCTGTGAAACTGATCTGTGAAACTGATCTGTCACACTGATCTGTGAAATTGATTTGTGAAACTGATCTGTTACTGTTCATAAAACTGGAAACACTGTTCACAGAACTGGAAAATTGTCAAAGTGTTGGGGATAAGTCCCCTTGGCCTCCCGGAACACCTCCAACACCAAAATTCCACAAAGTAATGGACCAGAGAGGTCCGGGCCATTACACACGCCGTGTGGTCCAATGAACACGGCGTGTAGTCCCTTCGGGTTAGGGTTGGGTCGTGTACTCCGTACACGGCCTGCCCGGCTGGAAACCGTGTAACGCAGAAACTACACGGCGTGTGTCCCACTAGACACGCCGTGTACTCCGAAAATTTCCGAAGTACATTAACACGCCATGTCCCCGGGCGTGTACTTCAGATGGACGGTGAAGAAAATTACACGCCATGTAGTCGGAACTACACGCCGTGTACTCACCCAAATTACGCAGATTTATTAAAATTTATTATTATATTATACAAACCCTTGAGACGTGTACCATGGTGCAGGCGTAAAGCTGAGGTACAACACGTGATAGGTGTTTTATATATATGTGTTTAATTTAACATATGCGTAATAAATGGGAATTCACCGGGTTTCCTCCAAGGTATAAGTTACGTACAAGGATAATTTTAAATGAATTTATTTGTTTAAAATTATAATAGATGAGAATCTCAAGGAAATTCAGAAAAGGGATTTAAGATAAAAGGATTGATTAATTAAAGAAAATGAATTGATTCGAGCGTGATTTATCTTAAACAAGAACGATTAAATAATTGAATGCTAGTTTTATTTATGCGTAAATATTGTTGCATGTATGGATGATCATGAGCTAGACCGAGACCTTTGTATGTGAATGGTTTCTTTTAATTTATTTATTTAAATTAAATTTGTTGGCCTGCGAGCCATCTCCTCATTAATATGTAGGGTCTGCGCGCCCAAGGGTTCTTTTATGTAAAAACCCCTTTTACCCCTCACCTGCGTGTGAGATAAATGCATATGTAATGGATGGAGCTCCCAAGATAGTGGAGGCGGCTCAAGTCAGGAGCCATGGTGAAACCAATCCAAGGAGATACAAAGGTGGACAGGTGGAAAGCTGTAAACATGAACCCGAAAGGTTCAAGGTGTTTCTCCCCTAGGTCTTGGGTTAGTTTATCAACCGCTAGATAAACTAACCAATAGAAAAGCTCATGATCATACCATTTATTTTATTTTTGTCAGTTGCATGGTTTATTTATTGTGGGTGTGTTGTCACGATCACACAATTAATGAATTAAACGAGCATGCAAGATGGAACTAAAATAAAACTGGCTTATACGTAAATATTATCTTAGACATGGTTAATCACTTAAGTATATCCCACTTAATATTAACAAGCATGTAATCAAAGATAATAAAATGGCAATTTATGTATAAGGATAAAATCCCTCAAAATAAATATTAAGTCGGCATAGCCTTCCATAATCTTGGTTAGAATCGAACCATAGTTCAAAGTGCTTGACCAACCCTAGTTGGGGTGCTTTCAATTGTCATGGAATTCTAATTCAAGGTTTTGGGTTGACTTGACTTTGTTCGCATCAAGGGTTGACTGCCACAGTAGGACTTGGTGTGACCAAGAAGCAAAGGTTGAGGAAATCCAAAAAAATGATTTCAGGATTGGGGAGTCCACTCAGCGGATCAAGGAGCTACGAGTTAATGTAGTTGGCATTTGGAATGCCTACCTAAAACCCTTCAAGTTGCTTGACCAACCCTAGTTGGGGTAATGCGAAGGGAAATATGGATCCTTGCCACTAGAATATTCACGCAATAGAATATTCCAAAGTCAATGGTGAGGGCTATTGGATTTCAATAAAATAGTGGGAGATTAATAAGTATTAATTTATTTATTTGTCTCAATTTTTGTAATAAAGTACTAAAACTTTGCTCATATTAATTTGTAGAAATGGCAAGAAAATGACTTCAAAAATATCATTGTGCACCATACTCGAGAAGGAAAACCTTCTCACCGACACCAATTTCCAAGAGTGGCAGAGGCATTTACGCATTTTCCTTCACCATGAAAGGAAATTATATGTGCTGGAAGATCCTATTCCAGTTGCGCCTAGGAAAGAGGCTAGTGATGAGGGATTATCTCTCCACATGAAACACATGGATGATGCCATAGATGTCCAGTGTTTCATGCTATCGTCCATGTCTAATGAGTTCTTGAAGAAACATGAAAACATGGATGCGTATAGCATGATGTCTCACCTTAAAGATCTCTACCAAGAGAAGGTGAGACAAGAGAGGTATGAGATCTCCAATGCTTTGTTTACCACGAATCTTGGAGAGTCTGCGCTAGCTGGGCCTCATGTAGTCAAGCTTATTGGCTACATTGAACGCCTGGACATCTTAGGGATTAAATTCTAGGATGAGTTGCGTACAGATCTCATCCTATCATCACTGCCCAAGACCTTCTCTAGCTTCATTGTCAACTATAACATGAGCGACAATAAGAAGAGTCTATCAGAGCTTCTGACCTTGATTCGCCAGGTAGATAAGGACATGGGGCGTGACAAACCCACGGTCCTTATGGTGAACAAGAAAAGGAAGGACAAGGCAAAGGGGCCAAAGACTTATAAACGGTCTGAAGCCCCCGAGCACCGTCCCTCCAAGAAGGGGAAGATCTAGAGGTAGGGCAAGGAATGGGAGGCAATGTGTTTTTCATGTGGCAAGCAGGGCCACTGGAAGAGGAACCGCACCCAGAAGCGTGGGGACGCTAAAGGTGCATTTGTTATCGAGTTCAATCTTTCTATTTCTACACATTAGGTATTAGATACAGCTTTTGGGGATCACATCTGTATTCAAATGCAGGAACAAAGTAGATTTAGAAAGATTGCCAGAGGAGAGGTGGATCTTCAAGCTGCCAATGGCGCAAGGCTAGCTACGTTGGCTATTGGCGACTACCACCTCTCATTGCCGACTGGGATGATTTTAGTTTTACATAACTGTTATTATGTGCCTAGTGTTACCAAGAACATAATTTCTGTATCTTTTTTGGATATGGATGGATTTGTTTTCAAATTTGGAAATAAGGTTTGTCTCTTTTATAAGAACAATGTATGTTATGGTATGGCACATTTAAATAATGGTTTGTATGTATTGAATTACGAAAACCAAGTGTTGGAAATCGATAATGAAACAAACTCACATGACTCATACATCACCCAGTTATGGCATCACCGCCTTGTTCATGTGAACGAGAAGCGTTTGGCAAAGATCTGCCAAGATGGCTATTTAGACTCTACTGAGCTAAAACCACTTGATAGATGTCACGCTTGTTTACAAGGAAAAATGACCAAGCCGCCTTTTGGTGGACAAGGTGAAAGGGCCACAGAGCTTCTAGGATTGGTACACACGGATGTGTGTGGACCATTTCCAGTAGAAGCTAGAGGTGGATATTCTTACTTCATTACTTTTACTGATGATTTGAGTAGATATGGCTATGTCTACTTAATGAGGTATAAGTCAGAGTCCTTAGAGAAATTTAAGGAATTCAAGAATAAAGTAGAGAATCAGCTTGGTAAGAAGATAAAGAAGCTTCGATCAGATCGAGGTGGAGAATATTTGAACCAAGAGTTCATCGATCTTCTACGGGAGTCTGGGATTATATCTCAGCTCACTCCCCCTTATACACCACAGTGGAATGGTGTTAGTGAAAGGAGGAACCGCACCTTGTTGGACATGGTGAGGTCGATGATGAGTAATGTGGATCTTCCATTATCCTTTTGGGGATATGCATTACAAACTGCAGCATACACATTAAACTGAGTACCAACTAAGGCAGCAAATGGAATTCCATCCGAGTTATAGAATGGAAGGAAACCCACTTTGTCGCACACACATGTATGGGGATGCGAGGCGTTTGTTAAGGCCTTCTTAAGCAACAAACTAGCACCTCGGGGCATGAAGTGAATCTTTATAGGATATCCCAAGGAAACAAAAGGATATTACCTATATAACCCTCAAGAAAAGAAAGTGATTGTTGCCAGACAAGCCGTATTTATTGAGAGGGAACACATCCTCAAGAAGGATAGTGGGAGAAAGATTGACTTCAACGAAGTTGATACTCAAGATACACAGGAGTTGGTACAGGAACAAGTTCCATAGGTCCCCGTGGAAGAGGTTCCAGAAACACAAGTACTGCGTAGGAGCTCAAGATAGGTAAGGGAACCAGAGAGATCTGGTTTCCTAGTCACCGAGGATGGTGAATCATTATTGTTGGACAATGATGAACCTCTCTCCTACAAGGAAGCAGTAGAAATCTCAGAAGCTGCAAGATGGCTAGAAGCTATGAATTCTGAGATGGATTCCATGTATCAGAACCAAGTTTGGCTTCTAGTCAATGAGCCAGTTGATGTAAATCCTGTTGGATGCAAATGGGTATTCAAAAGAAAGATGGACATGGAAGGTCAAGTTAGCACCTATAAAGCAAGGCTAGTGGCTAAAGGATTCAGACAGCGTCAAGGAATTTACTATGATGAAACCTTCTCACCAGTTTCCATGTTTAAATCCATAAGAATCATACTTGCCATAGCAGCTTACCATGACTATGAGATTTGGCAGATGGATGTCAAAACAGTATTCCTTAATGGGAACCTTTAGGAAGATGTCTATATGACACAACCAGAAGGGTTTGTGACACCAGGTAAAGCCAAAAGGGTTTGCAAGTTGCAGAAATCCATTTATGGATTGAAACAAGCATCCAGGTCATGGAACATTCGATTTGATGAAGCCATAAAGGAATTTGGTTTCATTAAGAACGAATGTGAGCCATGTGTTTATAAGCAGTTTAATGGGAATGCGGTCGTTATCCTAGTGGTATATGTTAATGACATATTGCTTATTGGAAACGACGTACCAGCCTTACAGTCAGTTAAGGACTAGTTTAACAAGTGTTTCTCCATGAAGGACTTAGTAGAAGCAGCCTACATTCTAGGGATCAAGATCATTCGTGATAGATCCAAGAGTCTTCTTGGACTAAGTCAGGGTACACACATTGACCAGATACTAAAAAGATTTAGTATGGAAAAATCCAAGAGGGGATTGGTTCCAGTGTCACATGGTTTATATCTTTCTAAGAAAATGTGTCCCCAGACACAACAGGAGAAAGATAGGATGAGTAATATCCCATACGCTTCGGCTATAGGATCCATCATGTATGCCATGTTATGTACCAGGCTTGATGTTTCCTATGCACTGAGCATGGTAGGCAGATATCAAGCAGATCCAGGAGAACAACATTGTACTGCTGTTAATACTATCCTTAAGTATCTGAGAAGAACTAAGGATATGTTCCTGGTGTATGGAGGAGATGAGGAGCTTGTCATCAGAGGGTATGCTGATGCTGGTTTTCAAACAGATCAGAATGATCTGAAGTCGCAATCTGGATATGTTTTCTGTCTCAATGGAGGAGCTGTGAGCTGGAAGAGTTCAAAGCAGCCAGTTGTCGCCAATTCTACAGTAGAGTCCGAGTATATAGCAGCTTCTGATGCAGCCAAGAAAGCCATCTGGATTCGGAACTTTTTCCAGGATCTTGATGTGGTGCCTAGCAGTAAAGATCCCATTACATTGTATTGTGATAATACTGTAGCGGTGGCTCTTGAAAAAGAACCAAGGTCACATCAACGAACAAAGCACATAATCTGAATGTATCACCTCTTGAGGGATTTCTATCAAAGGGGTGAAGTTGCAGTGAGTAGAGTGTCCATGGAAGAGAACGTGGCAGACCCCATGACTAAAGGCCTATCTCAGCAGAAGCATGAATATCATGTGAGAGCTAGCGGGTTAAAGGTTGTTAGCAGTTGGCTCTAGTCCAAGTGGGAGTCTATTGGAGTTGGTGGCCTAGAACCAACTACTTTGTACTTTATTCATTAAATAAAAGCCTTATCACATCTTGATTGTTCTTCTGTGTGACATGTCATGTGATAATGTCCTAAGGACAGCTGTTTCATTAAAGGGTCGTAGTGGATCCCTACTATGATGAGAACCTAGAAGTGCCATAACACTGTTCTTGAATGTATGTTCTATGGCCGGATGATATTATTTTGAGGGACACAAATAATACAGGTCATTAGGGGTGAGGACTCATAAAACTTTGAGGCACCTTCTCATGGTGTGCGCCCTTGGTAATATCCAGGAGGATATTATGAGAACGAGACCCGCCAGTAGGAAATCCACATTTCATAGTGTCATTGGATGTTCCTATCTGCGGACGTGTGTATTGGTCCTTAGACTTTAAGATTATTATTAATGGGTATTACAACTCACGCACTTAGATGTATTGACGAAAACTGTGACGACACACTATTCACAGCGAGGTAGGATACGTTGGGTGTGTCACGAGTAATACCGCATTAATAAATAATGTGAGAAAGGATTTTTCTCTTCTGTTCCATAACAGAAGTAGATATCTCAGGCCCTTTGATGGAATTGATATAGCCTAAATAAATCCATGGCCATGGTAAGGTATGGGCAAGTTCAATTCTGGGAAGTCAAAGAAAGAATAATCAAGCACATGGGTTGATGGCACTAGCATACAACCCCCTTGATTGGAGATATCGAGACAAAGGGATTATATTACACGGTAAGTGTTCGTAGGAGGTGACACGTCATTGCGGCGTTAACTTATTTCTCTATGGGTGCCTTGGCATGTTGCTAGACACTAACCTTGGACTTTAGGCAGGCTCAGCCTAATTCCACTGAGAAAGAGGCCTAGAGGGTCACACACTAAGTACGTCCATGTATCTCAGTTAAATATTAATTTAACAAGTTGAATAAATATTATTCCCGATTGTGGTTTAATAATTATTCAAGGATGTCTGATCGCATTTATTTCGACACTAGTTATTCGAGAGAATATATTGTGGGCGAAATAATATATATTTATTAGCGAGTAATGCAGTTACATTTATTTAAGAAATAAATAGCCATTACTCAAGGTCTAATAAATATGGTGGAGAAAAATAAATAAAACTGAAAAATAAAAGTACATGCCATGTATATTTATATATACAAGCCATGTAGTTTATTTTTTGGGATTCGTGAGAAAATATTGTTTATTTAATTAAATGATATTAAATGTAATACATTGGACGCATGTCAAGTAATAATGATGGTCAACAGTCATTATTAATACATGGGGTATTACTAAGAATTAAATGAAATGATTAAATGCTTATGAGCAATTAATTTATTTTATTATTCTAGGTATTATAAATCCTAATTACATTATTCTCAAAAGGTTAGACATTTTGGTTGTGCACAACGGATTGGAAATACTCTCAAGTCAAGAGAGAATTCCCTTTCCACCAAGAACGCTTTCAAGTTACGAAAGCAAGATCCTACACCAGATCAAGGCGATCGAAGACGGACATCGCAAGCGAAGGATCTTCCACGCTAGCACCCAGAGTTCCCTTCGGTGATGTCCAGAGATACGTAGCACACGTGTGGATCATCGCTAGAGGAATCCTACACTTGGATTCTCCGACACAACGACGGATCATAGGATCGTGACCGGAGACACCAATGAAGAAAGAATTCCATCGAGGTAATTCTTATGAATTAATTAAATTAATTATAACCAACATATGAAGATCCTATCTCAAGGGTTCTGGGACTCTTCTTTTCTTTTTCATTCTTCATTCTATTCCAAAGATCCGGCGTTTTATATCGTGACGGATCTCGGATTGAACGTCATTTAACACTAAAATTAAAGTTGGGCAAACCCTCCAACGCGCTTCCGCTGTGCCCGGAACCTTCAGAAGAGAAGTATCTTCTTTGATTTTCCTTATTGGTCAACCAATTTGTTACGTCATTTCATAGACGTAATGAAAATTGAAAAAAAAATATGTGAAATATTGCTTTCGATTCTTTTAAATGTTAAGGGAAAGACAAAATATGGTTTATGGTCTCAGTTTGACTTGGTGGATTAGGAAATCAGACCAGAATTGCATCATGTATGTATCAGTGAAAATAAATGGAAAGTTCCATTTTATTCTTATGTGATGAAACCTACAGAAAAAAAAAGAAATTTTTGGAAGTAATAGATATTATTAAAGTTCATGATGGCTATTCAAGCAACATATCCAAATGGGTCAATAGAAGATATTTGAAGCTAAAATCTTTAAAGACTCATGATTATCACATCCTTCTACATGAGTTGATTCTAATAGAAATTTTTCATATTTTTTCCAATAATGTAAGGGTGGTTGTTATTCAATTGTTCCATTTTTTTAGAGATCTTTGTGCTAAGAATTTTTCCAAGTATTTCTTGCAAAAAATGTTGGCAGATGCCCCATTAATTTTGTGTGAGTTAGAGAAAATATTTCCTCCATCATTTTTCACATGCATGTTGCATCTGACTGTCCATATTCCAACTGAAATACTTCTCGGAGGACCTATTTCTTTTCGTTGGATGTATCCAACTGAAAGAAATATGTACACATTAAAGTCTTATGTCCGTAACAGGAATCATCCCAAAGGTTCTATCGTGAATGATTACTTGGCTCAAGAATGTATGGATTTATGCTCTATGTATTTGTCTGATCTTACTACAAGAATAAACAAACCAATTAGAAACAAAGAAGAAAATTATGAGAAAATTGAACCCAATTTTCCATCACTTCTTCAAACAAGAGGAATTTTTGGATCATATAAATTGACGACATTAAGCCTTGAAGAGCGGGAGATGACACATCACATAGTTTTGTTCAACTGTGATTTGTTCGATGACTACATCTTGTAAGTAAATTAAATATGTATATCTTATATATATATATATATCTGTTAATCTATTCCTATTTTTATCTATAGGGAACATAAAGTGATGATAAATAGAAAGCATCATTCTTTATCTTTGAAAAGGAGGGAGACTTTGCATAGCAAAAAGTTTTCTGCTTGGTTAAAATTGAAGGTAATAATATTACTGTTTAAAATAATTTAAAAAATATTTAATTAAGTTTAATATTGATTTATATTTCAGGTATTTAGTTTGCATGTTGACTCTATCTCTGAGGAAATAAGAGCTTTGGCTTTTGGTCCTAATACTGTGGTTCATGACTGTAAATCAATTGTTATCAATGGGTACAGATTTATTATCACTAAATGAGAAAAGAAAATGAGAATACAACATGATGGTGTTATGGTTACTTCCACAACAGACTTTTATGCTAGTGTATCAAATAGTAGACTACGTTTTGAAAATGTAGGTTATTATAGAGTCGTTGAAAAAATAATAATATTGGATTATTATTCTCATGGACGAGTCACGATGATGAAATGTCAGTGGTTTGATTTGATGACAAGGTAGAGCACATTTATTGATGATTGTGGATTTTGAGTAATTGATATGACTTTCACTCTTTCTACCGATGAACCATATGTATTGGCATCAATGGAGAAACAAGTTTTTTTATATCAAAGACCATCTTCGACCTAAATTTGGTGTCATTATTGAAGTAATTCCAAGACATATTTTTTATGATGGTGATGATGGAATTGACACCATCCCTACTGTCGTTGGAAAAAATCCATTTATTAATTTTGATGACTCTGATAGCTCAATTTTCAGAGATGACTGTGAACCTGAAGTTGTGGTGGGAAATATATAAAACCATCCATGTCATCTTCTTTTACTTCGGCTTCCTTCTCTTCGGGCTTTTATATTCCATCTTATTCAACTCCTGCTCTGCCAGAGTCTGTCCCTACAGAGCATAAATTATGACCCACTCCATCTGTACAGGGTGTTCCTTTAGTTTCTGTGGATCCAGTGGTGCCCATTGATCAGACTACCACAGGTATACTTATACAACCCTAACAAATTTTTACACCATTATTTATTTTCATTATAACATGTATTGATAAAATATTTGTTTTTCTTTCATAAAAGATATATCTACTGATAGGAGGCGGAGGCGGGGGCATACATTCATGTGTGTGGTCTGGAACCGCCACACGCAGTTGATGATGGACTACAATGAAGATAGTCAGATGATTAAAAAATCAGGTCAGTAATGTCAGAGTTTTTTGGTGACGCTTTCCAAATACTCCGACATCATTCCTGTCAGCCCGATCTCATGGAGACAACTTCCAAATGAAGTCAAGGATAAATCCTGGGCAGAGATATGGGTAAAAAAACTTTTGTATTTAATGCAATATATTAATTTTTGTATTTATATGAATTAATATTTTGGTGTTAGCTACGGTTTAATTTCCCCGATGGTGAGGGTGCATGGCCATCACGTCTAAAGGATTTAGGTGAGCTTTAGAGAGCTTATAAGCATGAGTTGTACATTGGCTGGAATGCTAGAGTAGGCACAAAGTTAGAGGAGGTCCTTCTCGTGAATGATTATCCGTTAGAACAGTACTGACAGATGATTACTCATTGGACGACTAGCCAATTTAAGGTATTAATCACATTAGAGGTACTTAAATGAAAATTTTCATGTTTTTCATTAATACTAATTATTGAATTTTATTTATGATTAATCTAGAATAAATAAATAAAATATTGATTCTAAAAAATACGTCCACACATTGGGACGTACTAAGATGTCAGATCATGAGAGGCAGGAGGTATGACAGTTTATAATTTTTCCTTACGAATTTCACTTTCTATTTCTACCTCCATAATTTATTCGATTGTTAAAGTTGTTATATAATTTTAGTTATGTAATTAATTATTGGTATCCTATTTTTAATTATGGTTTCCTATATTCAATGCCATTATAGAGGCATAAATTGAATATAGAAGGACGTGTGCCTTGAGCAAAATTGTTTTGCTCGAGTAGAAGGAATAAAGATGGAAGTGCGGTTAATGAACCGACTCAGCAGCAAATTATAAGTTTTAATTTGTAGATTTAAAATTTTAATATCTATTTTGTAACTTAATAATCTATTTATATTTGTAACAGGCTGCTTTAGAGGCCCTTTATGCCCAGGAACCTGACAATTTTGGGTCAAATGATCACTTACATCAGGTCTTGGGAGATGAGCACCCTAGTAGAGTACACTATCAACCTGGGAAGAGTATAGTTTTGAAGAGGTATTGGCCCTCCTTAGGTACAAGTTTCAATTCTGCTAAGTTATAGTAGGTTAAGGCATAGGAAGAACAGGCTGAAAAAAGGGCCACAGAGATGCTAGAACAGTCTGCTAGGGCAAACCCCGCATTTATGAAACTGATGGAAGTTTTACGTCCAACACTTCCACCAGAGGCCAGCACTGCTTGTGATGAATATATTTCATCAATGTGTTCTATATATGGTGCACTAGGTGGAAGTTCTAGTTGAGGTCAAGATGATGGTGAGGAGGAGGCGTGAGGCAGAAGAGGAGGGTGATGAGGGAGGCCGAGGCAGAGGAGGAGGGTGAGGCAGAGGAGGAGGGCGATGAGGAGGACGAGGCTGAGTATGAGGGCGAGGAGGAGGGCGTTGAGGAGGGAGGGGAAGATGACGAGGATAACGATGAGGACGGGGGTGAGTGTGATGGTGATGGTGATGATAGTGATGGTGATGAGGGATAGATTGATCCGTTAAATTTTTTACTGATATTACTGACCTTTGATGCTTATTGATTTGTTGTGCCTGAATATATGTATGATTAGGTAGGTCAAATTATCTTTATTTTTATCTATAAATAATAAAACTTAACTTGATGATTTATTGTGACTGATTCACCCCTCCCCTAGATAGCCCCCCCACCCCCATGGACACCCCGCCCACCCCCTGGACACCCTGTACCCCCGTGCATAGCCCCACCACCCCTGTGGACAGCCCGCCCAACCCTTGGACAGCCCCTCCCCCCGTGGACAGCCCCCACCCCCATGGACAACCCGTCCACCCCCCTGGACAGCCCCTCCCCTGTAGAAAGCCCCCCCCCCCCCACCCCCCATGGACAACCTGCCCACCCCCGTGGATAGCCCCCCACCCCCGTGGACAGCCCGCCCACCCCCTGAACACCCCGTACCCCCCCTGGACAGCCACGCCCACCCCCTGGATACCCCGTACCCCATGTACAGCCCCACCCACCCCCCTAGATAGCCCTTCCCACCCCCCTGGATAGCCGCCCACACCCCCTGGATAGCCCATCCCCCCTGTGGACACCTCATACCCCCACCCACCCCCTGGACAGCTCTGCCACCCCTAAACAGCCCCCCCCCACCCCCACCCCCGTGGACAACCACCCACCCCCGTGTACAACACTCCCACCCCCTGGAGAGACCCTCCCCCCATGGACATCCCCCTACCCACGTGGACAACCCCTCCCCATATGGACAGCCTCCCACCCCCATGGACAGCCCGCCCACCCCCCGTGGACAGCCCCTCACCCCCATGGACAGCCCGCTTGATAAAACACTATTTTGTTGAATATTTTATTGATAATAAATGAAATAATTTCCTCAAATTGTGTTGAATATGTTTATTTATAAAATATTTGGGATTTGATTATTTATTTGAAAATTTGGTGAAAATTCCAGTTTTACCCTTAATAGTGAACTGTAGTATTTTAAAGATATATATTTTTATATTTATTATTTGAATTTGAAATTTTGTAACAGTTTTTATAACTTAATTTTATACAACTTTCATTCAGGACACTAGAGATAAAAAGTGCATTTGGATGTATTAAATGGTCCATTAATCCAATGGTGGGATGGACTCGACAGAATGGATATGGGTTCTGTATTTGGGCCATATATTATTCATAAGGGCTTGGATTGAGCCCAAATTTTGATGAAAGCTTGGGGACATGATTTTTCACAAATAATACTTCTGGAAGGCCGGTCAATTCATGCGTGCGTTTTAGAGTTCAAATGGTCGGTTCAAGTTGGAATAAAATATTTGGCCGAATTTCCACATTCACACTTGAAACCACTTGTAACCTCTCCTCCCCTCCCCTCTATAAATTGGAGTTTTTCTCATTTGGAGGGGTTGGGACATGATTTGGGAAGTTGAGGGCAGAGGATAAGTGGATCAACTCCAATTATCCAACCATTTCAATAAGGGTAGCTCTTGAAGCAAGGATCCCTTCGACGAAGCCTTCTTCTCCTCCTTCATGTTGTAATGATTTTGTTTGTATAATAAACTTCTTTGTTATTCTTTTATTTCTTATATTTTCTTCTGTTTTGTTTAAATTTATTATTCTCTTAATCTTACTATTTTGTCTGGAATTCTTGAGTAGAAGCGTTATTGGGTTATACCCATTATAAACCTTTGCACATGCAAAACGCTTCTACGATGATTACGCCACCCATGGAAGAGTAGTCTTTTAGTAATCGATCTATCTTCTACCCTCTTAATTTAATTATTTTGAATCAATGAGCTAATTTAATTCACATAATATGATCCATGATTTTTTTTTTAAATTACAATAAATTAAGCAAGCAATTGAACAATTAATACAAAAACACGCGAGGTCGGGATTTTGTGTAAATTGTGAGAGCGTAATCTTAATCGGTAATACAAGACCACACGGGATAAATTTGTAGAGTTCAAATATAATCCCTAAACACAATTCATCCTCATTTCCATAATGTATATGTTCTCTAATTAACCACTTACCATAAGCTATCCTTAGAACAATAATCAAATCAGGGTGCTGCGATTGCGTGTTCCGAAGCTAGCCTAGGGTTTAAGTAATTTCATATTTGTGGTTAAGTTAACTCTCGTAGGGTTCGAGGGATACCAAATTAGGGGATCATAATTAAGTGGATATTGATTTTAATGATAATGATTAATAAGTGAATTAAGAGGTATAGTTAGATAGATTACGCATTTTAAAATAGATTTCTAAAAAAACATCTTCTTGTTGTGTCATTTTAATCAAAATTCATTTCAAAACTAAAAACAAAAAAAATATATACAATATCCTTCCAGCAAAATTATTCTAGATTCATAAACTATAAAAAAAAAACCCAATCCTTTAAAGTAGTGTTTTTATTTTATTCTCTTTTATTTTATTTTTAGAATACCTTTAATAAGTTGTTAAATTCACTTCCTCCTTTGAGAGACGACCTTGGTCAGCCACTCTGCTACACCTAACTACCCCAAAACCACATTAATCATTTGAGGGAGCCCACGACTGCACTCTTTCAAATTGGAGTCGTTGACGGGGAGGTAAGTAATTTATTCAACCATTTAGAGGTATTTCTTTTATTTTTCATTTTATTATTTTCTTCACCTCTCTCTTTCATCTTTACCTTTTCTCAAGTTTTCATTTTTTTCATCCTCTTATTTTCTTTTTGGACCATAAACTCAACTTATCATTTTTATTTTACTATGGTCCACTCACTTTCTTTTCATTTTTATTTGATTTATGACACAAACTAATTCTAAATATCTCTTAGATCTTGAACCTGAGATTGAACGCAGCCTTAGGGCTCGAATCAGACATTCTCAGTCTACGGGAAGTTTCAATATTCAACCAGTTGGTGAATTCCTCTCTTCTGGAAACATTAAAATTGGAAGAAATTCAAATTCAAACATAAAAGAAGAACCAATGGCTGGAAATAATGGAAATGAACTTAATAGAACCATTTGAGAATTGGCTGCACCTGATATTAACTATCAACCAAATTGTATTGCATACCCAAATCTCGAATCGGACTTTGAATTGAAATTTGGATTAATTCAACTTCTTCCAAAGTTTCATGGCTTATCTGGTGAGGATCCCAACAAACACCTTAAGGAATTTAATGTGGTTTTCTCAACTTTAAAACGAAGAAATGTTTCTGAAGATCAAATTAAATTAAGAGCATTCCCATTCTCACTTGATGGAGCTGCAAAAGATTGGATGTATTATTTACAACCCGAAGATGTAACATGTTGGAATGATTTGAAATGTCTTTTCTTGCAAAGATTTTTTCCAGCATCAAGAACCACATCCATTAGAAAGGAGATATCGGGGATAAAGCAAGCCCAAGGAGAGTCAATGTATGAGTACTGGGAGAGATTCAAGAAGTTGTGTGAAAGCTATCTGCATCACCAAATCAGTGAGCAACTCCTCATCCAATACTTCTACGAAGGACTCACACCCATGGAGAGGAGCATGGTGGATGCTGCAGCTGGAGGAGCATTGGTGGACAAGACACCAGCAGCCGCATGTGCATTGATCGACAAGATGGCCCAAAACTCCCAAAAATTTGGTGATCGAGGTACACCACATATTAGGGAAGTACATCAGGTAAGTCCTTCTTCTCTTGAGAGTCATTTGATTGATACCAAGTTAGAAGAATTGACCACTATGGTGATACAAATTTATTTGGCACAAAAGACATCTCTACCCCCTCCTTCAAGGCCTTGTGGCATTTGCACTGAGACAAGCCACCCAACTGACTGTTGCCCACAACTGCAAGAGACAGAGGATTGTGCAGCAGTATTCCCAGGGAGACCATTTCAGCAGCAGCAACAACCATATCCCCAAAAGAAGTTTGATTCATTTGCTCCAACATACAACCAAGGGTGGAAAGATCAACCAGACATGAGGTATAGCTCTGGACAACAACAAAGGCCCCCTTTTCAACCAAACTTCTAGCTGCCTCTACCTTACCAACAGGGTTTCCAACAACCCCAAAGGAGATTTGAAGCTCAAACATCAACAAGTCAGCTACAAGGGAATCCTCCACCAAAGGTAGATTCTAATACTGATGATCTTTTGAAGCAAATTGTTCTTAATCAACAGAATGAGCTGAAGAGTCAAAGTTCAGAGCTGAGGGAGTTAAAGACTCAAATGAGCCAGATTGCCACCTCTCTCCATGAACTTGTAAGTAAGAATTCTGGAAATCTACCTTCCCAACCCACTCTAAATCCAAAGGGGAATGTTAGTGCCATCACATTGAGAAGTGGGAAGCAAATGAATGATACATATGTACCTACCATTCCACCGGGATTCACCTCAACTTCAGAGAAGCTGCATTCCAAACCAACTGATGAGAAATCCAAGGTGAAAGATAAAGGTAAGAAAAAGATTGGTGATGTTCCTCCTAAACCCCTTCCTTTTCCAAACAGGGTTGTTCAAACCAAGAAGATGGCTGAAGAAGCAATACAAAAGGAGGTTTTGGACACATTCAAGCGTGTGGAGATCAACATTCCTCTACTTGAAGCCATTAAGCAAATCCCAAGGTATGCCAAATTCTTAAAAAAACTCTGCACCAATCAAAGAGGGCTCAAGGGAAATGAGAGGATCAACCTTGGAAGGAATGTCTCGACACTCATTACACCAACTCTAGCAATGCCATAAAAGTGAAAGGATCCCGGGACATTCACCATCCCATGTACCATAGGGGAGTTTCACTTCTCTAATGCTCTTTATGATTTAGGAGCTTCAATAAATGTGATGCCTCACTCTGTATTCTCTTCCTTGCAGGCTGGTGAGTTGAAGCCAACAAGAGTAGTGGTGCAATTGGCGAATAGAGCTATGGAATATCCAGCGGGAGTCCTTGAGGATGTACTTGTCCGGGTAAGAGACATGATCTTTCCAGCAGACTTCTATGTGCTTAACATGGAGGATGATCAGGTAAGTTCTCATGCCCCCATTATATTAGGTAGTCCCTTCCTCAAGACTGCAAAAACTGTCATAAATGTAAATGAGGGTACACTTTCCATGGAATTTGGATATGAAGTTGTGATATTTAATGTTATGGATTCCATGAAGTACCCCTCTGAGGACCATTCTGCTTTTTTTATCTCCCATTTTGAACCACTAAGTAAAAACTCCATGGATTTTGATTGTCCTATGCTTAGGGAGATTATGAGTATTGGTTCCGGTTTAATGTCTAAGAGAACTTCCACACCTATTTCTAATGAACAATACTCTCTAAGATTTGATTTTGAAATGGATTCATATTCTGATCTTGATCATGTGAACTCTGATTATGACATGGCTATTGAGTATGTTGATGGATTTGGTGCTTTATTCTCTGATTATGATGATTTCTGTTCTGATACTGATGTTCATTGTGCAAATATGTCTGTTGCATCAATTTCTCCATCCATACATCACCCCCCTACATTGGAACTCAAGCCATTGCCCCCAAATATTAAATATTCATACTTGCTGAGTGGTGATAGATTACCTATTATCATTGCTAACAATCTCTCTCTTGAACATGAAGAAAAACTTTTGAATCTATTGAGAGATAACATTAGGGAAATTGGTTGGACATTGGCAGACATATCAGGTATTAGCCCCTCCATTTGCATGCATAGGATTCTCTTGGAGGATGGGGCTAAACTAGTGAGACAACCACAAAGGAGACTCAATCCCACCCTCCTGGAAGTTGTTAAAAAAGAAGTTGAGAAATTTCTTGAGGCAGGTACAATCTTTCCCATTTCAGATTCTCAGTGGGTAAGTCCTATTCAGGTTGTGCCTAAGAAGAGTGGTGTTACTGTTGTTAAAAATGAGAAAGATGAGTTAGTTCTAATGAGGGTGCAAAACAGTTGGCGTGTGTGTATTGATTATAGGAAACTAAATCATTCCACTCGCAAGGACTATTTCCCCCTCCCATTTATTGATCAAATGCTCGAGAGACTAGCTGGGAAAACACACTATTGTTTCTTGGATGGATTTTCTGGATATTTTCAGGTTCCTATAGCTCCAGAGGATCAGGAGAAGACTACATTCACCTGTCCCTTTGGCACATTTGCCTACCGGAGGATTCCATTTGGACTTTGCAATGCCCCAGGTACCTTCCAGAGATGCATGGTGAGTATTTTTTCTGATTTTATTGAGACCTACATGGAGGTATTTATGGATGATTTTACAGTGTATGGGTCTTCATTTGATGAATGTCTAATTAGTTTGGGAAAGGTGTTGAATCGTTGTATTGAGAAGAATCTGGTCCTGAACTTTGAAAAGTGTCATTTCATGGTAGAGCATGGCATTGTCTTAGGGCATATAGTGTCAAAACATGGGATAGAGGTTGATAGATAAAAGGTGGATATTATTTCATCCTTACCAGATCCTTCATGTGTGTGTGATGTTAGATCTTTCCTAGGGCATGCAGGATTTTATCGGCGCTTCATCAAAGATTTTAGTAAGATTTCTCTTCCTATGTCACGATTACTTCAAAAAGATTCTGATTTTGTGTTTGATGATTCTTGTAGGACTTCCTTTGATGGGCTAAAGAAGTGTCTAACCACTTCACCTATCATACAGCCCCCACGGTGGGAGATTCCTTTTGAGCTTATGTGTGACGCCTCCAACTTCACGGTTGGAGCTGTCTTATCTCAGAGAGTGGAAGGACGTTCACATGTGATTACCTATGCATCAAGGACATTGGATTAAGCCCAATAAAACTACACAACCATGGAAAAGGAGTTTCTTTTTGTCATATTTTCTTTATATAAATTCCGTTCATATTTATTGGGCTCTAAAGTAGTTGTTTTTTCTGACCATGCAGCTTTGAGGTACCTCCTGAAGAATCCAGATGCAAAGCCACGACTTATCTGTTGGATGCTCCTTCTTCAAGAGTTTGACCTTGAGATAAAGGACAAGAAGGGGTCAGAGAATTTGGTGGCGGACCACATGATTAGGCTTACTCACACACTAGAGGATGACACCTTGGACCAGGTACCACTTTGGGACACTTTTCCCGATGAGCATCTCTATACCATCTCAGGTACGCATCCTTGGTATGATGATTTAGTTAATTACATTGTTTCCTCTGAAATCCCAGCAAATTTGAAGAAGCATCAAGTCCAAAAATTTAAAAAGTGAGTCTAGGTATTATGTGTGGGATGATCCTTACTATGGCGCATGTGTAGTGACCAAGTCATTAGGAGGTGTGTTCCCGATCATGAGTTTGAGTCTGTTTTGCATTTCTATCATACACTTGCTTGTGGTGGACACTTTAGACCCCAACGGATAGCTAGGAAGGTTTTGGACTTTGGATTATATTGGCGTAGCTTGTTCCATGATGCCCATGTGTTTTGTAAGTCATGATCTTGTTGCCAACACACTGGTAATATTTCTAGGAGACATGAGATGCCCCAACAACCCATACTATTCTGTGAGATTTTTGATGTATGGGGCATTGATTTTATGGGTCCTTTTACTAGTTCATTTGGATTTTTGTATATTTTGGTTGTTGTTGATTATGTGAGTAAATGGGTGGAGGCTAAGGCCACCAAGACTGACGATTCTCATGTTGTTGTGGACTTTGTCAAAGCACATAATTTTTGCAGGTTTGGAGTACCAAAGGCCATCATCAGTGACCAAGGGACACACTTTTGCAATAGAAATTTTGCTTCCCTCCTTCGGAAGTATGGGGTGACACACAAAACATCAACACCATACCACCCCCAAACAAATGGCCAGGTTGAGTTTTCAAATCGTGAGCTAAAACAAATATTAGAGAAAACCGTGCAGCCAAATAGGAAGGATTGGAGCAAGCACTTGGATGATGCATTGTGGGCTTATAGGATAGCATACAAGACCCCCATTGGTATGTCCCCATTTCGGATTGTGTTTGAGAAAGCATATCATCTCCCAGTCGAAGTTGAGCATTGGGCATATTGGGCTATAAAGAAATGCAACATGGATTTGGCCCAAGCTGGAATTCAAATGAAGTTTCAAATTCAGAAGCTTGAGGAGATTCGACTATCATCGTATGAGAACTCAAGGCTCTATAAGGAAAGATCAAAAGCAGCTCATGACAAAATGATCCAACAAAGGGAGTTTCATGTTGGAGAGAAATTCCTACTCTACAGTTCACGACTGAAGTTGATGCCTGGTAGGTTGCGTTCCAGATAGTTAGGTCCTTATATTGTATCTAATGCTTTTCCTTATGGTGCAGTGAAGATCACACAAGAGGACACTGGAATGATCTTTACAGTCAATGGGAAACGTTTTAAGAGATACATTGAGGGACATCCTACTGATGTAGTGGATTTTATCACACTGCATGACCCCATCATCACTTGAGCACATCAGGCTGTTCCTAACCCTTTCACTTTTATATTATTTGTCATATTTAAAAATTCTGCATTTCATGTGCATATATCATCTCATAGGTTCACATTGAGGACAATGCAATATTTTAAGTGTGGGGGAGGGAACCTTTTAGTTTAGTAATTTCAATTGTTTTCCTGTTTTAAAAAAAACCAAAAAAAATTGTGTGTTTTTCAAATTTTGTGTGTTTATTTTACAATTTTCTATGTGTTTTTGAAACTTTTGAGCTGAAATGATTCTCATCACCATTTTTAAATCCATATCAATAAGTGAAACAATTTACCTCTTGAAACTAAGCTTAAATGAATGCTGAAATAACTTTTTTTCAAGTTCAAATATTTAGTAATTTCATGAAAAGTACACCAAATTTTGAATCCCATGCCACATCTCACTGTATTTATATTTTAAATCACTTTCATGTGAGGCTTCTAAACCATTATTTTCATATTCTTTACATTCACCTCACTTCTTGAGAGAACCAAACCATGCTTGATTTAAACAGAATTTGATTTATTCCTGTCAAAACTTGAGGGTTTGAGTTACTTATGTTTAAATGATTGAGGCATTTGTTTGGTATTAAAGCCCCTATTTCAAAGAATTATTTTTTTTATAATGGCCTACCTTGAATATTTAATCCTTTTAGCCCTTAGAAGCCATGCACATCCTGTTAGGTTAGCCACATTACAATCTAATTTTCCCTATCCAACCAACTCTTGAAGTGAAATTGCATAATCTAGTTGAGCTTAAGTGTGGGGGAATCTATGTTGTGTTGTGCTACCACATTCTGTGAAACTTTGGGTGGAAAATTAAATTTTGAAGAGATGTGTTTGCTGCTGAAGAAATTCATTATATTGAAAGTTGTACCTTTTCTGGAGCTTTCAAGACAAGTGAAGTTATGCCTTTTCTGGAGCTTCTAATTGAGGTGGAAAGTTGTGCCTATCTGGAGCTTTCAAGAAAATATTGTTTGAGAAGATTGACATTTTTGATGTTGAAATGATGAATGGTGTAAACTTTTCATGACTTTTCATGATGATGGAGCTGAATTGATACTATGGGGATTAATGAGGAGACCATATTTAAGTGAAAATTAGATTAATGCAATTTTGCTTCAAAAAGAGTCAAGCCCTCCTCATTCAGCCTCAGAATTTTTCACATCTAAATCCTACCAACCGGAAGCCACAGAACAACCCTGAAAAGTCATCATGATAAACATATGTCCTTGACTCACATCGGGTGTAGATGTAGGAATCTATCAAGCCTATGGTGACCCTTGTATGAGTTTGGATGAGAAAAACATTGCAAAAAAAAATTGATATTTGAGTGATGAAAGAAAATTCAAGCGAGGTAAGTGTTTTGTGCATGGGAGGATAAATAAAGTGGAAATATATTGAATGATATAATTGAATAAATTTAAATAATGGTTTTTTATGAGTCATGATATCTTTTGTTTCTTGGCGTGTAATTGTTTGATCTCAAAGATATGTGTTTTAAAATTGGTTTTGATTTGATATTGATGTTTACTTGATATGAGATTTTGCTCAGGAGTGCAAAAGGGTAAGTGTGGGGGAGTTGATAAAACACTATTTTGTTGAATATTTTATTGATAATAAATGAAATAATTTCCTCACATTGTGTTAAATATGTTTATTTATAAAATATTTGGGATTTGATCATTCATTTGAAAATTTGGTGAAAATTCCAGTTTTACCCTTAATAGTGCACTGTAGTATTTCGAAGATAAATATTTTTATATTTATTATTTGAATTTAAAATTTTTTAAAAGTGTTTCTAACTTAATGTTATACAACTTTTATTCAGGACACTAGAGCTAAAGAGTGCATTTTGATGGAGTAAATGGGCCATTAATCCATTGGTGGGCTAGACTCGGTAAAATGGACATGGGTTCTGTATTTGGGCCATATATTCTTTATAATGGATTTTATTGAGCCCAAATTTTGAGTAAAGCTCGAGGAAATTATTTGGCACAAATAATCCTTCTAGAATGCCAGTCAATTCATGCGTTTTGGAGGTCAAATGGGCGGTTCAAGTTGGAATAAAATATTTGGCCGAATTTCCACATTCACACTTGAAACCACTTGTAACCTCTCCTCCAATCACCTCTATAAATTGGAGTTTTTCTCATTTGGAGGGATTGGGACGTGCTTTGGGAAGTTTAGGGAAGAGGAGAAGTGGATCAACTCCAATTATCCAACCATTTCAATAAGGGTAGCTCTTGAAGCAAGGATCCCTTCGACGAAGCCTTCTTCTCCTCCTTCATGTTATAATGATTTTGTTTGTGTAATAAACTTCTTTGTTCTTCTTTTATTTCTTCTATTTTCTTATGTTTTATTTAAATTTATTCTTCTCTTAATCTTCCTCTTTGGGCTGTAATTCTTGAGTAGAAGCGTTATTGGGTTATACCCATTATAAACCTTTGCACATGCAAAACGCTTCTAAGATGATTATGCCACCCATGGAAGAGTAGTCTTTTAGTAATCGATCTATCTTCTACCCTCTTCATTTAATTATTTTGAATCAATGAGCTACTGTAATTCACATAATATGATCCATGAATTGTGTTTTTAAATTACAAGAAACTAAGCAAGAAATTGAACAATTAACACAAAAACACGCGAGGTCGAGATTTTGTGTAAATTGTGAGAGCGTAATCTTAATCGGTAATACAAGACCACACAGGATAAATTTGTAGAGTTCAAATATAATCCCTAAACACAATTCATCCTCATTTCCAGAATGGATATGTTCTCTAATTAACCACTGACCATAATCTATCCTTAGAACAACAATCAAAGCAGGGTGCTGTGATTGTGTGTTCCGAAGCTAGCCTAGGGTTTAAGTAATTTCATCTTTGTGGTTAAGTTAACTCTCGTAGGGTTCGAGGGATAACAAATTAGGGGATCATAATTAAGTAGATATTGATTTGAATTATAATGATTAATAAGTGAATGAAGAGGTATAGTTAGATCGATTACACCTTTTAAAATAGATTTCTAAAAAAACATCTTCTTGTTGTGTCATTTTAATCAAAATTCATTTCAAAACTAAAAACAAAAAAAATATATACAATCTTCTTCCAGAAAACTTCTTCTAGATTCATAAACTATAAAAAAACCCAATCCTTTAAAGTAGTGTTTTTATTTTATTCTCTTTTATTTTATTTTTAGAATACCTTTAATAAGTTGTTAAATTCACTTCCTCCTTTGAGAGACGACCTTGGTCAGCCACTCTGCTGCACCTAAGTACCCCAAAACCACATTAATCATTTGAGGGCACCCATGAAAATGCTCTTTCACCGCTCACCCCCCCCCCCTAGACACCTCGTACCCCCTGGATAGCCACGCTCACCCCCCTAGACACCTCGTACCCCCCTGGACAGCCCTGCCCACCCCCTTGGGCAACTCCGCCCACCCCCCTGGACAGCCCGCCCACCCCCTGGACAGCCCCTCCCCCCGTGGACACCTCATACCCCCCTGGACAGCCCGGCCACCCTTGGACAACCCCACCCCACCCCCATGGACAACCCTCCCACCCATGTGGACAGCCCACCCACCCCCTTGGACACCCCATACCCCCCTAGACAGCCCTGAAACCCTCGTGGACAACCCACCCACCCCACTGGACACCCCATACCCCCCTAGACAGCCCCCCCTCCCCCCCCCCCGTGGACATCCCTCCCACCCTCCAAGACACCCCCTCCCCCATGGACACCCCCACCCCCGTGGATAGCCCGCCCACCCACCCCCTGGACACCCCTACCCCCCGTGGACAACCCACCCACCCCCTGGACACCCCCTACCCCTGGATAGCCCTGCCACCCCCTGGACACCCCTTACCCCCCTGGATAGCCTCTCCCACCCCCCTGGACACCCCCTACCCCCTGGACAACCCCCTACCCCTTGGACACCCCCCCCCCCCCACCCCATGAATAGCCCCGCCCACCCCCCTGGACAGCCCCACCACCCCCGTGGACAGGCCCCCACCCCCTGGACACCCCCTACCCCCTGGAAATCCCCCCCACCCCCATGGATAGACCCACCCACCCCCCCTAAATAGCCCCCCACCCCCTGGACATCCCCCCACCCTTGTGGATTATAGGGTTTCTAACAACTCGAAGATCCCATTAATCATATATACCCACTTCATTGCCTCCTGGGATCCTTGATCACCAATAAAAAATAGTTGATGGTATTTTAGAAACTACCATGCATAATAAATGATCCGAGAAGAACATGGTTATTCCACTTCCACAAGAGTTTGGGTAGAGACCAAGACTAGGAAGACAATAGCTGGATCACAAGAATGACTACATGAGATATCCCCTTATGGAATTTTTGATTCATTTTATAGTGGTAACATTCTAAATAATTATCAAAAACAAAACCTTTAGTACAATAATCTGATGTTCTAAAACAAGGGACATAAAATCACAAATCCCATAAAGATACATCATAAATAATTATTCATAAAACCATTTCAAAATCACATAATAGAGACTTCTTTCTATTTAAAACTCCCCAATGGTTTATAAAAATACCTTTTAAGGTTTCATTTCAAAAATCATATAGTATTTTTGTCCCACCATAAAAATATAATCCATTTCCTAATAACCAAATCCCCCTTCCTAACATACACACCCAAAATATTCATTTTTTCCTAAAGAAACACATACTATTAAAATAAACACTATTCCAAAACCATTTTAAAAATACCAATGATCTTAAAATCCATGAAATTCATTCCATTAAAACCATTACAACCCCACCCCTTGGACACATCCTACCCCCTAGATAGCCATGCCACCCCCTGGATAGCCCCCCACCCCCCTGGATAGCCCCCACCCCTGTGGAAAGCCCCCCACCCCCGGACACCACCCCACCCCCTTGGACAGCCCCCCAACCCCTTGGACCACCCCCACCCCCTAGACACCCCCAGCCCCCCAAACCCCCCAACCCCCCCCCCCCCCACCCCCACCCCCCTGGACAGCCCCCCAACCCCCTGGAAAGCCCCCCAACCCCCTGGAAAGCCCCCCCCTAGACACCCCTTACCCCTTGGACGTCCCCCACCCCCCTAGACACCCCCACCCCTGGACAACCCCCTGACCCCCTGGACATCCCCCCACCCCCTGGACACCCCCCCACACCCCCTGGACACACCTACCCCTTGGAAACCCCCCCCCCCCCCGGACACCACCTCACCCCCCTGGACACCCCCACCCCCTGAACATCCCCCCCACCCCCTGGACAGCCCCCCCGAACAGCCCAAAAAGAGAGCCCCCCCGGACAGCCCAAATATTTCCCAGTGTTGTTCTTTTTTGTTTTTATATCATGCATTATTTTTTTCATGTTCATTTTCATCAAATGAAATCTCTTTTGGAATAAAAATGAGGTGGCTAAACTGGAAGCAGGGGTGGATTAGAGTGATGGATGTAGTGCCTCGACTACCCAGTCTCAAATGTTGAATCACATTAGTTTTATCAATTGTAATATATAACTTCCATAAATTGATATTCTCCACCTGTGCCCAAAAAATTGGTATCAATTCTTGGTTATAGTTTATTGGCTGACCAAATTACCAAGACTCAGAATTTGAGATTGGTTGGAAGACTAATGAGAAAACATTCAGCTATTATCGGGTTTCAGTATTTAGTAATGTGGAAGGCCAGGGTTTGTAAAGTAACTACTAGGACTAGGAGGACTATTATAAAAGGTTTATATTCTAGTGAATATGTAATGTAATTTGCACAATTTATGCAATGTTGGATTTTGGTGTATGCAATATTGGATTTTGTGTGCAGGTGTATTGGATTGTGTCTCCAGGTGTATTTGATTTGCTGCAGGTGTATTGGAATCTGGTGTGTGCAATATTGAAGGATTTTTCATATTGGATTATGTGTGTAGGTGATATTGGATTCTATGTGTTGTATTGGCCTAGGTTTATTGGATTCCTACAGGTGTATTGGTTCGGCATGCTGCAGGTGTATTGGTTCGGCATGTTGTAGGTGTATTGGTTCGGCATGCTGCTGGGAAATCTGGGTGAAGGATATACCAAGGGTTATAAACCGTTGGTATACTACTAAAAGAAATTTTAATATTATACCAATGGTTATAAACCATTTTTATATGGGTGAAAGAAATGTGAAAGGTATACCAACAGTTACAAAACCGTTGGTATATCAAAGGACTTCTGCACTTTCCTAACGGTTAGTTGCAACCGTTGGGAAAAAACTATACCAATGGTTCAAAAACCATTGGTAAAATACTGAATGCTTTGTAAACCAATAGTTTTAAACCATCGGTATAGATTTTTTGCAACGGTTCTACATAACTGTTGAGAACCTGTTATTTTTTGCAGCATATACCAACGGTTATTTAAAAACCATTGGTATACATCTATCCCTACGGCTAACTTACCAACGGTTTGAAAAACTGTTGGTATATTGTATAACAATGGTTTTCCCTCAATACCAATGGTTTTTAACCGTTGGTATAGTTTAAATTTCCAGTAGTGTAAATAATTTAAGTCCATAGGCCCAACATGTGCAACTCCTCACATGACTCTTTCATCTTCCATTGAAGTTGCGGAGTAGTAAATAATTTCTTCACACAGAAGTATGAAGCTCGATCATGGGAATAAAATGATTTATTGGGAAAGATTTAAAGCACATTGATCCAAATAAATCAAAATTGTCAAGTTATTCATGTGGTGGTAATCAAAGAAATGGAGGTGGGATCAGAATTTGCAGAGTGAATCGGGCATATTGGGGACATTGAAAAAGGAACATGTTCCTATCAAGAGATGAGTATAAAAAATCAGGAAACGTCTATATAAAGAGGAGGTTGATGAGATCAAAGGAAGGATGAGGACTCGATCGATTAGAGAGGTTTTTCTATTACTGATTCTTGCTTCCTTCATTTCTTTTTTTTTGTAATAACTCTGATGATGGAACATTATGCCATTTATGGTCGCACCAAGGAGAATTGCCTCCTTTCCCATGTAGATGAATTATGATCGGTTAATTCTCCTATACTTCCTCTATTGATTTTAATATTTTTTAATCAGTTAGATGTTTCTTTTGGTTTTGGATTTTAATTTCTCCATCTCTCATTATCCGGATTGCACACACAAGTCACTCAGACTTAAATCACTACATACGATCATAGTAGTGGGATAATCTGAGGATGATCAAAGATATCTAATTACAAGGATAGATAAGGATAAGGGATATAGTGATCATTGTATTTCTCTATCCAAACTGAAATAACCAGATAAGAATAATCAGTGAGATATCAATTGATTAGAGGAATAGAGGGGAACAATTTGAATAATGATTTAACAAGAGAATGGGGGAATGATCTAGAGATGCACTACTATTCTTTAAATTGATATTAAAACTAATCAATTGCATCCATTATTTTAAAACATTTAAAACCCACTAAACAAGATTTTAACACACCCATAACATTATCTTCTCTAGAGACAACCTGAGTCCCGCTATTACTACATTTTTCTTAAGTTCATAATTTTATTTTGTTGAGTTCCCCATGAGAGGTGCACACCACTTTTCCTTTATTTTTTTGTAAGAAAGACTTGGAAATTTTTTTAGCACAAATATCTCTATAAAAATGGGATAATCGAATCCTCGAGTTCCACACATAAGTGGAGGTATCCCTATTAGGATCATCTAAGTCAGAACATAAGTAGAGGCATCCCTCATGGGTTCCTCGGTCATAGTCACAGTCTCAGGTCAACACACGATGCACTAGGACGTCACACACCATGACATCGTGAACAGAGTAGTGTATCCTTTCCACCTATACAGGGTCTTACTACTACGACAACCATTGGGAGATGGGTCATGACCCATCTTGGTGCTCATAGTCACTTTGAGACGGTCTACTCACCCAACCTGGTCCTAGTCTGCCTAAGACTTCTCACCCTATGTATACACAAGGGTTGATATACCTCACTAGTTCTAGCTCTGCCTCCTAAGAGATCTTGAGGATACTCGGTGTATCAAGGGTCTCGGTCTCAGCCATCAAGGGCCAAGGCATAAAGCTAGTGTGCATGGGTTTTTCGTGACCCCTGATGTCCATATATTACAATTAACCCAATTAATTCAATTAAAAATTCATTTAAATAAATTTAAACATGAAGGTTCTAGGTGTAGCGGAAGCGTCAGACGGGTCATTCCCAACTTTAATTTTTATCAGTATCAATTATTAATTTGAGATTTACATGATGATAAACGTTGTGATCAATGGAATTGAATCAAAGAATATAGAAAATTGATAAATGTTGGAACCAAAGCACAGGCATATTATTTATAATTAATTTAAGAAATTAAAGAATTACCTTACATGAAATTATTTCTTCATTGATGGATCTGACAAAAAATCTACATCATACCACTATTTCATTGTAAGAATCAATATTAGATTCCCTCTAATTGTGATCTACACATGGTCCAAGAATCTTTGAACATCACCATAGGAATCTCTGGGTACTAGCACATTAGGTCATATCACTTGTGCCATTCATCTTTGATCACCCTAAGAATTGATTTCAAAGTATTCTCTTTAATCTCTCTAGACTCAAGAGTGCAAGGTGGAGGAAATCCTCTCTCCATTCTTGGAAGTGTTTTTGGAGAAGGGAGCTCTTTAAGGATTCAAGAGGATTCTCTGGATTTCATTGTGCACAACACAAAAAATGAATTGGCTCTCTTAAAAAATAATATAATTGGGTTTATATACCACTAGGGTTAAAAATAAATAATTACACAAGTGCTCTTTATTATTTATTTAATCCCTACGGAACCCCATGTCTATAAAAATAATATTATCAGTATTTCTTGACATGCTCTAAACTCATGAATTAAATCAAATATTTTTTATTCAAATAATATTCAATATATATTATTTATCACCGGACCTCTAAACTCGGTTCGTCATTCCTCCATAATATTTATCGAACTTTGAATAATGATTATTTATTTAATACATAAATATCATTACATTATTCTCCAATAAATAAATAAATATTATATCCATTAAATAGAAAATATATATATATTAAATGTCTCACTCATATAATATTCTCTTGAATAACTAGTGACAAAATATATGTGATCAACCAAATATGAATAATTATTAAATCACATATGAGAATAATATTTATTCAACTTGTTGAATAATAAGTAATAATATATTATTTAACTGAGATTCTGGATACACTTAGTATGTGGTCATCTAGGCTTCTTTCTCAGTGACATTAGGTGAAGCAGCGTAAAGTTCAAGGTTAGCGTCTAGCAACACACCAAGTCACCCATAGAAAAAGAAGTTAATGTCGCAATAACCTAATACCTCATACAAATGCTTACTATGTAATATAATCCCTTTATCACGATATATATAATAAAGCAGGTTGTGTGTTGGTGTCATCAACCTATGTGCTCGATGTCTCTTTTTTGACTTTCCAGAAATCAAACTTGCTTATAGAACACCATGGTCATGGATTTATTTAGGCTATATCATTTATATCAAAGGTCCTAAGATATCAACTCTCGTTTAAGAATATAAGGTATAAATCATTTCTTGCATTATTCATTAATGAAATATTACTCGTAATGCACCCATCGCATCTTACCTCGTCGCGAACATGTGTCATCATGGTTTTTTGTCAATACATAAAAGTACATGACTTATAACACTCATTAATAATAATCTTAAAGTCTAAGGATCAATACACACATCTGTAAATAGGAACATCTAATGATACATATTAATATGGATTTCCTATTAGCAGGTCTCGTTCTCATAATATCTTACACAAATATTACCAAGGGTGTAGTCTTCACCTGTGATATCCTGTATCATTTGTGTTTCTTAAATGATATCATCCGACTATAGAACATATATTTAATAATACTATCATGGCGCTTCTAAGTTCTCATCATAGTGGGAAACTACTATGACCTTTTAGTGAGACAACCATTCCTAGGACATTATCACAAACTATGTTGTGCAGAATAACAATCATGATGTGATTAGAAGTTTATTAATATTCAAAACTATGAATACAAGTTATCATAAAGTACACAGAAGTTGGTTTTAGGGCACAAACTTCAACAAAATAGGGGGTGTTTCCCTCAAGGGTGATCCTGAACATTCACATACTATCATAAACATGCATAAACACCATATGGAAAGTGAGACAGACCGACTACCGCATCATAAACTTTCTATTTATTTTACAAGGGCCGACAATAGCTATCAAAGCCCATCCAAGCTCATCTCAAACATATGAGGTCCTGTCTCTCAACCAAACCACCATAAATTAATTAATTATGATTACCTTATTATTAGTTAATTATTATCAACGAGTTATAAACAATTAAAAAAATATTTACAAAGACATAATGCCCAAAACCTCACCGGGCGATCCTGTCGCGCCGGAACTATGACCTAACGCTCGCCAACAACCCACAACACATCCTCAATCCTGAATCGAACATAAGACCTGAAAAATGAAATCAAGATAACCATCCAATAAATTTAAGCGTTAAGGTTTTGAAAATTCACCATGACAACATACCTCAACAAAACGGTACGTGGCAAAGTGCAGACAGCCTCCTGGGTCACCCTCTTTCCAGGCAGAGCAAAAACTCCATCATTGATATCTGATTCCACCATAATTCGATGGAATTATAATTAAAAACCCTAATTGAGGAAATAAAAATTAGAAACGAAGAGAGGAGAAGAGTGAGGGAGGCTAACAAAGGGAAGATATTACCTCAAAATGTCATAGAAAGCCACAAAAAAACACCCCCTTGGAGGGGTTTGAGGAAGGAAAGGAAGTGGGAGGAGAGTTGTCTTGCATGAGGGAAGAAAATTGTAGAAAGAGTGGGTTTTCCTTTTAAAGGTTTGGGAGGGTAAAATGATAATCTACCCTCCTTTAATGAGTCGCACAGTTGGCAAAACTATGAGCCAATTGTGCACCCCCATTGTCTAAGTCACACCCACCTTTCACAGTTATGGTGTGCGGTTTAACAGACTGTGCGCCAACTGCACAACATGTCTGCAATTAACCGTAGACACCAATATGGTTCCCCTGAGCCTATTGCATAGTTTCCCAACCCATGTTCCCATACAGCCTGGGCCACATGGTTAGGTCACATGGTTAGGTCACATGGTTAGCATTATCCGTGCACCCTAGGATACACTTTTCCAAAACTTCAACTCTGGACCCTAAACCCCAAGACGCTCTTGAAACTTCCAAGCTACATTTCGAGTCCCACTCCACATCTAAAAACATCATTTTGAGGCGTTCCTACCCTTGAGGTTTTATTTTGAAACTCCAATCAAAATTAGACCCACTCATGAGTTGAAAATCCAAATTCCATATGAAATTTTCAACTCATATGAAAATGAGACCTTACACACCATGAGAAGATCTATAGTTTGGGGCTCCCTGTGGTTATCCAAAATGACCAAACCAGGGGCACCATGGTGTAACCCAAGTTGTGGTGGCCTTTGGGTGCCCCACGCACCTCTCGAGCCTCCCAAACTTGCTCCTTAACCTCCTTCAACACCCAGAACACCTCTCAGGTCTTGATCTAAGTCCAAAAACATATCCTTGATGGGTTCCAACACTTGGGATCTTTATCCAAACTCCGATTTTCAGAATGCATTCCACCCTAGAGTAAAAATATTCAAATCCCCCCCATAATTCCTCAACCTATGCAGATGCGAGTCTTTACAATGTAAGTGTGCACTAAAGGATTCACCACGACGTGGTTGTCTAGACCATGTCGTGGTGTGTGTACGTGTAAATCACAACGTAGAAAGGGTCATTTATGTTGTGGTGTTCTTAGTGGCAATTTATGTGGTATATAATATCACATGGTTCGACCTCCATCTCCTACTCTAGCTATCATTATTGGTTTAAATCTTAATATAATGACGATTATAGGAGTTTTGATTTCCAACTTAATTGTTTAAATGTTAAATAATCGATTGTAAATAAAGTTTTAAGAGTTGAAATGGTTGTAACCCATTAAGCATTTATGAAATGCTTTATTAAATATAGATAATCACTTTAAATCTGAAGGGTCTCCATTGATGGATGTATATTAGCTCTTAGTTTTTTATTCGAATGTTGAACCTCTGTAAAAACTCTTTGACCGAGTTTCTCTTAGCTCTCATTTTCCCTTACCTTTAAACAGGGTTCTAGAAAAACTATGGTTAGGAGGAAGATCCTTCCTAAACATTGGGAGATTCCCACAATCCATGGCCACCCTAGGAAGGAGGAACCCACTGATTGCTCTTCAATGATCTAGATCAAGCTTGTATGAAGCTTGGGTAGACCAGATCATCACGGTGTAAGGCACATCATTTTATCTATATTATTCATTCCAAATGTATAGAGAGATCTTCATTATTTGTGGGTTTTGGTTGTTATTTTTGGTGTGTTTTAGGATTTTTGAGCCATCATTCATATGTTAGGTTTGTGGGTCATCTCATGAATGTAAGGACTTCAACGCCCTCAAATGTTAAAGGTTTTGAGGCAACCATTGAATATTAAAGACCTTCACACCAAGTTTAAAAAAATTAAATTATCAGGAAACAAATCTTATGGAATAAAGAGAAAAAATAAATTATATAAAAAATAAAGGTTGTGAGAAGCATGAAAAAATAGGGGAGAAAGATATCAATCATATTTCCACTTACAAGATTTTAAAAATTGTATACCTGTTTTGATTTTATTCGAATCCATCATTTTTTTAATTTATCTGTCACCAACAAATAATTTTTTAAATGTTTAAATAATCTATATATATACTAAATCAATCTTTTTTCTACTTACGTATCCTCATCCTATGAAGCCATGTCACCCCATATTATGTTCCACTCCACCAAACGTGAAATAACCTCCCCCGATCGGGATTCACCACGGATTCTCCCACCCCGCCCCTCTAATCGCTCTAGGGTTCCCACACCCCTCATCAAATCCCCCCTCTTAGAATCCTCTTCATCGCTCCCCTAATTGAATCCCCTCTTTAGCCGCGACTCTACCTCCACGCGATCCGCCTTCGGCTCCACTACCCTCAGCTCCTCCGTCTTCGGATCCTCGGTCTTCGGCTCCTCGGACTTCAGGTCCTCCGTCTACAGCTCCTCCGGTTCGTGATTTTTGTCAGCTATTTCTATGGTACCAACTGCATTTTACTTTTGTATCCTTCATGCCCTACTTCGTCATCTCCAACTCGTGATTTCAGTTTGGTGTTTCTACGACACCCACTACATTTTTACTGTTGTTCCACGCCCTCCTATGACATGTGCCATAGCCGTCTCTTTATGTTAATTTGACTTATGTCCAACCTGCTACTCCACTCCCTCCATACCGCTGTCGACTTATCCACCTTCACAAATGATAGGGTTTTACCACATCCTATTTTACATCATGAAAAGTTTTTGTTTTTCTCTAATTCATCCTCAAACATGCAATTTAGCCCCATCACACTGCCAAATGGTAATCCTAATGATCAATTTATGATTATGATTTCAAAAAACTATTTTTTATAGGAAATTCCATTTTTGTGCATTCTCATTGTCCATTTCACAAGTTGATGCAGTGACATCCAGCGTGGTTGACTGGGTTTGATGCAAACTAATTGTAACTTAGAAATGGTGTGCTATGACTGGAGGGAGGGCTTCGTTGCACGATGTTTTGTGGACATCCTTGAATGATGAGGCATGGGTCGTGGCACTAGAAAAACATCAGAGTTTCCATGTATTATCCCCTTCTCTTTGTCATCCATCTTGGTTGGTTTGATTTTGAATGCATTTAAAAAAAATATAAATAAATCTGAGACTTCCATATACTACACACATAAATATAAATGTCATCATTTTATTCTACTGATCAGTACTCCATGACTTGCCTCTTCAGATTGGCATGTGGCAGGGTTTTCTTAAATGAAAAAAATACTGTTTTTTTATATATCCCTTAGATTTCTTATGTTAGGGTATATATTTCCTGCAATATATACTTCCATATGACCACTATTTCAATTATCTCTGATTTCCTTCGATGCACAGATACATATGAAGATCAAATCCCCTAAACTAGGTCAGTTTCACTTCCTCACAAGCTATCTTATTTCTACAATTTTGTGGGTTTTTTTTATTACAGATCGTTAGCCTCCTTTTCATTTGAATTTGGTATGATTTATTGGTTTCAATTTATTGTCTTCTTTATTTTTAGATTTTCCTTGGTTATGGTTTAGTTATTTTGACTTATTGAATATGATATAGTTTATTTGATTTGTTATTTATTCTAATTTTATACATTATATTTCTAATTTTTCAATTGTTATGTATAGATATTGTTCAATGTGTCGGTTGAACAATAGTACAAAGGTACAATGTGACTATCCTTTATGTTTTTACTATTTTAAATGTCTCCATATTTAATCCACTTTTATTGCAATATTTTGTACCACTAATTTATGCATTCAATATATTCAATAAAATCAATATTAATGCAATGTTTTGATCCAACATATAAGGGTATATGGTGGAGTAACACTAGATTTTGGAGAAATACACCATCGTGGAAGGTACAATGTGATTATAATTTAATAAACTGCAACTTTTGTAACCTCACACACCCTACTTTTCACAATTAAATTCTTTTCTGTATAGATTTTGTTATATTTGATTGGTTTCCAAACTATCTCCATTATGTTGACATTCACAATTATAGTGTTATGGTTTCAATGTTCATTACTATTAGTTATTATTTGAATAGTATGTTACATCATATATTTGATTTCTCAATGGTATAAATAAATTTTTATTCCTTTTCATTTAAAATTAATGCTTACTAATGTTGTGATGATGTCTAGAGACTTCTACAACTATTAGTTCTTATTTGAATAGTCTGTTCATTTATATGTTATTTTTTTGATGAAAATTTAAAATTTTCACATATGATTATAGGATTAAAACTACTTTAGAATGAGAATGGGTGATGAATCATTAGTAAACATTAACTGTGTTGGGATTTTCTTGATCCTACATACAGGGCCATAGGGTGGAGTCACACTACAATTTAGAGAAATACACCATTATGGAAAGAGGAGTAGTAACTCCTTTTGGAGCTTTGTATCTTTAAAAATTAGTTGCAGCACTAATGTTGGGTAAGTTTTTATTATTTCATCATGTTTTGATTTTGTTGTTTCTAACTAAAAATTCAGTTAAATTTTTGATTAGTTATTTTTTATTGATGTTTTTTGCAACTGTGTTTCTTGATTTTCAACTGAATATTTCATATTAATTTTTGATTAATAGTTAAATCATTATGTTTTTTTGTTAATGAATTTTCTTACTTTTCTGTTACTTTAAATTTTTATTTTCTATAATAGATTTATAGGTTTATCTATGATAAAATATGTTTTTTGTTTCAGGTTTCTAAAAAATGAATATTCGGTCATTATTAAATGAATATAGTGTTGCATTTATTTTCCTCATGTGATATTTCTTCTCATTAAGGCATTCTACAATGAAAGAAACTCCATAAATAGATCTCTAAATGGTGCATATCTTTCATTTAGATGAGCAGTATGTATCCCCCTTGAAGTTTTTTAGGATTCACACGTATTTTTTCAAAAAATGGAGCACTAATTTCAGTAGTGATACTTAGACTACCAGATCCTAAAGCATGAAATGATTCCTCTCAGATCATCAGCTCTTCGTCACCCTAGAAGGTTCTTCTTATATGTTTTCCTACATGTCGACGTTTTGAAACTGTCAAATTCATGGTTTTAACTATTCCACACACAGAATGTTCTGAATAATCTTGAAAACATGAAGTACTTATCATAAGTGATATATTTTCAGATGTTTTTGGTATTTCCATCCAAATCAATTCTGATTGGTAAGAATTGGGGCCCAATGGGCTACTATTTTGACTGATTTGGAATTTTTTCAGGGCTGAGATTTTTGAAATAGACCAGGTGATGCATGGGATTTTTTACTACTACTTTTATATGTAACTTAATACTATATAATTTTATTCATTTATTGTTTTATGATGTCTTTCTGGTGTTTTTTCCACTCTATGGTAATTGATGTGTGAATTCTATTTATTTCAAGATACGTGTTTGCATTAAAGAACGTGTTTTTGCATGGAAAAAGTGATGGTTCAGTTGAAGTTCGAACAAAGCAATAAGATGAGTATAAAAGAGGAATTTTCTAAACAATGAATATTCAGGATACGTGTTCGCATTGAAGAACATGTTTTTCCACTCTATGGTAATTGATGTGTGAATTCTTTCTTTCTCTCTTCCGTAATCGGTTTCACCCAATGTAATCACGCTCTCAGTTCTTCTCCAGTCGACTTACGGTTTCAGTACACTAAATTCCTCGACTACCTCCTATATCCGTTTCTCGTCCATCCCTCTTCCACACACAAATTCACTCCAAATATGGCTTGCAGTTTTCATCGCATCGGCGACTACCGATATCTATTGGATTCTCCTCCCGCTTGAGTATCACCCATATCAACCTATGGTTCCCACGTTCTTTGGTCGACATCTCGATCCAAATCACGGATTATTTACACTCTAGGGGTTTCATCACATTAACGTTGGTTTTTATTCGATCGACATCTTTCTCCATCTGCTACATCAGCCTATAGTCTACATTCAGTTTCAAAGACACCAGTATGATTTATTAACTCATTTTATTTTAAATTTTCATCTACTTCTCTTCAAATATTTACAAATTAATCATATCTTTAGCAATAACTGTGTCATCATATTTCCAGAAAAGCTGCATTTTCACTTCTCATACTCAATTAATGTCTCATACCATATACATCTGCTTTGAACCGTAGGATTATCACCATTACACAAAGTTAACCTGACCTTAGTTTATTACACAGAAGTATTTCACGGCTTCAATGTTCAAGATTTCATTTGTATGTTGTTACTATTAATATAAACCTGATCATATAACCTCCAGGAGAATTTCAGTTTTTGGCAAAGTAATGTATATTACTTTAACTTCACTTTCTCATCTTACCTGCTACTCTATTTCATGGCTTCACTGTATTTTTTCCACAATTCATGTCTTTTTCATTACTATCACTAAACACCTGTGCAGTTAAAAATTTATAAAATTTAGTGTCTTCCCATGCAATGCACATTACATTAACAATACATTCCACCATGCATGATTTTCTTTGATTGCACACCTTGATAATTACATAAAAAGAAAAAAAATACAAACATTTCTTGCTCAACAAGCTCTACAGATGCAATGACACAGCGACCAAAAGATATGAATGAACAACAAAAATTTTGTGAGTGCTCTGTTATCTTCGGTTTAAAAAATACAGCTTAATGAAATTTTTTCAACAATAGTAACCATTACTATTGACAATATAACAGTGTCGACATCTACTGTATATTCTTCAATGATGTCCAATTATATGTCTGGTACTGCATTAACTAAACCAGTATTAACTGCTGGCATCACACATGGAGTCACACGCATGCCATTGTCATCTTTGCCTCTTTTCATGCAGGGATTTGGAGGTTAGTGAAGCAGATTTCAGTTGCACCCTATCTTATTGCTGGTAATTCTATTCAAATGTATTACTGTCTTCCTGCCTCTTCTCATGCAGTTATAAGTGGCCTATTTGAAACTCATCGTGCCATATTCTAGAACCATATGCTGATGCATGCCAGGAAATGAAATAGTGAGGTAATGCTACATATAGTATTTGGAATGATATGTGAATTCTGTATGTTATAAATTGTACATAAGAATGTTGTTCTGACCCATCTTTTTCTTATTGTATCATTCATTAGGGAGTTAGAGGTACCATGCAGGTATAGGTGGCCTATTAGAAACTCATGATGCCATGTCCTTGGACCATATGATGATACATACAAGGGAGGGACATTATTAGTTATTTCATTTCAATTATTCTTAATTTCTCTGTTCCATTACTGGATACCTTGGAACAACAAGCGGAATATTTTTATTGATAGTTGTACTGCTTAATTTGGAGGTTTTCCTACTAACTGTGTTTATGTTAAATGTTTATTCACATCTGACGGGTTCAGTTTCTCCCTCCCTTCATCCTCACTATCTCAAAAATTAATAAAACCCAGTGGATGTTTCTTTTTGTTGTTTCACTTTATGATCTACAAATCTATAATGCAGTAGGTGAATTGGGTACCTACTTGACAATCTGATATAAATTTCAGTATTACTAATTAGCTTGTCTTATTGACTGATAGTGGTTGTGTGGTTTCATATGGTTTGGCTCACCTCATTATTTGTGTTGTAGTTTCACAGCTAAACCAGATTGAAAAGAACACCCCCCTCAACTTACGGAACAAATGCAGAGCTACCTTTGGATCATGGAAAGAATTGGAGACTATTTTTATGCCCCTTCATTTTCAGCTCAGAATCGGGCCTTATGTCTGTGCCCAACGACAGTTTGGGTAATTTCGACGGTTTTTAGTATGTACAATATATTAATGAGTTTGCATTCAAAAACATTGATAGTTTTTTATTTCTTTACAAAGTGTAGGGGTTTCCCTATTTGGATGAAATATGTTCCAAGATCAGTTTTAGAATCGACAATGGTCCTTTCAAGGTACGTTCTTCCGTATTTTAATTCATTATGTTTTTATTGGCTCATTGGATGGTTTATATGAATGACATTACACAACACATGAATACTGGCTATCTTAGACTTGATTTTTGGACTACAAAAACCAATCCTGTGAGGTTATTGGTGATATTCTCTTATGCATGTCTCATATTTGAAAAAAGGTATTGCAGTGTGCTATTGTTATTAAAAGGTAACAACTTATAAACGATTATGTACTTTGTGCTACATTTAATTAATGCACATGTATTTATGACCATGCAGGACTGCTACCACTTAGCGAGACCTTAGGGATTTGATTTGGGTCCGTTTTCTGCTCTGTTTCAGTTTAGTTCATGTGTTGAGTCCGTGTTGTGTTCTGTTTTAGTTCAGTTCCTAAGTTGGGTGAATTTTTTGTTATGTTTCAGTTCAATTCATGAGAATATCTTTAAATCCGACATTTTATTCTGCTCAAAATGTTCTGTTAAAATGCTGCTGAAAATGTTTTGTTTTACAAGTGACAATTTAGCACAGAGTATTGGGCAGGGGAGGGAGGAGGATGGGGGACAAGGAGGGTGGGGGGGGGGGGAAGGGTCGGATTTAAGTTTGGTTAGTGGTCAGGGGAGGGTAGGGGCTGGGTAGGTTGGAGGGGAGGGGAGGGTAGGGGTTGGGAAGGTTGGAGGGGAGGGGAGGGGACTGCTTGGGGAAGAGGTTGGGCAGTGGGGGAGGGGACGATAGGGGCTAGGCAGGTTGGAGGGGAGGGGAGGGTAGGGGTTGGGCAGGTTGGAGGGGAGGGGACTGCTTGGGGAAGAGGTTGGGCAGGAGGGGAGGGGAGGGGACTGCTTGGGGAAGAGGTTGGGCAGGGGGGGAGAGGAGGGGAGGGAAGGGGAGGGAAGGATGAGGACAGGTGGGAGGGGGTTGGGCAGCTTTGAGGGGAGGGGAGGATGAGGGCAGGGTAGGGGAGGATGAGGACAGGGGGGAGGGGGTTGGGCAGGTTGGAGGGGAGGGGAGGGGAGGGGAGGGAGGAGGGGGCTATTGGGGGAATAGGTTGAGCAGAGGGGGGAGTGGTGGGGGAGGGGGCTGAGGCGGGAGGGGGAGCTGCTGGGATTGGGTGGGAGACAGGCAAAGATGGGGGAAGTGGATGGGTAGAGCTGGGTCGGGGGGTAGGAGGAGGTGCTGGAAATTTTTTGGGAGGGAACTACTAGAAATATATAATCCATTTTTTAATGACGTTTTTTTTTCACTTCACTGCATTACCCAGGTTTTTTTTCATTGTCATATGTCTGAAGGAAAGGGTACAATTTGATGATAGAAACAAAGGATGGAATGTCCACTTTAACTGTTTTTCCGACTTATTTTATTTTTCTTTCAATTTAATACTTTTATGTTGTCGTTTTTTTTATTCTACAAATTCAGGTGTTCTTATTGTAAGGATTTTTTTATATGCAGAAATGTTTTTCAGGCATTTGAAGTTGAATATTTATACACTGTGACGTAGTTTCTCGGTGACATAAAGACTTCTAATGTATGTCTAGAAATGTAAATGTCCATTTGAATGTTCATTTCATTCATGTTCATTGGAATATCCAGCTGTTTATATAATTCCTGTATAATATTTCTTTCATTTACTTGTCATAATATCTCAGTGACATTAATAGTTATGTAATTTCATTCATGTTTCTTTTTTAATGTATTTTTCTAATTACTGTCGATTAGTCCTTTTCATTCATGTATTTGAAAATTGATACTTATGATTTCTTTTTACAACGTGACCTATTTACTTTTCCTTATTGTTTTATATTTTCATACACGTTCATTTCATTTTTCTTCAAAAATGTTGTTTTTCTTTTCAATTGACTGTTATCCACTATATTCTCCTATATGTTTTATATGTTTTCAAATAATTTTATTTTCCTTCTATATTCTCCTGTATGTTTCCCTTATATTCCCCCTCAAACATTTCAATGGTTTATTTTGTACAATGATGGTATACTTATGTTTTCCTTATGTATTGTCATATATTCTCCAATATGTTTTCAATATTATCCTACATATTCTTCTATATTATTTTCTTATTCTTATTTTCTTATGTTTTCAATTCTATATATTTTATCCGATTACAGTTCAATATTAAGTATCACTATTTTTTTTCAATATATACAATATTGATCTTTAATATTGCAATATAGTTTTGTCGTCTTGAAAGTAAGCATTGAACGTATTGTCGTGCGAATGCACGAGTAAGTACTAGTTTTATTAATAATTGTATTTTAAACTATCAATTTATGTACATTTTTATGAGATTCCAAACTGAATTATTTTACATTTTATGATTCTAAGCAAAAGAGGTTCAAAATTAGAATCAACAAGCTTCCAATCCGCTTATGGGTGGTTAACGATTTGGATTGGGGTGTAGTGGGCCAAGTCTATATGGACTGAGCCTAATAATGCTCAGTTTATTTAGACTCATATTTAATTTGGGTTTGAAAAACCAAGTCTATTTCACATTTTAAGCAAATCGAGTCCATTTTACATTTTAAGTGCCCGTATTTTTAAATATGATTAAAAACAGTTTACTAAAAAATAAATATACACATAATATTAAAAATATTAAATATTAAACACATAATTGTTATTATATAAATGTTAATCATATAAATATTCATCATATACTTAAAAAAATACACACGCGTGCCATGATAAAATGTTAGGCAAAATTGGGTATAGGGGTGTTTTTATTTTTTTTTTAATTTAAGGGGTTTAGGGTTCTTTTATCTGGGGATATGGGTTTGTCTGGCGCCAAATCAATTGGCGCTTTTGACAAAATACCCATAGCGCCAATTGATTTGGCGCTGGGTGATTTTTTTTTTCAAAATCCCCACGCTACCCCTCCCCCACCTTATATACTTATATCTCATATATATTTATATAATTATAAATATAATAAATATAACAAATATATTTGTAATAAATATATATTACAATAAATATAACTACTAAAATAAATATAATAAATTTATAATTATATTTATTATATAATTATAATAAATATATAATTACAATAATTATATAATTGTAAATATAATAAATATATAATTATAATAAATATAGAATTATAAATATAATAATAATATAATTATAAAAAAAATATAATTATAAATATAATAAATATATAATTATAATTACAATAATTATATAATTATTATAAATATACAATTACAATAAATATATATTAATAATAAATATATATTAATAATAATTATATATTTATAATTATAATAAATATATAATTATAATAAATGTACAATTATAATAAATACATATTTATAAATATAATAATTAAATAATTATAATAAATATACAATTATAATTAAAATAATTATATAATAATAAATATAATAAATATAAATACTAAAATAAATATAATAAATATATAATTATAATAAATATATAATTATAAATATTATAATTATATAATTATAATCAATATACAATTATAATTACAATAATTATATAATGATAAATATAATAAATACATAATTATAACAATTATATAATTATAAAAAATATATAATTATAAAAATAATAATTTTATAATTATAATAAATATACAATTACCCTAAATATATAACTATGAAAAATATATAATTATAAATATAATAAATATATAATTATAAATATGATAAATATACAATTATAATAAATATATAATTATAATAATTGTATATTTATAATAAATCTATAATTATAAATATAATAATAATAAAAAATATACAAATATAATTACAATAATTATATAATTATAAATATAATAAATATAAATTATAAATATATAATTATAATAATAAATAAAATAATTATATAATTATAATAAATATACAACTATAATTACAATAATTATATAATTGTAAATATAATAAATATATAATTATAAAAATTATATAATTATAATAAATATATAATTATGAATATAATAATTCTATAATTATAAAAAATATAAAATTACAATAAACGTATAACTATAATAATTATACAATTATAATTACAATAAATATAATAATTATATAATTATATATTTATTATAATTATAATAATTATATATTTATAATAATTATAATAAATATACAATTATAAATATAATTAAAATAACTATATAATTATAATAATTATATTTATTCTAATTTTATATTTATTATAATTATAATAAATATAATAAATATATTTATTATAACTATAATAAATATATAATTATCATAATTATAATAAATATATAAATATATAATTATAATTATTATAATTATTATAATTATTATAATTATAATTATATAATTATTATAATTATTCTAATTATATAATTATATAATTATAATAATTATATTTATAATATAATTATATAATTATATAATTATAATAATTATATTTATAATTATAATAATTATATAATTATAATTTATATATAGCTATAATTACAAGAATTATATAATTATAAATGTAATAATTATATAATTGTAATAAATTTACAATAAATATGTAACTATAATAATTATATAATTATAATTATAATAAATAGAAAATTATAAATATAATAAATATATAATTATAATAACTATATAATAATTATTATTATGTAATAATTATAATAATAATAATTATATATTTATTATATTTATAATAATTATAATAATTATATTTATTATTTTTATAATAATTATAATAATTATATTTATTATATTTATAATAATTATAATAATTATATTTGTTATATTTATAATAATTATAGTTATTATATTTATTATAATAATAATAAATATATAATTATTATAATTATAATAATAATAAATATATAATTATTATAATTATAATAATTATAATAATAATTATAAATAGAATAAATATATAATTATAGAATTATTATAATTATAATAATTATATAATTACATATTTATTGTAATTATAATTAATATAATTATAATTATAAATAAAATAAATATATAATTATAAGAATTATATAGTTATAATAAATATATAATTATATATTTATTAAATTTATAATTATAATTATATTTATAATTGTATATTTATTATAATTAATATAAATATAATAAGTATATAATTATATATTTATTAAATTTATAATTTTAATTATATTTATGGTAATTGTATATTTATTATAATTATCTAATTATTATATTTATATATTTATTATATTTATCATTATATAATTATTGTAATTATAATTGTATATTTATTATAATTATATAATTATATATTTATTATATTTAGAATTATATATTGATTATTATTATTATATTTATAATTATATATTTATTATATTTATAAATATATAATTATTGTAATTATATAATTATTTTATTTATATAATTATAATAATTGTATTTATTATTATTATATATCTATTATAATTATAAAATTGTTATAGATATAATATATATAATAATAAATTTATTATATTTATTTTAGTGATTACATTATATATATATATATATATATATATATATATATATATATATATATATATATAAGGGGGTTGGGGAGGGGCGGTGTGGGGATTTAGAAAAAAAATAAGGGCGCCAATTGAATTGGCGCTCAAACAACCCATTTACTTAAATAAATAAAAAGTAAACCCATTAAATTAAAAAAAAAACAAAAAAAAAACCGTATAACCAATTTATCCTAAAATGTTACATTAAATTGAAAATATCATTAAATTAAAAAAAAAAACTTTTTGACCCGTGTTCTGGTCAGCACTTGTTGAGCCCAGTCCACTTAAACCCGTAGGATTTTTTTCCTGGAACGAGCCCATGGGCCGTGCGCACGTGCCCACCCTCCCACTTCAATGTTTCATTTTGGCGGGACTGTTAAAAGGGTAAATCAAAAAATATAAATAACAATCCTAGATTATAAACCCCCTTCCGTATCGACTAGAGGGGGCGCTCAGTCAAAGATGACGATAATACTCGGTGATTCGGCGGACGGTGAGATTTTGGATGCTGCAAGATCGAATCTCCAAGGAACTACCGCCGGCGACGTGGAAGAGGAAGCAGTTTCTTCCTATCCTACAAGTAGCGGGAATATGCACGATTGCCAAGAGAGCATTGGAGGTGTCAAGAAGGGTGATGAGCGGCGACCAGAGGTGGATAACATCAGCCGTGTTAACGTGGAGGGCGGCCCGGAGAATTTTGAAGAAGGGCCCAAAATTCATCCTGATTCCCAGGTACCACCAGTAAAGGTTTATAAACGGAGGACGTGGGTAATGTGCAAGGATCAGAAGCGTGTAGAAAATGGTAAGCTGGGGTTTGGCCGGGGCGGTGGTTCTGTCGGCGAAGAATATGGTGTTTCTGCAATGGGTTCTGGGAGTGGGGAAGAACAGAAAATGACCGACATTGGTGTTGATCAAAAAATGATTGACATTGGCGTAGGTGAAGCCAGGGGAAAACATGATCCTGATGGTGAAAACGTTGATGAGGTGTGTAGAATTAGTCCTGAGAAGCATGGGTGTAAACGGAAAAACGAGGTAAGAGTTTCAAATGACGCCGATTTTGATTCTCTCAGAGAAAATGATAGAGCTTACCCTACCAATGCGAGAACAAGTGTAGAGTATAATGACTTTTTAGGAGAAACGTATGACAAGCTTGTTGGAAATAATCCAAAAAAGCGTAGGGGAAAGCCAAAGAAGGCGCCTAATGCATTTGGAGAAGATAACAAGGAAGTTGAGTTGCATGAGGAACCACGGATGGAACACACAGCTCCAAGTACAAGCAGTCAGAATCGTTATCCCCGAAGGCTCCCAAGGAAACCAGCGGGGCAACTCGAGGAGGTCAAGAAACTAAGAAGAGCACGGACTGATGTAATAAGTGTCTTCCTTGCTCGTATCTGTTGGTTACTACTTCATTAATAGATGTTAACTTGTTATCTTTGGCGCTCTTAAATTGAACAGGGCACGTCGATGATGTGCCATCAGTGCCAGAGAAATGATAAAGGGCCAGTTGTCAAGTGCGGAAACTGTCCAGCAAAGCGCTATTGTATCCCATGCATAAATGCCTGGTATTATTATTCGCCCTTTTCTGTTCTGTTCCGTTCTTTTAGAATGTTTTGTAAATTTAAGTAATAAAAGCTGGCAATGCGGTTATCCTTGTCACCATTACAATATGCAGAGTTACCAGTGCCATTTATTTTAATATCATCCTGGCGCCTGACCAATTTTCTCATTATTTCAAATTTCCAATACCGTGGTCATAAAAATGTTGTGCGATGAAGGTCCCTATAACAAAATGAGAATGACGGGGGATAAATGTCCCGATAATAATTGAGATTGGTTGTGATTAGGGTGCCTTGTATTTTGGAAATTGGAAGGTTTCTTAGTCCACACATGATGTCTATCGCTACTTACCACCTTTTAAAATTCCTGTTCCATTTTTTAGATTTATATATGAGAATGAAAATAAAAAACTAATCTGCACATCGAGAAAATATAGGTTGAATTTGATTAACAATAGTGCAGAGCAATTATTCCTTGTTTTTTTACCTTTTCCAAGAAGAGCTCTCCATTTTCTTCAGTTTTAATGATAGTTGTGCTGACATTTACTTGAAATTTTGAAATGGCTAGGGTGTCCCACGATTGATTTTGTCATGCGCTAGGTTGTCCTTTCTAAACCGCTTTTCCCATGTCCGTGCATCTATAATTGTTTAATCTCTTTATGTATATTATAATTATTAACTTAACTACTTCAAGGTAAGAGATCATTGTTGAAGATGAGTGACGCTCATGAAAAAAATCTATAAAGAAGGAAAGGGGGGAGCATAGGCAATCACATCTTATGTAATGTTCTTATGCTATGCTCTCCAATGTAAATCATGATACCGAGCTGGCTTGTTGTTGAACAGATAACAACTGGTCCCCAATGTGGCATTTTTTTTAAGATAAATCCTCCCCATTGTGTCATTTGTTAGTGGGAGGATAGGATAGGTTTGCAATTTAAAAAACTGTTAGTGCTGTTGCAGGTGCTGAACTTTTAAAATTGCATGTATGTTTCTCGTATCAAACTTGTGATTCAACTTTTGCTTGTTTTTATTTGTTTCCCATCTTCATTCTTTTGGAGGTTTTGAATTTTAATAACTGAGTGGTTGGGGTTGAGTTTTCCGTTTCTCTAAAAATGGTGTTAGTAGCTTGGGCCCGCACTCAGACCCATTAGTTAATCCACAACCCCCTATTCTACATGGTTAAAAGGTAACTCGGGTTAGTCTGTTAGATGGGTATAAAGACATCAATACATGGTTGTTACGAGGTATTCAGTTAGAAAGTAAAAACGGTATATGTTGGAACAGAACCAGGTAGGAGTTGCGGACAAACTCTCGAAAAAGTTTCACTAGCAGCACGAGGAAGACCAGGAGGAGGACTCTCCTGATTCTTCTTGTTGTATATCTCACATAGCTGCAAACACATTCTACTGGTAATATCAACAAATTCTCTTGTTTCTTCTGCTAGAACTTTCTCTTTCCAGCTGCACACACACACACTAGCGTGACAGTTTGGCGACTCCGTTGGGGAAACTTTTCACTGGAGAGGAAAATTGGAGGCAGAGATGTCTTGTAATTGGAGTAGCGAGTCATGTGAGTTGCATACGTTGTACACGTACGATCGTTTCCGAATTGTTTAAAAGCGGATGACAGAGAGTTCGATTTTCTCTTTGCACGAGCAGGAAAGTTGCGTTCTGATTTTGATGCAAACAAGAATAGAGAATCAGATGAGATCAGTTGAATCGACCATGGAAAGTATAAAGGAAGCAATGACTTCGATTGAGGAAAACATGGAGAAAATTATGTGTATGTAGAATGAGAGCTAACGAGTGGCTTTGGATGTGGCATAACAGACAGGGGAACGCGTTATACTAAGAGTTTGAGACTTGTAGGAACAAACCTTGAAATGCTTAAAAGGAGTAGAAAAAATAGCGGAACGGGGATCAGAAGTGGAGAAACCAAGCAAAGGTGTGCCAAAAAATTTCAGAGGCAGAGTCGGAAACTATGGAATTCGGCACACGATCAAGGGAAAATTATTCTGTTGAGGAAGCTGTGTTGCTAGATGGGATGCACAATGTGTCAAGGAGGGTCGAACTTCCGATGTTTGGTGGAGACGATCCATTTGGATGGATTACCAAAGCAGATAATTATTTTCTGATTAACAGGACTCCGAAGGATATGAAATTGCATTATGCACAGATATGTATGGAAGGTACAACATTATATTGGTTTCTTTCTTGGCATAGAGATACTCCTGGTTCGTCCTGGAGTGTGTTCAAGCCGGCTCTTATGGATCAATATGGAAGAAATACCGATGAAGATCCATTGAAATATCTTAAAAATTTGAGACAAACCAGTTCGATGGATGAATATATTGAGGTGTTCGAGCAAATTGCTTTGAGATTGACGGACTTTCCAGAACCATGGTATATGAGTATGTTTATGGGAGGGTTGCGGTCTGAGATAGAGAACCGAATCTCCACGCATGAGCCGGCAAATAAAGTTCAGATGTTGGTCTTGGCAAGAAAGGTTGAAAAAGAGTTAATCAGTGAGGGAGTAATTCGAAATACTCATTCACGTTCTGAAGCACCTCCTTTGTCGCGAAATTCAGGAGTGTTGATGATGAATTTGCCCACGAATCGACCTGTTTTTTTGTACGAAATCGTCGTGAGGAAGAATTAAAGAAGAATGTAAGGGAGGAACGCTGGAATGGGGCAAGAGCGTTGAGTCGGCATGAACGGGAAGATCGCAAGTTGAAAGGTCTGTTTTCGCTGTGGACAACCATTCAGACCAATGCATAAATGCCCCGACAAACATCTTTGGGTGTTGGTTTGGGGAATTGAAGAACCAAAGGAACCCTTGGGAGAGATAAATTATGCCAAGGAGGAGGATGAATGTTTGATAACTGAGGGGGGAAAACTGGTTGGGAAACTGGCAGTTATGGCAGGAGAATCTGTAGAATTCTGTAGTATGAGCGAAGTCGGGATAGATTCGATGATGCTCTTTGGACATCTCTCGGGTGTTCCGGTATTGATATTATTGGATAGTGGAGCCAGTCATAATTTCATATCAAGACATCTTGACAAGTTAGCAAATGTGGAGGTCAGCCCGACTAACACTTTTAGAATTAAACTTGGAAACGGTTCTAGAGCTTTCTCTCAAGGATTATGTAAACAGATAAAATATCAGCTTAGAAAATATTGTTATCACAATTGATGCTTTTGTCTTTGACACTGGAGGACCGAATGCGATTTTAGGGATGCGATGACTGGGAAGTTTGGGTAGTATTTTGACAAACTAGGGACATAAAACCATGAATTTTTTTTTTGCAGGGGCAGAAGATCAAATTGAAGGGAAATTCTGCTGGAAACGAGACTTTAAATGGGTGTCAAAACCTCATTCAGTCAAAGAATCTACTTGTAGAAGGGTGGAATTGACAGACCCAACTTCAGATTCCAGTAAGGGTAGTTAGAAGTGGTGTTAGTGATGCATAAACAGTTGGAGAAAATTTTGAACAAATTTCAGTTTATGTTTGAAAAACCTCAAGACCTACCACCAAGCAGGGAAACAGACCATGCTATTACTCTTGTGGCAAGGGAAATACCGTGAGTATTAGGCCATACAAGTTAGCTCATTACCTTAAAGATGAGGCAGAGCAACAAATTAATACAATGATGGAACAAGGAATAATCCAACATTGTAACAGTCGTTTTGTTAGTCCCATTATACTTGTAAAGAAAAAGGATGGAAGTTGGTGAATGTGTGTTGACTACCAGACACTTAATAATCTCACTGTTCCAAACAGGTTCCCTATCCCCATTATAGAGGAACTATTGGATGAGTTACATGGTGCTAATTTTTTCTCTAAGTTGGATTTAAAATCCGGATTTCATCAGATTCGAGTTAAGATAGGGGATGTTCACAAAACTGCGTTTCGAACACATGAGGGGTATTATGAATTCCTTGTTATGCCGTTTGGACTGATGAACGCGCTGATCACTTTCCAATCCACCATGAACATAATGTTTAAAGAATTTTTGCGGAAAATTGTTTTGGTTTTCTTTGATAACATTATTGTTTATGGTAAAACTTGGGCAGACCATATGTGCCACTTACAAACTATCTTCCCAGTACTGCAACACAATCAGTTCAGCTTAAATAGGAAAAAATGCTTTTTTGCACAACCATCTATGGAATATTTGGGTCATGTAATCTCTTCCGAAGGAGTTTCGATGGATCCCACGAGGGTGGAGTGTGTTCTTAGCTAGCCACGCCCTCAAACTATGAAGGGTGTTCGAGGATTTTTGGGTTTGACTGGGTACTATAGAAAATTTGTTGCAGGGTACGGCAAAATAGCTAAACCCCTTACTGAATTGACTAAGAAAAATAGTTTTCATTGGTGTTCTGCTACTGAACAAGCTTTTGTGGCCCTCAAAGAGTATTTGGTTTCAACACCTTTATTAGCTTTACAGATTTCCTCCATTGAGTGTGACGCTTCCGAATGTGGGGTTGGTGCTGTCCTAATGCAAGCAGGACGTCCAGTGGCGTATTTCAGTAATGCTTTGGCTGAAGTCAATCTTTCCAAGTTTGTTTATGAAAAAGAAGTAATGACACTCGTTTTAGCAGTTAACCATTGGCGGCGATATCTGGTTGGCAGACATTTTGTTATTTATACTGATCATAAAGCTCCCAAACACCTTAGTCAACGGTATCACACCGCAAATCAGCAGGACTGACAAGCTAAGTTGTTGGGACTTGATTTCGAAGTGATGTACAAACCTGGGCGCAACAACCAGACATCGAACTCTCTTTCCCGACGAGTTATAGGCGACCTTGACACTTGCAGCGAGCCTATTTTTCTGGGTTCTGCAGTTTCAGAACCACTTTGACTGGATGTTGACACAGTGAAAGCATAAATCCAGCAAGATCCTTGCGGAGTTTGGTTTCAGCTTTGGAACTCCATCCAGCTTCACGGCCGGGATATTCCTTGCATCACAGACTGTTATACTATCGAGATCGGTTAGTTTTGTCTTCCCAGTCCGGCCTTATTCCTAAATTTCTGCAATATTATCATTTATCTCCTGTTGGTGGCCATGCTGGGTTCCACAAAACTTATAAATGGATGGCCGCTGGTTTGTTTTGGAGGGGTATGACAAAGCAGATCCAGCAGTTTGTCCGCGAATGTGATACATTTGCTGGGTTCCACGAAATTTCGATGGACTTTATCTCCGGCCTGCCCAAGTTCCTGGGGTATTGTGTTATCTTAGTTGTTGTGGATCGTTTAACCAAGTATACCCATTTTCTGCTGCTGCGATTTCCTTACACAACTAAGATTGTGGCTGAATTGTTTTTTAGAGAAATAGTCCGCTTGCATGGCATTCTTCGTTCCATTCTCAGTGATCGGAATTCTATTTTTGTTAGTAATTTTTGGAGGGAGCTATTCCGTTTGGCGGGAACTACCTTAAAGATGAGTTCTTCATATCATCCACAAACGGATGGTCAAACAGAAATTGTTAATAAATGCCTTGAGACTTGCTTGCATTGTTTTGATTCGGAGAGACCCCTTTCTTGAGTCTGGTGGATACCTTGGGCTGAATATGTTATAATACGACCACACATTTTTCTACCAAAATGTCCCCTTTTGAGGCTGTCTATGGCTGTAAGCCTCCTGTTGTGCAGTGTTTTCTGGGAGGGAATTCACCAGTAGAAACCGTGGCTACACTCTTTACTAAACGTGATTAGCTACTTACCCAACTCCGGCACAATATTTCCTGTACTCAGTAGTTGATAGTATGGGCTGCCAACAAACATCAAAGAGAAGTTTATTTTGATGTTGGGGAACTTGTTTTTGTCAAACTCTGACCCAATGTTCTGACTTCAGAGTCTTCTAAGTTTAATCCCATTTTAGCAGCCCGATTTTATGGCCCTTACCAATTTTAGCCCGCTTGGGAAACATTGCTTATAGGCTTTCTTTGCCGGTTACTTCTCGGTTTCACCCAGTTTCTCATGCATCGCAACTCAAATGGGCAGTTGAGAATTCTACAGTTTAGTTCGAGCTTCCGAAACCGTGGGATAACAACTTTTCCATAAGATCTGTCCCAGCGAATATCTTGGCTACCATAGCAGATTCCGAACACCTGCGAGGAAAATGGCTAATTCAGTGGAAGGATACACCGACAGAGGAGTCTACCTGGGAAGATGCAGAACAAATGTTGTCCCAATTTCCAGACTTACAACTTGCAGACAAGGTGCCATTTAGGGAAGGGGAAAATGTTAGCAGCTTGGGCCCGCACTCAGGTGCTGACCCATTAGTTAATCCACAACCCCCTATTCTACACACATATCAGCAGAGGGGTAGAAAGGGAAACTTGGGTTAGTCTGTTAGATGGGTATAAAGGCTGTACATGGTTGTTACGAGGTATTCAGTTAGAAAGTAAAAACGGTATTTGTTGGAACAGAACCAGGCAGGGGCTGCAGACAGACTCTCGAACAAGTTTCACCAGCAGCAGGAGGAAGACCAAGAGGACTCTCCCGATTCTTCTTGTTGTATATCTCACACAGCTGTAAACACATTCTACTGATAATATCAACCAATTCTCTTGTTTCTTTTGCTAGAACTTTCTCTTTCCAGCCGCACACACACACTAGGGTGACAGAAGGTTTCTGCTTGTTTTCTTATTTTGGTGCCATTGTTTCCTCCTGAATTGCAAAATTTACTCCTGGGGTGTGGCGGGCAAATGAATTTTTTGCACATCCCATCACCTTGATTCTCACTTGTACATGTCAGTTTGAGCCATTCATTAATGCGAGGGTCAATTCTATAACCACTGCTAACTACATAAATGGCATTATGATTTATAGGTATCCAAAAATGTCGGAGGAGGCAATTGCTGAGGCCTGTCCATGTTGTCGTAAAAATTGTAATTGTAAAGCTTGCCTGCGTTCACCTGAATTACTTAAAGTAAGTTTGTCAATTTATAAAAAGCAAAATTCTTTTTTGCTTATCAAAGTCACCTTTGTTGCATTTGATTTGTTATATTGCAGCAAGCTGAGGTAAAGAGAGTTAAAATGAGGGTGGATGAGAAAATTCTTCTCTCAAGGTATCTGTTAAAATTACTTCTTCCTTTCCTGAGACAGTTTAATGAAGAACAACTCTTGGAGAGGGAAGTAGAAGCAAAAATTCAAGGTCTGTAACTTTCGTCATTTCTATTTATTTTCTCATTATTCTAGTTTGCTGTGTTTTCTGTTTTTTTTTTGTATGGAGTTGGATTATTAATTATGTGAAGCAAATTTCAAGGTAAAAGTGAAATCCTGATCATGCTACGTTTTGACAAAAAGTTCTTTTCCCCATCCATTCCTAAATTTTTTCCTAGGAGAAACTGAAAATTAGTTATTCATGTCTTTTTCTCACTGTCCATCATTACCATTTTCAAAGCAACTCTTTGAAGCTATTAAATCCAAATTGCTTTTGTATCAGATTCACTTAGGACTCACATCCAAATTGCTTTTGTGTCAGATTCACTTAGGACTCACATTATTGGTGTATTCAACCATTAAAGTATTTATAAATCAGGGGTTGTTTTGGCTAGTTGAATTTTTTATGGTTTGGGTGAATGAGATCATTTTTTTCCTAACATAAACATGGAATGAAAGAATTGGTAAACAATAAATTCTTGTACTCACTAATACTTCCATATTTTTTGCATGGTTAAGTATCTATGGAAAATTTATGTTTGTGCTGTCTCCTATGGTAAGTATTTATATGGCATCAATCCCTCTTTCCAATAATCTTGTCATTGTCATCTGTTTTTGGTATTTGACTGCATCTTCGTCATCTCATTATTGTTTTAATTGCTTCTTCAATTGAAATTGAACGACATTCGACAAAATTTTCCAACAGTTGGTATAATTTTAAACAAAATTGCTTTAATCATGCTTCTAATATATAAATGTTTTTCTTGTTTTTATAGTTATCTTGCTTCGATTTATATTAGATAAATTTTATAAATTTTGATTTTTCTTACAAATAATAACCGGTCATGCTTATTATTTATTTTTTTTCTTTAGTTAAATCTGTCACCTTTGTAGTAGATTGCCTTGTCAAAACCTATACTTGGGTGATTATAATTCAATACGAGTGCTGATGTGGATAGTCATGATTGCTGTAATTATCCTTTAAAGATGGCTAATGTTATAAATAATAATCTTCGTCATAATTCTGGGAATGTTGGGTTGTAAATTTGGCCTTGGCCAAGGCTGGCAAAAGAGAAACAAGGGCCCAGGCCTAGCCAATGCCATGTTTTCAAATTGGGCTGGGCTTTTGGATGGTTTTCATTCTACGGGTCCCAAATCCCAGCTCATTCAAGCTACTAGGTGGGTTGGGTGGGTTTTGATTTGTAGGTCCATTTTTAGGGTTTTGATTTGTAGGGCCATTTTTACGTTCCTAATATTGGTATCCAGAAGTTGAATATTCTATAAAGAATGTTTAAAGAATGTACCCTCTCAAGTGTGGAGTGAGTAATACATTTGGGCGGGGGGGGGGTGTAACTTTTAGTTTTATAATATTAAATTACTGCCATGATTGCTGTAATTATTCTTTAAAGATGGCTAATGTTATAAATAATAATCTTTGTCATAATTCTGGGTATGTAGGGTTGTAAATTTGGCCTTGGCCAATGCTGGCAAAAGAGAAACGAGGGCCCAGGCCTAGCCAATGCCGTGTTTTCAAATTGGGCTGGACTTTTGGCTGGTTTTCCTTCTTCGGGTCCCAAATCTCAGCCCATTCAAGCTACTAGGTGGGCTGGGTGGGTTTTGATTTGTAGGGCCATTTTTAGGGTCATTTTTAGGGTTTTGATTTGTAGGGCCATTTTTACATTCCTAATATTAACATTCAGAAGTTGAATATTCTATAAAGAATGTTTAAAGAATGTACCCTCTCAAGTATGGAGTGAGTAATACATTTGGGGGGGGGGTGTAACTTTTAGTTTTATAATATTAAATTATATTTGTATAAGTAATATATCAATTTATTACTAACACATTAAAATACATTACAAAAAAATATTAATGTTTAGATATTTTTTATTTTATATAATAAAAATCATTTGCAAAATAATATATATTAAGTTTTTTTTTTCAATATGTATAAGCCAATAATTAGGGACGTATTTATTTTTCATCCTGTTATGCAATGCAGTCTTAACAACGTTCATCGTTGGGAATGATCATTTTGTTGTAGTCTGAGGGACTCAAAGAGTGTTATTAAACAAGTGGATGAGAACTTGTTTAATTTTTGTTCTTGTTTTATTTCCTTTTTAAACTATTTTTCAGAATCAAAATTTTACCTTTAAAAAACCTTGTTAATCTTAATTCAAAGGACATAATTATGGTGACTGATAAACATTAATAGCTTATATGAAAATCCAGTGTTCTTCTTAAAGTGGATTATTATGGTCTATAAATTCTCTAACATGTACTCATGTGGAGACTTTGTATTTCCATACAAGCTATCACATTTGTTAGTTTTAACATAATTCAATCCTATATATGCATGTTTAGATCTTCCATGATAAATTGTGTAGCTGTATTTTGATTTGATTATTACAAAAGGCAGTGATTTCAGTGCTCAACATTTCCAACTGTTGTATGATTCATTTTAAACATAAGGCCTTTTTTATTGTCTTTGTTAAGGCAATATTGTTAGGAGTGTAGCGGACTCTCTGTGTGAGGGTCTAGTAGGTAGTTGGTGTGTGCTGTAGCAAGGGCATTATTGTATTTTGGTGTTTGTTTGGGGTAATAAGCAGGAGAGAGGTGTGATGGGGAGGGATACAAATCATTTTACATTGAGCTGGGCAGCTTGGAAGGCATCCTACCTTGGTAGGTCTCCGCCCGGCCTCAGGAGAGTGATCGTCTCCAGGGGTGTTCTTACTCCATCTTATCCCTCTTCTTCTTCATCTTATTTCTACTGTAAGTCTCTTTCAATCCTTGCTACCAGTATAATCAAATTCGACTGTGCTGTTTGTTCCTCTTTCTCTCCCTATTTTCTGCCGAATGACCTCCTGTTAGGTTGGGAACCTAACAAATATATTATGCTTTTGTTGTTGATAAAACTATCACAGGTTATCAGTTGGATTTCTGACTAATTGCTCCCCCAAAAGCTGTGAGCTCATATCCTGTTGAGGATTTCCTTGTTTCCAAACTCCCAACAGAAATTAAAATCTATATATTTAGGCGCTATCAGAATCCGTGGGATTTGGAGGGCCTGTTTGAAGTTTGCTAGGGTAGCGGTGGTTGTTCATGGATTGTTGCTGGTATTGGCAGCTCAGTAGGAGTGACTGTTTGAGGTTTTGACAATGGGGTAACAGCTAAGGGTTCGTGTCCTTGGCTGTCTTTTTGCCCCTTGCTTTGTAATTCTTTTCTATCCATTTTATTAACCATCAACATGATTCCCTGGAATTGAGAGAAATGATTATGATTAATTTTGAAATATGTTACTTTAGGATCCTTTTAGGTAGCTGATTCTTTCAAGCTCTTAGCGTTGAAATGCATTACTTTTAACTGATGCTGATGATACTTTGGAGATTTCATTGCCAGCTTTTTAAATTTAATTGTTCCCATATGTTTGTGCTGTATCACAATATTGTCTTGAAATGCAAGTGAAGAAAGAAAAGGTTGTTGCCTCAACTCAAAGCAGCGGCTTTGATTATTTTATGCACAGAATTTGTTGATTAGGAATCATAGTAACCATGTATAAGATATCCATTTAGATGTGAGCTGCCTATATTTTCTCTTGCATTGTTGGTTGATGAACTTTTATGATCTGTTAATAATTTGGATAATCAATGGTCAGTTACCAGCATTTATTTCTGTTTTTCATAGTGCATCCACATTTGTTTTTATTTGGATTGGGATTTAGATTTCTTGTAGGTGTAATCGTGAAGAGAAATGCCTTGAAAGATCCATTTCTACTCTAATCAAGGATATTTTTAAATGTTTCATAGATTTATGTGTTTTTTTCCATGTTACAAGTAATTGATTTTTATGGATTTTCCTACAACTCTTGGGATGTTTTAATTGGTGATATTAATATTGCTGTGAACTTGAATCTAATTCTTTTGGTTGAAATAGAGGATCGTTAATGTCTGAAATCTAACCTAAAAAATAATTTTAATGTATGGAATATTGACTTACATTTGATTGTGTAATTTTTATAGGGGTTTCAGCATCTGATTTAAAGTTTGAGCCAGCCAGTTTATGTGACAATGAACGTGCATACTGGTAGGTATTTTTTTTTTCAACATATAATCCTTAAAAGTTTAGAATTAACATTTTCTGATCTCTTTTCTACTCCCTCACCAAGCAACAATTGCAGAACTTCTATAGTTGACTTACACCGAACATGTCCAAATTGTTCTTATGACCTATGCGTAGCTTGTTGTCGGGAGATACGAAATGGAAACCTGAAGGGTGCCAAGGCTGGAGTAGTGATGCGCTTCATTGATAGAGGGTTTGGTTATTTGTTTGGTGAAGATTCAGATAGTTTGCACCCTCCAAGCACAATATTAAGTTCACAAGGTAAGCCTAGCTGTGAGGATTGGGTTAGCTCAGTTTTTTCATGGAAAGCGATGGATGATCAAAGCATTTCTTGTCCTCCTGAGGATATGGGTGGTTGTGGTTGTGGTACTTTAGAACTGAGGTACTTGTTGGGTGAAAATTGGATCTCACAACTTCTTGTGGAAGCTGAGGCAGTTGCTAGTGCTTCTAATAAAATGGATATGCCTGGAATTTCTTCCGAAGGGTGCTCCTGCGTGTACTCTCAGCGTATCATTGACTCGGGCACTGACAAGCTCCGGAGAGCTTCTTTTCGAGAAGATTCAAGTGATAATTTTTTGTTTACTCCTGCTGCCACGACGCAGCATGATGATCTGAAACATTTCCAGTGGCATTGGAGCAAAGGTCAACCTGTAATTGTGAGAAATGTCCTTGAAACCGCTTCTGATTTGAGCTGGGAGCCAATGGTCATGTGGCGTGCATTCCGTCAGATTACTAATCTGGCACATTCCCAGCATTTGGCAGTCAAGGCCATTAATTGCTTGGATTTTTGCGAGGTTGTACACTTTACCTTGTCCAATTGGTTTCAATGTTTTCATTTGGATTTTGGAATCTGCTGGAAATATATGATAATTTGTCCTTTTGTTTTTTATTTTATTTTATTCTGCTTTACTGAGAGTGATGAATGTTAACTTCAAAGTTCTTATTCAAAAGAATTTCTTTGGGCATTAATTGGTGTTATTTTGTTTGAGCATTGTTTGTTTAACTAACTTTTAATGGATTATCATTTTAAATGCATGTTGTTATGTTGTAGTTATAATTGGAAATTTAGTTTTTGGTTTGTCCCTGTTGTGTAATTCCATTATCTGAATATGATTGTGTCACTGCATGTTTAAGGTTACCTTGAAAATCATACGCTGTTATTAATTTTTTTGGATGGGTTAGCTTGTGATATGTAATGTATTAATTATGCATTTCTTTGGTTTTTTGAATCGGCTGCTGAATGAAACCTGTATTGTGCTTTAGAAGAAGTTCTTGTAGAAGTAGTTTTGTCTTGGAGAAACACAATTTTCTTTGCTTTTTTGGAAATGCCTATGCTGAGTTGTTGATTTTTCGCAACTTGGAATTGAGGTATGTGATTGCAATTCAACCACCAGGCCAACTGAACCCCCAAACACCATGTATACGAGTTGGTGTGAGATGCTAGCACCGAGAGGGATTGGCCATCCATTCCCAACCTAGTTGTGCCCAATTGCCTCTGGGTGGATTGACATGGAGTTGTGGTGGATGAGATGAAATTGGTTTTGAGGTGGTGTGTGAGGTGGTCATTTGGGACACAAACTCGCGGTGTCATTCCTGATCCGCAGTTACTTGCAATATTTTTCCTCCAATGTTTTTTGTTTTTTCAAATGCCAGATGCTTTTTTTTATGCAATGTTTATATTTTCTATTTAATTTTGTCTGTCAATTTTATTGTTTTATTATTTCTCAGTACCATCTTTCATTTTTTGTGCTACTTATTTGGCTGGTTTATGTATTTCCCCATTTTGGTTTGATAGCTTTCTTGTGGCAAGGCTTTGGTTTTGAAATTATTTCTGTTCGCGTGTTTCATTCATTTGATTACCATGTTCCAAATATAATATATGAGATATGTTTCAAATGTAATGGGTGGGATAACAGATGCTTGTTATAGATGAATCTTTTATTGCAATTGTTGTTTCTCTTTCCATCTAATGTGCTTAAATTTATTTTATACTATTAATTCTCTTTTTATTCTGTTGTAATGTTGATTAAAAACATGCAGGTAGAAATTAATATTCATCAATTTTTTATGGGGTATTCGGATGTTCCATATCACAAAAATAATTGGCCCGTCATATTAAAGTTGAAAGATTGGCCACCTTCACATCTTTTTGCGGAACGTTTACCACGCCACGGTGCTGAATTTTTCAAATTTCTACCTTTTAAGGAGTACACACATCTGGATTCTGGTTTTCTTAATATTGCTGCGAAGTTGCCAAAAAATAGCCTGAGACCAGACATGGGACCAAAGACCTATATTGCTTATGGACTCACTCAAGAGTTGGGGCGTGGAGACTCTGTAACCAAGCTTCATTGTGACATGTCCGATGCGGTATGCTGCTGTTTGTTAAGCTCATAGATAATTTATATTGTTTATTGACTTAAAATTGTGGTAACTTCTATGGGGCGTGGAGACTCTAACCAAGCTTCATTGTGACATGTCCAATGCGGTATGCTGCTGTTTGTTAAGCTCATAAATAATTTATATTGTTTATTGACTTAAAATTGTGGTAACTTCTATCTTATTGTTGAATTTGTCTTTCATCTTACTGATTGTTGAAAATCAATAATGAGTTTTGGGTGAGTGTTTATTGTGGTTCAAATCACTAGGTATGAGTTGTGGGTTGATGGTTTCATTTTGGTCAAGTAGAACTTTCCTTTTCAGGTATTTGGTCCATGTCTGGGGTCACAAATTTTTGATGGGGCATCATGTCTCAATTTTTCTAGTGTAACACATAAGGAACACTAAAATACCTGAAAAGGAAAAATTAATTTTTGATGGGGTATCATGTCTGATGCGGTATGCTGCTGTTCTGGGCCGAGTCTCACATCGAACTTAGTCACCATGCAATCTTTTGTTATTCATTATAAATAGACACCAAAGCCTTCCTTAGAAAGTCACCTTGGGTATTGGGTTCATCTCTCTATCATTCTACATGGTATCAAAACAAGTCTCACAAAATACTCTCCCGCATATTTTTTTCTCCCCGTCTAAGTTATTTTTTTTCCTCAAGTATTTCTCCGGGGGTGGCGGCTCCAGGCGTGTCAAAGCCGTCCGCCCCCTGCTGGCTTACCTCTCTAGCGTCGGCTCCTTGTGCAACAGCCGCTGCGCCTCGTCCAGGTCGTCCTGGCTGATCATCCCTCGCCGGCCCGACCCATCCCGTCCGCGACGGCCCCCCTCCCACACTGAGCCCCGTCGCGATGATTACCGTCCGACCACCCTGCTGCCGCTGCCTGAAGCTAGTCCACACCGTCGCGTCGGTAATCATGACTCTTCTTCATCCTCACGAGTGCCAGTATCATCTTTAGATGGGCCGCAGAATATTCAATCGACGGTGGTTGACTCGTTCCTCTTCTTATTCATCTACGATCTGGGACGGATTTTTTCTGCGCGATAATCAGCCTCGAGTTTGTGTAGCGCGAAGGCGATTCTCTTCTCTAGCAGAGCGGCATGATTTGGCAGCATCGAGTTTGTTCCAGATACAGGACAACACTCGCGACTTCTTGCGGTGGTGGTCTTCTTCCCATCGAATTGCACAAGCGAGATCGGGGTCATCTCCGTCGCGTGACTCCCCCCCACCCCCCACCCCCCACCCCCCGTGCGCCACCCCTCCAGTGGTGCGCGTGCCCCTGCATGATCCGATCGCTCCCTTCAACAAACCAGGCGGACGCCACCTCCCTGAAAGTCGTCACTCCTCCTGTCGGTGGTCCCCTTCCCTGAGCGTCTCCCTTCTTGGGGCGTCTCCTCCCTCCAAAGGGCTGACCCGATGTGGAGACCTTGATCCAGACGCGATTTCCCTTCGCGACATCTGTCAGCGTGCCGCCCCTCCACCCAGATCGCAGCCCCCTTCCTGATCTGATTCTCTAAGCCCCCATCTGACCGCACACCTCCTTCCTGATCCTGGCGTGCACGACCCAGGAGTCACCCCTTCCTGATCGGGTTCTTCAAATCTGTTTCTTGATCACATACATCCTTTTGCTGCAAAATAAATTCTTTGTCTTTATCAGGTTCTCCACTCCTTGCTGTTCCTCTGACCTTTGATGTCAACCACATTTAAGGGTCCGTAAAGTCGGACGCCGTTTCACCCGACCTTTTGGGTCCGCAAAACCGGACACTGTTTTACCTGACTTTTTGGGTTCGCTAGTCGGGCGCTGTTTCACCCGACCGTTTTGAGGCTGTTTGTCAGTCGCCGTTTCATCCGACATCTTGAAGCAAGGGGCGTCCTCAACAAGGGAGCATGAGAGTACTATGTTGGTCATTATTTCTTTCGCACCCATGGGTGGGAGCGCAACAGGTGGAGCACAGCCAGTGGGTAGTGCATACGGGCACTGTTCCTTGGTCGACACAATCTTTTTCAGCGTCATTATCCATCAACTTATTGAGGGGGAGCAGCCATGACGGATTATATGTTCTTATGTTTTGTCTTGTTATGTAATCAAGCTGGGGGAGTGTTGCGGTGTTTTTTGTTTGATTTGTTTTTCTTTGTTTTGTTTTTTTTAATTATGTATCTAAGCTAGACACACCTAACTTGAGGGGGAGTGTTAGAGGTTGAGTTGACCTGAGTCCCACATCAGACTTAGGCATCATGCAGTCTTTTGTTATGCATTTTAAATAGACACCAAAGCCTCCCTTATAGACACACACCTTGGGTACTCGGTCTATCTCTCTATATTTCTACAGATAAATTAAACAAATTATGAAATGAACAATTGGAAGCGATAAACAAATAAAATGCAGAAAGTAAATGAGACAAGATGTTTGGCAAGGATGTTCAACAATAGTACCTGAATGCACCCCTAATTCTCCCACCTCAATCCCTTGAGGATTTAATGTATAATCACTGTAGAATGGTACAATTCCTACCTCAAAGAGAGGTGAAGACTTCCATTTATAGATAGAGAAAAATAAATACAAATAGGAGGAAATTGATAAGAGATTCGAAAATACACTTAACCTGAAAATACACTTAACCGGGTCTAACACCCCCCTCAAGCTAGAACAAATATAGCTTGGAAGAAGAGTCCCACAAAAAAGAAAGTAATAAGACACCAAAAAACAAGACCGTACACACTCCCTCTCAAGCTGGGTCGCTGATGCTGTGGATGCCCAGCTTGGTGCATAAAGAGTCCATTCGAGCTCCTGACAAACCTTTGATGAAGATGTCGACAAACTGATGAGCTGTTGGAATGTAGCTAAAACTGATATGGTTTTGCTCAATGTGATGACGAAGAAAGTGACAGTCAATCCCGACATGCTTCGTGCGTTGATGAAAGACCTGGATTAGAAGCAATCTTCGTGGCTACCTGATTATCACACCAAATATGAGCAAAAGTCTGTGGCGGAAAACCAATTTCATGAAGAAGATGACGAAACCAAAAAATTTCAGTAGTGACCGTGACCATCACACGGTATTCATATTCAACACTGGATCTGAATACGACAATTTGTTTCTTGCTTCGCCATGAGATTAAGTTACTAGTCAGGAAAACGGTAAACACAAAAGTAGACTTCCGGATAGCTAAGCAACCAGCATAGTCATCATCATTGAAGGTCTTAATATTCAGATGATCGTGATGTGAATACTGAAGACCACGGGCAGAGTCTTTCTTAATGTACTTGACAATGTGAAGGACATTATCCCATTGAGATTTCGTCGGATGTTTCATGAATTGACTAACCTTGATGACAACACATGCAATATCCGGACGAGTCATGGTAAGATAATTTAGTTTGCCCACAAGACGATGATACCTCCCTGAGTGAGAATATGGGTATGTGGTATCATGTAGTGACCGTTCCTCGGGTTCAAGAGGAGTGTCAACGACAGTTGCCTGACACAAGCTAGTATCCTGCAAGATATCCAATGTATATTTTCGTTGGGAAAGAAAGATGCTGGTTGGAGAACGACAAACTTCAATGCTAAGAAAATATGTCAAAGGACCCAGGTCTTTGATTTGAAATTGTTGTTGAAGATAAACCTTAAGATGGGTAATGCCGTGCGAGTTGCTATCAGTAATAATGATATCATCAACATATACAACCAACAGGATGCAGCCAGATGGCGTTTTGCGGTGGATAATAGTGTGATCCTTCATACTTTGAGATATACCAAATGTAGTGATGACAGGGCATAATCTGCCAAATCATGCACGAGGAGACTGCTTGAGCCCATAAAGAGAGCGACGAAGCCGACATACATGAGAACCGACTCCTGAGGCAAGGAAGCCAGGAGGTTGTTGTAGACGTACTTCTTCAAGAAAACCATGTAGAAATGCATTCTTGACATCAAGTTGATGAAGAAGCCAATGATAAGCAGTTGTAAGAGAGATGAATAATTGAACAGATATCATTTTAGCAACCAGAGAGAATGTATCGAAATAATCAACACTATATGTCTGGGCGAAGCCTTTTGCCACGAGATGGACTTTAAGATGATGAAGAGTGCATCTGCATTTTGGCGGAGCGTATAAATCCATTTGCTTCCAACAACCTCTTTACCTACCGAAAGGGGGACTAGATCCCATGTATGATTGTCGTCCAAGGCCTGTAATTCATCCCGCATTGCTTGAAGCCACCTAGGGTGAGATTTAGCCTCAGCAACCGTACGAGGAACAAATATCGTCTCCAGAGAAGAGAAGCCTTTGCATGAAGTTGTGTAAAGAAGATTATTTTAACAAGAACGAGTACCTTTCCGCAATGCAATTAACAAGTCATCGGTGCTCGTAGCAGGAGCGACAAACGAAGTTGGGAAAATGGTGTCCTCGGTCGGGATGAGGACATGTTCGATGGACAACGAGCATTGACAAAGTCAAAATGAAAACCATCTAATTGGGTCAACGGAGGCAGGGGTAGGTGGATGGTGAGAGGGAGACGGTCATCGATGTTGGGATCAAGATGGGGGAGGATGGAAAGGGTAACAATGAAGAGTTCTTAATAAATGAGACATCAACAAAGATGATATAACGTCCTAAGTCAGAAGAGAAACAATGGTAGCCACGTTGGGTACAAGAGTATCCCAGAAAGATGCAACAGAGTGTCTTTAGGGAAAATTTAGAGAGACGAGGATGAGTATCACAAACATAACAAAGACACCCAAACACGCGAAGTGGAAGTGGGTGAAGATGAAGAGAGGGAAACAGAGTCGAAAATGAACTCTCCCCCTGAAGGATAGAAGAAGAAAGACGATTGATAAGATAAGTGACAGTAAGAATAACATCCCCCCTACATGTGAAATAACAAAGCCCGAACAGTTTCTAGAATATGACGATGTTTACGCTCGACCACACCATTTTGCCGAGGGCTGTCGGGGCAGGATGTTTGATAGAGGATACTGTGATCTTTGATAAATTGTTTAAGAAAGGGGATAAATATTTTCATCTATTGTCCGAGCGGAGACATTTAATAGGCTTGAAGAATTGAGTGTAAATTTCATGGTGAAAAGTTTTGAAAATATCACACACCTCTAAACGATTACAAATGAGATATAGCCATGTCATTCGAGAGAAGTCATCAATAAAGGATACATAAAAATAGTACCCTGACTGACTGAGAACCCTGTAAGGACCCATACATCGAAATTAACCAAGTCGAAAGGATTCGCCACACGCATCACCAAACGAGGAACATACGTCGCTTGATGATAACAAACTTACAGAATTCACAATGGAAGGAAAAATGTGGACTGAAATGAGGGAAAACTTTTGCAAGACTAAAGCAGGTGGATGACCATGGCGAAAATGTAGGCTAAGGATAGGAGCAGAGGTGGATGAGCAAGCAAGAAATGACGGGGTATCGAACATGTACACCCCATCACTAAGATGACCTCTACTAAGCTTCCGACCGCTCCTGAAAAATATCATCAGAAGATATAAAAATAGCAACACAATTGATGTCTTTTGTGAGTTTACTGATGAAGAGAAGATTAAAAGGACTGCGGGGAAAATGAGCCACTGAAGCCAGGCGAATAGAAGTCAAGAAGCATGCACCAAATCCTGTAATAGAGATTGTAAATCCATCGACGATAGTAATGGCAACGACACCAGTATACGGATGATAGGTAGTAAGTATACCTGCAATTCCTGTGAGATAATCAGAATCACCAGAATCAAGTATCCAAGCCATCGGTCAACGAGATACACAAGCGGTAGAACCATCGGTCTGAGCAATATAGGCTGAAGAAGCAGGTGGTGAGGATGCTGCCATGTCTGAAAGGGGATGAGGAAGAGTACCCACTCGACAGGAAAGTTGGAGATGGGAAATCTGGGCTCAACAGGAAAAGCAGAGCTGCTTCAATGGTAGGCAGAACCTTTGATCGCGGTCTGATGACGGCGTGATGCTGAAGAGAGACGCCATAGGTGAGCAGGGATGATGTGAGGTCGAGGCGTGCCTAGAGGATCGTGAATCTGAAGTGACGTCATAGGATAGAAGAAGGCGACTGCTGTCAGGAGACGTGCGCAAGAAGAGGCATCAACAACAAGGGCGTCGAGGTGTGCCTTAGTAGGCCGAGACAATTAGAGGTGGCGAGCGAAGGTGCAGTCGTCAGGGGAGCCACATGGGTGGCCGGACGCACTTGGAGGGACGCGCGTATAGGAAGCGGTGACGGTTGGGGGGGCGTCACACAGGGAGGCCGACACACAGAGAGGTGGTGCCTTCGGGAAAGGAGGGGGCGTCGGGGGCTCGTCGCGATCGAAAGGAGAGGTCGCACTGGGAGAGGCAGGGTGGGGGGTCCGTCGAACAGGGTGGACGCGTCAGAGTTGAGCTGCGACGGGCCTGGAGGGGGGTCGTCGGGGTCGTCGCGCTGGGGAGACCGGTGGGTGGTGGTCACGACCAATAGAGGAGGGGTGTTGGGGGCTGTTGTGCAGGGAGCGACCAGTGACGGGGTGCAGCGGATGGGGGGAAAATTTATCTGGCGTATTGTAATGGCCCAGACCTCTTCAGTCCATTACTTTGTGAAAATGCGGTGTTAGAGGTGTTCCGGGAGGTTAAGGTGACTTGGGGTGCGTTTGAGTGAACTTTAAGGAAAGTTAAAGGGCAATAGCTTTCGCACGGTTAGCGCACGGTTTGCCTAAACCGTGCGGCCAAACCGTGCAAGCTTGGTGTTGGTGGCAGTGGCTAACGCACGGTTAGCGCACGATTTGTCTAACCGTGTGGCCTAATCGTGCGAGGAGTGTTTGACGAGATAGAAGCTGACACACAGTTAGCGCACGGTTTGTTAAATTGTGCGGACTAACCGTGCAGACACTTAATCATAGATCCTAAAATTGTGGATCTAACTCGTTTTGCCTCTAAATGGTTCGTTTAAGCCCCTAAGCGGCCATAACTCGGGATTACCCTATCTTGAAGGTAGGAGAACCTCTCCCAAGCGTTTTAGAGGCGATCCGGAGGCTTCTCTTCACGAATCGAAGCCGGTTTCTTGAGGTATGCGATCGTTCTTGTTTGGTTTCTTAGATCTACTTAGATCTACTCCTCATCTTCTCTCGATTCCTTAGATCTACGCCCGTTATGGGTAGATCTAAGTGTGTGGATGCCAAATATGATGAGCTTTGGTCTTGATCTTGCTAGGAGGAGAGATCTAAGACGGATTTTTGGAGAATCAACCCGACTTTCTTGTGCGTTCTTCGTTGTTGGGGTTTTCGTCAAAAACCTTGAGGTAGGGGATTTGTTGCTCTCTTTCTTTTACGTGCAACTGTATTGCTAGCATGTTTAATCCCACTGGATGACAATGGAATTGACATAATAAATACTTTAAACCGGATAAAGAAATTGTTATCGATTGTATGTTATTGCCTCATGTTTTTCTAGATAGTGTGATATCTATGCTTGCTTTGATTAGTTGTTCGTTCTTGATGGAAATCGGTAAAGAACGTAAACCGGGATTAATTGATAATTGTTTGGCTAAAGATAAAGAGGCATGAAAAGGAATCTGGTTCTTGTTGCCATTTGATGTTAATCAAATTGGCGTAGTAAGCATGTTTAATCATTTGTGATAGCTTACTGGTAAGGTTCCCGATTTCGGAACCAACGGATTATAAATCTGTTAATTCAAGATGGTTTAAAGATTCGATTGTTTGATAATTCCTTGAAGGGTTCTGAGTTACCCTCTTGTTTGTTAAAGAGCCAAGAGCCCAATTGATGTGATGTTTGCTTTCCTGCTGCTTGTGCTGTGATGTGACCCTGGAGGGGTGTTGTGATATGTGGAGGCATAGAGGCCTTTTGGTTGTGGCAGCGGATGACGCCTAGAGTGGCGAGATGCATCGGTTTATGCATGTGGGTGTCGGGGAGGACACCAGAGATGATGGAATGAGATTGATGTGATTGTTGGATGCTTGTTGATTCTTTGGTTGTTTATCTGCTTTACTTTTCCCCACTGCTCAAGGCAGCTGGTCTTGCTTACCCTTCTTCCGAAAGAGGTGAAGACACGCGGGGTATGCCACGTGCTTTCCGTGTTTAGCCTCTCAAGAGAGAATGAGTTTACGCTCTTGCTATAGGCGGCAAAGACTCGACGGGTAGTACATCTACTCACCGTGTTGAGCCCCCTTGTGTTTAGTAGCATATGATGCTTTTCTAGAATGCCTGGGAATATGAGAAAGTAATTCTGTAATGAATGTTTGAATAAATGATGTTAACCCATGGGGTTGGAGTTTGTTGAAACTTAATGATGATGTTGAGAACTTTTGAAGGGACAGTGGAATTTTTGGATGTGGTGTTAATGGAATTTAATGTGGAATTGTTCATGGTTAATTAATGTTTGAAGAATTAATTAACATACAGTGGAATTGATAAAAAGGGAATGAAGTAATCTAATAAAGCCCTTAAATGGTTGTGTGCTTATAGGATACCTAGTCCTAGAAGTGGTAGCCCGGAGTCCGAGAGACGTTAGCTGCAGTTGTGTCTAAGACTAGGTTATGCACATAGTGTGGTTGTGAGTTATACTATATTCTGTACTTTTTGTGTTTCTATACGCTACTCCACCCTGTCAGTAAGGGCAACTGGCACCCCGAGGATTCTGAGCCCTGGGGGGTGTTTTCCCCAACATTCTGGTGGGAGGATGAATGACTGACTACCCCCTTTGACCCCGCTCTCTTCTCTTGGTAGATACTAGTGCCATTAGGCACAACAGTTAGTTTTCCCCATATATGTGTGTAGAGGGCTGTAATGGCTTGTGGTTATTCACACACATATATTCTGGATATAGTATCCTATGGACTACTATAGGTGTAACGTGTATAGGCTGTGATGGCTTGTGGATCCTTACTCGGTGTATGGGCTATAATGGCTTGAGGTATAATACCCGACGTATGATACACGTTATGCGAGTTGTGGTGGCTCCCAGAAACTACCTGGTTACTTTTGGTTGTGAGGATGGTGTGGTGCTTCGCTCAGGTGTCTGCGGGCAAGCCTTTGTGGTGCACGTGGTGCAGATTGTGGAGCTTAGCCCAGGTGTCTGCGGGCAAGCCTTTGGAGAGAGATGCACATGACGTATGTCGTTGGGGCAAAGCAACAAACCAGTGGGGAAGTAGTAGCGGGGTACCCTTTATATTCTTTACTATATGATATATTCTTGTATGCGTTACTTGGTGAGAGTAGCCATGGTGAGGTTGAGAACTTAGTATACCTGTTTAGGTGATGAGTTGGTTTCACTTGTTGTTCACTGGGCTTTAACATGCTTTCTTTACTTTTGCACGAGAGGCTTCGGGGAGGATCCTATTGAGTATACTGTTATACTCACCCTACGTATATATAAATTGTTTTTCAGGTCACTTGGAGCAGGTTGGAGATCAAGCTGGTTTCTACTAGCTTGGGGTTGCAGGAGCTGTTCGGGCTTGTGGTTGCAACTGTTTTTACTTTCTTTTGGGTACTTGTAGTTTTCCCCTTTCAGTTGTAGTACTTCTGCATGACATTCCATTTGTGCACTTGGGTTTCTTTCATATTTCCAGTTCTGAGTTGGAGTTGATTGGTGTCTATCTTATCTCTCTCTTCCGCATGTGTTCTCTTAGAGGGTAATGCCTCCCATTTGTGTGATACTATACCCTCGGTGCTAGTCGCCAACCCGGGGCCTACTGGAGGCGGGACTCGGGGGTCATTATCTTCCTTCTCACATTGCCGACCCAGGAGGGGTACACTTTGTGGGGAGGGGGTTGTGACACGTATCCCTCTGATACCATGCAGAATGGTACAATTCCTACCTCAAAGAGAGGTGGAGACTTTCATTTATAGATAGAGGAAAATAAATACAAGTAGGAGGAAACTGATGTGGGACTCAGAAATACACTTAACCCATAAATACACTTAACCGAGCCTAACAATTACTTTGGATTTAATGGTACCAAGATACCAAAACTATCCCTTGTTTTTTAAGTTATAACAATAATCCAGATACAATAGACATTTGCTCTTTAACGGTGAAGCTAGAAACCACAAATGAAATAGTCTCTTGCTTTTTTAACGGAAATGACAAGAAAACCAAAGTCCCTCGCTTTAAAGGTAGTGAACACCAATATTAGAAGAAAGAGGAAGAGAAGAGGATTGCTAGGAAGCAATCACTTTTAAGCTTGGTTTCAAATCTCTCAATGGATATGATGAACATGAGAGAATGATAATAAAAGAAGAGAATGATTTGAATATTACAATTTAGTTCACTCTCTAAAAGGAGAAAGAAGATTTTGAAATGAAAGCACTTTTTAGAACAATTGAGCACATTGAAAAAGTTGTACAAAATAGATGTAGTCTGCCATGGTCTCAAAATGTCATAGGCTCTAAATCCTTCGAAAATGTTCTGGAATCCATCGAGTCTTAAAGTTGAAGATGTCCAAGTTCGATGTATTTTGACCATCATTTGTTCAAGCCCACCCGATCCCTTTAAAAAGAATTAACTCAACATAGCCAAGGAAATCGTTAGTCAATTCAAATTCAAAATAGAAATAATAATATTCCAGAATTATCGAGGAGAGAGAAAGAGAGAAAAAGATTATCGATAATACCGTTGATTGAATTTAAAACTATTCGAACAATTGAAACTCATTTAAAAACACTCATTAGAAACTCCAAAATAACAAGTTAGAAATGTTGGTTGTTGCATCTGTTGAACTTAAACCTTTATATGGAAGAAATGTCGGTTGTTGTAGCTGTTGAACTTAGTGCTCAGCTTCACCTTGAGGAAAAGTGGAATTTCAGGCAAGCATAAGTGATATGACAGTGGGGGTTGTCTGTATGGTTTGGTCACTGCCAAGGGGGGTGGTTTTTTACTTTCCCTTATTTTTAGGTTTTTGGGGTTGTTGGGGCTGGTTGGGAGGTAATAAATGCTGGTAGGGGCAGTTGGCAGGGTCAGTTTTGGATTTCTTTCTTTGGGCGTAAAACTATGTATGTCGAGGGAGGGTTAGGCCTTGGCTAAGGGGGATCCTACAGAGAGTCTTCTTCCTTTTCTTCTCCATTTCCTTTTCTTCTACTACCTCTGTTTTTGATGTATTTCGTTTGTCGATAATAGAGACCTACCGATTTATCATTATTCGCACATATGATCCTATCACGCACCATTAATCGCATACTAAGAATGGTGAAAGAAAAATTTGCAGCTCAACTTGAGGTAGTTAGCAAAAATCTAGAGATAGTTCAAGTTCAGTGCTTAAAAGATGAAGGATGTACCTTTCTAAAGAATGAGGAAATTAAGAAAAAATGAAGATACTACTTTAATAATATCTTTAATGAAGGGCAGCTGTGTGGATTAGACTTAAGAGAATCTAAGTATTATTAGTGAGGAACTCAATTACAGCTACTATCGAAAAGTTCATCCTTTTAAGGTTAAAGATGCTTTAAAAGGGATGAAAAATGGTAGAACAATTTGGATAGATAACATCTGCATTGAAGTGTGAAAATATTCAGGTGAGTTGAGTATTAATTGGCTTACTAGATTATTTACTGAGATTATGAAATCTAAGAAAATGCTCGATGAATGGATGAAGAGTTATCTAGTACCCTTGTATAAAAATAAGAGACATTTTAAGTTGTGGGAATTATAGAGGCATGAAACATTGGGAGAAAGTGATTGAATATAGGATTCAAACAGAAATTAAAGTTTCGGATAATCAATTTGGTTTTATGCCTGAACGTTCAACCATAAAAGCATATTATTTGATGAGAGGTCTTGCGGAGTATTATCAACAAAAGCTTAAGATTTGCATATGATTTTCATTGATTTGAAAATGGCTTATGATAAGATCCTAGAGAGGTTTTATGGAAAGATCTTGAAAGAAAAAGGGTGCAGTTGATGTCTATCAAACTCATTCAAGACACGTATGAAGAGAGTTTGACTAGAGTTAGAACTCCAATAGGTGACAATGCAGACTTTCTTGTTTCGATGAGACTACATCAAGGTTCGGCTTTAAGCCCCAATACGTATTCGCATTGGTATTAGATGAACTTACAAAGCATATTCATACCTAATTGCATGCTTTTTGCGAATGATATAGTACTTGTTAAGGAATCCAAAGAGACTATTAGAGGTTTGAAGAGAAACTTTAGAATCGAAAGGTTTTCGTCTTAATAGGGATAAGAAAAAATATATGGAGTGTCGTTTTGTTAGGTATTTATAGCCTAACTCTAGCAGACTTCACAACAAAGAAAGAGTGATAGTTTTACCAATGTATTAATCCGAGTCTATAGCAATTGCAATCTTTGAAAGAAGAAAAATACAAGACTAAGTGTTCTCTATGTATTTGTATAGAACTAGAAGGAGATCCTCCAGTCTCTGCCACCAGTCGAGACGTATAGAATTCACCTGGAGAGAGTCCTCCTTTCCATCTTCTTCTCTCGCTCCAGCAAGCCGTGGTTCATTTCTGAATGCCTCCCCTCCAAATGCCCGACACTTTATAAGGGGAGTGAAGTAGCCAGAGAATTAACTGACCACTACTCCTCTAACCGCGTCAGCGCCTCTATGGGCTTTAACCCTCCTATGATAAGTACGAAGTATGGGAGGCCTTTTATCTGGTACCGCAGGCCCAAGCCCAACATTGCTAACACGTTTTAGCGAAGGATTGTCTAGTGATGTTATGAATGTGAGATTGAGAGGCCATATTATTTCAAAAGTTGATCGTTTTCGATATTTAGGCTCATTTCTGCTTTGTGATGTAGATGTCTCTCATAGGATCCAAATCAGATGAATAAAATGGAGAAATGCGTCTGGATGCTTTGTGATCGTAAAATTCCTTTACAATTGAAGAGTAAATTTTATAGGTATGCTATCAGACCTATTATTCTATATGATAGCGAGTATTGGCCTTTGATGTGACATGTTGAATACAAAATAAGGATAATATAAATGAAAATGTTAAGATAGACATGTGAACACACTAAGATGGATAAGATTAAAAATGAACGTGTTCGAGAGAAAATTGGAGTGACTTTGATTGTTGAGAAGATGACTGAGACTAGATTAAGATGATTTGGACATGTCAGAACTAGAGATGCACATGTTAATGGGGAAAATTTAATGATTAATTCACTTATTAAAAGAGGTAGAGGTAGATTTAAAATGACCCTTAAACAAATCATTCAAGACGATCTTATTCTAAATGGTGTCAATGAAAATATGATCTTTAATTGAGTTAAGTGGCGACGTTTGATTCATGTAGCCGACCCCATTTAATCAAGTTTAAAACTTGTTTGCTTGTTTGTTGTTGTTCATTATATAAGGATTTAAAATCAAACACATCTGACTTATGACCTGGAAGATAAATTCAGGTCATGATAAAGTGGAGAAAGTGGAGGATAAGTGTTCCAAGCCATTTTTTGTATGCAAGTTTTTTTTGGAAAATTTTGTTTTAATTTCATTATAAAAGGATTTAAAAGCACACACATCTGACTTATGATGTACAAGATAAATTTCGGTCATGTTGGAATTTTTTTTAATAGATATAACACAATACTTATAGCTGAAGTTGCTTTTAGTAGAACATGGTTCTCAAAATTAAGTCAAAAGAATTGGATGATGTGGTTGAAGACAAGGAGAATATGAGGTGTGATGAAGTTTGGAAAATTGGCAAGCTTTACAATGAAATGAAGTAGATGCCAAATCGAGAGACAACTTCAGGAGAGACTGGAGAGATGGATGACGCTATCTTGAGCGAAACTCTAGGACATATGAGGTGATATTGAAGTTGGCGAAGGAGTTGTATCGAACATGTATACACCACCTTCAGCCAACCTCTATCAAGCTCGTGAGTTGTTGAGCGATCCTGAAATATAACATCAACATGTGAAAATATTGTATCGCAATTCAAGTAAATGAGTAAACTTATTAATGGATAGAAGATGGAATGAATTGTAAGGGATGCACACCACTTGAGATAATGTGGTATCTGATGAAAAAATGTGTAGAGGTTAGAAACTAGTAATCGATATTGTGAAACCCTCAAAATTGCAATTGTGGCTTGACCAACACGAGGTTGATGGTTATTAGGCATACCTGCTTCTCTTGTGATAGATTTGAAGCACCATAATCCAATATCAAGGTAGTTGGTTGTGTATAGATACACACAATTTGTCTGCCGAAATGCACAATTGTAGTTGATGAAGATGATGTCTTAGATTGTGTACAACCATAAGTGTTGAGTTCTAGCTCATCCATGGACAAATTGTGAGAATGACGCAGATCAGGCGTATAATGTGGATTAGGCGAGGATGAATATTGATCACCAATGGAAACCTGAGTTGTACAAGGGATCGCTAGATGACCATGCGACAAGTGGAAGATAGAGCACTGCGATCTATGGATGTAAGTGGGGGTGGAGGATGGAGTGAGAGATGGGTCTTAATGAAATGATGATACACAAGTGGAATATCCTTGGTGGATGGGCTAATCAAGATCTTTGTAGTTGTGGCAACATACTCTTGTGACAGCCCTTGTGGTGGAGAAAAGTGGCAGGATTGATCTCGATGAGTCATTGCTTTCGTTGTTGTTTGTGGAATGGGCCATAGTTCTAGGGGCTCATCGTAGAGAGCCTTCTATTCTATGAATCCAGCAATGTTTAGTTTTGCATCTTGATATTGAATATTTGGAATGTATTTGAGCCACCTGTCTAGTTGTTGGTCTCAGAATACCCGAGTGTTAAGAATTCTAGATTTCCTTGACACTGTTCACCATGTGGATGACATATTTGACCGATTGACTTGTTTAGTTAACAAGAAGAGCTCATATCTTACCAGGGCCATGTCAAGAGGAGGGGGCTACACCGGGTAGTGCGGGCCGTATTGGGGGTGGGAGGTCGTGTGGGGGGACCACTTTGGGGGGATGAGTTGGGGAGGCCGTGTTGGCTAGATGTGCCGCGTCTGGTTAAACATGGTTGTCAAAGAGGAGGTGGGGGTGTACTATGCTTATGAAGGGGCTATGATTGAGCCTTGAAGTTGGGGGACCAGGCCGGCGGCAGCTAACCTATTCTGATACCATGTAGCATGGAATTCACCATGCCTTGATATGTGGTGTGGCTGTTTATTTATAGATGGATAGAAAAGAATGCGTAAGAGATCATCCCATGTTGGTTTCTAGTAATAATACATAAATGGGCCAAGCCCATTACACATTCTGACATAGATCTAAAATGTTTGGGTTGATTTTTTTTGTTGATGGAGAAGGGCAACCTTTGGAGGAGAAAAACCATTTTTAGTTGTGGATGTTTGTAATATTGCCTGTGGAAGGAATTGCGGAGGTGTTGTAATTAAAGGAATTGTGAAAAAGGGTTGTTGCTCCCAGCCAATATTTTGCTATTCCAGTATTGTTTCTGTGGGTTTTTATTTCCAACAAAATTAATGGCGAGTGCTTATTTAGCTTGCTTTCTATTTTATTCAAGGATTGCCTTGTAAGATTATAAACTTTGTCAAGGGCGCCTCTTAATTTTGTCAACATCGGCTGATGTCAGCGTTTTCTTTATTATTTTTTCTTGTGGATTGGTAATATTTTGTGAAGAAGGGATAAATGGAAAACCTAGCAAGGATATTTGTTGATTTATTTTTAAAGTTCGACTAATCACATATAATAGATCCCCTTGCTATGATCAAATTCAAACTCCTAAACATCATCCTACTGAGGTGATCGGGCATGTTTTTCTTGTAGATATTGCATTTGATGTATTGTCCCATATTGTTAAGTCCGGTTAACAGATTTGGTTGTTCAAGATATTGGTGATGAGAATGATATGATGGTGATGATTTTGATAAAGGTAGTCATTAAGGTTGCAGTAAAACTGTATGTATTTTTAACCCTACATACTGTAGACAATTTATTGTGTTAACTTGATATGTAGAGCCTGGTGTTGAGAGTTGTGACGTAAATGTAATCATCTCATATATATATATACACATATAGTCATTTATTATGTTAAAGGAATTGAAACGATTATTAGCGATGGTTTTGGGTTCTAATAAGGCCTTTTGACTGTCCAAATGTTTAATTTTAATTTGATGCTAAACTTCACACACTGATATGTTTGTGTGTGTGTGAAACAATATATGTTTTCTCAAGGAAGTACATGTTTATTGCAATTCTTTTTTATTATATTACTATTCTTTAATTGATAAACCTATGCGGTTTGCTATTGCACAATAATGTGCAAATCGTGATGTTGGTGGACATCCACTCCACCTTTTGATATGAATTATATGTTTTTTTCTGTAATTGGTTCATCTGTTTCATGATCATAAGATAAATTCCAATGACCTCACCACAACTAATATATATATTTTAGCATCCAAGAAAACAATTTCAAACCAGAAGAAAAATTAGTTTTTTTTCTCTCTCTTCATTAAATTGATTTTTCTTTCTTTCTCATCTTGTAGCTAATGAATTAAAAGCAACTGGAATCAAAGTTTTATCTTCTAATAGGAGTGTTGAATACTTGGAAAAAACCTTTGCTCTGTTTTACTGCCAGTTTTTTATAATACTGATGGTTGGAGAAGCTTCCCTGGGTTTGATCGATGGTTCTAGAATTTCTGAACCTCTAAGACAGGGTTTCTTAGGGTCCGTTTGACATCACTTATTGAAAATTGCTCATAGCACTTCACTTATGAGAAGCAGTAAGTACTGCTTGTTCTGTTTCTGAAAAAACCGTTGACACTTGTATTCCAGAACATGCAAGGCAAACATTTCTTGCACATCTTGGGTTATTTGATTCTTTCAGATAGATAGAATAGAATGGAACCATTCCCTATGTGCTGGACTGTATTATTTTTATAAAATAAATCATTTTTCAATTTCAAATGTGATAATTTAATTGTTATATTATACCCATGCAAGTGGTGCGTGCCACCTACTTCTCATTTTCAGCTTTAGCTGCTTATCCCTGTGTTCATAGTTTTTTTTTCTTTGCTGTTTCAGGTAAACATTTTGACACATACTGCAGATTTGAAGCTTGAACCTGGCATACTTGGTGTAATAGAAAAGATCCAGAAAAAGCAAATTCTGCAGGATCAAAGAGAACTCCTTGGGTCTGTACAGGGCGGCGAAGGATCGTCACCGGAGAACAAATCAGAGTTTGCAGTGGACTCCACTGACGCTCTGTTGGATTCAAATGGAGGGGCACTTTGGGACATTTTTCGCAGGGAGGATGTGCCCAAGCTGCATGAGTATCTGATGAAGCACTTCAAGGAATTCAGGCACATCTATTGTTCTCCTGTAGAGCAGGTAGTAGCTGCCAATTTGTTTGGATTTCTGGAGTGTTTAGGGCTGATTTATTTCTTTATAATTTCATCTTTCTTTCTTCTGATTGCATGAATTTGTTTGGTCATATTAATGTTTTTTTTTCTATTCTCCCTTATCCAGAATGTTGGTGTTCATTTAGTAAAATCTCTACTGAATTGTGTAATCATCAATTGCCCATGACTGTAACGATTTTATACAGCGGAAGCCTACGGTTGCCTGTCCACAACTTCTGGAGTTGGTAGATTAATTTGCTTACTATAAAGTGACTGTTCAACTTAAAAACACGCATCATCTTTATTTTCATTTAATAAACATCAAAGAGTATCTAGAGATTTAGAATAAGAAAAATCTCTTGTTTAGGAACTCTATATATTTAGACTCAGCTGCTTCTTAGTATAGAGGTGTTAATTTACTTTATTTTTCTTTTCACTCCGTTTTATCTGTGTGATTGATGCTGGCTTTTGGGGTTCCCCAGAAACTATTGATCTTCTCAACGTAATTCGTTTCATCCATTGAACATGGTTAATCGTCCTTTGCTGAGGTTTCATTAAATTATGTGCTTCCACTTCTTATTTTTATATTACAGTCATTTATGCAAGTTTATGTTATGGTTAATTGTGAAATTATGGATTTCAAAATGTTGATAGTTTCTATCTTAATTTATTTATATGTTTTCATTTCAATTTTATCATTTGCAAAATGTTATGTTCGGAGAAACAAAGCAACATGAAAACAAATCTGTCACGACTCGTCCCTTGGGGCACGCGCCGTGACTACCCCAAACCCGCCTCCGATAGGTCAGGGGCTTGCGACTAGCGCCAAGTAGGCATATCCCACACATGGGAGACATTTGCCTAAGAACCTGTACACACATACACAACTACTAGCCAAAGATGCTAGCAAGTAAAAACACCACTACAACCTAACAACAGAGTATGACAGAAAGCAAAGCAGTAAAGTACAACCGGGCTAGAATACAAGTTTGACAAAAACAAGACAACTGCAAAGTCCGACTTGCTGACAAGGGTATTGAAGCTGCAGTAGAAAGCTGTCAGGAACACCTCGACCCTTCTGATCTCACAAGGCACCGTCCAGTCCTGGTCTTGCTCCTTTTAGGGCTCTGTCAAAGCGTTGATCATCTGCACAAGACACGACACGTGCAGATAAAATCCGTGCAAAGTTGAGTAAAACAGTACTCAGCAGGACACCACGAAACCACAAAGGAAAAACCACAAAAGAATGCACAGTCAGCTCTACACAGGTATATACACCCATACATATACCAAGGATATCCAGATATACTCAACATGCCAGCTGCAAGGTAGAAAGGATAAGTCACAGCCAAACTTCCGCCACAGGATTTTCGCTCGAGGCGTGCTCGTTTCGGGAGAACTCGCTCCTCGAGCCTTGATGTCATCGCTGATCAAGATTATGTTATACAAAGAGGGTATTCTCTTAGAGAATATCCCGAACCCAATCTGTATTACCTCGCAAGGTAGGGGATTCTCAGAGAATACCACGAACCCTACCGATGCTGCTCGTAACGTAGGGAATTCCGACGAATACCGCGAACCCTACAAATACGACCCACTAGATGGAGGATTAACGCCTTTCGCTCGGTGGTCACGTCAATACCCAACGACCTCCATCAGGGGTGATAGAGTATCACTCCAATCCCAAGGATGATTCCACAACTCTATCCGAGACTCTTGTCTCTCGAGGGGATTGTTATGCAATGCCGTACCGAACCCTCGAGGAAGGAACCAAGGGGAAGCTCCGCACCTATACTGATCCTTATTAAGGTCTTACAAAACCATCTCAAAAGGATTGTCTCGTCATAAGGGTCTCAACGCCGCAGACAACTCGTCAATCGGACTTACAGTTTTAAAGTTATGGAACCTTTTGTAAGAAGGGGCCGGTTGTGTTCGAGCCCGGTTTTCCCCAGCCCGGCCCGCTGGAGCGGGTTGACTCGTCTGGCCTGGACGCGGCGGCTGCCGCGTCCTCTCTCGATCAACGCAACCGGTAGCCGGCTGGCCGCCTCCCCCGCACGTGACCATGCGGACCGCGTGCTAGCGCACACTCGCGGCTGAGCCGCGGGTCTTTTGTCCTAACGTGGCCCCCCGCTGGCGCCGCAGCTCCGCACCGCTGCAGCCTTCGCTTGCCGCCCGCGGCTGTTGCCGCGGGTTCCTCCGTCGTCGAGCTGGCGGCCGCTTACCGCCGCGCGCCGCCGCTCCTTCTGCTGGCTCCCGATCCTTCACCGGCGGTCGAAAAAATTCATCCGGACATAGATTCGGGATCCTCGGGTCCTGATCTACACTGATCCGGTCTCTGTGGTCGAATCGCCTTTGATTCGGGGGTTCGATCGCGTACGGAACTGCCTGACAATCGTCGAGTCGCGACCACGGGGGTTCAATGGAGAAGCGCGGAGAACAGGGAAGGAAGAAGCATCAAGAATGTCCAATATGGACGACTCTTGGCCTTGTTCGTGTCGGCCTCGATCCGTCCAAGTTAGATGAAGAACAAAGGGGAAGAATAATCAAATTTCTAAATTGATTTAACCCGATTCAATCCCCGCAATAACAATTGAGCCGCGGATCAACCTGTTCGTGGGTTGGTCCGCGTTCATCGTTGGAATCAAGATCGGAAAACGGAAATCACGAAGAATAACAACCTCTACCTGGAAAATTGGATCAGTCGATGAAGAACATTCGCATTTGTCGTTCGATGATCCGTCGTCGATTCGTTCACGAGCGATCTTGATCCTCGAATCCTCGTTCGTTGCTTGCCAAATCTTGAAGGGGGTGTGGTCTCTCCTCTTTGTCTCAGAGAAATTTTGGGGTTATGGCAGTAACTTTGGATTTCTGACAAAGGTTTGATTAAATAAAAAAAAAGAAAGGCGAGAATTGATGCGGCAAGATGACAGCAGGGGCGATGCAAAATGGGCGGAGGAGGGGGGACGCTTGGGTCGTACACACCTGGATCAGGAAGGGGGGGTGCACAACAGGGGGTTGTTGTGCAGGGAGGGCTAATGCGCAGGGTGGAGGAATGACGCGCAAGGAGGGACACATGTAGGGAGGGGTGATGGATAGAAGCACCGGCGAGGGATGCGTGGCGGGAGTCGGCGGGCAGCTCCAGATCTACGGCGAAGTCGGTGACCCGAGCGGGCCACGAACGACGAGAAGCTCCAGATCAGCAACGACAATGGCAGGCCAGAGATCGAGGGTGCAGGAGGGCTGTCGCGGATGACAGAGGAGGGGCGCACCGGGAGGGGCCGTCGCACGGGAGTCGCCAACCAGGGAGGCACTGACGCGGCGATGTGACGGTGGCCGGCGGGGAAGTGGATGGGCATGGGAGGTCGTCGCGCTGGGGCTTGTCCCGTAGGGAGGGGCTACGTGCAAAGACGGAGGAGCGGCGACAGATTAGGGCTCGGTGGCTATAGGGTCGTCGCCCCTTGTTGGGGGAGGAAAAAAAACGTATGGGAGGGGAGAGATCCGAAGGGAGGGAACGTTAGGGTTATAGAACATGCTATGATACCATGTAGAAATTCCAGGAGATTAGATCCAATACCCAAGATGCCTCTTAAGAGAGGTTTTGAAGTTTATTTAGAGAGAATTATAATGATAGCAAAACACCCAAATTTGATGTGGGACACACACTCCAACATCTATTTATAATTTAATCCCATGTTAGTTTTACCAATACTTTCATTTCTTTCTTCAACTCATTACGGATATTTGACTTATCACTCCATTCATTAACCTAGGCATAACATAATATGATGGAGTCAATTTGTTTACTTCAACATCATACAATCTACCTTAAAATATATTACGAACATTTCGATCCATGTTCTGATTGCTACTTCATTTATTTGTTAAATTAAGAAGTAAATCCATTTAGTTACTCCACCTCTATGTTCATTAGATTAATTTAAGCATCGGCCCTCACTATCAGTCGACTACGACTTACATCCCGACCAAACGTTCTAGTCCCAAGACAATTCCCGACTAAACCCGGAATCAGACAACTATCCTAGCCCACATCACCTGTCTATCATTAAGAAGCAACCCCACTCAAGTTGTACCTCTAAACCATCCAACTCCCAGCACTTGATCCAACATAACAACACACACCTACACATTCCTCTTCTATGCTAGCAGCTCACAGAACTCTCTTTCCAACCATAACTAGCAGTTCCACCCTAACGGAACACTTGACCTCCTCTAAAGGACCTATAGGTTCCCAGTGAACTACCCAAGGTTCAAGGCATCATCCCAAGGAAAGACATGCAAGGCAGCAACCTACCTAAAGATATGATATACAATATTCCCTCGCTAATCCAGACTATAATCCAGCCCTCACTAACCACCAAAACAAAAAGGAAACGACTATCATACTATTCATAACCGGCCCTATACCCTACTGCAAGACAGCAGCTTACAAGGAGAAAAGTGCTCGAACAATCCGTGTGACAACCCAACTCTAAAAGCACTGAATAACATTATCTAAACATCATTTGATAGCAATTCCAGGTTACCTCCTTATTCATAATTCCATTTCCCGGGCTACCTATCATATTAACTTTAATTCCTGATTTTACACGCTCATCCTCATGTCCAGATCCCGCACATATTCCAGCCCAAGCTATCATTATCAATGCAGCAGCTTTTAAAACAGAATTTAACAATCATATCATACAGGGAATAAGAGGGGTGGGGGGGATAATAACTTAATTCCAGTGCAGAAATATAACGTAATACTAGTGAAGAAATTTAAGCAAGCAAGAGAGGGATAATAACAAGCAAGGAAAAATTAATCTCAAGCATTACAGAAAGAGGAAACACACAGCATCCCCTGCCCCTGGGCCAAACCAGCAACACCAAGCCCGGGAGAAGGGAGTACTCTATGGAATTAAGGAAAGCATACAACATCCCCTTCCCTTGAACTAAAACCTCCAACATCGGGCCCTAGAGAAGGGAGTAATATAATGAAATGCATAAAGTAAATAGCGATCCCTCCCAGAGAAAACCATCTCCACCGAGCCCGAGGGGAGAGCAATAACTTACAGTGTCTGAAGGCATTTCTGGTACGGGAGGATTATCAAAGGTTGAAGTGATACAACCAATCACAACTCATAGGGTTTGATGGGTAGGTTTCGATCAAAGAGAATGTTATAATTTCCAAGCATTCATGCGGAGGGACTATCAAGAGGAATGATGATAATTTTATCCATTTGATTCGAGGGGCTAACAATCGAAGTGTTCCAGCTTCAACAAAGCATATCATGCACGAAGTAATTTCAGAAGATAGACGGAAGCTCAGAAATTTCCTACTTGAATTCGTAGCTGCGACAGAGATGTTCGCAAGACACTGATATCGCCAGGGGAGATGCTGAACCTGATGTGCTGGTCTGCTCGAGGTCGCTTGAGGGGATCTCTGCTCATCCAGGTCCGAATGAAATGAAAGATGAATAGAGGAGAGTCACCCTGAATAAATAAACAATGCACGGAGGAGCTCACCAACCCCACCTATTTCGATGCAAACAGGGGAGACAACTTTGGTGTTTAATTGAACCACGCTGCAACATTAATTTCTCATTAGGTATGGCACTTAACTAACATGGAAGAAAGGAATTAAATGACGAAACCAACAACCCCCAAATCCGTAAGACTGGACTGGGTCAAACCGCCTCCACGGCTGCCCTCGGAAGCCCTCCACGGCGTGGAGGAATTCCCCTCACTGTTTCCAGCCCACCATGGCTCGGACCACGACATGGAGGTTCCACCATCGCCGTTTCCAAATCTCATCACAGCCCGACCTCGCCTCAACTCAACACCACCACGACGACCACCTCGGGCGTTTCAGCCTTCCCTATTTCCCATAGGGAAATCTCCCAAATGCCACACTCATCGAAACGACCTATTATTGAAACGACCGCCACCACGGCGTGGTATTCTCCTATAGACTCTCGATGATACCACGCCCTTCAACATGAGCGTCCCGCCTATCAATTCCCACAAGGAGGCACACCAAACTCAGCCAGCCACCTCGCCCTCCAAAACGGGATTAACCTCAGCGTGGTAACCACGACATGGTCACCCCCAAAACGGGCGTTTCACTCCCCAGGCTTGCCAAGAACTACAACGGCCAGCTCCCATGACCACAGCTCCTAAACGGCCCGGACCACGACCTTCACCATTGGGTACACCAGTCATTTTGGACTCCAGAGAGCCAAAACATCAAAACGGCCAAGCCCCACGCTCACAACTCCTAAACGGCCACCCCCGCGGCCTCTACCACTAGCGTTTTGGACCCCATGGTGCCAAAACTCAACCCTGGCCTTTGAAACACCACGAAACCCCCTCTCAATACCTCTAACTCCTAGGAAACACAAAGGGAAGACCCAAGGAAAATCCGGGCCTTCACACTGGCAAGAAAATTTGTCTTTTGTTTATAAATGTGGATAATTTTTCCCTTAATATACAAAATGTTTCTCTTATAAATAATAGTGTATGGGGAATTTTAATTTACTGAATGGACATGTACTCAAAAATATTTCTGTTTTGTAGTTGTACTATGCTCTTTATTTGAAAGTGTTTATTTTATTTTAGTGCCTGCTGTGATTAATTATTCTAATTGGAATTATTTTATGTATCTGGGGTATGAGTGTCTAGATTCATTAGAAGTCGTGCCTCTTCAATGAAGTCATTACTCTATTTATAGAGAAAGATAATGAGATCCAAAACTTAAGATGGATGGGAAATACTAAATTCAAACTAGAATGAACTGAATTAAGTGGAAGAAAAGTTGGCTTTTGGGTTTTCAAAGAAGCCATTGGTATTCTTAATGTAGCCCAATTTATTGATTGAACAAAGTTGATTGCTCTTTGTTGAGCTTTCATAAAATCTAGGCTTTGTTTTTCAGTGTTATTGAAAAATGCTTATGACACATGTGGCTTGTGGTGAGTGCTTTAAAAAAAAATAGGCATTTGTTTCATTTTTGAAAAGATAATTACATTTTAGCTCTGTTTAACATTGTTCATCAAAAACTTTTTGTTGCACGTACTACTTATGATAAACAGTTTGAAAAAATAAGTCGTGATTGTTCAGTTTCTTAAAAATGGTTAAAATTAAATTTCAGAAGAAAATCACTTAATTAGTTGGCCGAAAAATACTCTTTCAATAAGCAATCTGGAAATACTTAATCGAAACTCTTATCATAAGTTACAGCTCAAATTGTCAAATGGAGCCTTGAAATCCCGAAGAACAGTTATATAAGTAACACAAAAACAATTTTTTAATATGTAACCTTAATACACTTTTTCAGAGACATTTTTAATAAATGATAATTGTTATAAACTTTTTTCTCTTAAAAGTGTTATCAAATGAAACCCTAGTGCTTGCATTTATTGTTGAATGCCTTTCTTCTTAATGAATGGAATAATGTGTTCAAATTAATTTAGGAGGATCTTTAGTCTTGACTGTATAAATGAGTTTGTGTTTCTTCATTGAATACACCCATAAGTTCCCAAAGGCTAAAGGCCAGAAGATCATTCCCATAGAAGTAGTCTTTACTTCTCTCTAAATCAAATGGCTGGTGGATGAGCTATGTTAAATTCATTAATAAAAAACCTATGTTATGGTTAAATTTGAACTTATGGCTTGCAAAATCTTATTATTTTCTGTCGCATTCTGTTTATATTTGTTCACAATTGATACTACAGGTTGTTCATCCTATACATGACCAGATTTTCTATTTGTCAGTGGCCCATAAAAGAAAGCTCAAGGAGGAATTTGGTAGGAATATAATTTTCTTTTGCTGTTTTTTGTTGGATTTACTGGTTCTGTTTTAGTTATGGATCTGTGATATACTGTAGGAATTGAGCCTTGGACATTCGTTCAAAACCTTGGAGAGGCAGTTTTCATTCCAGCTGGCTGTCCTCATCAAGTCAGAAATTTGAAGGTAGTAGTGTTTTGTTTATGCATTTTGTTTTTAAACTCTATTTTGTGCAAGCTTTGTTACTTTTATGCTACAAGAATTGTTGTTAGTTTTAGTAATTCAAAACATTCTGAAGTTCTAATGAACCTTTATTTTTTTTTTGTACAATCTTCTTCATGGATTTGGGTTGCAAGTTTCAGTGCATCATGTAATGTTATGACAGCGGATCATAAATGAAACCCAAAGCTGTTTAATTTGACCATGAAAATGAAGTTGTTGGTCCTTGGGGATGTTGTTGTATTTGTTGTCAATACATGTTAGGTCTAACAATTGATGAACTGCCCTCCATGTTCAAGACATGTACTAATGAGGTGGAAGTGCTGTCTACAACAAATTGAAGAAGTTGAATGGCGTCAAGTATGTGAAGTAGTTGGCCGAAGCAATGTTCTGATATGTTTGAAGGATGATTGTTTCTTCTGTGATAAGTAGCCCCTTCGATGGATTGAGGATGCCCTAGTTCGGCCCAACCGGATCGGGCTACACCAATCCAACAACAATCTCTAGAGTTGTTCCATTCTGATGTGTGTCGCCCCATAGCCAAAAAATCAATCAGTGGAGAAAGTTATTTTCTTACATTCATTGATGTTTTCACATGTATTATGTTCATATCACACAAATCACAGGCATTAGATAGGTTCAAAGAGTTTTAGAAGACTTGCAGAAAAGCAAACATGATTGTCTTGGAAGAGGTTGAGATCAGATGATGACACTGAGTATGCCAACAGACAATTCATTGAATATCTCGAAGGGGTGGGCTTTGATGAAACTTTTGCTCTAGTGACCAGATTTGAGTCCATCAGAATCTTCTTTGCCATAGCAGCTCATAGAAGCTTTAAAATATTTCAAATAGATGTTAAATCAGCTTTTTTGAATGGTGAGTTTAAGGAAGAAGTGTACATGGAACAGCCTGAAGGCTTGATGGTTCAGATGGCAGCAGAGTATGTAAGTTGAAGAAAACTCCCTATGGTTTGAAGTTGGCTCCAAGAGCTTGGTATTTTAAGCTTGACGAGCATTTAAAAAGCACGAAGTTTCAGAAAGGGTAGGTGGATAACAATCTATATGAGAGAAAAACCAACACCACACTGGTCTTTGTTATTGTGTATGTTGTTGGTATAATATTTGTTAGTAATGAAAAGAAAGCTTATGTGTCAAGTTCTGAAGGCACACAAAAGAAAGGTTTGACATGTCAATGCCGATAGAAATGAGATTCTTCTTATGGGTATAGATTGTGCAAACAATAGTTTATATTTTTGTCTCATAAGAAAAATATGCAAAGGAGCTCTTGAAAAAGTTTGACCTGCAGGAAGCTAGATGAGTGTGCACGCCAATTCAGGTAGGCACAAAGTCAAGCAAGGATGATGGACAAACTGTTAACGCGAAGCACTTCAGAAGTTTGGTTGGAAGTCTTATGCACTTGATGACATCAAGACCTGACATTGTATATGTTGTCACATTTTGTGCTCGGTATCAATTCAATCCAAAGGAAACACCTCTTTTGGCAGCAAAAAGGATCTTGAGATGTATCTCAAAACTCCCAATTATGGACTGATGTATAAGCGGAACTAAAAATTTTAAGATGGATATATGGGCATACTAAGATGAATAGGATTAGAAATGAATGTATTTGAGAGAAAATTGGACTGACTCCAATTGACGAAAAGATGATTGAGACTAGATTAAGATGATTTTGACATGTTAGAAGAAGACTGAGTGATGCACTTGTTAATAGGGTAAACTTAACAATTAAAAGAGGTAGAAGGACCCAAAAAATTATTCAAGCTGGTCTTGTTCTAAAAGATTTCAATGAAAATATGGTTTTCAATAAAGCTAATTAGCGACGTTTGATCCATGTAGCAGACCCCATTTATTAAAGCTTGTTTGTTGTTATTTTTTGTTGTTGTGTAATAAGATAAGTGAGTTGTAACTAAAGGGATTTACTGATGCTAACTGGGCATGGGCGGTTGATGACAGAAAATCCACATCTAGTGGGGTATTTTTCATTGGAAAAAACTGTGTTTCTTAACATTCAAATAAGCAAATATCAGTGACACTAAGCTTTACTGAGGCTGAATATGTGGCTGCATCACAAGCACCTACACAAATATGGATGAAGACACAACTGAAAGACTTGAGTGTTGAATCAACTTATCCTTTGATTATAGGCTGTGGCAATCAGAGTGCCATAAACCTATCCAAAAATCCGGTGCAACACTCCATGTCAAAGTACATTGAGATAAAATATCACTTTTTGAGGGAGAAGATTGAAGAGGGTATTTGAATTTGTTCCCTTTAAAGAACAAAATGCTGATGTTCTAACTAAACCTTTCACAACTGAACATTTTGAGAAGCTAAGGCTGCAAATGGGAGTGCAACCCACCCCCTCTCATTGAGGCATTTTATTTGAGTTTCTTCCTCCACCCTTGTTAACATTCTTGAGGAGATGCTCTTTTGCAGTGGGAGAAAATTGATTCCTCAATTTGCGAGTTGTTTTAATGTGTGTGCTGAGCTGTGCAAGAAAGAATCTGGGAAATCTTTTACTAGTTGTGTATGCATGAAGTATTGACAAAGTTGAGCGGTGTGGTTTTATGGACAACATTGATGATTGATTTAATCACTCTTGTTTTCTACAAAGAGCTAGCTCATGTAGACCTAGAGTTGATTGATTCATTTGCTATCAGTAGGTTATGTTGATCCCTAACAATTACTCTCTTTGTTTTTATTGTCAAGAAAGGGGGGAGAAGTATGTGGTATTGACAACAATTCCAAATGGGGGAATTGTTGGTCCTTGAGGTTGGTGTTGTATTTGTTGTCAATACATGTTAGGACTGACAATTGATGAACTGCTCTCCATGTTAGGACTGACGATTGTTGCTCCTTGTGTTATATCATATTCCTAATGCTGAACCTTTGGAACCGATGGAACCAAAAAGTAAAATATGTTTTTTTTTTGTATTTTTAAAATGACAATACAATTTTAGAGATGGACCCAATACCCAAGTGGGGTCCTAGGGAATGGTTTGAAATCAATGAATAATGCTCTGCATTTTCTGTGTTTTGTTGTTTTTTTAATGATCAACTATTAAATTATGAATTTATTTTGACGAAATATGATAAACTGACTTAAAATATGGTTAAAAATTAATGTTTAACTACTAAAGTTGGATAGATGCTATCTTTTTTTTTTCATATATATAAATTAGAATATATTAATCTAATCATAACCAGTCTGACCATGGTTCAAATTTATAGTTAATTTTTAACCATATTTTTAAGTCACTTTATCATATTTAATCAAAATAAATTCCTAATTTAATGCAAGCAATCAAACACTACAATCTTGATTCTTAGACAACATTTAATCCAAATTCAACATGTTTTCACCTTCCAAGTGACTTCTAATCTCGTCATCCCAAGCTAATGTATAAAAATGAAAAATTGAAAATCATTCAAACCAGTTGAACCGCTGATTTACTAGTTGAAAATGAGTTTTACTGGTTCTCCTTTTCACTGGTTTTCTGGTTCAGCCAGGTTGGTCCGGTATTGATGATATTGGTTCAACCAGGTTGGTCCTGTTTTTGAAAATAATTTGCACTTCCATTTTTAATTCAAGTTTCCATGGTTTCATTGTCCTTTCTATTTAATGTAAGCTGTGCAAAACCTTCTATAAATTCTACTGAATATCGGTAAACATATGCATTTAGCAATTGGCGGGACTGGAGTAAATATATATATATATATATATATTTGGCACAAATGAACTAGAATGACCTATGATATTAAAACCTGTTATTCTAAAGGGTTTTTTGTACATGGGCCCTCCCTGTTTTTTCTTAGTAATTTGATTGACATTCTAAAATGTACATTTTTGGCAGCTTGTTCAATGTTAAATGTCTTCTGAATTTTGTTTTTGTAATGATGGTTATCTTGCTACCTTTCTGTTTTTTAATTTTTCCCCCTTCCCTTAGTCTTGCATTAAGGTTGCATCTGACTTCGTGTCACCTGAAAATGTTGGTGAATGCATCCGCATCACGGAGGAGTTCCGGGCACTTCCTCAAAATCACATTGCCAAGGAGGACAAGTTAGAGGTACAAGATATTGATTTTGTCTCTTATGGTAATTCAACTTTTATTCTTGATTTGTGGTGCGCTTGAAATGTTTTCCCCCCTTGTAATGTATTAATTTCCTCAGTAGTATGCAACATCTAAGTTTTGCTTAATCCAAGCAGGTGAAAAAAATGCTTGTCCATGCGATGAACAACACGACGATGTTTTTAAAGGATCCCAAGTGAGTGTTAGAATGCTAATAAACGTTTCGTTCTCATTTTTGTTTTTGTTTTTGCAAATGCGAATACATTTGAAATGAAATTGCATATGGTTTGTTATAAAATCTCGAAAGATTATCCAAAGTCAGGAAAGCTGGTTTAATAAATTTTGGCAATAGGCTCTTAATATTTTGAAGTGCAGTCATACTTTTGTGTAACGGAATTGAAATTGATTTGGTATGGTCAGGGGAAAATCGGGCGGGGAAGATGACGGCTTGGGCAAAGGACAGGGCGGGAAAGCAAAGGGGAAGCGCAAGTGAAATGCCGAGGCGTGTCTTTTGGATGGTTGGGTGCTGCCGCGAGTGCATCTTTTTGTTTTTTTTGTTTTTTAGTCCCCGGTGTGCGTGACATCTCCCTCCCACTCATCTAATGTACATTTATTATCGGCAACCTAAAACATATGCCCATATGAATGACTTCGTGTACAACTACCTTTTTATTTCATTTCATTTTACATGATTTATCTACGTATATAATTAATTTATTATCTTTAATCGTTTTTGTTCAAATAATTTATATAATCATATTGAGAAACATTTTATGTTATGTTGAAATATTATTTTTTATCAATGTTCAATTTTTGATTATAATGAAAATTTTGAATTAGTAGCAACTCCAGGATTAAAAACGTTAGAAACCATGATCATGGTACGAACCTTGAGATGGTTTGTAAGCCACAATGGGCTGAGAGAATAAAATTGTAATCCCCATGAAAGTGTCAAATGTCAAACCTTATCTCTTTACTTTGTATGTCACAGCTGATGAGACAAATGTGACTTCTGATAGAATTAAGAAGATGGTTATTGAAAAGGTTATGTGGTGATTATCCATCGGTACACATGGTGACCATCCAATTGAGCATCATGGAGATGGTTTTGGAGAAAGTAGCATATGTGGGCACATGGTGACATTTCATTGGAGAATCGTATTTGCAAAATCTTTTATAAAGTATTTGGACTAAATATGCATTGTGGAGCATCGTGACAGTGTCGGCATATAGATCAGAAGAATCTCGTTTATATAAAGTTGTAGTCGTTGTCATCGTCCATGATAAAGTATGTCGGGACAATCGTGTGCTGGCGTGCCATGTAAACTTTTGATAAAGCTACTTTATTAAAAGCAGTAGCCGCCATTGTTTGCTTTGGTCTTGAGTAAAGTAGCCGCCATTGTTTGCTTTGGTCTTGAGTAAAATAGTCAAGCCCATGTGAAAGAATAAGGTTGAGACACATGTCACTCCCATTGACTCTTTGGATTGCGACCATATCAACTCGTCGATTTGAGTTAGCTTTGCGTGGCTTTAAATATTGTAATTCGAGTAGAGGGACTCAACCTTTGGGAGAGGAATCCTTCTGCTCTTTGTTCCATCAATTTAAAAGTAATGCAGTGTTTGATCCATTTCTCTTTTCTTCATCTTCTTCATTATTCAAGACAGGTCCATAACCCACAAGTTGTTAACATTGCACTTCTGTTTGTGCACATAATCTCCTTCGTGGTTGCAACTCCTTTGTGGTTGTATCCTTGGTATCAAAGCCACAACTACAGTGTAAACTTTCATGCCTTCCCACTGAAGGCATAGGCCGCTAGATATCCCTCTAATATCTCTATACTTGGTCGATACAAAGTATGTTATGCGGTTGCCTCTCTTTGAGCAACCTCCACATAAAAAATCTTGTGACTAGATGTTCTTATGGATGAATTTCCTTTGTGATTTCTCTGTGAGCGATGTTAGGACTGTATCTAGGTTGTAAGCCGAGGGTTAATGCAATTATTGCCATCCGCGAGGTGACCCAGAGTGGTACAAGTGCCGAAGACCTATCTCTTGTCCGAGTCTGAATTCCTGCAGTGGATAACGTTGCTTGTTGAGTTGGCCATGGTAGGCATGATGTCGTTGGCATTCCCTGAAGTTGTAAAGAATTCATTACAAACAAGATTAACTTAGTAGGACAAGAGAAGCCCTGAAAAGTCCTGAAGGAGCCTATGCTTTCCTAGTCCTTTTCTCTTCATCACTTTCTAGGTAATCCTTTGTGAATCTATACCCTTTTACATTCCCAACAAATAGAAAGCAAAGGTGCCCAAACGGCGTGTTGTATTGCAGCCAAAGTGGGAGGTACTCCATCTACCCATTGAAAACAAATTTCTTAAGCCTCGTTCTTGTTTCAGTAATTCCTCTTAAAAAACCCATCTTCGAGGATAACAAGCCTTTATAAGATTGATTATCTTCAAGATAACAAAATTCATGTTGCAAGCCTTCCTCTCTTGAATCCTTTCCATAGATTTGATAGACCTTTTGGTCTTCCTGCCTTTCACAAGCTCAAACAAACCCTATACTCTTCTAAATCTCCAAAAGAGCAGATTGGAGTTACTACCTTGAAGTAGTGTCTTATTTTGGCAGCAAAAGCAAAACAGATGATTCCTCTACCCCTGGAGGCATCATATGTTCTGAGATGGATATCTATGGGTTTCACACATATTCATTATAAAGCATTCAGAATTGCTCTTACCCTTCATAGACATAAGGGGCTTCCAGTTGTTGCAAGGCCTGCCCTGCTTGATACTCGTTACAAGCGGTATGAGCATGCTTACACAATGACTGTGCAAATCACACCGAATGTTGACACAATTTTCATCACGCTCCATCTATATTATAAGCTTCTTAAGGAATATCCACACATTGTGGATAATTTACAAGTTCAATTATAGATCATTGGAGCTACTCTAAGCGAAGACACCTATATTGCTACTTTAGATCACCATACAACATTTAGAGTCCATAACCACAACATGGATCTAAATGTTACCAAAAACATGGAAGAAGCATTGTATCTCCAAGTCAAAGTTGAGCATAGCCATCCATGCACTCATACTCCAAAGCAGATTCCATGGCATAAGCTGCGAAATATCCTTCCAGACGCATGAATCTCCCACTATGAGAAGTCAAGAGAAGAGAGCTAGTTGATCCATTCAACCAAACCTTCCTTCTCATGAAAGAAAGATGGAAGCATTGAAATAAATTTTTAAAAGGGATCTCATGAAATTCTAGAACATATTTATAGAATCAATTTCATTAAAGAACATTTGCAGGATATCCATATTTCTGAGCCCAACGTACTAATCAAATCCTTTCAGGAGGATGGAAAAGCAGTCTATCACTTTAAAGATTGAGATCCCACCTTCTTTGATCTATGCACTTGTATTGATTGCTTAAAATATGAAAGTGAAGATGATGAGCCAAAGAAAAGGAAAATAAATTCTTCTCGTAATGCGCTCAAAGAAAGATATAAAGATGGATACCCTATTATTGATCTTCTTGGATAATCCTTAGGTAAGATTTCAATTTATATATTCTTTACTTCGGAAAACTTACTGCCTTCCTTGCAAAGATAAACATGTTCCAACCTGGTGGATTTCTTGATCGAGAATTTGAAAATGAAAATTATTCACACTCATAGAAGATTAAGACTCTAATGACTAGTCAACCTGAAAAATTAAACAGATCCTTGTCCCCAATTGAAGTAGCTTTGAACTGGAAATCAGACAATGCCTTGATACAAAATGCTTTCTTACAAGAAATCATAGAAGGCCAGAAAAAGTTCCTCAAAGGTATTAAATCTTACTTGGCTAACAAAAATCTTCTAAGTGGTGAACTCAAGTGCAAGATTAAGACCATGCATTAGGATCTTATCCAGTTCACTTTTACTACAAGCCTTAACAATCCTTATCTTGCCCAAAAGGAAACTAAGCTAAAACATATTAAGGAACAACTTCATGTCATCCAGATATAGCCTTAATGGAATCCATATTCCAAACCTTTATCAAAATCTCATCCAACCATTTTCCCCAACTATTCTTAGCCATTACCCACCTTATAATCCAATGAACCAAATCCCTTTGATAATGCTTCTTTCCTTCCACGACAAGATCACTTTCTTTAACTAGTTCATGATCTAGAAAAGGGAAAAGCACCAAGGTGTACTAAATCACCTTCACCACCCACTCAATAATCTCCCCACTCACTATCTCTACCCCTTCCTAGTCTCTCCCATATTTACCTAAGTTTTTAGGGTTGAAGCGGCCGCTTATAGTGTAGCTTGGGTTGTCGAATCCTCAGAGACCTAAGAAGAAACCTATAGACACGTACATTCTATGGATTTTTTTGGCTAAGAAGTGGTCAACTTTGGTTTGTCTTGAGATGGTTTAAATAAGCACTAAGAGATCTATGTGAATTCAAATTATGAGAAAGGGTTGATCATAGGTTATTACAAGGGTTGGATTGGATGAAATTTCTTTTTAATGATTTCAATTTCTTAGACTCAAGAGTGATTCATTTAAAGAGATCAAAACAACTTTGTAACTTATTGGTTTAATAACAACACAAACCTAATGTTAATTACTTATATACTTAGAGGATCATTTTTATTAAGCACTCCAAGGTAAAGGTTCTTATTAGCACTTGAAGTGTGTGACCTTAAAATTCAGTAAGGATGAAGTAGTAGTAAAATCATTATAGTAACTCTGGATTTGCTGTGTAACACTTTAGAATATTCCTAGAATTTTTTTTCGGAGCCAGGAGCTAAGACGACACGTGGTTCTGAGGCCCGATGAGTCCGTAATTAATTTTATAAAAATATTAAATATATTTTTATTACGTGTGCACAGTTTTCCTAAAAAAGTGGAATATCTATAAACAGTTGATTAGATTAGAAATCTGAGACCACGGTTGAATCCGAAACGTGGATTTTACCCTAGGCGCAGCCTAAAGTTCGTTGGTACGAGACGTTCAGATGGGGCAGCCGTTGGTGGGTGTATTGAATAAATAAATAAATAAATTTAATTTAATTAATAATAACCATAACCCAAATAACTCATAGGCGGAGACTCGGATCAGAAATCTAAGACCACCATTGAGTTTGTAATGTGGTGTTTTCCCTAAGAGTGGCTTAAAGTTGGTTGGTGTGGGATGTTTGGATGAGACAACTGTTGGCGGGTGCATTTAGTTAAAATAAATATTTTATTTATTTATTTTAAATTAAATGACCTAAACTGTTTTCCTCTATAAATAAGCTGTTATGCCAAATCGCCAGGGCTAGCCTCTTAACCCTGGGATTGTTGAGAAGGTCTTCCACCCCTTCTACATTGGCAGATTGAGACCGGATGATGACCAGTGATCGGATCAAGGTGAATCGACAGACGACAGATGCAACAGATTATCTTCATCGCTAACAGATGCATTCTTCACCAAAGATCGATCCATAATTGAGGTAGGACGCGTCAACTGTGGTTTCTTTCCCTTTAGATTAAAAGATTGAGCACGATCAATTCTCTCTATTTGATCTACGTTAATTTGAGCCTTTACATGAGCTCATGTGTCAAAATAAATTATCCTTCCAATTTATTTCTTATTATGTCATGTTTCTCACCCTAATTTCCCCACTATGAAATCGTTGGCCAATAACGCTTGGTCAACAATGCTTATCACCTTTGTTATTGATTTTTTCCCCCCGCCGTTCTTCGTGTTCTTTATTGTTAGACCACAGAGTCACGATTTGAATTTGTCAGAGCGAGTTCGAATGAGGTCGAACCCCTGGATTCGTTGCAGTGGCACGAACGACATGCAAATCAACGGTTTGAGGACGGATTGATAAACGAGCAGGATGTTGTTTGGTGAACGGATCAGATCAGCACTGCGGGTGCATGTTTGTGATTGGAGGTGGTTCAGGATTAGATCGATGATCTACATTTCCTTGATTATCGCGTGGTGATGACGTGTGGTGTGATGGGATTGATTCCAAGCAGAGGCCATGCGTGAAGTCTCATGGTGAAGGTTGTTTGGCGTTGGCGTGGTGGTTACCAGACTCGAATCCCCGATAAGGTGGTCAGACATGGTCAACACATCGAGCATTAAATAATAATAATAATAATAATAACAATAATAACAATAATAATAATGGTGATGAGTTGATAAAATTAAATGAGGATTTGTTATAATAATAATAATAACAACAACAACAACAACAACAACAACAACAATAATAATAATAATAATGGTGATACAAAAATGCGTGTGAGGGGTTAATGAAATTAAATGGATTTAGTTCATTGGAGGAAGTTATGTTCATTTATTATTATTATTATTATTATTATTATTATTATTATTATTATTATTATTAATCACTACCACATATCTGGGCAAGGGATGCGTCGATTTTTATCAACGCTAAGCAGAAAACGTTGATAAAAGCCAGACCTTTATTAGCGTTAGCTAAAGTGCTGATAAATGTTACGATTATCAGTGCTAAAACTAGCAATGATAAAGGTTTTTAGGATTTTTTTATTAATTTATATAAAATGATTATACTTATATTAAAAAATAATGTTTATTTATATACATTAATTAAAAAACACATTTTTATAATTAATATAAATATGATATATTATAATATATATTTTTTTAATAATTCACACACATATATATAATGTTTCAAAAACTGTATTTATAAGTTTATAAATAAATAGATATATATTTAAATAATTATATTTTTTTAAATGATAAATATATTTATTATATTTATAATTATATATAAACAATTTTTAAATATATTTATTTATAATTATAAATATAAATAAATAAATATATTTAAATAAATACATGTCTTTAATGTATATATCATTAGATAATGATGATATTAATTTTCGTTATTTATGTTTATATATTGATGCGTGTATAATTGATCCTATATGATCATAAAGTTTATTTGTGGACATGATTGTGACTTATGTTCTAAATGTTAAGATTACCAATACTATGATGATGCACACATGCATATGTTATGTATTCATCATTACGAACGCTCATTTATCAAGTGAAACCTATATGATTCATTCATGTTATACCCATGAACTTATGATGTTCTCATAAATACTTATAAAATTACAATAAATATATTTAAATAATAAATATATTTATTAAATTTATAATGATAAAATTTAAATTATATAGAAATACTTTTTAAATTTATTTATTTGTAATTATTATTATAACTATATATATATATGTATTTAAATAATTATAAAATTACAATAAATACATTTATTATAATTATATATATATATATATATATTAATACACATACACACACATATATTAATATATTTATAATTATATACAAATATTTATAAATATATTTATTTATAATTATAATTATAAATATACGTATATATATATATTTAATTAATTATAAAATTATAATAAATATAAATATATTTATAATAATAATAATTATATATATATAATTATAGAAATATATTTATAAATATATAAAAATATTTATAATTATAAATATAAATAATATACATATGTGTGTAAAATATTATAAAATTATAATAAATATATTTATTATATTTATAATTATAATTATAAATAAATATATATTTCTTTATAATCATAAATATAAATAAATAAATATATATTTAAATACTTATGAAATTGAAATAAATATATTAATTATATATATATTTTATAATTTCATAAGTATTTAAATAAATATATTTATTTATATTTACGGCTATAAATAAATATATATTTATTTATAATTATAATTATAAATAAAATAAATATATTTATTATAATTTTATAATTATAAATAATTTATTAATATTAAGTCTTTATCAGTGTTTTTTAGCACTGATAAAGATAACCCTTTATCAGCGCTATATTTTTAGCGCTGATAAAGGAATGTTTTATCAGCGCTTTATATTTTAGCATTGGTAAAAACATCTTTTATCAGTGCTTTTCAAAAAGCGCTGATAAAATCGTTTCACGTTTTTATAAATGGAACCCTAGCAGATCCCCTTATCGCTCGAGCCACAAGCTTTTGCGGAAGTCGAGCTCTGCCTCTGCTGTCATCGTCGCCTCCGCCTCCGCCTCCTCAACCTTCACCTCTGTTGCCCCCGCCTCCACTATCCCCACCTCCACCTATTCCGCCTCCACCTTTGACTCTGCCTCCACCACCTCCGCCTCCACTGTCCCCACATCCCCTACCCCCGTCGTCATTGCCGCCCCCGCCGCCGCCTCCGCTGCCCCCACTATTCCTACCACCAAACCATAAGCTCCAAATAGTCTAAATTATTTGTGCATATAGATTTATATTATTCTCGCAATCACTGATATTGGGAGAGATATAATCCATAGTTTCTAGGAAAATAGAGGTATTTGATCTAGATTTTAGGTTGAGATTTCACTATTGATTAATTCTCTTTTTTCTTAGACTTATAATTGTGTCTCATTTACGATTATTGGTTAATTAAATACTTCTCACAATGATTTATGGTAGTGTTAAATTTTTAACTAGAATAAGATTCTATGTGGTCATATGATTGGACTCTTTAAAATTTTACATCCAAATGTGTAGGAAGGTGAACAAAATCTAGATATTTGGAGGATCATAGATTATGAATGAAAGGAGGATATATTGTATCTATCTCTTATGGTTATTGATTTTTATGGATGTAAGAATTGTGAAAAAAATCCAATTGGAGAAAATTATTTTTCTATTAGGTTGTATATGGTATTTGTTGAAAATCATTGATGATGTTTGATATTATTGAACATTGTTGAAGAATAATTGATGATGAATGATTTTATTGGATACCGAATGATTTATGCAAATATATTCATTCATTGAAATAGGATTCATGTCAATGATAATGTTTCCCAGAGGTTTCTATATTTTTTTATCATGATTTGGGTTTTTAAAGAGTTGGTGGGGTTTTAGAATGAGTTGGAGATTTCTAAGAAGCACTATAGTCATCTCCATATCATGGTGGATTTAAACACCCTATATAACTTCCAATGAAGTGCAATTACCTATGTATTCAGATCACCCTTGATAAGATCTTCAAAATAATTGTCCATCCTGTGAACTTGAACTATTATATTCCCCTTGTGTATGATCTCAATCTATGCATGTGTTCCATTTCTTAGAACCATATGCGGCCAGATTCATGTTTCTATGAGATATATATTGATTTCTTGATTTCATATCTTTGGCCTGAACTTAAATTTCACTTTTATACTATTTTCCCCAATCATTTGAACTTTAATAGTACATTATATACCAATTCATGCAAGTTTTTCTATAATATCCTATTTTGGTACTTAAAATCTTATTTTGTGTTTTGAAAAGAGTATTTTTGAATGGAAAATGCGATTTTATTGAGTGAGTTTATTTTAAAACAAAATTTGGGAGGGAATGAAAAGTATTTTAATGGTTGTGAAATGTTTTAAATATGGGTTATCTTCTCTTTTAATTTTTACACGGAATTTTTGGTATTGAAATTAAAAGGTGATTTTGAGAAATGCATTAATTTTTGAAACCATGTGTGAAGATTTCCATGTAAGAAGGAATTTATTTAATTTAAAATGTTTGATATGTGGTTGATTTAATTATGAAAAACTAGAGAACATTTTTGGAATTTGTGGAAATGATTTAACATGAAAAAAATGGATTTAATTTTTAATAATTTGGATTGTTTTCATTGTGTTCATGTATTTGTGAAAGAGTGTTTGGAACTGATTGGCTTATTTTAAAAAGGGTGTATTATTTTAAAAAGGAATTTGTGTAAATGGTTGTTTTTTTAATGGGATTTCAAGTGTGATTTTATAAATAGTTTTCAAAGGACATCTAAAAGGTAGTTTTTCCATAATCTTATAAGTTTTAGATTTTTATATAATTAGGAAAACCATTACATTATATAGGGAAGACAAGTAGATAGAAAATAACACCATGACAAGGTCATGTTACTAACTCTATACAACCCATAAGATATCAATTACGACCTCACTCCTACAAAAGGTGAATTAATGTTTAACCCCATAATAACTCCTAAACCTACTTTTCATCCAACATCACTTATATGGTTTAAATTAGGGGATTACTCTACAATTACATCTTCTTTATGGTTTGGTGTTAGCTTCTAATAGGATGAGTCTCAGGAAAAAAATGCAATAATAACTATCATTCAAATGTTGAGTTCCTCTTATTTAAAAGGACCCTTTTGTGTATTTATTTTTTAAAATATTAATATTACTGAATCAAATAGGATAGATATTAATAAATAATAGATGGATTCCAATCATCTGACAAAATAGTATAAAGATGGAGTGAATGGGTTCATCAAGTTTGCAAAAGATCATGCATATGACCCTTCTCAAATCCTTTGTCTGTGTTTACGTTGTTGTTATTCAATACTAATTAGTCCAGAGGAGTTGGAAGAACACTTGATCTATCACGGAATAGATCAAAGTTATAAATGTTGGAATAAACACAAGGAAACAAAGAATGTAGCTAGTGGATGAGATAACACTGCATTTTATAGATCATCTTATATAATTACAAGTGTGGGAAATGAAGAAGACCATATCGAGGACATGATTATAGATGTGAATGATAATGAAGATCTTATTGAGAAAATTAAAAGGATAGTTGAATATGAACTTTTTGATTACCCAAAATTGTTTGAGAAGTTAAAGAGTTATAAAAAGATTCCATTGTATGCTGGTTTCACTAAATATACAACATTTTCAGGCATACTAAAGCTGTATAATTTGAAAGTAGGAAACAAATGGAGTGATACCAGTTTACGGAACAACTTGTTCTCTTAAATAACATGCTCCCAAAAGATAATGAGATCCCGAGATGAACATAAAATTCCAAATGAATGATATGCTTGATGGGTATGATCTCTAAAAGAATACACGCCTGCCTGAATGACTATATACTATTTCTTAAGGACCAAAAATCACTTATAGAATGCCCAAAGTGCGGTTTTTCTCAATACAAGAAAGATGAATCTGGTCATATGAAAGTTGTATGGTACTTTCCAATAATTCCAAGGTTTAGGAACCTATATGGAAGTGAGGAGATTGCAGGGCAATTGATGTGGCACATGGATACAAGAAATAAAGATAGGAAACTACATCACCCAACATACTCTCCTCAATGGAAGAGAATTGATCATGAGCATCCTAAATTTGGAAACGAGTCAAGAAACCTTCATCTTGCGTTATCTATAGATGGAGTGAATCCTTTTAGTTTTCAAAGAAGCACTCACAACACATGGACGGTTATGTTGGTAAATTATAACTTTACAATGTGGTTATGCATAAAACTAAAACAAATCATGTTAGTTATGCTTATATCAAGACCAAAACAACCAGGTATTGATATTTATGTTTATTTAGCTCTATTGATGAGGATTTGAAATTATTGTGGGATTTATGTGTTACATTGTATGATGCTTACAGAAATTAAGATTTCACATTGAGAGCCATGTTGTATGGGATGATAAATGAATTTCCTTCTTATGGAAATTTGTCAAGATATAACATTAAAGGAACTCAAGGGTGTATTGTTTGCAAACAAGGTACACAGTCAATTAGGTTAAAATATTCATAAAAAATCATGTTTTTAGGATATCACAGATTTCTACCCTAACGACATAAGTAACGATCTTAGACGACATCATTAGATGGAAGTTCAGAAGAACGCACATCACCATCTCCATTAACAGGAGATCAACTATTTTAGAAAGTAAAAGATGTGGAAACTGCTTTTAATAAACCATTTTTGAAAAACCTTATGAAAATCAGTTGGAAAAAGAGATCAGTTTTTTTTGAATTTCCATACTGGAATTGTTTGTACGTCAGAAATTTTCTTGATGTTATGCATATTGAAAAAAATGTATGTGGTGGTGTCATCAACATGTTCCTAAATGCAATAAAAAAACAAAGGATGTAATTAAGTCTAGGTTGGGCATGGTTGACATGGGAATACGAAAAGAGTTGGCACCTGTGAAGGGTGAAAAATGAACTTTTTTTCCTCCAGCTGCTTATACTCTTTCTAGGTAGGAGATATATTAGTTTTACAACTTCTTGAATGACATAAAGGTTCTAGAGGGTTATTAATCGAATATCAAGAACATTGTTTCAATAACTAATTTAAAGTTAAAGGGTCTGAAATTACATAACTGCCATGTTTTGATACATGATTTAATTTCTATAGATTTATGTTGCATTTTTTCCAAGAATTTCCATCATACATTATCTAAGATTTGTTTCTTATTCAAAGCTATATGCAACAAAGTTATAGACCCGATGAAATTGTCAACTATGGAAAGAGAAATTACCATCATATTATGTGAATTGGTAATATTCTTCCTGCCAACATTATTTGATATGATATTTCATTTGATGGTTCACTTGGTGAGAGATATTAGACTATGTGGTATTGTACACTATAGATGGATGTACCCCATTGAACAGTATATAAAGATTTTGAAAGGGTGTGTCAAAAATCAAATTAGATCAGATGGTTGTATTGTAGAGCACTGTATTGATGAGGAAGTCATTAAATTATTTACCAAATACTTGTCTAGTGTGGAAAGCATTGGTCTATTGAAATCTCTTCACACTAGGCAGCTTGTGGGTGGAGGAATTTCTAGATGAGATATTGTCACAATCAATATTATAGATTGGGAGGAGGCCCACCTTTACATTTTGTATAACAGTTTAGAGGTTTCCCCATATGTTTAAACCCACAAAGAAATTCTTAGGAATTTGAATCCATCAAGGGTTGAAAGATGGATATCAAATACACATAATAAACGGATTATAGGATGGTTTTGAGACCATATTTTTAAGGAGTCAGATGAAAATCCAAATCTAATTTCAGAATGACTTTGATGGATAGTCGGAGGACCAAGTGTATATGTATTATCTTACAATGGTTATGTAATTAATGTTTATACGTTCTATACAAATGAATATGATGAAGACAGTACCATGAAAAATAGTGTAGTTACACTTGTAGCTAAAGCAATGCATGTTTATGGTACTAAGGACAAAAATCCAATTTATGTGAATATATGTGTTGATAACAGGAGTGCTGTTAAAATAGATGAATTGGGATTCATGAAAGTTGATTTTAGTAAGGAAGGCTACAAAGACAAACTGTTTATAATGGAATCATATAAAATACAAGTATTTTATGTTCTAGATCCCATAAATTGAAAGTGGTCAATTGTTCTGTTATCGACCAAAATCACTGAAGGGTCAGATGAAAATTCAACTGAGGATGACCCTTTCATTGGAACATCAAAATAATTTAGCATCAGTCCCAATGTAGAAAATGTTTTGTATATCATAGGAGTCCATAATGAAGGGATTTGGATAGTCGATAGAGGGGTCAAATCCCTTCAACATTTAAAAAATAGAGAGTTTAATAATCAAATTATATATTTTTTGTAATATACATCATGTTACCTCATGTTATTATCTGTTTGCTGCTGTATTCATGTTCTATAAATTAAATGTTAAACCAATTCTATATATAATGACTTATACACATGTTGGTGCTCTCAATCCCAAGGCACAATAGGTCTCTCAACTTGTTTTTGCTCATAGTGTAGAGGTACAACAATCTTCTGCATGTGCCGATGCTCCTAATCCTGAGGAACAATAGGTTTATCAACTTGTTGCTGCTCCCAGTATAGAGGTATAATGACCATCTACACATGATGATGCTACCACTATATAGGAACATATTGATGATGTTGAATATTAGGAAATGGTAGGTGATGAAGGACTGACGACGGAGAAAAAATAGGAACATTGTAGTTTGATGGTGTTATAAAAAACCATTAAGGAGAAAATCAAAGGCATCAAATACAAGTTTGGATGGAATGTACGAGGCTATTATGTTAACCCTAACAAGACCATATTCAATAGTTACATTGGAATCATCACTTGACAATGCATGCTGATTGATGTGGATTTGTGGAACTATGTTATGCCCACACTTAAGAAACTAATGTGGGAAGAGATCACAATAAAATTATGATATCATTTCTTTATTTTTCTAAAAAATAAAATAATGAAACATTGAATTACTCTTCATCATACCTTATAGAGTGCATTTATAGTAGATAAATCCCATAATAAATATGTATTATTGCTTGCTAGAAGGATTCACATATAATTTATCACAATTCTAATGAGGCATTATCTTAAATATGTTGAAGGAAAAATAAACCCGCACCCACCACTTATCTATGAACACCTGATAACCCAAAAAGCATGAGATGCATTTACTGGTCGTCATGTGGATGTGTCTTTTCAGGTACATTGAGTCCAATAATATATTGTTTGACTATACTTATATTCATCACTTTGATTGACAATTTTTTATTTATGAAATAGCAACTGAGTGCTGAAAATAAGGAACAAGCAACAAAACTAACGTACCCCTATTGTAAATCAAGGATGGGGTACGCTTCACTTGAAAAAAAGTTGGTATGTATTTTAAATCTACTATAATACTTTTATGTGACATGAAACAACACCAAAATTTTGTTCCTCTATTTATATGCATATTAAAGAGACCAAATCCAAAGCCACTTCCATCCCACACCATTTTCTATAGAAGGAGGGATTTGTAAATAAATATGGTATACTAATAGATGAAAACACACAAAAAGTGTGGGAAACATGTGTAAGTATGACATAATAAAATTTTGTTTTGTTTTAAATCACTATTAAATAACAATGATTACTTATTTTCCTATATTTTCTATCCAATATAGTCATAGGAATCAGAAATGCCTGTACCAGATGAAAACATACTATCAGTGGCCTTGAAGCGGTAAGAATAGTTTGGCCGCATCAGAGGTGTGGGTTTTAGGGTGAGACCCAAACATATTTTGAGAAAAAACAAGAGGAGGATCAAAGTAAAGAAATAAAACAAATGAAAGAAAGACTAGATACCCTTAAAGAACAATTCCAATGGTAGAGAGAGATGCTAACAACTTTTATGGGGGGGGAGCAAAGAGAAGGAACAACTCAAGAACAACCATTGTCTGACGACCCCCACCCCCACCAGCTTTGAAGTGATCCATTCTCCTCAAAGAGATGTATTAGATGAGGTAATCAATTTTCTAATAATTGTTTATATGAAATGTGAATCAGATAAACATGGATACCTTTCCTATACTGATAATATACAGGATGATAATAAATGTGATTTATATCTATCAACACCCACCCATTTCTTCACAGTGAGGGATACAATGTTCAATATTCAAAACAACATGTAACACAACAAACCACTTACAACAGGTCATGTGAGAGTGTCAATTAGCGTAGCCCATGATCCAAGTGCTAAGATACTTATTCCAATTTATGAGGAAGATATTCATAAGGTTAAAAAATCTATTGGTACATTCATCTCATGGTCATCACATCTTGTAAAAAAACATGTCGACAAAGAGGTATTCATTTCCAATTTATTTTTCAAGCTAAACCAATAACAGTTAATGAAAAAAGGTCTGAACCGATGAATGTTATTATATACAGAAAAAAGGGGTGAAATGAAAGACCGAATCAAAACCATCTAAAGGATCGACCAACCGATTGAAAATATCAATCAATAGAACCTTTACCCCACCCATTCAATATCTAAATTTATTAACATTGAAGGTTCATGTGGATATAAAGTTAAAAATAGAAGTAGTCACATATTTGATTTTGAAGAAAGTATGTATGGAGAGGAAGTTCAAGACTTCATTGGTGTTGATAATTTAAATAAAATCCTCAACTATGATTGGTCATGTGTATCAATTGTAAATGTATACATGAGGTATATTTTCATGATTTGATTTTCCAAAAGCTGATATACTATGTTAATTATGACTAAATAAATTTCATATTTTTGGTAGGAATATATATAAAAAGTAATTTAAGGGATTTACCCATGAAAAAATTGGATTTTTTTGTCCTCACATCACCTCTATAGAACAAACAAAAATAGAATCCAAAAAAATGGATGAAATAGTGGCAGACCTGCTTAAATCATTTGAAAGTAAAATTACAGATGAAACACTCTTCTTAATAACAAAATTTTAGGGGTAAAACTCTAAAATTTAATCATATCAAATATATTTTCATTTCTTTCATTACTTATTCCTTTTTGTGTTTTTAGGCAACATTATATGATCATTGCAGTCAATTTGGATACTCTAAAGATTTATTTATTGGATTAAATGCATGGATACCCAAAAAACCAACCAAAAATGATGGCATTTGTTAATAGGTAATACACTACATCCAATATAGAACTAAAATTCAAGTTATATAATTTAGATTATGTTTTAATGAGGTTTTTGTTATGATAGGGTGGTGTTTGATTATCATGAAAAGTAAGGAATGAGACCCGGGCCTAAGCACAAGGATGCTGAAAAGTTCCACAATTAGACAAGTATCTTGGTATATATAATAATATTTCACTATCCAAACACATATAAAAAACAATTAATTATTTTTCTCAATGTTTCTGTATTGTCTGAAACAAAAAAATGTAAAATATTGTGGTTATTATGTTCATAAATTTATGATAGAGATCATATTCCATCAATAAACTAGCATCCCCGAAGATGTATTTTTGAAATTAATTACTATTTAATTTAAAATATTTATTAATCCTTTGTGTATTTATATTTTTCCAGTACTACTATGACTGTCGTAAATACTCATATTCACAAGACAATATAAATTTTCTTAGAAATGAATGGGTAGAATACTTGGTAGAAGAATGTACACAAATAACATGAAGACATGAATTTCAAAGAAGTAGTGGATTATTTCATATTTATGTTTAATTTACTTATTTTTAGTATTAATCACATAAGAATTATTTTCTTATACACATGGATTTTTTTGCTTGAGTTGGGGTGGTTTGTTTGAAGATGATCATGCTTGTGGGAGATAAGACTTAGAGGATGCAACTCAGAATTCAATGAAAAGGTAAAGTTTTTTTTAATATACTATTTTTTTCCTCATAATATTTTCTGTCCTCTGATGTATTAACATAATCTAAATTAAATGTTTGACTACTCATGTAGACAATGTCTTCCACAAACTTCTTCTCCCTCAAAACCTTTTCACCCCTACAGTGTCAACATATATCACTTTCTTTCAAAGGCAGTGGAGGAAACTTGAAGGAAAATGATAAATGTCGACACTACAGTGTTGCTAGTTCAAAAAAGTATTTCTTTTTTATTTAAAATTGACCTTAATTTTAGTAAAAATAAAAGTGACACATTGGAAACCAAGAAAAAAACATTCAAATTATTTTTATAATTTAGGAAAATGATCCATGATTCATTTTTGACATGTAGGAGTCAACCACACCTCAATATGATGCACGATGTGGCTAGTATGACTCTAAGTGTGTCATTTTATTTTAAATTGACATTAATTTAAGTAAAAAGAACAAGTGACATACTGAAAACTGAGCAAACACATTTGGATTGTTTTGATAATTCAGAAAAATGGTCCATGAGTTATTTTTGATGTGTAGGACTCAACTAAATCTCAATCTGATGCATGGTGTGACCGATATGACTAAAAGTGTCTATTATATGTTTAAATTTGACATTTTAGTTCAAAATGCATCACTCACTGAAAACCAAACAAACACGCTTCGATTGTCTTGATAATTTAGGATAATTATTCGTAATTCATTTTTGACATGTATGAAGTAGTCTCATATAAAATTGACACACGATACTACCGGTATGACTCAAAATGCGTGTTTCTATTTTGAAATGACATTTTAATAAAAAAACACAACTGGAATACCGAAAACCAATCAAACGCATTCAGATTGTTTTGATACTTTAGGAAAATGATATATAAGTCATTTTTTGTGTGTATTAATCAACCAAACCCCAATATCATGCATAGTGTTTCCGGTATAACTCAACGTGTCTCTTTTTATTTAAAATTGACATTAATTTCAGTATAAAGAACAAGTGACATACTAAAAACCAAGAAAACACATTCATATTATTTTCATATTTTAGTAAAATGAACCATGAGTCATTTGTGATGTGTAGGAGTCAACCGCACCTCAATACAATTCACAGTGTGACTGGTATGACTCCAAGTGTGTTTTTTATTTAAAATTGACATTAATTTAAGTAAAAAGAACAAGTGACATACTGAAAACTAAGAAAATTCATTCAGACTGTTTTGATACTTTAGTAAAATTATCCATGATTCATTTTTGACGTGTAGGAATTAACCACACCTCAATCTGACACATGGTGTAACCGGTACGACTAAAAGTGTCTGTTATCAGTTTAAAATTGACATTTTAGTTCAAAACATGTCCCTCACTGAAAACCAAGAAAACACACTCCAATTGTATTTATAATTTAGGAAAACTATTCATAATTCATTTTTGATGTGTATGAAGCAGTCTAATGTCAAACCGATGTATGATACGGCCGATATGACTCAAAATGCATGTTTCCAGTTTGAAATGACATTTTAGTGAAAAAACACAATTGGCATACCGAAAACTAAGAAAATGCATTCATATTGTTTTTGATACTTTAATAAAACAATATATGAGTCATTTTTGACATGTAGGATTCATCCAAACCTCAATATGAAACACTATGTGTTCGGTATAACTCAAAGTGTCTCTTTTTATTTAAAATTGACATTAATTTTAGTAAAAAGAACAAGTGACATACCGAAAACTGAGAAAACTCTGTTGGATTATTTTTATATTTTAGGAAAATTATCCATGAGTCATTTGTGACATGTAGGAGTCAACCGAACCTCAATATGATGCACAATGTGACCAGTATAAATCTAAGTATGTTTTTTTATTTAAAATTGAAATTAATTTAAGTAAAAAGAACAAGTGAAATACTAAAAATTGAGAAAACACATTAGTATTGTTTTGATAATTTAGTAAAATTATATATGAGTCCTTTTTAACATGTAGGAATCAACCACAACTCAATCTGACACATGATGTGACAGGTATGACTAAAAGTGTCAGTTATCAGTTTAAAATTGGCATTTTAGTTCAAAATGCGCCCCTCACTGAAAACCAACGAAACGTGCTCCGATTGTCTTGATAATTCAGGACAGTGATTAATAATTCATTTTTGATGTGTATGAAGTAGTATGACATCAAACTGACACACTATGTGACCGGTATGACTCAAAATGCATGTTTCCATTTTGAAATTACATTCTAGTAAAAAAACACAATCGACATACTGAAAACCAAGAAAACACATTCAGATTGTTTTGATACTTTAGGAAAATTATCCATCAGTAATTTTTAATGTGTACGAATTAGAAACATCTCAAGATGATGCACGGTGTGACCAGTATAACTCAAAGTGTCTCTTTTTATTTAAAATTGACATTAATTATAGTAAAAAGAAAAAGTGAAATACTGAAAATTGAGCAAACAAATTCGTATTATTTTTATACTTTAGGAAAATGATTTATATATCATTTTTGATGTGTAGGAACCATACAAACTTCAATATGATACACGGTGTGGCTGGTATAACTCAAAATTTCTCTTTTTATTTAAAATTGACATTGATTTTAGTAAAAAGAACAAGTGACATATTGAAAACTAAGAAAACACATTCAGATTGTTTTGATATTTTAGGAAGATGATACATGAGTCATTTTCGACATTTAGGAGTCAACCTCACCTCAATACGACACATAGTGTGATCGATATAACTCCAAATGTGTCTTTTTTATTTAAAAATGACATTAATTTAAGTAAAAAGAACAAGTGCCATACTGAAAACCAAGAAAACACATTCAGATTATTTTGATACTTTAGAAAAATGATCCATGAGTCATTTGTGACATTTAGGAATCAATCAAACCTGAATCTGATGCACGATGTGACTGGTATGACTAAAAGTGTCCATTATCAACTTAAAATTAACATTTTAGTTCAAAACATGTCCCTCACTAAAAACCAAGAAAATGTGCTTTGATTACCTTGATAATTTAGGACAATGATTCATAATTCATTTTTGACATGTATAAAGAAGTCTCACATCAAACTGATGCACAATGAGACCGGTATGACTCAAAATGTGTGTTTCCAGTTTGAAATGACATTTTAGTAAAAAAACACAACTGGCATACTGAAAACCAAGAAAATGCATTTGGATTGTTTTAATACTTTAGGACAACAATCCATCAGTAATTTGTGATGGGTGGGAATCATCTGCACCTCAATCTGATGCACAGTGTGACTGGTATAACTCCAAATGTGTCATTATTTAAAATTGACATTAATTTTAGTAAAAGAACAAGTGACATACTTAAAACTGAGAAAATACATTTGGATTGTTTTGATATTTTAGGAAAATGACACATAACTCATTTTTAATGTGTATAAATCAACTCCACATCAATATGATGCACAATGTGACTGGTATAACTCTGAATGTTTCCTTTTCATTAAATATTGACATTTTATTAATGTATTTTTTCATATTAATGTTTAATTTATTTATTTATAGTATTACTAAAATAATATTTGTTTTCTTATATAGGTAGAATCTTTTTCTCAGGTTGAGATGATTTGTTCGGCAACTGATACCCTGGGAGGACATTTTTGAGAGGGGATCACGAGCATCAAAAGATAAAATATCAATGTTTTTAAATGTTTGTTGGATAATTGTAAATGTAATTATATAAAACATTATTTTAAATGTATTTTGTTTTTTTATATACCATGGGTGGAAATTTTTGTATTTATGAGGTCAATTAAATGTAGATAGAATTGTTTGAAATTATAGGTTTTTGTTGGGTGTGATGTTATATTAACAACACATTATAGTTAGCTAGGTCTTTATTAGAGCTAAAATACCACTGATAAAGGGAACCCACCTTTATCAGCACTGTGATTAATAGTTCTTTTTTAGTATTGTTAAAAGTATTTTTGCACTCTATTAAAGAGAATATGTATAATAGTGAATAATGATTTGATGAAAGTAAAAAAAATGAAACAATTGAGATAAGTTATGGCACTTTGAAGGATCATGAGATGGGCATTGAGGGGAGGAAACATTTGTTCATGTATGATTATTATTATTGTAAATAATAATAACATTTAAACAAAAAAATGATTTTAATGGATGCAGGGGTGGGGATTGAGTGGTGTACATGGTAGGAGTGGAGAGGGAGGTTTGATTGTGCCTCCTCCTTTTATATATGGTTAAAAGAAAAAAAGTTAATAATAATAATACAATAATAATAATACTATTATTTTGGTTGTGAAACCTTAATTCTGTCATAACTTATTCATGCAGATTCAGATAGACGAATCATCTACGACATTGTGACCCTAGCATCAAGATGGTCATTTCAAGACTAGTTATGGATAGCTTTTTCCGACTTATGGTGAAGGTCCACAAAGTGCTCAATAATAATAATATTATTGTTGTTTTAGAATCTTGAATATGTCGTAACTCCCTCATACAACATCGGATTGGTGAACCATCTATGCCACAATGACTCTAAAATTAAAGCAGTCATTTCTAGACTAATTTAGGGTATTTAATTTAAACTTGTATCTTGGGAACATGAAGCATTGTTCATACCTGATGTGGTGAAATGTGACTTTTTCACTAGGTGTATGATTGTAGAAAATGAATAGTCTATCCCGAGATTTTTTTTCATGAGGATCGTAATGGTATGATCCCCTTGGCTATCCAAGCCCTTTTGAAGAGGCATATTAGTAAAATTACATTTTTTCACTCAGACCAGTGATGTGCCTCATGCGTTCATCTAGAATTTGGCCGAGAAATGTCGTGTAGTACACTTACGTGCCATGTAGTGCTACATGGATAGCAATCCATGTTCTAGTGAGGACATAGCACATAGTAGAGTGGGAACACACACTATATGGGTCCCCGACATGCCTTATACCCCTTTTTGAGGAAACTTTAAAGTTATGTATCTCCTTCATTTGAACACAGATTTTGGTTTGTGAATTTCCTATCCTAAGTTTTTTTCCACATAGAACATAATGGTTCCCTTAGAAGCAACTTTTGAGATACGATGTGAAATGTTCCAGGTTTGGCATGTGCTGAGGTGATACCTGATGATAGAAATGATCATACAAAATCACCAGATCATCCTAGCCGTAACCCTCTAGTAGGGTTGGGTAGTGGAGTTCCCTTATGTAAGAACCTAGTTCTTCCTTTGAGGTATGTGTCTTCTTTTTTCCTTTTCATTTTACGTTGTTTTTGAGAAAAAAGGGGAAAACTGGGCAGTTTTGAAAATTTCTAGGTTACACACCATGTACTCCCAAGTACACGCCGTGTGTATGTTAGGTGTGTATTGAGCACATGATGACTAAGTACATGTTGTGTGGTGATTGTGTAAAAATAATCTACTACACGACGTGTATTGTCACTTAACGCACCGTGTATTTTACTTCCCGTGTACCGGATGAGTCCTAGTCATGTGTTGACCAGTGTGACACGTCTAAGACATGTGATGACCTAGAAACCCATGTAAGCCAGTGTAAGGATGAGATAATACATAGAGTTTAGTCCTTAATACATGCCATGTAATTTTTTTATTTGTTTATATGAGAGAGCGTCACGTCTCATTTCTGAAAACATCTTCTTCTTCTCCATTTTCAGATTGTGATGCTCTGAGAGGTCAAGAATGTTTCCTAGATTCTTCATCTGACGTCCATTCTTAAATCCTTCAGTGGCTTCAGGACCGTATCAAGAAGGATAAACCCACACATACTATTCCATTCTTATTCCTTTTCCTCACACGTCGTAGTTTCCGTCAGAGTAGAATTGCTGGGATTTGATGGAAATGTAGATCTATGAAGATCAACTTTGAATTAGATATTGATATCAGACGTACCTATGTCTGCGAGTCTAAGGTAGGCGGTGCATACCATATTTTGTGTTTTCATGGTCATTTGGGGGTTGCGTCTTTTTAGCAAAACATCAGGTATTGAGAGAGACCCATGTTTCTTTATAATGAATTGACCGTATGCCTTATGGGATGCCGTTGGGAATTCCCTTACCTTGTTATGCTTGAGAAAGACCGGGTTAGAGGTATTTTCTCATTCAGGAAATTTTTTCCAGGGATTCCAAAATGTTTATAATTGAATTACTTTGATTAAACTGACGAGTTTAAACCATTTAAGAATGATTAATTTTATTAGAGTCTTGTAAGAGCTCAGTGCTGGTATGGGACAACACATGGCTAGTGCAAATCATATGTTTAAACTATTTTTCCTATTTAAGGTGATTATTTCAATTTTTTTTATATATATATATATATCTATGTGTGTGTGTGATTCTTGATATTTCATATGCTGGAACCCTTAGGTTTGTGTTGGGCATGGACTGGATATTCTTGAGTGATGTTGATCATAGGTTGGGCTTGGCTCAGATTACTTGAGTGGTTTGACCAGAGGATTGGGCATCATGGATGTCGGTTTGATTCAGAGTAACTATCAGGTTGGGAATGGATGGGATACTTGGATGGCGATGCCATCATACTTGATCGACATTATCACAAGGACACGAGGTGTCAGAGATATTGTGGCTGAGGTTCTTTGTTTGGTGATTACCGCTCATATGTGGTTTGAGTCGTGTGCACATAGGTTGACTCCATGATGAGGTGGTTTTTATCGGTCATGGGGGTAGAGGCCCCTGATAGTTATAGTTTAGGTACTATTGTTTTGGGGGTGCTTGTCATAGGAAGCCATGTGGAAGGTGAGGAGCCTTTGATTGGTAGTGATGAGGCTACCGAGTTATGAAATTTAGGGAAGATATCATTATTCCTCAGATTATAATTGAGGACAAGCATCATTGTTCCTCTGGTTGTTGTGCCATGGGAAGACGCGAGATTTTGAGCATGGGTTACTATTGTTTGGGTGTGCCATTAGGACGTCAGTACTTGAGACAGGAGGTGTCAGGAGGCACATGGTGTTGTGTTATATGACTAAGATTCCAACATTGGCCAAAGCATGTGACACTCCATGGTGGCTGTTGAGTACCATTGGAAGTTGTGTTTACATTTTTCATCATACTATTTACTTTCCTTATAGATGCATTCCGGCTTAAACACCTATACTAGGTACACACCATTGGGTGGTATCCTACTGAGATTCACCCCACACCCTACACAGGCCCTTCGGGACGCATGCATACTTTATGGATTTACGTGCAATAAAGAGATCAAATTCAAGAGATGGATCGTATTAGCTATTTCATGGATATGGTATGGACCTTGAGGTCATGCCTAGCTGAAATTTACTTTGTTTTGTTTCATTTCCTATGTCAACATGCTTACTTTATTTTGTAGCTACTATTGGTTAGTCATGGGCGCCATTGTTTATTAACATGTATGACCTACTGTGGATGCATGCTTGGTTTGTTTAGTAATTACAAGTGATGTTCAACATGCTGTTATATTTACTTTCTGCTGCACTTGTTTGTATATTGCTTCCACTATTTTTTTGCTTTTGGATATTATTCCACTATGTGGGTCTGGTTCAAGTCTGCTAATTCCTTATTACTGTTGCATGTATTATTATTATGCTCGGAACAATACCTTATTTTTCTCTGAGAGGGTATAGCCTCCCCAATATACCCTTTTTACACCCTCACTACTGGTCAGAAACCTTTGGCGTTTGGGGAGATGCGCCTAAGGTGGTAACACCCGACCCATTTAGAACTGTTTGGGTGGATGTCTGGTTCCGAACATTACAAAGTGGTATCAAAGGGGTTTTTCTTGACAGGGATTTAGTAGAATCTTTTGAATGAATACTAATAAGATCAAGACTTCCCTTTTTATTTCTACTGGATTACTATTTGGGATATGGTGGACTAGGGATAGGTTGTTATTGGAACTGTGTTTCTAGCTTGTTCTTGGGTGCCTATAGCCCCAGGTATGAGGGATGGACCAAGTTACCTTGGGTGGGAATTGTCGCTTTTCTTTTTCTCATATTACTATTTATATGATTTCCACCTTGGTGACTCACTTGGTTTGTGATGATTATTGGTTGTGATATGCGACCCTTGACCCGGTGCAGTAAGGGAGAATTGGACCTTGGCTTAGTATGGTAAGGAAAGTTTGCTTGGATTTTGATAGGCACATTGTTAGGGTATTTCAATTTCATATCTGCATGTATTCTTTGTGAAGTGATAATACCATGTGAATAGTATCAATTTCCATGCTATAGATGTTTTTGAAATGTGAAAGGTGAAATTCCTGATAGAATTTCTTGTTTATTACAATGTAATATGCCATGCTTTGAATTATGTAAAATTGAATATGGCATGAGATTGGGCCTAGATCATATGAGAAGGTAGGTACTATGACTGAGGTGATGTTGATCACCAGGATTGGGCGACTCGGTTGTCAGCTTGACTCAACGATGGTTGTCGGGACGGGCATGGCCCGAGGTACTTTTGATACTTGGATCTGTTGAGGGCGGGTAAGGAGGCTGTGAGGCCGGGATTTCATGGGGCATGGTTGCAGTGGGTAGAGATTAAGGGTAGTTGTTATGTGATGCCTCTTTACTGCTTTCCTTATCTTCGTTATATATATACTGCTATATATATGGGCTATATGATCATTATGGTATTCAGAGGGTTCCTCCTAGATGGCTTGATGGAACATCAGGTGAGTGATGGTACAATGTTGTAGGATCATGATTAGGTTCATAACCCTGAGGGACATTCAGAGCATGAGCTGAAGATACAGGCTCAAGGGTAGGATCAGGTTCAGGATCCAGTGCAGGTAGAGAAACAGCCGGGTTTGGCAGTATTCAGGTCATGGCTCAACGAGCATCTTTGGTCTAGTTTGGTATGTATCTTGCAGGGGATTGACAGAGGCACATATGGTACAAATCCCTCTATGGAATATCTGACGCGGGAGTTCCAGTCATAGCACTCGCTGATTTTTTAGGGTGTGGGCGATCCACAGGTGGCTGAAAATTGGATAAATAGCATGCAGATGATCTTCGAGCAGCTCAAGATGCCTCCAGGGTGGAGGGTCAAGATGGTGACGTACATGCTGAGAGGAACGATAAAGCGTTGGTGGGATGTGTAGGTTCAGGATCATAGACACAAAGGAATGGCATGTAAGGACTTCGAGGATAGGTTATTCGAGCACTTTTTTCCAGATATACTGAGGGAAGAGAGAGCTTAGGAGTTCTTGAGCCTCCAAAAGGGTGACATGTCCATCATGTACTATGCATCTACCTTCACTAAGCTATCTCTATTTTCACCAGTTATGGTAAGCGATGACACCTCAAGGGTGAGGTGCTTCGAATATGTCTTACGACACGCCATTAAGGTGCAGGTAAACATTGTTAGGCTGGCCTCATTATCTAAGGTGGTGAATCAGGCACTCATAGCTAAGGAAAACTTGACGAACATGTCCCGTTTGATCCAGTAGGTAGCTTCAGGTGATGTTTTAGATAGTAGGAAGTGTGGTCGGTATGATTTATAAAAGGTAAATCTGGTCAAGGACTCAACTAGACCACCTCGTGGAAGTTCATCAGTGGTTTGCTTTCAATGTGGGAAGCCAGGTCATGTACAAACTCAGTGCGATAGGCCTCCAAAGAAGTGTTGGGCATGTGGATAGTTTAGACATCTGGAGAGGTTCTGTAGGTAGCCTTCTCAGGAAGGTGGTAGGAAGGGACCAGGATATATGGTGGTATCCGAGGTCGATTCAGGATCAGTACTAGGTGAGGGTAGCTGAGGCTCGACTGCATGCGGAGGACGTGAAAGAGATAGTGGGACCCAACTGAGGGGTTAGTGGATGATGACTGGAGAAGCACCACAGGGAGGTCATGCATCAGGCAGCTTTACTTCAATCCAGGTGCACGTCATGGAGCTTCTAGAGGCTGAGCATGCTGGTGAGCCGACAATGATCAGAGGTACGCCGTAGGTGTGGCCATGATTTTCTTATTTTCTTTTTTTTCATGGCCTGTTGAGGCATTTTCGTTTTGAGTTCATGATGTGAACATGATATATATGGACTAACCAGATGATAATCAGTGGGATTGGAACCATTTTGGGTGCATGATATATTTATATATATATGTGAGATGTATGCCATCGGAAGCATCGAGGATGTGGAATACTTGAGGTGTTGTGGTCATCGAGGCATCAAGGATACATGTTACTTGAGGTGTAAGGAACCAGGTTTGGTTTTGAGCATCCATGGGATGTAAGACCTCATGGAGGTGAACACCGATGTAGTGTGGTCTATGTTTGGGTGTTAGAAATGACACAGGTACACCTGATAGGGTGTAGGGGTGATGATGAATCACAGGAGGAACCTAGGTCCAGGTAACAGGTCGATGGACCTTTGATTGATTTGAGTTTTGGGCAAGAGTTGTTCTGGAATATTTCTTCACCACCCTTGGAAGGGTAATTTAGGGATGAATTTCTTTAAGAGGGGAAGTTTGTAAGAACCTGGTTCTTCCTTTGAGGTATGGGTCTTCTTTTTTCCTTTTCTTTTTACGTTGTTTTTGAGAAAAATGGGGAAAAACTGGGCAGTTCTAGAAATTTCTAGGTTACATGCCATGTACTCCCAAGTACACGCCATGTGTATGTTAAGCGTGTACTGACCGCATGCTGACTAAGTACATTTCGTGTGGTGACTGTGTAAAAATAATCTACTACATGATGTGTAGTGTTACTTAACACGCCATGTATTTTACTTCTCACGTACTGGCTGAGTCCTAGTCGTGTATTGACCCGTGTGACGCATCTAAGCCATGTGATGACCTAGAAACCCATGTAAGTCAGTGTATAGATGAGATAATACATGGAGTGTAGTTATTAATACACACTATGTACTTCTTTTATTCATTTATATGAGAGAGTGTCACATATCATTTCCGAAGACATCTTCTTCTTCCCTATTTTCAGACTGTGATGCTCCAAGAGTCTGAGAACATTTCTTCTCCTAGATTCTTCATATGACGTCTATTATTAAATCCATAGGTGGCTGAGGGACCACATCAGGAAGGCTAAAACCACACATCCTATTCTATTCTTGTTCCTTTTCCTCACACACCACAGTTTCCATCTGAGTAGAGTTGTCGGGATTTGATAGAAACGTAGATCTGTGAAGATCGTCTTTGAATTGGAGCTCGATATCGGATGTGCCTATGTTTATGAGTCTAAGGTAGGTGGTGCATACCCTATTTTTTGTTTTCGTGGTCATTTGGGGGTTGCGTCTTTTTAGCGCAATGTCAGGTATTGAGCGAGACCCATGTTTCTTTATACTGAATTGACCGTATGCATTATGGGACGTCGTTGGGAATTCCCTTACCTTGTTATGATTGAGTGAGGCTGAGTTAGAGGTCATTTATCATTTGGGAAATTTTGTTCAGGGATTCCAAAATGGTTATAATTGAATTGTTTTGATTAAACTGCTGATTTTAAACTATTTAAGCATGATTAAGTTTATTAGAGGCTTGCAAGATCTCAGTGCTAGTATGGGACAACACATGGATATTTAAAATCAACTATTTAAATTGTTTTGCCTATTAAAAGTGATTATTTTGATTATATATATATATATATGATGCTTGATATTTCATATGTTGGAACCCTTGGGGTTGTGTTGGGCATGACCCAAATATTCTTGAGTGATGTTGATCACAGGTTGGGCTTGGCCCGGATTACTTTAGTGGTTTGACCACAAGATTGGGCATCGTGGGTATCATTTTGAGGTAGTGTAACTGTTAGGTTGGGAATGACTGAGATACTTGGATGGTAAGGCCATCATACTTGAGAGATATGTTCGTAGGGACATGAGGTGTCGAGATGTTGTGGCTTGGGTTATTTATTTGGTGATTACCGCTCAACCGTGGTTTGAGTTGTGTGCACACAGGGTGACTCCATGATGAGGTGGTTTTGACCACTCATGTGGGTAGAGTCCCCCAATAGTTGCAGTTTAGGTACTATTGATTTGGGGGTGATTTCTGTAGGAATCCATATGGAAGGTTAGGAGACTTCAGTTGGTAGGGATGAGGCTACCGGGTTATGAGATTGAGGGAAAATATCATTGTTCCTCCGATTATTATTGAGGTCCAACATCGATGTTCCTCCAGTTTTTATGGAATGGGAAGGTGTGAGATTTCGTGCGTGGGTTACTATTGTTTGGGCGTGCCATCAGGACGTCAGTACTTGAGACACAAGGTGTCAGGAGGCACGTGGTGTCGGGTTATATGACTGAGATTCCAGTGTTGGCCGAAGCAGGTGATACTTCATGGTGGCTGCTGAGTACCAGTGAAATTTGTGTTTATATTGTGCATTGTATTGTTTACTTTCCTTATAGATGAATGTATACTTAAACACATATACTAGGTATGCACCATTGGGTGGTATCCTACTAAGATTCGTCTCACACCCGACACAGGACCTTCAGGATGCTTGCAGACTTTATTGATTTACGTGGAGGAAAGAGATCATCTTCAGAAGTTGGATCATATTAGCTATTGAATGGAGATGGTATGGACCTTGAGGTACTACCTAGATGGATTTTACTTTGTTTTGTTTCCTTTCCTGTGTCAACATGCTTACTTTATTTTTTAGCCATTATTGGTTAGCCATGGGTTCCATTGTTTATTGACATGTATGACCTATTGTGGATGCATGCTTGGTTTGTTTAGTAGTTACAAGTGATGTTCAACATTTTGTTCTATTTAATTTCCATTTCACTTGTTTATATATTACTTATGATACTTTTCTACTTTTGGATATGCTTTCGCTTTGTGGCTCTAGTTCGAGTCTGCTAAGTCCTTATTACTATTTAATGTATTATTATTATGCTTGGAACATTACCTTATTTTCCTACGAGAGGGTATTTCCTCCCCAATACATCCTTTTTACACCCTCACTGCTAGTCTATAGCCTTTGGCATTTTGGGAGGTGCACCTAAAGTGGTAACACCTGACCCGTTTAGCACTATTCGGGTGGTTGTCTGGGTCCGGATGTTACACCTGAAGATAGTATCAGGATTACCCTCCTATAGGGTTGGGAAATGGTGTTCCTTGATGATCCTTCCAAGTTACCCTCTAGTAGGGATGGTCAGTGGAGTTCCCCAATGTTCCGGGCTTACCCTCCAGCAGGGCTGGGCAGTGGCATTCCCTGATGATATTTCTGAGTTACCCTCCAGTAGGGTTGGGCAATGGAGTTCCCTAGTGACTCACTGGATTTAGCCTCCAGTAGGAATAGTTAGTGGAGTTCCCTGATAACATCTTCTAGTCATAACCCTCCATTAGTACTGGGCAGTGGGTTACCTGATGACTCATCGAGCTTACCCTCCAGTAGGACTAGGCAATGGCATTCCTCGATGACCTTCCCGAGTGGTACCCTTATGTAGGATTGGGCAATAGAGTTCATCAGTAAACATCAGAGTAGGAACCTCATGTCTTACTAGGGTATGATATCCTTACTTATAACCTGTATCCCCTTGACTATTTAGCACAATGATGAGATGTGGTTTGACGTACCTTTGGACTCACAAGAAAGAGGGACACTTTCCCCACTGAGACAAATTCTTGTGACGCTACCTAAAACCATGTGGGTGAGTCAGTGCCACCCAAAGTGGATAGTATCAAGGTGTGTTTATTGATTCCCTTATACTTGTGTGTTCAGGGAATACACATGAGGTTTTGGGCATCGTAGATGGACTTACCTTAGAACTGTTGGCTACCCTTCTTATTGGGATGAGCTGTGAGATGGAGACCCCCTTACTCTCTAATTTTGGATTCTTTGACTCAGAATATATATATATATATATATATATATATATATATATCTTAATTCAGTACCCACTCCTTGGGTTTTGGTTACTCTTCTTCCAGGATAGGTGAAGATGCGTGGGGTATTCCACGTGATTTCTGTGTCTAGCTTGTTGTGGTTAGACAACTCTACTCTCCTGATATAGGTTGGTAAGACTCAATGAGAAGTTCATCTTCTCACCATGTTGATCTTCTTGTGCTTGGATGAGTTTACTTTTACTATCTTGTTGGGTTGAGCTATACTCTTTTACCATACCTTGTTCTATATACTACTTTCCTCTTCAGTTGTATCTCTTACTGCTCCCCCTTCATCTTTTTGGGGAATTCTACTTGGTATGTATAAAATCACCCCGACATGGGATTTTCCAAACATATATCATTTCTTTTTTAGATGGAGAACAATCCGACCATGAATTAAAAGGAGCTTCAGGATACAAGGTACTTAGACCACATATGGTGGTCGTAGCTTGGGATTCAGAAGTGGGGCTCTCCATCAGCTGTTTTCTTTTCTAGTTTTTTCATGTTGGGATATATTTCTGGTTGGGTGTTTATTTTTCTCCATTTTCCTTTAATTTCACACTACTATAATTTTGTACCGTCTAGAGGTTCATACATGTTTGGTTTATTTTATAGCAGTTTTTTATCTTTTATTTCTTTCCCTATGAACTTTTTCATTGAGTTGGTTGTGTGTGTGAATACCGGTACTTAGGAAAAGGCCTCCTTGAGTTTAGTTTTTCCTTCAGTGCTTTTTGCCACCCCCTGTCCTATGGAGGCGGGCTTGGGGTAGTTTCGGCTCAAGTCTTGTCTTGGGTTAGGTCATGACAGAGTGGTATTAGAGCAATTTCATTCCTTGGGACGTTGTTCGAACATATACCCTTAAGAGGATTTGGTTGGGTTTAAGTAAATGGTGTCAAAGTGTCTTGAGTGCAGCTCCCAGGTCTGGGAGTCCAGTGATGGTGCAACGACCGATGTATCCATTCACCAAGACCCTGACTACTTGCTTGTCAACTCGGTATGCCGAGACATTTGTTGTAAGGATCAATGTTATATGAATCATATAAGATTGATTCTTTGACTATACATCTTGAATAATCTACCCATTATTATTATATATATATGCTCATTTGACTACGGTACTCCTTGATAACTTTCAAGATGCTTCGACGATGATAGCTAGCCAGGATACCAGCTTTGGTTCATGATGATAATCCTATGAGAGAAGAGGCCTCAGTTTAGGGTCCATCCCATGACCCCCTTTCTCCAGGTGGATAGGTAGCATCACCTCCACATGTTGAGCAGTAGATCGTTCTAGAAGAGGAGGCTGAGGATGCACGTGGGCTTATCCTACTCCATGAGTTTCAACATGAGAGACCATTGAGGTTCTATAGTGAGTCAGATCCTCAGGTGGTAGGGGATTGGCTAGATTCGGTGGTCTGTATGTTTTGGTTTGTCTGGACCCTGATGGATTAGATGGTTACACTAGAAGCCAACCTTTTCCATGGAGAAGTTGTATGTTGGTTGAACCTAGTTACATAGATTCACGATGAGTCATGTAAAGACCTAGATTTTCCATGTAATTTTTTAAATTACATGGAATTATTACGAGTCTGCAAAAATTGACGGTGCATGATTCCGAGGCCCAATGTTCCCAGAATGAATTTATGAACTTTTTTTTAGGTATGTTCAGTAAATACGTGAGTGGTGTTTTCTAACTTTTGAACCGTTGCTCGGATTAAAAATATGAGGGTACCGTTGAATCTGCAGTGCCATGATTCGCTTAAGGGATGCTTTACTTGGACCGCAGTAGGCCCAGAGAAAAAGTTAAGTTTTGTAACTTTTTTTAAAAAAAATGAAATAAAATAAATTTTGTTAATTTATTTCATAAACCTTCAATGGATCAATTAAAAGGGGTGGGTTCGGCAGTGTGTCAAGCCATTAAATGGATTGACCTACCAACCTAAAGTAACAACGACGTTGGGGAAATTAGGAAGCTTCCTAATTAATGAGCCCCATTATTTCCCCATGCCGTAATTACCCTCCCCCTCTCCTATAAATATGGAGCTAGGGAATGGGTATCAGGGAGCTTCAACAAGTAGTGAAGTGCTGAAGGAACGCCACAATGCCAGACCCTTAGAAGACGAAGCCGACCCAGCGGGTGGTGACAGATGACACCGAGCCAAAGGGCGACGTGTGAGTGGTGTCTTTGGGAGTTGGTCACGGGAACGAAGAACACGATCCACTGACAAGCGTAGACGATTATCTGATATTTCAAGGTATGGGGTTATTTTCATTCGTGCATTTTTGATTCCCTCTTCCCCATTCTTGAAATTACACAAAGAACACGGGTCAACCGACTAACAGGTTGACCCGTGATTCATTCGTCTTTACAGGAGGTTATTGCGGGGAATCTTGTGGGTTTAATCTTGTATTTAATTAAATTGTTTATTGAACTCCCTTAATATCCTCCATATTATGAGCTAACATGGAGGGCATGGGCCTAACGAACATGGCCTGAACCCTCCACCATCTTTCTTTCCTTACACCGCCTTGGAAGACCACGAGCACGTCGACGCACACCGCAAGAGGAGGGACACAACTCATCAGCTATGGTGAACGGAGGAGGTAGCCGACACGACGGCCGCCTGTAGGAAGGGAGGCGATGCGACCACTGTGCCGACGATAAACGGAATCCACGGCCGAAGCCGCGACAGAGGCAGAACCCGCCTCCGGCGGGTTCCACGGCGACCGAGCAGCACCCATGTGGTGTCGTCGCTTCGCCAACCGAATGACCTCCAGGCCGTTCGGGAATCCTGGAGACTAGGGGTTACACCCCCCACGTCGGACCAAACCGGGCCGACGCCCTCAAGCCGGGACACCGCCCTCAATCTGAGCCGCCGCCCGCGAGCCGGGCTGCCGCCCTTGGCCGTACCGCCACCCCCGAGATGGGCCGCCGCCCTCGAGTTGGGCCGCCGCCCTTAGAATAGGACACTACCTTCAGACTGGGCCGCCACCCCAGTGGGACGCCGCCCCTGGACCGGGACGCCGCCCCAAGTGGGCCTCCGCCCCACGCGGGCTGCCCTATTCTGGCCGGGCCGCCCTTGCTGGTCCCCCCTCTTGCGAGCCGAACCAGATATCATCCCAGCAGGCCAAGTTCACCTTGGCCTAGCCCAGATCGGGTCAGGCCAGGTCGGTCCGACCGGGTCGGACCAGAACCGGGCCCAACCAGGCCTAGAACACTCAAAGAACCTTATCTTAAGAACCGGACACCCGTTTGATGAACCGTATGCGGTGTTTGGACCCTTGGAGCGAGACAGTCCTTTTTTCCTTACTCCATTAGAGTTTTAGAGAAACTTGGAGTACGGTCGGGTTGGATCACACCTGAATCTAACTGGGCCCTCAGCACTGAAATGCCAATAACACACAGACCGAGCGTCCAATTGATGCGCTATCTGTTGCATTGGAACCCTTATGTTGTGGCAGGTCATCAGTTTACTTCTTTGTGAGACTTATTACTGGTTGAGATGCAACTGATGGCTTGGGGAGCGGTTCTACCAAGCGCACTATGTATGAAACCATGTGATTGGCTGAGACCTGACAACTGCTGACTTTTCGACTCAGAGTGACTTGATGACCATGGTGGGGAGCAACCGCAGTACGCGATGGGGAGGAGTACCTTAGAAAACCACGATGGGGGTGGGTGGCTCTATGTGACCTAGCATACCCACAATATTGTAGCATGCCATGGTGGGGTGCGGTCATGGTACGCGATGGGGAAGAGTACCTTAGAAGACCATGATGGGGGTGGGTGGTTCTGTGTGACCCAGTAGACCCACAATACACGATGTGGAGGATTACCTCAGTAGTTCAAGGTTAGTGGAAAGCGCCTCTGTGTGACACGACAGACCCACTATACTCAATAGAGGAGGAGTTCTCCAGCATCCTAGGCGTTCAACATTGTGATAGAGGATGTTACTTATTACTACCCCTAGAGTAAATCTTGGTGTGAGATGTCTTTTCTTTGTGATTTTGATTGAGGTTATGCTATGTGGTACTTTACCTGTGTGGTACTTTACCTTCATGGTCTTACCATGTGGTTTTTCTTTGTAGAACTCTAGGATACCTTTGGTGTCTTGGGGTCCCTATTGAGTATCGTTATACTCACCCCTGCACGGGCTTCGTCCACACCTTATTGTGTCTAGTGTAGACAACGTACAATGCTGATCGAGGATGAGGGAGCTAGGACTGGATGGTGCTCGGAGGTGGACCATTCAGCGTGACGTGACATGGAGGAGATGGGTGGATGTGGAGTACTGTGGAGGTGATATGTTCCTACCCTTTAGGTAGGATCCGTGGTGGACAATCTAGGATATGCTTTTCACCTTTCAGCTATTTTTTAATTTTCAGTTGTACTTGTACTTTTCCAGTTGGTCTTGTATTCTGACCCCTTTACTTTTAATACACTTTTACTACATCAGTTTACTTCACAGTTGTTTCTTGGTGTTCTCGGACCGTGTGTTTATATAATTTTAAAGGCGATGCATTCCTGTTTTAGGGAATATGAATTTTGGTGCTTGTCGCCATCCCCTAGCCTATAGAAGGCAGACTTGGGGTTGTCACGACATAGGCCCCAGGGGATGGGTCGTGACAAAGTGGTATCAAAGGAGTTTGGTTCTACCAAAGAACTAGGACTTTGATCTTTTCTATGTGGAAATAGTGTTAAGTGTTATGAGTGTGGTTTTCAGTTTGGGGAGTCTAGTGTTGGTACGGTGGATGATGTATCCATACACTAGGACCCTAAGTTCTGATTTCCAACTCAGTACACGAAAACACTGATTGCGTGTTCTTTGAAAAGTCTTTCTTGTGTTTTCTTGAGTCAACTCACCAGGTGTAACTTTTTACTGTGGCACACCTGTTTCTTTTCAGGATGCCTCCATGAAGACAACCACCCAATTTCCTGAGAGAGTACACGACGATGGACCACCGAGCGATGAGGGCTCGGTGCGGCACCCTCTTACGGTGTTAACACCTTCGGGTGGTGTACCAGCAGTACCACTGCCCATTGGACAACTGTTGCCACTATCTCTACTAGTAGAGGATTCATGCTGACTGATCATGTTGCACGAGTTATAGCGACAGAGGCCTCTGAGGTTCCAAGGTGATATGGACCTGTAGGTGGCTGAGGGTTGGCTGGAGGCTGTGGCCAGAGTTTTTTGCTTAGTTGGGACACCAACTGATTTTATGGTGATCCTGGAAGCCATCCTTTTTTAGGCAGGAGTAGGGAGATGGTGGATCCTAATGCTCCAGATACACGATGAGGTGAAGCTAATTTGGGAAGACTTTGAGGGCCTTTTTAGGGCAAAGTTCGTCCTAGTGACCTTATGCTCTGTGCATATACAGGAGCTGCTGCACTTACAGCAGGGCAGCATGACAGTGGCCCAGTACTTGATAAGGTTCACTGATCTCTCCCGCTACTCCACCGACATGGTAAGAGCCCCTTTCTTCAGGTCCTAGACCTTTGAGAAGGGTCTCCAATGGGATATCAGAGCATCGATGGTATCACTCAGTATTCCGATGCAGGCTGGGGTGCTTGAGAGAGGACTTTTGGTGGAGAGATTCCTAGATGAGCAGGCATCGACAACGAGAGATACCACCAGACGATAGGTAGCCGAGTAATTTATAGGAGTCTTTAGAAAGATGACACAAATTTCCAAGAAGACAATACCTTCTGGTGGATGACCCCAGTACGTAGGGTCAGAGGTGTGAGACTCACAAGGAAAAGGAAGACAGGCGAGGGACACACAGTGTTACACGTGTGATGGGCAGGGTCATATGGCTTGCGACTGCCCGACCCGCCGTATGGATGACCAGCAGATAGTCGAGGGACCACCGAGGCAAGGGAAGATATTCGAGGGAGGAGTTCCGCAGGGTGGAGGACGTGACAGAGGAGCTAGCCATGTAGTAGGTGGTGGGAGATGTTTCGAAATTCTACCGCCACCACCGCCAGGTGGTCCACCCTGACCACAGGGAGCAGGAGGACAGGGACGAGATTAGCTCTAGGAAGCTGAGGCCTATGACCATGGTGCTCCGGAGATGATTATAGGTACAATCTGTGTCTACTACACCTTAGCTCCAGTACTTATAGACACAGGTTCTAGCCACTCTTTTATTTCCACAACCCTCATTCGAAGCTCGGAGATTCCGATGGAGCCGTTGGCTCAATCCTTACAGCTAGAGAATCATACAAGAGAAGATTCAATGATTACACATTGATGCCGGTAGTGTGAGATTACTCTAGGAGGTGAGAGCTTCAGCTAGGATCTCCTAGTAGCAGCGTTGAGGCCTTATGACGTCATCTTGGTTATATACTAGTTATCCACAGTCCATGATCAGATTGACTGTATTAGGCGCAAAGTGCGGTGTGTTCGCACATATGGGACTGTGTTTTCCTTCACTGGAAAGAAGGAAACCTTTGTAGCACAGAATGGACTTACCCAAAGGAGGGTGCGACTGATTACTCATCAGTTGTCTAGACTTACCCTTGGAGCAGCTAATGTTGAGAGTCCGAGCTATCCTGTAGTGGTGGAACAGTATGCCGATGTCTTTCCTGATTATGTTCCAAGACTAGCTCCAAATAGAGAGGTATACTTTTACATCAACCTATACCCCGGGACGACACCGATATCTACACCATCATATCGGATGGCTCCTGTAGAGCTTCATGAGTTACAGGTACAATTGAAGGATTTATAGGGAAAGGGGTTCATAACACCTAGTGTTTCTCCATGGGTAGCCCCAATTTTGTTCTCCAATAAGGAATATGGGAGTTTGAGACTCTGTGTGGACTATCGATGCCTGAACCAGTTGACCGTTAAGAACAAGTATCCACTCCCGAGGATTGATGATCTTTTTGATCAGCTAAAGGGAGCTCGCTGGTTTTCAAAGATAAACCTCTGATCAGGCTATCATCAGCTCAAGATACGAGATGAGGATGTGCAGAAGACGACCTTAAGATGTCGATATGGCCATTATGAGTTCTTGGTTATGCCTTTTGGCTTGACCAATTCACCATCAGTGTTCATGGGACTCATGAATATGATCTTTCAGCCATACCTTGATCGCTTCATGGTGGTGTTCATCTATGAAATCTTAATATACTCGACGACGGAGTAGGAGCATGCCTATTATATACAGATAGTTCCAGAGACACTCAGAGAGAACCAACTTTATGGTAAACTCTCGAAGTTCCAGTTCTGGATACGAGAGGTCCACTTTCTGGGACACATTATCTCAGAGGATGGAGTTGTAGTGGATCCAACAATGATAGAGGCTGTGATTTCTTGGGATCCACCCAAGAGTGTGACCGAGGTGCGGAGTTTCTTAGAGTTGGATGGATTCTACCGGAGATTCGTGCCTGAATTTTCCAGAGTTGTGGCACCCTTGTTGGCATTGACGAAGAAGGGGCATCCCTTCGTGTGGATGAAGAGATACCAGCAGAGTTTCTAGGAGCTGATACGGAGACTGACGAGTGCCCCCATCTTTAGGCTACCAGAAGAGGGCATGGGGTATGTAGTCTACTGCGACGCATTAGGGACTGGACTTGGGTGTTTCCTGATGCAGGATCGAGCAGTGATCACTTATGGTTCACGACAACTAAGACAGTATGAGAAAAACTACACTACCCATGACCTAGAGTTAGCAGAAATGGTATTTTCCCTGAATATGTGGCGACATTACTTGATGGGAAAACATTTTACAGTCTACTCTGATCACAAGAGTTTCAGATATATCTTCTCTTAGAAGGACCTAAACCTAAGACAACGGTGATGCCTAGAGTTCCTCCAGGACTATGAATTTGAGATAATCTATACTCCTGGTAAGGGGAACGTGGTAGTAGATACACTCAGTAAGAGGTATGGTCTTCGGTTACTGAGTGAGGTGACAAAGCAGCTAGCCACGTTGCAGATATCCTTCATGGATAGAGATGGAGAAACATACCTCTAGTCTATGACAGTCACACCCCCACTCCTTCAGCGAGTCAAGGAGGCGCAGCTTGGGGACACTGACTACAAGGCTCTACATGCTCATATATCCTCATGTTAGACACCTGATGGATTTTATGAAGGTGGGGAGCATGTCATCCTCTTCAGAGGACGTACCATGGTACCAGTGGTGCTACAGGAGGAGGTGTTGAAGGAATTCCATACGTCCCCTTTGGTGGTACATCCTGGGGTGGCGAAGATGTACTAGGACCTCTAGTATCAACACTGGCTAGGGATGAAGAAGGCAGTGGTAGAGTTTTTTTCACGATGCCTCACTTGTCAACAAGTAAAGGCTGAGCATCAGGTTCCAGCAGGCTTAGCTTAGCCACTAGAGGAACCATAGTGGAAGTGGGATGGGATCTCCATGGACTTTGTGACATGGCTTCCACATATGACCAGAGGACATGATTCCATTTGGGTGATCGTTGAACGAATCAACAATTCATCCCACTTCCTACTTTTCTGAGAGCAGGGATCAGTAGAGGGATTGGGACACCTCTATGTATAGAAGATTGTGCGAATTCATGGGGTTCCTTCGATGATCGTCTTTGACCATGACACACGTTTCACATCCTAGTTGTGGAAGGGATTTCAGGAGGCGTTTGGGACTCAGCTGCATTTAAGCACCGCCTTTCATCCTCAGACGGATGGTCAGATGAAGCAGACCATTCAGACGCTTGAGGACATGCTTTTTGCATACGTACTAGATTTTGGCCACAGTTGGTGTTGGGTCGGAGGTGATGGCAAGAGGGGGGGTGAATTGCCTTTTTAAAATTAATTAACAATTTAAAACAAATTTAAATGCAGCGGAAAGTAAAAGGCAAGACACAATTGATAACGGAGTTCGGCTTTAAACTCAAGCCTACGTCTCCGCTCCCAACTCAACCGTTGGGAGATTTATACGACCGCTTGCTTTTTAATGGCTATAGCAAGAAACCCACTAGCCGTTTTAAGGTAGGCTAGATCACCTTCTTACAGCTTGCTTTTTTATTATGGTTGTAGCAAGAAACCCAAGTTGAAAGAAGGAAGAAAAAGGGTGGTTTGTTTTAATACAAACCCAATTAAGAACTAAACAAATGAAGTAAATAATTTAGAACAAACTAGAGGAAGCCTTGAGCGCCAAGAGGTGAGTGTAGTTGATGTAGAGGCAGCCCAAGCTTCAAGGATGGCAATTGGATCTCAAGTGGCCTTTGAGAATTGTCGTAGGAGCCTCAAATGATCAAAATAGCTTTGGTATGCTTCGGTATATGATCAGTGGTCTTCCCGGCATCCATGGATGTCTATTTATAGGAGAAATACTCCCAAATACTTCAATATGGCCGTTGGAGGGATTTCGGAGCCGTTGGGGATCAAGTAGACAAGTCTGGTCAAGCTCCAACGGCTAGTTTGACTTTGCTTACCGGCTGACCGGTGCTTGTCCACCGGCTGGCCGGTGCCTTGGAAGGTGGAGAGTGCTTCTGCCCAGGAGCCACCGGCTGGCCGGTGAGGAGGCCACCGGCTGGCCGGTGGTGAGACAGTAGGTCTCACTATTCCAAGTAGTTCCACCGGCTGGCCGGTGAGGAGTCCACCGGCTGGCCGGTGGTCTGGACAGAAGGCATACCATTCTGTCTGGACCCACCGGTTGGCCGGTGGCCAGGCACCGGCTGACCGGTGGCACCTGGCAGAGGGCAAGGCCTTCTGCCTGGTCCACCGGCTGGCCGATGGGCTGGATCCGGCTGGTCGGTGCCCTTACCGGCTGGCCGGTGGTCCCACACCGGCTGGCCGGTGGACTTAAACAGTCCACTTTGAATACTTCTTGGGCCAGCTTCTAGGCACCCTATTTCCTATCAAAAACCACTTGAAACAATATTAGATCACGATGAGAGTGATTGTGATCATTAAAATCCAAGAGAGTGGGGTACAACAATCTCCCCCTATTTTGATGATCACAATCACAAAAAAAACTTTTTAAAAAAGGGTATGAAAGCTTTAAAAAAGGGTATGTCAATTGAAAACTTAAATAAACAATTTGAACTTGGAAAACTTAGAGACGCGCCAAATATAATGATCTTGAAAGTATTGAAATACTGAGAAAGGGTTATTTTTGAAATTGCAACCAAATGCCATTTTTTAAAGAAATCAATTGAAAACAATAACTTAACCATTTAAAACAGATTTTGATGACATCAATAACTTAAAAAGGAACTTGTAAAAAGAGCATTTTAATAAATAACTATGTAATAGAGAAGTTTTCTCCCCCTTTGGGATTATCAAAATAGGAGAAAAATTATGAAAGAAAAATACTAAGAAGTAATGACAAAAAGGATGGATAGATAAGATAACTTGAATTCCATAAAAGATGAAACGATACAAAGGAAGTTCAAAAAAAAAACAAATACAAATACAAATACAAGCCAAAAAAACAGGAACGGATCTATTCACTCCTAGAGGGCCAAGAGTGACGGCGGCGCCTGAAGGTCTGAGGAGCCGGAGGAGCCTGGACCGCCTCAAAGCGACGATCTAGAGAATCAATCCGTGAGTGGAGCTGATCAAACTGAGAGCTGATGTAGGAAAACTGCAAGTCGAGCCGGGTCTCGATCTGATCCTGGAAGCGTAGGAACTGATCAGCCGTCACCGGCAAGCCACCAGCATCAGCAGGAGGGGGCACAGCCTCAGCAGGCTCAGGTGCATCATCACCTTCTCCAGCCTCCTCATCAGCAGCAGCATCAGCCTCACCTTCGCTGTCACCACTTCCTGCCTCTTCATCATCATCACTATCCTCACTGTCTGAAAGAGGATAGGCAACGGCGATAGCAGGAGGCATGGCATTGGCAGGAGGATGGGAATGAGTCTGAGGAGAGTAGGCCTTGAGAAGACCGTCCTTGTCGACAATCCATTCCTGACGCCAAGGGTGCCAACGGATGTTCATTCGTTGCACCATCATAAAATTTACTATGCTATCCTTCGTTGGCTGCTCGAAGGAAGTAGTATGAAGAGGCACATCAAGAAAGGAAAAGATTTTAGTCAAGAAGCGTCCGTAGGGTAGAGTTTTGGACCGGCGCGGGTGCTCAGCCACATAAGTCATGGCCCGGAACAGAAACCGGACCAAATTGAAGTGTATGCCTCGGGTGATAAATGAGAGAAGATAAATATCAATGAATTTGACATTATCATGATCCCCGATACGGGGCGCAAGGGAAGTTTGAATGAGTCGCTCAATAATACGATGGTTAGGAGAGAGTTGGGAGAGCTTGACAATGGGATTTGTGGGCTGCCCTGTGAGATGCTCAAGGGCTACGGCTATATCAAACTCACGGTCCCGAGGAAACTCCCCCTGAGCAAAAGCATGGGGTCCAACATGAGGAACCCCGAGCATCCGGGCAATCTCCAACGAAGTGATAGTGATGGGTTTCCCAAGAGCAGTGGAGGAGATGGTATCAATGTCATCAGAAACGGACCACGTCAAATGAGCATAGAACTCTTTGACTAGAAGAGGATAAATGACATCCTTCTCAGGGGGTTCAAAGAAAGAATGCCAATGTTGATACTCAATAATCGAGAAAAGCTCAAGACGAGCAGTAGACAGCCAATAATAATCAATTACCCTACCCGGCAGAATGACTTTGTCATGCCAAATGTCCGGGAGTTGAGGGATGGAAGGAGGAGGAGGAGCTTCTTGAGCGATTCCCTTGCCTTTGCGAGTAGATCGAGGTCCCATGATGGCAAAAGGAGCTAAAAAGAGAGAGATTGAGAGAAGAAAGGAGGTTTGAGAGGTCCAAAACAAAGAAGAGAGGCTAGGGTTTGGAGGACCTGCGGTTTTAGGAGGAGCAACCCGAGAGAGAAGAGAGAAATGAGGGAGGAAGGGTTTTAAAATAAATTTTAACCCTTTCCCCGGCCGGCCCATTAAGCAAAACCCGACACCACCGGTTAACCGGTGATGTACCACCGGTTGACCGGTGGCACTAAAAGTCATAAAAAATATAAAAAACAGAATTAAGAAAAAATGTTTAAAAAATTCTAATAAAAATAAAATATAAGCAAGCCAAGAAAGTCAAATATTTAATAGTGCTCATTGACAAATCATTCCTAACTCCCCTTTAATAAAATCAAAACGGTCAACCGGGAGCGGTTTGGTAAAAATATCAGCTAATTGGAAATCAGTAGGAATGAAGTCCAAAGTGATATCTCCTTTTTGAAAATGGTCACGAAGGAAATGATGCCTTAAGTATATGTGCTTTGTCCTAGAATGTTGTATTGGATTCTTAGAGATACTAATGGCACTAGTGTTGTCACACCGAATAGGAACATGATCATAGGAAAGACCATAATCCAAGAGAGTGTGTTGCATCCAAATAATTTGGGCACAACAATTGCCAGCGGCTACATACTCGGCCTCGGCAGTAGAAAGAGCAACACAATTTTGCTTCTTTCTACTCCACGAAACAAGGGACTTGCCTAGCAGATGACAGGTTCCACTAGTACTCTTACGATCTAATTGACATCCGCCAAAATCAGCATCCGAATAAGAAGATAGTTCAAAAGAAGTATTTGAGGGATAAAATAAACCAAGATTTTTGGATCCTTTTAAATACTTAAAAATTCTTTTGACCGATTTAAGATGGGATTCTTTAGGATTGGCTTGAAAATGAGCACAAAGGCAAACACTAAACATGATGTCAGGACGGGTCGCAGTTAGGTAAAGTAGACTCCCGATCATACTCCTATAAAGCTTGTTATCCACCGGTTTCCCGGCTTCGTCTAACGTAAGCTTACATGAAGTAATCATGGGTGTACTAATTTCCTTTACTTGATCCATACCAAAACGACTTAGAAGCTCGTTTGTGTATTTGCTTTGGCTTAGAGAAATACCTTTTGAATTTTGAAAGATTTGAAAACCAAGAAAAAATTTCAATTCTCCCATAAAACTCATTTCAAATTCTTTTCTCATTAAATCTGAAAAATCAGTACAAAGAGATTCTTTGGTAGAACCAAAGATAACATCATCAACATAAATTTGGACGATTAAAAGATCTTTTGAAGTGTGTTTTAAAAAGAGGGTACAATCGGCTTGACCCATTTTAAAATCATTTTCTAAAAGAAATTTCGTTAACCGCTCATACCAAGCCCGAGGGGCTTGCTTTAAGCCATAAAGAGCCTTAGTTAACTTAAAAACATGATTTGGAAATTTTGGATCTTCAAAACCGGGAGGTTGTTCAACAAAGATTTTTTCAGAAATAAAACCATTTAAAAAAGCACTTTTAACATCCATTTGAAAAATCTTAAAATTTAAGTGGGCGGCGAATGCCAACAAGATCCTAATGGATTCTAACCTAGCAACGGGGGTAAAGGTTTCACCATAATCGATTCCTTCTTCTTGATTATAGCCCTTAGCTACTAGGCGAGCCTTGTTCCGGGTTATGTTTCCTTGATCATCAAGTTTGTTCCTAAAAACCCATTTAGTGCCAATAATTGGATGATCATTGGGTCTTTCACAAAGAGTCCAAACATTATTTCGAGAGAATTGATTTAGTTCCTCTTTGATTTTCATGATCACAATCACTTTCATATGTGTTTAACTGTGTTTTAAGTGTTGTGGATGATAGGCAAGAGATTGCCAAAGGAATGGCCCAAGAAAGCATCTCAAGTGGACTGAAATTCAGTCCACCGGCCAACCGGTGACATAGCACCGGCCAGCCGGTGGACCTGGCAGAGGCATTGCCCACTGCCAGGCTCCACCGGTCAGCCGGTGGCTTGACCACCGGCCAGCCGGTGGCATCCAGCCCCAACAGTGATGGCTACTGCCTCACCACCGGCCAGCCGGTGGCTCCTCCACCGGTCAGCCGGTGGAGCCTGGACCAGAATTCTCCTCCTCTGCCAAGGCACCGGCCAACCGGTGGCCCTGCACCGGCCAGCCGGTAGCCCAGTCAAACTAGCCGTTGGGTTTGACCAGTCAACCTTCTTTTGGCCTCCAACGGCTCCGAGGACTTCTCCAACGGCTCCGAAGGCCCCCAATGGGTTCCATGCCTATAAATAAAGGCCAAGGAAGCCCCAGAACCTAATCGGATCATATACCAAGCGCCCGGACATATTGTTGCACATTTGGCGAACCTCCGGCGCTCCACCTTCAAGGATCCTCAAGTGCTCCAATCCAATTCCCAATCCAAGGAGCACCTCAAGAAGCTTGGGAGAGCACGCTACATCAACTCCATCATACCTTGGCGCCCAAGTCTTCCTCAATTACGGTTTTTATAGTTTTATTTATTTTGAGCTTCATTTTGGGTTTGTGCCTACAAACCCCAACACCTTTTCTCTTCCCCCTTTCTTTTGGGTTATCACACCACCATTAAGGTGTGAAGAGGTTTCTTCAAGCCTTTCCTTTTAAAAGGCTTGTGTTTCGGTGAGCTAGCCTTCACCCGTTAAAAAGGCTAGTGGGTTCTTGCTCTTCCATTGAAAGCAAGTGGGTTCTTGCTAAACCAATAAAAGCAAGCTGTAATAGGTCCTAGTGCTACCTCAAAGCCTAGTGGGTTTCTTGCTAAAACCATTGAAAAGCAAGCGGTAGGAATCTCTCAACGGTTGAGTTGGGAGCGGAGACGTAGGCCGGGTTTTGGCCGAACTCCATTATCAATTTCTTGTGTCTTGCCTCTTTACTTTCCGCTGAATTTTTAACTTTGATTTTAATTTGTTAATCATTTTTTAAAAAGGCAATTCACCCCCCCTCTTTCCATCTTTCCTCGTTTTTCTCCGATCCATCAATTGGTATCAAAGGGATAATTTGAGTAATACCCTAACCCGGTTTCAAATTTAAGATCCATTAAGATGGCATCAACCTATTTCGCCCCCAAGGGCTACTCATTGGGTCGGGCTCCATTTTTTGATGGGACCGACTATAATTATTGGAAAACCCGCATGACTACTTTTCTTAGAAGTATAGGGTATCCCATATATAAAATTGTCATGCAAGGTTACACCCTCTCCTCCCCCGACGAATCCAAATGGACCCCCGCCGATATAAAGAATTTTGAGCTTGATGGCAAAGCCATGAACGCTCTCCATTGCGGCCTTGATAGAAATGAGTTCAATCGAGTGTCTACATGCACCTCCGCACATGAAATCTGGAAACTTTTGGAGGTTACCCATGAGGGGACCAACAAAGTAAAGGATACTCGATTGGACATGTACCGTCAGGATTTTGAGTCTTTTTCCATGCACCCAAATGAATCAATTTCTGAAATGTTTACACGATTTACTGACGTGTGCAATGGGAGAAAGTCCCTTGGTGATGATGTTTCAGCTGAAGCAATGGTCAAGAATATCTTATGGGTCCTTCCGAGCTCATGGGCACCAAAGGTGACGGCGATCCAAGAAGCTAAGGACGTCAAAAATATGCCGGTAGAGGAGCTCATCGGATCTCTCATGACTTATGAGATCACGATGAGGAGGCAAGCTCAAAAGGAGGGCACACCAATCAAAACTCCAAAGAACATCGCCCTCAAGGTACAAAAGGAAGTAAGCTCCTCCTCATCTTCTTCCTCATCTCCTTCCTCATCTTCCTCATCATCAAGCGGTGACTCGGAAATGGAGAATCTCGCCCGCCAAATGCACAAGTTTATGAAGAAGCACAAGAAGAAGAAGAAATCCCGCAAGCATCGAAAGCAAGAACCCACCGCTAGATCCGAGCCCAAGGTAAAATGCTACGGGTGCGGCGAAAAGGGCCATTACAAGCCCGATTTCCCACTCAACAAAAAACGGGCCACGCCAAACGAAAAAGGAAAGAAAAAGGTCCTCAAGGCGACATGGAGTGACACCTCATCATCCTCCTCCTCCTCAAGCGACCAAGGTACAAAATGCCTAATGGCATTCCATGAGGTAACTTCTTCCGACTCCTCCTCTTGTTCTTCAAATTCCAATTCTTTAAATCATCTATCTTATGAAGAACTCTCACACGCTAGAGACCAACTAGAAAAAGGTTTTCATACTTTATCGTCAAAATTTGTTGCTTTAAAAAAATCTTTCAAAAAACTCTCCTCCGAAAAAGAACAACTTCTCAAAGAGAAGGAGGAGATGTCCCTAAAAATCCAAAATTTTCCAAATGTTGATTCTTTGGAATCAACCATCAAGGACCTTAGAGAGACCCTAGCAAAGTTCACCCAAGGGGAACAAAATTTGAACAATCTCCTAGGTTCCCAACGCGTTTCCCGAACCACCCAAGGGCTTGGCTATTCCAAGCAAGCTTCTTCCTCCCATGCACCCACTGTTTTTGTAAGGGGGAGCTCCCAATTCAAATTTTGTAATTATTGCAAAAAACCCGGGCACCTTATTTATGAATGTAGTTGTAAAAATTCCCGTTATGGACAACCCAAGTCTTTTTACTTTTCGGACGAATTTTATAAAAGAAGACCTGCCATGAGACAAGTTTGGATTGAAAAATCCCTTCTTGCGAGTCTCTCCGGGCCTAAAATTGTCTCTTTTCAAAATCCCTCTCCCCGGTGACTTTTTGTTTTTATTTAGGGGGAGTTTGGTTTGTTTAAGCTTTTTGTTTCAATTCAAACTTTCAATTTCAAATTAAGCCCTTTTGATTTCAATTCCAAAATTTTCGATTCCAACTTTCAATTTCAACACTTGGTATCAAAATTTTCATTTCAAAATATTCAATTCGAATTTTTCATTCAAAATTTTCATTTCAACTTTTGATTCAAAACTTTCAATTCAATTTTTGGTTCAAAATTTTCATTTCAATTTTGATTCAAAACTTTCAATTCAAACTATTATTCAATCTTTCAATTTCCAAAATTTCAATTGATTTTTAAATCTCAAATCTTGTTTTTCAAAATTTCCCTCAATCAAGTTTTATGCCCCGTGCTATTTTGATAATCACAAAGGGGGAGAAATTTCTTGATTGATTGGGGGAGAATCTTTTCTCTCATGCTTAGTATTTATTTTCAATTTATCATTTAGGCATGCCTTTCATTTAAGTTTTTACATTGCTTTGATAAGTGATTGTGATCATCAAAATAGGGGGAGATTGTTGTACCCCACACTCTTTGATTTTCATGATCACAATCACTTTCATATGTGTTTAACTGTGTTTTAAGTGTTGTGGATGATAGGCAAGAGATTGCCAAAGGAATGGCCCAAGAAAGCATCTCAAGTGGACTGAAATTCAGTCCACCGGCCAACCGGTGTCATAGCACCGGCCAGCCGGTGGACCTGGCAGAGGCATTGCCCACTGCCAGGCTCCACCGGTCAGCCGGTGGCTTGACCACCGGCCAGCCGGTGGCATCCAGCCCCAACAGTGATGGCTACTGCCTCACCACCGGCCAGCCGGTGGCTCCTCCACCGGTCAGCCGGTGGAGCCTGGACCAGAATTCTCCTCCTCTGCCAAGGCACCGGCCAGCCGGTGGCCCTGCACCGGCCAGCCGGTAGCCCAGTCAAACTAGCCGTTGGGTTTGACCAGTCAACCTTCTTTTGGCCTCCAACGGCTCCGAGGACTTCTCCAACGGCTCCGAAGGCCCCCAATGGGTTCCATGCCTATAAATAAAGGCCAAGGAAGCCCCGGAACCTAATCGGATCATATACCAAGTGCCCGGACATATTGTTGCACATTTGGCGAACCTCCGGCGCTCCACCTTCAAGGATCCTCAAGTGCTCCAATCCAATTCCCAATCCAAGGAGCACCTCAAGAAGCTTGGGAGAGCACGCTACATCAACTCCATCATACCTTGGCGCCCAAGTCTTCCTCAATTACGGTTTTTATAGTTTTATTTATTTTGAGCTTCATTTTGGGTTTGTGCCTACAAACCCCAACACCTTTTCTCTTCCCCCTTTCTTTTGGGTTATCACACCACCATTAAGGTGTGAAGAGGTTTCTTCAAGCCTTTCCTTTTAAAAGGCTTGTGTTTCGGTGAGCTAGCCTTCACCCGTTAAAAAGGCTAGTGGGTTCTTGCTCTTCCATTGAAAGCAAGTGGGTTCTTGCTAAACCAATAAAAGCAAGCTGTAATAGGTCCTAGTGCTACCTCAAAGCCTAGTGGGTTTCTTGCTAAAACCATTGAAAAGAAAGCGGTAGGAATCTCTCAACGGTTGAGTTGGGAGCGGAGACGTAGGCCGGGTTTTGGCCGAACTCCGTTATCAATTTCTTGTGTCTTGCCTCTTTACTTTCCGCTGCATTTTTAACTTTGATTTTAATTTGTTAATCATTTTTTAAAAAGGCAATTCACCCCCCCTCTTGCCATCTTTCCTCGTTTTTCTCCGATCCATCAGTTGGGAGGATCACTTGACCTTGGAGGAGTTTTCTTACAACAACAGTTATCACTCCACCATCGGTATGACACCATTCGAGGCCTTTTATGGTCGACCCTTCAGATCACCTCTATGCTGGACAGACCTAGAGGAGTTAGCACTTATGGGTCCAAAGTTGGTACAGGCTACCACTGAGAAGGTGCAAACCATCCAGGAGCAGATAAAGACTACACAGAGCAAACATAAGTTGTATGCTGACAGAAGATGGAGAACTTTGGAGTTCCAGGATGGGGACCATATTTTCTTGCGAGTCTCTCCTCGACGGGGAATATAGAGATTTGGCTGAGGCGACAAGTTATCACCGAGGTTTATCGGACCTTTTCTGATACTTCAGAGGATTGGTGAGGTGCCATACCGCTTGGAACTTCCACTGCAGTTGGAGAAGGTGCACAACATCTTCCATGTAACCCAGCTGAGGAGATATGTGCACAAACCATCTCACGTCATCAACCATGGAGAGCTGGACTTAAATGATGAGGCGATGTTTTCGAAGGTTCCAGTAGAGATTGAGGATCGACAGGAGCAGGTCCTTTGTGGGCAGTCGACACCTCTGGTGCGTGTTCACTGGCAGCACAAGAACCTCCAGGAGAGCACATGGGAGCGGGAGGCTCAGATTCATGCTCAGTACCCCCATTTGTTTCCTTAGTCTATGTTATGGATTTTGAGGACATAAAGCCCCAAGGTGGGGAAAATTTAAAGACCCGGATTTTCCATGTAATTTTTTTTAATTACATGGAATTATTAAGAGTCTGCAAAAATTGACGGCGAATGATTCCTAGGCCCGGTGTGCCCAGAATGAATTTTTGAACTTTTTTTGGGTACATTCAGTAAATTCATGAGTGGGATTTTATAACTTTTGAACCGTTGCTCGAATTAAAAATCCAAGGGCACTGTTGAATCCATAGTGCCGAGATTCGCTTAAGGGAGGCTTTACTTGGACTGCAGTAGGCCCAGAGAAAAAGTTAAGTTTTGTGACTTTTTTTAAAAGAAATTAAATAAAATAAATTTTGTTCTTTTATTTCATAAACCTCAAAGGATCAATTAAAAGGGGTGGGGCTGAAGATGTGTCAAGAAATTAAATGGCTTGACCTGACAACCTAAAGTAATGATGATGTTGAGGAAATTAGGAATCTTCCTAATTAATGAGCCCTATTATTTCCCCACGCCGTTACTTACCCTCCCCCTTTCCTATAAATATGGATCTAGGGAAGGGGTATCGAGGAGATTCACCAAGAAGCGAAGTGTTGAAGCAACACCATGACGTCAGACCCTTAGAAGACTAAGCCAACCCAGCGGGAGGTGACAGACGGCACCGAGCCAAAGGGCGATGTGTGAGTGGCATCTTTGGGAGCCGGTCGCAGGAATGAAGAACACGATCCACCAAAAAGCGCAGACTATTCTCCGATGTTTCAAGGTAGGGGTTATTTTCATTTGTACGTTTTTGATTCCCTCTTCCCCATTCTTGAAATTACATGAAGAATGCGGGTCAACTGACTAACGGGTTGACTCACGATTCATTGGTCTTTACGGGAGGTTATTGTGGGGAATATTGTGGGGTTAATCTTGTGTTTAATTCAATTGTTTATTGAACTCCCTTAATATCCTCCATATTATGATCTATCACAGAGCATGTGGGCCTAACGAACCTGGCCCAAAACCTCTGCTATCTTTCTTTCCTTGCGCCACCCTGGAAGACCATGAGTACGTCGACGCACGCCACAAGAGGAGGGTCACGGCTCATCAGCCATGAAAAATGGAGGAGGAGGCCGACACAATGGACGACCGCAGGAAGGGAGGCGGTGCGGTCACCGTGCTGCCAGCGAATGGAAGCCACGACTGAAGCCGCGACAGAGGCCGAAATCACCTCCGACGGGTTCCACGGTGACCGAGAGACGCCCACGCGGCACCGCCACTTCACCAAATGAATGGTCTCTGGGACATTCAGGAATCTAAAAGACCAATAGGTTACACCCCCCATGTCAGACCAAACTAGGCCGCCACCCTCGAGCCAGGCCGCTACCCTCGAGTCGGGTCACCGCCCATGAGCCGGTCCTTCGCCATCGACCGGACCACCACCCTCGGTCGGGCCTCCGCCTCTAAGCCGAGCCACCGCCCTCGAGCTGGGCCGCCACCCTCGGAACGGGCTGCCACCCTCAGACTGGGCCGCCGCCCCCGGATCGGGCCGCCGCCCCACGCGGGCCGGGCCTCCCCTTTATGGGCCATTCTATTCTGGTCAGGCCACCCTTGTGGGCCTCCCATATTTCGGGTCAGACCGGACATCAACCCAGCCTAGACTGGGTTGGGTCGGGTCGGTCCGACCGAGTCTGATCGGACCCGGGCCCAAATGGACCCAGAACACTCAAAGGACCTTATCTTAAGAACCGAACACCCATTTGATGAACCATCTATGGTGTTGGGACCCTTGGAGTGAGATGGTCCTTTTGCCTTACTTCATTAGAGTTTCGGAGAAACTTGAAGTACGTCCGGGTTGGATCGCACCTGAATCCAACTGGGCCCTTGACACTGAAATGCTAATGAAAAACAGACCAGACGTTCGATTGATGTGCCATCTATTACTTTGGAACTCTTATGACGCAGAGAGTCATTGGGTTACTTCTTTGTGAGACTTCGTGCTAGTTGAGATGCGACTGATGGATTGGGGTGCAGTTCTCCCAAGCGCACTACATACAGAACCCTGCGACTTGATGAGACCTGACAAATACTAACTTATTAACTCTGAGTGACTCGATGACCATGGTGGGGAGCAGCTACGGTACGTGATGGGGAGGATTACCTTAGTAGACCACAATGGGGGTGGGTGGATCTGTGTGACCCAGAAGACCCACAGTACGGTAGTAGGCCAAGGTGGGGAGAGGTCGCAGTACATGATGGAGAGGAGTACCTTAGCAGACCAATATGGGGGTGGGTGGTTTTGTGTGACCTGAAAGACTCACAGTATGCGACGGGGAGGAGTACCTCAACAGTTCAAGGTTAGTGGGAAGCTCCTCTGTGTGATGCGGCAGGCCCACTGTACTCGATAGAGGAGGAGTTCTCCAGTGTCCAAGGCGTTCGACATTGTGATAGGGGATGTTACTTTTTACTACCCCTAGAGTAAATCTTGGTGAGAGATGTCTTTACTTTATGCTTGTGATTGAGGTTATGCTATGTGGTACTTTACCTACGTGGTACTTTACCTTCATGGTGTTACCCTGTGGTTTTTCTTTATAGAACTCTAGGAGACCTTCGGGGTCTCGGGGTCCCTACTGAGTATCATTATACTCACCCCTGAACGGGCTTCGCCCACACCTTGTTGTGTCTGGTGCAGATGACGTACAACATTGATCAAGGCTGAGGGAGCTAGGACTGGATGGTTCTCGGAGGTGGACCATTCGGCGTGACGTGACACGGAGGAGACAGGTGGACGTGGAGTACTATGGAGGTGATCTGTACCTACCCTTCAGGTAAGATTCACGGTGGATGATCCAGGAGCTGATTTTCACCTTTCAGTTGTTTTATACTTTTCAGTTGTATTTGTACTTTTCCAGGTAGGCTTGTATTCCAACCCCTTTACTTTTAGTACACTTTTACTATAGCAGTTTTCTTCACAGTTGTTTCTTGTTGTGTTCTCAGACCGTGTGTTTTTACAAGTTTAAAGGAAATTCCTTCCCATTTTAGGGAGTATGCCTTTCGGTGCTAGTCTCCAGCCCCTGACCTATGGAAGGCGGGCTTGGGGTAGTCATGGCACGGGCCCTAGGGGACGGGTCGTGACAAGTTGAGACTCTTTTGGGATGAATTCCAATATCTATTTCATGAGGAGTACTACCCATCTTACTTACGCTTAGTCAAGATCTAGGATCATCTAAATCTGAAGCAGGGAGGGATGATGGTGGATATGTACACAGTGTGGTTCAAAGACCTTACGCGTTACTCCATTGATATGATCCGAGATGACTAATTTTGAGAATGAAAGCTTGATAAGGGACTCCGTAGAGAGATCTATGCTAGTATAGTTCCCTTGTGCATCCTTAACTTGTTGGGGTGTTGGAGTGGGAACTGGTTATAGATATATTTCTATTAGAGGGATGCTAGATAGCTAGAGATGGTAGTTAGTGTTACCAAGCTAAGTCATCTGTAACAACTAGCAGACGCTCGTTGGCAGGATCTCAGTCTAGTAAACCCTTTCATGAGTAGGCTCAGACATGTGGTCATACAATGTAGGGGAAAATCATATCACCAAGGAAGCCTGAGGAGGGATGATGTTATTCTTGTGAAGAACAAGATCACATAATGTGAGACTGACCGACTAGACGTGCTGAGCAGCACGGGAAGATAGATGACGAACCACCATAGTAGAGACAACGTCATGATTAAGGATCTCCCAAACATGGATAAGGTGGTCCCTAGGGAGGTGGAGATGACAGAGGAGATGGAGGAGCTATGGGTGATGGACATCGCTTTGAGATCCTTCCACCACCACAAGCTGGCCCACATCAGGCTCAGGGAGCTAAGGGCCGAAGCCATGAATAGTTGTAGGCTTTGGATGTCTATGATCCTGCAATGCCCAAGATGATAAAAGGTAAATTTTGTGTTTATACTACCTTATAAAGTATAAATTGTTAGACATTGTGTGAGGTAATTTTTTCTTTCTTATACTTTCTTGAAGTTTAAGCCAAGGTTACACGGGGTGTCGGTGTAACCCTGTGTCGGTGTTGTTCGACATAGCTTCGAATGCTTGAGGAAGAGGAGTTCTTCCCCCACTGAGATATGTTTTTGTGATGTGAGAAAAACCGTGCGGGTGAGTTAGTTCCACCCAAAGCGGATAGTATCGAGGTGTGGTGGATGAATCCCTCTGACTTATGTGTTCAGGGTGAGGTTGTGTGATGGAGTGTCAGAGAAGGTCCTAAAATTTCCAGTGGAGTTTGTCTATTTGACCTTTTTTTCTCAGGATGTCACTCTTGGGTGTGGTGGAGTTTCTGTTTTGGGGTTACTCTTCTTCCAAGAGAGGCAAAAACTTGTGAGGTATGACACATGATTTTCGTGTGTATCTTCTCGTGGTTGGATGAGTTTACTCACCTTCCTTGTTCATTGTTACCCTTTCATGCTCAATGTCAACCTTGATACAATGCAGATAGTTATCAAATACAAGTCGAGGTAGTTGATACCCCATGAACAAAACTACGCGACTCCCTACCTAGAGCTGGTAGAGGTATTATTATCCCTGAGAATGTAGAGACACTACCTCCTAGGAGAGAGAATTGAAGTTTACTAAGACCACCAGTGTCACGACCCATCCCAGTGGGGCCCGTGCTGTGACTCTCCAAGACCACTTACAAAATTCCATAGGCTGGTGACTAGTACCGAGTAGGAATATTACTAACATGGGAGGCATTTAATAAGTACCTGTACACACACACACATCTCCAAGCCCACAAATACTAAAATGTAAAATCCACTAAAGAACAAAATGCATGCATATAACTAAACCCAACTAACAGAGTACAACCTAAAGTAAAGTGTGGAAAAGTAACTGGGCCAGAATACAAGCCCACCAAAAGAAAGAGTCTATAACTACAAATTCCAACCAATAAACAAGAAAGGTACTAGGACTACTACTGGAAGTTGTAGGAACACCTCATCCTATCTAGAATTCACAAATCTCTATCCGGTCTTGGTCCTACCTGAACTCCATAAAAAGGTTTCTCATTAGCACAAGACACGACACGTGCGGGCAAAGCCCGTGCTGGGATAAGTATAAAAATACTTAGGAGACCCTGAAAACCACAAAGTAATACACAAAGTAAAGGTACATTCATCTATACATAGTATATGTCTACAAAATATATAGAAATATAAACATATCTAGATATACTTGAAACCCAGACTCATAGTCTAGAGGTAAGTCACAACGACCCACATACCCACGCTAGGGATTCAGTTCGAAGAATTCCATGAAGCACTCATCTAGGAGAACTCACTCCATGAGTGTGATAGCTTTGATGATGTCCGTCTGAGAATTATTTTTCATTAGGAAGTTTCATGAGAGAGATAGATTCACTGATAGATCTGAAGAGAGAACATGTACACTCATTTCGGGAGAACACTCTCCTGAGTGGGAAAATATCATGATACATGGATGAGGATCACTTCCAGGGCCTTGGAATATACCATGAATCATTCTAATTCACCTTATAAGTAGAGTATTGGAATCCTGTAGAATTTTTCATGCCAATAACTAACTCCATCTAGGTTCAAGAATGAATATAGGATCCTACTTCGGGCCTCTCAAAGGGGATTCCTGACTCTATCCAGGAAGTCCTGCTGAAGGGGTCATACTCTGGTGGATAGAAATGATACCTGAACTTCAGGGGAATGAGAAAGGGGAACTAACCCAAACGAAACTTGTCCATGATACAGTGGACAAAGAGATCAATCCATGTACAAGAAAGTACACGTCATGTCCTCTGACCCCGGGTACTACCTGTGTACAACAACCCCTGTCGAAAAGATCATGTTGTGTAGAAAATATATACATGACATGTAGAAGAGTAACACGCCATGTCCTACTATCTGGGGGCTGCTCCATGTATGCTGGCCATGTGCCCATACACTACTTCAACCCGTGTTTGCCAACCCATGTACCAGTGCACGGGGTAACCCGCGTAACTGGCCTCGTCTGGCCGTGTGTTGGAGTATATGCCATTTACTCCACCCTGTGTTTGTGTATAATTCAAAATACATGCCAAGTACCATGTAAGGATCCACACGCCGTGTGACAGGGGTCACATTCCATGTCATCTCTTTATGTAACGTAGAACCCTAGCCGCCGTTGAGCCGGTCCAACACGTTGTGTTCTTTGGAGAACATGTCGTGTTCTTCACGATTTTCTAGAATCATAGTTCTTCACCAGCATGCCTCAGGTGATCTTTAATCCTTCGATCTGGCCATTCAAACGCCTCAAAATTGAAGATTCAGGGTCATCCCGTCATAGCAATATCGATTCGGTATGTTTTGGGCGTCTGATCATCTCTGGAAACTTGTTTCGATCATCTACGCAAAGAACAGTCGAAGAAAGATTTCTTTCGAACCACATTGATTTGTTTGTTGCCATCATCATTACACCTCCGCTAGGTCGTCAAAATGTCGAATCTACGATTTCATATCGTTGTGTCGCAAAACGAATGTGAAATGATCCTTCATTCATATAACCGTGAAGAAAAAAGAACACATGGGGATAAAGGGGAAAGAAAATAGAGAAATAACTCGAGGAACGAACCTCGAACATTGTTCATTATGACCTTGATACATTCACATTATAAGGATGAAGAACTAAACCAAACATAAATAAAAATCCCCAAATCAAAACCCTTAATAGAATCCATCCCACAAGAATGGGTGATCCGTGGGTCAACCTATTTGTGGGTTGATCTGCATTTGTCGTTTAAATCCAAGAATGGGAAAAAAACAATCAAAATACCAACCCCTACCACAATTGTCAACGAAGTGTGGATTTGTTGCCGTCATCGGTGAGATTCAATCTTGCTGCGCAACGATCCATACGTTGTTGTTCGTTTCCATTCATCGAGAGTTCTCCAAGGGTGGATCCTCTCCACAACCCTAGAGAATCCAAGGGAGGTTTCTTGGGTTATGAGACTAACCATGGGATCCTGCTCATTTAAAATCATAAAACGCGTCGTTGCATCGTTAAAACGTTAAAAATAAAATAAATCATTAATTTATTTTATTTCCTTTAAACATCTAAAAATTAACTTTTGTAGTCGACCCGTGCCGGTTGATGTGAGGCCTCACCTAAGGTAAAGTTGTTTCTCTAAACGCAACGGTGCCCTCAGATTTTTGATTCGAGAACCCATTTAAAATTTATTCCACTTTTTTCAGGAAAACCGCTCATGCGTGCTGTTTAAAAGTTCAGTTTATTTCAAACATTTATTCCAGGCACTCTGGGCCTTGAAATCGCACACCATAACAAAGCTTGGTCTTGAATTAATTCCATATAATATTTAAAAATAAGACACAGAAAGTCTAGGATAGTGAAAATAGAGTCTCAGGTATGTCTTCACCCAGTGAGACCTAAACCTAATAAAGCGACGTTGGTTGGAATTCCTGTAGGACTATGACTTTGATATAGTTTATACTCTTGGGAAGGGCTAAGTTGTAGAAGATGACCTTAGTAGGAAGTCTCAGGCTTGATTAGTGTAAGAAGCTTCAGATATGTTATCTTCCCTACAACTGACCTTGGTGGACCAGAAAGGTACAATTTTTTTTCATTTGATGGTGTTGAGTCCTTTGCTTCTCAAGCATGTGAGAGTGTCTCAGCTGGGAGACATCGACTGTGAGATCTTGTGTGACCAGATATCCTTAGAAGTTTCACCTGATGGATTTTTTGGAGAAGGGAATCATGTCATCCTTTTTTAGGGATGAATGGTGATTTTGATCACGATGCGAGAGAATTTGATGAGGGAGTTTCACACTTTTCCTTTGGTTATACATCCCGGTGTAGGGAAGAGTCAGGTGCAGACTAAGTGTCCCTACCTCTTTTCTTAGTTTGTGCTTTTCAGGGATGAAAATCTTTAAATAAGGGAATAATGTATAGACTTTGGTTTTGCTGTAAAAGACTTTGGAATATTCATAGGAATATTTTTGGAGTCAGGCACTGAGACGGTGCACAATTTCGAGACCCAGTGAGTCCAGAATTAATTTTATAAAAATATTAAATATATTTTTATTATGCCCACACGATTTTCCTGAAAAAATGGAATATCTCATAAATGGTTGATCGGATTAGAAATCCGAGACCATGGTTGAATCCCAAACGTGGATTTTATCCTAGGTGTGACATAAAGTTTGTCGGCGCGGGGCATTCAGATGGAGAAACTATTGGTAGGTGTATTAAATAAATAATTTAATTAATTTATTTATTTAATAATAACCATAAATCAAATAACTCATAGACGGAGACTCAGATCATAAATCTGAGACATCGGTTGAGTTCATAATACAGTGTTTTCCATAGGCGCGACCTAAAGTTGGTTGGCGCGAGACGTTCAGATGAGCCAACTGTTGGTGGATGCGTTTAGTTAAAATAAATATTTTATTTATTTATTTTAAATTAAATGACCTAAACTGGTTTCCTTTATAAATAAGCTTCCATGCCAAATCATCAGGGTTAGATGCTTAACCCTGATATTGTTTAGAGGATCTTCCACCCCTTATCCATTGATGAATTGAGACCAGAAAACAAACAATGATCAGATCATGGTGAATCGACAGGTGGAGGATGCAACAGATCATCTTCATCACTAGCAGATGTGTTCTTCACCAACAATTGATCCATAATCGAGGTAGGACTCATCAATTGTGGTTTTCTCCCCTTTTGATTAAAATATTGAGCACGATCAATTCTTTCTCTTTGATCCGCATTAATTTAAGCCTTTGCATGAGCCCATGTATCGAAATAAATTATCCATTAAATTTATTTCTTATTATGTCATGTTTCTCACCATGATTTTCCCGCTATGAAATCGTTGGCCAATGATACTTATCACCTTTGTTATTGGTGTTTCTACCCACCGTTCTTCGTGTTATTCATCACTGAACCACGAGGTCACGATTTGACTTTGCCAGGGCGGATTCGAACGTGGTTGAACCCTTGGATTCATTATGGTGACATGAATGACATGCAGACCAACAATTTGAGCACATATTGATAAACGAGCAGGATGATGTTTAGTGAACAGATCGGATCGGGACCGCAGGTGTGTGTTTGTGATTGGTTTGTGATTGGAGGTGGTTCGTGATTGGATTAGTGATCTCTGTTTCCCTGATTGTTGTGTGACGATGATGTGCGGTGTGATGAGATTGATTTCGAGCAGAGGCCGTGTGCGAAGTCTCATGGCGGATGTTGCTCGGCGTTGGTGTGGTGGTGATCAGACTTGAATCTCCGACAAGGTGGTTCGACGTGGTCAACACGGAGAGTATTAAATAATAATAATAATAATAATAATAATAATAATAATGGTGATGAGTTGATAAAATTAAACAAGGATTTTTTATTATTATTATAATAAATAATAATAATAATAATAATAATGGTGACATAAAAATGCGTGTTAGGGGTTAATGAAATTAAATCGATTTAATTTATTGGGGTAAGTTATGTTAATTTATTATTATTATTATTTTTAATAATAATAATGATTTGATTGAAGTAAAAAAAATATAAATAAAATAATTGAGATGAGTTGCGGCGCTTTGAAGGAGCGTGAGCTGGGCGTTGAGGGGAGGAAAGATTTGTTCATGCGTGATTATTATTATTGTAAATAATAATAATGTTTAAACAAAAAAAAAATTTAGTGGATGTAGGGGTTGGGGTTGCGTAGGGGTGTAATTTCGGCCCGACCCAGATAGGTTCGGGTCAGGCCGAGCCTGCCATGCAAAAAGTCGGGGCGCTGACCACTATTCAGGCTGGGTCGGGCCGTCCTGAACAACCCCAAAAGGCGGCCCGAGCCCGACCTCGGGCCGGCCTAAACCATCGGGTCGGGCCAGTCCGGGCTTTTTCGAGTCGGGCCATGGTGGACTTTTATTATTTTCAAAATAATTGTTTGTTTTAAAACTTTTTTTTTCAACGTTTTTATTTAAACATTTTTTTAACATTTATTTAAAACATTTCTTTACATTTATTTTTAAATGCATTTTTTTTGTAAAAACGTTTATTTTATTTTTTATTAACATTTTACAGTGGGTAGATATGTTTTTTTTCTAAATAGATTTATATATTGTGAATATATATATATTATTTACAAATTGTAAAAAAAAATAATGAGGGGTGCGCAACAGTAGTGGGTGAGTTTAAAGCCTTATTATTTAAACGTTTTCCTAACATTTATTTAAAACATTTTTTTACATTTTTTTTAATTATTTATAATTTTTTAAGCGTTTGTTAATATTTTTTATTTAAACATTTTTTTACATTTATTTTTAAATGATTAATTTAAAGCATTTTTTAATTTTTTTTAAACGCATGCTTTTTAAAAGTATTTTTTAAAACAATTTAACTTTATTTTCATATTTTAATGTAAAAAGTATTTTTTATGTGTTTGTTTAAAAAAATTAATTTAAATGTTTGTTTTAAAAACTTTTTTTAATCATTTTTATTTAAACATTTATTTAAACCATTTTTTAACACTTGTTTAAAACGTTTTTTACATTTATTTTTAGACGTTTAATTTAAAACATTTTTTTGAACACATATTTTTTACATGTATTTTTTTAAACATTTAATACTTTTTATGTAAAAATATTTTACAGTGGCTGGATATGTAATTTTTTTAAATAGATTTATATATGTCTGTGAATTTATATATATTATGTACAAATTGAAAAAAAATTAATGAGTGATAGGGGGTGCGCACCAGTGGGTGGGGGGTTTAAAGCTTTGTTATTTAAACATTTTTTATCATTTATTTAAAACGTATTTTTACATTTATTTTTTTAACTTATTTATGAAAAGTATTTTTAAGCGTTTGTTTAATTTAAAACATTTTTTTCAACTGTTTTTAATTTTTTTGCAGGGCAGGTCCGACTCGGCCCTGTCTGGACTGAAATTACACCCTTAGGGGGTGTGTAGTAGTGAGTGAGTTAATTTTTTCTAAATAGATTTATATATGTATATATAGTATATATAATATATGCAAGTTTTATCATATTTAAAAAATAATAATGAGGTTGGAGGTGTGCGAACATCATTGGGTGAGTAGTTATTTTTTTTGTTAATATATAATAAGTTATTATATATATATATATAATATTAGAAAATCGTAAAAAAAGAATTAGGAGTTGGGGGGGTGTGCCGCAGTGGGCGGGTTAATTTTTTTTCTAAATAGATTTATATATTATATATGCAAGTTGCAATATATTTAAAAAAATTAATGAGGTTGGGGGATGTGCAGGAAGATCATTAGGTGAGTGTGTTTTTTAATATAAAATAAGTTATTATATATATAATATTAAATCATTGACACACACACACACAGATATATATTATTAATGGATTTTTAAAATCCACACTTAATTGATATATATTATTAATAGATTTATATATATATATATTATTAATGGATTTGTTTATATATATATATATTATCACATCATTGATATATATATATATTATTAGTAGATTTGTTTTTATATATATATATATATATAATATGCACGTTTCATCATATTTAAAAAAAATTAGCGAGGTTGGGGGTGTGCGCGAACATCATTGGGTAAATGTGTTATTTTTTTGTTAATATATAATAAGTTATTGTATATATAATATTAAATCATTGACACACACACACACACATATATTATTAATAGATTTTTAAAAGCCACACTTAATTGATATATATTATTAATAGCTTTTTATATTTATATTATCAATGACTTTGTTTATATATATATATATTATATCATATCGTTGATATATATATATATATATATATATTATTAGTAGATTTATTTTTATATATACATATATATAATATGCAAGTTTCATCATATTTTAAAAAAATTAGTGAGGTTGGGGGTGTGCATGAACATCATTGGGTAAGTGTGTTACTTTTTTTGTTAATATAAAACAAGCTATTATATATATATAATGTTAAATGATTGGTGTATATAAATATATATATAATATGAGAAAATTGTAAAAATAATAATTAGGGGTTGGGGGTGCGTCGCAGTGGGTGAGTTAATTTTTTTAAATAGATTTATATATGTATAGTATATATAATATATGCATATTGCAACATACTTAAAAAAAATTAATGAGGTTGAGAGACTTGCAAAAACATTATTAGGTGAGTGTGTTATTTTTTTATTAATATATAACATTTATTATATATATATATATAATATTATATCATTGATATATATATATATATATATAATTATATATAGTTATGTATATATATATACACACACATTATAATTATATATAATAATAATAATATGTATATATATAATAGTATTTTTTGTTAATGTAAGAATCCGTTTTTTGCTATAAAAGACTTCGGGAAATTTTTTTTATGTTATTCTGGAACAGCGCCTTCAGACAACGTGCGATTTCGAGCCCCGGTGTGGCCGGAATTAAATTTTCAGTGCGTTCACACTGGGCACACAAAATAAATGGAATAACTCCTAAACAGTATCTCGGATGGAAAAAAAGAGGGCACCATTGAGTCTGGAGCGTGCCATTTACCCTAGAAAGGGTGTAATTTTTGTGGGCACGATACTTCTGTAGAAAATGGCCCCAGGGGCATTTTTGTAATTTAGCAGCCTCAAACGTTGAGTTTTATAACTTTTTAACGGTGCCTCAGATTAAAATTATGAGACCACCGTTGTGATCGGGAAGTGGTGTTTACCCTATGAGAGGCTTAACCTCGTCCCCGTTGAGAGTTTCAGATGCAGGTTAATTTGGGGGTTTAAATTAATTAAACTTTTTAATTAATTTTCTTTACTTAAGCAAACTTCCCCACCCTTATTCCCCCTTGATTTTATCTGGCAGAAGAGCTCCCAACAAGGAAGAACTCCCTCTCCTCAAGCACCCCTCCTCTCCTCAACAAGGCATTGCGGATCCGACTACGGCGGATCGACAACGAAGCGTCGGGCTACGTCCGAAGAGGTAGGATATTTTCGTTTCCTTTTTATTTTCCCGCATACTTTGAGCTCAATTTGTAGCACCGAATTGCTGTTGAATCATCTAGATAAGCCCATATTCGAGTAGGAATCGTTCTAGGCTTTCCAACGGATGTTTTGGTTTGAATTTTGGAGTTCCGGGGTGCCCGGGGTGGCCCTGGGAAGTTTTCCGGCCAAACACCCTTTTTCTGGCGGTTTTCAGGGTGGACCGGCGGTCTCCGGGCGGCGGTCCGAAGTGGCAGCGGTGACGGGGCTCTCCAGCGGCGGTCGACGCGAGCTGCGGGTGGCGGGGCTTCTCGGCAGCAGAGGTCGGATGGGGGAGCGGGCCTCGGCGAGGGCGAGGCGGCGTCAGCCGGGCGGCGACGGTCTTCAGTGGCACCAGCGGAGGGGGGGTGCCAGAGGGGCGCGACGACGCGGCCAGACCGGATTTTTCCGGCTGGAACGCGCGGGAAACCGGGGTCTTCAGACCCCGACTGGAAGACAATACCCACGACTCGCGGGTCCTGTGGAGGTAGAACCGGACCAGCTCCAGCCGGTCCGGGCAAGGCAGCCGACCCGCACACACCGCGGGCCGGTTCAGGCATGGTGGGCCGGCCGAACCGGCCTGGCCCACCTGTTTTTGTCCATTAAATATTAAAACGCTCCTAAAAATTTGACCAGGTGTCGGATTCGCGTGCCCTCTACGGAGGCGCGTTCCTTGAGTCGAGATGAACCTTTTAGGATGGTTTCGGGGGTTTTTAACTTCCGAGACGAGGGGCTCGGTGGCGCGACATGTACGTTAAGTGGTTTAGTGTTTTTCTTCGAGGTTCTTGTTTTGGGCGGCGTAGACACATCTGAAGTCCGTTTTGAGCACCGTTAGTGGAGTTACGACCCTAGCGTCGAGATAAATATTTCCAAGGGGTTTTCGGGCGTTGAAACTGGAGTTGAGGAGTGGGCCCCATGACCTCGTTCGAGCTGCACGCAGCTTTTTACAACCTTTTTCATCGGACGTCCATTCAGGGTGTGCGAGCAATCGATTCTGGGTGTTTTTATGAGGGCATTGCAATGTTACAATCCGCCCACTTTAATTCTGCACGGTGGTGCGGGCCCCACGAGGGCTGTTTTGGGCATTGACGGTGAATTCCAACTTCTTCACCGGGTGTCCATTTTGGACAAGTGTTTAGTCAATCTTGTGTACTTTTTTGAGAGGATCACAATGGTGTGATCCGTTCGTAGCGCTTCGGGACTGGGATGTGGGTCCCACGAAGCACCGCTCGTGTGCGGTACGGCAAAATCCATCTTTTTCTTCGGACATCCGTTCCACGCAAGTAAGTAGTCAATTTGATGTGTCTTTCCAAGGGGATCGCAATGGTATGATGCACCCGACTGTTTTCGGGACCGAGGCTCGGGACCACGGGACGCCGTTCGGGCGTAAAGTAGTGTTGAACGACTTTTACGTCGGATGTCTGTTGGAGGTGAGTAAATAGTCTATCTCACGTGTTTTTCTGCGAGGATTACAACAGTACGATCCATTTGGATGTGCAGAGTCTCATTCATGATCTCATTAAATGTGGAAGCCTGAAAGGTGCTCCGGTGGCGGTTCTTCTTATTGTGTTTGGAAGCGAACCCTTGGCGTGTGATCGTGTTCACTCCTGTGTGAGTGAAGTTGATGTTTGAAGAGATATGGTTGGCCGTGATAGGGCCGTGGAGGAAGCAGGTTGGAAAAATTATGTTTTCTCCCTTCACGCTGACGTTGGGTGTCATGTGCACGATAGCCTTTGGGCTAGAGATGTGGTATACTCTGGGAGTATACGAGGATTCTTGGAGGTACATGTTTTAGTTTGCTCCCAATAACATTTGTGTTTGTGGTTTGGATATGATATAGGGCCACACATCATGTGGGCCCCTTGTGCGTGCCGTGTTCTGCTTTACGTACCTTTGATCTCTCGCGACATAGAGAGTCCCTCTATTCATGATGGTTTAGACCAGCAAGGTTGAGTGGTTTCCCCTGGTTCTGTTCTTGACGGTGTGATCAACAGAGTTGTCTGGGTTCCCCTTTTTCCTTTAGCCGTGTGGGATTTCAGTATCACGTCCCTTCATGTTCCTTAGTAGAGTTTTTTTTGGATTCAGTGTGACCAATACATTACGCGGGCATCGATCCTCTACCCAGGAGGTTGTTTCCAGTAGGGTACGAAGCCCCAGTGAGCCTGGGTGCAGATTACCTAGCCGAGTATCGAGATCATATCCTCCTTCTGCGATCTACTGTGATGTGTTTCCCTAGGCAGAGCTCCAGGTATTGGTGTGACCCACACTACACGGGTGCTAAACCTATACTAGGTGAATTATTATGAAGTTGGGTGGTTGTGCGATACCCACTCCATGTTCTGTTGACCAGTGTTGTACCATCTAGTAGGGATAGCCAGATCGGTTCTGGGTTTACCCTCCAGCGGGGCTGGGCAGTGGGTTGCTCATCGACTTATTTGGATTTACCCTCCAGCGGGGCTGGGTAGTGGGTTGCTCATTGATGTCTTAGGGTTTACCCGATGCCCTCCAACAGAGACTGAGCAATGGGTTACCCGACGCCCTCTTAGGGTTTACCCTCCAAAAAATACTGGGCAGTGGGTTACCCAATGCTCTCTTAGGGTTTACCCTCCAGCAGAGACTGGGTATTGGGTTACCCGACGACCTCTTAGGGTTTACTCTCCAACAGAGACTGGGCAGTGGGTTACCCAATGACCTCTTAGGGTTTACCCTCCAGTAGAGACTGGGCAGTGGGTTACCCAATGACCTCTTAGGGTTTACCCTCCAGTAGAGACTGGGCAGTGGGTTACCCAACGACCTCTTAGGGTTTACCCTCTAGCGGGGTTGGGTAGTGGGTTACTCGATGACTTCTTTCAGACACAGTGCTTTATATTAGGCTAGTCTGTGGATTTTCTCCGTGACTACCGTAGCGGGACCCTTGGTTGTACGGGTTAGTGATGTGACAACTTTGAATTTGAGTAGACCTCTTGACTATGTGATATTGATGAGGTGTGGTTTGAATTTCCCCAGAACTCTCAAGTACGAGGGGCACTTTCCCCACCGAGACGCATCCTTGAGACGCGACCTAAAACCGTGTGGGCTAGTCAGTGCTGCCCAAAGTGGATAGTGTCAAGGTGTATTGATTTTAGCCCCTTGAATTTCAGTTCAGGGCAGACGGGTGGGATGCTGGGCATCGATGGTGTTTACTTCTGGGACTATTGGCTACTCAATTTCTTGGGCTGAGCTATGGGATGGATATCCCCTTACGATCTTGTTTAGGTTTCTTTATTGAGCATATGGATATGTATATACCTTGTTCCATTACCAACTTCTTGGGTTTTGGTTACTCTCCTTCCAGGAGAGGTGAAGACATGCGGGGTATGCCACGTGCTTTCCGTGTCTAGCTTATCGTGGTTGGATGAGTCTACTATCCTACTATAGGTAGCGAAGACTCGATGAGAAGTTCATATTATCACCGTTTCTAGATCCTTGTGTTTGGACTAGTCTACTTCCTTCCTCTTGTTGGGTTGAGCTGTACTCTTTACTGCAATCTCAGTTGTACTCCTTTACTTTTCCCTATTCGATCTACTGCTCAACTCTTCAGTACCTCCTTTGTTGGTACCTCAAGCCTTCGGGGAATCCTACTGAGTATTTTTATACTCACCCCTGCTTGGGCTTTGCCCACACTTGGTGTTCCCTTACAGATGACGAACAGGTTGGTCATGACTTCAGTGGAGCTTAGGAGTTCGGGATCTTGGACCGCATACGGTGGTCATAGTCGGGTTCCATGTGTGGGACTCTCCCAACTGTTTACTTTTGTTTACCTGTTGCTGGGTTGTGGAACTTTTCTGGGTGGGCCTGTGTTTTTCCCCTTTTCTTTTCAGTTTACCTACAGCACTTACTTTGTACTATTTAGAGGTCGATGCACCTTTTCAGGTCTGTTTATAGCAGTTTCCACTTTACTTTACTTTTCTTTTCTTTTTACACTGCACTTCTGCATTGAGTGGGATGCGTGTGTGTGTACAGGTACTCAAGAAAAGGCCTCCCTGAGTTTTTTAGCCTTCGGCACTTGTCGCCAGCCCCTGGCCTATGGAGGCAGGCTTGGGGTAGTTGCGGCTTGAGTCTGGGTAGGGTCGGGTCGTGAAAAAGTGGTATCAAAGGTGGTTCTTTCCTTGGGATGTTGTTCGGACGTCCCTAAAAAGGAATTGTTTGGGATCTTGGCCAACAATTTCAATGTATCTCGAGAGAAGCTCTCAGGCCAGGGAATCCAGTGATGGTGCGGCGACCGACGTATCCATTCACTAGGACCCTGATAACCTTCTTGTCAACTTGGAATTCTAAGACACTCATTGTAGGGAAATTGTTTTTTGAATCACATAAGATCGAGTCCTTGACTATCCTTCTTGAGTCAGCTCTCCATTGTTGTGACTATTTCATATACATATATGCTCATCTGATCGCGACACTCCTTGATAACATTCAAGATGTTTCTATGAAGACAGCCAGCCAGGATACTAGCTTTGGTTCGTGACGATGACCCTGTGAGCTACGAGGCCTCAGTCCAGAACCCATCATGTGAGCCCCTTTCTCTGGGTGGGCCGGTAGTAGCACCCCCACCTGATGAGTAGTAGACAGCTCCTACAGAGCAGACAAAGCTTGAGTGCAGGTTGAGTGTGCACCGTGAGTTCCAACGACAGAGACCGTTGAGGTTTAGCAGTGAGTCAGACCCTCAGGCAGTAGAGGTTTGGCTAGAGATAGTGGTTCGAATCTCCAAGATTGCACAGACACTGATATATCTGATGGTGGATTTGGCCACCAGCCTTTTCCACAGAGCAGCTGGGCGTTGGTGGAGTCTGGTGACTCAGTTACTCGATGAGTCGTCACTTTCGTGGGAAGAATTTCAGCTACTGTTTCGTGAGGAGTTTTACCTCTCCTGCTTATGCTCCATTCAGATCCAGGAGCTCCTGCAGTTTCAGTAGGGAGAGATGATGGTGACTGAGTACGCGACTAGGTTTGCAGACCGTACACGTTTTTACCCAGACTTGGTCCATGACGGAAACTTCTGAGAACGGAAGTTCAAGCAGGGTCTCTGTAGAGAGATTTGTGCTATCATAGTACCCTTGGGAATTCCCACTTATGTAGAGGTGTTAGACCAGGTGCTGGTGATAGAGAGCTTCCTATCACGCTTTACAGTTGGTGTTGGCGGTAGGCACGATAGAGCCGAGACGTCTGCCGCCGCTAGTGGTCGTCAGCTGATAGAACCTCGACGCAGGTGGATTTCTGATAACTAGACTCAGGGGTGTGGTTGTACGCCACAGTGGAACCGGAGGTCACCAAGGTATCTCGGGGAGGGCTAGTGCTATGCTTGTGATGGGAAAGGTCACTTGGCATGGGACTGCCCGACCAGGTATACAGAGAACTTCGGGCAGGCAGCAGGTGCACCACCACGATAGAGGCAACGCCGTGATCAGAGTAGCGCCCAAAGAGGTGGTGCTAGTGATGGAGCGAGGGGAGCTGGTAGTGGGGGATGACTTTACAAGGTCTTCCCATCACCACTAGGTGGTCCACGTTAGGCTTCAGGAGCTGACAGTTGGGACCACAGACAACCGCGATCTTTGGATGTCTATGATCCTTCAGAGCATGAGATGATAAGAGGTACGCTTTACGGCTCTTCTAATTTTTGCAGTATAATTGTTAGAACCTATGTGTGAAATTATTTTTCTCCCTGATCCTTGCTTGAGGTGTTACCAGGGTGACGCGGGGCGTCGGTGTAACCCTGTTTTAGAAAGGTAGAAGGCATGGGACCTTTTTATTTAGTCGATGGTGTCAACTCCTTCACTCTCCGAGTGTGTAAGAGAGTCTGGGTCATGGGACATTGACTATGAAACCTTGCGTGAACAGATATCCTTAGGAGTTTCACCATACGAATATTCTGAAGAAGGGAACCACCGGGCTTTGTCCCAGGTCCAAACGGTGATTCCAGTCGCAGCATGCGATGTAGATGTTCGACTGGGGATGTGAGCTACCCTTGAGGTCCTTCAGTCCGTTTGAGACCGTGCGAAGGGATGGCGAGGTTCCCTACCACCTTTCCCTAACCCCGAAGTCTGGATTGGGTGTACGACGTCTCCCACATGACTCACCGAAGATGAAGTGTGCGTGCACCTATTCACGTCATCGGCGAGGGAAGACCCCACGCGAACGGACCAAATCCTTTGGTCCATGCGCGGTGACACATAACTGTGCAAGAGTTCTTCTGGGTACGAGAGAGCCAGGTGTGGGCTTAGTACCCTGAGTTGTTCCCCTAGTTTTTCTTTTCAGGGATGAAAATATTGAAGGAGGGAATTATGCAAGAAACCGGTTTTTTCTATAAAAGACTTTTGAAAATTTCTTTATGTTATTTCAGAACAGCGCCTTCAAACGACGTGTGATTCCGAGCCTCGGTGTGGCTGGAATTAAATTTTTAGTACGTTCACACTAGTCACACAAAATAAATGGAATAACTCCTAAACGATAGCTTGGATGAGAAACTTGAGGGCACCGTTCAGTCCGGAGCGTGCCTTTTACCCTAGTAAGGGTGTAATTTTCGCGGGCACGACCCTTCTGTGGAAAATGGCCCCAGGGGCGTTTTCATAATTTAGTGGCCTCGGACATTAAGTTTTATTACTTTTGAACGGTGCCTCGGATTAAAATTTTGAGACCGTCATTGTACTTGGGAGGTGGTGTTTACCCTAGGGGAGGCTTAACCTCAACCCCGTCAAGAGTTTCAAATGCGGGTTAATTTGGGGGTTTAAATTAATTAAACTTTTTAATTAATTTTCTTTACTTAAGCAAACTTCCCCACCCTTCTTCCCCCTTGATTTTCTCTGGCAGAAGAAATCCCAGAAAATAATCCCCCCTCTCCTCAAGCACCCCTCCTCTCCTCAACAAGGCATTGCGGATCCGACTATGGCGGATCAACGACGAAGCGTCGGGCTACGCCCAAAGAGGTAGGATCTTTTCGTTTCCTTTTTATTTCCCCATATACTTTGACCTCAATTTGTAGTGTCTAATTGCTGTCTAATCGTCGAGAGAATCCCATATTAGAGTAGGAATTGTTCTAGGCTTTCCAACGGATGTTTCGGTTTGAATTTTGGAGTCCCGGGGTGGCCCCAGGAAGTTTTCCAACCAAACACCATTTTTTCGGTGGTTTTCAGGGTGGACCGGCGGTCTCCCGGTGGCGGTCTGAAGCGGCAGTGGCGGCGGGGCTCTCCAACGGTGGTCGGCGTGACCTGTAGGCGGCGAGGCTTCTCGGAAGCAGAGGTCGGATGGGTGAGCGGGCCTTAGAAAGGGCGAGGCGGCGGCGACCGGGCGGCTGTGGTCTTCAGCGGCGCCAGCAAAGGAGTGGGAGGGGGGGGGGCAGCGGGGCCCGACGACATGGCCGGACCGGCTTTTGCCAGCCGGAACGTGCGGGAGACCTGGGTCTTCGGACCCTGGCTGGTAGACAGGACCCACGAATCGCAGGTCCTGTGGAGGTAGAACCGGACCGACTCTAGCTGGTTCGGGCAAGGCAGTCGGCCTATGCAAACCGTGGGATGGTTCAGGCATGGTGGGCTGGCCGAACCAGCCCGACCCACCTATTTTCGTCCATTAAATATTAAAACACTCCTAAAAATTTGACCAGGTGTTGGACTCATAGTCCATCTACAGCGACGTGTTCCTTGAGTCAAGATGAACCTTTTAAGATGTTTTTGGGGGTTTTTAACTTCTGAGACGAGGGGCTCGGTGGCGCGAGACGTACATTAAGTGGTTTAGCGTTTTTCTCCGAGGTTCTTGTTTTGGGCGGCACAAACACATCCGAAGTCCGTTTTGAGTGATGTCAGCGGCGTTGAGACCCTAGCATTGAGAAAAATATTTCCAAGGGGTTTTCGGGCGTTGAAAATGGAGTTGAGGTGTGGGCCCCACGACCTATCGTTCGAGCTGCACGTAGCTTTTTGCAACCTTTTTCATCAGACATCCATTCGGGGCATGCGAGCAGTCGATTCTGGGTGTTTTTTCATGGGTATTTCAATGGATCAATCCACCCACTTTAATTATACACAGTGGTGCGGGCCCCATGAGGGCTGTTTTGGGCGTTGACGGTGAATTCCAACTTCACCGAGTGTCCGTTTTGGACAAGTGTTTAGTCAGTCTTGTGTACTTTTTTGAGAGGATCGCAATGGTGCGATCCATTTGTAGCACTTTGGGATTGGGATTCGGGTCCCATGAAGCATCGCTCGTGTGCGGTACAACGAAATGCATCTTTTTCTCCGAACATCTATTCCACGCAAGTAAGTAGTCAATTTGACGTGTCTTTCCGAGGGGATCGTAATGGTGCGATGCACCCGACTGTTTTTGGGACTGAGGCTAGGGACCACGGGACACTGTTCAGGCATAAAGAAGTGTTGAATGACTTTTACATCGAATTTCTATTGGAGGTGAGTAAATAGTCAATCTCATGTGTTTTTCTACTAGGATTACAATGGTACGATCCGTTTGGATGTGTGGAGTCTCATTCGAGATCTCATTAAGTGTGGAAGCATGAAAGGTGCTCCGATGGTGGTTCTTCTTGCTGTGTTTTGAAGTGAACCCTTGGTGTGTGATCGCGTTCACTCTCGTGTGAGTGAAGTTGATGTTTGAAGAGATACAGTTTTCCGTGCTAGGGCCGTGGAGGAAGAAGGTTGGAAAAATTACGTTTTTAACCTTCGCGCTGAAGTTGGGTGTCGTGTGCACGATAGCCTTTGGGCTAGAGATGTGGTATACTCTGGGAGTATATGAGGATGTTTGGAGGTACATGTTGTAGTTTGTACCCGATAACATTTGTGTTTGTGGTTTGAAGATGTGATAGGTCCACACGTCGTGTGGGCCCCTTGTGCGTGCTGTGTTCTGCTTTACGTACCTTTGATCTATCGCGACGTAGAGGGTCCCTCTATTCATGATGGTTTAGACCAGTAGGGTTGAGTGGTTTCCCCAGGTTCTGTTCTTAACGGTGTGATCAGCGAAGTTGTTTGGGTTCCCCTTTTTTCCTTTATCCATGTGGGATTTCAGTATCACGTCCCTTCGTGTTCCCTTGTAGAGTTTTTGTGGATTCGGTGTGACCAATACATTATGTGGGCACTGATCCTCTACCCAAGAGGTTGTTTCTAGTAGGGTATGGAGCCCCAGTGAGCCTGGGCACAGATTCCCTAGCTGAGTATCGAGATCATATCCTCCTTCCGTGATCTACCATGACATGTTTCCCTTGGCAGTGCTCCAAGTATTGGCATAACCCACACTACACGGGCGCTGAACCTCTACTAGGTGAATTGTTCTGGAGTTGGGTGGTTGTGCGATACCCACTCTGTGTTCTATTGGCTAGTGTTGTACCATCCAGTAGGGATGGCTAGAGCAGTTCTAGGTTTACCCTCCAGCAGGGCTGGGCAGTGGGTTTCTCATCAACTTCTTTGGGTTGACCCTCTAGTGGGGCTGGGCAATGGGTTTCTCATTGATGTCTTAGGGTTTACCCAAAGCCCTCTAGCAGAGACTGCGCAGTGGGTTACCCAACGCCCTATTAGGGTTTACCCTCTAGCAGAGACTAGGCAGTGGATTACCCAATGCCCTCTTAGGGTTTACCCTCCAGGAGAGACTGGGCAGTGGGTTACCCAACGACCTCTTAGGGCTTACCCTCCAGCAGAGACTGAGCAGTGGGTTACCCGACGACCTCTTAGGGTTTATCCTCTAGTAGAGACTGGGCAGTGGGTTACCCAACAACCTCTTAGGGTTTACCCTCCAGTAGAGACTGGGCAGTGGGTTACCCGACGACCTCTTAAGGTTTACCCTCTAGCGGGGTTAGGCAGTGAGTTACCTGACAACTTCTTTCTGACTTAGTGCTTTCTATTAGGCTAGTCTATGGCTTTTCTCCATGACTACCGGAGCGGGACCCTTGGTTATATGGGTCAGTGATGTGACAACTTTGAATTTGAGTAGACCTCTCGACTGTGTGACAATGACGAGGTGTGGTTTTACTTTCCCCAGAACTCTCAAGTATGAGGGGCACTTTCCCCACCAAGACACATCCTTGAGATGCGAACTAAAACCATACAGGTGAGTCAGTGCCTCCCAAAGAGGATAATGTCAAGGTGTGGTGATTATAGCCCCTTGAATTGCAGTTCGGGGCAGACGGGTGGGATTCTGGGCATCAATGGTGTTTACTTCTAGGACCGTTGGATACTCACTTTCTTAGGCTGAGTTACGGGATGGAGATCCCCTTACGATCTTGTTCGGGTTTCTTGATTGAGCATATGGATATGTATATACCTTGTTCCAGTACCCACTTCTTGGGTTTTGGTTACTCTCCTTCCAGGAGAGGTGAAGACACGCAGGGTATGCCACGTGCTTTCCGTGTCTAGCTTCTCATGGTTGGACGAGTCTACTCTCCTACTATAGGTAGCGAAGACTCGACGAGAAGTTCATCTTATCAACATTTATAACTCTTTGTGTTTTGAAGAGTCTACTTACTTCCTCTTATTGGGTTGATCTTTACTCTTTACTACACTCTCGGTTATACTCCTTTACATTTCCCTATTCAATATACTACTCACCTATTCAATACCTCCTTTGTTTCTCCCTCGAGCCTTCAGGGCATCCTACTGAGAATTTTTATACTCACCCCTGCTTGGGCTTTGCCCGCACTTGGTGTGCCCTTGCAGATGATAGACAGGTTGGTCGTGACTTCAGTGGAGCTTAGGAGTTTGTGAGATTGGACTGCGTACGGTGGTCATAGTTGGGTTTCAGGTGTGGGACTCTCCCAACTATTTACTTTTGTTTACCCGTTGCCGGGTTGTGGCACTTTTCTGGGTGGACGCGTGTTTTTCCCCTTTTCTTTTCAGTTTACCTCCAGCACTTACTTTGTATTGTTTAGAGCTCGATGCACATTTTGTGGTCTATTTATAGCAGTTGGCACTTTACTTTAATTTTCTTTTCTTTTTTACTCTACACTTCTGCATTGAGTGGTCTGCGTGTGTGTGTACAGGTACTCAGGAAAAGGCCTCCCCGAGTTGTTTAGCCTTCGACACTTGTCGCCAGCCCCTGGCCTATGGAGGCAGGCCTGGGGTAGTTGCGGCTCGAGCCCGGGTAGGGTCGGGTCCTGACAGTTAATATATAATGATATATATATATATATATACATATATTATTGATATATATATATATATACACATATAGGATGGTGATAACTTTACAGGCATAGTGCGTGGACTAGTTGGTCCAGGCACAACCTTGGAAGCTTGTGGTAGGGGGATCGAATTCCCCTACCAGCAGTTTCCCCGTTAATTTTTTCTACAGTAGGCAGGGTTCGCATGGGCTAGCAGGCTGGGCTTTGCGCAGGCCAGTAGACTGGGATTTTTTGGGTCGGCTCAGCCTGGCCTGCATGCCTTCTTGGATAGGCCTAGGCCCAGCCCGCTGAACCTACAGCCCGAGCCCAGCCTGGCCCGATGCGGGCTTTGTTGGGCCGGGCCGCTCGGGATTTTGGGCCATGCTTGTCAGGCTTTCGGGCCGCCGGGCCAAAATTACACCCTTAAGGTCGCGTGGTGCGCATGATAGGATTGGGTAGGGATGTTTGAGAATGCCTCTTCCTTTGATATATGGTTAAAAAAAGGTTAATAATAATATAATAATAACAATATTATTATTATTTTGGTTCTCAAATCTTAATTCGGTCATAACTTATTCGTGTGGATTCAGATTGAAAAACCATCTACAACAATGTGACCCTAACATAGAGACAATCATTTCAAAACCAGTGATGGATACCATTTTCCAACATGTTGTGCAGCTCCACAAAGTGCCTAATAATAACAATATTATTACTATTGCAGAATCTCGTTACTCTCTAATACGACATCAAATTGACGAACCGTATGCGCTGGAATGATCCTAAAATTAAAGTAGATGTTTTAAAACTAATTTCAGGTTTTTAATTCAGACTCGTGGATTAAGCCCACGAAGCATCGTTCGTGCGTGATGTGGTAAAATATGACCTTTTCACCGAGTATCCGATTGAGGCAAGTGAATATTCTATCTCGAGCATTTTTCTGTAAGGATCGCAATGGTGTAATCCTTTTGGTCATCTTGGGCCTTTTGAAGAGGCATATAAGTGCAATTAAATTTTCCCCTCAGACCAGTGATGAGCTTCGTGCATTCTTTAGGACTTTGGCTGAGACCCGTCATGTAGTACGCTTACACGCTGTGTAGTGCTACATGGTTAGCAAGCCGTGTTCTAGAAAGGAAACAACTAGTCAGTAGAGTGGGACCACACGTCATGTGGGTCCCCGACATGTCTTGTACCCCTTTTTGAGGAAACTTTAAAGTTCTGTATCTCATTCATTTGAATTTGTATTTTGGCCCTCAAGTAGCCTATCTAGAGTGTTTTTTCACATAGAATATGATGGTGTACTCAGAAGCAGATTTCGAGATATGATGTGAAACGTTCTGGGTTTGGCATGCACTGAGGTGGTACCCAACGATGACGACGATGATACAAAATCACTAGAGCATCCCGGGCATAAACCTCCAGCAGGGCTATACAGTGGAGTTCCCCAAAGACAGTACCGGGATTACCCTCCAATAGGGTTGGGTAGTGGAGTTCCCCAATGATCCTTCCTAATTACCCTTAAACAGGGCTATAAAATGGAGTTACTCGATGTTCCAATCTTACCCTCCAGTAGGGATGAGTAGTGGCGTTCCCCGATGATCTTTTCGAGTTACCCTCTAGTAGGGCTGAGCAGTGGAGTTCCCTGAAGACTCACCGAGTTTACCCTCCAGTAGGACTGGGCAGTGGCATTCCTTGATGACATCTTCTAGGCACAACCCTCCAGTAGGATTGGACATTGGAGTTCTCTAATGACTCAGTAGGCTTACCCTCCAGTAGGACTGAGCAGTGGCATTCCCTGATGACCTTCCCGAGTGGTACCCTCCAGTAGGACTGGGTAGTGGAGTTCCTCAGTGACTGTCAGAGTAGGACCCTCCTATCATACTAGGGTATAAGATCCTTACTTAGAACTTGTAGCCCCTTGACTTTGTGGCACAACGATGAGATGTGGTTTGACGTACCTTCGGACTCACGAGAAAGAGGAGCACTTTCCCAATCGAGACATGTTTTTGTGACGTGACCTAAACCTATGCAGGAAAGTCATTTCTACCCAAAACAGATAGTATCAACATATGGTGATTGAATCCCATAGACTTGTGTGTTCAGGGTAGACACATGAGGTGTTGGGCATCGTAGATGGACTTATCTTGGAACTGTTGGCTACTCTTTTTCTTGGGTTGAGCTGTGAGATAGAGATCCCCTTACTCTCTTATTTGGGATTCTTTGACTGAGAATATATATATCTCCTACTTTAGTACCCCCTCCTTGTGTTTTTGTTACTCTCCTTCTAGGAGAGATGAAGACGCATGAGGTATGCCACGTACTTTCCGTGTCTAGATTTTTGTGGTTGGATGAGTCTACTCTCCTACTATAGGTAGTGAAGACTCTATAAGAATTTTATCTTCTCATTGTGTCGAGCTCTTTGTGCTTGGAAGAGTTTACTTTGACTCTCTTATTGGGTTGAACTGTACTCTTTTATCATACCTTGTTCTATCCACTGATTTAATTTTCAATTGTATCTCTTACTGCTTCCCCTTCTCCCTTTTGGTCTATTCTACTGGGTATTTATATACTCACCCATGCATGGTCTTTTTACAACATGTATCATGTCTTTTGCAGATGGTAGATAGGTCGAATGTGACTTTAGAGGAGCTTAGGGATATAGGGTACTTGGACCATGTACAATGGTCATAGCTTGGGATTCAAGAGTGGGCCCCTCCTTCAACTATTTTATTTTCTAGTTTTTTTAGGTTGGGATCTATTTATTATTGGGAATGTATTTTCCCCCTTTTTTCTTTAAGTTCACACTACCGAACTTTTGTACCGTCTAGAGGTTCATGCATGTTTGGTTTATTTTATAGCAGTGTCTTTTATTTCTTTACCTCTAGACTTTTTCATTGATTTGGATGTGTGTGTGTGTACAGATACTTAGGAAAAGGACTCCCTGAGTTTAGTTGTGCCTTCGGAACTTGTCGCCACCCCTGGCTTATGGAGGTGGACTTGGGGTAGTTGCAGCTTGAGCATCGTCTTGGGTTGGGTTGTGAAGATCATTAAACAAAACTATCAATTAAAATAAGTGATTAAACATTAATAGAGTGAGAAATAAAATCTAATCTAGAACCATTCTACTCCATTATATCAACCCATAAGAGTGTTATCCCACTATTGATACTATGTTCTCAATAGAAGTAGTAAGTAGACTCATGAGTGAGGAATTGAAAAAGTGAAAAACAATGAAATAATGAACACTCCACCGCTATGTGAAAGATTTATCTATTTGATGTGTAAATAAATTCACATCTTGATGAAACAATAAAAAGAACAAAAAATTAGAAGAATAATAAGTTTTATTAGGAAACTAATGTGATTAAAGCAACTTACAATTGAAAGAAGAACATTACAAAAACAAATCGACATAATAACATTATAATGAAACAAAACACCAAGCCTACCAACTCCTCTAACAACACTACATTAAATAGGAATTTTGAAAACCTTGGGTTTATACCCCAACAGTATAAGTCATCCCAGTTGAGTATGGTAAGCCTAGGGTGGTGGAAAGTTAATAGAGTGAAGACTTTTCCAACCCTGACAAAAATCCGAGCCAGCTTGTATCCACCAAACAGATGCGCCAAAATGAGATTCTATATGGCCCAATTGGGGTGGGACATATAATAATAAAATTCATCTCTATATGTACCCTGATATCCTATAAAATATCAGTTAAAATGGAATTTTGGTTTTCGATACATGATTGGAACGGTGGGCTATTTTTATGGGCCACAGAATCTGGCCTAGAATTTTATCTTCAACTTGGTCCGCATAAAAATACATTAAAAAATCAGAATTATCTCATTACACTATTTAATTAAATGTTCCCCATGATTTTATCTATCTTCAGTTAAAATTATAGCATCATTGGTCATGGATCTTGGCTGCCACAATCATTTTATTGGGCTGTTGTCCAGTTGACTTTTCCCAAAATGTTCTTGGTTCAAGGTCCACTTTGGTCATATTCCAATGTGATTCTTCAAGTTCTCCATAAGAATTAAATATTCCAAATAGAATGGGAAATCTTAAAATAAAATAATAATTCAAATCAATATCATTGGGGGATTAACAATGTGTCTCAAAACGTACCAAGTAATAGTGCACTCTAAGCAAGAATTACAATCCTGATGTGAAATAATGTCCAAATTGTAAAATGCACTAAAAATGGTGTTTATGAATAATGAATCACATTAATATTATATATATTAACAATGAATATTATCTTATTTAAGTGGATAATCACAACCCCAACTTGAGTTTTTCTAGTCTTGAGGAAAATGTATCTCAAAAATATGTAATTTGAATTCCTTTTTCCAAAAATATTTTAATATACAATGATCACAAAAATACCTCATACCAAACAATTATGAAACCCATAAAAATATTTTAACACAAGATAGGTTCATAATCATATCCTAATCCTAAGACCACATTGGAGTTGGTGGCCTAAAACCAACTAATTTGTAATTTATTCATTAATAAATACCTTATCACATCTTGATTGTTCTTATACACGACAATGCATGTGATAATGTCCTAAGGATAATTGTTGCATTAAAGGGTCATAGAGGATCCCTACTATGATGAGAACCAAGAAGTTCCATAACACTGTTCTTGAATATATGTTATATGTCTGGATTATGTTATTTGAGGGACACAAATAATACATGCCATTAGGGGTGAGGACTCATAAAACTTTGAGGCAACACACTGTTCGCAGCGAGGTACGATATGTTGGGTGCATCATGAGTAACACTGTATTAATAGATAATTCGACAAAGGATTTGTCCCTTCTATTCCATAATAGAAGCAAATATCTTAGTCCCTTTTATAGAATTGATATATTCTAAATAAATCCATGGCCATGGTAAGGAATGAGCAAGTTCAATTTAGGAAAGTCAAAGAAAGAATAACCGAGCACATGATTTGATGGAACTAGCATCAAACCCGCTTGATTCGAGATATCAATACAAAGGGGTTACATTACACAGTAAGTGTTCGTATGAGGTGACATGTCATTGTAGCATTAACTTCTTTTTCTATGGATGCCTTGGTGTGTTTCTAGATGCTAACCTTGGACTTTAGGTAGGCTCCAACTAATGCCACTGAGAAAGAGGCCTAGAGGGTCACACACTAAGTGTGTCCAAGTATCTCAGTTAAATATTAATTTAACAAGTTGAATAAAGATTATTCCTAATTATGGTTTAATAATTATTCAAGGATGCCTGATCGCATTTATTTCGACACTAGTTATTTGAGAGAATATATTGTGGGTGAAATAATATATTTATTAGTGAGTAATGTAGTGATATTTATTTGATAAATAAATAGACCTTATTCAAGGTCTAGTAAATGTGGCAGAGGAAATAAAGAAAATAGAAAAACAAAAGTACACACCATGTATATTAATACACATGCCGTGTAGTTTTTTTGGAGATTTGTGAGTAATAATATTATTTATTTAATTAAATAATATTAGGTTTAATTCGCTAGGTGCATGTCAAGTAATAATAATAGTCAATTGTTATTATTAGACATGGGGTCTTACTAAGAATTAAATGAAATGAATAAATTCTTTTGGGTAATTAATTCATTTTATTATTCTATGTAATTAAAATCACAATTATATAATTCTCATTATCCTAGAAATTTTTGAGAGGTGTGCACAACAGATCTAGTGAAATATCTCAAGCCAAGAGAGAATTATTTTCTTCCAAGAATGCTCTCAATCTATAAGAGAGATCCTCATCCACTGGATTAAGGAGAGCTCTTTGCAAGCAGCTCTCAAGGCGATCAAAGGCGGACATCTCAAGTAAAGTTTCTTCCATGCTAGCACCTAGAGATACCTCTAGAAATTTCTAAAGATATGTGGAGAACGTGTGGATCACCGCTAGAGGAATCCTACACTTGGATTCTATGATGCAATGACAGATCACATCAGATCGTGACCAAAAACATCAATAGAGAGATAATTCCATCAAGGAAATTCTTGTATTTTAATTAAATTAATTATAAACAACATATGATGATCCTATCTATGGTTTCAGGACTCCCTTACTTTATTTATTTCTTCGTTCTATTCCAATGATCCGACGTTTTATTATCGTGACGGATCTCAGATTGATCGTTGTTAACAAAAAAAATAAAAGTTGGGAACACCCACCAATGCGCTTCTGCTATTCCCAGAACCTACAAGTGGTATCAAAGGGGTCATATCGTTGATTATAATTATTTATTTTTTCATTTGTGATTTATGAATTTAATAATTTAGTTGTTTTAATTCAAGTTAATCATTCTATAAATCTGAATCTCAAGATCTATTCCTCCTCTTTTGTTTCTCATTCACCTTACAAAAATAATTTTTCTTTTAATTTTAATTAAAATAAAATAGAGGATCTCATCCAGAGGTGTCAAATCTTCCTAGCCATACAACAACAAAACACACGACATGTATTCGGTAGTACACTCCATGTAGTATAAGTTCCATGCACCGGGATGGTCCACCAAACCAGGACGTGTCATTGGATTCTATCTAAGTCTTTAAGACTCCATGTGTTGACTAGGAACATGTGACACATTGTTTTTGGATTACACACCATGTGGCCCACTGAACATGGTGTGTAGTCCCTTCATTTTAGGGTTGGACTATGTACCCTGTACACAGCTTGCCCGGCTGGAAACCATGTAATGCGGATTCTACACGACATGTGTCCCACTAAACACGTTGTGTACTCTGAATATTTCCAAAGTACATCTACAAGCCATGTCCCCAGGTGTGTACTTCAGATGGATGGTGAACAAAAATACATGCTGTGTACTCATCCAAACTACGTAGATTTATTAAAATTTATTATTATATTATACAAACCCTTGAGACGTGTACCATAGAGCGGGCGTAAATCTGAGGCACAACACATGATAGGTGTTTTATATATATGTGTTTAATTCAACATCTTCATAATGTTTGTTTCTAATCATTGGGTAGTTATGAATGAGAATTCACTAGGTTTCCTCCAAGGTATAAGTTACATACAAAGACAATTTTAAATGAATTTATTTGTTTAAAATTACGATGGATGAGAATATCAAGGAAATTCAGAAAAATGGTTTAAGATAAAAGGATTTATTAATTAAATATAATTAATTGATTCAAGCGTGATTTATATTAAAAAAGAACAATTAAAGAATTGAATTCTAGTTTTATTTATGCATAAATATTGTTGCATGTATGGATGATCATAAGCTAGACCAAGGCCTTTGTATGTGAATGGTTTCTTTTAATTTATTTATTTAATTTAAATTTGTTGTCCTGTGAGCCTTCTCCTCATTAATATGTAGGGATTGTGTGAAAAAGGTTTATTTTTTGTAAACCCCATTTTAACCCTCACCTATGAGTGAGATAAAAGCATATGTAATGGATGGAGCTCCCAAGCTAGTGGAGGTGGCTCAAGTTAGGATCCAAGGTGAAACCAATCCAAGTAGATACAAAGGTGGACAGGTGGAAAGCTGTAAACAGAAACCCAAAAGGTTCAAGGTGTTTCTCCCCTAGGTCTTGGGTTAGTTTATCATCCACTAGATAAACTAACCAATAGAACAAGCTCATGATCATACCATTTTTTTTTTCAGTTTCATGGTTTATTTATTGTGGGTGTGTTGTCATGATCACACAATTAATGAATTAAACAAGAATGCAATATGGAACTAAAATAAGACCATATTATGCGTAAATATTATCTTATACATGGTTAATAACTTAAGAATATACCACTTAATATTAAAAAGAATGTAATAAAAGATAATAAAATGGAAATTTATGTATAAGGATAAAATACCTCAAAGAAAATTTTAAGTTAGTATAGCCTTCCATAATATTGGTTATAATCGAACCATAGTCCAAAGTTCTTGAACAACCCTAGTTGGGGTGATTTCAATTATTGGGGAATTATAATTCAAGGTTTTGGGTTGAATTGACTTGGTTCACATCAAGGGTTGACTACTACAACAGGACTTGGTGTGACCAAGAGGCAAAGGTTGAGAATATCCAAAATAAAAGGATTTCAGGATTGGAGAGTCCACTGAGTGGATCAAGGAGTTGCGAGTTAATGCAGTTGGAATTTGGAATGCCTACCTAAAACCCTTCAAGTTGCTTGACCAACCCTAGTTGGGGTAATGAGAAGGGAAATATGGATCCTTTCCACTAGAATATTTAGGCAACATAATATTTCAAAGTCAATGGTGAGGGCTATTGGATTTCGATAAAATAGTGGGAGACTAATAAGTATTAAATTATTTATTTGTCTCAATTTTATCATGATAAAGTACTAAACCTTTTATCATCTTAATTTTTAGAAATGTAAAGAAAAATGACTTCAAACATATCATTTCAAACCATACTCGATAAGGAAAACCTTCTCACCAGCACCAATTTCCAAGAGTGGAAGAGGTGTTTATGCGTCATCCTTCGCCACAAGAGGAAATTGTATGTGCTGGAGGAGCTAGTTCTAGTTGCACCTAGAAAAGAGGGAAGTGATGAGGAACTATATATATACATGAAACATTTGGATGATGCAATATATATCCAATGTTTCATGCTATCAGTCATGTCTAATGATCTCTTGAAGCAACATGAAAACATGGATGCATATATCATGATGTCTCACCTTAAGGATCTCTATCAAGAGAAGGAGAGACATGAGAGATATGAGATCTCCAAACACTTTGTTTACAACTAATATTGGAGAGTTTGCGCCAGCTGGGTCTCATGTAGTCAAGATTATTAGCTACATTGAATGCTTGGACATCTTAGGGATTAAGTTCCCAGATCAGTTTCATACATATCTCATCCTATCATCACTGCCCAAGACCTTATCTAGCTTTATTGTCAATTATAACATGAGAAATAATGAGAAGAGTCTATTGGAACTTCTAACCTTAATTTTCCAGGTAGATAAGGACATGGGGTGTGAAAAACCCACAATCCTTATGGTGAATAAGAAAAGGAAGGACAACGAAAAGGGGCCAAGGACCTATAAACGATTTGAAGCCCCAAGAACTGTCCCTCAAAGAAGGGGAAGATCCAGAGGCAGGGAAAGGAACAGGAGGTGGAGTGTTTTTCATGTGGAAATCCAGGACACTGGAAGAGGAATTTCACTGGAAAGCATGGGGATTCTAAAGGTGCATTCATTATCAAGTGTAATCTTTCCATTTCTACACATTGGGTATTAGATACAACTTGTGGGGATCACATCTGTATTCAAATGTAGGAACCAAGTATATTTAGAAAGATTTCCAGAGGAGAGGTGGATTTTTGAGCTACCAATGGTGCAAGGATGGCTACGTTATCTATTGGAGATTACCACCTCTCATTGCCAACTGGGATGATTTTGGTTTTACATAACTGTTATTATGTTCCCAGTGTTACCAAAAACATAATTTATGTATCATTTTTGGATATGGATGGATTTATTTTCAAGTTTTGAAATAAGGGTTGCTTCTTTTATAAGAACAACATATGTTATGGTATGACACATTTAAATAATGGTTTGTATATATTAAATTACAAAAACCAAGTGTTGGAAATCGATAACGAAACAAACTCACATAAATCATACATCACCTAGTTGTGGCATCACCATCTTAGTCATGTAAACGATAAGTGCTTGAAAAATATCTTCCAAGATGGTCATTTAGACTTACTAAGCTAAAACTAATTGATAGATTTCATGCTTGTTTATAAGGTAAAATGATCAAGCTGCCTTTCAGTGGACAAGGTGAAAGGGCCACCAAGCTTCTAGGATTGGTGCACATGGATGTGTGTGGACCATTTCCAATAGAAGCTAGAGGTGGATATTCTTACTTCATTACTTTTAATGATGATTTGAGTAGATATGGATATGTATACTTAATGAGGTACAAGTTAGAGTCCTTAAATAAATTTAAGGAATTAAAGAATGAAGTATAGAATCAACTTGGTAAGAAGATAAAGAAACTTCGATCGGATTGAGGTGGAGAATATCTGAACCACAACTTCATCAATATTCTACAGGATTTTGGGATTCTATCTGAGCTCACTCCTACTTATACACCACAGTGAAATGGTGTTAGTGAAAGGAGGAACCACACCTTGTTGGACATGGTGAGGTCGATGATGAGTCATGAAGATCTTCCTTTATCCTTTTGGGGATATACATTACAAACTGTATCATACACATTAAACCGAGTACCAAATAAGGCGAAAAATGGAATTCCCTCCGAGATATGGAATGGAAAGAAACCCATTCTGCCACACACACATGTATGGGGATGCGAGGCATTTGTTAAGAACTTATCAGGAAACAAACTAGAACCCCAAGGCACGAGGTGTATCTTTATAGGATATCCCAAGGAAATGAAAGGATATTATCTATATAACCATTCAGATAAGAAAGTGGTTGTCGCTAGACAAGCCGTATTTCTTGAGAGGGATCACATAATCAAAAAGTATAGTGGGAGCAAGATTGAATTCAATGAATTTGATGCTCAAGATACAAAGGAGTTGGTATAGGAACAAGTTTCACAGGTCCCCATGGAAGAGGTTCCAGAAACACAAGTACTGTGTAGGAGCTCAAGAGAGGTAAGGGAACTAGAGATATTTGGTTTCCTAGTCATCGAGGATGGTGAATCATTATTATTGGACAATGATGAACCTATCTCCTACAATGAAGTAGTAGAAATCTCAGAAGTTACAAGATGGCTAGAATCTATGAATTATGAGATGGATTCCATGTATCAGAACCAAGTCTCGGTTCTGGTCGATGAGCCAATTGATGTAAATCCTGTTGGATGAAAATGGGTATTCAAGAGAAAGATGGACATGGAAGGTCAAGTTAGCACCTATATAGTAAGGCCAGTGTCTAAAGGATTCAGACAACGTCAAGGAATTTACTATTATGAAACCTTATCACTAGTTTCCATGTTTAAATCCATAAGAATCATACTTTCCATAGAAACTTACCATGACTATGAGATTTGGAAAATGGATGTCAAAACAACATTCCTTAATGAGAACCTTAAGGAAGATGTCTATATGATACAACCAGAAGGGTTTGTGACACCATGAGAATCCAAACAGGTTTGCAAGTTACATAAATCCATTTATGGATTAAATCAAGAATCTAGGTCATGGAACATTAGATTTTATGGATCCATAAAGGAATTTGGTTTCATTAAGAACAAATGTGAGCCATGTGTTTATAAGCGGTTTAATGGGAATGAAGTTGTTATCCTAGTAGTATATGTTGACGACATATTGCTTATTGGAAACAATGTACCAGTCTTACAGTTAGTTAAGGACTGGCTGAACAAGTGGTTCTCCATGAAGATATTGGGTGAAGCAACCTACATTCTAGGGATCAAGATCATTTGTGATAGATCTAAGAGGCTTCTTGGACTAAGTTAGGGTACATACATTGACTAGATACTAAATAGATTTAGTATGGAACAATCCAAGAGGATATTGGTTCCAGTGTCACATGCCCTACATATTTCTAAGAAAATGTGTCCTCAGACACAACAAGAGAAAGACAGAATGAGTAAGATCCCATATGCTTCATCTATAGGATCCATCATGTATGCCATGTTTTGTAAAAGGCTTGATGTTTCCTATTCTCTAAGCATGGTAGGAATATATCAAGAAGATCTATGAGAACAAAATTGGACTACTATTAAGACTATCTTTAAGTATCTGATAAGAACTAAGGATATGTTCCTGGTGTATGGAGGAGATGAGGAGCTTGTCATCAGAGGGTATGATGATGCTAGTTTTTAGACAGATCAAAACAATCCAAAGTCACAATTTGGATATGTTTTCTATCTTAGTGTAGGATCTTTGAGCTGGAAGAGTTCAAAACAACTAGTTGTCACTGATTCTACAATGGATTGTGAATATATAACGGCTTTTGATGCATCCAAGGAAGCCGTCTAGATTCAGAACTTTTTCCAGGAGCTTGATGTGGTTCTTAGAATTAAAGATCCTATCACATTTTATTGTGATAATAATACAGTAGTGGATCTTGAAAAATAACCAAGGTCACATCAACAAACAAAGCACATACTCCAAAAGTATCACCTCTTGAGGGATTTCTATCAAAGGGGCGAAGTTGCAGTGAGCAGAGTTTCCGCATAAGAGAACATGGTGGACCATATGAATAAAGGACTATCTCAAGAGAAGCATGAATATCATGTGAGAGCTAGCGGGTTAAAGGTTTTTAGAAGTTTTCTCTAGTCCAAGTGGGATTCTATTGGAGTTGGTATCCTATAACCAACTAGTTTTTACTTTATTCATTAATAAATACCTTATCACATCTTGATTATTCTTCTGCATGACAATTCATGTGATAATGTACTAAGGATTGTTATTGCATTAAAGGGTTATAGCGGATCCCTGCTATTATGACAACCTAGAAGTGCCATAACACTGTTCTTGAATATATGTTCTATGGCCGGATGATGTTATTTAAGGGACACAAATAATATAGGCCATTAGGGGTGAGGAATCATACAAATTTGAGGCATCTTCTCATGGTGTGTGACCTTGGTAATATCCAGGAGGATATTATGATAACGAGACCTGACCGTAGGAAATCCACATTTCATAGTGTCATTGGATGTTCCTATCTGCAGACGTGTGTATTGGTCCTTAGACTTTAATATTATTATTAATGGGTATTAAAACTCCTACACTTAGATGTATTGATGAAAACTGTGATGACACACTGTTTTCAGTGAGGTAGGATATGTTGGGTGTGTCATGAGTAATACTGCATTAATAGATAATGCGATAAAATATTTGTCCCTTCTATTCCATAATGGAAGTAGATATCTCAGGACCTTTGATGGAATTGATATAGTCTAAATAAATCCATGTCCATGGTAAAGAATGGGAGAGTTCAATTTCAAAAAGTCAAAGAAAGAATAATCGAGAACATGGGTTGATAGAACTAGCATGAAACCCGCTTGATTCGAGATATCGAGACAAAGAGGTTACATTAAATAGTAAGAATTCGTAGGAGGTGAGACGTCATTGCAACGTTAAATTATTTCTCTATGGATGCCTTGGTGTGTCACTAGACGCTAACCTTGGACTTTAGGAAGGTTCTGCCTAATGCCACTGAGAAAGAGGCCTAGAGGGTCACACACTAAGTGTTTCTAAGTATCTTAGTTAAATATTAATTTAACAAGTTGAATAATGATTATTCCTGATTTTGGTTTAATAATTATTCAAGGATTCCTGATCACATTTATTTCAACACTAGTTATTCGAGAGAATATATTTTGGGTGAAATAATATATTTATTAGCGAGTAATAAAGTGATATTAATTTGATAAATAAATATCCATTATTCAAGTTCTAATAAATGTGGTGGAGGAAATAAAGAAAATGGAAAAACAAAAGTACACGCCGTGTATATTAATATACAAACCATATAGTTTTTCTGGGGATTTGTGAGAAATGATATTATTTATTTAATTAAATAATATTAGGTGTAATTATTTGGTCACATGTCAATTAATAATAATAGTCAACTGTTATTATTAGACATTAGGTCTTACTAGGAATTAAATGAAATGAATAAATTCTTTCGGGTAATTATTTCATTTTATTATTCTACGTAATTAAAATACCAATTATATGATTCTCATTAGACTATCCATTTTTGAGAGGTGTGAACAATGGATCTAGAGAAATATCTCAAGCCAAGAGATAATTCTTTACTTCTAAGAATGCTCTCAAGCTATGAGAGAGATCCTCCTCCACCGGATCAAGAAGAGCACTTTGAAAATAGCTCTCAAGGTGATCGAAGGCGGACATCGCAGGCGAAGGATATTTCGCACTAGCACCTGAAGATATCTTTGATGACATCCAGATATACATTGAGCATGTGTGGATCACCACTAGAGGAATCCTACACTTGGATTCTATGACGCAATGATGGATCACATCAGATCGTGACCAGAAACATCAATAGAGAGAGAATTCCATCAAGGCAATTTTGTTTTTTAATTAAATTAATTATAACCAACATATGATGACCCTATATATGGTTCTAGGACTACCTTAATTTTATTATTCATTCTATTCCATAGATCTGGCATTTTATTATCATGACGGGTCTTAGATTGATTGTTGTTAATGACAAAAATCAAAGTTAGGAACACCCACCAACGTTCTTCTGCTGCGCTCGAAACCTAAATCCCATTCCTTTTTTTCAAATTCATCACCATATTTAATCCAATTTAAATTAAGTATGATGATGTGTTTTACATCACAAATAGACATGGGGGTTTATTTTTATTCACGGGGGGAAAATATGGAAGTGATAGGTAGAATCACATTTTAATATTAATATGAGTATTAATTTTTTTTAATATTTTTTTGAAATTGTTTCATGGTAATTGATATTATAGTCGATCAAGTAAACCCTTGTAGTGAGACTTTTACGATGACTCTTAGGCCTAAATACCTTAGGGAACCAAGTGAAGCTCACATACTCAGGAATCATCTCAAGTTAACTCAATCAAAAATAAATTAAATATGGAGAAGTTAAACATAAAGATAGATAAGTTTTTCATAAAGACCTTGCAAGACATCCCTAAAATGTATCCCTAAACATGGAGAAGTTATGCATAAAAACCTCTAAATAATCCCCCACCATGTCATATAATATTTCCATCATGCACCTCTGGAAGGTACCTGGGGCATTACATAACCCAAACGGAATGAGATTGAAGGAAAAAGTATTGAATGGATAGGTGAATGTTGTTTTTCCTTGATCCTATAAGGAGACCTGAATTTAATTATACCTTGAGTATCCATCTAGGAAATAATATAACTGATGAACCGCCAATCGGTCGAGGACTTAATCAATGAAGGGTTAGGGAAAATGGTATTTCTTGGTGGATGAGTGTTGTCCTTCTCTAGTTTTAATGCTCACAAATCATGCTTAACTATGATGATTATGATTTATTAAGATACATTGTGTTTAATCATGTTCAATTATAACTATAACCTCTGGTATTAATGTTCATATCATAAGACATGTTAACATATTTTGGTTAAATATGAGTCACCAACAAATGCCTAACCTACCAATGCCTAACCTACCGAGGCCTAACCTACTGAGGCCTAACCTACTGACGCATAACCTACCAACGCCTAACCTACCGATGCCTGACCTACCGACGCCTGACCTACCGACGCCTGACCTACCGATGCCTAACCTACCGACGCCTAACCTACTGACACCTAACCTCCCGATGAGTAACCTACTGATGCCTAACCTACCAACGCGTAACCTACTAACACCTAACCTACCAACGTGTAACCTACGGGCGCCTAACCTACCAGCGCGTAACCTACTAATGCTTAACCTACCGATGCCTAACCTACCGACGCCTAACCTACCAACACCTAACCTACCGACCCCTAACCTATCGACACCTAACCTACTGAATCCTAGCCTACCAATTCCTAACCTACCGATGCCTCATCTACCAAAAAATTGAGATGCCGATAGTATGAACTACTGACAGAAATGAGCTACTGATGGAATGTTCTACTGACAGAATGACCTAGCAATAGACTAAGACTCCAATGATCTGTCTTAAATTCGAAATTATTATTAATATTCATATTTATGAATCTCAGTACTGCTTATTATATTAATGACCTTGTCTATCTTTTGTATACAACATTTAACAATGTTAGAGACCAGTACGAGGTACCTACACATGATAGAGAACATGATCCTTATCAACCTGCAATGTATAAAGCAAGCACATGGGTGGAATAAAGTAATACAGATTAGAGAGAAGTTATTAAAAAAAATACATGACTATGAAAAAAGATCTACCAACCCACTGTGCATACCAATAGAAATTGATGAGAACCAAAAAGTCCACAAAACTCTACAACAAAAACTTAGAAGACAAGAACATTTCAAGGAATCTTCTACCCTAATGGAACTAAACAAAGAAGCAAAAATGACTCTATTTTGATGTTTATTTCCAACAGTTGAATCCATCTTCACTTCTACCATACTAAAGGAGTCCAAAATCTTCATAGAACACCACAAAGATCATTCTAAACTCTTCCTATATTTTTTCTCTATTTGTGTATATTATTTACATTTCGAGTAGTGTGTGTATCTCTGTTTTACAAACACACACGAAATCCTATGATAAACTGAAAGATACATAGATATCTTCACCAATATATCCTTTTAAACTTAACACTCTGATGGATAATAGTGGAATAGGTACCAATGTGTTTTGTCTATTTATTTTTTATTTCCATGAAAACTGTGGAAGAGGTCTGGTGACCTGGACAGTTGTATGCTGTTGTACCCCGATCCAGGGTGTGGATCAAGTTTATTTTATATAAAATTCTTGGTGGAAGGTGATCACCAAGTGGATAGGATTAGGTCTCAACTTGAGACTGAACCTCTTGTTTTAAATCCATTGTGCCTTTTCAAGTTTAGTTTTATCATCTGATTTATTCATTCAAACCAGAAAATTTCACTTCACTCTGATAGTTAATCTTAGATAATGTTTATACTAGAATTTTTTAGTATAATAATTTCAAAAGTTAATATAATAAAGTATATTGTTTTAACTAATACTATTCAATCTTTGAGAAATATTTTGAATAAAAAAAACTTTATATATCTATTACTTTGGTTAATTGGGCTATTTTGTTTTAAATTGGGGAACTTTAAATAAATTTTAAATAATCATTTTTTGAGAGAAATTTTTATAGGAACTCAATTCACCCCCCTCTTGAGTGTCTTACTCCGACCAACATTTGGTATCATAGGATTTTTAAAATCTTTTTCCAAAAACCTTTTTTCGACTAAGATTTTAGTTGTTCTTTTAAAGATCTCTAAATTTATGCCAGTTCTAAATTTTTAGTTCTTTAAAATGGTATTTTATTCTTTAATATGGATAATAGATAGGAATGCGCTGCTACCAAAAGACCTCCCTATTTCAATGGTACTAATTATGCCTAGTGGAAAATAAAGATGAAAATTCACTTAGAAAGTATGGGGTTTTATATTTGGACTGTAATAGAAGACAAATATGAAATACTAGAAACTCCAAGAACTACTTGGAGCGAAGCTACAAAAGTAGCTTACAATAATAATTATAAAGCTATGAATAACCTATTTTGTGCTTTAGGAAATGAAGAATTTAATAGAATATTAGCTTGTAAATATTCTTATGAAATTTGGGATACTTTAGCTGTTTCACATGAAGGAACCAATAATGTTAAGGAAATGATACTTAATACATATACTATTAAATATGATAATTTCAAAATAAAGCTTGATGAACCCATTTTTGATATGTATCTTAGGTTCAATGAGATAGTCAATACAATGAGCTCTCTTGGAAAGACAATGGATTCCAAAGAACAAATCATGAAACTACTCATATGTCTACTAGAAAGATGGAGAGGAACGTCAATTTCAATTAGAGAATACTGTGATATTAGTAAGTTTCCAATCAAGGATATGATAGGTAAGTTAATGATGTATGAGTAAGAATTAAAGGTCAACAAATAAGATGATGATGAACCAAATATAAAGTTAGTGGATTTCAAAACCACTACTTCTAAACACAAATAGAAGGCACAAACTCATTCAGACAGTTCAAGTAATTAAGAATTGTCATCTTATAGTGATGAAGAAGTGGCTCAATTTGATAGAAAGTTCAAAAAATTCTGCAAAAGGAATAAGTTCTTCAGAAAGTTGAGCTACGAAGGAAAATATGATAATAAGGGAAATTGGGAAAAGGATTGGAAAATAGGTGACAACTCAAATGAGATAGTACGCTATGAATGAAAGAGAAGAGGACATGTAAAGGCTAACTATACCAAGTTAAAGTATAAGAAGAAATATGAAAACAAAGATAAAAGGTATAAGAAGGAAATTAAGGACACATGGAGTACTTATGAGGACAACTCCAGTGAGTTAGAATCTTCACATGATGAGAAGGGTGACAAAGCTAGCATGTGTTTCATGAAAAACACTTCCGAGGTAACCCTTAAATCTCCCATACAAAATTATTATTATCTTGGAGATGAGTCTGATTTTGAAAATATGACAAATTAAGAAATGTTTGAATATTTTAAAATACATGAGGACACATGCAATGTATTTAAGGATAATTATAAATATTTTAAGAAACAACATGCTCTTACTATTTCTATTGAATCTGAACTTACTATTGAAAAAGAAAATAATTATAAACTAATCAATGAGAATAATGAACTCAAACTTTCTAATGAGCAATTAAATAAGGATCTAGAGAAGTTAAAAAATGGTAAATATACCTTATTTAAAATTATTGGAAAATAGATTGCTTCTAAATACAATATTGGTATTGGTTATAAACCTATAAAAACAAATTTTGTATCAAAATATGGAAAATTTGGTTTTGTTCCCAAAATTGAAAAATATGCTGCAAGTTTCAGCACTGGAAATACCTTTAATACTTCTAGTTTTTCTGGACCAAATAGAGTTTATTTTTCCAACACTATACAAGTTGCTTATAGGAAATCCATGAAACAAATATGGGTTCCCAAAGCTTTAATCACTAATATTACTGGACCCAAGAAAGTTTGGGTACCAAAATATTTTCTTGGTTAAATTGTTTTATAAGAAACCTTCTTGAAGAGATCCTATAAAAGCATATGGTACTTGGACAATAGATGTTAAAGACATATTAAAAGGTACTACTCTAGCTTTAAGAACCTTATAAATATTGATGGTGGGAATGTCACCATTGGTGATAATAAAAGAGGAAAAATAACAGGCCTTGTCCAAATTGGTAACACTAACTCTATTTTAATTTCTAAATTTATTTTGTTGATGGTATTAAGTATAATATTCTTATAATCTCATAGTTATGTGATGATGGATTTCATGTTAAAATTTAAAATTATTATTATAATGTTTTTAATTCTAAAAATGATTTAGTATTTAATGATTTTAGAAATGAGAATGTTTATGTTGTAAATATGTATTATTTAGTTTCTCAAAACATTTCTTGATCGAGTGATTTTTACAAAGAGTCTTGGCTCTGACATAGGAGACTAGGACATTGTAACATACACTCCCTTAGAAAGCTTAATAGAAAAGGTTTAGTCAAGGATATAACTAAACTTGAGTTTCCAAATGAAAAAGTCTTTAATCCTTGTCAAAAGGGTAAACAACACAAAATATCTTTCAAACCAAAGAAATAAGTCTCAACTTCTCAACCTCTTGAGTTGGTTCACATGGATTTGTTTGGACTATCTAGATTTTCTAGCCTAAATGGAAAGAACTATGTCTATGTTTTAGTAGATGAATTTTCTTGATATACTTGGACTTTATTTTTAGCTCATAAGAGTGAAACTTGTTCCTAGTTCACTAAGTATGCTAGAACTGTATAAAACTTAATTGGTCTTAGAATTAAAACCTTAAGAAGTGACCATGGATGATAGTTTGAAAACCAAGAGTTTGAATATGTTTACTCTCAAAGTGGATATATTCATAACTTCTCTACTCCTAAGACACCCCAATAGAATGGAGTTTTAGAAAGAAATAATTTAACCTTATAAGAAATAGCTCGAACTATGCTCAATGAGTATGACTTACCTATTTACTTTTGGGTAGAAGATGTGAATACAACTTGTTATATTATTAATAGAGTTTTAATTAGACCCATCCTTAAGAAAACCCCTTATGAGATATGGAATAATAGGAAGACTAAGGTTAATTAATTTAAATATTTTGGATGAAAAGTATTTATCCTTAATACAAAATATAATATTGACAAGTTTTCCTCCAAGAGTGATGAAGGAATTTTCCTAGGTTATTCAACCTATAGAAAATCCTATAGGGCCTTCAATAAAAGAACCAATTGTGTGGAAGAATCTGTACATATCAAATTTGATGAAATAGATACACATGAACCTAAAACCTCCCTAGAAAATATTGAGGATGATCTATCCAATATGAACATAAATGATAAAACTTTTGACCCAACTTTTAAGTAAGCAGGAAAATCCTCCAGTTCTAGAAAATCTCCAGACTCTGATCATAGAAAACCTGAACCTATAGAAGAACCTGAAATAACTATCCCTTATTTTTATAGATCTATTAAAACCATTAAGAACCATACCTTAGATTATGTAGTTGGAGAATTATATAAAGGGACACAAACTAGAGCTTCTCTAAGAAATCATGTTGAACATCAAGCCTTTTTGTCACAGCTTGAACCTAAAAATATCAATGATGCTATCAATGATGAATTTTAGGTAATGGCTATGCAAGAAGATTTGAATAAATTTGAAAGAAATAAAGTTTGGAAACTTTTTGATTGACCCAAAGACATATTGAATATAGGCACTAAGTGGGTGTTTAGAAATAAAGTGGATGAAGCTGGTACCATAGTGAGAAATAAGGACATACTGGTTGATCAAGGATATAGTTAAGAAGAAGTAATTGAATATGAAGAAACTTTTACACCAGTTTCTATACTTTAAGACATTATAATCTTTCTAGATTATATAGCACATCTCAATTTCAAACTATATCAAATGGATGTCAGAAGTACATTCCTAAATGGGTATATAGTTGAGGATGTTTTTGTTGAACAACCCCCCGGTTTTACAAACCCTCATTTTCCAAATTATGTTTTCAAATTAACTAAATCTTTGTATGGTTTAAAACAGGTTCTAAGAGCTTGGTATGATAGGATCAATTATTTTTTTATTTCCAAAGGTTTATTAAAAGGAATTAATGATCCTACTCTTTTCATAATTTTTTTTTCTAAAGATGTTTTAGTTGTTCAAATATATATTGATGATATTATCTTTGGATCTTCAAAACATTATTTATGTGTTGATTTTTCAAATATGATACAAAGTGAATTTGAAATGAGTTTAATGGGTGAACATAAATTCTTTCATCGATTTCAAAATTTTCAAAATAAATAAGGTATTATTTTAAATCAAAGTAAGTACATTAAATATATTTTGAAATGTTTTGACATGGATAACACTAAAAGTAGTGATACTCCTATGAGTACCACCTGTAAATTGGATTTTTGATGAAAATGGAAAATATATTGATTGAAACAATTATAGAGATATGATTGGAAGTAAACTCTACTCGACTACTATCCATCCTGATATTATGTTTAGTGTGTGTATGTGTGCATGTTTTCAAGAAAACCCTAAATAATCTCATTTAATTGCTGTTAAAAGAATTTTTAAATACCTAAAGTATACTACCAACCTAGGATTATTATATCCTTGAGGAAAAAAATTTCATTTAGTCAGTTATTCAGATACTGATTTTTGTGGTTTCAAGTTAGATAAAAAAAGAACATCTGAAACATGTCACTTTTTGGGCAAGTATCTAGTATCATGGTGTAGTAAAAAGTAAAATTCTATTGCATTTTCGACTACCGAATATGAATACATAGATGCTGGTAATTATTGTGCTCATATTTTGTGTATGAAACACAATTTTATATATTATGGATATTATTTTAGTCATTTACCTATAAACTTCGACAATACAAGTGCTATTAATATATCTAATAATCCAGTTTCTCACTCTAGAACAAAACATATTGATGTAATACATTACTTTTTGAGAGATCATTATAAAAAAGGTGATATAAATCTTGAATTAATTGATACAGAACATCATCTTGTTGATATATTTACTAAGCCATTAAATTATTAGAGAATGAGTTACATCAAACATGAGTTGGGAATGATCAACCTAGAGAACTGACTATTGAGTGACTCACCGATGATGTCTCACTGATGATGACTCATTGATGATGTCTCATCGATGATGAATCACTGATGATGTCTCATCGAATGTGACTCACCGATGATGTCTCACCGATGATGACTCACCGATGATGACTCAATAATGATGTCTCATCGATGATGTCTCACCGATGATGTCTCACCGATAGTGTCTTACCAACTGATAATCTTTTCTTGCACTTATTTATCTATCTATAATTTTAAAATGATGTTGTTTTAATTATTTTATTTTAACCCGCATTTTGTATTTTAAAATTTCAAATCCCTAAATGATATAATTAAGAGTCGACCAAACTTATCTACTCACTCTCACACTCCCTCTCTCATACTCCTTTCTTCGAACCTTTATCTCCCGAGCTTCTACCCTTCCTCATTTAAACCAAAACCCTTAAAACCTCTAATGAATCATTTCAAGTGCATCCTTCAAGGATCTAAGGATGAGTCACATCCATATAAGAATCAAAGAGGTGAATCTAGTTGATCTAATCCTAAGCCTAAACCTATTCATCTCAAGCTTGCGAGTCATATTGTAACCCTAGATAAAGAAGTTCATTCTGAATGGTTGTTGTCCGACAAGTCTCTTTTACTAAAGGCATTGGAAGAATAAGGGTGATTGGAGTGGTTCTATAACAATGAGAGGTTGTATTATCCAAATGTTGGTCCATATGTATTCTGAATTTCTATTTGAAGGAGCTGAGGTATTCTGAATGAAGTCGATAGTGGATAGAAGAATAGTATCCTTTTCACCAAAACAATGGGCATCTTGTCTAAAGGTACCTCATAAAGGTATATGTGATGATCATTAGGGGAGTGCACCTCCCACTAGTTATTTCCTCAGCTATGAGGCTACTCTAGCTAATTTAACAATAAATGAAGAACACAGAAGACTGATTGCAACTGAGTTGGATGGTGAGAGCAGGTTGTTGTTTAAATTCATCCAATATTAGTTGTGTCATAGGAAATGGGACTTTACTTATTTAAAACACCAAGATTTCTATATACTATACCTATTAAAGAGAGGTAATAAGGTAAATTTTTGCAAGTATATAATGGTTAATATTAGTTAGATGATCAATACTTTCTACAAGTCAAACTCATTGTTTTACCCAAATATTATCTCTGACTTGTTGAAAGCTAAAGGATTAGTGAGTGAAGGTGAAGAGACCATTTTAGTTTGTGATAGTTTCTAATTAAATAAAGTTATATGTAGTAGGATGAGGATTAATTGGATTCTATGGAAGAAGATGTGGGTTAAGGGTAGTGATAATATATATGAAGACTTTAATCATGTTGACCATCCTGTAAGGCCTAGGAATATGGCAGGCCCTAGTCTTGGGCCTGGTGAAGTTGGTGTTTACTCTGATGAGGAAGAAGTTGAAGAAGTGCAGAGGGCTGAATCCCCTATTAATTACATGAGTGATCATGAAATAACTGATAGCCCCCAGAGAATGATATATGGACCTACTAGTCCACCTTGACCCTTACCTATAAAATAACCCCTTTTAACTGAATATGACAATGAAGAAACAGAAGAATCAGGTGATGTTAAATATGTTAGTAAATCTGGGAGTGAGGAATCAATTGAAGAAGATATCAAAGAATCTAGTGGTAAATAAGAAGGAAGTGAAAGTGAAGAAGAAGCTGAGGAATATGATGAATAATCTAGAGAGGATAATGGAAAAGATGAAAGTGAAAAGGAAGAGGCAGAAAATGATGATTTAGATAGTGGGTCATACCATGGTAATGATGACCAAGTGCAATGACCTAGGTATTTATAGAATAATACTTTTTCATTTCTATTAATATTTACGAATAAGATATTATTTTTACATTAAAGGGGATTATTTTTAAGATAGCATACTCAATACGCAATGAAAAGTTTCTTTGAAATCTTACGTTGCACACAACTTTGAGTTATATCGAAAAATAATATAATAATATTATTATTTTAAATGGTAGTTAATACCTAGCCATTGTATTGGTGAAAATGAACATAACTAACTACAATATGATTATAAATGTTTGTTAAATATCTTTACATTTATCCAATACATTTTAGAGGCTTAAAATAAGAGTGAATCTGATTTTAAGCATGAAATACTCTAATATTTTTAAAAGGTCGCTTTACCACCTTTTGATGGAGAACCATTTTTAAATATGGTTTTTGACACCTTTATATGTTATATTTTAAAAAATAAACTTCCTCTTAAGAATAGGAACATAAAAATTTACTTTGGATAAATTTTTGGTATTTTTCTAATAAGGTTCATTTTTTAATGAATAATGAAAAATACCGCATTTTAAGTCAAAACTGCCCTTTCATCTAATTTATTTAGATAGTTAGATTATAATTTTAATTGGTTTTAAAGTATAGTTGGATTATATTTTAATCATTTAATCAAATTTTTGTCATTGGATGTAATTTCAAATTTATATTGGACATAAACACATGTCAATATTTTCATAGTTTTTACTTCTTAAAAACCTGATTTTTGGTTTTGACAACAGGAATTAATTTTAAATTAATTAATGTACATTATGTGTTTTGAATTTGAAAAAATGGATTCCATATTTGGAATCATAAGGTCCAAATTTTGTGAATAGGTGCCTTTTATTTTTGAACATCATGAATAGTAACTTCAGAAATTATTTTATTTACCATGGTCAAAGGGTAAATCTAGTAAATAAGGGTAAAAAATAATAATATTATAATAATATTAAACTAACCTAAAACATGTAATAATTCTATTGGATGAGATATGTCTAACCATGGGCATCCTTGGGTCGATTTTGGGAACCCATGAAGCCACTTGGATGTGAAAATAACATTCTATAAGAATTAATTTAAAGTAAAGAAAAATAAAACATAAACATGTATCTTTCACTAAAACAATTTTTATATGGGGTTATATAATTGATCTATTATAATATAAATATTAATTATAAATACAAAAAGATTTCCTATATCATGATATTTTATTTATAATTTTTAGACATTAAATAAATAAATTTAATTATGACATAATGATGATGCAGTGATTGATTTATTAATAAAAGATTCAAATAAATGATATTATAAATGTAAAAATAAATTTAATTTAGTTATTTTTGTAACACCCCAAGATTTAATAGTACGTTATTTCTTCAAATTCATTCAATAACTTGGACTACACGCAACACCGAGTTCAAGCACACCACGACTTACCAAACTAGCCGTTCAAAAGCGGTTATAAATAGTATTAACTGAATTTTGAACTTTATATAATCCTTATAATTTTAGAATCCATATTATGAGTTTTTTAGACATAATTTAAGAATAAATTCATTTTTTAGATAAAAGAAGTATTTAAAAAAAATTCAATTTTACCGCCTTTTAATGACAAACCATTTTTAAATCCAATATTTGAAACTTTTATATATTCAATTTGACAAAATAAACTTCTTCTTTAGAATCAGGACATAATAATTTAGTATCAATAATTTTTTGGTTTTTTTCTAAAAACTTTCATATTTGGGTGAATAGTGAAAAATACTATATTTTAACTGAAAATAATTTTTTTAATCAAAATAATTTATAGTGTTCAATTATACATTTTAATAGTTTGGAAGTATAATTAGATTATATTTTTACCATTTAATCCAATGTTAGTCATTGGAAGTAATTTCAATTTGAAATTGGACATAAACAAGTGTCAATATTTTGATAGTTATTGTTTCCTAAAAACACGCTATTTGTTTTGACAATGGGAAATGATTTTAAATTAATTAATGAAACTTCTATGTTTTTAATTTGGTAAAATAGACATCATTTTTGAATTTGGAATATCAAATACAACTTAGGCTGAATTTTTGGTATTTTTCTGAAAATTTTCAATTTTTGATGAATAGTGAAAAACACTAAGTTATTGTTTAAAACCAAATTTTTATTTAAATAATTATTTATTTTATTTAAATTTATTTTAGGTCAAAATAGATACATAATACCTGTATATGTTCAATGCAATTCATTAGAGTCATTTTATAATAAGTTTAGATATATAAAAATTTTATTGAACTTTTTACCGTCTTTTACCCACCTCCTAGGAGCATTTGCAAATTTGCATAAAACATAATTTTACTACTTTTGTGAGTTGAATTTCAAAAATCCGAGAGACATAGTTGATATTAGTATGTAAAATTTGGTTCAATAAGATGAAAATAATATTTGGTGAATAGTAACCTTTTACTTTTATTTACCATGGTTAAAAGTAAATAGGGTAATTAAGGGTAAAATGATATTATTATTACCCTAACACATGTCCTAATTCTATTGGATAAGTTTAATTTGACCAGAGACAACCTTAGGAATAAAATATGATACTTTAGGTCCACTTGGATTAGATTAGGACATTTATTATTATTTAATTCAAAGAATAGTTAAAAGTGTTAAATTCAAAGTTTAATAACTAAACCATTTTTAATATAGGGTTACACATAAGATAAATTTGACTATAAATATTCATTAGAAAGATAAAAGGATTTCCTACATAATGGTATTTTATTTATATTTTTTTTAGAAATTAAATAATTTAATTTATTTACGACACAATGATGATGCAATAATTACCTAATTAATGAAATATTAAAATAATTGATATTATAAATATCAAAATAAATTTAATTTGAGACTTTTTATTAATTCCACTAATTTTATAGGTTAATATGACATGTTAGGGTTGGTTATATGAATTTTTTTCGAAGTAATAATGCTATTATGAATTTAGAAAAAACAAAATACCAAATAGTGTCAAAATTGACATAAAAGAGTTTTTAAAACAAATAATATATTATTAATTTATATTCTATTCTTAAAATTATATGATTTGGAAAAAATAATTATATATTGATAGGTGTATCATTAATGAACCACTTGGGGTTCTCTTGGAAGTTTATACTAAGTTTATTAACCATATAATATAAAAAAACCAAGAGACATGGTAAATGTCAAACTATTTAACTAAGAGTTAAATCTAAAAGATAAAGTTAATATAGTGACCCAAACCTATCTAAAACCTATTTCTTGAGTGGTTTTCGACACATCCCGACCTTAGACTTTAAATAATTCATTTTGGAGGCATTAGAAACTGAAAATGATTTTATTATAAAATATTATTTCTAGCTTTTCCTAAGGTTCCCTTCACCCCTCTAATAAAAGGGTACTCCCCCTTATCTCTAATTAACACCTTCAAAGCCATTTGGCTCAGTCAAACCCTGCCCAAATACCCTCTCAACTATCCTCCCTTCATCGTAGAGGCCTTCCTTTAGTCAGAAAGCCAACCTAAGGATCCATTTTGATCAAATCAAAAGGAAGAACCCGAAGAAGAGGTAAATATTTCATCACCTCTTTCAAGTTCCCTTCTTCTTCCACTTTCTCTTTCTTTATTGTTTCCATTCTAAAATAATAACTCCAGTATCTTCTATATACTCTGATGTTATTATAAATATGGTATTACTATATTCATTATTCTATCTATCCTTTGAATGACATGTCACCAAACGCGCGCACGTACGACTTACCATCTCCACGTCATGGTGTAATTCTTATTCAATACATCATTATTTGTATGGGTATAATAATGATGAATAATTGATGTAAATAATAAATATAAAATTATAATGATTCTGTATATATGATATAACATCTAATTATATATTATTTTAATATCAAAAGAATGATATTTTCACTCATGCGTACGTACGGATTACCGTCTCCACAAACGCGATGAGATTCATTCCCCATCGTATCCATTCAAGACTAATTTTAATTAGATGATTAAAAATAATGTTTAAAAACTTAATTTCATTCTGAATATGAATAAGATAAATCCTATCCATAAAAAACATTACTTACGTAACAAATCATATAAAGGAAAACAAATCAGTTAACACCCAAAACGACGATAATACTAAGATATTATTAACAAAGCAATGTTAAAAGATCATATATGATATCATATTAATGTATACGATTCTTATATAATTTAATAAAAATTATTTCACTATTATAGAGGAGGTTAACCTACCCCCGACCAATGAAAAGTACAAGGTAAGGGTTAATTTCACAATCTCTTTATTATCCGAGGTTGTTTATACATAATTATCTACTGGGACCTCTTTATCATCCACATCCATGTTTCTTAAAAATGTATTTCAAAACATTTTTACTATTTACTAGACAATGGGGTAAAGTCATTTATACCCTTATTTGACGTTATATGTTTTGAAAGGAATCTTTCCGTAATTTTCCAAACAAGGTATTTTATGACCTTTTCGACAAAATTAAGGTAAGAATGTTTTTTTAACTTATACGGAGGGTGAGACTATTTTCTGCCATTATAACATCGTCGAAGCTTCCCTTACAAGATTATAATAATATTTTCAAAATAAATTTTTTCTTAAATGATTTCAAAATATAAATAGATATTTCTCTAAAAAAGGTTTTGATTTCATCTATGTCAACATCCTTTGATGGATTTTAAGCTTATTTGAAGTTGATTTATTATGATACAAAAATTCCATATTGTATTGAAGGTTTTGTGATATGTTTGACTGTGGATGTGTTATTTTTAAACCATTCATGGTTTATGGATAAAGTATTAACATTTCGTATGCTAGTTTTAATACAAATGTTTATGTTATGTTTAAGCCTTTTCATATGAAGAATGTATTGGACTTAGTATGTGATGGGTGGAGCCTGTTATAGATCCTCGATGCATCGGTAGGTCTCATGAGACAAACTTGTGTCTTGGAAGAAGTCCTTGAGAAAATATGTTTTATAGTCTTGGCATAAGGGCTTGACTATGTGGTTATGAAAGTCCGTCATTATGCATTCCATCATTATGAAAGTGGCTATTGATATTCCATGTGATTATTCGACTAGTAAAATATCCATGTGAATAAGTAAATGGAATTATTTTATTTTATCTCTGCCATATTATACTGAAGTTCATGTTTAAAAGGATTTTGTTTTAGTCTTATACATTGCCTTAAATGTTTATGCTTATTTATGAAATTTTCCATTTTATTGTAATCCTTACTAAGCATCTGAGCTCACCCCTTTCTATGTTTTATTTTTCCCAGGATGCGAAGAATTATATTATGAATGACCTGCAGGGATAGTCTGTGGGATCTCAGTGTTGTCTATGGAAACAACGTTGCTGTAGTTTTTCATTTTATGATATAATGTAAACCTTATGAATGTATCTAATACTTACAAGGCTAATAAACTAATCTGTCTTTCGAGACTTGATCTTTTGTGATCATGCCAATGAGATGTAATAATTCACCGAATCCGGGCTTCTGGGGTCGGGGCGTTACAGTTGGTATCAGAGGAAGTTTAGTACGAAACTTGGAAACTATATTTAGATAAACTCTGATTAGATCACATAGTCCTAAGATAGACTTTGAGGATTAGTATAGAATAACTTCCTAGAATTTTGGTATTGTAGAGATTTTGTGAGTTTTCCAAGAAATATATCCCTGTCTGGATATGAGTAGGTAGAGGCGGCTCTAACACAGATGTACCTAGGGGTAAAACCCGAAAACACCACTTTGATCTAGACTCAAACAGGAACTGGTGCATGACAATGGGCCTTACTGCACTTTTGGTTACGACACTTCCAGGGGATATGCTTAGGATAATTCTCATTTTCTTTACAAACCATTATGAAGGGTTTATGAGTATATAATTCCTAAATGAAAACATTTTTTATGATTATGGATTATATCCACAAACTGTTCAATTTATGTTAAGTTTTTTACAAGTTTGGAATTATGTATTTCGATTCATAAACTGACATAGTGTATGCCATTTTATAGAAATGGTTCCCAGTAGAAGGAATGATAACTCCAACAATATGTATGATCCAGAGAGTAAGAAGGATCATATCATTCATGGTATTAAGAAAACATATATAAGGGAAATAGTCTCACATATATTCTCAACATATGAAGAAATAATATCATGTGTTAATAAGATAAGTAAAGAATTCTTTGAGTCCTATGGCTTTGAAGGGAAGCTAGAGAAGAAAAGGATGGTAGAGAGAATGATGGATAAAGGGAAGAGGGGAAAGAAGGATTTTCCCATATGTGATAAATGTGGAAAGAATCACCTTGGTAAATGCTTAAAGGGAATGTGAATTTATTATAAGTGTAGAGAAAAAGGACACTAAGTACGTGATTTCAAGGGTAAGAAAAAGGTTTCAAATGTAAAATGCTTCATCTGCAAGGCGTTGGGACACTATGCGAATCAATGTACCAGTCATAAAAGTATACCACAAATGATGCTATTGGATAATAATCAAGTTATGATACTACCTCATATGAAGAGGAATGACTAGTGTTCTTATGTTGTTATTATAGAATTATTTCATTTGAGCATTGTATCAACAATATACTGGTTATATGAATTATGGAGATAAATAAAGATTGTACTACAATACTATTTTATTGTGGATTTGAGATTATATGGTTCTAAGAAAAGTTACTTAATAGTAAGCTACACTTTTTGGAAAATACATGGTTGAAGGAAAGGTAATCCTTAATATGGTCCTGATAATGAGGTAGTGATTTTGGAATAAGATATGGTTGATTTGGATAAATTATATTGGATATCCTTGACTTCCTTGGAACTGATTAATAGTTTTTTTTATTTCATCATTGTTGGAATATTCAAAATTTTTGGATATAAGGAATATATCCAGTTTTATATAAAGGATAAGGGATCATGAATGTAATCAATAAGGTTTCATGGTAATTTAGGTTGTTACCATGTTTTAAAATAATACATGATGAAGGTGTTCACATATTATTACGTGGAACAAGGATCTTCATTGTGTTTAACTTTCTTATAAATTTTGGACTGTAAGTTTGGATAGAAGTATTTTGGATAAGTCTAAAGGTTGGAATGGATTAAGTTTGAAATTGGATACTATTGTTAAGGTTATTTTTGGATTGTTATAAAAAGGACAACACGCAGACCGTGTGACAATCCGTTGCATCGGACAAAGCTGCAGGAATAAAACCCACAACCATAGTGTGATTGGGATTTATCGCCTACCAATGGACTATGTGAAGTCCCTGGATTGTATAATCTAGTTTTTTAAGGGTCTGATAGGTGAATTATAAATTCATTATTTTTGGAACCCTATACGATTAGGATAAATAGAATATTTTTTTGAAATCTTTTGGAGTGAAAGATGAGTTTGTGGTAGGAATTAGTTGAAGGATAAAAGTCTACTTGTCAAGTATATATATATATAATTTTTCCCTCTTATTATATGGGTAAATTAATTCTTCAACTTTAGTGAAGGGATATTAAAACCAAAAATGTGTTATCTTAATTCCTTATGTTTTTTTGAACTGATGGTATTTTAAATCATCATAGATTGATGGATTTGAGGCCCTCAATTTTACACTTGTGTGTGATTGATGACCTCAATCACTCCCTATAAATATTTACGTTTTCCCTCCAATTATGTTTCTCTAATTTCCACCAATGTTCTCATAATTTAGATCATAATTTGGTGGTGACCCTTTCACTTCCCTTTTCCTCTTATTAAGACTAAATTTTATTAACCCAATTTCTGATGTGGATTTTCCCACAAAGGTATTTTCTATTTTCAAACTTTTATTTTCAAAGAACAATTTCAAATTGTGAGGACAAAATTTATTGAATGAGGGAAGAATGTAACACCCCAATATTTCATAGTACGTTATTTCTTCAAAGTAATTCAATAACTTCCACTACACGCAACACCGAGTTCAAGCGCACCATTAATTACTAAACTAGCCATTCAAAAGAGGTTATGAATAATATTAACTAAATTTTGAACTTTATATAATACTTATAATTTTAGAATCCATATTATTAGTTTCTTAGACATAATTTAAGAATAAATTCATTTTTTCAGATAAAAAAAGTATTTTTCAAAAAATGCAATTTTACCGCCTTTTAATGGAGAACCCTGTTTAAATCCAATATTTGAAACTTTTATATGTTCAGTTTGACAAAATAAACTTATTATTTAGAATTGGGATATAAGAATTTAGTTTCAGTAAATTTTTTGTGTTTTTCTAAAAACTTTCATATTTGGGTGAATAGTGAAAAATACCATATTTTAACTAAAAACAATTTTTTTAATCAAAATAATTTATAGTGTTAAATTATACATTTTAATAGTTTTGAAGTATAATTAGATTATATTTTTACCATTTAATCCAATTTTGGTCATTGTAAGTAATTTAAATTTGAAATTGGATATAAACAAGTGTCAATCTTTTGATAGTTATTGTTTCCTAAAAACACGCTATTTGTTTTGACAACGGGAAATAATTTTAAATTAATTAAATAAATCATATATGTTTTAAATTTGGTAAAATAGACATCATTTTTGAAATCATAATATCAAATATATCTTAGGCTGAATTTTTGGTATTTTTCTGAAAACTTTCAATTTTTGATGAATAGTGAAAAACACTGAGTTTTTGTTTAAAACCAACTTTTTATTTAAATAATTATTTATTTTATTTAAATTTATTTTAGGTAAAAATAGATACATAGTACCTATATATGTTCAATTTAATTCATTAGAGTCATTTTATAATAAGTTTAGATATATAAAAATTTTATTGAACTTTTTACAGTCTTTTACCCACCTCCTAGGAGCATTTGCAAATTTGCATAAAACATAATTTTACCTCTTCTGTGAGTTGAATTTCAAAAATCCAAGAGAAACGATTGATATCAGTAAGTAAAATGTGGTTCAATAAGATGAAAATATTTTTTGGTGAATAGTAACCTTTTACTTTTATTTACCATGGTTAAAAGTGAATAGGGTGATTAAGGGTAAAAGTGATATTATTATTACCCTAAAACATGTCCTAATTCTATTAGATAAGTGTAATTCGACCAAAAACAACCTTAGGAATAAAATATGATCCTTTAGGTCCACTTTTATTAGATTAGTACATTTATTATTATTTAATTCAAAGAAGAGTTAAAAGTGTTAAATTCAAAGATTAATAACTAAAACATTTTTAATATAGGGTTACACATAAGATAAATTTGACTCTAAATATTCATTATAAATATAAAAGTATTTCCTAAATAATGGTATTTTATTTATATTTTTTTAGACATTAAATAATTTAATTTATTTATGACATAATGATGATGCAGTAATTACCTAATTAATGAAATATTAAAATAATTGATATTATAAATATCCAAATAAATGTAATTTGAGACTTTTTATAAATTACAACACTTTTATAGGTTAATATGACATTTTAGGGTTGGTTAGATGAATTTTTTTCGAAATAATAATGCTGTTATGAATTTAGAAAAAACAAAATACCAAATAGTGTCAAAATTGACATAAAAGAGTTTCAAAAAAAATATTATATTATTAATTGATATTATATTCTTAAAAATCTAAGGATTGGCCAAAAGACTTATATATTGATAGGTGTATCATTAATGAACCACTTGGGGTTTTCTTGGAAGTTTATAGTAAGTTTATTAACTATATAATATAAAAATACAAAGAGACTTGGTAAATGTCAAACTATTTAACTAAGAGTTAAATCTAAAAGATAAAGTTAATATAGTGACCCAAACCTTTCTAAAACCTATTACTTGAGTGGTTTTTGACCCATCCCCACCTTAGTATTTAAATAATTCATTTTGGAGCCATTAGAAACCGAAAATAATTTTATTATAAAATAATATTTCTAGCTTTTCCTAAGGTGCCCCTCACCCTCTTATAAAAGGGCACTCTCCCTTCTCTCTAATTAACACCTTAAAATCCATTTGGATCGGCCAAACCCTGCCCAAATACCCTCTCAACTATCCTACCTTCATCCTAGAGGCATTCCTTTAGTTATAAAGCCAACCTAAGAAGCCCTTTTGATCAAATCAAAAGGAAGAACCCGAAGAAGAGGTAAATATTTTATCATCTCTTTCAAGTTCCTTTCTTCTTCCACTTCCTCTTTATTTGTTGTTTCCATTCTAAAATAATAACTCCAGTATCTTCTCTATACTATGATGTTATTATAAATATGGTAAAACCATATTCATTATTATATACATCCTTTTAATGACATGTCACCATACGTGCGTACGCACGACGTACCGTCTCCACGTCGTGGTGTAATTGTTATTCAATACATTATTATTTGGATGGGTATAATAATGATGTGTAATTGATGTAAATAATAAATATAAAATGATAATGATTCTGTATATATGATATAACATCCAATTATATATTATTTTAATATCAAAATAATGATATTGTCGCTTGTGCGTACGTACGAATTACCGTCTCCACGAACGCGATGAGATTCATTCCCCATCGTATCCATTCAAGACTAATTTTCATTAGATGATTAAAAATAATGTTTAAAGACTTAATATAATTCTGAATATGAATAAGATACATCCTATCCATAACAAACATTACTTACGTAACAAATCATATAAAGGAAAACGAACCTGTTAACACTTGAAACGACGATAATATTAAGATATTATTAACAAAGAAATGTTAAAAGATCATATATGATATCATATTAATGTATATGATTCTTTTATAATTTAATAACAATTATTTCACCATTATATAAGAGTTTAACCTACCCCAGGACAAGGAAAAGTACAAGGTAAGGGTTAATTTCACAATCTCTTTATTATCTGAGGTTGTTTATATGTAATTATCTACTGGGACCTCTTTATCATCCACATCTATGTTTCTTAAAAATATATTTCAAAACATTTTTACTATTTACTAGACAATGGGGTAAAGTCATTTATACCCTTATTTGACCTTATATGTTTTGAAATGAATCTTTCCGTCATTTTCCAAACAAGGTACTTTATGAAATTTTCGACAATATTAAGGTAAGAATGTTTTTTTAACTTATACGGTGGGTGTGGCTATTTTTTTCCATTATTACATCATCGAAGATTCCATTAAAATCTTATAAGAATATTTTCAAAATAAATGTTTTCATAAATGATTTCAAAATAGAAAGAGACATTTCTCTAAAAAAGGTTTTGATTTCATCTATGTCAATATACTTTGATGGATTTTAAGCTTATTTGAAGTTGATTTATTATGATACAAAACTTCCATATTGTATTGAAGGTTTTGTGATATGTTTGAATGTGGATGTGTTATTTTTACACCATTAATGGTTTATGGATAAATTATTGACATTTCTTATGCTATTTTTAATAAGAATGTTTATGTTATGTTTAAACCTTTTCATATGAGGAATGCATTGGACTTAGTATGTGATGGGTGGAGCCTGCTATAGCTCCTCGATGCATCGGTAGGTCTCATGAGACAAACTAGTGTCTTGGAACAAGGCCTTGAAAAAATATTATTTGTAGTCTTGGCATAAGGACTTGACTATGTGGTTATTAAAGTCTGGTATTATGCATTCCATCATTATGAAAGTGGCTATTGATATTGCATGTGATTATTCAACTAGTAGATTATCCATGTGAATAAGTAAATGGAATTATTTGATTTTATCTCTGCCATATTATGCTGAAGTTAATGTTTAAAAGGATTTTGTTTTAGTCTTCTACAATTCCTTAAATTTTTATGCTTATTTATAAAATTTTCAGTTTTATTGTTATCCTTACTGAGCATTTGAGCTTGCCCCTTTCTATGTTTTATTTTTCCCAGGATGCGAAGAAGTATATTATGACTGACCTACAGGGATAGTCTATGGGATCTCAGTGTTGTCTATGGAAACAATGTTGTTGTAGTTTTCCATTTTATGATGTAATTTAAACCTTATGAATGTATCTAGTACTTCCAAGGCTACTAAACTAATCGGTCTTTCGTGACTTGATCATTTGTGATCATGCCAATGATACGTAATAATGCACCGACTCTGGGCTTCTAGGGTCGGGGCGTTACAATTTTGATGTCATACACTAATTTTATGGATGATATATATATATTAGGTTTAATTTAATGCCTTTGGTTCGAAGGAATCAGGTTGTTATGAATTTGTAAAAAAGTCAAGTATGAATAGTGTCCAAAATTGACATAATTCATAACTTAAAATATAAAATATTTTATTAAATGATATTAAATTCCTAAAAATCCAGGATTAGTAAAAATGGTTATTATAAGTATAAAATTTTATTAATGACTCTTTTATTGGACATTTGTCATGTTTTGATAACTATTTTGACTCTCAAAGTATTGAATGCTTGATAAAACGGTAAGAGTAAGAAAGGGTGAAATCAAAATGATAAGGATTAAAAAATATAAAAAACCCATATAATTATTATTTTATGATTTTATTTCGGATTATATTAATATTATCTTATAACTAACTTAATTTTGACTCATTTTTAATCTAAATTGAATTTATAATAGATTAATATTTCTAGACTTTCCTAAAGTGCCCCTTCTCCCTCTTATAAAAGGGCATCAACTCTACTCATTTAATCACACCTCTCAATCCCATTTTCTCATCCAAATTCTACAAAAATAATATCCCAAAATACCTACCTTCACTCTAGAATCCTTAGATTTGGTATAATGAAATTCAAGGAAGCCTTTTGGCTCAAATCAAAATGAGTTACACGTTTTAGAGGTAGCGTCTTCTCTAAAGTTCCTTTCCTTTATTTTCCTTATACACTCCCTATTCTATTATTATTCTTTGATTAAATAACAACACCATTTTCCTCAATATACTAGGATGTTTTTATGAGAATTATTCTAACTACACTTACACACACCTCTATCTAATGGATATGAACATACTATTTCTGTGGACGATGAACTACTGCCTCACGAAACAATGATTGTTCAATTTTCACCTACCACCTCTCATGGTGGCCATTATGATGGAAATATATTTATATATGATATATATTGTATTTATATTGTCTCTATGATTCTATATTTTTCATTTACATAATACCTTTATGATTTCCATAATGTGTAAATACGATAATTTCATTTGAGGAAGTGCAGACTACCGACCCCTCAAAGTGACATGACTCATTAATTCCATACATGGAACATATAAAGGATGGAGTTAATGAAATTATGTAACATATATAATATATTATATTATACTATAATTATAATATACCTATGTATCATTCAGTTTCCATTCCTTTAAATATGAAAAAGAAATTAAAGTAACGTTCATGCGTACGTACGACTTACCGTCTCCATGAATGGTGCATTTCATTTCTTATCTCTAAATATTATAGAATATTCTAAATAAATATATACTGGATATATATGATATTTAAATCATTAATAATATTCTATAGATGATTTACTTTTTACTACATGTACAAGTTATATCAAAACAAGTTCATTTTCGACTCAAGTACCGAATATCGACAAAACGACCGATATGAACTTAAATAATTATGTGTTTTTTATAACATGATGATAAGTAATATAAAATGAATAATAAAATTTAAAAAGGTTCTGAAGAAAGTATAAATTAACATAATTTTATTATTCAGGAATATAAATAACAAATGATACAAGTCAGACTCAAGGTAAAAGAACCTTTCACCTTCAACTTTTAATCAAAGAATTATTTTATGTTATATATTTTAATTTACATTTTATTATGTTGGGGAATGCTATTATATATCATTATTTACTTATATTTTATTTAAAAATTAGTAGATACCCTTTTCACTCTCATCAAATCATTTTTTGAATTTTTAAGTGATGATGTTAGGCTACCGAATTTTCATATGGGAATATCTAAACTCAATTTCCTCTCATTGGGCTTTACGCATACTCAGTTTATTATATTATGCCAAGATTATTTGTGGAATATCTGTTTATTTATTTATCTTGTAATTTACACTTTCCTTTGTGTGGATATACTTTTACTACACATAATCACCCCATTGATAAATTCTTACATCATTTATATGAACTTTGTAAGGGAAATATTAACTCAATCTCCATTCATCTAGTTAAATATCCATGCCATTTTTTTCCCAAGAATATGTGTGAATGACCTATTATTGTTTTACACCGAATATCCTCTTATATTGGGTGTATTTATATTCGTCACACATAATTATGTCATTGATTTATCCTTAATCTAAGGATACAATCTTTTTAAGGGACTTCATCTCAATCTTCTTTCATTAAGGCATATTTTGGTTTATACACAACCTTATTTTATAAGTTTTATAATTATACCCTTTTATTTTAATTTCATTAAATGGTTTTCAAAAGGAATATTTTTTTATGAAGCATTTTACTAAACAACAAAGGGAATTTTTCTTTTTAACATACGCGGTGACAATTACCTTTTCACCGCTGTGAGCATTATTTGATATCTGGATTCCTCTACAAGCTGTAATGTTTTATTCCTTTTTTTACGTATTTTGGTATTGAAAATGGTTTTGAGAATATGGTGTATATAATTCCCTTTGAAATATTATATCATGAATCTCCTTATTCTCATGATATTATAAGTTTTGTTTAATGTTATTCTTTAATTATTTTTATTCAAGTATTTTCTCAAGTGGTGAGGGAATATTTATATAAAATATCATTTTAAATGTTTTTAATATTACTTATTATAAATATATCACATTAATGTCCAAATTTCCAAAATGGTTTTAAGGATTTATTTATATGGACATTAATGTTTTAAAATATAAATATCTTTAAATGTTTCAAAGTGGTATGGGACACTTTGATTCAAAAATATATTTATTAAATGTTTTAAATGGTTCTGGAAATGGATGGAATATTTAAATATCTTGAATTGATTTATTGTGATTGATGAGTGAAATATTGATAATTTCAATCTTTTATGTGTTATGATTATGTAATGGTACTTGGAAATTTGATGGGTGGTTACGTGATAAACCAAATATGGGTGGTTTTATGATAAACCTAGGTCGTGTGAGCCCAAGATAGCTCTCCAATGTATTAGGTAACATGATGTAGGTAAACGTTAATGTTTCTCCTAAGAGGTTTATGGAATATACTGTGATGAGTATTCCAAATGTAACTCCCTATGTAGATATGAAATCTATAATGTAAGTAATCTATGGATGCCACAAGTTACCTTTATGATTTATTATTTCTATGTGTTATTCATAAATCTTATGATTTCATGAGGTATGTTAAAGAGATTATGTTTTATGAATGGAAATTATGATTTCTTTGATTTTTATGTATTAATAGACTAATGTTTTCTTTCCTCATTTTATATTCCTTACTGATCTTTTTATGCTCATTCCAAGTTTTTGAAATATTTTTCATAGGGTATAAGGAAGGGTAAGAGAAATGAATAATTCAAGAATATTTATATCAAGAAAATAATTCTTGTTTTATTTAAGGAGTTTTATTTTTATGAAAAAAAATTTGATAGAGAAGAAGTGTATACTTTGTAATTTGTGGGATGTAATGTAATAGTTATGGCCTAATTCTCTAAAACTCTAAACCTGAAAAGATCCTCAATGTGAATTATTGACTTAACTCAAGATTATTTAATGTTTAAGGCTGGGGCCTTACAATTGGTATCAGAGGTCAGTTTAGATAACTTTAGAGGTTAGGGTGTTATCTGGGTATAGGTAAAGGATCCTATATAACCAAGAGGGTTATTATCATATCGAAACTTTTGAGGGTTATGGTAAAATAGGTTGTTTAGATAAAAACCTGAACAATCAATATATAAAGAGGTTGAGGGATTAGAGTAATATAAAAGTTTTTATGTTATCTTTACCCTATAAAGGATTCTTTTTTAATAGTAATATTTCATTTCATGTTTAAGTGTTTATTATTTTCAGAAGATTAAGGATCATTTTCAAGATGGAAGTAAAGAGTTCTTTCATAACCTTCTTATACCTCCTTGATTATTTGATCATCACTATTATGGAAAAATCCTGTTCGAATGATTTTGACAACTTCTTGAGTATTCAAATCACCTGTAAAAAATTGTTTGAGTTATCCAACTCCTACTCATTTATAAAACAATTTTATGGATCATGGAATCTTTTTCATATGATTTAAAGATATCAACTTTTCCAACTCTATTGAAAAGTGAAATTACAGAAGGGGAGAAAAAATTTACTTTTTGAAAGTATGAAAACATGCCAAAAGAGAAAGGGGACATCTTGAAGATCATGATATCTGGATTCAAGGTATGATTTATTTTCTTATCCATAAATAATGAAGAATATTTGGATTGATATTTATAAATGATGAGGATATTCAATCTTCAAGAATTATGTATTAATAAGTAAGGTGGAAATACATAGTTAATGGATTATGAAGAGCACTGAATGAGTAAGAAGTCTACATATAAGGGATTCAAGAGTTATGGTAGATTGTAGGATAATAAAATGTTTAAAATTATTAATTCTATTTTGATGATGGGATTACTTTGGAATAATTTTTATAATATGTGTAACCCTGATGTTTGATATGTGAAAATGTTATTAAAGGAAGAATTACCTTTTCTTGTGTGGATATAATGGATAACCTTAGGGGTTCATATGATATTTTTTTGAGGTGATTAATGGTTATTACATTTTGGGATGCAAAATGAAAGGTATTATATAACCTTTTAGGATAAATAAGGTTATGGTAATTTTTGAGGAAATTATCTTATTTTTGAGAATGTTATAATAATGACATGGTTTTAGAAAAAATACAACCCATAGGATGGGTTCCAACCAGTTGCGTCCGGTAAGGCCATATGAATCAAACCCACAACCGAAGGTCAATAAGGGAGCATCTCCTACCACCGGCCAACATGAAGTCCCTGGTTAGTATGACTTATTATTTTTAATTAAATGATTTTATGGATCAAGAATAAGTTGATTTTGTAACTTATGTTTTATCAAATGGATATCTTTAGTATAGGAAAATGATTTTGTAATTAAGTGATAAATGTTATTTTTGAAGATGTTCTCTCTTTTTGGAACACTATATGCCTAAGGAAAATAGAATACTATGGGATTTAATTTGTGGAGTAATGGTTGAAATATTATTTTTTAAGAATATATGTTTTATTGTGGACATATGGCTATTTGGGTTATTTATGGAAATGATTAACCTATCATAGAGAATATGTGATTAGGTTAATTAATTTTTAGTATGAGACTTTAAGAGTAGTCGATGTTATTTGGAGATAAATGTTAAGATTTATCATGGAAGATTATGTGATCAAATCCTTCTGAATTTTGGGTTTCAATCTTAGTTCAATTATTTTGAATAATTTTAAGGACAATTGTGTATTGAATGGTATTTGTTGAACTTTGGGTATTGTTTGTTAAATTTTGGATATTAAGAGTAGTATTTATTTTTATAAAGGATTATCCTTTTTGGGGATTATCTGATCTCATACTAACCATTTTAGTATTGGTTAATGTTTAAAGACAAGGGAAATATATAGTTCAGATTTTGTGGATTATGTGATTCTATAGAAGTTGATTCTAGCACTTCAGGTGTAACTAAGTCATCTTGAGTACTCATCATTTGGAGAAAAGATGAGTTTTTGGTAGAAATTTATTAAAGTATGAAACTCTACTTGAAAGGTAAGTATATTTCCTCATGTTCTTAGCTAATATCATAAATAAAATCTTCAACTTTATGAAAAGGAACATAAAATTTTTTCCATTCAATTTTCCTATTGGGGAATCAAATAGCGTTTAACCTATCACAAGTTTGTGATTTTCTGGTATTTAACTTTCTCTTGATCATGTTTTCTATCACTCTCCATCAAAACTTGACACTTAGTTTATCTTCTATATCCATGTTTTCCTCATCAAATTTTAGTATGTGTTATCTTGGGTGACCTTTGTACTTATATTTCTTACTTTTAAAGTGATAGTTCTATTGAATCTTTTTCCAATGTGAGACTTTTAATGAAGTTTCTGAGCCCAATTTTAAAATTGTGAGGACTTAATTTCCAAAAGGGGGGAAGGATGTAATGACCCAGATATTTATAGAATAATAATTTTTTCATTTCTATTAATATTTATGAATAAGATATTATTTTTACATTAAAGGGGATGATTTTTTTGATATCTTACTTAACACGCAATAATGAGTTTCTTTGAAATATTACGTTGCACACAACTTTGAGTTATACTAAAAAATAATATAATAATATTATTATTTTAAATTGTATTTAACACCTAGACGTTGTATTGGATTAAATGAACATAACTAACTACAATATGATTATAAATGTTTGTTAAATATCTTTACATTTATCCAATAAATTTCAGAGGCTTAAAATAAGCGTGAATCCGATTTTAAGCATGAAATACTCTAATATTTTTAAAAGGTCATTTTACCACCTTTTGATGGAAAAACCTTTTTAAATCTAATTTTTGACACCTTTATATGTTTTATTTGAAAAAAATAAACTTCTTATTTAGAATAATAACATCAAAATTTACTTTGGAATTTTTTTTGGTAATTTTCTGATAAAGTTCATTTTTTAATGAATAGTGAAAAATACCGCATTTTAAGTCAAAACTGACTTTTCATCTAATTTATTTATATAGTTAGATTGTACTTTCAATTAGGTTTAAAGTATAATTGGATTATATTTTTATCATTTAATCCAATTTTGGTCATTGGAAGTAATTTCACTTTTAAATTGGACATAAATACTTGTCAATATTTTGATAGTTATTACTTCTTAAAAACTCACTTTTTGGTTTTGACAATGAGAATTAATTTTAAATTAATTACTGAAACTTATATGTTTTGAATTTGGAAAAATGGATTATATATTTGGAATCATAAGTTCCAAATTGTGTGAATATGCACCTTTTATTTTTGGAGATTATGAATAGTAACTTCAGTAATTATTTTATTTACCATGGTTAAAGGGTAAATCTGGTAAATAAGGGTAAATAATAATAATATTATAATAATATTAAACTACCCTAACACATGTACTAATCCTATTTTTTGAGATATTTCCAACCATGGTCATCCTTGGGTTGATTTTGGGACCCCATGAAGCCACTTGGATGTGAAAATGACATTTTATAAGAATTAATTTAAAGTAAAGAAAAATATAACATAAACATGAATCTTTTACTAAAACAATTTTTATATGGGGTTATATAATTGATATATTAGACTATAAATATTAATTATAAATATAAAAATATTTCATATATCATCATATTTTATTTATAATTTTTATACATTAAATAAATAAATTTAATTATGACACAATGATGATGCAATGATTGCTTCATTAATAAAGTATTCAAATAAATGATATTATAAATGTTAAAATAAATTTAATTTGGTTATTTTGACATCATAAATTAATTTTATGGATGATATTGAGTTATTATTTTTTATTTAATTCCTTTTTTTTGAAGGAATCAGGTTGTTTCGAATTTGTAAAAAAGTCAAGTATGAATAGTGTCGAAAATTGACATAATTCATAACTTAAAATATAAAATAGTTTATTAAATTATATTAAATTGAAAAAAATCTAAGATTTATCCAAATGGTTATTATAAGTCTAAAAGTTTATTAATGACTCTTTCATTGGACATTTTTTATGTTTTGGTAACTATTTTGATTCACAAAGTATTGAATGCTTTATAAAATGGTAAGAGTAAAAAAGGGTTAAATAAAAAAGGTAATGATTAAAAAATATACAAAACATGTATAATTATTATTGGATGATTTTATTTCTACTTAGGTTCATCTTATATTCTAAATAACTGAATTTGGACTCATTTGTAATCGAAATTGAATTTATAATAAATTAATATTTCAAGACTTTCCTAAAGTGCCCCTCCTCCATCTTATAAAAGGGAATCACCTCTACCCATTTAATCACACCTCTCAAGCCCCTTGACTTGTAAAAATTATACCCAAATAAGTTCCCAACATCCCTATATTAATCCTTGAATCCTTCCCTTGGGAATAAGGCAATTCAAGAAAGCCTTTTGGCTTAAATCAAAAGAAGTTACACGTTTTAGAGATAGCGTCTTCTCTAAAGTTCCTTTCGATTATTTTCCTTCTCCACTCACTATTCTATTCTTATTATTTGATCACATAACAAAAACAATATCCTAAATATATTATTATGTTGTTATAAATATTATAACTACACTTCCACACACCTCCATCCAATGAATATGAAAATACTGTTTATGTGGACGGTGAACTACTGCCTCACAAAATGATGATTGTTCAATTTCCCCCTAACACCTCTCATGGTGGAAATTATGATGGAACTATATTTATATATAATATATATTATATTTATATTTTATCTATGATTTTTTATTTTTCATTTACGTAATACCTTTATTCTTTCCATAATGTGTAAATACGATAATTTCATTTGAGGAAGTGCGGACTACCGCCCCCTCAAAGTGATATGACTCATTCATGCCATATATAGAATGTATAAAGGATGATGTTAATGAACTTATGTAACATATATAAAATATTATATTATAATATAATTATAATATAACTATGTATCATTTAGTTTTCATTCCATTAAATATGAAAAAGAAATGAAAGTAGCGTTCATGCATACATACAACTTACCGTCTTCATGAACAATGAATTTAATTTCTTATCTCCAAATGTTATGGACTATTATAAATACATATATAATGGATATATATGATATTTAAATCATGAATAATATTTTGGAGATGATGTAATTTTGACTACATGTACAATTTATATCAAAACAAGTTCATTTTCGACTCAAGTACCAAATATCGAAAAAATGACCGATATGAAATTAAATAATTATGTAATTTTTATAACATGGTGATAAATAATAAAAATTAATAATAAAATTGAAAAATGTTTTTAATCAATTATAAATTAACCTAAGTTTATTATTCAGGAATATAAATAATGAACGAGACAATTCAGACTCAAGGTAAGGGAACCTTTCACCTTCATCTTTTAGTCAAAGACTTATTTTATGTTATGCATTTTAATTTAAATTTTCTTATGTTGGGGTATGTTATTATATATACTTATTTCTATCCATTTTATTTCCAAATTATTAGATACCATTTTCTCTCTCATCAACTCATTTTATGAATTTTTAAGTGATGTTGTTAGGATGCCGAATTTTAATAAGGGAATGTATAAACTCAATTTCCTCTCATTGGGTTTTACACATACTTCATTGATTATATTATGCCAATATTATGTGTGGAATAACTATTTATTTATTTATGTTTCAATTTACACTTTCCTTTGTGTGGATATACTATTTATACACATAATTACCCCATTGATAAATTCTTACGTCATTTATACAAACTTTGTAAGGGAAATCTTAATTTAATATCCATTCATTATGTTAAATATCCATATCATTGGTTTTGATTTTCCAAGAATATGTGTGAATGAACTATGATTTTTTTACACTGAATATCCTCTTATATTGGGTGTATTTATATTCATCACACATAATTATTCCATTGATTTATCCTTAATCTAAGGATACGATCTTTGTAAGGGACTTCGTCTCAATCTCCTTTCACTGAGGAATATTTTGGTTTATATATGACCTTATTTTATATGGTGTATAATTATACCCTTTTATTTAAATTTCATTAAATGGTTTTCAAAAGGAATCCTTTGTTTTACAAAGTGTTTTACTAAATGACAAAGATAATCTTTCTTTTTAACGTACACAGTGAAAACAACCTTTCCACCGCCACGAGCATTATTTGATATCTAGATTCCTCTACAAGACGTAATGTTTTATTAATTTTTTACACATTTTGTTATTGAAAATGGTATTGATAATATGGTTTATATACTTCCCTTTGACATATTATATCATGAATATCCTTATTATCATTATATTATAAGTTTTGTTTAATGTTATTATTTAATTATTTTTATCCAAGTATTTTCTCAAGTGGCGAGGGACTCTTTATCTAAAACATCATTTTAAATGTTTTCAAGATTTATTCTTCTAAATATATATCATTAATGCCCAAATTTTCAAAATAGTTTTAAGTATTTATTTATATGTACATTAATGTTTTAAAATATTAATTCCTTTACAAGTTTCAAAGTGGTATGGGAAACTTTAGTTCCAAAATATCTTTATTAAATGTTTTAAATGGTTTTAGAAATGGATGGAATATTTCAATATCTTGAATTGATTTATTTTGATTGACAAGTTAGATGTTAATAATTTCAATCTTTTATGTGTTATGATTATATAATGGTACTTGGACATTTGATGGGTGGTTACATGATAAACCAAATACGGGTGGTTCTATGATAACCCTAGGGTGAGTGAGACCGACATAGCTATCCAATGAATTGGGTAACGTGATAGAGGTAAACATTAATGTTTCTCCTAATATATTTAGGGAATATACTGTGATGGGTATTCTAAACGTAACTCCCTATGTATCTGTGAAAGCTACAATGTAAGTATGATATGGATTACACAAGTTACTTTTATGATTTATTATTTCTATATGCTATTCATAAATCTTATGATTTCATGAGGTATGCTAAAGAGATCATGTTTTATGATTGAAAAGTATGATTTATTTGATTTGTATTTATTAATGGAATAATGTTTTCTTTCCTTGTTTTATATCCCTTACTAAGATTTTTATGCTTATCCCAAGTTTTTTAAATGTTTTTCATAGGTTATAAGGAAGGTTAAGAGAAAGTAATAATTCAAGAAGATTTATATCAAGAAAAAAATTCTTGTTTTATTTAAGGAGTTTTATTTTTAAGAAAAAAAATTGGATAGAGAAGAAGTGTCTACTTTGTAATTTGTTAGATGTAATGTAATAGTTATGTCCTAATTCTCTAAAAATATATACCTAAAATGATAATCAATGTGAATTATTAACTTAACTCAAGATTATGTAATATTTAAGGCTGGGGCCTTTAACCAAGGTCCTGGTGGGGATATCATTGATCTAACCTTGGATCCTCCTGGTCCTGTCCTAGTGGAACAAGAACCACTTGTAGCCCCTGAGGCTGTTGAGCAAGCTGTATGAAAAGAGAGATCTCCTGATATTCCTTCCCCTGTTGATATTATTGAAGTAGTTATTGTTGAGGAAAGGAATCCTGGTACCCATGTCCAAGAAGAAGAAGGTTCTTCTGTAAGAGATGTACCTGTAACTTCAGTAAGGGAATTAGTGTATTCAAGGAATATGCCATCATATGAGGGGGAGAGATCAGCTAAAAGAACAAAGGTTACTGTGCTTGAACCTTTAGATGTTCTGGTAGTACCTGTATGGAGAATAGATCCAGGGTATGTAACCCTTGGATTAGATTATCCTGATCCATAGGACATGAGAGATGATCCTACTCTTGTTCCTATAGATGCTTATAAGCCAGTTGAGTATGTAACCACAGTTGATTTCAATGCCTTCAAAGAAGAACTATTGGTTGTATGCGATCTACCCCTTCACAACCACCTACTCCAGTTTCCAGAATCAGTGAAACATATGCTGCTATGATTACTGAGAGATTTGTATCTTAGGTTGAGCCAAGGTTAATAGTTTTTGTTGAATATTTTTTCTCAGATAATCATAAGATGAGAAATTAGTTGTCTGAAATGGTTTATACCATTAAAAAATTTAAAATTAATTATAAGGAGTCTTTGGACTGAGTTCTGAAAGTGATCGGAGAAACCTCTTCTGAATCTTCTAAGGATGATTCACCTCTTCCTCTAACCATTGATCTGGAAATTTTAAAATCTATTGTACAAGATGTAGTGACTAGTTCTCCTACCACTATTCCATATCAGAATCCTATTTTTGATGTGAACCAATTAAGGCTAGACATCAGAGATATAGTTCAGGGTGGAACCAGCTCTGCAACTTATGTTTCTCACTCTCTAGATATTGAGATGGTTATAATATTGATTAGAGAAGATCTATATACCATGATGGGTGGCATTGACTAGGAGAGTCATTCCAAAATTAGGCAGAACTGTGATCATATTTATGACATGGTTAGATTTTTCACTAACGATGCTACCAATGCTCAGGAGGAAATTACCAAGAAGGTAGATTTCTATTTCAATAGGGTTTATACCAAGCATCAGTTGAACAATCACTTCAAGTATTTAGTGGAAAATTTGAGGCTGCCTCCAGTGACCAAGGCTTTCAAAGACTAAGTTCATAAGTTGAAGTATTTTACTCCTACCCTTGATAATTTCATGGAAAATAAGGATGATTTTGAGAAGGCAGTGAATTATGGTGGTGAGGTCATGCAGGACTTCATAACTTTGCTCAAACCATACCTACACCATCAAAACACAACCATTTTTTCTCCAGTAGCTGCTCCTCTCAAACCAGCCCTGCCTACTTCTACCTCTCCTTCTACCCTTTTGTCACTTGTGACCATGACCCCTGATCAAGATCTAAGTTAGATTGGACCCACAATTCATGAGCAGACAGTGTCTCACTACTTATATATCCCAAGCTTAGCTCTTTTTTTTATAGGAGTAACTCTTCCTTCACTCACTATTGGATCCATCCCTTCCACCACTACTACTTCTGTCCCTACTGCTCCTATCCCTGATTCCACTGACTCTGATAAGGGTAAAGGAAAGGCTGATGATTCTGAGAAGAAGTAGTTGGATAATTTTTTTAAAGGGATTTGATGTAATTTTTTTGTGCCATTTTTAATCCCATGTAATACTTGAATCATGGAATACACTCTTCTTGATTCATCTTCTTCATTGTTATTTCATTCTTTGTTGTTTATTTTACTCCATTATTTTATTTTTGATAATCCCAAAAGGGGAGAACTAATGTTTATGGAATATTCCCAATTTCTTATACTACCAAACTAATGAGTATGGGATATCTGTAAGGGGGATCTTAAGATTAAGCTTAATATTAACATGGCTCATATAATTAAAAATAAAATTTATCAAGTAATTTGAACTTGTGTATTCTCTGATCATCATACATCAATTATTATGGTTCATAATTCCATGATTTTTGATCATAAAAAAGGGGGATATCATTGGCCTCCCCTAGTTTTAATTCTTACAAATCATGCTTAACTATGTTGATTATGATTTATTAAGATACATTGTGTTTAATCATGTTGAATTATAACTATAATCTCTGGTATTAGTGTTCATATAATAAGATAGGTTAATAGATTTTTGTTAATTATGAGTCATTAACAGATGCCTAACCTACCAACGCTTGACCTACTAATGCCTAACCTACTGACACCTAACCTAACGATGCCTAACCTACTGAAGCCTAACCTACCAACGCCTAACCTATCGATGCCTAACCTACCGAAACCTAACCTACTGAAGCCTAACCTACCGATGCCTAACCTACCAACGCCTCACCTAATGACATACTAAGATGATAATAGTTTGACCTACCAATAGAAATGAGCTACTGATGGAATTTTCTATCGACAAAATGACCTACCAATAAACCAAGTTGTTGATAATCTATCTTAAAATCAAAATTATTGCTAACCATCATATTTATGAATCTTAGAAATTATTATTATATTAATTACCTTGTATGTATTTTGTAGATAACATTTAATGATGTCATAGACCAGTACAAGGTACTTTCATGTGATAGAGAACATGCTTCTTATTGACCTGCAATGTATAAAGAAAACACCTGGGTGAAATAAAGTAATACAGAGTAGAGACAAGTTGTTGAAAAAAGAATCACAACTATGAAACAAGATCTACCAACCCACTTTGCATACCAATAGAAATTACTGAGAACCAAAAAGGCCACAAAACACTACAACAACAACTTGGAAGACAATAACACTTTGAGGAATCTTCTACCCTACTGGAACTGAACAGAGAAGCCAAAACGACTCTCTGTTTCCAGAAATCAACTCCAACTTCACTTATACCATAATAAAGGAGTCCAAAATCTTTAATGAACATCACATAGAGAATTCTAAACTCTTCCTATTTTTTTACTCCATTTTTGTACATTATTTACATTTCAAGTAGTGTGTGTGTCTCTGTTTTATAAACACACACCGACTCCTATGATAAACGGTAAGATACAGAGATATCTTCACCAATATATCATTTTACACTTTACAATACCACATATAACAGTGGAAGAGGTCCCAATATGACCTATCTTTTTGTTTTTCATTCCCACCAAAACTATGGAAGAGGTCTGGTGACCTAGATAGTTGTTTGTTATTATACCCCGATCCAGGGTGTGGATCAAGTTTATTTTATATAAACTGCTTGGTGGTAGGTGATCACCAAGTGTAGAGTATTAGGTCTCAGCTTGAGACTGAACCTCTTTTTTTAAATCCACTATTCCTTTTCAAGTTTGGTTTTCTTATCTTATTTATTTATTCAAACTAGAAAACTTCACTTCACTCTGATAGTTAATCTTAAATAATGTTTATACTAGAATTTGTTTTAGTAGACTGATTTCAAAAGTTAAGATAATAAAGTATATTGTTTTAACTAATAACTAATCAATATTTGAGAAATATTTTGAACAAAAAAAACTTTTATATATCTGCTAATTTGGTTAATTGGGATGTTTTGTTTTAAATTGGATAATTTTAAATAATTTTTAAATAAGAATTTTTAGATAGAAAATTTTATAGGAACTCAATTCACCCCCCTCTTGAGTGTCCTAATCTAACCAACAATGAGTTTAACTTATGTTATTCAATCCAAAATCTCTATCCACTACTGACCCTAGTGGGGAGAATATCACCGTCCTTATTGGTGATCATAGTGATTCTAGCCTTCTTTAGAACAACTTAAATTGGGATTACCCCCTCACTCTTAACAATGGGGTATACAATACCCGATTTCAAAAACTTAAAAATTTATTTCCTCACCACATACATAATATTGGGATTGAGTCTCCACTGGGGTTGAAGACATGGTTTGGATTCAGATTCTAGAACAATCCTATGAGTTCCAATGAGTGGGATAATCCTAAGAATATCAGAAAGTGTCCATCCAATTGATTTCTTATGATTTCCTAGGATATTCAGAAGTATAATCTCTTGATTGTATTCAATAGAGGAAGAAATGAAAATATGGAATGGTCATTTTTCCCATAATAATGCATAATTGAGTGATGAAGGTAGGACCTTAAATTTGAGATCATATTGGTTAAAAATTTAAAAATAAGGATGGGACTTTGTATCGAACTTAGCTTATGTTTTCCAAATTTCTTGATAGAATTGTTTCTTTTGGAATAGAAGTTTCATCCACCACATTGGACATATCAATGTAAGGAATGGGTATGGACTCAATGTTTTTGATTTCACCAATGGAATCATTGATTTGTGATCCTGAAAAATCATCAAAGGAGTCATCTAAAAGATATTGAAGCTAAGGAGACAAATTTACCTCATATGAACATAGGAAATCGATCACATATTTAATTATACATCCTTTAATGATTCATTTATGATCCTATGGTTCACAATTAACACTACCTATCCAATTGACCTTATGTATTTATTCATCATCCCTTATTTGAGAGTTTTCATTATAGATGTTCAGATCGAGGATCATGTTTCCAAAGGTTATTTTCATGTTCCCATTCCTAACTCGGAAGAATAAGTTGATTGTTTCTAAGAATGGATGACCAAGGATGATGGGGTTTCTCCCCAAGACCCAATATTGGGTGATTTTCAAGGAAAATGAAGTTAGTAGGGTAAATGAAATTTTCAACTTTCACCAAAACATCCTTTAAGATCCCCTTAGGAACTTAAACACTATGATCAACAAGTTTAAGAGTGAAATATGTGGGTTGGAGTTCCTCTATACCTAACTAAAAATATATGGCATAAGTAATGTGGTTCACACTGGATCCTAGATCATAAAGGGCTTTGACAAAATTTCTCTCTCCTAACTCAACATTAATGTATGGATATCTTGGATCTTTCAAATTCAGAGGAATGGTCCCTTGAATTTTGGTACTCACATTAGCTACCAAAAGGAATTGGTTTTTATGTGAAAACTTAATTTTAAAAGCACATAAGTCTTTAAGGTACTTTGAGTAGGTGGGAATGGTCTGTATTTAATCGATAAGGGGAATGTTCAAATTAACATGAGAGAATATTTGACTCAAAGTTTCATTCAGTACTGGTTTATATTTTCCTCTCATGCATTGAGGGAAGTAAGAATGTTGTTTTATTATTTGGTGAAATTGTGGTTCTTTCGTATTATCATTGAATTTTTCAGAATTTGAGGGTGGTTTTTCATCATTTTCATGTGATTTTGAAGATTTTAATGTTTCTAGAATGGGTTTTTAGGTCTTTCAATGGATTTCCCACTTCTTAAGACATTTACTACTTTTAGTCGTTCATGAGAGGTTTGTGTGTAACTGGATTATACCCTTAAGGTTGAGGATGGTACCTATTGAGTAGGCATGGGTGCCTTTTTAGTTTTAATGGTTTTTAGTTCATGTTTAAGGGATGGTACTTATGAGTTCAATTTATCCATTTGTTTATAAAACTATTCAAGGATTGGGAGAGGGATATATTTGGTAAGGGCTTGTGTTGGTTGGTTTATCCCAAGAGGATAATTTGGTTTTTGTATTACTTATTTAATGGTTTGATGGATAGGTTATTGGTATTAGAGAGGAGTATGTTTCTATTGTACTAGCTGTGGTTGGAACTAGTTATGGTTTAAGTTTTTTTTGGAGGATATGGGTTTAGTCCTTGTGGATGACTCATTTATTGGATGGGTTACTAGTTATCCTTCCAATGGAATCTTGTATGGTCATTGGACCATTGATTTAAAGTGTTTTGGTACTATAGATTTTGAAAGTTTAAATAATTGTCCTTCATTAGTGTACCTCCTAAAAGAAAATCCTTTATGGAAGGGATAGTTGGACAGTTGTCAGTATTTTGGTCATTTTTTTCACAAATTGTGAAAATAGGATTAATAGTTTGGATTTCTTGGACCTTCCTAAGATTGATCTCCTTGACCTTACAAGTAAGAGCAACAATTTTTTCCCTAATGATTTATTATTCCCTAAGGTTGTGAATTACACTATATTTGGGTGGATTTTCATAGTAAAGTGATGTTCCCCATGTTTGGTTTTTTTCTTATAGGCCTTATAAATACTCATAAGCATCATTTGGGGATTTTTTTGAAGGTTCTATTACACATCATATCAATGGATTGTTTATTTCATTGACCCAAACCTTCATAAAATATTTGAGGTTGTTCTTGGATTGAAAATCCATGGTGATGTACCATATTGAGCATGTCTTTTAACCTTTCCCATGTTTGATAAAATGAATCCTCTTATTTTTAAAAAAAGTTTTAGATACTCTTTTTAAGTGTAATTATTTTGTGATGGGGAAGTATTTTTTGTGGAATTCTATTTGAAGTTGTTCCAAAGAGAGGATTGATGCAGGTCTTATATTATTTAACCAATTATTTTCTCAATCCTTAAGTGATAAATAAAAATGCCTCATCTTATCTGACTCAAGTTAATGTGGTGGGAACATGGTTTCAACAATTTCATTAAACTCTTTGACATGAAGGCACAACATTTCTGATTCAATGCCATGGAATGTTGGAAGGTGGTTTAGGACATGTGGTTTGAAGAAAAAGTGTGATTATCCTAGAGAATCATTCCTAATGTAAGAGGGTTTATTGGTCTAGTAAGGTGTGAGGTATTCATTCATAGTTTAATAAACTAAATTACCCAAGTTAGGGGTTGCCTCATTTGGATTTCCATTTTGGTTCCTATCCAGGTTTATGAGTTGATTTATTTTAAGAACCTCCATTAAAATTGGATCAATTTTTGAATCCAGAGTATTAGGAATATTATGATATAATTGGAAGAGAACCCTAGGTTTTTTTTGACTCCACAACCCTATGGCTATCCACCCAAACTAGACGGTTTGATTGGTCATGAGTATAAGAGGACATGTGCCAAGAAAAGTGAAAAAAGAAAGGGGAAAAGATAAGGGAAATTAAGGCGAGAAAAGAGAAATGTGGGAGAATAGAATGAGTGTTGATATTACTTACTTGGGTCCCCAACAATGATGCCAAAATTTGGTCTCACCCAAATTTACCCAATGTTTAAAGGTTGAAGCGGTTGCTTGTAGTATATCATAGGTTGTCAAATCCTCAGAGACCTAAGAATAAACCTATACAAACATACATTCTATTTATTGTTTTTTTCTATGAAGTGGACATTTTTTTTAGATATTTTAAATGATAACTAAGATATATATATGAATTCAAATTATTATAAAGGGTTGATCATAGGTTATTAAAGGGGATGTATTAGATGAAATTCATTTTAATGATTTCAATTTCTTAGACTCAAGAGTGATTCATTTAAAAAGATCAAAAAAAAAAATCATCACTTATTGGTTTAGTAACGACAAAAATATAATTATAATCACCTATACACTTAGAGGATAATTTTTATTGATCACTTGAAGTGTATTACCTTAAAATTCAAGAAGGATGAAGAATTAGTAAAATTGTCAATCAAAATTATCAATTAAAAGAAGTAATTAAAAATTAATTGAGTGAGAAATAACATCCAATACTGACCCTAGATACTCCTTTATATCAACCCATAATATTATTATCCATCCATTGATTCTATTATCTCAATGGAAGCAGGAAGTAGACTCATGAGAGCGTAATTGAAGAAGTTAAAAACAATGAAATAACGAACACTCCACTGTTGTGTAAAGGATTTATATATTTTATATGTGAAAAAAATTAATACTTTGATGAAAAAAATATTAACGTGTTAAAAAAAATAATAGAAAATGAAAATAATAAGAAGTTTTATTAAGAATCTAATTTGATTTGAGTAAATTACAGTTAAAAGAAGAACATTATAAAGAAAAATCAACAAAATAACATTACAATGAAACAAAATACCAAGAATACAAAATACTCAAAAAAAAAACTACATTAAATAGGAATTTTAGAAGCCTTTTGTTGATCCCCCAATATTATAATTCATCCCACTTGAGTATGGTAAGACTAGGGTGGTAGAAAGTTAATGCAGTGAAGACTTTTCCACCCTTGATAAAAATCCAAGCCAACTTGAATCCACCAAATAGAATTGAAGAAAAGGATTCTAGATGGACTAATTGGGGTGGTCCATATAATAATAAAATGAATCTCAATATTTGCCCTGACAGGCTATAAAATTTTATCCCAAATAGATTTTTTTAGATATGATTGGAATGGTGTGCTATTTTTATGGGCTATAGAATCAAGCCTAGAATTTCATCTTTAACTTTGGCCACCTGAAAATCCATTTAGACATAAGAATTATCTTAGTTCACTATTTAATTAAATTTTCCCTAGGATTTTATATATCTACAGTTCAAATTTTACCCTCATTGGGCTTGGTTCTTGGCTGATACAGTCATTTTATTGGGCCACTGTCCAGTTCACTTTGTCCATAATGTTTTTGGTTCAAAGCCCACTTTGTTCACATTATAATGTAATTATTTGAGTGATATAGAAGAATGAAATATTCCCAATGTAATGATAAATATGAAATTAAAATCAATATTAGTAGAGGATTAACAACGTGTGTCAAAACATACCAAGTAAAAGTGCACTTTAAGCAAGAATTGCAATCATCATGTGAAATAATGTTCAAATTGTAAAATTCACTAAAAATGGTGTTTATGAATAATGAAACACATTAATATAATATATATTAATAATTAATATTAGACTCTTTTAGTGGAAAATAACATCCCCCAACTTGAGTTTTTATAGTCCCAATAAAAATGTATCTTAAAAATATGAAATTATAATTCCATTTTCCAAAAAACTTTCAATATAAAATTCTCACCAAAAGAAATCATACCAAATGATTATGAAAACCATAAAAATAATTTAACACAAGATAGGTTCATAATCATATCCCAAGCCCAATCCCATTCCTTTGTTCAAATTCATCGTCACATTTCGTCCAACTTCAATTAAGTATGATGATGTGTTGTGCATCACAAATAGACATGGGGGTTTATTTTTATTCATGGGGGAAAAGATGGAAGATCTAGGTGGAATCATATTTTTATATTAATATGATTATTCATTTTTTTTCAAATTTTACATATAAATTTAAATTATAGTCAATCAAGTTAACCTTTGTAGCAAGAATTTTTCGATGACTCCTAGGCTTAAGGACCTCAGGGCACCAAGCGAAGCTCACATACTCAGGAATGATCTCAAGTTAACTCAATCAAAAAAATAAAATAAATTAAAATTACCAAAAATAGATATAAAATTTCTAAATATTGGTCATAAAATATGGAGTCACCATCCCCATGAACTAAAATCCATGCATTAAGCTATTTCATTACACTACACACAAATTTATTGTTTTTTATTTACATTATTTTGATGATTTTTTTGAATACTCATGTTAAAATTAAAATGATCACTAAATATATGCTATTTATTATGGGATCCCAAGAACATAAACTTATACCAAAAAATATAAAAGATGTGTGTTGTGTTTTTTTAAATGGTTGAAAATATAAATTGTGAAAAATCACATTAGACAACCACACTTTCCAAAATCTATACTCATGAACTTATACATGGATTAAACTTAGAACAAAGGCATGCATTTTTTTTGATATTTATTTTCAATGTTTTCAATTTATATTATCATTTTAAAGGTTGAAAAAACTTTTCCTTCCATTTATGCATGAAAATTTTTATTCAACACAATTTTTTTTCTTTTCCCTCCCAACTTAGAATAATATTATCCCTAGTGTTTAAAGAAATGAAAGTTTAGAAGGGGTAGTGGTAGAAGAGAGGAGTTCCAAAATTAAAATTTGAAAATGAGTAATCGAACAATGTAACCTAGTGGTAGAAGTTGAAGTCCATGATGCTCCTGATTACTTCTTTGATCTCCATTATACTTGAAGAATCCCCCATCAACGATGACAATTTGTGTTTGTACACCTAAAAAAAATATGATTTGACTAAACATTCATCAATCTCAGTAGCCCCTAAATATTATATACCAATACAATTAGAACACAATTGAAACCCCTTGAGGTTTCCATAAAAAATAAATGAATAAATAAATAAAAATAAATGAAAGATAGAGAATATAAAACTTACCATTTAGATTTATCATATCGAATATAGACACGAGGTACAAGAGAGAAATGAAAGAATATATATATATATATATATAGACACACACACACACAAAAATTATGGATGATGAGAGTAGGGAAGACCATAGGTCAGTGTAAGGCGTGCTTCACTCTCCCCCATAGGTCGTGGGTTTGTGTCTCATATGGGTTTTTTCCACCTTGACCTACAACTTTCCCTTTTGCATATATATATTTATTTACATAAATATATATAAGTATATATATATATAATTTCTAGATTGTGTGACCATGGAATAAGTATATATATATATATAATAATATTGTTATTATTCATTTTTAGTATATATATATATATGAATAAGAAGTAGGAAGTAGTATACCTCATAGGTCAGTGGAAGGTGCATGCGAATGTTTCTCAATGGTTGCAGGTTCGAGTCCTTCTGTGCCCGACTTTGACATGTGAGGTATGATTTTGTAAAAATATTTATACATATATATACACATTATTTTTTTAATCATTATTTTACTTCCCACTTTAAAAAAAAGAAAAAAAAAAATACAAACACATAAAATAAAATACACATTACATAAAACAAATTCAAATTGAAAATGAAAACAATGAAAAAGAAGAAAAAGATAAGAAAAGAAGAAGTTTTTTTTAAATTTATTTTCTTTAAAACATATAAATACACAAAATTATAATAAAATGAAATAAAATAAAAGTCATGCTGATGCTAGTTTTACTCCCATAAAGTGCTTAGTTTAAAAATTTTAGCTCAACTTAGACCCTAAATCTATCAACTTTTGTCTGGTTCAAAGGATGGCTCAGTTACTCCTCTGTTACTTGTTTATTGAATGATTAAATGAATTTTTTTAACCTATTACCATTGAATTTGAAGACTTTACCACTAGTGGGATCCTTAATCTCTACTACCCCATGAGGGTACTCACAATGCACTATGTAAGGACCTGACCATACAGAACTTAAATTTCTTAGGTGTAAATGAAGTTTTTGAACTATACAGGGGAACAAATTTTCCCTATTCAAAGTATTTGACTTTGATATTACTATATTGGAAGGCTTTAAATATAGATTTATTGACCCTTGAATTTTCATAATCTTCCACCCTAAGTTACTCAAGTTCATTAGAATCTAATTTCCTCTCTATTTCAGCCAAAGAAATGTCAATGTTCATTTTTTTGATCCCCCAAAAGGCCTTATGTTCAATTTCAACAGGAAAATGGCATGAGTCAACATAAAACAACCTATATGGTGATATACCTAGTATGGTTTTGAACATAGTACAATATTCCCAAAGGGTATCCAAGAGTTTCTTAGGCCAATATTTCCTAGAGGGATTGCTAGTTTTTTCAATAATTTACTTAATTTCCCTTTTTAACAACTCACATTGACTATTGGTTTGATAAAGGTAGCTAGTGGAAACTTACTGAGAAATACCATACTTAGACATGAGTTCCGATAAGGGGTGATTGTAGAAATGGGTTCCACGATCACTGATGATAACTTAAGGAATTCCAAATCTAGAAAATATGTGCTCTTTTAAGAATCAGATCACAACATGATGGTCATTAGACTATGTGGGAATGAACTCAACCCATTTTGAGACATAATCAACAGATAAGAGGATATATAGGTATCCCCTATAGTTTGGGAATGGTCCTATGAAATCAATTCCCCAACAATCAAAGATTTTGATGACCATAACGAGAGTAAGTGGTATTTGATTCCTTTTGGATATGGATCCTAATTGTTGACACCAAGGGAACATTTGGAATAATTTTTAGGAATCCTTAGTGAGGTTAGGGCCGTATAAAGCACTTTGGAAGACCTTTTTAGTGGTTTTATTTTTTTTGGAAAAGTGTCCTCCACATTCCTCTCCAAGACATAATTTTGGAATGGACTCTTTCTTAGAATCAGGAACACATCTCCTAATGATTTTATCAGGATATAACTTGAAGAGATATGGATTATCAAACACATAGTGTTTTACACCAGAAAGGAATTTACTCTTAAATTTGTTCCTAAGTAATTTCAAAATGTCGCTTGTAAATAAATATTTTTCTATGTCAGCATACCATGGGTAATCACTCAAAGAATTGATGTTCTCATCGGGATATGAATCAGACATAGAGAGGTGGTGTTAATTTTCTTTTAATTCCATCCTAGAGAGGTGACCAACTACAAAATTTTAAACACCCTTTTTATCCTCAATGGTTAAATCAAACTCTTGAAGAATAAGTACCCAACTAATCCATCTATCCTTGGAATCTTGTTTTTAGAAAAGTTATTTTAGAGCTAAATGATCAGTGAATAAAATGAGGGGGATCCTAAGATATAGGACCTGAATTTATCTAAGGAAAAGAAAAAATCAAGTAACTTTTTCTTAGTGGTGATGTATTTTATTTATGTATCATTTAATGATTTACTTTCATAAGCAATGGTACATAGAGTTTTCTCACAATGTTGTCCTAAGACAGTTCCTACAATGAAGTCACTCACATCACACATGAGTTTGAATAGAAGTTTCTAATTAGGACTATGAATGATAAGTGGAGAGATAATAGATGACTTTAGTGTCGATAATGATTCCTCACATTTTTCTATATATAAAAATAGATCATATTTCACCAAAAGAGCATAAAGTGGTTGGGAAATGGAGGTGAAATTTCTAATGAACCTTCTGCAACAACCAACATGTCCTAAGGACATCACTTCCTTGAAATTTTTTTAAGAGGTAAGGTCACGAATGATATCAATCTTATATTTATAAACTTTAATCCCTCTACCAGAGGCCAGATGGACCATAACGAGTCCTTAATTTACCATGAAATAGAAATTTTCTCAGTTTAGGATGAGATTATTATCCTCACATCTAGAAAAAATCATTTCAAAATTTACAAGGAATCCCTCAAATGTATCCCCAAATATGGATAAGTCATCCATAAATACCTCTAAACAATCCCCCCCCCCCATGTCAGAAAATATTCCCATCATGCACCGCTAAATGGTACTAGGGGCATTACTTAACCCATAGGGAATGTTCTTGAAGGAAAAAGTGCCAAATGGATAGGTGAAGGTTTTTTTTCTATGATCCTATAAGGAGACATTAATTTGTTTATACCCTTAATATTCATATAGGTAACAGTAGAACTGATGACCCGCCACTCATTCAAGGACCTGATCAATGAAGGGTAAGGGAAAATAGTCTTTCTTGGTGCATGATTTTAACTTCCTATAGTCAATTCACACTCTCCATCCACTACCGAACCTTTTGGGGAGAAGATCACTATCCTCATTGGTGATCACAATGATTCCAAATTTTTTGGAACACTACGGGAAAAAGGGGTTTTTGCGACGGGTTATTTGCGACGGGAATAAATCCCATCGCAAATAAACTTATTTGTGACGGGGGTATTTTCCCGTCGCAAATAACCACTTATTCGTGACGGGGAAATCTCACCCGTCGCAAAAGGCTTGGCGCGCAAAGCGCGCCAAACCGCGGGAAAGTTATTTACGACGGGTGGTTACCACCGTCGCAAATAACCGGCGGCGGTAAAAACTATTTGCGACAGGAATATACCCCGTCGCAAATACCCGGCGGCGGTAAAAAATATTTGCGACGGGAATATACCCCCCGTCGCAAATAGTATGTCGGCAGGTTAATATTTGCGACGGGACCCGTCGCAAATAACTATTTAACCGTTGACCGTGATAAATGCGAGCTCCAGTATTTGCGACGGGTCCCGTCGCAAATAATACTATTTGCGACAGGATACCCATCGCAAATACTCCCGTCGCAAATAATCTAACCTATAAATACCCCCACCCGTTTTTTTTCCATTCATTCTCAACTTCTCTCAAAACTCTATTTTTAGAGTTCATAGTTTCTTAAGTTTAATTTTTATTTCCAGATTTGATATTGATGTCTTCAACAGTTATCGAAGATCAACCTCAGATCAATTTTAAAGGTATTTATTTTCCTTTTAATTTAATATTTAATTTAAATTTTTTATTAGTTTTATTTATTTTTAATTAGTTGTAATTTAATTGTGTTTATATTGTTTTGTTATTTAATAAATTTAAATTATTAGTATTAATTGTTCATAGTTAATGGTAATTAGTAGTAATTAATAATAATTAGAAATAATTAATAGTAAAAAGGAATAATTAATAATAAATAGGAATAAACCTCCCCCATGCGCGCATTAACCTTTACAACTAAGCCATTTCATTTTTTTATACATTTAATGATATATATATATAGTTATATTTATTCGTATATTAATATAGATTTATATTAATATAAATATATTTGGTTATATAAATAAATATACATATATTTATTCGTATATTAATATATATTTATTCTATATATATATATGTAGTTATAAGTTTTTATTCGTATATTTATTTGTATATTAATTAATATATATTTATAAGCTTAGTTTTAAATAAATTTATAAAATATGGGTTTTTATGTATATGTATAAATAAATAAATAAATAAATAAATACATATATACAATAGATACACACACACACACACACATATATATAGTTATGAATGAATACATAGGAATGAGGGGGTGAAAATCCACCGAGAATGTTAAAACGACTATAAATTCTAATCTATAAGTCCGTTACAACTCCACAACTAGTCAAATCGAAGAACATGAAACGATCTTCGATATGATATGCGGTACAGGCCAAACGGACATCCGGATCGGATGTTATAGCCATTTGAATGTTTAAATGACCATAACTTCTAATCCAGAAGTCCGTTTCAGCTCCACAATCAGTAAAATCGAAGAACATGAAACGATCTTTGATATGATATATGGTAGAGGTTTATCAGACATTGGGAGCAGAAGTTATAGCTGTTTAAACGGTGAAAACCCGGGGTACCCTGACTAAAAACTCAGTTTTGGAGGCCTTCTGGGCCTTTTTTGGCCTTGAAACAATCTTGGACGGGTTTCACCCATCCATATCGTTGTAGAACTCGTCGCAGGCTTCGATTTGATATGATGTGGAGCTCAAACGGAGTCCCGGATCAAAAGTTATGGCCGTTTGAAGTTTGGGTTTCATTTTTAACTTATTTTCCATCTTTCATTAATTTTTTTATTTTTTTTATATTCAAAGAGTTATTAAATGACTATTAATTGATAAAAATTACATAATTACTAATTAAAAATATTTTTTAATTTATTTTATAAGCCTCTTTTACTGAACATCTTATACATTCATATTTGATTTTCATTCTTCCTTTCTAAAACATATTTAAAAAATAAATATTATATTTATATCAATATAAATAGGTTTATTAATTTATATAATAATAAATAAAATTTTATTTTTTTTTAAATTTTTTTATTATTATTTGCGACGGGCCCGTCGCAAATACTCGCTTCGAAGCAACCATTTGCGACGGAAATATGGCCCGTTGCAAATACTTTTTGCGAGGGGCCCGTCGCAATTTTTTTTTAAAATACCAGAAACCTATTTGCGACGGGCCAATTTCCCGTCGCAAATAAGTGTTTTTGCGACGGGCCCATCGCAAAAAAAATTAGTTGCGACGACGTTTTCTGCAACGGGCGATTTGCGACGGGGCCCCGTCGCAAAAGGCTATTTGCGACGGGATCCTGTCGCAAATGACCCATCGCAAATATCTATATTTCCCATAGTGGAATAACTTTAATTGGGCTTACCCACTCACTCACAACAATGAGGTAGATGATACCCACTTTCAACAACTTAAGAAGTTACTTCCTTACCACATCCATAATATTTGGATTGAGTCTCCACTGGGGTTGAATACATGGTTTGGAGTCAAATTCTAGAATAATCCTATGAGTTACAATGAGTGGGATAATCCTAGTAATATCAAAAAGGGTCCATAAAATTGGTTTATTATAATTTTCTAGGACATTTATAAGTATACTCTCTTAATTGGATTCAAGATAGGATGAAATTACAACAAGAAAGGTTCAATTTTTCCCTAAGAATTCATACTTGAGTGATGATGGTAGGACCTTAAATTCAAGATCTTATTGGTTAACACTTTAAAAATAAGGATGGGACTTTGTATCAAACTTAGTTTATTTAAAAAAAAATATTGAAAGAATTTGTTCCTTTTGAATAGAAGTTACATCCACCACATTGGCCAGATCAATGTCAGGAATGGGTATGGAATCAATATTTTTGATTTCACTAATGGTATCATTGATTGGTGATCCTGAAAAATCATCAAAGGAGTCATCTAAAATAGATTCAATCTAAGGAGAAAAATTTCCCTCATATGGAAAAAGGAAATCAATCGCATATTGACTTAGACATACTTCAATGGTTCCTTGATGATCCTCTAGTTCACAATCAACACTACCTATCCAAATGACCTCATGGATTTCTTCATCATCCACAATTTTAGAGTTTGCATTATATATATTCAAATTAAGGCACATGTTTCCAAAGGTTATTGTCATGTTTTCATTCCTAACTCGGATGACCGAGTTGATTGTTTCTAAGAAGGGATGACCAAGGATGATGGGGGTTTTCTCCTTAGGACCTAATCTTGGTTGATTTTCAAGGACACTGAAGTCAATAGGGTAAATGAAATTTTCAAATTTCACCAAAAAATCCTTTAATATCCCATTAGGAACTTGAACACTACGATCAACAAGTTGAAGAGTGATAGATATGGGTTTGAGTTCCTCAAGCCCTAACTAAAAATACAAGGAACAAGGAATGAGCTTCACACTGTAGGTTCTAGGTGCAATAGAAGCGTGCGATGGACAATGCCCAACATTTTTTTACATGATCGATGATCAATCAAAAATCAATATGATGTTTAATTTCTATTATCAATGGAATTGAATTATTAATAGAAAACATTGATAACTCTGGAATCAAGAGAGAGGAGATCAACATATATTTTTTATAATTAATTTAATTATATAAAGAATTACCTCTAAGGAATTATTTCTTCATTGATAAATCTGGAGACAGATCTACAGTTCACCATTATTTCACTATAGAAACCAAGTGTATATTTCCTCTAGAGGTGATCCATATGTGTTCCAAGAATCTCTAGACGTCGCCAAAGGAGTCTTTGGGTGCTATCATGGAAGATCCTTGCACTTGCATCGCCCACCTTGATCGCCTTGAAAATCGCTTCCAAAGTGTCCTCCTTGATCCAATGGAGGAGGATTGATTGCTGTTCTTGGGAGACTTATTGGAGAAGGGAGCTCTCTAGTCTTGAGAGGATCCTCCAAGATTCATTGTGCACAACTAAAAAGTGAAATTGTCTCTAAGAAAATAACATAATTTAGTATTTATATTTCTAGGGTTAAAATAAAATATTTACACAAGTGCCCTTATTATTTATTTAATCCTAGCAAAACCACATGTCAAATAATAATAGTAATATTATTATTTCTCAATATATGATAAAATTCTAAATTATAATCATATATTATTTAATTAAATAATATTCAATATTATCATTTCTCATTGGACCATTAAACTCGGTCTTTCATTCCTCCATAATATTTATCTGGCCTTGAATAATGTCTATTTATTTATTTATTAAATAAATATCACTACATTATTTTCCAATAAATAAATAAATATTATATTCACTAAATATAAAATAAAAAATTTATTAAATATTCCACTCACAATATATTCTCTAGGATAACTAGTGATAGAATAAATGCGATCAAGCATACATGAATAATTATTAAACCATGTATGAGAATAATATTTATTCAACCTGTTAAATAATATATTATTTAATTGAGATTATTGGATATACTTAGTGTGTGACCCTCTAGGCCTCTTTCTCAGTGGCATTAGGTGAAACAGCCGAAATTACAAGGTTAACATCTAACAATATGCCAAGACATCCATAAAGAACCAATATATACGTCTGAAAATAGGAACATCAAATGATACATAGAAATGTGGATTTCCTACTAGCAGTTCTCGTTCTCATAATAACAATACCAGATATTATTAAGGGATTACAACATGAGAAGGTTCCTAAAATTCCTATGAGTCTCCACCCCTGATAGCCTATATCATTTGTGTCCCTAAAATGACATCGTTCGTCTATAGAACATATATTCAAGAATAGTGACGTAGCACTCACTACTGGAAAATGTACCTATCCCCACGGTTTTCACCAAAACCGTGGGGATAGACCCCCCCTATACCCACGGTTTTGGAAAACCGTGGGTATAGGTGAATTTTCAAGACCTATACCCACGGTTTGCCAAAACCGTGGGTATAGGGGGCTCTATCCCCACGGTTTTGGCAAACCGTGGGTATAGGTCATGAAAATTCACCTATACCCACGGTTTTCCAAAACCGTGGGTATAGGGGGGTTCTATCCCCACGGTTTTGGTGAAAACCGTGGGGATAGGTCTGGGATAAAATACCTATACCCACGGTTTTTCAAAACCGTGGGTATAGGTCAATTTTGTGTGCGCGGGAAGGAATTTTTTTGGCGGGAACCATATACCCACGGTTCTTCCCTCTATACCCACGGTTTTTATAACTATATTTAACTAAATATATATATATATACATATATGTGAAGTTAGGGTAGTGGTTAGACGCGGTGTTTGCAGCGAAGAGGTTGCGAGATCGAAACTCGGCGCCTGCATTATTTTAGGACCTATACCCACGGTTTTGAAACCGTGGGTAAAAGCCGTTGACACCGTGGAAATTCTCTATGTTTCGGTGACACGGTGGCAGGACACCTATACCCACGGTTTTCCAAAACCGTGGGTATAGGCTGGGGACCTATACCGACGGCGTTCCAGCCCACGGTTCCCAAAACCGTGGGTATAGGCTATACCCACGGTTTTGGGGGCTATACCCACGGTTTTGAACAGTGGGTATAGGCCGTTTTTTCAGTAGTGACTTTCGGGTTCTCATCATAACAGGGAAATGATATGACCTTTTAGTTTGATAGCTACTCTTAGGACATTATCACATAATATGTTATGTATAAGAACAATCATGATGTGATAATAAGTTTTTTAATATTCAAAACCATGAATACAATTTTTTCATAAAGTACAAAGAAGTTGGTTCTAGGGCACCGACTCCAACAGACTCCCACTTGCACTAAAGCCAACTACTAACAACCTTTAGTCCGCTAACTCTCATATGATACTCATGCTTCTACTCAAATTTTCCTTTAGTAAAGGGGTCGACCACGTTCTCTTCCGTGGGTACTCTGATCACTACAACTTCACCCCTCTAATAGAAATCCCGTAAGATGTGATACTTTCAGAGTATATGATTTGTCCGTTGGTGTGACCTTGGATCTTTTTCAAGAGACACCACTGTATTATTATCACAATACAACATGATAGGTTATTTACTTCTAGGTACCGCATCAAGATCCTAGATAAATTTCTGAATCCAAACAGCTTCCTTGGATGCATCAGAAGATGATATATACTTGGACTTCACTGTATAATCAATGATAACTGGATGCTTTGAACTCTTCTAGCTCACAACTCCTCTATTGAGATAGAAAACATATCCTGATTATGACTTCACACCATTTTGACATGCTTGAAAACTAGCATCATTATAACCCATAATGACCAGCTCCTCTTCTAATCCACACACCAAGAACATATCCTTAGTTCTTCTTAGTTACTTAAGTATAGCCTTAACAATAATATGATTTTTTTCTCCTGGATCTGCTTGATATATTACTACTATTCTCAGTGCATATGCAACATCAAGTCTATTACATAACATGTCATACATGATCGATCATATCACTGAAGCGTATGGGATCTTACTCATTCTCTATTTCTCTTATTGTGTCTCCGGACACATTTTCTTAGAAACATATAAACCATGTGAAACTAGAACCAATCCCCTCTTGGATTGTTCCATAATAAATCTCTTTATTATCTGGTCAATATATCTACTTTGACTTAGTCCAATAAGCCTCTTGGATCTATCATGAATGATCTTTATCCCTAGAATATAGGATACTTCACCTAAGTATTTCATAGAGAAGCACTTTTTCAACTAGTCCTTAACAGATTGTAAGACTAGTATGTCGTTTCCAATAAGTAATATGTCATTAACATATAATACTAGGATAAGGACCTAATTCCTATTAAACATATTATAAACACATGGATCACATTCATTCTTAATGAATCCAAATTCTTTTATGGATTCATAGAATCGAATGTTCCATGAATTGGATGCTTGTTTCAATCTGTAAACAGATCTCTACAACTTGTAAATACTTTTTGTCATCACCTAGAGTCACAAACCCTTCTATTTGTTTCATATAGACATATTTCTAAAGGTTCCCATTAAGGAATTAAGTTTTGATATCCATATTCCAAATCTCATAGTCATGGAAAGTTTCTATAGCAAGTATGGTTCTAATAGATTTAAACATGGAAATTGGAGAAAAGGTTTCATTGTAGTCAATTAATTGTAAATGTTTAAAACCTTTAGCCACTATCCTTGCTTTATTAGTACTTAATTTACCTTCCATTTCTAGTTTCCTCTTGAATACCCATTTTCATCCAACAGGATTTACATCAACTGGCGCATCAACCAGAACCAAAACTTGGTTACCATATACAGAATCTATCTCAGAATTCATAGCTTCTAGCCATCTTTCAGCTTCTGAGCTCTCTACCACCTCCACATAGGATATAGGTTTATCATTATCAACCAATAATGAGTCACCATCCTCAGTGACCAGAAAACCACATCTCTCTGGTTCTCTTACCTCTTTTATGATCCTACACAGTACTTGCATTTTAGGAACTACTTCTTCCACAGGGACTTGTGGAATCGGTTCCTGTACCTATTATTGTGTATCTTGAGCATCAACTTCATCAAATTCAATATTTCTCCCACTATCCTTTTTTGAGTATGTTATCCCTCTCAATAAATATAGCTTGTCTAGCAACAATCAATTTCTTATCTGAGGGGTTGTATAGGTAGAATCCCTTTGTTTCCTTGGGATACCCTATAAAGATACACTTTAGGCCCCGAGGTGCTAGTTTGTTTCTTGATAAATCTTTAACAAATGACTCACAACCCCATGAATGTGTATGTGAAAAAATGGGTTTATTTCCACTCCATTTCTAAAAGGTAATTCCATTTGCTTCTTTAGTTTGTACTCGGTTTAATGTGTATGCCGCGGTTTGTAACGTATATCCCTAAAAGGATAATGGAAGATCTACATGACTCATCATCGACCTTACCATGTCCAACAAGGTATAGTTACTACTTTTACTAATACCATTCCACTGTGGTGTATAAGGTGGAGTGAGTTGAGATAGAATCCCAAACTTCTGTAGAAAGTCAATGGACTCTTGGTTAAGATATTCACCACCTCGATCCGATTGAATCTTATTTATCTTCTTACCAAGTTGATTCTCTACTTCATTCTTGAATTCCTTGAATTTATCAAAGGACTTGAACTTGTACCTCATCAAGAAAATATAGACATATCTAATAAATACATCAGTAAAAGTTATAAAGTAAGAATATCCACTTTTATATTCTACTAGAAATAGTCCACACACATTAATGTGTACCAATCCTAGAATCTCTATATCCCTTTCAATGTAAGAACCCGGTTCTTAGTTTTGAGGTATGAACTTCTTCTTTTTCCATTTCCTTAAGTGTTTTTGAGAAAATATGGAAAATGGGGAAAACTCCTAAATTTTGGAACTACACGCCATGTACTTTTTCCACACACTGTGTACTTCTGGCCGTGTGGGGATGAGTACACAGGGTGTGTAGCCTTGTCGGCGACGAGGGGTGTAGGAACCAACTACACGCCGTGTAGTGGTACTTACACGCCGTGTAGTCAATCGGTAGGCCAAAACAGTAAGGCGGTGGAGTAGCCGCCAGCTGGGTGACAGTACACGCCGTGTACTTGGGAGCACATGCCGTGTACTCATGTCGATGAATGAACAGTGTGGCGGTGCCGCCAAATGAACAGTTAAATGAAAGAAGTACACGGTGTGTACTCAGAAGTACACGCAGTGTACTTTGTTTTTTCAGCTTAAAACAGGCAGTAGCCTCCTCATTTGGCAGAGGAGACACTTGAGCCGATTTGGAGCCAAAGGAGGAGGCCAGACCTTTTAAGATCCACCGGGTGTTCATTTGGAATCAGTTTCCGCCTTGGACGATCCCGTTGGAACCGCATGGGTAAGGGCTTCCACCTCCTTGGCTGGTTATTACCAATTCTTCTCCTAATAGGAGTTATTTACGTTTGAATGGGTTTTGTTCTTTATCAGATATATGCCGTTCTTGGGCGTTTCTGGAGTCGGCGTTCGGGTATAACGTTCGTTGGTGTAAGGTAGGTGGCTTTGTGTTAATTTTTCCAACTACTGTGTGTTTTGTGCATTTTTGTGCCACAAACCCATGTTGGGGTGTTGTGTGGCTGAGTCTGTTGCGATATTAAACACCTAGAATTGATTAGGTATTTAATTATGATATTAAAATGCTGGTTGGGATCGTTGATTGGATCCGGAACCACCCTGGGGGTGTGTTCCACTGTTTAGCTATTTGGCCAGGATACCTGAGGGTATGCCTTTAGAGTAGTAATTGTAGAATTTCCTTGAGAGGAATTGCTTATTTAATGCTTGTTTACATGTTGGGCATGGCCCAATTACCTATCTAGCCTGAGGGCATTGTTGTGATTAGCCTGGGGGAACTGCACTGTTTAGCCTGAGGGCAGTAGTTACTTCGGCCTGAGGGAAACTTCTTCTGTGCCTGAGGGCAATAGACTCTGTGACTGAGGGCAACACTAACTATGCTTGAGGGCAGATTCTGTTATGCCTGAGGGAGGATTCTTGTGTTGGACACTCCTTACCTGAGGGTAGGGGTTTACTTGTCTGAGGACGTGGACTGTTTACTTAGAAATGCACTGTGGTGATTTCTAATATTTAATGGATTAAATGAATAATAAAATGGCAATATAACTGGTAATTAGTTACTTTTGAGTACTGCTTACTTTATTGCATTTTACTACTACACACTACCATTGCATGCTTACACGCAGTTGAGCACGAGCCTTTGGTGGGTGGCTACTGAGATATATTTCTCACACCCTCTTTGGGTCATGATTTTCGGCCAAAACATATTACATTGCTGCAGGTGTAGATAGGGGAAAGAGTCCCTATACAGGTACATGATTGCTGCTGAGGAGTAGGAGGGCATGGGACCGAGCCTAGGCTTGCGATGCCGCTGCCAGCTATTTTGCATTGTTTTTCTATACTCTGCTTTTGGTTTTATCGTATTGATGTATAACATGTTCTGGATATTTTCTTAGAACTTGAGACATGTAGCGTTATCATCTATATACTGTTGGTTATGTCTACTGCTGTTGTTTATTTCAGTTGTGTATGGTTTACTGCTTCCGCTGTTTGTTGTATGTTTTATTTCATTCCACTGTGCTACACTTTGACAAATGAGGGCATAGTTTCCCTACTATCAGACCTGGGCCCTCGCTGCTAGTCGGTAGCCTCTGGCATTTGGGGAAATGATCTTGAGGTCACGTGGCGAACCGGGTTCGGGGAACCCATTGAGTGGCACCCGGAACCGGGACGTTACAAAGTGGTATCAAAGGGGTTCTTTTCTTTGACTTACTTTTTGGAGCCGTAGTTAGGGATAGGACCAACAGTAGCTGGTAATAAGCTGTGCCCGGGTGTAGCTAACCTGCATATAGGGAAAATCCAGTCTACCACGTATTTTGAAATTTTATTGATTTTTCAATTCACAGTTGATATATTTTCACCATTGGGTGACACACTTGGATTGTGCTGTTATATTTTATCTATGGGTTTTATTGAGTGCAACCTGATGAGATGAGGGTAAGCCGTCTCATGCATCATATAGGCACATTCTAGATATCACATGCCATGTATAGTTTCCATTCCATGTAGGTGCATTATAAATTTCATGTTGTTGTGATAGATGTTGTGCTAGAAAAGCATGCTGTTGTGATAGCTGCTTGATAAATACATGTTTCTGTGATAGGGTATTCCTTGTGTGAGCTTGTTTATAGAATGGACGCCAAACTTTGGTTTTTGGGGAGTATGGGCCCCCATTTACCGAAATTTGGTGGATCATTGACTATTTATTATGTTATAACACAGATAAGCTATCAAACTTTGATTCGTGGGAAGTATGGGCCCTCACGGGTCGGAATTTGACATTTATGTGTTGTTTTTCGGTATTTTCTGGGTTCTGGGGAAGTTTCTGAGGAGTACTGTCCAGAAACCTAGTATACACGCCGTGTAGTATTTTTACACACGCCGTGTATGACCTTCTGTTCAGGAAGAAAAATGAACTTTTTAAGTTCACGCCGTGTACTCTGAGTACACACCATATAGTCTCTTCCTGTGTCATAAACTGTGTGGGCGGCGACATGGGGTAAGGAAGGCTTGGGTAAAACACGCCGTGTACATGATCTACATGCCGTGTAGTGTTGACCCGGAGTCTAGCTGTGTAACTAACAAACACGGGTCGGTGAACTCCTTTACATAACACGCCGTTTCAATTATGAACACGCCGTGTAGTGTGACCTGGGGACTCGGCCGTGTGACTAACAACACTGGTTGATGTCACCGTTCCTTGAATACGCCGTGTGACTTTGGGGACATGCCATGTAGTCTTGTCCGAGGATAGACCATGTGGACTTAGCTGTGTGGCAGGGAAACAGGGTGGTTTACACGCCGTGTGCGGGTGTAACACGCCGTGTAGTGTCAATCTGAGTAATCATCCATGTCATAGACGACACGGGCAGTTGGAAAATAACACCATACACACCATGTAGATTAAGTACATGTCGTGTAGTTTTGTTTAACGGGAGCCGTGTGGCTTAGCCGTGTAGAAGGACCCGGGCAGGGGAAGGGAAGTCAAGTACATGCTGTGTAGTTAGTGTACACATCGTGTAGTATTGTTTTGCAAATTTTGAGATGCATTCTTCCTCTTGTTTCCTTTGTGGTTTCTTCGTTTCATCCTTAATAACTTTGAATCTGAGGCATGATTTTGACCCTGTAGTTTCATGCTGCCTAGACGACCATGAGTTTTTCACCAGGAGAGTGGCGAAGATTATACTCTGGAGATGGTAGGACATGTGCTACCAGTTAATCCTCCAGCAGATCCAGGTGCGGTGCCAGCTGCTATACTAGACACAGGCGTGGAGGCATAGTTCCGTGAAGGATTTATGCAGTTTATGCAGACCTTTCAGGGAGCACCGTAGGCTGCCACATCTATGGCCAAGCTGACACGTATCTTCCTGCAGCAACATCCGCCTATGTTTTCAGGGGATGGCGGACTACATGCTATGGAGTATTGGCTGGGGTCGATGCAGACTATTTTTGAGCATCTTGAGACGCCTCCAGGGCAGAGGGTCAAGCTCGCAACGTACATGCTGCGTGATTCTGCCAAGAGGTGGTAGGATGTTACCACCCAGTCAGAGTATCACAGGGACATGGCGTGGGAAGACTTTCAGGCAGTCTTTTATAACTTTTTCTTTCCTAAGATGCTGAGTGAAGATAGAGCTCGAGAGTTCATGAATCTGCAGCAGGGCGCTATGTCAGTGATGGACTATTCTGCTCGTTTTACGGAGCTTCAACGCTTTTAACCCGTGATGGTGGGTGATGAGACGCTGAGAGCCAGACATTTTGAGGATGGTCTTTGGTATGACATCCGAGAACTGGTGAATGTATTCAGGTTGCCTACTGTACACACCATCGTGAACCAAGCACTGATTATGGAGAGGAGCCTATGAGAATCTGGTGGTGTGGGCCAGGGCGGTTCAGCACCAGTTACTGGTACTATTTCTACTGGAAAGAGGAAGAGACAAATAGACTTCTCTCAGGGAAGTAGTACCAGCCAGGTAGCTTCTTCAGGTGGTCCGGTCAGGTGCTACCAGTGTGGAAGAGAGGGGAACAAGAGGCCACAGTGTCCATGAGACCCAGTGGAGTGCTGATATTGTGGCAAGATGGGTCATCTGCAGCGCTTTTGTAGGGCGTTTCCACCAGTGGCTAGTGAGAGGGGTTCTGTGCAGACTCTGCATGCGGGAGAAGGACCAGTGGCTTATTACCAGTCAGGGAACTGGAACACGTCAGGGCGTGCAGGCAGAGATGGTGTTCGTGGCCATGGTAGCCAGACACTAGGATCTCAGAGGCAGCAGGGCGGGACAGCTCAGGGTAGCCAGGCTATGTCACTGGGCCGTGATAGTGGGCAGGCATATGCAATGCAACAAACCCAGCATGAGTAGGATCACAAACCTTCTACAGTCAGAGGTACTATTTTAGTATCTTCTGTCTTGTCTAAAATACTTTTTGATATAGGTGCTACACATAGTTTTGTATCTGTACCCTTTGTGGAGAGCCTTGGGCTTTGTGTTTCTTCATCTTCTGTTATCATGATGCTAGATACTCCGTTGGGGACTAGAACGACTGGTGTAAGTCAGTGCAAGGAGTGCCCCCTTGAGGTTGGTGGGTGTCACTTCCTTTGGGACCTCTATGTCTTAGAGATGACGAACTATGACGTCATTCTCGGGATGGACTGGTTGGTTCCTTTTCGAGTCTTTGTAGATTGCTATCGTCGCAGGGTGAGTTTCATGTCACCAGAGGGAGGAAAGTTTCTATACAAGGGAGAATGGGATGTTCAGGCTAGTCGAGCTGGAACAGAGCATCATGGGCGAGGTGGAGTCACAACCCAGATTGCGAGCTTATATCTGGATGACGAGGGGACTTGTCAGACCAATTTCCCTCCAGTTGTTGATCATTTCAGGGATGTTTTCCCAGATGACTTTTCGGGTCTACCTCTGGAGAGAGAGGTGGATTTCTCCATTGAGCTTGTGCCAGGAGCAGCACCAGTGTCCATTCCTCCATATAGGATGGCTACACCTGAGTTTTAGTAGCTCAAGAGGCAGTTGGAGGAGTTACAGGAAAAGGGCTTTATCCGACCCAGTACTTCTCCATGGGGTTCTCTGGTCCTTTTTGCGAAGAAGGCAGACGTCACTCTTAGAATTTGCGTGGATTATCAGAAGCTGAACCAATTGACGGTTAAGAACTGATATCCCTTACGAAGGATTGATGATCTTTTTGATCAGCTTCGTGGAGCACGAGTGTTCTCGAAGATTGAACTAAGATTAGGATATCATCAGCTATGCGTGAGACCATCTGATATACCTATCACGGCTTTCAGAAGTAGGTATGGTCTATACAAGTATACGATTATGCCGTTCGGACTCACGAACGCACCAACTGTTTTCATGGATCTGATGAATCATGTGTTCCATCCGTATCTTGATTCTTTTGTGGTATTATTCGTGGATGACATCTTGGTGTATTCTCGCACTCGACATGACCATGCCACCCATCTTGAGATCGTACTGAGTACACTGAGAGAGCATCAGCTATATGCTAAGCTCTCAAAGTGCCACTTTTGGATGGACCAGATTCACTTCCGGGGTCATATCATCTCAGAGGCAGGAGTTTCAGTAGAATCAGAGAAGGTGAGAGCAGTAGTTTCCTGGGATCAACCTAAGAACATGTTTGAAATACGGAGTTTCTTAGGGCTGGCTGGTTACTACAGGCGTTTAATACATGAATTCTACCGCTTAGCAGTGCCGTTGACGGGACTGACACATTAGGTATTGGGTTGGGAGCAGTATTGATGCAGGGTGATCAAGTTGTTGCGTACGAGTCTCGGCAGTTGAGGCTGTATGAGAGGAATTACCCGAATCATGATCTCGAGTTAGCTGCAGTTGTACATGTATTGTGCTATTGGAGACATTATCTATTGGGGGAACATTTTGTGGTTTTCACCAACCACAAAAGCCTGAAGTACATATTTACACAGCGTGACCTGAATCTGAGGCAATGAAGGTGGGTCGAGTACCTACAGTCCTTTGATTTTGAGCTTGCCTATACACCTGGTAAAGGTAATGCTATAGCTGATGAACTGAGTAGAAAGACTCAGATACAGGCAGTTCAGGAAGCCAGTGGTGAGTGGGAGCTCATGGCCTTGTTCTCTGAGATGCATCTGGAGGTGCACGACAGTCAGGTGCAGACTTGTCTTTCATCTTTAGCTGTGACTTCTACCCTCCTGGACAAAGTGAGGATAAGGCAACTATCGGTTTCAGAAGGCTTGGTTCTACGGGAGTCAGTGGCAAGTGAGGACCCTCCTCCCAGTTGGATGATAGGCGATGATGAGGTTTTGCGTTTCCACGGACGAGTATGGGTTCCAGGGGATATACGCGAGGAGATGATGCAGGAGTTTCATGCTTCAGCTTGGGCAGTTCATCCTGGGGTTACCAAGATGTACCGTGACTTGAGATGTCAGTATTGGTTGCTGGGTATGAAGAGAGAGATAGCTGGTTTTGTTACGAGGTGTTCCACCTATCAACAGGTGAAGGTAGAGCACCAGAGTCCAGCTGGGCTATTACAGAAGTTACCCATTCCAGAGTGGAAATGGGATGATGTCGCGATGGATTTTGTGATGGGGTTATCGAGGTCACCTCGTGGCAATGACGCTGTGTGGGTTGTTGTGGACAGACTCACGAAGGTAAATCACTTCTTGCCGATCAAGGAGACCTTCGGTGTTGATGAGCTCGGAAGGCTGTATATCCGAGAGATCGTACGTCTTCATGGGGTCCCTTGTTCTATTGTTTCAGATAGGGATGACCGCTTTATGTCTCATTTCTGGCATAGTTTTTAGAGGGCATTGAGTACACAGGTGCTTCTGAGCACAACATACCACCCTTATACAGATGGCCAGTCAGAGTGTACGATACAGGTCCTAGAGGACATGTTGCGCGCATGTGTCCTAGACTTTGGGGGCTCTTAGGAGAAGCATATACCCTTAGTCGAGTTTGCCTATAATAATAGATTCCAGGTGACTATTGAGATGACACCATATGAGGCTTTATATGGTAGGCCGTACCGATCACCTTTGTGCTAGTTAAAGGTAGGTGAGACAGCTTTACTGGGGCCATAGCTCGTGCAGGAGAATTCTGAGCAGGTCCAGTTGATTTAGAAGTAGATGGCTACCGCGCAGTCTCGTCAAAATTCATATGCTGATCACCGCAGATGACCTGTGGAGTTCGTGGTCGGGGATCAAGTCTTCTTGCGTGTTTCGCTGAGGTTGGGACACAAGAGGATCAGGAGACAGGGTAAACTTTCAATACGGTATGTGGGGCCATTTGAGATTCTGGAAAGGGTCAGGCTGGTTGCTTATCGGTTGCGGTTACCGCAGCGGTACCTAGCCATGCACGACATCTTCCATGTATCTCAGTTGCATCGCTACCATTTAGACCCATCTCACGCCTTTCAGCCCGATGAGGTTGAGCTGGAGGCAGATGCGTCCTTTGAGGAGAATCCAATTCGTATCATTGACAGGAGCACAAAGGTTCTCCGAGGCCGGTTAGTTCCTCTCGTATGGGTGCTATGGCAGCATGGCTGAGTGCAGGATGAAACCTGGGAGCGGGAGACCGACGTACGTGCTCAGTGGCTGGAGTTTTTCACAGCTATATCTTTGCCATCCTTGGAAGGGAAATTTGGGGACGAATTGCTATAAGGGGGGAAGTTTGTAAGAACCTGGTTCTTAGTTTTTAGGCAGAAGATTCTTATTTTTCCTTTTCCTTAAGTGTTTTTGAGAAAATATGGAAAATGGGGAAAACTCCTAAATTTTGGAACTACACGCCGTGTACTTTTTCCACATGCCATGTACTTCTGGCCGTGTGGGGATGAGTACACAGGGCGTGTAGCCTTGTCGGCGATGAGGGGTGTAGGAACCAACTACACGCCGTGTAGTGGTACTTACACGCTGTGTAGTCAGTTGGCAGGCCAAAACAGTAAGGCAGTGGAGTAGCCGCCAGCTGGGCGATAGTACACGCCGTGTACTTGGGAGTACATGCCATGTACTCATGTCGACGGATGAACTGTGTGGCGGTGCCACCAAATGAACAGTTAAATGAAAGAAGTACACGCCGTGTACTCAGAAGTACACGCCGTGTACTCAGAAGTACACGCCATGTACTTTGTTTTTTTGGATTAAAACAGGCAGTAGCCTCCTCATTTGGCAGAGGAGACACTTGAGTCGATTTGGAGCCAAAGGAGGAGGCCAGACCTTTTAATATCCACCGGGTGTTCGTTTGGAATCGGTTTCCTCCTCGGACGATCCACCGGGTGTTCGTTTGGATACATATGCGAGGTCCAAAATCTGTATCTAATACCCAATGTGCAGAAATAGAAATATTTCACTCGATAACGAATGCACATTTAGCTTCCACTTTATTTTGGGTGAAATTCCTCTTCTCGTGTCCTAGCTTGACACATGAAAAACATACTTCTTCCCTTTCCTTTCCCTACCTATGGAACTTCTTCTTCTTGTAAGTAAGGTGCTCGGGAGATTTAGACTATTTATAGGTCTTGGGCCCCTTTTCCTTGTTCGTCCTTTTCTTTTTCACCACAAGGACTGTGGGTTTATCATGCCCCATGTCCTTATCCACTTGGAAAATCAAGGTTAGAAGTTCTGAAAGAATATTCTCACTATTTATCATATTGTAATTAACAATAAAGTTAGAGAAGGTCTTGGGCAGTGATAAAATTATGGGATCTATACAAAAATCATCCAAGAATTTAATCCCTAAGATGTCCTGGCATTCAATGTAGCCAATAATCTTGACTAAATGAGGCCCAGCTGAAAAAAATCTCCAAGCTTAGTTGTGAACAAAGCATTAGAGATCTCATACCTCTATTGTAACACCTTTTCTTGATAGAGATCCTTAAGGTGAAAAATCATACTATAGGAATCCATGTCCTCATGTTTGTTTAAAATATCATTAGAAATGGATGATATCATGAAGAACTAAACATATGTATCATCATTTAGATGTTTCTCATAGAGATATATATCTTCATTACTTGGCTCATTGATAGGTGGAACTGGTAAAGCTTCTTCCAACACATACAATTTCCTTTCATGGTGAAGGATGGCCTTTGGGTTCCTTTTCCACTCCTAGAAATTGGTTCTAGTGAGAAGGTTTTCCTTATCAGGTATGGATCAAAATGATATGTTTGATTTCATTTTATTATTGTTTCTAAAAAATAATATGAGCAGAATTTTAGTACTTTATCTGGTAAATTTAGACAAAAAAATAAATATTATATTTATTAGTCTCCCACTATTTTATCAAAACCCAATAGACCTCACCATTGGATTTAGAATATCCTATTTCTTGGACATTCAAGTGGAAAGGATCCATATTCTTCTTATCATTACCCCAACTTTGGTTAGTCAAGAAGCTCTAATGGTTTTAGATAGACATTAAAAATTCTAATAGCATTAACTCACTGTTTTTTGATTTTCTAAGTGGACTCCACAATCCTAAAATCATTAATTTATATTTCCTCAACCTTTGACTCTCAGTTACACTAAGTCTTGCTTTAGTAGTAAACCCTTTCTATCAACTATGTTAAGTCAACCCAAAAACTCAAGTTATAATTCCCTGATAATTGAAATCCCCCCAACTTTGGTTGGTCAAGCACTTTAAACTGTGGTTCAATTCCAACTGAAGCAATGAAAGGATATACCGACTTAATATTTTATTGAGGGATTTTATCATTTTATGCATAAATTTATAATTATTATATTTATCACATTATTTTTAATATTAATTGATATTAATTAAGTGATTAATCATGTTTTATATAATATTTACGCATAATCTAGTTTATTTTAGTTTTATCTTACATGCTCGTTAATTCAGTAATTATGTGATTGCGATAAGAAATCCATAATGAAATAACCATGAAACTGACAGAAATAAAATAATAAAGTGGTATGATCATGAGATCTTACTAGTGGTTAGTTTATCTAGTGGTTGATAAACTAAATGTTGACCTAGGGGAAAAACACCTTGAACCAATTAAGGTTTGTGTTAAAGCTTTCCTCCTATCCACCTATGTATCCCTCAGATTAGTTTTGCCTCAGCTCTGAACTTGAACTGCCTCCACTAGCTTGGGAGCTCCATCCATTACATATACCTTTTACTCACATGTAGGTGAGGGGAAAATGGGGTTTATATAAAAGAAACCATGGGAACATTAGACCTACATAATAATGAGTAGATAAGGCATGAAGGCCAACAATTTAATTTAATAATAAATTAAATGAAACCAATCGCATACAAAAGATCTGGTCCATCTAATGATCATCCAAATGCATGCAATTAATTATGCATTTAATAAAACTAGCATTCAATTCTTTAACCATTCTTATTTAAGATAATTTGTGCTTGAATAAATTAATTATTATCTTTAATTAATAAATCCTTTTATCTTAATTATTATATGCATTTCCTTGAGATTATCATCCATTATAATTTTAAACAAATTAAATAAATTTATTTAAAATTAACTGTGTACATAACTTGTATCTTGGAGGTAACACGGTGAATACCCATCATATTCTACCCAACATGTATTATACTCATATACTATTTTACTCTTGCGACATATGTCATACATGAATTATCATGTACTTTCACAACATGTACATCATAGATTATTACACGAATTACATGATTTTTTAGTCACGTTTTATGCTTCAATGCACATAGAGTAACAACTTGTAATATGACTCATACATGATATATAAATTTGAACATTACACATATATTAATTAAACATTTAAATATTTAAGAATATTAAAACCTATAACATGGAATGTCCTATCTTTATGACCACACTCAAGTACATGTCTCAAGGTTTATATAGTAAAATAAATAAATTTTAAATCTACATAATTTGGTAAATGTATAGGGTATGTAGATCTAATATACATGGCATGAACACCCTTTACTATCTATCTAAGGTACATTCCTAGAGAATCTGTGCGTAAAACATACCTTGGAAAATTTGGAGTACACAGTGTGTCCAATGGTCCACACATTGTGTTGACTCCGTGTTACACAGTCACAAGCTAGGTAGGTCATGTATTGAATACACAACCCATCTTTAACTCGAAGGGTCTACGCACTGTTTATGTGGGATACACAACATGTACTCTGGATGACCATGTGCCAGTCTGTACCAGTCAATATACGGTGTAAGAATTAACTATACCATGTGTCACCAATGCAAAAAGTTTGAGTAATTTCCTAATTAACTCATAGTGCATTGACCACAAGAACATGACGTGTAATTTTGATTACATGGCATGTACTCCTGTGTTATCTAGCCAGAATCCTTGGTACCACCAGATGAGTTCCTAGATTTTATTTTAATCATAAAATTAAATGTCTCAATTAGATCTATGAGAAATGAAGGAGGAATAAACAAATCTCAAAATTCAAATTAAAATAATGATTAAGCTTGAATTGAATAACTAAATTAAAAATGCGTAAATCACCAAGGATCTTAAATAATTATAAACAATTATGCGACCACTTTGATACCAATTTTAGGTTACTGATGCAGTGGAAGCATGTGATGGGTGATGCCCAACATTGCTTTTTTTTCACGATCGATGATCAATCCAAGATCTATATGATGTTTAATCACCACGATCAATGGAATTGAATCAAAGATAGACAACATTAATAATGATGGAACTGAGAGAGAGGATTTCAACACATATTTTTTATAATTAATTTAATTAGATAAATAATTACCTCTAAGGAATTATTTATTCATTGATGAATCTGACAAAAAAATTTTAGTGCACCGTCATTGCATTGTAGAAACCAAGTGTAAATTTTCTATAGAGGTGATCCACATGTGTTCCAAGAATCTCTAGACACTACCGAAGGAGTCTTCGGGTGATATCATGAAAGATCCTTGTGCTTGTGTCATCCTCCTTGATCACCGCAAGAATCACTTCCAAAGTGTTCTCCTTGATCCAGTGGAGGAGGATTGCTCGTCATTCTTGGGAGTGTTCTTTGATAAGGGAGCTATCTAGGTTTAAGAGGATCCTCCAAGATTCGTTGTGCATAACTAAAAAATGAAATTGTCTTTAATAAAATAACATAATTGGGTATTTATATTACTAGGGTTAAAATAAAATAATTACACAAGTCCCATTATTATTTATTTAATCCTAGAAAAACCCCATGTCAAATAATAATAGTAATATTATTATTTCTCAACATGCGCTGAACCTATGAATTATGATTAAATATTATTTAATTAAACCAAGTGTAGATTTCCTATAGAGGTGATCCAAATGTGTTCCACAAATCTCTAGACACTGTCGAAGGAGTCTCTCGGTGCTAGCATGAAAGATCCTTGTGCTTGTGTCATCCTCTTTGATCACCTCAAGAATCGATTCCAAAGTGTTCTCCTTGATCTAGTAGAGGAAGATTGCTCACTGTCCTTGGGAGTGTTCTTGGAGAAGGTAGTAATCTAGGCTTTAGGGGATCCTCCAAGATTCATTGTGTAGAACTAAAAAATGAAACAGTCTTTAAGAAAATAACATAATTGGGTATTTATATTACCAGGGTTAAAATAAAATAATTACACAAGTTCCATTATTATTTATTTAATCCTAGGAAAACCCCATGTCAAATAATAATAGTAATATTATTATTTCTCAACATGTGCTGAACTTACGAATTATAATTAAATATTATTTAATTAAATAATATTTAATATTATCATTTCTCACTAGACCATTAAACCCAGTTCACCATTCACACACAATATTTATCAGGCCTTGAATAATGTCTATTTATTTATCAAATAAATATCACTTCATTATTCACCAATAAATAAATAAATATTATATTCACTAAATAAAAAATAAATATTTATTAAATATTCTGCTCACAATATATTCTCTCGAATAACCAGTGATGAAATAAATAAAATCAAGCATAAATGAATAATTATTAAACAACGCATGGGAATAATATTTATTCAACCTATTAAATAATATATTATTTCACTGTTATTATCACATACACTTAGTGTGTGGCCCTCTAGTCCTCTTTATTAGTGGCATTAGGCGAAGCGGCCTAAAGTCCAAGTTTAATGTCTAGAAACACACCAAGTCACCCGTAAATAAATAATTTAATGCTGCAATGATATGTCACCTCATACATATGCTTACCATGTAATATAATCCATTTATCAAAATATCTCTAATTGAGCAGATTGCATGCTAGTTCCATCAACCTATATGCTCAACATCACTTTCTTTGACTTTTTGGAAATAAAACTTGCCTATAGAACACAATGAATATGGATTTATTTAGGCTATATCATTTCCATCAAAGGGCCTGAGATATTAACTTCTGTTAATGAATAGAAGGGATAAATCCTTTATTGCATTATTCATTAATGCAATATTACTCTTGACACACACAACATATTCTACCTCACCACAAAAATCTGTTATCATGATTTTCATCAATACATATAAGTGAGTGACTCATAATACTAATTAATAATAATATTAAAGTCTAAGGACCAATACACATGTCCTCAGATAGGAACATCCAATGACACATAGAAATGTGAATTTCCTACTAGAGGCTCTCATTCTCATAATATCCATACTATATAATACCAAGGGCGTACTCCATGAGAAGGAGACTCAAAGTCCTATGAGTCTCCACCCCTGATATCCTGTATCATTTATGTCCCTTAAATGATACCATCCAGCTATAGAAAATATATTCAATAATGGTGTCGTATCACTTCTGGGTTCTCATCATAGTAGTGAACTATTATGACCTTTTAGTGCTGCTGTTACTCTTAGGATATTATCACATACTATGTTATGTAGAAGAACAATCATGATGTGATAAGGAGTTTAATAATATTAAAAACCACGAATACAAGTTTATCATAAAGTAAAAATAAATTAGTTCTAGGAAACCAACTCCAACACACTGGCTCCTAGATCACAAAGGGATTTGACAACTTTGTTCTCTCTTAACTCAACACTGATATATGGACATCCTGTATCTTTTAAATTTGGAAGAATGGTCTCTTGAATGGTGGTACTCACATTAGTATCCAAAAGGAATTAGTTTTTATGTGAAAATTTAATTTTAAAAGTGAAAAATTCCTTAAGTCACTTTGAGTAGGAAGGAATGGTTTGGATTTCATTGAGAAGGGGAATGTTCAAATTAACCTAAGAGAAAATTTCCCTCAAAGTTTCATTCAGTCCTAGTTTATATTTTCCTCTCATGTATGGAGGGAAGGGAGAAGGTTTTTTGATTTTTTGGTGAAATAAAATTTCTTTCAAATTATCATTGTGGATTTCAAAATTTGAGGGTATTTTTTAATCATTTTCATGTGATGTTGAATCTTTTAATGGTTCTCAAATGGTTTATTTAGGGTTTTCAATGGATTTCCCACTTCTGAAGGAAATCGCCACTTTTAGTTGTTCATGAGAGGTTTGTGTGTAATTGTATTATCCCCTTAATGTTGAAGATATTAACACCTAAGTAGGAATGGGTGACTTTTTGTTTTTAATGGTTTGTAATTAATTTTAAGGTATGAAACTTCTATGGTTTACAAAAAATTTTCAAGGATTGGGAGATAAACAGATTGGGCAGGGGCTTGTGTTGGTTAGTTTATCCCATGAGGATACTTTTTTTGTTGGATGGTTATTGAATGAGTTAATAGATGTGTTATTGGTATTGGACAGGATTATGTTGTTATTGGACTAGTTTTGGCTAGAACTAGTTATGGTTTTGAAAATTTTGTGGAGGGTAGGAGTTTGGTCCTTATGTCTGACTGGGTTGTTGGATGGGTTGTTAGTTTTCCTTCTAACAGACTCCTAGATGGTCATTGTACCTTGGAGTGAAAGTGTTTTAGTACTATGGATTTTGAAAGTTCAAATCATTAACCTCCTCTAGTGGTCCTCATAAAAGAACATCTTTTATGGAAGGTATGGTTGGGTATTTTTAATTCTTGTGGTCATTTTGGCATAAATTGGAAAAATGGATCAATATTTTGGATTTCTTGGACCTTACTAAGATCGATCTACTCGACCTTCCTAGTGAGAGAAAAAAGTTGTTCCCTAAGGATTTATTCTTCCATAAGGTTGTGAATTACACCAGATTTGAGTGGCTTATTATAGAAAGGTGATGTTCCCCATGTTTTGTTTTGTTCTTCTAGGACTTCTAGATACTCATAATCATCATTTGGGGCTTTGTTTTTGAAGGTTCCATTACACATTATGTCAATGAATTGTCTGTTCCCTGGAACCAACCCTTCATAGAATATTCAAACTTGTTATGGGAATGAAAATACATGGTGAGGTACCATGTTGATTGTGTCTTTGAACCTATCCCATGTTTTATAAAATGACTCCACTTATTTGTCAAAAAAGTTTTGGATGCTCTTTTCAAGTGAAATCATTTTCTGATGGGGGAAGTATTTTTTGTATAATTATCTTTTGAGTTTTCCCAAAAGTGTATTGATGAAAGTATTATATTATTTAAAAAATTATTTGATCGATCCTTACGTGATAAAGGAAAAAACTAATCTTAGCTAAATCATGTTGATGTGGAGGGAACATGATTTCAACATTATCATTTAACTCTTTGATATGAAGGTATGACATTTCTGACTCCATACCATGGAAGTTTGGAAGGTGGTTTAGGATATGAGGTTTGAATACATAATGGGATTCTCCTAGAGTATCATGCCTAATTTAAGAGGGTTCATTGGTCCAGGTAGGTGTGAGGTAGTTATTCATGGTTTTATTTATTACATCCCCCAAGTTAGGGGCTGCCTGATTTGGAATTCCATTTTGGTTCCTGTCCAGGTTTATGAGTTGATTTATTTGAAGACCCTCCATTAAAATGTGATCAATTTTTGAATTCAGAGTGTTAGGAAGATTAGGATCTAATTTTAAGAGATCTATAGGTGTCATTAACTCCCTATCCCTAGGGCTATCCACCCTAACTGGATGGTTTGATTGGTCAAGGGTATTGGTGGTCACGTTCCAAGAAAAGTGAAAACAATAAAGGGGAAAAGATAATAGAAATCGATGTGAGAAAAGAGAAATGGGGTGGAATAGAAAGAGTTTCGAGATGACTTACTTGGGTCCCCAAACACAATGCTAACATTTGGTCTCACCCAAATTTACCCAAGTTTTTAGGGTTGAAGCGGTCACTTGTAGTGTATCTTGGGTTATCAAATCTTCAGAGATCTAAGAAGAAACCTATAGAAACATGCATTCAATGGACTGTTTTTGAATATGAAGTGGAAAAATTTGGTTTTTTTAATATGGTTTAAATGAGAACTAAGATATAAATTTGAATTAAAATTATGAGAAAGGGTTGATCCTAAGTTATTATAATTTATAGATTGGATGAAATTCCCTTTTAATGATTTCAATTTCTTATACTCAAGAGTGATTCATTTAATGAGATCAAAAAAAAAATCATCACTTACTGGTTTAATAACAAAAAAACCTAATTATAATATCCTATAAACTTGGAGTATAATTTTTATTGATCACTCCAAGGTAAAGGTTCTTATTGTCACTTGAAGTGCATGACCTTAAAATTCAACAGGGATGAAGAAGTAGTAAAACGATCAAACAAAATTCTTAATTAAAATAAGTGATTAAACATTAATAGAGTAATAAATAACATCCAATACAGAACCTTGATACTCCATTGGATCAACCCATATGAGTTTTAGACCTCCATATATGCTATGATCTCAATGGAAGTGGGAAGTATACTCATGAGAGTGGAATTGAAGAAGCGAAAAACAATGAAATAACAAAAACTCCACCATTGTGTGAAGGATTTATCTCTCCAATGTGTGAGTAAATTTAAACCTTGATGAAATAATATGAAAATGTTAAAAAAATAATATAAAATTAGAAGAATAATATGTTTTATTAAGAAGCTAATGTTATTCGAGCAACTTATAATTAAAGGGAGAACATTACAAAGACAAATCAGCAGAATAACATTACAATGAAACAAAAAAGCAAGCATACCAACTCATCCAAAACCACTAACTTAAATAAGAATTTTGGAAGCCTTGGGTATATCCCCTAATAGTATAATTCATACAACTTGATTATGGTAGGACTATGGGGGTATAAATTTAATGGAGTGAAGACTTTTCCACCCTTGAGAAAAACACGAGCCAACTTCTATCCACCAAAAAGATTTGAAAAAACGAGCTTCTAGATGGCAAAATTGGGGTGGTCCATATAATAAGAAATTTAATCTAAGTATGTTCCATGATATCTTGAAAAATTTCATCCCAATTTTTTTTTAAATATGATTGGAATGGTGGGCTGTTTTTCTAGGCCATAGAATATGGCCCATAATTTCATCTTCAACTTGAGATGCCTAAAAATCCATTAAAACATCAGAATTATCTTGGTAAACTATTGAATTAAATATTCCCCATGATTTTATCTATATAAAATTCAAATTTTAGAATAATTGGTATTTTATCTTGGACTCTACAGTCATTTTTTTGGGCTATTGTCTAGTTAAATTTTCCCATAATGTTCATGGTCTAAGGCCCACTTTGGTCATATTCCAATGTTATTCTTCAAGTGCTCCATAAGAATAAAATATTCCCATTGGAATGGGAAATATGAACATAAAATATGAAATTAAAATCAAGATCATTAGGGTATTAACAATGTGCCTCAAAAGATACTTAGTAATAGTGTACTTTAAGAAAGAATTACAATCATGATGTGAAATAATGTTCAAATTTTAAAATGAACTAAAAATGGTGTTTATGAATAATGAAGCACATTAATATTATATATATTAATAATTAATATTGTACTATTTCATTGGATAATCACACACTAAAATGTGTTTTTATAGTCTAGAGAAAAATGTATCTAAAAAACATGAAATTGGAATTCCCTTTTCCAACAACATTTTAACATACAATGCTCACCAAAAACCTTATACCAAACAATTATGAAATCCATAAAAACCATTTAACACAATATAGGTTTATAAGCATATCCCAAGACCAATTACATTCTTTTATTCAAATTCATCTCCACTTTTCATACAATTTCAATTAAGTATGGTGTTGTGTTTTTCATTACAAATAGACATGAGGGTTTATTTTTATTCATGGGGGAAAATATGGAAGTGCTAGGTGGAATCAAATTTTAATATTAATATGAGTATGAATTTGTTTTATATATATATATATATTTTCAATTTTACATGGTAATTAAAAATATAGTCAATCAAGTCAATCCTTGTGGATAAACTTTGCCGATGACTCCCAGGCTCAAAGACCCTAGGGCACCAAGTGAAGATCACATACTCAGGTATCATATTTAGTTAACTCAATCAAAAAATAAAATAAAAAATTAAATTACCAAAAATAGAGATAAAATTCCCAACTCTAGGCTATAAAACTATGGAGTAATGATCCCCAAGTGCTTAAATCCACACATTAGGCCATTTAATTACTCTATGCACATATTTATTGTTTTTTATTTACATTTTTTTGATATTTTTTTAATACTCATGTTGAAATTAAAATGATCGCCAAACCTATGCCAGTTATTATGGGATATCAAGAACTTAAACTAATACCCCACAATAAAAAGGACATGCACTGTGTTTTTGTAAATGGATGAAAATATAAATGGTGAAAAATCACATTAGACAACCACACTTTCCAAAATCTATGCTCAAGAACTTATACATGGATTAAACTCAAAATTAAGGAATGTAATTTTTTTTGATATTCAGGTTCAAAGTTTTAAATGTGTATTATCATGTTCAAGGTTAAATAAAGTTTTCCTTCTATTTATGCACATATAATTTAATTTGAAATTATTTTTTTATTTCTTTTCACCCCCAACTAAGAATAGCACTGTCCCAATGTTTAAATAAATGAAAATTTAGAAGGGGGTAGTGGTAGAGGAGAAGAGTTCCAAAATTAAAATTTGAAAATTATTAATGGAACAATGTCACCTGGTTATTGATGTTGAAGTTAATGATGATCTTGATTACTCCTTTGATGTCCATGTCACTTAGAGAAGCCTTATCAATGATGACAGTTTGTTTTTGTGCACCTAGAATAAATATGATTGACTTAAAAAGTAATCAATTTCAACAACCCCTGAATCTTACATACCAACACAAATAGCGCACAATGGAAATCCCTTGAGGTTCCCTTAACCAAAAAAATAAAATAAAAAAACTAAAAATAAATGAAAGATATAGAAAATAAAATGTACTAGTTAGATTTATCATATCGAACACAGACATGAGGTACAAGAGAAAAAAGATAGAATATATATATATATATATATATATATATATATAAATTATGGATGATGAGAGCAGGGAGGACCATAGGTCAGTGAAAGGTGTGCTTAAATCTCCCCCATAGGTCACAGGTTTGAGTCCTGTAGGGGGTTTTTCCACCTTGACCTACGACTTCCCCTTTTGCACATATATTTATTTACATAAATATATATAAGTATATATATATATATATATAATTTCTAGATGATGTGAGCATGGAATATATATATATATATATAATAATAATAAAAATATTGTTATTTATTTTTCAGTATATATATATATATATATATAAGAAGTGGGAAGAAGTATACCTCATAGTTCAGTGGAATACATGTGAGAATATTTCCCAAAGGTTGTGGGTTTGAGTCCTGCTGTTCCCTTCATTGGCATGTGATGTATGCTTTTATATATATATATATACATATATATACACATTATTTTTTAAATCTTTTTTTACTTCCCATTTTTTTTAAAAATAAAATAAAAAAAAGAAAATAAATACAAACACATAAAATAAAACACACATTAAATAGAAGAATGAAAAATTGAAAAGGAAAAAAAATAAACAAGAAGAAAAAGATAAGAAAAGAAGAAGATTTTTTTAAATTTATTTGCTTAAAACATATAAATACACACAAATATAATAAAATGAAATAAAATAAAATTCATTCCAATGCTGGGTTGCCTCCCAAAAAGTGATTAGTTTAAAGTCATTAGGTTAACTTGAACCCTAAATCTATCAACTTTTGTCTGGTTCAAAGGTTGGCTCAGTTAGATCCTCCTATTTTACTTGTTTATTAAATGATTCAATGAATGGTTTTAACCTATAACCATTAAATTTGAAAACATGACTACTAGTGGGATCCTAAATCTCTACTGCCCTATGAGGGTGCACATGATGCACCATTTAAGGACCTAGACATCTAGACATTTACTTTCCTGGGTCTAAATAAAGTTTTGAACTATATAAGAGCAAACATTTTCCTGTTTTAAAGTGTTTGACTTTGAGATTCCTATATTCTTAGGATTTAACTATAGATTTATTGATCCTTGAATTTTCATAAGACTTTATCCTAAGCTCCTCAAGTTCATTAAGATCTAATTTTCTCTTTGTTTTAGCCAAAGAAATGTCAAAGTTCATTTTTTTGATATCCCAAAAGGCCTTATGTTCAATTTTAATAGGTAAATGACATGATTTGACATAAACCAACCTATATGGTGACATGCCTAGGATGGTTTTAAAAATAGTAAAATATTATCAAAGGGTATCCAAGAGTTTATTAGACAAATATTTCCTAGAGGGATTGAGAGTTTTTTCAATAATTTTCTTAATTTCCCTTTTTTCCAATTTAGCTTGACCATTTGTTTGAATATGGTAGGTTGTAGAAACTTTATGTGAAAGACCATACTTAGAAAATGAGTTTTGAGAAGAGATAATTTTATAAATGGGTTCCATAATCATTGATGATAGCCCTAAGAATTCCAAATCTAGAAAATATGTGCTCTTTTAGGAATCTGATCACAACATGATGGTCATTGGACTTGGTGGGAATGGAATCAACCCATTTTGAGACATAATAAATATATAATAGGACATAGATATATCCCCCATAGTTTTGTAAGGTTCCTATTAAATAAATTTCCCAACAATGAAATATTTCAATGACCAGAATGAGAATAAGGGGCATTTGATCCCTTATAGATATCGATCCCAATTGTTGACACCGAGAAAAATGTTGGTAGAATTTGTAGGAATCCTTAGTGAGGTTAGGCTATTAGAAACCACTTTGGAGGACCTTTTTAGTGGTTTTATTTGTGGAAAATCGTCCTTCACATGCCTCTCCATGACAAAATTTTAGAATGGACTCTTGCTCAAACTTGAAAACACATCTCTTAATGATTTGATTAAGCTAGAAATTGAAGTGGTATGGATCATCAAACACATAATGTTTGAAATTAGAAAGAAATTTAATCTTAGATTGGGTCCCAAGGAATTTTTTAATATCACCTGTAACCAAATGTTTTTCTATGTCAGAATAAAATGGGTAATCAATCACAGAATAGAGGTTCTCATTGGGAAAATAATTAGACACAAAAAGGTGATGTGATTTGTCTTTTAATTCCATAATAGAGAGGTGATCAAATACAACATTTTCAACACCATTTTTATCCTTAATGGAAAAATAAAACTCTTAAAGAAGAAGGAACCACCTAATCAATCTAGCTTTGGCAACTTGTTTTTGGAAAAGGTATTTCATAACTAAATGATTGATGAAGACAATGATGGTGGATCCTAAGAGACATGACCTAAATTTATCTGAGCAAAAGAAAACAACAAGTAAATATTTCTCAATGGTGGTTCTGTTGATTCTTTCATCATTTAGTGATTTCCTTTCATAAGCAATGGCATATGGAGTTTTATCACAATGTTTTCCTATGACAGCTCCTATAGTGAAGTCACTCTCATCACACATCAATTCAAATGAAAGTTTTCAATTATGATATTTCATGATATGTGGTGGCATAATAGATTACTTGAGTGTTGATAATGATTCCTCACAACTTTGTATCCATAAAAATGGAGCATCATTCACCAGAAGAGCACAAAGTGGTTGGGAAATAGAGCTAAAATTATTAACGAACCTTCTATAAAAACCAACATATCCTAATAAGGAAATAAATACCTTGATATTTTTTAGAGAGGGAAGGTGAATAAATATATCAAACTTATATTTATCAATTTCAATCCTTCTACTAGAGACCAGATGGACTAGGACAAGTCCTTTGTTTACCATGAAATGGAATTTTTCCTAGTTTAGGATGATATTATTATCCTCACTTATAGATAAAAACCTTTAAATATTTTCAAGGAATACCTCTATTGTATCCCCAAATATGGAGAAGTTATCCATAAATACCTCTAAAAAATATCCCAACATGTTAGAGAATATTCCCATCATGCACATCTAAAACGTACCAGGGGCATTACATAACCCAAAGGGAGTGCGCTTGAAGAAAAAAGTTCCAAATAGATGGGTGAATGTTTTTTTACTTGATCCTATAAGGGGACCTCAATTTTATTATACCCTGAGTATCCATCTAGAAAATAATAGAATTGATGAACTTCCACTTTCTCGAGGACTTGATCAATGAAGGGTAAGGGAAAATGGTCTTTCTTGGTGCATGAGTTTAACTTCCTATAGTTAATGCACACTCTCCATCCACTACTGGACCTAGTGGGGAGAATATCACCATCTTAATTGGTGATTATAGTGAATCAAGACTTCTTTGGAACAACTTGAATCGGGCTTACCCACTCACTCTCAACAATGGGGTCGATGATACCTGCTTTCAACAAATCAAGAAGTTCTTTCCTTAACACATCCATAATATTGGGATTGAGTCTCTTATAGGGTTTAATACATGGTTTGTTTTCATATTCTAGAAAAATACTATGAGTTCCAATGAGTGATATAATACCAGGAATATTAGAAAGGGTCCATCCAATTTCTTTCTTATTATTTCCTTGTAAATTCAAAAGTGTACTCTCTTGATTGGATTCAATAAAGTAATAAATGAAAATAAGAAAGTTTTGATTTTCCCCTAAGAATGAATAATTGAGTGATGAAGTTAGGACCTTAAATTATAGATCATATTGGTTAACACTTTAAAAATAAGGATAGTAATTTGTATCAAACATAAATTATGTTTTCCAAATTTCTTGATAGAATTGGTTCCTTTTGAAAAAATGTTTTATCCACCACATTTCTCAGATTAGTGTCGGGAATGGATATGGACTCAATGTTTTTGGTTTCTCCAATTTTATTATTGATGGGTGATCCTGAAAAATTATCAAAGGTGTCGTCTAAAATATATTCAATTCAAGGAGACAAATTTACCTCATATGAACAATGTAAATCAATATCATCTTGACTTATACATACTTAAAAGAATCCTTGATGATCCTATGGTTCACAATCAACATTACCTATCCAATTGACCTCATGGATTTCTTCATCATCCATAATTTGAGTTTTTTTATTAAAGATGTTCAGATCAAGGCTGATATTTCCAAATGTTATTTTCTTGTTCCCATTCCTAACATGGATGAATGAGTTGATTTTTTCTAAGAAGGGACAATGAAGGATGATGGGGGTTTTCTACCTAGGACCCAATCTTGGGTGATTTTCAAGGACAATGAAGTCGGTAGGGAAAATGAAATTTTCAACTTTCACCAAATAATCCTTTAAGATCTCCTTAGAAAATTGAACACTATGATCAACAAGAAGAAGAGTGACAGATGTGGGTTGGAGTTTCTCGAGCCCTAACTGAAAATACATGGAATAAAGAATGAGGTTCACACTGTCTCCTAGATCAAAAAGGGTTTTGAAAACATTGTTCTCTCCAAACTCAACACTGATGTATGGAAATCTTGGATCTTTCAACTTTAGAGGAATGGTCCCTTGAAGGGTGTTACTCACAGTAACTACCAAAAGGACTTGGTTTTTATGTGAAAGTTTCCTTTTAAAATAAAAAAATTCCTTAATGTACTTTTAGTAGGTAGGAATGTTTTTAATTTCATCAAGAAGGGGAATGTTCAACTTAACCTGAGAGAGTATTTCCCTTAAAGTTTCATTCAGTGATAGTTTATATTTTCCTCTCATGTATTGAGGTAAGGGAGCCAGTTGTTTGATTGTTTAGTAAAATTTTAGTTCTTTCACATTATAATTGTTTTTTTAGAATTTGATAGTTTTTTTCATCATTATAATGTGATGTTGAAGATTTTAATGGTTTTGGAATGGTTTGTCCAGTTTTTTCAATGGATTTACCACTTATTAAGATAGTTACTACTTTTAGTCATTCATGATAGGTTTGTGTGAAACTAGATCTACCCTTAAGGTTGAGGATGATACCACCCAAATAGAAATGGGTGCCCTGCTGGTTTTAATGGTTTGCAGTTCATGTTTAAGGGATGATACTTATGAGTTCTTTTTGTCCATTTATTTACACAACTATTCAAAAATTGGGAGAGGGAAAAATTAGGTAGGGGATTTTATTGGTTGGTTTATTCGAGGAGGATAATTTGGTTGTTGGATTGGTTATTAAATGGGTTGCTGGATAGATTGTTGGTATTGGATATAAGGATGTTAGTATTTTACCAGTTTTGGTTGGAACTAGTTATGGTTTTGAAAATTTTATGGAGGGTAGAGGTTTGGTCCTTGTGGATGACTAGATTGTTGGATGGGTTATTGGTTGTCCTTAAAATGGAATCTCAGATGGTCATTATACCATGGATTGAAAGTGTTTTGGTACTGTGGATTTTTAAATTTCAAATAATTTTCCTCTACTGGTGGACTTACTAAAATAATATCCTTTATGGAAGGGATGGTTGGGTTGTTGTCTATATTGTGTTCATGTTTGTCACAAATTATGCAAACAGGCTCAATAGTTTGGATTTCTTAGTCCATCATAAGATAAATCTCCTCGAACTTCATAGTAAGAGAAAAAAGTTTTTCCCTAAGGATTTTTTGTTCCATAAGGTTGTGAATTACACTAGATTTTGGTGGATTCTTATAGTAAGGTGATGTTCCACATTTTTGGTTTTGTTATTCTAGGCCTTCTATATACTCATAATCATAATTTGGGGACTTGTTTTTGAAGGTTATATTACACAACATGTCAATGAATTGTTTGTTTCCTGGAACCAACCCTTTATAGAATATTTTAACTTGTTATGGGATTGAAAATACATGGTGAGGTACCATTTTGAGTTTGTATTTGAACCTTCCCCATGTTTTTTTAAAATAAATCCCCTTCTTTTTCAAAAAAGTTTTGGATGCTCTTTTCAAGTGAAATTGTTTTGTGACAGGGGAAGTGTTTTTTATAGAATTATCTTTGTAGTTGCTCCCAAAAGTGAATTAATGTAGGTATTAGATTATTTTACCAATTATTTTCTTGATAATTAAGTGATAAATGAAATATACTCATCTTAGATGACTTAAGTTGATGCAGTGGGAACATGGTTTCAACAATGTCGTTGAACTCTTTGACATGAAGGTACAACATTTCTGAATCCATCCCATGGAAGGTTGGAAGGTGGTTTAGGACATGAGGTTTGAAGAAATAGTGGGATTATAATAGAGTATCATTCCTAAAGTAATCAGTTTTATTGGTTCAAGAATGTGTGAGTTAGTCATTCATGGTTTGATCGACTACATCCCCCAAGTTAGGGGCTACCTCTTTTGGATTTCCATTTTGGTTCTCACCCAGGTTTGTGAGTTGATTTCTTTGAAGACCCTCCATTGAAATGGGATAAATTTTTAAATATAGAGTGTTAGGAAGATTATGATATAATGGTAAGAGATCCCTAGGTGCGCTTGACTCCCCAACCCTAGGACAATCCACCCTAACTGGATGGTTTGATTGGTCATGGGTATAAGCCAACACACGCTAAGAAAAGTGAAAAAAATAAAGGATAAAAGATAATAGAAATTGAGGTATGAAAAGAGAAATGAGGGAGAATATAAAGAGTGTATAGATGACTTAATTAGGTCCCCTAAAACAACTCCAACATTTGGTCACACCAAAATTTACCCAAGTTTTTAGGGTTCAAGTAGTCGCTTGTAGTGTAGATTGAGTTGTCAAATCCTCAAAGCCCCAAGAAGAAACCTATAGAATTGTAAATTATATGGATTGTTTTTATATATGAAGTGGATAGATTTGTTTTTTTGATATGTTTTAAATGAGCAATAATAGATCTATGTGAATTAAAATTATGAGATAGGTTTAATCCTAGGTTATTATAAGGGATGGATTAGATGAAATTCCTTTTTAATGATTTCAATTTCTTAGACTCAAGAGTGATTCATTTAAAGAGATATAAACAAATTCATCACTTATTGGTTTAATAACAACGAAAAAATAATTATAATCACCTAAAAACTTATAGGATCATTTTTATATATCACCCTAAGTTAAAGGTTCTTATTTTCACTTGAAGTGGGTGGCCTTAAAATTCAACAAGGATGAAGAAGTAGTAAAATCATCAAATGAAAATATCAATTAAAAGAAGTGATTAAACATTAATAGAGTGAGAAATAACATCCAATACAGACTTTTGATACTCCCTTGGATCAAAACATAAGAGGTTTATCCCTCCATTGATTTTATTCTCTCAATAGAAGCGGGAAGTATACTCATGAGAGCAGAATTGAAGAAGTGAAAAATAATTAAATAACGAACACTCTACCATTGTGTGAAGGAGTTATCTCTTCAATATGTGAGTAAATTCAAACCTTGATGAAAAAATATCTAAGTATTAACAAAAATAATATAAAATTATAATAATAATAAGTTTTATTAATAATATAATGTGATTTGAGCAACTTACAATTGAAAGAAGAATGTTATAAAGACAAATCGACAAAATAACATTACAATAAAACAAAACACCAATCTTACCAAATCCTCCAACACCACTACCTTAAATAGAAATTTTATAAGACTTAGATAAATCCACCAATATTATATGTCATACCACTTGATTATGGTAGGCCTAGGGTGGTGTAAATTTAATTAAGTGAATAATTTTCCACCCTTGAAAAAAATCCAATCCAACTTGCATCAACAAAACTTATGTGATAAAATGATCTTCTAGATGGAAGAATTGGGGTGGTATATATAAGAAAAAAAATGAACCTATGGATGTTACATGATATATTGAAAAATTTCACCCCAAATGTATTTTTTATTTTTGAAATATGATTGTAATGGTGGGCTATTTTTCTAGGCTACAGAATATGGCCCATAATTTCATCTTCAACTTGGGCTGCCTGAAACTCCATTAAAACATCAGAATTATCTTGGTACACTTTTTAATTAAATTTTACCAAGGATTTTATATATCTCCAATTTAAATTTTAGAATCATTGGGATTGGATCTTGGCTACTAAAGTCATTTTTTGGGTTGTTTTCTAGTTCACTTCACCTAGAATGTTCTTGGTTCAAGTCCTACTTTGGTCATATTCCAGTGTGATTATTCAAGTGCTACATGATAATGAAATATTACAAATGGAATGAGAAATCTGAACTAAAAATGGTGTTTATGAATAATGAAACACATGAATATTATATATATTAACAATGAATATTTTCCTCTTTAAGTGGATATTCACACCCCCAACTTGATTTTTTCTAGTACTGAGAAAAATGTATCTTAAAAATATGAAATTCGTATTACCTTTTCTAAAAACTTTTTAATATACAATTCTCAACAAAATACCTCATACGAAAAAATTATAAAATCCATAAAAAATAATTTAACATAATATAGGTTCATAAGAATACACCAAGCCCAAGCCCAATACCATTCATTTTTTCAAATTAATCTCCACATTTCATTAATTTTCAATTAAGTATGATGATGTGTTGTACATCACAAATAGACATGAGGGTTCATTTTTATTCATTAGGGAAAATATAAAAGAACTAAGTGGAATCAAATTTTAATATCAATATGAGTATTAATTTTTTTATATTATTTTTTAATTTTTCTATGGTAATTGAAAATATAGTCAATCCATTCAACCTTTGTGGTGAGACTTTTCCAATGACTCCCAGACTCAAAGACCCTAGGGCACCAAGTGAAGCTCACATACTCAGGCATGATCTTGAGTTAAATCAATAAAAAATTTAAATTATCACAAATAGAGATAAAATTCCCAACTATAGTCTATAAAACTATGGTTCATGATCCCCAAGTGCTGAAATCCACATATTAGGTCATTTTATTGCACTGCATACAAATTTATTGTTTTTTTATTTACATTTTTTTGATGATATTTTTTGAATACTCATGTTAAAATTTATTGTTTTTTTATTTACGTTGTGATTTTTTTAGATGGATGAAAATATAAATGGTGAAAAATAACATTAGACAACCAAACTTTCCAAAATCTATGCTCATGAACTTATACATGGATTAAACTCAGAATCAAGGCATATAATTTTTTTTTGATATTTAGTTTCAAAGTTTGCAATGTGTATTATTATGTTTAAGGTTAAATAAAATTTTCCTTCTATTTATGCACATTAAATTTTATTTTAAACAATTTTTTTCTTTATTTTCACCCCCAACATAGAATAACACTATCCCATTGTTTAAAGAAATGAAAATTTAGAAGGGGGTAGTGGTAGAGGTTAGGAGTTCCAAAATTAAAATTTGAAAATGAATAATGGAAAAATGTCACCTGGTGGTTGATGTTTAAGTTAATGATACTTATAATTACTACTTTTATCTCCATATCCCTTGGAGAAGCCTCATCAATGATGACAGTTTGTGTTTGTACACCTGAAATAAATATTATTTTCCTAAAAATTCATCAATCTCAGTAGCCCCTAAATCTTACATACCAGAACAAATAACACACAATGGAAACCCCTTGAGGTCCCCTTTACCAAAAAACAAAACAAAAAAATTATAAAAAAACTAAAAATAAATAAAAGAGAGAGAAAATAAAATGTACCAGTTAGATTTATCATATCGAATACAGACACGAGGTATCGAATATAGACACGAGGTATAAGAGAAAAAATAAAGAATATATATATATACACACACACAAAAATTATGGATGATGAGGGTAGGGTAGACCATGGGTCAGTGGAAGGCATGCTCCAATCTCCCCCATAAGTTACAGGTTCAATTCCTGTAGGGGGTTTTTCTGCCTTGACCTACGGTTTCCCATTTTGCACATATATTTATTTAAATAAATATATATAAGCATATATATATAAATAATTTCTATATGATATAGGCATAGAATAAATATATATAATAATAATAATATTTTTATTATTCATTCATTATTATATATATATATATAAATAATAAGTGAGAAGAAGTATACCTTGTATTTTAGTGGAAGGCGTTTGTGAATATTTCCCAAAGGTTGTGGGTTTGAGTCCTCCTGTGCTTGCCTTTGACATGCGGGGTATGATTTTGTAAATATATATATACATATATATATACACATTATTTTATTAATCTTTTTTTACTTCCCAACTTTAAAAAAAATAAAAAAAAGAAAATAAATACAAACACATAAAATAAAACACACATTACATAGAAGAATGAAAAATTGATAAGGAAAAAAATGAACAAGAAGAAAAAGAGAAGAAAAGAAGAAGAAAAAAATATTTTTTTAAATCAATTTTTTAAAACATATAAATACACAAAAATATAATAAAATGAAATAAAATAAAATTCATGATGATGCTAGGTTGCCTCCCAAAAAGTTCTTAGTTTAAAGTCATTATCTCAAATTAGACCCTAAATCTATTAACTTTTGTCTGGTGAAAAGGTTGGCTCAGTTAACTCCTCATTTGTTACTTGTTTATTGAATGATTAAATGAATGATTTTAACCTATGAACATTAACTTTTAATACATGAACACTAGTGGGATCCTGAATCTATACTACCCCATGAGGGTACACATGATGCACTATGTAAGGACTTGACCATCTAGACCTTAACATTCCCAGGTGTAAATGAAGTTTTGAACTATACAAGAGCATAAACATTCACAGTTCAAAGTGATTTAATTTGATATTACTAGATTGGTAGGCCTGAACTCTAGATTTATTGATCCTTTAATTTTCATAATACTCCATCCTAAGTTTCTCAAGTTCATTAAGATCTAATTTATTCTTTGTTTCAACCAAAGAAATTTCAAATTTAATTTTTTTGATTGCCCAAAAGGCTTTATGTTCAATTTCAATAGGTAAATGACACGATTTTCCATAAACCAACCTAAATGGTTACATCCCTAGGATGGTTTTGAACATAATATGATATGCCCAAAGGGTATCCAAGAGTTTCTCAAACCAATATTTCTTAGAGGTATTGACCGTTTTATCAAGAATTTTCTTAATTTATCTATTTTACAACTAAAATTGACCATTAGATTGAGTATGGTAGGTAGTGGAAACTTTTTGAGACACCATACTTATAAATGAGTGTTTATAAGGGATAGTTTCAGAAATGGGTTCCACGATCATTGATGATAGCCCTAGGAATTCCAAATCTAGAAAATATGTGCCCTTTAATGAATCAAATCACAACATGATGGTCATTGGGATTAGTGGGAATGGCCTCAACCCATTTGGAGAAATAATAAATGGATAAGAGGACATAGAGATATACCCTAGAGTTTTGGAAAGTTCCCATTAAATCAATTCCCCATCAATGAACGATTTCAATGACTAGAATGAGAATAAGTGGTATTTGATTCCTTTTGGATATAGATCCCAATTGTTGACACCAGGGAAAATGTTGGTAGAATTTTTAGGAATACTTAGTGAGGTTAGGATAATATAAACCAATTTGGAGGACCTTTTCAATGGTTTTTGTTGTGGAAGAGAGGCCTTCACATGCCTCTCCATGATAGAATTTTAGAATGGACTCTTTCTCAGACTCCGGAACACATATCCTAATGATTTGATCAGGGTAAAAATTGAAAAGGTATGGATCATCAAACACATAGTGTTTGACATAAAAAAGGAATCTTCTCTTAGCTTGGGTCCCAAGGAATTTTGGAATGTCACCTATAACCAAATGGTTTGCTATGTCAGCATACCATGAATAATCAATCATAGAATCAGGAAATGAATTAGACATAGAAAGGCGATGTGAGTTGTATTAAAATTCCATCCTAGAAAGGTTATCAACTAAAACATTTTCAACACCCTTTTTTATCCTTAATGGTAAAATCAAACTCTTGAAGAATAAGGAACCACATAATCAATCTATCCTTCGCATATTGTTTTTATAAAAGGAATTTCAGAACTGAATGATCGATGAAGACAATGATGGGGGATCCTAAAAAACATGACCTAAATTTATCTTTGGAAAATACAACAATAAGTAACTATTTCTCAGTGGTGGTGTAGTTGATTTGTGAATCATTTAATGATTTAATTGCATAAATAATGGCACACAGAGTTTTCTCACAATGTGGTCCTAAGACATATCCTATAGTGAAGTCAGTCACATCACACATCAGTTTGAATGGAAGTTTCTAACTAGGAGATTTCATGATAAGTGTAGAGATAAGAGATGAATTGAATGCTAAGAATGATTCCTCAAAACTTTCAGTCTATAAAAATAGATAATCTTTCACAAGAAGAGCATGAAGTGTTTGGGAAATGGAGTTGAAATTCCTAAAGAACCTTTTGTAGAAACCAACATGTCCTAAGAAGGACCTCACTACCTTGATAGTTTTTTGGAGTGGGAAGGTGACGAATGATATAAACCTTAAATTTATCAACTTTAATTTCTCTACCAGATAATATATGAACTAGAACATGTCCTTCCTTGTAGTACCCCCAGTTTTGGGTACATAACCCCTTTTCTCACGTTTTTCTAATTGGTGTGTCTTTAATTGGGTTTCCATAAAATAGGGAGTTTCCATAAAATAGAATGTTCCCATAAAATAGAGAGTTTCTATAATATATATACTTTACATAAAGTGTGTTGTTTCCATAAAGTGGGTTGTTTCCATAAAGTGGGGTTTTTTCATAAAGTGGGGTGTTTCCATAAAGTGGGTTGTTTCCATAAAGTGGGGTGTTTCCATAAAGTGGGATATTTCCATAAAAAAATGTGTTTCCATAAAAGGGTAAAGGTGAAGGATGAGAGATTTTTGGGGTTTTATAATAAGTGTTTGGACCAAAAGTAAGGTCACATGATCCATACACGGTTAGCCCAAACCGTGTGGTCAAACCTTGTGCAGAGGTCAAATCTAGATCCTATTTTCTAGGATCTTACTCGTTTTTGCTCTATATATTTCTTTTTGGATTCAAAATGAGCCTATTTCTAGATTAATCTCCATATAAGGCTTTATAACCCTCCCAAAATGAGTTGGAGACAACCTAGAGCCTTCCCTTGGTGATTTCGAGTCTGATTCTTGAGGCATGTCACCATTCTTTCCCGATTAGTCATGTTTTCTTAGATATGCTTAGATATACTTCTCTGATCTCCATTATTTCTCAGATATGAAACTATAGTGGGTATATCTACATTTTTTGATTCCAAATAATTCAATTATGAGTCGTGATCTTTCTAGGATAAGAGAACTAAGACCGTTCTTGGCGAATCGACCCGCTTTCTTGTGCGTTCTTTGTCTGTTGTAAAAGTTTTGTCAAAACCTTCAAGGTAGGAGGCTTATCTCTCGACTCCTCTGGATAGAATTTATTGGATTAGATTCAAATTGGTTTATTTAAAATAAATTTATTGTGAAGATCATGTAAAAATCTTATTTAGTGATGATTTATGGTTTTTGTGAAATTACATGATCTTGGTGAATAGTTGTGCAAAGGGGGTTTTGTTTTATGAATTTCAAATGATGATTTTAAATTACAGATTTTATGGAATTTATAAATGGTTGATGAAAAAGGGTTTTTAAATTGAAATATTTTTTAATAAAAATGGAGTTTTATTGAAATGGGTTGGAATTGAAATGGTTTGGCATTGAAATGGTTTTGACAGAAATGGTTTTCAATAAAAAGGTGTTTTTATTGAAAGGGTTTTTTTGACATGATCATTGGGAATATGTTATGTGTGTTCATGTTTCATATAGGAGACTTGGTTGAAATATGACCTTGTTCTCGGTACCAAATGTTTAATGACACATGAGAATTTCATATACGAGGATTCGTTGAAATATTACCTTGTGATCGGTTCCAAAGGCTTAATGGAACATGGGAAACAATTACCTTGTGATGACTTGGTAGATCGATGAGAAACCGCTCATGAGTATGGAGATGTCATAACGTAACATTCATGATTTGTTGCATGGGTTGTGGAATGGTTGGGTATGCAAAGAAAGGGATATTGTGAAATGATTTTAAAGCTTGTTTAGTTATTTTTCTAGAAAATTATCCTGCTGGGAAAATTGGTTTCAATTGCACTTGTATGCTTTTGGTAATGAATGGTTTTGGAAACTTATTTATATTTATCTATAAACTATTTTTGAGAAATTGTTTTATATAAACTATTTTATATAATTGTTTCTAACTCATCTATCCTAGTGGCATTAGTAGGGAATTCATTGGAGAAAACCTACTGAGTTTTATACTCACCCATTCTTTGGCACTTTGATGCTTTTGTAGATGCTATCTTCCATGACAAGGGAAAAGGTAATGTTTCACATGTGTTTAGAACTACCTCATGATATTTGGGATGTTAAGATATTTTGGATCTTGGATCTTGTGGTTCATGGAGTCTTGAGGTCTTTTGAGAGTCTTGTGCAGTTTATCTTTTGTGTGCTTTGATACTTGGTTATTCTATCGTTGTTACTTACTTTGATGTGGTTTTGGGATACATGAAGTTGTTGAGTTGTCTTTTATTCGTTCATGCATCATATAGTAAATGTTTGGTTATGGTTGGTTGGTTTATTGGTTTATTTCTTAAAGGTTAAATCATCCCCCTCTTGTGTTTGAAACCCTTCAACATTTATTTCCAGCCTTTGGCGTCTTGGGGATGTCACTTAAGGCATAGTAATGAATCGTTTAACTCTCAAGACAATGAGAATTGGTGGGTCATTACAAATGGTATCAGTATGTTCCTTCCTTGGTGGTACAAATGGTATTTTCTTGTTCGGTCCTTGCCTAACAAGTAGTCATCGATGTTCCTAGTTTGGAGATGAAATCCCTTCTTGTCTATTCCTTGGGTGGGAATCTTATAAAGGAGTATGATTGTCAGAACTTGAAATGTCTAGCATAAAAGGACATAGCTAACCCTTTTATGATGAACTTCACGTTACCAGGGAGTTGGGTAAATAAGTGTTTGGAGACACTTCAAGGATTTTGAAATCTCATTGTCATGGGTTTATCCAATGAGACGAGCATGACATGAATTGTAGAGGAATGACTTCCCACTAGGAGTGCATACATCATTTCGAGGAATGATTCATGTTTTGAAGAAAAAAGTGATTTTTTAATAAGTATGGAATTGGTTTTCAAATGAAATATTTTGAAAAAGAAAATTCTTATTGTATTTTGAAAATGGTTTAATTTTCAGAAGTATGTGAAGTGTTCTAAAAAATGGATGAACATGGGAAAAAGGTTGTTTTTTTTGAAAACAATGTTGTGATAGTTTATGTGATTGAATTTGAAATGCTAAGTCAACAATTTCCAGAGAGTGAGATTGACAGAGGTTGGTGTTTTTTTGGAAATGGTACTCGGTAGGCATTGTACGAACTAGTCGGAAGAGGCTGTGGAGAATTTGGTTGCACCTGAGCCATAGGTGAACCAAAAGTTGTTCAAAATCATCACTCAGGCTATTCAAACCATTAAGTTGGGAATGCAGTTGGATACTATGTTTACGATATCTATCACTTCTGAAAATCCAAGTGGAGTAAGTATAGTTGTCTTCAACAGAGGGTATGCGAACTCTAGAACTAAGATGAAGAGGAAGTAGGGAACCTACTTGCCATGTTTAAAACTAGAAATGATGCCTTCTATTTTGAAACTGCAAACTCCTCTTGGTGAAAGATAATTTCAAGACTTTGTGTGCAGAGAATGTGCTATAACTGTTGATGGAGATGAGCTAAAATGGGACTTCTCAATGTTGGATATAGATGTCTATGATGTAATCTTGGGTATGGATTGGCTGAAAATGTTCAAGGATGAAATCAACTATTATAGGAGAATAGTTAGTTTCATGATTGAGGATGGCATCGAGTATCTCTTTAGAGGAGAGAGGATTGTAATGAAGGGTGAAAAGAGCTTGTTGGCACCAATGGTGAGAATGATCTCTTACCAATTGGTAGTGTTGAATTTGGAATCAATGTAAGAGATCAAGGAAAATAGTTTTCCAGCTATTGTAGATCAATTTCTAGATGTCTTTCCCAAGAACTTATTAGGGTTTCCACCTCTAAGGTATGTGGAGTTTATGATTGATCTCCTCCCGGGGACTAGTCCTATTTCAATTCCATCTTATAGGATGGCACCAATAGAGTTATGGGAATTGAAAGTTTAGTTAAAGGGGCTAGGAAGAAAGGGTTTTATTTGACCAAGTACGTCTCCATGGGCAGCATTGGTTTTATTCGTGAAGAAGGAAGATGGAACTCTTCAGTTGTGTGTTGATTATCATAAGATTAACCAAGTTACGATAAAGAACAAATATCCACTTCCACACATTGATGATCTATTAGATCAATTAAGGGGAGATCATTAGTTCTCCAAGATTAAATTGCGATTAGGATATCACCAATTGAGAGTTTTAAAAGAGGATATTCTAAAGACAAATTTCAGAAGTAGATATGGCCAATATGAATATGCATTCATGCCTTTTGGTCTAAAAAATTCACCAGTAGTCTTCATGGCATTTATGAATCGGATATTTCAACAATATCTGGATTCTTTTGTTATGGTTTTTGTGGACTACATTTTTGGTCTATTCAAAGACAAGGGTTGATCATGAGGTTCACTTGGAAACAGTGTTAAAAATATTGAGAGATCATTTTTGTATGCCAAATTTTCAAGTGTGATTTTTGGATACAGGAAGTTAATTTTCTTGTCCATGTCATTTTTGAGAAAGGAATTTATGTTGATCCTGAAAAGATATAAGCCGTTATATCTTAGCAACCACTGAATAATTTTTTCGAGATATGAAGTTTTCTTGGTCTAACTGGTTACTTCCGATGCTTTGTGTGTGATTTCTCATGACTATCTTCACCAATGACAGCTCTGATAAAGAAGAATTCTCTATTCCAATAGATGGAGGAATATCAAAAGTCTTTCCAGGAAATAAATGTTCATCTTACATCGACACCTATATTGATCTTGCCAGAATCATGACAGGGGTATGTAGTGTATTGTGATGCTTCAGGATTAGGGTTGGGATATGTTCTCATGCAAAGAGATCATGTGGTTGCTTATGGTTCAAGGCAGTTTAGGGTTCATGAGAATAATTACCCAACACATGACTTGGAGTTAGCTACTTTCATACATGCTTTGAAAACATGGATACATTATCTCTTTGGTGAGAAATTTATTGTGTTTATAGATCTCAAAAGCTTGAAACACATTTTCTCATAGTGAGATTTTAATCTGAGGGAAAGGAGATGGATGGAGTATCTCTAAATGTTTGACTTTGACTTGATGTACACCCTAGGGAAAGGAAATTCAGTGGCAGATGCATTGAGTAGAAATTCATATGCTCAGTTGGAGAAAGAAACTTCAGATGAATGATAGTTGATGTCGGTCTTAGTCGACATACATATGGAATATGAATACTGAGGCGATGTTGCAGTTTTATTTTTAGCTATTATTGTTCTTGATTTAGTAAAAATGATCAAAGAGGAAGAAACATATGATGTATAATGTCTAGTTGTAAGTTCAAAACTCAATGGTGGGGAGACCATTAAGGGCTGGAAACTTGATGGGGGTTCAGTTTTGTGTTTCAGAGATCGGATGGTTGTACCTATGGTTTTTCAGGAAAAACTCCTTCATGCTTACCACCATTCAAGATGGGATATATATCTAGGTACACATAAGATGTATAAGGTGTTGAAGGCATAGTTTTGGTGGAGTGTCATGAAAAATGAAGGTGGCCGAGTTCGTCTCGTGGTGCTTAAATTGTCAACAGGTTAAAGCAGAGCATCAGAGACCAGCTAGTATGTTACAATATTTTCCCATCCCAGTGTGGAAATGGGATCAGATAACAATGGATTTTGTTATAGTTCTTCCAAGAATGGTCTAGAAACACGATTCTATTTGGGTAATAGTGGATCGTCTAACCAAGTCGGCCCATTTCATCCCTATTCGTGAAACTCATATGGTGGAGGATCTTTCAAAAATATATATCCAAGAAGTGGTAAAGAGGCATGGTGTACCAGGGTCAATAGTCTCAGATAGAGATATGAGGTTCACGTCTCATTTCTGGAAATCCTTACAGAAATCCATTAGGACTCAGTTGACTATGAGCACGACATATCATCCTCATACGGATGAACAATCCAAGCAGATGATACAAATGTTGGAATACAAGTTGCAAGCTTGTGTAATGGATTTTGGTGGCTCATGGGAGGAGCATATTCTCTTAGTGGAGTTCTCATACAATAACAACTATCGAGCCTCGATACACATGGCTCCGTTTGAAGCATTGTATGGGCGTCCTTGTTGTTCTCCACTATGCTGGGTGGAAATGGGAAAAGCTTCACTAGTTGGGCCAATCCTTGTCGAGGAAGCAATGGAGAAGATCCAGTTGATTAGAAATAGTATGGAGACGACTCAGAGCCGTCAGAAATCTTATCCAGATAACCATCGAAGACCGTTTTCGTTCACTATAGGTGATCATGTCTTCTTGAGGATCTCTCCAAGGCTTGGAAATTGTCACTTTGGGAAGTTGGGCAAGTTATCTCCTAGATACATTTTCCCTTTTGAGATATTGGAATGGGTTATAGAGGTGGCATATCGGTTGGCATTACCACCATAGTTTAGTTTGGTGCATAATTTGTTCCATGTATCCCAGTTGAAAAAGTATCACCTTGATCCTGAATATGTGATCATATGGGATCACATTGACCTAGAACTGGATGCATCATTGGTACATATTCCAGTGCAGATCGTGGATAGAAAAGAGAAAGTCTTGTGTGGGAAAAGAATTGGCCTCGTATGGGTGTTATGGAAACATGGTCAGATTTAGGAAGAGGCTAGGGAACATGAGAAGGAAATAAAAGAGTAGTTCCCGAAACTCTTTTTTCCCAGCAAGGGTTTTCTACTTTCCGAGGATGGAAAGACCAATGTTGGGGAAAATGTAGTACCCCCAATTTCGGGTACATAACCCCTTTCCTCACATTTTTTTAATCGGTGTGTCTTTAATTGGGTTTCCATAAAATAGAGAGTTTCTATAAAATAGTGAGTTTCCATAAAATAGAGAGTTTCCATTTTATAGAGAGTTTCCATAAAGTGGGTTGTTTCCATAAAGTGGGCTGTTTCCATAAAGTGGGGTGTTTCCATAAAGTGGGATGTTTCCATAAATTGGGTTGTTTCCTTAAAGTGAGGCGTTTCCATAAATTGGGATGTTTTTATAAAAAAATGTGTTTCCATAAAAAGGGTAAAGGTGAAGGATGGGAGATTTTGGGGGTTTTATAAGGAGTGTTGGGACCAAAAGGAATGTCGAACGATCCATACATGGTTATCCCAAACCGTGTGGTCAAACCTTGCACAGAGGTCAAATCTAGATTCTATTTTCTAGGAGCTTACTCATTTTTGCTCTATATATTTATTTTTGGCTTCAAAACGCCCCCATTTCAAGATTAATCTCCCTATAAGGATGTATAACCCTCCCCACACGAGTGGGATCCAACCTAGAGCCTTCCCTTGGTGATTTCGAGTCCAATTCTTGAGGTATGTCACCATTCTTTTCTGATTTGTCATGTTTTCTTAGATCTTCTTAGACCTACTTCTCTGATCTCAATTATTTCTCAGATCTGAACCTATAGTGGTTAGATCTAAGTTTTTGGATGCCAAATAATTCAATGTTGAGTCGTGATCTTTCTAGGATAAGATAACTAAGGCCGTTCTTGGCGAATCGACCTGATTTCTTGTGCATTCTTCGTCTATTGTCAAAGTTTCATCAAAACCTTTGAGGTAGGTGGCTTCTCTATCGAATCCTATTGCTAGAATTGATTAGATTATATTCAAATTGGTTTATTTAAAAGAAATTGATTGTGAATAGCATGTAAAAATCTTATTTAGTGACTATTTATGGTTTTTGTGAAATTGCGTGATCTTGGTGAATAGTTGTGCAAAGGGGGTTTAGTTTCATGAATTTCAAATGATGATTTTAAATTATAGATTTTCTGTAATTTCTAAATGGTTGATGAAAAATGGGTTTTCAATTGAAATGTTTTTTTAATAAAAATGGAGTTTTATTGAAATGGTTTGGAATTGAAATGGTTTGGCATTGAAATGGTTTTGACGAAAATGGTTTTCAATAAAAAGGTGTTTTTATTGAAAGGGTTTTTTTGGCATGATCATTGGGAATATGTTGTGTGTGTTCATGTTTCATATAAGAGGCATGGTTGAAATATGACCTTGTGCTCAGTGATAAAGGTTTAATGGAACATGGGAATTGCTTATACGGGGCTTGGTTGATATATGACATTGTGCTCAGTGCCAAAGGGTTAATGACACATGGGAAACAATTAACTTGTGGCAACTTAGTAGATCGATGAGAAACTTCTCATGAGTATGGAACTATCATAATGTAGAATGCATGGTTTGTTACATGGGTTGTGGAATAGTTTGGTATTCCAATAAAGTAATATTGTGAAATGATTTTAAAGCTTGTTTAGTTATTTTTCTGGAAAATTATCCTACTGGGAAAATTGGTTTCAATTTCACTTGTATGCTTTTGGTAATGGATGGTTTTAGAAACTTGGTTATATTTAGTTATAAACTATTTTGAGAAATTGTTTTATATAAACTGTTTTATATAATTGTTGCTAACTTATCTATCCTAGTGGCTTGTGTAGGGAAGTCATTGGGGAAAACCTATTGAGTTTTAGACTCACCCCTTATTTGGCACTTTGGTGCTTTTGCAGATGCTATCTTCCGGGACAAGGGAAAATGTAATATTTCACACATTTTTAGCACTACCTCATGATGTTTGGGATGTTCAGAGATTGTGGAGCTTGGATCTTGTGGTGAATAGAGTCTTGAGGTCTTTTGAGAGTCTTATGCAGTTTATCTGTCATGTGCTTTGATACTCGGTTATTCTATCGTTGTTTCTTACTTTGATGTGGTTTTGGGATACATGAAGTTGTTGAGTTGTATTTCGTTAGTTCATTCATCGTATAGTGAATGTTTGTTTATGGTTGGTTGGTGTATTTGTTTATTTCTTAAAGGGTAAATCACCCCCCTCTTGTGTTTGAAATCCTTCTACATTTATTGCCCACATTTGGTGTCTTGGGGATGTCGCTTAAGGCCTAGTAATGACTCATTGCACTCTCAAGCCAATGAGAATTGGAGGGTCATTACATTACTTTACCATGAAATGGAATTTTTCCATAATATGATTAGATTATTATCCTCACATATAGAAAAAACCCTTTCAACATTTTCAAGTCATCCCTCAAATTTATCCACAAATATAAATAAGTTATCCATAAATACCTCTATACGATCCCCCAACATGTTAGAGAAGATTCCCATCATGCACCACTGGAAGGTACTAGTGGGATTACATAACCCAATGAGAATGTGATTTAAGAAAAAAGTACTGAATGAATAGGTGAAGTTTGATTTTCCTTGATCCTCTAAGGAGATCTCAATTTGATTATATGCTAAGTATCCATCTCGGAAATTGTAGAACCGATGAACCACCACTCACTTAAGGACTTGATCAATGAAGGGTAAGAGAAAATGTTCTTATTTGGTGCATGAGTTTAACTTCCTATAGTAAATTCACACTCTCCATCCACTATGGACCCTAGTGGGGATAATATCACCATCCCGATTGGTGATCATAGTGATTCCAGCGCTCTTTGTAACAACTTGAATCAGTCTTACCCACTCTCTCTCAGAAATGGGGTATATGATACCTTCTTTCAACAAATTAAGAATTTATTTCCTCACCACATTCATAATATTGGGATTGAGTCTTTTCTAGGGTTGAAAACATGGTTTGGAGTAAGATTCTAGAACAATCCTATGAGTTCTAATGAGTGGGCTAATCCCAAGAATATCAGAAAGGGTCCATCTAATTGATTTCTTATCCTTTCCTAGGAAATTTAGAAGTTTCCTATCTTTATTGGATTCAAGAGAGGAATACATGAAAATAATAAAGGTTCAATTTTACCCTAGGAATGCATACTTGAGTAATGAAGGTAGAACCTTAAATTCGATATTAGATTGGTTAACACTTTCAAAAGAAGTATGAGACATTGTATTGAACTTAGCTTCTGTTTTCCAAATTTCTTGACAGAATTGGTTCCTTTTGAAAAAAAGTTTCATCCACCACATTGGCCAGATCAGTGTCATGAATGGGTATGGACTCAATGTTTTTGATTTCACCAATGGTATCATTGATTGGTGATCTTGAAAAATAATAAAAGTATTCATTTGAATGAGATTCAAGCCAAGGACACAAATTTCCATCATATGAACAAAGGAAACTAATCTTATCTTGACTTATTCATTCTTTAATGATTACTTGATGATCCTTTGGTTCACAATTAACAATAAATATCCAATTTAACTCATGTATTTCTTCAACATCTTTAATTTTAGAGTTTTCATTATATATTTTCAGATCAAGGTTCATGATTCCATAGGTTATTGTCATGTTCCCATTCATAACTTGGATGAATGGGTTGATTGTCTCTAAGAAGGGAAGATTAAGGATGACATGGATTTTCTCCCCAGGATTTAATATTTGGTGATTTTCAAGTACAATGAAGTTAGTAGGGTAAATGAAATTTTAAACTTTCACCAAAACATCCTTTAAGATCCCCTCATGAACTTGAACACTATGATCAGTAAGAATAAGAATGATAGATGTGGGTTGGAGTTCCTTGAGCCCTAACTAACAATACATGGAATAAGGAATGAGGTTCACACTGGCTCCTAGATCACAATGGTCTTTGACAACCTTGTTCTATCCTAACTAAACATTGATGTATAGACATCTTGGATCTTTCAACTTTTGAGGAATGGTCTCTTGAATATTGGTACTCACATTAGCTACCAAAAGGAATTGGTTTTTATGTGAAAATTTCCTTTTAAAAGTGAACAATTCATTAAGGTATTTTGAGTAGGCATGAATGGTTTGGATTTAATCAATAAGGGGAATGTTAAACTTAACATTAGAGGTGATTTCTCTTAAAATTTCATTTAGTGCTGGTTTAGATTTTCCCCTCATGCTTTAATGGAAGGGAGTAGGTAGTTTGATTATTTGGTGAAATTGTGCTTCTTTCACATTATCATTGGGTTTTTCAGAATTTTATGGTGTTTTTTCATCATTTTCATGTGATGTTTAATATTTTAATGGTTATAGAATGGTTTTTTTAGGTTTTCAATGGATTTCACAGTTCTTAAGACAATTACTACTTTTAGTTGTTCATGAGAGGTTTGTGTGTAAATGGATTCTACCCTTAAGCTTGAGGATGGTACCACCTTATTAGGCATGGGTGAATTTTTTGTTTTAATGGTTTTCAGTTCATTTTTAAGGGTGGAAACTTATGAGTTCATTTTATCTATTGTTTAAATAACTGTTTAAGGATTGGGAGAGGGATAAATTGTGAAGGGGCTTGTTTTGTTTGGTTTATCCCAGGAGGATACATTAGTTCTTGGATTGGTTATTGAATGGGTTTCTAGATGGGTTATTGGTATTGGATAAGAAGATGTTGGTATTTTAGTAGCTGTGGTTGGAGCTGGTTATGGTTTTGAAAATTTGTGGAGGGTAGGTGTTTGGTCCTTATGGCTGACTGGGTTGTTGGATGGGTTGCTGGTTATCCTTACAATGGAATCTTGTATGGTCATTGTACCTTGGATTGAAAGTGTTTTGGTACTATGGATTATGAAAGTTCAAATCATTGTCCTCTTCTAGTTGAACTCCTAAAGGAACATAATTTATGGAATGTATTGGTGGGTAGTTTTTAGTATTGTGGTCATGTTTGTCACAAATTGTTAAAACAGTGTCAATAGTTTGGATTTCTTGGATCTTACTAAGATCGATCTCATTTACCTTCCTAGGTAGAGTAACAAGTTTTTTCCTAATAATTTATTATTCCCTAAGGTTGAAAATTCCACCATATTTGGGTGGATTCTCATAGTAAAGCAATGTTCCTCATATTTGGTTTTGTTCTTTTAGGACTTCTAGATTCTCGTAAGCATCATTTGGGGATTAGTTTTTGAAGGTTCCATTACACATCTTGTCAATGAATTATTTATTTCTTGGATTCAAGCCTTCATAAAAGATTATAAATTTTTATATGATTAAAAATCCATGGTGAGGTACCATGTTGAGTGTTTATTTGAACCTTTCCCATGTTTGATAAAATGACTCTCATTATTTTTAAAAAAAGTTTTGAATGATCTTTTTAAGTGTAATTAATTTTCAATGGGGAAGAATTTTTTATAGAATTATCTTTGTAGTTGGTCAGAAGAGCATATTTTTTAAGGTCGTAGATTATTTAATTTTTTTTCTATATCCTTTAGTGATAAATTAAAGAGCCTCATATTAGCTGAAAAAGTTAATGTGGTAGGTACATGGTTTCAACAATGTCGTTAAACTCTTTGACATGAAGGTACAATATTTCCGCCTCCATCCCATAGAGGGTTAGAAGGTGGTTTATGATATGATATTTGGATATAAAGTGTGATTATACTAGAGTATAATGCCTAATACAAGAGGCTTCATTGGTTTAGGAAGGTTTGAGGTAGTTTTTCATGGTTCAATCGACTACATTCCCCAAGTTAGGGGCTGCCTCATTTGGATTTCTATTTTGGTTCCCACCTGGGTTTATGAGTTGATTTCTTTGAAGACCCTCCAATAAAATGGGATCATTTTTTGAATTTGGAGTATTAGTAATATTAGTATCTAATGGGAAGAAATTCCTAGGTGTTCTTGACTCCCCAACCACATGAATATTCACCCTAACTAGATGGTTTGTTTGGTTATGAGTATAGGCATACATGCACCAATAAAAGTGAAAAAAATAAAGGTTAAAAGATAAGGGAAATTGAGGTGATAAAATAAAAATGGGGGAGAATAGAATGAGTGTTGAGATAACTTACTTGGGTTCCTGACAACGATTCCAAAATTTGGTCTTTCCCAAATTTACCAAAGTTTTTAGGGTTGAAGCGGTCACTTGTAGTGTAGCTTGGGTTGTCAAATCCTCTGACACCTAATAAGAAACCTATAGACATGTACATTCTATGGATTGTTTTTGGATATGAAGTGGTCAACTTTGATTTGTTTTGAGATTTTTTAAATTAGAACTAAGATATCTACATGAATTCAAATTATGAGAAAGGGTTGATCCAAGGTTATTACAAAGGATGGATTGGATGGAATTCCTTTTTTAATTATTTGAATTTATTAGAATCAAGAGTGATTCATTTAAGGAGATAAAAACAACATAATCACTTATTGGTTTAGTAACATGTAAAGACAAGTAAAATTCAAGGAAATGTTTTTCTTAATTTTCTTTGTAATTTTACAAGAACACAGTTTCTGACGGCACGTGATTCCGAGGCCCGGTGTGCCCGGAATCATTTTCCGAAGTTTGGCTCGGGTACGTTTAGTGAACGAATGAGCGAGTTTTTGTAACTTTTGAACCGGTGCTCAGAATCGAATTTCGAGGGCACCGATGGAATTGCAGCGCCGATAATTTCTTATAAATGCCTTTTCCAGAGTTGTGTTTGCTCGGGTGTGGTTTTTAATTTTTGGGGTTAAGTTAAGAAATAAAATAAAGTGGAGCGACAACTTTATTTTTTATTTCACTTAAAGCCACTTAAAATCCACTTAAAGCCACTTGAGCTAAGTTGAAGTGGATAGGGTGAAATCCAAAATATCCTACCCTCTTGGTAGGATATATGTGAGGTGGGGCCTGCACGATCCCCACCGTTTGTTTACCCCTAAGAAACGCACCTGTTAAAACTCCTCTTTATGAAAGTCAAATGACGTGTTTTCTAAATTATTAATGCCCCTATTAATTGGGCGGTTAATTCATTGCAATTAATTCTATGAATTAATTTGTTCGTTACTTATCTTTGAAATCAATTGTTGGCATGAGATTAAAAATAAGACCAACACTTGTCTTTTGAGGGGTGTCTTGTTTAGAGGATTTGGAGAAATCTATAAAGCTAGAAGATCTTCATCTTTCTTCGCGAAGAACGTGAAGAACGCGAAGAATGCGAAGAACGCGAAGAACGCGAAAAACACGAAGAATGCGAAGAACGCCGACCTTCGACGAAAGGTGACGAAGAACACTGACGATTCTTCTTCCGTGACGCTTCTTCCGTGACGATTCTTTTCCCGTGACAAATCTTCGATCAACTGCTTGAGGTAGGAGATTTAAAATATTTTAAATTCCTTTGTGGATTTTATCCTCAACATGGATTTAATTCGTGAAATTAAATCTGTGTGTTTTCTTTAACCCTCGGAGATCGTCGACGCGACGTCGTGTACTGTGACGACGCGACGCCCCTTCCGCGACGCAACGATCCTCTTCTTCCGCGACAGTCAATCCCGCGAGGAACGCACCTTCGACGACTAAGATGAGGTAGGGGTTGTTTATTTTTAAATATTCGTGATTTATATCCCCAGTTGTTAAATATGATTGTTGTGAGACTTTAAAAACCGCTAACGCGGTGGGTGCGGACCAACGAACAAAGTCCGAACCCACCGCCCTTTTTGTTGTTATGCGCGGATTGGCAGGCGACGACAAATGGGACCGCAAGTTAATTTTGAAGGCTTTGCAGTGAAGAACGAGTCCCAGGATGAGCACTGGCGAAGACTGCGCGCAAATCGGACCACCGGAGCGCGTCCGGTGGTCCGCGGAACCCCCTGCCGGCGCGCCACGCTGGCACGACGGCGCCGGCGGCCGGCCGCCAGGATGCGGCGGCGCCTGGCGCGCCGCCGGGAAGACCCGCCGTGGCTGAAGCCGTGGCGGCGCTGGCCGGTCCTGCGGCCGCACGGGACCGCGGAGGAGGGACGCGACTTAATCCGCGTCCGGGTGTCATGGAGCAGCCTCCGCGCGGGGGGCCTCGGCTGCCTTACGCGGCGCCTGACCAGTGCCAGCACGCCGGCCGAGCCGGCCGGCCGGACCGCCGGGCCGGGCCGCGCCCAGCTGGGCCAGGCCGCGCTGGCCGGGTCAGACCCGTACTCGGGTCGGGTCGACCCGGTTCGGGCCGACCCAGGGGGGGTTGGGCCGGGTTGGTCCGGGCCCAGACCCCCCGTTTTCGGACCCTTTTTGGTCTTTTTCTCATAACTTGAGCTTCGGGCCTCCGATCGAAGCACCGTCAGCGGAAATGCGATCCTTGTATAGAGACGGTCATTTTGGTATTTTACACTCAAGGTTTCGGAATACTTTGGGTTCATCCGGGTTGGTTCGTACACGAAACCAACCGGGCCCTCGGAGCAGAAACGCTCATAACTTGAGCTCCAGACGTCCGTTTGATGTGCCATTGACTTGGTTGGATTCCTATAAGTGAGACGGATCTTTTGGCTTACTCCGCCCGAGGTTTGGATGCAGGTGGAGTACAGTCGGATTGGTTTTGCCTTAAAAACCAACCGGGCCCCGGGACGAAAAAGCCAATAACTCCCAGACCGGGCGTCCGATTGACGCGCCGTCTGCGACGTTGATTTCCTGTTGACGATACGGAACTTTTGGATACATAAAATCTGGACTATGTGTCAGTTGATGTATCAGCCTCTCGTCTCGTGGAGCGGACCCTCCCGAACGAGCTTGCTGTGTGCGGTAATCCTAGTGCTGGCTGCGACTGCGACGACGACTGTTCAGAGATCCTCAGTGGATTCGACGACAACTGTGCAGAGATCCTCAGTGGATTCGACGACGACTACAGAACTCAGCGATCCTTTGTGGGTCAGTGCTACTGATCCTGTTTGGGTCCGATCCTGTGTGGGTTAGTGCTCAGCGGTCCTGTGTGGGCCAGCACCTACAGATCCTGTGTGGGTTCGATCCTGTGTGGGTCTTTGCGAGGGTTAGTTACCTATCGATCCTTTGTGGGTCATATCCTTTGTGGGTCATTGCGGGGGTTAGTTACCTATCGATCCATTATGGGTCAGATCCTTTGTGGGTCATTTCGGGGGTTAGTACCTATCGATCCTTTGTGGGTCCGATGGCTTAGATGAATCAGTGGCAATATCTGGTCATCTTTATCATCATTTGAAGAAGTAAACCTGTGTGAGCTGAATCTTGTTTTGCTTTCCTATGTGGATTGTGTTGTGCTATCCTGTGTGGGTATATGTTTTACTTTCCTGTGTGGACTGGGTTGTACTTGGGTTCAGATGTTGGAGCCGAAAAAGAATCGATGACTTAGGTATATGTATGGGCATATACCTAAGCAGTGTCAGATGTTACTTCGTGATTGTATCTTTCCTTTGTTGTTTATCCTTTGTGGATTCTGGGAGACCTTCGGGGGTCTCGGGGTCCCTACTGAGTATCTTATACTGACCCCTGCACGGGCTATGCCCGCACTATGATGTGTTGGTTGCAGACGACGAACAACGCTGATCGTGGTTGAGGCTTGCGGAGCAGGACGATACCTGGAGGTGGACCACTGGGCGGGATGTGCTTGGAGTGGAAGGTTGGACCCGAGGAGCTGTAGAGGCTATCTGTACTCACCCTTCAGGTGGGACTTCCAGTGGACGGCTCGACGCTGTGGCTTTACTTTTCAGTTGCTGTTTTCTCTTTCGAGTTGTACTTTACTTTCAGTTTGGGTTTGTATTCTGGCCCACTTACTTTCCGCACTTACTGTTGTACTCAGTTTTTACTTAGTGTTACTTCTACTACTTTCTTGCTCTGTGGTGTTTGTTTACTTTACAAAGGAAATGCCTTCCCTTTTTACTAGGATTTACGCCTTGGTGCTAGTCGCCAGCCCCTGGCCTATGGAAGGCGGGCTTGGGGTAGTCACGGCACAGGCCCCGAGGACGGGTCCTGACAAATTGGTATCAGAGGAGTTCAGTTCTACCACAGAACTTGGGACTCTGATATTTTTCTATGTGAAGCAATAGTGTTTAGCATATTGGGTGTGGTTATCAGTCCAGGGAGTCCAGTGTTGGTGCGGCGACCGACGTATCCGTACACCAGGACCCTGACTTCTGATTTCCAACTTAATGCACGAAAACATTGATTGCATGTGTGTTTCAAGTTTTCTTTGTGATTAATTTGTGTCAGATCACCAGGTATACTATTCTGACCGTGGTGCATCTGTTTCCTTTTTCAGGATGGCCCCACGATGGCATCCAGCTTGGGTTCGAGAGTTGACCGTGATGACAACCCGTCGAGCGACGAGGCCTCGGTACAAGGCACTTTGACAGCTGAGGCACCGACGATACCTCTACCCGCCGAGCCACCGATGCTTCCAGCCCCAGCCACTAATGATGCACGTCGCCTTAGTGCACTGCATGAGTTCCAGCACCAGTGACCACCCAGGTTCCACGGGGAGATGGACCCCCAGGCAGCCGAGGACTGGCTGGAGGCAGTTGTACGAGTTTTCCGTTTAGTGAGGACACCAGCAGACCTCATGGCGATCCTCGCAGCGAGCCTACTGCACGCGGCAGCAAGCCGATGGTGGAGCTTGATGATCCAAGTGCACGATGAGGCATCTAATCTCTGGACAGACTTTGAGAGCCTCTTCCGCTCAGAGTTTTTCCCAGCCACCCTCCGTGCGGTGCGCATCCAGGAGCTTCTTCAGCTGTGGAAGGGCAGCATGACGGTCACCCAGTACTCGGAAAGATTTACCGATCTCTCACGCTACTCGAAAGACATGGTGCGAGACCCATTCTTCCAGGCCCGGACCTTTGAGCAGGGATTGAGACATGAGATCAGGGCTTCGCTGATCTCCCTCAGCATTCCGACCCAGACAGGAGTACTGGAGCGAGCCTTTTTGATCGAGAGATTTCTTGGTGAGAATTCTCCAGCGGTGAGACCTACCGTGGGGCGGCACGTAGTAGAGTCCTCTGTGGTAGGTAGTTGACGGATGACTCAGGGGTCTAGTCAGACCAGACCCTCACGGAGACGACCTCAGGACACTGGCTCAGCAGGACGGGGCACACAGCGTGGAGCCAGTATTTTGATAGGCAGGTAGTGCTACACATGCGGTGGGCAGGGTCACATGGATCGTGACTGCCCAACCCACCGTGCCAAGGAGCAGCAGACGGTTGAGGGGCCACTCAGGCAGAGGCAGAGGGTCGACCGTGGCGGTCCGCAGGGAGTAGGCGGATGAGGCAGAGGAGCTGGCCAAGTAGCAGGTGGTGGACGACGCTTTGAGGCTCTACCACCACCACCACCAGGAGGTCCACCCCGACCATAGGGATCTGGCGGGTAGAGACAGGCACAGCTCCAGGCAGCGGAGGCCTATGACCATGGTGCGCCCGAGATGATTTGAGGTATTATCTGTGTCTATTCTACCCTTGCTGCAATTCTTATAGACATAGGAGCGAGTCACTCTTTCATATCCACTGCCCTTGTTCGGAGCTCGGAGATTCCGACAGAGCCGTTGGCTCGATCCTTACGGCTAGAGACTCCTACGGGATAAGACTCGACGATTACGCACTGGTGCCGATAGTGTGAGCTCACTCTAGGAGGCGAGAGCTTCGGCTGGGATCTTCTTGTAGCAGCGTCGAGGCCTTACGATTTCATCTTAGGCATGGATTGGTTATCTACAGTCCATGCACAGATTGACTGTATTAGGTGCAAGGTGTGATGTGTACGCACCGACGGGAGCCGGTTCACCTTCACTGGCGAGAAGGGAGCCTTTGCAGCACAGGATGGACTTCCACAGAGGAGAGGAAAACCCATCACTCACCAGTTGTCTAGCCTCATCCTAGGAGCAGTTGACGTGCAGAGTCCTAGTTTTCCTGCAGTGGTGGATCAGTATGCGGACGTCTTTCCCGATGACGTTCCAGGACTACCTCCTCACAGAGAGGTAGACTTTCATATTGACCTGTACCCCGAGACAACCCCGATATCGACTCCAGCATATTGGATGGCCCCCGCTGAGCTTCGAGAGCTACAAGTACAGTTGGAGGACTTGCAGGGCAAGGGATTCATCTGACCCAGTGTTTCACCCTGGGCTTCCCCGATATTGTTCGCCAAGAAGGCGGACGGGAGCTTGCGACTTTGTGTCGACTATCGTCGCCTGAACCAGGTGACATTGAGGAACAAGTATCCACTACCAAGGATTGATGACCTATTCAATTAGCTCAAGGGAGCACGGTGGTTCTCGAAGATAGACCTCAGGTCAGACTATCATCAGCTCAGAGTTCAGGATGAGGACGCGCAGAAGACGACCTTCAGATGTCGATATGGCTACTATGAGTTCTTGGTTATGCCATTCAGTGTAACCAATTCTCCTGTGGTGTTCATGGGACTCATGAATAGGATCTTTCAGCCATACCTCGATCGATTTGTCGTGTTCTTCATCGACGACATTTTGATATACTCGACGATTGAGGAGGAGCACACCTACCACTTACGGGTTGTACTAGACACTCTCTGAGAGCACCATATTTATGGAAATCTCTCGAAGTATTAGTTCTGGATACGTGAGGTCCACTTCTTGGGACACGTCATCTCTGAGGTGGGAGTTGCAGTGGATCCTGCAAAGATCGAGGCAGTTCTAGCTTGGGAGCCACCCAGGAGCGTGACGAAGGTGCAGATTTTCTTGGGACTAGCCGGATACTATCGAAGATTTGTGCCAGACTTCTCCAGAGTTGTGGCACCACTCTCAGATTTTACTAATAAGGGTAAACCCTTTGTGTGGTCAGACATATGTCAGCAGAGCTTCCACGAGCTGAGACAGAGATTGACCAGCGCACCTATCTTGAGGTTTCCAGAGGAGGGGATATGGTACGTAGTCTACTGCGATGCATCATGAACCGGACTCGGATGTGTCCTGATGCAGGAGCAGGCAGTGATTGCCTATGGATCACGTCAGTTGAGGCCACATGAGCAGAACTATGCTACCCATGACCAGGAGTTAGCAGTAGTGGTCTTCGCTCTGAAGACATGATGACACTATCTGATGGGCGAGCGCTTTACAGTCTTTTCGGACCATTAGAGTCTCAGGTACATCATCTCTTAGAAGGACCTGAACCTGAGACAACGGCAATGGATCGAGTTCCTCCAGGACTATGAATTTGAGATAGTCTATACTCCTGGTAAGGGGAACGTAGTAGCCGATGCTCTCAGTAGGAGGACGGGCATTCAGCTGCTTGAGGAGGCGACGGAGCAGCTAGCCGCTTTGCAGATATCCTTCGTGGATAGGGATGGAGAAACCTTCCTTCAGTCACTCACAGTCACTCCTCCACTACTGCAGCGGGTCAGAGAGGTATAGTGTGGGTACGCTGACTATGAGACGCAGTGTGTACAGATATCCTCAAGACAGGCACCTGATGGTTTCTCCTTTGGAGCAGAGCATGACGTCCTTTTAAGAGGATGTACCTTGGTACCAGTTGCATTACGGGAGGAGGTGCTGAGAGAGTTTCACACTTCTCCCTTGGAGGTACATCCTGGAGTGGCGAAGATGTACCTGTATCTCAGACGACAACACTGGTGGCCAGGCATGAAGAAGGCTCTGGAAGAGTTCGTTTCATGATGCCTCACCTGCCAGTAGGTGAAGGCAGAGCATTAGGTACCAGCAGGCTTGGTAAAATCCTTGGAGGTCCCGGAGTGGAAGTGGGACGGGATATCTATGGACTTCGTGACTGGGCTTCCACGCACTTCCAGAGGTCATGACTCCATTTGGGTGATTGTCGACCAACTCACCAAGTCGGCTCACTTCTTACCCATCAGAGAGTAGGGCTCAGTGGAGAGCTTGGGAAGTCTCTACATTCAGGAGACTGTATGGCTTCACGGTGTGCCATCATCTATCGTCTTCGATCGAGATGCTCACTTTACTTCCCAGCTTTGGAAGGGGTTTTAGGAGGTGTTTGGAATGCAACTACATCTGAGCACCGCCTTTCACCCTCAGATGGATGGTCAGACGGAGAGGACCATTCAGACTCTTGAGGACATGCTCCACGCATGTGTCCTAGACTTTAGTCGTAGCTGGGAGGATCACCTACCCTTGGTGGAGTTTGTGTACAACAACACCTACCACTCCACCATCGGGATGGAACCGTACGAGGCGTTGTACGACCGACCTTGCAGATCTCCTTTGTGTTGGACAAACCCTGGGGAGTCAGCACTTGTGGGACCAGAGATGGTCCGGGCTACGACAGAGAAGGTCCAGATCATCCAGGAGTAGATGAGGACAGCTCAGAGCTGGCAGAAGTCTTATGCTGACAGGAGGCGAAGGCCACTAGAGTTCGAGGATGGCGACCACATCTTCTTGCGTGTATCACCTCGACGTGGATTACAGAGATTTGACCGAGGCGACAAGTTGTCTCCACACTTCATCAGACCATTCCAGGTCCTCAGCAAGATTGGCGAGGTGGCTTATCACCTGGATCTACCACCTCAGTTGCACCGGGTGCACGACGTCTTCCATGTATCCCAGCTGAGGAGATACGTGCACGATCCGTCGCATATCATTGACCATGGGGAGCTGGACGTTGATGATGGGGCGAATTTTACGGAGGTCCTGGCGGGGATTGAGGATCGACAGGAGTGGGTCCTACATGGACAATCGATTCCTCTTGTGCGCATCAGATGGCAGCATGAGAACCTCCAGGAGAGCACTTGGGAGTGGGAGGCTCAGATGCGTGCTCAATACCCACTTTTGTTTCCCTAGTTTATGATGTATCTTTACGGGGACGTAAAGCCCAGAGGTGGGAGTTATGTAATGACCTGTAAAATTCAAGGAAATTTTTTTCTTAATTTTCTTTGGAATTTTACAAGAACGCAGTTTCTGACAGCACGTGATTCCGAGGCCCGGTGTGCCCGGAATCATTTTACGAAGTTTGGCTCGGGTACGTTCAGTGAACGAACGAGCGGGTTTTTATAACTTTTGAACCAGTGCTCGGAATCAAATTTTGAGGGCACCGATGGAATCACAGTGCCGATAATTTCTTAGAAACACCTTTTCCAGAGTTTCATTTTCTCGGGTGTGGTTTTTAATTTTTGGGGTTAAATTAAGAAATAAAATAAAGTGGAGCGACAAATTTATTTTTTATTTCACTTAAAGCCACTTAAAATCCACTTAAAGCCACTTGAGCTAAGTTGAAGCGGATAGGGTGCAATCCAAAATATCCTAACCTCTTGGTAGGATATTTGTGAGGTGGGGCCCATACGAGCCCCACCGTTTCTTTACCCCTAAGAAACGCACCCGCAAAAAACTCCTCTTTATGAAAGTCAACTGACACGTTTCATAAATTCTTAACGCCCCTATTAATTGGGCGGTTAATTCGTTGCAATTAATTCTATGAATTAATTTGTTCATTACTTATCTTTGAAATCAATTATTGGAATGAGATTAAAAATAAGACCAACACTTGTCTTTTGAGGGGTGTCTTGTTTAGAGGATTTGGAGAAATCTCTGAAGCTAGAAGATCTTCATCTTTCTTCGCAAAGAATGCGAAGAACGCGAAGAACGCGAAGAACGCAAAGAATGCGAAGAACGCGAAGAATGCGAAGAACGCAAAGAACTCCGACCTTTGATGAAAGGCGATGAAGAACGCCGACGATTCTCCTTCTGTGATGCTTCTTTCGCGACGATTCTTTTCCCACGACAAATCTTCGATCAAATGCTTGAGGTAGGAGATTTCAAATCTTTTAAATTCCTTTGTGGATTTTATCCTCAACATGGATTTAATTCGTGAAATTAAATCTGTGTGTTTTCTTTAACCCTCAGAGATCGTCGATGCGACGTCGTGTACCGCGACGACGCGACGCCCCTTCTGCGACATGACGATCCTCTTCTTCCGTGACGGTCAATCCCGTGAAGAATGCACGTTCAATGAATACGACGAGGTAGGGGTTTTTTCTTTTTAAATCTTCATGATTTATATCCCCGGTTGTTAAATATGATTGTTGTGAGACTTTAAAAACCGCTAATGCGGTGGGTGTGGACCAACGAACAAAGTCCGAACCCACTGCCCTTCTTGTTGTTATGCGCGGATTGGCGGGCGATGACAAACGGGGCCGCAAGTTAATTTTGAAGGCTTTGCAGTGAAGAACGAGTCCAGGGATGAGCACTGGCGAAGACCGCGTGCAAATCGGACCACCGGAGCACGTCCGGTGGTCCACGGAACCCCCCGCCGGCGGCCGGCTGCTAGGATGCGGTGGCACCCGGCGCGCCGTCGGGAAGACCCGCAGCGACTGAAGCGGCGGCGACACTGGCCGGTCCTGCGGCCGCGCGGGACCGCGGAGGAGGGACGCGGCTTAAGCCGCGTCCGGGTGTCACGGAGCGGCCCCCGCGCGGGGGGCCGCGGCTGCCTTGCGCGGCGCCTGGCCAGCGCCATCCGAGCCGGCCGAGTTGGACCCGGACCCGGGTCAGGTCGACCCAGTTCGGGCCGACCCAGGGGGGTTGGGCCGGGTCGGACCGGGCCCAAACCCCCCGTTTTCGGACCCTTTTTGGTATTTTTCTCATAACATGAGCTGCGGGACTCCGATCGACGCACCATCAGCGGCGATGCGATCCTTGGATCGAGATAGTTGTTTCAGTATTTTACACTCAAGGTTTTGGAATACTTTGGGTTCAGCCGGGTTGGTTCGTACACGAAACCAACCGGGCCCTCGGAGCGGAAACGCTCATAACTTGAGTTCCGGACGTCCGTTTGACGTGCCGTCGACTTGGTTGGATTCCTCTAAGTGAGACAGATCTTTTGGCTTACTCCTCCCGAGTTTTGGACGCAGGTGGAGTACGGTCGGATTGGTTTTGTCTTAAAAACCAACTGGGCCTCCGGGACGAAAAAGCCAATAACTCCCAGACCGGGCGTCCGATTGACGCACCGTCTGCGACGTTGAGTTCCTGTTGACGATACAGAACTTTTGGATACATAAAATTTGGACTATGTGTCTGTTGATGTATCAGCCTCTCGGATCGTGGAGCGGACCCTCCCGAACGAGCTTGCTGTGTGCGGGAACCCTCGTGCTGGCTGCGACTGCGATGACGACTGTGCAGAGATCCTCAGTGTATTCGGCGACAACTGTGCAGAGATCCTCAGTGGATTCGACGACAACTACAGCACTCAACGATCCTTTGTGGGTCAGTTCTACCAATCCTATGTGGGTCCGATCCTGTGTGGGTCAGCGCTCAGCGGTCCTGTGTGGGCCAGTGCCTATAGATCCTGTGTGGGTCTGATCCTGTGTGGGTCTTTGCGGGGGTTAGTTACCTATCAATCCTTTGTGGGTGAGATCCTTTGTGGGTAATTGCGGGGGTTAGTTACCTATCGATCCTTTGTGGGTCAGATCCTTTGTGGGTCATTGAGGGGGTTAGTACCTATCGATCCTTTGTGGGCCCGATGACTTAAATGAATCAGTGGCAATATCTGGTCATCTTTATCGTCATTTGAAGAAGTAAACCTGTGTGAGCTGAATCCTGTTTTGCTTTCCTATGTGGATTGTGTTGTTCTATCCTGTGTGGGTATACATTTTGCTTTCCTGTGTGTACTGGGTTGTACTTGGGTTCGGATGTTGGAGCCGAATGAGAATTGATGACTTAGGTATATGTATGGGCATATACCTAAGCAGTGTAGGATGTTACTTCGTGATTGTATCATTCCTTTGTAGTTTATCCTTTGTGGATTATGGGAGACCTTCGGGGGTCTCGAGGTCCCTAATGAGTAGCTTATAATCACCCCTGCACGAGATATTCCCGCACTACGTTGTGTTGGTTGCAGACGACGGACAGTGCTGATCGTGGTTGAGGCTTGCGGAGCAGGACGGTACCTGGAGGTGGACCACTGGGCGGGAGATGCTTGGAGTGGATGGTTGGACCCAAGGATCTGTAGAGGCTATCTGTACTCACCCTTTAGGTGGGACTTCCAGTGGACAGCTTGACGCTGCGGATTTACTTTTCAGTTGCTGTTTTACCTTTCGAGTTATACTTTACTTTCAGTTTGGGTTTGTATTCTAGCCCACTTACTTTCTGCACTTACTGTTGTACTTGGTTTTTACTTAGTGTTACTTCTACTGCTTGCTTTCTATGTGGTGTTTGTTTACTTTACAAATGCAATGCCTTCCTTTTTTACTGGTATTTACGCCTTGGTGCTAGTCGCCAGCCCCTGCCCTATGGAAGGCGGTCTTGGGGTAGTCATGACACGGGCCCTGAGGACGGGTCGTGACATAACAACAAAAAAATAATGATAATCAACTATATAATTGGAGGATCATTTTTATTGATCACTATATGGTAAGAGTTCTTATTAGCACTTGAAGTGTGTGGTCTTAAAATTCAATAAGGATGAATAAGTAGTAAAATCTTCAATCAAAATTATCAATTAAAAGAAGTGATTAAACATTAATAGAGTGAGAAATAACATCCAATCCAAACCCTTGATACACCATTTGATCAACCCATAAGAGGGTTATCCCTCCATTGATGCTAGGATCTCAATGGAAACAGGAAGTAAACTCATGAGAGAGGAGTTAAAGAAGTGAAAAATAATGAAATAATGAACACTCCATTGTTTTGTGAAGTATTTATCTCTTCTCTATGTGAATAAATTAATAACTTGATGAGAAAATATCAATATGTTAATAAAAATAATATAAAATTATAATAATAAGAAGTTTTATTAAGATGCTAATGTGATTTGAGCAACTTACAATTGAAATAAAAATGTTATAGAGACAAATAAAAAGAATAACATTACAATGAAACAAAAAAAGCATAAAAAATACTCCAACAATAGTATAATTCATCTCACTTGAGTATGGTAGGCCTATGGTGGTGGAAAGTTAATAGAGTGAAGACTTTTCCACACTTGAAAAAAATCCAATCCAGCTTGCATCAACCAAAAAGGCATTCCAAAAAAATATTCTAGATGGATGATTTTTCATGGGAAATAGTATAATAAAATGAATCTCAGGATGTATCCTAATATAATGTAAAATTTCATCCCAAATTTATTTTTTTCTATATATGATTGGAATGGTGGGATGTTTTTTTGGGCTATATAATCTAGCCCAGAATTTCATCTTCAAATTGGGCCACCTAAAAATCCATTCAGATGTCATAATTATCTCAGGAAACTATTGAAGTAAATTTTACCTAATATTTAATCTATCCACAGTTCAAATTTAAGAAACATTGGGTTTAGATATTGGCCTCTATAGTCATTTTATTAATCTACTATCCAATTCAATTAACCCAGAATGTTCTTGGTTCGAGGACCACTTTGATCATCCTTTAATGTGATTATTCAAGTGCTCTAGAAGAATGAAATATTCCCAAGGGAATTTGAAATCTAAAAATTAAATATTAAATTCAAATCTAGAGTATTAGGGGATTAACAATGTGTCTCAATACATACCATGTAATAGTGCACTTTAAGCAAGAATTGCAATCATGATATGAAATAATGTTCAAATTGTAAAATTCACTAAAAATGGTGTTTATGAATAATGAATAAAATTAATATTATATATATTAACATTTAATATTATCATCTTTTAGTGTCTATTCACTTCCTTATATAAAGCTAGATTTTTCTGCACAAAAAATGGTGTCCAATCCAATCAATAAGTTTCTTTTACAACAAGCTTAGCATGCTCCTGAGACAAAGAATCCACTAGTGAAAGATACATACTTATGGATTCATGTCATAGATTCTTATAATGAAAAATTTCTTTTGAGAATCTTATAAAATAGAAAGATAAAGAAGATGACATCCTTATGTATGATTCAACTGATAATACAAAATTTGATGAACCCAATGATATTCTATAGAAGGATTTTACTATTTCCAATCCCATAAGGAAGTCTCACATCACTTTCTACATCAATAAAATCTCCCCATATTAATGGAGGGATAATAGATCTCAGATTAATTCCAAGTGTGCTACTAAATTACTATATCTAGAATCAATTATTTCATAAGTTACTGCATGGTTTTTCATGAGATTACATGGTTGGATGTGACTATAGTGGATTTCCCTTGGAGAGTATCAATAGATCCCTATGAAAGTACTTCAAAAAAATTAATGCACTAACCATGGTCATCCATAAAAAATTTATAAGAAACTAAGATTATTAAAAATTTTAGATCAGGGAGGAGTATCTTTAAAATAAGTGTTGTTCCCTTGCTAGAACTTCTTGGAGCCAAAAAATGTGGCTTTATTAAAAGTTAAGCAAATAAAACTTGGTGAAGCATTTATTAGAGAATTATTTATTCATTTTATTACTAGTCTCAATGAAATATACAATAATTAGAAGTTTCTTAGATATATTAAGGAGGAAAAAAACTCCTATTAAATACTTTCAATCATTCCTATTTGAATATAAAACGTGGAAACGAAATCTCATGTACGAGTTAGAGAATTTGAGAAAAGACTTAATCTAAACTGTATTTAACCCCATTTTCTAGAGGGAAAATGAATAAATGGAATATGTTTAAAAATAATTCATGACATGGAAGAAAGAAATAAAATAAATGTTAGACCTATGGCAAGAGATGTAATTTTTCAAAATAATGTCCAAACAAGAATACAAGTGTTAAACTCATGAGACAAATCTATCAGTTGGAAGAATTAGAATATGATGATTTTGAAACAATTTTTTACCTTGAAGATGATCCAAGTGAATAAACCATATTTTCAATATTGACTAATATCTTAAACCTTTATGATATGAATTTTCAAAGAGAAACCATTATGTGACACATATAAAACTTTCCAAAGATATCATGGAAATACATCTAAATGTATGTATTTTTCACCTCTATTTCCACAACACTGTCGATATTAATACCATTACCTTATGAATATTTATATAAGAATAATTAAAATGGTTTAAAAATTATATCCATGAGATTATTTCTCCTTGTGTTAAATACATAGAGTAATCCATTGATAATTTTATGCTCCAGTAAAGACAGGATCCTGATAATCCAAATCATTTAATTTGATTCCTCAACCCACTCTATCCTCTACATGATTTTTGGTTTGATCATGACTATGGTCCAGATTATGTTCTAGCTTATGAATCTAATTATATGGTTAACAATATAACCATTTTTTGATCATCAGGTGGAGCACATACACATGCACTTATCCTTTTTGATGAGGGGGAGAGTTTGGCATACCATTTAATGAGTATAATTTGAGTGTGTTGGTCAGAGTAGAAAACTCAAGAGGTGGGTGAATTGATTTTACAATTAAAGTTCTTATTTAAAAATATTTAAAACTAAATCCCATAGTTTATAAAAATATCCTAGTTAACTAAAATATTATAGGTATAAATTCAAGTTTTTTGAAATATTTCTCAAAATCTCAGTCACAAATTCATTAAAACAAATTCAAAATTACTTTAGCTTTTCAAATAGATCGAATTACTTTAAAAAAAAAAATATAAAACATTTATTAAAGATAAATATCAAATAAATGTTTTTTATATAGTTTTGAAAAAATAAAATTTGTTTGTTTTAAAAAACAGAGTAAAAAAAACAAGAAAACAGATAGTGGAATAAAAACAAGAGGTTCGGTCTCAAGATTAGACCTAGTCCTCTATACATAGAAATAAACCACATCCAAGAAGTTTATTAAATAATAAATTGATCCAAAACCTAGATTAGGTTTTACATAAAACAACTGCACAAGGGTATTCCAGGATATACATAGCCTCTTACACAATTCTACGTGGGATAACAAGTATAATAGAATGAAATAAAGAGTATCTAGTACTATATAGTGAAAATTAGAAGCTTGTGCTAGTGAATATATATATTAAAGAAGACACAACTCAAAATGTAAGATAAAGTATAGAGAGAAATAGATATAAAGAGTGAAAGTCTAAAGAAGCTCAATATGATTAGATTTGGTTGATCAATTATTTTTAAATCTATCCTTGTAAAGCTTCAATATAATGTTGCACTGAGAGATCATAAAAAAAGTGTCATGAAAGTATTCAGTGAAGTAGAATATTAAAATATCTCTCATTATCATGAATCTATCTCTATATCTTGTCTATGTGAAGATACCCCTTTCTCTAATTTGATATTGGAGGATATTCATAATTTAATCCTCATACTCATTACAACTTTAAAGGAATTGAGTCTTTAATAATTGATACAAAATATATCCATTGGAGTTTTGAATATACCTCAATGATTAAGTTAGACATGGTCACTTAGTATTAACTTAGGCATAATTACTTTGGCTTATGGCTACTTGGCATAGTTACTTGTCAATATTACTTGGCACAATCACTTGGCATGATCACTTGTCCGGGTCACTTGGATTATTCATTAAATGACTCCTTTTATTCTCACAATCACTTCATTTCTTTATTCGGTCACTTCTTTTCATATTGTGGTAGCTTCTTTTCTTCTCATGGTAGGTTGAATCCTTCATGAACTCACTTTAAATCTTCATGTAGTAAGTTCAAGGCTTGGAAAAAATTAGCTAATCTAACACACAATCACTTGATTATTCATGAGGTCACTTAGATTTCATCATGTGGTCACTTACACATGGTCACTTGACCTTTATGATCAGTTTAACATCTTCATATGATATGTTTTCATGTTCACTTAAAGAATTATCCTTTTTTATAAATTTAGCTAGAAAAATAGCTAACTATCAAAAAACATAATGTTCATTAATAACATAAGAAACATGATTTGTGGTCATTAAAATAAGGATTTTATAGACCAATCCAAAAATATCCCCCTATTTTATGATCACAAATCATGAAAAATATATGAAATGAATTGAATACATTAGTTTTTCTCCCCCTTTTGGGATTATCAAAAAAAATCTAGATAAAATAAAATGATTAAGAATGAAATACTAAAAATAATGGGACAACTTGAAAGAATGAATATGAAAATTTTATTTCATAATGTCAAAATGATTACAAAAAGAGACTCAATCAATAATTCTAATCATAATTAGAATTAGGAACATCCATAATGTTAGGAGGAATATGATCCATTCCTTTTTCTATAGAGGCTAAGTGAAGAGGGGTTGGTTGTGGTGTAGTGGTGAAAGTAGGTTCTTGGATAACCACAAACTTGGAAACAAAGTGAAGATGGTAAACTTATTATCTAGGAGATAATAAAAAATAGTTAACAAAAGAAGTTGGAGTTGAATGAGGGGTTTAAGTAATGGGTAAGGCAGGAGGATAAAAAAAGGCAGTGTTTGTAGTGTAAAGGTAATACTTAAGTAATCTAGTGAAATCATTTATATCCATTGATCTATAATCTATGACAAAAAAATAACCTTCTTTTTCTTTATAAAGGATTTAAGAATTAGAGTAATAACATTTAGTTTCTCAACTTTATATTTACAGTCTTGAGTAAAGGGAGGTATTCCAAGATCACTGGGCAAATATCTGAATATGGTCTTTAGGTCAGATTTAGTAAAAATATATCTGAGATAAAAATCAATGACTATTCTAATAGTATATTTATTTTCCAGCCTTCTTGACATCTTTTTTGACCAATTCCAAGGTATTATAACCATGGGTTTGAAAACCATCAAAAACTATTTCTCTTTCCTTCTGAAACTTATTAAAAAAACTTTTAACTCATCTATTATGAAAAATATAATTCCATATTAATTAACAATAGATGACACAAGAGTAGGAGGAATAACTAAGGAAGATAAAGGGATATCAGCTAAAGTAAAAGACTAAAATAATTTTTTTATAAATATCTGATCCAACTTCAATATCATATCTTGAAGATTATATTTCAAAGAACCCACTTGAGCTCTCAAATCCTCAATATCATTTTTATAAGTTCATTTTTGATATGGAATCTTAGTTTAAGATGAGAAATAAAAAAAGTTACTTTAATGACTATATCCTCATATCTAACTGGTTCCAAAACATTCCCAAATCCAATACAAAATTATTTTAAAACACCTATTATATCCAATTCAAATTCATTCAATTCATCTTTAGTACCATAGGATGTAGAAGGGGTAGAATAAGTTAGATGATTAGATGGGTCAATAGTATGTTACCAACCATATAACTCACCTTAATACTCCACCAACTTAGGCCCCAATGATTGAAATTATTCTTAAAAATAAACTTCTTATTCAACTTCAAGAACATATGTATAGAGAGGTCCAATAGGAGTTGTCATACTACTATCCACTAGTTCCTCATCATCTTTGGTAAGAGTAGGACCAAACATATCTTCCAGAACTTGGTCAACTGAAGTTATGAGTGGGGATACCTCAACTCTTCCTTGATAATCAACATCATCTATAAAATATCCCTTTACAAATCATTAAACAAAAGGGATGGAAGACCCCCATGATTAGGTGGGTTATCAACATCATCATCATCATCATAATTGTCAGCATCATTTTATTCATAGTAATATAGGACAATTACTACCGATCCTGAGGACTTATCACCCATAGAAGGTGAATTATGTATACTCAGTTTAAAAGTACTTCCAATTGCTAGTCTTAGAGTGGAATACTTACTAGAAATTTTTTCATCCCTTGCCAACTCACATAAATCACTATCATTATATTCTATAAAGGCAATTAATGAAACTTTAGTATTAATAAGATATTCATCTTTTAATGCATTCTCATGATAAGGTAGAGGTAAAAGAGAGTTAGGAGGTCCAAAAGAAATTGAAAGAGAAGGATCCTTAATATCCTAATAATACACCCTGAATTCCTCACTAAGATCAACCACATCAGTTTCCTATTCTTGTACTTCCATAAAAATATCATCCTGATCATCTAAATAATGAAAAACTATTTCATTAGGCTCCAAAATAGGATCCACTTGGTCTCTTGGTCTAACTAAATCCTTATAGGATTAAATTTTTCATACAAATTTTCAATGTAATACACCCATTCTTTTCTCCATGGGTATCAATTCATCCATATGTCTCATGAAATACATTGATAAACTTATAAAAATCCTATTCATAAAAAAGAATAGAAATAGTAAATCCTATTGCCTCAAGATGATGAATTCCCCTTTCTTGGGACTATTGAGGTGTTGGATAAAATTTTCCAAAAGTCTACATTCTCCAGTAAGCTCCACTCTAGTTGGCCTTCTGAGAGTCCTGTTCCCAGTCAATTCTTCAAGATCTTTCTAAAACTCTAAATTGGCATGATCCAGAGGACATGATATTTGATAATCTCTATACTCTCCCTTTTAATGCACACTTAAGAACTTATTATAGAGTTTTTAAAGGAACACAAAATTTCCTCTATTTACCATTGTCAGAAAGGTATCCATTTTATCTCTAGGAATGAATTCCATTTGAGTATAAAACTATTTAACCAATCTTGGATAAAATAGATACCATTATAATTGAAACATTTACTATACACTTTCTTATAAATTTATTTCCAAACTAAAAATTTGCTGGAATTAAGCTACTCCATCAACTTCCTTTTCCACACAAATAGGATGGTCTAGCAGATGAGGGTTGCAGGGCTTATCCATAGCACTAAAGATACCTTGGTCTTTCTTTGATTTCTTTTTAATGAGGTGGTACAATATAAGATAAGGCACCAAAATCTCTTTTTTTCTCTAACCATCTTCACACCAAAATTCTAATCTCGTAAGGTTAGATTTTGAGTTCAAGAGAAAGAAAAGAGGTTTAGGAAAAAGGTTTGAGAGAGAGAGAGAGAGCAGGTAGGGCTTCTAAAAAGATTTTTTTTAAGGAATGGATGTGTGATGATTCTGATTCCAATTTAAAATTTCATTCAATTATTTAAGGGTTAACATAATAATGAAAAAATGAAAATCTTTCCAAAACAATTTAAATAAAAATTCATACTTAAATCATTCACGATAGGTATACTAATCATAAATTCCCAATATATTAGATAAGTCATGATTTTTATACTGATTATAACTTCATGGTATCTTAGATAAGTCACAATAGGTATACTAACCATAAAATCACAATAGATTAGATAAGGCATTGTAGGTATACTGACCATATGAACAAAATTTCATGGTCTATTAACTGACCGTATGAACAAAAACTCATGGTCACTTAATTGATTGTATGAAAAAGACTCATAATAACTTAATAGACCATATGATTAAAGCTTTATGGTTACTTAATAACAAGACCAGTAGAAATAATAGATAAAAATATTAAATTAAGAAAGATATTAATAACTATAGATGTTAAACATTAAAATAATAATTTAGAAAAATACAAGAGTCAGAACTGAATTAAAAGATTTGGGAATAATTAATCATTCATAAATAAAGTTTGATATAATTCATTCTCCTAATATTAAGAGGCTTTTTAAACATATTAGCAAGCTGATTTTTAGCAATTATGAATTCAGGATTTATACAACTCTTTTTGAAAATGGTCTCTCAAAAAAGAGATTTCTTATATCAATATGTTTTTCTCTCGAATAAGAAACAATTTTTTTATAAATTTTTATAGAACTTGTATTATCCCAGTTTATAATGATACCTCTAAATGGATATCCATAATCCAATAATGTGTGTTTCATCCACAAAATCTATGCACAAAAACTACCTGTAGTTATGTACTTAGTTTCAGTAGTAGATAATGCAAACGAGTTCCATTTATTACTATACCATGAAACTAGACACTTTCCCAAAAAGTTATATGTTCCAGAGGTATGTTTTTTTTTCTAACTTACAACCACCAAATTTTCATCTGAATAACCAAGTATGTCAAATGATTTTGTTATATAATAGAACAATCCTAAATTGGTTTTACTTTTGAGTTATTTGAAAATTATTTTGATAACATTTAATTGCAATTCCTTTGGATTTTCTTGAAAACGAGAACACATACATTAAACATAATATCATGTTGGATAACAGTTAAATATAGTAAACTTATAATCATACCTCTATAATTATTATGGTTAACTGATTTTATAGTTTCAACTAGATATAACTTATAGCTTGAACTCAAGGGAGTATCACTTCCTTTAATTTTATCCATAACACATAATTTTAGAAGATATTTAATTTATTTTCTTTGATTTAAAATGATTCCTTAATTATTTTGAAAAATCTAAAAACTAAGGAAGAATCATAACTCACCCATTATACTCATTTCAAATTCATTTTTCATCATTTTTGAAAAAATAATACATAAATAATTTCTTGAAGAACCAAAAATAATATCATCAACATAAATTATTGAAAATAAAATATATTTGGAAATCCTTTTAATAAATAATATAGGATCAACAACACATTTTGTAATACCATCTGAAATATGAAAAGAGGTGAGCCTATAATAACAATCTTTAGGATCCCATTTTAAAATATAAATATCTTTAGTTAATTTGAAGACATGATTTGTAAAATGAGGGTTTTGATATCCATATATTTTCTTAATAAAAGAATCTTCAACAATATAACCATCAAGAAAATCACTGTTGAAATCCATTTGATATAGTTTGAAATTAAAATGTGCTACATAAGAAAGAAACATTCTGATAGATTTAAGTCTTGATACTGGTGCAAAGATTTCTTCATAGTCAATTCCTTCTACTTAATTTCATCCTTGTACAACTAGTCTATATTTATTTATTATTATTATGCCAGACTCAGCAAACTTGTTCTTAAACACCCATTTAGTGTTAGTGTTCAGAAATTATTTAGTCCCGTTCACTAGTTCTAGAATATATTTCATTCAAACTAATTTAACTATTATTACACAACAATTACCACAAATTCATCATCTATAGCTGCAACTATGTTTTTAGGTTCAAGCTGTGATAAGAAGGCTTGATTTTCAACCTGATTTCTAAGATAATCTATCGTTTGAGAACCTCTATATAGATCCATAACTATAAAATCTAAAGGACGGTCTCTGTGAGTTATAATGGATTTAGGGATAACATTACTTGGTACTTTATTTTATTATTTTGGGTCTGGTACAAAAAATTCCTCAACACTAAGTGATTTTTCTAAATCAAGTTTTATAGAACGATCACTAGGTTTTGATGAGGTATTGATATTCAAGTTAGAAATATCATACTCAAGGTTTTATAGAGTGTTTTTAGGAACATATGGATCTATTTAATCAAATTTTACATGTACAGATTCATCCACAAGTTTGGTTCTTTTTTTGAACTCGCTATATAATTTACCGAAGGTTGAATAACCAAGGAAGCTTCCTTCTATAACTTTTGGATGAAAATTTGTCTAAAAATTCCTTAGAATTGATAATAAATACCTTCAACTAAAAAATATAAAGTAATTGAATTTTGGTTTTCATTTATTCCACAAATCATATGTATTATTATTTTAAAGTGGTCAAATAAGGACCCTATTAATAATATAGCAGGATGTATTTACAACTTCTACAAAAAAATAAATAGGCAGGTCATACTCATTGATCATGGAATAAGAAATGTCATAAATAGTACTATTTAATATATCTACAACACCATTCCATTTCAAAGTCCTAAATAAAGAAAATTTATGATTTTAACCATGCTGTGAGCATAAAGTTTCAATGTATTGATTTTCAAACTCCTGACCACGATCACTTCCTAAGGTCTTAATAGTAAGTCCAAAAACATTTTCTATCAATTTTTAATATTTTGAAAAATAGGAACAAGATTCACCTTTGTGAGCTAAAAATAATACACAAGTATATCTAGAATATTAATCTATAAGGACATAGGTATAATGATTACCATTTAAAATAGAAACTATAGAAATTCTAAACAAATGGGAACCAACTATATAGGTTGAGTAGTTGAAACTTATTTCTTTTGATTGAATAAAATATTATGATGTTTCCCTTTTTTATAGGGGTTATAAAATTTATCTTTTGGGAATTCTAGTTTAGGAAGATTCTTAACTAATCCTTTACTAGTTATCCTTCTAAGAGAGTGAAGGATGCAATGGCCTAGTCTCCTATTCCATAGCCAAGATTTTTTGTGAATGACACTTTAACAAGAAATGTTTTGAGAAAATAAAGAATCTAAATCAACACCATTAACATTATAATTAAATCAATTAGTAAATACTAAATAATTCATAGAATCATATATTTGGAAATAATTGTTTTCAAACTTAACATGGTAACCATCATCATATAATTTTGAGATTCTAATAAGTTTATAATTTAAACCATTATTAAATAAGACTTTAAAAATTAAAACATATTTAGAGTTACTAATTTGACCAAGTCCTATTATTTATCCTTTGGAATTATCACAAAAAGTGACATGTCCGCTATCTACCTTTATAAGTATTTTACATATTTATTCATCACCAATCATGTGTTTGGAACATACACTATATAAATTCCATAAATTTTTACTAGTACTCTTTCAAGTAAGTTTCCTATAAACATTTAAATAAGAAATGATTTTGGTACCCACACTTTCTTGGGTCCAAAGAAGTTAACAATAAGATATTTTAAAATAGAAAGCTATTTAAATAGTTTATAATAAGCATAATTAATAATTTTAGAAATAAACTTATTAGGTTCACATGAATATGAATTTTTTATAGAATTATAAGAGCTTGAGATAGGAATAAAATTATTCTTATAAATTATCCTTTGACTGAGATGGTATCTAATCAAAATTATATAATTGGGTGTGGTATGTTCACCAATAATTCTAATCAGGGTTTCTCTCGTATTTTAAAACTTTATAGACCATTTTAAGTTTCTTGTTTGAAATTTTAGTACATTATTTTATTTTAATAAATGAACATTATTTTCCTTTTCTACAACAATATCAAAATTAATATGAATAGATAATGCATGTTGTTTCTTTAGATTTTTATAATTATCTTTAAGTTCATTGAAAGTTTCTTCCAGCATATTGAAATATTCAAATAAATATTCATTAGTTATATTTTCATCATTATTTTTTGTTTTCAGAGATATTATAAATACAAACATGAGATGTAGATATAGTATTTACTTCCTTAGGTGTTTTTTCCATAAAAAATATTATCCCTATTAGACTTATCTTCCCTACTCGAGATAGACTCACTGGAACTATCCTTATAGGAACTCCATATTTTTTATGGATTTATTTTTTTTCCTTTTCCTTTTTCCTCATACCTTTATTATTCTTTAAATTTGGAAATTCAGATTTGATATTCCCTTTCCTCTTATATTCCTAAAAAGTCACTTCTCCTGATTGATTTTTATTTTTCCAATTTCCTCTTCTATCACATTTTCCTTTATAGTTTAATTTCTTGAATAATTTCTAATTTCTTTAGAACTTATTAAATATTATATATGGATGATCCATATCCTCATCACTGTCAGTGGGTGAATCATACTCACTTGAACTATCTTATTTGATTTTCTATTTCATCTTTGAGTTATAAGTTTTTAAATCAATTGATTTTATATTTATTTCATCATCTTATTTGTTTACCTATAAATCTTCTCATATGTCATGAGTTTTAAAATCAAATCCTTCATTAGTAGTTTACTTATATCACATGATTATTTAATGGAGACAGAGGTTCATCTCCATCGATCTGGTAAGCACCACTAGAGTATCATCACTTGATCCTTATCTTAATTTTTCTTTCAAAGTGAATGAATTATATTGATAATTTCATTGAACCTGAGATACAAGTTAGAAATTGATTCATCAGGTTTCATTTTAAAAGTATCATATTTAATAGTATAGGTATTCAGACATATTTATTTAGCATTTTATATTCCTTCATGAGACAAAACAAGTGTATCCCAAATTTCATTAACATTATAACATGTTGAAATTATATTGAATTTATCTTCTCTTAATTCACAATATAAGGAATTCATATATTTTCAATTAAAATCATAAGAGGCCTTAGTGGAATCACTCTAATCATCTCTAAAATCTTTAGTTTTTTTCATATTTTACCTCTATTATAACCCAAATATCAAATCCCATACTCTATATATGTATTTTCATCTTAATATTCCACTCAGAATAGTTTAGAACATTAAAGTAATGAGGTATGTTAGTAATAGTCCCCACAAATATATTGTTATCTATATAGATATAAATCTTGAAATAATAAAAATTTTGATCTTTTGTGTAAAAAATTGATAACAGTTAAAGAAAAGTTAAAAATAAATAAAACCACTTATACTAAATGATGGTTGGAGTGGAACAATCAAGAGGGGGTTAAATTATTTTCCAATTAAAATTTATGTTTAAAAATATTTAAAACAAAATCCCAGAGTTTATAAAAATATACTTGTTAACTAAAATAGTAGAAGTATATAATTAAAAGTTTTCAAAATATTTATAAAAATATCAATTAGAGATTAACAAAATAAATTTATAAATTACTTTAACATTCTAAATAGATCTAATTACTTTTAAGATTGTATATAAAACAATTATTAAAGATAATTATAAAATTAATATTTTGTTATATACTTTTGAAAAACTAAAACTGGTTTGTTTTAAAAAATTGAGTAAATAGAACAATAAAACACATAGTAGAATAAAAAAAAGAAGTTTAATATCAAGCTGATACGTAGTCCTCTCCACATGGTAATCACCCACTTCCAAGAAGTTTATTAAATAATAAATTGATCCACAACCTAGATTGAGTTTTACATAAAATAATTTTACATGGTTAGTCCAAGATACAAAAACCTCTTCTATAGTTCTACATGAGATTACAGGTGTAAATAAATAGAAGAAAGACTATATAGTACTCTTCAGTATAAAGTAGGAGCCTATACTTGTGAATATACAAAGAAAATCAAACACAACTCAAAATTTAAGCTAAAATAGATACAGAAATAGATAAAAAGATTGAAATTATGAATCATATCAATATGATCACCTTTGGTTGATCAATTATATTTAAATTTGTTCTTGAAAATCTTTAATTGAGTATTGTACTAAGAGATCAGAAAAATAGAGTGTCATGAAATTGTTTAGTGAAATAGAATATTAGATTATCTCTAATGCACACACCTATATCTCTTTATCTTTTCCATGAGTGGATCTTCTTCTTAAAGTGAGAACCTTCTCTAATTAGTTGTTTGATGATATTCATAATTTAATCCTTGTACTCATTTCAACCTTAAATGAAATGACTCCGCAATAAATGATCCAAAATATATCCATTGGAGATTTGAATATTCATCACTGATTAAGTTAGACACATTCACTTAGTCTTCACTTATGGAAAATTACTTTGTCTTGTGTTTACCTAACACGATCACTTTCCATAGTAACTTTCCATTCTTACCTATCACAATCACTTGAAATGATCACTTGTCAGGGTCACTTGGCTCCTTCATGTGGGAAATTATTTTATTATCATGGTCACTTCATTTCTTCATGCGGTCACTTATTTTCTTCTTGAGATAGATTATTTTTTTCTTGAGGTAGGTTGAATCCTTCATGTAGTTACTTGATCTCTTCATGCAACCAGTTCAATACTTAAGAAAAAATTATCTCATCTAATGAATAATCACTTGATTATTAATGCAGTCAATTAGATTCCAACATGCAGTCACTTACACATGGTCACTTGACCTTCATGGTTAGTTTAACTACTTCATATGGTAGGTTTTCATGGTCACTTCAAGACTTATAAATTTTTATAATTTTAGTCCAGAAAAAATTTGACTATCATAAAATATAAATTTCATTAGTAACATAAGAAATATGATTTGCGGTCATTAAAATAAGGAGTTACTAGACTAAGACAATAGAGTGGAACTTCTAAAAAGAAAAATATTCCCCATTCCATCAGAGTTATAATTATTGTGGTATTAAATCAATAATAATATGATTATCAGGTAAGCTACATTGAGAGTATCCAGTGGTACAAATGGAGACCATCAAGTGGATCATCATAGAAGAGTCTTGAAGATTCCTTTCAAGGACATAGTATGTGTAAATGTGTGGTGGAATTCTAATGGAGCATAATGTATAAAAAATATATAATAAAGTATGTGGACTAGGAAGGTGGTGGAGCATTGTGATAATGTTAGCATGTAGATCATCTAAATATCTTTTACGCGAAGTTGTGGTTGTCATCATCTTGGATAAAGTATGTTGGGGCATGTGTGTGGTGGAGTTTCTTATAATCTTTTGATAAAGATACTATATCAAAAATTAGAGTCCATCAATGTTTTCTTTGGCATTGAGTAAATTATTTGGGTCCATGTGGAGGGATAAGTTTGGGACATATGACACTATTCCATTTTCCCTTAGGATTACAACCTTATCACCTCATCTATTTGAGTGGGCCTACATGGATTTAAATATTGTAATCTAATTAGAGTAGGGAATCAACCATTGGGAGAGGAATCTTCCTACTCTTTGTTCCATCAATCTAATATTATTTCCTTGTTATGATTATCTCTCTATTTTTCATGATCTTTATTATTTCAGATAGGCCTATAAACCAACAGTCACCAACACTGTACTTATATTTGTGTACATAACCTCCTTTTTGGTTGTATCCCTAGTATCACATCCATGGTTACAATGTAATTTTTTCCCTTACCACTACAGAGATTGGATATTACATTTCCATATGATATCTCTACACTTGGTTAATAGAGAGTATGCTATGCGGTTTTATTTCTCTGAGGAAACTCTATATTATAAATCTTGAGACTAAAAGTTTTTCTAGATCAGTTTCCATTGTAATTTTTCTATGAGTGATGTTAAGATTGTATTTTATTTATAAGTATAGGGTTAATGTCATTATTTCCATCCATCATGTGACAGGGAGTGCTATATGTGTCAAATACCTATTTCTTATTCGAGTATGAATTCTTATAGTGTATAAAGCTTACTATTGAGTTATCTATGATAGGAGTTGATGTAATTAGAATTATATAAAGATGCACAGAATTTTTTCCAAACTAGATTAACTTAGTGAGAAAAGATAATCCCTAGAAAAGTATTGAAAGAGCTTATGCTTTCCCAGTTCCTTCCTCTTCATCACTTTTAGGGAAATCCTTTATGAACATTTACCTCTTTTACATTTCCAAATATAAGATATCAGAGGTTTCCAAATGGTGTGATATTTACAAAGTGGGAGGTAATTATTCTACCTATGGAAGATCATATATTTTATACTATCTATCACACTCTCTACTCTTATTCTAAATATTCCTTAGAGTATTTCATTCCACCCTAATTTTATCAATGTTATGCCTATGACGACCTTGAAAAAACTTAAATCCATGTTATCCTAGACCATGGAAATAATAGAAAGAAATGATCTATGGGTGGGAAAAATTCTCACTAATATGGTTCAAATAAAAATCTATCAATATATCCTCCTAATTAGAAATCCACCTCATTAAAGGCATATCCATATGACTTAGATAGATCTGATTACATCCTAATGCAGTAACTTTCATATAACAACCCTTCTCTTTATTACACATTAATACATGATTTATTACATAAAAATACACTTAATAAAACACATAAGATTGAGAATTATATTTTATTTTGGAATTAAGTACATTAAACAATAATCTAAAATAGAAAAAAACACCATATTTATTGAAAACTTCCTTAACATTCTCACACTTAAAACTGCATGGGATAACCTTGGGACATACATTAGAAAAGGGTGAGATATAAAGTCCAGTAAGGGAATAAACAGGGAAAAACATGAAGATAATAAAACATGTTAGACAATAGGCATATAAATGGGTCATAAAAGGAGTATGAATCATAAACCTGAATAGTGAGACATAATATAACATGATATTCATGAAGGAAACACATGAAATGTGAAAACAACTTAAAACACTGCGTCATAAACATAGGTCAAGGATAACTTTCAAGAAATCAGGATGGAAAAAGTTTAATAAAGGAATAAGGTTCAATCCCTTTACCAACATGAAATATCATGATACTAAACATTACCCAATGCATTGGAGGGCTATATAATTCTGGGCACACTCATCACTTTCATTTCATTCTCATACTTAAGTGGGCCACATAGATCATACAACATGGATTCTTCATCATCATATTTTATTCCATGATAAAGGAGTGTGGAATACATACATGTAAGTCCCAATTAAAATAAGTATAAGTGTATAAATGTGAACACCCTTGATAGGAAATGATAATGGTATCCACTACACAATTGATTTGGGATGGAAAATCGTGGTGAAATTTTGGCAGCATAACGACGTCACAAAAAAATTTATAAAATGGGTTGATGAGAGAGAAAGGATTATTTAATCATTTTTAAATAAAATTTTAAGTAATAGAGACATATAAAGACATATCCCAACATTAGGAATTGGAAATATAAGGAATAAGATAATAAAGAAACTTCAATAAAGAAGAGGAAGGAAATAAACCTTACCTTGAGAGTATGACACAAAAATATTGAAAGGGGATTCTTGAGAGCTTGGGGGAACCTTGGGAGGATTATAGAGAGGGTATGATAGAGTAATTATTCACTAAAAGAATTTTGAGTGAAGAGAAATGGGAACATGGGTGGGTTTATATATGAAACAAGTGGGGAATTCTTTATTATTTCTCGAACATAGGTTTTGGACACTCTATATTAAAATAATCCAAACCAAAAACCTTACCATGGTTTTTGTCAATAGTTTCTTCCAAAGTGGGATGGTTTTAATTATTTTATTAGTGAAAGGTTAGAACTTATTAAGATATTACCCTTTCTTATGTTGAGGTGAGTTATAATCCTAAATAAATGATTTTAAAACCTTAAAATATATTAATGGTTTTTGAGGATTCATAAATGATTTATAAAATTAATAAATTAACATAAATTCATATTATTTTAAAGGGAATACATGTAATTGGTCTTTTATATTCATTATAGTATTTATTACATCATTTTGGGTTATTATAATGTCATAATACACAACGTAAATTTATACGTTATTTAATTTTTACCCTAAAATTTGACTCTATCAGAAAATTATGAAAAATTAACCATTGAATAATTTAGATGTTATGATTCCAAAAATAATATTAATTTTATCAAAATAATTTTTTAAATATGTGAATTTTAACTTTTAAAATAAGAGACATTATTTATTGAGAAATGCTGGGTTTTTTTTGACAATAATAGTTTTTGAACCCTTATAAAAATTATATTTAGTTGCATAAAAATTTTATGATAATTTATATTAAATAAAAAATTATTTAAAAAAATTATTTTATTAAAAAATTATTTATTTCATAAATCCATTAATTCAACAAAATAAATTTATTAATTGAATTTTAATATTACCCAAAAATACAATTTTTATTTTATTAAATAAAAATAAAAATATTTATAATGTAATAATAAAATGAAAATATATTCATTATTATATACATATTTATATTATTAGGGTATTTATATATATCAATTTAATACACTAGATAATTCCTTATGAGTAAGGTGTGTGACGGGGAGACTTTCATAGGGTGGTTCGACATACATGGTGTGGGCCATGATCTCAATGAGCTTGAACTTCTTTTGTAAATGGTTTCTCTCATTATTAAGTTATAGGATGTCAACTTGGACTTGGTCAAGGGAAAATCCCAATGATTCTATCTCCCTCATAAGCTATTATAAATGGGCTTCATAGGGCATGATCCTACTCATTGAGGCCATCACCTCCTTTGTCTAAGGCAATTGTATTTGTTAAAACGCTATATTTATAATATTGTGATCCCTGTTTAATGACTATAATATCAATGGTAATGATGCTTAAAGATATTTTAAATCCTATATAATATAAAACCAAATAATTTTATGTGTTTTTTATAAATATATTACATAATAATACATTTAATTAAATCATTAGAGAAATTTTATTTATAACTGTTTGGGTTGTCACAATCTTCCCCCCCCCCCCAAGAAATTTCACCCTCAAAATTTTATTTTCCCACACTAAAATAAATGACGGTAACTCTATTTCATCAGCTCCTCTGATTCCCAAATCACCTCTTCAAACTTGAGATTTCTCCATAACACTTTAACAAGATGAATTGTCTTATTTCGTAAAAAGTTTTCTCTACAATATAAGATATTCACTATTTGATCCTTATAGGAAAGGTAATTCTCCAATGGTATGACCTCTGGATTGATTACATGTGAGGGGTCTAGTATGTGTTTCCTCAAGAGTGATTATACTTGAGATAGGTTAGGTGGGAGTGCAAGTTAGTAGGACAACACTCCAATGAGATCAAGGATCTCAAAGGGGACTATGTATATTGGAATAAGTTTTATATTCTTCCCAAATATCATCACTTTATTCTATATAGATATATAGAAAAATTCCATATCTCCAACATCAAACTCTAGGTCTCATCAACGATTATCAGCATAGATCTTCTGTCGACTCTGAGAAGCGTTTTATGGGATGCTGAATGGTCTTAACATTTTCCTCCATTTACTCAACCATTTCATGACCTAGTAGTTTTCGTTCCTTAACTTCATCCCAACATGCTGGTATTATGAACTTCTTCCCATAAAGGGATTCATAGGGATCCATTTGGATGATTGAGTGGAAACTGTTATTGTAAGGGAACTATTCCATAGGAAGATGTTGATCCTATCCTACTTTGAAGTTAATTGAGAATGATCTCAACATGTCCTCAAGTATCTAGATAGTTCACTCAGATTGGCAATCAGTTTGGGAATGATAAGCCGAGATGAATTTCAACTCAGTGTTTAAAGCATATTGTAGACTTTTCCAGAAGTTGGAGGTGAATCTTGAATCTCGATCAGATATAATTGATAATGGTACTCCATGTAGCCTCACCACTTATCTGATGTATATTCATGCAAGTTGATCTAGTTATAAGTCCTCTAAATTTCAATGAAGTGTACAATCTTTATAAGATGATACACCAAAACCCAGATAGAATTATTACCTATTGATGTATTTGGAATACCAGTGAAAAATTCCATGGTGATATTTTACCATTTTCATGTAGGTATAGGTAATGGCTGCATCACCCCCTTGGATTTTTTCCTTTCTGAATTCACTTACTAACATACAAGATATATTGATTTATATTCCATGATCTCCTTTTTCATATTGTCCCAATAATAGTTCTATAAGAGATATTGATACATATTTGTGCTTCCAGGATGGATATAGAAAGTTGAACTATGTGCATTGTCCAATAGTTCCTTATTTAGATTATGATTTTTTGGTACACATTTTGGTGACCCAAATATTAGAACTCCTTATTCATTAACAATTAACTTTGAGGATTTTTCTTTCCTTATAGTTTCCACTTTCTTCTGAATTCTCACATCATCTCTTTGATCATCCTTTATATTCTATATAAGGGATGATTTAGTAATCATTTATGAAAGGACTTATGATGTTCCTTACTTTATGATTACCATGTCCATCATTTCTAAATATAAGAAGATCTGATCCATATCAATTCTATTTAATGATATAATTGTTCGATCCTTTCAACTTAGAGCATCCTCCACTTTATTTACTTTCTTAGGATGGTAGTGAATTGAGCAGTCATAGTCCTTGATCAACTATAACCATATTTTTTTGGAACATATTGATCTCTTTCTATGTGAATATATACTTGAGTATTTTGTGATTCGTATATATTTCACACTTGTCCCCAAAGAGATAATGTCACCATATTTACAACATGAAGATCACTGTTTCCAACTCTAGATAATGCGTTTGGTAGTTCTATTCATGAACTTTCAACTTCATGGAAGCATAAGCTATCACTTTTTCATTCTGCATTAACACACATCCCAATCCCTTCTTTGAAGCATCACTGAATACCATGAAAAGCTCTCCACTTGTGGGTAGTGTGAGCATATGTTCAGTGATAAGCCTCCTTTTCAGATCCTTGAATATCTCTTCACATTCATCATTTCATGCAAACTTGACTCCCTTCCAAGTTATCTTAGTTAGAGGGTTTCATAATCGGGGGAAGTTTCTCATAAATAGGCAATAATAACCAACTAATCCAGGGAATATATATATATATGTCCATGAGGATGGATTATTGGTATTGGAAAAGAGTATGTTGGTATTGTACTTGTTTTTTTTGTAACAAGTTATGGTTTTAAATTTTTTTTGTAGGCTATTGGTTTGGTCCTTGTGGATGACTGGGTTGTTGGATGGGTTGCTAGTTATCCTTCCAACAGAATCTTGGATGGTCATTATACCTTAGATTGAAATTGTTTTTGTAATGTGGATTTTTAAATTTTAAATAATTGTCCTCCACTGGTGGACCTCCTAAAGAACATACTTTATGGAAGGGATAGGTGGGTAGTTTTCAGTCCTATGGTCATGTTTTTCACAAATTGTGAAAACTGGATCAATAGTTTGGATTTTTTTGGACCTTCCTAAGATCGATCTACTCAACCTTTATAGAGAGAGAAAAAAGTTTTTACCTAAGGATTTATTGTTTCATAAGGTTGTGAATTCCACCATATTTGGGTGTATTCTCATAGTAAGGTGATGTTCTCCATGTTTGGTTTTATTTTTCTAGGATTTCTAGATAATCGTAAGCATCATTTAGGGTTTTGTTTTTGAAGGTTCCATTACACATCATGTCAATGAATTATTTTTTTATTGAACTCAACCCTTAATAGAATATTAAAACTTATTATGGGATTTAAAATCCATGGTGAGGTAACATGTTGAGTGTGTCTTTGAACCTTTCTCATGTTTGATAAAATAACTCCCCTTATTTTTCCAAAAAGTTTTGGATGCTCTTTTTAAGTGAAATTTCTTTTTGACGGGGGAAGTATTTTTTATTTAATTATCTTTGCAGTTGGTCCAAAGAGTGGATTTATGAAGGTATTGGATTATTTAACCAACTATTTTCTAGACACTTAAGTGAGAAAGGAAATAGTCTCATCTTAGCTGACTCAAGTTGATGTAGTGGGCACATGGTTTCAATAATGTTTTTGAACTCTTTGACATGAATGCACAAAATTTACGACTCCATCACATGGAAGGTTGGAAGGTGTTTTAAAACATAAGGTTTTAATATATAGTGATATTCTCCTAGATCATCATACCTAATACAAAATGGTGGATTGGTCTAGGAAGGTGTGAGGTAGTCATTCATGATTCGATCAACTATGTTCCCCAAGTTAGGGGCTACCTCATTTGGATTTCCATTTTGGTTCCATCTTGGGTTTACGAGTTGATTTATTTGAAGACCCTCTATTAAAATGGGATGAATTTTTGAATGAAAACTATTAGAAAGATTAATATATAATGGGAAGAGACCCATATGTGTGCTTGAATCATCAACCCCATGAATATTCACCCTAACTATATGGTTTGATTGGTTATGATTATAGGAAGACATGCACCAAGAAAAGTGAAAAAATAAAAGGGTAAAAGATAAGGGAAATTGAGTTAAGAAAATAGAAATGGTGGAGAATATAATTATTGTCAAGATTAATTACTTGTGTCTATGATAATGACACCAAAATTTGGTCTTTCCAAATTTACCCAAGTTTTTAGGGTTGAAGTGGTCACTTGTAGTGTATCTTGGGTTGTCGAATCCTTATAGACCTAAGAAGAAACCTATAGAAACATAAATTATATGGATTGTTTTTGGAAAATTTGGTTTGTTTTTATATGGTTTAAATGATAACTAATAGATCTATTTGAATTCAAATTATGAGAATGGGTTGATCTTAGGTTATTAAAAGGGATATATTGGATGAAATTCCTTTTTTAATGATTTCAATTTCTTAGACTCAATAGTTATTAATTTAAAGAGATAAAAAAATCATCACTTATTAGTTTAGTAACAAAAATATATATGATAATAACCTATATACTAGGATGATCATTTTTATTGATCACTCCAAGGTAAATGTTCGTATTAGTAGTTGAAGTGTGTGGCCTTAAACTTCTATAAGGATAAAGAAGTTGTAAAACTGTCAATAAAAATTATAAATTAAAAGAAGTGATTAAACATTAATAGAGTGATAAATAACATATGATAAAAAAAATTTGTAATCCATTGTATCAACCCATAAGAGGTTATCCCTCCATTTTTTCTATGATATCAATGGAAACAATAAGTAGACTCATGAGAGCGGAATTGAAGAAGTGAAAAACAATGAAATAATGAACACTCCACTGTTGTGTGAAGGATTTATCTCTTAAATGTGTGAATAAATTAATAACTTGATGAAAAATTATCAAATTTTTAATAAAAATAATATAAAATGAGAAGAATAAGAAGTTTTATTAGGAAGCTAATGTGATTCAGGAAACTTACAATTGAAAGAAGAACATTATAAAGACAAATCCATAGAATAAAATTACAATGAAACAAAACACAAAGAATACAAAATAAAAATACCTTAAATATGAATTTTGGAAGCCTTGTGTGGATCCAAAAAAATATAATTATTCAAAATTTATTATGGTAGGCCTAGGGTTGTGTAAAGTTAATGGAGTGAAGACTTTTTCACCCTTGAAAAAAATCAGAGCTAGCTTGCATCTACCAAACAGACGTGCAAAAAAAGATCATAGATGGATGAATTGGAGTGGGAAATAGAATAATAAAATGAAATTAAGGATGTATTCTAATATCCTGTAAAATTTCATCCCAAATTTATTTTTTGTTTTCTATATATGATTGGAATGGTGGGATATTTTTCTGGGCCATAGAATCCAACCCAAAATTTATTATTCAACTTGGGATGCCTGAAACTCCATTCAGACGTCAGAATTACCTTGTTAAAATGTTGAAGTAAATTTTAAATAATATTTTATGTATCTACAATTCAAATTTTATAATCATTGGTCTTGGATATTGGATGCTATAGTGATTTTATTGAGCTGCTGTCCAGTTCACTTCACCCAGAATGTTCTTGGTTCAAGGCCCACTTTGGCAATCCTCCAATGTGATTCTTCTAGTGATCTAGAAGAATGAAATCTTCCAAATGGAATGGTAAATATTAAAATAAAATATTAAATTAAAATCAAGAGGAGTGGTGGATTAACAACGTGTCTCAAAACGTACCAAGTAATAGTGCAATTTAAGAAAGAATTGAAATTATGATGTGAAATAATGTTCACATTGTAAAATACACTAAAAATGGTGTTTATGAATACTGAAGAAAATTAATATTATATATATTAACAATTAATATTAGTCTCTTTAAGTGGCTATTAACTTCCTCACATAGTTCCATATTTTCCTGCACAAAAAATAGTGTCTAATCCAATCAGTAAGTTTCTATTACAATAAGCTTAATTGGCTCCTTAGACAAGGAATCCACTAGTGAAAGATGCATCCTTATGGATTAATGTAATTGATTATGATAATGAGTAAATTTCTGTAGATAATATCATGAAATATCAAGATAATTTATATGACATCCTTATGGATGATTCAATTGATGATACAAAAGTTGATGAACCCAATGGTATTCTATAGAAGGAGTTTACTACTATCAATCCCCCAAGGGAGTCTCACATCACTTTCTACCTCAAATAAATATCCCCATATTAATGGAGGGATAATACCTTTGAGATTAATTCCTAGTGTGCTACTGAATTACTACATCTAGAAGCAACTATCACATCAATTATTACAATGTTTTTCATGAGATTATAAGGTTGGTTGTGACTATGGTGGATTTTCCTTGGAGAGTATCAATAGATCCCTACGAAAGTACATCCAACAATTGATGAAATAACTATGGTCATCCATAAATAATTCCTAGGAAATTGGTATTATTATACATTCCAGATCAGGGAGAAATATCTTGAAAATAAGTGTTGTTCCCTTTCCAGAACCTCTTGGAGCCAAAACCACGACTTTATTAAAAGTTAATAAAATTTAGATCAGTAAAGCCTTTCTTAGAGAATTATTTATGAATTTTCTTACTCGACTTGATAAAATATGAAATCACCATAATTTTATCATATATATTAATGAGGAAAAAAACTCCTATGACATACTTGCGATCATCCTGATTTGAAAATAAAACATGGAAAAGAAGTCTCATGTACGAGTTGCAGGATTTGAGAAAAGACTTTAATAATTATTTATACCAATTTTCTAGAGAAGAAATGAATAATTGGATTTTTTTCAAAAATAATTCATGACATAGAAGAAAGAAATCAAATAAATTTTATACCTATGGCCAAAGATGGAATTTTTCAAAAGAATGTCCAAAAAAGAATACAAGTGTTAAACTCATGAGACAACTCTCTCAGTTTGAAGACTTAAAAGATGATTATGTTGAAATAAATTTTTACCTTTAAAATGATCTATGTGAATAAACCATATTGGCCCTAGATGAAGAATATTTTTAAGAAGCTGATCCATCCTTAGTAAATTCTCTCTTACATAAAATCAATATGGAAAGCTCATCCTGAAATCCTAAAGATCTCACAGAAAGGATTGGAGATCCCCCCTAAGATTCATTATGAAATCCTGGAAAATCATACGTAATAATGGATTCAAGAATATTTTGAATCATAGGAGCTAACCTACATTAGATGGAATGCTATTTATGATGGCCCACACTTAGGAGTACCTGTTCACCCTTCATTTTCTCATCTTACAATTCTAAGAATCATAAGTTGGTTCAACCAATGTCTTCCGGATGAAGTTTTACAGTTGTTTAGAAAAATTGAAATTTGTAACTACATTAGAATAGTTTTTTATAATGTATATATTTGTAAATAATTATTTAACGAGTATTATATTCAGGTTATCCCCAACCTTTATAAATGGTTTCCTGTTTTTGGAGATATAAATTTCTGGGCTTCATCTCTATAACATGAAGAATCAATCACAAATATTCTATAAGTCCTTGAAGAAAACACTGTTGAAGACTGAATAATGACTTAGACCTTTACGATATAAACTTACATAAAGGAACCATTATGTGACACCTATCCAACTTGCCAAAGATATCATGGAAATACATCTGACTGTATATCTTTTCTGCCTCTGTTTCCAAAACACTGTTGACATCAATACCATTTTCTCATGGATGTTTATCTAAGAAAAACTAAAATGTTTTGAAAATTAAATTCATGGTATTCTTCCTCCTTAAGTCAAATATATAGAGGAATCCCTGGATTATTTTATGCTCCAATAAATATGGGATCCCAATCATCCAGATCATCTAGTTTGGTGGATCAACCCACTCTATCCTCTGCATGATTTTGGTTTGACCATGAATATGGTCTAGATTATGTTTTAGCTTATGAATCTAATTATATGGTTAACAATATAACCCTTTTTTGATCATGGGGAGGAGAACATACACATGTGCTTAGCCTTTTTGACGAGGGGAAGAGTTTGGAATACCATTGCATGTGTTTAATTTGAGTGTGTTGGTCAGAGTAGAAAACAAAATAGGTGGGTTAATTGAGTTTCCAATTAAATTTTTTATTTAAAAATATTTAAAACCAAATCCCATAGTTTATAGAAAAATCATAGTTAACTAGAATATTAGAAGTATAAATTCAAATTTTACAAAAGATTTTTCAAAATCTCAGTCACAACTTAATTAAGAAAATTTCAAAACTAATTTAACTTTTAAAATAGATCTAAATACTTTAAAAATAGTATATAAAACATTTATTAAAGATAAATATCTAAGAAATGTTTCTAATATAGTTTTGAAAAAGGAAAACTGGTTTGTTTTAAAAAATGGAGTAAACAAAATAAGAAAACACATAGTGGAATAACAACAAGAGGTTCAGTCTCAAGACAAGACCTAGTCCTCTCTACTTGGAAATTAACTACATCCTAGAAGTTTATTAAATAATAAATTGATCCAAAACCTAGATCAGGTTTTATATAAGACAACTTCACATGGGTATTCTCAGCTATACAAAGCCTCTTCCACAATTCTACATGGGATAACATGTATAAAGGAATGAAATAAAGAGTATCTAGTACTCTTCAGTGAAAAGTAGAATCTTGTGCAAGTGAATATATATATATATATATATATATATATTAAAGAAAAAAACTCAAAACATGATCTAAAAGAGAGATAGAAATAGATAGAAAGGGTGAAAGTCTAAAGCAAATCAATATGATTATCTTTGGTTGATCAATTGTTTTTAAATATGTCCTTGTAAAGATTCAATCGAGTGTTGCACTGAGATATCGTAAAAAAAGTGTCATGAAAGTATTCAGAAAATTATAATTTCAAAATATCTCTAATTCTCATGAATCTATCACTATATATTTCCCATGAGTATCTCTTATTCTTAAAGATATCCCTTTCTCTAATTAGCTATTATAGGATATTCGTAATTTAATCCTAATACTCATTACAACATAAAATGATTTGAGTCTATAATAAATTATCCAAAATATAGCCATTGGATATTTGAATACACCTCAATGAATATGTTATATATGGACACTTAGTCTTAACTTAGGCATAATTACTTTGGCTTATGTTTACTTGGCATGATCACTTGTCACTATTACTTGGCATGATCACTTGGCATGGTCACTTGGCATGGTCACTCAGCATGGTCACTTGGATTATTCATGAAATCACTTATTTTCTTCTCATAGTCACTTCATTTCTTCATGCGGTCACTTTTTTTCTTATTACAGTAGCTTCTTTTCTTCTCATGGTAGGTTGAATCCTTCATGCAGTCACTTGAAAAGTTCATGCAATAACTTCAAGACTCGGAAAAAATTATCTAATATACCACAATATCACTTGATTGTTCATGCGGTCACTTATATTTCATCATGTGGTCACTTACACATGGTCACTTGACCTTCACAATCAGTTTAACTTCTTGATAAGGTAGGCTGTCATGGTCACTTAAAGACTTATTAATTTTTATTATTTTGGATAGAAAAATATTTGACTATAATAAAACATAAAGTTCCTTAATAAGATAAGAAAAATGATTTGTTGGAATTAAAATAAGTAGTTTTTAGACCAATCCAACAATATCCCCCCATTTGATGATAAAAAATATTGAAAAATATTTGAAATGAATTGAATACATCAGTTTTTCTCCCCCTTTTGGGATTATAAAAAATACTAGATAAAATAATATTATTAATAATTAAATACTAAACATAATGGGATAACTTGAAAGAATGAATATGAAAAAGTTATTTTATAATATCCAAAGGATTACAAAAAGAGACTCCATTAGGAATTCTAATCAGAATCAAAACTAGGAACATCCCTAATGTCAGAAGGAGGAATATGATCTGTTCCTTTTTTTATAGAGGCTAAGTGAGGAGGTTTTGGTTGTGGTTTAGAGGTGAAATTAGGTTTTTGGATAACCAAACACCTGGAAATAGGGTGAATATGTTAAACTTATTTTCTAGGAGATAAGAAAAAGGAGTTAACAAAAGAAGTTGCAGTAGAAGGAGGGGTTTAAGTAATGGGTAAGGTAGGAGGATAAAAAAATATAGTGTTTATAGTGTAAAGGTATGACTCAAGAAATATGGTTAAATCCTTTATAGAACTTGATCTATAATCCATGGCCTGAAAATAATATTATTTTTTCTCTATAAAGGATTTTAGAATTGTACTAAGGACATTTAGTTTCTCCACTTTATATTTAAAGTCTTGAGTAAAGGGATTTATTATGAGATCATTGGCCCATGATCTGAATATAGTCTTTAGGCCAAATTTGGTAAAGATAATACTGAGATAGAAATCAATGAATCTTTTAATAGTATCTATATTTTTATATCCTTATTGACATATCATTTAAATAATTCCATGGTCTTATCATCATGGGTTTGAAAACCATCAAAAAATATTTCTCTTTTCTTATTAGAGTCATTAAAAAAAACTTTCAACTCATCTCTTATGAGCTATCTGATTAAATATTCATTAACAATAGATGACACAAGAGTTGGAGGAGGAACTGAAGAAGATGAAGGGATATTAGTTGAAGTAAAAGACTAAAATAATGTATTTATAAATATCTGATCTAACTTTAATATCATATCTTGAAGATTATCTTTCAAAGTACCCACTTAAGCTCTCAAAACCTCAATATCATTTTTATAAGTTCTTTTTGATATGAAATCTTGGTTGAATATGGGAAATAACCAAAGTTACTATATTGACTATATCCTCATCTCTAAATGGTTCCATAAAGTTCCTAAATCCAATAAAAATTTAATTCAAAACACCCATTAGATCCAATTCAAATTCATTCAAATCATCTTTAGTCCCATAGAATGTAGAAGGGATATAATAATGTAGATGAGTAGATGGGTCAAAATTAGGCTACCTAACATCTAACTCACCTTAAGAATCCACTATATTAGGCCCCAATTAATGATATTCCTCTTCAATATCAAATTATTCTTAAAATTTTATAATATATGTATAGAGAGGTCTAATAGGAGCTATCATATTTCTATCCACTAGTTCCTCAACATCTTTGGTAGGAGTAGAACCAAACATATCTTCTAGAACTTGGTCAACTAAAGGTATGAGTGGGGATACCTCAACTATTACTTGAGAATCAATATCATCTATTAAAGATCATTCCATAACTCTTTAAACAAAAGGTATAGAAGTTCTCCCATGATCAAGTGGGATATTAGAATCATAATCATAATAATCATCATTATCATCATTCAATTCAGATTAATATAGGACTATTACTACTGATCCCGAGGACTTATACCCCTTAAAAGGTGAATATTGTATACTAGGTATAGGAGTACTTACAATTATAGGTCTTAGAGTGGAATACTTCTTAGAAATTTGTTCATCCCTTGCCGAGTCACATGAATCACTATCATCTTCTTCAATAAACCCACTTACCGACACTTCAGTATCAATAAAATATTCATCTTGTAATGCATACTCATGAGAAGGTAGATATAAAAGAGATTTAGGAGGGCCAAAAGACATTGTAGGAGAGAGATCCTTAATATCCTGACAAGCCACCCTGGATTCCTCACTAAGATCATCCACATCTGTTTCCTCTTATTGCACTTCTATAACAATATCATCCTAATAATCTAAAGAATACACAACTATTTCATCAAGCTTCATACTAGGATCCACTTGGTCTAACTAAATCCTTAGTAGTATTAAATTTCTCATACAACTTTTCAATTTCATACACCCATTATTTTATCTAGGGGTTCCAATTCACCTTTATGTTCTTTCATATATTTTTATTTAAGTAAAAAACATTAGTGGAAATCACATTTTCTTCCCCCTAAAAAACTAATCCATTAAAATCTAATTGGGCTGAGATGAACTTGGGATAAGGAAGGGAATTGAAAAGTGACAAAGGATTACAAAGCTCATCCATATGTTTTATGAAATACCTTGATAAACTTTTTTGAATCCCATTATCCATCAATAATAGAAAGAATAAATCATCGTGCTTCAAGATACTGAAGTCCCCTTTCCTGGGAGTAATGTGGAATTGGATAAATTTTTCCAAAAGTCTATATTCTCAAGTAATCTCCACTATAGTTTTCCTTCTGAGAGTCCCATTCCCAATCAATTCCAAAATATCATTCTAAAACTCTAAATGGGAATGATTTAGATTACATGAGATTTGATAATCTCCATACTCTCCCTTGGGAGGAAAAATTAAGAACTTATCCTAGAGTTTTTAAGATAACACAAAAGTTTTCCTATTTATCATTGTTTGAAAGGTATCCATTTGATCTCCAAGAATGAATTCCATATGAGTATACAACTATTTAACCAATCCTGGATAAAATTACTTACCATTATACTTGAACCATTCACTCCACCCTTGCTTTCAAATTGATTTCTATACTAACAATTTTTTGTAATTAAATTACTCCACCCACTTTCTTTTCCACACATATAGGTTAGTATAGTAGATGAGAGTTGTGAGGTTTATCCATATCACTAAAGATACCTCAATATTTATTTTATTTCTTTTAAGGAGTTGATCCAATATGATATGCAACATCGCAATCTATTTTTTACTCTAACTATCTTCACACTACAAAACAAATCTCATAAAGTTTGAGTTTGAGTTCAAGAGAAATAAAAGGGGTTTGGAAAAAAGGTTTGAGAGAAAGAAGGAGAGAGATCAGGTAGGGATTTTAAAAGGAGAAAGTATTTTTAAGGAATGGATTTGTGATGATTCAGATTCCAATTTTAAATTTCATTCAATCATTTAAGGATTAAAATAATATTAATAAAATGAAAATATTTCCAAAAAACTATAAATAAAAATTCATACTTAAAGAAGTCAATATAGGTATACCAATCATAAAAACATGGTATCTTAGATAAGTAATGATTGATATACTGATATAAACTCATGGTATCTTAGATAAGTCATAGAAGGTATACCAACCCTAAACTCACAATAGCTTACATAAGGCATGGTAGGTATACAGAACATATGAAAAAATGTCACTGTCACTTAACTGACCATATGAACAAAAATAATGGTCACTTAATTGACTGTGTGAACAAATAATCACAATAAATTAACTAACTGTATGAGTAAATATTGACAGTTACTTAATAACAAGAGTGGTAACAATAATTGATAAAAATATTAAATTAATAAAGATCTTAAAAACAATATATGTTAAACATTAAAATAATAATTTAAACAAATAAAAGAGTTAGAACTAAATTTAAAGATTTAGTAATAATTAATCATTCCAAAATCAAGTATGATATAATATATTCTCTTAATATTCAGAGGATTTTTGAACATATTATAAAGCTGATTTGTTTGTGTCGATGAATTCAAGTGTTATACCACCCTTTTGAAAATGGTCACTAAAAAAGAGATTTCTTATATCAATATGTTTTTCTCTAGAATGATACATAAGGTTTTTAGAATTTTTTATAGAACTTGTATTATCTCAGTTTATAGGGATACCTCTAAACTAATATCCATAATCAAGTAATGTGTGTTTCATCCACAAAATCTATGCACAAAAACTACATACATCTATGTACATAGTTTCAGTAGTAGATAATGTAATAGAGTTAGGTTTCTTACTATACAATGAAACCAGAGAATTTTCCAAAAAAGTGACATGTTCCAGAGGTGTATTTTTTGTCTAACTTACAACCATAAAAATTTTCATCTGAATAACCAAGTAATTAAAATTATTTTCCTCTATAATAGAACAATCCTAAATTGGTCGTACTTTTGAGGTATTTGAAAATTCTTTTGATAAAATTTAAATGAAATTCTTTTGGATTTTCTTGAAAATGAGCACACATACACTAGACATAATATTACGTTGGATAAAAATTAAATATAGTAAACTTGTAATCATACCTCTAAAATTAGTTTAGTTAATTGATTTTAGATTTTCAACTAGATCTAACTTATATCTTGTAATCATGGGAGTATCACTTCCTTTAGTTTTATCCATATCAAATAATTTTAGAATATATTTAATATATATTTTTATTTAAAATGATTCCTTCATTATTTTAAAAAATAGAAAAACCAAGGAAGAATTTTAACTCACCCATTAAACTCATTTAAAATTCATTTTACATCATTTTTAAAAAACTAGTACATAAATAATTTCTTAAATAACCAAAAAAAATATCATCAACATATATATTTTTCAACTAAAACATATTTGGAAATAATTTTAGTAAATAATATAGGATCAACAACACCTTTTGTAAAACCATTTTAAATAAGAAAAGTGACGAGCCTATCATACCAAGCTTTATGAGCCTATTTTAAAACATAAAGATGTTTAGTTAATTTGAAGACATGATTTGTAAAATGAGGGATTTGAAATCCAGGGAAGTTTTCAATAAAATCATCTTCAACAATATAATCATTAGGAAAAAGACTATTTACATCCATTTGATATAGTTTGAAATTCAAATGTGCAACAAAGGAACGGAAAATTTTGATAGATTCAAGTATTTCTACAGGTGAAAAGGTTTCTTCATAGTCAATTACTTCCACTTTACTACATCCTTGTGCCAATATTCTAGATTTATTTATTTATTATTATTCTAGACTCATCAAACTTGTTCTTAAGCACCCATTTATTTTTAATGTTCATAAATTATTTTGGTCCTTATACTAGTTCTAGAACATGTTTCGTTCAAACTGATCCAACTCTTATTTCATAACCATTACCCAAAATTCATCATCTATAGCTAAAATGATGTTTTTAGGTTCAAGATTTGACAATAAGTCTTGATGTTTAAATTAATTTCTTTGATAAGCTCTAGTTTGGTAACCTCTATCTAAATCCATAACTATAACATCCAAAGGATAGTCTCTGCGAGTTATAATGGATTTAGGGATATAAGTACATTGTAATCTATTTTCTTATTTTAGGGTTGTTTCAAAAAATTCCTCAACACTCATTTTTATATACTAAGTTTTATATAATGATCACTATGTTTGGTTGAGGTATTGATATTAAAGTTAGAAAGATCATCCTCAAGTTTTTCTAAAGTATTTTTAGGATCATATGGATCTATTTCGCCAAATTCGACATTTATAGATTATTCCACAAGTTTGGTTCTTTTTTTGAACTCCCTATATAATTTACTGGAGTCTGAATAACCAAGGAAGGTTCTATCCATCTATTTTAGATGAAAATTTGTCTAAAATTTTCTTTGTATTGAGAATAAAGACCTTGAAACCAAAAACTATAAAGTAATTAACTTTTGGTTTTATTTTATTCTACAACTCATATGGATTATTCTTTAAAAGTGGTCTGATAATAACCCTATTAATAATATAGTAGGATTTATTGATAACTTCAACCTAAAAATAAATAGGTAGGTCATACTCATTTATAATGGACCAATAAATATCTTGAATAGTCCTATTTCTTATATCTGTAACACCATTCTATTAGGGAGTCCTAAATGAGGAAAATTTATGATTGTAACCATGATGTGAGCATAAAGTTTCGATGTATTGATTTTCAAACTCATGACCATGATCAATCCTTAAGGTTTTATAGTAAGCCCACAAATATTTTCTATAGATTTTTTATATTTTGAAAAATTGGAACAAGATTCACTTTTTTTAGACAAAAATAATACCCAAGTATATTTATAATATTAATCTATATGGACATAGGTATAATGATTCCCATTTAAACTAGAGACTCTAGAAGGTTTAAACAAGTCTATGTGAACCAACTCTAGGGGTTGAGTAGTTGAAACCAATTTATTTTTTTTGAATGAAATCTTATGATGTTTCCCTTTTTGATAGGGGTTATAGAATTTATCCTATTGAGAATTATAGTTTAGGAAGATTCTTAACTAATCCTTTCCTAGTAAAACTTCTAATAGGGTTAAGGATGCAGTGGATTATTATCCTATTCTATAGCCAACATTTTTTGTGAAAGGAACTTGAATTTTTTTTTTCGAAAATAAAGAATCTAAATCAATGACATAAACATTATAATTACATAAATTAGTAAAGAATAAATCCTTAATAGAATAATATATTTGGTAAGATTTTTTTTTCAAACTTAACATGGTAACCATCACATATAGTTGTGAGATTATAAATAGTTTATACATTAAACAATCATAAAATAAGAGTTTAAAAATTAAAACATATTTAGAGTTAATGATTTTACAAATTCTTATTATTTCTACTTTTTCATTATCACCAAAAGTGAAATGTCCAATATCCACCTTTATAAGGATCTTAAAGATTGGTTCATCTCCAGTCATGTGTCTAGAACATACACTATCTAAACACCATAAATTTATACTAATACTCTTCAATTAAGTTTCATACACACATTTAAATAATAAATGATTTTGGTACCCACACTTTCTTGGGTTCAAATAAGTTGAAAATAAGATCTTTTGGAATCCAAATCTTTTTAACTAGTTTAAATAAGCATAATTAATAATTTTAGAAATAAAAACCTTATTGGGTTCACATGAATATGAAATTTTTATAGAATTGGAAGAGATTATTCTAGGAATAAAATTATTATTATTATAAATTATCCTTTAACTGGGTAGGTATCTAATCCCAATTGTGTAATTGGTTGTGGTATGTTTACCAAGAATCGTGGTCAGGGTTTCTCACCAATTTTTAAAACTTTATAGATCATTTTTAAGTTTCTTATTTTAAATTTTAAGTTTATTATTTTCTTTTAATAAATGAACATTATTTTAGCTTTCTAAAACAAGATTATAATTAATATGAACAAATAATGCGTGTTATTTCTTTAATTTTTATACTTATCTTTAAGTTCATTGAAAGTTTCTTCGAGAAATTTAAAATATTCAAATAAATATTAATTATTCATATTTTCATCATTATTTTTGTTTTTAGAGATATTAGAAATATGAAAAGGAGATGTAGATATGGTATTTATTACCTCAGGTGTGTTTTCCATAAACAAAATATCAGCCCTATCAGCTTGTCTTCCCTACTTGAGTCAGACTCACTGAAACTATCCTCATAAGAACTCCAGATCGATTTTTTGGATTTATTTTCTTACTTTTCCTTTTTCCTCATAACTTTTCTTATTATTTATTTTTGGAAATTCAGATTTTATATTCCCTTTCTTATTATATTCATAATAAGTCAATTATCCTAATTGATTTTCATTTTTCCAATTTAATATTTTTTCATATTTTCCTCTATATTTTAATTTCTTGAATAATTTCTTCTTTTTGTATAACTTCTTTAATCTTCTGTATGGATGATCCATATCCTAATCACTATTAGTGGGTGACTCACACTCACTTGAACTATCTTTTTTGATTTTCTACTTCATCTTTGGGTCATAAGTTTTAAGAGAAGCTGATTTTCCATTTGGTTCTTCATCTTTTTTTTACCTTTAACTCTTCTCATATGTCATAAGTTTTCAAATGAATTAATTCATTGTTAATTTACTTATATCACATGATTATTAAACTAAGAAAAAGGTTCCTATCCATCTATTTGGTAATCATCATAGGAGTATCATCACTTGATACTTATATTCAATTTTATTTCAAATTGCATGAATTTTATTGAGAATTTCATTGAAACTAAGATACATGTCAGAAATTTATTCATCAAGTTTCATTTTAAAATTATCATATTTAATAGTATAGGTATTCAAGCAAATTTATTTATCATTTTATGTTCCTTCACGAGACACAACAAGTGTATCCCAAATTTCATTAGCAATTGAACATGTAGAAATTATATTTAATTTATCTTCTCCCAATGCATAATATAAAAAATTAATAGATTTTAAATTATAGTAATAAGAGGAATTAGTGTCATCACTCTAATCAGATCTAGAATCTTTTGTTTTTTCATATTTTTCCTCTGTTGTAGTCCAAATATAAAATCTCATGCTCTCTATATGTATTTTATCTTAATATAATTTAATAATATTTTAGACCATTAAAGTAAGGATTTATGTTAGTAGTTGTCCCTAGAAGTCTATTGTTATCTATAAATATATAAATTTTGAAATAATTTTTTTTATATTTTGTGTAAAAAACTGATCATAGTTAAAGACAAGTTAAAAAGAAATAAAAACCCCGAATACCAAATTTTGGTTAGAGTGAAAAAATAAAGAGGGGGTGAATTGATTTTCCAATTAAAAATTTTATTTAAAAACATTTTAAAAAAAATCCCCAATTTTATAAAAATAGACTATTTAACTAAAATAGTAGAAGTATATATTTCAAAAATTTTAAAATATTTATAAAAAGATCAATCAAATATCAACAAAATAAATTTAGAAATTACTTTAACTTTTAAAATAGATCTAATTACTTTAAAGACAATACATAAAACACCTTTTGAAGATAACTATCAAAGTAATACTTTTTTATATAGTTTTGAAAAACTAAAACTTTTTTGTTTTAAAAAATTAAGTAAAAAAATAAGAAAACAGATAGTGGAATTAAAACAGGAGGTTTAATATCAAGATAATACCTTTTCCTCTCCACTTTGTAATCACCAACTACTATGTAGTTTATTAAATAATAAATTTATCCACAACCTGTATTGAGTTTTACATAAAACAATTTTACAGAATTAGTCTAGTATACACACAACCTCTTCCACTGTTCTACATGAGATAATAGGTGTAATGAAATGAAATAATTACTATATAGTACTATTCAGTACAAAGAAGGAGCCTTTTCTAGTGAATATACAAAGTAAAAAAAACATAACTCAAAATGTAATCTAAAATAGATAAATAAATACATAGAAAGATTGAAAGTCTAAATCATCTCAATCCAATCACCTTTGGTTGATCAGTTGTCTTTAAATCTATTCTTGAAAATATTTAACCAAGTATCATATTGAGAGATCAAAAAAACAGAGTTTCATGGAAGTGTTCAGTGAATTAGAATGTTAGAATGTATCTAATTCTCACACCAATGTCTCTATATCTTGTCCATGATGGATCTTATTCTTAAAGAGTGAAACTTATCTAATTAGTTATTGTAGGATATTCATAATTTAATCCTTGAACTCATTTCAACCTTAAATCAACTGACTCAACAATAAATTATCCAAAATATATCCATTAGAGATTTGAATTTTCCTCACTACTTAAGTTATACACATTCACTTAGTCTTCACTTAGGGGCAATTACTTTTTATTATTGTTACTTGGCATGATCACTTTCCATTGTTACTTTCCATGCTTACCTAGCATAGTCACTTGACATAATCACTTAGCATTATCACTTGGATTCTTCATGTGGGAACTTCTTTTCTTATCATGACCACTTCATTTCTTCACATGGATACTTATTTTCTTCTTGTGATAGCCTCTTTTATTCTTGAGGTAGGTTGAATCCTTCATGCAGTTACTTGAACTCTTCATGCTGTCAGTTCAAGTATTATAAAAAATTATCTCATTTAATGAAAAATCACTTGATTTTTAATGTGATCACTTGGATTTCAACATGCAGTCACTTCCACATGGTCACTTGACCTTCATGGTTAGTTGAAATTCTTCATATGGTAGGTTTTCATGGTCACTTTCCCTTTATATATTTTTTTTAAGAAAATAGTTGACTATCAAAAAATATAAAGTTCATTAGTAACATAAGAAACATGATTTTTGGTCATTAAAATAAGGAGTTACTAGACTAATCCAACATAGTTGACCTTATAAAAATAAAAATATTTCCCATTCCATTAGAGTTATAATTATTTTGGTATGAAATAAATAAGAAGATGATTATCAGGGAATCTACATGGAGACTATCTAGTGGTACACATGGAAACCATCTCGTGGATCATCATGGATAAGTCTTGAAGATTACTTTAAAGTAAGTAGTATGTATAAACATGTGGTGGAATTATATAAGAGCATCATGTATACAACATCTTTAATAAATCATGTAGACTTGGAAGGTGGTGGAGCATCGTGACAATGTTAGCATGCAGATCACATTATTATCTTTTTTGTAAAGTTGTGGTTGTCATCATCCTCAATAAATTATGTAGGGACATGTGTGTGGTGGAATTTATTGTAATCTTTTGATAAATCTACTTTATAAAAATTAGTGTCCATCATTGTTTTCTTTAACATGGAGTAAAGTATTTGGTTCCATGTGAAGGGATAAGGTTGGGACATATGACACTATTCCATTAGCCCTTAGGATTGCGACCTTATCACATCATCTATTTGAGTTGGCCTACATGGATTTAAATGTTTTAATCCAAGTAGAGTAGAGACTCAACCATCGAGGGAGGAATCCTACAACAATTTTTCCCATCAATATAATATTAGATCCTTGTTTGGATCATCTCTCTATTCTTCATGTTCTTCATTATTCCAAATAGGCCTATAAACCATAAGTCACTAACGTTGTATTTATATTTGTGAACATAACCTCCTTCGTGGTTGTATCCCTGGTATCACATCCATGGTTAAAATGTAATTGTTTTCCTTCCCATTGAAGTCATAGGATATTATATTTCCCTCTGATATCTATACACTTGGTAGATAGAGAGTATTCTATGAATATATCTTTCTATGAGGAACATCTATGTCCAAAATCTTGAGACTAAAAGTTCTTCTGGATGAGTTTCTATTGTAATTTCTCTATGAGTGATGTTAATATTGTATTTGGGTTATAAGTATAGGGTTAGTTTCATTATTTCCATCCATGAGGTGACCAAGAGTTCTATATGTTCCTAAGACCTATCTCTTGTTCAAGTATGAATTATTATAGGGAATAAAGTTTCCTATTGATTTATCCATGGTAGGAGTTAGTGTCATTGGAATTAACTAAAGCTATAAAGAAGTTGTTCCAAAGTATATTAGCTTATTGGGAAAATATAATCCCTAGAAAAGTATTGAAAGAGCCTGTGATTTCCCAGTTCTTTACTCTTCATCACTTTTAGGGGAATCCTTTCTAAACATCTACCTCTTTTACATTTCCAATAAAGAGTCAGAGGAGTCCAAATGGTGTTATACTACCAAAGTGAGAGGTGATTCTTCTACCCATGGAAGATCATATCTTTTATACTATCTATTCCTCTCTCTACTCTCATTCTAAATATTCCTTGGAGGATTTCATTCCACCCTAGTTTTCTCAAAGTTTTTCCTATGATGACCTTGACCATACTTACATCCATGTTCTTATAGACCATGAAATTAATAAAAATAAAGGATCTATGGGTGATAAAACTTATCACTCATATTGTTCAAATACTTATCTATCGAAATATCCTCCTAATTAGAAATACACCTCATCCAAGGCATATCCAAATGACTTAATATATCTGAGTATATCCTAATGCAATACCTTGGATATAAAAACCCTTCTCTTTATCACATATTAATAGATGATTTATTACATAAAATTACACTTAATAAAACCCATAAGATCGATAATTATAGTGTATTTTAAAATTAGGTACATTACACAAAAATTTAAAATAGAAAAAACACAACATATTTATTGAAAACTTTCTTAACATGCTCACACTTAAAACCACATGGGATAACCTGGGGACATACATTAGAAAGGGGTGAGATATAAATATTAGTAAGGGAATAAAAAGGGAATAACATGAAGATAATAACACATGTTAGACAATAGGCATATCAATTGGAATAAAAAGAGTTGTAATCATAAAAATGAACAATGAGACATGATAAAACATGATATTCACAAAAGAAACATGATAAATGTGACAACAACTTAAAACACTACATCATAAACATAGGTCAAGGATAACTGCCAAGAAATCATGATGGAAAAATTACCATTAAGGAATCATTTTCACTCCCTATACCAACATGAAATATCATGATACTAAACATTACCCAATTCATTAGAGCACTATAAAATTCTGGGCACATTCATCACTTTAATTTCATTAAGTGTTCCACATAGATCATACAACATGGATTAATTCATCATCATATTTTATTCCATGATAAAGGAGTGTGGAATACATAAATGGAAGTCCCAAGTCAAATAAGTATAATTTTATAAATGTGAACACCCTTGATAGGAAATGGGAATGGTATTCACTACACAATTGTTTTGGAATGGAAAATCTTGGTGAAATTTCGGCAGCATAACAATGTCACATAAAAATTCATAAAATGGGTTGATGAGAGAGAAAGGGGTCTATAATCATTTTGAAAGAAAATGTTAAGTAATATTTACATGTAAATACATATCCCAACATTAGAAATTTGAAATATAAGGCATAAGATAATAAAGAAACTTGAATAAAGAATAAAAATGAAAGAACTCTTTCCTTGAGAGTATGACACCAAAAGCTTGAAAGGGGATTCTTGAGAGATTGAGGGAAACTTGAGAGGATTATAGAGAGGTGATGGTATAGTAATGATGTGATCTAAGGATTTTTAGTTAAGAGAAATGGAAAATAGGGTGGTTTTATATAGGAAATAAGTGGGGAATTATTTATCATTTCTCAAACAGAGGTTTTGGACTTTATATAATAAAATAACCAAAAACAAAAACCTTACCCAGATTTTTTTCCATAATTTCTTCAAAAGTGGAGTAGTTTTAATTATTTTATTCGGAAAAGGGTAAACTTTATTAAAATATTACCCTTTATTATGTGTATGTGATTTATACTCCTAAATAAATGATTTTAAACCCCCAAATAGCCCAAAGGCCTTCTTTTTTTATTGATTTTTGATAACCCCCCTTTCAAGGGATGAGGGGAACCATTACAAGGCCATTAGGCATAGAGATTACTTAACCCATAGGTCTTAGGAAATATACAGGATATAACTACATCGAACTGCTCCTCCCCATCTTCTTCATCGTGATTTCATATCTCCACCTTCGCATGGATAGTTCGGCTAGGCTTTCTGTGCACGCATAGGTCGGTCCCGATGGAAAACTCCATACCCTCTATTTCTAAAAAATATAATCTAGCTTCTGCTCTGGAGAATGTTCCTACTCGTAATACTCATCTATATTCTTCTCATTGTAGAGTCTACCTAGTCGTTAAGCATAATTTCAGGTGGCCTAAAGGCCTTGAGGTGGCTCGAAGGCCTTGAGGTGGCCCGAAGGCCTTGAGGTGGCCCAAAAGCCTTACTTGCCTGAAGGCCTTGGTAATAACAGTTTTTGAATCCTTATAAAAATTATATTTTACTTCATACAAAATTATATTATAATTTATATTCAATAAAAATTATTTGATAATATTATTTTATTAAAATATTATTTATTTCAAAAATCCATTAATTCATCAAAATAAATTCTTTAATTGAATTTGAATATTACCCAAAAATAAATTTTTGTTTTTATTAAATAAAAATAAAAATAATTATAAAGTAATAATAAAATGAAGATATATTAATTATTCTGTCAATATTAATATTATTAGGGTATTAATATATATCCCTTTAATACACTAGTGAATTCCTTAAGAGTAAGGTGTGCGATAATGAGACTTTCATGGGGTGGTTCGATGTACATGGTTTGAGCTGTGATCTTGATGAGCTTGAAATTATCCTACAAATGTTTTTTCTCATGATTAATTTGATGGATATTAGCTTGTGCTTAGTCAAGGTAAAATCACAATGATGTTATCTCCCTCATAACCTCCAACAAATGGGCTTCATAGGGTATGATCCTATTGGTTGAGGCCATCACTTCCTTTGTATGAGGCAATTAGATTTGTTAAAACCTTATATTTATAATAATCATGTGATCACTAATCAATGACTATATTATCAATGGTAATTATTATTAATGGTATTTTAAATCCTATAGAATATAAAACTGAAGAAGTTCATGTGTTTTCTATAATCATATTACATAATAATATATTTAACTAAATAACAAGAGAAATTTTATTTATAATAGTTTGGGTCGTTACAATCTCCCCCCGTAGGAAATTTCACCCTTGAAATTTCCTTTTTCCACACTAAAATAGATGAGGGTAACTCTATTTTATCACCTCCTCTAATTCCCACATCACCTATTTAAACTTTTGATTTCTCCACATCACTTTGACAAGGTGAATTGTCTTATTTTATAGAACTTTGTCTCTATGATCTAAGATATTAACCGGTTGATTCTCATAGGAAATGTCATTCTACAATGGTACCACCTCTATATTGAGTACATGTGAGGGGTCTAGTATGTACTTCCTCAATATTTATACAAGGAATACATCATATACTTGAGATAGGTTAGGTGAGAGTGAAAGTTGGCAGGCCAACACTCCAATGAAATCAAGGATCTCAAAGGGGCATATTTGTCATGGAATAAACTTTCCCTTATTACAAAATCTCATCACTTTATTCTATAGAGATATATGGAGGAATAAAATGTATCCAACATCAAATTCTAGGTCTCATTGATGATTTTCAGCATATTTATTCTATCGACTCTGAGCAGCCTTGATGTGCTACTAAATGGTCTTAACATTTTCGAACATTTCCTCAACCATTTCACAAAATAGAAGTTTTTGTTCCCCAACTTCATCCACACATGAAAGTGTTATGCACCTCTTCCCATAAAGGGATTCATAGGGATCCATTTTTATTCTTGAGTGTAAACTATTATTGTAAGAGAACTCGACCAGAGGAATATGTTGATCCCATCCACCTTTGAAGTCAATTAAGAATGATATAAACATTTCCTCAAGTATCAAGATAGTTTTCTCAGATTGATTATTAGTTTGGGGGTGATTATCCATTCTAAAGTTCAGCTCAGTTTTTGGATACTTTTCCAGAACATGGAGGTGAATCTCAGATCTTGATTGGATACAATCAATAATGGTACTCCATGCAACCTCACCACTTCTCTAATGTATATTCCTGCAATTTTATCTAGTGATAATTCCTATCAAATCACAATAAGTGTACAGTAGTTGTAAGATTATCCACCAAAACCCAGATAGTATTATTCCCTCTTGATGTCTTCAGAAGACCAATGACAATGTCTATGGTGATGTTTTCCTATTTCCATGTAGGTATGGGTAATGGTTGCATCATCCCCTTGGGGTTTTTCCTTTCCAACTTCATTTTCTAAAATAAAATACATCTTGATGTATACTTTGCGATATCTATCTTAATATTTTCCCACCAATAGTTCTCTTAGAGATCTATATACATCTTTGTGCTTTTAGGATGGATATAGAAAGTCAAACTATGTGCATTTTATAATAATTCCTTCTTTAGATTAGGATTTTATGGTACAAATTTCCATGAACCAAATACTAAAACTCCTTATTCATTAACATTGAACTTCAAGGATTTTATTTTCATTATAGTTTCCACTTTCTTCTGAATTCCCACATCATCTCTTTGAGCATCCTTTATCTTCTCCATAAGGGATGGTTGAGTAATCATTTATGAAAGTATTGATGATGTTTCTTCCTTTATGATTACCATGTACATCCTTTCCAAATCTAAGTAGATCAGATCCCTTTAAATTCTCATTAATTATACATTTTTTAGATATTTTCTACTTAGAGAATCTGCCATTTTATTCTCTTTCCTATGATGGTAGTGAATTGAGAAGTCATAGTCCTTGATGAGCTCTAACCATCTTCATTGGCACATATTCATCTATTTATGTGTAAATATATACTTGAGGATTCTATGATCTATATATATTTCACACTTCTCCCCAAAGAGACAATGTCTCCATATTTTCAACATGAAGATCACTGCAGTCAACTCTAGATCATGCATTAGATAGTTCAATTCATGAAATTTAAACTTACTTGAAGCATAGGCTTTCACCTTTTCATTCTGTATTAACACACAACCCAATCCCTTCTTTTAAGTATCACTGAATAGCATGAAAATCTCTCCACTTGTGGTTACTGTGAGCATATGTATAGTGATAAGCCTCATTTTAGATAATTGAATCTCTCTTCACATTCATCATTCTAAGAAAACTTGACTCCCTTCCTAGTTATATTTGTTAGAGGATTTGATAATCATAGGAATTTTCTCAAAAATGGGTGATAATACCCAGCTAATCCAAAGAAACTATGGATATTTGTCAAACATTTTGGCCTCAACCATCCTTTAATTACTTCTATTTTTTAAGGATCCATAAATATCCCATTTGTTATGATGATATTCCCCAATAATGAGAATTAATTCAACCAAAAAACACATTTTCGATACTTTTCATAAGGATTCTCCTTTCATAAGGTCTTGAGCATAGTTCTCAGATTATCTATATGATCTTCATTGTTTTTAGAGTATATTATAATATCATCTATAAAGACTAACACAAATTTGTTGATGTAATCTCTAAAGACTATATTCATCAGATCCATTAAGATTTATAGATCATTAGTGAGTTCTAATGGAATTACTATGAACTCATAGTGCCTGTAACTGTATGAAAAGTAGTCATGGGGACATCCTTTTTCTTTACCCTAACTTAGTAATACCCCAACCATAGATCCACCTTAGAGAAGTGTTGTTCTCCATGTAGCTGTTTGAACAACTCATCAATCTGTGGTAGAGGATACTTATTATTTATCATGATCTTTTTGATCTCACAATAATTAATGAAAAGATGAATTGACCAATCCTTCTTCTTGACAAAGAGGACTGGTGAATCCCATTGGTGAAGTACATGGGCGTATGAACCCTTTATCTAGATTCTCCCATAGTTGTTTCTTCAGCTCATAAATCTCCATAAAAACCATTTTATATGGATTCTTGTATAATGGTAATTCCTGAGGTATAATCTCAATTGAAAATTCAACCTCTCTTCTAAGAGGTAGACCATGAAATTCTCAAGAAATACATCAACATATTCCCTCACAATGGGAATCTCTTCAAGGATGATTCTTTCCTTAGACTCAATCATTTGGTCTAGATAGGATTTTTCAAAGGAAAATAATATTCACGCTTGAGATGATGGTGCTAAATAAGATTCATCCTCCTCCTTACATTTGTATAGAATCATAGGAAAATTCATGATATAGAGAGTTATTTCATTCTCATGACAATTGATGTTGGATCTATATAGGGAAAGCCAATACATGCTAAGAATTGCATAAAATTCCACAAAAGGGAGTATGAAAAAAGTCGCTAGGAAGTTCATCCCATAAATTTTTATAAGGGAGGAGTTATATACTTGGGATGTAATAATTGACCCATTTTCTATTTTCATCGAAAGATATACTTTCATGATTTGTGGTGGTGTTTGAATAGTTCTACTAAAATTTCATGATATGAAGGAATGTGTAGAACTAAAATAAAAAATCACATTCTCTATTCTTGAATGAATAAATAATATACCATTAAATACATCATTTTCTAGATCCACCTTAGTAATTATGATGGAAAAATCTCACCCTTTCTTCCTTAGAGGTCGTTGATTGTCTCTAAAAACCCTTGTCTTAGTGAATTGGTTTGAAAAGTGCCATGGTTCCTTGAATTTGAAGCAATGAACAATGCACTAAGGGTTGACTAGAGAATTCCTTTCCTCAATTACATTAGTGGTTTTCTCCTATTGGTAATCATTGGCTAGGTGCCCTTAATTCCCTAACCTAAATCATTTCCTCACCCCCTTAGGCAATTTTTGGGGTTCTTCTTTCAGCACCTTTGACAAGTGGGATGTTGAATTTTATTGGCACTGTTAGATTTCAACATCAGACCACTAGAAATAAAATCTACTTTCCACTTCTTATCCCCATGAAATATTTTAGATTATTCGATATCCATTTCGACTTTAAAGGAACATTGGACAATTTTATATTTGCTATCAAAGTCATAGTTCGCCAAGGATTTTCATAGACTAGGTTTAGCACACCAAAGAAGCAGTTAACCTTGCATTTGGTGATAATGAAAAAGATAGGGGCATATCATTCAAGTCTTGTGAAGTTTTCCTCATATTCCCTGATAGATTCATCATCTTTTTTTCTCTAGAGAAAGGAAATATCTTTCCATTTTAAGTTAGATAGTTCAAGGAAAATATTTATTGATTTTTTTCCAGAATTATTTCCACCCCATCGCTTTGATCTATTCCTAAGGCTTCATATTCTTTATCAATTTCCACCACTGATCAGATTAACCCTCCATATGATAAATAGATGGTAGAACCTTATCTTGCTCATAAAATTGAAGGATGGAGAATATATTCTCAATGGAGTTGATCCATTGTTCTGTAATTAAGGAATTAGATGATTCATTGAAAGTCAAAGGAATTTGTCACATGAAGGTCTTAATGATAGATTTTTCTCTCTTAGAGGGTTTTGAAAACTCTTCATGATCTAGGTTTCTATTCAAAACCTGATTCAAATTAGAGAGCATCATCATAAAGTTTGAAATTCCTACTCCCATCGGGCTAGGAATCTTGTTGGAGCAATCATCACATTTCCCTTCATATTGATTTTTAGCTGATTCCTCCACTACTAGAAATTAAGTCTATATCCATGGTTTGAAACCATGGATATAAGCCTAAAAACCATGGCTATAAGTTATATCCATAGTTTCAAGGACCGTGTCTGGTATTGGTGTGGCTATATGGAAAGACTTATAACCATAGTTTGAAACTGTGGCTAAAGCCCTATAGCCATAGTTTGAAACCGTGGAAGAACCTTAATCCACAATGAAACTATATCCATGACTTGAAACTGTGGCTATAGGACTATAGCCATGGTTCCAGACTGTGGTAATAGGCCTCTAGCCACGGTTTAAAACCGTGGAAATAGGCTTATAGCCACAGTTTAAAACTGTGTATAGAGGTCTTCCAATTTCATAAACACACACACACACACCCCACTCTCCCTGAAACCCCTCACTTCCCCCCTGGATAGACCCCACATCACACCCCCCATACACAACCCCACTCACCCCTGGACAGATCCCCTTGCACCCCCTGAACACCCCTCCCCCATAGACACCCCCTATACCCCCCTGGACACCCCTCCCCCCTGAACACCCCCACTGGACACCCCCCACAGGAAACCCCCTAGACACCCCCAAGAAACCCCTTGGACACCCCCACTAAACACCCCTAGAACACCCCTAGACACCCCACTGGACACCCCCTTGACACCCCCTAGACACCCCGCTTGGACACCCCCTGAACACCCCTCCCGCTAGACACCCCCTGGACACCCCCTAGACACCCTTGGATCCCCCTCGACACCCCCCCTGGACACCACCTAGACACCCCTGGACCCCCCCCCCCCCCCCCCCCCGTGGACACCCCATTCCCTCCTTGACACCCCTCTGGACATCCCCCACAGGACACCCCCTGGACCCCCTAGACGCCCCCCTGGACACCCCCTGGACAACCCCCATTGGCCCCCTAGACACCCCACTATACACCCCCCACTAGACACCCCTGGACACCCCCTGGACACCCCCATTAGACCCCCACCTAGACCACCCCTAGAATTCTCCCACTGGACCCCCTGGACTCCCCTTGGGCACCCCCACTGAACACCCCCTAGACACCCCTGGACCCCCCTAGACACCCCCCTGGACACCCCTCTCCCCTAGACACCCCCTGGACTCTCCGAGACACCATCCACTGGACACCCCCCACAGGACACCCCCTAGACCCCCCCCCCCCCCCTTGACACCCCCAGGACTCCCCCCACTAGACCCCCCAGACACCCCCGGACCCCCGGGATGCTAAACATCAGTGACCTATTAAACAACAATATAAAGTAGATGATCCTAACTGCTCAAATAACCTAACTCGATGAGATTAATATAATCGGATAACACCTTACAGAATCATGAAACTAGACCAATAGATATTTGGAATACATCCTCAACTATATATATCAAATCACTACATGTTGGAAATAAAAAAATACTCTACAGATCATACTTTATCAAGGACTATACTCCACTTGGTAATATCCTTACTCAAATGCTAATGGTTATACCCAAAATGATATTATGGGACTACAATTATCATATAGTGGAATTGGATGATTTTTCTCCCACCATTTGAGAGAACCATCAAGTTCACCTCCTAGAAGTATCAATTTTCTTGCGTATACTCACTAGATACGCTTAGAATGAGGGTTCTTTCATACCCCAGTCCCACATAGTGGAAACCAATGGTTCTCCCTTGAAAAATATTTCAAATTCACCAGAACCATCAAGTTCACCTCCTAGAAGTATCAATTTTCTTGCGTATACTCATTGGATACGCTTAGAATGAGGGTTCTTTCATACCCCAGTCCCACATAGTGGAAACCAATGGTTCTCCCTTGAAAAATATTTCAAATTCACCATTAAAAAGACAAAATTTTATACATTTGATACACCATCAACACGGGTAAGATAAAATTAACATTACTTGATTAGTTAGATAAAAATTTATAGTCCTTTGATCCACTCACCATAGATTGGGGTATCACTCACCACTACAATGGTTATTACCATATCAACCAAACTCGAATTCACACCACAATTCTCTCAGAAGGTATTTAATATTTATTAATGGTTATACAATTGGGTATCATCACCATGGAAATTGAATACCATAAAAGATATCATCCTTAATCAAGATCAAAATCACTTCATCCTTAACCATTACCTCCTGAATTTTATATTCACATCAATCCCGGTTGCAAGTTGTGGAAGAAAATCAATTGCATCAGCTATGTTTTGTTGTTTGTTATCTACATAGCATGCATCCCTATCTTGCATACCAATACATGTCATCAAAACAAACAAATTTTAGTGACTCAGGTTTTGGCCCTGTCAAACTTTTGAATATTCCTATGAATAATTCTAGAGTTAGGCGCGAAGACGTCGTGCGATTCCGAGGCCCAGTGTGCCCGGAATTAATTTTATAAAAATATTAAGTATTTATATACTATGCACAAGGTGATAATGAGTTATCTCTTAAACTGTAGCTCATATAGGATGTTCGAGGGCACAGTTGTGTCCGGAGTGTGCCATTTACCTTAGGCTGGGTGTAAAAGTAGCGGGTGCGGTCCTGCTGTGAGAGATGTCACCCAGAGGCAAAATCATCATTTTGAAATAATGACTTAGTGATTTTTATCACTGGCGTTCTTTTCGAATAACTTTCAAATGAAGTCTTGGAATAGGAATCCGAGATTTCCATTGAGTTCAAAATGGGGTGTTTTGCCTAGGCGTGATATAAAATAGACGGGCATAGAGGTTTCAGAATCTGCGCCTGTCGGCAGAGTCTCAAAGAGTTTATAAATTCCACTTAAGTGTGAAATTAAGGGGAAAAACCATTCCCCCTATCTCTCTCTAATGTTATTTGGCATTATTTTTCGTTCTTCACCTGATTGAGGAGAAAACTCCGATGGATCGAAGTGGGATCGCAGAGGGTGTGTCACCAACAATGAATGACCGGATTGAGGTAGGATTTTGGTTGATTTTACCCTCCTTCATCAATTTCTTGAGTTTTTGTCAAATCAATAATTTTAATTCTATAATTTTAGAATTTTTATGATGGACAAACGAACATGACCACCGTCTGAGTCCCGTTCTAAATCCCGTGTTCAACACGTTCTTCATCGTTCTTCGACCGAATTTTCAGATGAACCAAAACTCTTTGGGATATTTGATTGGGGGTAGGCATAGTGAAGGACTCATCCCGAGGATTACAAATCCACCTTTGGTTTTAAAATCAGGCCGTCAGAGTGGTTGTGGTGGACAAAAGAAGCCCTGGATCTAGTAATGGCGGTGGTCGGAGATCGGGGTGGTGCAGCGGTGGAGCCGGCCGGAGGCGTTTGTTGCGGCGCGGTAGGTTGAGGCGGAGCTTGGAGGGTTGGCGTGCGGCGACCGGCAGACGAGCGGAGTCCGAAGGGGTTCTAAAGCAGGCAGAGAGGTGGCGTCGGGTGCGGCCGGTGAGGTCGAAAGATTCGGGTGTGGCTGGAGCAGTGAGCTAGGGTGTGGCCAGGAGGAGGAGGCTGCGGCGTGGTGTAGCAGGGGACCGGAGGAGCCGGGCTATCCAGGCGGCAGAGTGAAAAGCCTAGGCGGCCGCAACGCGGGCAGACGGTGTCATAGAGGTGTTCCTGGCCAGTGGGGGGGGGGGGGGGGGGGTGTCGCCCTTGGCTTGTCAAGGTCGGGGGGAATCCTCGAGGTCAGCGCCTTAGGCAGAGCTGTGGACAAGGACCTGCATTCGACGGGTCCTGCTGGTGAGGCGCACGGACAAAGACCAGTCGCTCGAATGGTCTGTTTAGAGGAAACGGACCCTAGGGTCCGATGGTGTTGGGACGGGCCATGAATAGTGGGCTATGGTTAGCTGGGTCGGACCTCCGGTTGGGCCGCGGGCTGACGGTCTAGACCGGGCTGGTTGAGATGGACTGGCCCAGTTGGGCCCCGTTGTGTTCAAAGGGGCGTAACTTTTAAATGGCGCATCTGTTTGATGCGCTATCTGTGGCCATGGGTTCATGTCAGTGAGAAGGACTTTTTGATGTGGGTTTCGGGGTTTTTGAGTTCTGCACTCAAAGGTGGGTGACCCGAAAAGCTTTAATTTAATAATATTAAATTATTATTAAAGCTTGTGACGGATGTGCCTTGTGAGCCGGATGTTCGATTGATGCGCCATCAGCGGAAGAAAGATCCTTGTTCTCTTGTGGAATTTTTGAGATGCTCCTTTTTGTGTTCGGGCTGAAGATAGGTTGTGGGACCCATAGGGCCCGGTTTGCATGTTTTACAATGAAATGTCACTTTTTCATCCGACATCCGTTTGGAGTGTTTGAACACCCGTTTCTGTGTGTTTTTCCGAGGGGATTGCAACAATAAAATATTCCCACCTAAAGTTGGGTCAAGGTGTGAGACCCACGAGGCGGCTACTAGGCGTATGCTGAATTTTTACGACTTATGATTCGTAAGTCCATTCGGGGAAAATTAATAGCCTACCTTGCATTTTTTCCATGTAGATCATGATGGTGGCCTCAGTATAAGCCTAGGAGGTGTGCAATGTGGCGACGATGCCGGTCGCTTGGGTTAGAGACATTTGGAATAACAATGGTTGAGTGTACTCCCTTGGTTCGTTCTTATGAGGGTTTGTGGGGCATTAACACCTCAGTATAGGTTTGTGATCCCCTCGATTGGATGAATTTCTGTTAGAGTTGTGGCATCCCTCCAGCGGGTTCAGAATGGGATCATCTAGCTTCGCTTCCCTAGATCGGGTTCTTGGTATTGCTATGATCACTTATCCATGGGCGGAGATCCCCTATCTAGTAGGTTAATCCTATAGGGTTTTAGGCATCATCGATAATATGATACCCTATATTGTGGGACATGCATAGTAGGGTTGTGGCATCATTGGTTATAAGATCACCTACTCAGCATGTGGTTTATAGTAGGGTTATAACATCGTTGGTTATATGATCCCCTACTTAGATTATGGTTTCGGTAGGGTTGGTGCATCGTCAGTTCGATCCCCTACTTTGTGAGTTATACCAGATAGGGTTACAGTATTGTTGTGAACACCTTTACATGGGAAACGATCCTCTATCTGAGTGACGTGATCTGTGGAGCACCAGAATGGGTTGTGGTATCCCCCAACGGATCCTGGGAGTGATCCCCTATCTATGAGATCTACGAGTTACCAGAGTGGGTTTTTGTATCCCTTAGTGGACCTTAGGTGTGATCCCCTATATAAGGAGTTTGGTATTTCTGCTGTTTCAGCGTGAAGTTCTCAGTGATGATATATGATGAGCATATATCTCTCAGACAAGTGTCATCTAGGATGACAGAGCTCGTGGAGTGTGTTCTCCTAGTTATGTACCTGTCACGGGTTATGAGGTTGGAACCTCATGATGCGTGGTGCGTGTTTGAGTATATCTGGTTTTCTCATGGTATATGTATGGGTATATACCTGAGCGGATGTTCATGGTGTATGTATGGGAATACACCTGAGCCATGCTGACTAGTCATGTTTAGTCGAGGATGGTATCGAGGTGGAGTTTCTCTCTAGTTTGGGTTCCCTCTGATTGGGACGAGCTGACTGTTGCCTTTTAGTTGATCCCTTTTTTATTTTGGGGTTTTTGGGGTGCCTACTGGGTATTTTATATACTCACCCCTACACGAGATTTGCCCGCACATGTTTGTGTCTTGTGGATACCACATTCCTTTCGACAGAGTTTCAGGAGGACCTGGAGCAGGCAGAGCTTAGTGTGCACAACATACTGGGGGGTTTACTAGAGCTGTGATGAGGAGCTTACCAGCAGGTTCTTTTGGTGGTGTATTTCCTCCTTCTGAGTAGGTTGGACACTTTTGTAGTTTTCCTTTGGTGGGCCCTATTTTTCACTTTGTACTTCTGTTTCACTCTGGTTGTGGGTTAGATGTATGAATTCATTTCTTTACAGTTTTTATATATATCTCTTCACTATTTCTTAGAGGTGTATGTGGGTGCGTGTGTATAGGTACCTTAGGATAATGCCTCCCATGTGTGTGATATCCTACTCAGCGCTAGTCACCAGCCCCTGGCCTATTGGAGGCGGGCTTGGGGAGTCACGTCTCAAGCCCCGTTGGGTTGGGTTGTGACAGAGTGGTATCAGAGGAGGTTCCACCTTTGGGATCTCAAAGCATAGCTGGTCTAACTGTGAGTTTGGTTTGGGTTGCATAGTGGTAGTGTCAAGATGTTTCGAGTTCGACTTTTAGGCCAGGGACTCCAGTGTTGGTGCGGCGACCGACACATCCATTCACTAGGACTCTAATAACCTGCCTTTTGACTCAGGACATTTGGACACTAGTCACAGGGGAATAATGGTACATGCATCATATAAGACAAGGTTTTTGGGTTTCCTTTGTTTTCTTGAGTCAACTCTACAGATATACTCTTTTACTATGGTACATCTTGATTGTATTTCAAGATTACACCACGATGATAGCCAACGAGGGTTCCACAGTGGGATTGTAGTGACAATCCGCTCTGTGTAGAGGCTGTAGACTAGGGAAGGTTCTGAGGCTGCACCTATAGGTGGTACACCAGTTGAGCCACCACCTGTCAAGAAGCTGGTTGTGCCGGTAGTGAAGGATGAGGTTGCGCACAGGCTTAGTGCACTGCAGAAGTTCCAAAGGTAGCGATCTATGAGGTTTTGGGGTGATCCAGACCCTCAGGCAACTGATGAATGGCTTGAAGTAGTCACTCGAGTTTTTCGCCCGGTGAGGAAACCCCCAGATCAGATGGTGCTCCTAGCGGTGATCCTTATGCATGGTTCGTCAGGGCGATGGTGGAGTTTGGTGATGCAATACCAAGATGAGGAGATGCTCACGTGGTCAGAGTTTGAGCGACTCTTCAGGGAAGAGTTCTATCCAGTGATGCTGAGGTCTGTATGGATTCTGGAGCTTCTGCAGCTTCGACAGGAGGGCATGACTGTGTCAGAGTACTTTGTGAGGTTTACAGACCTATTGCGCTACTCCCTGGATATGGTTTGAGACATGTTCTTTAGGGATCGGACCTTCGAGTAGGGCCTATGTAGAGACATCCTGGAAGGTGTGGTTTCATTGTGTCTTCCCACCTATGCTGGAGTGTTGGAGCGAGACTTGGTGGTAGAGAGATTTATAGCTGAGCAGATTCAGCCAGTCAGTGTTGGGCGCGTGGAAGATGAGACATCGGTAACTAGTAGCCTACGGCAGTCACAAGGGTTTAGATGTGGCCAACGTTTTAGGATAGAGGATATGAGGCTTAGGGCTCACAGGGCTAGAAGGACAGTTTTGGTTAGCCACAGGAGAGGCGATGTTACACTTGTGACGGTTGGGGACATCTTGCTAGAGATTTTCCGACCCGTCATGCTGCTGAGAGGGAGCCGATCGATAGGCCGCCTTGGCAGTGGAAAAGTCTCGAGTTTGGAGGTCCGTAAGGTGGCGAATGTGGTGATGGATCTAGTGCAGTAGTGGGAGGTGGTAGGTGGTATTAGATTCCACTAACAGCACCCCCAGGTGGTCCACACCGAGCTCAGGGAGCTGGAGGGCGAGGGCGAGGACAACTGCATTCCCTAGAGGCTATTGATCCAGAGGCTGCACGGATGGATAGAGGTACACCTTGTGTCCTTTCTACCTTTTTCAGTAGTTTTGATAGACACTGTTTAGCGGTACTTTTCCCTTTCCGTTGCTTTCTCGAGTTTTGTTCAGGGCATTGGTAAGACCCTGTGTGAGCGTTGTTCGGCGTACTTCGAATGCGTGAAGAGGAGGGATCCTTCCCCCACCGAGATACATTTTTGTGACGCGATCAAAACCATGTGGGTGAGTCAGTGACGCCCAAAGAAGATAGTGTTGAGGTGTGGTGGATGAGTCTCTCTAACTTATGTGTTCGGACATGGGTGTTTGTTGGCGAACTCGCTGGCGTGGGAGACCTAGTTGAGATTCTAGTTTCTTTCCTTGTGCTTATGGGTTTTAGAGGATGAAAATTTATAAGGTTAGGAGGATGTAGAGACTCAGGTTTTGGCCACGTTATACTTTGGAATATTCCTATGAATAATTCCAGAGTTAGGCGCGAAGATGACGTGTGATTCTGGGGCCCGGTGTGCCCAGAATTAATTTTATGAAAATATTAAGTATTTATATACTATGCGCAAGGAAAGAATGAGTTATCTAGTAAATGGTATCTCGGATAGGAAGTTCAAGGGACCGGTTTTGTCTGGAGTGTGCCGTTTACCTTAGGCGGGGTGTAAAAGTTGTAGGCGCGGGCATGCTGTGAGAGATGTCACCCAGGGGAAAAATCATCATTTTGAAATAATGACTTAGTGATTTTTATCACTGGCATTCTTTTCGAATAAATTTCAAACTAAGTCTCAAAATGGGAATCCGAGACTTCCGTTGAGTTTTAAATGGGGTGTTTTTCCTAGACGTGATATAAAATAGGCAGGCATGGAGGTTTCAGAATCCGCGCCCGTCGGCAGAGTCTCAAGGAGTTTATAAATTCCACTTAAGTGTGGAATTAAGGGGAGAACCCATTTTCCCTTCTCTCTCTTTCTCTATCAAACATTATTTGGAGTTCTTTTCCATTCTTCTATGGATTGAGGAGGAAACTCTGGTGGATCGAAGTGGGATCACAGAGAGCGCGTCACCAATGACGAAAGACCAGATCGAGGTAGGCTTTCAGTTGATTTTACACTCCTTCGTCAATTTCTTGAGTTTTTTTTCAAATCCATAATTTTAATTATATAATTTGAGAATTGGCATGATGGCCAAATGAACACAGCCACCATCCGAGTCCCGTTCTAAATCCCGTGTTCGACGCGTTCTTCGTCGTCCTTAGACCTAATTTTCAGATGCACCAAAACTCCTTGGGATCATTGATCAGGGGAAGGTGCTGCAAAGGACTCATCCTAAGGATTCCAAATCCACCTTTGGTTTTGAAATCGGGATGCTGGAGCAGTTGTGGTAGACGAAAAGAGCCCCTGCTCCAGCAAGGGTGGTGGTCAGAGATTGGGGTGGCGCAGCGGTGGAGCCAGCCGAAGGTGTTTGTTGCGGCGCGGTAGGCCGAGGTGGATCTCGGAGGGTCGGCGTGCAGCTTCCGGTGGATGAGCAGAGTCCGAAGGGGTTCAGAATTAGGCGGATAGGCAGCGTCGGGTGTGGCCGGTGAGGAAGGCGGCCTCAGGTGTGGCTGGAGCAGCGATCTCAGGTGTGGCAGGGTGGAGGTGGCTACGGCGTGGCGTAGCAAGGGACCAGAGGAACTGGGCTGTCCATGCGGCGGAGCATGGAGCCCAGGCAGCAGTGGCATGGGCGACTAGTGTCGTGGTGGTGCACTCGACCAGTGGGGGGGGGGGTGTCGCCCTCGGTCTGTCGCGGTCGGGGGGAAGACCAAAACTCAACGCCTTGGGGGGAGCTGCAAACAAGGACCCGCGTTTAGAGGGTCCTGCTAGTACGGCATTCGGAAAAAGACCGGCCGCTCGGCTGGTCTGTTTGGGGGAACGAAACCCTAGGGTCCGATGGTGTTGGGACGGGCTGCGGCCTGTGGGCCGCAATGAGCTAGGATGGACTTACGGCTGGGCCACGGGCTGAGAGTCTGGATCGGGCCAGCCAAGATGGACCAGCCCAATTGGGCCCCTTGTGTTCAAAGGGGTGTAAATTTTAAACGGCATGTCCATTTTATGGTCTTCTACAGCCACAGGTTCGTGTCAGCGATACAAACTTTTTGAAGTGGGTTTTAGGGTTTTTGAGTTCTACACTTGAAGGTGGGTGACCCAAAACCCTTTAATTTAATAATATTAAATTATTATTAAAGCTTGTGATGGATGTGCCTCACGAGCTAGATGTCTGATTGATTCTCCATCAACGACAGCGTGATCTTAGTTCTCGTGTGGACTTTTTGAGATGCTCCTTTCAGTGTTCGGGTCGAAGACAGGGTGCGGCCCCCACAGGGCCCAGTTTCCACATTTTTCAATGAAATGCCACTTTTTTCACCTGACATCCATTTGGAGTGTTTGAACACTCATTTATGTGTGTTTTTATGAGGGGATTTCAATGGTGCAATATGACCACCTAAATTTGGGGTCGAGGCATGGGCCCCACGAGGCGGTTACCGGGCATATGCTGCATTTTTATGAATTATTCTTCATAAGTCCATTTAGGGAAAATCAATAGCCTACCTTGCATGTTTTTCCACATAGATCACGATGGGGGCCTCGGTATAGGCCTAGGAGTTGCGCAATGTGGTGACAATGCCGGTCTCTCGGGTTAGCGATGTTTGGACTAGTAGTGGTTGAGTGTACTCCCTTAGTTCGTTCATATGAGGGTTCGCGGGGCATTACTACCTCAGTATAGGTTTGTGATCCATTTGATAGGATGAATTTCTGTTAGAGTTGTGGCATCCCTCTGGCAGGTTCGGAGCAGGATCCTCTAGCTTCGCTTCCATAGATCGGGTTCTTGGTATCGCTGTGATTGCTTATCCACAGGCGACGATCCCCTATCTAGCTGGTTAATCCTGTAGTTTTTAAGGCATCATCGAGAATATGATCCCCTATATTGTGGACCATGCATAGTAGGGTTGTGACATAATTAGTTATATGATCCCCTACTCAGCATGTGGTTTATAGTATGGTTGAGACATCGTTGGTTATACGATCCCCTACTTAGCTTATTATTTCAGTAGGGTTGGTGCATCGTCAGTTCGATACCCTACTTCATGAGTTATACCAGATAGGGTTCTAGTATTGTCGTGACCACCTTTACATAGGAGACGATCCTCTATCTAAGTGACGTGATATGTGGAGCACCTGCTCAGGTTGAGGTATCCCCCAGCGAATCTTGGGAGTGATCCCATATCTGCGAGATCTACGAGTTACCAGAGTGGGTTTTTGTATCACCTAGTGGACCCTAGGTGTAATCCCCTATCTGAGGAGTTTGGTATTTATGATGTTTCTATGTGAGGTTCTCAGTGACGATATTTGATGAGTGTATATCTCTTGGACGAGTGTCATATGGGATGACAGAGGTCATGGAGTGTGTTCTCCTAGTTATGTACCTGTCACAAGTTATGAGGTCGGAACCTCATGAGGCTTGGTGCATGTTTGAGTATATCTGGTTTGATCATGGTATATGTATGGGTATATACCTTAGCGAATGTTCATGGTGTATATATGGGAATACACCTGAGCCTTTTTGACTAGTCGTGTTTAGCCGAGGATGGTCTCGAGGTGGAGTTTCTCTCTCGTTTGGGTTCCCTCTGGATGGGACAAGCTGATGTTTTCCTTTCAGTTGCTCCATTTTTATTTTGGGTTTTTTGGGGTTCCTACTGGGTATTTTATATACTCACCCCTATATGGGCTTTGCCTGCACATGTTTGTGTCTTGTGCAGACCACATTCCTTTCGATGGAGTTCCAAGAGGACCCAGAGAAGGCGGAGTTTAGTGTGCGCGACCGACCGAGGGGTTTACTGGAACTGTGCTAAGGAGCTTACCAAAAGGTGATTTTGGCCATGCACTTCTTCCTTCTGAGCAGTTTGGACGTTTTTGTAGTTTTCCTTTGGTGGGACCTATTTTTCCCTTTGTACTTCTGTTGCACTCTGGTTGTGGGTTAGATGTATGCATGCATTTCTTTCTAGTTTTTATATATATCTCTGCACTATTTCTTGGAGGTTTATGTGGGTGTGTGTGTATAGGTTCCTTAGGCTAATGCCTTCTATGTGTGTGATAGCCTACTTGGAGCTAGTTTCCAGCCCCTGACCTATTGGAGGCGGGTTTGGTTAGTCACAGCTCGAGCCCCATTGGTTCGGGTCGTGACACAAATGATCAAAAAGGAAAAGCCATCAGGAAGCCAAAAATAGGGAAATTAATTTGACATTACTATTTGAATATATTAAGAATTCTACAACCAGGGAGACCAATTTTTTCTATGACACCTCCACTGTGTCAGAGTTCAAATTCAAGTTTTTTCTCAATAGTATAACATTGCCTATCAAAAATTGCAATAAAGTAATTAAAATGAAAAAACGTAACATTTTCACCAAATGCAAGACTAGATCAACTCGATAGCAATATATTTATTTTCATATTCTTCTATATTAATATAATATGTTTGATCAGAGGACAATTTAAGAATAAAATTGTGGTTAATCATGTGGAAAACTACCGTATATCATGGGAGGAAAAGATAATGTCAAAAATAAAGTAATCATGCAATTAAGAATATATTTCAAATTATAAGAGAAATCAAGATCCCTATAAATGGATAAAGTAGGAGAGGAGGGGTTTATAGATGGCGAGGAGACCCCATGGACACCCCCTCCCCCCTAGACACCCTCCTCCTAGATATCCCCCTCCCCATACACCCCCACACCCCCACACCCCCACACCCCCACACCCCCTGCCCCCTGCACACTTCCCCCCACATTCCCTCATGGACAACCCCCCTCCCCCTACACCCCCACACCCCCCTTCACACTTACCACCTCCCCCTTTACCCCTCCTCCCTACAGAACCCCTTTCACCCTTCCTGGATAGCCCCCATCCCTCTTGGACACCCCCCTAGACAGACCCCCTACAAACCCCCCTTGAACCCCCCTGGATAGCCCCCCATCCCTTCGGGACACCCCCTGCCACTCCCCTCCTACAGACCCCCTTGCACCCCCTTCTTGGACAGCCCCCCACCCATCCTTGATAGACCCCCTCCTTGGACAGATCCCCCCTACACAACCCCCCCTATAGACCCCCTGGACAGCCCCCCATCCATCCTGGACACCCCCTAGACAGACCCCCACTACAGACCCCCCTGGACAGCCCCCATCACTCCTAGACACCCCTACCCCTCCCCCTGCACACCCCCAGACCCCCTTAGACCCCCTTTCTGGACAACCCCCACCCACCTAGGATAGAACTCCCTCCTCCCTATATAGACTCCCCCTACACAACCCCCTCCCACTATAGACCCCCCTAGGCACCCCATCCCTCCTGGACACCCCTTGGACAACCCCCCCCCCCTACAGACCCCCTTGCACCCCCTAGACAACCCCCATCCCTCTTGGACACCCCCTACCCCCCCCATAGACACCCCTTGTACCCCATTATAGACCCCCTTGCACCCCCTTCCTGGACAGACTCCCCCCTAGATAGATCCCACCTGTACAACCCCCTCCCCCCTACAGACCCCCTTACACCCCCTGGACAACCCCCTATCCCTCCTGGACACCCCCTGTATAGACCCCACCTTCTCAACCCCCTCCCCCTATAGACCCCCTTGTACCCCTTGGATAACCCCCCTCCTAGAAAACCCACATCCCCCTAAACACCCCCAGATATCTTCCCTTCCCCTCCCCCCTACAGACCCCCTTGCACCCCATGGATATCCCCCCTCCCTCCTGAACACACCCTAGACAACCCCCTACTAGACATCCCCCCCTGGACCCCCCATAAATCCCAAAATATCCCCCAAACTAGGAGAGAATTAAAATATGGAACCAAAACATTAAGGTAAAAAGAAGTTTGAAAACGGTATCATTCCTCTAAAAAGTAACAATATTCATCCCTTTTGAAAGAAAATTCAGTGTTCATTAATTCATGATTTCCGGTCAAACATGCAGAACAACAAGTAATGAAACTCTTTTTAGTAGGATAAAAGACAAATACAGTGAACATTTAAAATTAAAATCACCATTAAAATAGTTTTTATATTACCAATATACCCTAATTAATGAATATTTAACATATTTTCAAAAAAAAAAATCATAAAATATAAATTTCACAATAAAAATCATCATGCATTAAAACTCAACCCTCAAAATGTTTTACCATAAGCAAGAATATTTTCAATGACCATTATAAACATATTCAGTTCAATAACATCAACATGAAAAGTATTCAAAACTTTAAACACAAACACTCAACAAACATAACATCCTAAAATCAATAATTTCAAAAGATTTCTAATAAGTGACACCATGAATGAATTTTTCTAAACAAGTAAAAACCAAATTAAGCACTCTTCTATAATGATATGATGTAGTTTTATTCGTTTTAATGACACAATAATCCTATTATAGTTTTCACTCAACCTGGATATTTCCATTGAAGTACCTAAAAAGAAACAAAATCAACTTCATATTCAATCATTTAAGTTCAACAAAAATAAAACAAGGTCTATGGTGAGAAAGGAGTGGCCATGATGCTTCAATTCAAAGGTGTTTATTACAGTGCACTATGGGAAAGATGAATGTCATTTCCTATACTCAATCAGATACCAAGTAAAATATCCTAATAATTTATAAGAACAAAAATGTTTTGATCCAAATTTATTTATAGATTCTAAAAATCAAAATAATAACACATAAAATCGATAAATTTATGTGTAAATAATATAAAATAGTTAAACTTTTCTGAACACTCCCACTATCTCAAAACAAGAACACATAATACTTATACAATTTCTATAACCATCTACATAGTTTCTTCTAGTTTACTTCACTATAACTTAGTTCCACAATAACTCCCACACTTGTATTTCTTATGTTGTTTTATTTAGTCCTCACACATTACCAATAGTCACACACCATTATTTTCATTCTTCTATCATAAGTAAATTAAAATTTTGAAAATAAATAAGATTATAACTAAAGATATAACATAGGTAACTCCCATATAATATTTTACAAATAAAACTAAAAAAATGAAACTATAGAATTGGGAAAAATATATTTTATATAATATATAATTTCAAGTAGTATTAGTAAAACATTTCAAATAATAAAGGAAAATAAAATCTAAAACATTCTATATTTGATCATAAAAAGAATAATAAATTTTTTATATTTTATCATAAAATGAATGCTTAAAAAAGATATGGAATAAAGATAACTTCAATGGAAAGGTTGAGAACCTGTAACTACAAAACTATGAGGTCTTGTCCTGGAAAATCCCCTCTCCTAGGAATTATCCCTAACCCACGTCTTCAAAATCTACTCATTTTTCGTTTTTATTTTTTGCATCCTTCCCTATAAAAAATTATTCATCAAAACATTTTTAAAAAACTCAACCAAAGTCATTCACTCAGTGCCCTATGATGTAAGAGATAAGAAAGAGAACATTGTACTGCATGATTTTTCAACCTCTGTCCCAAGAAAGGGCTTCCATGTAAGAAAACCTGACCAATGATAAAAAACACTTCCAAATAAATAATTAAGCCCTAAAATTTCTTTAAATCCAAAAAATAAATTGCATATCAACCAAAATAAAGCACCATAAGAAAGGTCGCTTAAAATAAAATGAAATTAATATTGTTTAAAATATTTTACAATTGTTAATTTCACATCATTTTCAAGATACATAATAGATTTTGAAACAAATAAAATATTAGGTATATACTATATGGAAATATAAAAAAATTCTAGAGTGAATATTTATAAGTGAATATGTAATAAATAGTGTTCAATGTAATGGGGGGGGGTCAATAAGTGAGAAAATACAATTATTAATACATATGTTTTTTTAAACAATGTTCATGTATGTGTACATGTATAGGTAAATTCAAACAATGTATGCATACCACATGAAATTTATTAATTTGGAAGAGGCATGGGATGCGTGGGAGCTTGAAATTTCATACTACATACAGTTTACTATATTCTTATAGTTGTATATACCTTCAAAAAATGTATTCATACATTTTGAATGCATGTGTATCTAATTTAAAAAAAATTACATATTTTGTGTATGCTGCATAAACCTATAAACATACAAATGATGAGTCATAGTAGAACATATGTGATCATTAAATGTAATAGATGGGTCATAAACCAGTACACATACAATAGATGTTTCATAAACCTATACACATACAATAGATGCTGCATAAACCTATACACATACCGCAGGACATATGTGAGCATTAAATCAATAGAATAGTAGAAGATTCATTGTAGATTCTCTAAAGTTGAAGTGGTTAGAATGAATATGAAGGGGTTCAAATATGCATAACATATTAGTTACACCTTGAGTTTCTCAAGGACGTGACGAGTGGAAAATCTAAAAAATTTAGTAAATGAGGTCAAACACAAAACCACCAAATTGATCAAGTCAATTGAATAGTAACTCAATACCAAGAAAACATCTTCTGTGCATGCAGATAGTGAAGTTAATATGGTGGATTTAATGTGTAAAATATCAAAATGTAATGATTTTTCATTATTATGATAAAACATAGAAAATATTGATTCATAGGAGAAAGATAAATAATAAATAAAAACAAATATTGAAAATAGACACCAACATGTAAATGTCACTGAAAGTGGAGATTCATTTATTCATAAGTAGAAATGCATTAGACTCATTCATGGGCAAAACTCAAGGGTCTATACTAATCAAATGGTGATTTGTGGTAAAGATGTATGAAACATAATCCTGGGTTGTAATTGTTCTCTAATATTTCTAGTGTCTAAAGAATTCAATAGTTGATATTCTTCTTATATTAGAATATTGAACTGAAAATTAGAAATAGAATATTTAAAAATAGTGAATAGACTATGAATAAAATTAGATGAAATTAAAGGAAATAGAAAAACGATATTTACATTGAATCATTCCAACTAATTTGAATTTTGAAATATTATGGTTTAACCATAGATTCATTTTTCGGTTTAAACTGCAATTAAGTAAATGGAAGGCCACTTATAGAAACATATAAAATGTAAGACAAAGAATTTTATGAAATAATATAATAAAATATTCATTAAATGGATAAGTTAACTAAATTTCATGACATAGCATGTTATGAAATAATATCATAAAAAAAATTGAAGACAATTAATGAAGTATTTGTCATTACACATATAAAATGTAAAAAAATTACCATTTTTATGAAATTAAAACATATAACTACAATTTCGTCTAATGTATGAAGATTCATACCTTGTCCTTCAACTATAATAGCCTTTAGAAAATCATTTTATGCTAGAAGATAATCTACAGTGAAAACCATTGATGTTTTTCATGGTCTCTTAGATCCATAGATGTTGCAGATCAATGCTTGCAAGAAATCAGTAACTTCTAAAAGCAACACTTGAAAACATTTAGTAACTTCTGAAAGAAACACATGGATATAGAAGAATAAAAAATTTAAAGGGAACCAATGCTTTTAAGATATTGATCTTTAAAAGATAAACTAACTTCAAAGTAAAAGGTAAACCTTCGTGAATTTTTACTTAGCATAAATCACGCATTAAAAAAAGAAAACCATAAATCATGAAAAATACCAAGCACCACTAAATAAAAATTTCTAAGTCCCCAAGAAAGTTAGGATTCCTAATAAGATCACCCATAAACATAAATAACATAAAGATCTGTTCATGTGGTCATATTAGAATACTTAAAAAAAATAATAACATCAATAACTCACTTGCCACATAATCAGAACCAATCCAACAACAAAATGAAAGGAATAGATTTTTGAGTGTTCAATAAGAGAGTTACCAATCCAACATTTCTTCCTATGACACATACAATGTCAAATCCTACAAACAATTCGCTAACACCAATCAGAAATCAGCTTGACTCAAAATCAAAACCAACCATGTGGGATGAGAAAATAGAAAATAGCATGTCAAGTAGAGTACTGATTGTGAGGAATGGTACAAGAACCTTGGTTATTGTAGATAAAATTCCTAGTCATCCATTATAGTGCCTATAATATCATGGTTAATGATTTCTCCAAATGCATCTTTTGAAGCCATGAACTGTGAATAAATTACATAATAGGAGGTGGAACCAGTTTGGCCAAATCGTGCTATTTTAGCCTCTTAGTATACAAGACACCCAACTGATGGTGAACTAGAAAGAATTATTTTTAAGTAACTTCAAATGTTAAGTAATTTTTGATGAAAAAATCTTCCTATTTGCAATTGTCTCCAGAAAAACGTTTTTTATATTGCTCCGGTTTCTCAGGATTCTTGCACCATTATTTTCCCTAATAGATTAGGATATTTAGTTATTCTCAATATTTGCATCATATACATCATATAATCCCTTAAATAAGATAAATATAAACTAATTAATTGAACAAAGGAAGAATGAATCCCAAGATTTACTTTAATTATTATGATATCTAGACCATGCAAAAATGCATGAAAAAAACTGAGGAACTCCAAACCAATCTTAATTTTTCTATTATGAGAGAAAACGAGTGGATACCTAGAAAAGTTCATAGTTGAGCCGCTTGAGCATAACATTGTGTGAACCATATTTTGAAATTATGGTTCCTTTAATATCTTCCAATGCATCCCTAAAATACACTTCCTATAGTACATGCTCAATGTCCGGATGCTTTGACCTGAAGTCCTTGCAAGCCTTTAAGATGGTATTGAGCCCGCTTTGACTACCACAAGAAAACACATAAACAGAAATATAAAATATAGGAATGGAAACAAAAGAAAGAAAAAAACAATTAATTTTTAGGGAAGAAGAGTGTGAAAGAGGGTGTGAGAAGAGAACAAATAAGGTGAGGGTGAATGGATCGTGAAGGGGTGATTGAAACAAAATGAAGGAGAGGTTGACAAGATGAAACCTAGGATGGCATAACATTGAAGTGGTGGGTATGAACAGGGGAGTATGAATGGAGATTTGAAGAAACCAAACCTGTATAGTAATGAATGATGTGGAATCGAAGTATTTAGTTCAAAATAGTGGCGATTAATGGAGAACATGCAAGCCAACGATCGATTTTAGTTTTTTGTTTTAGGGTTTTCGGGGTATCGGATTGGTGGAGGGTTTCGTGTGGTAATCATAATTGGATGGGATGGGTGTGCCGGAGCCATGATGATGGGGATGTTGGCTGGGTGCACCGGAGTCATGATGGAGGGGAGGTGGGTTGGGTGCGCCAGATCCACAATGGAGGGGAGGAGGGCTGGGTGCATTGAGATGGGTGTGCCAGATCTGCGATGAAACCACGATAGAGGGGAGGAGGATCGAGAGGAGGGGGAGGGAGAATAACAGGGGTGGGAGGGGAAAGAATCATGAGGGATTGAAGAATTGTGAGGGAGAGTGAGGATTAATCGTGAGGGGAGAAGGGTAGGGCCACGATTTTCATTACGGATGTGGTTTTAGGATAGATATAGCCATAAATTTTATTATGTGTGGATATAAATCTGTGTCTATAGACCAATTTTCTAGTAGTCCTCATATTTCTGGCCATTTTATAGAATAAAATGAGAATTATGGATGATTATTTTTAAACTATAAAACACAAAAAGAGGAATCCAATGAAATTAAAAATTATATGTATTTAATTTACTTATAAATTTCAAGGATTCAATATATGTTATCCATGATCTATTTATTAACATAGAAACTTATGGGGATTTTTCATTCCCTTAATAATGGTTTGTAATGATATTATTAATTTACAAAATAATATCTTCCAGGAGTGTCAAACTTGGTGTACATTAAGGTTCGTTGTCATGTTCCAGGTTACACTGAGTCAAGCCTGACACACCTTGTCATAGTTGTTACCCCTAGGTATATGTGTGAAGGAACCATGTCCACTTGTAATATCCAGACATGGATGTATTTTCTTGATAATCCACTTACACTATACTTAAAAAATAGGGATGTTTTATTATAGTTAGTTTTATCCCTAAGGCTTTCACTAGAGTTTTCTAATCATAATCCCAAAACAACTAAACCTTTCCTCCAATACCAAATATAACAACCCTTCTCTTTATTGAAAATTAATACATGATTTGTTATATAAAATCACACTTAATACAAACCATATGACTAAGATGTCTAGTTTATTTTTAAATTAGGTACATTGCTTAAAAATTTAAAATAGGAAAAAAGATCATCTTTATTGAAAACTTCCTTAACATTCTCACACTTAAAACTGCATGGGATAACTGGGGGACATACATAAGAAATGGGTGAGCTATAAAGACCAATAAGGGAATAAACATGGCATAACCTAAAGATAATAACACATGTTATATAATAGTCATATCAATGGGTTATAAAATGAGTAGTAAACATAAACATAAACAATGAGACATGATATAACATGATATCCATAAAAGAAACATGTGAAATGTGGAAACAACTTAAAAAACTACATCATAAACATAGGTCAAGGATAACTTTCAAGACATCATGATGAAAAAAGAAATATAATGTAATCAGGTTCACTCCCTATCCCAACATGACGTCACATGAGACTAAACATTACCCAATGCATTAGAGTGCTATATATTTTCAGCCGCACCTGTCACTCTCATTTCATTATCTTGCTTAAGTGTGACACATAGATCATACATCGTGGATTCATTCATCATCATATTTTATTCAAAAATAAAGGAGTGTTGAATACATAAATTTAAGTCCCATTTAAAATAACTATAAGTGTATAGAGGTGAACACCTTTGTTAGGAAATGGATATGGTATTCACTACACAATTGTTTTGGAATGGGAAATTGTAGTGAAATTTCGGTAGCATAACTATGTCACATAAAAATTCATATAATGGGTTGATGAGAGAGAAAATGGTATATAATAATTTTTACATAAAATGGTAAGTAATAGGGATATGGAAAGATATATCCCAACATTTGGAATTGGAAATAGAAGGCATAAAACAATAAATAAACTTGAATAAAGAAGAAAAAAGAAAGAACCCTTACCTTGAGAGTATGAAACCAAAATCTTGAAGGGTCTTCTTGAGAGCTTGGGAGAACCTTGGGAGGATTATAAAGATGTGAGGATAGATTAAGGACTTTATACAAGTATTTTTAGTGAATAGAAATGGGATCTTCTGTGGGTTTATATAGGAAATGAGTGGGGAATTCTGTATCATTTTTTTAAAAGGTTGGGGTCGAAGCCTCAATTTATTATTAAAGAAAATACCTCTTTAGACCGGGTAGAGGGAGACCCATTACATAGCCCAAAGGCCTAAGTCCAAGTGGCCTGGATACAAGTCTTAAAAGCCCATTTTTTGGCCCAAAGGACCCCTCGATGAACAGTACCGCTACAGTACCGCGCTACTACAGTACTGCCATTGCTACAGTACCTACTACAGTCCCTCCACCACTAAAGTGCCGTCGCTGCTACAATCCACTGCTGCTACAGTCTACTATAGTTCCCCCTGCTATTGTACTGCTACTTTCCCAGAAATTCACCCCTACCCTGATTTAATCATGGGTCTTTTAGACTCTATATAATAAAATAATTAGAAACAAAAAACTTCCCATGGATTTTCATATGGTTTCTACAAAATTGGTGTGGTTTTAATTATTTTATTTGGAAAAGGGCCGAACTTATTAAAATATTACCATTTCTTATGTGGAGGTGAGTCATACTTTTAAAGAAATGATTTTAAAACCTTAAAATATATTAATGGTTTTAGAGGATTCATAAAGGCCTTATAAAATTAATAAAATAAGTATAAAATCATATTATCTTAAATGAAAAATATATATTTTATCTTGTATACACATTATAGTATTTATTACATAATTCTGGGTCATTATGATGTCATAATAAACACTATATATTTATACAGTATTTATTATTTACTCAAAAATTTGACCATCTGAGAAAATTATGAAAAATTAACTGTTGGATAATTTCAACATTATGATTCCAAAAACAATATTTATTTTATCAAAATAATTTTCTAAATATGTACATTCTCAATTTTAAAATAATATTCATCATTTATTGAGAAATGTTGGGTTTTTTTGATGATAACGGTTTTTTGAACCTGTAAGAACCCGGATCTTCATTTTAGGTACGCATTTCCTTTTTCTGGTGTTTTTAAGAAAAATGGAGTTTCTGGAAAATTTTGAAGTACACGCCATGTACTTTCTGAGTACACGCCGTGTACTCTGTTCCCGCTCGAAGCCGTGTGCTGGCCGTGTCTGGGCCACACACACAGTGTGTAGGGGTGACGTGGAGGCTGAATTTGGTGGAGTACGAAAAAGACCCAGTACACGCCGTGTACTTTAAAAGTACACATCATTAAATGGACCGGGGTCGTGCCTGACGCACAGAAAGGGCTTCTTCTAGGTTCTGTTCATCCGAGAGCATCGAGGATCCGCGGATCTTCGACGAGCCCCCGCCTCCCCATCCGTTCTCCAATTCGACCATGGTCGATTGCGTTGGAAGCACAATGGTGAGTTCTTCCTTCTTCTGGAGCCTTGTTTTCCAATTCTTCCTCCTTCTCAAGTTATATAAGGGTGAAAATTTTGTACGTTTTCTCAGATCTACATCGTTATAAGGAGAATTTTTCGTCGTGGTTCATGTATATCGATCTCCTAGGATCGAGGTGGGTGGTTTGTTCCTTTCTGTAGAAAGACTTTGAGTATTTTGTGCAAATTATACCAATACCCTTGAACAGGGTATTGCGTGTTACCTGTTTTTCCCCTGTTGTTTACCTTATTTGCTTGATTGCTTGAGTAGAGGTCATTGCTTGTAAATTGGATAATTTATACTGTGTTCTTTTTCTTTTCCTTGCATGTTTTGCTTTTAGGCGTTTTTCCAGTTGCCATGCCTAGTTGTAGGATAGTGGAACTGTTGCTTTGTTATGTTATTGAGCCTTAGAATGATATCCATATAGTTCTCAAGGTTCACTTGGATGATGCACATGCACTGAGCATGTTTTATTTCCGCACAGGACTATGAGAACCTAGTGTAGTAAACCATAGGGAGAATGAACATAAGAGCTTCTCCAGAGTGTCTTTTTAATACGATGTGAGACCACAGGGGGAATTGACGATGAGTGCTTCCTCAGAGAGTCTGTAGTTCCTCGACGTGGGCGATAGTGGGAATGAGACTTTGAGTGCTTCCCTAGAGATCATTTAGTACGATACAAGACTATAGGAGGAATTGATGGTGAGTGCTTCCTCAGAGAGTATATTTTAGCTGAACCAGAGGGGTGAGACTGTGTGTGCCTTATAGAGGGTTTCTAGTTCTTATAGGTTAAACCATAGGGGTTAGGCTGTGAGTGCTACCCAGAGGGTTACTTGTTTTCTTCTTGTTGTTGGATGTTTACTTGTGTACTTTATATGTTAGAACTATGGATTTTAGCTGTTGTGTGATTTTCTGTTTACTGCTTCCTGCACTTTTACTTGCCTTGTATTCATTGACTGTTAGACACAAATCTTTGGGTGATTGCCTACTATGATTATATCTCACAACCTGTTTGGTCTATGATTTGTGCCCAAGAAGACTATGTTGCTGCAGGTATAGATAAGGGCAAGCACCCTTCTACTTCAGGTTCTTGATTGCACTGGAGCTGGAGAGCATGGGACCGAGCCGAGGCTTGCGATGCTGAGGAGTTTATCATCAGTTTTTCTTTTTCTGTTGCTTTAGTACTTGTGTTCAGTTGTATTTCAGCATATTTTTGTGTTTGCTGATTTCCTTAGATACTTGTACCTGCTGCATCATTATCATCATTCATATATATATGCATTGCTTCCGCTGTTTGGTTTCAGTTGTTATGCATGTTGTTACTACTTCTGCTGTTGATTGTTGTTTTCCATACCTTGTATACCTTACCAAATGAGGGAATAGTTTCCCCAATAACTTACCAAGGCCCTCGCTTCTAGTCGGCAGCCTATGGTGTTTGGTGAAATGCGCTTGAGGTCATGTGGTGAACCGGGTACGGGGTACCAATGGAGGGGATCCAGATTCGGGTCGTTAAAAAGTGGTATTAGATGAGTTATTTTCTCTTGCTTTATTGTTTGGAGACTTTAGCCAGGGATAAGACGGATTTGTTACTTGGTATTAAGCTGTTCTCGGGAGTAGCTAACCCGTGTATAGGGAAAATCCATACTACCTCGTTGATTTCAGTTTCTGGTTTTGAGATTTTATGGTTGATCTAATTTCACCTAGAGTGATTCACATGACTTGTGTTGTTATTGTTTTGATACTTCGGTTCTATTCTGTTGCAACCCGATGAGATGAGGGTAGGCCATCTCATGCATTATATAGGAACTTGTTAGAAATCACATGCTATGCATTCTTACCATGCCATCTAGGATGCATTAGCAATTGCATGCTGTTGTGATAGAATTTGTGTAGATTATGCATGCTGTTGTGATAGATGCTTGATAGAATATCTGTTGTTATGTTAGAGGACTATTTGTTTTGTTCTTTTCTTAAAATGAACGCCAAATTGTGGTTCTTGAGGTGTTATGGTCCCTCATTAATTGAAACTTGGTGGATCATGAGCCTGTTTTCTCTTGTATATGACTGTGGGAGATGCTAGCCTTTGATTTGTGGGGAGTATGGGCCCTCACAGATCGTAATTTGGTACCTCTTTGCCTTGTTTTCAGTGTTTCTGGTATTCTATGCAATTTTTGAGCTACTGCCTAGAAAAACCCAGAATACACGACGTGTAATTTTCAGATACACACCGTGTAGTTCTCAGGCCATGTCACTGAACGTGTGAGCAGAAACATAGTGTCATGAAAGTAACTTCCGGAACACGCTGTGTATGGTAGGTACACGCCGTGTAAGTTCGGAGCCGTGTACCCGGGCGTGTCACTAAAAACACGGGTCGGGGAAGCTCAAGTAGAACATGCCATGTCTATAGGGAACACACCGTGTAGTCCTGTCCAGGTACTCGACCATGTCACGAACAACACGGGCCGACATTACCTTCTTTTCCACACGCCGTGTTGTTTTCGGAATAAACCATGTAGTCTTATTCAGGTTCCTGGCCGTGTCATGAACAACATGGGACGATGTATCCTTCACCTACACATGCTGTGTTTGTTTGGAACACGGTGTGTAAGGTTCATCCATATAGATGGCTGTGTGTTTAACAACACGGGCCTCCGAAGCCTTGTCTAGTACACGCCGTGTTTGTTTCGAACACGCCGTGTAGTCTCGGGTTAAGCCGAACCGTGTGGGTTAGCCATGTAAAGAGACTCAGGCAGGGGAATTGTTTTCAAGTACACACCGTGTGTTGGGTCAACATGCCGTGTAGTTTGAGGTGTACACAACTTGTAGGGAAGGAGCACACGCCCATGTCAGTGGCTTAATAAGAAACGTCGTGTAGTTTTTATACACGCCATGTAGTCATGTTTTGTAAACCTGTGTGTTTTTCTTCCCCTGTTCCCGTTTTTTACTCTTGTGTTCTCTGTCCTTGTTTTTCTGATCTAAGGTGTACTTTTTATCTTTCAGAGCTATGCCTCTGAGACATCCTCAGGTTCTAGGTCTGTCGTCAGGCAGTGATCAGACGCCAGATATGGCTGATCAGGGACTTCCTGCCGATCCTCCAGTCGGGCCAGCCTTGGCACCGACTGTTATACCAGCTGTAGGCGCCGATTCACAGTTTAGGGAAGGTTTTATGAGGATAATGCAGACATTTTAGGGAGCACCGCCTCATACATCGACTATGGTAGACTTGACGTGGGGTTTTCAGCAGCATAATCCTCCTACATTCTCGGGGGAAGAAGGACCTCAGGCTATAGAGTCATGGCTGGAAGCCATGCTGACTATCTTCGAGAATTTGGAGACACCACCAGAGAGGCGGGTCAATATCGCTACCTAAATGCTCCGAGACTCCGCCAAGAGGTTGTGGGACGTGATCTCATAGGTGGGTCATCAGCAGGTTGTGGCTTGGGAGGAGTTCCATCACGTGTTCTACGACTACTTCTACCCAGAGACCTTGAGGGCCGATCGAGCCTGGGAGTTCATGAGCTTAGATCAGGATACTCTTTTGGTCAGGGAGTATTCCTCTCATTTCAACGAGATGCAGCATTTCACACCCTTCTGGGATGGGAGTGGGGTGTTATTAGAAAGGAAGTTTGAGGATGGTCTCAGGTGGGAGATCCACTCGCAGGTGAATATCTTCCAGTTGACTTCCATCACTTCCATCGTCAACCAGGAACTGATTGCGGAGCGCAATCTGAGAGACTCCAGAGCTGCGAGCCAGGGTGGTTCTGCTTCCAGTGCTAGTTTTTCGCTAGATGAAAGCAAGTAGTGCTGTAGAGAGTCTACGCGCGGTGATTCGAGGAAGCGAGATGCATCGTCAGGTAGCCAGGTGATATGTTACAAGTGTGGCCGGTCTGGGCACATGAGGCCGCAGTGCCAGAGGGACCCCATGGAGTGCCAATCTTGCGGAAAGATGGGTCACCTTTAGCGTTTCTGCCAGGTTTTTTCACCAGAAGCTGGTGACTGGGGTTCTTCCATGACTCCTCGTTCAGGAGAAGCACCACCAGTTTCTCACCAGTCAGGGAACTGGAGTTCTTACGGCCATTTGGGCCGAGGTGGAGGTTGAGGCCGTGGTGGTCATCCACCAGTCCCTCAGCACCAGTAGGGAGGTTCAACTCAGAGTGGTCAACCAGGGGCGTAGGGCCGTAGTGCATGCTAGTCTTTTTCCATGGAGTAGACCTATCAGGAGCAGGATCTCGACCCTTCTATAGTTCAAGGTACGATATTAGTAGCCTCAGTTTTATCTGTAGCCCTTTTTGATACTGGTGCTACGCATAACTTTATCTCTGTTACTATTGTGGAGAGCCTTGGGCTCTGCATCTTTTCTTCTGCCGACTCGTTGACACTAGACACACCTTTGGGGATGAGGAAATCTAGTGTACGCCGGTGTAGAGAGTTCCCTCTCGAGGTTTCAAGGTATCGTTTATTATGGGATCTCTATGTCCTAGAGATGACATGCTATGATGTCATCCTCAGGATGGACTAGTTGGTTCCATTCCAAGTAGTCGTTGACTGTTATCGCCACAGAGTGAGTTTCGTTCTGCTAGAGGGAGAGTATTTTCTTTATAGAGGTGAGTGGGATGTTCAGGCGAGTCGATAAAGACTTGAGCATCATGGGCTAGGAAGGGTGATAGCCCATATTGCTAGTCTTTATCTGGACGATCAGGGGACTTCATAGCTGGACTTTCCTCCAGTGGTGGATCGTTTCAGGGACATCCTTCCAGAGGACTTTTAGGGTTTACCTCCAGAGCGTGAGGTAGACTTTTCTATTGAGCTCGTGCCAGGGGCAGAACCGGTGTCCATTCCTCCTTATAGGATGGCTACAACCGAGTTGTAAGAGCTCAAGAAGCTGTTGGAGGATTTGCAGTCAAAGGGGTTTATCTAACCCAATACTTCTCCTTGGGGTTCGCCTGTCCTATTTGCGAAGAAGGTAGACGGTACCCTTTGGCTTTGTGTGGATTATCGGAGTCTGAACCAGTTGACGGTCAAGAACCGATATCCCTTGCCGAGGATCGATGACCTCTTTGATCAGCTTCGAGGTGCCCGGGTATTCTCGAAGATCGACCTGAGGTCCGATTATCATCAGTTGCGCGTTAGACCATCATATATACCTCTGACAGCCTTCAAGAGAAGGTATGGTCTTTACGAGTATACAGTCATGCCGTTCGGTCTCACAAATGCTTCTGTAGTTTTCATGGAACTGATGAACTGAGTGTTCCATCCTTACTTGGACTCCTTCATTGTGGTCTTTGTGGATGATATCTTGGTGTACTCTCACACTCGACACGACCATGACACACATCTTGAGATCGTTCTGAGTACACAGAGAGAGCATCGACTTTTTGCTAAACTCTCGAAGTGCCACTTCTGGATGGATCAAATTCACTTCTTGGGACACATCATCTCAGAGGAAGGAGTATCAGTGGACCCAGAGAAAGTGAGAGTTGTAGTTTCCTGGGAGCATCCGAAGAACGTATTTGTGGTACAGAGTTTCCTAGGGCTGGCCGGATACTACAGACATTTTATTCAAGACTTTTCTCATCTAGCATCACCATTGACAGGTCTGACCAAGTAGGGGGCACAATTATTATGGTCAGATTCTTGTGAGTTAGCCTTTCAGGAGCTGAAAGGGAGGTTGACGTCAGCACCGATACTAGTCTTGCTAGATCCAGGCAAGAGCTACACTGTTTACTATGATGCTTCAAGTATCGGGCTGGGAGCTGTGCTTATGCAGGGAGATGGAGTCGTTGCGTATGGGTCTCGGCAGTTGAGGCCACATGAGAGGAACTACCCTATGCATGATCTGGAGTTGGCAGCTATTGTTCATGACTTACGCTGTTGGAGACACTATCTGATGGGGGAGCACTTTGTGGTCTTCACTGACCACAAGATCCTCAAGTATATCTTCACTCAGCGTGATCTGAATCTGAGGCAGTGTAGGTGGTTCGAGTATCTTCCATATTTTGATTTCTAGCTTGCCTATATATCGAGAAAGGGAAACGTAGTGGCAGATGCGTTGAGTAGGAGAACTTGGTTCAGGTAGTTCAGGAGGCCAGTAGTGAGTGGCAGCTTATGGCTCTGTTCTTTGAGATGCATCTGGAGGTGCACGACAGATAGGGACAGACCTTCCTATCTTCTGTAGCTGTTACCTCTACACTACTTGATCGAGTACGGATGAGGTAACTATCAGAATCAGAAGGCTTAGTCCTACGGGAGAGTGTGTCAGGAGAGGAACCTCTTCCTAGATGGACAGTGATCGAGGATGAGATCTTGTGTTTCCAGGGACGCATATGGTTTCCAGCAGACATACATGAGGAGCTGATGCGGGATTTTCATTCCTCTATTTGGGAAGTTCATCATGGCGTCACCAAGATGTATCAGGACCTTCATCGCCAGTACTGGTGTCCAGGTATGAAGAAAGATGTTGCTAGATTTGTCATGAGATGTTCTACTTTTTAGCAGGTGAAAGTAGAGCATCAGTGACCAATGGGGATTTTGCAGTAGTTACCCATTCCGGAGTGGTAGTGGAATGATGTTGCGATGGACTTCGTGACAGGGTTTCCGAGATCGCCTCGGGGAAACGATGCTGTTTGGGTTGTTGTTGACAGGCTCAGGAAGGTTGACCACTTCTTGCTGATCAAGGAGACCTTCAGTGTCGATGATCTGGGACGAATTTACATCAGAGAGATCATTCATCTACATGGATTTCCAGACTCCATTATTTCAGAAAGGGATGCGTGCTTCACCTCTCGGTTCTAGCAGGGACTTCAGAAGGCCTTGGGTACATAGGTACTTCTGAGTACGTCATACCATCCCCAGACTGATGGACAGTCCGAGCGCATGATCCAGGTGCTTGAGGATATGCTCCGAGCTTGCATCCTAGACTTTGGAAGTTCTTGGGAGAATCATATTCCTCTGGTGGAGTTTGCCTCCAACAAAAGTTTCTAGGTGACCATTCAGATGGCACCATACAAGGCCTTGTACGGTAGGCCATGCCGATCACCCTTATGCTGGCTGGAGGCAGGAGAGGCAGCTCTGCTGGGACCTCGTCTGGTTCATGAGACTTCAGAGCAGATAGAGTTGATTCGTAAGAGGATGGCTACAACACAATCTCGACAGAAGTCTTATGCTGATCAGTGGAGAGGACCTCTGGAGTTTGAGGTCGAGGATCAGGTATTTCTGCATGTCACACTGAGGTTGGGACACAATAGGATTCAGAGACAGGGTAAGATTTCACAGCGGTACGTCAGGCCGTTTGAGGTCTTGGAGAGAGTGGGGCCGGTCACCTATCAGTTGCAGCTACCTCAGAGGTACCGGCCCATGCATGACATCTTCCACATCTCTCAGCTCCAACGTTACTTTTCAGACCCATCTCATGTCTTTCAGCCTGAGGAAGTTGATATTGAAGCGGATACATTGTTCGAGGAGCATCATATCTAGATTTTCGATCGCAGTATGAAGGTTCTCTATGGGAGTTTTGTTCCTCTAGTATGGGTGCTATGGAAGCAAGGGCGAGTACAGGACGATACCTGGGAGAGGGAGGCCGATGTACGATCACAATGGATGGAGCTGTTCGGGGTTTCTTCTTCTACGCCTCGTTAGAGAAATTCAGGGATGAATTTCTTTAAGGGGGGAAGTTTGTAAGAACTCGGATCTTTGTTTCAGGTAAGACTTTCCTTATTCTAGAGTTTTTAAAAAAAATGGAGTTTCTGGAAAATTTTGAAGTACACACCATGTACTTTTTGAGCACACGCCATATACTCTGTTCCTGATCGAAGCCGTGTACTGGCCATGTCCGGGCCACACACATGGTGTGTAGGGGTGACGTGGAGGCTGAATTTGGTGGATTATGGGAAAGACCCAGTACACGCCGTGTACTCTAAAAGTACACGACGTGTACTTTTCTTTTTTTCATTAAACGGAACGGGGTCGCACCTAACGCACAGAAAGAGCTTCTACTAGGTTCTGTTCATCCGAGAGCACTGAGGATCTGCAGATCTTCGATGAGCCCTCGCCTCCCCGTCCGTTCTCCGATTCGAGCATGGTCGATTGCGTTGGAAGTGCAGCGGTGATTTCTTCCTTCTGCTTGAGCCTTGTATTCCCATTCTTCCTCCTTCTCAAGTTATCTAGGGGTGAAAGTTTTGTGCATTTTCTCAGATCTATGTCGTTATAAGGAGAATATGTCATCATAGTTCACGTATATCAATCTCCTAGGATCGAGGTAGGTGGTTTGTGCCTTTCTGTAGAAAGTATTTGAGTATTTTGTGCAAATTAAACCAATACCTTTTAATGGGGTATTGCGTGTTACCTGTTTTCCCCTGTTGTTTTCCTGCTTTGATTGATTGCTTGAGTAGAGGTCATTGCTTGTAAATTGGATAATTTATACTATGTTCTTGTTCTTTTCCTTCCATGTTTTTCTTTTAGGAATTTTTCTAGTTGACATGCCTAGTTGTAGGATAGTGGAACTATTGCTTTGTTATGCTGCTAAGCCTTAGAATGATAGCCAAGTAGTTATTAAGGTTTACTTGGACGATGCACGCACACTGAGCATGTTTTATTTCTGCACAGGACTATGGGAACCTAGTGTAGTAGACCATAGGAAGAATGGACGTAAGGGATTCCCCAGAGTGTCTTTTTAATACGATGCGAGACCATATGGGGAATGGACGATGAGTGCTTCCTTAGAGAGTCTGTAGTTCCTTGACGTGGGACACAGGGGGAATTAGATGTTGAGTGCTTCCCTAGAGAGCCTTTAGTATGATACGAGACTATAGGGGGAATTGACGGTGAGTGCTTCCTCAGAGAGTCTATTATTAGCTGAACTAGAGGGGTGAGACTGTGTGTGCCTCCTAGAGGGTTGATAGTTCTTATAGGTTGAACCATAGGGGTTAGGTTTTGAGAGCTACCCAGAGGGTTACCTATTTTCTTCTTGTTGTTGGCTGTTTACTTGTGTACTTTATATGTTAGAACTGTGGATTGTAGCTGTTGTGTGATTTTTTGTTTACTGCTTCCTGCACTTTTACCTGCCTTGTAGTCATTGACTGTTAGACACAAATCATTGGGTGATTGCCTACTGGGATTGTATCTCACACCCTGTTTGGGTCCTGATTTGGGCCCAAGAAGACTATGTTGCTGTAGGTATAGATAAGAGCAAGTGCCCTTCTACTTCAGGTTCTTGATTGCACTAGAACTGGAGAGCATGGGACCAGCCGAGGATAGCGATGCTCAGGAGTTGCTCATCTGTTTTTATTTTGCTGTTACTTTAGTACTTGTGTTCAGTTGTATTTCATCACATTGTTGTGTTTTCTTATTTCCTTAGATACTTGTACCTACTACATTATTATCATCATTACTATATATATACATTACTTTTGCTGTTTGGTTTCAGTTGTTATGCATGTTGTTACTGCTTCTGCTGTTGATTGTTGTTTTCCTTACCTTTTATACCTTACCAAATGAGGGCATAGTTTCCCAGATAACTTACCAAGGCCCTCACTACTAGTCGGTAGCCTCTAGCATTTTGGGGAAATGTGCTTGGGGTTAAGTGGCGAACCGGGTACGGGGTACCGGTGGAGGGGCTCCGGATTCGGGTCGTTACAGAACCCTTATTAAAATTATATTTTAATTCATAAAAATTATATGATCATTTATATTCAATAAAAGATATTTAATAATAATATTTTATTAAAATATTTTTTTAAAAATACATTAATTCATCAAAATAAATTCCTTACTTAAATTTTAATATTACCCAAAAATATAATTTTTATTTTATTGAATAAAAATAAAAATCATTTTTTAAGTAACAATAAAATTAAAATATATTAATTATTCTATAAAGATTTATATTATTAGGTCTTGATACATATCAATTTAATACACTAATGAACGACCTAAGATTAAGGTGCGCGATGATTAGAATTTCATGGGGTGGTTTGGCGTACATGGTTTGGGCCATGATTTCGATGATCTTGAACTTCTACCATAAATGGTTTTTCTCATGCTTAAGTTGTTGGATCTCAACTTGGGATTGGTCAAGGGAAAATCCCAACAATTCTATCTTCCTTGTAAACTCTGATAAATAGGATTCATTGGATACTATTCTATTATTTGAGGCCATCACATCTTTTTTCTGAGTCAATTGGATTTTTTAAAACCCTATATTTATACTAATCATGTGATCACCATTCAATGGATATATTCTCAATGGTAATGATGATAAATAGTGTTTTTAAATCTAATAAAATATAAATCTGAATAAGTTTTTGTGTTTTCTATAACCATATTAAATTATGATACATTTATTTAAATCACAAGAGGAATTTTATTTATAATAGTTTAGATCATTAAATTTCATATGTGAATTAGAAGATATAGATACCAATGAAACTAAATCCATATTATGCCTATCATATCCAAGAGTTAATTCTATCAAAAATCCATTTGGAGGTAGAATTCCAATTTTCTCAGATATATTCAAAATAAGACTAGTCTAGTTTTCCCCAACCTTGGGGATAATATTAAGATCATATCTTATATGAGAATCCATATTATGAGAAATATGATGAATACTGTCATAAAAAAACTAGAGGAAAAATAAATAAATTTGACCGTGACACTATGGCTAGGGTCAACTTCAAGCTTGAATAATCAGAAACACTTATAAAAGATAGAGAAAGTATATAAAAAACCTCTTGATCCACCATATCCTCAAAAATCATACATATACATTGTACATATGAAAGAAATTGATATTAAGGCCTATGACGCTATTTATATATCTAATATCACTAGATCTAACCAAATGGAGGAAGAAACAACACTCTATTAGTTAAAGAGGACATTACCTCAAGAAATATCATAATCTTTTGAATAAAACACAAAATCCAAGGCATCTCAGCCAGGCCCAGAATCATCAGAAGAAGATGATATTAATACCATATAAGAATACGAACTATTGTAGTTCTATCTTAATCAATCTTTTTCATAGAATTCATATAATTTTATTGTTGAGAAATAAAAAATAAATGAATTATCCAAACCTCCAAAACATAATAAATTTATCCAAAAGGATTATTCTTATAAATATCTAGTTTTTCAAAAAACTCTTCCAAAGATTGACATAGAATATTGTTTGAAATAAAATATAGTGGTTGAATCTCAGGGAATCATGCTATAGACCATTCCGAACTACTAATCAAGAAACCTTTTTCACATCAATGGTTAGTAATCCCATTAATATTCATATTTTTCTTGTTAATGTGATTAAACAATGAATTTTTGGTTTTGACATATCGAAAAGAGACCTTCTAATTGGTTTTGATATACTTCACTCACTAAATAGGTTCTAATGAAATAATAAAGGACTTAAGAATAATAATCATATATCATCTAGGAAAATTATTCTGAATCTTTATCCAATTGAGGTTTTGGGATCCATCAGAGATGGCATGATCATGATATCCCATGTAGAATCATATTTAGATTTCCTTAAGAAATGTGATACTCCTTTATGGGAAAATACTAAATTATTTTTCACCATTCCTTTAAAAATTAATAAAAATGTTAATCCTAGATTGGGAGTCACAAAATTATAAATCTAGATCTTCTTAAAATCGCTCTCCAATAATTTTTAATCTTCAAGAACAAGGTCTTACTAAAGAAAAAAAATCCTAATTGTCTTGTACATAATTCTATGTATATAATCGATTAGAACAAGTAAAGGGTAAGCCCCGACTAGTGATCAACCACCATCCCCTCAATAATTTCCTTGAATATGGTAAGTTTCCTCTGCTAAAATAGGAAAATATTTTCCAAAATATTTCCCAATTCCATGTTTTCTCAAAGTTTTATCTCATGGAAGGTTTTTGAGAACTTGGAATAAATAAATAATACAAAAACAAGACAAAATTTTTTATTCCAATACAACAATTACAATAGAATATATTACCTTTTAGTTTCAAAACTACCCAATATTTATTCTATAGGGATATGTCAAGAATCATTAAACCCATCATAAAAAATTGATTTATTTACATTGATAATATACCATTATTTTATCATGATATTTACCCTCAATATATTCCACTGGTAAAGTTATAGAGACTCATACAAGAATATGGAGTCATGATATCTAAAAAAATTTTGATTGGATAAACATAAATTGATTATCTTGGTATTCACATCTCACACAGTTTTCAATATCCGCAAACCCCCATTGCTATCCAACTTGATAATTTCCCAGATTAAGAGCTTTCATTCAAGAAAATACAAATTTTTTGAGGATTTTTATTTACAAGGATGAATTCATTCATTACCTTTCATGATACCATATTATTCTCTCTAACTAATTGGGAAAGAATGATAGTCCTTGGAGTAAACAATGAACAAAATCATTACAATGCTTAAAGAATATCTCAAAGTACTTACCACCTTTGAAGATACCAAGGTCGAGTAAGAGGATCCCACAAACAGATGCTATTGATATATATTGGGGTACTATTTTATTAAAAAAATACCAAAAGGGGAAATGACATATTTGTGGATATAAGGGTAGATATTTTAAATATGGAGTGCTTTATTACCATTCAACATACAATTTAATCCTTATAGTCAAAATATGGATTGAAAAGTTCTAGATTCATCTCATCAAACAAGACTTATTAATTGAAATGGACATGTTTTCTTTCTCATGAATGCTTTAGTTCAAGTAGATAGTGGGGCCACAACCCAAAATTATGAGATGGTCAAACCAATTTTCCCAATAGAAGTTTAAAGCTTGACACATTAATGAAAAAAGTAATTTTCTACCTAAATTCTTATAAATAACTCAAATAACTATTATAGAAGTTTTTCCTATATTCTACACTCTAGAACCATTATTATTGCCACACTTAGCATAGAACACCATCCTGTATGATATTCAAATCACTCAAGAAAACCATAATGTTCTATAATTCTAGAAAATTTACATCAGTAGATGTTGTATTGAGGATGGTCCCCTTATTAGGGTTTCTTTTCAAACAGTTTATCCTTTACTAACAATCATAAGGAATCATTCATACCATTTCTTTAATTTTATAAAAGAATCATTCCCTATCCTATAGTATTTATATGAACTTTATATAGTTGGTATTAACATTTAGTTAGGATAACTTCTTCGCTATTTGGACCATTTCTAGTTGAACCAAGTGTAGAAAAGTTTTATACAACTATATAAATAGATTAATACATTTAAAACCATATAATATTAACAACATATTATCCAACCAAATTCTTGTCTTATTTTAGGTAACACAATTCAATATGTCCTCCTCATATTCTCAAATGAAAGGTGACACTTTTTCAAAGTAGTTAATACCCTTACAGTTAAGAGAATTTATCTTTCTTATCTCTTGAATTTCTGTATATGGGAAAAATGGGGATGGAGATTTTTTCTTATGAATGGATTAATATGTGGGTTGTTAATCATCTTGATCTAGGTGAAATACCACACTAACTCCTCGATCCTGATGGATTAACATAGAATAATCTAGTTACTTATCCCAAATATTATATTTAGGGTATTAAATAATAGTTCAGGAAATATTATCACAATTGAGAGAAACCTCCTTAAAAAATCATAATATGAAGGAGATCTCCTATATCTCCTACTCAGAAGAGTAATATTTTGGTTATTAAGATAACCATTTTTTTTATTAGGGGAGAAACATATAAACATGTTCTTAACCTTTTCGATCAGGGGAGAGTTTGTAGACCATTTGACGTGCATAATTTGAGTGGACTCTCCAGTGAGATAAATGTGATCTATTATATTAGAGTAATAATTGTTATGGGATGGAAGAAATAAGAAAATTCATATCAAGGAAGTTACACAGTATCTTTCCAGTAGTAGATAGAGTGACCATACAAATGAGCATTATGTCAGAGTCATAGAGATGTTTTTTAAGAAGTACCATGCATAGAATTTTGGTGTCATTACAATGGATCATTTAATCTAAAACATATTCAATAAAGTATATGGACCATGAAATAAATGGATTATCATGACAATTTTATATTTAAAACCATAGGAATCTCCATTATATAAACTTTTGGTGATTTTATGCTTGATAAAGTATATTGGGACATATTTATAGTTCTGTGTCATAAAAGCCTTTGATAAATATACTTTATCATAAGTTGTGGACACCAATTTTTTATTTGGAATTGAGTAAAGTATTGAGGTCCATGTTAAGGGATAAGGTAGGGACACATATCACTTTTCTATAGGCACATATTATTTCATCCTTATGATTATGTTAGTTTGAATTGAACATGTGTGGATTTAAATATTGTAACTTGAGTAGAGGAGGGACTAAAACTTTGGGAGAGGAATAATTATAATATTTATTCCATTAATCTAGGACTAGTGCCTCATTTTATTAACCTATCCATTCTTCATGTTCATTTTAGATAGGCCCGTGACCTACAGGTCCCTAATGATGTACTTCAGTTTGTATATATAACCCCCTTCTTATTTATACCCTCCTTTTGGTTGTATCACCAGTATCTGATCCATGATTACAACATAAAATTTCATACAATCCCACTAAAGTAATTAAAAAATAGATATACCGTTGATATCTCTACACTAGGTTAACAGAGAGTATGCTCTGTGGTTGCCTCTTTCTGAGGAACCTCCACATCAAAAATCTTGAGACTAGAAGTTCTTTTGGATGAATTTACTTTGTTATTTTTGTGTGAACAATGATAGTATTGTATCTTGTTTGTAATATTGGGGTTAATTCAATCATTTCCATCCATGAGGTGGCTAGGAGTGTTACAAGTATTCAAGACCTATCACTTTTTTGAGTTTGAATTCTTGTAGTGGGAAATGTTGCATATTGAGTTAGCTGTGGTTGGCGTTTATGTCATTTGAATTACTTAAATATTCAAATAATTCATTCCAAATAGGATTATATTATTAAGATAAGAGAATCCAAAAAAGTCCTGAAATAACATCTTCTTTCCCAATCTTTTTCTCTTCATCACATTCGAGGTAATTTATTATGACCCTTTACTCCATTTAAGCTTCCAACAAGTCAAAATTGTGTGCTACTGCCAAAGTGGTAGGTACTTCATCTACCCATGGAATATCATAAATTTTATATTGTCTATTCATCTCTCTTATCACTTTCTAAATATTCCTTAGATGATTTTATTCCATCCCAGTTTTCTCAATGTTGTGACTATGATTACCCATACTATCCTTACATCCATGTTATCCATGATCATGGATGAAATAGAAAGAATGGTTCTAAGGGTGAGAAACATAAAAATTAATCCTCTCATTCATTTGGTTTGGGCACTTATATATCTCAATATCCTCATGATTGAAAATATTCCTCATTAAAGGCATATACAAATTCCACAGGTAGATATGAATACACTTTGATGTAGCAACTTGTACATGTGAATCAAAAGCTATAGATACCAATAAAAAACATCTATATGATGTCTATCAGTTCTAGGAGTTGATTATATCAATAATACACTTATAGGAAGAGCTTGAATTTTCTTTAAAGATATAAAAAATAAGTCTAGTTTAGTTTTTCCCAACATTGTTGGGACTTTCAAGATCATATCTTACATAAGAAACCATATTTTGAGAAATATGATAAAGTCTATCATCAATAAAAAATGGAGGAAAATGAAGAATGATGACCTTAAAATTATGTCCAAGTTCAAATCCAAGGTTGAATACTTTGAAGCACTCATTAAATATAGAGTTAAGAATCTGAAAAACCTTCTAATTCACTAGATCCTCAATGATCATACACATGATCAGTAAAGATCAAAGAGATTCATATTAAGGAATTTGATACTACCTATGTATGTAATATCTCTTGATCTAACCCAATAAAGGATGAAGAAAAACTCTATGATATGAAGAGTCCATTACCTCAGTAAATCTCATAATCCATTGATGAAAAAAAAAATACACGATATCTCAGCTTTAACCAAGAACATTAAAAGAAGAAAATATTACTACCATATATAAATAACATATGATGTGGTTTTATCTTAATAAATGTTTTTCATAAGGTTTATGTTATTTTATTATTGAGAAAGAGGAAACATAGGCATTATCTGAATCTCCAAAAAATAATGAAGGTATCCAAAAGGTTTATTCTTATAAAGCTATAGTCTGTAAAAACACTCTTCAAAAGTTTGAAATAAGATATCATTTCAAATAAAATACCAAGGTTGACTCCCAACCATTACCTTTTGAGAATATTTACATTTAACCTTAAAAATGGGATAATCCTATCCTAGTGGTGGTGTTTTTTAATACATAAACTACATCAATAACCATGAAACACAATATTCTCCCTAAAAATCCCTATAAATCAAGGTAAAAACTATTCCAAGTTGTTAATGGAGAATTGTTTGTCATATCAATGATTAGTAAACCCATTTATATTCTTCTTTTTTCCTATATATGCGACTAAACAATGAATTTATTGTTATAAACTACAAAAAAATACCTCATTGGTTTTGATATACTCCACTCTTCAGAGAGGGTCTCAAGGAATAAAAAAATCCTTAATCATGGGAATTATCCCTTACCTCAAAAAAGATTTTGAATATTTATCAAATTAAGTTTTTAGGATCCATTATATATGACATGATCAAGAGATCATGTGTATAATCACATACATATTTCATCAAGAAATGTGATCATCCTACATGAAAAATTCATAGCTTCTTTGTCAACCTTTTCTTAAAAATTAATGAAGATTCTAATCCTATAAAGGTGATTAAAAACTGTATGAATCTAGATATTATTAAACCTACACTCAGGAAGTTTACAAACTTCAAGAAAAAGGTCTTATTGAATCAAAATAGTCCCAATGGGCTTGATAAGTATTTTATCTTAAAAAGCGATCCAAACAATTTAGGAGGAAAGCTTTTAATTATGATCAGATACCAACCCCTCATTAATTTCCTTAAAGATGATAAGTTTCATTTTCCAAAATGGGAAACACATTTTCAAAAGATTCACCAAGCCTAAGTTTTCTTGAAGTTTGATCTTAAGGTGGGTTTCTATAAAACTTTAATAAATAAGGAAGATAGACATAAGACATCATTTTGTGTTCCAGGAAAACACTTCCACTAGAATATATTACCTTTCAGCCTCAAAATAACCCCATTATTATTCAAGAAGTCTGTATCCAGAATCTTTGAACCCATTATAGAAAATATTACCTTGATTATATTAACAATATAAGTTTGTTTTCTCTTGATATTGTCTCTCACTCTATTCTATAGGTAAAGTTATACGGATTCATCCAAGAATATGGAGTCATTATCTCTAAAAAAAGATATTGGATGAATAGAAAGAAATTGATTTTTTTGGTATACACATCTCACAAGGTCAGTACTACATGCAACCCCACATTGTTATCCAACTTAAAAATTTTCCTGATCAAGACATTTCATGAAAAAAATATAACATTATTTGGGTATTTTTAATTAAATAATTGAATTCATTCATCAACTTATAAGATACCATAATATAATTTCTGAATAGTTGAGAAATAATGATCCTACTTGGAGTACACAATGAAAAAAGATGTAAGAGGATTGAAGAAATTTTCAAAGCCCCTACCAACTTTGAACATACCTTGATCAAGTAAGTGGATCCTATAAATAGAAGCTAATGATCTATATTGGGGATATTTTTTATTAGAATAAGATCAAAAGGGGAAAATATATATCTATTCATATAAGGGTGTAACTTTTAAATATGGAGATCTTAATTGGTATTCAACATAAAAGGAAATACTTGTAATCAAAATATGGATTGAAAATTTATAGATGCATCTTATCAGATAAGACTTATTAATTGAAATAGACTTGTCTTCTTTCCCTCAGACGCTTCAGTTCATGAAAAAGGTGGCACCAAAACCATAAATTATTAGATAATCAAATTGGTTTTCCTAATGATTGATTGAATTTAGACACATAAAAGGAAACATTAATTTTCTACATGAATTCCTATCAAGATCTCAAAAAAACCATCCCCATGGTTTTCCTTGTATTCCACACTCTAGAACCACTATTGTTACCACACTCTTCCTAGGAAAACATCATACATGATATTCACATCACTCAGGATCCCTATAATCTTTTATAATTCCATAAAATTTACATATGTAGATATTTTCATGAGGATGGTCCACTCATTGGGATTCCTTTTCAACCAGTTTATACTTTCCTAACAATCACAAGGACTCATTCATATTAATTATTTATTTTTTTTGAAAATAATGATTCCTTGTCCAATGGTAATTATCTAAAATTTATATAGTTGGTATCATATTTTATCAAGGACCATTTATTCACAATTTGAACCATTTTTAGCTAAACTAAGTGTGGAAAAGGTAACTGCAACTATAAAAATGTCTTAATCTATTCAAATCCATAAAATATTAGCAACAAGATATCCGACCAAATTCTTGACTGGATAAATTTAATAGAATTAAATATTTCTTCTCAAATTATAGGTGATATATTTTCAAATCTGGTGGTATAATTATAGTCAAAATAATATATCATTATTCTCTTCAGTATTTCTACATATGTGAACAAAGGGGGATGGAGAAATTTATTTACAAAAGGATTACTATGTGGTGTATTAATCATATTGATCCAATTTAAATAACACACCAAATATTTGATGTTTATGTAGTATCATGGAATAATTTAGTTACCTATCATAAATATTACATTTGGTATATTCAATTATGCATCAAGAAATATTATCACAGCTGACAGAAACCACTAGACAGAGATAATCATATCAAGGAGCGCTCCTTCAGATCACCCTTAAAAGTGTAATATTTTGGTTAACAAGATGAACCTTTTTTGATTAGGGTGAAGATGACATAAACATGTTCTTAAACTTTTTATTAGGGGGAGAGATTGGAAGACCATTGTATATGAATAATTTGAGTGGACCCTCTAGTGAGAAAATTTTTCTCTATTTCTTTAGAGTTATAATTATTGTGGTATGATAAAAAGAAGAAGATTCTTATCAGTGGAAGCTATGTATTGACTTTTTTGAGGTACACATGGAAACTATCTAGTGGATCATTATGTCAGAGTAATGGATATTCTTTTTATAAAAGTAGTATGCAAGTACACCTGGTGGAATTCTAGTATAGAATCACACATGTGACATCTTAAATAATGTATGTAGACCAAGAAGGTGATGGAGCATTGAAAAAGTGTTAGTATGTGAACCACAAGAATCAAATTTATGTAAAGTTATGGTTTCTATCATGCATGATAAAGTATATCAGGATAGGTGTGTGGTGGAATTTCATATAATATTTTGATAAATCTATTTTATCAAAATAAATGTCCACTGATGTTTACTTTGGAATTGAGTAAATTAGTCTAGACCATGTGAAGAGATAAGGTTGGGACACATGGAACTTTACCATTATACCTTAGGATTGTGACCTTATGATCTTAGCTATTTGATTTGACCTTATGTGAATATAAATATTATAAACCAAGTAAAGGAGGGACTCTACCTTTGGGAGAGGAATCCTTATGATCTTTATTCCATCAATGTAATAGTAGTGCCTCATTTGATTCATATCCATGTTATTCATATTTTTCATTATTCTAAATAGGACCATAAACCACAAGTCTCTAAATCTATACTTCCATTTATGCATATAACTTCCTATATTCATGAACCTATTTTATGGTTATATCACTAGAGTTTAGAAGACCATTTCATGGGAAAAATTTGAGTGGACCCTCTAGTGAGAAAAATGTGATCTATTCCATCAGTGTTATAATTTTTATGGTGTGATATAAATAAGAAGATATATATTGGGGAATCCATGTGGAAGCTATCCCGTGGTACACATAGCATCTATCCAGTGGAGCATCATGTCAGAGTCATGGAGATGATTTTCAAGGAACCATAATATAAAAATGCATGGTGGCATTCCAATTTAGCATTGCATCTAATATATCTTTAATAAATTATGTGGACTAGGAATACAATGGAGAATCATGGTAGTGCCAGTATGAGAATAACATAAACAATATTTATGTAAAATTGTGGTCATTATCATCCCTAATAAAGTATCCCTTAATAGGTGTGCAGTGGTGTGTTGTGTAATATTTTTATAAAGATACTTTATCAAAAGTAGTGACCAGTAGTGTTTTATTTGGTGTTGAGTAAAATAGTTAGTCAATGTGAATGGATAAAGTTGGGAAATATGGAACTATTCCATTGTCCCTTAGGATTGTGACCCTACCACATCTTCTGTTTGATTTGTCCCAATAAGAATTTAAATATTGTAACTTGATCAGAGGAGGGAATACACCTTTGGAAGAGGAATCCTTATAAAATTTGTTCCATAAATCTAAGATTAGTGCCTAATTTTATTCATCCCTCTATTATTTGTGTTTTTTATTATTCTAGACATACCCATAACCCATATTTCTTTAAAAATGTACTTTAATTTATGCACATAACCTTCTTCTAGGTTGTACCTCCTTTGTGGTTGTATCCCTAGTATCCGAGCCTTGGTTACAACATAAACTTTCATTACTTCCCAAAAAATGTATATACTTCCAGCTATTCCTATGATATCTATATACTTGGTTGATATAGAGTATGATTTGAGGTTTATTATCTATGAGAAAATTTTCTTCAGAAATATTGAGACTAAAATTTCTTCTAGATGATTTTTCTTTGTGATTTATTTTTGAGTGATGTTAGGATTGTATCTAGGTTGTAATATGGGGTTTAATTATGTTATTTCCATCCATGAGGTGACCAAGAGTGTGATATGTGTTCAATACCTATCTCTTGTCTGAGTATAAATTCTTATAGTGGATAAAATTTCATGTTGAGTTAGCTATGGTAGGTTTTGATGTTATTGGAATTAATTGAAGTTGGAAAGAAGTTGTTCTAGATAAGATTAGCTTAGTAAGTCAATAAAATCCCTGTAAAAGTTATAAAGGGGCCTCTTCTTTCACATTCCATTCATTTTCATCATTTTTTGGGATATAATTTGTGATCATATACCACTTTTACATTTCCAAAAAACATATATCAGAAGTTTTTAAATGGTGTGTTGCTTCCAAAGTGGGAGGCACTTCATCTACCCGGGGAAGATATTTACTTTTCTACCATATATTTCTCTCTCTAATCACCTTTTAAATATTACTCAGAGGATTTAATTCTATTTAGTTTTCTAAAATATGTTCCAATGACTACCTATACCATCATTAAGTCAATGTTCTACATAACTATAAAATAAATGGAAAGAAAGGATCTATAGGATAGAAACATAGACATTCATCTTCTTGATCTTCTGGTTCGATTACTTATCTATCTATATATCCTCCTGATTGAAAGTCCATCTCAATAAAGGGATTTTAGATTACACAGATATATATGAGTATTCTTTCATGTAACAACTTGTATATATAAATCAGAAGTTGTAGATACTGATGAAATAGAATTCATATGATGTCTATTAGGTCTAGGTGTTGATTTTGTCAAAAATCCATTTGGAGGTAGAACTCTAGTTTTCTAAAAGATATCCAAAATAAACAATCTAGTTTTTCCAAACCTTATAGAAAATATCAAGATCATATCTTATATAAGAAACCATATTATGAGAAATTTTATGAATAATTTCATAAAAAACAAACTAGAGGATGAATGAATAATTTTTACCTTGACATTATGTCCAAGGTTGAATATAAGCTTGAATAATTGGAAACACTCTTAAAAGATAGAGTGATGTAGATGAAAAAACCTCCCGATCCACTAGATCCTCAAGGATCAAACACATTCTCTATTGTAATTGAAGAAATTTATATTAAGGCACACGATACTTCTTATGTATCTCATATAACTAGTTCTATCCCAATGGAGGAATAAGCAACACCTCGTGAGCTAAAAAGTCCATTACCTCAAGAAATATTATCATCCTTTGAAGAAAACCTAAAATACAAGGCATCTCAATTTGACCCAAAAGAACCTAAAGAAGAATATATTAATTTAATATATGAACAATATATAATGTAGTTATATCTTGATCAATCTTTTAAATAAGGTTCATATGATTATAGCATTGAAAAAGAGACAACTAAGCAATTATCCTAATCTCCAAAACATAATCAAGGTATAAAAAATGGACGATTATTGGAAAACACTGGTTTTTAAAAAATAATATTCTATTTTTTTACATAGGATATTGTTTCAAAGAAAATAATGGGGATGAATATCAACCATTAACTTTGAGAAAGATCTACATTTACCCTTCTGGATGGGATAACCCTATCCCATTTGTGGAGTTTTTTGATATCAAAGCTACATCAACAATCATGAAGCCAAAGATTTTCCCTAAAACTTGTTATGAACCCTCCCTCCAAAGGTACCTGTCCTGGGTTAGAAATGAATAAAGTGAGATAATAACCCCCCGAGTCTCACCACCAGTAGGCCCAAGGTTGGTGACTAGCACTGAGGGTATAAAAACATCACAATATAGGAGGCATTACCCTCTATAAGAAAACAATATCAGGAGATATAATGAATTAACCACAAAAAAATCTATGAAATAATATAAAATAAATCCAACCATCCCACAAGGCATGTATAAATGAAACCGATACATATAAAAGTCTCTAAATGAAATCTCAAAAGAATAAAATCCAATGAATCAACACAATAATAACTCCAATGGTCTAAAATAGAAATGTCCAGCGTGGTCCAAAAATTCCAATGGGGATCCTAAAAATAGTTTTTATATATTTAGGGTGAGCATATAGGTATAATAAGTAGGAAAAATGACATCTCTCATGCACATGTGAAAAGATAATAATAATTCATATGTGAGAAAAATACTATAACCAAAAAACACCAATACATGTATACTAACCAAAACCCCAACCTCACCAAGGCTCGCTCACCAAAATAAAGCACCCAAGTATAATAATAAAATATGAAGCACATCGATGGTAGGGTACACCCCACTTCTTTCCCCTATTTTTCTTCTCTCACACACTATTGACATATATCTTGGTGCTCCCACCACTTCTAAATAAAATTACATCATATAACATACCATCAAAACACACCTACTATATCACATCACATCACATCCCACCCGCACACACTTGGTCCATCACATCACAACACATCTCATAACCATGGTAGTAGGGTATCGTGAACATGAAGGACATCAACCACATGACCTCATCCTACCACGCTTGACCCCCACTGAAATCCATCTCACCATATCTCACCAGAACACACCTGGGAGATCACATATCATCACATCACAACTCAGCAGTGGCACTTTTTACTATTGGCCATCATAACTTGTGTATGTACTTTTATTCTCCTAGAATAGGGAGCAAGGAAGAGTGGGAAGCCAACCATCCATCCTACCATTGGGATGCTGGAAAAAACACCCCCATGTGACTATGTCGGTGTTGACACATAGTGCTGAATGAGGGTGGGGTGTGTATAGAAATCAAAATAATATATAGGGTATATACATAGAGAGTCACAACACACAATCCCATCCTATGGGTTTACAAAAAAATCTAACTATCTCATAGAATCCACACAATCACTACCAGCTCCAAATGAATAAAATCACACAAACAAAACACAAACCACAATTCATATTTTAGTCATTAATCCATTTTATAGAGTCTATGTTTATTAATAAATTCCACTTTAATAGCAACTTTAATTTATGTATTAAACATTATTTAGCATCCTATTTTATTTAGGAAGACACATTGTTTCATTTTTCCAGACCATTAGTTTGTGTAGAAACATTATCCATTTAAACCAAACAACCCATCATCTATTCACTCGTTAAACATGCCCATTTGAAGTCATTATCATTCATTTAATTGCATTAATATTTGGGTAACTAGAAAAAAACTAACCAAAAAACAAAATCACAACACCACAACCCAACTACCACATCTACATCATTTTATATTCACATACACTTTCATAGCCCCATTACACAACCACACCACAACCACCATCACATGCCCACTATACCACCACATTTTATCCACTCCCCCACACACATCACAACATAGACACTGCACATCACATTAGTCCCATAAACATAAACCATAACCATTACACACATCACAACACATATCACAACACACCACATTTTCAAATTTAGAAAAGGGTATCTTATTCAATTTCACTTCATTAATTAAGGGTGTATCACACAAGACATTAGATTCTTGGGAATATATTCCATTGACTGAATATACGTGGTTAGTCCATTATTTATGATGATATCAAACAATAAAAAAAATAGAGTTTAAAAAAAATTCACTACAACATAATCAAGGCACCAACAAACACAATTTTCATCATGGAATTATGCCCATACAATCACAATATAATCAAATAAAAATAAATCAATAAATTCATAAGATCATAATTCACTTTACCTTACCCCTTTAAATTTAATTTAAACCAATTCATTATCTTTATTAATCTTGATGAAACCATCTTCATAAGAGATAATAACATTAAACCCATCTCACTTGATAAACCTAAGAAGAAATTAGGGAAAAACTACCCATAAGAAGAAGCTTACCAAAATAAGGGGTGTGTTCATAGGAGGGTACTGATTTAGGGGAACTCAAACCAAATGTAGCAGTTAGGTTCTATGACTCCCAGGGAAGAAGGATTTGGAGCCTCCCATCTCAAAATAAAGAATGGAAAGAACGAAAGAAGGATATTTTCTTTAGAAATATTAGATCCAAAACTAGCCATAATTGAAATGATTTAGATTGGACATTAAAAGGTGGATCTTATTAAATCCATGTGTTTTAAACATTTAAAATTCATTTCGACATTTTTTAAATTGAATATATGATTCATTAGCTTTTAAATTACTTTTAAACCCATTAATTAAGGCATTAAACCCATTTTTCAGCATAAAAAGGCATCAAAAAATAAAATATGTAAATTTGGAAAAATGGAAAACTACCAGAATAACACACCATTACTATAGATCCACCATCACAATTTTCTAGAAAAATGGAAAACTGCAATAATGAACCACCATTAGTTAAAAATGACCCCCCGTTAAAATTTTCTAGAAAAATGGAAAATTTCTAGAATGACCCACCATTAGTTCAAAATGACACACCATGATAATTTTATAGAAAAATAGAAAACTAAAAGAATAACCCACCATTATTTCAAAATGACCCACCATTAGAAATTTCTAAAAAAATGGAAAACTACTAGAATGACCCACCTTTAGTTCAAAATGACCTACTATCATAATTTTATGGGAAAATGGAAAACTTCTAGAATGAACCACCTTTAGTTTAAAATTACCCATCATCAGAATTTTCTAGGAAAATGGAAAACTTCCAGAATGACCTACCATCAAAAACGATTTACATGTCTCAAAAACACCTTGGACTTCCCCGAGACACCTCAATCATCATTTTTTGTCAATATAATGGACCGGAGGGTCTATACTGTTACACCAGATACCTCTCAAACTATTATCATCCTTGAGAATTCAAAACTAACCCAAAAGGAAGGGGAAAAGGGTCAGAACAACCATACCTCAAGATACCTCTCAAGGATATCGATGTTGTTAGAACAAAAAAAACCACTATGGAAAAGAAGTGTAAAACTACACAATACCTTAAAATAATCTATTGGGGAAGATACCTCTAAAATAGAACAATGCAACATAGATGGTCATAACAAACTCATCAAGAAATAAATACTAAATAATTATGAGCAAAACATTCTTTACAATTTAATTCCTCATTCATATTTTTAAACAAGTACATTACTTTCAAAACAAACCTTTATTTAAATCCATTTTTACCCACCAAATACAATTTATCAAAATACTTTTCATTTATGTTATATATATATATTTCCACCTAATATTTTCAAATCATTTAAAAACATTTTTACTTCACAATTCCTAGAATTTTAATTTCAAAAAAAACATTATTTTTTTTGAAAACCCATGATTCTATTTTAAAATTATATCAATTGAAATCATAAAAAATTTCATAGCCTTTTTATTGTATCAATAATCCACTTCAAATAATTATTTCAACTTAAGAAAATTTTTTTAGGGAACTAATTTTTTTTAAGTTACTATCAAGGGTTTTCATCACACACACCATGCCATTTCAAATCTTTTATAAAGAGTGTAAATTTCACATATGGCATGGAATGTAAACAAAACAAATAATAATGTTGGAAAATTCCATTTTATGAGGCTTTAACAAAATTTATTATTATTATTTTTATTTCCAAGTTTTATAACAAAGGATTATTTATTTGGAGCACACTCATGTAAAATTTTCACCTAGAATTTCCCCAACCAAAATAAGAACTCATATTAACATATAAAGATTTGTTGCAAGCATAAAAATCAATGTAAATCATCCATTATACCATGATATTATCCACTTTGGGAGGCACTGAATCACCTACACAGTTTTAAAGCATGTCATAATATAACCCATCTTGATATGGGAAAGAGTTTCCCTCTATTCATATTTTTGAGGTCACAACACTTATCATAAAAATAAGATCAATTACTATAATACCAACTAACTAGATAGTAGTCAAACACTTCCATTACTTCATATAATGATTTATGTGTGGGAGGAAATCATATCTTTATTAATTTCAAGATTTTCCAGGAAACCCATTTTTCTTTTATTACTTACTTTAAGTGATTAAACCTTTTTTATGGGAGGTGGGTGATTCCATCAATAAAAATAGATAACAATATAAAAAAAATCCATCCCACCACAACAAAAACACATATCATCCATCGTACATCACCACCATTGCATAAAATAACCACTGGACAAACTTACCATCCAATGAAAAAGTTCACCAGACATTTCACACAACCACATCACCCCACCACCTTAACATCCAAACAAAAACACCCTTTTCACATATCCACCTTCTCCATATCATACTCCACACTACCCCAGAAAATGATAACCATTATCATCACACACAAAACCCAAGAACACAAATCAAGGAATTCCATCTCCTATGTCAAGATATTATTTTCTATGGGTGACACTGACTCACCCGTACTTTTTAATTGAATCTAAGTATAACATATATTGATTAGGTATTAGGTTCCCATATTCATGTACTTTTGGTTTTTAATCAAAAATCACACAAGTAAACTCAATAAGAACAATCACACATAAAAGAAACACACACCATCTTCCATAATTATTCAAGGGATTATATTACATAATCTCATTATTTAGCATGATTATTGTCACATAATTTCAAATTCTCTATGGGGAACTGATTCATTAACCATTTATAAGTGATTATACTTTTAATAAAGGGTGATCTTAATCAATACATCACATATAGGGTCTCATAACCCATAATAATCATACCACAATAATGGTTTCCAATAACCATTATTATTAGAAAGTCATATCAACACATCAATACTACAATAACAGTAAAAAACATACAACACTTAACATTTACATGTTATTTATAGTGAAACAATATGCCTTGACTTTAAATGGCTCTAACATGCATCCAAATTAAAGATGAAACTACACAAATGTTTTCTCTCACATAATGATTAATATATTAAACAATACATTCTAGGTTCGTATTTTTACCAAGTAAATACACTTCCAACTTAATTTTAAAAAATTATACATAATAGGTTCTTGTGTTTAACTCAAATACTAAATTATATGCACAAAATGATATCATAATAATCCAATTAAACCATTATTTCTGACAACAAAATTAAAACTGAACATGTTTTATTACTATGTTTCACTCTTTATCATTATCCAAACAAACATTATTTCATCATTTAATGGCTCAAGAAAACATTATTATATACAAACATAATGATAACATGATTCTAATAACATATTTAAATACAAAATATTAAAAATTCCATATGCTCAAGTATCACATACTATAATTTCCCTAGTTATAACTCAAATATTTTCAACTTTAGGCAAGCTTCTCATAATAAACTACTAATTGCTTAACACGAGAGGAAAAGTTATTCTAAAAATAAAAATTCTTATTAGTTATACAAAAATAAGTTTAATAATTTAAATAGTTTTAAGTCTCAATAGGTTACCAAAAATCATGCTTATCATTTTACAAAATGTAGAAATAAATTTTACAAGAATTTCCACCTTAACACATCCTTACAACATATGGTTATATCAATAATATAGAATAAGAATCATTCAAGACTAAGGAGCAATTTATTATTTCCAAGGTTTCCAAATTCAAAGGAATTATCAATAATCAAGATGGTAATTTTCTGAAATTTAAGAATATAATTGTTAAAACCAAGTTTTACAATAGTTTCATAACACATGGTCATGAAAAATTACAAATGGAAAGCAAAACAAGACATATTAAATCACATGGAAACTAGAATAATTATATGAATGGTTTAAAAACAATTTATTTTCTCATTACAATATGAAATGTACTTCAAGGTAACATGCTTCATAATAATTTTCAAAATTAAATAGTTGATCACAAAAAATACACTATGAATTCTTGTTTAACAATTTAAAATGTTGGGAAAAATGGATGGTGTGTTATATGTTTTATGTAAGGAAATTAAATTAAATTAATTAAGAAAAATGATATAATTGGAAAGGAAACAACACATTTAATCCTCAAGAAGGTTTTAAACAAATAGATCATGCTAGTTAACCATGATTTCACTCTTTCTTTTTGGTTATATGAATAATTTATCAAACAATAATAATTTATTAGAAATAATAGCATGGGAAAATTTTAGAGAAACACACATAAAATTTCAGGATTTAATTAATTAATTTTAACTTCTAAGGATCAACCAATTAAAATAAGAACACAAGTCATAATGATGCACCTACCTCTCCCATGTATCTACCGTGAAATCTGTGCCACCTCACTTGGTTGTCCGGTAGGCTCTGAGTCCTTGCCTCAAATCACGGGGGAGCCTAAAATCCTGTGTCCTAACCAGTATTACCTAGCCTATGTCACACATCAAGACCATATGAATCTATTTCCCTACTAACCCATTCAATCCTCATAGTTCCCAACTCCATACTGCATCCTATCTCCCAACCATCACATCTGATACCATCATGTCATAACCACTCCCTCCAGTGGTACCCCTCCTGGGATGACAATAAAGAAAGAGAGATAATGACCCCCGAATCCTACCTTTAGTAGGCCCCAAGTTGGCGACTAGCACCGAGGGTATAAAAATGTCACAATATGGGAGGTATTACCCTCGATAAGAAAACAAGACGAGGAGATAGAATGAATCAACCAAAAAACCTCCATGATATAATATAAAATAAATATAAACCATCACAAAATGCATTTATAAATGAAACTGATACATATAAAAGTTTCCAAATTAATCCCAAAAGAATAAAAGATAAGGCAGCGACACAACAACGATTGAAAAGGTCTGAACTAGAAATGTCAAGATCTATCCACAAAGTCCTCCTGGGATCCGTAAAATAGTTTTTCTATAAGTAGGGTGAGCATACATGTATACTCAGTAGGAAAACCAAACTCTCTCATAAGCATGTTAAAAGAGAATACTAATGAACCCATGAGAAAAACATCATAACAAAATAGAACCTAAATAGGTATACTAACCAAAACCCCAACCTCAAAAATGCTTTCTCACCAAATAAAACACCCAAGTATAATAATTTAATATGAATCACCTCGATGTTAGGGTACCCTACACCACTTTTTCATAGATTTTTTACTCTCACACCCCAACGATGTACATACTGGAGCTCCCACCTCTTCCCAATAAGACCACATCACATCACATCCTACCAATACACACATGGGACATCACATCACATCACATACCACCTGAACACACATGTTTCATCACATAAAACCACATATCATAACCCAGGTAGTAGGGTATCATGAACGTGAAGGACATAAACCTTGTTCCCTCCTCCTACCACACATGACCCCCAACAAAATCCATCTCACCACATCTAAACTGAATGCACCTAGTCCATCACATATCATCACATCACAACTTGAAAATAAATTTTTTTAATTCTATTCATCACAACACATGCCTGTCCTTTTCATCTCTTAGAAGAGGGAGCGGGGAAAGTGGGTAGCCATCCATCCATCCTCCCATCAAAATGTTGGGAAAAACACCCCCACCTGACTATATGGGTGTCAGCATAGAGTTCTCAATGAGGGTGAGGTGTGTATAGAAATTATATGAATATATAGGGTATATACATATAGAGTTACAAAAGAAAATACCATCATATGGTTTTATAAAAAAGAGCTAACCATCTCACAAAATCCATACAATCCCTGCCACCTCTAAATGCATAAAATCACATAAACAAAACCAAATCCATAATTCATAGTTTAGCCTTTAATCTATTTCTAGAGTATATATTTATCAATAAATTGACTTTAAAAACACCTATAATTTATGTATTCAACATTCTTTAGCATCTCGTTTCATTTTTAAGTACACCTTATTTTATATTTCTAACCCATTAGTTTGTATATAAACATTATCCATTTAAACGACATAGCCCATCATCAATTTACTCATTAAACATGACCATTTGAAGTCATTGTCATGAGTTTAATTCCATTAATACTTTGGTAACTAGAAAAAAACCATCCATATGGCACAAGCACAACACCATAGCCCAACTTCCACATCCACATTATTTTATAGCCACATCCACGTTCTCAGCCCCATTGCACAACCACACCACAACCACCATCGCATCCCCACTACACCACCACATCTCATCCATTTCCCCCCACACATCACAATATATTCAATGCACACCACATCAGTCCCACACACACAAACCATAAAAATTCCACACATCACAACACATATCACAACCCAACACATTTTCAGATTTATAAAAGGGTCTATTATTCAATTTCACTTCATTAATTAAGGGTGTTATCAGAAAATCCATTAGATCCTGGGGAATCCATTCTATTAATTGAATATATGTGGTTATCTAGTTATTTATGATGATAAAAAATAATAAAAAATAGAGGTTTCAGAAAACTTCACTACAACATAATCAAGTCACTAACAAACATGATTTTCATCAAGGAATTATGCCCATACAATCAAAATATCAAATCAAATAAAAACAAATAAATAAATCCATAAGATCATAATTCAATTTCCCCTACCTCATTAAATTTAATTTAAACTGATTAATTATCTTTATTAATCAAGATTAAATCATATTCATAAGATATAATAATAATAAAACCATCCATCATGACACACATAAGAGGAAACGAGGGAAAAACATACCAGGAAGAAGAATATTTTCCCAAACTTTTTGCACCAAAATTGGGGTTTTTGTATAGGAGGGACCTTATTTAGGCAAAATAAATACAAATTCAACAACAAGGTTCTATAAATACTAGGTAATAAGTATTTGGAACCTCCCATCTCAAAATAAAGAAGAAGGAATTAATGATGGAAGGATCTTCACTTTAAAAAGATCAGATCCAAAACTAGAAGGATTTGAAATGGTTTAGATTGTCCATTAAAGGTGGATATTATTAAATACATATAGTTTAAACATTTAAAAGGTATATGGACATTTTATAAATTGAATATGCGATTCATTACCTTTGAAACGACTTTAAAATCCCTTAGTTAAGGCATTTAACCCATTTTTGTAATAAAATATGTCAAAAAGGAAAAATTTGTAAATTATGGAAAAATTGAAAAATATTAGAATGATCCACCATTACTATATATCCACCATCATAATTTTATAGAAAAATGTAAAACTTCCAGAATGAACCACCATTAGTTCAAAATGACCCACCGTTGAAATTTTCTGAAAAAATGAAAAACTACCGGAGTGACCCACCATTAGTTCAAAATGACCCACCGTTAAAATTTTATGAAAAAAAATGAAAAATGCCAGAATAACCCACCATTAGTTCAAAATGGCCAAAAAACATAATTTTATGGAAAAATGGAAAACTAACAGAATAACCCAGCATTAGTTCAAAATGACCCACCGTCATTTTTTTGGGAAAATGGGAAACTACTAGAATGACCCACCATTAGTTCAAAATGAACCACCATCAAAATTTTATAAAAAAATAGAAAACTTACTAAATTACTTACTACTATAAATGACTAACATATCTCAGAAACACCCCAAACTTCCCCCAGACACCTCAATCATCATATTTTTGTAAAATTAACAGGCTTATGGGTCTGATTCATTACAAAACTCTCTATAAACCATTCTATAGACCATTATGATCCACTAATGGGGAATTTTTTTCATATAAATGGTTAGTAATCCCATTCATATTTAGTTTTTTCCTAGCTATGTGATTAAAATGGTTCTCACATACCATAAAAATAACTTCGCATTGGTTTTAATATCCTTCACTATTTAAAGAGGGTCTCATGGAATATAAAAGTAATTAAGCATGGGAAAAATATCTTACCTTGGACAAGGATTTTGAGTCTTTATCTAATTAAGGTTTTGGGATCCATTAGATATGACATGGTTAATTTATCCCATGAATGATCACCTATATATTTACTCATGAAATGTGATCACCCTTTATTGGAATATATTTAATTATTTATCACCCTTATTTTAAAAAGGAATGAAGAGGTTAATACCACAAAGGAAAGTCACCAAGGTATGAATATAGATGTTATTTAATTTTCTATCTAAGAATTTTATGACCTTGAATAATAATTTATTACTGAGGCAGTAAAATACCAATGGGATTGCGAATAATTTTATACTTACAAGTGACCAAAACAAGTCAGGGGTGTGCTCTAACTTGTGATCAACTACCATATCCTCAATCATTCCTTTAATATAATAAGTTTCCTACGGGGAAATAGGAAAATATTTTCCTAAAGCTTCACCATTCCCATGTTTTCTCAAAGTTTTATCATAAGGAAGGTTTCTAGAAACATGGAATAAAATAATATTGACACAAAAGAAAATTTTGTGTTCTAGGCCAACACGTCCACTGAAATGTGTTATCTTTCATACCCCAAACCACCCCTAATTATTCCATAAGGCTATGTCAATAATATTTAAACCCTTCATGGAAAATGACCTTATTTACATTGATAATATACTTCTATTTTCTCTTGATATTGAATCTCACTCTATTATATTGATAAATTTATATAGACTCATCCAAGAATATGAATTCATGCTCTCTAAAAAAAGATATTGATTGGATAGAAAAAAATTTATTTTCTTTGTATGGACATACAATAAGGCCAGTATCTTATGAAACCCCACATTTCTAGACAACTTTATAATTTCCTATATCATGACTAGTCATTGAATAAAATCCAACAATTTTTGGATATTTTTAATTATATTGTGTAATTAATTCATAAACTTGCAAGATATTTCAATATTATATCCGCTTAATTGAGAAATAATTATCCCCCTTAGAGTATGAAATAAACAAAAGTAGTACAAGGTTTGAAGAAAATCTCAAAGTCCCTACCAACTTTGAAGATTCAAGTATCGAGTAATGGGATCCTAAATTTTTTTTCTAGTTATCTATATCTGAGATTTTTTTAATTAGAATAAGTTCAAAATAAGAGAATACATATATATGGATATAATATTAGATATTTTAAATATGGAGAGCTTCATTACCATTCAACATACAAGTAAATACTTATAGTCAAAATAGGGATTGAATAGTTACAAATACATCTCATCGAACTTGACCTATTAATTGAAATGGATATGTTTTATTTTCCTTATATGCTTTAGTTCAAGTAGATGGAAGTGCCACAACCCCAACTTATCATATGGTCAAACTAGTTTTCCCAAATGGAATTTTGAATCTAGAAACATCAAAATAAAAAAGTAATCTTCCACTTATACTCCTATTAATATATCAAAAAACCATCATAGTGGTTTTCCTTGGAGTCTATACTCTTGAACCATTATTTTTTATACACTTTTCACAAGACAAAATCCTGTATGATATTCACATCTGTCAGGATCCTCAACATCTTCTGGAATTATAGAAAATTTACATTAGAAAATATTGTATCAAGGATATTCCACTCTTTGGGGTTCATTTTTCACCCAATTTATCCTTTCCTAAAAATCATAAGCCATAATTTAGATTACTTCTTTAATTTTTTGAAATAATAATTACTTTTCCTATAGTATTTATCTGAAATTTATACAGATGGTATTATTTTCAAATGAGGACAACTTCTTTTCTATTTGGTCTTTTTCCATCTAAACTGAGTGTGAAAATGGTATCAGTTACTTTATAAATGTATTAATCTATTTAAAAACATAGAATCTTGGATATAGGATATCCAAATAAATCTTTTCCAGATGAAGATGATATAATTTAATCTTTCCTCTTCATATTCTATAATGAAAAGTGATATATTTTCGAATATGATAGTGACTTTATAGTAAAGGGAAGATATCATTATTCTCTCTAGTATTTCTTAATAAGTGAATAATGGAGGATGAAAGATTTTATAGATGAAATGATTAACAAGTAGGTAATTAATCATGTTGATCCAAGTGAAATAACATACCAACTACTTAATCCTGATAGAGTCATATGGAACAATATGGTTACTTATCTTGAATATTTCATTTGGGATATTCAAGCATGCATCATTAAATTTTATCATAGTTAGAAGAAACCTACAGAAAAAGGTCATCATATCAAGGAGTTATTATACAAATATTCCTCAAAAGTGTAATATTTTAGTTAGCAAGATGACCCTTTTTAATCATGGGGAGGATCACATACACATGTGATTAACCTTTTTAATAAGGGGAGAATTTGTCTGACCATTGTATGTGTATAATTTGAGTGGATCCTCTATAAAGAAAAATGTTCCCCATTCCATCATAGTTATAATTATTATGGTTTGAAAAAATAAGAAGATAATTTTAAGGGAATATAAATGGTGGCTACCCAGAAATACACATAGAGACCATATAGTGGAGAATTATGTCAGAGTTATGGATATTATTTTCGAGGAATCAACATGTGTGAAAAAGTTATGGAATTACAATGTAGTATCACATCTACATCATATTTAATAAAGTAGGTGGAATGGGATAGCATTGGAACATCATGAAAATTTCAACATGTGAACCACATGAATCCCCTTTATGTAAATTCTTTTCATTATATTTCCTGATAAAGTATGCCAGGACAATGGTCTGGTGGTGTGCTTGTAAGATTTTGATAAAGATACTTTCAAAAAAATAGTGGCCACCAATAGTTTCTTTTTTATTGAGTAAAGTAGTCAGGTCTATGTGAAGGGATAAGGTTGAGACACATGGAACTATTCTATTAGTCCTTATGAAGTAGAATTTATCACCTCAACTATTTTTTTCAGCCCTGTGTGACTTTAAATATTATAACTCAAGTTGAGTAGATACTCAACCTTTGGGAGAGGAATCCTTCTACTCCTTGTTCCATCAATCTAAGAGTAGTGCCTTGTTTTATTTATATAGAAATTATTCATTTTCTTCATTATTATGTAGTTCCATTTGTGTACATAACTGACTTAATGGTTATACCTCCTTTTTCGTGGTATCACATAGAATTTGATAGACAATTTTAGGTGCATAATTTGAGTGGATACTCTAGTAAGAAAAATGTGCCCTGATCTTCCAAAGTTATAATTATTGTGGTATAATAGAAATAATAATATTATTATAAGGGAAGCTAAAATGAGACTATCCAATGGTGCACATGGAGACTATCTAGTGGATTATCATGTTAGATTCAAGGAGATACTTTTTGAGGAAGTATAATTTGTAGACATGTGGTGAAATTTTAATGGATAATCATGTCTGAAACATATTTAATAAAGTATGTGGAAAAGGTTGGTGGGGAAGAATTGAAATAGTTTAATCATATGGATTACATGAATCTTCTTTATGTGAAGTCATGGTAATCATCATCCTTAATAAAGTATGTTAGGACAAGTGTGTGATGACATGTATCATAATTTTGCTATAAAGATAATTTATCAAAAGAAGTTACCATCAATGTTTGCTTTGTCATTTAGTAAATTAGTTAAGTAAATATGAAGCGATATAGTTGGGACACCTGGAACTTTGACATTAGCCATTGGGATTGTGACCTTATCACATCATCTATTTGAGTTGGCCTTATGCAAGTTTAAATATTATAACCCAAGTATAGGAGAAACTCAACCATTGAGAGAGGAATCCTTATATTCTTTTTTCCATAAATATATGAGTAGTGACTCATTTGATTCAAATATCTATTTTTCATGTTCTTCATTATTCCAGATAGGCCCATATCCCACATCTCACTAACACTATACTTCAATTTTTTCAAAAAAAATACTAAATTGTTTTACCTCCTTTTTGGTTGTATTCTTGGTATTAGTGAAATGGTTAAAACATAAAATTTCATGATTTCCCATTGAATTCATAGGACACTAGTGGCCCTATGATATCTCTATATTTGGACAACATAGTGAATGATCTATGGCTTCCTCTATATGAGGATTCATTATAAATATTGAGATGAGAAATTATTCTAGATGAATTTCCATTGTGATTTACCTATGAGAGATGTTAAGATTATATCTAGGTTTTAAGATAGGGGTTAATTCCATCATTACCATCTATATGGTTACTAGGAGTGATAAAAGTTCCAAAGACCTATCTCTTTCCAAATTTTTAATTCATACAGTGAATAAAATTTATAGTTGAGTTATCCATGGTAGGTATTGATGTAATTGGAATTACCTAGAGCTACTATGTAGTCATTATAGAAAATATTAGCTTATTATTATAAGATAAGCCCCATAAAAGTCCCAAAGAATCCCCTAATTTACCAGTCCTTTCCTTTTCACAAATTTTTGGGTAATCCTTTATGAACCACTACCCATTTTATGTTTCCAAAAAAATAGATATTAAAGGTGTCCAAATAGTGTGTTTCTTCCATAGTGGGTGGTAATTCATCTACCCATGTAATATCATCATTATTATACTTTATATTACTCTCTCCACTCACCTTTTAAATATTCCTCAGAGTATTTTATTTTATCTTATTTTTCTCAAAGACACGATTATAAATATATATGATATATAGGTTAGAATCATACACATCTATCTCCTCACTCATATGGTTCAAGTACTTATATATCTCAATATCCTCCTGATTGGAAATCAACCTCATAAAAGGCATATCCAGATGACACAAATAGATTCAAGAATTTCATGAAGAAACAAATTTTATAGGTGAATCAGAAGATGAAAATATGAATGAAATCGAATCCATACGATACATATCAGATCCTAGAGTTGATTCTTTAAAAAATCCATTTAGCGGTAGAACTCTAATTTTATTAAAGACATCCAAAAGAAGAAATGTCTAGTTTTTCTCCACATTGAGGAAAATATCAAGATCATATATTACATAAGAAACCATCTTATGAGAAATTTGATGAATAATTATATCAATAAAAAACCATAGGATGAATAAAGAAAGTCGACCTTAACACTATATCTAGGGTTGAATCCAATCTTGAAGAATTGGAAGCACTCATAAAAGATGGAGTGAAGCAGCTAAAAAAATATCATGATACATAAGATCCTTAATGAAACGAACTATCCTATGTTTAATTGTCTCATCACTATATCTATCCCACTATAAGGCCTCAAGAATGCCTCCTCATACACCAGAGGCTGCCAATAACCAGCGAGAGTCTATAAGATGCTGTGAGGAGACTATACCCTATGATAAGAGGGTAATAAAAGTGGGAAATAACCAAACTCATATACCGGGATAAAAATTAGAGTATGAATAATAAATAAATTGAAAAAAATTAATGCTATAACAAATAGAATGCAACATACATACCCAAAGTAGAAAAAAAAACAACTAGTCTCCCTCTTGGATGACCACAAAAACAAAATAAAAAAAATTGAAAATAAATACAACCAGCCCTATTTCCAATAACGAGCCAAACCACATACCTAGTATCCCCAACAATTGATCTACACAAGCTAGATCCTGAGGCTCCACACAAGTGGTTCTGTTCGATCAAGAAACACTAGGTATCTGTCTCAACCATTATGAATCCCATGCTCTAACCTAAAAGAAAACATCAGGTCTACATGAACACCATTTTTTATGTACAGGGGTGATAAATAAATCTCATTAGGTCACCCCTAATAGTGAACTTATAAATCTAATATCATAACAAGTTTATGAACATATGATATGACCAACGTATCCAAAAATTAATAGTAGATGGGATAAAAGAAAAAAATGTATAAAAGGGGGAAAACATAAGGAAAACATCCAATCAGTGGGTTCTAGCACAAAATCCACGGTAAATCTAACCCCACTATGGCCATTTCCATAGGATTTATAGCACGTGGCTAACCCAATCACACAACAAATAGTTCATCCTCTAGATCTACATAGGAGATATAGGATGTTTAAATGTAATAGGAATGAAATATGTACCTTAGAGAATAACCATAGGCATTCACATGAACAATGAACATCTACTAGGAACTAGGACTTTTATCAAATGATCAAGCTGGAATTAGATCTCCACCAAACACCTGAGAAACCATCCTTTCCTTAAAAGTCCTGAATAACGATTCAATCTCTAAATGAGGGATCAACGATACAAACCATCATAGGGGACACCTCTAAATGTGGGACTAAAAAATTTACTATCCCAAGGGACACCGTTCACCCACATTCCCAATAAATACATTTTACTAGGGGTCCCACTCTAGAAACTAGTAGTGTGATAATCATCCATGGCATATAACCTCTATACATAAAGAATACTCAACTAGAGGGGTGCACTTATCCAAATCATCCATTAACTCCCTATGACCATCTAACCACAAAAAATCAATGGAGGAGATAACCAGATCAAAAATCAAGTCCAAAAACCAATCCAAGATATCCCAAAGGTCTCCTCCTTGAACCATAGTCCTAAGTAGAAACTAACACAAACAACATGACCAATGACCTACAGAACATGGGACGAACCAACCTCGAACCCACCATCCAAACAACCAAACTAGTAGCACCAATCCACCCTCATCCAACAAATCATAGGGATCCTATGGAACCATGAATCTTAGTATCCAAAAAATCATCCAACATAGGATCTCTATGACCCACCTTAGGGTCAAACCAAAATTGGGGATCACATAGTCCTCAAGGCCACAACACAAAGCAATGTCAACCACGGGGCTCCCCTACACCACCCAAGAACTCGGTCCACGCTCATAGAAACAACCTTTACTAGCACAAAATCCATATAAATAGAAAGTAATATTATGAGGGATTCCTATATATCATCCAAAAGCACAAGATATTCCTAATGTTGAACCTTCACAAACTATCGTCAATGTCCTCTAACTGATCATCAGTTAACAATACGCCCAACAACTTCCAAGAGAACAAGCCCACCAATATGGGAATTCATAATGGTCCTCATGACCACCTCAAAAGAAGAAGACCATATACAAGGGTTCCTTATCAAAAACCAAACAAAACATTCCATAAATGCACCCTCAACCACTGACTAGGGTAACCCATGATCATTAGATCAAAAACTAGCCCACACATGCATCCTTAAGAGTCCCTCATACTTTTATTGATATCACAATGGTACCCAACCACAACCTTCATCCAAAGGCATCTACCCAACCCAAAGGCTCCAATAGATCTGGTTTCCAAACAAAAAATATAAACTTCAACAACTTTAACCTTGAGAAACTAGTCCCAACACACAGGTACAAACTAAGATATCCCCAGCGATACTCCTTGATCATGCCTACCAAGATCCATTCAAAACAAACCTCAAAAAACATTATCTAACATCCATAATCCACAACCGAATATGAGATCACACCCTCACATGGGCCTCACAAATCACAGCCAAACCCCCAAGAGGAAACTGGAACCACCACAAGAAATCATCCTAATAAACTATCACATTTCAAAACACTATCTAGATGGTATATATACACTGAAAGGATATCACCATTATGATATACATGAAACAAATATTATAATGGACTACTCAAAATTCTAATTTGGACTCAAGGAAAAAAAGAGGCAAAATAGACCAAGGTAAGAAAAGTACACAGTGTGTAGTCCGGGTACACAGCGTGTACCCATAGAGGTCCCCCTGACCATGTTACTTAGGCCACTCAGTGTTTACTTTTCCAAATTACATCATGTATAGTCCCAAAAAACTCATCATCCTCAAATTGGAATAACACATGGTGTGTGTCCCTCTAAACTACATGCTTTGTACACAGTTTCTCTAAATGGGAAACCCCCAAAACACATAGAATCCCCTTTTTTCTATCCAAAAGCTACAAATTGAGCAACTAGGGGTCCCAAAAAACCTAGAAATAGGATTAAAACTTAAAAACGATTAAAAAATTGAGATTTTCAGAAAAAAATAAAATGGTACTACCTCTAAGTGGAAACTGCCGACGTTTTAGTTCGATCCAGAATCCACACTTGCTGCATGATGATTCGATGCGAACCGAGCTTCGTGAAGGCACCTCCTTTTATCCCTATCCCTATCTTCTCTTTATATCAATCTCTTGGACAAAGACCCCAAATGGTAGATACCCTTAAGTGTACATGAGACTCCTAGGTAAAGAAATAATAAAGAAAAAAGAAAAAAATAAAAGGAAAAGAAAAAAGAAAAGAAAAGGAAAAGGGGACCCAAGCCCATTTCCAACGCCTGATGTAAGGATATTCCCACCTAGGGAAAACTCCCCATTTTGGAATCAGTAATGGAGATGGAATCTAAATACGAAACTCCATTTAAAAGACACGATTGGATGAACATGCATGAATAATTTAATATTCAATTAATTAAATATTAACTATTCTGAAAAAATTTGAATGACTTGGATTTCCACAAAAATCCTTTCCTAGGTTAAACACCCTATTATGGGACTAACAATGTAGTAAGAAAAATTATACAATATCATATTATTGGATAAATTACCATTTTATTCCTGAAAACTTCTTGGAACAAAAAGGTTCAAATTTCCCCTGATTTTCACAACCCATGATGATGTTGGTCGTCATAAACTCCCTACCACAAATTATTCTCACCCTAAAAAACCTCAATGGATAGACATAAGTTAGGATCTACACAAAACACTTACACAATAAAATATATCTCTACCATTCAATGATCAGTTTTATTGGTCCCAAAACTCTCTCCCAACATGAGAGAAATTCAACAACGACCAATTTATGCTACCCACCACAGGAGTATCCTTATCATCACCCCAATTACCAATGGAAAATCACACATCCCATGCTATATATATCCCTAAATGTAATGGGTTGAAGTGGATAAACCTCTCACTCCTAAGAACCAAAAAAAAATCCAAAACCTCCACACTCAACAAACCACTCAAATGAGGACATGACCTCTAATACCCTACAATGCACTCTGCACCATAAGGATTTCCTTACTCGACTCCTAAAGCACATAATAGGCCTCACTCAGGTGGCCAATACCTAATGAAACTAGGATAACATGCCTAAAACAACTGATAGCCTCCACATGGGTGTCAATCCAAAACCAAAAGCGCCTAACCATGATATCACCACCCTACCTATGGAATAAGAAAAATGGCCAGGGATAGGGTTCCAACGAAAACTTACCTCTCAAGTAATTCATGAGACAAGGAGCACCTCCAGTCCTATGCTTATCAAAAACTATGCATCCTTATGTCTAACCACATCCTGATGATAGAAAACCTCAACAACCTCAACAAAGAAAAATATCCATGCCCATCCAATCCATCAGTGATATAAAGAAAACAGGCCCCACTGCATGACCTAATAGATAACATGTGGAAATAATAGCTCCCTCACAAGAAACAAGAACCTCATACTTTAGGAGAACCACCAAATCAAGGAAATTCAGTCCCAAAACAAAGATCACTCAGGAATCCTTTCCCTCATCGATCCACCAACATGGCATTCAAATCCCAAAATGACCCTCCAGGGTCTCCATGCATCCCTCATCGAAGGAACAAAATCTTTAACACTGGAAAACATATTTCAACATGATCTACATGACCTATCATCAAAATAAAATATACAGAAAAATATTGTAGTTAGGAAGATGTCATGTGAATTCTACATGCCTAGAATGATGCATGAACATTGTCCTCTTATCCACAATCCAAGATCTAAAAACTATAATAAACCATAAATATATAAACCCAAGTACATCACACTAGGTGATATCACACAACCATAAAAAAATACCATGAATAGTAATCCCATGCCCTAGAAACTTAAACTTCTTATCAATAATGGAGTTTATGACACACCAGTCTGATATCTATCACATGTTCTGACACATTCATAGACCACCTATCTACCAAATCTCTAAATCACAAAACCAAACCTAGATTTGATACCATTTTTCAATGAAATATCCTATTTCGACCTATCTCCTCAACTTATCTAGCCTGCCATATGGCCTCAAGCATGCCTCCTCATATGCCAAAGGCTGCCGACAAGCAATGAGGGTCTATAAAATGTTGTAATGAGACTATAAACTCTAATCAGAGTGAAATAATATAGGAAAATAAACAAAATAATACATAGGGATAAACATAAAATTAATCAAAATAAATAAACTGAAATAAATCATGTTATAATAAATGGAATTTAGCATATCGACCCAAAGATGAAAAAAAACAGATGGTCACCCACAGGGCTAACCATAGATACAAAATAAACAAAGTAAAAATAAATACAACTGAATATAATGTCAATGATGAGCCAGACCACTTACTTGGTCTCCACAATTCTTAATCTACACTACCTCGATCCTGAGACTCCACATGAGCTGCTCCTCTCTATCAAGAAACACTAGGTCCAAACCCCAACCACTACGCAACCTGTGCTCCAACCAAAAAAGCATAAATCAAGTCCACATGCACACCAAGGTTCATATAAAAGGGGTGTGAAATAAATCTCAGTAGGTCACCCCCAATGTGGAAACTATAAATATTCCTTCATAACAAGTGCATGAACATGTGATATCCCCACCATAGCTAAAAACTAACAGCATCTGGCTTAAAAGAAACAACTACATAAAAAGGGTAAAACAAACACAAGGGAAAAAACCAAATAGTGGGTTATAGAGTAACACCCACAGTAAATCTACTCCCACTATGGAATCTTCCATAGGATTTATAGCACGTGGATCACCCATCCACATGATATTCGAAACATACGCTAGATTTATATCAGATCTACAAGATGTATAAATGCAATAGGAATGAAATATGAACCCCAAGGCATGACCATAGGAATCCACACAAACAATGCGTATCTACCGAGAACTAGGAATCTGATGGAATGATCGAATTGAAAAAATATCCACCAAAAACCTAAGAAACCTTCATGTACAAAAAAGTAATGCATAATGAATCTTGCTCTAGATGTGGTCCTAGAAACACAAACCTTCCCAAGGGACTCTTATGAATGTGGGTTTGATAGATGTATTGTCCTAGGGGACCCCATCTACCCATGATCCTGATAGATACACTATCCCATGGGTCCCACTCTAGTATCTAGGAGAGCAGCATCTACAAGATATAACCTACAGCCAGGGAAAATACTCAACTAGAGGGTTGTACTCATCCAGACCATCTATTAGCTCCCTATTCCCATTTAACCACATCCATCCAATGGAGAAGAGAACCAGATTAAAACTCATGGATAATTCTTTATAGAAGATATCACAAAGGTATTATCCTCAAACTGTAGTCCTTAACATAAACTAAATCAAACAACATGGACAACAGTCAATAGAATGTGGTACAAACCAACCTCAAACCCACCGTCCAAGTAGCTGAAATAGCTGTGCCAATCTACTATTAGCAAAAAAAGCATGGAGATCCCATAGTATCCTAGATCTCAGCATCCAACAAATCATCCAAAATGGTCTCTCCACGAATTAACTCAGTTAAAAACCAAACATGGGGCTCATATAGTCCACATGGACACAACATAAAGTGACATCCACTATAGTACTCACCCACTACATCTAATCACTCAGTCCACACTCACATAAAAACATTAACTAAACCAATGGCCAAAAAAAGAGTAGGAAACCCTATTAGGGGTTACTCTAGGTCATGAAAAAGAATGGGACATTTCCAATGATGAAACATCATAAAAGACTCTCAGTGACCTACAAATGATCCTCGATCAACAACGCACCCTATGAAATCTAAGAGGAAAATTCCACTAACTAGGGCATTCACAATAGTCCTCATGACCAACTTAAATGGAGAAGATCCCACATAAGAGTTATTCAAAAAAATCTAAAAAAATTCCATATTGGAAACCTCAACTTACAACTAAAATGACCACTAATCACTAGATCAAAAACTATCCCACAAGGGCGTCCATAAGATCCCCTCAGACTCATCTTAGTAGAATGATAGAACCTAATTGTAACCACCATCCAAAGGCATTAACCCATCCCAAAGGCTCTAACAACCCTGGTCTCTAAAGATATAAGCTAAAAATCAATAGCTTTAACCTCAAAAAACCAGTTTCAATATGCCGGGACAAACCAAGATTTCCCCAAAGATACTCCTCAATCCATCCTATCGAGATCTGTCCAAAATAACCTTGAAAACCCCTGGATGGAATCCAAAATCCAAGACCACCCAATGAGATCACACACTCACATGATCCTCAAAGATCACAACCCAACCCCTATGAGGAAATTATAACCACCATATGAAATCCTCCTACTGAATTCTCATATTCCAAAACACCATCTAGATGGTATATAAACACTGAAATGATATCACCATCATTATCTACATGAAAAAAATGTACAGAATAGATTTCTCAAAAGTACAATTCTGTCAACGAGGTGAAAAATAAGAAGAACGGACCAAAGTAGGAAAATTACATGATGTTCAATCTAAGTACACAATATATACCCACAGAGGTCCCCTTGACTATGTTCCACAGGTCAATCAACATTTACTTTTTCAAATTACATAGCATGTGCATCCTAATACATGGCATGTAACCCAACATGGGTAAATTCCTATGTACTTATGTGTAATCTGCTAAACTAATTGGTGTTTGCCACCCGTACATGGTATGTGCCCCAAATGTGGTCACCAGCTATGCACCTAGCCTTATACACCCACATGGGGTCTAGCCACACACTATACAGGGCCACTGGCCATGTACCATACAAGGCCATGTTCCCCCAGCACTCCCCGAGAAAACAATACAAAGAATTTACCCCCATTAAATGGCGTGTAGTCCCAAAACTCCATATTACCCGAATAGGAAGAACAAACAATCTGTTTTCCTCTAAACTACATGCCATGTACACATTTTCCCCAAATGAAAAACCCCCAAAACACCCTAAAACCCCCATTTTCTCCTTAGAAGCTACAGATCGACCCACTTGGGGTCTAAAAAACCCATAAATATGTCTATAACTTAAAAACACTTACACTATGGGTATTTTCAACAAAAAATTAAAATGTTCCTACCTCCAGGAAGAAACTACCAATGATTTGATCCAATCCGCAATCCATATCTACAACACAATGATCCAGCACGACCTAATATCTACAGAGGCACCTCATTTTCTCCCCCTCCCTATCTGATATACCTATCACTCTCTTAGATGAAGACCCCAAAGGGGGTATACCCTCAGTAATATGTGACAAGACAAGGGAAATAAAGAATAAAGAATAAAGAAAAAAGAAAAAGAAAAGAAAAAGAAAAGAAAAAGAAAAGAAAAAGAAAAGGGGGGTTGGGCTTAGCCCCGATGCCCAATGTAAGGTTATGAACCACCTAGGAAAAACCCAATTCCAGAACCAATGGAAGAGATATAATATCAATCCAATGATCCATTTAAAATATATGACTGAATGAACATGCACAAATAAATTAATATTTAATTTATCAAATATTAACTGTTCTAATAAAATTAAAATGGTTCATATTTCCACCAAACTATTGTCCTAGGGTAAGCACACTATTTTAGGACTAATGGAGTGTCCTTAAAAATTATCCAAGATCACATGATAGGTGAAATTAACATTTTCTCCTAAAAACTCCCTATAACAAAAAGGTTCAAATTTCCACTGATTTTCATAACCTGTGATGACGCTGGTCATCACACTCAGGTTGAGATGCCTTGGATTTTATTTTTTATTCAAATAATGATGATATTTACTGAGATAATAGACTATTAATCTTATAGGGTGTCATTTATTACTCTATTTTATTGTATCTAGTAATATTAATTAATAAGCATTATCAAATAGAACTAAATCAGATATTTTTCATATGTGGCATTAATATTGTATTCTTTTGGTTCTTATAGGTCTGGTTGAGATTCCTTGGATTTTGTTTTTTTTCAAATGATGATGAGATTTCCTAAGATAATAGACTCTTCATCTTACAGGGTTTAATTTATTCCTCCATTTGGTTTGATCTAGAAATATTAATTAATAGGAAGTATCACATGCATTAAAACCACTATGATTGTTTTTTAATATCTTGAAAATAAGTTAGTTCTAAAAATAAATTTTACTTTGATGTTTATTTATTCAAAATTACATTGGAAAAATAGTTTGACCATATAGTAAGTTAGGGTTGTGGTACCGCATTCTTTTTGAACTAAAGCATCTGAGGGAAAACATACATGTCCATTTCAATTAAGAAGTCCCATCTAATGATATTCATCTGGAACATTCAATCCCTCTTTTTACTATAATTATTTTCCTATATATTAAATGATAATGAATCTATACTTGTTAAAAATATCCTCAATTATTGAAACAAATATTTATTTTCTCCTTTTATCTTATTTTAAACAATTTTTCCATAATATAGATCACAAGCGTATGTTTGTAGGATCCTATTACCCAAGATATATAGAAAACCATACTTTTCATAAATAAATATTACATATTATTAGATAAATATTCATTAAAACTCACAATAATGAATTCCTGAGAACTATATAGTGTTAGTGTCTTTGTAAAACTTGATACATAAACAACTAGTTTATAAAAATTTACATCATCTCAAACTATGTTCTTCATATTCAGTACCCTTCTTAGGTATATCATACTTAAAATATTTTCTTCATAACTGGGGGAATAGAAAAATTAAGAAAGGGTGAACTTAGAATCTCAATAAGGGAAAAATGGTAGATATATATAAATTATCATAAGTGAGTATAAGATAATCATAAGGGTATGATAAAATAATCAAGTTTATGTTCTCAAGATAAAATATTCATACCCAGAAAATCTAGATCATAAAATCCAAAATCAAGCCATATCTAGATGCATAATAAATAAGGGAGTCAAAGTAGTAATCATCATTAAAGATTCATAACATGGGAACATGGAATCATATGCATAGGAAATCATAATCTTATGAACAAATCTTTTTAATCATGCCCTCACATAATCTTTTGAGAAAATATATAATGAAATCATACTCACACATTAAAATGTGAACAAATATATTCAAAATCATGATCACACATAATTGTGTGATAAAATAGAGAAATAAATCATACTCAAACTTAAAAATGTGAATAAATATATTTTAAATCATATCCACACTTATCATCATCATCTCATGAGTTATCAATATCATATTATCTAATGCATTTAAGGGATATAACGGTCCAAACTTTCACATAATAAAAATCCATTAAAATCTATGCACAAAGGTAATAAAAAAATTCACCATATCACCATATCTTAATATATGAAAAATAAAATCGGTTTCATCAATATTTAATCTTCATAATCAATAGCCATCCAGATAAATAATAAGGATGATATCATTAGATAATATATCTAGTGAAATATAATTAATATCCAAGGTTGTTATAATAGTTGAAAAATTAATTTAAAATATCATTAGAATATTTCTTGAGGAAAATAACCTTTAATTTTGAAATCACTTTTTTAGAAAATAAAATATTTCCAAAATACGAATGAAAAAATTTTCTTTGAAAATAACCATGGAAAATTTAAAGTAAGCTTTAAAACATTGAGTGGTAATGATGGTGTGAAATTTCATTCATTCCATAATAATTAAATTAATCTCATAAAATGAAATAAATTCTAGTTTTAGGTTGATTTAGAGACATTATCTCATGGTTTTTACCATGTTTTACCCTTTTTACCCTTATCGAGGTGATACATATTTACCATAGTTACTATTTATAGTGATAAAAAATAAAAGTGACCTATTTACAAAATACGAACCTATAAATTCCAAATATGGTATACATTTTAAATATTAAATCTATATAGGTGGTAGAAAACAATTTTAATATAAATATGTAAAATGTAATGTAAACTTGTTTATAGAAAAATGCATTTTTAAGCATAAAAATTAACTTATATGAAAATCATGAATATTGATGATTCAAATTGAATTAATTAGATTATTATAAATAAAATGGATCATATTTCAATTTAATATCCAATCAAAAATATAATGAGACTTTTAAAAAACTTTTTTTAATTAATAGAAATGACAGTATAAGAAAAATCATTATTTTCACCATTCACTAAAAAACCAATCATTTCAAAAAAATCCAAAAATTTCACCCTAATTTAATTTTGATACAATGATTTTAAAAATTATGTTCATTTTATAAAATATAATTTCTTAAAGTTTCATAAATTAATTATAATTCCCATGCACAAAATGTGGTAAAACTCATTTTTTAAGAAAATACATTTTATGAAGCATAAAACGACTTCACTAAAAATGAGTGATTATTTCCTAAGAGTTTATGAGTACATTTTTATAAAGTAGGACCATTATATATATATATATATTTAATAATGTAGTTACTCATATTCAAACCCATAAATTTAATGGCTATTTTCTAACAGTCACATTTAAAAAATAATATTTTTATAATATAGCTCAATTCAATTAAAGTTCAGTGTTTCATGTTAAGCAAGACATAAAAAATATTATTATTTTAAACTAAATTTTTAGGGTGTTAAATTCCACCCTCCAAATAAATTTCACCCTTGTAATTTTATCTTAGTCATAAAAGGTTCAATATTTCAAAATACCTTTTTTAAAAACCCACATCATACAGATGGATAATAAAACCTTATTTGAAAAGGGGAAGTGAGAAACATGAAGTTTACCTAAAATAACACGTAATTGGGTTCCCATATAAGGATAAAATTGGTGGGAATTTAAAATAAAGACATGATGGAAAAAAATAATGTCTAAGTACTAATAAAAAGTGATATTGAAGAAAGTTAGTGACTAAAAAAACATAAATCAGTGAGGGGTGAAAAGACTAACAATTTATCATAAATGAAGGTAAAAAGATAATTTTTTTATTTTAATATACTTTTTCTAAATTTGAAGGATTATTTTACACTAAAGAAATATAATATTAGAAAATACACTTAATTTATATCTTTTTATCTCAAAAACACAATTTCATCCTTTGGTTGTGCTTCGATCAATTTTCACTCCATTTCTTACTATTTGAAATGAATACTCAAGATGGATTTTTCATGCCTGAAGCATTAAAATTAAATTTTAATGTATTATAAGATCTATAAAATAATTATAATTCATTCCTTATATCTCTAAATATTTACCAAAACCAAAAATTGATATAACAAGTTATCCTATATGGATAAATATAACATATTAATCTCTAAAAACTGAATAATAAAACCAAAAGTTCAACTTAATCCATTCCATAAATAGTAAAACTTAATACTAATAAAAAATATATATAGGCAAAATTCAAAACCTAAATATATTAAATATTTGATCACATATTTTTTTCTCAAGATCAACTTTAACATTTATCCTCAAACAACATAAAGTGGCTCAAAATGTCAGATACCAAATATGTGAATACCTTGATCATGTATTCTCTTAGAACATGATAATAACCTAAATCACCATAAAAAATCAATGAAAAAATATATGATTTCAAAAATTAACACTATCCAAATCCCTAAAATAAAATCACAGACTATTGAATATATTCCATAAATCAAAAAATGCAATAAAATTCCCTAAAGATAAACTAAATCACTTTTTCATCAAATCACTAAAAAATTTCAAGGTCATTAAGAATATCCCATTTAATTTATCAATTTATATAATCTATTTATATGAAATAAAAATTATTATTTCAACATAAAGCACATATTAAGGTTTATCTTTCTCTTAATAATGTGTTTTTTATAAAATATCACTTTACCACTAAATCAATTTTCTAGGTTATCAGTGATATTATGCATATACTTTAAAATAATTAATAAAAAACTTCTATAGAACAATAATTATATGTTTCATTATTTTTATAACCATAAAATAATTTATAAAACAATTATACAATATAATTCTTGAATCTTAAGGCATAAACACTTTAATCATTCCACTTCAATGATTGGCAGAACATAGGCCCTTCCTTGGTATAGGAGTTAACCTTTGGATTAAGGCATTGACTTGGATAATGAACAAGTTCCCCACATATAAGACTTATAATTCCTTGGGAATTAATTGCTTTATTCCCTTAATTAACATACAAAAAACATCATCCCTTACTTTAAGATATTCTCTTGGGTGATTATCTACACGTTCTTGACATGACTAAAATTGAACTTCCTTTCTTCCATGATCATTACCACCCAAAATTACATTAAATTACATTTTAATCTTATTTTATGTGTTAGGAAACTCACCTATGTTTATGTTATTAATAATATATTTTGATAGTTTATTAGGAATAATCATGAGGTTTCACCTTCCAGTTCCCATCTCATTCAATTTCTTAGTAATAAAATTATTGTGTTGTGTATCACATTCATTGTTAACTTGATTCCTCATCATTATATCCATTTAATAAAACCAAAAAACATATTGTGAGAAAAAAAAATTATATAGAGTCATCATGTAATCATGAAAAATCATTTATAGTATGTATATATTCTGAAACCTTATTTTCAACCTATGAAACCTTATTTTAACCTAAGTTTTTAATGGTAATAATCTATTAAAATCCTTCATAATGGTTAATAAATAAAATATGAATTAAAACAAGAATATACCCTAGGAGTATCAAACTAGGTGAGAAGTAAGGTCACATTCACTGTTCACTAGAATGATGGTTGATATATACTCAACCAACTCTTTTATGGTCTATTACCCCTTGAGGAATATATGCCAAAACCACATCCCATTATAGTATCTAGACATGGATATATTTATAGGAAAACCACATCATCTCTACCTTAACAAAATTTTAGGATGTTATCTTGTACATAGGATCATCACCAGGGTTTTCTAACCTTAATTACCATAGATTAACTAAACCCTGCTCTGATACCAAGTATAGAAAACCATAAATTTCATACATAAATATTATATCTTATTAGATGAATATTCATTACAACTTATAATAATACATTCCCAATAACTGTATAGGTTTAGTGTATTTGGAAACTTGGATGCATAAATAAATATTTTATAAAAATGTAAATCATATTTGACCATTTTATTCGTATTTTATACCTTTATTAGTAATATCATACTTAAAACCTTTCATCATAACCAAGGGAAAGGAAAACATAAGAGGGTGAGCTCAGATGCTCAGCAAGGAAAAATATGAGAGAGATGTATTAATGATCATATATGAGAATAAGATAATAACAAGGGTATGATAACATAATAAATTTCATGTTATAAATATAAAATATTCATACATATAAAAGCTATATCATAAACTTAAAAATCAATTCATATACATGCACATGATTTATTAGTGTGTCAAAGTAGTAATTACCATTCAACAATCATAACATGGGAATATGGCATCGTAAAAATAGGAAATGATAATCTTGTGAAAAAATATTTTTTTAAATCATGTTTAGGAATAATATTGTGTGAACTATAAAGAAATCATACACATTTATCAAAATGTGAACAAATATATTCACAATCAAGTCCATGCATAATCTTGTGTGCAAATCTAGAAAGTAATCATACTTACACATCAAAATGTAAAAAACGTTATTTAAAATTATGTCGATGATTATCGTAATCATTTATTTATATATAAAAATCATATTACCCAATGAATTAGAGGTATATAATGTACCTAACCATAATATAATCAAAATCCATTAAAATATATGCCATAAGGTCATGAAAAAATTCATCATCTTATCAAAGATTAACCCATGAAAAATAAAATAGGCTTCATTAAGATTTTATCATCATAATCAATAAAAATAAAAATAAATAATAAGGATGGTATCATTAGATCATATCATTAGTGAAATATATGTAACATCAAAGGATGTTATCATAGATAAAAAATTTATTTAAAAGATCACAAGAATATTTCTTGAGGAAAATACCATTTTCATTTTTAAATCACATATTAAAAATCTAAAATATTTTCAAAATATTAAGGGAAAATTATTATTTTAAAATAAACATGTAAAATTTTAAAAGAATATTCAAAACCTTGAGTGTTAATGAAGGTGGTAAGTTCTGTTCATGTTGTAATCATTAAAACAAATAGTTTATACCAAAGTGGATATAAAGTTGGATTTTCTGAAAAACATTTTATTGATATTTTTAATTACCAAAGAGAATAAAATGGTCATAAACTTAAAAATTTCATAAATAAATACATGAAATTCAATCATAAACAATCCCGATTAAAATGATAATGAAACATAAATCCCTTACCACAAGTCTTATCCAACTTCGTATGTGTTCAAAAATAATTTATAATAAATATATATTTATTATAGATTTATTATAAATATATTACATAAACATATTAATTCATATGTTACTATGTATCATTCCTTTATAATTTCTAATTATCATTTTATTAATAATTTCTTTATTAAAATAAACATTCAAGTGATAATTATTTCATTTTCCGCGCATGTTTCAGTTCGATGGTTTTGGTACTTTCACCTTCATCATGATTTCATCATCTAAATAATATTAATCATGAAATAATTATCATATTTATTGATTTTATACACATTTATAATTATTTATATAAATTAGTGATGAAAAATGAATTACATCACTTCGCGGAGATGGCAGTCTGTATATACGAATGAGTGATGTTTTGACTTTTTGATGGTTGAAATTAAAGAATAATTCACCTTTTTATAATCATTATTATATCAGAAATATCATATATATTCATTAAATCAATCCTTATTACCATCCATGTAAATATTAAATGAAAAAAAATCACATAGCTTCGTGGAGGTGGTAACCCACAGATACGTAAAAGCGACGTGATCACTTTCCAAAGGATGTAAAGGTAAGAAACTAGATAAGATATTATAATTACAGAAGAATAATTATATTATAAATATCATATATAAACTTTTAAATCCATCATAATAACCAAACATGAATTATGGTGATAGAAAATTAATCGTATTGCTATGTGGAGGTAGTAGTCCACATATACGCATGAACAATACTTTTATTTACCATTTATTATAAAGGAGGGTGGATAATGGTGGTTACATAATCATAATATACATTAAGTATATTTAGGATACCAATTTTATTATTTTATGATGAATACCATATATTTAGAGGAGGTATAAGAAGAAATAAATTGAAAGAGATCGGGTAAGACATTACATCTTCTTCGATAGACCTCCTTTAGATCCCTTCTTAAGTATCCTTGGAATATTATTTTAAGAATACCAACACCTTTAGTTCCTATAAAGGGAAGTTTATAAGGGAAATTTTTTAGGTTTTGGTCAAAATAAATGGTTCAAATTGGTTCCAATAAGATAAGTGAGGGGTGTCCTTTTATAAGTGAATGAAAGGACACACATGAAATTAATAAAAATATTTGAATATAATAAATTCATTTTAATGATAAAGTAGGAAAAATTGGCCAAAAGTTATAATCTAAGATATTATATGATTTAAATAAACTTAAAAAATAAAATTTGTATGTAGTGATATTTTAAACCTTATCTTTTGTTTTAACCTTTTTGTTAACCAATTTTAACCTTCACCATGGTAACAAATTTTCAATCTTAAAGGGTTATAATTTTACTTATAAAGTAAGAATTGGCTAAAAAATGGACAAGGTATAATATTTTAGACTATTTAACATAATAATTTTCCTCTTTCAAGTTTTTATGATTTTTATATAATTTAATAAAATAATATTTAACATAAAATACTATTAAAATCATTTTAAGAACTAATCACACATTTTGACTTTAAATACACTAAGATATTTATGAAATCATAATATTAACTCTTTAAACATTAATTATACATTATTTTTAACCATAAAATTCGTGTGAAATTATTATTAATCCAAAATATATTACTTTGGACATTTTAAAAATCATTTACTTTGATTTTTATACTACTTTCACAAGAATTATGTCAGTATTTAAGGTAATTATACAATTAATAAAATTAAAATTAAATTAAAATAATAAAAATAAATTAATAATGTCAAAAAAACTTTTATATTAATTCATAAAATCTTATTATCCCTATGAGAATGACTGCACTGTCGTGGAATGTCAAATTGATTATGGTTTTAAGGTTGATTTATAGTATAGGTTAGACCCTAGGCCATCTCTCAAGGAGATTTGATAGGTTTAGAGTATGCATTTTTAATAAAAATTACAAAAAATGGGGTTGATTTTGAAAACAGTTTAAAGAAAATAACTTAACTTAAAGAGTTTAATAGTTTATAGATTAAGGTGGCGTTTTAAGAATTATTATAGAATTATATCATTTCAAGTTCACCACACATATTGGAAAGTTCATTGTTCAGAAAATTTCACATGGTTTTTTTTAATTCTTTGGTTGAGGGTTTTCATGTTCTTGATTCCCCTCTTACCCCTTAAAATGACGCACAAAGAAGAAACCCTTAACACAACGATCGTGTTGTCAAGGTTTGGTATTCAATCATATAACCAAGGATACCAAAGAATATTGAAATCTCATATATGTGTGAGAGAGAAAGGATACTTGTGTTGTTCAATCTGAAAAACCCAAGATTCCCACTTGAAATCTCAACCCAATCCGTGTTGAAATAAAAAGTGTTTTACTTAATTATATCAAAGAAATTCCATCAGGGGATAAGAATGTCAAGATAAGAAATAAGTGAAATATTTAACACACAAATTAATATCAAGACATATTACATGAGAAATTACACATACTTTATATTTTTTCATTTTATAAACACCATTTCATCCTTTGGCTGTACTTTGATCAATTTCCACTCCATCTCTTAATATATGAAATGTTCGGAAAAATACCTCAAGGTAACATTGAAGTATTTTTGGGGTGATTGGGTTTTTTGAAAAACAGGGTTTCCATGATGATTTTTAGTGTTCCTATGATTTTTTTTAAAATATATGTTGAGAAAGAACCATTAAAAAGTAATGAACAATCTGGAGGTGGTATAAAAAGAACTTATACAAGGTGGCGCTATTTTCTAGTGTTTTCCAAATTTTTGGGTCCAAAAATTGGAGAATGGAGAAAAGTGTTTTTGGAAAAGGGATTTTAATTCCATTCATGTTTCAAGATAATAACATCAAAATATGGAAAATTAAACAAGGGCATGCAAGTTATGGAGTGCCACACAAGTTGAGTTTTGCGATAAAGGATTGGGAGAATGGACTAACATGTCTAGGGGAAAGTTGCGCACCTCAAGTGGAGGGTCACAAAAATGAATATAAATAGATGGCTACCCGCTAATTTTGTAGAAGCTCAAAACTTAGATAAAATTGGAGATCTGGTCACACAAGTGGTGAGGATGCACAAGTAGTTAATTATTTAGAAGTTTTGCGCTAGATGGTAGTTACAAGCCAATAGTGATTTTGGTGTAAAAGGGTGTGTGTCGAGTAAGTTGTGAGTATAAAAAGGTTGTTTAGTGCAATATTAGAGTTGCGTGGAAGATGGTTTTCCATGAAAAAGTAAAAACTTGTTCTCTATGCTTAAAGAAGTGCGCAAGTCAACCTAAGGTTGTGTGAAAGGGTTGAAATTTCCTAGTACATCTGTGGTAAAGAGGTATTCATCATTGGATGAAATTTGGGCTTCAACAGAGAATCTATATATAGTGAAGGATGTATTCATAAATGATGATGAAGGGACCTACAAATCGATAAACTATTTGTGGATGCCTTTCAAGAGTAGTGAGACAAGTAAGAGGAACACAAAGATCCTTTCCACTGGTAGTGATCCAGAGAAAGAGACATAGGAAGTGACCCTTGGTAATGCAGTGATCAGAACCTAAAACTTATAAAGGAAGTGATCCTAGGCATAAAAGTGATCTATCATAAACCTTTTATATAGCCGTACACTTTTAGTCGATTTTTCACATCAACACACTGCTGTTGTATGATCCTTAGACATATCCCAATGATGGTGAACCAAGTAAAATTTCTATGTCCCATGCATGAATTAATTTCTGTTCATATATTTCTATGGGAGAAATAGAGAAGTGTGTTTTGTTTAATGAAGAAACAAGATAAAAATGGGTATTAGTTTTAATCTATCATACCCTGATTCACCCCCTCTCAGGTTATTTAACCTAGTGCACCTAACAATTAGTATCATAGGGAAAGGTTAATTTGAGTGTTTCTCTCTCAAGGATTTTAAAGGAGGTTTTCAACTACAAAGAGATTCTGATCTTTGATGGGAATAATTTTCAGTTATGGAAGAATAATATGTAGTACTACTTCCCATATTTGGAAATGAATGTTTTTATAGTAGCGATGCATGGTATTTTGGTCAACATTGATAGTGGTGTCTTATCATAATTTGAGAGAAGAAAATTAGATGCCGATCCTAAAGGAATTAATGATTTTGGGGGATCCCTATCCAATGGAATTTTTATGAAGGTGATGTCATGTAAAACATAACATGCTATGTCAGAAAATATATTGAATATATATGATGGAGATTCAAAGGTCAAAGATGAAAAGTTATAGGTTTTGTGGAATAAGTATGATCATCTAAGAATGCATCTAAATGAATCTATTGATGCATTATTTGATAGGGTTAATGTGATAGTGGAATACATGCATGGTCTTGGTAAAGTCATTGAAGATATAAATATTGTGAAGCATATCTTGAGGAAACTTCCACCACAGTTCAATCCAAAAGTTTAAATTTTGGAAGATAAAGATATAAAGGATCTGACATTGGATAACTTTCACAATACCCTTGTAGGATATGAAATGAGAAATGATGACAATGATTCTGCAGAAAAGGGTAAATCCAAAGAGTTGGTATTCATGGACTTGAAGAATATATCCATTTAATATGGGTAGTAAGATGAAGAAATAGATGAGGTGATGTCGTTCCTTTCCTCAAATATTCAAAGGGGAAAAGGAATGATCAAAGGGAAATTTCCACTTGCATGCTTTCGATGTGAAAATTTTGGACATCTTGTAACAAGGTGCCCTAAGAAGTTTCAAGAAGATGATGAGGATGAAGTTGAAATTCCCATGAGGAAGTATTCAGCCTACATGAAAGGGAAGAAAAAGTTTAATAGAAATTTCTTCAAAAAGAATGATATAATTTTAATAGAGGATGGCAGTTTAGAAGAATCTGAGATAGAATAATTGAAGGACTGTAAGGACCATGAAGATGATGTTATGGTGGTATTCATAAGATATTCTATAATAAAATAAGGAAGTGATAATTAAGAAGGTGGAGTTGAAGGAAGATTATACCTTCAGGACAAGCTTGAAGCTTCTCTTAAGGAAATAGATGTTTGGAGAGCCAAAAATGAAGAAATCCAACAAAGTGTTTTGTAATGCCAAACTATATATGTAGAAACATGAATAAGAGAAGTCTAAGATGAATAAATAAATTGAAAAACTCAAGTATTAAATGCTTGAGAGTTTAAAGTGGTAGTTGAGTACAATTTCAAAATTGAAGAATAGGAAAGAGAAATCGTCAGTTTTACTGAAATTGGAAAATATAAAATAAAATTTATTGAAGAAATTAAAGAGGATGTTTTCATTATATGATGAAGAGTCTAGATTCAAGAGAAAATATTGAATCTCTATATAAAATTATTAAAGAGGATCATACATAAAACATTGAATATGAGAGTTGAGAATAATGGTCCAGTAGAACAAAAGCAATAGTCAAATCTGAATGATAAGGCTGGTATGGGGTTTGTTTAGAAAAAAAGTAGTAACAGTTGTAGTTAGACCACAAGCACCAACTTCAATATTGAATATTGATTTGGGTATGAGGAAGAATCATAAGATTTAGAGAACCCAAGGGATGATTAGCAGTGCAACAATGAAGTATAGGAATATACCTCACATCATATGTTTTTGCTGTGGAAAGAATTAACACTTACAGAATGTGTGTTCCATAGTCAAGAGATACTAAAGGGAACAAGAACAACAATTTAATCCAAACAGAGTGCAATAATCTAGATCATATTTCAAGGTCCATTGTTATTAGTGTGGATTATTTGGACACATGGCTAGATATTTTACATCAACTATGTAGAGGAATGTGTAGATGTAGAACCAAATTGGTTGCAAGAAAAAATTAAGTGAACCATAAAGCAAGATAAAAATGAAAAATCAGATTTTAGTGTTGCAAGATGAATTTGGTCCATCATATATTGAGAAATATTAATATTATCATTCCATGTCAGATATGAAGTCAATAACATGGGTCAAAAAGAAGAAAGTTGAACATGCAGTGGTTGCAAAAATTGATTTTAAAGCATTAGATCACACTAGAATATAAATCATTGATAGTGGATGTACCTCACATATGATAAGAAATAATGATATAGTGACTAGAATTAGGTATGATAAAGAGGGTATCATAATATTGGTAATGATGAAGGCCTAAATATTGTTGACTTGGGAAAATCCAGGTTTGGAGGAAAAGACATGAGACATGATGATGTCTTAGTTATTGAAGGTCTCAGTCACAACTTGATTAGTGTTAGTCAATTTTATGAATCGGGACATTCCATAAATTTTTTAAAGAAATTATGTGTCATAAATGGAAAAATACAATGTTTTTTGTTTTTCTAGGAAAGTGTAGAAAAAGGAATCTCTACCTCATAAGTGGAGAAGAAGACATGCACTTTATGTCCAAGAAAGAAGAAAATAAGTTGTGGCATAAATGTATTGGACATTTGAGCCAAACGTACTTGGAATATCTGGTGAAATATGATGATGTTCGATATCTCTCTATATTATCAGGTGATCATACCCATACATGTGATGCTTTTTATCAAGAGAAGATCATTCAAAAGACATATAATCCAAAAGAGAAAAGGTAAAAAAATTTACTTGATTTGGTTCATGTTGATGTATATAGAACAATTTCACTAAGGGATATTGAGGGAAGGAGATACTATGTTCACTTAATTAATTATTTTAGAAGAATGGAATGGGTATGAATCATTACCCACAAGTCTGAGGTGTTCAGTTTCATTACAAGATATCGATGGGAAGTAAAAAAGATGTTAGGTCAGAAAATCTAGAAAATATGAATAGGTAATGGAATAGATTTAACAAATATCCAAGTGTAGGATTATTTCAATAAACATGGGATAAGACATCAAGTTTCAGTGGTAATAACTCCACACCATGATGGCATAATTAAGAGAAGAAATTAGATTGTTAACAACATGGCTAGAACAATGCTCATTGAGAAAAACCTTCCCAAGAAATTCTGGAAAGAAGTAGTGATGAAAGTTGTATACACTTAAAATAGAGTTTTACTATGTATGAAATAAGAGAAGACTCCATATGATCTATGTTATGTAAAGATGTCTCCATTTAAGTAGTTTCAAATCTTAGGAAGTAAGTGTTGCACTCTCAATAAGGAAAAACACAAGAAGTTTGAATCCTGTGGAGATGAAGGGATATTTCTTGGCTACTCAAAGAAAAGAAAATAATATAAATGATTCAATAAGTGGATAAGAAATATATTTGAAATCCATGATGAAATTATAGTGGAGAATGAGTAGAATATTTTTATAATACATGATATGTATCAAGAGGATAGTGATGAAGATATAACCAGATTAGGGGATGATCCGGTTCAAGAGGTTGATTCAGAAGAAGACTCAGATGATGAGAAGGATGAGGATAAATTAGTAACAGCATCGAGTCTAGTGAGATGAGATGAAATTGATAGACAAAACATAATTGGTGATCAGACAACACTAGTGAAGAAAAGGAGGATTAAGACTCTGCAACAAGCTTCATAATTTTCACAGGTAGAGCATATATGTTTTAGTGAATCATTTAGAGATGAGAATTGGGTTCAAGATATGGATGAATACCTTGACCAAATTGAGAAGAATTAGACATGGGAGATTATTTTGAGGCCAACAAATAAGAATTCCATCTGAAAAAATGGGTCTTTCACAACAAAATGAATGAATACAGTGTTGTGATTTGAAACAAATCACAAATAGTGTTCAAAGAGTACTACTAGACAGAGGGTATCAATGTTAATGAAACATTTTCACCTATTACAAGGCTAGAGACAATTATATTTTTCTTGGCCATAGTATTTCAATGAAAGTTTAAGGTTTACCAGATGGATGTTAAATCATCATTTCTAAATGGGGTTCTGGAAGAAGAAGTTTATATTGAGCAGCCAGATGGTTTTCTCATTAATAAAGATGAGAATAGAGTTTGTCAGCTGAAGAGGGATTTATATGGTTTAAAGAAAACACCAAGATCATGTATTCAAGGATAGATCATTTTCTGAAAAAGCTCAGTTTTTAGTGTGGTGGAGTTGATTATAATCTATATTTGAATCACAGTAGTAATCAAAGGATGATGATGTTGGTATATGTTGATGACATAATATTTAGAGGACTAGATGAAGCGTAGTGTAGACAGTTTTTTGAATTCATGAAAAGTGAGTTTGAAATTTCCATCATTAGTGAGATGAAATTTTCCTTGGATTATATGTGACATAGGGATGGAAATGAACATTCATTTCCCAATAAAAATATGAAAAGGAAGTTTTGAAAAGGTTTGGAATGGATAATTAAAAGGATATGAAGACTATAGTGGCTACCTAGATGAAACTATCTCACGATGATGATGGAAAGAAAATTAATATCATAGAATATAGGAAAATCATTCGAAGTTTACTATAATTGACAACTACAGGACATGATATTGTCTTCTCCAGATTGAAATAAGCGAGATATCAAATTAATCCCAAATAAATACACATGATTTTAGTGGGAAGAATAATTTGTTATATCAAGGGATGTGTGGGTTTTTGTTTGATGCGTAATGATAAATCTCAACTAGAGTTATTGGGACATACAGATACTAAATGGGCTAGATCATTAGATGCTAGAAAATCAACATTAGGAGGTTCTTTCTATCTTAGTTGATTGTGTATTTCTAAACTAAGAAAGAAACATGATTGAAGTTCATTGAGCACCGTAGAATTTGAATATATTGTGGCTACTCAAGCATGCACCTAGTTATTGTGGATGAAACAAGAGCTTGATGACATGCGATTTGAAGTGAAGTCTCTGATAGGAATCCATTGTGATAACTCAAGTGCTATAAATCTTAGTAAAAATCCAATCCATCAATCAAGGACTAAGAACATTGAAATTAAATATCATTTTATAAAGGATAAGGTGGATCAAGGTCTTGTGAAGTTGGATTATGTTCCTACATAATTATAGGTTATAGACATTGTGAAAAAGGATTTACCCAAATAAGTGTTTGAGAGGCATCAAATGGCTTAGGGAGTCCATTCAAATCCCCACACTTGAAAAAGTGTGGATGTGAAACCCCCTCTCCCTGAGGTATGGTGTGTTTTTCCCTATTGTGATGATATGTGTTTCTACCCTATTTCAGACCCTAAAGGAGTGAAATTTGGGTTTATTGACAAAGGGGGAGAAATTATGGCTATTAAAATGGAGAAAATGTATTAGTCAAGACATGGGGGAAGATGACAGGTGGATCAATGAGATAGGTGGAGTAGAGAGATAAGTGAAGTTTTAAATCTTATGATGCTAGTGGTGATCGATCAAAAGATATATATCCTAATAGCTGAGGTTTTTGCTGAAAGAAGAATAATGGGTTTTAAATGGATTGAAGTGTTTCATTGATGAAATTTTCATTATACTCTTGTTTATCATGCTAATAATTTCTCATGTGGTCTTAGAGTGTATATTGAGGATGTCTTTGATTGATATCTGAATTGCAAGAGGCTAATAGTGGTAGAATATGGAAGACACTGTAATGATGTATCAAAATGTTATGAATAATCTTTTTAAGAGTTGTCAACAAACCCAAAGGGGGAAATTGTTGGGAAAAAATCCCTCAAGGTAACATTCAAATATTCTTAGGTTGGTTGTGTCTATTGACAAATATGGTTTCTAGGATGAGTTTTTGAGTTCCCAATATATTTTTGACAATCTAGGCTGACAAAGAACCATGATAAAGGAATAAATGATCTGAAGGCAGTAAAAAAATAACGCATACTAGGTGGTTCTGTTTTATAGTGTTTTCTAAATTTTTGGGTCAAAAAATTAGAGAATAGAGAAAATTATTTTTGGAAAATGGAGTTGTGTGCCAGTGTTAAGGATCCTTGGAAATTCTCACTCCATGCATGTTTCAAAATCAGATCATCAAAATATGGAAAAGGAAAAAAGGGTGCGCAAGTTATGGAGTGGTGTACAAGGTGAGTTATGATACAGAGGCTTGGGTTAATGGACTAGCGCATCTAGGAGAAAGTTGCATGCCTCACATGTATGGTTACAAAATTTCTATAAATAGATGGATACACCCCTCATTCTATATAATCTCAACACTTAGAGAAAATTGGAGCTCTGGTTGTGCAAGTGGTGAGGGCGCGCAAGTAGGGAGTTATTCAAAAGTATCATGCCAGATGATAATTGTGGGATAATGGTGATTTGGGGGTAAAAGGGTGTCTGTCACACAAGTATTGAGTATAATAAGGGTGTTTCACAAAATTTTGGAGTAGTGTGCAAGTTGGTATTCCATGACAAAGGAAACACATGTGCTCTATGCTTAAAGTAGTATGAAATTCAATCTAAGGTTGTGCGAAAGGGTTGAAACTTCCCTATACATATATGGTAAAGAGTTATTACTTAGTGTATCAAAGTTGGAATTCAACATATCATATATATATAATGGAGGATTCATTCATTAGTGACGATAAATGGATCTATAAGTCCATAAACTGTGTGTGGATCTCTTCTAAGAGCAGTGATCCAAGGAAGAGGAAGATGATGATCATTTCCATCAATAATGAGCTACATAAAGAGACATACATAGTGACCCTTGGGAATGCAGTGAGAAAACCATAACCTTATAAAGGCAATGAGCCTGGGTATAAAAGTTATCCATCCCAAAACTTGTAAACAATAGTGTGATTTTAGTGGATTTGGTACATATGCACATTGCCATTGTATTCTCCTTAAACGTAACCCAGTGAGGGTTAACCAAGTCAAATCGACGTTTCCCATGCATGATTTAATTTCTATTCATATATTTCTATGGGAGAAAGAGAGAAGTGTGTTTTTTTAATGAAAAAACAAGATCAAAAGGTGAATTAGTTTTAATCTTACATACCCTAATTCATCCCCCTCTCAAGGAATTTAACCTAGTGGACCTAACATGAAATGAATACTCAAGATGGATTTTTCTTTCCTGAAGCACTAAAATTAAAATTTAATTGATTATAAGATCGATAAAATAATTATAATTCATTCCTTATATCTCTAAATATTTACCAAAACCAAAATGGTTAGCACAAGTTATCCTATATGGATAAATATAAGATATTAATCTATAAAAACTCAATAATAAAACAAAATGTTTAAATTAATCCATTCCATAAATAGTAAACCTTAAGATTACTAAAAAAATATATAGAACAAATTCAAAACCTAAATATATGAAATATTTTATCAAATATTTTTTTTTCAAGATCAACTTTAACATTTTTTCCTAGACAACATATAGTGTATTAAAATGTCACATACCAAATATGTGAATACATTGATTATGTATTCTCTTAAAACATGATAATAAACTAAATCACCATAAAATCTCAATGAAAAAATACATGATTTCAAAAATCAACACTATCAAAATCCCTAAAATAAAATCAAATAATATTGAATATATTCAATAAATAAAAAAATGCAATAAAATTCATTAAAGATGAACTAAATCACTTTTTCTTCAAATCACTAACAAATTTCAAGGTCATCAATACTATCCCATTTAATTTAACAATTTATATAATATCTTTATATGAAATAAACATTATTTTCTCAACATAAAGCACATATTAAGGTTTATCTTTCCCTTAATAATAAGTTTTCCATAAAATATCACCATACTAACAAATCAATTTTCTAGGTATCAGTGCCATTATGCATATAATTTCAAATCCTTAATGAAAAACTTCTATAAAAATATCCTTAAATGTTTCATGATTATTTTTACTATAAAATTTTATAAAAAAAATTCTACAACATAAATATTGAATCCTAATGTATAAAAAATTCAATCATTCCACTTCAATGATTGTCATAAAAAAGGCACTTCCTTGGTATAGAAGCTAACCCTTGGATTAAGGCATTGAATTGGATAATGACCAAGTTCCACACATATAATACATATAATTTCTTGGAAATTCATTGCTCTATGCCCTTCATTTACATAAAAAAAAATCTTCCCTTACTTTAAGATATTCTCTTGGGTGATTATTCACACATTCTTGACATAACTAAAATTGAAATTCCTTTCCTCCATGATCATTTCCACCCAAAATTACATAAAATTCCATTTTACTCGTATTTTATATATTAGGAAACTCACCTTTGTTTATGTTATTAATCATATGTTGTGATATTTTATTAGGAATAAACATATGGTTTCAACTTCTAGTTCCCATATAATTTAATTTCTCAGTAGGAACATCATTTCATTGTCCGTCACATTCATTGTTAACACTATTACTCCTGGTTATATCCATTTACTAAAACCAAAAAGCATAGTGTGAGAAAAAATAATTATATAGAGTCATTATGTAATAATAAAAAATCATTTATAGTATGTATATATCCTGAAACATTATTTTTAACCTATAAAACCTTAGGTTTAATCTAGGTTGTTCATGATAATAATTTATTCAAATTAAATATGATGGTTCATAAATAAAATTTGAATTTAAACAAGAATATACCATGGGAGAATCAAACCAAGTGTACAGTAAGGGCCCATTAATTGTGCACCAGAATGATGGTTGTTAAATACTCGACCAACTCTTTTCAGGGTTATTACCCCTAGATGCATCTATACTAAAATAACATCCCATTATAGTATCTATACATGGATATATTTCTAGGAAAACTACATAATATCTACCTTACCAAAACTTTAGGATGTTATATTGTACGCATAATCATCCATAGGGTTTTATAACCTTAATCTATAGAGATTAATTAAACCTTGATTTGATACCATGTATAGAAAACCATTATTTTCATATATAAATATTATATCTTATTAGATAAATATTCATTAAAAATTATAATAATACATGACCAAGAACCGTATAGGATTATTGTCTTTGGAAACTTGGATGCATAAACAACTATTTCATAAAAATCTACATCATCTCTGAATATTTTCTTCATATTTAATACCCTTATTAGAAATATAATACTTAAAAAATTTCTTTATAACTTGGGGAAATGAAAACATAATAAAGGGTGAGCTCAAATGATCAGTAAGGGAAAATATGAGAGATACCTATTAGTGATCATATATGAGCATAATATAATAAGAAGGGTATGATAACATAATAAAGTTCATGTTATAAATATAAAATATTCATAAATATAAAATCTATATCATAAACTCCAAATTCAATTCATATCCAGACACATGATTAATTAGTGTTTCAAAGTAGTAATCATCATTCAAGAGTCATAACATGGGGATGCGACATCATAATCATAAGAAATCATAATATTGTGAAAAAAATCTATTTTCAATTATTTATAGGAATAATATTGTGTGAAAATCTATAAAGAAATCATACTCATGCATCAAAATGTGAACAAATCTATTCAAAATCATGTCCATGCATAATCTTATGAGAAAAGTTCTAAATTAATAATAATTACACATCAAAATGTGAACAAAGTTATTCAAAATCATGACCTTGATTACCACAATCATTTATTGGGATATCAAAATCACATTACCCAATGAATTTTAGGTTTATAGTGTACCTAACCATCATATAATCAAAATACATTAAAATATATGCCATAATGTCATGAAAACATTCATCATCTCATCGTAGATTAACCCATAAAAAATAAAATTGTTTTCATAAATATTTTATCATTATAATCAATAGCAATAAAAAGAAAGAATAAAGATGGTATAATTGGATCATATCCCTAGTGAAATATAGATAACATCAAAGGACATTATCATAGATGAAAAATTCCTTTAAAAAATCATCGAAATATTTCTTGAGGAAAACACCCTTTTCATTTTTAAATCACTTATTTAAAATCTAAAATATTTCCAAAATAGTAAGGAAATTTTTTATTTTAAAATAAGCATGAAATTTTTTAAAGTAATATTAAAAAACATTAGTGGCCATGAAGGTGGTAAATTCTATTCATGTTGTAATCCTTAAAAAAAACATTCTGTTCATCTCTTTGGTAAAAATTACATTATTTGGAAAATGATAAGAAAATTCATTTTAAAACATTTTATAGAAAGTACATAATGGGTAAAAATTTCTTTAATCAATCATTATATAATAGTAAAAATATCCATGAATTTTTTTTAAAGAGAATGCGAACATGGAAGAAAACAATTCATGACCAAAGTGGATATAAAGTTGGTTTTTATTAAAAAACATTTTATTGATATTTTTAAGTACCAAAGAGAATAAAATGGTACTAAAATTAGAAATTTCAGAAATAAATACATGAAAATAAAAATTAAATGTTTTTTATATATGTATCATTCCTCAATTAAAATTCAAGCATAAAAAATCCTGATTAAAATGTGATTGGGACATAAATACCTTACCATAAGTCTTATCACACTTCATATGTGTCCAAAAATCATTTATAATAAATATTTATTTATTATAAATATATTATATAACAATATTCATAAATAATTTACTATTTATGATTACTTTATAATTTAAAATTACCCATTTTATTAACAATTTCTTTTTTAAAATAAACATTCGGGGGAGAATTGGTCAATTTTCCATGCATGTTTCGGTTCGATGGTTCCAATACTTGCACCTTGGTCATGATTTCATCATCTATAGAATTTTAATCATGAAATAATTATCATATTTATTCATCATATTCACTTTTATAATTATTTATATAAACTAGTGATGAAAAATTAATTACATCACTTCACAAAGATGATAGTCTGTACATACGCATGAGTGATGTTTCCACTTTTTGATGGTTGGAATGAGATAAAGGTAAATAATAATTCAAATTTATAGAGTCATTATTATATCATAAATATAATATATATTCATTACATAAATCCTTATTACCAACTATGTAAATAGTAATTGAAAAAAACTACGTCGCTTCATGGAGGTGGTAGCTCTGACGTACACACAAGCAACGTTATCACTATCCAAAAGATATAAAGGTAAGAAGTTAGATAAGATATTATAATTATAGAAGTATAATAATATTATCAATATAATATATAAACTTTAAATCCATCATAATAACCAATCAAAAATTATGATGATAGAAAATGAATAGTATTGCTATGTGAAGGTAGTAGTCCACACGTACGCAGGAACAATACTTTTATTTCCCATTTATTAGAAAATCGGGTGGATAATGGTGATTATATGATCATAATAATAGTTAAGTATATTTTTGATAACTATTTTATTATTCCATAGATTTAGATGAGGTAAAAGAAGAAATAAATTGACATAGGTCGGGTAAGACATTACCTATTCTTTGGTAGACCTCATTTAGATCCCTTCTTAAGGATCCTTGGAATTGTATTTTAATAATACAAACACCTTTAATTCCTTTAAATGGAATATTATAAGATAAATTTTCAATTTTGGGTTAAAATATATGGTTAAAAGTGGTTCAAATAAGAGAAATGAGGGGTGTCCATTTATAAGTGTAGGAAAGGAAACACATGTAATTAATAAAAATATTTAAATATAATAAATTAATTTTAATGAAAAAGTGGTAAAAAGTGGACAAAATTTATAATATAATATATTATATGATTTAAATATCTTTGAAAAATAAATTTGGATGGATTTGAGTGATATTTTAAACCTTATCTTTTGGTTTAACCCCTTTGTTAACCAATTTTAACATTCACCATGGTAACAACTTTTCCATATTAAAGGGTTATAATTTTACTTATAAGGTAAAATTTGGAACATAAATGGAAAATTTATGATATTTTAGACCATTTATAATAATAATTTTTCTCTTTCATGTTTTTACGATTTTTATATAATTTAATAAAATACTATTTAACATAAAATACTATTAAAGTCATTTTAAGAATTATTCACACATTTTGAATTTAAAGACATAAAGATAGGTATGAAATTAGAATATTAACTCTTTAAAAATTAATTATACAATATTTTTTAACCATAAAATTCATGTTAAATTATAATTAATCCAAAATATATTAGTTTTGATGTTTTAAAAATCATTTACTTTGATTTTTATACTGCTTGCACAAGCATTGTGTAAAAATTTAAGGTAATTATATAATTAATAAAATTAAAAATAAATTAACACCAAAAAATTAAATTCTTAATTTTAAAAATAAACTTTTATATTCATTCATAGAAAATCATTATCGCTATGTGAACATATAATAGAAATCAAAATCAAGAGAGTGAAATTTTGGAATTTTCATTACTTAAAATAATATAAAAGTCATTATTAATGGAAAATGGAACCAAAATGACATATACTTAAATTTAGTATTGATATAATAACACTATTCTCATCCAACGGAATAAATTCAAGTTTTGGGTTGATTTTGAGACCTTATCCTATAGTTTTAACCCTTCTTACCCATTTTACCCTTACCGTGGTGACAAATATTTACCATGGTTACTATTCATAATAACTATGTATAAAGGGGACCTATTTACCAATTTTGAACATCCTAATTCCAAATATGGCATCAAATTTTTATGATCCAATCTCTTTAAGTGATATAAATCAATTTTGATATAAATGCATAAAACTCAATGAAAATAGCTTTTAGAAAGCTGTTTTTTATGCATAAAAATTAACTTATATCAAAATGTTGAATTTTAATGATTAAAATAGAATTTATTAGATTATTATAATTAAAATTTATCATATGTAACTTTAATACTAAATAAAAAATAGAATGGGTCTTTTAAATAACTTGATTTAATGAAAATAAATGATAGTATTTGAAAAATCAGTATTTTTCACTATCCACCTAAAAATAAATATTTTTAGAAAAATATAAAAATTTTACCCCACTTTAATTTTGATATGATGATTTAAAAAATTATTTTCATTTTAGAAAATATAGTTTCTAAAATTTTATGAAATTAATTATAACTTCCACATAGAAAATATAGTAAAAATCATTTTTGAAGAGAATTTATTTTTAAAGCATAAAATGATTTCACAAAAAATGAGTGATTATTTAATTATAATTAATAAATAAATTTTTATTAAGTAAAACCATTATAGATATATCATATTAATACCCAACAATTCAATGACTAGGTTATAATTTTCACATTTAATTAATAATAATTTTATAATATGACTCAATTTTCTTAAAGCTCAATGTTGCATGTTAAAAAATATATTGAGATTATTATTCTTTTAATAAAAATTTTTGGGGTGTTACAATCTATTTTTAACAAAGGTGGTAAGAACTTTGAGATATTTTTCAAGCCTTGTGCTACTTTTTTGCATTGTGTACTCCAAGATGATTATTATTTCACTACTGGATAGAGAAAATACTCTAGTATCTTTCAAGGTAGTGAATAATTTCATCCATATAATTAAAAATCCATAAAAATTGTTAGATTTTATTGAATAATATGTCCTAACATGGTAAATTATCAATTTTTCAAGAAATTTGGGTTTACAAATGGTAATAACCTTGTGATATGTTCATCCCAATAAAATTATTTTCTATTTGTCTAATCAAAATAATTTTTTTAGAGAGAATGAGTCCAAACTCATGGATGAGTATATAGAAAATTATTAGTAGAATTGAGTGAGAGCCAATATCCAGAGAAAATAATAGAATTTCATCAATGAAAATATGGTAATTTTCCATGTTGGGTTCAAATATTCTTAACATTCTCGAGTTAATATTGGGCAGTTTTGAGCCTGAAAGGTAATAAATTTCAGTGTAAGTGTTAGCCTAGAACACAAAATATTGTCTTGTTTCAGTTTTATTTCTTTATTTCTAGTTTCCAAAATCTATCTTGAGATAAAAATTGGAGAAAACCTAGTCTTGGGGAAGCCTTTGGAAAATATTTTCCCATTTTTATAGAGGAAAATTATCATATTAAAGGAAATAATTGAGGGGATTTTAGTTAACCATAAGTTGAAGATCACCCTTGAATTTTTATGAGCATTTTTTATTAAATGATTTAAAACCCCATTGTGATTTTGTTTCTCTAATAATAAATTGTTATTGAATGTCAGAATCTTCTTTGAGAGAAAGTTTAAGAAGATCTGGATTCATACCTTCGTAACTCATCTTTATGGGATCAAGATCTTAATTCCGTTTAAAATAAAGGGTGATAAACCATTGAAGATTTTCCCATAAAGGATGATTAAATTTATTTAGGAAATATGTATGTTATTTTATATAGGTTTTCATGATCATGTCATCTTTGATGTATCCCAAAACCTAAATTAGATAAATATTCATAATCCTTTTCCAAGGTTAAAGATGAATCCCATGCTTAAGGCCTTCATAGTTCCATGAGAACCTCTTTATAGAGTAAAGGATATAAAAACCAATGAGAAGGTCTTTTATTGATAAGTAATAACTATAAATGTGCTATTGAATCATGTATCAAAAAAATATGAATTTGAATGGGATTAATAACAATTTATATGAAAAAAGTTTCTCCATTAACATCTCAAAATGATCTATATCATGATTTCTAGAGTGTTTGAGGGAGAACATTCCACATCATGATTGTTGATGAAACTACAGTATCAAAAAATGCCACCACTAGGATATAAATTTACCATTTTCAAGGGTAAAGATCGTTGCTAATGGTAATAGATGAGAGTCAGCCTCAATATTTTATTTGTAATAATATTCTACACCAAAATTTGGAAGATTGTTTTTACAAGTTGGAGATTTATGAGAATCATACTTTTGGATATGTTCATTATGTTTTGGAGATTAATATAATGACTTTATTTTATACTTATATATGTTATAATCATATAAATATTCTATAAAATATTGATCAATATAGAAATAACATAGATATTATTCATACATTTCATTAATATCATCTTTTTTTGGTGCCTCTAGGTCAGGCTGAGATGCCTTGGATTTTGTGTTTTATTCCAAAGGTGAAGAGATTTACCGAGGTAGTAAACTCTTCAACTAACAAAGTGATAATTAATCTTCCAATGGATCTAGTTATATTAGATATATAAGAAGTATCACATGCCTTAATATCAATTTATTTGATATGTATAGAGAATTTATATGATTTTTGAGGACCTGGTGGATCAGGAGGTTTTTCAGCCATGTCAATCCATCTTTTATGAGTAATTCCAATTGTTCAATATTGGATTCAACCCTACCTATAGTTTCAAGGTAAATGTTCTTTATTTATCCTCCAAATTTTCATTGATTATAATATTCATCATATTTATCATAAGATGTTTTTTTATGTAAGATATGATCTCGATATTTTCCCCAAGGTTTTGAAAAACTAGACGATCATTATTTTGGATATCTTCATGAAAATTGGAGTTCTACCTCCAAATAGATTATGAAAGTATAAACTCATAGAACTGATAGACATCATATGGATTTCATTTCATTAGTATCTATATCCTTTGATTCAGATATACAAGTTTCTTCATTAGGGTGTGTTGAGATCTATCTATGTCATCTAGATATGAATTTGATGAAGTGGATTTCTAATCATAAGGATACAGAGATAAAGAAGATCTCAAACTGGATGAGTGATAATATATATGTGTATGTTTCTCACCCATATATCATTTCTTTCTATTTATTTTGTGGTTAGGTATAACATAGATATAAGGATGGTCTAGGTAGTTATGGGTACTTCTTTGAGAAAAATAATATAGAATGAAATCCTCTGAGGAATATTTATAAGGAGAGTAGAGAGATGAATAGATAGTAGAAAATCAAATATCTTCTATGGGAAGATGAATTACCTCCCACTTTGGTAGTAACAAACCATTTATACACCTCTAATATGCCTTTGCTGGAAATGTAAAATGGATAGTTGATCACAATGGATTACCCAAAAAATGATAAAGAGGAATGGATTGGAAAAAATGAAACTTCAATAATTTTATAGGGCTTATCTTATCCAACTAAGATAATCTTGTTTAGAAAAACTTCTTTATAGATTTAGATAATGCTAATGACATAAAATCCTTCCGTGAGTAACTCAACAGGAAACATTATGCACTATATAAATTCATACCTAGAAAATAGATAGGTATTTGACACTTGTAACACTCCTGGTGACCTAATGAATGGAAATAAAAACATTAAATGCTGACTTACAACCCAGATACAATCTTAAAATCCTTCATAGAGAAATAAAAAAGGAAATTTATCCAAAAGAACTTATAGTCTCAAAAGTTATGATGTAAAGGTTCCTTAGAGAGATATAATTATAGAGCATAATCTATGTTGACAAAGTGTAGAGATATCAGAGTAAAATAAGGTATATTATTCCCTTAGTGGGAATGCAAAAAATTTTATGTTATAACCATGGATCTCATAGTAGGGATAATACCACAAATGAGGTACAACCATGAAGGAGGTTTTGTTCACAAATGGAAGTAAAAGGTTAGTTACATGTGGGTTATAGGCTATCTAGAATATTTAAGAACATAAAGAAGATAGATATTAATCAAATGAGGTACTAATATTAGATTGATGGAAGGAATAGTATAAGGATTCATCTCCCAAAGTTTGAGTTCCTCCTCTACTCGGGCTATAATTTTTAAAGATGTATAGGGTTGACTCAATCATATGAGGCGATAAGATAAAAATACTAAGGGACAATATAGAGTTCCATGTTCCCTAACCTTATCTCATTACATGGACCCTACTAAATGAGGCGATTCCAAATCAAACATTAGTGGCCACTATTTTTGATAAAGTATATTTATCAAAATCTTATATAAGAAACCACTATACACCCATCTTGACATACTTTATCAGGTATTATAAGGGCCACAAATTTACATAAATGAGATTATTGTTGTCTACATGATGACATTTTGATGATGATCAACCACATTTCTAATCCACATACTTTATTAAAGATTATATAGATGTTATGCTCTATTAAAATTCCACCATGAATTCACGCATGTTTCTTCCTTGAAAATCATATCCATTACTCTAATATGATTTTTTGAAATGTTCCATCAGGACATGAATAAAGACGATGACACTGTTTTTCCTTTATTGACTCTCCAAAAATGGTTTTATTCTATGATCTGGTTTCACCTTCTCTTGGGTGGCTGGTTAGTTTCCCTATATTTCTGCTTTCCAAAGGTAGGAAGACTCTACCAATATGACCAGTGGTGTCAGAAAATTGATCAAAAAGGGATGATAGGATGTTAGTTCCTTGTTACATGGATTCCTACTAGGATATATTTTCCTATTCTGGGTCTCCTTTACATATTTAATCCTTGTTTGTGAGGCTCGTTCCCAGTTCTATCTCAAGGCAGACACTGATAAATTACACCACTTATTTTGTAAAAGGGAAGCTATATGTGGTCAAAGATAATGGTGAAGTTGGACACATCTAAGAACATGTGGATGTTGGGTGTATTGGGAACCTATTAATTATTCCTCTTTCAAAGTTTAGGTCCTATCATGTATGAGGCATCTTGGGTATGAGAGCCAAGGAATCTAGTGTTTTTTCATAGGGTAATTTGAACTATGGTCATATGAATTTTGAGGCCTTTTACCTCAAGAATCCCATGTTCATCACATGAGGTAGGTATTCTGATGCTTGTTGAGAGGTTCACATGTTTAAAGTATTTTGGGGATAGATTGGTTAGCGGATTTATGTATTTTGGGGATAAGTTTGTTAGAGGTTTAACATCTTGTGGGGATAGGTTGGTCACATGTTAAACATCCTATGGGGACATGTTGGTCACATGTTTAACATATTTTGCAGATATTTTGGTCATAGTTTTAATATCACATGCTTATAAGTTAATGGATTTGAGTGTTTCCTAGTGTAAAATGATCAAACTTTAGAGTTTCCACCTTCTAGGGGTAAGATATGCAGATTTGATAGTGGTATTTGTATATTAGGATTGATCCTTAGAGAGGTATCTCAGGTGTTTTAGAATTGGAACTTAGGGAGGAATCCTATATAACCTATTAGAATACAGGGATAAAAAACACATAGTTCAAGCAAACTATTTAAGGTTATGTGATAGGACCAATCCATGCAGTTTAATGTCATGCGGTAAGGATTCATGTTTCATAGAAGGAGTGATAAAAAGTAATGGTGTGAGGATTATGCATATGGGGTTTCCTAGTGTAGGAGATTCTATCCCATGTGATTCTTACCTAATTAATCCCACATTCATTTCATTGGCAAGGGTTATAGTTTAATGTCATGTGTTGAGGACACTGTTTTATAGTTTAATGTCATGTGACTAAGATGTTAGGATATGAAATTTAACATCTTATAGTGGGGATTTTTGAGGGGTCTATGCTTAGGGATACCATATCCAAGTGGTAGAGAAGGTTATAACACTATCCCTCCTCACAAGGAAAGGTGGTATGTTTCCCTTGATGATGCCAAATTCAGGGCTTACGTGTCTATCACACAGGTCCCTTTAGATGGAATGAGGTATAAAAACTGCCATGTTGAAGTGGAACACGAGGGGTCCTAAAATTAAGGTTCCTATTATTAAGAAAAAATGGTGATAAAACTATCCATTTTGTGCTTGGATCAAAGAATCTATACATGAGGGTTGATTATACAGGTCACGTAGGTGGTTGAGGCCAGGGTGAACTTGGTCAGAGCAGGTTAGGGGAATCAAAGAACTCAACTAGTGTGAAATTGTGTTTTAAGGAGGGAGGCATTAGGTTAGTGATCTATATGTTGTTGTAAACACCTCTGGAGTTTCATTTACAAGTGATTTTTTTCAATACATGGGTCCCAACACAAGTACATTCCGTAGATATAGGATGGATCCATGTGTGCAACTTTTGTGATCACATGAAGATTTGAGTTGCGTGAATGGATATCATTGTGTTCGTACCCATATATACTTTATGGGAAGTTGATTGAGAACATCTCAAAGATTATCCAATACAATTTTGGGCACATGATAGGTTAGTTGTGAAATTTATCTACCTTAGGTGATCTATGGGGATGCTAGAGTTGCACGAAGCTGTGAAAGTGGGGTTTATTTGATTGAGAGTTGACACTTTGATTTCTAGAGTTCCATACCTAAAATGGGGGGGGGGGGTGATGATCTATTTATATATTAAATAAGTATATTTGGTCACATAACTTAGGTTGTGTTTCAAAAATTATTTGTGCAACTCCCAAACATTTTCTTCCATTGGAAGGTCATATAAGGCAGTGTTTCATCGACACCTTTCTCAGGAAAATGACATGAACACCAATGTTAGGGTTTCATGAATTAGAATAATGTTGTATGAAACTATATTATTTGATATTTTGGACCATATAAAGTTCCAAAAAACTTGTTTTTTCATTTCCACATTTCATGTACAAGTCAATTTCACCCTAAAATTGAGAGTTGTGTGCAAAATACCTAGAGTTATGCATGCTCAATAACTTAGTTTCAGAATGGTTAATTAGGTTGGGTTATGTATTTTTTTAGGGGAAACACAAATTTTGGGGTCTGAGACATGTTTTTGGTTCCTACAAATACCCCCTCAAAATTTGAGCTGATAGGTAACCAAAAGGTCAAGTTTTGATGAAGATGACGAAGTGTAGGGAAAGTGTCTACCTTTTTGCACAACTTTAAACCCAGTTCATGAAAATAGGTTATATAAAAGAACAACTGGGGGGGGGGCATGCCTATAAATAGTGAAATGGGTGACTTGTTATGTACACTAACTTTAACACATGATAATAAATCCCTCATGTGTGAAAATAATACACGTTTTACAAACTCTAATGCCTTAAGCCACAATATTCGCACAAGTCCCATTACATGATTCATTTTATGATAAATCTGGTATTGTTATATGATTTTGTGTGAATCTACCTTTAGTTTTGTGAATTGATTTTATTTTCATAAAAAAATCCTATTTTTATGACTCAAAATTTTCAAAAAAATCAAAACATACAAAAAATGGCCGACGAAGCTTCCCATATTGTTTCTATTGTTGCTTATGATGCAATAAGGGATGATACGGATAGAAATCCTAGAATATATCAATCTAAGAGGTTTATGAAAATGTAGCAATTATAGGATTTTTAATCGAAGTGTAGATGTCGTATATTCTGAGAAATGTGTTACCCCTTTATAACTTTAGGCTAGTTAATGATGTATACATCATAGATGTATAAACCAATGTTTTGAGATTATAGTTTTCCAAGCATGGTGAGATGAAATGCTAGAATGTCACCCCTATTGGTCATGTGATAAGGGAGCATGAGGCATTAATGGTAGAATGAGGATGATCACTCTGGAACAGATTGTAGAAAATAAGTTTCCTTCCCATTACTCCACCATCGTCTATGAAAATATTCTAAACAACCATATTGTCTAGTAGTAGGATGGGGACCTACGAGTTGGGGGGAAACTTCATTATTGAATGGGAATGGGAATACTAGGTATGATACACTTGTGAAGAGTACGAGGCTATGCTGCTTCATATCAAGATATATAATGAAATATGGACATCCCTGTGTCATGTCTGGTTCTAATCAGAGTTTCTTCTAGAACTCCTTAGAAGGTGGCCACCAGACAGGAACACCTTCCATATCCATCATGTGGAGGTGGGGATCATCTTGTGGGATCATTACCACATAAGTGGTACTTTTATAATTGGATATCAATATGATGAATTTCTCTCAATTCCCAATGATTGGGGAAATGGAGAGAAAACACTGATCTTGGTGTAGATCCTCAAAGACCATCTAAGCTTAGTCTTGGACCACCAACCGCCTTTACACAAAGATATCACACCAAGAAATGGTTGGAACTATTCTTAAATGCACCATATGAGATCATGTTTGGGTGGAAAATGTAGTACCCATGGAAATGACATAGGAGAAGGTTGGCGTCATACTAAATGATATTGGATAGGGGAAGATATCAGGAATGGGGGCACAACATCAAGAACTGGATCCCGAAAATTCAATATGATGTATTCCTGACCACTTACATGAGTGGTAGGATTCTACCAGTTAGGGAATAATTCATGAGTGTATGACCTAGGATACTAGTGATGGAATAAATAATGATGTCTGAAAACAAGGTGTTATTGGGATTCCAAGTTCTCACCAAGATCTATAGTTAGTTAGGAAATATTGCGAGGGAGAACATGTCTAGGGACATATTCAAACTATTCCAATTTCTGCATGGATGGATTGTGGTGCACTTCGGGGTGGGGGTTATGAATTCAAAAATTCTAGAATTCCCTTTGATTTTTTTCATTTTTCCTTACCTCCTCAACTTCACCAAGATTTGATCAGTGATTCTTAATGAAGCCGGGGTGATGACGAGCATCGAAAATGATGGTAATTTAAAATTTCACCCGTTCCAAACCCCAAATAATGAAATGGTTAAAAAATTAGAGGGGACTCTAGATAATATGGAGTTAGTTTAGGGATTTTGATGTAGAGTGTTGGTCACATATATTGATGACAACATCTACTACGAACCACACACCACATATCGTTTCAACTAGTAGTTAGTATGCATCCAATATATGGGAAAGTGAGTGTACATCAGGGTATATGAGGAGAGGAACCCATAAATCCTTCATCATCTATAGAGGATGTTTATGTAATAAGGTTCCTAAGAGATAATAATAATATCACCAGACAACCACAATACTATCCTCACCCAGAACTATGCCGAAAATTGGGTAGCGACGTACCTAGGAGTGGTCTTAAATCGAAGGGTGAGGAAGGTGGAACCATAAAATGATCCATAAGAGTAGAAGGCCAATTAATCTTCAAATAAAAATATGGGAATAAAGGGATCAAGCTGGATTAGCAGCGGTGGTAGTCTAGGGGCCTGCTGTGCATCAACCCTATGGTGGGTTAGGGATCCCTCAAAAGCATCCACATGAGTAGGAAGATTGTTTCCACACTAGGGTGAGTTATTTTGGGGAGGCCATGAGAATGAAGCTATGATATTTGGTGAATCCGCCTAACAATGATTCCTTCCCCATGCTCTAGGCAGTATGTGGGATGTTTTAGTTATCCCTAATGTTGGAGAAACTATGATAGAGGCTTAAAAAAGAGGGGATGGAGTTTTTGGAGGTTGGTCTTGCAAGGATCATTGATCAAGTGAGCATCCAGGAGATGTTTTCATACCTAGAAGACATCAATTCTTTCAGGTTCTAGCATAGGGAGGGAAATATCACCACTACTTAGGTGAGAGTGATGTTTGGTGTAGGGCCTGAGTAAAAATAATATGCTAAAATACTATCCTAGGAGGTGTCGGTTCCTAGTGTCGGTACACAACACTGTAGTAGCAAGGAGTGATGAGGATTTGAAGCTAAGTGAGAAAGATCTCAGGATAGTAGGAAAGTTACTATTGGGGAAGAAGAATTGACTAAATTTCTATCCAGCAAGGTGAATTTTCAAATCATTATCTCATCTATCTATTTCATCTTTTATTTCCTTTATCACTAATATAACCTGATCTTGAATCATGAAGTGATCATCCTAGGAGATCCATGGGGACTCTGTTTAGATTAATGAGAGTGCCTTGATGGGAATTGGGGATCCCACATCAATGTATGCCCCCAAGGTTCCAATGGGCGTGGCATCTATGGAGGAGTATGGAGGGAGTGTCTCAAACCCTTTGGTCCTCCTAGTCATCTATGGGGGCCTCTCCTTGGTATCCTAGTAGAGGCTCCCGCCACTATCAAGGAAGGTCTCCCAGAGCGATTCATCATTGATATCACCATTCCTCCTCAAGTTATGAATCTGGATCTCATTTAGTCTATTTTTCTCAAATCCTTTGATAAATTACTAAGTCTTCTATAAATAAATGTTTTTTTTCTAATACATCATCCATCCATGAAGTTCTAAGGGATCCTATAATAGCTTTTTAGGTTTCTCCTGGTGTAAAGGGGTCTACAGTGATGGATTTCCCCTTTTAGGCCTCAGACATGGATATCTCTCATGACCTTTCCTTATCAAGTTTCTTTCTTGAACTAGTCATATTCCCCTAGTTTTCTACTATAGTTTGAAATAACTATTTTTTTCTTCATTTGAAACACTATTTTAGGAAATTTGTTCTCAATAATTGGGCATGGATGAGGTTGCTAGTATGCTTGCTCCATCAATCAATTTGACCCTTAGGAAGCTAACCAATCAAGGAAAGCCAACCAATTATGTCAAGCCAACCCTGATCTTAGAATATCAACCCATTTTAGATGTAGATATGGTTATAGTGGAGGCATATTTTAAAGCCAGTGGAGATGTTATTGCCAATGAAGATTCATGTAAAGATGGAACTCCTCTTGGCATGCATCATATCCCATCTGAGCAGACACCAAAGGATTAAACTACTATCATATTTCTTATGGAATTCCCTAATTATGAGAATTCACCACCCAAGGACCTATAATAATCAAGGTTTTATGTCATTGAAGAGAATCACATTGTCTAGTGTTGGCTATAGAGAAACATGTAGACTTTCATCACCCACACCTCATAGGTTGATCTAGTAATCCAAATAGGGTCTCTCCTCCCTTAGCTATTGAACCTATGGACTATAGGGGTGGATTCTCATGCTCTCCATGCGTTTTCCCATGAATATGTTTCCATGTAGGTGTGTACATGGCATTAGGAGTTCGATTCTACCTTATACAAGGATGTAATACCACAAAACACCCGAATAGGGAAGGGGTGAATCAGGGTGTCAAATATTTCTTTGAATGTAATGGATATCATCCCAACATTGGTAGGAACTTGTTAAAATTTTCTAATGAAATCACGAAATTATCAAACACCCATATGCATAAATAGAAACACAACATATCAGTTTTACTTGGTTCAACACTAAGGGCTAGTCCATGGAGCATATGTCGATAGTGTTCTGGTCATAACTGAATCCACTAAGCTTCACTAGATATTATGGATTACAATTTATCATAAATGGTCACTATATTCCAAGCACACCACCTTTACAAGAATTTTAGGGAGAGAAAACTTATTCCCTTGGATCACTTCCATAGACCCCCCTTTCTCATTTCTTTGGGTTATTTCTTTCTCAATTTATTAACTTGAAGGCCGCATTAGTATATTTGACATAGAAGACTTTTCCTTTGATTATCAAAAAACTTTGTTTTACCATAGTCCAAAACTAATTCCCTTGAATGCACTATTTAATCAAAATAGATTTTTAAAACCTAAAATTCCCACAACTCTTGTAATTTTGTGTAGCTAGTCAGTTCTTCGCACAACTTTTACACTCTCACACAATGCCTCAGTTATTGCACAACTTCTATTTTTGTCATGAAAGTATAAATTTCACAAAAACTGAATGTTGCATGAATCTCACTTGGTCTTGATAGACACAAGTTATTTTATTCAAGAAACCCTACTTCACACAACTCTACTTCACAAAACTCTAATTTTCACAACTCTTTCCCAAAGAAGTGGATCGGGATCTTCATTGAGAGAGAGAGTGTGGAATATAGGTACCCATATATTTATAGATGTTGATGACCCTTATCAAAACTATCTTGTATTCTATATACCTTAAACAAAACTCTCTTAGTTCACTGAACTTTATTTATTTGACATCATATTTAATGAACAACTCCATATTTATTTCACTGGTTCACACAATATTGATTTTCACACAACTTCAATACTTTTTCAAAAAACCTTCCTTAGCCTTATTTTGATGAGGCGGCCTTGAAAACTCATTTGTTAACAACTCTAGAAAACTCCTTCACCCATTTGAAAAACTATTGTATTTACATGAAAATATTTTCTTTTACAAAAATAAATTTCTCCATCATCTAAATGTTAGACCTAGAAAATTTGGAAAACACTAGAAAACTACACCACCTTCAACACTAAAGCCACCTATGTGGATCAGATCACTGGGCTTGATCAATCCAATGAGGATTGATAAAAAACACAACACACCATCAATTTCTAATTGTGAATAACCTTTGTTCCAATAAAGTATAAGTATAAAGGTTACAAGGTGCTCTAGGTATCTAAAAAAGATCTTTCTCAACTAGAGTAGAAAGCACAACAACATGAATTATTTTTCAATTCCAAAGTAGAGATCATTATCCAACTAAAGACACAGTTATTGGCGTCTGAGGATGGGGTGACATCTTTGGCTACTGAGTGCCATGTTGAATATGGAAAAGTGAAGATTTGGGCCGATGAGGTCTGCCCTATAGCTGAGGAGGAAGCAGTGGAGCTCACTAGGTAGTAGTAGATCCTAGAGGCCACTCAATGAAGGTTGGATGAGCTAGAGCATTTTATTGCTGAGGCTGATACTTAAGGAGTACTTATATTTCTTATGCTTCAATAAAGGAGAGTCTCCAATCTATGGATGATCCTTCTTACTACCACAAATATTTATGCAATAATAGTATCATTTCCATGATTTTTATATACACCTAAATCATATTAACAAGAAAATAATCCATAATCCTCTACTCCCATGCGAGTCATCCTCGATGAGAGAAAAAATTGGAAAAAAGAATACAATTGATTTATATGAGAGTTACAGCTAGGGAATGAAGGGTAGATGTTGGAATGATTCATTTCCCACAAGGAGTATCTTGACTCAAAAATCTTTTCTTACAGAGTGGGTATTTTTACAAATAACTTTCTTTCCCAACATGATTAGGTGCATAGGTAGGGTAACACCAGAGGCATTGGATTATACCCAAACAAAGGGAAATATGGGGGACTTGAATTGAGATTCCCAAGACTTGGAACCCAAGGAAGAGTGAAAGTATGATAGAGGATGGCTAATAAAGATGTTTTAAATGTATATTCCCTTATTTTACTTCCAAGAATGGGGACATATAAATGGGTGTTGATTTTTGACCATGTTTGAAACATGGAACTCATAAAATTATTGTTGAAAGTCATTTGAGGAATGTTGCCAAGATGAAATGTGATTCATCTTGGATAGAAACCATTACCATTAGTGGACCTATTCAGATGTGGAAGATAGTTGGGATCTAAATCAAGGAAGGAATGAAGCATGAGGGTGAACTTGAGGGGTACTTTAGATGGATAGCAATGTTATTGAGATTACACAACTTTGGTTCTGAGAATGTTGGGAAGGTGTATCAATTTGAGGAAGAGATATAATCACTTTTGAAGGGGAGTGTAACCTTGGGTTACAAGTGAATTTTAAGGAACTTTTAATGGTGTGGTAGGTTAATATCACCAATGGGGTGAAGAGGTCATATTCGGAAAGATCCTAAAACATTTTTTAGTTTTACGATGTGAAAAGTGGACAATAAGTTCAACATCTTGAGGTAATGACATTGAATATGTAGTTTAATGTCATATGATGAGGATATGTGATTGGTGCATTTTATGTTCGTATATCTTTGACTATGGTGACTTATAGATTATGGTCATATGTCTAGGATGTAAATATCATAGTTTATTGTCTTTTGACAAGGTTGTGTGAACCAATGTGAATCAAGAATCTACCCTTTAGAGGTAGTGGGATGCACAAAAAGGGAACATAAGGGCTGGTACCTCATGGAGGGCCTCGTGAAGTAGAGGGATGACCTAACTTTTTCTTGAACTAGTGGGCCCAAAATGTGCATCAAGGATTTTTCTAGGGATTAGATATGAGTCATTTAGTGTTTGTACCAATTCCATTTATACCATAATTTTTCCCATGTTGCAAGAGAGACTTAGATGTTAGATAGTAATGAAAAATGGGCCCACAGATCATGGGCTTTGTGGATATAGGGTGAATTTGGGGTGGGGTGGGCCTATAAATTTTGACTGTTAAGAGTGCTGGTCAATGTGGGTTGAGCACATGTGGGTAGAAGCTAAGTCAAGTTAAGCCCGCATAGGTGTGGGATTACCCGTGGGATTGATTTAAAAAAAATATTATTTTCACAATATATGTTTCTATAAAATTTTAGTTTTTTAATAAAAAATCATGATTAAGCCCTAGCATATGATTTATCATTGTAATGGTCATACTAATTCACCATTTATTCACATTTAAATTTTAAATTGGGAAATATTTATTATTTTAATTTGATATTATAATATTTATATAATGATTATTAATGATATTCACATGGTATGCCATATCACCTCTCAAAAAAGAGAACCCATATCCATTGCATATGGATTCTAAAAGAGTTATTATAATAATAATATTTTTTAGGGTTGATTTATTATGATTATTGTTTTATTTTATTTTTTTATTAATAGAAAATTAAAGGGAACTCATGGGAATCCAAATTAATTTATTTGAAATCAGTCGTTATCTAGAGAGTAAGCATTTATTACTAGGTCCAGTTATTTTCATCACCACACAACAAACATAATCATTCATCACCCCTCACTAATCACTCACCTACTCTGCATCTCAACAGTTCACCATCAAGTCGGTGTCACAACATTCCACCACTAACCCATCAAAAAATGTTCCATCACATCACTTTAAACTCCAACTACGGTTAATCCATAATCCTCTCCACAACTACCATTAAGAATGTAAAAAAATACAATATTTAAATGATTATAAGTAGTATTTTCTTTAAATGTAGGAAATCCCATGGGACACCCATATGATTATGTGGGGTGTGGGAGGCTAGAAATTTTTTGTTCACATTATATGAAGGGTTTTGTGGATAAACCCACATGGGATCAAACTCGTGCAGGCTTGGCCCACCCCACCCCAGCCTACACATTTCGCATTACTATTGGAAGAAGTCTAAATTTTTCTCAAATTGCTCCTACGAGGTTTCAACCTAACAAACTTATGTTCTTATTTCCTAGAGTAGTTTAAATTCATGCCAGTCGGACCAAACAAGTACATATTTATGGGTATATATATGGAAAGATACATGTAGTTTAAAATAATGATGCTTGGACTAAATTTTTGAGTTTAAGGTCATATATGAAGTTAACCGGTCATGATCCAAGTATCACTGAGAGGGGGAGGGGGTGAATCAGTGACATATTTTTGTTTTATGTTCCCTTTATTTTTGAAACAACCTTCACCACCTGTTATAGAGTTTTTTTCCTGCTGAATAGACACAACCATAAGAACACAATATTTACAAGGTTCACTACTCAACAAGAGTAGCTACATCCTTGGTATTGTATGAAAATAATATAGTACAACAAAATCCACTAGAAAACAATCCTTTCATGTGGAATACAATGATTAGGATATACCCTTACACTCATGTATCACTTGGAAGATAATCCTCAAGTGTGTGCGCATCCTCTTAGAAAAAATAGGGTAACACAATATCTCTGTGCTTCTTGACAAAACTTCACAAATATGATCATTGTAAAAAACTATTCTCTTTCCTATTAAGAATATGATAGGAACTACCCAGACTTCATAATAATACATTGTCCAATACCTCAGTCATATATTGATCCACTTGAAGGAACTTCTAACTTAATTTGGGTACTCAAATATCCAGATCACAGAGCTCCTTCACAAAGCTCCTTCACGATGCTCCCAGCTTCGTATATCACTCTAGTTTACAAATATCTATAGTTCTCAGAGCTCACTAGATCATAGAGAACACTATTTTCAGAAGCACAGATTGGTATTTGATAATTTCACTTGTTTTACAAAGCTCAATGGCTCACCCGTGTAGCTTCTTTCTTTCACAAAGCTTACTACCTTTGCAGAGCTCACTTTCTCCGTGAACCTTATTCGCAATTCAAGAGCTCTAAAATTATCATTAACTCTCTATAGTTTTCTTGAGGGGGTAGGGGACTATTTATAGGCATTTTCCACCGACTCCATAACCTTCTACCCACCTCAGCTCCACATCAGCATCAAATCACAGAGCTTCGAAATTTTCGCCGAAATTCACTCTATTTTGAAAAGAACCATGGCTATTTTATGAATTTTAAAAGCTCATTGTAACCACGAATAATTCCATGAAATCCTTTTCACCGCTGCGATTTTCCTTTTTCCTTTGTGTTGCCACAATTCTCTCCACCTTCACCACTGCAATGCTCACCCACAATGCTCCTTTCCTCGACCATTTGAAAAGCTCATCATAATCGTGAAGAACACAATCAATATTCTTCATGTCATCACTAAATATAATTCATAAAGACCATATTCACAAAATTAATTCCTTTTCTATATTTTGAGGTGATCTTAAAGGAAATACCATTTTTTTAATGCTAGAAAAACTCCAAATTTTAGACCCCAAAAATTTGGCAAACACTAGAAAACTGCACCACCTTAGACACCTGTTTCTACAAGACCAACCATACTGATTGATTTAATCTTTTATCCCCATTTCCTATATAAATATTGCATCATAATTTCTCCAAAAAACTTATGATCTTTTTGAAATACATATTAAAAAATAATCTCTTGATTTACCGTGGAAAGTATTGTAACTTTCCGATTTTTCCTCACCCACTAATACAAAGTGAAGTGATTTCCTTTCTTCTCAAACTTACTTGAAAATAAATGATGGTACTTCTTGAATCCAAAAATTTTATCATCCAACTTGGTCCCAAAAATAATGTTTGGGCCATTTGGAGAAGATTGTGTAATATAGAAAGCATTATAAACTCAACATGAAGAGAGGGACAAGGTGACCTAACACCACACAAGTCTGCACATAGTTTAAGGTCTTAATGAATAGACCATGTCTTCTTAAGCATCATAAAGCCTCATTATGTGTGAATACACCATGGGAAATAGGGAACCTAAATAGGGAAATGGGGGTGAGAGTACTTGAGACTAGTCCTAAGATACAAGATTTAGATTTCTCTATGTATCCCATGGAATTGGGAATCAATAAAAACATAGTTATGGAATGTGGTGTGGTGGGAGACCAATTCTATATGGGGGAAATCCTATCATGTGAGGTTGAGAAGCTGAATTTTTATTTTAAAGTGTCATGTCGAAAGATGAAAACTATGTAGATTAAGGTCATGCAGCTATGACAAAGCGTGGGGAGGGGTCTCAAGGAGGTTTGTGGAATGAAAAAATAATAACATGATGTGAAAATAGGGCGAAGGATGCCAAGTTGCATAAAAATTTCTAATAAAAGACACAAATAGTTTAAGATCATTATTCTTGGACTATATATGGGGTGAAATTCCATTTGGGGAATTCCCATGCATCTCAACCATACTTGGGGGAAAGTTACACAATGACTTTTAATACCACATGATACATGCTTGTTGTGAGAAAAAAGAAGTGATGGGGAATTTCACTTTTCATATGGGAGAGAACAAATGGAGAAGAAGAAGTTGTATTGGGAAGGTTACAAAGACACTAACTTTATTGGTCATTGTGCATGAATTCATGGGGGAATAACACCAAGGGTATTAAAACTCCACCAGAAAAAATGGAGGTGGAAAGGTGGGAAGTCATGACTTCTAATATTTGGACCATGAAAAGGGGGTGACTGATGGGTATGAGATGACTATTTACTATGTTTGAAACATAGGTCCCACAACCATACTAGTCATGGATGGGGTGAACAAATGTCAGTTCGACCATTGAACTTGTTTGAAACTTGGGAACTATCATGTTCTTCTAAGTATATTTCAAGGTGTTTTCCTGGGATGGTAGGGGAGTCAGTTTTACCAGGAACCATTTACATTAGGGGGACCTATTTATATTGGGTGGATGATGGTGATGGTCCAAATCAAAGAAGGCATGAAGTTTGTAAGTGAACATGTTTGGAATGCCTAGGGGGAGTTCAAAACTTTGGGAGTTATTCCACCATGTTCTCAAACACATTGAATGGGTAAATCAGCAGGCAAGGATTGAGTATGTTCCTTAGGGGAAGGCCCAAAAATAGGTTTGTGGTTGGGTTAGGATCAAGATATGAGATCTGAGAATCGCTATATATCCTATGGGACTCGAAATAAAGCCACATGTAGTTCTTGAATGTGATGTGGTAGATGAACAACACCAGAAGGGAAAGTTCCCTCTCAAGAAAGGACTTAAGTTATCATGTAGTTTCCCATTGCAAGACAGGGACATAGACCATGAAATTTCACATCTTAAAAAAAATATGTTGAACACTCAGTTCAATTTTATATGATGAGGATGTGTGGTTGCTTCTTTTTGAGTTAGTAGAGATTTGACTATGGTGGGATTATGTCAGGGTCCATCCATTTATATTGAGGAGAGACTATATTGTGGTTGGGGCTCTTGTGCGGAATATTCCCATTTTTTCTTCATCATGTTAGGTCATTAGGGAATATTGACCCACTGGTGGGATGAGAAATATGATTGGGGATTACACCTAATGAGGATGACCATGAGGGCTGCTTAGGAGTTGTAAGGATACATGTGGGGTTTTCATTCAAGGGTGTCTCGACCTAGTGATGGGTCATGAATCATGATTGGGGCTTATACCAGATGAGGAGGAGGCACATGGGGACTATTTTGTGATCATCTCATGATCATTACATGAGGCATCTTACACTTGATGCATAAGGCATCACATGTTTTTAATAGGAGGTTTTCTATTCTTTTTATATATGATATAATACAATTTTATTTCATGTATATAAGACTATATTGAATAGTTATTATCACATCCTGAACTTGGTAACCCATCTATCTAGGCTCTAAACCAAAATGTGGAAAGTCCTAAAGGTGTTCTTGATCTACGTGGGATGGTCACTAGAACTTGGGCATCAGAAAAAACTATAGGGAATGATTTCACCCTTATTGAATAAGATTACATGGGATATAAATAAATAGTAAGAATAAATAGCAATGAAAAACCAGAAGAAAATATATTCCATAACTGAAAAAGGCAACAGAAGTGGCACAACTCAAAACAGTAAAAACAATCCTAGAGTACATGTCCAAAATCAAAGGAAAACTAATAGAAATTAACTACTCTATGTAATAACATGGAAAATGTCCCACCATATCACCACCATCTACCCATACTCTACTAAAAGAAAACATCTCTATCTTACTGTAGTTCCTTATCTTTTCTTGCATCAAAATACATAACCAGGTCTAAACACTGTTAAAGGGGTGTGCAGGGTGTGACCTAAATAGGCTTAGTAGGATCCCACCCAGGTGTTCCATATCAAGAATCTATAAAAATAATCCAAATATTATCATTTTAAAGAAAACATGACATGATCAACTATAGAGCAATTCATATTAAAATCATTATAAATATTTCCCCTTTTCCATAGTTCACAAAACAATCTAGGAAAAATAGTTTCAAAGAATAATTTCCATAAAAATTCCTCAAAGTTACATCATTTATAACAAATGCACAAAAATAAAAAGAGAAATAATAGGTAAATAACTATAAGGGATAATAATAGGGTAGGACGGAAGACTACTCATACCATAGTCAATGACTAGTGCACACACAAGCCCCTAGAACAACATGAAAAGGGAGTAGAGGAACATCCCATGAGTGAACCCCCTAATAGTGTCAAATCAATTCCATAGAACAAAAATCCTAGGGAGAAGAGTAACACCCCACGAGTGAACCCCCCAAAAATAAAATGGATGATGGTTCTAAGCTAAACCTTCCACCTAAGTACCCATGGATTCCCATGTGCTACATTAACCAAATTATTTCAAAATTTATTTTCACAATAAATCTCAATCAGCCCTATTATTTTATCAAACCTACTTTGAAAACTCATTTCACAATGACTTGAAAACACACATGTTCTTTTACCAAAACAAAGGGAAAAAATATTTTAGTTAAATTCCATTTATTCACACAAATCAATCATGATATTTTTTTTATAAATCAATTTTTAAAACCAGATCCATCACGGTTTATTCAACAAATGCTAGAGATAGAACCACCTACCTCAAACTTGGGTCACACATGCTCATGATGGGATCCACCAACACAAGAAATAGCATAAATATAACAATATAGGCCCTATAATCCATTACCACATCTTAGAATCACATTCCACAAAAAATGATGGTGGATAGGGTAGATCATAACATACCTCAAAGCACACGCACTGACACATTGAAACCAAAAAATACCAACTCCCAAAAGAATATTATAAAAAAGATCTAGAAATGATCAAACAAAACATCACCATAGGGACAGAGAACCCATAACATAGTTTCATTCCATTTCCACAACCAATGGTAATGAAGAAGAAAAAATTCCTCTTACTAGGTGTATGTGACATAACTTCCACTAATACCAAATACCAAATGAAATGATCTATAAGGATATTAGACACAAAAAATAAACTGTAAGGATACCTAGTGTTCAAGGGAGGACCCTTCACATCCAATCAGTTGAATAAGAAACTTCATATGTTTATAATGACTAAATCTTGGTGGGATGAATTATTTATAGCGCAAACATTCCTTTTATGGATTAAATTTCCCATAAATCATATATACTGAAAATCATGTCTCATCAAGTTAAATTTACCATGTTCGATGGATTTACGATGTAAAAGTAGGTCTTATGGAGAAAAAGGTATTTAAGATGAAAAAAAGATTTTATGTATTGTAATATTATTATGTTGTAAACCATATTACGACCGGTTCCTAAAAATGGTCTTAAACCATAATCTAAATATGACAATTTGAAAGTGTCAAAAAATTAGTATGCACCATAAGTTCTATAGAAACTCCCAAAAATAGTTCCCAAGCACCCCAAAACTGAAAAAATAGTAATAATAATTGAAATATCATACCTTAAAATCCATGATATTATAACCTCCCCACTATAAGGCTTTCCATCCCTGGGAAGTCATGTGGAAGAAGGGTGCTCTGGAAAGAGGTGTGGCCACTACTCCCTAACCAATGATTCACCCTTCCAAGTCTCAGGATAATATGATCCATGTATCCATAACACTCTGACCAATGGAAAAAACTTACCACCTAATAATTTTACCTAAGAATCAGTGATCTCCACTGGATTCTATAAAACTAAAAATTATGTCTCCAACTCAATCTCTTCCTAACTCATAACATGAGAGGGATCAGTATGGTACCTCATGAGATGAGATATGTGGAAAACACCATGAATACCTATAAAAATAGCCAGTAAATGGAAATGATATTCAAACTTCCCAAGTCACTTAGTAACCTCAAATGTTCCCAAACATCATTGATCCAACTTTCCCTATTTTCAAGCTAACAATGACCCAACTGAGCAGAAACTTTATAGAAAACCTAATCACCAACAGAAAACTACAAGGGATGAAATCGATGACCCATATATGATTTCTTCCGAATCTACACCATAACCAGAGGCCGATGTATATCCTAAATCCTTACCTAAATATCCTTAATTATACTTGGTCCCATAAGAGAGTTCTTTCCCACCTCTTCCCAATAATGTGGTGATCTACATGGGTGACCTTATAAATCCTCAAAGGGATTCATTCTGATCAATGAATGATAACTATTTTTATATGAAAACTCTACCAGTACTATATGGATATCCCTTGATCCACCTAAATCCAAGACTTTGTCTTAGAGTATATTATATAGGATCTAAATAACATACTCCATCTAACTATTAGTCCTAGGATAATTAGCTGTACTCAACTGAGCTTGAGTCCCCATCGCCTCTTGGAGACTCTTTCAAAACCGAGAGGTAAACCTGAGATCTCTATCAAAAACAATGGTATAGGTAATCCCATGTAACCTCACAACCTCCTACACACACAAATTACCCAGTTCCAAAACCTTAGTGGTGTCCCTGATTATAATAATATGAGCAAATTACATCAACCAATAAACCACCACCAAGATAGTATTTTCCCCTGAGGAGTTTATAGCAACAAAAAAAAAATCCATGGTCACCTCATACCATTTCAAAACTAACACTGGAAGAGGTTGGAGAAAACTATAATGTTTTATATTATTTTTATTTATCTATTGGAAGGTTTAATAGTGGGACATATAATATATAATATCATTCTTTATATCCAGACAACAAAAATTCCATCTCATATCATAATACATCTTCATAGTGCTCATATGATTGAACCATGAAGAACTATGAAATTAAAAAAAAACTAAACTTCTCATAGATAATGGGATGAAAAACCAATCCCCAAAGCTAAGAATACCATTAGAAGGGAGAGACCAACCATAAATGGTCTCCCCACTATAAAGAGTTTATTTAATTCCTCTAAACTCATCATATTTCCACTTAACCTATAGAATATAATCAATGAGAGATGATGATAACTAAGAACTATATATTACTACACCTAAAAAATCCTTCTAAGAATCTAGGTGAAATTGAGAAAAGAGCCCCATAAGGTTCCTCTATTATTTTTAATCCAAAATAGCCTACAATGACACATTCCTACTGTGATTTTATGTAATGAGATCCTCCTTCCTCGAGGTATAGGTAATGTTGAAATTGAACATTTGAAGATATTACACCCACTACATATATATTAAAGTGAAGTATTTCTATGAAAATATATAAATTAAACTCTTATGGTCAGAAAATACTATGAACCTATCCCCAAAAAGATTGTTCCGCCAACAATTAAGAGTATGCATAACCAAGGAAATATCTAAATCATGTGTGGGGTAATTCTTCTCATCTAGAAAAGGATAAATAGATTTATAATCCACCACATGATCATCCTTTATAATCACTCAACCCACAAAAACACTAGAAGCATCATACTATACCATGTAACCCTTACTAGGCTCAGGTAAGATCAATATAAGTGTTGATGTTAGAATTTTTTTTAGATCATCAAAAGAAGTTTGAAACTTTTCATCCCATATAAATTTCACCCATTTCTTGGTAAGAAAATAAAATGTGACTCTAACATTAATAATTCCTTGAAAAACCTCTAATAGTATCCAAAAATACCACGAAATACACATATATTCAAAACATTCCATGGAACCTCCCATGAAAAGACAACCTTCACCTTCTCAAGATTGACTGATAAGCTACATTCATAAATTGCATTCCCCAATAACTTCACTTATTAGATCCAGAAACTACATTTTAAATGTTTTCCAAACAAACAGTGACTCATCAAGATTTCCAAAACCAAGATTAGATGGTTTTTGTGCTCACACTCAGGCCTCAAATAAACAAAAATATCATCTACAATCAAAACCAAAAAGGTTTTGAGATACTGATGGAACATCTAATACATCAAAGCCATAAAAACATTAAGAGATTTAGTCAGACTAAAAGGCATTATAAGATATTCATAATGAACATATCTACTCCTGAAATACATCTTCAATATATAATAATCCTAAAATATGAACTGATGGTAACTTGAATGATGTTCAATCTTAAAAAAGTATTTTTCCCCTTTAATTGGTCAAAACAATTATCCACTTGAGGCAAAGGATACTTATTCTTAACCACCACCTAGTTCAAATTTTGATAGTCTATGAAAAATTAAATTGAACCGTCAACCTTCTTAGAAAGAGCATTGGGTATACACACAGTGAAGTACTAGGGAAAACTAAACCTTTCTCCATTAGACAATCCAATAAAATCTTGAGATGTTTTATATCCAATGGTTTTATATGATACAAGGGTATCAAGATTAGCTACATACCTGAGACTAGATCAATCATAAACTCTACCTCCATCTATAGAGGAAGTTCAGATAAGTATTATGGGAAAACATTAGGAAAGTACCAAATAACCAAGGGAAGGTCACCAATAGATAAAATGACATCAGGATCAACTATAATAGTAGAAAACAAATTCATGATCTCTAGATATGAAAGTCCATCTTGACATAATCTCAGATCTCACTCTCCTTGAAGCACTGGGGATACCCCATATACAACAAGGAATGAGACTTTCTGATGATAATAATCAACCTCAGCATGATGAATGAGAAGACAATCCATCCTGATGATGATGTCAAACAAAACCAGATCGAGATCAAGGAAATCAAAAACAACTCCACATTATCCATCGATAGAGAACAATATGGACATCAAAACACCCGCAATTTCCTATTTAAAAGATGCATTTCTAACTCCATGACAAAGTACATGAACTCTATTAGAAGTTTTAACACATCAAAAAATGAGAAGATATAAATGAGTGGGAGGCACTAGTATCAAATAAAGTAGTTTCTATAAAATATTCAACAAATATGGATCCTCTCACTATCACTTGACCAACATTATCCTCCAATGGAAACTCATCTACTATGTGAATGTGATTTACTCCTGAGCCATGTGGTTAGAGTCTTTTGGACCTTAACGTTTTTTATTAAACCATATCGGAATTTGTATTTTGATGACCCCTTTCTCCTCCTTATCCTAGATATATCTCAACAACTAAATTTTGGACTTGTGGTACATTTTGGTCTAGAACATGAAATGCTTGCATGATATCCTCTATAATATTATGATCTAGAGTTGGATTCCATTGATAAGAATCCAATTCACCCTCCTATAGAACCTTTGGAATACATATTAGAGGCATATAACTATAAAAAAATAGAATAAACTATTTGAAAAAGGATAATATCACTTCAAACCATAAAACCACAAGTGAAAACTGAGATTATGATCAAGAAATCAACATAGGAGACACACATCCTAACATCCCATGGTAGATTGAGTCTCATCACAGAAATAGATAAATAGGAACTCACTATAATATACCTATCAAGTTCCAAAAATCCTATCTATCAAATAAAAACTTCCTATATTTTAAAATAAACTTCCTTTGATACCAAATTTTAACATACTGACCTAGATAACCCTTCTATCTAGGCTTTGATTTTTTTAAAAAGACCTGAAGGGTGTTCCCAATCCCTATGGGCTAGCAAATAGAACCTGAAACAATAACAAAAAGAAATGATTTCAACCAACCTAAAGTAAAAAACATGACATATACATATATATCCAAAAGGAATTGTGTAAGAAAAACAAGAAGAAAATATATTCCATAACTGAAATAAGACAACATAAGTGACACAAATCAAAATATTCAGAACAAAACTAGAGTACAAGCCCCAAAAAGGAAAACTAATAGAAAATGAATAATCTATGGGATAAAATATGAAATTAACACCTCCTCACCACCATATAATTATACCTAACTAATATAAAACCTTTACACCTCACTGTAGTGCCTTTCCTTTTCCTACATCAAAATATATAACCAGGTCTACACTCCCCAAAGGGGGTATGTAGGGTGTTAGATAAACAATCATAGTATGATCCCACCTAGGTGTTCCATATCAAATATCTATAAAAATAATCCAAATATGCTACTTATAAATAAAACATGGAATTATAAATGATAAATTAGTTCATATCAAAAGCATGGTAAATATTTCCCTTTTTCCATAGTTTACAAAAAAATCTAGGAAAAATAGTTTCAAAGAATAATTTATATAAAAATTTATTAAAGTAAAATAATTTATATCAAAACCAGAACAATACTAAGCAAAAGAATAGATAAATAACACCAAGGGATGACAATAATACAATCTAGAAAACTACTGGTACTATAATCAATGACTAGTGCACGCATAATCCCATAGAACAATAGGCCTTGGGAGCAGAGTAAAACACCCCCGAGTGAACCCTATGATAGTGCTAAATCAATTCCATAGAATAAATTGCTTAGGTAGAATAGGAACACCCCATGAGTGAACCCACCAATAATAAAAGGGATGATGGTTCTAAGCTACACCTTCCACCTAAGTACTTAAGGATTCCCATGTGTTGCATTTCCCAAATAATTTCAAAAAGGATTTTCACAATAAATCTCAAACAACCATTTTATTTTATCAAACCTTATTTGAAAAACCATTTAAAAATAATTTTAAAACACCCATTTTATTTTACCAAAACCATGGGGAAACATATTTAACTTCAAATTCATTTAAACACACAAAAAACCATAAAAATTTATTTATAAATCAATTTATAAAATAAGAGAAATCAAGGTTCATTCAACAAATGCTAGAGATAGAACCACCTAGCTCAAAATCAGGCCCCACATGACAACAATGGGATCCACTAACATAGTAAGGAACACAAAGACAACACAAAAATCCCTAGAATCCATTCTCATAACTTAGAATCACATTCCACACACAAAGTAGACGAATAAGAGGGTAGATCAAAACATACCTCAAATCACACACACCCACCACACTAAAAACAACGAAGTACTGGACCTAAAAATAATATCACACAATGGATATAGAAAGGATAAAATAAAATGTCACCATAGGGTTTTCAATTCCTAAATACATCACCATGAAGCTACTGCAACTAATGGAAATGAGGAAGAAGAAATTATGCTTACCTGGGATAAGTGATGCAACCACCAAAAAGTTCAAATTCCAAACAAAATGATCCAGAAGGAGAAAAGACAATGGAAATAACCTAGAAGGACACCTTGTTTTAAAGGGAGGAACCTATGTGTCCAATGAGTCAAATGAGAAACTTTAGATGTGCAATGTGACTAAATCCTGCTGTAATGAAGTATTTTTTTATGTAAATACCTTATTTATGGTGTGAATATCACATAACTCATATAAAAAACATGTCAACTCGAGTTAAATTTAACATGATCAATGATTTTATAGTGTAAAAGTGGTTCTTATGGTGTAAAAGGAATTTATGAAGTAAAAATAATTTTATGTCTTGTAAGATTATTGTGTCATAAACTATATTATGGATGGTTCCCAATGACGGACTTATTCTATAAGCTATAAATTATGATGGAAAAGTCTCCAACAAGTATTATACACCCTAGGATCTATAGAAACTGTAACAACCTGACCCTAGATTCCCAGAGTCAGTGCATTATTTTAATACATTGTCATGATTATAAGGAATCAATTCTCAAAAGACCGATTAGTTTAGTAGTCCTGGAAAATAGATTGCATACATGAACATTACATTACAATTTCTAGCATACAATACAAAAAAATAGTTCTTTGAGAATGCCATTATTCCCTTTAGCTTAACCCTTCATATCAACCATAATACACTTCTTGGAATCCTGAGAAAATTTAAACATAGAAAGGGGTGAGATCAGATGCTCAGTAAGGATAACAATATAGAAGAAGCTTTCAAAAATAAGAATAAACATTTAAGGCAATGTATAAGACTAAAACAAATGCCTTTTTAAACTTAAACTTCAGCATAATATGGAAAGGATACAATAAAATAATTCCATTTAATTATTCACATGGATATTCTACTAGTCGAATAATCACATGCAATATCAATAGCCACTTTCATAATAATGGAATGGATTATGCCAGACTATCATAACCACATAGTCAAGGCCTTGTGCCAAGACTATAAATAAGATTTTTTCAAGGCCTTTTGCCAAGAAACTAGTTTGTATCATGATACCTACCGATGCATCAAGGAGCTATAACGGGCTCCACCCGTCACTTACTACGTCCAATGCATTCCTCATATGAAAAGGTTTAAACATAACATAAACATTCGTATTAAAACTGGCATACGAAATGTCAATACTTTACCCATAAACCATGAATGGTATAAAAATAACACATCCATAGTCAAACATATCACAAAACCTTCAATACAATATGGAAGATTTGTATCATAATAAATCAACTTCAAACAAGTTTAAAATCCATTAAAGGATTTTGACATAGATGAAAATGATTTGTAAAACTCTTTGAGAGAAATACCCCTTTTTCATGAAAAAATTTAAAAGTCACACAATTTAGAAAGGAATAAATTTAAATACATTTTTGAATCAAAGTGTCCCATACCAATTTGAAACTTTTGAATGTAATTAACATTTTAAAACATTCATGTCCATTTAAATAAATCCTTAAAACCATTTTGAAAACATGGACATTAATGAGAATGATTTAGAATAATAAATCATTAAAACATTTAAAATGATGTTTTAGTAAAAAGTACCTTAAAATAATCCCTTTGAAAACTATTTTATGAAACATGGACATGGAAAAGAAATATTTCCCAGTATATACTTATGTAAAAACAACCTCGGATAATAAAGAGATTCTAAAATTAACCCTTACCTTACACTTTCCTTTAGTCGAGGGTACGTTTAAACTTCTGTATGAAGATAATAGTATGTTATTAAATTAAACCATAACCATATTAATATTTATGATATCATACATGATCCATTTATGACTTTACACTACCCATTTAATAATAATTTCCATGTTAAACTAACATTTCGGGTAACAATCTCTTTCTTTATCGTACGTGTTTTAACTTGTTACTCTTGATTGTATCACTTAGACCAAGATTTAAATATTTCCAGAATATAAAACATGATTTATATATCATATATATTTAGAATATAAATATGTATAATAAACATATATATGAAATGAGAAACACTGTTTATAGAGATGGTAGTCCGTACGTACGCATAAACGTTATTTCCGTTTTCATATCGTATTGAACAGAAATAAGTGAAAAAGATATATATAAGTATATATATATATATATAAATATATATATCTTCAGTAGAATTATTATTTCATATATTACATAATTATTAGTAATATATATTTTTATAATTTTCGATGAATTGTGAACGTGGAAATGAATCTCATCGCGTCGTGGAGATGGTAATCCGTACGTACGCACGAGCGAAAATATCATTTCCTTAAAGGTGTGGAATTGGATGGTATATTAATTTTACAGAGAAATTATCATGTTATTTTTATTATTTATATACATATTACTCATCATTATATCCATCCAAATAACATAGTGTTGAATAACAAATTACACAACAACGTGGAGACGGTAAGCCGTACGTACACACGCATGGTGACATTATCATTCATAAGATGGATTGAATAATGAATATAGTTGTTCCATATTTATAATAAAATCACAGTATATATAAGATATAGGAGCTATTATTTTATAAAGGAAACAACAAAGAAAGAAGTAGTGGAAGAAGAAAAGAACTTGAAAGAGGGTGGTGAAATTATTACGTCTTCTTCGGGTTCTTCCTTTTGATTTTATCAAAAGGGCTCTTTAGGTTGGATTTATAACCAAAGTAAGGCCTATAAGATGAAGTTAGGATAGTTGGGAGGATATTTGGGTAGGGTTTGGCCGAGCCAAATGGATTTGGAAGTGTGAGTTGGAGAGAAGGGGAATTGCCCTTTTATAAGAGGGGTGAGGGGAACCTTTGAAAAAACATAAAATATTATTTTATAATAAATCCATATTCGGTTTATAATGGCTCCAAAGTGACTTATTTAGAGGCTAGGGTGGGGATGGGTAGAAATAATCTCAAAAAATACGTTTTAGACAAGTTTAGGTTAGCATTTTAACCTTATCATTTAGATTAACTCTAAGTTAAATAATTTAACTTTTACCGTGTCTTCTTGTATTCTTACACTATATAGTTCATAAACTTACTATATAATTCCAATAGAACCCAAATTGGTTCATTAATATTATATATATTATTATATAAGTCTTTTGTCCAAACCTTAGATTTTTAGTACCATTATATCAATTAATAATATAATATTTGTTTTAAAAACCATTTTATGTCAATTTTGACACTATTTGGTATTTTGTTTTTTCTAAATTCATAACATCATGATTAATTCAAAAAAAAAACAAAAAATTATCTAACCAAACCTAAAATTTCATAATGAACAAGAAAATTAGTTTAATTTATATAAAGTCTCAAATTACATTTATTTGGATATTTATAATGTCGATTATTTTAATATTTCATTAATAAGATAATTACTACATCATCATTGTGTCATAAATAAATTTAATTATTTAATGTCTAAGAATTATAAAAAAAATACAATTATTTAGAAAATATTTTTATCTTTCTAATTAATATTTATAGTCTAATTTATCTTATGTATAACCCTATATTACAAATGTTTTAGTAATTAAACATTAATTTTAACTCTTTTAACTCTTGTTTGAATTAAATAATAATAAATGTCCTAATCTAATTAAAGTGGACATAAAGGATTATATTTTATTCCTATGTTTTTTTGGTCGAATTACACTTATACAATAGAATTAGGACATGTGTTATGGTAAAAATAATATCATTTTTACCCTTAATTATCCTATTTACTTTTAACCGTGGTAAATAAAAGTAAAAATCTACTATTCACGAAAAATTATTTTTATATTATTGAACCACATTTTTCTTACTGATATCAACCGTGTCTCTCAGAATTTTGGAATTTCACTCACAGAATCGGTAAAATTAAGTTTTATGCAAATTTGCAAATTCTCTTAGGAGATGGGTAAAAGACGGCGAAAAGTTCAATAAAATTTTTATATATCTAAAATTATTATAAACTGACTCCAATGAATTACGTTAAACTTATATAGGTATTATGTATCTATTTGGACCTAAAATAAATTTAAATAAAAAAATAATTATTTAAATAAAAATTCAGTTTTAAACTATAACTTAGTGTTTTTCACTATTCATCAAAAATTGAAAGTTTTCAGAAAAATACCAAAAATTCACACTAGGCTAATTTAGATATTCAGAATCCAAAAATAAAGTCTCTATTACCAAATTCAAAACATAGAAGTTTCATTTATTAATTTAAAATTAATTCCCATTGTCAAAACCAAAAGGCGTATTTTTAATAAATAATAACTATCAAAAGATTGACACTCGTTTATGTCCAATTTCAAAGTGAAATTGCATACAATGACCAGCATTGGATTAAATAGTAAAAATATAATCTATTTATACTTCTAAACCATTAAAATGTATAATTTAACACTATAAATTATTTTGATTAAAAAAGTTGTTTTCAGTTAAAATATAGTATTTTTCACTATTCACCCAAATATGAAAGTTATCATAAAAACACCAAAAATTTATTGAAACTAAATTATTATGTCCCAATTCTAAAGAAGAATTGTATTTTGTGAAATTGAATATATAAAATTTTCAAATATTGGATTTAAAAAAGGTTCACCATTAAATGGCGGTAAAATTGGATTTTTTTAAAAATACTTCTTTTATCTGAAAAAAATGTATTTTTTTTAAATTATGTCTAAGAAACAATAATATGGATTCTAAAATTTTAAGGATTATATATAGTTTAAAATTCAGTTAATACTATTCATTACTACTTTTGAACATCTAGTTTGGTAAGTCGTGGTGCGTTTGAACTCGGTGTTGCATGTAGTGCAAGTTATTGAATTACTGTGAAGAAATAATGTACTATGAAATCCGGGGGTGTTAAATTATTCCCTCCAATAAATTACATCCTCAAAATTTGAAATTGTTTTTCGAAAATAAAAGGTTGAAAATAGAAAATACCTTTGTGGGAAAACCCACATCGGAAATTGGGTTAATAAAATTTAGTCTTAATAAGAGGAAAAAAATTATATATATATACTTGGAAAGTAGAGTTTCATCCTTCAACTAATTCCTACCACAAACTCATCTTTCACTCCAAATGAAAGAAAAATTATATTTATACAAATCATATAAGGTTCCAAAAATAATGAATTTATAATTTATTTGTCAAACTATTTCAAAAAATGTAATTATAATAACCAGTACATCACGTAGTCCAGTCATAGGTGATGCACCTTTGTCGCTCTTCGATTGTGGGTTCAAGTCTCACAGCCTTGCCGGATGTGACTAGTTGTCGCCCGACCTCTGGGTTGTCCTTTTTATAACAATCTAAAAATAACCTTAACAATAGTATCCAATTTCAAACTTAATCCATTCTAACCTTTAGACTTATCCAAAATACTAATATCTAAACTCTCTGTCCAAATTTTATAAGGAAGTTAAACACAATGAAGATCCTTTTTTCCAGGTAATAACATGTGAACGCCTTCATCATGTATTCTTTTAAAACAACGCAACATCCTGAATTACCATCAAACCTTAATGATTAAATTCATGCTCCCTTATTACTTATAGAATACTAGATATACTCCTTCTATCAAAAATTTTTGTAAACTCTAACAATGATGGAATATACAAATCATTAATCAGTTTCAAGGAAGTCAAGAATAATCAATATAATTTATTCAAATCAACCATCTCCTATTTCAAAATCACTACCTCATGATCAGGACCATATTAAGGATTACCTTTCCTTCAACCATGTGTTTTCCAAAAAGTGTAGCATACTATTAAGTCACATTTTGTAGAACCATATAATCCCAAATCCTCAATAAAATAGTACTACAGTACAATCCTTATTTATCTCCATAATTCATGTAACCGGTATACTATTGATACAACACTCAAATGAAATAATTCTATAATAACAAAATAAGAACACTAGTCATTCCTCTTCATCTGAGGTAGTATCATAACTTTATTTTTATCCAATATCATCATTTGTGGTATACTCTTATGAATGAGACATTGATTCATGAAGTGTATCAACGCCTTATATATGAAGCATTTTACATTTGAAAACTTTTTCTTACCCTTGAAATCACGTACTTGGTGTCCTTTTTCTCCACACTTATAATAAACTCCCATTCCCTTCAAGTATTTACCAAGGTGATTCTTTCCACATTTATCACATATTGGAAAATCCTTCTTTTCCCTCTTCCCTTTATCCATATTTCTCTCTTATATCCTTTTCTTCTCTTGCTTCCCTTCAAAGCCATAGGACTCATAGAATTATTTACTTATCTTATTAATACATGATACTATTTCTTCATATGTTGAGAATATATTGGAGACTATTTACCTTATAAATGTTGGCTAAATACCGTGAAAGATATGATCCTTCTTACTCTTTGGATCATACGTATTGCTGGAGTTCAAATTCCTTCTCCTGGGTGCCATTTCTATACAATGGCATACACTAGGTCAGTTTATGAATTTCATTGAATAATTCCAAACTTGTAAAATACATAACATAAATTGAATAGTTTATGGATATAATCCATAAAAATATTTTCTTTGAGGATGTATATACTCATAAATCCTTCATAATGATTTGTGAAGAAAATGAGAAGTATCCTTAGCATATCCCCTAAGAGCGTCGTAACCAAGAGTGCAACAAGGCCCGTTGTTGTGCACCAGTTCCCGTTCGAGTCTAGATCAAAGAGGTGTTTTTGGGTTTTACCCCTAGGTACATCTGTTCTAGAGCCACCTTTACCTCCTCATATCCAGACAGGGATTTATTTTCTTGGAAAACTCACAAAATCTCTAAATTACCAAAATTCTAGGAAGTTCTTCTATACTAATCCTCAAAGTGTATCTTTGGGTAATGTGATCTAATCAGAGTATATCTAAATATTATTTCCAAGGTTATTTCTAAACATCCTATGATACCAACTATAGCGCCCCGACCCTAGATTCCCAAAGTCAGTGCATTATTTTAATACATTAGAATGATTACAAGGAATCAAGTCCCAAAAGACCGATCAGTTTAGTAGTCTTGGAAAATAGATTGCATACATGAACATTACATTACACTTTATAACATACAATACAAAAAAATAGTTCTTTGAGAACTCCATTATTCCCTTTATCTTAACCCTGCAAATCAATCATAATACACTTCTTGGAATCCTGAGAAAATTAAAACATAGAAAGGGGTGATCTCAGATGCCCAGTAAGGATAAAAATATAGCGGAAACTTTTATAAATAAGAATAAACATTTAAGGTAATGTATAATACTAAAAAAAAGTCCTTTTAAACATAAACTTCATCATAATATGGAAATGATACAATAAAATAACTCAATTTAATTATTCACATGGATATTCTACTAGTCGAATAATCACATGCAATATCAATAGCCACTTTTATAATGATGGAATGCATAATTACAGACTATCATAACCACATAGTCAAGGCCTTGTGCCAAGACTGAAAATAAGATTTTATCAAGGCCTTATGCCAAGACACTAGTTTGTCTCATGATACCTACCAATGCATCGAGGAGCTATAGCGGTCTCCACCTGTCACTTACTAAGTCCAATGCATTCCTCATATGAAAAGCTTTAAACATAACATAAACATTCGTATTAAAACTGGCATACGAAATGTCAACACTTTACCCATAAACCATGAATGGTTTAAAAATAACACATCCACAGTAAAACATATCATAAAACTTTCAATACAATATGGAATATTTTTATTATAATAAATCAACTTCAAACAAGTTTAAAATCCATTAAAGTATTTTGACATAGATGAAAATGATTTGTAAACCTCTTTGAGAGAAATATCCCTATTTCATGAAAACATTTAAAATTTACACAATTTAGAAAGGAATACATTTAAATAAATTTTTGAATCAAAGTGTCCCATACCAATTTGAAACTTTTGAAAGTAATTAACATTTTAAAACATTCATGTCCATTTAAATAAATCCTTAAAACCATTTTGAAAACATGGACATTAATGAGAATGATTTAGAAGAATAAATCATTAAAACATTTAAAATGATGTTTTAGTAAAAAGTACCTAAAAATAATCCCTTTGAAAAATATTTTATGAAACATGGACATGGATAATAAATATGTCCCAGTAGATATTTATGTAAAAACAACCTTGGATAATAAAGAGATTGTGAAATTAACCCTTACCTTGCACTTTCCTTTAGTCAAGGGTACGTTTAACCTCCTGTATGATGATACTAGTATGTTATTAAATTATACCAGAACCATATTAATATTTATGATATCATACATGATTCATTTTTGAATTTATACTACCCATTTAATAATAATTTCCATGTTAAATTAACATTTCGGGTAATAATAGCTTTCTTTATCGTACTTGTTTTAACTTGTTACTCTTGATTGTATCACTTAGACCAAGATTTAAATAATTACCAAATATAAAACATGATTTATATATCATATATATTTAGAATATAAATATGTATAATAGAAATATATGTGAAATGAAAAACACCATTTATGGAGACAATAGTTCGTACGTACGCATAAACGCTGTTTCCATTTTCATATCATATTGAACGTAACTAAGTGAATAAGATATATATAAGTATATATATATATATCTTTAGTATCATTATTATGTCATATATTACATTATTATTAGTAATATATATTTTTATAATTGTCGATGAATGATGAACGTGGAAATGAATCTCATCACGTCGTGGAGACGGTAATCCGTACGTACGCACGAGTGACAATATCATTTCCTTAAAGGTGTGGAATTTGATGGTATATTAATTTTTCAGAGAAATTATCATGTTATTTTTATTATTTATTTACATATTACTCATCATTATATCCATCTAAATAACATGGTGTTGAATAACAAATTACACCACGGTGTGGAGACGGTAAGCCATACGTACGCACGTATGGTGACATTATCATTCATAAGATGGATTGAATAATGAATATAGTTGTGACATATTTACAATAACATCACAGTATATATAAGATACTGGAGTTATTATTTTATAATGGAAACAACAAAGAAATAAGAAGTGGAAGAAGAATAGAACTTGAAAGAGGGTGGTGAAATTATTACCTCTTCTTCGGGTTCTTCCTTTTTATTTAATCAAAAGGGCTCCATAGGATGACTTTATAACCAAATTAAGGAATCTAGGATGAATTTAGGACAGTTGGGAGGATATGTGGGCAGGGGTTGGCCGAGAAAAATGGCTTTGGAGGTGTGAATTTGAGAGAAGGGGAAGTTCCATTTTATAGGAGGGTTCAGGGGTACCTTTGGAAACACATAAAATATTATTTTGTAATAAATTCATATTCGGTTTATAATGGATCAAAATTGACTTATTTAGCGGATAGGGTGGGGAAGGGTAGAAATCCTCTCAAAAAATAGGTTTTAGACAAGTTTAGGTTACCATTATAACCTTATCATTTAGATTTAACTCTAAGTTAAATAATTTAACTTTTACCGTGTATTCTTGTATTCTTACACTATATGGTTAATAAACATACTATATACTGACAATCAAAACCAAATTGGTTCATTAAGTTCATATATATTATTATATAATTCTTTTTTATGAACCTTATATTTTTAAGACCATTATATCAATTAATAATATAATATTTTTTTTAAAAACAATTTTATGTCAATTTTGACACTATTTGGTATTTTGTTTTTGATAAATTCATAACAACATGATTACTTAAAACAAAATTGATTGAACCAACCCTAACATGTCATAATGACCTAGAAAATTAGTTTAATTTATAAAAAGTCTCAAATTACATTTATTTGGATATTTAGAATGTCAATTATTTTAATCTTTCATCAATACGGTAATTACTACATCATCATTGTGTCATAAATAAATTTAATTATTTAATTTATAAAAATTATAAATAAAATAAAATTATGTAGGAACTATTTTTATCTATATAATTAATATTTATAGTCTAATTTATCTTATGTATAACCCTATATTAAAAATGTTTTAGTTATTAAACTTTGATTTTAACTCTCTTAACTCTTCTTTGAATTAAATAATAATAAATGTCCTAATCTAATTAAAGTGGACCTAAAGGATCATATTTTACTCCTAAGGTTTTTTCTGGTCGAATTACACTTATCCCATAGAATTAGGACATTTTTTTGGGTAAGAATAATATCATTTTCACCCTTAATTACCCTATTTACTTTTAATCGTGGAAAATGAAAGTAAAAAGTTACTATTCACCAAAAATTATTTTTAACTTATTGAACCACATTTTTCTTACTGATATAAACCGTGTCTCTCAGATTTTTGAAATTACTATCACAGAAGCGATAAAATTACGTTTTATGCGAATTTGCAAATTCTCCTAAGAGATGGGTAAAAGATGGTGAAAAGTTCAATAAAATTTTTATATATCTAAAATTATTATCAACTGACTCCAATTAATTACATTGAAATTATATAGGTATCATGTATCTATTTTTACCTAAAATAAATTTAAATAAAATAAATAATTATTTAAATAAAAATTCAGTTTTAAACTATAACTCGGTGTTTTTCACTATTCATCAAAAATTGAAAGTTTTCAGAAAAATAAAAAAAATTAACCCTAGGATAATTTTGATATTCCGAATCCAAAAATGAAGTCTATTTTACCAAATTTAAAACATATAAGTTTCGTTTATTAATTTAAAATTAATTCCTGTTGTCAAAACCAAAATGCGTATTTTTAAGAAATAATAACTATCAAAAGATTGACACTTGTTTATATCTAATTTTAATGTGAAATTGCTTACAATGACCAGCATTGGATTAAATTGTAAAAATATAATATATTTATAATTCCAAACCATTAAAATTTATATTTTAACAAAATAAATTATTTTGATTAAAAAAGTAGTTTTCAGTTAAAATATAGTTTTTTTACTATTCACCCAAATATGAAAGTTATCAGAAAAACACCAAAAATTTATTGAAGCTAAATTATTATGTCCTGATTCTAAAGAAGAATTTATTTTGTCAAATTGAATATATAAAAGTTTTAAATATTGTATTTAAAAAATGTTCACCATTAAAAGGTGGTAAAATTGTGTTTTTTTTAAAAATACTTATTTTATCTAAAAAAATGTATTTGTTTTACATTATATCTAAGAAACTCATAATATGGATTCTAAAATTATAAGGATTATATATTGTTCAAAATTCAGTTAATACTATTCATAACTTCTTTTGAACGACTAGTTTGGTAAGTCGTGGTGCGCTTGAACTCGGTGTCGCGTGTAGTGTATGTTATTGAATTAGTTTGAAGAAATAACGTACTATGAAATCTTGGGGTGTTAACAAAAACTCCCAAAAATAGCTTCCAATCCATCCAAAACTGAAAACAAACTCTCAAAAAATTGAAAGATAATACCTTAAAATCTTGGATGTTATAGTTTTACATCGAGTGACTAGGACCTCAGGATGTTCCATTTTAGGTCATGCCACTAGGACCCTAGGGGGAACTCAATCTGGGGTTTGAAACATACATATAGGCCTAAAGATAAGGGGTCTAGGAATAACTATTTATCCCATGGAACAGGGAATCAAGCCACACATAGTTCTAAAATGTAGCGTGGTGGGAGACCAATGCTGGGAAGTTGTCATCCACTATGTTGAGGACATTAAATCATCTTATATTTTTCATATAAGCAATTCCATATTTATCACATAGGGTAAGGCTATAATTTAATGTCATGTACTGATGAAACCACCATATAATTTAACATTGTATGACTAATATGTTAGGTTTTTTTATTTAAAGTCATACAACTAAGACTAAAGTATTTAGGTGAAGTAATACTTGAGGAACCAGACATTGGTGGGAGGTGTTATGAACTCACTTTGTGTAGTGATCAATGAGTATAAAACATTGTAGTTGATCTTATGAATGATTTTAGTTACATCCCATTTGGTTTTAGTTTTAGCAGCTTCTTTTCGAGTATCATTGATATCCTAAGATCTAGTACCATATCACCATGAAGGAAAGAGTGGAGGAAGAACTTTTTATTGAATGCTCGTGCTACCCAGTTCTGATGCCTTTTCATATTATACAATTCATGGAGTTTTTTCCTTAAGGGATTAAAACTCATCAAAACATACTTATTCTCTCTCTTTCAGTGTCTTTTGATCATAAACAACCATGTGGAGTGATGGTAGCTGAATCTATATAGGTAGAACTACTTCTGTCCCATACAACAAGGAGTAAAGAGCCTCCTAGGTGGAATTTCTAGTTGTAATCTAATATGACTAGAGGGAATTAGATATATTTTTAGTGAGAATATTATAATTTTTACCTACCATATTCTATATGATATTAGAGAGGGGTTTTTGAATTCTTCAATATGCTCATTTATCTGTGCATGATAATTGGAAGTGTGGTTTGTCAGGAACTAGGCCGGGTTGCCATCTGACCTAGTGCACAACATGACCTAAAGGGAGTTCCTGATCCCCATGGGCTAGCACAAGTTTTCGAGTATCATAAAATAAAAATTGGGAATGATTTACCCAAAATGAGTGACATAAAACAATCAATAATATGGATAAACTAAAACTACAAAAAACTATCAAACAAACTAGACCTTAAACTAAAAAAAACTTAAGCGTCTAAAACTCAAACCAATAACTAAAATGAAATGAAAATAATAGAAACTAGAACTCTGACTCAAACCTCCCGACAAAAATAGAGCCACGCCAATTCCACCCTACAAGAGAAGACCAACTACAACCTGAACCACCATCGCTGAGCACAATGTCACAACCTGGAATACACAAGGAACAAGGTATACAAACACCCAAAGGTGTATGCAGGGTGTGATCAAAAGGCCCAGTAGGAAGTCACCCAATAAAAAGATTCCATGCCACAACACCTAAGAGATAATTTAACATGCTTATTTAAAACTATACTTTTAAAACGCTTTTTCTTTAAGGAAAACATTTAAAATATGAAAGTGAAAATGAAAGATCACTGAAAGAAAGACCATTTCACAAATACTACTTTAAAATGGAAGAGAAAATTAATAAAGAACATGCACATACCCAAGTGGTCCTCTATATACCGACAGAAGACACCATGTCATGAATAGTAGATCACTATGGGTAAATCCCCTAAGGTTGCTAGTATGTGCGGTGTGCTAGAGACATCGTACCTCAATGTAAATGTGTCATAGGAACCATAATAATTAATTCTCTCATGAACGAACCACTAGTAGGGAAACACAATCATAACCTAGTGGTCTCCAATCATCACAAAATTTTAGTTAGTGTTGTAACGTCAATCCTTCTAGATGAAACCAGGACAAACCACTCACGTGTCATCTAGTGTACTAGTCCTAATCCACCCACCTTGGTACTTGAAGTTTTCCCTTATGCTCAATCAAGTTCCACATTCACATCATGTGTCACTTTCACATATCACACACCAAGTAGGACATTACACACAAAAAACCGCCACATGCATACCCAAACACCATTTAAAAAACACACGCACACCAAAATACCTTTCCAAAATATATTAGTTGTTACTTAATCATTTCACAAATCCCCATTTATAAACACCTAAAGAATAAAATAATCAATTTTCAAAACATAGAAAGCATTAGTAAATAGAAAAATAAGGGCTTACACAATAAATATACCAAATCCCAAGTAGTAAATTCATTTCAAACCACTTTCTCAACAAATTATCCTCAAAACTAGTTTTGTGCCACTTTTTCAATTAAATTAACTATTTTCACTATTTAGAAAATACCACCAAGTGATGCAAAGAGGTTTACACTAAAAACATGTCTCAATTTATATAAATATACTACTTTAAAAACAAACACATTAACAAATATTCCAAAACACTACTTTCATGCCATCTAAATAAATCAATAATTCATTTAAGATATTTTTTAAATCATTTCAAGATAAACCAAGAAAAATTTACACTAAAATCCACTTTATCCCACATATGGACTTCACTTTAAAACCAAATACTCAAAGTAAAAATATCAAAATATTTTTCCATTATTCAAACAATTTTCATTTTAATTTCAAATGTGTGCGATAAAGAAACACACCCAAAGTGACTCATTTTTCTTTGAAAATACCCATTTAAATATACACACATCTTGAAGACTATGAAAACGCATTTCTAACCTACCAAAAAACCCCAAAAACCATTACAACCATGTTTATCATCCCAAACACCACTTAAATAAACCATTTCTCAATTTATAAAACATCTCAACCACATGCTATAAGACCTCAATTCAAAGAACACAAGTTTTTACATACAAAAACCAATTTAAAATCACTCGCACCTCCCAACCCTTCTAAAACCTCATTCGCACACCAAAAAAAAATTTTAAAACACTTTTGATAATTACCATAAAAAGACCAAAATGAATGGATTAACCATTTCTAAAAGAAAATGAAATTTCATCACAAACACATGTTAAAATATTTATAAAGCACATTTCACACAACCTATAAAACACTACCATGATGAGATGAGGGTTTATTTAAAACACACACCCCAATTCATGTAAAAATGTCTCTTAAAAATATAACACACATCCTAACCTTTCCAAAATATAATTCTCCTAACAACACAATCTAATAAATTATTTTCACAATTTAAAAACAAATCCGACATGCCCAAAATAATTCACTAATCATTGGAAATCTACACATAATAATACACAACTCAAATACCCTTGAAAAAAATAGTTTGTTCCATCCAAACAACCCCTAAAACCCATTTTGAAAACATTGAACCAAAACAACACAAAACATTGTCATTTTCTTAAATAAAAAAATTATTTATAACTAACAAACACACTAACCATTCTAAAAATATCATTTTCACCACAAAATTAAGCCAAGAAACACATTTATAAATTCAACTAAGTGTAATAAAACTATCCAATGGTTCTAAGGAACATAACCACCTACCTCGGTGTCTAAGACTCCCAAAAATTGGTGGGGAACTCAAATCGCACTCAATTCGCACCACGAGGAATCCAAATTTGACCCTAAATCAATAATTCGAACAAAAAAAATATAAATCAAACCTTAAATCGAACCACAAACCTACTTGAAAAATTAAAACTCAACGAGAGAAAAAAAAAATAAAATAAAGAAGGGAATTAACCAAGGATAAACAACCAAGGGAGGCTGGTGAATGGTTTGTCTGATGAAAATACTCTCTGATAGATAGGGCAGCATGATGGGCTGGCTGTGTAGTAGGGGTGTGAGACGGGGGGGGGGGGGGGGCGATGATCCATGGGGAGGATGGTCCAAAGGCTAGGCTTCAGTGCGGTGTGGTGGAATACTGAGAGGAAGGTAGGGGAACAACACACTAGGTAGGGGGGGGGCTTGGCATGACAGAGCGAGTCCGGGGAAGAGGGAGTTGGTGTGACCAACAAAGTGGATGAGGGGGATGGAGAGTCTGCTGATCATCCATGGAGGTGGGTGTGCGGTGATCAGCAGAAGGGGGAAAGGGGGGTAGGGCGACACAGGTAAGGGGTAGCACATCCCTAAGAAAAAAGGGAGGAAGAAAAACATAATAAAATAAATAAATAAAATAAGTAAAATAGAAATAAAAAAAGATAATAACATTATATAATATTAACTATAATAATTGTTATCATAAAATTAATAAAAATTTAATAAATTTTATATCCTTAACAATATTAATAATAATATTATTATTATTCTCAAACAACATTATTATTATTGTCATTAATACAATTTCTTAAGGTTTATTAATCTTTTTATTTTCATTTTATTTCTATTTCATTATTCATTTTTTATTTCATCATCCCATTATAATTTAACTATTTTGAAAGCCAGAAAAACCGCGGGATCTCAGAACCATGCCTTGCCAGTGCGTCCAGTGATGCTAAACCCAAAACACTAATAATAATAATAATAATAATAATAATAATAATAATAATAAACTAAAATATGAATATTGATGTCAATAATAATAAAAATAATAAAACTCAATTGATATTAACAAAATAAAATAAAAATTTATATCAATTTTGGTAATAATAATAATAATAATATCCCTAAATAAAATTATTATTATTATTATCTTTAAAAAAACTCTTATTTTATTTGATTTTTATTTCATCACACTTTTAATTTTTATTTCTCTATCATTAAACCATTTTATTTAATTAATTGAACCGGGAGAGGTGGAACAGTGAACCCGGCAAGGCCGCGCGGCTTCGACCGTAGGGCACTGGACGCAAAAAAGAGAAAAAAGCATTTTTAATTTAGTCCTTAGAATCTTTATTTTGGGCTTCAAACTGAACTACCAAATGCAAAGAAAATTAATAAAATAAATGATTCATAGATGGCGAGTGTGATAATTCTCCTCACTATAAAGATTTCTACCCCCGAAAAGCCACAACTAAGATTGAACGCTGATGTAGCAACCCATAACCCTTTGGGGTTAAAAAAGGATCCCTACAAAAAGCAAGTGAAAAGTGGAAAATGCACCATGATTAGAGAAAGTGACTTAAATAACAACCTCAAGAAATCAGCAAAAGACTTTTCGCTAAGTGTCACCCACCCCAGAGCGCTAGAACACCTCCAGTTGATTGATCAAGGAGAGGAACTCTCACACCCACAAAAACCAACTTCACAAACTGAAACACCTCAAGCACCAATGGACGTGAACCTTGCCGTTTTACTGGAATGAACAAACAAAACCAATCATGTCAAAGGAACACTCTGATCACCAACCATAAAGTCATCTCTAGGAATAGAACTAAAAGGCCAATATGGGGAAGCTCGAAGGGGATCCTCACTATTAGAAATCTACTAATTCCAGAGGGAAGACTGGAAAACTGATACATGGAGGCCTGAGAAGACTCCCCACCATTAAAGAAAAGGCTAACACCGATTCATTCTAGAGACATTTTTACGAGGCCCACCATTGTTCTCCCCACCATTAGAGCTGACAGAAGATACAAAACTTTGAAAATTTTCTGATGGTGACCAAAAACCCCACCAAAAGGGTGAGGTGTAAAGGGAACAACTATCGAGGTGTCAAAACCATGACTGTAGAAAAATAAACTTCCTCACATCCCTAGATGGGAACTAATCAAAATTGAGGCTGATTTCCCCAAACAGACCTCATAAGGACTAGTAAAAGCGATTTCATCCGATGGGATGCAACCCCCAGGACTTTAAGGTAATGAGATGACCACACCTCCTCATAGCCACGGGAAACCCGACGCACCCAGATGGGTCGTTCAAAAAGGAATAGCTACATGAAATAATTGAAACTACTCTGACCATCAACAACGATGAATGAAATAAAGTCGGGGTCCCATACACTCTCTAGGTTCCTGACCACGCACCATCTTCACTTCGAGGCCTATAGCTGGAGCCCTGATGTTTAAAGAATCTCCCGCCTCATAGTAAGGTATTTAAGACTCCCGAACGGAGCTTCTCCATTTGGTTTTGCACGCAACCACACTACAACTGAGACAAAACCAAAAAACACAACACACCACCAAACCACCGATTATTTAAAACACCAAATCATTTTTACATAAAAACTAGATTTCCATGAATTCAAAACAAAGGGATGAGGAACAATGCCAGAAGAGACTAGTGTTAGTGGGTGACTAGGAAATATGGTTGACGACCATAAGCCAATCACACCACCACCATAGAGAGTATTCTAGGACAATGTCCCCATATCCACATGGCTTACCAGACCCTGTGAGCTCATTGGGACCACTGAACCTACTCCCTTTTAATTTACCCTAAACAAGATAAACCACAGAGACCAAAGTTTCAGAAAAACCTCAACTTACCATGGTAACTTGAGTCCTACCACAAGGTTTACTGAATAGGCACCTTGATCATAGCTAGAACATCAAGTTCCAAAAAACTTAACTCTGGTTTACATTGAATCTTACTAAAAGAACATGACCCAAGAGAGCAAACCTCCCTTTGATACCATTTTTTCACGAACCAGGCTGGGCCACCATTTGACCCGGTGCCCGACCTAGTCCACGACAAGACCTGAAAGGTGTTTCCAATCCCCACGAGCTGGAACAAGTGACCGAGTATCATAAACTGAAAATTTGGAATGATTTACCCAAAATGAGAGACATAAAACAATAAAAAAGATGGATAAACTGAAACTGAAAAAAAACTATCAACCAAATAGGACCTTTAAATAAAAAAAACTTAAGGGTATACAACTAAAACCAATAACTAAAAAGAAATGACAACAATGAAAAATAGAACTCTGACTCAAAACTCTTGGAAAAAAGAGAGTCCACATCAACACCACCCTACAAGAGAAGACCAACTACAACCTGAACAACCATCGCTGAGAACGATGTCACAACCTAGAATACACAAGGAACAAGGTCTACATACACCCAAAGGTGTATGTAGGGTGTGAGCGAAAGGCCCATTGGGAAGTCACCCAATAAAAATATTCCATGCCACAACCCCTAAGAGATAATTTAACATGCTTATTTAAAACTATACTTTTAAAATGCTTTGTTTTTAAGGAAAACATTTAAAAGATGAAAGTAAAAAAGGAAAGAGCACTAAAAGAAAGACCATTTCACAAATATTATTTTAAAATGGAAGAGAAAATTCATAAAGAACATGCACAAACCCAAGTGTTCCTCTGTATGTCGATGGAAGGAACCACGTCATGAATAGTAGACCACTGCGGGTAAATCCCCCAAGGTAGATAGTATGTGTGGTGCGCTAGACACATAATACCGCAGTGTAAACATGGCATAGGAACCACAATAATAAATGATCTCATGCACAAGACACTAGTAGGGAAACACATCCATAACCTAGTGGTCTCCAATCATCACAAAAGATTACTTAGTGTTGTAACGTTAATCTTTCTAGATGAAACCGGGACAAACCACTCATGTGTCATCTAGAATACTAGTCCTAATATTCCCACCTAGGTACTTGGAGTTTTCCCTTTTTCTCAAACAAGTTCCACATTCACATTATGTATCACTTTCAGATATTACACACCAAGCAGGACATTACACACAAAATCCACCACATGCATACCCAAACACCATTTAAAAAACACAAGCATACCAAAATAACTTTACAAAATATATTTGTCGTTACTTAATCATTTCACAAATCCCCATTTGGAAATACCCAAAGAATAAGATAATCATTTTGCACAACATAGAAAGAATTAATAAATAGAACAATACAAGCTTACACAATAAATATACCAAATCCCAAGTAGGAAAGTCATTTCAAACCAATTGCTTAACAAATTATCCTTAAAACTAGTTTCGCACAACTTGCTCAATTAAATGAAAAGTTTAAAAAATTTAGAAAACACAACCATTTAAAAAATACCACTAAGTGATGCAAAGAGGGTTTACACTAAAAACATGTCTCATTTTATATAAATATACTACTTTAAAATACACATAAAAAAATCTTCCAAAACAGTTATTTTTCCCCATATAAATAAATAAATAAATCATTTAAGCTATTTGTGAAATCATTTCAAGATAAACCAAGAAAACTTTACACCAAAATCCACTTTATCCCACCTAGGGACATCACTTTAAAACCAAATACTCAAGGTAAAAATATCCAAATATTTTCCTATTATACAAACAGTTTACAATTTAATTTCAAATGTGCACAACAAGGAAACACACCTAAAGCGACTTTTTTTCCTTGAAAATCCTTATTTAAATATACACACACCTTTAAGACTTTGAAAACGTGTTTTGCACCTACCAAACAACCCCAAAACCCTTCCAACCATGTTTTGTAGCCCAAACACCACTTAAACAAACAATTTCTCAATTTATAAAACATCTCAGCCACATGACACAAGACCCCACTTCAAAGCACACAAGTTTTTACATGAAAAAACCATTTTAAAATAAATCACACCTCCCAACCCTTATAAAAACTCATTAATACCCCAAAAATAATTGATCAAACACTTTTGGAAATTACCATAACAAGACCAAAATGAAAGGTGCAAAAATTTCTAAAAGAAAATGAAATTTCATCACACACACATGTCAAAATATTTATTAATCACATTTCTCACAACCTATAAAATACTACCATGATGCAATGATGGTTTATATCAAAAACACCCCCAATCCATGTAAACATCGCTATTAAAAATCTAACTCACATCCTAACCTTTCCAAAATATAATTCACCTAACAACACAATTTAATAAATTATTTACATAATTGAAAATAAAATACGACATGCCCAAAATAATTCGCTAATCATTGGAAATATACACTTAAGAATACACAACTCAAATACCCTTGAAAAAATAGTTTGCTCCATCTAAACAACCCCTAAAACCCATTTTGAAAACATTACACCGAAACAACACCAAACATTGTCATTTGCTTAAATAAAAAAATTATTTATAACTAACAAACACACTAACCATTCTAAAAATATCATTTTCACCACAAAATTAAACCAAGAAACAAATTTATAAATTCAATTATTTTTAATAAAACTATACAATGGTGCTAGGGCACACAACCACCTACCTTGGTGTTGAAGACTCCCAAAATTTGGCACGGAACTCCAATCGCACTCAATTCGCACCACGAGGAATCCAAATTGGACCCTAAATCAATAATTCAAAAAAAAAATCAAAATCATACCTTAAATCGGACCACAAACCTACTTGAAAAATTAAAACTCGAAGATAGAAAAAAATAAAGGGGATTAACCAAGGAGAAACGGACAAGTGAGGCTGACAAATGGTTTATCGGATTGAACTGATCTCTGGGAGATAGGGCGGTGCAACGAGCTATCCATGGAGTAGGGGTGCGAGCCAGGGGGAAGCCAGGGAGCCATGGGGAGGATGGTACAATAGCTAGGCTTCGGTGCAGTGTGACAGAATACCGAGTGGAAGGCAGGGGCGCAACACGCTAGGTAGGAGGGGGGCTTAGAGTGAAAACATGAGTCTGGGGAAGATGGGCCTTGTCACGAAAAATAGAGTGGAGGAGGGGGATGGGGAGTCCGCCGACCATCCATGGAGGGGGGGCATGTAGCGATTAGCAAAATGGAGAAAGGGGGTAGGGTGATGCGGGTAAGGGGTAGCACATCCCTAAGTAAAAAGGGAGAAAAAACATAACAAAATAAATAAATAAAATTAGTAAAATAGAAATAAAAAAAGTTAATAACATTACATAATATTAAATATAATAATTTTTATCACAAAATTAATAAAACATTAATAAATTTTATATCTTTAACAATATTAATAGTAATATTATTATTATTCTCAAACAACATTCTTATTATTATCATTAAAACAATTTTTTAAAGTTTATTAATCTTCTTATTTTCATTTTATTTCTATTTCATTATTTATTTTTTATTTCATCATCCCATTATGTTTTAACTCATTTGGAAAGACAGATAGAACACAGGGTCTCAGAACCATGCCATGCCCATGCGTCTGGTGACGCTAAACCCAAAACACTCATAATAATAATAATAATAATAATAATAATAATAATAATAATAATAAACTAGAATATGAATAGTGATGTCAATAATAATAAAAATAATAAAACTCAATTGATATTAATAAAATAAAATAAAAAGTTATATCAATTTTGGTAATAATAATAATAATAATAATATCCCTGAATAAAATTATTATTATCATTATCTTTAAAATAAATATTATTTTATTTGTTTTTTTATTTCATCTCACTTTTAATTTTTATTTCTTTATCATTAATCCATTTTATTTAATTAATTGAATCGGGTGAGGTGAAACAGTAAACCAGGCGAGGCCGCACAACTTCGACAGTAGGGCGCTGGAAACAACAAAGAGAAAAACAAGGATTTTGAAATAAGTCCTCAGAATCTTTATGTCGGGCTTCAACCTAAACTACCCGAGTCAAATAAAATTAATAAAATAAATGATTCACAGACGGCGGGTGTGACATGGTTGGATTGTTTTTTGTACATGGAATACAACTGTTTCACCTCATAAGCTTTAAATTTAGTGTCATTTTCTATGTAAATGGTGTGAGAAATTCCAAATACGTTGATGATGTGGGACTTTAAAAAATTGATCATGTATTAAGCCTTTAACTCTTGAAGGGTATGGCCTTCACTCACTTTGAGAAGAAGATTTTGGAATTTATAATGATCTTATACCATTGAACTATCTCTGGTGGGTAGGGACCCACAACATCTAGTACCAATAAGACAAAGGGCTAGGATTACTTACTGGTATAGAGAGGATCTGATGGATGAAGCATGAGGTTGGCATGGATCTGGAATTCAGAACACCTCTTGGTGAATTTGATTCAATTATGAACCATGCTGGGATAAAAGTAAACAAATACCTAGATATGGTGAGAGAGATTCAATCCCACCTGATGCATGTGACAAAAACCAAGATGGTTTTCTAGCATGACTTGAGGAATCTCATTCCCTTGAATAAAATGGAATAGAATTCTGTTGAATCTACACCTATAGAGAGTCGACTCATGGATAGGGACACCCCAATGGGTAAATTGTGCTACATGCCAATAGATTCTACCATGATTGGATTGATCTAATAGGAGAGTTTCATGTTGATGATAATCAATGAAGGGAGTCATCTAATTGGGTGTTTCTTCATCTTCTAATACATTTGAGGGCCCTACTATAGAATTTCCAATCACCAACTAATTTACCTATCTGTCTTTATTTTTAGAGGTGATGAGGGTTATGAACCTTTGATATGCCACATGAATAAATAAGTCATCTTTGTTGGCCTCTAAAATAGATGCATCAAGGAACTCCAATACAACAGATCAATCATTCTATGATTGGGTAACATGAGTCACCTCTGAACGAGAAGGGAACAAGGCTATCAACTCACAAGTCCACTCCAGTAGGGGGAAAAGTTCCTATTTCATGATGATATTTTTACAATTTACATTATTGATGACTATATCAGAGTCTCCCTTCACATGAAAATATGGGAAATTCATTTCTAGGTAGAGCTCAAGGCTGGTGATAAGAGCCTCATACCCAGCCTTGTTGTTGGTTTAGCTTTCTGATACTAGGAATGGGTATGGAAATATGGCCTATAAAGGAGTGATAAATACAATGCCAAGGCCCAACCTATTGAGTTAGGGGTTTTTGAGACTCATCATAGCTGGGATATAGTAAGTACCATCAAATTGAATTTACCAACTTTCCACAGTCTAGTTCACAATGAGTATGGTCTCATCTAGGAATTCAACATCCAAAGGAACTTTCTTAGGGGTTGGATGCACAACAAGGAGATCATCCAATGCTTGGCCCTTGATAGATTTCTAGGGGAAAAAGTGATGTAAAACTACTACAGAATTACTACCCAATGTTCTAGTTGTCTTTTAAATATGGGGTGGTTGAGAATGTACTTCAGTTAATTGACACAGGATACCAACTATATATTATGGTGCAAATGCTGCAACTTCTGAACTATCAATACCATGGAATGGTAACTCCTCTCATTGGGAGAATATCTAGTCTCCATGTCAAGGATTATGTGATTGAGATAATATATATATTTTTTTTCCATACCCTCACCATTATTTTGAGTTATAAGATCACCTGGAGACCATTCTAGGGTGGTCACATAAAGGAACATAGGTTTTCCTAGGATGGAAGGCATCAAGACTAGAAAAAGAAATTGATATTTTTTAGTTTCTTTGAATGTGAATTAGCAGTATTTTCCCCATTGGTGGATGGTTCCTTTCTTCATAAACCTTGAGAATGTATTACAGGTTTTGGCCATATTTATAATGAATTAGTGGATATAAGCCAAGTGACCTTAGAGGCTATACAAATCCCATAAATTACATGGAGAGGGAATATGGATGATTGTATTGATCTTATTTGGGTTGACCTTAATGCCTCTATACATAATGATGAGTCAAAGGGAATAAACATAGTTAGCCATGAAAACACATTTTAGTGGGTCCATTTTTAGGTGGTGGGAGTGGATGAAGCCAAACAATTTTTGTGGTTCCTTGAAATTTTTACAACTTAGGTAGGAATTGACCACCAAATCATCCATGTAACACTCCACACATATCCTAAAGAGAGGCCTAAAGATGAGTTTTATTTAATACATGTAGGTTACAAAAAAATTATTAAAAAATGAATGGATTCACCCAATAGAAGAAGGTTCCCTAGGGTGATCTGAAAGTAGTGGCCTCCTCATCCTCGGAGGAAATATGGATTTTGTTATACCCAAAGTAACCATGCATATAGGAGAAGGATTGAAAGCAATATTTCACATTAATCAATAGTTATATCTCTATAATGGAAAAATCATAATTTAGGCAGTGGTGGTGGAAGTCTTGGAAGTCAATACCGACCCTAATCTGATCGTTCTTCTTCCTAAATGGGACAATGTTATCCAAAAACTTAAGGTAATGAACCTCCATTACGAAGTCAACCTTGATCAACTTGTCAACTTTAGCCTCGACCATGGCATCCTGGAAAAGGGTGAATCTTCATGGGTGTCCATTTGAACCCATGGTGTCCTTCAAGGAGACCATGTTTATGAAAAATGACCTAGGGATCGATTCCTAGAATTTCCTTATAGCTTTAGAAAACACATCATGGTTCTATTTCAATGAATCTGCATACTGCTATTACTCTTATGAATACATGACTACACTGATAATCCTTAACCATGAGTCTTACTCTATTCCAATATTTACCTGGGTCATATTATCAACCATAGTGGAGACTCCTTCAAATAACAGAGGGGAATTATCTATATCATCTTCATCATATGAAAAATGAGGATTAGAGGAGGGAGGAAACTCTTTAGGATCAATAAATGTGATAGTTGAACTAGTAGTGGTCGAACCCTTTCGGAGGGATTATTGATCTATGAAGACCATAATGAAAAAATAAATTATCCAATCCCATGTGATTTTAGATTGTGAGACCCACCTCTAATATTGAAGTAATGGTGTCAAGTGGACTTCCAATGAGTCAAACCATCCTTTTGGAACATATGAAGATGTTGTGGATTAGAGGCCATAGGGAAGATCCCTTTATATTATAAATGAATTGGGATTTATGGAATTGGACAAACCTATCCCGTGTAGTAATATGTTGTAATCTACGAGCATTCCTTATTCTTGGAGAAGATGAAGAAGCTATCTAGCTCTAAGTTTGTGCATTCTAACTGATGAATTGGTAGAATGAAGATGTGTTTCAAATATTCATAGGGATCTATTGAAGTAGCTGTCATATTTTTTGGGACATTGATACACTTTAATCCGTCAATTTATAGATTCTTTCACTTAATTTTATATTACCCAGTATTTAGGTAGAAGGTCTCATGAGAGTTAAAGAGAGATGAATCACCTTATAGTACCCCACTCAATCATTAAGGGATTATTTTAGGAATTTATGGTGTAATAAAAGGACCATCACATGAAAATAGATCTAGAGCCTTCCCAATAGGTAATTAAAAGTAATATCTTGTGAGACTACCCTAAATTCGATTCTTGCTACTAGGACACTAAATTAGGGATTCAAGTAGATATTTCCAAGTGTTTTATACTCACTGTTATTGTACCCATGAATTGTAAAGTTTGAGGGAGTAAAATCAGATTCTATAAGCCCCATATTGTGAAGAATCTGGGTCAGGATGATATTGATTTTGGAGCCATTATCCACTACATAGTGATGCATTTCAATTCCATTAAATTAGACCATGATATATAATTGAAAAATTTACCCCTAGATAGTGGTACTCTCATCCTCTTTAGAGAAGAAAATAATGGGTTATAATTATTATCACCCAGATTACTCTATATGGTTGGCCTCAATGGTAGATACCTCAATCTCAATCAGGATAGGGTTATTCAGGGTCTCGATAAGGGCCTCACACATCTCTTTTGACAAGAAGAGTGAATCCAGGATTGAGAAACTCACTGAGAGACTAGTGTTATTATTCAACACATAATATTTATATGTGAGGGGTATATTTATTCTCTCCAATGGTGTCTATTTTATAGGAATCATAGTGGGTGTATCTGATTGAGGCATCGAGGCCTAGCTGGTGTTGGCTATATATATTCCACTATTAACTGGACAGTTCAGGCTGAGCACTAGATGATTGAGGTTGGTCCCCAGATATCCACGAATGATAACTATGATGTTGTTGTGATGAATATGACCCAGATAATCTCTTAATACTAGTACCCTATCAGATTTTTTCACATAACTAAATGGAATTCTCGATCCCCATGGGCTAGTGTTTAGAACTTGTGTATCAAAAACAAATAGAAGGAATGATTTTAACAAAATGAAATAGAAAAAATGACATATATAAATATACAAAAATAAATAGTGGTATAAAAAATGAAAATATATTTTATAAGGGATGATAAAACTAAAATGGAAACTCCAACAGTCTCTGTGTGATTATGTGGAAAAACTCCCACCATCTCACCACCTTTCACACACAGTTTTTCAATTCTTAGTTTTGATCCAATTCATTGGAAATCATGATACTTTTATTGGGTTTTGGGTGAGATAAATGTTTAGTTTTTAAGTTAAATCTATGTCTAATCATCCTACCAGGTTTTCCCCATATATTTTTTTGGAGTTTTTGGAGAAAAGGTTGGTTACTTCAAGATTTGGGCCAAACCGTGAGCCCATTTCCAGATTTAAAAACAAAATTTGATTCTTTTATAACTCCTTAATTTGTCTAAATTTTTCACTAATTACACTTCCAAATTTGCCTCCACTGACCTATTAAAACCACCATATCCATATGGATCCCTTAGGAACTCATAATAATGGTGTATTTGGGTTATTTATTCTGGTATTGGGCCAGCCTGTGAGCCCATTTCAAGTTTTACAAAAATATTTTGTTTCTTTTATAGATTATTCATTTTTTAAAAATTTTCAGTGATTAAACCTCAAAAATGGAGCCATAACTATATTATATCGACCAGAGGTGCCTCCCCCTTCTTTCTCCTTCTTTTTGGGCCTATTGTTGGGTGATTTATCACCAAATGTTAGTGGTTCTTCTTAATTTCTTCACTAAATATTTTTCCTTTCTCTTCCCTCTTCCTTATTATTTCATTTTTTTCTTGGATTTATCTTCTCCCATGGTCATGATCGACCTTGGGTTCTGTTTTACCATCATTTTTTATGGGGGGTTTTGTTTTTTTAGGGTTGGTATTCGTAGATCTAGTGTTTTGGAACCTGCAACAAGTGTTTTTGGGTGCGTGTCTCCTTTCCACCATGTTTTTGAGGTAGGTTATCCATATAAATTTCATTTATTAATTAGGTTTCATATTTTTAATTATTTTCTCACCTTATATACATGTTTATCATTGTTGTGAAACCTTTTTATGATCCATTTGGTGTGCAAAATGGCTATTTATGCATTGTTTTGTGTAAAATGGAGTTGTCTTGTTATAAAAGTGCACACCACTTATTCAAATAAATGATCCACTAGTTTTATCATATCTATTAGGATGTTTATGACCTTATTTAACTACAATAATAAATATTTTGAATGGAAATTTTGGTTTTACCCCTTTGGGTGTTAAATAGAATCTGTTTTACTAAATGTTGCATGCTTAGTTTTTTGAAAAGTTCCCAGTTGGATTTTGTGTGCTAAATGTGATATAAAATGACTTTTTTGAATTTATTAAAGTATGGATATAATTAAAAGTGATATTTTTGGGTCCTTTTATGTTTTTTCAAAGTGTTTTTGGTTTTATAAAGAGATGGGTATTGGTTTTTGACACGTTTTAGCATGAGTTTCCGGTAAGTGTCCCATTTTTGCATTTTTATGAAAATGGTTAAGCTTTGAATGTGTAACATTAATGTTTTAAAGGGTTTATGTAAATTTTTTATTCTTATAATGGTGTTTTTACACCTCTTTATAAATTTTAATTTTTTTTACGCTTGTTATACATTGGTTTAGTAAAATTCTTAAAGGCCCATTTGGCATTTTTCTTAAGAAAAGGGTTTTCATGTGTGTTCCATGTTGCACCATGTGGGGTCATTTTATGATTCATGAAATTGATTTATTAAATGGTTTTTGGGATTAAAAATCTGTTTTTATATGGTATTGGTGGGAGTTTGGCCTTAAAATAACATTTTTGAATGGATTTTATGTGCAAACCATGTTATACTTCTTGAAATTGTTTTATGAAAATTCTAAGTGGTTTACTGATCCGTGAAAGAAATGTCAAACATGTTTGTGGGATTTTTGGTGTGTGTATGATTTGAAAAAAGTAATTTTCATGTGAAAATTGTATTTTATAACATGTGGAACTTGATTGAGCATAAAGAGGGAAACCCGAGTATCTAGGTGGGTGGTCATGTACTAGTATGCTAGTGATCCGGAGTGGTTTCATCCCTTTTCCACATTGAATATTTTATGATTAAAAGACTAAATAAAATATGATTATGATTTTTGGGACCATTAGGTTATGGTTATTGTTCCATACTAGTGGATCGTGCATGAGAACAAATTTTTTTTATGGTTACTTTTCACCGAGATACGAGGTACTTGGGGCCCACACCTAGCTAGTGCCTTGGGATGTTTCTGTGACTTGTGATCATTGGATATTATGTACTCAAAATTGTAATATGATTTGTTTGGTTGGTAAATTCAGAAGAATTTGTGTTCTATTCAAAATTTTACATTCTTTAAAGCATCATTCTTGAAAACTATTTTCATTTTGAAGTTACATCTCTTTGAAATTGGTTACTAGAATTTCCAGGTTATGAAAACTTGTAACCATTTTATTTTTTAATGATTTTAGAATGGAACCATGTTTGAAAAATATAATTTTATATATTGTATTTAAAACTTGGAATTGATGTTTCTCTTAATTTAAAATAAGTGAATTGGGAATAGAATATTGAGCTAACCTACTGAGTTTTAGTACTCACATCTATAATCTTCTTCTATTTTTAGTGCTTGTACAGGTTTCAGCTTGAGTTTGATCGCCTTGGGAGATGTCTAGTTAATTTATTGGAGAGTGAATAGTGGGGTTACATGGAGTTATTTGGTTGTCAGGTTTGGTTGGTTGAGTTGTTTGGTCCAGTTGTACATTCAGTTTCATGTACAATTAATGTTTAGTTCAACTTTTATATAAATGTATGTTGGGCTGTCCGTTTATTTCAACTTCTTAGTTATTGTTTATTCATGGGCTAAAAAATTCCCTTGGCACTCGAACTTATTCTATTGGTGATTTTCTCCATCCTAGGAGGATTGGGAATGCCTCTCAGGACTTGTTACAGAGCGACCTAGATGATCGGTTCAGGGTCGACCCAGACTGGTTCATGAAAAAATCTTATCAAAGGAGGTTGGATCTTATCTGAACTTACTTTTTAGATAACCCTTATTATATGGGGGATGTCAAGGTTTATGTAGTATTATTTTTGTAAATTTAGGGGTTGGTTCAGGAAGAGCATCGTAAGCTCTTTCTCGTTCCGATCCTTGGGTGTCCTTGGGAAATCTAGTTTTATTAGCCTTTTTGGTTCTTAAGGATTGTTTAGTGATTGGGATACCCAAAGGAGAGTTTGACTAATGGCCTTCATGAGATCACATGGTTTGTCTATCCATGTGAAGCTAGGGCATGCTCCTAAGAAGGCTCTTCATGTTGATGGTGTGTTTAACATATGGCTGCGAACCATATGGTCAAGTCACCCACTAACACTAGCTCCCTTTTGTGGGTCTCTTATAACTTTCTTGAATTATGAATTTTGTTTTGAAAATAGTTATATGAGAATTGTGGAAGTTATTTTTCATTGATTAATATAATAATGTTTTTGAGAATGTTGGGTTTTTGTGAAACAAATTTTTGGGGAGAAAGTTGAATGATTTAACTGGATCAAATTTTATTAATCTAAACTTATGGTTTATTGAAATAAAATGTTTGTAAGGCATGAATTATTTTAAGATTGTTATGAAATTTTATTTAAAATGTAATGTTTTGGGTTGTTGAAGAGTGTTTGAATCTGATGAATTCATTTTGATAATTTGGTGTTTTCTTAAAAAGGGTTTTGGCCTTTGTTGTTGTCGAATTAAAAAAAGAGACCTTTCTGAATTTTTGAAAATGGGAAAGGTATGTTAAAATGATATTATTGTTTTGGTATTTGTTTTAAAATAAATGAAATGGTTTCTAAATAAAATGGATCTTGAAAAGGTGTTGTTTGTTGAGATGCTGAAAAATATTTTGAATAAATATAGAGGATTTTGATGGAGACCTATGGGGTTTCTTTTTCAAGCTTGGTAAAATGGTTTGTTGTGTGGAAATATGAAAATGAGTTTTGACTTGGTGGTTAGTGTGCCTATGGAAGGTACATGATTTTTGAAATTGGTTGAATTTTTTTGGCTTGTAAAATGAGGATGTTTGTTTTAGCCTTTTGTGTTTTCATGGGTGCTCACATGCATGGTTTTGTATAGATATGTTAATGTATGCCTGGTATGGCATAGTGGTTGGGTGCTCGGGGTGGCATGGGAATGTGCATGTGAGTGAGACTTGATAAAACACCATTGAAGAATGTGAAAATCCACTAGGTTAATTTGTTTTTCAAAAGTGTTTTATGGTGAAAATTTGTTGTGTTTTAGTAAACCAGTGTTTATGTGGGTTGCGTTTTCATGTTTTAGATGTGTAGTTTGTTTGGTATTCCTCCTCATGATATGGAAGTGATACTATTGGTGTGTTTTGATATGGGATCATGTTGGTGGATAGGTTTTGGAGCAATGTTTAGTGGGTTTATAAGGTTATGTTGGATGATGTGATGTGGCCATGAATGGTTCTCTATTGGAAAGATTTCCAGTTTAACAACCTAAGGATTCATTTAAAACATTAAGTACACCTATTTGGAAGATTACTTTACTTGTTTGATGTAATATAGAGATGTTTGGTATTGATTTAAAGTGTTTCCCTATTATGATAATTCTTTTGGATATATTATTTGTGTTTGGTGATGTTGATCTCTTTCGTCGTATTCCTTGTCCATTCAGCTCCTCATTCAGAGTGAGAGAGAATGGTGCCATGTATCTATTAGTTCCTATTTAGATGAAGTTATGTTGTTGATTAAGTGAGTTTCAGGGGGTGTTGTGATCCTTAGCTCCTAGCTGCTGCACAATAGATGCTTCAAATATCAGGGCTCCAGCCATAGGCCTCAGAGTGAAGCTTTTCACACAGTCAGTAAATCACTTGAGGTGTAGGGAGATTGACTTATATTTTTCCTTAACCATTGTGGTAGGGAAATTTCAATGTTTTTTTTGGTTTCTCATCACTATGATTTTAATATTTTTTACAATGAAAATGGTATAATTACCCCTGAACTAGTTTCTACGGTTATGCGTTCTCAGATGTGGGTTTCCGATCAATGTCCCTATGTGGACCGCCATTGTGAATCGGGTGGGTTTTGATTTTACCTGTTCATAAGTGGATAGTTTTGGGTGGTTCATCTATTTCTTTTATGGTTTTAGTTTCCCAAATATTGGGTCCCCTTTCCTCCCCACCCCGAGTGGTGGGGGTTTTGATCCGTGCCGAAAGTGTTAGCCTAGTTCTTGTCCCCTCCATTCGGGAGTGGGTGGATGAAATGTTCATGTTGTAACCCTATTAACTAGGGATTTTAGTTTTTTTGGGAGAGTTTTGGTGGTACTGTGTGGGTGAGGCCCAATTATAGTTCATTTTTAAATCTTGTTCATTTCTTGTTATTCTTTAATAGTTGGGAGACCCACTATGGGTCTCAAAGATATTTCCTTTCAGGATTTCTTAGAAGGTAGTTTTGATTTAATGTTGAGGAGACCGTTCCATCCTCCCCCTAAGTCATTGGATTTCACGAGTGAAATTCATATGGGTTATCATTGGTAGAAGTCCCAATAATCAAGTTCTTGGGATGGTTGTGGAGGTGGTGTCTTGATCTTTCGGTTGATTATCAGGTAGTGGTAGTGAGTTGGTGTTTTTTAGGAAAGAGGATTAAGTTATGTTGATGTTGGATGATATTTCCTTGTATTTATAGGCTGGAACACGCTGATAATGAATCCTTAGGTGTTGTTATTTCATCTGGAAGGTGTTATGTCTTTTCAGGGGTGGAAAGCTTTAATGGTGGAGAGAATTGTCACACCCATTTTTTCATGTCTTGGTTTTGATCCGGTTTTTTGAAAATCCTGATACTTTTATTGAGTTTTGGGTGAGATTAATGTTGAGTTTTTAAGTTCTATCTAATTATAATAATCCTACTATGGGTTCCCCAAATCTTGTTTGGTATTTTTTGGGAGAAAAGGGAGGTTACATCAAGATTTGGGCCAAACTGTGAGCCCATTTCCAGATTTAAAAACAAAATTTGTTTCATTTATAACTCCTTCATTTTTCAACATTTTTGACTCATTCCACTTCCCAATTGGCCTAAAATGACATATTATAACAAAAATTTCCATATGGACACCTTTGGAACTCATAATCATGGTGGATTTCGGTTATTTATTCAGGTATTGGGCCAGTCTGTGAGCCCATTTCCAATTTTACAAAAATATTTTGTTTCTTTTATAAAGTATTCATTTTTAACATTTTTTAGTGATTAAACCTCCTAAAAGGATACCTAACTATTTTATATCCACCGTAGGTGAATCCCCTTAAATTATCATTCGTTTTGGGCCTCGTTTTTGGGAAATTTCTCACCAAATGTTAGTGGTTCTTCTTAATTTCTTCATCAAATATTTCTCCTTTCAATTCCCTCTTCCTTATTTTTTACTTTTTTATAGGATTTATATTCTCCCATAGTCATGATAGACCTATTTTTATATTTTACCATCATTTTTAATGGGTTTTATGTATTTTTAGTGCTGGTATTCACAGATCTAGGGTTTTGGAACCCACAGTGGGTGTTTTAAGGTGTGCGTCTCCTTTCCACCACGGTATTGAGGTAGGTTCTCCCAAGAACATGCCTTAATTATTTAAGTTTAATATTTTTCATGATATTATAACCTTATATACATGTTTATTATTTTTTTCAAACCTTTTTATGATCTATTTGGTGTGAAAAATGGTTTTTATGCCTTGTTTTGTGTAAAATGGAGTTGTTTCGTTATAAAAGTACACACCGCTTATTAAAATAAATGTTCCACTAGTTTTTGCTTATTTATTGTGATTTTTATGACCTATTTTAACTACTTTAATAAATATTTGTAATTAATATTTGGGTTTCACCCCTTTGGGTGTTAAATTGAAGTTGTTTTGCTAAATATTGCATGCCTAGTTTTTGGAAAAGTGCCCGGTTGGATTTTGTGTGCTAAATGTGATATAAAATGAAATGTTTGAATTTATTAAAGTTTGGTAAGAATGAAAAGTGATATTTTGGGGTAATTTTATGGCTTTCCAAAGTGGTTTTGGTTTTATAATGAGATGGGTATCGGTTTTTGACACATTTTGGCACGAGTTGCTGGTAAGTGGCTCGTTTGGCATTTTTATGAAAATGGTTGAGATTTGATTGTGTAACCTAAATTTTTTAAATGGTATATTTAAATTTTTTTCTACTTATAATGGTGTGTTTACACCTCTTTATGGAAGGTGAAATTTGTGCCTTTTTTATACATTGGTTTGGTAAAATGCTTAAAGGCCCATTTGGCATTTTTCTTAAGAAAAGGGTTTTCATGTGTGTTCCATGTTGCACCATGTGGGTTCATTTTATGATTCGTTAAATTAATTTATTAAATGGTTTTGGGGCCCCCAAATATGGTTTTATATGGTATTGGTTAATTTTCATCCTTGAAATATCATTTTTGAATGGATTTTATGTCCAAAACCTTGTTATACTTCTTGAAATTTATTTATGAAAAATTTAAGTGGTTTATTGATCTATAAAAGAAATGTAAAACATGATTGCGGCATTTTTAGTGTGTGTATGATTTGTAAAAATGAATATTCATGTAAAAACTGTATATGATAACATGTGTAATTTGATTGAGCACAAAGAGGGAAACCCGAGTATCTAGGTGGGTGGACGTGTACTAGTATGCTAGTGATCCAAAGTAGTTTTGTCCCAGTTTTATGTAGAAAGTTTGATGATGAAAGCACTAACTAAACTATGTTGATGATGTTGGGGATTGATAAGTTATGGGTATTTTTCCATACTAGTGGCTCGTTCATGAGAACATATATTTTTTATGGTTACTTTTCACCAGATACAAGGTACCTGGGGCCTACAGTTAGCTAGTTCCTAAGGATATTCCCATGACTTGTGATTATTGGATATTATGTACTCACTGTCAACATATGGTGTGTTTGGTTGGAAAATTTAAAGAATCTGTGTTCTATTTAAAATTTTACATTCTCTAAAGCAGCCTTCTTAAAAATGGTTTTCATTTTGAAGTTATATATCTTTGAAATTGGTTACTAGCATTTTATGGTTATGAAAACTTGCAACCCTTTTATTTTATAATGATAATAGCATTAAACCATGTTTGGAAATCATAATTTTATATATTGTATTTCAAATGTGAAATTGATGTTTATTTTATTTTAAATAAAGTGCATTTGGAATAGAATATCGGTCTAACCTACTGAGTTTTAATACTCACACCTATAGTCTTCTTTTATTTTTATCCCCTGTGAAGGTTTCATCTTGAGTTCGATCACCTTGGGAAATGTTTAGTGGATGTATTGGAGAGTGACCAGTGGGCTTACATGGATTTAGTTGTTTGTTAGGTTCGTTCGATTGAGTTTCCTAGTTCAGTTTTACTTTCAGTTTCATGTACAATTAATGTTTAGTTAAACTTTTATATAAATGTATGTTGGGTTGTCCGTTTCTTTATGATGATTAGTTGTTGTTTATTTTTTGGAAAAAAATTTCCCTTATTACTCTAACTGATTCCTTCAGTTCTTTTCACCATCATGGGAGGATCAAGAATGCCTCTCAGGACTTTTTACGGAGTGGCTCTGGTGACCGGTTCAGGGTCGACCTGGACTGGTTTGTGACACCACCAACTACCCAAACCTAGCCGATAGAAAAATTAACTAACTCACTATGCTTCTTAGACATTAATTTCATCAAAAGACATAAAAAGGTCTATGCACCTCTAAATGGGTGCATAGGGTGTGAGCTAACAGGCTCAATAAGATCCCACCCAGGTGTTCCATCACAAGTCCCTATAAAAATAATCCAAGCATGCTCAACTTTAAAGAAAACAGTGTATGATATAATTTTTAACAATTTTTATATCAAAATCATGGAAAAAATTAATCTTTTATTTTTCAAAATTTTTCAATAATACAGGTATAAAAGTTTCAAATAATTTTATATACATATATCAAAATAGATATATCAAGTAAAACCAAAGAAAACATCACATATCATATCAAATCTATGGAAGTACGACTAAAATAGTAAAGAAAAAAGCACATGACTCATTATTCCAAGGATCAATATATGTTGGGGTAATTAGGACACTTGAACCCCCAATATAGACAATAAAATACGTATTAATGCCCTATACATATGTATTGAATCTAGGAAGCATAGGAATATCCTAGAAAGTGAAACTTCTAATAATTTCTATCAATTCCCTAGAAAATAGGCCTAGGGAGTAGGAGAACACACCATGAGTAAATACCCTGACAATATCAACAAACGAGGCCTATTACTAAATCTTCCACCTAAGTACACAAGGATTCCCATGTTCTCTATTTTCCAAACCAATTCATCAAACCATATCATCAAAATGATTATTTGAAAACCATTTTAGAAAACAATTTCACAATGATTTGAAAAAACCTTTTCATTTACCAAAACTAGGGAGAAACCATATTTTATCCAAAATATATTTCTATACACATGAATCCAACAATAAATCATTCCAATTCATTTTATAAAACAATTTATAAAAAAAAAAACAAATGAATTTCATCTAATATAGGAAAGATAAGGAATCACCTACCTCAAACTCAGGTCATACATGCCCATAAAGGCATCTACCAATAAGAAGAAAACAACTTTGACAACAGAGGCCCAAGAATCAATACTCACACCTCTTAGAATTGATTCAACAACAAAACTTATGGTGTAAAGGGTATATCATGAAAAACCTTGAAGAACACACAATTTACAAATTGAAACCAAAAAAGGAATAAACCCTATATGAATATCACACAACAGTTTTAGAATAAAATAATAGAATTACAATCATAGATCAAAAAATCCAACAACACAACACAAGGGATCTACCGTGATCAAATGCAAAGAAGGAACACAAAGATTCACTTACCTAGAGAGACACTGTGCATAGACCTGATTATCAAACATCGAACAAATCAATATGGAAGAAGTTAAGGTTCCAAAAATCACTAGGGAAGAGATCTAGATCAATAGAAAATAAAATTTAGTGAGTGAAATTAACAAATGGCTCATACGATTCCCTAAATATCCACCTTCACAAGAATTAAATGGTGTGAAAACTGTTTACATGTCATGTAACAAATGAGGTCCATATATAAAAAAAACCATCCCATTTTTACAAAAACATGATCTTTAAACACCATATGTCATTTAAAACCTTTTCATAGTGTGTAACCATTTATGCTGTGTATTCAGCTCACAAAATAAGGTTGGAAAAAAATACTTGTTTTTTAATCCCATTACCTAATGTGTAAATTAAAAATAGACAACCAAAGCTCTAGTTTTCAGCTGAAAAATCCGAAACAACCTTAAGTGTTCTCCGAACTCGAGGAGAACCCAAAAATACATTAAAAATTTATACACAGACTCCATTAATTCAAAAAAACATAAATTCTTGAAAATTGGATCATTTACCCTAGGAAATTATCTCTATCCTCAGAAGTCCCATGTTGCACCTAATTAAAGAGAAAAATGAATAAAGAGAAGGGTAAGTACATGAAAGAGGGTAAAGAGATGTTAAAAACTCCCCACTATAAGACTTTAAATCTCTTTGAAGTCATGTGGAAGAATAAAATCTAGTAAAGAGGTGAGGCTACTACCCCGTCATCAATAACTCGCACTCCCAAGTCTTGCGAGAATATGATCCATGCAACTATAACACTCTGACCAATAGAATAGACTTCCCCCAAAATAATTTAACTTGGGAGTCAATGGTCTCTGTTGGATTCTCCCCAATAAAAACATATAGATATAACTAAATCTTTTCACAACTAAGAATATAAGAGGGATCATGATGGTATTTCATGAGCTATGATATGTGGACAACATCATGAATTCCTTTCAACTGATCTAACAATTATAACCAACAAGTGACCTTCAGAAGTATATTAGTGATGTATAATGTTCTAACATATCTCAAAGAAAACATTACTTATCTTCCAAGACAACAGTGAACCAATCATAGAGAAAATTTCTATAAAACCCAGTCACCTATGAAGAAATCCAAAGGAAAGCACCACTAATACACATAATATTTTTTTCAAATATGAGCTATAACTGGCCGCCAATGTATATCCTGAATCCTTGTAGATTTACCCTTAACCAAACTCAGTCACATAAGAGAGGCTTCACCCATAGTTTTCCAATAAAGAGGTTATCTACAGAGGTAACCGTACAAACCATTGAAAAGATCATTTTGATCGATGACTGATAACTATTGTTATAAGAAAACAACATGAACAAAGAATATTCTCTTGGAAATGAATAACATGCTCCATATGACCGTCTATTTGTGGATGATAAGATATACTCAACATGAACTAAGTCCTCATTTCCTCTTGAATAATCCTCCAAAATATTGAATAAATCCTAGGATCCATGTCTAAAAAAATGATAGAAGGAACCCTGTGTAATATCATGACCTCTTAAACATATAATTTACCCAGATCTTTAACTTTTTTGGGTGTCCCTGATTAGAAAAAAGTGAGACAAATTTGTCAATCGATCAACCACCACCCATATAGAATTCCTCCCTCAAGGATTCCATGGAAATATGGAACTAAATTCTATGGGTACCTCATCCCATTTCTAAAATGGCACTAGAAGAGGTTGGAGAAAAGTAGAAGGTTTTAGATGATCTACCTTTATATATTGGAAGGTGTAACAATGGGACACATAATCAACAATGTTACTCTTCATAGTCAGCCACTTTAACCACCATATCATTTCATAATACATCTTCATAGTTCCCGAATTAATGACCCATGAATAACTATTACAATAAAAAAACTGAGCACCTCATTGATGCTGGGATGAAAAACTGATACCCAAAACTGAGAATATCATCTAAAGAGTGAGACCGACCAGAAATGGTCTCCCAACCATATAATGTTTCTAAAATTCCTATAAACTCACCATCCTACTACTGAATTTATATAATAGACTCAAGGAGAGATGATGGAAACTAAACACTAGTTAGAACCATACCTGAAACATCCTCCTAAGCATCCAATTGAAATAGAGTGAAAATCCCTATAAGGTTCCACTCTTCCATTAATTCCAAAATTGCATGTAATGGTACATTAATTCTAAGAGCATTTTAAATGAAATTCCCCTTCCCCAGGGTGTAGGAAATATCAATATCAATCATATGAAGGTATTCCACCACAATCTCTATTTGATATTCAATTCCTTCTGAGAAAAGAAATATCTCAAACTCTTATGGTCAGAAGAGACTATGAGCCTCTCCCAAAAAGATAGTACTACCAACACTTAAGTTCATGCATTACAATGGAAAGATATAAATCATGAGTGGTGTAATTATTATAATTTGGTATAACTTGAAGAGATCTAAAATCTACCACACAATCATCTTGAATAGGCACAAAACCCGAACTATCTCTATAATCATCACATAAAACCACACACCCCTTACCGAGATTAGGAAAAATTAGAATAGGAGATGGTTTCAAAATTCTTTTCAGATCATTGAAAGAAGATTGAAACTTTTCATCCAATATGAAATTTACCCCTTTATTGATAAGACAAGTCTATAGTGATGAAAACTTTGATAAATCCTTGATGAACTGTCGATAATATCCAAAAATACCAAGGAAGCTCTGAATCTCAAAGACATTCCATGGTTCTTCTCGCAATAAGAAAACCTTCACCTTTTCTGGATCAACTGATAATCCCTACTCAAAAATCATGTTTCCTAATAAATTTATTTCTTGGATCAAGAAAATTCATTTTGAATAATTTTCATAAAAATGGTGAATCCTCAAGATGTCTAAAACCAAACTCAAATGGTGGTCATGGTCATGATCATATATTTAATAAACCAAAATTTCATCCACAAACACTATAAAAAAAGTATTGAGATACTGGTGGAATATCCAATTCATTAAATCCATGAAAAATAAAAGAGATTTAGTTAGAAAAAATGTAATCATAATACATTATTAATGGAAATAACTTCTCTTAAACAATGTCTTTGATATATCAGACTCCTGAAATCTATACTGATGAAAAAACTGACTGAATATTTGACTATAGAAAACACTTTCCCCTTCAAATAATAAAAAATAAGGAAAATGATACTTTTTCTTGACTACTACCTAGTTAAACATCCAATAGTCTACACACAACTAGAGTGAACCATCAACCTTGGCAATGATCACAGGGGATGCCCAAGGTGAAACACTAGGGAGAACAAAACCTTTTTCCCATCAAGTCATCCAACTGAATCATGAGATCTTTTAGATCCAATGGTTCCATACAATAAGATTGTATCATAATTGGACGCGTACCTGAAACCAGGTCGATAATAAATTCTACCTCCCTTTATAGAGGAAGAATGGAGAATTTTTCTGGGAAAATGATAGGAAAATCCCAATAAAATAGCTGGAAGATAAATAATAGAGGAAACATCATTGGGAACAACTGTTATAGTAGAAAACAAACTCTTGAGCTTTTGAAGGGAAGGTTCTGCATGACCAGACATCAAATACCACTCTCCCTGAAACACTCGTGATCTCCCATCCATGATAATAAATGGTAGATTATGATGATAAAAATCAACCTCATAATGATGAAAAATAATCTAATACATCCCAATGATGATGTAAAATTGGTCCATATTGAGAATGAGAAAATCCTAGATCAACTCCGCTTCAGTTATCAACAGTGTACAAGAAGGTCAATGAAACCCCTACTCTTTCATCTTCCCAAGATGTGTCACTAACTCCATAATAATGGTTATAAGATCTTATATAAAGTTCAATCATATCCTTAAAATAGACATATATTAACAAGTGGGAAGTACCAGTATTAAATAAAGCAATTTCCATAGAAGATGAAATAAATATGGAACCTCTCACTATCGATGGAACCATGTATACCTACATCAGAAACTAATCTACTACATGAAGGTGCTTTAAACCCAAGGCCTATAGATGGATCCCTATAATAATTGAATCATCATACTATGATGTAGTATCCTTTTGAGCCGATTATCCCTAACTATGTTTAGGAATAGACATAGCCTGATAGAAACACTGTAGATGACCATAACATCCATAACTGTTTAACATATTTGTATTTGAATGGAAAAAATGCATGGTATGCCCCAACTTTCTACACTTATATTAGGTTAGAGGCAAACCACTAAATTTAACTAAAGGTTCCAAGGAGGCCTTCTAATGAGAACAACCTCCACTACTCCTGTAATGATCTTAACACTTTCTCTTTTTCCCTAACACACTATTGAAGCTACCACTTGGTGGAAGAGAAGGGGAAGAATTTCTAACCTTTCCTTCCATGTTCATATCTTCCATCATAGCCTTATCCTCTATCACTGTATAGGTCAAAATATTCAACATAAATACCCATGACCTAATATCCAGTGACAAACCCTACATGTACTTCTTATCTTTCAATTGTTCATTATTTACCACCTATAGAGAAAAATGAACTAGCTCATAAAACCGATTGGTGTACACCAACACTAAATTCTATGCCTGATGAAAATAGAGGAACTTCATATACTTTTCCATCATCAACGACTCTAGAAAAAAATACTATAAAAATGGAGTCTCGAAACCCTTCCAATACAAGATAACATTCTTATCCACCTGTACCATGGAATCCCACCATCACTTGCTGGGACCCGAAGTCTAAAAACTGTACAATTAACCGTGATACTCTAAGGTGTATATAGAAATTAGAGGATTTGATCAATATTTTCAATCCATTCATCCACCTATTAAGGTTCATTTTTACCCTTAAAGGATAGTGTATTCTCATATAATAACTCCCACAATTGATCTCTATCTTGATCAACTCATGGATGTACCTCCACAACTACGTTCTGGACTTATGTTACATTTTGATCGATAGAAAAAAATACATGAATGATAACCTCAACAAGGTTCTGATCTATAGGAGGATTCTCTTGAGGAGCATCAACTACACCCTCCTATGGAACCCAAGGAAGACATCTCCAAGGCATACTTCTACCCACTAAAATAATATAAATGACCCAAAAACAAAATAATCTCAGTTTGAAACATAAAACCATAGGAAAAATTAGATTATCATCAAGAACATAAAAAAGTAGATACACTTTGGAACATTTCATGTTAACTTGAGTCTCTTTATGGAAAGAGATGTCTAGGCACTCACCACAACCTACCTCTCAAGTCATGTAAATATTATCTCTAATCTATCAAATGTTCCAAGATAAGGAATCTTGAGGAAAGACTATATTTGATACCAAACTATGATTAAATTGACCCAGATACCATCTCAGTACTAGTACCCAACCCAAATTTTCTACATACACGAAAGGAATTCCCGACCCCCACAAACTAGAGTCTAGAACTTGGGAATCAATAATAAATAGAGGTAATTATTTCATCCAACCTGAAATAGAAAACATGACATATATACATATACAAAAATAAAAAGTGGAAAAATATGAACATATATGTCATTACACATAGAGAACAAAATAATTGATATAACTGAAATGGTAGCAACCAATCTATAAGAAAAAAGACAAACTGAAAAGGATGAGAAAACTAAAATGGCTAATCCAATAGTCTTTATGTAGTGTGGGAAAACTCCCACCAACTCACCCCCAGCTACCCAAAACCATATGATAAAAAACCGCACATCCTCATTGTGTCACCTTTCCTTTACCTGAACAAAAATACATAACAATGTCTATGCACCATCAAAGGGGTGCACATGGTGTGATATAATAAGATCAATAGGATCCCACCCAAGTGTTCCATAAAAAGTATCTATAAAAATAATCCAATCATGCTATAGTTTAAAGAAAAAAATTCATGATATATAATTTAATAGTTTTTATATCAAAATTATGAAAAATCCATTAATTTCACTTTTCCCAATAAAATAGGTATAAAAGTTTCAAATCTTTTCATATAAAAATATCAAAGAAGATATATCAAATCAAACCAATCCATGCATCATATATCATATCAAATCCATGGAAGTGAAACTAAAATAGTATAATCCAATATCACATGTCACATCATGCCAAGTATCACTCTAGGTTAGGATAACTAGGACAATAACACCCCCAATATAGAGAATTGAAAATGAATAAAGATCCAATACAAATGAATCAAATCCTAGTAGTATAGGAGAATCCCAAAAAAGTGATCCTCCCAATAATTTCTATCAAGTACCTTGAACAAATATCCTAGTTATAAGGAGAACACTCGATGAGTGAACCCCCAGATAGTATCAATGGATTAGGCCTATTATTAAACCTTCTAGATAAGTACCCAAGGCTTCCCATATTCTATATTTTCCAAACTAATTGACCAAACCAATTCATCAAAAAAATTATTTTCAAACTATTTCAGAAAACCTTTTCAAAATGCTTTGAAAAACCCTTTTCATTTACCAAAACTTGTTTAAAAACATATTTTATAAGAAAACCATTTCCACACACAAAAATTCAATAATAAATCATGAAAATTAATTTCATAAAAAAATTTATAAAAATAAGCAATGAAGTTCATCCAACACAGGATAGAGATAAAACCACCTACCTCAAACTTTGGTCACACACGACCTAAAAGGGATCCACCAACAAGAAGAACACAATAATAAAAATGGGGGCTCTATAATCAATCCTCAAATATCTTAGAATTGGTTAAAAAAAATAGATAGAGAGAAGGGTAGATCATAGAAAACTCAAAGAACTCACACTCACTACACCACAACCAATAAAGGAACAACCCCAAGGAAGATCACACAAAGAATATTGAAGAAAACAATATAATTAACATCACAGATAAACAAATTCAATAACACAACACATGACAATACTATGATCAAATTAAATGAAGGAATATAAGGATTCTCTTACTCAGTGAGACACCACACACAACAATGATGATAAAATGATAAATGAATCAATCCAAAAGAAGTGGAGGTTCCCAAAATTTCTAGGTAAGATCTCTTGGTTAAGAGAAAGGAGGAAATAGTGATTGAAATAAATAAATCTCTCATACAACACTATAAAAATAAACCCTCATGATAATTACATGGAATGTAATCCCATTACATACCTTGTAATCCACGAGATTCATATATGCTGGAAAAACCATTACCTTCTTATAAAAACCTAATATTTAAATAATACATGTTATTTAAACTCTTTTCTCAGTGTGTAACCATTCATGCTATGTATTTAGCTCATGACATGATCTGGACGAACAATACACATTGTGTAATCCCATAACAAAATATGTAAATTCCCAACAGACATCCAAAGCTCTAGTTTTTAGAAAAAAACACCAAAACCATGTTTAGAATTCTTGAAACTCAGTGAGAACTGAAAAATACATTACACATTTATACTCAGAATCGATTTATTCCAAAAAACATACCTCCATGAAATTTTGGTCATTTTCCCCCTAAAATTATTTCTATCCTTTGGAATCCCAAGACACACCCAATTAAAGATGAAAATGAATAAAGAGAAGGGGAAATACTTGAAATATAGTAATGGGATTATATAGTTGGGGTTGATCTAGATGATTAACCAATATGGTTGTATATAAAGGTGTACCTATTGGAGAGGCTTGAGAGGGTTATTCTTGCTGAGCTCGGAAGAAGGATTCTTTGTCTCAAAAGTATGCATATAATCTTCTAGATAACTGGATCAAATGACCTATATATATCCAAGAATCACATTACTCCTTCGATGGAATCATCCAGAGGTTCCTTAGGGGGATATGTGTCATTCCTTATCATTGTATATGGTGTAATGGTCAACTAAAATGTTAGATTTTATAGAGGAACACTCCTATTATTCATTGGTGGAATACTATAAGATGAGATGAATTATAGGGGTCTTTCCCAATTCGGGATACATGAAGTCTCCGAGAGTGAAGGATAGTTTTGGAACTAGTGGGGGACCCTGATTTCCATAGAATCATACATTCCTATTCTTTCAAGACTTTGATGACTATAATATCGATGAGGGGATCATAGTCAGTATGATGACTATAAGGGGTACTGGTTTAATCAAGAAAGAATGGATAATGTCATGGGAATTAGTGAAATATTTTTGGCCATCCAATCATTGTACTTCTACATGACCAACCTAGAGCCTATTTATATTCATCAGAGTCTTCATTACTACTATCATTCTTAATAGAGACATGTGCCACTTATGTTGGGAGATTTCCCAAATTGACTAGGGTGTGATCTAACAAGTCTTAGAGCCAATAATTTAAGATGAATAAAAATTAATGGTGTGACCAAGGAACCTGTAGTATGGGTAGTAGTTTGAACAATCAGTGATGTTATCTTCCATAGGCCTTCTACATTCTGAAAATTTTAGGATGCTATTTTCCAAATCATAGATGAAGTATCCAAGTACTTGTGAATCCTTGAATGAGTAGGTATTTTTTACAATCTAGGAAGTAATCATAGGTGCATATCCCTAATAGGAAGCTTGTGAGGAGTTTTCTTGGAGAGGCTACGCTTATCGAGGCTGCACTTGGTGGGGCTTTTCTAGAAGAAGTTCCTAGAGGCGAACCGGTTTTGGATCCTTAATTTTCACAATGGAGGCTATCTATAACTTCACATGTTTTTTCACGGGATATAGAAAATTTAATAGGTGTGACCACTACCTGATCCACTAAAAGGATACTTCTAAGAACTAATCTCTTTTGATGAACACTTGAAAATATCCTGAGTAACATAGGGATATGAGGGTTGGGACCAAATCATCTTTGAAATTATCTATGCACATCATAAAAAAATTTCCTAGGAAATCTTCATATTAAGGGTGTACACATGCCTATTACACTAGGAAATGAAGTTTGATACTCACTAATTAATTCTCTACTTTCATTTGCAGAGGTTAGTGATATTCATCTTGAACATGGTAGAGATGAACTGATAGAGGAACCACCTAGAGAGATACTACTAGCTGGAAATAGATCCTGGAGTGATATGACTATACTAAACAAAGGTAGGTCCCTCTAATATCTAGATGAAACACCAAAGATTGGATGTCTTTTACTGCTGTGGGGTTCTAAAAATCAGGCTACACCATGAGGTGAAGTGGACCGGGTGTTTCATTCGATCACCTGTACCATTGAATGAGGTAAAGATCATATTACCAAATTCTGGGGGTGGGTAGATTTGGTCTACCCATGATAGTATGGATTTCCTTTAGAAGAAATTGACACCTGTTTAATTTCTAGAGCCACAAGGTGGGTGAAAAGTGTGTCTGTCATTCCATCTTGATGAGGTATGTTAGTCACCAATGCCTTGACTGGTCTACTATATTTTTAGGTGTAGTAATCATAGTCCTAATGAGGGAAGTCACACTACTCAACTGGGGTAGGAAGGTCATATCTTTCCCATTTTCAAGTGCCACTATCCACTACCCTGGCTATATGTACAGGAACACCCGTTTCATCCCTAGGTTCCTATCCAAGAAGGACCAATGTCCAACCAGAGGAGTGATAGGGTTCCCTATGATTTTGTCTCACTTCATATGCTTATTTATAAAGAGATTAGTAGCGAGTCTCTTGTACACCTAAATATTTTAGAGGAAGGTATCCATTATAGGATCTCACTCAGTGTATGGAAAAACCCATACCGGGAAAAAGGAATTAGAGAACCCTTTACCTTTGTCAAGATTCTTAAGAGAGAGTGATAATAATTCATTGGGAGGACTCCTAAGGCCTAGTTTCTACCCCTATTGATGGGTGAAGGAACCTTCTAGAAGGTCTTCCTGATACTATGACTCCCCTTCGGGTTGGTTTTCTCCATCATATTCTATGTTTTCATCATTGTTTCTCTAATAATATGGGATTAATTGTCACAAATTTAATAGTAGAAGTGTTGGGGGGGGGGGGAGGTCAATGTCGGTAGGATGGTCCTGATGATCCCATTGTTTCCCAGTAAGGGGAATGAATTAAAGGGAATCGTATTTCCTATATATTTTGATCTAAACTTTGCGGTACACCTTATTCATGATTCATTGGGGCACGATGAGTCTTCTGATGCAAGTCTTCTAGAAATTCTCATAGTATCCATATGAATTAGGGAATTGAGTCACCATGAGCACTGAAATGTAAACCCTCTGACATTGTTTATGTATGGAATATAGGTTATCAAGGCTTATTGGGTAGGAAAACTGGTGAACTTAGAGGAATTTTGAAATCACCCAGATATTCTTTCTGAATTAGGATTCCTGGACCTCAAAGATGAACTTTGGTGTAGTGAAACATAGGGTTTTAGGTGGCCAAAACCTAACTGATAGCTGGTTAGTGCCCAGTATCTTATAAATTTTTCTCCTTCTTATTACCCAAGGTGGTTTCCATTCCCTGATCTCCCTAATACCCAATCAGTGTTGGTTGGGAGATTGGGATTAGTAGTCATGAGGAACTGTTCTTCTACTAAACCTCTAGTAGGGGGCATCACATGTGCTAATCATCCTTGGAATATTGGGTGTTTTTTATAGGTAGGTCCAACTTCCTGACTGTATATATATAGGATGGGGTATCCATGTACTCTTGTTTTTTGCGAAATACATTGTACCTCTATGGATCAGTGGAGTGTTCAACATCATAGGTGGGTACCAATCTAGATCCCAACTTCTCCCCTACTTTCAAGGTATATGTTGAGTGGAGGGAATATGATGATTGTGGGGATGGGTACACATCATGTCCTTGGAAGGAGGCTATAACATCCCCCACATAAATGTAACTACTGAGGGATCTTGGTACCTCATGGGCCTTATATTCACTGATTTTGAACCTTAGTCTATGGGATTATGCCCCCAATTCTGATGGTGGGGGTGGAGGGTTTTCTGTTGATCCATTAATCACCTCATAATCTAAGAGGTTGATGGTGACATTATGTTTCCCTCATTCTTTCCTCAGGTAGTGTGGGAGTTCTCAGAGTTTGATCCCCTAAGGGTTGTAAAGATCCTTTCATGTGCACCATTTCTAGCACTATGGGTAAAACCCCCATAATGATTATTTTCCCTCTCACCCTGGGGTAAATATGTAGGGTAAAGAAAGTATTTGGCATGGGGAGGACATCTATATCTGTTGGCAGTGTTATGGAGAGGAAGTACGTAGTGAAATTCTTCATCATGGGGTGGCCCATGATGATTTCTGGTGGTGTCCATAATGTTGTTAGTCAACTGAACCTACCTAGTGGGCAACTTGGGTCTCAATCCCAATTAAAAAAATATGGACCCTCATTCAGTGGTTATAGGTGTGGGATGAAGTACACCGGTGGTGGAAGGGTCCATAATATCTAAGAGAGTGGCCACTTATTGAGAAGGGTTTGTGATTTTACCCAAAGTTTAGTTCCTAGTGTTTTGGACTGGAGCTAATATAGAAAGAATAGGATTTCCCTACTCATCAAATAATTGATTTATTTGCATTATCATCATGGATGGGCGGGATCCCTTTGAGGAGTCCCCTAGGTGGTGGTATCCATGGAAGTGAATCAAATGTCCCCTACCTCCTCAGTGTTGGGTAACAAGCTATCATACTGCTCCAGTTAGAGGCTCCTAAAACAATTTTTTATTAAAACTGAGAGGTTTTACCCTCGCATGACCCATGGATTCAGTAGTTTCACCATGTTTATGAGGATTCTAAGTCCTTTTAGGCCATATACCTGGTTGGGATGACCCCTTCTTTTTCATAAAGATGAGCGAGGGCATCGATGACTCTCCACTAAATGAGATTGGGGGGTGAAATAGGGTGAGGGTGCCCAGTATCTATAGAAATGATGGCCACCATGGTAGGAGCATAATTTTGTGGGATTTCCATAACACTAGTTATCCTACCCCCATGCTTGTTGGAAACGAGTCTTCAATAATTTTAAGTAGCTTGATTCCTATGTCGGTCATAAAGACAATCATTAGTATATTTCAGATTAAAGTGATTACCAACATTCACAAAATTATCCATTATTTCCAAGGTGGAGAAAGGGTCTACATCGATGATTTCAATTACTAGAGATTCATACTATCCTTAATTTTCCTCCAGTTGTAGGAGAACAATTTCAAGTCATACCAAATATATAGTTTGGTGAGGCCTGATGAAAAATGTCTTGATCCAGTGATTCCCAAATTTGGTTGTGCATAATGTTACTGATCCACTCATGGTTGGAGGATAAGAGTTTCACACCAGGTTCACCATTTTTTTCTAATTATTTTAGCTGAGGGGAACATTATGATGATGACACACATTTTCCTTCATTTCCCATTATAAAATGGTTTGATTTTATGGACTAGTTGTTCTTTATATAGGTTGGTTGGTCAGTTTCCCATCATTCCCTATTTCCAAAGGTGGGAGGAATCTACCACCATGGTTGGTGGGGTCGACTACTTGATCCAAATAGGATTGTGGGATATCAGTTCCTCCTTTTATAGATTCCTCCTTGGAGATTATCGCCTAGTATAGGCCTCTCTTACAGATTTAGGTCATGTTTGTGAAGCAAAATCTTGACACCATTACACTACTTTTTTCATGACAAGATAGATACCTATGGTCAAAGATAATGGTGATGTTGGATACTTCAAAGAATCTATATATTTTGGGTTTATTATGAGCCTATAAAGTATTCATCTTTCAAATTCAAGGGAATCTTATGTATGAGGCATCTCAGGTATTGGACCAAAGGCATCCCATGTTAGCCACAAGATAATTTTTGTAAGGGGTATAAGAATTCCGAGTCCTATTACCATAGAAATCCCATTCTTATCACATGAGGTAGGAATTATGATGTTTTTGGTGGGGGTCATAGGTTTATAATCTTATGAGTTCAGGTTGATCAAAAGTTTAATATGTAGTGGGGATAGGTTGTTCACATTTTTAATGTATTGTGGGGACATGTTAGTCATAGATTTAACATCTTATGGGGATAGGAAGGTCATAGTTTTAACATCTTATAGGGAAATGTTGGTTATAGGTTTAATGTCTTGTGGGGATAGGGTAGTGAGGTTGAGTGTGTCTTAGGGGGAGATGATCACACATTGGATTTTCCTCCTTCCAGGGGGAAGACATGAAATTTTGATGGTGGTGTTAGGGGATCAAGATTGAGCCTTAAAGAGGTATTCTAGGTGTTTTTGGATTGGACTTAATAGAGGTTTCTTACATATCCTATTTGAAGATAGGGATCAAAACTCACATAGTTCAACTGAATTGTGTAAGGTCATGATAGGACCAGTCTATGCAATTTATTGTCATGTGGTAAGGATTATTATGTCATGAAATTAGAAACAAAAAGAGATGGTGTGGGGATTACACATATGTGGCTCCCTGTGGTAGAAGGTTTCTTCCCATATGAATCATATATGGGGAATCATATGTTTATTTCACAAGTTATGGCTATAGTTTAACATCATGTGCTGAGTGGGTTTTTGTACAATTTAACATTGTGTGATTAAGAAATTAGGCTATGCAGTTTAACATGTTACAGATTAAACTTTCGATGGGTCTATATATGGGGAGACTATATACACGTGGGAGATAAGGTTAAAACACTTTACCTACTTCTAGGGAAAGGTATTCCATTTCCCTTTATGATTCCACTTTCTAGGCTTACATGCTTATTATGTTGGTTCCTTTGGATAGAATGAGGTATATAAACTACCTTGGTGAAGTAGAACATGTGGGGTCCCAAAATTATGGTTCCAATACTTAGGAGAAATAAGAGATACAAATTTCTAGGCTGTTCTTGGAGAAAATAGGTTGGACATGAGGGTTGATGAAATAGGTCTCCTAGGTAAACGTGGTCAGAGTATGTGTGGGGAACCTGAGCACTAAAATTGTGTACAACTATGTTTGACAGAAGGATGAATTGGGTATAGACCCCATAGATTGTTATAAAAAACTATAGAGTTGTGAAAATAAGTGTTGTTGAATGAGACATAGATTACATTACAAGGACATTCCAAGGATATTGAAGGGATTAGGGTACACAACTTATGGGGTTGCATGAAGCTTTGATTTGTGAAAAGGGATCTCATCTTATGTGAACCCATATATCCTTAAGGGAAAGTTGCGCAAGGATATCTCAAACATTATCCAATAAAATTTGGGGACTATTAAAGGTTATTCAGGAAATTTATCTACCTCAGGGGATACATGGGAATGATGTAGTTGTGTGACAGCATGAAAAATAGGTTTTCATGGTCGAGAGATGATGCTTCAAATTCTGGAGGTCTGTACCCAAAATGAGGGGGGGGGGGTGATTCTCTATTTATATCCAAAACGGGAGTCCTTAGACACAAAAATCAGGCTATTTAATGAAATTTAGATTCATGACTATCATGAATTTACCTCCAATGGAAGTATGTGTAAGGCAGTGGCTCACTGATGTATTTCTCAGGTAAACGACTTGCACACAAACATTAGGGTTTCATGTATTAGACTAATATTTTATTCCATAATCTTTTTTGACATTTGGACCCTTTTAGAGTTCCCTTTAAGCTTTTTTATCATAGAATTTTTTTGAGAATGTTATTTTCATTCCAAAATTGGGAGTTGCGTGCAAATCCATAGAGTTTCATGTACTTGATCCCTTGGTTTTGGAATAGTCCCTTAGGCTAGGTTAATATTTGTTTTAGGATAAAACCACCTTATGATGGTTGAAACATGTTTTCAGCACCTATAATAATGATCCACTGGATGGTTTCCATGTGTACCATTGGATAGCCTCCACATATCTTCCTTGATAATAATATTCTTTCTTACACCATACCACAATAGTTATAACATAAAAATAATGAGGCACATTTTTCTTGGTAGAGGTTCCACACAAATTATACACATGCAATGGTCTGTTGAACTCTCCCCCTAATCAAAATAGTTCTACACCTATGTATATACTCCTCCCCATAGTAAAAAAGGGACAACTTGTTAACTATATAATCTGAGTCAAAACATGAATCATAGTCTGGACAATAGTCATGACCATGCTAGAAATCGTATAGAGGATTGAGTAGGTTGAGGTGCCAAACTAGATGATCTAGATCATCAATATCCCATATATACTGGGAAAATAAATCATCAAGGATTACTCTATGGATTTAATATAGGAATGAGTAACAATATCCTAGATATCATTTTCACACTATTGGAGTTATTATTGAATTAACAGTCATGTGGTAATGGTATTGATATCAACAGTGTTATGGAAATAGAAGAAAATAAGTTTTTTATGCATAAGTATTTCAATGATATATTTATTAAGATATACCCATGAAACCTAATACTTCCTTTAAAAAATTCCATCTCATAAATAGTAGACCTACTAGTCAATCTTGAAAAGTATGAGAGTTTACCTAAGGTATAATGTAAGATCCATGACAACATCATATTGTAGATCTTGAGACCAAAAATTTCAATAACCAAAAGGGAAAAACATTTATAAAGGTTGGGGAACTCCTGAATATTATTTTCAAAAATTATTATCTAAAAACAAGTCCTTTGTAAAAAACTATTCTAATTTCATTCCCAATATTTATTTTTCTTATAAATTGGAAAACACCATCAAGAAGTAATTGGTAGAACTACCTTCTGATTATTGGAATTATTAGATGTAAAAATGAAGTGTGAATAGGTAATCCTAATATTGGACCATCATAAACACCATACCATATGATATGGGATAACTGGTTTTATTCAAAATATTCTTGTATCTTTTGTTTCTTGTGATTTTCTAGAATTTCCTAACGAATCATAGGGGAAAGATCTTCAATACTTTGTGTGAGATATTTATGACTTTTATAAGATACTACCATATTTAATTTTTGTTAAGGGGGAATTTATTTAAGGAATACCATATTATTCAAATTATTTATTAGCTAAAACCAAGATTTTATCTTCAAATGGATCATTTTAAAGTTACATAATTATTTCTATATCATTATATTTAATGTTTTAAAAGTTAAAGAGTTGTATGATGAGTTCAACACTTTCCCTCTTATTTGTAAATTCTTTTGGAAAATTTCATCTCCATCCAAAATTACAACACTTATTTTATTTATTTCTTCCAGGCCATGAATTATTTTTTAGAAACATCCATTTATTCTTCTCCCCTCTATAAATGGGGATGAATACTTTTTGGTTTAAGTATTTTCTCAACTTCTAAAACTCATACATGATGTTTATTTTCCACATTTTTTCTTTTATTTAGGATGATCAAAATAATTTTATAGGAGTTTGTTTCCCTCCATAATCTGATTTTGAAAATTATTTGGTTTCAATAGTTCATAAATAATAGTAAATGAATGTATAAATAATTCTACAAGATAGGATTCACTAATTTTCATTTTATTAACTTTTAATAAATCCATAATTTTTTCTCTAAGAGGTTCTAGCAAGGAATAAATATAATATTATTTTAAGTTAGCAACATCAATACCTCCTAGAGTATTGTACCTTTTTGACATACAATAATAATGTTTCTAGAAATATTTCATTTTAAATAAATAACAATTCATTTCAAGATACACTACCATGATTCGACATATATAATGATCCCAGTTTCCAAGGAATACTTTATAGAAAACCATAATTAGTGCATCAATTGTTTGATGGTATTTAATATGGTGTTGTTGATACTATCCAAGGTAGATACACCATAGTCACAATCAACTATGTAATCTCATGAAAAAAATGTAATAATGGACATGATAATTGCTTCAGGATGGAGTTATTTGGTAGTGTACTGAAAATGCATCTTAGAGATCTTATCTCTCCATTCGGATGTGGAGATTTTTTTGAGGGAGAAAATAATGTGAGCCTTACCTAATGGATTTTAAGTAGTAGAATCCTTATGTATAATCTCATCAAGATTTTATAATTATGAATCAATAGTTAAATAAATCTTGAAGATTGATTTTTTTTTCTCTTGCATGAGATTTAGAATAGATATGTCCTCATTATCAGAAAATGTGACCTGAATCCATATAGATATATCTTTCATCATTTTTTTATTTATCTTAGAATATTTTTTTTATCTTTTTGTAATGAAGCCTTTTTAATTGTATAAGAAACCATTTTTATTGAGTAAAATAATGCTTTATATATGGAATTTGTGAAGACTATGATTAAGGAAATTATTGAGTAAGTAGTGAAGGTGATTTGGAACACATTAGTGATTTCCACTTTTTTAGATCATTAACTAGTTTAGGTAAGTGATCTTTTCATGGAAGGAAATAAGAACTATCAAAAGGTTTTGGTTCATTGGTTGAAAAGGTGGTTAATAACTATAAATAGCTTGGAAAAATACTTGGATGATATGCCTATATAGGTTATAAATAAAGATTCCATTGGAGTTATGTACATATGGAATGAAGTTAATCCTTAATGTGTTTTATCTTAGAATCCTTTTAATAATGATAGGGATTATTAAGTATTCTAGTAAACGTGAGTTGGATTAAATCACGATGCAAGGCCTTAATATTACACTCTATTTCTTCTATAAAATGATTTGTGTTACTTGAGTAAGACTTCATACATATGATAATATTTTCTTGGTCTTAAGAAATTTGATACAAAAAAATTATATTCCATAACATTCCTTAATTACCAATTCAAATATTCTTCATTCGGGGACAAGGATTTGGTTGATCAATATAGTCATTGGATTCTTGATTTTTTAGGTGTGAGAATTATTTTTCTTTTCAAATTCTTGATCAAGAAATCCACAGGGTTAGACATGTTTATCTTAGGAAGAAAAAAAGTTTTTTGGACTAAAGAACCTAGTAATAAAAATTATTACCCTAAAATTATCCAAGAATTCCAATAGTATTCCCTTCATATTTATATTTTTTTGAGCACCTTCCAAGATGACATTGTTTTCTTTTTATTTGGATAATCATATTCACTTTAAGTTTTTAAGCAATCTATACAAGTGAAGATATAAAATAAGGTAATATCCCTATCTTTAAAGTTATATACTAGTTTTCCATCACCATAAAAGGATTTGATTGTTATGTCGGTCTCAAAATTAACACATATCCTACAAATTCTATTCAATGAGATTTATTCCAGAAAAAGATTTTGTTATTTCATGAGAGTCATTTTTGAAAATTGATTTCAAAGATTCAATATTTATTTCATTAGAAGGATAATTATATTTAATGAATCAAATATATCTATTCTCTTTACTTCTCACAATGGGAGATCCATGCTTCTGAAAGGATATTTTACATCTCATGTATTTTAATTTTCTTTGGAATAAGAGTGAAAGTCTAGATATGACCAACTTTTACTTGGAGATACATTGAATTTTCCATGTTTTTGTAAAACTTTAGATTCATTACATGGTTCTATACTCTAAAAACCATCTAGTGATGTAATTTTACAATAAATGTGTCTTTATTCAGAGGAGCTCCAATGATCTTTAGTTAAACTTATAGATTATCCACGATGTGTGGGTCTTCTATTGGAAGGTTATAATCATGATGGATCTTGATTAAAACTATAAAAAATTTAGTGTTATTTTATTATTTTCTATGAATTCATGATTTTACTTCTTATAATGAGTATAAATCAGGGAAATCCTAGAAACAACCAGAAGCCCCTTTTATCCATGAAGGGTAAGGGGAATTCTGATTCCTTCGTAATGAAGATGTGTGAATCCCATATATCTCTATATCATAACATACGATTCCTCAAGTATTAGAGTAATCATATGTTCAACTTATATTACTATAACAAGATATTTATCCAAGGTAGTAAATTGATTATACAATTTTTGATATTTAGAAGAATATAGGGTTTGTTTGAGATTTCGAAGGTAGGAATACTATAATGTCTATATAATTTATGGTAAGGATTAAACAGAGGAAGAATTGTAAAAGGGATTTTTTTATCCTATATATAATAAACATTATAAAGGTTTTTTTATCTCTAAATATTGGTTTTTGAAGAGTAATTACTTAATCTAGTATGAGGCTTAAGAATTTTTTTTCCATGGGTAGATGAAGCACCACCCACTTTGTCCGCAACACATCGTTTCGAAATCTTTGATATCACTTTGTTGAAAATTTAAATGAAATATATTAATAAAACATTACTTATAAATCTATAAAGAGGAAAGGAATGGGAATTAGTGGCTACTTTGACACATTTACATGGATTTTATTATCATTCCAAGATAAAATTTTATGAAATGAATTCTTTACAGTTTCAGGTAATGCCAATGACATAAATTCATACCATCACTAACCCAATAGTAAATTTTAACCAATAATAGAATTTATATTTAACAATAGATATGTCTTCATCACTTATAACACTCTTGTACACCTCATGAATGAAAATAAAAAAATTAATCATTGGATTACAACCCATATATAATACTAACATCTCTTGTAGATAAATATCAAAGTAAATTCATCCAGAAGAATTTCTGATCTCAATATTTATAATGTGGAGTTTCCTAAGAGATAGGAAACTAAAAATCACACTCTTTGTTGACCAAGTGTAATGATATTAGAGGGCCATCTAGAAGCCAATTCTTTTAGTGGGAAGGAATGAAATTTTACATTATAACCATGGATCTAATAATAGGGATACAACCAAAAAAGTGGTATAACCATGAAAGATGTTATGTGAATTAAGAGATGTATAATGTTAGGGACATGAGGGTTATAGGACTATTTCGAATAAAAAATAATGTGAATAACAGAGATATGGATCATACAAGGAACCACTATTATATTGATGTAAGAAAGAGTATAAGGATTCCTCCCCCAAATTTTTATTCCATACCTTGCTTGGGTTATAATATTTAAATCTACATAGGAACAACTTAATAAAAATAGGTTATAAGGTCACAATCCTAAGAGGAAATGGAAGAGTGTCACATGTCCCAACCTGATCCCTTCACATGGACCTAACTACTTTACTCAATCAAAAAGAAAAAACCAATGGATAAGGCTTTTGATAAAGTATATTTATCAAAATATTAAATAACATTCCAAAAGAAACCTGTCCTAACATACTTTATCCTAGATAATGATGTAAACGACATTAAATAAAGAATATTACTTTGGTCAGCATGATAGAATTATTGTGATGATCTACCACCTTTCTAGACCACAAACTTTATTAAGGATTCTACATACACAATGCTCCATAGGAATGGAACCACCTATCCATGCATGAAACTTCCTTGAAAAGAATCTCCATGACTTTGACATGATTCTATATAATATGGTAACCATGTGTACCACTGGATAAGAACCATGTAGCTTCCCCATAAGAATATTCTTATTTATATTATACCATAATAATTATAACTCTAATGGAACATTGAAAATTTATCTCTCCAGAGGAACCACTGAAATTATACACATGCAATGGTCTATTAGCCATGATAATATTTTTTATAAAATATTTAATATTTAAAATGTAATATTTAAGATAAGTAACTAGATTATGCCAGGAATCTCCATCAGGGTTAAGGAGATGGTGTGTAATTTCACTTGGATCAACAAGATTAGTAACCCACGTATTAATTATTTATCTGTAAAATTATTTCTCTCCCTTTGCTTACATATAAAAAATAATATAGAGAAGAAATATATATTCTCTTGAATGTAAGGGTACCATTATCTTTGAAAATGTGAATCAGTTAATTTGATAATTTGAGGAGGATAGATTGATTTATATTACCATAAACCAGCAATGAATTTTGTTGGATATCTTATTCCATGATTCATTGGTTTTGAAAATATGAATCATTTTCTGTAGTTGTAGATACCTTTTCCATACTTGGTTTAGCTGGAAATAGTCCAAATAGTGAAGAAACAATACTTAGTCAAAGATAATAACAAATATATAAAGTTTCAATAAATACCATAGGATAAGTATTGATTCTTTTGGAAAAGTAAAGGATTAATATGACTGATTCAATATTATTTCCATGAAAGGATAATCTGGGTGGAAATAAATCCCAAGTGGAGGATCACCCTCAAGACATTATATATTAATGTAAATTATTTATAATGATAGAATATTCTGGTGATATTGAGAGATGTGAATATTATGTAGGATTTTTTCCTAGGAAGAATTGGGTAATAATAGTGGTTCTAGAGGATAGACTATATGGAAAAACATTGTGTTGTTTTTTATATATTGGCATGAATTATGGTTAAAAATTACTTTTTTCCTTTTATGTATCTTTTATCAAACATACTTTAGGAAAACTATTTTGACCATATGATAAGTTGGGGATATGGAGAAACCTTCTATTTGAATTTAAGAATATAAAAAAAGTATACATGTCCATTTCAATTAGAAACTCCTATTCGATGAGATTTATCTATAACTTTTCAATTCATCTTTTTAATTTAAGGATTTCTTTGTATATTGAATTGTAATGAAGCTCTCCATATTTAAAATATACACTCTTATATCCATGTATATGTATTTTCCCCTTTTGATCTTAGTTTAATAAAATATCTCTTTAATATAGATCAATAGAACATGTTTATAAGACCCTCTTACCTGAGCTTGGTATTTTCAAATATGGTAAGTACATTGAGATATTTTTTTGAGCCTTTTAATAATTTTTTTATTTCATACTCTAAGGAGGAGAAGTATTTCTCTATTTGGTAGAGATAATATTGTGGTATCATGAAAGTTTATGAATGAATTCATTCATGTAATTAACAATATTAAAACATTATTGGATTTTCTTGAAAGAATTTCCTCAATCCGGGAAATTATAAAGTTATCTAAAAATGTGGGGTTTCATATGGTACTAACCTTTTGAGATCTATATACCCATAAAATAAATTTATTACTATCCAATCAACATCCTTTTTTTGAGAGATCATAACTCCATATTCTTTGATGAGTCTATAAAACATTACCAAAATAATAGAGTGAGAGTTAATATCCAGAGAAAATAGAAGTTTATCATTAATGAAAACATGGGAATTTTCCATGATGGGTTAAAATATTCTTGAAATAACATTATGGAATAATGATGTTGTGATTTTGAATCTAAAATGTGATATATTATAATGGTAGTGTTGTATTATAAAAAAAAATACTATCTATTTCTTATTTTATTTCTTTATTCCATGTTTTGAAAAACAATCCTTGATATGAAACTTTGAGAAAACATGGGATTAGGTAATACTTTGTAAAAGAGTTTCCTATTTTTTATATAAATATTAGCATATTCAAGGAAATTATTGACGAGGTAGTAGTTAACCACAACATGGATCTTATCCCTAACTTGTTTTAATCACTTATTTACATAAAATGTTTCACAAGTTCATTAGGTTTTTGTTGCTTCAAAAATACTTTGTTCTAGAAGGTTAGAAAATTATTTGAGAGAAAGTATAAGAAGACATGGATTCATACCTTTGTGACTCACCTTTTTGGGATCAATATATTTATTCCTTTTACATGTAAGGGTGAAAAAAATTCAATATTTTCCTATAATGGATGATCACATTTCTTGTGGAAATTTGTATGTGATTCTACAAAGGATATCATGACTATGATATCTCTAATAGATAAAAAAAATCAATTAGATAAAGATTCAGAATCTTTTTCCAAAGTAAGAGATGATTCCCATGATCAAGGCCTTTTCTATTCTATGATACCCTCCTTAGATAGTGAAGGATACCAAAACCAATGAGATAGTATTTTTCCAGAAAGTTAGAACCCTAAATGTGTTGTTTAACAACATAGCTAAGAAAAATATGAATATCAATGGGATTAATAACCATTTATATGAAAAACAATTCTCCACTAGTGTCTCATAATGATCTATAACATGATTCCTATATATTTTTAGTGAGAATCTCCAGCTTCAGGATTATTGATGCCACACCAGTATCAATAAATTCCACCACTATGATAAGATTATCCCATATATAAGGTTAAATGTAGATCTTTTATAAATATAATGAATGATACTTCACCCTGATATTTTCTTAGAGATGATATTCTATTTAAATATTTGGAAAAGTGTATTGATAGACAAAATATTTTTGAGAATCATCTTTTTGGATACCTTTATTATGTGTTAGAGATTGATATAATGACACTATTTTATCTTTCTTAATGATAGAATAATATGAAGCTTCTACAAAATAGTTACCATGATAGAACTGAATCATATATTTTTCATATGTGGCATTAATATAGTCTTCTTATGGTGCTTCTATATCAGGATGATATTCTATAGATTTTTTGTTTTCTTTAAAAGATGATGAATTTTTCTATGGTAATGAAATATTCAAATCACAAAGTGCTTATTATTATTATATTGGGTTAGATCAAGATATATTTGATACATATATAGTATCAAATTCCTTAATATAAATTTATTATATATATATATATATATAGTATGTGTATGATTTTTAAGGATCTGGTGGATTATGAGTTTTTTAGCTATTTTACTCCATCTTTTATGAGTGTTTCCAATTTTCAATCTCAGATTCAAACTAATCTATAGTGTCAATGTCAACTCTATTCATTCATCCTCCAGTTTTCTATCGATGAAAATATTCATAAAATTTCTCATAAGATGATTTATTACATAATATATGATTGTGATATTTTCCTTATGGTTTTGAAAAACAAGACTAGTCTTCTTTAAAATATCTTTGAGAAAATTGGAGTTCTACCTCTAAATGGATTTCTAAAAAAATCAACTCTAAAATTTAATATACATCACATGGATTCTATTTTATTATTATCTAGAGCTTCTGATTCACATATGAATGTTTCCTCATTAGGGTTTATTTAGATCTATTTGTTTCATATGTATATGACTTTGATGAGGTGTATTTTCAATCAGTAGGATAGAGAGAAGTACTCAAACCATATGAGTGAAAAAATGAACATTTATGTTTCTCACCCATAGATTATTTCTTTCCATTGCTTTGATGGTCAGAGAGGGAATGGATGTATGGATGGTCTAGGTATTCATTGTCCTAACTTTGATGAAACGATGATGGAATAAAATCCTATGAGGAATATTTAGAAGGTGAGTAAATAGAGGAATAAAATATATAAAATAGAATATTCTCTATGGGTATATGAATTACCTCCTATAATGGAAGAAAAAAAAGATTTAGATACCTCTAATATTTCTTTTTTGGAAATATAAAATGGGTAGTGGTTCACAAAGGATTACTCAAAAAGTGAAAAAGAGGAATCAAATAGGAATGTAGAGTCTCATTTGAGACTCTTCTAGGGATACTCTTTCCTTATGAAGATAATATTGTTTGTAAAAAATCCTTTGTATATTTAAGTAATTCCAAATACATTAGCACTTACCATGGTTAACTCAATAGGAAACATTATCCACTATAGGAATTTAAACTCGAACAATAGATAGCTCTTCGGTACTTGCAACACTGTTGATCACCTCATGAATAAGATTAATTATATTAACCAATGTATTAAAACCCATATATAATCCTAATATTTTACAATGTGATATAAAAAAGGAAATTCATCCAAAATAACTTCAATTTTAATGATATCTAATACAAAGGTTCCATAGAGAGAGGAAACCATAGAGAATAATATATATTGACCAAGTGTAGAGATATCATAGGGCCATCTGAAAGCTTATTCCTTTAGTGGGAAGACAATAAATCTTACTTTATAACTATGGATCATATACCCTTGATACAACAACAAATTATGTGCATCTATGAAGGAATTTATGTGAAAAAATGGAATTACAACGTTAGGTACCTGTGGGTGATTTTATTATATGAAATAATAAAGAACATGAAGAAAAAACAAATGAATCTAAAAAGGAACTACTCTGAGAATGATGGGAAATGAGCATAAAGATTCCTCTCTAAAAGGATGAGACCCTTATTTGATTGTATTATAATATTTAAATCCACATAAGGATGTCTCAATTATATGAGGTGATAAGGTTGCAATACTATGGGCCAATGGTGGAGTTCCATGTGTTCCAACCTTATCCCTTTACATGGACCCCACTACTTTACTCAACACCAAAGCAAACACCGGTTAATAAGAATTTTTATAAAGTATCTTTATCAAAATATTACATGACACACCACCACACACTTATGCTGACATACTTTATTAGGGATGAAGATGACCAAAACTTAATATACAACAAGTTCCTATGGTCCACATGCTAACATAGTTGTGATGATCCAACACCTTTTTGGACCACATATTTTTTAATGATATTGCAGATACAATTATCTACAATAATTCCACCACATATCCATTTATGATGATTTCTTTAAAATTATTTTCATTACTCTTACATGATGATACATTGGATGGTTACCATGTATACAACTAGATAACCACCACATTTCTTCCTAGATAAAAATCTTCTTATTTATATCATTCCATGATAATTATAACTCTAACAGTATAGGGAAAATTTGTCTCACCAATGGTTCCACTCAAATTATCCATATACAATGGTCAGCCTAACAACCCCCTAATCAAAATCGTTATTCACATGTGTATGTTTTCCTCCCAAATAAAAAAGGGTTATCTTTATTACCATCTAATTAGAGTCATAATCTATATAATAGTCAAGACCATAGTCATGACCATGCCATAAATCTTATATAGGATCATTTGTGTTGATGTATTGAATTGGATGATCAAGATCACATCTAATCTAGAGCATAAAATCATTAAGCATTTCTTTATGGATTTAACATATGAAGTAGGAAGAATATAAAATATGTTATTTTTACACCATTGGAGATATTATTGGATAAATAGTCATGAGGGAATGGTATTACTATCAATAGTGTTGTAGAAATAGAGTCTAGGAAGATTTTTAGGATAATTTCTTTCCATGATAGCTTTTGATGATTGGATTCGTGCCTCATAATGGTTCATTTACACAAGTTAATATCATAAAGGTCTGACCTAACAGTCAATATTGAAAATTATAATAGTTTCTTTAAGGATTTATGACATATCTATGACAAATTCTTCATGATATATAGCTTGATCCTATAAATATTGATCTTCAAAAAAGATGAAACATTTATAAAGTTCATTGATATTCTAAATATAATAATCATTAAATAATTCTCAATAAATATTTCCTTCATAAAAAATATTCCAAGGTAGTTCCTAATATCAATTTTTCTTAAAAACTAGAAAAATTTATCTAGAAGTCATTGGTAGAACAGACTTATAATTCTTATAATTGTAAGATGACAAAATATAGGGTGAACATTTACTCCTAAGAGTGGACCATAATAAACACCATACCTTCTAATGAAGGCTAATTATTGTAAATTATAATATTTTTGAATTCATTATTCCTTATTATTTTCCAAAATTTCCTGCTAAATCTTAGGGGGAAGATCTATTATACTCCCTATGATATATTTTGGATTTTTATGTGAGACCAACATATTGTTTTTAGGTTAGATAGAATTTAATGAGGGTAGATCATGTTATTTATATTCTTCTTTAAATATGGCCAGGATTTTGTCTTCACATGGGTCATCTTTAAGTAAAAAAATGATTTAAACATCGTCGTCTTTGAAGTATTTGATCCGTAGAGACGACTAATGATTTTAACACTTGTATTATTGTTTGGATATTCTTTTAAAAAATTCCCATCCTTGATACCGGTGTAATAATTATTTTATTTTTTTCAAGGAATGACATATTTTTGAAAATATTCTATTTATTCTTATTCCAACCATAAAATGGGGATTGAGACTCACCATCGTAAGTATTTTATCAACTTATACAACTCATACATGAGTTTTATTTTCCATATTTGATATTCAATTCATGGAGATCACTAGTATGCCATAAAAGTTTTTTTCCTTCTCAATGTATCTGAGAAACTTCCACTTATTATAGATTTTACCTAGACTAGTAATAAAATGCTTAAATAATTCCCTAAGAGAGGATCCACAAAACTTCATTTTCTTAATTTTTAATAAAGACATTGTTTTGGATCTAAGAGGGTTTTAAAAGGAATAAAAATAAAATTGTTTTAGTTTAACATCACCAATAAATCCTAGTACATAGTACCTTTTGGAAATATAATCATAATGTTTCTAGAGATATTTCATTTTTAATGAATATCAATTCATTCCATGATACTCCTCCTTGACTAGGAATTTATAATGATCCCAGTTTCCTAGTAATTATTTATGGATGAACAAAATTGGTGCACCAGTTTTTTTAAGGTATTTCACCTTGATATATCGATAATATCTAATAGAGATCCACTATAGTCAGATATAGATATGTAATCTCATGACTAACATCATAATAACTGATGCAAATATTGATTCTAGATGGATTTATTCGGTAGTGAACCCAACATGCATCTCTAAAGTCTTATGTATCCATTTATATTGGGAGATTTTATCATTGGATAAAGTGATGTGAGACTCCCTTGTAGATAATGATGTTTTATAATCTTTATATAGAATCTCAACAAATTCATAAAACTATAAATTTTTAGTTGAATCAGTCATGAGGATTCCATCATATTTATCTTTATCTTGCATGAGATATGGAATAGACATGTCTTAATTATCAAAATTGGTGAACTGAATCCATAAGGATGTATCTTTCATCAGAGGCTTCATTGTCTTTAGTTCCTATTGATATTGGTGTAATAGAAACATGATATTTGGATTAGACACCATTTTATTGATTTATATAAGTGGTGGAGATGAGGAGTGAAGAAATTCTCAAGTAGCTAGTGAAGGTGTTGTGGAAGACCTTGGTGCTTTCCCCATTTCTGGATCTTGAACTAGTTGAGGGAAGTGATCTTGTCATGGAAGTAAATTAGCACTATCATATGGATTTGGTTCATTGGATGGGAAGGTGGGTAATGGATAAGAATAGTTTGAAAAAATGGTTATATGAGCTATTAGTAATGTTTTGGAATAAGATTTCCATGGAGGCTATGTATGGATGGCTTGAAGCAGAGCCATAACAAGTTTTATCTTAGTTTCCTTTTTATAAAGACAAAGATTTTTAAGGATTATGATACATGTGAGAGGGATAAGATCATGATGCATGGAATTAATATTATACTCTTGTTCTTATATTATAATATTTATTTTAGAAAAGTAAGGTTTCATACCACTGAGAAGGTTTTATTGGTTTTATATGATTTCCAGTAAGAAAGAATTTTTTGTCCTGGAATTTTCTGATTTCCAGTTTAAATATTCTTTAGCCAGGAACAAAGGTACAATTTATCCATCTAGATATATAGACATTGAATTATTTATCATCCTTGAGTGATAATATTTTTTCTTCTCGTATTCTTGATCAATAAATTTTCCAGATTGGAACATGTTTATCTTTGAAAGGAAAGTGGTTGGTTTTCCAAAGTAAAAAATATAATAATCAAAGTTAATACCCTAGGATTCTCCAAGAAGACCAATATTAGGGTCTCTAGATTCATATAATTCTTTGGTCACTTTTTGAAATGACTTTATTTTTCCTTTTATCGGGATTATCACCTTAACTTTTGGATTTTAATAAATCAGTACAAGTACAATGATAAAAAAAGGTGTGATATCACTCATTAAATTATTAGATAGGTTTTATTTCCTCTATAAAGTATTTTATTAGAATGTTGGGATTAGAAAGATACATATAAATTAAATTTTATTAATTTATATTGATTCTATAAATAGATTCTAGTGTTTAACGAGACTCCTTTGGAGAATTTATTTCATAGATTCTGTATTTCTTTCCCGAGAAGGAATGTTATAATAAATGGATATGATAGATCTAATCTCTTGTATTCTTCTAATTGGGTAACCATGATTCTAGAAGAATATTTCATATCTTATGTCTTAGAATCTACTTCATAACACGACTGCATGTATGTTTATGCTTAGATTTGAATTGGAGATACAATTCTTATTCCATGTTTTTAGAAACATTTAGATCCAATCCATGGTTTTAGACTCTAAAATCTATTTGGTGATTTAAAGTTTTAATATATGTGTTTTCACTAAGAAGATATCCAATGATCTATAGTTAAACATTAAGATCAATCAAAATGTGTGGATCATCTAGTGGAAAGTTATAATCTGGAAGGATCTTGATGAACACCATGCCAATATTGAGTGTGATCTATAGTTTCTATGGAAGCTTGATTTTACTGCTTATAAGGAGTATCAAGTAGGGGAATCCTTGAAAAAATTGAAAGTCCCTTTAATCTAGAGAGGGTAAGAGAAATTATTACTACTCTATAATGAATATATGTGAATCCCATATATCTCTATCTTGGAACATATAATGCCTCATGTATTATATGAATCATTTTTTATACTTCTATTATCTGTAAAAGACCCTTATTCAAGGCAGTATCTATAATATTCTCTTTTAGATATTTGTAATAATATAGGGTTTATTTGATCTTGTAGAAGGCAAGAAGACTAAAAGTTCTATAATATAAATGGTAAGGATTCAAGAGAGGAAGGCTTGTAACATGATTTTTTCTATCTTCATGATAATATACCTTATAAAGATTTTTTATCTACAGATATGGTTTTTTAATATAAATTTATGAAACTAGAATGAGGATTAAGAAATTGTTTTATATGGGTAGATGAATTTTTCCCATTTCAAAAACATCACACAGTTTGGAAACCTATCATATATATTTCTTATAAATGTAAATAGATAGAGATTCAAAAAAAGGATTACTTAGGAAGTGATGAAGAGAAAATTAATGGGAATATAGAGGCTCATTCGAATCTTTTCCAAGGATTATCCTTTTATACTAATATAATATTATCTGAAACAATTTATTTGCAGCTTCAGGTAATTCCAATGATATCAACTCATACTATGGATAACATAATAGGAAACGATATCCATGGTATTAATTCAGACTCATATAAGAGATTGGTCTTCAACACATATAACACTCCTAGTCACCTCATGGATGGAAATAACACCATTAACCCCTGTCTTACAATCCATATACAATCCTAATATTTATAATAGAAAAATTAAAAAGTAAATTAATCCAGAATAACTTATTGTCTCAATAATTCTGATGTGGATGTTTTTTAGAAAGTGGTAACTATAGAGTATAATCTCTATTGACCAAGTGTAGAAACATAATAGGTATATCTAGAGGTCTATTCCTTGAGTGAAAATATGAAAAAGTTTATGCTATAACCATGTATATTATAATAGGGATACAACCATAAAGAAGGTAGAATGATAAAGGAGGTTATATGCACAAACATAAGTACAACATTAGGGTCCTAAATGTTTTGAGCCTATCTGGAATAATGAAGAACACGAAGAATAGAGAGATTAATAAAACAAGGAAATACTCTTAGATTGATGGAACATAGAGTAGAATGATTCCTATCCTAATGGTTTAATCCCTCCCATTATTAGATAACACTATTTAAAGACATATAGGCATAATTCAAATAGAATAGGTGATAAGGTCACAACACCAAGTGTTAATATCAGATTTCCATGTGTCCCAACCTTATCAATTCACATGGAACTAACTATCTTACCCAATGCCAAAGAAAAAATAGTGATTAATTATTAGGATAATATATATTTATAAAAATTTTACATTGTATACCATCACATACATATCTCGACACACATTATTAGGGATGATGATGAACACAAATTTATACAAAGTATATTCTTGTGGATCACATGATGATACTATCATGATGATCCACCACCTGTATGGTCTACATACTTTATTAAGGATATTGTAGATGTGATTCTCCACTAGAATACCACTATAGATCTATGAATTTAAATTATTAAAAAATCATCTCCATGAATCTGATGTTATGCTCAGTAGGGAACATTTTTCTCACTAGAGGGTCCACTAAAATTATGCACATGTAATACTTAGCTGGCTATGATAATAATTTCTAATGAATTATTGAATACCCCAAATAAAATATTCACAAAAGTAGAAATATTATTTCATTTTACTCTATTAGTATCAAAGAGTTTGTGTGGTATTTAACTTGGATCAAGATGATTAACAACCCACATATCAACAAAATTCCCAAGCCCCATTTTTTCACATATTCATATATACTAGAGAGAAAAAAGATATCTTCTCGTGACTCTTAGGGTACAATAACCTTAAAAAATGAATTTACCATCATTTAAGAATGTTTAAAGGATATAATAAAATCTATTACCTTCGAATAGATAATAAGGTTCATAGATCTCTTGTCAATAATATTATATTGTTTTGAGGAGATTAAGACATTTTTTCAGTTGTAGATAACTTTTCCACACATGGTTTAGTTGGAAATTGACAAAATATAAAATAAGTGTTCCTTGGTCAATATTTATACCGGTTGTATAATATTTAGATAAATACAATATGATAAGGAATTATTATTTTATAAAATTTAATAAGTAATATAAATGATGCATTATGATTTTAAGGAAAAGATAATTTTGGTGAAAAGGAAGACCAAGGAGAGGACCATCCTTGAGACGATGTCAACTGATGTAGATTTTCTATAATTTAAAAATATTTTGATGCGGCTGAGTGATTTGAATATAATCCAAGATATTAACATGGTAATAGTTTTTCAACAATATTGTTTTAAGACTGTAGACTATAGATAACTCCACTATGATGGTTTTTTGATATCTTAACAGGAAGCCCAATAGATTTTATTCCTTTTTATGTGTTTAGATTTAAACTTCCATTGGGAAAATAGGTTTTCCATTCAATATGTTAGGGTTGTGGAACCAACTTATGTTTTAACTAAAGCATACAAGGGAAATAGGACATGTCCATTTCAATTAATTAGTCATAGTCGATGAGATGCATATAAAAATTTTCAATCCCTCTTCTTACTACATGGTTTTCCTTGTATGTTAAATAGTAATGAAACTGTTAATATTTATAAGATACACTATAATAACCCTAAATATCTATTTTTCCATTTGATTTTTTTATAATAAAATAAATCCTTAATATATATGACTACCATTTGATAGTAGTATCCTCTTAACCAAGCTTGGTATCTTTAAAGGTGGTATAGACTTTGAGTGCTTCTTCAAGCCTCATACTACTTTTTTGGATTGTGCAATCCAAGGAGGAACATTATTTCTCAAATAGGAAGAGATAATACTATAGTATCTTATAAGTTCATAAATTAATTCATCCATATAATTTAAAATACCCATTTTTTTGTATTTTATTAAATTATATGTTTTGAACTAGAAAATTACCAAGTTTACTAGCAAAGTGGGGTTATAGAGGGTACTAACCATATGAGATGTTCATAATAAGAAACTAAATTTCTATCCCTCCAATAAAAATATTTTTCTCAGAGATCATGGATATATATTCTTTGATGAGTATATATAAATTTACCAATATAATAGAGTGATAGTTAATATCTATAGAAAATAGAAGTATATAATTAATGTAAAAAATGAAATTTTCTATGATTGGTTCAATGATTATTGACATAGACTTTTTCAATAAATAAGGGGTATTTTAGTGGCTGAAAGTTAATACATTCCAATATAAATGTTGGCACAGAACACAAAATATGATCTTGTGTCTATATTTTTTATTTATTCCTTGTTTCTAGAAACCTTTATTGAGGAATTTTTTTAGAAAAATTATGATTAGGAAATATTTTGAAAAAAACTGATTCCCATTTTGGAAGATAAATGTTTTCTTCTTTAGGGAAATGATTGAGGGTATGGTAGTTAATCATAAGGTTGTTCTTAACCCAAACCTATTCCGATCACTTGCAAAAATAAAATTCTTTACAAGCCCATTTGGATTTTTTCATTAATAATTCCTTTTTCATGATGAAAAGAAATTTATTTGAGAGAAAGTTTAAAAATATCATGATTTATACCTTTATGAATCACCTATTTGGGATTAACATCATAATTCCTTTAAAAAGGAAGGGTGTTAAAGAATTCCAGTTTTTCCTATAATGGAGGATCACATTTCTTAAGGAAATCTATATTTGATTATGCACAAGATGTATTTATCCTGAATATTTGATGGATATCAAAAAGATAATTAAATAAAGATTTGGAATATTTGATTAAGGTGATAGATGATTCCCATGATTATGGAATTTTCTATTACATGAGTCCCACTTTAGAGAGTGTAAGATATCAAAACCAACGAGAAGGTCTTTTTCTGGTAATTCAGAGTTGTAAACACAACATTTAATCACATATAACGGAAAAATATAAATTTTAATGGGATCAATAACCATTTAAATTAATTTTTTCCCAAAAATTGGGCCATAATAATTTGTAACATGATTCCAAGAGAGTTTTAGTGAGAATATTCAGCTTCATAATTGTTGATGCTACACTAGTATCAAAAAATGTAACAAATGGGATGAAAATTATCTCATATTGAAGGGTAAATGTATATCCTTTAAAAATTTAGTAAATAAGATTAAAATCCACTATTTTCTATGAAATAATAATTTATATCAATATTTAGAAGATATTTTTGACAAATAAAATCTTTCTGAGAATCATAATTTTGAACATGTTTATTATGTTTTGAATATTCAGATAATGCCTCTGTTGTCTCTTTCTCATTGATAGAATCATATAAAACTTATATAAAATATTTATCATGAGGTAACTTCATTATATCATGTTCGTATATAGAATTAATATTGTCTTTTCTTTTTATGGTGCTTCTAGGTCAGGCTGAAGCTGAGATGGCTTGGTTTTTGTGTTTTATTCAAATAATGATGTGATTTCCCAAGGTAATGGACTCTTAAACTCATAGAGTATTACTTTTTCCTATAGTGGGTCAGATATAGTGATATTAGATACATAGGTAGTACCACATTCCTCAATATAAATTTCCTCTATCTATACAAATCATGTGTCTGATAATTGAGAATTTGGTGGATTATGAGGTTTTTTAGCTATATCACTCCATATTTTATGAGTGATTTCAATTATTCGATCCTTTATTTTTCCCTATACATAGTTTCAACATAAAATTTCTTCATTTTACATATATTTTTCCATTGATGATAGTATTCATTACATTTATCATATGTTGGTTTCTTATGTAAGATATGATCTTCATATTTTACCCAAGGTTGGAAAACTAGATTGGTATTGTTTTGGATATCTTCATGAATTTTTTTGTTCTACCTCCAAATGTATTTTTAACAAAATCAACTCCTATATATGATATAAATTATATGTATAGTGTTTCATTAGTATCTTAAACTTATGATTCACATATGAATGTTACTACATCAGGGTGTACTCAAATATATCTATGTTATCTGTATATGCCTTTGATTTGGTGAATTTCCAATATCAAGTATATATAGATAGAGAATAACTTGAACTAGATGAGTGATAATAATAACATTTATGTTTCTCACCCATAAAATTTTTCTTTATATTATTTCAATGGTTTGGGAGAATATGGATATAATGATGGTCTGGGTGGTTATAGCACAACTTTGATAAAACATGTATTGAATTAAATACTTATAGGTATATTTAGAAGGTGTGTAGAGGGAGGAATAGATATTAGAAAAATGTTGATCATCCATGTATATATTAAGTACCACATACATTGGTAGTGACATGTGGTTTGGAAACCTCTAATATATCTTTTTTGGAAATGTAAAAGGGATATAGGTTTATAAAGGATTATATAGAAAGTGATTATGAATAAAGGACTGGGAATGTAGATGATTTTTAGAGAATTTTTCAAGGCTTATGTTTTCTTGCTAATATAACCTTTTTCTTAACTATTTCTTTATATATTTCTGTAATGATAATTACATCAACACCTACCGTGGATATTTCAACAGAAAATGTTATACACTATAAGAATTCAGACTCAAACATGAGATAGGTCTTAAAAACATGTAACACTCTTGGTTAGTTCGTGGATGAAAATAATTGTATTAAACCCCATATTAGAACCCTGATAAAATCCTAACACCGCTCATAGATAAATAAAAAAGGAAATTCTACAAGAAGAACTTTGAGTCATAAGATTTTTTATGTAGTGGTTCCTTAGATATAGACAACCACATAATATGTTATATATCGACCACGTTTAGATGTATCATAGGGGTATATGGTATAATATTCCTTTAGTATAAAAGAATTAAATATTACACTATAACCATGGATCTAATAATAAGGATATAACTATAAATGATGCACAACCACAAAGGAGATTATATGCACAAAAGAAAGTACAAATTTAGAGACCTATGAGTTCTAGACCTATCTGAAATAACGAATAACATGGATAAAATAAAGATGAATCAAATGATAAACCCCTATTATATTTATAGAACAAAGAGTATAAGTATTACTGTCCAAAAATTTGAGTCCATCCTCTTGTCATGTTATAGAAGTTAAAGTTGTGTAGGGTTGACTCAAATAGATGAGGTGATAAGTCTAAAATACTATGGGCCAATGATAGAGTTCTATGTGTCTCAACCATATTACTTCACATGGATCTAACTACTTTACTCAATTATAAAGAAAAAACTAGTGGCCACTTCTTTTGATAAAGTATCATTATCAAAATATTACATGACACACCACCAAAAACCTATATTTACTTACTTTATAAGGGGAAATGATAACCATAAATTTGTATAAAATAGATTCTTGTGGTCCACATGTTGACACTTTTGCAATTCTCCACCACCTTTCTGGTCCACATACATTATTAAAGATACTATAGAATAAATGATCCACTATAATTCCACCACACATCCGCACATTTTTATTCCATAAAAATATTCTCCATGAACCTGAAATGATGCACCATTGGATGGTTTATATGTGTACCACTATATAGCCTCCATGTTTATTCCTAGATAATAATCTTCTAATTTTTATTATACTATAGTAATTATAACTCTAACAGAATGATGCACATTTATCTCTCCATAGGGTACACTCAAATTATGAACATATAATGGTTTTAAAAACTCACCCTGATTTAAATGGTTAATAACATGTGTATGTAAACATACATCTATTAAAAAGGGTTATATTTCTAACCATATAATCTGATTCATAAGCCAAATCATAGTCTAGAACATTTTTATGACCAGACCAGAAATCATATAGAGGATCATGTGGGTTGAGGCATCGAAATAGATGATCCTTATGATCAAAATCCCATATCTATTGGAGAATAAAATCATAAATTCTTCCTCTATGGATTGAAAATTAGAAGAATAAAGAAGATTATAGATATCATTTTCACACCATTGGAGATTTTATTGAATAAAAATTCATGGTGAAATTGTATTGATAAAAAAATTATTGTAGAAATAAAGGCATAAAATATTTTTATCCTGATGACATTCCATGATATATTTGGTAGGTTAGACCCATTCATTATAATAGTTCCTATATAAAACTTCATCCTATAAAGGTCTGACCTATTTTTCATTCATGAAATGTATGGTAATTTCCTCAAGGATCGATGGAAGATCAATGACTCCATCATATTGTAGATCTTAAGCCAATAATTTTTGATCTCCTAAAAGAGAGAAAAATTTATACAAGATGAGGATATTTTCAATATAATACTCATTAAATAATTATTGAAAAATATGTACTTTGTCAAAAACTATTCATCAATAGTTTTCAATATCCATTTTCTAGAAAAATTGGAAAACTTCATTTGAAGGCTTTGGTAAAATGAATTTTTATATGAGAATATGAAGGGTGAAGAGGTACTCCTAAGAGTGAACCATCATAAAATTCGTGCCTTCTAATTTAGACCAAATTTTATGATTCAAAATATTATAGAATTCATTGTTACTTGAACTTTTCTAGAATTTCCTAATGAATCTCAGTGGGAAGATCTCTAATCCTTTATTTGAGAACTTTAGGATTTTTAGATGACCCCACAATATTTATTTTAGGAAAGAGGGAATTTACTATGGGTGGATCATATTCTTCAAATTATTCTCCATATAAGGCCAATATTGTGTCTTCACTTGGATCATCTTCAAGGGAAAAAATGATTTTGGAATCATCATATTTGAAGTCTTTTAACTGAGAGAGTTGGCTAATGATTTTAACACATTCCTTATTATTTGAAAATGATTTTGAAAAATTACCTCTATAGCTATCGATGTAATTATTATTTTATTTATTTCTTCCAATAAATTACGTATTTTAAAAAATAAATTCATTCATTCTTCCCCCTTGAAAATAGGGATTAATACATACCATAGTAAGTATTTTTTTGACTTCTACAACTTTTACATGAAGTCTCTTTTTCACATTTGTTCTTCAATTCATGATTATCATAAGAATTTCATGGGTGTTTTTTTCCTCATTAATCTTTTCGATAAAATCATTAGGATTGCATAGTTCATCACGAATATTTAGAAAATGTATAAATAATTATTCAAGAGAGGATTCACCAAGATTTATTTTCTTAAATTTTAATAAATCCATAGTTTTGTCACTAAGAGGTTATAAAAATGAATAAAGATAAGTTTTTTAGGTCTACAACATTAATACCTACGTATTTATAGTACCTTTTAGAGATCCAATCACAATTTTTCAAGAGATATTTACTTTTAAATGAATAATATCTCATTAAAATATACTCCTCCTTGATCTGGAATGTATAATGATCCTAGTTTACTAGGAGTTAATCATGGATGACCATAATTAGTGCTTCAATTATTGGAAGGTATTTCATCATGATTTATTGATGCTCTCCAAGGGAGATCCACCATATTCACAACCGACTAAGTAATACCATGATAAAATTTATATTAACTGATGCAAAAATTGCTTCTAATTGGAGTTATTCAGTAGTGCACCCAACATATATCTCAAATATCTTATGCATTTATTTATATTGAGAGATTTTATAAATAGATAAAGTGATGTACAACTCCCTTGGGGGATTGGAAGTAGTAGACTCTTTATATAGAATCTCATAAGGTTTATCAACTTCTACATAATTACTTGAATCATCCATGATAATTCCATCTTTTTTTATCTTTCTCTTACATGAGTTATTCAATTGACATGTCATAATTATTATAATTGGTGACCCAAATCCATAAGTATATATCTTTCATTGGAGGATTCTTTGTATCAATATCCTATTGAGATTTTTGTAATAGAAACTTATAAAATGTATTAGACACCATTTTCCATAAAAGAAAATATGGATTTATATGGAGAAGTGGTTGATAAGGACGAAGAGGCAATTCTTGAATAGGTGTTGAAGGTGTTTTGGAAAAACTTTGTGCTTTTCCCTTTTTTGGATCATGAGCTAGATGAGATAAGTGATATTTTCATAGAATAAAAGCAACAATACTAAATGGATTTTGTTCACTAGATTATAAGGTGGGTAATGGATGAGAATATCTTGGGAAAATAGTTGTATGAGATGTTGGTAAAGGTTTGGAATAAGGATTCCATTTAGGCTTATTATGGATGTCATGAAGTTGAGCCTTAACATGTTTTATCATATTTTCATTTTTATAAAGACATGGATTATTAAGGCTTGTAGTATGCGTGAGCTAGATAAGATAACAACACGTTGAATTAATCATGCACTTGAGTTTTTTTATTATAATATTTATGTTATTCACGTAATAATTATTTACACTGTGAATATTTTCCAAGACTTATGTGGTTCCTTGTAATAATTTTTCCCATGAAATTATTTGATTTAAAGTTCAAAGATTCTTCAGATGAGGATAAAGATCTATTTGATCTATTTAGTTGTTAGTCATTGGAGGTTTATATTTTATGAGTGATAATAATTTTCCTTTTATAATTCTCAATTAATAAATTCATCAAGTTGGAATATTTTTATCTTTTTAAGGAAGGTAGTGGGTTTTCCATATTAAGGAACATAACAATCAGGATTCTTACCCTAGGTTTCTCCAAGAAGAACAAAAATAGGGTATCCAACTTCATATTTTTCTTGGATAATTATGTGATGTGATGTGATTTTTCTTTTTTTGGCTCACCATATTCACTTTTGAATATTGAGAAATTAGTATAAGTGTAGAGATCAAATAATGTGTCATATCTTTATTAAAATTGATAGAATAGTTTTAAATTTTTTTGATATAATTTTATTAGTATGTTTAGTTCATAAATATACACATCTTATAAATTTTATTCAATGAGATTGATTTTAGAAAGAGATTATATAATTTCATGATTGTTATTTTGAAATGTGATTTCAAATATTCCATCTTTATTTATTGGGAAGTAATGTTTTGTTGAATGAATCAACATATTATATTCTATAGACTTATCATAATGAGTGATCCATGCTTCTGGAAGGATATTTCATAACTCATCTCTTGGAATCCTTTTTGTAATATGAGTAAATATCTTTATATTATTATATTTTAATTAGAGATAAAAAGATTTTTCCAGTGTTTTGAAAAAATTTAGATCTAGTCTATGGATATAGATTCTAAATTCCATCTCATAATTTAAATTTTCAATATATGTGTCTTCAATCAAAGGAAATCTAATGATCTATAGTTGAACATTATGATTATCCAAAATGTGTGGATCTTCTAGAGGAAGGTTATAATTTGGATAGATATTTATGAAAACCATTCCAACATTTAGTGTGATCTACAAAGTTTCTTAGAAATCATGATATTATCATGTGTAACAAGTATCTGGATAGGAAAGACATAAAATAACTATAAATCCATTTAACCCATGAAGGGTAAGGGTAATTCTTATTGCTCAATAATAAAGATTCCTGAATCCCAAATATCTCTATAATAAAACATATGACGCCTCAAAGAGTAGAGTAATCATCTATTCAGCATCTGTTGTCAGAAAACAAAACTACTTCAATATAGTAGCTCCAACATGACCTTTTTGTATATTTAGATGAATATAGGGTTTTTTATAAGCTTGAAAAAGTTAGGTATACTAGAAATTCTATAAAATATATAGTAATGATTCAATAGGGAAATTATTGTTATATGATTTTTTTATCTTGAATAAATTAACCCTATAAAGGTCTATTCTCTATAAATATGGGTTTTTTTATGACAAATTAATGAAACTATAATGAGGCTTAATAATTTATTTTTCCATGTGTAGATGATGTAAATACCACTTTTTTAGTAGAAAACAATTTTGATTCCAATGAAATATCTTTATTGAAAAAAGAAAAGGGTATAGATTCACAAAGAATTACTCAGAAAGTGATTAAGACTGAAGGATTGGGAAATAAGAGGCTCCTCTGAGACCTTTATAGGGATTATCTTGTCTTGATAATATAATATTATCTAGAATGACTTATTTGTAACTTTAGGTAATGCAGTGACATCAATGTCTACCATGGATAATTCAATAGGAAAAATTATCCATTGGAGGAATTCAAAACTAGATAAGAGATTGGTCTTCAACACTTATAGAACTCCTGATCACCTCATGAATGAAAATAATGTAATTAACCCCTGTCATACAGACCATATATAATCTTAAAATTTCTGATTGATAAATCACAATGTAAATTCCTCTATATAATCTTCTATTCTCAGTATTTTTGATGGGAAGGTTCCTTAGAGGGAGGAAACCACATAGAATACTCTTTATTGATCAAGTATAGATATATCAAAGGTCCATATGGTATCCTATAATTTTAGTGGGAAGGAACTACTATTTATGATACAACCAAATATCTATTATTAGGGACACAACCACAATAGAGGTAGAACCATTAAGGAGGTTTTTTACACAAATAGAAGTATAGTGTTAAGGACCACTGGGTTATGGGACTATCTAGAATAATGAAGAACCCAAATAATAGAAATGAAAATTAAATGAGAAAATACTATTAGATCAATGGAATAAAGAGTATAAGTATTACTCACCCAAACTTTTAGTCCATCATTTTATTAGATTATTATATTTAAATCTACAAAGGGTTGAATTAAGTATAATAGGTTATATGGCCATAATCTGAAGGGATAATGGTAGAGTTACATGGGTACCAACCTTATCTCTTCACATGAATCCAACTACATTACTCAATGAAAAGTACAGTACTGGTGGATACTTATTTTGATAAAGTAACTTTATTAAAATCTTACCTGACCTACCAACACACACATGTCCCAACATACTTTATCAGGGATGATGTCAACCACAATTTTATATAAATGAGATTACCATGGTCAGCATATTGATACTATCACAATGATCCAACACATTCATGGTCTACATACTTTATTAAGTATTTTTTTGATTAAATTATCTATTGGAATTCCACCATGAGTCGACATATGTTGCTTCCTCTAAAAAATCTCTATGACTATGAAATGATGCTCCACTATATGGTATCCATGTGTATCACTGGATAAATTACACATATCATCCATGATAGGAATATATTTTTATAACATAATAATTATAAATCACATAGAATAGGGAATATTTATCTCTTCAGAAGGTCCATTAAAATTAAGCACATGAAATGGTCAGTTGGCTACGTTAATGTTTTCTAATGAATGGTTTAATATCCATAATTTAATATTTAGGATAATTAATTGGATTGTGCAATGAAAATCCATCAAGAAAAATGAGTTGTTGTGTTATTTTACTTCAATAAAGATGATTAATAACCCATATATTAATCCTCTCACCAGGAAAATTTCTTATACCCCTTTGTTCACATATTCATAAACACTAGAGAGAATAAAGATATATTCTCTTGACTCTAAGGGAACTGTCACCTTTAAAAATGAATCACCTTTCATTTGAGAATGTGAGGAATATAAATTGATTTTTCTACCTTTAACCATCTAATAATTTAGTCAAAGATATTATATAAAATATTATATGGTTTTAAAGATATTAATCTATTTCTACAGTTTTAGATATTTGTTTTGAAATTAGTTCAGCTAAAAATAAACTAAATAGTGAATAAAAAATCCTCACTCGATATAATACTAGGAATACAATGTTTAGATAAATACCACAGGACAAGGAATGATTATTTATGAAAAATAAATAACTAATCCAAATTATGCCTTATGATTTCTAGGAAGGGATAAAATGCGTATAAAGGAAACCCAAGGAGAGGACTATCCTTGAAAAAGTACTTGCTGATGTAAATTTTCTAGATTTCAAAAAGATTATAGTGAGATTGAGTGATGTAAATATCATGTAGGATTTTGAACTTGGTAGAGTGTAGAAACAATAGTGTTCCAAGAGTGTAAACTATAGAGAAAACTAGTATGATAGTTTTTTGATTTCTTGATAGGAATTCAGGTTGAAATTTAATTTTTCCTTTTGATGTGTATAACTTCAAAATTCCATTGGGAAAACTTGTTTTTATATTTTATAAGTTCAGTTTGTGTAACTAAATCTTTCCTGAAATAAAACTTCTGAGGAAATCATACATGTCCATTTTAATTAAGAAGTCTTGTATGATGAGATTCATCTGGAACTTTTCCCTCATTATTTTGACTATATGAATTTCATTGTATGTTGAATGGAAATTAATCTCTCAATATTTAAAATATCCACTCTTATTGCCACATATATTTATTTTCCCCTTTTTATTTTCTTCTAATAAAAAATTCCCAATATAGATCATTATAATCAATTTATAAGATCATATTAACCAAGATTGGTATCTTTAAAGGTGTTATGGAGTTTGAGAGATTATTCAAGCCTTGTATTACTTTTGTACATTGTGTACTATAAGGATGAGCATTATTTCTCAACTAGACATAGAGAATACTGTGGTATCTTACAAGGCCATAAACGAATTCATCCATGTAGTTAATAATCCAAAAAAATCATTGAATTTAAATTAAAGATAGGTCTTGATCTAGGAAATTATCATGTTGGATAAACATGTGGGGTTTTAGATAACACTTTATTTATGAGATGTGAATACAAAGAAAATAAATTTTTGTCTACCCAATCAATAAATTTTTATTTTTCAGTGAGAATGAATCCATACTCTTGGATGAGTCTATAGAAATTTACTAGTATAATAGAGTGAGAGTCAATATTAAGTAAAAAATGTATATCATCAATGTAAATAGGGTAATGATTCATGATGGTTTCAATTATTCTTGACATAGCCTTGCAGAATAATTATGGGGATGTTTTGAGGTCAAAAGGTAATACATTTTTGTGGAAGTGTTGGACTAAAACACAAAATTTAATCATGTATCTATATTTGTTCTCTATTTCGTGTTACCATACACCCACTTTGAGATCAAAATTCAAGAAAAATTAGGCTTGGGGAATCTTTTAGAAAATATTTTCCCATTTTTGCAAAAAGAACTTATCATCCTCAAGGAAATTATTTTGGGTCTTCTAATTTATCACAAGTAAGAGAATTTCCATGACCTATTCTAATCTCCCATTAATATAAAATTTATTATTATTCTATTTTATTATTATTTCTTCAATAAAACCTTGTTCTCAAAGGTAATACTTTTTTTGAGATATTCTTTAAAAAGACCTAGATACATATATTTTTGACTTTCCTTTAGGGTATTTACATATTCATTCATTTTGAAAGGATGTCTGACAAAGAAGTCATGTTTTTCCTATATAGGATAATGAAATTTTTTGAAGAAAACTATTTGTGATTGTCACGAACCCACACATATGGGACCACCTAGCCAGCGGTAAGATGAGTGTGACAACCCAAGCCCACCTTCAATAGGCCCGGGGATAAAGACTTGTGTTGAGTAGACATATCTTATACAAGGGAGGACTTATCCTAATATAGCTGTACAAATTTAGACATCTCTAAATACCCACACAATGTTGAAAGGAAAAAAAATAAAACTGATACCAGAATTTATACATATATATAAATCCCACTATTAGAGTAAAACATAGTACATAATGAATAAAGGTACAAGTACATGCTCACAAAAAATGATAGAGTCCAACCCACTAGAAGGAGGGGACTAATGTCAAATGAAACACTTGGTCTGACCATGGTTAGTCTAGCTCACTATGCTCCACCCTCTCTTGGTCCTCCTAGGATTCTGTCAAATGGATTTCCATTTTCATAAGACAACACATGGGTGGATAGATCCTATGTAGGGGTGAGTAAAAAAATAAACAATAGGACACATAGAAATAACCTAAAATATAGAATGGTCATGATCATCAAAACTCTCCAAATAAGTACTCACTAGATCTTTGAAGATCTTGATATAAATATAGGGGACGACACCAAAGACCATTGGGGGACACCAAAGACCCAAACTAGAATAACCAACTAAGTAGGGGATCGTATGACCATGTAATTTTATCACAATGATTCCTCAAACCCCATTTAGGGAAGTTGATGAAATGATATAGGATCCCACCGTAATCACATGTAGGGATTACAAAAACTCTACCCAAGAATGAAATCATAGAGAAGATCACAATCCTATGCTCAAGATGTAATTCCACATTGTACCCTTTTAGTAATGGACTAAAGGAACATGTTCAATCGATACTAGTCTAGAATAAATATATAAAGGTCCTAAAACTATTTTGGATATAGTATACCACATATATTGGGGGGGGGGGGTAAATGATGTGTCTCTTATGACACGATTTTTCCCATGACTTTCAGTCTCACAAAAAATACAATTCTCCATATACATGGTGTGTCATCTTGGGATACATGGTGTTTAGATGTTGATTGACACTCACCAGGCTGCTATCTCATGCCTGTGTATATCTATCCATCCTCATGTACTTTAGGTCATTCCCATGTACTGTGGTCGTGCCCATATACTTGCCTATGTCTAATTATCGAGCCCTGCCTGTGTACTCCCACCATGCCTGTGTTTTTGGATATTTCTATTCTCATGTACCTATAGGGTAAACACTATGATTCCATAATTGGGTCACATGGCATGTGACACATGTCACATGATGTGTGATATTTTTATCGGAGTGGAAACCCTAACACCACAAAAGGGGGACTACATGAATTGTGTTATTTTGAAGTAAATGTTTTTTAGTTAGAATTTTTCTGTAAATCTTGAACCTCCATGCATCTTATACTTTCACCACCACCACTTCAATCCAAATTAAAACCAGTCCTAGAAAATGAGGATCTGGGTTTGACTGAACTTTTTTTTGCTAGTGTCTATATTTCATTTATATCCTCCACTTTGGAATCACATCCCATCAAACCTTTCCTCTAGCTATATGCCAAACCACAAATAGAGATATCCTAATATGAACCAAATCCACATCTGGTTGTCCAATTCTATTTTTTTCACATCAATCAGCCCATTGATTACAACACCAGACCCATGATATCAATCCATTGTGTGGAAGAATGGTCTCACAATGATTGATTATTAGGTATTGGTCAAACTACCGACCAAGGGAAAACTAATGACGATCATGAATAGAAAGGGGGAAGAAATGAAAAAACACATAAGAGTAACAAACTATAGATATTGATCTGGTTGAACATGATTTTTTTGTAAAAACAATGAATAGAGAACAAAAATAAAATAATTTCAATTAATAAAAATACCAGGAAGATAAAACCTCTCCTATAGAGTGTGATTGTCCTGTGAATCAATTTGTAAGTATAGTTGATTCACATTCATCATGGGATAATCAAACAGGGAAAATAAACCAATGGAAAAAAATTACCCACCTTAGATTTGATAGATCACTGATGAATAATGTTTCACACCATTGTCATTGGTGAGATCCAAAATCTATGATTAGCACACCAATTCTCAATCCGCGATCTATCATTGGTCATTCAAGAATACTCTTGCAATATCTCACTCTCAATATCTAGGGTTATGAAGTTAACCATTTCGGTTTCCCATAATTGTGCTTATATATAGGATTCTAGGTCTAAATAAATAAATAAATAAATAAATATATTAATTTCCCCATGACCACGCTCAACCCAAGTGCTTGACACGCTCTAAGGTTATATTGTTCCTATGGTAAAACCCATATTATAGACTCAAAAATGGTCTCATATTTCCTAAAAAATTCCTTATTCAGGATTTATTCCACTTTTTCAGAAAATTACATGCACGTGATATAATATATTTAATATTTTTATTAAATTAACAGTGAGCCTCCTTTGGCCTTATAAAAACATTCTGAATCAACACCTATCTTTAAAAAAATTCCTAAAAATATTTTAAAGTTTTATAAGGTAAGAAAGGATACATTACATTATCACCACCTCATGGTTTTTCATCGTAAAAATAAAAAATCTCACTAAAAAATATGAGGGTACTGAGCTCGCATTCGGGTCTCCCACTCCTAGGTGCTCTCTTGAAGATTCTCATGAAACCACTAAACATGCACCAAGGGAATTTCTCACTCGTGGAGAATCTTCTCATGATGATCCCTTACCTCTGTCGATTACTCTACAAAGGTAGCTCCATCCCAGATTTATAGGTCACCCCAATTGATAATATGTGTTGGGTTAGGAACATACCTCCTCATATGTGACACATGGAAGACATAGTATACTCAATATAACTACAGTAGTAAGGCTAAGTGGTATGCCTGCTTTCTGACCCCACATAGTACCTGTAAAGGATCAATAAATATCAATGATAAATTACCTCTCTATCCAAATCTCCACAATACACATCAATGTAAGACATTAAAGAACATATTATATCCTTTCTTGAACTAAATATTCCTCTATTATTAGTCCAAATAATTATTTTGATGGATCTGTGAAGTCTTCATCCACTCCTAGATGATCTGCACCATCTCTGTTGTAGCTTGTACCAAATTGGGAACCATGAGTGCCGAATCCCATGGATTATTCCAACATAGTGGTGACTTAAAGGGTCACCTATAGAAGGAATAAAATAGAGAAATACTTATGGTGGAATAATAGTTTTCATTGTACGTATACTCCACTGAGGGTAGGTGATCCTCCCAACTATAATCAAGGTTCAACATGAATTCCTACAGTATGCCCTCCAAAACATGAATAGTGCACTTTTTCTGGTTATCTGTTTGAGGGTGAAATGATGTCATCAAAGGTAAATAATTCCCAAAGGCCTCTAAAACCCTCCCTATAACCATAAAATAAAGTGATAATCACATTCTGAAATGATTATTGAGGGAAATCTTTTAATTAATACTGTCTCCTGCATGTAAAGGCATCCCTACTAAACTTTACTCTCAGATAGCTAGGAATTGGTCTGATTTGGTGAGTAGGTCTATGATCATTGAGATTAAAATGATGTCCTATAGATGTTAATGGGATTCATATAATAAATTCTATTGATATACAATACCACCTCCACTATAGAACCTCAAGGGTTTGAGCTAGTCCCACTGAAACCTGGTGATCAGCTTTCACTTGTTGAAAATTGAGGCATCACGAGGTAAAATATGATATATGTTTCATCATCCTTGGACACTGAACTAACATTGAAGGTCCAAGTACATATATTCCACACATGGATATACATCCAAGGGGGATGTATAAAACTACCTTAGAACCTCCTCCCACAACGTCACATGTATAATCATCCATCCTATGAAAAGGATGACATGCTCCCCAATTTATAAAATCCATGTGGAGAAATTCTAGTAGATATCAGAGTATGAAAGGTCTCACAATTGGTGTCTCCCAACTAATACTCAATAAAATTATGTAGAATTAATGGGGTAACAACTATCGACTAGAGTTAATATGAACCATCCTCATCCACTAAGGAACACTATATTGAGGCTAACTACTTCGACGCCTCGACCAATAGCATCAAACAATATCTCCTACTAAGAAAATATTCCACCATGTTCTCCTTCTTGTCACTATAGACTATATAAAATTCATAATATTGGAGGAACTTTATCCATCACATCTGTATCAAGTTAATATATTTCTACAAGATAATTTACTTGATAATCTTGGGATCCAAATATATGATAAACCCCTCACCCACAAGGTAAGGTCTCAACATATTTAGGGTGAATACTACTACTTCTAGCTCTAGATCATGGATAAAAAAGTTATTATCATGTGGTATCAACTATCAAGATCCATAGGCAATCAATGACTTCCTCTACATCAAAACACATCCATGTTTAGTCCCTAAGGCACCATAGAACACTACACACTCAACACCATCCTCTTGTAACCTTGAGATGGGAGTGCTCGTCAACCGCTACCTCAAATCTTGAAAAGACTATTGGAACCAATATATCTACACGAAATACTACCCTTTTTGAGTCAAATAAGTCAATGGTGATGATATATTGGATAAAATAGGGATATATATTTGATAGTTGCTAGCCAACTGAAGTTATCTCTATACATTAGTCACACTCTTGGATGACTCCCATGCTAACACTACATTTACCTTGGCTGGGTCCACTACTATTCTCACCTATGAGATGACATGTCCCAGAAAGTGGACCATTTGAATCTAGAACTAACACTTCAAGATATCTCCATAATGTTGGTTCTTATAGAGAATATCTAGAACCATCTTCAAGTGAATCACATTCTCCTCCTCAGACACTGAGTAAAATAGAATTTCATCAATATAGTCCATCACTAAATGGTCAAAGAAAGGTAAAACGATATGGTTCATGAGTCCTATGAATACTAATAGGGTTTTTGTTATGTAGAATGGAATAAAAAATTACTCATAATTACTATAGAAACATCATAATTCTATCTTTGGTGTATCCTCATCTCATACATGGAGTTGGTGAGAGCCTGATCTAAGTTCATTCTTAAAGAACCACCTAAACCCTATCAACTAGTTAAATATGTCTTCAATCCTTGGTAGTGGCTACATATTATTTATGGAAACTTATTTTAGGTGATGGTAATCTAGAAAAAACCCCAAGCTCCCATCTACCTTCTTCGAAAACAAAAAATGGGGCTTGCTAAGGGGAAACACTGAGTCTTACAAATCCATTCCTCTAAAAGTCCTCCAAATATAACTTCAAATCACAATGATCTATGAGATCTATCCAATATACTAGAATAAATTTTGGGGAAGTCCTTGGGTAAAAGTCTATGCCTAATTATATCTCTTGGGGGGAAGGTAAGACTAGCACATCCTTAAGAAAGACATCCATATAATTCCCCACTACTACATAAGGATAAAAACCCATAACATTCACTATTGGAATTTTGGCCTATACCAACATTTATTTCCTAAATATTTAAAAAAACCATTGGGGTAAAGAACCTTTACCAATGGTTCTAGTAAACCTTTGGTAAAGGGTATTATATGTTGGGTTTTCCCAACAGTTTAACAAAACCATTGGGAAAGAAAAATTTTACTTACAGTTTTTATTAACCTTAGGGAAAAAATACACACAATTTAGGGCTCCTCTTCCCAAGTGAACCATCCCCGACCTCCACCTCCCTACCCCCTCCCCTACCTAATCTCTATCTCCTCCCAGCCTCCGCTTCTGCCTCCCGACCCCTCCCTCTCCTACAGCGATGTTCCCCTTCCCCTCTCGGCTCCCTCTCGGATGATGAAACCACCCTCCCCTCTTGTCTACCAATGACGTTCTACCCTCCCCTATAATCTCCCTCTCTTGGTGACATCCCCCTCCCCTCTTGGCTCAATCTCCTCCTCGGATGTCCCCCAACCCAATCTCCAGTCGCGCGTGAGACACCCCATAGCCGAACACCCTGCGTGACGTCCCCCTTATCGGCTCTCTCTCCTACCACCAAGGTTCTTGATCGGTACTTTTGGGTAATAATTAGACTTATTTTTAAAAAAAATGAGGCAACAAGGAATTCATTTTTAGGTTCATAGTTAGGATAACCATTCATATTAATCGTGAATTTTCTATAGTTTTGGGTAGTAACCAAATCATGGGGTGGTGAATTATTAGGTAAATTGTGAATTTTTTCCAAATAGAGTCTTCAAGAAATATAGGGTTATATTCAAAGGTTGTATTCCACTCATTAGAATAGTTCATTCAATAAAAAGTTCATTATTTTTTAAAAACCTCATATTTTCCTCTATATAATTTTATTAGACCTTATATTGTGTTTTCTTTTTTAGTTAATCAGGATATATATGTGATGAGGTTGTATCGTCATTATGATGTGAATTGATGTGGGTTAATTGGAGGTGAGTGATGCTATATGAGATTTTATGGGTTATTGTGAGGAGTTTCTTTCCCTTTAATTGATTGGTTCATAAAACATAAGTTGGTTCAACATATATTATGTAATTGGAATTGGTAAAGTAAAATGTTGGTCTCAGAATTCCGAGTTGGTTATTTGGATGGTATTCTATATCAAAAGTGGGCATATCTCTATTGACTATAGGTGTATTTTACAATTGACCAATGTATTTATTAAACTGACCATGAAATACACATTTACCACAATACAAAAGCACCACAAAAATCATAGATAGACACTACACACCACAAGACACCCATGGTAGACACCCCTTGATATCTATGGATAGTTAAGGGGACATTAACATAGGAACTACAGTCAATTGGCACTCAATATTTGAGAAATTCCCATTGCTGGTATAAAATATACCAACACCTTTATTCTTAGTATAGTATAATGAAATGGTTTACACACTCATGACCAAGTAGACCATTTTCTTAATGGACTAGTGCCCAAACAGGTTCAAGAGTAGGATCAACTACTAAACATTGATTGTGGTCCCTATGTGGTTATTTCCATAGTGAAGAGGGTTATGTGCACAATCTTCAACTCAACTAATGTAGCATAGGTTCATATTCATTGTCTAAGTGTACTGGTATGGTGTTTCCATCAAAAATCTATATAAAGAACATAATAAAAAATAAAGAGATTATTAAATGGAACTATTTCCCCCTTTCTTCTAGGAACATGATTTGAACCATGTGGTGTTGTGGTTCTTATATATTGAGAGGTGACATGTATAGTCACAGGATACAGGAATGTTTTTTTAATTTTTATTTTATTTTCTTTATCACATTGTCCACTTAGGTATTTTACTTCTTTCTACGGATGGATGGTAGTGATGCTATCCTGATTAGTTGACGTAGATCACTTGTATACTATAATACCATGAGGTGTGAGTGTGAGGAAACATTAGAAGCTAGAGGAGCCTAGGGGTCTTCCATGAGATGGAATTGTTTTTCTAAAAAATTATGTGGGAATATTTCTAGATTATGTTGGAGTCATGAAATAACCCCAGGTTTATCCATGAGATAGCATAAATAACCCCAAGTGTCTCCAAGTGTCTCCATACATCGTATCATCCTCGCATGGGTTGGACACTCACCCAATCCTATCAAACCAATCATAGTCTATCCTCTCAGTCACATAGTCTATAATCATCTCTTGAGGATTATCCCATTCCACGATGTACATCTTATCATCCAAATAGACAAAGAAGATTATTCACCTTATGATCGTCCTAGTCACAAAAGCATACCATGTCGAACCCATCTACATTATATTCTCAATAATTAGGTCAAGAACCTCATCAAAATAATGTATTATAACCCAACCCCACTAACTAGGTTCCATCCTAAGATAAATCACACCAAGACTCTTGGAATTATAATTCCAATCTGTCCGACAATACCCAATACCCACACTAGCATCTCATCCTTCATCTTTTTAGTTGAACTCTTGAATCATTAAATGGAGTAAAACCTTTCATAATACATTTTATATACTCAGAGGGACCATCCCACTCTAAGAAACTATGAAGATTCCAATCCATCCTCATAAGTATTTTCTCATCAAACTTTAGATGTAGAATTTCCACACCTATCACTACAAGGCCCAATCCTCTTAGGAATAGTTTACTGGATCTAAATTCTCATCGTTAGTGACATCAATCACATTAGAGTGCAAAAATTTCAACTGAACCCTACATTCCAAGAATTATTCATGTGGAAAGTCCCCATGGAAACATGCTAAGAACTAAAACCATAAATAATAATACCAAATACATGCATCATTTTTAAATAAATATCTCAAGTGTAAACATAAAAACCCAGAATAATAAGACCTCATCCCTAAGATCGAACAAAACCAAACTATGTTGAAACTCAGGCCAAATTGATTATATACCATTAATAGGAAGATTAATTGTTAATTAATAGGAATGTACTATTTGATTGTATCATTTTGAAACATTGATCTGTTTACCCTTTGCTTGTAGGAACATGATTTGACCCATGGGTAACTATGGTTCTTATATGTTGGGTGGTGACATGTAGATTCACAGAAGACATGAATGTTTTAGTTTAGTTTATATTTTATTTTCTTTATCGCATTGGTAACTTTGATCTTTGACTACTTTCTATGGACATAGGGTAGTTATATTATGCGAAGGGGGCTAGAAGAATTTCATATTGATTCAGTACACCAGCTTTTATCCGAGGTAAGATTATATCGATACTACTTGTCTCGCACCTCATGTATTTGGGGATTTAGTGTTTTTGGCTCCATATTATGTTTTCGATAGGGCATTGGCTCGTTTTGTGTTGGTTCGGGTGGATTTGATTCTACAATGCAAATCTAGGTAAGGCTTTAATGCCATTGGTTGGTTTGTCACTAGTTATGTAGCGTCCTTCATGTTTTTTAAGGTTCTTAATATCCTTAATGTCGTGCGTTGATCCTTGCTCATTGGTTTTGAGATGCCAAGTCAAGGGAGACTTGCCTACGTGTTCATAGGTAAGTAAGTATATGTATGTGGATTCCCCCGTTACATGTATAGTCACCCATGGTAGTAATTATGCATGTATGGGGATAGGTGTTCCCATGTATATATATATATATATATATAAATGCATACACAGGTGAGTGGAGACTGGTATATGCATATAAGAATATGTGGAAGGATACCCTTGCACATGTTCATGGCCATGCAGGTGTGGGCATAGGGGCTAGGTGTCCTTTAATGTGTGTGAAGGTGCGTATACCAAGTAGAGGAGCACCATATTTTAGTTAGAAAGATCCAATAGCTGAAGTGGATGGCTTGGTTCCATTTTGAGGTAGAGTCCCTCTTGTAGCCTCTTTAATTTAAGAATGATTTAATTTGAATTTAGATTCTTTCTTAATTCTGCTTAATTATATTGAATTGCATATCTTGAATAAGTGTTCTTTAATATAATTGTTTTATTTGATAAATAAAGTCATGTTTTTATAATAAAACCCCTCCAATAGAGGTGCGCTGTTTGTGAAAACTCACAGTGATATTTTAGGGTGTATGATTATTTTCCATCGTTTTGTTTCCCTTTGGATGTTGCATCATTGTTTTGCTCACTAAAACATTCCAACAATCCCTTGTTATAACATATTAAATAGTTTATTTGTTATATCATGTCTGTTGTGACCTTATCTTATGGAGAAACCCCTTTCAGGTGTTTTCCTAGCCTCTTGGCCACCCCTTTGGGTGTTTACCTGAGCCTATATATCTAAAAAACATTGATGGTGTCATTGTTTAACACTTGTCATGCTTATGGTGCTTCCCACCATAATCTTCATCTTTACACCATTTGGGGTGTTTGCCTGGCCTCGATTCACATCGAATTTTTTACATATATGAATTCTCCCATAAGATTTGTGTTGCATCCTCAGATGTTAAAACATACTCAAATTCAATTATTCTCAAGGTGATTAAAGTTTTATTATCAGAGTTCCAAGAAATTCATATACCATTGAGGAGTAATACACCTGCATAATTTGACTCTCAATTAGTAGTTTCAACTACCTAGTACTACTTTTAAAAACAACGAATATAAAATATTTATCTCTATCATACCACAACCCTGAATAAAGAGTCTCTTTTTTATAACATAAGTTCAGTTTCTATAATGTGAAGGAAAACTACATAGGATTTATTTATAATCCTTGCTGGAATATGCTACCCCTCAGATGTCGCTGAACTGGGCCAACACGCCGTGGTCACGCCGCGGTCATGCCGCGGTCACGCCGCGGTCACACCACAGTCACACTGCGGTCACGCCGCGGTCACACCACGGTCACGCCGCGATAATGTCGTGATTTGGCCCTGCTCCAAGACGACACTCCACTGCAGTTTGTAGTCCTGTCGGAATTAGATTAATGATACCTAGATAGAGTTTTAGATACGGTACCCACACATAGTTAATGGGGAGGGAGGTGGCGGTCGGAATGTGGCCCTGCCTCCTCCCACTCCCTTCTCTCCTGGCCAGAAGATGCTGCCCCGTGGATGTCGCTGGATCGGGCCAACATGCCGCAGTCATGTTGTGGTCATGCCGCGGTCATACCGTGGTCACACTGCTATCACGCTGCGGTCATACCACAGTCATTACGTGGGCACACTGTGGTCACGCCGCAATAATGTCGTGATTTGGCCCTGCTCTAGGACGACACCCCACAATGGTTTGAAGTACTGTTAGAATTTGATGTATGATATCTGGATAGAGTTTTAGATACATTAAGAACCCATAGTTAATGGGGAGGGATGCGAAAGCTGGAATGTTGCTCCACCTCCTCCCACTCCCTTCGCTTCTGGCCAGAAGATGCTTCCCAGTGGATTTCGCTGGACCGGGACAACACACCGCGGTCACGCAGTGGCCACACCATGGTCACACTGCGGTCAAGCCATGGTCACGCCATAGTCACACCGCTGTAATGCTGTGATTTGGCCGTACTGCAGGACGAGACCACAACATCCACCATTAGCCCGCCACCAGCAGCAAAGAAGCAGCCTCCAAACAAAGAGATGCAGAAGAAACATGCGAACATCAAACGAACATCCAACTGGGGACCCGAGAATCACACGAAACCTCCCCGCTGTCATGAAAGTACCAAGTTACACTCGATGAAAGTGACAAACAAGAGGAAAATGCACACACCCACCCACAAAAACCCAAACACCCACCCTATGAAGAGAACACACTCTCACACTCAAAAACACATGCACGCACCCAACCACACAAACGCACGCTCCCAACCACCAACACAAGGAGGCCGCCACAGTCCACCTACAAACCATCAACCACCACAACCACCACAATCCAACCTGCACCAACCACATGCAGCCACAAAATCCCCCTTCCACCTTTATTTCAGCCCACTACCACCAGCATTGCAGCCCGTAACAGCCCCCTCTGCCACCTTCGAATCAGCCTGCACCATCCCCCACCACCTACAACTAGCCCCATTCCACCAGCATTCCATCCAAATTCCACTTACATTCGAGCCCACACTAGCCCCCATCCACTTGCAATCCAGGCCACACCAGCCACCACAATGTCCACCACACTATCCCCCACCCCCAACCTCCTTCAAAACACTCATGCCAACCCTCTTCCACCTACAAAACAGCCCCAACCACCAGTTCCAGCCCTCACCAGCCCCCGACCTCCTACATCGCAGCCTGCACCAACCCCTACCACATGAACAACAGCCCCTAACCGCCTAAAATCCAGCCCACACCAGCCCCCTGCCACCTATTCCAGCTCGCACCAGCCCCTACCATCCCCCTGCTGCCTGCCTTCTCGCCCGCACCAGCCACTCCAGCCCGCACCAGCCACCACACCAGCCCCCAGCCTCCTGCATTCCAGCCCGCACCAACCCCGTGTCTCCTACAAAACAACTCCATACCACCTGTTTCTACCCACAGAAGCCCCATTCTATCCCCCTTCCAACTGAATTTCAACCCGAAAATCGCCAATGAAACTTGTAATAATCTAAAGATGAAATAAGGGAGTCCAGGATGCGTGAGAAAAACTCCATGAAAATCACAAAAAGAAAAGGCGAAAGCGGATCCCCTTACTTGAGACCTATTTTCCCCAAAAAGTAGCCATGCAAATTGCCATTAATTTTCACTAAGAACATTGGGGTATAGATGCATCTTTTAACCCAAATGAGAACCTAGATGGAAAGCTAGATAGATCGAAATCATCTCATAAGAAGTACCACCTGACTAAATCAAAAGCCTTGAATAAATCAATCTTGAAGGCACACCTAGGAACCCGAGAATCAAGATGGTAGCCCCACAATAATTCCTGGAAAAAACATTCTTAGGAGGGGTTGTCCAAGGGCTGTTTGGGGGGGGGGGTGTCAGGGGGTCTGTAGGGTAGGGGGAGGGTGTAGGTGGGGTGTCTAGGAGGGGATGTCCAGGGGGTGTCCAAGGGCTGTCCAGGGGGGTCTGTAGGGCAGGGTATTGGTGGGGTGATCAGTAGGGCGCTTTCACTTTCCCGAAGCAAGAGGCACTAAGGTAGATGCTGAAGGTATAGATGTAGAGGTAGGAAGTTTTCGAATCACAATAGGTTGGAGATTCTAGATGGCTTATACTGAAGACTTACCAAAAGGCTATAATTAAAGAGGTAGAGGATCAGAAGAAGAATTCGAGGTGAAGGATGTCATGTGAATCACCTCTAGAGAAGCCACTAGAGTATTGGATACATATAAGAAAGGCTTCATAAGATTGAAAAGTCTTTAATAATGTATCCTCATCTCTTCATAATACAAAAGAAATATTTATTCTCCTCCATGAATAGCTTGAGTAGAGTTGTCATGACTTTCAATTGGTCAACCTATTCCTTGAAAACCCATTATTCAAAATCTGACTCAATTAATCTTGATGAGATGAATGTACATCACCTAGAAAACCATAGAGATACTCTTTGACTATAGACTAGATCGAATCAGCATCAACTAAAGCTGAGGGAGGTGGAGCACTAGATGTAGATGCAACAATAGAAGCATTCTGCAATCTCTTTCATAAGGAATCGTAACTGGAAACAAAGGAGGTCCTCATTTCCTCCATAACAGATCAAATGGTTTCTATCTAACTGTCCAACCTTCAATATTAAATCATAACTTACTAAATATGAAAACCCTTCTTTGGATGAATATGACATACAACCATCTCAAAAAGTTTTCTAGCATCAGATTCACTAAGCCGAGTGACAACAGGTTCTTGATAACTCAAAATTCCACTAAAATATAAAAGAAGTCTTTCTCAAAAATTTTATAAATATATTATGGATAAAAAATATGAAGGAAATGGGGAAACAACTCTCTAAACACTAGGTAAACAAGCCTCTACAGGTTATGATTTGGTAGGTACATCTAAGGGAAAATCCTGAAGCTCACATGCTTGGTCAATCTTCTTAATTAAGGATCCCTTAGGATATGTCCCAACTCCAAATGAGATAGTAGGTCCACCATGCTCTGGTGGAATACTATGGTCATCACCATCACTATCTCCATATGAGTCTGGATATAATAGTCTAGGCAATTTGGAACCAGAGGAGGGATCCCCCTTACATGTTACCTCATACTTTACGAAGGTAAAACCACCATGAGAATCTCCATGCTCTCCAACATCTTCTTCATCATTTTTAGACTCTGAATAGTCTAAACCAAGAAGTAAAAAACCTAGTGAATTTTCCCACTCCTCATGTTAAGCTACTTCCATATGTGGTTCATGATGGTACAGGTTTACAGGTGCTTTGGAAGACTGTTAGAGGTGCATGTTTACAGTTACAGGTTCAAGTTTATAGGTCTAAAGTGTTCTTTGGAAGTCTATTAGAGGTGCAGGTTTACAAGTCCAGGTTATACAGGTTCAGAGGTGCATGTTTACTACTCGATGTGGGTTTACAGGTCTACCCATCTTAGGTTTTACAAGTTTAGAGGTGCATGTTTACTGCATGATGTGGGTTTATAGGTCTTTCCAACTTTGATGTTTATTGGGGAGTAGAGTTACAGGTCTTCCCAGCTTTGATGTGTTCTGCTTTGATGTGTGTTGTGCTACATTGATGTGTGATAGGAAGTATAGGATATACCAATGGTTCACAGAACTGTTGGTATTTAATATCCTAGGAAACATATGCCAATGGTTCACAGAACCGTTGGTATTCTAATGATGAACAACATATATCCCAACAGTTTCAATGAAAACATTGGGATAGAATATATTTTTTGAACCATTGGTATGTATACTGGATGGTATATATAACAACAATTTTACTTAAACCATTGGAGAAGATTAATTTTAAAATAGATATACCAATAGTTATCTCAAAACTGTTGGTATAGGGCTATTGGAATGGCCCACATACCAATGTTTCATGAAACTGTTAGGATAGCCTATCCCAACAGTTTCATTGGCTATTCTAATGGTTTAAAACCATTGAAATAGGTGAAATTTACAGTAGTGATGCATTTATCTGAGGGTAATACTACCCAAATGATGAGTAATGGGCTATATCATCATTTATATGAGACTATATTTCTATTCCTGAGTTTCCTTCCAACCCATGAATGAAAAACTCATCCCAACACCATAGACATAAAACATCCTCCACTTGAAATAGTCAATATGTGCATGAACTATGGATAGCGAGTCCATATCTAAAATTACATCATAATTAATCATTTATAATACAAATAGATCCCATACAAATCTATCTCTTCTTGGAGTTACATCACACTATTGTTAGTAGTGTGTGATCATTGAATCCCCTCTAGGCAATTTCTCTAACTGCAAGGGTCAATCCACGGGGTTAACTAAATATCTAAGTCTCGAACAAGATAAGTGAGAAGAAAAGAGTGGAACACACCCAAATCTATCAATACTATAGCTAAAGTATAGAAGATGTATATAATACTCTCTTTTCATCCTTTAATCTTCTAATTCATAGGCCTCTATGGCCTTCAACAATCCTCATACCTTACCACTTTCTCCCTAATCCTGGCGTGGACCACCAGAGGGAGGTGGATACAAGTCAAAATGTCTGCCACCTCTAGCTACTCTCCATAATCTATTATGTATGAAACCCAAAAGACATCCCTTCTCATATTTATATCTCTACCTAGGTTATCCATTAAACATATATCATCCATCCATACGATGGGTTGGAAAATCCTGCATGATATGTCCCCAACTATCGCAAGAGAAACTCTACCACTTTTATGTGACTATAACCATACTAATAGAAATTAATTGTGGAACCTATATCTTGGGATTATCTCCTGAATCTTATTTCATGCTCCGATCCCCATGCCTATCACCATATAGTAGTCATCGAAGTATCATATATTTCATTCCCACTACCAGAATCAACTATCAATGCCTGATCGCCCAGAAATATCTCCATCGTTAAAGCTTTCTCAAACACCCCTACATATGTGGGAATGTAAATAGATATCAATACATACCTGGTATCTTGGTGTAGGTCATACTCAATGGTATATTCTCAGAAAAATGGATATCAAACCATATATAGAGAGTATCATGAGAGGTTGGTGAACCATGATGAATACTCTTCCACAGTCATGCTGCCATGTTGAAGCTGCAGAATCTCCTATATGTACACCAATAACAACATGGAAAGATATAACTACACCTCAAAGTGATAATTTAACTCTGGCCATGGGAGATCCATCTCATCATGCATAAGAGTCACTAGAATCCACCATCACTATGTGGATCTCTAAGGAATACTTGCAGCTATGAACACCATCTGATTTGGAGGTTTCATCACAAGGTAGAAAACATGGGTAACTACCACTAATATGTCCTTATATGCCTATGGGTTTATATATACATGAAAAATATTATGTTATTACCTTTATAACTCATAGAGTGCATTCATCCAGTGCACATCTGTAGCCAATACTACCGGAATAACTAGATGTTTAATGGGTGGTAGCAAAACTGGAAAACCACATGAAGTTACCACCTTCTATGGAGGACCTTTCACTAAAGACTCATCATTATGAGGATCATACTAATGATCCTGGTATGGAATTTTGACTGGAAATCTTCATTGAAGAATCTTGAAATAAAATAAAGATGTACCACAATCATGGAGTATATTTTGGGAGCCGAATTAAGGACATGGGAACCACAACCCATTCCTATATGATGCATGTACCAATGTTTTCCCTACAACTAGTGTCTACATGTACTAAGTCAAAAAGTAGTTTGTTAGAGTCCTAATGAATGGAAATTTCAGCTAAAACACCACCACTTGAATCCCATTATTGAGATCCAAAATTGAAATACTTTAACACTATTTACCAAGTACCGAAACCAAACTCTCAACTAGAAAAAATCTAAATTAAGGTCCTAAGATAAACCTATTTGATACCACTATGTCATGTACTAACCCACCTGGTCCCACATGGCCAACAATAAGCTGAGTGTGACATCTCAAGACTACCTCCAATAGGCCAGGGGCTGGAATCCAATACCAAGTACGAATATTACACACATGGTAGACCTTATCCTAAGGTACCTATACACATGAACATGTCTTAAAATACCTGAAAAATGATGAAAGATAAAACACTAAAACATAAACCAGAATGCATGAATACATATAAATCCCACTATCAGAGTAAAAACACAATACAAAAAGTAGAAAAATACAAATACAAGCCTACCAAAATAGATAACGAGTCCAACTTTTTAGAAGGAGGGGACTACTATCTAATGAAATAATTAATCCAACCATGGTTAGTAAATATCACTATGCTCTGATCCCTCCCAGTCCTCCTAGGACTCAATAAGATGAAATATCATTTTCATAATACACAATATGTGTGGGAAAATCCCATACATGGGTGAGTATAATAATACCTAGTAGGACAACTTGAAATCACCAAACATATAACATCAAGAGAGTAGTCATCTCATAAACACAAGATATGTATATTATAAAAAATAGAAATATCAATAAGAATATTTACCAAGATATAATCATAACAGACTCTATCTATCCAAGAGTTCTCAACCATACTGCCTACCAAAACATTCTACTTAAGGCCTAAAGGTAATGCTCATATAAGAGAATTCACTTCAAGAGCCATTCTATCACTAATGGTACTCATATGAGTGGTCCTCATAATCAATTATAACCAAATAAGTACTCATTAGCTCTCTGAATATCTCAATAAAAAATAGGGGATCATACCCAGAACTAATGGGGGACACCACAAAACCAATCTATAATAACCCACTAAGTAGTGGATTGTATTACAATATAAATTTTTCATGAAATTTTTTCAAACCCCACCAAAGAAAGGTGAGGGAATTATAGAGGATTCAACCATGATCACACAGAGGGATTCCTAAAACTCAATACAAGAATATATCTTGAGAGGGGATTATAATCCTATGATTAGTATGCAACGAGACACTGTACCGTTATATTAATAGACCAAGGTAAAAAAATCAACTTATAATGGTCCATAATGAAGATATGAAAGGCCACAACAAGCCCAAGATATAGTATACATATTGTACTGGGGGGGGGGGGTACACAACATGTATCACTTTCTTATGTCTCTCTATAACACAAAAATGTAATAATCTAAATATATAATGTTTCCTATTGGGATACATAGTGTGTAGAGGTCAACCAACACTCAACATGAACTACCCTATTATTGTGTACATCTATCCATGCCGGTGTACTTCAGGCTATGCCCATGTACTGTGGTCGTGCCCATGCACTTGGCCTTGTTTGAGTACCAGGTCGTGCCCTTGTACCCCAAACACTACCATATACCAGGACATGTTTGTACTCTTGTACCCCTAGGGTACATGCTGAGTAGATAGTTCTGGGTCACATAGCATGTGACATGCTTCACATGACATGTGATATTTTTCTATGCATAGAAACTCTATCACCATAGAAGGGGTATTAAACAGTGTGTGCTCTTGCAAAGTATATGTTGTGTAGTCAGGATTTTTACAAAAATCCTTTACCTTCACTTATCTTACACTTGTGCTATGCCTTCTTAGATCCCACCATGAATCATGCTTGGAAAATGTGGATCAAATTTTGACCAAGATTTACATTGTCAGTGGCTAGATTATGGCCACATCGTCTACTTGAGAATCACCTCCCATTGAACTGTACCACACGATATACACCAAAACAAAAATGGGGGTCTCAAAATCCAAACCCAATCCACATATGAATGTCTACTGCTATCATAAAAACTTGATCACTCAATTGTTTTCAAACCCAAAACTAAGGAATCAATTGATTGTATTAAAGAACGGTCATGTAGCAATCGATACCAAGTATTGTACAAACCACCATCCAAGGGAATACTAGTAACGATCGTGTGTAGAAAAGGGGAAGAAATTCCCAAAAAACACAATAGAAATGAGCCTCAACCATTTTTTGGGTTATCATTGATCTGTTTCCATTATAATAATGAATTAAGAAACAAAATAAGAAAATATAAATTCCCTAAAATACCATGAAGATAAACCCACACCTAAAAAGTATGATCGATCAGAGAATCAATATTTTAGTGGATTTGATTCAAATTGATCATCAGATAATCAAATAGGGAAAATAAAACTATAGGAAACAAAAGATCTATAATGGTTTGGATCAATATCTGATGAAGAATGTATCACATAGCTATCATTGGCAAGATTAACATGCCCCAATTGGAATGCCAATTTCCAATCCACAATCCATCATTAGTCTTCTAAGAATCCTCCTTTAATAAATCACTCTCATTCTCTAGGGTTATGTAGTTGAGACTAATGATTTTGAACAATAATGTTTATATAGAGGATTATTGGTTTGGAAAAATTATTAATTTATTAATTTATTATTTCTCCCCTGATCATGCTTAACCCAAGTTCATGATATGCTCAAAGTCTATGTCCCGCTGAGGGTAAAACATGTATTATGGACACAATAGTGGTATCAAATTTCCCATATGAGACTTTTTTCAAAAGTTATTAATTTTTTAGGAAAAAAATGCAAGATTGATATTATATATTTAATATTTTATTAAATCAACATCAATCCTACTCAGGCATTCAAAACACGCACTGACTCAGTGCCTGGATCCAAAAATATTCCTTAATATATTTTATAGTATTATATAAAAAAAGTCATTATAGTAATTTTGAACAGGATTCCTTGATCATGTTATCTCTTATTTATCCCAAAACATCAAATTGATAAAGATTTTGAATCTTTGACCAAGGTAAGATATAATTCTCATTCTTAAGGACTTTTCTATTCCATTAGATCCACATTATAGAGTGAAGGATATAAAGACCAATGGGAAGGTATTTTGATAGTAGATCAGAACCATAAAATCTCTATCTAATCACATATCCCTAAAAAATATGAATATTAATTGGCTTAATGGACATTAATATGAAAAAAGTTTCTTAATTAGAAATTCAGAATGGTTTTTAGTGTGATTCTTAGAGAGTTTTAGGGGAAATATTCAGCTTCAGGATTGTCAATGAAAATATACTATCAAAAAAATTCCACCTCTAGGATAATATTATATGATTTGGAAGGGTAAATATAGGTCTTTAAAAAGTTAATGGATGAGATTCAACCCGAGTATTTTCTTTGAAACAATTATCATGTAAATATCTGGAAGCACATTTTGACAAATTAGAGCTTTATGAGAATCACCCTTTTGGATACCTTCATTATGTTTTGGAGATTTAGATAATGAATATTCTATCTATTTTTCCACGATATAATCAAGTGAACCTTTTATAAAAGGTTTATCAATATATAACTACATCATATATTGATCATATATAACAATAACATTATCTTATTCTAGAGTTTTTGGGTTTTCTTGAGGCTGGTATGTAATGGATTTTGTGTTTTATTAAAAAATATGATGGGATTTACTAAGGTAATGGACTATTTAGCTCACATAGTTATTCTTCTTACTCAATTGGGTCATATCTAGTGATATTAGGTACATAGATTGTATCACATGCCTTAATACCAATTTATGTGAACTATATAGAGCATGTGCATGATCATTGAGAATTTGGTGGATCAGTAGGTTTTTTTGATGCTTAACACTATCTTTTATGATTGGTTATAATTATTTAATATTGGATTTGAACCTAGATATAGTGTAAAGTTAAACTTTATTAATTATTCCTCTTATTTTCCATTAATGAAAGTCTTTAATAATTTCCCATAAGATGGTTTCTTATGCAAGAAATGATTTTGATATTTTACCCAAGTTTGGAAAAATATTTATTGACCATAGTTTTGGTTATATTTGATAATATTACACTACCAAAAAATTGGGCTATATCCACAGAGCTATAGCCATGGTTTTCCAAAACCATGGATATAGGTATTTATACCAAGGAATAGTCATAGCTTACAGGGGCTATAGCCATGGTTTTCCACCATGGAAATAGAAACTATATCCATGGTTTAAATCATGGATATCGAACTATAGCCACGGTGGAAAACCATTTGATCTACTACCACAACTTCCAAAACTGTGGCTATAGACTCTTAAAACCATGGATATTGGGTTTTTTTGAGGGATATGGCCGCTATTTTCCTATACTATGGATATAGAGTTTGTTTATTTTCTATAACAATATTTCATTAAAACTTTTGTTATATGTCTCCCATCCTTGCGTGAAAAAAATTAACACATGAAAAAATAACAGGAAGGTCTATATCCACGGTTTACATGCTATGGCCACGGTTCTTAATAATATATATATAAATATATTTATTTATATACATAAAGGTGTATATGGTGTAGTGGTAAGGTGGAAGGTTCAGATAGTAGAGGTAAGGAGATCAAATCTGACTATACACTATTTATTTTAAATCTATAGCCACAGTTTACATGGGTTATAGCCACGGTTTTCCACCGTGGAAATAAACCCTATAGCCGTGGTGGATAACCATGTGAGCTATATCCACAGTTTCTAAAACCATCGAAATAGACCCTATAGGCATGGTTTAAACCATGTCTATAGCCTCTTAAAACCATGACTATAGATTTTCTCTATATTCATGCCAATAGGTGCCACAACTAGTAAAATCGTGGCTATTTCTTATAGACATAGTTTTGAACTGTGGCTATAGCGGAAATTTATACTTATGTTAGAGTTTTACATAAAAATGGATTTTTGGTAGAATAAACTCCTAGAACTGATATACATCATATAGAGGGTGTTTTATCAGTATCCACAACTTCTGATTCACATATGAAAGTTTCTAAATTAGGGAATACTCAAACCTATCCACCTATTCTGTATATGAATTTAATGGGGTAGATTAATAATCAGTAGGATATGGAGATATAGAATTACTCAAACCATATGAGTGATAATATTAATGGGTATCTTTCTCACCCATATATCCTTTATTTCCATCACAACCTTTTGACACCTTTGATATATCTTTGATGGAAATGTAAAAGATATATTGTTTTATAAAGGATTAATTATAAAGTGATAAATAGGAAAGGTATAAGAAAAACTAGGATCCTTTTAGAATTTTCTAAGGGTTATATTGTCTAACTAAGATAATATTTTCTTGAAGTACTTCTTTTCAGCTTTAGGGAATTACAAGGACATCAATACCTACCACAAATAACTCAACAAGAAACATTATCCATTCCATGAATTTATAATTGGATAAGAGAATACTATTAAACACTTTTAGTACTATTGGTCACATAAAATATGTAAATAATGACATTAAAACATGAAATAAAACCCATATAACAACCTAACATTTCTCACCAATAAATCAAAAATGAAATTCACCCAAAATAAATTTTAGTCTCAAGGTTTTTGATGTAGAGGTTCCTCGGAGAGAGGTAACTACAGAGCATACTCTCTTTTTAACCAAATATAGATATATAAGAGGGCCATTTGGTAGCCTAATCCTTTGGTGTTAAGGTACAAAAGTTTACACTATAACCATGGATTTGATACTTGTGATACAACCATGAATTAGGTTATTCACACAAACAGAAGTACAATGTTTGGGAAATGTCAGTCATGGGCCTATCTGAAATATTTAAGAACATAAAGAAAAGAGAGATGAATCAAATGAGTCACTACTATTAGATTTAATAAAAAAGAGAATATGTATTCCTATCCCAATGTTTGAGTCCCTCCCCTGCTTAGGTTATACTATTTAAAACTTTACAGGGCTAACTCAAACAAAAGAGTCAACAAGGTAAAAATCCTAAGGACAAATGGAAGAGTTCTATGTCCCCCGACTTTATCCCATCACATGGAACTAACTAATTTTCTAAATTCAAAAATAACACCAAGGATTTATTTTGATGAAGTATATTTACAAAAATCATACATGACATGAAACCACACAACTATCCTAACATAATTTATCAAATTCAATGATTACCACAACTTTAAATAAAATAGATTCATGTGGTCCACTCAATGACACTTTCACAATGATCCACCACATTTATAGTACACATAATTTATTAAATATGCTAAATACATGATTCTCCATTGGAATTCCTCCATGTTTCTATGCATATTGATTCCTCAAAAATCATATCTATGACTCTAACATGATTCTCCAATGGATGGTTTCCATGTGTACTTCTGGATTTTCAACAAGTTGATTCCTTGATAATCATCTTCTTATTTATATCATATGATGACAACTATAACTCTAATGAAACATGAAACATTTATATCCCCAGAGGGCCTATAGAAATTATGAACATGCAATGGTCTACAAAAATCTCCTCTAATAAAAAAAGTTAAGAAAATGTGTATGTGATCCTCCCCTGATAAAAAAGGGTTATCTTTCTAACCATATAATCAGATTCATAGGATAAATCATAGTCTTGGACATATTCATGACCAATCCATAAATTTTATGGAGGGTTGTGTGGGTTGAGGCATTTAATTGATGATCTAGATGATCAAGATAAAATCAATTCTAGATTATAAAATTATCAAGGATTACCCTATGGATTTAACATAGAAAGGATTAAGAATATCATTAATATCATTTTCACACCAATAGAGTTGTTTTTTTAAAAAATTCATGAAGGAATGGTATTGATATCAACAGTGTTGTAGAAACATAGTCATAAAAGTTTTTTAGCTAGATGTATTTCCCTATTATTTTTAGTTGGTTGGACCCATGCCTCATAATGGTTCCTTTAAACAAGTTTATCTCATAAATGGATATCCTGCTAAACAATCATGAAAAGTATGAGTCTTTATTCAAGGATTTATGGTGGATCTATGAAAACTTAATTATAATATAGATCTTGATCCTGGAAATATTTGTCTCTAAAAATAGATAACAATTCATAAAGGCGAGGTCTCTCCTAAATAAAATACTTATTAAATGATTCTTTACAAATATGTCCTTTTTCAAAAACTATTCAAATGTAGTTCCCGATATCCATTTTGAAAAAAAAACTAAAACTTTATCTAGAAAGAATTACTAGAACCAACTTCTAATTCTCAGAATATAAGATGAAAAAATGAAGGGTGAATAAGTACTCCAAAGAGTGAACCATTACAAACACCATATCTTATGATGCAGTCCAATTGATGTGGTTCAAAAATATTCTTGAATTTTTTGTTTCTTGTTATTTTCTAAAATTTATTGATAAATACAACGGGGAAGATTTATAATCATTTCCTTGATATCATAGGTATTTATACCAAGGCTATATCGATGGTTTCCATGGGCTATATCCATTGTATTCCACCATGACAATAGACCCTATAACCATAGTTTAAACCATGGATATAGACCTATAGACATAGTAGACTACCATGGGAGTTATTTCCATGGTTTCCAAAACCATAGAAATTGACCTTATAGACATGGATTAAACCATAGACATAGCCTATTAAAACCATGGAAATAAGGTTTTTTAGGGATATAGCCACAATTTTCTTAAACTATGGCTATAGAGTTTTTTTTTGATTTTCAATAGCCACGGTTCATCAAAACCATGGCTATAGGTATCCCATCCTTGCATGGGAAAACATTAACTCTTGAAAAAATGTTGGGAAGGTCTATATCCACAGTTTACATGATATACTGATGGTTATTAATAATATATATAAAAAATATATATTTATATACAAAAAGGTGTCCATGGTGTAGTGGTAAGGTGACAGGTTCAGATAGCGGAGGTAAGGAGATCGAATCTGGCTATGTTCTATTTATATTAAATCTATATCCATAGTTTACATGGGCTATAGCCATGATTTTACACCATGGAAATAGAACCTATAGCCATATTTTTCAACCATATAAATAGAACCTATAGCCACGATGGACAACCATGTTAGTTATAACCATAGTTTAAACTAGAACTATAGCCTCTTAAAACTGTGGCTATATCTTTTTTCTATAACCATGCTAATAGGTTCCACAACTAGTAAAATTATGGATATAGTTTATAACCATGGTTTTGAACCCTGGATATAGCCAAAATTTATACTTGTTTTAGATTTCTACATCCAAATATATATTTGATAGAATAAACTCCTAGAACTATTATACATCATATAGAGGGTGATTCATCAGTATCCACATCTTCTGATTCCCATATTCAAGTTTCTACATCAGGGAATACACTAATCTATCCATCTATTCTATACATGACTTTTCTGGGGTTGATTAATAACCCGCATGATTTTGAGATATATAATTACTCAAATTATATGAGTGAGAATATTAATGTTTTTGTTTCTCACCTGTAGATCATTTCTTTCCATTACTTTCTTGGTCTGGGAGAACATATATGTAAGAATAGTTTTGTTAGTCATTGGATAAACTTTGAGAAAAATAGGATGGAATGAAATACTCCAAGTATTATTTATAATATGATTATAGAGATGAATATATAGTATAAAAGTGATGATTATTTATTATTAGATTAATTACCTTCTACTTTGATAGTGTCACACCCTTTGGACACCTCTGATATATCTTTGTTGGAAATAAAAACGATATAGAGGTTTATAAAGGATTACTTAAAAAGTGATAAAGAAGAAAGGTATAGGAAAAAAGAGGATCCTTCGAGAATTATCTAAGGATTATCATGTCTAAATAAGATAATATTTTCTTGAAGTATTTCTTTGCAACTTTAGGTAATGACAATGACATCAATACCTACCACAACTAACTAAACAAGAAACATTACCGTTGAATGAAATTATTCTCGAATAAGAGAATAGTCTAAAAACTTGTAGTAATATTGGTCCCATAAAATATGGAAATAATGACATTAAAACATGAAATAAAACCCATTTACCATCATAACATTGCTCAAAAGTAAATCCAAAACTAAATTCATCCATTAAAAATTCTAGTCTCAAGATTTTTGATGTGGAGGTTCCTTGGAGAGAGGTAACTATAGATCATACTCTCTTTTGACCAAATACAGATAGATTAGAGGGCCGTTTGGTATCCTAATACTTTAGTGGTAAGTTACAAAAGTTTACACTATAACCATGGATCTGATACTGGTGATACAACCATGAAGTAGGTTATTCACACAAATGGAAGTATAATGTTTGGGACATGTGGGTGATGGGACTATCTGAAATATTGAAGAACATAAAGAAAAGATAGATGAATCAAATGAGTAACTACTCTTAGATTTAAAGAAAAATGAGAATATGAATTTCTCTCCCAATGTTTGAGTCCCTACTCTTCGTATGTTATAATATTTAAAGCTATGTAGGGCTAACTCAAACAGAATATGCAACAAGGAAAAATCCTAAAGACCAATGGAAGAGTTCCATGTCTACCAACTTTATCCCATCACATGGACCTGAGTAATTTATTAAATTTAAAAAAACACTAGGGACTTATTTTTATTAAGTATATTAACAAAAATCATACATGACATGCCACCACACACCCGTCCTAACATACTTTGTCAAGGACAATTATTACCGTAAATTTAAATAAAATAGATTCATGTGGCCCACTTACTAGAACTTTCGTGTTTCTCCACCACATTTATAGTACACATACTTTATTAAAGATTGTACAAACATGATTCTCCATTGGAATTACCCCATGCATATATGAATTGTTTTTCCTTTTAAAGCATATCTATGACTCTAACATGATTCTCCACTAGATGGTTTCCTTGTGTATTGCTGGATAGACACCAAGTTGATTCCTTGATAACAATATTCTTATTTATATCATACCATGACAATTATAACTCTAATAAAACATGACACATTTCTATCACCAGAGGGTCTACACAAATTATGCACATGCAATGGTCTACAAAACTCTCCCCTGATAAAAAAAGTTTATAAAATGTGTATGTGATCATCTCCTAATAAAAAAAGTATTATCCTGTTAACTGTATAATTAGATTCATAAGATAAATCATAGTCCATGAAATAGTCATGACCAATCCATAAATTTTATGGAGGGTCCTGTGGGTTGAGGCATATAATTTATGATATAGATGATCAAGATCCCATCAATTCTAGAGTATAAAATTATCAAGGATTCCACTATGGATTTTACATAAAAAGGACTAAGAATCTCATTAAGATCATTTTCACGCCAACATAGTTGTTTTTGGATAAAAATTCATGAAGGAATGGTATTGATATCATCAGTGTTGTAGAAACATAATCATAAAATATTTTCATCCAAATGTCTTTCCATGGTATCTTTAGTAGGTTGGACCCATGCCTCATAATGGTTCCTTTACACAATTTTATCTCATAAATGGATATCCTGGTGAACAATATTGAAAAGTACGAGTGTTTCTTCAAGGATTAATGGTGCATATATGAAAAATTATTTATACTATATATCTTGATCCTATAGATATTGGTATCTAAAATTATATATCCATTTATAATGGTTGGGGATCTCTTGAATAAAATACTTATTAAATGATTCTCGAAAAATACGCCATTTTTCAAAAACAGTTCAAATGCAGTTCCCAATATCCATTTTGATGAAAAACTATAACTTTATATAGGAGGAATTACTAGAACAAAATTATAATTCTAAGAATATAAGATGAAAAAAATGAATGGTGAATAAGTAATCCAAATAGTGAACCATTATAAACACTATACCTTATGATGTAATCTAATTGATGTGGTTCAAAAATTTTCTTGAATTTGTTGTTCCTTGTTCTTTTCTAGAATTTATTGATAAATCCTATGAGGAATATCTCTAATCCTTTCCTTGAGATCATAGGTATTTATAACAAGGCTATATCCATGGTTTACATGGGTTATATCCATGGTTTTCCACCATGGAAATAGACCCTATATCCACAGTTTAAACCATGGCTGTGGACCTATATCCACAGTGGACAACCATGTGAGATATCTCCATGGTTTCTATAACCATTGAAATAGATTCTATAGCCATTGTTTAGACCATGGATATAGCTTCTTAAAAACATCTATATAAGGTTTTTTTCAAGGGAAATAGCAACAATTTTCCTAAACTGTGGCTGTAGAGTTTTTTTATTATCTATAGCCAAACTTCATCAAAACCCTAGCTATAGGACTCCTGTCCTTGAACGGGAAAAAATTAACTCATGAAAAAATTGTGGGAAGGTCTATTTCCAATGTTTACCTTATATGGACATAGATATTAATAATATATATAAGAAAATATATATTTATATACAAAAAAGGTGTCTGTGGTGTAGTGGTAAGGTGACGTGTTCATATAGCGAAGGTAAAGAGATCGAATCTATTTGTGTGCTATTTATTTTATATATATATCCACGGTTTACATGGGCTATTTCCATGATTTTCCACCATGGAAATAGAACCTAGAGCCATAGTTTTTCACCATGGAAATATAACCTATAGCCACGGTGGACAACCATGTGAGCTATATCCACGATTTAAACCATGGATATAGCCTCTTAAAACTATGGCTATAGATTTTTTCTATATCCAAGCCAATAGGTTCCATGACAAGTAAAATCTGGGTTATAGATTATAGCCATGGTTTTGAACCATGGCTATAGTATAAATTTATACTTGTGTTATAGTTCTACATCCAAATTGATTTTTGATAGAATAATCTCCTAGAACTAATATACATCATACAAAGGGTGTTTCATCAGTATCCACAAATTCTAATTCCCATATGAATGTTTCTACATTAGGGAATACTAAAATTTATGTATCTTCTATATATTAATTTAATGGGGTGGATTATTAATTAGTATTATATTGAGATATAGAATTAATCAAACCATATGAGTGAGAATATGAATGTGTATGTTTCTCACCTGTAAATCCTTTCTCTCCGCCACATTCATGGTCTGGGAGAGCATAATTGTAAGTATAGTCTGGTTATTCATAGGAAAAACATTGAGAAAAATTGGATGGAATGAAATCCTCCAAATATTATTTATAATATGAGTAGATATAGGAATATATAGTAGAAAAGCGATTATTTTCCATTAGTATATTAATTACCTCGTACTTTCACAGTGTCACACCCTTTAGACACCTCTGATATATATTTGTTGGAAATGAAAAAGATATAGAGGTTTATAAAGGATTACTTAGAATGTGATAAAGAGGAAAGGTATAGGGAAAAAGAGGATCCTTTGAGAAATTTTTAAGGATTATCTTGTCTAAATAAGATAATATTTTCTTGAAGTATGTATTTGAAACATCAGGTAATTCTAATGACATCAATACCACCACAACTAACTCAACAAGAAACATTATCCATCGCATGAATTTATTCTCGGATAAGAGAACATTCTTAAACAATTGTAGTACTCTTGGTCACAAAAAATATGGAAATAATGACATTAAAATCTCAAATAAAACCCATATACCATCCTAACATTTCTCACAAATAAATCAAATATGAAATTCATCCATAAGAAATTCTAGTGTCAAGATTTTTGATGTGGAGGATCCTTGGAGAGAGGAAACTACATAGCATACTCTCTTTTGACCAAATATAGATATATAAGAGGGCCATTTGATAGCCTAATCCTTTAGTGGTAGGGTAAAAAAGTTTACAATATAACCATGGATCTGATACCGGTGATACAACTTTGAAGTATCTTATTCTCATAGATAAATGTACAATCTTTGGGACATGTGGGTCATGGGACTATATATAATATTTGTAGAACTTATAGAAAAGAGATATGAATCAAATGATTCTCTACTCTTAGATTTAAAGAAAAAAGAGAATATGTATTCATCTCCCAACGTTTGAGTCCCTCCTCTTCTTAGGTTATAATATTTAAAGTCGTGTAGGTCTAAATCAAACAGAAGAGGAAACAAGGTAAAAATACTAAAGACCAATGGAACTATTCCATGTCTCCCAACTTTATTCCATCACATGGAACTAACTAATTTAATAAATTCAAAAAAAAAACACCATGGATTTATTTTGATGAATTATATTTACAAAAATCATACCTGACATTCCACCACACACCCATCCTAAAATATTAATCAGGGACAATGATTACAACAACTTTAAAAAATATAGATTCATGTGGTCTAATTATTGGAACTGTCATGATGCTCCAACATATTTATAGTAAATATAATTTATTAAAAATTCTACATACATGATTATCCATTGGAATTCCCCCATGCGTCTATGAATATTTCTTCTTGAAAATCATATCTATGACTTTGAAATGATGTTCCATTGGATGGTTTCCATGTGTACTATTGGATAGACACAAAGTTTATTCCTTGATAATAATATTATTATTTATATCATACCATTTCAATTATAACTCTAACAAAACATGAAACATTTCTATCGCCAGAGGGTCTATAGAAATTATTCACATGCAATGGTCTACCAAACTATCCCCTAATAAAAAAAGTTAAGAAAATGTTTATGTGCTCCTCCTCTGATAAAAAAGGGTTATCTTGATAACTATATAATTAGATTCATAAGATAAATCATAGTATATGATATAGTCATAACCATTCCATAAATTTTTTGGAGGGTCATGTGTGTTGATGCATCAAAATGATGATTCATATTATCAAGATCCCATTAATTCTAGAGCATAAAATTATCAAGGATTACTATATAAAATTATCAAGGATTACTTAATTAGAGTTTTTTTGGATAAAAATTCATAAGGTAATAGTATTGATATCAACTATGTTGTAGAAACATAGTCAAGAAAGATTTTCAGCCGATGTCTTTCCATGATATTTTTAGTAGGTTGAACCCATGAATCATAATGGTTCCTTTACACATGTTTATCTTTTAAATGGATATCCTGATGAACAATCTTGAAAATTATGTGTGCATATTTTGGGATTTATGGTTTATTTATGAAAAATTCTTCATAATATAGATCATGAGCCTATAAATATAGGTCTCTAAAAATGGATAACCATTTATAAAGGTTGGGGATCTCCTGAATAAAATACTTATTAAATGATTCTTAAAAAATATATCCTTTTACAAAAACTATTCAAATGTAGTTCCCAATATCCATTTTGAAGAAAAATTAGAACATTTTCTAGAAGAAATTACTATAACCAACTTCTAATTCTCAAAATATAAGATGAAAAAATGAAGGGTGGATAGGTACACTAAAGAGTGAACGTTTACAAACATCATACCTTCTAATGTAGTCTAGTTGATGTGGTTCAAAAATATTCTTGAATTTGTTTTTCCTTTTTCTTTTTGATAATTTGTTGAAAAATATTTGGGGTAAGATCTATAATAATTTCCCTGAGATAATTTTAATTTTTAGATAAACATACCATATTGATATTAGTTAAGAGATTATTTACTATGGGTAGATAATATTTTTTTCAATTATTCTTAAAATGGAGCCAAGTTTTTTTTCAATTACATCATATTCAAGGTAAAAAATTATTTCAACATCATCATAATTGATGTATTTAAAATGAGAGATATGGATTATGAGTTTAAAAATTTCCTTCATGTTTGGATATTTTGTTGAAAAATTCCCGCTCCAATCACTGGAGTAACAATTATTTGATCTCTTTCTTACATAAAATGAATTATTTTTAAAAATAATTCATTTATTATTCTTATATCTAGAAAATGGGGATGAATAATTTCTATATTAAGTATTTTATTGAATTATACAACTCATACATGATGTTTATTTTCTACATTGGGTCATCAATTCATGATGATCACAAGCATACCATAAGTGTTTTTTGTCATCATTAATCTATATGAGAAACTTTATTTAATTATATAGCTCATTAAGAATAGTATGTGAATGAATAAATAATTCTCTAAGAGAGGCTTCCCCAAGATATATTTTCTTGACTTTTAATAAAACCGCTATTTTGGATCTAAGAGTTTTTGTAAAGGAATAAATATAAGATTATTTTAGGTAAACATCAAAAATACCTCTTAGTATATAGTACCTTTTGGACATATTATCATAATTTTTATAGATATATTTCATTTTAAATGAATAAAAATTCATTTCATGACACTCCTCTCAGAGCTAGCATGTATAATGATTCCAATTTACTAGGAATTCTTTATGGATGACCATAATCAATGCGTTAATTATTATAAGGTCTTTAATATTGATATTTAGATACCCTCCAATGGATATCTAGTATAGTTGTATATGACTAGGTAATGTCATGAAAAACTTTGTAATAAATAATGTGATAGTTGATTGCAGATGGATTTATTTATTTGTGAACCCAACATGAATCTCAAAGAACTTATGTCTCCATAAATATTGGGAGATTTTATCATGGTAGAAATTGATATGAGACTACCCTGGGGATATGAAAGTAGTAGAATATTTTTTTAGAATCTCATAAGGTTCATCAACTTCTTCATAAACAGTTGAATCATCCACGAGGATTTAATCTTATTTATCTTTCTCGATCATAATATTTGTAATATAAATTTCCTCATTATTAGAATTGGTGACCTAAATCTATAACTATGTATCTTCAATTAGAGGATTATTTATCTCTAGATCATATTGATGTCATTGTAACAAAACATGATGATTGGTTTCAACAACATTTCTTGTAGAGGAAATCTATATTTATAATTGGAAGTGGTAGAGATGGTGAGGGAGAAAATTATCAAGTAGGTGGTGAAGGTTATAGGGAACTCCTTGATGATTTTCCATTTTCTATATCATTAAATAGTTTAGGGAAGTGGTCTCATTATTGAAGGGAAGAAACACTATCAAAGGGATTTGGTTCATTGTATGAGAAGTAGGGTAATTTATGGGAATAATTGGGGGAAATAGTTAGATGAGATATTAGTAATGGTTTTGAATAATGATTCTATTGAGGCCATGTCTAAATGACATGGAGCTGATCCTTAAGTGGATTTAGATTAGTTTTCTTTTTGGAAATATAGGTACTGTTAAGATATATAGTATGCGTGAGTTGTATAATCTCATGATTCATGGAATTAATCTTTCACTTGAGTTATTCTATTAGGAGATTTATATAAGCTGAGTAGGATTTCATACTTATGATAATAGTTTCCTAGACTTCTATGATTTCTTGTAATAAATAATTTTATATCATTACATTTTTTGGTTTCTAGTTCAAATATAGTTCATCTAGGGAAAATGATCTGGTTGATTTTTCTAGATGTATAGTCATTGAAGTATTTATCTTCTATGGGTGATAATAATTTTCCCTTTTTAATTCTTGATAAATAAATAAAACTTGTTGGAATATGATTATATTTGGAAGGAAGGGGTAGGTTTTCTATAGTAAAGAACATAGTTATCAAAATTCTTACACTAGTAATCTCTAAGACGATAGATAGTAGGGTCTATAACTTTATATCTTTCTTTGAGTTATTCCTGAGATGAATTTATTTTTTCCTTTTATTTTTCCCCTTATTTTAACTTTCTGAATTTAATAAATCAGTATAATGGAAGAGATCAAAGATGGAATGATCTCCATCACAAAATGATAGAATAGTTTTACATCCTCTTAAAAGTATTTGATTAGTATGTTTTCCCCAAAATATACATATCTTGTAAATGTTCTGCAATGATATTGATTCTAGAAAGAGATTCTATAATTTCATGAATGTCCATTTGAAATGTGATTTCAAATATTTTGTCTTTCTTTTATGAGAAGAACGTCATGTCGAATGAATAAAATAGATCTATTCTCCTTAAATATCATAATATAAGATCTATGAATCTGGAAGGATATTTTACAACTCATGTATTAGAGTCTACTTCATAATATATTTTCATGTTTGTCTATGCTCATATTTGACATGGAAATTCAAATTATTTTTCTATGTTTTCAAGAAAATTTAGATCTAGTATGTGGTTCTACACTCTAAACTCCTTCTGTTGATGTTAAGTTGCAATATATGTGTATTCACTCATAGGATGTCCAATGAAATGTAGTTGAACTTAAAAATTATCCATAATTCATGGATATTTCATAGGATGGTTATAATCTAAATGGACGGTGATGAACACTATACCGAAATTAGGTTTTATCTTCACAATTTCTTTTTATGAATGTTATTAATTCTTGTGAAAAGTATCAAAATGGGAAATCCTTGAAATAACTGGAACATTCATTCATTCATTAAGGGTAATTGAAATTGTGAATGCTTCAAAATAAAGATGTTTGAAGACAAAATATCTCTATATTAGAACATTTAATGCCTCAAAGAGTATAGAAATCATATGTTATGAATCTATTTCTAGAACAAGACACTACTTTAAGGTAATTTCTCTAATCTTCTCTTTTGAATATTTACAAGAATATTGGGTTTATTTTAGGTTGTGAAATGAAGGAAGAGTTATATAAAATCTATTGTAAGGATTCAAAAGTAGAAGGATTATAACTGGATTTTTTTTCTTGAAGATAATCAACCCTATAAAGGGTCTTTATTTCTAAAGATGGGGTTTTAAGAGGAAATATTGACACTTGAATGTTTCATAAGAATTGTTTTTAAATGGGTATATAAAGAACCTCCCACTTTTTCATAACATACATAGTTTATAAACCTTTCATATCTATTTAGTGGAAATGAAAAGTGGTAGATATTCACAAAGGATTGCTCAGAAAATAATGAATATGAAAGGACTGAAAAAATAAATGTGTTTTTAGGACTTTTACTGGGCTTGTCTTATCCTAAAAATATAATTTTTTTATAATGAATTCTTTATAGATTTTGGTAAGTCCAATATGATTAACTCCTACCAAAAATAAATCAACAGGAAATGTCATAAACTGTTGAGATTCAAACTCAGACAAGTGATAAAACTTTGACACTTCTAGCACTTTTGGTCACCTAAAAGATAGAAACTAATATTTACAACCCATACACAATCCTAACATTTCCCATAGATAAATCAAAAAGTAAATTCATCCAAAAGATACTCTACTAAATATTTTTGATGTGGAGGTTTCTCAGAGAGAGAAAAATATAAAGATAGCTCTCTGTCAACCAAGTATAGAGATATAAGAGGTCCATATCGTGGCCTATTCCTTCAGTGGGAAGGAATATATGTGTACAATGAAACCAAAAATCTGATAATTGGTATAAAACCAAAAATTAGGTATAATGATGATTGAGGTTATTTGTAAAAGTAGGTATAAACACTGGTGGCCACTATTTTTTAAAAACTAGCTTTATCAAAATCTTACATGACCTGACACAACACACATGTCCTGATATAATTTATTAGGGATAATGATGAATTTTTTTTATATAAATTAGATTCACATGATCCACATACTAACATTTTTATGATGCTCCACCACCTACTTGGTCCACATACTTCATAGAATATTCTCTAGATATGATGCTCTATTGTAATTCCACCACTCATCATGTCATTATACTTACTTGAAAAGAATCTCCATGATCTAACATGTTGATCCACTAAATGGTTTCCATGAGTACCTCTAGATATATTCCACAGATTTATTGATAATAATATTCTTATTTATTTCATATGAAAATAATTATAACTCTAATGGTATGAGGAATATTGGTATCACTATAGGGTCTACTAAAATTATAAACTTTCTCTCCCCCGATCAAAATGGTGTATCAAATAAATGTGAAACTTCCACTTACCAAAAAGTTTTTTCACATATATTTCACAAATATCCTATAACCCAGAAATAAAAGGCTCAAATCAGTAACCATTAAGAAGAACCATAATCTAGATAATGATTTTCTCTATAATAATAACTAGGACAATAGTTTATGGATATTGATAATGGATATCAAGTTGAGGGAAACCAATGAAGTTCTTTTCATAACCCTAGGTAATTTTTGGTTGGAAATTATAGTATAAATTTTATTTTTTATGGGTGGGTTTTTTGAAAAATGGTGTTCAAATTGATATTTAGATGCTTAGGACATATCAAGGAGATGTTTTTTATGATGAGCAGGATGTGATTGGTATTCAAGTACTTGAGTGAGTGTGTAGATCCCTTGGGATTTTACCAAGGTATATAGACTTATAAAACAGGCCAATTAGGAATTTTGATGGATGTGGTGGTGCTTAGGGGTGAGATTATTGGAAGAATCAAGGGTGTAAATCCTTGGATGGGTGTTTCGATAGATATAATGAACTATTCAAGAGGCATGTTGATTGGGTATCCCACCACACCATAGTGACTCCAGATTTGGTGTTTCAGTGGGCATGGTGTGTGCCTATGTATTTCCAGTTATAGATGAAAAGGTAGGATCTATGGTGTAGGTTTTATAGTTTTAGGCTCCTTAGAGGATACCTGGAAATGCACAATGATGTAGTGCCTACTGAGGTTCATGTCATTTTAACCTACCAATGTGAATAAATTTGGGGCGGTTTTGCACTTCCCCTTGATTATTTGGTGGTTTTAAATATTTTATTCATCCATCACATGTGATAAAACAATAGAGATACTTACCATTGTTTCCTTCAATACCCTTTGACTAAGGGTGGGGTTTGTTGGGAAGGAGGCCAAAATTAGATAAAATCATCAGATGTTAGAAACCAAGTTCAATGAAAATTCATATCGATCGGTAGTTCAGAACTATGGAATTTAAAATAATAGTCCTTCCCATTCTATCCTATATCACTAGAATAAGGAAGTTTATTTCACTTTAATCAAAACTTATATGATTAACTCCATAAAAACTCTAAACATACTGAAAAATTAATATTAATAATAAAAGTAAATGAACACAAAATATTATGTGGTTTAGACTTTTTGTGACACCTTCCAGGTCACTAGTACATCTTATTTTGAGTTTTATTTATTAATTATTGGATTTCTCAAGAATTGGAGGTTGAAAATATTGATTTTTAGAGAATTAAACATGGTTTAATGGCTGAAACATGGTTATTAGGGACTGTATTCATAACTGTGTGAGAGGTTTGTTTAAGGGATGGTATAATTTTCATAGAATATATATATTTTTTCAAATCATGTGGTGGTTTATAGAAAACCAATTATTATTATTTTTGGATGATAGTGGCTACCCCATAGCTGGAATACACATTACCAAAACATGTGGCCAAACCATGTTTACCTATAAAATTCATTAAAAAGTAGGGTGTTACCATTTTCCCGTGACAAATTTTAACCATAAATCAACCTCTTCCTCCCCATTCTTGTGAAAACCCCCTTTCTTGGATATCTTATCCCTCTGATTCTTAGAAGATTATATTAATTCCTTTAGTGTTTTTTCTTGAGGTAAGTATGGTTTATCATTGTTTTATTCGTACTTAACCCTTATCATTCTTTATTAATACATTCCCATTGAGTGATGGAATACAATAATTACATGGGGATCAAACCTTGGGTTTAGTGTGGATGATTAATTGAATTTATTAGTGATTTAGGTATATGAGGGCTATTATTTCATGGTTATTTTGATTTTATTTGAAGGATAATAGTGTAAATTAGGTTTCAAGGTTGGTGTCCTTACTTAAGGGTTATTTTACATGGATAAAAATTAATTATTTATTTTCTTTGGGTTTTTTAATTAAATTTCTTTTAAATTATGTTCATGCGGGTGTTTCATCTATGTTTAATATTACTCTTAATGTGTGATGGAAATTTAATGGTTTTAAAATTCTTTTCCCAAGGAGATGGTTTTCATGTATTAAATATGTTTGATAAACTATCTCAAAGAGGTTTTATGGTTTTAAATGAATTTCCAAAGTGTCCTTTGAAAATATTTTTCCTTATGATTATTGTTTGACTTACTATGGTCATGCATTGTTTATAGAATTTGAATTTAAAATGGTTATGTGATGGAATATTTATAGTACATGGGATACCTTGGGTATGTGGGTGGATTAGAAAATTTAATCCCCATACTAGATTATGAAGCATCATGGTAATAGTTTCCAAGTGAATCAAAAGAGACCATGGGGGAACATAAGATTTGGGGGGAATTGAGGAAGCTCCCAAAATTTTTGTTCTCACTTAGATAGCTAGTGAACCTTATGTTAAACTAAATAATGCTAGACCTAGTGGTTAGATACCATGATTCTTATTTGTTATCACTTATTTTATTTATATGCATTTGGATTATTTTCAATTCCCATTGGTTGTAAATTTGATGATGTTTATTCTTATACTTAATCTATTTTTGGATGGGTTGATCATGTTTGTGTCATGTAGATTTACTCTCTTTATATTTGAGACTTGTGGGATCATATTTTTAAAACATTAATTATTTTTGAGAATGACCAAATGGATTTCAAATGGATTTTTTTCAAAGTAATGTTGTTTTAAACATTGATTTAAAACTAGAGTTATTGGTTTTCATGGGAAAAAACCTTATGTAGATTATTGGTGGTATCCTATGGGGATTTTTTCTAACGCCATGGATATACCTTTGTGCATATAGAGATATGGGTTTCCAAGACACATGTAATGTTATTGGCACAATTCCATTCAGTGGATCCTCTTGATCACCATTTCCCATGGTTGGTTTTGGATGGTAGAGACGATGGCCTCATGTAGTTCATCTTTTTTAAATAATATTGAGATTTTGGATCATTGGGAGGTTATGTGTCAGCATAACTATACTTGATCATGTTTTGAGATTTTATTTATATTGACTTATGTATATTTTATATTTGTATTGAAAAATTATAAAATGAGGTTGATCATGATATCAGTTCATGGTTATTTCTATGTATGATTTGTTTAAATAGTTTTATTTGTTGATACCACTCACTTGATGGTGTGGACATACAAGTTATGGATGTGTCATTCTAGATTTATAGGATGAATACATGGTTGTTATTTTTATTTCAAGGGTTAAATCATTACCATTTAGACTTATACAGATTCCTTGGTGCTTTTTACCAGCTCATGGTGATCAAGAATTCAATTTAGGTTTTTTGGTGATCTAGATCGACTCATCCTAGGATTTTTCATTTAAAAATGGATTCATAGACTTCTTTTTATTTAATTATTTGTGGTAGTAATTATATATGATCATTGGGTATTAAGAGGTAGATAAAAAAGGAGTTCCTGACTAGATATCCATTGTGCCAAACTATGAGTTTCCATGGTTGTTTAGGTAATGTATTATGAAATTTAGATTGTTTTTAATGTCCTCTTAATTATAATTAATGTGTTTCCCAGTTGATCATGAGTTTCAAGGGTAATAATGTGATTTATTCTAATAAATGTTCAGTTTATGGTGAATAGGGGAGGAAAACTTGAGGTACATGGTTAGGGAACATGGTTGGGTAAACCATGTAGATACCATGTTGCCCAGGTTTTTATCCCTCCGGTGGAACTCTTTATTTTTGGCATATAGTTTTCAAAATAATGTGGAAAAACCCTTCACTATGATAAAAAATTAACTTTTTTGATGTTTTAATCCTTATTTTTTATTTAATTAATGGTAATATGGGTTTTTTGAGATTTATTTTGAGAGTTAATTATGGTTTAATTGGTGTTTTAGGAATTTAATTGTGTATTAAATGAGTTTTTTTCTTGTGATTTATAGATAATGCCTCCTAGAAGGGCCTCCTTTAGTAGAAGAGAGGGAGTTGTGATGCATGATTCATGGGAAAACTCTCTATTTCACATTGATGTAGTGGAATAAATGATCATGATTATCCAATAATTGGTCCATGATGGTGAAAGATACAAGGAAAAAATAATGGATCATGATCATAAGTTCACCAAGAAGAATTCATTGATTTTCCATGGTGACAAATGATCCCATGATGCAGAGGAATAAATTGAAAGGATTTTGCATGTCTTTATTTTATTAAATACTCATGATACCTATAATGGTGTTTTTTACACTTACATGTTGGAAGGACTAGGTAGGAAGTGGTGGGAATACATTGTATAATAAAATTTGTACAAGGATATCGCTTGGACTACTTTTTACAAGGATTTCAATTACTAGTTTTATCCTAAGATATCAATGGTGGAAAAGTCCCATAAATTCATTACCATGAAGGAAGTAGTGTTTTTAATTGGGAATTAAATATTTTATATCTCTATTTTTTTGATAAATTACACCTGCATACCATTTAATTAAATTCATTTTTTGTTTAAAAAATATTTTTTCTTTATATTTTTATATTTTTATTTGAAAAACTAATAATTTATGTGAAAAAATATTCATGAAAAACCTAAAATAAAACGTTTAAGTGGACCTAGAGGTCTACCCTATGGGAGGTCTAGTATTTGAGGCCCGTATAGATCCTGTTTTAGAATAGTTCATGCTACAAACATGTGAGATCGTGTATAAAGGCTAGAGAGTGTGCCCGCATGAGTTAGGATTTCTTCACTTACTGAGTGTATGTGTTGTGTTTTTTTCCTAGATAATAAAAATCACATCATGTATTATATAAAAATCTTTTCTCAGGTGTTGGATTCGATGTGGGACATAATTTCTCAACTAAGATCCAATCTCGACCATCCATTCTCTAATGGTTTCATTTAATCTATCAATCCATAGATCATTACTCCATCTCGTGTGATCATTTTTTGAACTCTTAAATTCCTTTTTCTTTCCTGAATGAAATCATTTTATTATTCTCATCATATTCCTCCATAAAATATTGACTGGTGAATCCCTTTCTCCAGAGTCCTTCACTTCTCCAGATCGACGAAGTCTTCTCCTTTGTCTCTTCTTCATCTCAAGCTATTTTTTATTTTCTCTCTTCTATATTTATTATTCACTAGAGATAAAAGTGTATAGAGTTACGTAGATTCATTAGGTTCCCAAGAACTTAAAGAGAACATTTTTTCTTTAGCTCATTAATTGTTTCAACCAAGCTTTCTCTCTTTTGGTTATTTTTTCTTCATGTTTGTGCACTTCTCATTTCATGTTGAGTTAATCTTCTGGATTGAGAGTTATTTTTATTCACTATATTATTCTCTTATTCTTTATTATTATATTTAAAATCCTTATCTATTTAGTTTTTTATTCTATGGCGTGTCACTGTTGGGTTTTACCAATGGCAGGATACTTTTTTCATTGTTTGTTTTTACCAACATTGAGTATTTTGAATCTGTTGGTTTTTTCCAATGGTGAGTGAAATGTGTCATAGCTAGAGAACAATGAGTGAGTCTCTGACTCACCACTAGGAGAACAACAATGACTAAATTTACTCACCATTTTTCTTCAATAATGGGGGTTTCCCCACTATTTGGTAGTTTTTTTATTTTCAATAAGTTGCATATTCAGTTTGTGTTTCTTTGCAGTAATATTCCTTTGGTAGTAGAATTCATCGAGCTACTATATGTGACTATTTCTCCTCTTATGTGATGTTTTTTTGTTTTTTTAATTATTTATATTTGTTTTTAATTTCTATATAATTTTTTAATTATGGTTATGAAAACTATTTATGTCGTATTTTATTTCATGAAAAAACATGACAATATATTTATTTTAATATCTTTTTTGTTCTTATTATTATTTGAGAAACATTGGTTTTGTTTTGATCATATCCATCTTGAATTTATTTTTTGATAATATTTTTAATAAGTCATTGTTAGAACCCAACGGTGATACATGAGTCACCCCTAAAACCCAACAGTGAGTAACAAGTCACCACTGGACACCCAACAGTGACTAATTTTTTTATTGTTTTCATTGATCCATGTGATATTAATATTCATGTAAATGATTTTAGTTTTGTTTAATTTATTTTATTTTTTCAAAAAAAGAAAATGGTAGGTAATACTATGTTTTTACACTATTGGACATTTCAAAAAATGAGTAATGTCTCACCAGTCTCTATTTTCAATAGTGAGTAATGTCACACCATTAGTAAAAAATTTATTTTCAAAATTTTCATTTTATTATTTTTAGTTAATGTTGTTAAAATAAATTACATTTTTAAATGTTTATTATTTTAATTTGAAATAAAATTTTAGCATTTTTGAAAAAATTAATTGAAATATTTTTCAGTGACATTTGATCATATATATATGATGATCTCTTTTTCATATATTTCTAATACATTTATAATTATCAAAATTATATTATCATTTAAATTATTTTAAAATTTTTAATTTTTAAATAATCATTATTCTTAATATATTATATATTCTTTTTAATATTTCATGAATAAAAATTAGTCTAACTGTGTTTTGTTTTAATCACAACTTTAACAAACTAGGTAACAATCAAATTATAATAATGTTTTAAACTGACAATTGTCCTGAATAGATTAGACACAAACACACTGCTATAGATCTCTATTTAATGTTTCTAGAGATTTCTTCAAGGATAAAAACATATGTACAAGTGTAGATATTTAATTCGATTGGGATATGATAAAATTTCATACTGATCTAAAATTTGATCCAGATATTTCTTAGACTTCTATTGTTATACAGTGATCACCAAAAATCTTCATCTCCATCATCTTATTTATTTTATATGATCAAAGATCATGAGCTACAGCAAATTTCTTTATCATCTTCTCAACTACGATTTCATTTATTTTCTATTATTCCTCCACTATAATTCTTCCAATCATCCATTTGTTCTCTAGAGTTTTGGTTCAACATTTTCCCATAAAAATATATTATTGGGTTGTCCCTCCAATCTAAATGTATGTTCGGGTTGTTCCTCCTAGACAAAAGGAAGTTAGTTTGTGAATCCTTCAAAATTCAGGGGTTATACCACCAGGTGTAAAAAAGGTACATTTGAAATTTTATGTAATCAGGTTATCAATCCCATTAAAAAGTGAGTATTTTGTGTATACCAATATCCTTGAGAATTAGATGACATTGAAGAGGGGACTAGGATCTTGGTGATACGAACCTCTACAAAAATCGCATGTGTTATATTTTTTATTTATGCTGTAAATTCTAATAGTGTTATATAACTTTGATAAATTATAATTTGTAACAATAAATTAAAAAGTACTATTCATCCACATCTATTCACTACTACTATACTATGGAACCTATTAATTGTTATCAAATGGTGGTTGCTTTTTAAGGATTTGGTTTTATTTTTTCATTCTTTATTTCTGAACTGACCATTATCCTAGACTTAAAAGTCTATGAAAAGCATCTAATTATTTGTTATGGATAATTCGGATTTTGAGATATTGAATCCCATCAAAACACCTCACTTTAACAGAAGTGATTATTTATAATGGAAAGTTAGAATGGAGGTATTTCTTAAAAATATAGGTCTTGATTTTTGGGCTATAATTTCAAAAACCATATAAATTTTTGAAAATTGATTTAGAAACTCTTACTGGTATTGATGCTTCAAAATGTGTTTTAAATGAAAAAGTTATTAATTACCTATACATATAGTTAAGTACAAATATTTATAGTCATATTTCATCCTCTAAAATTGGTTTTGAAATTTTAAGGACATTAAAAGATACTCATCAAGAAACTGAAAAATTTTAGATAACCAAGCTCAATATACACTGAGCTAAGTTTCAAGAATTCCGGATGACTGATCATGAAATAATTAATGAGATGTACAATACATTGACCAAAATTATCAACAACATAGTTTTTCTCAGAGAAACCTTGTAGAATAAAGCTCTCATTGAATGATTACTTCAAGATATTCCCAAGATATTGAATTCAAATAAAGCTGATATTGAGGAAAGTAAGGATTTTACTAAATATTATATGGATGAGTTTATAAGATCACTTATTCAATACGATATGGAAATGAAGAATGATATTGCTAATGACCATGATAAAATAAAAGGAATTTTATTTAAATAAAATATAAATGTTATTGATAATTCTTATGATTCAGAGTTACATTAAAGTGAGAAGGTTGAAATTGAAAATTTCACCAAAGGTTTTTAAAATTAAATTAAGGGTAAGATAGGTATTAAGAAACGTACTAGAAGATATTTTCAAAAAGATGAAAAAAGGGAATTTAAATTGGTAAAAATTATAAATATGATGTTTCTGAATTAATTTGGTATGAGTGTAGGAAAAAAGGGAACATAAAATCAGACTATCCCAAATCAAAATAATATGGAAAGGATAAGAAATAAAAGGAGTGATGGAAGGATTATAATGATGGATAAAGTGGTATAGAAGAGTCAGACTCAAGTGATGTTGGTTCAGAAAGTGAAAAGGAATATATAAATCTATTTTTTAAAGGATAATACTGAAATTTATGTACACTCTGACAATAATTATAGTTCTGGATATGGAAATAATTTTGAAAATGAAGTTAAAGAATTAAATGGTCAAAATGAAAACATTTAAAATTGATATATTATGAATGGATGAACTGTATAGGGAACTGAAAAGAGAAAATAAGAAAATTAAAGATGAAAATAAAAAACAGAATGATTCTATTTTAAGTAATATATAATAGAAAAAGGCTGTAGATTCTGAAATGTTAAAAGTTAAAGATGAGAACGTAAAAATAAAATATTTCCTCCCAAAGAATAATGAATATAAACATAGATTATTTAAATTGGTATGTGATGATTTAGATAAAATTGAAAAGTGATTTATGCATCTTAAACAAAAAAATAATAAACTAAAAACTTATGGATCATGTTCCAATATGAAAATATGTGATGACCAAGAAGTTATTCAGAATGAGAATGAAAAACTTAAAAATGAAATTACTGTATTAAAGGAAACTTTATCTGTCTTTGTTGGAGTTCAAGAAAACATTTTATAAAATAATGGCTATGAAAAACCCCAAATTGATAAAAAGTGTTGTGACTATAATACCTAGGTTCCTAAAATGTGTATAACTACTTCTATTAAAGGAATTGATGGAAACATTTCAAATATCTCCTTATTTAATTGTAACTTAAAAGGGAATTATGCAAACGAATTTTCCTTAAATTATACACAGTCTTTAGTCCATACTAAGAAATTTATTTGTAAAAATTTATCTTCAATATTACTTTATAATAAATATATCACATCTATATGGGAACCTAAATCTTTTTCTACTAATACAATTGGACCCAACTTGTTGGGGAACAAAAAAAACCATCTTTTTGGATTGTTTTATAGGAAACCTTCATGAAGAGTTCCAAAGTCACTTGGTACATGGAAAGTGAGTGATCAAGGAACATGACTATTGAAATTTATAACCTTTTTATCTTTTAACTCTTGATATGGAGGTATATTTAGTTTTCATGAAAACTCTAATGGAATGGTGTAGCATTTTTGAGAAGTAAGTATATTAACTTATGTTATAATTTCCAAAGTAATGTTTGTAGAAGAATTAAAACATAACTTAATTAGTATATCAAATTTTTTTTGATGGCATGAATGTTAAATTTGAAGATAAAAAATGGATTGTTTATGAAGATAATAAATTTTTATTTTATGCTAATAGAAAAGAAAATATATATTCTGTTGATTTTTTAGAGCTAACAAAAAAAAAGTAAAATTATTAAATATTGTAGATACATATCACACTATTTGGGATATGAGATTGGGGCATGTTCATATTCTATAGTTGTATAAGATAGATAAACCTGAATATATTCTGGAACCTCCAAAGTTAAGTTAATATATGTACTATGTATGAAATTCTTGTTTAAAAGGAAAGTAACAAAAATAATAATTTAGATCTACAAATATGGTTAATAATGATAGATACTTAGAACCGCTATATCTTGATATTTTTGGTCCCATCTGAACAATTAGTTTAGGTTCTAAAAGATATGTTTTTTTAATTGTTGATGATTTTAGTAGATTTACTTGGATTACTTTCTTATCTCATAAAAGTGAAAAATTAATCTGATTTATTACTTTCTATAAGAAAATTCAAAATAAAAAAGTTATATAATTTATTCTATTAGAAGTGATAAATAAAGAGAGTTTTTAAACTATATTTTTTAAATTTTTTGTGAAGCTAATGGATATTTTCATAATTTGTTTCCTAGAACACCATAATATAATGGTGTTATAGATAGAAAAAATCAAAACAGTAAAGAAATGGAAAGAATTATACTTAATGAATTTAACCTTCAAACATATTTTTGGGCTGAATCTATTAATAATGCTTGCTATATCTTAAATAGATTTTACATCATACCCTTATTGAAGAAAAATCCGTATAAAATTTTTAAGAATAAGAAACCCAAAATTGGTTATTTTAATGTTTTGGGATATACTATCTATATTTTAGATACTAAAGATATTCTAGAAAAATTTGATTCAAAAAGTGATGAAGGTATATTTTTTGGATAATCTAATAATAGAAAGACTTATAGGGTACAGGAGGTCATGAGCCCGTAAGGGGCACCGCTTGAGGTAGGGTTTCCCGTCGCTGCCTCCTTCATTTCGGCGCAGGGTAGGCTGCGATTCATCTCCTTGGTGTGCTTCTCGGTGAGATCCGGCGTGTGGTGGCCTTCTCCCCCTCTCGGTCTCGGTCTCGGTCGACTTCAGGCGTTGTTCTCTCTGCGGCCGCTTCAGATTTCTGTGGTTGACTTCGGGTGTCGGGTTCTTCGCGTCGGCCTCGGCCTTCTCGTCGGCGGATTCGGCTTCCGGTGGTCGGTTTCGGACGTCGGCGTCTCTCAGCGGTGGCCTCGCGGTTGGCTTCGTGCTTCGGCGCTCTCAGGCGGCTTCGCTCTGGTTTTGTCTCGGGTTGGGTCGGCTTCGACGCTCTGCGACGGTGACGGTTCTGCTGGCGTCAGTTGGGGAGGATCCCGGCTCGGATCTGCCAACGACATTCCCTAGCGGTGGTTCCAGATCTGCGCTTCATCCAGATCTGGTGCGGTTTTGGTTTTCTACCCCGGTGTTCTGTGCCGTGGAAGCGCTTTCTGGGAGGTTTGTTGTGGTTTCTGCGTTCGGTTTGGTGGGCGGCGATGGGTTCTGTGCTCTGGCTTGGCAGTGTGTGGCCAGAGTCTTTGCAACAACGTTTTCTTCAAAGTGGCATTGGTAAGTTTCAACAACGGTGTATGATTTGATCACGGGAAATGCTGGGTGATCGTGATAATTGGTTGAAGATGAATGAGTTTCTGTGGTTAAGGGTGAAGGAGGAACGACCGAGTTGTATGCGGAGCAGGGTGTGGCATCAGGGCAGCCTGATCTTCATTCTGGTTTCTTCAACTTCCTTTTGTGGATGGATTCAGGTTCATCTCACGTTGCTGGTTGGTTGGGCGAACTCCGTCTGGAGTTTGCTGATGGGAGGATTTGGGCTGGTGTCAATGGTTGCACCGGTGGACGTTTGAGGAGGCTGGCTCTGAGGATTGGTCTGCTTGTCTGATGTTTGTGCCTTGGTTCATGGTTTCTTGGCCTTGATTTTGTTTTTTGTATGTGATGAAGTGATGACATGGTGAGGCGGTGATGTGGAGGTCTGATGTAGTTGTGTGGTAATGAAGTCATGTTTGGTTTCTCACTTTTTCCTTAAAAGTGTTTGCATAATAAAAAATTTAATTTTCAGCAGAAAGACTTATAGGGTATAAAATAATAGAACTATGGAAGTGGAATAATCTCTGCACGTTAAATTAATTGAAAATAATAACAAATAGAATAATTATTCTATTTATATTTCTGAATATTTTAAATAATTCAATTTTGAGGAAGATAAACCTAAATGTAATGATGCATCAGTTGAGAGGGAGAATATATCCTCTCAATATGATCCTTTATTTTTGAAAACTCAAAAAAATAAGTCTTTGGAAAATGTTATTGGAAATGTTGAATCAAGAATTAAAACTAGACATTTTGTTTTAAAATTTTGTACAAATTCTGCCAGTGTAGCTGATTTTATTTCTGTTAATATTAAATATGCTATGAAAGATTATAATTGGGTAAATTCTATAAATAATGAACATGAATAGTTTGGTAGAAATAAATATGGAATCTAGTTGAGTTACCTAAAGATACAATGTCTATAGTAACTAAATGGATCTTTTAAAATAAATTGGATCAATATAGTAATATAGTTGGTAATAAAGAAACATTAGTTTTCCAATTTTATATTCAAGAATAGGGTATTGATTTTGAGGATTCATTTTCAATGGTTTCTGGATTATAATCCAATCAGATTTTATTATCTTTTGGATGTTTTAAAAATTTTATGCTTTTTCAAATGGAAGTAAAAGTGCATTTTTAAATGGTGTAATTTCATAATAGGTTTATGTTAAACAATCACATGGTTTTGAAAATAATTAATTTAAAAATCATGTTTTCAAAATTTCTAAAGATATTTATGTTCTTAATAAAGATCCTAGAGCTTGGTATGGAAGACCAACTAAATTTTTAATTCAAAATAATTTTTTTAAAGGTATGTTTGATCCAATTTTTTCCCTAAAAATTGTTTCAAATGATATATTGATTATACAGATTTATGTTGATGAAATAATTTTTGGTTCTACAAATTATAAACTAAGTAATTATTTTTCAAAATTAACGTAAAATGAATTTGATATGATCCTAATGGGGGAATCAAATTTTTTTATTGGTTTACAAATTAATCAAATAAAAAATGATATTTTCTTAAATCAACCCAAGTATGCCAAAGAACTTATTAAAGAGTTTGGACCGGATTCTTGTAAAACTATGAGAACCCCTATGAGAACAAACTCTAAAATGGATGCACATGAATCTGGAAAGTCTATATGTGACAGGTTTTATAGAGGCATTATAATAATTCTTCAGCACCAAACTGCTACTAGGCTAGATATTATGTTTGGTATTTGAATGTGTTCTAGTTATCTTTGTAACACCAAAGAAATCCATATTAAGGATATTAAAAGGGTAATTAGGTACATCAAAGGAACTATTAGTACTAGAATATTTATTATAATGTGAATTTATTTTATTTACTTTATTATTTTGATTCTGACAATATAGGTTGCAGAATTTCCTAGAAAACACTTCAGGTATGTGTCAATTTTTAGGAAAAAGTTTGATTTCAGGGAGTTCTAAAAAATAATAGTTAGGAACATGATCCACAACTGAGGCTGATTATGTAGCTAATGCAAGTTGTTAAACACAATGTATTTGGATAAAAACATTGTATAATTTAATATTAATTTTGATAAAATCACTATATGCTTTGAGAAAATTATTGTTATTTCAATTTCTAAAAATCCTATTCAATACTTAATAACTAAACACATTGATGTTAGATTTTATTTTCTTAGGGATCATATAAATAATGGTGACATATGTTTACAATTTATTCCAAAAGAGAAACAATTGTTGATATTATTACTTAACCATTGGATTCTATTAAATTTGATAAAATGAAGTTTTAATTAGGTATGATGGAAGCTTAAAATTTTGTTTAGTGACATTTATGTTTTTGATAAATCTATTCAGTATTTAAATTTCGATAAATCTATTAAATGTTTTATATATTACTTATGCAATTGGAAGTTATTTATTACACTATTATTACTTTTTATTAAGTAAAGATTTCTACTAGAACACAAAAACTATTTATTAATCTTTTAACGGTTCTGTATCTCATTTCTATATTCTACTTTTATTAATATATAATTATATCACAATGCTTAAAATTTTATATTTAAGAAATAATAGTTTACTTTCTAATACATTATATAAATGTAATATTTTACTTTTCTTCTGTCATTTTTAATGTACTTTTTGATAAATTTGAAAAAGAGGGAGACTGTTTTTTGCATATTCAACAATTTTATTTTAAGTTGATTGAAAATTTAATAAATATTATGTTTTTTAATTTACAAAAAGGGGATGATTTTTTATAATTGGGTATTATCCATTTTATATCCCTCTCTTTTTTTGATTAATTACAGCGGTATAAAATTTAATTAAATTCAATTTTTGTTGCAAAAATATTATTTATTGATATTTTTATTTTTTTCATTTTAAAAATTAAGGATTTATGTGCAAGAATCTTGAATAAAAACCTCACCCACAACATTAAGGGGACCGAGAGGTCTACGTGTTGGGTGGTGCAGCCTTTGAGACCCACATAGAGACTGTTTGAGCATAGTGCACACTACAAGCATGAATTCCCATTTATAAAGGCCCAAGAGTTCACTCTCATGAGTTCGGATTTGGTTTCCCACGAATGTCTATGTTGTGTTTTTGTTCTATAAAATCAACACCACATACTAGATTACATATGACTCTTTCAACAAGTTTTGGATTCAATGTGGGAAATGATTTTTAAACTGAGATCCAATCTGGCTGTCCAATATCCTATAGTTTCATTTCATCTATTGATCTATTAATCCTTCATCCATCCCAAATGATCATTTTTTGAACTCATGAATTCATTTTCATTTCCCACATGACTTCATTTTCCTCTAATCACAACTTCCTATATATAATACTGACCAAAAAATCCCTTTCTCTGGCATCGTTCTCTTCTTTAGATAGACATCGTCTGCTCCTGTGTCCCTTCTCTATCTCAATTTATTTTTTATTTATTCTATTCTTTATTTATTATTTACTCAAGATAAAAATTGTTCTAGTTCTTCATCTTCTTCTTGGTCCCCCAAATTTATAAGAGAATAGGTTTTCTTCAGTGTATTAATTCCTTCAACAAAGGTTTCACTCCTCTGATTACTTTCTTTTCATGTTTGTGCACTAATTTTTTCTTGTTGACTAACTTTTCTATTTCAAGATTTCTTTTTATCCACCCTCTACTTATCTTATTATTAATTCATATATTTAAAAGTATTGCCTATTTAAGTTTTTATTCTCTAGTGTTTCACCATTGGTTTTTACCAAAGTTGAGTGAATTGTGTCACAACTAGAAATATACCATAGGTGAGTAATTTTACTCACAATTAGAACCCAATGGAGAGTCTATGAATCCCTGCCGATAGAAAAATTGTGAGTAAATTTACTCACTGTTTCTCTTCAACAGTGCATATGTTTTTTCCACTGTCCATTTGTTTGTTTATTTTCATGTTGTAGATTCAGTTTATGTTTCTTTACTACAGTATACATTTGGCTGTAGAATGTTTTGAGCTGCTGCATGTGATCCTTTCCCTCCTTATGTGTGGAATTTATTTTTGTTTTTTAAATTATTTAGATTTTTGTTCTTATTTATATATAAGTTTCATATTCTTTTAATGAACAGTACTTATATGGTATTTTATTTCTTAAAAAAATGATAATAGATTTATTTTAATATTGCTTTGTTTTTTTCTTATGATTCATTGAAAAAAATGGGTTTTCTTTAATCATTTTCATATTCAATACATTGTCTAAAAATATTTTTAATAAGTCATTTTTGTAACCCAATGGTCAGACATGAGTCACTGTAGGAACCCAATGGAGTGCCATGAGTCACCATTGGACACCCAAAATTGAGTAATTTTTATTGTTATCATAGATCCATTTGATATTAATTTTCATGGAAATGATTTTAGTTTTATTTAATTCATTTTATTTTTTCTTAAAAAGGGAATGGTAGGTAATAATCTATTTTTCCATTATTGGACATTTCCAGCGGTGAGTAATGCCTCACCAGTCTCTATTTTCAATGGTTATTCATGTCTCACCATTAGTTAGAAATTTATTTTCAAAATTTTCATTTTCACAATTTTAGTTAATATTGTTAAAATAAATTAAATTGTTAAATGTTTATTATTTTATGTTGAAATACAATTGATTGTTTTTAAAAAAAAATTAATTGAATTATTTCTTCAGTAACATTTTCTCATGAAGATACAAATGATTTTTTTATAACTTTCTTCTTAATGTATAATTTTTAAAATTATATTATCATTTCAATTATTGTTCAATTTTGATTTAATTAATAAGAATTTTTATTAATATATTAAATATTATTTTGAATATTTCATGAATACCAAATTAGTATGATTGTGTTTTTTAGAGATACTTCCACAAAATGGATAAGGATATTATTATAATAATGCTTTAAAATAAAAAGTTTCATATATATATATTGAACAAGGACACATTCCTGTATATCTCTATTTTAATGTTTTGGGATATTCTTTCAAGGATAAAAACATATATGCCAAAGTAGATTTTTCATTTGACAAGGATTTGATAAAATTTCCTACTACTCTCAAATTTGATAAAGATACTAATTTAACTTCTATTTTTCTTCTATGATCACTAAGAATATTCATCACCTTCATCTTCTACCTTTGAGGTGATCAAAGAACATGGGATACCCTGGATTTTGTTATCTTCTTCTCAACTACCGTTTCATTTTTTTCCATTATTCCTCCAATGTAATTCATCTAATCACCTATTTTGTTCTCTAGAGTTCTTGTTTAAGATTTTCCCATCCAAAATATATCATTGGGTTATTCCTACCATTTAAAAGGAAGGTTGGGTTGCTCTTACCATACAAAAGGAATGTAGGTTGTGACTCCTTTATAAGTCATTGGTTATACCACTAGGCATGAAAAAAGTACGTCTGTATTTATATGTAATTGAGTTATCAATCCCATTCCAAAGTGAGGGTTTAGTGCATACCAATCTCCTCAATGATTAGAGGATATTAAAGATAAGAATAAGATCTTGGTGATCCAAACCTCTATAAAAATTTCCCCTGTTACCTATTTTATTTCTACTGAACCATTTAACACTGTTATATGAATATGATAAATTAATTTTTTTAATAATAAATAAAAAATGACCAGTAACCCCCTCTATAGTCATTATATTCATACCAAGGGAATTAACAAATAGACCATTTTGTGATGGATTTCATTACTTAGTTTTCTCAGTTAGTTCATTTGTCTCTTGATCTCATTATGAATGAATATCTAAAGGTTTGTAATTTTGAATTTGGTTTGAAGCCTGAGATTAGATCGATGATTATCCTCCTTTTATGACCAACTTATATTGAGATAATTAATAATGTGGTGATGGATATAGTAGGTTTGGCTGGGAGGATATGTCTTAGTGGGGTTTCTTCAATAGTAGGGGTAATATATTTCTTCCTCTTTCCAAAAGTGGAAGTGAGATGATCCTCATTGGGGTAGTGGTAGAGGTGCTCATCATTCATCAGGTTCAGTGCTAGTGGTTTATTTAATGTTTAATCATTTGAAAATATATCAGTGTGTAAATTTTGCACAAACTATTCCTAATTTCTCAAAGGATCGAAGGATGTTCCACCAGTGTGGTAGTCTGGTTTATATCCGACACTTATAGAAGAATTTCCTATAGGGGAGTGGAGTTGGTTCTTAATTTTATAAGGGATAACAAGTGAAATCAAATTCTTACAAGGGTGTATAATCTCAACCTCATTATAAAGGGGATTGTCATCTGGATAAGAGGAATCAAGGTGGAAATGAGTTTGAATTTCATTATATAGTGGATATGGCACCTGAGGACTCTGATTCCAAGATGAATACCATGAGAGGTATAGTGTTTATTACATCTTCTATGAAGTTTTATTTGTTTGATATTACTTCCCATTCCACTATCACATTAAGGTTTATTAATGATTTGGATATGTGAGAGGAGTTTATTTCATTTATGATGGATCTATCCACCCAATTGAGAAAGAAAAAGGATAAAGGATTTAAGTCCCCAAAGTGTCATGTTTTAATCACTAAAATAGTGGTTATGTGGAAATTATTAGTTTCAGACCTAAATATTTTTTATCTCATTATAGAAATGGATTGGATGATTAGTTTTAAAGATTAAATTGATTTTTATGACCATAGAGTATAGTTAATATTACCTGAAGAGAACACTAAAATTTTCCTAGGTGAGATGGACCCAAGGTCCAGGAGGGAAGGACCCATTTTTTATATGTATATCTGATTTATTTCAAGTTTTCTAGGCTTTTTATTAAATATTTATAGTAGAGTGCAGATGGATGAATTTCTGTGGTAGTGTAATGGTACCTAGAGTTGTTTCAAGATGATTTTAGTAGATTTCCTCCCTAGTGAGAGATTAATTTTACTATAGATATCCTCCTTGGGATGAGACTGATTTCTTTACCATCATACCAGATTGATAATACCAAGTTAAAAGAGTTTAAGTTTTAGTTGGAAGATCTTGAAAGCATGGGATTCATTCATCCAAGAATGTCACCATGGACATCACCAGTTCATTTTTCAAAATGGCAGATGAGAGTCCCTAAATTTACATAGATTATCATAAGATTAATATGGTGATAATTAAGAATAAATACCCATTAACAGGAATTGATTATCAATTTAACAAGATAATAGGATCCTAATATTTTTTGAAAATTAACTTGAGGTTGGGGTATCCCCAGTTGGATGTATAGGGAGAAAATATTCCTAAGACCTCCTTTAAGAGTTGATATAGATTTTTTAAGAAATTTTCCATGTTTTCTGGCATAAACAACCCTCATATGGTCTTTATGAATTTAATGAATCAAATATTCCATAATTTTTTGAATCCTTTATATCTATTTTTTGGACGATATCATAGTGTACTCTAAGATGTAGTAGTACCATAGGGTCTATCTAGTGGTTGTTTTGAGAACATTAAAGAAGAATCACCAATATAATAAGATTTATAAATTTTAGTCCTAGATCCATGATGTAATGTTTTTGGGTTATGTAATTTTGAAGAAAGTGATTTCAATAGACCCTAATAAGATCCAAGGGGTATTTTCTTGGGAGTGGCTCAATAATGGTTTGAGATCCTAAGATTTTTATTGAGTTTTTCTAGATATAATTGGAATTATTTTCAAGAATTCACATTATATAATTTTCCTTGAAAACTTTTACTAAAAAATGGTTGAAGTTTGAGTTGGGTGAGAAGTGATGGTGGTTTTTTGAGGAGTTATTGTTCTGGTTGACAATAACCCTAGTTTTGATTATTTTTTATATTGGGAAGGGATATGTAGTGTTTTTTTATGCCTCATGTATATGGATAGGGTGTGGGATGATGTAGGATGATCACATAGTGTACTATATCTCCTTACATATATCCCCACATGAAAATACTTACACCACCCATGAGTTGGAGTTGTCATCCATGATTTAAGCATTAATACAAAATGTTATTAAGCTTTAAGGTAGTGGTTTATAGTTTATTTGGATCATAAGACAAAAAAGTACATATTCACCAGAGGGACTTAAACCTAAAATGTATAGGTTATAAGGAATAAATTTAGACCTTTGATTTTGATATAGCCTATACCCATAGAAATGGGAACATGGTTATCAATTCCTTGAGAAAAATATTTATAACTAGGGTTGTGAAATTCTATGGATGAATGAGATATGATGTGTTTGTTTTCTAATATGAGTTTGAAAGTAGAAGAATATGGGGAGTGGATGTTCATGACCATTTTTCAAGTGACATATTCTCTTAATGATCTGTTTGGGAGTGATTAGGCATCTGTCCCTGACTAAAAATAGATAAGTAGAGTTTAAATGGTGGAGAGACACCGAGTAATCAGCCTTGATCTCCTGATGGTACCTTTTTATTTAGTAAGTAGTTGGTAGTTCCTTTGACCTTGATGAAAGAGGCATTGTATAAGGTGAATTATTCTATTTATTTTGTTCACCCCAAGTCTCCAAGATGTTTTACAATATGTTAATTTATTTTTAGTGGTCTAGGATGAGATAGCCATTTACTGATTTTATATCCTAATGTTTTATATACCAAAGGATGAAATCCAAGAAATAGATATAGGTCAGGTTACTACACCATATTCCCACTATGGTTTGAAATTTGGTTGTGATATATAATTATTTTATGATCAATATACACCAAAAACTTCATGGGAAGGATTATATATAGATGATTATAGATCAGTTGACTAAACCATCTCATTTTCTTCTCATTAAAGAGTCAATGAAGGTGGAAAAATATTTGGGACCTCTATGTCTGAGATATCATTAAGCTTTATGGAGTTCCACTAGACATAGTTTTCAATTGGGCTTACAATTTTATTTCTTATCTTTTAAAGGGTATATATAAATCCATGGGAACCTAACTAAATTTGATCACAATATATCATCCTTGGAAGGATGGTCAAACTGAGTCAACCATCCATATTATTAAGGATATAATTGAAACTCTTGTTCTTGACATATGATATTTATGGGAGAGGTGTATTTAATTGGATTATATTTCAAAAAACAACATTAATCAAGACTAAATTAATATGGACCCATTTGAATCATTTTATGGGAGGCTGTTTCGGTCCCCATTGTGCCTGGATGAGTTGTGTGAGTTTTCCTTGTAGGGACTGAGCCTAACCTAAAAGATTATAAAGAAAGTGTAGTTTATTCAAAAAAGTTTGTAAATAGCTTATAGTTACTATAAATCATATGATAATCATTTTTTTCACCCTTTAGAGTTTATATATGGTGATTAGGTGTTTATTCTAGAATCTATTTGATAGGTATATTATTTCTTGGGAAAGAATAAGAAGTTGACGCCATATTATATCATGATGTTTCTGATTATGGAGTATATTGGGATGTTTTCTAATCATATAGACTTTCCACTGCAGATAAAATTGATTCACAATGTTTTCCATATGTCTTTATTAAAGAAGTAACATCTAGGCCCATCTCATATGATATCATGGGAAGATTTAGAGGTGGAGATTGAAAATGTCATTGTTGAGTATCTAGTTCGTATCTTAGATTAACAAAAAAAGGTGCACCATGTAAAAGTAATCTTGTTTATTAGTAAGATTTGGATGTATTGTTTTGATAGCCATGATACTTCGGATCATGAAGCTATGGAAATGGAGCAATGAACTCACCTATTTTTTAATATGAAATATTGAAGAATTTTTGGGGGAAAAAGTGGCATGGTGGGGAAATTGTAACACCCTTCAAGTCATTGGACCAAATGGCCTGAAGGCCTTATTTTTTTATAGATAATCCCATATTTTAAGGGATGAAGGGGGACCCGTACAAGACCCATATGCCCATAGCCCAAGGCCCGACATGACCCGCAATACATGACCCGAAGGCCCAGAGGCATAACATGCCCATTACATGACCCGTAGGACCATACCACTAGAACTGCCCCTCCCTAGCGTCTTGCATCATTGATATCCTTAGCTCCCCAACTTGCATTGCTGATCGTATATCATTGCCCTGTACAAAGCTGCATGGTGCCTGGTCCCGATGGTGGCTGCCATACCCTCTCATTCTTCCAATCCAGTTAGCTCTGCATCTGGTGGTAGCTACTCCTGTTGCTCTGATCCTCTTCTAGGGCTTGTTCTTTGTGAACTGGGCTACTCCATGGTCTACGTGACCCAGAGGCCCTGTGGCCTGAAGGATTTTGATTAACCGAAGGCCCTGGAGACCCGAAGGCCCAAACCGGTGGCCCGAAGGCCCAAATCGAGTGAATAGTTCCAGATGCTACAGTACTGAATAGTAACTACTATAGTGACTGCTACATTGACTACTATAGTACCCAAAAATTCGCCTCCACCCAGTTTTGAGCCCGGGTCTCTTGGATGCCAAGCAAGAGCTCTTACCACTCGGGTATATGCTCATTGGCCTTCAAGTCATTGGTATATCTTATTTTGTAATTTATTTATTTACTTATAATTATAGTTATTGAGAGTTGGAGGCTAAAAATAATTATTTTAGAGGATTGGTCCTAGATACACAGTTGGCGCACAATTTGTAGTAATCACGAAACTTAGAGTGCAAGATGACTGTTGGGGGGAAATTGATATTTTTCACAATTTTTTCTTAGTTTTTCAAATAGTGCAGTGGTTTTCAGGAAACCATGAAATAGTTTTTTTGGAGGATGACAGATTATTCATGGTTGATAAAAAATTTATCAAACCACATGACTAAGTCATGCACCCTTATCCAACATATTAAAATGTGTGGTTTTATTATTTTTTCTTCATGTATTTTAAAAAAAATCACCTTATGTTCCTCCCCATTCACACTACAACCCTCCCATTGGCTTGGAGATCTTATACCTTTGATTTTATGTGGATTAACTTTCTTCATTTTGTGTTTTTATTTAGGTAATCATGATTTCTATTTAATTTCTCCTTTCTCCACCCTTCTTATTCTTTAATATTGTATTTCCATGGAGTGTTGGAACTTTATCATGCCATGTGGGATGAACCTAGGGTTCAAGGTGGATTCTTAATAGTATTTCATAGAGATTTAGGTATTTGATGACTATTACTTATTTTAGTTTTCATTAAAGGAAATGATTTTTAATCTAGTTACTTGGTAATCATCTCTACCTAAGTGTGTTTTCCCATATCCTAACTTTAGTTATTGATTTACTACGTTTCTTTCAAAAAATTTCCATTAAATTTAATTGATGATGGAGGTCTATCTATGTTTTATTTAAATTTTTAAGTGTGATGGATGTTTAATTATTTTAAATGTAATTTCCTAAAGAGTTGGTTGTGATTTATTCAAGATGCTTGATAAAATTATTCAAAGAGGTTTTATGGTTTGAAATGGATTTCTCTACGGGTATTTGAAAATATTTTCCATTGAGATTGATGTTTGACATATTATTGGAATGTGTTATTTGGTGTTTATATTGTTTATATGATTAGAAATGTATAGGCCATGGTAATACTTGGCTGTGTGGTTGGATTATAAAATTGAATCCATAGCATAAGTTCTGAATTAGATAGGGAATGTTACCCAAGTGGACTAAGAGAGACCATGGAAGCAATATAGGGCTCGAGGTGGATTGAGGGAACTCTCAAGATTATTGTTCTAAATTTTCTAGATAGCAAAAATTGTGTTATAATAACTCATATGAGACCCTAGTGGTTAGATCCCATGAAAGATATTTCTGGTTCCTTGTTTGACTTATATTCCCTTTATTTATTCCCAATCCACCTTTTTTGGATATATAATTATGGGTATGATTATTATTATTCCATGTTTAGATGGGATGATCTTATTTGTGCCATGTTACTTCACTATATTTATATTTGAGAAATTTTGATTCATTTTATGAAACAAGGTTTATTTTGAGGAAGACTAAAGGGGATTTTAAAGAAAAGTTTTTGAAGAAATTTTTCTAAACTATAATTTAAATGTATATTTATTTGTTTATATAGAAAAAAATTATATATTTATTATTGTATCCTATTGGTCCTTTTAATCACAACTTAAAGATGCCTTTGGGTGTATGCAGATAAGGATTTACTAGACACAGGTAAAGGTAAATACACTATACTCTTTGGTGGATCCTCTTGATTACCATTTTCCATTGTTGGTGTGGGATAGTAGAGTTGATGGTCTCATGGAGTTCAGGTTATGTGGATCATTTTGATATTTTTTATTGTTGGGAGGTTATGTGTTATCATCATCAATCTTGATCCCATATTTTGTTTTTATGTTGATATATGGATATTTTTTATATGTATTATAGATAAATTGTAAAATGATATTGCTCATGATATCTATTTTTGGTTATTGCTGCATATTTAATTTTTATATATCTTTAATTTTTTGAGACATATTACTTGATAGAGTGTATTACCAATTTATAAATAGGATATAGATGTTTTTAGAGGAATATATGGTTTTTTATTTGGATTTATAGGGTGAAATCATTACCATTGGGACTTATGTTGATACCATGGTTTTTTAATAGCTCATGGTGATTCAGAATGTCCTTTGGGTGTTATGATGAGTCAATTCAGGTGACCCCGGTCTGTTTTTTACACTTTCAACCTACATCCATGGGAGTACACTAGAAACTCTTAAAATTACCATAAGTAAAAAGTATTAAAAACACTATAGTTAATGAGACAATGTTGAAATTTTATTTGGTGTACAATACAATGATCAACAACAAAAGATGGTCCCACTTATCTTTTATAGAGATCCTCAACCATTAAATAGGTTATATTCCCATATCATAATTTGGGTTAGCCATCCCTTGAATTCACTATTCTTCTGAGGATTCCACCAACTCAACCATCATAGTTAGTAGATTTTTCACTACCCCCATTTGGTAAATTTAGATCTACCTATTCAACCCATTATAAGTACATGATATTTTGGTAAAAACATATACATGATGATGGTTACTTATATCACTACTCTGAAAAGGCTGAATAAAATTGCTAGGGTTTGAGATTTCAATGAGTAAAATTTGGAAACATGAAGAAATTTCACAATCCAAAAATCTACCACTTGAAGATTAATTCAAGTAATATTTTAGGCATTCTACAACACTTTAGAAAAACCACATCAACTTTCCAGTTACACACAATATCTCTTTCCTCCTTTCATTTAATTGAGTCCCACTAAGGGCCACCTTATCTTATCTTTCTCTAACACCTCTATGAACATGTTGGATGGTTTTTTCTTACCTAAAACCTTCTATAGCTCTAACATATTTTTCTATAGTAAATTTTAGATAAAATAGAATTCCAAGTGAATTTGATTCACTATTACATGAAATAAGGTATTTTTGGCATGGTGGATAGCACTTTGACTGTCATAACATAACATTCCTCCTTCTGAATATTTTCATAGATCCTTCACTAAGAGAATCAACTAGATTAACTCCTTTATAGATTTTTTAGTTGCAACATATTCAAATTCTATCATATAAAAAGCAACCATTATCTATATCCATGAAATCCAACTAACTGCTATTTTTACAAATGTAAATAGAAAAATCATTATGATTTTTTGAGAGTCATAATGAAATGTAATATTAAAATAAAAAAACCTTATAGAATATAATATTCACCAAAAAAATCCATATTTATCAATTATTTAATGTATTATATGATCCACTTCACACCTTTTCAATTATCCTCTCCAGGGTTAGACATGAAAGGTATTAATACTCCCATTACAAAGGAAATTTTTAGCCATGCATATATCATGGAATACAATAGGATTATGAAAGATAAAGCATACGACATGTTCTCCAGGTATTAGATCTAAAATTTCATTAAAGGTACTTATACCTTTGATGACTAGAAGTGTCTAAAAAGGGGGTTGATATATATTTATATTCAATAATCCTAAATTTATCTATGTTCTTCTAGATGTAGTATTTCTAGGATAATACTAGATTACCAAATTTGAAATCCCTCTATGTCATAATCCTTAATGTTTTCCTATCTTGTATAAGACCATTTATTTTAAATATTTCAGAAAAAATTCCCTTTAGCTCTTAAATCTATTGAATCTCTTAACCCACATGAAACATGACATCTACATAGAGTAACGGTAAAATAAAAGTACCATCACCATAGGCCTTCTTATAATAATGTGATCAATGTAAATCCTTGTGAAACTTTCTTCAATCATAAAATAATATAACTTCTAGATCCACTATCAAGGTGTCTTTATGAATCCATAAAGACATCACTTAAATTTACAAACAAAGCACTCATTTATATGGTCTTTCGATACCTTGGTATACATCATGTAAAAATACTCCGAATAACTATAAATAATGATAGCCTTAACATCCATCCTCTCCAAGTGTAAACTGTTGGAAGAAACAATGATTAAGATTATATGGATGGTAGGATTATTAAATACTAGTGAAAATATATCTTAAAAATTTATTTATACCATATATTTGAATCCTTTTACCAAAAAACATGCCTTATATCTTCTACTTTCATCAATTTCATAAAATAAATGATAAACCCATTTATTCTTAAGTGCTAATTTACCCACTAGATATTTAGTCCAATTCCACATTCTTTATAAATTTAAGGAACTCATTTCTTCCTCGGTAGATAACTCCCATTACTTTGAGTCACTGAGAATTGTTTCCTCTTTCGAGCATTCAAGTTCTCCAACATTTATTAGAATTAAGAAATTCCCATTAACCCTATACCACTATAATAGTCATCTGACTCTAGAAGATATTCTCAGAGAATTGTCAACATTTTCAAATACTTCAATTTCTAATGTTTGGACGTTTTGTGCTCCTAGAACAAATTGATCAGCTACCAGAGCTTTCTCTTGTTATTATTTAGTTCTGGATAATTTTATCACATCAATTGTTGGTTTAATTTCTAGTGATTTCATGAGAAAATAATGTATTTTAAATATTTTGTATATATTAGTTATTTCATCTAAATTTAATTATAGGTTACTAGTCGATATATTTCCCAAAATTCTTGATTTAGCTAAGTTCTTATCTTTCTATAAAATATTTTCATTAAATATTGATTCAAAATTCTGATTATTTTTTATTGATCATCATTCCACAGTCAAGTTCCAAATTATTTATTTCTATATACTTCATGGAAATATGATTTGGAATTTTCCTCCAAATTATCATTATCCTTTTCCTTAATAAGAGCATACATAATGAAACTAAAAACTTTGAGGTGTGAGACATTTAGTAACTTAGAAGACTATAGCTATTTCAATGGATTTTTCCCACTATAGTGGAAAGAGTTATATTAAATAAATATGTCTCTAGGATAATTTATTTCTATCCAATAGGCTTGGTCATTTCAGAGTATACACGCATGCATCTAGGATTCTTTATCAAAGCATAGTTCATCCTACATCAAAATTCATTTTGATTTGGAGTTCTAGGTACCATTATCTTGATATTGATCCTCTTATCCTAGCATAAGTTACACATATTTTTTATGTTTTACTCACTATCATTATTAAACCTAGGAAATATAAATTTATAGGCACTTTCCACCCCATAATGGATTTCCACTATATGATGGAATCAACAACATCATATTTATTTTTAAGTAAATAATCCCATGTCCTCCTTGTATCATCATCAACGGCGATGAAAAATTAATGTGATACTCTATGATATTGGATAGAGGAAGGTCCCTATACATCAGTCTGTATTAACTCTATCTTCTGATCTATTTGTATTAGACCATTAAATTTGAATGAAACCCTTTTTTCTTTCCAATTACATAACTCTAATAACTTATGATAGTTATATAACTGAGATTTAGAAAACTCTTCCTTGGTAGAAACTCAATTTTCTTCTCACTAAGTTGATCCATTCAACAATTCCTAACCTCAAGGTCTTTTGATGATGTAATTTTGGAAATTTTACCACCATCTAATCTTGTAGTTAGATATAGGGTCCTAAATTTTACTCCTCATACCACATTAATTAACTCTTAATTATCTCTTAATACCCCATTGGTTAAGTTAATATAATATCCTAAATCATCCCACTACCCCACAAATATGATATTTCCCCATATATTTGGAATGTTCCTTACACCCTTCTATCATAGGAAGAACCCATTATTTAATCTATGATATACATCTCCCCTCTCGGCCACTTCCAAATATTCATCATCTTCCAAACAAACATTCCTAAATATTCTAGACGCATATATTTTCATAAATCTATGATCAACCATTGAGTTGAAGGATGATCTAGTGTCAACCAACAAATAATACACCAGATCACTAATGCTGAGTATAAGGTCCCTACCATATTCTATTCAGTTAATAAACTATAAACTAATAGAATTTATTCTTCTATAACCTTATTTGAGACTTCTAAAATTCCTCTAGTGATGTCCTTTATTAGTATAATTCTAATAATTAAGTCATGGACCATTAAAATTTCCATGAATCTTATCCCTAGAGTTATATTCTAGTCATTTTTGATTCTTTACCTGAGGTGAGAATCACCTTCAATTAGTGCTAATAGAATGGTTGAATGATACTTGGAACTCTCTTATCTGGAGGTTTTTATTTATGATTAAGTTCTAGAAATCTTCAAAACCATATTATTCTTTCCATAGGAATTATTTACTATTGTACCCATTCCATTTTAAGATTTAGGTAAAGACAAAAGCAAAAATATTTTCCATTCATCATCTATAAAAGTCACTTTTATTACTATATGTTTACTTCTAATCATGTTAAAGGTGTTCACATGATCTTCCACTAAATTTCATTATGATAACCTCATTAAAAATAAATTCATAATCAAGAACACTTTTTTAAGGCTCTCTGTTTTTTATACATTTCTATCAAGGACTCCATAAGAACTATTGTGGTTTTCTTATACTAGATATTGAAGGGTACATTATGTGTCAATTTTATCCTCACAAAACCATTTTCCTATTCATAAAACTTTTCTCATGAAAATTCTATATCATGATGGATTTATCTCCACTCAAAGAAAGTTCAAAATCCTTATGGTTGAGATATTATTATATCTAAATATTCTAAAAACCATAGCTAGTTTCATTAAATTGAATGATCCAAACTTTGACTTATTTTGTTATTTATCTACCATTGATAGTATATCTAAGTGAAATTAATATAACTCTATTGAAATTGAGCAAATTTATCTAAGTTTCTAAGTGTTTCTAATCTTGAGTTGAAACCAATTTTTGGGAAGGATTCCAAAACATTACAGTCACAATATGGTTAAGCCTAAGCTAAACATAAATTCAAATCCACTAGTAGTCTAGCACTATGTAATTTCAAATAATGGTTCTTGCCATTATATCTTAGAGAACCAAAATTAGGAGGTGCACTACACACTAATCAAAGCTTCTAAGAAAAAATCTCCAAACACTCCAAATACAATTAAAAATGATCATAAATAATAAAATAAAATAAAAACACATGATTATGTTGTTCAGAATTTCATCCTATATCCATGGGAGAATACTTCAAACTATTAAAAGTTAATATAAGTAAAAAAGGATTATAAACAATGTAGCTAATGGGATAGTGTTTCAATTTTATTTTTTGTACCATACAATCATCAACCATAAAATATGGCCCCATACCTCTTTTATAGAGAACCTCAATCGGAAAAAGAATTACATTTCCATCCTAGAATCATGGTTAGTCATCTATTGACTTTACTATTATTCTAAAGCTTCCACCAACTCAACCACTATAACCAGAAGACTATTCACTACCCCCATTCAATAAACATAGACTATCCTACTCAACCCATATTAATTACATGATCATCCGGTAAACACACCCACATGATGAAGGTGATTTCTACCACTTCTATGATAAGGTTTAAGAGAACCACCAAATATATAACTCCTAGTGATTTAAGTCTAGTGACATGAATAATATTTAAAGTCTAATAGGTTTCAGTTACAATTTTGGTGATAATTATAGGGGATAACCTATCTTACATTGTACAAATTCTTTACTTTGAATCCACTTCTAATTTTGGGGAACCAATTAGGGTTATTGATAAAATTCCACCATATCAGGGTGGAGTTTTCCAGATATGAAGGAGATTTTTCATGCGATGGATATAGAATTGCCTAATATCATTTCTTGGAATTTCAGTTGATTTAAATTACCATATGATTTTATTTAATGTTTTCTCAAAAATTAAGTATAATTTATTATTGTATTGGATCTGGTTATTAAGAATTTCTCCTAGGATGGGGTCAAGAGGACTCTACAGACCTTTTATAGGTGGGTTTTCATGGTTTTTGTATGATGTGGTTGCTTAGTGAGTTATTCAATGATTATGACTAACTGTTTTAAATTTTAAAATTAATTAAATTTTTTTAATTAATTATAATTTGATTGTAATTAATTATTTTGGGAGTTTTTATAATGATATAGGGACTTTTATGGATGAGTGGGGGATGGTTGGTCTTGTACACGATTCATTAAGGATGGTCAAGCTAATTTGAAAGGTGGAATCTTCATTATTGAAGTATGTGATCCTTGAGAATACCCCTCTAGTATTATAAATTTTATTTATATGCATGGGATATGTGGTATCAACCATGAGGGAAATAAACTACTTAATTAAACTAAATTATGTCTTTTAAATTAAATGCTTTGATAGAACCAAATTCCAAGGGCCACAATGGACTCTTGTGCATTGGATTAATTCCTTGGTCACTGATGGTCGAGGTTGTGACTATAAATGAATACATTGTGACATACGTTCCCAAAGGCATGTGAGCCTAAATAGAGTAAATATAAAATAATATCCCTAATATACAAGACCATAGACACTTCCATATAATAGGTGTGTGTGGAACTAAGATGGGTGGCCTGAGTGGGACATGGTGAGACTTGGTATTCCATAAGACTTTGGGCTAGTGAGATGAGGATGGGGAAAGATTTCCCGACCTATTAGGATTTCATTAACTAGGTGGTTATCCCCTATAGAGATTGATAGAAATGTGAGATACAAGGAATGACCTAGGTTCACTTGGTAAGGGTATGAGATTCAATCTGTATCCCTTGTGTGATATTGGTACAAGACTACCTAAGAGGAAAATGAGGCCATTTGATGATTAAAATGAGCCTAGGGGATTTTATTCCCTATGTGTGATAGGTAATGACTTGAGATATGTGATTGAGACTAAGGATCTCAAGATAAGTGATAATTCTTGATGTGACCTAGGGGACTTTAGTGGGTTCCTCAAGGATATGTTGACTCTTGAGAGTAAGCATATGAGTAATTTGCAGTGATGATTGTAGGAGTAACCTTAAAACCGAAATCGATGTTGTGAGGCTGATGAAGCTATAATGATGATGATAGGTCATGCACTTAAGTGGAAAAACATAGACCTATGAGATAGGTTTGGGCCTATGGTTAACCCTTATAAGATATGTATTATGATACGATTCATGTGGGATTCAATAAAAACTAATATTTATTTAGTTTCATGTGTTTCCATTGAAATGTTCTTTGGATCCATACTTTTTTCATGACACTATGAGATGGATAGGAGGGACGTACTCCCCCTTGATGTTATATATGAGATGGATGGGAGGAAAAAAACATCCCTTTATATGATATATGAGACGAATAAGTTGGATGCAATGTACCACAAGGATATGTATATGTGGGATGATTTGGGAGGGACACACTACTACCTGATTGATTAGTATTCTGTGAGATATAATGGGAGGGATTCATTTCCCACCGACATGATGCATATGTGAGATGATTTAGGATGTACGAACTGCACCCAAGTGACCAGTATACTAGAGGATGCCTAGGACTTACTCTTAGAATCCAACCATTTCACCTGATGAGACTAGATTTCATTGGAATTTATCTCGTAATTGTACATAGGCCTGATATTGGTTGGAAAAATTGTGAGACATGCTCATAGACACTCTCACACTAGCCAAAGTAGGTTTTGGTCGATCATGGGTGTCATGTTAGAACTCAAAGATCAAAGATATTTATTTATTTATGCTTAAACATGGAATTTTATTATTTTTATAATCATATTGCTTGTGTACACTTCATATTTACTTGTAATTTATAACACCATGTTGGTGGTTCCCTACTGAGTTGTACTCACAACCATATTTGGAGTCCATGAAACTTAGGTACCCGAGCAGACTTTACTGATAATATATTTATATTGGGTAGAGTCTTGAAGTTTCATGATATAGTAGAATATCCCAGAAGGTATTTAGAAAATAGGATTGGGGTATAGATTGGGTATAAAATTGGATCCCCATGTACATTCACATTATTGATTTATTGTTTTATTATGATCGACCAAGTGGGTGATCATTCATTACACATTAGCATGACCATTCATCTATTTGACTAATTTCTTCTATAAATTAATTTGATATAACATGTTATGTTTTATTTTATTTCCATACACATATTTTTTATTTTCATGAATTTTATTTAGTTTATTTTTTTATTATCTCACACTATGATATGAGGGTATAGTCTCCCCACAATAAAAACCAAGACCTCCACTATTAGTTGGCAGCCTTTTGCATATATGGAATTTTTCTTGATGTCTCTTAGTAATATAATATAGTTACTATAGAGTGAAACATGGAATGGATGTTACAAAGTGGTATTAGAGATTTTATGTGACTAATATAACTAATTATATCAATGTTTTTTTACTTACTATTTGATGAGATGGTGGATGAGTGAAATAAGGATGTGTTGGAGCTTATAATGGATCTCAAATTGGTGTGTTGTGGACACCCTTTTTAATCGAAATTCTAGGTTTCTAGTGAAATGGGATTTCTATTTATGGTTTTTAATGCTATAGTAGTATGATTTCACACAGTGTAATGTAGATGGGTTTTGAAATTTATGATTTATTATATTTAATCTTTTGGACCATTTGTATGAGACTTTTGCTCATGATCATACTTGTTATATAGGATTAAAATAACATATACCTACCTGTGTGTGATTAATTTCACTCACGGTAAAGGGTTAAATTGTTTAAAGTGTCAAAAAAAATTATATGGAGTTTTTTCACATAAATTGGTGGTGAAATTTTACCCAGTTAGACTATAGTATATTTATTTTAATGACATGTCATGTGGATTTATGGTTATATATACATTAATTATGGATTTTTAGTCCCTTAATGTATTGCATGTGTAGGGACCCTTAGTGGGTTAGTACAAGAATTTGGTACCTGGTACTAGTTCTGGAAAGAAAATAGGTTCAATTATTTAAAGCATTGAAGAAAACCTATATGGTGTTATCCCATATAGCTTCTTATTGAAATTCTACTTAACCAAACCATATGAAATTAGTTATTCTACACAAATACTCTAAGAGAATGCTATTATAAATTTTTTTTGATGAATGAAATATTGATACTCAAGGGGGTGTCCCTTGTATATAGTGGAATGATGATGATTTTCCCAATATCGTAATTCTTCTGGGGGTAGTCTTCATATGTGGATTTGTGATGAGTATTAGTGACCTTTTAAGACGACGACAAGGAATTTTATGCCTGATATGTGTATATGAATATGTGAGACCCTAGGAAGGGTGCTAGGAATGTGAATTACCTTGGAATATTTGATATATGAATGGGGAGATTTTTCTTGTAGACTATGACCTATGCGAGGTATGATTTATGGGATAGGTGGGGGGTCCCAATTCCAATGAAAAAAAGGTCCAGATATTGATGGGCTCTGTGTTATTATTAAGATGGCCTATTCTATATGAGGGAAACCTGAGTTTGGGGCTATCTTGGGATTATGAGTACCTTAGACATGGGAATCACTGCTTGATTCTTTGATTATCAGATAATTTCATGGGAGGTTCTACCAGGTATATGGTATAGGCATGGTGTTGCCTTGGGTTTTTGTGATGAAAATCACTATAGTGATTTTGGTATTAAGGTTGGTTTTAGAGGATATGACCATTAGGTTTCTTGAACCTATTGGATTCGTGTGTGGATCTTGAAGATCTTGATAATCATGATCTTAAATGGTAGAATTTAGGATAGAGAGAGCATTGGAAATGCTTATGATTTTGAGATTAATTCTATTGGTGGGTGATTTTAAAGTAGAACATGGAAAATGAGAAGTTAATGAATTTAAATAGGATCATCGAGGGTGATTTTGGTTGGATGAGACTGACTTGAATGATGATCATAGTAATTGGTTTAAGTGTGTGAGCCCAGTTTAGGTGACATATAGCTTATGCAAGCATGAATTTGGTTATGCTATTGGGTAGTGCGAGAGTATAAACCTATTGGTATTTGATGAGATAAAGAAAATTCATGATGATTATGAACAATTCCATTTTTATGTGTTATTGAGTGGCTATGTGTGAGATGAGGACTGGGGAAATCAATGAATCCTTATAGGCATAATTTTCCAAGGGTTTTGATAGAATGGGAAGTGTAACTTTGTAGTAAGAGGTGATATGGGATATGGATTTGGGTTCCATGATATAGTTAATCTAAGGTTATTCTTGGGCCCATATTATCAAGGAGGATTGATAACAGAATGCTTATGGGATTCTAACCCATATTTTTTGGGAATAAGTGGTGTTTGCTTTGTAATGACAATGACATCATGGGTGTTGTGGTGTCCGGTATTGATATTCTGGATGAGAACGACGTGGGAGGAGCAACACCCATATGATGATAAAACCAATTGAGGTTATGCTCAAGGAGTTGTGTAATGAAATATATATAGTGGGGAGTGAACCATTTTCCATTAGAGGGTGTGAGCTTCTTGATAAATGAAAATTTGGCGAGTGATGAGGATAAAATTCCTAGTGAGTTGAGAATGGGTATTGATTAGTGTTTCATGTTGGTGATAAGGTATGATATAAATGGTCATGTCTAGTCATTACAAATAATAATTTAAGGAACATGGGTTGAAGATGTGTGGCCCCATGTGGGTAGGGTTTTTGATGTGATGAGATCAGTTTCGGACATTCGAGGTAGTGTTGGGAATTAGGTGAGAAGATAAATATCATTATATCTAGTTCAATAAACAACACTAGATTTTAGTTTCTGATGTAGTGTTGGATGAAGTCTAGGAATTGAAATCAGGCTTAGTATGGGGTTGATGTTATCCGAGGGTGTGTTGGATCGATGGTGTGATAATGCTTGAGGTGGTAGAATTATTATAAGGCCCCAGCCTTAAACCTTACATAATCTTGAGTTATTAAAAGATTACACCTTGAGGATCTTTTCAGGTTTAGAGTTTTAGAGAATTAGATCATAAAACATGCATTACATTCCACATTTAAACAAAGTGGTTACATAAAAGATAGTATTCATTTTTCCGATCAATGGAAACATATTTAAAATAAAACATGGATTCTTTATTGACACTTCCTTGACACTATCAACATATCATGTACCTTTCCCTTGACCTGTGAAAAACATTTCAAAAACTTGGGATGAGCAAAAAAAGCTCAGTAAGGGATATAAAAATATGGAAAGGAAACATGGGTACATATATACATAAGAATGAAATCATAATTTACCCATAAAACATAAGCACTTTAACATACCTCATCAAATCATGAATAAATCATAGAAATCATAAGACATAAAGGTAACTTGAGGAATTTATAACATTCTTACGTAGAGAGTAACCCTCTTGGTTACGTTTGGAATACCCATCACAGTATATTCCCTAAATCTCTTCGGAGAAACCTTAACGTTTCACTCCTTCGCATTACCCAATGCATTGGAGAGCTATATCAGGCTCACCCGCCCTTAGTTTATCACGGAACCACCCGTCTTCATAATAATGCCCAAGAACCTCAACATAATCGTATCACATAAAACATACATAAAGGAAACATAACATTTCCACATTTAAATCACAAGATATCAATACAACACATTTATATAAAAACATTATGAAAACCATTTTCAATACCAAAATAAAAGAAAAGTAAAACATGGTATTTATTTTTCTTTTAAAAAAAGGTATGGCTTGTAGAGAAAGCCGAAACTCAAATAATGGTCACAGTGGCGGAGAAGTCATTGTTGCCGCATACGTACGAAAAAAACATTCCCTTTTTTTGTTTAATAAATGCTTTGTATAAAAAATATTCCTTTTGAATAAACGTAAAAGTAAAAGGGGTTTATACACTGTATAAAAGAAGGTTGTGTATAAAACAAAATATGCCTCAATGAAAGGATATTGAGACGAAATCCCATACCTCGGGTCCGACTTAACTCGGTCGTTATTTAATCTCCTGAATAATAAACTTGAGTTAATTTATACTTGTTTAAGAACCTTTTTCATGTTCATTATTCCTTTTATATCACTTATTTCCATATCATGAACACTATGTAATTATTTAAGTTAATAACGGTCGTTTTAACGATCATTGGTACTTGAGTAAAAAATAAACCCTTTATAATTACAAGTTGTTCATGTATCCATTATATCCAGAATGGTATTCATGATGTAGATATCATATATATCAAATATATCCAGTAAATTCATGCATTTATAATATTACATAACATTTAGAGGTAAGAAATGAAATGCACCATTCATGGAGATGGTAAGCCGTACGTACGCATGAACGCTGCTTCCATTTCTATTTCGTATTTTATGAAATGGAATCATAATGACATAAAGGTATATTATAATTCCATGGTAATATCATATATAATATCATAACTCCATCCTTTATACGTCCCACATATGGTATTAACGAATCAAATCACTTTGAGGGGGCGGTAGTCCGTACTTCCTTAAATGAAGATATCGCGTTTACCCATAATGGAAACCATAAAGGTATGCCCAAAATGAAAAATAAATAAGCTTAAGGAAATCATAAACATATCATACAACATATATAAATATAGTGTCATCTTAATGGCCACCTTTGAAGGTGTTAAAAGAATGCTGAACAATCATCGTTTCAGGAGGCAGAAATTCTCCACCCACGGAAACAGTATGTTCTTTTACCATTAGATGTAGGTGTGTGTAAGTGGAGCTTGAATCATTCTTATAAAAACATCCTTGTATATGGATGATACTGGTGTTTTTACAAAAGAAATGAATAAAAAGATTTTAGGGGGTTGAGAAGCAAAATAAAACAAAAAACACAAGTGAAGACATTACCTTAAAATCGGGTAACTCCCTTTGGTTTGAGCTCAAAGGCTTCCTTGGGAAGAATTATGCCCAATGTGAGGCTTCAAGGAGTAATAGAGGGAAGTGGAGAGACAAAATGGGCAGGGGTTGGCCGTGCCAAAGTATTTGGAAGTGTGGATAAGGAGGTAGAGGTGGGGGCCTTTTATAAGAGGAGAGGAGGGGCACTCTTGGAAAGTAAAGAAATGTTACTTTATTTTAAAATGAGTTTCAGATTCAAAAGGTCCCAAATTGATATAATTCGAGGTTAAGGTGATAAGGGTTCGAAATACACCCATCCAATAGGTTTTTTACATGTGTAGGTCATATATTTTACATTATCTTTTCATTTTATTTAAACACTTTTTTAATGAGGTAATCGCTGCATCATCATGATGTCATAAATAATTTAATTTATTTAATGTCTAAAAATTATAAAAAATATCATGATTTAGGAAATCTTTTTATATTTCTAACGAATATTTATATTAAAAAACATGAATTGTATAACCCCACTTAAAAATTATTTTAGTAAAACAACTCATGTTTGTGTCATTTTAATTTTAACAATAAATAAAAAGTTATTTATGTCATTTCCCAACCAAAGTGGCTCCATGTGGTCCCCAAGTTGACCCATGGATTGTATTGGTCGTACATGACACATCCAATAAGGGTAGGACATGTGTCTAGCTCATCTCATATTATTAAAACATTATTTTTACCTTAAACTACACTAATTACCTTTAATCGCGATTAAGAACTTAAAAGTTACTATTCCCCAAAAAATTATTTTAATCTCATTGAACCAAATTTTACTTCTTAATGGCAACCATGTATGTCATATTTTTGAAAATAAAATCACAGAAGTGGCAAAGTATCATTTAAACGAAAAATCAGTTTCTTTAACTACTACTTAGTGGTTTCACTATTCATCAAAAATTGAAGTTTTTCAGAAAAATACCAAAACTTCACCCTAAGATATATTTGATATTCTGAATTCAAAAATGATTTCTATTTTACAAAATTCAAAACATATAAGTCGCATTAATTAATTTAATAATTAATTCCCGCTGTCATGACAAATAGCGTGTTTTTATGAAACAATAAGTATCAAAAGATTGACACCAGTTTAAGTCCAATTTCAAAGTGAAATTGATTCCAATGACCACCATTGGATTAAATGGTAAAAATATATTCTAATTTCACTTCAAAACCAATTCAAAATATAATCTAATCATATAAATAAATTATATTAAAAAGAGGTTTTTAATTAAAATACAACATTTTTCACTATTCATTAAAAAATGAACTTTATCGGAAAAATACCAAAAATTCACAAAAAGTAATTTTGATGTCCCAATCATAAAGAATAAGTTTATTTTGACAAATATAGCTTATAAAATTGTCAAAAGATAGATTTAAAAATGGTCTACCATCAAAAGGCAGTAAAACAATCTTTTAAAAATATTAGTGTATTCCATGCTTAAGATTGGATTTATTCTCATTTTAAGCCTCTAAAACACTATCTAATTCACTAATAGACATAGATAAAAATATATGTTATTAATTATTTACTTGGGATGTTACATCCTTCCCCCCTTTAGAAAATTGTGTCCTCACAATTTATTTACTTATCGAATAAATGGGGGTACTTATCCCTCATTGCATTTTCAGATTCCCATGTTGCCTCTTCCATCATGTGGTTTTTACACAAAACCTTTACCTAATTAATCACCTTATTCAGTAACAATTGCTCCCTATGTTCAAGAATCTGGACTAGTTGTTCCTCATAAGACAGGTTCTCTTCCTGCTGAACTACCTCTGGACTCAAAACATGAGATGGATCTGGCATGTACTTTCTCAGCATCGAAACATGAAAAACGTTGTGTACCTGATATAAACTTGGAGGTAAAGCCACCCGGTATGCAACTGATCCAACTCTCTCCAGAATTTCATGTGGTCCAATGAACCTTTGACTCAGCTTTCCTTTCTTACCAAATCACATCACACTTTTCCATGGTGTGACTTTGAGAAAAACATGATCACCTACCTCAAAAGATAGATCCTTCCTCCTGTTGTCCGCATAACTCTTCTGCCTCCTCTGAGCTGTTCTTATGTGTTTCTGTATCAGTTGAACTTTTTATGCCAACTCTTCTACCAATTCTGGTCTCATCAGCTTTCTTTCACCCACTTCATCCCAAAAAGCTGGAGTTCGACACTGCTTCCCATATAACGTCTCAAATGGTGACATCTGTATACTGGAATGAAAACTGTTATTTTATGAAAATTCAACCAAAGAAAGATGTTTGTCCCAACTTCCCTAATACTCCATAGATAAAGAACATAGAATATCCTCAAAATTCTGAATTGTTCGTTCTGACTGCCAATCTGATTGAGGATGAAAAGCTGTACTAAAATTTAATTCAGTACCCAACAACTTCTGAAAACCTTTCCAAAAGTTAGAAGTGAACCTATGATCATAGTCAGATACAATGGAGAGGGGAACTCCATGTAACCTGACTATCTCTTTAAGATACAAATGGGAAAGTTGATCCAGGGAAAAAGTATCTCGTATAGCAAGGAATTGAGAATATTTAGTCAAGCGATCAACAATAACCCAGATTTCATTATTACCTCGAGGGGTCTTCAGCAATCCCACAACGAAGTCCATGGATATATTCTCCCATTTCTATTTTGGTACTAGTAAAGGCTGAAGCATACCTTTCAGTAACTGCTACTCTTCTTTAACCTGTTGACATGTCAAACACTTCACAGTAAAATCAGAAATATCTCTTTTCATTCCATCCCACCAGTAATACTCCTGCAGATCTCTGTACATCTTAGTACTGCCAGGATGAACTGAAAACGGAGAACTATGAGATTCATATAACAACTCTCTCTTCAACTGTGAATCACAAGGCACACAAAATCTCTTCCCAAATCTCAAAACGCAATCATTATCAATGTAGAATTCAGGAAACTTACCCTTCTGAAACAGATCTACCTTTTTCTACGACTCACTATCTTCCCTCTGTGCTTGCTTAATTCTGTATGATAGGGATGATCTCACTGATACCTGAAACAAAACAGAAGAACTTCCTGCACCAACAACTTCCATGCCAAATCTCATCAAATCCTTAACCAAAGGATCACGTTCCAAATGCAACATTGTTAATGACGCATTACTTTTTTGACTCAAATCATCAGCCACTTTATTTACTTTTCCCAGATGGTAATGAATTGTACAATCATAATCCTTGATTAATTCCAGCCATCTCCTCTATCTCATGTTCAATTATTTCTGAGTGAATATATACTTTAAACTTTTAAGATCAGTATATATTTCAAACTTTACTCCATACAAATGATGCCTCCAAATTTTTAAAGCAAAAACAACAGCAGCTAATTACAAATCATGTATAGGGTAATTTACCTCATGAGTTTTCAACTGACGTGAAGCATAAGCAATTAACTGACCATTCTTCATAAGGACACAACCAAGTCCCTTCAACGAAGCATCATTGTATATAACAAACTCACCATTCCTAGAAGGAAGTGCCAAAACTGAAGCATTCACCAATCTTCTTTTCAACTCCTAAAAACAATCATCACATTCTTTTGTCCAGATAAACTTAACACCCTTCCAAGTTATCTTAGTCATTGGACTAGATAATCGTAAACAAATTTCAACAAAACTTTGGTAGTAACCTTCCAAACCAAGAAAACTACGGATCTCAGTTATATTTGTGGGTCTTGGACATTCTTCAACAACTTTTGTTTTATAAGGATCAACAGTTATGTGATTTTTTGAAACAATGTGACCAAGGAATTAAATTTGTTGTAACCAAAACTCACACTTGCTGAATTTTCCATATAGTTTCTTTTCTTTTAAGGTTTGAAAAATAAAACTTAAATGTCTTTCATGATCCTCTTTAATTTTAGAAAACACCAAAATATCATCAATAAAAAAAACCAACACTTATCACCTAATTCAACTGAGCCATCACTACAACAAACTGTTTAGTTCTGATTCTGACCATCTCATGATACTGATTTAAAAGGTCATTTCCCTCTGTATGCCTTCCCAGAAAATCTGTTCTGTTTCCTCTATGAAAAACCATTCTTAACACAGAAATATCTCAGGAGAAGCAACATGGTAATCTTCAAATGCTATATCATTTCAATCATACCATAAATTAATTTATAATTTAACAATTTTTTAACTCCTAAAGTTGTCTAAACCGACCTCTGATACCAACTATAAGGCCCCAACCTTAAACCTTACTTAATTTTGAGTTATTACAATATTACACCTTGAGGATATTTTCAGGTTTAGAGTTTTAGAGAATTAGATCATAAAACATGCATTACATTCCACATTTAAACAAAGTGGTTACATAAAAGATAGTAATCATTTTTCCCATCAATGGAAACATATTTAAAATAAAACATGGATTCTTTCTTGACACTTCCTTGACACTATCATCATATCATGTACCTTTCCCTTGACCTGTGAAAAAAATTTCAAAAACTTGGGATGAGCATAAAAAGCTCAGTAAGGGATATAAAAATATGGAAAGGAAAAATGGGTATATATATACATAAGAATGAAATCATAATTTACCCATAAAACATAAGCACTTTAACATACCTCATCAAATCATGAATAAATCATAGAAATCATAAGACATAAAGGTAACTTGAAGCATTCATAACATTCTTACGTAGGGAGTAACCCTCTTGGTTACGTTTGGAAAACCCATCACAGTATATTACCTAAATCTCTTCGGAGAAACCTTAATGTTTCACTCCTTCATGTTACCCAATGCATTGGAGATCTATATCGGGCTCACCCGCCCTTAGTTTATCACGGAACCACCCGTCTTCATAATAATGGCCAAGAACCTCAACATAATCATAACACATAAAACATGCATAAAGAAAACATAACATTTCCACCTTTCAATCACAAGATATCAATAAACCACATTGATATAAAAAAATTATGAAAACCATTTTCAATAACAAAATAAAATAAAAGTAAAACATGGTATTTATTTTTCTTTTAAAAAAGGGTATGGCTTGTAGAGGAAGCCAAAACTCAAATAATGGTCACGGCGGCAGAGAAGTCGTTGTCGCCGCATACGTATGATAAAAACATTCCCTTTAGTTGTTTAGTAAACGCTTCATATAAAAAATATTCCTTTTGAATAAATGTAAAAGTAAAAGGGGATTATATACCGTATCAAAGAAGGTTGTGTATAAAACAAAATATGCCTCAATGAAAGGAGATTGAGACGAAGTACCATACCTCGGGTCCGACTTGACTCGGTCGTTCTTTAATCTCCTGAATAATAAACTTGAGTTAATTTGTACTTGTTTAAGACCATTTTTCAAGTTCATTATTCCTTTTATATCACTTATTTCCATGTCATGAACACTATGTAATTATTTAAGTTAATAACAGTCGTTTTAACGATCATTGGTACTTGAGTAAAAAATAAACCCTTTATAATTACAAGTTGTTCATGTATCCATTATATCCAGAATTTTATTCATGATTTAGATATCATATATATCATATATATCTAGTACATTCATGCATTTATAATATTACATAACATTTAGAGTTAAGAAATGAAATGCACCGTTCATGGAGACGGTAAACTGTACGTACGCATGAACACCGCTTCCATTTCTATTTCATATTTTATGAAATGGAATCATAATGATATAAAGGTATATTATAATTCCATTGTAATATCATATATAATATCATAACTCCATCCTTTATATGTCCCACATATGGTATTAACGAATCAAATCACTTTGAGGGGGCGGTAGTCCGCACTTCCTTAAATGAAGATATCGCGTTTACCCATAATGGAAACCATAAAGTTATGCACAAAATAAAAAATACAGAATCTTAAGGTAATCATAAAAATATTATACATCATATATAAATATAGTTTCATCTTAATGGCCACCTTTGAATGTGTTAAAATAATATTGAACAATCATCGTTTCGGGAGGCAGAAATTTTCCATCCATGGAAACAGTATGTTCTTTAACCATTAGATGTAGGTGTGTGTAAGTGTAGCTTGAATCATTCTTATAACAACATCCTAGAATATGGAAGATACTGGTGTTATTAGAAATGAATTTAATAAAAAGAGTTTAGGGGGTTGGAGAAGCAAAATAAAACTAAAGAACACAAGTGAAGACATTACCTTAAAATTGGGTAACTCCCTTTGGTTTGAGCTCAAAGGCTTCCTTGGGAAGACTTCTGCCAAAATTGAGGATTCAATGAGTAAGAGAGGGAAGTAGAAAGACAAAATGGGCAGGGGTTGGCCGAGCCAAAGGCTTTGGATGTGTGGGTAAGGAGGTAGAGGTGGGGTCCTTTTATAAGAGGAGAGGTGGGGCACTCTTGGAATGTAAAGAAATGTTACTTTATTTTAAAATGATTTTCGGATTGAAAAGGTCCAACATTGATATAATTCTAGGGTATGGTGATAAGGGTTTTAAATCCACCCATCCAATAGGTTTTGGACATGTGTAGGTCATAGATTTTACATTATCTTTTCATTTTATTTAAATCCTTTATTAATGAGGTAATCACTGCATCATCATGATGTCATAAATAATTTAATTTATTTAATGTCTAAAAATTATAAAAAATATCATGATTTCGGAAAATTTTTTATCTTTCTAATGAATATTTATAGTCAAAAATCCGACTTGTATAACCCCATTTAAAAATTATTTTAGTAAAACAACTAATGTTTGTGTCATTTTAATTTTAACATTAAATAAAAAGTTATTTATGTCATTTCCCAACCAAAGTGGCTCCATGGGGTCCCCAAGTTGACCCATGGCTTGTCTTGGTCGGCCATGACACATCCAATAAGGTTAGGACATGTTTCTATCTCATCTCATATTATTAAAACATTATTTTTACCTTAAACTACACTAATTACCTCTAATTGCGATTAAGAACTTAAAAGTTACTATTCACCAAAAAATTATTTTAATCTCATTGAACCACATTTTACTTCTTAATGAAAACCATGTATGTCGGATTTTTGAAAATCAAATCACAGAAGTGGAAAAGTATCATTTAAATGAAAAATCAGTTTCTTTAACTACCACTTAGTGGTTTCACTATTCATCAAAATTGAAGTTTTTTAGAAAAATACCAAAACATCACCCTAAGGTATATTTGATATTCTGAATTCAAAAATGATGTCTATTTTAAAAAATTCAAAACATATAAGTTTCATTAATTAATTTAATAATAAATTCCCACTGTCATGACAAATAGCGTGTCTTTATGAAACAATAAGTATCAAAAGATTGACACCAGTTTAAGTCCAATTTCAAAGTGAAATTGATTCCAATGACCACCATTGGATTAAATGGTAAAAAAATATTCTAATTTCACTTAAAAACAAATTCAAAAGATAATCTAATCATATAAATAAATTAGATTAAAAATAGGTTTTGAATTAAAATACAACATTTTCACTATTCATTAAAAAATGAACTTTATTGAAAAAATACCAAAAATTCACAGAAAGTAAATTTTGATGTACCAATAATAAAGAATAAGTTTATTTTGAAAAAACATAGCTTATAAAATTGTCAAAAGATATATTTAAAAATGGGTTTCCTTCAAAAGGCAGTAAAACAATCTTTTAAAAATATTAGTGTATTCCATGCTTAAGATTGGATTTATTATCATTTTAAGCCTCTAAAACACTATCTAATTCACTAATAGACATAGATAAAAATATCTATTATTAAATACTTACTTGGGATGTTACAATTATGGTAGGTTTGGTTAGTCAAGGATACAGCCATGTAATTGGAACATGTAATTACACTAAATGTTAGGTTTAGACACTGGTGGGGGTGTTTATAATGGTCATGTGATGCCTCCAATAGTTAAATTATCATGATTGGGTAATGGTGATAGCATCTTAGTGGTAATAGTTGAGTGTTTTTTATAATAGTTGGTCAGATAAGTGCTGACCAATGTTTTTCAGGTGTAGTTGGTTATGATGATATGGAAGCTACACTAAGTGTGTTATTATACTATGATAAATGCATTTTAGTAGGTGATTTTTGTGTGGGGGAACGGTGGCTCGGAATCAGAAATTATAAGGAACATGGTGGAGAGAACCATAAGTTAGGTGATGAATTTATTTATGACACAATCTTGTATTTAGATAGAGAGGATAAGGTAAGCACTATCATAATGTTTTGGTGATGGTTTCGATTGGTGAAATAGTTTTTAAGGAAAAATATACCTCATATTTGTAGTTGTGTAGTGGTATCTTATTAAAAGTTTTAGAGTATAACATGGTGAATTGGGACTTAATTGATGGACATGATAGTTTGGCGTTAATCATTGAAAGTAAAATGAGGCTTCTCAATGTTGAGAAGTCTTATCATGGTGAGGTTGTAAATCCCAAGGTCCTTTTCAGGTTGTAAATTATAGAAGAAATTTAATTTTCTGGTTTCCAAAGTGGATTTTATTTGAGAACTAGTATTCAAATAGATATTTTGATGCTTTTAGTGTCACAAGGATATTTTTTTCCATGAGTATCAAGATTCAAGAGGTTTTTGGGTACACGAGTGAGTACCTGGGAGAGCATGTGGCTCCCTTTTGATTTTCCCTATGTGAAACGATTGGTGAAATTCCATGGATTGGAATTTTGATGTTCATAGTGGTTCTTGGGGGGTTTTCCAATCTGAAATGGACAAGAAAAATTTACATGGATTATCATGTTACTATACATGGTGTGTGGTGCTTCGTGGATGGAAACAGGGAAGCCCATGCAGTCACACCATGGTCTTATGATTTTCTATGGGTGTGGTATGGTAATGTGATTTCAGTCAGAAACATTAAACAATGGAAGAACCACATCACATAGATGAGTGTGTAGGTAACCTTAGGGGATATTAGGGAATCCACAATGGCATATTGGAGTCATTTTTTTTACTTTTTTTGTGTGTAAAATTTCAGATGGTTTTACCCTTTTCCCCTTAGATCATTTAAGGTTCTTGGTCCCATTTTCTTCCTCCATTGTCCATGACGAACCAAGGGATCCCCCCTTCATTTACTTGATCCACATTGATTATGTGTTGGTTTTTAATACCATTTTTTTGACGATTTATGGTGATAAATTATATTCCATACCCCCTCATTATTCCCTTTGTCTCTTCTAATTTTGGGAAAATAGTTTAGGATTCTTGTGATGATTCCACCAGAGCACGATGTAATCATCCTGATATGATACTAATTTTTTATTTAATGTATAGAGGATGACCTCAGGGGGTTAAATCATTAAATTTTTTGGTGTTTTAGTTTATGTAAATCTCAATAGGATTTTATTTAACATTTTCCCTAAATTAAGTGAACTTTATTATTCTATTGGGGCTAATAGTAATGGATTTTTCTCAAGATGGTGTAGAGATGATGATTTGGACCTTTTGTGTGTTGTTGGTCATGTTTTTGGTGTGGTGAGGTTTCTCTATGGGTTATTAAACTATCATTCAAAATTTATTTAAATTAAAAATTAATTTCAACTATTTAATGAATTATAATTTTATTATATCTAATTAATTTAGTTGTTTTGCCATGAGATAAGTCCTTGTTTGGATAGGTGATGGCCAGTTTGTCTTGGATGGGCTTTGATGACGATGAATGTGTTGCTTTAAATAGTGGTAAATCCATTATTGAATTAGGTGGTCCTTGAGAATATCCCTTTAATATTATGTATTTTATTTATATTCATGTGAAATGGGGTCTTTCCACTAAGGGTGATCGACATCTTACTTAAAATGATTTTTTTATTTTAAATGAAATACCTGGATTTGAAAAAGTAATAAGGTCAATGATGGACTATTGTGCACTGGCTTAATTCCCCAGCCTCCAATGACCGAGTTCATGACTATAGATGAATACCATATGTCATATCCAAAATTATTGAGAACCTAAATAGAGAAAACATTACATAGTGTCCCTAGTATAAGATCCCTACGAAACATCCTTGTAAGAGGAGTGCATGAAATTAATATGGATGGATTTAGTGTGTGATGGAGACACTTGAGATTCCTTAATCCTATAGGATAGTGTGACGATAATGGTGTGTGAATTCCTCTCCTAATATAATGTGGTGACCCTATGTGTGTATCTTCTGTGGAGATTTGTGGATAGGTTTTGTGTGATGGACGACCTAGGGTGACTTTGTAATGGGATGGGATTGAGGATATATTCCTTATATGATATTGGGTTGAGACTACCTATGAGGAAAATGAGGCCATGTGATGATTACAGTAAGCCCAAGGGACATTATGCCCTCAAAGTGATGGGTGTTGTCCAGAGAGATGAGACTGAAACCAAGGTGCCCAAGTGAGGTGTCTATGATTGATGTGACCTAGGGGACTTCTATAGGCGCCCCTCGATATTTTTTATCATTGAGAGGGTGTGTGTGGGTAATGAGTAGTGATGATTTTGGGTGTCACTTCAGAATTCGAATTATTGTTTTGATCCTGATGCGATTATAGTGATGATGATAGAATATGCACTTGAAATGATGACCTCAGACTTGTGAGACAGGTTTGGGTAGATGACTAACCCTTATGAGATATATATTATGATATAATTTAGGTGGGACACAATACCCATCGAGATGTAATGAGATACATGGGATGACTTGAACACACTCTTTTAATAAGAATTTTATGCCTACTACTATGAGATGAAAGAGAAGGATTCACTACCCATTGATGTGATATATGTGATAGAAGGGAGGGAAGAATTACAACAAAATATGATACATGATATAGATAGGTGGGAAACACTTAAACTATAGTGACCCAAGATTGACGTACATGGACATTATATTTCTTTTCCAGAATAATTAATACATTACAAAAATATATACCCAAAGACCGTATTAGTTTATTGCCTTTGGAAACGAGGAACATAATCTTCTAACCTGGTGAAAGATCATCAACATCTCCCATAAAGATCTTCCCCATTGGTTTTCCTACCTAAAACTTCTCTTTATATCCTGGATAAAATAAAACATAAAAATGGTGAGATCAAATGCTCAGTAATGGTAAACATGGATAACATAAAACAAACCATAAAAATAAGAATTTAATAACATGAACAAAAAGTTTAAACATCAAAATCTTGAGTCATGAAACGAATCTTGGCATTACATGATGAATAGATTATAAAGGCACATTAACCATGATAGAATAACATGGACATAAAACATGGAATTTTGGAAACAAATAAACACATAATATGATTTTGATAGTAGCCAATGCATTACTTCCAAGACCATCATAGTGGAAAAAGTCCATTACTGAACCCATTTTACTTGACATTCCAACCATGTATTAATGAACCAGATTTACATGTCGTTCTAGACCTATATTACAAAACCAGATTTACTTTTCATTCGAGTCAAGTCTATATCATGAGATATAAATCATTACCCAATTCATTTTATGGGGATATAAGTCCAACCCATCTCATCAAGAAATCATTCTTACATGTTCCACAAAACATAAATCATTCATCATAGCATAACCCATGAAATAAAATGGGTTTCTTAATCATAATTCCATCATAATCCATATAAAATAAATGGATTTCATAAAAATAATTCTATCATTGACATAATTAAACCAAAGTAATAATATGGATAGAAACAAAAAACTGTGTCATCATAGGTGGAAAACAATTTTGATAAAATACTTGAACTTAATTTCTGAGGAAAATATCCTTTCTTCTTCAAAAACGTTTTATTTTATCTAAATGCCATGCAATTTCAAAAGAAATAAATTTAGTTGAAGTTAAAATTGAAATATTGTATAGAAAGCCTCATGTAAATAAGGCATCATGAAACCATAAAAATCAATTCATTCCATATAAGTAAAAAAAAATTTCTTGTTCTTTTACCGGAAAGTCAAAAAGAACATCATACTGAAAATGAAAAAAGATCCATTTCATACTATTTAATAAAAATTCACCAATGGGTAAAATTTAATCTAATATTTTTTTTAAAATAATATATATAATATTATATATTTATGAATCATGGATGTGGATGATAAATATACCCCAATAAATACTTATGTATAAACAATCTCAGATAATAATGAGATTGCGAAATTATCCCTTACCTTAGGTTGGATTTTTTCCATATGTATCTGAAAATCGAGAATATTGGGTTTAAAAATATTATTAATTTGTAATAGAACCATAATAATATTTATTAGATCATATATAATTCACTGATGAATTAATATTACACATTTATTTATCAATTCCATGTTAAATCAATGTTTTGGGTAATAATCGTTTTATTTATTATACGTGTTTTGGATTGTTATTCTTGATAGAATTACATAAGTAGTGATTTACATAATTCCAGAATGTAAAAAATTATTAATATATCATAAATATTCAGTATATAAAAATATTTAATAGATATATAGATGAAATGGAATATACTATTCATGGAGACGGTTGTCCATACGTATGCATGAACATAGTATCAGTTTCCTTATTGAATTGAATGGAAGAAAGTAAATGACATATTTCTATATACATAAATCCATTTGAATTATTATTTCATATATTTTATGATTAATTATTATATATAATTTAAAATTATTCCTGAATGGTTAGCACAGATAATGAATCTCATCGCGTCCTGGAGACGGTAAGCCGTATGTATGCACGAACGACGATTCCATTAACTTAATGGTTAAGTGGTATGGAATTGGATGGAAAATTAATTATAAAGAATAATTATATTGTTATATTAATTAACTAAATACATTATATTCATCATTATACCCATTCAAATTAAGTATTGTTAAATAACAAATTACACCACGGCGTGGAGATGGTAAGCCATACGCATGCACACATAGTGATATTGTTATTCATATGATGGATAAAAGGATGAATAAGGTTTTAATATATTTATAATAATATATAATCATGTATAAGAAACTATATTTATTACTTTATTATGGAAACAACATAAGAAGAGGAAGTAGAGGAAGAAAACAATTTTGAAAGAGGTGATAAAACAATTTCCTCTTTTCTGAGTATCTTTTTTTGATTTTCACAAAATGCCTCCATAGGATAGATTTCTCCTAAAAATTTGGCCTCTAGGAGTATGTGAGGTACTTTTTTAGTAGATTTGGGTAGGCTTTGGAAGGGATAAATGGGTTTGGAGGTGTGAATAAAAGATAAGGATAAGTGACCTTCTATAGGAGACGTGAGGGGAACTTTAGGAAAGTCTTTAAATATTAATTTATTATAAATTTATTTCAAAGATACGATTAGTATGGGTCTAAATAATCTCAACCAAGATATATTATACAAGTATAGTTCACAAAATTAACCTTATCTTTTAGCATTAACCCTTAGTTAAAAACATAAATTCTTACCATGTCTTCTTGTATTTTCATAATATATGGTTACTATAAAAATACAATATAACCCAAAATGGATCATTAATGAAATTTGAAACATTATAAAATTAATTTTTCATAATAATATATTTTTAGTAGTATTATATCATTTAATAAAATAGTATATGTTTTAAAGACACATTTATGTCAATTTTGAAACTATTTAGTAATTGATTTTTGTTAAAGTCATAAGAACTTTATTCCTTAGAACCAAAGAAATTAACCCAAAAAATAACATGTCAATGTCATCTAAAAATCCTTTTATAGAGTCAAAATGTTTAAATTACCTTTATTATAAAATTTATAATATCATTTATTTGAATATTTCATTAATAAGGTAATCACTACATCATCATTGTGTCATAAATAAATTTACTTATTTAATGTCTAAAAATTATAAGTAAAATACCATGATGTAGGAAATATTTGTATCTTTATAATGAATATTTATAGTCTAAGATATAATTTATATAAACCAAATTAATGTTTTTAGTAAAATATACATGTTTATGTTATATTTCTCTTTACTTTAAATTAATTCTTATAACATGTCATTATCAAACCCAAGTGGATAAATGGGATCCCAAAATTTACCGAAGGATGCCCATGGTTAGAAATATCTCATAAAATAGGATTAGGACATGTGTTGTGACAGTTTAATATTATTATAATATTATTTTTTTACCTTATTTACATGATTTACCCTTTAACCATGGGAAATAAAAATAATTACTGAAGTTACAATTCATAACGTCAAAAAATAAAAGCTACCTATTTACAAAATTTAGACCTTATGATTCCTAATATGGAATCCATTTTTCCAAATTCAAGACAAAAAATTGGCATAAATTAATTTAATATTAAATCTCATTGTCAAAACCAAAAAGCGAGTTTTTAAGAAGAAAAAACTATCAAAAGAATGACAAGTGTTTATGTCCAATTTAAATGTGAAATTACATCCAATAACCAAAATTGGATTAAATGATAAAAAATAATCCAATTTAAATTTAAAACTAATTAAAAATATATTCACACTATATAAATAAATTATAAGAAAATGCAGTTTTGAATTAAAATGCAGTATTTTTCACTATTCATTAAAATATGAATTTAATCAAAAAAATATCATAATTTTACCTATGGTAAATTTTTATGTACCATTTCCATAGAAGAAGTTTATTATGTCAAATAGGACTTCTAAAATTTTCAAAAACTAGATTTAATAAGGGTTCACCATCAAAAGGTGGTAAAATTGTATTTTTTTTTGAAAAATACATCCTTTATCCAAAAAATTGAATATGGTCTTATATCATATTTAGAAAATATATAAGATGAATTTTAATTTTATATAAAATTAAAAACATGGTTAATAATATTCATAATGGCTTGTTTATATCCCTTTAAATAATAATATTTTAATAATATATCTTTGTTTAATGAAACTCTTTATTGTGTATAACACAAGCTATCGAGGATGGTTGATATTACGTGTAATGAAAGCCAAGTCAGTGTTGCGTTTAGTGAAAGCTTCCTTTGGTGTTTCGTATAATCCAAACATAGTTATTTTATACATTGAACAAAATATATACTCAGTGTTGTGTGAAATAAATTCTATCAAAATAACTTGAAATTTTGTGTAACACAAGCCAAGTTTAATGTTTCATATACTTCAAGATAATACGATGTTGCGTATAGTGCAAGATAATCTTGATGTATCATAAAACAAAATAAATCAAAGATATTAAAAAGTAACTATCCAAAAAAATATTAGGGTGTTACATTATACCCCCCTTAAAATGAACTTCGCCCCCGAAATTCGTCGGGGTTAGAAAAGGTTTTGTAACACCCCGAAATTTTATGAAAAATATTCTTTTTAATTTCACTAATGTCTTGTGTTGTACGCTACACCAAAAGGAGCTTGCACAACACACATCCTTGACTTTCCTTGCATTACACACAATCACGACCTTCCTCGATAGCGTGTGTAGTACGCAATACTGAGTTTCACTAAATAACGATATGCTATTAAAATATTATTATAACTAGCCGTTATGAATAGTAATAACCACCTTTTAAAATTTTCGAAATTTTAGCTCTCAAAATGGACTTCATTTTTGGATTCAGAGTATCGAATTTAGCCTAAGGTGAAATTTTGGTACTTTTCGGATAACTTTCATATTATGATGAATAGTGAAAATTACTAAATTTTAATTAAAAACAACTTTTTTAATCGAAATAATTAATAGTGATAAATTATTAATTTTAGTGGTTTTAAAGTATATTTAGAATATATTTTTACAATTCAATACAATGTTGGTCATTGGATGTAATTTCACAATTACACCAGACATAAACAAGTGTTAATCTTTTGATAGTTATTATCTCTTAAAAACACGCTATTTGTTGTGACAGCGGAAATTAATTATAAAATTAATTAATGCAACTTATATGTTGGGAATTTTCTAAAATAGAAATCATTTTTGAATTTGGAATATCAATTATAGCTTAGGGTGAAATTTTGGCATTTTTCTGAAAAACTTCAATTTTTGATGAATAGTGAAACTACTAAGTGGTAGTTAAAAAAATTATTTTTTTCATAAATCTTAATTTTACCGCTTCTTTGAATGGAATTTCAAAAATCTGAGAGACACAGTTGATGTCAGTAAGTAAAATGTGGTTCAATGAGATGAAAATAATTTTTGGTGAATAGTAACTTTTTACTTTTATTTACCACGGTTAAAAGTAAATAGGGTAATTAAGGGTAAAAATGATATTAATATTACCCTAACACATGTCCTAATCCTATTGGACAAGTGTATCTCGACCAAAAACAACCTTAAGTGTAAAATATTATCATTTAGGCCCACTTGGATTAGATTTGGACATTTATTATTATTTAATTCAAAGAAGAGTTAAAAGAGTTAAAATCAATGTTTATTTACTAAAACATTTTTAATATATGGTTATACATAATATAATTTCGACTATAAATATTAATTATAAAGATAAAAAGATTTCCTACATAATGGTATTTTATTTGTAATTTTTATATTTTAAATAATTAATTTATTTATGACACAACGATAATGCAGTAATTACCTTTTTAAGAAAATATTAACATAATTGCTGTTATAAATGCCCAAATAAATGTAATTTGAGACTTTTTATGACTTGCATTAATTTTATAGGTTAATATGACATGTTATTGTTGATTTAAGTAACTTTGATCGAACTTATCATTCTGTTATAAATTTCATAAAAATCATGTACCAAATAGTGTCAAAATTGACATGAATTAGTTTTTAAAACAAATATTATATTATTAATTGTTATTTAATTCCTAAAAATATAAGGTTCGGCCAAATGACTTAGATAAGGATATATATATTAATAATAAACAACTTGGGGTTCGTTTGGCTTCATATAGTAAGTTTATTAACCATATAGTGTAAGAAAACAAAAAGACACGATAAAAGTTAAATTATTTAACTTAGAGTTAAATCTAATTGATAAGGTTAAAATAATAACCTAAACTTGTCTAAATCCTATTGGATGAGAGTATTTCGACCCATCCCCACTTTATCTTCGAAATAAGACCATTTGGAACCATTATAAACCGAATTTGACCTTAATATAAAATAATATTTTGAGATTTTCCTAAGATGCCCCTCTCCTCCCTTATAAAAGGGCACCTCCTCCCTCTCTTCCTCACACAACTTTGAGCCTTCAAGCTCGACCAACCCCTGCCAAAATCTCTTCTCCACTTCCCTAGTATCATCCTAGATGTCCTGGTCTTCTTCAAAGACCATCCTTAGTTCTTTAAGTGGAGGTTAAGTGAAGGCGCGCCAAAAAGAGGAGGTTCGGACACTTACAAAGCAAGTCGGACCTAAGGTAAGGGAAATATCACAATCTCATTTTTATCCGAGATTTTTTATGCTTTGGTATTTATTGGGGTATATTTTATCATCCACATACATGTTTCCTCAATATGTAATATTATTTCAATTCACCTACAATTGTTTAAATCCAATTTTACCCTTCGGTGAGTTTTTAGTAAAATATATGAAAGGAATCTTTTGTCGTTTTTCATACGAGGTACTTTTTGACTTTTTCGACAAAAGTATGAGAAGAATGTTTTTTTTAACTTATACGGCATGAATGGATTTTTAAAACATTATTTCCAAGAAGCTTCCTTTAAAAGTTTTCATGTTTATTTTTAATCAACTTCTTTTATTTTAAAGACGTATGACATGTTATGAAAGGAAAAATGTTTTTGAAGAAGAAATAATATTTTTCTCAAGAATGGAGTTCAAGTGTTTTATTAAAATTATTTTTCATCTAAGATAATAAAGGGTTTTGTTTTTTATCCCTATTATTACATGGATTTGATTATGTTGTGATGGAAATATTTTTATGAATTCCTTTATCTTATATGAATTGTTTTATGATGTCATGTTGTTTAAGAATCCCATTTTTATTACATGGGTTATGCTATGATGTATGGTTTATGATTTTGTGGCACACATAAGAATGGTATCATTAAGAGATGGGTGGGATATATATCTCCCTCCAATGCATTGGGTAAAGATTTTATATCTCATGAGATAGACATGGCTGTAATGGTAGGTTATACCAGTTCAGTGAAACATGACTGAAACGAGGGTGACTCAGTTCAGAAAGGGACTTTGTCCACTAAGATAGTCTTGGCAATGAGTCTTGACTAAAAAGAAATAATTCTCTATGATTATGTGTGTATGCCAAAAAGTTTCATGTTTTAAGTTATGATTATTGGGATTTCATTTCACTACTATGATTTATCCCATGTTATGAAATTATGCTCTCTTTTGCAGGTTAAGATTTCCAAAAGTTATGTTCTTATGAATATGATGTGATTGATTTTTCTTTTGTTTACCCTTACTGAGCATTAGAGCTCACCCTTTAATGTTTTATTTTCCCCAGGATATAAAGAAAGGTTTTAGGTAAAAAAAGGGAAGATCTTTATGGGAGATATTGAAGATCTTTCACCATGATTAGAAGATTACGTTCTGAGTTTCCAAAGACACTAAACTATTACGATCCTTGTGTGTGTGTTATTTTGTTATGTACTAAGTATTCTGAAAATGTAATGTAATGTCCATGTACGTCAGGCTTCGGGTCTCTATAGGTTTACTAATTAAATGTTTATTTCATAGAAACACACATTGTAAAAAGGAATACTAAAACTTCATTTTAAAAAGGAAAGGTAGAAATATAACGGTTAACCAAAGTAATTAATCACTAGGTTTTCACAAAGTATAACATAGGTTTGAAGTGAATACATGTATATGGAAGAAAAATATAACCCTCAAGTTATGATGGATAGTGCCAGATTACATGGTTTGGAGAAATTTAACAATGAGAAATCCATAAATCTGCGATGATTTAAGGGACCAGTTGATTCGTTATAAAAGAATGTACTAAGATAATATTTTTTGTTTTCAAGGTCCTTTCCATGAAGTTGAAGAATTTTTCATGAGTATAAATAGTTACTTTATTTTTTGGGTATAATATCACCAATGATTGTGCCTTGAATAATTTCTATTTCATATATTATTCAAATAAATGAAGTTGAATTTTTCATTATTGAAGTGTTAAAAAATCATGTGATAGAATGATAGGTCATTCCATATGTCTCAAAAAAAAGGTTAGCAAAGGTAATCAAATATTCATGTCTATATACAGTGAGAAAATATATTGATCTAAAAAACATCAATTGGAGTATAACACATACTATCCATTAATGGATAAACTTACAACCCTTCCAAAAACTGAAAATATAATACATTAGAAATAGGTGAACTAAATTGACTTAACATTTATCTCCCATATCTCATAAGGTATTTCTTGGTTGTCATATTACAAAAATGTGAATACCTTAATCATGTGTTCTCTTGAAACATTTTAATAATAAGAAATACCATATAACCTTAGTAAAAACACGACTTTTATAAAAAATAACTCCTTCCAAATACCAAAAATACCAAAAATTATATATATACATAAACCATGATATTACTTTGTCCTTATATCAATCCTGAGGTCATTAATACTATCAAACAACTCATTATCTCCTTATCCCATCATTATTCACATATTATGTGTTTTCTAAAAATATTTGAATAACTTTTCATGGTTATCAGTACCATTCAACATATACTTTCAAATACTTAAGGAAAAAAATAGTGTAACAATCTTTAGATGTTTCTTTATTCCATAGTTTCATAAAATAACTTATACAACATTATTCCTAATAAACATGCAATCACTCCACTATATTCAAACACCATTGAATGAGCTTTATCATTTTGTTCCTCGACACTTATTTCATCTCATATATAATTTTAGTATCTTAATCATCATAAATATAAATACTTCCCATACAAATATGCTGATTCTATTCATGAGATTTTTAGGGTGCTGATTTGTATAATGCTCTAACATTCCACATTTAAAACATTTAACCATTGTTGATGTCTTAGTAATACCATTATTCTTGTCCATTATGTTTATTGAACATTTTCCTTTGAAATTAATGACTTTGTGTCATTGTTTTCCACACCCAAATAATATTATAGTTCCATTGAAACATTTTCCCTGATTCCTCTACCTACATGATTTATGTGAGGAAAATTGAACTTTATTTCCATTATGATAACCATGAAACTCTATCATTATTATATTAGTTAGTTCAGGATACTCACCAATATTGAGATTATTGATCATATTATGAGATTGATGATTAGGCATAATAACAATGTTCTACCTTACAAATCCCATTTCATTTGGTTTCCCATGAATAATATCATTTCATTGTCCATAATATTCTCCATTAACATGAATCCTCCTCCCTCCAGGCATTTTCTAAAACCCAAAAAGAATAGTGTGAGAGGAAAAAATCATACTAGGGAAACATTATAATCAAATAGGATTAATTTTAACAACTAACATCTTATGTTTAATCCTTGGTTATTTGTGATCGTTACCGTTATTCTAGGACTATAACCTATATTTATATTTACCCTTGGGGACACCCCTAGACATACCTTAGAAATATATCTAGGGATCTTACTAAAGTTTTCGCTTCATAGTTTTTAATGGTTAACTAATCCTCTTCTCTCATACCGACTATAGAAACCCAAGATTGAAGTAAATGGAAATTACATTTATTTTGGGGAATACTTAATACATTATACAAATATACACCCAATGATTGTATTAGTTTAGTGTATTTGGAAACATGGAACATAATCTTCTAACTTAGTGAATGATATTCAAGATCTCCCATAAATATCTTATCTTTTTTTTCCTACATAAAACCTTTCTTTATATCATGGGGAAAAGAAAATATAAAGTGAGTGAGCTCAAATACTCAGTTAGGGTAAATATGGAGAACATAAAAAAACTATAAACATAAGAATGTAAAAACATGAACATAATGTTTAAACATCAAAATCATGAGTCATGAAATAAATCTTGGCAGTAAGTAAGGCATAGATCATAAAGGAACATCAACCATGATAGAATAAAATTCGCATAAAACATGGAATTATGGAAAACAAATTATCACATAATATGATTTATAGAGTAGCTAAGGCTTTTCTGCCAAAACCATATTAGTGGACAAAGTCCATTACTGAATTGGGTTTACTTGTCATTATAGACATTTATTATTGAACTAGATTTACTTTCCCTTCTCACCTTGTATTACTGAACCTTATTTACTTATCATTCCAGTCATATCTATATCATGAGATATAAAAATTTACCAAATTAATTGGAGGGAGATATAGGTTCCAACTATCTCATAATGAAATCATCCTTACATGTTACACAAAAACATAAATCATTCATCATTGCATAACCCATGAAATAAAATGGGTTTCTTAAACATAATTCCATCACAATCCATATAAAATAAATGGATTTAGTATAAATAATTCCATCATAAAAATAATACAATCAAATTAATAATAGGGATATAAAATACCCTATGTCATCTTAGATGGAAAATAATTTTGATAAAACACTTGAATTTAATTCCTGAGGAAAATATCGTTTATTCATAAAAAATGTTTTATTTTCTCAAAATGACTTGAAAATTTAAAAGAACATAATTTAGTTGAAAATAAAAATGAAATAGTGTTGAATAAGATTCATGGAAATAAGGCTGGATGAAACCATACAAATCCATTATTGTTGTTTAAGTTTAATGAAAAAACCTTCTTCTTGTACTTTTACCGAAAAGTCAAAAAGTATATCGTACTGAAAACGACAAATGATCTCTTTCTTACTGTTTAATAAAAATTCACCAATGGTAAAAATTGAATTTAAAAAAATTATAGAAGAATAGAAATAATGTTACATATTTACAAAACATGGATGTGAATGATAAATATACCCTAATAAATACTTATGTATAAACAATCTCATGTAATAATGAGATTGTGAAATTATCCCTTACCATAGGTCCAATTTATTTCATATGTGTTCAAAAATCCTATATAGTTATTTTAAAAATATTATTAACTTTTAATAGAACCATAATTATATTTATTATATCATATATTATTCACTTATGACTTTATATTACCCATTTATTTATTAATTCCATGTTAAAGCAACGTTTTGGGTAATGATCATTTTATTTACCATACCTGTTTTGAATTGTTATTCTTGATCTTATTTATTATATCATGATTTAATTACTTCCATATTATAAAACATGATTTATATATTGAAAATATTTAGCATATAAATAGATATAATAGATAGATAAATGAAATAGAATACACCGTTCATGGATACGGTAGGCCGTACATATGCATGAATGGTGTTTCCGTTTCCTTATTGAATTGAATGGAAGAAAGTAAATGATATATATATATATATATAAATCTAGTAGAATTATTATGTCATATATTTCATTATTATTTATTTTATATACTTTATAATCATTCTTGATTGGTTAACAAGGAGAATAAATCTCATCGCGTTGTGGAGACGGTAATCCGTACATACGCATGAGCAAAAATATAATTCACTTCATGGTTAAATGGTATATAATTGGATGGTATATTAAATATAAAGAATAATTATCACATTATAATAATAATTACATCCATTATTCGAATCATTATACCTATCCAAATTAAGTATTGTCGGATAATAATTTACACCATGACGTGGAGATAGTAAGCCGTACGTACGCACACATGGTGATATTATTCTTCGTAGGATGGATAAAAGGCGGTATAAGGTTTTACCATAATTTTAATAAAATATATTAATGTATAATATAATGTATTTAAAACTTTATTATAGAAGAAATAGGAAGAGGAAGTAGAAAAGGAAAATAATTTTGAAAGTGGTGATAAAATAATCACCTCTTTTTTGAGTATATCCTTTTGATTTTCCAAAAAGGTCTCCCTAGGATAGATTTATGCCCAAAGGGTAGAATTTAGGAGTAAAGGAGGGATTTTGGTAGGATATTTGGGAAGGTTTTGGCCAAGAAAAAGGTCTTTGGAGGTGTGAATAAAAGAGAAGGAGAAATGCCCTTTTATAGGAGAGTGAGGGGCACATTATGAAAATATTTAAATATTAATATATGATAAACTTATTTTTGGATTCTAATTATCCAAAACTCATTTATTTCAAATATAATAAGATTATGTTTCTAAATACTCTCAAACAATAGGTTTTAGACAAGTTTAGGTCACACAATTAACCTTATCTTTTAGCTTTAACCCTTAGTTAAAAACATTAACTCTTATCATGTCATCTTGTATTTTCATAATATATATTTACTATAAAATAAAAAGAGTACCAAAAGTGGATCATTAATGAAAATTTTAACACTATATAGGTATTTTTTCTGAATATTATATTTTTAGGACTATTATATCATTTAATAAAATAGTATTTGTTTTAAAAAACTCATTTATGTCAATTTTGAAACTATTTAGTAATTTTTTAAATTAATAACAACTTAATTAATTATAAAAAAGGAATTAACTCATAAATTTAATGTCAAAATCTTCCAAAAAATTCATTTATGACAAAAATGTACAAATTATGCTTATTTTAATATTAATAATATAATTTATGTGAATATTTCATTAATAAGGTAATCACTGTATCATCATTATGTCATAAATTAATTAAGTTATTTAATTTTTAAAAATTATTAATAAAATACCATGATGTAGAAAATATTTTTATACTTCTAATTACTATTTATAGTCTAAAATTTCATTTATATAAACTAAATTAAAATTGTTTTAGTAAAAGATACATTTTTTATGTTATATTTCTCTTTACATTAAATTAATATCTAGAACATGTCATTATCAGACCCATGTGGATCCATTGGGTTCCAAAATCGACACAAGGATTCCCAAGGTTTGAAATATCTCATCTAATAGGATTAGGACATGTGTAAGGGTAGTTTAATATTATTATAATATTAATTTTTACCCTTATTTACTAGATTTATCCTTTAACCAATGGTAAATAAAAATAATTAATGAAGTTACTATTCATAATGTCAAAAAATAAAAGGTACCTATTTACAAAATTTGGACCTTCTAATTACAAATATGGAATCAATTTCTCCAAATTAAAAACACATAATTGGCATAAATTAATTTAAAATTAATTACTATTCTCCAAACCAGAAACCGAGTTTTTGAGAAGCAAAAACTATCAAATAATTAACATGTGTTTATGTCCAATTTATAAGTGAAATTAATTTCAATGACCAATATTGGATTAAATGATAAAAAACTAATCCAATTTTACATTAAAATGAATTAAAAATATAATCTCACTATATAAATAAATTAGACGAAAAGTCAGCTTTGAATTGAAATGCAATATTTTTCACTATTCATTAAAATATGAATTTCATTATAAAAATACCAAAGTTTAAACCACGATAAATGTTTATGTCCCAATTCCAAATAAGAAGTTTATTATGTCAAATAGGACTTATAAAATTGTCAAAACTATATTTAATAAAGGTTTTTTGTCAAAAGGTGGTAAAACTATATTTTTTTTGAAAAATACTTCCTTTATCTAAAAAATTGAACTTGTTTTCATATCATATCTAGAAAAGAAATAAGATTAATTTTAATGTTATATAAAATTCTAAATGTGGTTAATACTATTCATAAAAACCATTTTATATACCGTTAAATAATAATATTTTAATAATATATCATTGTTTAGTGAAACTCGGTATTGCGTACAACACAAGCTATCAAGGATGGTCACTCTTACGTGTAATAAAAGACAAGTCAGTGTTTCATTTAGTGCAATATTCCTTTGGTGATGCATATAATCCAAACATAGTTCTTTTATACATTGAAAAAAAAATCTATACTCTGTGTTGTGTGAAATGAATTCTATCAAAAGAACCTGTAATTGTGTGTAACACTAGCCAAGTATAGTGTTTCATATACTACAAGATAATAAGGTATTGCGTATATTTCAAGATATTATTTGTGTATCATACAACACAAGACATCAAGAAATTAAAAATAAACTATCTCATAAAATCTCAGGGTGATACATCCACCCCCCTATGGAGATGTATATGTGAGATGATCTAGGAGGGATGCAATTCCTATAGAGTAATGAGTATACCGTGATATATTATGGGAGGGGTGAACTGCTACCCAACAAAATGTATGCATGGTAAGATTTGGGAGGGAATCACTACCTCTGAGTGATCAATATATGAGTAGATTCCTTGGAATTTCTCTTAGGATTTTACCATTGAGAAAGATACTACTGGTTTTCCTAAGATTTTATTATAAGAATATTCTATAGTCTTAATATTGGTTGTGGAAATTGTGTGATGTTCATAGAGACACACTGGAATTGGTTAAACTAGGTTTGGGTCAATTCTAGGTTTTTGTGTTAGAACCCAGTGATCTATAGTGTTTATTTATTTACATTTCATTATAGTGTTTTATTGTTATGTTGAGAATATAACATGTTTACAATCTTTATTTTCTGGTTATGTGTGGGACTACAATAATAGTGCCCTATTTTTTTATATGAACACCCTTCGTAGAAATTCATGACACTTGCGTACCTGATAATACATCACTGATCACATGTTCTAGTTGGGAATATGATAGGAGTTTCCTAATATATTAGAAAACATTTAATGAGATTTAGAGATTGAGATTATCATATCGATCATGGATGGCAGTGGAACCCCTCATAAATTAACTTTATTTATTTCATTTAGTGTACTATGATTAGAATGGTTGGTGATAAATCATTGTATATTGGTTTAACCATGAGTATTTATGAAAACTTGCTTCCACATGTTCATTTGATATATAATTTTATGTTTTATTACTTCTACATAATCTAATTTATTATTGTGATGGATGTCATTAAGTTTATTTATGGAAATATAGGACACTTTTATATGGGGGGTATAATATCAACATGGTAACATACTAGACCCTAAAACTAGTTTCTAGGCTTTATCATATGTGGATTCACACTTGGTGTCTCTTAGATAATCGATCTGAATACATTTGGGTGAACTCAGGTGGGGATGTTATATGGATGATCAAGATTTTTCTACAATTAATTTCAAAAGTCTTTGAAAATATTCTTAATCTAGAAATCATAATTTTTAATGATTTTTTATTTATATTAGTAATTCTAGGATGCCTGTTCCTTGGAAAAAACCTAAGATATAATTGATCTTGGACTGACATTAGTTTACATGCATAGCTTGAAAAATTGATCCCCATTTGGATATTTTAAAACTCCCACTACTCTTTCCTAAAAATTATCCCTAAAAGGATTCCCATATTCTAATAACTAAACCGGTTTTTCAATATTTAATGTGATTAATACATATTAATATATAGTAGTTATATTCCAAACATCAATGATTTTTGAGAGATTTATACATAAATTATTTACTACATTTCATGTAGAACCATTTATGGACATCAGAATGTTATTTGAAAAGTTATCTATCAGATAAATCCTAAAAAAGGTGTTATATTTTAAAAAAATCCCATGAAATGTCTAATAGCCACATTCATTAGAAACTATAGTACCTTTTTCAGAAGTGATATATATAACTGATTTATGATCATTATGATATCAACTTAAGGAAAATATAGATTCACCAGTAACCCTTATAAGGGTCATTAATAGATACCATCTCTATTGATGTAAACCAGCTATTGATTCATAAAATAATTATGGGATTTTATCTTCATGGATTTCACTATAATATGTTGATGTAGATTGAGGGTATGATTTTTTTGAAAATAAAATCATGTTATGAGTAGATAAAATAGAATATACTAGTACTATATTCTATTATACACCCTCAATCATGGATATTGTAATTTAAATTTTTGCACCATGTTCACAGCAAGAGAATTATTTTGAGAAAAGAAAAATATAAATCATTTTAAATTTGATAGAACCAAACAAAGAATTTTTTATGAATAATTTTCATTTTAATTTACTTCTCCTTCTTTGAAAAGGATGTGAATACTTTATAGTTCAATTCCTATTCTTTCAATTTTTTCATTATTTCAATTTCATTTTTATAATCTTCAAATTTATACATTAAAAATCTATTATAAAATTATCTAAAATAAAAATATAGGTGCACACTATCTTAGTGGACATCTTAGGGAGATTCAGGGTTCCTTTAGTTTTTGGGTTTACTTCCTTGGCTCCTCTAAATTTTCATTCATGATATATTCTTTCTTTCATATACCTGAAGATTTTTTAATTTATTTGATTCATTTTGGCTATCTCATGTTTTAAATTTTTTCATTTTTTATGCTTGGATGTTTCTCAATGCCTTTGAGTCTTGGTGGTTAGTTGGATTCATTCCAACACATTCTTATCATTTTTAATATTTATCATTGTTTTTCATATCACCTAACATTGTTTTCCTATGTATTTTAAATAGGATCAATGTTTAATCCCAAAATAAAAATTCTCATATCTGATAATTTTAGGTTTTTACTTCATGCACCCCTTTAGTTTTAGTGGTAGTACTAACATACCAAAGTTGAACTATCCCATTATCATTGTATCAATGGTGATATGGAACTTTAATGATCTATTTATCTTTTTAGTGGAGGTGCAATAGGTGTGATGAATCGAAGACTAACTGTATTAGATGTTTGGGTTTTTTTTACAATGATTGTTTTTAGGTGAGGTTTAGTTCTGGAATATGTGTTTCTATGTTTCCTTTAACCCCCTATATGGTCTTATTATCCTAAGATAATGGTCTATAGTGATCTTGTTTCATTGTAGATATATTTGGTATTATCCTCCTAATATAATCTTAAGGTAGATATTAGGCATAGATTTATGATGTGGTCTTCTTTGATGAAGGTATCATGTTTTTTCCTTGTGGTGACCTTATAAAGGAATGATACTATACAATGAGAGTTGGTTGATGTGACCATGCTTCTATGGTCAATGTTATTCTTCAAGTGATTTTGATCTCAACTCAAGAAAATTTTTATTTTTTGTTTTAGTGATTTTAATTGTTCATTTTTCGTAAATCATATATTTTTCATTTCTATGATGTTGGTTGTTGATATTTAATAATAGTGATTTAGTAGTCGGTGATATTCGTAGATGGAGAGATGATGGAATCTGTGCTTCATTGCAACCGTCCTCATTGAAAATTCACCATAGTTGTCATTATTATAGTGAATTTATAGGATCAATAAAGGAAATGACAAAATGTATAACCTATACTATATTTCTAATTTGACTTATACTATTATCAGGCACCCAACGTTCATGTTCTTTGACTGATCCTAGGCCATTTGTTGTCCCTTCTTGGAATCTGGGTGGCTCATTTTCTATAATGTCCTTATTGGACTAATTTTGAGTTGTATTTTCATTTTAGGTGGTTTTGTATTTCTCTACCTGATTTTATTTTATTCCCACTCAAACATAAAGTGATAATTTGAAAAACTAAAAAATAATGGATTAGATATATCTCAACAAATTTTTAGCTTATTTAATTTTTTGGTGATAATTATTCTAGAAATTGAACTTTTCAAATCTTGTGATTAAATTAATGTTGAATTTTCTACAATAAACTCACTTTAAAATAATTTCATTTATCATAATCATGATCATTTTATTGAAAATATATGACCAATAATTTAGGTTGAGGAACTCCTTTGTGAACCATCATTTACAATGACCCATAATAGAAATATATTCCTTTTAATGTTGGAAAATTTACCTCAATTTGTTCTTCCAAAATTGAGGCTTACCATGTTTCTAAGTGATAAATAAAATGTCAACTACCACAATATATTCAATCTTAGCAATAATGAAGAACCAGTAAACCCCTCTTTAATCTGTGTAGGTATCATTAAGAAATGAACTTAATGATTTTTCTAGTTATTATTTAAGAAATACTTGTTCATTTTAATCAATTACAAGGTCTATTCTAAAGTCTTAATATGTGTGAAGCATATGAAATAAAAACCCTCTACTTCATGAAAAATTTATAAAAATTATTGCATTTAATTATTAAAGGAGACTAATAGAGAATCTATATGGATAAAAATAATTACTTTTAAATAATCCAATGTATCATACCAGAGCACATCTAAGAAGTTTTGAATAGTAATATGAAAATTGATTGACTAATCCTGATGTAATGTGGTGAGGATTTTCTAGAATATTAAAAGCATCATTATAAAGGATAAGTTTTTCCGGGAAGAAAAGAATATCCCATGACATGAGAAGAGAATCTTATTGTAGAATATTATCAGGCAAACTATCTAGGAGTAGATATTATTTTCAGGTAAGTAACATGCATACTACATTGAAGAATTCCAATGGAGAAAAAAATTAATAGTAACTTTTAATACAGTCAATTTATATAAATATAGTGTCTTGTCTTATAATGGATGATTGATTTTATAGAAGTAGCTTGAGGCAAATCTTCTTTGGTCTAGTATCGAGACATTGGTGCAGTGGTGTGGAATGTAAACAATAATAATATATATTTGATAAATATTCTTTATAAAAAGTAACTCTCAAGTGTGGTGTATATTATAAAGAGACAAGATCAGACACTTAGAACATATCCATTGGTCTATGGGAATTCTGTTCTTATCCATTCATCTAAAAGAGGTTTCCCAATATGGATATAAATATTGTAACCTAGAAAGAGGTGAAAGAAAACTTTTGGTATAGTAATAATTGTTCCCACTTTTTTATATCAATAAAATAGTAGTTATTCAATATTTTGTCTCTCTATTTTATTTATTTTCCTCATACTTAAGTCTCACTAATTATTTATATTTATTCTATAGCCACCTTCATGTTTGTATCTAATCCGTGGTTGTAATTTGGGTATTGGTGCCCAAGGTCGAGTGTACAATTCATGAATTCTCACCAAAGGAATATCCACATGATGGCCCTCTTATATCTTTATTGTCAGTAAATTTAGATGATGATCTACAGTTTCCTCACTGTGTGGACCCTAAAGAAAATAAATCTTGAAATTATAATTATTTATTGTTGAGTTTCCATTTTGGGTTCTTTTTCAATCTTTTGCATCATGTCTCTAGGTTTTAAATTGAGGGATTAAACCATTATATCCATATATGAGGTGAACATGTGGGTTATGAGTACTAAAAACCCATTATTTGTTTTTATTATAAATTTCATAGTGGATAATGTTTCATGTTCTATAACCTATCAATTATTGATTATAAGAACCCAACTTTAACATTAAATAATCTAGTTAATTCAACTAGATTTCAGTTTTTTACATTCACAAAGAACATTCTAATTTATAGTTTCATAATATTAGGAAATAATTCATACATTTAAACCCATAAGCATATAAAGTTGATACCCCTAAAATAGTTTCCATTTCATCCAAAACATAAGACTTAAAAAAATAACATGATTTCTTGAAAAATATTCATAACATTTATTTCGACTTCCTTATTTATATTACACATCCATATAACATGTAAAAACATTTAAAATCATGGTATAAGAATAAAAATAATAGTAAGGGATATAAAAATAAGGAAAGAAACCATTAGTATATGAATACATAAAAAAATATGAAATCATTTTCACAATGACATACTTCTCACCCATAAAGTATCGTATACTTACATTGTGAAACATGTGATTTCCATAAAACATAGAAAACATAAATAAAACATGAAGGCATCTTTGGGAATTAATTACTTAATTTTCAAACCATCATAACTACCATATTATTTTCAACCCTCATGGCTACCTTACAATGTAACCCTTATGGCTACCATATGTTGTAACCATCATAGTTACACTTGGAGTAACCATACAACCAACCTCCAACTTACACATACCTAATGAATTGGAGGGAGATATAGGTAGCACCATTTATTATAAATATTTCCATATAATTATAACATAATCATAAATCAATAATCTTTTCATAAAATCATCCCTTTTGAATTTTGTAAAATAGAAGTTTAAAAGAGAATTTTAAAAGAAAAGTCCCCTACAAATGTCATATAATTGAAGTGATAATTAATAGAATGAATGGAATTATGTATAAACTATAAATCCACACAATAAAATATAATATAAATAGAAATTCATTTCAAAAGTAATCTTATTACTATACGATCAATGAAGTACAAGGTTAACCCAAAGAAAGGAAATTGGGTTAAGAATTACCTTACCTCAGGTTCTTCTTACTTAAAAATTGTTCTAACCTCCTATATAATGTCTAAAAGAGTGTTACTAATATTTTAAAAAAACATATTAATGTTTATAACACCTTATATGATCATTTTATCACATGATTCCATTAATTTAGTAATAATATTTTGTTCTTTCCATTATTTCAGGTGCATTCTTTACAAGATTTCCATGGTCAGTTCGTAAAGGATTTTCTGGTCAAAAGTAAGAGAAACTACAGAAGTAGTATAAAATGGTAATAAAATGTTTCAGGATTATTAAATGACACCATAAATAATTTTTTTCAAATATGATGATTAATAATTAGATAAAACATTAATGATATTCATTTGTATCATTTTGGAGGTTTTTCGGTAATCACGAACTAGCCTCATTATAAAACTTAATATTATGTATATATATTAATTATAGAACATAAAAGATGTTATATCATAAAATTTAAAAAATATTTTTAAACCATTAAATTGGTTTTATAATAATATTTTATGTAAGTAATGGAAATTGAAAACGCATCATCCACGATGTCGGTAAATCGACACATCACATGCGGTGTTTGTATTTTTAGAATAAGAGGGAGAAGAGTATAAGTATGGTGATGAATTTTTAAATAAAATTGAAAAAATTAAAGTATATATATTATAATAGATTTTTTATTCCTCTTTTATAATGGTAGGTGAAGAGAGTATAAGAAAAGAAATGGGATTGAAAACTAAATGAAAGAAAATGAAAGAGGATTTTTACCTATTGATCTCTTCTCCTTATGATCCTCTTTAAAGCCTTTGGTTTTAGCCTTTTGGTGGGACGAAAAGGTATTGGAAGTGGGGAAGAGCCTTGGGAAAAGGATTGGTCATAATTTATACAATTCTCAAAGCTTTAGAGGTGTGAGAGGATGATGGGTTGAGGGGTGGTATTTATAGTGGAGGTGAGGGGGGGGGGGTTTCCATTATTTTGATCATTATTTTATTATTTTATTCAAGGAAAAAAATAATGTTGTTTCTTGTAACTAAAAATAGTAAATATATCACATGAGTTTGAAACAAGGGTGATTAAATGAGCCATGACATTATGAATAGTGTATTTAACATATAATGTATATATATGGTAAATTACCATATTTCTCTATTGACCCGATATTCATGTATTTTAGAAAAATCCCAAAAAATAACCCCAAATATTTTTTATATGTAGACTAAAAAAATAAAATCAATTTTATCAAAATAATATTCTAAATATGATAAATTTAATTTTTATATAAATTCCTAAATTATTCGAAAAATAACAATTTTAAAACTATGGCCGATTTTATAACACCGTAAAAAAATAATCAACGTATCATTAAATTATCTTATAACCATAATAAATAATAATAAAAATATATTATTAAATTTTATAAAAATACTTTTTCATTTTAATTATTAAATTAATCAAAAAATGTAATTGAATATTTGTGGTTTATAAAAATACCAAAACTTATACTATGATCGTATTGTCATTTAAAACATGCCTAAATTTTATTTATACATTTATGGGTGAGGTTAATATTTATTTGGATGATTTAAAATTCATAAGTTTCATAATACTTTTCACAAGGGTAAAATTACAATTCAAAAGGGTAAGTTACTATTCAATAAAAATTAAGATGATCATATCATACTCTAAATATCCTTCTGATCACAATCATGTTTGTACGTTTTTGGAAATTAAAATCATAGAAGCGGAAAAATTATATTTAATGGATATGTTATAACTATTTTTTTAAAAAAAAGTTTCATTATTTAGAAACTCAGTGTTTCATGATTATCATTCTATATTAAAATTTATTTGTAAATACTTTGGGTGTTATATTCTCCCACCCTTATAGAAATTACATCCTCCCATTGTTTTTACTCATTAAACAAGTGAGGGTACCTTTTCCTCCAAATTTTTTCAAATTTCCCTTTTTCTTATTCAACCACATGGTTTCTCTATAAAGCATTAACCTAGTGGATTACCTTATTCCTCAATAATTTCTCTCTTAGATCTAGAATATAAACACGTTTCTCTTTATAAGAAAGGATCTCTTCCAGGTGAACTACATCTAGGCTCAAAACATGAGATGAATCTGGCACAAACTTTCTCAACATCGAAAAATGAAAAACATTGTGTACCAAAGATAAAATCTGAAAAAAATATACATGGTAGGATACTGGTCCAACTTTCTCTAGGATTTCACAAGGTCCAATGAAACATCGACTTAACATTCATTTCTTACCGAAATACTTAACACTTTTCCATGCTGAGAATCTAAGAAAAACATGATCGACTACCTCAAAAGAAAAGCATTTCCTTATATTATATGCATAACTTTTCTACCTTCTCTGAGATCTCCTAATATGTTGTTTGATTATCTTAAATTTCTCATCTACTTACTCTACTAATTCTAATCCCATCGAATTACTTTTCCCAACTTCATCCCAAAATGATGGGGTTCTACAACACTTCCCATAAAATGCCTCAAAAGGTTCCATTTGTATACTAGAATGAAAACTATTATTATAAGAAAACTCTACTAAAGAAATATTCTGATCGCAACTTCCCTAGTAGTTCTTTGAACAAGCTCGAAGCATATCCTCTAGTGTCTAAATTTTTCTCTCGGTCTTTCCATCAGATTGAGGATGACTTCTAAAGGCCTTTACAAAAGTTAGATGTGAACCTAAGATCATGGGAAATTAAAATGGAAAGAGGAACTCCATTTAACCTAAAAATATATTTTAGGTATAGTCAAGAAATCCGATCCAAATACATAGTATCTTGAATAGGAAGGAAATGTGAATATTCAGTCATTCAGTCAAAAATAACCCAAATCACATTGAAAACATTAGTAATCTTTAGTAGTATGACAATGAAGGTCATGGTTATATTTTCCCATTTCAACTCTAGTACTGGAAAAGGTTGAAGCATCCCCTTTGGTATGTTGTCACTCTACTTTAACCTGTTGACACATCTATCATTTCACAGTAAAATCTGCAATATCTGTTTCCATTCCATCCCACACGTAATACCCCTAAAGGTCTCTGTACATATATGTACTACTAAGACGAACTGAAAATAGAGGACTACGAGATTCACACAATAATTATTTCTTCATTTGGGAATCACAAGTCACACATAATATTTTGCCAAATATCAAAACAAAATCCTTATCATGGTTAAATTATAGAAACATTCCCATTTTAACTAATTCAACCCTTTTCTATAGCTCATGATCTTCCTTCTGTGCTTTCATAATTTTTTATGATAGAGGTGATTGCACTGATACCTGAAACAAAGTAGAGTAATTTACTACACCAACAACTTCCATGCCAAAATTCATCAATTCATTAATCAAAGGGTCTTGTTCCAAACATAAAATGGTTAATGATGCATGATGTTTTCATCTTAAGGAATACCCCACATTGTTTTCTTTTCCTGGAAGGTAATTGATAATGAAATCATAATCCTTTATCAATTCAAGCCATGTTCATTACATCATGTTTAATTATTTCTAAGTGAATATATACTTAATAATTTTATGGTTATTATATATTTCACATTTGTCTCCGTGTAAATGATGCCTACAAAATTTCAAAGTGAAAACCATAATTAATAATTCCAAATCACGTGTGGGATGATTTAAATCATGAGGTTTCATTTTCTTGAAGCATAAGAAATTAACTGATCATTCAACATCAAAACAAAACCAATTACATTCAATGAAGAATCATTGTATATGAAAAATTCAAAATTTATAGAGGGAATCACAAAAGCTAGAGCATTTACCAATCTCTTCTTCAGTTATGAAAAAAACATCGCATTCTTTTGTCCAAATAAATTTAACCCCTTTTCATGTTAACATAGTTATCATGATAGATAACCATGAAATGTTTTTTCACAAATCATTGGTAATAACCTGGTTACCCAATAAAACTACTAATCCCAATAATATTTGTAGGCCTTAGACATTCATCAAACACTTTTGTTTTGGAAGGATCAACTATTATTCCATCCTTCTTTATAATTCTCACAATAAAAGAAATCTATTGTAACCAAAAATCACATTTTCTAAATTTTTCCATATAACTTATTTTATTTGAGAGTTTGTATGACAATCCTTAAATGTTTTTCATGATCTTAATTACTTTATGAAAATACCAAAAACATCATCAATAAAAACAACAAGAAATTGTTCCAAATATTCAAGAAATATTCTATTCAAAAGATTAATTAATACAGTAGGTTCATTTCTCAAAAAAAATAGAATAACAAAAAATTCATAATGCCCATATCAAGTATGAAAAGTTGTTTTCAAGATGTCATCCTATTTGAACTTCAACTGATGGTATCCAAATCAAAAGTCAATCTTGGAAAATTTCTTATCTCCCTAGAGATGATAAAACAAGTCATCGATATGAGGAAAATGATAATTATTCTTAATAGTAATGTTATTCAAAGATCAATAATCAATAAAAATTCAAATGGAACCATATTTATTTTTAACAAACAAAATAGGAGCACCCAACAATGTAGTTCTAGGATGAATGAGGAATTTATCAAGAAATTACTACAACTATTTTTTCAATTAAAGAAGTTCCACTTGATCCATTCGATAAGGTGGTTTTGAAATTTTCTTAGAATCAAGAACTAATTCAATTGTAAATTCAAATTCATGATTAGGTATAACACCATTTAACTAAATAGTAAAAACATCATGGTATTCCTTTACCACTGGAACATCATTAATCTAAACAGTTCCCTTATTTTCAACAATATGAGCATACTAACTTTCATTTCCATATTTTAATAGTTTCTAAACTTCATGATATGTAATAAATTTTATAGGTTAATTCTTTTATATAAAATTAAACTCTTTTGGGAAAAAAACTTATTTAGCTCTACAATCGGTCTCAGTATCATAAACAAAAAGCCAATACATACCCATAATGTCATCAAACTCTAATAAGGTAAAAAACAATGTTTGAAAGTAATTTATTTTCACAAACAATAACAGAAAGATTCTTACAATTCCTTTTTTCTGTAATATTTCCCCTGGTGTTTTAACAATAAGTTCCAGTCTCATTTCTTGAGGTTAAATTTACAATTTACAAAAATATTCCACCGAAATAATGGAATGTGTAGACCCTATAACAAAAAAGTCATTATCAAAATCTAAGTAAACAAAAAAAGAACCCAATTCATTGGATAGCCTAAAATCTACAGACATAGTAAAAAAATTATCTCACTTCACCTATCTTCTTATAATCTAGTCATTTCCCATCATTTAGATCACTCTATGGGAATGTGTTTTCATAATGACCAAATATCACCAAATTTTAAAAAATTTATAGTTTTCTTATTAGGGTTAATCTTAAGATAATTTTCATTAAAATATCAATCCATATTTCCAAACATAACACAATTAAAGCACTTCCAAGTTTTGGTAAGACATTCCCTAGGGTTCTTTTTACCACACTTTTAACAAACTCTAAACTGAACATTCTTACCATCAAATTTCTTTGATTGATTCTTACCCATCACTTGACATCTGGAACTATTGTTTTGCTTATTTTCAAAGTAAAATTTATCATCCTAAAACTCCATTTCCACCCTCTTATCACATCATAAAATTTTCACATAACTTTTTAATTCACTAGAGGGAAACACCCTTCGATATCTTGGCTTAAATCCAGAGTAAAAACAACTAATTTTTCTATCATGATGCTGAATAAGATTCGAAGCATACCTTTCCAATCAGGTGAATGTTTATTTATATGTGAACACTAAATCCTCCGCATTTTCCCTCAATTCAAGGAATTTATTTTCCATACTATGTCAGACAACCTTAAGAAAATATTTTTCAAGGAAAATATTTTTAAATTCAACCCATTCCAAGGCAACAATATATTCCCTATCCTTGATATTCTTGACCATTGACCACAACTGGTCAGATTCACCTTTAAAATTATAAATGGAAATAATAAATTTATTATTATTTGAACACCACATGACATCAAATATCTTTTCTATGGCTTTAATACATTCTTCAGCAGCCATTGGGTCAGAAGATCCATTGAAACCTAGAGGGTGTTCCTCATAAAATTTTCCACAATATTCATGCCTATTTTTGGTAGCTAATGTTTTTCTCTTTCAAGGATTCCACGACTATTTATTTTATATGTCATCTGAGCCATTAATTTCACAAAATTCTCAGTTCCAATTCCTATGATTCTATGTTGCAGATTCAGAATGATATCAGCCTCTGGGTTCCTTCATAATTCAACTTCCCTATTTATTATATGAAAAATAATTCTTAATATACATATATTAGATGAATCAACATGGTAATATTTAAATTCTATATTGTAAATATAAATTAAAAATCATTTATTTTGTTATATTAACATCATACTAACCCCTAATGCTATCTAAACCATGCTCTGATACCAACTATACCGACTCGACATTAAAGATTACTTAATCTAGTTAATTCAACTAGATTTAACTTATTTAAATTCAAAAATATCTTTTAATTTTATAGTTTTAGAATTCTAGAAAATTATTCATACATATCCAACCATATGCATACGATGTGGGTACCACTAAAACAATATCCACTTCTTCTAAAACAGAAAACATAAAAAAATATAACATGATTTCTTTGAAAAATCTTCCTAAAATTTATCTTGACTTCATTATTTCTATTTCATATCATTATATCATATTAAAACATTTAAAAACATGGTACAAGCATAAAAATATTATTAAGGGATATAAAAATAATGAAATAAACCATTAGTCCATGTTTACTTATAAACATTTGAAATCATTTTCACAAGGATATACTTGTCACCCATAAAGGTTCATATACTTTTTGAAAAATGAGATCTCAATAAAACATGGAAAACAAAAATAAAAAATGAAGGTATCTTGGGGAATTAATTGCTTAATTTTGTAACCCTCATGACTAACTTATTATTTTTAACCCTCACAACTACATTACAATGTAACCATCACGACTACATTATAGTGTAAACATTATATTTACACTTGGAGTAACCATACAACTGAACTGCAACTTACACACACCCAATATAGTGGAGGGAGATATAGGTTGCACACTTCATCTCAAAGAAATCCCATGAACCTGAACATAATCATAAAACAATAATCATTACATAAAAATATCCCTTTTGAATTTTGTAAAATAGAAGCTTAAAAGAGGATTTTAAAAGAAAAACCCCTTAAAAATATCATATAATTGATGTGATAATTAATAGAAAAAATAAAATCTATATATACAATGTAAATACAATTAAAAATAATATAAAAAAATCAATACAAAAAATAATCTTATTACCATAGAAGAATTAAGTAGAAGGTTAACCTAAAGAATTGAAATTGGTTTATGAATTCCCTTACCTCAGGATAGTATTACATAAAATGTGTTTAAACTTCTTATATAATGGTTAAAAAAGTGTTATTAATATTTTAAATAAACATATTCATGTTTATAAAACCTTATATTATCATTTAAAAACATGATTCCATACATTTATTAATAATATTTTTGTTGTTTCCATTGATTTTGGTGCATTCTTTACATGATTTCCATGGTCAGTTCGTAAAGGATTTTCTTGTTGAATGGAAGAGAAAAAACATAAGTGTAATGAAATGGTATTAATATGTTTCCATAATATTAAATTATACCATAAATCATTTTTTTTCATATATGATGAAGAATAATTAGATAAAACATTAATGATATTAGTTTAGATCATTTTGGCAGTTCTTCGATAATCATGAACTAGTTTCATTATATAACTTAATATTATGTATATAAGTTAATTATAGAACATAAAATAGGTTATATAGTAAAATTTAAAATCATTTCAAACTATTAAAATGGTTTTATAACCATATTTCAATGAATTAATAGAAATTGAAAACACATCATCCATGATGTCGGTAAATCAAAACATCACAAATGATGTTTTTATCTTTAGAATAAGAGGGGGAGGAGAAGAAGTATGATGATTAGTTTTTACATAAACATGATAAAATTATAGTATATATATGATACTGTAGTTTTTATGCCTCTTGGATAAAGGGAGGTGAAGAGATTATAAGAAAAGAAAAATAATTGAAAAGCAAATGAACGAAGATTTTTACCTCTTGATATCTTATCATTGATATCCTATTTAAGGTATTTGTTTTTGGCCTTTTGGTGATACCAGAAGTTCTTGGACATGGGGAAAAGACTTGGGAAGAATATTGGTAAGAATATGGACAATTCTCAAATCTTGAGTGGTGTGAGAGGAAGAAGGGGTGATGGGTGGTATTTATAGTAGGAGGGGGGGGGGGGGGGTTCAGTATTTTAATCATTATTTTATTATTTTTCTCAAGACAAGAAATAATGTTGGTTATTATGACTAAAAATAGTAAATAGAGCATGTGAGTTAGAGCTAAGGGTGATTACATCAGCCATGAAGTCATGAATAATGTATTTAACATATAATGCATATATATAGTAAATTACTATATTTCACCATTCACCAAAAAATTCAAGTATTAAAAAAAAATCCAAAAAATTAACCCCAACTATTTTTCTATGTGTAGTTATCAAAAATTAACTCCATTTTATCAAAATAATTTTGTAAATATGATAAATTTAATTTTTAAATAAAATAATAATTTATTTAGAAAATAATTATTTTAAAACTATAACTGATTTTATAACACCTTGAAAAATTAATCAAGGTCTCAAAAAATTATATTATAACCATAATAAATCAAAATAATAATTTATTTTTACATTTTATCAAAATTAATTTTCATTTACATTATTAAATTAACCAAAAAATATAATGAAATATTTATGACTTACAAAAATAGTAACACTTATACTATGATCATATTATCATTTAAAAGATGCCAAAATTTTATTTATACATTCTTGGGTGATATTATTATTTATTTAGTCAATATAATATTCATAAGGGTTATATTACTATTCATAAGGGTAACATTACTATTCATAAGGGTAAGTTACTATTCACAAAAAGTAATTTGATCCTATTAGACTCTAAATATCTATTCATCGCAACCGTGTATGTCCGTTTTCCAAAATTAAAATCATAGAAGTGATAAAATTATGTTTAAAATATAGGTTATTACTATCTTCTAAATACAAAGTGCTATTGGGTATAGAATTAGTGTTTCATGTTTTTCATTCTATATTAAAATTTATTTTTATATCATTGGGGTGTTACATTGATGTTTTTGGTATTATATGAATCTATAGTGAGTTTTTCTATGAAAGAAAGTCTAATATATTTAGAAATCATTATAATAGTCCTTATTAGATCTTTCATTTTCCTAGTCTCATCATAATCATCTTTTTTTAGGTAATTTATTGTTAATATTTTGATTTTTTTTCTAAAAAATATAAATTATTGGTGTCTAAGTGGTGTGTTAATGCAAAAGGTGGGAAGGGACTCTTATTTTATGGCATAAAAAATTATCAAACCTCATTTTTTAATTTCTTGATTCCACTTATAAATCCATATATTTTGAGATATCTAACCTTTATAAGGTAGATTATCTCAAAGATAAATAAATTTCATATGATAATATTACCTCTCTTAAATCATATTCATTAGTTTTTATTTACCCCCTAATATTTCTAATTTTTAAAAGATCAAAAGATATCTATTTTTATAAATCTATCAAAGACAATAGTATAGCTATTTCTATAATGTAGATTCGTGTTTTGGTGATAATAGTAGAATAAATGAATCCACTACTTTTAGTGTAATCATATTTTCTGGTATAGATATCAATGGGCTTCACATGTCTTTGTTATGGAGTTATAATAATTTTTATTACTCATCATGGATAGAAAATAGGCCTAGTTATTGGAAGGCTTGATTGGTTTGAAATTCATTTGAAATGACATGGGAATGATTGTATAAAAATAGTTAAGACATTTCTCAATATTGGTATGGTTCTTATCACATTCAATATTATTTACAATATATCACAAGATAATCCAAATTCCATGGATAATATTCATGTTCAACTTTAAATTAGTGGAAAACCACTTAGCTAAAGAACCCATATTGCTACCCCATATCATAAAATATTATTTAGATCCTACAGTCATAACTTGAATTTAAATGTTTCTATGAATAGTTCTAAATATTTGTATCTATAAATAAAATAAAATCATAATAATATGTTCACAATTATTCCAAATTAACTTCAAAGGTAATAGTTTTAGAATATTCTTCCTGATCCACGAATATCTTGAAATGACATGTCTAGAAAAATAATTCATCCAATTCATTCATTATAACCTTTCTTCTCATTAAATATGTATGAAAGCATTTAAATATTTTTTATAAATAGATTCACATGATGTGTCAATATAAATATTTTAAATTAATCTTATTTAATATTAGTTGGATTATTGTATCTTTTGAAGACTAGTATATCGATCAAGTATATTTTAATTGTTAGTTGGATTATTTTAATTGTTTTAAATCATACATCGAAAATGATGATTTTAAAAAATAAAAGGAAAATAATCTAAGAAGGATATTGGAAAAATATATAAAACATGTGACCCTGGTGTTGTATTTTTTGGAGAATTAATTGATAATAACTTTGACTATTATATTCATTACTATGTTGATGTCAAGAAATTTATAGATCACCTTCCAAAGATAAGTATGTTCCAACCTAGTATATTTATTGATTCATAATTTGAAATGGAAAATTACAGTCATTCATGAATGATCAACAGTCAAATGAAAAGATAGTAAAATGGATCAACAAAATATATTTCACTAGATGAAGAAATTATAAATTTGATTTCATAAAATTATATTGATTAAAATGATTTCTTATAAGGAATTACTAAAAATCAAGATAAGATTGTTAATTGTATGAAGTATTAATCATTTGATAAAAATATATTGAGATAAGAATAAAAAATAAATATTAAATTCATACATCAAGATCTTATTCATATCAAATATAATATAAGATTTAATAATCCATATCTTACTTAAAAGGAAATCAAGTTAATGAATCCAAAATCCCATCTTCTTTTAATTCAAACATAGCCCTAGTCAAATCTTTATTTCAAAAACATGCCTTAATCCCAATCCCATTATCAAATTTTTTCTTAATGTATTCTAAACCACTTCGTAATTTATCATCCATTGAACCAAACTCTTTTAATATCCAAATTTTTCACCTATAAAATCCACTTACCATTTCCAGCATGTGATCCAGATAAAGGTATTATTTTTGCGAAGAAAAACACTCCACTTATTTTATCCATAGAATATCCTTGAAAACAAACTCCATAAACTACTATTTAAAAACCATATTCCCTCACATATAGGATTATGAACATTCACATTAGTGATTTTTGGTTCTCCATACTCAATAACTACCAAGGAAGAAATAAGAAGAAACCACTAAAGATAGATATACATTTATGGGTTCTAGTTTTTAATTCTTAGGATTATATTCCTATTATAGGTCATATATAAGAGGAACCTAAAAATATTTATGATATGGACCTCATTGAAGTTTTTTTTATGGTTATAAAATTGATGAACCAAAAGAAATACCTATAAATAAACAAACGACAAATAAACCATTAGGTGATCCTCATATTACATTTTCTATTGAAAATATCTCACCATAATATTGTTGATATATGATTTTTGAGATACATTCATGGTGTATTTATGAATTAATATATATTAAAGAAACATTAAAATTAGTTTCCAAAAATTTTCTTATAAAATTATATTGTAGACTTTGACTATAGATGATATCTCTTGGGGAGTATCAAAAATTGAAAATGAAATATCTTCATATATTTTATGCATTGATAATGGCCATTATTAAAGATATCATAGGATCATAGAAATAATATAAATTGAATATTAATAAATAATATCTTTATATACAGTAATTCTCAATCAAAAGAAAATATATTCATTGGTATTATAATCAAATTCATAAATGGGATAATAATTTTGGTGTTTTTTATGATGTCAATATTACAAGATTATATCAATTCACTGTCAGATCCCATCAGATATAATACCACGACATTATTAAAATTTAAGAAAATAAGACATGGGGATGTTTATATTATAGAAATATTTATGCTTTATCTTATTAGTTTAGATAAAATCTATAAGTAATAGAAGTTTATTTTTCAGATAAAATAGGATAATAAAATCTTTCATAAAATTTTTATTTCTAAAAACTAAAGATAAAACATATAAAATAACTTTTATAGAAAGGTTAATGATATAAATTAAATAATTCCTCTGATAAATATTTTATTTATATTTCTTAGGGAAATAGTAAATTGAATTTATTTAGAATGAAATCATGGCCGAGAAGTAAAATAAATAGGTGTTACAATTATGGAAGGAAATATGATTTTTAAAAAGAGCATTCTAATAAAAGAGATATTATTAAAATAATTATCCATATTTATTGGTTTTAATAATTATAAAATTATTATTTTGAAAGAAACATCTATCTTGAAGTTGATACGAGTAAAGAAACAATCCTGGATTTGGAATAAGAAGAATTCAAAGAAGATGATCCAATGCCAGAAAGTTCCTTCGTACTAGGAATCAATATGGTAAGATCATCAAGAACACCAAAAGAAATCAATGAAAGGATTTGGGATATTCCACATGAAATCTATCCAGATATTTTAGAAAATTGTAATAAATATGAGATTCAAGTGGATTTAAAATCTAAAAAATTGGTTTATAGAAAATGATATGGGATCTACAATGATCTATTACAAGTTGTGCTAGTTTATCATTCTTATAGTCATCTATAAATTCTCAGAACGAAGATCATATATAATGATGTATTCCAAATAAGGTTCTATGAAATTTTAACAAAATTTATATTGGGTATCACATGGGAATATTTTTAAAAGATACCTTCTTTTTAAAGATTTATTTTTTGATTAATATGTATTTCAAGAATATAAAAGTTCCCAAATGAATTGAAGAATGGTACAATAAATTCAATTCCCCAAACATCTAAAATGACATTAAAGAGAAATGGTTTCTATGGAATTTCATTTGTTTTAGAGACATTACCCATTCCTTAATAGAGAGGACAATATTTAATGAAATCATAGACATCCTAAAATAATGTTGGCTAGAGAGACCAGAATCGTGGAACTAGTGAGTAGTCCAATGGGGGCCAAAGTGGCCCCCACAAGCAAGAGTGTGGAAGAACCTATGGAAGAAATAAAACTCACTATTATGAACACAATTACTGAGGACTTTATCACAAAATGTGCGCTAAAGGTAGGGGTGATCCCAAATCTACCTACATGAATCATTTTTTAGACGTATCGCTAGGTTTTTGTTGAAATCAATGGGAATGCAAGATGCTAGAAAATAATTTACAATTTTAGAATACCAAGGAATTAAATCTTTCACTTGGTACAATTTCTCATTAGGAAACATGTCATTTATAGAAATAAATGGGGATGAGTCAGTGTCCAAGGATGAGAGGATACTACTAATATTGTCATCCACCACATTCTCTCCTCTTTTTTTATCTCTAACATGTATATTGAATTTGTGATGGAGGCGAATCCATAGAATGAGATGTATTTTGGTTTCTGGTTTCTTAAGAAGACATCGTATGGTTGTATGGTATGAGATCATAATGAATTTGGACCCTAAAAGGTATGAACTAAATTTAACAAAGGAAAACACAATAGAAAATAATGGTTTTTTAGTTATGGTATAGTTTTCATGGGCATGGTCCAATTTACGTAAGGAATAGGCAATGGAATATGGAGCTCAATCAACCATTTTTGATATAACTTCCCCAACTTCATAGTTAGAGGTGTCACACGTTATATCAAATGGTAAATCCCACCAGGGTGGTTGGATTACCAAGGGTGATGTTAGAATCCATTTTAAATTATTAAAAGCATCATTATATTCTTAATAAAAAAGTTCTATTTATTTTTGGAGAAATTGGGAGAGGTGGAGTGTAATCTTATTAAATTCATGACTGAAACAATGGTAAAATATAGCTTGACCTAGGAAAGACTGCATATAATGTACATTTTTGGGGAATTATAGGGAATAAATGACATCCACTTTTGATTTATCAACATGGATACAATCCCACGAAATGACATGCCCTAATACTATACCTTGTCAAAATAAGAAATGGCATTTTTCATAATTTAATAAGTGATTATTTTTAATATAACAATGTAAGAATGAACCAAGACTACTAAGACATTTATCAAAAGAGGATCCATAAATAGTGAAGTCATCCACGAATACTTCCCTGTAATTCTCTTGGTAATTCGAAAAATACTAACCATGCATCCCTGGAATGTACCTGGAGCATTACACTGACCAAATGGAATCCTTATATATGAAAATGTTCTAAAGGGGCATGAAAAGGTTATATTTTTCTAATCTATATGGGAAATATAGATATGAAAGTATCCAGAATACCCATTAAGAAAACAGTAACGGGACTTCCCTACTAGCCTCTTTAACATCTGGTCCATGAATGGAAATGGGAAATGGTCTTTCCCAGGGTATTGTTTTAGTACGCGATAGTCTATACAGACACACCAACTACTCTATAAATGAGTGGTAACCAATTCATTATTTTTGATTTTTAATTACTATTAGACCAGTTTTTTAGGAACCACTTGTAACATGCTAGGTAAATAAAGAATATGAAATTTCCATATTTATTAATAATTTTTAATTAAATATTAATTTATTTTAAAGGTGATTCTTTGTTCGATGGAGTACCCGATATGAAACAATGAGTTTCTCTGAAATATTGTGTTGCACACAAGGATGAGTCATACTAAAAGATATCATAATAATATAATAGTATTATTCTAAATGGTTGTTAACACCTAGATCTTGTATTTTAGGGAATGAATATAACTAACCATATTATGATTAAATATATTTTTTTAAATGTTTTTACATTTATCCAATAAAATTTATAGTCTTAAAAAGATAATATATCCAATTTTTAGCATAAATAGTCTAATGATTTTAAAAGGTAGTTTTACCGCCTTTTGGTGGAGAATATTTTTTAAATCTAGTTTTTTCACTTTTATATATTCAATTGGAAAAAATAAACTTCTTATTTAGAAGTGGAACATAAATATTTACTTTGGGAAAATTTTTGGTATTTTTCTGATAAAGTTCATTTTTTAATGAATAGTGAAAAGTACATCATTTTAAGTCCAAACTATCTTTTAATCTAATTAATTTATATAGATATATTTTACTAATAATTGGTTTTAAAGTGTAATTGCATTATATTTTTATCATTCAATCCAATTTTTTTTATTGGAAGTAATTTCACTTTGGAATTGGACATAAACACATTTCAATATTTTGGTAGTTCTTACTTCTTAAAAACACGTTTTTTGTTTTGACAACGAGAATTAATTTTAAATTAATTTATGAAACTTCCATGTTTTGAATTTGAAAAAATGGATTCCATATTTGGAATTAGGAGGTCGAAATTTTGTAACTAGGTACCTTTTATTTTCAAACATTATGAATAGTAACTTTAGTAATTATTTTATTTACCATGGTTATAGGGTAAATCAGGTAAATAAGTGTAAAGAAACTACCCTAACACGTGTCCTAATACTATTGGAAGAGATATTTCCAACCATGGTCATTATTGGGTCGATTTTGGGACCCCATGAAGACACTTTGATGTGAAAATGACATTTTATAGGAATTAATTGAAAGTAATGAAAAATATTACATAAACATGCCTTTTTACTAAAACAATTTTTATATGGGGTCTTATAAGTGATATATTTGACTATAAATAGTAAATATAAAGATAAAAAATAATTCCTACATCATGTTATTTTATTTATAATTTTTAGAAATCAAATAAAAAATATATTTATGACACAATGATTATGAAGTGATTACCTTATTAATGAATGATTTAAATAAATGATATTATAAATATTGAAATAAATTTATTTTAAAACTTTTTATGCCATAGATGAATTTTATGGATGATTATGAATTGTTATATTTAAATTAATGATGTTTTTTCAAATGAATCAAGTTTTTATGGATTTTTAGAAATCCATGATATGAATAGTATAAAAATTGACATAATTGAGTTTTTAAAAAAAAATACTATTTTATTAAATGATATAATACTCCTAAAAATCTAATATTCTGAAAAATTACTTATATAATTTTGAAAATTTCATTAATTAACCACTTTAGGTTCTATTGGAATCGCATAGTAACTATATTAACCATATAGTATGAATATACAAGAAGACATGGTAAAATTTAAATTAGTTAACTAAGGGTTAAAGATAAAATATAAAGTTAAATTTTTTGAACCATTCTTATCTAAAACCTATTTGTTGAGAGGTTTTCAACCCAAAATAATCTTATCTTTTAAATAAATGAATTTGGGACCATTTGAAACTAAAAATCGTTTTATAATAAAATAATACTTCGAAACATTCCTAAAGTGACACTCCTCCCTCTTATAAAAGGTCATATCCCATACCCATTTAATGACACCTCTAAAGCCACTTGTATCAAAAAAAATATACCTAAATAAGCTCCCAGAATCCCTATATTCATCCTAGAATCCTTATCTTAGGAATAATGCAATTCAAGAAATCCTTTTAACTCAAATCAAAGGGAGTTACTCGTTTTAAGAGGCAACATATTCTCTTATGTTTCTTTCCATTATTTTACTTCTTCACTCACTATTATATTCTTATTACTTGATTAAATAACAATAAATGTATCCTAAATATACTATGATTTTTTATGAAAAGTATTTTAACTACACTTACACACACCATCATCTAATGGATTCAAATATGTTGTTTTTGTGAACGGTGAACTACTGTATCACAAAACGATGATTGTTTGATTTCTCCCTACCACATCTCATGGTGTCCATTATGATGGTACTATATTTATATATAATATTTAAATTTTCTCTATTATTTTATTTATATTTAAATCATGCATTTATGCTTTCTATAATGTGTAAATATGATAATTTCATTTGAGGATGTGCGGACTACCACCCCCTCGAATTGATATGACTCAATTAAGCCATATGTGGAACGTATAAAGGATGAAATTAATATACTTTTGTAACATATATAATATAAGAAATTATACTGTAATTATAATATACCTATGTGTCATTTAGTTTTATGAAAAATAAATGAATGTATCATTCAATCATATGTATGGATTACCCTCTCCATGAACATGGCATTTCCTTTCTTACCTCAAAATGTTATGTAATATTATAAATTCATATTTATACTAGATATATATGATATTTAAATCAACAATATAATTCTGTAGATATTGTAATTTTGACCCCATGGACAATTTGTAATTATAAAAGTTTGTTTTTTACTCAAGTACCAAATATCGGAAAAACGACCGATATTAACTTAAATAATTATGTAAGGTTTATTAAGTGATAATAATTGATATAAAAGGAATAATAAACTTGAAAAATGTTCTTAAGAAATTATAAATTAACTTATGTTTATTATTCAGGATGAACAAGGAACACGCATGATGGGTTGGACTCAAGGTAAGAGACTTCTTCTCAATCTCCTCTAATTAAGGCATATTTTTATTTATAAATGAATTTATTTTATATGGTGTATAAACCCCTTTGAAATTTCATTTCATTCAAAGGGAGTGTTTTTATATGAAGCATTTTAATAAAAAAAAGGAATGTTTCTTTTTAACATATGCTATGACAATGACCTTTCCGCCACCCCATGTATTATTTGATAATTGGCATCCTTAACAAGCCATAATATTTTTAAAAGGAAAATAAATACCATATAAATTTATATGTATTTTGGTATTGAAAATGGTTTTGAGAAAGCATTGATTGTGTCAATATCTTGAAATGATATATTGTGATTGTAATGTGTAAATGTTGTCTTTACTCTATGCTTGTTTTATGTGTTATGATTATGTTATGGTTCATGGAAATTATTTACGTATATGGGTGGTTCTGTGATAAACCTAGGTCTGGTGAGCCCGAGATAGCTCTCCAATGCATTGGGTAAGGTGAAGGAGGTAAACGTTAATGTTTCTCTTATGCAATTTAGTGAATATTCTGTGATGGGTATTCCAAACGTAACACCCTATGTAGTTTTAAAAGCTTTAATGTAATAATTTTATGGTTTCCTCAAGTTACCTTTATGATTTATGATTTCTATGTGTTATTCATATATCTTATGATTTCATGAGGTATGTTAAAGATCTTATTTTATATGATTGAAAAGTATGATTTCATTGATTTTTATTAATTTATGGACTACTATTTTCATTCCTTATTTTATAACCCTTAATGAGCTATTTATGCTCATCCCATGTTTTTGAAATGTTTTTCACAGGGTATAGAAAAGGAAAGAGAAATGAAAAATTCAATAAGATTTATATCATGAAACAAATTCTTCTTTTATTTAATGAGTTTTATTGTTGCGAAAAAATTGGATAGATTAGAATTTTATACTTTGTAATATTTGAGATGTAATGTAAAATTTATGGCCTAATTCTCTAAAACTACAGACCTGAAAATATCATTAATGTGAATTCATGATTTAACTCAATATTAAGTAATGTTTTAAGGCTATGTCCTTATAGTTGTTATCAAAGGTCAATTTAGACAACATTAGGAGTAATGATATTGTTAAATTAATATCCATAAATTAATTTAGGGTATGTTTTAAATGATATAGAATTTGAATATTACCATGTTAATTTTACTAAGATATTTTTTGGTTCAAAATGGTTTTTTGCAGAGGAAACATGGTAGCTATGATGGGACGACATCAAGAGGTAAAAAAACCTTCCAAATCAGAAACATGAGATGGTCAGAATTGGAACTGAATAGTTTGTTGCAGTGATGACACAAATGATTAAAGCTATAAATGGTGGTGATATCGATGTAGGAAATAATCTAGATCAACCACAATGGAACATGTCAGTAGTGGATCATTTCATGAGGAAACACCCCCATCATTCAGAGGATCATCTGACCTTGTGCTAGCTGAAGGGTGGAATAAATCATAGGAAAAGATTTTCGATATCATTGGGTGTTCAGAACATAAAAAGGTTAGTCTTGTTGTTTAAAATTTTTAAGGTGAAGCCGATTAGTGGTGGTTGATGGTCAAAAATATCTAGGTTAGATAGGAGATTGACACTATTGATTGGGATGAATTCAAAGGTATGTTTCTTAAGAAATATGTTCCTAAGACGGTTCGACTTAGGATGGAAAAAAATTATTGGAATTGAGGTAGTAGGATGACTCTGTGGCTGCTTATGAAGAAAAATTTACTCCACTAGCAAGGTATTCTCCAAATTTCATATGGGACCTTGATAGTAAAATCAATCATTTTTACTCAGGATTAAAGAAAAAGTTTCAATGGGATTTAGCTTCTTATGAGTTTAAAAGTTATAAAAAAACTTCTTCGATGTGTGGAGAAGGTTGGAATGGAATTTCCCAATGAAAATGTGTTATTTTAGGAAAAAAAATAAGAGGTCTAGGTGGCAGAAGAAAGTTAATAACTCTTAAAAAATGTATGATGGTAAGAAACTTAAGTTTATAGTTTGGGAAAATTATGGTAAAAAGCACATCAGGTAATGCCTTTTGAATTATAGTAAGTGCCTTAGAAGTGGTAAAATGAGACATAAGGGTCATAATTGTACTTAAAAGAATCAGGGAAATGATAAGAAAAAATATGATTTACAGTCAGTAAAATGTTTTAAGTGAAATGAAATGGTTTATTATGCAAATGAGGGTCCAATAAAGAACTCAAATGACAGAAAGTAGTTGAACTACAAGATGAAAGGGGTGGTGAAAACCTTTTCAACTAATTCAGTAGATGTTGGGCCATCAAATGATGTAGTATCAGGTAAATTATTTGTTTATTAAGATTATACTAATGTGTTGTTAGACTTAGGGTCTACAAATTCTTTCATTTCTGAGAAACATTCTTGTAAATTGGGAATTCCATCTTAATAAATGAATCTAGAACTTGAGGTAAAAACAACTGGGGGAAATGTTGAAGCAAAAAAAAATTATAAGAATATTCCTATCCCAATCTGTGGAAAGAATTTACCTGAAGACCTTGTTGTTTTTCCTCTAATAGTGTTTGATGTTATTTTGGGTATGCATTGACTTTCCATTAATCATGATAAGATTGACTGTAGAGCTAAAGAGGATTATTTTCAGAAAGATGTTCAGTTTGTGTACAAGAATGAACCCTTACTATTGAAAAAATATCAAGAAGCTGAGAAACTAGTGAAAGATAAAAATGAATGTTACCTTTCACATATTGTTGAAAACAAAGGAACTATTCAGATTAATCATGTGCCAGTATGAAATGAGTATCTTGATGTTTTTTCTGATGATTTGCCTAGTATTATTCCTAATTAGGATGTTGAATTTACTGTGGACTTAGTTCCTAGGCCTAATACAATTTCAAAACCCCCTTATCAAATCGATAAAATTTAACCTTTAGATTTAAAGAAGCAATTGTAGGAGTTATTAGATAAAGGTTTCGTTCTACCTCAAACATCACCATGGGGTGCTCTTGTCTTAAAAAAAATAATGATGGTTCAATGAGACTTTTCATTGATTATAGAGACTTGAATAACAAATATGTTAATAAAAATTATCCTTTCCCTCATATCGATGATTTGTTTGATCATATCTAGGGAGCTTAGTATTTTTCAAAGATTTACTTGAGGTCGGGGTACCATCAATTGAAAGTAAATAAAAAATACATTTTGAAGACTGCGTTTCGCACTAGATATGGCAATTATGAATTTTTAGTTATTCCTTTTTGGTTAACCAATTCACCTGCTAAATTCATGGATCTTATGAATAGAATGTTAATGAGTTCTTGAATAAGTTTGTGGTTGTGTTTATTGATGATATTTTGGTATATTTTAAAAGTAAAGAGGATAATGAACATTATTTAAGTGTTGTATTGAAAACCTTAAAAGAAAAGAAATAGTATGGGAAATTCAGAAAGTGTGAGTTTAGGTTAGAAAAAATTTCTTTATATGGTTACATTGTTTCTAAAGATAGAATAACTGTTGATCTTGCTAAAGAAAAAGTTGTTAAATAATGGCCCAGACCCACAAATATAACTGATATTCACAATTTTCTAGGTTTAGATGGTTATTACCAAAGGTTTGTTGAAACAATTTGAAGGTTATTTATCCTACTGACTTATTTATCTCAAAAAAGTGTTCAGTTCATATAGACAAAAAATGCGATGAATGTTTTCAGTAATTGAAAAAAAGATTGGTTAATGCTCCAGTTTTGGAACTTCTTTCCAAAAAAATGGTGAATTTGTTATCTATAGTGATTCTTTGTTGAAGGTACTTGACTGTGTCCTTATGAAAAATGATCAGGTAATTTCTTAGGCTTCACGTTAGTTGAAACCTCATGAGTAAAATTACCCTACACATGATTTGGAATTATCTATTTTTGATTTTTCATTAAAAACTTGGAGTCATCATTTGTATTTTGTAAAATGTGAAATATATGATGATCACAAAAGTTTGAAGTATATATTAACTTAGAAAAAATTAAACACAAGACATAGGAGATGGATATAATTAGTCAAGGATTTTTATTTCATGATCCACTACCATCCAGGAAAGTAAAATAAAGTGGATGAAGCTTTGAGTCGAAAGAGTAGTGCTACATTAACATGCTAAGTTTGGAACGAGATCCTTTGTTTTCTGATTTGATGAAATTTGGATTGGAAGTTTCTAGTGTAGGGAATTCCTCTATTTTTCTTTAGGTGGTAGTCAAATCCTCTCTAGTAGAAAGAATAATGAAATCTTAAAAAGAAGAATGTGAGTTATAGAAAAATGTAGAATTGGTTTAGAAGGGTAATTTACATGAATTTAACATTGATAAAGATAATATTTTTGAGGTTTGGAAAGAGGTTATGTGTTCCTTGTGATTCATATTTGAAGAAAGATTTTTTATGTGAAGGTCATAGTTCCCTATTTTCAGTTCATCCTAGCAGTACTAAAATGTACCTATATCTTCTGGGGTATTACTGGTGGGATGGAATGAAAAGATATATTTTTAACATTACTTTGAAATATTTTACTTATCAATAGTTTAAAGAAGAGTGGTAGTTACTTAAAGAGATTACTCATCCATTACTAGTTATAGAGAAGAAATGAGAAAATATATCCATGGAATTTGTTGTGGGATTACAAAAGACATCTTGAAGTAATAATTCAATCTAGGTTTTGTTAACAGATTGACTAAATCTTCTCGTTTCCTTCTGATTTGAGATACTCTATATCTAGATCAAATTAATCGATTGTATATTAAGGAGATAGTCAGGATACATGGAGTTACCCTCTCCATTGTATCTGATCATGATCCAAGTTTCAATTATAACTTTGGGAAAGAATTTTTGATGTCATTGGGTAATGGATTATATTTCAGTACATATTTTCATCCTCAATCAGATGGATAGTCATAATGAACAATTCAAACATTGGAATTTATGTTATGTGATTCTTCAATAGATTACTAGGGAAGTTGGGACTAACATATTTCTTTGGTTATGTTTTCTTATAATACCTATTTTCATTCCAGTATACAGATAGCACCATTTGGGGAATTATATTTAAAGTGTTGTCAAACACCAGCTTTTTTGGGATGAAGTATGTGAAATAAATTTGATGGGACCAGAATTGGTAGAAAAGATGGTAGAAAAAGTTTAGTTGATTTAGAAGCACATGATATCATCTCAGAGAAGGGAGAAACATTTTGCTGATAACTAGAGAAAGGATCTTTCTTTTGAGGTAGGTTATCATGTCTTTCTCAAAGTTTCTCCATGGAAAATTGTGATTCATTTTGGTAAGAAGAGAAAGTTGAGTCAGAGGTTCATTTAACCCTATGAAATCCTAGATAAAGTGGGATAATTTTACTATAGAGTGGTATTAACTCCATGTTTATCCCTGGTACACATTGTTTTTCATGTTTCAATGATGAGAAATTATATGCCAGATCCATCTCATGTTTTGAGTCTAGAGGTAGTTCAGTTGTAAGATAATATTTCTTATAAGGAACAACCAGCCCATATTCTTGACCAAAGAGAGAAAGTGTTTCAGAATAAGGTAATTAATCAGGTAAAGGTTTTGTGAAAAAACCAAACGGTTTAAGAGGCAACATGAGAATATGAAAATTCCATGAGGGATAAATACACCCACTTATTTGATAAGTGAATAAAATTTCAAGGACATAATTCCCAAAATGGGGGAAGGATGTAACATCCCATGTAAATAAATAATATGACATATTCATATTTCTTAATATTTGTTAATTAAATATTAATTTTACTTTAATGGGGATTCTATGTTCGCTGGAATACTGAACACACAACAATGAGTTTCTCCAAAATCTTATGTTGTACACAAGGCTGAGTCATACTAAACAATAATAATAATATAATATTATTATTTTAAATAGTAGATAACATATACCCATTATATTAGAAAGAATAAATAGAACTAACCAAATTATGATTAAACATTTTTGTTAAATGTTTTTACATTTATCCAATAAAATTTAGAGGATTAAAATGATAATGAATCCAATTTTAAGCATAAATACTCTAATATTTTTAAAAGGTACTTTTACCTCCTTTTGAGGGAGATCCCTTTTTAAATCTAGTTTTTGTCACTTTTATATGTTATACTGGACAAAATAAAATTCTTCTTTAGAATAGGGACATCAAAATTTACTTTGGGTAAATTTTTGGTATTTTTATGATAAAGTACATTTTTTAATTAATCGTGAAAAATACTGCATTTTAAGTCAAAACTATCTTTTCGTATAATTTATTAATATAGTTATATTGCCCTTTTCATTAGTTTTAAAGTGTAATGGGATTATATTTTTATCATTCAATCCAATTTTTGTCATTGTATGTAATTTGACTTTGAAATTTGGCATAAAAACATGTCAATCTTTTGGTAGTTTTTACTTCTTAAAAACACACCTTTTTGTTTTGGCATTGAGAATTAATTTTAAATTAAAATATGAAAATTATGTTCTTTGAATTTGAAAAAATGGACTCCATATTTGGAATTATGAGGTCCAAATTTTGTAAATATGTGACTTTTATTTTCAGACATTATGAATAGTAACTTCAATAATTATTTTATTCACCATGGTTAAGGGGTAAATCTAGTAAATAATTGTTAAAAATAATATTATAATAATATTAAAATACCGTAACATGTGTCGTAATACTATTGGATGAGATATTTCCGACCATGGTCATCCATGGGTATGTTTTGGGACCCCATTAAGCCACTTTGATTTGAAAATGACATTTTATAAGAATTAATTTAAAGTTAAGAAAAATATAACATAAACATGTCTTTTTTACTAAATCAATTATTATATGGGGTCATATAAGTGATATATTTGAATATAAATAGTCATTATAAATATAAAAATATTTCCTACATCATGGTATTTTATTTATAATTTTTAGACATCAAATAAATAAACATATTTATGACACAATGATGACGCAGTGATTACCGTATTAAGGAATGATTTAAATAAATGATATTATAAATATTAAAATAAATTTATTTTAAATAGTTTTAGGCCATCAAAAAATTTTATGGATGATTAAGCCTTGTTATATTTGAATTAATGAAGTTTTTTTGAATGAATCAAGTTGTTATTGTTTTTAAAATTTCATGATATGAATAGTAAAAAAATGACATAAATAAGTTAAAAAATACTATTTTATTAAATAATATAATAGTCCTAAAAATATACATTTATGGAAAATGACTTAGATAATTTGGGAACGTGTCATTGATGAACCAGTTGAGGTTATATTGGCATTTTATAGTAACTATATTGACTATATAGTATGAATATACAAGAAGACATGGTAAGAGTTAAATTAGTTAACTAAGGGTTAAAGCTAAAATATAAGGTTAAATTTGTGACCTAGATTTTTCTAAAACCTATTGGTTGAGAGTTTTTAGACCCAAAAGAATCTTATCTTTTAAATAAATGAATTTGGGTCCTTTTGAGACTGAAAATCATTTTATAATAAAATAATAATTCAAAACTTTCCTAAATTTCCCCGCCTCCCTCTTATAAAAGGGAATCACCCCTACCCATTTAATCACACCTATAAAGCCCCTTGAATCATCCAAAATCTACCAAAATAATCTCCCAACATCTCTCTATTCCTACTAGATGCCTTACCTTAGGCATAAGGCAATTCTAGAAATCCTTTTGACTCAAATCAAAGGGAGTTACACGTTTTAAAAGGTAGCGCCCTCTCTAAAGTTCCTTTCAATTATTTTACTTCTTCACTCCATATTATATTGTTATTATTTTATTACAAAAAAAAATACATCCTCAATATACTAGTAATTTTTTATGAAAATTATTCAAACTACACCTACACACACCTCCATCTAATGGATACAAACACACTGTTTCTTTGTATGGCGAACTACTACCTCACAAAACGATGATTGTTCAATTTTCCCCTACCACCTCTCACAGTGGCAATTGTTATGAAACTATATTTTTATATTATATTTATATTTTCTATATTCTTATGTTTTTTATTTAAATCACTCATTTAAGATTTTCATAATGTGTAAACATGATAATTTAATTTGAGTAAGTGCGGACTACCGCCCCCTCAAAGTGGTATGACTCATTCTTGCCATACATGGAATGTATAAAGGATGAAATTAATAAACTTATGTAACATATATAAAATATGATATTATAATATAATTATAATATACATATGCATCATTTAGTTTTTATGAAAAACAAATGATAGTATAGTACTAGCGTACGTACGACATTCCATCTCAATGAATGATGCATTTCATTTCTTATCTCCAAATGTTATGTACTATTAGAAATACTTATATATAATAGGTATATATGATATTTAAATCAGGAATATCATTCTGGAGATAATTGAATTTTGACCACATGGGAAATATGTAATTATAACAAGTTCATTTTTGACTCAAAGTACCGAATATCGACAAAACGAATGATATTAACTTTAATAATTATGTAATGCTTATTACATGGTAATAAGTGATATAAATGAATAATAAAAATTAAAAAGGTTTGTAAGAAAGTATAAATTAACTTATGTTTTTTTATTTCAGAAGAAAATGGAACATTTGTGACGAGTTGGACTCAAGGTAAGGCACTTCATCTCAATATCCTTTTATTGAGGAATATTTTGATTTATACTCAAAATTATTTTATACGATGTGTAAACCCCTTTAACTTTTCATTTCATTCAAAGGGAGTCTTTTTATATGAACCGTTTTACTAAACTAAAAAAGGAATGTCCCTTTTTAACGTACGCGATGACAATGACCTTTCCACCACCATGAGTATTATTTGATATTTGGATTCCATAACAAGCCATAATGTTTCTAAAAATAAAATAAATACCATATACATTTTTATGTATTTTGGTATTGAAAATTATTTTTGAGAAAGCATTTATTATGTCAATATCTTGAAATGATATATTGTGATTATAATGTAGAAATGTTATCTTTCCTTTATGCTTGTCTTATGTTTATGATTATGCTATGGTTCTTGTCCATTGTATACGTATACAAGTGGATATGTGTTAAACATAGGGGAGGTGAGTCCAAGATAGATATCCAATCCATTGGGTAACGTGGTGAAGTTAAAAGTTAATGTTTCTCCTAAGTGATTTAGGGAATATACTATGATGGGTATTCCAAAAATTACTCCCTATGTAGCTATGAAAGGTACAATGTAAGTATGTTATATATGCCACAAGTTACCTTTATGAGTTATGATTTCTATGTGTTATTCATAAATCATATGATTTCATGAAGTATGTTAAATATCATATGTTATATGAGTGAAAAGTATGATATCAATAATTTTTATAAAATTATGGACTAATTTTTTTTTTCCTTGTTTTATAACCCTTAATGAGATTTTTATGCTCATCCCAAGTTTTTGAAATGTTTTTTATAGGGTATAAATAAGGGTTAGAGAAAGTAAGAATTCAAGAAGATTTATATCAAGAAAATAATTATTCTTTTATTTAATAAGTTTTATTGTTATTAAAAAATTGTTAAGAGTAGAAGTGTCTACTTTGTAATATTTGAGATTTAATGTAATAGTTATGTCCTAATTCACAAAAACTATAGACCTGAAAAAATACTCAATGAGAATTCTTGATTTTACTCAAGATTAAGTAATGTTTTAATGAAGGGGAATTATACCACTTGTGTTGGACTAACCCATTGGCATTTAGAGATGGGGTAAATGATTCCATCATCCAATAATGTTGTTACCTCCTTTTTAACAGCATCTATGAGGGTTGGATTTAGTCGAAGTTTTCACTGCCTCACTATTTTCGCCCCATAATTTAATAATATGTGATGCGTACAAATTGATCTAGTAATACTAGTAATGTCAATAAGTGTCTATACCAAATCTTTTTTATACTCTCTCAAAAGTTCAAGCAGTCAAAATTCATGCTTAGGAGGGAGTGAACTAGCAATGATGACATGCAACTTGTTTTCATTATCAAGATATGAATATTTTAAATCCTAATGTAATTGTTTTAGTTCCTATTCAGAAACATTTTTGATTTATGGGAGTGTGTTTGAATGTTATGGGTTAATAATATCATCTAACTACTCAATGGTATCATCCTTGAATGAGGAGTGAGTTTTTACAAGCTTATCAGTATAATCGATGGTCTTGTGATACACAATGTTCATTAAATAATCAATTAAAAAGAATGTATGAAATTTTTCTAGATTGGTACAACATTATATGCATGATTAATATCCTATAATTTCAATCGATGAAGAAAACTCAGAAAGGGGATCAGTGGAATGAAATGATGTTTTTAGGGTAAGGGAGTACCTATATTGAACTAACAGAGAGAGAGAGGGTAATGTTCTTCTAAGGGATGCTTCATGGAATCAAGGATATTGAAGTGGAAAATTTCACCACCAGACTTCATATATAATATACCATTATGGAAATTATTTAATAATTTTTTTTTGTTTTCAAGAAGGTCATTCCTAATATAATTGGGGCATGTCCATTTATCCTATCATCTTCCATTTTTAGAACATAAAAACCAGTAGAAAAAACTAAAATTTTCACATGTACAAGAATATTCTATAACACACCACAAGGGTGTGATTCACTATAATTTTATAATTGAACATAAATTACAGTTGTCTTCATGTCCTTTACTGCAGTGAAGAGTAAATAGATTGAGGTATCAAATTTATAAAAGCACCCAAATCAAGCATAGCATTGGAAAGGGAATACTCCCATTTGGTTCATATAATTGAGAATGTTCTTGGATAATTGAATTTGGTGTGAAGTGATGGCTCTATCAATGCTAATAAATTCCTCTACAAGATAAATTTCTCATCACCAGAAATTCACCTTCAGTGTGTACACATATCCTTTAGAAACATGGCATATCTTATAATTTTATAAACGACTTCGATCAAGGGGATGTTAACATGAACTTTTTTAATGTTTCAAATATTTATTTATTGAGTTTAGTTTCTTTTTGTTTTCTTGGTTGGGTGGCCCTTTAGGGAAATGGGAGAGGAATGGTTTTTCTAGTTTACTCATCAATAGACACGCTCTGTCTATTGTAAGGGCTTCTCTCAGGATAAGGTTTTCAGTATTTATACTAATTTCAATAGTTATGATGAAATTTTCCTTAGGATGGGATGGCTCCATGGGATGGGTAATTTGGATTTTAATTTGATATACACTCCTAAGGGTGATGGATCTGACATTTCCCTTATACCTATGGTTTATTAGTGGTTGAGAGGGTAGTTTACATGACCCATAACTTTTGATATCCCCTACCGAGTTTGATAGTTGGCCTAATTGGGGTTTTAGTCCTTTTAAGGAATATTGGGTGGTTTATTGTAATTGGATATTATTGGAATCCACTTGTTTCATCATTTATTATAGGCTAGGCTCGGATTTTGAAGGGGGTTTTAGAAATGCCTTTGTTGTGGTTAAGGATTTCTGGGTGGTGTTGGTTGACTAATCTGCCCCAGTTGGTTCCATGGTTGTTGAGGTCGGATTGAATACCACATTTACTATAGGATTGGTTGTATTTCTACCCATGGTAAGATGGATAGAAAGGTTATTTACTAATGGGTTGGTTATAGGGGTGTCCTGGAAAGATATCCTCACAACTCTTAGATGTTTCTCTCAGTTGAGGGCATTGGTCAGAAAAGTGGGTGTCAGAAGAACATATACAAAAATAGATGGGAGGAGGAGATTGGGATTTCCCATGGGAAAGAACAAGTTGTTGAAGAAGGGTACATACGTCTTCAAACTCCACACCCACCTTCTTCTCGAATTCTTAACATTTCACCTCATGGAAACCTAGAATGGGTAGACCAGACCTTGAACCAAATTGTAGAGCGTTTTTCACCATGGTCTTAGTCTCGGTCCTTGCAGTAATTAGGGTTTTATCAACTAGTTCACCACCAACAGCAACATCAATCATATTTCAATCAATTGTAATTAATCCTTCATAAAATTATTTAATTAAAATTTGACCACTTATTTTGTGGTGTGGACATCTTGAACATAACCTCTTAAATATCTCCTAATATTCATGAAGTATTTCCCATTAGGATTTTCTTATCCCTAAAATTTCATTCCTTATTGTTTTGGTTCAAGTGGCTGGGAAATATTTTTCAAGAAAAAATCATTTAATGTTTGCCAAACCACTAATTAGTGAATTATCATAATACAACCAATCATTCGAAGGTTACTCTAAAGAAAATTGGAATTCTCTAAGCATTACTTGTTCTTCATAGACATTTTCAGGTTTCAATGTAGAACACACAATATGAAATTATTTTAATTGATTATTTGGATCTTCTCTATAAAGTCCATGAAATCTTGGTAATAAGTGAATTAGGCCAGATTTTAAGTCAAAATCGGCTCCCTCACCTTACAATTGTATATAGGTGGGTTTGATATCAACATCAAATGATGTGAGTTATTATAATTTTTAGTTGTTTTAGGCCATGTTATGAAAGTTTAATTCAGTTTTTCTGTTGGTCTTAGAAGGATAAGAAAGATAAAGAAGAAGTTGAAGATGTGATGTGTCCTCCTTCAAAGGATTTTCTTATGTGTCATGGTGTGGTTAACGTCAAATCCTCTCTAATTTGGGTTTATAATGTGGTAAATCTCCAAGAGTAGAATACATAATGAAAAAAACATATATAAGAGGAAAATTGTAGAAATAAAATAAAAAATAAGGAAGGAAAGAAGCAATGAAATAGATAAAAAAATTAAAAATATTTATATAAAAACACACACTAAGAACAAAAGTGCTCCTCGGAAGCGACACAAAAATTTGAACACATTTTCAGGAAACATCAAATTGATTAGGTTCTTAGAGATTTATTTAGTATAGGTAAGACCCTAGGTCTTATCTCAAGGAGTGTAGATTGTTTTATAGTATTCATTTTTAATAACAAGTTTTGGGGGGTAGATAATAGTTTTAAGAAAATATACTTTATTTAAAGAGTTTAATAGTTGATAAATAAACACATTGTTTTAATAATTATATTATAAGGATGTAATTTCAAGTTCACTACACATATTGGATAGTTAATTGTTCTATAAAATTTACATGGTTTAATATGATTCTTTGGTTGTGGGTTGTCAAGATCTTGATTCTCCTCTTGCCTCTTAAAATGATGCACAAAGAAGAAACCCTTGAAAGAAAAATAATGATGTCAAGGTTTGGACCTCAAGAATAGAACAAGGTCTACGAAAGAATACTGAAATTTCATGATTGTGTGTGTGAGAAAAGGAATATTATGTTTTCTAACAAGAACATCCAAAGATCCCCACTTGAAATCTCAACCCAATCGGTGTAGAGATAAAAAGTGTTTCACTTAATTATAACAAAATAATTTTATTCATTGGAGAACCACATAAATATTAAACAAAATTTAAAATTTTAACACAGAAATTAAACAAAACCAGTTGAAGAACAAGTATTGGAACTCCCTCCCAAGTATGTGTAGCTCCCTTGAAATTACCACCCACCGTTTAGCTCACCATGGAGAGGAGGAGGACGCTCGGGTGGAACTTCTCCTTCTTCATTAATCCACCAAGGAATATAGGGGCCTCCAAACTTCTTGGAAGAGGAGGGGACTTCTTTGGGAATCCCAAATACTCGATTTTTTCCTCCTGGATGAACTTACAAATGAGGTGCCCAAGGTGCCATTTTATAAGCAAAGTGGAAGGTGGTTTTGGACACACATATTTATTAAAACCACTTGGAACATTGTTTTATATCTCCAAACATTATTATCTCTATTTGGATAAAATTATAAAGTTGTATCCCCTCATCCTGACTATCTCCAATTAATGTTTTTCACAATTTGGATAAATACAACCAGAGATATATACAAAACACATCACACCACTTTTGACTTCGTGCATATTTGGTGTACTACAAAGATCTATTTGTATGGGCCCCTTAATCGATGAATTAGGCTTAGGTGTATTCAGAAAAGTTTCATCCAACTGAAATTTTGATCATTCCACAAAATATTATCCCGATTTGATGTACATGTTAGTAGAAGTGTGTGGTTGAGTCAATTGGTGTGCTTGGATCCTACACTGTTTGGCCCATTTTTCTTGAACATTGTCATGGACCCAACAAATAACCTCATCCTACAATGTAATTATAAAAAAACTAAAATTTCCTTTTTAACAGTGATAAAAATATAATTGAATAAAAAATTAAGTGAAATTTGTTATTATTTTTATAATTTTAAATACAAATTTAGTTTAGAATAATGGTGTAAGGGTGAAAATTAAACAATTATTCCTGATTCGATCAATCTCTTACCCATTCCAAATCAGAATATCCATAAAGATGAAAAGATATAAAATTTTAATACCTTAATATATAATCAGTCTCTTTGATATAGTGGACAATATATTTTATTCCATAACATGATAATATATTGGATTTATTTTCAATCATTCAAAATGATTAATTTAAAAGAAGATATCTTATTTAGATGTTATCAAGTAATTTTTGCAAGCAAGACATCATAATTCCCTTTGATCCATGTTCCTTACTTGTTTATCTTAGTAATACTTGGTCCCAAGTGCTATTAGATTAGTGATATCTCTTGATTCTTCCATACCAGACTTATTTAATAATATATGAGCATACTTTTCATATGAGATAAGGATATGACCAAATATGTTTTATAACTATAAAACCAAAAGAAATCATTTACCTAATAATTATAAACTGAAATTGTTTCCTAATTTTAGTAGTAATGTTATTATAATTATCATTTTTACAACAATAATGTTAAAAATATACACTATTATAGTTAGTGAGTTTGTTTAATCCCCTTTGACATAAATATTCCTATGTACCTTGCCTTTCTAGAATTCCATTCTCTTTAAGATAGTATTTGACTTAAAATACCATGCTTGGGTCACTTGTTTAATTCCATATAAAGCCCTCTTCATATTGAAATATATATAACTATCACCATAAAGTATAAAACCATTAGGTTATTTAATATAAACCTCTTCCTCAAGTGTACCATTAAGAAGCATTAACATCACATCTATTTGGAAAACATTTTAACTGATTTTACCACATATTATAATTAAAATCCTGATTATTTAAAGAAATTATACTTGAGAAGAAGTATCTTCAAAATCCATACCATAAATTTTAGATTAACCTTTTAATACAATATGTCATTTATGCTACCTCTACATTCTCATTTAGTTTGTTTAAAAAAACCCAATTTTCCTCGATTATATTCGTTTTTAGGACTTAGAAAAAATTTCCATGTGTTGTTCTTCTCAATATGGTTCAATTATTATTTCATTGTGATAATCCAATCCTTATGTCATAATTACTCTTCAACACTCATTGGTTGAATTTGTGAAAGTAATCTAGTGTGGTTGTAAATTCTCAGACTTCTAAAGGTCTACAGACTATTATTGCTATCACAAAGTGTTTTTATCAACTCAATATTTTTTCTAAATTTTTGAAACTTATATTCTTCTAGATCTGAGTGTTCCTCATAACTGTTTATTTTAAAATAATCATTAAATTTTAATAATATAATTGTGTAACCAAATCACTCTCATGTTATCTGTAATTTTCTTTAAGAGATTAATTAATAATAACATTATAAATAAGTATGTTTTTAGAGAATTTTGATTTTAAAACATAATTACATCATAGATATCTATAATATTATTTATATATTTGTTGAAACACTAGTATCTCCTTAAACAATGTGTATAACCAAGGAATATATCCTCATTGGCTCTCTAATAAAACATTCCCAAAATCTTTTACTTTGATATTTATTCAACAAGGGATACTATATATGTTTAATATTTTAAATCTAGGCTTGGGTTAAAGTAAGTACTTATTAAAGATGCAGTTTATTATCTCTGAAAATATTTTAGGTTCCACACTCTAACAATATAGTTCTTCACATGTTCATCAAAATCTATTTAATTAAATTAACTATATTATTTTAATGGAATTTATTGAGTGCTATATTTTATTATTATTAAGTTATTCTCAAGATACACTTTAATTTCTTTATTATATTATTCAAATCCATTATCAAACTAAAATATTTGGGAAGCATATCCTGTTTTATTTTCATTACACCTCTAAAAAATATTATTCATCTAAGAGATTGTGATTTACATAGAATAGAATATATATATATGTTATATAAGTGAAATTATAAAAAAATTACTTATCTATATTACATGAATTAAATCTCATTAGACCACACACATCTATGTGTATCAACCCAAGAAGTTTCCTGTTTTTGATCTCTACTACCTTATGACTCTTGTTCACCATTTTTCTTTTATGAAATGTTTCTTAACTATTAATTATTTAACATTTAAAATTTAGTATTTTCCTCATAGATTTATAATTTATTAACATATCTATGTTATTTTAACCCATGTGACCAAGTATTCTATGATAAATTTTATTTTCTTCTTTCATACATAAGAAAAATTAACATTAATTTACTATAAAACTATAAATGGTTTGCATTGGTTCAATATCCCTTCATTATGACAATTTCATACATCAATATGCTCATGCAACAAATATTATTATAAAATGTCACTTCATTACCATTATCAAAATATTTAAAAACACTTTAGGCCTCATTCTTCAAACCATTAATAAAGCGAATTTCATTAGATTAATGTTTCCTCTAATTAATTTTGGTGGTTCCAACTCCTTTTAAATTGACTGATCCATAATTTACAAAAGGTAAAATATATCTATCATAACTTTTGACATATTTTAGGATTTTCTTGTTTTCAGTCACGTGTGATGAGTAATCACTATCAAGTGTCCTAATATTTCCATATTTTACTACTTTTTATTCAGCACAACCACCAATTATTTTTCATGATCACTCCTAATATTAATATATTTGGAGTTATAATTCTTATTAAAATATTTTTTTACCATTGAAAGACACATTTTATTGGTTTGTATGAGATGATAACTACTCCCGCAAGTTTCCTCATGAGAAACAAAAGTAATACCCAATTATACCTTCTCCTTTAGATGTTGACTTGTCTAGCTACTTAAAACTTTAAGTCGAGTCCCACTCAAGTCATGGCCTCTATTCGATTTAGTGAGTGATATATTGTACTAGTAAACATAGGCTTTGTGTCCATAAAATATACAACATAGAAATCTTCCATTAATGTGAGATACCCTCTATTGGAAATATAGTCCATCAAAATCCACGCATTGATACTCTTTCTAATTTGAATTTTTTTTTGGAATTCCCCTTAGAAGAATCATTATATTATATTATTTTTCTATTAATCTTAGGCTCAACACTATTCTTATTCCACTTCTACTTTTTTGGGATTATAAGCACTACTACTTGAAATAAGAATGAGTTTATTCCCTTTATTATTTGAGGTTATAAACTTATCCAATTTCTCTTTATTTATATATAATTTTAAATTAAAATCGTTTGTATCAAATATAATACTTTGTGGTAACATAGTATAATCTTCAAGATTAGTTTATTATCAAAAAATTTCTCATATAATATTGATCTCTCACTAAATTCATTGATAGAATTGTGAAACTCAAAGTGAGTGATTTTTAGGCAATTTTCATCATCCACAAACTTCACCTTAAAAATATTCACCTCATTATGTTTAACAATAAATTTTTATTTTGTAATGTTAACAATACAGTTTTTAAGTACTAAATTGAGATCAACCATATTTTTAGATAAATATAATTAAATATCCAAAATATCCTAGGATTTTTAATCATGAAGGATTTTCTTTAATGAATCATTATCATTATTCCAAAACATGAGTCCTCATCCTCCCTTTTTCTTTCCTCATCATATGACGTAACATCATATTATGAGGCAAAATAAAATTTTTCCCGGATTTATTGTAATTTAAATTGAATTCAATGAAAATTTTAAAAATTACCTATACTATCCACATTTCATATTATTAATGGAATTTGAGTTTGAACATCCTATTCATCTTCTCCATTCTTTTCATGTCAATTACTTTAAATGTTTACAATCTCAACATAATTAAAACAACTAAAAGAAGTTTTTCCTTTATAGTTACCATTAATTCATATAATTTATTTTAAAAATAATTATACAAAATCATAAAAATCCATGGAATCTTATTCAAAACAAGTTTCTTTTACATGAAACTTCTAATCCTAATGATATTTTAAACCTTTTGAAGCTTTTAAAGTCATTTAATTATAAGATTATGCTTTTATCCTTAGTTCTAGACCTATACTCATATCATTAGAAATAAAGACGCACTTATGTTTATCAATAGTCCACTCTTTCAAGTCATGTTCATCAATAGTTGAAATATTTTCATAAAAAACATCTCAGATAATCCTCATCAATTTATTTACCTCTAAGAATTTTTCAAGAATTTACTCATAGATTCAAATTGAGATTTCTACGTTATTAACGTAAATAAATAATTTATTCATATACTCGTATTATCCTTTGAAAAATATTAGAAAATTTATATTGATATTTTTATAATATCCTCTCCTTGAATTTTCCATCTCACTCATTGATATAATTGATTTTAATTCAAATTCCATTCACTATTTTTGTACCCATAACTCAGGTCAACTATTTCTCTAAGAGGAATTAGAGTAGAAAATTATGTACTCTCCCATTAGATTTAATATTATTTTTCTCATAAAAAGTGTTGGTTGTCGCATATTTTTCAATACTTACACCATTCAAGATTAATTCATGAATGTCCAATATAATAGAAAGAAGATATAAAACCATCCTATGCTTCCATCAAAGTAATAACTTCCCATAAAACATAATAACTCCTTTATTTTTAATAATATTCAAAGAATCTATAGATATCATTAATCAATATATATTTTTAATAATGTATAAAATCACATCCATGGGAAAATACATATAACTAGTATGAGAATTCTCTAATAAAAAGGGTAAACAAAAACAAAGTGAGAGTATATCAACATTGAGAGATAGGGCTGAATAAGTGGTTACAAAAAAATCTCAAAATAATTTTATGGGACAATATAATGTCTTGTATTTATTCAATAATCGAGCTCCATCATCAATTTTGAAGCCAAAATTTCTTCCTGATGATTAATAAGAATGACGTTGTAATGTTTTTTAGCACAACCATTGGGAAATTATTTGTTATATTAATGTTTATTAAACTAATTCACATATAAATTTTCATTGATCCTATGAACTAAATATGTTTTTAATGACCACACTTTCCTATTAGTGATTTTATTTTTGGTTTTAATATAATTTATTCTCTAGAATTGGTCTCATGGAAATGTAAGGGCCTTATGTCACATTCAATAAATTTTCAGTAAATATTTTCCCTAATAGGAGTAATAAATATCCATTCATTTTCTTTATTTCATTTTGAAATTAATATATAGTATTCATATATATTCTTGAATTTATTGAAATTAATATGATTATTTCATATCCAAATTAATTTCTTTTTTTTTTATTTTTGAAATAAATATGAAAATATTATAATCGAAACACAAAATCATAAAAACATAATTATGAATCCATTAATGAAAATAAAAAAATATTATAATCAAGATAATCGTTAGGATTAAAAGAGTATGATTAAATGTTTTTATGTAACAGAACAGAACTATTAAACATAGAGTGTACATGTAATAAAAGAATTTAATTTTTTTATTGGAATCATACTTGTAGTCTTTCTGACATACATGTATATATATCCATTGTGAAAAGTTAATGATAAGATACCCATATTAATCATTATATGTGACTATCATACTATAATAATTATAAAATAGTTTTTGTTTGTTTATTTTTTAAATGGGTAAAAAATATGTACAAATTAGATGATTCATTGTATTTTGGAATTTTTATGATTGAAATGTATAAATATTCAATCATCAATTATATTATAATCATGGTATAATAAAATGTAAAAGTATATGCACTTAGAGAAATATAAATAGTGTCTATCAATTAAATTTTATTTTTTGTTTAAAAGATAAATTTATTATATTTATAATTTAAATTTGATAAAATTGATTTAATTTTAAAAAAAAATATCAAAACTAGTTTAGGGTTTATTTTTAGTTTGATTTTTGGAAAAGATAAATTGTTATGAAAAGTAAAAAAATAATGTTTTATCATATTGTATAAGTTTTATGACATAATTATAGTTTAAAAACAACTTAATAACTTAAAAAACATATTTCATGAATTAAAATTTAATTAATGAGTTAAATATATATTTTAAAATAATAAATATCATTTTTACAAATTTAGATCAATTTTAAAATCTAAACTTATTTTTTATCTTTAATAAAAACTATATTTTATTATTTGTAATAAATATAATATTTGAAAGATTCCAGTAAATTATAGGTGTCTTTAATTTTCGATAATATATATTTTTAATCAAATACTACTAAAAGTAAAAAAAATCAACACAATTTATCATCTTGATCCTAAATTAAAAATTAATAAAAATTTTATTCAATGATACCCCTCCCCCTTACCTATATAAACACCCCTCTTCACCCATTACTCCCACTCACAATAACTATTCCTTTGAATAATATTTTCCAAAATATCCCTTTAAAAACATCTAGACACATTATTAAGGCCTTGGTATAATCATGAGAGCCTACTCTAAAGGGTTAAGACTAACTCAAAAGGAGTCATATCAAAGAGGAAGGTAAGAGTTTCAAATACCATTTATTTTCATTTCAATTTTCCTCTCACTAATTCCATAACATAAATTAAAATTATAATCAATTTAAAATATTAGTATATTTATACTATAATGTTTTTATGAAAATATAATATATTTTAGTTTTCCACTTCGTTTAAACATATTTAGATTCATTATTCACCCATGGTAGGCTTATACTACTTATGTGAAGAATAATGTTTTATTTTTAAGTATTTATCTAATTTATGTTCTAAAAATATCCTTTATTTATATTTTAAAATTGTTAATAAATTAATATAATGTTTAATATTTCAGAATAATAAAATTGGTAAAATATTATTTATATTAAAATAAACAAGAATAATCAATTAAATCACATAAAAACAAGCTTATCGATACATGTTTCTTAAATTCAAAATTTTTGGGGTATCTATAGAACATAGAGATTTTATACCCTCGGAAAGGAATAAAGAAATATACCTTGAAACTTCTATATATTGTAGAATAATTTGTAAAGGACATTAGATTATTACCCTTATACTGAAGGAGCTTCGGAACATAAGTCCAAACACCTCTGAGAGATAAACCTAAACAATATGAAAAAATAGGAGAAGAATAAATGGTAAAATAAAAATAATAATGAAATAATCATGGAAAATATTATAAATTAATTAATTAATAAATAAAATTTTATTATTCAGGTGGTTTTACGTCACACGATGTGAGTTGAGACTCAATGTGGGCGTTCCTATTTCCACCCATTTATTTAGAAATAAGTTTGTTATAATATCTTTTTCAATTCACCTTGATATAATTCCATGATTATAATTATAGTGGAAATATCATCCTTTTTATGAACTATCTATGATATATTATTCTCTGTCTATTATCAAACCCTTTTCATAAGATTTTACCATGTTGAACCAGGGGTTTCTCATCTATGTATTCATTATTTTCACATATATATTCTTTATTTCCTCTCATATATTCAATGTATTTTACGTAAGTCTTGAATTTATTACAAACTATATTTAATTAACTTTTGAGGTATTCTATATCTCCTTACCTCTCTTAAACAATAATTATTTATAACATACATTACTAGTAAGGGGTTCTCATCTCAATTTTCTTTATTGAGTGATGTTCCATATAAACCATTTATTTTTATTTATATGTTATAAACACTACAGAATTTACATAATTTATCATAATTTTCTTTATATTCATGGGATTTATAATTCCAATTCATGTTATTTATAATATATTCCTTTGAATCATATGTTCCCTATTACAATTTTGAAAAGAAAAAATCCCATTATCTTTCTTTTTGATTTTTTAAATTTTCATTTTCTTTATTTCATGGATATATTCTATATCATATCCACTATTTATATGTATTTAATAATATTTAATTAACTATATACCATTATATATATATGTTGTGAATACCCCATATTTTATAATTTAGATCGAATGGTATTTACCTATAAATTCATATAATTTGTTTAGCTTTTGAAATCTTGACAATCCAAATACCCATTTTTTAATATGGATAATTATTTATTATAAATATATGCTAATATAATATTTTATGCAAATATTGTTATTTATTATATTATTTATCCATTCTTTTCATATGATGAATGCATCATAATTATTATGTTTCATGTAAGGCCTATAATTATATAGCCCCACAATACATTAGTAGGTCTCTTGATAAAATCTAGCATGGTGTAATGGGTGCGTCCTTACCCTTTATTATTAATATCTTAGCACAATCCCTTTATGTCATGATTATGATGTCTTACATTATACATTCCATCTTTATGAGAACTATTATTTTTATCCATGGGATTATCTATTTCTATTCTTATAGATATGTTATACTGATAAATTTATTTATATAGGATTTTTGGTATATTTAATCCTACTATTTATGTTCAACCATTATTATATTATTCTATATTCTACCCTTACTGAGCTTATGAGCTCATCCTTTATATTATTTCCCCACATTTTGAGTAAAACATGAAGAATACTTCATATGAACTAAGGATAAAAAATATGGGAATAATAACATTCATGTATTTTGATAATATAATGTATGTTTCCAATGTAATGTAATGATAATATATATATATATTATCTAAATAATATTAAAATATTTGATATAGTGTATATTTATCTGTGTATTCTGTTTCTAGTGAAATGAATAACCATTGAATCTTGTTTCATAGAGTTAGAGTTTTTACGTTTAAGTGGTGAAAAATATCTCTCGTTATGGATAATAATTGAAAATGTATATCTAATAAAGGTTTTATAATTTACCAAACAAGTGATAAAGGTTATATCCTATGTTAAATCACCGTGATATTATTGATAAGCGTGATCATATTTTAAGGGATAATCCAATTTTCTATGTTACTCATCTATACAATGAAGAGATAAATTTAATAAATGATAGTTAAAGATTGTATTGTGAAATGGGATGTAGACCCATAGGCTATGAGGGCTTGGTCAGGGTTTAGGGTAGGGTGGGTTAAAGATACTTTATTATAAAGGATCTTGGATGAACAGGCTAGGTGAGCATCCATACCAAGCGGGTTTAACCACATGGATATGGGCCCACCAACAAGCTATTTAAATTTAAAAAAAATATTTATGCGCAAGTTCCAGTATAAAATATTCCATGTTATTAAATAAAACCCAAACCTAAGTTATGAAGAGTGTCATCTTTTCTCTCCAAAGACCACATCTTCCTAAACAAGTAGTGTCGTGAGTTATCAAACTCACACCTATCTATCCCTTCCTATATCAAAAAAACTATTCCATGCTTTCTCTTATATCATCTTCTTTAATATCATATTTATTCCTTGATCTCCAAGAAAAAAATCCCACTGATCTATTTCCCAAATATGGATCGAATCTCACATTTAATCGATCGGGAATTTAGTCTCTTTCATCAACATTTTGAGGACTCTCTATGATGAAATAAAGCGGTCCCTCCATCGTATCTTCTAACATTTTGGCAGACCTGGTGTGGCCGCCGAACAAGGAGATCGAGATTTGAAATGGAGAGAAATTTAACTGGTTCACCCAGTAGTACTTGATCATGATGTTGTGTGATCTGGATAGGAAAACCTCACATGAAAAAAGGTGATAGGCCTCAACATAATCATATGGTGGGATCAACATGTATGTGAATGGAAGGTGTTCAACTATCAGTTCCCTCACTGATTGATTCCTTTATCAGAAGGTGGCTATAAACTGATTACTCAGGTACCCAGTGATGGTCCTCTGGTGACCATTTTTACTTTTTTTTGTGAACTTCTTATTGATTTTGGTGCATGATTTTAAGCCTCTTCCATGGAAGGATAGAATGGTTCTTCATTATATCTGGTTTGAAATGTATTATTGTTGTTCTTGATGCCATTAAATAGTGAATATAGGTAGTTTTTGTAGGTTCATTCATCCATGCTATCACTCTCCACTTTCTCCCCCACACCAGACTATTCCCACCACCCCCTCTCCTTCTCCCATTCCATATCTCACTTACACATCTCCACACATCGTCTCCTACACCCTCAACACCTGAATTTTTTTCTAATATTTTATCATATATATATATCCAAACTGTCGACTACATCATGTATGTAAAGTTTTTTTATTACATTTTAATTATATTAATAATTAAAAATATAATAATTATAATAATAAATAATGCAGGTTTCCTGCGGAATTTCCCACATTCGCTGTGGGGTGGGTGGGCTTGATAAATCTAATAATTTAACATAGAATATTTTGTGATCATAATCCCACTGGGTCCCAAGCCTATGTGGGATTGGACCAAACCACCCCAACCCATCTGCTTTACATTTCTACTTGAAAATGTATGAACCCTGACTATGTTTAGTTTTTTTCTTGAAAAATTACACGAGTTTCAAGAGAAAAGCCTTATTATTGTAATGAAAATTCATTAGGCTTGTAAAAAATTTTATGCGAACAATAAATTGGGAAATTATATTATTTCTAAATATAGGTATACACTTTGGAGTAAAGTTAATGAAAAATAAAAAGAAGTTTTGAACTGTATAACTGATATTTTAATTGATAAACTTGAGCAAGTATATCTTAAATAAAATATTCAAAAATCATAAAGTTATTTTCCTGATTACATCTATAAAGATTAGATAGATATTTTATGGTTCAACATTAATATTAATCTTGAACAGATGAAGGTAGTTTATGTTTCAGTTATTCTTCTGACACATGGATAACCTCAGTTCTAGAGGAACTCATTGAGAGAATTCCAAAACCTTAAAAAGGAATATATTTTTATGATTGATCATTATAAGTGATATATTAAGGAGTTTCTTATCATATATTATTTTTCTTATGTCTAAAAGACTGTAATAATCCCAACTCTACTAACACACATCTAGTGGTTATTTATTAAAATGGTTTAGAATATATAATATTATAATACATATGATCCAAAGTTTTGTAGTCCTAGAGAATAAATACATACAAGATAATTACATTACATTAAAAATAAAAAGTATATCATTAAAATATATAAAAACTATTATTTATCTATGGTTATCCTTTGGTAACATATAGTATTCTTCTATATTTTATTGGTAAATAAGGAAATTATATAAAGGGTGTGTTTAGGTGCCTATTAGTGGGCAGCGTACAATAGAATCTAACACGGAATAAACTCAACATATATTATATGACATGGTTAAATAATCATAATATATTATATAAATGATATTATAATAATTACATATCTTTATAAGATATTGCAATAAAAATAATTGATCACAAGGATAAAAATAAATGATCTAATAACGATAGGATATATATTTCCAAATATTATAACCATACTATCGAGGCCTCATGAAAATGCATCATATATAAGTGGGTAGGAATACACTAAATAACTAAGCTATTTTTTTTCTAATGAGACCTACCAATTCTTCAATGGCGTATATAATTTTGGACCCCACCCATCACATAGTTATACATAATGAATCCATCATATAAAAAAATGGTAAACAGTATATATCATAATTTTCTATAAGAAAAATCATATATAACTACAAATATATAACAAATAACTATTCATATAGAAATAATGGGTATTTTGATTGTCAATATTTTCCTAGTCAAATGAATATAGGTGTATTTAGGTGAATACCCTTAAATTTAAATAATGAATTATAGGATATTCACAAAATATCAAAAAAAAATATGGTCATGTAAATATATTTCCTCAATTAATAAAATGTTATGGATATCTAGGTGAATATACATAAATGAAATTAGAAACTATAAAATATTCACAATTTAAATGGAGGAACCCATAATGAATGAAATATAAAGGATTAACAGGGTAGGTAACTTTCATTGTATAAGGTAATTAATAAGGATTAATAAATTAGTAAAATAGTGTTCGTCCTAGTGGAATTCTCACAAGAATGGTGATTTATTCTTGAAATAAAAAATTAATTATGTTATTAAAATTTAAATTAAAATCCCCTCAATTTAGATATTTATTAGTAAAAAATTACAATATGTATATATGATTTGATATTTTTTAGTAATTTATCAAAGGCATGAAAAATACATAGTTAAAATAATTAAAATTACTTTAGATTTTGAAATTATTCTACTAAAACCAATATATATATATATATATATTACATATAAATTCTAACTATGGGATTTTATCTGTGAAAACAAAATTTGAAAATACTTAGTGAAAAATATAAGTAATAAATGTGTTTTCAAGTGATTTTCAATTATGTATTAAAAGATAAAAATTAAAACACATAATGGTTTTTTAAAAACAAGTGGTTTAGTTTCAATAAAGAACCTAATCCTCTCCACTTGAAAGTAACCCCTGGCCAAATATTTTATTAAAACTAATAAACTAATACACAACCTTGATATGGTGTATTTATTCGAAACATGGATTGAGTTATAAGTAAAAAAAATACACATGAAAATACAGGATAAACCAATTCTCTTTGACCATTATTCATGGGATTATAAATGTAAATAAATAGAGGGAATGGGTATTATAATAATATTCTTTACAAAGAAAGTTATTTTTGTAAATAAATATATAATAAAATATGAGAAGAACAAAAATGTAAAGAAAAATTGATAAAGTGGGAAAGGAGTAATGAAGTTCGTTATAGTTATTTTAAGATCATTTTCAATTGGTTAGTAGAGTTATTTTCTCCTTTTATAATTATATATTAATTCTGAGAGAATATATAGGAGTTAGTGAATCTTTATCTTTGTTTTTGTAGTGAATTATAGAAAAATTTCATGTCATGTAGCATGAACAATTTCTATAGAATATCAGATGGTCTCTCATGATTTCAACATGCAAGGATTCATAAAATTTGTAGAATACACTTATTTGATTAGATGTTGAAGGATAATCACCATGATATTGAAAATCTTCAAATTCCCCAACACCGTCATTAAATTTAAAATATAATAATTGGAATCATAGACACAATGTGTCATTAACTCATAGTTTATCTATAGGTTACTCTAAATGGAATTACGTTTATCTAATCTTACTATAATTTACTATGATGGTAGGTTATTTTGTTCCTGTGGAAGATCAATACTCATGGTAGATAAAAATATGTGGTTTATGCATTACATCTTCTTGAAGTATCAACATCACATAGATGTGTGGAATATATGCTTGGTATCTGAAATCCAATGTACAATCAATCGAATAATTCACTGAATTTTCATCAATGTTTAGTTTATAGCCATATTAGATTTCTTTTCTTCATGTTATTGATTTGGAACATGGAAAAATATTGACTGTCTTCCTCACAATTAGTTTCCTGTCACATTATCACTTGTCTAGAGTGTGCGATTTATCATCAAATACTTAAAGTGGCCAATACAATGAACATGTTGTCAATTAGGTACTTTGAGAATTTTTCTGTGTGGTTAATCACACTTTCATGTGATTGATCAAGTTCAATGCATAGTCGATCGAATACCTAGAATATTTTTCATCAATAATTGTGTACTATCATAAAACCAAAATTTTATTATAATTACAATAATCATGATTTGGGATCACTAAAAAAGGAATTTTAGGACTATTTCAAAAATCTCCCCATTTTGATGTTCAAAAACCATGTAATGAAAATTTTCAAATTAAAATAGAATTACACAAAACTACACAAAAGATAAATAAATTACCTTGTATGTTCAAGGAAATATAGGAATAGAAATAAAATTATTATTAACTCCCTCCATCATGATCATCAACATCCATAGTTTAAGATCAATTTATACTAAAAAAATACCAGGGAATTCTACCCATTAGATAGTGGTGTATGAATAAGAGTTTATCCCCTTTCTCATGCATTGATGCGTCCACATTCTTAGAATTGTATTCTCTCCCACTAGTTGAAGGAATAAATTCAATATCAAATTCATCAACCTTTGACTCAGACTAGTCTTTATATAAGGACAATTTAGGTATTCTTTAGTATCATCCATATCAAAATCAAAATCTCCTTCATTAGAAGGTAAAGACTTAGGGGTTTTACCAATCCCATAGGAAACATTTTATGTTATAAGTTTTTATGTAACTACAAGCTCAAAATTATAATAACTATCTTCCTCAAGAGGTATCACTTCTTCTAGTAGTATTATAACTGTATCACATTGAACATCCATTTCTTCTTCCTTATATTTTCTTACAACTTCTATAGTCAGAACATTTATATACTCTTCCTCCAAAAAAACATTTCAAAAATTTATTATGTTCAAGTCCTAGATCAAATTTTTTCTTAGGACTTAAGGTATTATTTATAGGATTATATTTTTCATAAATATTATCACTATTGGCCAACGAGTTCTTTTTTCATGGTTTCTTGTTGATGTTCATTCTCTTAAAGATAGTCTAACTTAAGAGAAACCCACATAAAGATTCTAACTTTACACCCCTATTATGAATTATCCACATGAAATGAAGAAATAATGAGATGATTTTTGATTTAGTAAGGGTTGGTGTTGAAATGATTTTCAAATCCTTATTCACTAGGTGAATTTACTTAGCTAATGGAACCATATATGTAGGTTTCCAACACTAACATGGTTATGAAATCTACCATTTCTATCAGAACCCCTGCCCAACCTTCATCTTCATTTTCTCCAATTCCTAACTCTTCTACCGCTACAACCCCTACCTCTAAACCTTTAAGCTATATACCTACTCAGAATATACAATATATCATACATGCTTCTTGTAGTATTTTTATTAGTGAGGCTTCTAGTCATTTTTCTAATCCCACACTTGATCCTTCCAAAGAAAAATAAAAATCTCACATAGATACCGAATCTATTATAACGGTTGATTCAAATTCTAATTAGAGTAACTTATAAGGAATAATTGTATATTTGATATAATTTTTTTGAATAAATATTAAATGTACTATTATATCTCTACTTTTATCTTTAGTGATGTATCTTTTTATTGTTAGTAATTTTTAGATTCATTACCTTATTTATTTTTATTAATTTTAATTTATATTCTTTATTTTCTATAATTATTTTTTATCCTTCTAATAATCACAAAAGGGGAAAATTTTTATGGAAGTTAATAATGATGTTACAGATTTTCCAATCATACCTGGAACATAAAAATAAATTGATTTTGTTTTGTGTATTTTTGTGTGATTTGATTTCTAATATATTATTTTATTTGAGTACCTTTATCTAGATCATCCAAATTAATATCAATGGGAAGGTACTAATGGGTCCTTACATTTTTATATAATTGAAGGTCTTAGTTCTTCAATGAATTCTTCATGGATATGATGGTTATATTAGTGTCTTATGGGAGATTTATCATGTAAATTAGAAACATGGTCATTGGTCTTATAATAATTGTTGATATTAAGAATTCATATATTATCCTCAAGTTATTCTAAATAAAAATTATGTTAATGTAGATCTGTCCCAAAATGCGACTTGAAAAGATTCTTCCAAAACCTTATCTCTTTTATTAAAGGCTCTAGATTATTTTTTAGTGGTTGAATAACCTTGAAAAATAAATCAACACTCATTAGTGAATTTATTTCCAAAATTTATTTATTTTGGTTAGAATAATGTTTCTTAAAAAAGAAGTAATTTACCTTTGCTTTTATAACATTCAATAATTTATACAGAGTATTCTTTAATAAAGGTCATATTAGAACCCTATAAATTATATAACAATATTTATTCACAGTTTCTTCAGAAAAATAAGTAGTTCATATTTAAGAAGAACAATTTATTAAATTCCTCAGATATTTATTTTTATCCTTTATAAAAAATTATTTTTTTGGTGTTCGGGGGGGGGGGGGAGAAAAATTGTGACAATTGCAATTTTATGAATATAATGTTTCAAATTATTTAATCTAAAATTCAAGGCCATGATCTCTTATCAAATATTTAATGTTAATTTGAGTAAATTTTTCTACAAATTTTTCTTAGTTTGAATAATATGATTAATATTCACTCTTTTAAGATAAGAAAAAACCAAGAAAATATTGAATAATCATCAACAATCACATTAGAATAGTGATTTACACCTAGAAAAGAAGCTCTAGAAGGTAAAAAAACCATGTCAACTAGTTCTATGGGTTCTGAATTAGACATATCATTCTTTGGTTTGAAAGAATTTTTGTGTCATTTTCCATTTTGATAGGGATTGAACACTTTATGTTTTGGGAATTCATGCTTGGGTAGATTCTTGATTAATGATTTTCAAACTATCTTTCTAAGTGAGTGTGAGTTATAGTGTTCATGTTTCAATTCCATATACAAGATTCCTTATCAAAGGAACTTAAGAAAGAAACATTTTGTGAAAATAGAGAATATTTATTTAATGTATATACTTTATCATTTCACAATTTAGTAAAAACGAAATCACACATTGAATCATAAATCTTTTGAGAATTATTCTCCAATTTAATATGATAAATATCATCACATAGCTAATGAATAATTTTAAAATTATATTTTAAACCATAAAAATATAATGGTTTGTAAATCTGAAAAGTTTCAGGGTGTCTGATTTTTCATAGACCAATTAGTTTTCATTTTATGTTGTAAAAAAAGTGACATATCCACCATAATGTTTTATCAGATTTTTGAAACTTCTGTAGTCTCTAGAAATTTTTTTTGAATATCAAGTATCCTAATTCCATTGTATTTTTTTATATCACTTCAAGATTTTTTCCTATACTATCAACCAATTAATGATTTTGGTACTCAAATTTTCATGAGTGCAAAAAATATAGAGTATAAATATTTGGGAATCTATATTTTTTAATGGATTAATATTAGAAAAATTAAATTATTTTGATAAAAATGGATTCTTAGGTTTGAAAAAGTATGCTTATTTCCATAATAAAAATTTCCTTTATCATCTAAAATTATGGTCTTATTTTTCAAACTAGGAACAAAATATTTTTCGTAAAATTTCTTTTGTGGTCCAAACAAGTTTTATATACTAGTTATATGATTAAATATCCATTTATTACCCAAAATCATATCCAAGATATTAGTTCCGTTAGTAATTTTTTCAAAATACTATATAATTGTTCCTTTTCCAATTTCAAACACATGTTCTCTTTTAACAGTTTCACATTATTCCCTTTTTCAATAGAAAGATTTATTATGTTAGAAACACATAGATAATAAATTTTATACATAGTTTGGTATTTAACTTTAATTTCATGTACAATTTCTTTATTTATAGATAATTAGTCATATAATTATTCATTTTAAATTTTATAATAATCTAAATCATTATTATTAGAATAGTTAGAAGTAGTGTTTACCTAAAATATACGAGCCATGAAACATTAATTAGTTTCTTAATTTTCACCATCCCCAGATCAATCTGAATCATTTGATTTGAAATCTAAAGCACTCCAGTTGTCCTTTATGACTTTCTCTGACCTTTTTTATTTTTCATCAAATTGATTTTTTTAAATTCTAGTTTGGTAAATAATATTTTATGTGGCCTTTTTTACAATAATAGTAGGTAATTTTTTCCTATATGTAATCTTTATTCTAGTTCCCATTCTTGAAATGTTTCCTTTATAATTTGATCATTCAAAAAACATACTCTTTTTATATAATTTATAAAATCCTATGGCTAAGTGATGTATCTCTTCATCACTTTCAAGGTCATATTCATTACCACTATAATCATCCTTGATTACTTCCTTTTATTTAGAATCATATAATTTGAATGTTAAAAATTTGTTTTTGGGTCAGTACCAACATTTTCAACATTAAGTTCATCCTTATACATAATTATTTTTCTAATTAGTTCCTCAAATTACTTCTTACTATTCTCACATTATGATTTAAGGGAAATAATTATACATCTCCCTCTATTTGGTAGACATTTCAAAAATTATCAGAACTTTATATTTTTCATTCATGGATTGTCCAAGTAAAATAATTTTTGTAGTGATCTAATTAAACTTGCAGTACAATTCAAAAATAGCTTCATTAGCTTTTATCTTAATAGAATCATATATATCATAGAATAAGTATTCAAGAAAATTTCGTTAACATTTTATATTTCCTCATAAGAAACCACTAAATTATCCCAAATTAGATAAGAAGTATAAAATATTTATATATAATTAAATTAAGCTCCACCTAATAAAAAAATAAAGCATTCATAACATTAAAATTACAGTCATATATAGACTCAGTTTCATCACTCTATTTTTAGTTATTTTTGGGGTTGTTATATTTGATTAAATTGGTCCCTAAACATCAAAGCTCATGGTTTTATGATAAATTTCCATATTAATATTTTTATAAGAATAATTTTTACCATTAAAGGATAGATGTTTAATTTCATCATGAACTTTAGGAATATAATAACCTATAATGATATAATATTAAACTAACATAAGTAAGGGTATTTACTACATGCCATGATCTTGGTTAAACAAAAATCATGATAATAAAGAAGTAAAAATAGATATCCTAAAATAAAATGCTCTGAAACAAAATTTTGGTCCTAGTGTAATTATAAAGGTTTTTTGTGGGGGTGGGGGTGGGTGGTTGATATCGGGGGGGGGGGGGGGGGGGGTGGGGTGAAATTGTGCTTCAAATTAAAAAATAATTCTTTAAGAAAATTATAATTAAAATCCCCTAAATTTAAACATGGACCAGTTTAAAAATAATATAGGTATCTGTGATGCTTTCCAATCATAGGGTTCTCAGAAAAATGAATTTTGAACCTAAATTTAATGTAGTATTAGTGGTACTTAGGTTGGATCTGAATAAGGTAGTGTTATGGGTGTGTTAAATTCTTGATTAGTGTGATTGTAATTTTTGAAAATAGTTAATGCAATTGATTAATTTTAATATGAATTTAAAAATTAGAGATCCAAACTTAAAATACTCTCTTATTATTATGTTAAATCATTTTTCAAATTGTTTCCTTCTTTCTTATAATGAATATATACCTCATTAATTACTCTTATCCAGTTATTTCAGTTTGGATAGAAAAATAAGTTGATCATTGTATCCACTATCTTAAACTAGCATGATAATTGGATATCTCTGATCACCCTCATATTATCCCACTTCTACGATCACATGTTGTGATTTATGTCTGAGTAGATTGTGTATAGAATCCCAATAAATTAGAAGAAATAAAAATCTACCACCACAAGAAATATATTAACCTAACTAGCTTCAATACAATAGGATAGAGGGTTAATCAGGGTATAAAAAATTAAAACCGCTACCCCTTTGTATAATGTTTCACAATTAAATAAAAAAATCTTCTCTCCCTTTCCCATAAAAAACTATACAAAAAAATAAAATCATGAATGATAAAAAATAATTTTACTTATTTCACCTACACTAGGCTACACCCAAGGAGCATATAAAGTCAATGATCTTATGTACCAAATCCACTAAAGTGAACTGATGTTTCAAATTTTGGCTTGAACTAATTATCCCTCCTAGTCTTAAATTAATCACAATATGAAATCTCACTACTCTCTCAACTGAAGTGTGCTCACTACTCCTTTAGATGATTCTTTTTTTGATCACTTAAATCAATATGTTTTACACCACATTTGGTGCATCATTATATTCCAATTTTATCCACTTGATGAATATAAATTTACCACATAATTACTAGGAAATCCATTTGTATTAATGTAAGTTCCACTTTTGTGAAAACCGTTTCTCAAATTTCACAAAAATACCAAATTCCTCCAAAAAATCTCTACTTTCGTGAACCCTAAAAATTTCATAAAACTCACTAACTTCATGATACTGAAAAAGTTCATGCTGCTCATATATTTTGTGAATATTTCATAGCATTAATTAATCTACCTTTATTCATGAAACATATGATCTTATGAAAACCTTTATTCAAGAAAAATCTTTTGCAAATAAACTTAACGAAATCAAAGCCTTTAGATTTTTTTAAGGATTCTTCACTTTTAATAAGGGGGTAAATGCCTATTTATATATGTTTCCACACTTTTGTGAAACATATATCCTCTCCAAATCCTTTTCTTGAAACTCATTGTTCTTTTTTGAGAAGCTCTATGCCTTCATAAAACTTCAAGGAAATTATCCCATTCAAAATGCTTCTTATAATCACATAAGTTACCATATTTCTATCAGGAATCATCCATCATTCATGAAAATCCAAAACATCAGAAAACACTGATCCTTTTAAAAATACTTGAACTTAATGAAATACTAATTTTTGTATATTCCATGTCTTTTAAATATATTTATGAGGAATCCATGCAAATAAATCTTTCGTGAAACTTGAGTAATCCTCCAAATTTTGGACCCCAAAATTTTGGAAAACCCTGGGAAATGACACCACCTTATACACATATTGTTTTGTACCACTTCCAGAGTATCCATTCCTTTATTTTGGATATTTTTTAAAATACCTTGTCAACAATCTTACTGGAACCCAACAAATAAATCTATTAACCTATTATTTTAAAAAAACCAATCAATTAAAAAAACACTACAAATATACCTTGAGGGATTTTTTCCCAAAAAAAATATATAACTAATTAAAAAATATTAAAAAACATAGAGGAATTATAGGAAAAATGACCGATCAAAATTAATCAACATAGGTATTAAGGGAATTATACTTGGAGTTACTATAATTGGCCTAGTGTTCCATCATACGAGTTATTAGAAAAACAAGAAATGAAGGATGAAAGAAGTAGTAATTAAAACACCTTTGAAGTTGATCAAGTCCTATCCTCCTTATTCTCTCTTGATCTATCAAGAAACCTTTTTAAATAGATTATCATAGTTTTTTATAATGTTAAAATACAAATGTTCCATCCCAAATTATCCTAATTTTCCTAAATAACTCAAAAAAAATATGATCCCACCTCTATTTCATTGATAAAATCCATATTCATAACTTGATGATCTGGATTAATTATGATCAATGTGATTCAAATATTTCTTATTAAATCATTTTATACCCTTTATTGAGCTATGTGTATCATTTTCGGGAAATTATTCACTACTCCACTACTTTAGTGGAAATTGAAAGGTCCACGTGAGGAGTTTAATGTTCAAGGACAATGGACTTAATTTATTTTACATGATTTAATGGAATTGGATTAGACATTGGTCAATGGGCCTGGGTATGAATAGTGTTGGTGATACGTATATTTCATGTGTATATTTTAATGTGTCTTCATGTGTTGATTTTGTAATTTATTGAATAATACTTCCAATTTTGGTAGCATTTGACCTATTTTATGTTTTATGGTTGGAAATGATGAAATTTTGAAAAATGAACAAAAAGGGATGGAAATATTAGTCGAACAACCCTTCACACAGTGAGTGAAGGGAAGCAGTGCGACACCAAATTTTGGGAGAGATTAGAAGAGATTGAAATAGAAGAAAAACGAATTAAACATTGTGTACTACAAGTACACTTAATGACCATTTCAAATGCAATAGATATGCACTGGACAAGTCGTGACTACAGAACACACTGTGAACTTCAAGTACACATCGTGTACCACCAGTACATGACATGATGATAGTAAAACCAATATATGAATTTTTTGAAAATTCCACATGGTGGGAGAAAAACTAGATCTAAGGTACACGTTGTGTACCCTAGGTACATGTCGTGATGATTTCGACACACAAAGAGAAAATAGGTGACACAGGCCATCGATTTTAAATGAGTTTGCCTATAAAAAAGAACCCTGGGCCACATCATTTGAAATACTCAGGGACCAATGAAGGCCAAGAGACACCAATGGACAACCACTGTATGGTACAAGGCTCCATGACATCACCTTTATTCTTTGAGTACCCATGAAGCTCGCTCTCATCATGAGCGAGTAGTCCTTCTAGTGTCGGGTGATGTGATCTGTAGGCGGATGTGTGCATAAGGATTATTTTCTTAATTACATTCATGTTTTGGATTGCTACAAGTTTTTTATTCAATTAAAAATATATTTATTTTCAGATCACATGACCATTTCTATGTTCTAAAAGTTATCTTTTTATTTGATCAATTAGTCAACTTAGTTTTTGGACGACCATTATGAAATCTATGTCATTTATGTTTAAACAGGGTTTTGGGTCACCTATTTCTACGATTGTGCTAAGTGGATGTCCATTCCAAAAGTGATATCATAGTAATAGGATGGGATATAAAGACCAAGGATACCCATTGGACCAATTACCATAAAAAATGAAGAAACACACTCTCACATAACTCCTTAGCACATTCCCCTGAAAATCATTAAACCTGGCATGTACCCATCCATTGATTCACAACCCAATTTTTTTTACTATATCACTCCTTTTCCAAACGAACTAAATAATTTAAATTTATATTCCTTCATTAATATAGAATATATAGACTATACTTAGGGGTTTGACACTCAGAATTACTAAGTAATACTCTTTGAGATATTATTTTCTGAGTTTTATAAATTTTATTTTCGCATAACACCGTAGAAAACTAACAATGTCATGGGGGTTGTTAGTTCGGTATCACCTCTTCTATCTCTATTTCTCCATGATAAGGTTTTCTAATTACTGCATAGAAAGAATCTATAACTCATTCCATCCCTCCATGTTATCATTTTATGGTGTATTCGATCCATTGTTTATCAGAGTCACTACAATTTTCAGAATGGTTGCTTATCTATTGAACTTTCATAGATAAATCTTTATATTCATGATCTATATGTGTTCTTATTTATCCAATGTCATGTTGATATCATCTTGATGAATGTATATTCTATTCCAATTTATGATTTTTTCTTATATGGGTTTGAACATGGCCTATAATTCTTCAGAATTGACAGTACTCAGGTGGATGCATCGATGTGGAAAACATTCTTAGCTTCAGATGGGATCTTGGATCTTCATCCCATGACTCTGGTTTTAAGTTGGGGGATCTTACCAATTTTCCCAATCCAGTTTTAGGGATTATTCCAAAAGGTTCAATTTTATCATCCATATTTTGGAAAATATTAAATGGTGGTGTGACTCAATCACAGGGATTCATCTCTACCAAGACAGTGGTAACAAAAATTCTAAGCATCATAAAACTTATTCAGAAGTGGATTGTATATGGTTCCATAATCCTGGTACACTTTGATGGATCTCTTCTTTGTCCAGTGATGAGATTTGGCTTTTGATGGTGTGTAGGTGTGTCTTCCTTAGCATGGAGCTTCATATTCATCCAATAAGGCTCAATAAATTCAAATCTGTTGTGGGTGAAAGGTGGTGTGGTCAATTGGGATGATCGAATATGCTTAGGGGTGTGGATTATTACTACTTTCATATCATTTAATTCACTATTGATTTTGTGTTTTTTGTGGTTGATTACCAAATATATGGAATACTTGCTTAATTTTGTATTGATGTTGATTTCATTTTCCATTAATGTAATCACCATAGAAGTAATTTGAAGTGTGATCAATCTACGATCACCCAATATTTATCTTTATAGGCGTGTTCAATCCTTTTTTTATTTTATCATTTTTCTATGGATGTGGTCAATCCATTTCTTCCTTATAGTCGATTACCTTTGTATTTTTTTTACAGATCCACCATAAGATGAAAATTCATTAAATGATTATCCAAAATAGAACACTTCATATAGTTAAGTGAATTTGTTATGTGGATGGTCCATTACTTATCATTTTTAGGTGGTGGATTGACCACAGGAAGAGAAGTTATAGTTTATCCATGGATTTTCCATTTTTTGATGACCATATCAATTTTAAGAAGAAAATTCATGGTTGATCCATTCCTTCACCAATTTTCGATGTCCCTCATAGAATAAAAATTTATTTTTTTGGATTAAATTAAATAATTATAAGTTTTTGGGCTTCACATTTTTTCATAAATTGAATGAATTAATAAAATAATTGAAAACAAAATCCATTTATAGGTTATGTCTAGATTATCAATGATTCTCCAAAAAATATAAATCCACCAGGGAATAAAATTAAATTTGTTGTATTTAAAGTGAAAAAAAGATAAAAATCATTAAAATTTGGGCTCACATCACTCACATACACTTGAACTATTGCAATCATGGGAAACATTATCAATGAATTCCATTTTTTAATTGTCCTACCTAACTTTGAATAAATATCTATAAGTGATGGAAATCAATGAATTAATTCCCCTAAATTGTCATACCTCCTATGTGAATTTTACACGCTGTTTTTTATTCAGTTTCAAATTACTATTCCATGAGTGAATTTGATAGATTTAAGTGGAATAAATACAATAATAAGAAGAACCTATATCTTTCCCTCATTCCAAATCTCCCTAAACCAAAGTCGATTTTCAAACTTCATTGATACTTCCTATACGAAACTTCTATAAATAAATTATCTCCTAAATTAAATTAAAATTTTCCTCACCTAAATGAATTTATTTCAGACAAATGTGAATATTGTTCAATTTTTTTATTTTTCCCAGCCATGAATGTAAAATGAACTATAAAAAATAACTTATTTTAATATGTACATAAGGGATACTCACACACCCAGTTCAATTGTCTTAGATATTCATTGTGGGTTCCAAATTTCCCATTTAAATCCCAGTTCAATGGAATTATATAAATTTATTTTAGGGAGGAACCCTGAGGTGTTACTTAATTTCTAAGGCTAGGTCACTTGAGTTTGAGTTCAAAATTCCAATGATCACCTGCTATAATTTTGATTAAAAAATGATCTTTTTAATTTATATTATATTTCCCTAGACCTTAAATAAAATTTCTATATAAAGAAGGGTATGTTCACTCCGAAATTGTTTATATATAGTAATTTAAAAGCAATAAAATCCTCAAAAACAAGGATAATATATATTTTTTATTTTAGTAGGACACCATATAGTTAAATGATCATATATCTATATCTAACTCTCTAGAATATTATTAATAATTTATTTTATATCCTAAAACTATATTGTCCTTATACACTGCACTTGGTTCAGTCATACTTTCAATTGAATTCTTGCAAACATTTATTCAAGGAAAACAGTTCAAAATAAAGTATCTAGAACAATATTAGGGTAAGCAACAACCTGACTGTTCTCTAATTAACATATCATGGAGGAGTTTGTACTCCTCTATATGTTATTTCCTGAAATATTCTTGTAAATTCTTCAATTTTTGGGCATTAAACATGAATAACTGTTTTGAACCTTCTCCTTCAATTTCAACTCCACCAAAAAGAAATGTGTTACAAACTATGTAAGACCCAATCAACATGGAATGAGGCTTACTAGGTAATAGATTCATCCATGAAGAATACAATAACACTTTGTCTCTAACTTGGAATTCCATTTTCTGGATCAATTTCTCATGGGTTGATTTAGTTCTATCCTTTCACCCTAGTGAGTTTTTATTTTCTTCCATACATAGCTCCTTAGGCTCCATCATTTGAAACTTTCTCTTTTATCAACCCTTACCAAACTCCAAGATCACTTTTTTGATAACCCAGTAGGATTTTTACTGTGTCTCAAAAATAAAGTGAAAATGTTTACTATAAAAAATTCTATAGGGTGACATACCTAAAGGGGTTTGGTAGGAAGTTATGTATACCCAAAGTGCAAAATATATTTTATTACTCTAATCTATTTTAATGGGCTACAGATGTTTTTCCAAAATTATTCTAACTTCTTTATTGGACACCTTATCCATTCCATTTTTATCTAGGTGGTAGGTAGTTTATGTTTTATGGAGCCCTCTATATTTCTTCATGAGGGACTCAATGTTCTTTTTTAGAAGTGGGTTACTTGGTCACTAATTATAGATCAAGGTATTTAAAACCTACAAAAGAAATTTTATTTTAAAAAATAAATCATAGTTTTTGAATTATTTGTATGATTAGCTTTTCCTTAATCCATTTAGAAACATTATATACTACTAACATGGTGCAAAAAAATTAAAATGTCAAAGGAAATGGGCCCGTGTAATCAAATCCCCACACATAAAATATCTCACAAAAAACCAATGGTTTTGTGTAATATCATGTATTTTGGAAATTCCACATGTATGTACGTTTGGAAATTTTCTTCAAAAAACATGGGAATTTTTAAAAATTGGGGGCCAAAACAATATAGCTTCTAAATTTTTTCTATAATATATTTTAGGTCCACAATGGCCTCTATAGTCATGTGTATGGAAAAAGGAATTCACATAGTTCATTTACACTTATGGGATACACCATCTAATGACTTAGTGATTGGAAATTTTCTTTAAATAAGGGTCATCCCAGGCATAATATTTTGATTAAGATTTCAATTTTTAAGTTTAATATTTAAAAAACGAGGGTACCTTTACCATGATTGAAAGGTCACTATGTCAGTGTACCATGTCCCTTGGGTGAGGTTTTATAGTTTCTCACTAGGGAATGAATCATCCATATTGGTCTTAGGAATTGGTTCTACCTCAGTTGTGTGAGGTAACTATCTCATGTGGTCTGTCACAATATTTTCAAAGACCTTTTTGTATTTAATCTCCATGTAAAACTCTTGTAACAAAAACATCCAACTCATTAGTATTGTATTTTTAATAGGTTTTATTTTTTAAATATATAAATTATAAATTATTATAATAAAAAATTAATTTACTCCCTAAAATATAAGAGTCAAATATTTCTATTGGTATAATTATATACAAAAAACCCATTATATATTGTTGTGTAGTTAATAAGGATAGTTTCTAAGGTCTATAAAGTGTAGGCTATCACTTGTGAAAGTCTATCAATATTTTGTTAAAGTAAGTCACCTATAGTTCTATTTAAGAAATCACATAATTTAAGGGGTAACTCTAGTTTGGTGGATATATAATGGGTTTAGGGGTCAAAAACTCTTTAATATTTCAAAATATGGTCTTCATGAATCATCAAAATTGAAATTAGTTTCCTTTTTAAGTAGGTTAGTTAGGGGAGATAAATTTTCTGAAGTCCCTAATAAACCTTATATAAAATAAAAAATGGAATAGAATTGATCTAATGTGTCTCATAGTGGTGGGTTAGGGAGTGTGGAAATAACATAAAATTTAGATTTATCAACTTTAATTATATCCTTATAAACTTAATGGACCAAAACATTCCATTTTTCTACCATAAAATATATATTTTCAAAATTTCAAACAAATTTCCTCTCAAAAAATTTCTTTAAATCATTTTTCCAGTCTTCCTAGAAAATATTGAAAATAAGTATCATACATAATGAAGTCATCAAAGAATACCTCTTGGTAGTTATCAACCAGGTTTGAGATAATACTTACCATACAATGTTGAAAGGTATCTGGGCATAAAAAAGACTGAAATGAATAATTTTGTAGGAAAATGTATCCACGGAACATATTAATGTGGTCTTGTCTTAGTTTTTTTGAGATATTAGAACCTAAAAATACCTAGAACATCTGTCGAGGGAAAATAAATTACACTTCTTGGTTATCCCCTCCAACATTTGGTTCACAAAGGGTATGGGAAAGCGGTCTTTTCTGGTCACATGATTGAATCTCCTATAATTTATGAAAAATCACCAACCATTATGAATTCCAACAAGCACTAACTCATTGTTATGTTTATTTTAAAATTCTGTAACTGGTTTTCTTTAGGACACTTAGGATGAGATTTACCCATTTGGATCCCGAGATGTGGTAGATTTTTCAAACTCTTAAAATCCTTTCCAATTTTTTACTAATTCAAAAAGGGTTAGGTCAATACTTATTTGGAGATATCTTATTGGTTTGGATTCATATTCCCAAAGAATCCTATGTATATAGGAGGTAGGGATAATTCCTAGGATATCACCTAACGTCTAGTCTATTTCTATAGCATTATGATTCATAAATTTCAGAAGTTAGTTTTCTTGGATAGGTTATAAATTATTTGAGATTGTAAATCACAATTTATCATTATCCTTTTAGATGAGATATTTTATATGTGATAGAATAATATTATCTTTTGGTTAAGGGGTATTCTAAATACTGCTATTTTGGGAGTTCTCTATATTAGCAAAATACACATGTAATACAAAAATATTAGTAGAATATTTGAGTAATTCATCAAATTAAATTTCATCAATATCTTTAAATTATTTAATAGTCAACATAGTCTTCAGATTGAGGTCACTTTCAAAAAATAATTTTCAAGAAGGTTGGATTTTTCTAAAGCTTGTCCCAGTCTGATTATATCATTGATCATTTCAATTTCTTCTTATGAAGATGAAAGTAATTCAAATAGTTTTATTGTGAAAATATATTGCTCTTCATTTGGGTGTTTCATTGAGTCATGGATTTTAAAATCCAATGTTTCCTCACAAAATTTATATAAAGTGTTCCTTCATTTAAATTAATGATAGTTTTAAATTTCTTAAAGAATGGACTACACAGAATAATTGCAGAGTGGTCTTAACATCTTCTTTCTTCCATGTTGAGAATGTAGAAATAGGTAGGGAATGGGTATCCTTGTAAACATACCAAGACATATTCAAGAAAAATTAATAGGTAGGTAGTGAATAAATTGGTGAGTTTTAAAACCACATGGGTAGGATTAAGATATACCATATTCAAAGAATAATAAATAGAATAAGTCATTACATTAATTGGTCCTCCAAACCACAGAATACATTCGAAAATGTAAGATTAAAAATAGTGCATAAGATAATCAAAGTACATGTATCGTTGAATTTATAATGAATTTTAGTGGTATAAAGTGAAAAGACATTCATACTTAATCTTAAATATTAATTTCCTTATAATATCATTCTATCAGCACACATGTAATTAAGGAATTTTCCATACATTTGATATTGGTGGACGATCTCCAACAAAAGGGATGTTGATCTATACTTTCTTGAATACTTCCATCATCTCTGATTATTGTTATTATTCATTAGTCTTCATGGGGGATTGCATCCTTACAAGGATGGTAAGTTGGGTTTGATGTTGATTTTCCATCTTTATTTTCCATTTTTATTTCTTTATAGGGGGTTTCATTGGAGATTCCACCATAGGTTTATTTTTTGGGGATCATTCATCTGATATATGTTTCTTTTCAAATTCATATTTGATTTAAAAAAGCAATTATTCACTACTTTACAACTTTTTAACACTATAAAATATAATAGCACTAACATTTCCTTTAGGGTTAGGGATTTTTTTGGGCATCAAGATTACCTAAGACTTGATTTTCCATATTATTGAGGGTGGTCATGAGTTGACCAAATAATCTTTTTAATTACATAAAAATTGATTCATGAGTAGTTAGAGTGGTATGTTAGATATTTTTATATTTTATTAACTTTTTGAGAATTCACTTCATTGAATGTTCTTATGATTGTCCTTAGGTGTATCTTGTGGATGGTTGGAAACATTTTATTTGGAATAGAGGGGTTTGGAATGTATATTGAGAAGAATATTAGTATGATTTGTATAATGATGGCCTTTTTTGTTGTTAGCTCCCTGATCCAAATTTATTTTTTGGAAAATATCTTAATCCTTGGTTTCCACTTGATTTATTCAATAATTTCTTTTGGAACATGACATCATAGATTTCTGTCCCTTAAACTTTATGGCATATATTGTTGAAATTATCTTTAGAATAGTAGATATGGATGAACCTTGGGGGTGTGGTGGGTGATGACTCGTTCACCTTGTTTAAAAATATATATCTCACATGATAGGTTAAATATTAAAATTTACTTTCCAATAATGGTGATTTTTAACTTTTAACCTCATTCACTCCTCAATTTAAAGTTCTTATACCAAATTGTTGGGAATTTTTCTAGAGTCTCTCAGTATTTATCTAATTAAAATGAGGATTTATCAATCCATGATCCTATTTAAGAAGTGTCTAGTATGTTCCTATCATTATCGTTTAATCCTTGGTAAAATAATACCAATAAATAATATTCTTTATAGGGATAATGTGGGTAGGATGTGGCCCATTTCTAGAACATTTATCAAACTCATAAAGAGTTCTCCAGTTTCTTTTTTGATTACATATTTCATTTAACTTAGTTGATCATGCCATGAAATAAAGAAGAATTTATGGAGGAAGGCCCTCTATTACACATCCCATGAGTTTAATTAACTAGGTTGTAAATTATAGCTCAACTCCTTAGATGCCCCTTCATAAGACAAGGGGAAAGCCTTCCAGCTAATTTGGGCCTCACTAACTCCTATGGTTCTAAATCTATTGCATATTTTTTGAAATATCTCATATTATTATAGATTTATTCACCTAATAATCCATTAAATTTAGGAAGAATAGATATCATTCCAATTTTGAGTTTACATTCTTGTTGATCATTCATTTGTAATTTTCTATAATTGATATTAAAATTTTGTAGATTCATTCCCCTCAATGTCTTATTCACTTGAAAAGTATTTTCTTCAATTTTTTCACTAACAATTGCAACTTAGGTGGAAGAAGAAGATAATGAAGGAGGATTAGACAAAGGAATTATGAAAAAATCTATTTAATCTCATTATTTGATTTTAAGAGTTATATGTCTAGAAAGAATTATTCTCTCAATGTACATATCAAAACCAATGAGGCTAGAATGATTAGATCTGGTAATTTGAAACCATTAAAAATAAAATAAAATATTAACACCAGGTTCCCTATTAAAAATTATTGGTTTAATGAACTACTATCATAGGAAATTAAAAAAATGAATTTTAAACACAAATATAATGTTGTATTAGGGGGAATCAGGTTATCTCTAGAGAAGATAGTGTTATGTGTGTGTTAATATTTTGTTTAATGGGTTGCCAATGCATGAAAATAATGGATACAATTCATTTGTTATAATATCAATTTAAGGAACACTGGTACAAACTTAGATCAATCGAATATTCTCTCGTAAAATCATTATTCAAATTGTTCCCTTCTCTTCCTCTAATTAATTGATGTCTCAATGATTTCTCTTATTTGGTTATTTTATGTTTGGTTATATAAATATAGTGATCATTATATCCCCTATCCATACCAATCTTGGTAATTAGATATCATAGATTACCCTCCTATTATCCCATTACAATAACTGCATGCAGTGACTTAAGTCTGAGTGGCTTGTGTGTGCAACATCGATAATGAGATTGAAATAAATTAAAACCCAAAACAAGAAAAAAACTAAAAATGATAAAAAAACTATTAAAATATATAATGTATGTGTAAGATAATTGACCTATTATAATTCATCAACAAGGGGAGGAAATGAATTATTTTTGTCAAGAAGAATTATGGAATAGTGTTCCACCATTAGAGTTATTACAAAAAAAGTAATAAATTAAGAAAGAAGATATATCAAAAACACCTATGCAATTGATAGATTCCTCTCCAAATTCTTATCTCTTAAGTTTATATAAATCTTTTTTAAATATATGTTCCTAGAATTTTTTATACCTTTCTTATGATAGGACCAAGTTCCTTTCCCAATGAACCCAGTATTCTTGATTCACTCTTCAAATTCTGAGCCCAAATCCCCTTTTTTGGATTTATGCCACATGCATAACATGATAGTTTGGATTTATTTAGATCAACATGCTTTAAAATTTTCTTAGTAAATCTTTTTCCTCACACCATAAAGCTTGGTACTTCTTTGTGGATAAATGTTTCATTAATATGAAACATCATTGGATGATAAAATATCCACCTGAGGAGATTAAATTACTAGATATATGGACTTAAATGATTTCATTGTATTTAAGATAATAGGATTGGGTCTTTGTTGTTGGGCCTAGGTCTGAGCAGTGTTTGGTATCACCGCTTCAATATGGGATTTCTTTGTGTTGGTTTTTTTTGATTTACTACATTGAAATCATATGTAACTAAAATAATTCCACCATTTTTCATTTTCTAGAGAATTCAAAACATCATTTATCAGAGGCATCATAATTCTTAGTTGGGCGGCTTCTCTAGTGAGCTTGCTTAGTTTAAGATTGATATTAACACTCTATGAATGTTCTTATTTATTTAATGGAACGTTGGGATCCTACAAAACCATACACAATACTTTATGATGTAAGATTAGATATTTTTATCATTTCAAAATGAACTAGATTTATTTAAAATCAATGGTACTAGAGTGAACATGGTGGTTTGGAAAACATAGTTAGCTTTGTATGGGAGCTTTGATATTTATCACTTTGCTCTAATTTTGATTTGGTGGAACATCTGTATTCTCTTTATTCAGTTCAAGGGAGTGTGCCAAGGGGTTTAAATTTCTCCTCCATATCAGTGTATGTCTTTAGTGGAAGCGAGACTAGATTGGTGGGGTTCATCTCTCTCACAATAGTGGTAATTTGGTTCAGTGGTTTCAAAAATATTCTTTAGAGGTGGTGTGAGCATAGAGGATTCAAATATGGTATGATCAGCTGGAAATCACCTTTATTTAGCATGGAGGTAAGTTTTTGATAGTGTGAAATAATTAATTCCTTATAATGGTAGTTCACATTCATCCCACGAAGATTAATCTATTCATATCTATGGTGGGAATATGGTGGAGGGATCAATTGGGATGAACGACTGTGAAAAGAGTTGTGTATGATTCCTCATTTGAAGTGTATTTATTTTCTATTATTTGGGTTTTGTGGTGGTAAATTCCTAATTATAAGGCATGATCACTTAATTTTGTCTTGTTGTTGATTTTATTTTCCATTTTTTTAATCATTGCATTTGTAATTTTAAGTGAGGTCAATCAATTTTCACCCAATATTTCTCTTTATATAATCGGGCAATCTATTTATGAATTTGTCACTTTTCAATGGTTGTGGTTGATATATTTTTTCCTTACAGATGATTTAGTGTGTCAGTTTTTATTTTTGTGGATAATCTGTAAGAGGAAAATTCACTAAATGACCAACAATAAGGATAATATATCATGTGGTTGAGTTTTTTTTCAATCGATAGATCCATTAATTATCATTTAATCAGCAATGGATCAATTGTAGGAATAACAGTTATGGTTGATCTATGCCTTTTCCATTTTTTGATGATTGGATCAACCATGATTAGGAAATTTGCATTTGAACCATTCCATTGTCTATTTTTATGGTCTTTACAACATAAACATTTTACTGTAGGATTAAATTAAATAATTTTTTTAGATTTCCCTTTTTTTTATAAAATGAATGAATCAATTATATTCTTATCTAAATAATTTTATTGATTATTTCTAGATTACCAAATTTTAAATAGAAACTATAAATCAGCTCAGGAATTGGATTAAATTAGGTCCATTTGAAACAAATAACATAATTTTTTAAAACAAATTTGGGATCACATTTATATATTATTTGATAAATTTAAATAACATCCCAAAGGCATGATCAATACCTAGTTAAAATAAATTAAATTAGTTTTTTTTCTAAAATTATTATACTCAAATGAATTAATATATATATATATATATCAAATTTTAATTCTCAATATTATATTTTTTACTTTTAAGACACAATTTGATTATAGTTAGCTAAAAATAGATGTTTGAAAGGTGTTTTTAAGGGAATTAAAATTAATATGTAAAAGAAAAAAGTAAATCACACACATTTTTTTAAACAATAGGTTTAGTTCCAAGTCACAACCTAATTATCCATACTTGAAAATAGTACACAACTAAAAAAGTTTATTAAAAATAATAAATTAATTTAAAACATGGATCAGATGTATTTATCCATAAACTAGATCGAGTTGTAAGAAAACAAATACAGGTAGGGAAGTAATGGAAATACAATGACTCTTCTACAATTATTCATGGGATAAATATTTTATTGAGAAAGAGGAAAATAGTATCAAAGTACTATTATTTAGAAATTATCAGATTGTGGTAAATAAATGTACAAAAAAACCAAGCATAACTTAAATGTAAAGAAATATATATAAAGTGAGAAATGAGTAATGAATTCTGATGCTACACTTTTCTGATCATGTTCATTTGAATAGTAGAGTTAGTTTCACCTTTTATAATTTCCTAGTAAGTTCACAAGAATTTCTAGTAGTTAGTGATGATTCCTCTTTGTTTTAGTAGTGAATTGTAGAAAAACAGAATATATTAGTGCATGAAAAATTTTAGTAGAATAATATTTTGTCTCCTACCCTTTCCACATTTGAGGGTTCCTCAAATTTTTAGAATACGTTTCTCTGAGTAGGCGTTGGAAGATAATCATCCTTGTTGGTTTCAGGCATAGTGGAATTGCATGATGGGCGATGCCCAACATGCCTTTTTCCATAATCGATGATCAATCCGAGATCAATGTGATGATGAACGTCATGACCTATATAATTGAATAAAGGAAATTGGAAATGGATAATAACATCGTAACCTAGATAAAAGATCATCACATATTATTTATAATAAATTTAATTTAAAAAATAATTACCTCTAAAGAATTATTTCATTGTTGTTGAATAAAGTGATAGATTTGTGGTGCATCGTCGATGTGTTGTAGAAACCTAATGTAGATTTACTATAGCAGTTATCCAAACATGTTCCATGGATCTGAAAACATCATCGAAAGAATATCTATGTTATGACACAAAAAATCCTTGCACATGCATCGTCCTCCTTGGATTACTTTGAGAACTACCACCAAAGAATTCTCCTTGATCCAGTAGAGGAAGATTTCTCTCAGTTCTTGGGAGCATTCATGGAGAAGGTATCTCTCTAGGATTGAGAAGATTCTCCAAATCTATCATGAAAAACCAAGACAAAATTAATTGGTTCTCTTGAGAAAATAACATAATTGTGATTTTTTATTTCTAGGGTTAAAATAAAATAATTTCAAAAGTGATCTTAATTATTTATTTAATCCTAGAAAAAACCCCATGTCAAATAGTAATAATAATATTATAATTTCTCAACATTCCCTTAACTTGAAAATTATAATTAAATATTATTTAATTAAATAGTATTCAATATTTATTATTTCTCACTGAACCTTTAAACTCGGTCTTTCATCCCCCTCATAATATTTATTGGAACTCAAATAATGTATATTTATTTATTAAATAAATATGACACTATTATTCACCATTAAATAGATAAATATTATATTCACAAAATAAAAAAAAAAATATTTATTAAATATTCTATTCACAGTGTATTCTCTCGAATATCTAGTGACTGAATAAATGTGATAAAAAAATGAATAATTATTAAACCACATGCACAGATAAAATTTATTCAACCTATAAAATAATATATAAAATTATATTATTTAACAGAGTTCCTGGAAAAACTTAGTGTGTGACCATCTTCACCTCTTTCTCAGTGTGATTAGATGAAGAAGGCTAAATGCCAAGGTTAACATCTAGAAACATGCCATGTATAACAACCCAGACATATCATATTTAGATATCACATCATTTTAGATGAATATTCAGCACATTAGAAAATTACATTCCTGAGTACTATAATAGTTTACTACTTCGGAAAATTGGAAACAAAATATTTTATCATAGTGAATGATCTTCAATGACTCCCATTTTTGATCTCCACCTTTAGTACTTCTACCAAAAACCTTTCTTCATAACAAGGGGAAAGGAAATATAAGAAAGGGGTGAGTTCAAATGCTCGGTAAGGGTAAATAAAAGAAATACTCAACCATAAAATGAAATAAGGGTATGGAATTTGCACATAAACTTTGAATATCATAGACTTCATATTAGAGATCATAATAAAGATTGGATGTTTATAAGACATGGAACATAAGAGAATTAAGATCATAAGTCATGAAAGCATAAAAAAGAATAATAAATTGAATTTGTGGCATTCATATTTTTTTATAACGTTTTGAACATGTATAAGTAGAAATAGGTTCACTCATTAAGTTACGGACACACAATTAGACCCCACATGAACTTATAGACACAAAACTAGGTCCATGCATAACATTATGAACGTAGAATCAAGTTCACACATAACCTTGTGGACATGAAACCAAATCCATTAATAACATTGTGAACATGTAATCAGGTTCACATATAACATTGGGAACATGTAATCAGGTTCACGCATACACTTATGTACATGCAACCATGTCCATGCATGATTTTTTTAACACATAATATGGTTCACTCATAACATTGTTAACATGTAATCAGGTTCACGTATAAACTTATAGACATGCAACAAGGTCCATGCATAATATTATGAAAATTTAATAAGGTTCAATCATAACATTGTGAACATGTAATTGGGTTGATGTATAAACTTATTGATAGGCATTCAGGTCCATGTATAACATTTTGAACATGTAATCTGGTTCACACATAACATTATGAACAAGTAATTAGGTTTACACATAAACATATGGACATGAATCAAGGTCCATGCATAACATTGTGAACATGTAATCAGGTTCATGTATGACATTTTGAACATAAAATCAGGTTTATGCATTTAATATATACTCATGAATCCTCCAACTTTACCCAATTCATTTGAGGGAGATATGGGTCCCACTCGTCTCATAATAACATAATTTATATATGTGCAAAAATATAAAACTTTTATCACATCAGGACCCATAAAAAGTCCTAGGTTTTATAAATATAAAATCATAAACCCCTAAATGAAATGGGTATCATTAAAATTTCACCAAATCATAAACATTGAAAAGAGATAGGTTTCATAATTCCTTTATGAAATCATCACCCATGAAAAGAAGTAGGTTTCAAAATCAAATAACTCGTGGAAGAAAAATGATTTTCAAAAATATCATGAAATCAAGGAATAAACCATTCATAGAATGAATATGAATTGAAACTTTAGATAATTTCTTAGAAAGGAATAAGTAAAAACAATATATTTCATCAACAACGGAAAATAATTTTGAAGTATCTTATGAAAGAATATTTTGAGGAAAATATCCTTTATTTTTTGAAAGAGAATCCACTTTTAAAAAATAAAAACTTTTGAAAACCATTCCCATAAAAATAAAAATGAAAAATAATAATGAAATCTTTTAAATCTTTTTTCTAACATTTTGTTTGAATGTTTATGAATAATTCTTGAAATTTTATAAAACATTTCTTAAACATTAACCATTATTGAAAACCTTTTTCATTGAAAATATATTCGAAATATTTTAAAGGAAGCTTTGAAAAAAAATTATAATACTTTTCCTTGAAAAATGACTTCAGGGATAATTTGAAAACATTTTTGAATTCTTTTTAAAAACATGGGTTTTCAAATAAAACATATTTCCAACTAAAGAGAGAAATACGGAAAAATTTTCTTAATTTTTTTTCTTAATTTTCATAAGTACCAAAGAGTTGGAAAAATGTTACTAATACATGGATATATCATGAATAAAAGAGGATATAGAAACTCATTAGTGTTCTTGAGAGATGGATCATAATATTTCATCATATAAATCATAAAGAAAAACAATCTTGAAAAGAGATGAGTTTGTTTCAAGAAACTCTTATCACTTGGTAACTTGGGATCATACTCTACATGTAAAAAAAGAAAAATAAATTATGATTAAAATATAATGAAAAGAAGGATATTAATTATATAACATGTAAAATTTAATTATATAAACCTCGAAAAAGAATTTAGGTGCATAACCAAACATGAGTCCCAAAGAAGGAAAATTTAGACAAAACTATTTTACCGATTTGGTAACATTTGAAACCTAAACCCAATGAAATAAAGAACACAAAATAGATATGTAAATACCCATGAACATAATTATAACAATAATAGAATAAATCCATGGGTATTATACACACCACAAAAAGTAATTGGTGGTGAATAAATCATGTATCTCATGGAAATAAAATGTGAGATGAAATCCCCTTACCGTGAGTCTTGACTCTCTTCGCATTCGTACAAACTACCTCTTAATCGGGTAAATCCATTTGATTTGTGCCAAAAGGATTACATGGATTGTCTTATACCAAATGGTAGGATTCTATGAGTAATTTAGGGATGTTGGGAAGTTTATTGTGTTGATCTTGGCTGAACCTATGTGGTTTGAGTGGTGTGAAGAAGAGGGAGAGGTGGTAGCCTTTTATAGGTAAGGGAAAGGACACCATTGGAATTTTTGAAAACACATTTGGTGTACACACGTTTTTACCTAAATAATTCATAAAACACCAAAAAAACTTAATAATTTTAGGTTCATATCTGAATAATGGCCATAAAATGGGTTTTGGGAATGTTTCTAGGTACTTTCGGGTCTTAAATTTATGGTTTATTTCTTAGTTAATCTTAATTTTTACCTTAATTGATGTAATTAATTTTAATTACATTCACTAATATTTTTGGTACAAAACTAATTTGACCTTATTAGACATTATAAATTATGATCATTCGAATTATGTAATCTATTTTTTCCAAATTCTACTAAGAAAAGTGGCATAAAATAATTTAAAATTAATCCCATTAATAGCATGACACTGCAGGGTTTTAATGTAAAAACGTCAAAAAGTTTGAGAAGTTATTGTACCCAATTTCAATGTAAAATTTATTAAAATGAGATAAATTGGATTTATTTTTATTAATTTTTCCTAATTAAAATTTACAAACAATTTAATATATAATTTAACCATATAAATGAATTAGATGAAAATTCTTTTTTGAATTAAAATTTATTATTTTTAACTATTTATAAAAGAATGAAACTGTACAGAAAAATAAAAAAAATAATCCTAAAACTAATTTTAATGTTTCTATTTCAAATATTAAGTTTATTTTTATATATTAAATCTATAAAGTCACAAAAATTTATTTTAAAATGGGTTCTCCCTTAAAAGGCGGTAAAACTACATTTATAAAAATATAGGGTTTTAAGCATAAAATTAGGTTTGTTCTTATCTTAAATCTATCAAATATATTGGATGATTATCAAAAATATTTTCTTGATTATATAAAATATAAATTTAATTAATATCTATAACTATTAGTAATTAATTTATAATATTAATATAAATCAGTTTTTTCAAATAAAAATAGACTTTTATAAAATCAACCACTTTATATTCATTTTTTTCTATATTCTTCTCTAATTAATATAACATTTAAACTATATATATTCATAAGTTAGTTAATCATATAATATAAAATTTAATGTCCATGTTATAAACTATTAAATAATAATATTTTAATAATGAATTATTGTTCGGTAACACTTGATTTTGTGCATTACATAATCCATCGAGGAAAGTCAGTCTCACGCGTAAAGTAATCTAACCTCAATGTTCAGTTTATAGAAAGATAAAATTTATATTGTGTATAGTGAATGATTAAATTTATTTTGTGTATAATACAAGCCTAGTATAGTGATTCTATATAAAATAAACTATTTTCAGTGTTGTGTGAAATGAAAAATAACAAAAAGATTTAATTAATTCAAAAAAAAATTTACAAAATCTTGGGGTGTTACATTATACCCCCCTTAAAATTAATTTCCTTCTCAAAATTCATCTCAGTTATCATAGGTTTAATACTTGAATATTTCACTCATAGAAGCCCACATCAAAAAAATGAATACTAAAACCTCCCATAAAAAGGGAAAGTTAGAACCATAACATTTTCCCAAAGTAACAAATAAACAGGTTTCCACATAGGATGTCATAGGTGGGAAGTGAAAACATGGATATGGAAGGGAAATATAACTATCATATTCTGATAGAGTGTTATGGAGAACATGGCTAGGTAAAGTTAACAATCAAAAATCCAAAAATATGAGATTATTTAAGGGACTTTCTAATATAGTGGATATGAAGCTACTAGGATAACTTTTTTGGTTTCAAGATAATTTTTTTAAAAATTTGATTAATTTTCACAAAATTATATTCTTGAATTATTTTAGAAAAGCCTCACCCTATGTTGTTCCATAACTCACTTCACATATTTCTCTAAAATAAAGTTAAAATTTTCATTCCTGAAGCACTAATATATCATGAGATCCATGATATTCCATCCCATTTTTCATCAGTTATCATCAATAAAAAGTAGTTTAAACATGCTATCCAATATGTATAAGACGTCAAATACAAAGAGAACACCTTAATCTTACTGACTTTATCTGATGTTTAACTTAAACTTTACATAAATGTTTAACCTCATAACGCTTAAGAAATATGAAAATTAAAATATTTAAAAATAAAGTCATGAAATAAGATTAACAATGATCCCACATATATAACAAAGTACTAAATGGTTGTCACATTCTAAACATGTGAATACCATCATCATAAATCCTCTTAAAAAATGTTAATAATAAGAATTACTATAAAAACATTTGTAAAACAAACATGCTTCTTTATTCCAAATATTACTGGATATATTACTTAAATACAAGAATTTGTAAACTTCATCTTTGATGACATAGAACACTTTTTCAATAATCACTTGCAAGGTAATCTGTACTAGCTAATTTACATATTCATATCCAATATAACTTATCCAATCATCATTATCCCAATGTCAAACTTTAATTAAGGGTTACCTTCCATTAATTGAAGTATCAAATTTCCATGAAATAACTTTTCTATGTCTTAATAACCATTCTATATGCCCTTTTGCATCCCAAATGAAAACTTATATCTAAAATACTTATATATTTCATGATTCATATAACATAATCTTTTAATTATAAAACATAAATAAATTATTCATCCAGCTTTATTCTTAAACCATTACTTAGGCTTCATCAACTTATTCCTTCATACATCATTCCTAGAATATGAAATATAAATTAAGTCTTAAGGTTCCTTAACCTCAACCTAATCATGCTTATTATATTTAATGTATACAACATTGGAATTACATCACATAAATTTCCCATGCCATTTGAGGTTTATTTATCTTCACAGTATAACCAATATTCAAACTACCTTCCTGATTATATTTATGATCTTTCCACATAGAAAATAAATTTTCATAATTCCCATACATTCCACACCTGAAACATTCAATGTTAACCACGTTCCTTTAAATTTTTTCAATTATCTAAAATAAGAAATCATGGCATGGGAAACATTTATCATAATGGGATACCATATAATCATGAAAAAGTATATATAGGATATCTAGATTATAGATATTCATTATTTAATTTATGAAACCTGAGGTTTATCCTAGCTCATTCATAGTCATACTCTATTTAATTCCTTCATTTTTGTTCATAAAGAGTTTTTGAATTCCCAAATAATATCCCCTAATAGTGTCAAACTGGGTGTGTAATAAGGCACATTTTCATGTAATAGATTACCCTGAGTCAGGTCTGAGACATCTTGTTAGAGTTATTGCCCCTATGTAAATATATTCTAGAGCTACATATTCTTGTATTATATGGACAAGGATGTATTACTAGGAAACAAATTAATTTATCCTTTACCAATATTCTATGAAATTTTTCTTAAACTTTAACTCACCATTATACTTATCCATAGAGACATCCCTTGAAATATTCTTAGAAATTTACCTAGGTATCTCACTAAAGTTTTCCCATCCTAGTTTCCAAGGGTTTAATAAAACATTACGTTGATACCAACTATAGAAACCCATGATTATCATACATGGATATTAAATCATTTTAGAAGAATATACAGAACATTAAAAAAATACATGATCGAAGACCATTATAGTTTAGTGTCTTTGGAAACTTTGGAAAAAAATATTATACAAAGTTAAATATCTTTAATAACTCTTATAAAGATCTCCACCTTTAGTACTTATACATAAAAAATTATATATATCCCAGGGAAAGGAAACATAAGAAAGGGGTGAGCTCAGATGCTCAGTAAGGGTAAATAATGAAAATGCATAAGCATAACATGAACCAAAGGGTATGGAACATGATAACAATATTTAAAGATAATAACCTACATATTAGATATCATAATATAGATTGTATGTTTATAATACATGGATCATAAGATAATTAAGGGCATAAGTCAAGAAATCATGACATAGGAATAAGACATGGGATTTTTGGCATGCACTTTTTTCTATAACATTGTGAACATGTATAAGTAGAAATAGGTCAACTCATTTAGTTAATGACATGAAATCATCCCCCACGTGAACTTACAAACAAGCAAATATGTCCATGAATAACATTGTGAAAATGTAATCAGGTTCATGCATAACCTTGTGGACATGATACTAGGTCCATGAATAACATTGTGAACATGTAATTAGGTTTATGCATAATATTGTGAAAATGGAATTAGGTTCACACATAAATTTATGGACATGATACTAGTTACATTCATTATATTTTGAACACATAATAAGGTTCACTCATAACACTGTGAACATTTAATCTATTTAATGAAGAAACTTATGGACATGAAAATAGTTCCATTCATAATATTGTGAACATTTAATAAGGTTCACTTATTACATTGTGAAAATGTAACCAGGTTTATGAATAATCTTATGTAAGTACATCCAGGTCCATGAAAAATATTGTGAATGTGTAATCAGGTTCGCACATAACATTGAGAACATTTAATCAGGTTCACACATAAACTTATAAACCTACATCCATATCAATACATAATATTATGAACATGTAATCATGTTAACACATAACATTTTGTACATGAAATCATGTTCATGAATAACATACATATTCATGAGTCCTCTATCATTACCCAATGCCTTAGAGGGGGATACAGGTCCCACCCATCTCATAATTCCAGCATTCATACATGTTTCACAAAATAAAACATTCATCATACAAGAACCATAAAAAGTAATAGGTTTTTAAACATTAAATCAGAAATCATGAAATTAAATGAGTACCATTAATATTTTATCAAATCATAAAATATTAAAAGATATAGGTTTTTTAATCACTTTATGAAAGCATAACCCGTGAAATAAAGTGGGTTTCCAAAGAATATGACCCCTGGAAGAGAAACAAGTGTTATAAACATAATGAAATAAAAACATAAATCATTAATATAAATAATATGAATGAAACCTTTAGATAATTTCATAGAAAGGAATTAGTACCAAAAATATTTTTCGTCTTATATTGAAAACAATTTTGAAATATCTTCTGAAAACATTTTTGAAGAATATAACCTTTCTTCTTAGAAAAAATATTCATTTTTAAAGAATAAAAGACATTAAAAACCATTTCCCTTAATGTAAACATGAAAAATTATAAATAAATAATATAAATCATTTTTTAAACCTTTTTATTGAAAACTTATAATGATTTCTTGAAAATGTTTAAACTATTTCTTAAACATAAAACATTATTGAAAACCTTTTTCTTAGAAAATAGCTTTGAAATATTTTAATGGAAGCTTTGAAAATAATAAAATAAATTAATATAAATTTTCCTTAAATTTTTTTTTCAAGGATCACTTGAAAACCTTTTTAGAAAATATTTTTGAAAACATGGTTTTTGAAATAAAATAGAAATCTGCCCAAATAGAGAAATACAACCAAATTTTCATAAAAATATTTTCTTAATTATATTAAGTACCTAAGTGTGAAAAATGGATCTAATACATGGATATATATTGAATAAATATAGTTTAAGTATAATCATGAGTGTTCTTCAGAAATGGTTCATATACTTTCATCAAATAAATCATAAAAACAGAAAATCCTGAAAATCCATGATACTATTTCAATAAACAATTATCACTTCATAACTTGGGATGATACTCTCCATGTAAGAAAAGAAAATTACAAGTATCTGAAAATATTATGAAAATAATTTGATCCATGATATAATAAGAAAATGGGATTAAATACACCTCTAAATAGAATTCACGTGCATAACCAAACATGAGTCCTAATGAAGGCCAATTGAGATAAAAACTATTTTATCGATTTGGTAAATTTTGATACTTATAACCATAAAGAACATAGAATGGATATGTAAATACCGATAAATATAAATATAAAAATCATATAATACATTCATGGGTAGTATACACTCCACAAAAAAGTAATGGGTGGTGAATAAATCATGTATCTCACAAAAATAAAAAGTGAGATGAAATCCCCTTACCTTGTGTCTTGACTCTCTTCATACCCATTCTAGCTTCTTCTTAACTTGGTAACTCCTTTTGTATTATTCCAAACGGCTTCCTTGGATTGTTGTTTTCACAAATATATTATTCTATGAGAAAGTTAGGGATGTTGGGAAGTGGATTGGGTATATCTGGGATGAACCTATGTGGTTTGAGAGGTGTGAAGAAGAGGGAGAGGTGGTGTCATTTTATTGGGAGGGAAAGGAAATAATTAGAATTTTCAAAGACAAGTTAGCTGTAACCACATTTCTATATAAAAAAGAAAAAAAACCAAAAAAACTCAATAATGGAAGGTTCATGGCCAAATAGTAGTCAGAAAAGTGGTGTTAGAAGAGTTTCTAGGTCAATTTGTGTCTTACATTTTAGGTTTATTCATTTGATAACCTTAATTTTACCTTAATCGATGTAATAAATTTTAATTACATTCACTAGAATTTTTGGTCGAAAACCATGTTAAAATAATTAGAATGTATAGATTATTATGATTCCAAATATTTTATCCAATTTTCCAAATTCTGATCAGAAAAATGGAAGAAATTAATTTAAAGGTAATCTTGCTTATGGGAAGACACTGCTTGTTTTTAATGTAAAAACATCTAAAAATTTTCTTTGTTTTTAAACCCAGTATCAAATTGAAATTGGTTAAAATTACGTACATTGGATTAATATATAATATTATTATATAATTAAACTTTACAACCAATTTAAAATATAATTTATCCTTATAATTGAATTAGATGAAAAAACAGTTTTGAATTAAAATTCCATATTTTTAAAAATTCATTAAAAAAACATAGAGAAAAATACAATAAAATTATAATAACTAATATTTATGTGTATATTTCAAATATGATGTTTATTATGACATATTAAATCTTAAAATCTTGAAAATATTGTATTTAAAATGAGTTCTCCATTAAAGGTCTGTAAAACTAACTTTATAAAAATATAGGGGTTTAAGTCTAAATTTGTGTTTATTCTTATGTTATATTAATAAAATATATTGTATGATTATAAAGATTAATTTTATGAATATATATAATATAAATTTAATTAATATCATTCACTAATACTAATTAATTTTACTTATTAATATAAATTGTCTTTTTTCATATAAAGATATACTTTTATAAAACCAGTCCCTTTATATTAATTTGTTTTATACATTCTTTTATAATTAATTTGTAATAAATGAATTAAACTATATATATTCATATGTTAGTTAATCCTATAATATTCAATTTAATTTCCATGTTATATCTTATTAAATAATAATATTTTAATAATGAATTATTTTTCAATAATACCCAGTCTTGCATGTTATACATGCCATTGAGGAATGTCAGTCTCGCGTGTAACATAAGATGACATTAGTGTTTTGTGGTGAGAAATATAAAATTCATGTTGTGTATAGTGAATTATAAAATTACTATTACATATAACACAAGACATACATAGTTCATTAATTTAAAATAAACCATTTTCGGTGTTGTGTGAAATGAAAAATATCAAAAAGATTTAATTTTTTTTAAAAAAAATAATTCAAAAAATATCAGGGTGTTACACCAATACACCCATATAGAAATAAGTTAAGGACTCAATGACATGTTACCTCATATGAATTCTTACTATGTAAAAATAATCCCTTTATCACAATATCTCAAATTGAGCAGGTTGCATGCTAATTCCACCAACCTATGTGCTCAGTGTAACTTTCATTGACATTTTGGAAATAGAACTTGCCTAAAAAACACCATGGCCATGGATTTATTTAGGATATATCATTTCAATCAAAGGGCCTCAGATATTATTAATGAATAGAAGGGATAAATCCTTTCTCTCATTATTTATTAAGGCAATATTACTCGTGACACACCCAAAGTATCATACTTCATCATGAACATATGCCATCACAGTTTTTATCAATACATTAAAGTACATGGCTTATAATAATAATTATTAATAATCTTAAAGTATAAGGATCAATAAACACATCCGTAGATAGGAACATCCAATGACACATACAAATTTCGATTTCTTACATTTGGGTCTTGTTCTCATAAAATCTTACTGTATATTACCAAGGGAGTACACCATGAGAGGGTGCCTCAAAGTCCTATGAGTATCCATCCATGATAGCCTGTATCATTTATGTCCCTCAAATTATATCATCTGACTATAGACCATATATTCAAGAATAGCTTCGTAGTGCTTCTGTGTTCTCAACATAGTGGGGAACTACTATAACCTTTTAGTGTGACAGCTACTCTTAGGACATAATCACAAACTATGTCATCAATAAGAACAATCATGATGTGATAAGTAGTTTATTAAGACTAAAAAATGAATACATGTTATTATAATGTAAAAAAAAGTTGGTTCTAAGTCACCAACTCCAGCAGACTCCCACTTGCACTAGAGAAAACTACTAACAACCTTCAGTCCAGTAGGTATTACATGATACTCATGCCCTAGATGAGATAAGAATATTGTTAAGGGGTCTTCCACATTCTCTTCCATGGGTACTCTGCTCATTGCAACTTTACCTTTTTGATATACATAATTTAAGAGGTGATACTTCTGGAGTACGTGCTTTGTATGTTGGTGTGACCTTGGATCTTTATCCAGAGTCACTCCTAAAGTACCATCCCAATACAATATGATAGAGTCTTTACTTCTAGGTACCACATCAACCTAATACTATAACATCTGAATCCAAAAGGATTACTTAGCTGCATCAAAATCCACTATATACTCAAACATCATTGTAGAATCATCGAAAAATAGCTAATTTGAACTTTTACAGCTCACAGGTCCTCCGTTGAGATGAAAAAAATATCCAAAATGAATATTTAGATCATTTGGATCTATCTAAAAACTAGCATCGGTATGATGTCTAATGAAAAACTCCTCGTCTCCTCCATACACCAAGAACATATCCTTAGTTCTTCTTAGATCCTTAAGGATGTCCTTAATAGCAGCCTATTTCCATTATATTGGATCTTCTTGATCTCTTACTACCATGATCAATGCATAAGAAAAATCAAGTCTAGTAAATAACACAGAATACATGACTGATCCTATCATAGAAACTTATGGGATATTACTAATTCTATCATAGTCATTTTGTATATAAGGAAACATTTTATTAGAAATATGTAAACCATGTGACACAAGAATCAATCCCCTATTAGATTTTTCTATTATAAATATCTTTAGTATCTGGTCAATATATGTACTTTGACTTATTCCAAGAAGCCTCTTGGATCTATCACAAATGATATTAATCCCTAAAATGATGGCTACTTCACCAAAGTCCATCATGGAGAAACACTTGTTAAACCAGCCCTTAACAAATTGTAAGACTGGTATATTGTTTCCAATAAGTAATATTTCCTCAACATATAATACTAGGATAATGATTGCATTCTCACTAAACCTCTTATAATCACAAAAGTCACATTCATTCTAAATGAAACCAAATTCTTTTCTAGATTCATCGAATCAACATTCTAGGACATGGATTCTTGATTTAATCCATAAATGGATCTATGAAACATTAAAATAATTTTGTCATATCATGGAGTTAGAAACCCTTCTTATTGGGTCATATATAAATCTTCTTGAAGGATTCCATTAAGGAATGAAATTTTAAAATCCATATTCCAAATCTCACAGTCATGGTAAACTACTAGGGAATGTAGAACTCTGATGGATATAAACACGGAAACTGGTGAAAAGGTTTTAGTATAATAAATTATTGGGTTTTATTTAAACCCTTTAGCCACTATTCTTACTATATAGGTAATTACTTTATCTTCCATATCCATTTTCCTTTTGAATAACCATTTGTATCAAATAGGATTTACACCAACTAGTGCATCGACCAAAACCCAAACTTGGTTATGATATATGAAATTCATTTAAGAATTCATGGATTCTTTTTATCTGCAAGCTTTTAAGAACTTTACTACCTTATTTTAAAATATTGGATCAACATTTCCAACCAATAATGAGTAAACATCCTCTGTGAAAAGAAAACCATATCTCTCTAGTTCTCATAGTTGTCTTACACTTCTATGTAGTACTTGTGTTTCAGGAACTACTTCTTTCATGGGGAATTATGGAATCTATTCATGTAAAAAATCCTATTTATCTTTAGCATTGACTTCATCAATGTCAATCTTTATCCCAATACCCCTTTTAAGGAGTGATCCATCTCAGGAAATAATACTTGTTTGTTGACGATATCTTTCTTGTTTGAGGGGTTGTATAGGTAGTATACTCTTGTTTCCTTAGGATACCCTATAAAGATGCACCACATGCCCCAAGGTGCTAGTTTTTTCCTGAGACGGTCTTAATAAGAACCTCACAAAACAATATTGGTGTATTAGATAAAATTAGTTTCTTTCTACTCCAAATCATGAAGATAATTCAATTTTCAAGTTTAATTGGTACCCAATTTAATGTGTATGTTACAATTTTTAATGTGTGTCCCCAAAATAACAATAGAAGATCTGCATGACTCATCATATACCTTACCATGTCTAACAAGGTACAATTCCTCCTTTCACTAAATCTATTCCACTATGGTGTTAAAGTTTGAGTGAGTTGAGATATATTTCCAAACTCTTTTAGAATGTTGATGAACTCTTGGTTAAGATATTAACCAATTCGAGATGATCAAAGATTGTGTATCTTCTTTACCAACATGATTCCCTACATTATTCTGGAATTAATTGAATTTATCAAAGGACTCAAACTTATATCTAATCAAGTAGATATATTCAAATCTACTCAATTCATCAGTAAAATTAATGAAGTAAAAATATCCACCTCTATAATCTATTGGAAATGGTCCACACACATTAGTGTGTACCAATCCTAGAAGCTCTATAACCCTTTCATCCAATCCACCAAATGGTGGTCTGATCATTTTACCTTATAAAAAATCATGACATACTTCAAGTGGTTTTATCTCATAAGAGTCTAAATAAAAATCTTGACATATTTTTGTCAAATTAATCTCATTTACATGACCAAGATGATGATGTTATAGTTGGGTGTTATATGAGTTGTGTGGACATGATTCATTATCAATTTCTAACACTTGGTTTTCATAATTTAATAAACAAATTCCATCATTTAAGTGTTCCATACAATAAAATATGTTTTTTTCTAATAAAATTAAAAACATTTATTTAAATACAGGAAAATAAAACCATTTGTATCTAGGTATGATATGAACATTATGTTCTTGGTAACTATAGTTACATAATGAAAATCTTTTAAATCCAAAATCATTCCCATTTCAAATAAAAGGTGGTGGTCACTAATGCCTATGGAAACCATCCTCTATCCATTTAAAGCTATTAGATTCACCTTTCCTTTGGAAATATTTTGGAATCTACTTGGTTCTTAAATTTGGCTATATATGTGAGCACCACAAGCTGTATCTGATACTAAATTGGTAGAAATGGAAAGATTGTACTCGATAACAAACACACCTCCAACTTCCCTTTTCTTTTGGGATGATTTCCTCTTCCAATGGCTTGACTTACCACATGAAAAACATTATTCTTTTTTTCCTTTCCCTTCCACTAGATATTATTATTCTTATAAGGATAGTGCTCAAGAGATTTAGACTGTTTACAAGTCTTGTTCCCCTTTTCCTTTTCCTTCCTTTTATTATTCACCATCAGGACCACAGGTTTATCACTCCCCATATCCTAATCAACTTGTATAATTAAATTAATATGTTCTAAAAGATTCTTCTAATTATTTATCAAATGGTTATTGATAATAAAACCTGATAAGGTCTTAGGAATTGATGAAAGTATGATATTTATACACAAATCATATGGGAATTTAATCCCCAAGATGATCAAGCATTCAATGTAGTTAATAATCATGAATACATGAGGCCTAGCTGGCGTAGACTCTAAAATATTAGTTTTAAACAAAGCATTGGATATCTCGAACCTCTCTTATCTCGACATCTCTTGATAGAGACCCTGAAGGTGAGACATCATGCTATAGGAATCCATATCCTCATGTTTCTTAAAAATATCATAGGACAAGGATGATAGGATGAAGAACTAAACATATATACCATCATTTATATTTTTATAACAGATAGAAAAATTTTCATCACTTGCCTCATTTCTAGAAGTTTCTAGTATAGGTTTTTCAAGCACATGTAATTTCTTTTCATGGTGAAGGATGACATGTATGAGACTTTTACATTCTTATAAATTTTTGTCTGAGAAGGTTTTCCTTCTTAGGTATGGAATTCAATGATATGTTTTATTTAATTTTATTATTTTTTTTAAAACATATGATGAGAAGAATTTTTCACTTTATTTGATAAATCTAGTCAAATATATACATTTTATTTTTATTAGTCTCTTACTATTTTATCAAAACCAAATATCCCTCACCATTGGATTCATAATATTCTATTTATTGGATTTTTAAGTGGAAATGATACATATTCCCCTTCTAATTTCTACACCCTGGGTTGGTCAAGAAAATTGAATGGTTTTAGGTAGGCATTCCAAATTAATAATGTATTAACTCATAGTTCCTTGATCTGCTGCTCAGTGGAATCCCTAATCCTAAAATCCTTAATTTTATTTCCTCAACATTCTTCTCTCAGTTACACCAAGTCCTATTGGTCACTCAACCCTAGATGTGAACTAAGTTAATTCAACCCAAAACATCAAGTAAAAATTCCCATATAATAGGAAGCACCCAACTTTGGTTGGTCAATCTCTTTGAACTGTGGAATGATTTTCAACAAAGTAATATAAGGTTATACAAAATTACTATTTTAATTGAGGGATTTTATCCATTGTGCATAAATTTCCAATTATTGTATTTATCATATGCTTGTTAATAATTAGTGGATTTAATTATGTGATTAACCATGTCTTGGATAATATTTATGCATAATCAAATTTATTTTAGTTGTATATTACATTAATTTTAGTTTCATTAATTTATTCGATCAAGATAAAACATAAATAATGAAATAATCATGAAACTAATGTAAATAAAATAATAAAATACTATGATATTGATCTTTAACTAATGGTTAGTTTATTTATAAGTTGATAATCTAATCACTGGCCTAGGGGAAAAACACCGTCAACTAATTAAGGTTTATGTTGCAGCTTTCTACCTATCCACCTATCTGTCTCCTTGGATTTATTTCACCTAAGCTCCGAAATTGAACCACCACCACTAGATTGGGAGAACCTCCAATTGCATATTCCTTTTAATCACATAGAGGTGTGGGGAAATGGGGGACTATCTATAAGAAACCATGGGCATGTAGACCCTACAAAATAATCTATGAAAAGGATTCCTAGAAAATAATTTAATTTAATAATACATTAAATAAAACCCATCAGATAAAAAAGGCCTGGTCAAGCTCATGATCATCCACATGCATGCAATAGAGTACACATTTAATAAAACTACAATTCAAATAATAATAATTCTTATTTAAGATAAATCATGCTTGAATCGATTAATTATTATCTTTAATTAATAAAATATTTTATCTTAATTATTATATGAATATCCATGAGATTATCATCCATCATAATTTTAATCAAATTAAATAAAATCATTTAAAATTAACTGTGTACATAACTTTTACATTGGAGGAAACACTGGGAATAACCACCCAAATCTACCCACTATATATTATACTCATATACAATTTATTCTTTGTGACACATAGAATACATGACTTATCACATAGTTTCATGATGTGTAATATAAAATTAATGATTACATGCATTAAAAAACTATTTATGTAATGTGACATGCTTTAATGCACATAGAATAACAAGTGTAAAAAAACTCATACATGATATGAATATCTTGAAAATTATACCGATATTAATTAAACACACACACACAGAGATATATATAAATGTTTAAACCCATCACATGGAGTGTCCTATCAATTTAATGGCCCCATATAAGAAAATGTTTTATGGTTTACATAATATAATAAATAAATTTTAAATTTTTGTAAATTGGTATACATACACAATGTGTACATGGGAGAGCATGGCCTGTACAACTATCACCGTCTATCCAAGGTATACACCTAGGGACTCAACATTTGAAATGTACCTCAGAAACTGGATTACACAATATATACAATGGGCTACATGTCATGTGATCTATAAATTACATAGTCACCCGTCAGGTAGGCATTGTATGAAATACACAAACCATATTTGACTCAAAGGGATTTCACACTGTGTATGTTGGATGTATGGCATTTACTATAGTAGACCGTGCACCATTATATCTATCATGACACATCCCCTGGGGCTCATGCCATGACTACCCCAAGCCCGTCTTCAATAGGCCAGGGGTTGGAAAATAGCACCGAAGGCGTAATTCCCTATAACTGGGAAGGCATTGCCTTTATAACCTATAAAATTACATAACAAAGCACACAACAAGATACAAACACAAGAAAAATGTATAACAAAAGGAGTGTTGGAAGTAAAAAGTGGGCCAGAATACAAGCCCTACTGTAAAGATACAAGTACAACTGAAATACAAAACAACTAAAGAAATAGAAAAGACAGCTACTGGATCGTCCTCTGGGGTTCCTACCTGATGGGTAGTAAAGATCACCTCCTCAGCACTCCACGTACACCCGTCTCCTCTACGTATCGGCACACCGTATGGTCCACCTCTGGGCACCGTCCAGTCCTGGTACTCTCAGCCACGTTCAGCTCTGTCCGTCGTCTGCATCCTACACAACAAGGTGTGGGCATTGACCATGAAAGGGTGAGTATAACGATACTCAGTAGGGACCCCGAGACCCTCAAGGTCTCAAAAAAATCACCAAGGATAAACCACAAAGTATGAAATCAACAGATAACCCTACTTAGGTATATGCCCATACATTTACCTATGTTATCAAGTAATCCATCTCAATCATGAAAAAAACACAGAGATACTGACTCATCTCACACCATGATTTATTCTAGGAGTAGTATCAAGTAACATCCCCAGTCACATCGTCAAACACCTCGGATGCTGGAGATCCCCTCCTCTATTGAGTATAGTGGGCCTCCCACGTCACACAGAGGTGCTTCCTAAAAACCTTGGACTGCTAAGGTACTCCTCCTATCGAGCACTGTGGGTCTGCCATGACACACAGAGGTGCTCCCCACCATGGGTCTGCCGCGTCACACAAAGGCGCTCCCCCTCGTGACTTGCTGAGGTACTCCTCTGGTCGAGTACTGTGGGTCTGTGATGTCACACAGGGGCGCTCCCTGCCATGGCCTGCTGAGGTACTCCTCCTGTCGTGTACCATGGGTCTTCCGTGTCACAGAGAGGTGCTCCCCACCATGGGTCTACCGCATCACATAGATTCTCTCCCCACTAGGCCTATCAAGTCACTCCATGTCGAAAAGGTCAGCAGTCGTGAAGTGTCAGCCTGCTACTGGGTTCCCGCACTATAATAACTTTTCTCTAAGAGGATCCTCTCCACGAACTACTAGTCGATACTCCAACTACCATGAATTCCCACTAGGAATCATCTCAAAGGTCCACCACGTTATAGGGGCCTCAAAGCAACAGACAACACATCAGTTGGAAGCCCAGTCTGTGAGTTATTAGCCTTTTAGTCCCAGGGCCCGGTTGCATTCATGCTCAATGAAACGTGACCATTCTCCATATTAATCCAAAACTCCACTGGTGTATACTCAATGGGACTGTCTCTCTCCAAGATTTCCAGTACCGCTGACGGTTCATCTAACAGACGTCCAATGCCAAAGTTATGGCCCAAGTAAAGTAAATGGGTCATATCAAGTCTGGGTCCGGTCCGACCCTATCAGACTGACCCGACCCGACCTGTCCAGGGTCGACCCAGTTTGGGTCAATCTGACCCAGCTTGATGTGCTTCCCGTCCTGCTAAGAGGTCCAGCGGGCCGTGTGGGCTGTGAGTACCACGGGGCGGTGGAGGTCACAGGTCAGCTTGGTCGCAGGGGTGACACGAGGGTGCAGGGAGGTTCGGCCCGACCCAAGGTGGCTCGAAGGGCCATGGTTGGTGTGGCTGGGTCGGCTCGGAGGGCCGCATGCCACTCGTCCATGGCGGCTCGTAAGGCCGTAGGAGGCACGGTCGGGGTTGTTTGGAGAGCCGTGAGTGGCACGACCGATGTCTTGACAGGACGACGATAGCTTGGTGGACGGTGGCGGCCACTCGGCGGACGAATGTGACATCTCGCTGGATGGAGAGGGTGGCTCGGCGGATGGTGGCGGCAGCTCGACAGAATCGGCAGCGATGGATCGGCCTGGATGATGGCAGCGGCTCGGCCTGGCGACGGCGGCAGCTCAGCCCAGACGACGGTGGCCAGGGGCGGCATGGCGGGGTTGCGGGTGACAGAGTCGCAGGGCGCGATGGCTATGGGTACCGCGGAGTGGCTCGGCTGTGGGGGTTCCGCAAGGGCATGGAGGTCGCGAGGTGGTGGTGGCTGTAGGGTGGTATCGTTGCGCTGTCGTCTTCATCGCGTTCAACACCACAAATCATCACAAGATTCACGGAGGGGTCAGTCCATGTTTGTTTGGCCCGTACCCTCTGCGTTAGGGTGGTAACATATGGCTCAACAAGAACTTGAAGAAGAATGTCAAGGTTTACAACCTCCCGCAACGATTTATTCCAAATCATGAAAAAAAATTCAAGGGAAGAACATTGAAAAATAATTCATACAAAAATTAACCCCTACCTTCATTGATTATTTTGGGCGAAGAGAGAAGTTGAAGTTGTCAACGTTCATCGTGCCTGTTTCATGATTCTGATCCCGAGCTCATTCATCGGATTATCATTCTTCGATGGAGGTGATTCTTCATTGTTGAAGATTTCCACCATTGGAGAATTTCTTGAGGAAGAAGGTCGAATTCATAGTCGGTGTTCTTCATTGGCGGGCTTTCTCCAAGAACTATCCCCTTTTCCAAGCCTTTTCCCCAAAATGAAAATGGCCAACTATTGTGTTTCCCCAATTTCTAATGGTCGGCACAATTTCAAAATAGATTATTTAAGTTGGATCCACTTAATTAATTGATGGGGTTGGAACAAAATTTAATTCAACGAGGGTGGCATAATTAAATAATGGAGGAGTTGAAGAGGATCTCCCACATTAAATAGAGAGTTCAACAGGTTTCATGCCTCGGGTGGTCCCCACCACCATATCCTCTCATAGAAGGTTAGGCTCGGTGGTCCCCACCTCATAACCTCTTAGGGGAGGTTAATTCAGGTGGTCCCCACCTATGAAACTTCCACATGGAAGGTTTCAAAAAAAATGTTTCATACTTTATTTTATTTTATTCTTTTCACGAAAACCCCAAAAAAAAACTTTCACCCTCAACCAACTACAACCGAGGTGAAAGTCTTCATAAGCGATTACCGACATTGTGAGTTCAACGATGCCCTCAGATTTCAATTCTGAGAACCAGTTCAAAAGTTCTAGAAACCCTCTCGTACGTTTTCAGAATGTACATGAAATAGAGTTCATAAATTCATTATGGGAACTTCGATCCTCGGATTCACATGCCATCAAGTTTCGCAGACTCGTAAAATTCCCATTTATTTAAAAAAAATTACATGGAAATTCTGGGTCTTTATAATATCCTAGTTAATAAGTTTTTTATGTATTAACTACATTAAGTGTCATCATAGTACACAATTTTGAGTAATGTCCAAATTAACTCATGGTGCATTGACCATGATTACATGAAATGTAATTACAATTACATGGTGTGTACTTATGTGTTATTCGTCTAGAATCCTTAGCACATATGGATGATTTCCTTGATTTTATTTTAATCATAAAATTAATCAACTTTATTGGATCCCTGAAAAATGAAGGAGGATGAAGAAGATATCACAATTCAAATTAAAATAGAGATTAAAATTGAATTGAAAAAATAAATTAAAAATGTGTAAATAACCAATGATATTTAAATAATTATAAATAATTATGTTACCACTCTGATACCACTTGTAGGTTCTGGGTGCAGTGGAAGTGTATGATGGGTGGTGCCCAACTTTCCTTTTTTCCATAATCGATGATCAATTCGATATCTATGTGACGATGAACACTGTGATCAATTGAATTGAATCAATGAAATAGGAAATGGGTAATAATACTGAAACTAAGAGATAGAATCATCACATATTATTTATAAATAATATAATAAAATAACGAATTAACTTTAAATAATTCTTTCTTTGTAGATGAATGTGATGACATATGTGTGGTCCATAATTGGTGCATTATGGAAAGCATGTGTATATTTCCTCTAAAATTGACCCATCTATGTTTTAAAAATCACCCGACATTATCAATGAAATTTCTAGGTGCTAGCAAGGATGATCCTTATGGTTGCATCGTCCATCTATAATCACATCGATAAATTCTTCCAAAGCATTCTCCTTCATCTAATGGGGGAGGATTTATCTCCATTCTTGTGAGAGTTCTTGGAGAAGGGAGCTCTCTAGGCATGAGAAGATTCTCCAAATCTATTGAACACAATCGAGACAAAATGAATTGGATATCTTGATAAAATAACATAATTATGTATTTATATTTCAAGGGTTAAAATAAAATATATACCAATGTTCCCTTAATTATTTATTTAATACTAGAAAAACCCCATGTCAAATGATAATAATAATATTATGATTTCTCTACATGCACTTAACACGAGAATTAAAATTAAATATTATTTAATTAAAAAATAATAAATATTTATTATTTCTCATCATACCATTAAACTCTATACTCCATTTAACCACAATATTTATCGGGCCTTAAATGATGTCTATTTATTTATTTAATACATACCAATTCATTATTCACCAATAAATAAATAAATATTATATTCAATAAATAGAAAATAAATATTTATTAAATATTCCACTCACAATATTCTCTCTATAATAAAAAGTGTAGGAATAAATGTGATAAAAAACATGAATAAATATTAAACCACATGCAGTGATAAGATTTATTCAACCTATTAAATAGTAATAATATTATACTATTTAACTGAGATTCTAGATACACTTAGTGTGGTACCCTCTAGGAATTTTTCTCTATGGCATTAGGAGAAGCTTCCCAAAGTCCAAGGTTAGCATATTGAAATTCACCATGGAACCCGTAGAGAAAGAAGTTAATCACACAACAACATATTACCTCATTTAAATGATTACTGTGTAATATGACACTTTATCACAATATCTCAAATCGAGTAGGTTGCATTCCAGTGACATCGACCTATGTGATTGATGTGTATTTATTTGACATTATAGAAATAGAAAATGAGTATAAAACACTAGGACCATGGATTTATTTAGTCTATATCATTTCTATCAATGGACTTGAGAAATTAACTTCTATTATGTAACAAAAGGGATAAATACTTTATCACATTATCCATTAATGCAATATTACTTATGACGCACCAAATGTATCCTAGTTCACTATGAAAATATATTATCACAATTTTCATCATTACAAAAAAGTATGCCACTTATAAAACTAATTAATAATAATCTTAATGTATAAAGACCAATACACATGTCTGTAGATATGAACATCCAATTGAAAATATAAATATTTATTTTCTACTGGATGGTATCATTCTCATAATATCCTATTAGATATTACTAAGGGAGTACACCATGAGAGGGGGCCTCAAATTACTATGAGTCTCCACCCCTGATAGAATGTCTCATTTTTGTTCTTCAAATGATATCATTTAACTATAGAAAATATATTAATGAATAGTGTAATAACACTTTTAGGTTCTCATCATAGTAGGGAACTACTATTGACTTTTTGTGGGACAAATACACTTTTCACATTATCAAAAACTATGTCATGTAGAAGAAAAATCTTGATGTGATAAGTAGTTTCTTAATATTAAAATCAATGAATACATGTTATCAAAATGTACAGAGAAGTTGGTTCTATGGCCCAACTGAAACAATACTCAAATTGAAAATCATCAACTTCTATGACACATCCATTAAATGAAACAATATATACATTAGAATCTTTGGCATAATAGGTTAGTAACTCACTATTGATTTTAAGGTGACCCTGACTGGTGATAAGTTTATATAGACGTATAGTCATTCACTAGAATGATAGGTTCTTTTGTTCATAAAATAGATCAACACTCATATCCAATCTACATGTGGGTTTATGTAGTACTTGTTATTACGATAGATTTATCACATGGTCGGTCAGATTCGATATGGGCTGGATTAGAGTCAATGTGCATGCAATCCCTGGCTTTACTAAATTTTCATCCATAGGTAGTTGACAATAATGGTAGATTTATTTTCTTCATGTTGTAATTTTATCACCTAGATATATCTCACCAATATTCATCATGGTTGATTTCCTGTCAGACAAATTCATTTCTAGAGTGAGTAGTTGATCATTACATATTTCATGTTGTCGATATGATACACATGAAGCCTACTGAGTATTTTGGAAAATTTTTTATACAATCGATCACTCGTTCATTTGATCGATCTAATATAATGCACGATCCATCCAAAACATATATTATTTTTCATCAAAAAGTAGCACCCCTTCATAAAATAGAAAAATTATTATAGTTACAATAAAAAATATTTTGGATCACTAAAATAATTTATTTACAGTTCAGGACAAAAAAAATTATAATAAAAGGTTACCAAAGAAATAATAGAAAAATCATCTCTAAGAATTTTGGATTATGTGACACAAATATTTGATATGCATTAAGTATATAAAATTTACTTAAGAAGAAACATCTAGGCTAGTATTCTTTAATTCCAATGGTACACTTGTGAAAAAACTATTTTTAATCCACCATGAACCCAATAAAGGCCACACCGAGTACATAAGATTCATTCTTCCTTATAAAAGATACCCCTTTTATGAATAATACATCCTAAATTCAACAAATACATGGAATATATGGGGACATGGATTATTGAGTTCATGGATATCAAAATATTTTTTTAGTTATAAAATATTATGAAGATTCAATAATTATTGGGGTTTGAAACATTTATGCATACTACAATAATGAATTTATAATATTAAAGCATAATATCATTTGATATTAAAGTGTAAAGGAATAAAAAAATATTATAAATGGTAAATGTAAAAGAAGATTAAGAACCCTTCCAACTATATAATAACGGATTAAGAAAATGGTATAATGAGAGGGAATATGAAATCTCACAATTATAAAATATCAAATAGATAATAAAAATATGTAATTATAGTCATGGTTGTAAATGAAAATCGATATTAAAAGATTTTATAAATGAACTTGAATAGTAATTGAATTGAAAAAAGTAGAAACCATTACATTGATAAGTATCTCTCTAAAACATAAGAAATATCTTCTTAGAACCATAAATATAATATTATAATGCATATAGAGAAGATAATATAGAGGAGAACCATGATCAATGGTTATAGATTTAAGGAGAATGGGAAGATGGGTATTTATAAAAAAATAGGGATATTTTGTTAATAATTTTAAGATATAATATTTGAAAATATTTTTTCGAAAAAATTATTATCAAAGGATTTTCTATAGTTTCAATTGAGGGTAGAATAACCAGACCAAACCAAATAACTTGATAAAAAACCATTATACCATACCCCAGTCTAGTTAGATTCATGGGAAAAAATGGGGTTTGTTGAAAGTAGAAAAACGGATCCAAAACTAGGATTGATATACCAGAACCAGTGCAGTAGTTAACTAGTTTTTTTCAAAACTATAGGAATTTTCTTGGGGAATGTGTTATTCTGTCGACTATCAGTATCCTATTGGAAAAAACCCCCAACCACCATTGAACTTTTAAATTTATATTATTATTTTTTATTTTAATATTAAATCTAAAATTCAAATTATTTTGATTTTTTGGGAGTATTAATTCCACACATACCTAATATGGCTTTACATTTCCCTAAAATCACTTTTTCACTTAAATTCCCACCCTATATCAACTGATTTTCAAAATCTATAGATTCATTTTTTTAACCTTTATTTTTTGTTTTGGTTTTATATTTTTTCAATAAAAGGTTATTTTTTTATTTTAATTTATATCTATATTAAAATAATTTTTTTAACATTCATCTAATACAAGAATGTTGATTGATAATATTTTTTAAATATATTCATTAAATATATTTTATAAGATATATATTATTTTAATATCATCAAATTTAAACATATTTCAACCATGGTTTGAACATTTAACCTTGAATTGTAGATTTAACTAAATCGAGATCTAGTTGATAAACATGGTTTTAAATCTCATAATTTGGTATTTAAAGAACCATTTTTAAATTTATTATTTTAAAAACTAAAATACATTTTTATATAATTGTATCATTTTAAAAGTCATTTATTCCAACGAATAAAATTAAAAACCTTAAAAAAAATTTGTAGACATTATAGAATTCTTTATAGTTTTGTAAAATTTATTTTCAATATTTTTAAAATAAATTAATTTAATGAACAAAATTTTCTTTAGTCAATAAAATTGTGATATTATTTATTACATCATTTTTACATCATATTGAATTCATAAAACCTTCTATATATCATAATGTATTTTATTGTTCACCCAAAAAAAATGTTTCTCATAAAATTCTAAAAAATTCACTATTTGATAATTTTAATGGGTTGATTTGAAATTTGAAGTTTTTTTTATAAAAAAAATTCTATACAAGAAAAATTTTGTTATTAAAAAAAGTCTTGATGTATTTTAGAATTCATCATTTAACATTCTTTAAAACTCAGTTTTATTGAATTTTATTTCATTCTAAGATATATGTATTTAATTAATATATTATTGATTAACCAATATAAATTATTCATATTTATTAATTTTACTATTAACAAATGATGTTGTGTATTTTTACTAGATACTTGTACATGTAACAGTCACATTACTATTGTAATGGTCATATTATTATGTTAATATTCCAACAATCAGCTTACCCTTCCAATTGTAATATTACTCATTATAAATAAACCACATCTATCCTATGAAATTATCTATTTCTAACCCTTTTCTTCTCTATCATGTCTATTCCATTAATTATTATTTCTATTTATAATTAGAATGCATGTTTAATTATTTATATTCATTGTAGAGTATGATCCATTTTAGTTTATGATTATAGTGGTTCCCAATAATCTTTTGATGTTCTATAACATTTTTTTTGAATTCTAGTGAAAATAGTTCTCTATTTCTTTGTGTTAATTTGGAGAAATAAAAGAACATGTATTGTGAAATTACTATTGTAGTGAAATGTTAATTATAATAGAATCATGGGCCTTACACAGAAAATGATCACGATTATGAGTAAGATAATTCATTTAAATAGATTATATAATATAATACTAATAATTAATATTATCATTAATCTATAAATATTGGATTACAATATATAATATATTAAAAAAATTCAGGAATCTAAGAATTTTTCTTAGATAAATTGAAATTATAAATTTAAAGATTAGAATTTTGAAATTTCTCACATGTACTGATTAAAATAAGAAGAAGACTTGTACTAGTATTTATTCATTTATTTATTTTTAGAGATTGATAAATAAATATAAATGATTTAAGAAAAAGATTGTTTTTTGGTTATACGAAATTTGAAAATTTTGATGCTAGTCACATATCAGAATTAGTATTTGGATTTAAGCTTGGTGTAAATATTGAAATTCCATTATATATGAATGATGGTTTGAAAGTGAAATTAATACTTATCTTTCATATTTTCATTGAATATGATAAAATAATATTTTCTAGAAACATATAATATATTGATGAAAGTATAAAAGAACTTCAAAATCACATCATGATATTTTTAGGAAAATACAAGAAGATCAGCAACCAAGAGTATTTGATTACTCAACAGCTACTTAACATTAAGATTGATGAGATCTATAATGTACCCTTTTTAAGGGTTACTGGTGCATCCATAAAATACTCATGTTAATATCATCTAGATCAAACACAATTTTTATAAATCAATTCAAGATGAATCATTTTAGTTTCTAAAGAGCATGGTTGTTGGGAATTTCATAAGGATTATTTTTTAAATAAGTTTCATTCCTAAAGATATTTATAATAGATTTAATTTCAATGAAAATTATAATATCTATAAATGGATATCCATGTTTAGTACCAATAATGTATGTAATGAATCTATATACTTTTTTGATTTTATGAATAGAACTCCTATAATTTTCAAGGAAATTGTAATCACATTCCTGAGAGAATAATTTGTTCAATTCCAAGTTGATGATATTATTATGAACGATCGTTATTCAATAAAAGTGTTGGTAGTTTTTAATATAAAGATCACCCATTCTCTCAATGATCTTAATAAGATATCCAATACTAGTTTCTGATAAATATTGTACTAGTTATGATTATAGACCAGGTTGTGATATATATTTTCATTCTATTTTTTGGTTAACAAGATAACCCTTTTCATATTGGAAAAAATAACATATATGAAATTCGTTTATAACACCCTTTTTGGTTAGGGGTAAGGAAATACTTATTTGATATAAATTTTTAATCAGAAAATTTCACATTTGTTAGAACCAAGGATATTTGTTTATGGAAATGGAGTATGTTTCGTGTTGGTTGTCAATACATAGATGTATGATTTTATAGTTTTTAATGTAAGGAATCTTACAGTTTAAGCTGACATCAACATTTAAGGTTGCGTCTTTTACTAGTGTTTTCCAAATTTTTGGGGTCCAAAATTTTGAGGATGGATTTCATCATGAAATGTGGAACTCCGTGAAGGCCTTATGAAATTATGTGAGAGGCATGATTTTTTTGAATATGGTCCTCACGAATTCGGTTTCACAGAGAATCAATGAATAGTAATAGTGATCTACATGACAGTAAAGACCATTGTGAATTATGAAGAATAAGATCCTCATGAAGAGTGTCCATGTTCTCTAAGATTAAAAGAATTCAGGCATTGCAGCATGATGGTTTGAAGAAAATCTTCATACACACAAAAATAAATATGAATGGTAAACTTCGAAGGGGATTCATGATAGGAGGAGCACTGTGGAGATTTTTTTTAAAAGATTTGTAAAAGGTGTTATAGAAAGTGGAGATTCACGAATGTTCAAGACTACAAATATGAGGCTACCCCACTTCATTCTAAAAACATTTAACACGGAAAATCCAAATAACTCTGATTTCATAAAGCTAAGGGAGCTTCACAAATATATCTTTCAATGTGATATTTAGCATCACGAAAAGACAATAAGTCTTGAATTTTAAAAATTATTTTGATTAAAGGGTGATTCATGATGATAGGGTATTCCACATTGACTTAGTGAGCTTTTAAAAGTCTCATTCTAGATTTCATCAATTAATTGATGTGAACTTCATGTCCACAAACAAATATAGACATCTCTCAAAGTAGTGAGCTAGGTGGATTAGATAGAAGTGTTAGAATGGATGTAATAATGTATCAATAAATTTTTTTAATGGTAGTGTTTTTAAAACAGAGTGATTCTATCTAAAGTTTTTTACTCCACAATTAGGGAATATTTTTGGAATTTGGTATGACTGACTCACTGTCAGCGTATTCTCCTTGGAATTTCATTTAGTGGTTAACGAAGTAAAATTTATATGTTTTCTCCTTTAGTGTGATTATTTGACATGTTAAAAAGGATCGTACCAACATGGGAACAGGATGTGTATATTTTGAAAAAAAAAATTAACACACTGATTCACCCCTCCCCAATGAAGGTGTTCTGGGGTTCATTAAGTTTTATTAGAGCCAAAAGGTTTTTAGTGTTAAATCTTTTCTTCTTTGTTGTCACATAGAATTCAGTTAATGTCATGGGAGTCCCCCTCTTTAATGTAAGTAACTTTAAGATATGTAATAACATGATGAAATATCAAATAATATCTCATGGAATGGAAGTACACTTTTCCACTACATGAGTAATTTTTGACACTGATCCAACAAGTTTGTTTAAGACTGATACATATAGTAAAATGATTGATATAGATGATAAAGAACATAATGTCTTAACTACATTTCTTTCTGATCATATTTATCTAAAGGTGATGAATTTTATGTATGGAATGTTTTTATGGGAAAAACTGGAGAATAGATATGAAGGTGATAACAAAGTGAAGGGGGAGAAACTACAAGTCCTATACAATAATATTGCTGATAGGAAGATGCATCCTGACATGAATCAAAATTACGTTTTCAATTGATTTATTGATGTTTTATGATAAATTAGACGGTATGGTGAAGAAATCAAATAAATTAACATTGTGAAGAAAATTTTGAAAAGTCTTCCTCCTTTTTACAATCCAAAAGTGTAATAACTTGAGTAAATGGATCTTTTTAAAAATTACATGAATGATTTTTAGAGTGGCTTGGTGGATTATGAAATGAGTTTCAAACCTGAAGTTTCAAGAATCAAGTAAGAAAATAAATGGCTTTCAAATCTACGAAAAAACATAAGGTGTCTAGAGATATAGTTGATGAAGATAATGAGGAACATAAAATTATTTCTCTTCTTGTAATGAAATTAATTAGAGGAAAAGGTAGATTTGAAGGAAAGATTCACTTGGACTATTTTTGTTTTTGTAGAATCAGGAACATTGCCTCTTGGTGATCAAGAAAGATCTAACATGATGAAAGTGAAGCAGGATATTCACAAAATCCTCATAAAAGGTTTTATCAAAATGGAGACTTCAAATTAGGAAAAAAAGTAAAGAGGAAGAGTTTTTTCTGTAAAGAAGAAGTTGATGATAATTTATTCTTTGAGGAAGAAGAATCAAAGTTTACATTTGGAACACAAGAATTTATTATGGCTATATTTGAAAAGTTAGAATCCCTAAAAGATAAATCTAGAGATAATAAATTGATTGCTGATAATGATATCATGTTTCTACTTAAAGATTCTTTTGGAAAGATTGAGAATCAAAGTAAGAGATTCAAAATGTTGATAATAGTTGTGAAAAAATCATCAAAATATTTTAATTGACTTGACGCTGAAATTAAATGACCAGAATAAGTAGTGAAAGTATAATAAACAACCTTTAACTATAAAGAAGATGTAGTGTAATTGGAGATCAGAATTTAATAACATGTCAATGTCATTAATGACCTGACATCCAAATTAGAAGAGAAGTCCATGACTGTTAAGGGTCTCTAAGAAGAAGTTGTTACTCTTAGTATGAAACATGAAAGTTAATCAAATTCATAGGAATAAAATAAGAAAATAAAGTTTATTATATTATCAGATGCTAAGATGATAGAGATAGACAAGAATAGTTTTGAAGGAGTAGAGAAAAATTTGGAAGATTAGGACCCACATTCATAGGAAAAAGTGGAATTGGTTATGATGATGAAACATTGAAGGTTGGAAATAATATGAACCAAAATAAAGGGAAGATGAAAGTTGAAAATATCACAATGTTACATGATGTCTTAATAAAGAAATAGTCATATAAAACTGAAAGGAGAACTAAAAACTAACCACTAGTTTCTATAAATGATCATCATTCAAACTCTTTTCCTATGGAAGGAGACATGGGGAGAAACAGAAGTGAGATGAAATTTCATCTTATGAAATTTCAATTATGTGTCTATCTTAACCATACCATGTCATACTTTGAAGAGGAAATGAGCTATTTGAATGGAGAAGATCTTGGAATTCAAAAAAGGAGAATGAATTCATATAAAAAATCTTGTAGAATAAACCATATCTATGTATATTGTTTTCATTGTTCAAAAATTGGGCATAAATTCATTTATTATAGGTACATGAAAGACATGAACAATTATTAAAAAAAATCAGAGATAAACCAATACTTTTTAACTAGACGATGTTTATCTTAAAAAAATATTTTTATCTCTGGAATAAGAGTATGGGTATGATGTACCTTTGCACCTAGAAATGACATTTTAAAGCCTATATTAATCCTTGACTCAATCAAATATTTAATGAAAGGAAAATTAGAAGATCAGGAAATCAAATCTTACTGAATTCACTCTCAATGATACAAATAAGAGTTTCACCTGAATTCTTGATCACAGATCATCATCCTATATGATGAAAAATGTATATTTTTGAAGAATTTAAAGAAAAGGGTTGATGAAATAGTGAGGTTCGGTAATTATGGTGCTCTAATGATCAAAGGTGGTGGGATTACAGAACTATAAAGTGATAAACTAATGAAAACCTAAGTTTTATATATGGATATTTTTCATCACAATCTCTCGAGTTGGATCCAACTATGTGACTTTGGACATATTGTAATATTAAATCAATAGGGGTGCACTATAAAAGGAAGGACATGGAATTATCTCATGAAATGATGAAAAATAGGTGAAAACTTATATCAGGTTGATAGTAAAGAGAAATTTTGTTATGTGACAGTTGGAGAAGAGAACATCTTCTAGAACTAGATTTAGGGCGACATTAATAAAAAAGACATGGAAAAGATATCTAAACTGGAAATTATCATGGATATCTCTAATCTGAATCATGTACATGAGATGACTTGGGATGCCTACATACAAGGAAAGATGGTTTGTAGTTCATATATCCCAAAGAAGAAAAGGGAATCTAGTCACCTTAGCCTCATAAACACAAATTTATATGGGATGATAAATGTGGCTAGAACATATAGACATAGGTACTTCATTTTTTTATTTATGATTTTAGTAGAATTGATTGAATGATGATAAGTGATTGATTACATGAAAATGTGTCACTGAATATTTGAGAATGATAATGGATTGATATTCAAGGTTCTGCAGTCTGAGAATGGATGGGAATACACACCGATTGAATTTGAAAATTACCCGGAGAAACAAGGAATAAGACATGAGGTGGATGCTGTGAGAACGCTACATAAAAATGGATTTGTCAAGCATGAGACTCTATAGGTGAACAATATTTCTATAATTATTCTAATTGAGAATTTTATCTATCACCATTACTAGAATGAGTTTGTTGAAGCTATAGTATATAATAAAAATCAAACATTGCTTTATATGGGTGAAAAAATACACCATATGAGCTGTGGCATGGAATGAAGCCCTCTTTGAAGCATTTTTGTGTTCTTGGAAGGAAATTATTCATCCAAAACATATAAAAAAATCAAGGGATATATGGTGATGTTACATACAAAGGAATATTCCTCAGATATTAAATGATGTGGAAAGCCAAAATAATGTTTCAATAATCACATGGGAATAATTTTTTATGTCAATGATGTTAAGATCGTTTATAACCAGAATGAAAATGACTCAAAGAATACTTATGCTAATTTGAAAGAAGTTGAGGAAGAATTTGGACATTTAATAGATTCAAATACATAAGTAGAGGAAGGAATTAAAAACATTTAGGGGTTACAAAAGGATGTTGACTCGGAATGTGAATCAGAAGAGCAAACCATGGCTGAAGAAAATTCTTCTAAACCTTACAAAAGAAATTGAAGAGTAGATATTGATCAATCTATCATCATTGGGGATTTGAAAACACCCACACAGAAATTAATAATGAGGAATAATGCACAATCTACATTCCTATTAGTTGTGTAACCATCCTCATTTGATGAAACTACAAAGTATGAATCATGGGTTAACGCCATGAATGATGAGGTAGATTAGATTGAAAATAACTAGACATGGAATCCTATTACGTGACCCAAAATTCAAAATGTGATTGGTACAAAGTTGATATTTAAGAATAAATTCGATGCCCAAGGTAATTTGATCAGAAATAAGGTGTGACTGGTGTGTAATGGATATTAAAACATTTAATATGTTGATGTTGATGAAACATTTTCTCCATTGACGAGACTGATGTCAATTAGGATTTTACTTTCCATTGAAATTTAAAGAATATACATAGTGTATAAAATGGATGTCAACATATCTTTTTGGAATGTTATTCTTGAAGAAGAATCCTACATTGAACAATTAGTGGGTTTTCTACTTGGTAATGATGAAATGAAGGTTTGTCGATTAAAGAAGGATCTATATGGTTAGAAATAGGCACCATAGGCATGGTACTCTCGACTAGATTATTATCTAAAGAAGATTGAATTTAAAAGAGAACGATTGGATCAAAATATCTATGTGAATAACTAAATGGAAGATTAATTTATGTTGTAGGTGTATGCGGATGATATTATATTTTTCAGAAGTAGGTAGATGTCATTGGAATTATATTCCAGTCACATGGAATTAGAATTTGAGATGTCTATGATTGGTGAACTCACATAATTTTTAGGGATTCAAGTGATTTATAGGAATAAATATACTTTTATTTCTCAGGAAATGTATGCAAGAGGTTTAATGGAGAAATTCAGTATGCTTGATTCCAAACCAATGTCGACATTTATTGTAGTTGGGGGAAAACTAGGAAAACGCAAGGATGGGACATATGTAGATCCCACAGTGTACAAAAGAATCATTGGAATCTTATTTTACTAAACAGTGACATGGAAATATATTATATTTGAAAAATTATTAGAATACTTCCTTCAAATTAATCCTAAGGAAGAACCTAAGATAGTGGTAAAATTAATCATGAGGTACATTCAAGGTACTCACAATTATGGATTATACATTACTTCAAGAACAAGTAGTGAACTATCACTGTTTTTGGATGCGGAATGGGACAGAGATTTTTTTGTTATAATGTCAACACATGGTGGAGATTTATTTATTGGAAATAAACATGTGGGATGGTTTATTAAGAAAAATTACAGTATTTATCTTAGTACAACTGAAGGTCAGTATATCTACACTACATAGTCTCGAACTCAGCTACTTTGGATGATGAAAAAAATGACTGACATTTTTAATGAGGTGAAACAACCAATGGTGATTCACTATGATAAAAATAGAGCAATTGATCTTATAAAGAATCATGTTTAGAATTATCAAATGAAACACATTAAAATTAGATATCACTTCATCAAGGAAAAATTTAAACATGGAAGGATTAAAATGGATCAGGTTGGAACAGATGATCAAGTGGCTGATATACTGAAAAAGCCAATATCAGTACATGTGTTTGAGAAGCATAGGTGGAACCTCAGTGTTCAACCACCTCCCAATACATGAGGAGGTTATGAGGGTTCCCCTCTCCCTAGTTATGTTAACTGTTTTTAATCTATTTTGGAACTGATGTAGGTTTATGGAGGAGATACGATCTAGGGAGAGTGTGTTTTGAGCTATATTATGTAAAAATACAGAACTTTGGATTTATTTCCAAAGGGGGAGAATGAAAAAATTTAGTGGTACAAAGGAGGAGAATGAAAATTGAGAAAACAATTCAGTATTAAAATAAAAAAGTCAGCTCATTATGGATAAATTTAATGGTACAAAGGAGGATAATGAAATCTGATAAAAAAATTCAATGTTAAAAAGAAACAGAATGACCATTCAGTGTTATGAGGAAACAGTTAGAGCATTTCATGGATTTTTATGCATTAAAAAACATGAGAACCCAATTTATATCTTCCCTATTGTTTTTCTACACAATGAATTTCTCACATAGACATATAGGGTTAGATGATTTGTTTCTTGCATATATGGTTTTGAAAGTGGTTGGGGGCCTCAATGAATTTATTTGTAGATTTACAACAAACTACAAGGGATATATTGTTGGAACCAAGGCTGTTCTATTATAAAAATGGAGTATGGTTTTTGTTTGTTGAAAATCATAACATGGAAGATCAAGGAGTTTTCAAGGAAATGGATCATAAAATTCAAAATGATAACAATACTGAAGGATATGTCATTTCATAGTGTTTTCCATATTTTTTGTGTCCAAAATTTGAAGGATATATTTCATCATGAAAATTAGATCTCCTTGAAGGCCTTATGAAAATATAGGAAAGGCGTGAGTTTGAAAAGATGGACCTCAAAAATTATGTTCCATGAAGGATCAAATAAAGATGATGATGATCTACACAACAATGAAGATCATTGAGAATGATGAATAATTAGTGCATCATGAAAAGTGAAGGAGTTCTCTATGATTATGAGAATTGAAGCATCACGATGTGATGGTTTGATAGAAGTCTTCATGGTTACGACAAGCATCAGAAATAGTAAATGTCCATGGAGATTCGTGATAGGAGGAGCACCGTGAAGATGTTTTTGAATGATCTAGGAAATGTGATGTAGGTGGTGGAGAATTTCAAATGGTGGAGCTTATAAATAAGAGGCTACTGCAACTTTTTTCTCAGCATTTTTTCAATTAAAATCGGTAAATGCTATGATTTTTCAAATATAAGATATATTTGTGAATCTAGCATTCAATGTGAGATTTAACATCATGAAAAGACTATAAGTCTGAATGATGCCAATTATTTTGTTTAAAGGGTTCTTTTCAATGATATGGTATTTCATGTTGACTTAGTGTTCTTTGAAAAGGAGTGTGGTCTTTGAAGGAAGGTGTTCTTATTGAAGGAATTTTGTTTTGTGAATGTAGGGAGCTTCATAAATGTAGTATGCTTTGTGAGGGAGCTTCAAGAAAGGTTGTTGTTAACATTAGTTTTTATGTAAACAATGATGCCAGTGTGCATCAGTTAAGGTATATGGTGCATGAAGAGTCTCATTATATATACCGAAAAATAATTTAATGTCAATTCATTGAAGAAACAATCAAGTTGATGAACTCGGTAAGACATCTCTCTAAGTAGTGAGTTAGGGGGAGTCAACAAAAGTGTTTCAAGGGACATAGTGAGCTATCCCTAAAATACTTTAAAGGTAGTGTTCTTGGCATAAAGTGACTATGTCTAAACATTTTTACTCCCAAAATAGTGAAGATTTTAGAATTTTGGTATGACTGACACACTGTCAGCATATTCTCCTTGGACTATCCCTTAGTGGTTAACCAAGTAAAATTGTTGTGTTGTATCCTTGTGTGTTATTATTTGACATGTTTAATAGGTTCCTACCAATGTGGGAAGAAGAACCTTCTATTTTGAATAAAAATTTGACACCTTGATTCACCCATCCCTTCTTAGGGTGTTCTGGGGTTATTCAAGTGGTATTAGAGCCTAAAGGTTTATGCTGTTAAATCTTTCCTTCTTTTCTATCATGGATAATTTAGTTAATGATAGGGGATTCCCCCTCTTTGATGGAAGTAACATTTAGATACGGTATAATGGGACGATATCTCATATAATATCTCTTGTAATGCAAGTAAAATTTCCCACTACCTAAGGAATACATGTCACTGATCCAACAAGACTATCTATGAAAAATATAGACAAAAAATGATTGATGAAGATGCTAAAACACAAAATTCCCTCACTACAACTCTTTTTGATCAAATTTATCTAAAGGTTATGAATTATACATTTTCAAGTATTTGTGGAAAAAACTAGAGAATATATATGAAGGTGAAAACAATGTGAAGGAGAAAATACTACAAGTCCCTCACAATTGGTTTGATGATATGAAGATGCATCCTGATTAAAATGCAAATACCTTTTTCGATCGAATTAATGAAGTTTTGGGAGAAATTTGAGGGATTGGGAATGAAATAAAATACATTGACATTGTAATGAAAATTTTGAGAAGGCTTCTACATATCTACAGTCCAAAAGTGTCATCCCTTTAGGAAATGGATCTTTCTAAACGTTCCTTGGATGATCTGCTATGTAGTCTAGTGGCATATGAAATAAGAGTAAAACCTGAAGATTCAATGACTCAAGTAAGAATGGAAATGGATTTCAAATCCATGAAAAAACATGAGGTTTCTAGAGATACAGTTGATCAAGATAATGAGGAATATTAAATTCATTATCTTCTTGCAAATAAATTCAAGTGATGAAAAGGGATATTTGAAGGAATGATTCCATTGGCCTATTTTCATTGTGGTAGAGTTGGGCACATTTCATCTCAGTGCTCAGGAAATATCAATGATGAAGAAATTGAAGTAGGAAGTTTGTGGAATCCTCAGAAATGGTTTTATTAAAAGGGAGACTTCAAATATAGAAAGAAGGCACAAAGGAAGAGTTTTTTATATAAATAAAAAATTGAGGACACTGTATTCTTTGAGTAAGAAGAAAAATAGTTTAGATTTGGAACCGATGCATTTATGATGGATACAGTTGAAAAGTTAGATTCATAAAAAGATAAAGTTAGATATAATCATTTGATTTCTAATAATGATCTGAAGTTTCAACATAATGATTCTCTTTACAATCTTGATAATCAATGTAATAGATCCAAAAAGTGGAGAGAATTTATAGAGGAATCATCATAATATGTTGATTGAATTGAAGATGAAAGTAAATGACTAGAAGAAGAAGTGAAAGAACAGTCAACAAACATCTAATGTAAAGAAGATTTAGTGGAATTGAATCTAAAAATTGAAGAATAGTTAGAGTTCATCAGTGACCATACATTCAGAATGAAGGAGAAGACCAAGACTATTTAGTGTCTTGAAGATGAAGTTGTTAATCTTAGGAGTAAATATGATTGTGAATAAAATTCAATGAAAAAAAGAAGAAAATATATTTTGTTAGATTATCATATGCTGAGTTGATAGAGAGATCCATGTGTGGTTTTGATGGATCAAATAAAGATGAATGTTATCTATGTGACAACGATGAGAATCATGATTGAGGAAGAATTGGTGCATCAAAAAATAGTGAAGGTGTTCTCCATGATTACAAGAATGGATGCATCCTGACATGGTGTTTTTACAGAAAGATTAATGGTTACGAAAATCATCATGAATCGTAAATTTCCATAGAGCTTCGTGATAGGAGGACCACTGTGAAGATGTTTTTGAAAGATCTAGAAAACGTTTTTGAGGTGGTGGAGCATCGTGAATGGTTGAGACTATAAATGTGAGGCTACCCCCAACTCGTTCTCATGAATTTTTTCAAGGAAAACTTGGAAACACTCTGATTTTATAAAGCGAAGGGAGCTTCACAAATATGTCCTTCTATATGATCTAAAGCATCAGGAAAAGACAAAACCTCTTGACTGATGCCAATGATTTTTATTAAAGGGTGATTCATGATGATAGGGTATTCCACATTGAGTCAAATATATTCATGAAAGATTTTGGTCAATGAAGGATGGTGTGCTTTGCGAAGGAAGTTTGTTCCGCAAAGGTAGAGAGTGTAACGCCCCAGTTCCAGAAGCCCCCTAGAGGCACCCCGTACCCGGTTGGTCACATGGCCTCAAGTGCATTTTCCACAATGCCAATGGCTGGAAACTAGTAGTGAGGGCCTTGGGTGTGATTGTGGGGAAACTATTCCCTCATTGATAGAGTAACACAGTGATAAAAAAACAGATTACAATAGTGGAAGTAATAAACATACCATACAACAGTAAACAATAGAATACTGAATGTATGAAACAACTGGAGCACATATATAAAGGATGCATGATACATATGTCTAGGAAAATAGAAAAACAATTTACAAATCTAAAATACATTCTAAACCAAGTACAAAAGAAAAATAGGTAAACAACTCCCCGTCATCACAAGCCTCAGCTTGGTCCCATGATCTCCAGCTCCATAGCAATCAAGTACCTGAAGTAGAAGGGCGCTTTCCCTTTTCTAAACCTATAGAAATATAATCTATTTCGGCCCAAAAGCATGACCCAAATAGGGTGTGATACTAATCCCAATAAACAACCACCCAAATATCTATACTTAATAGTCAGTGAACATATATGACAGACAATAAGTAAAAAGAAGCAGTAAACAAGGAAGTACTCAACAATAAAAATTCTTGTAGTTCAATGCATTCAATTTCATATATCAAGTGAGAAGGTAACCCTCTAGGAAGTACTCTTAGCCTAACCCCTCTGGTTAAACCAAAACAACACAGGCAACCCTCTAGGAAGTACACACAGTCTAACCCCTCTGGTTCGGCTTAAGCATAGACTCTCTGAGGAAGCACTCATTGGCAATTCCCCCTATAGTCTCATATAGGTAACTAAAAGGCACTCTATGGATGCACTCAATGTCCCATTCCCCCTGTGGCTCATGTCGAGGAACTACAGACACTCTGAGGATGCACTTACGTCAATTCCACTCAGGGTCTCTCATCGTAACAGTAAAAGGAAACTCTGGAGAAGCCCTCAAAGTCAATTCTCCCTATGGTCTACTACACCAGGTTCCCACAGCCCTCTGTAATTCAATCGAGTAAAAAAATTCATAGCGGACAAATTAAACCTCAGTAACTATTTGGATATACAGTCTACAGAAAAACAACATGTTAGATAAAAACACTCCATCCTACAATACTAGGCATGTAAAAAGATAAATTGCATCTTATTAGGAAAAGATAGAAAAAATGGTTAAAAGTAGGAAAACATGGGAAAACACATCCATTGTAAGGTAAATAACCCTATTTATAATAAAAAAAACCTCTACTCATGCTCACAATTCATAACAGGAAAATGAAAGGGCTAAAATCGTATACACACAATAACTCGTTCAAGGGTATTGGGAAATTTTTCACATATAACTCAATGAATATCTATGTAAAGGCACATAACACCTACCTTATTGTTGTTGGATTGTTATACATGAACCTCAAGCATTGAATCACCCAAGAAAACTGTAGATCTACAAAAACGATAAAAACACTCAACTGAGGATATCTCGTGAAAGAGGAGAAATAAGGAAATGTGGCCCTAGAAGAAGGAAGAGCATATAGTGGTGATCCCAACACAATAGATGGCAGTCGATTCAGATAATGGATGCTCGATTGGGGGCTCGGGAAAATATCGGTGTCGTTTGGACGCTATCGATTGAAGAAGGTGAAGAAGAAGACACTTCTGAAATTATACACGACCCCGATCCGTTTAATGAAAAAAAAAGTACACGACATGAACTTTAGAAGTACACAATGTGTACTTTCCTTTAATAGTCCCCGCATTAGGCGGTCTCCATGTCACAACATATGGCTATGTGCATGACCATGACACGACCATCACACAGCTACCCATGGTAACCGAGTACACAACACGTACTTATAAAGTACACAACATGTACTTAAGAAATTTCCAAAAATTCTTCTTTTTATTACAAACACCAGAAAATGTAAAACATATCTGAAAAGAATAATCTGGGTCCTTACAAAATTGCCCCCTTAAAGAAATTCGTCCCTGAATTTCCTTAGTAAGGAGGCATGGAAGAGGAATCCTCAAAAATCTCAGACCACTATGATCGTATATTGGCCTTCCTCTCCCAAGTCTCGTCCTGTACTTTCCCATGTTTCCATATCACTCATACCAGAGGAACACACCGACCACGGAGAACCTTGATACTTTAGTCAAAAATCTCAATAGGTTCCTCCTCGAAAGAAGCGTCCACATCGAGCTCATCCTCCTCAGGGTTGGAAAACATGAGATGGTTCTGAGAAGTAACGCCGAAGATGAGAAACATGGAAGATGTTGTGCATAGCCCAGTACCTCTGAGGTAACTACAACCAATAGCCAATCGGACCAACTCTCGCCAACACGTCAAAAGACCCAACGTATCTCAGTGAAAGATTACCATATCTCCTAATCCTCATGCATCCCAACCTCAGTGTGACACGAAGGAAAACCAAATCTCTAACTTCGAACTCTAGATGTCATCTCTGTCAATCAACATAATACTTATGTCATGACTATGCTGTATCCATCCTATTTTGAATCAACTATATCTTCCTTTTAGTCTCCTGGACAAGATGAGGCCCCATCATAGCTGCCTCTTCTGCCTCTAGCCAGCACAAGGTTGATCGACATAGCCTACCATACAAAGCCTCATAAGGTGCCATCTGAATAGTTACTTGAAAACTATTATTTTAGGAAACCCCACAAGAGGTATGTGATTCTCCCAAGAACCTACATAATCTAGGATGCATGATCGATGAATGTACTCAAGCACCTGAATCATATTCTTGGACTTGCCATCTGTCTGGGGATGGTAAGCTGTACTCAAAATCACATGTATAACCAAAGCCTTCTGAAGCCGCTTCTAGACCCGAGAAGTAAAATGCTCATCCCTATTAGAAACAATGGATTGTGGAACTCCCTGTAAATTCAAAATTTCATGGATGTACAACCTTCCCAATTAATCAACACTGAAGGTCTCCTTGATTAGCAAGAAGTGAGCAACCTTTGTGAGTCTTTCAATGACAACCCAAACTGCATTATTCCCCTGAGGCGACCTCAGCAACCATGTCATGAAATCCGCCACGACATCGTTTCACTTCCACTTGAGAATGGGTTACTGTTGCAAAGGTTCTAATGGTCACTGATGATTCGCCTGCACATGATGATAGGTGGAACGACTCATGATGAAACCGAAAACATATCTCTTTATTCCTATCCACCAATACTGACTGTGTAGATCACAATACATCTTGGTGACTCCAGGATGAACTACCCAAACTGAGGAATGCAAGTCCCACATCAGCTCCACGTGTATGTCAGCTAACACCCTTATGAACCTATGAAAACGAAAGATCCCATCCTCACATATGGCCCATCCAGGAATAGGGTCCTCTCATGACATGCTTTCCCATTGGAATAGGCCTTTAGAATCTGATTGTTGCCTCATTCGCACTCGATCAAGAAGAGTAGAGGTAACGAACATAGAAGAAAGAAAATTCTTCCCCTGTTTGTCATGCACCTCCAAATGAATCTCATAGAATAGAGCCATAAACTGCCACTCACTACTGGCCTCCTGAACTGCCTATATCCGAGTCCTCCTACTCAACGCATCAGCCACGACATTGCCTTTCCCCGACGTGTAGTAAAGTTCAATGTAAAAGGACTAAATGTACTCAACCCACCTTCTTTATCTCAAATTAAGATCATGCTGAGTAAAGATATACTTGAGAATTTTGTGGTCAGTGAAAACCACAAAATTCTCTCCCAAAAGATAATGTCTTCAACAGAATATGGCATGAACAACTACCGCCAACTCGAGATCATGTGTTGGCTAATTCATCTCATGTAGCCTCAACTACTGAGACTCGTACCCAATAACCCCTTCTCCCTGCATAAGCATATCTCCTAGCCCGATACCTGATGCGTCACAGTATATATTATAGCTCTTTCCCGGATCTAGGAATACTAGTATTAGTGTTGAATTCAACATCCCTTTCAGCTCCAGAAAGGATGACTCACAAGAATCTTACCACAAGTACGTCTCACCCTTCTTATCAGACACACCATTGGTGATTCTAAGTGGTAGAATTCATATATGAAACATATATAGTATCTATCCAGCCCTAGAAATTTTTTTACCTCAAAGAAATTTGTTGAATACTCCCAGGAAACTACTACTCTCACTTTCTCTAGGCCTAATAATACTCTTGTCTCTGAGATAACATGACCTTAGAAGTGAATCTGATCCATCCAAAAGTGGCATTTTGAGAGCATAGAATATAACTGATGCTCTCTCAGTATACTCAAAACAATATCAAGATGTGTGGCATGGTCGTGTAGAGTGTGAGAGTAAACCAACATATCGTCCATGAAGACCACCATGAAGGAATCCAAGTATGTGTGGAACACTTGGTTCATCAGTTCCATAAAAATTGCACGTGATTTCATGAGACTTAATGACATAACCATATACTCGTAGAGATCATACCTACTCTAGAAGGCTATAAGAGGTATATCATATGGTCTAATGCACAACTGATGGTAACCAGACCATAAGTAAATCTTCGATAACAACCAAGATCCTAAAATATGATCAAAGAGATAATCTATCCTCAGCAAGGGTTATCGGTTCTTGATCGACAACTGGTTCAACATCTGATAATCCACACAAAGCCTGAGGGTACTGTCTTCCTTCTTCGTAAATAGAATAGGCGAACCCCAAGGAGAAGTACTAGGTCAGATGAAACCCTTTGCCTACAACTCGTCCAACCGCTTCTTGAGCTCCTGGAACTCTGGTGTAGCCATCCTATAAGGATGAATGGACATTGGTCTCGCTCCTAGCACAAGCTCAATAATAAAATATACCTCACACTCTGGAGGAAAACCTGAAAATACCTCTAGAAAGACATCCCTGAAATGATCCACCACTGGAGGAAAGTCTTTTTGTGAAGTCACCTAGTCATCCAAATATAGACCAACAATCTAGGCTATAACTCCTTCTAACCCATAATTCTTGGGTCCTACTCTGCTCTCCTGAACATCCAATTCTCCCTTATGAAGAAACGATCTGCCCTCTGGTAATGTGAAACTCACACTACGGAAATTTCAATCAATAACAACCAAGAAGGGAAGTAAACAATTCATTCCAATAATGATATCATATCTTTTAATATATAAGACAAAAATGTCGCATAATAAGTGATACCCAACAACCTCAAGAGGGCATCCTTACACTGTTATACACTAGCTATTCTAGTCCTCAAATAAGTGTCCAGTGTCAAGATAACAGCAGAAGAAAATAGAAGAATCTAAAACAGAGGCAACTAAAATCGTACCGTGAATGGTAGAGGGTCTGAGATCCTGCTCTTACTGAGTCTCATCCACTGTAAAAGTCTGACCTACACTACAGATTTGTGACTATGCCTGACCACATTGTGCATATCCACCTTGTTGTAGCTGAAATTTGGGTGACTGTCTACTACAGCCACGACCTCCACATTGGCCTGAACGGTAAGAAGAACTTTAGTTTCCAGACTTGTGAGCAATTGGTGGTGATGTTCCTGAACGAGGAGTCATAGAAGAACCCTTGTCACTGGCTGCTGGTGAGAAGATCTGACCGAAGTGCAGAAGATTCCCCATCTTTCTACAAGATCGGTACTCCAATAGGTCTCTCGGGAAATGTGACCCAATATGCCTATAAATTCCACACTGGTAGCATACCACCGGGATACCCGAAGAAGAATCTTTCCTCCTCGGATCCCCATGCATAGACTCTTTGTGGAGCTTCCTACTATCAATAGGAGGGATACTAGATCCGGATATCAAACCACCCTAGCTCAAAACTCCATAATCCCTCATATTGTGTTGCGTGATCAGTGCCTGGTTGACTATAGAAGTGATGGAAGTCAACTTGAATATGTTCACCTGAGATCAGATGTCAAGCCTGAGACCATCCTCGATCCTCTTTTCCAATAATAACTCATCACCTGCTTGAATAGGTGTAAAGTGTTGCTGCTCTATGAAGCAAGAAGAATACTCCATAAAAGAAAGAGTACCCTGCTCTAGAATCATGAACTCTCAGGCTCGATCGACCCTCAATGTATTTGGGTAGAAGTAGTCATATATGGCACACTATAAATCATCCTAAGCCATTACCTGCTAGCATCCATCTTGTGAGATCACATCCCACCATCTCTTGGTGGAATCCCAAAGCATGTAAGTAGCGAGCTTTACTCTCATATCTGGAGGCGTCTCCAGATACTCGAAGATAGAAAGCATGGATTGTAACCATTAATCTACAACCTGAGGTCCTCCTTCCCCTATGAAGGTGGGAGGATGCTACTAATGGAAAACCCACATCAACTCTGTCATAGACATGGCATGATGTGGTACTCCTCGGAAGGTCTGCATGAACCTCATAAAGCCCTCTTTAAACTGTGTGTCGGAACCTATGTCCAGAATGATGGCAGGTGCCAAAACTGACACAACTGGAGGATCTGTTGGTAGCCCCTAATCATCCATGGCCTATGTCGGATCACTACCCTGAAACTAGCAAACAACCGAAGGACGTCTCAGTTACATGACTCTGCAAGGTCAAGCGCAAACATTAGATCTAGATTTTCAAGGATTGAAAACATGATGTTTAAGAAGTGAATATGAAAAAGAAAGCATTCGAGTCTTTCTAAACATGGAAACATTGAGTGTATAATGACTACACAGTGTGTTCCCCTAATCCTTCACATGGGCATGCACTTATGCCAAAACTGGTTGTGTGACACCCCATACACACAACATGTTGTCCTAACACACGACGTGTACATGAATCCTCTTCCCCTGTCACAGTTATCTTGCATGGCTAAGACACAGAATTCTTATAAAACAATACTACATGGTGTGTTAGTGCAAGACACAGTGTGTACTAGATGAACATCACCGGCCTGTGTTGTTTGTCACACAGTCGGGTACATGACTCACTCTACATGGTGTGTTCTATATGGACACGACATGTACTGCTTAGGTTTCAATTTCCCGTGTTGTTAGTTACATGAGTGGACACATGGCTGAAACTACATCGCGTGTTTGTGCCAGAAACAATGTGTACTATGAACATTTTTCTGACACATGTTGTTTGTGACTCGGTTGGATACTCAGGTTACACTACACGGTGTGTTCAAGCCTAACACAACATGTATAACTTATGTTTCAATCCATCCATGTCAATATTCACACGGGTGAACACACGGTCTACCGCACATAGCATGTACATCTAGTACACAGTGTGTTCTACCAATATTTCGTGACCCTGTGTCTCTTCCCACACTGCTAGGGACACGATTAGAGGCTACACGGTATGTACATACAGTTCAGGACGTGTACTTAAGAAAAACAGTTTCTTCCCAAACAGAAGAACACATGGCATGTTTTCGTCATTACACACCATGTATTCTGGGGTTTTCCGAACAGTGAGGCTCAGAAACTACTTCAGAACCCATAAAAACACTGAAACGAACATTAATGTTCCAAATTCTGATCCGTCAGGGCCCATACTCCCTGTGAATCAAATCTTGGCTTCTTATACATGTTCTAAAAAGAATAACAGTGAAATGATCCACCAAATTCCAGTCCATGAGGGAACATAACACCTCAAGAACCAAAGTTTGGTGTTAATTAAAAAAAAACTTATATAATAAAATACCCTACCAAACATAAGTTATTTTATCAAGGCATATATCACAACAACATGCATATCTTGCACAACATCTATCAAAACATCATGGAATTTCTAATTCACTGTAAATGTCACGGAAAAAATGTATGACATGTGATTTCTAACAAGTGCCTATATGATGCGTGAGATGGAATACCCTCATCTCATCGGGTTGAAATAGAAATAGAACCTCAATAACATCAACAATAACAACACAAAACATGTGAATAACCCAATGGTGAAATCAAATCAACTGTAAAATTGCAAAACCATAAAAATTGAAATAACGAGGTAGATTGGATTCTCCATGTACACGGGTTAACTACTCCTGGGAACAACTAATTACCAAGTACTTATTCCTTCCTATCCCTATATTTAGGCTCAAAATAGTAATTCAAGAAGAAAAGAACTCCTATGATACCACTTTGTAACGTCTTGGTTCCGGAAGCCACCTAGAGGCACCCCGTACCCGGTTGGTCACATGGCCTCAAGCGCATTTCCCTAAATGCCAGAGGCTTATGACTAGCAGTGAGAGACTTGGGTGTGATAGTGGGGAAACTATGCCCTCATTGGATGAGTAACTTAGCAGGAACAAAATAAATAATAATAGTAGAAGTAATAAACATACCATAAAATAGTAAACATCAAAAGACTGAAAGTATGAAACAACTAGAGCAAATATATAAATAATGCACGATACATATGTCTAGGAAAGTATCCAAACAAGTCACAATGATGGAATACATTCTAAACCTAGTACAAAAGAAAATCAGATAAATAACTCCTCAGCATTGCAAGCCTCTTCTTGGTCCCATGCTCTCCAGCTCCACAACAATCATGTAACTGAAATTGAAGGGCTATTTCCCTTATCTATACCTATAGAAATATAATGTGTTTGGGACAAAAATCATGACACAAATAGGGTGTGAGACTAATCCCAGTAGGCAACCACACAATGATGTGTGCCTAATTGTCAGTGATTATATATTATAGGCAATAAGTAAAAAGAAGTAGTAAAAAAGGAAGTACTCAACAACAAACATTACTACAATTCAATGCATTCAATTTAACATATCAAGTGAGCAGCTAACCAATTATGTAACCCTATGGGAAGTACTCACAACCTAACCCCTTTGGTTAACCAAAAAAACACATGCAATCCTATGGGAAGTTTACACAGTCTAACCCCTCTGGTTCAGCTTAAGCATAGACTCTCTGAGGAAGCACTCACCGTCAATTCCCCCTATAGTCTCGTATTGGTAACTAAAATGTGGTCAAGGGATGCACTCAACGTCCCATTCCCCCTTGTGGCCTACATCGAGGAACTGAAGACACACTGAGGAAGCACTTACATCAATTCCCCCTATGATATCACATCATAATAGTAAATAGACACTCTGGAGAATCCCTCAACGTCAATTCTCCCTATGGTCTATTACTCCAGGTTCACACAACCTTTTGTAAGTCAGTCGAGCACAACAATGCATACCAGCCAAAGTAAACCTCAATAAATACTTGAAAAAATAGCCTACAACATAACAACATGTCAGATAAAAATACTCCATCCTATAACACTAGGTATGAAAAAAAACAACATCCTATCAGGAAATGCGAGACCAAACAGTCAAAAGCACACAAACATGGGAAAAACATCCATTGCATGGTTAATAATCATATTTATAATAAAAAAACCTTTAGTCAAGAACCCATGGAATATCAGGAAAATAACAAGGCTAAAACCGTAAACACGCAATACCCCGTTCAAGGGTATTGTGAACTTTTGCACATATAACTCAAAGACTATCTATTGAAAGGCACAAACCACCTATCTCAGTGTTGTAGGATTGTTATACATGAATCGCAATACTCAAATTTCCCAATAAAACTGTAGATCTACAAAAATGATAAAAACTATCAATCAAGGATATCTCTTGAAGGAGGAGAAATCAGGAAACGAGGCCCTAGACGAAGGAAGATCTTACCATAGTGATCCCAACACAATCAACAATGGTTACTTCAGAGAACGGATGCTCGATTGGGGGATCGAGGAAATATCAGTGTCGTATGAATGCTATCAATCGAAGAAGTCAAAGAAAAAGACGATTCTTCAAATTAGACGTGACCCTTGTCCATTTAATGAAAAAAAGAAAGTACATGGCATGTACTTTAGAAGTACACGACGTGTACTTGTCTTTACCAACCCCCAAATTAGGCGGTCTCTAGGTCAGCACACACAACTATGTACATGTTTGTGACATGGAAAACACACGACTACCCGCAGTAATCGAGTACACAACATGTACTTAAGAAATTTCCATAAATTCCTATTTTTCTTAAAAACCCCATAAAAGGGTAAACATACTTGAAAACAAGAATCTGGGTTCTTACAGAGAGCCTCATGAAGGTAGTAAGCTTCGAGAAGGATAGATTTAAACATCAATTTTTAATTGAACAATCCTTCCAGAGTGAAACAATTCATGTTTGTGGTGAAGACAGAGATTCATGATAGATAGGGACAAAGACATTAATGTCAATTAATTGAAGGGAACTACAAATAAATAAACTGAGTTACACTTCTCTCAATGAAATGTGATAGGCAGAGTCGGCAGAAGTGTTTTGAGGGACAAAATGAGATATCACTAAAATATTGTAAGGGAAGTGTGTCTAGAACAAAGTGACTGTGTCTAAACATAATTACTCCACAACTAGTGAAGATTAGTGTATTTTTTTTATTACTGAATCATTATCAGTATATGCTCCATGGAGTATCCCATAGTGGTGAACCAAGTAAATTTTCTTTGTTGTCTCCTTACATGTGATTGTTTTATAGGTTTAACAGGTTCCTACTAATGTGGAAAAAAGATCCATCCCATTTGAAGAAAAATTTGAAACCCTAATTCTCCCTCCCCTATCAGGGTTTTATGGGTTTCTTCACCATTTATATGAAATACACCTTGTTTTGATCATTGTGAGAATTATGAGAACCCATGGTGTGTGTGGATCATTTGATGAGAAAAGTGTGCCAATAATTTCATAGCTGTAATAATAATGCTCTAACAGAAATACTAATGATCGATACGAAATCTTTGAAAATAGAAGACTTTTCTAGGAAGGAATCATCAGTGTCATAATGAAGCATATCAAGGAAGCTATGAATATTATTGTGAATAATGAATCCAAAGTCATGAAGTAATATGTAGAGTCTTATCTAGAAGAATACATGCATCATTGTAAAGGATATTCTTTTTCATGAATAAATGTAAGTCCTATGACCGAATGAGGGAATCTTATTATATAAGATTATCACATGAACTCCCCCGGAGTGTAGATACATATCAAGGAATCATTTTTTAGATTATTTGTAGTATATTATTAGGAAATTTTTACTATATGGTGGATATCTAATGGAGTTTCACATAAGCAATTCCTTTAATAAAAATCCATTATATTTTCTTATAATGAATGTTTAATTTTATAAAATTAACATTAGGGAAATCTTCTTGGGTTTGTGTTGGGATAAGTGTCCAATGTTTTTTGTAATCATTAATAATGTATCTTTGATGAAGATACATTAGGGAAAACAGTCATTGGGTGTGGCATGTAGAGTAAATTTCTAAGGTTAGACACTTGGAACAAATCCATTAGTCGATGTGAATTTCAATATTATCCCTTAATCTAGAGGAGTGAACCCTACATGGAAATAAATTTTTTAACTTAGAAAGAAGAGAAATCCCCCTTTATAATACTAATCCTTCGTTCCACTTTGTTTCATTAATGAAAGAGTTGTAGTTATTGTTTCATCTATTTATATTTTTTGTATTCTTTATCTATAAGTATTAGGAACACCTTATATTTATTCCATAAAATGCATTATGGTTATACCTCCAATGTGGGTTTAATTTAGGATTACGAAAAATGATGATGTGTATAGATCCTATGACAAGATATGTGTTTCCCATAATAACAAATTTATAATAATTATGGTGTGGAAAAAATAAATTATTCTTATTATGAATCTAATATGGATAGAATACTTAATTTGGGAGGAAGCCTACTTATCACGGTAACGCTTATCTAGGAATCTATATATTGTAATCTAAATAGTAATCTCTTAAATATAAAGAAATATGGTGAGGAATTTATATAATTGTATATGAATTATTATAGAGTAGATATATTTTCAGGAAGAAAAGTATGTCCCATGACCTGACTAGGGAATATTAACATATAAGATTTTCACCTCAATTTTCCTCATGTGAAGATCCATATCAAGGTCCAAACATGAAATGTATACACAGTGGGGTTCTAGAGACATGAATTCTATATGAAAACTAAATACTATAAATTTTATTATAAATTAATTAAAAAAATTTATTTATTTAAATATAGCATCATGTCTTGTAATGGGTGACTTCTTTAGTAAAAATAGTTTTAGGTAAAGCTACATGGTTCAGTGTTGGGGAAAGTGTGTAGTGTTTAATGTAAGCTTTAATAATGCTTCTTTGATAATGATTATTTATGAAATTAATTCCTTGGGTATGGCGTCAATAGTATATATATAATCCTTTACACATAATACTTATATATTAGTCCATTGTGAATACACTTTTATCACATCATTTAACAAAGTCAACCCTTTGGGGATATAAGTTTTTTAACTCAAGTGGAGGAAAAATAAAAAATTGGGAGATTAATCATTATTCTTTCTTTTTTCCTATTATTAAAAGAGTATTTATTTTTTTACTTCATATACCTATGTTATTTGTGTTCTTCATCCATAATCCATAAAAATTTCTTCCATTTTACCATAGCTCACTTCATAGTTGTACGTTTAATGTGGTTGTAATTTTTATATTAGATATATTGGTTAAATATAAGCTTTACACATTCCCACAAATTAAAATTCACATGATATCCCTTGAATATGTCTACCCTTGGTTGATGGAGAGTATACTCTATGGATTTCTCCATTTTTGGATCCTATGCACTAAAAATCATAAGATTAAATTTCTTTTAGTTTGGTTTCGCATTTGGATTCTTTGATACTATTGTGTGTGGTGTCTTTGGGCTTTCAGTTGAGGTTTAGATCAATTATTTATATCCATCAAGTGAATAAGTGGGATATAAGTACCAAAAACATATGACTTGTGTTTAGGTTAAATTATACAATGGATAATGATACCTTCTTTGTAAGCCTTGGTAGGTGTTGATCTTCTTTTAATCATTGGAATATGCTATAAGTTATTCTATCATGGTAGTCCTAGTAGTTTAGGAAATCCCTGGATGATTCCTTATTAGTGGATTTTTTTCTATCCCTATAATACCCATAATTTTATGGGTAAAAAATTATGAATCTCTATCTTATTTAAAATTCCAATAATGATATATCATTGGTGTCCAAATGATTTGTTTTAACGAAAGTTTGGAAGATCCTTTTACTTATTCTATAGAAATCACGACTTACATTATATTATTATCTCTATTATATTTCTAAATATTCCATTGAGAAATTCTCTTTTAATGAGTTTTCATATCATATAACATATTATTACCCATACAATCCTTATACCCATTTTCTCTATGACTATAGGAATAAAATAAATAATGGTTTTGAAAAGTAAATAATGAGTAAGACATATACTCATTCATCTTCTTATTATTCTAAATAAAGTTTTCTTTATTCTTTTTTGAATTCATTATCTATATAACATGCTTAAATGAGATATTATTCATAAATTTCATACCCAAGTAACTGACATATAATGACGTATACATTGATGAAACAACATATGATTATAATTTAAAAAATATAGATTCTACTAAAACATTAGCTATAAAATGTTTATTAAATCTGGTATTTGATGATGGAATGGAAGTAATAAAGGATGAAATCAAATCATCTAAGAGATATACAAATAGTGTAAAATAAAACCATTCACTATTCACCATCAACTAGGAATTAATAAATATCACATATCACACTGAATTTTTATGTTATAAGATATTTATTGAAGGTCATCAACAACAATAATTTGGTGGATATATGAGGAATTAAAACCTTAAATACATTATTAGGGTTAAGTTCAATCTTTATGAGTTATATGTATTCAAAAAACATGTAATAAAGTAATTAAATAAGGACCTTGATCTACTAGATCCTCTGTGATAATGTTCATACTAAATCAATACTATAAATTTTTATAATAAGGAAAATAATATTTTCATTGTATCTAATGTGTCTAGAAATGATATGACAGTTAAATAAGAAAAAATCAATGAGTTGAAATTTCAATAATCTTAAGAGTATACATTTTCTACTACATAAGTTACTGAAGAGAAGAAATCTTAACTAAAACAATAGTCTCTTGAATAAGTTTTTATAACTAATAAGAAAAATATTTTAAAAAGTTTTATTTTGATCAATCCTTGAAAAAATGTTCATATGACGACTCTATATTTGACTAATTTTTGAAAAAATTACTGAATTATATATATATATATATATAAGAAAGATCTATAGAAATCTTATCTTGATCCTAATTTACTATATGATGATTCTATAGTCCATAAATAGATTAAATAACTATATATGTAATAGTTTTATGTTAATCATATAGAAAAAAAACATAAATAATTATTACTTAATGGTTTCCCAAGGAATATTCTAATGATTCATCAGATAATTTTTTAAAAATTACTACAAAAATTTCTATATTTGAGAATAATCTAACACTTGAAGATCAAGAAAAGAAAATTTTGGATATTTTGGGCATATCATTTCATACTTGTAATATTTTTAATGGTTTGATTTTTTTTAATAAATTTCATCCTTAAGCCATCAATATTAAATTTCTAATAATGATATTGAATAATGATACTAAAAAATATGAGTATGGATTCTCAACTAATTCCTATGGAAAAGATATATATTTATACTACATTATGAAATAATCCAACCAAAGTGTAGGAATTATTCATTACTATACCTCCATCATTGATTTTTATTTAAATAATTATTCTTCATTATTATTGGAAATCATGTTAATTTTTTTAGCACCGCTAATGGGGAAAAAATTATTACATAAAATGTAAGTTAACTAATTCACATCCAACTTTTACCTAGGCGTGTTACCAAACAGTTTTTTTTGTGGATTAGAATTTCCTTATAAGTATTTTTTATTGGTTATGATATATTTAATTATATAAAATGTGTATCATAGACTGTTAAGGGTATTATCCTTGAAAAGTAACTCCTCCCATGAATAATAACTCATAAACTATTTTTAATTGAAATTTTGGGATTCACTAATAGAGTGATAACTAATATATCCCATTTTAAATCAAAGAGTGGTATAATTTAAAATCATGGTCATCATTTAGGGATGAGTCAAATTTTCCATACTACCCATCCATTTAATGAAGAGATAAATCTTATAGAATAGAGTTATAATGTTATAATGATAGACTATCTATAACATTATCTGAAATAAGTTCATAAGTTTACATTAAAATGTATTATTATAGAATTAAAATTTCTATGAGATTGTATAATATTTGTTTGAAAATAAATCAAGATACATTTCTCTTTGTAAATAATGGAATATACTTAGGAATAAGGAGTCTAAAATGAAATAAGATTCTTCATCGTATATAACTAATTTTTAAATTGTAGAACGTGAACACATATCTTTTAAATAACATCTAAAAATTATTATGTTATCTTTATGATGGTATTTATATATATTGGGGAGATTGTTTTTGGTTCTACATTATATATAGTCTTGAAATAACCAAATTTGTTCATGTTTCAGTTATCATTTTGAGACATGGTAAACCTTTATTCTAGATGAACTCATTGGTAGAAAACTGCAAAATTAAAATGAAAAAATTTCTATGATATATTATTTTTTATTTAAGACTATAAATAAATAAATTATCAAATATTATTGTAAATATATATTTGAGAAAATTATTATGATTAAAAATAAGAGAATTAATTTAAGGAGATTCTATCCTCAATTACTCATCATTTACATAAAAAGTATTTAGGAAAAGTTTGATTATAAGAAGAAGTATCTTTAAAAAATTCAAGAAGATAACAAGTTGGTACTCCTATTGATGACAACCGGTTTAGTAATCACTAATTTTGGGATACTTAAACTATATCCCAATTAACTTATGGACTACCCAAACCCATTTGACCACATTTGTTTTTTACCATAACCCAAACCTAAATAATTACATATTACCCATTTGTTATCCATAATTAGGGATTTTATAAATCTTTTTATAATGATTTTAATATAAATTTCATAGATAATGGAAGATTGGAGGACAGTGATGGAGTGTATTGGTTTGTGGTGGATTTACTTAGAAGATGTTAGGAATGAGGTTTTTTTAAAACTGCACATTCCTTCTACCCTCTGAGAGAATTGACCCCCGTATAACATCATCTATCATCATCCACCATTTCCACTATTTCATATGTTCTCTAATTATAGTATATTATTAAAAAAATATAAAAAATATACAATAAATTGTGTTTGGGTTTTGGGTAACCTATAATAGACACCTAAACCCGACCTAAAACAATGTTTTTAAATATATTGAAAATCCAAACACTACCCAAACCTGTTTGGGAGGAGCCCAAACCCTATTTAATTGTAAAGGTAAGGCTAGGACATGAAAATTAGGTACTAATTTCCATTTCTATTTTCTGAGAGATCTGCAATGTATAAATTTATTTATCATAATTCTAAAATTGATCTCATTTAGATATTAAAAGTATAAGACTTAAACTGATTAGTATTTTCTATATTTTTAGAGAGGTATATAGAAATGGAAATGGAAATTATTTAATTAAAATTCCCAATAAAGTTGTCTCATATTTGGAATGTTTTATGATAGTTTTGTCACAGAATAATTCTCCATCTATAATATTGATACAATGATTGAAATTATATTATCCAAGAATGATGTTTTGAAAAAAGTATTACTTGTATTTTTTATTTTCATAGATGATTACAAGATTAAATTTTCTAGAAAATATATGAATCTAGATGAAATAATTATTGATCTTACTCATAAAACACGTCTTTAGATTCTTGATAAATACCTGAAAAAAGATCTCTGGAATATTTTATAACTTAGCAGTTTTTTTACATCATGATTTATAGTCTCTATTAAGGACTATTATGAGGGTTACCAACATATCTATATTATCCTCATCTTTTTATTATCAAGATCCATAATTTCTTTAATAAATCACTTATATATAAATAACTATTTTTTATGTGTATGACTATTGAAAATTTCATGGGGATTGTTTATCGAAGATATCCCCTATTTTAAGATCTGTTTGATAGAAATAATTTCATAGAATATTATAATCTCTTTAAATGTTTTTCTTTGTTTGGTAGTAAAAAAATTTGGTATGAATCAATCTAACATCATAATGTTACAAAAAATCCTCATACTCTCTTTGAATAAGTATTTATTATATTTAAGACTGGGAAAATGGTTCTATTATTAAAAGATTATATTCATATGGGTGATCAATTTGAATCTAGAGTATTGAATGTTTTCAATTATTTAGATAGGGATCAAGTTTCAAGTACACACATGGGAAAATGATATCATTTTCAAGCCCATTTTTTGGATTTTTTTATATGGGGTATGCATCCTGGAATTACTAGGATAAATAAAAAGGTTTTACTAAAAATTATGCTTTAATAATACTAATAAACCAAGTAATTAGTTTAACGCATCATAATTTCCATTATTTATCTCCACTAAATAATGGTCTAGTTAAGATTTTGGACCATAATATGATTATGATTCCATCATATTTATAATAATAATTGTTTAATATAAATAAAAGATACTAATAGAGATAGAGTCTCAGCTTGGAATGAAGCCTTTTCTCCATGATAGAGATTATCTTGGATGTTATGAATAACAATGTGAACTATGATTACATACCCATGAAGAAGTAAAGAAAGGGGTATTTAGAAATTTATATGCATTACATTAAAGTATGTTCTTTACATGGAACCAAGTATGTTCTATGACATGATGAGGGAATCTTACTATAGAAAATTATCACATGATCTCTCTAGGAGTATAGATGATTTATTGTGACCAAGAGCTGGTTTGGGTAAATCTTGAGCTTAGGAGTTGAATAAGAGTTAGGTAAATGATGAAATTGTCACATTTCTTATGATTTTATTATTTTCAATACATAAATCATGTTAAAAATCAGGTGTTTCATTTTGATTCATTTTTAATCTATTTTTATAAATATTAGAAGAGGGTTAAAGTTTTTTTATTGATAAAAATGGATTTTTGTAGAAATTTTAGTGTTACATAAGAAATTATTACAAAATAAAGATAGTCACACTGAAATTAATATTATGTGAGAATAAATCTATGATTCATAAGATTACATGCATGTCGTATAACAATAACATATTCTAGTATAAGATTATATAATTACAAAAATTAAGTGAACATACCATGATTAAAGTTAATGTCTGATGATATTTTGATCTAATATTCATGACATGAAAGTCACACCACAATGAAAAGTTGTTACACTTTTTTTATGTTTTTAGAAGAAGATGTGGTTTCACTATGACACATAAAAATTACAACTTAAGGAATTTGGATGAGAGTTAAAGTGGAATGATAAAAAATGGGATACACCATGAAGTATTTGACTGTTCCATAACTAATATTGTGTGAGAGTATATATACTATGTAATAATTAAATATAGTACTAAATATTTTTTTTTCTACGAAGAAATGGATCACATCATGATTTGACTAAAAAAGGTGTAAAACTGAAGATATGTAAGAGTAACTTATAGATAATCACATCATAGTGTTTTTGATGATAGAGTTTTTTTATCTATAAAAATTAATTTACATGTTTTCATGTTGTAATAGAGTTATCTATTATATAAACAATGAAGAATTTTTTGGGTGGTTGAATAAAAAATGATCTATCACATTGTAATGGTAGTTTTCACACTATAATAATGGAAAAATATATAGTTTTATTTATACTTACATGATCCATTTAGAACATTAATGATTAATAAAACATGATAATTTAAACCCCTAAATCAGATATAATATCTAATTGAAAGATTTTATAGATCCCATGGATTTAAAATAAGTGGGAATGGTTGAAGTGGAAGTTAGAACATATAATAATTATGAAATTATGATTTATAGTATAAGGGAGAAGAGTAGATGAACTTGTTTCTATAAAAGGATGATGTTGGAGTGAGATGAGTAGAAGAACTTGGGACTCTGAAAGTAGAGAGTATTTGAGTGAAAGAAGAGAATGATTTTAAATAATTTAAATATGAAGATGAATAATAATAAAAAGAACAACAAAAACATAATGGAATTATATGCTTGGTGAAAAATCCATTATTATTGAAATTCATATTATATATCTCTATTTGTGTTATATCACATTATAAAAGCTGGGAGACACATTGTGTATCATGTGTTCATGGAAAATCTACTTCTATTTGTAATACACATGGTGATTATAGTGGAATGTGTGACCATGTATTTTACTAGATCATATCAAGGATGTATGTACTTATTTTGAGTAGTGGATCATGTAAACATTTCTATTCCTCTATGTTTGTGACATGAAGTTTCTATAAATTAGTATTTTAATTCACTTTAATAGGTGTAAAAGGAGTTTTTGAAGGAGAAACATGAAAGGAAATAATTTATGTTTCCTTATAAAATGACTAGTTTTTTTAGAGTTTGGTGTAAAATTAGTTCCTCTACATTTGATGTTTTCATTTTTAAATTTTTGTTGTGGTCATGGAGACCATTAATTCAGTGAATAGTTATTGGATTTACACTTTTTATGGGAAGAATTATTATATTTTGAATGAGAAAATACTATTATATATTTTATCAATCCGTCATGATATATTAAAAGATCATAATTATGGTTTCGTTCCTATTTAAAAATAGATAAATAAATTGTATACAGTCAACATGATAAATGGTTAATATTTTTAACTAATAATTTAAGAACGTATAGAATTAAACATGTCACCAATTAGATCTCTTTCATTTATATGGTTATAGAACTATTATGGGGAAATAAAATAATAAAGATAAGTACTTTATATATTTTATAGATTAATTCCTTATTATTACATGATTAATCTTTAAGGATTATAAATTAGAGTCCTTAAAAGTGTTTGAGATTTTCCAAAGGAGTGAGTTTTTTATATGAATAATTTATAGATGGAAAATGGTTATGAATAAAAATGTGAAAAGTTTAAAGAATATATTGGAAATAACGACATTCTTTAGGAATTTAGTACACTATATACATAATAAAAATGTTTTATATGAAAGGAATAACATGATCTTAGAAGAAATAACATTAAAAATGTTGATAGATCAAGATATTTCTCGATTTTTATAGAGGAAACCATTTAATATATCAATACATATTAAATTTTTTGAACCAATTTTATATATATTTAACCATATGATAAGTATTATAAGAATACCCCAAGATTGAATTTTTTTTGGTTATTTTCTACATCTTTTATTTTAGTGTGAATAGTGAGAATTTTGCGAAGATTGAGGAAATAGGAGTTGAAGGTATCTTCCTTGGTTATCCTTTGAATGTAAGAGGATAATGTTTTATAATAATTAAATATGGAATATTATAAATACTGTTGATATAATGGTTCTTGAACAATCAAGGAATGATTTTACACATCAAGAATAATGTTCAAAAAGTGAAGATTGAAGTTTAATTTTTATTTATAAGCATGATAGAGTTTCTAAAAATGATAGGAATTTAGAAGATGTGTAGGATAGAAATGAAGATTTAATATTTTTTATTGATGAATAATAATATTTTTCAAATAATAAAATGCTAAAAAATTATATTTTGTTCCATAATATAATGGGATATTAAGGTATTGTGATTCAAACTAGTATAATGTTTAGGAAAGTAGAAAAAATATCATTTTATTATTTGGTTAAACCAAAAGATATGAAAAAAATATTTGGAGCATTAAGAGTGGATCGATACAATGAAGGATTTAGATCATATTGAGAAAAATGAAACTTGGTAGATGTAATTAAAGATTATAAACAATAATATTTTAAGAAAAAATTAGGTGTTATATAATAAGTTTATCGATAAAGGACAGGTGATGAGAAATGAAGAAAGACTTGTGTGAAAAGGTTATTCATATATTAAAGGAATTGATTTTAAAAAAATCATTCACACTAGTATCTAGAATTTATAATAATTTTTTATTATTTATATTAGCCACAAATTGGATATTAGATCATCATAATGGATATGGAGTCATACATCATCAATAGATAATTAACATAGCAAGTGTATATTTATAACAACAATGGATTATTGCTAGGAAAATATTATGGTTATGTTTTAAATTTGAAATGGATATTTATGGTTTTCAAAAGTATCAAATTAAATGGTACTAAAATATTTATTCATTCTTTAAGGAAATATAATTTAAGATGGGAATAGTTGAAAAACTTTATAAATGAAATAATATAAAGTGGAATAATCAATTATTTTTATCTATATAGATGATATTATATTTAATAGAAATAAATAAGTTACTTGTGGAGATATTTTATTGGAAATGAAAAAATGTTTGAAATATCCATTCTTAGAGAGATGAATTATTTATTGGGTTTGAAAATATCTTAAGAGTAGAATTATATTTTCCTCTCTGAAAAGATGTATGCTTGAGAACTTTTGAAAAAGAATAGAATGGTGGATTGAAATATTGTTTCTACCTTAATTACCATGGCAACTAATCTATCAAAATTTTATAAATGAGAGGAATTAAATCTAATAAAATTTATAAGAAATATTATGAGTTTAATTTTCTTTATAGATTTTTGATAGAATCATTTGTATATCATTACACTTTGTGCTGGATTTTAGAGTGTTCAAATAGAAAAAAACTTTTGGATACTACGATAATTATTAAATATATCAATGGAACATTTAATTTGGTTTTAAAATATGATATAAGAGAACATAATTATATCTTCTTATTTGCAGATATATATTTGGTTTGTCTTGTGGATGATAGAAGATCAATATCTGGTGGAGTTTTATTTCTTAGAGAGAGGAATTTCACATGAAATACAAAGTAAAAAATCCACTAAACATTAGTACAGTCAAGGAAAACTATGTTTATATAACTCAAGAAATAAACCAATTGATGTGGATGAAGACTCAATTAGAAGATATCAAGGTGGGTGTGAAGTTTTCACTACAAATATTATGGGAAAAGAATATTAATAGAAATATTTCAATAAATATGGTATATAATTCACAATAAAAGAAAAATGATATAAATTACCACATCATCAAGCAGTTTTTAGAGAAAGAAAAGTTGAAGCTATATTTTATCCCAACTAGGGATAAAATAATAGATACATACACTAAACCAATGTTGAAGTATACTTTTATGAAATGAGGTTAATCATGGAGTTGGAACCTGAATTAATTCAAGGGTATGTTATTTTGACTCAATCCTATCTTCTATTATCATTGGGTTTTTTCAAATAGGGGCATAAGACCACATAAATTTATAGAATATATTTTTCCTTTAGGGGAAGAATATATTTAAGGGTGTTTAGAAATGTGTAAATCTATGAACATTTTGTGTGTGAACTATTCTTAAATTTTTTTGTGCATGAGTATAATTTTTTTTTCATATACAGGTCTGAGGAATTGTTTTGAGAAGTTGAAGAAGTGTTGTTTTAAGATGTTATTCACAGTTGGTATTAGTAACTATAATTAATCAGATGTAGGTCACATAATCAAAAAACTTGACATTATTTTCTATTGTTATTTTTTTATACATTGATTTCACTCATGTAGGATTATTTTTTTGAAGTATGACTCATTTCAAAGTTTTTAGAGTTTTGAAAAGTGATTTATGTCCATTAGATGAAAACCAATGAGGTAGATTATCGTAACTAAGAGATGATTAAGGGAGAAGTTGAGTTCCAGAGTTAAAGAATAATTAAAGATGAGATGAAGTATATATTGTTCATATACTTTATTTTGTAGTTATTAAATAAACCCTATATAAAATTATGCATTACATTGTGTTTTATTTGGGTTTAACATGTTTTCTAGAAGCTTGGAAGACGTTTAATGGAATTTGTATTTGTGAAGATTGAGTTTCGTAGAATTTTTGGTGTTATAAAAGAAATAAAACTATAATAATCAAAATTATTATTTCATGATAAAAAATATAAGATATATAAAACTAAATACATGTTTTTCAAGAATAAAATATTCTTGTGGAAGACTAAGTCACATTGCATCCTAAGGAAAAACATTCGAATTTAATATTAACTACAATGTTTATCCGAGCTGATAATCATGGAATGAAAGTCAATGCATGATGATAATACATGATTATTCATGTTTTCACTATTTTGAGAAGAATTTATGGTCAAACCATGGAACATCAAAGTCAAACCACATTGAATTAAGATGATAATTTTAAGTTGAATGAAAAAAGGTGATTGCACAATGATAGAGATTATTATTCCATAACTAGTCTCATAAGAGATTAGATTTAAGATACATAATTATAAAATGTGGTGATAAATTTTAATTTCACTATAAAGAAATGGATTACAACATTAGAACACATGAGTAAAATTAAATATAAATATTTTTAAGAGTAACATTCATAGATTCATGTTATAGTGTTTTGGATGGGATAATTTGATTTCTCTCTGAAATTAATGGTGCATATGATCACAACGTAGTGCGGGTAGTCACTCCATAATGGAATAAGTGGTTTTTTGGTTGCATAGGAATAACTTATTTATCATTCCATAATGGTAGGTGTTATACTATAAAGAAAGAAAAATATGGAATTTGAGTTATACTGATGTATTCCATTTGTTGAATAAAGGGAGAATCAAACATCATCTATTAATCTTCTCAATAAAATACACAGTTTTTTGGAAGTACTAGATATATCTGATGAATGAAAAAGAAATGATAATGTTTTAAGTGAATGTTCTCACATAAGATATTGTATTAATTTAAATTTAAGGTGGGAGAGGCAAGAGTAGAATAACATTATGCTATAGAAGTGTAAAGTAGGAGGGAGAAGAGTAAAAGAACATGAAACATTGAAGGTAATGAGTATTATAGAGGAAATAAGAGGAAGAAGAGGAGGAATTGAAATAAGAATAAGAATAAGAGGAGGAAAAATAATAACTTTAAAAACCAATATTCTTATTGAAGTTTATTTTTTGATGAAATTAAAATTTTGTATCTCTATTTTTGTAAGAGAACATTACACAATTCAAGTAAAACATTCTGTATCACAAGTTCAAGGATAATCCCTGATCATTTTTAACCCACTGGTGATTCTAGCGGAATGTTTGATTGTTGGATTTGGTCAATTATTCCAAGGGTGTAGCTACTTTATTTTAGTAGTGATCCTTAGGAAAATGTGTTGTTACTAGTAACTTTATGCCTTTAAGTGGACATGGTTTGTCCATATTGATATTTTCATAAACATTAATAGTAATTAGTGGTTTTTTAATGATAAATCTATATGGAATTGAATTAATTGATTCTCACCCCTCTCACTCAATTCTCACTATTCATGTAATCCTTCTTAGGCTTATCATAGAAGCAATGTACCATGTACGCATAGTGATTTAATTGTGTCACGTATACCACATAGAGAATATCCATTAGAGCATCATGTTAACAACACCTTTAATAAACTATCATTATGTAAATATGATGATGTTTCTTACAAGGGGAGAGTACTCTTGTAGAAGTATATTTTTTTAAATTATCATGGTTTACTATTGTGATATTTGTGTGGATTTTAATTTAATATTTAATAAAGTAAACCTGATAAATCCGATTTATGAAAAGTAGACATCATGTTTGGCTTGTAGAGTAAGATGATAAGTTTAGAGACATGGAATATATACACTGTTCCATGGGGATTAAAAAAATATCCCTTCATCCAGAAGTGTCATAACAATGTGTTTATAAATATCATAACATGGTTAGATGAGAACTCATCCTTTGGGAGTCGAAATCTTATACCATCATTTTTCTATCAATAGAATAGCATTGTTGTAATGACCATGGTTTTTTGGTATCTTTTTTTATTTCGTTTTAATGTTATTGAGCATATTTTAGTCGTTTATTGAGGTGATTTTGGGGGTTCGAAGTGATGAGAAAAGAATTTATTGATGTTAAGTATTTTTCCTTTCTATATTTATCCTATAAAGTACCATTATGTAACGGATGCACATGGACTTGGAACCTAGTGAATTACTAAGTGATTTTTTTAAATAGAAACATTTGAATTTATAACTATTTTAAGATTTTTATTTTAATAGGATAATTCTCATTAAAGGGGTCATTTTTTATGATAATTTCTTAACATAAATTCTCTCTACATATTTCAACTTCAAGGAGTGATTTACTCATCATTCATCTCAAAAACAATTTCCCAAGGAGACATGGGATCCATATAGATAAGAGTTTAAATAAACCTATTAATTTGCGTGAAAATGAAATGGTTTTATAATTTTAGCATTCCAATTAACTTTATTTAATTTTCTTTAGAACATCTAGTGATTTCATAGTTTTTTTAGAAGGTTGAGCCTCCATTCCTTTTGCTGATTACATATTGGGTGTGATATAGGTGACATATTACTTCCATCAATTTTATAATTTTTTATTTTATTTTAATTTCTAATTAATTTAGTGATTTAATAATTATTTAATTTTTTTTAACATGAAAAATTAGTTTTAATTATATAGAATATTTTATATTTATTGTTTGAGCATTTTTAAGATTTTGTAAATGTTTTTTAATGTGTAATATTCGAATTTAAATGTGCAAATAAATGATTTAGATAGGGAAGTTGTGTTTTTAAGTGTGAAAATGATATAAAAATTAACGGAATTATAAAATATTATAAATTGAGGGAGGGAAATTTTGTTTTCATGATAAATTAGATGTGTTCGGTTTTATTTACTACAATATTAATTCATGTTGTAAATATATGAATTTTAATGTGTTGCTTTAAAATGTTTACTTAGGGGATTATATGATTTTATTGGTATTAGTATTTTTCTAGTTGAAAATGATTCTAGAAAAGGATAAAATATACCTAAAAAACTAAAGGAGTTAGTTTAATGTCTAGGTGATATTTGTTATTGAATTGTTGTGACTTAATGTGATTAAAAATTATCATAAATTGTTTTTTAATGTTATAAAGTGATGGTAAAAATAAGAAATGGATATTAAATAATTATTATATTGAATGGTGTCACTAAGAGGTATAAAATAATATTTTTTAGTTATAATATTATTTCTCAAAATTACATATTAAATCCAGTAAGTGTATTATAGAATCTAAACATTTACATGTGTTTTTCTAAGGGGATGTATTATTTTTATTTGTATATTACGGGGATGAGATTAATTTTGTTGATATAAAATTAATGATATTTTTCAAGAATTTTACCATAAATTTTGTGTTGTGGAAATTGGTTTGAAGTTTTCACCCATAAACATCCTTAGGTTAGTTTGAGACTTGAGAAATTGATTTTTGACAGATTTGTTTTTATGAGCCTTGTGTTAAGCCTAAAAAATATACGATTCTATAAGTTCAGAATATGTGATGAAATGATTACATGTATTTGGAATAAGATACAATAATGAGCCATGGGTTTAGATACCTTACTATCTATTGATATCAAGATTTATAATAACTTTGATTGAAGTGTGTATAAATTATTAGGGTGGCTTGGTTTGCACCTAAACTTTTATTTTCATGATGAAAATGATTTTTCAAAAATTTATTGTTTTAAAATATTTATATATGTTCAAATTTAAACTCTATGGATTTTATGAGATTTTAGTGGTTCCTGTTAATGATTTTTCTGAATCCCTATAGATACACTATTCAAGTACATACATACTATATAAATTATGTTACATGTAATGAAATGAGGATTGGATAGATTGTGAGATGATGAAAGGATACATATTGGGGGTTGTTTTTGGTTTTACTCACAGTCATGTGGGGAATGTACAAATTTTTTTATTTTTTATTTTAGTTTTATTGTTTATACTCCCCTACTCATGTTTTACTATTTAGAAATGTTTTTACATATAATGCATGTGGGAATTTAGGGGTTTTAATGGCATATAGATCTTGTTTATTTGGTTTAAAATTCTAATTATTATAGTATATTTATTTTTAAATTTTTTATATGATGTAACATTATAGGGAAAATTGATCCCTAAGATATATCCTTGAACCCTTAATGCTAGACTCCATCCTCTGGTGATCGGGGAGTTTACATGAGGTTATGAAAATTTTCAACATGGCAGAAAAATTCTATTGGGGAATGATGTAATGAAATGTTATTATAATAGTTTCATTTATAAATAAATTATATTTGAGAATTGATAGGTTTGGGACTAGGAGGTGTAAATTATTCAAAAAAAAAAGAAATTATTATGCACCTATCCAGTATAACCATATAGAAAGTCTAACTCAATTGGGATGCATAGAATTGTATTTTATTAGTTTATAAATGAGATTATAGGATTTAATTGTCACTCAATTGAGTGTTATTAATGGAGTTTACAAGCATGATTTTGGCATGTAGAGAGATGACATGAGCACACTTGTGATTGTGATTAATTAGTTATTAAAATTTAATTTAAATAATTTAATTATTAATAAACTAATTAGTTATTATATTAATATATTATCTTTAATGGATTAATTAGATTATTTTTGAATGAAATTGATGATCTTATGTCCTTAATTTTATTTACTAATTACTTGGTTAATAGGAAGTGATTCAGAATGATTTTTATTAAAACAATTAGTGTTAATTACAAACTAATGTAGTGATATTTAAGGAATTATGGAACCGAAGTGATCTGATGAGTGAAAGGTGAAAATTTGTAATTACGAAACAACACACTCATTCTATGAATTTTAGCAAAAAATGGTAAGTACTAGGTCATCTCCGTAGGGATAGGTGTGATCACAAGTATAATTTATAGGTTTTATACCAAAAGAAGTAATAAATTGAATATTCATTAGTGAATGAGATATATTAGAAAATAGTGTGTGTTCACATAGCCTTGGATTCAATAACCCAAGTAATTACTTCCTTAGGATTTTCCATATATGGGGGAAAATAATAAAAAATCCCACTCAATTTCTCTTATTATTCATATAGATGGATTTTGTATCCACCGTTATTTCCCCCTAAAAACAACTTTAATGATATCCTAGGGCATTCTCAAAAGTTCCATAGGTTAATTAAAGGTTTCATTGTAAAATATATTGAGATAATTATGCGTAGTGATTCAATGGTGTTTGAATGCTATCACTATCTTAAGTGGTTAGGATTGTTGTGATGTGTTACAAAGGCTACATAAGGATAGTTTTCGGGTTACTCAACCTTCCTATAGTGGTAGTGTCCTAAAATATAACTCATTAACCCCAATGAAAAATTTATTCATAAGGATACTAATATCATCAACCTATTAATAGGATGGTAGGATAACTAGGTAAAAGATAATGAATCCACAGTCATAAACACTGCCAATAGAATATAATGGATAATAAAAAATATAACAATAATTTTCAATTAAGAAAAGGATTGATCTACAATGAAAATACTATATTGAGATAAAATGAAGGGAAATATTAGGAATTTTTATAAAGATATCCTTCAACCTTTACCTGATCATGTGTGTGGTTCTCCAGGATTCAACTCATCCTCTATAAGTATCCTCTCCAGCCTTCACCAAACCATACTTATTCACTTTATGCTATATTATTTTTTCAAGGAACCCCATTTCTATTTTTATCTTATTATTGTTATAATAAGCTTAATTGGGAATTCCTAATTGGGTTATAGATTACTATAAGCTTTCATAAATGTATATTTGAGAAGATTCCATGTGGATAGTGTACTTCCTCCTTTTAATAATTTCAATTCTGGGCTCCATGATCTCTTTATTCCTTAACTTTTATCAATATTTTAAGACATGGTTAGTTTATTGGGGTCCTACATTATTTGTTAATATAATGAAATAAAACATTACACTGGTCCACACTTTATGTGCATGAAAGTGTTGTGTAAAGTGGTATTCATTAATAGAGAGGTGGATTCTTCACCTCCCTTTTCATAGACCCATCTTCCCCAATTTTCTTCTCCATATAAAGTGTTTAAGATAACTTTAGTAGGAAATTATAGAATTTCATGAAATTTTATAATCAACATATGACACATTGAAAAAACATTTTACTATAAAGCCTAGTCAGAATACTATATTGAGTGTATAATTACATGTATTGTTTTAATGTGAGGTATAATTTTCATACAAACAAACCCTCCATTGGTTATTTAGGATACATTAGATTAAAATATTTCATTGGGGTATTTAAAAAGGCTATACTTGTTCTTATAGGACTGAATCACTATTAATGATAAATTTACCCCAAAATAGATCATCATAACATTGATACAATTATAGGGAGAACATAATGATCATTGGTTCACCGTGATACATTTTTATAAAGACATAGTGCGAGGATATTATATGGGGTTACATTGATGTTACAAAATATTGAGAGTTAGCTCCACTGGGGAATATTATAGTATAGATTCATTATCACCAGTCTCTTCTTGGATACATCATTATATTGATGCCTCCACTAATTTTAATGCAACATTATATAGGACATATAATTTTTGGTTTAGTGATTATCTGAGATTATGTTGGTTTCTAAGAGTAATCTCATCAATAAAAATTCAAAATTAAATATGCTTGTTAAAATTACTTTTAAATAAAAAAATGAAGCAATTAATTAAATTAACGAATGATTTATATTAAGAATCATAAAATACTAGATAAAAATAAATAATAAGAATATTTAATTATAGTATTAAATATGCTTAGGAATGGTGTTTCAAATATGTGCTCAAAATGACCCAAATTATGAATCAAAGTTATTTTTTACAAATCAAATATGTAAATATAAAAATGTGGCATATACAACCTATACATGGGTTTTTGGTATGAAATAAACTCTAATTAAATTAAAATATGCAAAAAAAATTAATAATAATTTGAATCTATGCTTCCTCCAAAAGTTAAACCATGATTTTCCTCAAGAATTTATCTCAATATTTATTTTATGGATTTCACATTTTCACAATATTAAACAAATAAAATTATTTCAATTTCAAATGAACAAAATTTCAGTTGTTTTTTTATAAAAATATTCATCGACATTCTCTTGATTTAAACTCTCTAAAATAAATTCAAAAGAGTTAAAGTAAGTTTGTTCACTACAAATGTTTATAATTATATGTTTAAATAATATGTAGGCTTCTAATTATTTATTCATGAAATGAAACTCACTATCCTTCAATTATCTTATATGGACAGTGTAAGAACCCAAGTTTTTATTACCTTTTTTTAAATATATTATGTTTCTTTGATGGATTGTATAAAATGATTAAAAAATTCAAGATTCCATTTCTCACAACTATGGGTTATCCTTCACTCCATGTGAAACTTTGTTAGATTGTGTGACACATGACAAATAGTTTAAACAAAACAACAATATATTATTAGTATAGTTACACAAATGTGACAATTATATCCTATCAATTATAATTACAAAAATGAATAATAATAAATAATTTTTAAATATCTATTATATTGGTTTGACACAAGTGATACATATTGATAATAAAATATATAAATTTTCATAAATTATTTAAATGTTTGAAAATAATAATTTCTCAAAAAACTTATATTTATATCTTTTTTGGACAACAATAATATTAATTTTTTTTTTCACTTTTATAAATTTAATTTGTTAAAATATAAATAACTTTAATAATTCATAATTTTTTAAATTTCATGGGGAGAATTTTTAGAATATTTATGAAATGTTTTTTAATGAATAATGAAAAATAATGAAATTTAATTAAAAAATATTTTCATTGAATATATTTTTAATGATAAATTATATTTTAAAATATTTTTATAGTATAATTAGTTCAATAATACATATATTTATCCAATTTAGGTAACTGGACCCAATTTAAAATTAATATTGGATATAAAAACATTGTATTTTTTTAACGTTTTCTATTTAAAAAATCGCTCTCTCAAGACATCTGCAAGATTAATTTTAAATTAATTTCACCCAATTATATGAACTGAATTTGGAAAAATTGTATTCAATATTTTTAATCATCATAATTTCTAATTTATAATAATTCATACATAATTATTTACCAAATTTATTAATAAAAGAAATTTAAATTTATTATAATGATTAAGGTAAAAACAATATTACTTGTTGGTTGATCTTTGAATATAAGGAGTAAAAATGACCCAAAAATTTTATAAAACCATTAGATGGTAATATTAAGACCTTATCTTATCTAATTTTAGAATGTGACTCATTTTTACACTTTTTAAAAATGTTAAACGTGGGTTGAATTATCTCATTCAAAAATTAACAAGTTTTACACTCTCCAGATTTATAAAATGGCACCATATCTCCCCCTCTCTTCGCACCTCTCAATCAATTTTTATTAGAAAATACCAGTCCAAATATCATTCCAAATTCCATCATGTCCTCCTACAGTAATTACATTGGCCATAAATATAAATAATTAGATGTGGAATTAGTAGTAAAAAACCTGAATGGTATGATAATGTCCTATGAAATCTATGATTCCACTTTGGTTGATTATGGTGTGAATGTGTTTCCCACAAATAGTTTCATTCTTCCTCTAGAAAATTTAATTTCATCGTAGGAATATATTGAATTTTTTAGAATAAATAACACATAAATTGTTGAGGAAGGGATGTTATGTTTGATATCCCAAACCTACATAAGATTTTATATCAATGTGAGGATAAGTATGAATTTATGATAGATTTTTAATCCATTTTATGGGTCTTAAATCCCATTTAAATGGGGTGTTTATCCTAGATGGTTGGGGATAAACATGAAACAGATGATATGCATATTGTTCAATAGTTTTTTGAAGTGTTTATAGAAGAGTTTCCTAGTGTTCCACCAAAACATGAAGTTGTGTTCTTAGTAGAACTCATACCTTGTGCCACCCCAATTTCAATGACTCCCTATAGAATGGCCTCAATTGAGATATAGGAATATAAGAAGAAACTTCAAGAAAACCTTGATAAGGGATTCATTCAGCCATGTGTGTCACCTTGGGGTCCACCTGTTATTTTTGTAAAAATGTGAAATTGATATATATGACTATGCATTGATTATCGGGAGATGAATAAGATCACGTTTCAGAACAGGTATCCTCGTCCCCTTACTAATGACTTGTTTGATCAACTGCGTAAAGATCAATACTTTTCCGAGATTTACCATTGTTTAGGATATTATCAATTGAGGGTCAATAAAGATGATTTACACAGGACAAAATTTCATACAAGGTTTGGGTACTATGAATTTATTGTGATTCATTTCAGTATTATGAATTCCCATATTATCTTCAAGTATTTAATGAATATAGTCTTTAGATATTACCCTGATTAGTTTGTGGTATTCTTTATAGATGATATTATAATATATTTATAGATAACATAAGATCATTAAGACAAATTGAGAATTTTACTAAAGATATTAAGGAAAGAGAAACTATATTTAAAATTTACAAAGTATGAATTTTAAATATAAAAATATTCATTCTTTGGTAACATAATCTCATGAGAGTGTGTAACAGTAGATATTTCAAGGACAAAGTATATTGAATGTTGTCCCAAACCAAACATAGTGAATGAGATCAATGGTCTTCTTTGTTTAGATGGATTTTATCAATGGTTTGTGTAGAATTTATGAAAAATATTTAATCCATTAACCATGTTGACATAGAAGGGATCCAAGTTCCTATAGATATATGAATGTTACAGAAATTTAAAGGAACTAAAGATAATTTTAGTCAGAACACATGTTCTTACATTACCTTGTAGTGGATAAGGGTTTAAAATATATAGTTATTCTTGTAAGAATGGTTTTGGATGTGTTATTTTACTGAATTTCATGGTTATAACTTATGCCTCATGAAAATTTATCTTTTATGATAAAAACTACCAAACTCATGATTTCGAGTTGGTTTTGATAATTTATTCATGAAAGACATTTAGGAATTATCTGAATAAAGAAAAGTTTGATATATACACCAATAAAAAAGTTTAATGTACATATTCACATAGAAGGAGTTTAATATGTACTAGAGAATGTGGCTATAACTGATTAAGAATTATGACCACTCAATACTTTACCACCATGGGAATAAGAACAAGGTGGCCAATGGTTTGAGTGGAAAGGATAATTCTACATTATCTATGACGAGGATCACAAAATATATAATATTTCTATATTTCAAAATGATGGATTTGGAAATCCTGATTAAAGGGGAAAACCATATCTTTCTCAATTTAATTTTTAACCAACTATCCATGTGAAGAATAAAGAGGCGTAGAAGGAATATGAAGAGTTGCAAAAGAAGGTTAGAAATGTTCCTAAGCTTAACCTTTGTCATGATGGAATGATAATGTTTAGGAACCATGTATGTGTTCTATTTGAACCAGATATGAATAATGAGTTATTAGAGGAATATCATAGTTCTTCATTATCTATTCATCATAGAAGTATAAATATGAATAGAAATTTTATAGAATACATTTTTTTTGGGGATGACTATAAGAGAGATATTGAAGAGTTTGTATATCAGTGCTTTGTATGTCAACAAGTTAAGGCTTAATGACTAATGTATAGGGGGATTTTACATTAATTACCCATACTATAATGGAAATGGGAGAACATCACCCTGGAATTAGTCACTAGAATCCTCATGAAATATTAATAGAATAATGATTTATGGGTTGTAATCAATTTCCATACTAAGTCAGAACACTTCATCACTATTAGTGAAGACTTATATCTGTATCAACATTCCAATATATACATTAAGGAAGTGGTAAGGTTTCATAGAGTACCACATTCCATTTTATTTGATCAGGATCTAAGGCATACAACAATGTTCTTGGGAAGTATCCAACAAGACCCTAATATTAAATTAAGTTTCAAAACAACTTATCATTTTCCGATAGTTGGTCAGATTGAATGAAAAAATCAAACACTAGAGGATATGTGGAGATATGATTATTAGTATTACAAATGTTGTGGGATCAACACCTTTATCTAGTTGAGTTTTCATAAAACAATATCTTTTAGTCAATCATTCTGATGGATCATTATGAATCCTTATATGGAAATAAATATGGAGCTCCAATGTGCATGAATGAAGTTGGAGAATGAAATCTATTGGAACACGATAAAACTGCAGAAATAGAAGAGAAGGTTAAATAAAATCACCAATATATTAAGGTATATCAATGTTTTTAGAAATGTTATTATAATAATCGTTGATGCGATCTAGAATTTGAATTTAGTGAGAAGGTGTTTCTAATAATTTCTCCATGGAATAAGGTTATGATATTCAGGAATAAAGGGAAACTAATCCTTAGGTATATCGGTCCCATTGAAATTATTAACCATGTTAGGAAGGTATCCCATCACATGGTGCTTCCAAAGACCTTATATCAAGTCCATTATGTTTTCCATGTGTTCCTCCAAAGGAATTTCATTCCTATCTTTTCACATATACTGAACTTAGAAGTCATACCATTGGAGCATGACCTTTCATATGCTGAAAAATTAGTGGAGATTCTTAACCATACAAAGAATGTTTTATGAAAAAATACCACTCTCCTGATAAATGTTGTTTGGAGAAACCACCATTTTTATGAAGCTACATGTGAACTTTGGGATATGATGAGGCATAATTATCCTCATTTGATTGTATCGGAGTGATCAATTTCATGTGCGAAATTCATTTTAACCAGGGTAGAATGTTACAACCTAAGTTTTATGACCTTTTTTCAAATAATATTAAATTTATTTGATGTATTGTGTTACACTATAAACTAATTATTTCTATAATTAAGAAATAAATTGGGTAATCTTACACTACATTAGACACTTGGTTATCTTTCATGACACACGACACCGAGTTTTAACAAAACCTTTCCATATAATTAATATAGTTATTTAAACATTACCATTATAACCTAGCCATTAGAATCAGAAAAATTAATAGTAACAAAAAAATTTAAAATATTAATTAAAATGGTTATATATATAGTAATCATATTGATAATATGTATATATATATATATATATTTAAATTCCTTATATGTTTGAAAGTACTATTTTATAAAAAAACTTTTTTTTAGGTATTTTTGTGATCAATAATAAAATTAACCTTTAAAAAATTTATAAATTAACTTTTTTTAAAATTAAATTAGTTTTTGAATTTAGAATTTCATAATTATCTTTCGGCGAATCTTTGGTATTTTTTGAGAAGTTTTATTTTTTGATGAACAGTAAAAAATATCGAATTTTAACAAAAAACAAACTTTTTTTTAATTTATTTATAAAGGTAAATTATATTTTCAATTTTTTTTAAAGTATAATTTGTTCAATTAAACATATATTAATCAAATTTAGGCCATTGGACCCAATTTTACATTGAAAGTGTATATAAAAACCTTGAAAACTCTTGATATTTTGTCTTAGAAGAACTACTCTCTCGACAAGTCTATGGGATTAATTTTAAATTAATTTCATTTACTCATGTGAATTGAATTTTAGAAAATTAATTCCATATTTTTAATCATAATAAATTTTAATATAAATTGAGCAAAACTTAATTTTTTACAAATCTGATTAGTGAAATAAACTAAAATTAATTACATTGATTAAGGTAAAAACAATTTTACTTAGTAGTTAAACATAGAATATAAGATGTAACAATGACACAAAGCTTGTCCAAAACCAGTTTTAGGATCATATATGTAACATATAATGTATTATTGTAAATTTTTATCTATTCTAGACATGTTTTTAATATGAAAAAACGTGGGTATAATTATCCATTTAAAAAATATTCAAGTTTACCACTCACCTCCTTTATAAAAGGACAACCCCTCTCCCCCAATATTCAAACCTATCAATAAATTTGTCTTAGAAAATACCTATTAAAAATTATTTCGAAAATCCTTAAACCCATTCAATAATTCATACTTTGGTATGAGATCCAACCAAGTAAGTTCTTTGGTACAAACCAAAAGGAGATACCCGAAGAAGAAGAAACCTTCATCAATGAACATTTTATTTTATTTCTTTCTCAAACACCTTAATTTTTTTATATAATACCTATATAATAAATAAGTATATTAAATAGACTTATATGTATTTATGTAATTTTTATGACCTAAAACAACACAAAATTAAATCAAATGGATTAAAAAATCACCAGTCTTGTGTACGGAAGACTACTACTTCGCGAACCGATGTTATTATTTTTTAAATTACCTCATATAGAGGATGGGAATAGTAATGTAAATAATATTTATATATTATATTTGTTATTTATATGATGTTATTATGAGTTTTTAATTTGTATATCACCCATATCTTCAGGCTTTCCATTTTTTAGGATTATGATATTCTCGTTCGTGTGTATGGTGGACTACCACTTCTTGAAGCGACCTGATTCGTTCACACATCACGTGGAATATACTAAGGAAATTTTTAATTAAAATATAATATATATTAGTTAAATTTTTTTTTATAATGATAATACATCATATACATTTCTTTCTTTCTGCACTATAGGAAAATGGAAATAGTGTCATGCGTACGTACAACCATCCGTCTCCATAAACAATGTATTGAATTTCATATTTATGTATTTTATATATTATTATAAACATATATATATAAGGAATTTAAATTATATTTATATCACTGTTATAATTGTGGATATGATGAGATAATTATTATGTTAAGGGAACCAAAAACATAACGAATCAAATCATTTATGAAAAACAAAGTTGTTATTACCCAAAATGTAACATTAACATGTGAATGTTAATAAGAAAGTAATATAAAGTGTTAAGTAAATAGTATATGGTATTATATATATGAATAAGGTTATGTTATATATTTATATTGATCTTATATTTATTATACAAGGGGATTTAATGAGTACAATGAGAGTCAATACTTAAGGTAATAGATTTTCGTCTCACTTTTATTTTCTCTCAGACATAAGCCTTGTTCACCCCATATGTCTTGTATATGATGTGTATACATCAAATGGATGTATTTTATGATTATTATACTGATAATTATTGGTATTTTAATATCAATTTGAAGATATATCTTTCATGGTTTTTTGGTTTAATAGTTACCAAATCAGTAAGTGAATTTTGTTTCATTTTTACCTTCTTTGAGACACATGTTATGTTATGAACCTATATTAGTTTATGGCTTGTATATACATCAAATTTGAAATTTTATATCTTGAATATAATTATTTTCATGATTTTTTAATCTTCAGGAAATGTTATCCTATCCTGGGGATTATGATTCCATGTTACTAAAGTGGTAAATTTTTATTGTTACAATCCCATATTTTATTTGTATTGTTTATGATTATTAATATATTTATGAAATATTATGATCAATCACTAAATAATTCCCATTAATTTTCTTATAATATATTTTTTCATGATATATTAATTTCATGGTACCACTTTTATAATATTTGGTACTTAATATATTTAATGAAATGTTTTTATGAAAATCCGACTTTATTTGTCTCTTTGGTTGGAAATATATTTTCATTCAAAATCATGTTTTCTAATTTTTTTCTCAAAAATTATCTATTATTTAATAATGATTTTTGAAAAATAAATTTTTACCTGTATTTGTCTTTTGATAATTTTTTTGAAAATAATATTTCATGTCTTTTTTCAAAACAATTCCTTTTTGTCTTTAACTAAATTTAAAATGAATATTACATTTAACATGTATGGAAAGAACATAATTATATTATACTAGGATCAATCAATACATTAAATATTATTTTATATTTTTTAATTATAATCTAAAATAAAAAGGTTTTAAAAAGGTTTTATGTTTTTAAAATAACTTTTTTCAAGAGGAAAATATATTATCTTCCAAAAATGTTTTAAATGATCTTACAAAAATATTTTCTTTTTGAGATGAGATCCATTTGTGTTGCCTATTTCATAATAGGGATAATATCTAAGACAAAAATTCACAATCTTCTTCTGAATGGTTTTTGATTTGATGGAATGATGTTTATGAAAAACATTTCTCTTCCATGGGTCGCACGCTTATGAAAACCAGTTTCTTTTCATGGGTTATTTTATGATTAAATGATTATGAAACCTATCAATTCTACATGTGATTTGATATTATGAAAAGATTAAGATATCCATTTAATCTCATGGGTTATGATATAAATAATGTTTGTGATCCTTTGGCATAGATAAATATGATTTTCATTATACGATAGGTGGGTCCTATATCTCCCTCAAATGTATTGGGTAATGATTTATATCTCATGGTATATATAGGGCTACAATGAGGAGTGAAATAAATTTAGTAATACATGGATGTAATGGGAATGGATCTCAGTATAGTAATGCAGGGTTAGAATGGGGAGTAAACCTGATTCAGTGAAAGAATTTTTCTTCTATGATGATATTGGTAGTAAGCCTTGACTAATATGGAAACAATATTCTATGCTTATTTTTAAGCCAAAAATTACTAGTATTATACTCTCATGGATCACGTTCTTTGATTACATTATGAATCATTCCTTATAAAATACCAATATTAATGCCATGAATCATGATTATGATATTTTTTATGTTGGGTATGGTTTTCAAATATTATTCTCATGGCCACATACCCTTATGTGTATGTTATGTTGAAATATATCCCTTTTTACCCTTAATGAGAATATCAAATCATAATTTTTATGTTTTCTCTACCAAGTTTTTGAATATATGGATTATGTATGATGTTTCTAAGAATGTTGAAAGCTATTAAGAATATATCAGGTGATATTATAGCTCAATTATAGTCTAGAGTTTAAGTTTCCATGTCTACAAAGGAAATAAACTAACATATTCTTTGGGATACTATTTGTGTATTGTAATAAATAAAAAAAAGTAATTTAATGTGTTTTTATGAGGAGGTAGGGTTGTTATATATACGGACACACACCCTTACCTTTTTTAATTCTATTTTATTTTTGTAGAATTTTATTTCAAGAATTTATTCAGTTGAGTTCAGCTAATTGAAGACTTTAAATTATTATATCAAGTACCCTCAAGACTATTTTTGATAGTCATGGTATAAAAGAAATGTTGGATTACATGCTCACAAAAATAATTGAACTCTTATTAATGGATTTTTATTCATAAAATTTATATTTACACACATGAATCTTCTATATTTGAAAATATCAAAAGAGTTTGGTACAAGTCTAAATAACTCTGAGAAATAATCATATATTTTTAACATTTAAAATCATTTTAATATATGTTACAGTTATAAAAACTCATCAACTTACCCATGTCATTGTATATCAATCACATACATTGGAATTAGTAAGACTAAAACAAAAATAATCTTTTATTTTAAATCTAATAAAATAAACTACTTAATTCAAGGGATTTTGAAAATCCTAATAAATATATATCCTAGATCAGTTATGTATAAAACATTATAGGGGTAACAATTATATGAATCATCCCCCACACTTTTCATTTGAAATTTATCTAATATAAGTACATATAAATAGGTATCAAGTTTTCAATGAATTGAATTTTATAAAATATGGAGAAAAATTAGTGAATGTAAGTTACTCCCCTCATGCGAGTACAATACTTTTCCTCGAGTAGTGGATTGGGTTATTATTCTTCAAATTGTTGAGGGGACCAAATTTTTTACAAAGGAAAGAGTGTTTATTAAAATAATGTGTTTTTTATTTAAATAAACTAGATAGACAAAAAAATAAAAAAAATATACCTAAGATTTATTGGTTTGACTCCCAACCAAAATTTCAATTTAAATTCCTTAATCTAGAATCTCATTTTAAACTAACCTCACTTAGTGGGTGGAGGGGGGGGGGGGGTATCTACCGTAACCACCTTTTGTGGGTTTCTCTATGGATCATCATGATAAAAACAATTGCTTGGTTTTTTGAAGATCTATGACAATAACCGTCATTTAAAATGATGTATATGTATATTGGATATTGTGTTTTCATATAAAGTGTAATACACAACCCACCTCCCTTGTTATAATTGTGATCCGAATTAGTATTAATGAGGGTTATTGTGTGGTGGGGATATTTTCCTTGGGTTTCTTATATTTTATATCACATTTTAGCACTTATATTGTGGTCTTATACTATAATTCATAATTCATGACACCATTATCTAGATTTTACATATGATATGTAGAGAAAACCATTTATTATTCATGCCCCAGATCCTCATCCATTTTTTATCTAGATACCCAATTTTCTCTTGTATCCAATGGATTTGAGTTTCATGACCTATGAGAATTATTATGATTTTTTATATTTTTTTGGTTGATGGGAGAAAGCTATGCCAATTAGGATTTCCCTATGTCTTGAGGTTCTTTAATTTATTAGATTTAGTCCATGATTAAATACACTATATTAATTTCATGCTCACTTTTATCTTCTCTATTGGTGGGGATTTCCTATTCTTTGATCCATTACAAAAAACATGGTGGTCATGGGTTACCAAAAATGTCACAAGGAATATAAAATTTTCACTCCAATTTAATATATTCATGTTTACTATAAGACACATATAAAAATTAAGTACAAATTTGTGATGTCAAATTAAATAATATAAACAATATTAAAAATACTAATAAAATTACTTCAAAATATATGACAAAGAAGTTATTATGTATTTTTATTTTAATTATTTTAATTATATTAATGGTTTCTATATGAATTTGGTAATTTTTATTAAAAAACAATTGAAATAAAAAATCCCCAAGATCAATTCCAATTGTGAAAGGTGAAAAAATTTCATTTTAAAACAACACAATCCCTGTATTCATTAATGAACAATACTGGTAAGTACCAGATCATCTCCACATAGACATGTGTGATCAAAAAATTCAATTGGATGGTCTTTATAAAAAAATAAGTAATAGATGGATTTTATAATAGTTTATGATATAGATGATAAAATATAGGGGTCCACTTAGCCTTGGATAAAACAACCCATGTCACTGTTTCACTTGGAGTGTCTACATGTAGGGTAAAATGAATCCAGAAAACACCCTCAATTCATCATAATGGTCATGTGGATGAGTTGAATAGCCACTACTATTTCCATCTAAAACCAACTATCAAGATATACCATGGCCTCCTTAATATATTTATAGCCCCCTAGAGGTTTCCTAAAAAACATAATATAGGTAATTGAGGGTAGCAATTTAGTGGTGTTGGAATCGTTCCACTATCTATATGAGTTGGGGTTGTTATGATATATTTACAATACCACAAAAGGATAGTTTTCAGGATACACAACCTTCAACCAATTGTCAGTGTCCTAAACTCTAATTCAAAAAAAAAAACAAATCCACATCAGTTTCATAAGTATATGAAATTCATTAAGCCATTAATAGGATGAGATAAAATTTTGGTAAAATTTAATGAATTAATAATCATAAATAAACGTAGAAGAATAGAATAAAGAGGATAAATAAAAAAACACATCACAACATTTAAATTATGAATTGAATTTAAATACACCATAATCAATCAAAATAGTAAGTTAAATGGAAGAGAAACCATTGTAATACCCATGAATATATCCTTCACTCTTCCACACAATAGTTTGGGTGCTTCTCTTTGTTCATCATCTGAATATATCCTCCTCAACCTTATCTAATTCATACTTATTTTTAGGTTCTATATTATTTTACTAAGGAACACCCCTTTCATATTTCAATTAATTTTTATAATAGGATGCCTCCCCAATAAATCTTCATAAGGATTAAGGATCACTGCAACATGGAATATATGTGTACATGAGGTGATTCCACATGGATAATGGAATTCCAATTTTAATGATTTATGTTTTGTACTCCATAGTATCAATATTATATTTTTTTATAAATATATTAACATGAATGGGATCTAACTCAAAAGTCAGACAGTGAAATGGAACATTAATTTTGTCCCCACATTATTTACATTCAATACACATGTAAACTATTCTGTATCAATGTTTATAGTTATTATACCTATTCCATGGACCATATCAACCTTCTCTATATTTCTTCTCCCTTTTAGAGTGTATATGATAGCCTCAAAAGAATATTATTTAATTCTAGAAAATTTTATAATCCATGATGGATACTTCAATCAAAATATATATTATATTTCCTTAATCAAGCTCAATGTTTATTTTATTATGACATGTGGAGTTTTAAAATGAGGAGGTTTTGGATGATAAAAAAATATTGCATCGGTTCTTGAGGATATGTTAGAGTGAGAAATAATTTTAGGTCCCTAATTGAGACCATGCTATTGATTCTTAAATTATGAAAATTAGGAGGGAAAACATACCCAACAACAAATCATTGCAACACATAGGATTTTTGAGGTTGAATATAATGTTCATTAGGTCAGTAGTTTATTTTAGAATGCACATTTAGTGTGATTTTTTTCTATAGGGCTACATTGATGTGACAACGTAATGTCAGGTAGATCCATTGGGAAAAATTATTTGTATATGAAATATCTATGATATCCTCTAAGATACATTGGCATGGTGAAACCACATCATATATTAAATCATGATTATAATAGATTGTGAATGTAATGTTAAATGCTTATTTTGTGAGACTACATTGGTTCCCTAGAATAATGTTAACCATATAAATACATAATCAAATATGTTAATAAAAATTACTTAAAAATAAATGAATGGAAAGATTAATTAAATTAATTAATGAATTAGAGTAAAATACATATAATACAAAATAAAAATCATCAAAGTATTATAGTCTAGAATATAATTTTTCCAAGAATAGTGTTTCAAAATTTACTAAAAATGATCCAAATTAGGAATTAAAGATCTTGTTTAAAAATACAATATATAAAACATAAAAATGTGTGAAAATAATTTCATAAAAATACTTTTGTCATAAAATACACTCAATGTAGCCTAAAATAATTGAAAAATTAGTGTCAATTTTTGGCTATTAAATGATTCTTTTGCGATGGAAGTTGAGTCATGTCATTATAATTTGGGTAATATAAAAGGGTAAATTGAGTATGTTTCTTTGGTTACTGAGCCTTATATTCCATTTGCGAATAAATTCACCGAGTTTTTTCATAAGTTTATTCCAAATATGGATGGAATACTTTCTTAGGAAATAGAAGTTCTGTAACACCCTAACCCACACCCACTAAAATTATTAGTAAAGTTATAAACACTACATGACCTCAAGAACACCTCCACACATTCAAGATGATATTTTATAGTGATAAGAGTCTATAAAATAATCTGAGACTATAAAAGTGATACGATGACATAAAAAAAGTTAATTAAAAACATAGAATAAAATTAGAGTAAGAATAAGGAATTATATCTATGATCTAATCACCACTAAAAAATATCATCCACAATATATTGTTGACACTTCGTTCTGTCCAAGAGTCTAGAAAATTTTAATGGGAAATACCTTAGAAAGAATAGAGGAAAATACATGAAGAAAATCATGATTTGAAAAGTCTTGAGCTTTGGGTCACCCTAGTCAGACCAAAAGGGTGTCAGCATGCAACCTACTTGCACTCCCGCATCTGATGTGAAACCTTGTAGAACACCCAAACTCATTTCACCCAAGGTCTTATTTTTTTATATAAATAGACCCTTGGGGACTTCATTTGTACATAATAATTTCCATGAATCCCAATTGATTCTCTGGTCTCCCTAGTTCTTCGCCCAAGTCCTCTAAAACATTCAAGGTAGTTTTTAACACCTAAATCAGTGGAATTTAGGGAGGATCATCGGACATAACTCCTTTTAGTGTTTGAAATCCATAACACTGGTGCACCTAAAGCACCTAACCTCCCAAAATCATAAAAAATTGCACACCACATATTATTTTCACATGTACTTGAGCACCCTACTTCTGGGATCACATATGAATACTTTTGAAGGATTGAGGAAAGTCTCTCCCATGTATTACCATATTGGTTTTTCGTTTCTTAAGTGAATATCAGATTTCCCAAGTCAACTTGTGTGCCCATACTTGCTTGCCCTTACCTACTTGGGAGCCCCTCTTTGATTCACTTCCTATCCTTAGTCTACAAGCAATCAAGCCCTCCTCAAAGCCATTCATGGAAAGGATTCTTCTTCATTGGCTCCCTTGTTGTAAAGGGATTCTGTTGAGACCTCCACTAAAACCTCCGTACTAATCAAATATTTGGGAAAAGCACATCAACGTGTATCCTATTTGGGTTTATATATCCAAAGTTAGATGTTTCCCACATTTGATTCATAATGGGGTTAGGATTCATGGAGTGTTTGTGGGTTTGTATATCCATAGTCACATGGAACCTTTTCTGAGGAATAGTGTTGGGAAGTTCTTAGTTTTGAGAATTAGGATTTTGGTCTCTACCTATCCCTTCTCAAAAATATGGAACCTCAGATCTCTAGTAGGGAAGGTAATGTTTATGCTTTCTTTTCCATAAAAGAAAAAGAGAAGTCTCCCTACCCTACCAGGACCAATTTTAGGGCAGCAATCCTGGTGTAATCCCCTAACCTTCATCCCATCTCCCTTTTATTTGGACCCTTGTCCAATGTTAAGTGAATAGAGGGAGGTATCACTTCCTCGACCTTGTCCATCATGGCTGTCGTTGGCTCACCCTCTTCCACCAGCAGAGGAAGAAAAGTGAATGTTTCATTGTTTAATCATTTACATCGTCTTGTTTCTCACACCTTGCATGAATCACGTGGGCTTAGAGATTCCTGATGATTACAACATGTGCACAGACACTTACTGGACGGAACAATGAGAACTATTATTCCTGTTCAAACTAGGATACGTAGGATGCCCTTTCAGTGCCCGAGATCACTAGATATCTTCTTTAGGAATCCAACCATAATTACCTTAATCTAGTCATCCTCATGAGGAATAAGCCCCAAAATAAACCCCTAGAATTTCCAACGATTCTTTTTCAGGAAGTAATCCAATACTCATTTATCTCAAATAACTATACTCTCTTATGATATTCATCGAACTACATGGGATTTGATTCCCAATCACAAGGGATACGTAGGAAGCCTCATTGTGGTTAAAAATTGATACCTTAAATCAACCATGTTTTCATTGGTCTATATTTCCAACATGGTTTAATCTAACTTGAAAAATCATATTCTTTCCAAGTACATTGGGCTATTTTGGCATAAGTCGCACACCAAACTCTGACTAAGAACCTTTCTCTTATATGTCCATCCCACATGACATTAAACTATAAGGCTAGGTCATTATCACATGACCTTAAAATGTAAGATGTGCCCCATTGAGTGGCACTGAACTACGAGGGTTATGATTCCTTTCACACGAATACATAGGTAACCAATTTCATGGGTACGATCCCAATATCAAAACAAACCTTCATCTCCCTAGATGATAATAAATTTCAGAGTGCCCCGCTAGGTGTCTTAAAAACTAGTATCATCATAAAGAAGATTAAAAGAATATATAAATAGTATATAAGAGGATACAATTGATAGAGAATCTCAAATACATACTGATATCTCCATTAATGAAGAACCTAGAATATATATGGATGATTAAAATATTTGGACACATGTTAATAAGTTATTGAAAATTCCAAGGCAAAATTATGTTATACATGGTGAATTAATAAAGAATCATGAAAATATCTTAAATTTATAAAGGGTGTCTCAGAGTAGACAATAATTCCCCCCAAATGGGTGTGATGAGTCAGACCTCCCATCCTCTTTACCAATGTACATTCACAAGTATCATGAAGTTCAAACTTAATGAATTCCTACCTTTGGAAAGAAGGACCCATTTGGATAAATAATTATTGGAAGTATCTGGTTCGAGGAATAAATCCAATGAAACTACCTAGAATTAGTGATTTTTAAAACTAGAACAGACGTTTCAAGGAACTATAAAACAAAAATGGTGAACCCAACGTGAATCCACAACTAAGTTAATAATGTTACCCACATGTCAGGCCCCTATAAATTGATAATGGAAGGCCAGATAAAGGAATAAATCATGAATGTATACATCTAAAAGATGTATATTTAATAAAATTTATTATTGTTTTCAAGCTTCCCTCAGAACCCCCTTCAGTCCAAAATGGCATTCTTCAAGACGACATCTGCTAACTTCCTGACCGCTGCTCTGGCTAGATCCTCATCCACTGGACGGAAATTATCACCAACACAACATCTTCAATGCTGGTTCTCCAACACGTTGGTAAAGAAGTATCTCCACATGGTAAAATACCAACTTTGGAGGCTTTCCTACAGGCCCTCCAGGTCAATAAAGATCCTCAATCATCTGGACAATGACAACCGATGTTAAAGAAGGAGAAGGTTCCCACCACTGTTTTCAACCATTTCAGGTCCTTATCCACATAACACAATAAATAGTATCTCATTTACTATAGGGAGGTGGATCAAGAGGTTACTTAGGTCCTCAATTCAATGATGAAGGGATCCTTCTTGAGGATTCCCACCAACAATCAACGCCATCATAATTGTATGGTAGTGAACCACCAACATGATGAGGGTGTTTCCTTTGGACATTCAGCCCAGGTCTCTCAGACCCGGTCATAAAAGACGAACCTCTGAGGATAATTTCCGGTCAACATGGATCATGTTATTACCTCTTCCCCCTCTATAGAAGTCCATAAACCTAACTTTATGGAAAACAACGTGCGGGGAAATACACCCGTCCGTCCTATTTTTGATGTCCAATGGACTCGTCCGCCAGAAACCCACCAATACAACCGGATAAATCTAGTGGAGTATTGTGGATTGGCACATACACCTACTTAGGAGCTATCAGTAAGTTAGCAAGTTCGTATGATTGCATTTAAAGAAGCCAACCAATCAAATGTGGTGGAAACTGGTAAAAATGAACATACACCTGCTTACAATCACAAATTCTTCCAGTAGTCTCATTTTCTAGTATTGATGGAAGTCTATTGACCATACATGACATGAAACTTCTAGCAGGCACATACACCTTCCATTGTTCATCAAGCCTACCAACAGTCTCATTTGGAAGTACCCAGAGATGTCAGTTAGAAAGCACCAATGACAAATATGGGGAATACCCAACTATATGTCCCCATGCATGTGTATTTTCAATACCCATTTATAGGAAAAGGAGGACAGGAGCATACACATAAACCTACTCCCGATTTGGAATGGACGTACATTCCCGTTCTGGCCACTGAAGTCACGAAACACATCTTATCAATGGTGAAAGGGTAGAAAAAAAATCATTCCCATATTTTGGAAGCATGCCAAGATATTATAACAGCAACTTCCGTAGTACCAGGGGAACATACACATAAATCTATCCACACACATGGGATGTCGCATCGATATTCCATGATGGAGAAGATACACACCTTTTTTCCAGTCTAGGAGGGTCATGGGGAATACTCACCCTATCATACGGTCAACAAGATTGGGAACATACACCATTCCAATTAGAGGTAATCTGTCCATTCTGGTGGCCGCTCTAAGGCAGGAACATACACCTGCCCATGATAACCACTTCTCCCAGCAAGTGGTCCCAACTAAGAGTATGAAAACATCCAAGAAGAGGTTTTTTCAAACATGGATGGAGAATCAAGAGTCGAACTGTATTTTGGATCCTCTTAATGATAAAGTTCATGAAACCCTCAGACATTTATCTATTGCAGCTCAAGATCCTACCCTCTCATTACCAAATTATGGGAGTTGTAGTAGTAATTTGGAAGTTCCCCATCAAAAAATTCATTATGAAGGCTTGCTTCATTAAAATTTGGTCAATCTAGAGAGCCTATCTCTGGATAAGATCCACAACAACCCTCCACGGTTCTAGAGGTTCAAGGATCAGGAGGATTCATCCCTTGCTGTAATCCATCATGGTGGACCTCCCCATTATGGAATTATCTGTGAAAATACTCTCCATATTAGTTTTTTTAATTGTCAATATAGTTCGATAATTTATAATGTAGTGATGATAAACCCTCCTATCTCGAGGCACTTGCAAACACAAGGCTAGACATGTCTGATGCCTTGTCATTGACGGGTGAAACAATTTATCAACTAGAATACATCTTAGAGAAACAATCATTCTCTGAACCTCCCTTAGGTAATTTATATTCTAATATAGAGTGTCCACTTTGGTCAAAAAAGTGGGTAAATCTCTATTGAAATATGATTAAGATACGTTAAAAATGATAAAACAATTTTCTAAAGGAGAAGTACAAGTCATGTTCTGGCCTTTGGAAAATTATTAGTATAACATTATAGAACTTATGGCTAAAGATTGTATTCATGATATCCACCTCAACTTATTGAAGAATCTTCATAATTTGAAAACCGAAGTATTACAATATGATTAATATAAATATTATGTAAAGGTAATAAAAGGGTTTAAATGACAAATTGACATGGAATCTCTCTCAGTTTTTCCACATCCAAAGTTTGAAAAGCAGCAGGGAACCTTATAGCGTGCATGCCTCAATGTTCTAAAGAGGCTACGTCAATTAATTTCTGATTCCCCATCTGGTGTTCATTTCATAAGATGAGGTTCACATGGAGAATTTCATTTCACTACACTACATAATCATCAAATCCCTCCAAAAGTGGTATTATTCAATGTTATTTCCTACGACTAGTTACAATCAACAGATTTTGTATGTAATCAAATGTACCCTCAAGAACATGCATCATCTAGCTCTCATCAGAGTCATGACCAAAGAAAAGAAGTTGTTGAGTTATTTCTACATCAAGTATATGAGAATCTTGAGCAAGCCTCATACTTAGTGGATGTTTTCCAAAAGATAACACAAATGTCTAAAATAGCACAGTGATCTTCTGAAACAGGTGATTTGAGTGGTTATCAGATAATGCACCCAGCTTATTTACAAACCTAAATCCACAAAATCAGAAAAGAAGCTGTATAGATCTCAGTCATTGAATTTTGAGAACCACACCATCTTGCAAGGTTGATGCCCATTTCATTAAACCTTTTAATTCATTAAACAATGGTCAAAGGTTTAAAGAATAATAAAAAGAACAACCCCAGCTTATAGGGATGGGGGATTTTTCACATATACAATCCCCTCCTCAACGGAAGTCAGTTTTCTCCTAATTAGGGAAGAAGCCATAAAGAGAGTGCACAAATGAACTATCTGGGGATTCCCTTTGGGTTATTGTTCGTCAAACATCTCCTGAGAATCCATCATATAGGATAACATAGTCTCATGGAAGATACATAGGGAGATAAAAATACAAAGATATTGACATAATGCCATAAATGCATTATGAATCAGTAAATGTAATTAACACCATTACAGAAGATCCTCTAGAAAATGAGTGTAGTTTAGGGGGCTCAGAAGATGAAGTTCTTATCCATAATACGGTACACACTGAGGAAAATGAAGAAGGTGTACGTACGTGAAATCAAAGTCTTACCCAGAATCTAGGTATGCCTTCAAATAACTAACTTCAATCCCTACAAAAGGTATCTATCAATGGGAAAGGTAAAAGTCAGATTGCATCTCAATTTTACACTGGGGAAGGTCAATCTCTTTCACATGAAGAGAAATTTGCACAGTAAGAAGAGGAGATGAAATATTTGAAAAGAATCAATATAGAGTTACTTCAAAGCAGCATTTCTGTTAGAATTACTCCCTAGGTAGATCATAAAATTTCACATCTAGTAGGAGGTCATCAGAAAAGTGTATTTGTGGTAACTATAGATGAAGATAATTAATTCCCACTATTAGGTACATATCCAAAGTAGGATCAAACACCTCCTAAGAATATTGTTCTCATGGATTATCCAAGGAAAATACCAGCACCATCACCAGTGGGTTTTTCATCCATTGCACTAGCTGAAGCTCCAATTGTTATATTTTCATCGGTTCTAGTTCATCCAGGTATTCCCCAAATTCTTATGAAAACAATTGAGGCATTAATGTATCAATTGGAAGTTATGGAGGAATGACCTGTGCGAGTTCAGCTGGAAAATAATTTTTAACCTGAATGGGTGGATCTCATTCCTTCCCCACCAAATTTTGTTAATACCACATTCCCAATATTTAATGGTTTGGGAGATCCAGAACAACACATAACAAATTCTGTTTCTCATTGTGATCCCATGATGGTAACTCTTTAACAACAAGAATAATTAAATCTTAAGTGTTTTGTGTATTCATTACAAGGAATAGTTTTTGTAAGATATACAAGTTAGAAATATCGGTCAATTACTAGATGGAAATATCTCTGTCATAAATTCCTTCGTTAATTTAGCAACACATTACCAAAGAAAACAATTTTTTATCATAAAAATTTTTAAAAAAAGGGAGAATGAAAGTGTTTCAGATTTCATTTCTTGATGGAAAGGATTAACGTATTCCTTACGTATGGCACTCCCTAAAGAAGAGTTACAACCAATTTGTGTGGAAAATCTACGCGATGAGTTATCCACACCACTGATCCTTGTAAAATACATAGGAGGGGTTCAAGACATTACTTCAATTTCTCAACATATAGAAGATTATATTATAGAAACAAATGCTAAAACTCATCTAATTACATCAGCTCTAGGAAGGAGAATAGGGAAAGAAGAGGTTGCTACCATTACACTCAAGCAAGCACCTGTACCTGCTTCAACTTAATAACCTTCATCGTATCAAATGGATCTACCTCTAGAGCATCAGTATCAATGACTGACTTGTTAAGATGATCAAAAATATCAAAGGCAGAAATTGTGTGAGGAATTAAAGAGAAAATTTTATTCCTTCCTGAACGAACAAGTTCCATGTTACTTCATCTCAACTCTGGAAAACAATTTGGTTCTATTGTCGAGGATGAAGAAACCAAACCAAGAAGGAGATGAATATATTATGAATCATTATCCCTTTCAATAGATTTTGGGGCATCCCATTCTGGTGTTTTTTGTTTTTAATGACCTCCTGAAAAAATGGTTGTCTTTGGACATCTGAAACTGAAAAGTTTGTTAGCTCAAGTAGCATGTGTTACCACTAGTGATCCAAAAGAAGAAGGCGAATGGAAGGATGTAAAAAGTAAAAATGTGCAGAAATATGATGATTGGATGATTAGGAAAATGATCAACCGAACTCATGCAATTCTACAAACACAGTTTAAACAACTGATTGTGTCTTTTTCCACTTCTTCCACAACAAAACCATCTTCAGCAAAAGGTCAATCCTCAAAGAAGCGACATGATCTGACGGAGAAAGAGAAGTCAGAAGAAGATGAGATCATGTTAAGGTCAAAGTTTTCATTGAATCTATAATATTTCATTCCATCTACTTCAAAATAACAGGTACCACCCGCCAAATGGTACAACCAGAATCAACCTATCAGGATTAATCTTCATCAGATGAAGAATTGATCTTAGGTTTCGTCAATGTCATCAACTTAACAGATCCTTATGCCAATGGTGATTCAGATTATAATGAGCCTGAGATCCTTGTACCTAATTGGGGATCCAATGGAATATTCAAAGGTTAAGGATATAGGGGAAGATGTAGAAGCCACTATTGAAACTCTACCGCTACTCGAACCGTGTATGCAGAAGAAACTCATGGAAGATCCCTTTAACAGGATCAACAAGAACAAGGAGATTCTTCTACGCAAGACAAGTTAGGTCCTAATATGATTATTTTCAAGGACCGATTAGAAGTCACACCATATTCTTATCATAATGTAAATAGACCTATTAAGTCTAATCTACCAAATCCAGAAGTATTTCCAGCTTCTACTCCAATATAGGATACATTTACATCCAAAGCATCAACATCCAAGGAACCTACAAAACCACATATCAATGCTGGGAAACAAAGACCTTTAGACCAAATGTATGATGTATTGAAACCATTGGCCCATGTACCAGCCAAGTTTTCAATTTTTGATGCCTTAAGTCTATCAAAAAATCATTGAGAAGCACTTATTAAGGATTCTTTAAGTCCTTAAGAGTTTGAAACTGAAGTTGTTGTTGGTAACGTTTACCCTATAGAATGACCCTAATGAATGTCATGCAGTCATATCATTTACAGATGAAGATGAATATGAAGATGATATTATAAATGGAAATATTAGACCATTGTATATATCTGGCAAGGTCAGTGACATAGAATCTGATGAGCCTTCATTGATAATGCATCCTGAGTCAGCCTCATTCCCATTCATACAATTCATTTATTGGGCCTTACTGAATCTAGCTTATCTCCTTCTACATTAATGTTACAAGGATATGAAAAGACTGGGAAAGAACATCTGGGCAAGATTACACTTAGAACTCGGTTTGGAGATCTTGTGTCTAATTTAGATTTCATGGTTTCTCTTTAGGACACAAACTTAAATATTCTTCTTAGAAGGCCTTAGCAACATCATCATTTGGCCATACCTTTGTCATACCACCAATGTCCTAAGTACTGTTTCAATTTTAAAATCAGGACATTGTATGGTGACAATGCTCTATTTAAAACAACTGCATCTCAATACGTTGAGGTAGAGTTTTGTCAAACAAAGGGAATGAGTTCCATGACAAAGAAGATAACCAGAGTTAATGCTCCAAATGGACAAGAAAATTTCCTAGAAAAATGATTAGTACATTTGAGTACAGATTATGTGTTACCTATTAATCAAATTGAAAAGTTAATCCCAAATCCAAGAACTCACACAGTAACTTCCATAATATCAATTTCCGCAATCGAGCCAAACAGAATGGGAGCAATTATTGATTTACCAAGAAGGGATAGAATATTAAATGAAGATGTCTTCATTTCATCCACTGAACTACATAATGTCTCTACATTGTCAATCAGAATAGAAGAAGTTGTAGAAATTCTGGAGGAAGGAAAATATGTTGATTACCAATCCATAATCTCCACTTTATTTCCCCAGAAAGACCCTTTATCATCATTAGTGTCAAAAAAGGTGGCCTCTTCTTTAGGATGTTCAAATAATGACATCTATTGTAACTCTGAAAGTTTTGTTTCATCATATACTATGAAAATGGAAACAAAATAAGTAACATGTAATAAAGAATAAGAGTAAGATCTTAGGTATTCCCCTCGATCATTTGAGGAAGGTGTCTCTACCACTGTGGACGAGCTCAGAGAACTAAATATGGGTATAGAAGAAGATCTATGCCGCACTCTAATTTGTGTGTCCATGAATTTTGAAGAGCAAGAGGTCTATAATTCATTTATAATGAAACATTGAGATATATTTAATTTTAGTTATATAGAAAATCTAGGTCTTAATCCCATTGTAGCCACTCATCATTTGGATTTTCCAGAAAAACATTGAGGATTCAAGCAAGCAGCAAGAAGAACACACCCAAATCATGCCTCTAAAATTGAAGTTGATGTTGACAAGATTATAAAGGATAACATTTTCAAGGAAGTTCAATATCCCAAATGGATGGCCAACATTGTCCTAGGGAAAAAGAAGAATTGGAAAATCAAAATTTTCATTGAATTCAGAGATCTTAACTAGCATTGTCCTAAAGATGATTTTCCATTTCCGATCACAGATCATTTAATTGATGAGATAGCTAGATATGAACCTCTTTCCTTCATGGATGGATACTTTGGGTATAATAAAATCCATATGGCCCCAGAGGATGATGAATCTAGAGCCTTCATAATCCCTCAAGGTGTGTTTTTCTATCTGGTAATTCCCGTTGGCTTAAGGAATACAGGAGAAACATATCAATGTTCCATGCACCATATCTTCAAAAACATCTTAGGAAAATTGGTTCAATGTTATGTGGATGATTTGGTGGTTATATACAAAAAACATTCCAATCACTTGGTTGATCTGGAGACCACATTCATTAAACACCGGCAACATAGTTTCAAGATGAACCCCTTGAAATGTGATTTTAGGGTAACCTTATGAAATTTCCTAGGCTTCGTTGTATGCCATCGTGGTATCAAAGTTGATCTTGAGAAAAGAATAATTCCTTGGAAAGCCACCTCATCATGATTTGAAATAATTAAGATGACTCCAAGGACACTTGGCCTATATTCAGTGCTTTAACACCAATTTGGAAGGCAAGTATTTTCCCTTCACTAGATTAATGAAGAAGGGAGACACCTATCAATGGAATGAAGACTACCAAGAATTATTTGATAGCCTCAAGAAATATCTCTTGAGTCCACTAATATTAATTCCACCGATTAAAAAAAGACCACTTATTCTTTATGTGATAGCTCTAGAGTGATCACTGGGTTACTTCCTTGCCCAAAAGAACAATGCTAAGAATGATAAATACCTTTAATATCTTAGTAGAACTATGTTTGATGTAGAAACTCAATATTCTAGTATTGAAAAATTCTTCCTAGAATTAATCATTACTGTTCAAACATAGAGGCACTACCTGAAACATATTGAGGTCCAATTAGTATCTCGTAATAACATGATCAAATTTATCTTCAGTCGTCCTATTCTTACAGGGCATCTGGCACGGTGGACAGTTATTTTGAAATAGTTTGAAATCCAATTTGTGCCCTCGAAGGAAATAAAAATCCAAGATCTGGGCGAATTCCTCATTGAACATACATTTGTGGAAGATACATCATTGAATACTAAACATCTTGATGAAGATGTCTTACCTATTGAATATAATCCACAAACATGGGAAATGTACGTTGATGGTGCCTCTAGAAGTCCAACAGGAAAAGAATGGAAAAAACTAAAATCAACAATGTTGGTTTAGGAATTGTCCTTATCTCCCCAGAAAAGGAATTATTTCTTTATTCATTCTTGTTATCAGAAGTCAGTACGAACAATGAATTAGAATATCATGATCTCATTTTAGGCTTGGAATTGGAAGTTCTAGTTCAAGTGAATCACTTGAAAATGAAAGGTGATTCAGAATTGGTAATTAAATAAAACAATGGGGAATATTCTATTAGAAAATAATATTTAATCCCTCTGTGTGATTATGTAAAAGGGTTAATGGCTGAATTTCCCTCAGAGAAAACAATATCTTACATCCCGCAATCACAAAATTCCCAAGTTGATGAACATGACAATGTACCTACAGCCTTGGCAGATCCAAATTAGGATAAGACAGTCATCAACATAGCTCATAGTTGTATAGTCTCACCTTTTTTTCATAACAGAATGAAAGAAATTAATGAGATTTTCCCTATTTCTGAGCTATATGGTCATACCACAGGATGGAGAACACCCATCATGGAATATCTCAAAAATGTGGTACTTCCACCAGATAGGGATGAAAAGGAAAATATCTGATGACGAGTATCCAATTTTAATCTTTATGATAGTCCAAATCCCCATAAGATACTCTACAAAGAAGGATTTTATGGAATCCTCTTCAGATGAATTGATGGATAAGAAACTTCAGCTGTCATGAAAGAAGTACATTTAGGAGCTTGTGGTGCTCACAAGTTTGGGCATATGCTTTCTAATCAAATCCAAAGGCTTGGATACTTTTTCCCTTAATTGGTGTATGATTGCATAAATTTCTCTAAGAAATGTAATCCCTTATAAATGCATGCCAACTTCATTCATCAACCCCTAGAGATGCAACATACAGCTAAATACAGCTAACCATTTTCCACATGGGGAATGGATGTAGTAGGACCTTATCTTCCAGCTACGAATAAGTAGTTCAACTATATTTTTACTGCTACTGACTTCTTTTCTAAATGGGCTAAGTCAATTCCTCTCAATGAATTCGGATCTAAAATCATTGTTAGTTTTTTTCAAAACTAACATGATCAATACATTTGATGTCCCTCATACTATATTAACAAACAATGGAATCAATTTTTATTCTGTTGGGGTAAAGAAGTTATATTAGGAGCACAATATCAAGTCCAACCATTCATATTACTATGATGCAGTAGCCAATTGAAAAATATAGGCTTTCAATAAGACCTTATCAAATATAATCTAGAAGATGATGGATAAAGATAATAAATCTTGGCCTGATAAATTTTTTCATGATTTATCGGATTATTAGACTACTACCTGTATAGCTACAAAGGAAACCCCTAATTCATTGGTATATGAAATAGAAGAAGTTTTATTAATTGAAATTCAACTGTCTTTACTCAAAGTTTCAAACTATAATAAAATTTATACAGATGATAGGTCTCAGAAACCATTTAATGAGCTAGAACTGTTAGATGAAAAAAGATTACATAATTTTCATCATTTATAAGTCTATCAAAACAGAATAGCACGAGATTTTAACAATAAAGATCACCTCCATTTATTTCATCGAAGGGAATTGGTATTGGTCCTCAAAACTCCAATTATTCCAAGAAGGAAACCTCCAACACATGAGCCAAAGTGGGAAGGGACTTATTCCATACATAAGGTCTACTCAAATTGAGATTATGACTTAATCTCAAGGTATATATAGCTTTTTTCAACTCCAACCAATGCGATATTCATGAAGAAATACTTTGTGTAGTTGCCCAAACAATCCTTGCTCCAAGACTGAAAACTGCCCAGCTCCCACATCCTTACTGTAAGACATAAAACTGCACAGTACAAAGTTTTTGTTGCAAGACATTAAATTGCATAACAACCATAATAATCCATGATACATGATGTTAAAATGTGTAGCACTATTTTTCCTTCTTGCACAACATTAAACTATATGACTAACGTCTTCTCAACTTGACGTTAGGAGTTTTCATAAGAAAGAATCATTGAAATCATTGATACTCCTTAGTGTAAAATGAGTCCCTCCCTTCCCTATGTCTGAGTCAGATCTTTATAGGGAAATTGTTTCAAGAACTATGTCTGGCTTGATTCTCATATATTTGAGATACATAGAGACGCCTAAATCTCTAATCATGGGCCCAACTGCAATATTTTTTTTTATTTCCCCTTTTCTTCTATTGTATATGAACTAGATCTATACAGAGTTCTCTTTTAAGATACATGATTTGATTTTCATACTATCTTATGTCTTAAATTTAATCATTCTTCTAGAATGTGTTAAATCCCCCTATCTCCCTTATCAAACTCAATTAGTGTGGGAAATGAATGTTTAAAGAACTACGTACGACTTGATTCTCATCTATATTAGATATATAGAGATGTCGAGATCTCCAATATTAGTCCCATACATGATATAAAAAACCCCCTTCATTCCTTATATATCAGAATCAAACCTACATAGGTAATGTTTAAAGAACTATGTATGGCTTGATTCCTTCCCCCAGCAAGACACATAGTGAATCTTGGGTTTTATTCCTTAGTCCAGTTACACTATGCATTTATTTTCACATTGGTTCACCTTCGTCCTTACCGCATGACGTTAAACTACATGGAAATCTAACACCCTTATTCTTCACATTGTCACCTTTGTGTTATATAAGAAACCCTTACTGCTCCTTGTTTCTCACACAGAGCATAACTGACATGGGATTAGGAATTTCCTAAATAGATTCTTTATATAAATAAGGTGTCTCAATATCTTATGGGTCTATAAATGACATCACTACATGAATTAAAACTACACAATATAGTTTCCTCAATGCATGACTTAAAATTGCATAGTATATTGTCCTCAACACATGACTTAAAAAGGCACAACATAATGTCCTCACTGTATGACTTAAAACTACATAGTAGAATGTTAATTCAAAGATAATCAAATAAAGTCTCTATTTTACATATGAGTCAGATCTATATAAATGATATCAAACTCATGGCCAATATTTATTCAAATATTTTTTATGTGCATTGAGAATAAAACCCTTCAATATTTTACTCTCTTAATCGTGAATATTTCCAGATCTTCATAATCATTCTTATAGTTTTTGGTGACAATGTTTATGATATATGAGAGATATTTTTCTTGACTATTCAGTACGTTTCTTTAGGTGGATTTTCATAAGTTGCTTACAAAACAGGCCTGTCAGTCAAAAGAGGCCACTATTTGGCTATGTAGCATATGTCCAAGTTGGCCCTACAAAATACAGCCCCCCATAATAGGTTTCTCAAATGATGGTAATTTTGTTCGTGGTTATAGTGTCTTTGTCACCTTCAAACATTGATGAAAATATACAAGAATATTTATTTTAAAATAATCATTCAAATATATATTTTCCATTATCTTTCTCTCGATCTGAAAATCTTTAAAACTATTTTTTACAAATTCCCCTCTCCTTGTGTTCATAGAAATATAAAATAACATTGGAATAACTTGTCCACATATCATATATTATTTCCATTTTTGGTCCTATTTGTATGACCTTAATCTATATACACCATACCTCATACGTTTGGGTCCGACCTTCATAGAAGTAATATTCCTCTAATTCTTTGGAAATCTTGGTAGGAAATACCCTCTCCATATTCAGGTACCTTTCTCTATAAACCAAGCTCCAAGCTTTGGGAAATCTGAATCTCCAAAAACATTATTTGGATTTTTTCAATAGTAAAATGTTAAACTTATGTGAGCTCTTTTTCATGACTATGCAGTACGTGCCCTTAGGTGGCCTCACATAAAATTTTCCTATATAAGGGGCCTGTCAGTCAAAAGATTCCACTATTTGGTTGTGCCACATATTCCCCAGTTGGACCTATATAACACAACTCCCATAAGAGGTTTGTCAAATAATGGTAATTTCATTCTTGTAAAGGACTTCCTCTAATTCCTTTATCCCTCTTCTCATATAATTCTTCAGATTTAGAAATTCAAGAAAAATAGTTAACAATTTTCACTTCCATAACTGCATATGGTAGAATTTTTCCAAACAAATTATCAATAAATTAGGAGAGACTCAATCCATTGGTCAAAGATATATACCTTAAATTAAAGACATATAATGTCTTCAGTGCATGACATAAAACTGCACAACACAATGTCCTCACTGCATGACTTAAAACTGAAAAACATAATGTCCTCACTGCGTGACTTAAAACTGCACAACACAATGTCCTCACTGAATGACTTAAAACTACACAACACAATGTCCTCACTGCATGACTTAAAACTGACAACACAGTGTCCTCACTGCGTGACTTAAAACTACACAACACAATGTCCCCACCACAAGACTGAAAACTGTACATCATAATGTCCTCACTACATGACTTAAAACTGCACAATTTTATATCAGAAATTCCACTTTCTGATAAATTTTAATTATTCTTCATACAAAAAAATATATAGAATTGGTTTTCTATTCATGACATATTTCAGCATAAAATATCCCTTTATTCTTAAAAACCCTTTCCATGGAAAAAAACACCCATTGTGGTCTTGAGTCACCGAAATCATATTTTATCTTGTTTATCAATAGTAAAATGTTAAAATTCTTAAGATCTCTTTTTATTGAATATGAAGTACATGCCCTTAGGTGTCCTTGTATAAAATTTTCCTACATAATGGGCATGTTAGTCAAAAGATGTCACTATTTGGCTATGCAGCATATACCCTAGTTGGCCCTTAATAACATAATTCCCATAAAGAGTTTTTCAAATAATGGTACCTTCATTCTTGGAGGAGACTCCCCTTATGTTGATTCAAGTTTTAAATTTGGTGACCATAAAAATCATGGCTCAAGATTCCCCTTTGAAATATTTAAAAGAATTTTAAATAAATTCTTAGTCATTGAGTCTTGTTTGGGATCTAATTTCTTATTTATGGTCAAAGATATTTGACAATTAACACTATCCCTTTATATTCCAACATTCATGACTCTAAACTTCCTACAACAAGAGATGTGGTACTCACTAGATTGAGAACCCACAAAGGGAACTCTAAAAAAAATTCGAGTCCTATCTCTCTAAATGTAAATTTCCTATGATTAAGGTATTATTGAGAAATAAAAATCCAAAAGTTACAAAGTTTGTGGGGTTTTCCATTTAAAACAAGAAAAAATTAGACTATTCTTACTAAGACAAATGGATTAGATAAAACAAAATTAGCTAACGATATTTAAAACACATATGATTAAAGACAAAATTCTTTTGATTTATGAAAAACTCTTCACATAGGAGTATCCAAAAATTGGAATCTATCTCTTATCCAATATCAAAAAAGGATTTTTAAATAACTCCTTAGTTGGTTAACAGCCTCTTGGGCCCCATCAGCTACCCATTGGAGCTCATTTATTTGATCAGCTTCACTTTCTTCATAATGATGAAGTGCTTATCTAGCATCTGAAAAGGCTTTTGCACCATCCTTCTAGACTTCTCATAATGAGTTGTGAAGATGCTCATGCTCCCCTGTAATGATATCTAATTCTTGTTTAAGGTGATTCCACTGAACAATCTTTTCTTTGATTTTTTTCATCAGTCCCTTCAACTTCTCAGTGTGATTAGCCTTAGTCCGGGACAATGCTTCTTGGAATTCTTCAGTGTTGGTCAACAATTTAGATTTTATCCAATCTTGGACATGATTTTTCTCTTGTTCCCTCTGTTGTATAATCTCTTTCAACATGGTATGAATTTCACAGTACTAAAACCACCAAATCCCAGCATGATAAGCATAGTTGAAAGTCATGGAATCCTTGAAGGAAGTTCCTCAAAGGGAATATAAGATATTATCTTACATATATTCTACAATACATTGTGACATTCAAGTTGAAGATCCTTTTTCAGTTCTGTTTCTGATTTAGAATCACTGTTATAAGGATGGATGTATTCTGAGAATAATTCACTTATAGAAGTGTCATGTCCTGCTCCTTCCTGAATAGTGGTTACTTGACCTTCTAGTACTATTTGTGATGATGTAGAGGCTTCACCTCTAGACCTAGCCATTAAAGTTGATATCCATATATGGTAAATAAAAAATCATGGTTATGGTTAGCTTCATGGAATACCAAAATTGAGGTCAATAATAATATCAATATCAAGTATCTAAAAGTAGGTCATAAACTTGAGAATACTCCTCCCCAATATTCCCAGTTTCAACTTTTTTTTTGATGTTTATAGGTGGGGATTTCTATCTTTTACTCGATCAGGATATTCAGAATGAATCTCAGGAAGTTTTTCTATCTCAAGATTCACCTGAGCCAATGACTCCTCAATGATATGATTGAAAATAATATCACTAATTCCTTCAATTATCATGGTATCAATAGTTTCTTTAGATTGATATGCATATTTCAACCAACCATGGTTAGAAATTTAATTATAAGAAGATTAACATGAAGAATAATCAAACTCACATCCAGTTGATTCTATACAAGGAACTCCAAAATCTTCTAATGTATTTTTGATATTAACATGTTATAATACATCTACAAAAGACATTACAATGTTCATAATTTCCTCAAATAGTATCCCAGATCCCTGGTTAGTCTCACCCATTGGAGCACTCAGCGTATTTTCTTCCAAACCTTCCCACGACAACTTTTGACCCTGGATAGTTTTCTCAGCAACAGTTTTGGGATTAGAATCAGTCATTGTCCGATGTTTCTGTTAATCTGATAAAACTAAATTACTAGAGTATGGAGGTCAATTGTTGTTACATTTTATGTCCTATAAAGCATTTTTGATTTACCATAAGCCTCCTCTCCTCTGATAACAGGAACAAAAGCAGTGATGGGAGCAGACGTTGGTTCCTTTGGCCTCAATGCCTCTTCAGGAACCACCATATTAGAACGATTTTGTTCCTATTTAGCAGCACCATCCATGGTTCCTTGAAGCTTATCAGTAGTTTCTTTCAAAGATGAAACAAAAGAAGCCCCTGTAATTAGAATAATTTTAAACACGTTTTTCATGAATAAAAGAAATAATTCATGATTATTAGAAACAATTACCATTTATAATAAATCTCATAACTATACCTCTCTTTCTTTGGATCATTTTTTTCTTATCCTTCTTAAGAGGGATTTTATCATCATCTCTAAAGACCGGTAATGGAGATTACAATAACCTCTCTATCTCATCCTCCATGTCCTGTTGGACCAGATATATTTCTCCCAATTCACTGGGTGATCCAGTAGCTCCATGAGCAGCTCCTCCAAGGCTATACCATGGTGAGAGAACTTATGTTTTTCTTCCTTTGACTCGATGAAATTTAGGATGAAACTTCCACAGAGTAATAATACTTTGTCTAAAATTCAAATTACAAAAAGAAGATAAAGTGAGAAAAAGTAAACTTACATCCTTAGGATCCACAAAGTCATGATATTCTCCATCTAATGAAATTCTAATCCCTTCAGTAGTACCTTGATCTATCATCTACTTCACACGCTTCGTGGTGGGAATTGATTTATCAGTTTCATATATGAGCATTTCCAGCTCCCGAATCTAGGCCCTCAAACAATTGGGATTGTCCTTAAAAAGAATTTCAGAAGAAGTCTGCAAATTTCTCACTCCTGGAATATGCAGGCCTTCACATAGATCCATCCACAGGGTTTCAGAATCATATTATAAACGTTTCCATATTTGAACAGCCTCTGGTCATATATATTTAGAGTGTACTTTATAGGGTTGTGAAGAGGATCCTACGAACATGGATTTGAGTTTATTCCCAACCCCTGCAGTCATGAGTTTGGGAATAGAAAATGGAATTCATTTCTCTTCAGAATGATGGTGACCAGATCTCCTTGATACAGCTTCGGTAGGGATCGATGGGGTGGCTCTCTAAACTCTAGAAGGGGGTTATATCTAGCATGAGGCCTCTTCAGTGAATTTGAAACACCTTCACCTCCACCCTCTATCTCTCGTGAATCAGAGCCTAATGATGAATAGTTACCTTCCTATCTATAGGGATCCCTTCCTCTACTTCTCTTCGCCCTCACTCAAGGGACAACATGGTTTAATACCCCTTCTAGGTAAGATACGACCTAGTTTTTGGCATACTAGATAGTCAATGTTATTACTACATCAGGGGAAGGTAAATTAAATAATGTCATAATATGCTCTATAGATGTCAACAAACATAGTGGTTGGGAAACCATAGGATGTTAATCTAATCTAACATGCACAAGAGGGGATACAATATTTTGTTACAGACATTTGAATTGATGCACAAATCTATAAGGAGAATAGGCATCACATATGATTTACTCATCAATCATGGTGGCTAGTACACTATCTCTACAAGCTAGCATATATTCCCTTATACCTAAACTAGATGTACCATCATCAATAAATCTCCCTGTAAGTGGGTTCCCATAAGGAAATAGATGAAACTCCTTATGCATGCTCAATCTGGCCTTGATGACGTAAGTGTTTAGAGATAAAGGTGAAATACCTGAAAAATCCTGAACAGATGGTCGGAAAGTACTTCAAAAAACAAGTACCCCCCATTTTACAATATAAGTTCTGAAGTGAGTAGAGATCCATCCTAGAAACACTTGGAATGGTCCTAATATTCTAAAAGGATACTTCCCTCTATAAATGTGCAGCAAGCATCTATAAATCATGGCCAAAACAGGAGTTTCCAACCCTACCATCCTTTTCTCAGCCATCTTGGCATCAATCACAACTATTCCTGCCCTCTAGTCTCTTTTGGAGTCTCAGACTGGTAACAAATACATGTGGATCCACATGGACAAGAAACCTTTAAGATGTTTATTTGAAGGAATTTTTGGTTGGAATTCATATCCCCATTTATCAAATTCTTCTTTCTCTAATGTTTCCAAAAAGGTGTTAGCTATACCTCTCTTCTCTTCCATTGGACAACTAGTAAGATATGTTTTGGTGGGACCCTTTTCCTTCTTCTTTATCAAATATATTTCAATCCATTCCTCTAGATGAATATCCTTCCGGGTACGAGACTTCATGGTGGTAATGTTCTTGATTTTTTTAAATATTTTCATTAACTCACCAACCAGAGTTGGTGTCTTCTCCGAGTCATTCCATTTCACCATGGGAGGTTTAAACTTATCATACATGTCTCTAAGTATTGGTGCTCCAAAAATATTATAAACATCCCAAAAGCTAATGCCCAACTCTCAATGTGTTAAATGGAAGGAGTTAGTCTCTGGGATCCATCGACTTAATAATTCTAGCACGAAATCATCATTCCTATACACATAGGTTTGCCCAACCCAGACAGCTTCATAAATCTCAACACCTTTCAAGTCGTCTATAAATTATTCATACGTCTTGCAAACTCAGTATGCCCTTATCCATGCAGGTTTTAGACCTCCTCCTTGGCTGAAATCTCTACTTTTCTTCCAGACCTTGGACTGATCTATCAGAGAATCTCGAAAGATGGATGAATAACAACGTGGCTACAACTCGGGTGTGTGTGCTTTCCAATCTAGAGCACACAGGCTGTGATGCATGATATGAGATTTTTCTGCTATCCCAACATTAGCAAATGAGACCCCAACAAAAACATTGTAAGATGAAAAGTTTTTATAATCTTGAAACCAATAATGTGGAACATAGTTCTTTGGGTCTGGAATATTAACATCCTGCAAATGGCCATAGCTACAAAAAGGTAGATAGGTACTTCAAGGAAAGTTGAAATGATAATTCTTCAAAATATTTTTCTATGTTTGGAAGGGTTTTGTAGTGAATGTCTAATTAGTTATGACCAATGAATTTCATCATATCATCAATCCTCTTACTGGCTAGTTTATCAGTAGTTCCAATTCTTTTTGGAGCCATTGAACCTACAAAAGGATAGAAAAATAATATTTTATGTAAGTTCATTTTTTTGATATTTTACAAAATAATTGAAAACAATCAACCAAGGCATTAAGGCACGAAAGTATAAAACATGGAGCACAAGTGAAAAATGGCGCCCAAGTGTTGCACCTCATTATAGCGCACAATTGAAAACATACAGAAGAAGTGCAGAAAAATAAAAGTATCTGAGTGAAAGAATACTTGAATGCTGAGAGATTAAATTTTGGAAGTCACAAGGTTTTTCATGTAAGTGAAGCCAAAATATATAAGCAATAGACGTCACCTGGTGCGCCATAATCATGCACACTTCCAACTTGTACAACTAGTTGTTTTACATGCATAAAAAATGTGGGCCTTATTACTCTCTTCTTTCTACTTCATTACTATACCTCAGTAGATGATCATATTTTCATTATGGATCCAATTCTTATGGGGGGATTTTGTTGACACTTTGTTCCATCAAAGAGTCTAAAAAATGAAAATGGGAAATACCTTATAAAGAAGATGGGAAAATAAATTAATAAAATCATGATTTGTTAAGGCACAAGCTTTGGGTCTCCCTAGTCAAACCAAAAGAGAGTTGGTGCATAGACTACTTGTGCACCCCTATCTGGCGCGTAGCCTACTTGTGCGCCAAAACTCATTTTGGGTGAGGTCCTATTTTGTCCTATAAATAGACTCTTGGGGCATTCATTTGTACAAATTAATTTCCATGAATCCCAATTGATGCTCTGGTCTCTCTAGTGCTTCTCCCAAGTCCTCTGAAACCATCAAGGTAGTTCTTTAACACCTAATGTGGAGGAACTAAGGGAGGATCATAGGAAATAACTCCTTTTAGTGTTTGAAATCCATAACACATGCGCGCCTAAAGTACCCAACCTCTCAAAATTAGAAACACTTTCATGCCACCAATTCCTTTCACAGGAACTTGAGAGACCTACTTCTGGGATCACTTGTGAATACTTCTGAAGGATTAGGCCAAGTATCACCCAAGTATTACCATATAGTTTGCTCATCACAAAAGTGAATATCAGATCTCCCAAGTCTAATTGCACTCTAGTACTTGCACGCCCTTACTTACTTGGGTGCCCCTCTTTGATTAACTTCCTCTCCTAAGTCTAAAATCCATCAATCCATCCCCAAATCCATTAATGGTAAGGATTATTATTCATTTTTTACCATATTTAAAAGGGATTCTGTTGAGACCTCAACTAAAAACTCCTGACTCATCAAATATTTGGGAAAAGCACATCAGCATGTATCCAATTTGGGTTTGTATATCCATAGTTAGAGGTTTCCCAATTTTTTTTCATAATGGGGTTAAGATTCATGGAGTGTTTGTGGGTTTATATATCCATAGTCACATGGACCCTTTTTCCAAGAATAACACTTGGAAGTTCCCAGTTTTGAGAATTAGGGTTTATGTCTGGACCTATCCCTTCTTAATGAGACGAAACTTCAGATATCGGGTAGGGAAGGTAAATTCAACACGTGATTTTCCATAAAAGCTAATAATAAGTCTCCCTATCATATGAGGACTGATTTTAGGGAAGACATCCTAGGGGAAGCCCATAACCTTCATCCCTTATTCCTTTAATTTGGACCCTTGTCCAATGTAATCTGAATAGAGGGAGGGCTCGTCGCCTCGACCTCATCCATCATGGCTGTCGTAGGCTCCCCCTCCTCCCCCAGTGGAGGACGAAAAGTGTATGTGCCAATGTTGAATATTTCACACCCTCTTGTTTCTCACACTAATCATGACTCACGTGGTCTTAGAGATTCCTGATGATTAAAAAACGTGCACAAGCACTCACTAGAAAAAACTAAGAGAACTCTGATTCCTATTCAAACCAAGATACATAGGAAGCCATATTTGGGATCAAACTCACTAGATATCCTCATCAGGAATCCAACCCTAATTCCCTTAATCTGGTTATCCTCTTGAGGAATAATCCCCAAATTAAACCCCAAAAATCTTTAAGGCATCCTTTTTAAGAATTAAACCCAAACTCATTTATCTCAAAGGATTATACTCTCCTATGAGATTCATTGAAATACATGGCCTTGGGTTCCCATTCATATGGGATATGTAGGAAGCCTCCTTGAGGTTCAAAACTAACACCTTAAATCAACCCTATTCTCCTTGGGACATATTCCCAACATGGTATAATCTTACTTGGAAGCCCATATCCTTTCCATGTTCATTGGGCTGTTTCAGCATAAGTCCCACACCAAACTCTAACTAAGAACCTTTTGCATAGATGTCCATACAACATGACATTAAAATATACAGCTGGGTGCTTATCACATGACCTTAAAAGGTATGATGTGTCATATTGAGTGGCACCGAACTATGAGGGTTCAGATTCCTTTCACAAGGATACGTAGGTAACCCATTTCATGGTTACAATCCCAATATCAAAACAAACCTTCATCTCCCTGGATGAAAATAAATTTCAGAGTTCCCTACTGAGTGGATTAAAAACCAGTATCATCATAAAGATAATTAGAATAATATCTAAATAGTATATGAGAGGATTCCATTTATGGAGAATCTTGAATACATATAGATATCTCCATTAATGAAGAACCTAAAATACATATGGATGATTATAATTTTTTAAACATGTTAATAAGTTATTGAAAATTCTAATGGAAACATATGTTATACATGGTGAATTAATAAGGATTCATTAAAATATCTTCAATTTATAAGGAGAGTGCCAACGTAGATAATAATTCACTCCAAAAGGGTGTGAGGAGTCTGACCTTCCATCCTCTTGAACAATGTACATTCCTAAGTATCATAAAGTTCAAACCTAATGAATGAAAAACTTTGGAAAGCAGGTCCTCTTTGGATAAATAACTACTCAAAGTCTCCATTTCCATGAATAAATCCAACGGAAACTACCTGGAAGAAATCATTTTTAAAATTAGAACACATGTTTCAAGGAACTGCAAAGCATATATAAGAATTATAGAATTCATGCAGATCAGATATTCATAAAACAGGGTTCTCTCATTGGGTTAATAAATAAAAAATAAAAAATAAAAAATTGTTGGATACATAACTATGAATCCTAAGTCCCTCATGATAACAATCTCATAAAACCTGAGGTATATCTTCTTTATAATCTATCCTATGAAAGTCCAACAAAAATTCCATTTGGACACCAAGGTTAATGTACGCGGTGTGATCATATAACTCAATAGATAACCATAAAATTCATCTCTTACATATGCTGATATATATATTGTTTGAATTCACAATAAAATAATTCAAGTAGTGTAATAGAATATGTAAACATTACATCATGTCTACATGTGCTAACAAGGCCACCATGACTCCTAACCCCACTTTTTTTTATAATGATGACAATATGATTCTAATAGACATAAAATGATAAATTCCATTAGGGAAAGTCATAATAAATCCAATCCCAATTCTAACCACCTACAAAAATAAACCAACACTCTATCACTCAAGTTAAGGTCTACAACTGAGTCTCACACCCACACTCTATAATAGAGGGTGAGGTCGTATTCAATGTCTCATAACATCACCTTATCAGACTGGGTATGGTCTAAAAACTGCATCATGTACAATCATCCTATCACTTATGGTGATGTATCATAGTCACATTTCATACCATCTCCTTATCACCAAGTATGAATTATTAATATCAACTCATTCTAACTGTCATGTTTGATACACACCTCACTCAAGGGTCTAGCCATACACTAGGACCCTACACCTTGATCCCATTGTATCTTGGACATTTCCTCTTAAATAGTCATAAAAATGGTTAGGGTATAAAAATGATAAATAAAAAACAACACAACACATTCCCTAGCTCTCAGATAATTATAAACAAAACACCATGTGCTTAGTTGGAGGATATCACAAAATGACTCAACATACCTTTTTCCAACCAACCAAAAAATCTATATACTTTAACTAAATCCACAATAATGAAATAATATCATTATTATTGGAACTTAGGACAAGATGAAGTAAAATGAACAAACTATTGGTCTTATATATCCCTACAAAACACTAAGTCTATTATAGGAATACTACATTTTATACCTCTAGCAAACCAGTAGAACCCATCCACAACTAGTGGGGGACCATTGGATGCTCATTCCCCCTCTTATCAATTTTTTAAAATAATTCCATACATGGAGAAACCAATATCACATTAATGTCTACAAATGTGTATCAACAACCCTATCCTATACATGCCTCATCAAAATTCCCACTAGAAGTCTATACTCATCCCCCAACTAACTTATCTTCCTAAGAATATTTACGCCCAAGGAAGCCCAGGACCCCACTTAATTATCAAGAAGTTACACCCAGGGCACTAAAAAGTGTGATTAATACATAATTCAAGTAAACCACTTGATTACCTCAAATCCAATGTCTCACCATGTTCTATTAGACCAAATCTCATATCTTACTCCTCTCATATGAGGTATCCTATGATCTATATTCTATTTCCATATCCTTTCACATCAAAATCACAATGTTTAGTCCAAAATAAAAACAAAAACCAAGAACAAACCAATTACGAAACCTTAAAACAATACCAATATCCACTTTATACTAATAGAAAATTCTTCTAATAGACATAAACATTTTTTCGGAGGGATGTCTAGTAATACAAGGAACTACACCACTTTTTGGAGTTGCCTCAATGCATCTCTCAAACTCAATATCCTCCATGTCATATTTTTTTTATTCTAATAAGGTTCTAACCTATCCTTTTATGACATTTTGGTCTCTATTAACCAATTTCACTAAAATACCTAATCTGAACCCTAAATTAGATGTATGCAACACAAATGAATTTAATGTTCATAGTTAATCCATTGGGGGGATACCTACCATAATATTTTCACAGATATCCCATTTATTTATCCATGGTACCTATTTCCATCCATGGATGAACCAAGCCTCACCATTACCATGAACATAACGAATCTCAATGATTCCAAAACCATATATAATTACATAAGGAAGATTAATTCAACACCTATGATATCCCTACAATAAAAAATCCTTTGAATCAATACCCTAATCAATTTAAAATTCAAAAAAATAATTGATAAAATCAATAAATACCATCATAAGATATACCTTTAACTACATGGTGATTAATGGGTGGAATTCCTATTCATCAAGAATTTTCAAGCTACCATGGCACAAGTCAATGTGCTTAAAAAATCATTCCCCCATATTATGGTAGAATTATCTTTAAATCCCTATTTGGGACTATCTAAAATCATATAAATTAAAAATAAGATAATATAAGAGCAGGAATAGGGAGATTACCAAGATCCAATATAATGAAATAATTATTTATTAATGAAGAATAATATGTGAAACCTAAGGGTATTCAAGTGGAATAAAAAAATTTGTACAGTTAGAACAATGGCCTCTCATGAGTTTTATCTCAGATAACGTGGAAGGAGAAGACCCATAAATTATGGGACTTAAAATTCTTGAAAAATACACATGAACCCTACCCTGAACCTGACACGTCATGTTTATGTACTCATTGGCCTACTGGCTAGTCGGTGTCCCATCCAAGTGACATGATCCCATAGACAAGTCATTAGGTACCTAACAACATTAAATTGGTAATTTCTAGTTTCTTTTTTTTAATATAACTACAAGATTGTTTAATAAGCTTCCATCATGGTGAACTTAGGTGTCTGTAAATGGAAACTTTCACTAGATGCTCTTATTTCCCTACAACCCTACCTTCTAAAGGCAAGTGACATTCGTCTTATAAAATAGTGTAGTTTTATCCTTCATTGAAATGGTATGATGTGATGTTAGTTCCTCCCTTCATGGATTCCTCTTTGGAACTCATTTCCTAGTCCGGGTATCCCTCATAGAGTTAGGTCATGTTCATGAAAATAATTCTTGGTGACATATCTTTATGGACATATATTAATTACAGTACTATTACCTATATATTATGATTCTATATTGATAGGGTATGAAACGTCATTGAGGAGTGTAGTCACATTGGGAATTACTGGCATATCTGGAAGCTGGGAACAATGGTCACCTATATTATTCCTCTTGGGAGGGAATCTTATGGAAGCATCTTAAGTATGATATAGAAAGAATCTTGTTTCAATCACGTGTTAACAAAAATTGGTGGAGTATATTATCCAAGGCATTCACCTCAGGAATGTTAGGCTTTTTCATTAGGTATGGTGATGTCATGGGAGAATATCTTCCAAGGGTTTATCATCATGCATCCGATGTTTTTTAGGAGGTATTTTTTTAGGGTTTTTCACAAGTTCTATGTCTTATGGAGAAAAATTGGGGCATGAGTTTAACATATTTTCGAGATAGAATTGATTAATCAAGCTGCCCCATGAAGGAGGATCAAGGTGATGCATTCATTGTATAGAAAATGTCACACTATGAATTTTATTGATCGATGGATCAGAATTCCCCATGGAGGTAGATTCAGGTGGTGTGTCCCATAAAGGGAGGATGTCACACCATAAAGGATGGTGGGAACACCCCTTGAGGTGAAGGAATTTAGTATATTTTCAAATTTGGGGTGGAGTCATAATTATTGAATAGAGAATTAATAGAGGAAATGTATATTGACAACACCAATGGATTCTTTCTAAGAATAAGTAATTGTTATTTTTAAATTTCAAAATGAAACTCTATGGTTCTCCAAAATCTCCAATTAAATGGTATTAAAATATTTATTCATGATTGAAGGAACTAGAAATTAATATGGGAATAGTGGAAAAAAATTTATAAATCAATTAATACAAAGTGGAATAATAAATTATTATCGTCTATGTAGATGATTTTATATTTACAAGAAATAAATAAGTTACTTTTCGGGAGATTTCATCAGAAATGAAGAAAATGTTTTAAATATCCATGATTAGAGAGATGAATTATTCGTTGGGTTTGAAAATTTTTCAAGAGTAGGATTATAGATTCCTCTCCCAAGACAAGTATTCTTGAGAACTTTTGAAAAAATATAGAATGGGCGATTCAAAGCTAGTTTCTACCATATTTATAATGAAAACCAAGATATCAAAGAGTTATAAATGAGAAGATGTCGATCCAAGAGAGTTTAAAATAATAATTTTTAGATTATTTTTCTTTATATATTTGTTATGGGATCTTATGTATATAGTTTTACATTGTGCTAGATTTTAGAGCATTCAAAAGGGTTTTTTATGCTAAGATAATTATTATATATATCAATGGAACAGTGATTTTTTGTTTGAAATATGATAGAATATGATATGTTTATCTCTTTTTATTTGTAGATATAGATTTGGTTTGACATGTGGATGATAGAAGATTAACATCCGGTGGATTTTTCATTCTTGGAGAGTGGTATTTGACAAGACATACAAAGTAAAAAATCTAGGAAACTTTAGTAAAATCTTGGAAAAATTTGTTTATCTAACTCAAGAGATAAAAGTATTGATTTGGATATACAACCAATTTGAAGTTATCAAGGTGTGTGTGAAGTTTCCACTAATAATGGGATGGGATAAGAAAAGTACTATAAATATTTCAAGAAATATGTTTTATAATTAATAATAAATGAAATATGATATAACTTATCACTTCATAAAGAAGTTGGCGGAGTGTGGAAAGTTGAATCTATAATTTATTCCAACTAGGGATAAAATAAAAGATGCATCCACTAAACCAACATTGAAGGATTCATTTAAAAAAATAGGTTATTGGATAGAGTGGAAACTCAGTTCATTCAAGTCTAAGGTATTTTGATTCCATCACATATCTTATTATATATGGAATTTTATTAATGGGGTGAGTAAAACCACATAAATTTATAGAATATATTTTTCATTTAGGTGGGAAATATATTTAGAAGTGTTTATAAATGTAGAAATATATGAAACTAGTATGTGTGAACTCTTATAATATTTGTATTGTGCATGTGTACAAGAAATTTTAATACACTGGTTCAAGGAATAGTTTTTATAATTTGAAGAAGAGTTGTTTTAAGAAGTTGATTTAATTTTGTGTCAGTAACTATAAAGAAGTGGATGTAAGTCACTTCAATAAAAAATTTGACACTATTATTTATTGTTCTTTTTCCTATATTGAGTTCACTCATGTAAGATTAATTTTTTTAAATGATGACTCATTTCAAAGTGTGTTGAGTTTTAAAAGTGATTTATGTCAATTGGTTGACAGCCAATGAGGTAGATTATTATAACCAAGGGCTGATTAAGGGGGATGTTGAGTTCATAAGTTGAAGAAGATTTAGAGAATAGATGAAGTGGATATGGTTCATGTGATATGTATTTCAGTCAAGAAATCAATTGTGTTTAAAATAAGGTGTTGATTTGTACTTTATTTGTATCAAATATGTTTTTTTGGATGCTTGTAAGATGTTTAATGGAATTTGTTTTTGGAGAGATGGATTTTCATAGGAGTTTTGGTGTTATAGAAGAAATAACACTATAGTAGTCATAATTATAATATCATGAAATCAAATATGAGATAAATAAGATTAAATTCATGTTTTATACGAATAAAATATTCTGGTGGAAGACTAAATCACATCGCATCCTAAGGTAACATGTCATGATTGAATATTGATTACATTTTTTTATCCAAACTGGTAATCATTACATAAAAGTCAATACATGATGATAATCCAAGATTATTTATGTTTTCAATATTTTTAGAAGAATATGTGGTCACAACATGTAACATCAAAGTCACACCACATATAATTTAGATGAAGAGTTTCAATTGAATGAAAAATAGGAGGCTACACAATGAAAAAGTTTATTTTTCCAAAACTAGTATTGCAAGAGAGTAGATTTAAGCTAAATAAGTATTAATTGAATTGATGAATGTTTATTTCACTATAATGAAAGGGATCACAACATTAGAACACTTGAGTGAAATTAAATATAGATATTTTTAATAGTTACTTTTATAGAGTAATGCTATAGTTTTTTGTACGTGATAATTTGTTTTATCTCTGAAATTTAAGGTTAATGTTATCATACCGTAGTGGGGGTAGTCACTCCATAATGGAATAAGTGGTTTTTCGATAGCGTGAAAAATAGATTTATCATTCCATAATTGTATATCTCATTCTATAAAGAAGGAAAAATATAGAATTTGAGTTATAACGATGTAGTCTATTTGGTGAGTCAATGGCCAATAACAATGGATCCATTAATCCCCTCAATCAAATCCATGGATGACAATAATTCCTATATGTATCCCATGGATGATAAATAAATGATAATGGTTTATGTGAATATTCATACATAAAATAATGCAGTAGTTTGGATTTAAGGTAGAAGAGAGAAGAGTAGAAGAAGTTTCTTCTATAGAATTATAAATTAGGAGGGAGAATAGTAAAAGAATATGAAACATTAAAAGTAAAGAGTATTAGAGAGGAAATAGGAGGAAGAAGATGAGGAATTAAAAGAAGAATAATAAGTATAAGATGCAAAATAATAACATTATGAAAGACTATGCTTGGTTAAGACTCTTTTTTTGATAAAATTTAGATTCAATGTCTCTATTTTTGTAAGATAAACTGACACATTATTGGAGAAAAATTGTGTATCACAAGTTCAATGATAATCCCTAATAAATTTTAATCTATTGGGGATTCTAGTGTAATGCGTGATTGCTAGATTTACTGAATTTTTTCAGGGGTATAACTACTTCTTTTTTGAAGTGAACCCTATGAAAATTTGTTGTACCAAGTATTTAAATGACTTTATGTTCATGTGTTTTGTGTATATTTATATTTTCATTCACATTAATAGAAATCAGAGGTTGTTTTTATGGGTAACTGTAAAAGGATTTGAACTCATCGATTCAACCCCTCCCAGTGAATTATCACTATTCATGGAATTATTCTCATGACTATCAAGGACGCAATGTTCCATGTATGCATGGATGCTTCATTGTCACATGTGTACTACATAGAGACTATTCATTGTAGCATCCTATTAAAAACACCTTTAACAAAATATCTTTATGTAAAGCTGAGGATGTGTCTTGTAATGGGAGATTACTCTGGTAAAAGTATATTTTTGTTAAGTATATTGGTTTAGTGTTGTGATAGTTGTGTGGTTTTTAATTTAAGATTTAATAAAGTATATTTGAAAAAGCTGATTTATGAAAAGTAGACATCATGTTTGGCATGCCGAGTAAAGAGATAAGGTTAGAGAATTGGAATATATAAACTATTCCATAGGGATTACAAAATTATACATTTATCCAGATGTTTTAGAACTTCATGTCTATAAATAATATAACATGGTTATAGGATAACCCAACCTTTTGGAGTGGATTTATTCTACCATATATGTTTAATAAATCAAAGTGTATTTTTGTAATGACCAATGGTTTTGAGGTACATTTTTTATATTTTTTAATGTTCTTGATTTTATTTTTCACTTTCATTGAGGTGATTTTGGGGGTTCCAAGTGACGAGAAATGAAGTGACTGATGTTATGTATTTGTCCTTTCTAGATTGATCCTAGAAATTTCCAATGTGTAACAAATGGTAATGTACTAGGAACCATGTATATTACTAGGTTATTTCTTTAATATGATTCTTCAAATTTATAGGTATTGTGGTATTTTTCCTTTAATATCATATTTCTCATTCTAGGGGTCATTTTTATGAAAATTTGTTACCCTAAATTCTCTCTATATATTTCAAATTCAAGGAGTGATTTCAACACTAATCAACTAAAAAACAATATCCATAGGAGGCATTGGATCCATATTGATAAGATCTTAAATAACCCTATTATTTTGTGTGAAAATGACAATGCTTTATCAAGGCACCATTCTCATTATCTTTGTTTAATTTTAGTTATGAGGTTTAGTGATTTAATTATTTTTTAGAAGTGTTGAGACTTTGTTAGTTTTTAAGAGTACTTATTATGTGTGAGATATGTGATATATTACTTCTCTAGATTTTATAATGTATGATTTTATATGAATTGTTCACTAATTTGACGATTTAATAGTTATTAATATTTTTTAACATGAGAAATTTGTTTTAATTGAATATAATATTATATCATTATTTATTGAGAAATTTTATATTTTGGAAATGTTTTTTAATGTATGAAATTTGAAATTACATGTGTGGACAGATGATTTTCAAAGGGAAGTGTCTTTTTGAAGTCTGAAATTGATGTCAAAATTAATGTAACAATTAAATATTTTAAAATAAGGTATACAATTGATGTTTTAGTGATAAATTATATGTGTCAAGTTTTATTTACTCTAACATTAATTATTGTTGTAAATATATGATTTGTGATGTGTTTTTGTGAAATATTTACTTGGGGGTCTGTATAATTGTATTTGCAACAAGTTATTTATAGGTGGAAATGCTTCGGGAAAATTATTAAACACACCTAAAAAAAAAATGGAGTTAATTTAATGTATAGGTGTTGCTTGTTAATAAATTTTTGTAATTTAGTATGAATAATAATTATTATAATTTTTTTAAATGTTCTAATGTGATGGAAAAAATCATAAACAGATATTAAATAATGAATAGATTGAAAAGTGTGACCAAGAAGTTTTAAAAAATATTTTTTATGTAGAATATTCTTTCTAGAAATTATTTATTAAATCCTATAAGTGTATTATAGAATCTAAATAGTAACAAGTGTTTTTTCCATGTTACTTTACTATATTTCCTTGGATATTATGGGGATAAAATTAATTCTGTTGAGATCAAATTAAAGTGTTGTTTTATATATTTTACATTAACTTTTGGGTTGTGAAAATTTTTATGATTTTTTTTCACCCATATAGTGCCTTATGCATGTTTATGAATTGAGAAATCTATGAGGTATAGATGTGTTTTTCTTATACATGTGTTAAGAATATAAAAATATATGATTTTATGTGTTTGTAATATGTGATGACATGATTCCATATGTTTGGTATAAGATGCGATGACGAGTTATGTGTTCGGATACCTTACTCTCTATTGATATATGGGTTTATACTAACATCGACTGAAGTATGTACAACTTATTAGGGTGACTTGGTTTACACTTAAAAATTTAATTTCAAGATGAAAATTATTTATTCATTAATTTAATTTTTTAAAATATCTTTAAATGTTCACATTTAAATTCAATGGATTTCTTGATGTTTTAGTGGTTTTTATTAAGGATTTATATTGAATCCCAATACATACATACCTCTTGTACATACATACCATATAAATGATATTTCCTGTATATGAATGAGGCTTTGGTAGACTATGAGAGGATCATAGGAGACATATTAGGTTAGTTTCTTGTTTCACTTGCAGCCATATGGGGGCTGTCCACACTTTTTTTAATCACCATTTCAATTTTTTTTATTTATAATGCTCTACTAAAGGTTTACTATTGAGAAATTTTTGGATATATAAATCGTGTTGGAATACATGGGTTTTTATGACATATCGATCTTCTTTATTTGGTTTCATCTTATTGCTATTATTTTATATTTATTTTCTAATTTTTATGTGATGGAATATTAGAAGGAAATTTGATCCCTAATAAATACACTTGAACGGTCAAATTTGTACTCTATCCATTAGTGATCAGGGAGTGTACTTAATGCTATGTGAAGATTCACCCTGGTAGAAAAATTATGTTTTAGAAGGATGTTATAAAATGGTATTAGAGTAGTTTCATTTATAAATACTTGATATTTTGGAATTGGTAGGTTATTTACAAGGATTCCAAAATTTTCAAAAAAGAAATTATTTCTCACCAGTGCAGTATTACCATAGAAAAAGTCAATGTTACATGAGAAGTGTAGGAATGTATTTTTTTGTTTATAAATGGGATTCTTGGAAATAATTCTCACTCAATTGAGTATCATTAGTGAAGTATTCATGCGTTATTTAGGCATGAATGGACATTTCATGAGCACTCTTATGTTTGCGATCGATTAGTTTTATAAATTTCAGTTAAACAATTGAATTATTAATTAACTAATTATTTATTTTACTAATATATTATTATTAATGGATTAATTAGATGATTTTTGGAATGAATTTGATGATCAATTGTGATTAGTTTTATTTAATAATTACTTGGTTATTGTACATAATAAGCGATGCATACTTTTTTTTTCATAAAAAATTTATTTCTAATTTATAATTGATGTACAGATTTTTATAGTATTATAGAACCTAATTGATTTGATTTGTGAAGGGTAGAAATGTGTCATTATAAAAAAATACACTCATTCTATGATTTGAAGTATATAAATAGTATGTACCAAGTCGTCTCCATAGGGATACGTGTGATCAAAAGTATAAATGGTTGGTTTTTATACTAAAATAAGTCATAAATGGAATATGAAATAGTGAATGAGATAGACATGAAAATAATGGCAGTTAACCTAGTCTTGTATTCAATATCATAAGTCTTTACTTTTCTAAGAATTTCCACATGTAGGAAAAAATTAATCTATCTTTATTGTCCCAGAATTTCCATATATTTTTTATTATAAAGAATTATTTCCAGGACCTGAAATTGGAAAATACGTGATTGCAAGGCCCAGAGTTCGTGGAATAATCCGTCGAAAAATGTTAAGCTTTAAATTGCATGTGTGAGAAGTTTTCCTAAAAATGTGTAATAACTCTTAAACATGTGCCCGTATCAGAAATCTGAGGGCACCATAGCGTTCAGGATGACTAGTTTACCCTAGGAACAATTTATGTTTAGTCGGAACAAGCCTCTAGTGAGAAAAACCAAAAATGGAATAACTATAAATAAAATAATTAATTTAAATTATTTTATTTTTCAAATAATTATAACTCATGAACGGTGACTTAGATTAAAAATTTGAGACCATTGCTGAACTCGTGAGGGTATGTTTTTCTTGGCAGATCCTAACTTTGGCCGACGCGGTCCAATAGTAGAAGTTAGTTTTTGTTCAAAAATAAATAACAAGGTAACAATTATTTTATAGTCATATCCTTATAACTCCTAAATGGTAACTCAGATTGGAAACATGAGAACACCATTGAGATCATGAGGGAATGTTCCCCTTAGGAGGTGCCCAACCATGACTGGTGCGGGTCGAGGGTGACTATGAATAATTTTTTATCTTTTTTAAGGTATATTTAGTAAACGTGGGAGCTTGGAATTATATCTTTTGAACGGGTTCTTGGATTGAATATCCAATAGCACCATTGAATTCACATCGTCATTATTCACTTAGGTGAAGCATAAATTCAATCGGAAAGCATCGAAATAAAGTTAATTTTTGGAATTTCGAGAAAATAATATTATAACTAATGGTTATTTTATTCTTTTTCTTCCACCATTGAGAGGAAATTGGAAAAAACATTTTATAACATCAGCCTAGAAATGAGGTTCATTAAATGAATCTATCCTCTTATTGTGTAACCACAATTCTCATGGGATTAATGGATCACAAATTATGCATCATCGATGGACCACATTAATGAATGCAACATGTGTGGTTTATTTTATTTAATAAAACCATTCTAAATCATTTTGACGACTGCGAGAGAAGCCTCTATCACAATGCTGATGACTTTCCTCTCCAAAAATTAATAGTGATCGAGCGGAAATCGTTGGAGGAATCAAATTGGGTGACAACGAGCACCAAAGAACGTGGAACGTCTACGAATATAAATAGTCTCCTTATTTCATAACATCGATACCAGGTGGGGGGGGGGGTTATGCATTTAATATTCATCTTTTCCCATTCATGGAAAATACAATTAATACGGATCAACTGAAAAATGGTTTAATCTTCATCTCATTAGTTCATGCTGGTGGTTACTGTGGGGATTTATTTTTTGGGTATTGTTCTTTCTATGTGATGTTTGTTATCACCCAGGATGAAATGCTAAAGAAGATTGCGCGGGCCAATCTGAACAAGGCCAGGACCCTCCGTTACTCTTGGGATTTGAGTGTTCTTCATGGGTGACTGTGCAACATAGTGACAAGGATATTTTGCGGGCTTCGTAGTGAAGGTGGTGAACTGGAAGGCCTGTAGGTGTAGAGGGGAAAGAAACCAGACAATCGGAGCATCTTTGATGGCCAACGGAAGAAGCCACCAGCATAACACCACCAGTATGGCAGTGCCAACCACTAGCGACGACGGCAGGAGCCCTGGTGGTGGAAGGGTGCGATGCCGATTCTCTACATGGGGATAGGGGCATCTCACTTGGATGGACCAACAAATAGCTCTATCAAGCCATTTCGAAAGAGGGGATGATGCCCCACTAGCGCCGGCAACTGGCCGCACAAGACTCAGTGCATTTGGTCGACATGACAGGTTGAGCCACAATCACGAGCCAGGCTGGACCTGCCGGCTGGGCTAGACCCAGGAGCCAGGCTGAACCTTCCATTCAGGACGGGCCTTCCAACCAGGCCGGACCCCTACTTGACCTGAACCCAACGTATCCTGTTTCTCTATATTGGGAATATCTCGTAAACTGGGCATCTAATTGACATGTCGTCTACGGAATTGGGACCCTTGAGATGAGGTGGTCCTTTTGAGATACCCAATTGAGTTTTGGTAGAATTCCGAGAACATCTTGGTAGGATCAGACTCAAATATAAGCAGACCACATTTACCTTTTTGCTTATAAATTATAGACCTGGCGTCCGAATGACGCGCCATATGTTTTGTTGGAAACCTTATGTCATGGATGCTCTTTGGGTTACTTCTATGTGGGACTTTGTAGAAGATGAAATACGAAAAGTGGATTGAGTAGAAGTTTCTTGGGAACTAAAGTTCACCATGTGAAGGAATCCTATGGTTGGTTATCAAGTGAAGAGTGACCCTTTGTGAATCAGAATCCGTGACATATGACCCTATGTAGATCGATGACTTATGAACATGTGTGGATCAGCAGTAGCATCACTCGATGAGGACCATCCATAGAGCGGTCCGTCGTGGATCAATGACTTACCACCTTGTGTGGATCGACGAATTATGAACCAATGTGGATCGACGATTTATCACCTTGTGTGGATCAACAGTAGCACGACTCGATGAGGACCATCCTTAGAGTATCCCATCATGGATCAACGACTTATGAACCTATGTGGATCGATGACTTATAACCCTCTATGGATCAGAAATATAATGAAATCTTCTTGTTTTAGTAGTGGAACTTCTCAATGGAATAAGATGATTTAGATTTATGACTAATCATCATTATTCCTGTTCTTTATTTTATATACCTAGTGTGAGCAGTCTTTTACTTTGTGCTTTGTGATTGAAATCATTCATTGTGGTTTTTCCTTTTTCAAATTATGAGAGGCCTTCAGGGGTCTTAGGGTCCCTACTAAGTATTATTATACTCACCCCTACCTGGGATTCACCTACACCATGTTGTTTTTTTGTGTAGACGATGAGCAGCATGACTGAGACTTTAGAGAGCCAGGGATAGACAATATACAAAGGTGACTGATAGACGTGGTGAGACACATTGATGAGCTATACCTACACATCATGTAGGATCCTAGGCGAATGATCCCTTGATATTTTTCTCTTTTTATGTACATTATTTTCATTTGATCTTGTATACTATCCCCTTTTACTTTCAGTACTTAATTTTACTCTCAGTGGCGGTTTTTAGTTTTGGTTTTACCTTTTTTTCCATTGTGTTTTACTTGTGTGCAGTGTGACCTATCTATGTGTGTATAAGTTTAAATAAAATTCTTTCCTTTTTTGGGTTTCACCTTTCTAGTTCTAATCACCATCCCCTGGCATATGGAAGGTGGGCATGGAGTATTCACGGCATGGGCCCTGAGGGAAGAGTCGTGAAAAAGTGGTATTAGAGGGAGGTTAGTTCTACCAGAAGAACTAACAGTCAATGTTTTCAATTGGGGAAATAGTGTTAACTATCTTGAGTTTGGATTTCAGTCCATGGAGTCCAGTGTTGGTGCAGCAGCCGACATATCCATACATTTGGTCCCTGAACTTTGATTTTCGACCCAGTACATGAAAACACTAGATGCATGTGTTTTGAAAATGATTTTCACTAGATCTCTTTTGAGTCATCACACCAGGTATAACATAATGGTCAGGGTTCATCTTGATAATCTTTATTAATGCCTCCAAAAATAATTCCAGCCATGATTCCAATGCGTGACCATGAGGATGGTCCAAAGGGTGATTAGGCTTCAGTACAAGGACTGTTTCCTGAGATGGTACCTTCGGACAGTGTCCCAGAGACACCACTCCCTGTTGGTCAGTAGTTACTACCAGAGCTACCAGTAGAGGACACATGTAGGCTCAGTGCCTTAGACAAATTTCAGTTATAGATACCCCTCAAGTTTCGAGGTGAGCCAAGATCATAGGTGGCTAAGGACTTTCATGAGTTGGTGACTGAGATTCCATCTTTTTAGGGAACCATTAGAATAGATGTAGTCTTGGTAGTGAGAATTCCTTGTTGCTCAGCAGGGCGATAGAAGGGTTTAAATTTCCCCTATCTTATGATGATGTGATTTTTTCATGGGAAGATATTGAAAACCATTCTTAGATAAGGGGTCTCTTTCCATAAAATGTTAAGGGGTATGTGTTCCCATGAACTTCTACATCTTTGATAGGATGAAATGTTAGTAGCTGAGTATTCTTCAAGGCTTACTAACCATTGAGGGTACTTGAAGAATACATTAAGACAAGTTATTTAGTTCTCAGACCTATAAGAGAGATGTGTTTCGGGACATCCGAGCCATCACTATTCCTCTGTTCATTCTTACTTATGTTAGGGTGATAGAGATAACCTTTTTTGGTTGAAATTTCTCGGTCTTATTAGATACAACCAATGAATTTAAACAGTGAGAAATCTGGAAACCGACATTAGTCTTAGAGGCTAGGATGTATAATATGTTTCAGGAAGAGGAAGTGATAGGGATAGACGAATCATCAGGGAGAAGACATGGAAGGGGAGCTAGGAGAGCAGTAGGTGGAGGTATACATTTCGACATGTTACAACCACCACCCTAATGTTGTCCCCACAAGGCTCAGTGAGCTGGAGGGTAGGGGAAGGGAGTAGCTACATGCAATCAAGGAGTATAACCCAAGGTCTATAGGAATGATTCATTGTATGGTATGTGTATACTACTAGCTACCGTATTAATAGACATAAGTACTAATCATTCCTTCATGTCACGAATCTTTTTCAAGACCTAGAGTTTCTGGTAAAACTGTTTACTTGATCCTTACATATGGAGATAACTATGGGAGGTTAATCTATAATCACACTTATGCTGACAATGTGATATGACCATTGAGGTGAGAGTTTTTGTTAGAACCTCTTAGTGGCAGCGTCGAGGCCTTAAGATGTTATTCTGGGTATGAAATGGTCATCCACAGTTCATGCTTAGATTGGATGTTTTAGGGAAAAAGCATGTTGTATATCCACTTAATTGGAATGGTGTTTTCCTTGGTCAGAGAGAATGGAAACTCAGGAAGTAAGGGATAAACTCAAGTATAGGAGGGTACGACCGATCACTCTTGAGTCTGCCAGCATTACCCTCCTGGTGGTAGGTGTTTTTATTTTTCATTTCCCAAAAATAGTGGTAGAGTGCTGGAACATCCTTTAAAAAGATGTTTCTAGGATTACCTCCCCACTGGTAGAGGAACTTCTGCATTGTCTTGTACCTAGGGATGACACTAATATCTACAACTACATATTGGATGGCTCTTGCGGAGCTCCCGAAGATGATAGTATAGTTCGGGGACTTGCAATGGAAAGGCATCATAAGACCTAGTGTTCGGGGTTATGTTTGTATTTCCGACACTTTAACCATGTGGTCCGGGAGAATGAGTACCCACTACCAAAGGGTCGATGGGAACATCAATCAATTAAATGGGGTAGCCTTTGACATGGATGGAAAGGTGCCTGTAGGCCTTACAGCAGTTGAGACAACAGTGATGGATGGAGTTCCTCTAGGACTATTACTTTGAGATAGTCTATACTTCTATGAAGGGGAATGTGGTGGCAGAAGAACTCAATAGGAGGTTTGGTTTACAGTTTCAGAGTGAGGAGACAAAGAAACTATCCATGATACAGATATCCTTCATGGATAGTGATGAAGTAGCTTACCTCTAGTCTATTAATATCAGTCCCCCAATCTTACTGCAAGTTAGGGAGGTGCATCTTGGGGATGTTGACTACAAATCTCGACATGATCAAATGTCCTCCGTACTTTTTCCTGATGTATTTTAGATATGTGGGGATCTCATCATCCTTTTTAGAGGATAAACCATGGTACTGGTGATGTTATGTGAGGAGGTGTTAAGGTAATTCCATAAATCCCCTTTGGTGGTGCATCATGGTGTGGAGAAGATGTACGAGGACCTCCGACATAAATATTGGTTGTCAGGGATGAAAGAAGAAATGTCAAATTTTTTTCATGATTACTCACTTGTCATCAACTGAAAGCTGAGCTTCAGGTTCCAGCATGTTTTAGCATAGCTTTTACTCACATACAGATGGTGAGATGGAGTGGACCATATAGAACTTGGAGGAAATTCTTTGTACTTATGTCCTGGATTTTTGGTCATAGTTGGGAGGACACCCACCATTATAGGAGTCTCGTAAAACAATAACTATCACTCCACAGTTGGCATGACACCATTTGAGGCCCTGTACGGGTGGCCATACAGATCACCACTATGTTGGACCGACCCAGGGGAGTCGGCACACATGGGTGTAGAGTTCATACTTGCTACCACTGAGAAGGTATGGATTATCTAGGAGCGTATGAGGACCGCACAGATCAAACATAAGCCTTTAGCCGACAGGAGGTAGAGACCCTTAGAGTTCGAGGAGGGAGACCATGTTTTCCTTCTGGTCTCACCTCAATGAGGATTGAGGAGATTTGGATGGGGTGTCAATCTATCTCTGAGGATCATCAGGCCTTTTCATATTATCATTAGATTTGGAGAGGTGGCATACTGCCATGATTTCCCCCCACAGTTGCATAGGGTGCATAATGTTTTCCTTGTGTCATAGGTGAGGAGGTATGTGCTTGATCCATCACATGTCATCAACTATGGCAGGCTGGACATTGGATATGGGGTGACATTTAAGAAGTTCCTAGTGGAGATACAGGATCAATAGGAGTGGGTCCTTCATAGATAGTCTATTCCTCTGGTGCACGTTCGGTGGAAACACAGGAATCTTTAGGATAACACAAGGGAGCGGGAGGCTTTGATTCATACTCAATACCCCTAATTGTTTGATTTTCCTTTCTTTTGAATTTTTGGTACGTAAAGCCCTAAGGTGTGAAGAATATAATGTCTTGGAATTTATATATATATTTTTTACTATATGGAATTATTTTGAGGTCGTGAAATTTTACTGCATGTGATTCTAAGGCCCGGAGTGCCTAGAATGATCTGTCGAAAAATGTTAAACTTTAAATAGCGTGCATGAGCAATTTTCATAAAAAGTGGAATAAATATTAAACAGTGGCTCGGATTAGAAATTTGAGTGTGTCATTGCATTCAGGATGGAGAGTTTACCCTATGCATGACTTATGTTTAGATGGCATAGGCCTCCAGTGAAAAAACACGAAAATGGCATAACCATAAACAAAATAAATAAATAATTTTTTTCAAATGTTTGTAACTCACGAAGGCTGATACAGATTAAACATCTGAGACCACCGATGCACTTATGAGGGTGTTTTTTTAGGAAGATCCTAACATTGGTTGAAGCGGGCCAACAGTAGAAGTTAGTTTTTTGACATAAATAAAATAATTAAGTAACAATTATTTTATTGTCAAATACATATAACTCTTAAACGGTAACTCGTATTGGAAATATGTGGGTACCATTGATCTCGTGAGGGTGTGTTCCCCTTAGGCAGAGCCTAATATCGACTAGTGTGGGTCAAAGGTGACTCTTAATAATTTTTGAACTTTTTAAGGTAAGTTCAGAAAATTTGTAGGAAGGTATTTCTATATTTTGAACTGGTGATCAGATTTAAAATTTGGGAGCACTCTTGAATTCACAGTTCCATGATTCTCTTAGGAAAAGCTTAACATCGATCGAAAAGCATCAGACAAAAAAGTTATTTTTTAGAATTTCAGAAAAAATAATAAAATAACTAAATGTTATTTTATTCTTCTTCTTCAACCATTGAGAGGAAGTTTGTGGAACCACTATGTACCATAAGTCATTAAATTAGGTTCATTAAATTACTCAATCCTCTCATTGCGTAACTGCAATTCTTGTGGGATTAATGGATAAATAATTACGGTTTATAAGTGAAACACATTAATGAATGCACTGTGTGTGGTTTCTTTTATTTAATCAAATCATTAGCACGAATTTTGATGATTGGAAGAGAATCCTCTGTCGTGACACTGAAAACTTTCATCTCCAATGAAGAACGGTGATCGAGTGATGATCATTGGTGAAATTGAACTGGGCGACTAAGAGCACCAATGAACATGGAACATCTACAGACATGAATCTTCTCCTTTTTCCACAACACTGATTCTAAGTAGGGGTGTATGCGTTTAATACCCCTCTTTTCCCATTCTAGGAAAATACAACGAACGTGGATCAACCAACTCATGGGTCAATCTATGTCTCATTTTTTCATGCGGGTGGTTATAGTGGGCCTTTATTTTTGGGGATTTCTTTTTCTATGCGTTGATTGTTATCCCCTTTACTGAAACACTAACGTGGATGGTGCTGGTGAATCTAAACTAGGCTCAGACCCTCCATCACCATTGGGTTTAGAGTGTTCTTCTTAGGAGATAGAGCAGTGTTGAAGAAAAGAAATTATACGGTCTTCTTAGTGAAGGTGGAAACTCGGGTAGCATGTTGAAACAAATGGGAAACAAAATGGACTACCAGAGTATCTCTGGTGGCCCGTGGAAGAAGCATCCGGTGCAACACCACAAGCATGGTAGCGGTCGGCTGAGCTGACCACATGGAGTAGCGACGCCCATAGGCACCGCAGCGGTAGGAGCTACGGCCAACAAGGCTGTGATAGGGGAAGATCGTGGTGCCAATACACCGCGTGAGGAGAGGAGTGGCCCACTCAGACATCTCGGCTGGACCAACATCTGGCTCCAACCGGCCATTTCGGAAGAGGGGGTAGGGCCCCGCTGGCATCGTCAGTTGGCCACACCGGACGCACCACGTCCGGTCAGCGTGACCGGCCCACATCCGCATGGGACAAGTTCTTCCAAGAAGGATAGACCCGCCGACTGGGCTAGACCTGCTAGATCGGTCGGGTCCGCCAACCAGGATGGACCTGCCAACTGGTTCGTACGCCAACCTAACCCAGACCCGACGGGTCCCGTTTTTCTATATTGGGTATATCTCACAAACTGGGTGTCCTATTGTTGCGCCGTTTATGTCATCGTGACCCATGGGATGAGTTGGTTCCTTTGAAATACCCCAATTGAGTTTTGGTAGATGTAGGAGTACATCTTGGTTTGATTAGACTCGAATCTTATTGGGCCCTATTCACCTTTTTGCTTATAACATACAGAATGGGGGGTTTGAATGATGAATTATTTATTGCATTGGAACCCTTATGAAATGACAGTTATTTGGGTGACTTTTTTGTGGGACTTTATGGCAGTTGAAATATGATCAATGGCTTGAGGAGCAGTTTCTTGAGAAGTCAAGTGAACAATGTGTGGGAATCGTATGGCTGGCTGCCAAGTGAAGAGAGACCCATTGTGGTTCAGTATCAGCAACATACAACCCTGAGTGGATTGATGACTTATGACCCTGTTTGGATCAGAAATAGCATGAACCAACGTGGACCAGCCTTAGAATGGCCCATCGTGGATCATGAACTTGCGACCCTATGTGGATCAACGACATACGACCCTATGTAGATCAACAATAATGCGGACCGGAGAGGACTACCCTTAGATCAGGCCATCGTGGATCAATGACTTACGAAACTATGTGGTTCGATGAATTACGATCTTGTTTTTATTAGAAGTAGCATGACCCGACGAGTACCAGCCTTAGACTGGCCCGTTATGGATCAGAAACTTACGACCCTGTGTGGATTAATGACTTATGACCCTGTGTGGATTAGTAGTAGAACGACTTCTTTGTGGTTCAACAATGGAACTTCTCAACGGAATAAAATGTTTTATATTTATGACTAATAATTATTATTCTTGTTCATTAAGTTATATATCTAGTTTGTGATGTCTTTTACTTTGTGATTTGTAATTGAGATTATGCTTTGTGGTTTTTCCATTATGGAATTCTGAGAGATCATCGCGGGTCTCAGTGTCCCTACCGAGTATTGTTATACTCACCCCTACATAGGATTTTCCAACACCTTATTATGTCTTGTACAGACAAAGAGTAGCATGACTGAGACTTTGGAGAGCTATGGTAATACAGTACACAGAGGCGACCGATTGACGTGGTGAGTCATAGTGACGAGATTTACCTACCCTTCAGGTAACATCCTTGGCGGATGATCTCTTGATCTTTTTTTCGTTTTTTGATTTAATTTCATTTTAGTTGAGCTTTTATACTAACACCTTTTACATTCATTACATACTTTTACTCTCAGTGGCGTTTTTTAGTAGTGGTTGTACCTTTCCTTTTTCATTGGGTTTTACTTTTGCCCAGTGTTCCCTGTCTGGGTGTGTACAGGTTTAAAGGAAATGCCTTCCCTTTTTGGGTTTCTCCTTTCCGATCCTTCTCACAAGCCCCTAGAATATGGAAGGTGTGCTTGGGGTTGTCACGAAATGGGCCCTGGGGACAGGTCATGACACTAACAAACCTACTCAAATTCTTATATTATTCAGGTAGATGTCTTTATTAACCACCATATTTTTCGACTAAAACTTCCTTTAATGATATAAAATTAACTTCTTAATAGATCCATAGTTTAATTAAATGTTTCCTTGTAAACTATATTATGAAAATCATGTGTAGAAATTCAGTGGTGTTGGTATGTTATCACTTTGTCAATGGGTCAGGATTGTTGTGAGGTGTCGCAAAGGCCAAATAAAGATAATTTGTCTAGCTACTCAACCTTCCACTAGTTCCAGTGTCCTAATATATATTTCATGCACCCCAATTAACATTTTTCTCATAAGTATCCAAAATTCATCATCCCATTAATAGGTTGGGAGAAGCACTAGGTCAAATAGAATGAATCCATAGTCATAAACACTCCCAATAGAATACAATAGAGAAGAAAAATAAAAAACATAACCTAAATTTTCAATTAAGAATAGGCTTGAGGTACAACATAATAAAATTATATATTGATACAAAACTGTGGGAAAGCATAGGAATTATCATGAATATATCCTTCACATATCCCTAATCACATGTGTGGTTCTCTAGGTTCATTTCATCCATTAGACGTATCATATTCATTCTTCGCCATATCATACTTCTTCTCTTTATCCTCTATTATTTTTTCAAGTAACCCAATTTCCTTTTTTCAATTATTCTTATATGTAGCTTTATTAATCAATCCTAATGGAGATTATAGATCACTGTATGATATCATAAATGTATACATGAGATGACTCCGTGTGGATAGTCTACTTCCTCCTTTTATTGATTTTAATTCAAAGTTCCATGATCTCTTCATTACCTAACTTTTATAAATATTTTAAGGAATGGTTAGTTTATTAGGGTATTACCTTATTTGGTTAGATAGTGACATAAAATTTTCCATTGGTCCACACATTATGTGCATTAATGGGTTTTGTAATGTGTTATTCATTAATATATAGGAGGATTCATCACCTTCCTTTTCTTAGATCCACATTCCCCAATTTTATTATCCCTAAAAAGTGTTCAAGATATCTTCAATAACAAATTATAGAATTTCATGAAATTTTATAATCAACATTGGATACATTTAAAATACATTATATTATATATCATGGTCACAGAAATACATTAAGTGGATAATTGAATGTACAGTTTTAATATGAGGTATAATTTTCTTACAAAAAACTCTACATTGGGTCATTAAGATACTTTATATTCAAATATTTCATTTGGTTTTTCCAAAGGATACACTGGTGCTTGCCAAAATATTTCAATATTATAGTTAAAGTTCCCCAAAAATAGATCATCATTACATGGATACTATTAGAGGGAGAAAAAAATGTGCATTGGGTCATTGTGATACATTGTTTTAGAGACATAGTGTGATGTTCATATACAGGGCTGCATTTATGTGAGAAAATAATATAAGGCAACTCCATAAGGAAATACTATTGTATGGATTCATTATCACCATTCTCTTCCTATAAACGTCCGCATAGTGATGCCTCATAAAATTTTATTGCAAGATTTTAATAGATAGATAATGTTTCATTTAGTGATTATTTGAGATCATGTTGGTTTCCTAGAGTAATATAAACCCTATAAATTGAAAATTAAATATGCAAGTTACAATTAATTTTAAATAAAAAAGGAATAAATTAAATAAATTAATGAATTTCTTAGTGTAAAAAACATATAATATAAGACAAAAATAATTAATAAAAATATATAAGTTTATAATTAAATACGTTCAAGAATTCTGTTTCAAATATGTGCTCCAAATTTCCAAAATTATCCTTTAATGTTACATTTTATGAATCTAATATGTAAATATAAAAATGTGTCAAATTCAAAGTATACATTGGGTTTTGGAATGAAATAGAATCAAATAAACATAAAACATTCCAAAAAATAAACAATAATTTGAATCTATGCACCCTTACAATCATAAACAGTGCATTTCCTCATGAATTGATATCAACAATGCTGTTATGGATTTCACATGTTCACAAGCTTAAACAAATAAAATTCCTTGAATTTAAAATGAACACAATTTTAGTGGGTTTTTATAAAAATATTTAATAGAATTATATTGATTTAACCCCTCTGAAATAAATACAATTCAGTAAAAGTAAGTAAGTTCACTAAAAAATTCTATAATTATTTGTTGAACTAATATTTAGTCTTTTAATTCTTTATTTTTGAAATAAAACTCACTTTCCATCCATTGTTTCCTATAGATGGTTCAACACCTAGAGTTTTTGTTACCTTTTCTCAAATAAATTAATTTTTTATGGATTGTATTAAATGAAACACAAATTAAATATTGCATTTCACACAACCATGGGTTATTCTTCACTACACGCAACACTCATTTATCTTGCATGACACATATCATCGAGTTTTAACATAACCTTGACAAATTATTCATATAGTTATTCAAATGTGAAAATTATTACATATCCATTAGAAATATTAAAATGAATACCAATAAAAAATTATTAAATATTTATTGTAATGGTTTCACATAATGGATAAATATATATAAAAAATATACAATTTTTGGTAAATTCTTTATATGTTTGAAAATACTAATTTCTCAAAAACATCATTTTTATGTCTTTTTTGATCTATAATAAAATTATTTCTTTAAAATGATATAAATTTAATTTGATATAATAAAATTAATATTTTAATTAAAAATTAAAAATTTATTTTAGGTTGAATATTTTTAATTTTCTGAGAAGTTTTATTTTTTGATGAATAATGAAAAATAATGATTTTTAATTGAAAAATAATTTTAATTTAATATATTTATAGTGTTAAATTATATTTAAAATTATTTTTAAATCAAAATTAGTTCAGCTATAACTATATTAATCAAATTTAGGTCATTTTATGAAATTTAGAATTTAATTTTGACAAAAAAACCTTTGTTATTTTTTTACCATTTTCTATTTGAAAACCCACTATCTGGACATGACTACAAGATTAATTTTAAATTAATTTCCTCCACTTCTATGAAATGAATTTGTAAAATATGGATTAAATATTTTTAATCATCATAATTTATAATTTATAATTTATAATATTTCAAATTTAATTTTTTACCAAATTTAACCGTGAATGAAATTTAAATTTATTACAATGAGTAAGGTAAAATCAACATTACTTAGTGGTTAAACATACAATATATGGTTTAAAAATGACCCAAATGTTCCAAAAACCATTAGATGATAATATTTCGACCTTATTTTGACTAATTGGATAATTTTATCATTTTTTACACTTTTTACATATAAATGTTTTTGGGGAATTCTCACTTTCAAAAATTTACATGTTTTCCCCTCTCCATTATAAAAGGCTACCCTCTCTCCCCTCTCTTCACACCTCTAGATCCATTTTTATCAAAAAATAAGAGTCCAAATATCTTCCCAAACTAAATCCCCTAATCCTAGAATACTTTCTTCGGTTATAAATCCAAACAATGAAGTCCATAGGTGAAAACCAAATGAAGATACCCGAAGAAGAGGTAACGTTCATCAATGAACTATTTTGTTTTATTTCTTACTCAAACCAATTAAATTAATTTTGTATCATTAATATATAATATAATCAGTATATTAAATATAATGATATGTTTTATGTTAATTTTATGACCTAAAAAACACACAATTCCATAAATTGGGTTATGAAGTTATCGTTCTTGTGTATGAAAAACTACCACCTTGCGAACTATAGTAATTTGTTTTTCCATTAACACCTATATAGGTTGGGAATAAAGATGTACATACTATTTATACAATATATTTATGATGTTTATGATTTTATTATGATTGTATTATGTTTTTTTATTTCTATATCATACATACCTTCTTGATTTCCATTTTATGGGAATACGATAACATCATTCGTTTATACGACAGACTACCACCACACAAATTGAAGTGATTCATTCAAGATTTACATGGAATTTATATTGGACGAGTTTAATAAAAATATGTGATATATATTACATTAAATGTATTCTTTAATTATAATATCATATTCTTTTCCTTCATTTAATAAGATAATAAAATGGAAAAGTGTTCATGCAAACATACAGCTTACCATCTCAATGAACGATGTATTTCATTTAATATTTGTATCATTTATAGATTATTATAAACACACAAACACTCACACAAAAATAGTATATATGATATTTATATCAAATTTATAATTATGTATATTATAAAATGATGATTAATTCTAGGGAACCAAAAGTATAATGAATCCAAACATTTACAAAAAACAAAGCCTTTATTACTTGAAATGTATATTTTTTAGGAATTTCTAATAAATTATTACTATAAATTCATGAGTAAATAATATATGGTATTATATATATGACATTTTCATGTTTTATGTTTATAATATAATTATATTTATTATATATTAGGTTTTAACATGTACTCTGTGAGTTAAGACTTAAGGTAAGGGATTTTCGTCTCATTTTTATTTTTTGTGAGAACCAAGCCATGCTAACCAAATTTATCTTATATGTGGTGTGTATAATATGAATTTATGTATTTCATTATTATTATTCTAATAATTATTGGGATTTACACATACATTTTTGGATATCTCTTTCATGGGTTTACGTTTTATGAGTTGTCAAATCAATAAGGAAAATTTATCTCAATTTGTCTTCTTTGAGGCACATGTTATGTAAAGAACTTATATTATTTTATGAGGTGTATATACTACCCCATTGAAATTTTATATCACAAATATATTTATTTTAATGATATCTTAATATTCATGTAATTTTATCCTTTCATGGGGATTATGATTCAATGTTACCAATGAGTTAAAAGTTTTATTTTTATAATTCCATAATTTATCAGGATTTTTTTATGATTATGATTCTGTTGATGAAATATTATAATTAACATCTCAAAAATTAACATTAATTTTATTCTCATTTCATTATTCATTATATATTCATTTAGTGGTACCATTTTCCCTCTCTTTATGTAGTTAAGAAAAATAACGAAATATTTTTATGAAAATATGACATTATTTATCTACTTGGTCAGTAATCTAATTTCCTTTAAAACCGTTTTTTTTTCAAAAATTATTTAATATCTTCCAATTATTTTTAACAAATAAAATTTTAACCATTTGTTTCTTTTAAATTTTTTTAATCTAATATTCATGTATTTTTTTCAAAACAATGCATGTTTGGGTTTTACAAAAATGTGAAATGAGTCTTCCATTTAACATGTATGTCAAGTAAATATTTCTCTTACATCATGACTAATAATTGATTCAAAAATACACTTATAAGTTTTCAAGTTTAATTTCAATGAAAAAGTTTTTAAAATGTTTTCTATTTTAAAAATATATTTTTTCAAAGTGGAGAGGTCATTTTCTATAATAAATGATTTAAATGAACATCCATAATTATTTTCCATATAGGATGAAATCCATTGGTGTTAATTATTCTTTACTAGGGATGTTATCCAGTAATACTATTCATATTTTTTCTTTATATGGGTTATGTTAAATTTAATGATGTTTATGAAACCTGTTTCTCTTGCATGCCTTGTACAGATATTAAAACTTTCTTTTTTTAATGGGTTATGCTTTGATTAATTGATTGTTAATCCTATACTTTTTTCCATAGCATAGGATTTGAAGTGATTTTTATAACACCCATAATATTTCATGGGTTATGATATGATGAATTTTTATGATCTTGCAGAACACATAAATATGGTTTTCATTATCTGATAGGTGGGACCTATATCTCCCTACAATGCATTGGGTAAATATTTATATCTCATGAGATAGACATGAATTGAATGGGGAGTGAAATCAATTCTGTAATAAAGGGATATAATAAGAAGTGAATTAGGTTTTGTAATATAGGGCTGGAATGGGAAGTGAACCCAATTTAGTAAAAGAAATTTTCCAAAATGATAGTCTTGGATGTGATCCTTGACTAATCTGGAAATGATTTTCTATGCTTATGTGTATGACATAAATTCCACGTCTTATGCTACCATGCATCTTGTTCTTTAATTCAATTTTGAATCATGCCTTATTAACTACCAAATCATAATACCATGACTCATAATTATGATCTTTGATGTATAGTTTATGGTATTAAAATGTTATTATTGTGTTATTATACCCTTATGTTAATGTTATACTGACGTATCTCCCATGTTTACCCATAGTGATCATATAATCTAACCCTATATAATATTACTTTCCCTAGTTTACGAAGATATTTATTATGTATGACGTGTCTAAGAAGGGTTATACTTATGAAGAATGCAGTGAGAGATGATGTATCTCACTTATGTTATAGTGTTTATAATTACTTGTTTCCAAATTCACTAAACTAATTGTTGTTTAGGAAAGGTTTTGTGTAATGTAATAAATATTCTATGAAAAAATGATGTAATGTATATGTACGAAAATACAATGCCTTTATAGTTTGGTACATTGTAAAGGTTTATTTAACATTTGGAAATTAGGAGGAGAACCATAGTGATATCCCTTCAGACATGTCTTGGGATAAGTTTAAGGATGATTCAATGTATAGGAAATTGTATTGGAATTTTTTTAAAGGATGGAGTGATTAGTTTGCATGAAATACATAAATTTCAAGATAATACAAGTGGAAGTGGATTTCGAACAAATGTATCGAGGGGAAACAACCCTGAAAACATTGTACTGATCTAGAACCAGTCATGAACTCATGCACGACAACATGAATTATTTCACACCTAGTTTGACTATCTAGGGGAATATGCTTTGGAAATTCTAAAACACCTTATGAACCATAATTAAGGATTTAAATAAAAGATTATGAATAACCTAGGATAAACTTATGGTTTCATATATTAAATAATGTGTCCTAATTTAGACATCCTATAAGTGATTTCCATGATTATTTGGTTTCCCAATATGATTATAGTTTCTCACTTTAAGATTTTTGGTTTCTTTCAATGGATAGAACCTAAATAAACCATCTTATTGTTGAGTTAAATGGAAAAATCATTGATTATTCTCCTAAGAATCCATATATTATGTGATCTATAATGAAAAATATTGTTTCTATGATCACACAACCTTTTTAAATCAATGAATTATGATGGAATTCCAAATGGAAAAAGGAGGTAATGATCTTTTGTTGAGTCCTTCATGAGAAAAATTATACCATCTTTTAATTGGTATTCTTATCGACTAGTTTTTGAAAAATGGATTATTACCAATAAAAAAGATATGTTATGTTCTCCAGAGTTCAGAATGTGAACAAGTGATTTTGGATGTATACTATTTATAAGGTGAACTACATCAATGGTGGAATCCTTTCAATAATATGAGGCAAAAATATGAAATTTAATACAAAGATTACAATGAGTTCAAGAAATTATTTTTCAATTATTACTTTCCCAGTATTCTTCATATGAGGATAAAGAAAGAGTTTCTTAATCTAAGGGAAAGGGATGATGAATATGTTTGTACCTATGAGGAAAATTTTATTGGACTTGCAGGGTATGCTTACCGTATTATCATCCAATCTAAAGTTAAGGTTGATCAATTATCCAGTGGATTAAAATGAAGTCTCTGAATGGAGTTATCCATAATACACATTAGTACCTATGAATATATTGTTTGATGTGAAATCAGGGTGAAATTAAAAGTTGAAGTTATGTTTCAATATCATGTTTTAGAAAAGAATATGAATATGGAGTTCAAAGGAAGATATCAATGTTAGTAACCAATTAAGATGATTGATAGAGGGAATATCATGTAATCACTATTTCAGACAAGGGGTGATATATTTATGTTGTTAAAGGTACAATTACCATCCACTCTACAACTGTAAATGTATTATTTGAATTTTGATCTACCCATTATTAAATTTCTAAATAATTTTATAAGTGTATCAATATGCCACCCAAATGATTAGATGTGGAATTATTAGTAAAATCCTTTAATGGTATGATAATTGAATCTAAAATCTATCATTCTTCATTAGTTGAAGATGGTATGAATATGATTCCAAAAAATATTTTCATTATTCCTATAGTTTAATTTGATGTCATATTAGGAATTGATTGAATTTATTTATATAAATCCCACATAAATTGTTGTGAAAGGGAAGGTACATTTGATATCCCAAACCTACCAATGATTTTATATCAATGTGATGATAAGTATGATTTTCTGATAGATATTCCATCTGTTTTTGGGTATTAATTCACATTTAGAAGGTGTGTTTATACTAGATAGTTGGGGAGAAACTTGAAAATAGTGATATGCTTATTGTTTGATAGTTTGTTGATGTCTTACAGAAGAGTTTACCATACTTCCACAAAAACATGAATTTGATTTATCAGTAGAACTCATACCCAGCGCTGCACTAATTTCCAAGACTCCCTATAAAATGGTCCCAACTGAGTTGTAAGAGTTTAAGAATAAAATCCAAAAAAACCTTGATAAGGGATTCATTTTTCCATGTGCGTCACCTTGGGGTGCACTTTTTAATTTTTTTTAGAAACAAAACTATTTCAATGAGACTATGAATTGATTATCGAGATATGTGAAAGATCTCAATTAAGAACAAGTATCATCTTCCCCATATTCATGACTTGTTTGATCAACTACATGTATCTTAATATATTTCCATGATTGAACATAATTCTAGACACCATCAATTGTTGGTCCAGAAGGAGGATATACCCAATATGATATTTCATGAAATGAATGGAAACTATGAATATATAGTGTTTCATTTTAGTCTTACTAATTCCCCTATTATCATCAAGGATTTAATGAATAGTGTCTTTAGATATTACCTTGATTAGTTTTTGGTAGTCTTAATAGATGATATCCTCATCTATTTAAATAAAAAGGAAGAGCATGAAGACCACTTAATAATTGTACCAAATACACTAAGGAAATATAATCTATATGAAAAAAATTTAATGTGTGAATTTTAGCTATAAAAGGTTTCTTTTTTGGGTCAAATAATATTAATAGAGGGTAAAGGATATTAGAGTCTCATGAATACCAAAACACTTAGATTCTTTAAACATCATTCCATGCTAAGTTTATCATGTTATTCATAATACTACATGGCAAGATAATTGTTTTTTATCATATGGTCTCTAAGTGGACAACCTTTTAATAATCCATAATTATTCAAATAATAATTATTTCAAAATATTGGAACGTTTTGAAATCCATATTATGTTCCTTTTCTTGACATGGATTCATTATTGTCTCTATAATATCATGTTATCTATTAACATCACACAATGTCATGGTAATTTTCTTCATGCCATAATGTGATTTAACTTGTCCTCCATTGATTGTTTCTATTCTGTCAGGTAATATTAAAATCATCACATGATGGGTTTTGGTATCATGAAATGGATTCAGGCTACATCACTATTCTTGAAATATTCAATATTCTTTAAAGATGAAGTTTCATTTCATGACTTGGCTTGATCAACCTTTCCTCAAACCTTTGACTGAATGAATGGAGATGTCATATTTTCTTGAGCTCATACAAAAATAGTCCAATGTCCGAAAGTTAAGGAAAATGAGACTATTTGAATACAGAAAGTGATGGATCTTTCAGAAGGAAGATAACACACAGATTTGATATAACTCATTCAAAAAGCCTCTTAAAATGAAGGAGGAATAGTAGTTATAGGAACTCATCCCACATCAGGAATCCCATAGGGCTTCCATCCAGTCTATAAGAAAATAAATTCCACATTTTTCTTCTAACTATAAATTATTGATACAAATCACACAATTCACACACCTCCACTGGATTTAGCCCTCCAGCATATCTAACCAACCTATTTGTGGTCATTATACAGAGTAACATCTACACTTCCAGGCATGTGATTAGGTAGGCCTTTAATATGTGTCTTCTGACACCTTATCTTCAATGAATACTTATTTGGAGAGCTCTCTTATAGGATTTGACCCTTGGGTCCCCAAACTATTGTTGGGGGATATCACTTATAGGATTTCGGTTGGCCCTTATTTTTTTGTGAGGCCAACTAAACATACCTAATTAATTACACCTATATAATAAATAATACATTTCCTTTATAAAATAATATTCTAGGAAAACTCATCATCAACTTCATAAAAATGTAAATAAAATTTTAATGGCCTCCTACTGTCACGACCTGTCCTAGTGGGACCTATGCCACAACTCCCCAAGATCTCCTCCAATAGGATAGGGGATGATGACTACCACCGAGTAGGAATTTCACTAACATAGGAGGCATTGCCTATGTACCTGTACACACACAAACATATCAAAGTCTATAAAACTATGAAGTGTAAAAAAACCACTAAGAAAAAAATGCATGCATACCACTATATCCCAACCAAAAGTGACAGAATGTAAGGAAATTATGGTAAATGGGGATAGAATACAATCCCACCAGAAAGAAGTTGGTAACCATAAGTCCAACCTATAAAAATAAGGTACTGGGACTATTGTCTATAGTTGTAGGAATACTCCTTGTCCAGTCTAATCTTACAGGGCACCAATTAGTGTGGGTTTTCCTAGGATGCCATCAAAAGATTTCTCATTTACACAAGGCATTACATGTGTATGAAAACCCCATAAAGGGGTGAGTATAACAATTCTCAGCAGGGAACCCCAAACCACAAATAAATAGACAAAGGAAAGTATAATTATCAATACATAGTATATGTCTACTGAACACATAACAAGCATATCTAGATATACTCAATCCATGACAAGCCATCTAGAGGTATGTTACAACTACTAAATACCAAAATTAGGAATTTATCTCGAAGATTCTACGAAGCACCCATCTTGGACAACACACTCCTGAGTCTGATAGCACTGATGGTGTCCATCTGAGAAGTACTATTGATCAGGAACCATCATGAGAGAGATAGATACACTGATAGATCTAATGATAATACAATACCATAAATGTGGACCACAACAAGGGCCATGGGGTGATAACAACAACTCCATTTGTTTTAACATTTTATGTAGAGGATCGAAACCTAGTGATGTTTGTCATGTAAATACCAAGGAATATAGCTGGAGAATAATGAATGAATAGAGGATCCTAGATTGGGACTATTTGAGGAGTCGAACAACTCTATACAGGAAGTCCACTAAAGGGATCATATTACTATGAGTAGGAAATGATTCGTACGTACCTTCAGGTAAGAGATAAAGGAACAAACCCTAACGAAACATATACATGATAAAGAGGACAAGAGAATCAATCAATTTAAAAATGGATACATGGTGTGTAATAGGGTCACACGCTATGACCTTTGACCCTGGGTACTGCTAGTGTACAAAGGGCCATGTCATTCAAAACTATGTTTTGAAGAATATAGGAACATAATGTGTAGAAGGAGTCACATGACGCGTCCTTCCATCCAGGGTCCACCCATGTACTGTGGTAGTGTTCTAGTCGATGGTGTCAACTTGTGTATATTTTCTTGTGTACTAGTAAATGGGGTGGTTTGTGTACTTGGTCCAGGACAAGTCGTGTGGTGGAGTACACACCGTTTAGGCTACCCATGTACTCCACCCCATGTCCATGTATCTCTCGAGATACACGCTGATTCTCTATGGAGAACCTATACATTGTGTGACTAGGGTTACATGCCATGTGATATTTATCTATTCCCCGAAACCCTATAAACCACTTAGTGGGGGACACACACTATGTAACCCTAGGTCACATACTGTGTTCATTGGGTTTTTTCAAAAAATCATGTAATTATTCTATACGCCACAACCGATCTCTCGGGTTCCGATTCTATGGTATGTTTACCTCAAAAGCCTATATATAGGTTTGTTTCATCACCCAAACAATGAATCAAGGAATTTTTAGCATTCAATTGGATCAGAAAAACATTTTAATTCATCCTAATTCAAACCAATTGAAGAATGGTTTCTTTCAATTTACTCTGATTCATCCGTCGTCATCACCGCCACACCTCTGTTAGGTCGTCCCAAGGTTATAAGTTCAATTTAAGATCATTTCACCATGAAACTAAGGTTTAATGACCATTCATTGAGAAACACGACGAAGAATGATGAACACACACAGAAAACAGGGGATAGATAGGCACATGGAACAAATCCAAGGAACCAAACTCGGTAGTTTTTCATTCCATCCTCAATCCATCCCTATAAGAATGATCGACAATCAAAATAAAAATCTCTATAATCAAACCATTTAAATACCATAGAGTATAACCCAACATGCACAGAATGATTTAACTACGGATCAACCTGTTTGTTGGTTCATCCACATCCATCGTTGAATTCATGAACATGGAAAGAAATAAAAAATAACACATCCTACATAGGAATTAGATCATTCTTTGTTGAAGATCGATTATCACTAGTGAGATCCAACAAGAACGATCTTCAATCCAAGTCTCTACCATCACCATCGAGAGAAATTCTCATGGTTTTCTCTCCATAGCCTCTAGGGAATTCCATTTTTATGATCCTTACCCTCTATCCCTACCTAAAGAATTACTTAAAAGAATAAGCATCTCTATGTTGAAAAAATAAAAAAAATAAAATAAATCTTCAATTTCTTTTATTCATTAAAATACCTAAAACTACGTTTCATATCTGACCAATGCTGGTCAATGTTAGTCCATTACTAAGGAAATGTTGCCTTTTTTAAAGCAATAGTGTCCTCATATTTCTGATATAGGCACCCATTTAGAATTTGTTCCAACTCTTTTAGGAAAAATATGCAATTTTTATATTTAATAGTTTAATAAATTTAAAAAATTTATTTCAGGAACACCAGGTCATAGTATTTCATGCCGTCTCAGCTCCTGGTCTCAAATATAATTCATATAATATTTAAAAATAATTCATAGAAAATATGAGACATTACATTCTCCCCACCTTGGGTCTTTGTATCCCTAAGAAGTCAAAAACAAGGCTACTAAAAAAGATAAAGGTATTGAGTTTGAATCTGAGCTTCATTCTCCCAAGTGATCTCTTTGAGATTCCTATTCTTCCACTAGACACACACCAATGCAGTCAATAACCCAATAAGTATCCTGTCATACCAAACCTTGATCTCAATTTGGTACATGAAAAAAGTCACTCAATCCTCAATGTCCATCTCCCCTAGTCAATGATGTGCGATGGTTCATGCACGTACCTCCTCAGATGCGAGATGTGGAGGAAATCATGTACCCAATATTACTATAGAGGTAGAGCTAAGTGTTACTCCACCTCTCAAACTCTACAAAATATTTGGAAAGGGCTGATAAGCCATAGAGATAACTGTCCACCCTTGACAAATCTTTGTAATCCACATTGAGGTGAAACCGGTTAGACTATATGGTCTCCTTCATTGAACTCCAAATGCTTCCACCATCTGTCATCATAAGACTTTTGGAATTTTGGGGCTTTCTTCATATTCCCATGATGACCTAAACCTTCTCTGTAGTAGCTCACACAAACTTTGGACCCATATGTTCTGAATCTCCTAAATCGGTCTTGCAAAGTGGTGACCTGCATGTTTTCCCTTACGTAGCCTTGAATAGTTCCATAGAAATGGTGGAATTGTAGATTTTTTTGTATGAGAACTCCACCAGTGGTATCCGATCCTCCCATATGTGGTTGAAGTGAAAAATTAAATCTCTAAACATGTCCCCTAGAACCTTAATAGTCCACTCCATTGGACCATACTTATATGGGTGAACCGCTGTGATCAAGGGTAAGGGGGTATGAAATTCCTCCTAAAATCCTTTCATAAACTAGTATTTAATACAAGAATAATGATCTGAAAAAATTGATGGATCTTCATGGGGTTAATCTATCTCATGCACATAGAGGTATCCCAATCACTCTACTGAAATCTTCCCTTAGATATCTAAACAGTGGGCTAACATGGTGAGTTGGTCAATGATCACACAGACGGAATGGTGTCTCCTGAACAAGCTTGGTAAAAAAACCATTAAGTCCATCAATATTCTATCCCACTTTAATTATGGAACCTCAAGGGGTTGAGCTAAACTCTCTAGAAACTGGTGCTCAGCCTTCACTTTCTAGCAAGTAAGGCATTGAAAAATGAACTTTTCCCTTTCTTTCTTCATTCATGGCCAAAAAAATTCATTTCGGAGGTCCAGGTATATTTTCTCCACACCTGGATGTACCACTAAAGGGGATGTATTTATCTCCCACATAACCTCCTCCCATAATTCCTCTAGTAAAACTATGTATCCTCTAAAAAGAAAGAATTTCTTTCCACCTTTTGAATATCCATCAAGAGTATGTCCTATGGACATATGATCATGTAGGATCTCGCAACTGGTATCCCCAAGATGTTCCTCCATGACTCTCTATAATAGTGGAGGGGTAAAAACCATCTATTGGAGGTAAGTTTCTCCATATTCATCCAAAAAGGATTATTGTAACGAGGTCAATTTTTTCAACACATCATTCAAAAACATTGAAGAAGATCTTCTATTGATAGAATTTTCCACTATTTTCTCCTTCCCAAGAGTATAGGCAATCTAAAATTCATAGTCCTAGAGGAACTCTATCCATAAACATTGTCTCAAATTCAGATCATTTTGAGAAAAGTTATACTTAAGACTCTTATCATTGGAGTAGATGATAAACCACTCACCCATCTAGTAGTGTTGCCACATCTTCATCATGAAGTCTAATGAAACATACTGAAGATCATGGGTAACAAAGTTCTTAACATGTGGCCTCAACTAGAGAGAAACATAAGAAATCACTACTTTCCTCTATATTAGGAAACAACCAAGCCTTGTTCCCAATGCATTGTAGAACAATATGTACTAGACACCATCCACTAGAAATCTCAATATCAGAGCACTCATCAGACTCTACCTAAACTATTGAAAATATTGATGGAAACTCTCTTCCACAAGAAAGGATACCCCTTTGGAGTAAAAGTTGTCATTAGTGTAGATTCCCTAGATAAATCAGGTATGAATCTTTGATATTACCATATTGGCTCAAGGAAAATCCTCACCTAAATAACACTCCTAGGTGGTTCTCATGATAACACCGCTTCAACCTTGGTTGGGTCCACTACCACTCAATCTGATAAGATGATGTGTCCTAGAATGTTGACCGCCTAAATCTAGAGTTACCACTTTGATAGTTTTCTATAAAGTTAGTGCTCTTAATTTATGTCCATAACTATCCTTAAGTATCTCACGTGATCCTACTCAGATGTTGTGTACACAAGGATATCAGCGATGAAGACTGTCGTGAACAAGTTTAATAAGGCTAAAATATCTAGTTCATGAGTCCCATGAACATTGATAGGGAATTAGTCACTCCAAAGTGAATCACCAAGTACTCAATGTTACCATAACAACATCTAAAGGTCATCTTCAGTATATCCTCATCCTGTACTCGTAGCTGGTGATAACCTGAACGAATGTCATACTTCGAGAACCATCATTACCATATCAAATGATCGATGATGCCATAAATCATCGTTAGTGGACTCTTAATCTTCACAGTTACTAAGTTCAAGAACTGGTAGTCCACACACAACCTCAAGCTCCCATATGGCTTTTTGGAAAAAAAATTATGAATGCCTTGGGTGAAACACTAGATCTCATGAAGCCCTTCCTCTTTATGTCCTCCAACTGCACCCACAGATCACAAAGCTCGGTGGGATCCATTTGATATGCTGGTGCATGTATCGTTGTCGTCCCATTGTGTAAATCAATGAAGAATTCAATATCATTATGGGTATGTAATCCTGTAACATCTTTAGGAAATACATCATCATACTCATACAATATTATAGGAAATAGGTAACTCATAACATTATCTACCATGAGGTTCATGCTAGCCGACTGAATGGGTAATTGGATTCACCCTCCTACATCCTGTGCTTCCAAGATTACCTTTTCACCGAAAAAGGAAAAACTCATTCCATCACTATGGAAAAACCACACTCTTCTCCTAAAATAGTCAATCTAAGCATGATTTATGGATAACCAATCCATACCAAGCATGACATTGTAAGGTCCCGGTGCTACCACCAATAATTTCCAACCAAAAATCATGCCTCCATGGGTTAGATAACACTATCAGCATAAGTGTGTGATCACTACAACTTCTCTAGTAGGTGTCTCCAATTACAAGGGTTGAGTCAACAATTCAACTAGAATCACTAGGTTTCAAACAAGATATGCAAGCCGAAATGAATGAATAACACCAGTGTCTATCAATATGGAATCTAATGTAAAAAAGTCAAAGATCATACCTTGAAAAATTCCTCAATCCCCTAGGTCATTTTCCTAGACCACATGCATCTTTCCCAGCCATTTTCCTCCACCTCCCTAAGCCTTTAATGGAGAACCTTGTGGTGGTTGTGGTAATAAGTTGAAACATCAAACACCTCCTACTTCACTCCTAGATTCTATGATACATCATATACCCTATGGATCTAACTTTTCCTATCACTATCTCTTCCTTAGTGGTACATCCATTTTCACCTTCCAAGTAGGACATCATTTCAGACAATCTTGAGGGAGATTCCCCCTTCCATAACATGAGTATTAACGCATCTCCCATGGATGACTAGACCCACCTTGTGAGCCCAAAACAACAGATCCTATATCCTGGGACCTCCTTCGGAAACATCTCCCATGTACAGTTCCCTAGGACCGATGTTGGATCACTTCTTCCAAGGACTCTGCACTTTCCTATCCACTGTTGACTACCACCAGATGGATCTTCTCATTCAAGAGGCTTTCAACCACCAAATCTCTCTAAATAACCCCATCACGAGTTGGAATGCACAGAGGGATAATGATGAATCATATGTATCTAAACAAACCTTTCTCAATGGTTCGAGCCCTAAATTATTGATACCTAACTATATCCATTGAGTTCCTAGAAAGGTTGGTAATCTTCGATGAATAATCAGCCACTATCATTCTACCCTATTGAAGTTGAATAAGCTTCTGTATGCACACAAATCTCAGTGTAAGTGGTGAGAAATAATGTCTAAAGAGGCACTCAAACTATATTCAAGAATGAGTCACCTCATCATGAGTTTGGATAGATAAACGCCAACATCATCTTGCTAATCCATGTATAAGGATCACTGCTAGGACCACCATATGATTTGTTAGTGTACTAACTATACGGAAAACTATGGTCACTTCTTGAAGCCATTACTCAGTCGCCTAAGGGTCAGTCTCCCCTCATATACTGAGGGGTATCTGTCTCTAATACTCATGAATTGTGCTCAGTATGTGATCATTGTCTTATGGTGCTACTGGTACCACATGATGGTCCATAGGTGGTAGTATATTGGGTGCACCACCTAGATGTAACATATGTGGAATTAGTCTATGTATCAAAGACTCATCATAGAGTGGCTCTTCCTTATAAACAAGTTTCTGAATCCTATCTGGTATGCATCTCAAATACATACTATAAGAAATGAAGATGTACCACTATCATTGAGTATATCAGGAGAGCTGACATAAGAAAGGAATAAAAACCATAACCCATTCATATATGATAGATGTACCATTATTTTCCCAGCAACCAGTATTCTAATTTTCTAAGTCCAAAAGAAGGTTTTCAATGTTTTGGTGTATGGATATATTGGTCGCCGACACCAAAATTAGATTTCCTAGATTTAAAGGCGAACTCGAAACACTTAAACACTATTTCCACAAACTAATCTCATAGAATCCAAGTCCTAAGTAGAGTCAACCACCTCTTATACCACTTTGTCATGACCCGTCCTAGTAGGGACCATGCCACCAATCCCCAACACCGCCTCTAATATGACAGGGGATGGTGACTAGCACCGTGTAAGAAAATCATTAACATGGGAGGCATTTCCTATGTACCTGTACACACACCCACACACACCTACACACACCAACACACATCTCCAAGCCCACAAAATTTGGAAGTGTAAAAAACCACTGAGAAAAAAATTCATGCATACAACTATATCCCAACCAAATAGAATGATAGAAAGTAATGGAAGTAAGGTAAACAAGTCTAGAATACAAGCCCACAAAAAATAATCCTACAACCCCAAGTCCAACCTTTAAAAAAAGGTACCAGGACTACTGTCTATAGCCGTAGGAACATACCTCCACTTTGCTGATGTAACAAGGCACTGTTTGGTCCTATTCTGGTTAGGACTCTTTTAAAAGGTCACCCGTCAGCACAAGAGATGACGCATGTGAGAAAACCCATACAAAGGTGAGTATAACAATACTCTATAGAACAACCCAAACCACAATGAAATACAAAAAGTAATGTATATTCATCTCTACATAGTATATTTATACAACACATAAAACAAGAATATTCAGATATAGTCAATCCTAGACACATATTATAGAGGTATGTCAGAACTACAAAATAACATTACTAGGGTTCTACTTAGTTACTCCACAATGCACTCATTTGGGAGAACATACTCTTGAGTCTGATTGCACTAATGACATCCATTCGAGAAGTACTGTTCATTACGAACCATCATGAGAGAGATACATTGATATATCTTAATAGAATATGATACCACATATGAGTATCATATCCAGGTCCATGTGGTGATACCAAAAACTCCAACTGGATTAAAATGATAATTAAATGATCAACACTCGATGAAGTTGGTCACATCAATAGGAAGGACTCTAACTAGGGAATGAATAATGAATAGAGAATCCTAATTGGGGCCACTTGGTTGATTCCAAAAACTCTATACTGGAATTCCCACTGAAGGTATCATAGTCCTATGAGTAGGAAATGATTCTTACCAAGCATCAGGGAAGCGATAAGGGAACAAATTCTAATGAAACTTGTCCATGATATGAAGGAAATGAAAATCCATCCATGTAGAAAGGGATACACATCATGTAGTTGGGTAAAACACTATGTCCCTCGAAATAGGGTACTACCATTACACAATGTCCTCTATCATTCCAAACTATGTCATGTAGAAGATGTGTACTCGACCTGTAGAAGGAGACACAGGTCATGTCCTTCCATCCGAGGTCCACCCATGTACTCTGGATGTGTTCCAGTACATGGTGTCAAGTCGTCTATCTTATAAAATTTAACAAAACATGGGTTAGTCTATGTACTTGGTCCAAGACAACATGTTTGGTGGAGTATATGTCGTATAGGTAACCTATGTACTCCCCCCTGTGTCTGTGTATCTCCCAAGATACATGCCGAGTCTTTGGGGAGTACCTACATAATGTTTTACCAGTGTCACATTTTGTGTTATATTTAAATATTCCCCAAAACCCTAGACACCACTCATTTGGGTCCACAAGCTGGGTAACCCATGGTCACATGCATTGTTCATTGGTTTTTTCTAGAAAGACGTGTTCTTCTTCAGCATGCAATGAATGATCTCCTAGGTTCTGATTCTAGGTTCCATTCTCCCCAAAACTCTGGATCTAGGATCATTCTATCAACCAAACACCAAATCATGGTGTTTTAGTATTTCAATTAGCTTTACTTTTTTTAAATTGATTCTAATGCAAACCACTTGAAGAATGGTTTCTTCCAATTTGCTCAGATTCATCCATTGTTGTTGCTGTTGCACCTCCATTACATCATCCCTAGGCTAGATCTTTAATTTTGGATCATTTTTTCATGAAACAAAGGAAAAATGACCATTAATTCATAATTTTAATAAAGAACAAAGAATACATGTAGAAAACGAGGGAGAGATAAGAACAAGGAACAAATCCAATGAAAGAAACTTGGCTTTTTTTCATTCTAGGATCGATCTGTTCCTATAAGAATGGTCAAAAATAAAAATAATAATCTCTATAATCAAACCCCTTAAATCCCATAGAGTATAACCCATCTCCCAAGGAATGATTGATCCATAGATCAACATGTTATTTGGTTGTTTCACGTTCATTTTGGAATTAAAGAATGCCGAAATAAATCTAAAATAACACATCATACATGGGAATTTCTTCATTCTTTATTGAATAACTATTTCTAATAGAGAGATCCATCAAAAGGTATCTTTAATCCATGTTTCTGGCATCACCATCAAGACAAATTCTCAAGGGTTTCTCTCCAAATCCTCTAGGGAGTTATAAGGTTAAGAAGATAACCCTGGATACCTTCCTAAAGGATTACATAAAAGAATAATCTTTGTTGTATCACTATGTTTATGAAACAATGAAAATAAAATAAAACTTCAATTTATTTTATTCATTAGAAATGCCTGAAATAACTTTTCACAGCTGACCCATGTCGGCCGATGTTAGGTCACGCCTAAAGTAATGTCACTATTCAGAACATAATGGTGCCCTCAGATTACTGATATGGGTACCCATTTAGAAGATATTCCACTTTTTCTGGAAAACTACCCATGGGTACTATTTAATTTTTTGATATTATTAAAACAATTATTTCAGGCACACTGGGCCTCATAATTTCACTTTGTATCAACTTCTAGCCTTGAATATAATCCATATAATAATTAAATGTAATCCATAGAAATTCCCGAACATTACAGATTCAAATACCCTTCATGTGATTACCTATATTTTTCATTGAAATATTATTATTCATATTGAAGTAAAAAATGTTTTACTGATGACACAATTCTTTGGAACTTATGATCACTTCAAAAAACCTCAGGGTTAAATATGATTGTTTCTTAAGCATGAAATCCAATGAAATCAACTGAATACCTAAAATATTTTCAAGAAAAATCACTTCATCCCAACTCACCAAACTGATTTTCACACTTCATTGAAAACAATGAAACCTAGTCTCACAAGGCATTAAATAGATAAATGAACATTTACTTCCCAAATAAAATACCATAGTTTTATGTTTACTATAATACTGAAATTATACCCAAAATTTTTGTGATATTATTAATAAATAATATTAATAACATAATCAAAAATCAATTAACAATTCCTCGGTTATCTATAGGGAAAAAACTAAAAAATTATATATTAGATTATTTATTTTAAGGAAGAAATGTCATAATGACCAGGACATCATTTACACTAGTCCAAGGCAATTCACCCTTATCTCCCAAGGGTTATTAATTCATGTATTGAGGCCTTTATGGATGTTATGGATTGTATCCCTACTGGTGGGTTTTACTTTTTATAATTATATATTATCATAATCCTTAAAAAATTTCCATAAATGGTTAAAAAATCCAAAAAAAATGACGATAATTTATTCAACAATAAATAATTTTTTATCCTCCAATGATATCACATGGCATTTATTTTTCATTCAAAAAATTTAATAACCCATAATTACCTAAAAATAGAAAATCATACAATTCTTAATGGTTATCCATTCCTATTAAAATTATTTCCATAAAAATTAAATGGGAATTATTTCTCAAATAAAATTTTAACATGATGAACATAAGGATTTCATATACTTCAAACATCTACAAAAACACAATAAATGTCTCCTAATGTACTCCCATCCTTAAAAGGGTATTAATTCATTTAATCTTATGATCATTATAAATTCTACCATAACTGTTGAATCCCTTATATATATATATATCTTACCCATTTATTGTTCCTAATAATACATTGACCAAGATTTATGATCTTATTCAATAGTATTTCATTCCTATAAAAAATAAGAATCATGTCATAAGACTCAATGATGCCAAAACATAATATATGAAACAATTCATGCCTTTTATATATAATTTTTATTTTTTAAAAAAATTTCATTAATGGTATTAAATAATTCTAAATAGAAATCATTAAAGTCCTACTAATTCCATTCATTTTTCTGCCACCAAGGACATCGATTTGAATAATGATCATAATTCCCATGTATAAAATATTCAATTGATGCCTCTAAAAAACATCATTCCCCTTTATTAAGATAACTAAATGCTTCCTTTTTTTCCTTTTTATATTATTCCATTATGTTCTCCTTTACCAAATATAAAATATAATCCCATTCATTTAAGACATTTTTCCACCTTCTCAACACACAGGTCATTGAATGATCATTATTACTTGAACATCCAAGGGGTTTCATTTCGATCATATTGGATGCATTAGAAAATTCAATTTTCATCAAGTTTCTAATCATTAATCCTATTATCTCATTAAGAAAAACCACATTAGTTCTCACTAAAAATATCATTTCTGTTGGTTTCCTTTTCATAAAACCACCAAATTTTCCTTCACATCCATTATTAATTTTTTTCCTGATAGATTCAACAATTTACTCTAACAAAATAGGTTAGTGCGAGCATAAAAATAAATTCATAATAAACAATAATTTGGGGAGGATAACACTAATATTTCCTTATTCATGGTATCTCAAACTATTTTGATTTACCAATAATAACTAGGATTAACACTGACATACTAGTCATTATGGCTACATAATACTTGTAAATTATGATCAAATAACATCATAACCTCTAAGATTACCTAAAAGATACTCTGATTCTATCTGTAAGGACATATCCATAACCATCATATAATCTAATTTTTCATAGTAATGATCACTTTATTTCATTTCAATAGATATTTTAGATTTATAATTATAGATAATTGGGTCATAACTCTTAAAAAAACCCATAAATTAAAAGGTGAAATATAAAGACCCAGAATTTCCATGAATTTTTTTAAATAAATTGGAATTTTATGAGTCCGTGAAAATTTAAGGCACCTGATTCCAAAGCCCGGAGTTCCCAGAATGAATTTCTGATTTTTTTTTTCGGGTACGTTCAGTAAACGTGCAAGAAGGTTTTTCTAACTTTTGAAACGGTGCTCGGAATTGAAATCCGAGGGCAGCGTTGAACATGTAGTGCCAGTTTTCTCCTAAAGAGACATTCACCTCGACGGTAGTTGGTCGAAGGTGGAAGTTAGTTTGTGGGTTTTTCATGAATGAATAAAATAAAAATAAATTTGTGTATCTTTTATTTTTATTTTATTTGTTAAAACCTCCTTGTGGAAGTTGAGAAGTGGGGACCACCAAACCTTAACATCCAATGAAAGGTTATGGTGGTGGGGACCACCTGAGACTAACATCCCATGAGAGGTTATGGTTGTGGGGACCACCCGAGGCCTAAACCATTCAAATCCCTCCTTAAATGAGGGAGAGCCTCTTCAACGCCTCTAATATTAATTGTGCCAACCCTCCCCCATAATAATTAAGCCAACACAACACTTTAATTGTGACAAACTATGAGACTGATTAAACCAATTAGAATTTTATTCCAAACAACATAATAGATCACATAATCTATTATTTTGGGGCTACCATTTCATTTTGGTGGAATTGGGAGAGGAGGAAATTTTGGATAAAAGCTCTCCAACAAAGAACGCCTCTCCTTCGATGATTTCTTCTCCAAACTCTGTCGAAGGATCTCCAATGACCCATGAACCGGCAATTGAAGAAAACGATGATTACACCAACGTCCATCTTTTTCGAACAATTCGTCTTCTTCATTGCAACCTTGTCAACATCATCAAGCGAACGAGGTAGGATTTTATTTGCGTGTGAATATTTTTCCCATATTCTAACCTTGGTTTCTTTTGTAGTTTGGGAATGAAATAGTGCAGGAGGTTGTGAAGCTTGACGTTCTTATTTCATATTCCTGTTGAGCCATATGCTTCCACCCTAACGCGAAGGGTATGGGCCAAAAAACATGGCCCTACCCTTTCGAAAATCTTGTAGTGTTCTTCGTGATGGAGGAGGATGGAAACCATCCATGGTTGGGGCATGAGAACGGTGGCCCGCACCACCGCCGATCACGACAAAGGTGATGGAACAATGGTGCTGACCTACGGCTGTTTTCACCGCCCCGCGGCCTCTACACCGCCCCGCGGCTGGACCGCCACCCCACGGCAGGACCGCCACCCCTCACGGTCGGACCGCCACCCCGTGACCAGACTGCCTCCCCACGCGGCCAGACTGCCGCCCCGCGCGTCCGGACCGCTGCCCCGCATTGTCGGACCGCTACCCAGTGGCCGCGCCGCCACCCCACTACCGCACCGCCTCCCCACCGCCGGAACACCACCCCGCGGTCGCGGCCGCACCACCCCCCGCGGCTACACCGCTGCCCCACGGCTGCCCCGCCACCCTGTGGCCGCACTGCCACCCTGAGGCTGAACTATCATCCCCAGCCAAGCCTCCCCACGGCCTCGCGCCCTCGCGACACTCTTTGTGGCCCCGCAGCCACTAGTGGCCCTTTGTAGCCCCTCGCGGACTATCGGGCAGACCCAGCGGGCCGGTCCAAACCCAACGGGCCGGGCTGCACTACGGGCCAGGCCAGGTCAGGCCGGGTCGGTCTAACTGGGCCTTTGAGTATACCCCATAGGAGTTTTGGATTAAGATGGGGAACGACCAGGTTGGATCGAGCATGAATCCAACAGGGCCCCTGAGACTAAAAGGCTAACAACTCACAGACCAGGCGTCCGATTGACGAACCATCTATTGCATTGAGACTCATATGATTTGGCAGACCATTGAGAAACTTCTTTGTGGGACTTCATAGAATTTGGAGTATTGACTAGTAGCGTGTGGAGGGGATCCTCTTGGGGATGAGTGAGAATAGTGTGGGAACCCAGTGGCTGGCTGAGACTTGACGACTGCTGACTTTTTTGACTTGGAGTGACTTGAAAAGGCCAGTAGGGAGAACCTTGGTGACACAACAGACCCACGTTGGGGAGTGCCTTGGTGACATGGCAGACCCACGATACTCAATAGGAGGATTACCTTAGCATTCCATGAGGGGGAGCACCTTCGTGAATTGGCAGAACCATTACGGGGAGCGCCTAGGTGACGTGGCAGACCCATGGTACTCGATAGGAGGTGTACCTCAGTAGTCCAAGGTTAGTGGGAAGCGTCTCTGTGTGCCGCGGCAGGCCCACTGTACTCAATAAAGGATGAGTTTTCTAGAAGCTAAGGTGTTCGACGTTGTGACTGGGCATGCTACTTGGTACTACCCCTAGAATAAATCTGTTTGTGAGCTGAGTCAGTGCCTCTGTGTTTTCCTTATGATTGAGATGTATTACTTGATAACATAGGTATATGTATGAGAATATACCTATGTAGGTTTATCTATTGATTTCATACTTTTTTGTTTATCCTTGGTGGATTTTGTGAGACCTTGACAATCTTGAGGTCCCTCCTGAGTATCATTATACTCAGTCCTGCACAGGCTATTCCATCACATTGTTGTGTTTGGTGTAGACGACAGACATCGCTGACTGAGGATGTGAGTGGTAGTACTGGATGGTGCCCAGATGTGGACCGTACGACATGTTGATACACAGAGGAGATAGATGAATGTTTTGTGATGAGGAGGTGATATGTACCTATACATCCGCTAGGATCCTCATAGGACAACCCATCTGCTAACTTTCCCTTTTCTTCAATTGTATTGTATCACAGTTGTCCTTTCACTTACCTGTTGGGCTTGTATTCTGACCCCTTTTACTTTCAGCAATCTTTTGTTATACATTTTGACTTGGTGATTCGTATCCAATTGTGTCCTCAGTTGTGTGTTTATAGGTTATAAAGGAAATTCCTTCCCATTTATAGGGAATTGCACCTTTGGTGCTAGTCTCTATCCCCTAGCCTATGGAAGGCGGGCTTGGGGTAGTCACAGAACATGCCCCGGGGGATGGGTCATTACAAATTGGTATTAGAGGAATCAGTTCTACTGAAGAACTAGGACTCTGATCTTTTCTATAAAGCAATAGTGTTAAGGGTAATGAGTGCAGTTTTCAGTTCATGGAGTCCAGTGTTGGTGCGGCGGCCGACGTATACATACACCAGGATCCTGACTTCTGACATCCGACTCAGTACTCAAAAACAGTGATTGCATGCGTGTTTCCAAGAGTTTTCTTTTCTATCTCTTGAGTTATCTCACCTGGTATAACTTATTAACTGTGTAACACCTATTTCCTTTCAGGATTCCACCACAGAGACAACCATCATGGGTTATAAGAGTTGTACACACTGATATCCCACTGATCGATGAGGTCTCGGTGTAGGGCCCTCTTCTAGTAGAGGCACCAACGGTACCATTACCCATTGGGCCACCAATGCCACCAGCCACAACAACAGATAGTGCATGCTGCATGAGCGCATTGCACGATTTCCAGCACCAGAGGCCACCCAAGTTCAGGGGAGAGACAGACCCATAGATAGTTGAGGATTGGTTGGAGGCTATGGAGAGAGTATTCTGACTAGTTGGGACACCAACCGATCTCATGGCGATCTTTACTTCCAGCCTTCTACAAGAAGTAGTTGGCAGATGGTGGAGTTTCATGCTCCAGGTTCACAATGAGGTGGCACTTCTCTGGGCAGACTTCGAGAGCCTGTTTCAGGAAGAGTTTGTTCTAGCGACTCTTCGCGCAGTGCACATATAGGAGCTTCTTCATCTACAGCAGGGAAACATGACTGTAGCTCAGTAATCAGCGAGGTTCACTGACCTATCACACTACTCCACTAATATGGTGGGGGAACCATTTGTCAAGCCCTTAACCTTTGAGCAGGGGCTCAGGTGCATGATTTGGGCTTCGATGATCTAAATTATCATCCTAACGCAAGTGGGGATGTTAGAGAGAGCCCTCTTGGTAGAGTGTTTCCTTGCTGAGCAGTCACCAGCAGTGAGAACAACCACCAGTCATCACTTAGAAAAGTCTTCTGCAGTTGGTAGTAGACAAACATCACAAAGGCCCATGGGGACTAGACCTATAGTTGGATGACTGCATGACTCAGGATCGGTTGTGCGGGGAACCCGAGGCGGATCCAGTAATACCAGGAGCGGGCAGTGTTTCTCATGTGGTGGGTAGGGTCACATGGATCGTGACTATCCTTCCCATCATTGGGATGATTAGCAGACTATCAAGGGATACCCCAGGCAGAGACATAGGTTAGATCGAGGTGGTATGCAGGGAGAAGGCATATGTGGCAGAGGAGTTGGTCGTGCAGCTGGCGGTGGGTGACGATTTGAGATATTACCTCCACCACCAGCATGAGGTCCACTCCAACCGTAGGGAGCAGGTGGACAGGGGAGAGCTAATCTCTAGGAAACTGAGGCCTACAATCATGATGCTTTGTAGACGATACAAGGTACAATATGTGTCTACTCCACCTTAGCTTCAGTACTTATAGACACAGGTGCCAATCATTCTTTACTACCACTGCCCTTGTTTGAAGCTCGAAGATTTCAACATAGCTGTTGACTAGATCCTTACTACTATATACTTCTACGATAGAGGATTGGACGATTACACACTAGTGCCGGTAGTGTGATATTACTCTTGGAAGCAAGATCTTTGGCTGAAATATCCTAGTAGCGGCGTCGAGGCTTTACGCCATCATCTTGGGTATAGACTGGTTATCTACATTCCATGCATAGATTGACTGTATTAGGAACAAAGTGTGGTGAGTCTGAATGGATGAGACCATGTCTACCTTCACCAGAAATGAGGGAACCTATGTATTGCAGGATGGATTTATCAAGAGGAGGATGAGGCTGATTACTGATTAGTTGGCTAGCCTTACCCTCAGAGCTGTTGATGTGGAGAGTCCGAGATATCTTGTAGTGGTGGACCAGTATGCGGATGTATTCTCTGAGGATGTTCTGGGTCTACCTCCTCGCAGGGAGGTGGAATTTTACATTGACTTGTACCCCAAGACGACACCGATATCTACACCAGCATATCGGATGGCTCCTGTGGAGCTTCGTGAGTTTCAGGTATAGCTAGAGGACTTATAGGGGAAGGGATTCATTTGGCCTAGTGTTTCTCCTTGGACGGACCTGATTCTATTCACCAAGAAGGCGGATGGGAGATTGAGACATTGTGTCTATTATTGGCACCTGTACCAGGTGATCATGAAGAACAAGTACCCACTCGTGAGGATTTACGACCTCTTTGATCAGCTGAAGGAAGCAAGATGGTTCTCGAAGATAGACCTCAGATCAGGCTATCACCTGCTCAGAGTGCAAGACAAGGTTGTGCAGAAGACGACCTTCAGATGTTGGTATGATAATTATGAGCTATTGGTTATTCCATTTGGTGTAACCAATGCTCCAAAATTATTCACGGGACTCATGAATTGGATATTCCTTACATTCCTTGATTGCTTTGTTGTAGTCTTCATTGATGACATTCTGATCTACTCGGCTGTTGAGGAGGAGCATGCCTATTATTTATGGGTAGTACTAGATACACTCTAAGAGCACCAGATTTATGGTAAGAACTCAAAGTTCCAGTTCTTGATCCGAGAGGTTCACCTCCTTGGACATGCCATATTTTTGGCTGGTGTTGCAGTGGATCCAGTGAAGATTGAGGTGGTACATGCTTGGGAGCCGCCTAGGAGTGTGACGGAGGTATGAAGTTTCCTGAGATTGGCTGGATAAAACCGGAGGTTTGTGCCAAACTTCTCAAGTGTTTTAGCACCACTATCAGCCTTGAAGAAGAGGGGGAAACCCTTAATTTGGTCGAAGAAATGCCAGTGTATTTTCAGGACATGAGGTAGAGGCTAACTAGTTCCCCCATCTTGAGGATTCTAGAGGAGGGTGTAGGGTACGTAGTCTAATACGACGCATCAAGGACCAGAATCAGATGTGTCCTGATGCAGGAGCATGAAATGATCACATATGGTTCTTGACAGCTGAGAATACACGAGCAAAACTTTTCTACCCATGACCTGGAATTAGATGCAATGGTCTTCACCTTGAAAATGTGGTGACACTATTTGATTGGAGAGCGCTTTATAATGTACTATGATCACAAGAGTCTCAGGTATATCTTCTCTCAGAAGGAACTGAACTTAAGAAAATGATATTTTCTTGAGTACCTCAATGACTATTAATTAGAGATATTTTATAATCTTGGGAAGGGAAATGTTGTTGCAGATGCACTCAGCAAGAGATCTGGTATACAGTTCCTAGGCGAGGCGACGAAGCAGCTGGCTGCTTTACAGATATCCTTTGTGGATAGAAATGGAACAACTTTTCTTTAGTCTCTTACAATCATTCTCCCACTCCTTCAGTGAGTCCGGGAGGCACATTGTGGGGATGCTAATTGCGATACACGACGTGCTCAGATATCCACTAGATAGGCACCTGATGGATTTTCTAAAGGTGGGGATCACATCATCCTCTTCAGAGGACGTACCATGGTACCAGTGTCACTTCTGGAGGAATTGTTGAGGGAGCTACACACTTCCCCTCTAACGGTACATCCAGGAGTGGTGAAGATGTACCAGGATCATCGATGACAACACTGGTGGCTGGGAATGAAGAAAGCAATAGCAGAGTTTGTTTCTTGGTGACCCACTTGTTAGCAAGTGAAGGCATAACATCAGGTACCAGAAGACTTGGTTTAGACTTTGGAGGTCCGAGAGTGGAAGTGGGATGGGATATCCATGGAATTCGTGACAGGACTTCCACATACATCCAGAGTTCATGATTTTATCTGGGTGATCGTCGATTAACTCACCAAGTCGGCCCACTTCCTAACGATCCAAGAGAAGGGTTCAGTAGACAGTTTGGGACACCATTATGAGTAAGAGATTGTGCGGCTACATGGAGTGCCTTCAATGATTGTCTCTAATCGTGATTCATGTTTTACATCCCTGCTATCGAAGGGTTGTAGGAGGATTTTGGGATGCAACTTCGTTTGAGTACTGCCTTCCATCCTCAGACAGATGGCATGACTGAATGGATCATTCAGACCCTCAAGGACATGTTGTGTGCTTGTGTCCTTGACTTCGGTCATAGTTGGGAGGATCACATTCCTTTAGTGGTGTTTGCATACAACAATAGATATGACTCCACCATTGAGATGACACCTTTCGAGGTGTTATTTGGGAGACCTTGCAGATCACCTTTGGGCTAGAATGACCCCGGGGAGTCAGCACTAGTGGGACCAGAGATGGTACGGGCTACCATATTGAATGTGTAGATCATCCATGAGCAGATGAAGAATGCACAAAGTAGGCATAATCCTTATGCCGATAGGAGATAGAGACCTATGGATTTAGAGGATGGTGACCACAGCTTTTTATGGGTCTCACCTCAACGGGGTTTGCAGAGATTTGGCTGAGGCTGCAAGTTATCTCTGAGGTTTATCAGACCTTTTCAGGTCCTCAGTAGAGTTGGCGAGGTAGCTTACCGCTCAGATCTTCCACCTCTATTTTACCGGGTGCATGACGTCTTCCACGTATCCTAGCTAAGGAGATACATGAATGACCCTTCTCACATCGTTGAACATGGAGAGCTGGACGTCGATGATGGGGCGACGTTTACGGAGGTTCCAATAGAGATTGAGGATCATCAGGAGAGGGTCTTTCATGGACAGTTGATACCTATGGTACGCATTTTCTGGAAACATGGGAACCTCCAAGAGATCACATGGGAGCGGGAGGCATAGATGCATGCTCAGTACCCCCACATGTTACCTATTTTGAGTTTTGGCTTACTGGGACGTAGAGCCCTAAGGTGGGTAGAATGTAAAGACCCAAAATTTCCATGGTTTTTTTAAATAAATGGTAATTTTACGAGTCCGTGAAAATTGACGGCATGTGATTTCGAGGCCCGGAGTACCTAGAATGAATTTTTGAACTTCTTTTCAGGTACGTTCAGTAAACGTGCGAGAGGGTTTTTCTAACATTTGAATCGCTGCTCATAATGGAAATTCGAGGGCACTGTTGAACTCGCAAAACTAGTTTTCTCTTAAAGAGTCATTCACCTAGACGATAGTTGGTCGAGGATGGAAGTTAGTTTTTGGGTTTTTTGTGAATGAATAAGATAAAAATAATGTTGTGTAGCATTTATTTTTATTTTGTTTGTTAAGACCTCCTTGTTGAAGTTGAGAAGTAGGGACCACCAGTCCTTAACCACCCATGAGAGGTTATGGTGGTGGGTACCACCCGAGGCCTAAACCTCTCAACTCCCTTATTAAATATGGGAGAGCCTCTTCAACTCCTCCAATATTAATTGTGCCAAACATCCTCCACAATAATTAATCCTACACACCACTTTAATTATGAAAACCTATGAGATTAATTAACCCAATTTTAATTTTATGCCAAAAAACATAATAGATCACATAATTCATTATTTTGGGGATACCATTTCATTTTGGTGGAATTGGGAGAGGAGGATCTTTATGAGAAAATATCTCCAATGAAGAATGCATCTCCTTTGACGATTTCATCTCCAAACTTGGTCGAAAGATCTCCAACGACGCCCAAAAAAACAATAGAGGAAAATGCCAATAACAAAGACATACATCTTTTCCCAATGATTCGTCCTCTTCCTTGAATCCTCATCAACGTCAGCAAGCGAATGAGGTAGGGTTTTATTTGCGTGTGATTATTTTTCCCATATTCTTACCTTGGTTTATTTTGCAGTTTGGGAATGAAATGTTGCAAGAGGTTGTAAAGTTGATGATATTATTTTATGTTCTTGTTGAGTTATATGCTATCAACCTAAAACATAGGGTACAGGCCGAACCAACATGGAACGAACCTTCCGTAAATCATATGGTGTTCTTCACGACTATGGAGGACAGTAACCATCCATTTTTGGGGAACGAAAATGGAAGTCGACACCACCGCCGGCCGCGACGAAGGCAAAGATGCAATGGTGCTGCCCTGTGGCCACCGAAACCGACCCGTTGCCTCCACACTGCCCCACTATCAGACCGCCCCCTGTGCAGTCGGACACCCCCCCCCCCCCCCCCCGCGTTGTCAGACCTCCACCCCGCGGCAGGATCACCGCCCTGCACCGCCGGACCTCCACCCCACGGACAGATCGTCGCCCTGCGACCCAACCGCCACCCCACACGACCGAATTTCCTCATGTGGCTGAACCACCTTACATGGTCAGACCACCGCCCCGTGGCCCGACCACCGCCCTGCTACCCCGCGGCCGGAACGTCATACCCAGCCAAGCTTCCCCACGACCTCGCTCCCTCGCAGCACTGTCCATGTCGTCCCGACCACCCATGGCCCTTTATGGCCCCTCGCAGCCTATAGGGCCAGAACTAGTGGCCCGGGCTGAACCAAACAAGCTGGGTCACACTGTGGGCCAAGCCAGACCCAACGGGTCGGGTCGGTCCGACTGGGTCGGACCAGAACCGGGCCCACTATGAGCCATTTACTTTATTTTGGCCATAACATTGGCACAAGACTTCTGTTTTTCGAACCATCAGTGGCGCTAGAAATCATGGAGCGAGACAGTACCTTTGAGTATAGCCCACTTGAGTTTTGGATTAAGATAGGGAACAGACTGGTTGGATTGAGCATGAATCCAACTGGGCCCCAGTTACTAAAAGGATAATAACTCATAGACTGGGCATCCGATTAACGCGTCGTTTGTTGTGTTGAGACCCCCATGACGTGTCAGACCATTAAGATACTTCTTCAAGAGACATCGTGGTAGTTGGAGTATCGACCAGTAGATTTTCAAGCGGATCATCTCGAAGACGAGCGAGCATAGTGCGGGAACTCAGTGGCTAGCTGAGACTTGACGACTGATGACCGTTTCGACTCAGAGTGACTTGATAGGCCCAGTGGGGAGCACCTTGGTGACACGGCAGACCCATGGTGGGGAGCGCATTGTTGACGTTGTAGACCCATGATACACGATAGGATGAGTATCTCAGCTATCCGCGAGGTGGAGCGCCTTGGTGACGCGACAAACCCACGGTACTCGACAGGAGGAGTACCTCAGCAGTCCAAGGTTAGTGGGAAGTGCCTATGTGTGATGCGGCATGCCCAATGTACTCGATAGAGGAGGAGTTCTCCACCAGTTGAGGTGTTCGACCTTTTGACTGGGAATGTTACTTGATACTACCCCTAGAGTAAATCCTATTGTGGGTTGAGTCAGTACCTCTGTGTTTTCCTCATGATTGATATGGATTACTTGATAACATTGGTATATGTATGGCTATATACCAATATAAGGTTATCTATTGATTTCATTCTTTGTGGTCTATCCTTGGTTGATTTTGTGAGACCTTTAGGGCCTCGGGGTCCCTAATGAGTATCGTTATACTCACCCCTGCAAGGGCTATGCCCACACTTCATTCTGTTTGGTGCAGATGACGGACGACGATGACTGAGGATGTGCGTACCAGGATTGGACGGTGCCCAGTGGTGGACCATACAATGTGTTGATACGCGGAGGATATGGACAAACATGGAGTGTTGAGGAAATGATCTATACCAATCCTTTAGGTAGGATCCTCAGAGGACGACCCAACAACTGAATTTCCCTTTTCTTCAGTTGTATTGTATCACAATTGTACTTGTACGTTCCTTTTGGGCTTGTATTCCAGCCCCTTTTATATTCCGCACACTTTTGTTATACAGTTTTACTTGGTTATTCATATCCAGCTGTGTGCTCAATTGTGTGCGTTTATCAGTTATAAAGGCAATGCCTTCCTAGTTATAGGGAATTACGCCTTTGGTGCTAGTCGCCAGCCCCTGGCCAATGGAAGACGAGCTTAGGGTAGTCATGACACTGGCCTCGGGGGATGGTTTGTGACATGAACAATTATACTTAGTGTAAATATTACTTAAAATCTAAAAGTTTTAATATAAAACATTTTGTTTTTGTTTTTGAAAATTAATCATGACTTAAAAACTTGTTTCTTATTTTCCTTTAACCATTCTTAAACACTGTGAAATACATTCTGAAAACATGGGATGAAAAAAAAATTATAGTAAGGAATATAATTTAAAGAATACCATAGGTCCAATTTAAAATAAGACAACCCAAAAAATTCTTAAATACAAACCTTATTACCCTAGAGGTTATAATAATTACCTTAATACAAATAATATTTTACATTACTTTTGAAATAAATTATTTATCTAAAAACTCAGAAGAATGAACATAAAATTTATATCGGCAACACATGACATAATTTTTCTTGTCACTATTATAATAGGAAAAACCAGTACGGTCAACTTCCATCTCTAACGTACCCAATGCATTGGAGGGATATCACAAACCTACTCGTCCTTGGTTAATAATTGAACCACATATCCAATGGTTAATAATATAACAAAAATACTTGGTTTATAAAAAACTAATCATCCTTATAAGAAATTTTTGATTACTATAATATAAATAAAATTCATAGGGCTTTCATTTCGTCATAAAACTCATTGAAACACCAATTATTTCTTTCAAAACATGATTTTACCCAAGGTAAAGAAACATATTTCATAAAATCTTTTCAATTTTAACATTAATAATAAAAATAAATAAAAAGTATTATATCACTAGATCATATTTTAAGTAAAGAATAATATAAATCAAGTTTTTTTACCAAGATGAATAGAAATTCCACTAAAATAACATTAAATCATTATTGAGGAAACTAACATTTCCCTTTTAAAATAACTTATTAAAAAATGTTCAATTATGAAGGGAAAAAATATTCACAAACAAACATGTACACTTGTAAATTAAACTTCAATGAAAATATTATTCATGATTTTTGGAAAATCAATTTATGATGTATATGTTAAAAAACATTTATTTCATAATATTGAAAAAATGTTAAAAAAAATACATTGTTCTAAAAATAAAAAGAAAATTCCTTTTAAACCATTTAAAAAAATAAAACATGGGTTAAAATTGAATTAAAAATCATAGGATAATATTAAAAACATTCTTTAAACATTTTTAGTAATTTATGGATATAAAAGAAAACGAAAATTTTAATTAAATATTTGAAAGTTAATTGTTAAAAGTACCTTACCTTGAGTTTGACTCATCATGTACATTAACTATTATCCTTAATAATAATGATATGTTAATTGTTTACTCTTTTAATAAATTTTTCCTGTGTATTATTTTTTAAATTTTATATATTTCATTTTGATATTTATTAAGTTAATCAATTAAATTAACATCTCACATTTCGATAAAATTCAATTCATAATTCCAAAATGAATTAGGTTTGTTGACTTTCGTCAAAGTGTTAATTAGTACACTATATGTATAATAATAAACACGAATTAATTATCACATTAATACATCATTTATTCTTATAAATAAAGCTATTAAATATTTTTATTAAAAATTACCTTTGTTAAAATCATTGTGACAGTAGGTCATACATATGCTTGAGTAACTATTCTGTTTTTCAATGATCATTATGGTAGGAAAGAAAATTAATCATTTTAATTACATATTTAAAATAATAACATAAATACCATATTATTTTTTTAAATAAACTTATATATATAATCCATGTGATGTGGGGATGAGAAATGAATCACATCTCTAAGTGGAGGTGGTACTCCACACGTATTCACAAACAACATTATCATTTTTTAGTGAATAAAATTGTTTGAAGGTAAATGGTATATAATATTTTTATAATTATAAACAATTCATTAATATCACATATAAAAATTAATTCCATCATTGTAACCAGTCCCGAGGGATGGTCATTAGAAAAAAATTACATCACTTTGCACGGAGGTTGTCCACCATACACACAAATGATGAATTCCACTCCCACTTGATAGAGGTTAGAGATAGATATAGGTTATTAAATTAAAATAATAACATCAAATTATATAAAGGATTCTCATAATTTGTATTATATTATATTTTAAGTGTGTTTGATGGAGTAATAATAATAAATAAAAGTATAACATGTGGTTAAAAAATATATCAATTCTTTGGAATGACTCATTTGATTAACAGATCAATTCCTGTATGTTTTGTATTATTCCAAAAAAAATACCTCCAGAATGAGGTTTGATATTATAGGATGGTATCTAGGAAGGTATTTTAAAAAAAATGGTTCTTTTAGTATGATCTAATGAGAATAAGAGTTTCCCTTTTATAAGAGAGGGGAGGGGCACTCTTGGTATTTCAAATAATATTATACATTCATTTTTTTACTTCCAAATTCATCCAAACTGATTTATTTCAAATATATAATGAGTATGTGTTTATATAAATACATATAATAAATACTATACATGTTTTCACTATGTTTTACAAATATTATTTATTTAAACCCTTGTTAACCCCTTTCACAGTAATCATAACAACATAGTTTTTTTGCTCATTGAGGATTAAGAAAGTTGCTATAAATTGAAAAATAGAACATAAATAGACTTTTTATGATATTATAAACCATATATTAATAACTATAAAATATAGATGATTTTTTGGAATTTTATTCCATTTAATGATATATTATTTGTTATTAAATATAGCTAATCTCAATTTCTTGAACTATTAATTAAATTTATTTAAATAAAATCATGAGAATAACTAAAATTTTAAAAAATTAATACATATCTATTATTTCAGTTTCTAATATAAAATTAGTTTCTCCATTCAATTTTTTCAAGTTATAATAGTATTAATATTTTTAATGTTATTTATTTGATTTTTTACATTAATTGAATAAATACGACGTCAGCATTGTGTCAGAATTAAAGGTAATTATATAATCACAAAAAATTAAAAATAAATTATCACAATTAATATAAATATTTTATATTTATAATAAATATTTATAACAAAACTTATATTCTATTTTCCCCATGTAAACAATATTATAGTTATGAAAAACAAGATTGTGATATTTTTTAATTTTCTTGATATAAAATACACCCAAGATCAAAATAACATAAAAATTGATTAAAAAGCCATATATTCTACGTTTTCTTGATTATGGATTACCTATATTCAAAAAATAAAATTTAGTCTAGTATTAGGGTAATTATATTGTCCCTATGATTTTATATTTAACATTAATTACGAGATTTACCCATCATTGTTGTAAAACAATTACTCAACTTACTATTAATTTTGTCCAAAATATATGTGAAATTGTTTAATAAATTTGGATACACTGATTATAACTATGGAATCTATTTTTTAAAATTCTATAACACACATGATGTATGGTTTAATATTAAACTATATTTGATTAATGTAGGAAAACAGTTTTTCTAGGAAATGTCTTTTTTATGAATACAATGTTTTTATACTAAATTAAACCATAAAATTAATCTAAAAAAGAATAATTTTATTATTTTCAATAAAATTGATATATTTAATTTTTTTTTTAAAAACCAAAAAATAATTTTAATTTTTAAATACTATAAAATAAAATACAATTTTAAAAAATATATATATTTTTCATAATTCATTGAAAAATAGATATTTTAAGAAAATTATCTGAAATTAATCTTAATATAATTTTTAAATTTTGAATTTAAAATTGAAATTTTTATTTTAAAATACATTTCCCCAAATTTCCTGAAATTAATTAAACTATTTACTTATAAAAGCATGAAACCCCATTTTAGAAGAATTTTTTATGGTATAAAATTAACATAATAAATTATAGTTAGTATTTAAATAAAATTAATTAAAATATTATCAATTAATAGGATTATAATACATTTTATAATGTTGTTTATACTATTCATTATCTCTAATTTAATGGGTGGGTTATAATGGCCACATTTAAACAATAACATTTTTTTTTGATGATCAATGTTTCATATATTGTACACTATTAAAGATAAACCTTCCTTTTAAAATTTACGTATATTACATTTAAACACATATGAATTAAGTAGAACATGATGATATAGATTTATATTACAATACAATTTTAATTAGAATTGATTATTAATTAATTTCTATTGGGGAAATTATATGATCCTTTTCGAAAAAATCCCTTTTATTTTATTCCCCAATGGTTATTTCTAGAAAATACATACATTCCATCAATTTTTCCCACATTGAGCACTCAAGAGACTGAAAGAATGATTTTATGGAAAAACAACTATGATTTACTATTCAATCGAGAATCATTTTTCACCATGTCTATATTTTCATTAAAATATTTCAATAATGTTTATAATACACTCTTATAAATTATTAGATTTATTTTTACCCATGAGTCACCATTTACAAAAAATTAAAAGGAATATTCTTGTCATTTTCTAAAAGGGACACAATATTAATTTTTACAAATGTGTGAATGGAATTTTTTCTTTTAACATTTGTTGAAAGAACAAAATTTACCACAATCATGACCACTTAATTATTTAATGATTCAATCATAACTTTGAAATGTTATATTAAGATAAAAAATATTTTAAAAATATTTTTTTTAATTTATAGTTTTTAAAAATTAAATTTTAATGTGAAAATGGTTACTTTCATAAATAACATTTTAATTATCATTTATTGGAATTTATATTCATCAATTACAATAACCCTTGATTACACTTTTTAACTATTATGGATTTGATCCAAGGATATAATCCTTATTTTTTAGATGGTTTCTAATTATGTTGAGAAAATGTTTATGAAACCAATTACTCTTCCAGGGGTTATGATATGATGATTTGATAAATGTTTGTGAAACACATTTATTTTTTATGGGTTCTTCCTTGAATTTTTTTATGAAACCCATTTCTTCAACATGGATTATGATATGATTTATATTCTTATGGAACATATATGCATGTTTTTCATTATGTAATATATTTGATTATAATTATATATAATTCCAATACATTTGGTAAATAGGGATGTATCATGATCTATAATATGAATGGTTAAGTTTTAAAATGTTATACTCCTGACTTCATACCCTTATGATCATGTTATGTTTAATTGATAAATGATATCTCTATTATTTATCCACACTGAGTATCAGAGTTCATCCATTATTAGGTTTCTTTTTCTCATGTTATGAAGAAAGGTATTTTATAAGATATGGTTAACTAGTGGGATATTTATGAAGAAAATAGTGGGTGAGGACTTAGTTTACTCATGTTTTAGTTGTTGATGTATTCAAGATTACAAATACACTAGACCTATTGGATTATTAATAGGATCTTTATGTAATGTAGTGAATATTCATCTTATAAAATGTTATATATATATATACAAAATGAATGGGTAACTACAAAACAACTCTATGGAATAATATAAAAAGGAAATAAAACTGTCCTATAATAAATGTGTAAATTAATCATATACACAGAAATGTCACCAATCAAATAAACAAAATAAAAGCTAATGTTGAAACACAACAACTTCAAATCCTGAGTTATAAATGTCTGTCACAGTACATTAAGACATCCCTGAATCAAAATTATTTTATATACATCATGTTATTATACATGTATACTTAGTTTTTTAATACCAATGTCACCCATGCTCAACAAAAAATGAAATGAAAACAAATGTGCTTATGAGAAAACAACAGAACCAAGGGCACCTAAAACAAGTCAACTTTTTAGTATCATCCTCACCGAGGAATAACAAAAAAATAACACAATCCATGTATAATAACCTAATATGAAGAATATATATAAAGTGTACCCCACACTGCTTTCCCACCAAGGTTCTGCTCTCACACCCTAACCTCATACGTCCTGGTGTCCCCATCTATTTTGGGCAACACCACATAAAATCATATAAACTTTGTTGATTCATGGAAAAAACACACATAACATCCCACCTGGATACACATGTGTTGTCACATCACATTTCATCCCCATGTAGACACCTAGGTCATCACATAACATCAAATCCCCCCCCCCCCAAAGTCACCTATGCCACCACATCAGTTCAAAACCAATAATAAAATAATAGATTATCAAGAACATGAAGGACATAAACCGTATCCCTCATACAACCATGCCTAAAACCCATAATAATCCATCTCATCAACTCATCAAAAATCAATAAAGTGAACTTTTGACTTTAGGACATCAGAGACCATGCATTTAATCACTGTCTGGAAGAGAGCCCAGGAAAGAGTGGGTAACCAGACATCTATCCAAACCATCAGGATAATGGAGAAAAATACCCCCCCCCATATATATATATATATATATATATATGTTTCATCAAATGTACCTCAATGTGGTGGTGTTCATATATAAATCACCAAAAAATACATGGTATATATATAGCCACATACAATCCTAACCTATGGGTTCACAAAGAAAAACACTAAATGACTAGTAACAACACCACCCAAAATCACAAAAATTCCACCTTTTCAACCAACAATATATGAACACCACAATAAAAAAATAACAATATACATTTCACCGGAATTTTAAATTAAATATACTTTCATGATTTCACATTACCAACCAATTTCATTCAATAACCCATTATTTTCATATTTTCATCCTATATATTTCATATTAGACATCATACTTATTTATCCACTCATCCCATATTAACCCATTCATTAATTAACCATTTGTCTCATTCCCTTACAATTAATTCATAACCAATTAATTATGAACTACATGGGAAAAAACCATGTCTCTACATTACATAACACAAACAGTCAAGAATCCTTTCCACAAATTTATTAAGAAAAAACCCCACATGCCCACTATTAGACAACCATAACCAAATTCCAAAATATAACCACTTACGCATCACAAATTCCACATACCACATATTCTCTAAATAACATCACTAACCCATTAAAAAACCACACATCGCAATACATTAACACATTCACACATAAATTATTAGAATTAGAAAAGGGGATTTTTTTTCAATTCACTTCATTATTTCAATGGAATTACAAAACAACCCCAAGTTTATAAGGATAAATAAATGGATAAATCCTACCTCTTGATACACTAGATGATAAATGAAGGATAATATACCTTAAAGGTATATTTTTTATTCAATTCAGAATATTGGAATTATATGGAAGAACCCTTGGGAACCACAACATATAAGAACACCTTGATAAACCTAAACTCAACAACCATATAATTCAACCATAAAACCACACTAAAACCTAATATTTACCTTTATAAAACGTCCACAAACAATACAATAGGGTGAAACATGGAAAATAATTAGTGGGACTCTCCTAAGCCACCACAAATTGATCCTATAAGGTTGAGGTGGAAAGATATTGGAATGGAGATGAAATAGCTTCAAATGACTCACTTGGGTCACCCATGAAATGAGAGAACCACTAGAATGGTGATCATGTATGAGGATATTGAGGAATGTTAACTAGGATTACAAAACATATGACCATGGTAGAATCTATGTGATCAAAATGCATAACTACTTGAAAAAGTATACTATAATATAGTTGGGAGGACCAGACTGTACAAAAGAGGGTCAAACTAGCTTTTGAGATTCATGGCTATTCACCCATCATAGATCCTATAAAAAAGTGTGCTACCTTGGTGTGTCCCAAAATACTATTCCATAGACCCCCAAACTCTTGGAAGAGGTTATTCCATTTTTAACACTGATACACTATAGCACCCACCCCACTCACTCAGCATAAGGATCTATGCTGTATAACTCCTCGCAGATGGATTTTCCCACGACAACATATCCCCCACTCTCCAACATCTTTGGACATCCCCATACAACCCAGCCACATGAATTCCCATAAAGTAATGGTCTATAATGATGGAGAAATTATATAAAATATGTATAAAAAAATTATTTCTCTTAAAAATAAGAAAACCTAGAAATGGAGATATGGAATCTCTAGAAAACCAACCCTTGAGATGCCTCTCAAGGATCTCATTACAACCAAAAGACACTAACCCCACCAACCATGCATACTAAACATAACCATGAAAATTCATAAAATTCCCCTCCTAACCGCAGCACCACACTATTATACATCATCTAAAAACCACCACCTTTAAAAAAACCACATTTATAAGCATCTCATACAAAAACAATCTCAGACCAATGATCACCACCACCATAACACAATAATCCCCCAACACATAAACAAGGAGTTACATCATCTACAGTATGATGGTGTCTTCTTTGGGCCATAATGAGTCACACACATGGTTTTAATAATTTCGTATCATTTCACATATTGATTAGGAAACCGGGTTTCCCTAAAAAAATGAATGATGTTTTAAAATATACATCACATTAATGAAAAAATATATCTCATAAGTGAAAATATTTGAAAAATTACATCAATAAGAAAAGAAAATCATGGAAAATCATGATAAGGTAAAACCATTTTAGGGATATGGGCTTGTATCTATGTCTTTTTCTCCAATGAAATCTCCTCTAAGAAATTATGCCTCAAAAAAATTAACCAAATTAAATATTTCCATTATATACCATTTTAACAATGATATTGGATCTCCAATGGTCCCTCCATGACCACTATGTCATCCTTGGTATCCATCACTCCCTATATAATGACTTGGATGTCATTACGAAGATACTAAAGAAGAATAGATATTAAGAAGACAATGTAAACCTAGTCTAGTCAAGGATTGTGGGATGGACTATAATACACTTCACAAAAATTCCGAAACATCTCAAATGGCCCAAAAAAATGGGGTGAAAGAATACACCCCATTCCAATCCTACGCTTCCTATATTGAAGGGAAACCTTTAAGAAACATGGTATATATACTCAAACTACAAGTTAATCCTCCTATGATCGATATATGAATTTTTTAGAGTTGTTTTTCTCTCATCCTACCAAAAAAAACTAGAACATTCATTATCATGATCTCCACCATATCAGAACCATGATCCAATGACTCCCCAACCTCAACTCATCATAACGTACAATGACATGACTTCCTATAAAAAGCTTAAAATTGTCCATGAATATGGATGAGTGGTTGATTCTATTATATGAAAATTCATTAAAATCAACATATTTTTTCAAATATATTCCAATGTTAAAGAAACATGGATGAAGAATTTCTTCTAGGTTTGGGATAGTCTACTCTATTTTCTTGTCCGTCTAATGGTGGAAGGAAGTGTTGTGGTGTAAATATGGGAAAAAGCATCCTGAAATCCCCTCCACACTATCAAGGAAATTTTTTTATCCTAATATGATACAATGGATATCATAAAAACATGAACTTTAACCACCTCATCCACACACCATATTGTCAAAACATACAAAAATCATGAGTAACTAATTTCTAGGAAGTGAGCTGATTTCATCAACTGATCAATGTTTACACAGATACTATCACAAAATCACTATATTTGGGGTAACCTTATAATGAAATCTCTTGATATTGAATCCCATTTCTAGTTTATAATGTCTAAGGGCCACAATAAACCACTTGGATCATGGTGATCTGCCTTTACAAACTGGGAAACCTAGGACTGAGCTACGAACTCTATCACAACTCATTCTATCATGGGCAAACATAACTATGTATGTAATCCATTGTACACCATGTAATCCCTTGGGTGTATGAATTAATTTTAGATATTAATATAATGAAGTAATAACATAGGCATCACAAATAGATCAATCATCCTCCCATAAAAGAATATGTACTTCTGACCATTATCTAACCATCCTTCTAGTGTATCACCACAGAAAACTTGACCATCAATCCCCTACTCCTTTAAGTCATCCCCACAAGACTCATCTATATTATTCATAATATAATATGTCACTATTATCTAAACCAAGAAACATCCACTATCTACTACCATTACATCTGAGTAATGGGAATACAACTCCTCTATCCCTCTCCAAACATAACCCGACAACCAAACAACAACCATCTAAAAATTCCGACTCAAACCACCAGCCAAAACAATCCATTTTCATAAGGTTTAGAAGATAATGAATTCATAATCATAAAGAAACTACATACAACTCATTTTACACAGATTGATAAGACACTAATCAAAGATATTCCTCAATCTTCTGTGATTTATAAAAACCAGAAATCACTCTCCATGGAGGTAAGGTCACCACAAATTCTATGTAAAAACAACCTATGCAAGCTCCATATTATGAGTGGCATAATTATTCTCTTGAGTATGTAACATCAAATACCCATAAAAATAATTTTCTTATGTTCAATCAAGACACATCCCAGGACCAGACATGATGTTTCAAAAAAACACATCAATTGTTACCATTTTCTCTAGAAATTGGAGCATCAGATCACTAATAAATTTCCTCTTCCTATAATTGTAAAATTAATTATGCTTACTAGTCTTGATAAAATCACAGTCTTTGGTTCCAATTATTTCAATGGGTCTTCAATCCATGATAATCCAGTAAAGACCATGTTAAAATATCCCACAAGACCATGTTAGCTATGAAATTTCCCCACATTCATGGGTACTTCCTAAGAAACATCTACCTAGACCATCTATGAGTTAATGGAAAAATAATCAGGAGACACGACCTAGCCATCAAAAAGCACCCATCATGTAAACATCTTAAAAATGTAAAACATTCCATAAATCAGGTGACATCTATGAACCTATAAGATAGCTCTGATAATGTTGACATGATGCCCCTATGACTTTGAGTAGAATAATGAATCATTGATGAAAATAAAAAAGAATTGTTCTATGGACTAATAAAATATCGATTTCATGATCACTATGAACATAAAAGGTTCATTTATATCATCGAATGACATAACCAGAAATGTAAAGTTCCTATTCCTACATCTAAATGCAGGATTCAGGATATAACCCTCCTTCACTATTAATTGGTGATACATAGACAAGAGATCAATATTATAAAACTCACTCAACCATATTAGTTACTATAAATAGTAATTTTTCCATGTATGTGGGTAAAGATTCTTTATTGTCACTTGTTTAAACCTATAATATTCTATACACCACCTCATACAATCATTAACCTTATTTTAAAACACCCATAAAACTCCCCACAATGACACACTATGATAGTTGAAACCCTCTTATATTAGATCATCAATACGAATCCTCAACTCCCACAACATAGGAGGTTCCACCCAATAAGGATCCATTGAAATCGGAGAATTATTGGGCTATAGTTATATCCTCAGCTCAATATCATGTTGATCAAGTAGTGTCACAAATACATAATGGGAAAACATATAGAAACATAATAAAAACACTAGGGGAAACTTCTATCCATGTTTTCACTAATTACAAAAAATACTCTACCAAAATATTTAGAATGAATCCACACATCTGCTGGACAACTGAAAAATATTCTAACCAATGAAAACGGCACGTTGTCCACAACATATGAGAACATAAATCTACATCAAAAATCTTTTGAAAACAACCCAAAAATAATACACCCAATAGATACTAAATATTACATTTTATATCTTAATCTATATTATTAAAATATTCCCAAGGGAATGATGTGGCCACATCAATAGTATACACCCCCACACACATCAGTCAATATTTTCTTTCCTTTAGATGGTGAAAAAGTCATTATGGGAAATGGAAGAATATATATAATAATTGTAGGAGAATAGGCTAGAGAAATTTAAAAAAACGAATGATGATATCCAAAATAAAACCAGCCCCAAAAAATAATAGATGACATGTTAATAATTCCTTGAAATACCTCTATCCACTCTTACACTATCATCCCACTATATACAACTATCAATGCCAAGATACTCCACCTATCTAATAATGGACACCTCTATAGTTATTATATGTTCTAGGTACTTTAATTTGAATAAAATCTTGAGGAATATATATTCATATTCTATATTCTCTTGGTTGGGAATAATCCTGCTATCCCTGCTAATAAAACAGTCTCACTGGAAGCTATTGTTGAGGCTGACACTGAACCTGTCCAACTCAACTACACAATGTTCAATGAAACATAGGAAACTAACCTTGAAAATGTCCATGATCCATAGATATAAAAAATATCCTGAATCCCATAGGAAATCCAGAAAACCCCATCCCTATAAGGATGAATGGGAAGATGGTGTCTTCGACTACCCAGTAGTTGAAAACATAAAGGCCATGGTGCATGAGACCTACAATTGGAAACATTACTCTTGGATGAACCCTGATGGTTCCCCACACATGGTAATCCTCTTCATGAGAGAATATTTTTGATCACCTCTACCATCTTATATACATCTAGATACATCGATTACATAAAGGGAGTAAATGCTTACTGGATAGAGGGACATAGATCCTCCTCAAGACACCACACTCAGGAAACCATATTAGGAAATAGATTCAGTGAATGAAAATTGGTTCGTTAAACATGATCCCATGATGAAATCTAAAAATACCCCTAACATAAAATAGACCATCTCCTACCTCCTCACTCCCTTCATGGTTGATGAGATTAAATCCACTCACAAGTCCTTCTGAAATTCAACCAACAAAACATCTGTATCATTCCACTCAACATGATAGAAAATCCACCACTGATGCAAAGCTCCACGCATATGAAAAACTAATAGTTGAATCCAATAATTGTCCAACACTCAAATCAATATGAAAGTGACATATAAATCCTTCATCCATATCTCTAACTCAAGATCTAAAATTATTTCTCTCGTACTCCCCCAAACCCCCCTTCAAGAAGGAGGAATGAGTGTTTTAAAAGATCAGACTCATCAAATAGAACAACCCAATAATGATAAATAAAATAATAATTATTAAACTTAATTTCCTAAACTAAATGTGGATGATGACTAGAATTCATAGGTTATTGGGAAATGAATTCTCTCTAATCATAATAGTATATAATTTATTTATGATTTATCTAATTAATTTTAAATTTTTCAAGACTACCCAATAAAAACACGGAAAAAAGTCATCCTAATACATCTAAATATCCTAGGACTATATCTTATATGTTGTTCCACTTTATAAGGATTTTATGTTGGCTTAGAATACTTGTGTCAGATCACGGGCCCCCTTAAAAATCCCATGTCGTTATTAGTCTTCCTTGTCCAATGTCATCCACTAAGATGAACTGACACTATAACTTTACAAACCCATGAAATTTTCATTGTGTCGAACTCTAAACTATATCCAATATGTCAAACATACCAATGATAATAAAATTTCATCATCCTACTCCTACATAAGTACCCCTATATGGATGAAAATAAAGGAAGATAGATAAATAACCTCAAGTCTCACCCCCAATAGGCCTTAGATGGAAATTAGAACCGAGGGTATGAATGAACTCAAAATGGGGATTACAACCCTCAATAATAATATTATTGTGAGATAGGAAAAATAAACCCCAAAAAATTGATTAAATAATATAAAAATGAAACCAATATCATCCCATAATGGATATATAAAGTAATCCAATAAATAGCAATGTCACCAAATAAATACCCAAAAAAAATATATGTCTAGGACAAAAAAATTGTCAAATATTTATAAATTATCTACTATTGAATTCTATGTAGTATAAATAAATCAAAAAAATAGTTTTTATATTCGTAGGGTGAGCATACAAGTATACATTGTAGGGCCAGACCAAACTCTCTAGTGTAACTTTGAAAAGAGAATACTAATGAGCCTATGTGAAAAAAGAAAAACCAATAGAACCTAAAAAGGTCTATTATATAATATCATCCTCAAGAAGGAATTATCCTAGAATAACATGATCCATGTATAATAACATTATATAATTAATATCAATAATGGTTACCCGCGTTGCTTTCCCATTGGGGTGCTACACTCACATCCCAACACTGTACATCATAATACTCACATATCTTCCTTATAAAATCACATCACATCACATCTTATCCCACCCAAAAACACATAGGAAATCACATAACATAAAATACCACCTGTAGGAACCTAGGTCATCACATAACATCACATATTACCCGAAGAAACATGGGCTACCAAATCTTATCACAACCCCCCTAAAGACACTTGGGCTACCTCATCACATCACTGCCATAACCAGAATAACAAGTTATCATGAATATGAAAAAAAATAAACCCCATTACCACCTCCTAAAATTCATGGCCTCCACCATAATCCATCTCATCACCTCATAAAACACCACTATAGTTAACTTTTTACTTCAAGCTATAAAAACTTTTGCATGTAGTCATATACAGGGAAAGAGATCAGTAAAGGGTAGGTATCCATACATCCATCATCACTATCAGGGTGTTGGGTAAAACACCACCATATATATAAGGGTTTCAAAACATGGTGATCTATTTGGGTGGGATACGTATTGAAATCACAAGGAATACATGGTACATATATATATATATATATATATCCATAAAAAACGCCAATAAATGGGTTTGCAACAAAAGAACAGACTAGATCACAACATCACCACCTAACCTCACAACACTGCCTATCTCACTTCCACCAATAAATGAAAAACACCACACAATAATCCATTGGACACATTTTATCATCTTACATAAATAGATCCTTTTCTATATTTAACATTAACAATGAATTTCATTAATTAATCACATTCATTTAATATTTCCTTCCCATTAATTTCATATTAAATATCATCCATATTTAACCACACAATAGATTTATTCTGTTAAATCAACAACCATTCAACCCCTAAGAGTACCAATAATTATTACCAAATAATATATAATACTACCTACAAAATATTATATCAAAAATCCACATAATAAAAACATCCCATCATCATCATCCTCATATTGTTAAGCCTTCAAACCCCACATAACCTCTATTTGACGACCACAACCACATTCCATGTAATGAACCGAACATAAACTTGTATTGTTATTATTATTTCATAATAATAAATAAAATCCTTTTCCCAAATATGAATTAGGTATATAGTTTTAAGTAATTAGAAGAAACACATATATAGTTAACCTAGACATTATAAGTGGACACTTCTACTTATAATCAATTTTTTCAACCAAAGGAAAAAATTTTAAAATAAAATAGGGTTTATTTTAATAACACATCATAAAAAATATAATCCTAACATGTTATTTGTAATTAATAGTCTTAAATCCCTTTGAAATTTTTTTTAAAACATGGGATGATAGCAAAAATCTCAGTAAGGAACATAAATATATAAAATCATTATTCTGCTGAAAACATGAAATCCCATTAAAATCGATTTCATAAAAACACATTAGAAAGAATAAAAAATAAAATAGGTACCATGGAAAATCATTACAATATAACTATTAAAATCACCCTTACATATAGAATAACCATATAGTCAACTTCCGTCTCTAGTGTACCGAATGCATTAGAGAGCTATAAGGGGGCTTACCCTTCATATAAGCTACATCAGGCTTACTTGTTTTTTATGAGCTATAATGGAGATCAAAGATTTTTATAAGATATATTACAAACAACCATGGGCTATAATAGGGATAAGACCTTTTTATATAATGGAACATGACTAGATAATGAAATAAAACCTTGAAAACTCTTTTAAACCCACGATAAAACTACTTTTACATATCAAAATACCATTTTCTTATAAAAACCACTTTTAAAATATGAAAACTGCGAATGTAAAAATGAAATCATTTTAATATAAAATAAATATAAACACTTAGAAAGAAAAAATAAAGTAATAAAACATCATTAAATGGATAGAATCCACTGATACCATATAATTTAGAAGAAAATTCCTTTTGTATATTGGAATAATTGATGATAAAGAAACAGTAAAATGGGTTTTTAAAAGAAAGTCCCTTAAATAAAACCTCAAAAGATATCTTTAGGAATAAATTTAAGAGAAACTTGAAAATAAAATTTTTAAAAAATTCACATACATATAGATTAATTCAAAAAAAAATTAAAAACAGGGACATGAAAGTGGTAGATTTAGAAGAATAAATCTTCAAAACATTTAAAATTATGTTTTAGTTATGTGGTCACTTACCTTAAGTCCAAATAGTCACATAAAATCATTATCATAACTAATAATAAATCTAGTTTAATTATTTAAATCCATGAAAACCTTTTCAAATTTAAATATTATTTTTATTTAACTTATTATAATGTTCTAACAATTATATAATTATTTAAGTTCATGTCAGACATTTTGACGTTATTCGTTACTGAAGTCCAAAATGATGTTGGTATGATATCTATAGTTAATTTTTTATTACTCTATCATACCATGAATAATATTAATGACAATGTAATAAATTTTATACATAAATTATACTTTTAAATCTATCCATTACAAATGGATTTGAAAAATGAGCTACGTTACAATCTTGATGATAGTATATTGTATGTACACATGAGTAAAATTTCCATTTTTCAATGTTCATTATGGGAAGAAGGTGTGTATTATTTTTTATTTCCAAAATGATAATAATATAATATTAATAATTTAAATATAATTAAAAATATCATTAATGTGTTGTGGGTATGAAAAACTAATCACATCGTTTCATGGAGGTGATTGATCACATATACATACAAACAACATTGTCATTTTCATGTGCATGGAAATGTAAGAATGTAAATGATATATTATTATTAAATAATGTGAAATATTTCATAAATATCATATATATAAATTAATTTAATCATTATATCCAATATTTATATATGATGATGGAAGATTAATTATGTTGGTTTGTGAGGTTGTATTCCACTGTACACACGAACGATTAATTATTTTCCAATTTGATGCAAGTCGATGTTGATTTAGGTGATTATTTTAACATAATGATATAAAATTATATCGAGGATACTATAGTTATTATTTCACCATGGTTTTGGAATATTTTCAGGATGTTTAAGAAGAAATAATATGCTAGCACTTAATTTAAAAAGATACCTCTTTTCCGGGCCGATATCCTTTGATTTTTACCTTAACACATATTAGAAGGGAGTTATAACTAAAATATGAACTATGTAATGTGATAGGGATTATAAGAAAGGATTTAAGAATAAATTTTATTAAACCAAATAGGTTTTTATTTGTTTTTGAATGAGGAGAATGGGTTCCCATTTATAGTAGAGGAGAGGGGAACTCTTGGAATTCTAAAAAATATTATATTATTATAAATTAATTTTATATTTAAAATGGATCCAAACTAATTTATTTATATCATAAGATGATTTTAGGTAAAAATAACTTAATAAAATTAAAATTATATTCTATTTTTTCTATTTTTAAAAAATTATCATTATATTTTTATCCTTATTTGACCTCTTTATTTGATAGTGTGATGTCATTTAATTTTCAAATTTTAGGGTTAATATAATTACTATAAATTTTGAAAAGGCCAATAAATGAGTCATTGATGATATTTTATGACTTATAAAAATAGTTTTAATTAATTTTCTGTTTTTATGAATTTTATATTATTTAATAAAATATAATTTATTTTAAAAAATCATTAATATCAATTTTGACATTATTCATTACATGAATTTTTAAAAATATCATAACAACGTGATATCTTTGAAAAAACTCTAATAAAATACCAATAACATATAATATTAAATAATAAAATTTATTTATGACATCAGTGATATTAAATTATATTTATTTTAATATTTATAATATCATTTATTTGATTCTTCAATTAATTGAGGAATTTCTACATCACTATTATGTCACCATTTAGTGGATTTATTTTATCACTAAAAATTATAAATAAACTTACATGATGTAGATAAATATTTTATATTTCTAAATACTATTTATAGTCAAACATTCCACTTATATGACCCAATATTACAAATATTTCTCATGCTAAAAACAAAAGTATGAAAAAATTGACTTTCTTTTGAATATAATATTATGAAGGTTATATTCTCATCCAAATTTCCATAAATGGTCTCATAACCTTAAATTAAATTCTCAGGGATGAAAAATACCCATAAATTAAAATTAGGACCATATTTAGGGTATTTTATAAAAATATATAATATTATTTTTACCCTTAATAACATGATTTACCCTTAAATATGGAAACAAAAAAATATTACGGAAGTTACTATACATAATTTATTAAAATAAAAGTGACCTATTTATTAAATTTTTATCTTATGATTCCAAATATTGAATCAATTTTTTAAAATTCAACACAAATAATTGGAAAAAAATTAATTTAAAATTAGTCTCATTTAAGGATCAGGAAAACATGTTTTTAAAGTACAAATGTTCAAATGGATGAAAAGCATTTAAATAAAAATTAAATGTGAAATTGATTCCAATGAACATAATTAGATTAAATAATAACATATTTATCTAAATATAATTTAGAACCAATATGAAATACAACATAACAATATAAATAAAGCAAAATAAAAATCTTTTCCTAATTTAATTAAAATATTTTTTGACTATTCATCTTAAAATGAATCTTTATTGGAAAATACCAAAAATTCAACAAAAAATTTTTGATAAAAAAATTTAAAATAATTGGATTGTTTTTTCAAATATAATTTATAGAAACATAAAAAACTATATTTAAAGTAAGTGTTCCATAAAAAAGGCTAAACATGATTTTTTAGAAAAATACTTCTTTTTTTATAATTATATTTATTCTTATATTAGGTATTGAAAACAAATAAGAGGAACATTAAAAATTAGATTGAATATTATATATATAAATTTAGTTAATAGAATAAAAAAGAGTGATTTTCTTATTTATTGGTATAAAACACACTTGTTTACATTTAAATAGTTTTGAAGGGAAATATTTTCTTTTATTCGTAATTAATTAATCACAAAATAATTAATAATATATAAAAATCTAAACTATATTCTCATAATTGAGTTAATTAATTTCCTTCCCACCATTCTAATTGATCTATTATAATGTTATCATTTAAATAATAAAATTTATTTGTTCATTTAAGCTCGATGTGGGGTATCATGTATGATATCAAACATAGTATTTGTTTTTATTTTTTAAAAAGTCTTGGGGTGTTACATTCTCCCAACATTAATAATTTTTTTCTGTGTAATTTCAACTTCAGATTGAAAAGGGAAACCTAGAAATGGAATAGAAATGTAACTCTCAAATACAAATAAAGAGTTATATAAAACTTGATATTTGGAGTTATAACCCCAAAAAATGATAAATATGTGATGGGTCAAAGGAACATTGATAAAATTAAATATATAATGTTTTTACAAGAACATTTTCATAGAGTTGAATAATTATTTTACTGCATGGATTAAGAACATAAGCAAATTACATACTTGAAATCAATAGTTTCATCTTTTAATAAATTTCCACTTCAAACCCATAATTTTTTTTCCAAATGATGAGTAATCAAGATATTTTTTTCATGCATGAAGCACTTGAATCAAATTATAAAGAATAAAATAATCCGTAAAAGATTAATTCACTATTTCTCTTGTCTTTAAAATTATCCAAAACCAAAATTTTTAGGACAAGATAGGCTAATTTTCCAAACACAATAAACTGTTATTTGTTAAAAAACAATTTTACATCCAAAATTCAACAGTAATACCCAATGTTCGACATAGACCATTCAACAAATAACTGTCCTTAAAAAATATCCAAAATAGTGGAGACTGTGATTAAAACCAAAAACACTGAATGATGTTATCAAAAAATATTCCAATATAAATGTTAATAATCATCTCTAAATTATGTCAATTACTCTTGAAGTATCACACAAAAAATTAATCCGTGTAATAATCATCACGATATACAAACCATTTCCACAAATAACCCAAATCACAACAATGAAAAATAAAAGCAAATTTTAATCCAAATGATAATTTATCCTTTATTCTTTATAATATTATATTTACTATAATTTAATAAGATTCCCAAAATTTAAAACATATTCTAAAATAACATTAATTAATTAATCAGAAAATCATTATAAGTCTCGTGGTTATCTATAAAAATAATTTTATGAAAATGAATTTAACAATTATCTATGAGATGTATTAAATAAAGAAAAACAATTTTATACTAATCAGGCCATCACATAGCCTAGTGGTAGGTGATGTACCCTTCTCACCCTTTAGTTGTGGGTTTTATTCCAGTATCCATGCCAGGCATGACGATTTTTCACCCATCCTAGGATTTGTCCTTTTTTATAGAAATATATAATAATTATTACTTTCCCAAAATATGATAAAATACTCAAAAATAACCATAACATGTTTTTAACTCAAAGATTATCTCATACCTTTCATTTTGCATCCATAATTACCTTAAAAATGAATGTCTCTAAAAATATAGTTAATCACCATAAAATTTCATAACTTAATGGCTAAAAATGGGGTTATAAGACATTGAAATTATGATTAAACAAAGAATTATAATATCATGGTTATATAACAAACTCTTACGAAAACATCTTAACCTCCAAGGCTGTTTATGCCCCTCTATAATACGAATTGTAAGTACCAAATATTAAACACATATTATTCTAGTTATTTTAAAACTATAAATCAATTTATTTTCATAAATATCTTGTAGGTATAATGTTTTAGATAATTAGGAAAAATAGTTACACAGTAAACTCATATATTAATAGTGCAAAATTATACTAAGTGTCCAATTTTTTTACAAAAGGAAACCCTTTACATATAAAACCAATTATATTTCTTGAAACATTTTCTATAAATTCATCATGACATGTTATTTTCCATTAAAATTATTTAATCCCTATGAAAAACATTATAAAATATTGGATTATTGAAAAAACATAGTAAGGAACATGAAATAAAATAAAATCATTAGTCCAATGAAAACAAAAAACCCTTTAAAATCCATTTCATAAAAACTCTTTATCAAGCACTAAAAAATCACATCGGTTCCCTGGGACATAATTAAAATATCACTCTTACCATAAACCATACATATTTAATAACCATATGTTCTAAATTTATCTCGGGAGTTCCCAATGCATTGCAGAGCTATAAAGGGGATCACCCTTCATATAATTTATATTAGGATCACACATTTTTCATGAGCTATATTGGGACTCAACCCTTCTTATAAGCTATATTAGGCTCACCCATGAGCTATAATGGGTATAAAAAATTCTTATATAATATAAAAGGACTAAATCATGAATAAAAACCCTTTAAAACTCTTTTAAACCTACAATAAAACCACCTTAACATATCAAAATACCTTTTCCATGTAAAAATCAATTTTAAAATATAAAAACCAAACACATAATAATGAAATCATTTTCTTAAAAAAGTACTATGAATACTTATAACGAAATAATTGAAGTAAAAAAGCATCATGAAAGAGGGAGATAATTATTATGTTGTATAGGTTAAAAACATTCCTTTTTTTACTTTTGTAAAAACAGTTGAATAAAAACCTTAAAAGAGGGGTTTAAAAAAATTCACTTACATATAACCTAAATAAATAACATTATGATAAATTTTAGATAAACCATAAAATAATTTTTTTAAAACATTCAAGTGAATATATATAATTTCAAAATAAAATTAAAATATGGTCACAAAAGATAAATATTTATAAGAATAAATCCTTTAAACATTTAAAATGAAGTTATAGTTACAAAGTCAATAACCATGAGTTTGACTCATCACATAAAATATTTATGTTTTACAATAATAAAATAATGTTAATTATTTATATTATTGATAAAAATTTTAAATTTTATTATTCATTTAGTATCACTTATTATTATTTTATAAGAATTAGTTAATTATTTAAGACCATGTTGGATGTGTTGATGTTATTCGGTACATGATTCCAAAATGCCTTTTTCATGATGACTGTAATCAAAGTGGTAATTATTCCATCATCTAAAAAATAATATTCTTGATATAATAATCACATTTACACATCAATTAAACTATTAAATCCATCAATTATATATGGATAAGAAAAATGAAGTACTATACAATCATGGAGATGTTAAGTCGTTCGTACGCATGAGTAACTATTCCTTTTTCAGTGATAATTATGAGAATAAGGTACGAATTATTATATAATTATATAATGATAATAATATCATATTAATAATTTAAAAATACTATATATATCATTCATATGATGTGGTCACAAAAAAACTAATTCCATTGCTTCGAGGAGGTGATAGTTCACACGTACGCACGAATGAAGTTATCATTATCATGTTCATGGAAAGGTAAGAAATTAAATAATGTATTAATATTAAATAATGATAAATATTTTATGAATATAATATATTATAATTAATTACATCATTATAACCATTCTTGAGAGATGGTGATGGAAAATGAATTATATCGGTTCATGATGTTGTATTTCCCCATACAGACAAATGATTAATTATTTTCCCATTCTACAGATGTAGAGATGGATTTATGTGTTGATTTTAACATAATTAAATTATATTATATTTTTTATAAAGGATTTATTAGTTTTTTCTTGGTAGAAGATGAATTTAAGGGAGTGGAAGAATAATTATGATAGTAACACATAATTAAAAATGATACCTCTTCTCTGGATGATCTGATTTGATTATTACCTTAACCCATCTAAGGCATGTAGTCTACCTAAAATAAATCCCCTAGAATATTGGTACGGATTCTAGTAAGGGATTTGGGTAGATATTATCTATACCAAAGAGGTTTTTAGGTTTATTTTGATGAGAGCAATGAGATCCCTTTTATAGGAGAGGGGTGGGGTACTCTTGGAATTCTTCTATTTATTAAATTAATATAAATGAATTTTATATTCTAAAATACTCCAAAATAAATTCATGAAAAAAATATTATTATGGGTATAATTACATTAAAGAATTGAAAATTATAAATGTTTTGACTAGTTTTTAATCCTTAAATTTTTGTTTAAACCCTTATTTAACCTCTTCAATTCTTACCATGATATATTGTAAGTTACGCATTGGGGGTTAATATAATTACAATAAAATGTACAAATAACATTAAATGTTATTTTGATGTTATTTTATAACATATCCTAATCATTTGGTCAAATTATAAATTTTTATGAATTTTTTATCACAAAATAAAATTTGATTGATTTTAAAATACCATTAAAGTCAATTTTGAAACTATTAATTACATGAATTTTTAAAAATATCATAACAAAATGATATCTTATAACCAACTCATATTAAATATCACTCACTTGTAAAATTAATCCAAAAATTCTTGTATGACATTAATTATATCAAATTATAATTATATTAATATTTTTGAAATAATTTATTTGATTCTTCCATTAATTAAACAATCACTACATCATCATAATGTCACCATTTAAGGTAAGTATTCTATCACTAAAAAGTATAAATGAAGTACCATGATGTAAATAAAAATTTTATTTTTATAAATACAATTTATAATTTAAAATATCCCTTATAATTTCATATTAAAAATATTTCTCTTGTTAAAAAAAGTATGATGAAATTTACTTTCCTTTGAATATAAAATTATATTGATTATATTATCATCCAAAAGGCCATAAATGGTCTCATAAACAATCCACTAATGAATATGGAATAATACCAATAAAATGTGTACATGTTTTAGGGTGATTTTATAATATAATTACATTATTGTTTGACCCTTAATTAACATACTTACCCTTAACCGTGGTAATTTACAAAAATATTAATGTTAAAATTCATAATATTAAAAAAATTGACGTATTTAAATTTTTTTGGTCATCATATAAAAATATTGAATCAATATTTTCATTATTCAAAACACATAATTGGATAAAATTAATTTAAAATTATTATCATAGACGGATCAAGAAAACATGGTTTTAATGTGAACATGTTCGAAAGATTTAAATGTTTTTATTTCCAAATTCAAAGTGTAATTGATTCCAATGACCATAACTGGATTAAATGATAAAATATTAATTCAAATATACTTTAAAACTAGTCTAAAATATAACATAACAATATAAATAAATTAGATAAAAAACTAGTTTCCAATTAAAAAATATATTTTTTAATATTCATCAAAAAAATGAATCTTATCAGAAAAAACAAAATATTTAACAAAAATAAATTTTTACAACCAAATTTCAAATAAATTTTTTTTTGTAAAATATAATATATAAAAGTGTATAAAACAAGTGAACCATCCAAAGGGCTTAAAACTATTTTTAATACTTATTTTATATTTAAAATTAGATTTGTTTTTATATCGTGTGTGGAAACACATAATATGAATTGTAAAAATTATATTGAATATATATATCAGTAATATAATAAAAAAAGATTTATTTGTTTATTTATTGGTATAAAACATACTTGTATACATTTAAATTAATTTTTTTCAGAAATTTATTTCCTTTTATTTGACCTTAATTGGTCACCAAATAATTATTTATATATACTTTTGTAAAAAAGGTTTTCATAATTAAGTTAATTTTTTTAATTCTAACCATTCTAAAATCTAGGTTATAATCGTATCATTTAAATAATAATATTTTTTGTTTAAGATCGACGTAACGTATCATGTATGCTATAGAACATAGTTTTTTTTAACTTGAGATGTTAAATTCCGTACCACAAAATTTTATGCATATAAACATCAATATAACACATAATATCCTCATTACATCACCTCCCCAGAACACAACCACATATCAAAACACACTTTATCATTTACAAGTAAACTATCATATTTATAAATGGGAATTTTCACCAATTAACTTCTTTATTTATAGTTCATTCTAAAAAAACCATAGTTTCCATATTCAACCAATCATTTAGCCAGAAATAAATTCATTATAAAATTCAATTTATGGTGAAAGAAAAAAATTACACTAATCAAGGTCCCACTATACAAATTAAATAAACCAAAATAGTGTCACCGAATGACCATGATTTTTAGGGAGACATCAATCCTGTATAATCTAAATATTGGAAAATAAAAAAGTTTTAATTTCAAGCGATTAAAAAACAATTTCCCTTAAATTTATGTTAAACTAGTTATTTACCATTATTAGTATTTTTCATACTATAATCCCACATATAAATTATTTTTTAACCACTTCTACATGATACAGTATAACAAAAATAAGGATCAGATATGTCAAATGAAGATTTTTGATTTGTTTCACAAAGTGGAGGGAAAAACAGTCAAACTCCACAATGAAGAAGAATTAACTAATCACAGAATACATGAAAACATTATCAATATCCCATCTATGTAAAACTAAAACATTATATTTCTCTAGAAAAAAAATCTCCCAAAACAAGAAACGTGGGATGAAAACCAGGGAAAAGGAAGAGTGGAACACACTAATCCACATTCAATATATCCTCTATGTTTGAGGATTAAAGACACTAAAAGGGGTTTAAAATAACTTCAATGGTAAAACATGGATTTCCCATGAAATTAGAGAAACATATTAAATGTGATTTGGTATGAGAGGATTTGGAAACTTATACTCAATCTACAAAACATAGGATGAAGGAGAAGAAAAATTTTCAACAGTTAGGGTGGAGATTGTAGATTGGTGTATGGTCTTTGTGCCAAATATGGTCATGTATTTAGGATTAGTTTCAATGGGTCAACCAACTATGTAATGGTTACCCCTTGACTGGTAAAAGGTGATTATCCAGAAATTTAAAAAATTAAAATTCTTCAGGTGTTTAGGCAGGACCATGGTGGAGCCTATGGGGCTATGCCGCATAACTCATGGATAAATGAGGGACTGTGACATAGTGGAGAAGAAAAAATTTATCTGGGATAGTCAAACTGTGATATAATATTCTTGTAAATTAATATGTTTTAGATGCTATAATATAGTGGGTGTCTATTGGGAGAATTGATAATTATGTCGTATTTCTCAATTAACGACAAGGGGCTGCTCCGTAGCCACATAACCAAAATGAAACTAACCCCAAATTGGATGTATCCCCCAAAAATCATTATGTGAGGTCACTACACCCTATCTAGATTCCCTATACTGATGTCATAATTTCCTAGAATTTCCATGTAATTTTTTTTCATTATATGGAATTATTTCGAGACCATGCAGTTTGAAAACACGTGATTCCAAGACCCGATGAGCACAAAATAGAATTTTAAACATTCTTTATTTTACATTCATAAAATTGGTGAGTGGGACTTTCAAACTTTTAAACCGGTGCTTGGATAAAAAATATGAGGACACCATTAAACTGATAATGATAAGATTCACCTAGAAAGAACATAACTTCGACCGAAAAGGGTCAGATGGAAAAGTTAATTTTTAGCATTTTCAAAAAATAATAAAATAACATAAAAAGTTATTTTATTATTTTTTTCTCACCATTGAGTGGTGGACGGTGGCACTACAGTGCAGTGATGAGGTGATGAAGAGGAACATTAAATGATGATCCTTAATGGCTCGTTGTTCAAGAAAAACTGCTACACTATTTCAGAAGTGAAACAACATGAAGATGAAATGTCGCAGTGTAAAAAAAATGGTGCGACATGTTTCTTTTTATTAAAAGAATGCATTGAAGAGAGAGAAATATTAAAGCATAGGAAATTCTCTTACAAAACTCTGGTGGGATTCTTCTCTAATGAAGAACAATGAACATCGGTGGAATGTCATCAACTTTGACATACCCCGAAGAACAAAGCCAAGAAGTTAAAAACGATGTCGACCCCTTGAATCTTCAAGGATGGAACACCATAAAAACAAATGTCAAACGCGATAGGGGGTTTGTTTGGATTCATAAATTTTTACAATCATATTCTAAATGATGAATGATGATTAATCCATGAACATGTTAATCCACAGATCGCACGTTATTGCGGGAGGGTATCATTCTTAATGATTATATTCAAAATTAATTTTATTATTGATAGAATTTTAATCATGAGTCTCCCCTCCTTCAAACCTCTAATTCAGAGGGAGAGAGATGTCCAAAACAAGACCCGCCTCCCCTCCTTCTGTGTTCTTGGTGGAAAAATTCTCAAAATGGAGGCAAGGCAAGTTAGTGGCTGTCACAGTGAAGGTGGAAGCCTCACAATCTCATAGGCATAGATGGATCAATAAATAGACCACCAGAGAAACTTTGATGGCCTGCAAAAGAAACCTCTAGTGTGTCGCGATGGAAGAAGAACATGGCCAACTAGTTGTGGTAGCATGGAGGTGAGGCGCCGTACATCACCACATGGAGGCGGCGACCCAAGTCTAGACCTCCTGGGCGAACGGCAGAGGCTGAAGCCGCCGCAGCCATGGCATGGGAGACCCGTAGTGCCTTGTTGGTGCTGCGTTGAATGATTCAACATGCATACTTAGTTTGTAGGTGACATGGAAGAATGAGGCCACCCAGTCGTGTCGAAGGCTGCATGAATCGCACCATGCAGCAAGCCGTGGTCGCTCGACTGTGGCAAAAGGGAGGCCTACGGCAACCTGTAGGGCAGTAGGGGGACCCAGACGCGACATCCTACCCCATTCAGGCTAGGTAGACAATCCAGTGCACCCTTGGTAGACCGGGCATGCTGCGGGCCTCCCCCTCATTCTAAACCAGCCCTACCAGGCTGGACCCACCGTACTAGGTTCGACCCGCCATACCAGACTGGATCTACCATATCGCACCGAGCCGGACCCAAATCCAACGGTGCCAGCCCAGACCGGATTGGATCGGGGTCAGGTTGACCCAGAAAGGGTTGGGTCAACCCAGATCAGTTCGGGTCGGTCTGACCGGGTCGGACCGGACCTAGACTCGACCGGCCCACGTTTCCCTAAAATGCTTGTATCTCTCAATCTAGGTGTCTGGGTGATACGCCATCAGTGGTGTTGGTACCCCTTCGATGCCTGTATCTTACAAATCGGGTGTCCGATCGATAAACCGTCTATAGTGTTGGAACCCTCGCAAAAAGGAAATTATTTTCCATAATCTAAGGAGACATCCAAGGAAATTTAATTAGAATGTATGGATTGAGGTAGCGGTTCTCCTGGGATCAAGCACGTAGATGAGCATCAGCCGTGTGGACCTCAGTGGCCCACCAGACAAGCAACCCCATTGACCTCAGTGGACCGACAGACTAGCAGCAATATGGACCGTAGTTTCCTGGCAAAGCCCTATGGACCCCAGTGGTCGGGCACGTGAGCAGCAGCCATGTGGACCTCCTTTTCCTAACAGACTTTAGTGACTCATTGGGGATAAGTCCACCAACAGATCAAAATTTTATTCCCTATAACCGATGATCCTTTTCCCTATGCTTCATATTATACCAAGTGTGTGATGTCCATGATTTGTGGATTTACATTGTGAAATTTTTGGTGGTTTCTTTGTGTTATTTATCCTTAGTGGAATTGGGTCCCCTCTTGAGTACTGTGTTACACACCCCTGCATGGGCTTCGCCTGTATGTGTTGGTCCTTGTGCCAATGACATGCATTTTGATGGAGGACTTGGCGACCTAGGAGAAGGTGGGGCCCAGTAGGATATGGCGTACATGACGTACTAATTTAGATTCTAGTAGCTACACTACTCTTACCATCAAGTAGGGTTTTCAGCAGATGGATACCAGAGTCCCTTTGTACTAAATTGTTTTATGTTCTTTTTGATGGGTTTGTATTCTGGACCACTTGTTTTTAGTTGTACTTGTACACATCACTTGTTTCAGTATAATTGTTTTCCACTTTCAGTTTATGGGACATGGTTGGGAATGTGTGTGTTTGTGTGTGTGTGTGTGTGTATAGGTACTTAAGAAAATTCCTACCACTTGCAGGCTAACGCCTTCAGCACAAGTCGCTAACCCATAGCCTTCGAGAGGCGTGCTTGGGGTAAGTCATGGAATAGACCCCAGGGGACGTTTCATGAAAAAGTGGTATCTGAAGTGGTTGGTTCTACCTCAAAGACCAAGAGTCTATTGTTTTTTATGGGGAAATATTTTTGAATGTTTCTTATTCAACATACAGTTTTGGGGAGTCCAGTGTTGGGGCAGCGGCCGACATATCCATACACCAGGACATTGAATTCTATTTTTAGGCTCTATGCCTAAAAACAATGGTTTAAAAAGTGTCACCTTGTGTTCTTTTGTATTAGAGTAATCTCACTAGGTATAATCTATTGATTGTGGACTATTTTGATCTATTCTAGGATTCCTACACATGGAAGACCAGCCAGGAATCTGATACACAGTTAAGAGGGCAACCGGCCTAGGGACGAGGAATCCATTCAGGGACAAGTTTTAGAGATGGCCCCCACTAGGTTTTGAGCCAGTGATACCACCACCCATTGCTCAAAATCTATTGTCGGCAATACTAGCAGAGTACATGTGTTGAATCAGTTCCTTGCACGAGTTCCAGAGATAGAGACCTCCCAGGATTAGGGGAGAAACGAATCCTCAGGTCGTTGAGGATTGGCTGGAGCGAGCGACATGTTTCTTCTTCTTTGTGAGGATGCCAACCGACTAGATGGAAGTCATAACTATGAGTCTTCTACAAGTATCATAAGGTAGATGGTGGAGATTTACCATCCAGATGCATGATGAGGAAACCCTCACCTAGATGGACTTCGAGATAATTTTTCAAGATGAGTTCTTCCCCACAGTATTGCACTTGGTTCACATTCAAGAGCTGCTTCACCTTCAGCAGGGTAGCATGATTGTGTATGAGTACTCAGCGAGGTTCACTGAGCTTTCCTGCTCACTTCCACAAAATAGTGCTTCCGCTATTCCACCCTTTATCAGTGCTAATAAAAAGAACTGATAAAATGTGTTCCTTTTTCAGCGCTTTTTAGCGCTGATAAAGGCACCCCCTTTATCAGTAATTCTTCTTATCACTGTTAAATGGGTCCCATTTATCCATTTTATTTTCCTATCTCTAATAATGTGTTTATATCAAAAAAAAATCATGAAAAATAATAAATAGATAAATAAGTATATTTATATTGATATAAATATAATTTATATTTTTAAATATGTTTTAGATAATTATAAATAGACTATTGCATTTAATATATAAGAAATTTAGTGAAAATAGATTTAAAATATTTTAAAAAAGATTAACAATTAATAATTTTTTAATTATAAACTACTAATAATCATTTTATAACAAATTTAAGACACAAAAAATCAAAAAAAATCTATAAAATATCTAAAATAAGTTGAAAATGTAACTCAAACTTCAAACGGTCATAACTGTTGATCTGGGTGTCCATTTAAGCTCTAAAACATATCAATTCATAGCCCGCGATGAGTTCTACATTCTAACAACCCAATAGAACCTTTTTTCACATTTGATGAGGCCAAAAAGGACTATAAGGGCCCAAAAACTGAGTTTTTAGTTGGGACACCCCGATTTTTTAATATTCGATGGAATTTCAGCCTCTTTTAAGGGGGAATTTTTTCCCTTTTGCCGTAGGGAATGAATTTATTTCAATGGATTACATTCATATTCATATTATGGATTTGAAAATTTTATCAATTCTCAGAATGTACTGTTATTTATAATAAAATATTTAACAATATATAGATATTTTTTATATATTCGTACATAAAAATTTAATTTCATAAATAATTAATTAAAAATATTTACATAGAAAATATATTTCCTAATATATAAGACTTATATAAATAAGAAAATAATTTCCAAATTATTTAAAATACAAATATAAAAATTTTTATATACCTTTATAATATATGTGTGTGTGTGTATTTATATTTGTGTGCATCTGTATTGACAAATTGATATATATTATATATATATTCTAAACATATGTATATACATATTAATATATAATACTTTTAAATATATATAAATATGTATAATTATACTTACAGACACACACACACACACACAGATATATATATCTGTGTGTGTGTGTGTGTACATGTTGTATATATGTATTTATTTATTTATTTTTACACACACAAGAAAACATATTTTATAAATGTATTTAAATCCAATATTATAAATATATATTAATATACGAATATAAAAATAAATATATAAATATATAAATTGATATAAATATATACAAATATATAAATAAATATACAAATATATAAATATTATTATTATATATTTGTATGTATATATACATATACATTAATATATAATATATTAATATAGGAATATATATATATAGCTATATATATAACTATATAACTATATATATTAATATACAAATATCTATAACATTATATATATATATATATATATTAAAATAGATGGATATATCAGTAAATGAAGAGAAAAGTTAAATGTAGGAGTGGAAAAGTGTTAGGCACACATGTGAGGGGTCCCGAGTTCGAATCTCGGGGGAGGCAGGGGCTGCGCGTGGGTGGGGAATAAGTCTTAGCACAATTAAAGGGGGGGGGGGGTAGGGGAACTATTAAAGGCATGGGGTGTGGCTGGGGCATTCGGGCTTCAGTGTTGTGGGGTGGGGCGCTATTAAAGCCCCTTCCGGAAATGAAGATATATATATATATATTAGTTTTTTTACATTTTCAATGCTAAAAAAGTGCTGCTAAAAGGGGTCTTTTATCTGGGCTGAAAAAAAGAACTGATAATATAGCCCTTTATCAGTGCATTTTTTAGTGCTGATAAAAGACCCCTTTTATCAGCGCTTTTTTAACGATGATAAAAGGGGCCTTTATCAGTGCTTTTCAGAGCACTGATAAAAGGGCCCCCCTTTATCTTCACCTTGATTAACAATGGTTTTTAGCATAGTTAATTCCCTTTTCTAGTGCTGATAAAGGCCATATTAGTAGTAGTGGCTACTCTACACACATTGTGTAAGACCATTTCTTTAGGTCTCAAGATTTTGAGAAGGGACTATGATGAGAGATTGTTGTGTTAGTGTTGTCTCTCAACATCCCCATGCAAGATGGAGTGCTAGAGCATGCTCTATTAGTAGATATCTTCCACATAGAGTAGGCACCGATAGTGGGAGCCACCACTAAATGACAGGTGGTTGAGCCATCAGTGGTAGGCAGCCGACAGATGGACTAGTGGTCCAAATGGTCCAGATCATCTTGTGGATGACCCTAGGACTCAGGATCGGTGGTGTGAGGCCTCCAGGAGAGTGGGAGATAGAATAGAAGCAAGGTGGGCTACTCCTGCAGTTGGCCGGGACACATGGATCGTGATTTCCCAACCCACTGTACAAACAATCAGTACACGGTCAAGGGACCTCCAAGACAGAGGTAGAGGTTTGAGGAGGGAAGACCACCGGGCGGTAGACGTGAAAGGGGATTAGGCTGAATAGCATGAAATGGGAGATGTTTCAAGGTACAACTACCTCCACCATTAGGTGTTCCACGCTGACCTCAGGGAGTATGTAGACATGGGTGAGCTCAGCTTTAGGCAACAGAGGATTATGACTACATCGCTCTGGAGTTAATTCGAGGTATGATCTATGTCTTCTCCACCCTAGCCGTAGTTATTATAGACACAGGTTCCAATCAATCTTTCCTTACCAAAACTCTCATTCGGAGCTCAATGATTCTGGTGGGGCCATTTTCTCAGTCCTTACAGCTAGATACTCCTATGTGAGAGGATTTGACAATAAGACACTGGTGCCGGTAGTGTGAGATTACTCTAGGAGTCAAGTGCTCTAGTTGAGATCTCCTAGTAGTAGCATCTAGTCCTTAAGAATTCATCTTGGGTATGGACCAGTTATCTACAGTTTGTGTTCAGATCGATTATTTTAGGCACAAAGTGCAGTGTATCTGTGAGTATGGGACCATGTTTCTTTTCACCGGTGATAAGGGAACCTTTTTACTATTGGATGGAATTTATCGGTGGAGGGTTCAGCCGATCACTCACATGTTAGCTGGACTCACCCTTGGTGTAGTGGAAGAGAGGGGTCGAAGCTTCCCTGTAGTGGTGGACGAGTATGAGGATGTTTTTCCTGAGAAAGTTTTAGGAAAACCTCCTCAAAGAGAGGTATACTTTTTCATTGATCTGTACCTGGGGATGACACTAATATCCACTCTATCATATTAGATGGATCCCATGTAGCTTCATGAGTTGCGGGTATAACTAGAGGAATTCCATGAGAAGGGCTTCGCGAGACCCAACATTTCACCATGGGAAGCCCCAATGTTGTTTTCCAAGAATGAAGACGAGAGATTGAGGCTACGTGTGGACTTTTGGTGCCTAAAATAGGTGACTATGAAGAAAAATTATCTATTTCCAGGATTTTTGACCTCTTCGATCAATTGAAGGGAGTGAGGTGGTTCTTAATGAATGACCATATATCAGTCTATCATCAACTTCGGGTGTGGGATGAAGACAAAACAAATATAGCTTTTAGATGCCTGTATGACCACTAAGAGTTCTTGGTGATTCCATTCATGGTGACCAATTCCTCAAAAGTGTTCATGGGACTCAATAATTGTATCTCACATCCATAAATAAATCATTTCATTGTAGTCATCACTGATGAAATCTTGGTGTACTGAGCATCAGAGGAGTAGCACACTACACACCTATGGATAGTCCAAGATACTCTCTGAGAGCACCAGCTTTATGGTAAGATCTCAAAGTTCTAGTCATAGATTCGGGAGGTCCACTTTCTTGAAAAAGTCATATTAGAGGCTGGAGTAGTAGTAGATTTAGCGAATATAGAGGAAGTTCTTGCTTGGGAGCCACCTATATGTGTGACAGAGGTGTATAGTTTCTTGTGGTTCCCTAGACACTATTGAATGTTTGTGCCCGACTTTTCTAGAGTGGTAGCACCATTTTCATCTTTGAAAAGGAAGGGAATACTCATTGTGTGGATGGATAGGTGACAAAAGAGATTCCAGGAGCTGAGATGGAGACTGACGAGTGACCCCATCGTGAGATTACCATAAGAGTGTGTTGGGTATGTAGTATTATGTGATGAATCAGGGACTATACTGGGTTGTGTCCTAATGCAGGAGCGAGCAATGATTTCCTACGGGTCACAAAAGTTGAGGCAGCATGAGTAGATCTACATGACCCATGAACTAGAGTTAGCAGCAGTGGTCTTTGCCTTGAAGATGTGGCTGCACTACTTGATGGGTGAACAATTTACCATCTACTCCAACCACAAGAGTCTCAGTTATATATATTCTCATAGAAGGACTTGAACTTGAGACATTGGTGATAGCTAGAGTTCTTCCAGGACTATTACTTTGATATAGTCTACACTGCTAGGAAGGGGAACACAGTGGCATATGCACTCAGTAGGAGGTATGGTATACAGTTGCTGAGTGAGGAAAAAGAGCAGCTAGCCGCGATGCAGATATCCTCCATGGATGATGATGAAGATTCTTACCTTTAGTAGATGACTTTCACTCCCCCACTCTTACAACAAGATAGGGAGGCGTAGCTTGTAGACATTGATTTCGAGGCCTGATGTGATCATATATCCTCAGGAAAATCTCTTACTGGATTTTTCGATGGGTGGGGAGCATGTCATCCTTTTTTGAGAATGCATTGTAGTACCAGTGATGTCACATAAGGAGGTATTGATAGAGTTCCATACTTTCCCTTTAGTGGTACATCTTAGTGTGGATCAGATGTACCAGGACCATTGATGTCAGTTCTAGTGGATAGGGATACAGAAATTAGTGGCAATGCTTATTTCATGATGCCTCACCTGTCAATAAGTGAAGGCCAAGAATCTGGTCATAGTAGGCTTGACACAACCACATGAGATACCAAAATGGTAGTGGTATGGTATCTCCATGGAAATTGTGACAGAGTTACCATGCATGTCTAGGGGCCGGGACACTATATGGGTGATCATTGACCAACTCACCATGTCGGCCCACTTCCTACCCATCTGAGAGCATGGATTAATAAAGTTCTTGGGATGCCTCAACATCATGGAGATAGTGACGCTTCACAGGGCAACTTTGATGATCATCTCATAATGTGATGCACATTTTAACATCTCTGTTGTGGAGGGGGTTGGAGGGGGCCTTCAACACTCATCTGCGCTTGAGCATAGCTTTCCCCCGAGACTGATGGTCAGACGGAGTGGACCATATAGCCCTAGGAGGAAATACCTTTTCTTGTTTCCTTGATTTTGGTTGTAGTTGGGAGGACCACATACCACTTGTAGAGTTTGCGTACAACAATATCTATCAAACCACCATTGGGATAACACCATTTGAGGCCTTGTACATGCGGCCATGCGGATCACCTCTATGCTGGACAGACCCAAGGGAGTCAGAACTCAATGGTCTAGAGTTGGTAAGAGCTACCACAAAGAAGGTGAAGATTATACCTGAGTGTATGAGGACTGCACATAGTAGGCATAGATCTTACACAAACAAGAGATGAATACCCTTAGATTTCTAGGAGGGGGACCTTGTTTTCCTTCGGGTCTCTCCCCGACGAGGATTTCAGAGATTTGGCTGGGGTGGAAAGTTATCTCTGAGGTTTGTTGAACCCTTCTAAATCCTAAATCGAGTTGGAAAGGAAGCATACCTCTTATCTCTTCCCCCACAATTTCACCGAGTGTACAACATTTACCATGTGTCTTAGTTGAGGAGATATGTGAACGATCCATCACATGTCATCAACTAGGGTGTTGGTGCCAAAATGGGATAAGAAGATGAAGAAACGGAATGCCTCAAGGGGTTGCCTCACGAAGACCATTCGTGAAGCCCTAATTTCACTGAGCCCGCCACAGATCAAGAAGGTTGTAACACTCTTCGACTAACCTTGATGTTCTCAAGCCCACTGCGGAGCAACGAGGCGGTAACACTCCGTGACAGACCTTGATGTTCGTGAGCCCACCGTGGAGCAAGGTGGAGGTAACGCTCCGCGACCGCACTTGACGTTTGTGAGCCCCCTGCGGAGCAAGAAGATGGTAGCACTGCACGGCTGCACTTGACGTTTGCGAGCCCATCACGGAGCAAGGATATGGTAACGCTCCACGACCACACTTGATGTTCGCGAGCCTGCTGCAGAGCAAGGAGATGGTAACGCTCCGCGACTGCATTTGATGTTCGTGATCCCAACATGGAGCAAGATCTGTCTTTGCACCGAGTGAGCTCTTCTTCGTGGAGACTCTCCCTTATAAATAATTTCCTCCCCCAAGTCCCGAGCACAGATCATCCGGACTTTCAACTTCCTAGCTTTCGAATCGCTAATAGATTTCTGCTCTGCGAACAATGAGGTATGCGAGATACTTCTACTCTGCGAAGTGCCTCCCCTTTGCCTTGCTTTAACCCCCTCTTTCAAGAGGGATTACATTCATGGAGTATAAGGGACTCTGTGAAAGAAGGGGATCCCCAAGGGGACCGGGTCATCGTGAAGAATTTTTTCTTTACAAAACACCCTTCCTGTAAATGTGATCCACATGCTAAGGTGGGGTCACTATACTTCACGAAGCACATTGCTTCATGATACCTTACTTCACGAGGCAACTTTTCTCCTTAAGGAAGTTCTCCTTGAATTCCCTTCTACTTCATGAAGCACCTCATATATTCACCTCTTCCCTATGCTTAGGGTGAGTCCCCCCACATCACAAAGAACACCCCTTTGCATGTACCCTCCGCCATGCGAAGCAGTGGAGCCTCACAAGGCCCCTGCCTATGAATCCCTCTACTTTGTAATTCCTTTTCCCGTACAACCCTCCAGGTTTACACGATGTAATTTAAAAGTCCCTTGGACAATACTGCCCATTGCGTTGCTTTGCTTCATGCTTCTTCGCAAATTCACGCTAACGACTATGGATTCTTTACATAGCCACACTAACATGGACCCCGCAGTGGTTCGCTCCATAAAACCTCCTAGCCACGACATTTCCTGTCCCCTCTCTTCACTAAGGGGCAGAGGGTACCGGTTATGTATATCCAAGGGGGTGTAGAAAACCCACCTCGTCCGAGCTATAGGATGTTAAACTACCAAGCACTATCGTCCTCAGCACATGAAATTAAACCATGACCTCACCCCATGCCTCTCACATGGGGTTCCCCCACCTTGGACTTTCTCTGTGCCCACTAGTCTTCACAAGGGTGAGATCTCCCCTCATAGGGGATAATATCTTCCTTTTCATAGTGGCGTTTGTCCATGGAGAGAGAGAGACCATCTTTGTGTAAGCCCCCTATATTTCTTGTAGGAGGCATCATCCCTGCTCCTCCTTTCTTCTTCAGCCCCAAGGACCAGTTGGGATAGACATCACACCCCTCCTTTCTTCGGTACCAAATCTTTCTCCCGTTGGGCTTTGTCGCCACTAGGCCTCCATCCCGGTGTATGTTCGAAACTCTTCGGGCCGCTAACTACGTGTAAGCCCCACTTTCATCTCCTAGGGATGCACCTTTTTCAATGTGATCGTCAGGTCTCTTTTACCTCTTGTTTCTCACACCGATGATGACTCATGTGGGATTAGAGTGTAATTGACCAAGAAATCTTCCCTAGGTAGCCTAGAGTGTAGACCCCACACCCTCATGAACTACATGGTATTTGATTCTTGCTAAGGTAGGTTACGTAGGAAGCCTCCATGAGGTTCATGCCCACCACCCATGGGACCCCAAGTCCACCTTCACGTCGGTTCACCGACCCACCTGAACTGCATGGTATTTGATCCTTTCTAAGGCAGGGTTTATAGGAAGCCTCCACAAGGTTCAAGCCCACCACCCATGGGACCCCATGTCCTCCTTCACATCGTTTCACCGACCCACTTGAACTAAGTTGTATTTGATCAGTGCTAAGGCAGGGTACGTAGGAAGCCTCCACGAGGTTCAATCCCACCACCCATTGGTTTCGACCCCATTCACGTCGGTTCACCAACTCATTGGTCCGCCTTAGAGAATAAGCCCCAAATGCCACCCTAAGCAATGAGGTCTTTGATCCTTGTCAAGGCAAGGTACATAGGAAGCCTCCATGAGGTTCAATCCGAGCATCTGGTCACTCTGAACATCTTCATTTTGGTTCGCCCCTCTCCCGCATGACGTTAAACTGTGAACCCCAATCAGCAGTAAGTCGTTGTTTCCCATATCACCAATAAGCCATTGCTTCCCCAATCAGTGGTAAACCATTGTTTCCCTAGTCAGTGGTAAGCCGTTGCACAAAAATCATACCCTGAACTACATGGTCTCTGGTCCTTGCCAAGGCAAGGTACGTAGTAATCCTCCACACGGTTCAAGACCACTATCCACCTCAACCCTAAGTCCTTATTCACATCGGTTCCCCGACTCCTTCCCCATACCCAAACTACGAGGACTTTGATCCTTTCCAAGGAAAGGTGCATACGAAGCCCCCATGAGGTTCAAGCCCAACAACCAATGGTCCTGGACATTTCACGTCATTCCACCCCAGTCTTGCATGACATTAAATCGTATTCTGCTTTTGATTCTATATTTAGTAGTAAACTGTTGAAATTCATATCCAGTGGTAATCCGTTGTGACCCCACCTAGTGGAAAGCCTTTGAAAGCCTGAATCAATGTTAAGTCATCGTTAGATGAACTATGTGGACTTTGATTCCCTCCCATGGGGAAACGTAGGAAGACTCTTCAAGGATCAAGCCCAAAACCATCATCATCATCATGGTGGTACCATCACATTCTCCATCCACTTCATTCAATCGCTCCATCATCCATCCTGATTCTTACCCAGGACGCCACTTCCCCTCAGTGAGATGCCCCCTAGAAGCCCTGATTATGTTGCCCCTATAGACAGGGTTGAAGCTGGAGCTCATGCCAAGAGGGTGCGGTATGTCTCTCCAAACCCTCCTGAATGGCGTGAAAATCTGAGGAATCCAGCTTGGGTTCTCCCAGCTGCCTCGCAAGTCACTCCACCATCCATTCCACGAGCCGCTAAGCCTGTATACTGTGTTGAAGAACCCTAAAACGCGCTCGTAGTTAGGGATCCTCATCAAGACAGGGACCCCCACCTAGATGATCCAATGGCGGTGCTCATATCCCACCTTGAGGTGTTAGAAACACAACAGGTGGTAATCCCACCTGATGGCAAGACATAACTGGCATGGGTGGATGATATGCCGACACCTTTGGGTTTTGGGAGTCCAACATTCTCCCCATTTAATGGGATGGGGGACCTACCACAGCACTTGGCCAACTTCAACTCAAGGTGTGGGCCCATGTTAGGGACTCCAGTGCAGTAGGAGGTTGCCGAGCTCCATTGTTTTGTTCAGACATTGGAAGGGCTGGCACTTGTCTGGTACAACTAGCTCCCCGTCGGATCCGTAAGCAGCTGGGAAGACCTTTGAAGGAAATTCCTCTACCAGTTCAGCTCTACCACACGTAAAATGAGAATTGAAGACCTCTTAAACTGCAAAAAATGGACTAATGAGTGAGTCGCAGACTTTATCTCCCGGAGGAAGGGGCTCACATACTCCCACGATATGCCAGTGACTCAGGAAAAATTACTGACGATGTGCATAAGGAATTTCAAGACGAAACTAGTCCCTTCTATGATCACCTAGAACTACCCTAAAGGATTCCGATACTTCTTTGATAAGGCCCAGCGCCTGGAAGAATCCCGTCAATTGGCCAGCCAGGCATGTCTGTTGCCCCCCACAATTCCCGTAAGAAAGGAAATCATAGACAAGCCCATCGTGATGGCCCAAATAGAATCCCCAAGGAAACTGGAATTGATACTAGTGGAACCAGTCCCACAACTTCCCAGAGGCCTTCCACCTCAAGTGTATCCATTTGCTCAGTATCATCCGCCTCAGAATTGGCAGATGCCCCCGCGTAATGCGACACCACTGCCCAGGCAGGACAATCGGGGTCTGCCCACTTGATATGCTCCTCCAGCTCCTCGTCAAGGTCAGGTTACAAGGGACCCCTTCCCATTTAGGAGAAACTAGACCCACTCATTAAATGAGAATCATTTCCCTGGTTACTTCTGTTGCACCTTAGAGTAGGGGATTTTACGCTTGCCTGAGTGAAGAAGGCCGAAATAGGCGAATCTCACTGATCGCCCCAACTACTGCCCCTATCATCAGGTTCTGGGGAACACCCTCAAGTAGTGATATGTGTAAAATAATGGATTTAGGAACAGGTCGAAAAAAACATATTCAGGCTGCTCCCGGCACCGCCACAAGTGGCATGTGTCTTCGTAAGGCCAGACAGTAGCATCACCGGTGAGGGTGAGTGGAAGCTGGTTTCTAACTATGAGTCGCAGATGTATGACGATTAGATAGCTCAAAAAATGGTTACTCATTCCCATGATATCAATCGTGCATGCCAGAATCAACCAGAGCCTTCATAAGCTGTGGCCACCACTTCTGCATCATCATCTCAGCCGACCTCTTCCCAAAAGAGAAAGCTTCGGTGGTGCAAGAGAATGCAATGCGCCCTGCCAATGCCATTGTCGTCCCACACTCTTGGTGATTTCATTCCCCTTGAGATAGAGATTTCTCCAAGAATCCACCATGTGGTGGATGAATATTAATGTGATAGTGAAGGGTAGGCTTCGGTTAATACTGTGGAGTTGGTTAACCCTTATATGACTCCCGAAGATGGGGAGCTCCCGATGAACCTCCCCAACATCCCCAGCCAATGCCAACATTGGCAGAGTTGTGGCCATATGGGTCGTTGAAGCACATCATTTGGCACCTCCATACTGGTCGTGCATCCTAATGAGACTAGACAACAGACCCAGCGTAGAGCTCAGCATGTGCAGCCTTTTCATCCGGTGTCTTCAGGACCGCCTCCACCACCGTTTGTGCTACTAGATCAGGATGACCTACCTCGACCATGCCGTGACCAGCCTCACACTACTATAGGCCAATCTTAGTCGTCCTATCCTCATCCGGTAGCTACTCTTTGGGCTTTGACTAGCGAGTAGCGGGATATACCCAGCACCAGTCAGCCGCCGGCTCAGCCGGTAGGGCCCTCCATGCCTCCTATCACAGATCAGCCTCGTACTAGAAGAAGTTCAAACCTCGAATAGAAATATAATGTCCTAAATAACCTTGCAGGCATCCTAGAGAGGATTTCTAACCTCGAGGTCCTTCACCTGTCATCGGATATGCGTGAGTCCATTGATGTGGCTTTAATAATCCCCTCCAGTTTGAGACGGAGGTAGAAACTGCATAATATTTTCATGATAAATCAGTCAAGAACGCTGAATGCTAGGACATCATTTTGTTCGTTGGGGAGGATGAAGGCTCTCCCATACAGGGGAACATCCTCTAACTATACATCATCAACCAATTTAACAGCATGGAGGTTTTCCGCTGTCTTGTTGACACCGACTCCGGGATTAACCATATCCCTATGCGGACACTACAGAAGTTGGGGTTATTCGAACATGACCTGACTCCCTCTGATTTAAGGATACAAGGATATGGTAGGATATAAGAGACCCTAGTTGGTAAGATCCATTTCAAGATATTCGGCGGCCTAGTTTCCAACATTGATTGTATGGTTGTCTCCCAGGACACCGTGTACAATGAATTGATGGGAAGACCATGGATCTACCTGCATGCAGTGGTCCCCTCGTCGTATCACCAGTGCCTCAAGTACTCCCTTAATGGTCAAGTAGGAATACTCCAAGGTGATGCATCTCATTCTGCCTCTTATGAATCCCGCTAACTGGGTTTCGACTATTACAAGAGCAGGGAAAAACAGATTTAGGTGAGTGAGGTTGAGCCCGCCATGGTCGCAACTGACCCTTGGGTAGGTCTGGATGATGCATACGTCTTCCCGATCCATCGATTGGAGGCCACAACCCCTAACATGGGGAAATGTTTTTTGTATTGGGTACAAGAGGGAAGTATTTTCCCAAGTCCACGTGAGGGTGTAAAATCACCTCTTACTCCTACACCAACATGGATCAGGTGATCCCCTCTTACCCCCATACGGTATCGGGATGTCCATCCCATGGAAACGACAACATGTCATACATGTTTGTTTTGCTGGGATGGGATTAACCGGTACAAGCCGACGTGCCACTACTGCTTTGATACCATCAAGCATGGCCCCTTGGGCCGAAGAACAGATGGGATCAGATCCACTGCCTTCATTGCTATGGTTTCAGCTGCACGTGAATCTCACGATATGTTGTCCACTACTACCCAGGCTGGTACCAGTCTCCCATCAGGTTCTGCTAACCTAGAAGAAGCTTCTCCCGCTAGGAATCCCTCCCTTGTAAATGAAGAAGAGGATCTGGAGGATGCGCCCCCTGCCTTTGAAGAGGGCGTCTCCACTACAGTCGATGAACTGGTACAGGTGAACCTTGGTAGCGAGGCAAATCTGAGACCCACATTGATCAGTGCCACTATGTCCCTCGAGGAGCGGCAACGGTATGTAGATTTCCTAAATTAGCATCATGATGTATTTTCCTGGGGCTATGACCAGATTTTGGGACTAGATCCTCAGGTAACCGTCCACCACCTTGTTCTCCCTGCAAATCATCATGGGTTCAAGCAGCCTCCTAGAAAGATGCACCTTTCTAATGGTTCCATGGTCGAGGCCTAAGTTTACAAGATTATGAAAGAAAACATCATCAAGGAGGTCCAGTACCCCATGTGGCTAGACAAAATTGTTCTGGTCAGAAAGAAGAACAGACAGATCATGGTCTGCATTGACTTCCGAGAACTCAACTATCACTGTTCAAAGGATGAATTTCCCCTTACGATGACATAATTGTTGATCGACGCTACGGATGGATTCCAAGCCCTCTCCTTCATGAATGGTTACTAAAAATAAAACCAGATCCAAATATACATTGAGGATGAGGATTCATAATATTTCATGGCACCCCAACATACTTTCGATTACCAGGTTATTCCCTTCGGCTTAGAGAATGCATGTGCCACCTATCAGTGGGCCATGCACCACATATTCCAGAAAATACTTGAGACATTGGTAGAATTCTATGTGGATGATCTGGTGGTCAAATATTGCAAGTGCCTAGACTATCTCAAGGACCTTGAGAAAGTGTTCGTCTTCCTCCGTTCCCGCCAACTGAAGATGATCCCATTGAGGTGTGCCTTTGGGGTCACCTCTAGGAAGTTTCTTGGATTTGTCGTTAGGTACTGTGGCATCGAGATAGACCGAGATAAGATCAAGTCCATCAGCCAGATGCCTCCCCTGAGCAATTTTTAGGATCTTTGAGGTTTCCAAGGCCACTTAGCCTATTTACGCTGATTTATTGTGAATCTAACAGGTAAGTGTAAGCCCTTTTCTCGGCTCATGAAGAAAGGCTCCGCCTATGAGTTGGATGAAGAGTGCTAGACCATGTTTGAGGAAATCAAGCAGTATCTACTCCAGCCTCTAGTCTTGTTGCCACCCATCTCTGGAAAACCATTGATCTTGTACGTGACTTCCCTGGAACAATCACTCAGTGCACTCCTCACCCAAAAGAACAATGAGGGAACTGGAAACATCCTCTAAAACCTCAACTGTATACTCCTCGATATGAAGACTAGATACTCCCCCATAAAAAGAGCTCCCTTGTGCTGGTATTTACAGTATAGAAATTGCGACACTAATTGCAACACCATGAGGTACAGCTAGTGTCTTGGGTAGACCAGATGAAGTACATTTTGAATTGCCCCATGTTGATCGGCCATCTAGCATGATGAGAAGTAATCCTCCACCAGTATGACACCAGGTTCATGTCCCAGAAGACTGTCAAGGGATAAAAATTGGCAGATTTTCTAGCTTCCCATCCAACCCCTGCGGACCAGTCCCTAGACAAGGATTTTCCCGATGAGTCAATCCTCTCGGTAGATCATGCCATCCCATGTGGCAGATGCACTTTGATGGTGCCTCCCTGAGCCCCCATCGGTAGGAGACTCAATGATCCCAGACTCAACAGAGTGGGCCTGGGTATTGTATTTATTACCCTGGCACAATCCATTCTGCTGTATTGATTCCTATTGTTGGAAGGATGCACAAAAAATGAGACATAGTATCTGGATCTTATCACTGGCCTTGAGTTGGCCCTTAAGATCAATGTGCCCCATTTGCATATGAAAGGGTATTCTGAACTAGTCATCAAGAAAATCAACGAGTACTATGTCATCAGAAAACTAGAGCTCGTACTATTATTGGAGCACAACCTCCAGCTAATGGCCTAGTCTCCATCTCGGCCGAAAGTTACCCATGCCCCTCGATCTCAGAATAGTCATGCTGATGTCCTTGCTAGCCTGGCTGCATCAATTGTAGATCCTGAGCAGGATCATCTGATTATACATGTGGAACATCGGAGAGTCATTGCTCCCATCACCCCAAATGACGACGATGGCCTACGAGTAAGCCATCTTACCACTTGAGCATCCACATTGGGACCCCCAGGTTCGTCAGATGCAGTGGTTGAAGCGACCAATGATTGGAGATCCCCCTTTATCGAGTATCTCCCAAATGGTAACCTACTAGATGATCAGGCCAAGTGCAAGAAAATCTGATGCCATGTGATGTAGTTTACCATCTAGAGTGGTCGCAATCTTGAGCTGATCCTCTACAAGCATGGGTTCGATGATGTTCTCCTTTGTTGCATCCAAGGAGTCTAGATTTCTTAGGTCATGTAGGAGGTTCACGTCAGTTCCTGTGGGGCTCACCCGACTGGGCCGAATCTATCCCATCAGATCCATAGACTGGGGTACTTTTGGCCCTCCATGATCCATGACTGCATCAAGTTCTCCAAGGGATGTCACACGTTCCAAATTCATGCTAACTTCTTGCATCTGATGCCAGAACCTCTCCTCTCCACCACGTTCTCTTGGCCATTCATGGTATGGGGACTCGATATCGTGGGACAATATCCACCGGTGACAGCTCACCAGTGCAGGTTAATCCTGACTGCCACAGATTTCTTTTCAAAGTTGGTAGAAGCAGTTCTTCTCAAGGAGGTCAATGCCCGTTCTATCATTGACTTCGTGAGCTAAAATATCATCTACCGGTTCGGAGTTCCTCACACCGTCCTCACCAATAAAGAAACAAACTTCCAAGCAGTCGAGCTGAATAAATTTTATGCCAGGTACACCATCCGTTCAAACCATACCTCCTGCTACCATGCACATGCAAATGGACAGATCGAGGCATTCAACAAAACCCTCTATAACATTTTGCAGGAAATGGTTGGTCAGTGTAAGTACCCAACCCCAGTTTCCCAGAGTCGGTTCCTTATTTGATTACTTTGGAATACATATAAGGAATAAAAATCTCAAATGGCCGAGTAGTTTAGTATTATTGGAAACAAGTAAGATACATAAGTTTATCATTACTACACTAAGGGAAAACACTATTTTATTCTACTAAAAACATCACATCTTCTAGATTATGATTGAAAGTAATTCATAAATTACTTCATCATATCCTGAGAAAATGAAACATAAGAAAGGGGTGACCTCAAATGCTCAGTAAGAGTAAGCAATACATTGGAAGATAATATAAACATTATACATGGTGTATAATTGAAAACATATGACTTTAATAATAACTATGAACATATTATGGCAAGAAAATGAGATGGTTAAATAATCCCATAATAAAACATAATCATGGGTATTATACTAGTCGACAAAACAAATGAAATTTCAATTACTATCTTTATAATGAGGGATGTGCAAATTTCAGACATTCTGAATCATTTTCCCATGGCCTCGACCAAGACATTTAATGATTAAGGCCTCGGCCAAAATCAATATCATATTGGGAAAGGCCTCAGCCAATTCCACGTCTATTTGTCTCATGAGACCAACCGATGCATACAGGGGCTATAGGGGGACTCACCCATCACATAATAAGTCCAATGAATTCCTCATATGAGCAGGTATAAACATAAACAACATATAAATTCATATTGAAAATATCATATGAAATGTAACTAACTTTCCCCAATCATTAAACATAAAACACTAACCATTCCGAGTAATATGGTGAATTGTTTTAGGATTAATCATCCACAATATATTAAGTCATAAAACATTAAAAAAAATATGTTATAAGACTTCATAATTGATTAATCTCAGTAATACCATGGAATCAACAATAGCATTGAATCAAACACAAATATTCTTATAAAATCATTAAGCAATTTTTAGATAAAAACTCTTTAATTTGGAAAAGAAGAGTTCTTTTGGAAAATCATTGTATAAAACCAGAAGTGAAGTAAGATAGTATTTTCAAAATAAAATGAGTATTTTTTTGAAAGATAATGGTTTCCAAAAACAGATTATAGAGTGCCCTTATAAATAGATATGAATTGGAGAAATTCCCTTGAATCAGGCTTGTATTTTTGAAACAATTTTGAAAGTTCCATTTAAAACGTGTAACAATCCCTAAAATAAGGAAGGATTCTGGTTTGTAAACATATATATGATACTCACACATAACATATTATGAGTACATAACAATACATAAGAATTACATCTAGGTAATTATACAATGAAAGTATCCTGAATGAAAATGGATGTTCGGGTGGAAAACCCTTAACTTAACTCCAAACGTGTTCTGCTCTTGTACATAAGCACTTGGAATAGGAAATTATACTTGTTAATAAATTATTACTGAACATATTAGACATTTATTTAGTTACCATAATTCTGGTTAGTTCATTTATGTCCTTATTGATAAGTTATTGTATTGAATTTTGTCTTTCTGGAGTGTTCGTTTCCATTATTTTCATATTCGGTTCACTTGTTTTTATGTAATGAAGTTCATGTGAAATGGTTGTAAATATCTAGGATTGTAATTATATATTATTAATTAACAAAAATAATTTATAATGGTAATTTATATCATTTGGTTACATGGAATGAGGATGAATCATTAGATGACCACCACTTCGATTATTCGGCGTTATTTGGCATATTATGAACTAGTTTTGTCATATAACTTAATTATATGTACATATTCTGGTTCCTGAATATTAATTAGGTTATAAAAAATATATTATAGTCTGGTGAAACCATGAATATGGTTTCATGACCAGTAATGAATAAGAAATTGAAGAAAGAAACTTCGTCGTCCATTAAGGTTATAAATCAGAACCCCATGGATATCGATTTCTTTTATAAAACAAAAGGGAGGGAGTAAGAATATTTATGATGGTTCTTCCATTCAATTGATATAAATCCAGTATATAGATGTTACTGGTTTTATCATGATCATTTGGATAGAAAATGTGAGTAGATTATTGAAAAAGAGGATAAATTGAAATGAAACCAAATGAAAAAGAAGGGTCCTTTACCTCTTGAAATAACCTCCTTGAGAAACTCCTTATGTGAAGGGGTTTTGGTCTTTTGGGAAGACCAGAAGCTTCTTGGACGTGGGGAGAGAGTAGGGAAGGGTAATTGGGCATAAATTTTAGGAGCTTTAAGGCATAGAGGAGTTAAGTTAAGAGGGATTTGTGAGAGGTTTTTATAGTGGAAGAGAGGAGTAAAATTTTGAATATTTAACTCATTATTTTATTATCTCCCTCAAGACAACCAATAATATTGTTTCATGTGACCCCTAATAGTAATAATGGCATGTGAGTTCAAACCATGTGGGTTTACATAATCCTTTCATCACCTATGATGCCGTAAATCAAGTATTTAGCATTTATCATATTTTACCGTATTTTAATATTCGTAAAAAATTCTTGAATTTCAAAAATATCCCAAAAATTCACCCCTACCATTTCTCGACATGTAGAATTGAAAAGTGAATTCCATTTTTAAAAAATAATTTTCTAAATATAATTAATTTAACTTTTAAATAAAATCATACTTAATTCAAAAATTAACAGTTCTAATTCTACAACTACTTCTTTATCACAATGAAAAATTAACCAAGATGTTATTATCTTCTAGCCTTAAGAAAATAAAATAATTATATAATTTATTATTCATTAGGGTAATATTAAAATTCATATTACTATTCATAAGGGTGTGTTAATATTTACTATGAAATCAAGTTTGTTCTATCGGACTCCTAATGACTTAATGAACACAACTCTAGATGACCATTTTTCGAAATTCAAAACATATAAGAGGAAAAGTTGTGTTTTATTGGCTATATTATAAAATTTCATTCTATATTTGTTTTCAAAACCTTGTGGTGTTACATTATCCCCTCCTTAGAAAAATTTCTTCCTCTAAATTCACATAATATTACCTGAAAAGATTCTGGTATGTCTTTAACATAAGCTTTTTAGGCTCCCATGTTGCTTCCTCCATCATATGGTTCCTCCATAGAACCTCCACCAAATGAGTCATCCAATTTCTCAATACTTGTTATCTAGTATGAAGAATCTTTACAGGCTCCTCACAATAAGATAGATCGGGCTCAAGTTATACTTCTTCATAAGTGAGTACAAGTGTTGGGTCTCGTATGTACATTATTAACATTGACACATGGAACACATTGTGAACCTTGGAGATATTTGGCAGCATTTACAAATGGTAAGCTATGACTCCAATTCGGTCCATAATTTCATAAGGTCCGATATACCTAGGACTTAACTTTCCCCTTATACCAAATCATATAATACCCTTCCATGTAGATACCTTTAAGAAAACGTGAATACATTATTGAAACTCCAAATCCTTCCATTAGTTATTAGCATAGCTCTTTTGACTACTTTGAGCTATTTTGATATGGTTCTGGATAATCTTCACCTTTTCCATTGTTTCTTCAACATGTTCTGGGCCCACTAGCTTTCTTCCACCAACATCATCCCATCATGTTGGTGTACGACATCGCCACCCATATAATTCTTCATAGGGTGAAATCTGTAAACTTGAATGAAAGCTATTATTGTTGTAAAATCTATGAGAGGTAAATACTGATCCCACATGCCTTGAAAATCAAGTGAGCAAGACCTCAACATGTCTTCCAATGCTGGAATTGTCTGTTCCGATTGTCCATCAGTTTGTGGGTGGTAGGAAGTGCTCAAACGAAGATTAGTATCTTGGCCCTTCTAAAGACTTTTCATGATTATTGATGTAAAGCATGGATCACGATCAGAAAAAATTGATAGGGGTACTCCATGAAGTCTCACAAGTTCATTAATATATAGTCTTGCTATACGTTCAAGTTGTAGATCTTCTCTTATATGAAGAAAATGTGCTGACTTGGTAAGATGATCAATAATGACCCATATTGAATTGTATCTTCTAGGAGTCTTTGGTAGTCCCATGATATAGTCCACCGTGATATTATCCCATTTCCACTATGGTATGGGAAGAGGTTTCAATACTCCTCCAGGCTGTTGCCTTCCAGCTTTCACTTGTTGACAAACCAACCATCTTGACACCAAATCAGCAATCTCCCCCTTCATGTTTTCCCACAAAAAATGTTCCTTCAAATATCTATAAATCTTAGTGTTACCAGGGTTTATAGAAAAATTGGAACTATGAGAATCATCCAACAATTCCCTTTTTAGATCAGTTATATCGGGAACACAAAGTCTATTCCCAAATTTCAAAATTCCATCTTTATATATGAAGTCACCCAATCTCCCATCATTCACAACATTAATCTTCATTTGAAAGTCCTCATCATCTGCCTAAGAACTTTTTATCCTTTCTAGTAAATATGGTTTTGAAACCATTTGAAAAATCATTTATTTTTCACCTTCCAGGGTTATTCCCATATCCATCTTTACTAGATCCATGAAAATAGGATCCCTTTCAACTCTCACCTTGATCAAAACTCCATGATCCTTTCTACTGAAAGCATCTGCCACCTTATTTTCCTTCCATGAGTGGTAGTGTATCATGCATTCATAATCCTTGAGTAGTTCAAGCCATCTTCTTTTCCTCATGTTGAGTTCTTTATGTGAGAAAATAAAATTCAAACTCTTGTGATCAGTATAAATCCCACATTTTTCACCATAGAGATAATTTCTGCATATATTCATAGAAAATATTATATTAGCTCACTCAATATCATGATTATGATAGTTTTTCTCATGAAATTTTAGCTGTTGTGATGCATAAGAAATAACCCTATCATTTTACATAAGGACACATCCAAGTCATTTCCTTGAAGCATCACTATAAATAACAAACCCATCATTACTCGATGGTAGAGTCGATATTGGAGCATTGAATAATCTTCTCTTCAGTTCATCGAAAAATTCTTGAAAATATTTTTTCCCAACAAATTTAACCCCTTTATGTGTGAGCTTTGTTAGCAGGTTAGCCTTTCAGGAGAAATTCTATACAAAATGCCGATAATAACCTACTAAGCCAATAAAACTGCGTACCTCAGTTATGTTTGTTGGCGTGGGCCAATCATGGATTGCCTTTGTCTTTGCAGGATCAACTAGGATTCCATCCTTAGAGACAATATGGCCGAGAAAATAAATATCCATAAGCCTGAATTCACACTTGCTAAAATTCCCATATAATTCATCCCTTCTAAGAGTCTTCAGGATAATGCGCAAGTGATTCTCATGATCTTTGCAGCTTTTGGAGTATACCAAGATATAATCAATAAATAACACTAAAAAATAATCAATATATTCCTTGAAAACTCTATTCCTTAGAACCATAAATATAGAGGGTGCATTAGTCAATCCAAAAGGCATTACTGTAAACTCGCAATGCCCATACCTAGTTCGAAATGCTGTTTTCGGAATGTATTCCTTCATTACACTCACCTGATGATATACATATCGAATGTCAATCTTTGAAAAGTATTGATCTTCATGAATTTGGTTAAATAAATCATTAATGCGAGGTATGGGATACTTGTTCTTTATTGTTATATGATTGATCTCCATGTAGTCGATACATAACCTCATAGATCCATTTTTCTTCTTAATAAAAAGGACAGGGGCTCCCCATAGAGAAACGCTAGGGTAGATAAATCCCTTATTACTCAATTCCTCTAGTTGTTTCTTTAGTTCCACAAATTCCAAAGTGGCCATTCTATAAGGGGTCTACGATATGGGCCTTGAATCAGGAATTAAATCAATGGAAAACTCAACTTCTCGTTCTGGAGGATGTCCAGGTAAATCTTATGGAAACACATCAACATATTCTCTCACAGTAGTTACATACTATATATGAACATTCCTTTCCTCATCCATAGTTATTTCATTCTCTTCCTCCCCAATAATTGAATTTAGTTGAGCTACTGGGGGTGGATCTAGATGAGAATCAGCTGGTGACGATTCTTCTCTAATGTTAAGGTGTTCTTTATCATCGTCATCAAAAATCATAACCTCATTATTCTTACAATAAATTTTTGCATCATGATCTAAAAGCCAATACATACCGAGAATTATATCAAACTCAATCATGGGTATGATAATGATATCATTAGATAAAGAACATTTATATACCTTACTGGGAACTGATTGATAGAACTTTGCAGAAATGATACTTCCCTTAAGAGTTTTGACTGACAACTCCCTTATTAAATCAAATTGTAAATATCTAATATTATTTGGAAAGTGGAAAGATATGAAACAATTTGATGATCCAGAATCAAATAAATCATTGGCTAAACTTGAGGAAACAATTAAAGTACCTACCACCACATCATTAGGAACATCAACCCTATAGTTGTGACTGCATAAGCTTTTCCATGATCCCTTGTCCTTTTCTGTTGTATATTTCCTTGACGTTTTGGACAATCATTAGCATAATGTCCCATCTCCTGACAACTATAGAATTGAACATCATTCACTTCCTTCTTCCCTTTGAAATCACAGGAAATGGCCTTTCTAACCACATTGGTAGCATACTCCTTTTCCATTTAAGCATACACCAGGGTGTTTCCTTCAACAATTGTCACAAGGTGGAAATTCAACTCTTCCATTCTTCCCCGTTTCCTTATTTCCTTTCCTATGGTTTTCAGCAGCCCTCTTATTTTCTTTCTTTCCCTTAATGTTATAAGACATAGTGAATTCCTTTTATGTCTTGATGGAACATGAAACTATATACTCATATGATGAAAATCTTTGGGAGACCAGTTCCCATAGGAGGAATGGATTTAGGCCATCAAAGAATCGATCAATTTTTCACCTTGGATTTTGTATGTTGTCTACAACATGTCTTGCTAATCTTGTGAAGTTATCTTCATACGTTGCAACATTCTCATCTTCATTCTTCCTCATATTAAATAATTGTCTCTCCATATCTTCTCGCTGCTTACGAGAGAAATATTTTTCAAAGAATATTTCCTTAAAATCCCTCCATTCCATCTCTTATATATCTTCCTCCTCCTTCTTGTTTTTGATTAATGAACACCACTGATTTTCATCTCTTGATAGATGATATACTGACATGACAACCTTATCTCTTTCATTACACCCCAATGCAAGAAATATCTTCTCAAGGGAACAAATCCATTGCTCTACTACAAACAGGTTTATAGTCCCGTTTAATGATGGAGGATGTTGTCGCATAAAGAAATCTAACATGGCTCCTCCATGTGGTGGATCTGGATGCAATATACGGGTAAGGTTTTTATTCATAACCTGAGTATGTTGTCTCAGAATTGTTATGAGTTGCTCAACACCAGTCACAGCACCTGAGCCAACATCATTGTCTTGCATCGGAGGAAAATCCCTACAGGGGACACGTGCATTCATGAGATTTACATTCCATCCACTAGGAACCATATCTAGATAATGGAATACAGTATATTAGATTATGAATAATAATGTATAATCTTAACTTAAAACTACTCAGAACAGTTGAGATCCTACACATGGATAATCCCATATTCCCAAAAATGATTTCTTTGAGAAATATTTACATTAAACTACTTCATAATGGCTTGTCATGAAAATGTGAATTATTCTAATCATATCCCCCAGGAGTGTCGTAACCAAGAGTGCAACAAGTCCCTTTTTCGTGCACCAATTCCCATTCGAGTCCAGCTAAAAGTGGTGTTTTGGGTTTTACCCCTAGATACATCTATGCCAGAGCCACCTCTACCTTCTCATATCCAGACAGAGTTGTATTTCTTGAAAGATCCACATAATCAATTCCTTACCATAATACCAGGACATTATTTTATGTATTTCCTCGACGAATAACTTAGGGAATCTTCCCGAATTCTACGTTTTCTAAATCTAGTTTCCAAGTATTCTACTATACTTTCTCTGATACCAACTGTAAGGACCCTGCCCCAGTTGCCCAGATCTGATGCCTTATTTGATTACATTGGCATACATACAAGGAATACGAATCTCGAAATACCGAGTTGTTTAGTATTATTGGAAACAAGGTACATACATAATTTTATCATTAGAACAGGAAGGGAAACAAAAACACTATTTTATTCCACTAGAAACATCACGTCTCCTAGATTATTCTTGCATGTCATTCATAAATTACTTCTTCATATCATGAGAAAATGAAACATAAGAAAGGGGTGAGCTCAAATGCTCAGTAAGAGTAAGCAATACAACAGATGATAATATAAACATTTGACATGGTGAATAATTGAAAACGCATGCCTTTAATAATAAATATGAACACATTATGGCAGGAAAATGAGCTCAGTAAATAATTCCATAAAAAACATTATCATGGGTATTCTACTAGTTGAATAACCACATGAACTTTTAATTACTAGATTCATAATGAGGGATGTGCATATTCAAGACATTCTGAATCATTTTTTCATGGCCTCGACCAAGACGTCTAATGATTAAGGCCTCGGAAAAAATCCATATCACATTAGGAAAGGGCTCGGCTAATTCCACATCTATTTGTCTCCTAAGACCTACCGATGCATCGAGGGTCTATAGTGGGCCCCACCAATCAACTAATATGTCCAATGCATTCCTCATATGAGTGTGGATCAACATAAACAACATATATATTCATATTGAAACTATCATATGAAATGTAACTAACTTTCCCCAATCATTAAACATAAAACACTAACCATTCTGAGTAATATGGTGAATGGTTTTAGGATAGATCATCCAAAATAGATTTAGTCAAAAAACATTAAATAAAATATGGTATAAGGCTTCATAAATGATTAATCCCAATAATACCATGGAATCAACAAGAGCATTGAATCAAACACAAATACTCTTATAAAATCATTAAGCAATTTTGAGAGAAATACTATTTTTTTGAAAAGAATAGTCCTTTTGGAAAATAATTGTATAAAACCAGAAGTGAAGTAAGATATCATTATCATAATTAAATGAGTATTTTTAGAAAGATAATGGTTTCCAAAAACAAATTATAGAGTGCCCTTGTAAATAGATATGAATTGGAGAAATTCCCTTGAATCGGGCTTATATTTTTGAAACAATTTTTAAAGTCCCATTTAAAACATGTAACTATATATTTAATAAGGAAGGATTATGGTTTTTAAACATACATATAATACTCACACAGAACATATTATGAGTAAATAACAAAACATAAGAATTACATTGAGGTAATTATACAATGAAAGTTTCCCGAATGAAAATGGATGTTCGGGTGGAAAACCCTTACTTTAACTCCAAAAGTGTTCAGATCTTGTATTTAGGCTCCTGTAATATGAATTAATACTTGTTAATAACTTATTTCAGAACATATTAGACATGTATTTTGTTACCATAATTTCGGTTAGTTCATTTACATATTTATTGATAAGTTATTTATTGAATTTCGTCGTTCTGGAGTGTTTGTTTCCTTTATTTTCATATTTGGTTCACCGGTTTTTATGTAATGAAGTTCATGTTGAATGGTTGTAAATATATAGGATTGGGATTATATATTATTAATGAACATAAATAATTGATACTGGTCATTTCTATCATTTCGTTACATGGAATGAGGATGAATCTTTAGATGAACACCACTTCGATTATTCGGCTGTATTTGGAATATTATGAACTAGTTTTGTCATATAACATAATTATATATACATATTATGGTTACTGAATATTAATTAGGTTATAAAAAATATATTATTGTCTTGTCCAACCATGAATATTGTTTCATGACTAGTAATGATGAATAAATTCAAGAACGAAACTTCATCGTCCAGGAAGGTTATAAATCGGAACCTCATGGATGTCGATTTCGTTTATAAAATAAAGGGGGGGAGTAATAATATTTATGATGGTTATTCAATTCACACGATATAAATATATTATATAAATGTTAATGGGTTTATCATTATCATTTGGACAGAGGAGGTGAGGAGAGGATAGAAAAAGAAGATAAATTAAAATGAAACCAAATGAAAAAGAAGGTTCTTTAACTCTTGAAATAACCTCCATGAGAAACTCTTTAAGGGAAGGGGTTTTGGTCTTTTGGGAAGAAAAAAGCTTCTTGGACGTGGGGAGATACTAGGGAAGGGTAATTGGGCAGAACATTGAGGAGCTTCAAGGCTTAGAGGAGTGAAGAGAAGAGGGGGTGGTGAGGGGTTTTTATAGTGGAGGAGTGGAGTAAAATTTTGAATATTTAATTAATTATTTTATTATTTCCCTCAAGACAACCAACAATATTGTTTCATGTGACCCCTAATAGTAATAATGGAATGTGAGTTCGATCCATGTGGGATTACATCATCCCTGCATCACCTATTATGCAGTAAATCAAGTATTTAGCATTTATCGTATTTTACCGTATTTTACTATTCATAAAAAATTCTATAATTTTAGAAAAATCCCAAAAATTCACCCCTAACATTTCTAAATGTGTAGAATTCAAAAGTGAAGTCCATTTTGGAAAAATAATTTTCTAAATTTTATTAATTTAACTTTTAAATAAAATCATACTTATTTCAAAAAGTAACAATTCTAATTCTACAAATACTTCTTTATCACAATGAAAAATTAACCAAGATGTTATTATCTTCTATCCTTAAGAAAATAAAATTATAATAAAATTTACTATTCATTAGGGTCATATTACTATTCATATTACTATTCATAATGGTATGTTACCATATACTAAAAAATCATGTTTGTTCAATAGGACTTCAAATGACATACTGAACACAACTCTGGATGATTATTTTTCGAAATTCAAACATATAAGAGAAAAATTTGTGTTTATTGGCTACATTATAAAATTTCATTCTATATTTATTTTCAAAACATTGGGGTTTTACAGTCAGAATAAGAAGAGTTGTCTGGAAAACCTCTCCAACGCCCTCTGGGCTTATCAGATGACAGCTCACAATTCCACTAAGGTGACCCCATATTCCTTGGTGTACTGAGATGAGGTTGTCCTACCCATCAAGATCCAGCTGCCTTCGTTACACATAGTGTTCTATTACTAGAAGGTGCCAGATAAGGTAGAAAAAATTCGTCTGGCTGAATTGAAAGAACTTGAAGAGAATAGGATTCCTTCCCTGCACAATCTAGAATGGCATCATAATAAGATAGGTAGAGCTTTCAACAAGAAGGATTGCCTCAGCTATTTCCTACAAGGCGACTTGGTATTGGCCCTCCCGACACCAATGATCCCAAGTAGAAAACCACCCAAGTTGGAGCCCAAATGGGAAGGACATTACATAATTCACAGGGTTTAACCCAATGGAGCATACTCCCCGGTGACCATGGATGGTGATCATATAACTCCTCCCACCAATGCCAGGTTTCTCAAGAAATACTTTGTATACAACAGCTAGTCTAGCATGACGTTAACCTGTCCATTCCTACATTAATTTAAACTGTGCATCATCCTGCATGACGTTAAGCTGCATCTTTATAACTACATGTGGCTTGATTCCCATCCTCATGGGATACGTAGGAACGCTCAAGTGTTTCATCTTGAGCCTAGCCCCAAAAATATTCTCTTTGATTATCCCCCCTGGGTATAGTTATCATGGAGGATCCTTGCATGATATTGTGTAGGTTTACTTAGCCCCACTCATGCTAGGATTATAATGGTCGCAACAATGTGCCTGCTCCCTATTCTTCTATCCTCCCACGTCCTTACCGCACGATGTTAAACTGCATGGACTTCAAGAACTACGTATGACTTGATTCCCATCCTTATGGGATACGTAGGAACACCAGAACATTTCATATGTTGACTCATCCCAAATGCTAGAACCTCCCCTCGGGTCAAGACATATGGTGTGGTGCAGGTTCATGCCTCAATAAATGTCAAGCTCATTCAGATTCTGTTGTACATCCGACTCTCCAGATGTGTCCGCCTATTTCACCTCCATGCGTGATTTTAAAATGTATGGGTACAACTATGTTTCACCCACTCAATTGATTGGGACTCCATAATCCTTCCCATCCTGAAGGCTACCTGAATGCAGGGATACTAGGCCCAAGGGATCTCCTGCCATTTCGGGCCAACACCCTTGAGGATGTTGAGAAAAAAATTGATACAAGTCCCGCGTTGTGAATATAGTCAGTGGTCGATGCTCATTTGTTGTTCCCATTCTAGGTTAGTATAAGGATGTTGTGTTTCGAATGTGGTCAACAACTATCCTTTTTCATTAGAGACACCACAAGATATTCCAAACATCGAGCGAAGTGGTTCATTCTACCCCATTATATATCCAAGGGATGAACTCACCTCGGGTGATGTCAGCTATTAGACCCCCATATAACGTGGGAGCCGAATCGGTCTCCTTGTTTCCCACACCAAGCACTGCTCATGTGGGATTAGGAGCTGTGATGAAGCAGTAATTGCACAAGAGGTCATATTGCTACCATTAGTCAAGACACCCATCCCTTTCAGGCCCCTTGGCCGTTTTTGGGTCCCCGACCCAAGTTCTTATTTAGGGTTCTATGGTGTGGTGTGATATTATGTCCTCATTCATGTCAGGTTACTCACCATGCCATACACATCCCATGTTTGGGGTATCTTAGCCCTCTCTTCATCTTCAAGATGTTAAACTGTGAATTGACTGGGCCTTCCCATCTGAGGCCCAGCCTCAGTCCTCTTGGCCTTTTTCAAGCCCCTATCAAAAGTTCCTATTTAGGGTTGTACGGTGTGGTAAGGATTTATGCAACATTCATATCATGTTACTTGTTGCACCATCAACCTCCTTTTTTGGCGTATATTACCCTCTCTTAATCCTCACAGAAAGACGTTAAACTGCAAATTGACCGGACATTCCCATCTGAGGCCCAGACTCAGGCCCCTTTGCCTTTTTGGGCCCCCGACCCAAGTTCCTATTTTGGATTGTACGGTGTAGAATGGTATTATGTCCTCATTCATGTCGGATTACTGGCCCATCCGTACACCCCCGCCCCCCTCATTAGGTTATGTTACCCCTATGTGTTATTCCCGAACCACGTGTGGCATTATTCTCATTTTAATGGGATACGTAGGACCGCCCGAGCGTATCATCTACAGGTCTAGCCCCATCATAGCCCCTTGGTCCGTATTCCCCTAGAGAGAGGAATATATGGTCTTGTATGGGATTATTTTCTCACTCACGTTGAGTGTTGTAACAACCATGCCACTTCCCTCCTCCTCCTAAGAGCCTTCCATCCACTTGTGCTATCCTCATCCTTTTAAATCGCCCGCTCTCAAGATGAGCCCCTTGAACCTCTTTAGCGATTCACCAATGTTCCTAAGGTTACTCTGGTTTAGTACCTGGAATGTTAGAATCTACTCGGACATTCTTTCACCCATTTTTCTGGCTTCATATTCTCCCTCATTAGGGCTTCCATCACTATTCAGATCTAAAGGGACCCCCAAATGGCATGGATGCTCGGCCTAAGGGCCCTCCTACCATTACGGGCCAATTCCATCAAGGGTTTCAAGCATCAAATTGATTCAAGTACCACGTTGTGAATTTGTTCAACGATCAATGCTCATTTGTTTTTTTCCCATTTTAGGCTAATGCGATATGGATGCTGTGTTTCGAACATGGTCAACAGTTATCCTCCATCGTCACGCCAACCTCATTAAGCCCAAAATGTCGATTTCAGGATTTACATCCTTCTCCACCTCATCATGTCCTAGTTGAATTTCAAAATTCTTGGTACTATTACTCATAGAACATTTGCATGTTAGGAGGAAAAAGCCTTGATAAGGAAATAATTCGGGGCTATAATGATTTCCCTTTTACATATATTTCACATATTTCAAATACCTTATCCTCCCTTGTTTCCTACACCGAGTACGACTCACGTAGGTTTAGGGATTAGGTTAAGGTTTTCCTTTACTTGGGATAGTCCCTTCTCTATGGTTCAAGTTCTATGACATTAAACTATGATATTTTTGTATTTCCCTTTCATAAAACTATGTATGGCTTGATTCCCATTCTCATGGGATATGTTGGACCGCCTGAACATCTAGACATCGGGTCCAACCACGTCTCTTAGAAATCTCCCTTTCACCATGGCCCCTTGGCCTACCCTTTCCCAGGGAGGGGCGTATATGGTGTGGTAAGGGACTCTGTCCACACCCACATCAGGTTTGTAACAACCACACAACATACCTATCCCTCCTGGGAGTTCTCTATCTCTGTATTCTATACTCATCCCTTCAAATTGGTTACTCTCAAGTTGAGAACCCTCCTCAACCCTCATCGGCGATGCACCAATCTAATTAAGAGTACTCTGGTTTAGCGTTTGGAGTGTCAGATTTTACGTGGACATGCTTTCGCCCATTTTTTCAGGCTTTGTTTTCCCCTTCATTTGGGATTCTATAATCATAAACACCCAAAGGGATGTCCAAATGGAATGGATGCTTGGCCCAAGGGTTCTCTTACCATCATGGGCCAACATACTCAAAGGTTTCAGACAAAAAATTGATACAATTCCCGCATTATGAATATGATCAGTGGATGACACTCATTTTTTTTCTTCATTACAGGCTAATGTGATATGGATGCTGTGTTTCAAACATGGTCAATAGTCAACCTCCATCATCATGCTAGCCCATTTAAGCCTTGATTGTTGGTTACATTATTCACATCATTGTCCACCCCATCAAGTCCATGTAGAATTTTGACACTCCTGACACTATCCCTCAGTGTGCATTTATATGTTTGGAGGACAAATCCACAGTAAAGGAATTATTCAGGGGTCCGCGCCGACTTCCCATCTCCATGGTTTGAGATCTAATACCATAAACTAAGATCTATTTTAGAACTACTTGTGGCTTGATTCCAATATGGCTTGATTCCCATCCTTGTGGGATACGTAGGAACACCCAAATGTCTCATTTTCAGGTCCTGCTAAATTGGGAGCTAGTTTCTCCAACCCCTTACCCTCTTACATCTATTTTCACACCTTGGTCTGAGGTTTCTTACATGGAATCTCATACAGTGTGATATGGGATTATGTCCTCATTCACATCGGGTATGTTTTATTGCACTGTGCACATTCCCCCTTTAGCCTCATCTTTACTATGTCTATGCCACATGATGATAGAATGCACACCTGGTCCCATCACATGACCCCAAATGGTGACATTATTGTCCTGGCTGCACAACAAAAAATGTCATTGCATTGTGACGTCCTCACTTAAGGGGACAACATGTTTGGTATCGGTTACACACTATACCATTTGTTAATGCCTACATACGGCTTGATTCTTGTGGCGATGCCGGGGCTTGCTATAATAAGACAGTTGATTCAAAAAAAACATTTCACCTTAAAAGAAAAACAAGATACATCAAATACTGCTTCTTTTGGTGCAAAGGCCACACCTGCACGCCCCTTTTATCCCTAGCACTAGTACCTTACCGTTCCACCCCTTATAACCGCGTACGACATGATTCTATTTCTAATGTGATATGTAAGAATTCCCGAGCACTTCCCCATGGGCCCATCCTAACCTTCTTGTTCGGTCCCTTGACCTAAACACTTCCCCAAAGAACACATGGTATCCTGGACTTTGGGTCCTCATTCACGTCGGGTTTTATAATTACCCCACCAGGTGTCTCTCATGTTTCCTACCATCTATGGTCTAATCTCTATGACTATAAACTAAGACCACTTTTCGTCCTTGGCAAAAGACGCTAAACTACACGAAAGCTTCTAGAAGTACTTATGTCTTGATTCCCATCCTCATGGGATACATAGAGACACCTAGGTGTTTCACCTTGGGTCTAGCCCCATGAATCATAAATCCTATTCCTCCTCATTTCTGGCCCCTTGGCCTGTCCCCTTGTGGGGGACCATGTAACTGTAGATTTTTCCTAAACATATTAAGGATTCCCCATGATGACATTGGGAAGTTATAGTTCCCTCACCAGAGTGGTCCTGTCTAAAAGAAGGAATGATCCATGATCAAACCGATGCGCCAATCTAATGTGCTTCCACCATAGTGGAGTAATTTCAAGAGTGTTGGATTATGTTCAAACAAACCATCACTCCACATTCCATTCTTTGCATTCCTCTTATTAGGAGACTCATCCTCTTTCATGTCTAGAGGAACCCCTTAACAGTAGGGATGCTCGGCCTATAGCCCGCCTATTGTCCTAGGCCAATGTTCCAGAAGACTAAGGGATGAAATTTTGAGTCAGGCCCCATGTTTTGAACATTGTCAGTGGTCGAACCTCATTTTCTATCCCTATTCCCAGCTAACATAATAAGGATATCATGTTTTGAATGTGGTCAACAGTTATTCTTTATTGTCACTCCACCCCCACAATGTTCTGAATCCTAGGTATCGTGACTCACACCTTCCATTCCGATCTGTTCAGAATGAGTCTAGTGCCCTTAGCATTACCCCATTCATGCACAAGAGCACACTAGGAAAAAGATAATTCGGCTGTTCTAAGAGATTTATTCTCCAGTCAGGTCTCTCCCATTTCCTCCCGGAAATCCATGCCGGTTGTTCAAATCCGGGATGCCCGAAGCGTGGTTTGCACTCCTACATTTGGACGAGGGTGATAAGGTGGTCATCCCTTATTTCTAACATCAGGCCCAACCCACGTGAACTCAGGGAAGGATCGCTGGATGCTCCAAAAATATCACGAGAATGAAATAAACCAATGTAAACAATGGAACTCATGCAGGATATGGCATCAAAAAATCAAAGTATGAAAGTATGCTGGAGGTTTTGTAATCATTACAATACTCGAGGGTCATTTCCCCCCATGGATGGGTTAACCTCATCAAAAGAGCATACCAGCTCCGCCACCCTATGGTTGGTGGTGTCCAGGAGTTGCTTCCGCCTGTTTAGATCCTCCTCCTCCTCGGTAGCAATGGGGTGCAATTCATCGGCTGCAATCTAGGCATTCTCTACGTTAGTCTAAATGAAGGTCATCTCCTCAGAAGCTCAAATCATTCCCCCTTCAGCATCTGCCAGCTGGGATCTCAGCCAAGATATGAGCTATTATTACATGCCAAGGGAAGAGAAATGCTCCTATTCCTGAGCCTGCAATCGTTGAACCTCATCTTCAGACTCCTGAATCCTCTCGACGTTTACCAATTTCCTCCGCTGCCAGCCCATGCTGCGGCCACAATCATAATCCTAAATCTTTTTTGCCATAAGATCTCGAATGAGCATGTGGGGATGCTAGGAATCCACTCACCCAACACATAGTTCATGCAGTTGCGAGCGAAATATATCCATATCATCCATCCATAGTGATTGGGGGTGTCATCAATGAATCACTAGATCAGCTTCCATGATCGGTGATGGAATGTCTTTCTATCCTCTTCGTCAAAGGCCATATCTTCCTAGTCAGCACGATTGGCTGGCTCAAACATGGGGAACGCCCCCAGGAACTCCTCATCATGGTCCATGTCTGGTGTTTGATCAGTCATGGCAGGACCTGGACTATCTGATTGATCCTCATCATCAGATACTACCTCAATGATATTGGGTTCAGCCCCGCTGACTGTCCCACCAGTGATCGTGGGAACCACCGCTCGGTCGCTTTGGTGCTCCACCACCATGATCATCGACATTCCCCTGGGAAGCATGCTCTAAGAATCCCCGACTAACCTTGCTAAGGTGAACCACACCATTTTAAGAAATTTATGTTCCAAAAAAAGGACATGGACATCAATAAACATGTTTAGGGGATGAAAGTCATAAAATTGGTAGAGAGGACTTACAGAGATCGAATCCATGGTCTCTCTCTTGGGCTGATGTTGTCGGGATATCAAAGCCTCAACCCTCGTATAAGGTCGGAAGGTCTAAAAACTCCATAGGGGTCACCTCTGGTGTCCTAGACCCATTGGATGTAGAAATAGATGCGACATCAGGCGTAGATCATGAAGGCCCCATAGCTGCATCCATTGAGGGACTATAATGAGTTCTGTATATAAGAATCTCCTACATGGTTCAGATGTTAACAAGGAGTCCGGAATGACCTCAAAGAAAGCCTTGAAGAAGTGGGTTTTAGATTTTTTACCACAACGGCCTTTGCAAACTCTTCATGATCTGAGTCTTGATCTCCAACTTCACCCTCCTCCAAATGTGCTCCCTATCCCTGCCTCATCTCCCCAGGAGGACTCTTATGACTCTTCCATAAGATGGAAGCGCTCTCTTAAATTAGCAGCTGACAACTACAGTGGAGGGGTGCGGTCAAGAAACACCTTGACCTAATCCATCATCGAACCAGGGGCACCCCAGGAATGGACAATGTACCCCAGCTCTACCAGGTACCACTATGCCTCTGCATGGGGCACCACAATACTGGCCTGGATAAGGTCTATCCTCGGTAAATCCATCCCGAGATGATTCAGGTGCTGCCACAACTCGGCGGGGCTGAGGAATTTCCTATGCACTTCCCAGATGTCCCAGGCCTCCCGGAAGACAACATTCTCTGACATGTTGATATGGCGCGACTTCTTCCTCGGAGCCTAAGTGGGTATCCTATGGAATCCTCTCGGCAGCCTCCCCTCTGGATGGATCTGTTCTTCTTGAACCTCCAGGTCCACTGCCACTACGGATCTACGGCTGCTGCCTCACCCTCAACTAGTATGGGCCTCGCCACCACCAAGGCCCTGCCACCACAGGATGCCCTTGATTCCTTCCATCCACGACCCTGAGGTCGGGGAGGTTCATCATCACCAACCCAAATGGTTGGTTGCCTCAGCATCTCCCCTGGATAAGCCACCTCCCAGCTTATGGCATAATCCTTCACCAACCCAAAGACGACCTTAGGAAGAACCATTTCATTTCGCATCTTCCCATCTTCATGTGTGAACATGAGCCATATCTGCATCATCACACATGAGTGTTCCTCTCGGCACACCTCCAAATGGACCTGTAAGGTTAGTCACTGTATGCACTGGAATTACATTGAAAATTGGTGTGGGGTGTACGGCTCATAGAGGAGATCACAGTCCACCCTTGCCACCAAGACTCCACCTCAGAAGGCCAAGAGATTTTCCCAGTGCTCTTTTGTTCCCTGGCCATCATCAGTAAATACCCCCATCGGAAATAGAAATGGGTGAAAATTGAACTCTTCTTCCTTCCACACCTGGTTCAATATAAACGGTGTGGTCACCTTGGACGGAAAGCTCCCTATGGAATTCAAGATTGATGGGTGGAAGACTGAGCCCAGAGGAGAGATATGGTTTTGTTATTCGTAAAACCCCCTAATATGTGCCGCTATCCACCCATACAGGAGGTGGAATGGCCCACACACCCTCTGTGGCCTCTTCCCCTCGCTGATATGCGACATCATTTTATACAGTTTGGTGAGAATCCAGATTCCTAGGTTGACCCGACCTCCTATCTCCAACATGGACACCATGATAAATGTTCTTGGGTGTACTCCCATGTTGGTATCCCACACTAGAAAGATCCAACCACAGATATGTGTCATGATAAATGCCACCATCCTGACAATTCGATACTGCTCAGTGCAGACACTAAACCCCCAGGTCTTCCACTAGTTGTCCTCCAAGAGACACCAGTACGAGTTATCCTTGCCCCATTGACCCCCCCTTCGGGATAGTATGAGGCCTTGTTGGGAACTGTCGGTCTACCAGGAAATTCAGGAACTGTTTGAAGCACCACTTAATGTGGACATCTCTCACTGCTTCTTTATCCTCTCTTCAAACCAGCTCCATCAATGCCATTGCGAGCCACATCATCTGCTCCAGATCCTCCCATGAAATCATGATAGGTAGAAATTCATCATACATGGCCCCAAGTATCGGGACCCCCAAAATATGATGGACATCCCACAAGCTAATACTAACCTTTATGTGGTGTAAATGGAAGGTATTTCCCCTCAATGACCACCTTCTCAAAATCTCTATCATTAATTGTTTCGGTTGATATATGTGGAATTGGGAGGCCCAAGTCACCTCATACAAACCCACTATACTCAGCTCAGCCCCAAACTCCTCACATGAGGTGCCTACCTAGTAGGCACATGCCCAATTGTATATGAAGTTTCCTCCCTGGTGCAGGTCCCATTCCTAAAACCACCCCTTCCTCGGGTTCCTCAAAGCTACCTTCAGTATCGTGTGGTACAGAGGAGGAGACATCTCCGGCTGCAATTCCTTCCTATCGATGTTATTTAGGTGGTTGTATAGGCAGTCAACAAAAATGGGTGTGAACTTTTCCTGGGCTTGTCCATCAGCCGCCCTAAATCATTGGCACTAGCACAATGTACTCCTGAACTAGTAAGCTAGTTCAACCCTACTTGATTCAGGGATGAAGACATCATCCCTCATCCCGAAGCCATATAATGGAAGCCTCTTACAATTTGGGTAGTTCTTCTGGATCTCCGACAACAGATCCACCAAAGAATCATGGTCAGAGTGTCTCCGGACTAACTCTCCAAGACATACAATGTTCACCATCTCATCTCTCAGAGCGGCATCTGAAATAACCCCCTCGCCAATTCTTGATGAGCCATTCAGTTTTAGAACTTTGATGATTTTCGAGTTGGTTCACGAAGCTTGTTCGCAGAGATCATTCGCGAAGCCTGTTTGGGGAGTCCTGCCCACGCCTTCAAGCACAATATTGTGAAGCACTGATGCAGAGTCAAAAACTCATTGTGTGCTGCGAAGTGAAGACCCGATTCACAGAGAGAAATCACGGAGTACATGGAGCATCATGAATTGAGAGAGAAAAAGGATAATTTAACGAATAGGGGAAACGAAAAAAAGAGGTCAGATTCCATTTATATAGGTGAAAACCTTCAGATCTTCACGACACGTCCATTTCGCGCCGAGCTCTGTGGCGCGCTCGGCCTGTGCATCACCCATCCACATCGAGATCACTCTTCACGATACAGCTTCGCGAATGACTGAGGATTTTGGCTATTGACCATCAGACTTCGAATATCTATTTCTCCACGGCTACAAGTCTAGGGGGGGCATTTGTTAGTGCCAAAATGGGAGAATAAGATGAATAAATGGACATCCTCAATGGGTTGACTTACGAAGACCATTCACAGAGCCCCAATCGCACCGAGCCCACCGCAGAGCAAGGAGGCGATAATGCTCTATGACCACCCTTGACGTTCGCGAGATCGCCATGGATCAAGGAGTAGGTAACGTTTTGTGACCGCACATGATGTTCATGAGACCGCCACAGAGCAAGGAGATGGTAACGCTCTACGTCCTCACTTGAAGTTCGTGATCCCACCATGGGGTAAGGATATGGTAACACTCTGTGACCACATTTAACGTTTGTGAGCCCTCCATGGACGTTGATCCTTTATCGCGCCAAATGATCTCGGTTTCACAGCGCCTCTCCCTTATAAATAACAGCCTCCCCCCAAGTCCCAGGGGCGGATCATCTGACCTTTAAGATTCCTATCTCCCAAATCACAAAGTGCCTTCTGCTCTACGAACCATGGGCTATGATAGGAACTTATGCTCTGCCAAGTGCCTCCCCTTTGTCTTGCTTTAAAACCCTATTTCGAGAGGGATTCCTTTCACGGAGCCTAAGGGCCTCTGAGAAAGAAGGGGATCCCCAAGGGGACCCGGGTCATCACAGAGCGTTTATGATTTGTGAAACACACTTCTTATACACGTGATCCACATGCAAAGGAGGGGTCACTGTACTTTTCAAAGAACATTAATTCATGATACCTTACTTCGTGAGGCACCATTGCTCTGCAAGGCAGTGCTACACGAATGCCCTTCCACTTCACAAAGCACCTCCTATATGCACCTCTACCCTATTCTTAGGCTGAGGCGCCCAACTTCGCGAACCACACCCCTTCGCAGGTACCCTCCGCCACTCAGAGTAGCAGAGCCTCACAAGGCCCCTGCCTATGAATCCCTATGATTTGAAATTCATTTTCCAGTGTGACCCTATAGGTTTGCATGATGTGATTTCAGAGTCCCTTCGACGATACTGACCATTGTGTTGCTTCGCCTCATGCTTCTTCGCATAGGCATGCTAATGACTATTGCCTCTTTGCATAGCCATGCTAACGTCGACCCCCCAATGGTTCGCTCCATAACACCCCATAGCCACAACATTGCCTATCCCCTCTCTTCACTATGATGTAGAGGGTACTAGTTATATATGTCCTATAGGTATGGAGAAAACCCACCTCGTCCGAGCTGCATGATATTAAAATTACAAACACCATCATCCTCAGCACATGATGTTAAACTGTGACCTCTACCTGTTCCTCACACGTGGGGTTCCCCCACCTTGTACATTCTCCACGCCTACTGGTCTTCAAGAGGATGAGATATTCCATTACATGGGATTATATCACCCTTATCGGAGTGGCATTTGTCCATGGGAAAAGGGCGACCATATCGGTGTAAGCCCCCTAGATTTCTTGCAGGAGGTAACATCCCTGCTCCTCCTTTCTTTTTCGGTCCGAAGGACCATGGGGGGATGGAAAATGGACCCCTCCTTTCTTCAGTACCAAATCCCTCTCTCACTGGGATTTGTCGCCACTGGGCCTGCATCCGAGTGTAAGTCCCACCCTTTTCGGGCTGCTAACTACGTGTAAGCCCCACTTCCATCTCCCATGGACATACATTTCATAGCATGATCGTCAGGTCCCTACTACCTCTTGTTTCTCACACTGAGCATGACTCATGTGGGATTATAGTGAGTACTGACCATGACATATTCCCCGGGCAACCTAGAGTGTAAGCCCCACACCCACCTGAACTAAGTGGTCTTTGATCGTTGCCAGGGCAGGGTATATAGGAATCCTCCATGAGGTTCAAGCCCACCAACCATGGGACCCCAGGTCCTCCTTCACTTTGGTTCACCGACCCACCTGAACTATGTGGTCGTTCATCCCTGCTAAGGTAGGGTACATAGGAAGCCTCTATGAGGTTCAAGACCACCTCCCATGGGACCCCAGGTCCTTCTTCATGTCAGTTCACCGGCCCACCTGAACTACATGTTCTTTGATCCTTGCTAAGGTAGGGTACATATGATGCCTCCACAAGGTTCTAGGCCACCACCCATTGGTTCTGACACAATTCACATTGGTTCTCCAACACCTTTGACCTACTCAGAGCATACGCCCCAAATGCCACCCTGAACTACGAGGTATTTGATCCTTGCTAAGGAAAGGTACATTAGAAGCCTCCTTGAGGTCCAAGCCCAACATATAGTCACTCCAAACATCTTAACGTCAGTTTTCCCCCATCTCGCATGATGTTAAACTATGAGCCCAATCAGTGGTAAGCCGTTGTTTCCCAAAACAACTATAAGTTGTTGTTTCACCAATCAGTGGTAATCCATTGTTTCCCCAGTCTGCGGTAAGACATTACATAGAAATCCTACCCTAAATTACATGTTCCTTGATCCTTTCCAAGGAAAGGTATGTAGGAAGCCTCCACGAGGTTCAAGGCCACCATCCACCTAGACCCCAGGTCCTTATTCATGTCAGTTCGCCAACTCTTACCCCATACCCAAACTACGTTGACATTGATCCTTGCCAAGTAAAGGTATGTAGGAAGCCTCCTTGAGGGTGGAGCCCAAAAAACATTGGTCATGCCCATTCCACGTCATTTCACCCCCATACTGCATGAAGTTAAACTATATTCCACTTTTTATTCCTTATTCAGTGGTAAGTTGTTGACATTCTTATCTAGCGGTAAGTTGTTGCGACCCCACCTAGCGGAATGCCGTTGAAAGCCCCAATCAGTGGTAATCCGTCTTCAGATGAACTACATGGACATTGATTCCCTAACATAGGGATATGTAGGAAGCCTCTTCAAGGCTCAAGCCCAAAACCATCGTCATCCACATGGCGGTTCAATCCCATTCTCCATCCACTTCATTAAACCACTCCATCATCCATCCTGATTCTTACCCAGGATGCCACTTCCCGGTTGGACCATGACACCTTATACCCCATTCCCCTCAGCAGTAACCGGGATGTCAACCATGTGTTTTCCCAGACATCAGTGTTCCCTTCAGAGGTTGAACCCATATGATCCACTCCAGTCAGTGTTCTGATTAGTCCAATCCATCTCTGCTAGATGCTAAACTTGCGGCATACCCTGTGTTAAACATGGGAAGATGAGGAAACCCTCATATACATGTCCATGGAATATGATTCCCCTTGATTTATGGGGGATGCCTTGGGCTTCTGTGCCCTCGAGAAGCCCTATAATAAGGGATAGAAGGCAGAAGCACGAGTGTCCCAGCTCCCAGACATGCTATTGATGCCCAATGTTACTACTCCCCTAACTGATGGTTGTTGCCCTGACTGGACCCCATGGAATGTACTGATAGAAGCAGTGTAATTAACTATTTTCCATTAAGATATGGTGCTAGGAAGAGTTTCATAAACAATGTATTAAATCTATAAGGGAGACCTGTAAAAGGTGACGAGTTCCGAGGAGGAATACATGGATGGAAGAACCGACATCCCATCATCCCATTTCAATCAAGGATAGAACATTCCTGAATAAGTGACGGATGCCGCCCGCCTTTGGAAAGTGGGAATGTAGGGCAATAGCTGCACGTCCTCCACTGATGGATGCACACGCCCGGGCGAAAGCATCCGAAACATGGGCAGAGCTGGTCATTGATGATGGGGAGATGTTTGCGGAGTTCCCAATAGATATAGATGATAAATAGGAGCACAACCTTTGTGGATGGTTGATTCCTCTAGTGCACATTCGGTGGCAGCACAAGAGCCTCCAAGAGATCAAATGATAGAGGGAGTCTCAGATTCCTGCTCAGTACCCCCATTTGTTTGATTAACCATTGTTTTGGACTTTTGGGAGTAAATCCCAAAGCTGAGGAGAATGTAATATCCCATAATTTCCATGTAATTGTTTTTGAATTATATGGAATTATTTGGAGTCCAGGCACTTTGATGGAATGTTATTCTAAGGCCTAGTGAGCACAAAAAATAATTTTTAACTTTTCATAAACTACATTCAATGAACATTTGAGTGGGATTTTCTAAAATATGAACTGGTTCTTAGATTAAAAATCAAAGGATATCATTGAAATTAGAATTTTGAGATTCACTTAAAATATACATAACTTTAACAGGAAAGGGTTGGATAGAATGGTTAATTTTCAGAATTTTTGGGAAATAATAAAATTACATAAAAATTTATTTTATTACATTTTTCTCAGTATTGAGAATCAGACAACGACATTGCGGTGTGACAATGAGCTGATGAAGAGACACAATAAATGAGGATCCTTAACAGTTTGTTGTGTAAGAGGAACTGCTATGCTGCTTCATAAATGAAACAGCGTGATGACGCTATGTCACAGCGTAACAAAAATTCTATGACATGTTTATTTTTATTAAAGGAATGCATTGGAGAGAGGGAGGAATTAAACCATGGGAAATTCTATTACAAAGCTCTGATAGGATTTCTCTCCAAAGAAGAACAAAAAATTCCAAAGGAATGTCATCGACATTGACATACCTCAAATAATGAAGCCGAGAAGTGACAAACGTTATCAACCCCTTGGACCCTTGAGGATAGAATTCTACTAAAATGAATGTCAAATGAGTTAAGGGGTTTGTTTTGATTAATGATTTTCCCCATTCTTATTCTAAACAACGAGCACAGATTAACCCAAGAACATGTTAATCAGTACATGGTGCATTCTTACAGGAGGGTGTTGTTCTTTACTTTTATTTTCAGAATTAATTTTATTATTGATAGAATTGTAACCCAAGCCTTCCCTAATATAAAACTGTAACGTGAAGGGAACAGGCCGACACAAACAAGATCTGACCCCCCTTCGCCTTATGGAATCATGGCGGAAGAATTCTCGAAATGGTGGAAAAGAAAGTTAGTGGCTGTCTCAGTGAAGGTGGAATCCTCATGATCCCTTATGAAAAGATAGATTGACAAATGGACCACCAGAGAAACTTTGGTGTCCCATAGAAGAAACGGTCAGTGCGCTAGCGCCGGCGGTGGCCACAGGTAGAGAAAGGTGGAGGGAGGCGGCACGCCACCATGATAGTGGGATGCGGCTAGCTGGCTGTAGTGGCTTGGAGTTGCGATGTCGACGGGCACCACGTGGAGGTGACGGCCCATGTTTGGCTCACCCAGGAAAATGATAGAGGTTTCATTGACCGAGTCAACCCATGGAATCAGTCTGCGGGTGACGTGGAAGGACACGACCACTCGTACGCGTGCAGCGTGACACATGGTGGGCTATGGTCTGTTGACTATAGTGGAAGGGAGGCCTTGTGGTGACCTGCGGGATAGTTGGGGGGATAGACGTGGCATCCGGCTATGTCCCAACCAGGTGGACTAGCTGGTCCAGACCAAGTAGACCGGGAAGGGTACATGCCACCCCCTCGATCCGAACCATCCCAGCCAGGATAGACCTACCATACTGGGTCAGACCCACCATATTAGGCCGAACCGGATCTGAGTCAGTTCAGGTTGGGTCAAACCAGACCCAGACCCACCATATGAGGCCGAACTGGATCTGAGTCAGTTCGGATCGGGTTGGACCAGACCCGGACCCAACCATCCCCATGTTTCACTAAAACACTGGTATCTCCAAAACCATGTGTCTGATTGACGCGTCATTAGTGGCATTGACACCCTTTCAATCAGGAGGTCCTTTTGAGATACTATAAATGGATTTTTAGTGGATCATGGTACGTATTATTTGTATCGAACTCGAATCCAATAAGACCCTTTTAAAAAAAATGATTGTATCTTACAAATCAGGTGTTTGATCGACAAACAGTCACCGACGTTGGAAAAATCACAACAAGGAAGTTATTTTGGGATACTCAAAGAAGATATCCCAAGAATTTGAATTTAAATGTATGGCTTGTAGGAGAGGTTCTGTTAGGATCAATCACATAGAAGAGTAGTAGTTGTGGTGACCTTAGTGGCCCGACAGACGGGCAGCCACATGGACCTCAGTGGCCCGATAGAGCAGCAGCCATATGGACCTCAATGGCCTGGTAGAGTCGGGTGGACCTGAGTGGCCTGGCAGATGTGCATCACCCTTGTGGACCTCCGTGTCCTGGCAGAAATTATCAACTCATCAGGGATGAGTCGCTCAATAGTATGAAATGATATTCCCTATAACCAATGAATCATTTGACTATGATTCATGTTATACCTCGTGTGAGCTATCCTTTATATTTGGATTAACCTTGTGACTTGGATTTTTGGTATTTATCCTTAGTGTACTAGGGTCCCCTATTGAGTACTGTGTTGCTCACCCATGCATGATCTTCTCCCACACTTGTCATTTATTTTATAGATGATGAACGTTTTGATGGACGACTTGGTGTCCTAGGGGTAGGCGGGACCCTGTAGGATCTGGCGGACATGACGTACTACTTCTGTATTCAGTATCTACAATAATCTTATGATCAGGTGGGGTTTTCAATGGATTGATACCATAGTCCCTTTGTACTTTTCTATTTTCTATTTTTTTGATGGGTTTTTATTCTGGACTACTTATTTTCAGTTTTACTTGTAATCATCAATTATTTTAGTTTACTTGTTTCCCCTTTCAATTTGGGGGATGTGGTCGGGCGTTTTTGTGCATACAGGTACTCACGAAAATGCCTCCCACATGCATGCTGACGCCATCAGTGCTAGTCTCCAACCCTGGGCCTTCGAAAGGCGTGTTTTTGGTATGTCACAGCATGAGCCCCGGGGGACGGGCCATGATATATGATGCCACCCCTATAGGACATCCTAAGGCTCCATGCCACAATAATCATCTCAACCTTATTTTACATCTACAACCTCTCTTGCACTCCCCAAATCCTTATAAGTTCCCTCGTACGCCTCCCCCACCTGAATTCCCATAGAGTAATATTCCAAAATATTTGGGATGTAACATTGATACAAAAATCAATTGAAGGGTTTTATATTTATTTTTTTTTAAAAAATTCATTCATGATTAAAAAATGTTTTGACAGAATATGGTCCTCCTTGGTTTGTAAAATGTGGTTATTTTAATTTCTATTATCATGTGACATTCCATTAATTAATTTGATAAATATGAATGATTATCATGATTATTTTAGAAATAAAATATATTGTATTCTTGACTCATGGATATTTATATTGGAGTGATTCCTAGTGATGTTACATAAGAATTTTTTATACGATAACAAGTGTATTTTTTTATTGAAACCACAAGAGAGATTTTATTACTTAAGATAAAGTAATAATGATATTTTTTATTCTAGTTATGATAATTCTCAAATTAGGAACATAGTTATGAATTTTCACTAATTATTAGGAGAAAAATTACTATGATTAGTGTATGCATGTCGTGGTATTATATGTTTGCATCAAACAATAGCTGGATAGTTCTATGTAGTCAACTCCAAGATTTGTACTATCAATCATAGAGATATTATCCCATGAATATGGTTTTGATTACATGGATTTAAATTATAAATGAAATTTATTTGTGTTTTAAAATTTTATATTTATAAATATTATAAATCCATATTATGTTATAAATTTTATAGGATAATTAAAAATATATTTTTTCATGTATGATTTAATTTTTTTGGGAATAAATTTTTTTATTATATTAAAAAAATGATTACTTTATCATTTATATGAAATTACTATTTAACACCCATAGGGATTTAATATTGGGTATGTTGGTATAAAAATCCTAGGTATATGAACTTTGGTTCATATTAATATGATTTGATTATATTTGTTTCAGTGTAATGATAATTCTGATCCTTATGCTCAGTTTTAGTGGGATACACTTCAACGTAGAGCATGAAGACTGAGCTAATGCTATTTAATGGATGACACTAGCCACTAATGAAACAATTATAATTTTTTATTTTTCTAATGATAGATTAAACCTAAATTCATTATTATTTTCTCAAATGTTTTACATTTTAATATTGGAATGAATTGATATAATTTTATTTTCAATATATAAAACAATATATCTTATAGATTAGTCTTGAATGAGTGAAACCAATCCCCCGTTATGTATTATTATCTCTTAGCACATTCCATGAGACTTTAGAAATTGATGAGAGTTCAAATTTAGAATGTGGCACACCTAGAAAAAATTTTGGTTGGTTTATTTTTTTTGTAACATGTATAGACGAAAATATGAAGTAATGTTACCCTTTTAAAATGAATATAAATTACTAATGGGGATAAAATTGAAGGGGATATTTCTGAAATTTAAATTTTTATTCATTGATGGTATTAAGAGAATTAATTTGATTGTTAATTCAAATATATTTTAGGGGTTTAGAAAATTATATTGGTTGTTTTCAACATGATGAATTTGTTTTTATATTATGGAATGTAATTATAAATTTTGAAAAATCTTGAGATTATTTAAGGATTTATTCCAATGAAAATTTAATCAGTCATATTTCCCTTACTAATTTTCATCATATTGGATAAGAATAGATTACTTGATATTTTATAGCCTTAAATAGAGAAGCTGGGTGGTTTGATTAATTTTTTATTTCAGAATTAGATGAGTCATGAATTGGAATCAAAATACTGTATTTTATAACTAAATATTAAATAAGTAATTCTATATAGTTAATATTTTTATTAAAGATAAAATATTAAAAGTTATTTATTTTCAAGATGTATATTTTTCACAAAAACTATAAAGGAGGATATTGTTATAATAAATGTTAAGCTGTTGGATAATGTGTCATTATATTATTTATGTTGATTTTAATTTATTGTAGAGGTTTTTAAATTCAATAATTCTTGTTTAGCTTCAATACATGGTTTTTATATAGTACTTTTTATCAAATTTTGACAAGTATTGTGTTGAGAAAGCTTTTAGACTTATTTTAATTGATTTGTAAGTAATTGAAAGTGAAATTTATTTAATGAGTTTGAAGGTGAATACTATAAGGATGATATATTGTGTAGAACTGATTTTATATGTTCTAAAACAAATTTTTAACATTCAAAAAAGTTTTATTTGCATAAATTTAGAGTTGAGTTAATCTAAAAATGAAGAAAGAATAAATATTATATGATTACAATAGTTTTTATGGTCGAACCCATGGAATTTTTGGGTAATGATTTTATCCAAAAGAGTGGTAGATATTTAGAGTAGAGTTATAGTATAATTTTTATTGAAAAAATAAAATTTTGTTTTTCAATAAATAGTAACTATGTTGATTTATATTTTTTAGCTATATTCATAAATATTTTACCCATCATGATACATAAACTAGTATAATGTGCATTTTTGGGATAAATAGACATCAACGTATTAAAATAAATGTTGATTTTATAGATATTTAAGGTAACTAAACATTTTTAATATGAAATTTTAAGTCCTAAGAGGGGAGTGTTCATGATAGAGTTATTTTTATTTTTTAATTTATTTAGATAAGAGGAAATGATAATTTGAAGATATGAACCCCTATTAAAGAATTGAATTTATTCTGAAATCTTACACCATGAATCCTTATTGAATGATTCTTATATTTAGAGTTGTCATAATAAAAAAACAATCAGTGTTAGAAGTTAATGAAATTCTACATTTTATTAAGAATGTTGACCTTTTCATTAAAAAATGATTCATAATTTTAAAATAATTTTGTGAAAATTGTGGTCATTAAATAAGAAATAAGAAATATAATAATCACTATTTAGTTTTTATACATTATTTTATATTGGAGTGAACACTATAAGAATGTTTGGGAAATATACAATGTATTAATGGTTCAAGGATAAATGATGCTCCTTTGAATTCAGAAGATAATTCTTATAGACAGTGTGGCTATTAGTTATTCAATGTCATTACAAGGACAAAAAAATTTATATTGGGCGGATAATCTTATAATATATTTGTATTTTCAGTACATGGATGTTTTCACTACCATTTAAAATAATTAAATAAGAAAAACAATACTTGTTTTTTATCTAATTAATAAATGATGATTATACAATGCCTAAACCTATAGTTAATTTGAAACTCACAAGGGACATCCATGTATATAATCACATACCAAAGTAAAAAATATATAAAAAATAACCAAATAGGGTTACATCATAATGTTATATTGATGTATGTGAATATAATAAAAAATAAAAATTTAAATCTCTATGAAAATGGGATTTATTCATATGGAATGTCCAAACTATTAGGTACATAAGATAATCAATAGGAATAAATAGTGAAAATAAAATAATCTTATTGAAAAAACCCTTATATCACTTGTGAACATAACAAAATATATAATACTCAATATAAAAATAATGATTATTTATCAATGCATTATTAAAAATATTATTTATTTATATCATACTTTTTACTAATTATTTATAAAAAATAGTAGTTATCAACTAGTCATTTATTGTCCCAAAATTTCATAGTTGTGAGTTTTATTCCAAAAGATGCATAGTAATCTCAATGCATGTATTGTGGTCATTGTTCACCATCAAATAATAAATTATCAACTTATTTTTAATGGAAATTAGTTTATTAACTATTTCACAGTTGTTTAATTATCAAGATCACTCAATCATATAAACATATTTATTTAACATTTTATTTTCTAATGATTCATTTTTTCTATTCGATGTATCTTACCATAAAATATTTATTTAAATGAATTTTTTATATAAAATTTATATAATTATGAATTAGTAAATAGAAATTAAATGTTTTAATATTTTAAAATTACCAAATAATTATAATATTTTCCTTAGAAATGAATGTGGTTGTATTAATTAAAAGTAAAAGTCCATGTTGTTGAAGTTGGCTCTCTAAAACTGACCGACATTATAATTTCATTTTATTTAATATAAATTAATTTATTATTAAATATTTATTTTTCTTATAGAAAAAAGTAATATTGAAATTCCTTCATAATATTCGTCACATCGATATTTTATATCACGTCACTAATATATTTAGATATTATATATTATTTTATAGAATTTATAAATCATTTAATGTAGTCTAGAAAACATATCCATGATGGGATACATATGACATTTAATTATCAGGTGTTGGGGGATCAGAAGACATTGATACTTTTTCTTTTGTCCACACTAGATAATCTAAAAAAATGTGTTCATGAGGACAACCCCACCATTAGTTGTTTTATTTGTAATATTTATATATATATATATGAAAATGATTATTTTTCCTTAAACATAATATTATTATTAACATGTAATATGAACCATATACATTTATGTATGGATGAAAACCATGACGAATTATGGTTGAGTAAAAATAACATATATTTGGCATGTCATATGTGATATAGAATAATGAGAATAAGTTAAGATATGATTTTCCCTTCTATATAAATTGAAGTGGATATCTTTATCCCTTTGATTTAAATAGAACTATCTGACGAAATCCCTGGAAAAGGTATTTTAAATATGAGTGAAATTTAAAAAATTAAATTTATGTAAATTGAGAATATAAGGTGATGAAACAAGTGTATATCCTACTTTAGGTGATATCATTTTAAAAAGAGATTATATGACATATTTTCACTCATAGGAAGGATGATATAGTTTCTACCAAAACAACATCTCTATGGGTGCTTTAACTTGTTTCTAGACACTTATATTTGACCTTAGTAAAGTTCACCCTTTGGAACCGAGAAAGGGTCATAGTGGGTTACACCCCAAGTGTTTCCAAAATCACATTAAATTATAATAAATTTGATATTATGAATAAATATATTATATATATTTAAAATAGTATTTATTCAGAGGAATATTGACATTTTAAATTCATTCATGAGATATTTATGTTTAGAATCTATGAGTTGAATTTTATTTCCCATCATAAAATTCAAAATGTAGTATATAAATATTTATCTATTCACCAAATAGAGAAATGATTAAAATAAATATATATTTATATTATGGGAACATATAATAAATATTTATTTGAAAATGAATGAATCTAAAAATTTATTAGAGGATATGAATTGAGTTTACAGATCCATTGGAAATAATATATTTTCAAAAATTTAATTAAAATAAATAAATATTAATTTATTTTAGAAACTATATTTAAAAAATTACATGCCCCAAGATATAATAATTACAATATTATTATTATTTGACATGGGGAATAAAATAGAATAAATAATTATATAATTTATATTTTACACTAATAATTATTTAATTCTTAGTTTATTCATAAATGTATGATTTTACATTGGGTAGTGTGTAGATAAAATATAAACACATTATGCAGAAACATAAATAGAACAAGGAATGTTTTTGTGACTGAAGATGAATGACATGATGAAATTTACACTTCCAAACTCTAACATGAATATTCAAGAATGGTATTCTGAAATTCAAATTTGGGTATATGTATAGGGGAATACTTTCATGGATTATATACATCATTGGAAACATGAAAAATGTTAAAAATTAATTTGATCAACGTGATTTCCAAGAATGATGAAATTATATATTTAAATTAATTATAAATTTAATGTGTATGATTCTCTATTGATATTATAGGGTATGTTAATCATGTTCATAAGATATTATTAATTTATATTAAGTAAAAATAAAAAATTTAACAGGATTAAATGTTCCACTTTACCCTAGCACCTCCATGTAGTGTTAGAGTTACCATATTCTAATTTTTAATTGTATATAACTTATTTTTTCAATTTCAAGAATTAGTTTTTGAGTATTATTTTTCTATTTTTTAAAATTAACCATTATGACTATGTAATAATTTGAATTTTTATCAAAAAAAATCCAAAAAAGGCACTAATGCTTTATGGACCCTTTTAGAGGTTCCAAGGTTTTCAGAAACAAAACAAAATTACACAACATGTTAGGATAAAATACATGTTGTGTAAGTTTTGTTTCACCACACATTAAGTATGATCCATATATTGTGATGTATTATATATGTCAATTGGAATCATTATTATATGTCGTGTATTAACTAAGAGATGGTAATGCGGGTTTATGGGGATTATGTTGGACTCCTCATGTATTAATCATGTTTTAACGATCAAAAATCCTATTACTATTAATAAATCTCAATCTTAATTTCACATCTTCTTAATGCTATTCAATCTCAATAATAACTACACATCATGTTTTAATGATAACAAATCTTATTGATGTTAATTAATCTCTTTATTATTTACAAGTCTTATGCATGATCACAAATCTCACTTATATTATCATTCCTTTTTGATTCAAGTTCTCTTACTCTCTAATGAATAAGCTTAATACATATTATGAATATTACTATCTAAATCTAAATACAGATATTTGTCTAAGTATAGAGACACCGTGATGTTTGACACAATAAGACAGACTGTGTACAAGACACAATCACAGTCAGATAGACACTGTGAAGGACACACCGTGACCCAGACACCATGAAGGACACCTCGTGACCTAGACACCATGAAGGACACACCGTGACCTGGACACAGTGAAGGAAAAACCGTTACCCAGACACCGTGAAGAACAAACCATGACCCAAACACCATGAAGAACAAACCATGACCCAGACACCGTGAAGCACATACCATGAACCACATACCTTGAAGCACATACCGTGAAGACTATAACGTGAAGAAGACACCATTTACACGATCACTGTGACACCGTTTCTTAACTTTTTGTCAATATTATTTAAATAATTATAACGGTCATATTTGATGTTTTTAATGAAATTAATGCTATTTAATGATTGTTGTTGGCATGTCAGGAAAACCATATCTCGTACCTATGAAAAGGGAATCATTCCTACTACCATAACTCATGGAATATAAGGAAGATTGAGATGCAGTACACGTGCGCGAGTGTGACGATACAACAAGAAGAACTTACATACAACCGAGAGCATTGTGATGAACAAGAAGAACAATCCTGATCAAGAATGAGATTTCAAGACTTTCAAAGAACTCTCATGAGTACAATCCAACACCGCTGAAGAACACATGACGAATCAAGAGATCATTTTCAGTCCTCTAGAACACAAGCTGAACTAAGACACTCTGTTTTTCAATAGAAAAAACAGAGAAGGACTAAAAATCAATTTTGCTAAATCCAACGAGTCCAGAGCTACATTGATAATCACTAGAGCCTTCTAAACTATTATCTATTCTCTCTAAGTTATTTTTTTATTTACTTTTGAGCTGTGTGGTGTACTCTGTATATCTTACGCATACACACTATCTCCTACACTAAACTGGAGGATATCAAAATCCTCACTCCAAAACTCTTAACTCTTTTTTACCCACGTCAACTATGGAAGATGTCCTTATGTGGCCTAATCTTTTTTTTGTTTCCCACGATGAACTGTGGTAGATGTCCCTGCGTGGCCTGAACAGTTTTGTAAATTGTTGTTAACCCCGATCCAGGGTGTGGATCAAATTTATATAAATTTGAGAGGACTAAGTCTTGGCTTGAGACTGAACCTCTTGTTATATCTGTTGTGCATATTTAGTCTATGTTTAAAGTATACTACATATATCTTTTATATTCATCGGCTATTACTTTGAAATACAAAACTATTTTAAAGCTACTTTGATTGTTAAATTAGCATGTTTTTATACTTATTTGAAATCATTTGGTTAGTTTCAAAAGTTAGTTTAATATTGTGGTTAAATTAACAGAGACCTAATCAATCTTGGAGAAGCTAAGTGAACATCTACAATCTGTATAAATTCACTATAGTTTAACTTTTTATATAAATTGTTGGATTTTAAATAGACAATATTTTAACAGAAATTTTAATTGGAACGAAATTCACCCCTCCTCTTGAGTATCTACTCCGACCAACATTTGGTATCAGAGGATTTGTTTTTGTTTAAGGATTTTTGAAATACTCTGTTCTTCAACTGTGATTTTAGTTGTATCATTAAAGATCTTAAATTTCTGTTAGTTCTAAATTTTATCTCATTAATTATACTTTCTAAAATCTAGTTATGGATAATAGAGTAGAGGGTGATTATACTAACATTCCACCTTGGTTTAATGGTACAAACTATGCTCAGTGGAAATTGAAAATGAAAATTCATTTGGAAAGTATGGGTTTTGAAATCTGGAATACTATAGAATGTCAATATAAAATTCCAGAAATTGGAAGAACAACTTGGGATGAACCTACAAATAATGCTTACAATAGTAATTGTAATGCTATGAATGCTTTGTACTATGCTCTAGGAGATGAGGAATTTAACAGAATTTCTTACTGTAAAACTGCTTTTGAAATTTGGGATACTTTGGGTGTTTCTCATGAAGGAACAAATAATGTTAAAGAAATGAGATCAAATACTTATTCTATTAAATATGATAATTTTAAAATGAAGACTGATGAACCCATTTATGATATGCATCTCAGGTTTAATGACATAGTCAATACAATTAATTCACTCGGAAAGGCTGCTCCAGCAAAGGAAACAATTATAAAGATATTGAGGTGTCTACCAGACCGATGGAGAGGCACATCTGTTTCAATCATAGAGTCATGTGACATTGCTGCTCTACCTGTCAAAGAACTCATTGGTAAGCTTATGATGTATGAGGAAGAACTCAAGGTGAATAAAGAGGAATATAATGAACCAAAAAGAAAACTGGTGGCTTTAAAGACTACTGCTTCAAAGAACAAGGACAAAGAAAAAGCACAAATACAAACTGGCAGTTCGACAAGTGAAAGCTCAGACTCTGACAATGATGCTTAAATGTCTCAGATATCCAGAAGGTTTAAGAAATTTTATAGGATGAAGAAATTTTTCAGAAAAACAAATTACAAGGGTAAGTATGAAAATAAGGGACATTGGAAGAAGGACCGAAAAAAGTCAGATAAAAGTGATGAAGTTTTTTGCAACGAGTGAAAAAGAAAAGGACACATTAAAGCAGATTGCCCAAACCTAAAATTCAAGAAGAAATATGATTACAAGGAAAGTAAGTACAAGAAAGATATGAAGGCTACCTGGAGTTCTTCTGAAGACAACACAAGTGAATATGAAATGTCTGATTCTGAAAAGAAATGTGCCAACATGTGTTTCATGACAAACACATATGAGGTAACCTTAGATAGTACTACTTTAAATTATTATTATTCTAGAGATGATGTAGAATCTTATTGGGATTCTGAAAACATGACTAGTGAGGAATTATTTGAATATTGTAATATACTGGAAGAGACATGCAATGAACATAAGGATAAATACAAATCATTGAAGAAGCATCATGCTCTCACTACAACTGTTAAAACTGAACTTACTATTGAAAAAATGAAGAATGCTCAACATTTAGAGGAAAATACAGAACTGAAAATGTCTAATGAGCAACTTAGAAAAGACTTAGAGAAGTTCAAAAATGGAAAGGATACACTAACTCAAATTATAGGAAAGAATGTGGAACCAAAATACACTACTGAAATAGGCTACAAACCTGGACAGAGACAGATTACTATGAATAGATTTATTTCTAAATCTTGACAGAATACTGCTAGTTCTAGTTATGTTCATTCATATGCTTCAACTACTTATTCACATAGTTATTAGTAAAGTAATGTTTATCTTTAAAAATCTTTTGATTCTGTAATTTGTTTGAGACCCATAAGACAAATTTGGGTACTAATATCATTGATTGCTAACCTGTCTGGACCCAAGAAGATCTGGGTACAAAAATCATATTCTATCTAAAACTTTTTTGTAGGAAACCTGCTTGAAGAGTTCCCATAAGAAGACATGGTATTTGGACAGTGGATGTTCAAGACATATTTCTAGAGATTACTCATGTTTCAAGAGTTTAATAAAGGTTGATGGAGGCCATGTCACCTTTGGTGATAATTCTAATGGAAAAAGCATCATCCCATGCCAAATTTTTAACAGTGATTCAGTTTTAATTTCCAAAGTTTTATTTGTTGATGGACTGTAATATAATCTATTATGTATTTCTCAATTGTGTGATGATGGTTTTAATGTCAAATTTGAAAATTATTCCTATAATGTTTTTAACTCGAAATTTTTTTTAGTATTTTCTTCTTTAAGAAATGAAAATGTTTATACAGTTGATTTAAAATCCTTAGATAAGCAAAATGTTACATGTTTAAATGCTTTTCATAAAGGGTATTGGATTTGGCATAGAATATTATGACACTGCAATATACCCTCACTTAGAAAACTGACTAGGAAGAACATGGTTAGAGACCTACCTAAACTTGAACATCCAAATGAAAAAGTGTGTAATCCCTGTCAAAAGGGAAAGCAACATAAAGTTTCTTTTAAATCAAAGAAAGAAGTTTCTACTTCTCAACCTCTTGAGTTGGTTCACATGGACTTGTTTGGACCATCAAGAGTTTCTATTTTAAATGGGAAGCACTATGTCTATGTTCTAGTAGATAACTTTTCTAGATATACTTGGTTATACTTGTTAGCTCACAAAAGTGAAGCTTTTTCTTACTTTGTTAAATATTCCAAATCTATAGAAAACCTTAGTGGACTTATGATTAAATCTCTAAGGAGTGATCATGACAGTGAGTTTGAAAATCAATACTTTGAATCATATTTCTCACACAATGTCTATAGTCATAACTTTTCTGCTCCTAGAATACCTTTGCAGAATTGTGTAGTAGAAATAAGAAATAGGACCCATCAAGAAATAGCTAGAACCATACTTAATGAGTATGACCTGCCTATTTACTTTTGGGCTGAAGCTATAAATACAGCTTGTTATATCATTAATAGAGTCTTAATTAGACCTGTTCTTAAGAAGACTACTCATGAACTTTGGAATAATAGAAAACCCAAAGTTAGTTACTTTAGAGTATTTGGTTGCAAAGTATTTATTCTTAATACAAGAGATATTCTTGATAAGTTTTCTTCTAAGAGCGATGGAGGAATATTTTTAAGTTATTCATTAACTAGAAAATCCTATAGAGTCTTTAATAAGAGAACCAAATGTGTGGAAGAATCTGTTCACATCAAGTTTGATCAAACTGATCCACATGAGCTTAAAACCTCTCTTGAAAATCATGAAGAAGATTTGAGTGTTCTTAACCATAATGATAAATCTAAATAACCTGCTATAAAGACAACCAGTTCTAGACTTATTCTAGAATCTTCTTCTAATGAACCCAAACCTAGAGAAGAGCCTAAAATTTTTAGCTCTACATTTACTAGATCAACTAGAATTCTAAAGAATCATCCTTTAGATGTTGTTGTAGGAAATCTGGATAGAGGGACACAGACTAGAGCTTCACTTAGAAACCAGGTTAAACATCAAGCCTTCTTGTCAGATCTTAAATCTAAAAACATTGATGTTGCTATTATTGATGAATTTTGGGTAATTTCTATGCAAGAAGAACTCAATAAGTTTGAAAGAAATAATGTTTGGAATCTTGTTGAAAGACCTAAGGAAACTTTCACCATAGGCACTAAATGGGTGTTTAGAAATAAAGTAGATGAGTCTGGAAACATAGTTTGAAACAAAGATAGGCTAGTTGCATAGGGCTATAGTCAAGAGGAAGGAATTGACTATGGGGAGACTTTTTCTCCAGTAGCTAGATTAGAAGCTATTAGTATTTTACTTTCTTATGCTGCACATCTAAGTTTCAAACTATATCAAATGGATGTCAAGAGTGAATTCTTAAATAAATATATTGCTAAGGATTTTTTTTGAACAACCACCTAGATTTTCAAATCCCCATTTCCAAATCATATTTTCAAATTATCAAAATATCTATATGGTTTAAAGCAATCCCCAAGAGGTCGGTATGATAGATTAAGTACTTTTATAATTTCTAAAGGTTTTATAAAAGGTATCGATGATCCCAATATTTTTATAAAAAGAATTTATAAAGATGTTTTAGTTGTAAAAATTTATGTAGATGAAATTATTTTTTGATCTTCAATAAATTCCCTATGTATTGATTTTTCTAAAATGATGCAAAATGAATTTGAATTGAGTTTAATGGGTGAAATAAAAAATTTTCTTGGATTTCAAATCTTTCAAAATGATGATGGAATTATTTTAACTCAATGTAAATATACTAGGGATATTTTAAAACGTTTTGGATTGGATAACACAAAAAGTAGTGACACTCCCACGAGTACCACCTGTAAGTTGGATCATGATGAAGATGGTAAATCTGTTGATCAAACCACTTATAGGGGAATGATTGGAAGTCTACTCTACCTAACTGCTAGTCATATTGATATTATGTTTAGTGTGTGTATGCGTTCTCGTTTTCATGAAAACCCTAAAGAGTCACATTTAAATGTTGTAAAGAGAATTTTCAAATACCTCAAGAAAACTCCCAATTTAGGACTATTCTATCCCAAAGGACAATCATTTGATTTAGTTAGTTATTATGATACTGATTTTGATGGATGTAATTTATATAGAAAAATCCCGCTCGAACATGTCACATTTTAGGAAAGTCACTAGTATCATGGTGTAGTAAGAATCCAAATTCTGTTGCATTATATACTGCAGAAGCTGAATACATAGCTGCTAGATGTTGTTGTGCACAAATTTCATGGATGAAACACATATTACTAGCCTATGGATATCAATTCAGACATGTCCCAATAAATTGTGACAACACAAGTGATATTAATATTTCTATGAATCTTGTTTCTCATTCTAGGACAAAACATATTGATGTAAGACATCACTTTTTGAGGAATCATTATAAATAAGTGATATCACTTTGGAATTCATTGGTACTGAATATCAACTTGCTGATATATTCACTAAACCATTAAATTATGAAAGATTATACTACATCATACATGATCTTGGTATGATTAATCATTAATATATATATTACTGATATTAATGTTTAATACTTTACTATATTTTACATTACAGTTTCATGCTCACTGTTTTACAGTTACTGCTTCATGCTCACGGTCTCACCGTTAAGACCTTGTGCTCACGGTCTGTCAACTCACTATCTCACTGTGACTGAACAGAATGGTCACTATCTCACCGTGACGACCACCAACTGTCTCACCGTGATTACTGGTTTTCATCACACCGTAATTCCTACTCATGGTCTCACCGTGAAGATTATTTATACTCTTATTTTAACCCGTATCGCGGTAATTTTTATTTCACGACTATTTGATTTCCCATGTTTTTGTTTTTATGAAGTTTGACCTTACCAAATGATAAAACTAAAGGGATTAATTCGATTCCTTACCCGGTATCTCTCATGAATCATCTCACTCTTGAAAACCATCTCCTCTCTTGCCTGAACCTTCAGTGGATGCCAAGGATGAAGCGTCCGTCTTCACCCTCGTCCGAGAAGTGCCACTCTAAGAAACAGAAGAGAATACCGAGGATAGCTATTGAAGGACCTCTAAAACCAAACTTGGTAATCCGTACTATTGTACCTAAATTTTTTTTCCCTGAGTGGTTGCTGCCTAGAAAGTCGTTAGTTTTTAATGTTTTAAGAGAATAAGGATGGCTTTAACGGTTGTCTGGACAAAATAGACTGATTTACCCGAGTCTGGTATCTAAATTCTATCAGTATATGATGTTTTCCTTTGATTTTAGAGAAAAAGTTATGGTGACCAGCTGGATCAACGGTTAGAAGTGTTATTTCTCTTCATGGCTGGGGGCTGCATGCCTACGGATTCATCAAGAAGGAGTGAGTGATGACTACCAGAGAGACCCTCCTCCATCATCCAATATCTTTGATCTGGAAAATTCCTTGGAAATTCTAACTGGTAATGGTACCAAGCAAAGGGCTATTACTGTAGAGTTAGATGGAGAAACTAGACTTCTATTCAAATTTGTTTAGAATTTGATGAGTCTGAGAAAATGAGATTTTTCTATAATGATGTATCAGGATGTGTTCCTGATTCACATGTTGAACAATGCCCATAAGATCAACCTATGAAAGTATGTTATTAACCATATCTGTTAGCTGATTAAAGTCACTTCCAAATCCACCTCCTTCTTTTACTCAAGGATGATTTTAGCCATGCTAGTTGCCAAAGGGATGGTTGGACCGAATGAAGAAAAGGTAGATGACTATGATTTCTGCTTATCCAAGCCTATCATCAGAAGGATGAAGATTAGTTGGAACCCACGGAAGAAGTAGTGGGTTGAGGATAATGATCAATTGTATAAGAAGATTAATCCTGTTGATTATCCAGGAAGGCCTAAGAATCTAGCTGATCCTGGTTTGGAACCAGATGAAGTGGCTGAGTATTTAGAAGAAGAAGAAGAAGAGGAAGTGACAGTTGAAGTATCACCTAGATAAGAAGCTGGAATACCTCCAATGGAAACAAATCCTTTTGAAAAAGAAAGGACTGTTGTCCCTACTGTTGTCCCTACTGAAATACGTCAAGGAGAGGAAGTTGCTGTTGGTTTGAGAGAAGAGGAATCTCTTTCTTCTAGTGAGGATGTCAATCCAGAAACTCATCCAACAGCTGCAAGAAAATTTATTTTTCCTGATTTAAATCAAAATGAAACCATAAAGACATATGTTGTTGAATAGGATCTCCCTATTGAAAAAGAATCAAGTCTGGAAGCACAACCAGTGGAACAATCAGTTCCTGAGATAATTCCCTCTGCTAAAGAGAGGAAGGAAATTTCCTTTCAACTGGTAAGGCAAGAGTTTTCTAAATATATTAGAGATGATCCTGTGGATCTTGACCATGTTGCTGATCCTATAGTCTCTGAAATGGAAGCACAATTTGAGGGGGAGGAACCTAAAAACCTTGAGATTATAGAAGCTATATCTGCTAAAGATTCTCAACCTACTGTCTCATATTTTGTGTATACTCGTTATGTTTTCCCAACCTTTTATGATGTGAATGAGTCAAAGAAAGTGACTACAACTGGAATGGATCTCTCTTTTGTGTTTCAAATGATGTCTGTAGCTCAACTTGAAATAGAACCAGAGCTCCATTCTCAATCAGAATCAGAATCTGAGTCTGAAGATGACTCTGAACTGCAACCAAAACCTGCTCCACTACCTTCACCTGCACTCTTACCCAAGCAATACTCTTTTGTGAATAAATATGATCTGAAAGTTTTTGGAGAGACTCTATTAGCTGGATTTGAGAAAATCTTATCAACTCAACCTCGTCCAATAACTAAACTGTGTCAAGAAGATGCATCAATTCTCTTGGAAAATATTATATTGCCTATTCAACCAAGGATGATCCGTGAAATTCAAGAAGTCAGAGTAGAAAATAAGCTACTGAGTGCTGATGTTGCAAACCTGAAAAGTATGATAGAAAACTAGCAGAATGAGTTATCTTTGAGATCAGAGCATGTTCTTGCTCCTGCTTCTACCCATGAACCTATAACTGCTTCTCATGAACCAACTGATTCCACCCTTTCTAGAGAGATTGTGTCTCAATTGCATCCATATATGGTATCTTTTTATGAAAAGATTGTAAAAAGACACACCAAGATGCTAGAACACATGAGGGAGCTTGTAGAAAATCTGAATAAGCTCACCAATGAGTACACTGGATGTCTGTAGAATGTTTTGAAACAACTCAAAGTTCTATTCATAGCGGTAAAATATTCTTCTGATTCAGTTAAACTTTCTGTTACTCCTTTGGATGATTCTCAGCTGAGATCCATAATCAAGGATGAACTTCAGAATGACTTCAGTGGCTTGGATCTGTCTTCTTTGTCAGAAGTGGTTGAGAACAGTGATCAAGGATTGGATTTGGTTAGAATTCATTCTAAGATTTACAATGATGCTCAACAGGAGATCACCAAGAAAATAGATTTTTATCTCACCCAGATTTTCACCAAAAGTTATATGACAGATCACTTTAGATATCTTTTGGAAAATCTGAAAAATCCCTCCTGTAACTCAAGATTTTAAAGCTCAAGTTCAGAAGATTACAGAGTTCACCATACTATTGGATAAATTCATGGAGAATAAGGATGATTTTGAAAAGGCTATGCAATATGGTGGAGAAATCATTACTAATTTCATCAATGTTTTGAAGAAATATCTTCATGTGTAAAGTACTGCTATAGTTGCTCCAACTATTACACCCCATAGACCTGGTCTACCTGCCTTAGCCTCAACTTCCATGTTAGTCATCCAAGATCTTTCTCAGATCTGGCCAGTAATTCTTGACCAGCCGTAGCCTAGATCTTCTTCTGGTCCTACTTTGGATCCATCCATTTTTGAAGGCCTACCCTTACCCTCTTTGTCAACCACATCTATGCCTTCTTCTACATCGGCACCAGCTCCTGCTGCTGATAAAGAAAAGGAAAAGGTGGATCCTTGAAGAGTCCAGGGACTGTTTCTGTGTTCATTTTTGATGGGATGTCATTTGTTGTTTAATGTTTTTATTTCTCTTGTATGTTTTATTCTAATCCTTTTCAATGAAAAATGTAGTGGTTTCCTTTAATTTTCTCTACTTTTTTATAATATCAAAAGGGGGAGAACTATAATGATATATGTTATTATCGAATCTATTATTCTCTAATTTTTTTATTCTAATATGCTAGTTTCTTTAATGTTGAATTTAATTTATATTTTGACTATACATGATTTGTTATCATCAAAACGGGGGTATTGTTGGACTCATCATGTATTAATCATGTTTTAACGATCACAAAACCTATTACTGTTAATAAATCTCAATCTTAATAGCACATCTTTCTAGTGGTCTTCAATCTTAATAATAACTACACATCATGTTTTAATGATAACAGATCTTATTGATGTTAATTAATCTCTTTATTATTTACAAGTCTTATGCATGATCACAAATCTCACTTATATTATCAAGCCTTTATGATTCAAGTTCTGTTACTCTCTAATGATTAATATTAATCCATATTCTGCATATTGCTGTCTAAATCTAAATACAGATATTTGTCTAAGTATAGAGACACCGTGATGTTTGACACAATAAGACAGACTGTGTACAAGACACTGTCACAGACAGAAAGACATCGTGAAGGACACACAGTGACCTAGACACTGTGAAGGACACACCGTGACCCAGGCACCGTTAAGGACACACCGTGACCCAGACACCGTGAAGGACAAACCGTGACCCAGACACCGTGAAGAACAAATCGTAACCCAGACACCGTGAAGAAAAAACTGTGACCCAGACCCCGTAAAGCACATACCGTGAACCACAAACCTTCAAGGACATATAGTGAAGACTATACCATGAAGAAGACACCGTTTACACAATCACTGTGACACCGTTTCTTAACTTTTTTTCAATATTATTTAAATAATGCTAACAGTCATATTTGATGTTTTTAATCCAATTAATGATATTTAATGATAGTTGTTGGCATGTCAGGAAACCATATCTCATACCTATGAAAAGGGAATCATTCCTACTTCCAGAACTCATGGAATATAAGGAAGATTGAGATGCAGTACACGTGCACGAGTGTGACGATACAACAAGAAGAACTTACATACACCCGAGAGCACTGTGCTGAACAAGAAGAACAATCCCGAGAAAGAAAGATATTGCAAGACTTTCAAATAACTCTCATGAGTGCAATCCAACACCGCTGAAGAACACACGATGAATCAAGAGATCATTTTCCCTCCTGTACAACACAAGATGAACTACGACACTCTTTTTTTCAACAGAAAAACCAGAGAAGGACTCAGAATCAATTCTGCTAAATCCAACGAGTCTAGAGCTGCATTCCTAATCACTTGAGCCTTATAAACTTTTATCCTTTCTCTCTAAGTGATTTGTTTATTTACTTTTGAGCATTGTAGTGTACTCTGTATATATTTCACATACAAATTGTCTCTTGCACTGAACTGGAAGATATCAAAATCCTCACTCTAAAACTCATAACTCTTGTTTACCCACATCAACTGTGGAAGAGGTCCTTGTATGGCATGGTCTTTGTTTTGTTTCACATGAAGAACTATGGTAGAGTTCCCTGTGTGGCCTGGACAGTTTTGTAAACTATTGTTAACCCTGATCCAGGGTGTGGATCAAATTTTAATAAATTTGAAAGGACTAAGTCTCGTCTTGAGACTAAACCACTTGTTATATCTGCTGTGCATATTTAGTATAATTTTGAAGTATACAACATATATCTTTTATATCCCGCTACTATTAATTTGAAATAAAAAACTATTTTAAAGCTACTTTGACAGTTAAATTAGCAAGTGTTTATACTTATTGTAAATCAGTAGGTTAGTTTCAAATGTTAGTTTAATCTTGGGGTTAAATTAACTGAGACCTAATCAATCTTTTAGAAGCTAAGTGAACATCTAAAATCTGTATAAATTCACTACAGTTTAACTTGTTTTATAAATTGGGGGATTTTAAATAGACAATATTTTAACTGAAATTTTAATTGGAACTCAATTCACCCCCTCTTGAGTATTCACTCCGAACAACAGATAACATGTTGTATATTTATCTTATAGATACTATATTAATACATAATAATTAAACTTTTTTATTTTTCATCTTGATATGTGGGAAAAAATATAACTTCATTACATGATTTGTACATAATTCCATACTAGAACATTGATGTGGCTAACATGCACATGACATGTTACATGTTTCGCTCATAACCTGACATACACTAGAATATAATCTTCATTTTGTGTACATTAACACAAGGTATTAATCAATTTAATGTTAAATCTATAATAAAATGATGTGTAATGGTCATTATACACACTACGTAATTTTTTTATTCTCTAGTGGTATATACTAATGTGTCGTGTGGTCATACATGATTTATAGAATTCACAGCTTCACTATCTGGAACTCCATGTCAATTATATCATAACATTTTGTGTGGACCTATATTATGTGTAAGTATAAAAAACATGATACATACCACTCACAATAGGTGTAACAAAACATGATGAATGATGGTATATAATGGGTAAATTTTATATACCAGAAATATGATTTAAAATACATAAACAATACACATCATATAGCCTCCAAAGAATACATCGTATACATAAATTATTTTAAAATGTAATTAAAATTTATTAAAATTATTTTAGACAATAATTATTGGGATTCTTATTATGTTTCAAGGACTGTATGATTGATAAAATTCATGTATAATGATATAATCTTTATTTATTTTATTAATTTAATTAAAATTATCACATATATAATGATATGAAATTAATTCTGTGAATACTAAATATGTTTATTATTTCATGTTGCAATCAACCATGATATCTGACCAATTTTTTTATGTCTTATTAATTTATTTATATTAATATCTATGAATCTTACTACTTTGTTTCATTATATATGGTCATGATTGTCCATAGATTATATTAGGTAACTTTAAATCCCAAGATCCCCTCACTTATATATGGGTAATTTTTTTTAATGAATATTGATATGATATTGAGGTCTCAGTTTACAAAATAACAAGGATTAATACAACTATGATGATATATAGGAAAATGATGGATACTATAACTCAAGAAAATATGAGTCTCCTAGAGTTATTCCCCTAGGATCTAAGTTAGTTTATCACCTCTCAATAAAAAAACCAATATTCAAAGGCTGTTGATCAAGTTATGACCATACTTTTTTTCTTAATGCATGGTTATTTATTTATTTATATGATTGATATTTTATATGGATGAGTAAATGTGATCACATAATATAAATAAATTAATAACCATTCATAGATAAAATTTAATAAAAAAGGTATAAGATGTTTTCATTGGTTATATTACATTAATTTTGTATATTTCCATATAAAAGTAATTAATTAATACATTGAGTATAAAAGATGATATCTTATACAAATAAAATTGATATGCATATAATATAATATTAGACATGTATAATTATAAGTTTATGTTACATATAAAAAACAATAATTATGTTAAGAATAAAATAAAGGATATTTAAACATAAATCAAACAAAAAAACCTCAAAAAACAAATTAAGTCATCAAACGACTTCCACCACATGAGTTACAATGTAACCATAGTTCCAAGTGATTTTACATCCCCTATAAGAGTAATTTAAACTAACATGGAGTTTAAATAAAATAATTAATTTTACTTATCAATGTTTTCATCAAGGGACAACTACCTTAACTAGACAATGTTGAAATTGGAGGCAATAGTTGAGGAAATCATTGCATAAGAGTCTTGGATTGGGGTGTCTACATAATAGACCAAGGATCTTGGATTAAATGAAATTATTAAGAATATAAAACCTAAATACCATATAATAATTTGATCAAGCTTCCATATGGGTTATTATATGTAAAATATGAATCCTTTTCACTAGAGTATTAGATTTGATGCATATTCTAAATCTAATGTTGACAGATGTTGAGATTTTATAATATAGTGGGATAAATAATTAAATTATTAGTTATTTAATAATTTGTAATCTATATAAGGTAGTAAATATACTTTCATTTTTATGTAATAGAATATAATTTTACCACATCACTTTGCATTTATTTCATTTTTTAGAATGAGACTCTCTTAACAGGAATGGAATTCTTGGAGTTGTAAGGGAACATGGGAATTATTTTATTTCTGGAAAGGATGCTATCTATATCAAATTATAGTATTCATAATCATCCACCATATAGTTAGAATGTGTATGAAAAGGATCCTTATAGGATTTAAATAAATCATTTATCAAATATATGTTCCACTATTTTGTTAACTATTTATGGAGAGATAAAGATGAAATACAATGAAATGTATGTTTTTAACATGTTTCCTCATCTCCACAAATATAAAAGGGATATATATATTCAAAAAATAAATGATATTTTCATTTACCAATGAAAGTTTTTACTGCCGATTGATACCTATCTGGAGATTACATACTCAATATAAGGATGTATATCAGTCAATTTGCATAATTATGCTTCCATATAAATAATAAATTATACAGTTGTCTCATTTTTTCATCCTTACCATCTTATTCATCCACATTAATTAATAAATATAAAATGATCCAAATAGAGGTATTCTTAAGGATTTTTTTATATATGGTTAAAAAAGTTAATAATGATTTGTAGGAATATGGGTCTTCAGCCATTACGGTGAATGAAATTTAGGAAATGATTAAAAATACTTTGAAATGTTTAAATAAAATTTTGTATTTCCAAAATCATCCTTATAAAAAAATAAATATTGAGATAGTAATTAAAACAAGGATATCTTATTTACATGTCAATAGAATGGTCAACATAATTGTAAAAAAAATAAATTTATAAAGAATCATGTAGAATCCTCTACATCCAGTATATTCAACATTTGAATAAGTATTTAAATTTATCGTTATGTGTATTAAGTGCAATATGTGGATAAAATATTTGTATCCAAATAGATGAGACAAGGAAAATTTTAATACTTTATTAAGTAATTTTATCATTTAATTAACTAATTGTTCTTGACTCCTAATTCATCGAAGTAAACATCTTATTTATAATTGAAAAAATTATTTTAAAACTTTTAAATTTGAAGAGCCAAGATAAAAATATAAACTTTTGAGAGGGGGTGTAAATAAGTATTATAATGATTTTATAAATTCTTCATATATAATTAAACCTCTATGATATTTTAATGTCAAGATTGACTTTCTTGGGTCACTTCATTAAATGTACTCACAAAATAAAAGTATATTAATCTTCTATGAAATTTTTACATGGTTTTGAATTTTTATGACATCTTAATCATTTTATTGATCAATCACTAGAGGTGATATGGATTTTACAATCACTAAAATTTATATCCACCACATGTTCATAAAATCAATAAAGAAGTCTTGAGAATGTTCAAAAAACATCTCTTTCTAGGTAGGTATCATCCACTTCCCACCATAATATAAATGGATTTGTTTAGAATGAAACCAAAAATACATTATGATGTTATCTTCACAGTAGTGTTTGAATCAGATATTATTATTTTCATAGGATGATTTACCTCCAATATGGACTTATATTGTTTATAAATACATCTACTAAAAATAGATAATAGTATGCCAGTAGGTGATAAATATTCAACGCAATTATTTACAATAGAGGAATCATGCATGAGATCATACATGAAAAAAATTGTATTATTCCTATTTTGAAGAAAGTGTATAAATGAATCGATATTGAATCATATTTCCCAAATTTATATAGAAAATATAACACAATGTTTGATGAAATTTATCATATTCTATCACTAAAAAAGTAGTATATCTACTATTCTCAAAAATTTCAAATCAATATAACTCATTTTCTAGAATAAATATTTTTAATTTATTTGTATTGTATTAAATTTTTTGATTATATATTATAACAACATATATATTTTCATTTTAATCATGAAATATCCTTAGTGTTTTTAATTTAATCTCATTTAAAATTGGGATAATAATTTATATTTGTTTTGTTGAAGACACGATTTTATTTTTCTCAAATTTGTATTTGAATATATGTTACCTCATAATATCCCCAAATCATGAAGAATTTATGATTTCAATAACTTCATGAATCACACACAAAAATGACATCATTTATGGAATGAAGGTGGATTATAATTTTTAACATCTAAACATATCACCAAAAATACACACTGGTAAGACCACATGAAATAAACCATGAAATAATATCATATTTAATTCATAGTTATCTATGGAATGGTTTATATTTTCTAGAAATAAAGTTGTAAGGAATTATAATATGTATAGAATAAAATTTATTTAGGGAATAAGGATACCATTTTAGGTAATTTTTACCTTTTCATAGTTCCATGTCATCTTGTACGTAGCTTATAAAATTACAGTAGTACCCTCACGTGAGTGATAAAAGCATGGAATCTTATTTATATAACATTGAACTACCTTAACAAAACCTATATAATATCCAGGTACCCAAATGTATTTTTAAATCTTACATATTTCCTTTATATAGGTATCTGATTACCATTACACCATATTCTCATAGTCATAAACTAATATTCATAAGACTTATACTCAAAAGCTAAACAGATAATGTTATGTTCTTCACAGGTTTACACATAGAACATTTTGAGATAACACTTGTAACATAAAATACTTATGAATATAGATCCAAATCCATAATATCATTGGAAAATACATAAACTCAAATTATTTGGGAATAGATCCTTATAATGAGGTCATGCGACCATAAAAGTATTTCGATGTTAGTAGGAAAAGTTATATAACTAGGGACATTGTAATTTTTCAATTTCTTGGTAATTTTTTTAGAGTTATTCAAATTAATAAAACTAACTAAATATAACTTAAATATAAATCTATATTATTTTTTAAAAAATTAATAATGATCTGAAAAACTATCTCATATATGGTTAACAAAAAATATAACTTGTACAATAATTCCAAATGGAACTTTATTTCCCCCCTTGTATTTTTTTAATGAATTGAACTCCTTATGAATACAATATAAAAATGAAAAATCATATCTAAGAGATAGAAACTAATAGACTTTATTAAGTGAAAAATAACCTAACCCACAATATATTATTGAGTAGTGTTGTTGAAGGAAATTCATGTATTGGAAAAAAATGTTTATTAGAAAAGTGATTAGATTCTACCCCCTCAATTCATGATCTTATGATTTCAGAAAATCTGCACCTTTTATAATAAAACCATCAACTAGAAAATATGATAGAAAACATCAGAAAATAGATTATAAGAACAAATTTTTTACATACATTTCCAAATTTTAGGAATTAATTCAATGTATAATGGGAGTTCATAAATATACATTTAATGTTCTAGAAATGGTAACAAAACCATGTTTAGTCAGAGTGTTTCAAATATTTTACATTGGGATAGCCTTGGGGAATATATTTTTCAGTTGGTTATAGGTTGGATGAAATTACAACATCATATCGCAATTTCTATAAATCCCATTAATTAAATGAAATCTAATATCAGTATTTCCGGACCTTTAGTATTGTAATATATTTTTACATAGGTGTAAAATAAATTAATCATCATAGTAAATCCTAAGAGTTACATAAACATTCATATTAAAATTATTTAGTTTCTCCTTCATATAAATCATTTAAGGCCATGAAATTGTATAAAAAATACATTTGTCCTATATAGTATATATTGAGAATGAAGTTTTTTTCTTATAGCACTAACATGAACAACTATCACCCAAGAGAAAAATACTACACAAAGTTGATTTCTTTTTATCGTAGTTACATGACCTTTCAATGTCAATAAATCTGAATTGATTTAAATAATTTTACATATAATTAATAATACTATTTATTATATTACCATTAATATATCTAAGGTCTCTTTTAGAAATCCCAATAAGTGATTCCATTTTGACGCATTGATAAATAACATAGATACTTAGAATGTAAACACTATCAGGTGTAGTGGTTTTGAGATAATGAATTCTCATAATCAATATTATGAATTTTTATTGATTTACACATTCTAATTATATATATTAAATCAACATACACACTATAGAAATGGTTATATACACTATATTTTCCACTTTAGTTTCAAAAGGTTTCAACAAAAATATAGAAAAACACCCTTCAAATAAGAAAAAATCATCTTCAAAAAGTAGTAATACAAAAATATCTCATCTTACATAACATGGATATCATCAATTATAGATTAATTTGATTGGAAAAATCTTGACATGAATTCTCAAATTCACAAAAAAAGTTATCATCAACATGTAAAATTAAAATAATAGTTTTTATCTTCATTTATTTTATATATATGTTTTTATACACTTTTCCCTTATTGAATTTTAACTACATTAGGAATCCACCAATCCATTAATACCTATCCCTTATTATATATTTTATGAAATAAAGTTCTTTATTTTATTAGAAATATTTTACCCCATCATTATCACAAAAAAATTAGTAAGATACTCTATGTAAACCTCTTGTTAAAGCACACATTTTAAGAATCCTTATTTTAATGTTATTTTAAAAAACATAGATAGACTATAAGATTTTAACGAAAAGAAAATCCTGATTTATTCTATCCTTGAATTTTGTGAAAAGAATTATTCAAAATCAAATCCTTATATTTGAAATTATCCCTTTCAGTAATGTTTTTATTTTTCCCTGAAAACGTTTTCCTAGTAATTTACCTTGTTCTTAAAGTATCACATAGTCCTAATAAAATTGTTACCATTACTTAATTGAAAAATATACCACATGGAATTAATTTCAATAATTCTCAATAATATATATTCATATCCTTAATAAAATTCACATGTTCAAAAAAACTTCTTTAACTGTTGTTCAACATAAAAAATGAGTAAAGCCAGATTTTCAAACCTTAGTATCCACCTAGTTGATTATACTATAGGATCAAAATATAATATCTTTCTTATTTTATTGTCATTCTAAGACTACTATAAAAATATATAATCTATCTCTATATGATTCGTTATCCATTGAAATTTCATTCTTTCATTATGACCACCCATTTCAAAATAACTGGTATTATCTAATTAATCATCTTCTTCTCTTAGGTTTGACGCAATATATTTCTCACTGTTCAATCCAAATATTTTCTAACTAGATCCATTAATTAATTTAAAATATATTTTATTTAGAAATATATCTATGTATTTTTTTCAATTTTTTTATTATAAAATAATCATCCATGTTTTTATGCCATTTTTTCAAGAATATGTGACATTTCCCACTATATAAGAAGCCAAAATAGATACCTTTTTCAGCATTCAAACTAAATATTCACAGACACAAGTCATTCATTTTAATGATACAGTTACATTAAATATACTAATGTATATTAAACATGGATTCTTATTATACCACATTTCATATTAGGTCTTACATGAGTTTTTTTTCATAAAGAATATATTTTTAATGTACATAGTACTGAACATAACATATAACCAAAATGACTTCATCTCCCAAAATCACTAGGAATAGTTATACCCATATCCACAATGGATGTATTTATTCTTTTAGTAGAAAAAGTTTCTTAGGGTTTGTATGGAGTAATATATAGATATTTTCTTATACATTACAAGGTAATAATAAAATTCACCGCCTGTGTATTCCTTCCCATTATTGGTTCTAAAATTCATGATTTGAATTCCATGTTCTCTTCCATCATCCCTTCTGTAAATATTGATAATATCCCATGAACGTGAATATAAATTCATAAAACACGTATAAAATTATTTTATACTCATAAACTAATGAGATAAATTATATTTAACCTTTTATAGAATTTTTTCTCATGGGTCTAAAAAATTATTAGTGATGTAATTTCAGTGGTATTTTCGGTTGTATATCCACTAATTTTCGTATACCTTAATCTATTTTTCCTTTTTTATAGGTTATGAACACCTAATATATATCACAAATTTCATTTGGTAAATATTTCCAATAATTTCCAATAGATATTTTACTAATATTATTTTGACCTATGTTCCCATTTCATCATCGTAAAAGTTGATTTTCTACTCTTTCACTGAGAAAATAAGAATTTCTTGGATATCCAATTTGAAATAATCAACATGTATGTTCTCTCATTGTGATAATTCTACCAAATTAAAATATTCTAATGAGAAAATTTTCATTATTTAATATGACCTCACTTCCCCCATCAAATAATTGAATCACACTCAATAGTTAGTACATGGTCTAATTAAAAAATAAAAAAAATTACAAATTTATAATTATTGGTTTATTCACATCCAAACCAAATCTATAAATTTTTAATGAAAATTCATTTATGAAAGTCATTGTTCCATCATTATTATCATCAAGGGATTTTTAAATATTGGTGTGTCATGTCATTTGTTATGAGAATCCAAAATCAGAAATTAAAGACTAACCCCTATTGCTAGATTTTAGAGCTACCTCAATAATCAAATATTTTTCCTTGTGACATATTTTTGATTCATACATAAAATTATTAAAGATATTAATTCTACTTATTTCATATTCAAATAGTCTTTTATAAGGATTACCTATTAGTCATAGAATCCAATTATTTCGTCAAGATGCTCAAATCTATTTTGAATAGGTACACATTCAAGTCAAACGTTTTCAGATTTTTTCAAACATTATCAATTACTGTTTCTATCAATGTATCTACCCTTAATCCCCAACATTATTTTATAGAAAGGTAGAAAAATATTGTACTATAAAATAATAAATTTATGTCCATTGGATCCAAAACAACTATATTCACTCCATAATATTGATCTTCTATAAAACTATTTTGCCGGTATTGGATAATATACTTTCAATATTAGTACAAAACAATCCTAATATTGTATATGTTTTTAAAACCATGCATCTCATGATCAGTCTCAAACACCTTAACTATAGTAATATCCTCTAAGGGTTTCCTTCAACATAGTTTTTCCAATAATTTATTATAGGGACTTCACTTTTAAACTACATGGATTCAAAATTTCTTAATTTAAAATGTGTAGATAGTAGTTTATAAAATGTACCAGCATTTTGAATATTTTTTTATATATTATCCCTAACATCAATATATTTTCCAAAGTCAATCATCATTATTTTATGAGTATTTTTATCATTAAGGCTCTGTGACACAACCTGTCTATGTTTTTATTCTTTCATATATAGATTCTACAATATTTCTATAATTCTCTCTTAATCTCCACATTTAGCATTGATATGTTTTATCTTCTTAATGTAATCATTCTCCTTGATGGTAAATTTATTTTCACATTTATTCACCATATAATTGACGATCATGAAATTTTAAAATTACTTCTTGAATTGAGTATTACATTGAATATAGATTTCATGTTATATCTCCAACATGTGAATCATGTGGGGTTCAACTCCTTCTTCCAATTTACTAGTTGTGATTCTTTAAACATGAACCATAATATTAGTTTTTTTTTCTAGTTTATTACTCCTATGACTCACCACATTTCAAATATTTTTCTTTATCCTTTTTACTCAGTTTGACTATATTTTCTCCATATTTTTTTTCATTATTAAAATATAAAATATATTCCTTGATATATTCCATTTGACTTCAATTTTTTATTTCTTCTTTTTAACTATTTTATTCTGTAGTTTTCTTCATCTATGGAATTCTTGTTGAAAATTTCCATTTCGTACACATCTAAAAAATTTATTTGGAATATTTCATTTTTATTTCCCTTTTTTTCAATATTTGATTTTTATATATGAAAGGAATTATTTTATTGTGATATTCATCATATTCATCATATTAATTTGATTCGCTTAGTGGATCAAATATTTCTTCTTCCTTGACCTTTAACTTTTTGTGTGATTATGAATCCTTTTCTTATTTCCTGTTTTATTGAAAACTAGTGCATTCATCAATTCATAGCTAATGAGACTATTGTGTAAATTATCACGAAATACAAACATAATTTCTTCAAATACCAAGATCATTAGGTGAAATATATCTCTAAAATTACTCATTAATTCATAAACCACATTTGTCTCATCTCATTTGTTTTTCAAGATTCAAAAATCACATTCTATCTAAATTAACCTTGTAAAGTTGTTATTTACATTTCCATATTTATATGGTACTATATATTCAAACCCCCCTAGTTTTTTTTAATTTTAATTCTATAATCATTATGTTTATTTCATTAATGTTCTCTAGTTATACCATATTTATTTAGCTTTCATATACCCCATCATATTATTTTAACTTTGCTGGATATAGATGATAGTATAGAATTTCATTCATTCCTATCTCTCTCAAGATAAAACTAGTCCTCAAAGTCATAATTCCATATCATACAACTAGAAGATAGACCATAGTGAAAAAATAAATTATTTAATGCCCTTATGATAGAAGATATGGTAGAATTTGAATCTCCCATGACTGAAAATTCATTTCATCAATATAGTGTACAACCCTAATATTCATAGAGTTTTGAATATATATAATAATTATAAAATGAGTAAAATATTTGGTGAACATTATTTTCTATGATACCTTATAAGGAGACTATTTCAAGTCAAAAACCATTTAGAGGGGGGACCCACTACAATAAGTGTTTTAGAAATTATCCATATGAAATCAGACCCTATTAAGTTGTTAAGTTCATAATTAACTCTTTTAACTCACATCCAATACCATTTAAAAAAATTGAATTATCCCATATGAACTTTTTATATGCCTGGACTATGATATGAGATCTAAATCTATAGATTGGTCATGTTTTTAGATGATATAAAAAATTATTTTTCACTAATTTTTTAGTGATTACAATGTTATAAAATCAAAAAAAAAATGTTCAAGAAATATTTATCTACTTCTCTTTATAGGTAGGAATCATCAAATTCCATGTGTGATACATATGTAGTTATTACAATGATACCACCTATTGATTATAATTTTTTGTTTCTCTCATGTTTGAAAAAGATCATCATATTCTTATAAAATGTCCCAGCACCAAAGAACTAAACATAAATATGAAATACTTCAATATCCAAATAGATAAAAGTTGAACATTATAAAATTTTTCTTCCCAAAACATGTCTAGAATCAATAACTTTTGAATACAAGCTTCTGAATTAATGGTAGTATAATTTTCTTTTCAGGACATCTATAAAAAAATAATACATTATAGGTTGAAATTTATTATATTTTTTCACATAGATAAAGAATAATATTACACTTTATTAAAATTTTCCTATAGAAGTTATTATTTTTTTAGGAAAATATTCCCAAAACATCTGAATAATATTCTATATGTTCTCACTATATTAAAAAATTATATATCTTTTACATTTATTCTTGAAATATCCTAATTATTTTACATTTTTTTTTATTTAGAACATAATAAAATATAACCCTTGAGATAATATGAACACTTGAATTTATTTTTCACATGTATTATATCAATATATGTGGCATGATATTATCTAGTAATGTTACAACATTTTAGTTTTCAACATCTAAATGAAACACATAGCACCACAACATCACATAATGAATTGAGGTGGAATATCATTTGACATAGTTATATACCTCATTAAAGACAATCGACATTATGGGAACATAAAATAAACCATATTGTATTCTTATATTTTTTAGGAAAATGTCCCTTTTGGAAATTTTTTAATATTTTTTTGGTTTATTGAGTTTCATTATAATTATTGTATACATGGTCATTTTTAATTTACCAATATGGTTATTGACTAGGTATGTTGAAAAATATCTTAGATAATGAAATGGATTCCCTAGATATGGTATATAAAAATGTGTATACTAAGTGGAATAATTTACTATTGTTTTCCAAATTTTTGTGCCACAAAATCTGGAGATGTTTTCTGGAAAAAAGAATTTTATGCATGGTAGTTGTGAAATACAGACCACAAAATACATTAATGAATACAAAATAGATGTCATCATTTGGAATGATGGCATTAAATTAATGATATCACGAATGGTTATTCTCTTTTTAAACCATCTAACTAGATCTGTATATGGGAGCCTCAACATTTGTGGTTGGTGATGGTGAATTAAAAGCCACCATAAAGTATAATAATATTTTGGGGAAGAAGGTGATTCATGGGGAGATACGAAGGAAAATTTTTTCTTTTTGGACCACATAAATGGATTAGTACATTGTAAAGGATGAAACAGAAAGGATTTTTTTTGGAAATTATCAGTAGTGGGTTTTTTAGATCCCGTTTCCAATATAAAGGTCCCCTAATATCATAATTAGAGTGATCAAATTTCATTAGATAAGATCATCAAAATATTTATTATTCTAATTCTATCATGGTTATCGAGGGAGGATTTCTGAGAAGGAAGTGATCTATGAAAGAGTTGTTTCATGAAGTAGTCCATGACGAGGTGGTTCACATAGAAGGTAGTTCATTATGATAGTTTATAGAAGGGGTTTGCAGGGAACTATAGCTCGCAATAGAAAAGGGTTAACGAAGCACCAAATTTCAATGGAACAAATGTCGTTTTCATATAAGGTTGGTATGTAAAGCACTCGCTCCATGCAGTGTATGGAAGAACATAATGTGATTAAGGTAGTTAATGAATGCGATAAAAATAGTTTGTGAATGAAATTTTTGCAAGCCAAAAGTACACAAAAAAGTGGATTTCACAATCAAATTGTAGACTAGAATTCATGGAACACTCATATATGTGGTAAATCATTCCTAGGATATTTATAAAAATGTATAATTTATCTAGTGAAGTAGGGAGAACACTTCAGTTGATGAAGTAGTTAGTTTTCAAAATATGGTTGGTTCTAAACCCGAAGGGACCAAGAGTCTTCTCTAAAATTTATAAGAGCTACTTGCTTTAGTGGATTTGTTTTATAGATACATTACTTTTGTATTCTCCTTATATGTATCCTAGTAAGGTTAAACCATATAATGTTTGCATTCCCTATATATGTTTTAATGGTCATATTATTCTCTCTTATAAGAAGGTAATATATGAGTGTTTAGTTAAATGAAAAAAAGATCCAAAGAGATAGTCATTTTAATCTATCATACACTAATTTTCTCATTCCCTAGGGTATTTTACATTTTCAGAATAAGAATTGGAATCAAAGAAATGGGTTAATATTAGTGTTTCTATCCTAAGGGTTTCAATGGTGGTTTTTAATCATAAATGGATTATGATCTTTGGTTTAAATAATTTTGAACTATAGAATAAAAAAGTTTATAACTACATCTGATCTCTAGGTATGGATGTATTTTTATCAACAATTCATGGTATTTTTGAATGTGTGGATAGTGGTGCTTTATCAAAAGATGATGAAATTGAATCAGATGCTGACAACAAAAGAATCAATGCTTTATAAGGAGCCTTGTCCAATGAAATCAATAGGAAGGTGATGTTGTGTATTTCATTAAATGATATGTGGGAAATGTTTCAAAATATTATTTGGGGTGTTTCAAAATCGGAGTATAAAAATAATAGGTTCTTTGGAAAAAAATATGAGGATATAAGAATGCACTCTAATGAGTCTATATATTCATTATTTGACAAGGTGAATGTTATTGTGGAATATATTTATGGTCTCGGAGAAATTATTAATGATGTAAAGATTGTTATGTGAATCTTCATATGAATACCACCTTGATTCAATCCAACAGTTTCATTACATTATGAAAATTATCTAAAGGAGATGACATTGGATAGTTTACATAGTACTGTTATCATATACGAGATACGAAATGATGATAATGTGTCTATGGAAAAAGGTAATTCCCAATATGTGAAATTGAAGGCCATAAAAAATATCACCATTCAATATGTCTAGGAACATGAATATACATAGGTGGTGATGTCATTTCTTTCCTAAAATATATAAATAGAAAAAGGAATATTCAATGTGAATAATCAACTTGCATTCTTTCTATGTGTAAAGATTGTACATCTTACAACATGGTGGCTGAAGAATATTGAATAAAATTATGAGGATGAAATATAAATTCCAAGGAAGAATTATATAGCCTATGTGAAAGGTAAGAAAATTTTTAAAAGAAATTTCTTTTAAATAAGGTATAAAAGTGAAAATGATGTAAAATAAGATTGCGATAATATTTTTATCTATGTTTAATTAGAATCTTTTCTTGAGGAGGTAGATGTTTGGTGATAAAAAAAAGTTAAATCCAATAAATTGCTTCATGATGAAAAACTCTATATGATGTAGCTATAAGAAGAGAATATTGAGCTTGAGTAAGTAATTGAAAAGATTAAGTCCTCCATGCCATAAAAATTTGAAAATGTCATTTAGAAAAAGATCAAAATTTAAGAACCAAAAATCAGGATTGATTGTTACACTATCCCAGAAGAAGAAAAAATCGATCATATCAATGAAAATGAAGAGGATATAATATACGTGTGAAGAAAATTAAAAAATATAGAGAGGCTCTTGACTATCAGTATTAAATCGGATGATAAAATCACATGAGGGATTGAAATTAATGAAGTGAGCATAGAGGTCTAGAAAAAAAGAAAAACCACTATATTTATTTGACATGGATGGAATGGGTATTGATTACAAACAAAATTCTATGGTGATTGAGGTCATACCATAGACACCCACTCTATGGTTAAAAATTTATTTGAGGAAAAATAAGAATTAATAGGATTAGAGAAACCATGGAACAAGTAGTCGTATGATAATGACCCACTAGAATACACCTTGTATCATACCTTATTACTATTGAAATACGGGAAATTCCAAAAAATTATGTTCTATATCCAAAATAAATTGAAGGAAAAAAGAAAAAATATATCCACATAGAATTAAATTTTCCTAGAATGATGTTGACGGTCGCTATTTCTATTTTGGAATATTCAAACACATGAAAAGATATTGATCATCAACAATACAGAGGAATATTTCTAATCAAAACCAGAATGGTCATAATCAGTAGCTCAATGAATCATTGAGTGGGATGAAAATACAAAATCATCTTAAATCTCTTAAATATTAATTTGGTTTATTGTACTATAAAGAATGACATGATAATTTAATCCATAAAGGGTATGTAGTCAAAGATATTAATTAAAAAGAAAGGATCCAAGTAGGAATTGTTTGCATATATTTCACTTAAAGAATCAAATCATGCTGTTGTGTGGGTCCTTAATAGTGGCTACACAACCAATAATACAGGAAATAAGGATCTTATTATAAAAAGGAAATATGAAAAGTTGGTTGTCTAAAACTTTTTAAATGATGAAGGCATGAATATTTTTGGCTTTATAAAATCCAAATTTGGGGGAAATTATCTGAGACAGTCTCATGTATTGCTTACCAAAGGTCTCAGTCACATCCTTCCAAGTGTTGGTCAATTTTGTGATATGGGTGATTCTATAACCTCTACCATGAATTTTTGTATCATCAAGGGAAAATATAGTTCAATTTTTTGTAGTTAAATTGTTCAAATGAGAATTTTTTCTTTGTGAGTGGAGAAGAATATATGTTCTTTCTATAATAGTTGAATAATGTTATGGCATTATTGGATTGTCTATCTATGTTTACAATCCTAGGATGATCCGTTCATATGTGATGAAGCACGAGATATCCCAAATCTACCCACTATTGTACACACACACGTGAGGCATGTAAAAGATGAATATTTTCTTAAATAAAAATAAGGAAAAATAATAAATCTCAATAAGAGTGGTTTAATTTGTGCATGAAGATGTGTGTGGACCTATCTCAGAAATATACATCGATGAGAAGAGGTTTTATATTCTTTTAATTTATGATTTCAATAGTGTGGCTTGGTTATTTTTCATTGGCCTCATGTATGACTTGTTCTGGTGTATAAAAAATATCAGAATAAGTCTAAAAGTATTATTTATAAAAGGATTCTGATGTTTCACATTGATATTGGTATGAAATTTAGAAAGATAGTTTTTGAATATTATTGAATGAAACACAGGAAAAGACATCATGTTTTATTAGTGATAAGTCTTCAATAAAATAGAGTGGTTAAGTGGATAAATCATATCATAAAAAATGGTTAGAAAAATGATTATCAAAAAAGTTATACTCATGAAAATCATGATGGAAGTAGTATTGAAATCATTCAACATATCTAAGAGGGATGTGTTTTTATAATATAATAGAAGACTTCATATAAGTTGTGGTATGGAATGAAGCCAACATTGAAATAATTTTAAACATTTGGAAGTATGATTTTTATTATTAGTATGAGATAAAAAAACAAATTTAAATATTGTAAATAGGGGAGATATTACATAGATATTCACGAAAAAGAAAATATTATAAATGTTTCAAAAAATTGATGGGAAAAGTAGTTGAAAGAAATTATTTCAATATAGTAGATAACAAATATATTCTTTAAAAACACAGTGAACGGTTCCCAGATAACAGTTATGAGGAGGTGAGAAACACAGTGGGAATATAAGTGGTAAATGACGATTAATAGGAAGGTACTGATTATGAACTGAAGGAAGTAAAATCTATTTTAACATGGAAGATGGAGAGTAGAGCATTAATTTATTGGAAAAATATCATTATTGGTCCAGCACTTTCAGTTCAATCACAAATAATTATGTCTCTAATCATGCATATTTCATATCTCAAAGAGAAACAAAATGGCTTATGTAAATAGTTGGTGATGATAATTGGGTTCATTCTATAAATTAAGAGTTTTCATAAATTGTGATGAATCATACATGGGAAAATGTTTCATGTCCAACAGATAAAAATTTCATCAAGACTTATAACAACCCTTCTCATTATTACACACTCAAACATTCTTTATTACATAACTTATACTTAATACAACCTAGAATATTGGCAGGTCTATTTGCATTGGGGACTAGGAACATTAAATTACAATATAGAACATAAAACACAACAACTTTATTGAATTTTTTTTCATGACCACAACATTCCTTCTTACTTAGCATAGCATGGGATAACCTGAGGAAATGCATAAGAAAAGGCTGAGCTATAAATCCCAGTAAGGGTGTAAACAAGGCATAACATAAAGAATATAGTAAATGTTTGTAAATAGGCATATCAATTGAGAAAAATGGAAACATGAACATAAAGGCATGACACAACTTAACTATCATAACATGTAAATGTGGAAACACCATTTAAAATGATATTACCATGAGCCAGGGATCATTTCACATGGAGCACGAGTAAACCGTCATTGCACTTGAATTTCCATGAGAAAACCGTCATTTCAGTAGAATTATCATTATCAAACCCACAATTCACATGTAATATCATGATACTAGTCTTTATCCAATGCATTATAGTGCTATTATGGATCACCCCTTGTAAACATTTCATTTCATGAATAAGTGTGCCACATGGATCATACAACATTGAATTATTCAACATCATAATTTGTTTCACGATGATGGAATGTGGATACATAAATGAAACTATATAATAAATATGAAAATGTTCATAAAGGTGAATAACCTTGATTGAGAAATGGGCATGGTATTCACTACTCAATGACTTTGGCTTGGGAAATCGCTTTGCAATTTCAGCAGCATAACTGCGTGAAATAAGAATTCAAAAAAAATGTTGATGAGAGAGAATGGGTGATAACATCATATTTACATGAAATGGATAGTAAAGGATTCATATAGATACATTTCCCATCCTATTTAATATAATTTAGATTAATAATATAAAATAATTGTTTGAATGTAAATGTGGAGAGATAAATCCCTTACGAAATTTTGGCATGGTAACTTGTGTAAATGGGAGGAGTTAATGAGATAGAAAGGAGTATCTCATCATTAAAAAAATGAATAGGGATGTATAAGGGAGGTTTAGAATCATACCCCTACATTTTGAATTGAAAAAAAGGATATAACCACATAATGAAATTTTGAGAAAAATGAGAATATAAGAAATCCCTTACATGGAAGTGTAATCCAAAAGGCTTGGGAGAGGCTTGAGAGAGTTTTACTGGGAGCTTGGGGTGACTTGGGAGGATTATAGTGATATGAGGGCAGAGTTTTCTTGAGATAAAAAGGTTTTGAGTGAAGATGAATGGGAGATTGAGTGCGTTTATATAGGAATGGATATAGAATTCTTTATTATTTAGGTTTTTGATACTACACATTAAACTAATCAAAACCACAAACCACCCCATGGGTATTACCCATTATTTTTTTCCAAAGTGGAGTGAAAAAAATTATTTTATAAGGATAATTTCAGAACTTATTAAAATATTAGGCTTCTTTATGTGGAGGTGAGTCACACTCTCAAGGAAATCATTTTAAAAAGTTAAAATATTTTATAAGTCTTGGAGGGTCTACTGAGGAACCATTAAATTAATAGAAAAATTTAAAATGAAATTCATTTAAAGATAAAACATATAATGGCTGAAAATGATTTTATTGTATTTTATTACATCAATATTAGGTAATTATGATGTCATAAAACACATTATATATTTAAATGGTATTTAATTTTTACCCAAAAATTCAACTGTTTATGAAAATTATAAAAAATTCATTATTAGATAACTTTGACAAAATAAATCCAAAAATAATATTCATTTCATCTAAATAATTTTTTAAATATGTGAAAATTTACTTTTAATATAATAATTGACATTTATCGAAAAATATCAGGTTTTGAAAAAAAATACAACTTTAAAACATTAGTAAAAATTACAATTGAATTAATAAAAATTATATGATAATTTATATTTAATAAAAAGTCAATTAGTAATACTATTTTATTAAAATATTATTTAATTCGAAAATCCATTAATTTATCGAAATAGATTTATTAACTGAATGTTAACTAAAAATACTATTTTTGCTTATAAAAACCATCATTAATGTAACAATAATGAAATGTATGTATATTATTTATTCTGTACAAAAATAATGAACATAATCATAGTGCTAGTGTATTGTTATATAAGCCCTTATAAGACCCTCATAAGACCTAAGGGTAAGGTGTGCAATGGTGAAAAACTCTTGGGGTTACTTAGATAACATCACTTGAGTTGTAATCTCTATTAACTTCCACCACTCCCATAGGAAGTTTTATTCAAGATAAATGTGTTGAAGATCATCTTGGTCTTGGTCAAGAGCGAAGATCAATGACACTACCTCTTTTCCAAGCTCCAACAAATGGGCTTCGTATGGAGAAATTATATTGAATGAGTCCATCACATCCTTTGTCTGAGTAAACTGGATTTATTAAATCCCTATATCTATACTAATCTTGTGATCACTGTTCAACTGTCATATTAGTAACACTAAGAATTATAAAAGAAATTTTAAAATAGAAAAACATAAAACCAATGAAGTGCATATGTTTTATATGACTATTTTACATAATAATGTATTTAATTAGATTAATAGGTATTTTAATTAATAAATGTTTCGGTTGTTACAATATTCCCCCCTTAAGAATTTTCACCCTTGAAATTTCCATTTCCCACACTAAAACAGATGAGGATAACTCTACTTTATCACTTTCTATGATTCCCACGTTGCTTCTTCAAACATGTGGTTTCACCACAGTACCTTATTGAGGGGCATTGTCATATTTAATAGAACATTTTCCCTATGATCTATGATCTTAATCGACATATCTTCATAAGAGAGGTCATTCTCCAATGGTACCACATCTAGATTGAGTACATGAAATGGGTAAGGTATGAACTTTCTCAAAAAGTGATACATGGAATACATCATGTACTAGGGATAGGTTCAATGGGAGTTCTAGTCGATAGACCACTTCTCCAAAGCTATCAGGGATCTAAAAAAGGTCCGATTACTTTGGACTAATCATTCCCTTTCCCTAAATCTCATATCTATCTTCCATTGTGATGTGTGATGGAATACCATGCCTCCAAAATCAATATCTATATCACGTCGATGATTGGTATCAAAGCTCTTTTGTTGACTCTGAGTAGCTATAATGTGTTCCAGGATGGTCTTAACCTTCTCTAACATTTCTTAGACACTTTCTAGACCTAATTGTTTTCAATCCCCAACTTCATCCCAACAAGCTAGTGTTCTGTACCATTTCCCATAAAGGGCTTCATAAGGGGCAATTTGGATTTTTTATTGGAAATTGTTATTGTAATAGAACTCAACCAGAGGAAGATGTTGATCCCATCCTCCTTTGAAGTCTGTTTAGAACGCCCTAAACATGTCTTCAATTGTTGGGATAGTCTACTCAGATTGGTCATCAGTTTGAGGATGATAATCCAAAATGATGTTCAGCTCAAGTATTCAGAGCATGTTGGAGACTCCTCCAGAACATAGTGTTGAATCTTAGATCTCAATTGGATAAAATATATATTGGAACTACATGTAGCCTTACAACTTATATTATGTATATCTATGCCAGTTAATCCAATGATAAATCCTCTCGAATTGAAATGAAGTTTGCAGTCTTTGTAAGATGATCCAAAAAATCCTACATAGCATTGTTTTTTTGGATGTCTTCGGAAGTCCAGTGACAAAGTCAATGGTGATGTTTTCCAATTTCCATATTGGTATGGGTAATGGTTGCCTCATCTCCTTATACATCCACCTCTCAGCCTTCACTTACAGACATACCAATCACTTTCATGTATACTCAGTGATCTCTTTCTTCATGTTATCCCACCAATAAAGCTCTCATCGATCTTGATACAACTTTGTGTTTCCTGGGTGAATGGAGAAATTTTAACAATGTGTATCATCCAAAATTTCTTTCTTTATCTCATGATTTTATGGAACACATAGTCTTGACCAAATTTCACAATCCCTTCTTCATAAACATTGAACTACGATGAGTTCACTTTCTTGATAGTTTCCTCTTTCTTCTGAATTCCCACAACATCCTTTTGATCCTCATTTAATCTTTCTAAAAGAGACGATTGAGAAATCATTTTTTATGGATTTATGATGTTACCATCTTTATGATTCCCATTCCCATCGTCATCAAATTTAGGAAGATTGGATCCTTTTTTATTCTCATCAACAATAAAATCAGTGGGTCCTTTCTACTTAGAGCATCCGCCACCTTGTTTTTTCCCCAGGGTGGTAATGGATTGCGTATTCACTATCTTTGATCAGATATAACCATCTTTTTTGCCTCATATTCATCTCTTTATATGTGAATATATACTTGAAGATTTTGTGATATTTATATACTTCACACTTCTCCCCAAAGAGGTAATGTTTCCAAATTGTTAAAGAGAATATTACAGAAACAAACTACAGATCATGTGTTGGATAGTTCTTCTCATGAACATTCAATTTCCTTGAATCATAGGCAATTACTTTTTCATTTTTCATCAACACATATCCCATTCCCTTCTTTGATGCATCACTAAATACCACAAAAAGTCCTTCACTTGTGGGTAGTGTGAGCACGAGTGCAGTGATAAGCCTCATTTTAAACTCCTTGAAGCTCACATCAAAATCATCATTCCAAGAAAACATGAATCCCTTCGGAGTTATTAGGGTAAGTGGGTTTGAAAATAATTAAACATTTGTTACAAATCATCGATAATATCCAGCTATCCCAAGGAATCTATGGATATCCATCACAGATGTTGGCCTTGACCATCCATCCAATGCATTTTTCCTAGAGGTATCCATAGATATATCAATTCTTGTGATGATTTTACATAATAATGAGACATACTATAACTAGAACTCCCACTTTCTATAATTTTCATTGAGATTCCCCTTTTGCAAGGTCTCTAGTATAGTGGTTAGATGCTCTTCAAGCTCCACCTTGGTTTTGGATTATATTAGAATATCATCTTTAAAGACAACCAAATTTTTTTTGAGGTAATGTATAAAGACTCTATTCATCATATCCATGAAGATTACTGGAGAATTTGTGACAAAAAAAGGAATTAATATGAATTCATAGTGCCCGTACCAAGTACGACATGCAATCTTGGGGATATACTCCTTCTTCATCCATACTTGGTAATATCAAGACCGAAAATCCACCTTCGAGAAGTATTGTTCTCCATGTAGCTGATTGAATAAGTAATAAATTCATGTAAAAGGATAATAGTTTATTATTGTGATTTTTTGAGCTCACGATATTAAATAAAATAGATAATTGACCATTCCTTCTTCTTGAGAAAGAGGACTGGTGCACCACATGGAGAAGCACATGGGCGTATAAACCCTTTTTCTAGATTCTCTAATAGGTGTTTCTTTAGCTCCTCAATCTCCACAAAATGCACTCAATGTATATTCTTGGATATTTGAAATTACATAGGTATAAGATCAATCCATAATTACACATATCTTTAATTAGGAAGACCGGACAATTCCTCAGGAAACAATTCAATGAATTCACTCACAATAGGCATGCCTTCAAGGATGATTTCTTCCTTAGAATCAATAAGCTATGTTGGATATGCCTGATCATAGGGTAGTAATATCCATGATTGAGATGATGGTTATAAATATGATTCATCCTCATCCTTGCACATGTATAGAATCATGGGTCGATTCACCATATGGAGAGTGATTTCCCTCTCATGAAAATTAATGTTGGCTTTATACAGAGAAAGAGAATCCATTACATTAATTGCTTCAAATTACACGAGTGGGAGTACGATGAGGTTTGTTGGGAAGTTCCAACCAAAAATTGTGACAGCGGAGGAGTTATATTCATGGGATCCAATGGTTAACCATTTTATGTTCTCACCAACTTATATACTTCCATGATTTTTGGTGGTGTTGGGATTGTTATACTAAAATTTTTAGAATAAAAAAGAATGTGTAGAACTAGAATAAAAAATTATGTTCGCTTTTCTTGAATGAATAATTGGCATACCTATCACCGCTTTGTTTTCAAGGTTCTCTTTGGAAATAGTGACAGAAAAATCACACCCCTGCGGTCTTGGAGGTTGTTGGTTGCCTCCGAAAAACCTTGGCTTATGGAACTAGTTTGGAAAGTTCCCAGGTTATTTTCTGTTAAAGCAATAAAAAATACATTGAGGGTTAAATAGAGCATTGATTTCTTCTATCGTAGTAGTTGTTTTATCTTTACAACAGTTATGGCTAGGTTCCCTTATCTTCTACACCTAAATAATTACCTTTTCCTCTTAAGATAATTTATAGGGTTATTATTTTGAAGCCTTTTGAAAATGTGGTGTTGTAATTTCATAGAACCATTGGATTTATCCACTGGAATTCAAGAATTAAAGTCCAATTTCTGCTTATTATCTCCATGATGCCCCTAAGATTCATCAATCTCTGTTCTAACCTTGAGGGAACATTGGACTATTTCATCATAGCTATTGAAGTCATGGATTTCTAGGTGTTTCTATAGACTAGGTTTCATCCCACCAAAGAAGTGTTCAACCTTGCATTCGAGGGTAACGACAAAGCTGAAGGAATATTGTGCAAGCCTTATAAAGTTTTCCCTATACACTCTAATGGATTCATCACCTTTTTTCTTGAGGTAAAAGAATTACCTTTCTATCTTAAGTTGGAGGGTACAAGGGAAATATTTATCAAAAATCAGTTTTTGGAAATCCTTCCATTCCAAAGGCTCGATCTCTTCCTTATGCTTTCGTATTTTTGATCAATGTTCACCATTGATAAGAATCACCCTCCATACAATAAATAACCATAATAAAATTCTCTTGTTCAGAAAATATAAGGTTAGAGAAGATATTATCAATGGATTTGATCCATTTTTCGGTGTTCGAGGGATCAAATGATCCATTAAAAGTTGGATACCTTTGTCTCATGAATCTGTCGATTGCATCTTGTTCTTCTTGTGGGGGGGGGGGGTTAAACGTTTCTATTGAACCATGTTTCTATTCAAAACATGAGTTAAATGATTTATTACCATGACAATGTTTATGATTCCCACTCCCGTCATATTGGGCATCTCATTAGAATAGTCATCACATTGATCTTCGCATCAGTTGTTATCACAAGTCCTCTAATTACTAGCCATTGGCTGGAATAAAACGATAGATAGGGGAAACACATAAAGGGGAATCCAAAGGAAAAAGAGATAACGTATAAATTAAAATTATTTCCTTCAACTATTAATTTATAGGATTCAATCTATTTTATCCATGATCTACTTCCCAACATATATTCTTAGGGGAATTTTTTATTCCCATAATAATGGTTTATAATAAGCCCATGAATTTACCAAATAATATCCCCTAGAAGTGTTGTAACCAAGAGTTCAACAAGTCCATTTGTCGTGCACTAGTTTCCATTCAATTCTAGCTCAAATTGGTGTTTTCGGGTTTCACCCCTAGATAAATCTATGCCGGAGTCACCTCTACTTTTTTGTATCCACACATGGATGTATTTTCTTAATAAACCACTTAATCCATACTCACAAAAATTTAGGGATGTTTTTATTATACATAGTCTTACCCTTAAGGCTGTCACTTGGATTTTCTAATCCTAATCCCAATAATAACTAATCCTATCATTTGATACAAATTATAAAAACCCTTCTCTTTATTCCACATATAACAATGCTTTATTACATAAAAATTCACTTAATACCACCTAGAAGACCAATAGGTCTAGTGTATTTGGTAATTAGGTACATTAAATAATAACATAGAACATAAACCACAACATCTTTATGGAAACCATATTTTAAATTACCAGAACAATCCTTCGTACTTAGCATTGCATGGGATAACCTGAGGACATGCATAAGAAAAGGGTCAACTATAAAGCCCATTATAAGAGTAAAGAAGTCATAAAATAAAGAATATAGTACATGTTAGGAAATAGGGATATCAATGGATCACAAGGAAAACATAAAAATAAATGTATGTCATAGCATGATTATCAGAACATGGAAATGTGGCAACTACATTTATCATGATATTAACATGAACCAAGGCTCATTGCACGCGAAGGATGAGAAAACTGTCATATCACATGAATTATCATGAGTAAAACCTCATTAAACTTAAATTTTCAAGAGTAAACCCTCATTGCACATGGTGTATCATGTTACTATTCTTTACCCAATTAATTGGTGTGCTATTAGGGAACACCCTTTATAAACAGTTCATTTCATACATAAGTGCACCACATGGATCCTACAACATGGAATAATTTAATATCATCATTTATTCCATAATAAAGGAATTTGGAATAAATATATGAAACCCGATAATCAATAAATAAATTTTCATAAAGGTTAGTTCCCTTTATAGAGAAATGGGCATTGTATTAACTATATAATGAATTTGTCTTGGAAAATCACGGTGTAATTTCAATAGCATAACGACATGACATAATAATTCATAAAAATGGTTGATGAGGGATAAAGGGGTATCTCATAATATTTACAAGAAATTGATATTAAGGGGCCATATAGATATATTTACCAACATATTTCATGTAATTTAGATGCATAATATAAAATAATTGATTGAATGTAAATGAGGAGAGATAAATCCCTTATAGAATTTCGGCATGGTAATAGGTGTACATGGAAGGAATTAATGTGATATAAAGGGGTATATAATCTTTCAAACATAAGCAGGGAAGTATTGGCGAGGAGAAAAATCTTACCACAGAATTTTTAATTTAATATAAAAGGGTATAACAACATAATGAAATTTGGACAGAAATGAGAAAGGAAGAAATCCCTTACTTTGAAGTGTGATCCCAATGGCATGGGAGAGGCATGCGAGAGGATTATTGAGAGTTTGTGGCACCATGGGAGGATTATAGAGAAATTATTCCAGAGTTTATCTGAGATCCAAAGGTTTTGAGTGAGGAGGAATTGGATATTGAGTGGGTTTATAAAGGAAAGTAGAGGGAATTCTTTATTATTTAGGTTTTGGACACCACGCATTAAACTAATCAAAACCTCAAACCATCCCATGGTTTTTGCCCATGATTTTTTCCAAAGTTGAGTGGAAAACATTATTTGATAATGAAAAAGGCCTAAATTATAAAAATATTAGGCTTTCATATGTATAGGTGAGTCACACTCTCAAGGAAATCATTTTAAAAAGGTAAAATAATTTAAAAGTGTCAGAGGGTCACTATGACACCAAAAAATTAATAAAAAAAAATAAAAAATAAAATTATTTAAGAGATAAAAAATATATTGGAATAAAAAAAATTTATAATGTTTTATTACATCACTATTTGGTCATTATGATGTCATAAAACAAATTATATATTTAAACGGTATTTAATTTTTACACAAAAACTCGATTGTCTTAGAAAATTATAAACAATTCACTATTATATAATTTAAAAATAAGGAATAAAAAATAATATTCATTTTATCTAAATAATTTTCTAAATATTTGATTTTTTTACTTTTAAAATAAAAATCGACATTTGTAAAAAATTCATGGGTTTTGAAAAAAAATCATTGAAACCTTCATAAAAATTAAAAATGTATTCATAAAAATTATTCCATAATTTATATTTAATAAAAAGTGATTTAGTAATAACATTTTATTTAAATATTATTTAATTAAAAAATCCATTAATACATCAAATTATATTTCTTAATTTAATATTAACTAAAAATACTATTTTTTCTTTTAAAAACCTTTTACAAAGTAATAATAATAAAATGAATTTATATTACTTATTCTATAAAAAATGGAAAAAATCGTAGGGATAGGGTATTGTTACATAACCCCTTATAACACCTGCATATGACCTAAGGGTAATGTGTGAGATTGTTATAGACTCTTGGGGAAGCTCGGATAAGATTTCTAGAGTGGTAATCTCTATTAACTTCCACTTCTGCCGTAAGTGGTTCCACTCAATCTTAACATGTTGAAGAAAAACATGGGATTGGTAAAGAGTGAATCCCAGTGATGCTACCACCTTTCCAAGCTCTAAAAAATGGGATTTGTATGGAGAAATTCAACTAGATGAGGTCATCGTCTCCTTTGTTTGAGTAAATAAGATTTGCTAAAGCCCTATATTTTTACTAATCATGTGATCATTGTTCTACAGTTATATTAGAAATAGTAATAATTTGTAATGGTATTTTAAAATTTAAAAAAAATAAAACCAATAAGTGCATATGTTTTATATTACCATTTTACATTATAATACATTGAACTAGATCAAGGGGAATTTTCATTAATAAAATTTTTGGTCGTTACAGGACTTACTGGGTTTTTTGCAACAAGATGATTGAAAAATTTATAGTGATTGAAGAAAAATAGTTACTACTGTTCCAAGGGTTATCCCATATATATGGAATCAATGTTGATTAGACATTTTCACTGGTTGTGAGGAATGATACAATCAGGTTAGTCTTGGCCATTGTAGTGCAATGAATGTTCAATGTTTTCCAAATGGATGACACGTATTTTTAATTGGGTTTCTAAATGAATAAGTGTATACTAAGAATCTATATGGTTTTATCAATAAAGGGTAAAGGAATAGAGTTTCTCTAATGAGTAAGGGACTAAATGGGTTAAAACTAGCTCTGAGATCGTGATATTCAAGGGTTGATCAGTTTATGAAGAATCATGATTTTTAGAGTGTTATAATTTATTAAAATCTATATATGAATAATGAATGTAATTAAATGATGATTTTTCTGGTGGATGTTAACAAAAAAATATTTTGTGTATTAGATAAATCATTGTTCAAATAATTAACATTATTCATGAAATGCGATTTTCAAATGAAAAAGATGAGAAAAACTAATGTTTTTCTTTGGTTTTCTAGCAACACAAGGATAGAATGTAAGATTCATTTTTCAATCCAAATATTCCAAAAAAGGTTTTTAAGAAGATATATAATGGATAATTCAAAGGAGATGAAGTCTCCAGTGGCTACCAAGATGAATCTATCATGAGATAATGAAGCGAAAGTGGTTAATGATATAGAATTAAATCATATTATTGGTAGTCTGTTGTACATATTGGTGACAAGACCTAATATATATTTTCTCACATTCCAACCTGCATAGTATCAATTTTATCCCAAGGAAAGAAACTTTCCTTATGAAAAAGAAAAATTATTTGTTATATAAATGGTATAGTGGTTTTTGGTTTGTTTTTTAATGAAAAAATAGAGAAAGAGTTTCTGTTCTATACAGATGCTGATTGGCCGATTCAATATATGATAAAAAAATAAACATCCAATCGTGAATTATATCTTGTTGGTCTACATATTTATTTTCTAAAATGGAAATAGGATTTCATTTCACTATAAACCATAAAATATTAATATATTGTCACTACCCAATCCTGAAAACAGTTATAGTGGATGAAGTAGTATAAGGATGATATTATAGTTGAACAGAAGTATCCAATCAGAATCCATTGTGATAATTCATTCTCTATAAATCATATAAAAAATATAGTACATAACTCAAGGAAAAGTACATTGAAATAATGTTTCATTATATCATAGAGAAGGTGTATCATGGTTTGTGAATTTAGAGTATGTGCATATAGAATTATAGGTTGTATAAATTCAGATAAAACCTCATCCCAATGATCCATTTGAGTGGAACGGATTGGGACTTTGAGATTATTGGACTCCCCACACTTAAAAATTGGGAATTTTAAACCCCATATCTCTGAGGTACGATGAGATTTACCATAATTTGGTGACATGTTCTGTTAATAATGTTGAATCCACAGAGGAGAGTCATTTGGGTTCATTGACAAAGTGGGTAAAAATATCTTGATCATGTTAGGGGATGTTAGTAGGGGGAGTGAAGTAGTGGTTGTTTTTTAATAAGATAATTCCAATGATGATTTAACAAATGTTATATATCAATATAGTTGGGTTCTTGTTGAAATTTTTTTATTGGCATAGTAATGAAGTAATTCATGGATGAATTTTTCATGTTAATCTTATTTCTCACATCGAGCATATATCATATAGGATTAGAGTGTGTGGTGAGTAGATCATTATTCTCTATCTAAATAACAAGAATAAATATTTTTTAAAATATGGAATATCATTTAATGAGGATTAAAAAGGGGATGATTTTTTATCACTCCCAAAGAGGAAGATTATTGGGAAAACATTTCATGGTAACAATGTAGTGTTTTGGGTTTGATTGTGATTTTTGACAAAGAAGGTGGAAATGGTAAGTTATTTTGTCACATCAGTGTTGTTCAATAAGTATGTTCAAAAATATATATGATAAGACAATGGATTCCCTAGAAACAAAATATAAAATTTCATATAAAAGGTGGCTCCATTTCCCCGTTTTGCAAATTTTTGGGCCTTAAAATCAGGAGTTATTTTATAGTAAAGAATATATTTTTTCATAGTAGCCACTCTATATAGAAAAAATGGAGTTTGAGGGATTCAAAATGGAGTCATAATATTTGGAGGAAGGTGATAAATTATGGACACTGTGAAGGGTATATTCACTATGTGAACTACATAACAAGATTAAATTTTTGTAGGATCATTATTTGTGGTCGATGAAAAAGTATAAAAGGTTAAAAAAGGATAATTGTTCTTGGATTAATAGGGAGATTTATGGGGCACCAAGAACTAATAAATATTCAATTCAGACCAAATATCAAGTTTAGTATATGATGAAGGCTCGTATGAAAATGAGATTTGAGTAATTAGGATTAGACGGTTTTATGGATCCTTTTTCATATATAAACGACCCCTAATCACGTCAATTAATTGAGAAAATTTCATTAGATAAGGTTTTCATTTTAATAATTTAGCTAGTATTGTAGTGTTTGTTGAAGGAGTCTTCACATGAAGGAAGTAATTTACAAAAGTGGAGTTTCGTGAAGTATTCAATGATGGGGAAGTTCCTGAAGGAGGTAGTTTGTGAAGATAATTTTCAAAGTTGGTTTATAGGGACCTATAGATAAAAATGAAAAAGATTCCATAAAGAATCAAAAATTTTTGGAGTGAAGGAAGTTCATTAAGCACGTAAGTTTTCTAAGAACTGACTCCATGTTTTGTAAGTAATTTTACAAAGTGATTAAGGTAGTTTGAGAATAGAGTAAAAATAGTTTTTTAAAGAAATTTCTACAAGCCATCACTACAAGGAAATGCGGATTCTAGATTATAGGTGAATAATTGTTTTCATGGAACACTCATATATGTGTAAAAAAATTATAAGGTGATTTAGAACAACAAAGTATTCTTCTAATGAAGTAGTGATCCAACTTCAGCTGAAAGAGTAGTGAACTTTCAAATTTTGATTGGTTGTAAACTAGGAGGGTTAGTGAGTCCGATCTAAACATTGTAACCAAAATGTGCCTGAAAATATTTTCAACATATCCACATTTCCTTTTTATATTCCTCGTTAGTCAACTAATGATGGCGATCCATGTAAAATTGATTAGTCTTTTTCAGGTTTTATAATGACCCATACTATTATTAGTAAAATTCATCGTCCATTTTTAGAAATGTATAATTATATAATATGGTTATAGAAAACACATGAACATAATTTTTCTAATTATTCCCTTTGAATTTAATTCACCAATAGGGATCATTACTGTTGATAATATAACCATTAAATAGTGATCACATGATTGGTATAAATATAGGGTTTTAACAAATCTAATTGTCATAGAAAAAGGAAGTGATGACATCAACTAGTAGGATCATACCCTATAAATCCCATTCATCAAACCTTCTGAGAAAGATATCATTTCCTAGATTTTACCTTAACTAAACCAAAGAAGATATCAAACAACTTAATCACAAGCGATACCATTTATGGGAGTGGTTCAAACTCCTCGAGATCACAACCCGAACCATGTTCTCCAAGATTCCCCATGAATGTCCCACCATCATTCACCTTACACTTATGTAATTTTATTCTGTATTAGAGGTATATGTAGAAATAACCTATAAACATGAGTGTGTGTATAATTTTTTTAGAATAATGAAAATATTTCCATCCTATTATTGATACTATGTGAATAAATTTTTTTATTCAACAAAACTCAAATAGTATAATTGGTTAATATTAAAATTCAATTAACAATTATAATTTGATAAATTAATGGATTTTTTAATAAAAAATATACAAATAAAATAATTTTACTAAATAATTTTCATTAAATATAAATGATCATTTAAATTTTTTGAGGATAAATGTAATTTTTATAGGAGTTTAAAAAAATGTAATTGTAAAAACCCAGTCATTTTCAGTAAATGTCTATTTTTATTTTAAAAGTGAAAAATCGCATATTTAGAAAAAATATTATATAAAAAGAATACTATTTTTGGAATTAGGCTATTTAAATTTTCATATTTTTGTTTTGTAATAATTTTCTAAGATTTCCAAATTTTTGAGTAACAATTAATTATCATATAAATATACATTGTGTCCTATGACACCACGATGAGAAAAAAGTGATGTTATAAGTAATATAAATGGGATATGATACCAAATATATGCTATAAATTTAAAATAATGTGATTTTAATTTAATTTAATTTATATTTTAAATCCATTATGAATATTTCAATATCTTATAATATATTTTACGATTTTAAAATCATTTAGTTAAGAGTGTGACACACCTTCAGAAAATCAAGGGTAATATTTTAATAATTTCGGCCCTTTTCAATTAAAAAAACAACTCCATTTTTTTGAATCCTTGGGAAAACCATGTAATGGTTTGTGGTTTTTGGATATTTTATTATATAGAATCCAAAACCAAAATAATAAAAAAAATCCCCCTCTTTTACTATATAATCCCACTCAACCTCCCATTTATCTTAACTATAACTACTTGAAGTAGTTCCAAACTCTCCATACACTCACTATAGTCCTCCCAAGGATGACCCCTGATTTCAATATGCCCCTCCCAAGTCTATGGATTCACACACTCAACTGAGGGATCCTTACATTCCTATCCTCCTTTCAATTCTAGTAGCTTCTTTGGAATTTTTATTCTTAATTGATATTTTTTATAACATAATTTAATTATAAAAATTAAATTAATCTTATTTTTATGTTACTTAATTGAGATATTATTTATCCCCTATTATTTTTTCCTTTTAAGCCATAATTATGCCGAAATTTTGCAAGGATTTCTCTTATCTCTTTTTATTCAAGAACCCATTATTATTTTATGCTTCTTAATTTCAGTTTTATCATGTTCATATATATTATTAAATATCCCCTTACTATAAATTTGATTTACAAATGATGATATCCCCACATTTCCCTTCATTAATCCTCTAATGATCCTTTATGTACACCCATTACCATGCAGAAATACAATTTAGATTCTTTTCATTATTCAAGTTTCTTAAATAACTTACATCTAGTATTTATAATTTTTAATGTTCGGATATGTTTTCAAATTACCATACAACTTAAAATTTTATGTCTAAGTGGTGATATACCCCTTTCTCTCTTATCTGTTCTTTTTTATGAATCTTTATGTGACATGGTTACACTTCTGAAATTTCACCATCAAATTTGATGCCAAAACAGTTGTGTAGAGAATACCATACCCATTTCCTATAATGGGGTTTCACATTTATGAAAATATAATTTTATATTGGGGACTTACATATATATATATATATATATATATATTCCACACTCCTTGATCATGGAAGAAGTTATGATTATGAATGAATCCATGTTGTATGATATTTGGGTCACACTTAAACATGAGAAAGAAATTATTAGCATGGGTGTGCCCAGATAACACTCATATACAATATGTAATGTTTAGAATCATGATATGGAATGTTGGGAAAGGGGTTTACTTGATTCCTTTATTGGAATTTTCCACGATGAAGTGTTGGAAAATTATCCTTAACATTGCTTTATGATTCATAGTTTTAAGTTTTTTCCACATTTCCCCTATTATGATTATCATGTTTTATCATGACTTATTATTCATGTACCTTTTATTATCATTGGTAACCCAATTGTAAAACATATATATCTTGTTCCTTGTTTATAACCTTTTTGTGATTTATAGATCACACATTTCTTTGGTGTGATCCCAGGTTATCCCATGTAGTTTTATGTTGGATGGAGTACTTTGAGAATGCTAAATATGTTTTTAATAAGTCTCGTTAAAGAAGTTTTTAATAAATTTGTGGCATCCCTTGTTCAAGATGTTATGATACGTACATATTTCCAAAATACACTATACTTATCAATATTTTTGGTTTTATGAAGTGTAATTTTATGTAATAAATCAAGTATTAATGTGTAATAAAGAGCAGTGTTGTTATAGTTGGAATGAAAGAAAAAGTATAGTTATTTTTTGGGATTAGTATTGGAAAGCTCTAGAGAAAATCCTTTGGGGTAAGAATAATTATAAGGGAATAATCCCTACAAAATGTTAAATATATAGTTAGTGGTTTATCAAGAAAATACATCTCTTTCTAGATAATAAAAGTCTATGTGGATCTAGAACAGTTATACATAGGATTAACAACCCCGAAAAGGTGTTTTGGACCTTACTCGAGGTACCCTAGTACATTAAAATGGGCCTTACTATGCACCTTGTTTTGAACTCTAGTGGTACATGATTTGGAAAATTCATAATCTCATTCTGAAGCATTATCACGGGAATATAAAAAAATTTCAATAAGAATATATGTTAATAAATAGATCATAGATAACATATATTGAAGCCTATAAACTCCTAAGATAAGCATATAAATGAAATTTACACTTTAGACTTTTAATATCATTGTATACCTTATTATGCGGTTAATAGTTTAAAAATACTCATCCCTAATTTTCCCTTTAATCAAGAAAATTTCTAGAAATAGGTGGAATCAGTTAAACAATCAATGAAAATATAAATGAGATTCCTTCCCTAATGGGATGCCCAATAAAATTGGTGTAGGAATCACAACCATTGTCATGATACACTCTCATGTAACTCACGTTCTGAAAAGAAACATTGACTAAGTGGAACACCCAAACCCCCTACGAGGGAACAAGCCACAATTGATATATTCCTGCGATAAAGGCCTCCAACATTAAATGGATAATATGATCCCTTACTGGTAGTACAATCGATCTACATCAATGAAAATATATTTTCAATCTTCAATGTTCCGAAGATGATAAGGTTTTTCTGGATGTTTATCATATGGAGGGTGAAGATGATCAGTGGTGGAAATTGATCATGAATATAATGCTTGAGGAATAGATCAATGTATTGGAGTGGAAGGAGTTTTGAAAAATATTTTTTGGTAAATATTTTCTTCGAACTCTCTTTCATAAAAGGGAAAGTGATTTACTTGCACTCATGAAAAATGATGATGAATCTATTGGTGTGTACGAGGAAAACCTAATAAGAATTTCATGATACACCTTTATTTTTATTGTTACCTTGAAACCAAGGTTTTGTTGCTTATTTGTTGGGATAAATCATAGTCCACAAAATCCCTAGTGATATGTGACTTTGATAGCTATAAGTAAATTGTTTTATGTGACCTCAAAGTCGAAATAGAGACCATGGAATCACAATAGAATCATAGAGGCAAGAAGAAGAAAGTGAATTTTAATTCTGGTAGTCCGATGGAGAAATCAGATGGTTCCATGAAATTTTAGCATCACACTTGTCAAAGGTGTGGGAAGAAGAACACTAGAAATTTCCTAAGGGGGGAGAAGAAATTGATGATATATGAGATGTAAGGGAACATAGATAATAATTGAATAAAAGAGAAACCCACAAATGATATGGAGGAAAGGAATGATATAGTCAAAAAATAATGCATTGTTCAGTGCTACAACTGCAAGGAACTAGAGAACATTGAAAACTAATGACCTAAGCAAAGGGTTTTTGGAGGAAATCAAAAATATCCAAGGTAACAAGGCAGAGCTCTATCTATCACTACCACTGAAGTTAATCCCATCAATTAACTGGTGTTAGTTATGGTAATTATTCATTCAAGAATACTAAATGTAATTTTTGATTATATTTTTATGCATTCCTTATTATCACAAATGTTTAGTATAAATATTCAAACACCCCCAAAAATCATGGATGTAGATATGTCGGTGAAAACTAAAAATGGGTAAATAACGACATACTAGGAATATAAATCCTCTCCTTTCAAAATTTGGGTGAAAAAATTTCTAGGAAACCTTTTCATAGTTCTTTTTGTGGAATTTTATGCAATTATGTGCATTGATTGGATTTACCTATATAGAGAGTAGATAAATTTCCACAAGAAGGAAATCACTCCCCATATAGATAATCAATGTCTGATTTTGTACAAGTTAAAGGAGGAAGATGAATCTTTATTAACACCATAATTTGAAGAATGAATATTATTTCACTATGAGAAAGTGTATCTAGCTCAAATGACTAATTCTATGGAAATGATCAACCATGAAGAATGTTTTATTATGGTGGAATACACTGATCGGTTTCTCAAGGAATTTTTGGGTCTTCCTCTATGTAGGGAGGTTATATTGTCATTTTCTATTATACTTGGGGAATTTTAAACATTCAAGTCTCTATATAGGATAGATTTTTTGGAACATGAGGAGATAAAGAAATAACTATAGTATAATCTAGATAAAGGGTTTATACACCCATGTTCCTGATGATGGGGTGAACCATTTCTCTTTGTTAATAAGAAGGATATGTAAATGGGATTTTTCATTGATTATTGTGATATCAAGAAGATCATGAGAAAGAAAAGGTATCAAATTCCTCAGATTTATGACTTCTTTGATTAGCTATATGGGGCACAATACATCTCCAATGAGGATCTATAATTGGGATATTACCATATTAGGCTGAAGGATGAGTATATCACCAATACTACATTTTGTACAAGGAATAGTCACTATGAGTTCATAGTTATGTTATTTAGACTCAAAAATTATCTAGAAATAATCATGTATTTGATTAATAGAGTCTTTATAGATTACCTAAAAAATTAGGGTAGTTTTTAAACTTTTTATTATAATATACTCCATAATTAAAGATGAGAAATATTAGAATTTGAACATTTTGTTATAGACCTTACAGAAGGAGAATCTTTAAACCAAGTACAACAAGTGTGAGTTTTGGTTCAATAAATTATCATTATTGGGGAATATAATCACATGAAATGGGATATATGAGGATCAATCAATTATAAGACCAATTTTATGTTGGCAGAGGCCAACATCGGTGAAATATATCCATAGTTTTCTTAGGTTAAATGAGTATTATTAATTAATTTTGAGAACTTTTTGATGATTATAAAAACCTCTTACCAAGCTAACTCAGAAGGGAGTCAGGTTTTATTGGAATTATGAATGTGATGAAATATACAATAATTTGAAAATGAGACTTATTACTTACCCTCTCTTCACACTAATAATAAGTGGAGAAATTTTCATGGTGTTCAAAGACACATTAAATAAGGGATTGGGATTTGTGTTAATGAAAAATGAAAAATTCATAGACTATGCTTCAAGGAATTTGACTATTCTTGAATAGAACTACCCAATGCATGATCTTGAGTTGGCTACAATGAACATCATTTTTAAAATATGGAGGCATTTTATGATTGGAGAGAAGTGTGAAATATAAATAGATCACAAAATCCTAAAATGTATCTTCATATAGAAGGATCTGAATATTCACCAATGATGATGGTTAGAGATAATTAGATATTAGGTATGCTCAATTCATTACCATATTGGGAAAGTGAACAAAGATGAAGACACTCTAAGTAGAAAAGATATATAAATTTTATCATTGAGTAAAATTGATAGGGATTCAATATTCATATATTTGTCTTGTATGGGCATGGGAATCATAAAGGAAGGAACATCATCAATCCTTTCACACATTATTTTTCAACTATCTCTTTTGGAAAGGATAAAATATGCTAAAAAATTTGATATGGGAATTTAGTAGAGAGTGGAAACTGTATGAAAATTGAAATCCTTGGAGTTTAGTGTTTATGAAGAAAGAATTGTGAGATTTGGTTCAAGATTATATGTTCCATCAAAACCTACAATAATGAAGGGAAAATTGGATGATACATATAGTTAATCATTATCCATTCACCCAGGGAACACAAAAATGTATCATGATCTTTCAGATCACTATTTGTGGGAAAACATGAAGAATTTGACAGCTAAATATACCTCAATGTGCCTAGTATATCAACAAGTGAAGACTGAAAGGAAGAATCTATGTTCATGATGCAACCATTATAAATACCATCATGGAAATGCTTAAAAATCACAATGGACATTTTCATAGAACATCCAACGATATCCAAAGGAAACACTGATATTTTTTTTGGACCATCATACAGATAATACAAACATCATTATGATTCAAGAGGATTTCTCACAAGATCAACATACACAGATATACATTAGAGAAGTGGTGAGTGTGAATAGAGTATCATTATCGATTGTGTCTAACTGAGATCTATATTTTCTACTATGTTTTGAAAAAATCTCAACATGCTCTAAACATTGAGATGATATTAAATAAGATCTATAATCCTCAAACTGATGGCCAATATGATAAAAATATTTCGACATTTGAGAACATGTTTAGATCATGCTCAATTGACTTCAATGGTGGGTGAGATCAACATCTTCATCTAGTCAAATTGTCTTACAAAAATTGTTTCTACTCGGGCATCCAAATGGCTCTCTATGAAGTACTTTATGGGAAGAGGTTCAAAAAAAATACATTTTGGGATAAATTTGGAGAATAAACTACTAATTCCTTAAATGGTTGAAGAATTCATGGAAAAGGATAAGACTATTTAGTAACCCATCAAGGATTCCTATAGTCAACAAAAGAGCTATGAAAATAATCATCACCAAGAACTAGAGATTAATGTTGGAGACATGGTATTCCTCCCCATATCTCTATGTAATAATGTCATGATATTTTGGAAGAGGGGAAATCATAGTCCAAGCGACATCGGTTCTTTTGAGATCCTTGGTCGCCTTGGAGTGGTGGCCTATCGACTATCACTCCCACCAATCCTATCTCAAGTACTTGATGTATTCCATATATCCCTCTTAAGGAAGTAAATACCAGACCCCTCGCAAGAACTCAATCAAGTGGTGGTACCATTGGAGAATGACCATTCCTATGAGAAGCATCCAGTGTAGATATTAGATCGTAGAGATTTTTTTAGGAAAGAAGACAGTGCCCCTAGTTAAAGTGTTGTTGAGAAACCACATGTTAGAAGAAGCTATATGTAAAACATAGGATGTGATAGAGGAGAGTTACCCTAATCTATTCTAGTAAGGGAAATTGAAATCTTGAGGGTTAAATTTTATGGGAGAATATTCTAATGAAAAAACTATTATAAATAAATTTCCTTTTGATTTTATTTATTAAAGTTATTATTATTTAATATGGTTATAGAAAACACCTGAAATTCATTGGTATTATTATCCCCTTTGGATTTAATAGACCATTAATAATCATTAACATTGATAATATGTCCATTGAACTATGATAACATGGTTAGAATAAAAACAGGGTTTAGAAAAATCCAATTATCACAGACAATGGACGTGATGGCCTCAACCAGCAGGATCATACCCTATGAAGCCCATTTATTAGAGCTTCTGAGGGAGATAGAATTTATGGTATTTTTCCTTGACCAAGACCATGATGATATAAAAAACACTGGAATGAGTGAATCTCTTTATAGTAGAAGTTCATGTTCCTTGAGATCACGAACAAAACCATGTTTACCGAACCACCCCTGAATGTACCTCTATCATGAACCTTACTCTTAGAGTGTTTGATGGTGTATTAATGGGATATGTAAAAAGATCCAAAACAATATGAGTATGTATAATATTTTTGTTGAAAAATTAATACATTTGTAAAGACCCATAAATTTCAAGGAATTTTTTTTAAATACATTGGAATTTTCTTAGTCTCTGGCTTCTGGAAACACTTGATTCTGAGGCCCGGTGTGCCCATAACCAATTTATGAAGTTTAGCTCAGGTACGTTCAGTGAATGAATGAGCGAGTTTTTCTATCATTTGAACTGGTGCGTGAAATTAAAATCCAAGGGCACTGATAAACTCGCAAGGCCGGTAATTGCTTAAGGGTACCCTTACCGCAGTTTCGTTTTATGCGTGTTGAAATTTAAAATTTGGGGATTAGTTAAAAAGATAAATAAAATTGTTTAGAACAATTTTATACACCATGGTGGTTAAATCCTACATGGGGAAGTTAATGGTGGGGCTCACCCCCACATAACTTCCCATGTGTGGATATTTGTTAGGCGGGGCCCACACGACCCCCAACCTTTCATCTCCCTTGAACCCCCCCCCTTAAACTCCCTTGCATTTATTATGACAACCATTATCTTTATTAAGTGTGTTAAAATCTCCACCTTCCTCCCAATTAAATTGACAACACATTATAATTAATTAAGGGGATTCTCCAATTAATTAATTATAGTGTTTGATTATTAAATCCATTGTTGTGAGAATAAAATAATAGGAAGAGCTATTATTTTAGTTGGGAAATTGTGGTGTTGGAGAAAACTGGGGAAAGCTCAGGAGATATAGATAAATAATGTACTATTCTCTTTGATGATGAACGCCTCCAACGAAGAACGATGCCATTCTTCACGATTCCATCTACTGTGATGTTCGCCTTCCGTGGATCGATGATGTGCGACATCTTTTTGAGGTAGGGGAATATTGTATATTTCTCATTTATGTGGTTTATACACTCGAGAATTGAGCGTTTTTTATTGGATTTATATTTTTGGATTCCTTACCCTAGTTCAAATTTCTCATGATTAATGCAAATTAAATAAATTAATTCACGGATCGATAAAAAATTGATTGAATTAATTTTCTTCTTGTTTGTCTTGAATTTGATATTCTTAAAGCATGATAAATATTTAATTTCCAATTCCCCGTGTTCTTGATTCTCAAAAATGATGGGCAAACTTACACGGCTATCGATACGCACTTGGACCGTGATCTTTCCTTATTCATTGTCTGTGCATTCTTCATGTGTTCTTCATCCCCAAATAATTAAGCGCGCTGGAAACATAATGTTTCCCTGAGCACGACATACGAATGTGAAGATCTTGACCCGAGGATCATGGATATGCATTCGTATATTTTTTATAAGTTAAATCGAAGTTTTAATGGAGTGCGGAAGGATCTCGTGGTGCGAGTAGGGCGGTCTGGTGGAGCAAGGTTGGCAGGCCGAGGCGGAATCCGTCGGTGAGGATGAGATATCAAAAGATGATAAATAATAAAAGAAATAAAAAAATGGGTAATCAAAGAGGGGGGCGTGGTTGGCTTGGAGTCAAAGAAAGGTAGGCGGATATATTTTTTGGTGGTGCGTGGATTTGAGGTGTGAGAATTCAAAGAATTAAATTAAATTAAAAATAAAAATAATAGAATAATGTTATTATTATTTTCATTGGGAAAACGTATTTTGACTGTATCTTCTTCATCTGACCTCAGTTTCACGAACCGTCAGTGGTAGTGTGACCCAGATTCCAAGATGGACATTTCGAGTCCAATATTGGATGTCTTTTCAGGTTTTTGGATCGAGTACCTAAAGCGCTCCGAAAATAATAGATTTAATATTATTATTAAATCTTTGACCCGCCATAACTCATGCGTGCGATGTCCGATTGGATTATTGTCAGTGGTGATGTAATCCCATAATTAATATGGTCAATTAAAGTCAAATGTTGGATACTAAATTCTGGTTCATTGCTAGGGTCCACAGAACACCGAATAATAATTATATTATTATTATTATGGGATCTTGTATCTGACATATCTCTCTCATACGATGTCGGAATGACAAAACGTCTGTGACGTTGCGACCCTGAAATTAAGAGGAATGTTTCGAGACATGTTTAGGATATTTAATTCAAGGTCAAGGCGTGGGCCCCACGAGGCTCGGTCTGCGAGTGTTGCGGTGAAATGAAACCTTTTCATCGACTATCCGTTTTGGACCAATGGGTAGTTCATCTAGTGTGTTTTTCGATATGGATCACAATGGTGTGACCGGTTTGGTTAACCAGTGTCATTTGAAGTAAGACCGGGTTGGATTGAACATGAATCCAACCAGGCCCTCAGTAATAAAATGCTAATAACTTAAGGACCGAAAGTCTAATTGACGTGCCATCAATTACATTGGATTCCTTATAATGAGACGGTTCTTTTGGAATACTCTACTTGAAGTTTAGATGCAGTTCGAGTATGGTCGGGTTGGTTTAGCTTAGAAACAAACTGGGCCCCTGGAATGGAAATGTTAATAACTCACAGAACGGGCGTCCGATTGACGCACCGTATGTTGCCTTGAGTCCATTATGACGAGGCAGTACTTTGAGATACTTCCACGTGAGTTTACGTAACTCTTGGAAGTATCGAACAGCATCTCGTGGAGCGGACCCTCTTGGAGATGAGTGTACGGAGTACAGAGACCTAGTAGCTATAGACCTGGCGACTTCTTGACCGATACGACTCGGGGTGATTTGATTAGCCAAGTGGACAGAGCGATCGGTATTTGGAAGCAGACCCACGGCGGACGGAGCACCTAGTAGTTGGCAGTAGACCAGCGGTAATCGATAGGAGGAGTACCTCTATAGGCTATTTGGGGGAGTGCTCGGTATTTGGCGGTAGACCCACAACGGAAAGAGTGCCCAGTATTTGGCAGCAGACCCGTAATACTTGATAGGAGGAGTACCGCAGTAGTCTAAGGTTAGTGAGTAGCACCTCAAAGTCATGACAGAGTCACTGTACTCGACATAGGAGGAGTTCTCCAGCAGTTGTGGTTTCGTTAATGAAAATCGTAGTTTGAGCTGAGTCAATGACCATTGTGTTTTACTCATGATTGAGATGGGTTACTTGATAACTTAGGTATATGTATGGGCACATACCTAAGTAAAGGTTATCTATTGCGATCTTTCCTTTGTGGATTATCCTTGATGGATTTAGTGATACCTTGAGGGTCTCGGGGTCCCTACTGAGTATCGTTATACTCACCCCTGCACGGTATGTGCCCTCACCTCGTTGTGTTGGATGAAGACAATGAACAACGCTGATCGAGGCGGAGTGTACAAGGATTGGACAGTACCCAGAGGTGGATCTCACGACAAGTCAGTACCCGAATGAGATGGACAGACGGATGGACGGACGGACGAACGGGTGCGGAGTGCTGAGGAGGACATCTGTACCAACCCTTTAGGTAGGATGCGTGGTGGATGATCCAGGAGATGCTTGTTACCTCATAGCTGTTTTGTCTTTTTCATTGTACTTTACAGTTGGGCTTGTATTTCCAGACCCCTTTAATTTTATCACTACTTTTGTATTCAGTTTTACCTAGTGTTTTGCTTCCGCTTTATCTCTGGTTGTGTGAGTTTATGTTTTATAAAGGAAATTCCTTCCAAGTTATAGGGATTTACGCCTTTGGTGCTAGTCGCCAGCCCCTGGCCTATGGAAGGCGGGCTTGGGGTAGTTACGATAGGTGCCTCAGGGGACGGTTCGTGAAAAATTGGTATCAAAGTTGTCGGTTCTACCACAGAACATATAACTCCGATATTTACATTCTGTGAAGAAATAATGTTAAGGGTACTGAGTGAGGTTTTTAGTTCAGGGATTCTAGTGTTGTTACGGCGGCTGACGTATCCATACACCAGGACCCAGACTTCTGATTTCCGACTCAGTGCATGAAAACAATGATTGCGTCTAGGTTTTCAAAAGTTTTCTTTGTGTCACCACAAACCAAGTCAGCTCACCAGGTATAGTCATTTGACCGTGTCGCATCTGTTCAGGATTCCTCCTTGCAGACAGTCAGTTGGAGTTCCTGAGAGAGTACACGATGTCGGTTCACCGAGAAACAAGGCTCCTGTGCAGGACCCTCTTACTATGTTGGAACCTTCGGGTGGTGTACCAGCTGCACCGCCACCCGTTGGGTAGAAGATACCACCAGCCATACTAGCAGACAATGCATGCTGACAGAGCATGTTGCACGAGTTCCAGCAGCAGAGGCCTCTGAGGTTATGAGGCAAGACAGATTCCAAGGCAGCAGTGGATTGGCTGGAGGCAATTGCTAGAGTTCTACACCTAGTTTAGACACTAGTAGAGAAGATGGTGATCTTAACTACTGGTGATTCCCAGTTAGTGACCATGAGGTTGGTCTGTATAGTAATGAGGCTTCGGTACGTGGAACGATACCTAAGATAGTACCTTCGAGTAGTGTGCCAGCTATATCACTACCTGTTGGTCAGTAGTTACAACCGGCGATACCAGTAGATGACACATCTAGACTTAGTACCTTACATGTGTTTCAGCATCAGACACCCCTCGGGTTTTGAAGTGAGACTGACTCACAGGCGGCTGAGTACTTGCTTGAGGTGGTGGCTGAGAGTTTTCTAGAGATTATATAGCTTCGGTAGGATGACATGTCGATAGCTGAGTAGTCATCGTGGCGTACCGATTGTTTTTGGTACTTTATGACTACGATACGATCAGTTATTTAGAGATCAGGCCTCAGAGAGAGGTGTGTTTAAAGGACATTTGAGCTAGCACAATTCCTCTACACATTTCTACATATGTTAGGATGTTACAGAGAACTTTTGTGGTTGAATGATCTTTGGATGAGAGGATACAGCCAGTGAATGTTAGTAGTGGGAAAGCAGGAAACTAGCTCTAGTCTCAGAGACTTGGTCATGTAAAATGTTTCAAGAAGAGGAAGTGTTAAGGACATATGAATATATAGAGAAGAAGACATGGAAGAAGAGCTAGAAGAGCATCATGAGGTGGTGTACATTTCAAAATGTTATAACCACCCGCCTTGGTAGTCCCCGACAGGATTAGGGAGCAAGAGGGAAGGGTAATAGAGTAGCAACATGCGATCAAGGAGTGTTATCCAAGGGATCTTGGAATGATTCGAGCTATGGCCTATGTTTACAATTAGTTTTTGTAACAACAGACATTGATACGAATCATTCCTTCCTTCCATGAATCTTGTCCTAGACCTAGAGTTTCCGGTTAAGCCGTTGACTTGACCCTCACGTCTGGATATACCTTTGGGAGGAGAATCGATAATCACGCTTACGCCGAAAGTGTGATCTGACTCTTGGGGTGAGAGTTTCAGTTAGAACCTCTTGGTGGAAGCATTGAAGCCTTACGACGTTAGTTTGGGTATGGACTGGGCAACCACAGTTCATACACAGATTGACTATATTAGGCAAGAAGATTGTGGTTAATCTACAAAGTTGGAGTAGGGTTTTCCCTTGGTCAGAAAAAAGGGAAAACCAGGCAGCACAGGATAAACTCATGCATAGGAGGGTGCGGCCAATCACTCTTGAGTCGGCCAACCTTACCCTCATGGTAGGAGGAGTTTTGAGTCTTTAGTTCCAAACAGGAAATAGAGGCCTCTAGAGTTCGTGGATGGCAACCAAATCTTTATACGGGTCTCACCTCGATGAGGTCTATGGAGATGTGGCCGAGGCGGAAAGATATCTCCGAAGTTCAATGGACCTTTCCATGTCTTCAGCAGGGTAGGAGAGGTGGCTTACTACTTGGTCTTTCCACCACCATTGCACCTGGTTCATGACGTCATCCATGTATCTCAGCTAAAGAGATGCGTGCATGACCTAACCATCATCATTGACTATTGGGAGAAAGATATCGATGACAGGGCGACTTTCACAGAGGTTTTAGTAACGATTGAGGATTGACAGGAGCATGTCCTATGAGGATGGTTGATTCCTCTGGCGCACATTCTCTTGTAGTATAGGAACGTCCGAAAGAGCACATGGGAGCGGGAGGCTCAAATGTGTGCTCAGTACTTATTTTATTTTTCCCTAGTGTGTGTTAAATAACTATGGGGACGTGAAGCCCTGAGATGGGTGTAATGTAAAGACCCAGAAATTTCAGAGAAATTTTTTTCTTAAATACTTTGAAATTTTATGAGTCTATGTCTTCTGACAACACTTGATTCCAAGCCCCGATGGGCCCAGAATCAATTTTCGAAGTTTAGCTTTGGTACGTTCAGTGAACCAACGAGCGGGTTTTTCTATCTTTTGAACCGTTGCTCAGAATTGAAATCCGAGGGCACCGATGAACTCACAGCGCCAGTAATTTCTTATGTGTACCTTTACCGCTATTGCGTTTTTTGCGGGTTGAAAGGTAAAATTTGGGGATTAGTTAAAAAGTTAAATAAAATTGTTTAGAACAATTTTATACACCATGGTGGTTAAATCCTACATGTGGAAGTTAATGGTGGGGACCACCCCCACATAACTTCCCATGGGTGGATATTTGTCATGTGGGGCCCACACGAGCCCCAATCTTTCATCTCCCTTGAAACCCCCCTTAAAATCCCTTACATTTATTGTGAAAACCATTATCTTTATTAAGTGTGTTAAACTATCCACCTTCCTCCCAATTAAATATCCAACACATTATAAATAATTAAGGGGATTCCCCAATTAATTAATTATAGTGTTTGATTATTAAATTAATTGGTGTGAGAATAAAATAATAGGAAGAGCTATTATTTTAGTTGGGAAATTGTGGTGTTGGAGAAAACCGGGGAAAGATATGGAGATATAGATAAAGAAAGTATTCTTCTCTTCAATAAAGAACAAATCTAACAAAGAATGAAACCATTCTTCATGACGCCATATTCCGCGATGCTCGTCTTCCGTGCATCGACGACGAGCAACGTCTTTTCGAGGTAGGGGAATATTGTATATTTCTCTTTTATGTGGTTTATACCCTCCAGCATTTAGCATTTATTAGTAGGATTTATCTTTGGGGATTCCTAACCCTGGTTTAAATTTCTCATGATGAACGCAAATTAAATAAATTAATTCATGGATCGATAAACAATTGATTGAATTAATTTTCTTCTTGTATATCTTGAATTTGAAATTCTTGAACCATGATAAATATTTAATTTCCAATTCCCCGTGTTCTTGATTCACAAAAATGATGGCCAAACTAATATGGATATCGATATGAATTTGGACCATGATCTTTTATTATTCATTGTCCACACATTCTTCGTGTGTTCTTTATCCCCAAATAAATAAGGACACTGGAAACTCAATGTTTCCCTGAGTGCGCCATACAGACGCGAGGTTCTCGACCCGAGGATCATGGATATGCGTTCATATCTTTCTTCCGAGTTAAATTGAAGTTATAATGGAGTGCGGAAGGATCTCGTGGGGCGAGTAGGGCGGTTTGGCGGAGCAAGGTTGGAAGGCCGAGGCAGAATTCGTCGGTGAAGCATGTTGGAGTCACTATTTACGTGGCAGAAGATGCTAATTGGAGAGAGGATGAGATATCAAAAGTTGATAAATAATAAAAATAATAAACACAAGGGGTAATAAAAGAGGGGGCGTAGTTGGCTTGCAGTCAAAGAAAGGGAGGAGGATATATTTTTTGGTGGTGCGTGGATTTGAGGTGTGAGAATTAAATGAATTAAATTAAATTTAAAAAAATAATATAATAATTTTATTGTTATTTTCATTGGGAAAATCGTATTTTGGTGGTATCTTCATTGTGCGACCTCGGTTTCACGAACCATCAGTGGCAGTGTGACCCAAGTTCTGAGACATGCATTCCGATTCCAATATTGGACGTCTTTTTTGGGTTTTTGGATATGGTACCCGAAGCGGTCGGAAAATAATATATTTAATTTTATTATTAAATATTCGACCCGCCATAACTCATGCGTGCAATGTCTGATTGGCTTGCCGTCAGTGGCGATGTAATCCAATCATTAATATGATCAATTCAAATCTAATTTTGGATACTAAATTCTGGTTCATGGCTTGGATCCACGAAACACCGAATAATATTATTATTATTATTATTACGGAATCTTGTATCTGACATATCTCTCCCATACTGTGTCGGAATGACAAACTATCATCGACGTTGCGACCCTGAAATTAAGACGAATGTTTCAAGACAAGTTTTGGATATTTAAGTCGAGGTCAAGGTGTGGGCCCCATGAGGCCCGGTTCGCACGTGTTGTGGTGAAATGCAACTTTTTCACCGACTATCCGTTTTGGACCACTAGGTAGTCCATATAGTGTGTTTTTTAGTATGGATCACAATGGTGTGATAGGTTTGGTTAACTGGTTTCATTTTAAGTACAATCGGGTTGGATCGAACATGAATCCAACAGGGCCCTCTGTAATAAAACGCTTATAAATTAAGGACCATGCGTCTTATTGATGTGTCGTCAATTACTTTGGATTTCTTATGATGAAACGGTTCTTTTGGCATACTCCACTTGAGGTTTGGACGTAGTTCGAGTATGGTCATGTTGGTTTAGCTTAGAAACCAATCGGGCCCTGGGAACAGAAATTCTAATAACTCACAAACAGGGCGTCACAATGATGCGTCGTCTATTGCGTTGAGACCCCTATGACGAGGCAGTCCTTTGAGATACTTCCATGTGAGTTTATGTAACACATGGAAGTATTGACCAGTAGATCATGGAGCAGACGCTCCTAGAGATGAGCGTACTAAGTGTGGAGACCTAGTAGCTGTAGACCTGACAAATGCTTGACCAATTTGACTCGGGGAGATTCGATTAACCTAGTGGACTGAGTGCCCGGTATTCGGCGGTAGACCCACTGTAGATGGATTGCCTGGTAGTTGGCAGCCGACCCGCATTACTCGATAGGAGGAGTACCTCTATAGGCTATTAGGGGGAGCGCCCGGTATTTGGCGGCAGACCCATAGTGGACAGAGCACCCGGTATTTGGTAACAGACCTGCAGTACTCTATAGGAGGAGTACCTCAGCAGTCTAAGGTTAGTGAGTAGTTCCTCGAAGTCATGACATGGCCACTGTACTCGACAGAGGAGGAGTTCTCCAGCAGTTGTGGTTCAATAATGAAAATCCTGGTTTGATCTGAGTCAATGAACTTTGTGTTTTCCTCATGATGGAGATGGGTTACTTGATAACTTAGATATATGTATGGGCATATACCTAAGTAAAGGTTATCTGTTGAGATCATTCCTTTGTGGTTTATCCTTGTTGGATTTATTGAGACCTTGAGGGTCTTGGGGTCCCTACTGAGTATCGTTATACTCACCCCTGCACGGGCTGTGCCCGCACCTCGTTGTGTTGGATGCAGACGACAGACAATGCTGATCGAGGTAGAGTGTACGAGGAATGGACAGTACCCGGAGGTGGATCTCACGACGAGTCAGTACCCAGAGGAGACGGATGCACGGACAGACGAAAAAATGAAGAGTGCTGAGGAGGACATTATTCCTACCTTTCAGGTAGGATCTGTGGTGGACGATCCATGATTTTCTTGTCACCTTCCAGCTGTTTTGTCTTTTTCCTTGAACTTTACATTTGGGCTTGTATTTCTGGCCCCCTTTACTTTCAGAACTGCTTTTGTATTCACTTTTACCTAGTGGTTTTCTTCCTCTAGATCTCTGGTTGTGTGAGTTTACGTTTTATAAAGGCAATTCCTTCCCATTTATAGGGATTTACGCCTTTGGTGCTAGTCACTAGCCCCTGTCCTATGGAAGGTGGGCTTGGGGTAGTTACGACACGGGCCCTAGGGGATGGGTTGTGACAACATTTCAATCCCATTTTGTTACTTTATATATACTTTTTATTTTGATTCAATAAAATACATATAGTATTTTTGGTTAACATGAAATTTCAACTATGAAATATATTTTGATGAATTAATCAATTTTTGAAATAAATAAAAATTTAATAATATATTATTATTAAAGAAATTTTGAAAAATATAAATAATAATATAATATTTTTATGTCCAATAAAATTTTTAGAACTGTTAAAAAGGTTATTTTAAAAAACCCATCATTTTCAATAAATGGGTTTTTTTGTTTTAAAAGTGAAAATTCAAATAATTATAAAATAACTTTGAAAAAATGAATTTTATTTTTTGAATAACAATGTAAAAATTACACAATGGTTAATTTTTAATAATTTTCAAATCCAATAAATATTTTGGGTAAAAATTATATACCGTATAAATATAATTTGTGTTTTATGAGATCACAATGACCCCAGAGTTATGTAATAAGTAATATAAATGTGATTCAAGACCAAATATATGTTTTACCTTTAAAATAATTTTATTTTTTGTTTATCGTATTTATATTATAAAGAAATTATGAATCCTTCAAGACTTATAATATATTTTGTGATTTTAAAACCATTTATTTAAGAGTGTGACTCACCTCCACGTCACCAAGGGTAATACATTAATAAGTTTGGCCCTTGGTAATATAAAATAATAAAAACCACTCCCTATTTCCCGAAACCATGGGAAAAAAACAAGGTATGGTTTGTGGTTTTGGATATCTTATTATGTAGAATCCAAAATGAAAATAATAAAGAAATCATAATATTTTCCTATATGAATCCCACAAAGATCCCATTTATATTAACAAAAACACGTTGTAGAGCATCAATAATTCTCCCTCCACTAACTAGAGTCCTCCCAAGATAGACCGTACTATCAAAAGCCCCTCCAAATCCTTTGGATTCAGACACTCATGTAAGGGATCATCACCTTCTATTCCTCCTTTCAATTGATGTACCTTTTTTGGAAACATTCTTCTTAATTTTACCATTTAATAATTTGATTTAATTATAAAAATTCCTTAACTATCTTTTTTAAGTTATTTTAATCTGATATAAATTATCCTCTCTTTGTGATTCCTTTTTAAAATCTTTTACAACGATGATTTTTGGTAAGGATTTCTTTCCATTATTTTTATCCAAGCACCTGTTTTATGTAAAGAATATTAATTTCAGTTTGATCATGTTGGTATATTTTTGTACATATTCTCATTACAATAAATTTTATTATTAAATTACCTTATACATCCTTTAAATCTAATTAATACCCCTATAATCCTTTAAGTACTTCGTTTACCCTACTAAAATACATTTTGGATAGTTTTCATTATTCAAGTTTCTTCATTACCTTACACCTTGTATTTAAAATTTATAAAGTTGGGATATGTTTTTACATTTGCATAATACATAAAATTTTATTTATAAATTATTACCGAACAATATATCTCTCATCAACCTATTTTATGAATCCTTAAGTGACATCATTATGTTGCCAAAATTTCACCACGACATTCCTTGTCAAAGAAATTGTGTAGTGAAAACCATACCCATTTCCTATAAAGGATGTTCACATTTACAAAAATATATTTTTTGATTTGGAAATCACATATAATTATTTTATAATCCTTTATAATGGAATATGTTATTATTATGAATCAATCCATTTGGTATGATCTATGTTTAACACTTAAATATGAGAATGAGATGATTATGACGGGTGTTCCCAGATAGTGTTCAAATGCATTGTTTAATGTTTTGTATCAGGATAATTCATGTTGGAATAGGGGTGTACCTAATTAAATTATGGTACATTTCCAACCATGAATTATTCATTGATTATCATTGACTTATGTTTATGGTTCTATGTTCTATGTTGTTTCTGCATTTCCCATGTAATGATTATCATGCTGTATCATTCCTTATTCTTCATGTTCATTTTTTCCTCATTGGTATGCCTATTTTTTTAACATATATAACTTATTCAATATTTTTTCACTTACTATAATTTATATCTCACACATTTATTATGTATGTATCCAAGTTATCCTAAATAATTTTATGTTTGAAGTAGTTTTTTAGGGTGTTAAAGAAGTTTTCAATAAAGCATATTCATGAAGTTTTTAATAATGTTGTAAAATCCCATGTTCTATATTTTATGTTTTGTACCTAATTCTAAAAGACACTAGACTTATAAATAATTTTTGTTGTATTAAGTGTAATTTTATGTAGTAAATAAAGTATTAATTTGAAATAAATATCATGTTTGTTATTTGTTTTAAGTTTCATATTATTATATGCTATGTAAATGAGAGAGAGGAGTTTTAGCACCCCAACTACAGAATCTGGGAGACGGTACATTATTTTATAACATTTTCATTATTACAATGAATCAAATCTTAAAGGACTTATAAGTTTTGAAATTTTGGAAAACCATATTACATACATGATACCCATAATACATTGGTAAATATAAAATACAACCATGATACATAAAAAATGAAATAAATAGCATCCCTAAGACTCATTCAAAGGATTTATCTTCATAACATAGGGAAAGGAAACATAATAAGTGTGATCTAAAAAGCATAGTAAGGGTATATAATTTAGAATAAATAATGCATGAGGATACTGATAACCAATACTACCAAGATCCATCCTCCAGATACTTTAAAACTACAGGTAGAAACATGTTTAATTTGTCCATCTTATTTGTCTCCTAAGAACCAATTGATGCATCTAGGGGATATATATTGTTCGGGACCCCCCATAATTTCACTTCCAAATCATTAATTATATTTATTAATCAATATATAAACAACATTCTATATAAAATAACCATATTTATTAAAATATTCATATTTATAAATAATTACTTAGTTTATCAAATAAATATCAAAGTGAACAATGTTTGTAAAAATGATATATGGTTTAGGAAATAATAATTTCCCCTATATGAGAGTATATATATTCAAGTAAATTTCCCATGAAAAATTATTACAATAAAATTAATGTTTCAATATAAATTTAGCAATAAAAATAATCCAGTGATATTAGAAATATAATTAATAAGAACAATATTGAGGAAAATATTCTTTAAATATTCTGAAGTCTCCCATACCACATTGAAACATTTGAATCATAATCCCCATGAATGCATGAAATTAAATGAAACATATAGTTTCATGAGAATAAATTGATTTGTGATATAATATGTCAAACTGATGTATATACATCATATAATAGAAACCTTGTTCATGTCAACAAATAAGTCTGAATGGAATATACATTGAGATGAAAGCCCTTACATTATGATTCCTTTTTAGTTTTGTGGAATTTATCCTCATATATAATGGTTTTATTAATGTTAATAACTTAATAAAGGACCATAATTATATTTATAGTATCATATATAAATTTATTTTAATATATTTATACCTGTTTCTTAATGACCTTTCATTATTTTAACTATTTTGGGTGTTAATTGCCTAGTTTTCTCTACTATGTTTTGACAAGTAATTTGTTTTTTTATTTATTAGACCATAGATTAATCATATAATGAATTTAAAACTTTATTTTAATATCTTATATATAATTTATATATGTATTTATAATAATACAAAATATATGTAGATAAAAAATGAAATACACTATTTATAGAGACGATAGGTCGTACATATGCATGAGTGTTGCATTCATTTCTTTTTCATGTTTAGAATAATGATAAGTAAAAGATATATATATATATATATATAATATAATTAATGTATAATATTAATTTAATATATTTCACATATTTTGATTAAAATGGTTATTAACATGTTTTATGTATAGTGGGACTCAATCACATTGCTTTGTGGAGGCAGTAGGCCATACTTCCACAAACGATGTTATTCTATTTACACAAAAAGAAAACTACTTTTTATGTTTTATAAACGAATTAAAGAAGCATTAAGACGTTATAAATATCATATATATCATATATAAACATAATTTATATCATAATTCTCTATAGTTAATAGTGGTAAAGAAAAAATGAATGACATCGTTTGATGAAGCGGTTGTTTGTCATACACATAAACATTATTATCATTACCAATTATATGGAATTTTGTGTAAGTGTACGTATAAAACTTTTTTATAAAAACATCTTAGTATATTTATGATACCGATGTTATTATATATTCTTTTAATAAGAATATTTTAGGGGTTGGACAATGAAAATAATACTAAGATCTTGAGGAAGGATGTAACCTCTTATTTAGGTAACTTTTTTTGGTTTATACCAAAAGACTTCCATAGATGGATTTATTCCCAATATTAGCCTCCCAAGATTATATAATGTATTTTGACGATATAATTGTGAATATTTTTGTCAATACAAAGAACATCGAGAGGTATGAGGATGTGGGAGGAGAGGATGCCTTTTTATAGTAGAGGGGGAGTGGCACTCTTGTAATTTTTTGGAAAGGGAATTCCACCCATGTTTTTCTGATGGAATGTAGATCCAATAATTGTTTAAATTTGGTGAATGGGATTATAGAGTCTAAATATTTCCATAAAATGGATATTGGACATGTATTTAGGGCATTTGGTCCCTTAAGATTAAAATTTAGTCTCTTAATAAGATTAATTTTACCTTAATTGCTACAATTAATTTCCATCAGTTTCACTAATATTTTTTTTCAAAAATATGTTGAAATATTAGATATTAAAAAATATTATCATTAAAAATATAGAATCCATTTTCCCAAATTCAAATCATATACATGGTAGAAATTAATTTAAAAATAATCCCACTGTGGGGAAGACAATTCTGGTTTTTAATGTAAAATTTTTCAAAAGTTTTATATGTTTATATATACAATTTCAAAGTGAAATTGATTGAATTGAACTAAGTTGGATTAATTTATTTTTAATTTATATAATTTTACTTTAAAACCAATTATAAATAAAATTAAACAATATAAATAAATTGGATGAAAATTCATTTTCAATTAAAATTCTGTATTTTTCAATATACAATAAAAAATGAATCCTCAAAAAAAGATACAAAAAATTTACCCTAAGATAATTTTAATATTTATATTTCAAATATAAATTTTATTTTGATATTTATTATTCATTAATGTTTCAAAAATTGGATTTAAAATAGGTTCTCTCTTAAAAAGAAGTAAAACTGCCTTTATAAAAATATTGTATTTTGTTATTATATAGGGTTTGTTCTTCTATTATGCCTATGAAATATATTGGATGTGTGTGAAAATATTTGGTTGGATATATAGTATATAAATTTAAATTATAAATTTATAAAATTTTTATAATTAAATTTTCTATATAAAATTTTACTAAATAATGTTTTTTTCAAATTGGGCGTTGTGTGTAGTTCAAAGCTATCAAAAAAATTAATTTTATTTTAAAAGAAAATTGTGGTAATGTCTTGGGTGAAAAATTATTCCCTCATAAAAAAATTTCATCTAACAAATTTTATGTTATTAAATTCTATAAAGATGCGGTTATTTCTCTTTTATAGAATCCTATGGTTCTCATGTTTGTTCTTAAATTTTTTGATTTTTCTAGAGTACCTTTACTAGATGTGTCGTCAGATTCATAAATAATTATAATATGTTGTCATGAATTTGTACGGGTTCTTCATAGTATGAATTTTCTTGTTCTAAATCATTTTCATCAGAGGCGAGCACATGTGTCACTTATGGAATTTACATTTGTAGCATAGATATATGGAACACATCGTGTACCATTGAGAGATTTGGTGGATTTTCCAAATGATAATAAATTAATCCAACTACTTCATGAAAATAAATGGGTCTAATATAATTGCGACTAAGCTTCCCTTTCTTAGTGCACCTTATAACACCCTTCAATGGAGATACTTTAAACAGAATATGATCTCCCACCTGGTACTCTAAATCTTTACTTCAATTATCTACATAGATATTTTTCCTATGTTGAGATAATTTAATATGATATTGAATAGAATTTATCATTATCAACATATCTTTAATATGTTTTGTGCCTATGAGTTTCCTTTCACCAACTTCATCCCAACAAGTTGGAGAACGATATCTATTTCCATATAGTTCTTTATGAAATTATATTTGAATAATTTAATGGAAATAATTATCATAGTAAAACTAATCAAAAGGTAATTACGGATCCCACATAACATTGATGTTGAGTGATAATTTCCTCAACATGTGTCCCATTATTTTAATATCCCTTTAAAGTTATCCATCAGTTTGAGGAGGGTAGACTATGTGAAAACGAAGCTCTGTATCAAGAACTTTCTGATTAATCTTATAGAATTTCTATGTAATATAAGGATCTAGATAAGAAAACATTGATATAAGAGTGCCATGAAGTCTTCTAACTTCATTAATAGTGTTTCTTGTGAGGTGATCAATAGGAAAGTCTCCTCTTATTAAAAGTAAATGTGTATATTTTGGAAGATAGTCAAAGACAACACATACTACATCATTCCACCTTGGATCTTTGGTAGTCCGGTGATAATTTCCATAGTAATTTCATCCCTTCTCCACATAGGAATCAGAATAGGTTATAGTACTCCATTAGGATGCTTCCTCACAGCTTTAACTTGTTGGGAAACCAAAATTATGGACACATAATAAACAATTTCCCGATTCTTGTTAACCCACCAAAACTTTCCCTTCAAGTCTCTATACATAATTCTGCTACCAGGGTGAAAAGAAAAATTTGAGCTGTGGGTGTCATCCAACAATTCATTTTTTAGCTCTATTATATATGAAACACGTAGACTCTTTCCAAATGTTAGGACACCATGATTTCCAATAATGTATGCTAATTTTGAGTCATTAAAATCTGTGAGTTTATTATAAAGGTCTTCATCATCAGATTGAAAATTATTTATCCTCTCTAATAAAGATGGAATTTCAATCATTTGAGAAATTATTGATGTATCCCTTTACTTAGAAATTCCCATTTCAATTTTTACTAGATAAATTAATATAGGATTCTTTTCAATCATCATTCTGGTTAGAATACCATGATCCTTCCAACTCAAAGCATCTAATGCCTTATTTCCAATCCCTATGGGTAGTGTATAGAGAATTCACAGTACATGAGTTACTTGAGCCATCTGTTTTGTATCATGTTGATCTCTTTATGAGAGATGATTTATTTTAGGCTCTTATGATCCATGTATATCTCATATATTTCACCATAAACATAGTCTCCTAATATTTTTAAAGTGAAGATAAGAGATTCTAACTCAATATCGTGGGTTGGATAGTTCTGTTCACAAGTCTTCAATTTACTTGATTAATATGAAATAACTTTTTCATTTTGTATTAGGAGACAACCAAGTCTTTTATTTAATAAATCACTATATAGGAAAACCCCATCACTCCCATATGGTGGAGTCAATATCAAAACATTGACTAATATTCTCTTAAGTTCGTAATATAATTATTCACACTCCTCTTTCTAGACAAACTGAACCCCATTATGTGTAATCCTATTTAACAAGATAGCTAATTAGGAAAAATTCTGCATGAATCCCTGATAGTAACCTACCAAACCGATGAATCTATATACCTTAGTTATGTTTGTTGGAATAATACATTCTATGAATGCCTTTTTCTTTGTAGTATCAACATATGTTTCATCCTTATAGAAAATATGGCCATGAAACGAGTCTCCCTAAATCAAGAAATAGCACTTTTTAAATTTTCCATACATCCATTCCCCTGTACAAGTCTTAAGAATGGTTTGAATGTGATTCTCATAGTCTTCATATCATTTAGAATACACCTAAATCACATCAATTAATACCACAAAAAACTGTAAATATATTAATTTAATACTCTATGAATTATGTCTATGAAATAGCAGTTTAATTAATCAGTCCAAATGGAATTACAATAAAATTTTAATTTACATACCTCTTTTGAAAGGCTATCTTCAGAATGTCTTCCTTATCCACTCATAATTTGTGGTACCCAAAACGATGGCCACTCATTGAAAAATATTAGGCTCCATGAATTCGATAAAAAAAATCCATCAATTCTAGGTAAATGATACTTGTTCTTTATTTTAATAGCATTGATTTCCCTATAATCAATGAAAAACATCTTTGATTCATATTTCATCTCAAGGAAGAGAACATGGGATCCCCATGGTGAAACTCTAAGGTCAACAAATCCCTTATTAAAAAATACTCTAATTATTTCTTCCAATATAAAAATTCAACTGTGTCTATTCTATAGGGAAACATTGATATTGGCCTTTCATTAGGGATTAAATCAACAAAAAATTCATCTTCTTGATCTTGGGGATGTTTATGTAATTCTATAGGAAATACATCAATGTATTCTTGTAAAATAGGTACATCCTCTACTTTAATATTACCTTATTCTTAAAAATGTGTAGTTTTATCTTCATCCCCAAAATTTCATTTAATAGATCTACTGAAGTTGGATCTATATAAGAATCAGTTGAGGAAACTTATTCTCTAAAGATGAGGGATTCTACATATTCCCCACAAATCATAGTTTCCTTATTATTGTGATTAATTTTCATATATTATTTCAAGAGACATTCCAATCAAAAGATAATATCAATTTCAACCATAGGTATGATAGTAATGACATCAATTAAAGATCATTTATCTTTCATAATTGGGACTGACTGACACATATTTGTTATAATGATACATCCCTTATGAGTTGTTACTAAAAACTACCTTATTAAATTAAAATTTAAATGTATAATTTTATTATAAAACTAGGTAGATATAAAAGAGTGTGATGATAAATAAATGAAAAGTTCATTGGATAAATTTAATGATATAATTAATTTACTTGAGACCACATCATTTATTACTACTACCTCTGATGTTGTGATCACATAAGGTTTTCCATCTCTCCTTGGCCTCTTCTATGGTGGATTCCCTTAATGCCTATAGAATTAATTTTCATATAAACCCATATTCCTATAGTTGAATCATTGGACAACAATTTTTTTTTTTCCCTTTGCACTTATGAGCCTGGTGACCCCTATCCTGGCACTAATAAAAAACACCCCATCCCTTCAGGAATTTCCCAAGGTGCTTTATTCTAATGTTTTCACAATATAGAATAGTTTGAGTTTTATTATTCTTATTGGATTCATCTCCTATTTCATGACACTCATCTAGACTCTTATTATCTTGGTTTACATAAAATATATTGTCCATAGAAATTCCCATCTCTATTTTGACGGCACATTGAAATATTTCTTTGTATGATGAAAGATTATAAGAAAGTAGTTCCCTTATGAGAATTGGATTAATACTGAAAAATAATTGGTTGATCATGAAATCCATTTTTCGCATGTAATCTATAGAATAATAGGATAACTATGTCAGGGTATCATCATACTATGTTGTAACGTCCCGGTTTCGGAAGCCACCCAGAGGAACCCCGTACCTTGTTGGTCACATGGCCTCAAGCACATTTCCCTAAATTCTAGAGGTTGCCGACTAGATGTGAGGGCCTTTGGTTTGATATTGGGAAAATTATGCCCTCATTGGAAGAGTACACAACAGAAATAAATAAACATGCAATAGCGGAAGCAGTAAATAACCAACAATAACAAACAGCGGAAGACTAAATCAGCAAAAAATTTGAGCACGTATGTATGTATATGAAATGATTCATGACATATATCTAGGAAAACATCCCAACAAGTCACAATGCTGGAAAAAACCACAGTACAAATAAAAGTACAAAAGAAAAGAGAAAACATATTCTCAGCATCACAAGCCAAAGCTTGGTCCCTTGCTCTCCTGCTCCAAGCAATCAAGTACTAGAAGTCAAAGGGTGATTTCCCTTGTCTATACTAGCAACAAAAAAGTCAGTTTGGGCCCAAAAGAATGACCCAAACCAGGTGTAAGACTAAATCTCCGAAATCATTCACCCGAAGATCTGTGCCTAACAATCAGTGAGTATATAGAAGGTAAAAGTATAGAAAGAATTAAACCACAACAGCAATGAACCAGGCAATAAAAAGGATGATACACAACAGCAATCAACTACAAACAACAACAACAGTGATGAAAAATAGCTAACACAAATAGGAAACCCTCTGGGAAGTACCCACAGCCATCCCCTCTAGTCCTAACCAAGAAGTACCACAACCCTCTGGGCAGGTCACTCAGCTTAACCCCTCGGGCTTGGTCATACGAATTTATGAGACTCTCTGGGGAAGCTCACTCCGTAAATTACCCTTATAGTCTAGGGTAGTCAGGTACTCTCTAAGGAAGATCACGCGGTCTAACCCTTTTAGCCCCAAGGTCTAGAGACTCTCTGAGGAAGCTATCTCAGTCAATTCCTCCTATAGCCTCAGGTACACCAAAGACTCTCTGAGGAAGCTCACTTGGTTAATTCCTCTATTAGCCTGGGAAGGTTCTTAAAGAGAAATAACACAAGGTAAGACTCTCTGAGGTTTCTCACTCGATCTACCATCATGTAGTCTATAAAATCTGAAGGCACTCTCAGAAGCTCACTCGGTCTATCCCCTGTGGCCTATACTAACAAAGACTCTTTGGGAAGCTCACTCGGTCTATCCCTTATAGTCTATAGAACTAGGTTCTCACAGCCCCATTCCAGTCAGTGCATGATAATTCCATAAGGCCAAAGTACACCTATATAGATTCTTGGATAACCAAAGTACACCTATAGAGCTACTTGGATAACACTCTATAGGACAACAATCATGTTATGGATCTCACTCTATCCTATGGTCACAAGGCATGGAAATGGGTGTAACAGCCAAAGGAAAACGAAACTTGAAGGTTGTAACCAGAAAAAAGCATGGGAAAACATCCAAGCATAACAAAATATCCTATAACATGACTAATTTACCGCTACACAAGAATACAAGCAAGGTAGGAAAAACAACAGGGGAAAAAAGGTAAACACATAATACCCCGTTCATGGGTATTGGTGAAATTTTCCCATAAAACTCAAAGACATTGAATGGTAAGGCACAAACCACCTACATTGATCCTAGGAGATCGATATACTTGAACCACGATGACTAATTCTCCCTTGAACATCGCAGATCTGAGAAAACATCCAAAACACACAATCCATGATAACTTGAGTAAGAGGAAGAATCAAGGAATGAAACTCAAGAAGAAATAAGAACTCACTATTGCAGTTCCAACACAATTGAAGACAGTCGAATCGGTTATGTAGAGACCCGAAGCTTAACGTACAAGTACATTACATTACTTTTGCGGAATACTTATTACATAACAAAAACACACACACAAGGATTGTAATAGTTTAGTGTCTTTGGAAACTCAGAACGTAATCTTTTAATCATGGTGAAAGATCTTCAACATCTCCCTTAAATATCTTCCCCTTTTCATTTATTACCTAAAACCTTCCTTTATATCCTGGGGAAAATAAAACATACAAAAGGATGAGTTCAAATGCTCAGTAAGGGTAAACAAAAGAAATATCAATCACATCATATACATAAGAACATAACTTTTGGAAATCTTAACCTATAAAAGAGATCATAATATCATAACATGGGGTAAATCATAGAAGTGAAATTTAATCCCAATAATCATAACTTAAAACATGAAACATTGTGGCATACACACATAACCATAGAGAATCATTTCTTATTAGTCAAGACTCATTTCCAAGACTATCTTAGTGGAGAAAGTCCATTTCTGAACCGAGTCACCCTCGTTTCAGTCCTGTTTCACTGAACCGGTATAACCTACCATTTCAGACATGTCTATCTCGTGAGATATAAAATCTTTACCCAATGCATTGGAGGGAGATATAGGTCCCACCCATCACATAATGATACCATTCTTATGTGTGCCAGAAAATCATAAACTATACATCATAGCATAACCCATGTAATAAAAATTGGAATCTTAAACATCATGACATCATAAAACAATTCATATAATATAATGGAATTCATAAAAATAATTCCATCACAACATAATCAAATCAATTTAATAATAGGGATAAAAACATAACCCTTTATTATCTTAGATGGAAAATAATTTTGATAAAACACCTGAACTTCATTCTTGAGGAAAATATCCTTTCTACTTCAAAAAAACTTTTCCTTTCTTAATATGTCATACAATTATAAACTAAAATAAGTTTATTAAAAATAATCTTGAAATTTTTTAAAGGAAGATTCTTGGAAATATTGTTTTAAAAATCCACTCATGCCGTATAAGTTAAAAAAACATTCTTCTCATAGTTTTGTCGGAAAATTCAAAAAGTACCTCGTTAGATAAACGACAAAAGATTCCTTTCATATCCTTTACTAAAAACTCACCGAAGGGTAAAATTGGATTTAAAAAATTTTAGGGGGATGGAAATAACATTACATATTGAGGAAACGTGGATGTGGATGATAAAATACACCCCAGTAAATACAAAAGTATAAAAAATCTTGGATAAAAATGAGATTGTGATATTTCCCTTACCTTATGTCCAATATGCTTTGTACGTATCCTATCCTCATGTATAATGATTTAAATAATGTAATTAACTTATTAAAGAATCATATTCATTATTATGATATCATATATGGTTCACTTATGACTTTATATTACCCGTTCTTTTGTAAATTCCATGTTAAAGAATTGTTTTGGGTAAAATCGTTTTATTTATCGTAGGTGTTTGGACTTGTTGTTATTGACATTATTATTACTTATATCATGATTTACTTACTTCCAGAATATAAAAAATGATTTATATATCATATATATTCAATATATATATATATAATAGATAGTTAAATGAAATTAAACACACAGTTCATGGAGACGGTAGTCCGTACGTACGCATGAACGTTGTTTTCCTTTCCTTATTGTCTTGAATGGACGTAAGTAGATGAAATACATATATATATATATATACATAAATCCAGTAGATTTAACATGTAATATATTTCATTATTATTCATTATATATACTTTATAATCATTCATGAATGGTTAATGTGCAGAATGAATCTCATCGCGTCGTGGAGACGGTAGTCCGTACGTACGCACGGGCGATGATATCGTTCCCATGGTCATGGAATTGTGTTGAAGTGTATGTATACTATTTCAGTATCAATATCACTTTATAATAATCATATATAGTGACTCTTTACACCATTATACCCATCCAATTAAGGTGGTGGCAGAAAATAGATTACACCACGGCGTGGAGACAGTATTCCGTACGTACGCACGCGTGGTGATTTCCATTTTCCTTAGGATGGATAGAATGTTAATTAGAGTTGTTTCATATTTATAATAACATATCAGTATATAATAAATACTGATGTTATTACTTTATCCTGAAACAACTAAAGAATAAGAAGTTGAAGAAGAAAGAAATTGAAAAAGATCAGTAATGGATATTACCTCTTTTTGGCGCGCCTACACTTAACCTCCACTTAAAGAACTAAGGATGGTTTTTGAAGAAAACCATGACCTATAGGATGATACTAGGGAAGTGGAGAAGATATTTTGGCAGGGTTTGTCCGATCTTTAATGCTGAAATTGGTGTGAGGAGGAGAGGGAGGAGGTGCCCTTTTATAAGGGAGGAGAGGGGCACCTTAGGAAAAACTCAAAATATTATTTTATATTAAGGTCAAATTCGGTTTATAATGGTTCCAAAGGGTCTTATTTCGAAGCTAAAGTGGGTATGGGTCTAAATACTCTCATCCAATATGATTTGGACAAGTTTAGGTTACTATTTTAACCTTATCAATTAGATTTAACTCTAATTTAAATAATTTAACTTTTACAGTGTCTTTTTGTTTTCTTACACTATATAGTTAATAAACTTACTATATCAAGCCAAAAGAACCCCAAGTTGTTTATTATTAATATATATAACCTTATATAAGTCATTTTTCTGAACCTTAGATTTTTAAGAATAAAATAACAATTAATAATATAATATTTTTTTAAAAAACTAATTTATGTCAATTTTGACACTATTTGGTACATGATTATTATGAAATTCATAAAAGAATTATAAGTTCGAACCAAGTTACTTAAATCCTCAATAACATCTCATATTGACCTAGCAAAATAGTTTAAGTCATAAAAAGTCTCAAATTACGTTTATTTGGGCCTTTATAACATCAATTATGTCAATATTTCATTAATAAGACAATTACTGCATCATCATTGTGTCATAATAAACGATAATTATTTAATCCCTAAAAATTATAAATAAATTCCTATGATGTAGATAATTGTATTATATTTCTGGAGACTATTAAGGTTCTAAGTTTCATGAAGTTTTTCACTAAATTAATATTATTATACTTATAAGATTTAAGAAAGTGACATGTTGTCACATTCCTTGATTTTAATAATAATTAAATTATTTTCATGGAACAAAGTCCATTAAATGAATCTAATCCGACCCTTAGGTGATATGGGTCTACTTTTATTCATCCAATAGGATTTTAACATGTGTTAGGGTAATTGTATAATATTATATTTACCCTTAATTACCTGATTTACCTTTAACTATGGTAAATAAAATTTATCGTAGTTACTATTCATAATTCCCAAAAATAAAAAGTAGCTTATTAATATAATTTGGATCCACTTATTCCAAATATGGAATCCATTTTTCCTAATTCAATACACAAAAGTTGCAGAAATTAAATTAAAATTAATCCCGTTGTCGAAAGAAAACAGGTTTTTCTTTAAAACATTGCAAAAGATTGAATTGATTTAACCTACGAATTCAAGGTAAAATCAATGATAATGACATACATTATATTAAATGGTAAAAATATATGTCATTTATACTTTAAAACCATTCAATATTATAATTTAACCACATACGATATTACGATGAAAAAGTTGTTTTTAATTAAAATATAGCATGTTTTTACTATTCATTAAAATATGAAAGTCATCAGAATAAAATGAAAAATTTATCCAGAGTAAATTTTTATTTCCTGATTCCAAATAGTAATTTTATTTTGTCAAATAGAACTTGTAAACATGTCAAAAACTATATTTAAAGTGGGTGCGCCATCAAAAGGCGGCAAAACTGCATTTTTTTTAAAATACTTATTTTACCCGAAAAATTTATTTTATTCTTATTCCATGTTCTAGAAAATGTGTAAGATGAACAATAATGTTATAAAATTCAAATTTTAGTTAACACTATTAATAACGGCTAGTTCATAACAATATTATAATAATATATCGTTGTTTAGTAAATCCTGGTATTGCGTACAACACACACTATTGAGGAAGGTCACGATTACGTGTAATGCAATCCAAGTCAGGGTTGCGTGTAGTGAACGACTCCTTTGTTAGTTCGTATAATATAATTCAACCTTATTTTATTTTTACCTTGAATATATATATATATATATATACACTCAATGTTGCGTAGAATAACTTCTATCAAACGGACTTGAAATTGTGTGTAATAAGAGCCAAGAAAAGTGTTGCATATACTGCAAGCTAATACGGTGTTGCCTATAGCGCAAGATAATCTAGGTGTGTTGTACAATAGAAGATATGAATGAAATTAAAAAAATGTATCTTATAAAATCTCGGGTTGTTACATTCTACCCCCCTTAAAATGAATTTCACCCTTGAAATTCGTCAGGGTTATAAACGGTTTACTATTCAAAAGTTTCTTTAATAGAAACCCACATCGTAAAAAGGAATACTAAAACCAATCTTTAAAAACAAAAGTATGAAACGTAATGGTTACCCAAATAAACTAATCACTGGGTTTCCACATAGGTGAAAATATGGATATGGAAGAGAAATCTAACCATCATCATCTGATGGAGAGTGGTAGAGAACATGGATATGAAAAAGCCAACAATCACAAAGCCATAGATTTGTGATTATCTAAGGTGCCATCTGATTCATCTGATATAAGGGTAGTAGGACAACATTTTTGGTTTTTCAAGATCATTTCCCTAAAGTTGATGAAATTGGAATTAGAAGAAATACTTTCGTGATTTTGGTATAGTCTCACCGTTTGTCATTCTTTGGACAATTTCCACTTCATCTCTTAACGAAATGAAGTTGAATTTGTCATTCTTGATGTGTTAGCAGATCATGTGATAGAATGATGGGTCATTCCATCTGTCTCAAAGAAAAGGTTAAAAAAGTTATCAAAAAAATACATAAGTCCATCTATAGTGAGATTAATCTTATATAGTTCTTAAAATGGACTTATACTTCATATATCATACTCCTTAATATAATAAAACTAGTTTCTACTAAACAGGGACTTCCTGTAGGCTAGTGGTAGGCGATAAAGGCCAGTCGCACTTCGGTTGTGGGTTCGATTCCCACAGCCTTGTCCGACGCGATGGGATGTCGCCCGTCCTGCAGGTTGTCCTTTTTCTAAAACTACATTACTATAAAATCCCATCAGTAATATCGAAAAAAGTTCTATCCTTAAACAATACTTAGCATATGTCCAACATAATCCATTCCAATATTTAGGCTTATCTAAAATACTTCTGTCCAAGCACATAGTATAAGGAAATTGATTACTTGAAATGTCATCAACCAAGCATGTGAATACCATCATTTATCCCTCATATATATATATTGTTGGTCACAATCCAATCATGTGAATACCTTAATCATGTATTCCCTTGAAAAAATGAATACCCATTGAACCATAGTGAAAACATGAATGCAGTTAAAAGTTAACACTCTCCACATACCAAAATCCTCAAAATTTTATATACTCAAACCATGATATCACTTAGTCCTTATATCAATCATGAGCTTATGAATACTGATAAACATTTCATTTTCTTGTTTTCCCTGCATTATGCGCATATCATCTTATTTCCAAAAATATCTCAATCACATTGAATAACACATTAGACAAATACATAAATATTCCAATACTCCATGATACAACATTATTTTGGAATCCCATTACATAAACACTTAATCATTCCACCACATCGTTGTCATTTTCAACATCACCAATAGTGATTGCATGTGACTTCCCTTTGTCCTTTACCTTAAGCGGTTGGTCATGTCGATCATCACTAACCCTTGGATTAGGGAATTTATTAGCATAATGCCCCACTTCCTTGCACTTGAAGCATTGAAGTGTTGGTGGTGAGTTCTCTGCAGTGTTTTCTTTATTCACATCATTAGAAACACTTTTTACATTACTTCGACACTCAACTGCTCGATGACCTTCTTTTCCACACTTAAAACATTTTCTAGTCCCTTTAAGAAAATCTCCACCATGCTTATTTCCACACATTGTGCATAAGGAAACATTCATCTTCTTTTCACCATTATTCTGAGTTTTCTCCTTGAACTCCATCTTTCGTTTCTTGTCAAAACCATGAGATGGATATGTAACACCAACTTCCATTTATACCTTGACAGCACAACGCACAATTTCTTCATAGCTACTGAAGTCTCTTATAGCTAATGCCCTTCGAAGACTTGGTTTTAAGCCACTGAAAAATCGATCAACTTTACTTTTAGGTTGGATGATAATGCCAGATGCATACCTTGCAAGTCTTGTAAAATTCGCTTCGTATATACCAACAGATTCATCGTCCTTCTGCTTCAGATCAAGAAACTCCTTTTCCATCTTTGTTCGAAGAATATGAGGGAAGTACTTACTGAAAAACAAGTTCTTGAACTCGTCCCATTCCATGGACTCAATTTCATCTCTTGGCCTCGTATTCTTGATAATATTCCTCCATTGATCAGCTTCACCTTCCAAATGATATACTGCTAAGATAACTTTATAATGTTCAAAACATTGAAGAACTGAAAATATCTTTTCAGTGGTACTGATCCATTGTTCAGCAACAAGTGGATCGGAAGACCCACTGAAAGAAGGTGGACGTTACCTCATGAAGGGCTCAATAGAATATTGTTTCCTTCTCTGCTCATTTGGAAGTCTAGAATGATTCATATCTTTTGTAAGTATAGCAATAATATTTTGCACTCCATCTCCCATAACACTTGTTTGTATAGGAGGACAATCATTGTATTTTCCATTACAGTGATCAACATGGTTCTTTCGGGTTCCAGCCATCGTCTAAAACCTAAAAAGAATAGTGTGAGAGGCAAAAATAATGCTAGGGAAAACAACATAGTAAAGGGGGATTACCCTTAATATCTAACATCTTAGGTTAAATTCTAAGATCGTTACCATAGTTCTAGGACTCTATCCTATACGTATACTTATCCTTAGGGACATCCCTAGACATACCTTAGTAATATCTCTAGGGATCTCACTAACGTTTTCGCATCATAGTTTCAAAAGGTTGACTAAACCTTTCCTCTGATACCAACTAAAGACCCGAAGCTTAACATACAAGGACATTACATTACTTTTTCAAAATACTTATTACATAACAAAAACACACACACAAGGACCATAATAGTTTAGTGTCTTTGGAAACTCGGAACGTAGTCTTCTAATCATGGTGAATGATCTTCAACATCTCCCATAAAGATCTTCCCCTGTTCTCTTCTTACCTAAAACCTTTCTTTATATCATGGGGAAAATAAAACATACAAAAGGGTGAGCTCAAATGCTCAGTAAGGGTAAACAAAAGAAATATCAATCACAACATATACATAAGAACATAACTTTTGGAAATCTTAAACTGCAAAAGAGATCATAATATCATAACATGGGATAAATCATAGAAGTGAAATGTAATCCCAATAATCATAACATTAAACATGAAACTATGTGGCATACACACATAATCATAGAGAATCATTTCATTTTAGTCAAGACTCATTTCCAAGACTATCTTAATGGACAAAGTCCATTTCTGAACCGAGTCACCCTTGTTTCAGTCCTATTTCACTGAACCGGTATAAACTACCATTTCAGCCATGTCTATCTCATGAGATATAAAATCTTTAACCAATGCATTGGAGGGAGATTTAGGTCCCACCCATCTCATAATGATACCATTTTTATGTGTGCCACAAAATCATAAACCACACATCATAGCATAACCCATGTAATAAAAATGGGAATCTTAAACATCGTGACATCATAAAACAATTCATATAATATAAAGGAATTCATAAAAATAATTCCATCACAACATAATCAAATCAATTTAATAATATGGATAAAAACAGAACCCTTTATTATCTTATATGGGAAATAATTTTGATAAAACACTTGAACTCCATTCTTGAGGAAAATATCTTTTCTATTTCAAAAACACTTTTCCTTTCTTAATATGTCATACAATTCTAAACTAAAAGAATTTTATTAAAAATAAACTTGAAAACTTGTAAATGAAGATTCTTGGAAATATTGTTTTAAAAATCCATTCATCCCGTATAAGTTAAAAAAACATTCTTCTCGTACTTTTGTCGGAAAGGTCAAAAAGTACCTCATACGAAAAACGACAAAAGATTCCTTTCATATCCTTTACTAAAAACTCACCAAAGGGTAAAATTGGATTTAAAAAATTGTATGTGGATGGAAATAATATTACATATTGAGGAAACATGGATTTTGATGATAAAATACACCCCAGTGAATACCAAAGTATAAACAATCTCATATAAAAATGATATTGTGATATTTCCCTTACCTTATGTCTGATATGCTTTGTACGTCTCCGAACCTCCTGTATAATGATTTAAATAATGTCATTAACTTATTAAAGAATCATATTCATTGTTATGATATCATACATGGTTCACTTATGACTTTATATTACCCGTTCTTTTGTAAATTCCATGTTAAAGAAGTGTTTTGTGTAAAATCGTTTTATTTATCGTAGGTGTTTGGACTTGTTGTTCTTGACATTATTATTACTTATATCATGATTTACTTACTTCCAGAATATAAAAAATGATTTATATATCATATATATTCAGTATATATATATATATATTTAATAGATAGATAAATGAAATGAAACACACCGTTCATGGAGACGGTAGTCCGTACGTACGCATGAACGCTGTTTTCCTTTCCTTATTGTCTTGAATGGAAGTAAGTAGATGACATACATAAATATATATACATAAATCCAGTAGATTTAACATGTCATATATTTCATTATTATTCATTATATATACTTTATAATCATTCATGAATGGTTAATGTGGAGAATGAATCTCATCGCGTCGTGGAGACGGTAGTCCGTACGTACGCACGAGCGATGATATCGTTCCCATGGTCATGGAATTGTGTTGAAGTGTATGTATACTATTTCAGTATCAATATCACTTTATAATAATAATATATAGTTACTCATTACACCATTATACCCATCCAATTAAGGTGGTGGTGGAAAATAGATTACACCACGGCGTGGAGGCGGTATTCCGTACCTACGCACGCGCGGTGATTTCCATTTTCCGTAGGATGGATAGAAGGTTAATTAGAGTTGTTTAATATTTATAATAACATATCAGTATATAATAAATACTGATGTTATTACTTTATCATGAAACAACTAAAGAATAAGAAGTTGAAGAAGAAAGAAATTGAAAAAGATCGGTAATGGATATTAACTCTTTTTGACGCGCCTTCACTTTACCTCCACTTAAAGAACTAAGGATGGTCTTTGAAGAAGACAAGGACCTCTAGGATGATACTGGGGAAGTGGATAAGAGATTTGGGCAGGGGTTGGCCGAGCTTGAATACTCAAATTGTTGTGAGTAGGAGAGGGAGGAGGTGCCCTTTTATAACGGAGGAGAGGGGCACCTTAGGAAAATCTCAAAATATTATTATATATTAAGGTAAAATTAGGTTTATAATGGTTCCAAAGGGTCTCATTTCGAAGCTAAAGTGGGGATGGGTATAAATCCTCTCATCCAATATGATTTAGAGAAGTTTAGGTTACTATTTTAACCTTATCAATTAGATTTAACTCTAAGTTAAATAATTTAACTTTTACAGTGTCTTTTTGTTTTCTTACACTATATGGTTAATAAACTTACTATATCAAGCCAAACGAACCCCAAGTTGTTTATTATTAATATATATACCCTTATCTATGTCATTTTTCCGAACCTTAGATTTTTAGGAATAAAATAACAATTAATAATATAATATTTGTTTTAAAAACTAATTTATGTCAATTTTGACACTATTTGGTACATGATTTTTATGAAATTCATAACAGAATGATACGTTCGAACCAAGTTCCTTAAATCAACAATAACATGTCATATTAACCTATAAAATTAGTGTATGTCATAAAAAGTCTCAAATTACATTTATTTGGGCATTTATAACATCAATTATGTCAATATTTCATTAATAAGACAATTACTGCATCATCTTTGTGTCAAAATAAATGATAATTATTTAATATATAAAATTTTTTAAATAAATTACTATGATTTAGATAATTGTATTAGCTTTCTGTAGACTATTCATTTTCGAAGTTTAATGAAGTTTTTCATGAAATTAAAATTATTATACTTATAAGATTTAATAAAGTGACATGTTGTCACATTCTTTGGTTTTAATAATAATTAAATTATTTTCATGTCCAAAAGTCCATTAAATGAATCAAATATGACCCTTAGGTGATATGGTTCGACTTTTAGTCATCTAATATGATTTTAACATGTGTTAGGGTAATTTTATAATATTATATTTACCCTTAATTACCTGATTTACCTTTAACTATGGTAAATAAAATTTACCGTAGTTACTATTCATAATTCCCAAAAATAAAAAGTAGCTTATTAACATAATTTGGATCCACTGATTCCAAATATGGAATCAATTTTTCCAAATTCAATACACAAAAGTTTCAGAAATTAAATTAAAATTAATCTCATTGTTAAAAGAAAACGGGTTTTTCTTTAAAACATTGCAAAAGATTGAATTGATTTAACCTACGAATTCAAGGTAAAATCAATGCTAATGACATAAATTATATTAAATGGTAAAAATATATTCTATTTATACTTTAAAACCATTCAATATTATAATTTAACCACATAAGATATTACGATGAAAAAAGTTGTTTTTAATTAAAATATAGCGTGTTTTTACTATTCATTAAAATATGAAAGTCATCAGAATAAAATGAAAAATTTATCCAAAGTAAATTTTTATTTCCTGATTCCAAAGAATAATTTTATTTTGTCAAATGTAACTTATAAAAATGTCAAAAACTAGATTTAATGTGGGTGCGCCATCAAAAGGCGGCAAAACTGCATTTTTTTGAAAAATAATTATTTTACCCGAAACATTTATTTGGTTCTTATACAATGTTCTAGAAAATATGTAAGATTAATAATAATGTTATAAAATTAAAAATTTAGTTAACACTATTCATAATGGCTAGTTCATAACAATATTATAATAATATATCGTTGTTTAGTAAATCCTGGTATTGCGTACAAGACATGCTATCGAGGAAGGTCGCGATTGCGTGTAATACAAGCCAATTCAGGGTTGCGTGTAGTGCACGACTCCTTTGTTGTTGACTATAATAGAATCCAACCATATTTTATTTATACATTGAATATATATATATATACACACTCAATGTTGCGTAGAATAACATCTATGAAACGAACATGAAATTGTGTGTAACAAGAGCCAAGAAAAGTGTTGTGTATACTGCAAGCTAATACGGTGTTGTGTATAGCGCAAGATAATCTTGGTGTGTCGTACAATATATGATATGAATGAAATTAAAAATAATGTATCTTATAAAATCTCGGGTTGTTACAGGTTAAAAGATGGAGGGTCAGGAATTCGGAAAAGTTTCACGGCCATACGAAATCTCTCGGTTGAACCAGACCTAGAAGAAGACGTTTATGGCGATCAGACGTGGCCCCGGTCCTTTTAATGAAAAAAGAAAGTACATGGTGTGTAATTTTAGAGAACATGACATGTAGTATGTTTTTCCGTACTCCACTTAAACCGGCCTCTACATCACCCCTACACACTGTGTGTGTGGCCCGAACACGGCCAGCACACGACTTTAAGCTGGAAAAGAGTACACGGCGTGTACTCAGAAAGTATATGACTGGTACATCAAAAATTTCCAAAAACTCCACATTTCTCAAAACTCTAGAAAAAGGAAATCATACCTGAAAAACAAAGATCTGGGATCTTACATATGTAACACTTAATTCATCCCTTTGCATTAAGCCATGAAACTGTCTCTTCATCTCATTTTGATGATCCCAAGGGAAGTATTTATTGAAGATTGCATTGAAAAATGATATCTATTCTATGAGTTATATTTCTTCTTCCTCCCTTGTATTCTGGATCAAATTCCAACATCAATTAGAATCATATTTATTAAAATAGAATGTATGTGTATCCTTTTCCATTTCACTACATCCCAAGGCTATAAAAGTATTCTCCCAATAATTAATCTATTATTCATCTATAATTCTATTGGTAGTCCAACTAAACATTGGGGGATTCTATCACATAATGTGATCCAGTATAGGAGATTATCTATATGGAATAATTGACTCAATTTGAGAAAGGTAATTTATCATAATATGATTATGTCTCCCAAATATAGCCACAATTTTCTCCACTACAATACTAGCTACATTGGCTTCTTAAGAAGGGAAATCCCTGAATTTTCCATGGTTATTTCTACAATCTTTTCTTGAAGTTTCCAATTCTATTTAATGAAATATAGTCAATTATTTAATAGAATTATGAACATTGTATAATTCTAAATATACATTAACAATTAATATAAATTGAAAAATTTATGCATAGCTAAAATTTTAATCATAAGAATGGTTGATTTTGGGATATATTAACTTTTAAATCCTTTATAATGGGTTGTAATGAAAACCAGAATTATCCAAAGTATATGTCACAAGAGGGTCAAACTAGGTTTAGAGTCAGGCCCACTTCCCTATACCAGCTTACACTGATTCATGCCTAACACACAATTTCAAATTTTCTAATCCTAGGTACATCTGTTCCAGAACCACATCCACTTGCAGTATCTACACAAGGTTGTAATTTTTTGAATTCCAACATTATATCTACCATACCATAATTAGTGGTTGTTATTATATAATTATCCTCAAATTATACCATATAATAATGTTGTTTAATCTATTTTTTCTTAATATTTTTCTAAGGTTTCTACTAAACATTCATTGATACCACATGTATTGCCCTATCCCTAGAAGGCCGGAGCTGGTGCATTATTTTATAAAATTGGCATGATTAAAAGGAATAAAATCCCAAATTACTACTAAATTTTGATCTTTTTGAAATCAATATTACATACATGATACCCATAATAAATGGCTAAAAATAAAATACATACATGACACGTAATAAAATGAAATAAATAAAATTATTGAAACTCATTCAATGGATTTATCTTAATAACATGGGGAAATGAACCATAATAATGATGATATCAAATGATCTGTAAGGGTAAGTGAAGTAGGATAAACAATGAAACAATGAGAATAAACTAGCATGAAAATGTAAATAACTGATAACTCATTCTGTTCAAATAACATGATAATGCATAGTCTGTATGGAATGGTTTGAAATAGAAAAAATGTGTCATTTAATCAATAAATTGTAAATGAAATGCATCTATAGATTTTATCATATGATATAGTAATGGATAATAACAATGACAATTGAAATATGTATTATTTAAATGACTAATCATTTCACATCATGTCTAAGGCCCAAGAAAACCTATGCTGTCATGATCCATCCTCTAGACAGTTTAAAACTACTGGTATAAACTTGTTTAATTTGGCCAAATCATTTGTCTCGTGAGAACCCAGTAATTCATCAAGGGGATATTTAAGGTCCGAGACCCACCCATTATTACATGTCAAAATAATTCATCATATCATATAATCAAGAAATAAAAAATATTTCTTATAAAATATATGTATTGAAAAGATGATACGAATTTATCTATAATTCCTCTGTTAATTGAATCTCTCTCAAAGTGAACACTAAATGTAAAAATGATATATGGTTTATGAAATAATAATATCCATTGTATTAGAATATGAATATTTATGTAAATTTCCAATGAAAAATGAATACAATAAAATTATTATTAAAATATATCTTTAATATTCACAAAAGGATGTGATATTCAAAAGGTAATCATTAATAACATTCTTGAGGAAAATGTTCTTTAAACATTCCAATGTGTCCCAAACCACTTTCAAACATGTAGATCGTAATACCCATGAATTTATAATATTAAATTAAAATTAAAATATAATGGGAATAAATATATCTGTGATATAATATCTCAAACGGCAATATACACACTATATAAAATTATCAACATGTATAACAACAAATAATTCTCAATGGAATATAAATTGAGACAAAATTCCTTACCACATGCTTCCTTTTAGTTGCATGGTATTTATATACTAGAAAATGGTTTTAATAAATTTAATAATTTATTCAAGGACCATAATTATATTTATATTATCATATATATTCTTATTTTAATATCTTATTACCCGCTTCTTAATAACCTTTCATTATTTCAACTATTCGGGTTGTTAATTTCGTAGATTTATTATGTATGTTTTGACTTTTTTATTTGATTTTATATTAATTATATAATGGATTAATAATTATAAGAATTTAAAGCATGACGTAAATATCATATATATCATGTATATATGTATTTATAATAATCCATAATATTTGGAGATAAGAAATGAAATTCAATGTTCATGGAGATAGTAGACTGTACATACCCATGAATACTACATTCATTTCTTTTTCATATTTGAAACAATGAAAAGTAAATGATACATATTCATATTATAATTCTATTATAATATTAATTTTATATATATCACGTAGGTTTGTAAAAATAATCCTTAATATATTCCACTAATAGTATGAATGAATCACATCGCTTTAAGGAGGTGGTAGTCCACACTTCTACAAAGGATGTTGTCGTATTTACACAAAATGGATTGTACAAAGGAATGTGTTATAAAAAAACTAAAGAATCAAAAAAAATTATAAATATCACATATATAACATGTAAACATAAATTCCATCATAACGAAAAACCACAAATGGTGGTAAAGGAAAAATAAATGACATAATATTGTGAGGTAGTAGTTCACCGTATACATAAACAGTACGTTCATTACCCAGAAAATTGAAGTGTGGGTAAGTGTAGGTTGAACTATTTATATATAAAACATTAGTATATTGGGTATATTGGTGTTATTTTATTATCATGGAATAAAAATAGTTTTGGGGTTAGATAATGGAAATAAAACTATGATCTTGAGGAAGGATGTTACCTCTTATTTAGGTAACTAATTTTGGTTTCATCCAAAATAATTCCTTGGATGGATTTATTACTAAAGTGAGGCTTCTAATATGAGGTGAGGGATGTTAAATATCAATTTTTTAAGATCTTTGTTGTTCCAAAGTGTCTTGGGAGGTGTAAAGAAGTGGGAGGAGAGGATGCCTTTTTATAGTGGAGGGGGAGTGGGAGTCTTGTAAATTTTTGGAAAGTGAATTCAACTCATGTTCTTCCAATGATAAGTGGAACAAATAATTTTCCAAATAAGAACCAATTAGGGATAGGGTCAACATATGTCTATCCAATGGTTCTTGTACAAGTTTCTATGTCATTTGGTCCCTTAAGATTATGGTTTAATCCCTTATTAAGCTAAATTTTACTTTAATCGTTGTAATTTATTTTAATCAATTTCACTAATATTTTAGTTCAAAAAATAAGTTTAACTTATTAGACATTATAAAATATTTTAATTTAAAATATTGAATCCATTTTTACAAATTCTAGATAGATAAGTGGCAGAAATTAATTTAATATTAATCTCATATTCGGGATGAAAATGGGGGTTTTAATGTAAACACATTCAAACGTTTTCTACATTTTTATATCAAATTTGATTGTGAAATTGATTACAATGAACTAAATTAGATTAAGTGATGTATAATTAATATAATTTTTCTTTAAAACCACCTAAATTAAAATTTAAAACTATAAATAAATAGGATGAAAAAGTAGTTTTTAATTAAAATTCAGTATATTTCAATATTTATTAAAAAAAATAAAACATCATACAAAAATACCAAAAATTCTCCCTAAGATAATTTTTATGTGTAACTCTTGGTTGTTTTTATGAAACAATTTCTTTAAATAAAATTAATTCTTCAATATATTTCATTATACAAAATCGTGAGTTTAAATGATCCATGAGATGCCCTTCGTATAAAAAGACCATTTCGACCTAGCCGTTAGGTTAGAGGGAAAAAATTTAACTATCTTAGTAAAACATTTAGTTAATTTATTGGCTACCTATTATTGTTGAAAAAAATATGAATCAACTATATATTTTGATTTTTATTAATATATTGAGTGAATTACTATTAGTAAATGAAACTACTAATATATAAATATTTTATACTGAATAAAATATTTTTGATATTCATAAAATAGGTAATTTTTTCATAGGATATGAATAAACCCTATTTGATGTATTAAAATGTATATTTTCTAAAAGTGAAATTTTTCCCCTTTTAATGGATAACCACTTTTAAATTAAGATTTCTAAAATGTAATAATTTTTATATGAAAACATAAACATTTTCTTTTGAATCAGGAAATAAAAATTTAAATTGGTGGATTTTTTGAAATTTTTCTGATAAATTTCAGGTTTTGATGAATAGTAAAAAGACATTAAATTTTAATTGGAAAGAAGTTTTTCATAAAAATTATTTATATGGTTAAATTATAATATTGAATTGTTTTAATGTATAAATAGAATATAATTTTATCATTAAATATAATTTATGTCATTGACATTAATTTTACATTGAATTCAGATGTAAAAACATTTCAATCATTTACAATATTTTATCCTTTAAAATGTGTGCTCTCTTTTAGACAACAAGATTAATATTAAATTATTTAATGCAACTTTAATGATTTTTTTTAAAAATGGATTCTAAATATATAATCAGTATTTCCAAATTATGTATATAGCTTACATTTATTACTGAGCATTATGAATAGTAACTTTGGTAATTTTTATTAATATGATAAAAGGGTAAATCAAGAAATAAAGTGTAAAAATAATAATATTATATTATCCTAACACTTCTCCTAAGATCATTGGTTTATTTTTTTACATAAATCATTCCTGGGTCTAAAATGTGTCCTTTTGAAGCCACGTGGAGTGGATTAGGACATTTAATTTATTTTATTTAAATAAAAGTTAAATAGGACTTACACAAATTTTAAAAACAATATCATTTTTAACACAATGTTATATAGAAGATAAATAAGATTATAAATAATAATTTTAAATATAAATTGTTTTTCTGTATCATGATAATTTAATTTCAATTTTTTAAGATATAAATTATTACCTTAAAGGCTTATACTTCAATGATGTAGGAATTATTTAATTGATGAGAAAAAAATAAAATAATATTTATTTAAATTATAATAACCATTAAAAACCCAAAAACTTGACCGAATTTTATTTTTATATTACATCTTGACCATAACCATTCAAGGGTCAAGTTATTGACCATTTGGAGCCTTATATAATAAATTATGACACCTATAATATTATATTTAAAGGGATTTTAATGTTGTTACATTGATTCTTTAATTAATATAAAATTTTTAATATAGTATTTTATAGAGTATATATTCAACTATCAGTATTATTCTGAAATATAGTGGTTTTTTATTTTTCCTAGAATTTTATTTTTAATTTTTATTCAACAAATAAGCAATATAAATAATTACACAAAATTGTTGTAGTTGTTATTTTAATAAGGGAAATATCAAACAAATGTTATTAAAATATTAAAATATATATAATTTGAGATAATTAATTTGTAAAATTTAATTTATAGATGAACTTGAATGCTTAAAATAATAATAAAATAGTTGATTGGAAGATAACTTGTATTATTAATATTTTTATAAATCAATGAATTGAATAGTTTTATAATTGATACTATTGATTGTATATTACGATAATGTGTTATTAAATTCTCTAAAAATAATAATTTTTTTAAAAATATAGAATAATTATTATATGGTAGAAAATTTTCTACTGTATTTATTTATGGGGTAATCGACATCAATTAAATAAATACCTCACCCTTTAATATAGAAATATTTTTTATTGCAATTAAAAATTTAATATAATAACAATGTGTTAATTAAAAAGATAAGAATCAAATTGGATGAAAAACCTACCTAAAATTTCTTTATTGATGACATTAAAATCCTATGTGATATCATATTTCAAATTGGTACATTTTGAGGTTATTTATTGGGTTTTATTTTATTATAAATTAATATTATTGGAGATCTCAAATGTGCCTCTCACCTGAATTATAAATGGGAACCTCCTCCCACACTTTTTCACTTCACATTGATCAATAAATATCAGTGATACCAAAACAATTTTCATTCTAAACACTCTTAGTTACATTATATAGGTTCTGGAATTCATTAAAGACCATCTCTAGTTCTTCAAGAGGTGATTTAGAGGGAGTACGCCAAAGAAGAGGTAATATCCTCTACTGATTTCTAAAAACATAATTCTTATTCTACATCCTATTCATGATACGTTTCATTATAATGTATTAAATCTAGTATAAATTATATACTAGGTCATTATTATGATTATGAATCTATAATATTCCATATTATATTCATCCTATGAAAAATGATATCACCACGCGTGTGTACATATGACTTATTGTCTCCACACTGTGGTGTAATATTTTTTTCTCCACCACCTTACATGGATGGGAAGTATGAATGAAATGATAAATATATATGATTATTATAACATGATATTTATTTTTGAAATATTATACACCAAACACTTTAATACCATTCCACAATTATGATAATGATATCATTGCTTGTGCATACGTATGACCTACCGTCTCCACGATACGATGTGATTATTTCTACATGATCATCATTAAAGAATGATTATATAAATGGATGGAATAAAGAAATGAGATATATATTATAATAATATCATTCATTAAATTATATATAACTATAACCTAAGTAGACTAACAATAACATATCCAAGAAAATATGTGTAAGAAAGTAAAGAAGATGTCACCTGATGGACAAGTAATAATGTTACTACAAAACGATGTCAATATGATCATATATGATATCATAAAAATTATTTTGATTCTGAAATAAGTCAAATGAAAATTTTTAAATCATTATACAGGATTTTCAAACACACGCTCATGAAATTCGACCTATGTTAAGGGAGAATTTCAGAATCTCAATATTATTCGAGATTGTTTATACGTAAGTATTTACAGGGGAATATTTTTCATCCATTTACTTTTTTCCAAATTATGTTTTCTAAAATATTAATTATATTCATATATAATTTCTTAGAGTTAATTTTACCCATTGGTGAATTTTTATTAATTATTATGAATGGTATATGTAGTCATTTTTTATATGATGTACTTTCTGAATTTTCTATAAAATTTATGAGGATATTGTTTTTGTTAACATATATAGAATGAATGTATTTTTACATTTCAGTAATTAATTATTTAAATTAATATTCTTTTTCATGATTTCATGTTTATTTTCAAATAAATTCATTTATTTTGAAATTGCATTAAATTTTGAGAAAAATTAAACGTTTTTGAAGATGAAATGATATTTTCTTTATGAATTAATTTCAATTATTATATCAAAATTATTTTACATATAAGATGGAATTAATTAATAGGGTTACGTTTAAAGTATAATATATTTATTTTTTCCTATGGTTTTATTGTTTTTAGGATGTACTTATATTTATGAAGGACATTTGTTTTGCATGGATTAGGTTAGGGTGGAATGATGTTTAATGAAACCCATTTTATTCCTTAGTATATGATGAATGATTTATGTTATTTTGGTTGATGTAAGAATTAATTAATTATGAGATAGGTGGGACCTATATCTCCATCAAATTCATTGGTTTAATATTTATATCTCATGATGTAAACATGGTTGTAACATAAAATTATATAGGTTTAGTAGTATAGGGATGGAATGAGGAGTGAACTCGATTTAGTAATGGAATTTGTCTACTATGATGGTCTTGGAAATAGGCCTTTACTAATATGAAATGAATTTATATTCTTATGTGTATTAAATTATGATTATATCTATTGTTATAACTATTGCTATTATAGTTATTAAATATTCTGAACATTTATGATTTATCCCATCACATGATATAATTATCTTTCATATAGCAGATAATATTTTCAATTGTTATATTTTTATGTATTATGATTATGATATGATTGATATCTACCTAGTTTACCATTACAGAGAATTTGAGATCACCCTTTCATATGTTTCTTTTCCCTAGGTCAGGAAGAAGGGTATTAAGTAATAAATGTCCAAAAGGGGCCTAGTTTTGATGAAATACATGGGAGAAAATAAAGATGTCCTATGAACCCATTATTTATGATTCTCAGTTTCTAAAGACACTGTACCTATATTGTCCTACCTTGGATTTTTTTTTATTTTTAATTATTATTCTTTATTTTGGTAGTAATATCTATGTATACAACGCATGAGTTATTATAGGTGGTATTAGAGGAAGGGTATAGAAAACATTTGGAAACTAAGATGACATAACAATATAAATAACCATACAGATATGCCAAAGTATAGTTTACTATTCTAGTTTTTTATAAATTCTCATGAATATTCATGGATAATATCTAAAGTCTCCTAAACTAAAATTTAATTCTTGATTATTTGGGTTTCCCATTATGAGAATTGTTTCTCATACTATGAATCGTGGTTTTAGTCAATAGATGGAACCTTGAGGAACAATGTTAATGCTAAATGTGATGGGAAATGCAATGATTTTACTCCTGAGTAACAAAATGTTATGGGATCTAGAATGAAGACTCTTGTATTTATGCTCACAAAATATTCTCATGATACGAATCATGAAGGAATTATGAATTATCAAAGGAAGGGATACCCTTAGGTTGAGTGCTTCATTATGTAGCACCCACCTTCTATCAGTGGGTCTTCTGATTCGTTAGTGGCCGAAAAATGGATCAATAACACTGAAAAGTTATTTTCTGTTCTCTAATGTTCAAAACCTGATAAATTCAACTTCACAGTCTGTTGTTTCGAAGGTGAAGTTGATTAATGATGGAAACATATCAAGAATATGTCTCAAAGTGATGAAATTGAATCCATGAAATGGGATGGCTTCATGAACTTATTCGTCAAAAAGTAATTTCCTCATATTCTTCACAAAAATATGGATAAGGAGTCCATGGAGCTTAAAAAAAAGGAAAATGAATCTTTAGGTACCTATGATGAAAATATTACATGACTTTCAAGGTATCCATCTAGAATTATTATCTAACCTAAGTGTAAAATTGATCAATTATTCAGTGGCATAAAATCAAGTCTTTGAAGGTCGTTATCCATAAGGGAATTAAATAGCTAAAAGAGAATCATTCAATGTTATCTCATGTTTATGATGAAAATTAGTGCAACCCATTTTCATATGGGATTCATAAGAAGATAAAAATGAAATTCAAGGGAAAATCAAAAGACCACATAGAAAAGAAGATGTTTTTTTATCATTTTTCTCATAGCGTGGAATGAAACAAGGTGGAAGTTGTCTTAAAGGGACTAGAAAATTATTTATGTGTAGAAAAGATGGTTATATGGTAGTTTAATGCTGATGTGATTGGAAAAATATGTTTAATGATCAAAATAAAAATTTCCTTCATAGAATGCACCTCCTATACATAAATGATACATGTGAAAGGAAATGGGGAATTTTTCTAATCAATACCCTAACCCAAGGGTTATTATTTTTTATCAATGTTAGTAAACTATTAAGGAAAAATAAAAATTCAAGTCACAAGAAATCATTATCGACAATGTGGAGTATGATAATGAAGTGATGAAGGTAGACTTACCATCCAATCTAATGTAGAAAATGTTTTATTTGATTCATTATCCACTCAATCTTTTATTTCTGATGAATTTTAAAAGTGTATCTTCATATTACCTCAACAATTAGATGTTGAGTTAGGTGTGACAACTCTTAATGGAACAATGGTATCATCAAATGTATATAATTCTTCTCTAGTTGATGTTTGTGGGAAATTGATTCTGAAAAATCTTGTGATCCTACTAATAGTGGAATTTAATGTTATTTTTAGAATGGATTATCTTTCTCTATATATATCTCATTCCAATTGATTAATAATGGAAGTCACATTTCATATTCCAGATCAATCTATGATTATATATGGATTCACGGATAAATATGACCATCCGGTGGAACTTTATTCCATCATATTGTCCTTGATTCCTATAAATGAAGTTTATCTATCTCAGACGGCTAGGGATAAACTCATCATTTAAAATAAACCAATTATACAAGTGTTTGATGTTGTCTTCCTATAAGAATTGAAAGATCTTACACTGAATCATGATTTTGAGTTTTCAGTAGAAATCATATTGGTTTCTATTTTAATTTCAAAAAAACCACATAGAATTTCCTCAATTAAGATACGTGAATTGAAGAATAATCTACAAGAGAATCATGGAAGGGAATTAATACACCGTAGTGAATCACCTTGGGATTCACCTATTCTATTTTTAAGTAGAATAATGATCAATGAGACTCTACATTGATTATCTAGAACTTAACAAGATCACTATCGAGAACAAATATCCTCTTACCCACATTGATGACTTATTTGACCAACTACATGGAGCTCAATAAATTTCTAACATTGATATTCATTTAGGATATCATCATCTAAAGGTCAAGAAAGAGTATATACCAAAGATTACATTCCATATATGGAATGGACACTATGAATTTATAGTGACCCCTTTTGGTCTTTCTAAAGCACCCATTATCTTCATGGATCTAATGAATAGAGTATTTAGAGACTATCTTTATCAGCTATTGGTATTTTTTATAGATGATAATCTTGTCTATTCAAAGAGAAAGGGATAAAATGAAGATCACTTGATAATGGTACTAAATACTTTATAAAAGGATAAGCTTAATGAAAAATTTACCTAGTGTGCATCTTAACTTCAAAAAGTTTAATTCTTGGGACACATAATCTCAAGAGTGGAGATATCTGTGTATCCAGCAAAAAAAAGTTATTGAATATTTTCTGAGACCAACAATGGTAGATGGGATTCAATGTTTTCATGGTTTGGCTGGATATTATCAACTCTTTTTGAAATATTTTTTCAAGATTACCTATCCCACTCACCAATTTAACTGGGAAATGAGTTATGTTTAGGTGGATAGAGGAATGTGAATAGAATTTCAAAGAGATAAAAAGAACGTTAGTCGGTTCACGTATTCACACACTGCCTGGTAGTGGAGAAGGGTTTTTGATGTACAATGATGGATCCATGAAATGGTGTGGATGTGTTATCATGAAAAATAGTCCAGTGATAGCTTATTCCTTGTGAAAAATTGAAAAACTATGAGAAACATTACCCAAATCATGATTTTGAGTTATCTGCAGTAATCTTTTACCTAAAGGTATAGAAGAATTATCCTTATGGTAAAAGGTGTGATATTTAGATCAGTCATAAAATTTCAAAGAATTTTTTCACACAAAAGGAGTTGAATGCGTTCCAAATAATATGTTTGTAGTTTATTGATGATTATGACTTGTCAATACATTACCACCTAAGGAAATTGAATAAGGAGGAATATTCCTTGAGTCTAACGTACAATGCTAGCCAATCCATGATGAGGATAAAAAAGATCCAAGATTTATGGATTCTTAAAGGATGAATCTGGAAATTTTAATGGGAGAGAAGAAATCATATATTTCCCAAATGAATGTTCAACTATCTATAAAATTGAGGATTAATGAGGTGGGGAATAAATATGTAGATCTACAAAAGAAGGTGAGAAATGTTCCTGAATACAACCTTTATTGTGATGGTATAATATAGTTTAAGAGAAGCGGTTTTATTCCTCCAATTCCATAATTAATGAAGGTCCTATTTTATTAGGCACATAGTTATTCCGTATCTATTCATCATAGAAGAAAAAAGATGTACATGGAACTAAATGTGTATTTTTGGTAGGATGAAATGAAAAGAGATGTTACCAAATAGGTCTCTCAATGATTGGTTTGTCAGTAAGTTATGGTAGAGATATAGAAGTGTAAGGGATTTTTCAACCATTACCCATACCAGAATTGATATGAGAAACATCACTATTGACATTTTCATCAGACCTCCCAAAAAATCTAAAGGACATAATGTAATATGGGTTATAGTTGATCAATATACAAAGACAACACACATCATTGATCTTAGAGGATATTTCTCTCTGGATCAGCTTACACAAATATGTGTATATAAATAAGTGGTAATATTTCATGGAGTACCTCTTTCTATTATATCTGATCTAGATCCTATGTTTACCATAAAGTTCAAGTGTTGTCATCAACATGTAAAATATACATAGTTATGTTTCATTATTACTTATCATCCTCAGAGAGAAAGTTAGTTTGAGATAACAATTCAAACTCTAGATGACATGTTGTGAGTATTCTCTGTGGATTTCAAAGGTGGTTGGGATAAACTCCTTAATTTGGTGAGATTTTCTTATAATAATAGCTTTCAACCCATTATTCATATTGCTAAATATGAAGCCCTCTATATAAATAAGTGTATAACTCCATCTTATAGGGATTATTATGTGGAATGAAAGCTATTAACACCTTATATTATTGATGAAATGGTAGAAAATGTTAGATTTATTAAACAACACATACGAGCATCTCAAAGTCGACCAAAAAGATATGATGACAGCTAAAAAAAAGAACTGGAGTCCAAAGTAGGTGATAAGGAGTTTCTATGAATATTTTCCTGGAAGAGAGTAATATATTTGTAAATAAGGGAATGTTGATACCTAGGTATATCAGTTCTTTTGAAATTCTGGATTGTGTTGTAAAGGTAGCTTAAAGATAGGAAATTCTAATGATTCTATCTAATGTTCATGATGTGTTCCATGTATCTCTACTAATAAAGTACATTCATTATCCTAAATAGGTACTAAACATATAAGTTTTACAGTAAGGTAGATATCATTCTAATGAATAAGAATAGATAGATATTTTGTATCATAGGGAAAAAGTGATACAAAACTGGACAACTAGCTTGGTTAAAATTTTATTGTAGAACCACCAATTTGAAGAAGCTACATAAGAACTTGATGATGTGTGAGGAAAAAGTATCCACATCTTTTAGTTTCCAAATTATTAATTTTAAGGGTGAAATTCACTTTAAGGGGTTTATAATTTATCACTTAGATGTTTTAATGAGTTTTTTCTTTAAATAATTTTAATTTTTAAATATCATACATTACACACAATTATGACTTCAAATGAACCACAAGATTCTATCATATAAAATGATAAATTTAACATACTCTTTATGTTAGTTGGAATAAATATAATTAACTAATGAAAATTTATGGTGAATTCATTGGTTACCAATTATTTATAGAAAACACATAAATGAATTATATATTTGTATTTTTTATTAATAAATTAATTAAATTATTATTAGTAAATGAAATTAATGAAATATATACGTTATATATATAATGAAATTGTTTCTAAATTCATCTAATAGATATTATGGTTCTAGCGTTTGAATAAACACTATTTGCTGTATAAAAACTTATAATTTCAAAAGGGTAATTTCCCCCTTTTAATGGTGAACCACTTTTAAATTATGATTTTGAAAAATTAATAAATTTTTATCGAAAATTAAATGTGTTATTTTGAATAGGGATATATAAATTTACTTTGGATAAATTTTTAATATTTTTGGATATCCTTCATGTTATCTGGAATAGTAAAAAATAGAAAAAATATTAATTGAAAGAATATTTATTTATTAAAATAATTTATATGGTTAAATTATAATATATAATGGGTTTATATTAAATATATAAAATAATTTTATCATTAGATATAATTTATTTGATAAGCATTAATTTTACATTGAATTCAGATGTAAAAACTTTACAAACATTTTCCTTGTTTTATCTTTTAAAACCCATTCACTCTTTTCAAAAATGAGATTAATTTTAAATTAATTAATGAATAATATATGATTTGAACTTTGAGAAATTGATTCCATATTTTTAATTAGTATGTCCAAACATTTTGAATAGCTTAACTTTTTTTTGGGTACTATGAATAGAAACTTTAGTAATTTTTATAAATATAGTAAAAGGGTAAATCATGTAATTATGCGTTCAAATAATATTAGTAAATTACCCTAGAACTTTTTTAATATAATTTAATGAGTTTTTTTTTCGACCTATATCATCCTTGGGTCAAAATGGTGTCCTTTGGAATCCACTTGGATGCGGTTAGAACATTTAATTTATTTTATTTAAAGAAAAGATAAATATGTCTTACTCAAATTTTATTAAGTTGATCATTTTAAATATAATGTTGTAGAAAAGTTAAATTTTATTAGAAATAATCATTTTAAATCTAATTTTTTTTCTTTATCATGATAATTTGTTAGTACTTTCATAGGAAATAAATAATTTCCTTAAAATATTATACTTTAATGATGCGGAAATTTTTTTATATATGGGAAATCAATAAAATAATAATTATTAAAATTATATTAACCATTAAAAGAAAAAAATGGAATACTCATATTGGTCAATTATATATCAACCATAACCAACCAAGGGGAGAGTTATGGACCATTTGGAGCCTTGTATAAGCGATTATGACACTAATAATATATTATTTAGAGTGACTTTAAATATGTCACATTCATGTTTTTAATTAATATGACATTTGTAATGTAGGATTTGACAAAATTTATATTCTATTATAATAATTTTTCTAAAATATATAGGGTTAATATTTTTCATAGTAATTTATTTTTAATTTTTATCCAACAAATACGTGTATTAAATAATTACATAAAACTGTTGTTGTAGTAATTTGATTAAGGGAAATATCAAATAAATATAATTAGAAAATTTATAAAAAATATAATTTGGATAATTAATAAGTCCAATTAATTTTCTAGGTAACCCTAAAATCTTATAACTATAATAAAATATAAGGTTCAAAGTAATATTTTTATCTTAATATTTTTAAAAATCACTGAATTTAATAGTATCAAAATTAATACAATTGATTGTTTAACAATATAACGTTTTATTAAATTATTTACAAATCAGAAATCATTTTTAAAAAATATATAATATTTATTATATGGTCGAAAATGTTATAAGGTATTTATTTATGGTTTAATATACATCAAATAAGTAAATATTTCACCATCTTAGTATTGAAATATTTGTTACCCTAGATAAATAATTACATATAATAAATAATTGTTAATTAATATGATAAGGTTTTAATTGATAAAGAAACTTATATAATATTTATTGGTCTATGATTTTAAAACCATATCTCATATCATATTAGAAATTGGGACATTTGTTATATTTTTTGTTGGTTTTATTTTTTTATAAATTAATATTTGGGGAGATCCTAAAAGTGCCAGTCACCTCAATTTTAAATCAGAACCTCCTCCCTCACCTATTAACTTCACTACAACCATTAAAGCTCATCCATACCATACCCATTTCACCTCTAAAATTCCATAATAACATTATAGAGGTTATGGTCTTCTATAAAGACAAAATCTAGTATAGTAAGAGCATATTTTGAGGGATCACGTCGAAGAAGAGGTAACCTCCTCTACCGATTATTTCAAACTTATTTATTATTATAGTTCCTCGTCATGAGAAGTTTCATTATAATGAAATAAATCTTGTATCAATTATATAGTGATATTTTATTATGATTATAAAACATCCATATTCAATTCTCTATCCATCCTATGAAAAATCAAATCACAATGCGTGTGTGCGTATGGCTTATAGTCTCCATGTTGTGCTGTAATATGTTTTTGGCCACCACCATACATGGATGGGTATAATGATGTAAATAATAAATATTTATTATTATTATAACATTATATTGATTCTGAAATTTTATACACTATCCATTTCAATATCATTCAATAATTATGAGAATGATGTCTTTGCTCATGTGTACGTAAGACCTACTGTCTCCACGATGTGAAGTGATTTATTCAATATTATCTTAATTACTTCATGATTATATAAATTAACGGAATGAATAAATATGATATATATTATACTAATATAATTATTCAAATGATATAACTATAACCTCAGAAGAGTAACAATAACATATCAGACAAAACATGGGTAAAAAAATAAAGAAGTTAACACCCGATGGATGAGTAATAGTGTTACTAACAGAAAGATGATAATATGATCATATATGATATCATAAAAATGAATATTATTATATAATAAATCAATGAAATTATTAAAATCATTATACAATAGGTTATGATAAATATAATACAAATCAATCGATGGTAAGGGATAATTTTTCAATCTCATTATTATTCAAGGTTGTTTATACATAAGTATTTATAGGGGTATATTTATCATCCATGTACATGTTTCCAAATTTTTTATTCCAAAATATTATTTCGATTTTTATAAATTTTTTTAGAGTAATTTTCACCCATGGGTGAATTTTTATTATACTTTATGAAAGGAATGTTTTGTCATTTTTGACATGAGGTACTTTTTGTCTTTTCGGCAAAAGTACGAGGAGAATGTATTTGTAATTATTTAACTTATACAGAATGAAATTTTTTTTACATTCTCCTAATATATTTTTAAACTTAATATTCTTTTAAACTATTTGAAATTTATTTTTAAACATATTCATTTCATTTAAAATTTCATTAAATATTGATAAAATAAATCCTTTCTGAAGAAGAAATGATATTTTCCCCAAGAATTAATTTCAGGTGTTGTATCAAAATTATCCTCCATATATGATGGAATTATATAATAGAGTTATGTTTGAAGTATAATATTCTTATTTTTCCTATGTATTTATTTTTTTATGTTGGAATTCTATTTATTAAATCCATTTGTTTTACATGGATTTTGTTTTGGTGGAATGATGTTTAATGAAACCAATTTTATTTATTTGGTTATGTTGAATGATTTATTTTATTATGGTTGATGTAATAATGATTTCATTTTGAGATGTGTGGGACCTATATCTTCCTCCAATGCATTGGGTAAAGATTTATATCTCATGAGATTGACATCGATGTAATGGGATATTATCTCAATTTAGTAGTACATGGCTAGAACGAAGAGTGAACTCAATTCAGTAATGGACTTTGTCCGCTATGATAGTATTGGCAATGAGACTTTACTATTATAAATTGTTTTCTACGGTTATTTGAAATACATAAAATATCACATCTTATGTTATGACTTTTTTGGATTATGTTCAATGATTCTTATGATCTTTTATGATTTATCACATGGAACGATATGAATATTTTTCATATACAGGATGATATTTTTATATTTTATGTTCTTATATATTATGATTATGATATCATTGGTATCTCCCTTATCTACCCTTACTAAGACTTTGAGCTCACCCTGTCATAAGTTTCTTTTCGCCAGGTCATGAATAATTTTATTAAGGAAAAAATGGGTCTAGTTAGAAAAAATATGTGGGAGATAATGAATATGTATTATGAACCAGTGGTTTATGTTTCCATGTTTTAAAGAATTTATACCTATACAGTCCTGTAGTGTATTTGTTATATTTTATAATAAATATTCTTCAATTTTAATTAAATTACTATGTATTTAAATTATGATTCATTTTTATATGTTTGTATTTAAAATATTAATTTTACTTTGAAATTTATAAATTATAATAGTTTAAAAATTTTGATTTAAAATAGGTTTTCCATAAAAAGATGGTAAAACCACAATTATAAAAATTTTGTATTGTATGTGTAATATTGGTTTTGTTCTTATATTATGAATATATAATATATTAGATGATTGTTAAAAAATTTATTTATATATATAGTATATAAACTTATTATATAATCTATCTAAAGGTGTTAGAATTTATTTGTCTATCCCAAAAATTACTATATGGAGTTTTGATTAAATTTGTTGTTGTGTGTATTGAAAATTAATCGACAATATTAAATTTATTCTATATTTAATATGTGGTAAATTCTTGGGGTGAAATAGTAGTATTTTGTTCAATGACGAAACAAGATCTGAAGAGATAATTTTTTAATCGGTCATTTCCTAATTCACCCCAAACTCAGGGTAGTTGAGCTAGTTGGTCTAACAATCAGTAATTCATATTTATATGTCTCATGGTTTCCATTTCATTGAAATAGAGATCGTCATAATTTTTTCCACGTATGGAATAAAAAATATTCAAGGAATAATGAAACTTCCCAGAGTTCTAGTTACCTATAAATAGTTTCTAGATGATTATACTGTTCATAAATGTTTTTTGTCGTACACTTAAATGTGTGGAAAAATCATTGACTCACCTTCCCATGATTCAAGATTACCCATAATCATGCATCATAATTTCTAAGTCACCATTATATAATAATTAAAAAGTTTGTGTTACCATTATGTATGAATGCAATTACCGTTATTATAGATTTCCATAGGATTAAATTGAAATTTAAGATATTATGCTCAACACATAAGAGGATTAATAATATCACATAAAAGGCCCACATTTAATGATTTGTATGTTTACGCTCAGTGATTTAAATGATTATTCACAATTCTTGAAAGTCATAATCCCATGAGTCAATACATATTCTCAAAATAAATATGATACAAAGTCATATTAGGGATTCAAATGGTAATAAATGTTTTATGATGGTAGCATGAAAAGTATTATGATCAAGGGATTTTATAATTTTCTTGTACCAACTAAAGAATTCCAAACTTATTAAAATGAATCAGAATCTCCCAAAAACACAACCATCCACTTCTAAACTCTTCAAAAACAAATCCTTAAGATCTATTTTTTTCTCATATTGGGTTGAAAAAAAGACGAGTTCACTAAAAATTCCATGGGTACTTCTATCCTATATTGGTTTTTACCAATAAATATCTTAGTACCCTATTTTGGACATAATGAAACATTAATTATTATTTGAAGTAATTTATTTTGTAGTATAAAATAATTAATTATTAATTTAGTAATAAATTAATCATATATTTCATATCAATAATAAATTATACGTATGAAATTCAATGAGTATAATAATGCTCAGTTTTTTCTAGATAATTCTTGGTCATCGTCAAAATAAAATATAATTTCAAGGATATTACTATTTGGTTTTTGAGAATACTTGTAAATAAAAGACATATATTTTAAAATCTAACTAATTAGGTTTCAATTTGAATTAATTCTTTATTTTAAAATTAATTATTTCAATAAATCTTCAAGATTATTTTTGTAGAATATGTTTGAAAAATTAAAAACTTATGCTGGTGGAAAAACCATTTACTTCATAAGATTCCTTAAGATATATTTTGAATGTATAGTGAAGTAGTGAATATGACTGGTAAGTGATATGAGATTATTTAGAAGCGTGATCTAAATAATATCTTATTTGAGTATTCAGCAATCATTAAAATTTATTTTGGAGTATTTTCCAAATAAAAATGTAGTTATCCACATCACTATGATAGTATTTTTAAAAGGACTATTGATGATGAATCCAATAAGTATTACAAGTGTTTTGTAAAAATACCCAAGAAATTATTATCATATAAAGGTGTTAAAAATTAAAAATTTGATCACCATAATAATGAATGGATACCATATATAATATAATACAAATGAAATACACTCTTTTTGTAATGCCTCGACCCTAGTTACCCAGAGTTGGTGAATTATTACATAACATTGTCATGATCACAAAATATCAAGTCTCGAAAGACCGATTAGTTCAGTAGCCTTGGAAACACTAGATACATTCATAGTGTTTACATTACATCATAAAGTGAAAACTACTACAACAAAATCTTGTCTTAATATCCCCTCATACTATGCCTATAGGTCATTCATAAATTACTTCTTCACGTCCTGGGAAAAATAAATCATTGAAAGGGGTGAGCTCAGATGCTCAGTAAGGATAATAATATAGTGAAAACTTTCATAAATAAGCATAAAAATTTAAGGCAATGTATAACTAAAACAAAATCCATTTAAACTTGAACATCGACATAATTTGGAAATGATAAAATGAAATAATTCCATTTACTTATTCACATGGATATTCTACTAGTCAAATAATCACATGCAATATCAATAACCACTTTCATAATGACGAAATGCATAATGCCAGACCATCATAACCACATAGTCAAGGCCTCGTGCCAAGACTACAAATAATATTTTGTCAAGGCCTTATGTCGCGACACTAGTTTCTCTCATGAGACCTACCAATGCATCGAGGAGCTGTAGCGGGATCCACCCGTCACTTATTAAGTCCAATGCATTCCTCATATGAATAGGTTTAAACATAACATAAAAATTTGTATTAAAACTAGCATACAAAATGTGAATAATTTCTCCATAAACCATGAATGTTATAAAAATAACACATCCACAATCAAATATATCACAAAAACTTCAATACAATATGGAAGTTTTGTATCATAACAAATCAACTTCAAATAAGCTTAAAATCAATCAAAGGATGTCGACATAGATGAAATCAAAACTATTTGAGAGATATATCTCTTTTTTTTTTGAAATAATTTAAAAGTCACTTAATTATAAAATAAAAAATTTAATTTGAAAATATTCTTATAATCTTGTAAGGGAAGCTTTGACGATTTATAACTGCGTAAAATAGCCGCATCCGCCGTATAAGTTAAAAAAAAAGATTCTTACCTTAATTGTGTCGAAAAGGTTAAAAAGGAACTTGTTTGAAAAACGACGAAAAGATTCATTTATAAAATTCTTATAAAAAGTCAAACAAGGGTATAAATGAATTTAACCCATATTCTGTAAAAAATTAATAATTTTTCGAAATACATTTTTAAGAAACATGGATGTGGATGATAAAGAGGTCCCAGTAGATAATTACGTATAAAAAACCACGGATAATGAAGAGATTGTGAGATAAACCCTTACCTTGTAATTTTCCTTGGTTGATGGTAGGTCAACCTCCTATATAATGGTGAAATAATTGTAATTAAATTATACAAGAATCATATATATTAACATGATATCATATATGATCTTTTAACATTACTGCGTTAATAAAATCTTAGTATTATCGTCGTTTCGGATGTTAACTTACTCATTTTCTTTTATATGTTTTGTTACATAAGTCGTGTTTGTTATGGATAGGTTGTATCATATTCATATCCAGAATTATATTAAGTATTTAAACATTATTTTTTACCATCAAATGAAAATTATTCTTGAATGGATATGATGGGGAATGGATCTCATCGCGTTCATGGATACGGTAGTCCGTACTCATGTAAGAGCGACAATATAATTATTTTGATATTAAAATAATATACAATTGGATGGTATATCATATAGAAAGAATCATTATCATGTCATATTTATTATTTAATTGAATTATACATCATTATTATACCCATCTAAATAATAATATATTGAATAACAATTACACCACAATGTGGAGACGGTAGGTTGTACGTATGCATGTCTGGTGACATGTCATTCAAGGGATGGATAGAATAATGAATTTGTTTATTACATATTTATAATAACATCACAGTATATAGAATATAATGTAGTTATTATTTTAGAATGTAAATAACAAGGAAAGAAGATGTTGAAGAAGAAAGGAACTTTAAAGAGGTTGGTGAAGACATTACCTCTTCTTCATGTTCTTCCTTTTGATTTGATCAAAAGGGCTCCTTAGGTTGGATTTATGATCAAACTAAGGCCTCTAGGTTAAAGTGAGGGAAGTTGGGAGGATATTTGGGCCGAGTTTGGCCGATCCAAATGTCTTTGAAGGTGTGAATTAATGAGAAGGGGGAGTTCCCTTTTGTAAGAGGGGCGATGGGCTACTTTAGAAAAGCTAGAAATATTATTTTATAATAAATAAATATTCGGTTTCTAATGGATCAAAAGTTGATTATTTAAAGGTTAAGGTGGGGATAGGTCAAAAACAACTCAACCAATAGATTTTAGATAGGTTTGGGTCACATTATTAACCTTATATTTTAGTTTTAACTCTTAGTTAATTAGTTTGACACTTACCATGTCACATTGTATTTTTATATTATACAGTTAATAAACTTAATGTATACATACAAGAGACCCCAAAGTGGCCGATTAATGATACAAAAATCAGGATATAAGTCTTTTGGCCGAACCATTGATTTTTATGAATTAAATATCAATTAATAATAAAATATTTGTTTTAAAAACTCTTTTATGTCAATTTTGACTCTATTGGGTATTTTGTTTTTGATAAATTCATAACAATATTATTACTTAGAACCTAATTCATTTAATAAACTCTAACATGTCATATTAACCAATTAAATTCGTGGAATTCATTAAAAGGCTCAAATTATATTTATTTGGGTATTTATAAAATCAATTATTTTAATATTTCACTAATAAGGTAATTACAGCTTCATCATTGTGTCATAAATAAATTAAATTATTTAATGTCTAAAAATTATAACTAAAATATAATTATGTAGGAAATATTTTTATCTTTCCAATTGATATTTATAATCTAATTTATCTTATGTATAACCATATATAAAAAATTTTTAGTAATAAAACTTTGATTTTAACTCTTTTAACTCTTCTTTGAATTAAATAATAATAAATGCCCTAATCTAATCCAAGTGGAACTAAATGATAATATTTTATTCCTAAGGTTTTTTTTGGTCGAGATACATTTGTCCAATATAATTAGGACATGTGTTAGGGTAATATTAATATCATTTGTACCCTTAATTATCCTATTTACTTTTTACCGTAGTAAATAAAAGTAAAAAGTTACTATTCACCAAAAATTATTTTTATCCTATTGAACCACATTTTCCTCCTTGATATTAACTTTGTCTCTCGGATTTTCGAAATTCCACCCACAGAAGCAGTAAAATTAAGTATTATGTAAATTTTCAAATTCTCCTAGGAGTTGTGTAAAAGATGGTGAAAAGTTCAATAAAATTTTTATATATCTAAAATTATTCTAAACTAAGTCCAATGAATTACATTAAACTTAAAAAAGTATTATGAATATATTTTTTCCTTAATCAAATTTAAATAAAATAAATTATTATTTAAATAAAAATTTGTTTTTAAACAATAACTCAGTGTTTTTTTTACTATTCATCAAAAATTGAATGTTTTCAAAAAAATACCAAAAATTCACCCTAGGCTAATTTCAGTATTACAAATATAAATATGAAGTCCATTTTGAATGATAAAATTTATAAAATGTCAAAAAGTGGGTATTACTATTCATAACGGCTACTTTGATTGGTCGTTGTGTGTTAGAACTCGAAGTTCCGTACAACACACGCTACTCTATTATTCAAAGAGAAGTGTACCGTGGAAGCTTGGGGTGTTACATTCTCCCCCTTCAAATAATATCGTCCTCAAAATTTCTAGAATATTACTACATAAAAAGACTATGGTTATTCTTCATCATATGTTCCTCGGGTTCCCGCGTTGCCTCTTCCATATTATGTTTTCTCCATAGAACTTTTACCAGATGAGTCGTTCGGTTTATTAGCACTTTTTCTCTCGTATCAAGAATCCTGACGGGCTCTTCACAATAAGAGTGATCGTGTTCCTAGCCTAATTCATCAAAGGTGAGTATATGCGTTGGGTCAGGCATGTATTTTCTCGACAGTGATATGTGGAACACATCGGGAACTTTGGATAGATTTGGCGGCATTGCCAAACGGTCTGCTACATCCCCAATTCGTTCTAGAATTTCTAAAGGCCCGATGTACCTGGGACTCAATTTACCATTCTTACTGAAACGTATAATTCCCTTCCATGGAGAGACATTCATGAAAACATGATCTCCTACCTGAAATTCCAAATCCTTCCGTTGGTTATCGGCATAGCTCTTCTGCCTACTTTGAGATGCTTTGATGTGGTTTTGGATTACCTTTACCTTTTCCATCATTTCCTCCACCAGTTCTAGGCGTACAAGTTTTCTTTCACCAATGTCATCCCAACAGGTTGGTGTGCGACATCTCTTTCCGTATAATGCTTCATATGGTGCCATCCGATACTTTAATGGAATCTATTATTATAGCAAAATTCTCCCAGAGGTAAATATTGATCCCACGTACCCTGAAAGTAATGTGACCATGTTATCAACATATATTCTAAGGTTTTAATAGTTCGTTCTGATTGTCCATCAGTTTGAGGGTGGTGGGCAGTGCTCAAACGGAGTTTAGTATCCAAGGCCTTCTGAAGACTCTTCCAGAATCTTGAAGTAAAATGGGGATCACGATCTGAAACAATTGATAGGGGTACTCTATGAAGTCTCACAATTTCATTAATATATAGTCTTGCTAGATGTTCAAGTGGTAAATCCTCCCTTATAGCATGAAAATGTGCTGACTTGGTAAGATGATCAACAATGAACCATATTCCAGCATTCCTTCTAGGAGTCTTTGGTTGTCCCATGACAATGTCCATCGTGATATTGTCCCATTTCCACTCAGGTATGGGAAGAGGCTTCATGACTCCACCAGGTTGTTTCCTTCTAGTTTTCACTTGTTGACAAACCCTACATCCTGACACAAAATCAGAAATCTCCCTCTTTATGTTTTCCCACCAAAAATGTTCCTTCAAATTTCTATACATTTTGGTGCTCTCAGGGTGTATAGAGAAATTGGAACTATGAGCATCATCCAACAATTCTCTTCTTAGATCATGTATATTGGGAACACAAAGTCTCTTCCCAAACTTCAAAATTCCATCTTCATACACACAGTCACTCAATTTTCCATCATTCACATATTTAATCTTCCTTTGTAACTCTTCATCAACGGTCAGAGAACTCTTTATCATTTCTAGTAAATATGGTTTGGAAACCATTTGAAAAAGCATTTATGTTTCACCTTCCATGGTGATTCCCATATCCATCTTTACTAGATCCATGAAAATAGGGTCCCTTTCAATTCTCATCGCGTTCAAAACTCCATGATCCTTTCTACTCAAAGCATATTCCACCTTATTTTCCTTCCCCGGGTGGAAGTGTATCGTGCAATCATAATCCTTGATTCGTTCAAACAATATCCTTTTCCTCATATTGAGTTATTCCTATGGGAAAATATACTTCAAACTCTTTTAATCAGTATAAATCTCACATTTATCACCATAGAGATAATGTCTCTATATCTTTAAAGAAAAGATTATAGCAGCTAACTCAAGATCATGAGTAGAATAGTTTTTCTCGTGAGTTTTCAGCTGTCATGATGCATAAGGAATAACTATATCATTTCGTATAAGGACACAACCAAGTCCTTTCATTGATTGATGACTATAAATAATGATCCCATCATTCCCTGATGGTAGAGTCAATATAGGAGCATTGACTAATCTTCTTTTCAGTTCTTCAAGACATTCTTCACACTCTTTTGTCCAGACAAATTTAACCCCTTTACGTGTGAGATTCATTAATGGGTTAGCCAATCTGGCAAAATTCTGGACGAAATGACGATAATAACCTGCCAAACCAATAAAACTGCGTACTTCATTTATACTTGTCGGTTCTGGCCATTCTTGGATTTCCTTGGTCTTAAAAGGATCAATAGAAATTCCATCCTTAGAGACAATATGTCCAAGAAAAGAAATCTCATTAATACAGAATTCACACTTTCTAAACTTCCCATATAATTCATGTCTTCTCAGAGTCTTCAATATAATGCACAATTGATTTTTATGATCTTTGTAGCTTTTGGAGTATACCAAGATATCATCAATGAATACCAATAAAAAGTCATCAAGATATTCCTTGAAAACTCTGTTCATTAGATCCATGAATACAAAGGGTTCATTAGTTATCCCAAAAGGCATTACTGTAAACTCGTAATTCCCGTACCTTATTCGAAATGTTGTCTTCAGAATGTATTCATTCTTCACACACAACTGATGGTATCCTGATCAAAGGTCAATATTTGAAAAGTATTTAGCTCCATGAATTCGGTCAAATAAATCATCAATGAGAGGTAGGGGATACTTGTTCACTATTATTATATCATCGATCTCCCTGTAGTCGATACATAACCTCATAGATCCATCGCTCTTTTTAACAAAAAAGAACAGGGGCTCCCCATGGAGAAACAGTAGGGTGAATAAATCCCTTATTACCTAATTCCTCTAGTTGTTTCTTTAGTTAAACTAATTCTATAGTGTCCATTCTATAAGGGGTCGTCGATATAGGCCTTGATCCAGGAATTAAATCAATGGAAAAATCAATTTCTCTTCCTGGAGGATGTCCAGGAAAATATTCCTAAAACAAATCTACATATTCATTCATAATAGGTAAATCCTCTATTTGAACATTCCTTTCCTCACCCACAGACATTTCATTCTCTTCCTCCCCAATAATTGTATTTAGTTGAGATACTGGGGGAGGATCTAGAAAATAATTGTGTGATGATGATTCTGCTCTAAAGATAAGGTGTTCCTTATCATCATCATCAAAAATCGTAACCTCCTTGTTCTTATAATAAATCTTCGCATCATAGTCTAAAAGCCAATCCATACCGAGGATTATGTCAAACTCAATCATAGGTATGACAATGAAATCAGCGGATAAAGAACATTTATGTGCTCTAATTGGGACTGATTCACAAATTTTTTTGCAATGATACTTCCCTTTAGAGTTTAACTGAAAAATACATTGTTCAATCAAATTTGAAATATCTAATTTTTTTAGCTAACTGGGAAGATATGAAACAATGCGCTGATCCAGAATCAAATAATGCATTTTCTAAACTTGAGGAAACCATTAAATTACCTGCCACCACATCTTTCAAAGCTTCTACCTCATAAGTAGTGATAGTATAAGCTTGGCCTTGATCTCTTGGCCTTTTCTGAGGTAAGATCCCCTGACGCTTAGGAAATTCATTTGCATAATGTCCCATCTCCCTGCAATTATAGCACTGAACATCAGTAACTTCCTTCTTCCCTTTGAAATAACGAGCTTGGTGGCCTTTTTCACCACACTTTTAATAGAAACCCATTCCATTCAAGCAAGTACTGTAATGTTTCTTCCCACATTTATTACAGGATTGATATTCAACTTTTCCTTTCTTCCCTTTATTTCCATTTCCAGATTGATCAACAGATCTCTTCTTCACTTGATTTTCTTTAAAGTCATAAGACTTAGAGAATTCTTTTTCTGTCTTTATAGCACATGAGACAATGTCTTCATATAACGAGAAGGACTGTGAGACTAATGATCGACGAAGAAATGGTTTTATCCCAACAAAGAAACTATCAATCTTACTTCTTGGGTTATGTATATAATCTCCTACATTGCTAACCTTGTAAAGTTAGCCTCATTATTTGTGACATTCTCAGCCTCCTTTTTCCTCAAACTCAGAAATTGCCTTTAAATTTATGCTCGATGGTCACGAGGAAAGTATTTTTCTAAGAAAAGCTCTTTGAACTCCCTCCATTCCATATTTTATACTTCATCATCTTCCTTTGTGATTTGAATCAATGACCACCATTGATCAGCATATCCAGTGAGGTGGTAAACTGCCATGATAACTTTTTCCCTCTCACTACTCCCCAAGGCAAGGAATATTTTCTCCAGGGAACTTATCCATTTCTCATCTACTTATGGATTTGTACTCTCATTGAATGTTGGTTGTTGCTGCCTAATGAAGCGATATAACATTGATCATCCACACTGCGGATCAGGGTGCTCCATACGGGTAAGGTTATTATTCATAACCTGAGTGAGTTGTCCCAGTATGGTGATTAGCTGATCAGCACTAGTTGCATCACCAACTCCACAATAAATATCATGATTAGGAGGGAAATCCCTACATGGAGTGCGTGCATTGATACAGTATCCATTCCTTCCACTAGGTTCCATTTCTAAACAATGGCATAAACTAGATCAGTTTATGAATAAAAATACATAATTCAATACTTGTAAAACACTTAACATAAATTGAACAGTTTATGGATATAATCCATAAACTTAGAAAATGTAATCTTTGAGGATGTATATACTCATAAACCCTTCATAATTGTTCATAGAGAATATTAGAATTATTCTAAGCATATCCTCCAAGAGTGTCGTAACCAAGAGTGCAACAAGGCCCGTTGTCGTGCACCAGTTCTCGTTCGAGTCTAGATCAAAGCGGTGTTTTTGGGTTTTACCCCTAGGTACACCTATGCCAGAGCCGCCTCTACCTTCTCATATCAAAACAGGGATATATTTCTCAGAAAACTCACAAAATCTCTACAATACCAAAATAATAGGATGTTCTTCTACACTAATCTTCAAAGTTTATCTTAGGTCTACGTGCTCTAATCAGAGTTTATCTAAATCTAGTTTCCATGGTTTGTACTAAACTTCCTCTGATACCAACTGTAACGCCCCGACACCTGTTACCCAGAGTCTGTGCATTATTACATAACATTGGAATGATCACAAAAGATCAAGTCTCAAAAGACTGATAAGTTTAGTATCCTTGGAAACACGAGATACAATCATAAAGTTTACATTACATCATAAAGTGAAAATTACTAAAACAACATCTTGTCTTCATATCCCTTCATACTATCCTTGCAGGTCATTCATAATTTATTTCTTCACATCCTGGGGAAAATAAAACATTGAAAGGGGTGAGATCAGATGCTCAATAAGGATAACAATATAGCGGAAACTTTCATAAATAAGAATTAATATTTAAGGTAATGTATAACTAAAACCAAAGCCTTTTAAACTTGAACATCACCATAATATGGAAAAGATAAAATGAAATCATTCCATTTACTTATTCACATGGATATTCTACTAGTTGAATAATCACATGAAATATCAATAACCACTTTCATAATGATGGAATACATAATGCCAGACTATCATAACCACATAGTCAAGGCATTGTGCCAAGACTACAAATAAGATTTTGTCAAGGACTTGGACCAAGACACTATTTTGTCTCATGAGACCTACCAATGCATCGAGGAGCTGTATCGGGCTCCACCCATCACTTATTAAGTCCAATGCATTCCTCATATGAACAGGTTTAAACATAACATAAACATTCGTATTAAAACTATCATACGAAATGTCAATACTTTTTCCATAAACCATGAATGGTATAAAAATAACACATAAATAGTCAAACATATCACAAAAACTTCAATACAATATGGAAGTTTTGTATAATAACAAATCAACTTCAAATAAGCTTAAAATCTATCAAATGATGTTGACATAGATGAAATCAAAACTATTTAGGAGAAATATCTCTTTTTTTAATCATTTAAAAGTCACATAATTATAAAATAAAAAATTTACTTTGAAAATATTCTTATAATATTTTTAAGGGAAGATTTGACAATTTATAATAGCGTAAAATAGCCGCATTTTCGGTATAAGTTAAAAAAACATTCTTACCTTAATTCTGTCTAAAAGGTTAAGAAGGACCTTGTTTGGAAAACAATGGAAAGATTCATTTATAAACTTCTTGTAAAAAGTAAAACAAGTGTATAAATGACTTTAACCCATATTTTATATAATATTAAGAATTTTTTGAAATACATTTTTATTAAACATGGATGTGGATGATAAAGAGGTCCCAGTAGATAATTACGTATAAACAACCTCAGGTAATGAAGATATTGTGAGATAAACCCTTACCTTGTACTTTTCCATGGATGATGGTAGGTTAACCAGCTGTATAATGGTGAAATAATTTTTATTAAATTATTCAAGAATCATATATATTAATATGATATAATTTATGATCTTTTAACATTGTTTTGTTAATAAAATCTTAGTATTATCATCATTTCAGGTGTTAACTTACTTTTTTTCTTTTATATGTTTTGTTACAGAAGTCGTCTTTGTTATGGATAGTTGTATCATATTCATATCCAGAATTATATGAAGTCTGTAAAAATTATTTTTTACCATGAAATGAAAATTATTCTTGAATGGATATGATGGGGAATGAATCTCATCGCGTTCGTGGAGATGGTAGTCCGTACGTACGCACGAGCGACAATATCATTATTTTGATATTAAAATAATATATAATTGGATGGTGTATCATATAGATAGAATCATTATCATGTTATATTTATTATTTGCATGAATTATACATCATTATTATACCCATCTAAATAATAATATATTGAATAACAATTACACCACAACGTGGAGACGGTAGGCCGTACGTACGCACGTATGGTGACATGTCATTCAAGGGGTGGATAGAATAATGAATTTGTTTGTTCCATATTTATAATAGCATCACAGTATATAGAAGATACTCAATTTATTATTTTAGAATGGAAATAAAATGGAAAGAAGATGTCGAAGAAGAATGGAACTTTAAAGAGGGTGGAGAAGACGTTACCTCTTCTTCGGGTTCTTCCTTTTGATTTGATCGAAAGGGCTCATTAGGTTGGCTTTATGATCAAACTAATACCTCTAGGTTTAAGTGAGGGAAGTTTCGAGGATATTTTGGTAGAGTTTGGCCGAGGAAAATGGCTTTGAAGGTGTGAATTAATGAGAATGGTGAGTGCCCTTTTATAAGAGGGGTGAGGGGCTCTTTTGGAAAAGCTATAAATATTATTTTATAATAAATCAATATTCAGATTATAATGGCTCCAAAGTATGTAATTTATAGGTTAAGGTGGTTATAGGTCGAAAAAAACACAGAAAATAGATTTTAGAAAGGTTTGGATTACATTATTAACATTATCTTTTACTTTTAACTCTTAGTTAATTAGTTTGACACTTACCATGTCACTTTGTATTTTTATATTTTATAGTTAATAAAAATACTATATACATCCAAGAGACACCAAAGTGGTCTATTAATGATACAAAAATCATGATATAAGTCCTTTGGATGAACATTTTATTTTTATAAATTAAATTTCAATTAATAATATAATATTTGTTTTAGAAACTCTTTTATGTCAAATTTGACACTATTGGATATTTTGTATTTGATAAATTCATAAAAACATTATTACTTCGAATAAAATTCATTTAATCAATTATAATATGTCAAATTAACCGATGAAATTCGTGTAATTCAATAAAATTCTCAAATTATATTTATTTAGGTATTTATAATATCAATTATTTTAATATTTCACTAATAAGGTAATTACTGCATCATCGTTGTGTCATAAATAAATTAAATTATTTAATGTCTAAAAATTATAAATAAAATATCATTATTTATGAAATATTTTTATCTTTCTAATGAATATTTATTATCAAAATTACCTTCTGTATAACCCTATATTAAAAATGTTTTACTAATTAACCATTGATTTTTACTCTTTTAACTCTTATTTGAATTAAATAATAATAAATGTCCTAATCTAATCCAAGTGGACCTAAATGATAATATTGTATTCCTAAGGTTGTTTTTGGTCGAGATACACTTGTCCAATATAATTAGTACATGTGTTAGGGTAATATTAATATCAGTTTTTCCCTTAAATCCCCTATTTACTTTTTACCGTGGTAAATAAAAGTAAAAAGATACTATTCAACAAAAACTATTTTTATCTTATTCAACCAAATTTTACTCCTTTATATTAACTGTGTCACTCAGAATTTCTAAATTCCACTCACAGAAGCGGTAAAATTATGTTTTATGTAAATTTCCGAATTCTCCTAGGAGTTGGGTAAAAGACGGTGAAATGTTCTATAAAATTTTTATATATCTAAAATTATTCTAAAATAACTCCAATGAATTACATTAAACATATAAAGGTATTATGTATCTATTTTGACCTTAATTAAATTTAAATAATATAAATAATTATTTAAATGAAAATTCATTTTTAAACAATAACTCAGTGTTTTTTCACTATTCATCTAAAATTGAAAGTTTTGATAAAAATAAAAAAAATCCACCCTAGTATAATTTCAATATTCCGAATCTAAATATGAAGTCCATTTTGAATGATAAAATTTATAAAATTTCAAAAAGTTGGTATTACTATTCATAACGGCTACTTTGATTGGTCGCGGTGTGTTAGAACTCGAAGTTGCGTACGACACATGATACTGTATTATTCAAAGAGAAGCATACCGTGGAATCTTGGGGTGTTAAACTTATAAAGATTCATATTTTTAGAGGAATACTATTTATCATAGAATATATTAAAAAAAACATTTATGTTGAAAAAAAGTTCAACATCATTAATTATACCAATGGTTTGATAGGATATTATATAAATCACTAACATGGTGTATTATAATACAAAAAATGACAATATTTCTTCAATAGGGTACACATATCCAATTTATATTGATGATGCAAGTCAATCCACAATCAGTTCAAGACTCAAGATGCTCAAGCATTGTTATAAGAATTTAAACTCCATATGACATAGTGGGAGTGGTTTTTCAACAAACACATACTATTTTGAAAAGGAAAAGTGAAGGGAAATATTTTTATATTCAAAAATTTTGTCGATATATTATTCAATAAGAATAGTGTAAACTTATTCTATAATGATGAGGTTAATGGAAACATGTTAAAAATTAAATGTTTAGTTAAATGTAAAAATATACTCTTGTATCGAATCCATGTGTTGAATTTTTTTAATTCATCTAGAATATGTAAATCATATTTCCTGGGTATTCAAGAATAAAATTTCCATTGGCATTAATGCAATTAAATTTTAAGAATGATTCGATTCTAATATTTATAATCAATGTGAGGGTATAAAATATGAAAAACCCATTTCACTAGGCACAATGATTAAATTAATAATTATTATTTTTAATGTAACAGAATTCTATGATTATGATATTTAGAAGATTTATGTGAAGAATAAATTATTTAAAGTGATTCTAATTAAAGATATCTCTATGACACAACCATAATGGGTTTTCATTCCATTATATTCCTATAATGTTTTTTAATATTAATAGATCTATTTATAGATTAATGAAATCATCAAGAACAAGAAATGTTCATTTTGATGAATTAATAAGAGATTTTTAATTTATAATAAATTAAAATTTTCATTATTTCTATAATAGGTTGATCAGAATGCATAATTATCAATTAAAATATGTTGACGATATATATAAAATAGATATTAGTCTTATAGTTAATTATGGATTAGCTGAAAATTTATTTCTCAAATGAATTACATAAATTACTATCCCATGTTTTAGGGAAAATTATATTCTTAGATGGATATATTAGGAAACATTCACCAATACACTATATATATAAATATTAAAATTTTATTGAAATATAGAATATAAAATTAGTTTTAAGAAAATTATGAAAGATATTATATTGCATAAAATATCTTTAATGTCATGTTAAAAAATTAATTATTAAATTAATATTATGAATAGAAATTCTTATCCTTATGAAATGTGATCTATAATATATGTTTTGACATTAAATGAGAGTTATTATTAAATTTACATATATAATGGAGGAAAATATTAAGAAACTAGAGGAACCACACTTGAGGTTAGATATAACTATCCAACTATAATTGAGAAAGTAGAAAAGATAAGTTCCTAGTAGTTGAGAAAACTGGGAATACTAGTTATCATTTTAATAAAATGATTCTAATGTATTATAATAATATATGTTTTGATAATCTTAAGACTATGGTAATAAACACGATTCCCAATTACTAAAAGAAAACATAAGGTATATAATCATGGATATAACCACTTGGGAGTATTAATGAAAGAGGTGAAGCATTAGTAAAAAGAGTATCTAGGTATGAAAATTTTGATTTCCCATTGTATAAATCCATATCTCATCTACAGAATTAAAATAATATAGGGTCTAGCAGATTTAGAGATGTTAGAAATTGGATCGAGTATAAGTGGGTGTCTTTTGGAAGTAGTACCATAGAACGAAATGGCTGTGTACTTTTTTTCCATAATAAAAGTAAATATATTCTCATATAGTTATTTTTATTCTATATAAAATTAATTCCATCATGTCCGTATAATATTGTTTTCATTGACAGAATATAGCAATTCTTCATTATAAAGGATACTTAGGGTCTCCGTAATGATAATCATAAAATATGACCTACATTCAATACAACATAAATGTAATGAAATATATATGATTATTTACAATCAAGTGTTATAGGATTATATGACATTGGGAATTATTCTCATGAGGTTCTCAAAGGGAGATATCCAAGAAATGATGTTATGACGACTAATCCAACAATATCCATTTCATATGTTTTATGTGTCACTCGACACTCTTATCTATGAATGTTTATATTGCTCCTTAGATTTTGATTATTAGTATGATGTATCATGAATCATTTAATTTAATTTATATATGTACACTATAATGAAATATTATATGGGTGAGGATGCATATATTTCATGGGTTATAAGTGATATGATATTAATTGAATTAGTGATGAATTGATTTTTAATATTCATATTAATTAAAGTAGATATCACTGGCCATTTAATTGATTTTTTTTAAATTCAAAGACATGGTTAGTTTGGATGAGTTAATTTTGGAATTTCAACGAAAGACTGATCAATCATATGTGATTATGACATGATAATGCATCAATTTTGATGGTATATTAGTCAATTAATGGAATATATTACATACTAGTTTTCATTTGGGGGATTTTGGAGTTACTACATGAAATTCATTCTCAGTAGGTACCTTATGGTATTTCTAGACATTGGTTATGGAATTTAGATAATTTCACCTATTACCATATAAAAATGGTCCTAGAGGGTGAAACATTAAGTGTATCCATAATATCATTAAATTTGGTTTTTATAAAATTAATATTAAATTAATTCCAAACTTATGGAATATTGTATATTTAATAAATATTTATGGTGTCAATTGAGACTAGAGACAATTATGTTTAAAATATGTGTGTTGGATTTTATAAATTTTTTATTTTATTCATTAGTTAATAAATAAATATATATTCCATCACCTGTAAAGTGAATAAATTATAATACATATTAATACATGTTATGTGAATAAAAAATAATTTCTTATTCATATGTGTGGTAAATGTAATATTTTATGGGAGGATATGAATCTATTTTAATGATATTTTTGAAATGGTAAATTTTGTTTAATATCATTTACATTAATATTTATTTATTTATGAAATAAACTAATTTTAGAATAAAAACATGTCCTGTGATATAGTGATTTTTTCCATAGTGAAGAAATGAAATAAATATTTAGATAAGGTTTTTTCTTTGATTATCATTATTTAACCCTGTGTGTTTAATTCATAATATATCATTATTTATTATTTGGTGGGTTCATATAATGGATGTACATTCTTATATTTCTATCAACAACTATAGATAGAATCATTCCTTCCTCTAAAATGCAAAATGAGAAGAGGAAATATTAGTGTAATTGGTGTGGAATGACATGAAGCCATGTACTCTTCTATTCGATCACTCGAAGTATTCATATTTGAGTTTTTTGATTCATAGAACATGTCGGGATATGTATATATGAATCAACACATTTATCTTCCACCATAATGAATTATTTATAGTAGTGTAAAAAATATCATCCAATATATTTGGAAGAATTATAAATTTGGATATTTATATTAATTATAAATTATAAGTTTATGACCCTCTATATAGATTTAAATTCTTTTTTATTATGTTTATTTTATATTACCCATTGATATTAATGAAAAAGTAAAATTGGGAATTGGCCAAAAATTTTTGTTTCATCTTGGAACCTTGAAATGATAGTGTTTAAAGTGACTATATAAGGGAAATGATGAAGATAAGGGAATAAAAATAGGAATTAATTCATCTTTTTTTTATTTTTATTTGAATATTATAATGAGTTATTATATGTTATAATTATAATAAATATATTTATAAATATTTATAGTATTAAATAAATAAAATAAATTTATTAAGGCTAGGATTCCGGAACATTGATCCTGCTACTGGGATAGTTGCCTCCTAAGATATGGACATTGAAATTTTTATATGAAAAAACCATTAAAATTTAGTAATTAATATTATAAGAATAAATTTAGGAATTTTTTTACAAATGAATAAATCTTGGGATTAGATTACAATGGATGGTGAAAATGGTTTTTTATATATTGAATGTTTTGCTTTTTTAAATTATTTTTGAAATTAATCCAATATTTAATTCTTTTACTAATTTAAATAATATTCATTATATTTGGGTTTATCATATAGAATTTTATATAATGGAAGATGTATTTTGGAAATACACATCACATTGTAAAATTTATTAAAATTTATTATTCAACTCTATATTTTACAATTTAAAAAATTTCAAAATTATCAACCATTCAAAATTTCAAAATCATAATTCCAAAAATGAAATTTATTTTGTGGGGAATGAAATTATTTTCATTAAAAAATAGTTATAAAATAAAAATCTACATTTGTAAAAAATTAAACACCCTTAACATGGGATATTATAATATTTGAAATATAAACATCTATATGAAGTGTACATAAACATTCCATATAATTTATTGAGTCATAATCTTTATATATAATAAATATATTATTTTAATTTTTTATTTTGTATTTGAAGTCATATATTGATTAATTTAATGATTTCATGATAATCAAATAATTGTTACCATATCCCATTTCCTATGATCTTGTAACTGCTAAGTTACACTTACAAATAATTATAAATTCTCTCTAATACATTTCTATATCATAGTTCCCATTTTATTAGTTTTATCATGGTGTTTTCATTTTATTATAATATATATATATATATATATATATATTAGATTTTGTTTTTAAAATTCCTCATGTTTTAATACTTACATGTTTTTAGTTAATGATATCCCAGAAAAATATTTCCAAAAGATATACATGGTGTTTCTTCAAAGCTGTTATCAACATTAACTTTTACAATTTATAATTAATACATATAAATATATATTGAATTAATTTTTTCCCATTAACCAATATTGGCACACCTTGTTTTTTTTCATGTCATGGTTTTGATACAGTTAATTGAAAATTATGTTCCTTTTCAAGGGTGTTTAGTGAGATTAATTTTGAGTTTTGATTGTATATATATGTCTAATCACCATAATAAGGGTTCCCCATTGTTTGTTTAAGAGTTTTTGGAGAGAGGGTGGTTACTTCTGGATTTAGGCCAACCGTGAGCCCATTTCATGTTTTAAAAATAAAATTAGAATCTTTAATAACTACTTTGTTTTTACACATTTTTCACCAATTCAACTTCATAACTTTCCTACACTCATATATTTAAATCAAAAAATCCTTTTGAACCCTTTACTAATTAAAAATTAGGGTGAATCAGGGTTACTTATTTAGGTATTGGGCCAGCCCCTGGGCCCATTTATAGTTAAAAAAAAGAATTTTTTTCTTTTATATCTAATTACATTGTTAATATTTTTCTGTGATTCCACCTCCCAATAGAAGAAAATATCCCTATACTCACCCCCATTATCGATTTTCCCCCTTTGGAGCTCAGATTAGTCGCGAATTAGGGAATCATTCTCAATGTCTCTCAAATCATCCAGAATTAAGAAGGTAAATTGTCTCATTTATAAATCATTCAATTCATACTACTTTTGCCAAATATTTCTTTCCCTAGTTCTTCCATAGCATAGGAGACTCTACAAGAAGTTTACTACCATTAATTGTTCTCTATTAGTGCACATATAATGGAATACGATAAGTTTTCTAGTTGAAAGGTTGAGATTCCTTCTCCTTTATCCTCCCTTTTCTTACTCCTTTCATTATTTCATGGTTTTATAATATACAATAGTAATGATATACCTAGGGTTCTATTATCCCATTATTTTTTAATGAATTTTGGTTCGTTTGGGGCTGGTAATCACTATTTTAGGGTTTTTAAACCCTCTGATGGTGATTTTGAGTGTGCGTTTCCATTATGCCAAGGATTCGAGGTAGGATATCCCTTGAAGTAGCCTTTATCATTTATGTTTCATCAATACCATAATTTTATAACCTTATTTATATTATTTGTGTTGCTATGAGACCTTGGTTATTATGGGTTTGTGTGCATATTATGTTTTATCACTTATTTTGTTAAAAATATAGTAGTTTTGGAATAAATGTGCACTTCTCTTGTTTGACTACTAATTACATGATATTTCACACTTGGTTTAAGGTATTTGGAATACGTTTCAGTATCTTTAATAACATTAAGTCATAAAAATGGTATTTTATCCCTTTTTATGTTCTTAACATAAGTTGTTTTGTTAAAGAGTGCATGCTATGTGTTTGGTAAATTGCCCAGTTGGATTTTAGGTGACTAGTGATATTTAAAATGATTTGTTTGGATTTATAAATACATTGGAAGAATTTAAAAAAATTATTTTTGGATGCTTTTATGGATTTAATATTTGGATTTGGTTTAACAAACAAATGGCTTTTGGTTTACAACATGTTTTGGCCCGAGTTGTCAGAAAATGACCCGTTTCACATTCTAATGTAGTTAGTTGTGTTTTGAATATGTAACCTGAGTGTTTAAGTGATTTATGAATGTGGTTTGAAGCTGTAAATGGTGTCTATACACCTCATTATTAAAATTTAAATTCATAACTTTGTCAAATGTTTGTTTTGAGAAAACTTTTAAAGGCCTGGTTGGCCTTTTCGTAAAAATGAAGAATGAGTGTTTTACTTATATATACCATATTATGTCATTTGGGATTGTTTTTATAGTCCATGAAATGATTATTTAAATTTTTTTTACGGATTCCAAATATGTTTTTGTATGGTATTGATGTGTTTTTATAATTAAAAGAGTTTTTTTGAAAGAGTTTTATGTGTAAAGCCTCAATACACTCCATGTAATTGTTTTACGAAAATATTTAGTGGTTTATTGATTCTTGAAAGAAATGTGAAAAACCTTTGTGGTATTCTTGTGTTTTTATGGTTTTGGAATGGAATTTGGATTTGAAATGTGTATTTTATAAAAAAATTTACTTGATTGAGCACAAAAGGGAGTCCTGAGTATCTTGGTGGGCAGACGTGTACTAAAATTCTTGTGATTCCGTGGGGTTTGGCCCTTGTTTCACATAGCAAGTCTGAAGATGAAAACAATAAATACAATATTATGATAATGATGTTGGGGGACCAATAAGTTATGGATATTATCCATACTAGTGGCTTATGTGAATGAGAATAGATATTTATTATAGTCACTTTCATCGAGATATAAGGTACCTATGCCTCAAAACTAAATAGTGCCTACTGGTGTTTCTATGACTTGTGCTCATTGGCTATTTTGTACTCACCATCAGAAAATGGTGTGTTTGGTAGGTAATTTATAAATCATGTTTTATTAATTTAAAACTATAATTTTTTAATGAAACCCTCTTGAAAACTATCTTCATTTTGAAGTTTCACCTCTTTGAAAAATTGTTACTAGCATTCTTGTTTATAAAACATGAAAGTTTTAGTCTGATAATTATTATAGCATGAACTCTTATTTTAAAAATATACATTTATATCTTGTATTTATAACTTGAAATTGATATTTTTTATTTAAAAGGAAGTTCATTGGGAATAGAATACCGGGCTAACCAACTGAGTTTTAATACTCACACCTATAGTCTTCTTCTGTTTTTATCCCCTGTGCAGGTTTCAGATTGAGTGTGATAACCTTGGGTGAAGTGTGATCATTTTTTAGAGAGTGACCATCAGGGTCACATGGAGATGGGGTTTTATGATGTTTTTTCAGTTGAGTTTTTGGTTTAGTTGTACTATCAGTTTCTTGTACAAATAATGTTCAGTTCAATTTTTATATAAATGTATATTGGGCTGCCCATTTCTTTCCACTATTTCTATGACGGTTTATATGTGGGAGTAAGTGTACCAATTATTACTCTATTTATTACCTAGGTGCTTGTCACCATCCTAGTAGGATTGGTAATGCCTCTTGGGACATGTCACAGGCTGGGCTGGGTGACCGGTTTAGGGTCAACTTGGGATGGTTAGTGACAAAATGGTTTCAAAGGAGGTCGGATCATAGTAGAACTTTCTTTTTAGATCACCCATGTTATTTAAGGGATTTCAAGGTATAAGGATTAGTATTGTTGGGAATTTATGGGTAAGTCTGGGATGAGCATCACAGAATCATTCTCATTCTAATCCTCAGGTTTCTATGGGATGTATGATTTTATTAGTGTATTTTGTACTTGTTGATTGTTTGGTGGTGGGATATGACAAGGAGAATCTAACTAATGGAATACGTGATCTCACAGGGCCTAGAAATCCATGTGTAGTGGGGGAATGGTCCTAATAAGTCTCTCTATGTTGGTGTTGTATTTTACATATGGCCGCCAACCATATGGTGAAGTCACCCACCGACACTATTACCATTTTGTGGGATTCTTGCACCTTTATTGAATTATTAACATTTGTTTTGAAAATCCTTGTGTGAGAATTATGGAAATGGGTTTTAAAGTAAGGTGTGGATTTGGAAAAGTGAAAAAGGGGGTTTCAAAAATTATATATAAGAATGGTTTTGGAACGATTTTTTGTTTGTGATAAAAAAATTAAGAGGAAGTGGAAATGATTTAACGGGATCAGATTATCCATAATCTAAAATTGTGGTTTGTTAGAATAAGATTTTTTGAATGTGTGAATCATTTTAAGGTGATTATTAATAATTGTTTTAAATGTGGTGTTTTTGGATGTTAAAAAGTCATTAAATCTGATGAATTGGTTTTGGAATTTTGGTTTTTGAGCGGCTGGTGTTTTTTAGAAAGGGGTATTGGCCGTTATATTTGTCAGATTATGAAAAGAGACCGTGCTAATATTTTTTTAAAGGGAAAGGGATATTTGGAATAGAATGGTTGTTTTCGGATGTTCTATTAAATTAAATTTATTTTTATAATAAAATGATTCTTTATGAAGCGTGGCATGTCTTGTGAAATATGAAAATAGTTTTTGATTTGGTAGTTAATGTGACTTTGGAAGGGTCACGATTATTTTTGTAATGATGATGTTTTGTTTTGGCATTCGGTGTTTTCATGGGTTCTCACATGCAATGTTTTGTGGATATATGGATGAATGGCCAGTATGGCATGGTATTTGAGTGCCCGGGGTGGTACATAAATGTTCATTCAAGTGAGACTTCATGAAACACCATTGGTGAATGTGAAAATCCACCAAGATAGTTTATTTTTTTCAAAAGTGTTTTTAGATGAAAAATTGTGGTGTTTGTTTTGAATTAACAGTAATGTGGATGGTTTATCCTATGTATTAGAACTGTTTTCTATTCAGTATGCTTCATTATGATGTATATGTTATACTATTTTTTCATCATAAGATGAGATCTTGTTGGTGGCTCAGTTGTGGGGTAATGTTTAGTGGGTTTCTAAAGATGTGTTGGATGTTGTGATGGGTCCACGGATGGTTCTCCATTGGTAAGAATTCTAGTTTATCTACCTAAGTATTTGTTTCAAATCTTAAATCCACATATTATAGTAATACTTTATCTTGTTTGTTGAAATAGAGAGATGTTTAGAGTGAGAGAAAATAGTGTTTGGAATCTCTTTGTTGTTGTTTCGATAAAAATGTGTGGTTGAGGAAGAGAGTTTTATGGTGTATCTTGATCTTTTTTCTCTTACTGGGAGTGTTATGTGGTACTGTGTCGAACTAAGGGATGGAATAAAAATTGGTTATTATCAAATCCTGGATGCGAGGCAAGAGATGCTTCATTCATCAGATCTCCAGCCATAGGTTTCGAAGTGAAGCAAGCGTGTAGTAAGGAGTTATAGGATTGTGGGTAATATTTGTAAGATCATACCTATACTATTTAATTGAGGCATTTATATTGTTTCCTATTGGGTTTCAATGACCTAATAACTACGTCCCCTTCCATCCCATCCTTAATTGGTGGGTGTTTGGATCAGTGCAGAGAGTGTTGGCCCAGTTATTTCCACCTCCATTCGAGGGTGGGTGGATTAAATGTTCATGTTGTTTTCCTCTCAACATGGGATTTTAGGTTGTTGTGGGAGATTTTTGGTGGTCGTTTTAAGGTGATTCCCAATTCTAGTTCATTTTTAATTCTTTTTTTGTTCATTTCTTGTTGACCTGTAATGGTGGGGAGACCCACTGTAGGTCTCGAAGATATTTCCATTAGGATTTATCGGATGGTAGTTGTGATTTAATGGTGGGGATCCCATTCCAGCCACCACCCTAATTCATTTTATTTTGTGAGTGAAATATGGTTTTCGGTTATATTTGTGTTCAATTGGAGAAGGCCCAACAATTTAGTTCTTATCTTGGTTGTGGAGGTGGTGGCTTGATCATTCGGTTGATTCTTCGGAAGTGGTTATGGGTTGGTGTTTTGTTTGGGAAAGTGTATTAAGTTACATTGTTGGTGAATGATATTTCCTTATATTTAGAGACTGGATTGTGTTTATAAGGAATCCTTAGGTGTTCTTATATTATTTGAAAATCATTATGGATTTCCGGGGGTAACAAGATTTAATGGTGGGGAAAATTGTCACACCTGGTTGTTTTTTCTTTTCATGTCATGGTTTTGATCCGATTAATTGAAAATTACGATTCTATTCATGGGTGCTAGGTGAGATTAATTTTGAGTCTTTAACATCCATATATGGATAATCACCCTAACTAGGGTTACCGATTTCTTTTTTAGGAGCTTTTGGAGAGAGGGTGGTTACTTCATGATTTGGGCCAACCGTGAGCCCATTTCCAATTTTAAAAAACAAATTTTTTTTATAAATCCTTTGTTTTTAAACATTTTTCACCAATTACACTTCATACATTTCCTACACTGATATATTAAAACCACCATATCCTTTTGCTCCCCTTGATAATTCATAATCATGGTGAATTGGGTTTACTTATTTAGGTATTGGGCCCTCCCATGGGCCCATTTCCAAATTTAAAAAAATAAATAGTTTCTTTTATATATAATTCCATTTTTAATATTTTTAGGTGATTCCACCTCAAAATAAAATCCAATATCACTATCCACATCTCTAGGATCTATTTTCCCTCTTTGAATTTCAAATTAGTCACAGATTGGGGAAACATTGTCAATGTCTCTCAAATCATCCATAATTGAGAAGGTAAATTTTCTCATTCATAAATAATTTAATTCGTAGTCATTTTGCCAAAATATTTCTTTAACTAGTTCTTCCACACATTAGGATCATCTCCCAGATGCCTCAATCCATTCCCTTGCCTCTAAGGCTGTAGATCTAATGGAATACAAATATTTTTCTAGTTAAAAGGTGATAATCCTTCTCCATTATCCTCCCTCTTCATCCTCATTTCATTATTTCTTGGTTTTATAATCTCTCATAGTAATGATCAACCAAGGGTTCTATTATCCCATGATTGTTTATGGAGTTTTGGTTCGTTTGGGGCAGGTTGTCATAGTTTTAGTGTTTGTAAACCCTAGGACGATGATTTTGAGTGTGCGTTTCCATTACGTCAGGGATTTGAGTTATGATATCCCTCGCACTTGCCTTTATCATTTAAATTTCATCATTATTATAATGTTATAACATTATTTATTGGATATTTTCTACTATGAAACCTTAGTTTTAATGGTTTTGTGTGAAAATTATGTTTTATGACTAATCATGTAAAAAATATAGTTTTTTTATAAATGTGATCTCCTCTTATTTGATAAATTATTCCCTGAGATTTCTCTCTTTGTTTATGGTATTTTGAATAGGTTTCAGCAGATTGAATAATTTTATAGCATCGAAAGGTTAATTTATCACTTTTTATGTTCTTAACACAAGTTATTTTGTTAAATAGTGTGTTCCATGTGTTTGGTAAATTGCTCGGTTGGCTTTTATGTGTCTAGTGCAATTTAAAATGATTTGTTTGGATTTATAAATACATTTGCAGCATGTAAAAAAATTATTTCGGATCCTTTTATTTCTTTCCAATTTCTATATGGTTTCACAAACAAATGGTTTTGGTTTACAAAATGTTTTGGACCGAGTTTCCAGAAAATGGTCCGTTTCACATTATTATGAAAATGGTTGTGTTTTCAATATGTAACCTGGGTGTTTTAATGGATTTATGAATGTGGTTTGATGCTGAAAATGGTTTTTATACACCTCTTTAATAAAATTTAAATACATAACTTTTTCAAATGTTAGTTTTGAGAAAAAAATTAACGGCCCAGTTGGCCTTTCCTAAAAATGAAGAATGAGTGTTTTACTTGTATATAATATATTGTGTCAATCGGGATTGTTTTATAGTCCATGAAATGATTTTATTAAATGTTTATAGGGCTGCCAAATATGGTTTGGTATGGTTTTGATGTTTTTTTATAAATGAAATAGTGTTTTTGAAATAGTTTTATGTGCAAAGCCTTAATACACTCCTTGAAATTGTTTTACGAAAAAATTTAGTGGATTATTTATTTGTGGAAGAAATGTGAAGAATTTATGTGGGATGATTGTGTTTTTATGGTTTGAGAATGAAATTTGGATGTGAATTCCTAATTTGATAATATGTCTAACTTTATTGAGCCCTAAAGGGAATCTTGAGTATCTTGGTGGGAGTACATGTACTAGTATGCTAGTGATTCCTTGGGGTTTGGCCCCTGTTTCATGAAGCAAATTTGATGATGACAACACTAACTAAACTATGATGATGATGATGTTGGGGGACCATTTAGTTATGGTTATTGCCCCTACTATTTTCTCGTGTTCACGAGAATGAATATTTATTATGGTTACATTCACCGAGATATGAGGTACATGGGGCTGAAAACTAACTAGTGTCTAGGGGTGTTCCTATGACTTGTGTTCATTGGATATTTTGTACTCACTATAGGCATACGGTGTGTTTGGTTGGTAAATTACAAAGCTCGTGTGATTTATTTAAAATTGTAAATTATTTCAAGAAGCCCTCTTGAATACTATTTTTATTTCGATATTGCACCTTTTTGAAAAAATGTTACTAGCGTTCTTGTTTATAAAACATGCAAGTTTTTGTCTGATAATTATTATAGCACAGAACCTCATTAGAATAACATAATTTAATTTCTTGTATTTTAAAAATTAAATTGATGTTTCATTTATTTTAAAGGAAGTTTATTGGGAATAAAATATCGGGATAAGCTATTGAGTTTTAATACTCACTCCTATAGACTTCTTCTGTTTCTAGCCCTTGTGCAGGTTTCAGATTGAGTTCAATTGCCTTGGGTGAAGTGTGATCATTTTGTTAGAGAGTGACCAAAGGGGTCACATAGAGTAAGTTGGTTATCGGGTTTGGTTAGTTGAGTTGTAATTTCAGTTTATTGTACAAATAATCTTCAGTTAAATTTTTATATAAATGTATATTGGGTTATCCATTTCATTCTGTTGTTTGTTTGATTGTTTATATATGGTAGAAATTATTCCTTTTTTGTACTCTATTGATGCCCTTAGTGCATGTCGCCATCCTAGGAGGATTAGGAACACCTCTCGGGACTTGTCACCAGCTGGCCTAGGTGACCGGTTCAAGGTCGACTCGGGATGGTTGGTGTCAAATATGATACAGGTTTTCATAATTTTGTGGGTATAATGGTATTATTTATTTGGTTATTTTAGGGAATTATTCTATAACTATTTTATTCCTTTGATAAATAATAATTTAATTTCATTTGTATATGAAATTCATTAACATGGAACATTTAAAATTCCCTATAAAAAATCCAAATCTTTGTTCAACAATTATGATAATGATACAAAACAATAACAAAAAATATTAATGAATTGATAATAAAAACAAACATTCCCTAATAATAAATTTACTTGTCATAAAAATATGGGGTATTTTTTGGAAAAAATGGAATCACAAATTGACTTTTTCACATGGATATTGTTCTTTAGAACTACATTAAACAATATTATTCCATTGTACTGAATAGAAATTTATATAATTTCCAATGATATTTTTTTCAATGTTTTAATTTATGAAAGAGTGAATAATTGAAAAAAACATAATAATATAGGATCCACAAACCATGAAATATTCTATGTGAACCTCCATGAAATAACTTAAGAAATTTGAGAAAATAACATCCCAAATACTAAAATTACATAGATAATTTAACCTAATATATAAAATATTCCTATAATATGATGTATTATATGTGTATATAAATATATCGTTCTCCAGATATTATTGTGCTATATGAATATAGTAATTTGTATTTAATTTATAAAAGAACCAATAATGATATATAATCAAAGAAAAATAAAAGATGTGGTCAATAAATTCTATAGAAAAATTATCCTATCAAATTATATTTAAAACATCTAATATCATATGTAGAATATTTGACTATTTTCCACTCAACTAGTTTAAATTCATTATTTTCTATATCAATCCAAATAATTGTATTTTTTAATGTATAACGATTATATTGAAAACACATTTAAAATAGATAGTGGGATAAATGAGAACGATATATCTATTCATTAAAGGTATATCTGAACTAGTGATATGGATATATCACAAAATGTGATATATTGATGTGGAATATTGTAACGCCCCGACCCCAGTTACCCAGAGTCAGTGAATTATTGCTTAACATTGTCATGATCACAAAAGATCAAGTCTTGAAAGACCAATTAGTTTAGTAGCCTTAGAAACACTAGATACATTAATAAATGTTACATTATATCATAATGTGAAAAACTAAAATAACATTGTCTCCATAGTCCACACTCATATCTCCTTCCAACTATACCTACAGGTCATTCATAAAATACTTCTTCACATCCTGGAAAAATAAAATCATTGAAAGGGGTGAGCTCAGATGCTCCGTAAGGATAACAATATAGAAAAAGCTTTCATAAATAAACATAAACAGTTAAGATAATGAATAACTAAAACAAAATCCTTTTAAACTTGAACATCAACATAATATAGAAAATGTAAAATGAGATAATGCCATTTACATATTCATATGGATATTCTACTAGTCGAATAACCACATGAAATATCAATAACCACTTTCATAATGATGGAATGCATAATTCCAGACTATCATAACCACATAGCCAAGGCCTCTTTCCAAGACTACAAATAATATTTTGTCAAGGCCTCGTGCCAAGACACTAGTTTGTCTCATGAGATCTGTCGATGCATCGAGGTGCTATAGTGGGCTCCACCCATCACTTATTAAGTCCAATGCATTCCTCATATGAATAGGTTTAAACATATCATAAACCATAGCATAATCATATCACATAAAACATGCATAAAGGAAACATAAAATTTTTCCACATTTCATTCATAAGATATCAATACAACATATTGATATAATAAAAACACATTAAAAACCATTTTCAATACCAAAATAAAAGAAAATTAAAACATTGTATTTATTTTTCATTTATTTTGGTATTGAAAATGGTTTTGAAAATGTTTTTTATTATATCAATGTGTTGTATTGATATCTTGTGAATGAAATGTGAAAATATTATGTTTCCTTTATGAATGTTTTATGTGATACGATTATGTTATGGTTTATGATATGTTTGAACCTATTCATATGAAAAATGCATTAGACTTAATAAGTAACGGGTGGTGCCCTCTATAGATCCTTGATGCATCGACAGGTCTCATGAGACAAACTAGTATCTTCACACGATGCGTTGACAAAATATTATTTGTAGTCTTGGCACGAGGCCTTGGCTACGTGGTTATGATAGTCTGGAATTATGCATTCCATCATTATAAAAGTGGTTATTGATATTTCATGTGGTTATTCGACCAGTAGAATATCCATGTGAATAAGTAAATGGCATTATCTCATTTTACATTTGCCATATTATGTTTATGTTCAAGTTTAAAAGGATTTTTCTTTAGTTATACATTATCTTAAATGTTTATGTTTATTTATGAAAGCTTCTGCTATATTGTTATCCTTAATGAGCATCTGAGCTCACCCCTTTTAATGTCTTAATTTTTCCAGGATGTGAAGAAGTATTTTATGAATGACCTTCAGGGATAGTCGGAAGGGGATATGGGTGTGGACTATGGAGACCATGTTATTTTAGTTTTTCACTTTATGATATAATGTAACGTTTATAAATGTATCTAGTGTTTCCAAGGCTACTAAACTAATTGGTCTTCCGAGACTTGATCTTTTTTTATCATCACAATGTTACGAAATAATGCACCGACTCTGGGTAATTGGGGTTAGGGCGTTACACATGGTATCAGAGGTAGTTTAGTACTAACCTTGGATGCTAGATTTAGATAAACTCTGAATATAACACATAGCACTAAGATAGTCTATGAGGATTAGTATAGAAGAACTTCCTAGATTTTTGGTATTATAGAGATTTTGTGAGTTTTCTGAGCAATACATCCCTATCTAGATACGAGCAGGTAGAGGCAGCTCTGGAACAGATGTACCTAGGGGTAAAACCCAAAAACACCGCTTTGAGCTAGAGTCGAACGGGAACTGGTGCACGACAATGGGCATTGCTGCACTCTTGGTTACAACACTCCCGGGGGATAAGCTTAGGTTAATTCTCAATTTCTATACAAATCATTATGAAAGGTTTATGAGTATATACTTCCTCAAAGAAAACATTTTTATGATTATGGATTATATCCATAAATAGTTCAATTTATGTTGGGTGTTTTGCAAGTCTGTTATTTTTTATTTTGATTCACAAACTAATCTAGTTTATGGAATTGTTTAGAAATAGCGCCTAGTGGAAGGAATGGAAACCGTATCAATGCATGAAATCCATTTAGGGATTTCCACCTGCTCAAGATAATTATAGTGGAGATGGAGATACAACTGGTGCTGATCAACTTATCACCATACTGGGACAACTCACTCAGGTTATGAATAATAACCTTACTCGTATGGAGCACCCTGATCCGCAACGTGGAGGATCAATGTTAGACCACTTCATGAGGCAACAACCTCCAACATTTAATTGGGGTAAAAATCCATTAGTATATGAGCAATGGATAAACTATTTAGAGAAAATATTCCATGCCTTGGGGAGTAGTGAAAGGGAAAACGTTATCATGGCAGTTTACCGCCTCACTAGAGATGCTGATCAATGGTGGTCATTAATTCAAAACACAAAGGAAGATGAAGAAGTATCAAGTATGGAATGGAGAGAGTTCAAAGAGCTTTTCTTATAAAAATACGTTCCACATGACCATCAAGCAGATATGGAAAGGCAATTTCTAAATCTGATGTAGAAGGAGGATGAGAATGTCGCAAAGTATGAGGCCAGCTTTACAAGGATAGTAAGACATGCTGCAGATTATATACGTAACCTAAGAAGTAATATTGATCATTTTTTTGATGGGTTAAAACCATTTCTCCGTCGAGCTTTAGTATCACAATCTTTCTCAACATACGAAGATATAGTCTCGTGTGCTATCAAGGAAGAAAAGGAATTCTCTATGTTTTATGACAACAAAGTAAAGAAAGAGAATAAGATAATGGTTGAACAAGAGACAGATAAAGGGGAAAAGGGAAAGAATGATTTTCTATTATGAGATATTTGTTGGAAGAATCACCCTGGTACGTGCCTAAAAGGAATGGGAGTTTGTTATAAATGTGGAGAAAAAGGTCACCAGGCTCATGATTGCAAGGGAAAGAAAGAGGATATCAATGTTAAATGCTACAATTGTAGAGAAATGGGGCATTATGAAACTGAATTTCCTAATCATCAGGGAAACTTAACTTAGAAAAGGCCAAGGGATCAAGGAAAATCTTATGTTGTTACTACAGTTGAAGTGGAACAATTAATGTATTGGTGCTTTTGGACTCAAGGATTATATTCTGGTTATAAGAATAATGTGATATATATAAGGATTGTACTGCAGTACTTATTGTTTTCATTAAGGTTTTAATATGATTAAGGTAATCATATTTTTATATGTGACAATAAGAGAAACTTTACTTTCTCTGAGGAATTTGATGATACAATTGATTTTGGAATTTAGAGAAATTTTAGAGAAAGTCTGGACGAAGGTATTTTGGATAACTATAAAGGATGGAATAGATTAAGTTGAACTTTGGACAGTATTTTTTAAGGTTAAAAAATTTATGAAGATTATTTTTGGAATATTACAAAACTATAGTTTTAGGAAAAGGACAACCTGCAGGTTGGGGGATAACCCATCGTGTCAGACAAAGCTGTAGGAATCGAACCTACAACCATAGTGAGACAGGTTTCTATTACCTACCACTAGCCTACAGGAATCCCCTGGTTATTACAAAAAAGTTTTCATAATCTAAATGGTATGTGATACAATTATGATAAATAGAATATTTTTGAGTTCCATTACCTTTTGGAGTGAAAGATGGGTTTGTGGTAATAATTTATTAAAGAGTGAAAGTCTACATGACAACTAAGTATATTTCCTTACGTTCTTAGTAAATCTCGTAAATAAATTCCTAAACTTTATGAAATGTAACTTAAAAAAAATTTGTCGGTAAACTTTTCCAATTGTGGAATCAATGACCATTTAACCAATCAAAAGGTTGTGATTTTATTGTAGTTAATTTTCTCCTAATCCAGTTTTATACAACTCTCCATGAGACCTTGATGGTTTGTTTTCCTCCATATCCATATTTTCATAGAATCCTATATGGGCTCTCTGAGGTGACCATTTTACTTCTCTTTATTTGTTTTAAAGTTATATTTTTATTAACACTATTTCCAATGTGGGTTTTCCAAAAAGGTATTTTCTATTTTCAACCATTTATTTTCAAAGAAAATTTTCAAATTGTGAGGATTCAATTTATTGAAGGAAAGGGGAATGTAACACCCCAAGCTTCCACGATACACTTCTCTTTCAATAATGCAATATCTTGCATTGTATGCAAGTTCGAGATTCTAACACACTGCGACCAATTAAAGTAGCTATTATGAATAATAATACCCACTTTTTGAAATTAAATAAATTTTATATTTCAAAATGGACTTCATTTTTGTATTCAGAATATCAAAATTATCCTAAGTTAATTTTTTTGTAATTTTCTGAGAATATCCAATTTTTTATGAATAGTGAAAAATACTTAAAAACAACTTTTTAAATCAAAATAAATTATAGTGATAAATTATACTATTGAGTGGTCTTAAAGTATAGTTAGAGTATATTATTACCATTTTATCCAATGGAAGTCATTAGAATTAATTTCACATTGAAATTGGACATAAACAATTGTCAATCTTTTGATATATATTGTTTCTTAAAAAACGCTATTCGTTGTGACAACGGGAATTAATTATTAAATTAATTAATGAAACTTATATGTTTATAATTTTTCAAAATAGACATCATTTTTGAATTCGTAATATCAATTATAGCTTACGGTAAATTTTAGGCATTGTTTTGAAAAACTTCAATTTTTGATGAATAGTGAAACCACTAAGTGATAGTTAAAAACAAATTTTTCATTTAAATGAAACATCACCACTTCTATGATTTGATTTTCAAAAATCCGACATACATGGTTGTCATTAGGAAGTAAAATTTGATTCAATGGGATTAAAATAATTTTTGGTGAATAGTATCTTTTAAGTTCTATTAATCGCGATTAAAGGTAATTAGTGAAATTTAAGGTAAAAATGATATTATAATAATATGAAATTACCTTTACACTTATCCTATAATTATTGGATGAGTCATGGCTGACCAATAAAATTCATGGGTCAACTTTTGGACCCCATGGAGCCACTTGGGTAATTAAATGACATTAATACCTTTTTATTTGAAATAAAAATAAAATTGTCACAAACATGTGTTGTTTTACTAATGAAATTATTACATGGGATTATATAAGGTAATATTTTGACTATAAATATTCATTGTAAAGATAAAAATATTTCCTACATCATGATATTTTTTATATAATTTTTTGACATTAAATAAATTAAAAAATTTATGACACCATAATGATGTAGCGATTAACTCATTAATTAACGATTTTGAATAAAATGAAAAGATAATGTAAAATCTATGACTTAAAATTATAAAAAACCTATTGGATGGGTATATTTCGAACCCATATCACCTTATCCTAGAAATATATAATTGTGGGTCCTCTAAAATTGTAGAGACCCGAAGCCTGACATACATGGACATTACATTACTTTTGCGGAATACTTAGTACATAACAAAAACACACACACAAGGATCGTAATAGTTTAGTGTCTTTGGAAACTCGGAACGTAATCTTCTAATCGTGGTGAAAGATCTTCAATATCTCCCATAAAGATCTTCCCTTTTTTTTTACCTAAAACCTTTATTTATATCCTAGGGAAAAGAAAACATAAAAGGGTGAGCTCAAATGCTCAGTAAGGGTATACAAAAGAAATAAAAATCATATCATATCTTTTTGAAAATCATGACCTGCAAAAGAGATCATAATATCTTAACATGGAACAAATCATAGAAGTGAAAATGAGATCACCATAATCATAACATGAAACTTGAAACTTTGTGGCATGCACACATAATCATGGAAATCATTTCTTGTTAGTCATGACTCATTGCCAAGACTATCTTAGTGGACAAAGTCCCTTTCTGAATCGAGTAATCCTCGTTTCAGTCCTGTTTCACTGAACCGGTATAACCTACCATTCCAGCCATGTCTATCTCATGAGATATGAAATCTTTACCCAATGCATTGGAGGGAGATATAGGTCCCACCCATCTTATAATGAATCCTTTCTTATGTGTGCCACATAATCATAAACCATACATCATAGCGTAACCCATGTAATAAAAATGGGATTCTTAAACAACATGACATCACAAAACAATTCATATAAGATAAAGGAATTTATAAAAATATTTCCATCACAACATAATCAAACCAATGTAATAATATGGATAAAAACAGAATCCTTTTATTATCTTAGATGGAAAATAATTTTGATAAAATACTTGAACTCCATTCATGAGGAAAATATCCTTTCTACATCAAAAACTTTTTTCCTTTCATAAAATGTCATACGACTTTAAAATAAAAGAAGCTGATTAAAAATAAACTTGAAAACTTGTAAAGGAAGCTTCTTGGAAATAATGTTTTAAAAATCCATTCATGCCGTATAAGTTAAAAAAAACATTCTTCGTACTTTTGTCGGAAAAGTCAAAAAGTACCTCGTACGGAAAAACGACAAAAGATTCCTTTCATATTCTTTACTAAAAACTCACCTAAGGGTAAAATTGGATTTAAACTATTGCAAGTGGATGGAAACAATATTTCATATTGAGGGAACATGGATGTGGATGATAAAATACACCCCAGTAAATACTTACGAATAAACAATCTCGGATAAAAATGAGATTGTGATATTTCCCTTACCTTAGGTCCGACTTGCTTTGTAAGTGTCCGAACCTCCTGTATAATGATTTAAATCATGTTATTGACTTATTCCAGAATCATATTCATTGTTATTATATCATATATGGTCCACTTATGACTTTATATTACCCGTTCTGTTGTAAATTTATGTTAAAGAAGCGTTTTGGGTAAAATCGTCTCATTTGTCGTTCGTGTTTTTAACTTGTAATTATTCATATGATTACTTAGATCATGATTACTTAATTACAGAATATAAAACATGATTTATATATATATATTCAGAATATACATATATAATAAATCAGTAAATGGAAAGAAATACACCGTTCATGGAGACGGTAGTCCGTACGTACGCATGAACGTTGTTTTCGTTTCCTTATTGTCTTGAATGGAAGTAAGTAGATGACACATATATATATATATATACATAAATCCAGTAGCTTTATAATGTCATATATTTAATTATTATTTCTTATCTATACTTTATAATCATTCTTAAATGGTTAACATGGAGAATGAATCTCATCGCGTCGTGGAGACGGTATTCCGTACGTACGCACGCGCGGTGATTTCTTTTTCCGTAGGATGGATAGATGGTGAAATAGGGTTGTTTCATAATTATAATAACATATCAGTATATTATTGATACTGATGTTATTACTTCATAATGAAACAACCAAGAAGAAGAAGTGGAAGAAGAAATAAAGATGAAAGAATTGGTAACAGTAATTACCTCTTCTTTGAAGCGCCTCTTTGAGACCTCCTCTTAGGGCACAAAAATTGGTCTTTGAGGAAGACCAGAACCTCTAGGATTATTCTAGAGAAGTGGAGAAGGGATTTTGGCAGAGTTTGGCCGAGCTTGAGTGCTCAAATTGGTGTGAGGAGGAGGGGGAGGAGGTGTCCTTTTATAGGGGAGGAGAGGGGCACCTTAGGAATTCTTAAAAATATTAATTTATAATAAATCTAACCCCACTTAAAAACCTCCAAAAATGACTCATATTCGAAGCTTAGATGAGATAGGGTTGTAATCTCATCAACCAATCAAATTTAGACATGTTTGGATCTTATTTTAAACCTTATCAATTAGATTTAACTCTAAGTTAAATAATTTGACTTTTACCGTGTCTTTTTGTTTTCTTTCACTATATGGTTAATACACTTACTATAACATGACAAACGAACCCCAAATTGTTTATTATTAATATATATATCCTTATCTAAGTCATTTGGCCGAACCTTAGATTTTTAGGAATAAAATAACAATTAATAATATAATATTTGATTTAAAAACTATTTTGTGTCAATTTTGACACTATTTGATATATGATTTTTGTGAAAGTCATAACAGAATTAAATGTTCGAACCAAGTTGATTAAATAAACATTAATATATCATAGTAACTTATAAAATTAGTGGAATTCATAAAAATTCTCAAATTACATTTATTTTGGTGTTTATAACATCAATTATGTCAATATTGCATAAATAAGATAATTACAGCATCATCTTTGTGTCATATATTAATTAAATTATTTGATGTCTAAAATTTACAAATAAAATACCATTATGTAGGAAATCTTTTTAGCTTTCTAATGAATATTTATAGTCGAATTTATCTTATGTATAACCCCATATTAAAAATGATTTACTTATTAAACTTTGATTTTAACTATTTTAACCTTTCTTTAAATAAATTAATAATAAATGTCCTAATCTAATCCAAGTGGGCCTAAATGGTCATATTTTATTCCTAAGTTTGTTTTTGGTCGAATTACACTTGTCCAATAGAATTAGGACATGTGTTAGGGTAATAGTAATATCATATTTACCCTTAGTTACCCTATTTACTATTAACCGCGGTAAAAAAAGTAAAAAGTTACTATTCACCAAAAATTATTTTCATCTCATTGAACCACATTTTAGTCCTTGATATTAACCGTGTCTCTCGGATTTTCGAAATTCCATTCACAGAAGGGGTAAAATTAAGTTTTATGCAAAATTCAGTTTTTAACCTACCACTTAGTGGTTTCACTATTCATCAAAAATTGAACGTTTTCAGAAAAATGCCAAAATTTCATCCTAAGCTATATTTCATATTCCGAATTCAAAAATGAAGTCTATTTTACCAAATTCATAACATAGAAGTTTAATTAATTAATTTTATAATTAAATCCCGCTATTAAAACAAATAGCGTGTTTTTACGAAACAATATCTATCAAAAGATTGACACTTGTTTATGTCTGGTTTAAATGTGAAATTACGTCCAATGACCAACATTGTATTAATTTGTAAAAATATATTCTAAATATACTTTAAAACCACTCAAATTAATAATTTATCACTATTAATTATTTCGATTAAAAAAGTTGTTTTTAATTATAATTTAGTAATTTTCACTATTCATCAGAATATGAAAGTTATCCGAAATGTACCAAAATTTCACCTTAGGCTAAATTCGATACTCCGAATCCAAAAATGAAATCCATTTTGAAAAATAAAATTTACAAAATTTCAAAAAGTGGTTATTACTATTCATAACGGCTAGTTTTAATAGCATATCGCTGTTTAGTGAAACTCGTTATTGCGTACTACACACACTATCGAGGAAGGTTGCGATTGTGTGTAATGCAAGGCAAGTCAAGGATGCGTGTTGTGCAAGCTCCTTTTGGTTTAGTGTACAACACAAGACATTAAAAAGAATATTTTTCATAAAATCTTGGGCTGTTACATTCTACCCCCCTTAAAATGAATTTCGCCCTCGAAATTCGTCTGGGTTATAAATGGTTTTCTATTCGAAAGTTTCCCACATCGTAAAAAGGAATACCAAAACTTGGCTTTAAAAACTAAAGTATGAAATGTAACGATTACCCAAATAAACTAATTGTTGGGTTTCCACATAGGTAAAAATATGGACATGGAAGAAAAATCTAACCATCATGTTCTGATGGAGAGTGGTAGAGAACATGGCTATGGAAAAGCCAAAAATCACAAATCCATAAATTTGTGATGATATAAGGTACCATCTGATTCCTCAGGTATAAGATCACTAGGACAGCATTTTTGGTTTTCAAGATCATTTCCCTAAAGTTGAAAATTTGAATTAGAATAAATACTTACTTTATTTTGGTACAATCTCACTGTTGTTCGTGCCTTGAACAATTTCCACTTCATATCTTAAATAAATGAAGTTGAATTTGTTATTCGTGATGTGTTAGCAGATAATGTGATAGAATGACGGGTCATTCCATCTGTCTCAAACAAAAGGTTAGCAAAAATTATATACATAAGTCGATCTATAGTGAGATTAATCATATATGGTTCCTAAAATGGGCTTATACTTCATATATCATACTGCTTAATATAATAACACTAGTTTCTACTAAACAGGGACTTCCTGTAGGTCAGTGGTAGGCGATAAAGGCCAGTCGCACTTCGGTTGTGGGTTCGATTCCTACAGCCTTGTCCGAAGCGATGGGCTGTCGCCCGTCCTGTAGGTTGTCCTTTTTCCAAAACTATATTACTATAACATCCCATCAATAATATCGAAAAAAAAAATTCTATCCTTAAACAATACTAACTTACGTCCAACATAATCTAGTCTAATCTTTAGGCTTATACATAATACTGTAGTCCACTCTCATAACATAGTGAAAACGATTACCAGAGATTTAACACCATCGTCGATCCCCATAAGATATGTCTTGTTGGTCACATTCTAAACATTCAAAGTCCTTAATCATGTATTCTCTTGAATACCTTAGTGAAAACATGAATGCAGTTTAAAGTTAACACTTTCCACATACCAAAATCCTCAAAATTCTATATACTCAAACCATGATATCACTTAGTCCTTATATCAATCATGAGCTCATGAATACTGTTAAACATTTCATTTTCTTATTTTCCCTTCATTATGCGCATATCATCTTATTTCCAAAAATATCTCAATCACTTTGAATACCACATAAATATTCCAATACTCCATGATACAACATTATTTTGGAATCCCATTACATAAACACTTAATCATTCTACCACATCGTTATCATATTCAACATTGCCAATAGTGATCGCATGTGATTTCCCTTTGTCCTTTGCCTTCAGTGGTTGCTCATGTTGATCATCACTAACCCTTGGATTAGGGCAATTATTAGCATAATGCCCCATTTCCTTGCACTTGAAGCATTGAAGTGTTGGTGGTGCGTTCTCTGCAGTGTTTGCTTTATTCACATCATTAGAAACCCTTTTTCTATTACTTCGACACTCAGCTACTCGATGACCTTCTTTTCCACACTTAAAACATTTTCTAGTCCCTTTAAGACAATCTCCACCATGCTTCTTTCCACACTTTGTGCATAAGGAAACATTCATCTTCTTTTCACCATTATTCTGAGATTTCTCCTTGAACTCCATCTTTCGTTTCTTGTCAAAACCATGAGATGGATATGTAACACCAACTTCCATTTCTACCTTGATAGCACAACGCACAATTTCTTCATAGCTACTGAAGTCTCTTATAGCTAATGCCCTTCGAAGACTTGGTTTTAAGCCACTGAAAAATCGATCAACTTTACTTTCAGGTTGGATGATAATGCCAGATGCATACCTTGCAAGTCTTGTAAAATCCGCTTCGTATATACCAACAGATTCATCATCCTTCTGTTTCAGCTCAAGAAACTCCTTTTCCATCTTTGTTCGAAGAATACGAGGGAAGTACTTACTGAAAAACAAGTTCTTGAACTCGTCCCATTCCATGGACTCAATTTCATCTCTTGGCCTCGTATTCTTGATAAGATTCCACCATTGATCAGCTTCACCTTCCAAACGATATACTGCTAAGATGACTTTATCATGTTCAGAACATTGAAGAACTGAAAATATCTTTTCAGTAGTACTAATCCATTGTTCAGCAACTAATGGATCAGTAGACCCACTGAAAGAAGGCGGACGCTGCCTCATGAAGGATTCAACGGAATGTTGCTCCTTCCTTTGCTCGTTTGGAAGTCCTGCATGATTCATAGCTTGAGAAAGTTGTGTGAGCATGGCTACAAGATTTTGCATTCCAGATCCCATATCGTTTGGTTGCTCAGGGGGACAATCATTGCATTGTCCATTGCATTGATCAACACGGTTCCTTCGTGTTCCAGCCATCGTCTAAAACCCCAAAAGAATAGTGTGAGAGGCAAAAATAATGCTAGGGAAAACAACATAATAAAGGGGTAGTACCCTCAATATCTAACATCTTAGGTTAAATTCTAAGATCGTTAGCGCAATTCTAGGACTATAACCTATACGTATACTTAACCTTAGAGACATCCCTAGACATACCTTAGAAATATCTCTAGGGATCTCACTAACGTTTTCGCATCCTAGTTTCCAAAGGTTGACTAAACCTTTCCTCTGATACCAACTGTAGAGACCCGAAGCCTGACATACATGGACATTACATTACTTTTGCGGAATACTTAGTACATAACAAAAACACACACACAAGGATCGTAATAGTTTAGTGTCTTTGGAAACTCGGAACGTAATCTTCTAATCGTGGTGAAAGATCTTCAATATCTCCCATAAAGATCTTCCCTTTTTTTTTTACCTAAAACCTTTATTTATATCCTAGGGAAAAGAAAACATAAAAGGGTGAGCTCAAATGCTCAGTAAGGGTATACAAAAGAAATAAAAATCATATCATATCTTTTTGAAAATCATAACCTGCAAAAGAGATCATAATATCTTAACATGGAACAAATCATAGAAGTGAAAATGAGATCACCATAATCATAACATGAAACTTGAAACTTTGTGGCATGCACACATAATCATGGAAATCATTTCTTGTTAGTCATGACTCATTGCCAAGACTATCTTAGTGGACAAAGTCCCTTTCTGAATCGAGTAATCCTCGTTTCAGTCCTGTTTCACTGAATCGGTATAACCTACCATTCCAGCCATGTCTATCTCATGAGATATGAAATCTTTACCCAATGCATTGGAGGGAGATATAGGTCCCACCCATCTTATAATGAATCCTTTCTTATGTGTGCCACATAATCATAAACCATACATCATAGCGTAACCCATGTAATAAAAATGGGATTCTTAAACAACATGACATCACAAAACAATTCATATAAGATAAAGGAATTTATAAAAATATTTCCATCACAACATAATCAAACCAATGTAATAATATGGATAAAAACAGAATCCTTTTATTATCTTAGATGGAAAATAATTTTGATAAAATACTTGAACTCCATTCATGAGGAAAATATCCTTTCTACATCAAAAACTTTTTTCCTTTCATAAAATGTCATACGACTTTAAAATAAAAGAAGCTGATTAAAAATAAACTTGAAAACTTGTAAAGGAAGCTTCTTGGAAATAATGTTTTAAAAATCCATTCATGCCGTATAAGTTAAAAAAACATTCTTCGTACTTTTGTCGGAAAAGTCAAAAAGTACCTCGTACGGAAAAACGACAAAAGATTCCTTTCATATTCTTTACTAAAAACTCACCTAAGGGTAAAATTGGATTTAAACTATTGCAAGTGGATGGAAACAATATTTCATATTGAGGGAACATGGATGTGGATGATAAAATACACCCCAGTAAATACTTACGAATAAACAATCTCGGATAAAAATGAGATTGTGATATTTCCCTTACCTTAGGTCCGACTTGCTTTGTAAGTGTCCGAACCTCCTGTATAATGATTTAAATCATGTTATTGACTTATTCCAGAATCATATTCATTGTTATTATATCATATATGGTCCACTTATGACTTTATATTACCCGTTCTGTTGTAAATTTATGTTAAAGAAGCGTTTTGGGTAAAATCGTCTCATTTGTCGTTCGTGTTTTTAACTTGTAATTATTCATATGATTACTTAGATCATGATTACTTAATTACAGAATATAAAACATGATTTATATATATATATTCAGAATATACATATATAATAAATCATTAAATGGAAAGAAATACACCGTTCATGGAGACGGTAGTCCGTACGTACGCATGAACGTTGTTTTCGTTTCCTTATTGTCTTGAATGGAAGTAAGTAGATGACACATATATATATATATATACATAAATCCAGTAGCTTTATAAAGTCATATATTTAATTATTATTTCTTATCTATACTTTATAATCATTCTTAAATGGTTAACATGGAGAATGAATCTCATCGCGTCGTGGAGACGGTATTCCGTACGTACGCACGCGCGGTGATTTCTTTTTCCGTAGGATGGATAGATGGTGAAATAGGGTTGTTTAATAATTATAATAACATATCAGTATATTATTGATACTGATGTTATTACTTCATAATGAAACAACCAAGAAGAAGAAGTGGAAGAAGAAATAAAGATGAAAGAATTGGTAACAGTAATTACCTCTTCTTTGAAGCGCCTCTTTGAGACCTCCTCTTAGGGCACAAAAATTGGTCTTTGAGGAAGACCAGAACCTCTAGGATTATTCTAGAGAAGTGGAGAAGGGATTTTGGCAGAGTTTGGCCGAGCTTGAGTGCTCAAATTGGTGTGAGGAGGAGGGGGAGGAGGTGTCCTTTTATAGGGGAGGAGAGGGGCACCTTAGGAATTCTTAAAAATATTAATTTATAATAAATCTAACCCCACTTAAAAACCTCCAAAAATGACTCATATTCGAAGCTTAGATGAGATAGGGTTGTAATCTCATCAACCAATCAAATTTAGACATGTTTGGATCTTATTTTAAACCTTATCAATTAGATTTAACTCTAAGTTAAATAATTTGACTTTTACCGTGTCTTTTTGTTTTCTTTCACTATATGGTTAATACACTTACTATAACATGCCAAACGAACCCCAAATTGTTTATTATTAATATATATATCCTTATCTAAGTCATTTGGCCGAACCTTAGATTTTTAGGAATAAAATAACAATTAATAATATAATATTTGATTTAAAAACTATTTTGTGTCAATTTTGACACTATTTGATATATGATTTTTGTGAAAGTCATAACAGAATTAAATGTTCGAACCAAGTTGATTAAATAAACATTAATATATCATAGTAACTTATAAAATTAGTGGAATTCATAAAAATTCTCAAATTACATTTATTTTGGTGTTTATAACATCAATTATGTCAATATTTCATAAATAAGATAATTACAGCATCATCTTTGTGTCATATATTAATTAAATTATTTGATGTCTAAAATTTACAAATAAAATACCATTATGTAGGAAATCTTTTTAGCTTTCTAATGAATATTTATAGTCGAATTTATCTTATGTATAACCCCATATTAAAAATGATTTACTTATTAAACATTGATTTTAACTATTTTAACCTTTCTTTAAATAAATTAATAATAAATGTCCTAATCTAATCCAAGTGGGCCTAAATAGTCATATTTTATTCCTAAGTTTGTTTTTGGTCGAATTACACTTGTCCAATAGAATTAGGACATGTGTTAGGCTAATAGTAATATCATATTTACCCTTAGTTACCCTATTTACTATTAACCGCGGTAAAAAAAGTAAAAAGTTACTATTCACCAAAAATTATTTTCATCTCATTGAACCACATTTTAGTCCTTGATATTAACCGTGTCTCTCGGATTTTCGAAATTCCATTCACAGAAGGGGTAAAATTAAGTTTTATGCAAAATTCAGTTTTTAACCTACCACTTAGTGGTTTCACTATTCATCAAAAATTGAACGTTTTCAGAAAAATGCCAAAATTTCATCCTAAGCTATATTTCATATTCCGAATTCAAAAATGAAGTCTATTTTACCAAATTCATAACATAGAAGTTTAATTAATTAATTTTATAATTAAATCCCGCTATTAAAACAAATAGCGTGTTTTTACGAAACAATATCTATCAAAAGATTGACACTTGTTTATGTCTGGTTTAAATGTGAAATTACGTCCAATGACCAACATTGTATTAATTTGTAAAAATATATTCTAAATATACTTTAAAACCACTCAAATTAATAATTTATCACTATTAATTATTTCAATTAAAAATGTTGTTTTTAATTATAATTTAGTAATTTTCACTATTCATCAGAATATGAAAGTTATCCGAAATGTACCAAAATTTCACCTTAGGCTAAATTCGATACTCCGAATCCAAAAATGAAATCCATTTTGAAAAATAAAATTTACAAAATTTCAAAAAGTGGTTATTACTATTCATAACGGCTAGTTTTAATAGCATATCGCTGTTTAGTGAAACTCGTTATTGCGTACTACACACACTATCGAGGAAGGTTGCGATTGTGTGTAATGCAAGGCAAGTCAAGGATGCGTGTTGTGCAAGCTCCTTTTGGTTTAGTGTACAAAACAAGACATTAAAAAGAATATTTTTCATAAAATCTTGGGCTGTTACAAAAATATGAAAAGAATTTCATAATAATGTAATATTTCAGGACTTTCCAAGAGTTCCATCCTCTCCTCTTATAAAAGCCCCCCACCACTACCACCTTATTCACACCTTCCAAGCCATTTGGATTGGCCAAAATCTGCCCCAATACTCTCTCAACATTCCTATATTACACCTAGAAGCCTCACTTTTGGATGAATTCTTCCCAAGGAAGCCTTTGGCTCAAATCAAAAAGAGTTACCCGATTTTAAGGTAATGTCTTCTCTTATGTTATTTTGTTTTATTTTGCTTCTCCAACCCCTTAAACTCTTTTTATTACCTTATTTTGTATTAATTTCCATATCTTAAATATACTAGGATTTTGTTATGAGAAATATTTGATTTACACCTACACACACCTTCGTCTAATGGTTAAAGAATATACTATTTATGTGGTTGGTGAATTTCTGCCTAACGAAACGATGATTGTTCAATATTCTTTTAAAACCTCTCATGGTGGCCATTAAGATGTCACTATATTTATATATGATATATGTTATGATTATGTTTTCCTTATGCTTCTGTATTTCCCATTTATGGAATACCTTTATGATTTCCATTATGGGTAAACGTGATAATTTCATTTTAGGAAGTGCGGACTACCGCCCACTCAAAGTGATTTGAATCGTTAATGCCATATTTGGGATGTATAAAGGATAGAGTAAATGATATTATATATGATATTATACTGGAATTATAATACACCTTTATATCATTATGAATTCATTCAATTAAATACGTAATATAATTGAATGTAGCGTTCATGCGTACGTACGGCTTACCGTCTCCATGAACGGTGCATTTCATTTCTTACCTCTAAATGTTACATAAAATTATGAATGAATGTATATACCAGATATACCAGATATATATGATATCTACATCATGAATATAATTCGGGATATAATGGATATTTTTCCACATGAACAACTTGTAATTATAAGAAGTTTATTTTTGACTCAAGTACCAAAGATTGACCAAACGACCGTTATTAACATAAATAATTACATAATGTTCATAACATGGTAATAAGTAATATTAAAGGAATAATAAACATTAAAATGGTTCTTAAGCAATTATAAATTAACTCTAGTTTATTACTCAGGAGGTTAAAGAACGATCGAGTCAAGTTGGACACGAGGTAAGGGAGATTCTTAACCCAATTTCTATTCTTTGGGTTAATCTCCTACTTTCAAATTATGTCATGATATTGTTATGTCCTATCTTGTATTTGTACTTTCTTTATGTGTAATTATAGTGAATACACATAATATAACGATTTTATTTGAAAAACGATCTTTGTAGGGGACTTCATCTCAATCTCCATTCATTGAGGCATATTTTGTTTTATACACAGATTTCTTTTATATGGTGTATAAACCCCTTTGAATTTTACTTTTATTCAAAAGGAATATTTTTTATACGAATTGTTTTACTAAGAGACAAAAGGGAATGTTTTTTTTCGTATGTATGCGGCGACAATGACTTCTTTGCCGCTGTGACCATTATTTGAGTTTCGGCTTCCTCTACAAGACATAACATTTATTAAATGAAAAATAAATACCAAGTTTTAATTTTCTTTTATTTTGGTATTGAAAATGGTTTTGATAATGTTTTTATTATATAAATGTGTTGTATTGATATCTTGTGATTGAAATGTGGAAATGTTATGTTTCCTTTATGCATGTTTTATGTGATACAATTATGTTATGGTTTATGATATGTTTAAACCTGTTCATATGAGGAATGCATTGGACTTAATAAGTGACGGGTGGAGCCCGCTATAGCTCCTCGATTCATCGGCAGGTCTCATGAGACAAAGTAGTGTCTTAGCACGAGGCCTTGACAAAATCTTATTTGTAGTCTTGGCACGAGTACTTGGATACGTGGTTATGATAGTCTGGAATTATGCATTCCATCATTATAAAAGTGGTTATTGATATTACATGTGATTATTCGACCAGTAGAATATCTATGTGAATAAGTAAATGGAATTATTTCATTTTATTTTTCCATATTATGCTGAAGTTCTTGTTTAAAATGATTTTGTTTAGCTATACATTTCCTTAAATGTTTATGTTTATTTATGAAATCTTCCACAATATTGTTATCCTTACTGAGCATCTGAGCTCACCCCTTTCAATGTTTTAATATTTTCCAGGATGTGAAAAGTATTTTATGAATGACCTGCAGGGATAGTTAGAAGGGGATATGAGTGTGGACTATGGAAACCATGTTATTGTAGTTTATCACATTATGATGTAATGTAACTTTTATGAATGTATCTAGTGTTTCTAAGGCTACTAAACTAATCGGTCTTTTGTGACTTGATCTTTTGTGATCATGCCAATGTTACCCAATAATGCACTAAATCTGGGTAACTGGGGTCGGGGCATTACAAATAGGATATAACTATATCACCTAGAGTGATCTACTTGTCTGTCATATTTTTCTTGCCGAGATATCAAAATGTATATCAATGAAATCATTTTAAATATAATATTAATCATTATGAAATTTTATTATACCAATAATATCATATTTCATTCCTTTTCACAATTCAGTGATATGATAATAAAGGATTCAATTCAATAAATATAAACATGTTAGTTATATTAACATTAATATTAGTAAATTAAAAATGTTACATTGAATGTCAGAAACTAATTATAAAAATTATTTTGAGAGCTCACATATATCTAGATACGAATTAGATTGCTTCTTTTCAACCACGTGTAAATTGATTATTTTTGGATCTTAGAGGAGTTAGTGTGGTATCGAGGGTTCATTTCTGGATGAAGGTAATGGTGTTGGGGAATTTCATATTTTGGAAGATACCACCATGTACCTATAATAGATTTATTGGGTACCTGGTGTGACCAGTAGGGGGAATTATCTCCTAGAGGGTCACTGTGTGGACCATGACACTAGGGTGGACACTCAATAGAGATGTGGGTACCCCCTGAGGGTTGAACGGTACATAGTGGCTTCTAGTGATTTCTAAGTTTTTTAAATAATTTAATTTAAATGATAAAAATTATGACTTAAATCTAGTGAACCCAAATTTCCATAATTTTTAACAAGATCTAGGAGACCTATCCTCTCATTTTCTCTCATGAAAAAGAGTGGTTCTCCCTGTTTGAACTCATATTCGTGTTTCATTGTTCCTGACATATCCCATATGGTATGGTTATTCCAATTCATTAAATAATTTATGGATTATAAAGAAATTTATATGACATTATAAAGTTATTACCTATTTTATAGGTCATAATATACATTATAAAACCTATAATTGATGCTGAATCACCTACTTACATTCAACTGGAGGGAGTCTGGTACATCACGATAGGTGTTATCAAATATTTTTATCGATTTCTACCTGTTCTTTAAAATGATGTGTGATATGTGGTCACACTAACTATTAATGTATGACTTGATATTTATCTAAATCATTTACATTATCCAAGTAATAGTACTATAAGTATATTTAGATAAATTATAGACCATCCATGTGACGTAATTTATTCCATGGATATCGATATTTTTGGGATTGAAAAAATATGTGTTAAGAAATATACTAAGAATCCAAATAAGACATCTAACAAGTAATTTTATTAAATTTTTAACCTCATTAGGTTCTCGTCATCTTCCATTAACATAGGCTATGTTTACATACCCGTTACGAAGATTAGGGTCTTCTTAATTGTGAATTTTTTTGTTACCATGTAACTTATTTATATTTTCTGATTTATAAGATTTTAGTGTTACTATATTTTTAATTATATATAGTTGCATATATATTAAGCCCCAGTTCATGAATTCAAAATGTGGTTAGGTAAGTGAGGAACAACCTAGTTCATGGTGGATAGTTGTCAGGCATTATTCCCACATCTCAAAAAAATTATGCGTTGTTATTTTTATAATATACTATGTTATGGTTGACATTATAAGTTTATATTCCTTTAATAACATGGTATTGTAATGATGTTCAATGGGTGTCCACTTGGGTATATATACCTTTGAGTATAGGATGGAATTAACATTTTCACAAATAAATTATAAGAAATATTATGATTGTGAAACATAGGTTTTTGGAGCCTATGGAGTGGGATAACTATCCTATTGTGATAATGTGTTTAATAGTGTGGGATTAACTGCCTATTCAACCTATGATGTGTATAGTTATATATGTATTGTATATTATAGGATATACCTAGTATTGGAATAATATTCCCATTATATTTTAATATAAAACCCACTGGTTTATGTGATTTAGTTCCCATATTCCCCTAATATTGATGTGAATGTTTTATGTTTAGCAGAAGAATGTATGGTGGGCTTAATATTGAAAACTATATTAACATTTAGTCACATTAAATATTGAGAGAGAACCTTTCAAATTAAATTTATAATTAATCAACTTAATTTTAAATAAAGTGTTTACCCCATTCTAATATCATTTATTCATTAACTATGTCGATCTTATGAAAACCCATTTAGTTCATTTTTTTTGTGCTCCAAGGATTTGAGTGTATAATTCCTCTAACTATGATGAAAACATTATCCTTTGATCTATGTGAAATGAAAATAGATTTTTGGGTCCTACTGTGGATAATCAATTTTTTCATTATTTTTCCTGATTTCTGAAAGATCTATTTGGTATTAAGGTGTTATTCTCATTTTAAAGAGAAAGAGGGGAATAAAATTTAAGAGGTAGAAGTCTATTGTGGGAAAAAAATATCAATTCTAATTTTTTTTATTTTTTATTATATATAAATATCCATCTATTTAAAGATCCTTAGTTTAGTTTAAAATAACAATAAGTAATATTTACAATCTTGTAAACAAATATTCATCAATAGATGCCATATTAGACTATTTTTCCTCCTTGAAATTTATTTAATACGTGAATAAATATTTAATTTAAATATTTAACTCATCAATAAACATTTTTTATTTATAAAATGTTAATAAAAGTGTTCCTTTGTTATGTGAATAAAGTTTCCTCTGTTAATTAAATTCATTTAGAATTTAATTTAGATCCTCATAAAGACTAGGCGTGTGACCCTATTGGATTATTTCTCATTAAAATTAACTAAAAAATTTTAAAGAATAATCTTACCTTCCAAAAATGAGTTCAGGTTCCTAAAAGAAAGAACTAAATGTTGTAATGTTGACAATCATATATGAATTCTCGCTCTATAACATAATCTCATCATAACAATATCACATAAAAAAGGATACACATCTATTTCACCATCCTATATTACAAATACATATTTCATTAACAATATGAAATAAATATTTCATTACAACATGGAAAATTATTTAATGTGACACATCCTTTCCATTCAAAGGGTCGATATATAAACTTTAATTTAGATGGAAGGGAAAAATCCTTCCTCGACTTATCCATAAATAACATGTCACATGTTATGAAACCAATGTACCATACTTCCTGCCATCATATGGAATGATTATTTTAATAAATAAATCAAACTTTTTGAGTCATGATATGAATAAGTTATAATATAAATGTCTAAGGACCATTACACACAATCATAGATATAAATATCAGATGGAACCAAAGATGAGAAATTCCCACTGCATGGTCTGTCATCATCATCTTTCATTATTATGTTTACCATGTGCAAACATCATGAGAAGAATCTATATCTGATTGTGAGTACTCACTCCTAATATTCAGTTTCAATGACTCACATCATAGAATTTCATATGTCCATAGACCTATATTTAACAATATCTTCATAGAATTTCAATGTTCTCATCACAGAGTGAACATATACCACCTTATCAGTGTGACATATATTCTAGGAAATTATTAATTTAATTTCATGTAGAATAATAAAAAATAATTAATAATATATTTTATTAATACTAAAATCATATAATATAAATTTAATTAATGTACCAATACTTGTATCTAGGAAAACAACTCAAAATAATACCTTGTTGGACTAGAAACAACTGCAAACAACATTTAGTCTGCAAGACCTCACAAGATAATTTAGTTTATATTGATATGAGGCTATCTCCAAGGGGTCCAACTCAGTTTTATCCATGTAAATTATTCTCGCTGTAACCACAAAACTTTTTGAAAAAACTCAAGATATGATACATGTGAACTATGTTCCTCTTCATCTGATGTGACTTTGGATCCTTGGTAAGTGTCATGACTACAATATTATCACAATAGAGTATTATTGGATCTGTAATGCTCTGTAAAACATCATAATCTTTGATTAATTTCTTTATCCATTTTACGTCATTAGTTATCCTAGAAGATTTAATATTCATGGACTCTATTGTAGAATATGCAACCATATCTTACATTGATCTCATCCAGATCACATCACCTCCATTAAAAGTGATGATTCTTCTAATTTGAAATTTAATATAATCTTGATACATTTGGAAACTATCATCTACATATCAAATGATTAGTATTCCTAATATCTTCCATAGAGTAGGAATATATCATTTTTATACATCAGATACTTATGAATAGTCACGACTTCCATTGAATGATGGTTACATGGATTAGCTTGATATCTTCGTACAACGCTTAATGTGTGGAAAAAAATCTATACTAGTAAACAATATATCATTAATTAATTATCCAATCACTGAAACATATGGAATAATTTCCATTCTATTTTTTCATTATGGTTATGGGACACATTTTCCTTGAATAGTGTATTCCTTGTGAAATTGGAATCAATCCCCTCTTGGATTTTTCCATACTGAACCTATAAATTATATTTTTAATATATGTAATTTGGATTAGGTTGAGCATCCACATGGATATATCACAATGAATATTGATCCCAAAAATATATACTTCCAAAACTATCTATGTTATGGTGAATCACTTATTCAACCCAGTGTTAATAGACCACATGACTACTATTTTGTTTCCAATCTCTAATATGTCACCAACATATTTTATTAAGAAAATGAAAACAGACACTCTAAAAATTTATAAGCATAATGTGCATAATGTTGATATTCATTATTAAAGGAACATAATTCCTTTATGATATTTTCAAATTGAACAAACTATGACCAAAATTTTTTCTTTATTCTATAAATTGATTTGTTTCAATTTATATAACTTTTTGGGATTTGTTGGAGTTAGAGACCTTTTTATTTGTATCATATAAATATCTTCGGGAATTTTCCCATTATGGAAGGCTATTTTCACATCAATTTGAAAAATATCATAGTCATGAAAGGTTGTAAAAGAAATTATAATTTTGATGGATTTTAACATTAAAAATAGAAATTTGTTTTGATGTATTTAATTCCATATTGTTGTTAAACAGTTTTTCAATGAGTGGTTCTTTATAAGGACTGACATATTTGTCCATGTCTAGTTTCTCCTTGAATATCCATTTGTATGAAATTGTATTTACATTAATTGGATGATCTAGAAAAATCAATACATGATTTTTGAATATTTAATCTATTTAAAAATTCATTAATTATTTCCACTTGGAATTAGTTGTGACACATACAACATACTTATAAAATATAGGGTCATTATTGTCAAATAACATTCATTCACATTCTTTAGTGACTAAAAACCATAATTTTGTGGTTATATAAAAATTATTGAACTCATATGTTGTAATTGTTCCTATGGAGTAGATTCTTCTTCCCTAGTGATTTGATGGAAATGTTTCTACTCAAACTATTGTGTAATCTGATCCATGTCTTCATCAACGCCTATATCACTCTCATTATGTATTTCAGATATATTCTCTAGCTTAAGTAAAATGGAATATACTACAAAAACAAATTTTTTTATAAGCGGTCATATAAGTAATATCCCTGTTTTATCTTGGGGTATCCAATAATGGGACTCATTAGGCCCCATGTTTCATGTTCGTTACCCGAAGAGGCTATAAAAAATGGTTTACAACCCAACACATGAAGATATAATAACATGCATTTATTTCAATTACAAAAATTATATGCTATAAAATTTATGAAATTAAGTTATAGTTGGTTGAGTATTTTTATATTTTTGTGTAACACACTCCCCGAAAAGGATAATGTTAGTATCATATTACTAATCATTTGTCTTTTTTAGGTTTAATAAGGCATGGTTCCTCCTTTTACTCAAACTTGTCCACTAATTTTTGTATGGAGGAGTGAGTTGGGAAATAATCCCAAACTTGTGTAAATAATAAAAGAATTATTGATAATTTATTATCCACTACAACCTAAGTGGTTATTCTTAATAAAATTTAAAATTTGGTTCTCATCTTTATTATTTTATTCCACAAATCTGTAAATGGAATCAATCATATAACACATTATGTAGATATATCTATATCTACTAAAATAATTGATAAAATTTATAATTTGTGAGTACACATAAATTTAAATAATATGAAATTTTCCACACACATGACTATGAACTTAATCAAGAATAACTTCAATTCATTCATCATTCACACTATATTAGGTTTGGACATTTTTCCTTATAAACACGCATGACATACAAAAAGGTTTTAGTCCAAAGGAGTCTAAATATCCATATTTTAGAATTTTTGTCATGAAAATTCATTTCCATGTTCTAGATGGTGATTCGATAGTTGTGAGTAGAATGATTCATGTGATAAAGTTTCATTATTTATTTCCATTAAATTTTTCATGTAATACAACACATAAAGTCTGTTTTTTTAAATGTGCCTTACCAAAAAATGATATTATTATAAAATTAGAAATATTAATTTTAGATCATGTAAATAAAAATATTTTTATCATGTATTGATATAGATACAATTTTTTGGTAATTGATGGCACAAAATAACAATATTTTAGAACCAAGATCATTCTCAATTTCCATGTGGGATAGTTGTCCTGCTACTACAAGATTATGTTTAGCCTCGATGGCTATTCATAGATCTACCTCCCCTTAGAAAATTCATATGAATGTACATGATTAGTATATTTTAATAATTATATGATAAAAACAAGATATATATAATGAATATATTTTATAAATATATAAATCTTAATGTAAAAAAAATCCACCTAAAGAATCCCATTACATCATTGGATGGGTGTAGTGTTTCTTCTAGTGCCCCTTCATCCCACAAATGAAAAAAACCTTAGTTTATATCATTCCTCCGGATATTACTATTTATGGAAGGATGTTGGGAATAAACTTTTGGATTAAATATATTCACTTTACCCTCCCTTTTTATAACAAAAATAATATATAGTTTTTCAAGTTTTTTCTCTTTATCTAATTGGAGAAGAAGAGTCAGAGAATTTGGCAGAGGATTATCAATGTTATTCAAATTAATATTTATGAAATTGATATAGAATATCTATTAGAGTAATGAAATAATTATATCTTTCTCCTTTTTATTTAGGTAGTTTAAACCATTGTTTCACTAGGTGATCAATGTAGTCAATGATTTTGACTATATGTGGCCCAACTTGGAAAACCTCTCCATGAATACTCTAGAAAAGAACCTTGGAAATATATAACCCTTCCCATATAGCACTCTCTAGAAATAGAACATTGATATTCTTAATCTTTATATATTTATCATTCTTTTCATGATAGTTAATGAGTTCAATGGGAATAGATAAAACCAATAAACATTTAAAATTCAATGAATGTTTCATAACTTTTCACAGAAAAAAACTCTTCATAACTCAACTCCTTAGTTGGCTGATCAGGAATTGAGGATTCTAGTAATTAATATTTCTATTCATGGTGAAACATAACCCAAAGGAAAATGAACCACTCCTTGAAGATACCTGTGTTGACCCTCATTCTTGTAGCCCATATTTGGTGCCTTTTTTTATTGGAATGAGACGCAAGGAATCACATCTAGATGGAAAAAATAGTTTAGTATTATTGGCAGAATAGATACATATTTGTAATTCACATTACATTTAAAAAAAATACACAAACTATTTTTATTTATAATTCCATTATTCCCCTTTGTTTATTCCCACATACAAATCAGAAAATACATCCTGGTGTCATAGGTAAAATAAAACCTAAGAAATTTTTGTGCTCAGATGTTCTATAAGAGAAAGATTACAATAAAATATATGAATAAATAAGGAATAATCATTATATAAATATAAATATCTAAAAAATATGATTTAACCAATAACAAGATCATAATATATAAGAAATAAATAATACTCAAATAATTCCTCATAAATAATCACATGAGCTTGAAACTTACTAAAGGATATTCTAATTAATCGAATAATCACATGGAATATCAACAACTAAATTCATAAATATGGAATTCATAATGTTGTAAATTTAGAAAATCTAATTTAGGATAGTAAAATGACATCTAATACCATCAAGGAATGTTCCAAAACATCTAATACCATTAGGGTTTTTTCTATACCTCTATATAAATTGGCCAGGCCTTATCCCAAACCATATCTAGTTTGGCTTAGGATACCTACTGATACATTGAGAGGTTATATTTTCCCCCTCTAATCACTTATTATGTACAATGAATTCCTCAGATAAAATTGGTGAAACATAATTCACATAAACAATCATATTTATACTAGAATATGAAATGTAAATACTTTCCCTGATAAAGGATCATAATCATTAACCATCGAAAGTGAAATGGTGAATGGTAATGAAATTGTATATCCCCATTACAACTAATCATAATAAATTTTTATAAAAAACAATAATGGTATCAGTACAAAAAATACTCGATGTATTATAACAAAAATTCAGAATTTATATTGTTGGTGAATAGAAAGAACCTGAAAATGTTATTAATTTTTTTTGAGAAAAATAATCATTACATTTTTAAAATAATCCCTTTTAAAACAAAATTTTCCCAAAACAATTCTAAAAATAAATATCATTGTAAATATACTTTTAAAACACAAAAAAACTATTATAAAATTGATTGGTCATGATAGTGGAAAATTTTGTTCATACCATACATGTTAAAATAAAGAGTCCTTTGAAATTTTTGATAAAATCCAAATAGAAGTTTTTTTAAAAATGACATTATGATTGCACTTAAATGATCCTTTAAAAATTACAACATAGATAAAACATTATTTAATAAATATTATTTATATATCTTAAAACATTTCAAAGTTAATATTTTGAAAATATGGGTTTTAATGAAAAATTATTTTTCGTCGAAGATAGAAATAAGGTTAAATTTCTTTTAAAAAACATTCCTACTCATTTTATGTAAAAAAAGATAAAATTGGCACTATATAATGATAATTTCATCAATAAATATATTATAATAATATAAATTAATTTAATTTGGAAATATAAAATATTTTCTGAAAGGGAGACTTAGATATAAACAAGATCAAATAATGATGAGATTGTGAATTAATCCCCCACCACTTTGGTATCTTTTTGAATCATAAGACCCATGAATGAAATAAAATTCAATGAAAAATATAGAATCAAGTTAAACTAATTAATTATATGACCTAAAATATTGGTATTATATACATCAAAAAATTAAATAGGTGGTGGATATAGCATATGTTTCACAAAAGTAAAAATTTGAGAAGAGAAACACTTACCTTTATTCTAAATCTTCAAATTCATTATTTATCCTTCTGAATAATAAGCCAAAATTAATATTTAAATTATAAAGTACATATTTCATTTTTACTATAATTTTATGTCACTTATTACCATTTCATATATTAATAACTAACAAATCATGGTTACATCATATGTTTCGATGATATTTTGCTTATGTGTAAAAAATAACTTTGGTAGGTTTACTATGGTCAAAGTGGTAATTATTTAGACATACCCAGAATAATAATCTTGAAATAAATATAATATTTTTACATAAATTGTACAGTTAAAACTATCCATGAATTGTTTTCATGAAAAATGATCTTTTTTCCATCATAGAGATGCTGTGTTGGACGTATGCAAGAGCAATGGTTCCATTTTTTCAATGTTCATTATTTGTTGAAGTTATGAAATATTTTATATTTACATATTTTTCACAACATAATATATATCATATTAATTCTATAAATATACATAGATATATCATCTATTTGGTGTGGTGATGAAAATAGATTCACATCATTTCATGAAGGTGGTAGTCCAAACGTACAAAATTGACATTATCATCATTCAATGAGTTGAATGTTAAGAACAAAAAATATATATTAACTTTTATGAATGATAAATATTTCATTAATATCATTATTATTTAATTTATATCACATATATTCATTAACATTATTTTTATTAATTTCTATGTAAAGTGTTAGTGAAAGATGATTCACATCACTTAGCAAGGAGGTAGTAATCCTTACTCAAGAGTGATGTTATCATATCTCATATGGAATGGAATGAAAATAGGGATATATGATGGAATGAATATAATGGAATTATTATGTCATAAATAAAATATATATTAATTATATCCATAATCAAACCCATCCTTGAGAGTTTGTAATGAACAAATTAATGACATAAATTCCTTAGTTGGTAGTCTGCCGTAAACATAAACAAGGATTTAATAACCCATTTTATGGAAGTGGATATGTTTATAGGTCATGGACTTAAAATAAAATAATATAATTACTTGGAATAAAATAATTCTTGTATATCATAATGTTTTAAAAAAGGCTTAATGATGTGTATAGAGAAATAAAATAAAAACGCTCTTCGAAGATCATTGCCTCTTCTTTTGGTAACCTTATTAGCTTTGCAACAAAATCCAAAATAAGTTATACTTATACACAAAATAGGAATTATAGGCTAGGACTAGGGAATATGGGAGGGGATTTTGGTAGATTATATATTATCCAAATAGGTTTTAATGTGTGAATAAGAGAGGATTGTGTGTGTCATTTTATAAAGGTGGTGGGTAGCACACTTGTAATTTTTCAAAAGAAAAAGAGAAACCCATGTTTTTTACCATAATCACAGTAAATAATTTTTACTATTTTTATTATTAATTTTCGTCAAAATATATGTTTAACTTGATATAAATTATAACATAGGATGATTAAGAATATAGAATATTTTTACCCAAATTCATTTCACATAAGTGGAAAATATTAATTTAAAATCAATCGTGTAGATGTGAGAAGAAATCAGAATTTAAAATTGAATATTTTCAAAAGATTATAATGTTTTAAATCGTAATTCATAATAAAACTATTAATAATTACATAAATTTGATAGATAAATCTTTAGTTGAAAACTTTTATCTATAAAAACAATTTATAATATAATATATAATTACAAACAATTTAAATGAAAATAAGTTTTCAATTAATATTCAAAATTTTTTAACATTCATCACAATAATAAATTTTATTGGAAAAATAAAAAAACTCACACAATGCTAATTTTGATATTCTTATTTATTAAAAAAATATATAGATACAAAATAAATTTTCTAAAAGTATTAAAATTTTATTTTAAATTATTTTTTCAAATCATGTCTAAACCCACATTTAGAAGAATGTGTGTTTTTTCTGAAAAAGATTCATTTTCATTCAAATAATGATTATTTTATATATAATTAGCAGTTAACCATTCAATATAATTTTTAAAATTATAAGATATATATTTCTATATTTTATTATTACTATTTATAATTAGTGATTTAAGATCTTGGTTAATAATTATGACGTTCAAATAATAGTATTTTAAAAAAGTATTTTATTTCGTTTAAATCCGGAGTTGTTGCATTACAAGAAATCAAAGAGATTTAATTTATTTGAAAATTAATATATCATAATGTCTTTGTTTTTTTATTTTATAATATTTCTCATAAATTTTTTTAGAGCATAGAAATTCTATATTCTCCCCAAATTATATAAAATTCATCATCACAACGTGATCTTTTACTCATAAATCCAGGTTTGGATTTTTAAAAATTACTTTTTTGAAACCCCACATAATAAAATGGATTAATGAAACATCAACTTAATAAGAGATAATAGAATGTGAAATGGTCATATGGACTAAAAAATTCTTAGGTTCCTAGGTAGAATAAAATTTGTGGCATGTTAAGAGGTGGATATTAAAGAGAAGAATATAAAAATATAAGGATTAGTAAAAGTCAATGATTTTAATAAAGTAAATGTTCAACAGAATATTAAGGGCCTAAAAAAATAAATCTATTTTTATTTAATGTAATATTTTATTCCTCATATATTATTATTATGGTATAATTTTTTTTCAAGATTCATTTACAATCTCGGAATATGAAAAAACTTATTTACTTTATATATTTATATTTTTGAATTACAATTTCATCCTTTAGTTGTTCTTTAATAAATTTAGAGTTATTCAATTACTCCATAAAAATATTTTGAAAATGATTTTTTTGTGCATGTGGAACTGAAAATAAATTTTATATAATTTTAAGATCAATAAAATACTGAAATGTCTTTCCACTAATCTCTAACTATTTTACAAAACTGATATGGTCGACACAAATTATAAAATATAACACAATAAACTCTAAAACCTCATATAATGTTCAACATAAACCATTTAATAAATGGTTAATATTATTACCTTAGAAAGGATTATGATCCTAAATATGATAAATAAGGTTACTAAATTTCAAAAATGAATTTATCAATTATCAGTTTCACGTTAGTTAGTGTAACACCTAAAAATTCTAATGTAAGAACATTTTATACGAGAGCGTGTGTGACGCGCAACACTAAGATTATAAGGCTATATAATTTCCTGATAAACTATGATATATTTTGTATTTAAAATAAATTCAGTCTATAATATTTATTTCTATGCACACAACACTGATTTACCATTCATTGGACACAACCACAAGATTCTTCAATGGCTTGTGTTACCCACAAGACTAATTTTTTCCGAACAAAAATATATTATGAAAATATTATAATTAAATGTAACGAGATATAAACCATTCATTAAATTAATATTTATGAATAAAATTATCTATCTTATTAAAATATATGGTTTATAAAAATATAATATTAATTCACTGGTTACCAATTAATTATATATGAAAATACAAACCAATTGAATATAAAGGATGCATTTTTATTTTTACTCACACGAAGGTGGTTTATCATAATAAATTAAATTCATTATAGTTATTAAGTGATAATACTTTAATAAATATATATTATATTAAATAATTTTTTTTGATATTAATATAATATATTGTATAGGCATAACATAAGAACAATCCCAACTTTATGCATACAAACTTATATTCTTATAAAGGTAGTTTAAACACATTTTAATGGAGAATCTATTTTAAATACAATTTTTGGAACTTTTATTGATTTTATATGTAAAAATAAACTTCATATTTGAAATATAAACAAAAAAATTTGCATAGTATTTTTTAAGGGATGTTTCATTTTTTAATGAATAGTTAAAAATACAGACTATTAATTTAAAACTATTTTTTTGTCATATTTATTTATAAAGATAAATTATATTTATAATTGTTTTTATAGTTTATTTATATTAATTTTTTATTTATTAATACAATTGAGGTAATTTTAATCTATTTCACCTTTAAATTGGTTATAAAATATTTTCAAATTTTTGAACATTTTAACATTAAAAACCCTCTTTGTCGTCCCATTTATAGAATTAAATTTAAATTAATATACGCCAATTTTGTGATTGGAATTTAGAAATATTTATTTCATATTTGGATGAATAATAATTTATGATGTCTAATAAGGTCAACATGGTTTTATACCATAAATATTAGTGAAGATAAGTAAAATTAATTATTATTATCAGGGTAAAAACTTGCTTAATTAATGACTAAACCGTAATTTTATGGGGGGAAATGACAACTCCACTAGCCCAAATCCTATTTTATGGATATATCTAGTCCCATATTCATATAATGTTCTGTAATTGTCCATTTGGAAACATTGGTAACAAGTAATAGTTTCAAAACACATAATTCTTTTCAAAAATACCAAGTGTGTCCTTCCCCTCCACTATAAAAAGGCCTCCTGCCCTTGCACTTTGTAACACCTATAAAGACAATTTTTATCAAGAAATATCAACCCAAATATCTCCAAAATATTATTACCCTAATTATATATTCCTCTATACTGTAAAAAATCCATCTATGTAAGCCCTTCGGTGCATACCAAAGGAGTTACCTGAATAAGAGGTAACACCATTCCTTAAGCTATTTAATTTTATTTTCATTATCCACCCCTTAAAATATATTTATTAAATTATTATATAATAAAAATGTTTTAAATATATACTTATATGTATATATATTATGGATTTTAACTAAAATTACCCACACATCCATATAAAGTTTAAGAAACAAACCATTTGTGTACAATGAACTAACACCTCAAGAAAATATGATTATTCGTTTTTACATTACCACATTAAATTGTTGGGAATTGAGATAGAAATTATATTTATATATTATATAAATAATATTTATTATGTATTTATTATTATGTAATTATTTTATAACACATACCTCTATACATTCCTTTTTTTAATACTATAACATTGTGTGTGGAAATGTGGACTACCACCCCCTCAAAACGATCTGATTCGTTCACGCTGTATGTGGAATGTATAATGGATAGTTTTAATAATACTATTTTAAGTATATGAAATTAATAATATAATTTAATTATAATATACATATGTATCATTTACTTCTCAATCCTTTAATATGATAGGGAAATGGAAGTAGCGTTCATTCATCCATTCGACCTAACGGCTACATGAAAAGTGCATTTCCTTTCTTATATCCAAATATTATATCTTAATATAAGTACGTATAAAATATAAATATATTATATTTAAATCATGATTTAAATTCTATATATGATGAAATAATATTCTAATTAATTGGAAAAATAATTTAATTGTTAAGAAATACTCGAGAAACTAGGCAATTAAGACCCAAAATATTGTATGTAATAAAATATTGTTAACAAATGGGAAATAAGATATTCTTGGAAGTAAATATATGGTATTATAGATACTATTATGGTATTTTTATAATTTATTATCATGTTTTAACCCCTTATACATGAGTTTATAAGTCTATCACCCAAAGAGGATCCCAAGGTAAGAGATTTCGGTCTCGCTTTTCTTTCTATGAGGCATAATTTATTTTTGTTCACCTAATTTCTAATATATGATGTGCATAATGCTAAATTGACATGTCATATAATGAATAATTAATTATTCACAATATTATTAGTTTAAATGTGAATTATTTCATCTAAGGGGATTTGAAGATTATATTATCAAAGGGTAATGAATTGCATAACACGACTCCTTTTCGTTGGGTTATATTACTACATCGTTGTCATTAATATTATATGATTATGTGTTTAATAAATTTTTACTATATATTTTTTTATTTATACTTAAATTAATTTTATTTATTATTAATTCATGTAATCTATTCATTTATTAATTCTCACATAAAATTTATAGTCTTTTCAAGGGTTTATTTCACAATCACATTTTTTTTGGTGTTAATTACACATGAATTTAAATCATATGAAATTATTTCATTATTTTCTATTAAACACTTTAATATAAATTTTCTATGCTTATATATGACCTTTATCATGTAATAGTACAATTTTCCCACTCTTTGGTAAATAAGTTGTAGAGACCCGAAGCTTGACGTACATAGATATTACATTACTTTTTTGGAATACTTAATACATAACAAAAACAGACACACAAGGACCATAATAGTTTAGTGTCTTTGAAAACTAGGAACATAATCTTCTAATCGTGCTAAAAGATCTTCCATATCTCCCATAAAGATATTCCACTTTTTGTTTCCTTAACTAAAACCATTCTTTTAATCCTGGGGGAAAATAAAACATAAAAATGGTGAGCTCAAATTCTCAGTAAGGGTAAGCATGGATAAAATAAAACATACCATATACATTTGAACTTAAAAACATGAACATAATGTTTAAACATCAAAAGCATAAGAAATGGCATAAAACATGGAAGTACATAAGGAGTAGATCATAAAGAAACATTAAGAATGATAAAATAGAATGGGAATAAAACATGTAATTGTGGCATCCATTAAGCACGTGTAATGATTTCCATAGTAGCCAAGGCATTGCTGCCAAGACCATCTGAGTGGACAAAGTCCCTTTCTGAATCGAGTTCACTCTTCGTTCTAGTCCTGTATTACTGAACTAGTTTAACTTGTCATTCCATCCATGTCTATCTCATGAGATATAAATCTTTACCCAATGAATTGGAGGGAGATACAGGTCCCATCCATATCATAATGAAATCATTCTAACTTGTGCCACAAAATAAACATACATCACCCAATAAATAAAATGGGTTTCATAAATATCATCCCATCATCAAATAATCCATATAAAAGAAATGAATATCATTTCATAATAAGAAAATTAAAACCATGTAAATCATAGAGACATGATACTTGAAACATACACATATGAAATAATGTCATCTTAGATAAAAAATGGTTTTGATAAAACACTTGAAATTAATTCTTGAGGAAAATATCATTTCTTCTTCAAAATCAATTTCTTTTCACAAAACGTCATGAAATTTTTAAAGAATTGGATTTTGTTGAAAATAGTCATGAAATCTTTTGGAGTAAGCTTCATTAAAATAAGGCTTTATAAAACCGTAAAAATCTTTTCATGCCGTATACGTTAAAAAAATTCTTCTCGTACTTTTGTCGGAAAAGTCAAAAAGTACCTTGTAGGGTAAATAAAAGAAAGATTCCTTCCATACCATGGGGTAAAAGTCAAAATGGGTAAAAAGGAATTTAAACATACATTAAAACACATTTATAAAACATGGACACGGATGATTTCAATAACCCCAGTAAATACATACGAATAAGCAATCTCAGATAAAAATGAGATTTGCATAATTATCCCTTACCTTAGGTCCGATATGCTTCTTACGTATCCAAAACTCCTGTATAATGATTTAAATAATGTCATTTACTTATTAAAGAATCATATTAATTGTTATTATATCATATATAGTTCACTTATGACTTTATATTACCCGTTCTTTTGTAAATTCATGTTAAAGTAGCATTTTGTGTAAAATCGTTTCATTTGTCGTTCGTGTTTTAACTTGTAATTATTAATATGATTACTTAGATCATGATTACTTACATCCAGAATGTAAAACAAGACTTATATATAATATATATTCATAATATATATATATATATATATAATGGATCGATAAATGGAAAGAAATACACCGTTCATGGAGATGGTAGGCCGTACGTACGCATGAACGCTGTTTTCGTTTCCTTATTGAATAGAATGGAATTTAGTAGATTACATGAATATATATACATAAATCCAGTTGCATTATTATGTCATATATTTCATGATTACTTCTTATATATACTTTATAATCATTCTTGAATAGTTATCAGAGAGAGTGAATCACATCGAGTCGTGGAGACGGTATTCTGTACGTACGCACGAGCGATGATATCATTTCCATGATCGTGGAATTGTATTAAGGTGTATTTATAATATTAAATAATAAATATAACTTTAAAATAATCATATATATTAATTACTTTCACCATTATACCCATCCATGTAAGGTGGTGGTGGAAATTAGATTACACCACGGTGTGAATGGTATTCAGTACGTACGCACGCGCGGTGATTTCATTTTCCGTAGGATGGATAGATGGTGAAATATGGTTGTTTCATACTTATAATAACATATCATTATATGAGTGATAATTATGTTATTACCTCATAATGAAACAACTAAAAAAGATGAATTGGATGAAGAAATAAAGTTGAAAGAATCGGTAACAGACATTACCTCTTCTTTGAAGCGCCTCTTTGAGACCTCCACTTAGGGTACTAAAATTGGTCTTTGAAGAAGACCAGGACCTCTAGGAAGTTTCTAGGGAAATGGAGAAGATAATTTTGCAGGGGTTGGCCAAGCTTGAAGGCTCAAAGTGGTGTGAGGAAGATAGAGAGGAGGTGCCCCTTTAAAAGGGAGGAGAGGGGCACCTTTGGAATAACTAAAAATATTATTTTATTATAAAGTCAAATTCGGTTTTTTAATAGCTCCAAATTGATATATTTCAAATATAATGTGGGTATGGGTCTAAATCCTCTCATCTAATAGAATTTAGACAAGCTTAGGTCATTATATTAACCTTATCATTTAGTTTTAACTCTTAGTTTATTAGATTGACATTTATCATGTCACTTTGTATTTTTATATTATCTTGTTAATAAACTTACCATATACATCCAAGAGACCCCCAAGTGGTCCATTCATGATACACCTATCATGATATAAGTATCTTGGCCGAACCTTAGATTTTTAAGAATATAATAACAATTAATAATATAATATTTGTTTTAAAACTATTTTATGTCAATTTTGACACTATTTGGTAAATGATTTTTGTGAAAATCATAAAAGAATTTTTAGTTAGAAATAAATTAATTAAATCAGTACTAACATGTCATATTAACATAGAAAATTATTTTAATTCATACAAAGTCTCAAATTACATTTATTTGGGTACTTATAACATCAATTATGTCAATATTTCATTAATAAGATAATTACTGCATCATTGTTGTATCATAAATAAATTAAATTATTTTAAGTCAAAAAATCACAATTAAAATACCATTATGTTGGAAATATTTTTAGATTTCTAATTAATATTTATAGTCGAATTTATCGTATGTATATCCCTATATTAAAAATGATTTAGTTATTAAACGTTGATTTTAACTATTTTAACCCTTCTTTAAGTAAATTGATAATAAATGTCCTACTCTAATCCAAGTTGGACTAAATGGTCATATTTTATTCCTAAGGTTGTTTTTGGTCGAATTACACTTATCCAATAGAATTAGTACATGTTTTAGGTTAATAATAATATCATTTTTACACTCAATTGCCCTATTTACTTTTAACCGTGGTAAAAAAGTATAAAGTTACTATTCACCAAAAATTATTTTCATCTCATTGAACCATATTTTAGTCCCTGATATTAACTGTGTCTCTCAGATTTTCAAAATTCCACTCACAGAAGCAGTAAAATTAAGTTTTATGAAAAATTCAGTTTTTTAACTACAACTTAGTGGTTTCACTATTCATCAAAAAATGAAAGTTTCCAGAAAAATACCAAAAATTAGGCCTAAGATATATTTGATATTATGAATTCAAAAATGATTTCTATTTTACCAAATTCAAAACATATCAGTTACATTAACTAATTTAAAAATTAATTCCCGTCGTCAAAACAAATAACGTGTTTTTAAGAGATAATAACTATCAAAAGATTGACACTTGTTTATGTTTGGTTTAAATGTGAAATTACATCCAATGAACAAAATTGTATTAAATTGTAAAAATATATTCTAAATATACTTTAAAACCACACAAATTAATAATTTACCACTATTAGTTATTTCGATTAAAAATGTTGTTTTTAATTAAAAGTTAGTAATTTTTACTATTTATTAGAATATGAAAGTTATCCGAAAAGTACCAAAATTTCACCCTAAGCTAATTTCGATATTCCGAATCCAAAAATGAAGACTATTTTGAAAGATAGAATTTATAAAATTTCAAAAATTGGGTATTACTATTCATAATGGCTAGTTCATTATAATATTATAATAATATCTCATTTAGTGAAACTCGATATTGCGTACTACACACGCTATCGAGGAAGGTCGTGATTCTGTGTAATGTAAGGAATGTTAGGGATGTGTGTTGTGCATGCTCCTTTTGGTGTATCATACAACACAGGACATTAATTAAAAAGAATAAAATCTCAGGGTGTTACATTCTACCCCCCTTAAAATGAATTTCACCCTCGAAATTCGTCGGGGTTATAAATGGTTTACTACTCGAAAGTTTTTTAATAGAAACCCACATCGTAAAAAGGAATACCAATACTTGGCTTTAAAATCTAATGTCTTAAATGTAACGGTTACCCAAATTAACTCATCACTGGGTTTCCACATAGGATAACATAGCTGAAAATATTGATATTGAAGAAAAATCTAACCATCAAGTTATTATGGAGAGTGGTAGAGAACATGGCTATGAAAAATCCATTAATCACAAAGACATAAATTTGTGATGACCTAAGGTACCATCTGATTCATCGGATATAAGAGCACTAGGACAACATTTTTGGTTTTCAAGATCATTTCCCTAAAGTTGATGAAATTGGAATTAGAGGAAATACTTTCGTGATTTTGGTACAGTCTCACCATTGGTCGTTCATTGGAAAATTTCCACTTCATCTCTTAAAGAAATGAAGTTGAATTTGTCATTCGTGATGTGTTAGCAATTCATGTGATAGAATGATGGGTCATTCCATCTGTCTCAAACAAAGGGTTAGAAAAGTTATCAAAAAATACATAAGTCCATCTATAGTGATATTAATCATATATGGTTCCTAAAATGGACTTATAATTCATATATCATACTTCTTAATATAATAAAACTAGTTTCTACTAAACAGGGACTTCTTGTAAGCCAGTGGTAGGAAATAAAGGCCAGTCGCACTTCGGTTGTGGGTTCGATTCCCACAGCCCTGTCCGACACGATGGGTTGTCGCCCATCCTGCAGGTTGTCCTTTTTCTAAAACTATATTACTATAACATCCCATAAATAATATCGAAAAAACTTCTATCCTTAAACAATACTAACTTATGTCCAGCATAATCCATTCCAATCTTTAGGCTTATCCAAAATACTACTGTCCAATCTCATATTATAGTGAAAATGATTACCAATGAGTTCATAAAACTAGCATGTTAATACCATCGTTTATCCACATATATCATGAGATATGTATTATTGGTCACATTCCAAACATTTGAAGGCCTTAATCATGTATTCTCTTGAAAAAAATGAATACCCATTGAATCTTAGTGAAAACATGAGTGCTGTCAAAAGTTAACTCTTTTCACATACCAAAACCTCGAACCATGATATAACTATTTCCTTATATCAGTCATGAGCTCATAAATACTGTCAAACATTTCATTTTCTCGTTTTCCCTTCATTATGTGCACATCATCTTTTTTCCAATAATATCTCAATCACTTTCCATGGTTACCGGTACCATAAAATTATTGAAAACCACAATAGACCAATACATAAATATTCCAATATTCCACGATTCTATATACAACATTATTTTGGAATCCCATTACATAAACACTTAATCATTACACCACATCATTTTCATATTCAACATCACCAATAGTGATCACATGCGACTTCCCTTTGTCCTTTGCCTTAAGTTGTTGATCATTCCAATCATCACTAACCCTTGGATTAGGGAATTTATTAGCATAATGCCCTATTTCCTTGCACTTGAAGCATTGAAGTGTTGGTGGTGCGTTCTCTGTAGTCATTTCTTTATTCACATCATTAGAAACCCTTTGTCCATTACTTCGACACTCAGCTGCTTGATGACCTTATTTTCCACACTTAAAACATTTTCTTGTCCCTTTAAGACAATCTCCACCATGCTTCTTTCCACACTTTGAGCATAAGGAAACATTTATCTTCTTTTCACCATTATTCTGAGATTTCTCCTTGAACTCCATCTTTCTTTTCTAGTCAAAACCATGAGATGGATATGTAACACCAACTTCCATTTCAACCTTAATAGCAAAACATATAATTTCTTCATAGCTACTGAAGTCTCTTATAGCTAATGCCCTTCGAATATTTGGTTTTAAGCCACTGAAGAATCGATCAACTTTACTTTCAGGTTGGATGATAAATCCAGATGCATACCTTGCAAGACTTGTAAAATTCTCTTCATATATAACAACAGATTCATCATCCTTTTGATTTATTTCAAGAAAATACTTCTCCATCTTTGTTCGAAGAATACGAGGGAAGTACTTATTGAAAAATAATTTCTTGAACTCGTCCCATTCCATGGACTCAATTTCCTCTCTTGGCCTCGTATTCTCGATAAGATTCCACCATTGATCAGCTTCACCTTCTAAATGATATACTGCTAAGATGACTTTATCATGTTCAGAACATTGAAGAACTGAAAATATCATTTCAGTGGTATTGATCCATTGTTCAGCAACAAGTGGATCCGAAGACCCACTGAAAGAAGGTGGACGTTGCCTCATGAAGGACTCAATAGAATATTGTTCCCTTCTCTGCTCATTTGGAAGTCCAAAATGATTCATAGCTTGTGTAAGTATAGCAATAAGATTTTGCACTCCATCTCCCATAACATTTGTTTGTTCAGGAGGACAATCATTGCATTTTCAATTGTATTGATCAACATGGTTCCTTCGGGTTCCATCCACCATCAAAAACCCAAAAAGAATAGTGTGAGAGGCAAAAATCATGCTAGGGAAAAAAACATAATAAAGGGAGAGTACCTTCAATATCTAACATCTTATGTTTAATTATAAGATCATTACTGTAATTCTAGGACTATAACCTATACGTATACTAATCCATAGGGACATCCCTAGACATACCTTAGAAATATCTCTAGGGATTTCACTAAAGTTTTCGCATCCTAGTTTCCAAAGGTTGACTAAAACTTCCCTCTGATACCAAATGTAGAGACCCGAAGCTTGATGTACATAGATATTACATTACTTTTTCTGAATACTTAATACATAACAAAAACAGACACATAAGTACCGTAATAGTTTAGTGTCTTTGGAAACTTGGAACGTAATCTTCTAATCGTGGTGAAAGATCTTCAATATATCCCATAAAGATCTTCCACTTTTTGTTTCCTTACCTAAAACCTTTATTTTAATCTTGGGGGAAAATAAAACATAAAAAGGGTGAGCTAAAATGCTCAGTAAGGGTAAGCATGGATAAAATAAAACATACCATATACATTTGAACTTAAAAACATGAACATAATGTTTAAACATCAAAATCATGAGAAATGACAAAAAAACATGGAAGTAAGTAAGGCATAGATCATAAAGAAACATTAAGAATGATAAAATATCATGGGAATAAAACATGTAATTTTGGCATCCATTAAGCACATGTAATGATTTCCATAGTATCCAAGGCATTGCTGCCAAGACCATCTTAGTGGACAAAGTCCCTTTCTGAATCGAGTTCACTCCTCATTCTAGTCCTGTATTACTGAACCGGTTTAACTTGACGTTCCAACCATGTCTATATCATGAGATATAAATCTTTACACAATGAATTGGAGTGAGATATAGGTCCCACTCATCTCATAATGAAATCATTCTTACTTGTGCCACAAAATAAACATACATCACCCAATAAATAAAATGGGTTTCATAAACATCATCCCATCATCAAATAATCCATATAAAAGAAATGGATATCATTTCATAATAAGAAAATTGAAACCATGTAAATCATAGGGACATGATACTTGAAACATACACATAGGAAATAATTTCATCTTAGATGAAAAATGGTTTTGATAAAACACTTGAAATTAATTCTTGAGGAAAATATCCTTTCTTCTTCAAAATCAATTTCCTTTCACAAAACGTCATGAAATTTTAAAAGAAATGGATTTTGTTGAAAATATTCATTAAATATTTTGGAGTAAGCTTCATGAAAATAAGGAATTATAAAACCGTAAAAATATTTTCATGCCATATACGTTAAAAAAAATATTCTTCTCGTACTTTTGTCAGAAAAGTCAAAAAGTACCTTGTAGGGTAAATAAAAGAAAGGTTCCTTCCATACCATGGGGTAAAAGTCAAAATGGGTAAAAAGGACTTTAAACATACATGAGAACACTTTTATAAAACATGGACATGGATGATTGCAATAACCCCAGTAAATACTTACGAATAAGCAATCTTGGATAAAAATGAGATTTGCAAAATTATCCCTTACCTTAGGCCCAATATGCTTCGTACGTATCCAAACCTCCTGTATAATGATTTAAATACTGTCATTGACTTATTAAAGAATCATATTCATTGTTATTATATCATATATGGATCACTTATGACTTTATATTACCCGTTCTTTTGTAAATTCATGTTAAAGTAGCGTTTTGGGTAAAATCGTTTCATTTGTCATTCATGTTTTAACTTGTAATTATTCATATGATTACTTAGATCATGATTACTTACATCCAGATTGTAAAACATGATTTATATATAATATATATTCAGAATATATATATAATGTATTGATAAATGGAAAGAAATACACAGTTCATGGAGACAGTAGGTCGTTCGTATGCATGAACGCTGTTTTCGTTTCCTTATTGAATCGAATGGAATTAAGTAGATGACATGAATATATATACATAAATCTAGTAGCATTATTATGTCATATATTTAATTATTGCTTATTATATATAATTTATAATCATTCTTGAATGGTTATCATGGAGAGTGAATCTCATTGTGTCGTGGAGACGGTATTCCGTACGTACGCACAAGCGATGATATCATTCCCATGATCGTGGAATTTATTAAGGTGTATGTATAATATTAAATAATAAATATCACATTAAAATAATCATATATATTCATTAATGTCTCCATTATACCCATCCATGTAAGGTGGTGGTGGAAATTAGATTACACCACAGCGTGAAGATGGTATTCCGTACGTACGCACGCGCGGTGATTTCATTTTCCATAGGATGGATAGATGGTGAAATATGGTTGTTTCATACTTATAATAACATATCATTATATGAATTATAATTATGTTATTACCTCATAATGAAAAACTAAAAAAGAAGAAGTGGATGAAGAAATAAAGTTGAAAGAATCGGTAACAGACATTACCTCTTCTTTGAAGCGCCTCTTTGAGACCTCCTATTAGGGTACGAAAATTGGTCTTTGAAGAAGACCAGGACATCTAGGATGTTTCTAGGAAAGTTGAGAAGGGAATTTGGCAGGGTTTGGCCGATCTTGAAGGCTCAAAGTGGTGTGAGGAAGAGAGAGAGGAGGAGCCCTTTTATAAGGGAGGAGAGGGGTACCTTTGGAATAACTAAAAATATTATTTTATTATAAAGTCAAATTCGGATTTTTAATAGCCAAAAATTGATATATTTATAAGATAAGTTGGGTATGGGTCGAAATCCTCTCATCCAATATAATTTATACAAGTTTAGGTAATTATATTAACCTTATCTTTTAGTTTTAACTCTTAGTTAATTAGATTGACATTTACCATGTCACTTTGTATTTTTATATTATATAGTTAATAAACTTACCATATAAATCCAAGAGACCCCCAAGTGGTCCACTAATTATACACCTATCAGGATATAAGTATCTTGGCCGATCCTTAGATATTTAAGAATATAATAACAATTAATAATATAATATTTGTTTTAAAACCATTTTTTGCCAATTTTGACACTATTTGGTAATTGATTTTTGTGAAAATCATAACAGAATTATTAGTTCGAAAAAAATTAATTACATCATTATTAACATGTCATATTAACATATAAAATTATTGTAATTCATAAAAGGTCTCAAATTACATTTATTTGGGTATTTATAACATCAATTATGTCAATATTTCATTAATAAGATAATTACTGCATCATCATTGTATCATAAATAAATTAAATTATTTTAAGTATAAAAATTAAAAATAAAATACTATTATATTGGAAATCAATTTAGCTTTCTAATGAATATTTATAGTCGAATTTATCTTATGTATAACCCTATATTAAAAATGATTTAGTTATTAAACATTAATTTTATCTATTTTAACCCTTCTTTAAGTAAATTGATAATAAATGTCCTAATCTAATTCAAGTGGGCCTAAATGGTCATAATTTATTACTAAGGTTGTTTTTGGTCGAATTAAACTTATCCAATAGAATTAGGACATGTTTTAGGGTAATAATAATATCATTTTTACCCTGAATTACCCTATTGACTTTTAATCGTGGTAAAAAAAGTAAAAAGTTACTATTCACCAAAAATTATTTTCATCTCATTGACCCAAATTTTAGTCCGTGATTTTAATCGTGTCTCTCGGATTTTCAAAATTCCATTCACAGAAGTGGTAAAATTAAGTTTTATGAAAAATTTAGTTTTTTTAACTACCACTTAGTGGTTTCACTATTCATCAAAAAATGAAAGTTTCCAGAAAAATACCAAAAATTAGGCTTAAGCTATATTTTATATTATGAATTCAAAATTGATGTCTATTTTATCAAATTCAAAACATATCAGTTACATTAACTAATTTAAAAATTAATTCCCGTCGTCAAAAAAATAGCGTGTTTTTAAGAGATAATAACTATCAAAAGATTTACACTTGTTTATGTCTAGTTTAAATGTGAAATTACATCCAACGACCAAAATTGTATTAAATTGTAATAATATATTATAAATATACTTTAAAACCACTCAAATTAATAATTTATCACTATTAATTATTTCAATTAAAAAAGATGTTTTTAATTAAAATTTAGTAATTTTCACTATTCATCAGAATATGAAAGTTATCCAAAAAGTACCAAAATTTCACCCTAAGATAATTTCGATATTACGAATCCAAAAATGAAGTCCATTTTGAAAGATTAAATTTATAAAATTTTAAAAAGTGGGTATTACTATTCATAACGTCTAGTTCATAATAATATTATAATAATATCTCGTTTAGTGAAACTCAGTATTGCGTACTACACACGCTATCGAGGAAGGTCACGATTGCATGTAATTTGATTCAAGTCAGTGATGCATGTTGTGCAAGCTCCTTTTGGTGTAGCGTACAACACATGACATTAATTAAAAAGAATAAAATCTCAGGGTGTTACAAAATTTGTTTAAGAAATTTTTTTTAAGAAAACCCAACTTCATTTCTCTATTAGTCATAGAATTTGTTTTCTTCAAAAACCCTGTATTCTAAAGAGGTCTTAAAAAATGTTTGTAACCAATCGAAAAATGATTTATTAAAGAAAATTTTTCATATTATATCTTTTAAAAATGTTTTCAATTTTATATTCCGGTCAATTTCCAAATAAGGCACTTTCTACACATTTTACTATGTAAAAGGAATGTTCTTTTTACCTTCTATAGAATGTATTGATTTACCCACCATATTTTATTCAAAGATTCTATTACATGATTAAAAGTTTAATTTTTGATGAAAATGTTTTTAAAAGTGAATTTCAGAGAATATTATTTTGAAATAAAATTAAAAATGAAAAGGATATTTTCCTCAAGAATGATTTTTAAGATCAATATCCACAACCCACAAGGTATATTATTTATTGATTATATACCTATTATTTATCTGGATGGTTTATAATTTATTTGTCCAAGATTGTTATTGAAAATAACATCATTAATTCCTCTGTTAGTCCCCTTGAAGTATTAAATTTCCTATTATCATTTAACATTGAATTTCACCTAATTATCCATATCATTTATCAGGGATATGTTTTTTTTATTAAATTTTATATCATTTTTACGTATGGTGTTTACTTTGACATTTATTTTCTTGATTTGTGAAATATTGAAAAATATGTATCCTTTACTCAATAAGGATATTTGATTATGCACTTTTTTAATTAAATAGATTATTTTATATATGATTAATGATTTGGAAAAGCAATATAAGTGTTGGAAAAAGTTTATGGTAGGCCCTATGGATTAGGGATTGGTTAATTCAAACCCCTTTATGCATCGGAGGTCTCATGAAAGAAAAATAGTTTTGTAAATATCCCTTAAAGTTAATTTACAAGCCGAATATATGTGTTTCTACCAGTAGAGATAAATGATATTATGGAAGGTCTTAATGGTATTGGGATATGTTCTAAATACATGATTTCTAATAATTAGGAATTTTCATTATTTTTGTGCATTATATTTTGCCTCGATGTATCTATGGATTCAATTCATTCTTAGTTTATTTATTAATAGAATGTTGTTCAGTTTCTTACACTACCATATCTATTTTTCCTTATCTAGTTATTTGAATGGTATGTGTTTTTAGTTATTAACCTTTACATATTGTTTACACACTTCCATCTTAGTTTTTTAAATACATGGAATGTGTCATCAGTTATTACCTTTCAAAAATTACTATTCTCATTGATTCATTATTGCTTCCACTGTACTTTACACTTACTGGTCATTTGAGCTCACCCTTATTTTGTTTCATTTCCCCAGGAATATAATAATTTTACTAAGAGAGAAATACTATGGTACTCTAGATGTAATAATGTTATTATCCACGATGTTAGAAAATAATATGTAGTTATTATTTTATTATGATTTAATTAAAGAATCATGTATGTGTCTGGTACACCAACAACTACCAAACCATTTGTTCTATTAGGAAAAGATTTTGTTATACCTCATGACAATGTAATGGAATCATGACACCATCTATAGGAATTTTAGGATCGGTTCTCTATAGTTGGTTTCAAAGGTTGTTTTTAGAAACATTAGGAACTTGATTTAAGAAAACATTGGTTAGAGAACATATCCTTATGATATAATTTTAGTATAAGTATAGAAGAAGATCTTAAAATTTTGGATAGATTGAGATCATGTGGCTTTCCCAGAAAAAACCTCCCTATCTAGATATTACAAATAGATGTATTTCTGAAATTGATGTACCTAGGGGTAATAACTGTAACGATGTGTGTCGAGCCAGAATCAATGACACACACCTGTCGTTGGGTGTGGCAAAATAATTATTTCCTAAGTTTAAATGTAGTAATGTGGTTGAACTAGGATGTCTCTCGAAGAGGAGTGCACACAAAACGGGTTGTCACTTTAAAACGGGGGTCAAAATGTTGTGAAAGGAAATTTGAAATTCAAATGATTGAAAAACTATGAAATTAAAAGGGTGATTAGGTCCAGTTCAGTTTCCTAATTATAATGCTATCCTTGTTCAATTTAATTCAAACATATTCTTCTTAGTTGATTAATGTGAGTTTCCACAATCGTTTCCTCTCACTTCCTAGGTGAAATTATTATTGTGAGAGAAAACCTTACCAAGATCTTAGTTTGGTCAACTCTCCTTACATGTGTAAAATAGTAGTATTAAATATCCTTAATTTAAATGTGAAATACCCTATCGGGTTTTTTTTATCCCAAAAAATCAAGAACATTCACTACACCTTTTACACGTACTGACGATCGTCGAGTACTTCACCACTAATTCCTGGTTTATTCCATCGTATATAAACTAGAAATTAGTGGAGGGAGATATTGATTATTTTACAAAGGAAAAAATAAATAACAGAATTAATATTCAAGAAAGATATAACTTGATAATAAAATCCGCTATAAGAAATTGAAAATAACATTGAAGAAGAAATAAATTTATTCAATTGCGTCCAAGAACTCAAGCATTACAATGTAGAAAACCAACCCTTCTTAAATCACTCCAAAAGTTTACCCCACCATGGTAAAGGTAATCAAGATGAATGGGGAATAAGAAGGAATTACAAAACTATGAAAAAAAAATAAATAAAAGAGAAAGCTGAAAATTTCTCCTTCTTGGTGTCCCAGAAGGAATGGGGTGGAGAATGAGATGCTTTGAGAGGGTGGAGCTCTCCTCCTTTTATAGCCAGAATGTTTCCCCTGAATGTCGACGCATTGTATCCCAAATAAATGACATTTTCACGCATTGAGACCTTCTTTAATGTTGTTAATAATTACCTTGTCCGTGTTCTCTCAAACTCTCAGCGTATTTGGACATGTATTCCAAGAGTTATTGTCGTTTTACTATGAGAATTTATTATGTCCAGTCAGACTCTCGAAAAAGAAATCCTCTGAATTAGGGTGATTTAATGACCCCATAAACGGACAATGCACTCGGTTCTTCATTCATAAAAGATGCTCTGAATCTCATTTAGCGTCCACCCACCAAATTTCACAAGCTTTGGGACCATAGTGGATGAGTTATGGATCCCACATCAAAACTAGGCAGAACTGAAAACAGTTTTGTTGAGCCACCTTGTGAGCTTCTTTTGAGCTTCCATATGGCCGATTCAGATTTTAGTCCAAAATTAGTAAATGAAGCCCTAGATGTTTAGAATCTGGAAAAGAAATAATTTTTCAATTTGGATCAGTGTAGATAATGTTATGTCCAAACTACCGAAATAATTTAAAACTGTTTAAAATCCAAAATGGCCAATTTTTACTATTCAGCTCAAAATAACACCATTATCATAAAAATGAAACAATTCATCTTAGAGGAACAATTTTGTGGGTTTAAAACAATGATATTAAATATAAATTAATTGAAAATATTTTCTCTATCAATTCCCCCACACTTAGCACTTGGACTCCTGGACAAGTAAAAATCAAATCAAATCAAATCCAAAACACATATCAATGAGATCAATCAAATCAATTTAAAGAAACAGAAAGATATCATACCTCATCAAAAACTGTTATTTCAAGTTCTCCATTTAATATTTTAATATATTTCCACTTCATTTCTTATTCCATGCATACAAAAAACCTTCCTCACATGAATTTTCTATCATCTCACAAATGTAAAGGCTGAACAAGGCTTTTCTCATCCAAACTCACACAAGAGTCACCATAGGTTTGATAAATTCCTAATTCTCCACCCGATGTGAGTCAAGGACATTTGTTTCTCATGAGGACATTTCAGAGTTGTTCTGTGGCTTCTGTTTAGTAGGATTTAGATGTTAAAAGTTCTGAGGCCGAAAAAGGAATGCTTGGCTCTTATTGAAACAAAATTGCAAGATTCTAATTTTCACTCAAATATGGTCTCCTTCACTTCCCCTTTGTTGAAAATAGGCTCCATCATCATTCAATCAGCTCAGTAGCAAACATTTCAATCTTTTCAAACATGATTTTTTTTAAATCTCTAGATAGGCCCAACTTTCTTTTTACATTGCAAGCTCCAGAATGGCACATCTTCTCTTTTCATAAAAGCTCCAGAAAAGGCACAACTTTCAATAGAATAATTTTTCAGCATCACACACATCTCTTCCACAATTTATTTTCCACCCAAAGTATAACCAAATGCAGTAGTACACCACAATACATCTTCCCCCACACATAATTTCAACTAGATCATGCAATTTTACTTCAAGAGCAGGTATGATAGGGAAAATTGGCTTGTAATGTAGCTAACCTGACAGGAAATTCATTGATACGAGGGGCTACAATGAAGGATAAATGTAAAGGTGGGATATAATGAAAAGGATTATTTTGGAAGGGGTCATCAAACCAAATAAATGCCTCAATCATTTAAAACACACGTACCCCAACCCTGATGTTTTGAATGGAATAAATCAAATTCTGTTTAAAGAAATCATGGTCCGGTTTCTCAGGAAATGAGGTGAATGAAAAGAATATGACAAAAATGGTTCAAAAGCCTCACAGGAAAGTTATTTCAAAGATATAGACAGTGAAATATGGCATGAGATTCAAAAATTAGTGTACTTTTCATGAAATTCCAAAAAAATTGAACTTGAAACAAATTCATTTCAGCATTCATTTAAGCTCGGTTTCATGAAATAGATTGGTTCACTCATTGACATGAGTTTCAAAAATGGTATTGATAATCTTTTCAGCTCAAAAGTTTCAAAAACACACCAAAAACTAAAAAAAATAAAAAAAATTGAAAACATACAATTTTCTTATTTCTATTTTGTGAAAAAAAACATCAATATCAAATGAAAATTATATACTAAAAAGGTTCCCTCCCCCACACATAACTAATGCAGTGTCCTCAATGCATTCAAATGGGTTTAACATTTACGACGATTTGAAAATGAAGCACACATCAAGCAAGTTTAAAGGAGAGGTATAACCTGATTTATTGGTAATGCAACATTGAGATAAGAACCTAAGTGTTTCTCTTTGAAAACGTAAAAATAAATAAAAACATAACATAATAAATTTATTAAAATAAATGAAAATAGAAATTGAATAAGAAAAAAAGGATAAATCATGGTTTAATCCCTCAAGTGGGCCCTAGGTTTTGACTGCCTCCAGAGGGAAGTACCAGCTTTTATCCATAATCTATTGGTGGATGAAGCTTCTTTGATTTAAACCACCACATGTGGCTCCTCCCAGCTTGACGTTTATTGTTTTTGTTGATGAGGACTCCATGAATAGAGTACACCAGATCCACCCCCTTCACAATTTGCTACAACTTGCATGGTGGGGGTAGGATGAAGTAGGGAACCTCTTCATATTTTGTTGCTACTTGTGCAACCATCTTGTCTTCAAGCTCCGGCTTCAAGGAGGCTTCAGCCTCTTGTCCGTTTTACTCAGGCTCAGCAACTTGGATCTCTTCATGATTGGGCTCTTCTAGTAGATATTCAATGACATCAGGGAGCTCCAGAAGTTCCTCAATAGGTTCTTTGTTTTTCACATCATCCTCCAAGGTGTAGTATGAGTTTGATGAATCTGAAAATTCAAAAGATTTGGGCGAGACAGTCAAATTAGTTTCATAACGTTTTAATGAATTTGAGTTTAAGAATGTATCATCTCCCCGATTTGGTTCGACATTAATATCCTCTTAAATTGAAAGTTCCTCTTGGAGTCGATCATCAATGGATGGAGGTCGGTAGTCAGGCTCCTCCACCGCAAGTTTGGTATCAACTTCATGGATGTTTTTAGTGAAATTCAGGAAGACCAGTGGCACTTCCTTCTTGGCCTTGAATGTTTTTAAGTCAACTTGTAGTTCATTGACCATGGCCATCAAATCTTCCTGTGAGATCCATGTTTCTATGTATATTTCCAACTGCTTTAACATTATCATTAGTGCATCAACTCTTCGTTGAAGGGCCTCCTCAGTGTAGTCTTTTTCTTGTACCTGTGAGTAATTTTCATTCCATGTAGAATAATAATCATTTCAATTCATTATGGAAAGAATTTATTTGTGTTTTTTTAAGAAAAAAAATTTCAAAAATTTAAAAAATATTGCGGCACTACCTCCCTGGAAACGGTGCCATGTTTGATGCACTCCTGTCATAGGGTGTGGAAAAACAATTATTTCCTAAGTTAAAATGTATTAATGTGGTTGACCTAGGATGTCTCCTCAAGAGGAGTGCACACAAAACGGGTTGTCACTTTAAAATGGGGGTAAAAATATTGTGAAAGGGAATTTGAAATTAAAATGATTGAAAAACTATGAAATTAAAAGGGTGATTAGGTTGGGGTCAGTTTCATAATTATAATTCTATCATTGTTCAATTTAATTCAAACCTCTTCTTCTTAGTTGATTAAAGTGAGTTTCCACAATTGTTTCCTCTCACTTCCTTGGTGAAATTATTATTGTGAGAGAAAACCTTACCAAGATCTTGGTTTGCTCAACTCTCCTTCCATGTGTAAAATATATGTATTGAATATCCTTAATTTAAATGGGAAATACCTGATCGGGTTTTATTTATCCCAAACAATCAAGAACATTCACTACACCTTTTACACATACTGATGATCGTCATGTACTTCACTACTAATTCCTGGTTTATACCATCTTATATAAACCAGAAATTAGTGCAGGGAGATATTGATTATTTTACCAAGAAAAAAATAAATAACGGAACTAATATTCAAGAACGATAGAACTTGATAATAAAATCCACTATAAGAAATTGAAAACAACTTTGAAGAAGAGAGAAATTTATTCAATTGCGTCCAAGAACTCAAGCATTACAATATAGAAAACCAACCCTTCCCCAATCACTCCAAATGTTTACCCACCCATGGTAAGGGTAATCGAGTTGAATGGGGATGAAGAAGGCATTAAAAAACTGTGAAAAAGAACATAAATAAAAGAGAAAGATGAAATGTTCTCCTTCTTGGTGTCCTAGAAGGAATGGGGTGGAGAATGAGATGCTTTGAGAGGGTGGAGCTCTCCTCCTTTTATAGCCAGAATGTTTCACCCAAATGTCAATGCATTGTAGCCCCATTAAATGACATTTTCACGTGTTTATCTCTTCTTGAATGTTGTTCCTAATTTTCTTGGATGTGTCCCCTCAAAATATCAGCGGATTTGGACATGTATTCCATGGGTTATGGCCGTTTTACTATGATAATTTATTCTGTCCAGTCAGACACTCGAAAACGAAATCCTTTGTATTAGGATGATTTAATGACCCCATAAACGGCCCATGCACTCGGTGCTTCTTTCATAAAAGATTCTCCAAAACGCATTTCGCATCCACCCACCGAATTTCACAAGATTTGGGCACACAGTGCATGAGTTATGGACCCCACATCAAAACTAGGCAGAACTGAAAACAGTTTTCTTGAGCCAACTTGTGAGCTTTTTTTGAGCTTCCATATGGCTGATTTAAGATTTTAGTCCAAAAAAAGTAAATGAAGCCCTGGATGTTTAGAATTTGGCAAAGAAAGACTGTTTTAATTGGGATTAGTGTATATAATGTTATGTCCAGACTACCGAAATATTTTAAAACTGTTAAAAATCCAAAATGGCCAATTTTTACTATTCATCTCAAAATAACACCATTATAATAAAAATGAAACAATTCATCTTAGAGGAACAATTTTGTGGGTTTAAAACAATGATATTCAATATAAATTAATTAAAAATATTTGATCTATCAATTCCCCCAAACTTAGCAATTGGACTCCTGGAGAAGTAAAAATCAAATCAAATCAAATCCAAAACACATATCGATGAGATCAATCAAATCAATTTCAAGAAACAAAAAGATATAATGACTCATCAAAAACTGTTATTTTAAGTTCTCTATTTAATATTTTAATATATTTCCACTTCATTTCTTATCCCATGCACACAAAAAACCTACCTCACATGAATTTTCTCTCATCTCACACACGTAAAGGGTGAACAAGGCTTTTCTCATCCAAACTCACACAAGAGTCACCATAGGTGTGATAAATTCCTACTTCTCCACCTGATGTGAGTCAAGGACATGTGTTTCTCATGAGGACATTTTAGGGTTGTTCTGTGGCTTTCGGTTGGTAGGATTTAGATGTTAAAAGTTCTGAGGTCGAAAAAGGAAGGCTTGGCTCTTATTGAAGCAAAATTGAAAGATTCTAATTTTCACTCAAATACGGTCTCCTTCACTTCCCCTTTGTTGAAAATAGGCTCCATCATCATTAAATAAGCTCAGCAGCAAAAATTTCAAAATTTTCAAACATGATTTTTTTAAAATCTCTAGATAGGAACAACTTTCATTTTACGTTGGAAGCTCCAGAAAGGCACAACTTCTCTTGTCATAAAATCTCCAGAAAAGGCACAACATTCAACAGAATAATTTTTCAGCATCACACATATCTCTTCCTCAATTTATTTTCCACCCAATATTTAACCAAATGAGGTAGTACACCACAAGACATCTTCCCCCACACTTATGTTCAACTAGATCATGCAATTTTACTTCAAGAGCAGGTATGATAGGGAAAATTGGCTTGTAATGTGGCTAACCTAACAGGCAATTCATGGATACTAGGGGCTACAATGAAGGATAAATGTAAAGGTGGGCCTTAATGAAAAGGATTATTTTGAAAGGGGGCATCAAACCAAATAAATGCCTCAATCATTTAAAACACACGTACCCCAACCCTCATGTTTTGAAAGGAATAAATCAAATTCTGGTTAAAGCAAGCATGGTCTGGTTCTCTCAAGAAATGAGGTGAAGGAAAAGAATATGACAAAAATGGTTCAGAAGCCTCACAGGAAAGTTATTTCAAAGATATAGACGGTGAAATATGGCATGACATTTAAAAATCAGTGTACTTTTCATGAAATTCCAAAAAAAATGAACTGGAAACAAATTCATTTCAGCATTCATTTAAGCTTGGTTTCATGAAATAGATTGGTTCACTCATTGAAATGGGTTTCAAAAATGGTATTGATAATCTTTTCAGCTCAAAAGTTTCAAAAACACACCAAAAACTAAAAAAAATAAACACACAAAATTTGAAAACACACAATTTTTTTATTTTTATTTTTTGAAAACAAATATCAATATCAAATGAAAATTCTATACTATAAAGGTTCCCTCCCCCACACTTAACTAATGCAGTGTCCTCAATGCATTCAAATGGGTTTAACATTTACGAATATTTGAAAATGAATCACACATCAAGAAAGTTTAAAGGAGAGGTATAACCTGATTTATTGGTAATGGAACATTGAGTTAAGAACCTAAGTGTTTCTCTTTGAAAACCTAAAAATAAATAAAAACATAATATAAGAAATTTATTAAAATAAATGAAAATAGAAATTTAATAAGAAAAAAAAGGATAAATCTTGGTTTAATCCCCCAAGTGGGGACTGGGTTTTGACTGCCTCCAGAGGGTAGTACCAGATTTTATCCATAATCTGTTGGTGGATGAAGCTTCTTTGATTTAAACCACCACATGTGGCTCCTCTTAGCTTGAAGTTCATCGTTTTTGTTGATGAGGACTCCATGAATAGAGTACACCAGATCCACCCCCTTTACAATTTGGTACAACATGCATGGTGGGGGTAGGATGAAGTAGGGAACCTCTTCTTCTTTTGTTGCTACTTGTGCAACCATCTTGTCTTCTAGTGCTGGCTTCAAGGAGACTTCATCCTCTTGTATGTTTTCCATAGGCTCAGCAACTTGGATCTCTTCATGATTGGGCTCTTCTAGTAGATATTCAATGACATCAGGGAGCTCCAAAAGTTCCTCAACAGGTGCTTTGTTTTTCACATCATCCTCCAAGGTGTAGTATGAGTTTGATGAATCTGAAAATTCAATAGATTTGGGCGAGATAGTCAAATTAGTTTCAGAATATTTTAAAGAATTTGAGTTTAAGAATGTTTCATCTCCCTGATTTGGTTCGACATTAATATCCTCTTCAATTGAAAGTTTCTCTTGGAGTCGATCATCAACGGATGGAGGTAGGTAGTCAGGCTCCCCCACCTCAAGTTTTGCATCAACTTCATGGATGTTTTTAGTGAATTCAGGAAGACCAGTGGCACTTCCTTCTTGGCCTTGAATATTTTTAAGTCAACTTGTAGTTCATTGACCATGGCCATCAAATCTTCCAGTGAGATCCACGTTGCTATGCCTCTTTCCAACTGCATGAACATTATCATTAGTGCATCAACTCTTCTTTGGAGAGCCTCCTTAGTGTAGTCTTATTCTTGCGCCTGTGAGTAATTTTCATTCCATGTAGAATAATAATCATTTTAATTCATTATGGAAAGAATTTATTTGTGTTTTTTTAAGAAAAAAAATGTCAAAAATTTACAAAAATATTGCGGCACTACCTCCCTGGCAACGACGTCAAGTTTGACGCACACCTATCATAGGGTGTGGAAAACAATTATTTCCTATGTTAAAATGTTGTAATGTGGTTGACCTAGGATTTCTCCCGAAGAATAGTGCACACAAAACGGGTTTTCACTTTAAAACGATGGTAAAAATGTTGTCAAAGGAAATCTGTAATTCAAATGATTGAAAAACAATGAAATTAAAAGGGTGATTAGGTTGGGGTAAGTTTCCTAATTATAATGCTATCCTTGTTCAATTTAATTCAAACCTCTTCTTCTTTGTTGATTAAAGTGAGTTTCCACAATCGTTTCCTCTCACTTCCTTGGTAAAATTATTATTGTGAGAGAAAACCTTACCAACATCTTGGTTTGGTCAACTCTCCTTCCATGTGTAAAATAGATGTATTTAATATCCTTAATTTAAATGGGCAATACCCTATCGGGTTTTTTTTATCCCAAACAATCATGAACATTCACTACACCTTTTACACATACTGACGATCGTCGAGTACTTCACTACTAATTCCTGGTTTATTCCATCGTATATAAACCAGAAATTAGTGGAGGGAGATATTGATTAATTTACCAAGGCAAAAATAAATAACGGAAATAATATTAAAGAATGATAGAACATTATAATAAAATCCTCTATAATAAATTTAAAACTACTTTGAAGAAGATAGAAATTTATTCAATTGCGTTCAAGAACTCAGGCATTACAATGTAGAAAACCAACCCTTCTTCAATCACTCCAAAAGTTTACCCCACCCTGGTAAGGGTAATCGAGTTGAATGGGGAAGAAGAAGGCATTAAAAAACTATGAAAAAGAAAATAAATAAAAGAGAAAGCTGAAAAGTTATCCTACTTGGTGCCCCAGACGGAATGGGGTGGAGAATGGGATGCTTTGAGAGGGTGGAGCTCTCCTCCTTTTATAGCCAAAATGTTTCCCCCAAATGTCAAAGCGTTTTAGCCCTAATAAATGACATTTTCACGCGTTTCTCCCTTCTTTAATGTTGTTCATAATTCCCATGGACATGTCCCCTCAAAATATCAGTGGATTTGGACATGTATTCCATGAGTTATGGCCGTTTTACTTTGAGAATTTATTTTGTCAAGTCAGACTCTCGAAAACGAAGTCATCCAGATTAGGGTGATTTAATGACCCCATAAACGGCCAATTCACTCAGTTCTTCCTTCATCAAAGATGCACCAAAACTCCTTTCACGTCCACCCACCGAATTTCACAAGTTTTGGGCCCACATTGAATGAGTTATGGGTCTAAAATCAAAACTAGGCAGAACTGAAAACAGTTTTCTTGATCCAAATTGTGAGCTTCTTTTGATCTTCCATATGGCCGATTCAGATTTTAGTCCAAAAATAGTAAATGAAGCCCTGGATGTTTAGAATCTGGAAAAGAAATAATTTTTCAATTTGGATCAGTGTAGATAATTTTATGTCCAAACTAACGAAATTCTCATCCAAACTCACACAAGAGTCACCATAGGTTTGATAAATTCCAACTTCTCCACCCGATATGAGTCAAGGACATGTGTTTCTCATGAGGACTTTTCAGGGTTGTTCTTTGGCTTTCGGTTGGTAGGATTTAGATGTTAAAAGTTCTAAGGCCAAAAAAGGAAGGCTTGGCTCTTATTGAAGCAAAATAAATAAAAAACATAACATAAGAAATTAATTAAAATAAATGAAAATAGAAATTGAATAAGAAAAAAAAGGAGAAATCTTGGTTTAATCCCCCAAGTGGGCCCTGGGTTTTGACTGCCTCCAGAGGGCAGTACCATCTTTTATCCATAATCTATTGGTGGATGAAGCTTCTTTGATTTAAACCACCCCATGTGGCTCCTCCCAGCTTGAAGTTCATTGTATAAACAAATGAGGTAGTACACCACAAGACGTCTTTCCCCACACTTAAGTTCAACTAGATAATGAAATTTATTTCAAGAGCAGGTGTGATAGGGAAAATTGGCTTGTAATGTGGCTAACCTAATAGGAAATTTATGGCTACTAGGGGCTACAATGAAGGATAAATGTAAAGGTGGGACATAATGAAAAGGATTATTTTGAAATGGGGCAACAAACCAAATAAATGCCTCAATCATTTAAAACACACGTACCCCAACCCTCATGTTTTGAAAGGAATAAATAAAATTCTGGTTAAAGCAAGAATGGTATGGTTCTCTCAAGAAATGAGGTGAATGAAAATAATATGACAAAAATGGTTCAGTAGCCTCACAGGAAAGTTATTTCAAAGATATAGACAGTGAAATATGGAATGAGATTCAAAAATCACTGTAATTTTCATGAAATTCCAAAAAAAATGAACTTGAAACAAATTCATTTCAGCATTTATTTATGCTCGGTTTCATTAAAATAGATTGGTTCACTCATTGAAATGGGTTTCAAAAATGGTATTGATAATCTTTCCATCTCAAAAGTTTCAAAAACACACCAAAAACTAAAAAAATAAACACACAAAATTTGAAAACACACAATTTTTTTATTTTTATTTTGTGAAAACAAACATCAACATCAAATGAAAATTCTATACTACAAAGGTTCCCTCCCCCACACTTAAATAATGCATTGTCCTCAATGAATTCAAATGGGTTTAACATTTACGAAGATTTGAAAATGAATCACACATCAAGTAAGTTTACAGGAGAGGTATAACCTGATTTATTGGTAATGCAACATTGAGTTAAGAACCTAAGTGTTTCTCTTTGAAAACCTAAAAATAAATAAAAACATAACATAAGAAATTTATTAAAATAAATGAAAATAGAAATTGAATAAGAAAAAAAGGGATAAATCTTGGTTTAATCCCCCAAGTGGTCCATGGGTTCTGACTGCCTCCAGAGGGCAGTATCAGCTTTTATCCATAATCTGTTGGTGGATGAAGCTTCTTTGATTTAAACCACCACATGTGGATCCTCCCAGCTTGAAGTTCATTGTTTTTTTTTTGATGAGGACTCCATGAATAGAGTACACCAAATCCACCCCCTTCACAATTTGGTACAACTTGCATGGTGGGTGTAGGTTGAAGTAGGGAACCTCTTCTTCTTTTGTTGCTACTTGTGCAACCATCTTGTCTTCAAGTGCCAACTTCAAAGAGGCTTCAGCCTCTTGTCTATTTTCCTCAGGCTCAGCAACATGGATCTCTTCATGATCAGGCTCTTCTAGTAGATATTCAATGACATCAGGGAGCTCCAGAAGTTCCTAAACAGGTGCTTTGTTTCTCACATCATCCTCCAAGGTGTATTATGATTTTGATGAATCTGAAAATTCAATAGATTTGGGTGAGGCAATCATATTAGTTTCAGAAAATTTTAAAGAATTTGAGTTTAAGAATGTATCATCTCCCTGATTTGGTTTGACATTAATATTCTCTTCAATTGAAAGTTCCTCTTGGATTCGATCATTAATGGATGGAGGTCGGTAGTCAGTCTATTCCACCTCAAGTTTGGCATCAACATCATGGATGTTTTTAGTGAAATTTGGTAAGACCAGTCAAACTTCCTTCTTGGACTTGAATATTTTTAAGTCAACTTGTAGTTCATTGACCATGGCCATCAAATCTTCTGGTGAGATCCATGTTGCTATGCCTCTTTCCAACTGCTTGAACATTATCATTAGTGCATTAGCTCTTCGTTGGAGGGCCTCCTCAGTGTAGTCTTGTTCTTGCACCTGTGAGTAATTTTCATTCAATGTATAATAATAATCATTTGAATTCATTATGGAAAGAATTTATTTGTGTTTTTTTAAGAAAAAAATGTCAAAAATTTACAAAAATATTGCCGCACTACCTCCCCAGAAATGGCACCAAGTTTGACACACACCTATCGTAGGGTGTGGTAAAAAAATTATTTCCTATGTTAAAATGTAGTAATGTGGTTGACCTAGGATGTCTCCCGAAGTGGAGTGCACACAAAATGGGTTGTCACTTTAAAACGGGGGTAAAAATGTTGTTAAAGGAAATTTTAAATTCAAATGATTGAAAAACTATGAAATTAAAAGGGTGATTAGGTCGGGGTCAGTTTCCTAATTATAATGCTATCCTTGTTGAATTTAATTCAAACCACTTCTTCTTAGTTGATTAAAGTGAGTTTCCACAATCGTTTCCTCTCACTTCCTTGGTGAAAATATTATTGTGAGAGAAAACCTTACCAAGAACTTGGTTTGGTCAACTCTCCTTCCATGTGTAAAATAGTTGTATTTAATATCCTTAATTTAAATGGCCAATACCCAATCGGGTTTTGTTTATCCCAAACAATAAAGAACATTCACTACACCTTTTACACGTACTAACGATCGTCGAGTACTTCACTACTAATTCCTGGTTTATTCCATCGTATATAAACCAGAAATTAATGGAGGGAGATATTGATTATTTTACCAAGGCAAAAATAAATAACGGAATTAATATTCAAGAACAATAGAACTTGATAATAAAATCCACTATAAGAAATTGAAAACAACTTTGAATAAAAAGCAAATTTATTCAATTACGTCCAAGAAATCAAGCATTACAATGTAGAAAACCAACCCTTCCCCAATCACTCCAAAAGTTTACCCCACTATGTAAAGGGTAATCGAGTTGAATGGGGAAGAAGAAGGCACTAAAAAACTATGAAAAATAAAATAAATAAAAGAGAAAGATGAAAAGTTCTCATTCTTGGTGTCCCAGAAGGAATGGGGTGGAGAATGAGATGCTTTGAGAGGGTGGAGCTCTCCTTCTTTTATAGCCAGAATGTTTCCCCAGAATGTTGATGCGTTTTAGCCCCATTAAAAGAAATTTTCACTCGTTCATCGCTTATTGAATGTTCGTCATAATTCCCTTGGACGTGTCCCCTCAAAATAGCAGGGTATTTGGACTTGTATTCGAAGAGTTATGTCCGTTTTCCTATGAGCATTTATTATTTCCAGTCAGACTCTCGAAAACGAAATCCTCCAGATTAGGGTTATTTAATGACCCCATAAACGGCCAATGAACTCGGTTCTTCCTTCATAAAAGATTCTCCATAACTCTTTTCGCGTCCACCCACCTAATTTCACAAGCTTTGGGCCCACAGGGGATGAGTTATGGATCCCACATCAAAACTAGGCAGAACTGAAAACAGTTTTCTTGAGCCAACTTGTGAGCTTCTTTTGAGCTTCCATATGACCGATTCAGATTTTAGTCCAAAAATAGTAAATGAAGCCCTAGAAGTTTTGAATCTGGAAAAGAAATAATTGTTCAATTTCCATCAGTGTAGATAATGTTATGTCCAGACTACCGAAATAATTTAAAACTGTTAAAAATCAAAAATGGCCAATTTTTACTATTCAGCTCAAAATAACACCATTATCATAAAAATGAAACAATTACTCTTAGAGGAAAAATTTTGTGTTTTTAAAAGAATGATATTCAATATAAATTAATTGAAAATATTTACTCTATCAATTCCCCAACACTTAGCACATGGACTCCTGGACAAGTAAAAATCAAATCAAATCAAATCCAAAACACATATCAATGAGATCAATCAAATCAATTTCAAGAAACAAAAAGATATCACACCTCATCAAAAACTATTATTTCAAGTTCTCTATTTAATATTTTAATATATTTCCACTTCATTTCTTATCCCATGCACACAAAACACCTACCTCACATTAATTTTCTCTCATCTCACAAATGTAAAGGTTGAACAAGGCTTTTCTCATCCAAACTCACACAAGAGTCACCATAGGTTTGATAAATTCCTACTCCTCCACCAGATTTGAGTCAAGGACATGTGTTTCTCATGAGGACTTTTCAGGGTTGTTCTGTGGCTTCCGGTTGGTAGGATTTAGATGTTAAAAGTTCTGAGGCCGAAAAAGGAAGGCTTGGCTCTTATTGAAGCAAAATTGCAAGATTCTAATTTTCACTCAAATATGGTCTCCTTCACTTCCCCTTTGTTGAAAATAGGCTCCATAACCATTCAATCATCTTAGCATAAAACATTTCAATCTTTTAAAACATGATTTTTTTAAATCTCCAGATAGGCACAACTTTCTTTTTACATTGGAAGCTCCAGAAAGGCACACCTTCTCTTGTCATAAAAGCTCCAGAAAAGGCACAACTTTCAACAGAATAATTTTTCAGCATCACACACATCTCTTCCACAATTTATTTTCCACCCAAAGTATAACCAAATGAGGTAGTACACCACAAGAAATCTTCCCCCACACTTATGTTCAACTAGATCATGCAATTTTACTTCAAGATCAGGTATGATAGGGAAAATTGGCATGTAACATGGCTAACCTAATAGGCAATTCATGGATACTAGGGGCTACAATGAAGGATAAATATAAAGGTGGGCCATAATGAAAAGGATTATTTTGAAAGGGGGCATCAAACCAAATAAATTCCTCAGTCATTTAAAAAACACGTACCCCAACCCTCAATTTTTGAAAGGAATAAATCAAATTCTCGTTAAAGCAAGCATGGTCTGGTTCTCTCAGGAAATGAGGTGAATGAAAAGAATATGAAAAAAATGGTTCAGAAGCCTCACATGAAAGTTATTTCAAAGATATAGACAGTGAAATATGGCATGAGATTCAAAAATCAGTGTACTTTTCATGAAATTCCAAAAAAATTGAACTTGAAACAAATTCATTTCAGCATTCATTTAAGCTCGGTTTCATGAAATAGATTTGTTCACTCATTGACACGGGTTTCAAAAATGGTATTGATTATCTTTTCAGCTCAAAATTTTCAAAGACACACCAAAAACTAAAAAAAATAAACACACAAAATTTAAAAACACACAATTTTTTTATTTTTATTTTGTGAAAACAAACATCAACATCAAATGAAAATTCTATACTACAGAGGTTCCCTCCCCCACACTTAACTAATGCAGTTCCCTCAATGCATTCAAATGGGTTTAACATTTAAGAATATTTGAAAATTAATCACACATCAAGCAAGTTTAAAGGAGATGTATAACCTGATTTATTGGTAATGCAACATTGAGTTAAGAACCTAAGGGTTTATCTTTGAAAACCTCAAAATAAATAAAAACATAACATATGAAATTAATTAAAATAAATGAAAATAGAAATTGAATAAGAAAAAAAAGGATAAATCTTGGTTTAATCCCCCAAGTGGGCCCTGGGTTTTGACTGCCTCCAGAGGGCAGTACCATATTTTATCCATAATCTGTTGGTGGATGAAGCTTCTTTGATTTAAACCACCCCATGTGGCTTCTCGCAGCTTGAAGTTCATTGTTTTTTTTTTGATGAGGACTCCATGAATAGAGTACACCAGATCCGCCCCCTTTAGAATTTGGTACAACTTTCATGGTGGGGGTAGGATGATGTGGGGAACCTCTTCTTCCTTTGTTGCTACTTGTGAAACCTTCTTGTCTTCTAGTGCTGGCTTCAAGGAGGCTTCAGCCTCTTGTCTGTTTTCCTCATGCTCAGCAACACGGATCTCTTCATGATCAGGCTCTTCTAGTAGATATTCAATGACATCAGGGAGCTCCAGAAGTTCCTCAACAGGTGCTTTGTTTTTCACATCATCCTCCAAGGTGTAGCATGAGTTTGATGAATCTGAAAATTCAATAGATTTGGGCGAGACAGTTAAATTAGTTTCAGAAAATTTCAAAGAATTGAGTTTAAGAATGTATCATCTCCCTGATTTGGTTCGACATTAATATCCTCTTCAATTGAAAGTTCCTCTTGGAGTCGATCATCAATGGATGGAGGTAGGTAGTCAGGCTCCTCCACCTCAAGTTTGGCATCAACTTCATGGATGTTTATAGTGAAATTCGGGAAGACCAGTGGCACTTCCTTCTTGGGGTTGAATATTTTTAAGTCAACTTGTAGTTCATTGACCATGGCCATCAAATCTTCCGGTGAGATCCATGTTATTATGCCACTTTCCAACTGCTTGAACATTATCATTAGTGCATAAACTCTTTGTTGGAGGGCCTCCTCAGTGTTGTCTTGTTCTTGCACCTGTGAGTAATTTTCATTCCATGTAGAATTATAATCATTTGAATTCATTATGGAAAGAATTTATTTGTGTTTTTTTAAGAAAAAAATGTCAAAAATTTACAAAAATATTACAGCACTACCTCCCCGGCAACGGCGCCAAGTTTGACGCACCCCTGTCGTAGGGTGTGGCAAAACAATTATTTCCTAAGTTAAAATGTAGTAATGTGGTTGACCTAGGATGTCTCCTGAAGAGGAGTTCACACAAAACGGGTTATCACTTTAAAACGGGGGTAAAAGTGTTGTGAAAGGAAATTTGAAATTCAAATGATTGAAAAACTATGAAATTAAAAGGGTGATTAGGTCAGGGTCAGTTTCCTAATTATAATGCTATCCTTGTTCAATTTAATTCAAACCTCTTCTTCTTAGTTGATTAAAGTGAGTTTCCACAATCATTTCCTCTCACTTCCTTGGTGAAATTATTATTGTGAGAGAAAACTTTACCAAGATCTTGGTTTGGTCAACTCTCCTTCCATGTGTAAAATAGTTGTATTGAATATCCTTAATTTAAATGGGAAATACCCGATTGGGTTTTGTTTATCCCAAACAATCAATAACATTCACTACACCTTTTACATGTACTGACGATCGTCGAGTACTTCATGACTAATTCCTGGTTTATTCCATCGTATATAAACCAGAAATTATTGGAGGGAGATATTGATTATTTTACAAAGGCAAAAATAAATAACAGAATTAATATTCAAGAATGATAGAACATGATAATAATATCCTCTATAAGAAATTGAAAACAACTTTGAAGAAGAAAGAAATTTATTCAATTGCGTCCAAGAACTCAAGCATTACAATGTAGAAAACCAACCCTTCCCCAATCACTCCAAAAGTTTACCCCACCATGGTAAGGGTAATCGAGTTGAATTGGGAAGAAGAAGGCGTTAAAAAACTATGAAAAATAAAATAAATAAAATTTAAAGCTGAAAAGTTCTCCTTCTTGGTGTCTCAGAAGGAATGAGGTAGAGAATGAGATGCTTTGAGAGGGTGGAGCTCTCCTCCTTTTATACCCAGAATGTTTCCACCAAATGTCGACGCCCTGTAGCCCCATTAAATGACATTATAATGCGTTGATCCCTTCTTTAATGTTGTTCATAATTCCCTTGGACGTGTCCTCTCAAAATATCAGAAGATTTGGACATGTATTCCAAGAGTTATGACCATTTTACTATGAGAATTTATTCTGTCAAGTCAGATTCTTGAAAACGAAATCCTCCGGATTATGGTGATTTAATGACCCCATAAACGGCCAATTCACTCGGTGATTCATTCATAAAAGAGGCTCCAAAACTCCTTTCACGTCCACCCACCACATTTCACAAGCTTTGGGCCCACATTGGATGAGTTATGGATCCCACATTAAAACTAGGCAGAACTGAAAATAGTTTTCTTGAGCCAAATTGTGAGCTTCTTTTCAGCTTCTATATGGCCGATTCAGATTTTACTACAAAAATAGTAAATTAAGCCCTGGATGTTTAGAATCTGTAAAAGAAATACTCATTAAATTTGAATTAGTGTAGATAAAGTTATGTCTAGACTACCGAAATAATTTAAAACTGTTAAAAATCCAAAAATGGCAAATTTTTACTATTCAGCTCAAAATAACACCGTTATCATCAAAATGAAACTATTCATCTTAGAGGAACAATTTTGTGGGTTTAAAACAATTATACTCAATATAAATTAATTTAAAATATTTTCTCTATCAATTCCTCCCACACTTAGCACTTGGACTCCTGGACAAGTAAAAAATAAAATCAAATCAAATCCAATACACATATCAATGAGATCAATCAAATCAATTTCAAGAAACAAAAAGATATCATGCCTCATCAAAAACTATTATTTCAAGTTCTCCATTTAAGATTTTAATATATTTCCACTTCATTTCTTATCCCATGCACACAAAACATCTACCTCACATGAATTTTCTCTAATCTCACAAATGTAAAGGCTGAACAAGGCTTTTCTCATCCAAACTCACACAAGAGTCACCATAGGTTTGATAAATTCAAACTTCTCCACCCGATATGAGTCAAGGACATGTGTTTCTCATGAGGGATTTTTAGGGTTGTTCTTTGGCTTCCGGTTGGTAGGATTTAGATGTTAAAAGTACTAAGGCCGAAAAAGGAAGGCTTGGCTCTTATTGAAGCAAAATTGCAAGATTCTAATTTTCACTCAAATATGGTCTCCTTCACTTCCCCTTTGTTGAAAATAGGCTTTATCATCATTCAATCAGCTCAGAAGCAATCATTTCAATCTTTTCAAACATTATTTTTTTAAAGCTCCAGATAGGCACAACTTTCTTTTTACATTGGAAGCTTCAGAAAGGCACAACATCTCTTGTCATAAAAGATCCAGAAAAGGCACAACTTTCAACAGAATAATTTTTTAGCATCACAAAAATCTCTTCCACAATTTATTTTCCACCCAAAGTATAAACAAATGAGGTAGTACACCACAAGACATCTTCCCCCACACTTAAGTTCAACTAGATCATGCAATTTTACTTCAATAGCAGGTATGATAGGGAAAATTGGCTTGTAATGTCGCTAACCTAACAGGAAATTCATGGATACTAGGGGCTACAATGAAGGATAAATGTAAAGGTGGGCCATAATGATAAGGATTATTTTGAAAGGGGGCATCAAACCAAATAAATTCCTTAATCATTTAAAACACACATACCCCAACCCTCAAGTTTTGAAAGGAATAAATCAATTTCTGGTTAAAGAAAGCACGGTCTGGTTCTCTCAAGAAATGAGGTGAATGAAAATAATATGACAAAAATGGTTCAGATGCCTCACAGGAAAGTTATATCAAAGATATAGACAGTGAAATATGGCATGAGATTCAAAAATCAGTGTACTTTTCTAGAAATTCCAAAAAAATTGAACTAAAAAAAATTCATTTTAGCATTCATTTAAGCTTGGTTTCATGAAATAGATTGGTTAACTCATTGACATGGGTATAAAAAATGGTATTGATGATCTTTTCAGCTCAAAAGTTTCAAAAACACACCAAAAACTAAAAAAATAAACACACAAAATTTGATAACACACAATTTTTTTATTTTTATTTTGTGAAAACAAACATCAACATCAAATGAAAATTCTATACTACAAAGGTTCCCTCCCCCACACTTAACTAATGCAGTGTCCTCAATGCATTCAAATGGGTTTAACGTTTACGAAGATTTGAAAATGAATCTCACATCATGCAAGTTTAAAGGAGAGGTATAACCTGATTTATTGGTAATGCAACATTGAGTTAAGAACCTAAGTGTTTCTCTTTGAAAAACTAAAAATAAATAAAAATATAACATAAGAAATTTATTAAAATAAATGAAAATTGAAATTGAATAAGAAATAAAAGGATAAATCTTGGTTTAATCCCCCAAGTGGGCCCTGGGTTTTGACTGCCTCGAGAGGGCAGTACCAGCTTTTATCCATAATCTGTTGGTGGATGAAGCTTCTTTGATTTAAACCACCACATGTGGCTCCTCCCAGCTTGCAGTTCATTGTTTTTGTTGATGAGGACTCCATTAATAGAGTTCACCAGATCCACCCCCTTCACAATTTGTTACAACTTGCATGGTGGGTGTAGGATGAAGTAGGGAACCTCTTCTTCTTTTGTTGCTACTTGTGCAACCATCTTGTCTTCTAGTGCCAGCTTCAAGGAGGCTTCAGCCTCTTGTCTGTTTTCCTCAGGCTTAGCTACTTGGATCTCTTCATGATAGGGCTCTTCTAGTAGATATTCAATGACATCAGGGAGCTCCAGAAGTTCCTCAACAGGTGCTTTGTTTTTCACATCATCCTCCAAGGTGTAGTATGAGTTTGATGAATCTGAAACTTCAATATATTTGGGTGAGACAGTCAAATTAGTTTTAGAAAATTTTAAAGAATTTGAGTTTAAGCCTGTATCATCTCCCTGATTTGGTTCGACATTAATATCCTCTTCAATTGAAAGTTCCTATTGGAGTCAATCATCAATGGATGGAGGTAGGTATTTAGGCTCCTCCACCTCATGTTTGGCTTCAACATCATGGATGTTTTTAGTTAAATTAGGGAAGACCAGTGGCACTTTCTTCTTGGCCTTGAATATTTTTAAGTCAACTTGTAGTTCATTGACCATGGACATCAAATCTTCCGGTGAGATCCATGTTTCTATGCCTCTTTCCAACTGCTTGAACATTATCATTAGTGCATCATCTTTTCATTGGAGGGCCTCTTCAGTGTAGTCTTGTTCTTGCACCTGTGAGTAATTTTCATTCCATGTAGAATAATAATCATTCGAATTCATTATGGAAAGCATTTATTTGTGTTTTTTTAAGAAAAAATGTTAAATATTTACAAAAATATTGAGGCACTACCTCCCCGGAAATGACGCCAAGTTTGACGCACGCCTATCATAGGGTGTGGAAAAACAATTATTTCCTAAGTTAAAATGTAGTAATGTGGTTGACCTATGATGTCTCCCGAAGTGGAGTGAACACAAAACGGGTTATCACTTTAAAACGGGGGTAAAAATGTTGTGAAATGAATTTTGAAATTCAAATGATTGAAAAACTATGAAATTAAAAGGATGATTAGTTCGGGGTCAGTTTCCTAATTATAATGCTATCCTTGTTCAATTTAATTCAAACCTGTTATTCTTAGTTGATTAAAGTGAGTTTCCACAATCATTTCCCCTCACATCCTTAGTGAAATTATTATTGTGAGAGAAAACCTTACCAAGATCTTGGTTTGATCAACTCTCCTTCCATGTGTAAAATAGTTGTATTTAATATCCTTAATTTAAATGGGAAATACCCGATCGGGTTTTTTATATCCCAAACATTCAAGAACATTCACTACTCCTTTTACACGTTCTGATGATCATCAAGTACTCCACTACTAATTCCTGGTTTATTCCATCGTATATAAACCAGAAATTAGTGGAGGGAGATATTGATTATTTTACCAAGGAAAAAATAAATAACGGAATTAATATTCAAGAACTATAGAACTTGATAATAAAATCCGCTATAATAAATTGAAAACAACTTTGACAACGAATGAAATTTATTCAATTGCGTCTAAGAACTCAAGCATTAAAATGTAGAAAACCAACCCTTCCCCAATCACTCCAAAAGTTTACCCCGCCATGGTAGGGGTAATCGTGTTGAATGGGGAAGAAGAAGGCATTAAAAAACTGTGAAAAAGAAAATAAATAAAAGAGAAAGATGAAAAGTTCTCCTTCTTGGTGTCCCAGAAGGAATGGGGTGGAGAATGAGATGCTTTGAGAGGGTGGAGCTCTCCTCCTTTTATAGACAGAATGTTTCCCTAGAATATCAACGCGTTTTATCACCATTAAATGACATTTTCACGCCTTGATCCCTTCATGAATGTTGTTTATAATTTCCTTGTACGTGTGTCCCAAAAATATCAGCGGATTTGGACATTTATTCCAAGAGTTATGGCCGTTTTACTATGAGAATTTATTCTGTCTAGTCAGACTCTCGAAAACGAAATACTCCGGATTAGGGTAATTTAATGACCCCATAAACGGCCAATGAACTCGGTTCTTACTTCACAAAACATGCTCCAAAACTCCTTTAGCGTCCACCCACCGAATTTCACAAGCTCTGGGCCCACAGTGGATGAGTTATGGATCCCACATCAAAAATAGGACGAACTGAAAACAGTTTTCTTGAGCCAACTTGTGAGCTTATTTTGAGCTTCCATATGGCCGATTAAGATTTTAGTCCAAAAATAGTAAATGAATCCCTGGATGTTTAGAATATGGAAAAGAACGAATTGTTCAATTTGGATCCATGTAGATAATGTTATGTCCAGACTACCGAAATAATTTAAAACTGTTAAAAATCCAAAATGGCCAATTTTTAGTATTCAGCTCAAAATAACACCATTATCATAAAAATGAAACAATTCATCTTAGAGGAAAAATTTTGTGGGTTTCAAACAATGATATTAAATATAAATTAATTGAAAATATTTGTTCTATAAATTCCCCCACACTTAGCACTTAGACTCCTGGACAAGTAAAAATCAAATCAAATCAAATCCAAAACACATATCAATGAGATCAATCAAATCAATTTCAAGAAACAAAAAGATATCATGACTCATAAAAAACTGTTATTTCAAGTTATCCATTTAAGATTTTAATATATTTCCACTTAATTTCTTATCTCATGCACACAAAACACCTACCTTACATAAATTTTCTCTCATCTCACAAATGTAAAGGCTGAACAAGGCTTTTCTCATCCAAACTCACACAAGAGTCACCATAGGTTTGATAAATTCCTACTTCTCCACCTGATCTGAGTCAAGGACATGTGTTTCTCATAAGGACTTTTCAGGGTTGTTCTATGGCTTCCGGTTGGTAGTATTTAGATGTTAAAAGTTCTGAGGCCGAAAAAGGAAGGCTTGGCCCTTATTGAAGCAAAATTGCAAGATTCTAATTTTCACTCAAATATGGCCTCCTTCACTTCCCCTTTGTTGAAAATAGGCTCCATCATCATTCAATAAGCTCAGAGGAAAACATTTAAATCTTTTCAAACAATATTTTTATAAATCTCCAGATAGGCACAACTTTCTTTTTACATTGGAAGCTCTAGAAAGGCACAGCTTCTCTTGTCATAAAAGCTCCAGAAAAGGCACAACTTTCAATAGAATAATTTTTCAGCATCACACACATCTCTTCTACAATTTATTTTCCACCCAAAGTATAAAAAAATGAGTTAGTACTCCACAAGACATCTTTCCCCACACATAAGTTCAACTAGATCATGCAATTTTACTTCAAGAGCAGGTATGATAGGGAAAATTGGCTTGTAATGTGGCTAACCTAACAGGAAATTCCTGGCTACTAGGGGCTACAATGAAGGATAAATGTAAAGGTGAGCCATAATGAAAAGGATTATTTTTAAAGGGGGAATAAAACCAAATAAACTCCTCAATAATTTATCACACACGTACCCCAACCCTCAAGTTTTGAAAGGAATAAATCAAACTCTGGTTAAAGCAAGCATGGTCTGGTTCTCTCATGAAATGAGGTGAATGAAAATAATATGACAAAAATAGTTTAGAAGCCTCACAGGAAAGTTATTTCAAAGATATAGACAGTGAAATATGGCATGAGATTCAAAAATCAGTGTACTTTTCATGAAATTCTGAAAAAATTGAACTTGAAACAAATTCATTTCAGCATTCATTTAAGCTCGGTTTCATGAAATAGATTTGTTCACTCATTGACATGGGTTTCAAAAATGGTATTGATAATCTTTTCAAATAAACTTTTTCAAAAACACAGCAAAAACTAAAAAAAATAAATACACAAAATTTGAAAACACACAATTTTTTTTATTTTGAGAAAACAAACATCAACATCAAATGAAAATTCTATACTACAAAGGTTCCCTCCCCCAGACTTAACTAATGCAGTGTCCTCAATGCATTCAAATGGGTTTAACATTTACGAAGATTTGAAAATGAATCACACATCAAGAAAGCTTAAAGGAGAGATATAACCTGATTTATTTGTTATGCAACATTGAGTTAAGAACCTAAGTGTTTCTCTTTGAAAACATAAAAATAAATAAAAACATAACATAAGAAATTTATTAAAATAAATGAAAATAGAAATTGAATAAGAAAAAAAAAGGATAAATCTTGGTTTAATCCCCTAGTGGGCCCTGGGTTTTGACTGCCTCCAGAGGGCAGTACCAGCTTTTATCCATAATCTGTTGGTGGATGAAGCTTCTTGGATTTAAACCACCACATGTGGCTCCTCCTAGCTTGAAGTTCATTGTTTTTATTGATGAGGACTCCATGAATAGAGTACACCAGATCCACCCCCTTCACAATTTGGTACAACTTTCATGGTGGGGGTAGGATTAAGTAGGGAACCTCTTCTTCTTTTGTTGCGACTTGTGCAACCATCTTGTCTTCTAGTGCCGGCTTCAAGGAGGCTTCAGCCTCTTGTCTATTTTCCTCAGGCTTAGCTACTTGGATGTCTTCATGATCAGGCTCTTCTAGTAGATATTCAATGACATCAGGGAGCACCAGAAGTTCCTCAACAGGTGCTTTGTTTTTCACATCATCCTCCAAGGTGTAGTATGAGTTTGATGAATCTGAAAATTCAATAGATTTGGGCGAGACAGTCAAATTAGTTTCACAAAATTTTAACGAATTTGAGTTTAAGAATGTATCATCTCCCTGATTTGGTTCGACATTAATATCCTCTTCAATTTAAAGTTCCTCTTGGAGTCGATCATCAATGGATGGAGGTAGGTATTCAGGCTCCTCCACCTAAAGTTTAACATCAACTTCATGGATGTTTTTATTGAAATTCGGGAAGACCATTGGCACTTATTTCTTGGCCTTGAATATTTTTAAGTCAACTTGTAGTTCATTGACCATGGACATCAAATCTTCTGGTGAGATCCATGTTGCTATGCCTCTTTCCAACTACTTGAACATTATCATTAGTGCATCAGTTCTTCGTTGGAGGGCCTCCTCAGTGTAGTCTTGTTCTTGCACCTGTGAGTAATTTTCATTCCATGTAGAATAATAATCATTTGAATTCATTCCGGAAAGCATTTATTTGTGTTTTTTTAAGAAAAAAATGTCAAAAATTTACAAAAATATTGCGGCACTACCTCCTCGGGAACGACGCCAAGTTTGATGCACACCTATCATAGGGTGTGGAAAAAAAATTATTTCCTAAGTTAAAATGTAGTAATGTGGTTGACCTAGGATGTCTCTCGAAGAGGAGTGCACACAAAACGGTTTGTCACTTTAAAATGGGGGTAAAAATGTTGTGAAAGGAAATTTGAAATTCAAATGATTGAAAAACCATGAAATTAAAAGGGTGATTAGGTCGGGGTCAGTTTCCTAATTATAATGCTATCCTTGTTCAATTTAATTCAAACCTCTTCTTCTAAGTTGATTAAAGTGAGTTTCCATAATCGTTTCCTCTCACTTCATTGGTGAAATTATTATTGTGAGAGAAAACCTTACCAAGATCTTGGTTTGGTCAACTCTCCTTCCATGTGTAAAATAGTTGTATTGAATATCCTTAATTTAAATGGGCAATACCCTATCGGGTTTTGTTTATCCCAAACAATCAAAAACATTCACTACACCTTTTACACGTACTGACGATCGTCGAGTACTTCACTACTAATTCCTGGTTTATTCCGTCTTATATAAACCGGAAATTAGTGGAGGGAGATATTGATTATTTAACCAAGGCAAAAATAAATAACGGAATTAATATTCAAGAACGATAGAACTTGATAATAAAATCTGCTATAAGAAATTGAAATCAACTTTGAAGAACAAAGAAATTTATTCAATAGCGTCCAAAACTCAAGCATTACAATGTAGAAAATCAACCCTTCCCCAATCACTCCAAAAGTTTACCCCACCATGGTAAGGGTAATAGAGTTGAATGGGGAAGAAGAAGACATTAAAAAACTATGAAAAAAATAAATAAAAGATAAAGATGAAAAGTTCTCCTTCTTGGTGTCCCAGAAGGAATGGGGTGGAGAATGAGATGCTTTGAGAGGGTGGAGCTCTCCTCCTTTTATAGTCAGAATGTTTCCCTCGAATTTCTACATGTTTTACACCCATTAAATGACATTGTCACGCGTTGATCCATTCTTTAATGTTGTTCATAATTCCCTTGGACGTGTCCCATCAAAATATCAGCGGATTTGGACATGTATTCAAAGAGTTATGGCCATTTTACTATGAGAATTTATTCTGTCTAGTCAAACTCTTGAAAACGAAATCCTCCGGATTAGGATGATTTAATGACCCCATAAATGGCCAATGAACTCGGTTCTTCCTTCATAAAACATTCTCCAAAACTCCTTTAACATCCACCCACCAAATTTCACAAGCTTTGGGCCCACTGTGGATGAGTTATGGATCCCACATCAAAACTAGGAAGAACTGAAAACAGTTTTCTTCAGCCAACTTGTGAGCTTCTTTAGAGCTTCCATATTGCCGATTCAGATTTTAGTCCAAAAATAATAAATGAATCCCTGGATGTTTAGAATCTGGTAAAGAAAGAATTTTTCAATTTGGATCAGTGTAGATAATTTTATGTTCAGACTACCATAATAATGTAAAACTGTTAAAAATCCAAAATGGCCAATTTTTACTATTCAGCTCAAAATAACACCATTATCATAAAAATGAAACAATTCATCTTAGAGGAAAAATTTTATGGGTTTAAAACAATGATATTCAATATAAATTAATTGAAAATATTTTCTCTATTAATTCCCCCACACTTACCACTTGGACTCCTGGATAATTAAAAATCAAATCAAATCAAATCCAAAACACACTTCAATGAGATCAATCAAATCAATTTCAAGAAAAAAAAGATATCATGCCTCATCAAATACTGTTATTTCAAGTTATCCATTTAAGATTTTAAAATATTTCCACTTCATTTCTTATCCCATTCACACAAAACACCTACCTCACATTAATTTTCTCTCATCTCACAAATGTAAAGGCTGAACAAGGCTTTTCTCATCCAAACTCACACAAGAGTCACCATAGGTTTGATAAATTCCTACTTCTCCAACTGACGTGAGTCAAGGACATGTGTTTCTCATGAGGACTTTTCAGGGTTGTTCTGTGGCTTCCGTTTGGTAGGATTTAGATGTTAAAAGTACTGAGTCCGAAAAAGGAAGGCTTGGCTCTTATTGAAGCAAAATTGCAAGATTCTAATTTTCACTCAAATATGGTCTCCTTCACTTCCCCTTTGTTGAAAATAGGGTCCATCATCATTCAATCAGCTCAGCAGTAAACATTTCAATCTTTTCAAACATGATTTTTTTAAAGCTCCAGATAGGCACAACTTTCTTTTTACATTGGAAGCTCTAGAAAGGCACAACTTCTCTTGTCATAAAAGCTCCGAAAAAGGCACAACTTTTAACAGAATAATTTTTCAGCATCACACACATCTCTTCCACAATATATTTTCCACCCAAAGTAAAACCAAATGAGTTATTACACCACAATACATCTTCCCCCACACTTAAGTTCAACGAGATCATGCAATTTTACTTCAAGAGAATGTATGATAGGGAAAATTGGCTTGTAATGTAGCTAAAATAACAGGAAATTTCTGGCTACTAGGGGCTACAATGAAGGATAAATTTAAAGGTGAGCCATAATGAAAAGGATTATTTTGAAAGGGGGCATCAAACCAAATAAATTCCTCAATCCTTTAAAACACACGTACCCCAACCCTCATGTTTTGAAAGGAATAAATAGAATTCTGGTTAAAGCATGCATGGTCTGGTTCTCTCAAGAAATGAGGTGAATGAAAAAAATAGTTCAGAAGCCCCACAGGAAAGTTATTTCAAAGATATAGATAGTGAAATATGGAATGAGATTCAAAAATCAGTGTTATTTTCATGAAATTCCAAAAAAAATGAACTTGAAACAAATTCATTTCAGCATTCATTTAAGCTCTGTTTCATGAAATACATCAGTTCACTCATTGACATGGGTTTCAAAAATGGTATTGATAATCTTTTCAGCTCAAAAGTTTCAAAAACACACCAAAAACTAAAAAAAATAAACACACAAAATTTGAAAACACACAATTTTTTTATTTTTATTTTTTGAAAAAAACATTAACATTAAATTAAAATTCTATACTAAAAAGGTTCCCTCCCCCACACTTAACTAATGCAGTGTCCTCAATTCATTCAAATGGGTTTAACATTTATGAAGATTCGAAAATGAATCACGCATCACGCAAGTTTAAAGGAGAGGTATAACCTGATTTATTGGTAATGAAACATTGAGTTAAGAACCGAAGTGTTTCTCTTTGAAAACCTAAAAATAAATAAAAAAATAACATAAGAAATTTATTAAAATAAATTAAAATAGAAATTGAATAAGAAAAAAAGGATAAATCTTGGTTTTATCCCCCACGTGGGCCCTAGGTTTTGACTGCCTCTAGAGGGCAGTACCAGCTTTTATCCATAATCTGTTGGTGGATGAAGCTTCTTTGATTTAAACCACCACATGTGGCTCCTCCCAGCTTGAAGTTCATTGTTTTTGTTGATGAGGACTCCATGAATAGAGTACACCAGATCCACCCCCTTCACAATTTGGTACAACTTGCATGGTGGGGGTAGGATGAAGTAGGGAATCTCTTATTCTATGGTTGCTACTTGTGAAACCATCTTGTCTTCTAGTGCTGGCTTCTAGGAGGCTTCAGCCTCTTGTCTATTTTCCTCAGGCTCAACAACTTGGATCTATTCATGATCGGGCTCTTCTAGTAGATATTAAATGACATCAGGGAGCTCCAGAAGTTCCTCAACAGGTGATTTGTTTTTCACATCATCCTCCAAGGTGTATTATGAGTTTGATGAATCTAAAAATTCAATATATTTGGGCGAGACAGTCAGATTAGTTTCAGAAAATTTTAACGAATTTGAGTTTAAGAATGTATCATCTCCCTGATTTTCTTCGACATTAAAATCCTCTTCAATTGAAAGTTCCTCTTGGAGTCGATCGTCAATGGATGGAGGTAGGTATTCAGGATCCTCCACCTCAAGTTTGGCATTAACTCCATGGATGTTTTTATTGAAATTTGGGAAGACCAGTGGCACTTCCTTCTTGGCCTTGAATATTTTTAAGTCAACTTGTAGTTCATTGACCATAGACATCAAATCATCAGGTGAGATCCATGTTGCTATGCCTCTTTCCAACTGCTTGAACGTTATCCTTAGTGCATCAGCTCTTCGTTGGAGGGCCTCCTCAGTGTAGTCTTGTTCTTTCACCTGTGAGTAATTTTCATTCCACGTAGAATAATAATCATTTTAATTCATTATAGAAGGAATTTATTTTTGTTTTTTTTAGAAAAAAAGTCAAACATTTACAAAAATATTGTGGCACTACCTCCCTTGCAAAGACGCCAAGTTTGATGCATGCCTGTCGTAGGGTGTGGCAAAACAATTATTTCCTATGTTAAAATGTAGTAATGTTTTTGACCTAGGATGTCTCCCGAAGAGGAGTGCACACAAAACGGGTTGTCACTTTAAAACGGAGGTAAAAATGTTGTGAAAGGAAATTTGAAATTCAAATGATTGAAAAACTATGAAATTAAAAGGGTGGCTAGGTTGGGGTTAGTTTCATAATTATAATGCTATCCTTGTTCAATTTAATTCAATCCTATTCTTCTTAGTTGATTAATGTGAGTTTCCACAATCGATTCCTCTCACTTCCCTTGTGAAATTATTATTGTGAGAGAAAACCTTACAAAGATCTTGGTTTGGTCAACTCTCCTTCCATGTGTAAAATAGTTGTATTTAATATCCCTAATTTAAATGGGAAATACCCGACCGGGTTTTGTTTATCCCAAACAATCAAGAACATTCACTACACCTTTTACACGTACTGACGATCGTCGAGTACTTCACTACTAATTCCTGGTTTATTCCATCGTATATAAATCAGAAATTAGTGGAGGGAGATATTGATTATTTAACCAAGCCAAAAATAATTAACGGAATTAATATTCAAGAACGATATAACTTGATAATAAAATCCTCTATAAGAAATTGAAAACAACATTGAAGAAGAAATAAATTTATTCAATTGCATCAAAGAACTCAAGCATTACAATGTAGAAAACCAACCCTTCCCCAATCACTCCAAAAGTTTACCCCACCATGGTAAGGGTAATCTAGTTGAATGGGGAAGAAGAAGGAATTAAAAAACTATGAGAAAGAAAATAAATAAAAGAGAAAGATGAAAAGTTCTCCTTCTTTGTGTCCCAGAAGGAATGGGGTGGAGAATGAGATGCTTTGAGAGGGTGAAGCTCTCCTCCTTTTATAGCCAGAATGTTTCCCCCGAATGGCGACGCGTTTTAGCCCCATTAAATGACATTTTCACGCATTTATCCCTTCTTGAATGTTGTTCATAATTCCCTTGGACGTGTCCCCTCAAAATAGCAGCAGATTTGGACATGTAGTCCATGAGTTATGGCCGTTTTACTATGAGAATTTATTCTGTCTAGTCAGACTCTCGAAAACGAAATCCTCTAGATTAGGGTGATTTAATGACCACATAAACGGCCAATGAACTCGGTACATCCTTCATGAAACATGCTTCAAATCCCCTTTAGCGTCCACCCACCGAATTTCACAAGCTCTGGGCCCACAGTGGATGAGTTATGGATCTCACATCAAAACTAGGAAGAACTAAAAACAGTTTTCTTGAGCCAACTTATGAGCTTCTTTTAAGCTTCCATATGACCGATTCAGATTATAGTCCAAAAATAGTAAATGAATCCCTGGATGTTTGGAATCTAGAAAAAAAGAATTTTTCAATTTGGATCAGTGTAGATAATGTTATGTCCAGACTACCAAAATAATGTAAAACTGTTAAAAATCCAAAATGGCCAATTTTTACTATTTAGCTCAAAATAACACCATTATCATAAAAATGAAAGAATTCGTCTTAGAGGAACAATTTTATGGGTTTAATACAGTGATATTAAATATAAATTAATTGAAAATATTTTCTCTATCAATTCCTCCACACTTATCACTTGGACTCCTGGACAAGTAAAAATCAAATCAAATCAAATCCAAAACACATATCAATGAGATCAATCAAATCAATTTCAAGAAACAAAAAGATATCATGCCTCACCAAAAACTATTATTTCAAGTTATCAATTTATGATTTTAATATATTTCCACTTCATTTCTTATCCCATGCACACAAAACACCTACCTCACATGACTTTTCTCTCATCTCACAAATGTAAAGGCTGAACAAGGATTTTCTCATCCAAACTCACACAAGAGTCACCATAGGCTTGATAAATTCCTACTTTTGCAACCGATGTGAGTCAAGGACATGTGTTTCTCATGAGGACTTTTCAAGGTTGTTCTGTGGCTTTCGGTTAGTAGGATTTAGATGTTAAAAGTTCTGAGGCCGAAAAAGGAAGGCTTGGCTCTTATTGAAGCAAAATTGCAAGATTCTAATTTTCACTCAAATATGGTCTCATTCACTTCCCCTTTGTTGAATATAGGATCCATCATCATTCAATCAGCTCAGAAGTAAACATTTCAATCTTTTCAAACATGATATTTTTTAAAGCTCCAGATAGGCACAGATTTCCTTTTACATTGAATTCTCCAGAAAGGCACAGCTTCTCTTGTCATAAAAGCTCCATAAAAGGCACAACTTTCAACAAAATAATTTTTCAGCATCACACACATCTCTTCCACAATTTATTTTCCACCCAAAGTATAACCAAATGAGTTAGTACACCACAAGACATCTTCCCCAACACTTAAGTTCAACTAGATCATGCAATTTTACTTCAAATGCAGGTATGATAGGGCAAATTGGCTTGTAATGCGGCTAACATAACAGGCAATTCATGGCTAATAGGGGCTACAATGAAGGATAAATGTAAAGGTAAGCCATAATGAAAAGGATTATATTGAAAGGGGGAATCAAACCAAATAAATTCCTCAATCATTTAAAACACACGTACCCTAACCCTCAAGTTTTGAAAGGAATAAATCAAATTCTGGTTAAAGAAAGCATGGTCTGGTTCTCTCAAGAAATGAGGTGAATGCAAAGAATATGATGAAAATAGTTCAGAACCCTCATAGGAAAGTTATGTCAAAGATATAGACAGTGAAATATGGCATGAGATTCAAAAATCAGTGTACTTTTCATGAAATTCCAAAAAAATTGAACTTGAAACAAATTCATTTCAACATTCATTTAAGCTCGGTTTCCTTAAATAGATTGGTTCACTCATTGACATGGGTTTCAAAAATAATATTGAGAATCTTTTCAGCTCAAAAGTTTCAAAAACACACCAAAAAATAAAAAAATTAAACACACAAAATTTGAAAACACACTATTTTTTAATTTTTATTTTGTGAAAACAAACATCAACATCAAATGAAAATTCTATACTACAAAGGTTCCCTCCCCCACACTTAACTAATGCAGTGTCCTCAATGCATTCAAATGGGTTTAACATTTACGAATATTTGAAAATGAATCACACATCATGCAAGTTTAAAGGAGAGGTATAACCTGATTTATTGGTAATGCAACATTGAGTTAAGAACCTAAGTGTTTCTCTTTGAAAACCTAAAAATAAATAAAAACATAACATAAGAAATTTATTAAAATAAATGAAAATAGAAATTGAATAATAAAAAAAGGATAAATCTTGGTTTAATCCTCCAAGTGGGCCCTGGGTTTTGACTACCTCCAGAGGGCAGTACCAGCTTTTATCCATAATCTGTTGGTGGATGAAGCTTCTTTGATTTAAACCACCACATGTGGCTCCTCCCAGCTTGAAGTTCATTGTTTTTGTTGATGAGGACTCCATGAATAGAGTACACCAGATCCACCCCCTTCACAATTTGGTACAACTTGCAAGGTGGGGGTAGGATGAAGTAGGGAACCTCTTATTCTTTTGTTGATACTTGCGCAACCATCTTGTCTTCTTGTTCCGACATCAAGGAGGCTTCAGCCTCTTGTCTATTTTCCTCAGGCTCAACAACTTGGATCTCTTCATGATCGGGCTCTTCTAGTAGATATTCAATGACATTAGGGAGCACCAGAAGTTCCTCAACAGGTGCTTTATTTTTCACATCATCCTCCAAGGTGTAGTATGAGTTTGACGAATCTGAAAATTCAATAGATTTGGGCGAGACAGTCAAATTAGTTTCAGAGAATTTTAAAGAATTTGAGTTTAAGAATGTATCATCTCCCTGATTTGGTTTGAAATTAGTATCCTTTTCAATTGAAAGTTCCTCTTGGAGTCGATTATCAATGGATCAAGGTAGGTAGTCCGGCTCCTCCACCTCAAGTTTGGCATCATCTTCATGGATGTTTTTAGTGAAATTCAGGAATACTAGTGGCACTTCCTTCATGGCCTTGAATATTTTTAAGTCAACTTGTATTTCATTGACCATGGCCATCAAATCTTTCGGTGAGATCGATGTTTCTATGCCTCTTTCCAACTTCTTGAACATTATCATTAGTGCATCAGCTCTTCGTTGGAGGGCCTCCTCAGTGTAGTCTTGTTCTTTCACCTGTGAGTAATTTTCATTGCATGTAGAATAATAATCATTTTAATTTATTATGGAAAGAATTTATTTGTGTTTTTTTTGAGAAAACAAATGTCAAAAATTTACAAAAATATTGCGGCACTACCTCCCCAGAAACAGCGCCAAGTTTGACGCACGCCTGTCGTAGGGTGTGGAAAAACAATTATTTCATAAGTTAAAATGTAGTAATGTGGTTGACCTAGGATGTTTCCCGAATAGGTGTGCACACAAAATGGGTTGTCACTTTAAAACGGGGGTAAAAATGTTGTGAAAGGAAATTTGAAATTCAAATGATTGAAAAACTATGAAATTAAAAGGGTGATTAGGTCGGGGTTAGTTTCCTAATTATAATGCTATCCTTGTTTAATTTAATTCAAACCTCTTCTTCTTAGTTGATTAAAGTGAGTTTCCACAATCGATTCCTCTCACTTCCTTGGTGAAATTATTATTGTGAGAGAAAACCTTACCAAGATCTTGGTTTGGTCAACTCTCCTTTCATGTGTAAAATAGTTGTATTTAATATCCTTAATTTAAATGGGAAATACCTGATCAAGTTTTGTTTATCCCAAACAATCAAGAACATTCAGTACACCTTTTACATGTACTGACGATCGTCAAGTACTTCACCACTAATTCCTGGTTTATTCCATCATATATAAACCAGAAATTAGTGGAGAGAGATATTGATTATTTTACCAAGGAAAAAATAAATAATGGAATTAATATTCAAGAATGATAGAACTTGATAATAAAATCCCCTCTAAGAAATTTAAAACAACTTTTAAGAAGAAAGAAATTTATTCAATTGCGTCAAAGAACTCAAGCATTACAATGTAGAAAACCAACCCTTCCCCAATCACTGCAAAAGTTTACCCAACCATGGTAAGGTTAATCGAGTTGAATGGGGAAGAAGAAGGCATTACAAAACTATTAAAAAGAAAATAAATAAAATAGAAAGCTGAAAAGTTCTCCTTCTTGGTGTCCTAGAAGGAACGGGGTGGAGAATGAGATGCTTTGAGAGGGTGGAGCTCTCCTCCTTTTATAGCCGGAATGTTTCCCCCAAATGTCGACGCGTTTTAGCCCCATTAAATGAAGTTTTAACGTGTTGATCCCTTATTAAATGTTGTTCATCATTCCCTTGGACGTGTCCCCTCAAAAGCTCAGCAGATTTGGACATGTATTCCGAGAGTTATGGCCGTTTTACTATGAGAATTTATTCTGTCCAGTCAGACTCTCGAAAACAAAATCCTCCGTATTTGGGTGATTTAATGACCCCATAAACGGCCAATTCACTCGGTGATTCCTTCATAAAAGATGCTCTGAACCTCCTTTTGCGTTCATCCACCGAATTCCACAAGCTTTGGACCCATAGTGGATGAGTTATGGATCCCACATCAAAACTAGGAAGAACTGAAAACAGTTTTCTTGAGCCAAATTGTGAGCTTCTTTTGAGCTTCCAAATGGTTGATTCAGATTTTAGTCCAAAAATAGTAAATGAAGCCTTGGATGTGTATAATCTGAAAAAGAAAGACTGTTTCAATTTGGATCAGTGTAGATAATGGTATGTGCAAACTACCGAAATAATTTTAAACTGTTAAGAATCCATAAATGGCCAATTTTTACTATTCAGCTCAAAATAACACCATTATCATAAAAATGAAACAATTCATCTTAGAGGAAAAATTTTATGGGTTTAAAACAATGATATTCAATATAAATTAATTGAAAATATTTTCTCTATCACTCAACATATCCCGGTACATGAAAACATGCCTTACTATGAAATGAGATTGAAAGTCCCCAAGGATGTTCAAAGGACAATTCACATTTTATTTACAAATAATTATGATGGATTTGGATAGATAATTATAATTATTGTCCTAGGTTATACCTGAGGTGTCTTAGATAAAAAATAATGTGTCAAGATTTAGACATCCTAAAAATTATAATGTGGTTTTTCCAATACAATAATTTATACCTACACTATGGTATTTTTTTTTTTTTGAAAATCCCTATTCTGAAGGAAAATTCTTTTCCAAGGAATGACCTATGTGGAAATAAATGGATAATGTATTTATGTTTTGGGTTTATATTAAAAACCATAGTTAAAAGACTACATAGTAATTAACCGAATTTCAATGGTTTCCACCATATTTATTTTAGAAATTATGTTAATATGTTTTTATAAAATGAAAACATGTATGTCAGGTGACAACTCGTCAAATCTAGAAAGACCGTGAGAGTTATACCAATGATTAAAGGATGGTAAGGGTTTAATGAAAACCACTGACCTACACAATATTTTTTTTATTTTCTATTGTTTTTAGGTAATAAATATGATGATTACATATTAATGATAAAACAATAGTATATATTTTTTAGGTTTAGATATTAATTTATTAACCACATTGAATTTTGTGAATAGTTAGAGACAAATAGTTTTACTTGTCACTCTTTTATTTTTCTTAAGAATCGTTAAAATAATATTTTATCTCTTAGAAAAAGTGTACATTTTGGAATATTTATTTCATGGTGTAAGGGATGAATTTGAATTTCTTTAAAGAAAAACCAAAGTATGAATGAAAATTTCTTTTTTTATTTCAAAAACACTTTTAAATGGAAAAGTGAGAAGCCATAGAACTACAATACAACCACCAAAAACCAAAATAGAAACAAACCCAAAACAAACCACCATGTCTACCCCACCCTAGAAAATATTTGAAGACCCAAAGCCTTCACCAAAACAAAACCGTTTGGCAAGCAGTGCCATGTAGAAGTGACCAGACATGGAACTGATGGTGAATCCATACCCTCTCATGCATCCAGATCAAAAAAGCCAATAATTGTGAAGGCTTCATGCTCTAATCCACTTCTAGACCAAATCCAAGTAGTATGATGGAAACCAAACAACACAACTAAACAAAAACACAAAGATCCTAACCAAGAAAACTATGCCCAAACAAACCATTCAAACCAACCACTCTACCACCAACCTAAACATAGTTATTAAAAGTAAACTGACCTCTCATGATTCTGTATCCCTAAATAATTCCAATGATAAGGATGAAACCTATAGGTCGCGTTCCTCCATCAACAACCTCTCAAACCAAGACGCTAGATGGTCCTAGACCTGAATGTACTATTCAATGTTGATCTTCCCTTTGTTGAAACCTCCTACCAGGATTAGGTCCTATTTTTGAATCCATGAATATTGATCATCATTGATTTGAGTCCCCCAATATTACATTAACCATTAAATTATTTTTGATTGATGACCTCAGTCACTCCCTATAAATATTTTCACTTTTCCTCTATTTACCTCTCTATACTTTCAACTATGGTTCTCCAACATAGAGACATAGTTATATGTTAGTGCATGTGACGTTTTAACATTATATTCTCTCTTTTCTAGAGGGTGTTTTATGAACCCTTTTCATAATTTTATATTTAACCACATGAATTATAAAAAAAATCAATCCCCAATATCATGTTTAAATTATGAGGATGTTATTTTTTATGGTGGGGAGAATGCAACCACCTAAAATTATAATTTAAGAATATTGTATCAGATAACATGTATGACAGGAAACTCAGAGCATGCAACGGAATATAATATCCCATGACTTTAAAATATATTTACTATTTAAAAGAAATTAAATATGTAATATATATTCCCATCCATGAAACACCGATTTATCTTGAATCACACACAACAACAAGTTTCTTCATTGGCATGTGTAAAACTCAAGGCTGAGTTTTATAAAACAACGATATATTATTAAAATATTATTATTTAATGTTTTAAGATATATCCTACATGTTAAATTAATGATTTTGATTATTATTTAGTAAATTATTAAAATATATGATTTATAAAAATACAAGATTAATTCATTGTTTATGAATTAATTAGAAAAAAATAAAAACCAATTGAATATAAAGGTAATATTTTTATTTTAAAGCTCACAATGGTCTTTTATCCTAATAAATTCAATTAATTTCAATTAGTTCATGATAATAATGTAATATATATATGTATATATATTATAATAAATAATATATTTTTTATAATGTTATAATACATTTCATTGGAAAATGATAAGAACAAATCAATTTTGTTTCATAAAAACATACATTTTTATAAAGGTAGTTTTACCATCTTTTAAGGGGAAACATAATTTAAATACAATTTTTTTTTCAATATTATCTATTTTATATTTCCAAATAAAATTCATATTTTAAATATAAATATGAAAATTATCTTCAGGTGAATTTTTTTTATTTTTATATGATGTTTCATTTTTAATGAATAGTGAAACCACTGAATTTTAACTCAAAACTACTTTTTAAATGAAATTTATTTATAAAGATAAATCATACTTTTAATTTATTTAAATGTATTATTAGATTAATTTTTATTTAAATTAACCACATTCAGGTAATTTTAGTCAATTTCATTTTTTAAATTAGATATACAAACATACCAACTTTTGAATATTTTTTACTTTAAAAACCAGCATTGTCGTTCTGTCTGAGGGAATAAATTTAAATTAATTTCTGTCACTGTTTTCATTGGAATTAAAAATATGGATTCCCTATTTTGAATAATTGTAATTAAAAATATCTAATAATTTAAAATTAATTCTTGTCCACAAATGTTATTGAAAGTAATTAAAATTAATTAAAATTATTAAGGTAAGTACTAACTTAATTAATGACTAATCATTATCGTTAAGAGAAAAAATTACTTATAAAGTTTACCAAAACCTATTTTATGTCTATTTTTCGTACCCTTCACATATAAGGTTCTATAATGGTCCATTTTTATAGTATTGGAACATTTAATACTTGGGGAACACACAATTCATTTCAAAAATACCAAGTGTATCTTCCCATCCACTAGAAAATGGCCTCCTCTCCTCAAATTCATCACACCTATCAAGAAAATTTGGATAGAACAAGATCTAAAAAAATAGCTCCTAAAAATTAATCCCCTCATCATTGAAGCCCCCCTTTTGGATGAAATCTCTCCAAGGAATACCATTGGTTCGAACCAAAAGTATTTACATTAATAAGTTGTAACACCATTCCTCTAGCTAAAATATTTTATTTTCACTAGATACCCCTTAAAATATCTATATTACATGATTATATAATAACACTAGTATGAAATATATACTAATTTGATTTTATATTAAGGGTTTTATATACACTTAAAAACACTTTAATATAATGGGTAACAAAACTACCATATGTTTAAGGTGAACTACCTTTTTGAAAACAACGATTGATTGCTTTTCCATTACCAACTTTATTATTTCAGAATCATGATGGAAACTCATTTTATATATGGTATAAATGATATTGATTATTTATTTATGGTTCTATAATTATTTTAAAACACATAAATCTATAAATTTCTTTTTTTTGTAAATATAACAATATCCTTTGTGGAAGTTTGGACTACCGCCCCTTAAAGCGATGTGATTCGTTCACACAATACATGGAATGTATAAAGGATGGTTTAAATAGAACTATGTAAAATATATGAAATTCTTATTATATTATAATAAAAAAACATATGTATTATTTACATTTCATTCTCTTAATATGACAATGAAATGGAAGTAGTGTTCATGAATTCGTAAGACCTACCATCTCCTTGGACGAAACTTTTTATTTCTTATATATGTATTTTTTTATTATTATAAATACATAAATAATGGATATATATGATATTTAATTCATTATTTCCATTCTTGAGATGATGAAATCATGATATAATTAATTGGAACAAGAAGTAATGACTTAAAACATACTTGCGAAAATAGGAAATTAACACCCAAAAAAGAGGATTTAATTATATATTGTTAACAAACTGGTGATAAGATATTAAAGGAAATATATATATGATATCCTAAAAATTATTACAGTTTTTCAATTTTTTAAAATTATTAAACCCATTATATATTATTTTAATGGATGATCGCCCAAAAAGGGACCACAGGGGAAAGGATTCTTGTATCTCTTTTCTTTCCATGAGACATAATTTATGATTATGCACCAAATTTCTTATATTTGGTGTAAAAAATACCATATTGAAATGTAATATAATGAATAATTTTTTTCATTATATTTTTTTAGTTTCAATTTGAATGATTTCATATAATGGGATTTAAACATAATATTACCAAGTGGTAATTGTTTACATAGCCTAATTCTTTTCCATTGGATTATATTACTTCATATTTATCATTATTATTCTAAGATTACGTGTGTAATAACATTTTACTATATATATTTTTATTTACACATCCATTATGTTTATTTATAGTTGACACACATATTATATTTATTTATTTATCCTCACATCAACATTGTGGTCTCTCCATGAGTGTACTTTCCAATATCATTCTATTTGGGACTGTTTAAAAATAAATTTCCATCAGAGGAAATTATTTGATAATTGAATAATAAACCCATTAATTTCCACATACTATGGTTATTCATGATCTTAATCATGTAAAAGTACCAATTTCCCACACTTTGGTATTTAAAATGTTTTTGAATTTTTTTAAGAAAACCCGACTTTATTTCTCACTTTAGTTAAAGAACCTGTTTTTTTCTAAAAACCCTATTTTCTAAAAAGGATTTTAATAATGTTTTTAACCATTCCAAAATTATTAATTAAATAAATTGTTACCCTTTTTAATTTTAATTTTTTTATGTAATATTCTAATTGGATTCTGAACAAATTACTTTCTAACCTTTTAACATGAAAAAGGTATGTTATTTTCTAATATATAAGGCATCTTTGAATTTACCACTATCATTTCATTAATGCTTCATTTACATGTTTAAAAAGATAATTTTAAATTACATTATCTTTAGAAGTTTTTTCCCAGAGAAATGAATTTTGATTTTTTTAAATTAATGGAATATTTTACTCAAGAATATTTTTTCAAAGATATTTATCTGTAACCCAATTGGTGTATTTTTAATTTATAACATCCTTATTATTTCTCTGGATGGTTTATGCTTGATTTGGAAAAGTATATAATTAAAATTTAATTCCTTATTTACATTTTTTGTCCGCTTAAAATATAAAATTTCCAATGTTCATTAAACCTTGAATTCCCCCTAATTATCGATATTATTTATCATGGATATGTTTATTTCAAAAACCATATAACATTTTTTGATTTATATGGAAAATATTGATAAATATATATCATGTACTCAAAAAAATATTTTATACGGAACATTTTTTATTTAAATCAATTATTATATATGTAAAGATTTCATTGGACATATAATATAAGAGATGGGTACTAGTTAATACAAGCCCCTCGATGTATCTGTATTCTCATGAGATGAAATTAATTAGAGAAAAATCTTTCATATTTTTTTCCAAGAAGAATAAATGAGTTTCAACCCATAGAAATAAACCATATTATGAATGGTCTTGATTGTAGTGGTACATGTTCCAGATACATGGAATCCAATAATTGAGAATTAAATTTATTATTATCCATGAGTTTATTCATCTACATATATATGGATATATTTCATTCTATGTTTATTGATTAATGGAATGTGTTTCAGCTTCTTACCATTCCAAATTTATATTTCCTTATCTAGTGATTTGAATAGAATGTTTTTTTCATTTATTTACCTTGAGTTATTATTTACAAACTTCATTATCATTTTATTGATTAAATTGAATGTGTCACCTATTATTAACTTTTCATATTTATTATTCTCATTGACTAATTATTTCTTCCATTAAATTTACCCTTACTAAGCATTTGATCTCATGTTAATTTTGTTTTCCCCCGGAAATGCAAGAAGTGTAGTAAGAAAGATATACAAGGATATGATCGATGGAATAAAGTTATTATGCTCAATGATAGAAAAAATATGTTATACGTATTATATTTAGATTTAATGAAAGAGTTGTGTATGTATCTCATTTACCAAGACAAATAATCATTTCAGTCCTATGGGAGATGATTTAATTTTTCCTTATACAAATGTAATGGTATCACTACGCCAGCTCCAAGCATTCTAGGGTTGGGTTACTAAAATCCAAGATTTAGATTTTACTTTATCCATATAAATCATCTCATTATTCCAAAATCATTATCTCAAAATAAATAACATACTATAGTTTATCTTTCCCTTAAAAATGTTTTTTTCTAAAAAAACAAATTTCTATTTAATTACTTTTCCTGTTTATTAGTATTATTTGACTTATTCTCTCAAATCATTTATCAAATAGTACCATTGTACATTTTTATTTTTGTCATTATGATTTCATTGATATAATACACAAATGACATAATTCATGAATCTAAACACACGAATAATATTCTTTCTACTTCATCTTTTGTAATAACAAAATCTTGACTGTGATCCATTAAATTATTTTGAGGTATACACCCTTGGCACTAGGACTGTTCATTTACATAGTTCCCATTATCCATATAGTGGGAGCAATTCATATTGGAATATCGTTTCTATAAAATGAAATCATGATAATGGTGGCCATTTTCTGCACACATAATGAAAAAACCATTTCCTTTTGATCCTGTTCCAATGTGTTTCCTTCCACAAGTATCACATTTTGAAAAATACTTCATTCAACTCTTCACTTTACCCATTTTTTACTCTGATTTCATCTTATTACATTGAATTAATATCAAGTCCATAATACATAGAAATTCATTCTCTATATTTTAAGTATGTGATAATATGTCGAACAACAATTAGAATGTTTGAAACACTAGTTACTATTGAATAGTTGAAAAAATCCCATAAAATAAGCAGTCATTACAACTATTTTAATTACATGTATTGATTTTGATAACATTCTATCATATAGGTTCCATTTTGAAAATAATTTATACACTAGATTAGTGATGACATTGTCAATCATAATGTATCCTCCCAAAACTATCGAAACAATTAATATAAATTCATGATTTTAATCCTAGATAATATTATAATAATAAATATGTTTTATTTAGGATTGTTTTAAAATCATAAAATTATTTTAAAATACTTCATAGTAAATTTTAAAGAACATATGATTTAACCCAATCATATCATTGGGAGTGTCACACCATGTACATAGTAAGGTCATTTTTCATTCACCAAGTGAAGATCAAGTCAATCCTAATTCACCATTTTCAGGGATAATACCCATAGTAATTTCTGTGATAGAACTATATCCACTTTTAGTATGTAGATATGTATCTATAACTAAGAAGTACCACATAATCACTTTACCACCAAAACATGATGATTTTCTTCGTACTTATCCTAAAATTCATTCATAATGTTATGTTCCCTCAACTATTTTTTCCTAGATTTAGTTTCAAATGTTTCTATTAAACATCATATAATACCAACAATAGAGACTTCGAACCAAATCACCCATAGATAGGGCCTTATTTGATACATTATCATGAGATACAAGGAATCACATCCTAAAGGATTGAATAGTTTGGTAGTATTGTTAATCTAGATACATTCATGGAATTCACATTATATATTAAAACATAAAAAAAGAATTTTAATTGACAAATCCATTATTAACCTTAGTGTATCCCTTCATATAGATCACCAAGGACCTTCTTTACCAGGGGAAATAAAATATAATAAAGGTATGACCTCAAATTCCAAGTAAGGGAAACAATATAGTGAAAGATATGAATAAAAATGGAATAGAAAACGTGGAATTGTAAATAACTGAAACAGATTTCATTTAAAAAATAACATGATCAAAAAATGGAAGGAATATATGATTACTAGATATTTCTATATAAATAGTCATAATTCCTTGAAACATAACCATAGATATTATAAAAAATGTAATAATCACATGCAATACAAATAAATGAATTCTTAATGATGGAATTCTAAAAAAAACGTTTTTAGGCTTATTAAAAACATATAATATGATTAATTATTACTCTAATACATCTAATACTCTCATGGTTTTTTCCAAAGAATCTATATAAATGGAAATAGCCTCATCCAAAATAATTTCTAGTTTCACTCTTGAGACATACTGCTCCATTGAGGTGCTATCACAAGCCCCACCCAACATATACTTAGTCCAATTCATTAATCATAAAAAGGGTGTGAAGCGTAATGAACCTAAACATTAGTATTCAATATATCATATGAAATTTAAATACATTCCACAATAAATAAACAGAACCAAGAACTATCCAATGTGAATTATTGAATGGTAATGTAATTGTACATCCCCAGTAAAAATGATCATAACCCATTTGATGAAATAATAATGATGATATAAATACAACATATCCTCAATGTTCCATAAGTAAAATAGAGGTATTATGTTATTGAGGAATGGAAATACCATGAAAAGGTCCTTAAAAACATATTTTTTTAGAAAAATAAACATTTCATTTGGAAAATTACCCTTTTATAACCAAATGTACACAATATTTTTTAAAAACGTTTCTTTAAATAAAAGATCTTAAATTTTTTAAAATGACCATTAAAACATTGATTTGTAATGATAGTGTAATTTTTTTTTCATTCCATATGTGTTTGAAAAATAATCCTTTCACATTTTATGTAAATGTCCAATGGTCATTATTCTGAAAATGATATGAAGACTCCATTGAATTATTTTTTTTGGAAAATTAAAACATGGGTAAAAATTATTTTAAAAAATCATTTCTAAAAGGTCAAATAAATTTGAAAATAATTTTATTAAACATCTGTTTTTAAGAGAAATTATTTCCAACTGAAGAAAGATATAATGTTGGAATTTATCAAGATCATTTTATTAGATATTTTAAGTGATTAAGAGTTGAAAAGAGTTATATTTCATGAATCTTTCACAAATAAATATATGAGAATAAATTAAATTTAATTCAATATATAAATATCAAATAATTTACTCAATAGAGACTTAAATATATTTAGTCCTAAATAATGATGATATTTTGGATAAAACACTTACCACATTGACAGTTTTGATACATAATCAATAGGAAAGAAATAAATTTAAATGAAAAATCAAATATCATGAACATAAATTAATTCATGATATATCATAATATTTGTTATTTATATTCCCCACTCAAAATTAAATAATGGTAATATTGGTACATCTCACGAAATTAATTGAGAGATGAGAATCACTTACATTGAGTCTGAAACTTCTCCTATGTTCTAGATCTTCTTAAATAGTAAAAATATATTAATTAATTACATGAATAATGAAATAATTGATGTTTATTATTAATTTTATTTCATTTAATACAATTTCATATATGATTAAATAATTAATTAGGTTTATATCATATGTTTCAATGATATTTTTCTAATGTGTCAAAAATGAATTTAGTATGATGAATATGGTCAAAGTGGTCAATATTTAAACATATGGAGATTAATAATCAAGAAATATTTATCATATTGAATCATAAATTACAACTATAAAATCAATCATGGAATATGGTTGTGAAAATGATCAATGTTACAATCCTGGAGACAGTAGACCATACGAACACATGAGTATCGTTTCCATTTATCAGTTTTCCTCATAGAAAGGAGTTAAGTAATATACAAAATTTACAGAATATTAATAATAATTTATATCATATAATATTATTTATTTATATATACATCAATATACCGTACATGTGTTGTGTTGATGAAGAGAGTCGAATAGTTTCATGACGGCAGTAGTCAACACATACATGAACGACGTTATCGTCTTTCAGTAAGGGGTAAGTTGAGAAAAAAATGATATATAAAATTTTATGAATAATAAAATTTTAATGAATATTATAATTATATAATTTATATCTCATATATTTATTAAATTTATACATATTACATTCCATATAATGTGTTAGTGAAAGATGAATAACATCACTTTGCGAGGTGGTAGTATGTCACACACACGTGCCACATTATCGTATCTTATATGAAAATTAATTAATATATATATATAATAAATATTGAGGTATAATAATGATATTAATAAAATATTTATTCTTTATATCACCCATCATACTCAACCATGAATTTCCGTAATGGAAAAAATGAATGACATCTGTTCACAAGGTCGTAGTCCACCTTATACATGAATAATGATTTCATAACCCATTTTATTGAAGTATAGATGGATTTAAGTCACTTACTTAACATAAAAACACCATATTATATGGATAATACACATTATATTATATAATCATGGTTTAATAATAATTAGAGATGATGGACTAAGAAATAAAATAAAAACCCTCTTTGAAGAACAATAACTCATTTTCGAGTATCCTCCTAAGGTCTGCTTAAAAGACACCCAAGATTTCCTTTACAACAAAAATAAGGCTTATAGGATTCATGTTGGGATTCTAGGGAAGTATATTGGAAGTAAATGTCTAATACTAATAGGTTTTATAGTGTAAATAATAGAGGATGGGGTGTCCATTTACATGTGAGGTGAGAGGCACACTTGTAATATTTCAAAATAAAAAGAGATATCCAAGTTTTGTAACTGGAAAAATCTCCTAGAATGGGTCATAATCTGTAATATACTAGATAAGGTGTAAATATAGATATCAGATGGGTTTTTTGAAAATATTTTGAGTAATTTTTAACACTTATCATCTTATTTTAACAGAACGATAAACCCATTTGACATTCACAACTATAAATAATTTTTAACCTTTTTAATATTTATTTTGGGAAAAAATAATGTTGAAATTATTATAAAATATAATCTATTACGATTACAAATATTTAATATAATTTTTCAAATTCAATTAACATAATTTTCAACCTTTAATTAAAAAATTACTCACACATACGTGATGGGAAAAAAATTTTACAGGGGAAAATGAATAAGAGTTGACAATTAATTTATATTAAACATTAATATTAAATCTACTAAAATTACATTAATTGGATTAGTAGATTTATTTTTGAACAAATTTTACATTAAAAAAATTTTATATTATTCATCTTTAAAATAATTTAAATTAAAATCCGGTTTAAATTAAAATTATGTATTTTTCACAATTCATAAAAAATGAACTTCTTTGAAAAATTCCAAAAATAAACTAAAATATAATGTTTATAAGATCATGTAAAAAATAAAGTGAAATTTATCAAATATAGTTTACAAAATTGTTACAAATTAATTTTAAATTGGGTGTGCAAAGCCTGACTAAACCACTTTTTTTGAAAAAAAATTCCATTTCTTTTTAACAATTATTATTTTATTTTAAGAAAAGATAAAAATTAAATTTAATCTATGCATATATATACTATATATTTTTAAACATTAAATTATTAATATTTATACCCAGTAATTTAATGACTAGGTCAATAATGGTAATGTTTAAATTAAATTATTTTAATAAAGTATCATGTTTTATATAATCCTCGTGCTACATGCATTTAGATAAATCCAAGATATTGACCTTATTTAAAAGGAAATATATCATAAAGTCATTTGGATGTGTGTTTCAAGATCAGTAGAATAAAATGTTCTTCTTTTAGAATTTTGGGGTGTTACATTACATCGAGGGAGGAGATGGTCTTTCTATGATATAGTTCATTGGGATATTGTGGATGATGAATTTACCATATATTCTAAGATTTAAATAAGAATATTATTATTACTTACATTTATTTAAAATTATGTGATAGATAATAATAATTATAATTTTATTAAATCTCCCATTATCTTTTCAATTCCCAATATCTGTCACCATGGAAATTGGAATGACTAGTTTCATGGCAATTATAGTTGAAATGAACTGTATTACACTTTACATAATCCCAAAGAGGGTTTTTCAAGCTACTATAAGGTATTCAGGTAAAAATTTCTTTACCAACTACGACATTTGAGACCCGTGATCTATTTAGTAGACTCCTCAATCCTAAAATCATAACATGTATTTCCTCAATACTTGTATCTATGTTACATCAGGTCTAGTGCGGGATACGTCTCATGATATAATATTCTTATGTTAACCCATAACATTTATTTGAACTCTAAGTTAAATGAATGATTCCGAATAATGTTTGGTGAAACTCCTAGTTCTATAATGTTCATTCTTAATAATTCAGTGGAAGTCCATGAATAAATTAATTTATATTTGATGTATTTTAGTTTATTATCTATAGATTTTATATTTTTAAACATTTACATTTACTCTAAATAAAAATGGGGATTTACTAAATTAATTAATCATGTAGAAAAACAATATATGCATAATCCCATTAATTTAATTATGTCGTTTCACATTAATTCATTTATTTAGTTGATTGTGTTATTGAATCTGTAAAATATATAAATCATAGAAATAAAATAAATAATAAATTCCATGATCATGGGATTTTCAAATGGTCAATTTATTGGGTAGAAAATAAATCAATGTTTGAGCTAGGGGAATAACTCCTTATATCAGTCATTTCATGACCTTCAGTATTCCAAATTTCAACCTATGTATCAACTAAGTTATATTATTATTAAATCTCTCTATATCCTCCTCCACAAGACTTCAGATACTCTATTAATTACATGTAGTTATAACTTGCATATATGTAAGGGAATGCAAAGGATTTGTTATGAGGGATTAACTAAATATACTTGTACTTGAATATTCAACATAACAATCAGGGGGGTGACTCATAGTGAATCATTAAAATTTAATATTAAATAAGTTTAAAACAATGAAATAAATTAAATTATAACATTGAATTAAAACATAGGTCTTGGTCAATCTCATGAACAGTCATGCATACACCAAATATGGAAAAGTAAACTTGTTAATATTCCTTTCTTATTCATTTTTTTGTTTAAAATTATTGAATTAATTAATTAATTAATTAATTAATTAAATTTTCACTTCAATCTTAATGATAATATAAATTTATTTGGAGATACCCATTGTTAATGGAATTCATGGAAAAATATATTCCAGAACAAATAATTACCCATTTATTACAATAAATTAATTTATAATTTATTTTCTTAAAACCATTATGAAATTTTTAAACACAATAGGTGATGATTAATAAAATAATATTTTAAAACTATAATTTTTAATTTATTTTAATTTAATTTTTTTATTAGTTGGGAGACTATAGGGTTTTTTTCCCCAGATACATGCACTGTACCACAGTTATAGTGAATGTACAACACATGCCTTGGGCTTCAGCGAATACCTTATTCGGAATAAAAAATGTTTACAAACCAACTACATGACTTATGTTCCACTTTTCGTGTGACTGAGAAACCCACTATAAGAATTAGTGTGTTCTCATATGATAGTCTACAAGAGATGTACAATTCAACGACCCATCATGTATCTTATCTGTCATGTGTCTCGTTTTCTATCTAAATGAATATGTATGTATTTTGGAAGAGGTAAATGATGGAATACACACATTCTACATGAGATTTAGGTCTTTTGTGTCATTAATTTTTCTAACTACCCATTTCACATAGTTTTACTGTATATAATATCCACATGAATTCCATGAATTTTACCGCTATCCCAGGTAGGATACATGAGCTATTCTCCAGCTACAAACCATGTACTTTGATATCACTTTCCACTATTTTCCCAATCCAAATTTGATGTGAAATAATTTCACCATGTGTATTTACTAATTTTCATGTCATGAATGCCATGGCCCATACCAATTCAGTGAACATGGGTACATGACTAGTACTCATGTCACACACCGTGTAACCCAATGTTACCAGCAAAACATTTGGCACATTCAGATGAGATCATTAATCATTATTCATTCATTTATATAACTTTATGAAGTGAAACACTATATTAATATGACTCATATATTGGAAAAATTTTAATTCAAAATGGATTTATGAAAAAATAATACAAGATCAAAATCTGACCACCATTGTGCATATATTTCAACAATCAAATATATAGTTAAAAATTTAAAATAGGATTTTATGATACACCTTGATGGATATGGGCATTGTGGAACCACCTGTAGTGGGTTTAATAAGATATTTAATTTAACATTTAGTTTCCAGAATAACCAAGAGAGGATATTTTATGTTAAATCTTTACTTAATTTACATATTATTCGATGAAACCATTATGTAATCTAAGGATCCTTTCATTGTTGTTTATGTTGAACTTCCGAAAGCTTATTTACATTACCTTTTATTCACTATAATAATTCATGTTTATAATCCCTCTAGTAGTTATCTAAACATGCTCCTTTAATATTTAAGAAACAACATTTGATTTTTGGGTGCTATCATGGAGAATACATTATCTTGATTTTTTTGTGTTGATACCTCCATGGTCTTTTAGGATTGAAGGTGTTATTATCATTATTGAGAGGAAGAGATTTGTACAACATGAGAGGGATAAGTCCATTATTCATAATAATTATTAATTATAAATTTCTAGATTGTTTACAAAATAATCATAATAGTCTCTTTATAGTGATGGAGTTTAGGATAAAATAATTATTTTATTTCATATTGGACCATAAATAATATTAGTCTATAATAAACCCCGTGACACATAAAAATAATAAAAATAATAAAAATATTATTATTTTATGGTGTGTTCCAACATGCACAATAATGAATAAAATTTACCATCTTGTAAATTAATAGTCATCAATAGAAACAATCACGATCTATTTGTCTTCCTTGTTACTTAATAAATACCCAAATGAATATTTAATTAAAATATTTCATTCATCAATAATTATTTTTGATCAATAATACATAAAGAAAATTATTCCTTAGTATTGAGAATAATAATTATTCTATTAATTTAATTTAAATTTAATTTATTCGAGGTCATCATAAATATAAATTGTGTAACCCTCTATGATTATTTCTCATTAGCGTTAGGCGGGCTTGTGTAAAGACCAATATTACTATCTAGAAAAAAATTCAAAGAACCCATGGTATATAAAAAATTATCAAAATTATAACAACCATATATCAATTCGGACTATGTAATATAATACCTTAATCATAATGGCTCATCATGTAGGTGTCAAATTTGTGTTACCAACCTATATTCTCAATAACATTTTGTTCACTATTTGAAATAAACATGTAGTTCTGAAATGTCGATGGAGTTTAATGTGATTGATATATTAAAAAAATGGTTGAGATGTATCATTCTATAAATATTGAAGGGGAAAATCCTTCCTGGAAAAATTCATTAATAACATGTCACTCAGGATCCATCCAACCTACCATTCTTCTTGAAAATATAGTGTAACAGTTTTCATTAGAAAATATAACTGAATGAGTCATGACCCACGTTAATAATAATCATAAATTTTATGTACCAAAACACATGCCTATAGATAGAAATATATGATTCCACAAAAACATTTGGAACACATATTGGTGGGTTTATTCTCACAATATCCCATGTTGGAGATAACCAATTACAATCTTTATGAGAAGTCTCATCCCCTTACTAGTACTCTCACCAAACTATTGTGTTCTTTGTCTCCAATCATAGAACATTATCCAACCATTGAAATAAATTGAAGAATATCATCATATAATTTAATGGTATTAATCAGAGTGGGGAATAATTATGACCATTCCACTGTGATAGATAATCTATGATATTTTTAAATTAAAGTCATTAAGAACAATCGAATATTTATAACAAGGTACTTTATTAAAATTCAAATAATAAAATATACATGTAATCAATTTTTAAAATAATTTTTCCTCAGACACCAACTCTATCATGAAGGTGTTGATATGATCTATCCATTTATTTTATATTTAAAAAGAAGACAGATTTACAACCCATTATATCATACATCCATGGTAGTTGATGAAAACACCATATGTTTATGAATACTAAAGAACATGATGAAAATTATTTAATTTAGTCTCAAGTCTATGGATGCCATTCCATATTGTGATTATGGTTATATCTATAGTTATCACTCCCATTGGTGTGCAGTAACATTTTAATATGATTCCTAAGTATGGATTATTATATCTCGGTTGTTATACCTACTAAAATTACTTTTTTTCAATACATACATACCTTGTACTAGTTATTATATTATTACAGGATTATATGAACCTCTATTATAACTTGATAAAATTTTCCCAATTTTTATTTCTTATGACATATTAAGACAACCTCGACACTATCTAAAGTTATTATGATCACTCTCGGGTGGATTCTGAATCACCAGGGGATTGGAAATTTATGATTATAACATTCTATAATTTTTAAATATGGCAATATCACAATATTCATGCACTTTTATTTACTTAATATTTTTAGGAGAACTATATTTTTGGTGTCATAAAAAGTTGAAATGATACCCTTTATGGGAAATTTCATATTTAAGAAGATTTCATGATATGTGATATAGGTAAGGAGAATGAAAATTTTCTAGTGATGGGGGAGATGTGGAGTGTGGTTAGAGCTGGGAGATAAGTCCAAGAAGAGAATCGAGAGTAGGTTTATAGATAAGTCATTTATTTTTTAATTTGTAGATCATATTGGGCTGAATGAACCTCACATATAATTATTTAAATATGAGAAACTAATATGACCTAATAATATCCCATTTTTCTATATATTGTCTATTATTTATACCTATGGATATCCCTAATATTAAATTTGAATAAATATAATTTATTATTTCATTTATTAATATTATTACTACTAAACTATTATTTATTTTTATTTGTATCAAATCTTTTAGTCTTCCCATGATCACTTATAGAACCTCACCACATTCTAGATGTCACTCATATATGGGGAGGTGTGCTTGAGGTATATGAAACTTCTATTCAAACACGGTGGAGGTGAACTGGGTCAAAAATGCTACAAAAATAAAATAATACTATTATATTCCCATGTCATAGTATTTTTTTTATTAGATTATAGAAATTATTTTTTGGATTCTAGAATAAACATTATTCATAGGAGTAGTAAACACAAGTATATGGAATATCTATGTTTCATGAGATGGGATTGATGTTTTTTTTGTTATAATTGAGTTAAATTGGGATGATTTTGATTTCTTGATTTTGATTAACAATTTATTATTTTAAATTTGGAATCAGGTGGAATGAGTGTGTGTATTCATGCATCAATTTGTAAACCGAAAAGTCTCATGACATTATTATTCTTGTTTTCGGGTTTTCACATTAATTCTACTATGGTGATAAATTATTTCAAATGCATACGATAAATCATAATTTATTTCGTTCTATGATTTATTTATGGAATTTGACGTCATTGGAAAATTATTATATTTTTTCTTGATTAATGATTCTATGGATTATTTGAGTTTTTTTGACCCTCTGTGAGATTGAAAATGGGGAAAGATAAAGTTCTCAACATAATGTTAAAATCATTTATTTTATGGTGTCTATAATTTTTTGGGATGTTCTATTTATTTCATTGGACCTAGGGAGTTTAATTCGTGCTTCTAGTGGCATAGTTACCGCTCATATATTAGTGGAACTAAGAGGGTTTCCTTCAGGTTATTCATTCTATGGGACATGGAGCACTGAGAGTGGTGTATTAAATGTTATATTTTATGTGGGAGTTTCCATTTAGATGTCTCCCTCTATTTATTAAAGGGCATGGGTCATAGGATACTAATATTTTTTATTAAGCCTATAGAGAGCAATGCTTACCATCTAGAGACACCCATAGAGACACTGATGAATCTTTTCTACATAATATTTGAGGACCAATGAATAACCGATAGAATGTTCTAGTTTGATAATATTGAAATCTAGGAATAAATTATAAATAAAATAATGCTAATTTAATTGAACAATGATTCCCGTATAAACTAAGAGTTCACAGGGCTTGAAAATTTAAGCATCTAGTATAGGGGATAATGTTATTGATTGAATATGTAGCATGTTTTACTAATATTCTGTGGTTTTATTCTCTCTCGTTCTATGGTCATCACACTAAGTTTCAATACTTAATTAAAAGATGAGACATTTAATTTTTTATTTTGAACATATTTTGAATAAAATATTTTTATGGTTTATGGATCCATCCCACATTTCATAGTGGAAACAAACTAGGGTAAGGCATTCTATTCTATATTATTATCACAACATATTCAGGGATACATCTTCATTTATTCAATAGTAGGTTTATAGTGAATCTTATCACAGAGATCATCATAAGACCGCTCATTTTTAGGACTTATTCTTTTCATCTTGGGAATAATCCTTTTATATGTTTTATGTTTGGTAATAAGGGGGAAACTCAATCATATTGGTACTGAAATATTGAACCATGTCGATCTTGACGGTTGATATGGAATATATATCAGTTTTTTCTAGATATATTCACATTCATTTTGTTTCTATGGTGATGCCTATTCTTGAGTATCATCCAAAGTATTTGGTGTTTTATAGTAGGATTGTAGATATAGATTTTATTGGTGGTTAGGTTGTGGAGGAACTAATGGTGCTCTAGATATTTAGAGGATGTATGGTTGTGCTTATCTAGGTAGTTATACAACAAGATTCTAGGGAAGAGTCTCAGGGAGAAAATAACATCATTCCATCAAAATGACACCCACTAATCTAATATAGGTTTTATCATCCATTAATGGAATGATCATAGTAAAATATTTTCTATCATCTTTTTTATATTATATTTATATGTTATATTAAATTTTAACATCTATGTATTATTTGGATTTAGGTCCAGTAATACAATATCTGTATGTGGTCAAGTATATTAGTATACCCTCAAGAATGTTTTCTAAGTGTATTCAGGGATGTTCTGAGTATAATATCATGATTAGAGGTTGTTGTAATCTCTATAATTTCATAATATTAAATATTCATTATTTTATAGTGAAACATGGAATAGATTTTATGAATATTTTTTGAGAACACATCTAATTATATCTCAAATGGGTATTATACATGTTTTTTGAGAGTAAAATCTCTACCGAATTTAGAGAATGTGAATTTCTTGAGGCCATTATAAAAATATCCATCAGTTGTTTTGGATTATTTCATCACAATTCCAAAAATTTATCTTGGAGATATGGAGTTTTAGATGCTAATATTTTCTCCTATTATTAATTAGTTTGTAGATTTCATTTTCGAAAACATCAAAATATCTATACCTAAAATAGTGGTTCTATTGATGTTTGTAATTTTTCATCTTACAGAGCCTATATCCATTCCATTTTAAAATATGGTTACTATAGAGCATAAAGAACATTTTTTTTGAAGGAGGATCTTAAGGTGAATGGATTATTCACACAAGAACATCCCATTGGGTGATTCCATTTTATTCGCAACTAAGGGTGATGGTTCATTGTTATTATGTGTATATTAATATATGTAAAATTATATTTATTCAAGATATGATACACTAATCCTCATATATATGAACTATTATACTAGATTAGGGGATCCAAGTGCTCATACAAATTATCAATGAGGATAATATATCATCCATTGCAAGTGTAGAATTCTGGAACTCCATGAACTACTTTAACAAGAATGCACGTCATGTGTGAGTATCAATTGATGTTGTTTGTCTTGAAGAATGAGTTGGTGGTGTTTATATCCATGAGTTGGTGGGGGGATCCACTTCATGATTGGTCATAATACGATGAGATTCATTATGTGTATGGTCATGTTTAATCCCCCATAATTATTCATTGTGAGATTATATAAGTCTCACATAGGTCAATATGGGAAATTAATCTAGGCATTAAAAAGACATATAATGAAATTCATAGAGAGTAATGGTTACTAGGGATAAAGAAGAATATTCTGTGGTTCATTTGATGATTGATCACCTATTTGTAGGTTTAGAATAAGTATCAGAGATTCATATGAACTCTTCAGTAGTTACTCATTATTGAGATAAAATGTTATGGTGTGAAGATGGATTTTTTATGTGGTTTCCACACTCACATAGATACAAAAACATATTATGATTTATTTATCATAGTGTTGATGAAAATTGTTAATTTACAAATAATTATAGGGAACTTCTCTATTTATGATTTGGGATGGTTTTTTATCTTGGAAATACCATAAAGATTCGAGCATGAGTTGGTTGCCCAACCCATACCCCAGAAATTTATTAAAAGAAAAGGCAATAACAAGGTGAATGCATGAGGTGCAATGTATTTGCACCAACTGGGAATAAAAATATTACAAAGTGATAGTTAGACAAGGATTTGCACCTGCCATCCATTTTGGTTTTGTTCAGCATCGTCCAAACATTTATAGATCCAAGGATTCACTCCCTTCATCAAGGTCATCAAAAGAGAGACATGCCATAGTCATCCTTCCACCGCGTATGTTGCAGCCGCTGCTTCACTAGAGGAAATCAAACCTGAATTTTCTATGCAAAAACTGCTATTGTAGCTGATGATACTCAGTTTGATGCTCTGCACTAGGAATGGTTATTTATACTTAGGTTCATTTGATTATACCACACCACATATAAATTTATGGGTTATTTAAGTGAACCATATGAATTTTTCATTAACTATTCAAAATATTTTACTGTATATTGAATGGTTCATCAAAGATCCATGTCACCATTGTTGATTTCTCCTCTATAATTTTTTTAATATTCTATTTTAAAAAACCTATTAAAGAATTATATTAAAGGAATATTTATCCATGTGTATCATGGTTAGAGGTATGGTACTATTTTATTATTATATTAAGTGCCATTTATGAGATCTCAAAGAATATTCAGTTGATATTGAAGTGGTTAGATATTTCAAACTGAAATAGAATTCATACATGAATGAGAAACACCATCCTCTGTAGTTTGAGGAGGGTTAATGAGTTTTCATGGTAGTGAAACAATGATTTAGACACCACCGTATCTATATGTTTGGGAAATTAGTGGCTAATTATGTGTGCTTGTATACAAGATTGGTGTCATGGAATATCGATTAATACTTACTCAAATCTTTCATGTTATACCTGATGTATTTCATGTATCTCAACTGACCAAATGCCACATGGAGCATTAAAATTGGATCAACATTGAAAATATTGAGTTGGGGTTAATGAATAATTTTAGGAAACACGCATTAATATATTTTATTGGATTGAAATGACTCTACATAGAATGAAAATACCTATGGAACATAAATGGTTGCAATGTGGAAGTATCCAAGAAGATTCATGGATATGGGAAGATAATATAGGAGAAAAGTGCCTAGAATAATTTATTAGTGATTCATGGTGTTTCATCTTAGTGAATGGAGTTTATTTGATTAAAAGGATATGTAATCTCATATATACTCATATATGAATTAATTTAATTTATCTCAAATCCATGATTAATTTGATAATATTTGACGTTTTCTTGTTGTTAGCTAGGTCATAAGGGTTCATTTTGGGATGTCATGTATGGATATAGGAAATTCTCAATTTTTAAAAAAAGAACCATGTATTTTCTAGACCAGTACCTCATGAATAGCAGAAAAAAAGGGGAAGTAACCATAATAGGGTCACTAGGCGGATAATATGTTTATTAATGGTACATAATAGGGTAGGGTTTACACATTGAGGGGTGAATGAGTACCCAGTTGTTGATTGGGTTATTTTTTTAATTATAACTAATTTGATTTCTTTGATTGAAATGTTAACTAAAATAATGAACTATAATTTACCATTTATTATAATTACATGATCTATGAGGCCTCTCCTTTAATTTTATAACCATCTCAATTGTTATTCTCCCACACTTGAGATAAATTTTTTGCATGATTGGTCCAAGAAGATCGCTTAAGGAATGGTTTTTTTTCACTCATTGAATTGGTTAATTTATTATTCCACAATTTCCATGATTTCCTCTAGTTATTCCCTACTTTTGATATTTTTCTCAATTCAGGGAAACAATTGATTAAAGATAAATCACCTGGTCATATTGAATGAGAGATCTTTTTGTTAGGTTGATGTAAGAATTCTCTAAATTCAATAATGGTTTATACATGTATTTCATGTGATGTGTGATATGTGGTCTCCATAAAATAGAGTGCTAGACGTAAAATTTATCAAAATTGTTTAGTGTAACCTGGCATGAGTATGGTATATGTTTGTTTGGCCATAATAGAACCAACTTATATTGAACAAGATGTAGGTTATTTCAATGCTAAGGCATTGAATGAAAATATGGGAAACCATTTGCACTAAACCAAAATAATGTATCCTATGAGTTATTGTATAGTCCTTTGGACCTTATTAGGTGTATATTTCCCCTATTAAAATAAGATATGTTTGAATACACCACACGATGACATGTTTTAGAATATTGTGGAGATTATGGGTTACTAAATAGCCACTTTAGCTTGTTTAAAATGTAGGTGTGTGTTCATTCACTAATAATTATATAGTTTTTGTTAGGTTTATTAATATTTTTAGACTAGAAAATTGGGTTTGGTGAGTGATAACAAACAAAGTACATGATTGATAGATTTTGGAAACCATTCACATATCGTAATATATTTTTTATAATTCCTTACTGACATATTAATATAGCATGTCATGGTTGATGTTACGAGGGATTCATAAATTAGTCTTTTCATATTTTAATGAAGTGGAATTTGTTAAAACATTATAATTGAATTTTTTGGGATGTACTTATAATTAACTCAATTATTTCTTCTGTCATGGTATGATATGGATAACTATGTTGACGATGTATATGGTCTGGGATGACCTGTCTATTGTGACTATGTCACTATCTATTCACCCTATGATGTTTATGATATGGTATATTGTACCCATTATGTGATAATATTATGGAATAGGATGTTATCCTAATTATAGGGAATATAATTCCCTTTAGTACAAGGGATTTCATTCCCATATGAACCTTATAATTATGTAGGTGGGAATGATTTCCTATTTATTTCCCACTACCCATAGAAGTGGGGTGTAATACTTATTATGTTATACTTCCTTGTAAAGTGATAAAATGACTTTATTATTATGAAAACATGGGGGTAAAATATCTATAATTTATTGAGTCCCCTAAATAGGGATTATATTCCCCATTTGGTTTTTTTGACTATGGATGCTCTTACATTGGTGTGTGGTTTCTCTAGGATATTTTTCCCACTTGTGGATTATTAGTTTTTGACGATTTCCGACAAACATAAAATTATTTATTGGTTGTATTTCCCATATAAGGAATATTATGTTATGATGTAATGATATTTACATAGATAATGACTTGGGAATTTAATCAATGTTATTTTTTTCATGTTATATGTTGTGAAACCCTCAACACATGTTTAATCATGTGTGTTCACTCCTATGTGTAATTTGTAGAACTGGTTGAAATAATTTTTATAATTATTACATTTTTAAATTATTTACCATCAATTATAGGCAACTATACATGGAATTTTATTAACAATATTAGTTTACAAACAACGTTGGTGGTACCCAATTGTGTTGTACTCACACCTCGCTTTGGCACCCCGGTAATCAAGCAGATTTCATGCTTTATAATCCATGTAAGAGAAATGGAAATGTTACCGAAAATGGGTGAGATATGGAATGAAATTAAACGTGAAGATAGGAAAATACATGGACCCATATGTGACTTCATAGATGAGTATAATGTTTTTTTGGACAACGATATATATGAAAAACCAATGAATTGTCTTGTTTATATTTATAGAACTCAAATTTAATTAAAGTATAATGTTTTGTTAAAAAAACTTTGTCATTTTATTTCTATTTATCCATTAGGGTTAAGTAAAATATATACAAATTATTATTATTATTATCTATATTATTATTAAATATTTAACTATTTACTATATTTATTTATATAATAGGTTTTTATCTCTCTGTAATAATTTTAAACCTTCATTGTTGGTTATTGGCCTCTAGTGTATGGGGAGGCATGCTCGACGTATGTGATAATGTAGTTCAGTCTTGGAGGAGGTGAACCAGGTTGAGGATGAATTTTTTTTCACAATTTATGGTTTTCCATAAAAATTGATATTATTAAAGGTTCTCACATAAGTAGGAATTAAACCAGGACAAATATAATTGATTATTAAGTAAATTTCTTGGTTTTAGCTCCTTTTTCACCATTTTAAATAATCCTTTGTTGAAATCCTACCATAAAAATCAATAGGGTATACAAAAGTGTTTGGTTATTCATTCATATATTTGATACTTATAGAGATAGGAATCGATTAGTAGGTATTGAGAGATCTTACCCGTATGTTTCTGATGATTTTTTTTCAAAAATAATAAGAAATTGTCTTTTAATTTTTTTTAAACAATCTTAATAAACAAATATTGATGTAGTTTTTTTAATTTTCATTATCTACATTTGGACCTTATAGATGTTCATTAAAACCATGTTGAATTATTAAATATATTTTCAGGATGTTATGAAGGATTTATAAACATATAAAAGAAATTAAATATTGAAAAATAATAATATCACTAGAAAAAACATATTTATATTGTTTTCATGATATACATAGGTTATTTTGTAAAATTCATTGTCATTAATCAAGGGGTCATTATTAATTATATAGGATATAATTATTCATGATTGATTTGGATTATATGTTCAAAAAATAGTATATCAGTACACTATAGTGATATAGGATATTGTAGACTATGTTATATTTTAAAACATTAGTTTCGGATAAAAAGTGTGAAGATATGTATGGGTATGGCAACCAATGATGTTAACATAAACAGTAATATAAAGATATCGTTGTCTATGAAAAAATGTATGAAGTCAAAATTATTAATATAATGAGAGTTCATTGTATCCAAAAAAGTGATATGACATAAAATATTATATTATTTTGAACACAAAAATACTAATGATATTGGTTAACATTGGTGTAATTTTCCATAAATATATATTTTTCATATATTTTTGGTTTCTATATATGGTATATTATTATATATTAAATTAGAAGTTTTATAGAAATTCAATTCATTTTCCAATAATAATTTAATCTATCATTCAAATAATATTTATAAATTATGTATAAAGTCATATAAAACATTTATTCTATTTTTAAAGGGTACGAAAAGCAATTCATTATTATTAATTTTTCAAAACTATATATTAAATATGTATAAAATATGTAATAAAAATTATTGATATTATCATTTTTTTCATGTTTCCTTATTTATGGGTAAATATATTTATTATTTTTTAATAAAATATATATATTAAATTTATAAATGAAATTATAAAGTGTTTAAAAATTATAAAATAAGAAATAAAAATGTTTATATTTTTTTTATGGTTCATAAATTAATAAATGAATGGTTTATATATTTTTTTTTATAAAGATTTATTTAAATAATTAAAATATTATTTTGGAGGATATAATCAAATTTATAAATAATTATATAAAATATAAAAATTTTAAACACTAAAAAAACATATATTTATAATATAAAATGTTTAAATGGATTTAAATTTTTAATAGTATATACTTTTAAATATTTTATATTATGTGTGAATCAGATCATATTTTTACTATGTAAATATGAAAGAAGTGTTTATATTTTTGATATAATTATAAATTTTTTATATTTACATGGAAATTTTACAATGCACTAAGAAAGCACATTGAAAAGAAATGAGGGTGGTGAGTCAATATGGGATGAAATTACTACATTCCTTGTTGTGTTAATATGACTATTGTTTTGTCATTTGTTGAAAGTATCCATGAATTAAAGAAATTGGTAATTACACAATAATGAGTGTTAGATTAAGATCACATAACAGAAGGTATTTTTAGAAGATTCACCCACAATTTTATTATGCAGTTAATCCATCGCATCCAAGGATTATCATTCCTTTTACCATGTGATTATATTGTTATAAAAAAGTACATGGATAAAATAATTAACATTTTATTGTTCCCTAAACAAAATAAATATCAAATCATGTGTAAATAATTTGACCAATTTTTATTATCCCACTCAAGTAACTCTATGATTGGATCAACTGTGAAAATTTATTCTTATCCTCAAACCTAGAAAAAAATTCATTAGAAATATTTTAATAATGATTGGTCATATATATAAATATTTTATCATATTTCAATTTCATTAATTTCTTTATTAAAATGGAAATAATTCTTCCGTGATGTAATGGGTTTAGCCCCAATGTGGTATAACTGGTCAAGGATAGTTTGAAAACAATAGTTGGATATGTTTTTTCATCCCTATTTTTATAGGTTTTGCTTCATTAGAAAATATCACCCTAACACCCCATGACTTAATTCATGTGTCCATTCCATTGTGTCCTCATCTCCGTCATCGAAACTTTATATTCCATAGGAATTTACATTTAGATAATGGAATAAAAAGATATTTAATTCCTCTATAGAACAACCCAAGATCATTTAATTTATAGATCCCATGTTGAAAAAAAATTCAACCATTCAACATGAAAAAACATGACTATTTCCTCGATAGGAATTAAAAAAATTACATTGAATAATTGAGAATAACATTGTCATAAAGTGTGTTCCCCCAGGGAATCTAGTAGAAATGACTGAAATCATGACCATAAAAATCATTATTTAATCCTAAGTCCTTTAATATTAATTTATATGCATCAATTATAATATTATAAGAAATGTGTCAAGAAATGATTTACACCATATCAGAATTTATTCATTTACATTCATCAATATCTTCTACTATAAAATTATTATTAATCCATGAGAATTTTAACAATAAATATATCCTGAAATCACTAATGAATGTCCTGATTAAACTATCCAAGGAAATGATTTATAAAGATCTATTATTATTATTGATATCTAAACAACACACAACTATATTGATTTATTATTTTTAGAGCTATCCAACTTAAAATGTAATTATCAGTACAATATTAACCTTATATCAATTGAAATAAACACAAATCAACTTTTAACAAATTAGTTTCTCAGTTAAATTCTTGTTAACTCTTCAATTTCTGGGGGGGGGGGTCATCAATCTGCCAATTATTATTTCATGAAAACATGGTAATAATTTTTATCTCCACTCCAAGATTTTGCTACCACCTCATCATATCCACCATCGGTAATGATAATGTTCTCATTTCATCTCCCAATTTTTTCATTTGTATTAGATAGTGTCTATACCCATTTACAAGAAGATATATTATTTCATTCTCACTATTTTCAAAAAAATATAAATGATAGAATAATGAAAAATAAAAATTAATTGACATAGATTTTGGGATAGAATTAACTCCTAAGTACAATCTAAAGTATTGTAATGAATCCATAATTTTAGGATTTAAGAAGATATTCACACCATATTCCTTCATTAAAACATCTTTCAATTACATATTTCAATGTCTCAAATTTATCATCAGAATGTGATACATGATACCAAAATTCTTCCCACAAAAATACAATATTATAAATATTTAAAATTTCATAACACTTTTATTATCACAACTAAACATCATTAGGATAAATCCATTCTCATGTATTAATGTTGTGACACCATTCAAATCATTTGAGTTATGTATTTTCATTATAAAACATAGTCAACATTTTTTACTCCATGTTTTCAAATTATACTTCCTATAATGATGGGAAAAAATTATTCTTCTAATAATGAATACTCATATAGAGGATGACTTTTGATCTCCAAATTCACCAACCCAATCATCATTAAAAAATATTTAATGATTTAATTATTTGTGTTTATCATAAATAAATACATTATTTCAATTTCATTTGACATTGTATAATACACATTTCACTTCCATAAGAAATGATCCCTATAAAATTCATTGAAATCATTCACAAAGAGAAATAAAAAAAATTCTAGCATAGGCACTTTCATGTAAAATAAACATCTGATAAGACTCCAAAAATATTTTTAAACCTAAAAACCTCCTTCTTAATTCAGGGAAAATGCTACAGGGAATAATTTTTATAGTGGTGTGTAATTTTTTTTCAATACATAGAGATTTAATCCACTACTAGTTCTTTCAATTTTAGTTTTTAACACTTTAATGAACAACTATTTCAGGGTTAAAATCATGAAAATTTATATAATTTAGTGGTAGTTTCCTATGATAGTCACAATTTTGGGGATTATAGGTATCCCTATATTATTCCTAAAATTTTTATTCAGGGAAAAATAATTTCATTAGTGGAAGTCAAAACTATTGAAAACAATAGAAATTGTAGAAATTAAACACCACTAATATTCGAAATTTATTATTAGGATCAATTTTAAAAACTTATAAATGATTGTAGTAGCACATAAATAATTTTGAATACATACTAACGTATAATAAAACAATACACATAAACATCAAAACTAGTAGAGACAAAAGAAACCCATAAACTAAAATAAATTATATTATTCATGTAAATAATATCCCTAAAAATATAAAAATAATATAATTATAAAATTATAATTGTAGAATACTATAAATTCATGTCTAAGTCAAAATAAATGTGTCTTTCTCACATATAAAATCACCACAATGGGTATCTACAACCGTCTGTACCTTTGAAACTTAAAATCACCTTCACTTCCCTCAAATAAGTGGTATTATCCACACTACATGGTATCTAAATTTTCCACCATTATAATTTATTTATAATTTAAAATATAATATGATTTAATATTTATTATTAGCAATATAAAATAATAAAAAATCATAATAATAGTAATTTTACAATAGATAATACATTTATCAAAAATTAAAAATTTAAAATCAAAATTTAGATATCCAAAACACCAAAAACATGAATTAAGATATGATTATCAAATATTAAAATAAAATGATTAAGAAAGAATATAAATTATACACACTTAAAAAAATTCATGTTTTTTGTATTATGATTGAAAGGATCACCTCCACCCATTTAAACCCTTTTTGGGATCTTTCAACAATTCGATGTCATTCAAGTCATTATTCAAACCATGTGAAAATAATTTACATTGGCTTAGGAAATGATATTACATCTAAAATAGTTATCACATAATTTATTGTAAAATATTTATTTCACATATAGGGTTTATTACATTACATTATAAGGAAATTGGGTTTAGTTTTGAATTTTTTTTGATTTTTTTAATTATATGTAATCATAAAATTAAGAAAAAAATAGAATTAAATTTTGGTTGGGAGACATATATAGGTAAAAGAACCTATAGATCCAAAATATCCTTTAAAAATATAAGTGGTCATCAAATGAAATAATTCATGTAAAAAATGGAATAACATCTATAAAAACCATAATAAAATTCATAATAATTTTATAAATAATATTTAATAATATTAAATCATTCATATTTGAATATATAATCCATAAAATACCACTATCTAGTTATAAAATAATTAAATATTCTATAAAAATGTAATGTAACTCCTATTTTAATAATGTATGGTGAGAGGGATCACCTCACATGTTATGTATCCTATAATTTACCAATAATGGACTACAACATCAATGGTGGGAGCCCGAAATGTGTTAAATTACAAAAACAACATCCACAAAAATGAATATAGAAGAATATATAGTGATATTTTATGTTGGAATCACTATAATGAAAAAAATATAGAGCATAAAATATATAAAACAAGATAAATATTATAGAAAAATAATAATAAGAGTAATTCATTATAGAAAACAATATATAAATTACATTTTAAAATTATATGTCATGACATTCATCTTTATAAAATTTAACTGTAATAAAATTATAAAAGTTATAAGGAAAATTTATAAATCTCATTGAATAAATGTTAAACATAATATGTTTAATTGTTAATATGTATAATAACTAAAATCCAATAGGGTCACATTTCTTCAATTAAACTCTGAATAGAAAGAAAAACATAATTTTCTATAATCATAATCCCTGATAATTCACCATATTTATATCAACCACCACATTTTACATTACTTATTCTTATTTTTGTTCACCCTCCCTAAAAATATTGATATATTCAATGTAATTAGTGAAGAGAATTTTTTTTGTTAATGGGGTGTATTTTAATAAAATACTTAAACTTCATCACTTATATCAAACAAGTCTCTCATTTTTAAGTGGAAAAAATATAATTCAGCATCCCTTATATAATCCACATAATATGATTTTCATTTTATAAGATGTTAATATGTATGGATTATATTCTATACATTAACCAATATCGATCAACCAAGAGAATTTAACATAGGTACATTGTAACGAACCATTCTTCAAACCACATCAAAAATTTATCCACTTTCAATTGAATAACATGTATAAGAATTTCCAACTATAATTTCACTCAATTATGTAAACTAAATTTTAATATAATCCCTTACATGAAACTATATATATAACATTTTTGGTGTTTTCAAATCTAGATCATGATTAACTATTTAAAACATGATATTGTTAATATGGTAATCATTGTTTCTCAATTAATGCTTCAAAGTTCCACGATGAAAATAAATTAAATTTAGTGATACTTCATCACCATTTTTAGAAAATATTATCTATATAAATTCATATAAATTTTTATTTAATATGAAATAAATATATAAATATATATCAAATATATGTTTGATTACGAACTTACATGATGTAGAAACCATTTAAAAATTTCATTATTGAATTTTTTTTATCTCTGACTAATTTCTAGTAGAACTCATTGTATGTGTCATTATTTTAGTTCATAGTTATTCAATATGTAGATAAAATATATCGCTATTTAATTGTAATTATTTCGTTCATTCATTAACTATAAATATTTTAGTGAAAATAAACATAATTTTCTATGATAAAAAACTATTTTGGAATGATTTAATATGTACTGATAACCTAAGTATGAGTTTTATTTTAATCAATACATCTATTTTGATGGAATATTTCCTTTATTGAATCCAAATTAGGTGAAAAAAAGATATTAACTTGATTAGAAGGTAACCAAAAGAAATAGTTGTGGATTATATTTCTTATAAAACCCAACATTACCTAACTACATATTGAAGAATGGTGTGAAGTTAACATGATAAATATTTTAATTATTACATGGAAAATTTTAAATAATAAAAGATAAGAAAATAACAAATACCTATCATTGGGACACATCCATTGGTAATTTACTAGCCCTAAAACATTATCTTCCTCCAATAAATTCATTTTTTTTGTGAATCACTACACTAAAATACAATGGGTAACGATCATTTCAAAATGGGAATATGTCCCTAAAATCCATTAATGATGGTTTGAAGCACAATAAACATTTTGTTTTTCTCATAATGAATAACAAAAAATGTGAAATGGTCAATTATAACTGTAGTTATATTTTTAGATAGAAAAATATGAATATCCAAAGGAAGCAGCCTCTTCAATGATAATATTGGAGTCATGATTTTTCAATCATTGGAACTGATGAAATTTTAAGTCAAAAAAAATAGAGATATTATGATAATATCCATAATGAAATTTATCATTTTATAATCATCGAATACAAATACCATCTTAATTTTTTATTTTATAAATTGAAAAAGGATACATCACATTTTCTTCCAAATAGATTATACATAATATTAAATGCATTAAATTATTTGTGATCATTTAGATGAACATTTAATTTTCCATTATTAATAGGTAATTACAATAAAATATTATCACTAACATTTTTGACAATGTGTGTATAATTAAGATCGTGATGTATCAAATAATATTCTCAATATGTAATTTTTACAAATGTTCTCTTTTTCTTACATTGTTCTTTTCAAATAAAATCTTATGCGGTATGGACACTTATTCCACCAAAATTCAAAAAAACATAGTTTTCAGACTCTATAACAACATTTTTTAATTATTCCAACATTTCATATTTGGGTAATAATTTTTATGGAGGAATTTATTTTAATCCATTAAATAATGTATTATAAACCACAAATCTATAATATATCTAATGAAATTGATTGTATAACATGAAACACCAATTTATACACTCTGGTAGCAAAGGAGACTTTAAATAAATGTTTGAAACCGGGTAAGACAAACTAGTGTGAGTAGTTTAACTTGATAAATTTTTTAATATTGGAAAATCAAAAATTATCCTCATTATTGAAACATTCAATAATAATATTTTTATTTCATAATCATCTTTCATTTATACAACATAATCTTATAAACACATAAAAACTATGATAAGTGGATAATTGTGGACATAAGTTTTATTTATTTGTGTTTTTTATAGAAATAATAATTGATATGATATTTTTTGTTTAATACATATATATCTGGTGTGTCAAAATGAACAAAATAATAATAGCTACCCATATACTCCAATTTCCACAAGATGTCAAAAAAGGATTGATTCCTTCAGTTTCAAATGGTGTGTTCACATTTCTATAATTAGAATTTCAATTTTCATGTAATAAATTATTTTAATTCGTTGATTTGTAATCTCATTTATGTCACATGAACCCATAATTTTTCTTTGAAGGGATGCATGTTACACCCCGAGTTTTTATGGACCTTTTTTTTCAAATAAAGTAAAATTTTCATCCTGTAATGAACTATGTCAAAGATTCCATTCACACTAAACCAAAATGTATTATATTACATACAACACTGACTTGTCCTATGATACACTCAATACTTAGTTGGTTTACAATACATGTGATACTAAGTTGGTGTATGATACACACAACACTGAGTTGGCATACGATACACGCAACACTGAGTTTCTAAAAACCTCAATTTATTATTTAAATAAGGTAATCAGAAACTCGAAATTAAACACAGTTATATGAATAGTAATAAATAATTTGAAAATCATTTCCAAAATAGTTTTATGTTAAATAAAACATATTGATAATGAATGTTATGATTTTTAGAAAAGTCCTTCTATATCTAATAATATTGTATTCATAGTACTTATAATAAAATTAATATTAGAAAAATTTAGATATTTAATTTGATAAAATAAACATCATTTTTTCATTTATAATGTTGAAATTATCTTAGATTTATTTATTTTGATTTTTCTATCAAACATCACTTTTAGATGAATAGTGAAAATACATGATTTTAATTTTAATTTTCTTTTTGATTCAATTTATGTATGAGCATAAAATATATTTTAAATTTATTTAAATGTTTAATCAGATAAATTTTTTATTTTGTAATATAATGTAGGTGATATTAACTATTTCAGTATTTAAATTGGATGTAAAAACATAGAAAACTTTTGATCCATATTACTATAAAAACTAGAAATGTTGTCCCAACAGTGGGAATAAATTTATATTAATTTATTCCACTTAGATTATTATATTTTGGAAAAATCAGAAAAAATATTTGGAATAAATATAATTTATGACATATAATACAATAAAATTTGTTTTTGGAAAAAAAAATAGTGAAGTTGAAAAAAAGTAATTACCTAGACTAAGAGAAAAATTAGGTTAATAAAGAACTAAACATTAAATTTAAGACCCAAAACGACCAAGAAACATTTACAAAAATCCATTGGATGTCAATATTACGACCCTATAATTAATCTTCCCTACGTTGGTTTATTATTTTATCCACATGAAACATGAAAAACAATGTTTGAACTCTATCTTCAAATATTTACAAGAGTACCACTACTTCTCCACCATAAAAGTCACCACATCTACCCATTCTTCACACCTCTAAAACCTTTTAAGATTGTCAAATATCATCTCAAGTATCCTCCTTATAATCATACCATCAACTTTGAAGAATCCATTTCTATATACAGCTTCTCGAGGAAGCCTATTGGCATAAACGAAATGGAGTTACCCGATTAAAAGATAACGTATTCTGTCAAGATAATTTTCTTTATTTTTTTATGACCCCATAAACATTCTTTATTCCATTATTGTTTTAAAAAACTAGTATCCTACATAATGTTGTATTTTTTTAGGAAAATATTTTTACCAACAATTGCACGCACCTCCATCCAATAGATATTGAACAAACTGTTATTGTGTACGTTGAACTACTGCCTCACGAAACAATGATTATTCATTTTTCATTTACCACCTATCACGGTGGAGTATATGGTGGAAGATATATTTATATATATTTCATATATTATATTTATTATGAATTATTATTTTTTATTCCTTTTTCACACACAGATCTTTAGTTTCCATTTGGTGTTAATACGATAATCTTGTTTGAGAATGTGTGGACTACCGCCCCTTCAAAGTGATGTGAATCGTTCACACACCACATGGAATGTATTAAGGATTAGTTTAGTGAAATTATATGATATCATTGATATATAAATTCTAATATAATAATTATATATATATACATGAACATACATATACTTATGTCAATTACATACTTTCTTTCAATACGATAATAATAACGAAAACAATGTTCATGTGTACGGATAGCTTACCATCTCTATGAATGGTTTATTCCATTCCATACTACTATATTATATATATTTTTATAACACACATATAATCTATTCTACATATATTTATATCATGGTTAACATTTGGAATCATGATATATGTATAAGGACCAAGGATATAACAAATTAAGACACATGTAAAGAAAAAAGAAAATTTTACCAGATGTGAAAATTTAACATACGATAGTTAACAAGCAGGTAATATATGGTCATAATCAAACCATATATTGTATTTTGTATAATATTTCTAAGAAACATATATATTTATATAAGAAGCTTGTACATGTATGGAGAGAGTCAGCACACAATATAAGGGGATTTCATCCCACATTTAATTTATATGAGATACAAGCTATGTTCACCACTCTTTCCAATTGTGTTTTGTATGTACTAACCATGACTATATTATGTGTATATTTTAACTAAATTTATGTGTATTAACATAAATATTTTATGATCCATATTTCATGGGGTTTAACTTTTAAAAATTACCAAATCAGAAAAAAAAATTGCATTAATTTTCCTTCCTTAAGATTCATGCTTTATTTTAAAACTAAACTCTTTTTCTAGGTGTATATGCTAATAATTTATATGTAATATAATTAATCTCTTAATTTTTATGATATATTACGGTTCATGTAATTTCTGTTTGTTACATGAAGATTGTGGTCACAAGTTAACAAGTTATATGAGTTTATTGAGACAATCTCATCGCTTTCCAGGATTATTTATGTTTATGATTCTGTTGATAAAATATTATGAGCCATATATAAATAATATTCATGATTTTCCTTCACCTATTTTCACTAATTATTTCCTCTATTTTTAGTAAAATTTTGTACTCTTTGGTAATTAAGATAATGATTCTTATTTAAAATCTGACCGTCTATCTCTTCGGTTGGAATTTTCTTACATTAAAAAATCATGTTTTTGAAAATTGTATCCAAATGATTTAAAATGATACTTGAAGATAATTTTACTGGAAAAAGTATTTTAAAATTGTTTTATTGTTTTCAATGATTACTTTATATGTTTTTGATGATGTATTCAAGGAAAAGGTTTTGAAAAGGTTTTATGTTATGAAAAGAATTTTTTATAGAAGAAAAAATATTTTCCTAAAGAAATAATTTTAAAGGATCATTAAAAACTCTTTCCCATCTATGATAACATCCATTGGTGTTATGAACGCATTTATGTAAAAATTATTCAATTTTTTCATGTATATTCTCTCTTTTAATGGAATATTTTTTTGATGGCATGATTCTTTTGAATCCCATATCTCTTTCATGGGTTATATGATTTTGAATCCGAATTATTTTCATGGATTGTTCTTATGATGAAATGATTATGAAACCTATATCTTCCCATAGATTATTATATATTTACATGTTTATGATACCCATTTCAGTTCATGTGTTATGATATGATTTTTTATTATCTTGTGGAACATGTATATATGATTTTATTTTTTTATGGATGTGACTTATATCTCCCTTCAATTCATTGGGTAAAGATTTATATCTCATGAGAGAAAATAATATGTTCTTGAGAGTGAAACATGACTACTATGATGTCCATGGTAGTGAAACATGAATACTAAGATGATATGTGGAGTGAACTCAAGATACTATGATGGTAATTGGACCAAACCATGACTACTACGATGTTATGGGTAGTGAACCAATACAACTAATATGGTCTTGGAAGTGATTCCTTGGATACTATGGAAATCATTATATGCGTATTGGTTTTCCACAATCCCATGTTTTATTCCAGCATTATGATTTCATGGATAATGCTATTTATTTCATAATGATTCATGTCTTATGAACTTCAAATCTTTATGCCATGATATCTGTTATGATATTTGATATGCATGGTATGATCTCCTATTTTCATGATCACATTATCATACCCATATGATTATTTTAACGCTTACATGTCTCCCTTGTTTGCCCTTATTGAGCATTTGAGCTCACCTATTTTATGTTTCCTTACCCCAAGGTTATGATGACATGTATTAATTTTGATATGTCTAAGAAGGGTTCTATTCAAGAAGGATCTAGTGGGAGATGATGTAGCTCACATATGAACTAGTGTTTCTATTTCCATGTTTCTGAAGTTACAATATTAACTACATTATTTGGGTGTTTGTTTGTATAATGTTTAAGTATTGCACAAAAGTTATGCAATGTTAATGTTTTGAAAAGTAATGGTCACTATAGTTGGTATCAGAGAAAAGTTATAGTTAAAAATTGGAATCTAGGATGAGAAAACTATAGTGAGAACCATATGGACATGTCTAAATGATAACATTAAGGATAAGTAAAAGTATTGGTAAATGTCATGGAATTTTTTTTAATGATAAACTAAATGGTTTCCTAGATATACATCCCTGTATGGATACTACAAGTGGATGTGGATATGGAACATATGTACCTAGGTGTAACAACTCCAACAAATGTTCCGGGCTTAACTCAGATAAATATTTTACACGACAACCGGCCTTGCTGCACACCTGGAGTGACACTCCCAGGGGATATGCATTGGGAATTCACAAAAACTTCATGAAAACTTATGAATGATATAAATATATTTTTTCTATGAAAAAACTATGATAAATATAAGGTGTAATAGTTTAAGAAATGTGTCATAAGTTTGACATCTAAAAAATTTATTTTTCATAATTATGTGGTTCGTCATTCTGATAAATATTTATTGCTCTTGGATTTTGGTTTTAGTCAATGGATGGAACATAAAGGAACCATGTTAATGGATATTGTGATATACAATGAAATGATTATCCTCCTAAACATTCAAAAGATATGAGAGGTCGAATACAACACATCATATCTATGCTCACACAACTTTCTCAAGATATGAATCATGGGGGTCATCCAAATGAGAAAAGGACAGAAAAACATTCAGTTGACTCTTTAATAAGGAAACATCCATATTCTTTTAGAGGGTATCCTGATCCCCATGTTTCTGAACAATGGATTAATACCAGGGAAAATATATTCTTTTTTCATTAATGTACAGAGTATAATAATGTCATTCTGGTTTTTTATCAGTTGGAAGGCGAAGAAGACCATTATTGAATCTAATCAAGAATATGAGGCATCATGATGAGATTGAATACATGGTTTTTGATGAGTTCAAGAACTTATTTTTTAGTATGTACATTCCTACAATTCTTAATACCATGATGTAGAAATAGTTCCTCATGTTTAAGGAAATGGATGTTGAGTCTGTTAGTACCTATGAGGAAAATTTCACAAGACTTGTGAGGTACAGTTCAAGAATTATCATCCAACATAAAATTAATGTTCATAAGTTCTTCAGTGGGTTAAATCAAAATATCAGTTGGGTGATGGCCATACAAGATATTAGTATCAATAAAGAGATTTTGTATTGTGACGTCAATGTTGAAATGGAGGTTGGAGTTGAATATCAATATATTTCTTTTGACAAGAAGAGGTAGATTAATTTTAAAGGAAGATCCAAAAAATAATGAGAAAAGAATATGAACCTTCCTTTATAATCTATGTGTGGGAATAAGAATGGAGGAAATTTCCTTAAGGGGTAAAATAAAAGTTTTATGTTCCTATAGGAAGTTCATCGGGAAATTGGTTACTGAGGTGATGGGAATAAGTCAGCTCAAAATGCTAATGGAGGAAAAATAATTTAGAATGAATCTCTCATGATTTAGTGAAACAATTGTAAAAATAATGGGCATTATGATAACTACAACCCAACCACATGGGTTGGTGATGATGATCATCATCAGAATCCTATTAAGCTGATGGACAAGGGTAAATCTCCTAAATTTTCTATATCTAATGAGGGGTGTGATAATTACGTGATGAAAGGTACCCATACCATCCACTCTATAACTACTAATGTCATACTTCATTGAAGATCTACCCACCCTTTCATATCTAATTAATTTTATAAGGCTATTATGATTCCCCCAAAACAATTAGAGTTAGAATTATAAGATTAACCCACTAATTGTCTGGGTATTACATCTCTGTCTATGATTCCAATCTGGTTGAATTTTTTGGGAATATGTTTCCAAAAAATTATGTCATTCTAAATTTGGTTTAATTTTATTTCATCCTATGAATGGATTGGATTTCTCTTCATATATCCCACAAAATTTTTAAAATAAGGGTAGTTACATTTTATATTTCAGACCCTCCTATGATCATCCATCAATGTGCTAATATTTCTGAATATCCTATGAGGATTACATCTCATGTATGGGTCTTAGTTTCCATTATAAAGTGTTGTTTATCTCAAATATTTGCAGATAAGATTGACCTTGATGATATTCTATTTATTCAGGATTTTGTGGATGTCTTTCTAGAAGAGTTTTCTAGTATACCGCCAAAATATTAAGTTGAGTTATAGACACAACTTATACCAGGTTCCACACCAATTTTAAATACTCCTTGTATAATTATCCCGATTGAATTGGAATAATTGAATAAGAAACTACAAGAAAACTTTGATAAGGGATTTAGTCTTCCATGAGGGTCACCTTGTGGTGCACCAGTTCTTTTGTGAAAATGAAAGATGGATCAATGCAACTCTACATTGATTATCAATATTAGAAAAAGATCACAATGAAGAACCAGTATCATCTTCCCCGTATTGATGACTTTTTTGACCAACTATGTGGAGATCAATATTTTTCAAAGATTGGCCTTTATTCAAGATATCAATAATTGAGTTCTAGAAGGAGGGTATATCAAAGAATTCTTTCCTTAAAAGGTATGGTTCCTATGAAAATATAGTGACTCCTTTTAGCATTAGTAATTCCCCTAGGATCTTTATCGATTTAATTAATAGAGTCTTTAGAGATTACTTGATATGTTTTTGGTTGTCTTTATAGACGAAATTCTTATCAATTCAAAGATTAAGGAGGAACATGAAGATCACTTGAGAATAATACTGAAGTCCCTAAGGAAGGATAAGTTATATGAAAATTTTAAAATGTGTGAATTTTTACTTCAAAAGGATTCATATTTGGGTCCCATAATCTCAATAGATTTTATAGTAGTAGATCCATCAAAGATGGGGCTATTAAAAGCTAGTCAAGACCAACCATAGTGACTAATATCCATATCGTTCTTTGTTTATATGGATATTATTCATGATTATTAGAGAATTTCTCACTATTATATAATCCCTGGACAATGTTAACTCAAAAGGGTGTTATGTTCCTCTAGGCCGATGAATGTGATGAACATTTCAATGAACTTAAAAGAAGGTTGGCCAGTGAACCTGTGATTACATTTCCCTGTAGTAGAGAAGAGATTATAATTTATAGTGATGAATCCATGAAGGTATTGAGATGTGTTATTATGAAAACTAAAATGGTTATATACTATTCAAAATGAAAATATAATATTAATGGTCAAAATTAACAAACACATGATTTAGTGTTTTCATCGGTATTTTTTTCAATAATGATATGGGGAAATTATCATTATGTGGAAAAGTGTGATATGTAAACCGATTATAATAGTTTAAAATATATATTCACGCAGAAGGAGTTGAACATGAGACAAAGAATATGGTTAGAGTTGATAAAGGAATATTATTTATCAATAAATTAGCAACCTATGAGAGTTAATAAGGTGGAAAATGCTCTGAGTTGAAAATATCATGCTAGCTTATCTATGACGATGATCCCAAAAGATCCCATATTTCTAGATTTGAAAAAGTTGGATATAGAAATCATGGAGGAATGGGGAATATATTATCTTTCTCAAATGATTTTTCAAACTTGTATCCATGTACAGATTAAGGATTAAAATAAGTAAGATGAAGAACTACAAAAGTATTTTTGAAATGTTCCAGAGTTTAACCATGATTAGAATAGAATGATAAGGTTCTAGAATTGTATATGTGTTTTTTCCTTATCAGATTGAAGAAGGATCTGTTAGAGGAAGCTCATAGATCTTAATTATATATTCATCTTGGATGTATGATCATGTATAGGGAGATAAAAGAATACTTTTGGTGAGATGGAATGAAGGGTGATATTGTAGAGTTTGTATCTCGGTGTTTTGTATGCCAGAAAGTTCAGGCTTAAATTAAAAAGTCTTAAGGGATGTTGCATCCCTTGGGCATACCAAAATGGAAGTTAGAGAACATCACTAAGGAATTATTCATTAGAATACCCAAAACCTCTAATTTATTTAATGCAATATATGGGGTAGTTGATCTCACAACTATGTAAACACAATTCATTTCCATCAGAGATGATTCGTCTATTCATAAGATTGATAGAATACACATTAAGTAAGTGATAAGGTTTCATGGAGTACCACATTATATGGTATCATATCGGGATCTGATGTCAACCACAATGTTCAAAAAAATACTTCAGAAAGGATTTGATATAGAATTGTGTTCCAGTACAACTTATCATCCTCAAACAGATTTCTAGAATGAAAGAACAATTCAAACCCTAGAGGATATGTTGAGATATTGTTCTCTAGATTTCAAAGGTGGTTGGGACTAATAAAATCCACTAGTTTCATTTTCTTACAATAATATATTTCAATAATTCTTTCATATGACTCCTTATGAATCCCTCTAAGGGAATAAATATAAAGGTCTAGAGTGTAGGGATCAAGTTGGAGAAATAATGCTATTTGAACCTGAGATCACTGAAGAAATGGTCATGAAGGATAGAACCATTCAGAAGCATATCAATGTAGCTCAAATCCAAAAATATTTTTATGATGATAAACATCATCATAATATATATTTTGAAGTTGTTGAAATGGTGTTTCTATAAATCTCACCATGGAAGAATTTTAAGAGATTCAGGAAAAAGGGAAATTAATCCATAGGTATACCATCCCCTTTGAAATTCTTGATCGTATCGGGATGATAACCTATCACATGGAATGTCATAAAAAGGTCTCTAAAGTATATAATGTGTTCCATGTATCACTAGTAAAGAATTACATACCAGACCCTTCACATTTACTAAACTCAGAGGCCAAACCACTAGAGTAAGATCTTTCTTACGGAGAGAAACCTGTTTTAATTCTGGATTAATTAGAGAAAGTTCTGCGAAAAAATACCACTCACCTTTTCATGGTTACGTAGTGAAATAAAAAATTAGAGGAATTCAAAGGGTAAATTTAGGATATGATGAAGCAATCGTATCCCCATTTGTTTTTAGATGAGTGATGAATTTTGAGGTAAAAATTCATTTTAAGTGGGGTAAAACGTAACACCCTATGATTTTGTGGAATTTTTTATCAAAAATATTATCATATTTTAATGAAATAAGTCAATGAATCCACTCATACTATACCAACATGTCATAAGTTACACAGAAAACCAACTTTTCTCATATTACATGCAACCCTGAGTTTTCATACGATACACAAAACACTGAGTTGGCATACTATACATGCAACATTGATTTGGCGTATGATACACACTACACTTAGTGTCTAAAAAACACAATTTTTTTATTTAAATAATATAATGTAAACCAGGAAATGAGAATTTGTTACATTAATAGTAATATGTATGTTTCAAACATTTCCAAAAATTGTTTTATGTAAATAAAACATATTGATAAAGAATGATATGATTTTTGTTAAAATCCTTTTATGTTTAAAAATTACATTTTTAATTTACATATAATAAATTTAATTTTAGACGCATTTAGAATTTAAATTTAATAAAAAATAAATCATATTTTAATTTAGAATGTTAAAATTATCATAGGCTGATTTTTTGGGATTTTTTAGACAAAATTCACTTTTAGATGAATAGTGAAAATACTAGATTTTAATTCAAAACTGATTTTTAATTATTTTATTTATACTATTAAAATACATTATAATTTTATTTATAAGTTAAATTAGATAATATATTTATCATGTAATCATTTTTTTTCATTGGAACCATTTCAACATTTAAATTGGACATTAAAAAATAGCAAACTTCTGATCCATTTTACTTTAAAAACCACAGTGTCATCCTAACATCAGAATTAATTTTAAAATAATTTATTCCACATAAAAGATTAGATTTCTGAGAAATTTATTCCATATTTTTAGTTATAATAATTTATAATTTCTAATAAGGTCAAATTTTCTTTTTACAAAAAATATTAGTGAAGGTGATTAAAATTAATTACATAAGTTAAGAGATAAAATAGGTTAATGAAGCACTAAACTTTAAATTCCAGACCCAAAACGACCGAGACACATGTCCAACACCCATTGGATATCCCTGTTTCGAACCGATAATAAATTAGATCAACCTTGGTCCATTATTCAATCAACTTACAACATGAAAAATGTTGGTGGAATTCTCTCTTCAAATATTTACAAGAGTGCCACTCCTCCTCCACTATAAAAGGCCACCACCACTACCCATTCCTCACACCACTCAAACCTTTTGAGATCATCCATTCTCCTCACAAGAATATTCCTAAAAAAATACCACCATAGACATTTAATGATCCCTTTGGTCAGAACGCTTCGAAAGGATCCCTTTTGGAATAAACCAAAAGGAGTTACCCCATTTAGAGGTAACAACTTCTCTCAAAATCCTTTCCATTATTTTCCTTCTGGAACCCCTACACTACCTTTATTCCATTATTGTGTTAAAAACATGAATACCAAATATAACATGATTTTTTCTTGAAAATTTTTCGACCTACACTTACACACACCTCCATCAAATGGATATTGAACAAACTGTTTCTGTGTACAAGCTAACTACAACCTCACGAAAAGATTATTTTTTTCATTCTTCATTAACCAGATATCTTGGTGGGGATTAAGAAGGAAAATATATTTATATATGTAATATATTATATTTAATATATATTTATGCTTATTTATTTCTTTTAAAACTCACATATCTTTACATTCCCTTTGGTGTCAATATGATAATATCATTTGAGGAATTGAGGACTACTGCTCCTACAAAGGGTTGTGATTCATTTACACACCTCATGGAATGTATTAAGGATATGTTTAGTGAAATTATATTATATATTAATTATAATAGAATAATGATATATATATACACATAGATGTTATTTACATACTTTATTTCAATACGATAATGAAGACAGAAACAACGTTCATGCATACGCACAGTTTGCTGTCTCGATGAATGGTGTATTCTACTCAGTACTCCTATATTATATAGATTATTAAAACAAAATCAATAATGCATATTCCTGATATTTATATCATGTTTCACATTCTGGAATCATTATATAAGTATAAGGATCAAAGATATAATAAATTAAGACACATGCAAACAATAAAGGGAATTTTACCTGAAGTGAAAATTTACCATATGATCGTTAACAAGAAGGTAATAAAATGTCATAATAAAACCAAATATGGTATTATGTATAGTAATATTACTCTTTAAAATATGTGTAAGAAACTAATATTTATTACACAGGATGCCTATATGAGTATGGATAGAGTCCAGACACAAGGTTATGGGATTTCATTTCAATTTTTATTTTCAGAGATACAAGATATGTTCACTAATCTTTACTTTTATGTGGTGTATATATTTCCCATTATTTTATTATATGTAATTTTAATTAAACATATGGGTATCAACATACATATTTTATGATCCTTCTTTCATGGTGTATAACATTTAAATGTTGCAAAAGTGGTAAAACAATTTTGTCTCAATTTTCTTTCTTTGAGTTTCATGTTTTGTTATGCACCAAAAATCTTTTTTTAGTTCTATATACTTATATTTTAAATTTTATGTCATGAATATAATTATTTTAATGATATATTAAGTTTCAAATAATTTTTTTTTCTTACATGGAGAGTATGCTGCCATGTTATTGAGATATATGATTTTGTTGAGACATTCTCATCGCTTTTTAATATTGTTTATGTTTGTGCTTCCCATGATGAAAACTTATGAAAAATATATTAAGAATATTAATGAGTTTCATTAACCTATATTTATTCATGATATACAATATTTTTAGTACCTTTAACTCACTATTTGTTACTTAACATAATGTTTTTTATGTGAAATATAACCATCTGTCTCATCGGTTAGAAATCAATTGTATTCATAAAACATGATTTTGAAAATGTTTTCAAAATCATTTCAAAATATCCTTGAAGATAATTTTCATGGAAAAAGGATTTTATAAATGTTTTACTGTTTTAAAATCTTTTTTTTTTATAATTTTTCAAATATATTTTCAAATTAAAAGATTTTCAAATGGTTTTATGTTAAAAAAGAAATTTTCAATGGAAAAATTATATTTTCATCAAGAAATGTTCTAAAAAGATCATTAAAAATTATTTACCATCTATTATTAAATAAAAAAGTGTTACCCATTCTTTTTTGGGGAAATTATTCAATGTTTCCATTGATATTTTCAATTTTAATTGATTACATTTTGATGTAATGAAACTTATGAAGCCCATACCTCTTCTAAAAGTTATATGATTTTGAAACCCACTTCTTTTGATAGTTTGGGATTATGATGAAATTATTATGAAACCTGTATATTTCTATAGGTTATGATATTTGTACATGTTTATGACACCAATTTCATTTCATAAGTAATTATATAGTTATTTATGATATTGTGGAACATGTATGTTTGACTTATTTATGTGATAGGTGGGACCTATATCTCCCTCCAATGCATTGGGTAATGATTTATATCTCATGAGATCAACTAAGATTGTATTGTGAGAGAACATAGACTACTTTGATTTCCATTGGAGTGATACATGACTACAAAGATGGTATGAGGAGTGAAATCATGCTACTGTGATGACTATGGGAGTAAACCATAACAACGACGATGGTATGGGAAGTGAACCCCTACTATTATGTTAGTCTTGGAATCGATTCATAAGCTACTATGAAAATTATTATATGCTTATTTGTTTCCACAATACCATATATTACTCCTATGTTATTATTTAATGGCTTCTACTATTTATTTAATAATGAATAATGTCTTATGAAATTCCAATATTTATTCCAGGATCTATATTATGATTATTGATATGAAGGGTATGTTCTTAGTTATTCATGATCACATTATCATACCCCTATGATCATGTTTACAGTTACATGTCTGCCTTGTTTACTGTTACTGAGAAGTTGAGCCCACCCCTTTTATGGTTTCTTTCCCTAGGTTTTGAGGATATATATTATGTTTGATATGTATAAGAATGGTTCTAGTAAAAAAGAACCTACTGGGAGATGATATAGCTAGTACCAGTGTTTATGTTTCCATGTTTCCAAAGGCACTATAACAACTAAGGTCTTTGGGTGTTTTTTTGTATAATGTTAATATATTTCACAAAAAATTATGTAATGTGAATGTTTTGAAAAGTTAGGGTCACTATAATTCTTCTTAAAATGATAATCTATTTTAGGGGACATAAATAATATATTAAAACACAATTATAAATGAAAATAATGTAAAATAATCACAATATATATATATATATATTAAAATGTTATAGTACGTTGATTTAAACATACATCATTTTTTAACTTCCACCTTGAAGGAAAAAAATTATACACTACTATATTTGAATATTCTCCAGATTAAAACATTCCATTTTTGGGATATGAATTTAATTTAGTATATATGATTTATTGTTTTTGAACATATAATAATATGATTTAAGGATCATAGAATCAGAAAAAGAATCTTGTATCAATTCCAATAGTACTATAATTACATTACTAATAATCCAATAAAGGCACCTAAAAAGTTATAACTTTAGTAGAAATGTATAATTTGAATACATGCCATATCGACTCTATATATTTATATATTTTTATCATGATAAAATCAATTATTGTTATATTAATCTCAAAAGAATCATCCAATAATGTGGTAATATATTTATTAAGAAATTCTATAATTTTGAAAACACTAATTACCTAATTAAAATCTAAAATATCAATATAAGGATGTACTAATGAGTTTTAATGTTTCTGATTCTTCTCTATGGTGGAAGATAATCATTTAAAAATTTATGTAATATATTTTATATTATTAGCAAATTTCATGATTATTATATTGATATAAACAATATCTAAATATTTCTAGAAGTTTTATTTCTCATGCCATATTCATTACAAGTATTACAGAGGAATTTTTATTAAAATCACATTCTAAAATACTTTGTTTCACCTCAACCATCTTCTAAAATTTCAATTCATTCATTTAAATTTTTTCATTTCACGCAAAAATCTATTTGTAATAATAAAATTCATAAACATATATAAACCATTAACAAAATAATGTTTGTATTAGGGTAATTTAATATAACTATTAACAATGAATAATTGATTTCCTAGACACTATGATAATATATAATTTTATATAAAAATATTTAAGAATAATATAATATACTTTATTAAATATATTAGAGAATCCTAATTTTATAATTCTATAAACAATGTGTATATACTTCTATGTAATAAAGCATTATTCCAAAATAATATTGTAATTGTTTCATTTAAAAATAAATAGATACTTAAAATGAATTTAAAATCATTATAATTTCAAGAAAAACATATAGAGGAGATCACAATTATATTGTGTGATTTCAAGATAAAATTTATTAAATCATTTAAGGATTAATTATTATTCAAAAAAAGTATTATATTAAACATAAACAATATAAAGAAATATTTATAAATAAACCAAAAAAATATACAATATTTTCTAAATATTTAATTCCAATATGAATTATAAAATAAAAAGAAAAATCATTTCCCAATAAAATTATATAATATCATAATAATTTAAATCTTTATTGAGACTTTCTTATTTAAACCTAAATAAATCAGAAAAATAATTCAAATCGAATACAAGATGATTATGATTATGAAATCTCATGAAATAAACCTTATAAAAATACATAATAACCCATATAGATTATAAAAAATACACATAATTATTTAAAAATCTACTATATATTAGGGAGAAATATTTAGTTTCAAAAATAATTTATCAAATCAAAAGGACACAATAAATTCATAATTTTTTTAAATACATTAATTTTTATATTTTTTTAAAATTAATTATAATAGATTTTATTACATGATTGATTAATATAACTTCCATTTTCACAATGAAATCACTTAATGCATCAGGACTCTACCTTGGATAGTAGTAATCCAAGTGCTTCACCCCAATATAACCTCCAATAGGGCATGGGATAGAGAAATGAACCAATAAGTAATAACCCATACTTGTGTACTTTTCCAGTATCATATACAATCTAAATTCAACACATATAGAAAATATACATCCAAAATCAACAATAAACATGTAAACCACATTTAACTAAACTATTTAACAAATGTATACATAGAATGAATCAATTCGATAAAAATTCTCAATGGAAAAATAATAAGGATATAAAAATACATGAATTTAATGACACTATATAAACCAATGAACAAAAAATGGAAAAACTAATACTCAAATAAAAACACCAGGATTGAAGTCAAACATCAATTGAAAGAATCAAGTTCCCCCCAGAAACATCGATCATCATCTTTAGACAGGCTACACCACTTCCACATCAACCAGGACTATATCTAAACTGCATATCATCCTTATAAAAACATCATATGTGGAAATAAATTACATAAATGGGTGAGTATAAAAATACCAAGTGTACACCCTTATTATTCTTAATAAAATATTGTCCAATGATTCAACTAAATGAAAATACCACAGATGATAGTATGAAACACATGAGTTCTATTAATCCCATACAATAAAATAACCAAGGAAGACGACAAAATGAAAATGATCACTTATAAACTCCATATAACATTGTAGTTTATATGATAATAGGGTTCCTCATAGTATTATAGGATTGAAAATAATAAATTTGAAATCTCTCTTTTAAGATGCATCATAGAGGAAACCACATATTCCTAAACAAGATGCTATTACCCATAACATCTATAATCAGCCCCATCACATCTACCAAAACCACATAGCATTCATGATACAAAATTATAATCATAATAGTAGACCCACACCTTGTTTGGATGTGTTTTTCAACTGGGGTAATACTAAACAATATTAGTAATGATTAACTCTCCCCCAATCCAATGTGATGAAACACTGAACTCTTTTGGTGAAGGACCAACCCCCCATATTCTAGGATGGTTTCCAATCACATCTGTAGTTCGAGGAACCCTTTCCTGATCCTGCTTTTGTGGATCCGTATTAATGAATGAAAATAGGTACACCACCATGAATATGGGGAAAATATTCCATAATCCAATTAACGGGTTATCAACTTCATAAAACTTTTTGGGGACACAAACCCTATTCTAAGAATACCTTTAGGTGTTACCTACATTGTGTCTTCACTCACATATTCCCTAATGTCATCTCTATGGAGTTTAGGCAGAAACATTAGTCTAGGATTTCATGACAAAACCATATATTTTAATAAAACAAACAATATCATTCTCAATATATTTAATCTCTCAAAATATTCTATTAATGTGACTCATTTTAACACTATGACATGAAATTATAAAAAGAAAATAATTTCTTAGAGTATATAGATTGTTGTTCATTTGTATGTGGTATGTAGGCCACATTAATTTCCTCTCTAAATAATTTTCTACCAAATTCACATAATAAATATACACAGTGTGACATTTTATGGTGCATGAAAAGAGGGCCTGCTATTTAGTTGGGAAGGCATTCCAAATACATGGAATCACGTTATTTTGATAAAAACATTGCGTGGTTTGAAGGAAGAAAATTAGTGTAGATTATGGGAATAGTAGGTTTTTAATATCTAGTCATATAACATGTCATAAAAACACAAATAGATTGTTCTCTAGCCCATGTAATATTTATTACTAACAGTCTAGATATCATATAGAGAAATTAAATGGTCAAGATAGGTGACTTTCATTAAGAATTTAATTTATTAAAGTCGTATGAAATAATATATTTCTAAAATTTATATGTACATACACATTAAACTAGATACATAAATGGAATGTGTTCCTAATATGACACACCATCTAGTTTTGAAAATTTCATAAACATAAAATTGTAATTCACCCATGAATCCATCGAACCCAACACTTATCATACCATCCTCACCATAAATCATACTTAGTAACTATCATCTATTTCCTCATAAATTTATCAGAAAACTAGAAAATTGATACAAAAATCCTTGTATATCTACTATATCCACCATCACTATCTATTGAGTGCTCACACATCACCATTCTCTACAAATAAACATAATGTCACTTCATTCTATGATGGTCATTCAGGTTATTTGAAACTGTTATAAAAATCCCTAGACACCTTCCTCAATCTATTTAAATACTATAAAACCAATAATGAACACAAATATAATGTTTTGGAAGATAAATCAATTAATGAGGCGTAATATCATGTATTTTTATTTCATACATCATTCAATACATAGTAAAACATTTAATAATAACGATGATTTTTTTAATGTTTACTATCTTGTCAATTGAGATCGTAATAAATGGAAAACCATAAAAATTATTATAATACACATGTTTTGAGTCATTATATATTCATCCTAAGATACATTAACAACATCCCATATCCTACATACATACCTCAAATGAAATGGGTATGCATAACTCCCAGTATGTGAATAAATAATGTAGATATCAAGCATGTTGCCATGAGGAATACTAATAGGTAATGGACATTTAATAATTTGGAATATTATAAAAATGAAAATCATGAATCATAACATGGAAATTTTTATACAATTTAAAAATGACACATTCTTATTCATGTAACCATGTTTTATTTCCAAGCTATCATAATTAAAAATTATATGGTATATTCACCAGGGTATCATAAAACATTTCTTCTCAAGAAATTACTTCTTTAAGAAATTAATTGGAGATCAATTAATTCACACTAATCATATTTATTAATTCATGTAAGATAAATTAATTCTAGTAAATCATTTCATCAACAACCTATGGTGAATAAATATTCTGTTTCATATAAATATTTTCCTATATAAGTTCTTAATGATTTGAAAATTACATTATTTTTAACCAAAATAAAGGGAATATGGGTATTATTGATAAAATCCACAAATAAATAAATTAAAATAACATTTATCTTAATACCTATGGATAAATAAATTTTTTAGTTATTGAAATTATAAAACAATTCAATGTGAAAGTGATAAATTTAATAAAATAATTTTATATAATGACTATAAAAGTTGGTTAATAAATGGGAAAATGGGTAGGGATGAAGGTATCTCATTGATAAAACACTAATTAAAATTTAGTTGGAAAAAAAAGTGGGAATGAAAATGTTTTAATACATTATTTATAAAACATTTTGTAAAATGGGGACATGAATGGAAAATAAAAAATGAAGAATTTCCTCACCATGAAGAGTGTCTTCCTAAATTTTGATGATGGGATCTTGAGTAATTGAGGAAACCAAAGTTGAGATTTTTTTCAAGGAAAAATGATAATAAGTTTTTTTATTAAATATTTTTAGTTTGGATGAATGGGATTGGGTTGGTATTTATTTAGAAATATAGGAATATTATTTATTAATTTCTAAACATAAGTTTCAGACAATATAAAATAAATTAATCTAAACTAGTAACCACCAAATGGATTTTTCTTATGGGTTTTTTCCATAAAGTTGTGGATTTCATTATTTTATATGGTTAATAACTAAACACCTTAAAACAATGACATTGTTGATATTGGGTATATTCATTTTCTTACAGGAATATTTTTAATAACCTTAAATTTAATATAACATATGGTAGATTAATTAAAGTATTATAAAATTAATCAAAAAACATAAAAGTCACATTATTTTAAGAGGGAACATACATTTTATCATGGAATCTCATTATAAAATTTATAGAAACAATTTTTGGCTTTTATGATGTCATAATATATACTATATTTATAGTATTATATTTTTACCCAAAAATTCCATTACCTTATAAAATTATAAGAAAAAGTAACCATTGGATAATTTCGATGAGATGATTTCAAAAATATTTTTTATTTTATTAAAATAGATCTATAAATTTGAAATATTAAATTAATAAATGAAAAATAGCATTTTATTAAAAAAATAAAAGATTTTGTGATGGTAATTGTTTCTAACCCTTTGAAAATTACAATTGAATTCAAGAAATTATATTATCATTATTACTTAAATCAATATTATTTAAAATAATTTTTTTATTGTAATAAATTTTAATTTGAAAAATTAATGATTTATTAAAAGAGGGTCTAAATTAAAACCATATATTTCCTAAAAATAAAATTTTTATTTCTTCATATGAGCATCTGATGTTTATCAAATACATAATGTAATCATAGATAAAGTAATAAAAAAGGGTTAAATATAATCATTATTTTATTGAAAAGGTAAATATAAAAATTATTACTACTAGGTTTGGGATACATACCCCCTTATAACACAAGTGTAAAAAAATTTGATAATATGTTTAATAGTTTTTTATTAAAGGGGTTTCTATACTAAAATTACCCTACTTGTGATATCCACTAAGTTGAAATTCTCATGCAAGTGATTTCATTCAAGAATCACTTCTCGGTGCTATGCTTGGTCTTGGTTAATTGAGAAATCTGATGACACTAATTCTCTACCTAGTTCTGAAAAATGAGCTTCAAAGTCTTGACTCTAGTAATTGAGGCCAGTGTTTCCCCTTTTTGAATTTATTTTCATTTTTCATTAACCATTATAAACACTAATCATAATACTGACATTACTTATAATGGTAAAATTTGTTAAATAGTCATATTGAACAATAATCATATTGACCAATGATCAAATTATACAATGATCCTATTGACCAATGATCAAGTATTGATGACATCCCAACAATAATTTTCCCTTTATAACATATATATACCCTTATATTCATCAACAATTTCTATTTCATTCCTTTTTTTGAAAAATTTTATTGTTGATTTCACATATATTCATAATGTTTTTTATTTTAAAAATTTATATGTGTAGTTTAATATTTTTTTAGAGTTCAGACCCATGGAGTATAAAATTTCATGGTTAATGTAATTTGGTTATTATATCCCTATAGTATTATAATCTAGAATAATTTGTATCATTATATGGCTTATAATATTTTTTCTGAAACATTATTTCTATGATCTTATAGTGTGTAATATAATAAAATAGACATTTTGAAAATAAAATATTGTTATTTTATTAATCATGGAATGAAATTTAAGGATATTACAATTCCCCCATCCTGTAAGAAATATTATCCCTAAAATATTAACACATATTGTCAGCTGAGAATATTTGAGGGTAATTATATCACATTTTTCTCTTGGGATCACATATGGAATCTTCATATTTATTTTCCTTCCATAGTATGGACAAGGCGATTTTTCGTATTGTGTAGAACTTTTCCTATGTTTTCCATGATCCTCACCAGATGCTCTTCATAAGAGAGTTCATTATCCTATCATACAACCTTCATATTTAGTACATGTGAGGGATCATGTATATACATCATCAAGAGTGATATGTGGAATATATCATTAACCTGATCCTTGTTTTGTGGATTTCCTAGCTGATAGGAAATGACATATATGTGGTCAAGGATATAGAAAATCCTTGTGTACCAAGGGATAATATTTCTTTTCTTTCTAGACCTCAAGACTTTCTTTAATATTGAAATTACAAGTAACACATTTTCTCTAATAGGAAACCTAAGTCCCTTCAATGGTTTTATACATAGTTATTTCACTCACTACGAGAATATTTTTTATGTTGTTGGATTGGTTAATAGTTTTATATTATTTCTTCAATTGAATAATATTCAAGTAGCATTCATTCAACAAATTCATTACAGAAAAATAGGAGTTATATATCACGTCCTATATAATTCTTCATTTGGATCCATTTTAATACACGATTAGAGCCTATTGTTTTATATGAACCTATATAATGGGAGATATTGATCCCATCCACCAATAAATTCCCCTGATAAAGATTCATACCATGTATTAGTGTGTCTAAATGGTCCTTTCATATTATTCATCAATTTAGGGGTGATATGCCATACTAAAAATCAATTCTACAATAATAGAATAGTGAAGACATCTCCATAATTTATAAGTGAAACATGGATCATGATCATAAACCATTTAAAGTTATACCTAGTGAAGCCTCAAAACTACCATTATGAATATTGTATAAATTTTTTCAAGGATAAATCAAATGAAATAGAGAGTAATAAGTACATATTAAAGACTCAATCCCCCACAAAAAATAATTCATTGTTTCCTATGGGTTTCGTTAAAATAATAGTGAAAAATTAAATCATGATGTTCTCAATTTTTGAGTTGGTATAGTCAGTTGTTGCTTTATCCCCCATAAATCAGTCTGTATTATTTAACATATTGGAAAAACAAATCACTTTTCAGTACACATAGAAATATCCTTCTTCATTTTGTCAAATAAAAAGTACGTTATAAGATCATTGTACTTCTTAGTACTTTTAACATGGATATTGAAATATTAGTACTGTGAATTATGCAATAGATCATTATTTATCTCATGCGATGAAGTAAATCACTGTCTAATTGCAAAATGAATGAAACCATATTCATTAAAATTTATTTCATAATTATCCCCCACATTTACTGATTTTCACCATCTTTTGATGATCCACATTATCCCACTATGCATCCTCAATCCACACATGGATAGGTGGTTGGGGAATTATGTTTGAATGGTAGGATGTATTCCCTAAAAATATGATATATAAATCCCTCATTTCTATATCCATGAAGATATGGTGTTTCTCATTTCATTTAAATGATAGAGTATGAGGTTATTTTATTCCAAGAGAATCATATACCTAATTATCCGTTCTATAATTGTAGTTAATAGAGAAATCATAGTACATGACTATCTCTAACCATCATCATTGATGCTTATTGATCTCCTTTTGTGAAAATATATAATTAAAACATTGGTGTTTTGTGTGTGTATAAATGTTTAATCCAAATATATAGTCTCTTCAAATATTCGTAGAAAATATCAGTGAAACTAACTCTAGGTCATGATTAGGATAATTCTATACATTATACATTATTTATTATAATTAATAAGAAGTTATCTAATAAATTTTCAAGAGGACACATCGATTCCCTTTTATAGATCCATAAATATATGTAACAGCCAAATAAATTACATTATAAATATTTTAAAATAATTTTAATTTCATTTTTAGATTTTTAATCATGTAGCACCATATTTAAATGAAACAAAATATTCTAGTAAAATAATTTTATTTTAAATGTAAAAATTATAATATGGACATTTGGTTAGAAGGGATTAATAAGAATCAATAAATTATGAAATTTATATGGTGAAAAATTTTATAATATAATTCTAATAGTTATCTATTGATTATAAATAATGTAAGAATAATTTGATTTAAAATGCTAAAAAACTACATTTTTCACCGAAACAAGTTTCGTCAGTTCTTCTACACATGTGAGGAAATTAATATTTAATAAATTTAGAAAAAATATTTTATAAAATTATGATAAATTTTTAAAAAATCATATTAAAATTATAATACCATAAATTTTTGGGATTTTTTTGAAATTGTTCATTTTCCAATGAATAGTTAATTTTTTTTTGATTGCAAACTGTCGTGTCTATAAAAAAGTTCACAAGGATGAAATATTTTTTAAATTGTTTTCAAAGTAAATTTTTTTAAATTATATAATAATAAATAAAAATTTGGATTGTGGAATCCATTTGATATTGAATTTTTATTTTGAAATCTTCTATACTTATGGTAATTTTTTATTTGGATCCCCATTTTTTCATCAAGTCTAGAGGTAACATTTTAAATTTTATTCTTCCGATTATGTGCATTGAATTTTGAAAAATGGATTCCATATTTTTAATCATAATAATTTATAATATATAATAATTTAATCTTAATTATTTACCAAGATGAATATTGAATAAAATAAAAATTATTTCTGCCAGTTAGGGTAAAAATGTTTTTACAAACGGGTTAAACTAAAAAGGTAGGGCTTAAAATGAAATACCATCATGTGAAATTCAGATTAGATGACCATATTTAAACCTTATACTACCAAAAAATTTATCTTCATGTATTTTTTAATATTTGGGAATGTAAATGGTTTTATCATTTTGGATTCTTTTATGATGTGTCCATGTAATTTCCCATAGAGTTCACTTTCCCAACTTATAAAAGAGCAGTCAATCCCTTCACTTTTCCAAAATTCTATAGAAATATTTAATTAATAAAACCCTAAAAACTAAATCTCCAATGTACTAATAAATATTTTAAATCTAAATTTAATCACATAATACCATCCCAGGTGTCCTTAAGGGGATATCCAAAGGAAGATTCTCTATAAAAGGTAATACTTTTTATAAAACCATATTATTTTCATTATTATTTTTCCACATTAACTTATGTATATATATGTAAAATATTATTACAACAATATCAACAATATAATGAGATGTTATTTTGTTAATGGAATAATATTTATCCATCTTCAGTTCTACCAAATGGAAAATGAAATCACTTATTATGTATATGGAAGAAAACCGCATGGGGAACCAATTTAATTTTTTTTCCATAACAAACTTTTAGTGATAGATATATTGTTGTATTTAACAAATTTATTTTATATTTATGGAATTATAGTAATTTTGGTATTTTAGTTTCATATATACCATTTTATGTTCCATTCTATTCAAAAAAATTATAACACCACTTGTGTATATGGTAGACTACCTCTTGGAAGAGAGAAGTGATTCTTTTTTCACTTACACAATACATGGAATTTAAAAATTAATAAATTAATGACTTTATGTGGTATATATGATATTTAATTGATTATTTTAATTCAAAATATCACCCACTTCCTTACAAATTTACCCATTAAGCAAATGATATTTTTAATCGTGTGTACGTACGACAAACCAACTCTTTGAAGTGATGTGATTCATTGTCCATGTCCAGATTTCCTAAATTTATTTTAAAATTTATTTACTAAGAAAATATGGAATTTAAAACATTAATATAACTCTATATATAATGGATATATATCCTATGTAGATAAAATGGATCATTCATGAGAAAATAGTGTGTGAGAAAACAAAGTAATGAACACATAGAACAGAAAAATAATGAAATGTTATTAACTATAGGGTAGTAAAATGTAATAATTATGTAATATATGATATAATAATTTTGTATATGGTTATTTTATAAATTATTAGAATGATTAAAACCATTATATGTGAGGTTAAATCATGTACAACTAATGTAATTTGTGGGGTAAAAGACTTCATCTCAACTTTACTTCATTGAGGCATACTCTAATTTTGTGTGATAATTTCTTTTATATAGAGAACATACAACACCATTTATATGTAGTATCATAAATGAATAAAAATTAATTTTCTTTATTAATTTCAATTATTCTATCCCAGGGGATTTTACATGAAAGTAACCACATTTTAGGAAATTTTAGAATTTAATTTCTTTTATTTGGGTTATATTACATCTTCGTTGTCCTTTTCTATCCTATGAATATTTGTATAATGAATTTTTATTAATTTTTTTTATTTCAAGTTTTTCTATATGTATTTACATTTTATATACAAAATACTTTAATCAAATAATTATCATTTCAATTTTATTATCATTATTTGTGAATTTTTCTTGATTTCTATTTAACTTTGTATTTTTTAATAATTTTCACCTATTCAGTTTTTTGTTGTTTATATACTACCCATTTGATGTATTTAACATGGGTACCTTTTTATTCATAAGTGTTAGTGTTTAATTCACGTTTATCATTATTCTTTGTATCATGGATGTGAATATTTCATAAACCATATATCATTATTAAATACATCGTCTACTTTGAAAGTAATTTGATTAATTGGGGAGATATTGATAAATTTGAGTTCTTTAAAAAATGAATATATTTTTATATCATTAATTATTCAGGAATTAAATTGATTATTCAATATATAAAGAATGATTTGGACAGACAATGATTGGTGGGTCCTGTAATTATATAGCCACACAATACATCGATAGGTATCATGGGACAAAACATTTGGCCAACTTAAATAGGATTTTACCGATAGTTTTAATCTATCTTATGAATGGTTATGTTGGTAGAGGTATCACATGAATAAGAACTTAAAACTTAATCATTAAACATTTCCATCATTAAAATTTAATATATTATTATCATTTATATTTTAACAATGATATTTTCCATACACGAATTTTGATCTCATTTTATTGATTAAATGACATGTTTTTTCAGTTAATTACATTTCCATATTGATTAATAAATATCTTATCAGGAAATTCATGTTATTTAAATGGAATTTGTGTTTAATTATTTACCTATATATATTGATTATGCTTAATGATTTCTGATTGCATCTTCTATACTTAAACCATACAGATCATTTCAGCTCACATGTATTTTGTTTCAATTATCTATGATATAAAGAAGAAATTAGGGAATGATTTCTATGGCTCCAAATATTTTCCTTTTCAATGATTTATATTTTATATCCCTATATAAAATGGGTATCATGTATATATTTTTTTTCCTAAGAAACTAACTGATTAGTCTATCCAGATTTGACACCTTGTATCCATGAAAATGTAATAATGTAGGTAGTAACTCCGAGATAATGGGGTCAGGGTTTCTATAGTTTGTATTAGTGTGAGGTTTAGTATAAACTATAGGAACTAGATTAAGGTTATCATAGATTTGGTAACATAAACCTATGATATTATTTCTAGATATTTATACAAGAAGATCATAATTATTTGGTAACAAAGATATTAGATGGGTTTTCCTAGAAATAAGTCCATATTTAGTTACAAGAAGTGTAATTGGTATTGGAAAATATGTACCTGAGGAAAAAATCATAAAATGGAGCATTTTATTGGATTCAAAGAAACCCGGTTCAAGAAAATGGGCATTACTTCACTACTAGTTTGAAACTTCTAGGGGGATATACTAAGGGTAAAAAAAATTTCTATTAAAATCTTTATGAATTATTTGAAAATAATGTCATCCCCAAATAAATAAATGGTCGCAACCCATCCTAGTGGGGACTATACTATTGAGTCAATAAGGTTTTCCTTATGACTTTTCCATTCCTTCTTGTTTTGAAAATCACAAACACCTTATCTTTAAGGAAAATTGCTTTCTTAAGTAAAATAGCTTTTATAAGGAAAATTGCTTTCTTAAGGAAAATCGCTTTTATAAGGAAAATTAATTTCTTAAGGAAAATCGCTTTTATAAGAAAAATTATCCTTGTCTTATTTTCATCCATATTTTTCTTAAGTATGAGATTCAGATTCATTTTCTCGGAATCATTAAAACTTTGATATAAAGCATTCTGTTTTAAGGATTCGGATTCTGGATAAGAACTATAAGGAAGTCTCATTCCGAATTCCGGATATGAACTCTGACTAAGTTCTATTCCAGGTTCAGGATACGAGTTCTGAAGAAAAATTCTCATTACGAATTCTAATGAAGAAATCTCATTCCGAATTCCCATTACGAATTCTAATGAAGAATTCTCATTACGAATTCTAATGAAGAAATCTCATTCCGAATTCCCATTACGAATTCTAATGAAGAATTCTAAATACGAATGCTCATTACGAATTCTGGTGATGAATTCTCATTACAAATCCTGATGATGAATTCTCATTACGATTTCTGATGACGAATTCCTATTCCGAATTCACATTCCGAATTCATCTATTAAACAGAATTTGAGTATCTTTATTTTATACACTCTGAATTAATTCAGACTCCGAAAAATATCTTTGTTAGACTCCGAACTTTTATATTGCTTACATTTCTATAATTTGTCTACTCTTTATTAATTTCATTACACTCTGAACCTTCACTCCGAAGTGTTCATTCCGAACTTTTAGTTAGAATTAAAACGATGTCTTACATTCTGTTACACTTGTTTTGTTATAAAACGATGTCGTCCATTCTGTTTCTTATTAACCGTTATCTGAGTGACACGTGTACAGGTCCCTCCGATCTTTAAGGAAAATATGACCGTTGGAGTAGGATCCGACCTTACCTATAAATAGGAGCTCATTTGAAAGAGCTCAGTGCTGATGAATACTGATGACAGATGAACAACTTGGTTTTGTGCATACATGCTGTTGAAGTGAATTCTAGAGAGAGAGTCTCTTATTAACTCTCAAAGCTTCGTGCGACTCCGAATGTTGGTGATTACATTCGAGGGCTTCCGGGGATAGGAAGACAGAGGTGCCGACTACCTTAAAATTCGAGGGCTTCCTTGCTGAGGAAGACAGAGGTGCCGACTACCTTAAAGTTCGGGGGATTTCTTGCTGAGGAAGACAGAGGTTGCCAACTACCTTGAAGTTAAGGGCTTGCGGGGATAGCAAGACAGAGACTCCGATCTTCGTATCGAGGGCTTACCCTGGTGTGGGTAAGACAGACTTGCATGAAAGTATAAATCAAGGGACCTTTATCCAAGGTTGTTGGATACCCTTCTCTTTAGGTTAAAAGACTTATATCTTGTTACTAAGTAGTTCTACTACTTGTTCTTATTCCGCTGCATTTTTTATTATAAGGAAAGTATAAATTTCTTATACTTCCTTACTTGTACTCTGATTAAGTTAGATTCTATACGCTTTAAGGTAGAATCTTATATTGTAATCTTTTGTTAAGTTTCAATATTCCGGAACCATATTTCCGGAACTTACTTTTGGAATCTCTTTCCTAGTTTGCATTTCGGTATTAAGAGGTGTTGTGAATTTGCTTAGTTTAACTTTGTTAAACTTAGCCTTTTCCTTTGCTTATGGAAAACATAGTTATTCTTAACTAACTTTAAAGGTTCCAAAGGAATTTTTTAAAGTATACAATTCACCCCCCTCTTGTATATTGAGCATCTCATACTATATTTCGATCCTACAATTGGTATCAGAGGTTGGAAACCTCTTACTCTATACCAATATTACATTTGGTATCAGAGCAAGTCTCTGAAATACTTATACTCACGAATAAGTTTTTCTTGCTCACTTTATCCTTCCGAACTTTGTCATTCCGAATTTTTCCATTCCGGACTTTCTCATTCCGAACATTTTTATTACGATTCTTTGCTTCTAACAAGTTTGTGTGCAAAGTTATATTAAGTATGGCAGGAATTAATGTTGGTTCAATTGAAAATCTGAATCCTACAAGGCCACCTATATTTGATGGTAATGATTATGAATACTGGAGAGATCGTATGAAGACTTTTGTTATTAATACTGGAGTAGACAACTTTGTTATGCTTACTGGTGATTATAAAATTCCTGACAAGGAAGTCAGATCTTTCACTAACCAGGAAAAGCAAGAATATAACTCAACTATAAGGTATGAAACACTTTACTATGTTCAGTGACCAGAAATATATATAGCCAAATTTCTTCTTGTGAAGCAGCTAACTGTATATGGAAGAAGTTAGAGGTTACACACTTTGGGACTTCTAAGGTGATTGAGACTAGAAGAGCTATGCTTAGAGCTGAATATAATGGCTTCAATTTTCCTTATAGAGAACCTATCTGTAAAGTTCAACAAAGGTTTATGGCTATTGTCAACAGTCTGCAGTCAATGTGAGAAAAAGGTTTAGATTATGAAGCTCTTGTGGACAAGATAATTGACATTATGCCCAATGAGTGGGAATCCAAGAGAACGGCTATAGATGAGAACAGGAAGGTCACTCAAATTACTCTTGATGAATTATTTGGAACTCTTATACAACATGAAACAAGAATGAAGAGAGATGCTGACAACATCAAGAAAAGGAATGGAAATGGTACTGTTGCTTTTACTACAACTTCAAATCAGATGAAAGCTAAGACTCCTGAAAGAGTAACCAGATCTAAGTCGAAGAAAGTCATTTTCCAATCTGAATCTAGTGAGAGTGAAGTCTCAGAAAATGAGTTATCCAATCTTTCTCGAAGGATGAACAAGATAGCTGGACAGAGACATTTCCAATCCATGTATAAGAAGAAGGATAGGAAAGACAAGAAAGATGGAGAAGTTACTTGTTTGAATGTAAAAGAGCTGGACATATTAGACCAGATTGCCCTATGCCCAAAAAGAAAGAAAGGAAGGAAATACATTCAGACAGGAATAGATAGAAGTATTATAAAGCCAAAGCTAAGAAAGTTCTGAAAGCTAATGACACCTGGAGTGCCAGTGGTGGTGACTCTTCAGATGAATCTTCTGACTATGAATCTTCAGGACAGAAGAATCTTGGTCTTTTAGCCAGATTACCTATTGATAATCATTGTCTTATGACTAAGGTACGAAATGCTGAATCATTGACCAATGTTTCATTAAATTCTAATGATAGTAAGTATTATAACTCTTCTGATGAAGAATCATCTTCTGATGAGGAAAATACTTTACCTACTTATGAAGAAGTCTCTAGGTTTGCTGAACTTCTTGAGATTGAGAATTCTAAACTCAATAAGAAACTTGATAAGGCAAACTCTAGGAATTATATTCTTACTAAAGAGATATCAGATATTTCTAAAGATCTTGATAAGAAAAATGCTGATTTTGAAAGTATTTCAAAAAATCTTGAGGAAGTAAGTTCTGAGAAGAATAAACTTTCTAAAGAATTAGAAAATGTAATTTCTAAGAAAAATGTTTTCGAGCCTAACTCTAGTTCTAAAACTAATGATTTTGAGGATAAAAACTTGGTTGTAAAACTCAAGTCCGAAATTTTTTCCTTAAAGAAGTGTTTATCAAACTTTACCCATGGTAAGGAAAATTTTGATAAGATGTATTCCCAAATACGACCTTTAAGAAATAAATCCGGATTTGGTTATACCCATGCAAAACCTATTTTCAGTAACAATTATTTTGTTCCTCAAAGTGCCCCATTTTGTACCAAGTGTCAATGTGGTGGTCACTAGGCAAAGAATTGTTCCTTAAACAAAACCCAATCTCTAGGATTTCACAATGCTTACTTTTCTAAGAAGATGTGTGTTCCTAAAATTTTATTGTCTGGAAATCTCAGATCCAAACAAGTTTGGATTCCGAAAGTCTAATTCTCTTCTTGATTTCAGGATAATAAAGAAAGTACCAGCAACAATACATGGTACATGGATTGTGGATGTTCCCGGTACATGACTGGTAACAAAAGCTTTTTTGAAAAGATTATCAAAACGAAAGGAGGAAAGGTAACTTTCGGAGACCATGCTAAGGGAGAGATTGTTGGTATTGGTAATATTGTTCTTTTAGGTAAAACCTTGATTTCAAATGTTCTTTTTGTTAAAGGTCTTAAGAACAACCTCATTATCATAAGTCAGTTATGTGATGAAGGTTACCTTGTGAATTTTAGGAATGATAAATGCTTAGTTCATAATTCCAAGGAAGAATTTATTCTCTCAGCCAATAGGCAAGAGAATGTCTACACTTTGAACTTAGAAGATCTTAGAAGCCAAGATTTACCTTGCCTAAGTGCAATGGAAGATCATTCTTGGTTATGGCATAGAAGATTAGGACACTGTAATCTTAGGAACCTATGTAATCTCTCTAAGAAGAAACTAGTTAAGGATCTACCGGAGCTTAGATTTGATTCTTCTAAAGTTTGTGATCCTTGTCAATATGGAAAGCAACATAAATCTAGTTTTAAATCTATCGGTGAAGTCTCAACAACTGATGCATTACAGTTAGTGCACATGGATCTTTTCGGTCCAACACAAACTGGAAGTATTGGAGGCAAATACTATGTGTTTGTTCTAGTTGATGATTACACCAGATTTACTTGGGTCTATTTTCTAGCAAAGAAATCTGAAGCTTTTTCTTATTTCAAAAGTTTTAGAGCTCAAGTTAAAAATGAGAAAAACCTTCCATTGAAAACTATTCATAGTGATCATGGAGGAGAATTTCAAAATTCTGATTTTGAAACTTTTTGTAGTAAGAAAGGTATTACTCACAATTTTTCAGCACTTAGAACTCCTCAACAGAATGGTGTAGTTGAAAGAAGAAATAGAATTATTCAAGAAATAACTAGAACCATGTTGAGTGAAAATTCAATTGCTAGACATTTATGGGATGAAGCTGTAAGTACTGCTTGCTATACTATAAATCGAGTTTTGATTAGACCTTTTATTAATAAAACTCCTTATGAGTTATGGAATGGTAGAAAACCTAGACTTTCCTACTTCAAGGTTTTTGGTTGCAAAGTATTAATTTTGAATACTAAAGATAACTTACATAAATTTGCACCAAAGTCTGATGAAGTAATTTTATTAGGATATTCTACAACCTCTAAGGCTTATAGAGTTTTTAATAAAAATTCTTGTACTGTTGAGGAGACAGTACATGTAAAATTTGATGAGTCTGATCCTTTTGTTTTTAAACCATCTCAACTAACATCTTCGGATGTGTTTTCAAAAACTAGTTATCAACCTTAGATAGAAGAACCTTCTGATAAGGAAATTGTTCAAGAAGATACTTCTGAAACATTTACCCCAGAAGATTTTCTACCATAAGTTGATGAACAGGTTTTACAAAACCCAAATCTTGTGTTTCTTAAAAATCATCCCAGTGATAGTATCATTGGCGATGTAAATCAACCTGTAAGGACCAGAAGTTCCTTAAGAAATTAAATAGAACATCTAGCATTTCTTTCCCAATTAGAACCTAAAAGAACTGACGAAGCTTTAGGTGATGATGATTGGATCAAAGCAATGCAAGATGAACTAAATGAATTCGAAAGGAATAAAGTCTGGACCTTGGTTGAAAGACCTAAGGAAACTTCTGTTATTGGAGTAAAATGGGTTTTCAGAAATAAATGTGATGAAAATGGAGCCATTGTTAGAAATAAAGCTAGAATTGTTGCTAAAGGCTATAATCAGCAAGAAGGAATAGACTATGAAGAAACCTATGCTCCGGTAGCTAGACTTGAATCTATCAGTATTCTACTTGCCTTTGCAGCATTCTTTAATTTCAAACTTTTTCAAATGGATGTGAAATGTGATTTTCTTAATGGTTATGTTCAAGAGGATGTTTTTGTTGAACAACCTCCTGGCTTTGAAGATACAAAACATCCGAATCATGTTTTTAGACTTACCAAAGCTTTGTATGGCCTTAAACAAGCCCCACGAGCATGGTATGATAGACTCACTGGATTTTTGCTTCAAAATAACTATATTAAGGGAAATACAAATCCAACCCTTTTTATAATGAAAGATAAGAAAAATGTTTTGATTGTTCAAATTTATGTCAATGACATTATATTTGGTTCAACTCAGCAATCTTTGACTGACTCTTTTGCAAGTCTAATGAAATCTGAGTTTGAAATGAGTATGATGGGTGAGTTAACATTTTTCCTTGGTTTTCAAATTTCTCAAAAACCAGAAGGAACCTACATATCTCAACATAAGTATATTAAAGATCTTCTTAAAAAGTATGGTTATGACAACACTAAGAGTATAAGTACTCCCATTGGTACCTAAAACTCTTTAGATATTGACGAAGCTGGGAAACCAGTAGATCAAACATCTTTTAGAGGTATGATAGGAAGTCTACATTACTTAACAGCTAGTCGACCAGACTTAATGTTTTCAGTATGCTTATGTGCAAGATATCAATCCAATCCTAAGGAATCTCACTTAAAGGTAGTAAAAAGAATTTTTCGCTACCTTAAGGGAACCATGGATCTAGGATTACTTTATACTTCTGGAAATTATTTTGTTCTAAAAAGTTTTTCTGACACTGACTTTGGTGGATGTAGAATGGATAGAAAAAGTACATCCGGAACTTGTCATTTATTAGGCGATTCTTTAGTTTCTTGATCCTTCAAGAAGCAACATTCTGTATCACTCTCCACTGCTGAAGCTGAATATGTAGCAGCTGGAAGTTGTTGTGCACAAGTGTTGTGGATGCAACACACACTCACAGACTATGGCTTGAGTTTTACTAAAACTCAAATTTTGTTTGATAACACAAGTGCCATTGCTCTCAGTAAGAACCCTGCACATCACTCCTGTGCAAAATACATAGATATTAGGCATCACTTTCTTAGGGATCACACACTAAAAGGAGATATTATTCTTCAATTTATCAGAACGCAAGATCAACTTGCTGATATTTTCACAAAATCTTTGCCTTTTGATAGATTTGAATATATTAAACAGAAGATAGGAATGATAACCGTAAGGTAATCTTTCATAATTAACTTTCTGTTGAAAAACTCTCCTTACAGTAATAAACTCCTTTTCATAGGGGGAGTACATTTGATTGTTTGTTTAACAAAGTGTTTCTTAAAATTTTGTTTTCAAATTTTTTGGAACAAAGATTTCCAGAATGGAACTTCCGGAACTAAAATTTTCCAAAATGAACATTCTCATACAGAATACTTCTGGAATGGAAGTATTCATATTGAAAATTTCCGGAATGGAAAACTTTCATACTGGTATTTTCATAACGGAACTTTCGTACTGAATCTTCCATAATAAGTTTTTCGTTTTTCAAATTTTTGTAATGAATTTTTTTTCTTCTTCCTTACTAAATTTGTTTTTCATACTGGATTTTCTAAAATTTGTTTTTCGTAATGAGTTTTCTGTAATGAGTGTTTTCATACTGAGATAGTTTTTCGTAGTAAGTTTGTTTTCCATAAGTAAAATTTTGCAAGCTTTGTCTTTTCGTAATAAAGTTTTATTTTGTCATATTTATATTACCCATTACGAATAACTTTCCTAAGCCAATCCGAAAGGTATGATTTTCTTACTTAAGTTTTCATAGTCATATTTTACTTACTGGCAGTTTCTTTTATTATGTTTTCGGAATTATAGTTTTCTTAATTCTTTACATTAATAAAAACCTCAAAAAGATCGAATTCAGGTTATCAACCGTCAGATTTGATCTTAGTTCATTCTAAACCGTTAGATCAACCGTGGAAGGTGAATCGTCATCCCGTTGCCTATATAAAGGGGACCTAAATTCTAGTTCCACATCGGTTTCAAGCTTTCGCGTGCTGAAGCTCTGCCCCTCTGTTTTAAGGCCGTTCCGAACCATAGTTTACTCCGTTCCGAATTTCTCAGAGGACTTCAGATCCGAATGTCTGCAGAGTTAGCTTCTCAAGAAATGTCTTCAACCAAGCCTATTTCTCAGTGGTTAGTATACAGAGAAAGGTTACTCCATCCGGATTTCTTCAACAATTATGATTCCCTTATCTCAAAGAACATCAAGTTGAATGGCTGGGAGGATGTTGCATTATCTAAAACCGGGAATCAAGATGAAGTATATTCTGATTTACTTGTCGAATTTTATGAATCAGTTTCTTTCTTTAAGGAAGATGACAGAGAGAAGTTTTCTTTCAAATCGTATGGCAAGACATATAAGCTTTCTTACACCAAGGCTTCAAGCTTGGTAGGGTTAACTTATGAATGTGAAGCTGAGTTTATTTCTCACGTATTGTCGGACTCTAAGGGTAGCTTCAACAAATAGAAAGCCTTAGAAACTCTCGGACTAGCTGATGATATGGCTCCGAAAATTGCAAGTCTATCTACAAATTTTCGGATTCTGGAATTATGGGTGCAAGGACTTATTGTACCGAGAAAAGGTGATAAGGACAGCTTGAAGAAAAGTGAGATCTATATCTTAGATTTCATGATAAATCTAAGTAAGTTTAACTTCATGAAGCATATTCTCATAACCATTGAGAATCTTAAGAAGGGAAATCTCAGAGCACAGATCGTGATGTACCCAGCAATTTTGTTGAAGTTGATAGTTCGGGGCCTTGAATCCTTCAAGGAAGCTTGAAGATCTAAACCAAGGGTGTGTAAAATCTTGTTGGTAAGTGATGATACTCTGAAAAGAATGGATGTAGCCTTTGACAAGAATACTGGAATGTTTATTGATCTACCTGCTCAAGAAGAAGTGGCTCCGAAAACTGCTGATCCGGAATCCTCTAAGCCGGTAAGGAAGAGAAAGCTGAAAAAGTGGAAGTAGAAGCATAAGATCCTAAGTCTAAGAAAGTCCATTCCGCACCTCCAAAGCCTAAGAAGAAGAAAGCCTATCCTGATAAGGTTGTTGCAAAGTGGAGAGCAGATAAAGAAACAAGGAAAGAAGGGGATCCGCAGTTCGGATTGAACCCTGTGGAGGCTAAGTCTTTGAAGGAGAAAACGGCTGGTGAGCTTGAAAAGCAAGCAAAGGAGAAGAAGATTAAGAAGAAGATGTCTGAGGCTGAGGTAGCTAAGGCCTTGTTAAAGTTCAATGAAATGGTTTCAGCAACAATTCCAGTTCCGAGATCTTTCTCCCTGGAATCTCTACCTGAGACTCCAGGAAGAAATCTCGTTGCTCTGGAACAATCTGTTGCTACTAATACTGAGGAAGTAGAGCAAGTGGAACAAGTTGAAGAGGCTGCTGAAGGAAGTGGTGAGACAGGAGATGTGCTAAAACAAGTAGATGAGTACATGGGAACTCCTTTGGAACACTTATCGCTCCGAACTTCTGAAGCTGAATCTTCGTTGCTTGTTACTCCGACAATGGAAGAAGAGAAAGGTGAAGAAGAAGTTTCTTATCTGAGAGAAGAAGAACATCTTTTACTTGATGCTGCTCAGAAGGAAAATATAGAAGTTGCTGATGAGGAAGATAATATTGTTCAAGTCTCTGATTGTGAGAAGAGATCTCCGGAATAGGTTTCAATTCCGGAAAAAGATAAGGGAAAGAAAATTCTTACCGAGACTCCGAGCTCAGAAGTAAGAAAGAGGAAGGAAGATGGTAGTTCTTCAAAAAGAAAGTTGGAGCTTATTGAGGAAGAAAATTCTCCTAGCAAAGTTTCGGATTCGGAGTCATCCTCTCTGGGGCATGACTTTGTTGTTCAGTCTTTGAAGAAGTTGGTAGGAACCATTCCGACCTTCTCAAGTATTGATTCACGATGCCAGATGCTCTAACATGCGTTGAATCTGAAAACAGACTCCGTATCCATGGTTATGGATAAGTGCGTTGAGATTGAGGCACAGTTCAAAAACTTCTTTATTGGTTACGAAGCTCATAAAAGATCTTGCAAGAGGATGACAAGCTGGTCTAAGAAGACTGTGGAAGAGATGAGGCTTTTCGATGAGTTTCAAGATAATGTTAAGGATGCCTTTGAGACAGAGGACAAGAAGATTAATGAGCTGACTGCATCCTTTGAAGAGAAGTTGACAGAGGAAAAGAACTTTCGGATTCAGGAAGTGAGAGATCTGAATGGGAAGCTCAATTCCGTTTCTCAAAATTGGAAATTTGAAAGGGATCATCGGATCGATTTTGAAGAGAGGATGAAGGCTCAGGAAGAGAAAATCAAAGCTCAGGAAGAAAAGCTGAAGGCTCAGGAAGAAAAAATTGAAGCTCAATCCGAAAGAATAGTTGCCTTAGAAAAGCAAGCTGAAGAAGATCATAAAGACCTCAAGAATATCAAGACTATTCTAAAGGGCCTCATGTCTAAGGAAAAAGATCTGAAATAACCCAATCCGATCTTTTTGTTGTAATTTTTTTCTTGTTGCTGAGATTACAAATTTTAATGAAAATTGTGTCTCTTGTTTCTTTTTGTTGTCATTACTAATATCTCAGGTACTTTGTTAAGTTTTTCCATTCCTTCCAATTCTTTTTGAAAATCACAAAGGGGGAGAAGGAAAAGATCCTTAATAAAAAGAAGAACTCTAATAAGAGTTTATCAAAGGGGGAGAAAGAAAAAAAATACCCAAGGAAAAAGAACTCTAATAAGAGTCTGTTAAGGGGGAGCTTTTTCATTAAATAAGACTTTCTTATCTATCACTCCGGAAATCTGAATATGATCCTTAGAGTTTCAAAGCCTAAGGGGGAGTTAGTCGTATTCATCAATATCCTTAAAACAAAGGGAGATAAGCATGTTTTTTTCTTTCTTATTAGAATAGCTTTTTTGTAAGGATGTTTGTGCTTTCCAAAAAGGGGGAGATTGTTGAGTCAATAAGGTTTTCCTTATGAATTTTCCATTCCTTCTTGTTTTGAAAATCACAAACACCTTATCTTTAAGGAAAATTGCTTTCTTAAGGAAAATAGCTTTTATAAGGAAAATTTCTTTCTTAAGGAAAATCGCTTTTATAAGGAAAATTACTTTCTTAAGGAAAATCGCTTTTATAAGAAAAATTATCCTTGTCTTATTTTCATCCATATTTTTCTTAAGTATGAGATTCTGATTCATTTTCTCAGAATCATTAAAACTTTGATATAAAGCATTCTATTTTAAGGATTCGGATTCTGGATAAGAACTATAAGGAAGTCTCATTCCGAATTTCGGATATGAACTCTGACTAAGTTCTATTCCAGGTTCAGGATACGAGTTCTGAAGAAGAATTCTCATTACGAATTCTAATGAAGAAATCTCATTCCGAATTCCCATTACGAATTCTAATGAAGAATTCTCATTACGAATTCTAATGAAGAAATCTCATTCTGAATTCCCATTACAAATTCTAATGAAGAATTCTCATTACGAATGCTCATTACGAATTCTGGTGATGAATTCTCATTACGAATCCTGATGATGAATTCTCATTACGATTTCTGATGACAAATTCCTATTCCGAATTCACATTCTGAATTCATCTATTGAACAGAATTTGATTATCTTTGTTTTATACACTCTGAATTAATTCAGACTCCGAAAAATATATTTGTTTGACTCCGAACTTTTATATTGCTTACATTTCTATAATTTGTCTACTCTTTATTAATTTCATTACACTCCGAACCTTCACTCCGAAGTGTTCATTCCGAACTTTTAGTTAGAATTAAAACGATGTCGTACATTCTGTTACACTTGTTTTGTTATAAAATGATGTCGTCCATTCTGTTTCTTATTAACCGTTGTCTGAGTGACACGTGTACATGTCCCTCCGATCTTTAAGGAAAATATGACCGTTGGAGTAGCAGCCGACCTTACCTATAAATAGGAGCTCATTTGAAAGAGCTCAGTGCTGATGAATACTGATGACAGATGAACAACTTGGTTTTGTGCATACATGCTGTTGAAGTGAATTCTAGAGAGAGAGTCTCTTATTAACTCTCAAAGTTTCGTGCGACTCCGAATGTTAGTGATTACATTCGAGGGCTTCCGGGGATAGGAAGACAGAGGTGTCGACTACCTTAAAGTTCAAGGGCTTCCTTGCTGAGGAAGACAGAGGTGCCGACTACCTTAAAGTTCGAGGGCTTTCTTGCTGAGGAAGACAGAGGTTGCCAACTACCTTGAAGTTGAGGGCTTGCGGGGATAGCAAGACAGAGACTCCAATCTTCGTATCGAGGGCTTACCCTGGTGTGGGTAAGACAGACTTGCTTGAAAGTATAAATCAAGGGACCTTTATCCAAGGTTGTTGGATACCCTTCTCTTTGGGTTAAAAGACTTATATCTTGTTACTAAGTAGTTCTACTACTTGTTCTTATTCCGCTGCATTTTGTATTATAAGGAAAGTATAACTTTCTTATACTTCCTTACTTGTACTCTGATTAAGTTAGATTCTATACGCTTTAAGGTAGAATATTATATTGTAATCTTTTGTTAAGTTTCAATATTCCGGAACCATATTTCCAGAACTTACTTTCGGAATCTCTTTCCTAGTTTTCATTTCGGTATTAAGAGGTTTTGTGAATTTGCTTAGTTTAACTTTGTTAAACTTAGCCATTTCCTTTGCTTAAGGAAAACATAGTTATTCTTAACTAACTTTAAAGGTTCCAAAGGAATTTTTTAAAGTATACAATTCACCCCCCCCCCCTCTTGTATATTGAGCATCTCATACTATATTTTGATCCTACATATACCACAAATCCCCACGCCCACCTCCCATTGGCCAGAAGATGGAGACTAGCACAGAGTAGGCATATCACCAACATTAGAGGAATTCCCTATGTACCTATTTTCACACACACATCTTCTTACCCAAAAAATGTTGAAATGTCAAAACCACAAAGTAAACAATGCATGCATAAAAATAAACACCCAAACCAAATTATGAAAGAATGTAATGTAAAGTAAACATGGAAAAATACAATCCCACTATAGGATTCTGTAACCACAAGTAAAACTATATGAAAAATGTACTGGGACAGATGTCTAAAGCCATTGAAACAAACCTAGGTCAGGCTAGTCTCACAAACCACCATCTAGTCCAGGTCCACCTTGGACTCCATCGAAGGGTCGACCATCTACACAAGACATGACCCATGGAGGAAAAGCCTGTGTTAGGTTGAGTATAACAATAATTAGTAGGATATATCGAAACTACAATGTAATATAACAATGGAAATAATAGTCATCTCTACATAGGTATATGTCTAAAACACATATACAATAACATCCACATATACTCATCGATGACACATTCTTTAGAGGTAAGTCACAACCACTACATACTAACCCTTGTAATTCATCTTGAAAATTCCATGAAGCAATCATCTGAGATAACACACTCCATTTTCCAATAGCACTGATGACGTATTTCTAAGAGGTACATCTCACCGGGTACAGTATTGGGAGGGATAAACTTATTTATCTAAATAAGGATTTGATTCAAAAGATTAGGATCATAGCCATGGATACTTGGTGATAATAACAACATAATCTGTATTAACCTGCCTAGTATAGGATATGAACCTACGTAGTGTTGGTCACGTCTATACCAAGAACTCCACCTAGATAATGAATAATGAATAGAGGATCCTAATCCGGGTCTCTTGGGGGATTCCAAAAACTATATCCTAGAAGTACGGTTGAATGAATTATAGTCATAAGAGGAGTAAATGATACTTTAAAAGACATATATTAATAGATAATGGGTCGAAACATAATGAAAATTGTCCAAGATATGAAGGAAATGAGAATCAATCGATGTAGAAATGGGGTCATGATGCTTAGTTGTGTCACACTTCGTGTCCCTTGACCCTGAGTACTGCCTGTGTACAATGGATCATGTCATTACAAACCATATAGTGTAGATGATGGGTACATAGTGTGTAGAAGGAGTCACATGTCGTTACCTTCCATATGTGGTCATTATGCTTTCTCTAGCCACGTGCCAGTACACAACATCACCTCGTGTTTTCCTACCCATGTACCAATGCATAGTGTAGTCCATGTAACTGGTTCAGGACATGCCATGTGTGGGAGTACACACTAAGTAATCAACTACAGTACTTAACCCCAAGTCCATGTACCTCCGAAGTTACAATCTAATTGGTATAACTAGGAACACATTCCATGTAGCCGGGACTACATGCCATGTGTATTGGGTTTTTCAGAAACCCATCATATTCCTCCAAACACCTCATTCGATCTTATGAATCTGGTTCTAGTGGTCTCTTCACCTAGAAATTCCATATCTATGTTGGTTTGAACACAATAACACCAAATCAATAGGTTTTGGGCCTTCAATCAGCTTGCCAATATGATTTAATCTATCCTGATGCAACTAGACTGAAGAACATGTTCTTTTGAATTTCTTCGATCCATCTGACACTGTCATCATCGAACCTCTATCGAGTCATCTTGATGCCAGATCTCTAGTTTTGGATTGATTAACCAAAAATCACTGGTGTAATGATCGATTGACAAATGTTTGGGGAATAAATAAGAACATTCATGATGAATTAAAGAAATCGGGGGAGAAAAACAACAAGGAATAATCCCATGGAACGAACCTTGGTTGTTGTTCATTCCAGCCTAGATCTATTCTCGTAATAAGAATGAATGAATCAAAAAAAATCTCTCAAATCAAATACCAATAAACCCCAAAAATATCATCCTATCCCCCAAGTATGATGGATCTACAGGCAATTTTGTTCATTGATTCCTCCACATAAATTGTAGGAATGAATAATGAAAAGAAGAATCAAAATAATACATCTTACCAATATGTTGGATTTCTCACTGAAAAATATTGGTCACTGTATCATCATGATTGGAAAGATCTACCAAGAACATAATTCATTAATCTATGATATTATGTTTTGTCATCACCTACCAAGAGGATTCTATAGATATCTCTCTCTATAGCATCCAGATGATTCTTGGGTTATGATCCTCACCCTGGATCATAGTTAAAGGGTTTATTTTAAATAAACTATCATTACGTTGTTGCACCTACAAAATAAAATGAAAATATTTTTTTTCTCAATTTATTTTCTTCATTTAAAATTCCCATGATGAATTTTCACCACCAACCCACCTCAACCCATTTCAGGTCATGGATTGGGTGAATCCCTAATTCTAAATGCAATGGTGTCCTCCAATTTTTGATTCGGGAACCTGTTTTGATGTTATTCAACAATTTTCTAGAAAACTGCAAGTGGGTGCTACTTTGTATTTTAATTTATTTCAAAAATTTATTTTGGGCACACTATTCGTTGGAATTTCATGTCGTCTTAACACTTGGTCATGATATCAATCAATATAATATTTAAAAATAATACATATAAAATCTAGGACAATTCATTCTCCACACCTTGGGGATTTATGTCCTCAGAAAGCCAAAACTAAGGATATACAAAAATATGAGGGTACTAAGCATGAATCAGAGCCTCCCACTCCCAAATTCTCTCATGTGGATTCCTATACTACCATTGTGCATGCACTAAAAGAATCGTTAACACACCAAGGATCCTATTCTCTAGATAATTGATCTCCACTTAGTTCTTGGAAAAAGTTTCTCCATCCTCGATGTCATGCTCACCCCTGTCGATGATGTGAAATGCGTCATGAATGTATCTCCTATGTTGTGACATGTGGAAGATGTTATATACATGGTCTTACTGTGAAGGTAGAGCTATCTAGAATTCCACATTTACAACTCTACACATTATCTAAAAAGGTGTGATTAACTTCAAAGATAGCTTGTTGCCCCCACCATCTCTTTGTAATCCATATCTAGGTTAAACCCATAGGAACACATGGTCTCATTCCTTACCTCCAAAGGCGTCCATAGCCTATCATTTTATGAATTTGGATGGCTTTTTTCAGTCTTAATCCACTCATGGATGGTCTCCACCATCTCGGTAGTAGCTCACACTAAATTTGGGCCCACAAGTGTAGACTATCTAGGGTTAATTTAGAAAAGCGGAAAGCAGTAGGGTGGAAAGTACAAATCCTCTAATGGTTCTATACCATTGGTGTAATGGGAGATTTTATTATAGGAAAACATCACCAGTGGTAGGTGATCATCCAAACTATAGCCGAAGTGTAACACACAAACTCATATCATGTCCTCCAGAACCTTAATGGTCCAATATGTGTGGCCATCTGTTGGTGGGTAAAAAGTTGTGCTTAAGAGAAACAAGGTCCCAAATTTTTCATGTAATCCCTTCCAAAAAATGAGATGTAATGAGATCATCATGATCTAAAACAATCACTGATGGAACACCATCGATTCGAACTATCTATTTGAACACAGAGGTTCCCCAAGCTCTCTACTGAACTCTATTCTCATATAGCTAGTAAGTGATCCGACATGGTGAGTTGGTCAATGATAAAATAGATGGAATCATTTTCCCATGCCGTATTTGGTAAAACCATCACTATTTCTATCAATATCCAATCCCACTTCTAGATGGGCACCTCAAGGGGTTAAACTAGAACCACTAGAATCTGTAGATCATCATTCACTTAATGACAATTAAGGCATCGAGAAATATACTCTACCACTATCTTCTTCATCCATGACCTCCAAAACTAATATCATAGGTCCTGGTACATCTTCACAAAACCTATATGTAAAGTGAAAGGGGATGTGTGATACTCCCTAACAACATCCTCTTACAAAATTACTGGAACAACTGTATGTACTCTAAAAATAACGATGTGCTTCCCACCTTTTGAATATATATCTGGATAATTAACTATGGACATCTGAGCACATAGGGTGTCAAAGTTGGTATATCCAAGATCTACCTCCCTAAATATTTATAAGAATATAGGGGAAAAACCATTTAATAGAGTTAACATGCTCTATCTCCATCCATATGGGATAACTCCAATGAGTCCAATTACTCTAATGCATTATTCAAAAACTACAAACAAGATCTCCTTATTTGAGAATATTCCTCCACATTACCCTTCATAGAAGTATATAAAATCTAAAAGCCATAGTCCTAGAGGAACTCTAGAAATTGACTCTATCTCAACTTAAGATCTTTTTGAGAGAATATATAATTGGGACTCCTGTGATTGGAGTAGACGATAAACCACTCACCCATGAAGTAGTGTCACCACATCTTTAACCTGAATACTACCGCTATTGACACAAGATCATGGGTCAAATTATTATACTCATGTGGTCTCAAATGGAGTGAACCATATGAAATTACCCATACCTTCCACATCAAGATGCATCCAAGCTAGATTCTATATGCATCGTAGAAAACTACATACTCAACACACTCATCCAGAAATCTCAATATCAGTGCACTCTTCAAACTTTTCCTCAGCTACTGAGAATCCTGTCACAACATATCTATCCACACAAAACACGCCCCCTTTAGAGTCAAATCTACCATCAATGCTGATATCTGGGAGCAAATTTCTATGAATCTCAGATAATATCCTTATAGTCTGAGTAATCTCCACAACTCTTTCAAGTTCATAGGTGGATCCCATGATAACATAGCCTCGACCTTGGCCAGGTCCACATACACTCCATATACTAAGATAACATGGCCTATAATGTGGACCACCTAAATCCAGAACCGGAACATTGAGAGTTTCCTACAGAGGATGTGATGTCGAAGTACGTCTAGAACAATACTTGGGCTCTCTTATGGTCCACTACAGATATTGTGTACACAAGGATATCAATTATGAATCCTAAAAACCCATTCTAAGTAAGGCTAAAATATCTTGTTCATGAGTCACATGAACAATTATGGGGTGTTACAAATGAAAAATGGCATCAAAAAGTACTCGTAGTGACTATAAAAACATCTAATGTCCATCTTTGATATATACTCATTCTGTACTCGTAGCTGATGATGTCCTAGTCTACAATCCACCATTGGCGACCGTCGGGCCCCTTTAAAATGTTCAACATGGTCATATATCCTTGGTAGTCAATACTATATATTCACAGTCACCTGTTTCATGTGTTTGTATTCCACACACAACCTTATGATCCTGTATGCCTTTTGGTTAACCAAAACAAGCACTACCTAGGGTGAAACACTAGGTCTCACAATTTCATTCCTCTACAAGTCTTCCAATTTCACCCTCTGCTCGTGAAGCACTATGGGAGCCTTCAGATATGCTGGTGAAGATATTATTCTAGTCCTACTGTGTAAATTAATGAATAAGTCTCTCTCCCATAGGGGAGGTAATCCTACAACATCTTCAAGAAATACTTCTTCACACTCTTCAACCACTAATGGAAATTTGATGCTCATAACATCTACTGAACTGAGAGTGAGGCTATCAAACTGAAATGTAATCGACTACACGCTTGTAAAACCCCAACCCCGGAAGTCTATATCTGGTGCAATATTTTATTACATTGTCATGATTATGAGTTATCAAATCTTAAATTACATATTAGTTTAGTATTCTAGGAAGGAATTACTATGTTCTTAATAACCATAATACGTTGGGACAAATAAAATACGATACAATATAAAATTAAACAAACCATATCCATGAATGATTTTTCAAATTATTATTCTTAATTACCTAGGGAATAGAAAAATAATAAAGGATTGAGATCATATGCTTAGTAATGGTATCTAATATAGAGAAATCATAAATAATAAGTCATGGTGAATAACTAATTTACGCATGCCATTAAAACATAATCTAAGCCTAATATGATAGGAATAATAGTTGAATAAATAATTCCATAAAAAAATTATAATGGATATTGTAATATTCAAATAATCACATGGAATATCAATTTATAACATTATAATGAGGGAATTAATAATACAGGACATCTGAAACACAATGTCAAGGCCTCAACCAAGATGTTTGAATGTTCAAGGGTAAGGCCTCGGTCAATACCCAATTCTATTTTGTCTCATGATACCTACATATGTATCAAGTTGATATGGAGTGACTCATGAATTATATAGTAATTCCAATAAAATACTCATATGAAAAGGTTTAATCATAAACAATATACATATTTGTATTGAAAAACTTGCATATGGAATATGAATACATTCACTATAACCCCTGAATGACATCAAATTTGAACATACACAGTTGAATTGATCATCTAACCTTCAAAAAAATATGGTAGATGGAATCATAAGAGATAAAAAAATATTAATTACAAGATTAAACAAATTATTTTGACATAGAATAAGATACTTTTAAACAAGGCCATTGAAAAATTATTGGAGAAATAGTCTTTAAACATTCCAAAGTATTCCATACCTCATTGAAAAATTCAAATAATAATCCCTTATTATATAATGAGAATATGGATATTCATGATATTATATATTAAAGGGAAGTACATACACCACACACATAATGAATAAGTGGTTAATAAGGCATATATCTCACAAAAGTAAAAGTGAGATGAGAAAATTCATTTTTACAATGGAATGAAGAGTTATTTTTGAAAATTATTTTTATTTTTCAAAAAAATATATTGAAAAAATTACTATCCAATAATAGAAATGTTATGTAAGTTTATATTATAGTTGAGGAATAAATTATTTAACACTTAAGTGAAATCATGTAAGAATAGCATTTACGAAACATTAGAAATAAAACATTTTAGTACAGTTTAAAGAAAATATTAATGATATTTTCATGTGGAAAGGATTATTTTTAATAAAAACATTATTGAACCTAGATAGTTTTTCATGATAAATTAGTGATTTTATAGAAATAATGGTGGCATAAAATAGATTCTATAGTATAGTTGAAAATGGGAAAGAATTCAGGATGTTCACTTGAATCTAAATTGTTTTTCAGAATTAATTGAGAAGGGAACCATTTTAAAACATGAATATCCCCTTCAAATAAAGATTATATTATTTGGATATATTATATTAAAACATATACCCAAAATTCAATAAAAATATGTGAAAATAAATAATCATAAAATTTGACTAAAGGTTTTGTAAGAGTAATCCAAGGGAAAAATGGGGGTTCGGGATGAATCTCATACTAGTTTGTAATCAGTCGAATAATATGCCCCAAAATTAATAATCATAAAATAATACATAAAGTACCATAAAAACAAAGATATTAATGATATGATACATCAATCGGTCATATACATACACCATACAAAATAAATAGTGGTGAAAAATGAATATCTCACAAAAATGGAAGTGAGATGAGAAAATACTTACAAAGATCGTACCATTAGAGTGAAGAAAAATAAATGAAATAATTATCTATGAGAAATAAAAATACACCCAATTTAAGTGGATATATAGTATAAAACAATTATAGTTCATTCACACATATTATTTAAAAAACATAACCAATGACATATATTTTTAACTCAATGAATGGAAATTGAGTGAAGATATCCCTTAACCTATGTCTAAAGGCATTCTCGATTAACCATAATGTCATGTATAATAAAATTAATTAATTAATTAATTAGTAACCCTTTATACATTTATTATAATCATTATAGTTTTATAAATTTCATTTATATACTTATTGATGATTTATTGAGATTAATTTCATCATTATAGAGTAATCATTTTCTTGGTTCTCATGATCGGTTTTCTTGTTTATAAGTAATGGAGTTCACATGGAATGTATATAATTTTCTAGAATTTATTTTATATGATACCAAATAACATACATAAGATTAAATTATTATATAAATAATTTGTTTATACGGTAATAGGAAGAGTTATCAGATAAAAATTAGTTGTATCACTTAGATTATTATGGCAGGTTTTGATAATCAAATACTACTTTTATCGTATAAATGAGTATTTTGTAATTATAATGGTTCTAAAGAACTAAACAGGTTGAAAAAAATTATTATAGTCTGTTTTAACCATAAAAATGGTATCATGACAATCCTTGATGAGGAAAGAGTAGTAATAATGTTCTTCATTTATGAAGGTTGTCAATCGGCACCTCTTAGACAATGACTTCATTTTTAAAAGAAAAGAGAGAGATTAAGGAGATTTATGATGGTATTTTATTAAAATTATATCATTTTTGTAAATATATGATAATATATTTATCATTAAAAATTTTATATATAATATGAGGAGAGTATATTAAAAGAATGAACGTCGAAAGAAAATAAAAAGGGAAAAGAAGAGTTTTTTACCAGTTGAATACTCCTCCATCAGAACCCCTGTATGGAATAAGATCTTGTTATTTTTAGTAAGCCCAGGACCTCCTGTAGGTGTGGAGAGACTAGTGAAGATTATTTTGGAAGAACATTGTCAAGATTCAAGGCTGATAGGAGTGATGAGAAGAGGGGTGAGGTGTGGTTTTTATAGTGAATGAGAGGAGTGATTTCTCATTATTTTATTAATTTTATAAAGACTAGAAATAGTGTTTATTTTTGTTAATAAATATAGTAACTTGTAAATTTTAGTTTGAAATAATTGTTACTACATCTGACTAACATCAATAATGACGCAAAAATTCATTTATTTATCATTTCTCATAAACTATTGTATTGAACTACTCACAAAAAATCATGTATTTTATAAAGAACTCCATATTTCACCGAAACCATTTTTTTATTTTTAGAATTCAAAAAGGAACTCCATTTTATGAAAATAAATTTCAATATATGGGAAATTTAATTTTTAACTAAAAACATAATTTAATTAAGAAATATAGATTTTAAATTTATAACTGATTTTATAATACTCTAAGAAAATCTCTAAGATATCATAAAATTTTCATAAAATCATATGAAAAAAATATTTATTTTTGAAAAAAAATTTATAAAATTTATATTTCTATAAAAAAATTAATTAATTACAAAATTATAGTTAAATATTTATGACTCATAATAATACCAACATTTATATGTTAATTTTTAAAATATTCATTTACATGTGGAATGATATAATCATATCATACTTTCATTTATAAGATGCCTACATTTTATTTATACTTTCATGGGTGAGGTTACTATTCATTTTCCTGGTTTAATATTTATATGGGACATATTAATCTACATAAGGGTAGAATTACTATTCAAATGGTTCATGTTACTGTTTACCAAAAATTAAGTGAACCTTATCAAACTCTGCAAATCATACTGATCACAACCATGTATGTTTGTTTTTTAAAATTCCAATCGTAGAAGTAACCAAATTATGTTTAATTGATTGGTTATAACTATCATATTTAAACAATTATAATAACAATGTTTTTTCATAGAGACTCTGTATTGTGTGCACTATTTTCTATGTTAAATTTATTTGAAAATCCTTGGGGAGTTACATTCAAAACATCTTAAATAAATTGCATCCTCAAAATTTGAAATTACACTTCAAAAGTTAATGGTTGACACTTGAAAAATCACTTATTGGAAACCCAAATCATATATAAGGTTAATAAAATAGCCTTGTAATAAGAGTGAAATGGAAATTGATATGTTACTACAATACTACTAATTCAAATAGGATAAAATTATTGTGAAATTAAAATATTTACATTAATGAATAATATAACCATCATCATATGATGGGGAGTGATAGAATACTTGGTCAACATATTTTTATCTATAAAAATGCAGTAAATCACATGATCGATTAAAATACCATTATTTCTCAGAAAGAAACCTACATGGATAACATTTTTGTTACAAAATATTTTTCATATAACTGAGGGATTCAATTACTATCTAGACAATAACTTGATAAATTAAACATAATTGTTTACTTTCAATGTCATAAGAATAATATCATCATTTTATTGTATTGTGATCTATTTCTGCTTTATTCATTATACCTATAAATGAACCTTAATTATTAGTTTTTCATTTATGAAGAATTAAAATCAACTTTAGTAGATTAGAGATCACAAAAAATTATAATTATCTATTCCTATTATATTTATAGATTAACAAAATCCATAATGGTTTGGATAAGGTAAGATAATTCCACAAAAATAATAAACCATAATACAATAAAAAAATCATTAATTTCAAAATTTAAGTTGTAAATATCAATGTTTAATAGATATCATTTTCGAAATTACTATCATTCTTTAAAAAAATATAGACTACAACCCCAAAATTAGCTGGATTTGTTCATATTGTCTTCCAAATGACATCAGTAACTCTTAATGACTTATACCAAAAATTTAATTACCCCTATCACATAATCTATAAGTTATTTGATCCATTTTCATATATAACATGGATCACCATATGTCCTCAATAAAAAAATATTATACTCCAAAATAGAATTAAAAATTTATTCCTTAAAATATTCTTTTTACAAAACTCTTATCAGATTTCAAAAATTGTGAACCTCTTCCAAAATAACATTAATTACGTTAACACAAAATCATTTTCTAGTCCAATAGTTATTTTTTTGATTAACAAAGTCAATAAAATAAAAACAACATTTATCCATTATATTTTTTAACTAAAAAATCAGGATAACCAGGACTTCACGTAAGCTAGTGGTAGGTGCTAAACATTTTTTCCCTTTGGTTGTGGGTTCAAACTCTAGGGCCTTTCTGAATGCAGTGGTTTGTCGCCCATCGTATGGGTTTTCCTTTTTCTAAAACCATATAACATCCAAAATTAATATTATAGATGTCCTTTAAATAAGTTCAATCAATAAACATCCTTTTAACTAGGATTTTCAATACATTGTCAATATCCAAATACATCATAAATTTATTTTAACATAGGACCTTCCATTTTCTAGAGGATATCCAATAAAATAGTTCGTTGAATCATGTAATTACTAGAACCATTAAAATTAAGGAAAATAACTATAAATGGAATGATATGATCAATTTTATTTCCTTCCATTATACTCTTCATTTTCCCTCCACAATTATTTTATTTATGCATTTTTCCCACACATATATCATTTAATAGTTCCTTTGGGATATATTCTAGGGTTTATAGTTCAAAATGAATTGCATTATAGAAATCTTGGTTTCTTTTATCCATTGTCATCATCACTAGATCTCTTAGAAAACTCCATTCTACGGTTCTTTTGTGGGTTCAAGTGTTGGTTAATGTGTTTTTGGTTAATAATATTTTAGGAGAACTGATTAGTAATAAACATAATATCATTCAATCCTATAATCATCCCATTAGGGTTTGTATCACCACAACCTTATACATCATGTTCAAAGTTAAATGAATCCTTTTGGTTCTGCCCATTGACTAAAATCAGAAAGCATAGTGTGAGTAAAAATATTCACAATGAGAAAAAATATATAATCATTTATAGGATATCATAAAACCTTATTATCATACTAAAAACCATTTTCATTAACCATGTATAATAATTTTATTTATATATTAAAATCATTAAAAAATATTATTAAATTTAATGTGAATTACATTAAGAATATCCCTAGGGAATGTTAAACTTCATGCACAGTAGGACCCATTGTTTTGTGCCAGGATACCCTGAGTTAGGCTTGGAACACCTTGTCAGAGTTTCTACACCTAGGTATATCTGTTATAGAACCATGTCCACTTGTAGTATCCAGATAGGGATGTATTTCATGGATGATAAAAAAATATATACCTTACCCAAATTATAGGATGTTCTTGTTTTCTTATACTCAAATATCAGCTTAGGGTTTTCTAACGAAATGTACATTTTATAAATCTAGTTTCCAAGGATTATAATAATCATCATATGTTTCCAACTGCAATGCCCTGACCATAGCAGCCCAGATCCAGTGCAGTATTTTATTACATTGTCATGACTATAATGAATAAAATCCTGAAGGAAATGTTAGTTTAATAGTCTTGGAAGGCCATATTACATTCTTGATAACCATAATACATTGAATAAAGTATAATATAAAACAATACAAAAAGAAATAAACATCATCCTTGTAATATTATTCAATGTTTTCTACTTTAAAACCTTGGAAAAGGAAACATAAGAATGAGGTGAACTCAGATGCTCAGTAAGGGAAAGTAATATACTAGATGCATAAATAATATGGAATGGTTAATAACTAAAGAACACATTCCATTAACACATAACCTGAGCACAATATGACCGGAATAAAAGCTGAATATAGAATGACATAATAAATCATAACCATGGATATTCTACTAGTCTAAAAATCACATGCACTATCAATTACTAATATCATAATGACATACATCATAATGATGTACATAAGAAAAATATCTTCAAGGTCGTGTCCAAGACATCTGAAAATTCTAGGGTAAGACATCAGACAATAACCAATTATTTTATGTCTCATTAGACCTACTGTTGCATGGAGGATCTATAGAAATCCATGACCGTCACATACTAAGTCCAATACATTCCTCGTATTAATAGTGTGAAACATTTACAACATAATCATTTATATTCAAAAATAGGAAAAAAATATGAATATTTTAACTACAACCCATTAATGGTATTAAATTAGAACTTATATAGTCAAATAGATCATCAATCCTTAAAAAAAATATGGTAGATGGTATCATAATTGATAAAAATCAATGAATTAAAATGTTCCACAATTTTTGTTGTCACTAATGAAAAAACATTTAAATGGGACCACTAAATGTTTTTTGAGGAAATTATCTTTAATAATTATAAAGTGTCCCATGAAACATTAAAACATTTAAATCACAGTCCCATTGAATATCATGAGAATAAGGATAATAATGACACAATATATAAAAGGGATGTATATACACTAAACACCTAAGGAATATGTGGTGAATAAGGCAAATATCTAACAGAAGTTAAAGAGAGATGAGAGAAATAATTTTTTTACATTAAAGGGATGTATACACACTACACAACTAAGGAATATGTGGTGAATAAGGCATATAGCTAACATAAGTAAAAGTGAGACAAGAAAAAACATTTTTTACATTAGAATGAAGAGTTATTTTTTAAAGTAATTTGTATTTTTCAAAAAATAAAATTCAAAAAAGTGTATACCCCAAAAATGAAAAGGTTAGTAGATTTAAATTATAGTTAATTCTTAATTTTTTTCCACTGAATTTAAATCATGTAAAAATATTTTTTAAGAAACATTAGAAATAAGACATTTTAGTGATATTTGAGGAAAATGTTAAAGAGATTTTGATGTTGAATGTCATGTTTGTTTTCATAAAACCAAAAATTAAACATGATTGTTTTTTCATGATAAAATGATATATTTTATAATAATAATGGTGTCTTAAAAAATCTTCTGTAGTGCACATGAAAACAGGAATGAATTTGAGAAGCTACCTTGAATCAGATTTGTTCATCAGAAGGAATTGAGAAGGGAACCATTTAAATAGATAAATATGTCCATCAATGTAGGATGATAGAATGTGCATATATGATTTTATAACATATATTATAATTTAAAATAAATATAACTAAATAATTAAGGATTACATTTGAGTAAATTAGTGAAAGAGTAACCCGAAGGAAAAATTGGGGTTTGGGTTGAATCCCTTACTAGTTCATAATCAATCAAATCAGATGCCCTAAAAAATAATCATTAAATAATAAATTTAATACCATGAAAAAAAGATATTATAGATATGATAAATCAATGGAAAGTATACATTTGCCCTAAATAATAAATAGTGGTTAAAAATTAATATGTCACAAAAATGGAAGTGAGATGAGAAAACCCATACATAGATCATATCATTAGAGTGAGGAATAATTAATGAAATAATTATGTGTTAAAAACATAAATATAGATTATATATGTTGATATAATGTATTAAAAATTCATTTTTCACTCACACATATTCTTGGAAAAACATATCCAATGACATAGATGTATAACTCAATGAATGGAAATTCAGTTAAGATGTCCCTTAGCTTATTTCTGAATGTGTTCAATACTTGAACATAATGTATGGTATATATAAATTAAATCCATTAATCAATTAATTAATAACCCCTTATAAATTTATTATAATATTCATAATATTATTAATTTCATTTATGGCCTTATTTATGAGTTATAGAGTTTAATTTCATTGTTCTAGGGTATTCATTTTTTTCATTTTCACGATCAGTTTTCTTGTTTATAAGTAATGGAATTCATGTGGAATGGATATAATTTACCTGAATTTATGTTATTTTATACTAATTAACATTCATAATATTAAATAGTTATATATTTTTTTTGGTTATATGGAATTTATTTGATTTATTAGATAAAACATTAGTGATAATCATTTAGATTATTAAGGGGGGTTTTGATTGTCATGAACTTGTTTTATTGTATAAATTAGTATTTTTTATATATAATGGTTACATAACATTAAATAGGTTATCATAAAAATATGATAGTATTGTTTAAAAATAAAAATTGTAACATTAATATCCTTGAAGAATAAATTAAAGAACGAAATATCATCGTCCATGAAGGTTGTAAATCAGCACCTCGAGGACGATGATTTCATTTTGAAAATAAGAGACAAAGAGAGAGAGAGAAAAGAGATTTAGGATGGGTATTCTAATAAAATGATATTATTCCATTATATATATGATAATATAGTTATTATGATCATTTAGACAGAGGAAATGAGGAGATTATAAATAAATAAGGAACATGAATAAAAAGGGAAGGGAAGAGGAATTTACCTCTTGAATACTCCTCCTTAAGAACCTCCTTAAAGAAAGTAGTTTTTGTCTTTTGGTAAGATAAAAGATACTTGGCATGGAGAGAGACCAGGTAAGATTATTTGGGATGAACATTAACAAGCTTCAAGGATTAGAGGAGTGAGGAGAATAGGGGGTGAGGGGTAGTTCTTATAGTGGAGGAGAAGGGTGATTTCTCATTATTTAATTCGTTATTTTATTATTTTTCTCAAGATAAGAGAGAGTGGTTATTCTTATGAATAAATATAGTAACTTGTTCATGTGATTTTGAATAATTGTTTATAACCTCATCCTTACATCAACAATGACTTAAAAATATGTGTATTTAACATAAATCGAAAATTATCATAATTTAATATTCACAAAAAAATCATTCATTTTAGAAAAAACAAAAAATGCCACCATAACCATTTTTCAATATGTAGAATTCAAAAATTTACTCCATTTTACGAAATTAATTTTATAAATTTTGGAAATATAATCTTTAATTAAAAACATCATTTACTTGAAAATTATAGATTTTAAATTTATAACTGATTTTATTACACTTTAAAAAATTAACTAAGGTCTCATAAAATTTTCATAAAATCACATGATAATAAAATATTTATTTATGAATAAAATTTATAAAAATTAATTTTCTTTTAAATCATTTTAATACTTATAAAATATAAATTAAATATTTATGAATCACAATAACAGCAACAAAAAATTAATTTTTAAAATATTAATTTACTTATATAAGGATATAATTATATCATACGTTCATTTAAATGATTCAAAAATTTTATTTATACATTCATGGGTGATCTTAATATTCGTTTGGATAGTTTACTATTGATAAGGGTAATATTACTATTCATAATGTTTACATTACTACTTAGAGTGGTAAAGTAACTATTTGACCAAAAAATTAATTTGATTCTATTGGAGTATAAATATTTTACTGATCGTAGCTATGTATTTCCTTTTTTCAAAATTAAAATCAGAAAAGTGAAAAAATTATGTTTAATAGCTAGGTTATAACTATCATGTTAATATAATTATAATAACAATATTTTGTTTCATAGAGACTCAGTGTTGTGTGCATTACATTATATATTGAATTTATTTGTAAATCCTTGGGGTGTTATAACCCAACTATGCATGAGTTAATTCTATACTGTTTGGGTTTCCATTTCACCGTAAAAGTTAAACCTTGTTCCATCACTTTGGACACACCACACCCGTCGACTAAAACAAACAATATGTGCATGTAATGTAGACAACCCATCCATAACAAGAATGAAATTATAAGTCATAGATGTTGCGACTAAGAGGTTCCAACTAGAACACTCCTCTAAGGGCTATGTCACACCATCGGCATTGGTGTGTGATCATTGAGTTTCCTCCCATAGGTGTCTCCATGTGTAAGTGTAATGTTAATGGTTCATGTGGAACATCTAGGTCTCATAATAGGTATGTGGGGATAAAGGAATGACTATCATGAATGTCTAGAAATTCTGTTAATATATTTGAAAATAAAAAAAAAGTACCTCTAATAATTCATGGATCCCCTAGGTCATATTCCTTAACTGCATGTAGTTGTACCCTCCCCTATCTTCTAGTACCCTGATCCTAGCGTGGACTACCTGGGGGTGGTGGTGGAAGCAAGTTGAAACCCTGACCACAACCTGCTACTCTCCCATCTAATCTACCACATATATCTCTCTATGGATATGCCTGATCCTATTAATGTCTCTACCTTGGTGGTACGTCCACAGTCTCCCTATTAGCTATATGGAGGGTTGGAAAATCTCGATCGATATGTCCCTTTCCATCACATTTATTAAACCACTTATCTCTAGGATGATTGGACCCACCATGTGAGCCCTGGACTATAGATCCTACATCTTGGGATCACCTCTTGAATCGTCTACCATGTCCCAGTCCCTGGGAATAATGCCTGCTCACTACGGTAGAGGTCTTCACTCCTACTCATCCACTACTGACTATCACCACCTATATCTACATAACCAAGAAGCTTTCAACCACTAAATCCTACTCAAGCACCCTAGTATAAGACATAATTAATAGAGGGATAACACTTGATCATATGTATCTATATAGACCTCGCCGAAATGTCTGATCCCTAATGTTCTAATCTCTAACCATATCCATAGAGTTACTCGAAAGTTTGGAAAACCTTGATGAATAATCCGCCACTAACATTCTACCCTTGTGGAGTTGTAGAAGATCTTGAATATGCCCAGGATTCGGTGTAATAGGTGAGAACTACTTTTTGAATATGTACTCAAACTATTTCCATAAATGTGGTCTCTCATCATGATCCTGGATAGCGAAACATCAACATCGTCCCATTGATCCATGTAGAAGGATCACCAATAGGACCACCATATGGTATTTTGGTGTCCTAACTAGACAAAAAACATGGGTCTCTACCTCAAGAAAGTCATCATTCACTCGTGTGTCAGGATCATCTCAAATCTTATGGGTTCTCTATTACTGAAACTCCGGAATCGTGCTCAGCCATTTCTCCTCATACACTGGTACTACGGGTACCACGTGCTACTCAATAGGTGTCAGTATGGATGGTTCACCACATGAAGGTCACATATAAGGAATAAGTCTATATATTAATGCCTCGACACAGAGGCGATCATCCTCATGATCAGGCTACTAACCCATACTTGGAATGCTTCATGGAGGCATCCGATAAGAAAACAAGATGTACAACATTTAATAAATATATCTAAAGAGATGACTACAGAATGACAAGGAAACTGAAACCCATTCCTATATGATTCATGTGCCGTTATATTCCCTACAACCAGTGTATTCATATATCAAGGAAAAATGTATGTTATCAAAGTCCTAGTTTATGGATACGTCAGCCTCCACATCAACACTACATTCAATGGAATGAAAGATGAACTCAAAACACTTAACACTGTTCCACTAACCAAATCTCAAAGACTGCTGGTCCAATAGAAGAACCAACAACCCTTGATAACACTCGGTTACGATCCATCCCAGTGGGGCCCATGTTGTGACTCCCCAATCCCTACTCCATTTGGCCATGGTCTGGTGACTATAACCAGGTAGGAATATCACTAACATGGGAGGCATTACCTATGTACCTATATGCACACACACACACACACATCTCTAATACCATAAAATGATGAATTGTAAAAACCAACAAGTAAATAATGCATGCATACCACTACATCCATGAACTAGAGTACAAAGAAAAGTAATGTATATTAAAATTGTTACAAATACAAGACCATTATTAGAGTTTGTTACCACAAGTCCATCATGTTTGAAAAAGGTACTGGGACTTCTATCTAAAATAGTAGGAACACACCTCAGTGTATTTGGTATAAAAAAGAACCATTTATTCTTTTTCTACTAAGGACTCCATCAAGGGGTTTATCATCTACAAAAGACACGACATGTGCATGAATGGTCTATGGAGGGGTGAGTATAACAATACTCATTAGGACACCACAAAACCACAAATCTTTATAACAAAGGAATCAATTGTTTTCTCTACATAGTCATATTTCAACAACACATATAAGAAAAATATCATGATATACCCAACTATAAAACATAGTCTAGATGTAAGTCGGAACCATTGAAGACCAACCATAGGAATTTATCTTGATGATTCCATGAAGCACTCTTCCAGGAAAACAAAATCCTATGTCTGATAGCACTGAAGACATCTGTCTGAGAGGTACTGATCATCAGGTACTATCACGAGAGTGGTACGTTGATAGATCTGAAGAGAGATATGATACAATAAATGATGATCATAGATTGGGCCATGATGTGATTACAACAACTTAATATGGATTACCTTCCATGTAGAGGATCGGCACCCATGTAGAGTTGGTCACATTTATACAAAATAATTCACCAAGGGGACAAAGAAATAATAGAGGATATTTCTTTGCGCCTCTCAGGGGATTCCAATAACTTTATAAATGAAGCACTACTGATGAAATAATTATCATAGTAGTACAAAATGATACTAAAACTACCTTTAGGGAATGGATAAGAAGAAAAAACCCTAATAAAAATCATCCAAGTTACAATGGATAAGAGAAACAACCCATGTATAAAGGGGTACATGATATGTTGTAGGGTCATAGACAATGTCCCTTTACACGAAGCGCTACTTGTGTATAAAAACCCTTCTCATTCAAAAAAACTTCCATCTCAATGATGTTACATGTAATGTTGAAGGATTCTCACACCATGTCCTTCCATCTAGGGTCCATCCGTATACTTTATCCATGTGTCATTACATGGAATCATCCCATGTATGCATGCATGTGTTCTTGTACATAGAGTTGTCCATGTAACTGGTTCAACAAATTTCATGTGGGTGAGTACACATCATGTATGAAACTTGTGTACTCCACCCCATGCCTTTGAACCTTCCAGGGTACCTGCAGAGTGGTTCAATGATGAACACATGATGTGTAGTTAGGACTACACGCCATCTGTATCGGTTTATCTAGAAACCTATGTTCTTTCTCCTCATGCCTCAGATGATCATCAGGATCTCTTTATGGTGGTCTATTTACCTCAAAACAGTATATCTATAATCATTTAATGACCCTAACACCTAATTTAATGTCTTTGAGCATTCAATTAGCATAGAAATGTAATATAATCCATCTCGATGCAACTTGCATGAAGAACTAATTCTTTTGTATCACATTGTTCCTTCCACTTCCACTATTATCAGAACTCCACTAAGTCATTAAGATTATATATATCCATATTTATATCGTTTCACTAACAATCAAAGGTGTAATGATCGATTTTTCAATGATGGGGTAGGAATGATGAACACACATCAATAACGCTAGAAATCGAGGGAGAAAATTAATAAGAAAAAATCATGAGGAAGAAACATCAACCATTGTTCCTTATAGAATAAATCCTCGTAATAATGATGAAAAAATAAAAAACATATCTGGAATCAAATCATGATGAACCTCACAAATATCATCCCATCCCATTAGTAAAACTGATCTATAGGCTAATCTATTCTGGAATTTGTCCACATTTGTCATAGCAATCAATAACGTGAAAGATGAATCAAAATAACATATCTTACATGGATTTGGATCACTTGAGGATGAAGATCGGTCTCCAAGTCATTACTGTTGGTGAGATTTACCATGAATAGTGTTCATCGATCTTTGATCTGAAGATCTGCCATTGCAAGCCAAGGGGATTATCGATATTTCTCACTATAGGGACTCTAGAGTATTCCATGATTATCAGACAGACCGTGGATCTCTGTAAAACATTTTATTTAAAATAAATCTATCAATTCATCAATGTATTTATGAAACAAAAATAAAATATTTTTTTTATCAATTTATTTTATTCATTTAAAACATCTGTGATAACATTGCACAACTGACTCACGCTGACCAATGTTAGGTCGCACCTACGGTATTGAAAATGTTCTGAATGCAATGGTGTCCATGGATTTCTGATTCGGCCCCCCATTTAGAATTTATTCCCCATTCTTCAGAAAATTGTGCACATATACTATTTAATATTTTAATTTATTTTAGACATTTATTCCAGGAACACTGAGCTTTGAAATCACATTATGTCTCATCCCCTGGTTTAAAAATCAGTCTATATAATATTTAAAAATAATACATGAATAATCTCGAACACTATGGAATGATTTTTTATTATGATATCAACAAAAAGTAAATTTTATAATTTATTTTGATTGTTACTCCATATTTAGAGTTACAAAAAAATGACTTAGAATACAATAATTTTTTATATAATCTTGTATATTCCATTTTTTAGAAATAGAACATGGAATAAAAGAGTGTATCAATACTGATTTCCATGAATGAGATTTACCAAAAGGGTTAGTGGTAAGCCCCTTTATAAAAAAATGAAAAAGACAACCAGAAGGCCCTTTCGAACTGGGTAAGGGAAAACCCATTACAAGCCTGTTGGATCAGAGGGATCAAACCCAATACAAAACAAAATTCAAAACCAGTTATAATGGCATGATGTATTAGAGGAAAAAATCCCATGATAAGATCAAATTCAACCTAAATTACTCCAAAAAACAAGAAAACCCCTAGACGAGAGCTCCATAACCACCATCACTTCATCATCCCGGATTACCTTTCTCACCATAGCCATATGTCCTAAGATGACATCATGACTACTAGGAAGACTTCTGGCACCCCCATAGAGAAACAACCCCCAACTGTTCACCTCAAACCCCCTATCACGGATTTGAAGATGATCACCATCTGAACCCTCTCCCATTTATCGTTCTCCCATATTGCAACCGCCACAGATTCTGTAGCAAACAAATGTCGAATAAATTCTGAATCTGGCTAGATTTAGTTTGAACATAGATCCTGAAAAAATATGGATGAGATATGGAAATTCCAACAGCCAACAAGAAGGCTCTAAGCACCACTACCACCTATCTCGCACGTCATTTCCACCTGCTCCAAAATGCTGAAGCGTCACTGGTGACTCTATATACTGATACATGTTTCTGCATGAAGAAACCAAAGAGTGTTACACCAAAGTAACTATCGAGAAATGTGCATTGGAGGAGTTCCATCCAAGATAAGACCAGCAGAAAAAGTCGTAACCTCCATAGTAGAAATTCAATTGAAGAGATCTACCTGGTGATGAAGACATTAAAAATGGTATTGTAACAAATCTAATTATTTCTATATTATGGTAGCATAGCAAGTTATGAAAATTATATTTTCTCGGATGGTGAAACCCATTATATAGAATGACTCTCTTATGTTGAATAAGTTCATGCAATACAAGCCACTATCATTTGGTGGGACTAGAAATCCAATGGTATCCATGCAATGGATTATTTATCTAGGGAAAATATTTATGTCCTTATGATTTGAATAAAATGAAATGGTTACACATGAAATATTCAATTATAAAGGAGATGTTGATCTATTTTGGCTATTCATCCCATATACTAGGGGGGAAGGGGAAATTTAGATCATTTAATCAAGATATTTTAAGGATACATTCATTGAAAAAATGGTTCCCTCATGAGAAACAATATAAAATAAGGATAATTTTCCTCAACATAAAGATAAATGAAAACGAATGTATTTCTAATTATAATTCTACCTTATCAAGGTTATCTTGGTATAATATGGATTAAATTCACAAAACTGAGTGTAAGATTCACCATTTCATTGAATAAATTAGGCTAATTCTATGACTGAGGATGGTTTCTCAAAAAAATATGATGTAATAGTATTATGTGCCATCCAAATGAAGAATTAATTATATGGATCTGACCTGTCTAATGAAAATTTAAAAAATAATTGATTGAATATGTATTATAAAAAAAGAATTCCTTGAAGAAGAAGAAGAGAACAAACAAATATTCATCTTTCGAATAATGTTGAAAGAATCACACTTCAAAATTAATAAAGGGAAAAGGATTATTTTATAATTTTAGAGATAAGTTTCATTTATCTCTTGAATTAATGGGAAAGAAACAAATAAATTTTAAGTAGTTATTTAGTTTTAAATAGATGGGGTATTATTCACACTAACATCTCAATCGTCAAGAGACTATACCAGAGAAGAGACCAAGGGCAGAAGACCCTACTTGTGTGATAACTAAAATAGAGGTGGAAGTACCAAATTATGTGTGGGTAGGTACATTGATCATTTATTCAAATTTATAAAATTCTTTATTTTATTACGTATCCTTGAACTCTTTTATATCTACCATGTTTTCCATGAAAATTAGACATTTCCATTTTAATATAATAAGGGAGTTGTTAGTCCAAAATTATAAGTAATGTCTCACTACAAAAAGGAAATTTTAGGTAGTCCCTATTATGATACAAAAACATTCTCTTCTCATGACAATATTATCATAATTATGGTTGACTTCTATATAATCCATTTTATGGACTATCTTTCATAATACGATGTAAAAAATAATTTCAATAATAAGGAAATAATTCTTTGTGATATGGATTTTCAATTATTATATTTACAGTAGATATATCATTATCTCATACATGTCAAGATCCATCCCATAATATCTCTAATGAATGAGATTCATGGTGAGGAAAAGAAAAAAAATCTATGGACAGAGAAGGTAATCTTAAAATTATGAATAAACCTATTGTACTGAAACAAAATGTTGTATCTCATAAGATATTACCTAGACATCCCCTAGGGCATGAAGTTGATTTTTAAATTGATTTAACCTCTAATGAAATACTAATATAAAAGACTCCTTGTATAATGTACACTTTGAAATTAGTAATGTTAAATAAATAACCGGAGGTTTAGGATTATAGGGGATGTATTCCCCCAAGTGTTTCAACATGGGGATCTTCTAATATCATTGTTAATAACAAATATGGATCCATTTTGTGATGTGTTGATTATTAGGGAATCATTACTATTGAGATAAAGATCCTTTATCATAAACCTCTCATTAATGAAATATTCGATATACTTAATGAAGCCCAATATATTTAAATGATTTACCTTTATTATGAGTATAATTAATTATGAGAAAATAAAGAAGACAACCTAAAGAAAACATTTCCAATGATGGATGGAAATTATAATTGTATAATAATTCTAGTTGAATTATCAAATTTACCCTCTATTTTTGGATCTAATCAACTATTAGTTGATGGACTACAATGATGATTTCTTTAGTATTCATTGATGATATCTTAATGTATTTTGAAACCTATTACGAGCATGAGAATCACCTCTAGGTCATTCTTGAGACTATTATAGTGATAGAGTTATGCACATAATTTAGTAATTGTAATTTTTAGATTCTAGATGTTTCTTTTCGTGGCCATATTGAATTCATGTATAGAATCACAATTTTACCTATGATAAAAATTATAGTCTGAAAGTGGCCAACACCTATAAACATAACTATGGTATACAGTTTCATTGGAATGGAATTTTACTATCAGTGATTAATTCAAAAAAAATTATGATTTGATAACCCATTATCCACGATTAGATGTAAATTAGTTATCTTTTCTTGGAAAAAATAAAACTATGAATGTTTTGATTAACTAAATAGTATATTGGTCAATGACATAATTTTGAATCTACCATATCAAAATGATGGATTTCTCATTTATTGTGATCCATAAAATAAGGGACTTGGTATTATCCTAACACAAAATGATAAAATTATTACATTTGAATAAAGACAATTGAAGACTCGTGAATTAAAAAATCTCACCACTGAACTTGATTTGGCGGGTATAATCAGTTCATTGATGATATGGAGGATTTATCTATATTGTGAATGATGTTGCCTATAAATAGACCATAATACTGTGAAATACATCTTCCCATGAAAAGATGTCAATATGAAGAAATTGAGATGTCTTGATATACTCATGGATTATGATTTCTCAAAACAGTACCACCCATAGAAACAATTTAAGGTAGCATATGCACTGAGTATGAAAGTTCATAGAGTTATACCCCAAACAAGGATTGAGAGAGATCCTATTTTCATGGATCTAAAAACCATGGATATGGAAATTATTAGGGTTTGGGATACATCACCCATTATTTACCTTATTTAAAAATAAAAATTATCGAAAAATATAATAATTTCTAGTTTGATGCTGAGAATTTTAAGAATAAAATCAATTATGAGAGTTATGGGAAATTACCAAACAACATTTGTGATGACTTTTTTTTTGAAATTTGATGATAGATTATCGGTTCCTTATAAAATTTTTCTAAAATGGGAATTAATGGATGATACCAATATGCCGAATTTTTCAACACACCATGGTAACATAATGATTTATCGAGATTTGGGGTAATATATTTATTGGGAAAACATGAAGTTGAAACTTGATGATTATGTGTCCAAATTTTTAGTTTGGGAACAAGTGAATGATTTGGGATATAATCCTAGAGGATTCAAGAAAACTCTTCCTTTTCTAGTGTGAAACTTATATGACATTATTTGTGACATGAATACTAAAGACTCCTAGAATGAATGATGAAATATTTGTTATTGTTTGTATAGTAACCAAATATTCACATTTCCTTACTATAAGATAATATTTACCTATTAAGAACCTCACATATTTCTATATTAAAAAGGTTTTAAGACTTAATGGTACACCTCATTTAATTATACCTAATTGTGAACTTCATTTTATATTAAAATTATAGCAGTGTCTTCCGAAGGATCTTTATAATATGATTCATTTGAGCGGATCCTACCATCCTCGAACTGATGAAAATTAAGAAATTACTATTCAAACAATAGAAAAATGTTGAGTTCTTTTTCACTTTATTTTCAAGGTATTTTGGACTAGTAATTATAATTTTTTGTGCTTTCCTATAACGAAAGTGTCGATTTATGAATTCATATGGTGGTATATAAATAATTATATGGAAGGAGGTTCCATAATACAAATTGTTTGGATGTTATTGGTTAAAGGAAGACTGTTTTGCTAGAAAATGATGATGAGACAAAAAAAATATTAATAATATTACGAATAATATTGAAGAAGCTAAAAGTAGGAAATTGAGTTATATTGGAAATAATAGGAAGTATTTTTAATTCCAAATGGGTGATAATGTTTTCATGAAAGTGACTCAACGGATAGGGTTTATAAGGTTTGGTAAAAAATGGAAACTGAGATCAAGGTACATTGGAGCCTTTAAAATAAATTAATGAATTCTATTTGTTTCATATAATTAGGAAATTCCACCAAGACTCTCAAAAATACATGAAGTGTTCCACACATCATTGTTTGGAAAGTACATTCTAACCCCAACATGTGTGCCCACTAATGATAAAAAAGAATCAGAAAATGATCTATATTACTATGAATAATCCATATAAATTATTGATACAAGAAATAAATTTTTGGGGAATCAGATGAAATGTTTGGTTAAGGTATGTTGGAGAAATCACAAAATAATGGAAGCAATGTGGGAACTAGAGGTTGCTATAAAGAGGAACTATGATCATCTGTTTATAATATAATTCCAATGAAATATCGAGAACAATAATTTTTGTAGGAAGGAATAATGTATCATATCAATAAATTACAATATATTTATTCTAGACTAAACTTAATAAATTTTATATCTTGGGATGCATGAAGCATCGGGTTTAAATGAAATACAATTCTCTATAAAAATATCATTATTTCAAACATTACTACTATAACCATGTTTTTATGTTAGTAGGGATGAATAATCAAAAATAAAATATGAAAATAATATGTTTTAAACATTTATAAAATAAATTCAATGTTTATATATTGAATATAAATAAAATGTGAATCATTTGATTGAATGGAAATAAATGGTTTCTGATAAAATTCTATATTTCAAAGAAAACAGTTTCATCACTCCTTGTGCACATATGTTTAAATTACATTTTACCAAATTTCTGAAATTTAATTTATAAAATGAAATTAATTTTTTTAAATCATAGTATGAATATTTTATTAGGGTGATTATTTGAGATTTTTTTAAATGTTTAATTTTTTGATGAATATTGAAAAATACTACATTTTTTGAAAACTACAATTTGATTTATATAATTAACATGATTAAATTATATATTAATTTTTAAAAAAATGTATAATTAGATAATTTATATTATAAGAAATAAAATTTTGGTAAATGAAATCAATTTCATATTGAATTTGGATGTTAAATCATTCTATATGTATGAGAATTTTCTTTTTGGAAACTATTTTTTTATCACTTATGTGGATATAATTTTAAATTAAATTCCTCCACTTTTGTGAATTGAATTTTTAAAAATATATTATGAATTTTTAATGATAATAATTTAAATTATCTAATAATTTTAAATTAATATTTTGACCGAAATGAATAATGAAAATATTAAAAATTAATTATTGCAGTTAAGGTTAAAATGGCTTTACCAAGAGTTAATCTAAGAATATAATGGTTAAAATTACCTAAAAACTTTTCAAAATATTATTTTATTAACAAATATAAACCTTATCATATCATACATTATATAATAAAGTTATTTTTATGATTTATTAATTTTAATGGCTATCAATTGGAATTATTTTGGGAAATTTCCATGTAATTTCAAAGAGGGCCTCCTTTCACCACTTATAAAAGGGCACTCACACCCTTCAATTCATCAAACCTATCATTACATTTGGATTGATAAAAACCTTCCAAAATCCCTCCCCATAATCATTATAATTATTTTAGAGCTTCTGATCCTCTAAAAATACAATTCCTAGGGTCCTTGAAGGGAGATCCATAAGAGGCACATCTTATAGAAGGTAATTGTCTTAACAAAGAACATTCAGTTTCATTCTTCATTTTCAACATTAAATTTCTTCATGAAACTGAAAATATAATAAATTAATTAAATAATATATAATTATATGTTATTATATTTATGGAATAATATTTATCTGTATTCATATCCAAGAAATGGGAAACAAAATTGTCGATCGTGTGTACAGTGGATAACTATCATGTGAACTGATTTAATTATTTTTCCATTTGCACTGTTAGAGGACGGATATAATGTAAAATTTAACAAATTTATATTATATTTTTTAAATTGTTATCAATATTTAATTTGAATATAAAATAAATTGTTCCATTTCTTCTAAAATATAATAATATCGCCCATGTTTATGGTGGACTACCACCTCAATAAATTTTCTCATAGGATTTTTATGTAATATAAAATGGATAAAAATAGTAAATATATAATATATAAATGATATTATATTTATTCTATAAATTCAAAATACCACCCACTTAATTTCTCATTCTCCCGTTAATGGAATGATATCGACACTCATGCATACATATGACCTACAATCACAATGAATCGATGTGATTCATTTTCTATGTAAAACATTCATAAATTGTTATAATTTTTTATAATATTTCAAATAAGAATTTATAACATTATATGATTCTTTAAAACATGTATATATATCATATTAATAGGAACCATAACCTTCAAGAAAAAAACTACATGAGAAAACAAGGCAATTAACAACCGAAACTGTAAAAAAATGAAATATTTTGAACAAGTGAGTTGTAAAATTTAATAAAAGGATTATGTATGATATTATATGTATAAATATAGTTATTTGATAAATTAATAACTTACGTAACACCATTATAAATGATACTAAATCACATACAACTAATCAAAGTCTAGATGTAAGGAAATTTGTCTCAAAATCTCTTTATTTGGACATATTCATTTATTGTGTGCCTAATTTATTTTATATAGTGTATTTACTAGACATTTTACATATAATATAATAAATAATTAATAAATAAAGTTATTTTAAGTTTTAATTTGAATTATTTCATCAGTGGGTATTTGACATGAATGTTATCAGGTAGTAAAGAATTTCATAACTCAGTTTTTTCCTCTAGGTTATATTACATCCTCATTTGCATTTGATATTATAAGATTATTTTTATAATATAATATAATTACTTTATATTTTAATTAAACATTTTATATGTATATTTACATTTGATACAAAAAATCTATTCATTGATTAATTTTGACTTAAATATTTTTATCATAGTTAGGGAATTTTTCTTGATTTCCATTTCACTAAGGAATATTTGTAAATATCCATCAATTAACTAGTATATGGAGTATATAAATCCCCTTTATTATATTTAACGTTAATAACTAATTATTTATCATGTTAAATGAATCAATTTATGTTAATATAGATTTTGTTTCATGAATATGAATATTTCCTTAACCATATATCATTATTACAAATGTTGTTTACATTGAATGTTAATTGGTTAATAAGGAAGATATTGATATATCTATGATCTTTAAAAATGTGGATATTTTATGATAAGGTATATAATTTATTAATTAAATATATTTTTTGTTATATAAAAAATTATTTTCACCTACAGTTACGGGTGGTCAATAGAATTGTATAGCCCCTCAATGCATTAACATATCTCATGAGATAAATCTGTTGGCCAAATTAAATGGGTTTCAACCTATAATTGTAAAACATCTTGTGAAAGCTCTTCATGGTAGGGGAAAAATTCACTGAATAACATGATATAAAAATTTGAAGAATTTCCTTCATTAATAAATCAGTAATTATTATCCATGACATTCTCTCAACTATATTATCTCTTATTGAATTCCATTCTTAGTATATTGGTTAAATGGCATGCATTTTCAGTTATTTACCATTCTATATTGTTTATTAATTATCTAATCATGTTATTAATATTTTTAAAATGGAATATTTTTTCAGTTTTTTACCTTTCCATATTGTTTATGAATTATATTATTTTGATATTAGTATTATTTAAATGGCATATGTGTTCAGTTATTTACCTGTCCATATTGATTATGTTTATTGGATCATGATAGCTTTTTTCATACAAAACCCTTACTAAGAATTTCAGATCACTCTAATTTTCATTCATTCCCTAGCATATGAAGATGAATTCATGGAATGAGTTCAAGGATTCAAAATATTTCCTATTTATATGGTTTTAATTTTATATACCTATGTGAAATGGATATTGTGTATTTATTTGGTTCTCCAATACTACCACACTGATTTGTATTTTTAGATTTAATGCCTTGTATCTATGCCAATATAATAAGTTAGGCCCCTGATTTAGGATAATAGAGTTTGGGAACTACACTATAGATAACAATTCCTTCTTCATTAGAGGGTAATGTCAACACAGGTGTGCTAACCACCCCATTCTCCAGTTTAGGTAAACATTCATTATAGAAACCCTCACTATTAATATGTTGATATTATATCTTATGATATGAATATTATATACATAACATTAAAATTCACACTAATATCATATATGTATATTATATATGGAAAATTATATTCATAACAAATTGGTTCCTAAATAAAAAACAGCATATCCCACTTAGTTATTCATAACAAGAACCTTTATTATTAATATCAAACTTAATAAATTTCATCATTATAAGAAGAAATAAAACATAAGAAATGGTGAGATCATATGCACAGAAAGGGTGAATAAGTGAGATTTAAATCATCTAATAAGCAGAACATGAGCAAATGGTTATGATAATACGATTTTAACATTATAAATTGTTTCCCTACATGTCATAGATCATAATATTGATTCAATGAATAAATCATGGAAATTAATATAATATGAATCATAAAGGTATCCAGAAACATGATCCATGAGAGCATAACAAGGTATAATACATACATATATACATATATATATATATATATTTCATAAACATAAACATATAAAATCATTTATATTATAGTCATGGACCACTACAAAGACTATTATAGTGGACTAGGATTACTCCCAAAACCATCATAGTACTCACGGTTCACTCCCAAGATTATTATAGCAGAAAATTTCAATACTAAATTAGTTTGACACCCCAAAATAGTATTATTTATCTCATGAGATATCAATATTTAACCCAATGAATTAGTGGGAGTTATATGTCCCACACTTCCTCTATTATAACATGACCACTATCCTTATTTATAATGTGACCACTATCCCTAGTTACAAATTAACCTCCATCCTTGGTTATATCAAAACTAGTTTCATTGCTTATAACATAAAAACCATCATATAATGAAAATCATAAATATATGTGACATAATTTCATAAAACATTCATCATATTACCACAACATAATCTTTGTGATTAAAAAGGGTTTCATAAACATTTCATCAATTCAACAAAGCATAACCCATAGAAAATATATGGGTTTTATAAAAATATCATCAACATAAAAATCAAAAATAAAGATAAATAGTATGAATAGAATCATTAGATAATATCATAGGTAAATAATAATTAAAATCATAGGATTTTATCATATAAGAGATTCTATTATGAGATCCTTGAATTTGTATTGGGGAATATAACCATTTCATTATACAATACCATAATTGAAGTATAAATCCTTAAAACATACAATGGAAACAATTTTTTTTGAAAATAACATTGTAAAATCATTAATGAATATTAAAAACCTTGAGTTATTATAATGGTGTGAAATTCCATTCATTTATTATAATTTTAAATAAAACATTTATTTCACATTTTTGGTAAAATGATAAAAAGTACATTGTTCTGAATATGATATGATGACTGTTTTTTAAAAAAAATTAAAAAAGTAAATAATGGGTAAATATTAATTTATTAAATAAAAGGATAATATTAAAAAACATTAAACAAAACATTTTTAGAAAAATGGGATATGAAAAAAACTATTGTTTTGGCCAAAGATTGAAAAAATGACGATTTTTATTAAAAACCTATTTTCAGACTCTTGAGTACAGATGGTGAGGGAAATTAAATGAAATAATGTTTTTAGAGAAATAAATATAGGATATGAAAATTAATTATTTTCATGGGATATATAAAATATGTTTTAATCATTGGAAACATAATCATAAACAATCTTGACAAAAATGAGATGGTATCATAAAACCCTTACCACTCTGGTCAAATTTGAATCATAATCCCCATGAAATAAATAACCTTATATAGATATGTAAATTCCAATAATTTTATGAATAATAAAAAATAATAATTTCATGGGTATTATATGTATCATATAAATGAAATAAGGGATGAATATTTCATTTATATCACAAAAATAATAGTGAGATGAAAACCCCTTATCTTTAGTTCCACTTTATTTGAAGGCACTCTATCTTCCTATATAATAAATATAAATTTATTATACCTATTTATTAGAATAATTTAAATACTTATAATAACATATATGTGAATTATTTAAATATTAATAATCATTCATAAAAGTTGGTGACATAAAATTAAATTACCTGGTTCATGGGCATGGTTTGTCATACCTATATGTGAACCATGATTTCACTTTTCAATAGATGTAATAAAAGAAATGTAAATAAATAATCACCCATACAGAACACTTTTAATATAATATATATCATATATATTCATAAAATACAAGATTATTGACATCAAATTAAATTTAAAATCAATCATATCACATCATGGAGGTGGTGGTCCACACCTACACACAAATGATGTTATTGTTTTAAGACTTTATAAGGTAAGAAGTTTGACAATATAATATCATTAATGGGGTATAATTACTTCAAAATTATCATATATAAAAATTTAATGCCCTGACCCCTGTTACCCAGAGTCGGTTCATTCTTACATAACATTAGCATGATCACAAAATATCAGGTCTCGAAAGACTGATTAGTTTAGTAGGCTTGGAAACACTAGATACATTCATAAAGTTTACACTACATCATAAATTGAAAACTACTACAATAACATCTTGTCTTCATATCCCATCATACTATCCCTGTAGGTCATTCATAAATTACTTATTCACATCCTAGAAAAAATAAAACATTGAAAGGGGTGAGCTCAGATGCTCAGCAAGGATAACAATATAGCGGAAACTTTTTTAAATAAGCATAAACATTTATGGAAATGTATAACTAAAAACAAAATCATTTTAAACATGAAATTCAGCATAATATGGAAAAGATAAAATTAAATAATTCCCTTTACATATTCACATGGATATTCTACTAGTCGATTAATCATATTCAATATCAATAACCACTTTCATAATGATGGAATGCATAATGCTAGACTGTCATAACCACATAGTCAAGGACTTGTGCCATGAGTAAAAATAATATTTTGACAAGGCCTTGTGCCAAGACACTAGTTTTCCTCATTAGACCTATCGATGCATCGAGGAGCTGTAGCGGGCTCCACCTGTCACTTATTAAGTCCAATGCATTCCTCATATGAACAGGTTTAAACATAACAAAAACATTCATATAAAAACTTGCATACGAAATGTCAATAATTTCTCCATAAACCATGAATTGTATAAAAATAACACATCCATAGTCAAACATATCACAAAAACATCAATACAATATGGATGTTTTGTATCATAACAAATCAACTTCAAATAAGCTTAAAATCCATCAAAGGATGTTGACATAGATGGAATCAAAACTATTTGAGGGAAATATCTCTTTTTTTTAAATCATTTAAAAGTCACATAATTATAAAATAAAACATTTACATTGAAAATATTTTTAAAAGCTTGTAAGGGGATCTTTGATGATTTTTAATGGTATAAAATAGCCGCATCTGCTGTATAAGTTAAAAAAAACATTCTTACCTTAATTCTGTCGAAAAGGATAAAAATGACCTTGTTTGGAAAACGATAGAAAGATTACTTTATAAAATTCTTATAAAAATTCAAAAAATGGTATAAATGACTTTAACCCATATTCTGTAAAATATTAAGAATGTTGGGAAATACATTTTTAAGAAACATTGATGTGGATGATAAAGAGGTCCCAGTAGAAAATTACGTATAAAATACCTCAGATAATGAAGATATTGTGAGATAAACACTTAACTTGTACTTTTCCTTGGTTGATGGTAGGTTAAACTCCTGTATAATGGATAAATAATTGTTATTAAATTATACAACAATCATATATATTAATATGATATCATATATGATCTTTTAACATTGCATTTTTAATAAAACCTTAGTATTATCGTCGTTTCAGGTGTTAACTTACTCATTTTATTTTATATGTTTTGTTACATAAGTCCAATTTGTTATTGATAGGTTGTATAATATTCATATCCAGAATGATATTAGGTCTTTAAACATTATTTTTTACCATCAAATGAAAATTATACTTGATTGGATACGATGGGGAATTAATCTCATCGCATTCGTGGAGACGGTAGTCCGTACGTACGCACGAGCGACAATATCATTTTTTTGATATTAAAATAATATATAATTGGATGGTATATCACATAAAAATAATAATTATAATGTTATATTTATTATTTATGGGAATTATACATCATTATTATACCCATCTAAATAATAATATATTGAATAACAACTATACCACAACATGGAGACGATATGTTGTACGTACGCACGTATGGTGACATATCATTCAAGGGATGGATAGAGTAATGAATTTGTTTGTTAAATATTTATAATAATAGCACAGTATGTATAAGATACTGGAGTTATTATTTTAGAATGGATATAACAATGAAAGAAGAAGTTGAAGAAGAAAGTAACTTTAAAGAGGGTGGTGAAGACGTTAGCTGTTCTTCGGGTTCTTCCTTTTGATTTGATCAAAAGGGATCCTTAGGATGGCTTTATAATCAAACTAATGCCTTTAGGTTGAATTTATTGAAGTTGGGAGGATATTTTTGCAGATTTTGGCAGATCCAAATGGCTTTGAAGGTATGAATTAATGAGAAGGGGGAGTGCCCTTTTATAAGAGGGGTGAGGGGCTCCTTTGGAAAATCTAGAAATATTATTTTATAATAAATCCATATTAGGTTTATAATGGCTCCAAAGTAGATTATTTAATGTTTAAGGTGGGGATAGGTCTCAAAAAACTCAACCAATAGATTTTAGACAGGTTTGGGTCACATTATTAACCTTATCTTTTATTTTTAACTCTTAGTTAATTAGTTTGACACTTACCATGTCACTTTTTATTTTAATATTATATAGTTAATAAACATACTATATACATCCATGCGACCCCCAAGTTGTCCATTAATGATACAAAAATCATCCTATAAGTCCTTTGGTCGAACCTTTGATTTTTAGGAATTAAATATCAGTTAATAATATAATATTTCTTTTAAAAACTCTTTTATGTCAATTTTGACACTATTGGGTATTTTGTTTTTGATAAATTTATAACAGCATTATTACTTCGAAACTAATTCATTTAATCAACTATAACATGTCATATGGACCTATGAAAATCTAGGAATTCATTAAAAGGATCAAAATATATTTATTTGGGTATTTATAATATCAATTATTTTAATATTTCACTAATAAGGTAATTACTGCATCATCATTGTGTCATAGATAAATTAAATTATTTACTATCTAAAAAATATAAATAAAATATCATTATGTAGGAAATATTTGTATATTTCTAATGAATATTTATAATCTAATTTATCTTATGTATAACCCTATATTAAAAATGTTTTAGTAATCAAACTTTGATTTTAACTCTTTTAACTCTTCTTTGAATTAAATTATAATAAATGTCCTAATCTAATCCAAGTGGACCTAAATGATAATAATTTATTCCTAATGTTGTTTTTGGTCGAGATAAACTTGTCCAATAGAATTAGGATATGTGTTATGGTAATATTAATATAATGTTTACCCTTAACTACCCTATTTAGTTTTTACCGTGGTAAATAAAAGTAAAAAGTTACTATTCACCAAAAATTATTTCTATCTTATTGAACCACATTTTACTCCTTGATATTAACCGTGTCTTTAATATTTTAGAAATTCCACTCACATAAGTGGTAAAATTATGTTTTATGTATATTTCCAAATTCTCCTAGGAGTTCGGTAAAAGACGGTGAAAAGTTCAATAAAATTTTTATATATCTAAAATTATTTTAACTAACTCCAATGAATTAAATTAAACTTATAATGGTATTGTGTATCTATTTTGACATTAAATAAATTTAAATAAAATAAATAATTATTTAAATATAAATTCGTTTTTAAACAGTAACTCAGTGTTTTTTCACTATTCATAAAAAATTGAAAGTTTTCATAAAAATACCAAAAATTAACCCTAGGATAATTTCGATATTCTGAATCCAAATATGAAGTCCATTTTGGAAGATAAAAAATATAAAATTTTAAAAAGTGGGTATTAGTATTGATAACGGCTAATTTGATTGGTCGCGGTGTGTTAGAACTCAATGTTGTGTACAACACACGCTACTATATTATTCAAAGAGAATCATACAGTAGAATCTTGAGGTGTTACATTCTCCCCCTTCAAATAATTTCATCATCGAAATTTCTAGAATATTACTGCATAAAAAGGCATGGGTGATTCTTCATCATAAGTTCCTCGGGTTCCCACGTTTCATCTTCCATCTTATGGTTTCTCCATAGAACTTTTACCAGACGAGTCGTCCAGTTTCTCAGCACTTGTTCTCTCATATCAAGAATCCTGACGGGCTTTTCGCAATAAGATAGATCGGGTTCCAGTTCTAATTCCTCATAGGTGAGTACATGCATTGGGTCAGGCATGTATTTTCTCAATAGTGATACGTGGAACACATAATGATCTTTGGAGAGATTTGGCGGCATTTCCAAATGGTATGCTACAGCCCCAATTTATTCTAGAATTTCGAAAGGCCCAATGTACCTGGGACTCAATTTACCTTTCTTACCAAAACGTATAACTCCCTTCCTTGGAGATACCTTCATGAAAACATGTTCTCCTACCTAAAATTCCAAATCCTTCCTGCGGTTATCGGCATAGCTCTTCTCCCTACTTTGAGGTACTTTGATGTGGTTTTGGATTACCTTTACCTTTTACATCATTTCCTCAACCAGTTCCAGGCCTACAAGTTTTCTTTCACCAACGTCATCCCAACCGATTGGTGTGCATCATCTCTTTTTGTATAAACCTTCATATGGTGCCATCCAAATATTTGAATGGATGCTATTGGTATAGTAAAATTCTACCAGAGGTAAATATTGATCCCACGAACCCTGAAAGTCAAGTGATCATGATCTCAACATGTCTTCTATGGTTTTAATAGTTCATTCTGATTGTCCATCAGTTTGAGGGTGGTAGGAAGCACTTAAAAGAAGATCTATATCCAAGGCCTTTTGAAGACTCTTCCAGAATCTTGAATTAAAACGGGGATCATGATCTGAAACAATCGATAGGGGTACTCCATGAAGTCTCAAAATTTCATTAATATATATTCTTTCTAGACGTTCAAGTGGTAAATCCTCCCTTATAGAAATAAAATATGCTGACTTGGTAAGACGATCAACAATGACCCATATTGCATCATTCCTTCTAGGAGTCTTTGGTAGTCCCATGACAATGTCCATCATGATATTGTCCCATTTCCACTTATGTATGGGAAGAGGTCTTAGGACTCCTCCAGGTTGTTGCCTTCCAGCTTTCACTTGTTGACAAACCATACATCATGAAAAAAAATCAGGAATCTTCCTCTTCATGTTGTCCCAACAATAATGTTCCTTCAAATATCTATACATTTTGGTGCTCCCAGGGTGTATATAGAAATTAGAACTATAAGACTCATCCAACAATTCTCTTTTTAGATCAGGTATATTGGGAGCACAAAGTCTCTTCCCAAACATCAAAATTCCATCTTCATACACAAATTCAATCAATTTCCCATCATTCACAGCTTTAATCTTCCTTTGTAACTCTTCATCACCGGTCTGAGAACTCCTTATCCTTTCTAGTAAAGATGGTTTGTCAACCATTTGAAAAATCATTGATGTTTCACCTTCCATGGTGATTCCCATATCCGTCTTCACTAGATCCATGAAAATAAGAACCCTTTAAATTCTCATCAGGTTCAAAAATCCATGATCCTTTCTACTCAAAGAATCTTCCACCTTATTTCCCTTCCCTGGGTGGTATTGTATCGTGCAATCATAATCCTTGAGTAGTCAAAGCCATCTCCTTTGCCTCATGTTGAGTTCTTTCTGTGAGAAATTATACTTCAAACTCTTGTGATCAGTATAAATCTCACATTTCTCACCATAGAGATAATGTCTTCATATCATCAAAGCAATGATTAAAGAAGCTAACTCAAGATCATGAGTAGGATAGTTTTGCTCATTAATTTTCACCTATCGTGATGCATAAGAAATAACTCTATCATTCTGCATAAGGACACATCCAAGTCCATTCATTGATGCATCACTATAAATAACGAACCCATCATTCCATAATGGTATAGTCAATATAGGAGCACTGACTAATCTTCCCTTTAGTTCTTCAAAACATTCTTCACACTCTTTTGTCTAGACAAATTTAACCCCTTAACCTGTGATCTTCATTAATGGGTTATCCAATCGGGAAAAATTCAAGATGAAACATCGATAATAACCTGTCAAACTAATAAAACTGTGTACCTCAGTTATACTCATTGGTGCGGACCATTCATAGATTTCCTTGGTCTTAGAAGGATCAATGGAAATTCCATCCATAGAGACAATGTGGCAAAGAAAAAAAATCTCTTGAAGCCATAATTCACACTGGCTAAACATGCCATATAATTCATGTATTCTCAGAGTCTTCAATATAATGTGCAAGTTATTTTCATGATGTTTGTAGCTTTTGGAGTATACCAAGATGTCATCAATAACTACCACTAGATATTCCTTGAAAACTCTATTCATTAGATCCATGAATACAGAGGGTGCATTAGTCAGCCCAAAAGGCATTACTGTAAACTCGTAATGCGTGTACCTTGTTCGAAATGTTGTCTTCGGAATGTCTTCATTCTTCACACAAAACAGATGGTATCCCGATCGAAGGTCAATCTTTTAATAGTATTGATCTCTATGCAGTTGGTCAAATAAATCATCAATGCGAGGTAGGGGATACTTGTTCTTTATTGTTCTAGCATTGATCTCCTGATAGTCGATACATAACCTCATAGATCCATCTTTTTTTTAACAAAAAGAACAGGGGCTCCCCATAGAGAAACACTTGGGAGATTAAATCTTTTATTAATCAATTCCTCTAGTTATTTCTTTAGTTAAACTAATTCCACAGTGGCCATTCTATAAGGGGTCTTCAATATAGGCCTTGATCCAGGAATTAAATCAATGGAAAACTAAAATTCTCGTTATGGAGGATGTCCAAGTAAATCTTCTAGAAACACGTCAACATATTCTTTCACAATAGGTACATGCTCTATTTGAACATTCATTTCCTCACCCACAATCATTTAATTCAGTTCCTCCCAAATAATTGAATTTAGTTGAGCTACTAGTGGTGGATCCAGATAAGAATTGGGTTGTAATGATTCTACTCTAATGATAAGGTGTTCCTTATCATAATTATCAAAAATCATTACCTCCTTCTTCTTATAATAAATATTCTCATCATAGTCTGAAATCCAATCCATACCGAGGATTATATCAAACTCAATCATAGGTATGACAGTGAGATCAGCGGATAAAGAACATTTATGTGCTCTAATGGGGAATGATTCACAAAACATTGTTGCAATAATACTTACCTTTAGAGTTTTTACTGACAACTCCTTTGTTAAATTAAATTGGAAATATCTAATTTTCATATCAAACTGGGAAGATATGAAACAATGCGATGATCCGGAATAAAATAAAGCATTTTCTAAACTTGAGGAAACCATTAAATTACCTACCACCACATCTTTCGGAGCTTCTACCTCAGCAGTAGTGATAGCATAAGCTTAGCCTTGATCCCTTGGCCTTTTCTGAGTTAAGTTTCCCTGACTCTTAGGACATTCATTTTCATAATGCCCCATCTCCCTGCAATTGTAGCACTGAACATCAGTAGCTTCCTTCTTCCCTTTGCAATCACGAGCTTGGTGGCATTTTTCACCACACCTGTAATAGACACCCATTCCTTTCAAGCAAGTACTAGGGTGTTTCTTCCCACATTTAATGCAAGATTGATATTCAACTTTTCCCTTCATCCCCTTATTTCCATTTCCAGATTGATCAGTAGATATCTTCTTCTCTTGCTTTGCTTTAAAGTCATAAGACTTAGAGAATTCCTTTTCTGTCTTGATAGCACATGAGACAATGTCTTCGTATGATGAGAAGGATTGTGGGACTAATGCTCGATGAAGAAATGGTTTTAACACATCAAAGAAAAGACCAATATTACTTCTTGGGTTACGTATATAATCTCTAGAATACCATGCTAACCTTGTAAAGTTAGCCTCTTACTTTGTGACATTATTATCCTCCTTTTGCCTCAGACTCAGAAATTGCCTTTCCATATCTGCTCGATGGTCATGAGGAAAGTATTTTTTCTAAGAAAATCTCTTTTAAATCCCTTCATTCCATATTTGATACTTCATCATCTTCCTTCGTGTTTTTAATCAATGACCACCATTGATCAGCATCTCTAGTGAGCCGGTAAACTGCCATGATAACTTTTTCCCTTTCACTACTCCCCAAGGCGTGGAATATTTTCTCTAGGGAACATATCCATTGCTCAGCTACTAATGTATTTGTACTCCCATTGAATTTTTGTGGTTTCTTCCTCATGAAGCGATCTAACACTGATCATCCACGCTACAGATCGGGGTGATCCATTCAGGAAAAGTTATTATTCATAACCTGAGTGAGTTGTCCCAGAATGGTGATTAGCTTATCAACACCAGTTTCATCACCAGCTCCACTATAATTATCTTGAGCAGGAGGGAAATCACTACATGGAGTGTGTGCATTGATACAGTTTCCATTCCTTCCATTAGGCACCATTTCTAAACAATGGCATAAAATATATCAGTTTATGAATCAAAATACATAATTCCATACTTGTAAAACACTTAACATAAATTGAACAGTTTATGGATATAATCCATAATCATAAAAATATTTCTTTGAGGAAGTATATAATCATAAACCCTTCATAATGGTTCTTAATGAAAATTAGAATTATCCTAAGCATATCCCCCGGGGAATGTCGTAACCAAGAGTGCAGCAAGGCCCGTTGTCGTGCACCAGTTCCTGTTCGAGTCAAGATCAAAGCAGTGTTTTCGGGTATTACCCCTAGGTACATCTATGCCAGAGCCACCTCTACCTACTCGTATCCAGATAGGGATGTATAGCTCGGAAAACTCACAAAATATCTACAATACCAAAATTCAAGGAAGTTCTTCTACACTAATCCTCAAAGTTCATCTTAGGTCTACGTTCTCTAATCAGAGTTTATCTAAATCTAGTTTCCATGGTTTTTACTAAACTTCCTCCAATACCAACTGTAACACCCCAACCCCAATTACCCAGAGTCGGTGCATTATTACATAACATTGGCATGATTACAAAAGATCAAGTCTCGAAAGGTGGATTAGTTTAGTAGCCTTGGAAACACTAGATACATTCATAAAGTTTACATTACATCGTAAAGCTAAAACTACTACAAAAACATCTTGTCTTCATATCCCCTCATACTATCCCTACAAGTCATTCATAAATTACTTCTTCACATACTAGGAAAAATAAATCATTGAAAAGGGTGAGCTCAGATGCTCAATAAGGATAACAATATAGAAGAAACATTTATAAATAAGCAGAAACATTTAAAGCAATGTATAACTAAAACAAAATCCTTTTAAACTTGAAATTCAGCATAATATGGCAAAGATAAAATGAAATAATTCCATTTACTTAATCACATGGATATTCTACTCGTCGAATAATCACACGCAGTATCAATAACCACTTTCATAATGATGGAATGAATAATGCAAGACTATCATAACCACATAGTCAAGGCCTCATGCCATGACTACAAATAGTATTTTTTTTCAACGCCTTGTGCCAAGCCACTAGTTTGTCTCATGAGACCTACCAATGCATCGAGGATCTGTAGTGGGCTCCACTTGTCACTTATTAAGTCCAATGCATTCCTCATATGAATAGGTTTAAACATAACATAAACATTCGTATTAAAACTAGGATACGAAATGTCAATACTTTCTCTATAAACCATGAATGGTATAAAAATAACACATCCACAGTCAAATATATCACAAAAAATTCAATAAAGTATAGAAGTTTTGTATCATAACAAATCAACATCAAATAAGTTTAAAATCTATAAATGGATGTTGACAAAGATGAAATCAAAACTATTTGAGATAAATATCAATTTTTTTTAAATAATTTAAAAGTCACATAATTATAAAATAAAACATTTACTTTTAAAATTTTTATATAAGCTTGTAAAGGAAGATTTGACGATTTATAATGGCATAAAATAGCTGTATCCTCCGTATAAGTTAAAAAAACATTCTTACCATTATTCTATCGAAAAGGTTAAAAAGGACCTTGTTTGAAAACGATGGAAAGATTCACTTATAAACATCTTATAAAAAGTAAAACAAGTGTATAAATTACTTTAACCCAGATTCTGTAAAATATTAAGAATGTTTTGAAATACATTTTTAAGAATCATGGATGTGTATGATAAAGAGGTCCCAGTAGATAATTACGTATAAACAACCTCGGATAATGAAGGGATTGTAAGATAAACCCTTACCTTGTACTTTTTCTTAGTTTATGGTAGGTTAACCTCCTGTATAATGGTTAAATAATTTTTATTAAATTATACAAGAATCATATATATTAATATGATATCATAAATGATCTTTTAACATTTCTTTGTTAATAAAGTCTTAGTATTATCGTCGTTTTGGATGTTAACTTACTCATTGTCTTTTATATGTTTTGTTACATAAGCCGTGTTTGTTATGGATAGGCTGTATAATATTAATATCTAGAATGATATTAAGTCTTTAAACATTATTTTTTACCATCCAATGAAAATTATTCTTGAATGGATACGATGGGGAATGAATCTCATTGCGTTCGTGGAGACTATAGTCCGTACGTACGCACGAGCAACAATATCATTCTTTTGATATTAAAATAATATATAATTGGATGGTATATCATATAGAAAGAATCATTATCATGTTATGTTTATTATTTACATGAATTATAAATCATTATTATACCCATCTAAATAATAATATATTTAATAACAATTACACCACAACGTGGAGACGGTAGGTCGTACGTACACACGTATGGTGACATGTCATTCAAGGGATGGATATAATAATGAATTTGTTTGTTCCATATTTATAATAACATCACAGTATATAGACGATACTGGAGTAATTATTTTAGAATGGAAATAACAAGGAAAGAAGAAGGTGAAGAATAAAGGAACTTTAAAGAGGGTGGTGAAGATGTTACCTCTTCTTCGGGTTCATCCTTTTGATTTGATCAAAAGGGCTCCTTAGGTTGGCTTTATGATCAAAATAATGCCCCTAGGTTGAAGTTAGGGAAGTTGGAAAGATATTTGGGCAGAGTTTGGTCGAGCCAAATGGCTATGATGGTGTGAATTAATTAGAAGGGGGTGTTCCCTTTTATAAGAGGGGTGAGGTGCTCCTTTGGAAAAGATAGAAATATTATTTTATAATAAATCCATATTCGGTTTATAATAGCTTAGAATAAGATTATTTAAATTTTAAGGTGGGTATAGGTCGAAAAAAACTAAACCAATAGATTTTAGACAGGTTTGGGTCACATTATTAACATTATCTTGTAGTTTTAACTCTTAGTTAACTAGTTTGACACTTACCATGTCACTTTGTATTTTTATATTATATAGTTAATAAACTTACTATATACATACAAGCGATCCCAAAGTGGTTCTTTAATTCTACACCAATCAGGATATAAGTCCTTTGGCCAGACCGTTTATTTTTAGTAATTAAATATCAATTAATAATATAATATTTCTTTTAAAAACTCTTTTATGTCAATTTTGACAATATTGGGTATTTGGATTTTGATAAATTCATAATAGAATTATTACTTAGAAACTAATTCATTTAATCAACTATAACATGTCATATTAACCTATGAAATTATTCTAACTCATTAAAAGGCTCATAATATATTTATTTGGGAATTTATAATATCAATTATTTTAATATTTCACTAATAAGGTAATTACTCCATTAGCATTGTGTCATAAATAAATTAAATTATTTAATGTATAAAAATTATAAATAAAATCTAATTATGTAGGAAATCGTTTTATATTTCTAATGAATATTTATAATAGAATTTATCTTTTGTATAACCCTATATTAAAAATGTTTTTGTAATTAAACATTGATTTTAACTCTTTTAACTCTTCTTTGAATTAAATAATAATAAATGTCCTAATATAATCCAAGTGGACCTAAATGATAATATTTTATTCCTATGGTTGTTTTTTGTCGCAATACACTTGTCCAATATAATTAGTACATGTGTTAGGGTAATATTAATATAATTTTTACAAATAATTACCCTATTTATTTTACCGTGGTAAATAAAAGTAAAAAGTTACTGTTCACCAAAAAATATTTTTATCTTATTGATCCAAATATTACTCCTTTATATTAACTGTGTCTCTAGGATTTAAGAAATTCCACTCATAGAAGCGGTAAAATTATGTTTTATGTAAATATCCAAATTCTCCTAGGAGTTGGGTAAAAGACGGTGAAAAGTTCAAAAAATATCTTATATATCTAAAATTATTCTAAACTAACTCTAATGAATTAAATTAAACTTATAAAGTTATTATTTATCTATTTTGAGCTTAATTAAATTTAAATAAAATAAATAATTATTTAAATAAAAATTTGTTTTTAAACAATAACTTAGTGTTTTTTCACTATTCATCAAAAATTGAAAGCTTTCAGAAAAATACCAAATATTCACCCTAGGATAATTTCGATATTCCTAATCCAAATATGAAGTCCATTTTGAAAGATAATATTTATAAAATTTCAAAAAGTGGGTATTACTATTCATAACGGCTACTTTGATTGGTCGCGGAATGTTAGAACTCGATGTTGCGTACAACACACGCTACTGTATTATTCAAAGAGAATCGTACTGTAGAATCTTGGAGTGTTACAAAAAATCATAACAATCATTATTCACATCCATAATATATTTACATTATAAAATAATTTTTTCTAAATGTGAAAATAGTATTCAATAAGTATGCTGAAGTGATCCGTTCACTGACCATTTGGTGAAAGGAGGGAGAATAATGGTGATTTAATAAATATATTAACATTTTATTATATTGAGTGTAGTGAATTTTAATTTTTTTAGTAATATAGATGATTTATACAAGGCCAAAATAACAATTTAAAAAAATGAAATTGGTTAAGGATATTACATCTTCTTTGAAAAATCTCATTTAGATCACCTCATAAGTGCACTACAATTGGTCCTTTTAGAAGAATAAAACCTCTATATTTTGTGTTGGTTACTAGAGAAGAAAAATTAATATATTTCGGTCATTATAAAATCCTAAATATTGCGTTAATAAGATAAATAATGGTTTCCCTTTTGTAACTGAGGGTAGGGAACAAATGAAACATCTTAAAATATGAAACTTATATAAATTATTTTTTATTTCCAAAAAGCATAATGTTGATTATATTAAATTATAATAAGTTTATGGGTCAAAATACTCTCATGAAAAAAATACATTTTTATATTAAATTTTTAAACTTAATTTTTATACCCTTCATTAACCATTTTAGTAATTACCGTAATATTAAAGTCCTCAACACTTTTAGGGTTAAAAATATTATTATAAAATGGAATAACCCAAGAAATAGACCATGGAATGTGTTTAAAACCACATAAAATTCATTATGAATAATATATGAATTTCAATAATATTATATCTTTTAATGAAATATTATTTACAATAAAATTTAATAATTTCATTTTTAAAACTCATCATGTAATTTAAAATTAAATAAACTAAGAAAAAGGGGAAATTAGAGTATAATTCATCAAAAAAATAATATATATTTTATAGTTCTATAAAATTATTAGGATACATTAAATTATTCCAATTATTTAACATTTAATATTTTTAAAATTTTTTATTATATTTTTTAATTAATTGGGGAATTACTACATCAGTGTTATATAAGAAATTAACATCATTATATAATTAATAAAAATTAATAAAAAAATTCATGAAAATAATTATATTTATCTCAATATAGAAACATATATTCATTTGTATATTTCTTTGTTCTTTTCATGGATAAAAAAAGAAATATTAAAAACAAAGAGAGACACACTTTTTCAACATTCATTCATTTAAATATTATATATTTAATTTTATTGAAAAAGAATCTATTAAACTAAAAACAAATAGAGACAAATTTTATAAGGGTACAATTACCGTCATCCAATATGAATCATTATGATAAATAATTTCTTTATAACCTAGTTTTAACCTAAATTAACCAAATTTACTCTTTATTCAGATGATAAATTTTAAAATTGTTACTATTCATTTTTGATAAAAAAAAAATAAAATACTATCAATTTCAATCCTCATGATTATAAATATTTAATTAATTTTACTAAATTTAAAAACTATATTTTTCATAAATAAATTTTAAGGTATGAGGGTGAAACGTGATGAAAAAATCTTTTTTTTTACAAAATAAAATTTAAGCATAAAACATGAATTATTATTTTTATATACATAATATAGTATTAGATAGAAGATAAACCATTTTTATAAAGACATAATAATAATATTTGAATTGAATAATTAATAAATTATGATCAATTTAATTTATTTAGATAAAAATACAGTATACTAATAAAAAATGTGTTTTAGAAAAATAATGTCTTTTTACGTATAAAAAATGTTTTTATAGAAAATAGAAACTGAAAAATGACACCAATGACTTTTGTGGGATTATCTAATATATAATATAATTAATTTTACTTTTAATAAATTTTAGACAAAATGAAAATATTTACCTTCCAAAAATAAAAAAAAACTTATTGTAGTAAAAATTATTATTAATCAGTATTCAATAGAAAATAATTGTCTTCAAGGAATTATTAAATATTAATTATAAGATAAAAATAACATTTCGATTTAAAAAGTTGTGTAAATTTTATTAAATAAACATTATATATTTTCCAATTAATTAATAAAATTTTCATCCTCAAATGTAATAGAAATCAATTTTGAAGAAAATGTATTTTTGAAGAATAAAATGACTTTATAAAAGATTGAGTGATTATTTATAAATCATTTATCAATACATTTATAATTATTAGGATATTTTTATATACTGGTTACTGTATTGAATAATATTCATACCTACCAATTTAATGGCAATGTTATAACATTAAAAATAATATAACAGGCTTCGTTTAGGCCAAGTAATTCACATGACACAAGATATCAAAGAAATTGTGTACATTTGAAAAAAAATCAATAAAATGGGGTTTTAAATTTTACCCCATTTAATAAATTTTATCCACATAATTTAAAATTTCTCTCAGAAATCAATGGTTTGATATTTGAAAATTATATTATTGAAACCCACGTCATAAAAGGGGCTAATAAAACATTCCCTTGAAAAGAGGGAAATAAAAAGGACATTTGGAATAACATGTATCTATGTTTCAAGAGAGGATAAAATTCAAGGGAATTGAAATTACGGGATTTAATGAAAAAACAACTATTGACTGATATAGATTGATATAGAACAATTTTTAGAGAGTGTTAAGTCCATAAAACCATAAAGTAGTGAGGTGTTAAAAACCCATCAATTCAGTGCTTTTTAATGTTATAGGACAAATTTTTCCTATGATTTTTCACTATTTTTTAGGAATTCCACCACCATATAGACTGTGAACATAATAAAATACACTTACTTGATAAGTTAATTTTCATCCATTAATCATATTATTCAATAATCTCAACCTTTTCTCTAAAAAATTAAGTATTTATGATGATGATTTCATTCTTGAAACCATAATATCAATTTTTAATGGATGACATTATTCTACAAAAGGGAAAAAATATACAATTCATGTATTTAAAAATTAACAAAAAACATAATTTTCATCACAGGGGAAGATAATTCAAAAAATGAACAAAAATTATTAAAAATAAATACCGTAGTTATCAGAATTAAATAGTAATACTAAAATTCATAATAAATCATTCGATAAATAACTATCCTAAAAATTCATTAAAATAATCCCAAACATGTTTAAAAACAATAAACAGAAGGATTTGATCACATATTCATCCAAGATTAATATAAAATCTATATCTTCTCATCATTATTAACTCTTAAATTATTCCACAAAAAACTTATATTCAATAATCACATAGTCTCTAATATATGATAATCATTTTCATTAAGAAAAAACTCTATATCCCAAATAACCAAAATAACCTCAATATTAATGAATTTTTTTAAAACAACTTTTTTCTTATAACTATCATGTTAATTCCAAAAATGTGAAAGAACATTCATTTGAAATAATAATTATCATTAAACCTTAGGTTATATATACCCAAACCCAATAATTCTTCTACTTGTAAATCATTAATCACCCCAAAATTCGATTACATGAACCTAAAATAGAGGGATTAAGCCTTTAAACTTATGAGAAATCTAAAATTTATAAACCCATGATGGTATCAAAAAATATTATGATAATGTCACACATAATCATATGTGATACTAAAAATTATTACAATCCTTATTTCTCAATTATATTCATACACTATTTATTAAATTCCATAAATAAAAAAATTGAACAAATGTCATCAAATAAATATGAATTATGTCATGCTATCATAAAATATTCAATATCATTGTCGCTTATAATATATGACCAATTTAAATAATCTCTTTATTTAAAATATTCATTTTCTTCCAAATTCCTAAATGTTACCTTCTTATTAATAATTATACAAGACATAAAAACAAGAACATAAGCCATGAAGACTAATGAGGTATGAAATGGTGAACGCTGAGGGAATACCCTCTATTCAGATTGACCCCTTTGGGTTTCAAAGAGAGGATATCATGCAGGTGAACAAGATCATTTTCAGGGACCTCTATCAACACTAGGTAAACCACCACTTTCTTACCCTCAAGCCAAGAATGCATAACTTTGACATTGTGGGTGATCATGCCTTTTCTCTTTCTGGTAATACAGATGATATAGCATCGTGGAGAAAAAATATCATTCAGGACATCATGGAGGATCTTTGAGTCCATTTAAAATTATGAAAATGTTAACCCCTTTTGGTGGAAAAGATACATACCCATGAGTATAGCCTTGGATTTGACTGGATGAGAGGTACTATGGCCTAAGAAGGAGGATAATGAAAAAGGGGACTAATCCCCTAGTATCCTAGACAAACCGACCCCTGTGAAATATTCATTTCCAGAATGACCCACCAGTGTTGTGTTTAAGGCCCCTAGAGAGAGGACTCTCTCGCACCCATATTCCCCAGGTGCTTCTGTCAACTTCCTGGGCATTATTTAAACCAGGGATCATCTAATGGATGGAGGGGGAATCCCTCCAATTTCCAATAATATAATCCAAATCTTAGTGAGAGTTCTTATCCCTAATGATGATAGACATACCAGCAGAATAGACCCCCTCAAGTCTAAGATTATTCCTGGCTTTTCATATAGACCAACAACCCACCATAAGGATCACTACACATGCCATCTTCTTTGGTCCCCTATCTCCTGAACCATGTAACCACCTATCGATGAATGGTAGCTCCATCTGGTTATTTTCATGGAGGCATGTGAAGTCACCAAAGGAACGCCACACATCACAGGACCATACACCCCGGATGAATAGGTTATAAACATTTTCCCCCGTGATGTCCTTATAATAGGGACACCGAGAAGCAATATGGATTCCCCATAGTTTGGTATTCTTTCCCATGTGGATGTCCCAATACCTGATCCTTCATATCAAGAAATTTTATTTTGATGGAACCACCTTGTTCCAAAGGATTTCATTCCATCTATCCTACTCCTCTGTGATGATCGAAGACCGAAAATAATCTTTATTGGTGATAGACCGAGAGTAAGATGGAGTGAAAATGAAACAATTGGGTTCCTAAATCAATACAATGAGATGGAATATTGTTTGTTGCTCTTCAACCAGCCATCCTTATTGATGGACGTGTGTACACTGGTTCACTGAAGGAAATGGTGGGAGCAGCACACCCCAGGAAGCCGATCATAGTCCCAACCCAGTTGAGGTGCCAAAAAGAAATTTCCCCCTCCCAATGATTCATTTAGAGTGAAATTGATGCTATGAAAATAGATCAGATAAAGTAGTTCATAATGAATAATCCCATCCCTCCATCAGATAATGATTACTAAATTGAGGGTTCATTATTTCCACCCACAATGTACTCTATATCATCACATTCCAAGCCAACCACACATGCATGCAACTGAGGGTGTCATCGAAGATGCTCATATTAATTCCACCCTCCCAAGAAGGCCTCGCCACCTTTACCTATAAGAACCAGTGATTTTTTCCTTCCACAAGAAGATCCCATATGAAACCGGTAATGAGATTTTTAGTACTAGAGATGACACACTTCAGTGCCTTAACACACTTCTACTATGGAATAATCCATCAATTTTTTGTGACCCTTACATACAAAATATCAATATACTGTAAATTACAAAACATAATTCATGAATAATAATACATATACAATCAAATCCATTCACATTATATGTTTTTCCTTGTTCAAGGATAAACTCCATGTAGTAGTGCATTGGATTGGATAATTCCATTTTTATCCACACAAAATACATCGAACTATAAATTATACCTTTGGATGATATTCATTTCCCTACATTAGTCTCTTTTTTCCCTTATAAGAAATTATTAATTCTATTCCATTCAATTTTAAATGGAATATTTCTCCTTTTTTCTTTGAGGCATTCACTTAACTGTTTCGTCCAATATTATATACATATAAAAAGCTAAATCTTCTTTCCCTCATAGTCTCCACAACACAATATCTTTTTGAAATATAGTATTATATACTTGGTTGGTTTGAAAGTTGGTAAATTTACATGTTGTTAATAATATATCATGATAATAGATTTGGAATAATCACAAGGTTTCTAATTCTATCTCTTGTTTCATTTAGTTTCACATGAGGGAAATCATTCTATTTCCCTTTAGCTCTAACACAAATCATCATAGTTACATACATTTAGTAAAACCAAAAGGTATTATTTGAAAAAATTATCATAGTGAAAGAACACATAATCATTAAATGTGATTGATAGGATATCTAATTAAAGTAATATTCATTTCAATCTATGAAATATTATGTGTAACCAAGGCCTTCTAGGATAATTACTAAAATATGCAGATTTTTTACCAAAATTAATCTTAACCCTAGGGTTATCAACAATGTTTTATCATCCTACATTCCAAATTTTTACCAATCCCTACTCTAATAAAATCTATTATGACAATGATTTTATCATATAGATATTACATATTATTAGATTAATATTTATTAAATAATATTTCAATCCATATTAAAATCATATTGGTTTAGTAACATTGGAAACATTCATGTATAATCAAATTTTCCATAATAGAACTACATTATCTCCCACATTGTTCATCATAACTAGATCCCTAATTAGAAACATCATACTCAATAACATTATTCATAACCTAGGATGGGGAACATGAGAAATTATGTGCTCATATGATAATTGAGGGTAAGAAATTTGGATATCAATCATTATATAGGTATAAAATGAGCATAATAGAATGAGAACATGATTATAACATTTGAATTTTTTTCCCTCCATATCAAAAGACCATAATCTTAATTCATGACATAAAAGTTCAATGTTCATATAATATTAATCATAATGGAATCAAAGAACTTAATCAATGATGGAATAAAAAATTTATATGTTAATGATTTGTGTTATAAACAAAAGCATATAGACTCATTTACATAATATTAAAGGCTCACTACCAAGACAATAATAGTGGATTGGGATCACTCCCCAAACCATCACAGTATTTTAGGTTTACTCCCAACACTATCATAGTGGAAACCATCCCATATTGAACTAGTTTCACTCCCCAATCCATTCATATTAATCTATTGAGTTATAAATCAATACCCAATACATTGGAGGGATAATAATGTCCCACCTATCCTCAATTGAAATGTGTCCACCATCCGTGGTTATAAAATAACCACTATCCTTGGTTATAACATAATCACCATATCTTGTTTTAACATAACCATTATTTTTATATATCCTATATAAAGACCCATAAATATCATTAAAATATATTACATCATAAGAATAAAATATTTTCTAAATAACTTTTTTATTCATTCCAGAATCATTAAGGTCTATTATCATTGGAAACATGGAAACATAAATAAAATGCTTCATAATATATCTACATTTTCACCAAATTATATCTTAGTTTCTATAACAAGTCATAGAAATAGAATACTTAAAAAAATTATTCATAACATGGGGAAAAGAAAACATAATAAAACGGTTATCTTATATTTTCATTAAGGGTATAAAAGGGATATATTAATGATTATAAAAGAATAACATGAGTAAATGTGTATAAGAACAAGATGGTAACTTTTGAAAAATATAACCTTTACATAAAATAACATAATCTTAATTCAAGGAATAAATATTTTTTACTTCATAAGACATTAATACTAAGGGAATAAAAGAACATAAATAATGCATTATTAACATAGGAATAATACATTTATTTTTGGAATACACATAAGCATTGAAAATAATTTCCATTTAATTTAATACTCACTTCCATGTCTATAATAGTGGAACATGTTCCCTACCCAAACCATTTTTGTAGTCAATGTTCACTCTCAAAACTATCATAGTGGAAATGTCCCATACTAAATAGGGTTCACTCTCCATTCATGTTCTTTGTATCTTTTAATTTATCAATATTTACCCAAATCATTAGAGGGATACATAATTAAGAGACCATCCAACATATAGTGAAAACCATGATTTTTTTTCAAAATATCACAAAAAATTAATCATAATATAACTCATAAAAATAAATGGGGGTTTTAATCATTTAATCAAATAATTAATTTTTGAAAAGACACATGTTTCATAAATATACCATTAATTCATCATAGCATAACCCATGAAAAACGTTTGTATTACAAAAACATTATTTCATTATATTAAAAATATAAACTAAGTAATATTAAGGATGGAATACATATATTATATTCCAAGTAAATAATAAGATAAAAAGGTTATTTTATTTTATGAATTAAAATTCATGTTGATTATTATTAATGAATTATTGAAGAAAAATAACATTTCCATTCTGAAATTTTATTTTTTAAAAAATTGAAATTATAAAAGGAAAATTATTTCAATAAAATTAAACTTGTAATAATGTAAATTAAGATTCAAATCAAATATTTATCCTCAAAATAGTAAAATATTTTCATGTTGTATAAGTTAAAAAACATCCCTACCAAATTTTTGTAAGAAAATTCACAAAGTGCCTTCTTTATAAATCGACATGAAAAATTAATTCATATTATAATGTAAGAATTAAAATATTATTAAAAATTCCTTTAGAAAATAAATATAGAATAGTGAAACCCATTTTGAAAACATTTTTATAAAATATTTATGTTTAACAAAATGGTTCTTTCCACCAAAGATAGAAATGAGGTAAATTGTAATTAAAAACAAATTTTGGGTCTCTTGTGTACATAATATTATTAACATGAAATAAAAACACTAATTTTAAAAATATAATTTGATGATAAGAGTATTTTTTGTATATGTAGATCATAAACTTTAATCAATGATGGAATAAATATAATAAATCCTGAATATCAAATAGATTGCGAAATAAAAACATTACATCATGTTTTCATTAATTCAAAATCCCTCTAATATCATATAAAATAAATTTAAATTTACCCTAATTATAAGTTGAAAATTAATTTTATTACATATAACATCAAAAAACCCCTTTATAACATTTAAACACCCCCTTTTATCTATAATTCCTTACCTATTTTTTTCTTTCCATGAGTAATCTTTTTCATTTATCATAAATTTTTTAGTTCAGATCTATCTGTGCATTTTAATTTATTATGGTTCTATAATCTACAGAATATTATCAATTTATAAATATCATACATATTAAAATTATTTTCATTTAGTTTCTTCCTTTAAATATAGATATTGTTAAATGAATAACATTGTTCATGGAGAGGTTATGATTTACATATTCGTGAATGTTTTTTTCATTTTTCAATGGGTGGAATGATGGAAATACAATTAATAATTAAAATTTCCATTATAATTTTACCTTTCTTTTTAATATATAATATTAATTAATTAAATATATAATTAATACCATCTAATTTCTAGGTAAATGAAAACTGAATCTCATCTCTTTGTGGATATAGTAGTACACATGTATACACAAGAAACATAATTATTATATAATGGATTTGTAGGTAAGAAGGACTATGTGATATTATAATTCAAGTTCAAAAATTATGTCACAAATTCCTATATTATCATTAAAATATTAATAAAACTCATCCATAATTATTGGTGGTGAGAAATGAATTTTATTTCTATATAGAGATGGAATTCCATACGTATGCATGGTCGATAATTTCACTTCCCATTTGACAGGAATGATGGAGTGTAAGGGTTTTTACAGAATGATTTTAACAATTAATCAAATTAAGGATTGTAAATTTATTATTTTATGGTGAAATCCATATATTTATTGGAGGTAATGATGAATATAATCGAAATTGATCTGTTATGGTGATTACTTATTCTTTTAACCCACTCTATTATACCTCCTCTAAAGGGATGTAGGATAGTTTTTTTGAATAATATAACCTCTATAATGGGTTTAGAGAAGCTGAGAAGATAAAATTTTAAATTTTGGTAGATATAGAATACCAATTATGGTGAAAATAAATGATGGATTAAGTGCCCATTTATAATTGAGGTGTGGGGAAATTTTAGAGTTTTTAGAAGATTAAATTATAACAAATTTATTATCATGAAAAGTTACCCAAAATGTAACGAACTAAACATAATCATAATTTAATATAGATATTTTGAAACTATAAATAAATTTATATTAAATATTTTATTTTATTTTTAGACTTTTTGTTAAATAGGAAAAAACATACATAGTAAACCAGTACAGTACATGTGGAAACATATAATCAATATCTATTTTCCACCAAAGTAAACACTTTAAAAAATAAAAAATGGTTTCATTTATTGAGTTGTATTGAATCACTTCATCATTACATGTTCAACATACTTATCACTATATAATCCCTATGAAAAAAATTATATCATGGGATAAAACAATTTATCATTAAGGAAATTTAATAATGAAAATAATTAGTCCAATGAAAACATGAAAACACAAGAAATTCATTTTCCTAAAAATCATTTGAAAGCATAGAAAAATCATATATGTGCCTGTGGATATAATTACCATATCAAACTAATAATAACCCCTTTAAATTTAATAACCATATGGTAGGCATCTATCTCATGACCACCCAATGCCTTTGAAAGCTATAATGAGGATCACCCTTCATATATGCTTTATCAGGATCAACCATTGTTCCTAATCTATAATGGGGATTATCCCTTTATATAAGATATATCTAACTATCCCATGAGATATAATCGGAATAAAACCTTCTAATAAAATTTTAAAAGACTAAATCATGAGTAAAACCCTTAAAAACCCTTTTAAACCCATGATCAAATATTTTTTAGATATCAAGTGGCATGTTTCGTAAAAAGATATCAAGAAAAAATAAGAAAAAAATAATGAAACTATTTCATACAAAAATAACTATGAAAAAATATAATGAAAAAATTAAATTAGTAAATTCTTGTCAACCAGGATAGGCCTCTCGTGTTTTACAAGATTAAAAAATACACCCTTTAACATTTGTAAAAATAGTTCAATAAGGAATTTTAAAAGTGGTGTTTTAAAAGAAAATACACTAAAATAATTCCGCTAAAAAATTTGAGAAAAATTAAAAAGTTTCCGTTTTATTAAATTCATTTCCATATAAATAAATTCTTACAATTTTTGAAAACATGGACTTAAAACAAAAATAATCATAATAATAAATCTTTAAAACATATAAAATAACTTTTTTAGTTTAAAAATCCCTTACCAAGAGTTTTACTTCTCACATACGATATTTACCTACAAAAATTATAAATTTATGATAATGATTTAAATTATTTAAATAATTTTTAATTTTTATTATTACTTTTATGTTATTATTAGGATGTTATAAAAATTACATAACTATTTATGTTCAGGATGGACTTTTTGACAAAATCTGGTATTTGAGTCCAATATAAAATTGGTATGTTATCAATAGTCAAAGTGGTAATTAGTAAAACAAACTTGAAAAAAACATTCATTAAATAATATTTACATTTATAAATAAATTATAATTTTAAATAAAACCATTATGTAGGGTTATAAAAAATTAACAACATTATAATCATTATGAGAATAGGTCATACAAACACATCAGTAACAATTTTATTTTTCAATGATCACTATGAAAAGAATGTAATTATTATTCTACCCTTCCAAAATGATCCTAATATCACTAATATCATATTAATACATCAAATATAATTATATATATATATCATTAATGTGATTTGGTGATCAAAAAATGAATCACATCGCTTCGTGCAGGTGATAGTTAACACGTAAGAATAGATGACATTATCATTTTTATCTGTATTGAAAGGAAATAACATAAATTATATATTATTCTATATTAATGATAAATATTTCAAAAATATCATATATAAAAATTAATTTCATCATTATAACCAGTCATAGGAGATGTTTATTGAAAAAACATTTATCATTTCATGAGGTGGTAGTCTGTCGTACACATGAACGAATAAATCTTTTCCCATTTAATGAATTTAGAGATAGATATTTGTGAAGATATTAGAATAAAAATTTTAAGACTAGATTCATCATAGGGTATGTATTGTTTATCATTCAGTTCATGTCCCTAATTTTGGTTAAATAATTATTTCCCCCAGTTCATGAGTAGGCTTGTGGGTGTTATTGGTGTTCGAGCCATGAAGGAGGTGGAAAAAAGAGTTTATAAGACCTGTTTCATGGTTTTTGCACAATTGGTGAAAAATGTAGAACTCCTAGGAAACTGTGTGAGGTGATGATTTTCAGACAGTGGTAGGTTCATTGTTTGTGCACAGTTTGGAAAACTGTACAAGAAAACCCTGCGATCCAATAAAGCTGGAAGAATTTAAGAAAATTCTGCAAAGATATTTTTAAGTCTATCACAATATTTTATCCTCTCCTACTCCTATAGAAATAGATGTGAGATTTTATGAACCAACCATACCATGGGTCACTCTCCTTTGATCCAAGGTCGTTTAGAGCATTGTTGGTTGTGGATCAAAGCCCCAGGTGAGTCTAATCTTCTCATTGTTTCTTTTACCAGATTAGGATTTTATATTCCTCTCCCAAATCTATCTAAATTTCTAAAAACACACGTTTTTTGTGAGATCTAGGTTGAGAAATTGAAGGTTGTTTGAATCAGGAACTATAGATTTGTTTGAGAGTGTGTCCATCATTGGATTCAAGGTAGGTGGTTTACAATTTATATCCCATAGTTTCATTGTAGATTTGTGCATGTCCAACTCCATTCATTGTTACTTCTTATTGTGGTTTTGAACCCTTTGTAGGGTTTGGAATAATGGATGTCTAAATGATGAATGGAAAACCTCATGGTCTACATGGGATGATACTTGGCTCATTTTATCCATTTTATTCTATCCATGAGTGGTGAAAATATTTACCGGGCCTAGAAATTAGACTAGTGATAGGTCATTGTGTGTCAATGTAGAGTCCTTGTGGAGTATGTTGATATGTAAATGGATAGAAATTGGTAAAATTTTATTAATGAGATGAAATAAAATAATTATTGAATATTCATAGTGGGATAGTCATGGGAATGAGAATTGGGACAAATGGAGTAAGAAATTTAAATAGAAAATGTGTCAACAGGTCAATGCATGATTTCTAATTCCCATATTGATTGTTGGATTATGATTTTTGTATGAATTGGTTGTATTGGTTGTGGTAAGTTTTGTGTGTAATGAATGTATTAATATGCATGTTCACAGGGATTGGTGGTGGGATTAAGGACTAAGTCTCCTCGCATGAGTTGGGTTGTACATATGTTCTAACCCCACCTTAGAATACATGGGATAGGGAGTTGGACAATTGCTCTATGAACCATGTGGCTGTATTCGATGAAATTACCTAGAAAAAGGCTCTATGGTAAGTGAGATTTATTAATTTTTAAATATGCTATCCCTCATGAGGTAGGGAACTTGACTTGTCTCTCTTATGCTTGACATGTTTGGTTATTAACGTTCCATTGAAACAAGATGAAAGTGAATTATGTAACGAAAATAGTTTAAGTAATTGAAATTGGAAACAATGTTGGGAATGATTCTAGAAAACCCCATCAACTAATGGATTTTGAATTGTCCCTTATTTACTTGTTATTTATTTCATACTGCATGCACTAACTGTTAGACTATATATTTTGGAGACACTATTGGTGGTTGCCTACTGAGTTTCACTAAAACATGACTCAGGATAACATTGGAACTCAAGTAGATTTCATGCTTGTAGGCAAGAAAAGGTTAAGGGACCTATGTTAGGGAGTTAATTTGAACATGGTACATGCATGGATGAGGTTCCAGACTTGAATTCAAGACTGTTTTGGGATTTCAATATTGTATTTATTTTGGATTTTGATCAATTGGTATTGTAGCCAAAAATAACATTACTACTATTTTCTATGGTTTATACCTAGTTTGGGAAATGGTTTTTCATATGGATTTTATTAGATTGATCTAAAATTTATGCTTGTTATCTATTGTTTCTTACTATGGTAACATGGCATGTTCTCCCAACGTGACAAATTTAGACCATCACTACTTCTCAAAAAACTGTACAATATAAGGATGTGTTCTTGATGACATGTGATAACCCATCTTGAGGCAGCAATTAGTGGATCCCAAATCGATGGAATTTCCAAATGTTATCAAAATAGGTATTTTCTATGGATTTAATTTTTTGGAATCGAAGAAAGTAGGTTTTGAAAGTGTATGGCCATGGAAATGATCTCTTTCCTAGGAGTAGCTATCACAAGTACGGGAAATACCCAATTCAATTTGGTTTGTAATTGTTGTTCTTACTGTGTTTTGTAACATTTGATGATATTTCACCATTGGGTGATACACTTTTTATGTGATGTGATAGTTTTATTATACTTTTCTCATGAGCACAATGACACGAGATTGTGAATTCATGCATCATTCATGGAATCTATGTATATAAGTGACAAGAATTATAGCCGAAAAACACACTGGATGGGTGTTCTGGACGTAGATGGTATAGTACATTTTATTTTCATAAAAATGGTAATGACATTGTTTAACAAAATGATACAAAGTGGTAAAAAGGGGATAAAAATTTTAAATAATAATTTAAGGATTATGCTTGATAATGGGTGGTAAGAGAATTAAAATGTTATTGGTGTATTTTGTTATATGGTATTAGTTTGATATGGGGTGGAATAGAAGTCTTGTAGTCATGTGAGTTACATATCCTCTGTTACCCATAGTCCTTAGTTAAAATGGATGCAGGTAGTATTTCACATATGATAAGACCCATTTGGGATATGTATGTGAAATGGTTTGTTGGTGGCTTGGGACGAGCCTTCCTTTTTATTTGTGTAATCTTTATGGTTTGTGTTATAAAGTTCATTTGTGTAATTATAGAGAAATTCCACCATGAAGATGTGTGCTAGTTGTAAAATAATAGGATATTGCGGGGAATTCACCCAAAGTAGTGGAGCAAGTGGATCTGATAGTTCAAGATAATAGGGAATATTAGTTCCTTGAGAAATATTTTCATTCTAAATAGATGATGGAATGGGATCTATGGAATGTTTCACTGAGTATGTTCGATCTAACCAAGGAGTTTCAGTTGTAGCACACTCCATCATTTACAGGAGAGGGTGGTCCATAGGCAATAGAGTTCTTGATAGAGTGTATCAAGATAATTATTCATCGTCTGGAGACTACTCCTGAAAAGTGGTTCAAGTAAGAGGCCAATATGTTGTGGGGCTATGCAAAGCGTTGATGGGATATGCTAATTCACACTAAACATGAAGAGGTCATGAAATATAAAGGTTGTCAGGAAAATATTTTGGAACATTACTATATAGAAACCTTGAGGAAGCACAAGGATATATAGTTTATGAGACCGAATCAGGGGACAATAATAGTAATGGATTATATAGGTTAGTTTACCGACATGCCACGTTTTGTTCTCGCTTTAGTGGGAGATCAGGAATCTATAGATGTGCACTTTTAGGATGGAAATTGACCTGAGATCTAATCCTAGGTAAATATTTTTTGATTTAAGAGGTCTTTTGTGGTGATGGATCAGGCCCTCATCTGAGACGGAATCCTCAAAGTGGACCTCTGAAAGCATAAATGTTTTTATAGTGGGTCAAACAGGTGGTGCAAATTATGATAGAAGGAAGCACTGATTAAAGAATTTTCACCCGGACAATGGTAGAGAACCTATCCATAAATAGAAATCAGTCCTTCAGGATAGTGACTAAGTTTCTTCTATTAGTGTGGTGGGATAAGACACATGCGAAGTTAGTGTTCCCAACCACTAGTTTATAGAACATGTGGAAAAAATGGGCCATATTCAGAGGTTTTTTTGGAACCCATAGTAGTTGTAAAATGAAAGAGGATAGAGATTAGCACAGAGTGCATGAAGGTGGTTTGTTACGCCATATCAGGAAGGTATTTGGAGCTCCATAGGTTATACTACTAGGGTTGGTGGTTGTGGAACTATTAGATGAGGCAATATATACTACTAGTGAAATGCATTATATGGTAGTCAGTATTAGACCCATGGTATAGGGATAAGCCACCTAAAAAGAGTTTAGTCTGCACCTCGAGGTGGTGAGGCTGGCCGATTTAATGTTTGAGGTACTATTCTTATAGCCTCCAAATTTAGTAGTTCTCTATTTCAAAAATCTTCCACAAACTATTTTATCATGGTAATGTTTGTAGTAGTGTTGTGCCTATCTGTAAGATAGGTATGTGGGGTTATGTCAATTGAAACTCCATTGGGGGTGTGATTTGAGGATATCTGATAGCGTATATGTTTTTCTTTAGAGGATGGTGGTTGTTGTTTTTTGTGGAAACTTTTTTTCATTGAGATGTCATGTTTTGACATTATTTTTTGCATGGAATGGTGAGTTTCTTGTTGGACCATATCGATTTTTACCATTGTCGAGTAATTTTCATGCCTTATTATTGAGACACTAATGCCTTTCTTGTTTAGTGGATGTTCGAGAAGGCCATTCAGAGACAATTTTCCCATTTGTGGGAGGACTCAAAGACTAATTAGAATGCCTCATTCTTGATGATAGAGATATGAAACAACATGTATTTCTTCCCATCTTCGATTTCTTTCACAATGTGTTTCCAGAGGATTTATCAAGACTGCCACCTGAAAGTGATGTGGAGTAAATAATGGAGTTGCAGCCAAGGGCCTAACCAGTTTCTATTCCACCATATTGAATAATATCTGTAGGACTCCAAGAATTGAATGTTTATCTATAAGAGTTGGAGAATAACGGATTCATTCGACCTAGTACATCACCATGGGTAACACCCATGTTGTTTACTAAGAAGACAGATTGGTTATTGAGGTTATGTGTCACATAAACGAATTTGAATTAAATGGAAGTTAAAAACAATACCCACTTCATAGAATTAATGTTCTATTTGACCAAATTAGTGGAGACTCAATGATATCTAAGAGTGATATGATATCAGGATACTATTAGTTGAATTTGAGACCTTATTATGTACCATAGACAACTTTCAGCAGAAGGTACATGTTGTATTAATTTGTGGTGAATACATTTTGGACTGACCAATGAAACAACTATGTTTATGGCATTAATGAATTAGATATTTCACCCATATATGGATTACTTCATGGTTGTCATTGTTGATGACATCTTGGTTTACTATCAAACTCTAGATGGTCTTGCCATACATCTTGACATTGTCCAGAGTACACTATGAGAGCATAGGCTTTATGCTAGGCTATCAAAATGCAAGATCTGTATTAATAATTTGAATTTCTTAAGACACATAATTTCTGAGATATGTGTGTTAGTGGATCTAGAGAAGGTACGAGATGTGTTTTCTTTGGAGCATCCCATGATTGATTCTTCCATTTGGAGATTTCTGGGTTTGGTTGATAATTAATGGATTGTATTTTGGATTTTCACCCATTTGGAAACACGGATCTAGGGGTTAAACAAGAAGGGGTTGTGTTTAAATGGTTGGAGGATTTTAAGAATTCATTTCATGAATTGAATAAGTATGTGAGTACCGCACCAATTCTGAACTTACCTAAACCTAGTAAGAAGTATCCCTTATTCTGTGATGCATCTGGGGTTGGCCTCGAGGTAGTTTTAATGCAGGGTTGTTCAGTTATAGGTTATGGGTTAACAAAATTGAGGCCTCGTGAAAGAATTTACCCATCTCATGACCATGAGCAAGATACAATGGTTTATGCCTTAAATTATTGGTGGTATTACTTTCTAGGGGAAAGGATCATGGTGTTTAGTAATACTAAAATTCATTAGTACATCCCCTCTCAGTCATATGTGAATCATTGACAAGAAATATGGGTTTATTATCTACAATCCTTAAATTTTGAGTTATTTTAATCTCTAGGGAATGTTAATAGTGTTTTATATGCTCTGATTCAGATGAAACTGAATCATGTGATATTGGAATCTAGATAATAATGGAAAATGATGGCCCTATTTTCTGAATTGAATCTTGAGGTACAGGATGTGCATGAATTGATGACCCTTGTGTCTATAGAAACTGATTCTTCACTTTTGATCAAATTTAAGGAGTGTCATATAGAGGATTCCGAGTGATTGGATCTGAAGTAAAATCTTAAAGGTGGGGGGTTACCTTCTAGATGGGATGCGGAAGATGAAGTAATTTTTTATGTTTGGGGATACATTGTGGTTTAAATAGGTGTGTGAGAAGAGATGATGTGTCAGTTACCTATCACAATGTTTTAATTTTATCCTGGTGTGACTAAAATGTATCTTGATCTTCATCAACAATATCGGCGTCTGAGAAAGAATAAAGTGGTTGAATGTTTTTTGGTGTGATTCCTTACCTTCCAATAGGTGGAGGCCAAACATAAGTTCCTAATTGGGATGATATAGTCATTGACCATTACAATGTTGAAGTAAAAAAATTTAATGATAAATTTAGAAGTCGGTCTTCCAAGGAAACATCGAAAGAGTGAAACACTCTAGGTGATTTCGGATTGACTGAATAAGGTGGAACATTTCTTTCAGATTTAGGAAACACTCACAGTTGATCAGTTGGTTTAATTAGATGTCTGAGAGACAATTCAGTGGCATGGTGTTCCATGAAAAATATCTTTAGATCATGATTCTCATTTTACAATGCACTTCAGGCATGGGGTTATATAGGGCTCTTGGTACTCATGTGTTTTTGGCTATGAATTAGCTACCAAAGACTGATGGAATTTCAGATAATACAATTCAAGTGGTGGAGGAAATGTTGAGATATTGTTTATTGAATTTCAGTGGTTCATGGGAGAAGCATTAATCGCTTATTGGGTTTTCTTACAACAATAGTTTTCAGGATACGATTTAGATGGCACCTTTTGAGGCCCTCTACGAGAGGCAACATATATCATCATTTTGATGGTTATAAGCTAGGGAGTATGAGATGTTAGGTATAAGTCTCTTGTAGGAGACATTCTAAACGGATATATTGATTCAAAATCATATTGTGATGGAACATATTAGAATGAATTCATATGCATATTGGTGTCATAGGCCTCTCAAGATCATTTTTGGTCATAATGTGTTCTTTAAGGTGTCACAAATATTGGGTCACCATCAAATATATAAACAAAGAAAGTTGGTGACCAAGTATTTGGGGTTGTTTGAGATTTCCAAGAGGATTGGACAAGTGGCATAATGATTGGATCTTCCATAGCGGTATAATGGGATGCATGATTTTCCATGTTTCACAACTTTGATAGATTCTCCCTAATCTATCTCATGTGATAAATGCTGATGATGTCTATCTTGAGGTTTATTCATCCTTTGAGGAGAATATGGTTCTTATTGTAGATCATATTGATAATATCTTGCAGGGACTAGTTGTGCATTTGGTTCATATTCTATGGTAGGATGAAAATGTTTTAGAAGAATCTTGGGAGAGAGAATTAAATTTGTGGGCCCAGTGTCCTAATTTATTATATTGGGAAATGCTACGATAATCATAACGAGTGGCTCAAGAACAAGACATCATAAGGTATTGAGGATATAATATCATAGATTCATCATAAAATATATGATTTATGTTTCAGTTTAATTCCTATATTTTGGGTAAATAAGTTTTATCCCATGTTCATGAGAAGGCTCGGGGCTATTTAGGGTGTTTGAGGAAAGAAGGAGGATAAAAAATATGCTTTCTTGCCATGTTTCATGGTTTGTACGAGATTGGTGAAAAATATGCAGATGTCCCAGGAAACCATGCAAGGGGTGATCTTTAGACTATGGCATGAAGTTGGTTTGTGCACTGTTTAGAAAAGCATACGGGAAAACTGTGTAGCCCGGTAATGTTTTAATCACTCACAAGAATTCCACCACTAGATTTTTATGTCTATCATGATATTTTCCTTCTATCCCACCTAAAACCCTTGATCCAAGCTTGTAAGACCCAACCATCCAAAGGGTGGTTCTGCTCTTATCCTAGGCCATTTATAGCACCATTTTTTGTGGATCGACGCCCCAAGTGAGTCTAATATTCTCTTTGTTCATTTTTCTAGATTACTTTATGTTTTCCTCTCCCATATCCATCTTAAGATCTAAAAACCCCTTTTTCATTGAGATCTAGGTCAAGGATTTGATATTGGGTTTGAATTAGGATATAAGGCATCATTTTAGAGTGTTCCTATGAACAAATTCAAGGTAAGTGGTCTAAAAGTTATATACCATAGTTTAGTTGAAGATTTTTTCATGTGAAACTTTTTTCTTCATCACTTTTTATTGTGATTTTGACCCCATATGTAGGGTTTGGAATAATGGGTGTCTAAATAATGAATAGAAAACATCATGAACCCCATGGGATACAACAATTATGATTTGAACCATTTGATATCATCCATGGGGCGTGCCAATATTTATCGGTCCATGAAATTTTCCATGTAAGTGCTCAATTAATGTGGGACCTAGTAGTGAAATTATGGAGTATGTTGATATTGTAATGGAATGTGAAATGATTAAATATTATTAATGATAGGAAACAAGTGAATTATTGAAAATTTATAGTGGGCTAGACATAGGGAAAATATTTGGGCTTAAATGGATAAGAAATATAAATGGGAAATGTCTTAATGGGTCAAGGAATTATTGGTAATTCCCATGATGATTTTTGGATTATGATTGTTGTATACATCAATTGTGTTGTTATTGGTATGGTTTGTGTGTAATTAATGAATTAATAAGTATGTTCACTTGGATTTGTGGTTGGTTAAAGGAATGAGGATCCTCCCATGTGTTGGGTTAGACTAATTCTCTAACCCCCCTGGGATATATGAGTTGGGGAGTAGGACTGATGCTTTATGCTGCCAATAGTTGTATTTGATAGAATTACATGGACTGAGGATGTAGTGACTGTGAGATTTATTGGTTTTAAAATATGTTATCTGTTATGAGGTAGGGAACATGAGTTGTCTCCATTTTTCTTGAGATGTTTTATTATGCCTTGTCTATAGAAAATAGGTTGAATGTGAATTAAGAAATGAAAATGGATTAAGTAATTAAAGTTGGAAACAGTGCTAGGAATGATTCTAGTGAACCATGTCATCTAATGGAATATGAATTGAACCTTATTTACTTGTTATTTATTTCATGCAATATTAAGTATCTATTAGACTGCATATTTTGAAGACACCATTGGTAGTGGCCTACTGTGTTGTACTCACACCCTGCTCGGGTATCTATTGGGTACCCAACAAGATTTCATGCTTGTAGCTCAAGACAAGGGAGACGAACCAATTCTAGGGAGTTGATTTGGATAAGATACTTTCATGGATGAGGTTCCAAACATTGATTCAGGGCCGTTTTATGATTCCATGTTTTTCATTATTTTGGGTTTTGTTCACTTGACATTGTAGCATGACATGAAATATCAAGTATTGGATGTGGTTTGCACCCATTTTGTGAAATGGTTATTTATGATTGATCATCTATTTACATATGTTCTTCTATGATTTATTCTTCTTATATGTTGTGTCTTACTCTATAAATAGGGTATAGTCTCCCCAGATGACAAATTTGACCCTTGGTGTTAGTCAGGAACCTCTGGATTATGGGGAGGCATGCTTGGGGTCAGGTGATGACCTGACTCGTGGAACCATTTAATAGATCCTAGGACATGGAATTTATAAATAAAATCTCATTAGGGTTTTCAATTTGAGTCTTATGGATTCAAATATTATTTCAATGATTGCAATTCACATGCCTCACTCTTCCAAGCTATCCATTGTAGTGGATCTACCTCCTCTGGTAGCACTGGAGCTGTCACACAATCCCCCTTCATGGATCTCTAATGTTTAGTAGACATTAGAATGTTCAAGTCCCCTCAGTTTTGACCCCCTTTGGATCTTTAGCATAAGTATATAAATGATTCTATCCTCAATAGAATATCAAATCTCCCCCTCCACACACTGATTTATAGTGGTTCATATGTGCTTATCTTGGGTGGGTTCAGAAGGTGGTGTCACGATGATCCCTTTTCTGATCTCCGCCATTGATGATTATTCAGCTATTCAAAGGTGGTATCCAGTTGCATGATTTGGGCCAGATAAGCCTCTCTGGGCTACAACCACGACCGATTGTCTAGGATCTAAAAGTTGAATAGGAAAAGGTACCTCATTGTCATAGACTCTTGGGAGGAACTCATTATGGAATGGGAATTTATCCCCCTCATAATTTAACATTGGCATGTCCACCTTTCCCAGTTGTAGATAGAGACCCACTAAGGCTTTGAATCCCTTATGGTAGTAGTTTGAGTTATTTCGTCCCACCTTCCACTTCCTTTCCCCAACTTATCCTTCCTTGACATGATTGGTTTCTCCCTCGGTGAATTTTTGTATGTTGAATCTTGTACTCAATTGTTCCAAGATGTTGTTCCTACATGGATTTGTGTGGATATTTATTTTTTTGTCACCTCCTCTATCTTAGTTCATCCCATGGGTTCAAGAATTGGCGGTAGAGAGGCATGGTCTCCTTATCACCTCAACACAACATTACTATTTCCAATTTTGTCTTATTGGTCATGATTTTTAATCCTGAAAAAATAATTTATCTCATTAGAATCCTTATCATTGAGAGAATAATGATGTTATAGTCCCCTCACCCTAATTGCTGGCCACGAGCTGAATTTTCGAGATCTAGTGCCTCTGCCTCTCAGTGACCTCCTTCCACCATTGGCCTCACCAAAGCCTCCCATACACTTTCTTGTCCACTACCTATTGTCTTTGCATATTCTTAATTATATCCTTTATCCAGGATATGATTGGACCTTCCCTACCCATGAAAATACATCATTGAATACCTATGAAGCATGGATCTTCCCTCTCCATCCTCCTTAACCCCTAACCACTTTGATCCAATCACCTACTGGACCAAAGGTAAAGAGATCCATTTTTCAATCCCACTATCCTTCAAACTCTGTGATCTAGGAGGCCCATTTTTCCCTACATCTTCACAAAAATATCTACAATATATTTTCTCATGTGGTAGATACTTTCTCTTCATAAATGGAGCCTTCCAACTCGGTGCCCCAGAGAGGTAGATTTTATTCAACACGCAGAGAAGAGTTGGAACACCATTCCTCTTTCTCAACACCATCTAGCTCAAATAATATTTTCACAACATCAATCTCATTGTAATTATACTTCCCTCCATGTGAGAAATTATGGAGGCCATCCAAACCTAGGAACACTTCCATACACACAACCATATGATGAGAACTTTGATCTTCTGTAATTCCCAAGGCCTAGGGACCTGAGCCAAATTGGACTTCCTCTCCAGTGAGGAATCCTAGAATTATTCTCATGTTGTGGTAGTGGTTGAACTGAAACATATACCATATAAAAATAGTGAATTCTCTAATAGGATTGGCCTAAGAAACTGATTATATAGTGAAACACTGAATCATAATATTGGGGTGTTTTAGAATTCTGATGTTGTGAAGGAGAAACATCAAAATTCACACCAACATCTTTCGGTGGTAGTGGAATATTAAACAGAGATTGTTTTCTCCATTGTTGATAGTAGTTGAAAATCCAAATTAAAAGATCAATATTGGATCCATATTATGTCCTTAAACCCATGGAATGAGGTTTGGGTAGTGGGAGGGGACTTCAACACTGTCATGGAGGTTGTAGAAGTGCGGGTAGAAAGTCCATCTTTACATAATGTCAGAATGGGTTTATCCTGTTTAATGGACCAATAGGGTCTTTTAGAAATTCGATACCTGGGGGATAGATACACCTGGTGTAATTACCAAAGGGGAATACACCTGAAATTTTGTAGGTCAGATTGGTGCTTTGGAAACCTACATGCTATTATTGATTACCCGAGCTCCCAAATTACTCACCTTATGCATTACATATTCAATCACTCCCCTCCTTTTGCCTAGATTTAGACTTGTTGTGATAGTGGTATGTGGTTCTTATTTTTTAATCGATTGACCCATAATCCATATTCTCTCCAATTAGTGCAGAAATCATGGAAGGCAGCTGTCTGTGTTGATTATTAGCCTAGTTTTCACAATGCACTAAGGTGTTCGAAGAAAGATATCATGTATTGGGATATATCCAGACCACAATCCCATTTGCGATTAATGGGTATTTAAATAGGAATTGACATAGATAAGAAAAGTTTTTTGTATGAGTAGGATGAGGATACCTTCTCTTACCTTGGCCTAAAAAAGAAGTAGTTAAATAAACTATTGTTAGAATAGTAGGTGTTCCTCCTAGAAGGAGCTCAGGTTACCTAGCTCAATGAGGCTGACCACAAGTCATCCTACATTCATGCATTCCAAATAGAAAAATTAAAAAACTAAAGCTCTAAACATGAGATGAAAGGATGGGTTGTATGCATATTATCCTGAAGAATTATATTTCATGGTAAACATTCATTTTAATTCATAATTATGTGATCCTAATCCAAACATGCATTGTTATTATCCTAAATGGATGTTCAATATGATTAACTTGATCTCAAACATGGTCTATGCTCAAGATAATAAGATGTCCAATAATTACCTAAATGAGATGGAGGTGTCGGAAAAAACAATGTTCTTAGTCAAGAGAGTGTTCCATGACCTGATGGTTTCCTAGGATCCTTCTACAATTGCTGATGGACCATCACTAAAAAGAAACTTGTTAGAACCATCCAAAATTTCTTCTGTGGTGGGCCACTCCCTAGGGTCGTTTTTCTATAAAAATGATACTCTTACCCAATGTGAAGGATGATTTTACAATAAATCATTTTCAACCTATATGTATGTCTACGATTTCCTATAAGATCCTAGTCCCTATCATTAGTAGGAAACTATTAAAATATTTTTCACTCTAGATATTTGATGAAAAATATTCCTTCATCCATGTCAGATCTATCCAGGGTGTAATTATTATCATCTAGGAGATGGTGGTTGAAATTAATATGATTGTTGTGGGTTCAAACCTAACTATTAGGTTTGATATGAATAAATCCATCAATTTTATGGAATGGGGATTCATCCTACGGGTTATGAAATGTATGGGCTTCTCTGGTTAGGTTACTGACATACTATTTAGATGTTATTGTTCACCTTGGTTCAACATCATTATCAAGGTTAGAAAATATTGGTTATTTGAATTTATCTATGGCCTTCAACAAGGATACCCTCTCTCTCCATCCTTTTCATCGTGGTCCAGGTTTCCCTTATCAAGCATGTAACTTCCAGTACTCACCAAGACTGAATCATTCCCTATGATTTTGGAGGATAGTTCATAGGGTGTCCTACTTGTTCTTTTCCATTGATTTGTTTTTTTAATGGATGAGAATTATATGTAAATTAATTCAATTATGTGATATAGGAATATAATAGGTGGATTTGTAATATTATAAATTGAGGTAAAATCCATGTTTTCATTTCCTTATCTTTCTCCAATAGGAGAAGATATTACATTCCAGCGATCCTAGGAATGAATTGGAAAAAAAAATTTCCTTTAGAATACCAAGGAGCCCCTATTTCTCCTAAATTGATTTATGTGATACATTTTGAAGGTATTTTCATCAAAATTTTATATAATATCAACAACTGGAAGATTCATTTTCAATCATTTGGATAGAGGATAACCCCTTTCAATTTTGTCATGTATTATATCCCCATGAATATTATTTTAGTGCTCATAGTTCCCCAAGAAACTCTCAAGGAAATTGACATAATTTTAAACTCTTTATGAAGGGATTCTTAAGGAGAAGGTATAAGTCACTAGGCCTCTAGGGCTAGACTCTCCAAGCCACTGATTCAAGATGAAATAAATTTGAGGGATGTGGGGGTGTCTATGAACTCTCTTCAAGTAAAGCCAGCATGGGGGTGATTTTGGGTTGGAATTTATGGATCAGGTTCATCCATGGAAAGTATGGATTTAGTGTGAATGATAAGAGGGTGGTTCCTTCCCCCTATGTAATTCCATGTGGGAGAATATCCTAGACCTTCAGTAGCACTCTAGATGGATTCTTAGAAGATGTGACATTAATTTATAGAATTGTAATTGGGTGGGAGATATCCTTTCTTTCCTAGATGTACTGACCCCAATTTAACTTTCAGGAAGGCCTATGAACACCCCTCCATCATACGATCCATTTTACCCGCACAATAAAACTAGTGTTCGATATCCTCATCAAGGAAAATACTTCAAATAAGTTCATTTTACAGGTTCCTATTCTATAATTTTATCAACTAAATCTTATATGAACCTGAAGTAGTCAGATATAATGAGAGATCCATGTGGTAAGGTTATCTTGTGAAATATTTTCCATGAAAAGTATAATTTCATAGTTTGGAGAGTGCGTAACTATTTTTTCCCATTAGATGCAGAGGATAAAAGGAATGGTGACCAGATCACCTCTAAATTCTACCACTATTTTTCCCCAAAAGAAGAATCTTCATTATATTTATTCTTCCCTAGTGACTGGGCTCACAACCTATGGAATTTGGTAGGATATTTTAGTAGTGTCCTTGGAGAAAACCACATCAACTAATGACATCTTTTAGGGATGGTTCATAGACCCATGCTGAGGTCCTATGAGGTAGTAGGCTCGGACCATTGTTCTGGCGGCTCACATCTGGTCCATTTGGAATGGTCTCAACTAGTCTCTCTATGACGGTCATGTCCATTGTTGTTTGTCTAGTTTTGAATAAAAAAATTACTTGATTCTAAAATTAGGTACCTTAAAAAAGTTATAAAAAGGCACCCTCCCTTAGATGCATTCTTCATGGAGGTTTATCCCTGGAGGCGACTAGGGTGGAATATCATGGGATCTAGGTGTGATGGTCACATCCCATGTAGGAGTTCAAATTGAACACTGATGTTGCTTTTTATCATTAGATTATTTTAAGAGGATGCTTGTTGTTTAATTCCTATGGCTTAGTTATCAATTATATTATTGCATCTTATGTGCCGGGGGATTCCTTGAAGTCGGAAGCTTCAACGATGCTCTATGGCCTCGAATTATGTCACTCCTAGAAATACCCCTTGAATCTGTGGAAATAGTTTCAAAGATCGTATGGAGATCTATAACATATTACTCTACCACTTCATCATAGATCAATCATTTGATATGTAGGTGCAAGTCCCTTATCTCCAATGGTATGAATCACCTCCACAATTGGCATGAAGGTAACTGAGTTACTAGTTTTGTAGCTTCCAAAGCATCACCAAATTCCATCCTCAAGGAATTTATCACACATAGGTCCCTCCATATGGGTAGCACTAATTTTTTATTTGGTCATTCTTTTGGGTTACATTCTTAGAGACCGTCCTAAAGGGCTGGTCTCCCCCTCCCCATCCCTTATTTGTCTCTTTTACCCTGATATTGGAATAAAAAAATTCTATATATAATATCTCACTATATTGAGAGTAATAGAGTGATTATTTAATCATGGGTGAATAATATTTTAATGAAGAAAAAGAAGAAATTGTAGAGAAACAATTAGTTAAAAATTATACCCCACCTTCAGATGATCTCTTCTGATTAACACCTTAACACCTATAAGGAGGGTGTTCTACCTAAAATATGAAATCAAGAATCTGAGTGGGGGGAGAAGGGGTACTAGGAAGGTTATGTTAGAAGATATTGGTTAGACCAAAGAGGTAATTAATTTTGATGAAAGGGAAGAATTAGTTCCCTTTTATAGAGAGAGGATGGGCACTCTTGGAATTATTCAAATTATTAAATTATTAAAAATGAAATTTATCTTAAAAATGCCTCCAAACTAATTTATTTCTAATATAGGAGGATTATGGGTATAAATACCTTCATCCAATGAATATAAGATAATTTTTTACTTTTTTAACACTTATCATTTATCTTTAAAAATTATTTATCCTTTTTATCTCTTATAGTGATATCATGTAATTTATTATTTGTGGGTTAATATAATTACAATAAAATGAAAAAAGACAAATAAATGAGTCATTCATGTCATTTGGAGACATATCCTAGTCAGTTGGAAGAATTATATATTTTTATAAATTTTATATAATTTAATAAAATATCATTCATTTTGAAATATCATTAATTTCAATTTTGATCTATTCATTATGTGAATTTTTAAAAATATCACAGAAACCTGATATATTCCCAAAAACTCTTATTTAATATCACTAACATGTCAAATTAATCAATAAAATTAGTGGATGATGTTAATTATATATATATTTATATTTATTTTAATATTTTTGATATCATTTATTGGATTCCTCCATTAATTAAACTGTTACTGCATCATCACTGTTTCACCATTTAGGGTAATTATATTAATAATAAAGATTATAAATATATTACCTTGATGTACATAAATTTTTTTATTACTAAATACTATTTATGTTAAATTATATATCCCATTAGTAAAAATATTTCTCTTGATAAAAAAATCATATGAAAACATTGACATTTTATTGAATAAAATAGTATGAATGTATTAAATTCAAGAAATTGGATCAAAGAGAACAAAAATTACCCCCAATGATGATATAGGTAAAAATAAATCATCAAATAAAACTAGTACATGGTTTATGGTAATTTTCTAATTTTATAATATTATGTTTACCCTTAATTACCTAATATTACTTTAATTGTAGTAATATAAATTACCATAGTAAACTATTTATAGTTTTTCCAAAAATAAAATGGGCCTAAATACTAAATTTTGACATATGATTCAAATTAGTGTATTTTAAACACAAAACACATAATTATCTAGAATTTTATTAAAAATAATCCTATTGACAGAATGAGAAAATAGGGTTTTAAGGTAAAAACATTCAAAATATTTAAATATTTTTATATCCAAATTCAATGTCAAATTGATTAAAATGAACTAAATTGGATTAAATGGTAAAATATGATCTAATTAAAATTTAAAACCACAAAAATATATAATTTTTCACTATTAATAAATTTCATGAATTTTTTTAATGAAAATTCCATATTGTTTTTACAATATACAAAAAAAATTATACATATCAGAAAAATATCAACAATTCACCAAATGTAGATTTTTATATTATGATTTAAAATAAGTATTTTTTTCAATTTACATTTATAAAATTGTTCAATACTATCTTTAAAACAAGTGTTCCATCAAAACGTGACAAAACATCCTTTTTAAAAAAATAATTATTTAATGCATAAAATTAGATTTCTTCTTATATAATGTCTATAAAACACATAGATTAATTTTAAATATTATATTGAATGTATTGAATTTTTATTTCATTAATATAATCCAACATGAGTGGGTGGTTTATTTATTGGTATAAAATACACTTGTTCACATTTAAATACTTTTTAGAAGAATATTTATTTTTAAGTTAAATATGTATTTCATTAATTGATAATTAATTAGTAAAATTATTACATATAAATGTGTGAAAATAATTTTAATTAACCAAATAATCATGATCAGACCTGCTATTCTAATGACTAATTTATAATTGTAACATTTAAATAATAATATCGAGTTGTTCATTTAAGATCGATGTGTTATATTATGTATGATATAAAACATAATGTTTACTTTTAAAAAACATGATGTTATATTCTCCCCCACCACCCCTACTAATTTTTTTCCTCAAAATTCAATCATGAGATAAAAAACTATTGGTTTGACTTTTCAAAAGACCTTTGTTTGAAACCCCCATTAAAAAATGGTTGAATACAACTTCTACTTCAAAATAATTAAAGGGAAGTATTAAGGTCACCAGAGATAAACAAATACAAGAGTTACGTGTTTGGAAACATGGAAATGGTAGAATAAATCTAACTATCATGTTTTGATAGAGAGAGATAAAGAACCTAGTCATGAGAAAGTTAACTGTCAAAAAACCTTAAATTTTTTATGGGTTAAAAGGTTATTTATTTCACAGTAACCAAAGTAAATGGTTAAATTTTTTTTGTTTCAATATTCATTTTATAGATCTCTAGAATTATTTTACAACCTATAAAAATATCACACAGAAATATACTGGCTTGAAAATTATAGTATCATCCTTAAATCAATTTCAAACAAAAAATCATCTTTTTGTCTAAATTATGAGTTTTCAAGACAAATATTTCACACATGAAGCACTAGAATCAGCTTCTATAGATCAAAAAATCCAAAAAACTAAAAATACCTATTCCTCTCATATTTAAATACTATCCAAAAAAAATGGTAATGATAAAATAGGATAATTCTCCCAAAATAATAATCCACTATATGATGAAAACTACATTAACCATGAAAATTCAAAAGTAATACGAAATATTACACATAGACTATTTTATAAGAAAATGTCCTTAATATTCTTCAGAATAATCCAAACTAAGAGTGAATTCCAAAAACTAGATGTATTTTAGCACATATTCTCCCATGATATATTATCATTATTATAAACAAATAATTTCATTTGCTCAAGATGGCTCATCACAAAAAGTAATTTCCCTAAATAACATAATGCTCATGATATGTTAATCATATACATAAACAACCAAAATCAAAATAATATAATTTTATTCAATAAAAGAATATATATCCTTTATTTCCCTAATAAAATCCCACAACATTTTATTTACCTTAACGTTTAAAATCTCTCAAAATACAAAACATCTTCTCAGATAACATTAATCACATGATCACCAAATCATTTTCCAATTCCAAAGATAAATATAAGATAACCATATGTTCCCAATGTCCACCTATTGTTCATCCATAATCATGTTTAATGAAAAATAAAAAATCATAGTGACCCGAAATTCATGTAGGCCGGTCGTAGGAGATACACCCTTATCACCCTTCGATTATGGGGTCAATCCCCATGGACTTTATGGATCTGATGGGTTTTCACCCATCCAATGAGTTTTCCTTATTCATTTATAAAACTCAAATTTTTTTTAAAATAATGTAAATGTTATTAGAATCATCAAAAGTAACCCTATTATCCTTTATCATCAATAATTAGTTCATAACATTCATTTTCATCCAAAAATATAATATCCCATAATTACTTAAAAAAAGATTTCCTCTAAATATATCATTAACCACAAAAATAATTTCATAACATAAATCCCAAAATAGGGTTTCTAATAAATTTAACATGTGATAAACCTTATCATTATAAACCCATGATGATATCCCCAACTCTTAAGAAAACATAAAATTCATTAATGTTGACTAAACCCATATATCATACAAATTGTAAGGTCCCAGACGAAAAGATAACCTATTTTTGATATTTTTAAACTATAAATCACTTTTTCTCACAAATATATTTTAGGTTTAGTGTTTTAAATAATTAAGACATACTCATAAATATTTAACCCATGAAATACATGCGGACACATATACTTAGTAAAAGAAATTCCACCAAAGCATACTAATTTAAAAAAACGTGGTTTATTTTCTTGAATCAAATATGATACCTTCATTGTGACATGTTATTTGTCATTATAAATCTTTAAGCCCTATGAAAAACAATTTAAAACATAGGCTGAAAACCAAAATCTCAGTAGTGAACATAAAGAATGAAAATCAGTAGTCCAGTGAAGACATGAAAACCGATTAATATCCATTTCATAATAACTCATTAGAAAAAATAATACAATCACATAGGTGACTTGGAAAATCATTACAATATCACTTATACAATAACCCTTACATATGTAATAACCATATGGTTAAATTACATATCCATATTACCCAATGCATTGTAGTGTTATAATGAGTCTCACCCTTTGTATAAATAGTATTGTGTTCACCCATTTTTTCAGGATCTATAATAGGGACAAACCCTTCAAATATAATGTACAAGGAATAAATCATGAGTAAAACCCTTGAAAACCCTTTTAAACACATGTGAAAAAAACTTTAGGATATGAAAATACCCCTTTACTAAAAAATAACATTTTAAATATAAAAAGCTAGCAAATTATATGGATACCATTTCCATGTAAAAGAAAAATGAAAACATATAAAAACAATTGTAGCAATAAAGCATCCTAAATAAATGAGAGACTGACCATTCCATATAACATAAAAAGTTCCCCTTTACATTTTTAAAAGGAATTGAACATCGTGTTTAAAAATATGGTTGTTAAAATAATGATCCTTAAAAAGATTCCATTGTGTTTTTTAAACAAATTAAAAAGATTATATTTTAAGAAATTCATGTACCTATAAATATATTCATGAAAACAATTTTGAAGGGATGGACATGAAATATAAATTTTTTAAGATTATATCTTTAAAGCCTTTAAAACATGGTATTTTGTTAAAAAGTCCCATACCATGAGTCTAACTCTTTATATATGATCATTATATTATAGAATATTAGACTTATGTTAATTATTTACTTTATTTATAACCTTTTTAAAGTTTATTTTTATTTTTATATAACTTATTACCAATTTATTACCATTACATAATTATCTAATTTAATTTCGTATGTTAAGGTGATATTTAGTACTTATGTTGAAAATGAATTTGTTATAATATCAATAGTCATGGTGGTCATTAGTCCATCATCTCTAGAATAATATTAATGGAATAATATTAAATTTTATACTTCCATTATAATTTTATTTCCAACCAATATATATGGCTATGAAAAATTAACTACATTATAATCATGGAGATGATAGGCCATGTCATGACCCATCCACTAGGGCATGTGCTGTGAAAACCCCAAGCCCACCTCCTAGTGGCCAGAAGATGGTGACTAGAACTGAAGGCATCAACCTACAAGTGGGAGGCATTTTCTTACGTATTTTTATGCACACGCACACACCCAAACACATCACAACACACTAAAAAGGAGAACCAAGTACCACTAAAACAAAGTTGAGTGAATTTACAACTTAAAGTAAGTGGGCCAAAATAGAAAGCCCAAAATAATCTAAAAAAATAAAGTAAAAAAGGAAGCTCGGATGACCATCTATAGTAAACCCCATCTGATCATGTGAGTAGTGAAGCTACAAGATTCCGAATTAGTATTTCCTATCCTCTAGGTCCTATTGGGCCCCTCCTAGTCCTAGGCCACCAAATCCACAGTTGAATCATCAGTCAGTTCCCTCTCCCAGAGCACCCCTGTCAAAACGTCGGTCATCTTCACCAGAAACAACACATGTGGGAGAATCCCATGCATGGGTGAGTAACCTATACACCATAAGGACCCCAAATTAAAAATGTAATACTACAAATCAATTCCTCATAGTGAACCATGAAACCCAAGACAACTCACACCAGGTAAATTTTAGGGTAGTAACAGTAGCATTGTCAGTTACAAACGTCAAACTCCTCGGCCGCTGGGGGAATAATCCTATATAGAGTATGATGGGAATGCCAGGTCACACATAGAATCTTCCCACTAACCTTGAACTGTTGTGGTACTCCTCCCTAAATAGTATCATGGGTATGCTGGGTCACACAGAGATGCTCCCCACCATGGGCCTGCCTAGTCACACTGAGCCGCTTCCCTCCTGGGCCGAACTAAGGTACTCCTCCTGTCGAGTACCATGGGTCTTCCAGGTCAAACAGAGCTACTCCCCACCATGGTCTAGATGGGTCACACAGAGCCGCTTCCCACGGGTCTATCCTTGAGGAGCCTTCTGGTCTCAGCCAACAACATGGTTCCATAAATAGTGCACTTGGGAAAACCAAAACACAATCCATTAGTCTCTTTTAGGCATCCAAGATTGTCACCAAAAATCATTTCTAATTATCTAAATCTTTGAGAGGGTCCCAACGAAACAAACTAATTTTCAATCGGACATGCGGATTGCAAGATATGAGAGTTGTAGTAACCAGGGGACCAGTTGTGATGGGGCTCGGTCCGACTCGGTCAGACCAACCCGACCAAACTGTCTCAGTAATTAAAAAAACCTCGGTTTATTATGATAGAAATTACTAGAGCTGGTGTGGGTCAAGGTCATTCTGGTCCGGCATGGTGAGTGGGACATGCCCAATAGGCCTCACTGGACCTTGCCATATTGGCCAAGGGTCCAGCCTACCGTGTCACCCGGTGAACCGACCTAGTCTGGTCCAGCCCGAAGAGGAGGCGGTTCTGGCCCGATGGGATCTGGTCCGGACCACTAGGGTGGAGATTGACCCGATGGGTAATGGGACCAGCCCAACCCAGTGAGCTGTAGGTTTGGCCCGCAGTGTGGGTGCGGCCCGCAAAGTAGGTCTAGCCCACTGGGGGTTCTCTCCCCATCTGGTCCGTAAGAGGCGGACCGGTCTGCCTCATTGGAAATGACCATGAGTCATGTCTAGGCCCTTCCATCGCCTCGTAGGTTGTCACAGGGTGCCTCCTCCCCCACGTTCAAGAGACCGCAGTCTGTTGTGTGGGACTCAGATCAATGTCATGTTCGCTACCCTCCGACATGGTCAAGCAACCGCGTTCGCTGCCTCCAGCTACCGGCTCGACCGATCGCTTCTCCTACTACGCCGCAGCTTGGTATGGCCCTGACCACTCATCTGGCGCACCATCATGGCAGGCCGTCTCCCTCCTGTTAAAGCCACTACAAGACACTACTGGCAGTCAGAGGTGCCACCACTGGCTCCTGTGCATTGGTGGATTCTTCTGCGGACCATCGGGTCCCCACCTGTGGTCCGTTCTTCGTGCCGCTTATGCCAGCATTTTACCCGGATCTCCCCCCCCCCACCGAGATGGTCTCAAAACTGCCTTTCCATCTATTATAATGTTTTTCCACAAATAATGCCAATGGCCGAGGGGATTAGGCCTTGTTCATATCGGCCCGAGCCATCCGCGTTAGAAGTTTAAAAAAACAAGTTAGGTATTAGGATTTTAATTTGAATAAAAAAATAATTAAGTCTTGGATAAAGAAACACCAATGAAGTCGCCTTCCCATAAGAACATATTGTATGAGGATTAAGCTATTCATGGGTTAATCCTCATTCGTCTTTTATACATGGATGGGGAAGAACAACGAGTCAAAAACCCATACCCCTTTGACATTTCTTTTTGCATGTTCATCCTCAATGGGTTAAGACGATAGTGTTACTTCTCAGCTCTAATCTTCGAAAGTCATGATGATGAAGATGAAGTTCCACTGGCGTTCATCAATCTTTTCTGGGGCAGAAGTCAGTCATAGATTCTCTATAGAGTCCTCCTATTTCATTAATACATATTTTTCGGCATGTTGAATTATAAATAGGAGCACATTGCAGTGTTCCCATTATGAAGAGACATCGCGTTGTTAAATGGTTTTATTTAAGAGATATCATCGTTGTTACACGTAATTAAAGTGTCTTTATGTTGTGAGTTTAACGAGCCATTAATGACCTTCGTTTCTATGCATTGTCTCTGCCCTATCACTGCCCCACAACACTTCCGTCCTCCAATCCAATGTGGAATGAAAATAAAATAATTCATTTAAATTATTTTATTATTTGTCTCAAATTTTATGAAAAATAACTTCTCTACTCCGCCCTTAACAGCCAATGTTATGTCATTTCTAGACGAATCCCAACATTCTGAATTCAATGGTTCCCTCATTTTTTTTATCTTAGTTCTAGTCTAATAGATTGAAAATCCCACTCACACATTTAATGAACATGACATAAAAAAGTTCAAAATTTTGTTCTATGCTCTCTGGACCTTGGAATTTCATGCATTCAAATTTTTTGGTCTTGAAATAATTCCTTATAAAAAAATAAATAGAAAATTTGAGATGTTATATTCTCCCAACATTAGGGATTTATGTCCCTAAATACCAAAACAACAAACAAAAAAGGATGGGGGTACTGAGCCAGAATTTGAGCCTCCTGCTCCCTTGTGCTCTCCTGGAGATTCTTATGCTTCCATTGGACGTGAACAAGAGGAATCGAGTATCTGTATAGGACCCTCTCCTATCGATCCTCTATCTCCACTAGGAACTCTACAAACATCACCCCATAATCAATGTCCATCTCACCCCATTCAATGACTTGTGATGGATCAAGAACATACCTCCTTAGTTGTGACACATGGAATACATCATGTTTTGGGTGCATTAGTGGGGGAAGAGATAGGTGGTACACCACCTCACTAACTCTACTCAAGATATGAAAAGGACCAATGAACCTCAGAGATAGTATACTGACCTAACCAAATCTCTTTAATCCTCATTGGGGTGAGACCAAAATTAACACATGACCTTCCTCTTTGAACTCCAAGGGCCTCCTTCTCCAGTCGGCATAAGACTTCTTCCTACTCTGTGAAGTACTCATCCGATCCTAGATGATCTACACCTTCTCGGTGGTATCCTGTACCATCTTTGGACCCATGAGTTCTGATTCCCCTTGGTCTGTCCAACATATGGATGATCTTTTAGGCCGACCATACAAATCCAAAAATGGTGGCCTGCCAAGGGTTGAGTGGTAGCTATTGTTATATGAAAACTCCACTAGTGGCTGGTGGTCTTGCAACTATGTCCAAATTCAATGATTCAAGATAGAATCATGTCCAACATGGTCTATATGGTCCTCTCTATCTGACTATCCCACTGGTGATGAAAATATATGGTCAAATGTATTTGTGTCCCAATGCCTCATGTAATCCATTCTACAACTAGGATGTAAAGAGAGCATCGTGATCTAAGGCGATTGTCGATGGAACCTCATGAAGCCATGATATCTCTTGGACATATAGGCATCCCAAGTCCTCTATCATTCCCTGCTCCTCAATAGGTAGGAAGTTAGCCAAGTTGGGGAGTCAATCAATGATCACCCAAATATAGTCATGAACTCTAGACATATATGGTAACTCCATCCCGAAGTCCATCTAGATATCATCCCATTTCCACTCTGGTACATCGAGTGTATGAGTCATGCCAGCCAGAACCTGGTAATCGGCCTTCACATGAAAATAAGTGAGGCATCGTGAAATGAAATCGGCCACTGATTTCATCATCCCCGGCATCCAGTACTGACTCTGGAGGTCTAGGTACACATTTTACACTCTAATATGTACTCTAATAGGTAATGTATGGAACTCTAGCAATACCTCCTCCTGTAACACCACTAGTACCAAGGTGCTCCCTCAGAAAAGGATGTCGAGAACCCCACCAGTCAAAAAAATACATCAGGATCTCATCTTTAGTGTATCTGAGAACTTTGGGACTCACATTAATCGTCCCCTAGATATGACTCCCGGATTCACTGCACGTGTGGGGGAGTAACAACCATCGACTGGAGGTAAATAGCTTCACCATCCTCTAGGAGTTATATCTGCATCATGGCTAACTACTCTATCGCCTCACTCAGCAGCTCCAACCTGATCATATTGATAATAGTGTCTACCACAACGTTCCCCTTTCCAAGATTATATACTATCTCAAAATCATAGTCTTGGAGGAACTATTGCCTTCACCACTCTCTCATGTTTAGGTGATTCTGGGATAATATATACATGAGACTCTTGTGGTCGTGGTAAATAGTGAACAACTAACACATCAAGTAGTGTCATCATGTATTCATGGAAAAGACCACTACTATTAAATACTAGTTGGGGGTCGCATAGTTATGGCCATTCTGCCTCAAATATCGTGAGCTGTAGGTAGTCACCACTCACTCCAGCATTAGTTCACAACCATGTCTGGTCCCTAATGCATTGCAGAAATCTACATACCTCATGCCCACCTCAGGTAGTCTCAATATGGAGGAACTTTTGAGTCTCTGCCACATCTCCTGGAAACCCTACTGTAATTTCTCCATCTATGAGAATGGCTATACCTCCCATGTCATGGCTGAAAAGAGTGCTTCTACTCTAGAGATTTTGGGCACGAACCTCTGATTGTAACCAGCCAGCCTAATAATGTCCACACCAAAGTCACACTCCTGGGAAGTTCCCAAGGAATCCCCACATCATTATTTACCCGATCTACTACAACTCCATCCTCTGAGATGGCATGTCCTAGAAATATGGCTTCATGTATGCAGAACTGATACTTCAAGATCAAACCATAAATTTGGTGCTATCGAAGTTTATCCGGGACTATATGCATTTTTTAGCAGGCTTCTCCTTCGATGTTGAATACACCAAGATGTCATCAATGAAGACCATGATAAACTGGTCAAGGTAGGGCTAGAAGATCATGTTCATGAGGCCAATGAACATTGTTGGGGAGTTTTTCATGCCGAAAGGAATCACCAAGAACTCATAGTGGCCGTAACGACACTTGAAGTATGTATTTAATACTTCTTCGTCCCATACTTGAAGCTAGTTGTAGCCTGATCTGAGGTCTATCTTTGAGAACAACTTTACCCCCTTTCAACTGGTCGAAGAGATCTTCAATTCTTGGAAGTGGGTAATTTTTCTTCACAGTCACCTGGTTCAGTCACCGGAAGACCACATCAAACCTCAAACCCCCATCTTCCTTCTTGGAAAAAAATGGGGCTTCCCATGGTGAAACAGTAGGTCTTACGAACCCCTTATCTGGCATTTCCTTCAGATGTACCCTTAGATAACAAAGCTCTACAGGAACCATTCAATATTCTAGTGTGGATATCAGTTCTTGTTTAGGGTATAGGTCAATATAGAAGTATACATCTCTATGAGGTGGTAGTCCTGGATCCTCATCATGAAAAACATCCTCATACTCATCCACCACAACAGGAAAACATGGACTCCTCTCCTCCACTACACTAAGGGTGAGGCTAGCCAATTGGTGAGTGATAGGCTGCACCCTCCTTAGAGAGAGTTTCTCCTGCTTTGCAATGGTTTCCTATTTTCTGGGGAAGGAAAAACCGGTCCCATCTGTACAGACACACCGCACCGTATGCCTAGTACACTCGATCTGAGCATGGATTATTGATAACTAGTCTATACACAAGATGACATTGTTAGTTCTCGACACTACTACAAGGAGATCCTAGTTTAAACTCTCACCTCCTAGAGTAAGATCACACTGTCGGTACATGTGTATAATTATTTAATCATCTCATATAGGAGTCTCTATCCATAAAGATCGAGCCAACATCTCCACCAAAATCTCTGACCACCATATGAGATCCTTGGAAATGAAGGAGTGATGTGAACCTATGTCTATATGTAATTTAGCTACGGTGGATATGACACAGATCGTACCTCAGATCATCTCTGGAGTGTTGTGGTTATAGGCCTCTTCTTCCAAGAGCTGAGATCTCCCATATCCACCTGTTCCCCGAAGTCGGGGTGGACCACCTGGGGTTGGTGGCAAAAACATCTCAAACCATCACCTACTGCATGCCGCTCATCCAGTTCCCATGCCACATCTGCCACCATGAGGAACTCCAAGCTCGAACTGCTGCCACTGTCTTAGTGGCCCCTCGACCATTTATCAGTCACCTATATGGAATTTCAGAAAGTCACATGCCATGTGACCCTACCTTCCACACATGTATCACTTCTCGTCTCCCTGCCAACTCCCTCTAGACTGGGAGCCCCTCACCATCGTCCCTGAGTCCTAGGGTTGTCCTCTTAATGACCTGGATCTCTTGGGCCCATGCGTTTGTTATATAATGCCTACCAAATACTCTACCGCCTGGGGTCTACTGGTTTCTCTAGCTGTTGGCACCTTATTTGCCAAGAGTCTCTCCACTAGAAGGGATCGATCCAGCACCCCGGCATTGGTAGGGATGTTGAGAGACAACTCTGATGCCCTGATCTTCATCCCGAGTCCCTACTCAAAGAATAGATCCCTGAAAAAAATGGTCTCACACCATTTTTATGGAGTAGTAATAAATCTCTGTTATCCACTTTAAGTACTCAACCACCATCTAGCTATCCTGTTATAGGTGAGATCACCATCTGTTTGGGCGTTTTCATGAGTCTGGATAATCAAACTTTATCATATCCCTATTGATCTCTATATAAGGATCACAGATAAGATCACCATCTGTTTGGGCGTTTTCCTCACTAAGTGGATGACCCTTGCCAAAGCCTCCAGCCAGTCCTCATCAACCTGAGGATATATATCTCCCTTGAACCTGGAAGGTCTCTGCCTCTGAAACACATATATGGAACTGATCCTACAAATGTCCCCTGCTCGAACCACTAACAGTAGATGCTGACCATCATATGGTGGTAGAACTAGTGCACCACCTGGTGGGTGGTCCCTAAACAGATTCCTCCTCACTAGGCAGGCTATCCTCACAACCACGTATTGGTATCCTAGCGGGTCGTCCATGTGGAGGCATCCTGAGATAAATCAAGATTTACCACAGTTAGAATGTTATACCTGTTGAGATCACTCTTATTCAGAAATATGGAGACACTTATTCAACCAGTTTTTTCATGTATTTAGCAGAAAATAGAATTCAAGGTCTCGGTGTATGGATACATCTGTCGCCGCAACAACACTAGACTCCCTGAATCTGAATGTAAAACTCCCAACATTTAACAAAATTTCCTCAAAACAAAACTATAGACTCCCAGTATTTTAGGGGTAACTGACCTCCCTCTGGTAAAACATTTTCTAGACCTGTCCCATGGGTCCTATGATCTGACTACCACAAGCCCACCTCTCAAAGGCCAAGGGCTGGAAACTAGTGTTTATGGCATCAACCTGCATGTGGGAGGCATTTTCCTATGTACTTGTACACACACACACCAAACCACATCCCAACACACTAAAAATTGTAATAAGTACCACTAAAAAATGATGAGTGCATGTACAACAGAATGTAAGTGGGCGAGAATACAAACCCAACAAGGAACTGAAAATATAAAGTAATAAACAAAAACTCTGATGGACATCTGTAGTAAACCCCACATGATAATAAGGGTAGTGAAGCTACTGGAAGCCTAAGTTGTATGTTTTGTCTGCTCGGTCCTACTGGGCCCCGCCTGGTCCTAGGCCACCAATTCCACTGTTTAATCGTTCGTCAGTCCTGTCTCCCTGAGCACCCCTGTCAAAATGTCGATCGTCTACACCAGACACAACACGTGCGGGTGAAACCCATGTAGGGGTGATTAACATAGTACTCAGTAGGGATCCCAAAAAAATTGAAATACCACATAGTAATTTCTCAGATTAAAGTATGAAACCCTAGACATCTCACACTAGATATATTCCAGGGTAGTAATAGTATCATCCTCAGTCACAAACATTAAACTCCTTATCCACTGGAGGAATCCTCCTATATCAAGTACATTGGGCCTACCAGGTCACATATAGAAGCTTCCCACTATCCTTGGACATCAATGGTACTCATCCCTGATTAGTACTATGGGTATGATGGGTCACACAGAGCCGCTCTGCACTGTGGACCAGCTGGGTCACACAGAGCCGCTTTCCACCTTAGCCGAACTGAGGTACTCCTACTATCATGTAACTTGGGTCTGCCAGGTCAAACCGAGCCACTCCCCATCGTGGTCGAACTGGATCACACAGATCCGCTTCCCACTGGGCTATCCTTGAGCAGTCTTCAGGTTTCAGCCTATCATAAGATTCCATACGTAGCACACTTTGGAGAACCATTACTCAAGCCATTTTTTCACTTCCTAGCATACATTAATGTCACTAAAAATCATACTGAAAGATCTACCTCCTCAATAGGTTCCCAACACCATAAAGGACCGGTCATTTGGATGCACAGTTTGTAAGATAAAGGCCTTTTAGTAACTGGGGGACTGGTTGCGATGGGGCCCATACCAACTAGGTCAGACGGACCCAACCAACCTGTTTAAGGGTTCCACATACCCTAGCTCATTCTCACCAACTAGACCTGACCTAGTGTGGGTCTGGCTAGATCTTGTCTGGCCTGGCCAGTAGGTCAGGCCCAATAGGCCTTGTTGGACCCATCCCGGTTGGTCTAGGGTCCAGCCTGCCGAATTTCCCGGCAACCCAGCATAGTCCATCCTAACTCCCTGGTGTGGGTATGACCCGCTATGTTCAGGTGATTCTTTCCAGCACGGTCCAGCCCATTGGGCTCGAGTTTGATAATTGGGCAGCGGGACCAGCCTGGCCCGGGGAGCCGCAGGTCCGGCCAACTGGGGGTTCGTGCCCCGTCCTGTCTGAAAGAGGCCGACCATTCCGCCTCACTGGACATAGATAAGAACCACATCCATGCCCCAGTATTATCTTCTAAGTCTCCACGGTGTTCCTCCTTCACCGTAGTCAAGCGATTGCGGCCTGTCATGCAGGACACATCGGTTTCCCTTCGACGCGGTCAAGCGACCGTGTCTGCTGCCTCCAGCTACCGACTCAGTCGATATCTTCTCCAACTGCATCGCGGACTACTCCATCCATGGATTCTTGTATGAAACTCCATCGTGGCGCGCAACCTGACACCCTCAATCGCCGTTGTGGGCCGCCGCTTGTGCCAACACTCTAATAGATTCTTCAGCAGACCACCAGGTCTACACTAGTGGTCTGTTTTTTCGTGTTGCTTACTCTTGTGTTTTTCGAGGATTGTCCTCTCCACCGCAATAATCTCAAAACTACATTTCCTTTTATTAGATAGTTTTGGCCATGATGAGAACTAGTGGCAGAGGGGCTCATTCCTAGTTCATGTCAGCCCAACCCCTCTTCATTTAAGTTTATAAAACAAGAGAGGTTTTAGGATTTTATTTTCAACAACAATGATAATTAAATCTAGTTACATGTAAAATAATGATTTCTATCCTTTCATAGAATACAACTATTTAATTTTCCTTAAGACTCATCCTTGTAGATTCATTCTCCATTTTTATCTCATCAAATGGGGAAAATATTTATTGAAAAATATTATCCTAAACTCTTCCCACTCCAGAACCAATCTATCATATTTTCTTTATGTTCGTAATTAGTTCCCACTACTGATCACCATGACAAGATGTATTTATATATCTATAAAAACTAGAGTATATAAAATATATTTTCAATAAAGTAAATCCAATTTTCATCAATTTATGGGTCAACAGATCCACAAAAGCACAAAATTCATTGAAACATGAAGTACTCAACAATTGGGTGTCCCTTGTGGTTAATCTAAATAATATATATGATTTAGTTTACTGTTCATAACATATATAGTCATTTCATCATCCCTATGAAGTTTTCAATTCCATCATCCATCATGTCTGGATGGTCTCCAGTTCATCATTTTTTCACTCTACATTTACATAGTTCTGCCTATTTCGCACAATTGTTCTAGATGAAGTAAAGAATAGTGATAAGCGCATTAATTTTAGGGAGTATATAATTAGAAATTGATTTTATGTCATATTTGTTTTCCATAAAGACTTTATCCATTAATCTCCAATAATAAAAATTACATTTTCTATATATATTTTATAATGTTTCCTAAAAATTAAATGATTAACCAAACATATTAAATAGAAGTTTAAAACTAGGACTATAGTAAGGACCTCGGTCATGAACCGGGTGATGATGGATTCAAATAAAAATTCACCCTTTTAGGGTTATTAACCCTAGGTGTAACTGTCATAGAGCAGGATCGACATGTAGTATCTATATAGGGATTCCACTCCTGGAAAGCCACTCACTTAATACTTATCTAAAATTACATGGTGTCTTTTATTTTTAGTTTTCCATAGGGTTCTTTAAAATATTTTCTAGTTCCAATTTCCATGAATATATAAACCTTAAATTGAAAACAACATTGGAATCCCACCTTTTTAATACATAAAAAATTCCTTATAAATTAAAAATTTAAAAAATACAGAGAATAATTTTAAGATTAGGGTTTTTAAGATTCATATCATAATACGTAGAATAACAAAGACATTATTCTAATCCACATAAATGGATTACTAATATGTTAAATCTTTGTTATTTTCACACTATCCCATTTCTTGGGGACATTCATTAATAGAATGGTGTGAGAACAAAGCCTAGTAATGGAATAAATAAAGGAGATATCTATCATGTGGCCTTGATATATATCATTTGGGAATTATAATAACAACATAAGTCATATAATAAAAATTAAATTCATGAATAATAAACTAGAGAAGTTGATACATCATAAAAATTAGAATTTCATATGCATATTACCAAGGTACATCACCAAAGTTGTGTAAATCATAACTTCCAAGGTTATTCACCAAGGTATCATAAAACATTTCATCTCTAGATATTAATTAATTACCCAATGAATTAGTGAAATATTATGGAGTACCCTTAATATTCTTAAATTCATAGGATTCACATTGATCATAATAAATCATTTCAACATTAACCAATGGAGAATAAATAAAGGGTTTGAAATAAATTTTTTTCATACATAAGTAATTAATCTCTTGAAAAATACAATCATTTTTTAACCCATGGAAACGAAATATTAGTTTCATACATGTAAATCTCCAAATAAAAAAATTTATACATACATATTAGTGAATACACAGTGTCAAAAAAATGGTTTGGGTATTTACAATAGAAAAAAATTCCTCTAAAAGAGTTAAATTGAAGATATGAATTTTGAAACATTATAGTATAAATGATGATTATAGAAAAGGAATATTAGGGAGTTTGATGTCATAAAAATCATAAGAAAACATTTAATAAGTAATTGGATAATTAAATTGGGTATTAATTTTTTTTAAACCAATATTTAGAATACATTCAACAAAATAGGTAATTGAACGGAGTAATGGATTTAGAGAATCTTCTTACTTTGAAGAGTTTCTCACTAAAACATGAGGATGAAAAATTTCCAACAAAATGAAACATTGAGGTACTATTTTGAAGGTAAAATAACCAGAATTTGATTCTTATATATTTTTATAGGAGAGGAATGGGAATGGGTGACTATTTATATCATCAGTTGTGTAAATAGTTAAATAATTTATAAACATTAGTTTTGGATGGTATATAATATATTAATCAAAACCACAAAACACATAACGGGGTTTCCCATGGTTTTTATAAAAGAGTATATGATTTCATTATTTCATTTCGATGATAGATAAAAATCTTAAAATAATACCATTTTTTTCTGGAGGTGATTTATGTTCTTAGTGAATAAACTTTCAATTCAAAAAATATAATAAATTTTTTGTAAGATTCTTTACTGGCTTATAATATTTATTAAAAATCCTATGAAAATTATTATAAATGGGAAGAATAATTTTTTTAGGATACATGTTATAGTATTTATTTTATATATTTTTTCTTTTATGGTTTCATAATTCATAATAAATATTTTCATTGTATTTAACTTTTACCATAAGATTTTAATATCTGAGAAAATAATGAAAAATTACCCATTGTAGAATTTAAACAAGATAATGTCAAAACAAATTATGTTATAAAAATAATTCTATAAATTTGAAGACATAACATTTTATATGAAAAATCCCTATTTATTTAATGATACATGGGTTTCCAAAGATAATATTTTCTAAATCTAATAAAATGACATTTGACTTCATAATATTATATTAAAATTTATATTTAAAAAATTTTATTTAATAATTATATTTTATTAAAATTTTCAATTTAAAATGTTCTTGAATTATGAAATTTTTTTCATAATTGGAAGTATACACTTCAAAAAAATTGATTTCTTGTTTACAATATTTAATTTTGATCAAACTCATTAAGTTATCATTTATAAATTAGTAAAAAGTGGGAAAATATAATAAATATTTAGTATAATGGAAAATATAATAATTCATTCAATTTTGTGAAGATGCATACCCCCTTATTACACCATAGTATTCCTTAATGGTAAGGTGTGAAATTTTGGTAGATTCATTACATGGATCAGGTAACATTAACATAGTTGTGATTTATACTAACATGAACATTTACCATAAGTGATTTCATTCAAAATTTTCTTGTTGAAGACTTGCAAGGGCATGGTCATGGGAGAATGCCAGTAATTCTACCTCCCTCCCTAATTCTAATAAATTTGACTCAGAAGTATTGACTCTAATGCTGAGGCTATAATTTCTCCTTTATAATTCAATTATCATTTACTATTATCCAATATAATGACTAATCATAATATTAATATTATTTATAATGGAAATAGTGTTTCAAATGACATATTAAATAATGGAAATATTGACCTACCATAGTATTTTCCATTTATGAGGTAATGATCATATCCCAATTTTCATATTTCCCTTTATTCCATATATATAATATTCTACTAATTAACACTTATTAATTCATTTGAAATGTTTTTTTATTATAATTTCATTGATAATTTAATTTATACTCCTAATGTTCCTTTTCATTTTAAATTGTTTTAATAGATGATTTAATATTCCTATCAATGTTAAAACCTATAGTGTATACCATTTAGTGGTAAATATTATTATATTTTTCTTCCTTAAATAATATTTTATTTTATAATTGTTATCAAAAAATTATATGTAATATTTTACTATAATAGTATTTATATTTACTTATATTTTTCAATATAACAAAATAAATTTTTCAAAAAATTATGAGTGTTATTTTGTTAATAATAATACACATTTTTAGGATATTATATTCTCCCACACATAAGAAGTTTCATCCCCAAAATATCAATTTATATTCTCATTTGAGATTAAATGCAGGAACATTTATCATCAGGTTTCTTATGGTCCATATATCTCTTATACATATATATTGTTTATCCATAATATTTTCCCACAGCGGGTTTTCTTTTTTGTGATGAAAATTGTCTTTGTGGTTGTAAATATTCAATTGATGCTCGTTATAAGATAATTCATTATAGCATCCCGTCTTTTTATAACATAACTTTTCATTCCATTACACGGAACTGAGGATCTTTAAGGTTTAGTGTCTTGGAAACAAGGAACATAAAACATGAAACAAAAAAAAACATTCTTCTTAAACACTTGAAAGGCTTCTCCTCATGTTCACCCTAGGCTCATTACTGCATCTCATAACCTGGGGACATACATAAAAAGGAAGGGTGAGCAGAAGGCCCAGCAAGGGAAACAAGTGAAACATTTTACATATGAACTTGAGATACATCAATAAAGTCATGAAAAGAACTTTAATGCATGAAAATGAAATCATGAAGCATATCATAATAAAAATAAAACTTTTTCATAACTTGAAGATGTGGCTACATCATTTAACATATACAATCATGAACATATCACCAAGGTCCATCCCCAAGGTGTCATTTTAAAATTACCAAGGTTATTCACCAAGGTATCGTGAAAATTGTAATCTCTAGTGGTTACATCATTACCCAATGCATTGGAGCGCTATCAGGGCGCACCCTTAAATTTGCCTTTATTATCATGTGAGCCACATATATCATCATCAAACATTTCATAAATAACCCATATAGCATAAAATAAATGGGTTTCATTTCATAATCACAATGTTTTAAAACTGCTTTAAAGACATGATCTTTACATCACTTTAAAACCCACAGAAAAGGAAGGTGGGTCTCATGTATGTAAATCCCAGAATTTAAAATAGAACATTTTGGTATATATGTGAATACCCCTTTAGAATAAAGAGCTTTTAGTATTCACTTAATAATATAAAAGAACTTTAGAAAAAGAGAGAGACATTTTGAGACGGAAATTCTGCAGCATAACGGCTATGTTACGAGGTTTTAAAAGACATTAAAAAGAGAGGTGAAATGGGTCAAACATTCATAAATGACCCATAAAATAGTATATGTACAGAATAATAAGGATACATGATCATGTTAATGAAATTTTAAGGACATACCATTTGAAATGAAAAACATGGAAGGAAGACAAATTTAGATTTCTCTTATGCAAGTTCGGCAGCCTAACGGCGTTACATAAACCTCAACAAAAATGATTTGAAAAGATAAAATAGGGTCTCTCATCATGTGAACATAAGAGTTCAGTATGATAGATATAGAGATAAATCCCCAACATAACAAAAAGGAACTTTAAAGAATTGACATGAAAGTAGAACTTCAAAACGAGAAGGGTGAAGAACCACTTAAAAATTCGGCAGCCTAACGGCGCCACTTAAAACATCAAAATGCTGAATTGAAGAGATCAAATGGGGTCTCTCATCATATGAACATAAGATTACAGTATGATAGATATAGAGATCATACCCCAACATAACAAAAAGGAACTTGAAAGAATTGACATGAAAGTAGAACTTCAAAACGAGAAGGGTGAAGAACCACTTAAAAATTCGGCAGCCTAACGGCGCCACTTAAAACTTCAAAATACTGAATTGAAGCGATTAAATGGGTTCTCTCATCATATGATCATAAAAGATCAGTATGATAAATTTAGAGATCATACCCCAACATAATAAAAGGAACTTGAAATACTTTACATGAAAATAGATCTTGAAAAAAATGAGGAGGGAGAAAGAATCTGTTACAAAAATTTCGGCAGCCTAACGGCGCCACTTAAAACTTCATAAAACGAAATAATGAGAGCAAGAGGGGATCTCTCATTATATGAACATGAAAAGGGCAGTAAGATGAGTATAAAATAACATCTTCCAAAATAAGAACATGGAGAATAAAAGAAATGACATAAAAGAGATTACTTGAAATGAAAGAGAGAGGTCGGATCCCTTACCTTAAAATGTAACTCTTAAACCTCAAAGGTTGGGACCTTGAGGGCTTGGGGGCACCTTGGGAGGACTCCTTGGGAGGTAATGAGACCATAAATTCGTTGGGAATGAGTGGGGAGTCGAATGGATGAGAGGAGGGCTTGGTATTTATAGGGAAAGTGAGGGGACAAGGCATTAATGGCCAAGGGACACCTCACATGTGCTTTTCTCAAACCCATGTGCTCTCCCTTGTCATTTATCATGGAGTTAGGCCACATGGGGCCCCCAAAACAATAATTCATCACCCTTGGCCGGCCAACCCTCAAAAGATCTCATGACATCATCATGACACCGTTATGATGTCATTAAACATACCGAAACCCTAAAACTGTATTTTTACTATTCACTGAAAATTCAACTTTCTCAGAAAAATACCAAAATTTCACATTAACCAAATATCAATGCTCTGATTTCAAAAATGAAATCCATTTTATAAAAATAATTTTCTAAATATTTTTAATTTAATTTTTAAATAAAAACACTATTCATCGAAAATTCATCTTTTTCAGAAAAAAACCCAAAAATTACCATAACATAATATCGATGCTCTAAGTTCAAAAATAAAGTCATTTTTATAAAAATAATTTTCTAATTATTTTTAATTAAATTTTTAATTAAAAAACACTATTCACCCGAAAAAACTAATACTTGAATAATAATTTATGAAACCATTATTTAACCATTTTATTGAATCACATTACTTAATCAAGGTGCCTAGATTATTTTAAAACTTTCTTTAAGTTAGATTACTAATCCATTTGGTCATATTACTAATCCTAATCATAAAATCACTATTCATAATTTACTATTCATCAAAAATCAAGTTGATCTTATTAGACTCCAAATTTCGTACTGAACATAATTGTAGAAGACCATTTTTTTGAAAATCATTACACACCGTTAATTATTTAAGGTTTACACAAGCATTTTTAAAATATCCTTTTTCTAAAATTCATCAAAAATATGCATACTATATTTATCCGGTCATTTCAAAATTCATAAACTTCATCATAAGAAGAAATCCCAATTTTTATTTAAAACAAGGATTACACAAGGCAGTTACGGTCTCGTTACATAGCCCCTTATAATACCAGCATAGGACCTAAGAGTAAGGTGTGCTAGGGTGATAGAATCTTGGGGTGGCTCGGTCAACATTTCCCGAGTAGTAATTTCTATAAGTTTGAACTTCTCGCGAAGGCGATTCCGTTCTAGCTTCACATGATGAATTTCGGCTTGGATTTGATCTAGAGCAAAGCCCAATGGTGCTACCTCCTTCCCAAGCTCTGTTAGATGGGCTTCGATCGGTCCAAGACTACTAGGTGAGGCCATAGAATCTTCTTTCTATAATAATTAACCAAGATTACTTTTATTTAGAGACAATAATCAAAACATTTTGTTCACAGTGGTCATATAGATCGATGGTCATATAACAATCAAAACCCAATGGTCTCATTTTAATTATAATCATGTTTATCAAATAAAACATTTTTGTTGAGTATAAAAATAAAATAAAATAAAATAACACATGAAATTAGGAAACAAGATTTATTCAAAATTTCGGGCCGTTACATTCATTCTCCACTACCTCTAGATTCAGTACTTGTGAGGGACCAGGTATGCACTTCCTTAGAAGTGATATGTGGAATAGATCAGGCGATTTATCCCTATTAGGTGAAATTATTATATGATAGGATACTAATCCTATTCCATAAAGAATCTCAATTTACCTAATTTACACAAGGATAAGCTTTCCTTTAATTCTAAACTACATGAATTTCTTCCTTGGTGATATGAAAGTGAATACTTTTTTTCCATTTCCATCTCCAAGTCCCTTTGAGGGTTATCCACATAGTCCTTATCCCAACTCAAAGAATGTTTTATATGATATTGGATGGATAAATACTTTCCAATAATTTAACTAAGAATATTAATTATAAGTAGATTTCATTATCTAATTTCATCTCAACAAGTATGAGTTCTAAATCACTTCCCATAAATTTTTTCATATTGAGCCATTAGAATACATGAGTTGAAGTTATTTTAGTTATATTAGAACCCACATAATGGAAAATTTTGATCACTTCATCCTTTAAATTACAATTATAAATCTCTTAGAATGTCATCAATTGTATTAATTATCCTTTCATGTTTTCAATTGGTTTGGTTGTGATAGAGCATACTGGTATTCAATTGAGTACTTTGAGAATTTTAAATACATCTACCAAATTTAAATATAGACCTTTGATTATGTCAACAAATGATTAAAACTGGTAACCCATGAAGTCTCACCACTTCATTTATATATTTCCTAGAAATTTATTCAAGATATAAATATTCCTAAATATCAATGAATTGGGTAGCCTTTGTGAGTTAATCCACGACAACCCATATTTCATTTTTTCCATTGGATTTCTCAAAAAAAACAAGTGAAAATGTTTATTGTGATGTTATACCATTTCATTGTGGGTATGAGAGATGATTTTTTCAACCCCGTATACATTTATTTCTATTTTATAACATGCTGAAATTGTGAAACCTTGAAAAAGAAATGTTGGAACCTTGTATCTGATAGTGTGTACGACACACGACAATAAGAACATAATGTAATATAACATCTATATAATTTATAATATATTTAATTTTTTAAATATACTCTAAATATTTCAATGCATGAAACACCGAGTTAGCATGAAATGCACTTGAAACTCGGTTAGCGTACATCATACGCAACAATGAAATTCCTCTAGAGTTTGTGTTACATGCAAAAGAGATATTCTTTGATGGCTTTCTCTATAAGAAATACCTAGTCTTATGGAGAAACAATATATAATTAAAACATTATTTTTTTAATATAATAAGATATAAAATAGCTATTTTGAATAGTATTTACAAACTTCTGAAAATATAAGGTTTTGACTACTAATAATTATTTAAAAATAAATTATAAATATATATAATAACCAATTGAATATGAAAACAGAATATTTATAGAAAATTATTTTTATGCTCACAATGATCTGTTACAATAATAATTTAAATTAATTATTATTAGTGAGTGATATTAATGTAATAAATATGTTTCCTATTAATTCAATTATTTATTATATTCATCTAATAGATTTGGTAATCATAATAAAAGATCTAACCCAATATTTCATATGAAAACATATATTTCTATTAAGACATTTTAACTACCTTTTCATAGAGAAACCATATTATATAATAATTTTTATTATTTTATAAAATTAATTAGATAAATTAAACTAAATTTTTTAATTCATAATTTCAAAATAATATTATGATTAATTTTTTGGATTGTTCTGGGAAACACCATTTTATAGTGAATTGTGAAATATACTATGTTTTGTTTAAAAGATAAATTTTCGTTTAAAAAAATATTACTATTAAATCAAATTATATTTTTTTAAGTAACAATAGATACATTTTACATCTATTAATAAAATATATCTCATTATAATCAATATAAGATTTCAGTTTAATATAAAAACATAAAAATCTTTTGATCATTTTATACTAAAACCAATTAATATATATGTTCACGAGATTAGAATTAATCTTAATTTTGTAACTTCTGTGATATGAATTTGGAAAATATTAAATACACCATTTTAATCAGGATATAATTTGTGGTCTAATAAAATAAAATTTATATGTAAAAAAATGATTAGTGAAAGTGATTAAAATTAATCACAGTGAATAAGGTGTAATTTGGATTAAAAATAGACTAAAATGCTATGTTATAAGCCCCAAAATACCTATCAACTTTTCGAAAACACATTTTATGGAAATATTTCTTCCATTAACATTAAATTAATTAGTTTTTGTGGTTTTTTTGAATTTTTTTTGTAAAAACATGTGCGCTCAATACTTCTTTTCAAAAATACCAAGCGATTGCTTTTCATTCCCTATAAAAGGCCACCACTTCTACCCATTCCTCACAAACCACAAAAATCTTTAGTTTGTCCACTACCAGAACAAATAGTCTCTCATAATTCATATCCTAGACCTAGAATCATACATTTTCATAGAAATCCTTCCCACAAATCCTTTTGTTTCAAACCTAATGTTACCCGATTAAATGATAATGTCTTTTATCAATCTCTCTAGTTTTATTTCCATTATCCAACCCCAAAAATATCCATACTGTGTTATTATATAAAACAAATTATCAGAAAAATAGAAGTATGTTTTTATACTAATCTTTTAATCTAAAATTAGACACACCACCATCTAATGGGTAACGAACATAATGTCTCTGTGGATAGTGAACTACTACCTAACAAAACAATGATCATGCATTCTACTATTACCTCCACTCATGGTTGGAAATATGATGTAAAATTTGTCTATATATGTCATATATGATATTTATTATGTCTTTATACTTCTGTAAACCCATTATAATACATACAATTAGTAATTTTAATTTTACGTTAATATGATAAAATCTTTTGAGGTTGTGTGGACTACCGTACCCTCAAAGTGATGTGATTAGTTCACATGATACATGGAATTTTTAAATTATGATTATAATTAAAAATATGAGAAATAAAGAACATCTATATTATTTTCATGACTCAATTACTATTATATATATATATATCATTTTAATTATTACCCATCCACACACTTTAAAAGAGGCAACGTCATCCGTGGACATATGGACTACCACCTTCTCGACAAGATGTGATTCTTTTTACACCACAGAATTATATATATATATAAGTACATATGATTAAATAATATGTTATTTATTATATAATACTCATTTTTTAATGATTTTATTTACTTACCATATAACTACCCTATTTTTATTTCACACATAAACATAATTTATTATATGAAACTTCACTTAATACAACATAGAAGATCAAGATGTCGAGTGTATTTGTGGTTTAGGATCATTACATAACAACTTAAAACTTTAAGTAAAACAAATATTTTGAAAACATCCTTTACATGACCAAAACATTCTTTCGTACTGAACATTGAATGGGATAACCTAAGGACATACATAAGAAAGTGGTGAGCTATGAATCCCAGTAATGGAATAAACATGAAATAACATGAGGATTAAAATAAATGTTAGAAAATAGGTATATCAATGGATCATAATAGAAACATGAACATAATTTCATGATAATGAATGATAATCATAACATGGATATGTGGAAAAATTATTTTACATGATATTACCATGAACCAAGGCTCTTTGCACATGGAGCATGAGTAAACCCTCATTGCATATGAAGTACGAGTAAACCCTTGTTGAAATTGAATTATCATGAGTCAACACTCATTTCAAATGATGTATCATGATACTGTACTTTACCCAATGCATTGGAGCACTATGAGGGCGCACCCTTCTTAAACATTTCATTTCATGCCTAAGTGTGCCACATGTATCATAAAATATGGAAAATTTATTGATCATCATTTCTTACATGATAATGAAATGTGTAATTAATAAGTAAAACAATTTAATCAATATGTAAATGTTCATAAAGGTTAATACCCATGATTGAAGAATGGGAATGGTATTAACTACACAATGACATTGTCTTGGAAAATCGCGGTGCAATTTCGACAGCATAATGATGTGACAAAAGAATTTATAAAAATGTTTGATGAGAGAGAAATTGGTGTATCATATTATGTAAATGAAATGGAATGTAAGGGGTTCATATAGATACAGGTCCCAATAAATGAAATGGAATTTAGATTCATAATCCAAAAGAATCACTTGAATGTAATTGAGGAGGGAGAAATCCCTTACAGAATTTCGGCATGGTAACAAGTGTAAATGTTAGAAATTAATGAGAGAGAAAGGGGTGTCTAATTAGTCAAACATAAATATGGAAGAATGGGGGAGGTGAAAAATCATACCACAACATTTATAATTGAAAATAAAAGGACATAACAATATTTGGAATCATGGATAAAATGAGAATGGAAAGAATCCCTTTCAAGGATGTGTGATACCAAAGGCTTGGGAGAGGCATGAGAGAGGCTTATTGGGAGATTCAGGAACATTACATGGACTATAGAGAGAGGAGGGCAGAGGTTGGATGAACTCTAAAGTCTTTGAGTCAAAATGAAGTGCGAGAATGGATGGGTTTATTTAGTAAAGGAGTGGTAATTCTTTTTTTTTGGGACAGAACACATTAAACTAATCGAAACCAAAAACTAGAACATGGTTTTTTCCCATGGTTTTTTCCAAAGGGGAGTTTAAAATAATATTTCTTAAATCCAGTTTCTGAACTTCTTAAAATAATAGGTTTTCTTATGTTGAGGTTAGTCACACTCTCAAGGAAATCATTTTAAAAAGATTAAATGTTTTATAAGTTTTAGAGGGTCCACTAAGGCTTTATAAAAAAAATCATATAATCCTAAAATCAAATTATTTTAACGGAAAATCATATATTTTCTAAAAATATCATTTTTAGTATTTTATTACATCACTATTGAGTCATTGGGATTTTAGTAATCAAATAATATATTTAAATGATATTTAATTTTAACGCAAAAATTCAATTGCCTCAAAAAATTATGAAAAATTCACCATTGGGTAATTTCAATGACCTGATTCAAAAAATAATATTCATTTTATATAAATAATTTTCTAAATATGTGAATTATTAATTTTAAAATAAAAAATGAAATTTATCGAAAATTCATGGGTTTTGGAAGAAATAGATTTCAAACCATAATGAAAATAAAAATCATATTCATAATAATTATAGGGTCATTTATATTATATAAAAATTAATTTATAACTAAAATTTAATTAAAATATTTTTTAATTAAATAATACATTAATTAATGAAAATATATTTCTTAATTAATTAAAAATGCTATTTTTGCTTTAAAAACAATTTACAAAATAATAATTATAAAATGAATGTATATTTCCTATAAAATATAATTTACATAATCATAGTACTAGGGTCTTGTTACATAACCGATTATAAAACCCGCATATGACCAGAGGGTAAGGTGTTCGATGGTGACATACTCTTGTGGTGGCTCAGATAACATCACTTGGGATGGTAATCTATATCAACTTCCACATCTCCCATAGGCGGTTTCTTTCGAGCATAACATGTTAAAGCTTGGCTTGGGCTATATGAAAACCAAATCCCTATAATTCCACCTCCATCCCAAACTCCAAAAAATGTGCTTCATATGGGGAAAGTCTAAAAAATGAGGCCATCACGTCCTTTGTCTGAGTAAATTGGATTTGTTAAATCCCTATATTTATACTATCATGTGATCATAGTTCAACAACTATATTAGCAATGGTAACAATTTTTAATGGTATTTTAAAATCTAAAAACATAAAACCCAATAAATGCATATATTTTATAACCATTTTACCTAATAAGTAATTTTATTAGATCAAGAAGAATTTCCATTGATGAATATTTGGGTCCTTACAGTATTCCCCCCTTAAGACATTTCATCAACAAAATTTCCTTTTTCCATAGTAAAACAGATGAGTATAACTCTGCTTCATCACTTTCTCTAAATCCCACGTTTATTCTTCAAACTTTTGGTTTCTCTAAAACACGTTCACGAGAGGCATTGTATTATTTCATAGAACATTTTTGCTACGATCTAAGCTCATAAATGGTTGATTTTCTTAAGAAAGGTCATCCTTTAACTATACAAATTCTAAAGAGGGTACATGTGAAGGTTCTGGTTTGTACTTACTTAAGAGAGATACATGAAATACATCATGTACTTTTACCATGGTAGGTGGAAGTGCTAGTCGATAGGGAACAGCCTTGACATGATCAAAAATATTGATGGGGACAATATACCTAGGACCTAACTTCCCTTTATTTCCAAACCTCATGACCTTAATCCATAGAGATATGTGTAGAAATTTAATGTGTCCAACTTTCTACTCAATGTCTCATTGACGATTATCTTCATAACTCTTCTATCAACATTGGGCTTCATTAATATGTTGTTCAATGGTTCTCACCTTCTCTACCATTTCATAGACCATTTCAGGTCCTAGCATCTTACGCTCCCTAAATTCATCCCAACAATCTTTAATTCTACACCTTTTCCCATAAAGGGCTTCATATGTTTCCATTCAGATGATTGAGTGGAAACTGTTATTGTAGGAGAATTCATCCCATGGAAGATGTTGGTCCCATCCACCATTGATGTCCATAAAACATGATCATAACATATCTTATAATGTCTGAATAGTTCACTCGGAGTGGCCATCATTTTGAGGATGATAGGCTATACTGAAGTTTAGTTTAGTGATTAGATTATATTGGAGACGTTCCCTAAACATCGAGGTGAATCCCATATCATGAATGGATATAATAATCAGAAGACTCAAGAGCAGGAAATCCCACTCCCAAAAAATTTTATTAATAAAAAAGTAAAGACATCAAAAGTGGAGAAAAATGGGGTGAACAAAGACACATGTACACATCACCACACGCCTTAGCATCAACCAAACCACAACAGAAGGTCAGTGTAACAAAGGACCATAGAGGGAAAACCTCCTCAATTGAACGCTTTGACAACACATCAGTAACCTGTTTTTTCTCTCTATAAACATGAGTGATAACCAAAAAAATATGCTCCACAAGCTTTAGACAATCATCCCAGGCAGAAATCATACTCCAAGGGAAATTCCTTGAATGAGTTCTAAGAATATCAACCGCCAAGGTGGAATTAGACTCCATATATAATGTCATCCATCCATGGAAAGAAACATACCAGAAAGCATGAATCATAGCCCATAATTCTGCCTCAATCACCAAGCCAGTTCCTAAAAAGTGGTAGAAACAACCTATAATAAATTCCCCATAGGTATGAAAAACACCACCACAGCCTGAAGGGCCAGGTGCACCTGAAGCTGATCCATTCACATTAACTTTTAGACACCAAAAGATCAGAGGGATCCAGCAGATATGCTTCATCATAATCAGCTTCTTACATCTGCCAAAAACACCCAAAGTTTGCAATAGAACCAGATCTAAAACATCATTCTGCATGAATCCAATCGAGCCTACACAACAGGAAGAACACCAATATGAAGCTCCCGAATACCAACTGAAATCAATGTACTTCCATTCTAAAAAAGAGAATTTCGATCCCTCTAGATAAAACAAACCAACATTGAGACTGCAGAAAGGAGCAGTAGTTTCACTTGAGAGCTACAATAAGCTCGATAAATAGAATACATCATCTATCCAATGAAAACAATAGATAGTGGTACTCCATTCATTCTTAAAACTTCTATGATGTAAATCTGTGCAAGTTGATCCAATGAGAATTCCTCTCAAATTGTGATAAAGGGATCTGTCTTCATAAGACGATCCACGATGACCCACATATCCTTGCTTCCTCTATATGTCTTTCAAAGTCCAGTGACAAAATCATTGGTAATGTTGTCCCACTTCCATTTTGGTATGGGTAGTGGTTGAATCATCCCCTTAGACTTTTTCCTCTTATCCTTCACTTGCTGACATACCAGGCACTTTGATGTATATTCAGCAATCTCCCTTTTCATATTGTCCCCCAAATGTTTTCAAAAGATCTCGATACATCATCGTGATCCCTAGGTAAATAGATAAGGATGAGTTATGTGCGTCATTCAAAAGATAATTCTCTATCTATGGATCAGATGGTATACAAAATCGTGACCCAAATCTAACAATTCCTTCCTTGTCAACCACGAACTCTGAGGATTTCCCATTTCTGATAGCTTCCATCCTTTTCATAATTTCCACATCCTTTTTTTGAGGATCCATTATTTTCTTCATGTTGGACTGTAGAGAAATCATTTGAGAAAGGATTTATGATGTTACTCTTGTTATGATTCCCATGTCCATCCTCTTCAAATCTATGAAGATTGGATCCTTTTCAATTCTCATCATTGATAAAGATACAATATCCTTCTACATAGAGCATCTGCCACATTTTTTTCCATACTGAGATGGTAGTGGATTGTGTAGTCATAATATTTGAAGAGTTATATCCATATTTGTTAGCGCATGTTATGTTTTTTTATGTGAATTTATATTTATGGCTCTTGTGATCAGTATATATCTCACACTTCTCCTTATAGAGTTAATGCCACTAGATTTTCAATGCAAATATCATAGCTGCCAACTCCAGATCATGCATGGGGATGTTTTTCTCCTGGATTTTCAGCTACCATAAGGCGTAGGCTATCACTCTATCATTATATATCTACACCCAACACATGACCTTCTTAAAATCATCACTAAATACAACAAAAGTTTCTCCACTCATGGATAATGTTAGCACGAGCGCAGTGATAAGCCTCCTTTTCAACTTCTTTATACATTTCTTCGCATTCGTCACTCAAATAAATCTTGACTCCCATTCGAGTTAAACTGTTAAGAGGGTTTGAAAATCATGAGAAATTTCTCACAAATTGGCGATAATATCCATCAAACCCCAAGATTCTATTAATATCCGTTACTAATGTTGGCCTCAACCATCCCTCTTTTGTTTTTATCTTTGAGGGATCCACAGATATCCCATTACTTGTGATGATATGGCCCAATAATGAGAACAACTCTAACCAAAACTCACACTTACTGTACTTATCATAGATCTTATCCTTTCGAAAGGTCTCTAGTACAGTTCTTAGATACTTCTCATGATCCTTCATAGTTATGGAGTACATTAGAATATCATCTATGAACACTGCAAATATTTTGTTAATGTAATCTATAAAGACTCTAATCATCAAGTCCATGTAGATTAATAGAGAATTAGTGAGTCCGAAAGGAATTAATATGAAGTCATAGTTCCCTTATGATGTATGAAAAGAAATCTTTGGGATATCATTCTTCTTCACCCTTACTTGACAATATCCCAACTACAAATCCCCCTTGGAGAATTATTGTGCTCTATGCAACGGATCGAACAAGTCATAAATTTGTGGTAGAGGATACTTGTCCTTTATCATGATTTTGTTAAGCTCAAGATAATTGATGCAAAGGCACATTGACCCATTCTTATTCTTGAAAAAGAGGACTGGTGCATCCCATGGTGAACCATTTCGGCGTATAAAACCTTTATCCAGATTCCCGTATAGTTGTTTCTTCAGATCCTCAATCTCTGCAACATCAATTCTGTACGGAGTTCTGGATATCAGAAATTCCCCAAGAATAAGATCAATTGAGAACTCAACATCTCTTCTAGTAGGAAGACTGGGAAATATATTGAAAAACACTTCTACAAATTCCCTCCCAATAGGCATGTCATCAAGGATTGTTGTCTCCTTAGACTCAATCATCTATGCCAGATACGCATGCTAATAAGGAAGTAATATCCACATTTGAGATGATGTTGCTAAGGAAGATTCATATTCCTCCTCTCACATGTATAGAATTTCATTTCTATTATCTATATGGAGAGTTATTTCCATCTCATAGAAATTTAGGTTGGATCTATATACAAAAATACAATCCATGCCAAGAATTGCATCAAATTCCATCAAAGTATGAAGAGGTTCTTTGAGATGTTCAATCCAAAAATTAGGACATGGGAGGAGTTATATTCATGAGATTCAATGATTTACCCATTTTCCGTACTCACCGAAATCATTACTTCCATGATTTTTGGTGGTGTTGGGATTGTTTACTAAACTTTTGGGATATAAAATAATCCATAGAAAAAGAATCAAAAATTACATTCACTACTCATGAATGAATAACTAGTGTACCTATCACCACTTCATTTTCTGGGTTCACTTTGGTAGTAGTGATGGAAAAATTTCACCCTTTATTCCTTGGAGGTTGTTGGTTGCCTCCGAAATCCGTTAGCTTAGGTAACTGATTATCATGATGCTCTGGTTTTTTGTAGTTGAAGCAATGAACAACGAGTTGAGAGTCAAATATCGCATTCCTCTCCTCTATCTAGCTACACGTTTTTATTATCAAAATTTAATGTCTGGTTTCCCTTCTCTTCAACTCCTAAAGAATTTCCTTTTCCCCTTCATGGAATTTCTGGGGTGATTCGTTCCACACATTTGGAAAGTGGGGTGATGGATTTTCTTACCACCACTGGATTTATCTATGAGACATCTAGAATTTAATTCCAATTTACACTTCTTATCACCATGATACCCTTGAGATTTTATGATCTCTATTTTGACCTTTAGGTTACATCATACAATTTACTCATAGTTTTCGAAGTCATAGATCTACAGTGCTTTCCGCAGTCTAGGTTTTAGCCCACTAAAAAAGCTGCCAACCTTTCATTCAAGGGGAACGATGAATGCGGAGGCATATCATGAAAGCCTTGTGAATTTTTTCTCGTACACTCTGATTTTTTAATTATCATATTTAATGAGGGAAGGGAAGTCCCTTTCCATCTTAATCCATAGGGTGTGGGGAAAATATTTATCGAAAAACATTTTCCAGAAATCTTTCCATTCCAACACCTTGATCTCCACCTCATGCTTCATATTTTTTAGCAATGTCCACCATTTTTCGGTATCACAGTCCATACAATAAGAATTCATAAGGACCTTCTCTTGTTTTAAACATTAAAGGATGTAGAAGATCATTTCAATGGAGTTGATCCATTGTTTGATGATTTAAGGATCAGATGATCCAATAAAATTAGGAGGCATTTGTCTCATGAAGCTCTCGATAAATACTTGTTCTTTATTGGGGGGGAGGGTTGAACATTCCTCTTGACCTATGTTTCTATTCAAATATTGATTTAACTGAGTGTTTATTGTGACAAAGCTCACAATTCCTTCTCCAATAGGATTGAGCATCTCATTAATACAATCATCAAATTGGGCTTCAAATCTTTTTTTATCCCGAGTCCTCCTATTATCGTCCATTGGTTGGAATAATAATAAAGTTACAGGTAACACCTAAAGGGTGATCCAAGGACAAAACAGATTACATATAAATAGATTGTATTTCTGTAAATTATGAATCTATAGGCTTTAGTCTATATTTTCCATGATATACTTTCTGGCATATATTCTTAGGGTATTTTTTTTCAATTCAATTTACAATTGTTCATACTAAGCTTGTGAATTTACCAAATCATATCCCCCGGTAGTGTCATAAACAAGAGTGTAGCAAGGCCTATTTTCATGTACTAGGATACCCTAGGTCAAACCCGAAACTCTTTGTCATATTTTTCACTCCTAGGTCCATCTGTTCCAGAGCTGCTTCTCCCAGCTCGTATCCTGTCAGGGATGTATTTTCTTGATAAAAAACATACTCAATACTCACCAAAATTTCGAGATGGTTTTACTATACTTATTATTTCATCTAAAGCTTCACTGTGGTTTTCTAATCCTAATCCCAAAATAATTAAACCTATCCTCCAATACCAACTATAACAACCCTACTTTTTATTTCACACATAAACATAATTTGTTACATGAAATTTCTCTTAATACAACATAGAAGACTGATATTTCTAGTGTATTTGGGGATTAAGACCATTACATAACAACTTAAAACATTAAGTAAAACTTCTTTATTAAAAACTTCCTTTACATGAACACCACATTCCTTCGTACTTATCATTGAATGAGATAACCTGAGGACATGCATAAGAAAGGGATATGTTATAAAGCCCAGTTAGGGAATAATCATGGAATAACATTTGGAATACAATACATGTTATAGAATAGGAATATCAATGTAGAATAAGAGAAAATTGAACATAAAGGAATGATAAATCATGATAATCAGAACATGGATATGTTTCAACAACATTTAACCTGATTTTAGCATGAGCCAGATCTCATTGCACATGGAGCAATGGTAAAACCTCATTGAACCTGAAGCTCAAGTAAAAAAATTGTTGCACTTTAATTAGAAAGATTCCACACTCATTTCAAATGATTTATCATGATACTATACATTACCCAATGCATTGGAGCGTTATCAGGGTGCACCCTTCTTAAACATTTCTTTTCATGCAAAAGTGTACCACATGGATCATAAAATATGAAATCTTTAAAGAACATTATTTATTCCATAATAAAGGAATGTGGAATTCATACATGAAACTATATAATCAATAATTAAATTTGAATAAAGGTGAATCTCCTTGATAGAGAAATGGGAATGGAATTCACTACATAATGACTTTGGCTTGGAAAACAACGGCGCAATTTCGGCAACATAATGTTGTGACATAAGAATTGATAAAAATGGTTGATGAGAGAGAAATGGGTGTCTCATCATATTTATATGAAATGGATATAAATATGGTCATATATATACATCTACCCACAAATTTTATGATATTTTTATTCATAATACAAAAGAATCACATGAATGTAAATGAGGGGAGAGAAATCTATAACGGAATTTATGTATGGTAACAGGTGCACATGGGAGAAATTAATGAGAAAGAAAGGGTCATATAATCATTAAAACATAAATATGAAAGTATGGGGGAGGTGAAAAATCATATCCCAAAAATTATAATTGAAAAATAAAAGGACATAACAATATTATGTAACATGAATAAAATTAGAAAGGAATGAATCCCTTACATGGAACTGTGATACCAAAGTCTTGAGAGAGAATTCAGAGAGTCTTCTACGAAGATTGGGGCACCCTGAAAGGATTCTAGACAGATGAGGGCAGAGGTTGGACGAATTCCAAAGGCTTTGAGAGAAGAGGAAGTGGGAATATGGGTGGGTTTATATAGGAAAGGAGATGGAATTCTTTTTTTATTTTGGTTTGGGACACCACACATTAAACTATTCAAAACCACAAACCAACTCTTGGTTTTTCCCATGAATTTTTACAAAGGGAAGTTGAAAACAATATTTTATAAGGACAATGGATGAAATTTATAAAATAATAGGGTTGATTATGTGGTGGTGAGTCACACACTCCAGGAAATCAATTTAAAAAGATAAAATGTTTTATAAGTCTTGGAGGGTCTACTAAGGCTTTGTAAAATAAATAAAATAAACCTAAAATCACTTTATATTAAAGATAAAACATATATTGGCCGCACATATCATTTATAATATTTTATTATATCAGTATTGGGTCATTATGATGTCATAAAACACATTATATATTTAAACGGTATTTATTTTTTTCCCAAAAATTCTATTATCTCAGAAAATTATGAAAAATTAACCATTGGATAATTTTGATGTCCTGATTCCAAAAATAATATTCATTTTATCTAAATAAGTTTCTAAATATGTGAATTTTTACTTTTAAAAGAAAAACTGATATTTATTGAGAATTCCCGGCTTTTGACAAAAATAGATTACAAACCTGAATAGAAATCACAATTGTATTCATAAAAATTAAACGGTCATTTAAATTATATAAAATGTAATTTAGTAGTAATATTTAATTAAAATATTATTTAATTACAAAATCCATTAAATTATCAAAATATATTTCTTAATTAAGTAAAAATTCTATTTTTCTTTAAAAAACTATTTACAAACTAACAATAATAAAATGAATGTATATTCTATATACAAAAATAATGTACATAATCATATTACTAGGGTCTCGATACATAACCCCATATAACACCCGTATAATACCAAAGAGTAAGGTGTGAGATTTTGAAAAACTCTTGGGGTGGCTCAGATAAGATCGCTCGGTTGGTAGTCTCTATCAACTTCCACTTCTCCTTTAGGCGATTCTGTTCGAGCTTAACATGTTGATGCTCAGATTGGGATTGCTCATGAGTGAAGCCCAATGATGACACCTCCTTTTCGAGCTCCAAGAAATGGGATTCATATATGGAATATCAACTAGATGATGCCATCTCTTCCTTTTTCAGAATAAATTGGATTTGTTAAATCCCTATATTTATACTAATCGTGTGATCACTTTTCAACGACTTTGTTAGCAATGATAACAATCCTTAATGGTATATTAAAATACAAAAACATAAAACCAATGAATTTCATATATTATATAACCAATTTACATAATATAACACTTAATTTTATCAAGAGTAATTTTCATTAATGAATTTTTGGGTCGTTACATACCATCCTTCCAAAATGGTCATTTAGAAATGGGAATGTTACTCAGGGGTACGTATGGCCTACCATCTACATGACAATAACATATTCTCATTTTCAAATCCATTTATTTTTATTGATTTAAATCTATAATTGACTTAAAAATATGATAATTATTTCATTGTTATCATTTTGGAAATGTTATATAATGACCCTTGTGACTGTAGTTGACCAAGATTAGTTATTTTGACACATAAATAAAATTTGGTCAAAAATACAAGACGTAAAATAAATTGTTTATGTACTTGTACAAAACATGGTAATAAGTGAAATAAAATTAATTACAAACATAACATATGTTACGAATCAATTATTAAATTAACATATTTTTTATTTTACTGGATTTTAAAGGATGTTCACCCAAAAAGAAACACAAGGTAAGGGATTCTTGTCTCATTTTCATTATGTGAGGCATACATAATTATTGTTCACCAAAATTCCTATATATGGTGTAAATAATTCCACATTGACATATAATATCATGAATCGTATTATCTTCATGGTATTTAAATGTTTTATTTAAGGATTATTACCTTCAGTTTATCCAATTATTCTGTTACCACATTGGTAAGGGATTATTGTCTCATTTTCATTACATGAGGCATGCATAATTGTTGAACTCATAATTTCATATATATGGTGTACATACATCCACATTGAGATATAATAACATGAATTATATTATCTTCATGGAATTTAAACATTATATTTAAGGATTATTACCTTTGGGGTTTCCAATACATTTTTTATTATAATAGTAAGGATTTCCATCTAACTTTTTACATCTGTGATATAAATTTTAAATTCAATACTTAATTCTTATGTATTTTTCATCAAATGGAAATTTTGATATATTATATCATTAATTCATTTTACTCCCTGGTATTTAATACTTTTATTTAATATTACTCTTTCATGAGCTTATAATTTAAAATTATTAATGGTGTTACGGGATTATAAGGAAGGTTTAAAGATTTTTTTACACAAGAATAATCCTAATAAACTTTCAATTGAACATAAATTTGAGTAAATTATATAACAATTTTCAATAATACCTTTCATTATTCTCTGTATATTCATGAATATTTTCAAGTATTAGTACCATTTTCCACTCTTTGGTACTCAATGTGTTTAGAACTGTTTTAATGAAAACCCGACTACACTTATATCTTTATTCATAGAACCTTTTTTTCTTCTAAAAATCATGTTTTATTAAAATGATTTCAAAAGTGATTTTAAAATTATTTGGAAAATAATAATTTACCATTGTTGTCTTTTATCAATATCATTGGAGTAATCTTCTTGTCACTTTTCAAATGAGGAATTTTCTATCCTTTTGTCTTACAAAAGGAATTTTCTTTTAACATCATACGACATGTACATATTTATGTGCCTCCATTTCATGGAAGACTCATTCTCAATTTAAAAAATCTTTTCAAAGGAAACATATATTTTCCTCAAGAATATTTTTAAAAGTTTATATTTTTTGATCCACAACCACAACACTCTATTTTACTTCACTTGGGATTTTTGTATTTATACCATCCTTATTCTTCCTCTGGGTGTTTTACTATTGATTTGGACAAGGATAGTATTCACATTCACCTCCTTGTTTTATTTATTAGTTGATTTAATTATTTAATTTTGTATGATCATTGAATATTGAATTTACCTTTATTATACATTTTTTTTTTCAGGGAAATTACAGTTTCCTAATCTAGATATCATTTTAAATATGATGCATAATTTGAATATTATTTGATTAATTGGGAAATAATTGACATAAAAATATTTCTCATTCAACATGGTTATTTGATAAAGCATATTAGCTATTTTTATTATTAAATAAGATGAAATCATTGGACAAGAAATGACAGGTGTATCCAGCACTTTATATAGCTCCTCCATGCATCGACTGGTTCTCATGAGATGTATAATTGGGAAAATGGGATTCTACCCTTAGTTTTAATCTTTCTTGTGTAAGGTATTCATAGTAATATGTTTTCATGTTCTTGATACATGAAGTCCATAAAAAATCTATTTACCTCACAGTAGTATTATTTATTATTCATCCATGAGAGTTATTATCAACATATCAATGGATACAATTCATTTTATCTCATTGATTAATTGAATGTGATTTAGTTTCTTACCATACATATTTATTTATCCTTATATAGTTTTTATAATGGAATTTGTTTCCAATAATTACATTTCCAAATTTATTATGTAATTTCATTTAGTTTACTGGTTACATGACATGTGTGTTTAGTTATTTACTATGCCATAATGACTATTCTTATTGATTCATTATTTCTTCCACTATATTTTTCCCTGATAGAGGATTCGAGCTCACCCTTATTATGTTGTTTTCCCCAGAAATCCAAGAAGCATACTATAAAAGAAATTTATGAATATATTATATGGATTAGATTAATCCTCATGCTGTTTATTTGGATGGAAAAAATAATTTGTAATTAGTGAACCCTTTTGTAATAAAATAATCATATATCGATCTGGTTTAACATAAAAACTAATCAAATTAGTACTTTGGGTCTTTATTTCTTGTAATCATGATAATTTATTTAGTAGAATAAATTGGCTCTGGGATATATGGGAATGGTTTCCAATAATTTGTGTCACAAGGAGTTTAATATAATCCTTTAGAACTAGAATTTGGAAAAACTAGATTATAGAACATAACCCTAAGGTATAATTAGAATAAGTATAGATGAAAACCCTATAATTTTTGGTAAATTATAGATTATGTGGGTTTTCCTAGTGATAAATACCTCTCTAGATACTATAAGTGGATGTGGTTTTGAAACAAATGTACATAAGAGTAACATCTCTGACAAGGTGTTCTAAGCTTCACTTGGGGTATCCTTGTACACAACAATGGGCCTTACTTCACACTTAGTTTGACACTCTTGAGGGATACACAACAGATAATCCAAATTTCGTTTAGAAAACATTATGAAGGATTTGGATACATAATAAGTAACTTAGTTTAAACCAAATGAGTTTTAGATAGATGATATGGTGTCATAATTTAGAAATCCAAAAAACTTATATTATAGATAAACCCTAGACCATTGAAGGAACAATATGGAAATAAAATGGATGAGGTATTTATGTATTGAGGTTTAATTGAAAACTTTAGACAAAATTATATTTATTGATTAACCAAATTTGAAGTATTTTTTTTATATATTTTGGAAAATAAATTAATAGGGTTTTAGAAAAGGACATACTATATGTTGGGTGACAACCAATAAAATATGGATAGGTCATGGGTCCTGAACCCTTGCCCGAAGGACGATAAGGTTTTCCCACCAACCACTATCCTAGAAAATGTCCTTGTTAATTTTCATTGTTTTTATTTAATCAATTTAAAGAATTTATATTAATGATGATCTAGTTGTGAAACTTTTTAATATTAGAAATTAATCTATTAACCAAATTTATTTTGGTAGATATTTGAAGAAAAAATTTAATACTTTTCATTCTTTTATAGTTCCTACAACCATTTAAATGTTAATTTTAGAACTATAGGCATTAAAAAGATTCATTATTGGAAATTATTTTTTTTTTGAGTAAAGGGATGAATTATAATTTGATCAAAGTACAACCAAAAGATAGGATTGATAATATGATATTGAAACTTATCATGTAATAATATTTTTTTATATTATTGGTCAGTAAAAGACATACCCAAAAATAGTAAAATAAAAAATGAAAATAATGTTTTTATAATACCTATTTTTTTGTTGAGTCGATGGCTTTGTAAATCATAAAATATTTGTAGATTTGAGGACCTCAACATTCCATTGATCATTCACTTGTTTTAGATTGATGACCTCATTGACTCTGTATAAATATTTATGTTTTTTCCACCAATGATATATCTATAATTTCTCCGGATTTAATTTTACATAGTGACCTAGTTACAGTGTATTCCATGTGACCTTCCCACTTTAAATTCTCTTTTTATAGAAGATTACTTATGAACCATTCTCACTATGTGGGATTTAAAAAATATGATGTATCTTTCAATCTACCCCCATGACCAATTTTACGTTGTGAGGATGAAATTTAAATATGGTGGGGAGAATGTAATTCCTCAAAAAGATAATGCCAAAAACGTGTCTTTGATATCATGTATGAAACATGACAACAAGTGCATAATGTAATATAATATTCGTATAATTTATAACATATTTAATAATTAAATTATATTATATATATTTCATCAGATGAATAAACTAGTTAGCTTGAAATGAATGTGACACTATGTTATCATAAGTCATACACAATAACAAACATCCAATATAACTTTTAGTTCATGAAAAAGAGACCATCTTCGATGGCTTACTCTATACACAATAATGAGTCTTACCAAGAATCAATCAATAATTAAAACATTATTATTTAATATACTAAATTATAAAATAGTCATTATGAATTGTATTTAGTATTTTATGAAAATATACAATTTATTCAACAAAATCACCAGTTTCAAATAAATTATAAATAAATATAAGAACAAATATAATATAAAAAGGATTTTTGTATATAAATCTATTTTTATGATCACAGAGAAGTTTTACCCTAATAGATTAAATTAATTAAAATTATTGAGATATATTAATGCAATAAAAATGTTACATATTTAATCAATTATTTTTTATGTTCACCTTGTATATTTTTAAGCATAAGATAATAGAAAACCCAATATTTCACATAAAAACCTATATTTTTTTAAGGCATTTTTACAGCATTTTAATGGAGACCCAATTTAAAATATTAATTTTTAAACTATAATAAAAGAAATTTAATAAAATAAGGCATTTTTAGCTTTATGATGGTTTATGAAATTTATATGTAAACCTTTTACATAGAAAAAAGTAATTTAAAATATAATGTAATGTTTTATCCAAACTTATTGTTTTTAGTATTTTAATGAAAAACTTGATTAGAGGTTTTTTTCAAGATCTTTAGTGCATAAATGTCATGACCTGACCTAGTGAGGCTCCAAACACTACTACCCCTAGCCTACCTCTATATTCCAGGCATCAGAGATAAGTGCGAAATGACATATCGTAAATTAGAGGATATTTCATATTTTACCTATACACACACACTCAAACATATCAATGAAAAATGGTATAGGAATAATAAATGAAAAATATATATTGTTTTCATAATATGACTATGGAAATGAATAATGTCTTGGGTGTTAAAATGTATGACTATGAAAAATGAAATTAATTGGAAAAATACTTATCCAGATAGAAATATTTCCCAAACTAACTAAATTAGATAGTGTAAATTATAATAAACCCTACCTCATAATCTCGAAACTCTGACCAACGTACATGGTCTACTACATTTGGTATCCTTATACTATTATGTAGTCATCACTGAACCAACTGTCATTTATATAAGTCATGTCATGTGTGGGAAAATCCCGGGTTGGGGTGAGTATATACATACCCCATAGGATTCCATAAAATCATAAAGGGTTTCGGTAATATTAACAATAGAAATAGATAGAGTAAAAACTCAACCCAAATCAAGAGATTTTATAATATGCTGACATGGATATATATCTTTTTTCTTGAACAAAAGAATACAAAACGAGACAGAATGAGATCTCCATATCACATGTAGAACCCCTAGTTTGAGGTATGTAGCCTTTTTAATTCCTTTTTATGTGTTTAATGTTATTGTTATGAGTTGGGAAGATTACAGAAGATTTTGGATGGGTTTTAAAAAATTGTGGACACTTTTCTAAGGGAGCACTATTTGAGCACGGTTGTGGGAAACCATGTGGGTTCTCCAGGAAGCTATGTAGGGGGAGACAGAAGGCTTCTCATGGAATGTAAATGTTTTTCCAAATAGTGCGAGGAAACCACGTGGACCCCTTCTCTTGATATAGTGGTGTGTGCATGATTAGTGCACGGTTTTACCAACCTTGCAAACTAACTGTGCGACCACAAAATAAGATTGTTTTTAAATTCAGGATTCATCATGATTAACCTATTTCACTCCAAATTTTATCCCACTCGAGCCTCACTCGAGATTTTGGGTTCTGGAATATTTTTGGTGCTCCCCCACATGATTTGGAAGAAAATAGAAGGGTTTTTATGGTGAATTGAAGGCTGTTCTTCTCGGGAAAGTCTCCTCTCATGGTTCATTGTGGTTTCCTCTATATCTATATCTCCCTCTCTCTCAATTTTCTAGATCTACAGCCATTGTGTGTGAATTTCTAGTTGTGGTTTCCTTTGGTGATTATTTTTAGTCTTTTTGATTATATAGAAAGTTATCTAGAGTGGTTTTCAGGGTGCGTTTTCCCGGATTGGGTTGCGGTTGATTGTGGGTCGAATTCGCCGGAACCCTAAAGGTAGGTGGCTTCCCTCTCGACTACACATTGTTATAACTACAATTCATGTTTCAATTATTTGGTTTTTCATAAATTAATTGGTGATATTGATGTGTGAAATTGGATTGAAATACCTTTTGAAATATTTTGGGAATTTTTGGGGAAATGGGGTTTTTTCGTGTAATGTTTTTGATGTATGATTTTTAAATGGAGATTTTAAAATCGGTTTCTTCGGTGTATTTCTGAAAAATGGTTGATTAAAAAGGTTTTTGATAAAATTAAGGCTTATTGAAATGATTTTTGTCATGGAAAATGCTTAAATAATGTTTTCAATAAATAGGTGATTTATTGAAGTGAATGGGAATGTGTTGATATTGATGATGTTATTGAGGTATTTTTTGGTTGTAGTTGAATTCTTTGCATTTTGTGGTAAACTTTATGTGTTATTCTTGGTCGTGGGTTATGAATTATGGCTTGAGTTAATTTTGTGTGACGTGGGAGGGGAGTACCATAATAAAAATAGGACATATAGTGGATGGAAGGCCCGCCATCAAAGGGTAAGTGGAAGAGAAGTACAACTAGTTTGAGAATGAAGTAAACAGGTTTGGATAGGAAGCTCCATATTGGTTGTTTGGTTGTGTGTTGCTATGATAGAGGAAAATTGGATGTTCTAATGCGTGACAATGATATGGATTTTGGCTTCGTGTGACATTCCCTTAGGGTATAGGTCTTGATAACGGCATGTTTGGATTGTGGTAATGGTTGCACTATTTATTGTGTAATATAAACTTCTTATTATAAATGTGATAAATGTTTTCTCCTAGTGGCATGTGTTGTGATTTCATCTGGGGAAAACCTACTAACTATTAGTACTCACCCGCTGCTTTGGCACTTGTTGCTTTTTCAGATGTCATATTTCGGGACCCATGTAAAGGTAGAAAATCTCATTGATAGTGGTTCATGGTGATGATTAAAAGAGGTGGTGGTGCTTGAATCTTGGATCTTGGTGTGGGTTTGTGGAGTGTGTTTTGGTTTAATTTAGGTCTCTTGTTGAGTCTTCCGCATAGTACACTGATATTTTGTATAGTTGTATTGGTTTTTGGGTTGTGTTGTGGAACAACATGGTTTTATTTTTTGTAATACAATGTTCAGTAACTATTTCGACATGCATCATATGGTATCATTGGTAATGAATGGTTTGGATGGTAGTTATTTTTTAAAAGGGAAAAATGATCCCCAACTATTCAGGAATCCCTCGGCGTTTATTTCCATCATTTGGTGTCTTGGAAACATCACTTAAGGCCAGGTAGAATTCCTCCACCATGTCAAGCCAATGATATGGGGTGGGATTTTACAAGTGGCATCAATGTTTTTGGTCATTGTCTTTCAAGGGAGTGAAATTGTTCGATCCATGGTGATTTTTCATTGGTCTTGGTGTTGGCATTCATTCTTGGTCTATTCCTTGAGACAGGATGGTAGCTAGGTGTAGGATTATTAGAACATAGAATATAGAGAATAAAGGGATGTAGATAACCCTTTTATGTTGACATTAAGTTACCTTGGATTTGGGTAAATATGTTTTTGGAGACACTTATAGGCATCGGAAAACTCATTATTGGGGGTATAGCCAATGAGATGAGTGTGACAAGAATTGTATAATTGAATTCCCACTCGGATGCATATTTCATGGGGGCTATAATGATCTATGGTGTGATATAAATGTGTGGATTTTGTAAATTTGTATTGGGTTTTAAAATGGAAGTATTTGAATCATGGAAGATTTTGGTATTTTGAAAATGGGTTGATTTTCCAAATATGGTGTATTTTTCAGAATAGTGCAACAGGCGAAATTTGATCTTTTGGAAACCCTGGTTGTGGTAGTTGTTATGTAATTGAATTTGAAAAATTCAATATCCTTTCTTGTTAAGGTAGTGGAACTTGTGGTAGTTTTTTTGTTGATATAAGTGGAACCAGGTTTCCATCGTAGTAACCAACTAGAGAATTCAACTAAAAATGTGGTTGCACCTGAGGCTCAGGTGAACCATCAGCTAGTCCCGAGTATAGATAAATCATTCAAAGCTATGGATAGTGGGAATATTTTTGATGAAAAAAGGCATGTAGATTATGTAATTTAGTTTCAAAGGTAGAATCCACCTATGTTCTGTGGTGATTCGGAGCCAGAAAGGGCGGAAGCATGGCTAACCATAATTAATAGGATATTTGAAATCTTAGGAACACCACCAGAGCTGAATATGAAGCTAGCCATGTATATGTTGGAAGATATCTCCCTTCGGTGGTGGGATCTGGTGGTCAAAGCTGAGAAAGTCAAATTTGTGACATGGGAGGGTTTTGAGGAATTTTTTAATGAACCATTCTACCATAATATGTACAGAATTCAACATACAATGGATTTATTTTTTTTATTCAAGGGAACATGGACGTAACAGAATATGCGGCTAAGTTTATGAACTTAGTGCTATTTGCACCTGAGGTGGCAGGTAGTACATCATTGAAGGCATGAATATTTGAAGTTGAGCTGAACTGGGAAATTCGTTCCAAGATAGTAGTGATGTGTATAGATGATTACACTAAAATGGTGAATCAAGCTACATTGGATGAGCGGGATCTTCTGGGGGATACAGGTGGGGGAAGAATGTCGGTACCCATGGGAAATAGTGGGAACTAAAATCCAGGATTCAAGCAGATGAGGGAAACTTATTTCTAAGGTGGGAGTACGGCTCAGAATCTGACAGTAGGATCAATAAATATTCCTCCAAACCCTCAGATCAAGTAGTGGTGTTTTCTGTGTGGTTTTACAAACCACCTCTAGCAATATAGTATGACACAACATCGAGCATGTCCTAACTGTAAGCACATGGGTCACCTGAAACATTTTTGTCAGAATGCTCCAAGGTTGGGTGTCTGTGACACTCCTCAGGGGTCATAGGGGAATTATGCCTCGACAGGGTGAGGGTAGCATCATACCCCTCGACGGAAGAGTAAAGTGGGTAATTGTGCTTCTTGGAATAAAACGGTTCCTCATCATGGGTAATAACGAGCAGAGTTTGGTATGTAAGCAGTTGTTTAGTGCTGAGAAGGTGGTGATGGATGATCAATCAGGACCATCCATAGTGTGAGGTATAGTTCTTTTAAATTCAACATTGATGCAATATTTGTTTGATATGTGCAATTCACATAATTTTATTTATTCTTACATCATTGATTTGTTGGGTTTACACGTGGAAATGATGTCTTCTGTTTTGAAACTACAATATTTATTGGGTCAAAGAGAGTATCAAGACTTCCTATGTCGATGGTATTATTTAGTAGCTGATGGTATCAAATTTATGTGGGATTTCTCAGTGCTTGATATGGATATATATATTATATAATCCTTGGAATGGATTGGTTGGTGATGTTTTGGTCCCACATCAATTTCTATGTGTGAATGGTTTGTATTGTGATGTAAGATGGTGTTAGACATATGTTTAGAAGGAAGAACATGGCATTTCTTGGTGCAACATATTTTTTGCCACCAACTATTGGCATGATCTTGAATCAGTTAGAGCCCTTGTCATTTTAATCAGTGGAAGGGGTTGAGAAGAGTGTTCTTCCAACAGTTTTGGATCAGATTATGGATGAATTTACTGAGGAATTATTAGGGTTTCCACCCATAATATAAGTGGAGATTATGATTGAACTCCTTCCAAGGACCAGTCCTATCTCACATTTGTATTAACAAATGGAAACGACAATATTGCAGGAATTAAATGTACCATTGGACGAGTTAGGGAACAAAGGGTTCATCTGAGCTATCATTTCTCTGTGGGAAGCACCGTTTTTTTTGCTAAAAAGGAATACAGAACCTTGCGGTTCTGTGTGGACTATCATATACTTAATGAGGTTATGATAAAGAATTGATATCCAATTCCATGCATTGATTATTGTTTTGACTATTTGAGTGGAGATTACTAGTTCTCCAAGATTTACTTTATGTCAGGATATCACCAATTACAGGTGAGGAAGGAGGATCTTCTAAAAACATCTTTCAAAAGTAGATATGGTCATTACGAGTGTGTGGTTATTCCCTTTGGTCTAAAAAATGAACCAGAAGTTTTCATGGAATTGATGAATTATATATTTTGGAGATATAAGGATTATTTTTTGGTGGTATTTGTGGATGATATATCAGTGTGTTCGAGGTCAAGGATAGAGCATGAACAATACTAGGAGATAGTATTGGGGATCTTGACGGATCATCACTTGTATGGAAAAATGTCAATGTGTGGATTTTGGTTACATGAGGTTCTTTTCCTTAGACATGTTATTTCTGAGAGGGGTGTTTCTATTTATTTGGAAAATATAGAGGTGGTTATCGCATGGCAACTGCAAAGTAACATTTTCAAGATATAGAGCTTCCTTGGACTAGATGGGTCTTATTCTAGCTTTGTTCATGATTTATCATGATTGGATTCACTGATGACAATTTTTATATGGATGAATGTTAATTTTAAATGGGATGAGTAGTGTCAGAAATTTTTTAAAGAGATAAATGGTCACCTTAAATTATCCCCAATATTGTGTTTTCTAGAATCAGGGAAAGGGTTCATGGTGTATTGTGATGCATCGGGATCAGGTTTGGGGTGTGATCACATGTAAGGGGGCTCATGTGGCAGCATATGGATCATGATAGTTGAGGTTGCATGAGAAGAACTTCCCAAAACATGATTCAGAGTTGGTAGTAGTGGTTCAAGATTTAATGTGGTGTCATTATCTCTTCGGTGAGAAATTTAATGTTTTTAATGATCATGAGAGATTAAAGCATATTTTCTCAAAGATAGATTCAAACTTGAGGAAAAAGTGATGGATGGAATGTCTCCAGATATTTTATTTTTACTAAATGTACACACTCGGTAAGGGGATCTTCGGTGGGATATGAATTATGTAGAAAATCATATGATCAAGTGGTGAAACATGTATCAAATTTGTGACAGTTGATGTCAGGCATAGCCGATATGCAGTTAGAATGTGAGGACCGTGGTGACAGAGAAAACTTATTTCTAGTTTCATTGGTCCCTAAGTTGGATATTTTGGTTAAACAGGAACATTCATATGATTCTAATTATAGGGCGATGAGGTCGAAACTCAATAAAGGGGAGAACATTAAGAGTTAGGGACTAAATGGGTATTCATTCTTCTGTTTTCAGAATCAGATGGTGGTACTAGTGGCTTATTGAGAGGAACATCTCAGGTCTAATCATCAATCCATGTGGGTTTTTCAAACTAGAATTCATAATATGTACAAGGCATTGAAAATGAAATTTTGGTTGGTTGGTATGAAAAGTGATGTTGTTGAGATTTTCATGAGATGCCTGACTTGTCAGCAAGTCAAGGTAGAGTATCAGCAGCCAATATGCATGTTGCAGTATTTACCTATCCCGATGTGGAAATGGGAGAAAATAGTACTGTATTTTGAGACTCGTCTCCCAAGAATAATTAGGAAACATGATGCCATATGGATGATTGTGGATCTACTCACAAAGTCGGACCATTTAAACCCGATTCATGAATCTCATATGGTGGAGGATCTATCCCAAATCGATATCTGAGAGGTGGTAAAGATGCATGATGTTCCATATTCGATTGTATTAGGTATAGATCCGGGGTTTACCTCTCTTTTTTTGGAAATCCATACAGCAAGAACTTGGGACACAATTGACTATGAGCATGACATTTCATCTGTATATGGATTTCAAATCCATGAGGATGATACAAACATTAGAGGATATGTTAAGGTATGGTGTGATTGATTTTTTTTCTTCATGGGAGGATAAATTACCATTGGTGGAGTTATCCTATAATAACAGTTATTAGGAATCAATACATATGTCTTTGTTTGAGGCATTATATGGGTGTCTGTGATGTTCTCTACTATGATAGGTCGAAACAGGAGAGACATCGATAATAAGTCCAAGCCTTGTCCAATAGACTACAAAGAAAATCATGGTGATCAGGAACAAGATAGAGATGGCTCAATGTCGTCATAAATCGTATGCATACCAACATCAGTGACCATTTTCATTCAAGGTGGGTGACCATGTGTTATTGTGATCTCTCTTAAGTTGGAAAATCATCAGTTTGGGATGTAGGGTATGTTATCTCGGATTTATATCAGGCCTTTGGAGATAATTTAGAAGATTAGAGAGGTGGATTACCATTTGGATTTTCCACCACAAGATAGTGCCGTGAACAATGTGTTTCATGTGTCACAATTGAAAAAATATCATCTAGATCATGACCATGGGATTCATTGGGATCATGTTGAGGTAGAACCAGATGCTTCTTTGGTGTACATTCCAGTGCAGGTTGTGGATATTCAAGAGGAATATTGCATGGTTATAGAATCGGTTTAGTTCATGTTTTTAGGAACCATGGTCTGATTATGGAGGATACATGGTAGAGGGAGAAAGATATGGTCGATCAATGACCCAGGCTACTTCAGAAAAGTGATTGTTCTCTACTTTCTAATGGTGGAAAGTATAATGGTGGGGATAATGTAGCACCCTCAGTTTGAGTTACACATTCTATTTTAGGAATTCTTTATATATTCAAAGTGATTGGGATGATTTGGGAAGAGGTTAGAATATTTTGGAAGGGTTTTAGAAATGTTTGGAGGTTTTTATATGGGCTCATGGTTTGAGCATGGTTAGGGGAAGAGTACGGGTTCTCCAGGAAACTGTGTAGGGAGAGACAGTAGGCTTCACATGGCCTGAACATGATTTACCAAACCATGTGAGGAAACTGTGCAGAACCATTCTCTTGAGATAGTGGTGTGTGCGTGGTTATCGCACGGTTTTCCAAAATGTCCAGGCTTACCACTCGACCACGTTAAAAGATGGTTTCTAAATCATGGCTCCCTTAGGCATAACCTATTTAACTCCAAACATTCTCCCACTCAAGCCTCACTTGAGATTTTGTGTTGTCAAATGTTGGAGTTTCTCTCCTATAAATTTTGGATTCCAATAAATGTAGTTTCTTGGTGGATTGAGGGAAATTATTCTTGGGTAAGTCTCCTCTCTTGGTTTATTGTGGTTTTCTATAGATCTAAATCTCCCACTATTTTATTTTTCTAGATATACACTTTTTGTGTGTATAAATATGGTTATGGATTCCTTGGGTGTTGATTCTAATTCTCTTTGATGATAGGTAAGGATATGTAGTGTGGTTTTCAAGGATCATTTTCCTGGATTGGGGTGCGGTTTCTTATGTGTCGAATTTTCTAGAACCCTAAATGTAGGTGGATTCTCTATCAACTCCACATTATTAGAAATAGAAGCATAATTACAATTCATTTGTTTTTATTTAATTAATTGGTTATTTTTATGTGTGAATATGTTAGAAATCCCATTGGTAATTTTTTTTGGGATTTTTTTGGAAAAGGGGTTCTTGTTGTGTAATTTTCTTGATGTTTGATTATAAAATGGAGATTTTAAAATTAGTTTCTTTGGATTATTTTTGAAAATGGTTGAATAAAATGGTTTTCAATAAATTTATGTTTTATTGAAATGTTTTTTTTCTTGGAAAATGGTTAAAGAGTGTTTTCAATAAATGGGTGATTTATAGAAGTGAATGGGCACCTGTTTAAACTATTGTTGTGCTTGAGGTATTGTTTGGTTTTAGATGAATTGTTTTCATTATGTGGTGACCTAGATCTGATAATCTTGGAAATGGGTTATGAATTATGGATTTTGTGAATTGTTTGTGTTGTTGGAGAAAAGTACCACTATGAAATGAGTATGGATAGTGGATAGAAGGGCCACCATCAAAGGATTAGTGGGCCAAAAGTACCACTGTTATGGGAAGGAAGTAAACGGGTTTGTACGAGAAGATCCACCGTGGTTGTTTGCTAGTTGTGTTGATATGCAGGATGGAAATTGGATGTGATAATGTGTGGTTTTGATATGTCTTATGGCTTAGTGTGACTTTTCCTTGTGTTACATTGCTTGATAAGGGTGTTTTTTGCTTGTTGTAATGGTTTCACTATTTAATGTGTTATATAAATTACTTATTATAAATGTGCTAACTGTTTCATCATATTGGCTTGGGTAGGGATGTCAATTGGGAAAAAATATTGAGTGTTAGTACACAACCCCTACTTTGTAACTTTGGTGCTTTTTCAGATGTTGTGTTCTAGGACACAATTAATGTTATGACATCTCATTGCTAGTGGTTAATGGTAATGATTGGGAGGGGTGGTGGTGCTTGGAGCATGGAGCTTGGTGTGGATATGTGGATTTTGTCTTGGTTTATTTTGGGTCTCTGCTTTAGTATTCCGCATTGTACTATTATATTGTGTTTGGTTCTATTGGATTTTGGATTGTATTGTGGAACAACATGGTTGTGTTTTTGGTAATACAGGTTTGGGTTACTATGTTGACATGCATCATATTCAATTTTTTGGTAATGAATGGATTAGTTGGTGGTTTTTTTTTCAAAAGGAAAATTCATTCCCCAACTATTCTTCCAGCCCTCGACATTTATTGACAGCCTTTGGCATCTTGGGAACATTTCTTATTTCCATGAAGAATTCCTCCACCCTATAAAGCCAATGAGATGGGGTGGAATGTTACATCACAACCCATCCAAGGAAAATAGTACCAATAGTTCATTATGTTCCATAAATTATGACCAATATCTCATAAATCTACCATGAAGTAAACATCCAAATATAACCACACCACACCACTATGCTACACATTCGAGGGGAAATATCTATGCAGAGGACCTATGACCTGGTAAAACAGGGGGTCCCACTAAGTAGATAACTAAAGGATCCCTGACTGGTCTTGGTTGGAGGGTTCATCACAAGTAAACGGTAGCCAAACCATTCTCATTAAATCTTGAGAGTTCCTCTCTAATTGTTGGAAGGGGATCCATTCCAATCCCAGCTGGAGGGTTCCACTCTAGTAGTCAATCACTCATTCTTTGATACAACATGAGTGTTGCACTTGGATTGAAAATAGTGGTACCATACCCTACCTAGAGTAAATGTTCCACTCTCATAATTGAGGACCCATACCTTGTATCCATTGGAGGATGCCACTCATAAAGTAGAGAGAGGACCCTTTCCATATACCACAGGCGGGTGCCACTCTATATATAGGTAGAAGAACCATTCCCTATACCAGTAAGATTGTTCCACTCTAATATTAGACATAGGACTCATACCATATCCCATAGAATGGTTCTAATATATATATTTCTAGAGGACCCCTACTTAGGCCAGTTGAAGTTTTTTACTCGAATTCCCTTGGTGACCTTACCTGATCATTACCATCATCAAGCATCTACTAAGAAAGTGCCCCACTCATAACATCTAACATCATATATTGAAATCTACTATAGATTCAACCATCAAATTTTGTGAGAAAGAAATCATTATATGATACTTGGGGGCCATATTACAGGACTAAATGACCAATATTCACGATCTAGAAGTTTCCACATAAGGAAAGAAGGTGTACATTACATGTTAGGGGACCCGCAATGCATGTAGTCCTGCTCCATCACCAAGACCTAACCATGATGGTGCATGGGTCACTATCCATATAAGTATACATGGCATGCATAGGGTATACATGGTGTGTTTGAGAAACTTGTGGTCCCACCTATGCTCCCTAGCCATGTCGGTGTATCCATCCTATGTATGTGTACTTCTAGACATGGAGTCCTCCTAGAAATTATATTTCCCATGTAATCTCGAAGAACATGTTGGGTAACAAGAAAATAAACATCATGTTATGTGGGGGATCCCACATGGTGTTGGATACTTATAATTCCATGGAACCCAAGACGATGCATCCAAGACCCTATACAATGTGTGTCCATTGGAGTAAAGACCATGTAGTCACATTTTTTTATAGAAACTAAGATATATTATCCAGCATCAATATCCTCCACCAATAGACTAATCCATGACTCCTAACCTTTCAAAATAAAAGAATCTTTCTTGTTCAGTAATTTCGGCTATCATGTGGGTAGAAAACAAATATCTATTCGTCCCACATGAACCTATATTCCCCATACAACTTGTACCGTGAAAAGGCGATCAACACCATTGTGGATTTGAAAACTAGTTCATTGAATCGGTCAAACACAATCCATGAATCATATAATTCCATCCATTATTCACCCTTCTATTTTTTAAGCATGAAACTATAATGATTCTAGGGGTTCGGTTGGCCAATGAGCTCGTACCCGAGTGGTGGGGGCTCCTGGTTGGCATCCAAGAGAACCGGGTTCAAAACCGGGCGGAGGTGAATTTTTTGGTACTATAGAAATACGGTATCAGTACTGTAGCAGTACTGTTTGGGACTGTAGCAGTCAGAACTATTCACCCAATTTGGGCCTTTGGGACACTGGCTTGGGCAGATGAGTCTCAAGGGCATTCGGGCCATCAAAGCACTTCGAGCCATAGGGCCATAGGGCCATTGATTCTATAGATTGCAAAATTCACATAGATCAGGCCCCCGAAGAGGATCAGAGCAATAAGAATAGTAGTCACCAGAAGAAGAGCTATATGGATTGCATGAATGAGAGGGTATGACAACCACCATCGAGACCAGGCACCATGCAGCTTTGTATGGGGAAATTCTATCCGATCAGCAATGCAATGTGGGAGCTAGGCAATCAATGATGCAGAAGATGGGGAGGGGTAGTTCTAGTGGGTTGGGCCTACGAGTAATATATTGGACATGGTATGCCTCTAGGCCTTCAAGTCTTGTATTTCACGTCTTGTAGGGCCTTGTTCCAAGGGCTTAAGGGTCATGTATGAGTTCCCCATCATCCCCTAAAAGGGGGATTATCCATAATAAAATAAAAAGAGGTCCTTCACACCATTCGGGCTAGGGGATTAGTTGGGCTCAACGAAACCCGAAAACATCGAGTCGTGGCTTCGTAGCATAATGGTGAAGAACGAAAAGAATCAAAGTGATAAAATGAATTAGAAAAAAATGTTAGACAATCATCGTCCATGAAAACATGGAAAAAGAAATAAATCATATGATCCATAATGAGAAAAAATGAATAAAATATTATACCAGCACTCGAACACATTAAATTGCTTGAAATTGACACGGGTCAAGAAACAAGATGATCATACTGAACCAAATTAATCAAATAAGAATGAAACCAAAAATGATATTTATGACTTTGATATTGGATAATTTTTCATTGATGAACGTCATCACTAATGAATGAAAGGAGATTTTTTGGTTTTTGATCTTCGATCTCCTCAATTCGAAGTATTAACATCATCAAATCATGATTTTTTTTAATGGAAGGATGGAGAAGAATATATCAGTTCTTCTAGTAAAGTGTATCTAAACCTATATAATCTATTATAATGGTATATTTATAGAATAATTCATTTGGGATATATTAATTTATTTTATCATTTAATAAATTAATTAATCCACTGAATTTTCTTCCAATGACTGTTTTTTCAATATTTCCCACAACAACATATTTTACATCACACGTAGGGTTAACATCACATTCCAAACTCAATAGTGGTCTTAGATGTTTAACTCAATGTACTATTCAATAGTTATCCCATTTTAATTAATAAACTAGGTGTGAATAATATATAATATAATTAATATTTTTAAAATTGTAATTATGCACACTCATAGTCAAGGAATCGCACACCATCTTAGTTCCATTAATCGAAAATACATGTATAGATATTTCAATGGATTACAATGAAAAAACTAAGTCTCAACATCATTCCATCCTTCAATCATTTCATCCCCTAAAATAAAAACTAGAAAAAAATTCATAGGATAATAAACCAGTATATGGATCTCATGATGCAAGGAGAACTCCAAAATTTTCTCATGCTTCCATAGAACATGGACCAATGGGATAACCCATCCATGTAGGGCCCTCTCCTATCAATCATCAATCCCCACAAATTGTTGGGAAGATGTGGATCGAACCTCAATGTCTATCCAACCCTAGAAAATAGTGTTTGTGGGGTCATGCACATATCTCATCATCAACAACATGTGGAAGATTTAGTTCACCCACTCCAACTATGGGGTAGGTCAAGGAGGTAAGAAACCTTGATTACCCTCTATAATATCTCAAATGATCATATGAACCACATGGATATCTTACCTCCCAAGATGAATCTACATTATCATTTTCATTTGGTAAACTCTCTGGAAATCCTGATCTCCTTGATCAAACTGAAAGTGTTATATCATCATTCAATATAAGATTTCTACTCACTGGAAAATTTCTTCATCTTTATACAGATGAGTTAGACCCTCCATATCATCACCTACACTATCTCTAGACCCTCATGTGATTCCTTTATGATCACTTCCAAGAAGAAGGGTGACATTCTCAGTCTCCCATATGGTTCCTTGAATGTGTTCATACTAATTGTTTAGTGTGAGATATTTCAGTATTAAAACCCTACCAATGGATAATAATCCTTACAAATCCAGATGAAGTGTAACATGAAATCCCACAACATATCCTCCAATAACCACATAGTGAGCTTATTCATCCCATCTGTCTGGGGGTGAAAAGTTTATCTCTTCTCCATATGGTTTTGAATTCCACCTAAATGCCTCTCCACAACCATGATATAAACTACACAACACATTAAAACATAATAGTTAATGGTTTCCAATGAAGTAAAATAGTCTCTTATAAATGCGTCTTCCCCAAAATCTCTACTATACTATACACTCTGATAGAAAGGATGTGAGAAGATTTCATGAGTTAGTTAACTATCACTCAGATGGTGTCATGTAACTTCTCTATCCATGGAATCATTATAACCATGTCCATTGATATGCCACCCAATTTCCACTTTGGGATATCCAGGGGTTTCAACAATCCTTTTGAAACCGGGTGCTCATCCTTCAACTAGTGATAGGGGATGCATCATGATATGAACTCATCCATGCTCTATCTCATACTGACCCACAAAAAACTACTTCATAAGGTCTATATACATATTTCCTACAATGAGATGTACAACTAAAGAATAACTGAAAAACTCCCTCATTAGATCATACCTCATCAGGAATGGGACCGACTTATATCGAAATAAAATCATTATGTGATTCCATCCAAAAGAATATACTTCATGTGAATCTTCTAAATAAATCTAGTCATGTAATACCTCATAGTCAATGTCTCCCAGTAGGGACTCACTCATACAGTCATGAAGTGGAGGAATCAAAACCATCATCGAACAAAAATTCATTCCATCCTACTCAACCATATTCATGTTAAAGGAATCTAGCTTCTCAAAATCCTCCTTCACTAAATGGGGCCAAGACATCCAATGTAGGGAATTTTCTACCAAGTTTCCGTTACCCGATGGATAGAGTATCTCAATGTTTTAGTCCCACAATAACTATTTATATCTCCACTATCCCATTTTCATGTCTCTCTATATGAAGAAATACCTAATAACATAACGGTCTGAGTAAACCATAAATTTCCCTCCCTAAAGATAGTGCATGCACATCATTTGGTTGAAGATTTCTACAACCATCACTAGGTTGTGAGTCGCATAGTTCTAATCATGGTGTATCAAAATCCTTGACTCGGATTAAATAACTACCTATATTGAAATTAACTCACATTCCTGAATAGATCTTGAGGAATCTGAATACAATATGTACTCCACACCCTCCTCTAGTAGGCTCAAAATTAGAGAACTCATTAGAGTTACCCTCAACTCCTAAAATTTTACATAGGAGTTCTCAGTATAGGTAAACGAGTATTCATTCCATAGAAAGGTGGTCAAAGGTGATTGAATCAAAGAGAATTATTCCATAAACCACCAACAGTACCCTTAGAATCAAAAAAACTATGCACCATGGACACACTTTTGGGTGGATCACAAGAAACATCTACATCAATATTCACTGGGTCCATAGCTAAACCTTTCCTGGAAATTACATTCCCCAGGAAGTGAACATCATGAATCGAAAACTAGAACTTCCAGATCTTACCATAAAGATATTTATACCAATGGTAAACTAGAACAATCCTTATTTTGTGTATATTCCCCTCCTTGAATGCAATGTACATATGTGTCTTCAATTAGGATATCCAAAAAGTGGTCCATGTACAGCTTGGAAATCTATTTCATTAAATCCATAAATATAGAATGGTAATTCATCATAGCAATGGGAATCACCAAAAACGTATAGTTTCCATACTGACATCAGAATGCCCTATTTGGGATATTAGCCTCATGGGACCTCAAATGGTGGTAGCCAAACCTGAGATCTATCTTCTAGAATGATCTCACACCAAGAAATTGGCCAGTAAAACTATTAATACTAAATAATAGGTACATGTTATTTTTTTGGCCTAGTTCATGTTAGTATAATTAATGTAGAGAAAAAAATCTCATCCATCTTTTTCACGAACAACAATTGATCTTCCCAAGGGGACATAATGGTCCTGATGAATCCCTTCTCTCAATGTTATTATAAATGAAACTGTAGCTATTAGAGTTTGATAGGGTCCAAATGTTCTGATGTAGAATATATTAGAGAAGTAGTAGGATGAAATCCGATGGAAAAATACAGATCCCACCTCAGAGGTAGTCTTGGAACGTCCTCAGGGAAGACATCCATAAATCCTCCAATGACCGAAAGAGTTTATATTGTTAAATACCATGCTACACCAAGGGATACACTCTCCAAATAATTATAAATTTGATGTTGCCTCCTACATTATGAACCCTCTCAACCCGCCATGAGATCTATCACACCTACAATTGAGAATCTCTTCCTGTCAGTGTGAGGATGTTTAAATCCTCTATGGAGACAATAAATCTAGGATCGAACCATAGACAACCAATATATACCCAATATGAAATCATAGGTATCCATTGTGATTACCAAAAGGTCCCACATGATCCTCTCTCCTAAAAGAGATAGATAACACTAACAGAATATATAAGTTAAAAAGTAGTCTTCCCTGTAAGAACCTCTAGTCTATGCAACAGAGCTAATTATTGAACTGGGAAATCCAGATCACATATCAAGAGTAAATATATGATGTAATGAACCAATTAAATGTCTAATAATTGCAAAAAAAGTATAATTAACATAGATCCTACCTATTATCATCTCTGGTACTGCAAGGTCATAAGCCTTCATAGGTTGTAGTTGTCCATGTCCCTGACCACCAGTTCCCCAACCCTGACATGGGATAACTTATGGTGTTGGTTTAAGGATATCATAGCATCGTTCGCCACATATTGATACTCCTTGAGATACACATTCTCATCTTCCCTCTCTAAATCCCTAAGGACCCTACCCTCACTGGCAGGATCTATGATCATGGCACTAACTCTACCATTGTTGTCTGTTAGCTATCTTCATGCACTACTCATCACCCCTAGCAATGTAGTATCATTAAATGTGGAATATACCATTATAAGAATAAAACTACCAATATCTAGGATACCATCGTCCCCTTTAACATCACTAGACACATGCTTGAGCCTAACCCTATGATGATCTACTCTGTTTAGATCCCATCAAATGGGGTCTACTTGTTGTGGTAGACTACACACCCATGTGATACCCACTACCAGATCAAGCCACGTAGAGTCCCTCTGACTATAATATCTCTTCCAACAACAGTATCTATAATACCCCACCTTAGGTGGCAACTCACAGGGGTACCACATTGTCATAGATCTCTCTATGGATTCCATTATCAATCTTATGTTCTAAAAAGTAGCTATCCATGATTATATCAAGGGAGTATGATGTGCGTTATGTCAACCATGCACCATACATAGCCACTATCATCCTTATGTGAAACATCACCAACATCTATTGAATATGAACCAAGAACATACAACATGGGTATTAATACTCATATAATAGCTTCTAGACGTCGGTAATTGATAAGTTTTACTCACCATACATCTAGATAACAAGACCCCCCAACATCAAGATGATCCAAGGAAAAGGATAGCTTCCAGTGAGACCACCAGATCTGTCGGGGTCCAGAAAATCTTGAAATCATGGAACACTAACACTATTAAGTCCTCCAGTTTTTTGGGATATGGAAAAATATATAACCTCAGTGACAACTATTGATATAACACACAGAGTTCACTGATCCTACACGCATCATTAGCCGGTCCAGCTGGTATGATCTATAACTAGACAGGTGGTGGTGCTACAACTTTTCCACCAATAAGAAGGATCTCATGGGATGGGACATAATGTAAGGACTCATCATTCATCATAACTTCCTCATGATTTGGAACTAATTACCTACCCAGTTGTGATCATAGAAGAATCCAAAAATTTTAATCATGGTGTAGAATAGTCATATTGGAATATATAAATATATACAATGTAGATCTGAATAAAAAATATAATAAAATCTCAATACAAAATGATTCATGTAACATTTTATCCATGAATCCAATGTATTAGTATACCGAGTCGACATGTAGGTAGTCAAAGTCCTAGTTAATAGATACATCAGTTGTAGCACAAACACTAGATTTTATTTCTTGAAAGCCTCACTCAAAACACTTTGACATCGTTTCCCTAATCCCAACAAATTCCTCAAATGGAAACAACTCCATGAACCTTCCCATAGAGTTAATAGATCTGATACTAACCTTTAGGACTGGACCCAATAAGGCTCGATCAACAACTACCCGAATCCAGCCTACATATTCTAGGTGTGGCGACAAGAACTGAAAGGATTATCCTAAATGAAATGTCTTCCCCTAATGTAAATCTACGCACACACATGAACATATCAATGTAGAAGTGATAAAGAATAATAAAATAAAAGGGGGAAATATTGAGAATATAACCATGCATATTCAATCCACTTGGTTATAGAAGAGCATGATAATGAAAACATAAATGTAATGGGAAAAAATAAATACCAAAACCCCCAATGTAATAAACTAAAAAAACTGGAATGAGTATATGATTAGAGATCCCAGATCCAAATCTCCATGCTTTTACAACATGTGTAAGACACTACCGACCAATACATTGTCTACAGAAGACAAGAAACATGTTGGAAAATCCCATGCATTAGTGTGTATATACATACCTAGTAGGGAACCCTGAAATCAAATAGGGGATGAATGAGAGAAATGATATGAATATATTTAATAAGCAACTTGACCAAAATAAGGATAGTAAAAAATACTACAACATGGATAAAGATATTTATATTTATAATCAAAACACAGAATGTAAAATGAGAGGGAAGGGGGACTCTATATCACATCCCATCCTTGGAAAGTAGTTCCAATGTTTCTAGAAGGTCCATCAATGATTCCCATCATCTAAAATATCTTCCCAAGAGAAAAAATCCAATTCAAACAACACCTCACCATTGTTTTAAAAAGATTAGGGGATAAATATCTCAGTATAGGACACATTACCTGGTAAAATATAATGGTTTCACCCAATTGAATATTAGAGGACCCATGCCCTATCCTTGAAGGAGGGTTCCACTAAAGTAAAGGGTAGAGGACCCATGCCCATCCTAGCTAGAGTGTGCCACTATAATGGTTAATAGAGGGGTCATACCCAGCCCAGATAGGGGTTGTCAATCTAGTAGTCGAGGAACCATGCCCTAATACAACAAGAGGGTGCCACTCATATAGAATATATAGGACTCATCCTCTACCTATCAGGAAGGCTCCACATTCATAGTTGAGCACCGTTAGCATGTATCCACAAGAGGGTGTGACTTAGTGTAACGCCCCGACCCCAGTTACCTAGAGTCGGTGCATTGTTACATAACATTGGCATGATCATAAGAAAGATCAAATCTCGAAAGACCGATTAGTTTAGTAGCCTTGGAAACACTAGATATATTCATAAAGTTTTACATTACATCAGATAAATGAAAACTACAACAACATAGTCTCCATAGTCCACACTCTTATCCCCTAATACTATCCCTGCAGGTCATTCATAATTTACTTCTTCACATCTTGGGAAAAATAAAACATAGAAAAGGGGTGAGCTCAAATGCCCAGTAAGGATAACAATATAGAGGAAAGTTTCATAAATAATAATAAACATTTAAGGAAATGTATAACTAAAACAAAAGTCTTTTTAAACTTGAACATCAACATAGTATCGAAAAAATAAAATGAAATAATGCCATTTAATTATTCACATGGATATTATACTAATCAAATAATCACATGAAATATCAATAAGCACTTTCATAATGATGGAATGCATAATTCCAGACTATCATAACCACATAGCCAAGGCCTCGTTCCAAGACTAAAAATAAGATTTTGTCAAGGCCTTATGTCAAGACACTAGTTTGTCTCATCAGACCTATCGATGCATCGAGGAGCTATAGCAGGCTCCACCCGTCACTTACTAAGTCCAATGCATTACTCATATGAAAAGTTTGAAATATGACATAAAAATTCGTATTAAGCTAGCATACGAAATGTCAATACTTAATCGACAAACCATGAATGGTATAAAAATAGCACATCCACAGTCAAACATAACTCATTCGATACAATATTGAAGATTTTATTGTATTAGATTAATTTCAATCAAGAATAATGAAGGATATTCACATAGAAGAAAATAATCGTCAAAACTATTAGAGTGAAATATCCCCCTTTTTCTTGAAATCATTTAAAACTCACACTATTTGTCAAGAAGCCATTTAAAAATATATTTTTGAATAAAAGTGTCTCATACCACTTTGAAACTTTTAAAAGTAATTTTAATTTTAAAACTCTAATGTCTATATAAATAAATTCTTAAAACCATTTTTAAAACATGGACATTAATGAGAAATATTTAGAAGAATAAATCATTAATACACTTAAAAATGTATTTTAGTTAGAGTTTCTAACCAAAAGAGAGACACTTGAATACAAATAATTGAGGTAATCAAAAATTTGTAATATCATGAGAATAAAGGGATTCATGATATACAATGTCAAAGTACATTATATACACCACATAAAAGTGATTTGGTGTATAACAACAAATAAGTCTCAATGGAATGTAAATTGTGATGAAATATCTCATAAAGGTCGTATCCTTAGGTTAAGGATAAATAAAAGACATAATTATGTGTGAAAAATATAAATACCCTAAATATGATTGTATATTTAGTGTAAAACAATCAAAGGACATTTACACATATTCTTCTAAAAACAACACTAATGAATTGGATGTTTATCTCAACAAATCGAGATTGAGTAAAAGTTACTCTTATCAAGTTCATACCGATGACTTGAGAATTTATCAATGAAGTTATTATGTGTATAAAAAGTATATACACAGAAAGGGGAGTGGAAATTATGAAATAATAAAATGAATAGTGATTCCACACATAATTTTGGAGTAAAACAATCAATGAAGTATGCGTAAAGTCGAATGAGTGGAAATTGAAATTTCAAATTCCCTTATCGATTTGGTAACTTATGAGACATGCACCCATGAAAGAATGATAATAAAATGATGATGTAAATATCCATAAATTAAAATATATTACACAATGAATACAATCATGGGCAGTACACACACCACATGCAATAAATAAGTGGTGAACAATGGAAATCTCACGGAATTAAAAGTGAGATAAGAAACACCTTACTTTGTACTTTTTCATTGGTCTATGGTAGGTTAACCTCCTTTATAATGGTGAAATAAATTTTATTGAATTATAAAAGAATCATTTACATTAATATGATATCATATATTGTCTTTTAACATTGACTTGTTAATAATATCTTAGTATTATCGTCATTTTGGGTGTTAACTTACTCGTTTTCCTTTATGTTCTTTGTTACGTAAGTTGTGTTTGTTATGGATAGGTTGTATCTTATTCATATCCAGAATTATATCAAGTCCTTAAAAATTATTTTTAATTATCAAATAAGAATTATACTTGAATGGATATGATGGAGAATGAATCTCATCGCGTTCGTGGAGACGGTAGTCCGTACGTACGCACGAGCGACAATATCATTCTTTTGATGTTAAAATAATATATAGTTGGATGGTATCTCATATAGACAGAATAATTATAATGTTATATTTATTATTTAAATTAATTACACATCATTATTATACCCATCCAAATAATAATTTATTGAATGACAATTACACCACGACGTGGAGACGGTAAGCCGTACGTACGCACGTATGGTGACATGCCATTCAATGGATGGATAGAATACTGAATATGGTTGTACAATATTTATAATAACATAAAAGTATATAGAATTTACCGGAGTTATTATTTTAGAATATAAATAACAAAGAAAGAATACATTGAAGAAGAAAGGAACTTGAAATAGGGTGGTGAAAACATTACCTCTTATTCGGGTTCATCCTTATGATTTGATCAAAAGCACTACATAGGTTGGCTTTCTGATCAAACTAAGGCCTCTAAAATGTAGTGAGGGAATTTGAGAGAGTATTTGGTCAGGGTTTGGCCGAGCCAAAAGGCTTTTAATGTGTTAATTAGTGAGAAGGGGGAGCTCCCTTTTATAAGAGGGATGAGGGTCACCTTTGGAAAAGCTAAAAATATTATTTTATAATAAATTCATATTCAGTTTCTAATGGATCCAAAGTGGATTATTTAAAATTTAAAGTGGGGAGGGGTCGAAAAACACTCAACCAATAGAATTTAGACAGGTTTGGGTCATTATATTAACCTTATCTTTAAGTATTAACTCTTAGTTAATTAGTTTCACTTTTACAATGTCTCATTGTATTTTTATATTATATGGTTAATAAACTTACTATATACATCCAAGAGACCCCCAAGTGGTCCATTAATGATACACCTATCATGATATAAGTATCTTGGACGAACCTTAGATTTTTAGGAATTGAATATAGATTAATAATATAATATTTATTTAAAAAACTCTTTTATGTCAATTTTGACACTATTTGGAAAATTGATTTTTTTGAAAATCATAACAGAATGATTACTTTGAAAAAAGTCGATTAAATCAATACTAATATGTAATATTATCCTAGAAAATTAGTTTAATTTATTAAAAGTCTCATATTATATTTTTTTTTTGTATTTATAATATCAATTATTTTAATTTTTCACTATTATGGTAATTACTGCATCATCATTGGGTCATAAATAAATTAAATTATTTAATGTCTAAAAATTATAAATAAAATACCATTATGTAGAAATATTTTTATATTTCTAATAAATATTTACAATCGAATTTATCTTATGTATAACCCAATATTAAAAATGATTTAGTAAATAAACTTTGATTTTAACTCTTTTAACTCTTCTTTGAATTAAATAATATTAAATGTCCTAATCTAATACAAGTGGACCTAAATGATAATATTTTATTCCTAATTTTGTTTTTGGTCAAGATACACTTGTCCAATAGAATTAGGACACGTGTTAGGGTAATATTAATATCATTTTTACCCTTAATTACCCTATTTACTTTTAACCGTGGTAAATAAAAGTAAAAGGTTACTATTCACCAAAAATTATTTTCATCTCATTGAACCACATTTTACCCTTTGATATTAACCGTGTCTCTCGGATTTTTGAAATTCCACTCACAGAAGCGGTAAAATTAAGTTTTATGAAAAATTCAGTTTTTTTAACTACCACTTAGTGGTTTCCCTATTCATCAAAAAATGAAATTTCCAGAAAAATACAAAAAAAATAGGCCTAAGATATATTTGATATTATGAATTCAAAAATTATGTCTATTTTACCAAACTCAAAACATATCAGTTTCATTAATTAATCTATAAATTAATTCCCGTTGTCAAATCAAATAGCGTGTTTTTAATAGATAATAACTATCAAAAGATTGACACTTGTTTATGTCTGGTTTAAATGTGAAATTACATCCAATGACCAACATTGTATTAAATGGTAAAAATATATTCTAAATATAATTTAAAACCACTCAAATTAATAATTTATCACTATTAATTATTTCGATTAAAAAAGCTGTTTTAATTAAAATTTAGTAATTTTCACTATTCATCAAAATATGAAAGTTATCCGAAAAAGTACCAAAATTTCACCCTAAACTAATTTAGATATTAAGAATCCAAAAATGAAGTCCATTTCAAAAGATAAAATTTATAAAATTTCAAAAAGTAGGTATTACTGTTCATAACGGCTTGTTTGATTGGTTGTGGTGTGTTAGAATCTCGAAGTTGCGTACAATGCACGCCATTGCATTATTCAAAGGGAAACATACTGTTGAAGCTTGGGGTGTTACATTCTCCCCTCCTTCAATAAATTCCATCCTCATAATGTTTTTTAAAATTTGGCTGGAGAATATAATTTAAAGTCACACATCAGAAAAAGAGTCAATAAAATTATCACTTTAAAAGAAAGGAACAGAGGTATAAAGGTCACCCAAGATAACCCATACTAGGATTCCATATAGAAAAACATAGATATGGATGATAAACTAAGTGTTAAGTTCTGATGGAGAGGTATAGAAAACATGATAAGGAGAAAGTTAACAATAAGAAAATCATAAACTTGTGTTGGGACAAACGGTCATTAGTCTCCCAGTAGAAAAAGTAAACGAACAACATTTTTTGTTTTAAGTTACATTACATAAGGACGAGGAATTCATTTATGATATTGACTAAGAACATAATGAGATATACTTACTTTTTATTTAGAGTTTCATTCTTTAATAAATTTTTACCACTAACCCATTTTTTGAACAATGAGTATTCAAGAAGACTTAGTCACCATGGAAGAGCTAGAATAAAATTCTATAGAAATACATGATCCACATAGGATAAACTATATATTGACCTCGTCTTTAGAGATTAATCAAATTTAAAATGGTTAGTATAATATCTGATGATCCCCCAAGTGGATATTCCATTAGATAAAAAAATAATATTAATTTCTAAAATTAAACCATCAATACCCCAAAGTTAAATAAATACCATTCAATAATAAATTTTCCTTAAAATCCTTTAACATAATCGAAACAAATATTGAAACCCAAAACTTATATAAATGTAGTCTTCCATGTTAAATTGTTTCTCCAAATGACATTAATTACCCTTAAAGTCACGTACTTAAAAGTAATTAACCTAATCATTTCAATAAATAACCCAAATCACTATAAATCCACACTAAAAACATAGATAAAAATCCATCATTACTCCTCAAATGAAATCCCACACTATTCTATTTTCCTTGGGCATATAGTGTTCACGACAAAGCGAACAACTTCCAAAATAACATTTATCACTTAATCACCAAATCATTTTACTATACTAAGGGTATTCATTTGATAAGACATAAGATCCCAAATTAAATTATTATTGATCAATAAAATCATTTAACTAAAAATAATAGTCACACTAACAAGGCACTTCACATAGTCTAGTGGTGGGCAATAAATCCCAATCGCACTTTCATTGTGGGTTTGATTCCCACAGCTTTTTCCGACGCGATGGGTTGTCACACGGTCTGCGTGTTGTACTTTTTCAAAAACTATATTTTATAAAATTACCAAAATGAGATAAATTCCTCAAAATAACATAATTTAACCACAAATATTATCTCATACCTTGAATTTTCATCCCAAATTATAATAACTTATAATTGCCTCAAACCCAATGATCATATAAAACCAAATAGTTATTTATAACTATATCCACAAGAGAAAAGATAATTCTTCTTCAAATATCATTCTCACATGGAAAACTGCATGGTTAAAAATACAAGAGAAAATTATTCCAAAGTAAATCCATCAATAAGGGGCACTAATACTTTTTAAACATTTCTCCAACCATTTATTTCCACACAGCTTCTTCTTTGGCCATGAAAATATCCTATAGAATAGTACATTCACTCGGGTAATGGCCAGGTCCCCTACATTTACGAAAAATGATTGTAAATTGAATATTGGGACCATTTTTATCTACTTCCATAGTACTCTTCATTTTTCTTCGTAAATTATTCACTTTATGTCCTTCCTTCCCGCACATAAAGCATTTCTTTGTCCCATTGAGACACTTTCCTGGGTGTCTCCTTCCACATTCCCTGCATGATGGAAATTGAGGATTCCTTTCTCCATGATCTCCACTACTGGAACTCTTATCATTCATCACCTTTTTCTTCTTTTTTGAGTCTGATAATTGGTTAATATATTTATTGTTGATCATATTTTTGGGAAATTGATTTGGAATAAAGATGATATCTTTTACGCCTATCAACATTCCATTTTGTTGCTCATTTCCACCACCGTTCCCACCTTGTACATCATTCTCAAAGTCACTATGACTTCCTTGGAATCCAGCCATTGGCTAAAACCAGAAAGCATTGTGTGAGTAACAGTAGTCATAAAATCATTTAGTGATTAACATGTCACCATATTCTCAATTTGAAACACATTAGGATTAACCAAGGTCATTTACTCTCATCTTATATATATAATACATCAAATCGGGTTGTAAAGAAAATGTAAATTATCCTAAGCATATCCCCCGGGAGTGTCGTAACCAAGAGTGTAGCAAGGCCCGTTGTCGTGCACTAGTTCCCATTCGAGTCTAGCTCAAAGTGGTGTTTTCGGGTTTTACCCCTATGTACATCTGTTCCAGAGCTTCCTCTACCTGTTCATATCCAGAGAGGGATGTATTTCTCGGAAAACTCACAAAATCTCTACAATACCAAAATTCTAGGAAGTTCTTCTATACTAATCCTCAAATTTCATCTTAGTTTTATGTGCTCTAATCAGATTTTCTCTAAATATAGCTTCCAATGTTTGTACTAAACTTCCTCTGATACCAACTGTAACGCCCCGACCCCAGTTACCTAGAGTCGGTGCATTATTACATAACATAGGCATGATCACAAGAATGATCAAATCTCGAAAGACCGATTAGTTTAGTAGCCTTAGAAACACTAGATATATTCATAAAGTTTTACATTACATCATAAAAATGAAAACTACAACAACATAGTCTCCATAGTCAACACTCTTATCCCCTCATAATATCTCCATAGGACATTCAAAATTTACTTCTTCACATCCTGGGAAAAATAAAACATAGAAAAGGGGTGAGCTCAAATGCCCAGTAAGGATAACAATATAGCGGAAACTTTCATAAATAAGAATAAACATTTAAGGAAATGTATAAATAAAACAAAAGCCTTCTTAAAAATGAACTTCAACATAGTATGGAAAAAATAAAATGAAATAATTCCATTTATTTATTCACATGGATATTCTACTAATCAAATAATCACATGCAATATCAATAACCACTTTCATAATGATGGAATGCATAATGCCATACTATCATAACCACATAGCCAAGGCCTCGTGCCAAGACTACAAATAAGATTTTGTCAAGGCCTTGTGCCAAGACACTAGTTTGTCTCATGAGACCTACTGATGCATCGAGGAGCTATAGCGGGCTCCACCCGTCACTTACTAAGTCCAATGCATTCCTTATATGAAAAGACTGAAATATGAAAAAAAAATTTGTATTAAGCTATCATACGAAATTTCAATACTTAATCGACAAACCATGAATGGTATAAAAATAGCACATCCACAGTAAAAAATAACTCATTCGACACAATATGGAAGATTTTATTGTATTAGATTAATCTCAATCAAGAATAATTAAGGATATTGACATAGAAGAAAATAATCGTCAAAACTATTAGAGAGAAATATCCCCCTTTTTCTTGAAATCATTTAAAAGTCACACTATTTGTCAAGAAGCCATTTAAAAAAAAGATTTTTGAATAAAAGTGTCCCATACCAATTTGAAACTTTTAAAAGTAATTTTAATTTTAAAACTTTAATGTCCATATAAATAAATTCTTAAAACCATTTTTAAAACATGGACATTAATGTGAAATATTTAGAAGAATAAATCATTAAAACACTTAAAAATGTATTTTAGTTAGAGTTTCTAACCAAAATAGAGACACTTAAATACAAATAATTGAGGTAATAAAAACTTTGTAATATCATGAGAATAAAGGGATTCATGATATACTATGTCAAAGTACATTATATACACCACATAAAAGTGATTTGGTGCATAACAACAAAGAAGTATCAATGGAATGTAAATTGAGATGAAATCTCTCATAAAGGCTGTATCCTTAGGTTAAGGATAAATCAACGACATAATTATGTGTGAAAAATATAAATACACTAAATATGATTGGATTTTCAATGTAAAAAAATCGAAGTACATTCACACATATTCTTGTAAAAACAACACCAATGAATTGGATGTTTATCACAACAAATCGAGATTGAGTAAAAATTACTCTTATCAAGTTCATACCGATGACTTGAGAATTTATCAATGCAGTGATTATGTGTATAAAAAGTATATCCACAGAAAGGGGAGTGGAAATTATGAAATAATCAAATGAATAGTGATTCCACACATAATCTTAGAGTAAAATAATCAATGAAGTATGCATAAATCCGAATGAGTGGAAATTGAAATTTCAAATTCCCTTATCGATTTGGTAACTTATGAAACATGCACCCATGAAAGAAGGATAATACAATGATGATGTAAATATCCATAAATTAATGTATATTACACAATGAATACAATCATGTGCTGTACACACACCACATGTAATAAATAAGTGGTGAACAATGGAAATCTCACGGAATTAAAAGTGAGATAAGAAACACCTTAATTTCTACTTTTTCATTGGTTTATGGCAGGTTATCCTCCTCTATAATGGTGAAATAAACGTTATTGAATTATAAAAGAATCATTTACATTAATATGATATCATATATGATCTTTTAACATTGATTTGTTAATAATATCTTAGTATTATCGTCATTTCGGGTGTTAACTTACTCGTTTTCCTTTATATTCTTTGTTACGTAAGCCGTGTTTGTTATGGATAGGTTGTATCTTATTCATATCCAGAATTATATCAAGTCCTTAAACATTATTTTTAATCATCAAATGAGAATTATACTTGAATGTATACGATGGAGAATGAATCTCATCGCGTTCGTGGAGACGGTAGTCCGTACGTACGCACAAGCGACAATATCATTATTTTGATGTTAAAATAATATATAATTTGATGTTATATCATATAGAAAGAATAATTATCATGTTATATTTATTATTAACAAGAATTACAAATCATTATTATACCCATCCAAATAATAATTTATTGAATGACAATTACACAACGACGTGGAGACGGTAAGCCGTACGTACACACGTATAGTGACATACCATTAAAAGGATGGATAAAATACTGAATATGGTTGTACCATATTTATAATAACATCACAGTATATGGAAGATACTGGAGTTATTATTTTAGAATAGAAAAAACAAAGAAAAAATAAGTTGAAGAAGAAAGGAACTTGAAATAGGGTGGTGAAAAAATTATTTCTTCTTCTGGTTATTCCTTTTGATTTGATCAAAAGGGCTCCATAGGTTGGCTTTCGGATCACACTAAGGCCTCCAGGTTGTATTTAGGGAAGTTTAGAGAGTATTTGGGAAGGTTTTGGCTGAGAAAAAAGTATTTGAGTGTGTGAATTAGTGAGATGGGGCACTGCCCTTTTATAAGAGGGATGAGGGGCACCTTTGAAAAGCTAAAAATATTATTTTATAATAAATTCATATTCATTTTATAATGGTTCCAAAGTGTATTATTTAAAGGTTAAGGTGTTTATGGGTCGAAAACCACCCAACCAATATAATTTATACAGGTTTGGGTCATTATATTAAGCTTATCTTAACGTATTAACTCTTAGTTAATTAGTTTCACTTTTACAATGTCTCTTTGTATTTTTATATTATATGGTTAATAATATTAGTATATACATCCAAGCGACCCCAAAGTGGTCCATTAATTATACAACTATCATGATATAAGTCTTTTTTGCTGAACCTTAGATTTTTTGGAATTGAATATAAATTAATAATATAATATTTGTTTTATAAACCCTTTTATGTCAATTTTGACACAATTTGGAAAAATGATTTTTGTGAAAATAACAACAGAATTATTACTTAGAAAAAGTCCATTACATAAATCCTAATATGTCATATTATCATAGAAAATTATTTTAATTTATTAAATGTCTCATATTATATTTATTTGGGTATTTATAATATCATTTATTTTAATTGTTCACTATTATGGTAATTACTGCATCCTCATTGGGTCATAAATAAATTAAATTTTTTAATGTCTAAAAATTATAAATAATATACCATTATGTAGGAAATCGTTTTATCTTTCTAATGAATATTTAAAATCGAATTTATCTTATTTATAACCCTATATTAAAAATGATTTAGTAAATAAACTTTTATTTGAACTATTTTAACTCTTCTTTGAATTAAATAATAATAAATGTCCTAATCTAATCCAAGTGGACCTAAATGATAATATTTTATTCCTATGGATGTTTCTAGTCGAGATAAACTTGTCCAATAGAATTAGAACATGTGTTAGGGTAATATTAATATCATTTTGACCCTTAATTACCCTATTTACTTTTAACTGTGGTAAATAAAAGTAAAAAAGTAACTATTCACCAAAAATTATTTTCATCTCATTGAACCACATTTTACCCCTTGATATTAACCGTGTCTCATGGATTTTAGAAATTCAACTAATAGAAGCAGTAAAATTATGTTTTATGAAAAATTCAGTTTTTTTAACTACCACTTAGTGGTTTCACTATTCATTAAAAAAATAAAAGTTTCTAGAAAAATACCAAAAGTTAGGCCTAAGATATATTTGATATTATGAATTCAAAAATGATGTCTATTTTACCAAATTCAAAACATATCAGTTTCATTAATTAATTTAAAAATTAATTTCCGTCGTCAAAACAAATAGCGTGTTTTTAAGAGATAATAACTATCAAAAGATTGACACTTGGTTATGTCTAGTTTAAATGTGAAATTACATCCAATGAAAAACATTTTATTAAATGGTAAAAATATATTATAAATATACTTTAAAACAACTCAAATTAATAATTTATCACTATTAATTATTTTGATTAAAAAAAGTTTTTTTTAATTAAAATTTAGAAATTTTCACTATTCATCAAAATATGAAAGTTATCCGAAAAGTACCAAAATTTCACCCTAAGCTAATTTAGATATTAAGAATCCAAAAATGGAGTCCATTTCGAAGGATAAAATTTATAAAATTTCAAAAAGTAGGTATTACTGTTCATAACGGATAGTTTGATTGGTTGTGGTGTGTTAGAATCTCGAAGTTGCGTATAATGCACGCCATTGCATTATTCAAAAGGAAAAGTAGCATGGAAGCTTGGGGTGTTACACTTAGAGTATATGTAGAGGAACCACTCCCTATCCCACAAGAGTTTTCTACTCTCTATATATAGGTAGATGACAGGTTACCTATCCTAGTAGGAGGTTTCCACTCTATATTTTGATAGAGGACCCATTGCATGTCATATAGGTGGGTTCCCATCGATAGATAGGTAGAGGACCCATGGCCAACCAATATGGATGGTGCCACTCTAATTCCCCTATATATCCAGCCAAATAACTGTGGCAGTTGAGTGTTTCATAGGGAAGATTACCACTTAGAAAAACTTTTATAATATCCCAAATTCTATTATGAAATCCCCCATCACATTTTAAATGGAAAAAACATAGGATAGACTATTCAAGGATAAAATATTATAAAAATGAAGGATATAAGTGAATTTTATGTTTCCATAGAAGGAATGAAGGGGTACACAATAATTTGTCCTGCTACATACCATGGTTGTGTCCATATCGATAAACAACTTGATGTCCTCGTAGGGATACACAGGGTGTTTATGGTATGTACCGTGTGTCTTATCCACTTTTTGTCCTACCATTACTCTATGGGAATTTTTTATATCCAATATCGGTATATTTACAATGGAACACAATGTGTTCCTGGTCGTTCCCATACCCCTATACTCTAAGATTACACACTGGTTCATTAACATAGGGGTCACATGGATTTTGGTGGATCCCATATGGTGTATGATATGTATAGTTATTTTGAACCCTATCCATGAGAGCTAAGGCCCGACACGCCCTGTGTTGTTTAGTGTATATGGTTTATAATCATGTTTTTCATAGAAACCCATATTTGTTCTTAGAAATCTAGATCTACCTCTTTTGTCCCAATCTACACCACGCATGTTTCTGAAATATAATAATCTATCTCTAGTAAGCGATTTCATCCATTCCATGGTAGGATAATAGTTCTGAATTCTTCATGAATGAATCTGTACACCATGTACACCAAATACCATGCAAAATCTGTCACCACCATTATTCACTTGAAACATGATTCAACTAACCGATCACCCAAAAACCAATTTCCATATTATTCCATAATTTATTTTCCATTGTGGTCATTTTAAAAGAAACCATAATTATTTTAAGAGATCAATCAAGCTTGATACTACCAGAAAATATCGAACCATAGCCTGGTAGCCCTATTATGAAGAACAAGAATAATAAAATTTTAAAAAGAACAAGGACAAGTCCTTTAAAATCATTGGAATAATTTTCATGGACAACAGATACAAATGGGGTGATCAATGGGGAGGAAAAATTGAATAAGCTATTATACCAGTGCACAGGTGGAGGAAATGGCAAGAAATTGATGAAGATCAACAAACAAGATAATCATACACATCCAATTTATTCCAATGAGTATGAAACCAAATTTGAAAATCCATACCTATATATTGGTTCATTTTTCCTTGATGAAAATTATCTTTTATGAAAGGGAAGAGTTATTATGTTCAGTAAACACTAGTTTTCCTAGATCTAAAGTCTCATCATCATCCGATCATGATTTTCCAACAGGAGGACAAATACACTCTTAATTATTCCACGTACATGTTTCTAAACCAATGGATATTTTCATAGTTGTATATTAATATACAAATACATTTATTTTACATTATTTAATAAATTCGTCCACTAAACATACTATCAGTGGTGGTATAATTAGAACACTATATGCGGACCTATTTAGGGTCTTATATAGGGTAAACATACTATTATAGGCTTAAATGAGATTTCGTATTTCTGATATGAGATACTATTAACGATTTATTAAAATTTATTTATGATACTATGTTCAAGTAATATAAAATATATTTACTATTTATATAAAAGTAATTCCAGTAACACTGGCCCATAGAATCACACATCTTATCAATGCCCATCTCCCAAAATATATGTGGAATGATTTTAATGTCTAACATTGAAAAAACCTATATATAAATTTAACATAAAAATACATTTTAAAATATCCTAATTGATATTTTCTTGATCAACCCAAATTTTTATATTTTTTAACAAGGATATGGATGAGGAAGAATGACTGAGAATATTTCTTGGCCTCTCTCTAGTAGGAGAAGGTTTTACATTTAGTTTGAATTCATTATAGAGTAAATTTATAATAGATTGTATAAATTTAGGTTTTGATATGTATATTTTTTCCCTAACTTTGTAAATCTCCAAACATAAAATGGTATTGGTTGTGTTGTTGTTGCGGTTACATTGGTGTCACTTTCAATTAGTTTCAAAACTAGTGTATATTATTTTTTATTTTTAACACTCATCTTATGAATGTGGATCTCGATTTTTCATACTGGTTAATAAGGAAATTGTATTGAAGGATTTAGATGTTATGATGTTACCATTTGATGATAATTTATGTTTGTGACGTTTTTTAGGAAAATAATTTAAGGGATTAAAGTTATATTTTATTATAGAGAGATATTATGATAATAGTTTTCCTACCTTTCGTAGAATTCAATAAATTTTATATGTCTTGTTATTTTGAATAAAAAATTGGAGAAAAGAATAGTATATTTTTCATACAGTGATAATATAATCCTAATTATAGAGGGGAATTGGTATGAAATTCTAATTCCGAATTTATCATGTTCTAGATAATTCAAAATACTATTATATGAAATTGATATATTGAATAATAGTTTCAAGATTGAATGAGGTAGATCTTAAATGAATATTTTATCATTCCCGATGATATACTTCATATGATCATTAAAAAATAATCCTTAAGAGCAATTGAATATTTTTAATGTAATCATCTTTCAAGGAAGAATTTATATAAAATAAAAAAAAACATCTTATACACCTTTTTATTTTAATCAAAAATGGTATTTTATGAGAATTTTTTTGGAACATAATTTTCTCACTATTATTCAAATGAGAATTACTATTTGGGGGTTTTCAAAGTTTTCACATTTTATGATTGTTATGAAGATTTTAGTAATTTTTAAATTTTTGAAAGACAATGACATTCATGTAGCCAATATTCACATGGATTTAAAATGTTGGCTTCCTAGACGTATTTCAAATGTATTGGTAAAATAACATCGTGAAGATTCTAAATTCGATTCTATTATATTATTTTATAAATTTAAATATCATTAAGCTGTTTTTTAATTTTATTTTAATAGTAATTTAATAATATTTTATCACATGTTAAATGATTTTCATCCAAATTGAAAGGATTTTATTAATATTAAAGAGTTATAAGATATTTACAATACGATAAGGTACTAATATACTTTATAGACCATTTCTCTCCATGGAAAATAAAACTAATATAATTGAAGTATTTGTTGAATATAGGATTTATTTCAATAAAATTATTGAAATTGATATTAATTATCATGGAACATGGATAGATATTGTTTAAATTAAATGAAAGATGAATTATAAGAAATTTGAACAAGGAATATTAGATACTAGGAATCAATGGGAATAGTGAAGAGAAATGAAACGGAATAATTCTAGTAAGTGTGCAGAATGTAGAAAAAATAAAATTTTATTATTTGTGTGTGTGTGTGTGTGAACCATACATTGATATTATAATTAAACAACGTTATTAAATTATAAAAACTGAATTTAATTTTAAGAGAATATAACAACCCATATTTGAGAAAGAAAAGGCATTGTATTTCATTATGGGTATAGAAACAATGATGGAAGTAAAATATACAAGCACATTATGAGAGAGAACTAACATAAAAACCAAAATAGATACTTTATAGATCCCATAATCATGATCTTCTTTAAAAACTACCTCTTTAATATATAGTTATAGAATGAATACATCAAGATAAAATAATTAAACCATTCTCGAAGTAAAATAAGAGATAAGATGTATGGGTATTTAAATAATTAATATATTGATGATGTGTATGGTATTGGTTTTATCAAGGATATAGTAATTGGGGGAGGGGTAATAATACGAAATATTCTCAAAAAAGGGATATGATTTGGGATAAATTAATTTAAAATGATAAGGTTATAATGAATCTAATATTTTATATATTCCATCACCAAAAAAAGAATATAGATAGATGTTTAAAATAAATAAATCTATTTTAAAAAAATAGTCATTCAAAAAATTTAATATTTAGAAAAACATTATTCTGTTAACAAAATTATAGAATAAATTTATAATGTAGTTAGATTATTGAATTTATGTTGATTAATGATAGGGAATTAAAAATATAAATTTTAATAGTAATATAATATTTATTATGGTATATAAAGTATATGTTTTAATTTATTAAATAAAAAAACAGATAATTATAAAGTAATTATATTTATAAAATGAAATATATTATTAAATATATATGAATAAATAAAAAATAGAAAATATTATATGAATTTGTTTACGGATTTTGGGATTTTTAATATTTTATAAAAATAGATTTAGAAAATAAAATATTTATTTTATTAAAGATAATAATTAATTTAGATTATCAAAATGTTTTCAAGATGATAAATTTTCATAAAGAATATTTTTTTTCAATTAAATTTCTTTAGAGTGTAAGAAGTAAATGGTGGCTAGCTAACCTAGCTAAATGAGATATTAAGATAGACAATAAATAACTATATACAAAGGGTATAATGACATGATTTAATTTAGGTTTAAGAATCCTCTAGGAGATTATCATAGAGAAATGTTTGGGATGAGATCCATCGCTTCTTAGAATATACTATAGGTTCAAGAATATATGATAATAAAATATCCCTAGTTTTTTATGGTCTTATTTGGAGAACAATTATTTTATCATTGTATATAAAAGAGTGTGGTTCTAACCACAAAACTAATGTTGGATTTCTAAATATGTGCATTATCAATACACTAAATATATCTGTGTTACATATTTAAAGAAACATTTTCCATCATGTTCTTACCTAGGTGAGTGGTTGTGGAATATATATAAATAAACAAATTTATGTGACACTCTCACTTAAATATCACATGGATATGGTAGAAATTTTATATCACTCAGTAATGATATAATAATAATAATAACAGTATATCCATATTATAATTTTGTTTCTAGTGTTTTTTAGACTATTTTATTGGATAGATATAAATATCACATTAGATTAGATATTATATTTCACCTAGTATTAATTATATAAACTGGAATCTACCCATAACTAATGAGTGGAGAATGAAATTTCAAAAAAATTATTCTCTTACAATGAATATATAGTTTTATTAATGGTAATATAATCTACCTTTACACATATATTTGTTACAATGTAAAGGTTAACTAGTTTACATTTATATTGTGAAAAACATTGAATGAAATAATGTCCAATATCTTGAAAAAAACAATGTGATATTATCAATGGAAAAATTATCATATAAAATATATTTGTAATAAGGAGAAGAATATAGAGGGATTCCATTAAAATGAATATCAACGGCATATAATGTTACATGATTAAGGGTGACAATATTTATAGTCATGTTCTATCACTATGAATGCTCATAGATAGTTTCTAATTTACATTATAAGCTAATAAGGATTCTTTCATCAAGAAATTTCATGAATAGAGTGGTATTGATTATTATATAGTTTTTCATAGGATTTACTGAGAATAACATGGTATTTGGTATTGATTTGGGTAGTCAGATATTGACATGAAGTATAATAATAGTAAACACATTATATGGTTTTTTCAAAATAGTGTAGTGTGTTTCAGTGCAACGCAATTCAATGTGTAAAAAGAATAGAAACAAGAACTATACTATATATGAACATCTCTATAAAAGGGATTTTATTACATTATCATATTATAGAAAACAAATCATTTATAATCAACTTGATGTTTAATATAAAAATATCTTCTAGGAATAATAAAATTGTATAGTTATCCCTATATATAAAAGGAGCATTTCCTCTTCTAGATATCATTTTAATACAATATAAAAATTTCCTCCCACATGATATCTATTTTTTATAAATATTGGAAGTTTTATTTATTATGTGTTTTATCTAAGTGGATATTTGAAGGATAAATTCATCTCGGTTTTGATCTATTTGATTCTTGTGAATAGATTTAACATAGTTTTATTATTATATTTTAATGGTTTTTTAAAATTTATATCTATGTATTCAAACGGAAAATAGTAATTTAAAACATTTAAACTCTTTTAATTTAATCATAAAATTACTATACTATACACATTCCAAAAATACACTATCTATAGATTGTATTTTTAAAAACAATCACTTATGTTCTATATTTATTTAAATCCTTTTCTATATAACTTTTGAAAATAATCTCTTTTATGAGTCATGTTTTTTCCTTCTAAATTATGGTTTTGAAATTCTACAATATCATTATTTTTGTCATAGAATAATTAGTTTTTTTTAAGGGTTTTCTATAGTGTATTATTTGATGTTTCAATTTAGTGATGTTTTTTATCCACATTTAATATGTTTTTCTTCAAAACCCATATTACGTGTCTTCATATTTTTCAGAATTTTATTTTCATGGGGTTTAATCAGTGAAGTATAAATTTTATGAAATTATTTATCTCAAAAGATTTATTTTTGTTGATGTTTTTTATTAAATAATAGGGAAACTTTTGAAAATAGATATGTCACCAATATTGATATATTGATGCAAAATAATGGAAGTGATCAAATGTTTGGATTTTAGATAAGAAACTTCTGTTTTATAGATGAAATCAATGAAAAATAGTGTAACACCCTGAGTTTTATTGAGATAGTTATTTTTATTTAATTTAATTGATTTTTTGTGTTGTATGCTACACCATTTGAATCCTTCACAACATGAAACATAGACTTAGATTACTGTATGAGTAACATAATTCTTGGCATGTGTTACAATTTCAAGTTCTTTTGATAAAATTCATATCAAGAAAGTTCGTGTTTAAGAGAATAACTGAATATTTATATATTAAGTTATAACATAAACATTATAATGGTGTATTTGAACAATATAAACTGAAATATGAAAATATTATTTGGTGAGAAATTAATTCGAAATGAAAATAAAACCCTTTTTAACTAAAAGGAATTATTTTTCTGGAAAACTATTTGATTACCAATAATTGAGTTTATGAAATAATTAAATCACTATTTATAGATTTTATTAATGAAATATAAATTTAATATATCCAATATAATGTTTAAAATTCATTTTATATGTTTTCTAGACATGATATAAGATCAAATTAAATTTTTCTAATAAAAGAAGTATTTTTTTAAAAATGAGTTTTACCGCCTTTTAATGGAGCACCCATTTTAAAAATAGTTTTTACACGTTTTCATATTATATTTAACAAAATAAACATCATATTTTTATGTGGGATATAAAAATTAACTTTTGATGGATTTTTGATATTTTTATGATAAGTTTCTTGTTTTGATGAATATTATAAATATAAAAAAAATAATCAAAAACATCTTTTTTAATTAAAATAATTTATGTTCGTGTTTTATTATTGAATATTTTCAAAGTATAAATAGATTATAATTTTATAATTTAATATCATGTAGGTCATTGGAATTTATTTTACATTGAATTCAGATGAAAAATACATTTCAATATTTTATAACGTTTTAACTTTAAAAACCCATTTCATCATTCTGACAACGAGTTTTATTTAAAAAAAATTACTAATGTATTTTGGTTTTTAAATTTTAAAAATAGATTCCATATTTTGAATCATTGGGTCTAAATTGAATTAATATATTTCTTTTATTTTTGGGAATTATGAATAGTAACTTCAGTAAATTTTATTAATACGGTTAAAGGGTATATTGTGTAATTAAGGGTAAATATAATATTATAAAATTACCCTTAAACATTTCCTAATATCATTGGATAAGTTATTTCTGACCTAAATCATCATTGGGTCGAAATAGTATCCTTTGGAAGCCACTTGTATGAGATTAGGACATTTAATTTATTTTATTTAATGAAAAGCTAAATATGTGTTACTCAAATTTTAATAATTATAGAAATTTTAATATAATGTCATACAAAATAAAAAGCAAATATAAATACTCACTTAAAGAAAATTAATTATCATTTTAATTTATTTTTAATTTTTATGAAATAAAAAATTACATTAAATGCTTACATATTGATGATACAAAAATAATTTAATTGATGAAAAATAAATAATTTTTTTATTAAAATGATAATAACCATTAAAAAGAAAATAAAAATTAATAAATCTTATTTTTCAAGTATTTAACAACCATTATCATCCAAGGGTCAATTTATTGACCATTTGGAGCCATATGGACTAGATTATGACACTTATAATATATTATTTTAAGTGTTGTTAAAGTTTTCACATACATGTTTTAATACATATAACATTTTTAATATGACATATTTTAGTAAACATATTATAATATAATTATTAATATGAAATCTAGAATAATTATCTTTTTTATTATATTTTATATTTAATTTTTACCCAAAAAATAATTTTAATAAATAATTACCCAAAACTGGTGTATTAATTATTTTATATCAAATTAATTCTATTAAAAATAATATAATTAATGTAATTTGGGAAAAATAAAATATCCAATTAATTTTAAAGACTAAATTTACTCCTTAGGGATATAATATAATATTTTTTTGAGGTTAACATCTTATCATTATATTTTTAAAAATAAATAAATTGAATATTGTCAAAATAGGCACTATTGGTTGTTTATAAAAATAATGTATTATTAAATTATATAAAAATCATAAAACATTTCTGAAAATATTTAATAATTATTATATGTTGTAAATTTTTTTAAATAATTAATTTATGGTCTAATAGAAATGAAATAAGTAAATATTTTTTCTATTTAAATATTGACATATTTGTTACCTTAGTTAAAACTAAATAAAATAAATAATTACTAATTAAAATGATAAGGGTTAAATTGATAGAAAAAATTTATAAAATTTATTTTTTGAGGATATTAAAACCTTATCTCCTCAAATATTTTATAATAATACATTTTTGAGGTTTTTGGTTGGGTTTTTTATTTTATTATAAATTAATATTTTGGGAAACTCCAAATATGCCGCTAAACTTAATTATAAAAGGGAACATCCACCCTCCTTCCATTGCTTCACAGTTAACCATCAATCTCAGCCTTACCATGTCAATTTACCCTATAATCATCCCTAGTCACATTCTAGAGGTTTTGGTCATCTCAAAAGACCAACTCTAGTGCCATAAGAGGAGATCTATATGGAGCTTGTCGAAAAGAGGTAATATCCTTCACCGACTCTCTAAAGATCATTTATTCTCTACTTCCTATTACTATAATATTTATATTATAATGTAAAAAATATAGTATCAAATATATACTGAGATGTTATTATGGATATGGACCAACCATGTTCCAACTTTTATTGATCCTATGAAAAATTAAATCACTGCATGTGTGCACGTAAAACTTATCATCTCCACACTACGGTGCAATCTATTTTCAATACCACCTTAAATGGATGGACATAATGACATAAATAATAACTACATAGGATATTTATAACATTATACTTATTCTTTAAGAAACTATATACCATCCACTTCCATACCATTTCATAACTCTAGGAATGATATTATCACTCTTGAGTATGTATGACTGATCGTCTCCACAATGCGATGATATTCATTCTATAGGATATCAATTAATGAATGAATTATATAAATGTATAGAATGAGAAAGGATGATATATATATTCTATGTTAATAAATTTTTGGAAATTATATAACTATAACCTATGAAGAAAAATTAGAACTTATTCCACAAAACATGCTTACTAAAAAGAAGCAGTCACACTCGGAAGAAGCATAATAATAAAATATTATTAACGTTTATTAATATTATCATATATGATATCATGAATTTAAATAAGGTTCTGGAATAAGTTAATAAAACTATTCAATCCATTATAAAATAGTTTTTGAAACATATGAAGGAGCCCAGACCTACAGTGATGGATAATTTTGCAATGTCATTTTTACAAGAGATTTCATATGTAAGTATTTACGGGGGTATAATTATCTTCTAGGTTCATGTTTCATAATTATTCATTCCAGAATAATATATATCTTCTTATAAAAATTTTTAAAACAAATTTTACCCATTGGTGAATTTCTAGTAAATGTCATGAAATGAATCTTTTTTCGTTTTAGATACGAGGTACTTTTTGATAGTTTCGACAACAAAATGCGAATATTTTTTTAACATATATAGAATAAATATATTTTTACACATGAAAAATTCCCTAGCTCCATGAAGACTCTATTAAAAGTCTTCATGGCTATTTTAATGACCTGATAATTCCGTGTAAATTTTTTTTCTTAATTATTTGGGATTAATATGAGTATGTGAAAATTGACGACGCGAGATTACAATGCATGGTGTGCACAGAACGAATTATTGAAAATTTTTGAAGGTACGTTTAGTAAATGTACAAATGGAATTTTCTATATTTTTTACTAGTGCTCGGATTAAAAATACATGCACACCATTGAATTAACAGCATCGAGATTCGTTGAAGTGAGGCTTGAATCGACCGCAGTTGGTTGGGTGAAAAATTTAGCATTTTCAACTTTTAAAGATATAATAAAATAAGAAAATTGTTATAAAATATTATCCTACCACCTCTTGAGAGGTGGTGGGGGGGACCACAAAGGTGGTGATACATTTAATATTGGATTTTAAATTCTAGGGTACTCATTGGTTATGTAACAACCCGTTGTGTAATTAATGTAGAAAATTAATTACCTCAATTATTGGACATTTATTTGAGAGAAGGATTAATTCTCTTACAGATCCTTTGATTAATTAATATCATGGGAAAAGTTAGTTTTTGGGGGAGTTTTGTGGGAGAACTCCGAAGAAGTGTAGATGTTCAACACTTCCAATGAATAATGGAGGTCTTGACAGGTCCCATTGAAGAGACGATCTGGGATCGACGAACACCGACAGCCTCATCAAGTGAGGACTCTTCTCCCACCACGACTGCGACACTGACTCCATTTACGATTTTGGGTTTGTTAATTAATTCTCAAAATTCACGTGATTCATTCCTTCATTCATGAATTTTTGAGTGGTTATTTTGGGGTATTTGAATGGGGATTATACAATATCTATGTGGGGTTTTTTTATTGATTTTCCTCTTTTTATGATGCTAACACGGAGGGAGCGGCCTAAACGAACAAGGCCCGGACCCTCTACCACATCGTTTTGGTCTCATTCTTCGGTGAAGAAATTCCAACATGAAGACAATTCAAATTCGAGAGGATTTCAATGAAAACAGCATCCTAGGAGGGCCATTGGTGCTAACAGAAGGCAAAACAGACAACCAGAGCTCACCTAGTGGCCCGGGGAAGCTCCGCTGGTGTGGCACCTGTGCTACGATACTAGTGACCAGTACGGGAGGCTGGCGCTATCTAGCCACGGATGAGGGATGCACCACTGGGAACCATGAAAGAGGGAGGTGTCGCTCGGTGCCACGGTAGAAAAACAGGTAGCTGACTCTCAGTGAGCCGCGAAGGAGGGAGGTTGTGCACCGTTGCGCGCCGCAGTGAAGCAAACCACGACTTTGAAGTTGTGGAAAGGGGAGGGACCCGCTCCATATGGGTCCCATGGACACCTAGTAGGTGCATCCTTGTGCCGCTAATAAAGGATATGAATGGATATTTGAGTCCTTTGGTAGGCGGACCATGCAACCCACGCGCGGGTCCCGCCTGCCGACTGGCCGAGCCGCTGCCGCACTACCCAACCGCCACGGTCCGGCCCAACCGGGCCGGCCCATGCTTGTTCGGGGTGGGCGAGGATTGTTCATAATCCGAATGGGTCGGGTCAACCATAACCAGTTTGGATTGGCCCATATCGGGTAGGTCCGACTTTGTCAAACATGACCCAAACCCTCTCTAGCGTAGATATGCTTAAGAGGCTGTATCATGCGAACTGAACGTCCATTTGATGAACAGTATATGGAACTAGGTTCCTTGTAGTGAAACAGTATTTTTGATATACATTATGAGAGTTTTGGAGAATTTTGATGTACGGCTGGGTTGGATCGACCCCAAATCCAACATGGTCCTCGACACTAAAATGACAATAACTTACAGATCGGGCATTCGGTTGATGCGTCGTCTATTTTTTTGGAACCCTTAAGACATTAATGATCATTGGGTAACTTCTATTTCAGAATTTGTTCCAATTGAAATATGTCTGATTGATTGAGGAGCATTTTCTCCTAGAAACAAGTTTTCTATGATTGGGAATCCTTTGGCAGGCTGAGACTTGAAGAATGAAGATAAATTCTATGTGAATCTGCACCGAGCGATTCTGTGTGAATCATTGACCATTGATTCTGTGTGAATCAGCAACCAAAAAGTCTGTGTGTTAAACAACACCTAGTGATTTAGTGTGAATCCACACCTAGCGATTTTTTTTGTGAATGAGCACTGAGCGATTCTGTGTGAATCAGCACTCACTGATTCTATGTGACTCAGAACCTATCGATCATGTGTGGGTCTTTTGGGGGTTAATACCTATCGATCATGTGTGGGTCAGCATTAGTGCATCTTGAAAGATAATGATCATCTAGCCTTATGACTAATCATCTGTATTATTGTACTCAGTTATACCTGGTTTGAGTTGTGTCTATTTCTTTGTGCATTGTGATTGAGATCATCTTGTGTTTTTACTTTTTGGAAATATGAGATACCTTCGTGTGTCTCGGGGTCCCTAATTCATATTTTTATACTCACCCTTTCATGTTCTTCACCTGCACCTTGTTTTGTCTTGTGCAGACGATGGAAAAACTTTATTGAGACTAAGGGAGCTAGGACCTGATAGTGGGAGGTGGTGACAGTTGACATGGAGATCTGTGGAGTTGATCTGTACCTACCCTTCTGGTAGGATCCCTCGTAGACGATATCATGATCTATTTTCAATTTTCCATTGTATTTTATCTTTCAGTTGGGTTTGTATTCCAGCCCCTTTACTTTCAGTACACACTTTTAATTCATCTATTTTACTATGTGGTTTACTTTTTTGTGCACCTAGTCTCTATGTTTTTACAGGTTTAAAGTAAATGCCATCCCATTTTAGTGATACACCTTTCCAGTACTAGTTACCACCTCCAGCCTATAGAAGGCAGGATTGGGGCAGTCACGGCACGGGCCCAGAGGGATGGGTTATGAAAAAGTGGTATCAAAGGAGTCAGTTCTACGGAAGAACTCAGACTCTGATCTTTCCAATGGATCAATGGTGATAAGTGTTTTAAGTGTGGTTTTTAGTTCAGGGAGTCTAATGATGGTGTGAAGACCGATTTATCCATACACTATGACCCAGAATTCTAATTTGTGACTTGGGGCATGAAAACACTGATATCTTGTGTTTTAGAAAAGGTTTACTTTTGATCTATTTTGAGTCATCTCACCAGGTATAAATTTTTGATTATGGCTCAAATGTTTCTTTTTTAGGATGTCATCATATAGAAAGGCAACTAGGATTCTCGAGATAGAACATGATTATGACCAACCAAGCGACGAGGCTTCGGTGTAGGGCCCTCATACTACGTTATCACCTTCAGGTGGTGCATTGACAGATCCACCACCCGTTGGGTAGCATTTTCCACCAGCCCCACTGGAGGATGGTGTAGGTTGGGTGAGTGCATTGCATGAGTTTTAGTAGTAGAGACCTCTAAGGATTCAAGGCGAGACATATCCTCATGTAGCTAAGGATTGGTAGGAGGATGTGGCTATATTTTTTCGCCTACTTGGGACACCAGTGGATTAGATGGTGATCCTAGCCGCAATTCTACTACTGGTCACAACAAGAAGATAGGGGAACCTAACGCTCTAGTTACATGATGAGGTGACCCACACCTGGATGGACTTTGAGAGCCTCTTCAGGGTGGAGTTCATTCTATTGACAATATGCTCTGTGCATATCCAGGAGGTTCTGCACTTATAGAAGGGAAACTTATCAGTGGCCTAGTACTCAGTGAGATTCACTGACCTCTCACACTACTCAACTAACATGGCGCATGACCCCTTCTTCAGGACCCAAACCTTTGAACAGGGTCTCAGGAAGGAGATCATAGAGTCAATGATATCTCTTAATATCTCGATGTAGGATGGAGTGCTCGAGTGAGCATTATTGATCGAGAGATTCTTAGCTGAGCATACTCCAACAGTGAGAGACACCACCAGATGATAGGTAGTTGAGTCATCTATGGAAGGTAGTAGTTAGACGACGTAGATTTCCTAGTAGACCAAACCTTCTGGAGGGTGATCCTAAGATGTAAGGTCGGAGGTGCGGAGCTCACGAGGTAGATGGGGTGAGCATGGAAGAAGATTGTGCTTCATGTGCGGTGGGCAGGACCACATGGCTCGCAACTGCCTGACCCACCGTACCGATGATTAGCCGAGGGTCAAGTAACCACTGAGGCAGTGGTTGAGGATTGAGAAAGGAGGTTTGATGGGTGGAAGATGTGGAAGAGGATCAGGTTGTGAAGTATGTGGTGGATGACAGTTTGATATTTTACCCCCACCACCCTAGGTGGTCCAACCCGACCATAGTGATCAGGTGGACAGAGGTGTGCTTAGGAATAGGTGGCAGAAGCCTACAACCGCCACACTCCAGATATGATTAGAGGTATGATCTTTGTCTACTTCACCCTATTTACAGTACATATATAGATAGGTTTCAGTCACTCTTTCACTTCCATAACACTTTTTCGGAGCTCTATGATTCCAATGCAGCTATTGGCTCAATACTTACAATTATAGACTCCTACGGGAGATGATTTGAAGATTACTCACTGGTGTAGATAGTGTGAACTCACTCTAGGAGAAGAGAGCTTTAGCTAAAATCTCCTAGTAGCAGAATCGAGTCCTTACGACATCATCTTTGGTAGGTAATTACTATCTATAGTGCATGCTCAAATTGACTGTTTTAGGTGCAATGTGTGGTGTGTCCACAGGGATGGTATCAGGTTTTCCTTCACCAATGTGATGGAAACCCAAGAACAACAAGATGGAATTTCTCATAGGATATTACAGACGATCCCTCACCTATTTTCTTGCCTCACCCTTAGAGCCGTAGATGTGAGGAGTCCAAGATATCCTATAGTGGTGGAGTTGTATGCTGATGTATTTCTTGATGATGTTTCAAGACTACCTCCTCACAGAGAGGTAGACTTTTACATCAACATATACCCTGGGAGGACACCAATATCTTTACTAGCATATCTTATGGCTCCCGTGGAGCTTCGTGAGTTTCAAGTACAGATGGAAGACTTGTAGAGGAAGGGGTTCATAAGGCCCAATGTTTCTCCATTTGCATCCCTGATTTCGTTCACCAAGAAGGAGGATGGGAGAATGGGGATTTGTGTGGAATTTTGGTACCTGAACCATGTTACCCTGAAGAACAAGTATTCTCAACCAAGGATCAATGACCTCTTCAACCAAGTGAAGGGAGCTCAATGATTTTAGAAGATAAACCTTAGATCGGGTTATAATCAGCCCAGGGTACGAGGCGAGGATGGATCAAAGACTTCCTTCAGATGTCGGTATGGTATTTATGAGTTCTTGGTGATTCATGTGGTAATGAAAAATGCTCCAGTAATGTTCATGGGGCTCTTGAATAGGATATTTTTTCCTTACCTCGATCACTTCGTGGAAGTCTTTATTGAGGACATCCAGAAATACTCGGTGTCAGAGGAGGATCCCTCTACACACCTGCAGATAGTTCTGGATACACTCAGAGAGCACAAGAATTATGGAAAGCACTCGAAGTGCTAGTTCTGGATATAGGAAGTCCACTCCCTATGGAACATTATCTTGGAGGCTTGAGTTTCTAGGGATCCAGAGGAGATAGAGGTAGTGCTTTCTTGGGATGCACCCAACATTGTGACCGAGGTGCAGAGTTTTCTGGGATTTCTTGGGTATTACCAGAGATTTGTACCTTAATTATCTAGGGTAGAGGAACCTTTTATAGATTTAAAGAATAAGGGGAAGCATTTTTTATGGATGGGGAAGTGCTAGTGGAGTTTTCATGAGCTGCGGTAGAGGCTAACAAGTTCCCCCATCTTGAGGCTACCAGAAGAGGGAGTATGGAAAGTATTCTACTACAACACATCAATGACGAGACTAGGTTGTTTCCATATGCAAGAGCGAGCATTGATCACCTAAGACTCATTGTAGTTGAGACAACATGTGTTGAACTACACTACCCATGACCTGGAGTTAGCAACAGTGAAATTTTCACTGAAGATGTGGCATTACTACTTGATGGGTGAAAAATTTATAGTCTACTCTGATCACAAGAGTCTTAGGTATATCATCTCTTATAAGGACAAGACCATGAGATAGCAGAGACAGATAGAGTTCCTCCAATACTATGACATTGAGATAGTCTACACTCCTGGAAAGGGGAATGCAATAGCAGATTCACTCAATAGGAGTTTTGGTCTACGATTATTGAGTGAGGAGATATAGAATCTAGCAGTGTTGTAGTTATCCATCACGGATAGTGATGGAGTACCTTACCTCCAGTCTTTGACTATTAATCCCCACTTCTTCAGCGAGTTTAGAAGGCTCATCTTGGGGATGTAGATTGAGAGGAATAACATGTTCAGATATCCTCAGGGTAGGCTCCCGATGGATTTTCTAAAGGTGGGGAGCACTTAATCATCTTCCGAGGGAACACCATGGTACTAGTGACCCTATGAGAGGAGGTGTTGAGGGAGTTCCAAACATCCCCTTTAGTGGTACATCAAGAAGTGGAAAATATGTATTAGGACCTACGACATCAGTACTAGTGGCAAGAGATGAAAAATGAAGTGGAAGAGTTTGTATTCTGTTGCCTCACTGGTCAGCAGGTGAAGGCTTAGCATCACCTACCAGTAGACTTAGCTCAACCACTTGAGGTACCAGAGTGAAAGTGAGATGGTATATCAATGGAAATTGTGACAGGGATACCACATACGTCCGGGAGCCACAATTCCATCTGGGTGATTGTTGAATGACTCACCATGGAAGCCCACTTCCTTCCCATCCAAGAGAATGGATCAGTAGAGAGCTTCAGATGTCTCTACGTACATGAGATTGTACTACTTCACAGGGTTCCATTGACAATATTCTCAGGCCACGATGATCATTGGACATCCCGATTGTGGAAGGTATTGTAGGAGGCATTTAGGACACATCTATGCTTGATTACCACCTTCCACCCTTAGAAAAATTGTCAGATGGAGTGGACCATACAGACACTCGAGGACATGCATCGTGCTTGTGTCCTCGATTTTGGCCGCATTTGGGAGGACAACCTTCCACTGGTTGAGTTTGAATACAATAACAGTTGTCACTCCACCATCAACTTGGCTCAGTTTGAGGCCCTGTATGGGTGACCTTTCTGAGAACCCCTTTGTTGGAAAGACCTAGGAAAGTCAGCACTCATGGGTCCAGAGTTGGTATAGTATACCACGAAGAAGGTGCAGGTCATCCAGGAGTGGATGAAGATTCCCCAGAGACTATAGAATTCTTATGCCAATAGGAGACAGAGACCCTTAGAGTTTGAGGGGGGAGACCATGATTTCTAATGATTATATCCTCGAAGAGAATTACAGAGGTTTGTCTTGGGCGGAAAGAAATCTTCGAGGTTCATCAGACCATTCTAGATCCTCAGCAGAGTAGGCAAGGTGGCGTACCATCTAGCTCTTACCCCATAGATGCACCAAGTGTGTAATGGTTTCCATGTGTCATATCTGAGGTGGTACGTGCATGATCCAACACAAGTTATCAACTGGGGCGAGTTAGACATAGATTATGCGGTGACATTTTCAGAGTTCCAGGTGGAGATAGAGAATCGTCAGGAGCTGGTCTTTCGTGGACCGTCAATACACTTAGTTTGAACTTTTTTAAATAGTGGAATCTATTGGAGATAACATGGGAGTGGCAGGCTCAGATAAGTTCTCTTTACTCCCTTTTGATCCATTAGTTATGTTGTAACTTTCAGGGATTTAATTCCCTAAGGTTGGGAGAATGCAATGACCCAAGAATTATATGAAAGTTTTTAATTATATGGGATTAATACAAGTCTGGGAAAATTGACAGTTCTTGATTCTGAGGTCTGGTGTACCCAGATGAATTTTTGAAATTTTTTTAAGATACTTTCAATAAACATATGGGAAGAATTTTATATATTTTGAACTGCTGCTAGGATTAAAAATCAGAGGGCACCAGTGAATCTGAAGCACCATGATTCACTTAAAAGAGGCTTAACATTAACCACAGTATTTCAGGTGAAAAAGTTAGCTATTGTGAGTTTTAAATAATTAATGATATTATAAAATTTTAATTTTAATTTATCCTACAACCTATTGAGCTGCATTTTCGGGGACCACTGTGGTGGTCAGATATTTAATATGGGATATTAAATGCCCAATTTCACCTTGGTTTCGTAACCATCACTCATTTAATTAATGTATCACATTAATTACATCAATTAATGGAACTTTAATTGAGATACAGATTAATTCTATAAAGGATCCATTATTTTATAAAAATCATGAGAAAATGGAGTTTTCAGGGGATGTTGTGGGAGATCTCTGACGAAGTGCCGACACTCAACCCTTCAAACAAATGATAGAGGTCTTGATAGTGCCCTTTGATAAAAGATCTGTTATTGATGAATGTCAGTGGCCTAATCAAGCGAGGACACTTCTACCTCCATGACTGTGATGTCACATCCATTTACTAGGTAGGGTTGTTTTTTAATTCAATAATTTCCCAATATTCTTATCATCATTCATGAATTTTCAGGTGGTTATTGCAAGGTATTTTAATGGGTTTTAAACAATATCAATTTGGGTTTTTTTATTTATTGTACCTTTGTTATTATGCTAATGCGGAGGGTCAGGGACAATTGATCAAGGACCAGACACTCCGCCGCTTCGGTTTGGTTTTGTTCATTGGTGAAAAACATCCAACATGATGACCATTCGAATCTGGGAGGCACGCAATGACGACGACATCCTTGGAGGTCCATAGGCATGAACAAAAGATAAAACAGACCACCATAGCAGACCCAGTGGCCCATGGAAGCTCCATCGGCCTGACACAGGTGACCTGTGCCGACGGGATGGCGGTGGTCGGTGTTCACCGGCAGTGGGAAAGGGCGGTGCTGTGAAAGAAAAACATGCGGCCAACTCTCAACCGGCCACGGAGAAGGAAGATGGCACACTATCATGCGCCCCATTGAAGTAGGCCACAACATTGAAGTCACAGTGAAGGGAGGGACCCGCTCCCCACCCAGGCAGCACCACCTGGCACATCCAATTAATGATACAAATATCTCTTTGAGCCATTTGGGAGGCGGACCATGTGACCCACGTGCAGGTCACATTATTCGGTGGGCTGAGCCTCTATGGTCCATCCCATAAGGGGTGGAATGGGCCCAGACGTTCTGATTGGGTCAGACTAGACCCGGTCCCTCTCTTGGCTAGATTCACCTAAATGGTCGTATCTTGCGAACAAGATGTCCATTGGATGAACCATTTCGGGTTCCGAGATCCTTGGAGTGAGAGAGTCCTTTTGAGATACTCCATGAGTGTTTTGGAGAATGTTGATGTATGGCCGGGTTGGATCAACCTCGAATCCAAAATGGTCGTCGGTTCTAAAATTCCAATAACTTATATACCAGGTGTCTGATTGACACACCGTCTATTTTTTGGTAACCCTTAATACATGACAGATCATTGGGTAACTTCTACATTGGACTTAATTCCTATTGAAATAAACCAAGGGTACGAAGAACATCTTCTCCCACAAACTAGCGTACTATGAGAGGGAACCATATGGATTGCTAAGACATGAATAATGATGAGCAATTCTATGTGAATTAGAACATAGTGATTAAATGTGAATCAATGTCCAGTGATTCTGTGTGAATCAGCACTGAGTGATTATGTGTGAATCATCACCGAGCGATTCTGTGGGAATAATCACTGAGTGATTCTGTGTGAATCATCCCCCAGTGATTCTGTGTGAATAAGCACCTATCGATCATGTGTGGGCCCTGTGAGGGTTAGTATCTATTAATCCTATGTGGTTCAGCAGTAGTGCCTCTTGATAGATTATGATGATCTTGTCTTATGACTAATCATTTGTACTACTATACATAGTTACACCTTGTTTGATCTATGTCTATTTCTTTTTGCTTTGTGATAGAGATCATGCTTGTGGTTTTCCATTGTGTAAATATGAGAAAACATCAGGGGTATCAGGGTCCCTACTGGGAATTTTTATACTCAACCCTACATGGGCATTTCCTGCACCTTGTTGTGTCTTGTGTAGACAACGAGCAGCCTTGACTAAGACTTAGGGAGCTAGGACCTTATGGTGGATGGTGGTGACGATTGATGTGGAGAGCAGTGGTGTCAATCTGTACCTACCCTTCAGGAAGGATCCTTGGAGGATGATCTCAGGAGATATTTTCTACATTTTTTTTAATTGTTTCTTTCGAGTGGGATTGTATTCCAGCCCCATTGCTTTCATTACACACTTTTACATCATCAGTTTTACTACGTGGTTTACTTTGTTATGTACCTAATCTGTGTGTTTGAAAAAGTTTAAAGGCAATGCCTTCCAGTTTTAGGGATACTCATTTTCTATGCTAGTCACGAACCCTTGGCCTATGGAAGGCGGGCTTGGGGTTGTCGCAGCACGGGCCCCAGTGGTTGGGTCGTGACAGCTATCTTAAAAGAAAATATTGTCATTAAAACTGTTCAATGTTTTATGTAGAGAAAATTTTTTTGGAGAAAAAAGGATATTTTTTTTAAGATTCAATTTTAAGTGTTATATGAAAATTATTTCCCATCTACGATAAAATTCATCAATAAGGATATGTTTAAAGTATATTTCCCCTTTTATTAATATGATTTATTATTTTAATGATGAGTGTATATTTATTAAATCCATTAATTTATATGGATTATTTTATGATGGAATGATGTTTAAGAAAACCATTTTATTTCATAGATTCTGATATGATAAATGATTTCATTTTTTGAGGCATTTATATTTATGATTTAATTATGAGATGGGTGGGAACTACATATCCATACAATTAATTGGGTAAGTATGGATAACTCATGAAGTATATTTGATATATCTGAACTTGATTTTATGTTCATAAATCTTTGCGTGTATCCAGTTTCCATGTCAAGAATTTTTTGATTGGACATAGTTTCCATATCTATAAGTTTATGAAAGGGCCAGATTTTTATCCTTATGGAGTGAACTTATTATTATTTATACAGGTTCAAAAAGTTTCATGTCGATTTTTATGCCAAAAATTCATAAATTATGTCAATTTTATTATTTTAGAGATTATGTTCTTTAATTTTTGTATGATTCATGTTTACCTTTGATATGAATGGAATGATCTTATAATGTTATGATCATATTCACATAACCCTTATACACATGTTTTTTACATATCACCCTTGATTACACTTACTAAACATCTGAGCTCATATTTTCTTATGTGTTATTTTCCCCAGGATATAAAGTATGGTTTTAGGTTGGAGAACAAAATGGGGAAGATCTTTATGGAAACAATAATGATTTTTCAGTAGACTATAATTCTATGTTAGATGTTTCCAAAGTAACTAAACTAATAGGTAATTTGGAGTTTATTTGTATAAATTATTATGTATTCAAAAAAATTAATGTAATTTTCATGTATGTCATGTTTGGTTTGTAATAGTTGGTATCAATGTGAAGGTTTAGATAACCATTGGAAACTAGAATTTGAATAATTTAGTGATATTCTTATTGATATTTTGATGGATTTTTCTTTGGAGTCCCTATAGATAATTCTATATATTGGTTACAATCCAATAATTTTTCTTAAAATACTGAATAAACTAGTATTTAATCTAAGATATCATATATTAAAAAATTATAAGTAATTTCCCTTGGTTATGTTATTTTCTTATATGATAATTGTTTCCCACAATTTGATTTCCAATCTTATTCAATACGAAACAAGATAGAACACAGTAAACATATAATGTTTCCCACATGGAAAGTATGAGAATTTTGAAAAAAAATTCCTAAGTGGAAATTACATATTAAGAATCATGAATGTGGGATTATTATTGATTATACATCCGATGATAAAGAGATTATAAATGGCCTATGAATAGTATGGGATGTTCAAGAATTATTTTTTACATAAAACCTGTAGAACATGGTTAGATTAATCTTTAGGAATCATGAATATTGAGTCGTATTTTAGGAAAGACTAAGATGGTGAACTCTGGTAAAGGGTTTGAAAATATTTTTTTATGATTGAGGTGTATGTGTTTAAAAATTAAATTATTATGTTATAAGAATCAGGAAATATATATATTTTTATCATATAAGTTTTTCCCCAACGATTGTATAGGATATGTTGAATGGGGATGATGACATGGAAAATTGATATAATGGTAAGATGATATATTTGGAGAACACATGATTAAGGGAAATATAACACTTAATATTTCACTTATGTAGAGAAAGTGATTTTTGGATAAAGATATGTTGGATATGAAGAAGTAAATTCAATGATACTACTTTCTTGGGAACTAATTATGGATTTTTTGTCAAGAGGTTTATGGTATCCTGGATAAAGCATAAAACTTTTGGGGACTAATGGAATATATCCAATATGTTTTTGAATAAGATAAAATTCATTTTTTTCTATATGTATATAAGGTTATTCCAGTTAATACCATGACTCAAGTGAATACATGATGGAGGTATTCACATGTTTTAAATGTGACCTGAAATAGATACAATTTGATATATGATAAATAAATGTTTATCTGTGTTAATTCACATATTTATAATGTTTTGGATTTTTTTATTTAAAAGGGATTGTAAGGTTATAAATTTATGGATAATATATGTTAAACCCAGATGATGTTTATAAGATTAATGTATTATCTCACTATATTGGGAATTATGTATATTAAATAACATATGATAATTGTTTTATTGAGATATATGATATGAAACCTAACTATAATTATGGATCTCCTTATCTTATAATTCTTCAAGAGTGAGAAATTTAAATTCATTTCATAGAATAAGCGATGAAGAGTAAATTAATCAAGGAACAAAAAAATGGTGAGATTGTGCTGAAATAAAGTAAGTAGATCATATCATGAAAATTATTCAATATTAGGAAAATGTATATTGTGTAAAATGGGGTCCTATTATCATTACATTCAATGACATCAATGACCTATTTCATGCTTTTCTAGTTTATGGTTTTATGATAGTTAAATTTATTTGAATCCCTATCTTTGTTGTGATCAGTGATCTTTATAAATCTATTTGATTATTTACACTTTTCATCAATGTCCATATCTTCACATTTGTTATTAAAGTTAGCGGCCTAGATATTATCAATATTAGAAAACTATTATTTTCCAACATTTCCTTTTTAAAGGAATATTTCGACATCATTTTTATGATGTGGGTTTCTATGATTGAATCTTCCATATATTAACATTTTTATAACACAGATTAATTTCAAGGGGAAATTTATTTTAAGGGGGTAGAATGTAAACCCAAATATTTTTTTTAGATTGATTTTTTTAATTTCCATGATGTATTTTGATTTACACTACCCCTAGATGGTGTTCCAATACTCGAAACCCCAACTTATGTTTTGGTATATGCAACACTATGATTGGATTGTGTTACACCAAATTTCATGTTTTTTGGATTGAATTCATTACAAGAAAGAATGAATTTAAGAGAAAATAATTACAATATTACTTTAATACCTAGTCATTAAAATGGTAGATATGAATAGTATTTACAAAATTATTAATACATGATTTGTTGATCAGTTAATTATAAAAGAAAAATAAATACCTCTTAAATAAAAGGTAATGTTTTTCTAAAAAACAATTTTAACTCAAATAAGTGAGTTTATAAAATAATAATATCAATGTTGATGGATTTTATTAATTACATTTATATTTAATATATCCAATCTAATGATTAAAATTATTCTTATATGTTTTCTAGACATTTTATAAAAATAATTCCAAATTTTTAGATAAAAGATGTTTTATTAAAAAACAGTTTTATAACCTTTTGATAGAAACCCATTTTAATTTTATTTTTAAAAATTTTATATTATATATATATATATATAATTATTAATTAAAATTCGGAAAAAAAAATTATTTTGGTTGAATTTTTTATACTTATCCGATAAGTGTCATGTTTTGATAAATTGTAAAAATATTACAAATTTTAAATAAAAAAACATTTTTCATTAAAATAAAATATATTTTTAGTTATATAATTGACTATTTTTAATTTATCAATATATTATGTTTAAATTATTTATTATCGTTTAGGTCATTGGCCTTAATTTTTCATTGAATTCAAATGTAAAAACATTTCAATATTTTGCAATGTTTTGACTTTTAAAAAATTTTCTCATTCTGAAAAAGGTATTTATTTTAAATTAATTACTAATTTTTTTGTGTATAAAACATTAAAAATTGATTCCATATTTTTAATCATTGGTTAAATATTATTTAAATATATTTCTTTTATTTTGGTGCATTATGAATAGTAACCTCGGTAATTTTTTTTATTATAGAAAAAAGGAGAATGATGTAATTAAGGGTAAAAATATTATTATAAAATTACAAAAAAACATTTCCCAATATCATTGGAAGAGTTCTTTTTGACCTAATTAATACTTGGGTCAAAATGGTATCCTTTGTATTCCACTAGGATGTGATTAAGACATTTAATTTATTTTATTTTATGAAAAGTTAAATATGGCATACTAAAATTTTAATAATTATATAATTTTTAATATAAGGTTATACAGAATATTAATTACCCTATAAATAATCATTTTAGATATAAATTTTTTTTCTTTATCATGAAAATTTATATGTAATTTATAATAAATAAATTATTACTTTAAAGGCATATAGCTGGATGATGCATATATTATTTAAACGATGAAAAATATAAAATTATTATTATTACAATTATAATAACCATTAAAAGACTAAAAACAGGAAAAAATCTTACAGGTTTATAATATATTAACCATAATCATCCATGGGTCGAGTTATTGACCATTTAGAGCCATATAAAAAATATTATGAAACTTATAATATGTTATTTAAAGTGAAGTTAATGTTGTCACATTTCTGTTTTAATGTTTATACCATTATTAATGTAGGATGTTTTAGAATAAAAAGTTTAATATAAGACTTTTTATGAAATCTAGAAGAATTATTTTCATTATGGATTTTCTTTAATTTTTACCCATCAAATTATTGTACTAAATAATTACTCAAAACTGGCGTTGTAATTATTTTATATCTAATTAATGTTAACAAAAATATTTAAATGAATATAATTTTGGAAAATTAACATATCCAATGTATATTATATATTTACATGACCCCTAATGAATATTATAAAATATTATTTTTTTGTATAATATTTTATTTGATATTTTTAAAAATCAATAAATTGAAGTGTGTCAAAATTGACATAATTAGCTATTTATCATAATAAGGAATTATTAAATTATTGAAAAATAATAAATCTGTTTTGAAAATATATAATAATTATTATATTTTGTAAAATTTTCTATATTATTCATTTATGTTCTATTTCTCATCAAATAAGTAAATATTGCAACCTTTAAGTATTCCAATATTTGTTACCTTAGTAATAAATAAAATAGTACCAGTGAGTGTTAATTAAAATAATAAGGTTAAAATTGCGAGGAAAAATTTTATAAATGTTAAGTTTTTGTAATATGAAAACCATTTCTAATATAAAATTCTAAATTTAGACATTTTTTAGGATTTTTTATGGGTTTTTATTTTATTATAAATTAATATTTGTTGAGATCCCAATTGTTCCCCTCACCTCAATTAAAAAAGGGCACAACCTCCTCCATTTATTCACTTCACTTTGAGAATTAATGATAAAAAAACCTACCAATTTCCTCTAAGAAAAACCCCAGTCACATTTTAGAGGTTATGTTTTTCTCAAAAGGCCAATTCTAGTGCCATATGAATAGATCTACTTAGATCTCATCGAAGAAGATATAGTTTCCTTTACCGAGTCTCTCAAAATCATTTCTTCATATAAATTATCTTCCTTTATTTCATCTATTATAATATAATGACTAAATTATCAACAATATAGTTAGATTTATTATGGTTATGGAACAAACATATATTATCTTCTATCCATCCAATGAAAAATGAAATCACCATACATGTGTTCGTACATCTTACCGTCTCCTTACCGTGGTGTAATCTGTTTTAACCTCTACCTTAGAATGATGGGTATAATGATTGAAATAATAAATATATATTATTATTATAACATGATATTTATTCTATGAAAAAATATATACCATCCAATTTCATACCATTTAATAATTATGTGAATGACATTGTAGCTCATGCATACGTACAACCTATCGTCTTCATAATTTGATATGATCCATTATAAAATATCTCCACTAAAGAATGAATTATATTCATGTATATAATGAGTAAATATGATATATATATATATATATTATATTAATATCATTTTTAATTTACATAAGTATAAAAATTGATGAAAAATCAAAACATATATGGAAAAACAATAATAAGAAAATAAAGTAGTTAACAACCAAAGAAATCATAATAATGAAATTTTATTAAAAATCTATCAGTATAATCGAATATGATATCATAAATGTAAATGTGGTTCAATAATAAGTTAGTAAAATTATTTTATCCATTATATAGGACATTATGATACATATGAAGTAACCCATACATAAGGTAATGGATAATTTTGAAATCCCAATATTATCCGAGATTGTTTTTAGGTATGTACTTACTAGTGTATATTTATCATCCCTGTCCATGTTTCCTCATTATTTATTCCAACATATTCATCCAAATATTCTGAAATGTTTTAAATTAAATTTAACTCATTTGGGATTTATTATTAAATAGTATGAAAGTAATCTTTTCTCATTTTTTATATGAGGTACTTTTTGACATTTCTGAAAAGTACAAGAAGAATAATTTTTAAATAATTCTACATGAATGTATTTTTACACAATCATGATAAATTATTTCTATGAATAAACCCATAAAATATTTCATGTTTATCTTTAAAGAAATTATATTCTTCTTAAATTTTGAAGTGTTGTAAGAAAAGAATATGTTTTTCAAGAAGAAAGGATATTTTCCTCAAGAATCAATTTGATGTGTTCTATCAAAATTATTTTCCATATAGGATGAAATTCATTAATAATGATATGGTTCTCGTATATTATCCATATTATTACTTTGGATGATTAAATTTATGAGGTAAATAAATTTATGAAAACCATTAATTTTTTATGGATTATTTTATGATGGAATGATTTTTAAGAAACTCATTTTATTTCATGGATTCTGATTTAAAGAATGATTTATATTTTTTTGGAATACATATGTATTAATTCATTAAGATATGGTTGGGACCTATATCACCCTAAAATTAATTGGTTGTTTAAGGATAACTCATGAGTTATATACATTTTTTTGAACCTAATTTCATGTTCACAATTCTATATGTGGACTTGGATTTCATTTCCATAATTGTTTGAGTGGACCTAGTTTCCTTGTCCATATGTTTATGAAAGGTCCTAATTTAATGTCCTTAATCGGTGAACCTGTTTCTATTTATACATGTTCAAAAAGATACATGTTGATTTTCATGCAACAATTTTATACGTTATTTTAATTTTATGATCTTATGGATTATTTTATTTGATTTCATTAAGATTATTGATTACATTTGATATGTATGGAATGATCTTATAAAGAAATGATCACGTTCTCATACCCATTATTCTCATGTTTCTATTTACATATTACCCTTTTTTACTCTTACAGATCATTTGATCTCAACCATTCTAATGTTTTCTTTTTTCCAGGATATAAATAATCATTTTAGGTAATAGTAAAAAATGGAGAAGATATTTTTATAAAAATTTCTGATCATTACTAAATGATCTGTTTGTGTTCAATGAATAAAATGGAACTAAAATAATATGATATTTGTGCATCAGTTTGTTTAATTTATTTTGTATTCCACCAAATTAATCTATTGTCCAAGTACATCAATCATGGGTTTCTATAGTGAGTGAACTAACCACTAATGGACTATTTTCAATATGTGATGGTTGTTTAGTTATGGATCTATAATGTATTGGGTAATGATGACATAATTAATGAGATATAATTTAGTCTTATGAAGTTAGAGTTATTTAGATAGGTGGTTTCATTATATAAGATGGTACTAGAATTATCTAGTTAGGTTATTACATTAGTAATTTTGATGTTGGGGTTTTCTAGTATGGTTTATCCATTATGAAATATGATATTGGATGATGTGGTTATGTAATTATATGTTGAATGAATTATGAATATAGTGACTCTATATGTGACATAAATTTTCTCAATACTCAAATTAATTATTATTTAAAATATTTAGACATATTAAAATAATATTGTCTTTGAAAAAAAAGGTTTTGATCCTTCTAAAATGGTTTTATGATTTCAGAAAAATTTCTAATCTTGAAAAAATTCAATGGTTTGTGTTCCATGAATAAAGGAATTACATTAATATTATCATTTCATCATCATTAATGATTCAAAAAAATTAATATTTCTATAAGTGGGAATATGCAACTAATTTATGAACCCTTTTTAATAAAATATTTATTTTATGATAGAAGGATGACTTTATAAGAACTAAAAAAAATTAGTATATTAAATATAATTATTTTTAAATGCATTCTCAGTTTCTTCTATGTTTTTATAAATCTGTATCATTTTAAAAATTCTAACTCAAATTTCATTCTTATTCAATGTTTTCAATTTTTTTCACATGTATGTGTATGAGTAGGATCCATTAATCATCTTAAAGGGTAAAGATATATGTGTTTTTGATGTATAATTTGGAGAATTCTTATTATTGAGAAAATTATCATTTGAATCGAAAGTATATGGGTTTTGATATGTAAAAATTTTCCTAATTTTATAATTATCTTTAACTAAAATAATCTTATTAATGATTGTGTAATGGTTATGGTTGGGTCCCTAGTAATTAAAATCCAATAAAATATATACAGATTTAATTTTTTGAAATCAGACATAAGATTCACGTCTCCATCTATCAATTATAGACTATGGAAAATTTTAATAACTAGGTATTTCATTTGAAAACCTGATTTTTATCCATCACAACCACAAAAACCTGAATAAATTATTCCATTCCTCAGACAATGACATAATTAATGACCTTATATTGGTGAAATTTTTCATATGATTTGATATTTAAGAGATGTAAGTTTTCATGCCAAAAAAAGAAAGGTATATTTATTTAATAAATATTAATTGTTCCTATATGTTTAACTACCCATGGGAATTACTAAAATTTAACTCCTAGGTAAAAACCATATTTCAAAATCAATTAATACTTAAAAAATTCTCCAAGGCCATTTAGTAAGATGAATTTATCCTTTTTACATTTGTAGGAGGATAGAGAATTATCAAATAAATATTTTTATGTATATTACATGAAAAACAAACTTCAATACAACTAAAAAAATTATAGATATCCTAAAACATTTTTATAATTTATTTTAAATGAAACTACTCTATTCCAATTTCAAAATTATCATCCAAAACTCCACCAACATTACATTAATCATCCATACCATCAAAAATAATAATTTTTAATTAATTTAATTTCATAAATTATTTTTCAAATACTATTTCACCACAAAACATGACATTCAAAAATTAATAAATGAAAAAAAATTAATAAATAATAATATAATTTATAAAAAATAGTTATTAATTCATTTGAAGGAATAAAAATAATTAAAATTAGATAAAAAATATATAATTATTTTCTTCATATCAATTTAAATATTCATAAAATGAAAACAGTAATAATATTTTCTATTTTTAAAATACCACATGTTTGAATCATAACCATATACATATGGGAAAAGATATAAGATAAAAATAAAATGATCAAATGGATTATATAGTTATATTGTCATTCATTATCATTAAGGTGTGTAGAGAAAGGATAAATCCTAATAAAACATGTGAGGTTGTTGAACAAGACACAAATGATAGACAACGGTAAATAGGATGGATATGATAGAAGAGGGTGATATTTAGTGTGCGGATTTGAGGGAAAACTTATAAGGAAATAAAATATTTTTAATGATGAATACGATTTTTAGGATCCAATGAGAATTTATGTTTCTATTTTGATAATTAATTATCAACCATCAAGTGTTAAAATCGTTATTTGTAATGTCATTTTGTGAAATAGCATGTTGGATTCAATATTGACTATATAAATCATTCAAAGAGGATGTGGTGGTTATAATTATCTAAATGTAGATAATTGAATGAAAATATTTCAATGAGACTTCGTAGAGTATTTTTTATTGGGGAATAATAATCATTATTATACCAAGATACAATTTCAAGCTATCCATGAATTTGAGAATAATGATAGAGATACATCATCAAAAGTTCATAGATAAATTCATCGTCTCTTAAGAACATTATATATTCATGACCAAATCTGTATGGTTGTCGTGGAGTGTCTATAAAGAGATTACATAAGAAAATGTAGATGAGGAAGAAGACCATTTCAAATCATAAATTGATTAATCATGTTGATTCCAATCCACCATAAAAAATATAAAAAACGATGTATTTTCAATTAAATAAAAAAGTGTGTTAATGTGAGAAATAGACTAATGGAGTTACATTAAAGTGAATTATAAAAGAAACAACATTAAAGTATTTTAAGGGAAATATTTTCATAGATTATCACCAATGGAGTTATAGTTATGTTTCAATTACACCAAATCAAAATTGTTCAGATGAATGTGTTTCATGAAATATTAGCGGTGGTTCAAATGTTGTATTCTAATTAAATATAAAAGAATTTACGAAAATAAAAAAATATATAAATTGGAGTTGCCGAGGGAATTAATATTCATATTAAAGGGGATGTCAAATGAATTATGGTTTTATAGATCTTAATGGAAATAATAAAGACACATGAGGGGGTGAATTGTGTCCTTAAAAAAATATTTGCAATATTAAAATGTCCATCTTGAAATGAAACGATTATTTCCCTCTCTCTTAATGTTGATAGAGTAGTGGAAATAAATAAATGAAAAGAAAACAAGGATTTATGGTTGTTCAAGGAAAAAAATCACATAGTCCACTATACCAATTCTCTAGTCATTGATTTTGGTGATTTTCACAAGTATGTCCTCTTATTAGAATACCTTCCCACACAAAACATAGTACATGTAGTAGAGACTTTATAAGGTTTTTACATGACCTTAGGAATATTTTATAAGGAACCATAACACCCTAGATTATTCCAAGAATCTGACACTCCCCCATAATGGATTCTAAGAAGTTGATACTCATACAAATAAATAGAGATTTATTTTGTTGGTGGAAGAGGTTTTACTTCAGAGTTATAGTAGAAACTAATAGATGAAATCATATCATCAATAAAACACAATTTCAGTAAAAAAACTCTGTAAATGTTGAGCATACTTTTTCTTCTTCTTGAAATAGAATAAAATTGACCAACTAATGTTCTATAAGGATTATATCTTATTTACATAGTGAGTATATAATAATGAGTAAATAATTTCAATTCTCTCTCCAAAAGCATCGATCTTTAATATGATGTTTTAGTGCATTATTTTTCATAGAGTATTCATGTCTCTATTTTTCATCATTATTTATATTATTTCCCTTCAAGAGAGATATATATTGAGAATATATATCTCGTGGTTGTAACAACATTCCACTTAATTAGGATACCAAAAATAAATAGTTTCATTATCCTTCGTAAATATTCAAATAATACAATATCAGTGTTTTATATTTATTCCAATTGAATAAATATCTAAATAATGTATTAAAAAATTTTGAATAACTCCTCTAATAAAATATCTATAATAATATCTGGGTTGAAAAATTTTAAAAATGCTATTTAAATCAATTGAAACCTCTTTTAATATAATGTATATTTTTCTTGAAAACTATCCTAACAATTAACAAGGAATATTTAAAATAAAAATCATTCAAAGAAATTCACATTTCCCATTATAAATATTAAGGATTTAATCTCATTTATGTTGTCACGACCCGTCTTCAGGGCCCGTGTCGTGACTACCCGAAGCCCGCCTTCTATAGGCCAGGGGCTGGCGACTAGCACCAAGGCGTAAATCCCAGTAAAAAGGGAAGGCATTGCCTTTGTAAAGTAAACAAGCACCACAGAGTAAGCAAGCGGAAAAGTAAACACTAAGTAAAAACAGAGTACAACTGAAAGTGCGGAAAATTAAATGGGCCAGTATACAAACCCAAACTGAACGTAAAGTACAACTCGAAAGGGAAAACTGCAATAGTAAAGTAAAAGTCGCTACACTGAGCTGTCCACTGGAAATCCCACGTGAAGGGTGGGTACAGATAGCTCCACTGCTCCTCAGGTCCCGCCGTCCGCTCCGAGCACGTCCCGCCCGGTGCTCCACCTCCAGGTACCATCCTGCTTTGCGAGCCTCAACCACGATCAATGTTGTCCGTTGTCTGCAACCAACACAACGTAGTGCGGGCATAGCCCGTGCAGGGGTGAGTATAAGCTACTCAGTTGGGACCCCGAGACCCCCGAAGGTCTCCCAAAATCCACAAAGGATAAACCACAAAGGAAAGATACAATCACGAAGTAACAACCGACACTTATTAGTTATATGCCCATACATATACCTAAGTCATCAATTCCAATACGCTCCAACCTCCGAGCCCAAGTACAACTCAGTCCACACAGGAAAGTAAACGTATTCCACACAGGGAAGCAAAACGTAATCCACACAGGATAGCACAACACAATCCACATAGGAAAGCAAATAGGATTCAGCTCCCACAGGTATACTTCTTCGAGGACGATAGAGTTGATCACTGATCCATCTAAGTCGTCGGACCCACAAAGGATCGATAGGTACTAACCCCCGCAAAGACCCACACAGGATCGGACCCACAGAGGATCTGTAGGCACTGGTTCACACAGGACCGCTGAGCGATGACCCACACAGGATCGGACCCACACAGGATCGGTAGCACGGATCCACACAGGATCGCTGAGTGCTGAAGTCGCCGTCGTCGAATCCACTAAGGATCTCTGCACAGTCATCGTCGCAGTCACAGTAGCAGTCGCAACCAGCTGTAGGGTTCCCACACACAGCAAGCTCGTTCGGGAGGGTCCGCTCCACGAGCCAAGAGGCTGATACATCAACTGTCACATATTCCATAGTTGATGTATCCAAAAGTTCTGTATCGTCAACAGGAACTCAACGCAACAGATGGTGCGTCAATCAGATGCCCGGTCTGAGAGTTATTGGCCCTTTCGTTCCAGGGGCCCGGTTGGTTTTTAAGGCAAAACCAACCCGACCATACTCCACCTGCATCAAAACCTCGGGCGGAGTATGCCAAAAGATCCTTCTCACTAAGAGGAACTGAACAAAGCTGACAGCACATCAATCGGACGTCCGTAGCTCAAGATATGAGTGTTTCCGCTCCGAGGGCCCGGTTGGTTTCGTGTACAAACCAACCTGGCCGAACTCAAAGTATTCTGAAACCTTGAGTGCGATATATTGAAACGACCGTCTCGATCCAAGGATCGCATTTCCGCTGACATCGCATCGTTTAGAGGTCCGTAGCCCGAGTTATGGGCATTTGAACCCAAATAGTTCGGTATCGGGGGTTTCGGGCCCGGGCCGACCCGGCCCGAGACCCCCGGGTCGGCCCAAACTGGGTCGACCAGGCCCGGACAGGGTCGACCTGGCACGGCCCGGCCTGGCCTGGCCCGGCCCGGCCTGGCAGACCGGCCAGGCGCCGATCCGGCTCAGCGCAGCGCGCTGCCAGCTCGGCCTTCGGCCGAGCTGTTGGAAAAAACGGTGGGCGCCTGCCCCCCCATTGTAACCGCGGCCCCCCCTCATAATGGGGGGTCGTTGATTTCTGGCCGGGGGAATTTATTTCCCTCGGTTTTCTCCCTTCCGTCCGGCACGACCTGGCCGGCCGGCTCCTCCTCAACGGGACCGGCAGTGGCTGGTCCCTTTCCGGCTCCGACACCGGCGGCCCAGCTGGCCGCCGGTCACCAAGCTCTGCCGCGGCCCAGAACCGGCCATGGCCCTTGTCGTCTGGTGTGGTGCGACGGCACCGCGCCCCTCCACCGCGGCCCTGCTCCGGTCGCGGCGCCTTCGACTACCTTCGACGCGACGCGTCGGCGTCGCGTTCTGGAATTTCATTCCACGGCGCGATGTGACGGCGTCGCGCAATACTTGTCGTGTGATTCCTGCGTGGTGTGACGGCACCACGCCATCCCGTTCCATCCTCAAGGAAACAAACATAAACATAGGAGGGGGTTAAGCTGTGTTCGTGCGGTCCGGCCCCCTCTTGTTAAACGATAACATTTAGTCGATTAAACACAAAGCTCGACATGCTAGAATCAAGAACGGAAAAGATTTAATAAAATAACAATATTCCCCTACCTCAGTTTCAAGAGAGGAGCACGCCAAAAAGCCGCGGAAGACAAGCATTACGGAGGTCAGGCATCGTGGGAATCGTACGTCAATTCCGTTGACGTCGAGGTGCGTCCGAAGAGGTAACGTCGCTGGAGAAGCTTCACAAGCTGACGGAGAAAGCCCAAGGAGGAAGCGGTGTCTCCTTTCATTGACACGGGAAGAAGATCTAAAGAAGTGGCGTCATCGATCTTCGGAAACACACTGGCTGCGAAGAAGAGAAGAGACGACACGTCTTTCCCTTCTTATGGTGACGGCGTTCTTCGTCGGAGCCTAAGTGTTCTTCACGTTCTTCGTCAAGGTTGAAGAAGATGAAGAATGCTTCCCAATCCTCTCAAGGTGGCAAAAGATACTAACCAAAATAAAATAAGTCTAAGCCTTATTTTATTTACACAACCCAAACTCTTTGAATTTCAAAGGTTTGAAAAAAAAGGTAACTCATCTTAATTAATAACACAAGTTGTCAAATTAATTAGAGTGGAGTTATTGGGGAGTTTAAGGGAAGTTGAAGAGTTAGGTCTCGTGTGGGCCCCACCACACTTAATCCTCTCAAGGGAGGTTATGTGGATGTGGGTCCCACCTCTAACTCCCTTTGGGAGGAAATAACCAACAAGTCAAAAATAAAATTGTGTTCCACAATTTTATTTAACTTCTTCTAATTTTCCCCAAAACTAACTTTCATCCTGCATAAAACGCAACCTCGGAAAAGGTCTCCTTAAGTGAATATAGGCGTTGTGAGTTCATCGGTGCCCTTGGAATTCGATTTTGGGCACCGGTTCAAAAGTTAGAAAAACCCGCTCGTTCGTTCACTGAACGTACCCAAGCCAAACTTCGGAAATTGATTCCGGGAACACCGGGCCTCGGAATCAGGTGCTGTCAGAATCCGCGCTCTTGTAAAATTCCAAAGAAAATTAAGAAAAAAATTTCCCTTGAATTTTACGGGTCTTTACATTACTCCCACCTGATGGATTTACGTCCCTGTAAAGATACAACAAAACTAGGGAAACAAATGAGGGTACTAAGCACGCATCTGAGCCTCCCGCTCCCAAGTACTCTCTTGGAGGTTCCCGTGCTGCCATCTGATGCGCACAAGAGGAATCGACCGTCCACATAGAACCTGCTCCTGTCGATCCTCGATCTCCACCAGAACCTCTATAAAAGTCACCCCATCGTCAATGTCAAGCTCCCCATGGTCAATGATGTGCATCGGGTCATGCACGTATCTCCTCAGCTGAGATACGTGGAAGACGTCGTGCACCCGGTGCAACTGAGGTGGGAGAGCCAGGCGATAAGCCACCTCGCCTATCCTACTGAGGACCTAGAGTGGTCTGATGAAGCGTGGAGAAAACTTGCCACCTCGGCCAAATCACCGTATACCACGTCGAGGTGAGACCCGCAAGAAGACGTGGTCGCCATCCTCAAACTTCAATGGCCTCCGCCTCCTATCAGCATAAGACTTCTGCCGGCTCTGAGCTGTCCTCATCCACTCCTGGATGACTTGGACCTTCTCTTTCGTGGCCTGGACCATCTCTGGTCCCACAAGTGCTGATTCCCTAGGGTCTGTCCAGCACAGCGGTGAACTGCAAGGTCAGCTGTACAACACCTCGTACAGTGCCATCCCGAAGGTGGAGTGTTAGCTGTTGTTGTATGCAAACTCCACCAAGGGTAGGTGGTCCTCCTAGCTACGACCAAAGTCGAGGACACATGCGCGGAGCATGTCCTCGAGAGTCTAAATGGTCCTCTCCATCTGACCATCCGTTTGAGGATTAAAGGCTGTGCTCAAACGTAGTTGTGTCCCGAACACCTCATGTAATCCCTTCCATAGCTGGGAAGTAAAGCGAGCATCTCGATCGGAGACGATAGATGATGGCATAATGTGAAGCTGCACAATCTCCTGAACGTAAAGGCATCCCACGCTCTCTACTGAGCCCTGATCTCTAATGGGTAAAAAGTGAGCCGACTTGGTGAGTTGGTCAACAATCACCCAGATGGAGTCGTGACCTCTGGAAGTGTGTGGATATCCAGTCACGAAGTCTATAGATATGTCGTCCCACTTCCACTCCAGAACCTCCAAGGGATGAACCAAGCCTGCTGGTACCTGATTCTCAGCCTTCACCTACTGGAAGGTGAGGCATCGAGAAACAAACTCTGCCACAACCTTCTTTATGTCCGGCCACCAGTGATGTCGTCTGAGATCCTGGTACATCTTCGCCACTCCAGGAAGTACCGCCAAAGGAAAAGTGTGAAACTCTCTCAGCACCTCCTCCCGTAAAGAAACTGGTACTATGGTGCGTCCTCTAAAAAGGATGACATGCTCTGCTCCAAAGGAGAAACCATCAGGTGCCTGTCCTGAGGATATCTGTGCACGCCGCGTCTCACAGTCAGTGTCCCCACGCTGTGCCTCTCTGACCCGCTGCAGTAGTGGAGGAGTGATTGTGAGAGACTAAAGGAAGGTTTCTCCATCTCTATCCATGAAGGATATCTGCAAAGAGGCTAGCTGCTCTGTCGCCTCCTCAAGTAGCTGAATGCCCGTCCTCCAACTGAGGTAATCAACTACTACGTTTCCCTTCCCAGTAGTATAGACTATCTCAAAGTCATAGTCCTGGAGGAACTCGAGCCATCGCCGCTATCTCAGGTTCAGGGCCTTCTACAAGAAGATGTACCTAAGACTCTGATGATCAGAAAAGACTGTAAAGCGCTTGCCCATCAGGTAGTGTCGCCATGTCTTCAGTGCGAAGACCACTACTGCTAACTCCAGGTCATGGGTAGCATAGTTATTCTCATGTGGCCTTAACTAAAGTGATATATAGGCGATCACTACCCGCTCCTGCATCAGGACACATCTGAATCTGGTACCTGATGCATCACAGTAAACTATGTACCCTACTCCCTCCTCAGGCAACCTCAAGATAGGTGCGCTGGTCAATCTCTGTCTCAGCTCTTGGAAGATCTGCTGACATCTGTCTGACCACATGAAGGGTTTCCCCTTCTTCATCAAAGCTGAGAGTGGTGCCGCAACTCTGGAGAAATCTGGTACGAATCTCAGGTAGTATCCAGCTAGTCCCAAGAAACTCCGAACCTCCGTCACGCTCCTGGGTGGCTCCCAAGCTAACACTGCCTCAATCTTCGCAGGATCCACTGCGACTTCCTCCTCAGAGATGACGTGTCCCAAGAAGTGGACCTCACGTATCCAGAACTGGCACTTCGAGAGCTTACCATAAAGCTGGTGCTCTCGGAGTGTGTCTAGTACAACCTGTAAGTGGTAGGCGTGCTCCTCCTCAGTCGTTGAGTAAATCAAAATGGCGTCAATGAAGACCACGATAAATCGATCGTGGTATGGCTGAAAGATCCTGTTCATGAGGGCCATGAACACTGCTGGAGCATTGGTTACACTGAAAGGCATAACCAGGAACTCATAGTGGCTATACCGACATCTGAAGGTCATCTTCTGCACGTCCTCGTCTCAAACTCTGAGGTGGTGATAACCTGACCTGAGGTCTATCTTCGAGAACCACCGCGCTCCCCTGAGCTGATCAAAGAGGTCATCAATCCTAGGTAGCGGATACTTGTTCCTCACTGTCACCTGTTTCAGGCGACGATAGTCGACACACATTCGCAAGCTCCTGTCCGCCTTCTTGGCGAACAATATCGGGGAAACCCAGGGTGAAACACTGGGTCGGATGAACCCCTTGCCCTGCAAGTCCTTCAACTGTACACGTAGCTCTCGAAGCTCGGTGGGGGCCATCCGATATGATAGAGTCGATATCCGAGTTGTCCCGGGGTACAGGTCAATATAAAAGTCTACCTCCCTGCGAGGAGGTAACCCTGGGACGTCGTCGGGAAAAACGTCCGCAAACCGATCCTCCACTGCAGGAAAACCAGGACTCCGCATGTCAACTGCTCCTAGGATGAGGCTAGCCAACCGATGAGTGATGGGCTGTCCTCTCCTCTGTGGAAGTCCATCATGTGCTGCGAAGGCTCCCTTCTCGCCGGTGAAGGTGAACCTGCTCCCGTCGGTGCATACACATCGCACCTTGCGCCTAAAATAGTCAATCTGTGCATGGACCGTAGATAACCAATCCATGCCCAAGATGACGTCGTAAGGCCTCGACGCTGCTACAAGAAGATCTCAGCCGAAGCTCTCGCCTCCTAGAGTAAGCTCACACTGCCGGCACCAGTGCGTAATCATCGAGTCTGCTCCTGTAGGAGTCTCTAGCCGTAAGGATCGAGCCAACGGCTCTGTCGGAATCTCCGAGCTCCGAACAAGGGTAGCAGCTATGAAAGAGTGACTCGCTCCTGTGTCTATAAGAACTGTAGCAAGGGAGGAATAGACACAGATAGTACCTCGAATCATCTCGGGCGCGCCTTGGTCATAGGCCTCTACTGCCTAGAGCTATGCCTGTCTCTGCCCGCCAGCTCCCTGTGGTCGGGGTGGACCTCCTGGTGGTGGTGGTGGTAAAGTCTCAAAGCGTCGCCCACCACCTGCTGCACGGTCAGCTCCCTTGCCTCGTCCTCCTCCTCCCTACAGACCGCCACGGTCGACCCTCTGCCTCTGCCTCGATGGTCCCTCAACCGTCTGCTGCTCCTCGGCACGGCGGGTCGGGCAGTCACGAGCCATGTGGACCTGCCTGCCGCACGAGTATCACTGTCTACCTATCGAAAGACTGGCTCCACGCTGTGTGCCCCGCACTGCTGAGCCAGTGTCCTAAAGTCGTCTACCTAAGGGTCTGGTCTGCCTGGACCCCTGAGTCATCCGTCGACTGCCTGCTACATAAGACTCTGCTATGTGCCACCCTACGGTGGGTCTCGGTGCTGGTGTAGACTCAGCAAGAAAACTCTCGATCAAAAGGGTCCGCTCCAGTACTCCCGTCTGAGTCGGTATGCTAAGGGAGATCAGCGATGCCCTGATCTCGTGTCTCAAGCCCTACTCAAAGTTCCGGTCTTGGAAGAAGGGGTCACGTTCCATGTCGGTCGAGTAGCGCGAGAGATCAATAAATCTCGCCGAGTACTGAGCGACCGTCATGCTGCCCTGCCGCAGCTGAAGAAGCTCCTGAATACGCAGCCCACGGAGGGTGGTTGGGATGAACTCCGAGCGGAAGAGGCTCTCAAAGTCCGTCCAATGTAGAGATGCCTCATCGTGCACCTGGAACATCAAGTTCCACCATCGGCCCGCTGCTGCGTGCAGTAGACTCGCAGCGAGGATCACCATGAGGTCTGCTGGTGTCCTCACTAGCCGAAACACACGTACGACTGCCTCCAGCCAGTCCTCGGCTACCTAGGGGTCCGTCTCCCCACGAAACCTGGGCAGTTGCTGGCGCTAAAACTCATGCAGTGCGCTGAGACGACATGCATCGTCAGCGGCTGGTGCTGGAAGTATCGGGGGCTCGGCGGGTAGAGCTACCGCCGGTGCCACTGTTGACAAAGGGCCCTGCACCGAGGCCTCGTCGCTCGGTGGGCTGTCGTCATGCTCGACTCTCGGAACCATAGCTGGCTGCCGTCATGGGGCCATCCTGAAAAGGAAACAGGTGCGCCACGGTCAGAACAGTATACCTGGTGAGCTGATACAAAGTAATCACAAAGAAAACTTTGAAACACACATGCAATCAATGTTTCTGTGCATTAAGTCGGAAATCAGAAGTCAGGGTCCTGGTGTACGGATATGTCGGCCACGGCACCAACACTGGACTCTCTGGACTGATAACCACACTCAATATGCTAAACACTACTGCTTTACATAGAAAAGATCAGAGTTTGCGGTAGAACCGAACTCCTCTGATACCAATTTGTCACGACCCGTCTTCGAGGCCCGCGCTGTGACTACCCCAAGCCCGCCTTCCATAGGCCAGGGGCTGGCGACTAGCACCAAGGTGTAAATCTCAGTAAAAAGGGAAGGCATTGCCTTTGTAATGTAAACAAGCACCAAAGAGTAAGCAAGCGGAAAAGTAAACACTAAGTAAAAATAGAGTACAATTGAAAGTGCGGAAAAGTAAATGGGCTAGTATACAAACCCAAACAGAAAGTAAAGTACAACTCAAAATGGAAAATAGAAACTGTAAAGTAAAAGCCGCTACACCGAGCTGTCCACTGGAAATCCCACCTGAAGGGTGGGTACAGATAGCTCCACTGCTCCTTGGGTCCCGCCGTCCGCTTCGAGCACGTCCCGCCCGGTGGTCCACCTCCAAATATCGTCCTGCTTTGCGAGCCTCAACCACGATCAACGTTGTCCGTCATCTGCAACCAACACAACGTAGTGCGGGCATAGCCCGTGCAGGGGTGAGTATAAGCTACTCAGTAGGGACCCCGAGACCCCCGAAGGTCTCCCAAAATCCACAAAGGATAAACCACAAAGGAAAGATACAATCACGAAGTAACAACCGACATTGGTTAGGTATATGCCCATACATATACCTAAGTCATCAATTCCAATACGCTCCAACCTCCGAGCCCAAGTACAACTCAGTCCACACAGGAAAGTAAACGTATTCCACACAGGAAAGCAAAACGTAATCCACACAGGATAACACAACAAAATCCACACAGGAAAGCAAACAGGATTCAGCTCACACAGGTATACTTCTTGGAGGACGATAGAGATGATCACTGATCCATCTAAGTCGTCGGACCCACAAAGGATCTATAGGTACTAACCCCCACAAAGACCCACACAGGATCGGACCCACACAGGATCTGTAGGCGCTGGTTCACACAGGATCACTGAGCGCTGACCCACACAAGATCGGTAGCACTGATCCACACAGGATCGCTGAGTGCTGAAGTCGTCGTCGTCGAATCCACTAAGGATCTCTGCACAGTCGTCGTCGCAGTCACAGTAGCAGTCGCAGCCAGCTCTAGGGATCCCGCACACAGCAAGCTCATTCGGGAGGGTCCGCTCCACGAGCCGAGAGGCTGATACATCAACTGTCACATAGTCCAGAGTTGATGTATCCAAAAGTTTTGTATCGTCAACAGGAACTCAACGCAACAGACGGTGCGTCAATCAGACGCCTGGTCTGAGAGTTATTGGCTTTTTCGTTCCAGGGGCCCGGTTGGTTTTTAAGGAAAAACCAACCCGACCGTACTCCACCTATGCCCAAACCTCGGGCGGAGTATGCCAAAAGATCTGTCTCGCTAAGAGGAACTCAACAAAGCTGACGGCACGTCAATCGGACGTCCGTAGCTCAAGGTATTAGGGTTTCCGCTCCGAGGGCCCGGTTGGTTTCGTGTACGCACCAACCCAGCCGAACTCAAAGTATTCCGAAACCTTGAGTGCGATATACCGAAACGACCGTCTCGATCCAAGGATCTCATTTCCGCTGAAGGCGCATTGTTTGGAGGTCCGTAGACCGAGTTATGGGCATTTGAACCCAAACAGTTCGGTATCGGGGGTTTCAGGCCCGGGCCGACCCGGCCCAAGACCCCCCGGTCGGCCCGAACTGGGTCGACCCGCCCCGGACAGGGTTGACCCGGCCTGGCATGGCCCGGCCCGGCTCGGCCTGGCAGACCGGCCAGGCGCCGGTCTGGCTCAGCGTAGCGCGCTGGGCGTGCTGCCAGCTCGGCCTTCGGCCGATCTGTTGGAAAAAACAGGGGGCGCCTGCCCCCCCTTTGTAACCCCCCCCCTCATAATGGGGGGCCGTTGATTGCTGGCCGGGGGAATTTATTTTCCCTGGTTTTCTCCCTTCCCGCCGGCCCGACCTGGCCGGCCGGCTCCTCCTCAACGGGACCGGCAGTGGCCGGTCCCTTTCCGGCTCCGACACCGGCGGTCCGGCTAGCCGCCGGTCACCAAGCTCCACCGCGGCCTGGAACTGTCCATGGCCCTTATCGTCCGGCACGGTGCGACGGCACCGCGCCCCTCCGCCGTGGCCCCGCTCCGGCCACAGCGCCTTCGACTACCTTCGACGCGACGCGTCGGCGTCGCATTCTTGAATTTCTTTCCATGGTGTGGCGCAACGGCGCCGCGCAATACTTGCCGTGTGATTCCCACGTGGTGTGACGGCACCACGCCATCCCGTTCCATCCGCAAAGAAACAAACATGAACGTAGGATGGGGTTAAGTCGTGTTCGTGCGGTCCGGCCCCCTCTCGTTAAACGATAACATTTAGTCGATTAAACACGAAGTTCGACATGCTAGAATCAAGAACATAAAAGATTTAATAAAATAACAATATTCCCCTACCTCGGTTTCAAGAGCGGAGCATGCCAACAAGCCGCGAAAGACAAGCGTTGTGGAGGTCGGGCGTCGTGGGAATCGTACGTCGACTCCATTGACGTCGAGGTGCATCCGAAGAGGTAACATCGCTGGAGAAGCTTCGCAAGCTGATGGAGAAAGCCCGAGGAGGAAGTGGCGTCTCCTTTCGTTGACACGGGAAGAAGATTGAAAGAAGCGGCGTCGTCGATCTTCGGAAACACACCGGCTGCGAAGAAGAGAAGAGAAGAGACGACACGTCTTTCCCTTCTTATGGTGATGGCGTTCTTCCTCGAAGCCTAAGTGTTCTTCGGGTTCTTCGTCAAGGTTGAAGAAGATGAGGAATGCTTCCCAATCCTCTCAAGGTGGCAAAAGATACTAACCAAAATAAAATAAGTCTAAGCCTTATTTTATTTACACAACCCAACCTCTTTGAATTTCAATGGTTTGAAAAAAATGGTAACTCATCTTAATTAATAACACAAGTTGTCAAATTAATTAGTGTGGAGTTATTGGGGAGTTTAAGGCAAGTTGAAGAGTTAGGGCTCATGTGGGCCCCACCACACTTAATCCTCTCAAGAGAGGTTATGTGGATGTGGGTCCCATCTCTAACTCCCTTTGGCAGGAAATAACCAACAAGTCAAAAATAAAACTGTGTTCCACAATTTTATTTAACTTCTTCTAATTTTACCCAAAACTAACTTTCATACCTCATAAAACGCAACCTCGGAAAAGGTCTCCTTAAGAGAATATCAACGCTGCGAGTTCATCGGTGCCCTCGGAATTTGATTCCGGGCACCGGTTCAAAAGTTAGAAAAACCCGCTCGTTCGTTCACTTAACGTACCCAAGCCAAACTTCGGAAATTGATTCTAGGCACACCGGGCCTCGGAATCAGGTTCCGTCAGAAACCGCACTCTTGTAAAATTCCAAAGAAAATTACGAAAAAAATTTCCCTTTAATTTTACGACTCTTTACATATGTGTTCCATTGAATCATTCTCAAAAAACATTATAATATCATTAATATTAAGAATACTATTGTAGAAATCATGCAAAATATCACGGATTCAAAATAATATTGTTGAAAAGTCACATGTAGGGTTCCATCATATAATGACAAAATGAAAAATGTAGGATTTAAAAACATAGCATAGTTTTTCTTTCCATGGTGTTGGATTCACTTTTAGATTATAGATTTCCTACAAATGTGTGGTTCCTAAACCATACATTCATCTACATGTAATGTAGGGATCAAAAGTAAAATAGGAATAATGGTCCATATAGTTACTCTTTTTTGCATAAGATTACAAACATAAGATTGATTATACATACGTTCAATATCCAAAAATAGTGTTTGAACAATGATTATAGTTTCCAATATAGTGTTTATATTATAAAATTTCATTCACCATACATAGGGTTTTTGATCAATTGGTTTAATATTTCAAGCATTGTATTTAAATAAACCTTTAGAAAACTAGATAACTTGTATTTTGATATTTCAACCATTTATTAGATCCCATTATTTGCAGATTCATCTGTCATCATACAATTATTATATTTATTAAATATTAATATCTTTATAGAGGATAAATAATTTAATAAATTATAATTCTAAAACTCATGATATCTTTGAAAAAAATGAACCAATAACATTCTGTAAAACTGTAGTTGGGAAACTTTATTTCCAATCATCGGAGAATTTATTGACCAAACAAACCACTTTCACAGCTTTTTTTGTAAACTTACTAAATCAAGATATGATTATTGGATTTCCATTGCCCCATATATAAAGTGATTCCAACTTATTTAGAACTTATATTTAAATAAAAACTATATGTTTCAAATCTATTCACTGATCCATTGCATAATTGCTTCAGAAACACTAGTGATTTTTAGAGTATCACAACACAAAGAATAATGATTTTTGGATAATTAAATTAGATATCCAATGGTATTATTTTCCTTTGTTTCCATTAAATAAAAATTGAGATATCATTATAATTCTAAATTGGGTTTAAGATGAAAACTACTATATCTTTTTAGTAGCAAGTAATTGATTCATTTAATTTTTGAACAATTGAAAATATTGAGTTGGCTTTTGACCTAAACAGTTGAAGTGAAGATAATATTCTTATATTTCTAAAGGAATAACACCCTAATAATCAAATCACTATTACTTTAGAAATAAAATAAATACGTTAATGTAATAAATTTAAAATACATAACAAATTTTATAGAAAATAAAGATTAACATGTTGATGTAATTATCAAAATTAAATAAAAATGAAAATGAAAATGTGCCACTCAATAATCTAACCATTTTTGATATTTTCAAAACATTAACTTATTATAAAATTTTCTACACCTTTTTTAAGGATAAAAAATATATGTTCAAGAGAATATTAAATAATACAATATATTTACCATTTTATAAAGAATATGAATATTATATTTTAATTATCAGAAAAACAATTTTAAATATTTGGAACATAATTATCTCCCCCCCTAAAATTGTAATTTATGAAATAAAATTTTCTTCTTGTTTTTAATCCTTTTTAAAATGTTTAAATTGAGAATAAATTTTTTAAAATACATAATATTTATAAACTAATGTTTAGAAAAAATTGTATAGAGAATAATTATTTAAAAATGTTTTCTAAATACATAAGATAATATAAACCTACCCTAAAATCATTCATCCTTTAAATAGAAAAAAATAGATAATCAAGGAGCCATGAAAACAAATATAATTATTTTTCAATGAATAAAAACATTTTACAATGAATTTATTAAACCATTTAATTCATGATATAATTATAAAAAAAATTAAAACATGATAAATATTTAAAATAAATCCCCTTAAGACCAATCATAAATATTTATGATATTCAAAATATTTATGTAAATTATTTTCAAGAAATTTTAAAAAAATTATTTTAGATAAATTAATAAATAAAATAATGAAAATAATAAATAATGTTCAAGGAATTTAATTAAGGAATTCTCAATGAATTTAAATAAAATATATTTAATGAATTTAATTAAAATTTTATATATTTCATAATTTAGAAAGACATTTTAATCTAATAATTGAATTATACATCGAAAACATCAAGAGATTAATTTAGCACATGAAATTAATTTAAATAGTAAAACATTAAATAAAAACTTACACACAAGATGAATATTTATATAATCTTAATATAATGTTTTATGGTCATCAATTAATAAAATGAATCAATGAATTAATTCATTTGGTAAAATAATAGTGTGATGAGATTTACTATTTCAAGCATAAGAATAATTAAAAAAAGGAATAAAAGATAAAACAAATAAATATACTGCCCATGTATAAAATAGTAAATACATTTCAATTAAATATTAAATGTGAAAATAAAATACATCATCGATTAAATTATATAGCTCTATTGATGTTTTTATTAAATATAATAAGAAATAACAATATAATAAATTCCCATAATTTTCAAACAGCCATTTGATGATATAATGATGAAATTTAGTGGTACATACTTGAAATGTATCAAATAATAGTGCATTTAGATACCCATATACATTGGTGTTTGGTTGTCTGAGAAATTAATGACTTTTGTAACAAAATATGTTTTTTTGATCAAATATTTTATAATTAAATTTGTATAATTATTTCAAATAATGATTATGCTTGGCACCTCAAAATTGAGATTTTATAAAATAACATTCATTAGAATAATTTCTGTTAATAACATACTAAAAATATTTAACACTAGACTTGGTTTTTCTACTCGAATCATGATCGAATTAATTTTTATATAAATTTGGCTTTTCCCCATTACCACCAATACCATGTTTTCCTTTGTGAATTTTATTTTTACCTTCAATTTAATCCAAAGAATTATCTCCCTTGATAATAATACATGATGCTTTATATAAATTATCATCTTCATCAAATAATGTTTTTATTTTTGTTTCATGTGGATCATAAGAAATTTTGGATGAATTTATTCTTAAATCAGCAATATGTTTTTTACAAGATTTCATTATCAACTAAAAAAGCATCATAACATTTTATAATTTTTTTATGATAATTATGTAATGAATAAAATGTATCTTGAAGCATAAAACAAATATTATTATATTCATATATGAAAAAAAAATCAGATATACAACTTTCAGAGTAAGAAGATTATACCTCATCAGCATGAGTCAAAAGACATAGATTAACCATTCTATTTTCATTCTCACCTTCTAAGTATGTTGTAGTATCATTGTCTAAATATTCCTATGAATTATTATTAGCCTTCATGACTTTCTATCATTTTCATATATATATATATATATATATTCATATTTCTTTTTAGGTTTATGAAATGTACAATCGGGAATAAAATGTTCTTTCTTTTTAAAATCATAACATCTATCTTCTTTCTCATTATTCAACAACAATTTTACATTCTCCTTTTATAAAGCTTGATTATTTTTTTGAAAGATGTGGTAGCTCATAAATTTATCCAAAATTACTAGAATTTTAATCTAAAAATTCATCCATCTAAAAATTTAGTTCAGTTGTTTTCTTTTTTATAAAAAATATGAATTTGAACTTCTTCTTGCCTCCCTGCTTCATACATCATCATGGTTCCGATCAATTATTTCATCATTAATTTTTTAATTTGTGTGGATTGTTGAATATCAGTTAATTTTCCATCCCATAGAGAAGGAAAAAATCTATATACATTAAACACCTGATTTGGTTCTGGAATTGGTGTTCCCAAGGATACAAAATCATTATTAGATTATGTCAATCTTCTATTCATCTGAGTTATGCTCTCATATTCTTGTATCAAGAATGTGTCAAATTTATGTTTTTCAGTATTGTACCTTAGTTTCCTGGCATGTATAGTTCCTTCATATGAATCCACTATTGTATTCCACATCTCAAAGGCAGTAACACATTGGGAAACATGATTAAATTAATCAGGACCAAGACCGTATAAAATTTCATTAATGTATTTTGAATTAATATAATACTTATCTTCCTTAGCAGTAACCCATTTCTCCAGTTCTCTTGGGATTCATAAAGTTTGAAAATCTACATATAATCTTTTAAACCAGTATTCTTCAAATATATAGTCATGTAATATTTCTAGTATCCATAATTATCACTATTAAAATTAGGAGGACAGATCATCGACATATCATCTCTAAAATTTTCCATTCAAAATTTTTCTTTGTTGGAATCTTTAACTCGGGATTATTAGATCCAAATTAAATATTCAATATTCCAAAATATTACACCCTTTTATAACAATTTATAGGTCTTAATGTATACAGAGGACAAACAAGAGGGTTGAATTGTGTCCTTTTAAAAATTCTGACAATATTAAAATGTCCCTCTTGAAATGAAGAAATCATGTCCTTCTCTCATAAAGTCGAGAGAGCAGTGGAAATAAATAAAGGAAAATAAAAAAAAGGATGTACATTGATTCAAGGGATATAAATCCCCGAATACACTCCCCCAATTCTCTACACTGTGATATTGGTGATTTTCCCCAGTATGTGCTCTTATCACAAGACCTTCCCATCCACAACTTAGGACAAGAAGTTGACACCTTACAAGGATTTTATAGGGCCTTCTAGTACTTTTATAGGGAACAATATGTCCCCAAGTTAATATGAGAAGCTGGAACTACACCATAGATGATTCTGATCATCTGATTCTCCACCAAATCAATAGAGATTTATTTTTTGTACGATACATGTTGAACGTCACAATTTCAGTAGCAAATGGCTGATACAATTTGATCTTTAATAAAGCACAATAGTAGCAGAAAAATAATATTCAATGGTGAGAATGATTGTTCTTAATATTGTTTTTAATATAAAATCATATATATAAATTGATGTTTTCACTTTCTTTTGTCTTCTTTACACCATGAGAGAATATGAATGAAAAAATAATTTCAATTATCTCTTCAAAGGAGTTGAGATTAAAAAAGAATATTTTTAGAACCTTCTGTTTAAATGAGTATTCACATATCCAATTTTCATCGTTGTGTATATAATTTTCCTTCTAGAGGGATATATGTAGAGAATAAATTTCTATCTGTTGTAAAAATATTCATATTCCTTAAGATATCCAATATAAACATATTAAATATCCAATATAAATATTCCAAGAATCTTGTAGCATTGTATCATCTTTATTCCTATATAATAAATCTCTAATAAATGTAATAAAAATAAATTGAATTACTTATACAATATTGACTTCATAATAAAATAATTGTTAAACAATTTAAACTAGATGTTTAATATAGAGACCTGTCCTTTTCTTACATTAATATTACATCATTTCAAAGATAAACAACACAATAGTATTACACATAGAGGATATAGAGGTTTAGTGTCTTGGGAAAACTTGGACCATATATAATAAATACAACATCAACCATAACAATTTATTTAATTTCATCTTCTCTATCTTCTTATTGGCACTTGTCCTCTTTTTATTACATGTAGCCACCTGAGGATATACATTAAAAGGGGTGATCTAGAAGCCCAGTAAGAGGATATATAAGAGCAATACATAATGGGGTGAGCATAATCATGACATAGGCAAAAGATCATGAACATGAGAGGAGCATAAACAATAAACATGAAATGTGGCAATGCATAAAAATGAAACATAATGTCTTAGTGGTTAACTACCACACATACTTGTGAAAAAAGCTAGAATCTTGTTAACACATCATTTCACATTTACTCATGAGATTCATCACTTTTCCCAATGCATTGGAGGGCTATATAATTCTAGGCGCACCCGTCACATTTAAACATTCATATTGTGCTATGTAATTCTGGGCATACCCGTCACATCATAACATTATCATTATCATGCTTGCCACATAGAACACATATCAAACATGTACATAAATAACCCATGGAAAGGAATGGGTTTAATCTCATAATAACACATTCATAATCATTGGGTTCCCAAAAGAAAGAGGGAACAACATACTTGATACAAGAACCATCAACCTTGAATGAGAGGTAAAAGGTGAGATCTTGAAAGAAGAGTTCTTTTGGAAAACATTTTGATGGACATAAAAACCAGTGAATAACATTTATATCCTATAAAAGTAAAGGAAATGACGAAAAAATGATCTTTGAGGAGTAACCATATCAAAAATGGAGTGAAAGAGGGAGAACCCGAAGGAAGAAAATGGGGTTCGAGATTTCCCCTTACCTTGTACTCGAATGCCTCCTTCTCTTTAATGTCCTGTATAATGACATTATATTCATTAATTAGAAATTAAAGAACTTTTTATACATTAATAGGGTTCATTCTGGTTTCATTATTTCATATTATATTCCTTTGGATGACTTATAGAGTTTAAAAACATTGTTCGGGGATGTTCGTTTTTATGGTTTTCTTAAGCGGTCCACTTGTATTCTTAAATTGATGTTTGGGTAGATCATGGGTAAACATACAGAACTTATACTACATGTTATTAATTATATTACAGTAGCTTTAATAATTTTATAGTGAATTATATTAGATCCAAGTGGATGAATCATTAGATAAAAATTTAATGATGGTTATTTGGGTTAATTTGGGCGGTTTTTGGATCACAACGATCTTGTTTTAACATTTAAATTAGTAATAGGGTCATAGATTATTTTCAGAACATAAAATAGAACATAATACATATAAAATATTCTGGTTCAGCCATCAAAATGGTTTCATGACCAGATCTGAAGGTAGAAATGGAAGAAGAGAGCACGTTGTTTTTGAAGGTGATAAATTAACACAACATGAACAACGTTCTCTTTAATAAAATAAAAGGGAACGGGAAAGGGTGTGGGGTGAAATAATATACCATTAGGATCATAAATTTACATTATATGTATAATACGGGAGTTAAAAAATAATTTGGATGAAGATAGGTGGAGAGATATCAAGAAAGGAACTTGAACTTGAAAGGAAATTAAAGGAGAAAAGGGGAAAAATTACCTTTAGAATCTTCCTCTTGAGAACCTCCTTAAGGAAGCTAGGCTTGGTCTTTTGATGAGACCGCTTTTGGACGTGGGGTAGGGGATAGGGAAGATGTTTGGGCAGAGTTTAGAGGAGGCTTGGAGCTTGAGAGGTGTGAGGAGAAGAGGGAGTGAGGGTGGCTTTTATAGTGGAGGGGAGAGGGGTTTCCTTAATATAAAATTGATTAGTTTATTAATTTCACCTAATACAAGGAATAGTGAGTCTTGGATGACCAAGAATAGTAAAAAAGGCATGTGAGTTCGGGATTTGGGTGCTTACATCACTTGTGATGTCAGAAATAGTGGGTTTTAATTAAAATGTATTTATATGGTAAATTAATGTATTCTACTATTCACAAAAAATTCAAGTTTCTCAGAAAAATCCCAAAAATTTACCCTAACCATTTTTCGATGTGTAGAATCCAAAAATGAAGTCCATTTTTCAAAAAAAAATCTAAATATTATTAATTTAATAATTAATAAAAATCATAATTTACTTGAAAAACAGTTTTTAAGATTAAAACTGAATTTATAGTTCTTTCAAAAATTACATAGGGTCTTATAAAATTATCTAAAAACTATTTGACATTGATTCAATAATTTATGAATACATTACAAGAAAATAAATATTCTTTTAAATTAATTAATTAATTATAATTAATTATTTATGACATATAAAATACCAAAAACGTTTACTAAGGTCAAATTGTCACTTTCTAAGATTTCTAAATTTTATTTTATTATTCATATGTAATGTTACTCTTATTTACTATTCATAAGGGTCATATTACTATTCATATGGGTTGGTTACTATTCATAAGGGTAGGTTACTATTCACCAAAAATTATTTTTTTCATTAGACTCCAAAAACCATCTTGAACATAACTGTGTATGTTGGATTTTCAAAATTTCAAATATAGGGGTGACAAAATTATGTTTAAAGGTCACTTATCACTTAGTAGTTCATTATTTTGTGTTTTTATGACATAAATATAAGAAGGGAATTTTCCATTGAAAATATTTGGGTCGTTACATTCTTCCCCCCTTAATAAATTTCGCCCCTGAAATTTCACTTTACACAAACAGGTGAGGGTAATTCTCCTTCATTGCTTTTTCTTGTTCCCAAGTTGCTTCCTCAAACTTATGGTTCCTCTATAACACTTTGACAAGGTGGGTTTTCTTGTTGCATAGGTCCTTATCTCTTCGGTCCAGAATTTTTACCGGCTACTCCTCATAGGAGATATCATCTTCCAACTGCACCACCTCTGAGTTTAGTACATGTGAGGGGTCTGGTATGTACTTCCTCAGCAGTGATACATGAAACACATCACGAACTTGAGCCATATTCAGTGGAAGTGCCAAATGATAGGCCACGGCTCCTACGCGGTCAAGGATTTTAAAGGGGCCAATGTACCTTGGGCTTAGCTTCCCTTTCTTCCCGAATCGCATGACAATCTTCCATGGAGATATTCGAAGAAATACTTTATCTCCAACGTCGAACTCCAAGTCCCTTCGACGATTGCCAACATAGCTCTTTTGCCGACTTTGAGCAACTTTGATGTGTTTCTGGATGACTTGAACCTTCTCTGTCATCTCCTGCACAAGATCGGGTCCAAGTAGCTTTCTTTCTCCCACTTCATCCCAACAGGTTGGAGTTCTACATCGTTTCCCACAAAGAGCTTCATACAGAGCCATCTGAATACTCGAGTGGAAGTTATTGTTGTATGAGAACTCAACCAAAGGAAGATGCTGATCCCAACCACCTTTGAATTCAATAGAGCAGGATCTTGGCATATCTTCAAGTGTCTAAATAGTCCTTTCAGACTGGCCATCAGTTTGGGGGTGATAGGCCGTGCTGAAATTTAATTCAGTACTCAAAGCATGTTGAAGGCTCCTCCAAAACTTAGATGTGAACCTTGGATCATGATCAGAGACAATCGAGAGTGGAACACCGTGCAATCTCACTACTTTCTTCACATATATCCTTGCAAGTTGTTCAAGTGAGAGGTCTTCCCGAATAGCGATAAAATGGGCAGTCTTGGTGAGTCGATCAACCACAACCCATATCGCATTATATCCTCTTGACGTCTTTGGGAGACCCGTGACAAAGTCCATAGTAACATTTTCTCATTTCCACATGGGTATAGGCAATGGCTGCATAATACCTTTGGACTTTTTCTGTTCAACTTTAACTTGCTGACATACCAAGCACCTTGATATATATTCCACAATCTCCTTCTTCATGTTATCCCACCAGAAGTGTTCTCGGAGATCACGGTACATCTTGGTACTCCCAGGATGGATAGAGAAAGTTGAGCTATGTGCATTATCCAATAGATCCTTCTTTATCCCAGGTGATGAAGGCACACAAAGCCACGTTCCAAACCGAATCACACCATCATCGTCAATATGGAAATCTTGCAGCTTCCCTTCCTTTACTTCATTCACCCTCTTTTGTATCTCCACATCATCCCTTTGTGCTTCCTTAATCATCTCTTGGAAGGATGGTTGCACAATTATTTGGTCAAGGTAGGATGTATCCCCTGCCCTTATGATTTCCAAATCCATCCTTTGCATATCCAAGAAGATAGGGTCTTTCTCAATCCTCAACATGGATAGAGTAGTAGGTTCTTTCCTGCTTAGAGCATCAGCTACCTTGTTCGGCTTTCTAGGATGATAGTGAATAGAGCAATCGTAATCCTTGATTAGCTCTAACCATCTCCTTTGATGCATGTTGAGATCCTTTTGTGTGAATATATACTTTAGGCTCTTGTGGTCAGTGTATATGTCACACTTCTCGCCATAAAGGTAGTGCCGCCAGATTTTCAAGGCAAAAATCATGGCTGCCGGCTCTAGATCATGCGTAGGGTAGTTCTGCTCTTGGATCATCAACTGTCGTGAGGCGTAGGATATCATATTATCATTTTTCATGAGTACACAACCCAATCATTTCTTTGAAGCATCGCAGTATATCACAAAACATTCTCCACTTTTCGGTAGTGTGAGTACAGGTGCAGTGATCAGCCTTCTCTTTAGCTCCTTGAAGATTCCCTCACATTCATCTGTCCAGACATACTTTACCTCTTTCCTTGTTAACTTAGTTAGAGGGCTTGACAATTGTGAGAAGTTTCTCACAAATTGTCGATAGTACCCAGCTAATCCAAGAAAACTACGAATTTCTGTGACACTAGAGGGCCTGGGCCCTTCCTAAATTGCTATTGTCTTTGAAGAATCCACAGAAATTCCCTCGCTTGTGATCACATGTCCCAAGAACGTGACTTGATTCATCCAAAAGTCACACTTGCTGAACATGGCATACAACTTCTCCTTTCTCAATGTCTTCAACACAATTCATAGATATTCTTCATGTTCCTCCTTGATCTTGGAGTAGATTAGAATATCATCAATAAACACTACCACCAATTTGTCGAGGTAATGTCTAAAGACTATATTCATCAAATCCATGAAGATTGTAGGGGAATTAGTAAGTCCAAAGGGCATCACCAAAAACTCATAGTGCCCATACCTTGTACGGAAGGAAGTCTTATGAATATCTTCCTTCTACACCTTTACCTGATGATATCCAGAATGAAGATCCACCTTTTAGAAGTATTGAGCTCCTCTTAACTGATCGAACAAGTCATCAATCCTTGGGAGAGGATACTTTTTCTTTATGGTGATATTGTTGAGTTCCGGATAATCGATACACAGCCGCATGGTTCCATCCTTCTTCTTCACAAAGAGCACTGGAGCACCCCAAGGTGATGCACTAGGGCGTATGAACCCTTTGTCCAGATGCTCTTGCAGCTTCTTCTTTAACTCCTCCAGTTCGATAAGAGACATCCTATAAGGGCACTTTGAGATATGAGTAGATTCGGGTATGAGTTCAATTGAGAATTCTACCTCACGATCCGGGGGAATTTCGGGTAACTCTTCGGGAAATACATCGTTGTATTACCTTAAGATGGGAATTTCCTCAATGTTGGAACTTTCCTTCGACTCAACCATTTGGGCGAGGTATTCTTCTTCATAGGGAATCAACACCCACACCATTGAAGGATTTTCAAAGGATATTCATGATCTTCCTTGCATTTGTAGAGGAGCATGGGATGGTTCAGAATATGAAAATATATTTCCTTTTCTCGACAGTTGATATGTGCTCTATATAACGAGAGCCAATCCATTCCCATTATAGCGTCGAATTCCACCAAGGGAAGTATTACGAGATTTTCCAGAAGAATCTTCCCACATATGTCAACAGGAGAAGAGTCACACACTTGGGTTGCAATGATTGCACCACTTGGTGTTTTTACATATATCTCTACTTCAAGGTTTCGGGGCTTCGATTCTATAGTTCTAGTGAACTTGCAAGATATAAAGGAATCCGTAGAACCAGAATCAAACAAGACTTTTGCCATTCTTGAGTGAATAGGAAGTGTACCTTGTACGACTTCATTATCATGATCCACCTCCGCAGTAGTGATGGAATAAGCCTTCCTTTTTATGTCTTTTTGACACTCGTGAGAAAGGTGTCCTTCTTTCCCACACTTGAAGCATTTCCCCATCCCTTTGAGGCAGTTCCCATGGTGTAACTTCCCACATTTTTGGTATGTGGTTCATTGTGTTTTCTTCCCATCTTTATCACTAGATCCACCAGCTTGAAACTCCACATTTCTTTTCTTATCACCATAGCCATGGGACCATTCTCCAAACTCCATCTCCACTTTGAGATCACACGGAACAACTTCTTCATAACTCCCAAAGTCTTGAATTGCAAGAGGCTTTCGAAGATGTGGTTTTAATCCACTAAAGAATCTATCAATTTTGCTATCATTATTGATAACAAAACCAGAAGCATACCTTGTGAGCCTTGTGAAATTTGCTTCATAGGTTGTGATAGATTCTCATTCTTTTTGCTTGAGCTCTATGAATTCTCTCTCCATCCTCGTGCAAAGCGTTCTTGGGAAGTACTTATTATGAAACATTATCTTAAAGTCTTCCCATTCCATCTCTTCAATTTCCACCCTTGGCTTGGTGTTCTTAATCAAATCCCACCATTGATCAGCTTCTCCATCTATACGATAAACGGATAGAGTCACCTTCTCCGTCTCGGAACAGTGAAGAACAGAAAATATCTTCTCCGTGGAGTTGACCCCCTGTTCCGCAACTAGTGGATCGGAAGATCCACAAAACATCGGTGGTCGTTGCTGCATAAAACATTCGATAGCTAGTTGCTCCCTCTTTGGTGAAGGAGGAAATTCCGCATTATTATGGTTATTATTCATAACCTGAGATAATTGGGTAAGCATCGCCATGAAGTTTTGAACTCCACCTCCAAAATCATTGGGGATGTCGTTCGGGCAGTCGTTGCATTGTCCCCCGCAAGAGTTGTTGGCCTGATTTCTCCTGGTTCCCACCATTTTCAAAAATAGAAAAGGTTAGAACAAAACATAAGTAAACAAGTCATGAATATCTTATTCATTTAAACAATTATACCAAAAATATAACATATGGGATCCCTAGGTAAATATCCATGTGTGCATATTTTTACTTAGTCTCATGTTGTAGGTTTTCTCTAGGGTTCACTAATCCTAATCCCCAAATTAACTAAACCTTTCCTCTGATACCAACTATAGTGACCCGGCCTTTTCTTACATTAATATTACATCATTTCAAATATAAACAACACAATAGTATTACACATAGAGGATCCAGAGGTTTAGTGTCTTGGGAAAACTTGGACCATACATAACAAATACAACATCAACCATAACCATTTATTTAGTTTCATCTTCTCTAGCTTCTTATTGGCACTTGTCCTATCCTTAGTACATGTAGCCACCTGAGGATATACATTAAAAGGGGTGATCTAGAAGCCCAGTAAGAGGATAGATAAGAACAATACATCATGGGGTGAGCATAATCATGACATAGGCAAAATATCATGAACATGAGAGGAGCATAAACAATAAACTTGAAATGTGAAAATGCATAAAAATGAAACATCATGTCTTAGTGGTTAACTACCACACATACTTGTGAAAAAATCTAGCATCTTGTTCACACATCATTTCACATTTACTCATGAGATTCATCACTTTAACCAATTCATTGGAGCGCTATATAATTTCGGGTGCACCCATCACATTTAAACATTCATATTGCGCTATATAATTCCGGGCGCACCCGTCACATCATAACATTATCATTATCATGCTTGCCGCATAGAACACATATCAAACATGTACATAAATAACCCATGGAAAGTAATGGGTTTCATCTCATAATAATACATTCATAATCTTTGTGTTCCCAAAATAAGGGAACAACATACTTGATACAAGAACCATCAACCTTGAATGAGTGGTAAAATGTGAGATCTTGAAAGAAGTGTTCTTTTGGAAAACATTTTGATGGACATAAAAATCAGTGACAAACATTTATATACCATAAAAGTGAAGGAAATGATGGAAAAATGATCTTTGAGTAGTAACCATATCAAAAATGGAGTGAAAGAGGGAGAACACGAAGGAAGAAAATTGGGTTCGAGATTTCCCCTTACCTCGTACTCGAATGCCTCATTCTCTATAATGTCCTGTATAATGAAATTATATTCATTAATTAGAAATTATAGAACCTGTTATAAATTAATAGGGTTCATTCTGGTTTCATTATTTCATATTATGTTCCTTTGGATGACTTATAGAGTTTAAAAACAATGTTCGGGGATGTTCATTTTTATGGTTTTCTTGAGCGGTCCACTTGTATTCTTAAATTGATGTTTGGGTAGATCATGGGTAAACAACCAGAACTGATACTACATGTTATTAATGATATTATAGTATATTTAATAATTTTATAGTGAATTATATTAGATCAAAGTATACAAATCATTAGATAAAAATTTAATGATGGTTATTTGGGTTAATTTGGGCTGTTTTTGGATCACAACGATCTTGTTTTAACATTTAACCTAGTAATAAGGCCATAGGTTATTTCCAGAACTTAAAATAGAAAATAATACATATAAAATATTCTATTTCAACCATAAAAATGGTTTCATGACCATATCTGAAGGTATAAATGGAAGAATAGAGCATGTTGTTTTTGAAGGTGATAAATTAACACCACATGAACAATGTTCTCTTTAATAAAATAAAAGTGAGCGGGAAAGGGTGTGGGGTGATATAATATACCATTAGAATCATAAAATTACATTATATGTATAATAATGGAGTTAAAAAATAATTTGGATGAAGATAGGTGGGGATATATCAAGAAAGGTACTTGAACTTGAAAGGAAATTAAAGGAGAAAAGGGGGAAAATTACCTTTAGAATCTTCCTCTTGAGAACCTCCTTAAGGAAGCTAGGCTTGGTATTTTGATGAGACCATCAGCTTTTTTACATGAGGGGAGGGGCTAGGGAAGTTGTTTTGGCAGATTTTAGAGGAGGCTTGGATCTTGAGAGGTGTGAGGAGAAGAGGGAGTGAAGGGTGGATTTTATAATGGAGGGGAGAAGGGTTTCCTTAATATAAAATTGATTAGTTTATTAATTTCATCTAAGACAAGGAATAGTGAGTCTTGGATGACCAAGAATAATAAAAAAGTCATATGATTTCGGGATTTGGGTGCTTACATCACTTTTGATGTCAGGAATAGTGGGTTTTAATTAAAATGTATTTATATGGTAAATTAATGTATTCTACTATTCACAAAAAATTCAAGTTTCTCATAAAAATCCCAAAAATTTACACCAACCATTTTTCGACGTGTAGAATCCAAAAATGAATTCCATTTTTCAAAAATAATTTTCTAAATATTATTAATTTTAATTAATAAAAATCATAAATTACTTAAAAAACAGTTTTTAAGATTAAAACAGAATTTATAGTTCTTTCAAAAATTACGTAGGGTCTTATAAAATTATCTAAAAACTATTAGACATTGATTCAATAATTTATGAATAAATTACAGGAAAATAAATATTCTTTTAAATTAATTAATTAATTATAATTAATAATTTATGACTTATAAAATACCAAAAACATTTACTAAGGTCAAATTGTCTCTTTATAAGATGTCTAAATTTTATTTTATTATTCATAGGTAATGTTACTCTTATTTACTATTCATAAGGGTCATATTACTATTCATAAGGGTAGGTTACTATTCATAAGGGTAGGTTACTATTCACCAAAAATTATTATTTTTTCATTAGACTCCAAAAACCATCTTGAACACAACCGTGTATATTGGATTTTCAAAGTTCCAAACATAGGGGTGACAAAAATATGTTTAAAGGTCACTTATCACTTAGTAGTTCATTATTTTGTGTTTTTATGACATAAATATAATAAGGGAATTTTCCATTGAAAAAATTTGGGTCTTTACATTTAATATATTGAAACCACTCTAAATATATTCTTCATAGTTCTTGAAAACTAGTAGCACAATTAGTCCTAAATATTTGAAATAAAAACATTCAAACAGATTCATAATATCCCTTGTAAATAGGAATGATTTAATCCATTTCATGTATTCATTGAATTGGTCTCAAAATATATTTATAGCGATTGTTAAGATGAAGAAAAATATTAATGAAATCACTCAAAATATTGCAGATTTGGAACAACATTGTTGAAATGTAAAACATAGGGTTCCTTCATGTAACAACAAAATACCTAATGTAGGTTTCAACTTCTCATTATAGGGTTCCATTTTATAGAATATGATTTAGTTACATAGCATAGGGTTCCTACCAGCATATGGATCATGAAGAATACTTTCATCTACATGTAACATAGGGATCAAATGTAACATAGGGATAATGATACATATGTTCAAACATTTCAGCAAAATATTCAAAATGTAACATTGATTATCCATACATTAAATCTCCAAAGGTAGGGTATGAACTGTGATTACAGATTCCAATGTAGGGTTGATAATTAATTAATTCATACTCGAAATTTATCATTATTATTCAATATATCTACTATTTCAAACATTGGGTTTAAATAAACTATTATAAAATTTGATAGCTTGTATTTAGATATTTTAATGATTTTTAGATCCCTTTAACAAAATATTAATCCTTCAACCTAGAAGAAATATATTTATTAAATATTAAATTATTTCTATAGGATTATGAATTATGTCAATCCAACATCTAATACAACCGATATCTCTGAATAAATAAAGCAATAACATTCTGGAAAACTGTAGCTGGGAAATTGCATTCCCAATATTCAGTGAATTTGTTGAAAATCCTAACCATTTTTCAGCCTCTAATGTAAACTGATTAAATCAAGATAAACTGATTGGATTAACATCACCCAATGTATCTATCAATTATTTCATTTATATAATGTGTAGAAATATAAATACTATTTCTTTTCAAATCTATTCACTGTACAATTCCAAAATTGTTTCAGAATCTTTGGTTATTTTTTAAAGTGTCAAAACATTATTTTTTGAATTCCACATAAACTATTGATTTGTTGATAATTTATTTAGATTTATAATGTTATAAATCACCTTTTAATATGGAAAAATGAGATTGTAATATCATTATAATTATAAATTTAATTAAATCAAAAATGAAATATCATTTTAATAGCTTGTAACAACTTCAGTAAATGTTTTCACCATCGAAACAATTGAGTTGGATTTTGATATAAAATGATTAAATGAAGATAATATTATTATGTTTCCAATGGATAAAACACTATAATAGTCCAATAAATATTTCTTCATATATTATATAAATACTTTGATGTACTAAATCTGAGATTGTTAACAATTTTATTGGACAACAAATAGTTATGGGTTGATCTTATTATCAATACAAAATAAAAATGTGAATGAAAAGGAGTCACTCAAAGGTTTTTTGAACCTAAACAATTATGATCAATAATAGCAGGTTTTGAGGGTGTTGTGTCAATGGTAAAAAAATTCTTATAAATAGTGGTTACCCCCCATCCCCACATACACACAAATTGTTCAGAAAGAATAAATTATGATTTGAAGGATTCATTTTTAGAAACGTTTTTAGTTAAGGTATTTATGGTGAGAACATGTTCATACCAATATATGTTTCACTAAAAAAAGTAACATGTTTTTGTTTGGACAAGTGTATATCATGAAATATTCAATGTTTTAAAAAAGTGAAATGGTTCACGAATTCCCGAAATTTTCATGAAAATATTGGGGGTTGGAAAAAAGGTTAATATTTTATGAATTGGTGAAGAGTCATGGGAATGTGAGTATTAATAATTCAAATCATGATAACAACACAGAAAGTGATTAATAATCATTGTTGAAATTTCATTGGGAATAATTTATTTAATGTATAAGTGCTCATTAATGAAAGTGATGCTTTAGTAGTGGTGTTGTTCATTTTCAATTTTTGAAAGATTACTATGATGTTTAACGAGAAATTATTTATGTAGCAATAAATAGATATTGAATTTGTAAATTTCTATGAGTTTCAATGATCAGTCACTCCATAAGTAATTCATGATTGGAGAGTAAATTTTGAGTGACCCGTGGGTATTACTATGTTGACCCTAAATATTTAAAGTGGTGTGCCCCAAGCAGTAGATTGAGTTCAAATAAATCCACCCTACAACAATACATTTTGGATTATTTTAATTTATCACATTGTTGTTGTATTATCCATAGACTATTCTCGTACTAGTAGACCATGTAAAACTATTATATCATATTTCCTTAATTTATATATATTCTAGTAGATGAAAATCAGTTTATGTTTGTCAATAAATCCTTGAACTTTATTTAATGGTAAAATAACCATATGAACAATTAAATAATCATTAAAAGGAAGGCACCAAAGGTACCATAAGAAATATATATTCTACGATCAGTTAGGGTACTGATAGTTTAATGTTACATGGGAAAAAATAGAGTGAGTTTTATATCTTGATTCGTCCATATGGAATATCTCCCTAAAGTCCATTTTGATTGCAATAATTTTTATCATTAAAGTGATTTATCTTTTTTGTTTCATTAATTCATATTTGATCTAATTTTTTTTAGAGTTTATTTATATTCTAGCAATATGATATAACAATGATAAATATTTTAATAGAGAATCAGAAATCCATAGGACTTCCATATTATGAAACAGTGTTTGTGAAATGTGGGGTTGAGATGAAGGAACTCATCTACTTTAAATGGAAGGTATAGATGAATATGACTATTTATCTACATACTATAGAAATAATGCTTCATGTCTATATGAGTATTATTATATTACAATATATGTTGGATTTACTAATGTTAATGAATTAAAAAATTATTAAGAAAAATGGGATTTTTTCACAAAGCAAATGAACTCTATTAGGGAATAATGGAATAGACATGGATCTAAGAAAGAATAATTAACTTTAAGTAATCCCAGTTGAAGAGATGAATATTGAGGTTTTGAACATAAGAGCCTCAATAATTGGCTAATTGACTTGGATATATATCTGTAAAATAAAATCATAAATAATAATACGAATTTAATGATATGTCTTCCAATGTTAAATAGTGAAACTATGTTTCTAAAAGGAGGAGACATAACTCCAAAGTGGTTAAAAATATAAGAGCTAAAAGGGATGAATAAATTACACACATGATAGAGTAGGTTTTTGAGAATTAAATGATATTTAAATTTAATGTGTCCTAAATATATATTTTCATGGAGAGGGTGTAAGATTATTATTTGAAGTGACATAATTGATGAACATTCACTTGAAGTGCAAAATAAAATGGAAATAGAGCATGATTTGGGAGATAGATTTATCCTTCTCAAAAGAAATCATGAAGAGAGATAAATATTAAAAAAGTGGGTGTTCAATTAAAATTTAGATAATATGATAACTAAAGGTGAAGGATGTGAAAATCAAGGATCATGATAGAAGCATAGAATCCATAAATAAAAATAACATGAACACCCTCATGACAACATCAATTGGGGGAGTCCAAAATATGTGGATATCTAGAGTTGATTATTGAGTGGATAAATATTACAAAATATAAATGGGATAATAGTGAAATGAAAATAGAAAAAAATTACTACTATTATAGAATCATCGTACAAACCCAAAGTGGTTTCCAAGAGTCCAACGGTCTTAAAGAAAAAAAATGAAAATCTAATAAAATAATATCTCAAAGGTATCATGATTATATTAGTCTGGGATTTAATGGGAGATGATTTATTTGTGAAAATCAGGTTCATATGGTATGAAAATTTACTAAGGTAGGAACTGATGTTTTAAAAAGGAATTACTATATTACATTGTCCTATAAGAAGAATGTTTTAACTACAAAAATACATTAATTTCAAAATAACCATTTTACTACTCTAGAGGAAAATAATGGATCTCAATACAATGTTCACTAAGAACAGATATCAATTTAATCAAAGGTACCCCCCATTAATGAAAAAAAAATATGGGGGAAAATAATTATGCTTCTCTGGATCTAGGAATGATGGATATGAATAAAATAAAATATACACCAAGGAATAAAACATCTGGGGTGGATCTATTAGATATCAAAGATAATAGAGAATAAGAATGCCTAAGTAGTTCAAAAAATTTAACCATAAGTAAAGAGATGAATAAAACCATTGATTTTCACATGAAAAATTAAGAGAGTTGTGTTAGGATTTGTTCAAAATCTAGAATTGAGTAGAATAGTTCATAGAAAAACAAAAAGAATATTTTTAAAACAAAATGAACTTTACATGTTTCTTCTGTGAATGAAACAACTTGTGACATGGAATGAGATAAAAAATAATATGAATCAGGAATGGGTAAATTGAAATATAATAATTCATAGGGAATATAGGTGCAATAATAATGTTTCTAGATGTCCTTGTCAAAAATATTTATCTTGCATGAAATGTTTTTGAGTTGAACAAGGAAGAAAAGAATATGCAATGCTAGGAAGGTATAATTCCAAAGAAAACATCAAAAATGGGGTTTTCTATATTGAATCATTCAATGGTGATTATTAAAAGGAACTAAAGAATATGAAACCAAATAAATATCAAGATGAGTATGAGTTCTATGTGGTGATATAATTCATATCCACAAATTCCAAAATGGAAAAAGTTAAATTTTTATATTAAAGGGTTGGTCCACCAAGAATACGCTCATTATTTAACCTGAGATAGTGAAAAATAAACTCTCCCTATGGGTTTAAAGGTAATTAACTATTATTTATGTATTTTTTTGTTTTTAAATAAATTAAATATATGTTAATATTTCATAAAAATATAAAAATTGTTTTTTGGAATTTCCCTACAATTACAATTGATTATAGAAGCCTGGGTGATGTAATAAGAGGATGTAATTATTAATGTTGAGAGTAGAATATTTAAATTACAACTGATGTTAGGAGGGGAAAATATATCATTACTTTTTGGTTCAAATAAAAAATGTGAAATAATATATATGTATAAATAAAATCATCTCTCATGATATATTTGTTTTAATCTAACATGTGATATCATCTGACTATTCTCAGGATACAGAAACTTTTACGGATGGATGATTCTCACACTAAATATCAATTTTTTTAGTCAAGTAAGATGTTTAGAATTTGAAGGGGTGTTATGAGATAACAATATGAATGAGTATATTAACAAAAACGAAATAATAAAACTCTATTGATGAGAGAAGAAATTAGTTAACTAGTATAGTTTAAGAAGATGTCTCAACTGCTAAATTAATGAGTCATTATTTCAACAGTTGGTGTTGATCATTATCTCTACATTACTCTAGGATTATTAATTAAATTTGGTATCAATAAAGACTTTAAAATTTATATTATAAATCTGGTTGGTAATAGTGGTAAATTTATCAAATTTAAAAAAACAATTGTATCGATTTGGTGACTAAATATTATTAGTAATGAAGAAAACTATAATATTACTATGAAAGAAGATAATGTTCTATGGTTACATGATTTTTATAGAAGTGGGATAGTAAAATGGTTAGTGAATGATTTCATAATAGTATCTCTTATTTACTATACTAATTTTTGACATATAATCCTTTGATGATTTATTTATATCCCCTTGCAATGTGGGCTGTTCTCCCACTGAAAATATTATTGAATGCAACTATAGATGGATGATGTTTTGTGATAGAGAGGATTCTCTTGATTATTGTCACATATGAATAAAATTACTAAAAAAGTAGAAAATTTTTTGGTCTAACTAGTGGTCATAATAGTTGGATGAGTGTAAGAGTTTCATATCATTGGGGGATAAATTTATCTTCTTATCAGATTTGAGGAACATATTGACCAATGTGGGGAAGGGATATATAGTTCAATGACAAAAGGTTTGGTCACAATGGAATTTAAGGATGAAACATTATGTTTTATTACTGTAAGGATAATGTGGGATAACAATAAGGATGATTATTTTTCACCCATGTATTCCAAGGTATATGTTTTGTTTGGATTATATATCTATAACGTATGATAATATAGAAATTGGATTTTATTTCCTAGGGTTGGATGAAAGAACCATGATGCAATTCCAATTTTCTTCCAGATTCAAAATGGATCATGCATATTTGTTTGTTATACACAACCCACCAATGGTGTAGTAGGAGGGTAATGTTTCAAATATAATGATACATAATACTCCCACTTTATAATGAAATATAATGAAAAATAACCCTATGGGTTCATGATGAAAGAAGTTACCTATTGATGTTTTAGATGTTATCTTCTATTGTTACACTCTCTATGAGATAATGTTCATAACATTTATATTATTGAAATTTTCAATATTCATCAATATTTTGTATTTTAATTCTTAATAAAATGTAATTCAATAATTTTGAACATGTTCTATTGATATATTGGTAATGGATTCATGAATACATTGATATTAAATCCAATGATTGAGATTTTTGGACACCAAAGATAATTGGTTTATGTTTTGGATTCATTTTTAGTGATGGATTTTTAGAATTTTTGTTTCTATTGATTTGGAGTCTTGTATTATACTATATTAATTATTCAAAATTTCAATAGTTCCCTAAGATGGTGGTGTTTTGGATAAAGGGAAATTATGAGACTAGATAGGAATATTTTATGGAGACTTCAGGGCACATTTTTCAATCACAGAATGGAGATCTTGATTATACTAAATTTTGAGTTACAAATATTTGATATATAAGAGAACCTGGACATGGCTGCATCATGAAAGGATCGTGGAGAAGTTCTAGGATAGCATATACCTTCAATATTTTTGAAGAAACCATTCAATACATTTTTTATTTTTCAATTTTTATTTTTAAAAATCCTCAAATGATTGCACAAGGTTGGTGGTGGTGAATGGAGTATTGAAAAGGGCATAAAATTCCTATAAAATGGTTTTTTCCATCCCCATACTTTTATAATATAGGCTCAATGAAAATTCAATGGATCTTATTACATGAATGAGTTATGTGAATTCATATCATACGTGAACATATTAAAAAATAAATATATTCCACAATTAAATAGAACATGTGTCTAATTATACTTTTGAGGTTAAATAAATGTTATGTGTTTCAATAATGTGGACTATTTTAAGATATACATGATTTTTATTAAAAAGTTTTTTAGTTTTGAAAAAGTATTATATTGATAAAAAAAGTACAGAGGTGTGAGAAAGTGCCTATTTTTCATTCAGATCAGGAAAATAGAATATAAATTTAGTTTCACTTATTATAGACCATGAAAGAGAAAGTGGTTATTACATGAAATATATTTCTTCACATAATTTTAATTTCATAAAATTGTTAGGTTCACAGTGATTTTTTGAAAGATAAGTGTGATGATCATCATGAACTTTTCACTGAAACAACAACCATATGTTGAATTAGTGCAATGCCCTTTATTCCAAGGATATTTCTCTTGAGAAGCCATAGGAAAAGGTACAGGATAAAGGGTATATCCCTTAGGGTGAAGCGCTCTAAACCTAAATCTTTTAATGGGAGTGAATCTAGTAATAAGAGTGACATAGCTTAAATCTACTATTAAAGGATAAATAGTGGATCATAATAGAACAAAATCGGTTTTATGAGTTAAGAAGGAATTGATCTTATCTATTTAAAGCTACGATAAGAATATAATCAATCGGAATTTCATTAATTGATTAAAGAAATATTATAACTCTGAATGATTTAGGTAAATATAATTTATATAATTAATATTTTTAGGTTACATGAGGAAACATTAATGATTTTTATTTTTTATTTCATCCCCATATATTCTCTTATAATAATATATTCTATGGAAAAAAATGGAAGAAATTGTTACTAATTTTTTGAGAAGTTGGTGGATTTTTGGGGTTAAAGTTTTTCAAAAATTTAATGGACTTCAAAATCCACCATTAATTGATAATTAAAAAAAAAATTGGGGGGGGGGGTTTAAAAACCATCCAATAATGAAGAAAAAATTATTATCATTTTCTATTTTTTAGATGAATATAAAACCATATCTATTAGACCTAATATTACAAAATTTATTTCTATAGTTAAAATTATTCACAAAAGATAATAGAGTGGAGGAATATCATTATTATCGCATTCCAAAACACTTTAACATATCAATATTAAACTTATCATATAGGTAAAAAATAAAATGTTTTTATCTCATGAATGATAAACATAATCATAGATTAATAATTTTTTTAAAATATTCTACATTTTGATATAAAATACCACAAAATTATTCTCTTTTTTTCTAATTAATATAATTCTCTAAACATATATATCATAATGAGTGTGTTTATGTTAGATCCCATTTTATAAATATTGAAATCACTATTTAATTTATTAAAAATAATTATTATTATGGAACAATATCATTTAGAATACCTTGTTTACTACACTTTTCTAAGAATATATATCAATTTTATTAAAATGAAAACATTAGAACCATATCATTAGAGTATACACCCTTAATTTGAGTGTGTCTCTTGTAAATAAGATGAGCTTTGTTACCTAACCCTTCAGCCTTCTCATTGATTTGGAAATAACAAATTAATCCTCATCCAAATAATATATTTTTATCAATACCCAAATTAAAATCTTTAAATTCCTTTCAATATTATTGATCCATTAATCCATCACTATAACCCAATCCGAACATTAAAATGTCTAATCAATACTCTTTGGATAATATTGGGAAAAAAAAGATGGTAAGATGACAATTTTATAAACATCTCAGGGTCCAAAAACCCTTTCATCTATCTCTATGGATGGTTTTTATATCCACATGATATTAAATTGCTATAAAAATACATCTTAGTTTTTATAAGTATTTCTAATAACAATAAATATATTATTTAAAAATATATCTTTAATAAAATGTTATTACACTCAATTAAGTTCCCCAGTTTCTATCATAGTGTATTATAATATATAATCTCATCATCAATGAAAATTATTTCCATAATAGTCCATGATTATTTAAGGAAAAAAAATCTCAACTAATAAGGACTTTAATAAAAAATATATTTTAACACATGTAAGTACATCCAAAAAATTCATTTCAAAGAAATGTTCCTGCATCAACTCTTTCTTTATATTTTCATAAATATATTCCATTAATTTTTAAAAATCATTTTATATTTGAAAACATAAAACTCGTAATGTTTACTTTCATCCCAAAATGACATTTTAAAAATAATATTGATTAATATTTTTCAACGTACTCACTGATTGAAAATATATGAATCCAATATGGTAGCTTATATATTAAAATATTTTGAAGTCCAATACTCCATTAAAATTATTCTCACCATACCCACTGTAGTCCATTAAGTTTTTTCAACCATCCCATATTATTTTGGTTTTTATAGTGGAATACAAGAATTATTTATTCCTTACTCATCATGAGAATATTCAAAATTTAATTCTTATATTTTGAAAGAATGTTAAATTTAAAAATTATAATGGAAAAAAATATTTATTTTTAATGCATATTCAAAATTTAATAATCCCCTAAATTGCATACAATTTAAATAACATTAAATAAATATAATTTACATGTGTGAAGATATAAAAAATTTACTAATGTAATTATATATATTTTATGATTTTAAGATAATAAATCAAAACTCTCAAGAGTATAGAAATTTAGAAGACATATAAAAAATTGATCTCTAAAATAATGTGGATTTTGTTAACTATAATGACCCTATGAAATAGCTGGCATTCATTTATTATATAAGAATTTAAAATTTTTATATATCCAAAATAATTTTTTCCATTATTTATTGACAAAAATGGCCATGTATTTTACAATAAAACACATTTATGACTTGTACACACATAAAATAAGTGTTTTTTAATAAACTGGAATTATATAAAATTGGATCAATTTACATTAAATATTATCATTCCATCTATCATCCTATTAATAAGAAAAATTTTCTTCGAACGGATGACTTCATTATAATTTTCATATAACTGGTATATACTCAATAGGTTATGTCACAACTAGTAGGCAATGTGAACATAATTGAAATTAATAAAATTTTCACTAAATTTAGTGATTAAAAATCATTTAACATTATTAAAATATTATTTATTGAAATAAATATCTTCCATCATACCTTTGGATAACCATAAAAATATTTTTTATAGACCATGGGCGATGAAAAACAACTATTCAGAATCTAAGGGTTTCTATAATTTTTTCCTTATAACCCACCTAAAACATCATAATTTCTTCTTGATTACTCCTCTGCGAAACAGATTTAAATTTTACTAATAATTTTTATGACATAATAAGTATAGTTATGTTGGGTGTATGGGTTATTCAAGCCTCCCACGTGTTTCCTTAAGAGAATCAATAATAATAATATAATTTTTTATTCTCTAATAAGGTGTTTCCTTAGTTATATTTTCAATCATTAATCATGTATCCCCTTCAATTAATGGATTTCCCTATATTATTAGAGTGATATATTTTACTAAGAATTATATTCTTTTTTCTTGAACACTCTGATTGGAAAAGATCTTCCATAAAACAAAAATATACTTTCTTGGAAATATTATTCCTCAAAATATTCCAATTGACTTCTTTTTAAGTGGGATTAATTTTTTTTTCAATAAATTTCTCATGGATTTATGTATTATACATTACCATTTCTATTACCATTGAAAAATACTAAAAATTAATTATCATTAAAACCCCAATTCATTTTTCATTTTTAGATATTCTATATTATGTACAAATGGGTGCTTCAACACTATTTAGTTGTCTATTCACCTCTTTCCCATTCGATTCACTATTATACCCAATTATTTAAGGATTGAGTGTACAGGATAATTATTCATTATATAATATAACACTCCCCGCATTTCTTAGTTATATAATTTTTTATATTATTTCATTGATTCTCTAATATCCTTGATAAACGTTATAAATTTAAAATTGATAAATTTTAGGGGAATTATCTACCTAAATTTACTTTTCCATATGGACTTTCTCCTCTTCATTCATTACTAGAAAAATTTCAATTTAAATTTAAATTATTTTTTATTTTATTAAATTTTTTTGTTACATCACTTTTCCCCCTTGAAAACTACATTATTATTTCATAAATCACTATAGCATTTCATTTATGAAGATATTTATTTATTAATTTTTTATCATTATTCAATGATTTCATTTCAGTATTTAGATTTATTTTTCTATCATTTAATCCAAAGGCTCTATCTTCAATTGAAATCTTTTAAATTCCCCTTTTCATTTCTCTCGTCTTCACTACTAGATCATACTTTACTTGTGGGATTATTGGACTATTTTTAATTTTTTATAAAATCATGATTCCATTGAACCAATTAATCCTCTAATTCTAATTCACATTCCTCATTAAAATAACTCATAACATTTTTTGATATAAGATTATTCCCCTTAGAATATCATTCATTTAATGTTCTATTCGATAAATTTATGGTATTTCATGTGCATTCCATCTTTTTTCTCTAAGAATAAATTTTGGGTTGATCATCCTCCTCATATACTTATTTATAATTTGGTAAACTAAATGAATTTTTCCCAAAATTTTGATAACTAGAATAATTAGGTGATATTTTTCCTTTTATTAAAAACATTCCCTCAATAAAATAATTTAAAAAAATATAAATATGAATTAATTTAATTTCAGATAAAAAGTTGATCTTTAGATTATTTATTAAATACTTATTTTTATCAATGTTCTTTATTCCATTTTAGAGTTTTTGTGTTGTATTCTTTACAGATTTAACATAATTATACACGGTATCCCCCATATCATCATGGAGTTGGATATTATGATAATCTTTAGATTATATAATTTTAACACATACATGTCATGATCAACAATATAATTATATTTTTATTAATGTTATCTAGTAGAAATATCATCAATTTATTAATCAATAATTAATCCTTTAGAACTTATTTATAAATCCATATTGAATTAATGATTTTTTCACCCAAAAATAACCCATCCCCTAGAACATATACCTCCTTTTCCAAATTCTTAAATTTTCAATGAATTTTTATTCAAAATGCCTCCTTTTACTTCATTTCTCATTCCCTTATACATGAATCACCCACTAAATTCCATTTTATATTTTAAAACCCTTTTATTTGTGTAAATTATATATTATAGATCCATGGGGTAATGTATTAAATAATTTCTCACAATATTTAAAATTACCATTATATATGGAATAATAGGATATCCCAATCAGAATAATTATAAAACCATTCTTACTGATATCAAGAATCAATGTCCAAATCAAGAGATGAAAGATATAGGAATATTCTCACTTTCAATAGATGAAATATTTTTTATATAAAACATGTAAATTCCCTTATTATCAATGAAAAAAATTTCCATTTAAAACTAAAATAAAATTATAATTAATAAGAAGTACCTAATATAATTGAGCAATATCTCATCACTTATATATAAGTATATTCCCTCATAATGAATAATAGAAATCATTATGAGAGAGAGAATCCATGTGACAAAAAACCAGGTTTTCTTAAATATCACTAGAATTCAAAGAAATATTAAATACATAACCAGTGATTAAAATTGTAGAAAAATTATTGATATAGTGATAGAGATAGAAAATAGATAAAGATTATCTTTTTAAAGGTTTACACATTAATTTTATCATTGGATAATCCTTGGGGGGCAATGATTATTATCTCTCTATCCATGTTTTTATCTTATAAAAAAAATTATAAGAATATGACTCTGATCCAAAAATTTAATTTATAACAATTATTAAAAAAATAATCAATTTTATTATCAAACATTAATTATCCTACTCAATTTCCCCTATATTTTGATCATGTGTACAACTTTGTTATTGTCCTCAAGCCCTAAAAAATAACACAAGAACTCAACCTAATATATATATGAAGCTATCTCAATGTTTTATTATCACTTGATATTAGTAACATAAAAAATATAAATATATATGACTCCCGCATTTTGTAATGTATTTATGCATGATTTGGTCTTTCTGGTAATGTTTTGATATGAAAGCACTACTTGATAAGTTTTATCATCGTTAATTTTTTATGGTCATTTTAAATCATTAAATATTAAATACCCAATCCAAAAAAATTAAAATATTTTGTTAATTTTATAGTATCAAAAACTATAGTATATAAATGATCAGTTCCATGACCATTTTCCCCTAAACAGTTATACATATTGAGTTATTTATCCAAAACAGGAAAACCCATACATTATTTATTTAATGAAACTCATGTTTAAACCCCAATGAAACACTTGATATAATTAATCCATGAATGTATATGGAATTATAATTTCAAACAAATAAAATGTTGTAATTAAAAATAAAAACATCCTAATTTGGATTCCCAGTGGTTATACACTAGAAATTCAAGAAAAAATAATTAAAAAAATTACACATTTTTTCTCAAATCCTCAAATATCCATTTCTACACATCAAACTCGATGTGGATTTAGAAGTACCACATGGTATTTTTTACCACCTAAGAGTTTATATATTCCTTTACTTATATCTAATCATCAATAACATTCATATTCTTCGACAATCAAGTTGATAATAAATACAAATTTTAATTTAAATAATAAGTCATAAATAAATTATATATTAAAAGAAGTCTTAAATAGCACCAAATGTTAGAGTAGTATAAACACCACACCTATGGAAAGAATGTTTATTAATAATTATCCTACCATCACAAGAAGGATAAATACCACATCGATGTTTTTATAACAAATATCAAATCAGACACCCCTTTTTAAATATATTTTCTAATTTCACTACATGGTGGTTCCTCAATATCCAAGGCCTTGTCAATGTTTATGTATTTAAGTAATGGATATAATGTTTGTTGTATTCATGGATTAAATTTTTTTCTTATAAATCATTGTTAAAATTATTAAATAATTATTTATTTAATTGTTCCATTAGTAACAAAAAAAATTTATAAAAATTGTTACTATTTTTGGATTTAATTAAATAAAGGGTTTATATAAAAGTTCATAAAAAGAGGATAATGAGTTTAATTATATGGTATGACATGTAGACTAAATTTATTTTTACAATATTTTTGGTTTACGGGTTATCAATTGAAAACTATAAATTTTCATTTAATTTTCATATATTTTGAATTAAAATAAAATTAGAACCTAAAATCATTATTTATTAATGATCTACCAAGAGTATAACGTTATATCAAGGCTCCATTAATGCAGTGACTAAATTTTTTTCTAAAAGGGTTTGGTATGATAATTTTCATTCCAAGTATATTGTTTAGTGGAATTTAAGATTCTTCATGTTTTAATCATTTTCATGAGAGTATCTTATTTATATTGGAACATTTTTCATATTTGTAAGGGATTAATAATGCATTAATTTTTTTTTATTTATATTATAAAAATAATTTATATAAGTAGTTATACATTATAATGATTCAACCCTTCTAATTTTTTCAGTTATAATAACATATATAATTTCAAACATATAGAAGCATGGATATAAATAAATAAGGCATGATATAAAACATACTAGAGATATTTATAGAATAGAATCCAGAGATAATATATAAAATCCCTAAAATTACTTCGTATTAAATTTTTTTTAATGAAAAAACTCTCTATGACATCAATCTATCAATATAACTACCCCTTTTACATTAGTGACCATATGTTAACCTGCGTAACTAGAAGAGAAAATAGGTGACCCAAATGTTTAGTTTCATATATATGATGTAAGATTTTATATATGCATAATTGTAAAACTCTAATGATATGGTAACTCAAATCATGTAACTAGAATAACCCATAATAAGGATTTGGATATGTTATTATTTTTAACACTATAAAATAGTAATTTTTGACAAAAATGATATTATATTAGGATAAGCAATGAATTAAGTCTCCCTTTCTACTATTAAATGGCTATCTGGTAGGAATTTGGCCATGCAAAATTCACTACCTTATTACTCATGTTTGTAGGATGTGTTATAGTTGTTATAAGTCTATATGAAATTTATTTAATAAACATATATCCCCATGAAACACTGTAAATCAATGAAATTATTTGGTTTCACCCATGAAACTGCATCTATCATCTTCTCATGGTCCGTATATACTCTTGTCTATGAGATGATGATATCAAATAAGTGATCCTTATCTTTCCAAAACTCACATTTTATTAGATCAGAATATAATATATGATCTATTAGTATATTTTGATTTATTTCAATTTTTTTAGCATATTAATTTTGATGCTGATAATAAAAAAGTCTTAATCCACAAATTGAGCTTTGAATAGTCTATATATTAGTGGAAACCCTGATTCATCAAGGCCATGAAAACTGCTTGCACCTTCATGATACTGAAAAACATAACCAAATACTCAGAGTCCATACATACTATGAAACACATTGTGATTATTAAATGAATTCCAAACCCATACCTCAAGAAAACATGACCTCAATTTAATTTTTGAGAAAAATTGAGCTTCTCAAAGTTTGATGAATAGATCATCTATCTAAAACAAATGATGTTGTTTCTTAATCACCAATAGGTTTAATTTATAATAATCCACTCACAACTTGAGGGATTCAAATAATTTTTTCTTAAAAAGGGGTAATAAAACCCACAAATAAATAATCGGTCATATAATCGCGATTTATTCTAATTCATCTAGCTATATCTTGAGATACATTTGATTAGTATATTTCATCCTATAAGAAAGATTGGATACCTATTCATCTCTTGGAACCATCTCAATAGAGAACTCCACCAACCTCTTAGGATGTAGACCAAAAAATTCATATATGAGGACATCCATGAAATTATCTGCATATAATGGGAAGACCACATGAAATATTCCTTGACCATATAGTTAAAGGCTAGAAATATGAGCTATTATGCCACTTAGCCAAAAATTATATATTCCATCTCTACCTACCTGGTCATCCCACACACCTCAAAGGACATAACTATCACCCTATGGTGATGTAAATGATACCATTTAGTGATAGAAATCAATATGTTCAAGATAATGAACCAAAAAATTCATTCCAAATAGGACATCAAAACTCCACATCCTGAGAACAAAAAGATCCCTTAAGAAGGGATACCCACCTATCTAGAGGGGGAATTCTTTGCACTGGCATGTAATCTGAGATCTTATTCCTAATTAAGTATCAAGTGTCATAACACCTTAAAAACTACAAATAATTCCAATGTATCTCCACAATACCAACATATATCAATGAATAAGAAGAACCTGTATAAAAAGGAATGATACTAGATAATAATATACTTCAATCATACAACTCACTATATATGACCCGAAGAACTGCTTCTCGGGTATAGGATAAATTTAATATATCAATACAGAACCACAACCATGGAAAATATTATTAATACATTCAGAAATCCATATCTACTATCAAGGTGAAACTGGTGTCTGGATCCATCATCCATGAACACCTCCTTAGCTTAAAAGATCAATAGTACTCTAGCTCCTGACATGGCGTAGAGTTGTAAATCAATCTCCTTAGCATATTGGCGGCATCAAACCCTTTAATAAACTACTTGAGAGATGGTCCAATAAATATTTTCTCACTAGACCATCATTCTATTATCTTGGCACTCGACTCGGTCTCTATGTAAAGGAACAAGTCGTAGCAGGGCTCAAGCAGCAACTACCCCAAGCCTGCCTTTGTAGGAAAAGGGATGGAAACTAGCACCTAAGGTACAAAAAACTAGGGGAGGCCTTTTGCTGAGAAATGGTACACACACAAGTAGCCTACCCAATGAAATAGTTTAGAGGAAAGGAAAGAAATAAACAACACTGTGATAAAAAGGAAACCAAACATATATGCATCAACCTCAAAATAGTACATGTAAATGTAAAGATGAGAGATAAAGGTGAAAAATACACACCCAAATAGAAGATTTCCACAACCCAGCAATAGGTGAAAAAGTAAAATAGATAGGAGACTTCCACTCCTAAATCCAATGCCATGACTACTGCATGTGGTCCAAGCACCACGTATCCCTAAGATCCTCTGATATAATGACCAACTTGTCTGTCGTCTACAAGGGTAAACCAAGTGCGGGAAAATCCAGAGAAGGGGTGAGTATAAAAATACTCATTAGGATGACCTGAAGTCTTGAGGAAGCTATAATAGAGGTACTGAAAAGTGGAGTAGAAAGAGATATAATAGAATAAGAATAGTATAATGAACAAGGTACAGTAAAGATAAGTGCTGGTAAACCCACTAAATGAGTAATGCAAGCTCATCCAAACATAAGTTGCAAGAATTTAGAGAAGTTGAACTTCTCATCGATTCTTTTCTAACAATAGTATGCGATTTGACTCATCCAAACATGAGATGTGAGACACCTAATGCACATGGAATATCCCCCACATCATTTCTTCTCCTGGAAGGAGAGTAGCCAAAACCCTTGGATTCGACACTAGAAAAAGGATATATATATTTATATATATATGACCAGTCAATGAATCCAAAACAATAGAGTAAGTGGATCTCCTTATCAAAAGCTCATGCTAGGAAAAGTGAGTCTCCAACTATTCCAAAAGTAACCATTGATGCCTATCATCCCACACGTCTGCTCCAAAATGAAAGTCAAATGGACTAAATCACCTCACCTTAATACTATCCACTTTGGGCGGCACTGCCTCCCCCTCATGGTTTTAGGTCTTGTCACAAGGACACATCTAGTTGGGAAAATAATCCCTCTTTCTTGAGAGTCCCAAGCCATTTCAGATCACTCATTGTCATTATCAATAGTCAAGATGTTGTGTCTCAAAGTCGAGGACCCATGCCCAGCCCGTCTAGAGGATTCTACTCTATTTTCACCGAGTACCCTCACTGGCCTCACTAGATGGTTCTAATCTAGTTTTCTCAAGGACCCATCCTCAGCCCTGCTGGAGGGTTATACTATAGAGTTATTGAGGACCCAGCCCCCGCCTAGCTAGAGGGTTAGACTCGGAAAAGATCGAGGACCGATGCCCAGCCCGACTAGGGGGTTCATCTCAGAACTGACATTGGGGACCACTTCCCAGCCAAGATGGAGGTAAACCCAGAATTTCTCTGGTCATCCCTATTAGATGGTGTATCTCATAAAATCATCAAGGAACCATGGACATCCTGGTTATATAGTTGCTCTAAGAAATGCATTGACGAACTCTAATGATACCTACTAGATGGTACCTCTCAAAAAAGCATTGAGGATCTCTTGTCATCCTAGCTTTGTGGTGACACATGGAAAAGCATGAAGGAACTATGTCCATCCCTGTTGGATGACACCTCTCAGAAAACCACCAATACAATCATTGGTTTCCACACCATATATACATCACACCTGGATCATCATTCATCGTAACTGGAAATAAACTATGTTGGGAAACATCATGACTTAAATTAAAAAACACATTGGATATGAAACGTGTATGACATTGTATGAGTGTAGTGAAATGTGTTATGATTTTTAGAATAATGAGGATAATAGTAAATTGTGTGTGTGGGGACCACATGATGTTTGTCCTTGCTTCATTTCCAAATCATATACCTAACTATTCCTAGGTACTAAATTCTGAATAAGTACCCCTAGGTGCACTTAGGTGCCCCAAGAGTATATAGTTCATCTATTTAGAAGGATGATGAGCGCACAAAGATCATCGTTGATCAGGATGGTGAAAACATAATTTTTCTATCACACCTCCTCAAACGGTCCCATAACATTTTACCGCATCTCTCCGAACATCTTCTCCACTATCACAAGAGTCGAGGGTGACCCAAGCCACGGTTTCTCTTTAATCACGTCAAAAGGATCTTCCACCGATAGTCTTTTCATGTTTCCACATTTAATGAGATTACTATATAAGTCTTTCACATTTAAATAGTCCATTCCATTGTTATTATTGTGAAAAATACGCAAGATTGGAAATTTATTCACCACAAACATACATCTGATGTAAAAAGTTATAATGCCCTACATTGCGCTCTAATGGTTTCACTTGGGTCCCATTCCTCGATCTTGAATTAAAATCCTAGAATTGGAATCGAAATGTACACCTCAATTTCAGGGTCACAATGATGCAAACAGCACATAGATACGATTTCATATGAGAGAGTTACAAGAGATGCAAGATTCCACAACAACTATAATAATATTGTTGTTTTTGTTGTTCTTTTCATGGACTGGTGCCACGAACAAGAATTTAAAATAAAAAATTATACTTTAATATACCATCATAAAGAGAGGGTTACGTCATAGTTCATGACACATCAGTCGGACATCACACACATGAGTTATGGTGGGTTGATGATTTAATTATAATATTAAATCTATTATCTCATTTAGAATTTTTGGTGCCTAATCTGAAATCCCAAAAAAAACACCCCATATTCAAATCGAAATGTCCACTCTAGAGTCAGGAATGCACTACCACTGACTATTCATTATTTGGACATCAGATGAGGAGGTTACAAGGGTTTATGTAAATAATAATAATAATAACATTTTTTTATTTAATTATTATTATATTTTTTTCATTTACCCATTATGGTTTCCCCCCACACCCTTCATACTCCCTCCATGTTGTGTCATCACCCCTACATATATCTGGCCATCTACCACACCGGCCACCACCCAACTGCTCTCTACTGTCCCTTGCTGGCCTATGTTGTCTGCTAGAACTGCCATGCCACCTCGCACCGGCCACACCGGTGCAGCAGCCCTCCCTCACTGGTCTCATACTCGTGGCCTCCATCCGTACCACCAGATCATGGCTCAACAACATCATGCAACTAATCCGCACGAACTATACGCATGACCACTTCCTACCTCAGCTTTTGGCCACATCACCCTGCCCTGTCTGATCCCCCATATTGGACAACTTCTAGAAACGCGTCGGACTACCACTATCGCATTCTGCCTTGGAATTTTAGAGATGCCTAACATGCACTGCCACACCTTCGATGAGTCACCACATCTTCATTCTTCATGATTTTTATGTTTAAACACCAGATGGATTATCCATGTCTCGAGTCCTTTCCATATCTATGATTTTATCAACAAATCATCTGAATTTCATCTATTCACGGTGAATCTGGGCAGCCAAATAAGGTTGGGATGCCCGGAAATTATCGAACCTAGATCAGCGTGGATTCTATTGTGAGGAACAGAATGAAAAATGGGAGGAATTCAAAAAAAAACCAATGTCTTGAATATCAATGTCCATGTTTTCATGGATGGAGAACTACGATTGGGCACCGAGGTTTGAACAATTGATTAATGAAAATGAATTTGGTACTTAGTATATTGTAGAGGATCGATCAAAGGCGCAAGTTGATGAATTGACAACCAAGATGCTCAAAGTTTAACTTATGGTATAAGAACACCAAGAAAGAGTCTTAAATCAAGCTCGAGTCTCATTATAAAGAAGAACGTGTTAACCAATGGGGGAGGAGACCCATTGATTCATCATTCCTGGATCCTCTTGGATCCAAAGTTCCATCATTTTTTTCATCATTTGTCAATGGGAAGAAGAGGAGAGGAACAGAAGGTTTTTCTTCATTGGAAAAAATGAAATATGAGGCCAACCCCTCTAAAAAATAACTTATAACCTCTCATTATGTGAAAATAAATTAATCAAATAATTATATAAAATATCTTTAATTATTTAATTAATTGTCCACAATTGCACATAATCCAATCTCCCGACGCATACAAAGGTTATATGCTTAATAGGGTAAATCCTACGTTCTGAACTCAACAATGGTCTCTTATTTCTTATATGAGTCCATGTTAATGATTTATTCAGGTTTGAGCTATTAAACTAATAAATTAATTATTTAAATAATCCATATAACATACCACCATCATGAGAGGGGTCCAAACAACCCGTGCTGACTCATTTTATGTCACGCCTAGGGGAACACAGTGTTTCAAACCCAACTACGGTCTCAGATTTCGGATCTGATCAACTATTTATGAGATATCCCATTTTTTAAATTTAACTGGGCATGCACAATATAAAAAAATTTCATATTTTTTTTATAAAAAATAATTATGGCCACACCGGGCCTCAAAATTACACTCCTTCTTAGTTCCTAGATTTGGAATAATATTTCAAAATATTACAAAGTATTATTAGAAAAGAATTGGGACTCTACATCATTCCCTCCTTCATTTTTTTCCTAAAAAAGCTAAAATATGGAAACAGCATGGGATACCGATCCTGCACTTAGCTCTCCAAAAAGATAGCATCTACACATTATATGTGTGAAGACCATCACTATCAGAACCTGGTAATGAATTGCGCCATTCTGTTCATGGGGTCTCCATCACCTCAATCTTCATTGGATAACTGTTGTATCAAGTCTTGAGGTTGAGAAAGCATGGTCCCAACAAACTGGGTAGGTGAGTAAACTCATCCAACCAAAATAGGATAAAAATGGAAAGCACATGGCATACCATACATGTCTTCGACCCTCTTGGAAGGAGAGTAATCTCCAAAAATAGGAACTCTACTACACAACCGTGCCCATAGTGCACAAGTCAGAGGAAATCTTCCACCACTCCTCATGAATTTGTTGCTATGTCAAAAAACATGAGAATAGGGTTCCATCGATCCCTTTTGTCACCCCGATAAAACCTCAAGTAAGGATCAAGGAGAACAATGTAATGTACATAGTGTCTAACAAGTTAAACTAAAAATATTATAAAGAACAAATGTTGTGCCCCATATCATATCATGATCTATAGGATTTTGCACATGAAAATATTGTGACATTCCATGGACCCAGCTGCCAGCTTCCAGATCCAGACGTGGGCCGCCTTGTGGTGGTGGGAAGACCCAATAATGTCGTCCACAAACTCTAGATCCTATTCCAACACCACATCCCTGTGGACACCATGATTATAGTTTTGTCTCTGTCATGGTGGTCCACTTGATGGATACCTTGTGTTTTTAGCATGCCTGGTCAGGCAGTCTCGTGCCATGTGACATCGCCCAAGACAAGCATAACATCGACCCTCTCAGGGAAGACCTCGAACCCGAGTCCGATAATGAGAATATCTCCTACATCAAGACTTCTTCATCTTGTGTCTTTTAGTTTGGGTAGATGTCTCAGATCAATGGTTCTCATAACCAAAACAAGTTGTGTGGTGTCCTTCTGATAGAAGCTTTTTATTTAGAAGCACATGCTCCAGTTACCCTAACATAGGTTGGGATACAAAAGGGAACTATGATTGCACAGTTCCCTCTATGATGTCCTTAATCACACATCCATGTCGGGATGTAATCATTATAGATCATGTTCAGAGAGTAGTGCGCAAGTTCTGTGAACCTAGTCGCATACACAATCACCATCATCCCTCCCTGCTTAAGCTATAGGAGCTCCTGAAGTTGAACAGAGTGCAATAAAGAGGGGTATAACTCCTCATGAAACATTTATAGAAATTCATCCCATGGTAGTGTTGACATATCATGTATCTGAGTAAACAAGATCCACGAACATCTACTTTATCCTTGGAAAATGATGTCTTACAATGCCACCATCTTATCTTTTGATGACAATAAAGCCTGAAGAAGAGGACCAACGACTCTAGACAAAACTCTTCTATCCAAGAGTCTGGATCACCATGGATCCTCAGTGATATCTAGTGTTGGACATTGTGAAGTCCACATAACCTACACAATTTCTCAACCCGCTCTACTAGGGTTGTCTTCTACTCAACAGTTATGGGTTTTTCTAGATGTCCACCTAGAGAAAGGGGCTTGCATGATGGGTCCTGAAATGTGGCCTTGTCGCTCATGGGATCATCATCACGAACCATATCAAGAATCCTGGTTGGCTGTCAGAGCAGTGAAATCCTGAATGTTATCATGGAGTACCATAGTCAGAAGAGAATATATATATATATCAATAACAATGGGGATATTCTCAAGAAGGATAGTAAAAGAATCAATCCTATATAATGGATGCACCATTATCCCTATAATAGGTGTCCTAGGATGTCGAGACAATAATTGAGTTATCAAGGACCTGGTGAATGGATATGTTGGCCACCCATACCATCATTAGACTCCAAGGCATGAGAGCCACTCTCGAAACACTTCGAAACTCTTTCCCTAAAACCAACCAAGAACATTTTAGTGAAACATCTGAACAACGTCCCAATGGTCGAACCACCTTTGATACCACTTGTAACGACCCAACCCGTATAAGTTTTAGAGCCACAATTATCCCAAGACCGCCTCTATAGGCTAGGGGATAGTGACATGAATTGAAGTTATAAAAAAATAGGGGAGGCCTTTGCCAAAATAAAATTTACACAAACACACACAGAGCCATCCTAATGAAAAAGTGCAGTGGAAAAGAAGGCATGATACAATAATGCATAAAAAAGGAAACCAAACATATATGTATCAACCTCTAAATAGTAAAAGTAAAAGAATATTAAATAAGGAAGAAAAATGGAAAGAATGAACACCAAACTGGAAGAGTTCCATAACCTAACAATAAGTGAAAAATTTAAAAAGCTGGGAGAGTCCCACTCCTGAATCACAAGCTATGACCACCATATGTTGTATAAGTACCCCATATTACTAAGATCATCTGATATCACAATAAAACTATCTGTCATCTACACAGGAAAAACAAGTGTGGAAAAATCTCAAGTAGGGGTGAGTATAAAAATATTCAGTAGGACGCCATGAAGGCTCGTAGGAGAAGCAAGAGATTTACTGAAGAGGGGAGTAGTAAGAGATATGATAGAAGAAGACCATTAGGAAAAACAAGATTCATTAAAAATTAGGGTATCCCAACCCAAAAAAAGAGTAAAGAAACCTCATCCAAACATATGTATTTAGAAACAATGATAAGAAAAACTTTTTTTAAATATTTTCTACCTATAGTAAGATACTTTACTTGTCCATCTATGAGATGTGAGACACAGAAGGCACATGTCATACCCTGTGAATCATTCCTTCTCTTGGAAAGAGAGTATCCAATACTAAAGCAGTGTCCACTCGAAAATGGATATATATATATATATATATATAAATTCATATATATATTCCCCTTCAAGGAAAACCAATCTAAAGAGTAATGGGATAAACATCTCACAAGATCATCCTAGTGAAAATGAGTCACCTACACTTCCAGAAGTAACCATTGATGACAAGCATGACACACATCTGCTCCGAACAGAAAGTCAAATGGATACAATAAACACACGTTTATTCTATTCTCTTTGGGTATCATTTTCTCACCCCCATGGTTTTACGTGGAGGAACAAGGATGCATCTTGGTTGAAAAATGATCCCTCTTTATGAAGAGTCCAAAGTCATGTCCAAGAACACCTAGTCACTATCGCATAGTCAAGAGGTTGGGTCTCAAAGTTGAGGACCCATACACAGCCTGGCTGGAGGGTTCTACTCTAGTGCCATTGAATTCCCATCACCATCTTCACTAGAGGGTTATACTCTAGTTTCATTGAGGACCCATCCACAGACCCACTAGGGGGTTCAACTCTAGTGTCATTTAGGACCCATCCTGAGTGCATCTGGAGGGTTTGACTCAGAAAAATTTAAGGACCAATACCCATCCCGGTTGGGGGGGTTCCACTCATAACTGACACTGGGGACCACTTCCTCACCCAGCTAGAGGTAAACCCGGATCATCACTGGCCATATCTATTAGATTTTGCATCTTAGAAAATCATCGATGAACTCTAGACATCTCTGATGGATGGTGCCTCTCAAAAAATCATCAAGGAACTCAAGACATCCCTGATCAATGGTTCCTCTCAGAAAATAATAGAGGTAATATGACCATCCCTTCTGAATGGTGCCTCTTGGAAAAGCATCAAGGAACTTGGCCATCACTATGGATGATACCTCTCTAAAAAGATACATTGCATTCCTCGGGTTCCAACCATAATATGCATCACACACAGAACTTCTCGCATCATGACTCAAAATCAAATATGGTGGGAACCATCACATTATATGTGAAAAAACACTCAATATAGGATACTTGTATACAGTTTTTTGATTTTAGAGGAATCAGTTATGAGAGGTAGAAGAATTATCATAATAGTACATGATGCATGTGTGGACCATGTGATTTTTGGCCCCGACTCATTGTCTGGTTGTGTACCAAACCATTATGAGGTACTAAAATGTGAATAAGTATCCATAGGTGTGCTTGAATAATTATAGAGTACATGGAACATCTATTTAAAAGGTTAATGAGCACACAACTCTCTTCATTTATGAGGAGGGATAAAATGAAATTTTACTAACACGCCTCGTCATACGGTCCCTGAACAATTGACCGCATCTCTTTGTACATATTCTCCACTCACACAATAGTCAAGGATGACCTAAGTTGTGGGTTCTCTTTAAAATCATCAAAAGGATCTTCCACCGATATTCCATTCATGTTTCCATATTTAATGAAATCACAAAATAAGGTGTTTAACATTAAAACGATCACGCCATTGTGAGTCTTGTAGAAAAACATTCAAGATCAACTATTTATTCACCCCAAACAGATATCCAATGGGAAAATTAATAATTCTCTACATTGAATTCGAATGGAATCACAAGGGGATGATACCTAAATATAAATTTAAACACCTGGAATTGGTCTTAAAAGGTCCACCAGATTTTTAGTGTCACAATGATGCTGACATCTTTCCAATCCGATGTCATATAAGAGAGTTAATATAGATACAGTATTGTGTAATAATAATAATGATAATAATAATAATAACAATAATCTTGTTAGGCGTTTAGTGGACCCATTCCATAAACCATAATTTAATATCCATCATTTTACTTTAATTGACCATCATAATGAGAGGGTTATGTCGCTGTTAACATCACCTCAACCAGACATCGCACACAAGACTTATGGAAGGTCAACAATTTAATAATAATATTAAATCTATTATTTCTGTGACTATTTTGGGTACCAGATCTGAAAAACAAGAAACAACATACAATATCAGGCTTGGAATGACCGTCTTAGAGTTAGGGCCTCCCTACCGCTGGCCAATCATCAATCGGATGTCAGATGAGGAATTTATGGGGATTTAAACAAATAATAATAATAATAACAATATTATTATTATTATTATTGTTGTTGTTCAGTTTTTTAATTACCCGTTCAGGTTTCCCCCCTCCAACTTCAAACTCCCTTTATGTGGGGCCACCGCCCCTATGCACCACCGGCCTATTACTGCACCGGCCACAACCTGGCTACAGTTTTTTTCCCTCACCGACCAACGCCATCTGTCAGAACCACCTCACCACCTCACACTAGCCACCCTAGTGTTGTTGTCCTCCCTCACCGGTCTTGTACCCATGCCTCCAGCCACATCATGGGCTCATGGCTCTATTGCCTCATGTTTTTGCTCCACATGACCCACACCTGTGACCTCCACCTACCTCATCTGTCGGCCGCCTCAGCCTTCCTAGTCTGATCCACCTTTTCAGATGATTTCTAGAACCACATTGGACCGCCGCCGTCGTATACTGCCTTTGACTTGTTGAAATGTGTCACATACACCGCCGAACCTTGTTCGATCCACCACATCTTTGTTCTTCATGATTTTCATGTATAAACATCGGATGGATTATCCTTCCATCATGAACTTTCCATATCTATTCTCTAATCTACAATCCCTACTAGTTTCATTGATTCTTTGTGAATCTGGGTAGCTGATTTGGTTTGGGCTTCCCGATAATTGTCAATCTGGGATCCACGTGGATTTTTCGGTGAGGAACATGATTAAAAGTATTAGTAATGAAATAAAGACCATAGTCCTGAAAATCACCGGCCATTAATTCTTGGCTGAAAAACATGGATAGGGCACCGAGGTTAGAAGAATTGATTAAACAAAATGAATTTGGTACTTGGGCTCATGCAGAGGTTTGATCAAAGGTACAAGTTGAAGAATTGACAACCAACGTAATCAATGTATCATTCAAGGTGTAAGAATACAATGAAAAAGACCTAACTCAAGAATGAATATATTTTAATGAAGAACGAGCTTGCTAATGGAGTAGGAGACTTGATGATATATCATGCCTTGATCCTCTTAGATCCAATGACCAGTCATTGTTTCTCAACGTTCGTCAACATGAATAAGAGGAGAAGAGGAGAGGGTTTTTTGTAATTAGAGAAACTAAATTATGAGTCCAACCCATTGAAATAAATAATTTATAACCACTCATTAGGTTAAAATTAATTAATCAAATAATTAAATTAACAATTATTTAATTATTTAATTAATCTTCTACGATATCACATAATCCAACCTTCTAACATCGACAATGGTTATACATTTCATAGGGTAAAACCAACATTATAAACACAATGGTAGTATCTGATTTCTAATTTGAGTCCCCATTCATGAGTTATTTGTGTTTCTGATATAAAATGAAAAAATTAATAATTAAATTAATCCATTTAACATACCTCCATTGAGTGATGGATCTGAACATCCCTCCCCAACTAATTTTATGTCTCGCTAGGGGAAACCCCACATTCTGGAAACACCCATAGTCTCAGATTTTTGATCTAATAATCTCTTTAGGAGTTATCCAATTTTTTTAATTAATTTCCCGTGCACAATATAAAACATATTTCATATTTAAAAAAAATGTAATTTCAGGCACACCAGGACTCATGATGGAATTCTATATCATTTCCCAACTTTGGAATAATATTTGGAAAAATTGAAATGTATTGTTAGTAAATAATTGGGTCTCTACACTCTATCACATTGATTATTCATGTTTCACCACCTACCACACCGATGAAGGAGGAATGAACTACCAAAACTCACAACATGGATGGTATTATTCTCATGAAAAGCATAAAAATTAATCACCATAGAATTTTTCCCTTAGGAACTAGGTTGAGAAGATAAAAAACTAGATCTAAGCCCCCAAGTTCACATAGGATTCATTCATTAATTAGTTATTGATTCACAATCCATGTAATAATATTCAACCAAAACCCATTTACTTATGATCAAACAACATACTTAAGACCTTGCTCAAAGCATCTCACCCTAGATCACTCATAATTATGATATAAATATGGAATTAACTAAATATATATAAAGAATTTTGAATTCTCCATAACTCTAATCACAACATACTCTAGATGAATAACTCAATAGTTTGTTCAAATCTTGAATTATTATAAAATATGTAGTCATAAATGATGGATTCAAAATCCCTCAAAACCATATAACGAATCCTAATAGCCTGGTTCAGAACATCCCACCCGCACTTAGAAGATCCTAAAAAATATACTTGGAATGCATGAAACATCACTCTAGTAATTTTTCTATGTTCTTGAGGTTTGATAAAACTATCTCAATCCACAACTCAATGGCCTATGGAAAACCATCCCCCAAAAAGTGGGTGGATGTTTATAATGGAACACAGACATTAGATTATCCATCAATTATGTAACCTATGAGGATCACTGACCATTTCCCAAAAAAAATATTAAACTCTCACTAAATTAGGAATCTCACCCATATTAGGTACAACTTGAAAAGCTTCATGTGAGATTATTAGTGGTTCTATTTCTTACTTTAGCCCCACCCCCCCCCCCCTATGCATGGTCATCATCACCCTCCTAGTGCATGATTAAAGGTCATAATGGTTGAATATCTCTAAAAATATCATGTTCATGACATAGATAGGGCTTGGAAACAATAATTTCATTGATATAAACATAGGAAATTTACATGACTTACTATAACTAAACCGCACCCCTCTCCCTACTCTAAAATCCAGGACATGGTTGTGGGAACTACTATAATGAACACCATAGAGACTTCCTACTTCCCACTTATAAATTTAGTTCCCGGCCCTGATCTTTTCAAAATGTATGGGTTTCTAGTATATTGTGGTTGAATTTCAATTTATAGTGGAAACAACCTTTAAAATTCAATATAAAAGTAAAAAATTCATTTCAAAATTAATTTTCTTCTAAATTCATACCCATATATATTGAAATTCACTTAATGATTGAATTATTAACACCACTATTTACAAATTATAACGTACCAAAAACCTTATAAACTCATTTGGGGAATCTATTTACTCCCATCCATTACACATTATAACCTAAAAAACAAATGATCCATGACTCGATGTTCCATAATTGACTGATTATGGATTCTATAGAAGATTTTATAGAGAAACACTCATTAGGATACGATAGGAAAATTATGCACCAATTACGTTTTTCAAAATTTTCTATGAATCATTAGTCAATTAAAATTATATAACATAAGGAACACATTATAAATTTTATACAGTCATGAAATGAAAACTATATAGAAATAAATATGAATGACATCTGAATCTAGTAAGGTTCCTAAAATGATGCATGATACATAATTTCCTTGCATATTAGTCCAAGGATAAAATTCAATATATCAATAATAATATAATAAAATCACATATCATATACTTCACCCAATGGTGGAATCAAATCTACTTTAATATGAAAACAAATAGACGAACAATACCTCATTCAATGAAACATGGAAATTACCCCAAACATGGGTTAGCAAACCCCAAGTATGGATTATTACCATATTTCAATTCATTCTTAATATCCAATTTATTTTAAAAAAATAGTATGACATAAAATAAACTCTTATCATACAAATTTGTAAATATCTGACCCTGATCCACTAAAGAGTGACCCAAGCCATGAGGTGACTTTACCTCAAGTGTGCCTCCCCATATGTAAGATATTGTCGTCTAGTAGAAAGGGTATATAATGGTATAGTGGGGAGACTATACCCTCATGATTAAAGTGCATAAGTATATTATTTTCAAAAGTAAATAAATAAGCGTAAGTATAATATAAATCAGTGACATAAGATAAATCAACTAGATGAAAGAAACAACAAATTATCCTGAAGTAGTTTCATTTAAAATATGATGAACATTCCATGTCTCTATAAAAAGTTGAATAAAATAAATGGACACAATAACACAATATAATACATGTTTCAAAAGTAAAACAATAAAAAAAAGTAAAAAATCTCCAGATACCACCATGAGACACAACTCGATCTTCTACTCCCCTACTCCTATTCCATAACAATCATGCTTCATAATGTGGGCATTTTCCCTAATCACTACCTGCATCCATGAGGTTACTCTGAGATCCCAACCATGGAATTAAAAGGGTGTGAGAGAACAAATAGTATTCCACCACAAATTGTGTCTATAATAGGTATAGTATGTGTGTATTAATAAAGCCATGTAAAATATATAATAATAATACAACTGAATAATCTATTGTGATACATGTAAATGTGAGACTATGTAGCCAAAAAAGGCTCACTATAAATAGAAATCAGAAATAAGGTCCAACTATAAATCATGTTAATGTATCAAATACAACCTATACCATGTAATTTTATGCTAGAACAACAATGGATAGATCTATGGATTAGAAATATCCAATGATTCCTCAATGGTATATGTCAGGTAATTAATTGTCAGAACCAATGGCTAGATCCATGGAGTAGTAATATACAAGACGTACCATCTAATCAGTATTCATGGAGTTGAAATGTTCATGTAATACAACACATTCCTAGAACCACATATTAGAAATTTCAATAGAATTCGAAATAATTATGAACCCATGGAGTAGAAATGTTCAAATAATTCAATTTAGTTTTTATTATGTGGAGAAGAAATATCCATGGTATTAAATGTAATTTGGAATCCATGGATCATAAATTTCCGTGGAATTCATCATAATCATATCAATTACATTAATCAATTATTTTCCCAATTCAAAATCACAACAGAGCAATTATTTCATCCGAAAATTTCCACACCACCCACTTAATCCATTAATTATTTGAAACCATTCATAACATGTAAATAGGGTAAAATCCCTCTCATAATAAACCATTTAATTATATATGTCTCTAACTAAGATGGAGAGAATACATGCTCCCAATAGGGTGGTAAAACATTGTTAAATACGAATACACACTTCATGGGTGGTACAGGATGGGGTTGAGAACAACCAAAAATATCATAGTGATATGTGGTAAAACTAAGGATTTCGAATATTTAAATAAATAAATTCAGTTAATTTTATAAGTAATGACATAATCAGCATGAATTATAATGGAAATATAGTATTAAATAACTATAAATTGTTCCAAAAGGTAGTTACCATCTACCAGAAGATATTTTTTGAACTATGATCTAGTATAAAATGAAAACTACTCCCAGATCAGAAGAAAACATTAAAACCAAAGAATTATCTAAATATAGGGCACAATAGACTGCACTAAATGTAATTTCCCAGTCCTATTTTTTGTAAAAATGAGAGTGGGAGGGTGAATTAGTGATATCTAATTTTATTTTATGATTATTTACTTATGAAACAACCTTCATATCAAGTTAAATGTTTCATTATCTTCTAAAAATAAGACCATAAAATGACTATAGGAATAGAATATTTAACATGTTTCACTACTTAATATGAGTATCTGCATCATTGGTATGGTTTGGAAATTATCTAAAACAACATAGTCAACTAAAAAATCACTTTTATGGAATAGAATGAGTAGGATATACATTTAAAATCTTTTATTTATTTTTACAATACAATAGACCATATTATTTAAGTATCAAAAAAATGTAATACATTTTTTGGGAATAAACTTTTACAGTGCTACTTGATCATATTTTTCAAATATAAAATTAAAAAAATTATTCACATTATTTCCAAAAAGTTGGAATGAACTTCCCTGGATATCATAATGAAACTCAGACCAATATCTCAGTCTGATTGCTCAATAAAAAAAATATACTATTTTAGTGTTCCGTTGAAAAAATTCTGAACATCTCCTTCCTCAATCTAAAAAGCCCAATTCTATTTAGTAGTCTGATGATCTAGCCTGATTTGATAATCAAATAAATATTATATTCTCTAATATCATTTCTTCATCAGTTTGGAATACAAATTCGAAAAAATCTAGAATCCAATTATTACTAATCATTTAGATCTTCTCTTTCTTATTCTACACATTACTTCTTCCAAATGAATGTAATAAAAAATTTCACTATTTATAGGTGGCCCAAGTTTTTTTGGTTGGGATTCTGAAATCATTTCATGCTCATCCGATGTTCCCAGAATCACTATTTCCTTTAAATTATAGATAAATTTATGACTTTTTAAATTCTTATCAATAATTCTTGAAAGATATTTAATCTTCTTAAAACATATTCTATCATCTGAATTCCTTTATAAACATCAGCCTTATTCTGATATCCCATTCTAATTACCAAATAAAATTTAATCAAAATGATCCTTCATACCAAATCAATGAAAAATAAGTTCATTCATATATCTATATTACGATAGAGATTAAATATTGCTGAATATATTTCACTATACTAAAAGTGAATAATTTAAAACATTTTTATTCTCATTTTGATTCTTTGTACCAAGTGATTAAAACAAATGCAAACATAATCTTTAACACTTTTTAATAATCTTAATACTCTTCAAAAATATTATGTCCTTAATTGAAAAAACATCAAACAATCTATAAATAAGACTATTATTTTTTATTCTCATGACCCACCTGAAAGATAAACGATGTAGTTTAACCTAATGAAAATGGTTGATTACATTGCAGATGGGTCTTTGAGTTTCTTCTTTGTATTGTTCACCACAAAATTTTCTTCTTCCCTAAATTCATCAGACCCCAAAATTTCCAAAAAACCATTCTTAGTAAAAAAAATATCCATCATCTTATAATATAACAATTCTATATTATGAAACAAATTGGAGTTATAGTTCACTACAATGGGTTAGTGGCACTCTGAGTCCAATTAACTGAGTCCAATGAATTGAGTATGTTGGACTTGATAAAATAGCATCGACACCTGCTACTCAATTCCTTTTCAATTATGATACCAATTAAATTTCATTACTCAACTTCATTAAAAGAAGATTTAATTCTTTTTATATATTGGTATAACTGAAAACCAATACCTTCATTTTCTTCCCATTATGATCAACCATCAGTGACATTAATCAAATCTTCATCATAGTGATCTCACACAACTCGACTGAGACTAGAAATCATTGGCTTCATAAAATTTTTATTCTTTCAACAGCTCTATGTTAGATTCCTTACTTCCTTATGACTATTCATGTTATGATGAACAACTTTAGAATCCTCTTACATATTATAGAATGTATTGTAACATTCCATTTTTCCAACAATATTTTTTATTCCATTATAATCCAAACCATAAAATTATTAGCAACAAAACCCTTTTATTTAATCACGATTTCATCACATGTTTTACTAAAAACATATAATATATTTTAATTAAAAAAATCATCATCATATTATTATCATATTCAGGTAGGCTATGATTTCCTTCTTCATTAAGATCATCCTCTTTATTGGACCCATGGTGAGTTTGATATTTATTTTATTCCAAAAAACATCTTCTAATTCTGATAGAATTTCATAAGCATTCAGAGTGCACTTTCATGAATATGATGGTCAGTTGTATCACCCAATTTTTTTTACTAATTGAATTGATTTATATTCTTCCTTATAATTTATGACAAAATAAGACATAATATTTGAAAAAATATCTTTTCCTTAATTCCATAAACATTGTACAACCATCTTGGTCACAACAATCTTACCCTTTGGATTTTTTTTATCCATGATTCAAAAACTAATGAACTTTCTAACCTCAAGAAATGGATTACATATCAAATATTCTAAGCTTAAGTAAGCTTAATAATTGTAGGAAATTAGATTATATATAGAAAGTAAATGATATAAAGAAGTTGTGACACATGAAAAAACTTTAGATTTTCTTCATAAAGTTCTTATTATACCAATTTCATGTATCAAAAGTTTTGTTTCCTATAAACACTCCAATAAATAGTTATAATAATTCACAAAATTACATTATATATTAAAAACATACCCACAACATTCTATTTTTAAATTATTTCACAATGACATATTTAGGAGTCAATCCCCCTCTTGATTATAACAACCGAGTCATAATGTAAAAAAAATTACATCATTATTTTGAAATCTATTAATATTTAAAAAAATACTCCCAAAGTCCATATTAGTTTAGTTCCTTTGGAAACATTGAAACATAAATATTAGTACATACGTGAGATAAATTGTCTCACACTTGGTTATTCATGACTTGAAACCTTTTGAAACACATCAAAAACAATGTATATAATCATAACATGGTAATGGAAACATAAAAGGGGTCATCTGTGATGCTCAATGAGGGTAAAAAGAAGATATGATAGCATAATCATAAACATAAGGGTATAATAATGTAATCACGATCATTAGAAAATCATACCCTATGTATCAAAGATCATAATCATGAATCATGACTTAATTATTGTTAGTTCATAAGACATGAATCATAAGGGAATAAAGAGCATAATCCATTTGGTCTTAACATGGGAATAATACATATAATTTTTGGCATACACATAATCACATAAAAACCCTATGTTTATTATTCCAAAAAACACATTCATAACATGTTAGGAATGGGATAATCAACCATGTACCTATATTTTGAATAATATTCTCTCAAGTGCACCATTCGAATTTTGTCTTGGGATGGTCTCTTGTGTACCATATTGTCACAGGATTGGGATTCCCTTCAATGCACCCTTTTTTTTCAGGATTGAGATTCCTTCTAGTGTTCCCTCTTATTATTGGATTGATATTCCCTACCTTTACACTATTGTTAAGTTATTGGGATTTCCCGCCATGTACGCTCTTTTTCGATGCATGGGATGTGTTCCCGTGTACCCATTGAGTTCATAAATCATTTATCATTACCTAATGCATTATAGGGAAATATAAGTCCCACCAATATGATAATAAAATCATACATACATCGTCCAAAAGATCATAATATTCCATATCATAACCCATTAAATAAATGGGTTTCATAGACATGTAACCATATCATAACATGTGGAAAAGATATAAGATTCAAAATCATTATATCAAAGTATAAACAATAATATTAATTGGGGTTCATAAAAATATAACTCATGAAATCGTAATGGGATTCATAACAATATAACATTGGAAAAAGAAATGCATTTCATAAACAAATACCCCATGAAAATGAAATGAGTTTTGTAAACGTCACGCCATCAAATAAAAAAACATTTATAAAAATAATATGAATTGGATACTTGGAAGGTATCTCTAGTAAAGAATAAAATTGAACTATGGATGTCATCCTAGATAGACAAAGGCTTTTAAAGATCACTTGAAACACTACCAAAAAAAATAGTACTTCTTTGAAAATCCATTTCATAAAGCCATTTCATAAATAAATTTCTAATAAATAAATATTTAATATTTCATTTAAAACATATCTTGGGGAAAATATATTTTCTTCTCTGAAAAAATATTTTTAAAGAATAAATCATTTTGAAAACGTTTTTCTTTGAAAATAGTTTTGAAAAAATATAAGGGAATCTTGAAAATATTTCAAAAACAATTTATTTTAACAAACCATGGAATATCATAATGAAATATTGAAAACATTTTGAATTTTTTTTGATAATTTTGAAAATATAAAAATTATTATTCATAAAAATTTTCAAAAACCATTTCCCTTATAAATTTATTAAAGAATCTATAAAAAATTTGAAAATCCTTTTGGAAATATTTTTTAGAAAACATTATTTCATTGAAAACCTTTTTAAAATATATAAATTTCCAAAACATTAGGAAAATATTTCTTTAAAAAAAACCTTGTAAACATAAAATGGAAGCATCAAGTGAATGATATTCATGACATGAGTAGTCTCTATACATGTTGAAAATTCCATTTACACCTAAAATGTTCAGGAGAGTTCCTTGATCAGAAAATTAAAATAAAATTCCATTTAAAACCATTTTTTAAAAATGAATACATGGGTAAAAATTTCCTTAAAACAACACTGGGTTATAGTAAATTAATTTTGGAAACATTTTTATAAATCATTGAATTGAAAGAACATATGAAACTGATCGAAAGAGAAATGAAGTCAAATTTTCATCATAACATTTTATTAATTGTATTAATTACCAAATTGTGGAAAATTTGTAACATTACATAGCTATAAAATGAAAAAATAGAGGATAAATAAATTAATGAGATTTCATGACAGGTTAATCATATTATTTCATCGTTAGAAGAATAATCATAAATAATATCGATAAATGATATGATTATAGCAATAAACTATAAACACATTGGTAACATTGAATTAAAATATAATGAAAATAATAGCACTATATGAATCATATAATACCATGAAATGAAGTATTTTCATGATATATCATGTAGAAGGAATTATATACACCTCATAGAAAACTATAGGTGGAAAACATGAAATGTGTATCAAAAAAAGGAATATTAAGGCCATATTTCATTAAAGATTTTGTGATACTTGAAACATAATGATCACAAAAGAGATTTCATCAAATGTATATGAAAGTACCAATAAATATATTTATAAAAAAATATAATAAATCCAGGGTCTTATAACATACCACACAAAATAAATGAGTTTTGAATATTGTATGTATCTCACGAAAATAAAAAAGTGAGATGAAATTCCCTTAACTTATGTCATGAATGCAATTATACTTGTATAAAACCACCATATAATAAATATAATTTTATTATAAATATCTTACAGAACCTTATTATTTTACATAATACCATAAAATGTTTCATAATGACTTTATATAACCCACCCATTAACAATTCAATGTTTAGGTTATGTTTCCTTTAATATCTGTTTTGTTATTCGCATGTCTCTTAATTTGTTATATCATTAGTCCTTAAACTTATATCATGATTTAGAGATTTTAAAACCTTATATAAAGATCATTTATATTCATTATATATGTATTTATAATAATCTATGTAAAATTTAAATATGTAATGGATTACACCGTTCATGGAGATTGTAGGTCGCATATACTCATGAACATTGTTTCTGTGTATTTCTCATATTGAAAAAAGTTATTAAATGAAATATATCTATATATTTATATATAATAATTATATTAGCATTAATATTATATATATATATATAATAAAAATTCACTTAACACATCCCCAATACCTTCCATGGTGAGTTTGAATGAATCACATCACTTTGAGAAGGTGGAAGATCACAATTCCTCAAATGAAATTACTATATTAACAAAAAAATGAAATTACTCAATTAATGTATTATATAATAGTTATATAATAATTAATATATCATAAATATCATAAATATCATATAAAAATCTAGTTTTCATCATAATTCCTAACCATGGGTGGTGGTAATGGAAAAAAATGAACAACATCGTTTCATGACACGGTAGTTCACTACACGCATGGATGGTAAGTTCGTTACCCATTAGATGGAAGTGAATGTAAGTGTAGGTATAACTATTAGAGTAAATAATATAAAAATAATTGTGATAATGATTTTATCATATAATCATTGAAGAATATGAATTGAGGTTTTGGATAATGAATATAGAATGAATGGTTATGAGGAAGGATGTTACTTCTTCTTTGGGTAAATTCTATTGGTTAACACCAAAGAGATTACTTGGTTGGACTTCATCCTAAAGGGAGGATTTAAGGTGGAAGTGTGGGGTTTTTGGATTTTAATTTTCTAGAGAATGGTCAATTCTATGTGGTTTGTGTGTTGTTAGTAATGGGGAAAGGTGGTGGCCATTTTTAAGGGAGGGAAAGGTCACACTTGATATGTTTTGAAAATAATTGTTCATTCCCCATGTATTTGTTGTTCCAAAAGTGTAAAAATTGACCATTCATGCAAAATATATGTATATTTTCCAAAATAAGTACATATAATAGGTTTTCGATAATTGTATAGGTCATTTTCCCCCTTATGATTAATGTTTGGTCCCTAGTTAAGCATAATTTTACCTTAATCTCTATAATTAATTTTAATCAATTTCACTAGTATTTTTGGTCAAAAATTATGTTGATATTATTATAATATAAATATTATACTTATTTCATCCATTTTATTCCAATTTTTGAAATTTGTTTTCATATAGTGTCAAAAGTTTGTTTAATTTTAATCCTGTAGGCGTAGTGAAAAAAGTGGTATTTTAAATATATAATTATTATAAGTTTGTTAAGGTTTTATATATAAATCCACAATAAAAAATATATCAAGGGTCTGCATTGGTATAACAGAATTATTATCAATTTATTTTTACTTTATAACAAACAAAAAATATAACTTATCTATATAAATATATTAGATGAAAAATTGTTAATTAAAATTTTGTTTTTTTAATATTCACGGAAAATTGATGTTTCTTAGTGAAATACCAAAAAGTCCCCCTAAGAAAATTTTTACATTCTTAATTTAAAAATGAATTTTATTTTATCGAATTTTATTTCTAAGAGTCTATAAAATTGATTTTATTAATATTTATATATGGAGATTAAAATGAAATTCCATTTAAAAAATAATATTTTATATAATATAAGGACTTTACTAAAAATTATATATTTAATAATCAATATGTTTTATTTATATTTAACCATTGTAAGTGAGAATTAAAAATAAGTTATTATTATTCATATTACTCTATTTAACAACTATTTTTGAACTATCTCATTCAAATAATTATATTAATTAAGTGATGTTTTATAGAAACTCAGTGTCACATGTAATGCAATCCAAGTTTGGGTTGTTTATATCACATCATTACCATAGTGTTGAATATGAATAAATTTTGGAATAGTGTATCAGGAAATGTAATATTCTGAAAAAACACATTGTTGTGTTTCATGTACACTTTTTAAAATGACCTACTCATTATGGTAAAATTAAAATCTAATTCATAAAATTTAATAAATACAAAAAATTCATATTCTATAATTATCGTGGATGTTACATCCTATATATTCAATTGGTATTTATATTCATTTATAATTAAATGAAAAAAATGAATTAATATTATAAACATGTTTAAATTATATTTTCAAAATTTAGTTAATCATTTTCATTCAAGTCTTTCAAATGTATATGTGGTGAAAAAAATAAATTATTTATAAAAATAGTAACAGTACGTGGTAGTTTGGTAAGACTCGGTCTTGTGCGTAATGAATGATATCAATGGAAATCAGAATTATGTGTAACAAAATCCTAGAATAATTTTTCAAGTATTATTATATTATCATTATTTTTTGTATAATTCTAGAAAAAATATTATTTTCTTATAATGAAATTTATTTTCAGTGTTCCATGAAATGAAAAATATCAAAGAGCTTAAATTAATTCAAAAAATAATAATTCATTGAATCTTTAGGGGTTACATTCTACCATACTTAAAATTAATTTAACCATAAAAATTACTCAACGTCATTAAATTTTATTAGTTTAATTTTCAACTAATAGAAACCCTCATTGTAAAAAATAATAATAAAACTTCCTTTAAAAAAGGGATGTCATAAACATAATGATTAACCATTGTAACTCAAAACTAGGTTTCCCTATAAGAGAACATAGGTTTGAAGTGAATATTGTATGTGGGGGAAAGAATATATATTTATGGGGAGTGATTTTGGTCATCAATCACAAACAAGTGAATGATCAATGGAAGTTTTATGGCCACAAATTCTAAACTATGTGATGATTTGAATGGCCATCATTTCAACAAAAAATATAATATAAAATAATTTTTTTATTTCTAGATAATTTCACTAAATCTATGGAATTTTAATTAAATCATATACTTGCATGATTTTAATAAAACCTAACCCTTTTTTATTCCTTAACTCACTTCACCTATTTCTCTAAAAAGGAAGGTGGATTTTCTATTCCTGAAGCACTGAAAGATCATTAAATCCCTGATATTCCATCCCATATCATAAAATATATCAACAATACAATGTTATTACAATAGGTTATACAAGATATATAAATCATCATGTGGTGATATAATACATTAATCATATAATATTCATCTAAAGTGTAACATAATATTTCCATAAATGGATAACCTTATAACCTTTTTGAAAGAAGAAAATATAACACATTAAAAACCATGTCATTAACTAAAAATAACATTTATCCCCCATCTAACACATTTTATATATTTTTTTCACATTCCAATCATGTGAATAACATCATAATGTATTCTCTTAAAATATGGTGATAACATACATTACCCAAAATCCTTTTGTAAGACATGAATTCTCCCCTATTATAAGGATTACAAGATATATTCCATAAATCCAAGAATTTTTAATCATCACCCCTAATGACATAGAATATATTGTAAAAAATACATATTTGGCTATAATAGCATTGACACTATCAAATTTAATTTATCCAAATCAATCATCTCATTATCTAAGATAAACATAATTTTTAATATATCTTGAACACATTAACAATTACCATCATTTAATCAAAATATTCCTTTTCTATTAAAAATATTTTCTCTTTATTCATAACCATCCAACATATATTTTTCAATCTATATGGTAAAATATTAAGGAAAATAAATATATTTAATTATATATATAAAATAATAATTAAATTCGAAAACACAAATACTTTATTTTTCTAACATTATTATTATATCATTACGCAGGCTTCATCAACCTCTTACTTAATACCTCTTATATAGAATATGAAATATGAAATGTGTATTATTGTTCCTAAACCTCAATCTAATCATCCTTCTTATGTTTTATGTAAATAATATCAGAAGAATAGAATGGACCATACACATGTCATTTTAGGTCTCCATATCATCAGATGTGTAACCAATACTCATACCACCTTCTAAATTTAATTTATTATTTATACACTTAGTAAATTTATTTCCAAAATTCCCATACTTTCCATTTATAAAACATTCAATTTTATCCATGTTCCTTCTAATTCACTCCACTTACTAAAACCATAATACACTAGGTGAAAAACACATATCCTAAAATAAATCCACAAAATAATGAAAAATTAATTAAAGGATGTCTAAATACTAACACCTTCCTCAATCTTTGACACATTAGGATTATTCATGGTCGTTTATATATATAACCCATTTAAATCCATCATGATGGATAATGAAGAGTATGTGAATTCCCAATGAATATCATCTAGGAGTATAAAACTAGGTGTGCTGTAAAGCTTGTTGTCTTATACTAGGTTATGGAAGGTCAGGACTAGAAACCCTTTTAGTTGTTATTACACTTAGGAACATATGTTCCAAGGAAACATCTAATTATAGTATCCAAACTGAAATTTATTTCTTCTAAACCACTTACCATTTCCTTTAATAATATTTTATTATATTTTCCTAAATAATTACTCATCCTTATAGTTATCATTACAAACATCCCCATACATATCTTTAGAAATATACATAAGTATCACAACAAATTTTTATTTTCTTAGGATCCAATGGTTATCTAAACATTTTCTATAATACCAACTATAAAAACCTAGTCTTAATGTACACATATATGACATCATTATTATAGAATACATATAATATTACACAAAAATAATCCCAAAGACCATTTTAGTTTATTTTCATTGAAATCATGAAAAAAAAACTAGTACATATGTGATATTCGTTGTCTCTAATTAGATTCCTCATTACTATCACCATTATTAAACAAACCATAAATACTATATATCATCATAACATGGAAAAATAAAAATTAAATGAGTTCAACTGAGATGCTCAGAAAGTGTAACAAGGATAAAATATAAGCATAATAATGAGTAATGTAATAGGATAACATAACCACGATCATTTGAAAATCATAATGTACATATCAATGATCATAACAGTAAATCATTGAATACATATTTTAAGTACAAAATACTAGGATCATAAGGGATGAAAGAGCATAAACTATGAGAGAAAAATATAGGAATTATGCATATAATTTTTGGAATACACATAATCAAATAAAAACCATTTATCAATGATCCCTAACAATATATTCATAACATGTTAGGATTGGGATAATCACCAGTGTACTTAATTTGGTCAAGGGATTCCCTCTTGTATACTCTCCTATTTTGGGCTTGGGATTCCCTCCCTTGTACCCTTTTGATACAGAATTTGGATTCCCTCCCTTGTACCCTCTTTTCAGAGGATTTGGATCCCCTCTTGTGTACCCTCTTGTTTTGCACAAAGGATTCCCTCCTCTGTTCCCTCTTATTTTTTGAATGGGATTTCCTCTTGTGTACCCTATAGTTCTGGGATGGGGATACCCTACCTTGTATGGTTTTATATCATAAAACATTTTACATTGAAAAATGTATTTTAGGGATATATGGTTCCACACATCTCATATTGAATTCATACATACATGTTCCCCAAGATGATAAATAGTTATATTAGAAACCATGAATTTAAATGGGATTCATAAACATGTAATCACATCATAACATGTGGAAATGACATAGGATTCATAATAAATCTATCAAATCATAACCTATGAAAATAAGTAGGTTTCATAAACATATAAACCTAGAAATATTAATTGGTTTCATAAATATATAAATCATGAAATTGAAATGGGATTCATTATACATAGAACCTGTGAATGAGAAATGGGTTTACTTAAAGTCACACCATAAAAATGTAATGTATTAAGGGAAATAATACAAATTTAATCCTTGGATCATATTCTAAGTGAATCCTAATCTATAACCAAGGACGTCATCTTAAGTAGAGAAGTAATTTGAATGATATTGTGAAACCTGGCATTAGAAAAACATGTCTTCGTTGAAAATCCTTTTCGTAAAACCATTTTGAAAACCCTTTTCTTAAGAAGAACCATTTACAATTTTATTTAAATCATATCATTCGGAAAAGATCATTTCATATTTGAAAAAAATATTTTTAAAACATAATGTATTTTGAAAAAAAAATTCTTTATAAAAATGTTTAAAATAATATAAAGGAAGCATGTAAATATTTTGAATCCTATTTTCTTTGAAAACACATTTAATACACACAATGAAATATTTAAAACATTTTCTAAACAATATTATTTTAAAATAATTTGAAAAAATAAGGATTGAAATAATTTTTTTAAATCCATTTTCCTTGAAAATTTATAAATGAATCATGAAAACCTTTAATACACTTTTAAACATAACTTTTTTAAAACCATTTTTCCTTGAAAACCAATTTCAAAACAATAAATTTCAATAATAAGTGTAAAAAAATATTTAAATAAATAACAATGTGAACTTTAAAAAGTAAGAATCAAGGTAATTAACATCATGATGTTGGGTATGTCCACACATGCCAAACATTCCCTTTTCTACATAAATACATAGAAATATAACCTGATCAGAAAAAAATTTCTTCTGAAACCATTTTTTAAAATTGTAATAAATTTGATAAAATTTATTTTAAACATCATTGGATAATAGTAATACTTTTTTGGAAACTTTTTTAGAAAAAAATAGTTTGGAGAGAAAACATAATTCCTTCCTAAATGGAGAAAAACAGATGGATTTTCATAAAAACAATTTCTTATTAATTATAAGTAAAGAATTGTCCAAAAATGAAACAATTAATTTTATATAACATGAATAAACATATGGTAATAAAATTCATGAGTTTTTCTGAGATATCCATCAAAATATTTCATCCATGGATGAAAAATAATAAACAATCTCAATAAATGATAACATTATAGCAATAACGGGTTACAACTTCGGTAACACTGAATAATAATATAATGAATATTATTACCCTATATTAATCCTAGAATATCATGAAAATAATTAGATTCATGATAGAACAAGTAAAATATATCATATACACCTCATTGAAAAATTTAGGTTCATAACATGGCATGTGCCTTAAAGAAGGCCAACAAAGACAAGATTACATTCCGATTTGGTAATCGTTCAAACATAAAACCCACAGAATAAGGATTATAAAATGAATCTATAAATACATATAAATGTTTTTATAATAATCAGATAATACATCCAGGGGTAGTAAACACACCACACAAAAGAAATGAGTGCTGAATAAGTCATGTATCTCATGGAATTAAAAAAAGTGAGTTGAAATTCCCTTACATTATATCATGACTACAGTCAAACTCATAAAAAACTATTGTATAATAAATATAAATTTTTATAGATATTTTTTAACCTTCTTTTTATAGCAAATACCATATACATTTTGGTCAGGAATATATATTACTCTCTTATTTACAATTCAATATAATGGTTACCACTACTAGAAACTTAAGATATACTAATGGCATTAATCCATTGGTATAGGCTAGAAAACCTATTGTATAATGTATACCAATGGGTTTACAAACCTATGGATGTTGATGAATTGGGATATCCATATACCAATGATTATTCATTTACTATTGGCATAGGAAACTGAAAATCAAACTATCCTAATGGTCTGTGGTAATTGTTGTCATAGATGATTACCAACGGTTTTATACTATTGGTATATATCGATCCATAAATCTATACCTATGGTTTATAAACTATTAGTGTAGTGTTTGACCAACATTTTGATAAGAACTTTTGGTATGGATATAGTTTTTAGATCTATACAATCGGTTTAGAAACCTTTGGTATTTAGTAACCCATTTCTAGACAGTAGCGTACAACAATCTCCTCTCTATAATTACAAATAATTGTGATTATAGTGTAGACAATACAATGTATAGAATACAAAATAAATCAAATAAAGACAATTTACACAATACCACAATGGAATTACATGATTAAGAAAGGTTGTAAATAGTTAGTGTGGTGTTTATTAGTAGCTTATGGTAAGTTATAGAGATTTAATATTGTTGGGGTAGTTTAGAATGGGAAGGAATGATATTATAGAGGAAATAATGTTTAAAATTATTTTGAATATGTTTTCTCTCTTTATAGATAGAAGAAATAATGGATACAACTACGACCATGATGTGGCAATAATGGATATAATTACCATCATGTCGTGGTGCTACAGTTACTCTAAAATATGTGCAACACTGAATGTTGAGATCATGATATATTATAGTGTACAATTATGATTGAACACTAAGAAAATTGAGTGGCCAACATATTCCCAATGCTCTTGTACATACTCAAAACAAATGAATAGGTGTTGCGAAATTTCTTATGCCTTCATGAATAATCAAAAAACAGAGAGAATATGTTACTGATCTCTCTTGAGAAGGTCATGGGTGGAAAGCCTATTCTTCGAAATTATTTATAGTAGATTAAATCGATAGGGTTTGAATGAATTGTACCTAAAATCTAGATATCTGATGGAAGCCTTGTGGAAGTACCAATTTACATAATGTATAAGTCTTTGACAGAAAAGTTCATATTACTAGTAGGATTCCAAACCAGTGTGTCAATATCCATGAAATGAAATATTTGAATTTCTAACACATCCCACTAAGTAATAAAATAAAATATATTTTATTGTATCATGACATCATCAATAGTCTTCATCATTCTATCTGGAAGAATGATCATGGTATACTTAAGAGGCCTATCAAGTTGTATTGTGTCCCAATAGTTTAGGGTAGATTGAATACTAACTTACCATGTTGCAGTCTATTTGATGGAATTTAAGGATAGTTTTACCGAAGTCTAGATAGATGTTTCTCGATAATATTAATAACCATCCAGAAGCCTTCCTCTATAGCTACATGATAAAAAATTATGATCATTAAAAGTTTAGAGGTTCCATGTTAACTAAACAATAAGAACATCATTTAAAATTTTGTGATATTTTAGTCCAAGGACACCAATTTCAATTGTCCAGAAACATTCCCTCTATGAGAAAATTATTAGTCTACTTTCATGTACAGATCATGTAAAAATAATATATCTGATCATATATTGACGCTCCTTGATAAAGATTCTTGTCCATCTGTAAGGAGAGAAAAAAGTAGGAAAATTTTTATCTGATCCTACTATAGATTATATATGATATATCATAATGTCATGAAATTGGTAGGTTTTTGAAATATTGTTAGAGTTGTTTAGAATAAGAATTAATGACATTTTAGAAGAAATATAGTTTAAATAAAATGTGGTTTAATCATTACATTAAGCATCCTTCAAGTAGAAAAATTTGTCACGACCCGTCCTCGGGGACCGTGCCGTGACTACACCAAGCCCGCCCTCCATGGGCCAGGGGTTGGGGACTAACACCAAAGGCGAATCCCTGATAAAAAGGGAAGGCATTTCCTTTTAACTTGTAACTCACGCATACTGAACACAAGAAATAAAAGCAACATGTACTAAAATAGAAAAGGAAAGTGTGCTGAAAGTAAGTGGGCCATAATACAAACACAACTGAAAAACAAATACAAGTACAAGTAAAAAAGGTAAGCTCATGGATCTTCCACCGTGGAATCCTACCTGGAGGGTAGGTACAGTACTCGAACAATGCATCCCTGTGGTACGTCCCATCTAATCAATCTCCGAGCAGCCTCCCATCTGTAACCCTTAGCCATGATCACTGATGTTCGTCATCTACACAGAACTCAACAAGGTGCGGTTGAAGCCCATGCAGGGGTGAGTATAACAATACTCAGTAGGGGACCCCAAGACCCCCTAAAGTCTCCCAGAATCCTCTAAGGATAAACCATAGAAGAAATATACAATCACGAAGTATCAACCAACCCTACTTAGGTATATTCACATACATATACATAAGTTACCAATCACAGTCTGGCTCCAACTCTAGATCCCATGCACAAACCGTTCCACAATGGAAGTAAAGTCAATCACCATGATGATAATGGTTGAAAGACATGAATCAGATCACACAGGTATACATATTTTGTATAGTGATAGATATGGTCAGATGTAGTCACTGATTCATCTAAGCTGTCGGACCCACACAGGATTCAGGACCACCTATGTTGTCGAACCCACATAGGATCCAGGATTAGCTATTCTATCAGATCCATATAGTATGTAGGAATAGAAGTCAGAACTATCAATCCCATGGAGGATTTCAGTATAGAAGTCGTCACTGTCAAAACCACATAGGATCGTGGTACAATATCTTCACTAAAGAACCCACGGAGGATCCTTTCATCTCAATCGCAGCTAGTCGTAGGGTTCCCTCACACAACATGCTCGATTCTGGGAGGGTCCTCTCCTCGATCCAAGTGTCAATACATCAACTATCATGAAATCCTGAGTTGATGTATCCCCTTGTTTTGCCTCATAAAAAGGAACCCAACGCGATAGATGGTGCGTCAATTGGTCGCCCATTCTGTAAGTTATTGGCATTTCCGTTCAAGGGGCCCGGTTGGTTTTTAGGCACAAACCAACCCAATCGTACACCAACTGTGTCCGAACCTTAGGTGGTGTATGAAAAATGAATCTTCTCTCTCCAATAATTCCATCGCCGTAGACGGTTTTTTGTTCAGACACACGTAGCCCAAGATGCGATCTAAAAGTTATAAATGGCCGGAGCGGGTCCGGGTCCATTCCGAACCACTCGATCCAAGTCGGCCTGACCCGGTCCAAATCGGGGTCTGACCCGGTCCGCAGTTGCGGCCCAACTCGAGTGGTCAGCCGGTCCCAAAGGTGTGGCCAGGCCCGAAGGTGCGGCCAGGCCTGTAGGCACAGCTCGTACAGTGGTGCGGCCCGGCTCGTGGTGGCTCAACCGAGGGGCAGCCTGGTCAAGGGGTGGCCCGTCCGTGGTGGCCCGACTGAAAGGAGACCTGACTATGGTGGCATGGTTGTGGGGAAGCCCTGTCGTGGGACAGCTCGGTCGAGGGGCGGCCAAGCCGAGGGGCGGCCCAGCCGAGGGGAGGCCCGGCTGAGGGGTGGCCCAGCTGTGGCAGCCCGGTCGTGGGTCTTCCTTGACACGGCGCGATGGCGTCGCACCATCTTTGTCCACTGCAGACCACAAGACAGTGGATCCATTCCTCCGGAATGGCACGACGGTGCCACACCTCTCCCGTCCGTCGTGGCCTCGCATAGCCGCGACCCCCTTCCTCCGACACGGTGTGATGGCACCACGCCCTTCTGGCTCTGCCTCCATTGTCAACCAAACAAGATCCAAAGGGGGGTTGTCAGGCCGTTTTTATTTGTCACGTGCCCTCAGCATTAAGTGATAAGAAAAGGACATCATCAAACCAAAATAGACGATGAGGAATGAGGGAATTTTTCATACATTTAAATATTCAAATCACCCTACCTTGTAATCGGTGTTCGCTCGGTGGTGTCACGGGAAGGTGGTGCCATTCCTTTGACGTTGGGAGGAGATGACGTCGTCATTGGAGATGTTCTTCGTGGGTGGCTTCTTCCCTTTCCTTCCCCAGTTGGAAAGGAAGAAAATTTCAAAGTAAGAAGTCTAAGAATGAAGGATGTTGTAGGTGTTATTCACGTTCTTCGTTGGAAGGAAGAGGCGTTATTCGCGGGTGATGGTTATTCTTTGGAGCGGTTAATTCTCCAAGGATTCTCCCAAGTTTCCACAAAGGAAAAACTAAGGGAAAATAATAGAGGATGTTCTATATTATTTTTATGGCACAACGACACAAGAGTTTTCCTCAATTAAATGTGAAATCTCAATTAATTTAATGTAGAGGAATGGATTAAAAATTCAATCAAGGTAGGTGGAGAGATTCAATTAATGAAGAGTGGTGTCAAATTAAAAATGGAGAGTTAATGGGGGTTAATGGGGGTTATGAACCTCTTATGTGCCCCACTACATAAAATCATCCAATGGGAGGTTATGCGCGGGTGGGACCCACCTCCAACCTCCCATTGGAGGATTAAACCACCACTCAAATAAAAATATGCCACACATATTTTTATTTAACTTATTTAGAAACGCCCAAAAAATAAAAATCCAGTCTCGATAAAACACAATTATGGTACATGTCTTCTTAAGAGAATTATGGCACTGTGAGTTCAATGGTTCCCTCATATTTCAATTCAGGGCACCAGTCCAAAAGATATATATAGAAACCCGATCCTTTTACATATAACATTTCATTATTTTAAGCATATTTATCATCAGAGTACAAGCCAAGGATCGTTAAGACTAGTGTCTTAGAAGACTAAGTACATATAACATAATACATGGGGCTAAAAATACACTTCTTTATTTAATCTCCATAATGTTCTCCTAACTTCCATTGAGCCCTTACATCTGTATAGGGTACCCTGGGGAACACATGAACAAAGGGATGAGCTAAAAATGCCTAGTAAGGGAATGAACATAAGGATACATCTCAAGCACATGAGTTAAGAGGCATGTCATAATTATATCCAAAGCATGAAACTTATGAAATAATTTAATATAAGCATGGGATCATATAATCATGGAATCATATAAATGTGGTAGAATCATAAATAATATCTTTAGTATGGGTCAAGGCTAACCGCCAATCTCGTTTCGCATCACATCTCATGAGGCTCATCCTTACCCAATGCATTGGAGCACTATCTGGATGCACCCATCTCAACATTTTCCTATATATTCATTCCACAAAAATAATCTTGCCACATAAACAATCATACCTAATCAACCACACAAAAACATAAGGGTACCCATGGAAAGAATTGGGTATCACAATCATGACATAAAACATATTCAATGGGCGTATCACGAAGGTGTCCATAAAAGGAAAGGATTAGAAAAAAAATGGAAATTAATAGGGTAAAATAGGAATATAACATGGTATGTGGTGTCAAATATATGTGACAACATATTAGAAATGTATTTTCGAAACATTATCATTAAAACATTTTTGTGCGGTTATAAGAAAAATAATATTCAGATTTTAAAATAGAAAAGAGGATATAATTTTACAAAAAAACACAACTGAACCAAGATGGTTTTCATAAAAATACTTATTTTATAAATACAATGGTGTCTTAAAACATGGGATATCATGCACTTCAAATTTGGGTAAAAATTTGGGAATTCCCCTTAAAACAGGTTTGCATATCCGAAAGTTCTATAGAGGGAATCATTCAAAAACATGTATATCCCGGAAAGAATGTTATGAAAGGGTATTGATATAACAATCCTTTACAACTAACTATAATTCATAAGATTCACATGAATAGAAAAGATAACACCATTTTGAAGGAAATATAAGGCAACCCGAAAGAACAAAGAAGGTTCGGGTAGAATTCGTTTCGATTTTATCAGCTTAGTGTCGGGTGTAACCAAGAGGAATTTATGAGAGAGAAAGGGGGTTTCTCATCACTTATAAATCAAGAGGGCAGTGTGGGGGAGGTGTGTAAACATACCCCATCACTTGTTATTACACAAACAATATCATAGCATGGAGAACAATATTGACTAAGAGTGAAAAGGAGAGGACACCTTACCTTAAATCTGTTGGTGTAATTCACTTGTTATTAATGACCTGAATAAAAAAATTAGGCTTATTAATTAATAATCCCAAAACCTCTCCTATATGTAATTTATTTATTATAACCCTTTTTAGTTCATTCAAAGGCTTTTGGTTAGTTATAATGTTCAATTTCATTGTTCGAGATCGTTTGTTTACATGGCTTTAAAAGATCAGTTCACTTATATTCAAGTTTGGATTATATGAAATATGAAAGTGGTGGTCCAAAATTGAAGTTACATTCTTTATTTCATATACATTATATTTCATGGTTTTAATTTTATTTAGGATACTTATAGTGATGTTGAATTATTACATATATAACCTTAGTGATAAATGTTTTTGTTATTCGGTGGGTTGGATTACAAAGAATGTGTTTTGATTTATAACTTAATTACATTTGTACCAAAGGATTACAGAACCAAAAACAGGATATATTACATATATAATAATCCAGTTCAACCATAACACAAATGGTTTCATGACCAGAATTAAAGATAAAAATAGAAATTGATAAACTGTTGTCCATGAATGTGCTAAATTAGCACATCTCAAACGGTACTTTCATTTCATTCAAATAAAAGGGTGGGGAAGGGGGTGAAGATAAAGAAATATACCACTAGCATGATGAAATTTCAGTACATGTATGTTTCTGGATTTCTCATACTATCATGGAGAAGGGAGGTGAGGAAATAAATAAAAAATAAAAGAACTTAAAAGGAAAAAGAAATTTGGGAGGAGGATTTTACCTCTTGAGACTTTCTCCTTTGAGAACCTTTTAAGGGTAGAGGTTTTGGTATTTTGAGGAGGATGAGAACTTTTAGACATGGGGGAGAACATTGGGGAGATATTTGGGTAGAATTTAAAGAAGGCTTGGAGCTTGAGAGAAGTGGAGAGAAGACGGAGTGAAGGGGGGGATTTATAGTGGAGGAGAGGACGAATTTCATAATATTATAATCATTAATTGATTATTTGATCCCAAGACAAGGAATAGTAAGTATTACATTACCATGAATAATTATTTAATCATGTTATACTGAACCCAGGGGGCTTAAATCAGTAGAACATCATCGATGACTCAATTAATCCATTATTTAGCATTTATTGTGAATTATCAGATTCTACTATTCATCAAAAATTCATGTATTTCAGAAAAAACCCAAAAAATCACCCTAACCATTTTTCGACATGTAGAATCAAAACATTCATTCCATTTTTCAAAAATAACTTTCTAAATATGATTATTTTAATATATAATTAAAATAATAACTTATTATCAAAACTAGTTTTTAAACATTCATTAACTCATTCTAAACTATAGGTATATCATACTTCCTACATGAATATTATTTTTATACCACCATAGGTGAGGTTAATATTCATTAGGGTATATCACTATTCATAAGAGTATGTTACTATTCATTATGGTGGGTTACTATTCACCAAAAATTATTTTTGTTTTATTAGACTCAAAAAAACATCTTGAACAAAACCGTGTATGTCAGATTTTCAAAATTCCAAACACAGAAGTGACAAACTTATGTTTAAAGGTCACTTATCACATAGTAGTTCATTATTAGGTGATTTTATGGCATATTTATAGGAAGAAATTTCCATTGAAAACATTGGGTCGTTACATTCTTCTCCCCTTAAGAAATTTCACCCTTGAAATTTAATTTTACATTCTATTACAAAAAAAAGATGTGGGTACATTTCCTTCATTGCTTCCTCCAGTTCCAATGTTGCTTCCTCAAACTCATGGTTCCTCCACATCACTTTGAAAATATGGGTTGTCTTGTTGCGTAGAACCTTATCTCTCCGATCTAGAATCTTTACTGGCTACTCCTCATATGATATACCATCTTTTAGCTGCACCACCTCTGAGTTTAGTACATGTGAGGGATCATGTATGTACTTATTCAACAGTGATACATTGAAAACATCATTAACTCAAGACATATTTGGTGGAAGTTCAAGACGATAGGCCACGAGTCCTATACATTCAAGGATCTAAAGGGGGCCAATATACCTTGGGCTTAGCTTCCCTTTCTTCCCAAATCGCATGACTCTCTTCCATGGAGATATTCTAAGGAAGACTTTATATCCAACTTCAAACTCCAAGTCGCTTTGACGGTTGTCAGCGTAGCTCTTTTACTAACTTTGAGTAGCTTTGATGTGTTTCTGGATGACATGAACCTTCTATGTCATCTCTTGAACGAGATCGGGTCCAAGTAGCTTTCTTTCTCCAACTTCATCCCAACAGGTTGGAGTTCTACATCGCTTTCCATATAGATCTTCATGTGAAGCCATCTGAATACTTGAGTGGAAGCTATTGTTGTATGATCACTCAACCAATGGGAGATGCTGATCCCAAACACCATTGAAATCAAGAGATCAGGCTCTTAGCATATCTTCAATCGTCTGAATAGTTCATTCAGACTAGCCATCAGTTTGGGGGTGATATGTCATGCTGAAATTTAATTCAGTACTCAAATAATGTTGAATGATCCTATAGAATTTAGATGTGAACCTTGGATCACGGTCAGAGACAATTGAGAGTGGAACACCGTGCGGTCTCACCACTTCCTTCACATATATCTTTGCTAGTTTTTCAAGTGAGATATCTTCCCGAATGGCGAAGAAATGGGATGTCTTGGTGTGTCGTTCAACCACAACCCATATCACATTATTTCCCTTCTATGTCTTTGGGAGACCCGTGACAAAGTCCATAGTATCATTTTCTCATTTCCACATGGGTATAGGCAATGGTTGCATCATACCATTGAACTTTTTTCGCTCCGCTTTAACACTCTAACATACCAAGCACCTTGATATATATTCTGCAATCTACTTCTTCATGTCATCCAACCAGAAGTGTTCTTGGAGATCATGGTACATTTTGGTACTCCTAGGATGGATAGAAAAGGCCGAGCTATGTGCATCATTCAACAGCTCGTTCATTATCTCTATATCAGAAGGTACACATAATTGTGTCCCAATTCTTACAAATCCTTCTCCATCAATTTTGAAATTATATGATTTCCAATTTTTAACAGCTTCCACCCTTTTTTAAATTACCACATCCTTTCTTTGAGCAACCTTTATTTTCTACAAGAGGGATGGTTGAGCAATCATTTGAGAAAGGATTGATGATGTCCCTCCCTTAATGATTCCCATGTCCATCCTTTAAAAATCCAAGAAGATCGGATCCTTTTCAATTCTCATCATTGATAAACATGCAAGATCATTTCTACTTAGAGCATCCACCACCTTGTTTTCCTTACCGAGATGGTAGTGGATTGAGCAGTCATAATCCTTGATGAGCTCTATCCATCTTCGCTGGCGCATATTAAGCTCTTTCTGTGTGAATATATATTTGAGACTCTTTTGGTCAGTATATATCTCACATTTTTCCCCATAGAGATAATACCGCCAAATTTTCAACGAAAAGATCACAGCCGCCAACTCCAGATCATGTGTGGGATAGTTTTTCTCAGGGATTTTCAGCTCCCTTGAGGCAAAAGATATAAAATTATCATTTTTCATTAGCACATAACATAATACTTTCTTAGATGCATCACTTTACACCATAAAGTGTTCTCCACTTGAAGGGAGTGTGAGTACTGGCGCAGTGATAAGCCTCTTTTTAAAATCCTTGAAACAGTCTTCAAATTCCTGTGTCCAGATGAACTTCACTCCCTTCTGGGTCATCTTTGTCGTTGGGTTTGAAAATCGTGAAAAGTTTTTCACAAATCGTCGAAAATACCTAGCTGGACCTAAAAAGCTGCAGATCTCCGTTACAGAAGTTGGCCTCGGCCACTCGTCAATTGCCTTCGTCTTGGAAGGTTCCACAAATATCCCTTTCCTGGTGATAACATTCCCCATGAATGATACTTCCCCCATACAGAACTCACATTTAATGTACCTTTCATACAAATTTCCCCTTCACAAAGTCTTTAACACAGTGTCCAAATGCTCCTCATGTTCCTCCTTGCTCTTGGAGTATATCAGAAAATCATTAATAAAGACCACCATAAATTTTTCGAGGTAATCTCTATAGACTCTATTCATTAAATCCATGAAAATTTCAAGAGAATTATTGAGTCTGAAGGCCATAACTATGAACTCATAGTGTACATACCTCGTTCGAAATGCAGTCTTGGGAATATCTTCCTTCCTCACCCTTAGTTAGTGATATCCAGACCGAAGGTCCACCTTAGAGAAATAAATGGCCCCATGAAGCTGATCGAACAAGTCATCTATCTGTGGAAGGGTATACTATTGAGCTCACGATAATCAATGAAGAGGCACATTTATCCATCCTTCTTCTTGATGAATAGGACTAGATCACCCCACGGTGAAGCACTCGGCCATATAAACCCCTTCTCCATATGCTCCTGTAACTGCTACATCAGCTCCTCTAGCTCTACGGTGGCCATTCTGTAAGGTTTCTTTGGGATTGGAAAATATCCAGGGATAAATTCAATTTAGAACTCAAACTCTCGGTTAGGAGGAAGAACAGAAAACTCTTTGGCAAATACATCTGTGTTATCCCTCTCGATGGGCATGTCTTCAAGAATGATTCTATCCTTTGTCCTAGTCATTTGAGCTAGATATTCTTTCTCACAATGAAGCAGTATCCAAACATGAGACGAATATTCTAAAGGAGGCTCATCTTCATCATTACACATGTAAGGAATCGGAGGATGCTTCAGGATGTAAAGAGTGATCTCTGTTTCCCGGCAGTTGATGTTGGCCTTGTACAAAGATAGCCAATCCATCACCAAGATAGTGTCGAACTCCACTAAAGGAAGTATGAAAAGATTTGATGGGAGGTTCAGTCCACAAACATTAACCGTGGAGGAGTAATAAACCATGGATGCAATAATTTCCCCATTAGTTGTTCTCACAGATAAATTTTCTTCCAAATTTTGAGGTTGTGTTGGAATAGTTCTACTAAACTCGCAAGATATGAAAGAATTTGTAGAACCAGAATCAAATAGTACGTTCGCTATTCTTGAATGAATAAAAATAATACCTTTGACCACATAGTTTTATGGCTCCACCTCAGTAGTAGTGATAACATAAGCCCTTCATTGTTTCCTTGAAGGATGTTGTTGATTGCCTCCGACAACCCTCAACTTAGGGCAATTGTTCGCATAATGCCCATGCTCCTGGTAGTTAAAACACTACACTGTATACAGGCTGAGTGTTGATCAGAACATTCCGTTCTTCTTCAACATTAGCGGTTTTTTTCATATCCCTTATGTAGTTTTTGGCCTGATGGCAAAACTTTCTGCATTTGAAGAAATTCCTAGTTCCCTTGAGACAGTCACCAAGATGCTTCTTCCCACAATTCTTACAAAGGGGAAAGTGGGGCTTCATTCCATCATGGGATTTGTTAGATGAACCACCCATGTTGTTCTCAATTTTCCGCTTCTTGTCACTAGGCCCATGAGACCACTGAGAGTCTCCAATATCCATTTCAACCTTGAGGGCATAGTGGAAAATCTCCTCATAGCTGTCGAAGTCTCGAATCGCAAACACTTTTCATAGACTCAACTTTAGTCCGCTAAAGAAGATATCCACCTTGCTTTCAATGTTCATGAAAAAGCTAGAGGCGTACCTTGAAAGCCTTTTAATGTTCTCTTCATATGCCCTGATGGACTCATATTCCTTCTGTTTGAGTTTAAGGAACTCACGTTCCATATTGAGACGGAGGGTTTGAGGAAAATATTTGTTGAAAAACATCCTCTTGAATTCCTCCCAATCTATGGAATCAATTTCCTCTTGGGACATTGTATTCTTGAGCAGTGTCCACCACTGATCAACTTCCCCATGAAAACGATAGACTTCCAGTACAACTTTCTCTTTTTTCAAGCACTTGGGGACAAATAAAATCTTTTCAATGGATTTAATCCATTGTTCTATGAGGAGGGGATCAGAAGACCCGCTAAACATGGGAAGCCTTTGCCGCATGAAGGATTCTATGACAACATGCTCTTTCCTTGGAGGAGGGGGACATTTCACTGGATTCAAGTTATTATTCATAACTCGATCTAACTGAGCAAGTACTACCATGATGTTTTGAGCACCCGCTTCTATCACATCGGGCATGTCATTCGGGAAATCATTAAATTGCCTATCACATTGGTTGTTGGAATGTGTTCTTCTATTTCCAGCCATTAACTAAGAAAAAGAACATATAATTAGAGGTCTTGAATACTTAGATGTTGACCATAAAAAGGAAACTTTAAACATTAAAGGATGAACTCATAAAGAAGAAGTACACCCTAACTTGTGATTCTTTAGGTTTATATCTGGGTTATCCTTGATCTATTTATTAACTTATATTCTTATGGGATATTTTTTTGTCCCTTAATAATGGTTTGTACTAAGATCATGAATCTACTGAAGAATATACCCTGGGAGTGTCAGAACCTATAGTGCGGAAAGGCTTATTGTCGTGCACCTGTTCCCATTCGAGTTTAGCTCAAAGCGGTGTTTTCGGGTTTTACCCCTAGATACATCTGTGCTAGAGCCGCCTCTACCTACTCGTATCTAGACATGGATGTATTTTCTTGATAAACCACTTACTCTATACTCACCAAAATTTAGGAATGTTTTCTTATACTTATTATCATCCTTAAGGCTCTCGCTAAGGTTCTCTATTCATATTCTCCAAAAATAACTAGACCATCCTCTGATAACAACTATAGTAACCTGAGCCTTTTACATATTACATTGAATTATGTTAAGCATAATCAATCATCAGAGTACAAGCCAAGGATCGTTAAGTCTAGTGTCTTGGAAGATGAGGTACATATAACATAAAACCTGGGGCTAAAAAACACTTCTTTATTTAATCTCCATAATAAGCTCCTAAATTCCTTTGACCCCTTACATCAGGGTACCCTGGGGAACACATGAACAAAGGGATGAGCTAAAAATGCCCAGTAAGGGAATGAACATAAGGATACATATCAAGAACATGAGCTAAGAGGCTTTTCAGAATGATATCCAAAGCATGAAACTTATGAAATCATTTAATATAGTCATGGGATCATATAAACATGGAATCATATAAATGTGTCAGAATCATAAATCATATCTTTAGTACAGGTCAAAGCTAACCACCAATCCCGTTTCATATCGCATCTCATGAGACTTATCCTTACCCAATGCATTGGTGTGCTATCTGGGCACTCCCATCTCAAAATTTTTAGGTATATTATTTCCACATAAATAATCTTTCCACATAAGCAATCATACATAATCAACCATACACCAACATAAGGGTACCCATGGAATGAATTGGGTATCACAATCATGACATAAAACATATCCAATGGGCCTATCACGAAAGTGTAAAAGAAAGGAAAGGATTAGAACATACAAGGACATTCATAGGGTAAAATAGGCATATAACATGGTAAGTGGTGTCAAATATACATGACATCATATTATAAATGTATTTTAGAAACATTAGAATTAAAAAAAATGTGCCGTTTTAAGGAAAATACTATAGAGATTTTAAAATAGAAAAGAAGACATAATTTTACATAAATCCAGAAGTTAACCAAGAATGTTTTCATAAAAGTAATTATTTTATAAATACAATGGTGTCTTAAAACAAAGGATAGAGTGAACAACAAATTTCGGTTAAAATTCGGGAAGTCCCTTTAAAACAGGTTTGCTTATCGGAAAGTTCTATGGAGGGAATCATTCAAAAACATGTATATCCATGAATGATTGATACGAAAGGGTATTGATATAAGAAACTTTTAAAACATAACAGAATTCATAATATTCACATGAATAGATAAGATATCACCATTTAGAATGAAATATAAGGCAACCTGAAAGAACAAAGGTTGTTCTGGTAGAATTCATTAAGATTTTATCAGCATGGTGTCGGGTGTAACCAAGTGTGATTGATGAGAGAGAAAGGGGGTTTCTCATCACTTATAAATTAAGGGGGCAGTATGGGGGAGGTGCGTAAACATAACCCATCACATGTTATTACCCAAAGATTCATAGCATAGAGAACAATCTTGATTAAGAGTGAAAAGTAGAGGATCCCTTACCTCAAATCTGGTGGTGTTATCCACTTGTTATTAATGACCTGAATAAAAAAATTAGTCTTATTAATTAATAATTCCAGAACCTATTCTATATGTAATTTATTTATTATAACCCTTTTTAGTTCATTCAAAGCGTTTTTGATTAGTTATAATGTTCAACATCATTATTCGAGCTCATTTGTTTATGTGGCTTAAAAAGATTGGTTCACTTATATTCAAGTTTGGATTATATGGAAGATGAAAGTGGGTGTCTAGAATTGAAGATACATTCTATAGTTCATAACCAGTAGAATACATGGTTTTAATTTTATTTAGGTTATATTTAGTGATGTTGAATTATTACATATATAACCTTAGTGATAACCATTTTTGTTATTCGGTGAGTTTGATAACAAATAATGTGTTTTGATTTATAACATAATTACATTTGTACCAAAGGATTACAGAACCAAAAATAGGACATATTACATATATAATAATCTATTTCAACCATAACACAAATGATTTCATGACCATAATTAAAGATAATAATAGAAATTGATAAACCATTTTCATTGAATGTGCTAAATTAGAAATACTAAAAATAAACCTTTTATCAGTGCTAAAAATGGCCTTTAACAGTGCTAGAAAAGCGCTGTTAAAGCCGTAGAAGATAAAGGGGGGGCGGTCGCCTTTATCAGCACTCAAAAAAGCACTGATAAAGACCCCTTTTATCAGCGCTCAAAAAAAGCACCGATAAAAGGGGTCCTTTATCATCGCTTCCTATATCAGCGCTTTCATTTTAGCGCTGATAAAGGACCCTTCTATCAGCGCTTTTAAAAAAGCACTGATACAAGTTTAATAAAATTACAAAAATTTAAAAATATTATAAAAAATTTAAAAAAACATGCCAATCCGGGGGGATTTTATAGCGCTTGAGCCCCCCTTTTAACAGTGCTTTCCACCCCCTCCAGTGCCCTGCACGCACCCCCTCCACCCTTTATCAGCGCCAGCCCCCCACATCCACCCCCTTGCATGCGCCTCTGCCTCCAGTAGGTTTTGCACTCGAGACCTCCGCCCTGCGCGCCTAAGCCCTTAACACTACTCTATTTTTATGTGTTTACAATTTCATGATATCTCTATTTATATATATAGTTATATTTATTTGTATAGTAATATATATTTATATGAATATATATATATAATTATATTAATATATATATAGTTATATTAATATATATATAGTTATATTAATATATATATATATATAGTTATATTAATATATATATTTTTATATTAATATATATATATAGTTATATTAATATATCTATAGTTATATTAATATATATATATCTTTATATATATATATATATATATTTAGTTATATTTATTCGTATAGTGATATATATTTATATTAATATATATATATATAGTTATATTAATATATATATATAGTTATATTAATATATATCTCTATTTATATATATATATAGTTATATTTATTCGTATAGTAATATATATTTATATTAATATATATATATAGTTATATGAATATATATATTTATAGTGATATTAATATATATATTTACAGTGATATTAATATATATATTTATAGTAATATTAATATATATGTAGTTATATTAATATATATATATATATCTAGATAAATATATATATATAGTTAAATTAATATATAGGTATATAAATATTCATATATTTGTATTTTAAATAAAATGGATATTAGTTATTATTTAGATAAAGATAATATATTTTATATGTATAGATATTTTATTATTTATATTTATAATTAATTATTATCTGTGAATGTATAAAAAATATGTATATATTGTAATATATTTGATTATAAATAGCACTGAATAATAAAAAACGATAAAATATCAAAGACATAATATCAATATGAATGAAATACCTTGGAATAAATTCTTTCCCCACCAAAAAATTCCAATAATACCCCCTTAAATGAGGCTGCAAATCCACAAAATGTTAAAAAATCCGGGTACCCCGACTAAAAACATAGTTTTGGAGGCATTTTGGGCCCTTTTTGGCCTCTAAAAATGTGAAAGAGGATTTGCCTCAGTCACGGGCGCGTAGATCTCATCGCAGGCTTTGATTTTATATGATATAGAGCTCAAACGGACACCCGAATCAAAAGTTATGGTCGTTTGATGTTTCAGTTCCATTTTCAACTTATTTTAGGTATTTTATTAATTGTTTTTATTTTTTGTGGCTACAAATTTTTATTAAATGATTTTTTATCGATAATAATTAGCAAATTATTAATTAAAAAAATATTTTTAATTTTTTAAGAATCCATTTTCACTAAATATCTTATATATTAAGTATATTAAGTGTAAATGTACATTTACACTTATCAGAAATATATTTAAAAATTATATATTATATTTATATCAATATAACTATATTTATATATTAATATATTAATATATTATTAATTTTTTTTGAAGTCAACCCTTTATCATCGCTTTTAAAAAAAGTGCTGATAAAGGCCCCCCCTTTATTAGCGCTACTAAACAAGCGATGATAAAGGGGGTCCCTTTATAAGCGCTAAAAAAACGCTGATAAAGGGGGGGGATTTATCAGCGCTAAAAAAAGCGCTGATAAAGGGGTACTTTTATCAGTTCTTTTTTTTCAGTGCAAGTAAAGGTAACATTTATCAGGACTTTTCTAAGCGCTGATAATGGTACCCCCTTTATCAGTACTTTTTCATTTGCGCTGATAAAGGGGGGGCGCTGGGAAAAACTGTTTTTGTGGTAGTGTAGCACATCTCAAACGGTACTTTCAATTATTTCATATAAAAGGGTGCAGAATGGGGAGAAGATAATGAAATATACTACTAGAATGAAGACATTCCAGTACATGTATGTTACTAGATTTTTCATACTATTGTGGTGAAGGGAGGTGAGGAAAGAAATAAAAATGAAAAGAATATAAATGAAAAGAAGAAATTTTGGAAGAGGAGTTTACCTCTTGAGACTTCCTACTTTGAGAACCTCTTAAGGGGATAGGTTTTGGTATTTTGAGAAGGTTGAGAGCTTTTGGGCGTGGGGGAGGACCTTGGGGAGAGATTTTCACATAATTTAGAGAAGTCTTGGAGCTTGAGAGGAGTGGAGAGAAGAGGGAGTGAATGGAGGTTTTTATAGTGGATGAGAGGAGAGATCTAATAATATTATAATCATTAATTTATTATTTCATCCCAAGACAAGGAATGGTAAGTATTCCATGACCCAGAATAGTGATTTTATCATGTGATCCCGAACCATGAGGGCTTACATTAGTAGAAAATCATCAATGACTCAATTAATCCATTTTTTAGCAATTGTTGTGAATTATCGGATTCTACTATTCATCAAAAATTCAAGTTCTTCAGAAAAATCCCCAAAATTTACCCTAACAATTTTTCAACATGTTTAATCCAAAAATTAAGTTCATTTTTCAAAAAATATTCTAAATATCATTATTTTAATATTAAATTAAAATAATAACTTATTATCAAAACCAGTTTTAAAACATTCATTAAGTCATTCTAAACTATAGGTATATCGTACTTCCCACATGATTATTATTTGTATATCACCATATATGTGGTTACTATTCATTATGGTATATCACTATTCAAAAGGGTATGTTACTATTCATTAGTGTAGGTTACTATTCACCAAAAATTATTTTTGTTTTATTAGACTCTAAAAAACATCTTGAACACAACCGGGTATGTCAGGTTTTCAAAATTGCAAACACAGAAGTGACAAACTTATGTTTAAAGGTCACATATCACTTAGTAGTTCATTATTATATGATTTTATATCATATTTATAAGAAGGTAATTTCGATTAAAAACATTGGTTCGTTACAATCTAAAATCCCGCATGTACGTTTATTGAAAGTACTCGAACAAAACATCAGAAATTGATTCCGGGCACACCAGGTCTCACAATCAAGCGCCATCCGAAACTACGGACTCATAAAATTACCATGTATTTATGAAAAAAAATTCACGGATTTTCTGAGTCATTACATTCTCACAACCTCCGGGATTTACGTCCTCGTAAGCTACAACACACACTAAGGGAACAAATGGTGGTACTAAGCATGCATCTGAGCTTCCCACTCCAATGTGCTCTCCTGGAGGTTCCCATGCTGCCAGTGAACGCGTACCAGAGGAATTGACCATCCACGTAGGACCCGCTACAATCGATCCTCAATCTCCACTAGAACCTCCATGAATTTCGCTCCGTCATCGATGTCCATCTCCCCATGGTCGATGATGTGGGATGGGTCGTGAACGTATCTTCTCAGCTGAAATACGTGGAAGATGTCATGCACTAGGTGCAACTGAGGTGGAAGAGCCAAGCACTAAGCTACCTTGCCTACCCTACTGAGGGCATGAAAAGTTCTAATGAATCATGGATATAACTTGCCGCCTCGGCCAAATATTCATAGACCTCGTCGAGGTGAGACTCGTAGAAAGAGGTGGTCGCCATCCTCGAACTCCAGCGGTCTCTGTCTCCTATCAGCATAGGACTTCATCCAACTCTGTGCAGTCTTCATCCACTCCTGGATGATCTGTACCTTCTCCATCATAGCCTAAACCATCTCTAGTTCTACAAGTGAGGACTCCCCCGGGTCAGTCCAGCATAGAGGCGATCTGCAAGATCGGACATACAGTTCCTCGTAAGGTTCCATCCCAATGGTGATGGGGTAGCTGTTGTTATATGCAAACTCCAACAAGGTTAAGTGATCCTCCCGGCTGCGATTGAAGTCAAGGAAGCATGCATGAAGCATGTCCTTGAGAGTCTAAATGGTCCTCTCAGCCTGACCATCTGTTTGAGGATGGAAGGCGGTGCTCAAGAAAAGCTACATCCTAAAAGCATCTTGAAACCCCTTCCATAGACGGGAAGTGAAACGATCATCTCGATTGGAGACAATCGTCGATGGAACACCATGAAGTCGTACAATCTTCCGTATATAGAGGCGTCTTGGGATCACTACTGATCCTTTCTCTCTAATAGGTAAGAAGTGGGCTGACTTGGTGAGTCGGTCTACAATCACCCAAATAGAGTAATGTCCTCTGGATGTATGTGGAAGTCCCATCACAAAATCAATGGATATCCCATCTCACTTCCACTATGTGACATATAAGGGCTGAACCAAGCCTGCTGGAACATGGTGCTCCACCGTCACTGGCTGACAAGTGAGGTATTGAGTGAAAAACTTTGCCTCTGCCTTCTTCATGCCTAGCCACCGGTGCTATCGTCAGAGGTCCTGATACATCTTCACCACTCACGGATGAACTAATAAAGGAGATGTGTGTAACTCCTTCAACACATCCCCCTGAAGTGCAACTTGTACCATGGTACATCCTCTGAAGAGAATGGCATGCTTCCCACCTTCAGAATATCCATCTAGTGCCTACCCTGTGGATATCAGAGCACGTCGCGTCTCACAGTCAACGTCCCCATGTTGTGCCTCTCTAACTCGCTGAAGAAGTGGAGGAGTGACTGTGAGATTCTGCAGAAAGGCTGCTCCATCTCTATCCACATAGGATATCTGCAATGTGGACAACTTCTCTATGGCATATCCTAACATCTGAATGCCAGATCTCTTGTTGAGGGCATCAGCTACAATGTTCCCCTTCCCAGGAGTATAGACTGTCTCAAATTCATCGTCTGGGAGGAACTCGAGCCATCTTCATTGTCTCAGGTTCAGGTCCTTCTATGAGAAAATGTATCTAATATTCTGGTGGTCAGAGTAGACTATAAAACGCTCGCCCATCCGATAGTTCTACCACATCTTCAAGACTAAGACCACTTCTGCTAACTCCAGGTCATGGGTAGCGTAGTTCTGCTCGTGTTATCTCAACTACCGAGATCCATATGTGATTACTACTCAATCCTACATCAGGACACCCCAAATGCCGATCCCTGATGCATCACACTATAATACATATCATACTTCGTCCTCTAGAAGCCTCAAGATGGGAACACTAGTCAAAATCTTCCTTAGCTCATGAAAGCTTTGTTGGTATCTATCTGACCACATGAAGGATTTCCCATTCTTCATCAATGCTGAAAGTGGTGCTGGAACTATGGAGAAAACTAGCACAAATCATTGATAATACCCAGAAAGTCCCAGAAAACTCCTTACCTCCATCACACTCCTAGGTGGATCCCAAGCAGGTACTGCCTCAATAATAGCTGGATCCATTGAAACTCCAGCCTCTGAGATGATGTGTCCCAAGAAGTGAACCTCTCGAATCCAAAACTGGTACTTAGAGATCTTACCATAAAGATGGTGCTCTCGGAGTGCATCCAGTACTACCCGTAAATGGTAGGAGTGCTCCTCCTCAGCAGTTGATTAAATTAGTATGTCGCCGATGAAGACTCTGACAAAACGATCGAGGTAAGGCAGGAAGATCATGTGCATGAGACTCATGAACACAACTGGAGTGTTGTTTTCTCCGAAGGTCATAACCATGAACTCGTAGAGGCCATACCGACTCCTGAAGGCCGTCTTCTGCACATCCTTGTCTTGAACTCTAGGCTGGTGATAGCCTGACCTAAGGTCTATCTTCGAGAACCATCGTGCTCCCTTGAGCTGATCAAAGAGGTTCTCAATCCTCAGGAGTGGGTACTTGTTCTTCAAGGTCACTTGATTCAGGTAATGGTAGTCAACATAATGTCACAAGGTCCCATCCACCTTCTTGGTGAACAAAATCAGAGATGCCTAGGTTGAAACACTGGGTCATATAAATCCCTTCCCCTTCAAGTCCTCCAGCTATACCTACCACTCATGAAGCTCGGCAGTAGCCATCCGATATGTTGGAGTCGATATCGGTGTCGTCCCGGGGTACAGGTCAATGTAGAAGTCTACCTCTCTGCGAGGATGTAGTCCTAGAATGTCTTCAGGGAAAACATTAGCGTACTGATCCACCATAATAGGAAAACTCAGACTCCAAACATCAACCGCTCAGAGGATGAGACTTTTCAACTGATGTGTGATCGAATGTCCTCTCCTCTGTGTAAGTCCATCCTGCGCTGCAAAGGATCCCTTCTTGCCGGTGAAGGTGAACCTGGTCTCATCCGTGCAGATACACCACAATTTTCAACTAATAAAGTCAATCTGAGCATGAACTGTGGATAACATTTCCATACCCAAGATGACGTTGTAAGGCCTCAACGCCGCTATGAGGAGATCCCAGCCAAATCTCTCACCTCCTAGTGTAATCTCACACTGCTGGCACCAGTGCGTAATCGTCTAGTTTGCTCTCGTAGGAGTCTCTAGTCATAAGGATCAATTCAATGGCTCCATCGAAATATCTGAGCTCCGAAAAAGGGTAGTGGAAATAAATGAATGACTTTCACCTATGTCTATAAGTACTGTAGAAAGGGTGGAGTAGACACAAATTGTACCTCAAATCATCTCAAGTGCACCGTGTTCGTAGGCCTCGACTGCCTGGAGCTGAGCCCACCTTTGTCCGCCAGCTCCCTATGGTCGGGGTGGTCCTCCTGGTGGTGGTGGTGGTAGAGCCTCGAAACATCATCAACCACCCATTTCTCGACCAGCTCCTCTGTCACGTCCGCCTGCTCCCGAAGGACCACCACGGTCGAACCTCATCTTCTGCCTTGGAGGTCCCTCTACTATCTTCTGCTCATATGAATGGCGGGTTGGGCAGTCACGAACCATGTGACCCTACTCGTCGCATGCATAGCATTGCATGCTCCTCGTATAACTAACTTTGTCACTTGTTCCTCACAAAAACGAACCTATATCCTGGGGTCACCCACCTGATGGTCTGGCCTGCTTGGACTTCTGCGACATCTGTCTACTACCAGTGGAATAATACTCTGCTACGTGTCGCCATGTGATGGATCTCACTACTAGTGACTGCTTAGTGAGAAAACACTCAACTATAAGGGCTCTCTCCAGCACCCCGGTCTGCGTCGGGGTGCTGAGGGGGACCATCGAAGCCCTGATCTCATGTCTGAGTCCCTACTCGAAGGTCTGGGCCCTAAAGAATGGGTCTCGTACCCTATCCGTGGAGTAGCATGAGAGGTCGGTGAATCTCATTGAGTGATGAGCTACTGTCATGCTACCATTCTGCTGATGAAGAAACTCCTGAATCAGCACCGCATGAAGGGTGGCTGGAACGAACTCAAAGCCGAAGAGACTCTAGAAGTCTGTCTAGAGTAATGATGCTTCGTCATGCACCTAGAGCATCAGGCTCCAAAATCTTCCTGATGCTTCATGCAGGAGACTCCTGACAAGTATCACCATGAGGTTAGCTAGTGTCCCTACCAATCTGAAAACTCTCACGATAGCCTCCAGCCAATCCTCAGCTGCCTATGGGTCTGTCTCTCCCTGGAACCTGGGTGGACTCTGGAGCTGGAACTCGTGCAATGCAATCAGATGGCATGCACTCTTTGATTCTAGAGCTAGTGGTATCGGTGGACCAGTGGGTAGTGGCACCGCTAGTACCTCCGCTATGATGGGGCCCTGCACTGAGGCCTCATCGCTTGGTGGGCTACCATCTCGTACGTAACTCGGAACCCTAGCTGGCTACCTTCGTGGGGCCATCCTAAAAAGAAACATGTGCACCACAGTTAAAATAGTATACTTTGTGAGCTGACATAATGTAATCACAAATAAAACTTTTTCAAATGAAACACACACACAATTAGTGTTTTCATGCACTGAGTCAAAAATTAGAAGTCAGAGTCCTAGTGAATGGATATGTCGGCCGCCACACAAACACCGGTTTCCCTAAACTGATAACGACACCCAAAACACTTAACAAAATTTCCATTAAAAGAATCAGAGTCCAAGTTCTGTGCTAGAACTGACTCCTTTGATACCAATTTGTCACGACCCATCCTTGGGGCTCGTGCCATGACTACCCCAAGCCTGTCGTCAATAGGCCAGGGGCTCGCGACTAGCCCCAAAGGAGAATGCCTAATAAAAAGGGAAGGCATTTCCTTTTAACCTGTAACTCACATAGTCTAAACACAAGAGGTCGAAGAAAAAAGTACAAAAATAGAAAAGGAAGGTGTGTTGAAAGTATGTAGGACAACATACAAACCCAACGAAACAACAAGTACAAGTACAAGTAAAAAACGTAAGCAGCTCCTAGATCTTCCACCAGGGGATACTACCTTAAGGGTAGGTATAATACTCGAACAACACGTCCCTATGATACATCATGTCTAGTCCATATCCAAGTAGCCTCCCGTCCGTCACCCTCAGCCTCGATCACTGTTGTCCATCATCTGCACAGAACACAACAAGGTGCGGGCGAGGCCCGTGCAGGGGTGAGTATAACAATACTCAGTAGGGGACCCCGAGACCCCTGACGGTAACCTAGAGTCCACTAAGGATAAAACACAGAAGAAAGATACAATCACGATGTATCAACCAACCCTACATAGGTATATTCCCTTACATATACCTAAGTTACCAATCACAGTCCAACTCCAACTCTTGAGGGCAAGCATAAACCGTTCCACAAAGGAAGTAAATTCAATCACCACGATGATAATGGTTGAAAGACATAAATTAGATCACATAGGTATACATATTTTGTAGAGTCATAGAGATGGTTATATGTAGTCACTGATTCATCTATGATATTGGACCCACACAGGATTCAGGACTAGCTAAGCTGTCAGATCCAGATAGGATCCAAGATCAGCTAATCTATCAGACCCAAATAGGATATAGGAACAGAAGATAGAACTGTCATTCCGATGGAGGATTCCGGTATAGAATCTATCACTGTCGAACCCACGGAGGATTCCAGTACAGTAGTCGTCACTATTGGACCCACATAGGATCCTGGTACAATATCGTCGCTATCGAACCCACGGAGGATCCTGTCATCTCAGTCGCAGCCTGTCCTAGGGTTCCCGCACATTGCACGCTCGATTCCGGGAGGTTCCGCTCCTTGAGCCAAGTGTCGATACATCAACTATTATGAAGTCATAATTTGATGTATCCCGTAGTTTCGCCTCATCATAAGGATCCCAATGCGACAGACAGAGTGTCAATCGGTCGCCCAGTCTGTGAGTTATTGGTATTTTCATTCCAGGGGTCCGGTTGGTTTTTAGGCTCAAACCAACCTGATTGTACCCCAACTGTGGCCAAACATAAACTGGAGTATGTCAAAAGAATTTTCTCACTCCAAGAATTCCATCACTGTAGACGGTTCGTCGTTCGGACACCCGTAACCCAAGATGTAGGCTAAAAGGTGTAAATATTCGTAGCGGGTCCGGGTCCGGTCTGACCCAGTCAGACTGACCTAGCCTGACCCGATCCAAATAGAGGACTGACCCGGTCCACGGTTGAGGCCAGACCGGAGTGGTAGGCCCGACCCGAAGGTGCGGCCTGGCCCAAAGGCACGGATCGGCCCGCAGGTGCGGCCCAGCCCATGGCGCGGCCCAGCCCATGGCGGCCCGGCAGAGAGGCGTCCCTGCCGAGGGGTGGCCCGGGCGGGGCGGTCCAGCCGAGGAGCAGCCCGACCGAGGGGCGGCCCGGCCGTGGTGTCCTGGCCATGGGGTGGCCTAGCTGTTGGGCGGCCCGAACATGGCGGCCTGGGCGAGGGGCGGCCCGACCGAGGGGCGGCCCCGCCATGTGGCGGCCCGGGTGAGGCATCCCAGTTGAGGGGCGGCCCATCCCTGGGTATTCCTTTTCGTGATGGCGTCGTGACTCTCCCATCCGCTGCGGCCCCGCATGGCTGCCGCCCCCTTCCTCCAGTGCGGTGCGGCGACATAGTGCCCTTCTGACTCTGCCTCCATCATCAACCAAACAAGATCAACAGAGGGTTGTTGGGACGTGTTTGTTTAGACCGTGCCCTCCTCATTAGGTGATAAAAAAATGCCATCATCGAACAAAAATTGATGATGAGGAATGAGGTAATAACTCATACATTTAAATAATCAAATCACATTACCTTGTAATCAGTGTTCGCTCGGCAAAGTCACAGGAAGACGGCGTCATTCCGTTGACGTCGAGAGGCGATGATGTCGTCGTTGGTAATGTTCTTTGCGGGTGGCGTCTTCCCTTTAATGCCCCGGTTGAAATGGAGGAAGACTTCCAAGGAAGAAGTCGATGAACGAAGGATTTCACCGGTGTTCTTCATGTTCTTATTTGGAAGGAAGAGGCGTTCTTCGCAGGTGATGGTTCTTCGGTGGAGTGGTTAATTCTCAAAGGATTCTCCCAAGATTCCACCAAAGAAAAACAAAGCCAAAATAATAGAGGAAGTTCTCTATTATTTTTATGGCACAACGAAAAAAGATTTGTCCTCAATTAAATGTGACAACTCAATTAATATAATGTGGAAGAATGGATTCAAAATTCAATCAAGGGAGTTCGAGAGTTTCAATTAATGAATAGGGGTGTCAAATTAAAAATGGAGAGATAATGGGGGTTAATGGGGGGGGTTTGAAGCTCATGTGGGCCCAACTACATAATATCCTCCCAGGGGAGGTTATGCGTGGGTGGGCCCCACCTCCAACCTCTACTTGGAGTATTAAACCACCACTCAAATAAATATATTCCACACATATTTTTATTTAATTTATTTAGAAACCCCCAAAAAATAAACTTCTAATCTTGATAAAAACGCAACTGCAGTAAAGGTATTCTTAAGTGATTACTGGCGCTGCGAGTTCAACGGTGCCCTCAGATTTAAATTCTGACCACCGGTTCCAATGATATAAAATTCCTCACGTACGTTTACTAAATGTACCAAAACAAAACTTCAGAAACTGATTTCGGGCACACTGGGCCTCAGAATCGAGCGCCGTCAAAAACTGCTGACTCGTAAAATTCCCATTTATTTAAGAAAAAAAATCACAGAATTTCTAGGTCTTTAAAAAATTTATAAGGAAAAGTAATTTTTTTAATCATCCTTTATGTATGGATAGGGTTTTAAAATATCTTTGATACCATGTAAAAAATTGAATTTATTGAATCAATGGTAGTTAATTTATAACCACAAATTACCATTTACCCTCTTAATGAATTGTTGTGGATCCCCCAAAGGTGACACAAAGTTATAGATAAAACCATTATATTTTCCTTCACTTTTCCCCCTAAACATTTATAATGATCTCCATTGTGACTATAATTACCCTTGAGTTTTTGAGAATGAGGAAAATCACAATGTTGTCGTCTACTAGAATTATCTCCTATCTGTTACATGAACTTGTCAATTTAAACATCATTTAAAAATGGGGAGGGTAGTGAAATAACTTTGATACCATGTAAATACAGAACTCATATATTCTATACCTCCATGTCAGGTCTCAATTTATTATTTATAGATAAATAAATAAAGGTACAAGTAAGTCCACTGACCTAATCAATCCTTTAAATGTTGAATCATATATTAAATATCCAAATACCCTAATTAATTTATCAAAAAAGATGACAATACATTAGTAAAAGTTTTTTTTATTAAAACTATATACTATTTAGTCCAACCCAGTCAATAATAATGTCACCTACATAATCAAACAAATATTCAGTCGCAAAATATCATTAAACATCAAATGTCAGTAATATCAGTCAAAAATGAAATGGATCAATCCGTCCCTCATAACTATCACTATCATCACTGTCATCATCAACCTCATCCTCATCATAATCCTCATCCCTATCATCATCCCATCATTATACCTACCATCATAGTAGGCCTCATTCTCTCCCTCGTCCCCCACCTTGACCTCATCCTCAGTCTCTGACTCAGAAACATCCTAGTCTTTAGCCACTTCCTCGCCATCATCCTCACCATCATAATCACCAGGAAAGACATTATCTCTACCACTAGTAGGACTACCTAATTATTTAAAATATAGTGAATTTATTGATGAAATATATTCATCACAAGCCGTGTAGGTATCTAGTGGATGTTATGGACAAAAAATTTTCATTGGTTTCATAAATTTAGTGTTTTCCATTTTAACCCATTCTTCCACCCTTGTTACCTTTATTCGGCTCATTCTGCTTATTCCTTTGGCTTTCCCAACTCGGTGGAACTAAAACTAGAACATGAAGGAAACAATACCTCATCAAAAATATACACTTCCAAGGGAATTATCGTACTCTACCATGGTTCTAATATCACAAAACCTAATGTAAATGATCATTTCACCCAAAATTGATAGGTTCTTGGATATCAAGGACCTCCAAAGTATCATGTTATCAACGTAAATATTTTATTTAGTTCCTAAATAGAAAATAAAATTTTAAATCTACAAATTCAAACTTACAATCTTCTGTTGTGTTGATTCATTAACCACACATTCATCTTTTTTAATTTCTACTCATGAAAAATAATATTTCTTAAGGCACATATCCTTCAATTTTCAATACCTCCATCCACAATGAGATTAATTATAGAAAAGAATAATTTAAAATAGGTTACCAATTATTAATTTCATACCAAAATTACATCAAAATAGTATAAATCAAAAGAATTATAGAGGAAACAAAAAAAGTGAAAGTGCTAAAGAAAAATTGTAAAAAATTGTTGTACTTGCTTCCTCTCATGATCTGACATCACTGAAATCCCCAATTTGTGGAGGTATTTTTTTGAGTCAATGTTTGTATTATTATTTTTGGATGATTACTAAAAAAAATTCAATAATTCAAAACATCATTTTAATGAAAAACATGAAAATTTTCATTTACAGTCCTCAAATGTGATTAATAACTTAAACTTGGTAGTCTTCCAATGAGTAATGATTTTCCGGTACTGTTCTATCGAATAATCATCAAAGACTGGTACTGCCTCTAAATTTTTTCCAATTATAGAATGCTAACCAATATAAAAAGTTTGCTTATATGGTCTCCAAGGGTCACCTACTTGCACTAGACGTGCTGATAATGCACATTCACAGTCCGGAAAATTAAAAAGAATCTGGCACAAAATTATTAATTCATATAAATAAAAAACTTATATCACAATAAATCCAACATTTTTCCCATATCTATGACTATGCATTATCCTTGACTTCATTTTTAATATATGACCATCAGAGCTAGCTGACTGGAATGTGGTTAGAGTTTTTGGAAAGTATCGCTAAAAATATGACATTAATACCCTATTTTTTGTGTTATTTGGTCATCATAGTTATAGTCCACCATCATTAATGTGTTGTAGTTCAACACTAGAATGTATTCCATCACCATCTACACCTATCAGTAGTTGTATCTCTAATAGTGGTAAAAAATATTATATCAATACATGTTATAATGATAATAAATTAGGATAAAACAAATTTAGTAGATCTCTAAAATATAACAATGATGGTCTGATGAATGGGCACCACTGGATCTGAAGGAACTAAAGGTACATAATCCTATTCAGGTGGTGTGGGTCCTAGTGTATACTCTATAGGAAAAGAATGTATCGGAGTAGGAGTCGAAGAAAGAATATAAAAAGATCAGAGAGAAAGAAGTATATGTAAAAAAAAATCATCATGGATGGCTGAAAAAATGCATGATATGGATGAGATATTGGAATCATCATCAGATATAGTATGAATGCAGGTGGAGGCTCTGATGTTAAGGTTGGTGAAAACATGGGAGGCCTAAATATCTCACGTGTCCCAAATGACATAGTAGAATAAGAATGTGTGGATGATGGTACACCAGTGGGAGGGGAAGGGTCTAATTGGGTACACCAACTGGAGCACCTAGCTCTTGTACCACCCCCTTTTAACAACAACCTGAGTACAGGGACCACTACGAGGCTTATCTTCAATTAACTATTGACAATTTGTGGATCATGATTAATAGTTTCAAAAAAAATTAATAACATTACATTATATGTTATTTATATATATATTTGAAATAAAATACTCACTATAAGCACTAATGGTGGAATTCCCATCTCAGTCATTCAGGGACTGTTCTCTATCAACCTTTTCTTCACTACTGCTCAATATTTTTCATTTCCTTCATATAAAAAAATATAAAAATAATTAGAAAAGGATAACTAATTTGTATCCTATAAAAAGTAATTAATTATTTGTCTTAAGTCATTTGGTTCATATTTTCGGTTAGGCAATTTAGATAATTTTTTTTTGTTAGGTCATTATTTTCATTTGATCTTATTTTTATATCATTAAGTTTAATTTATCCAATTCAATTCCTATTTTTTTATTATAATTTTATTTTTACATTTGAGTTTGTATTTTTAGGTTTTAATACAATACAATTAAATAATAGAAAATTAATCTCAAATAAAACTACATCCAATAAACATTGAAATTTATTATTAAGTTCAATTTATATACAAAATATTTGTAATATAATTTAAATCATTTTGAATAGTATCAACCGTAATAAGCCAATTTGAGCTAATCCAAAATAAATGAGAACACAAATGAATGATTCTATATATTTCACACCACAACTTTGAGTTCACTATAAACTCTAAAAATTGAGCTATTAGTGTCACCATTAGTAATAAATGGATTTGTGCCAATGGTTTTGGGGATGGTGTCAATCCCATCAACACTATCATCAAAAAAATTCTTGGAATTTCTTCAATAATGAAAAAATATATGTGTCGAATACGATCCTTGAAATAAAACACTTGTTTCATTATAGATGACAATACATATGGTTCATTCGTAGAAAGTGTGAATTTCAAGTAAACAACTAGAAATTCACAATCATCAATAAAGCTTACATTCCTCGTCATCGAATTAAAACACTAGAATTTCATCACAGTTACTCTACAGTGAGAGTAATAAATCATTATTTATTTAATGACTCCTTAATAAGCTACATTACCAAAATGTAGTCTATTATCGGATGCACTAACATAATAGTCTATTGTGGTAGTTATCCTAACACCATCATGATGTGTTTTCATTGTTTTTTATCATTCAATGATAATTAATTTTTAATCATTGATCACAATTGATTTACATTCCCGAACCATGATATTAGGTCCAAAAGGAAAAGCTCTTATTTCCTCAATGATATAATCGGTAGTTAAAATCAATACCTGAAATATAAATGAATATTACACATAAAAAATATTGATTTTATTTATTTATTACACCAATATTTAGACATTAAATTTCAATGAATCAGGAAACACATTACAATGAAAATTCCATCTCCTTCCAAATGAAAGAGAATGAGGATTTATATTTATCATTTCTTTATATTATAGGTATATTAAAATAGAAATTTTTTATAGATATGTAAAATTACAAGAGATGTGATAAGATATACATGCTCAATTTTCTTACATGATGTGGTCATCGTAAAAATAAAAGTTGAACAACGCCATGTGAAGTGACATCTCTTTCTCTTCAAGGCTTAATGTAGTCGATGTATATGATCCAGGAATCCCTCCTATTTTAGGAAGTGAAAGAAATGTTGGTTCAATTTTCATTTACTATTTATCTTCATTTTTCATTGTTTTATTCATTCACATAGTAAGATCAGACAAATACATTGAGCATACATCCATTCATTTTTGAGCCAAGAACTGTTCACGATAGAAACTTTTGGATGATTCCAATTTCAGACAGTAGATTTCAATGTGTAAATATTTCTCTCAGTTAGATACATCAATAAAAAATCTACTCATCCTCAGAGAAGTAATTCAGTTGAAAGATGGATAGTCGGATGTAGCATGCATGTGAAAAATGAAAGATAAAATATTTTCCCTAACTCACACAAAATTAATGGTGTCTTTGTCAACATTGTTTTCAAGAAATACCGAGAATCTTATTAGTAAAACGATCTCCAAATAAATGGCACAACTGAATAACTGAAACCCTTACATAATTTGACAACAGACATCATATTTCTCTTGGAACAACCTCAGGAAGAAGTACTTGATAATCAGGAGTCTTCAAAGATTTCAGCTTCAAATCTCATATGTTGACCCATTTTGATATATTTCATGAACCACCATCAAGAACATTAATAGTTTCTTATACTTCCAGAAATTGATTTTTTTTCTGTAGGTGTCTTCATATAAGAAGCACATAGAGCATGTTAGTTATTTTCACTGATACACAGTGGATGAAATTATATTTTGATCCCCCAATCCACCAAGTCAACCAAACATCATAAATAATATTTTTTCATTCCCTTCATAATTAGAGGAATTTATAGAAACATTTTATATATATTCTTTTCAATATTACTTATGTCTAATAAATTAAGTTTCAAATTGGTTAACCAATAAGGAAAGTCAATGACAACACTCATCTTCATCCAATTGTAACATGTATCATTGGAAGTATTCTTCCACTTCCAAGATTTAATTTGAACCTTCTGAAATGAAAAACTGAAATCCTTCCAATCATTAATAAAATTAGTTCTAGTAATATGCTATGTTGGATCGTCAGTCTCCATGGTATTATCAAATATTCAATGATTATTTCTATATAGATTGTCCATTAGAATAAATCCTTGATGCCCCTTAAAGTCAAAACTAGGAGGATATTTCACTCTTTTGGATCATTTATTCTTTATTTAAATAATATATGATAGTTTTTACTTCATGATCCATCCAGACATCATTGCATAAACATGAAAAGCATTTATCGTCCATATAAGAACAACACACATATGAAATATGTATTTTGAACATGCCACATATGTCAACACAACCACATCCCAAATAAGTTTCAACTCTTTTTTAAAATGTTTCATGTATACGTCTATATCATTTCCTAGATTAGAATGGATAGATATGAATATAATCATAAAATTGAATGGTTTTTTCATACTCAACCATGGGGGACAGTTATAAATGTGTATGAAAACCTTCAATGTGTTGTGAAAAGTTAGAATCTTTCCAAAAAGATTACAACCATCACATGAAAGACCCATCCTCATATTACATATTTTATCTTCAAAATTAGGATATCGAGTATCAAATATCTTCCATGAAAATCCATCTGAAGGATGAAACGACTCTTCATTATTCTTGATTCTCTCTATATAATTCCACCACAATTTTATTGAAATTTTATAACATATAATAATATTATAGAGTATGAGGATCAATGGAAGGATCCGCATTACTTTCTTTGGAATACGGTATGGTGTCACATCATCTTTTAGCTTCCATATAAATGTTCCAAATCATATAAAATCATTTCACTATGCAATTTCCTCACAAAAAAAGCTGTAATCATTCTGACAAGCATGCATTTTGTTTTTTAAAAACACACGTCACTCAACCAACTTCAATTCCATATAGTGTTTTAAGGGAATATCTAGATCATATGGAATATTCCCTTTAAGAAGGTTGAATATAATCGAGGGAAGTTTTAAAATACTATAAAATTTTTCCAACGAAACAATTAGAGTGAAAATTTCATCTTATTCATTTTACAGCATTTCCGATACACTGGAGTTGTGGCCACATAATTCAATTTTTAACCCTGTCAACATCATCTTTTTCATTAGATTCATCATGTGTGCTCATATCAAAGTCATTTGGAATCAGCATCCATTCCTTCTCATGATGATGAATAAACAAAAACATGTCATATAAAAAATTCACCAATTATATCCTCTCATTTGGATCATCGTCATTTTGAGATTCTATTTTCACCCAATTATGATTCCACATATAGGAGTTTTTTTTAAAACCATATTTGGTTATATGGTAGCTAAATTCTTCATGGCTCAACCAAGGTCTTCCAACACAATTTTAAAATGGGAAGTGTATGTGACCACTATCTAAAGAATATATAAATGAAAAATCCAAAAAGTTCTCCAAACATTATTGAAAATATCATGAAATTAGATATATTTCATACATACAACTTCTATCCATTTTATAAAAAAATGTAATAAGTCATTTCATGAATGAAATTCAATGAGATTGAAGTTTAATAAAAAAATATATTCATGTAAATGAGAATTGTTCACATTATATGAAACCATAACTGACACAATACACTACATGAGATTCATAATGTTAATGAAAAAAATGATCTATATATAGGTTTTTTACGTAAACAAGAATTATTCAACTCAACTCCTTTTTTATCATTACTATATACTTTTTTGTAGTTAGGTTTACTATAATTCTGTTATATTTATTTTAGTTTAGTTTAATGCAATTTAGTGTTTTTCGAGAGTAATTATGTATAATTAGGTCAAACCAAGTCATTTTATTTTAATTTTTCTAGTTCGGTATAACCTAATATTTCATTAGTAGTATGGTTTGAGTAGTGTGATATTTTCCACTAGTAATACTATCATATTGTTGAGATACATCTTTAGCCTATATCTAAAGATTACAAATTCATACATTTATCCTTTATTATATATCAAAAAACACAAAATAGATATGCATTAGTGATGGTCAACTGGCCTTCCCCTAGGGAATGATGTTTATTAGACAATAATTTTAGTCTTGAGTTGTAGAGAAAAATACTTTCTTTGATATAGAAGTCTCTTTATTGAATCATCAACTTATGTGATACTTCTATTATCTCCAACTATGTTCTGGAATTTATAAATTATTCTCTCTTTATTTCAGTATGTTGTGGAATATATAATACTCATTCATAGCTATACTTTCCTATAAATATATTCATCCCCTTAATTTCTTAATAAGATTTATTTTCTATCTCTACATACATATGATAACTATTATATTTTATAAATTAGTATGTTATCATTACATTTGGTGTTTGTTAATCTATTCTCAAAACCCACAAGGTGTCATCAAAACATTTTCTCGTATATTTATATTTGAAATTAGTAAAATTTCCATGATTCCATTAATATCAAATTTAAAAAATTCAAATTTTTTATTGGATTGTGGATTGAAAGGTGTTGATGTATTTCAGTGCACTCTATGCTTACTCATTAATACCTTGAAACACCAATAAAGAAAGTGGGATCATCAGTCACTGATGGATTCTTGTAGGATTCAAAAATAGAAATGATATTATTACCCAAAAAAGTACAAACAATAGTGGAATCATCAAAGTTTTTTGGCCTTGTATTAGACACATTTTAAAACATAGTAAAAAATAACAATATGATTGAATATCCAAATGACCTGAGAAATGGTTTTATAATGGTTATACCCCATACATAAACTTTTTCATAAAAATTCACTGTTCAATGAAATATTTATTATCTCTTAGAAATATTTCTAGTGAATTTTCACTTCTCATATTTTGTATGCAAATCTAAAGGATCCTTAATATGTTTGGGATAAAATATTCTATATTTATGACATTCCGTGATGTTCATTGAGGTTCCAAGTAACATAAACTAGATAAATTATGATAAAATTTTAACACATATTAAACCTCAATTTTAGGGAAACATACGTTGATCATTTGATCATTATAAAACTTCCATATATATATATATATGGATATTACCAAAAAGAAAAATATTCTAGAATATTTAGTATAATTTTTTTGATTATATATTTTTGAACATTAGAGGTTATCTAAAGATTTAACATATCACATACCATGGTACTTATCCTTCAATCAAATATTGTTAATCTTTTAAAATTATTTCATTAAATAGTTCCTTTTTTAGAATTTCCACCCAAATTGTGTGGTGAATCCAGAAAAAGTGGTATTCCACATGATTTTTATCTCCTCTCTTTTATTTTCTTTTAAAATAAAATTTCTATCATTGAAAAAAAATTCATAAAAAATAGATTATTTTATAGCTTCCTGATCAAAATTGATGAAAAAAATTACCTGATCTAAAAACCAATATGAATGAACAAAGGATAAATAAATGGAGTCAGAAAACATAAATCGGTTTGAGAATACCGATTTGAATTGTATGAATAAAAAATGACTTCAATTTAGATATGTTGTTGTGATGAAAGGTTCACATGATGGTAAGAAGAAGGGAGCCACAATTTAAGGAAAATAAAAACACAAAACAAAAAATAAATAGATGTTGAACATTAAAACTATGGTTTCCCTTACAGAATTGATGTTGTAGGACAAAAAATCTATTGGATAAAGATGGAAACATCAGTAGGAAGACAGTTCACATGATAGGGAATATGAGAGATCCAGTTTAGGGAAACACATAGGAGAAGGGGGAAAGTAGAGGCCTTTTGTGTATTAGGGGCCAACATTCCGAACTATTTTGAATGTCATTGTGATAAATTGTGTATTCCAATGGTTTTTATATTCATTAGGGTATGATTTAAAATAACCATTTTTAGTGAAAATTGGGAGAAAAAACACAGGTGCTGCAATCATGGAGGTCTGAAAAAATGCAAGCCAAGGGTGTCATTAACCACATGATGAAGCCCCTCCCTTGGAAAGGACCCTAAAGTAATAAAGGAGGACATACGCTGATCCGGAGAAGCCAACAAAGCCAGGATGTCCGCAACCCTATTGCCTCCCGCTATATGTGTACGACCTCCATGTGATTGCCCAACATATATCTGCATCTTCTCATTACGTATTCAATTTTCCATGGATTAGACCCTGTGCCCAAGAGAGCTTGATGAAGAACGAGAGAGTCCCTCTCCACTACACTAATGAGAATATACCTCTGCTGACACAACTCCAGGCTAGTGACCAGTGCCTGAGCTTCGGCCTGAAGTATGTCCTCTCTGCTGTAGAAATCTGGGAATGATGCAACGATAGCTCCTGCATGGTCTCTGATAACACCCCCACCTCGCATATCCTCCCCAAGGAGTGACCCATCAGTGTTTAACTTCAGCCCAGTGTGCGAGGGGTTCCAGCGAACCCAGTGACCCCGCCCCACTACAGTAGTGCGAATGTGTATAGAGGAGATTGGAATGAAAGCTCTAACCGAAGGAGCCTCCTAGCATGCGTTGCACAGATAGACCAAGTCCAGTAGAAGATTCTGCAAATTGAAGTTGAGACTTACCCATGATCCTTTTAAGGCCTTATGCCTTGCCTCATTCCTGGTCGTCCAGATGACCCAGCACCCCATCAGTAAGATAATGTCCCTCACCTTCCTCTCTGGACCCTTGGCTCCCACTCCCTGAAATCGGCCACTAAGAAAAGTTCCCAGCGAGCCCCTCTGCCTGCTCCACCCTACACCATCCCCGAAAGCCTGCCACACCCAGTTTACACATTCACTATTGAAAAAGAAATGATCCACTGATTCAGTACTTGGATTACAATAACACCAACATTTGGAGGCAATACTCACTCTCATACGCTGGATATTATCCTTAGTGGGTAATTCTTGATTCCTCACTCGCAAAAGAAGAAATTAGAATTTAGTAGGAATCTCCTTACACCACAGCCTCACACCCCATGGGTCTTTTGTAAAAGTACCCCTCCTTGCACGGCTAAAGTCCTTAATTGAGAATCTCCCTGACACACTATCCATAAACAGTAGTCTATCCGAATCCTCATTGAACACAATATTATTAAGTGCCAAGAGATGATTCTCCTGAAGAATGGCCGAAAGAAATGCATGATGGTCACAATCCTCCTTAAGGGAAATGTTTAGTGTGGGGCAGCCCGGGAACAAAAAGTGTCCAACCCCCCAATTTTGGAGCCAAAAGTTGAGATCCCCCCGTCCCACCATACATATAGAGTGATGAAGCAGGAAATCCAAATATGGTTGAACCAGCCTCGAAATCATAGAAGGCCTCAGACTTTGATCCTCCACATTCAACCCATATCTGCCTTGCATAGTTCTGCCCCAAACTATTCTCCATTCCAGAGCCTCCCATGCATGTTTGGCATGAAACCCTTGCATGGTCATTTCCACGCTCCTTACATTGATGCCCCCCTCTACAAAATATCTAGCAAGCCGCTTCCCCGACGCCCAATGATGTCGGACTTCCAGTTTCCCATCCCAAATAAAAGACACAATGATCCTCTCCAATGTAGCAACCACAGATTTCGGAACCTTCAAGGTGGACAAAATATGCATGGGAATAGATACAAGGACACTATTCATGAGGGTGATACGACCTCCAAAAGATAGAAATATGTTATTTTAATTAAGAATGTACCCTGTGATCTTGCTAACTATTTTGTCAAAGTGATGAATTCTGAGAGATAACGAGCTCACCGGGGCCCCTAGATACTCCATTGGAAACAAACCGCTTTTCATAGTTAAACCCGCTTCCAAACCCTTGATCCTTCTTTCCGAGACATTCCTGGCAGTATAGAAGAGACTCTTTTCCTTGTTAACCACATGTCCACTCCAGTTACAATACTCCTCAAGGACTCCCAACATCCACTGCACCGACCTTTGACAACCATTGAGAATCAAAACTGCGTCATCTGCAAACATTAAATGAGAGATGTCACCAATTTTGTACCTAGTCTGGAAGGGAAGGATCATTCCCACAGGAATAACCCAATTAAGATAATTATTGAGCGCATTTTGGGAAAGGATGAAAAGAGATGGGGATAAGGGATCCCCCTGCCTGAGTCCATGGTAGGCCCTGAAAATCCAAAACTGCTTGCCCATGAATGAGGTAGAGATCCAGGCTGAGCTGAAGCAACAAAAAAGGAGGTCATTTTTCCAAGTAGAGAACCTCGTGAAAGCCAACACCCTGAGAATAAAATTCCACACCATTCGATCATAGGCCATGCTCATGTCTAGCTTGACCACCAGGTTACCCCCAAAGGACCTGTTATCAATATCACTGATCAATTCCTGCACCACACCAATTCCCCCTGAATGGACCTCCCTTTAATAAATCCATGTTGTTCTATGGCCACCCATGAATATAAGTGAGGAGCCATCCTATTGTTAATGATGCTGGCCATGAATTTGTTGGGTATATTTCACATTCTGATCGGACGGTACTGATTAATGGTCTGGGGACTGCGCACCTTAGGAATCAGAACCAGCTTCGTTGCACAAGCAATACAGGGCAAGTTACCACCTATGAAAAAGTATTGGAATGCCCACACTAAATCCCCCTTGATAATACCCCATGCCGCCCTATAAAAAGACCCTGGGAAACCATCAAGACCCGGTGCACTATCCAGGTTCAAAGCCCAAATTGCCATCCACACTTCCCCTTCCTCCGGAACCCTACATAGAAGAGAATTGAAATCCTCTGAGAAACAGCTTTGAATCTCCCAAAATAAGTTAGTACTACCGCTCGTAAAAACCCCAAACATGCCAGGGATGAGGTCAGCTAATAGAGATTTAATGCTCTCATTTTCCATTCTACCCACTTCATCTGTATCACTAGTAAAAGATCCACCACCCCTGAGAATTTTTGGCATTTGGACACAAATCCTCTCCTTAATGAAAGCTTGGAAGAAGCCTGTATTACGGTCCCCCTCACATAGCCAACAAACCCTCACTTCTTCTCAAGCCTCCCGCTCCTACCTTAGTAGAGAATTAGTGTGAAAATCCTTCTGATGCCTAACTCAGCAAAGGTAACCTCATCCCACACCTGTTCCAAAGTAATATCCAAACAGCCAACCTCTAGACTGACCTCCAACAGGTCCTTGTCCTGAGAAGGGAGGCCCTACCTCCAATGCCTTAGTAGTGTCTTCAACCATTTGAGTTTATTGTGGAAGGTGATCCAAGGGTTACCCCGGTGGTGGAAACCCAAGCTTCCCGAACCACTTCAAAGAAACCTGGATCCTCCACCCATGTTGCAGAGAAACGAACCTGACCCCCCTTTGACACCCCTGTATTTAAGCCAAGACGAAGAGGGGAGTGATCCAAAAGACATATCACCATATGAACAACTTTGGAATCCGGAAACCAGGATAGGGCAACCTCATTTATCAAACACCAATCCAGAAAACACCACAAACATCTCGCTCCACTCTGATTATTGCACCAAGTAAAGGCATCTCCCTCGTATCCCATATCCATCAGGCCATTCCTGGTCATGAAATGAACAAAATATAGAATTTCCCTCCTTGGAAAGCTACAACTCCATGTTTCTCCTCCGGACTATCTACTATATTGAAGTCACCTGCAACAACCCATGGATCAATGCCTGGATTTATGCCATCCAGATCACTCCATAAAGTCTCTCTATCCTATTCATTACACTGAGCATATATGAAAGAGAAAATAATCGTATGAGACCCTACCACAATCTTCGTGGTGAGGGACAGATCAGACACACTATGGACATCGACTGTAATATGGTCTTTCCAAAACATCCAAATATGGGAATTGGGGGGATCCTTCTGCATGAAGCCTCAAACTCTCAACCTCTAAGGATAGTCCTTAATGTTACTAGACAACTGTTTTGGTTCAAGAATCACTACCAAGGATAATGAATTATTCTTGAGTTCGTTGGAGATGAAATCCGATTTATCCCGAGCCCTGAGACCCCGGGCATTCCAAATTAATGCATTAAACATAAAGACGCACGCGTCTGGCTTTGGCCGCAGACTCCTGGCCCTTAAGAGAAAGAGATGATGATGTAGCGAGGAACTCATCAAACCTAGATTGAGACCGAGTACGAATGCTACTCTGCACCGTGGATGGATACCCATTGGGAATCGCCAACCTGCTGAATTTCCCTTGTGAACAACCTCTGGAGATTCACATATCTGATGGTCCAACTTGCCCTGCCAAACCCCATGCGACCTGAGAGAATCTTGCGGAGGTCAGAAAGACCGAACCGTGCCTGGTGAAGATGGAGGAGACGATACCACAGGTAGCACAAAAGATTACCTGGACGAAGAGAGCATTGGAGATTCACATACCCCACTACCGTGATCCAATAACAGAACCTCCGAGATGCGAAGGAAGGAACGAGGCCTAGAATCCATGAAGGCTGAAGCAGGGGGACAAGACATACAAGGAGCCTTCCCTTCATAAAGAATTAACCCCTCCCACTTCAAATGAACAGATGATTCCTATTTACCATCATTGAAGAAAACCACCTCGCGGCAAGGAGAAGCTGACCATTCGGCAGAGGGAGGTTGCTTGCACGAGGAAGCCACAAAAGACAGACCTGGAGAAGCCACACCCTTACCCTTATCCAGACCATCTGATCCTGAAGAAGAAGGGACTACAGACCTCTCTCTTGAACTCGAGGCACCCTGAGGAGTAGAGCCGCCCACTCGAGCCTTACGACACACCTGCAGAGAATGTCCTGAGAGATGGCAAAATGAGCAGTGGCGGGGAAAGAATGGATAAACCAGAGGTTGATGAAGATCTGACATTACTTCAATCCTGATGATTAATAGATGTTTCAGCGGTTGAGAAATGTCCATATCCACACAGATCCTCTCCACAGACGCCTCCGCCAAGTTGAGCGTCCTCTCATTCGCGCAAAGAAAGACCCCCATGGAATTCCCAATCACTGACAGAAAACATTCGGACATCAGTGGGAGGGGAAGCCCTGGCAAGGAAACCAAAACCGCCGCTCTAGGGCTTTAGAGACCAGAATGAGCCTTCAATGACCATTAGGAAAGGGATAATCTCCACCGTCCCACACACCACGAGCTCCTGCGCCAAGCTTTCACGAAAGCAGCCCTAGATGCCAGAAAAATGCAGAAAGCATTCCGATCAAAGATTGATATAGAGGCAGGCAGATCCAAGCCCCAACACCGAACACAGTCCTAGAACACCGCGAGAGGAGGCTTTTCAGAGCCTAAGCACACCACTAAAGTCCATGGAAGATCTAAAGACGCCGCCGCAAAAGAAGCCACAGGGATCTCTAAAACTGGACAACCATTCTCCGAAAAGGAGACCGCTGAGGGAGCCGCCGCTGCAACCTTCGCATACAGACCTCGGACCGAAGGAGCATGAAGAAGCACATCCATAAAAGATCGAGGAAGCCGCTCTGAGCCATCACTAAACCCTGGAGGCCCGAGTGGGAACCCTCCGACGAGAACCTGAGCAACTGGCGGGACGGGAGTGTTTGAATCCATCTGACTTCATTAGGACAGTTTTTCAGAAAGGAACATATCCCAATGGTTTTCATAAACCATTGGGATAGCATGGATCTATTCCAATAGTTGTCTAAAAACATTGGCAAGCTAGTATCTAAATAATACTAAACCAATGGTTTGTCAAAACCATTGGTATACGGCCTGTATACAGATGGTTTTTCCAAACTATTTTTCAAGGTGTGTTGGTATAGAGTGTTTTTATAGTAGTGTATGTTTCAGGTAATATCCTCATTGTTTTATCATGCGTACTAATATTTTAAATATTTGGTCCACATACTTATATAATTATTTCCGCAATGTAAACCATGATATAAATTCCATGTGTATTCTATATATATTTTTATTTATAATAATTTTGGAATGATAGAAATATTAAATGGAATATGTCATTCATGGAGATAGTAGGTCGTACATAGGCATGAATGTCGTTTCTATTTAATTATCATATTGAACAAAATAAAGTAAATGATGTATATGAATATATGTAGATATAATAGTTCTAGTATAATTATTATGTCTTATATATCATCTGCGTTTACTGAACACATCCTTAATACATTACATGTAGAATGTGAAAGAATCACCTAACATTCATGAGGCGGTAGTCCTCATTTCCCCAAAGAAAATTATCAAATTTATAAAAACTATAAATCATTAAGGTATATGCTATATTATATTTATATAAGTATAAATACATCATAAATATCAAATAAAAATAGAGTGTCCATCATAATTCCAAACCATGAGAGGTTGTTAATGAAAAACGAACAACATCATTTTGTGATGCTGTAGTTCATCGTACACTAGAAGGACATAAAAAGAAATTCTATTAATAAAATCGTATTTTAAACATATAAATACATTATGAAAAATTATATATTACAATATCGAAAGGTTTTATTTATATCAAACCATTTTAAATAAAAAATAAAATTTAGTTATCACTATTCATATTTCTAAGTTTACTGACTAGGTTATAACTATAAAATTAAAATTAATATTGTAATAAAGGGATTTTTGGAAGAAACACTATGTTCTGTGTAATTTAATCCTAGTTAGTGAATCATGTATCACAAGAAGGACTTTGTGTAGCATATAATGAATGTCTATATTAGAGGGGCATAAAATGAATGATTCAAAAGAATCTCATTGTTGTTTGTCATGCAATCTATTAGACATAGAATACTCTTTAAGGTAGAAATTTTATTTAATTCATAAATATTAATAAATATGAAAAATACAAACATTATAATTATATTAGTTGATAAATAATTTATATTGAATTGGTAATTATTTTAATTTATAAATAATTATTTGAAAATTAATTCATATTATAAACAAGTGTAAATAATAATTTCACAACTCAGTTAATCTATTTCATTCCCATCATTCCAATGGATTGATTTTAACTATAATAATAATTTAATAGAAATAGTAATAATATGTTGTAGTTTAGTAAGTCTCAGTTTTACATGTAACGACAACTATTGATGAAAATTTTTATTGTGTAACAAAATCCAAAAATTGAAATGCATGTATTTTAAGCATAACTTGGTGTTTCATATAACGCAAGAAAAACACATTGTATTCGTATAATAATACATATATAAATTTTGAATGAAATGAATAATATCAAAGATATTTAATTTATTCAAATAAAATAATTCATAGAATCTTGGGGTGTTACACTAGAAAAACTATACAAGGAAACCATAAGAGTGGGGAAAAACATACCTTAACTAGGATGAGAAAGACGTTGGATGCTCATGTGCAACATCAGTTTAAGAATTTCTAATTTGGTAATGGTTTTATGAAAAAAATTAGTAACTTCTTATGATTTAGAAACATATAACAACTTCAAATCGTTCATCTCCACACGCTATGTGACGAAATGATATTTGATATCAATATTTTTTTAATAAATATGTTATGAATATTTCCCGTTATTTTAACTTATCATTGATTATCACAACCCATGAAAAAGGGTATCATCACATCAACATGTAAATATTCTAATTTATTATTTATCCGAATAAGATGAGTAGTATCTTGAGTAGCAGCAACATACTAAACATCATTCATTCTAAGAGTAACTGAGTATTTATTATTTTTACTCCAAAAAAAATTCTTCATATAATGAAAACACCACCAAATTGAACCATCAATCATCAATATTTCCTACCCAATTAGAATCGAAATTCCCAAAAAGTCAATACATTCTAATCTATCACACCATATTATAATTTTTTTCCTTTGATATATCTAATAATTCTTTTCTATCCAGAAGATGTGATTCTTTTTATGTAGTCTTAAATCATTCCCAAAAGGTAACAATATAAAAAATATCATTCTTGAGGAATAGAAATATAAAAAACATCTGATCATCTTTCAAAACATTTTCTGACCAAATTCCATTCATTATCTCTCATTAGAAAACATAGTTTCCACAAAAATTGGTGTGGAAACCAATTTTTAATTTTCTATTCTGAACTTCTTAAGATGTTTCTTATCATAATTTTCTTGAGAATGAAAAATGTGCTTCTTCTTTTGTAATATAATTAATCCAAAAAATAATATAATTTCTACCTGAATGGACATATCAAATAAAAATTTCACTTCTTCATCTAATCATTCATATGTTCTTTCACCATTCCTGACAATGATAATGAAATCAACATAAAAAATATGATAAGGGAAAACTGGAATATTTCCTTGATGTACATATTGATGAAAAATATTCCATTCATGAGACTCATCTTCCTTAAGCGTGTCTCCAATTTGGAATACCATTCCCTTAGAGGGTTTTTAGCGTACACACAGATTTCATTAAATTACACACATAACTGTCTTCGTTCCAAACAACAAAGCGGCATGGTTGTTAAAAGTAAACTCCCTCATCAAGATCCCCATATTGAAATGCAGGCATCACATCCATTTGAAAATTGCTGTAACTTTATTATGCTTGAATAGAATGAAATTTATTTTCGAACCATAGCACCAAGGAAAAATATTCATCAATATCAATGAATTCAATATTTCAGTAAAATTTTCACATTAATCGTGATTTGGTTTGTACCACTTCACAATCTTCATTAATCATATCCAGGAAAACCCATTTTGTTTCAATTAATTATTCTTATCAAAATTAGGAATGAGTTACAATGTAACATTATTTTCTATCTCATTTTTCTCTATATTCATAGCCTAAACCCATTTAGAATTCTCAAAATATTCATTCACATATTTTAGTTCCACTTTTGACTACAAGGATGTATGTGTAACAACATTTGAATTAAATCTTGTTAGAACCTTTTGATGTTAATGAAAAATAATTTTTTGAGATTCCACTTTAATCCAAAACCTAGGATGAGATTTTATAGGTTCAACCTCAACACATAAAATATATAAGTCAGATTATTCTTCATGAGTAGGGTCGAAATTTTCTTTTATCATTAAAAAAACCACTATCAAAACATTCATTCTCCTATTAGACATCCTTAATTTTCCCGGGTCTTATTATCCTCCTCATATTTTTAAATAAAATTCACATCAACAAAATCAAATATTATTCCTATACAATTATTTAAGAACATGTATCATCTTCAATCCATAGCATATCCATGAAGAAAACATATTCCACTATCTGTTTAAACTTTCCCATGTTTCCACCTTTCTTATTCATAAAGCAAGGAATCTCAGAAACTCTTAAGTGTTTCAAATATGGAGATTTATAAAAAATAGTTCCTATGGCGTCATACCTGATCATGGCCCGAAGAAACATCAGTTTTGAAAAAAATAGTGGTTCTCATATATTTTCTCCAAAATTAATGAGAAATACCTTGTTCAAGTAAAATAGTTTTCCCCATTTCTAATAGACTTCTATTATTTCCATCAACACCCATATTTTGTTGAGAAGTGTATAGGTTATTGAACTCTTCCATCAATGCTACTGAAGAAAACATTCAAATTATTAATTTTTATATTCACCACCATTATTAATTCTAATCATCTTCACAAAATAATCACATTCCTTCTTATCATTTCTCCTAAAATTGTTAAGAATTTTTAGAGAATTTGACTTATGCTTCATATACCTAACACAAGTAATGAATGTAAATTCATCAGTGTAATTTAGGATGTACTTATCTAGAATTGTTTATTTTTTTCTCATTGAACCACATATATCAGAATGGATAAGTTCTCGGGGAAATTTTTAAAACATACCAACTTTTATATGCACAAAATTATTATGTTTTATTTATGGAATATAATGAAACACCATTATATAATAATTTACAATTCAGTAAGGTCTTAGACACTCCCAATATTATATAACATGCTCCTAGTTATCTAAACTAAACTGATATTTTATTGAAAACGAAATGAAATATATTTTGATGATCTGAACATTAAATAATTTTTATAGATACATAGAAACTATTGACACCCTATAAATTGATATAAAACATTTGATTTTTTCCATCTTGTTAAAACATTTTATAAAAAGTTTATATTTCTAATTTTCTGATAGAATGTCAAGAGAGTAATAAAAATCCATTAATTTTTTTTTATATTGATAATAAAAATATGAAAAACTAATTTTAATAATGCATCTATGAAAAAAATGATTTAGAAAATAAATCATTGAAACATTTAAATTGTGTTTTTACGATAATGTGTCAATTATATCGACTTTGGCCTATCACATACGTTAATTATCATCTAGAATAATAATGTTAACATTATTATTTAATTTTTGAAATTTTTGTAACAATTTTTGTTCCATTATTTAATTTATTACAATCTAATATTTTATTACACGTTCAATTATGTTCCAGACAGACGTTTTGACAATTTTCAGTTTATATGTCAAAAATGACATTGGTTAGTTTAATGTGGTGAATGTTGTAGTTATTTAAAATTTAATAGACTAATAAAAGTGAAAGTATTATTATCATTATTCATCCATTATTATTTTTAAACTAGACCAGATATATGGTTACAAAAAGTGAACTTTGTTACAATCATGGAGACGGTAGGCTGTACGTAAGCAAGACAAACATTTTTATTTTTTAATGAAAATGATGTAATGAATTTGAATATTTTTGTATCTGTTTAGAATAAATGTTATATCATAAATTCAAAATATTTAATTTTAGTACACCTATATATGTAATTCATGTGAGGTGGTTTTGACCAATAAATCACCTCACTTTATAGAGGCGGTAATCCACAAGTATGCACGAACAACTTCATCATTTATCAATTGATGGAAAGAAGAGAGAATATATGATAAGTCATCTAGATTTAATAAAAATTATTTCATTAATAAAAAATATATATATCTTATCTATCATTATAATAATGTAAAGACCCGTAAAATTCAAGGAAAATTTTTTCTTAATTTTCTTTAGAATTTTACAAGAGCGCGGTTTCAGACGGCACCTGATTCCGAGGCCCGGAGTGCCCGGAATTAATTTCCGAAGTTTGGGCTCGGGTACGTTCAGTGAACGAACGAGCGGGAATTCCTAACTTTTGATCCGGTGCTCGGAATTGAAATCTGAGGGCACCGACGAACTCGCAGCGCCGATATTCGCTTAAAGAGACCCTTTCGGGAGTTGCGTTTGTTGCGGGACGAAAGTTAGTTTTTGGGAGAATTATAAAATGTTGAATAAAAAAATGTGGATTCTTTTTATTTCACTTTTGTAGGTTAACTCCTCTCAAAAGGAGTTGGGGGTGGGACCCACACCCACTTAACCTACTTTGAGAGGATTAAGTGTGGTGGGACCCACACGAACCTAAACCTCTCAACTTCCCCCTTAAACTCCCCTCTCTCCCTCTTAATTGTTTGTAAACTTAACATCAAATTAATTACACATGACATGTTAATTAATTAAGTGTTATGTTTGAATTTTGAAGTTTTGAATTCCTAGGCTTGGTAAATAAAATAAGGAGGGACCTTATTTTATTTTGTTAGCCAACTTGTGTGGAATTCATTTGAGAGCTCCTCCTCCATCTTCTTCATCTTGACGAAGAACGTTCATCTTGACGAAGAGCGCTCAAACTCCGACGAAGAACGACGCCTCTCTTCTTCGTCCTCGGTGTCAACAAGAGGGAGCGCCGCATCCTCCTCGGGCCTTCTTCGTCGGCAAACGAAGATCCGCCAACAACGTGTCGCATCGGACGTAACTCTTCGTCAACGGATTTGACGAACGACGACCGCGACGCCCGACTTCCGCGACGCCGTCTTCCGCGGAACGTAGAAGATTCTTTGAATCTCAAACCCGAGGTAGGGGATGTTATTTATTGATTATTTTATTCCATTCTTGAATCGTGGATTTTAGCATGACTAAACGTGAGGCTTTTGGATATTCTTAGTTATGTTATTATTTAACGTGAGGGGGGTCGGACCGCATGAACACGGCCGAACCCCCCCTCCTTAGTTCTCGTTTTATTCATGCGGGTGGAAGCAAGAGGTGTGGTGCCGTCGCACCACACGGATGAACATGCTTATAATTTTCCGCAACACCGTCGCGCTTCGCCGAGGAGAGACTTCAAGAACGCGACGCCGTCGCGCCGCGTTGGGAGGATTCATGGCACGGTGAAAGGGGCGCGGTGCCGTCGCACCGCGCCGGACGACGAACACCGCGGCCGGTTCCGGGCCGCGGCGGAAGGAAAGACCGGCGGCCGGGCCGCCGGCGTCGGAAGTCGAGGGCGGGACCGGAAATTCCGGTCCCGTTGGTAAAAACCGGCCGGCCAGCGGGCCGGCCGGATATCTTAAAAACCGGGGGAATAAAACCCTCGGCCGGTTCAATAAACCCCCCTCTTAATGAGGGGGGGGGGATCAATTAAAGAGGGGGGGCAACAGCCCCCCGGTTTTATCAAGCCGGCCCCCATTTGCGGGGGCCGTTTTTGGCAAAGGCACGGCCTTGAGCCGTGCCGCTTGAAGAGAAACGCGGGGCATAGCCCCGCGTGCCAATCACGTGCGGCGCCCAGCGCCGCCGCCGTGGCCCGCCGCCGCCGCCGCCGCCGCCGCCGCCGCGGCCCGCCGCCGCCGCCACGCGGCCCGCCGCCGCCGCCACGCGGCCAGCCGCCGCCGCCGCCCCGCGGCCCGCCGCCGCCGCCACGCGGCCAGCCGCCGCCGCCACGCGGCCAGCCGCCGCCGCCGCCACGCGGCCCGCCGCCGCCGCCACGCGGCCAGCCGCCGCCGCCGTCCGCCGCCGTCCGCCGCCGCCGGCCGCCGCCGCCGGCCGCCGCGCCGTCCAGAGGGGGGGGGGGGGTCGGGCCGGGTCGGCCCGGACCCGGACCCCCCGTTTCGGACCAGATTCGGTTTTCGGCTCATAACTTGAGCCTCGGACCTCCGAATGACGAACCGTCTGCGGCAACGCGATCCTTGGATCGAGACGGTCGTTTCGGTATATCGCACTCAAGGTTTCGGGTTACTTTGAGTTCGGCCGGGTTGGTTCGTTCACGAAACCGACCGGGCCTTCGGAGCGGAAACGCTCATATCTTGAGCTACGGACGTCCGATTGATGTGCCGTCAGTCGCGTAGTGTTCCTCTTAGTGAGACGGATCTTTTGGCATACTCTGCCCGAGGTTTGGACGCAGGTGGAGTACGTTCGGGTTGGTTTTGCCTTAAAAACCAACCGGGCCCCGGAAACGAAAATGCCAATAACTCTCAGACCGGGCGTCCGATCGACGCGCCGTCTGTTGCGTTGAGTTCCTGTTGACGATACGGAACTTTTGGATACATCAACTTCGGTCTTCGTGACAGTTGATGTATCAGCCTCTCGGCTCGTGGAGCGGACCCTCCGTACGAGTTTGCTGTGTGCGGGAACCCTAGTGCTGGCTGCGACTGTTCTACTGCTATGACTGTTACTGTGACTGCGACGACGACAGTACAGAAATCCTGTGTGGATTTGACGACGACAGTACAGAGATCCTGTGTGGATTTGACGACGACAGTACAGAGATCCTGTGTGGATTGGACGACGACAGTACAGAGATCCTGTGTGGATTCGACGACGACGACTACAGCACTCAGCGATCCTACGTGGATCAGTGCTACAGGTTCTGTGTGAGCCCGATCCTGTGTGGGTCCTTGCGCTCAGCGGTTCTGTGTGAGCCAGCGCCTACAGGTTCTGTGTGAGCCCGATCCTGTGTGGGTCTTCTGCGGGGGTTAGTTACCTATCGATCCTTCGTGGGTCCGACGACTTAGATGGATCAGTGATCATCTTTATCGTCCTTGAAGAAGTATACCTGTGTGAGCTGAATCCTGTTGTTTTCCTGTGTGGATTGTGTTGTGCAATCCTGTGTGGATTATATTTTGCTTTCCTATGTGGAATACGTATACTTTCCTGCGTGGACTGAGTTGTACTTGGGCTCGGAGGTTGGAGTGTATTTTAATTGATGACTTAGGTATATGTATGGGCATATACCTAAGCTGTGTCAGTTGTTACTTCGTGTTTGTACTTTTCTTCGTGGTTTATCCTTTGTGGATTTGAGAGACCTTCAGGGGTCTCGGGGTCCCTACTGAGTAGCTTATACTCACCCCTGCACGGGCTTCGCCCGCACTACGTTGTGTTGGTTGCAGACGACGAACAGCGTTGACCTTAGCTGAGGCTTGCACAGCGGGACGGTACCCGGAGGTGGACCACTGGGCGGGACGTGCACGGAGCAGACGGCGGGACCCGTGGAGCAGAGGAGCTATCTGTACCCACCCTTCAGGTGGGATTTCCAGTGGACAGCTCGGAGTAGCGGCTTTACTTTTCAGTTGCTGTTTTTCCCTTTTCGAGTTGTACTTTACTTTCAGTTTGGGTTTGTATTCTGGCCCATTTACTTTTCCGCACTTTCAGTCGTACTCTGTTTGCTTAGTGTTTACTTTCCGCTTGTTTACTCTGTGGTGTGTGTTTACTTTTCAAAGGCAATGCCTTCCCTTTTACCGGGAATTACGCCTTGGTGCTAGTCGCCAGCCCCTGGCCTATGGAAGGCGGGCTTGGGGTAGTCACGACACGGACCCCGAGGGCGGGTCGTGACAAATTGGTATCAGAGGAGTTCGGTTCTACCGCGAACTCTGATCTTTTCTATGTGAAGCAATAATGTTTAGCGTATTGAGTGTGGTTATCAGTCCAGGGAGTCCAGTGTTGGTGCGGCGGCCGACGTATCCGTACACCAGGACCCTGACATCTGATTTCCGACTTAATGCACGAAAACATTGATTGCGTGTGTGTTTCAAAGTTTTCTTTGTGATTACTTGTGCCAGGTCACCGAGTATACTGATCTGCTTAATGAAAGTCTCAAGTTTTCTTTGTGATTACTTATATCAGCTCACCTGGTATACTGTTCTAACCGTGGCGCACCTGTTTCCTATTCAGGATGGCCCCACGACGGCAGCCAGCTAGGGTTCCGAGAGTCGAGCGAGACGACAGCCCACCGAGCGACGAGGCTTCGGTGCAGGGCCCTTTGTCAGCAGTGGCACCGGCAGTAGCTTTACCCGCCGATCCCCCGATGCTTCCAGCAGCAGCCGCTGACGATGCACGTCGCCTCAGCGCACTGCATGAGTTTCAGCGCCAGCGACCGCCCAGGTTTCGCGGGGAGACGGATCCCCAGGCAGCAGAGGACTGGCTGGAGGCAGTGGTTCGAGTGTTTAGGCTAGTGAGGACACCAGCAGACCTCATGGTGATCCTCGCTGCGAGCCTACTACACGCAGCAGCAGGACGATGGTGGAGCATGATGCTCCAGGTGCACGATGAGGCATCTCTTCTTTGGACGGACTTTGAGAGCATCTTCCGCTCGGAGTTCGTCCCAGCCACCCTTCGTGCGGTGCGTATCCAGGAGCTTCTACAGCTGCGGCAGGGCAGCATGACGGTCGCTCAGTACTCGGCGAGATTTACCGATCTCTCGCGCTACTCGACCGACATGGTACGGGACCCATTCTTCCGGGCCCGGACCTTCGAGCAGGGTTTGAGACACGAGATCAGGGCATCGCTGATCTCCCTCAGCATACCGACTCAGACAGGAGTACTGGAGCGGGCCCTTCTGATCGAGAGCTTCCTTGCTGAGTCTACACCAGCACAGAGACCCACCGCAGGACGGCACGTGGCAGAGTCATCTGCAGCTGGCAGTCGGCGAATGACTCAGGGGTCCAGACAGACCAGACCTCAGGGCACTGGCTCAGCAGTGCAGGGCACACAACGCGGAGCCAGTCTTTCGAGTGGAAGACAGTGCTATGCATGCGGCGGGCGAGGCCACATGGCTCGTGACTGCCCGACCCGCCATGCGGAGGAGCAGCAGACGGTTGAGGAACCACCTAGGCAGAGGCAGAGGTTCGACCGTGGCGGTCCGCAGGGAGGAGGCGGACGAGGCAGAGGAGCTGGACGAGCAGCTGGTGGTGGCCGACGCTTTGAGGCTCTACCACCACCACCACCAGGAGGTCCACCCCGACCGCAGGGGAGAGCTCAGCTTCAGGCAGCCGAGGCCTTCGATCATGGAGCCCTGGGAGCCGATGGACAGGAGCAGAACTAGTAGATACATCCTTTGTACTTCTGGTTCCTTGTTGCTTTTGTGTAGCGTCTTGTATTACGAGCTGCAATAATAAAAGACGCATACCTTGTGATGTTTTCGTTCCTGTCCTCTATCGTAATGTTACTAAGAGGTTCCAGTTTTGGCTGTTGACTTGACCCTCACTTGTGAGACATCTACTGGAGGAGACCCAGTTACCACACACTGATGCCGACAGTGTGACTCAACCCTTGGAGGCGAGAGTAACGGTTGAATCTCTTAGTAGTAGCGTCGAGGCCTTACGACGTCATCCTTAGTATGGATTAGTATCATCCATGTTAGGATTGACTGTTTTAGGCAAAGAATGTGGTTCATCCAGGGGATGAGACCAGGTTTCTCTTTTCGGCAAAGAAGAAATCTTGCAGCTCTTGTGGGACCAGAGATGGTCCGGGCCACGTCAAAAGAGGTCCATGTCATCCAGGAGCGGGTCCTACATGGGCGATCGATTCCTCTTGTGCGCAACAGATGGCGGCACGGGAATCTCCAGGAGAGCACATGGGAGCGGGAGGCTCAGATGCGTGCTAAGTACTCTCTTTTGGTTTCCCTAGTTTTTGATGTAGCTTTACGGGGACGTAAAGCCCTGAGGTGGGAGTAATGTAAAGACCCGTAAAATTCAAGGAAAATTTTTTCTTAATTTTCTTTAGAATTTTACAAGAGCGCGGTTTCAGACGGCACCTGATTCCGAGGCCCGGAGTGCCCGGAATTAATTTCCGAAGTTTGGGCTCGGGTACGTTCAGTGAACGAACGAGCGGGAATTCCTAACTTTTGATCCGGTGCTCGGAATTGAAATCTGAGGGCACCGACGAACTCGCAGCGCCGATATTCGCTTAAAGAGACCCTTTCGGGAGTTGCGTTTGTTGCGGGACGAAAGTTAGTTTTTGGGAGAATTATAAAATGTTGAATAAAAAAATGTGGATTCTTTTTATTTCACTTTTGTAGGTTAACTCCTCTCAAAAGGAGTTGGGGGTGGGACCCACACCCACTTAACCTACTTTGAGAGGATTAAGTGTGGTGGGACCCACACGAACCTAAACCTCTCAACTTCCCCCTTAAACTCCCCTCTCTCCCTCTTAATTGTTTGTAAACTTAACATCAAATTAATTACACATGACATGTTAATTAATTAAGTGTTATGTTTGAATTTTGAAGTTTTGAATTCCTAGGCTTGGTAAATAAAATAAGGAGGGACCTTATTTTATTTTGTTAGCCAACTTGTGTGGAATTCATTTGAGAGCTCCTCCTCCATCTTCTTCATCTTGACGAAGAACGTTCATCTTGACGAAGAGCGCTCAAACTCCGACGAAGAACGACGCCTCTCTTCTTCGTCCTCGGTGTCAACAAGAGGGAGCGCCGCATCCTCCTCGGGCCTTCTTCGTCGGCAAACGAAGATCCGCCAACAACGTGTCGCATCGGACGTAACTCTTCGTCAACGGATTTGACGAACGACGACCGCGACGCCCGACTTCCGCGACGCCGTCTTCCGCGGAACGTAGAAGATTCTTTGAATCTCAAACCCGAGGTAGGGGATGTTATTTATTGATTATTTTATTCCATTCTTGAATCGTGGATTTTAGCATGACTAAACGTGAGGCTTTTGGATATTCTTAGTTATGTTATTATTTAACGTGAGGGGGGTCGGACCGCATGAACACGGCCGAACCCCCCCTCCTTAGTTCTCGTTTTATTCATGCGGGTGGAAGCAAGAGGCGTGGTGCCGTCGCACCACGCGGATGAACATGCTTATAATTTTCCGCAACACCGTCGCGCTTCGCCGAGGAGAGACTTCAAGAACGCGACGCCGTCGCGCCGCGTTGGGAGGATTCATGGCACGGTGAAAGGGGCGCGGTGCCGTCGCACCGCGCCGGACGACGAACACCGCGGCCGGTTCCGGGCCGCGGTGAGACGAGGAGACCGCGGCCGGTTCCGGGCCGCGGCGGAAGGAAAGACCGGCGGCCGGGCCGCCGGCGTCGGAAGTCGAGGGCGGGACCGGAAATTCCGGTCCCGTTGGTAAAAACCGGCCGGCCAGCGGGCCGGCCGGATATCTTAAAAACCGGGGGAATAAAACCCCCGGCCGGTTCAATAAACCCCCCTCTTAATGAGGGGGGGGGGGGGGGGGCGGATCAATTAAAGAGGGGGGGCAACAGCCCCCCGGTTTTATCAAGCCGGCCCCCATTTGCGGGGGCCGTTTTTGGCAAAGGCACGGCCTTGAGCCGTGCCGCTTGAAGAGAAACGCGGGGCATAGCCCCGCGTGCCAATCACGTGCGGCGCCCAGCGCCGCCGCCGTGGCCCGCCGCCGCCGCCGCCGCCGCCGCCGCCGCGGCCCGCCACCGCCGCCACGCGGCCCGCCGCCGCCGCCCCGCGGCCAGCCGCCGCCGCCACGCGGCCAGCCGCCGCCGCCGCCACGCGGCCCGCCGCCGCCGCCTCGCGGCCAGCCGCCGCCGCCGTCCGCCGCCGCCGGCCGCCGCGCCGTCCAGAGGGGGGGGGGGGGTCGGGCCGGGTCGGCCCGGACCCGGACCCCCCGTTTCGGACCAGATTCGGTTTTCGGCTCATAACTTGAGCCTCGGACCTCCGAATGACGAACCGTCTGCGGCAACGCGATCCTTGGATCGAGACGGTCGTTTCGGTATATCGCACTCAAGGTTTCAGGTTACTTTGAGTTCGGCCGGGTTGGTTCGTTCACGAAACCAACCGGGCCTTCGGAGCGGAAACGCTCATATCTTGAGCTACGGACGTCCGATTGATGTGCCGTCAGTCGCGTAGTGTTCCTCTTAGTGAGACGGATCTTTTGGCATACTCCGCCCGAGGTTTGGACGCAGGTGGAGTACGTTCGGGTTGGTTTTGCCTTAAAAACCAACCGGGCCCCGGAAACGAAAATGCCAATAACTCTCAGACCGGGCGTCCGATCGACGCGCCGTCTGTTGCGTTGAGTTCCTGTTGACGATACGGAACTTTTGGATACATCAACTTCGGTCTTCGTGACAGTTGATGTATCAGCCTCTCGGCTCGTGGAGCGGACCCTCCGTACGAGTTTGCTGTGTGCGGGAACCCTAGTGCTGGCTGCGACTGTTCTACTGCTACGACTGTTACTGTGACTGCGACGACGACAGTACAGAGATCCTGTGTGGATTCGACGACGACGACTACAGCACTCAGCGATCCTACGTGGATCAGTGCTACAGGTTCTGTGTGAGCCCGATCCTGTGTGGGTCCTTGCGCTCAGCGGTTCTGTGTGAGCCAGCGCCTACAGGTTCTGTGTGAGCCTGATCCTGTGTGGGTCTTCTGCGGGGGTTAGTTACCTATCGATCCTTCGTGGGTCCGACGACTTAGATGGATCAGTGATCATCTTTATCGTCCTTGAAGAAGTATACCTGTGTGAGCTGAATCCTGTTGTTTTCCTGTGTGGATTGTGTTGTGCAATCCTGTGTGGATTATATTTTGCTTTCCTATGTGGAATACGTATACTTTCCTGCGTGGACTGAGTTGTACTTGGGCTCGGAGGTTGGAGTGTATTTTAATTGATGACTTAGGTATATGTATGGGCATATACCTAAGCTGTGTCAGTTGTTACTTCGTGTTTGTACTTTTCTTCGTGGTTTATCCTTTGTGGATTTGAGAGACCTTCAGGGGTCTCGGGGTCCCTACTGAGTAGCTTATACTCACCCCTGCACGGGCTTCGCCCGCACTACGTTGTGTTGGTTGCAGACGACGGACAGCGTTGACCTTAGCTGAGGCTTGCACAGCGGGACGGTACCCGGAGGTGGACCACTGGGCGGGACGTGCACGGAGCAGACGGCGGGACCCGTGGAGCAGAGGAGCTATCTGTACCCACCCTTCAGGTGGGATTTCCAGTGGACAGCTCGGAGTAGCGGCTTTACTTTTCAGTTGCTGTTTTTCCCTTTTCGAGTTGTACTTTACTTTCAGTTTGGGTTTGTATTCTGGCCCATTTACTTTTCCGCACTTTCAGTCGTACTCTGTTTGCTTAGTGTTTACTTTCCGCTTGTTTACTCTGTGGTGTGTGTTTACTTTTCAAAGGCAATGCCTTCCCTTTTACCGGGAATTACGCCTTGGTGCTAGTCGCCAGCCCCTGGCCTATGGAAGGCGGGCTTGGGGTAGTCACGGCACGGACCCCGAGGGCGGGTCGTGACAAATAATTCATGATATGTGGTGATCAAAAAGTAAATTCATCTGTTCAAATGGTGGAAATCCTTCGTACACACGAACGGTGGTTTTATTTCTAATTTTTTGAAGAGAAGATGAGTTAAAGATATAACAGTAACACAAATACCATTTATATGTAAGATAATGCTTTTATAATTTCACTATGTTTGTTAAATATTCAAAGTAGATAGAATAATAAATTAAACTAAAATATTTGGTAAAAAGATATACATATTCTTCAGACAACCACCTTTTCGTTTCACCGTAATCCCACTAAGGATGGTAATATTCCCCTAGTGAGACCTATATAATGTTATAATGTATTTCAGGAATGGATTTGGTGTCGTATTTTCTAATCCAAATTTCACATTATTTGAATAGAGGATAAAAGGGGTGTACTTTTTTAAAAGTGGGGTGGTTCATTATTTGAATTTGATAAATTATTAAATTGATATTAATTATTTTCATCTTAAAATTTGAAAAAAAATTTATTAATTTAAATAAATTATGTATATGAGTCTATATAATCAACTAAAATTAAATATTTCAAATTTAGGTTATTTTATAACCCTTATATATTTTTAATCCTCATAAACGATTTTCACAACTACCATGATATAAATATATTTGAAACTAAATGAACCGTGAATGTTAATATAAAATAAAAAGTGATAGGTAAATACACCATGGATTATATTTTTAAAAATATCCAATTAACATTGATGATTATATGATTTTTATGAATTTTAAATCTTTCAATTTAATATTTTTCATTATGGAATATCATTAATGTTGCTTTATGGAGAAATGAAATATTATAATAGAATATGTTTCAAACTCAAGTAAAATGGTTCATAAGTGGCTAGTTTTTTAAGAAAAAAATAAAATGGTCTTAATACAGACATTATATAAAATTTATAGAGTTTTATATATAATTTTAAAACTTATATTCTTGATTAATTCCTTCATTAAATAATTTTTACATGAACCATAGTAATGGATTTTTCAATATTAAATGGTTTTAATTTTACTTATAAGGAAAAATGGATCATAAATTTTTAAGGGATAAAATAGTAGAAAATTAGTCATCTTAATTATCATATTTTGAGATTTTTTATGATTTTTAGATTATTAAAAAACAATTAAGATAAATTGTCATTAATATAAATATTGACACCATTCATCTTATTAGACATTAAAAACAACATGACAATAAATAAATTTGAATACAAACATTAAAAAAACCCTAATATTCTATATTTGTCGATATAATTCTTGAGACACTATATCGACCATAAAATAATAATTTTAGATACTTTAAAATTGTCTAATTGATTTTTCTACTACTTTCACTGGTAATGAGTTATCATTGAGTATGTAATCAAGATCATTGTTTCATCACAAAAATTTATAAAAAACATAATAAAAATAAATTAATTATGTTCAATATAAACCTTTATATTCATCCAATATATATATACATTCATATATATATATATCAGGAATACATATTTAATATGATATTTAGAATTATCTAGCATTGAGTAAGCGTTAAAAAAGAATTTGGATAAGATTCATATTATATAACTCAAATCTTCAAAAATACCAATAAAAATACCTTTAATATTAAATATTTAATATAAATTTTTTAAATTTTCTTTTAATTCTATATTAATATCATTATGATACAAAATATGACTTTTTTGTGTTGTGCAAGCATTGTGTCTTAAATGAAAATCAATTTCACATTTATCTTAAAATAAATTACAATTTATATTATTTGAATTATTTTATATTGTATATGATGTATATTATCATAAAATATTATTTCTATTATTTTTATAATTTTTTATATCACATTAGTGTCTTGGTGAAATCATATAAGATATAATATTTCACATAAACTATATATTTTTACTGATTAAAAAATATTTTACTTCATTAGAAAAAAATAAAAAAACTATACTATGATAAATAATAATGTATTTATTATAAAATTAATTCCATTTAATCAAATTAAATTACTATAAGTGGTAGAAGTTAAATTTAATTAAAATGTGTAAAACACAATGGAAATTTGTTTTTTTTATAAAAATACATTTAATCTTTAAAATGAACTGACACAAAAATCATGTATAAAGATGATTCATATGTAATTAACTACATTTTATATAACTAATGGATAATTTTCTCAATATATGATAAAATTCAATGATTAATGGTACTTTTAAATGGAATGAAATGACGAATTTATAAAACATGATATTTTTCTCTATTCACTGAACCAACAATATTTCCAAAAAAAATTCCAATGTTTCCCCCTATTGTAATTTAGATACATTTATCTATCAAGATATATAATTTTTTTTAAATAAATTTTTAATTTTTTTAAAAAATATTTATATCTACTCACAAAAATAAATATAAATAAGTTTTGAAGAAAAAATTTATTTGAAGCACAAAATAACATTACTTTAAATATAGTTATTATTTACAAGGAATGAATAAAAATATTATATTGAGTATGAAAATTATATATAATTGACATTTTGGGTTTTCATAGAAATACCCACAAATTTAATCTCTATGTTATAATTATATGATGAAAATATTTATATTTCATGGTTCATTTAAGCTTAATGTTGTGTTTCATATAAACTATAATTCATTGTGTTATTTCAAAATATTGGGTGGTTATATTCTCCCCCCATAATAAATAGGGTCCTCTATATTTGAACTTCACTATATAATCCATTATTTTAAATATGTTAACAAGATTTTCTTAATCCCACAACATATAATGAGTGAATATAACATTTTATTTAAATGACAAAAAGAGAAGTAAGAAGGACTTATGTAATTACAAATTAAAGAATTCCAAATTGGAGAAAATTCGTGCAACATGAAAATACAGACTCAAAGGAAAATTCAATTTCAAAATAATAATGGATAGTGATAGATAAAATAGTTCAAATAAATTGATTGATCATGATAAACATAACTACCACACAATAAAAAATCGGTGAGGTATAAAAAATTACATCGATTCATTGGAAGTAAAGGTAATTGGATAACATTTTTCCTTCAAAGACCTTTTCCTAGTGTTGAGGATTTCATTTACTATATAGTAATAACATAATGAATTATAATAAAAGGACATGTATAATAACGTTTCATCCCAATATCATACGTTTATACAAATGATGAGTATTTGTAATGATTGTTTCTAGCGTGAGGAACTGAAATAAAATTCTAATGGATTACATAATACAAAAAAGGATAATAATAAATTCATCATGTATTCAGACATTAACCAAAACCAATATTGTTTGTAAAATTAAATATAAATTAAAAAACTAATAATCTTTCATATGTTGAAATATAACATTAATCCTTAAATATAAAACAATAAAAAACGTTCAAGGTTTATATCTCCATAAATAAAAAACGATAAAATTCATCAAAATATTCCAGGCTATGATTGAACCCAAAATATTAGAAAGATTTTATCACATTTTATTCCAAGATAAAGTTATCTTTTATCACTAAACAAAATCAATTTCTCTAAATGTATCATACAAAAAAATCATATAACATAATCATATTTTCTCTAAGATATTATAATGATTTACATTAGTACACCTAATCACTAATAATAAAATTTACAATCATATATGATTCCAAAAGTCAATTCGAACTTAATTCCTCAAGGGAAATCCTAAAATATTTTATTTTCCACAATCATATTCAATTCCTAAAAAAATATGATGATATTATTCAAAAATAACATGAATCAATTAGTCACAAAATATCTCTTTAATTCCATAGTCATCTATATGATAAAACAAATGTTTCCAAATTGGGATAAATAATAATTACCTCAATATTAAAGATCATATAAACCCTAATGTGTATCAATTCCTTTTACAATAATTAAACAAAATTAAAATGCAATATTCCTCGAATATATATTTCAAATGATAAAAATATGTTTTTTATTAATGTAAAATAACATTCAAAACACAATAGATGTATCTAAAGGTATTGAAATCAGATAAATCATCCAATGTAACAATACTCATAAAATAACATTTTGACCTAAATTGTATTATCTCTATATTATATTTCAAAAAAAAATTATAGTATTATTTTAATATTAATTCATTTACATCGATCATAAAAATGGTTTATTCATCCCACAATCACATGTATATAAATTAATTTCACTAAAAAACATCATCTTTTTGTTACACCTCCTTTAATAGGCGTTTTTTATAGCTAAAAATGATTCAATGTTTTGAAAAAAACTACTAGATAATTAACATTTGGAGTTACATGATTCCCATATAATTTATAATATATCATAATATCACGAATAAATTATTATTTCCCCATATTTAAAAAAACCATGATACAAAAAAAACTTCATTCAACATCATTCTTAAACCATTAGCGTGGATTTTTTTCATACTTCACAACACATCATTATTTAAAATTAAACATATGAATAATGTTATTACATTTCATCAATATCAAAAATATCAAGAATTATAATTGGAACAAAAAAATATTACAATACTTAAATATAGACATTAAGATTTTCATTATATTCCACATATCATCCAACATGATCCTCAACATTTAGAAAATAAATGGTCATGTCTATAATGATATTTAAATTTTTGAGAGAGATAGAAGGGTGATTATTTTTAATTTAATGACCCGAAATTTCTGTGTAATTTTTTTAAATACATGGGAATTTTACGAGTCCGTGGAAACTAACGGTGCATGATTCCGAGGCCCGGTGTGCCTGAAATCAATTTCTAATGTTTTTTTCTGGTATGTTTAGTAAAAGTACGAGCAGGTTTTTATAACTTTTGAATGGGTGCTCGGAATTGAAATCAGAGGGCACCGTTGAACTCACAGTGCCAGTATTCGCTTAAGAAGACTTTCATCTCGATGACAGTTGGTCGAGAATAAAAGTTAATTTTTGGGTTCCAATGAATAAGATAGATAAAAATAAAGTGGTAGATTTATTTTTATTCTGGTTGGTTAAATCCTCCATGTGGAGGTTAGAGGTGGGTACCACCCCACCTTAACCTCCCATGAGAGGTTATGGTGGAGGGGCCCACCCTAAACAAACCTCCCACTAGAGGATACGGCGTGTGGACCACCTGAGACTAAACCCCAAAATTAATGGTGCCACTAACTCCTCTAATTAAATGTGCTATATCCCCCTATTTAATTGTTGAGCCAACACTTTTAATTAAATGTTCCATCCTCATGAATTAATTAGGTGGAGACATTTATTTTATTTCATTCTTTTTGAATTTTCTGCCAACATCTAAAATAATAGAAATTCTAATATTATTTAAGTGGGAATTGTTCTTTACAGTGGAAACCTTGGGTTTTTTGAGAGGAGAGCATGGGAGGATTAGAATTCTCCTAACGAAGAACGAAGAATGAAGAACGAAGAACGTGTTCTTCCAAAAAAGATCACCAGTGAGGATCCTTCTTAGACATCTTCCCGGAACGCCTACCGATGTGGAGCGTCTTCCATGAGCCGATGCAGCTCGGGATTGGAAGCGTGCGGCGGACGCGAAGAATGACGAACTTCTTCGTCTACCTTCTGCGACTCCATCAACGAACGAAGAATGAAGAAAAAAATTAGGGGTTTACTTTTATCTATGTATGCTATTTAACCATGTTCTTACTTTCTCTCAAAACGATGATCGAGGGTTGTTGTGCTTCATACTTGCGAGCCTCTTGATACCACCATAACTGCGGATGGTGCGGGCCGAACCAACAAGGCCCGACCCCTATGCCGATATTTTTTATGGAAATCGTTGGCATGAAAAAAAATCAAAGAGGTGACGAAGGGGGTGGAAGACAAAGGTCGTGCTACCAGCAACCTCCGTGAACCACGCCACCCCCGCGGCGCCCGCACCGCCGCGGGCCAAACCGGCCGCCCGGTGACACGTCGATTGACCCGTCGGCCTGCCCAGGCCACCACCCAGCCTTCCTGGCCGCCCCGTCGGACCGCCCAACCTGCCTAGGCTGCCACCCGGCTGGTCGGGCCGCCCAGCCTACCTACCCAGCCGCCCCATCGGTCTACCTAGGCTACCAGCTGGCCTGCCCAGCCGCACCGTGCCGACCTACTGAGTCGGCCCGCAGCCTCCCTCGCAGTGCCACTGTCCAACTGACTTGGCCTCTCGGGCTAAGGTTCCCTAACCGCGCCTCTCACAGCACTGGTTGAACCGAATCGGTCGTGCACTTTGGGCCGCGCCGACCCCCCCGAGGAAACCTCCAGGACGAACCACCCTCGTAGTCTGCTAGGTCGGGCCCAACATACCGGGCCGAACCTAACAGGCTGGCCCACCCATTGGGCCGAGCCAGACCTAACTGGTCTGACCGGGTTGACCCAAATAGAGTCGGCCCAGACTGGGTCAGGTCGGGTCAGTCCGACCGAGTCGGACCGGACCCGGGCCCACTACCGACCATTTACTTCCTTTGTCTATATCTTTGGCACAGGGCGACCGTTTGATGAACCTTCAGCGGCGTTGGTATTCATGGAGCGTGATAGCCCCTTTGAAAATTCCCCATCAGTGTTTGGGGTACAGTTTTGATACGGCCAGGTTGGATAGTGCACGAATCCAACCGGTCCCCCAGGACTAAAAGGATAATAACATACAGGCCGAGCATCTGATTAACACACCATCGGTTGAGTTCAGACTCCTATGACATGACGGACCTCTGATATACTTCTTCGTGGTACTTTGTGGCAGTTGACATATTGACACATGGCTTGAAGAGACGACCCTCCCCGAATCAAGCATGCTTTGGGGAAACCCTGTGGCTAGCTGTGCTTTGATGACTATTCCTGGATCATGTGTTGGTTCGACAACTCTGACTACTATTCCTGGATCATGTGTTAGTCCGACAATTCTAAATTCTGTTCCTAGATCCTGTGTGGGTTCGACAGCATAGCTAGTCCTAGATCCTGTGTGGGTCTGATAGCTCCGACTACTATTCTTGGATCCTGTGTGGGTCCGACAGTTCTAACTACAGGTCCTGGATCCTGTGTGGGTCTGATAGCTCCGACTACTATTCCTGGATCCTGTGTGGGTCCTGCAGTTCTAACCGTTGGTCCTGGATCCTGTGTGGGTCTGACAGCTCCGACTACTGTTCCTAGATCCTGTGTTTTTCCGAAAGTTCTAACTGCTGGTCCTGGATCCTGTGTGGGTCTGACATCTTAGATGATTCAGTAGCTATATCTGATCATCTATATCTCTCTACATAAGTTGTATACCTGTGTTAATGAGACAATAACTTCTGTGTTTTCCTCATGATTGAGATGAGTTACTTGATAACTTAGTTATATGTATGGGATTATACCTAATTAATGTCCATACGTTGATTTCATACTATGTGGTTTGTCCGTGTTAAATTTTGTGAGACCTTGGTGGTCTCGGTATCCCTACTGTGTATCATTATACTCAAACCTGCACGAGCTATGCCCGCACCTCATTGTGTTGGATGCAGACAACAGACAACGCAGACAGAGGTTGAGTGTACGAGGATAGGACGACACCCGAAGGTAGACCTCACATTGCGTCGATACCTGATGGAGACTGACAGATGTGGAGTGTTGAGGAGGTTATCTATACCTACCATTTATGTAGAATCCCTGGTGGACGATCCAGGAGCTGCTTTTCACCTTTCAACTGTTTTTGTCCTTTTCAGTTGTACTTGTACTTTCAGTTGGGCTTGCATTTCTGGACCCTTTACATTTCAACACTCTCTTATTATAGAGTTTTACTTAGTATTTTGTATCCAGCTATGTATTCTATTGTGTTTCTTTCCATTTATAAAGGCAATGACTTCTTAGTTTAGGGATATACGCCTTTGGTTCTAGTCGCCAGCCCCTGGCCTATGGAAGGTGGGTTTAGGGTAGTCATGACATGAGCCCCAGGGGACGGGTCGTGACAAATTGGTATCAGAGGAGTCGGTTCTACCACCTAACATTGGACTCTGATCTTTTATGTGGATCAATGGACTTCAGGGTATTGAGTGTTGTTTTCAGTTCAGGGAGTCTAGTGTTGGTGTGGCGGCCGATGTATCCATACACCAGGACCCTGACTTCTGATTTCCATCTCAGTGCACGAAAACACTGATTGGGTGTGTGTTTCAAGAGTTTTCTTAGTGATCTCTTTTGAGACAGCTCACTAGGTATAAATTATTTACCATGGTGCACCTATTCCTTATCAAGATGCCGCTAGATAGAAAACCATCTAGGGTTTCCGAGAGAGTACACGATGACGGCCCACCGAGCAACAGGGCTCCGGTGCAAGGCCCTCTTACAATGTTGGCACCTTCGGATGGTGTACTAGCAGCACCACCACCCGTTGGGTAGAATATTCCACCAGGAGCACAGGAGGATGATGCACGCCGACTAAGCACATTGCAAGAGTTCCAGCTGCAAATTCCTCTGAGGATTCGATGCGAGAAAAATTCCCAGGCAACAGAGGATTGGATGGAGGTGATTGCTAGCGTTTTCCGCCTAGTTGATACACTAGTAGAGAAGATTGTGATCTTGACTACTAGTATTTTTCAGTGAGTGACCATGAGGATGGTCTGCTTAGTGATGAGGCTTTGGTACATTGACCGATGCCTAAGATGGTACCTTCGTGTAGTGTTCCACCTATATCACTACATGTTGGTTAGTATATATGAACGATAGTGCCTGTAGAGGAAAATTATTGGCTTAGTTCCTTACATGAGTTTCAGCATCAAATTCCCCTCAGGTTCTGAGGTGAACCCGACTCATAGGCAGCTGGGTACTGGCTTGAAGAGGTGGATGAGAGTTTTCTAGAACTTATATAGCTTCAGCAGGATGACATGTCAGTAGCTGAGTATTCATCGAGGTGTACCGATCATTCCTATTACTCAATGAATACGATATGATAAATGCATTAGAACTCAGACCTCAGAGAGAGTTGTGTTTATGGACATCCAAGCCAGCACTTTTTCCTCTATTCATTCCTACTTATGTAAGGGTGTTAGAGAGAAAAATTTTGGTTGAATGTTCTTTGGCAGAGCAGATAGAACTAGTGAATGTTTGCAGTGGGAAGCACGGATCTGGCACCAGTCTCAGAGACTTGGGTGTGTAAAACATTTCAGGAAGAGGAAATGTTAAGGATATATGAATCTGTAGGGTATCAGACGTGGAAGTGTAGCTAGGAGAGTAGTATGAGGTGGTGTACTTTTCGACATGTTATAACCACCCCTTTTTGTGGAACCTGCTAGGCTCAGGGAGCTGGAGGATTGGGGAAGAGAGAAGTTACATGCGGTCAAGGAATAAAACCCAAGGGCTCTAGGAATGATTCGAGGTACGATCTATGTCTACTACTAGGTGCCATATCATTATATATAGGTACGAATCATTCCTTCCATCCAATAATCTTTTCCATGACCTAGAGATTCTAGTTAAACAATTGACTTTACCCTCACATCTAGAGATACTTTTGCGAGGAGACACGATAATCAAACTTACGCCGACAATGTGATATGACCCTTCAGGTGATATTTTTAGTTGGAACCACATGGTGGCAGCATCAAGGACTTACAACGGTGATGGCTCGAGTTCCTCCAGGACTAAGACTTTGAGATAGTCTATACTCCTGGGAAGGGGAACATTGTATCATTTGATCATAGCAGGAGATCTGGTATATAGATGCTAGGTGAGGCGACGACACAGATGGCCACTTTGTAGATATCTTTTTTGGATAGAGATGGAACAACTTTCCTACATACCCTTACAGTCACACCCCCACATCTTCAATGAGTTAGGGAGGCACAACATGGGAACACTGACTGCGAGACACGATGTGCTCAGATATCCACATGGCATGAACCTGATAGATTTTCTAAAGGTGGGGAGCATGCGATTTTCTTTATAGGATGTACCTCGATACCAGTGGAACATCAGGAGGAAGTTTTGATGAGTTTCAACACTTCCCATCTTGTGGTACATCCAGGTGTGGCGAAGATGTACCAAGACCTCAGACAATAGCACTGGTGGCTAGGGATGAAGAAAGTAGTAGTAGAGTTTGTCTCTTGATGCCTCATTTGTCAGCAAGTGAAGGCAGAGCATCAAGTACCAGAAGGCTTGTTTCATCCTTTAGTGGTCTTAAAGTGGAAGTGGGATGGGATGTCCATGGAATTAATGATGGGTCTTCCACGTAAGTCTAGGGGACATGACTCTATCTGGGTGATTGTCATCTGATTCACCAAGTCGGACCACTTCCTTCCAATCAGAGAGAAGGGTTCAGTAGAGATCATGGTACGCCTCTACGTGCAAGAGATTGTGTGGCTACATGGAGTAACCTCGACGATTTTCTCATATCGTGACATTGGGTTTACTTCCCGGATAATGAAGGGGTTATAGGAGGCTTTCAGGACACAACTTCTTCTGAGCACCCCCTTCCATCATTAGACGGATGGTCAGACTGAGCAGACTATTCAGACCCTCGGGGACATTCTGCATGCATGTGTCCTCGACTTCAGTCTTAGCAGGGAGGATCACTTACATTTGCTAGAGTTTTCATACAACAACAACTATCCATCCACCATCAGGATGACACCTTTTGAGGCATTATATGGTCAACCGTGCAGATCACCCTTATGCTGGACTAACCCTAGTGAGTCGACACTAGTGGGACCAGAGATGGTACGAGCTACCATGAAGAAGGTGCAGATAATCCAGGAGCAGATGAAGACATCACAGAGCAGGAAGAATTCATATGCTGATAGGAAATGGAGACCTCTAGAGTTTGAGGATGGGAACCACGTCTTTCTATGGGTCTCAACCCGATGAGGTTTACAGAGATTTGGACGACGCGGTAAGTTATCTCCACGTTTCATCAGACCTTTCCAAGTCCTCAGCAGGGTTGGAGAGGTGGCATATCGCTATGCTCTTCCAGTTCAGTTGCACTGGGTGCACGATGTTTTCCACGTATCCCAGTTGAGGAGATACATGCACGACCCTGTTCACATCATTGACCATGGAGAGCAGTACGTCAACAATGGGGAGACTTTTACGGGAGGTTCCAGTGGATATTGAGGATCAATATAATCTAGTCCTTTGTGGATGGTAGATATCTCGAGTGTGCGTTTTTTAGCAGCATGGGGACCTCCAAGAGAGCACATGGGAGCGGGAGGCTCAGATGCAAGCTCAGTACCCCCATTTGTTAACACAGTTCGAGTTGTTTCTTACAGGGACGTAAGGCCCTAAGGTGGGAAGAATGTAAAGACATAGAATTTCCATGCTAATTTTTTTAAATTCATGGGAATTTTATGAGTCCGAAAAAACTAACAGTGCATGATTCTGAGACCCAATGTGCCCAGAATCAATTTTTGAATTTTTTTTCCAGTACGTTCACTAAACATACAAGTGGGTTTTTATAACATTTGAAATGGTGCTCGAAATTGAAATCTGAGGGCACCGTTGAAATCACTATTCCGGTATTCACTTAATAAGACATTCACCTCAACGACAATTGGTCGAGAATAAAAGCTAGTTTTTTGGGTTTAAATGAATAAGTTAGATAAAAATAAAGTGGTAGTTTTATTTTTATTACAGTTGGTTAAAACCGCCATGTGGAGGTTGGAGGTGGGGACCACCACACCTTAACCTCCCATGAGAGGTTATGGTGGTGGGGCCCACCCAAACCTAACCTCCTAGGAGAGGTTACATTGTGGGGACCATCAGGGACTAAACCCCCCAATTAGTGGTGCCCCCCAACTCCCCTAATTAAATGTTCCAAATACTCCTCTTTAATTGTTGATCCAACACTTTTAATTAAATGGTCCAACCTTATGAATTAAATAGGTGGGGCCATTTAATTTATTTCATTCCTTTTGAATTTGGTTCCAACATCTAAAATAATAGAAAATCTAATAATATTTTAGTGGGCATTGTTCATTACGGTGGAAGCCTTGTGTGTTTTGAGAGGAGAGCTTGGGAGGATTAAAATTATCCCAACGAAGAATAAAGAAGGAAGAATGAAGAATGTGTTCTTCCAACGAAGAATGCCAGCGATGATCCTTTTTTGACTTCTTCCCCAGACACCTACCAACATAGAGAATCTTCCACGCGCCGATGCAGCTCGGGATTGGAAGCGTGCAGCAGACGTGAAGAATGATGAACTTCTTCGTCTATCTTCCATGACACTGTCAATGAACGACGAATGACAAAAAAATGCAGGGGTTTAATTTTATCTAATCATGATCTTTACCCATGTTCTTCCTTTCTCTCAAAAAAAAGAGATTGAGGGTTTTTGGGCTTCATTCTTGCTAGCCTATTGATACCACCCTAACCGCAGAGGGTGTGGCCCAAACAAACATGGCCCAACCCCTTCGCTGATCTCATTTATGGTAATCATTGGCACCGAGATGAAGCAATGAGGCAACGAAGGCGGCGGAAGACAAAGGTCGCGCTACCCGTGACCTCCGTGAATCGCGGCGGCCCGAGCCACCACCTGCCGAACCGACCGCATGTCGGCCCACCGGGCCGTGAGCCGGCCTACCATGGCCGCCACCCGGCCTACACGACCGCCCTGCCGGTTGGCCGAGGCCGCCACCCAGGCTCCCCGGCCGCCCTGCCGACCGGCCTAGGCCGCTACCTGGCCTGCCCGGCCTCCCCGCTGGCATGGCCAGGCCACCCTCGGCCTCCCCAGCCACCTCCCGTCCTGCCGGGCTGCCCTGGATACCTTACCGGGCTACCAACCGTACTTTCCGGCCACCCCACCAGCCTGACCTCAACACCACCCGGCCTGCCCGAATGCCCCTCCGCCCTGCCCAGGCTGCCCCCCCCCCCGACCTTCCCGGTCTACCCACACCAACCTACTGTGATGGCCCGCTCCCTCCCTCGCGGCGCCGCTAGCCGAACTGGCTCAACCTCCCTGGACGAGCCACCCAAACTGCGCCTCTCGCGGCACTGGCTGAACCGAACCAGTCATGCTCTTTGGGCCGAGCCCCCCCCCCCCCCCCCCCCCCGTGGAGACTTCTGGGCCGAACCGCCCTGGTAATCTGCTGGGCTGAGCCCAAAAGACCAAGCCAAACCTAACAAGATGGCCTGACCATTGGGACGGGCAAGAACCAACTCGTTTGACTAGGATGACCCAGACCGGGTCATCCCAGACTGGGTTAGGCCGGGTGGGTCCAACCGAGTTGGACCGGACCCGGGCCCACTACCGACCCTTTACTTCCCTTGGCCATATCTTTGGCATCAGAAAACCATTTGATGAACCTCCAGAGGTGCTGGTATTCATGGAGCGTGACAGTACCTTTGAAAATACCCCATCGGAGTATGGGGTATAGTTGAGGTACGATCAGTTTGGATCGTGCACGAATCCAACCGGGCCCCCGTGACTAAAAGGCTAATAACTCACAGACCAGTCGTCCGATTGACGTGCCGTCTATTGCGTTGAGACCCTTATGACATGGCAGAACTCTGAGATACTTCTTCGTGAGACTTTGTGGTAGTTGACATATCGAATCTTGGCTTAAGAAGAAGACCCTCCAGAAATAAAGCATGAATTGTGGAAACCCTATGGTTGGCTCACTACAGGAAATATAGGCATTTGCGACGGGTCATTTGTGACGGGATCCCGTCGCAAATAGCCTTTTGCGACGGGGCTCCGTCGCAAATCGCCCGTTGCGGAAAACGCCGTCGCAACAAAATTTTTTTGCGACGGGCCCGTCGCAAAAACACTTATTTGCGACGGGAAAAGGACCCGTCGCAAATAGTTTTGTGGTTTTTTTTAAAAAAACTTTTGCGACGGGCCCGTCGCAAATAAGTTTTTGCGACGGGCCTTTTCCCGTCGCAAATAGTTGCCTCGAATCAACTATTTGCGACGGGAATATATTCCCGTCGCAAATAATAAAAAAAAAATAAAAAAAATTTAAAAAAAATTAAAAAAATAAAAAAATATTTATTAATATATAAATTAATAAACGTATTTATATTGATATAAATATAATATTTATTTTATAAATACGATTTAGAAAGGATCTATGGAAATATAACATTAATTTATAAGATGTTTAGTAAAAGAGGGTTATAAAATAAATTAAAAAATATTTTTAATTAATAATTACCTAATTTTTATCAATTAATAGTCATTTAATAACTCTTTGAATATAAAAAAAATAAAAAAATTAATGAAAGATGGAAAATAAGAAGAAAATGAAACCCAAACTTCAAATGGCCATAACTTTTGATTCGGGACTCCGTTTGAGCTCTACAGCATATCAAATCGAAGCTTGCGAAGAGCTCTACAGCCCTATGGACGGGTGGAACCCGTCCAAGGTTTTTTCGAGGCCCAAAAAGGCCCCGAAGGCCTCCAAAACTGAGTTTTTAGTCGGGGCACCCCGGTTTTTCACCGTTCAAACAGCTATAACTTCTGATCCCGATGTCCGATAAACCTCTACCATATATCATGTCGAATATATTTTAATGTTCTTCGATTTGACTAATTGTGGAGCTGAAACGGACTCCTGGATTAGAAGTTATGGTCCTTTTAACATTCAAACGACTATAACTTCCGATCCGGATGTCCGTTTGGACTGTACTGCATATCATATCGAAGATCGTTTCATGTTCTTCGATTTGACTGGTTGTGGAGTTGAAACGGACTTACAGATTAGAAGTTATAGTCGTTTTAACATTCTCAGAGAATTTTCACCCCCTCATTTCTATGTATTCATTCATAACTATACATATATATATATATATATATGTGTGTGTGTGTGTGTATGTGTGTGTGTCTGTATTGTATATATGTATTTATTTATTTATTTATTTATAAATACACATAAAAACACATATTTTATAAATTTATTTAAAACTAAGCTTATAAATATATATTAATTAATATACAAATAAATATACGAATAAAAACTTATAACTACATATATATATATATATATAAATAGAATAAATATATATTAATATACGAATAAATATATATATTAATATATGAATAAATATATATATATATATATATTTATTCATATAACCAAATATATTTATATTAATATAAATCTATATTAATATACGAATAAATATAACTATAAATATATATAACTATATATATATATAACTATAATTATTCCTAATTATTACTAATTATTATTAATTATTCCTAATCATTATTAATTATTTCTAATTATTATTAATTACACCTAATTACCATTAACTATGAATACTAATAACTTAAATTTATTAAATAACAAAACAATATAAACATAATTAAATTACAACTAATTAAAACTAATTAAAAATAATTAAAACTAATAAAAAAATTAAAATAAATATTAAATTAAAAATAACATAAGTACCTTTAAAATGGATTTGAAGTTGATCTCCGATAATTGTTGAAGACTTCAATATCAACTCTGCAAAAAAAAATTAAACTTAATAAACTGTAAACAGTTTTGAGAGAAGTTGAGAATGAATGAAAAAAACGGATGGGGGTATTTATAGGTTAGCTTATTTGCGACGGGACTATTTGCGACGGGTATACCCGTCGCAAATAATATTATTTGCGACGGGACCCGTCGCAAATACTTTAACCCGCATTTATCACGGTCAACGGTTAAATAGTTATTTGCGACGGGTCCCGTCGCAAATAACAACCTGCCGACACACTATTTGCGACGGGGGTATATTCCCGTCGCAAATAGTTTTTACCGCCGCCGGCTATTTGCGACGGGTGGTAACCACCCGTCGCAAATACCTTTCCCGCGGTTTGGCGCGCTATGCGCGCCAAGCCTTTTGCGACGGGTGAGATTTTCCCGTCGCAAATAACCCGTCGCAAAAAGCCATTTTTCCTGTAGTGGCTGCACTCTGAAGATTGATCCTGGATCCTGTGTGGGTCTGACAGCTCCGACTACTATTTCAGGATCCTCTGTGGGTCTGACAATTTTGACTTTTGTTCCTGGATCCTATGTGGGTTCGGCAGAATAGCTGGTCTGAGATCCTGTGTGGTTCTGATAGCTCCAACTACTATTCCTGGATCATGTGTGGGTCCGACTATTCTAACTAATGGTTCCGGATCCTGTGTGGTTCTGACAGCTCCGACTACTATTCCTAGATCCTATGTGGGTCTGACAGCTTTGACTATTGTTCCTGGATCCTGTGTGGGACTGACAGTTCTAACACTGGTCCCAGATTCTATGTGGGTCCAACTTCTTAGATGATTCTGTAGCAATATATGGTCATCTTTATCTCTCTACATAAGATGTATACCTGTGTGATCTGAGTCAGTGACTTTTGTGTTTTCCTCCTGGTAGAGATGAGTTACTTGATAACATTGGTATATTTATGGGCATATACCTATGTAATGGATATCCATTGATTTTATACTCTGTGAGTTTTCCTTGGTGGATTTTTAGAGACCTTGGCGTTCTCGGGGTCCCTAATGAGTATCGTTATACTCATCCCTGCATGGGCTATGCCCGCAACTCATTGTGTTGGATGCAGACGACGGACAATGCTGACCGAGGATGAGTGTATGAGGACTAGAGGATACCCAGAGGTGAACCTCATGACGAGTCAATACCCAGTGGAGACTGATATACGTGGAGTGATTAAGAGGCTACCTATACCTACCCTTCAGTTAGGATCCAGGGTGGATGATCCACGAGCTGCATTTCACCTTTCAGATATATTTTTTTCTTTTTAGTTGTACTTTAACTTTATATTGGGTTTGTATTTATGACCCCTTTACGTTTCAACACTCTCTTGTTATAATGTTTTACTTAGTGTTTGGTATCTAGTTGTGTATTATGTTGCGTCTGTTTCCAGTTATAAAGGAAATTCCTTCCAATTTTAGGGATTTACACCTTTGGTGCTAGTCACCAGCCCCTGGCCTATGGAAGGCGGGCTTGGGGTAGTCACGACCTAAGACATGGGGGATGGTACGTGACATTTAAAAAAATTGAAAAAGATACCATTAAACATAAAATATTAAAGGAAATGAATTGGATATGGATAAGTGAAAATGTTCCTTAGAAGTTATTTTAATAATCAATAAGTTTTCAAAATCATTTGATCAATATTTTGAAATAATAGTGATATTAAAATCATCTAGAAACGTTAAAAATGTTATGATTTAACTATTTTCTTCCATAATGATAAAATATCCTTTAGATATTGAAAATTAGATAAAATATACATGAAATAAATTTTAAAAAATAAAATAATCTTCAAGGGAAATAAAATGACATATAAGTTTTATAATATAGTTATCCTTCAACCGTTAATATCTTAGAATGTTTATTTTTCATTAAAATACTCCTATAATTATACATTTCCCAATAACATAAAAATATTTTTTTTATATTACTTTAAATTTACATTAAAATCACATCCTACCCTCTAATGTTATCTATACTTCTCCTCTCATACCAACATTGAAGTCGTATCCTTAAAAAATCTATGAATTGATTCATTTGAAAAGAATTAAAATTATTTCTTTTAATGGATATATTCATTATTATAGTTAAATGAAATTATTTCATAACTCTTTATAACATAACAGTATATTAAAAATATTTAGACTTCTGTTAATTATCTATGTTTACATAATTTTTACAATTTTAAATTGAAAAACATTTTCTTTTCACATTAAATCTTCATGACATTGAATTTGAATTATTATTTTTCATTACATATCCATACAACAATTAAAAATACATTTAATATTTTGGATGAGGAAAATAATATTATCAAGGGATAGAAAAGTATGAAATCAAGTAGTTTAGCGAGAAACATGAAAAACCCTAAAAACATTAACTATATCACAATATTCATTGTGTATTTGAAAAAAATTCATATCTGTTAGGAAAACACACACTATTTTCTCAAAGAAAAACATTAAACCTACTATAAAGAAAATAGATACCCTTTTAGGAAACACAATGAATATTATTCCCAAATGTTTTTTTCTCATGTTAGAATTAATTGGATCTCAAATAAATCTATAAGAGATAAAACCCTAGTTGACTCCTTTTACCTTGCCTTTGATGACAAAGAACATTACCAAATGCATTTGATATCTACATAAGGATCACACATCATATAAGATATATTAAGATCAATCATCTTAATTTATAATTTCAAGTACCATATCCAGAATAAAACATTTTTTTCTGGAATATATTTATTATAAGAATCATGAAAAACAATTTTCAACTTGTACCCAAAGCAGTTTTTGAAATCGAAACACCAATTCATTTTAAAAACCAATTTTTTTAAAAAAATCTATATAATGGAAATTAGTTTTCTATTTTAATAATGAATGAAATATATTAATGTATTCCAAACATCAAATAATGGTTATGGTGGAAAACAAAACAATTGATGTCATATACTTTAAAAGATACTATTGGACCCTCTGAGAAGTAAGGGTTTTCATAATAAAAATCTTGCCAATCTATAGTTCCTATTAATTATTGTATTAAGTAAAAAAATTAACTTGATCATGTTATTGAATATATCTAAGTATGTCAATTATTTCATACTATATAATACACATCAATAAATCAATAAACTATATATTTATGCTTCCATATGTTTACTAGTATATATTTACATGTATTTAGGAATATAACTTATTCTGTTGGTGATCTATTCAAGACAAACACTTTATAAGTTTTTTAGAGTCTCTTGCACTGATAGTTCAAATGGAGTTCCCAATGGATAAGTCATCAATGCATGATTCACCGATGGACATGTCACTGATGGACGAGACACTGATGGATGAGTCATTGATGGATGAGTCACTAATGGATGAGTCACTGATGGAAGATTCTCCAATGGAAGAGTCACTAATGGAAAACACACTAATAGTTCAATATGAGTCATTGATGCTTACTCACCAATGCCCAAACGAACTGATAGCACAAAAGTCCCACTGATACAAAGAGTCACCGATACCGATGGAAAGGAATCACTGATACTCGGACTCACCAATGCTGATAGACCAATGATGACAGACTGATGCCAATGAGTCACTGATACTTATGACTCACCAATATTTATAAAAACTGTCTTTATTTTAATTTATTAAAATTTAAATCTAAAATTCATATTTAGATAAATTAATGTTTCTGGAATTATTTAATGTTGTCTAGATGAATATCTTTAGATAGAACGAGGTACATGCATGTGCGGAGATATTCATGCCTACTGGAACTTGAAGTATAAAAGAATGTCAAGCTGGTTCTTGAAAGGCGAGAAGGATAGACAAGGAATGTGCTGAAAAGTAAAGATAATAGCATAACTGCAAACTCTACTAACTCTAGTTTTTTTCTTCAAAATCCCAAGAATACAATGCTCGATAAGAAAGAGAGATCAACAAAAAACTAATATGCTGACTCGAACATCTTATTATCAACGAGGTGAAAATTTCAAACATGGAAGTTGGAGAACAATGGCTATTATACTCTGTTTTAATACCAACTTCCATTAGATGACTCAAATATCATTTCCACTACTTAAATCTAGTTTAGAGCTACACTACATGACACATAGATACTTTTAATCTCTATTCTACATCTATAGATATATTATTTTATTTTGTTTACATTTTTTAGTAGTTTTTGTATATTTCTGTTACACACACTGTATACTATTCCTAACTAGAGGATACATGATATCCTCAAACCCACTCTCTATATTACTCATGTACCCCATGTAGAACAATTGAAAAAGATAAGTGTGAACAATTTGTTATTTTTTCCCTTGAATAAATGTGGTAGAGGTCAGGTCTGACCTAGATATCCTAGTGTGCTGTTGTAAACCCAAATCCATGGTTTGGATTAGTCTGTTTATTAATAGAAACTTGTTGGAGGCAGGTGACCACCAGGTGGAGAGGACCATGTCTCAGCTTTAGACAGACCTCTTGCTTATCCTCAATGTTTCTGCATATTAGTTTTAGTCTTTGTTTATTACATTTTACATAAAACCTAATCAAGCATTTATTGTTAGTTTATCAAGTATCTATAACTATTTTTAACTAGTATATTAGTTTCAAATGTTAAATTAATATTTAGATTAGTAAAGATGAGAATTAATCAGTCTTCTATAAAATTAATTGAACACTAAGGATATTTATAAATTCACTAAATATTGGAAGTAATGATATTTTAATTGGGGAAATTTTTTAAAGAAACAATTTTAACAGAAATATTTATAGATACTCAATTCACCCCCTCTTGAGTAATCTATTCTGACCGACATTTTTTACTAATGGTATTTAAAAATTTGTCAATTTTTAATGATTTTCAACTTTGGTTGTAGTTTTTTTCAATGTTCTTAAGCTTTCTACTATTTCTAAATTCTTATCATTTCGAATTCCTATCACAATTTATATAATGTATAACTGACAAGAAGGAGATGCTACTAATAGACCACTATATTTCAAGGGAACCAACTATGCTCTATGGAAGCTTAAAATGAAAATACATCTAGGGAGAATGGGATTAAAAATATTGACTACTATTGAAAGTAAATATTCAATTACTAAAACTTCTAAAAAAAACATGGTATGAACCTAGAAAGAATGACTAGAACAATAATTGTAATGCTATGAATACTCTATACTATACACTAGGAGATGAAGAGTTTAATCATATTTATGCACATAAAACTACACATGAGAGTTGGGACACCTTGTCTGTTTCTCTTGAGGGAACATCTAATGTTAAAAAAATGATATTAAATTATTTTACTATTAAATATGATAATTTCTGAATGAATCATAATGAATATATTAATTAAATGCATCTCATGTTCAATGAAATTTTGAATACCAGGATTTCGTGAGGAATAAAAGTTATAACCAAAGAGTAGATTATGAGGATTTTGTAATGCTTGCTAGAGAGATGGCGAGGGACATCTATAAATGTTATAAAATCATGAGACATTAATAAGATTCCATTTATGTAATTGATTGGAAAATAAATGGCGTTTGAAGAGGAAGTCAATGTAAATAAAGAATATGATTAACCAAATGAAAGTCTGTAACTGTGAAGACTACACCCTCTAAAACTAAAGATAAAGAGAAAGTTCAAGATGAAATGGAAAGTTCATGTACTGAATAATAAGATTCATATAGTGATGAATAAATGGCCCAGATTTGCAGGAGATTTAGAAGATTTTATAAGAATAAAATGTTATTCAAGTGTCAAAACTTAAAGGTAAAGTATGATAACAGGAAAACTTGTAAAAAGGATTGGAAGATAAATGATGAATTAAAAGACATAATTTTCTATGAATGTAAAAGTAAATGACTTGTCAAAGCATACAATCCCAATATCAAATAAAAATAGAAGTATGAGAATATGGAATGTAAATATAAGAAATCCTAGATGGCCATATGGAGTTCCTCTAAGGACACCCCCAGAGAATATTCTTTTCTCATGATGAGAAATATGATATGGATAATATGTGTTTTATGACAAACACATCTCATATAATCTTTAACTCATACGTTCAAAATTATTATTATTCTAAAAATGAATGTTAGTATGAGTATATGAAAAATGATGAATTATTTTAGTGTTGAAAGATTCTAAAGGAAACATGTAAGGATTTAAAAGATTAATATAAATCATTAAAGAAATAATATGCTCTTACTATAACCGTTAAATATGAACTTACAACTGAAAAAGGGAAAATCCAAAACTTCTAAGGGAAAATAATGAGTTAAAATTTATAATGTGCAATAAAATAAGGACTTTGAAAAGTTTACCAATAGAAAAAATACCCTTACTTAAAATCATGGAAAACAGATAGCTTCAAAGTACACTTATAGAATAGGATATCAACCAGGTCACAGGAATTTATCCAAAACACATTTTATAACATAATCTAGAAAATCTTCTTCTTTATTCAAAAACAAGATTTTTACTACATGTTCCAGTTCTAAAAAATAATTTTACTATATCCAGTTCTTCGGGAAAAAATAATTTTGATTTCAAATACGCTATATTCATCATATAATAAACCCATAATACAATTGTGGGTTCCTAATGCTTTTATTACTAATGTTTTATGACCCAAACATATATTCATACCAATATTGTTTTTTGGATAAACTATATCATAGGTAAACTACCTAAAGAGATCCAATAGAAATATGTGGTACTTGGATAGTGGGTTATAAAGACACATGACAGGGTACTACTCAAGTTTTAAAAGACTTATCAAAATTTATGGAGGACATGTCACATTTAGGGACAATAGTAATGGAAAAATCATCAGTCTAGGCTAGAATGGTAGCCCTAACTCTATCTCAATTTCCAAAGTACTTTATATTGATGGAAAAAATTATAAACTTATTAGCATATCTCGATTGTGTGATGATGGATTTAATGTAAAATTTAAAAATTATTCACTCCATTTAATTAATTCCATGAATAACTTAGTATTTACTTCTCTTAGAAATGACAATGTACATGCCATAAATTTAGACACACTTGCCATAGAGAATATTTCTTGTCTAAGTTCCTTTCACAATGTGTCTTTGATCTGGCCCAAAAGACCGAGGCATTTCAATGTACACTCCCTTATGAAGTTAAATAGAAATGTTTTAGTTAGGTACCTACAAAAATTAGAGTTTCCATATAATAACGTGTGCAATCCTTGTCCAAAAGGAAAGAAACACAAAATCTCTTTCAAACCAAAGAAACCAGTTACTATTTCTCAACCTCTAATGTTGGTTCAATGGATTTGTTTTGACCATCTAGAGTTTCAATTTAAAATTATAAGCACTATGTTTATGTCCATGTATATGACTTCTCTACATATACTTGGACCTTTTTCTTATCTTTCAAAAGTAATGCTTTATCTCACTTTACCAAGTATACTAGGACTGTAGTAAATCATATTGGACATAAAATTACATCCTTAACAAGTGACCATGGCATTGAGTTGGAATGTTAGGACATTGAATATTTTTTCTCACAAAATGGCTATAATCATAACTTCTCTTTCCCTATGACACATCCAAAAAATTGTGTTGTAGAATGATGAAATATAACCCTACAGGAAATTTTCCAAACTATGCTTAATGAATATAACAAACCGATTTATTTCAGGGCTATAGCCACTAATACAACATTTTTAGATAATAAACAGAGTATTAATCAAAAAAATTCATAAAAAACCTCCTTTTAATTTTTGGAACAATATAAAACCCAAAAGAAGTTATTTTAAAGTGTTTAGATGTAGTGTTTATGTTCTGAACAGTAAAGACAAATTAGATAAATTTGCCTCCAAAAGTGATGAAGAAATATTCCTTGGATATTCTACATCAATAAAATCCTATAGAGTCTTTAATAAAAAAACAAAATGTGTGGATGAATTTGTACATGTCATGTTTGATGAAACAGATCCACATGTGGCTAAGACCTCACTAAAAAATATTGAAGAGGATATGTCCAATCTAGACATTAATTCTAAAACCTGAAACCATCCTATAATTGAATCTGTGAAAACTTCTGGTTTTTGAAATTCTCTTAAATCTAGCCCTAATAAACTGGATCAAAATGATGGACCTGAAATAACTTGTCCCACCATTACTGACCAACTATGACCCTTAAAAACCATCCCATAGATGTTGTTGTTGGATATTTAGATAGAGGAACACAAACTAGAACTTCCTTGAGAAACCAGGTTAAACATAAAGCATTCATGTCACAACATGAACCTAAAATATTAATGACGCAATAAATGAGGAATTTTGGGTTATGGATATGCATGAAGAACTTAACCAATTTGAATGAAATAATGTTTGGAAGCTTGTTCATAGACAAAAATATTCTTTGACCATTGGAAATAAATGGGTGTTTAGGAATTATGTGGATGAAGATTGAAATACAGTTAGAAAAAAATCTAGGTTGGTTAAAAAAGGATATAATCAAGAAGAAGGAATTGATTATTAAGAGACCCTTGCACAAGTATTTTGGTTTAAAGCCATTATAATCTTACTTTCATATACTGCACACTTGGATTTTACACATTATCAAATGGATGGTAAAAGTGAATTCTTAAAAGCTTATATAATTGTGGATGTTATTGTTGAAAAACCCACATGTTTTCAAATATTCATTTTCCAAATCACGTTTTCAAATTATGTAGAGAATTATATGGTTTGAAAAGAGGTCCAAGAGTATGGAATGAAAGATTATGTAATTTACTTATTTTTTAACTGTTTTAAAAAAGGTGTTTTCGATCCTACATTGTTTTAAAAAATAATTTCAAAAGAATTTTCAATAGCACAAATATATATTGATGATATTATTATTGGATTTCCTAAAAATTCTTTATGTAATTAATTTTAAAAAATGATTCAAAGTGAGTATTAAATTAGTTTAATGGGTGAACATTAATATTTTCATGGATTTCAAATATTCAAAATAAAGAAGGTATTAATATAAATCAAATTAATCACACTAATGATATTTTGTAAAGATATGGATTTGATAACATTAAATGTATTGAAACCCCTATGAGTTCCACATGCATGATAGATCTTGATAAAAATGGGAAATCTGTTGATCAAAATTCTTATAGAGGGATGATTGGGAGCTTGATGTACTTAACTTTTTGTAGGAAAAATATAATGTTTAGTGTGTCTATGTGTGTATGAATTCAAGAAAATGAAATGAGTCACATTTAAATACTGTTAAATGTGTTTTCAAAAACCTAATGTATACAACTAATTTAGGATGGTTTTATCCAAGAGGAAAACCATTTTATTTAGTTAGTTATTCAGATGCTGACTTTGGTGGATGTATGTTACATATAAAGAGTACCTCTAGAAGAAGTCAATTTTTGGTAAAGCCTCTAATAACACGGTATATTAGAAAGATAAATTCAGTTGCATTGTCAACTACTAAAGCAGCGTACATTTCTGTTGGATGTTGTGGTGCATAAATTTTGTGGATGAAACAAAGTTTATTAGATTTTGGATTTCAATTCAGACATATCCCCATAATGTGTGACAATTAAAGTACTATTAGAATTTCTGAAAATAAAATTTCTTATTCTAGAACAAATAATATGGATGTAATTCATCACTTTTTGAGAGATAATTATGAAAAGGATCATATAACTCTTGAGTTTATTGGATTGAGCATCAACTTGCTGACATTTTCACCAAACCGTTAAACTATAAGAGAATGAAGTATATCATACATGAACTAGGAATGATAAATCTATAATGTCCTTTAAAACTCTTTCCCCTTAGAAAAAAATTGTTTATCTGTTTTACTGGTAGAGGTGAAACAGATCAGAAGAAACCGATCTATCAAACTATTTGTGTGTAAATGATCATGTCAAACTGATCATATGAAAACAATATCCTGAAACTAATTGTGTAATATCGGTTGTGTGAAACTGAGGCCTTTAAGGAACTTTGGTAAATCTTTCCATTTTAATTAAAACCGCATAGTTTTGTTTTCTTTTTACCACTTTTCAATTTTAAGTATATATAATTTTCAACCCATAAATGATTAAATGTATTTAATCCACTTCGACCTTTCACCTCCATATCTACCTCAGAACAGTCTTCTCTTCATCACGGAACCTCTCTACCAACAACCTATTGACTCCCATTAGAATCAAATATTTAGAATTGGCATAGACGAAGCACGTGATGGAAGAACCGAGTGAATCTCCATCAGCTAACTGTTATAAGGTTGAGTCCAGTGTTATTGAAAATCTAGGATTTTGAAGCCGATTTGTTATATCTAAGAATTAATTGACTGATGATTTTCTTTTGTCAACGATGTTTCTTTTATAGAGAGTGATGAAATCTAAAGGTTGTCTAAGTTGGTTCTCAAATATTGAGGGGACTTTTTATCCCCATCGTGTGAATGAGTTTTATCTCAACATGAAGGTATCCCAATAAGGATCTGAGGAAGAAAAGATAATGTTAGTGGTTAAGGGATGATAGATTTCATTTCCATCAAAGGAATTGGAAGAATTATTCAAAATTCCTCATGAAGGTTTCTAGGTTGATTATTAGGGTATCATTCCTCCAACCTTTGATTCGTTTTCTTATGAGGATGCTCTAAAGAAGTTTACTAGATGTGAGGAATCAAGGAGAGATACATCCAGTGAGTAGGATAGAGAGGAAAGATTACACTTTAAGTTAATTCAACATCAAATCTGCCCAAGGATCATAGACTTATCTGCTATAAAGTATAAATAAGTATTATTTATTTACCAATTGAAAAATGGAATATAGGTGAATCTATGTAGGTACCTGATGGAAAATATTTCTGATATGATAAAACCCTCTAAGAAAGAATTGTGTTTGTACTATCCTAGGATGATCTCTGTAATGCTATAGAAGTTGGGTCGTATGGATGATAGAGATGAAGTGATTAGTGACTATAGTGGTTTTTTATCTTCACAAATAGATTTTCAAGAGGATGAATAAATTCGAAAACCCTTGGTATAATTCTTGGTAGGAGATGAGGAACGACAATATGAATATTACAACATGATTGAACATCCTACCAGACCAAAGGATCAAGCTGATCCATGCCTAAAACTAGGAGAGGAATCTATCTATTTAGATGAGGAAGCTGAAAATGAATATCTAAGGGAATAAAAATATCTTATTGATGACAGGATTGATCCTGATACTAATGAGATCCCAAAAGACATGTATTATGGACCTTGTAGTTGACCAGTGGATCAACCCTCAAAGGAACCTTTTTTTGGTGATGAGAATGAGGAAGATACCGAAGTAACTGGTGTGGAAGGATATATGTGCATGTTAGATGATAAGTCTGATGATGATGATGATGATGATGATGATGAGGAAGTTAATTATTATCATGTAAATAATTCATTAAAATTGGTTCAACAAGTGGATGACAGATGCAGGGTGGAATATGTACAAGGAGCTGCAGATAGAGTTGATGGATTGGGTGGTGTTGATCATGTTGAACATGAAGTTGATGATCATGGTGATGCTAGTAATGAGGAAATACCTAACCATATAGATATTTTGAATCAAGAAATAATTCAGAAGTGGAATGAAATTATGGATGGTGGCTGAGAGTAAGAGGCTGGGGATAAACTTGCACAGATGCCTCAGGTTGAGGAAGTGCTTGGAGATGCTGAAGTGGCTAAAGTACATGATGAATCTCATGTTTATCTGGTACCAATTCCTATAAATATTGTATTGGATAGAGGAATAGATGAATAATAATATGAAGCCAAGATTTCACCTAAGCCTCAGGGAAGAAGAGTCAGGATTGACATAGTGGCGCCCAATGGTTGGACATGTACTAGTGAGTGGAACAGGAATCCAGGGCTCATTCTTTTTGGCATGTATTATGACTCAGATGATGAGATCATGGATACTCCTCCATATCCACAATCGTAAGATGTATTTGAACCCATTTCACATACTTCACTGATCTCACCTCATGATGTTGATCCAGTATCATAGCTAGTGCCTAGTGACTATGTCACTAAGGATGATTTAGAGAAATTCAGTGATAATATATGTGAGTCAGTGAGAGCCTCTGTTGGATCCAGAAGTGAATCCTCTACTTCCATGAGTATTTTAGAATTTTTTGCTTCTAAAATTGTAAGGATTCTAATTTAGGATATTCAACCTAATATCATTACTACAACTGAGACTATCATCAGAAAAAACAATTTACAGGGAGAAGAACTGAAGACGATAACTAATGAGTTGAACTCTTTGACCAGTAATTTCAAGTATTTTAGGGGGGTGATGGAGGTTCAAATGAACATAGTAACACATCTTCTATGTCCTGATTTGAAGAAATTGATGGAGGAAATTATCTGAATGTTCTCTGGTTCGTCTAGTTCTAAAGGTAGCAGAGTTGTTGTTGCAGATTAGGAGTCTCTCAAGGATGTGATGAGTGAAGAACTCATGAATCATTAGAGTGATTCTGAGAAGGAAACTTTTTCCAAGGTGCATATAAATACGGGTCATGTTTACAAAATGGTATGTAAGTTCACAAATGAATCCGAATCTTCTCAGAAGGATATTTGATAGAATATGGATAACTATTTTTCCAAGATCTATACCAAGTATGATCTCAAAAATAACTTCATGTATTTGGCTGAAAATCTCAAGATTCCATCAGTAACAGAATATTTCCAGAAGAAAGTGGCACAATTGAAGGAGTTTACACATATTCTATATAAATTCCTCGAGAATAATGATGATTTTGAGATGGCCAAGAAATATGGTGGAAAAATCATTAATTATTTCATCAATATTCTCAAGATGTACTTTCATGATCAAGCTGAAGTCATTGTGGTTCCACCGTCTACTCCCTTTGGAACTACCTCTCGACCTTCTGGTCAAATGATTGTATCTCAGGCTCTCTCTTAGATTCAACTAGTAATTATAGAGCATCCCCAGAGTTGTTTTTTTTAAAACTGAGACCTAGCCTTGTATCCTATTTATCTACAGGTGTTTCTATGCTTGGTGTTGTCAAATGAACACCTCTCCCTACATCCCAAACCACACCACCTCATGCACCTCAAGTTGATCTTTCAGAAAAGGAAATGCACCTGAAATTTTGAACACTTAGTAGCGGATTGTTTATTTGATTGGTATTTGTCCCTTTATTTTCCAGATTGTACTCTATTCAACCATAAATAAAATTCTCTTTGTCTTCATTCTCATTAATCAATCTATTTCTGATAAATTTTTTTCTAATATGAATATGTGGAGACACATATTGGCATAAGTACATAATCTCAATGGGGGAAACACGGGTATAGGAATCAGGGAATGAACTCAACAAAATATATATATATATATACACCTCATATTTGATACAAACAACCCTATAATATACACTCTATAATACATTTCTTTAATTACATAATTGAGGGGGATCCTTAAAAGGGAATCTCTTAGTTTTTATATTTCCTCTATTACATCATGTTTATGCCATAATATGTGATTATGAAAATGGAGGAGATTGTGGGACCCTCTATAAATAGTGGTTTTCATAATAAAAAATCTTGTCATTCTACAGATCCTATTAATTCTTAAATTAAGTAATAAATATACATGATAATGTCATTGAATATATCTAGGTAAATCAATTACTTCATACTGTAAAATACACTTTACTAAATCAATAAAATATATATTTATGTTTCCATATGTTTACCAGTATATAATTACCTGTATTTATGAATTTCACTTAATTTGATGGTGTTTGGTATAAGACATGCCCTTTATAAGTTTCTCATAGTCACTGGAACATATATTTCAACAGGAGTCACTAATAGAAGAGTCACTGATGGACGAGTCACCTATGGACAACTCACTGATGGATGAGTAACCGATGGTAGTGTAACCGATGGATGAGTAATCGATGGACGATTCACCGATGGACGAGTCAATGATGAACATGTCACCGAAGGGAAACACATTGATAGTTCAAAATCAGTCACTGATGATGATACACCTATTCTCAGGTAGACTGATAACACAAAAGACACTTTGATTCAACGAGTCACCAATACCGATGGAAAGGATTCACCAATACTCAGAGTCACCGACTCGGAAAAACTAATGCTGACAGACCGATGGTGACAAACCGATGCCAATGAGTCACCGATACGTATGGCTCACCGATATTCATAAAAACTCTATTTCAATTTATTTATTCCAAATTATATCTAATGATTATATTTACATAAATTAATGATTTTTACATTATTAAATGATGTCTATAGGAATATCCAGAGATAGAACGAGTTACATGAATGTGGGGAGATCTTCATGCCTCCTGGAACTTAATATATAAAAGAATTACAAGATGGATCATGAAAAGTGAGATGGACAGATGAGGAATGTCCTGAAAAGTAAAGGGGATATAATATTTTCAAACTCCAACAACCATTGTTTTTTTCTTCAAAATCCCAAGAAATCAATGCTTTAACATATGGAGATATCAAAAAAACCTACTGTGTTGACTCGAACATCCTAATATCAAGGTTTTGAACTTTTCACACCAGGAAGATAGAGCACAAAGTCAATGATATTCTATTTTGAAGCCAACATCTAGAGGAGGAGTCCAATATCATTTTCACTACATCATTCAAGTCAAGAGATTCACTGCATAACACACAGAGATTTTTAAACTCTATTCTACATTTATATATCTATTTCATTCTTTTTTTACATTTTTGGGCAATGTGTGTATCTGTCTGTTACACACACTATCTATTCTGCATAACTAGAGGATACTCAATATGCCCAAACTCACTCTCTATTTTACTCTTGTATCCCATAAATAACAATGGATGAGGTGAAGTGTGGCATTTTTTTCACGAATAAATGTGGTAGAGGTCATGTGTGACTTGGATATCCTTATGTGCTATTGTGATCCCTAATCTAGGGTGTGAATCAGACTATTTATTAATATAAACTTCTTGGTGGAAGGTGACCACCATGTGTTGAAGAATATGACTCACCTTGAGACTGAACCTCTTTCTTAACTGCTATGTATTTGCATATTAGTTTTAATACATTTTTATAAAATTTTACATAAAAAAATCCAAATTTTGTTGTTTGTTTAGCAAGTGTTTATAACTATTTTGATCTAGTAGATTAGATTCAAAAGTTATATTAATCTTCATATTAGTATAGTTGAGAATTAATCAGTCTTCTAAGAAATTAATTGAACATTTTGGAAATTTATAAATTCACTACAAATGAACTTTGTTGATATTTTAATTGGGGAAAATCGTCAATGAACCAATATTATCAAAAAATTATAAATTCTCAATTCACCCCCTCTTGATTAATCTTCTCTGAAAAACAAGAACATTATTCTTTATTTTTTTAAAATATTTCATTAAAAGAATCCCTCAAAAATCATTTGAATGAAATTAAAAAGGTATATAAAAATACCTTTATAATTAACTTATTTTCATATAACCATATCCGCAAAATAATATTATGTAAATGAAAATGGAATAAAAATAATTATAAAACAAATCCTTAAAACATTTAAAATGATCTTTCATGTTAAATTATTCTTCACATAGAGTTCAATTCACTATGTACATTATTTATCTTCAAGAATAGTAGAAATATTTGAATTATAATTTTTTATGACCTTTTTTTGTGAACAAAATTCCTATTATTTAATTAATTAAAATTCAATAGTTTACTACTTGATGAATGAAGTTCACGATAATGGTATTTGATATGCATGACCAAAAACACATCGGTAGGTTAACTATGGGGAATCAGGTTATTATTCAATATTATAAAAAATAATAATCATGCCAAAATAATAATTATATTTCACTAATTATAAATTTAAATACATCCATGAAATACCGTTACGAAAAATGACCTATGTTACAGTCATGAAGATTTTAGGTCGTACGTAACCATGAGTAATTTTTCCATTTTCAAGAAACAAGATGAAAATAAGGTAATTATTAATTTAACATTAGTAAATTATTATTATACCATACATATAGTATCATTTCATTAAATATACTTATATATACAGTATAGGTGATGTGGTTATGAAAAATTCTTCAAATTGCTTCGTGGAGGTGGTAATCCACACATATGCATGAACAATATTATCATTTTTTGATGTATAGAGTGATAAGAAAATAGATTATATATTATAATTAATTATTGATACATATTTCATCAATATTATATATATATATTTTTATATATAATAAATCCATCTATATAACCATTCATGAGTGGTAGTTATGGAAAATGAATATCATCCGTTGGGGGGGAAAGTCCTTCGTAGACAGGAACGACAATTTTATTTCCCATTTTATTGGTGGGGATATAAATATACGTTATTAAAATAAAAAAAATAAATAAAATTATATATGATATATTTTTTAATATTTCATAATGTTTGTTGTGAATATGAATATTGTGGAAGTGGAATTAAAACTAAATCATTCAGTTAAAATCCATACCACTTCGTCCGAAAACATCTATTCATTACATGTTAATCCCAATAAGGTTTATATTATTCCATAAATAATACATATATATTGTTTTTATGGATTTGAAGAATTAATTTTTAAGGTATTTTCAGAAAACATTATACGAATTTGTGGTGAGGAGAGTAGAGTTGGAGAAATTTTATAAGAGGGGAGGGGTTTTCATGAAATATCATAATGATTTATATTAATATAAATACATTTTTAATGTAAAATGAATCCAAAATGATATAATTAAAATACTATATTAGTATTATTATGAATAATCTAATACAATAAAACATATGCTTGTTTATGAGATCCTTTCACCACTGTAATTTTGATTTAACCCACCATTATTTTTTTTGACAATTACCATCATTTCAAGGTTTTCTACACTAAATGATAAAGGATAGATAATAAAAAACAAAAATTAAAAAAAAATTAGAATATGGTTGATATTATGAATTATATGTAATTCAATTTGATGATGAAATTATTTTAATTATTTTTTATCCATTTATAAAATTTTGTTTATTATAAAAAATCATTAATGATTTTTCTTCCAAATACATGAATATTATGATATAATATTTCTCTAACTCATGTAAAATATTTCTAAGATGATACAGATTCCATGATAAGGATTATATTATCTCAATATAATATCCTACTCAAATTCATATATGTTTATATATCATTTTGAAATATATCTTTTGGGTTAACCCCAAGTTGATCCAATTTTAACCACATATGTAGTAATGAATTTTTTAATATTAATGAGTTATAATTTTAATTATAAGGCGAAAAGATGATTATAAATATATAGTTTAAGATATTATAGACCATTTATAATACTAATTTTAATATTTCACGATTTTTATGATATTTTAATAATTTTTAAAAATATAAATTAAAATAAAATACCATTAATGAAACTTTTTACAATATTCATATTATTTGACTTTGAAGACTACATAACTACAAAGGAATTAAAACATAAAGCTCTCAAAAAAATATATGTTATATATATTTATAAATTTTTGGGACACTATAACTCATATATTCATTATTTATTTCAAAATTTTTTAAAACATTTACTTGATTTTTCTACTATCATAAGAAACACATAATTGGAATTGTGCAAGAATTTAATATAATTATTCCATCACATAATATTTAAAAATAAAATAATTTTTTTAAAATAAATTAATTATATTCATGATAAACCCTGATATTAATTAAATATATATATATATATATTCTGTTATATATGTTAATAATAGTAATTTAATATGTCCACTTGACTTTTTTAGCCTTACGCAAGCATCACATAATAAATTGGACAATAATATTATTATTTGACTCCAACGTTATAATATATAGTCAATATTATTATTTAGTACATTATATTGACTATTAATGTTCTGAAAATAATTTTACTTCTCCGTTATTATCATTAGGGAAATTTTTTGACTTTTACAGTGCTGGGAAAGCCTTACAATGGGACTGAAAATTATTTTCACATTAATCATTAAATAATATATAATTTCCAGGTTTTGGATTATATAAAAATTTTAATTATAGTATATAGCATAAATTATTTTTTTCTAAGCATATTAAATTTTAATATAATATTTATGTCTCGTTGACATCATAGAAGATATCGTATTTCATATAAACAATATTTTATTACTATTCAAGAAAAATATACATATTCATAAAAAAATGAAAATTTCCTTCAGGGATAAAATTTTCATTATTAATAAAAAAAAATACTATTTCTGAAAATTAAATTCCAATAAATTTCATTAATTAATTTCAATAAAAATGTATAAAATTAAAAGAAAACTAGTTTCCAAAAAAATGATTTTTTGGCCACAAAATGAACTTATACGATTGTCAAGTATGAAAATGATTGATCTAAAATTAATAATGATATTTAAAACAAAATGATAATTTAATTAATTTAATATAAAATTAAAATAATTATTTGAGATTTTTATTGAATAAAATGATAGAATTATATATTTTTTATTTTTTCACTGTTCACTAAAAAATAGACCATTCAAGAAAAATAATAAAATTATACCCTAAGATAATTTTGATATGTAGATTAAAAAATGATTAAATTTTTATGAAATACAATCTCTAAAAATCACATAAAATAATTATATTATTTTCTAAATTAAATTAATGAATAGTTGTTTTGAACAAACAATATTTTCCCATAATAAAATAAATCTACAGAAAATAATGTTCTTATTTCCTATGTATTAGTCATAATTTTTTATTTATTGTTAAATCTTTATATATTTCATAATTTAGTTAGTCTAATTCATACATAAATGTTTAATGACATGGATATCATTTAATTTTTTATATACCATTGTTTATTTATGAATGGTCTGGGATGTGTCAGACAATATCGAACATATTGTTCTTTGAAAATATTAAGGTGTTTCAGTAGGAATTGGTATAATAAATATATAAATTTGAGTAAGAGAATGAATAATTTCGAATAACCCATTCATAGAGAAGTAGAATCAACATGAGTTTGTTTAGTTTATTCATTTTAAAATTAAATGTGCTATGATCTATTTTTTTATGATAATAAACTCTCTTAAATTTGTATTATTATTTCATTATGAGTTTCAATTGCATATTCAGTGCTGCAATATATAACATTAGGTAAAACATAATTTCAATTTTCCATTATTTTCCCCCTTTTTAGTCATTCAATGACTAATAGAAAATAGAAGAAACCCATTTTTTCCAATATTTGTCCAGAAAGTATCATTATATGGGAAAAATAAAAAAAAAATCAAAAAATTTAGTTCACGGTAACTCACTAATGGTTATGTGATAGTGTTATTGAGATAAGAATATTCCTCTAGAAGAATATTATTTTGATAACAACTATAACTATTGAGTACAATGTATAGTAAATTAAACCCTTTTTTCCTATAAATAATTCGTAGTCGGTAGATACAATGTTTTTATGGGTTTTTATTTTCTACATTGTAAAATTACTCTGTCAAAAATATTTTTTCGAAAATATATTGTTGGGTTATTTTTTGAGCATAGAAAAAAAAATATGATTTTTTTTGTGAACAGGTGTAGAGAAAATTTTGGATTAAGGGATCATTAAATTTTATTATAATGTTGGATCCTAGTTACTCAAAATTATATGGCATGGAATAGATTGAATAAATAGTATATATATATATTTTTATTACCCTATGTTATTCGAAAATAAAGGTGTATATTTTCATCACGGAATAATAAATATTTTCCTCTAATAAAATAAAATTATATACTAAATTATTTGATCCTGAGTTGATATAAAACAAAATTCATGAGTAGAATGATATCAAAGATGAATTGAAAATTCCATATCTATTGAAGTATTCGTTATCCAAATATTCTAAATTTTTCCTTTTTAAGGATTGAATACATTGTATTATATATAATTAAGGGGAAAATGGAAACATCATGAATTGATGGTATTATTATATAGAGTATCATCGGTAATTATTTTCGATTCATTATTGGTGTTGTAAAAAATATCAATTAGGTTATATTGTTAGTATAAAATTAAGGACTGGATGATGTTTGATTATTTATCAAACCAATTGGAAGATTAAATGTTTTGGATTTGGTTTTATGTTTTGGAGTTGATATTAATCACATTATAGAGAAATTAGATTGTGTTAGAAGATATTGTCACCATTTACAAGTGATTGGAAATTAATTGAAATTATAATGGATTTTCAATAATGAAAGAGTGTTGGAAGAACTATGTAATTAATTTTATACAGTGTTTAAAATTTTGATGAATAATGTTAAAGGAAAACATAAAATTTATAGTGTAATGTATGATTAGTTCAATATTTTCAAATGCTGTATATGATTTCTATGATTTTATAAAAATGTAAAATAGTGTATTTTAATGATTAAAATAAATTATATGTAACCTATAAAAGAATATAGTGACACATATATAAGATTAAATTTTGATGTCTATAACTCAATCATGAGTATAAAAATTATTGTTCTTTGATGTAAGATGAATACAAAAAAGTTGTAAATATATTATGATTTCCTAGGATTTCATTGAAATAATAAATATATCGATAAAATGTTGTTTTGGAGATATGGTTATATTATGAAGAGATATAGTAAATGTGCACCGCAAAAAAATTATACTACACCAAAACTGATTTGCCTTTTCCACAATTGATTTTTTATGACTATTTTTTAATTTTGGAGTGGACCATCAAAAGAGGTATTTCCACAATAGGGATCCCTTGAAAATATAGTTCAAAAATCTATATTCCAAGAGGATATATCTAATTATGATAGGTGAACCAATTCCATGATGATTAAAGATTACATCAAGAATATGATGTTCTGTATGAGTTCCTTATTAACAAAATATTCAACACATTTTAATTTTTGTGTCCTGAGATTTGATCATCATGGGTGAATGGGATTATTCTATATTTAAAGTAATTATATCATCATGGTTTAAAAAATGGATGAAAAATACATTCCATGATTGTATTATAATGTGTAAATTTCATTATAATGGATGTATTGTGTCTTGAAAATACGATCTATGATATTGATATTTGAAAAATCACACTGTAATGAGTGGATTATTATATGGATGATTCCCGTGATTATGGAGTGGTATAGATTGCTTCATGATGATGATGACCATATGATAACATTATCATGATAAATTATAATTTATATTTTATTTTTACCATCATTTAGTTATGAAAATGTTATTTGGATTGATTATTTTTACTCAAAATTCACGGGAATGGATGGAATAATTTATCCATCATATTAATTAACATATCAAAATACTAAATGAGGGAATGATTAAAATTTTCTGTTAAATTTAATAAAAATTAACTTAGTAAATTTTAATTCATGTTTATATAGGTATCAATAAATAATGGAAATTATGATTGATAAAAAATTTGATCCTGAATGAGAATCGAATAATAAAAAAGAAAGGTGGGAATTTTAAAAAGAAATTAATGAAGAGAGAAGAGTGAATTGGAACTCGATTATAATCAAAATTATTAAATGATTCATTTTAAAGATAATTATTGAAGGTCTTTTCATGGAAGGATATTCTATGGCCTTTTTGATATCATGAATTTTTATTTGAATGAGTAATAAAAATAGATTAAAGAGTAACATTCTATATGTTGGGTGTAAACACAAAAGATAAGATGTTGTTCTTGGCTTGGATTTTATGCGACGGGTTTTTCTTCTTTTGAGTAATTAGAATAAAAACATGAGTTATATATCTTCCCCTAATTGGTAATCCATTTACATTAATATATGTAAAATAATTGAGAGTGAAAATTCCAAAATTCAACTATAAACAATATGATCATTGTATTTTATAACATTGAAACACATTTCTTGTATAGTCGTTATATATTGACCTGTGATAGTGAACCATGTAAAATTTATATATATTTTACATATAAACATTATTAAGGGAATAAATCAATTTAAATGGGATATGAAATAGTGATTTTTTTAAATAATTTTTTTTGAAATAATAATTGTATCATCATTCAAATGAATAACATGAGAGAGACATAATAAATCAATGCATTAATTTTATTATGCTGGTGATGGTTTAATGATTACCTGGCTTTTTTGGATTGTATTTCATACCCAAATTAATCATATTTCTCATATGGTAACTTTAAAACTATAAAAGTTTTGACCGAAAAAACACTAATATCTTGGAATTAAAAGGTTGTGTTATTAATGAATAGAAATTTTTCACATTGTGGTTAGATGAGAAATTAAAAATTAAATTTATAGGGGTATATAAAATATCTTTGGAAACATAGTAGAGTGTTCACATAAGGTGTTAAATTAATTTAAATTAATTATTATATTTCGAAAGGGAAGGTTATTCTAGGGATGCATTATATGATTACTCTATAATTTGGAAGAATTTAGAATTAAAAGTAAGAAATTCAATAAAGAGGGAGGTTTTTGTATGAGAGGGAATTTATTATTTATCAATGGGGATAAATATTTGGGTTATATTTTTATATATAAACGATTCACTATTATTTTTCATAATTTAAATAACTTTTTATTGTATAAAAATAGTTATCATTTTAGTATAAATAAATATAGTTTTCTTGTAAAATAAGTATATGGATTGAAGAACATTGTTCATTATCTTATAATAATACATATAACATCACATATACCATAATTTATGTGTTATGGTACTATGGGTTTGGATGAAATAAAAATAAAATAGTTTATCCACATAAAAAATTGAAAATGTCCCAAAATTTAAATATTCTTCTTATTAAATTCTATAAATGAAACATAATTATGATGAATTGGTGTCATGTAAGATAAAATTTCAATTTCAATTTTTGAAATAACTTTAGAAAAGATTTTTATTAATTTAATTTGTGTATAATGTTTTAATCTACATAGGGAATAATATATTTTGATATAAAATATTTTATAAGGGGAAAACAACGGTTAATTTTAATGTCGAAGAAGTTTTAAAAAATAGGAAAAATATCATAATATATATTTCTAATAAATGTGATTACTCCAAATGAAATTAATTTCATTTATATATTAATATATTGTGATCTACATGGAATATATATTTAAATTAAGAAAATAATTCATGGGTTTCATTGTTTCTTACTACCAAATATCACAAACAAATTTTTTCTTGTAATATTTTTATAATATATTATGTGTTATACATTTTGAACATCAAATTCTTGAACAGATCACATAATAAAAATTCCACCTATATTTATTTTAATAGAATTATTGAGGGTTAAATATAAATATAGGCAATTCTAATCTCTCTATTATCCAAATAATCATTCCTCAAGGATTTTATGTCATAAAAAATATTAATGGGATGATTGATTTTTCTAATTTATTTATGGTTATATAATATGTGTTTATGGGTGATGTAATTTGTTTTAATAAAATTAACAAAAAAATAAATGATAAACAAATAAAATTATACAATATATTAGGTTGTGGTGAAACAAATGCTAATTTTTTTGGTTTTATTGTTTTATTATTGAAATTATTTTTATAATATAAAAATTGTAATATTTAAAAATATTATTTAATATTAATTATTTATTATTATATATATATCAAGGGTGTTGAATAATTATTATACCATGTGGGAATTTTTTTTATTAGCGCATGTTTATGATCTCCCAAAAAAGTTATTTTTTTGTAAGGAGACATAATATTAGTGTGTGTAAGGGTAATATGAAGAAACCTATTTCTCTCATATGACATATGTTTGACTAATTAGGAAAATTAAATCTATAAATTTACTAAATATATAACAAAAGATGTCATTTTTTTGATTGGAATGCATGTTTCATAGTTATCCTAATTACATGTGCTTAAAAAGGTACCATGAATGTAAAGATTCATTCGATGATAGAAATATTATTCTAGAAATTATATTTTTGATAGATAATTGGTGGTTTGCTATGTTAATCACATCATGGGTTTTGAAAAATAAAATGGGTTTGTCCTCCATTACGATAAGTGTTCCATATTATAGCTTCATCTCTCTTTATTATACATTCCCCAGACTATCATGAAATTATTTATTGGCCAATATGGTAATTATATGTATTATATATCATGATTGTACTTGATATACTAGAAAAGGTTATTATATGATTATGAGTTAGATATGATATAAATTATATAGATTCTTATATGGAGTTTCACATGTTTGATAGAGATCATAATTGATCCCCATATAGTTTTAAAATCATTTCTAATTTAATATATTTAACATTATATTTTTTACTATGAATTCATAAATCATATTAACTATCAAAAATATAAAGTCCCATGATGTCACACAAAAGGTTGTGAAAATTAAAATTTTTATTAAAATTTATCCATTAAAAATAAGATATTTTATCATGTAATTATCAAAACGATTTTTAAAATATATCCAAAAGAGTTTTGGAAATGGTCTTATATTTTTGTCACAAATTGTTCCTTTGGGTGAAATTCGGTTAAATTCTAGGATGTTTTAGTGCTACTGGGAGACAGTCTATGTATGAAAGAAATCTACATCACAACAAGAGATATAGACAAATATTTCTAAATAAAATAATTAATTTTATTATGATACAACCATTTCACATGGATTCATAATCTCATATATAAGATATCAAATTAATTGATATATTCATTGTAACAAACCTTGCATTTTTAAGTTGTTGTGTTTTATAGGAATTTGATTTTTTTTGTAAGGTGTGGTGTCTGTTTTAATAACTTGTACGTGTATTGGTACTATGAGTGTTTTATGTCCTTATATATTTCCCTTGTATGTGTAATAAGGCTCAGATGGCTTTTGAGTTCATTATTTACTATTTTTTATCATATTGATGTTTTGGCTATGCAGCTTTTGTAGTAGTAGGCCATTCAAAGTGTGAATGGTGTCATTCCTAAAGTGAATGACATTCATGAGGACTTTCAGGAAATGAATTTTATCTCCTCAATATATTTATTCTTGGAACTAGTTTCACAATATTAATAGAGTTTTCCAAGGGAACATTCCATATAACTCAATAATTTTTTGTCATGAATCGAGGTTTGTGGCCCTAAACTGATGAGTTGATATGTACTTTATAATATAAACCCTTAGGCCAAACCATGAGTGGTTATTAGGTGCGTCATTTTTGAGTTTGGGAAACTCTTTCTTTTTTTTGTTAGAGTTCCTCATTTCTAATTTAGTGAGCAACTTAGGAGAGGATAAATAATTTTTAATTCTCTAATCCCTCTCCCCTTCACCAACAACTTTTTGATTTGAGTAATTAAGGATGTGTTCCAAAAATTTCACAGGCATATTATTATATTTTTCCCACCATTAATTTTACCCTTCATAGTCACAAATTTCATGAAAAATTGTTTCTTGGGTTTTAGTGGGTATTTCACTAGAGCGTGATAAAATAATCAAAAAAAATGATGGTGATTTTAGGCAGCATGGTGATAATAAGAATTGGGAAGTTAATCATAGGACATGATTTATCATTCCATTCTAGGTAAGTGACTAACCTAATTAATTTAAGAAGATAGAGTAAATATGATGAAATTTTTGACTAATCAGGTTCTAGTGGTTAGGTATTTTTCTTGGAATGTTATCAAGGATATTAAAACAAATATTTGTCAGCATTTATTCATGGTTTTAGAGTGATAGCGATGCTCGAAGAGTTTTACAATGATTGTGACAAATAATTTAAATTTAAAAAGTTAATTATAAATATATATATATAAATATACATTGTTTAGTGAATGACATGATCACAGGTGGATGAATGTGCAGGGATGTGGATCATATGGGTGTCGATGTGGTGGTTCAAAGTGATACATGAGTGGTAACTCTTTTCTATATGTAGGTAGTCCCTTTAAAATATTTTTTTGGATGAGATAATAAATTATTTATGCAAGGGTGAACTTATATGTTGTGTATTTCATTGAACCAAGAAAATGGAAAGGTTCTGAGAGGGCCTTCGGAATAATAGATAAGAATGTGTTCATCCAACTATTATCTTGATAAATACACTTTTCCACATTAGTGTATTGGATCACCTATAAATGATGTCACAATGTTTGAAGGTTATCAACTATGCTGATGTCTTTCCACGGATAAGTCATTAGGTATGAGTTGATATGCATGTATCCTTGGATGATTTCACAGAGGATAGTTGGGATGGAAAGGGAAGATTCATCCTAAATTTGATGGTTGAAATAATTGAATGACATATGCCTGATGAGTGAAGCCATCCCAAGTGTGAATTTAGACTTATAAATTATTGTGAGAAAGATGTTTTATATAGAATAAGATAGAGTATAACAGAGTATGGGAGAACTATGGGATCACCCATAGGGGATTTTAGGGAAGTCTTAGGTTCTCAATATCGAAATTTTTTTGGGCACGTAATGCATATTCCAAGGGGTATAGAGTGAGGTATCATAGGATAATCCTTGGGTATAGAGTCTATGATTGATAAGGGCCTTTCAAATCCTAGGTATAAATGAGAAAATGTGTTGTGATTTCACTGATTTGTGTTTAATTAAGGATGGTATCTATGAACAATTATAAGGGTGTGTATGGAGGAGCCGATGGATACCCTATTGGATGAGGTGAGATGTGTTTCAAAGAGTGGAAATGTCTCAATCATCTAGATCCAATTGTTCAAATGTTGAACTATGTGATGTGTTTCATATCATATAGTGGTGTCTATTATTATTCAAGGTGATAGACTCTTGTATTAGAGAGGATAATAATGCATGAAATTTCCTTTAATGACATGTTTTAGTGCATTTTATTTTTCCATTCTATTATTTGACTTGGGTAATGGTATTATTCCATTTTGTAGGTTCCTTGTTTCATTGTATTAGTCCATTAATTGGTTATGATTGGGTTATGTGGTGAAAAATATGTGAATTAGGTAGTTAATGAAATTATATGATATGTGTATTAGGAACCTTCCTTGAGTAATGTGGTAGCGGGTTTATATTTGGATGTGTGACAGTACCCTAACCTTTTGGGCTGTAGATTGAGGTCTCAGATGACACCTACCCTGAGTCTTCAGATTTTAGATAGGTGTGTTGTTATATATCATGAGATTAGGAAATATAGGGGATAAAAGCATAGCACAAGAGTAGGTATGATCAGGTATCATGGTTTCCTGGTTAAACACAATGACCAGATGCACAGGGACTCATGGATCCTTTCTTATCTCACAAGATTCAACACATTTTTGTGATATGTTTATTTTCATCATGTATACTTGTATATAATATTGGATACATGGGGAACAAGGTGGGAACCTACTAAGATTTGTTCCTCTCACCCTATAAAGACCTCTATGTACATGAAATCATAAACATTTTGGTCCGGGAATAGGATCTATAGTGGATCAAGAGAGATATACTCGATGGGTTTTTAGAGGTAGTGTTGTTGAGTCTCAGGGATGGCATATGACTATCCTTTTATCTTATTTTACTTAATTTTTATATATTTTATTGGCCTATTTTGATATAATTTTTTTGGGTTTACATTATAATGATTTTTTATGATTCTTCATGTTATATTTTGATATTAAACTATTTATTATTTGATTAAAAATACTCTAATTATAGTTATGGATGATTGTTTAGTTGAATCATGATATTTTATATATTTTAATTGATGTAATGGACACCAATTTTATATATTAGGATCTTTTATATAATTATAAGCTTCTAGAGTAAGTGGTGGAACTCATAAATCCATGTTACCCTCTAACTCAAATGTTCATTTTTGGTAAAGGCATCACAAAGTAGTATTTTAGAATATGTTCATGTGTAGCTATAATCATAGAGAATAATCAATATTTTTTAATATTTTTATTATTAGTACCTTGGATACCATGAGGGGGGATGAATCACAGTGTTATAAAAATTAATAACAAATATTAAATATGCTCTTCCATTTTCATTACATCATAAATTTTCTCCCTCATTAGAAACAAAACAATTCATCATCCGATTTATTCCTTGGAGAGCGCCTAGTAGAAGGAAAAAATTCATCCCTGGGACTATTATATTTTCACTTGGTTCTCATATAAAAATTCTACACCATGGATCACATCATAACAACGTGATGACATTCATATTTAACCACTACTACATAGAATGCGATTACATCTATAGGAGAGATCAATAATCAATAACTAGTTGTGTGCTCTTCTTACATTTCACACACTACATCTAAGAGGTGAAAAATTATATTATAGAAATCTCATTATTCTTCTCAGTTTATTGACTCGATGGTAACTCCATGATCTATATAAGACACTATCACACAAAAACCAAACAATGTCCCAATATATTCTCTATTCTATTCTAGATATGATTTCAAAATTTTCATATAAATAGGAAATTTAGTATGAATTTACACATTTTCATTACTTCACAAAGAATAATTCAAATATTAAAATCATCATTATTCCGATTTTAAATTATCAGAAAAGAAATTATTTTTTCCAAATGTAGGCATTTAAAAAACGAATAAAACTACCAATATTGATATTTATATTACAAAAAAACTTATTTTATAATATTTATCTTCATTAAGAAAAATCACAATAGTAATTAAGATCATCTAAAAATCCTAATATATAATAACACACCAATTGATTCACTTATTCTTTAATTAGATAACACACTTCCCACTACTTCATTCTCTTCTTATGGAATAAAAAATTCATCACTTTATTTAAAATCTCTCCACTAATCCTCCCTCTTTATTTTAATACAATGAATAGTATGTTATATATTTTCAAGCATATTGAATAAATTTAAAATTCGAAACGAACATAATAACTAACTTCCTAATAATCTAATCTTATTCTATGGATCTATAAATATTTTTTTATTATCAATATAATTTAAATAAGATAATTAAATAACTAAAAAATAACATACAATCAATATTGGGAAGGAAATCTAAATTACTCAAGTTTTTCCCTAGTTATGGGGTTGTACAATATTTTTCAGTGTATCCAAGTAGATTCATGCAAAACCGATCTCCCCCAATAAAATAGATTTTGCAAGGGAAACCCGTTATGTTGAAAACCAAATATAATATTTATATTTTTTAGATTATAGGTGGATCATATCATTACAATGTGGAGGACCCATAATTTCCAAAAACACCATTTTCAATTAATCATATTTTATTGTGAAACATATTCTCTTGTGTCATAGAAATTATGAAATATTCAACCATACTATTTTTTAATGTTAATAATTTTTATGGTAGAAGAATATAGATATTTCAAGTTAATATATGAATGTAATTTCAGAATTATCTCTAACATAACATGAATACCATGACACAAAACTTACCCTCTACACTTCGCTTTGTTATATGAATTATTTCCCATATCAAAAATTGCATATCTTGATATGTGAACTTGAATAACAATATTATGGAATAATCATATGAATTATAGTACTTCATTTCATCCCATGAATCTAAAATTCTATACTCATGGATCCTTAAAAATTTTGGACACCTCTCAATTCGATGTGAATACACATCAGCTTGACTCACCCATATGACATAGTGTATAAACTGTACCATAAAGTACTCTTTTATAAATCTATGAGGTATAAATTTATGAATTCTATGACATATTCATATTTCATGCATTTTGGACATCACCAAATTTATAGATTTCCTAAAACATTAATACACACTAATGTAGTTGAACCGATAATAATCTCCTTGTCTCCTCCTAGACTCTTAAGTATTTTATAAATTACAATGAACTGTGATCAGTATTAACTCCATTATTTCATGATAATGATCCACATATATTTTTTATCATATGATTATCAATTTATTCTACATCATCACCAAGAAACACTATGGTCCTAAAATAACATCTTCAATATGGAATACAATCATTCATGATTCATAAAAGACATATAATGCTTCAGAAAATTAATGGCTCACATGCATCTAGATATAATTAATCATTTAAAATCAACAATCCCCTATGATAAATCCCTTAACCTTAAATTCCCATAACAATAAAAACTCCATATAAATGTTATAAATGATTATGATAAAACTAAATGATTAATAATGGATACATAACAATCCTTCATGACTGAAATATAATTATTACTCACGAACATTTTCCTTTACTAATTCCAATAAACTAATGATCAACTCCCTAAAATGAATCATTCATCTCTCTATAAAAAATAACAACAACTTCATTCAATTTATAACTATTCCTTATTACTTGTTTTAAAAAAATACATCATTTCATTATGGTAGAAACAATTATTTATAGAGATAATTGAAATGTGGTATAATATTAGGGAAGAGCCTGTGATGGACCTCAGACTGATTATTCATGAACACCATTTATGTGGGAATTCAATGTTATGAAGGGTGAGTAGATAAAGTTTCTAGGTTTTTTCTATTATGGTTGATGTGTTTTTTAATATTATTTCTTTATTGGATATGTTATTTATGGTTTTGTATCTTGGTACATTTGTTATAGTCTATATATAAGAATCATGTTTGTAATGTAAGAATTATATGGAGTACACTAGCTAATTATTGTTTGGATTTTATAATTAGGTTTTTTTAAAAGAGTAAAAAACATCATGGAAGGAATTTAGTAATATGAATTATTGGTGTGATTATACATAGAGAAATCATGGTACTTTATATCACGGTATGGAAGTTTAGATCAAGATGCAAGATGTTCTTCAGTTGTGACTTATTGGTCTCTCTATGTAAGTAATGTTTTGTGACCCTTAGTGGATTAGTTTAGACATTTATTAATTTATTTAAGGAACTATAATTGTTTTATTATAATAATTTAATTCATGAATAATGACACGAGGAGAGGCATTTTTTCCTAATGGATGTGAAAACTAGTGGTTATGTAGAGAACTAATGTGTATATGGATATATGAATGGGTTTTATTCCTTATAATTTAAAGGTATATCATGATAAATGATTGTTTTATTCAATATGGGTTTCCGGGGGAATGATCAGTTGGATGTTAGGCCCATTGGTTGTGGAATTCGTGGTGTGTGTAGAAATAGTAGGTTTAGAATGATTCATAGGTGGCAGGTTATCATGTGGTATTTCTTGTATAACAGGATATATCAGATGTGATCAACTAGTAAGTGAATCATGATTAATTGGTTAGGTTTTTGTGTCTACTTACTGTAAGGCATGACACATTGGAGCATGATACGGGTTGTGAAACATGGTGTACATATGTGTGAAACCATTGGATTAAGATGAGACTAATAAGGGTTATAGGTGTTAACCTATAAAATATTATTATTATTTCACCCTTACTATGGATATGGAGACTGAGTTATCATGGGTATTGTTAAGAGAATTTTTGGTTTGCGAGGGAATGTGTGTTATGGGTATGTATTATCGAAAGTTGATTAATGAATTACTGAATAAGTTATGTATTTTTATGTTGATATATTTATTAGTTTTGGATGATTGGGAGGTTTGTTTTAGCAGTGGTGGGAATTGTGAGATTCTCATAGGAATGGTTTCTATGGGATGAGTTAGATCATATATTTCCCTATTTAGGGTGAGGTGACATGGCTGATGGATTGTGGTGTAGTAGTATAGTTAATCTAGGATCAATAATTTTTTTTGGAATTGATAATATGGGTGAGCATAACTCTAGAAGAATATCACATAGGTGATTATAAATTCCTTTTGTTTTTTTGTCACGGATAAGTATAAGGGAATCCATATGATATGGTGTGCATCATGTGCAAACATGGTTGTTGTTCCTAATAGGTCATGAATGGTAAGGGATTTATGTTTTATGTTAATGCTTGGGTATGAGTGAGATGATTACATCTATTCATTATGTTATACTAGTTCATATAGTCTGGGCCATATAAATAGGTGTTCTTCATAATTGGGTGGATGATAATGATTTTCCCATGTTGGGTAAAATTATATCAATCTTTTGTGAATGGAAATCATATTAAAAGTGTCTTGGAGGTTGTGATACTGGTCGATGGATGATTGAGAAGGCAGTATGATATCAGTGTGAACTAATATTTTTATATTTCTAGTTCCATATGCATTAATATATTTGATATTTGGAAGGGGGTTTGGGTGATTTCATTGTGTTAGAATTACGATCAAGGGGTTTTTTATGATTCAAGAGACATTTGGATAAAATATGAATTATTTCTTAGAGTGAGAGTGTGATAGATGATGTGGTTAATTAATGATCCATTATTAGAATTATACTAGTATTCAAGTTTATACTTTTATCTGGGAATTGAATGATCTTATCATTCCTCTGTGATTTAAGATAAAACGATCAGGAATCTAGATACTGTATTGTATGGTGAAACCAAACAGTATCAAAAACGTATATTATAGGATGTCTGACATTATTTTGCACTAAATCAGATGTTCAATAGTTTAAACAACATCATAATTGTAGTTTATAATGTAATTTATTTTTTCTTGGTTGAATAATTGAATGATTTTTTTTGGTATTATATCTTTTAATATGGGAGAACAATGATTTGGAAACATCCTCAATGTGCAGAGCATTATGTTGGGAGAATCATAAGCTATGAGATGAATAGGTTTCTAGTGATTTTTGTTTTATAAAATAAATTAATGGTTTGATCTACCCCAATGATAATGATGATGGTTAGTTGGTGTCGTAGCATCTAGTTAATAGTGTGTTTTCTATTTAAAGTTTCACAATGGCTGTGTCTTTGGCATATGAAAATGGTGTTTAGTGAATCCTGATATAATAAAAAATTAGGATATGTCAGGTTTGAAAAATTGAGGAATGATGTATCTTTTTAGGGAGGATAATGTTGTCATGTCATGTTTGTAATTCCCTATTGTTTTTATAGTCAATAAATTTTGGATGAATTTGAATTTTATTGGATTTGTGATGGGATTATTTTTATAATCAGAACATGGAATGGGATTTTGAATTAGTGTACATTCTTAAATGGTACTTGTGTACATTATATAATTCCTTATTGTTTGTTTTCATTATCATATGGAAGTTGTAGAACATTTGGGAAGATGAGCTATATTGATTTCGATGTAGCGGGTCGTTCACAACTTTAAGGGTGTTTTTCACACCATGAATGACCATAATGAGGTCCTTTTAAGATAACTATGGGTAATTATCTATCAATTAACCCCATGAACGTGATTCATTCCATGAATAGGTATATACATGTAAAGGCTACCACATACTAAATAATTTAAGGTTGTGTAACATCATTAAAAACATGGAATGCTCAGTCGATAGGGACTTCTCACTATGAACACCCTTTACACATCCTGATTATTTCTTAGTTGGATGCTTCTATAGAAGGGGAAAAACTATCATTTATAGTTTAGGTGCCTCATGATTTAGTGGATACATAATATAGCGAGGGTCCATTTCATGGATAATTATCCCCGCTCATCCCCCTTCTTTAATCCCCTTCGGAATGAAGTGATAATACATGCATATAAATTTCTATCGGAGTTAAGATATTTCTATTTTTTTTTGAATTTTAAAGGTCTCCTTTGTAGCCAAAAATTCATTTAACCATTTTTCATTGGTTCTAGTGATGATATTAATAGTTCATGTTAAAATGTTTAAAAGGTGGGGTCATTTATGGGACTTAGTGAGATGAGTTCCCAGGGAGATTATTACATGTAATCTTTCATCATTTCGTTGAATGTATGTAATTTCACTAATTTATCTACGATTTTATATTAAATTTAAAAGTCATGATGAATGACTGGGTGTTGGTGGTTAGTTATTTTTCTATGGATGGTTTTAGGGATGTTCATGGGACTATCTATAGGTGGTTGGCGGATTTTTCATTGTGATGACGATTTCCTATTAGTATTCCCTTGGTAATTCCACTTCAACTTGATTAAAAACATTTATAATTTTTTTTTATAACTAATAATTTATGTATTTTGGCATGAGGTAGGTTCTATGATGGTGGTATGAGATGGGATGAGTCATGGACAACCTCCTCAAAGGCGGTGTGGGAAATTTATTGGTTGTTGACTCTATTACAATGGTAAGGGAACCCTTTAATATAAATACTTATGACGGTTTATGCACGGGAGTACGTGCATACATGCACTATATGAGATTTGGTATATAGATGAATATAATTAGGGAAATATATAGAATATATATTATGGTTTTTATCCTTCTATTCTCATGATAAATTCTTTTTTGAATTTTATTGTTTTGGATATCTTTATGATGTTGTTAACAATGGTCAATGGGGTCGACTGATCTTGCTTGATCCATTGGGTATGTCATAGAGTATGAGAAAACATCTATGTAGCCAAATATTTTTCCATAGGTCTATTTGGATTAATGAGAGTGTCTTTTCAATAGTGAAAGTGGGTGAGATAATATAATTCCTCACAACCGATGAGTTACACCCTTCTAAAGGTGGTCTCAGCATTGGTGACCATTGTGAGTGGGATGTGTCCTCTTGGACATGGAGTGTGATATAGGGGGTTCCCATCCATGTGAAGAGTACATATTTCAATATTATGAGATGTGAGGAAATACATAGGCACGAGTCATTGTAAATTTTTTGGATTTGGTGTTGAGATTCAATGGATCCTATATCAAGGCACAATGGGATGCTCCCTATATAGTGGAACCAAGAGTGGAAAGGGATTTTATAGAGGTCGAACTTGTCCTCAAGGTATGGGTCCAGATTATCCTATTGGTATTGATGTTATATATGGGTGAAAATTAGATATTTTATTAGGGAAAAAGACATATTTGGGTCCTAATGGATCATAGGATCCCCATATTGGTTAGTTGAGATGTGTTTCAAGGAGGGTTTATGTAATGAGATTATAGAGCCATGGGATAAACATGTGAGTTGTGTGAGAGGTTGTATCCCCTATTATGTTATATTATGACCTTCTAGGTTACAGACTATACTATGGGAGAGGATCCTAAGAAATGAGCCTTCATTCAGTGATAAGTAATGGGACATGGTATTTGAAATTTCATGGACAAGGATTGGGATGTGGTATTTGATATTTCCTGGAGAAGTCTTGGGTCACGATTTTAGAACTTTTACAAATAGTTTTTAGTTTTGTTAGTTGAATTTGATTTAATTTGGATTGGGTCAGGGTCAATGATTTCATATGAGAGATTTCAAGGTCATAATAAGACATGAGGTGTGGATGATTAATCCACCTCAATTGATGTGGTTGTGGGATGATATTTAGATGTGTGAATTACATTATCCCATTGTGTAGTGGGTCTATGATTTGGATGATTCCCACCTTATATCATTTGGTATGGTCTATGTAATGAGTTTTATGGAATGATATGAGGGATATGGTGGATTTTTCTATCACATTAAATAAATAATGATAATGTTCAGTGATTCCATGGCCATCACAGAGTGACTTAGTGCATAAGAGGTTGTTGTGGCCGGGTTGGAAAGCTATTTCAAATGCCATTGGGTTAAATTTTTTCTTTCCTCATACATAATCATTTGATGTCTTATGTTAGAGAATCTTTTTGATACACTACAAATATGTATTCTTAAATTCTATATGGGAACATTAGTGAGAATGCTAAACTTATAACTACATATGGGTTATATATGAAGGTGTGTATTTGATCATATTAGAGATGCTCAAGAGATTTACATAGAATGGATTATTGTGGTCTGAGGGTTGAAGTAGAAATCTATAATTTTGATTATTTTATTTATTTATAAATTTTTTTACATGAATATTGGATTATCAATTGATGTATGTTGCCATGAACATGAGTCAACAAGCTATGCAGGGCATATATATTTTAAATAACTATGTCTAATTTGACTATACATATTCTGATTATTGTGTTGGAATATTGTAAAGAAATTTTATATTATTTTATTACTCAGGTTCAATGGATTATCCTTCTTAATTTATTTAGTAGTCCCTCACCACTAGTGCGTAGTCTATAGTATATGGGGAAGAACACCTAAGTCTACGTGGCACTTTGGATCAAAAAGGTCTTTCTCAGTCATGGAGTAATCATAATTTCACATTTGGAGATTTGAATGTGATATATAATACTATAATCTATAACTCAATTTTCCATATAAAGTATCACTTATTTATCCATTTTACCAATTAATTTTATAACAATAAATTATTAGTTACATTAAATGTTGACGTGATAAATAGCCAAAAATTATTTATTATTAATAAAAATAGAAAATGTAACATATTATGATGAATATTATTAGTGATGTGTGTTAATAAACTATATTCTTTTAATAAATATTATGACCTTCCAAATATACTAATATAATTATGAAAAAAATCATGAGGATTATGTTTGTTTCATTTGTGTAGTTCCTAGTGGATTATCTTTTTTTCATTAATTATTCATTAACCTATAGTAATATAATATCATGAATAATTGAAATATGATACTAAGGGTTTGTTGATTCATTCAATTAGGGGATACTAACATAGATATTATTTCTTATAAAATTAATAATAAATATTTAGAAATCCATTTTTTCAAATAATATTCATCAATGATATGATTTTTGTGATGGAAATGTTCCCAAATGGAATGACCACTGAATAGGGTTATAGATCATGTAATGTTCTATTTTAGGACGGAACATGGTATAGTGAATGTCACCACATCATGGTTTTGTCCATGAAAATTTATATTATTATATGATAATTAATGTTTGATCCTCATTATATAATTAAATGATATAATTTTTAGTTTTATTATCAATAAATGAATATTTTTGTAGTATAAATGTTATGAATTATTAATAAAATAATAAACAATAATTATAAAATTTAAACTATATATTTGAAAGAGTTTAAATGCTTGAAATTTTAAGAAATATTTCATTAATATATATTAATGATTTAATTCCATGTAGTTTCCTTTTATAACTATATAAATAAGTTCAATTCATGGAAAACTTCTCTTTGGGACTACCATTTGAATTTAGAAAAATCCATCCAACCCAATCTATACAACACACTTTTTCATTAAGCCATTAAATTAAATATTTTGGTAGAATATACCTTGAAGGAGGTTATTACAAATCCTTTTAATAAACTAATATATCATAGATACCCTAGTATGAAGAAAGTCATTAGATTCATAAAAATTATTACCATCATGGTTGTGTGGTATATCTTTTATATATTTGAATGAACAAACAGAGTGTATTTTTTTTTTAATTTTTTATTCCATTCCAAGTGAACAGAGAGATAGTGTTATGTAGTTAATTATGGATGATTTTATAAAATTAATTAGGATAATTAACATAAAAAAAACCCAATTAGTGAATATAATGTATTCTCCGTTCCAATTTGATACAATAATTATATTGATAATGTTAAGGAAAAAATGATAGTATCTAGAACTATGAAATGTTTTTTTAAAAAGAACTTGTTTCAAAATGTTTTCTAGAACCATGGACTAAATAATTGTGTATTATGAGGTCTATCATATATAATTAATTTTTTGACATCATAACTTATGAAAAATAGTCATATAAGAGTAATTGAAAAAAGTGTATTTTAATCGAATATACAATGTCAAAGTCTACTTTCAAAAATGGTAACGGTGTATTATTTTTTAATATAAAAATTAAATATCCTAGATAAAACCATTGTATAATAAATTGAGTAAGTATTAAGAATGATATTATTTAATGGGATTTTATAAAGAAAAATGGTATCCTAAAATGGTATTGTTTTTCACCTTGTAACGAGGATCAAATGTGTCATGGTGTAAATTGAAAAATACCATAGTTCTTTATGTATTATTTCTCCCCAAAATAAATTTTCATTCCCAAATTGGAAATGTTTTCTCTATATAAATACATTCAATATAGATTTCGTTACACCATGGTACATAAAAGATTAAATTTGGGTTTTTATGAATTTGAATGAAATTTAATTTTTTTTAAAAATTATAAAAAACTTTCACCGAACTAAGCCAAATATTAGGGGAATTAGAACAATAGGAAAAAAGGTTTACTAGATGTGATCAATGATTAAGAATGATAAAAAATATTTTTAATTATTAAAGGTCTATAAATTACGATAGACAGTTAAATATAATATTATTTATATAAATTTATGAGTTTTGGTCAATATAATGTGCATATATTGAAAGGCCTTATTTGAATGCATGGGATGTCAAAAATATGTAAATGTTTTACATAAAATATTGAATGTTTATATTATTATGAAGTGAATAAATTATGACAAACTTTTAATTGAAAACTTTTCATATTAAATTTAATGTAAATCAAAATATGAAATAATTAATGTTGAAATATACATGATATGTTCCTATTTAATAATTTCATGAAATTTCCATAAATAATTTTATATTATAATGAGTTTAAAATTTCTTATTGAGGAACTGTTCTTATATTGTTTATATCATGTTATTAGAAATTTTCTTTCTAATGAGATAAGATACTAAATGTAAGGGTTTAATATTGTTTGTAAAAATAAGGTTTTAGAAGTATAATAAAATACATGTCTCACTTATATACTGAACCATGTGTAGTGGGAATTTTTGTCTATATAATCATGCTACTAGGATCTTATTCCTTGTCCATGAATTTGGAGTAAACTAGATGTTTTGTTATTCTTAATCTACTATGTATTTTTGAATTTATATTTTTCTAAAGATTCACATGAATGTTATTCGTGTAACATATGTATGGGGTATACTTCAAAGTGTAAATATATTGAGAATTAAATTTGGTTTAGTAATATAATCTGTGATTTGTGTAAATATTTTCACATTAATGTTTATTGAAAATATTTATTTAGTGGAAGGAATTGGGATTCAAAAACTAATTAATTAGTAACATGCATACATTTAAATTCGATATATGTGATAAATGTTATTATAAGGATGGAATTACACTCATAAAATCTAGTGGAATACATTATATGATAGGAATAAGGATCGAGAATGAATGAAGGTGATATAATGTATATAAATGATTTATAGAACGTTTGTACCTTTAATTGAGGAGATACTACAACAGTATTCAATTATATGTGGTAAATGACGACCAATAAGAGGTATTCCTTAAAATCCATCCTTCATGGTGTATCAATTGGTTGATATGAATCACTTTACAAACTGGAAGGATTGTCCATCACAACCATGGTAAACTAGGTGCTCTATGCGGAAAAGTTAGGAGTAGAAAGCGAGATTTTGGAATTTGAGAATCAATAGTGGATTAGGCTGGCTGTCTCTGTACCATCACAATGGTTATTCAATCTTTGTATAGTCTTTGGAGATTTTACAGAGTCATAGTATATTTTTATCATATGTTATATAAAATGTGAATAATTTTTTCATCTATTATAGAGAACATCATAAGAATTCACTCTCAAATATCTAAAATTGGTTTATATGAAACATATAAAAAAATGATATCCAATGTTCAAGATAAACAAAATGTAAATATGTGTATTTTTATTTCCTTTATTTTTCCAAGGGTTATATATTAGTCAAATAAAATAACTCCCCACATGAAACTATTACAGTATAATCTGAGTTAGGTATTTCTATGGTATCTCTTTCCTATGCCTTATCATATACTCAAATCATACAATATGATATAATATAAAATAATATTATATTTTTAATTATTTAATAAATATCCTTATTAATATCTCTCATATTATAAAAGTATATAGATTTTTTAAATTTCACCTTATACCATATAAAATAAAATATCATTTTGTACCATATCTAAAACACCATACAGATAAAATCTAGAACCCTTTTAGGGAAGCTATATGTGTTTCATAAAACATTATCATAATTTAGAAAAAATAAAGTGTGAAACTAGAAGATAATGTTGAAATAACAAAAAAATACGAATTCTCACTTTCATAAATGTAAGATAATAGTATACTCTAGTAAAAAACATATCCTACAAAAATATAATGGGATATAGAATTATCTCTCTCTGAAAGATTTATTTCAATAAAAGTGACTGCCAATTATATTATATGTACGGATTAATATTCATATGTACTCTCTATCCCAGATATCGTGTAACCCTAAGACCTAGAGTAATTCAATCCCATATTTCTACTCATATGTTCTCAAATCACCTATTATAGACTCATTAGGTAAATGAATAAATTTCAGTTCATTCACCTTTATATATGATCACCTCGAATAACCCTCGCCTGATAGACAAGAACATCACATGTCGTATCTTGGTACATTGATACACTTATTCATTCATTCTCAATTATGTTTCATAATGATTACTTTTCATATTAAATAATGAATATATTATGTTTAATCATAAATTTATGATGTGATTATAATCATACACAACTACTACCTGATTATCTAAAACATTGGGATTTTGTTGTAAATGTACCAATATTTGATTGTTTTGATGCATGGTATGACTCCAAAAAATGGTATGGGAAATCATAATATGAAAAAAAGACACATAAATTAACAAAGACATTATATATGAAACGCCATGTGGTAAACATGGTAGGCCATTGGGAGTAGAAAATGCATTTTATCCCCCCCCTGAGAGTATTTTATATCTCGATATGAAATCCTTCTTTGAAAAACCATGAAATTTAACCACAATAAATATTACATCATGATGAATATATATTATATATAAATCAAAAGAATGAATTAAGAGGATTAATAGCATTTGAAATTTTGACAATTCATATCCAATAGTAATGATTCATAATATCAAAATACCATTTATTTATCATGATATATTTTATATTTATAGCCCCTTTTAGTTGTGACTTAAACAAAAATATCCCAATGTTGAATCCCACTTTATTATAATGGCATATAGTAGGAGGTACCATTTCTAACATGAATGAATTATATATTAGTCTTGATAAACAATATACATATATGATACCCATTTAAAATTGATAATAAAAAATAAAACATAATACCTAGAAATAAAAAAAGAGTTTCACCCTTGAATAATAATTACATGAATTCTTATTAATATCCAGTGGAAATGAACCAAATCAATGGTAAGATCAAATGATAAATAAAGGTTATGTTTAACAGATTCTATCATAAATCAATAATGGATAATCAATATTGAATGGTGAATAAATATAATCACTTTTAATTTAAATATCATTACCATTATGATAATATGTGGCATAATCAACATAGTATGGTAAATAAATAGAACATATCCCTTTTAATCAATAAACATATAAAACAATTCATCCATATATATTATAATAGAGGAAATATCATGGATAATAAAAATTTCGGAATTCTCATTGATGCAAATGCTTCATTATTGAAAAAATGTTTCTTAGTAACATTATACCTTTACCATCACTATCCAACTTCAAGACAGTTTAAAACGTACTAGGTAAAAACTCAACTGATTTGGTCAACTAATCTATATCATGAGAGTATTGACTCTTCGATGAGAGATATATATATAACTAGGACCGAAACATATTCTTCATGTATGATTAAATTCACAAATATTTAATATTCAATTTATTACATAAAAATTTTATTTATAATCATGTATACCTATTGAGTAAAGTGTAAAGTTTTATCAATATGTCCCCTGTAAATCAAATAGAATGAAAAGTGAAAACCATTAGTAAAAAGGTATATGGTTTAGTAAATAATCATATCCAACACCCAAGTAAATGTATATTTAATATAAATGCAATTTGAAATGGAAATTATACAATGGAAGTGGTTACAATAATTTAATGTTAACGATCACATTATATTGTAAGATTGGATAGTAACTTTTATTACCTAGAAATCATCATGTTAAATCCCCTTTGATGAAACAAATAAAATTTAAAAATATAGTAACATGAATTATGAATTAATAAAGATAGTATTCATTAAAGGGTTATTATATACACCATATAATATAAATTAGGTGCTAACATTACAATGTGAACCAATGAAACTCAATTGAGATGAAATCACATGCCTTCCGATTGTTTTGGATGAATGTTCTTTTAAAACCTGTGTTATGGTGATAAATTTTTATTAAAATACTATGAAGAAATAATAATATTTATAATATCATATATTCTCCATTTTATAATATCATATCACCAATTGGTTAATAATACGTAATTAATTTCATGGGTATGGGTATTGATTTCATTTTCCCCCATTCATTAGTTTCCATGATTCTTTCGGTTCTTTTGAATAATATATATTTATAGAATTATAATCATGATATAAAAATAATATTTATTAATAAATTAAAATTTTATGACCTTTCAAGAATTGTGATTTTGAGAAATGGTGTATTTTAAGGTCACAATGATGCTAGGTTGTACATACACATGTGTAGCATTTCTATTTTTGAAAGATAATTTTGGGAAGGAGGTAAGTAATATTTTATCATTAAATGATTATAATAATATTTAAAATTCAATATTATAACATTAAATATACTATTATATCTCATTCATGTGGTGTGGGGATGAAAACAGAGTTGCATCATTTTGTAAAGGCTATAGTTTACACGTACACGAACGACATTGTCATATTTCAATTAGTGAAAATTAAAAAATGGAAGTAATTGTTATATATATAATCACTTGAAAATTATAAATATTTCCTGAATATATAAATGTTTCAGATATATCTCATATGACCATTAAATTTATCCTTAAAACATTCCATGTAAAATATCAGTGAATGATGAATCACATCACTTCGCAAGGTGGTAGTCCGCCATATACAGGAGCGACGTTATCGTATCCCCTGCGGAAAGGGAAAGTTAAAAAAAATATACGATGTAATTTCACAAGATTTATAATTAAATTATAAAAATAATATATATATTATTTATATACATCATCATACCCAACTGAGAGAGATGGTAATGGAAACCGTGGCACTATTTTGTGAGGTGGTACTCCACTGTACACAAAACTGATAATTTCATGGTGAATTTGAGGGAAGTGGATATGGTTTTTGGTCATTATAAAAACCTAAAAACATATCATTATAATTAATAAACTATAGTTAGTATATATTAATTTTTTACTAATAATTAGAATATTTGGAGAATAAAATAATATAAAGTTGCTCGTTGATGAATATTAACTCTTCTTCGGGTATATTCATTTGGATTGAACCAAAACCATCCTTGGTTGGATATATTCTAAAAATAAGGATTATAAGTTGGAATTTTTGATGTTGGGATGTGATTTTTCTTATTCTTGGCCGATCCAAACTGGTTTTATGCTGCCAATAAGAGAGGATAAAAGGTGTTTCTTATAAGTGAGGTGTGTTGAAAAATTGTAATTTTGGAAAAAATACAATTCACAATTTTTACACAAATTCTAATAATTTTATCTAACTATTATTACAATTTCATTAATGATCACATTATCCCTAATATATTAAAATACCTCTAAAAATATGTCTAAAATAATTAAATTTATTTTTCCAAAAATAACTTTTCCACTAAAAATATACTTTTCTAAAATTCATCCAAAATATCCCTACTCCTGGTAGACTCTCATCCAATAAAAACTATAGAGTATTTTTATGAAATTTAGCTTACAATAAACCTTAAAATGATAAACTGATGATATTAAACCTGTCCATTGTCTTAATTATGATAAATATACTTCAAAAATATAACACAATACTTAGATATTTCATGATGCTTTTATGGAAACTAACATTAATAGAAATGCATACAATATTTTAATACTAAATAGTAATACATAAATACATCATTGTATTTATTTCATCATATGTCTTTACATGTTGTATGGGATAAAATATAAAATATGCCTTTGACATGTGTTATTCCCAACTTCCCCACAATAAATACAATGAACTGTAAATAGATCCTTAGGCGGGGATTTATTTCATTCCATCATAGTATACATTTTTTATAATAAATTATTCTCTTTATTACCTTAAATTGAACACATAAAGAATTATAATATTACATTGAGGCACTTTTTTGGGAATCTCCATCAACATTTCTAAAAATAATGAAACAGAGCCTTATATTCTCATTGGTCTCAACCACTTGAGCTCATAGAAAACATAATCTTTTTCTTTGGTGGTGTGTATGTGAGTTGCATACGGTCTATATTGTTAAAAATATTTCTAAAAAATTGACCATGGATAATAATTATATCTTTCAATATTATCATAATCCCATTTTTATGGGTATGGTCACCACATTTTCCTTAATATTCTATGATATCACTATTTCTTTAGGTTGCATCCATTAAATAAAACAAGAAAGAATTATGTGATCAGAAATAGTCATAGTAGGAAAACCGTGTAATTACTTATAGGGAGTATATATACTTACACATTATATTCAATTTAAGGAAACTTAGGTTTAACCTAGGTTATTAAATTTCATCCTATTTTTAAATTCATAATAATGATTTTTCAATCAAATGTTAATTTTCATAAGAATATATTCTAAGAGTGTTAAATTATTTTCCCAAGGACACTCATTGTCTTACACCATGTGATGATCAGGTCAATCCCAATGTTCATTTTTATGATTTATTTCCCCTAGGTATATCTCTTTAGGAACAAACTCCACTTATAGTATCCATCCATAGATGTTTTGATAATAAATGCCATATATCATCCTACTTTCCAAAACATTAGGATGTTACTATGTACTTATCCTCAAAGTTAACCATAGGGTTATGTTCCCGAAATTTTGTTTTACTAAATCTAGTTACCAAGGATTCACCTAAACATTCATTGACACCAATTGTAGCAATCCCAACCCTACATCCCAAATCCAGTGCCTACATTATTACATTTACATAAGATACAAGAAATAAAGTACCACAGAACTGAATAGTATATTTGTCTTGGTAAAATAGTTTACTATATGTGACCCATTTTACATTTGGTATATAAAAAAAATAAACAAAATTATCCTTGAAAACTCATTTGAAAAAATATTCTTCATATGTCGTCGAATGGAAAAAAAATAAGGAATAAAAAAAATAATCAGTAAGGTTTAGAAAATATGGAAGCTATCATGAATAAAGAAATAATAGTTTTTATGGAATGGTGGACAACTAAAAAAAATATTATTTAAATAAATTCACTCTCATGATATGATAATGAATATTTAATACGGTATGGTAAATAACAGAAACACATGACATTTAATGAATAGACTAAGAATAAACTTTTTCTATAGAAAATATCATTTTGAAAATATAATGGATAATAATAATCACTTAATTATTAATGAATGAAATTATTATATATATTATTTTTTTTCTTCTGAAGAACATGATACCTTTACCTTCAAGATATATACTTAAGATTTATTTAAACATGTTGGGTACAAACCCATCTAATTTGGCCATTTGGTTCATCTAATGTGACTACTAATGCATCAAAGGGATATCTTTAACCAATCCCACAAAAGAATTACTAGTATTAAGAATTATTTATATAGTTAATAATATATTTATTTTATTGAAAATTTCCCTTATCATCATGTATCTGAATTGATTAATTGTTATAGATTTATCTATATATTCCCTTTTAATAGAATAAACTTTATAGTAAACACCATATCTAAAAAAGATTTATAGAATAATAAATAATTATAACTATTACACAAGTATTTGTATATTTAATTGAATTATAATTTTCTATAAAAAATTGATTATATCAATGTTTTTTTACAAGATAATGTTATTAATCACAAAATAAAGTTATATTGGATAATAGCTTTTACAACCTGGTAATTTTAACGTGAAATCCCCATAGATGACATAATTCAAATGTAAACATAGAATACAATTAATTATGAATTAATCATGACATTTCATGTCAATGGGGAATTATATATGCTATATAAGAGAAATTTGTGGCATAGCATTATAATTATCCTTCATGAAATGAAATTTAGGAGAGGTCCCTTAACTTCAGACATTTTGACAAAAATTATTTATAATCTATTATAGTGATGTTAAACATGTTATTATCTAATAATGTAACCAAACTAATATTTATAACATCACATATAATAATTTTTATAACATCTTTTGTCCAATTAATTAATAATTTTTCATTATTTTAATTGGTCTGGGTGTTAATTGCATTATTTTCTCATTTGTTCTTTATCGAGAAATATCATATAATTTTGAATAAAATTTATTTAAAGAATAATAATCCTGAAATAATTACCATATTTTTTCATAAATTATTATTTAAGGAAAATTTATGAAATATTATTTTTAGAAATGGAGTAGGTTATGATCATGGAGATGGTAGGTCGTACGAACACTTGAGTAACATTTTTATTTTTATAGCATCATTATGGAAGGGAGGTAAGTAATTTTTTACCTATACACAATGATAAAAACTTCTTGAATACAATATTTTTTTAAATATACTTATATATTTCATTTATGTGTTTTGTTGATGAAATGATAGTCATATTGGTTCATGAAGGTGGTAGTCTACACATTCCTGAACGACATTAGCATCATTCATTTAGTGAAATGAAATGATATAAAATGGTATATATATATATATTTACACAATTATAAATATGATATGGCTATCATAATTATTCCATATATATCACAAATGAAAGTTATATTTCTCTTTATAACTTTCTTTTTAATGAATCATTGTAATATGAATTACATCTATTCGTGACGCGGTAGTCCACTATATACACAATCTATGATATTGTGTCCCCTAGGAATGGAGAGTAAAATTTTATATATTTTAGATATTGAATTCATTGAGATAATTATTTTATAAAATATCCATTATCATACCCATCCATGAAAGGTGGTAATGGAAAATTGAATGACATAGTTTCACAAGGAGATAATTCTCCGTACACAAAAATGATGATTTTGTAACCCATTTTATTGATTTAGAGATTGTTTTATGTAATGACCCTTACATAAAAAATATCAGTTTATGTAAGATAATTATATTATTATATCATAATGGTTTGAAATTTTTTTTATGTATTATGAGAATTAAATAAAATAAATACACTCATTGAAGAACATTGCCTCTTCATTGGGTATCTTCCTTATGTTTTTAAAAAAGCTTTCTGAGGATGGATTATGGCGGAAAGTATTCATCTAGGATTGTTTTAGAGAATGTGGGTGGTAATTTAGGTAGGTATTTTCTAACCAAATGTGGGGATATGGAATGATGATGATAGTATAAGTGTTACCTTTTATAAATGAGTTGAGTGGAATAGGTATAATTTTTTAAATGAAATAGTGATACCCATGTTTTCAATTGAAAAATGATTCTAAAATGGGCCATTATTGAACCTATAATATATGAGATTGAATCATGTCCATATAATGTGGTTTGGAAATTTGGGTATGTAATTTTTAAACGTTGTCTTCATAGCTTAACCAACCCTCTATAAATTAGTTTTTACATTAACCACGTGGTGTCTCCCAAACTTACCTAAGTTCTAAGGGTTAAGCGGTCGCTTGCAGTGTAGCTTGGGTTATTGAATCCTCAGAGACCTAAGATGAACCTTAGACACACAATAAAAACGGATGGAATTTTTTGTCTATGAAGTTTCCAACTTTGGGTAGATTTTAGATTGTTTTAAAAGGGAACTAAGAGATCTATGTGAATTCAAATTATGAGAATATGAGTTGATCCTAGGTCATAGCTCAGGATCTATTGGATGACTTCTTTTTTTTAACGATTTTAATTTCATTAACTTGAGAAGGATTTATGAAATTAATTCAAACTAACCTCATCACCTACTAAATAATCACCTTCAAAAACACATTCTAATAACCTATACACTTGTAGGATCATTTTCATGAGAACTCCAAGGTAAAGGATCTTATTAGCACATAAATGTGGGGTGAATAAATTCTGTATGGAAGAGGAAGAGAGAAAATCATTGAACAAAAAAACTCAAATAAAAGAAATTAATAACATTTATAGATAAAGAAATAACATCCAATCCATCCCCTTGATACCCCCTTGGATCAACCCATAAAATAGTTATCCATCCATTGATTACATGTTCCCAACGGAAGCGGGATGTAGACTAATAAGGGCGGAATAGAAGAAGTACAAAAAACAAAATAATGATTACTCCACCATTGTTTGAGGAATACCACAAGGTTTGGTGGAAAAATTTCAGACTATAATGCAACAGTATCAACATGATATGAAGAAGAATAGAATAAAAGATGATGATGAAATTTTATTAAGAACTGATGTGATTCAAAAGACTTACACGAGAATGAAGAACGATTACAACACCCAATTGACAGCATAACAATACAATGAAACAAAGCACAAAGATCCCCTAAATCCTCCACCACTACTTCCTTAAATAGGCATTTTGGACTTATTTGGCCGATCCCCCAACACCCCATGTGCATTTAATTAATTTTTTTTGAAATAGCGGGTGGTCAATTAATGGAGATGTTAATTTCCACTCTTCCCCCGAAATGGCATCCAGCTTTCATCCACCAGAAAGATGCACCGAAAGGACCTACTAGATGGACGAATTATAGTGGTCCATATAAGGATAAAAAGTATCCCATGATATCTTATAAAGTCCTGTAAAATTACCACCCAAAAAAATGCGCGGTTCACGAGATATGTTTTTAAGGGTAGGATCTTTTTTTTGTGACACAGAATCTGGCCTAGAATTGCATCTTTATCTTGGGACACCTGGAACTCCTTTAAGAACTTATAAATATCTTGGGACACTGTTGAATGAAATGTTCCCCATGATGTCTTCTATCTCCCATTAATGGTTGAGACTCTTTGGGATTGAATCATGGCCGATACAGTTCTTTTATTGGACTGTTTTCCAAATCACTTCGCCCAGAATGTGGTTGGATGAAATCCCACTTTGGTGGCCTTCCAAATTGAATATCCAAGTGATAAAATAAAATTTATTGTTCCTTATATCATGGGAGACCTGAAAATAGAATATTAAAATAAAATCAATAACATTTGGTGTTTTATGAGATGTTCAAAAATGTACCATGTAATAGTGCATTTTAGTAAAGAATTGCAATCATAATGTGAAATGATATTCCAAGTGTAAAATGAAAAGAATGTTATTTATGAATAACAAATCACATGAAAACTATATATATTAACAATTAATATTAGCCTCTTACAGTGGTTAATCACACCCCTGAACATGATTCTTTCTAGTCTCGAGAAAAATATTTCTCCAAAATATGAAAATTGAATTCCCTTTTACAAAAACAATTAATACACATTTCTCACCCAAAAATCCTATACCAAACAATTATGAAAACCATAGAAATCATTTAAAAGAAACTATGTACATAGGCATATCCCAAGCCCAAGCACATTACTTTGTTCAAATTCATCAACATATTTTATCCAAATTCTATTATGCATGATGAAGTGTTGTGCGTCACAATAGACAAGGGGGTTCATTTTCATTCGAGGTAGAAAATATGGAAGCACTAGGAGAAATCAAATTTTAATATTAAGATGAGTTCTCATTTTTTATTTTATTTTATTTTTTTTTGATTTTTTTTTGATTTTTTTGATTTCAATTTTTCTATGGAAATTGAAATTGAACTCAGTCGAGTCATCCCATGTAGCAAGACTTTGATGATGACTCCCAGGCTCAAAGACCTTAGGGCACCAAGTGAAGTTCACATACTCAGGCATCATCTTGAGTTAACTCCATGAAAAAAATTCAAATTACCACAAATAGAGACAAAATACCCTACTCCGGGCCAGAAAACTATGGATTCACGATCCCCAAGTGCCGAAAGCCATAGATTAGGTCAATTCATTGCTCTCGGCGCAATTGATTTTTTTTAATAATCATGTTAAACTTAAAATGATCACCAACCCTATGCCATTTATTATGGACCCCAAGAATTCAAACTAATGCCCTATAATCTAAATGACGTGCATTATGTTTTTTATGGATGAAAGTATCAATGGTGAAAAATCACATCGATCAACCGCACTTTCCAAAATCTATGCACATGAACCTAAACATGCATTAAAATCAAAATCAAGGCATGAGAAATTATTTGATATACAATTTCAGAGATTGTGATGTGTGTTATCATGTTCAAGGTTAATGGAATTTTTCTTTCCACACATTTTTTATGCACACAAGATCAATTTTTTTATTTCATCTCCCTCCAACTTAAAATAACACTTTCCTCGGTGTTTAATGAAAATAAATATTATAAGGGGTAGAGGTAGATGAGTGGTGTTCTAAAAGGAATTTGAATCAATAAAAATGGTACAAATTCACCTGGTTTTTGATGTTGATGTTCATGATGCTCCAGATTACTCCATTGATCTCTTGGGAGATGTAGGCACCTCCTTGATAGAATATGTATCACCCAAAATAGTCCCTAAACCATACAAAGAAGAAAAAACCAGACAAAACAATCAACACTAGAATTTATTTAAAACCAAGTATCAAAATTTTAATGGTTTTCCTTGTTTATTATTATTTTTTTAATTTTAAAAATCAAACTGATGATACATTGTCTTCTTTATATTTTCAGGGTATGGTTTTACTCAGGGATCACACTGCGTGACACGAATAAATACGATGCTCCCCTTTCATACCCATCCTTACTCATAAAATAAGAACATGTAAAGAATCTATTTTTTTAAAATACCTACAAAAACATAAAAGAAAATAAAATAAACTAATTATTCATTATCTTATTTTAAATTTCTGGGTAAGGTATTACTCAGGGATCACACCGTGTGAGACAGATGAATACGGTGCTCCCCTTTCATACACATCCTTACTCATAAAAGAAGAAAATGTCAACAATATATTTTTTAAATCAAACTGATGATACAATGTCTTCTTTTTACTTTCTGGTTAAGGTATTACTCAGGGATCACACCACGTGACACAGATGAATACATTTATCCCCTTTCGTACCCATCCTTAATGATAATAGAAGAACATGTCAACAATATTTTTTTTTAAAATACATATAAAAACATAAAATAAAATAAAATAAAATAATAACACATTGTCTTCTTTAAAATTTCTGGGTAAGGTATTACTCATGTATCACACCGCGTGAAATGGATGAATATGGTTCTCCCTTTTCATACCCATCCATACTCATAAAAGAAGAACATGCCAACAATCTATTTTTTTAAATCAAACTGATTGTAAATTGTGCTCTTTAAATTTTCTGGGTAAGGTATTACTCAGGGATCTCACCGCATGACATAGATTAAAACAGTTCTCCCCTTTTATATCCATCCATACTTATAAAAGTAGAATAGGTCAATAGTATTTTTTTAAAATAAGAAAATGAAGAAGAAGGAAACAAAAGATGATTCAAAATGATCGGAAACATGAAAACCACGGGTTTCATCCCATGTAATACTTTTTTTAATGTCATTAGCCCGATATAGACCCTAAATCTATGAATTTGTTTATAGTTCATATGTTGTCTTAGTAAACTCCTCCTTGGTTTCTGGTTTATTGAATGATTCAATGAATGGTTTTAGCCTATGACCATTGACATTGAAGACATGACCACTTGTGGAATCCTCAATCTCTATTGCACCATGAGGGTGCACATTATACACTAGGTATGGACCGGACTATCTAGACTATATCTTTCCCGGGTGTAGATGATGTTTTGAACTATACAAGAGCACGAATTTTACTGGTTCAACGTTTTTGAATCTGAGATTCCTAGATTGGTTGGCTTGAACATTAGATTTATTGATCCTTGAATTTTCATAAGCCTCCATCCTAAGTTCCTCGAGTTCACTAGGATCCTATTTCCGTTTTGTTTTATCCAATGAAATTTCAATGTTCATTTTTTTTATTGCCCAAAAGGCCTTATGACCAATTTCAACAGGTAAATGACATGCTTTTCCATAAACCAATTTATATGGTGACATGCCTAGGATAGTTTTGAAGGTAGTTCGATATGACCAAAGTCCATCAAAGAGTTTCTCGAACCAATATTTCCTAGAGGGATTGACAGTTTTTTCAAGAATTTTCTTAATTTCTCTATTTTCCAACTCAGCTTGACCATTGGTTAGATGATGGTATGTAGTGGAAACTTTATGAAAAATACCATACCTAGAAATGAGTGAAGAGAATGGGGGGGTTGCATAAATGGGTTCCACTATCACTGATTATAGCCCTCATAATTCCAAATCTAGAAAAGATATGCTCTTTTAGGAATCAGTTCACAACTTGATGATCATTAGTCTTTGTGGGAATGGCCTCAACCCATTTTGAGACATAATCCACAGCTAAGAGGATGTAGAGATATCCCCTAGAGTTTGGGAAGGGTCCCGTGAAATCAATTCCCCAGCAATTAAATATTTAAATCACTAATATGGGAGTGAGTGGCATTTGATTCCTTTTTGTGATGGACCCAACTTGTGGACACCTAGGACATCTTTGAAAAAATGTGCAGGAGTCCCTTAATAGGGTGGGCCAGAGGAGACCACACTGGAGAACCTTAGCAGAAGTTCTCTTAGAAGAAAAGTGACCTCCACATGCTTCACTATGATAGAATTTAAGGATGGAATCTTGTTCAGATTCTAGGACTCACCTCCTAATGACTTGGTCAGGGAAGAACATATAGAGGTATGGATCATCAAACACATTCTGCCTGACATCAGAAAGGAATTTCCTTTTAGCTTGAGTCCCTAAGAATTTTGGAATGACTCCTATAACTAAGAAGTTATCTATGTCATCATACAAAGGGCATTCACTCATAGAGTATAAGTGTTCATCGGGGAATGAATCATACACATCAAGGTGAGAGGATTTTCATTAAATTATATCCTAGAGAGATGGGAAACTAAAACATTTTAAACACCCTTTTTTCCTTGATTGTGAGGTCAAATTCCTGTAAGATATTGACCCACCTAATCAGTCTAGCCTTAACATCATGTTTCTGGAATAGCTATTTCAATGCAGAATGGTCAGTGAACACAGTGATGGGGGATCCTAAGAGGTAGGACATAAAATTTCCTAAGGCAAACATAATAGAAATTAACTGCTTCTCAGTGGAGGTGTAGTTTATTTTGGCATCATTTAAGGATTTTCTTGCATAAGAAATAACATAAGGAGTTTTCTCACATCGTTTTCCTAAGACTGAACCTATAGAAAAGTCACTCGCATCACACATGAGTTCGAATGGAAGGTTCCAATTTTAAGACTTCATAATGGGAGGACAGGTGAGAGAGAATTTGAGGGTTGAGAATGAACCCTCACAGCTTTCAGTCCAAAAAAATGGAGCATCCTTTACCGGGAGAGCACACAGGGGACGAGAGATAGAACTAAAGTCCTTGATGAATATTCTATAAAAACTAGCATGTCCTAAGAAAGACCTCACTTCCTTAACAGTTCTAGGTGATGTAAGGTGACTAATGATGTCAGCCTTTACTTTATCGACTTCAATCCCCCTACCCGAGACTATATGTCCTAGAACAAGTCCTTCCTTTACCATGAAATGGAATTTTTTCAAGTTTAGGATGATATTTTTATCCTCACATCTAGACCAAACTCTATCTACATTCGTAAAACATCCCTCAAATGTATCCGCAAATATTAATAAGTCATCTATGAAGACCTCACGAAAATCCCCTACCATATCTGAGAAGATTCCCATCATGCACCACTAAAAGTTTACAGGGGCATTGCATAACCCGAACGACATGAGTTTGAAGGTAAAGGTTCCAAAAAGATAGGTGAATTCAGTCTTCCCTTGATCCTCTACGGAGACCTCAATCTGATTGTACCCGGAGTACCCATCTATGAAACAATAGAACTCATGACCATCCAATCTCTCAAAGACAGGGTCAATTAATGGTAAGGGGAAATGGTCCTTTTTGGTGAATGAGTTTAGCTATATATAGTCAGTACAGAACCTCCATCCAATACTCACCGTAGTTGGAAGAATCTCTCCATAATTATTGGTTATTATTGTTATTCCTGATTTCTTGGGAACCACTTGGATTGGGCTCAGCCACTCACTCTCAGCTATAGGATAGATGATACCAACTTTTAACAATTTCAGAAGTTCCTTCCTTAATACCTCCATGAGATTAGGATTGAGTCTCCGTTGAGGTTGACGACATGGCTTTGAATCAGATTCCAGAACAATCCTATGAGTCCCTATTAGGGGGATAATCCTAGGAATATCAGATAGGGTCTAACCAATGGCTTTCTTATTTTTCTTAAGCACATCTAAAATCATCCTCTCATGATTGGATTCAAGAGAAAAAGAAATGACAATAGGTTGTGTTAGATTGTCCAATAGGAAGGCATACTTGAGTGCAGTGGGAAGTTCCTTCAATTCAAGATCAGGTTGGTTTAAAATTTTAGTAGAATATTGGGACATTGGAACAAGATCGATTTTATTTCCTAGAGTTTGAGATAGAATCGAATCCCCATGTGTAGAAATTTCAGCTACAAGATTGGTTTGATCAGATATAGGGAAGGAATACTGATTGGTCTCCAAGGAAGTGGTTTCCTGAAAGGTTTCACTGATTATTGGACCTAGGACTTAATCATAAGAGAAATTTGGAAATGATTCAAGCCAAGGAGATAAACTTCCTTCATGTGAAAAAAGGAAATCAATCTCATCCTGATTAAAAAATCCATCAAATATTCCTTGATGTTCTATGAATTCATTATCAATTCTTCCTATCATTTTTACTTCATGAATGTCCTCATCATCCCCTATTTGTGATCTTTCATTATAGTTGTTTAAGTATAGGCTCATGTTTCCAAAGGTGATGGTCATGTTCCCATTTCGAACTCAGATAATAGAGTTCATTGTTGCAAGGATAGGATGACCAAATATGATTGGAGTTTGTTCCTTATTTCCTATGTTTGGATGGTTTTCAAGGATAATGAAGTCATCATGGTAGATGAAGTTTTCAACCTTTACCCAAACGTCCTTTAAAATCCTCTTTGGAACCCTAATGCTACGATCAACAAGTTGAAGTGTGACAGATGTGGGTTGGAGCTCTTCTAGGCCTAATTGTCATTACACAGCATAGGGGATGAGATTTACACTAGCACCTAGGTAACATAATGCCTTGAAAACTTTTCTCTCTCCTAGTTCAACATTGATGTAAGGGCAACTCGAGTCTTTCAATTTAGGAGGAATGGTCCCTTGAATGGTGGAACTCACATTAGTAGAAATAAGTACTTGGTTTTTTTGTGAAAATTTTCTTTTAAAAGTGCACAAGTCGTTAAGGTACTTTCAGTAGGAAGGTATGGTTTGGATGGCATCGAGAAGGGGAATATTCAACTTGACATGTGAGAATATTTTTCTCAATGTTTCACTCAATTCAGGCTTGATTTTCCCCCTCATGCTATGAAGAAATGGTGCAGGTTTTGGGGTTATTTGTTACAAAGTTTTGTCTTTCACATTGTTATCAGTTTCTTCAGTTTCATCTTGTGGTTCATTTGAATTTTCATTAGAGTTTTAAGCATCACATGGTTTCTGACTTATTTTTTATGCTTTTCAATTTATTTCCCACTTTGTAGAAAAATCACAGCCTTTAGTTGTTCATGAGTAGTTTGAGTACAGCTTGACTCTCCCCTTAATGTTGAGGATGGTACCGCTTGAGTAGGCATGGGTGACTTTACAGTTTTGATCGTTTGAAGTTCTTTTTTAAGGGAAGATACTTTTGAGTTCATACTCTCCATTTGTTTGCATAGTTGTTCTAGTAGGCTTTGTGGAACAGTTTGGGTTGGTGCTTGAGAAGATTGGTTTATCCCGGGGGATATTTTGGAAAGTGGTAGGGATTGTTTATGATGGACTGGTGGTTTTTGGTATTTTATAGGTAGGGTTTGGAACTGGTTATTGGTTTTGTAGTTCTGATGTGGGTACGGATTTGGTCCCTGTGGTTGGCTAGGTTTTTGGTTGTCTCTCCAGCAGAAACCTGGGTGGTCATTATTCCTTGGGTTGAATGTGTTTTGGTATTGGGGCTTTTGAAAGTTTAGGGCATTGAAATAAGCAGGTGGTCCTCTTAGAATAACATCCTTGATGGATGGAATGGTTGGGTAGTTGACTATTTTGTGGTCATGTTTGTCACAAATTGTACAAACAGGGTCTACAGTTTGGATTTCATGGATTTTTCTAAGGTCTATATCTTCAATCTTTCTAGTGAGTGCTGAGAGTTTTTCCCTAAGGATTTCCTCTTCTCTAAGTGTAAGAATTCCATTAGTTCATTGTGGCTTTTCAGCATAAGGTGATGTTCCCCCTGTTTGGTTTTGCTCAGCAAGGATTTCTAGATACTCATAAGCATCATTTGGGGATATTTTTTAAATGTCCCATTGCACATCACACCAATGAACTTTTTGTTCCCCGAGCCCAACCCTTTGTAGAAAATTATCACTTGTTCAGGAATAGGAAAACCATGGTGTGGAACCATGTTTAGGGTGTCATTGAATCTCTCCCATGTCTCATAGAATGACTCTCCTTATTTTTTCAAAAAAATTTTGGATGCTCTTTTTAAGTTCTATTGTTTTGTGGTGGGGAAAGTATTTTTTGTAGAATTCCATTTATAATTGGTCCCAAGAGTTTATGGATGATGGTTTGAAAATTTTTAGCCATTTTTTAGCTCTATACTTTAATGAAAAGGGAAATATCCTCATTTTAGCCGATTCAAGTTGATGTGGGGGACACATAGTTTCTACAATGTCATTGAACTCCTTAATGTGAAGTTAGGGCATCTCAGACTCCATTCCATGGAATTTTGGAAGGTGGTTTAGGACATGGGGTTTAAATATGTATTTGTAATCTCCTAGTAAATTGTTTCTAATGCACGAGGGAGCATTGTTCCATGCTAGAATGAGGTATCCATTCATGGTTTGATCGACCACATTCCCTATGTTTGGTGCTTCTTGGTTTGGGTTTCCCATTTGATCACCCACAGGGTTTACCATTTGATTTCATTGAAGACCCTCCATTGGACTTATTTTAATTGGTGAATTTGGAGTTTCAAATATATTTTTATCAAATGAAAACAATCCCTTAGATGAACTTGACTCCCATATCTTAGGAGTTTTCACCCTAACTAATCTGTTTGAGTTATCCCGGTTTTAGGCGGACATGCACCAAAAGAAAAAAAAGCGAGAAAGGGAAAGGATAAGAGAATTTGGGTGCAAATAGAAGAATAGGGGTAATAAAAGAAGGTTTTTGGTCTAAGGAACTTACATGGTCCTAAAAAATGGTGCCAAAATTTGGTTTCACCCATATTTACACAAATTCTATTGGAAAAGCGGTCGTTTACAGTGTAGCATGGGTTGTCGAATCCTTAGAGACCTAAGAAGATCCTTAGACACACAATAAAAAGGGATGGAATTTTTGGCTATGAAGTATACAACTTTGGGTAGATTTTAGATTGTTTTAAAAGGGAACTAATAGATCTATGTGAATTCAAATTATGAGAAAATTATTTGATCCTAGGTTATAACTCGGTGTCGATTGGACAACTTCTTTTTTTTAACATTTTTAATTTCATTAACTTGAGAAGGATTCATGCAATGAATTCAAATTAACCTCATCACCTACTGGATAAACACCTTCACAAACACATCCTAATCACCTATACACATTTAGGATCATTTTCATGAGCACTCCAAGGTAATGGTTCTTATTAGCACATAAAAGTGGGGTGAATAAATTCAGTATGGAAGAGGAAGAGAGAAAATAATTAAACGAAAAACTCAAATAAAAGAAATTAATAACATTTATAGATCAAGAAATAACATCCCATTCAGCCCCTTTCTACCCCCTTGTATGAACCCATAAAAGAGTTATCTCTCCATTGATGACATGTTCCCAACAGAAGCGGGATGTAGACTCATAAATGTGGAATGGAAGAAGTAAAAAAAATGAGATAACGATCACTCCACTTTTGTGTGAATAATATCACAAGGTTTGGTGTGAAAAAGTTCACACCTTAATGAAATGGTACCAACGTGATATAAATAAGAACAGAATAAAATATGTAGAAGAACTTTTATTAAGAACTAATGTGATTCAAAAGACTTACATGAGAATGAAAAATGATTACAACACCAAATTGACAGCATAACAATACAATGAAACAAAGAACCAAGATCCCATAAATCCTCAACCACTAATGCCTTAAATAGGAATTTTGGATGTCTTTGGCCGATCCCCCATCATCCCATGTGCCTTTAATTAATTTTGTTGAGGAATGGTCGGTGGAAAATTAATGGAGAAGTTACTTTTCCAATCATCCCCCGAAATGGCATCCAGCTTGCATCCACCGGAAAGATGCGAAGAAAGGACCTTCTAGATGGACTAATTAGAGTGTACCATAGAAGGATAAAATGTATCCTAGGATATATTATAAAGGCCTTTAAGATTCTAGACCATCAAAATGCACGGTTCGAGATATATTATTTAAATGGTGGGATCTTTTGATGGGTCACAGAATCTGGCCCACAATTTCATCTTTAACTTGGGCCACCTGGAACATCATTAAAAACATAGAATTAGCTTGGTACACTATTTAATGAAATGTTCCCATGATTTCTTATATCTCCAGTTAACGTTTGAGACTCATTGGGATTGAATCATGGCCGATACAGTTCTTTTATTGGGCTGCTATCCAAATCACTTCGCCTAGAATGTGGTTGGTTCAAAGCCTACTTTGGTGGCCTTCCAAATTGAATCTCCAAGTGCTCAAAAAAATTAATTTTTCCTTATATCATGGGAGAATTGAAAATATAATATTAAAATAGAATCAATACCATTTGGTGTTTTATGAGATGTTTAAGAATGTACCATGTAATAGAGCATTTTAGGAAATAATTGCAATCATGATGTGAAAAGATGTTCCAAGTGTAAAATGCACTAAAAAGGTATTTATGAATAACAAATCAAATGAAAAATCTTTTAATTAACAATTAATATTAGCCTCTTATAATGGATAATCACCACGATTATTATTTTTTACTATTTTCACTATTGATTTTTGTAAACAATTTATTTATCATAATTTTAAAATCAAATTACGATAACTCAAAATAATTATTCCATTATTGAAATTACTATTTAATTAATTAGAAATATGTAATTTAAAATTAATCTCTCATAGATAATGAGAAATTAAGTTATTAATGAAAAAATGTTCAAAAGATTGGAATGTTTTTATATCTAAATTCAATATGAAATTTATTCAAATCACATAAATGGGATTAATTTTTATAATATTTAACTAATTTTTTCTTTTAAACCAAATAAAAATATAATTTAACATTAAATGTAATTTAAATTAAAAGGCTATTTTGAATTTTTTTTGACTATTTATCAATAGATGAATATATTCAAAAAAACCCAACAAATCACCCTAAAATAATTTTTATATTGTTATTTAAAAAAATAATTTTATTTATAAAATATATTTGTTAAAATTTCTTCAAAATAAAATTTCAATCAAGTTCACAAATCATGATTAAAATGGTTTTTAGAAAAATAATAATGTTTTTAGAAAAAAAATTATTCCAAATTATTCTAATTTTTATTTATAATCAATTGATAAAAAGTGTATTTGTAAAACTATATAATTTTAATACTTTATTTTCCTCTATTCATACCCACTAATTTAAAGGCTATGGTATATTATTAATCATTAAAAAAAATATAATATATTTTCTTCATTTAAACCTAGTGTTTTGTGAATAACCTTATATCAAAAAACATAAAATTATTATAAAGGAAATAAATAGTAAAGTCCTTGGGTGTCACATATATAATAATTTTAACAAAACTATATATATTTAGATATCTCATGATAAAAAATAATATTTATTTCTTGAAAATCATTCTATTTTCTTCAATTTTTGGGATTTATTATGAAAATTACAATATAAAGAAATTCACATCCTTCCTCTATGTGACTGTCAACTAAAGCTCACCCACTAAATGATTCAGTGTGTAAAATTTATATTATAATATAGTTTGAATAATGGTGACTTTTAGGAATCATATTCCTAATATTAAACTTATGTAACACAGTATTAAAAACTCCTAAAAATCCCAATATCAAATGATATGATGTTAATAACTTGTGTTTTCTACTAATATCATGCTCTATGTTCATATTAATAAACATTCATCACAATATTCTATCACCTGATTCCCTATATTTAATTTATGTAAAAACATGGTACATTTACACTATTCAATATTTATACATACAAAACACCTTTTGGATATAAAGTAACATTCCATTTAACTTAGGATAGAAAAATCCTTTATTTGTTAAAATGGACCTATCTAAATCTAAAAATTCCCCCATTCACTTTTAGAAACAATATTCTCTTCATAATATATTGTCATGACACATAAATTACATTATTTAATGATTTAAATTTTAAATTTTCCATTGAACTATCTCTTATATAAAATATTTTCCATCATATATTATATTTTATTATATAATTTTACTATAATTTTTAATTAAAATAAGAGTTTATTATTTAAAATATTCACCTAATGGTTAGAAGAAAGTCATACACTTTTATTCAAAAAATTATATATTTAAAATATTTCATCCTAGACAAAAAATAATATTCTAATATCTATTACCGATATGTTATAGGATGAAAATAATCCAAATCCATGTGTTTTGAAACTATAATCTCATATTTTTTTATAGAGAAACATTATTAACAACAAAACTGTCCTATCCTGTAATATAAAAAAAATGATAAGATAAATTCTTTATTAACATCCATATGATCCTAAAATAGTCCTTTTCATTGAAATATATGATTAAAACCCCATATTATTCACCATTTTAGTCATATTAATTTCTTCATAAATTCCTTTATTGACTTTGAACTCCTTTAACCATATAAATATTTAAAATTTTTGCATTATTTGTCATATAATATTTCAAAAAAAGAATTATTTATTTCTATCAAACTTTTACCTAATATTTTTTTTCTATAAATTTTCCAACACACCTTTAGGTATCAAAGAAAATTTCATATGATTGAAACATGTCCCCTACTTCCCAATACCATCTTTGGATTTTATTTACCTTGATTTTCTTCTTGAAAAAACATTTTTGGATACTGCAGCTGGATTTTATTCATATTGTTTGAGTATTTATCAACATGTACTATCAATATAGAACTAGAACATTGTCATCTCATTCAAAATTTATTTATAATCATTAAATATAGGAAACTGTGCAAGAACTTGTAACACACTTGACATTTTTAGAACATTTTCAATGAAAATTAAAAATGAATTTCATATCATAAAAAAGACTCAAGAAACCCCCCAACCACTCCAAGATAGTATCATTTCCCATAATAATGAAAAATTTAGTGGAAAATAATATTACATTGGTTATTGTGAAACTAATTCCATTTAATCATTAATAAAATCAGTCTATATTTTTCTTAATCATATTGATGCATTGGTTTATAAACATCAACATTTTGTTATTCATGAATGTATTTATCTATAAAATGGAATTTTATTTATTGATTAAGGAAAATTACAATTTTTCCTATCCATGTAGTTTACTATATTAAGAATATCCTTTTATATTATTTAGTTCAAAGTTATATTCTATTATAATGATGTCATTTTTTACATAAAAGAAACTTTTGTTGGATGTGTATCTTGTTAAACATCTATTTAAAAAATTATATTATTAAATGTTATCCTACTAAAATTATAACCATATTTAGAATAAATCATTCCATTTTTCGATCTAATATCATTATTTAAATAATTTTGTGGTTTCTTTATCATTTCTCCCATTATTTAGTTTTTAGGATAGTTATCATGGAAATCCTATCCTTTATGACTCTTGGATAGTTTAGTTAACAACCATTTTCCCCAATACATCAAATGGATTAACACTAAACTATTCCACTAGTAACCTAATTCTATTAGGTTATCCCAACTCAGAGTAAATCAAATAAATTTCCTTGAATATAAATATTATCCCATTAGGGAAACACATAAAAATATTTCCTTGAAGAAGATAATTTATGGGAACCCATATTTAGAATAAACAAACCACCTGGATGATTGTGGTCTTAAAATGTGTTTTAATTTGAAGTAATATAGAACATAGTACTTTTAAATAATATTATTTGACACCATATTATCTATTTTTTCCATTTACATATATGCATGTTTATAATAAATTATTTCGCAATCCAATAATGTCATCCAAATCAATATATTCAACACACACTGAGTTGTAACTCTTTCAATAATATAAAGCATGTGTTATTAAAAAAATTAAAATAAAAAATTATTACTACATATTTTCATGCATATTATTAATATGTTATGCTGATACTAATGAATCCAAATTAATTGATGTAATTTTTTTGTATTAGTTGTCATTATGTTCGTTTGAGGGAAAACCAATGTGAGAGTGATTGAAGCATAGTGACTATATTCAAGCGAATTATTCATAAGATGAGTTTTTTATTTAAATAAAAAACATTAATTTTGAGGATCACATGGATGGTTTTAATATTTATGACATGTGTTCATGACAACTTAATATAATACAATATTCTTCAACATGGAGATTGTGAAGCAGATATGTCTGAATTAGGATATCATTTGAATATTTTACTTGAATTCATAAATTTTATTAGTTTAATAAAGTAAATTATAATCTTGGAAATTATTATAGAGAATTAATGTTAAGGCCTTAATTATATTCATGACGTTTTATCATAATATTTGGATATGTTCATTTATAGATTTTCTAAAATAAAAAATAGTCAATATGGAATGTTGAGGAACCACATCACTCTCACACATATGAGAGGACACCTATACTATTTGGGAGAGAAATCGATAAATCTAAAATAATGACCCTAGACTTTTAAACATTTAATTTCTTGATTTTATGTATAATTAAACAACAAAAACAACCCAGGGATCTTAAAGACCCGTGTATTTGGATGATTAGGTGCATAAAAATAAAAGCATGTAAAAAGAAATAAAACATAATTATTTTAATTATACATAAAGTGATCCATAATTCCATTTATCTCTTAAATATTTATAGGATAACATGAGGAATACATGAACAAAAGGAATGTGCCAAACAACCCAGGAATAGATTAGGAATTAGAAAAAAACAGAACAAATGGTTTAAAATGCATTAAATAATGACATAAAAGGAATGGAACATGAATTATCTTAAATAAGAATATGATGTATATCATTGTATCATATAATCACATGAATCATTGGAATGTGGAAATAACGTATAACATTATATAAACATGAGTTAGGGATAACTGCTAAGAATATATCACATGGTGGAAAATATACCATAAAAGAATTAGGTCCACTACCTATTAAAACAAGATATATCATGAGTGTAAACATTACCCAATTAGTTGGATCACAATCTTGGAACACCAATCATAACATGTTCATGAATACTAAAGACAGATTAAGAATAAACATATGGGTTCCCCATGGAATGAAATGAGTATCTTAGTCATGTCATAAGGCATAACCAATGAGAATATCATAAATGTGTCCTTGAAATAATGTATTTAAAACATACATCGACATTCATAATTGGAAATAACCATATTTCTTTCTAGGTGGTGTTAAACTAATTTGGAAACATATAATATAAGTGTTTTAAAGAAAATGTAAATGAGACATTTTTGTTTTCTATAAAGAAAATAATAACGAAAACATAAAAAATGGCATAATATTTTATTTTTAACAATAAATGAACACACTCATATATTTTGGTATTTAATTGGGTGATTTTATAAGAATAATGGTGGCCAACAATAGATTATTGAGTGCACTTGAAAATTGGAAATAAATCAGGAAGTTCATTTATGTTGAGTTTGCTTATCCGAATGAATAGAGATGGAAATCTTCATAAAACACGTATTTAACAATCAGAAAAGGTTGATATAATATGGATACATTTTTTTAGAATATAAAAAAATTATAAGAATTAAATAAAAAATAAAGTGTAAATAAATAGGGATTATAAGAGACAAATAGTAACCCGATGGAAAAAAATGTAGGTTCTGGTAAATCCCTTAACTTTTGTCTAAATGTTTACTCTAGTAGTACTAAAATTCATGGATCATCAAATTAAATAAATTAATTAATAAATTAATAACCATTAATAGATTTATTTTAATTTATATAATTTTATTGAGTTCATTTATAGATTTTTCGGTGACTTATAAGATATTATGTCATAATTTCGGAGTGTTTGTTTCCCTAGTTTTCATGATCATTTCACCTATATAAATGTATGAAAAATAATTTAAATTACGAATAAATATCTATAATTGATGTTATATATTACCAATATAAATCCATAAGTTTAAATGGTTATATAATTCATTTAGTTATTTTGGGTGATTATGATCCATTCGATGAATGTTAATGATAAATGTTTTGATTATTTTGGATGTTTTATGATCATAAATAACTAGTTTCATTTTTTACATAGTATTATGTGAATTAATTCATTCCAATACATAAAATAGGATATAATTTTTTTTCAATTTATGTATCAACAATTATAATGTTTGTATTACCATCAATGAAGGTGGTAAGGAAAAATGAGAACATGTCCTCTGTGAAGGTTTTGAGTCAACACCTCACATATGAAGTTTTCCTTTTTTAGAATAAAAGGAAAAAAGAGAAGGGGATTGATGATGAATTATTCTAATAACATGATAAAATTAAAGTATATATAGGATAATATTTTTTTAATTCCACTTATATTGGGGGGGGGGGGGTGAGGAGAGAATATGAAAAGAAAATAAAATGGAATGGAAATTAATAGAATATGAAAGAGGATTTTACCTCTTGAATTCCTCCACCATGAGAACCTTAGTATGGAAAAGGAATTGTTATTTTATTTAATTTAAGGGCTCTTAGATGCGGGGGATGAGGTTTGGGAGAGGATTTGGTGTAAATTTTACATCCACCAAATCCTTGAAGGTGTGAGGAGAAGTGTTGGTGAGGGTGGTATTTATAGTTGAAGAGAGTGGTGTTTTTTGATTATTTTATTCATGAGTTTATTATTTTGGATCAAAAGAAGAAATAAAGATGATTATTGTGAGTTAATATAGTAACTAAATAATGTGATTTATAACCAATTTCAACTTAAATCATCCATGAATCAAGGATAACTCATACATTCATTTATTTACATATATATTAAATTACCGTATTTCAGTATTCAACCAAAATAAAACAGTTTTAGAAAAATAAAAATATTTCTCACTAACCATTTTTTAAAAATTATAATTAAAAAATTAAATCCATTTTGTGAAAATAAATTTCTATATATAATAAATTTAATTTTTTTAAATCCAAAATTATTTGAAAAATACCATATTTAAAATTTTAATAAATTTTAAAAAACATTGAAAAATTAATTGAGGTCACAGAATATTATAATATAACAATAAGTCTACAAAATATTAAATTATAAATAAAAATTTCTAGAATAAATTATATTTTAAATCATTATATTAAATTTAAAATTTTAATTAATTATTTATAACATACCAAAATACCAACAATTAATTTATCATTTTTAACACATTTATTGAAAAAACTATGATATAACTATATCATTTTTTATTAATATGTTGTAAAAATAATTTATTATTTTTATAAGTTAGTTTACTATTTTATTGGACAACTTGATATTCATATGGGTCATGTTACTATCACAAAGGTCATGTTATTTTTCCATTAGTATATTTTCCATAATATCTAGAAATGACTCTTATTTTATATTTTTTTCATTTATAAAAATTATATTTTGTTCATTAGGTGGTTTTAGGTAATTTATATACTATTAAATTATAATAAGAAAAGAAATTTAATTGATTTAATTATGAGTAATTTCATTCATCCCCCCTTATGAAATTTTTCCATCCCAAAAATTTTATTTTAAAAAATAAGTGGAAAATCGGTGTTGTTACTTATCTTTAATTACTTCCTCTAGTTCCCATGTTGCCTCTATGTACATAGGGTTCCTCAATATTAATTTTATTTGGTGAGTAGTATATTTGTGTAGAACTTTGTCTCTTTGATCCAAGATCTTCAATGGCTACTCTTCATACAAGATTCTGTTTCTAGTTGCACCACCTATAAATTCAATATATGTGATATATATGATATGTAATTACTCAAGAGAGATATGTTGAATTCATTTTATACTTGTGACAAGGTAGGTGGACGTTTCAATAAATATTTCACTTCTACAACATGTTCATGAATCCTGATGGGGCCAATCTACCTGGGATAAAACATTCATTTCTTCCCAAATCTCGTGACATTGTTCTTTAAGAAATGATGAATAATAACTTGTATGAAAACATAAATTCAAGGTCCCATATGCAATTGTCCGTATAACACTTCTGTCAACTTTGGGATAACTTGATGTGATGCTGAACCATTTTTGTCTTTTCCCCCATGTCATTGACCATTTCTGTTCGTGTATCTTATATTCACTGACTTCATCACATCATGTCAATTTTCTACACCTTTTACTATAAAGGAAATACTAATGGTCTATTTAGTTATTTGATGGGAATCTATTATTATAGAATAACTCAATTGAAGGTAGATGTTGTTCCCACACTCCTTTGAAATCCATAAAACAAGACCTAAATATATCTTCCAATGTCTAAATAGTATTCTCAGATTGTCTATCTATTTGAGAATGATAGGATACACTAAATTTCAGCTCTGTGTTTACATCATATTGGATGCCTTTCATGGACATAAAGGTGAATTTGATATCTCGGTCAGATTCAATGTATAACGCTACTCTATAATCCCTTACTAATACTCTCATATATATCTGTGCATGTTTGTATAGTGATAAGTCTAATATAATTGTGATAAATTGAGCTATATTTGTAATACCTTCCGCAATAAGCCATATATAACTTTTTCGTATAGATGTATTTTGATGTACAATGAAAAATTATACAAGGTTGTTTTCCCATTTGCATTCTAGTATAGATAATGGTTTCATCATCTCCTTAGGATTTTACCTTTCAGCCTTAACTTCCTACCATACAAGCGACATTGATGTATAATTAGTGATCACTTTCTTCATATTGTTCCCCCAATATTTTTCTCGGATATTTCAATACATCATTGTGGTAACTATGTGAATAGAAAATGTTGAGCTATCTACATCATTCAGAAGATCATTCTTTATCTCTAGATCTGACGGTACACATAATTGTGACCCAAATCTTATGAATCATCATTGATATTTAACTCAGATAATTTTCCACTTTTTATAGCTTCCACCATTTTTAATATTTCCAAATATTTCTTTTAAAAAATCCTTTATTTTCTCAAAAATGGATTGTTGAGAAATAATTTGAGAAAGACCTAATTATTTTCCTTCCTTAATGATTTACATATCCATCCTTTGAAGGTATATGAAAATTGGATCATTCACATATCTCATCCTTGATAATTATGTCGTATCATTACAACTTAGAGCATCTGCCTCCTTATTCTCTTTATAATGATGGTAGTGGATTGAACAGTTGTAATATTTTATGATATTTAACAATCATTTTTGGTTCATATTAAAATTCTTTTTTGTGTATATATATATATATATATTAATATATAAATTAGGATCTTATGATAAATAAATATGTCACACTTATCCCCATAGAGGTAATGTTTCAAGATATTCAATAGATAGATCAACACTAAAACTCCAGATCATGTGTATAACAGTTTCACAGATGAATTTTAAACACCCATGAATCATAGGATATCAATTTATCATTTTTTATTAATAAATAGCATCTAGAATTATTTTAAGAATCCCTACACACCATAATAAGTTCCCACTATGTTGAGAGAGTGAGTCCTGGCTTACTGATAGCCTATTTTTTAGCTCTTTGATGTAGTCTTCAAAATCACTCATACAAACAGACATCACTCCCTTCCAAGTCAACATGGTATTTGGGTTTGACAGTCATGATATGTTCATAAAAAATAGTTGGTTATATCTATCTAGTCTAAGGAAACTGTGGATAAAACTTAAAAATGATCGCATGAGCCATTCCAAAACTACATTTGTCTTGAAATGACCCATAGATATTCCCCTACAAAATATAACATGATGGAAAATTAATAATTCCACCATAGAAAACCCACATTTACTATACATTGCATATAATTTCTTTCATCACAAATTCATTAACATAGTTTTCAAATACTCTTCATGCACCTCTATTATTTTGGAGTATATTAGAATATCATTGAAAATGAATTCCAAATTTTTTTCAAGGTACTCCTTAAAGAGTCAATTAATCAAATCCATTAAACTTGTTGATGAATTACGCATGTGAAGGGAATCAATATAAAATCATAATGTCCATACCCCAATTAAAGGGTAGTTTTGAGAATATCATCTTTATTAACATTTAATTATTGACATCCTAACCGAAGGTCCACCATATAGAAGTAACTATACCCACATAGTGTATCAAAAAAGTTATATATTAGTGGAAGGGGATATGTTTTCATTGTTAGGATTTTATTTAGTTCATCATAATTTATGTAGAGCTGTTTTGATCCATCCTTCTTCATGAAAAAGGCGACTGGATCACTATTTGGTGATGCACTCGAGCATATAAAACCCTTGTACATATTCTCATGTAATTACTTCATTTGTTCTCCCCACTCAAAAATGGTCATTCTATAAGGTGTCATTTATATATGTATAGATCCAAGGAAAAGTTAAATTGAGAACTCAATGTATGTGTCATGTGGAAGACTAAATAACTCTTAATGGAACACAACATTCTATTCTCTCATAATTGGAATATCATCGAGATTGTTCATCTATTCTGTATCAATAATTTGAGATAGATATTATTTCTCATAAGGTAGTAATATACACACCTGAGATGGTGATTCTAAAGGATATTCATCCTCCTTTTTACAGCAGAAGAAAATCAGAGGATACTTCTATGTGTGTATAGTTATCCCCCATTCACGATAGTTGATACTTTCTTTATATAGAGGAATACAATTCATGTCAAATGTATCATAAAATTCTATCAATGTAAGTAAGACAATATTTTCTAGGAGGTTTATTCCAAATAATTTATTTAGGGATGGGTTATATACTTTGGATGCAATAATATCCCCATTTACTATTCTAAAAAATAACTTAACATCCATATTTTGAGTTGGTGTTTGAATATTTCTACTAAACATTCATGAAATGAATGAATGCGTGGAACTAGAATAAAATTCTACATTCAATATTCTTTAATGAATAAAAAGCGTACCTATCACCAAATCATCTTTGGGTTCCACATGAGTAGTGGTGATAGGATATGACCTTCCTTTATGTCTTGGAAGTTGTTTTTGATTTCCATCGAAAAACATGGGCTTAGGGAAGTGGTTCGAAAATGAGCATGTTCCTATCTATTGAAATACTATATTATAGGAAAAAAGTTTATTTGAACCATCTTTTATTATCATTCATTAGTGGAAATATTTATATGCCTTTAGTAGCTATTATCCATATTCCCTTATCTTCCATATTTTAAGCATCACTTCATTATATTTATATAGTATCTAGGTTGATTCCTCCCACACTTTTGTCATGTGTGATGTCGGGTATTCTACCCATCATGGGATTTATCTATTGATCCTCCAATAATAAACTCCATTTCCTCTTTTTTCCTATGGCCCCATGACTTCACTGAGAGTATATTTAATCTATTTCTATAATAAGGGAACAATGGAAAATATTCTCATATCATTTGATGTCACAAATCATGAACACTTTTCAAAGACACAGATTTTGTTTTCTAAATATGCGATTCGCCTTGATTTTCATGTACATGACAAAGCCAAAGGCATATCATGCAAGCCTTGTGATGTTTGATTCATACTCTTTAATAGAATCATATTCCTTATCATTTAGTCTATGGAACAATCATTAGATAATGATATGGTTGTTTTTGGGAAATATTTATTGAAAATTATTTTCTTAAATTCCCCCAATCAGTGGAATCAATTTCCTCCTTGGACATTGTGTTCTCAATTAGCCTCCACCGCTACAACAACCCTTATCATTATTTCACACATAAACATACTTTCTTACCTAAAACCTTCAATTGATACAACATGGAAGACAGAGAGGTATAATATCCTTATGTATTAGGAACATTAAATCAAAACTAAAAACATAAAACACAAAATCTTATTGAAAACAACTTTTACATGACCACATCTGACTGACTGAAAATTATATTTTTATTTGATTTTTGAAATCCGCTTTTTTGGGTTAGCGGGAACCATACAATTCCAGATAACTGATTCAAAACAAGAATAAAATTAAGAATACAATAAATGTTATTAAACAGGCATACCAATGGAGCAAATGAGAAACATGAACATAATGGCATGATCATAACATGAAAATGTGGAAACAACATTTAACATGATTTTAGCATGTGCTAAGGAATATTGCACATCGAGCACAAGTAAACCATCAATGAACTTGAATTATCATGAGAAAACCTTCATTACACATGATGTATCATGATACAAATCTTAACCCAATGCATTGGAGCGGTATCATGGCTCCCCCTTATTAATCATTTCATTTCAGGCATAGGTGTGCCACAAGGATCATATAACATAGACTGATTAAACACAATATTTTATTACACGATAATAAAATGTGGAATTAATACATGAAACTCTATAATAAAAATGTAAATGTGCATAAAGGTGAATACCCTTGATAATGAAATGGGTATGGTATTCACTACACAATGAATTTGGCTGGGAAAATCACTGTGCAATATTGGCAGCATAACAATGTGACATAAGAATTCATAAAAATGTTTGATGAGAGATAAAGGGGGGTATCATCATATTTTCATGAAAGGGACTGTTGGGGAGTCATATAGATTCATTTACCAATATATTCAATGTAATTGAGATTCATAATACAAAAGAATTTCTTGAATGTAAATGAGAATGGAGAAATTCCATATGTAATTTTAGCATAGTAAAATGTGTAAATAGGAGGAAATAATGAGATAGAAAGGGGTATCTCATCATTAAAACATATTGAGGGTGGTATGGGGGAGGTGAAAAATTATACTCCATCATTTTAAATTGAAAAATTGTATAACAACATAATGAAATTTTGACAAAAATTAGAAAGGAAGAAATCCCTTACTTGGAAATGTGATCCCATAGGCTTGGGAGAGTCTTGAGAGAGGCTTGTTGGGAGCTTGGGGAACCTTGTAAGGATTATAGAGATATTAGGTAAGATTTTCTTAGAGCTCAAAAGTCTTTGAGTGAATAGGAAGTTGGTTCTTGGGTGGGTTTATATAAGAAAAGAATTAGAATTCATTATAATTTAGGTTATGAACACCACACATTAAACAATTCAAAACCACAAACCAACCCATGTTTTTTTACCATGGTTTTTTCTAAAGGGGAGTGGAAACAATTATTTTATATGGAAAATGTCTGAACTTCTTAAAATATTAGGCTTTATTATGTAGAAATGAGTCACACTCTCAATAAAATCAATGTAAAAAGTTAAAATGTTTTATAAGTCTTGGAAGGTCAACTAAGGCTTTGTAAAACAAATAAAAAAAATATTAAATCACATTATTTTAAAGTTAAAACATATATTTGCCGAACATACAATTTATAGTATTATATTACATCATTATTGGGTCCTTATGATTTCATAAAACACATTATATAATTAAACAGTTTTTAAGTTTTACCCAAAAATTCGGTTGCCTCAGAAAAATATAGAGAATTAACCATTGAATTATTTCGATGTCCTGATCCCAAAAATAATATTAAATTTATCTAAATAATTTTCTAATATGTGAATTTTTAATTTTAAAATAAAAACCAACATTTATAAAAAATTCATGTGTTCTGAAAAAAATGGCATTCAAACCTTAATAAAAATGAAAATTGTATTAATAAAAATTATACAATAATTTATATTTTATGAAAAATAAAATAATAATAACATTTTATAAAAACATTACTTAAACAAAAAATCCATTAATTCATCAAAATAGATTTTGTAATTGAATATTAACAAAAAATACAATTTTTTCTTTATAAACTATTTACAATGTAACAATAATAAAATGGATGTATATTATTTATTCCATACCAAAATAGTTCACATAATCATTGTAACACCACAAGATTTCATAGTGTGTTATTTCTTCAAAATAATTCAATAACTTGCACTACACGCAACACCGAGTTCAAGCGCACTATGACTTACCAAACAAGCCATTCAAAAGAGGTTATGAATAGTATTAACTAAATTTTGAACCTTATATAATACTTATAATTTTAGAATCCATATTATTAGTTTCTTAGACATAATGTAAGAACAAATTATTTTTTTTTCAGATAAAAGAAGTATTTTTTTAAAAATGCACTTTTACCAACTTTAATAGTGAACCCTTTTTAATCCAATATTTTAAACTTTTATATATTAGTTTTGACTAAATAAATTTATTCAGAATGGGGACATAAAAAAATCTACAATGTAACACCCCAAGCTTCTACGGTACGCTTCTCTTTGAATAATGTGATAGCGTGTGTTGTACGCAACACCGAGTTCTAACACACTATAACCAATCAAACTAGCCATTATGAATAGAAATACCTAATTTTTGAAAATATATATATTTTATATTTCAAAATGGACTTCATTTTTGGATTCGGAATATCGAATTTAGCCTAAGGTGAAATTTTGGTACTTTTCGAATAACTTTAATATTTTGATGAATAGTGAAAATTACTAAATTTTAATTAAAAACAATCTTTTTAATCGAAATAATTTATATTGATAAATTATGAATTTGAGTGGTTTTAAAATATATTTAGAATATATTTTTACCATTTAATACAATGTTGGTCATTGGACAAAATTTCACAATTAAACCGAATATAAACAAGTATCAATCTTTTGATAGTTATTATATCTTAAAAACACGCTTTTTGTTTTGACAGCAGGAATTAATTTTAAATTAATTTCTGACACTTATGTGTTTTGAATTTAGAAAAATGGATTCCATATTTGGAATCAGGATGTTCGAATTATGTAAATAGGTAACTTTTATTTTTAGACATTTTGAATAATTACTTCAGTAAATATTTTATTTACCATGGTTAAGGGTAAATCCGGTAAATAAGAGTTAAAAAATAATATTATAATAATACTAAATTACCTTAAAACGTGTCCTAGCCTTATCAGTTGATACATGTTAGACCATATACATCTTTGGGTCGATTTTTGGGACCCCATGGAGCCAGTTGTAGGTGATAGGGACACTTAATTTTAATTAAGATAAAATGAATACAAAAATGACACAAGCATATTTCCTTTAGAAAAACAATTTTTACATAGGGTTATATATGTTGGATTTTCGACTATAAATATTAATTATAAATATAATAAGATTTCCTACATAATGATATTTTATTTATAATTTTTAGACTTTAAATAAGTTAATTTATTTATGACACAATGATGACGCAGTAATTACCATAATAGTAAAAAATTAAAATAACTGATATTATAAATACACAAATAAATATAATTTGAGACTTTTTATGAATTAAAATAATTTTCTATGTTAATATGACATGTTAGGAATGATTTAATTAATTGTTTTCGAAGTAATAATTCTGTTATGAGTTTCACAAAAATCAACTATTGAATAGTGTCAAAATTGACATAAAAGAGTTTTTAAAACAAATATTATATTATTAATTGATATTAAATTCCTAAAAATCTAAGGTTCGGCCAAGAGACTTATATCATGATATTTGTATCATTAATGGACCACTTGGGGGTCTCTTGGATGTATATATTATGTTTATTAACCATATAATATAAAAATACAAAGAGACATTGTAAAAGTGAAACTAATTAACTTAGAGTTAATACTTAAAGATAAGGTTAATATAAGTGCCCAAACCTGTCTAAATTCTATTGTTTGAGTTTTTTTCGACCCATCCCCACCTTAAACTTTGAATAATAATATTTTGACCCATTATAAACCAAATATGAATTTATTATAAATTAATATTTCTAGCTTTTCCAATGGTGCCCCTCACCCCTCGTATAAAAGGGCACTCCTCCTTCTCATTTATTCACACCTTCAAAGCCTTTTGGTTCAGCAAAAACCTGCCCAAATACTCTCTCAACATCCATCACTACAACCTAGAGGCCTTAGTTTTATCATAAAGCCAACCTAAGTAGCCCTTTTGATCAAATCAAAAGGAATAACTCGAAGAAGAGGTAATGATTTCACCACCCTTTTTTAAGTTCCTTTCTTCTTCCACTTATTCTTCCTTTGTTGTTACCATTATAAAATAATAACTCCAGTATCATATATATACAGTGATGTTATTATAAATATGGTACAACCATATTCACTATTCTATCCATCCTTTGAATCACATGTCACCATACGTGTGTACGTACGGCTTACCGTCTCCACGTCGTGGTGTAATTGTTATTCAATAAATTATTATTTGGATGGGTATAATAATGATGTGTAACTCATGTAAGTAATAAATATAACATGATAATGATTCTGTATATATGATATAACATCCAATTATATATTATTTTAATATCAAAAGAATGATATTGTCGCTCGTGCGTACGTACGGACTACCGTCTCCACGAACGCGATGAGATTCATTCTCCATCGTATCCATTCAAGTATAATTCTCATTTGATGATTAATAATAGTATTTAAGGACATGATATCATTCTGGATATGATTAAGATACAACCAATCCATGACAAACATAGCTTATGTAACAAAACATATAAAATAAAATGAGTAAGTTAACACCCGAAACAACGATAATACTATGATATTATTAACAAATCAATGTTAAAAGATCATATATGATATCATATTAATGTATATGATTCTTTTATAATTTAATAAAAATTATTTCACCATTATAAAGGAGTTTAACCTACCCCAACCAAGGAAAATTACAAGGTAAGGGTTTATTTCGCAATCTCTTCATTATCCGAGGTTGTTTATACGTAATAATCTACTGGGATCTCTTTATCATCCACATCCATGTTTCTTAAAAATGAATTTCAAAACATTTTCACTATTTACTAGAATATGTGTTAAAGTCATTTATACCCTTGTTTGACTTTTTATAAGAGGTTTATAATGGAATCTTTCCTTTATTTTCCAAACAAGGTTCTTTTTAACCTTTTCGAAAAAATTAATGTAAGAATGTTTTTTTAACTTATATGGCGGGTGCAGCTATTTACCGTCATTATAAAATTTTCAAAGCTTCCCTTACAAGCTTACAAGGACATTTTCAAATTAAATGTTTTATTTTATAATTATGTGACTTTTAAATGATTTCAAAATGAATATTTTAAGAATTTCAGAAAGGTACTCTTTATCAAAATCATAATTTTAAATGTTATAAAGATTTATCTTTCTAAATATTTTTAATTAATGTCCATGTCTTAAAAATGGTTTTTAAGGATTTATTTATATGGACATGAATGTTTTTAAAATTTTAATTCCTTTCAAAAGTTTCAAAGTGGTATGGGACACTTTGATTCAAAAATCTCTTTTTAACTATTTTCTTTATAAATGTGTGACTTTTAAATGATTTCAAAAAAAGGAGATATTTCTATCAAATTGTTTTGATTTCATCTATGTAAACATCCTTTGATGGATTTTATGATTATATGAAGGTGATTTATTATGATAAAAAACTTCCATAAAGTATTGAAGGTTTTGTGATATGTTTGACTGTGGATGTGTTATTTTTATACCATTCATGGTTTATGGAGAAAGTATTTACATTTCGTATGCTAGTTTTAATATGAATGTTTATGTTATGTTTAAACCTTTTCATATGGGAATGCATTGGACTTAGTAAGTGATGGGTGGAGCCCGCTATAGCTCCTCGATGCATCGGTAGGTCACATGAGAAAAACTAGTGTCTTGGCACAAGGCCTTGGAAAAATCTTATTTGTAGTCTTGGCACGAGGCCTTGGCTATGTGGTTATGATAGTCTGGAATTATGAATTCCATTATTATGAATGTGGTTATTGATATTGCATGTGATTATTTGATTAGTAGAATATCCATGTGAATAAGTAAATGGCATTATTTCATTTTAATTTTGCCATACTATGTTGAAGTTCATGTTTAAAAGGCTTTTGTTTTAGTTATACATTGCCTTATATGTTTATGCTTATTTTTGAAAGTTTCCACTATATTGTTATCCTTACTGGGAATTTGAGCTCACCCCTTTTCTATGTTTTATTTTTCCCAGGTTGTGAAGAAGTAAGTTATGAATGACCTGCAGGGATAGTATGTGGGGATATGAGTGTGGAATATGGAGACTATGTTGTTGTTGTAGTTTTTCACTTTATGATGTAATTTATAACTTTATGAATATATCTAGTGTTTCCAAGGCTACTAAACCAATCGGTCTTTCGAGATTTGATCTTTCTTGTGATCATGCCAATGTAATGTAATAATGCACCGACTCTGGGTAACTAGGGTTGGGGCGTTACAGTTGGTATCAGAGGAAGTTTAGTACAGACCTTGGAAGCTAGATTTAGATAAAATCTGATTAGAGCACGTAGACCTAAGATGAAATTTGAGGATTAGTATAGAATAACTTCCTAGAATTTTGGTATTGTAGAGATTTTATAAGTTTTCCGAGCAATATATCCCTGTCTGGATACGAGCAGGTATAGGCGGCTCTGGCACAGATGTAACTAGGGGTAAAACCCGAAAACACCGCTTTGAGCTAGACTCGAACGGGAACTGGTGCACGACAACAGGCCTTGCTGCACTCTTGGTTACGAAACTCCCAGGGGATATTCTTAGGATAACTCTCAATTTCTTTACAAACCATTATGAAGGGTTTATGAGTATATACTTCCTCAAAGGAGACATTTTTATTATTATGGATTATATCCATAAACTATTTAATTTATGTTATGTATTTTACAAGTTTGGGATTAGGTATTGTTATTCATAAACTAATCTAATGTATGCCATTGTTTAAAAATGGCGCCCAGTAGAAGGAATTAGAACTCTAGTAATGCACATGATACAAAGAGAAAGAAGGATCATATATTTCATGGTCTTATGCCAGAATTTATAATAGAAATAGTTTCGCATGTATTATCATCATATGAAGAAATAATATCATGTGTTGATATGATAAGTAAAGAGTTTACTGAGTCCTATGGCTTTTAAGGGAAGAAAGAGAAGAAAAGGATGGAAGAGAGAAAGATGGATAAAGGGAAGAGGGAAAAGAAGAATTTTCCCATATGTGATAACTGTGGAAAGAAACACCCTGGAACTTGCCTGAAAGTAATGGGAGTTTGTTATAAGTGTGGAGGAAAAGGGCACAAAGTACGTGACTGCAAGGGTAAGAAAATGGTTTCAAATGTACAATGCTTCATTTGCAAAGAGTTTGGACACTACGCAAACATATGTCCCAATCATCAGACTATGCCGCAAATGATGCTATTGAATAATAATCAAGTTATGATACTACCACAAATGAAGAGGAATGATTATAGTTCTTATGTTGATTATTTTATTTGAGTGTTGTATCAAAAATGTAATTGTTATGATAATTATGGAGTATATAAGGATTGTATTGCAGTACTATTTCATTAAGGACTTGAGATTGTATGGAACAATGAAAAGTTACTCAACAGTAGGATAAAATTTTGGAAAATATATGGTTGAGAGAATGATAAGCCATAATATAGTTCTGATACCGAGGTAGTGATTTTGGAATAATACATGATTGATTTGGATAAATTATATTGGATATTCTTGACTACCTTGAAACAGATTAATGATTTGTATATTCCATCATTTTTGGGGTTTAAAACATTTTTGGATTGAAGGAGTATATCTATTATTCTTTAAGGAATAAGGGATCATGAATGTAATCAATAAGGTTTTATGGTAATTCAGGATGTTGCAGTGTTTTAAAAGAATACACGATGAAGGTGTTCACATGCTATTACATGGGAAAAAGGATCTTTACTGTGTTTACCTTCCTTATAAATTTTGGACTGAAGTATTTTGGATAGTTCTAGTTTGGATTATTTTGGATTTCCATAAAAGGACAACTCGGAGGTCGGGCGGCAACCCGTCGCGTCCGGCAAGGTCGCGAGATTTGAACCCACAACCGAAGGGCGACAAGGGTGTATCACCTACCACTGGCCCACGAGATGTCCTGGATTAAATAATTTAGTTTTTTTAAAAGATCTGGTAGATGAATTATAAATTCATTTATTTTGGAACCCTGTACGAATAGTATAAATAGAATTTTTTTTACGTTCTATTATCTTTTAGAGTGAAAGATGAGTTTATGGTAGAAACTTATTAATGGATAAAACTCTAATTATAAAGTAAGTATATCTCCTTATGATCTTAGCCAATCTCGTAAATAAATTCCTCAATATTAAGAAAAGGAACTTTGAACAAAAATGTTGTCCTAGATGGTACCTTAGATCATCACTAATTTATGGATTTGGGATTGTTGGCCTTTTAATAGCCATGTTCTCTACCACTCTCCATCAGATAATTGATGGTTAGATTTCTCTTCCATATCCATATTTTCCTACATAGAACCCTAGTATGTGTTATTTTCGGTAATCTTCATACGTTCCACTCTTTATTTTAAATAGAGGCCTCATTAATTCATTTTTCGATGTGGGATTTCAACTAAGATATTTTGAAACGTCAAAAATGTGTTATCCTAATACCCTATGTTTTGTTGAACCGATGGTATTTCAAATTATCATAGATTGATGAATTTAAGGACCTCAATTTTACACTTGTTTGTGATTGATGACCTCAATCACTACGTATAAATATTTACGTTTTTCCTCCAATTATATGTCTCTAATTTCCACCAATGTTCTCCTAATAGAGATCATAATTTGGTGGTGACCCTTTCATTTCTCTTTTCCTCATATTAAGACTAAATATTTGTAACCCAATTTCCGATGTGGGTTTTCCCACAAAGATATTTTCTATTTTCAACCATTTATTTTTGAAGAACAATTTAAAATTGCGAGGACTCAATTTATTGAAGGAGGGGAGAATGTAACACCCCAAGATTTCATAGTGTGTTATTTCTTCAAAATAATTCAATAACTTGCATTACACGCAACACCGAGTTCAAGCGCACTATGACTTACCAAACAAGCCATTCAAAAGAGGTTATGAATAGTATTAACTAAATTTTGAACCTTATATAATACTTATAATTTTAGAATCCATATTATTAGTTTCTTAGACATAATGTAAGAACAAATTCGTTTTTTTTTTCAGATAAAAGAATAATTTTTTTAGAAATGCACTTTTACCAACTTTAATAGTGAACCCTTTTTAATCCAATATTTCAAACTTTTATATATTAGATTTGACTAAATAAATTTATTCAGAATGGGGACATAAAAAAAATCTACAATGTAACACCCCAAACTTCTATGGTACGCTTCTCTTTGAATAATGTGATAGCGTCTGTTGTACGCAACACCGAGTTCTAACACACCATAACCAATCAAACTAGCCATTATGAATAGTAATACCTACTTTTTAAAATTATATATATTTTATATTTCAAAATGGAATTCATTTTTTGATTTGGAATATCTAATTTAGCCTAAGGTGTAATTTTGGTACTTTTCGGATAACTTTAATATTTTGATGAATAGTGCAAATTACTAAATTTTAATTAAAAACAATTTTTCTAATCGAAATAATTTATATTGATAAATTATGAATTTGAGTGGTTTTAAAGTATATTTAGAATATATTTTTTCCATTTAATACAATGTTGGTCATTGTACATAATTTCACAATTAAACCGAATATAAAAAAGTATCAATCTTTTGATAGTTATTATATCTTAAAAACACGCTTTTTATTTTGACAGCGGGAATTAATTTTAAATTAATTTCTTCCACTTCTGTGTTTTGAATTTATAAAAATGGATTCCATATTTCGAATCTGGATGTTCAAATTGTGTAAATAGGTAACTTTTATTTTTAGACATTTTGAATAATTACTTCAGTAAATATTTTATTTACCATGGTTAAGGGTAAATCCGGTAAATAAGAGTTAAAAAATAATATTATAATAATACTAAATTACCATAAAACGTGTCCTAGCCTTATCTTTTGATACATGTTCGACCATATTCATCTTTGGGTCGATTTTGGGACCTCATGGAGCCACTTGTAGGTGATAGGGACACTTAATTTTAATTAAGTTAAAATGAATACAAAAATGACACAAGCATATATCCTTTAGAAAAACAATTTTTACATGGGGTTATATATGTTGGATTTTCGACTATAAATATTAATTAGAAAGATAAAAAGATTTACTACATAATTATAGTTTATTTATAATTTTTATACTTTAAATAGGTTAATTTATTTATGACACAATGATCATGCAGTAATTACCATAATAGTGAAAAATTAAAATAATTAATATTATAAATACAAAAATAAATATAATTTGAGACTTTTTATGAATTAAAATAATTTTATATGTTAATATGACATGTTAGGAATGATTTAATTAATTTTTTTAGAAGTAATAATTCTGTTATGAGTTTCAAAAAAATCAACTATTGAATAGTGTCAAAATTGACATAAAAGAGTTTTTAAAACAAATATTATATTATTAATTGATATTAAATTCCTAAAAATCTAAGGTTCGGCCAAGAGACTTATATCATGATAGTTGTATCATTAATGGACCACTTGGGGGTCTCTTTGAGGTATATAGTATGTTTATTAACCATATAATATAAAAATACAAAGAGACATTGTAAAAGTGAAACTAATTAACTTAGATTTATTACTTAAAGATAAGGTTAATATAAGTACCCAAACATGTATAAATTCTATTGGATGAGTTGTTTTAGACCCATCCCAACCTTAAACTTTTAATAATAAACTTTTGAGCCATTATAAACCGAATATGAATTTATTATAAATTAATATTTCTAGCTTTTCCAATGGTGCCCCTCACCCCTCGTATAAAAGGGAACTCCTCCTTATCATTTCTTCACACCTTCAAAGCCTTTTGGGTCGGCCAAAACCTGCCCAAATACTCTCTAAACTTCCATCACTACAACCTAGAGGCCTTAGTTTGATCATAAAGCCAACCTATGAAGCCCTTTTGATCAAATCAAAAGGAAGAACCCGAAGAAGAGATAATGATTTCACCACCCTTTTTCAAGTTCCTTTCTTCTTCCACTTCTTCTTCCTTTGTTGTTACCTTTATAAAATAATAACTCCAGTATCATATATATACAGTGATGTTATTATAAATATGGTACAACCATATTCACTATTCTATCCATCCTTTTAATCACATGTCACCATACGTGCGTACGTACGACCTACCGTCTCCACGTCGTGGTGTAATTGTTATTCAATAAATTATTATTTGGATGGGTATAATAATTATGTGTAACTCATGTAAATAATAAATATAACATGATAATTATTCTGTATATATGATATAACATCAAATTATATATTATTTTAATATCAAAAGAATGATATTGTCGCTCGTCCGTACGTACGGACTACCGTCTCCACGAACGCGATGAGATTCATTCTCCATCGTATCCATTCAAGTATAATTCTCATTTGATGATTAATGATAGTATCTAAGGACATGATATCATTCTGGAAATGATTAAGATACAACCTATCCATTACAAACATATCTTACGTAACAAAACATATAAAATAAAATGAATAAGTTAACACCTGAAACAACGATAATACTAAGATATTATTAACAAATCAATGTTAAAAGATCATATATGATATCATATTAATGTATATGATTATTTTATAATTTAATAACAATTATTTCACAATTATACAGGAGTTTAACCTACCCCAACCAAGGAAAAGTACAAGGTAAGTGTTTATTTCGCAATCTCTTCATTATCCGAGGTTGTTTATACGTAATAATCTACTGGGATCTCTTTATCATCCACATCCATGTTTCTTAAAAATGAATTTCAAAACATTTTTACTATTTACTAGAATATGGGTTAAAGTCATTTATACCCTTGTTTGACTTTTTATAATAGGTTTATAAAGGAATCTTTCCGTCTTTTTCCAAACAAGGTTCTTTTTAACCTTTTCGACAAAATTAAGGTAAGAATGTTTTTTTAACTTATACGGCGGGTGCGGCTATTTACCGTCATTATAAAATTGTCAAAGCTTCCCTTACAAGCTTACAAGGAAATTTTAAAATTAAATGTTTTATTTTATAATTATTTGAATTTTAAATGATTTCAAAATGAATATTTTAAGAATTTCGGAAATGTACTCTTTATCAAAATAATAATTTTAAATGTCTTAAAGATTTATCTTTCTAAATATTTTTAATTAATGTCCATGTCTTAAAAATGGTTTTTAAGGATTTATTTATATGGACATGAATGTTTTTAAAATGTTAATTCCTTTCAAAAGTTTCAAAGTGGTATGGGGAACTTTGATTCAAAAATCTCTTTTTAATTATTTCCTTTATAAATGTGTGACTTTTAAATGATTTAAAAAAAGGAGATATTTCTCTCAAATAGTTTTGATTTCGTCTATGTAAACATCCTTTGATGGATTTTATGATTATATGAAGGTGATTTATTATGATACAAAACTTCCATAATGTATTGAATGTTTTTTGATATGTTTGACTGTGGATTTGTTAATTTTATACCATTCATGGTTTATGGAGAAAGTATTTACATTTCGTATGCTAGTTTTAATACGAATGTTTATGTTATGTTTAAACCTTTTCATATGGGAATGCATTGGACTTAGTAAGTGATGGGTAGAGCCCGCTATAGCTCCTCGATGCATAGGTAGGTCTCATGAGACAAACTAGTGTCTTGGCACAAGGCCTTTGAAAAATCTTATTTGTAGTCTTGGAACGAGGCCTTGGCTATGTGGTTATGATAGTCTGGCATTATGCATTCCATTATTATGAAAGTGGTTATTGATATTTCATGTGATTATTCGATTAGTAGAATATCCATGTGAATAAGTAAATGGAATTATTTCATTTTACTTTTTCCATACTATGTTGGAGTTCAAGTTTAAAAGGCTTTTGTTTTAGTTATACATTTCCTTAAATGTTTATGCTTATTTTTGAAAGTTTCCGCTATATTGTTATCCTTACTGGGCATTTGAGCTCACCCCTTTTCTATGTTTTATTTTTCCTAGGATGTGAAGAAGTAAGTTATGAATGACCTGTAGGGATAGTATGTGGGGATATGAGTGTGGAATATGGAGACTATGTTGTTGTAGTAGTTTTTCACTTTATGATGTAATTTAAAACTTTATGAATATATCTAGTGTTTCCAAGGCTACTAAACCAATCAGTCTTTTGAGATTTGATCTTTCTTGTGATCATGCCAATGTAATGTAATAATGCACCGACTCTGGGTAACTAGGGTTTGGGCGTTACAATCATAGTCCCATGGACTTGTTACAAAACCCCTTATAACTCCCACATATGAACTAAGGGTGAGGTGTGCAATGTTGACCAACTCTTGGGGTTGCTCAGATAACATCGCTCAGGTGGTAATCATTATCAACTTCTACTTCTCTCGAAGGCAGTTCCGTTTGAGATTAACATGTTGAAGATAATCTTATTCTTGGTCAAGAGCAAAGCCCAATGATGCCACATCCTTTCCGAGCACCGACAAAAGGGTTCGAAAGGAGAAATTCTACTGGATGAGGTCATCGCTTCCTTTATATGAGAAAACTAGATTTATTAAAGGCAAATATTTATAATAATCAGTTAATCACTATTTAATGACTATAATAGAAATCATAAGAATTCTTAACAGTATTTCGAAATCCTAAAACATAAAACTCTGTATGTGCATATGTTTTATATAAACATTTTAAATAATAATACATTAAGTTAAATGAAGAGGAATATTCATGGATAAATGATTGGGTCTTTACAATATTCACCCCTTATGAAATTTCACACTTGAAATTTCCTTTTCCCACACTAAAATTTATTGGGGTAACCCGTGGAAATTACTTCCTCTGATTCCCATGTTTCTTCTTCAAACTGGCGATTTCCCCAAAAAAACTTGATGGGGGAAGTTTTCTAATTATGAAGAACATTTTCCCTATGATATAAAATATTCATCTACATATCTTCATATAAGAGGTAATTATCTAATGGTACCACCTCTGGATAGAGTTCATGTGATGGGTTAGGTATGTACTTCCTCAAAAGTGATACATGGAATACATCATGAACTAGAGATAGGTTCGGTGGGAGTTCTAGTCAATAGGGTACTGCTCCAATGTGATAAAAGATATCAAAAGGGCAAATATACCATGGACTAAGCTTTCCATTCTTGGGAAATCTCATAGATCTCTTCCATGGTGATATATAGATGAATACCATGTACCCGACATCAATCTCTAGGTCTTGTCAATGATTATCCGCATAGCTATTTTGTTGACTCTGAGCAGCATTAATGTGATGTTGGATGGTATTAACCTTATCCACTATTTCTTAGACCATTTTTAGACCTAGGTTTTTTCGCTCCCCAACATCATCCCCAAATGATGTAACTCTGCACCTTTTCCCATAAATGGATTCATAAAGAGCCATTTGAATTCTGGAGAGGAAACTGTTGTTGTAAGAAAACTCCACTAGAGGGAGATGTTTATCCCATCGTTCTTTTAAGTCCATTGAGCATGCTCTAAACATGTTTTCAAGTGTTTGGATAGTCCACACATATTGGTTATTAGTTTGAGGATGATATGTCATAATGAAGTTCATCTTAGTATCTAGAGAATGTTGAGGACTCCTGTAAAACATATATGTGAATGTTGGATCATTATTTGATAAAATCGATATTGGTACCCCATATAGCCTTAAAACATCTATGATGTATATCTGTTCAAGTTAATCCAATGAGAAATCCTGTCAAATTGCAATGAAGTGTGCAGTCTTTGTAAGACGATCCACAACAACCCAGATAACATTGTTTCCTTTGGATGTCTTTGGATATTCGGTGACAAATTCCATGGTGATGTTCTCCCATTTCCATGTTGGTATGGTTAATTTTTGCATCATCCCTTTAGACATCTACCTCTTAGAATTCCCATGATGACATACCAGTCACATTGATGTATACTCAACTATCACAATCTTCATGTTATCACACCATTACTTCTCTCAGAGATCATGATACATCATTGTCTTTCCTGGGTGAATGGAGAAATTCGAACTATGTGCATCATTCAAAAGATATATCCTTATCTCTGGATTTTATGGAACACATGGTCTTGCCCCAAATCTCAAAAAATTATTCTTCATTAACATTTAACTCTAAGGTTTTCCCTTTTTTAATAGTTTCATATTTCTTATAAATTCTCACATCATCCATTTGATCATCCTTTAACGTTTCTAAATTAGACTATTGAGAAATCATTGGTGAAAGGATTGATGATGTTCAATTATTTATGATTCCCATGTCCATCTTCATAAAATCAAAGAAGATTGGATCCTTTTCAATTCTCCTCAATGATTGAATTTCTTTGTAATTTCTACTTAGAGCATCTTCCAACTTGTTCACATTCCCAATGTGGTAATGGATTGAGCAATCATAGTCCTTGATCAGCTCTAACCATCTTTCTTAGAGCATGTTCAACTCTTTCTATGTGATTATATACTTTAGGGTTAGTTTATCCATATATATTTCACACTTCTCCCCAAAGAGGTAATTCCACCAAAATATTAAAGTGAAGATTACTATATCCCATTACCGGTCATGTGTTGAATAGTTTTTCTCATGAACCTTCAATTTTCTTTAAGCAAAGGCAATGAATTTTTTATTTTTCATCAACACATAGCACAAAACCTTCATTGAAGAATCACTAAATACCACAAAATGATCTCCACTTGTGGGTTGTGTGAGCACAGGTGTAGTGATAAGCCTCCTTTTCAACTCCTTGATGATCTCTTCTCATTCAAGACTCCTAGAAAACATTACTCCTTTCTAAGTTATCTTGGTAAGAGGGTTGGATAATCATGAGAAATTTCTCAAAAATTGATGATAATATCTAGCTAACCCCAAGAGGCTATGGATATCGGTTATAGATGTTTCACTCAACCATCCCTCAATAAAACCTCTCTTGGAAGGATCTACATATATCCCATAGCTTGTGATGACATGACCCAAGAATGAGACTTCCTTTAACTAAAACTGACAATTTTTGTACTTTTCATAGAGCTTCTTCTTTCTCTATGTCTGTAGTTGTTATGACCAATCCTCGGGGCCCGTGCTGTGACTACCCCAAGCCTGCCTTCCATAGTCCAGGGGCTGGCGACCAGCACCAAAGGCATAAATCCCTAAGTTGGGAAGGCATTGCCTTTATGAATGTAAACAAACAAAACAGAGTACGCAACATTAGTAAACAATAAGTAAATACTGTATACGAAAAGTAAGTGCTAAAAGGAAAGGGGGCTGGAAATACAAGCCCAACTATATGTATAGTAAAACTGAAAAGATAGTACAACTATAGAAATGTAAAATAGCCACTATTGAGTCTTCCTTAGGGAATCCCACCAAAGGGTGGGTACAGATGGACACCTCAACACCTCGGGTCCATCCATCTACTCTGTGTACGTCTCACCAAGTGGTCCACCTCCGGGTACTGTCCAGCTCCACAAGTCTCCACCTCGATCAGTGTTGTCCGTCATCTGTATCCAACACAACGTAGTGCGGGCATAGCCCATGCAGGGATGAGTATACGATACTAAGTAGGAACCCCAAGACCCCCGAAGGTCTCCTAGAATCCACAAAGGATAAACCATGGAAGAAAGACACAACCACGAAGTATCAATGAACCCTACTTAGGTATATGTACATACATATACCTAAGTTATCAATCTCAGTTCAGCTCCAAATATCAAGACCAAGCATAACCCAGTCCACACAGGAAAGAAGTCAATCACATCGATGATAATGATTGAATTGCAAGACTCAAGTCACACAGGTATACATCTTTCATATGGAGTTATAGATGATCATATATAGTCCCTGATTCATCTAACCTGTCCGACTTACGTAGGATACTAGACCAACTACTATGTCATACCCACTCAGGATACAAGAACAGAAGTCATTGCTGTCAAACCCACGGAGGATTCTAGTACAGTTGTAATCGCTGCCCAACCCATAGAGGATTCCAGTATAGTTCTCATCATTGCTGAACCCACTGAGGATTCCAGTATAGTTGTCTTCGCTACTGAACCCACGGAGGATTCAAGTACTGTTGTCATCGTAGTTGCAGCCAGCTGTAGGGTTCCCACACACAGCACGCTCGATTCCGGGAGGGCCCGCTCTTTGAGCCAAGGGGTGGATACAAAAAATATCACAAAGTATTGAGTTGATGTATCCCTAATTTCTGTCTCGTCAAAAGAAACCTAACGCGACAGACGGCGCGTCAATCGGCCGCCCAGTCTGAGAGTTATTAGCATTTCCGTTCCAAGGGCCCGGTTGGAAATATGATCATTCCATACCCAGACGTTTTCCAATGTCTTCCAAAACTCACTTATTGTATCGCAAAATGACCAACTCGTCGCAAGGGTCCCAGTGTCGTAGACGGTGCGTCGATCGGACACACAATCATGATGTAATTCACGTTTAAGCGAGACGGGCCTGACCTGTCATCCCCGGTGGACTGGAGGGTCAGCCCATCTAGGCTCGGCAGGTCCGACCAGGGTAAGGGATCATCCCAGACCATGGAAGGCGGCCCGGCATGCGCAAGGGCATGGGCCGGCCCAACAGGGCACGACCCGGCCGGCTGTTGGCCGCGGCTCGGCCAGCTGGCCGAGCGACGCAGAGCAGGGGGGTGACATCTCGAACTGGTGGCGCCACCCTCTTGTCCGGCTGGACGTAGCTGACCGGTCTTCCCGGCGCGAGAGGCCTGTGCGGGCCGCGTCCTCCCGCGCAGCACCTGTGGGTTCCGCGGCGTTCTCCATCCCGATCGGATGACGAGCCGACCAGTTCGTTGCCGAAGCGACACACAGAGTGCGGGCCGTGGTCCTCCGTAGTGCGGTGCCATGGAGTTCCACGGTTCCACCAGCCCAGCCCTCTAAGGACGGATGGTTCTTCTTCAGTTGAACTACCCATAGATTCCGGTCGCAGTTCCTCTCTACATGGCCGACATATGGCTGCCACTTCCTCCAGTCGCCGCCACCCCTTCTGTCACTTCCTCCATCGAAATAAAACACGGATCAAGGGAGGGTCGTCGGGCCATGTTCCTTCGGCCCACGCCCTCCATGTTTGGTGGTATCATATGTCTGAAGATAAAACATGGTTTCAATGAAGAATGAAGAACAATTTTATTCATCTAAAATTGAAGCAAACCGCCAACCTCGTAATTGACGTCGCACGTTGTCGAGCCGCAGAAGACGAGCGTCACGGTAGTCGGGCGTCGCAGGAGAATGATGTCATCCTATCAACATTGGAGGAAGAGTCGTTGATTCCGCTGACATCTAGGAAAGAAGAAATGATGAAGTTTCTTCACATCCTTCGAGTCATGGAGCGTTCTTCGTGTTCTTCATCGGAGGAGAACAATTTTCTTTTTATTTATCCAGAGTCTTCTCAAAGAGAATAATTTCCAACACAAAATGAAACAATAGGATTCTCATATTAAAATAATATTTCCATTCCTTTCAAATTAATTAAAATGAATGAATTAATTAAGGGTGCTCACTTAATCAAATTTATGAGGTTGGCACATTAATGAGGGGAGGGTGGAATGTGGAGAGGCTCCACCAAAATAAAGAGGGGGAGTTGTCAAATAAATTAAAGGGGGGTGTTAATGGGGAGTTTAAGGGAGTTGAGGATTTAGGGCCTCTTTTGGGACCCAACACACTTTATCCTCTCATGGATCGATATGTGGGTGTGGGACCCACCCCTAACTCCCCATTATAGGAAATAAAAAACTCATATAAATAAAATTATGTACAACAATTTTGTTTAACTTATAATAAATTCCCAAATAATAACATCCAACCCGCATAAAACGAAACTGCGGTAAATGTCCCCTTAAGCGAATACCGGTGCTACGAGTTCTTCTGTGTCATCAAATTTCAATTCCGAGCACCAGTTAAAAAGATAGAAAATCCTGCACGTACGTTTACTGAACGTACCCGAACAAAAATTCAGAAATTGATTCCGGGCACACCGGGCCTCATAATCAGGGGCTGTCATAAACTATGGACTCGTAAAATTCCAAAGAATTAAGAAAAAAAAATTCCATGAAATTTCTGGGTCACTAAATTACTCCCACCTCAGGGCTTTACTTCCTCGGAAAGCTACAACACACACTAGGGAAACAAATGGGGGTACTGAACACGCATCTGAGTCTCTCGCTCCCAAGTTCTCTCCTGGAGATTCTCATGCTGCCAGTGAATGCGCACCATAGGAATCGACCATCCAAGTATGACCCACTCTTTTCGATCCTCGATCTCCACCGTAACCTCCATGAATGTCTCCCCATCATTGATGTCCAGCTCCCCATGATCGATGATGTTGGTCGGGTCGTGCACGTATCTCCTCAGCTGAGATACGTGGAAGACGTCGTGCACTCGGTGCAACTAATGTGGAAGGGTCAGGCGGTAAGCCACCTCGTCTACTATATTGATGACCTGGAATGGTCCGATGAAGCATGGAGATAACTTGCCTCCCCAGATAAATATACGTAGACCTCGTCGAGGTGAGAACCATATGAAAACTTGGTCTCCATCCTCGAACTCAAGTGGTATCCATCTCCTATAAGCATAGGACTTCTATTTGATCTGTGCAGTCTTCATCCACTCCTGGATGATCTGAACCTTCTCCGTCATATCCTGAACCATCTATGGTCCTAGAAGTGCTGACTCCCCAGGGTCATTCCAGCATAGAGGTGACCTGCAAGGTCAGCCGTACAATGCCTCTTAAGGGGCCATCCCGATGGTGGAGTGGTAGTTGTTGTTGTACGAAAACTCCACCAGGGGTAGGTGATCCTCCCAGCAGTGACCAAAGTCGAGGACACATTCCCGGAGCATGTCATCAAGAGTCTAAATGGTCCTCTCAGTCTGATCGTCCGTCTGAGGATGAAAGGCGTTTCTCAGACGAAGCTGCATCCCAAAAGCCTCTTATAACCCCTTCCAATGCCAGGTAGTGAAATGAGTATCTTGATCAGAGACTATAGTCGAGGGCACACAATGAAGCTGTGTGATCTCGTGGATGTAGAGGCATCCCAAGCACTCTACTGAGCCCTTCTCTCTGATCGGTAGGATGTGGGCCGACTTGGTGAGTCGGTCCATGATCAACCAGATAGAGTCATGTCCTGTAGATGTACGTGGAAGAACCATCATGAAATCAATGGATATCCGGTCCCACATCCACTATGGGACCTCTAAGGGCTGTACCAAGCCTGTAGGTACCTGGTGCTCCACCTTCACTTGCTGAAAAGTGAGGTATCATGAAACGAACTCTTCTTCTTCCTTCATCATACCCGGCCACCAGTACTGTCGTCTGAGGTCCCAATACATCTTCGCCACTGCTGGATGTACCGCTAGAGGGGAAGTGTGAAACTCCCTCCGCACCTCCTCCTATAGTGAAACTGGTACCATGGAACATCCCATGAAGAGGATGACATGCTCCCCTCCTTTAGAAAATCCATCAGGTGCCTGCCCTGAGGATATCTGAGCACGTCGTGTCTCACAGTCAACGTCTCCACGCTGTGCCTCTTTGACTCTCTATAGAAGTGGAGGGGTGACTGTGAGAGACTGATAAAAGGTTTCTCCATCTCTATCCAAAAAGGATATCGGCAATGCTCCAGCTGCTCTATCGCCTCTCCTAGCAGCTGAATTCTCGATCTCCTAACGAGAGCATTTTTTATAATGTTCCCCTTCCCAGGAGTATAGACTATCTCAATGTCATAGTCCTGGAGGAACTTGAGCCATCACCACTGTATCAAGTTTAGGTCCTTCTACGAGAAGAGTTTCCAGAGACTCTGGTGAGTAAATCATAAAATGTTCACTCAACGAACTATGGATGTGACTAGCCATATGTAAAGAACTCGACTACAACATTTTCCCTTACGTCCTACAAGATCATCTAAGAATTCTCCTTTGCCGAAAAGATAAATCTGGTCTCATCCCCTATATTAACCACATTCTTTGCCTAATATAGTAAGTCCTAAAATGAAAGGTACTATTTCATGCCATGGATGACGTCGTAAGGCCTCAATGCTACTACCAATAGATCGAACTGTTACTCTCACCTCCAAGGGTCGAGTCACACTGTCGGCAGGAGTGTGCGGTAACTTGGTCTCCTCTAATATGCATCTTGAATGTGAGGGTCAAGTCAATGGTTCTAACTGGAACCTCTCAGTATCAACCATACAAAATGTACAGGGAAGAAAACTTCACAAGGACAAGTGTATTTTATTACTGCAGCTCAATGTACAAAGACACAAAGAATCCAAAAAAACGACAACAATGATGCTAGTCCCACTTTTGTCCACTTGCTGCTAGATCAACTCCTCTGCCACGTCTGCCTACTCCCGGTGGACCTCCATGGTCGAACCTCTGCCTCTTCCTGGAAGGTTCCTCTACTGCCTGATGATCATCTGTAGGAAAGGTCGGGCAGTCTCAAGCCATGTGACCCTTCCCACCGCATGCATATCACTTTCTACTTCTCGTATAACTGGCTTAGTTCCGTGTGACCCGCACAATAGAACATGTATCCTAAGGTTTCCCACCTGATGGCCCGGTCCTCTTGGCCCTCTGTGACATCTATATACTACCAGCTGTAGAAGAATCCACTATGTGTTGCCCTGTGGTGGTTCTTGCTGCTAGAGACTACTCCGTGAAGAATCTCTCCACAAGAAGGGCTCGCTCCAGCACCCCTTCCTACATCGGGATGCTGAGGGGAATCGTCGAAACCCTGATCTCTTGCCTCAGTTCCTGCTCGAAGGTCAGGGCCCTGAAGAACGGGTCCCATACCATATCCGTGGAGTAGCATGAGAGTTCAGTGAACCTCCCTGAGTATAGAGCTACTACCATGCTGCCCTGCTATATATGAAGTAACTCCTGAATCCGCACCGCACGGAGGGTGGCTGGAACAAACTCCGAGCGGAAGAGACTCTTGATGTCCGTCCAGAGTAGAGATTCCTCATCGCGCACATGGAGCATCAAGCTCCACCATCTACCTACTGCTGCGTACAGAAGAATCATAGTAAGAATCACCATAAGATCAGCTGGTGTCCCTACTAATCTGAAAACTCTGATGACAGTCTCTAACCAATCGTTGGTTGCCTATGGGTCCGTCTCTTCACAGAACCTGGTTGGCCTCTATCACTGAAACTCATGGAACACAATCAAGCGGTGTGCACTCTATGCTGCTGGAGCTGGTGGTATCAGTGGATTAGCGGGTGGTGGTACTGTTGGTACCTCCGCTATGATGGGGCCCTGCAACGAGGCCTCGTCGCTCGGTGGGCTATCATCTCCTACGTAACATGGAACCCTAGATGGATGCCTTCGTGGGGCCATCTTGAAAAGAAATAGGTGCGCGATGGTTAAATAGTATACTTGGTTAGCTGACACAAAGTAATCACAATGAAAACTTTTGAAATACACATGAAATCAGTGTTTTTGGGCACTAAGTTGGAAATCAGAGGTCAGGGTCCTGGTGTATGGATATGTTGGCCGCCGCCCCAACAATTGAATACCTGGATAGAAAACCACACTCAATACACTTAACACCATTTCTTTACAGAAAAGAAAGATCAGAGTCCTATGATCTGTGGTAGAACTGACTCCTCTGATACCAATTTGTCATGACCCATCCTCGGGGCCCATGTGGTTACCACCCCAAGCCCGCCTTCTATAGGCCAAGGGCTTGTGACTAGCACCAAAGGAATAAATAACTAATCTAGGAAGGCATTGCCTTTATGAATGTAAACAAACACAACAGAGTACACAACAGTAGTAAACACCAAGTAAATACTGTATACAAAAATTAAGTGCTGAAAGGAAAGGGGGCCAGAAATACAAGCCCAATAGTAAGTACAGTACAACTCAAAATCTAGTACAACTACAAAAGGTAAAATAACCACTATTGAGTCGTCCTATGCAAATCCCACCTGAAGGGTAGTTTCAGATGGACATCTCAGCACCTCAGGTCCTTACGTATGCTCCATGTACGTCTCGCCAAGTCGTCCACCTCCAGGTACCGTCCAGCTCCACCAGTCTCCACCTCGATCACTGATGTCCGTCATCTACATCCACAACAACGTAGTGAGGGCATAGCCCGTGTAGGGGTGAGTATACGATACTCGGTAGAGACCCCAAGACCCCCAAAGGTATCCTAGAATCCACAAAGTATAAACCAAAGAAAATGGATACAACCAAGAAGTATCGATGAACCCTACTTAGGTATATGCCTATACATATACCTAAGTTATCAATCTTAGTTCGGCTCTGACTCTTGAGACCAAGCACAACCCAGTCTAAAGAGGAAAGTAGTCAATCACCTCAATGATAATGATTGAAATTCAAGACTCATCTCACACATGTATACATCTTTCATATGGTGTAAGATATGATCAGATGTAGTCACTGATTAATCTAAGCAGTCAGACTCACGTAGGATACTAGACCAGCTACTCTGTCAGACCCACACAGGATACAAGTCCAGAAGTCATCGCTATTGAACCCATGGGGGATTCCAGAACCGTTGTCGTCGATGCCAAACCCAAGGAGGATTCTAGTATAGTTTTAGTCACTGCCAAACCCACAGAGTATTCTAGTACAGTTTGTATCACTGTCGTTCCTATAGAGAATTCTAGTATTGTTGTCGTCACAGTCGCAGCCAGCTCTAGGGTTCCTGGACACAACACGCTCAATTCTGGGAGGGTCGCTCCTCGATCCAAGTGGCCGATTCATAAAATATCACTATGTCTAGAGTTTATGTATCTCTTAGTTCTGCCTCATCAAGAGAAATCCAACGCGACAGATGGCGCGTCAATCGGACGCCCGATCTGAGAGTTATTAGCATTTCCGTTCCAGGGGCCCGGTTGGAAATACGTTCGTTCCAAACACAGTAGTTTTACAATATCATCCAATACCCTCTTAGAGTATCTCAAAAGGACCACCTAATCACAAGGTTCCCAGTGCCATAGATGGTGCGTCAATCGGACACACGGTTGTGATGTATTTCGGGTTTTAGTGAAACGGGCCAGGCCCATCAAGCCCGTTGGGCTGGCAGGTCGGGCCATCCTGGCTCGGTGGGTCCGACCCAGTGACGTGGTCAGACTGGCCCCAGAATGCGGTCCAAGAACAGTGGGGCTCGGCCCGGCCCGAGGTAGGCGGCCCGGCCCGTAAAGGGCGCGGCCTGGCCGGTTGGTGGCCGCGGGTCGGCCAGCAGGCCGAGCGACGCGGAGCGGGGGGGGGGGGGGGGGTCTTCGACTTCTCGAACCGGCGGCGCCGAGCAGAGCTACCCTCCTGTCCGGACAGCCAAAGTCAGCTTGTCTTCCCGGCACGAGTGGCCTGTATGGGGCATTCTCCTCCCTCGTGGAAGATGCAGGTGCCGCGGCCTTCTCCAACCCGACCGGCTGAAGAGCCGGCCGGTTCACCACCGAAGCGGCCCGCAGAGTGCGGTCCGTGGTCCTCCGCAGCACGACCCTATGGGGTGTCGCGTTTCCACCATCCCGGCTAGCTACGGCAAGCCGGTTCTTCGTCGGCCGAGTAGCCCGCAGATGCGGGCCTCAGTTCCTCTCCACGCGGCCGGCATTCGGTTGCAGCTTCCTCTGGTCGCCGCCACCCCTTCCATCACCGTCTCCATCGAAATAAAACAAGGATCAACAGAGGTTCATCGGGCCATGTTCGTTCGGCCTGCGCCTTCCGCTTTAGGCGGTATCATATGGCCGAAGTTAAAACATGGTCTCAACAAAGAACTAAGAACAATTTTATTCAACTAAAATTGAAGCAAACCCCCTACCTTGTAATTCACGTCGCACGTCGTCGAGCCGCGGAAGATGAGCGTCGCGGTAGTTAGGGGTCGCCGAAGAATGGTTTCATCCCTTCAAGGTTGGAGGAAGAGTCGTTGATTCCACTGACGTCAAGGAAAGAAGAAAGGATGAAGTTGCATCACGTCCTTCGAGCCATGGAGCGTTATTCGTGTTCTTCGTCGGAGAAGAACACTTTTATTTTTTATTTCTCCAGAGCCTTCCCAAAGAGAGTAATTGCCGACCCAAAATAAAACAATAGGCTTCTCATATTAAAATAAAATTTCCATGCCTTTCGAATTAATTCAAATGAATCAATTAATTAAGGGTGCTCACTTAATTAAATTGATGAGGTTCGCACATTAATGTGGGGAGGGTGGAATGTGTAAAGGCTCCACCAAAATAAATGAGGGGAGTTGTCACATAAATTAAAGGGGGTTTAATGGGGAGATTAAGGGAGTTGAGGAGTTAGGGCCTTGTGTGGGCCCCACCGCACTTTATCATCTCATGGGAGGTTATGTGGGTGTGGGAACCACCCCTAACTTCCCCTTGTAGGAAATAACCAAATCGTATAAATAAAAGTGTGTACAACAATTTTATTTAACATATAATAAATTCCCAAATAATAACTTCCAACCCACATAAAACGCAACTATGGTAAAGGAACCCTTAAGAGAATACCGGTGCTGCAAGTTCATTAGTGTCCTCATATTTCAATTCCGAGCATCGATTCAAAAGATAGAATAACCCGCACGTACGCTTACTGAACGTACCCGAACAAAACTTCATAAATTAATTCCAGGAACACCAGTCCTCGGAAGTAGGCGCCGTCAGAAAATGCGGACTTGTAAAATTCCAAAGAATTAAGAAAACAATTTCCTTGAAATTCATGGATCTTTACAGAAGTACATTTATTATATGTTCTTAATTATCCTTTTTTGGATTAGAATATTTTAGAATATGTTCTTTAAAGGCTACCAAATTTTTTTTGACTTAATTCCTAAAGACTCTATTCATCAATTCCATAAAGATTTCTGGAGAATTAGTGAGTCCCAAAAGAGTTAATATGAATTCATATTTCCCGTATGTTGTACGAAAAACAGTCAAGAGGATATCCTCTTTCTTCACACTTACCTGGAAATTTCCCAACTACAAATCCACCATGGAGATGTATTGTTCTCCTTGTAGCTAATCGAACAAGTCATAAATTTGGGGTATGGGATACATGTTCATTATAGTGATTTTGTTGAGCTCATAATAATCAATGCAATGGAACATTGATGAATCCTTCTTCTTGACGAAGTGGAATGGTGCACCTCATGGTGAAACACTTGAGCATATAACCCATTTATCCAGATTCCCTTATAGTTGTTTCTTCAAATCCTGAAGATCCAAAAAAACCCTTCTATATGGAGTCTTGGATATTAGAAACTCCCCATGTATAAGATATATTGAGAATTCAACATCTCTTCTATGAGGAAGACTAGTTAATTCCTCACAAAACACTTCAGTGAATTCCCTCACAATATTCATGTTTTTCAGGGAAAGTTGCTTCCTTATACTCTATCATCTGATCCAGATATACATTCTCATAGGGAATTAATATCCACGCTTGAGATGATGGTGTTATGGAAGATTCATCCTCTTCATTGTTCTTGTACAGAATCAGGGATCAACTCTCCATATGTATTGTGATTTCCCTCACACAGTAATTTTTGTTTTCTCTATATATGGAAAGAAAATCCATGTAATGAATTGCATAAAATTCTACAAGAGAGAGTATGGAAATTTTTCCAAGAAGTTCAATCTAAAAATTATGATATGGGAGGAGTTATATTCATGGGAATCAATGATTTCCCCATTTTCCATACTCACCCACATATTTACTTCCATGATTTATGGTGGTGTTGGGATTGTTCTACAAAACATTTGGTATATAAAATAATGTGTAGAACCAGAATCGAGAAGTATGTCCTCTATTATTCAATGAATTACTAGCATACTCACCACTACATCATTGTTGGGGTTCACTTCGACGATAATGACGGAAAAAGATCTCCCTTTCTGTCTGGGAGGATTATGGATCCTCTGAAAACCCTTGGCATAGGGAACTGGTTTGAATTGTTTCCCCGTTCTTTATAGTTGAAGCAATGAAAAATGCGATGAGAATTGAACATAGCAATTATTTCCTCTATCGCAAACACTAATTATTCTTTTCAGCATTTAATTTATAGGTTCCCTTAAATTCCACACCTAAATCATTTCCTCACCCCCTTCAAGCAATTGACATGACGCTTATTTCTCCACCATTGGAATGTAGGGTAATGGATTTTCTTAGTACCACTGGATTTATCCAATAGACTTAAAAAATTGAAGTCAACCTTACCCTTATTATCCCCATGATACCCCTATGATTCACTGATATCCATTTCGACATTGAGGGCACATCAGACAATTTTCTCAGAGCTCTCGAAGTCACAGATCGCTATTACTTTCGATAGGATTGGTTTTATCCCACCATCGAAGTTTTCTATCTTGTATTAGGGGGTAATGAAAAATACGATCTCAAATCGTGAAATCCTTTTGATGTTTTCCTCGTACACTCCAATGGATTTTTCGGAATTTATCATGAGGGAAATGAAGTCCCTTTCAATAATATGTTGGAGGGTGCGTGAAAAATATTAATTGAAAAACATTTTATGGAAATACTTTCATTCCAACTTCTCGATCTCTTCCTCATGATTTAGATTTTTGATTAATGTCCACCATTGATAATCTTCTCCTTCCAAATGATAAGTATCCAGAAGAACATCCTCTTGTTCAGGACATTGAAGTTTAGATAATAACTTTTCAACAGAGTTGATCCATTGTTTTGAAATTAAGGGATCAGATAATCCATTAAATGTAGGAGTTCATTGTCTCGTGATGCTCTCAATTGAAACTTGTTATTTCTTGGGGGGGGGGGGTTGGATGTTCCACTTGACCCATGTTCCTATTCAAAATAAGAGTTAACTGAGAGATTATCTTGACAAAGTTCATGATTCCTGCTTCCATCACATTAGGTTTCTCATTAGAATAGTCTTCACATTTATCTTGACATTGATTTTTAGCCAGATTCCTCATATTATTAGTCATTGGCCTGAATAAAATGAATGTTAGGGGTAACATATAAAGGGTAATCCAAAGAAAAAATGGGTGACTATATAATTACTTTAATTTCCTTAATTTGTGAATGTATAGGCTTAAATCTATGTTATCCATGTTATACTTCCTACCATATATTCATAAGGGTATTTTTTATTCATTTAATAATGGTTCATACTAAGCTTGTGAATATAACAAAGAATATCCTATGGGATTATTCCAACAAATAGTATAGAAAGTCTCATTGTCATGCACCAGTTTTCGTTTGAGTGTAGCTTACAGTGGTGTTTTTGTGTTTTACCCCTATATTCATTTATGTCAAAGCTTCCTCTACTGGCTCGTATCTCAATATGGATTTATTTTCCTGATAAACCACTTACTCGATAGTCACAAAAATTTCAGGATTTTTTATTATACATAGTCATTTATCTAAGGATTTCACTTTGGTTTTCTAATCCTTATCCCAAAAATAACTAAACCTATCCTTTGATACCAACTATAACAACACTAATCTTTATTTCACACATAAAAATAATTTATTACATAAAACCTTCACATGATTGAAAATTGAGGAACTAGAGGTATAGTGTCTTTGGGGATTAGTAAAATTACATCGCAACATAAAACATAAAACAAAACATCTTATTGAGAACTTCTTTTACATGACCACATTATTCATTCATACTTAGCATTTCATGGGATATCAAAAGGATATCCCTAATAAAAGGGTGAGATATAAAGCCCAGTAAGGGAGTAAAAAGGTATAATATGACGAAATTAATACATTTTAAGAAATAGGCATATCAATGGATAATAAGATAAACAAAAACATAAAGGGATGATCATTACATGTAAATGTGAAAATAACATTTAATATTATTTTAGCTTGTGCCAAGGCTCCTTGCATATAGAGTATGAGTAAAACCTCATTTCAATTGAATTATCCTGAGTAAACACTCATTTCACATTATGTATCATGATAATAATCTTTACCCAATGCATTGGATCTGTATCAGGGCGCACCCTTCCCAATCATCTTATTTCATGCATAAGTGTTCCACATGGATCAAATAAGACAGACTCATTAAATATCATATTCTATTTCATGATAACAGAATCCTAAATTATTACATGAAACTCTATAACCAATATGTATATGTTTATAAAGTTTAAATCATTTGATAAATAAATTGGAATGGTTTTCACTACACAATGACTTTGGTATGGAACATCGCAATGCAATTCTGGCAGCATAACGACGTGACAAAAGAATTCATAAAAATGGATGTTGAGAGATAATGGGGCGTCTCATCATATGTACACAAAATTGACTGTAAGGGAGTCAAATAGATACATTTACAAACATATGGAAGGGAATTTAGATTCATAAAACAAAATAATTTCTTGAATATAAATTAGAAGTTTGAAATTCCTTACCGAATTTCAGTATAGTAACATGAGTACATGGGAGGAATTAATGAGAGGGAGAAGGGGTATATCATCATTCATACATAAGGAGTGATGTATGGGGAATGTGTGAAATCATATCCAAACAATTGTAACTGAAAAAAATGGTATAAGAACATAATGAAATTTGGACAAACATGAGAATGTAGGAAATCCCTTACATGGATGTGTGATCCCAAAGGCTTGGTAGTGGCTTCATTGGAGATTGGGGTTCCATGGTATCATTCAAGATAGAATAGGGCAGATTTTGGTCAATATTTAAAGGCTTTGGGGGAAGAGGAAGTGGGATCTTGTGTGGATATATACATGAAAATATAGGTAATTAATTTTTATTTAGGTTTTGGACACCCCACATTAAAATAATCAAAAACACAAACCAAACCATGGTTTTTCCCATGATTATTTCCAAAGGGGATTGAAAAAAATTATTATATACGTAAAATTTCCTAGAATCTTAAAATATTAGGCTTTCTTAAGTGGAGTTGAGTCACACTATCAAGGAAATCAATTTAAAATGTTAAAATATTTATTATGTCTTGGAGGGTTCACTAAGACTTTCTAAATAAATAAAACAAATATAAAATCACATTATATTAATGGTACATCATATATTGTCCAAACATACCATTTATAGTATTTTATTACATCACTATTTGGTCATTATGATTCCATAAAAGAAATTATATAATTAAACAGTAATTAATTTTTACCCAAACATTCAGCTGTCTCAGAAAAATATGAAAAATTCACTGTTGGATAATTTTGATGTCCTGATTCCAAAAATAATATTAATTTTATATAAATAATTTTATAAATATGTGAATTTTTTTACTTTTAAAATGAAAACTAACAATTATCAAAAATTCACGGGTTTTAAAAAAAATAGATTTCAAACCAAAATAAAAATCACAATTGTATTCATAAAATTATTACTATAATTTATATTTAATAAAAAATAACTTAATATTAATATTTTATTAAAATTTTAATTAATAAAAAAATCCATAAATCATCAAAATATATTTCTTAATTGACCATAAACTCACAATAAAATTTGTGCTTTAAAAACTATTTACAAAGTAACAATAATAAAATAAAGAAATATTATTTATTCCATACAAAAATAATTTAAATAATCATAGTACTATGTCCTTGTTACATAACCCCTTATAACACTCGCATATGACCTAAGGGTAAGGTGTGACATGGTGACAAACTCTTGGTGTGGTTCGGATTACATCGCTTGGGTGGTAATCTCTATCAACTTCTATATCTCCCGTAGGTGGTTCTGTTTGAGCATAACGTGTTGAAGATAATATTCAGATTGGTCAAGAGAAACACCCAATGATGCCACCTCCTTTCTATGCTCCGAAAAATGGGCTTCGTATGCTGCAATTCGACAACATGAGGCCTTCAGTTTCTTTGTCTGAGTAAATTGGATTAGTTATAGCGCAATATTTATAATAATCAATTGATCGCTATTCAACATCTATATTGGAAATAGAAATAATTCATAGTAGCAATTTGAAATCCCAAAACATAAAACAAAGGAAGTGCATATGTTTTATATAACCAATTTACATAATAAGACATTATGTTAGATGAAGAGGAATTTCCATTGATAAAAATTTGGGTTGTTACAATCTTCACCCCTTATGAGATTTTCCCTCAAAATTTCCTTTTCCCAAAGTAAAATAGATGAGGGTAACTCGGCTTCATCACTTCCTCTGATTCCCATGTTTCATCTTCAAACTTGTGGATCAACCACTGCAACTTTATGAGGGAGGTTTTCGTATTTTGTAGACCTTTTTCCCTAAGATATAAGATCTTCACCGGCTTCTCTTCATAAGATAGTTCACTCACCATTAGTACCACCTCTCGATTGAGTACATGATTTGGGTCATGTATGTACTTCTTCAATAATGATTCATGAAATACATCATGTACTTAAGATAGGTTCGGTGGGAGTTCCTGTCCATAGTCCACTGCTCCAATGTGATCAAGGAACTAAAACGGGCTGATATACCTTGGACTATGACTTCCCTTCTTCCCAAATCTCATAACTCTCTTCCACGTTGGTATATGGTGGAATAAAATATCTCCTAAATCAAGCTCTAGGTCTCGTTGATGATAATCATCATAGCTCATTTGTTGACTATGAGCATCATTATTATGCCGCTAGATAATATTAACCATATCCACCATTTCTTCAACCATTTCTCGACCTAAAAGTTTTACTCCCCAACATCATCCCAACATGCCGGTGTTCTTCGCCTCTTCCCTTAAATGGCTTCATAAGGAGCCATTTGGAAGCTTGAGTAGAAATTGTTGTTGTAAGGGAAATCAACTAGAGGGATATGGTTATCCCATCCTCCATTGATGTCCATTGATCATTCTCTCAACATGTCCTCAAGTGTTTGGATAGTACGCTCATATTTTTCATCATTTTGAGGATGATAAGATGTACTGAAGTTTAGCTCAGTATCTAGAGTATGTTGATGACTCCTCCAAAACAATTAGGTGAATCTTGGATCTCGATCGAAAAAACTCGATAGTGGCACTCAATACATATTTACAACATCTTTGATGTATATCCATTCTAGTTAATCCATTGATAAATCCTCTTTAATTGCAATGATGTGGGTATTCTTTGTAATATGATCCACAATAACCCAGATAACATTGTTTCCTTTTGATATATTTGAATGTATAGTGACAAACTCCATGGTGATGTTCTCCCATTTCCATGCTGGAATCTACCTTTTAGTCTTCACTTGCTGACATACCAGGAACTTTGATGTATACTCAGTGATCTATTTTTTCATGTTATCTCACCAATAATTTTCTCAGAGATCTCAATACATCTCTGGGTTCCTTTGGTGAATGGTGAAATTCGAACTATGTGCATCATCCAGAAGTTGTCTCTTTAAATCTGGATTTTATAGAACACATAATCTTGCCCCAAATTTCAAAACTCTTTCATAATTAAAATGGAGCTCTGAGGATTTCCCTTAATTGTTAGTTTAAACATTCTTATTAATCCCCAAATCATCCTTTTGAGAATTTGTTATCCTTTCCAAAAAAACTATTTATCAATCATTTATGAAAGGATTGATGATGTTCCCTTATTTGTGATTCCCAGGTTCATATTCATCAAATATAAGAAGATAAGATCTGTTTCAATTCTCATCAATGATATATTTTTTTGGTCCTTTATACTTAGAGAATCTGCCACCATGTTCACTTTACATGGATGGTAATGGATTTAGTAGTCATAGTCTTTGATCAGCTCTAAACATCTTCTTTGGTGAATGTTCAAATATTTCTATGTGAATATATATTTGAGGCTTTTGGGATCTATATATATTTCACACTTCTATACAAACATGTAATGCCCCAAAAATTTTAATGCAATGATTTTTTTAGCCAACTCCAGATCATTCGTTGGATAGTTTTTCTTGTGAAATATCAATTTACTTGAATCATAGGCAATGATTTTTTCATTTTTCATCAACACACAGCCCATACCCTCAATTGATGAATCACTAAATACCAAAAAATGTTATCCTCTTGTTGTTAGTGTGAGCACGGGTGTAGTGATATGCCTCCTTTTTAACTCTTTGATGCTCTCTTCAAATTCATCACTCCAAGAAAACATTACTCCCATATGTGTTATCTTGTTATGGGTGTTGTACAATCATGAGAAATTCCTCACAAATCGGCGATAATATCCACCTAACCCCTAGAAGCTACAGATATCCATTACAGATGTTGGCCTCATCCATCCCTCCATAGCAGTTGTCTTCGAGGGATCTATTGATATCCCATTTCATATGATTATATGACCCAATAATGATACCTCCTTAAACCATTACTCACAATTGTTGTACTTTTCATCGATCTTCTCCTTTCGGATTTTCTCTAGAACAATTATTAAGTCCTATTCATGATCCTCATTGGGTTTGGAATATATTAAAATATCATCTATAAAGACTACAAAAAATGTATCGAGGTAATCCCAAAAGACTATACTCATCAATTCCATGATGATTTTTGATCATTATTGAGTCCAAAAGGAAATACTAAAAATTCATAGTGCTCGTATCTAGTACGAAAAGCAGTGTTGGGGAAATCCTCCTTCTTCACCCTTAATTGGTAATATCCCAACCACAAATCCATCTAAGAGAAGTATGGTTCTCCATGTATCTTATTGAAGAAGTCATAAATTCGTGGTAGAGGATACTTGTTCTTTGTCATGATTTTTTTGAGTTCACGATAATCAATGCAATGGTGCATTGACCCATCCTTCTTCATGAAAATGAGGACTTGTGCACCCCATGGTGAAGCTCTTGGGTATAAAAACCCTTTTTATAGAATCTCCTATAGTGGTTTCAAAATATCCTCAAGCCCCACAATAGACATTGTATATTTAGTCCTAGATATTGGAAACTCTCCTGATATATGATCGATTGAGAATTCAACATCTCTTCTAGGAGGAAGACCAATCAATTCCTCACGAAACACTTCAGCGAATTCTCTCACAATAGGAATGTATTCAATGATTGTTGCATCCTTAGAATAAATTGTACGAGTAAAATATACATGCTCATTGGGCAATAATATCCACGCTTGAGATGATGGTGCTAAAGATGATTCATACAGTTCCTTGAACATGTACAAAATCAGGGGTTGATTTTCCATATGTAGTGAGATTTCGCTCTCATAGAAATTTATCTTGGATCGATATAAAGAAAGACAATACATTCTAATAATTTCATCAAATTCTACCAGAGGGATTATGACAAGGTTTATCGGGATGTTAAATCCACAAATTATGATAGGGGAGGAGTTATATTCATGGGATGCAATGATTTACGAAATTTTAGTACACACCCACATCTTTACTTTTGGGGTTGGTGGTGGTGTTATGATTGTTCTACTAAACCTTCAGGATATAAAAGAATGTGTAAAACCAGAATCAAAATGTACGTTTTCTATCCAAGAGTGAATAACTACCATACCTATCACCACTTCATTGTTGGGGATCACTTTCATGATAGTGAAGGAAAAGATCTCCCTTACTTCCTTGGAGTTTTTTGGTTTCCTCTAAAGACCCTTGGCCTAGGAAACATGTTTTCTAAGTGACCTAGTTCGTTGTAGTTGAAGAAATGAACCACACGTTAAGCATCGAACAGATCGTTCCATTCCTTTTTCACAACCACAAGTTTTTCTTATTGGCCTTTAAGTTCCATGTTCCATTCTCTTTCACACATATATCATTTCCTTGTGCCCTTTAGAAAATTTCCATGGTGTTTATTTCCACACCTTTGGAAGGTGGGTGCTAGATTTTCATAGTACTGTTGGATTTATCCATCGGACTTCTATAATTGAAGTCCATCTTACACTTTATATCCCCTTGAAACCCCTGAGATTTTCCAATCACCAATTTGACTTTGAGGGAAAATTAGACAATTTTTTCATATCTCTTGATGTTGTGGATTGCCAGGGCATTCAGTAGGCTAGATTTTATTCCACCAAAGAAGAGGTCAACATTACATTCTAGGGTAAAAACAAAGTAGGAGGTATATCATACAGTCGTTGTGATGTTTTAATCATATGCTCTGATGGATTTGTTTTCTTTTATCTTGAGGGCAAGAATGTCCCTTTCCATATTAATTCAGAGGGTGCGTGGAAAATATTTATCGAAAAACATTTTATGGAAATCCTCTCATTCCAACACCTTAACTTCTTCCGCAAGATTCATGTTTTTGATCAATTTCCCCCATTGATAAGCTTCACCTCCCATATGATAAGAATCCATAAGAACCATCAATTGTTTGGAACATTGAAGGAAGGATAAATGGAGTTGATCCTTTGTTCAACAATTGAGGAATTGAATGATCCATTAAAAGTAGGAGGACTTTGTCTCAACATGCTATTGATTCCGAATTGGTCATTCTTGTGGGGGGGGGAGCGTGGATGTTCCTCTTGACCCATGTTACTATTCAAAACAAGAGTAAACCAAGAGAGTATCATGAAAAATTTCATGATTCCCACTCCCATCAGATTGGGCATCTCATTAGAATAGTCGTCACATTGGTCATTAAATTTGTTGTTAGCCCGAGTCCTCCTATTACCATCCATTGGATAGAATAAAAGGAATGTTTGTGATATCATATAAAGGGAAATCCAAAGACCAAAATAGGTGACATATAAATCAATTTTATTTCCCTAACTAATGAATAAATTGGATTCTATCAATGCTATCCATGTTCTACATCCTAACATATATTCTCTGGGGAATTTTTTTATTCCTGTAATGATGGTTCATACTAAGCTTGTGAAATTACCAAATCACTTCTACCGGGTGTGTCATAGCCAAGAGTATAGAAAGGCCTATTTTCATGCACTAGTTCCCATTCAAATCAATCTCAAGGAGATGATTTCGGGTTTTACCCCTATATACATCTGTGCAAGAGCCGCCTCTACCTACTTGTATCACGACATGGATGTATTTTTCGGATAAACCAATTACTCAGTACTCAACAAAATTTAGGGATTTTTTTATTATATATATTCCTATCCCTAAGGCTTTCACTTGGGTTTTCTAATACTTATCCCAAAAATAGCTAAACCTATCCTCTGATACAAACTATAACAACACTATTCTGTATTTCACACATAAAAATAATTTATTACATAAAATCCTCCCATGATACAAAATAGAGGATCAAGAGGTATAATGTCTTTGGGGATTATTATCATTACATTTCAACTTAAAACATAAAACAAAATATTTTTTTGAGAACTTATTTTACATGACCACATTATTTATTCGTACTTAGCTTTGCAAGGGATATCTTGAGGATATGAAAAAGAAAAGGGTGAGATATAATGCTCATTAAGGGAGTCAAATGGCATAACATGAAGAATAAAATACATGTTAGGTAATAGAAATATCAATGGAACATAAGTGAATCATGAACATAAAGGCATGATAATAACATGGAAATGTGGCAACAACATTTAACATGATTTTTGCATGAGCCAAGGGTCATGGAACATGGATAATGAGTAAACCCTAATTTCACTTGTATTATCATGATTAAACCCTAATTTCACTTGATTTATCATGATAATAATCTTTACCCAATGCATTGGAGCTCTATCTGGGCACACCCTTCTTAATTATTTCATTTCATGCATAAGTGTGCCACAAGGATCATATAACATTGATTCATTAAACATCATAATTTAGTCCACGATAATGGAATCTATAATTAAAACTTGAAACTCAATAATCAATATTTAAATGCTAATAAAGGTTAATTTATTGGATAAATAAATGGGAATGGTATTCACTACACAATGACTTGTGCATGGAACATCGCGGTGCAATTTCAATAGCATAACAATGTGACATAAGAATCCATAAAAATGGCTGATGAGAGAGAAAAGGGTGTCTCATAAAATGAACATGACTTTGAATATAAGGGAGTCAAATAGATACATGTCCCAACATATTTAATGGAATTTAGATTCATAATACAAAATGATTTCTTGAATGTAAATGAGAAGAGAGAAATTCCTTTCGGAATTTCAGCATAGTAATAAGTGTACATGGGAGGCATTTATGAGGGAGAAAGGGGTATATCATTATTAAAAAATAAAGAGGGAATTATGGGTGAGTTTAAATATTATACCCAAACATTTTTAATAGTTAAAAAAATGGTATAACAACCTAAGGAAGTTTGGAAAAAAATGAGAAAGGAATAAATACCTTAGTTGGAAGTGTGATCCAAATGACTTTGGAGTGGCATCTTTGGAGCTTGGGGTTCCATGGGAGAATTCTAGAGAGAGGAGGGAATAGGTCGGTCAAGAATCAAAGTCTTAGAGTGAAGAAAATTTTTGAGCTTGGGTGGGTATATATTGGAAAAGAGTGGGAATTCATTATTATTTAGGTTTTGGACACAACACATTAAACTAATCAAACCCCCAAACCAACCCATGGGGTTTTCCCCATAATTTTAGCCAAAAGGGAGTGGAAAAGATTATTATATAAGTAAAATGGCCTAACTTCTTAAAATATTAGGCATTCTTTTTTGGTGGTGAGTCACACTCTCAAGGAAATCATTTTAAAATTTTAAAATATATTATAAGTCTTAGAGGGTCAACTAAGGCTTTTTCAAATAAATCAATCAAATCTAAAATCACATTATTTAAATGGTAAAATATATACTAGCCGAACATACCATTTATATTATTTTATGACATCACTATTGGGTCATTATAGTTTCATAAAACATGTTATATTATTAAGCGATATTTAATTTTAACCTGAAATTTTTATTATCTATGAAAATTAAAAAAAATCACAATTGAATAATTTATAATTCATTTTTACAAAAATAATTTTCATTTTATCTAAATAATTTTCTCGAGAAATTATTTTTTAAATTTAAAATAAGAACTTAAATTTATCAAAACATCATGGGTTTTGACAAAAGTAGCTTTCAAACATTAATAAAAATCACAATTGTGTTCATAAAACTTATATGATAATTTATATTTAATAAAAAGTAACTTAAAAACAATATTTTATCAAATAAATATAATAATTCATCCAAATAGATTTCTTAATTGAAGATTTACTAAAAATACAATTTTTTATTTAAAAACAATTTACAAAGTAACATTAATAAAATGAATGTATATTATTTATTCCATTAAAAACAATTCCCATAATCATAGTTCTAGGGGTTTGATAGATAAACCCATATAACACCGACATATGACCTAAGGATGTGGTGTGGGATGGTGACAGACTGTTCGAGGGTTTAGATAACACCGGTCAGGTGGTAATCCCTATCAACTTCCATATCTCCCGTATGTGGTTCCATTCGAGCTAAACATGTTGAATCTCCGCTTGGGATTAGTCAAGAGGGATGCACAATGATGCCACCTCCTTTCTGAGCTCTAAAAAATGTGCTTTATAGGGAGCATTTCTACTAGATGAGGCCATCGGTAACTTTTTCTGAGTAAATAGTATTTGTTAAAGCCTTATATTTATACTAATCAATTCATCACTATTCAACAACCATTTTAGCAATGATAAAAATTCATAACAATATTTTGAAAACAAAAAACGTTAAAAAAAAGGAAGTTCATATGTTTTATATAACCATTTTATATAATAATTCATTCAGTTATATGAAGAGGAATTTTCATTGATAAATGTTTAGGTCGTTACAACCAAATATTAGCTTCACCATCAAAATGATAGACCATCGGTACCACATTATCTTGTTAGGAGCCCAAGAAAAAAGATAATATCATCTTAATGGAGTAAATCCATTTTTTCAGTGTTGATGGGATCAGAATGTATACTAAACATGGGTGGCCTTTGTCACATGATGGATTCAATGTAAAATTTCAGTTTCATAAAAGAATGATGACATTCCACATGATTCCAGTCATTATTATAAACATGAGAAAATTTTGAAATAATTTTCATGATGTTTTTAAGCACCCAATCCCATAAAATTTGGAATTTCATTTGGGAAATAATTACATTTCACATCACATTGATTTTTTGTACTTTTATTCCAATATTTCTAGCAACTAACTAAGAAAAATAATGTAAAAATATGGATCCTGAAAACGTTGCTAATAATAATATAAAAAAAATTGAACCTAGAAGGATAAAATTGTATATTATAAGTATATAATATCTTTTGATAACCTATGTTTCAATAATACTTATCTATATTTATAGAATTATTCATAGGGTTCTTACTAAAGTTCTCTAGCATTAATATCCAAAAATAAGCAGGCCATTATCTTCTACCAACTATAAATACCATATCCTTTGACACATATTATTTCATTATTTTAAGCATAATTAAACATCAAATAAAACCCAAAGATTCTAAATTATAGTGTCCTTGTATGATTAGTTACATAAATAATGAAAACATTGAAATAGAAAAAACATTATTATTTTAATCATACATATTGTTCTCTTAACATCCATTGAGCTCCTATATTTTCATAGGATAACCTGTGGAATACATGAACAAAAGGGATAAGCTAAACATCTGAATAAGGTATTGTGAATAGGAATAAAACTTTGAACATGGGTAAGAATGATTAAAATGATGAAATAAAAGGCATGAATGGTGATTAAAATTGGGGATTAATGTCATGCATAACATGGGAATATATAATCATTGAATTATAGTAATGTGGAAACAATATATAACATGACATAAACATGAGTCAAGGTTAAATGTAGTGAAAATATCACAAGGTGGGCAATGTACCATTAATTAATTAAGTTCACTCCCTATCCCAACATGATGTTTCAGGAGACTAAAAGTTACCTAATGCATTAGAGTTCTATTTAGGAACACCCATTATAACTTGTTCATGAATATGTGTGACCTCTGATGAATAAACATAAGGGTAATCCACAGACTGAAATTAGTATTGTAATCATATCATAAGGTATAAAAAATTAACATATCATAATTATGTTCATGAAATAATGGATAGGAACTGTAAATAGACATTCATAAGGGAATACAATCATAGATCCTGATAATTAGGGCCAAACTAATGTGAAAACATTTAAATGATGTTTTTATGAAACATTATAACTGATACATTTTAGTTTGGTTTTTTGAAAATTTTAAAAAAAATTGAATTACGAAATTAATTAATATTTAATATTAAATGTTTAATGAACTGATATATATTTATAATGTAAATGGGTTATTTTTGAATAATAATGGGGACATGAAATAGATTACAGAGTGAAATTGAAAATGGGTATGAAATTGGGAAATTTCCATTAATTGGGCTTCTATATTGGGAAGAGATGGGATGAAAAGTTTATAAAACATTTATTTCCACATAAAATAATGATGATCCGATATGGATACATGATTTTGGAACAAAAACACATATTTTTGAATATGTACATAAAAAATAATAATTAAATTAGGATAAAGAGAGATAAAGAGCAACTTGGAGGAAAAAATGGAGGTTTAGGTAGATTCCTGTATATAATGCTTGAAAGTGTTATGCACATGAGTATACTGTCCAAGGTAATAAAATTAAATCCATTAATTAATTAATTCATTAAATTTAATTCATTTATTTTAATTTTTTCATCTAACTTTATTCAGTTCATTTATTTCCATTTTGGTGACTTATAAGATACAATTTCATCATTTGGGAGTGTTCATTTCCTTGTTTTTTATGATTGGTTTAATTGTATAAATGTATGGAAAACCATGTTAAAATAGAATTGATGTATATAATTTGTGTCATATGTTATTAAAAAACATATATAAGGTTAATGGTTATATAATTCATTTTATTATTTTAAGTGTGGATGATTTGTTAGATAAAATGTTAAAAACACTCATTATTATTTTGGGGGTTCTTTGATCATTACAAATTAGTTTCATGTTATTATTTAATATTATTTTCATCTATTAGTTTATGAACATAAAAATTTCATATCATCTATTTTACAGTATTTTAAAACCATTGTTAGGGTTTTATAACCATTCTTTAATGATGTAATGGAAAATGAATATATTTCATCCATAAAGGTGGTGAATCAACATCTCATAGAAGATGTTTTCCATTGATAGAATGAAAGGGAGAGGAGAAGAGGATTTATGGTGAATTATTCCATTGAAATAATAAAATTTTAGTATATATAAGATAATTTAGTTTTTATCCCACAAGGATAAGGGTGGGTGAAGAGAGATTAAAAAAAGAAAAGAATGTTGAAATGAAATTAAAGTAATATGAATGAGGATTTGCCTCTAAATTACACCTCCTTGAGAATCTCCCTAGGGAAAAGGGTTTGGTATTCTATTGAGTCAATGGGTACCTAGATGTGTGGGGAGAGGTTTGGGATTGTATTGGGTATAAATTGGAAAATCTCCAAATCTTATATAGTGGTAGAAGAAGTGGTGGTAATGGGTGGTATTTATGGTGGAGGAGAGGGGGTGTTTTTTGAATATTTTCTTCATTAGTTTATAATTTGGCTCAAGATAAGAAATATACTTTATTATTTCAAATAAATATACTAACTAGTACATGTGAGTTCTATTTAATGGCCACTTACATCATCTACTACTCATTCATGACACACAAATTAATTTTTTTTACTTATACTGTAAATTATCGTAATTCGTTATTCATCATAAATTCATCTGTTTCAAAAAAAACACAAAAAACACCATAATTGTTTTGATGTGTATAATTATAAAATGAACTAAATTTTATTAAAATAATTTTATAAATAAAATACATTTAATTTTTAATTAAAATTAGAATTTATTTGAAAAATAAAAATATTAATATTATAAGTCTTTTGAAAACAATTTGGAAAATCAAATAAGGTATCAAAAAATTATCTAATTACGATAATAATAAAAAAATTTAATTAATGAATAAATTTTATCAAATTAAATTTTCTTTTAAATCATTTTATTAATTATGAAATTGTAATTAAATATTTATAACTTAACAAAATAAAAATAATTAATTTTTTATATTTTTACAACATTTATTTACAGAAACTATGATATAAGTATATCATATATTAATTAATAAGATTTTCAAATTTTATTTATACATTCATATATGAGTTTACTATTTTATTGTCCGAATTACTATTTGTAAGGGGCATATTACTATTACAAAGGATCATATACTATTCAATCAGTATAGGATCATTTATTTCTATAAATGACTCATATTTAATTCATTATTCATTTATAATGACTATATTTTGTTACCGATTTGTGTTAATATGATTTATACTTTGTGAAAAAATTATAATAAGAGAAATTTCATTGATTGGATTCTAGGCCATTACGTCTTATATGTGGAATTTGAATAGTGTAAACATAGATGCACATGCTGGAGATAGAGCTCACGTCTCCATTCAAAAGTGTAAGCGGGTACAGAAGGAAGTTGGGAGGGGACCATGGTACTCACATACATTGGTCGATGTGTTTTTGTTTTATTATCATTATATTCTATGATGATTGAAAAATAATTTTCCGATTTGAGATACACAATTTATCATTTCCTCATAAAAAATTTATAAATGAATAATAGTCACTCGATGAGGTCTATTTGTGGCATATGATCTCCATCAAGGTTGCTTCTACATTGCACCATCCTTAGGATTCTGTAAATCTAAAAAATATAGATGTCATAATGATCAATATCAAACTGAGCTCATGAAATCCATGGAGATATTTAAATGAGATCATTTCATTCATGATATAATATTTTTTAAAGAAATTAATTAAGATAATGATGGATATGTTTTCAAGCAATAATTATAGAAATTTAATCATGTTTGATCGGACATGCGGTAGAAAAAAGATCATTTTCTTATTTAGATTATGTAGTTATGGATGTTTTGAGATAAATTATTAATTAAATACATGAATTATTATGGTAAATTTATTTTTGTAATATAGTGATTTTCTTATATATCTTTTTTAGATGAGTTATTGAACATTGAAGAATAGTAGTACGCATTAGGAAATTTTTGTGGTGGAGTAAATTAGTTGAATTATGCCTATAAATAACAAAATATGTGAAAATTTTAAACTCTATGAATCTATATTATAGAGAGAGAGAGAGATAGAGAATGGATATCAAAAATAGTGTGTTAAATGATAACATTATTTGTGGGATGATTTCATTTATTATTCTACTAATTTTTTTTAATGATTTTGTAAAAGAATAAAGATTGATTCCATCAGCAATTTCTTGATAAATACACTCCAACACTGTTATGGGAAGAAGAAGTGTCATTCCACCAGAATATGAGCTTCATGATGAACATTTGACGCAAATTAATGTCACTAAAATAATAGCTTTATGATGTAAAATTTTAATGTGAAGAAGTGTGACTTCAAAGAGACTAATAGAGAGATTAAACTATTTCATTTTTTCATCAGAGATTGATATAAGTGAAGTGTTTTGGAAGTGTAAGAGTACTGTGAGGTTAAACAAATCATTGAATTTAGGTAAAATCAGATAGGTTATGAAGCTGGAATTTATGTATGATACTCTTGTGTGAATGTTCTAAGATATAAGAATTTTTTTCTCATGAAATGTATAATTACACCTCATGAAATGATAGTGATGGAATGTAGTTATTTGTATTAATATATATATATATAATATACTAAAGATAGTTGAAATACCTAAGATGTTATATGATAATTTTTCTTCATATAATGAGTTCATATAATTATTTTTATGTGTATAAGTGAATAGATAGTTAATGAAAAAGGAATATTAAGGCTATTCAAAATAAATTAATTGGTGATTGAATGTACTATAAGTAGTAAATTCAAAATTAAAATTTCAATTATATCTATATTAATACTATTCATATGTTTTGACATGAATATATTAATATGGTTGAGGAAAAGGAAAAAATGCAACATCTTATGAAACCTTCAATTGTTCCTTATGATATTATAATGAGATAAAGTGGAATTTAATTCTTCCACTCATTTTGAAGAGTAATGGAATAAATTTTATATGGTGTTTTTTATTACAATTAGTGGTATTTGGAGAATTTTTAGGGAAGTGAAAAGATTTAGAAACATCATTTTATAATAACTCGAAGATGCATATCATTTTTTTTCTTATCGTGGAAACTTGATGATTTTGTGATATTTTTGGTTGCGTTTATGTTGTGTCTATGGAATCTTGTTAGAATATAGTATAAATAACAAAAGTGGGATATAGGTAAAATAAATTTGAGATGATATTACAATATTGAAATTGGATGATACCTTCCCTCTATGGTTTCAGGTCGATACCTAACCAACAGAATTATAATTTTTGATTGACTATTAGTAGAGAATATGTGTATCCGATCATCCAAAACATAGTACGGACATAATAACACACATGTGGTTAAAACCATGTAAAATATTATGTGTTTTGATTTAGTTACATTCCTTATATTGTATAGTACTATTGAATTATATAATAGGGAAGATATATTCATCCTAACATGTGAATATGGTCAAATTTTAAAGCGGTTAAAAAAGGGAATTAATTTTAATCAAGAATACAATAGAATACATATTAACCCCCCCTAAATCTCTGAGTTCCTTCCCAATATTGTTAGTACTTCAACTGGAATCTAATAAAAAGGATCCATCATTGATTGGATCGACCTTATTTTACTAGTTGTTTGTATAAGACATATAAAAAAGACAATGTTGAAATTTGAAGATATATGGTACATTCCTTAGTTGAAATTTTGAATTCCTATATCTATTTGTGAAAATAGTGAGGTTTCTTAAAAACATGAAGAATAGTTAAATAAAATTATAAAAGATGTTGAGAAATATTTTTAAGAAAAAAAGGATATACTAGGAGATGAATGTAGTCAATGTGATTTCCTATAAATGGTATCTGTTAAATTATTTATGAATGATCATCTTAGTGATAAATATTCTTTCCATGGTTGAGAAATTTTTATTGATTCACTGATTTATTTTTCATCAAATGTCATTGATTATCTAAATAATTTTCAAATTAATGTATCCAATTATATATTTTAACTTACCATTAGAATATATGATGAAAAATAAAATCATGGAGATGAAATTGGGGTTTTAGAGAATCATTTAAAAAATGATTTTCTATGATTAAAACGTCCCTCAAAACTTTTTTATGAAATAGAATAAATTTTATTAGTTTTAAATTAATATCTCTACTAGGTTAAAAAATAATCTTAATGAATTTTTTTTGAGAAATTATTTTCTTGGAATGTTCCCACTATGATGATATCATCGCTTTCTGAATTCAATAAATCCATCATGAATTTCATAAAATATCAATTCGATGTAATTGAAAATGAATTAACATTAATGTTATATAAATATATATTCACCATGTTGATGAACATAAGGAACATTTTTTACACATTAAAATGAATGATTTATTATCATAAAATATTAATTAAAAATTTGTGTTTATGAGAAGGATGTGATTAAAAATGTTTTAAAGATAATATCTGTGCAATAGAAAAATGATATAGAATATAAATTAATGTTAAAGAAAATCATCTAGAAGTTAAATAAAATATAATTAAATAACTTTAAAATTCTCAACAAGAGGTTTATAAAATTCATGAATATCATATTTGGAAGATTAAAAGTAAATGGGAAGACAAATTAAAGTTGTTTAGAATGAAAAAAATTACATTAATATGAAGTGTCTTGAAATGGAATTAAAATTGAAATATATGAAGGATATACCATTATATACTTTAGAGGAAGAAGTTTAACATAAGGTAAAATCACATGAAGAAAGAATAACTATATATATATATATAATATCACGAGTTTGATGTAATGTACATAAATTTGGAGAACACAAAATTCAAAACATCATAAAATAAAAAATGAAAAATGATTTTATTCAATATTAATTGTAAGAGTCTGACGTTGTAAAATAACAATTCTAATAGCCTGAAGTGCAGTAGATTATGTTATGATTAATACAAAAAAATATTATTGAAATAAGTAATATTTGTCCTAGTTTTTTTACTAATTATATTTCCCTGGCCAGTACAGGATCCCAATAGAATTTAATTCAGACATGGGTGAATAAAAATGATAAAAATATATTGCATCATTAAATGTAGATTTTATAATGATTAGGAATTCTTCTTCCCCTAAAAAATAACAAATGGAAAATCTTATTACCAAAAAATAGAATGATGTCAAATCATGCTAAATTGTATCACTGAAGTAAAAAAACATGATTTACATTAAATAATTAGTGTCATTTCATGTTTAAGAATCAATCCATTAATTTTTAGAATAATGTAATAATTTATTGTAATTAAATTATTCCAGTGTTATGTGGATGAATATATATTTAGAATATAAACCTACATAGTTGAAAAAAATATACAGAAGAAGATGTATATATCTATCAAGAGATGATTTTGGAATACTGATGATTTTTATATTATTTTAATATAACTGGTAACAGTTATGTTGAGTGAAGGTATATTCCAACAATGCACTATATATATGATTCAGGGAATGAAATACCACAATAAGTGAATAAGTTACTAATAAAATAAAAAAATTATTTCTTATGGTAAAATAGAAGAAATAAGATAAGAAAAAAATAAAACAGGTTGCACACAAAAGTTTGAGAAATTGGGTTTCACACTAGAGAAAATTTTATTCTACTGTGGAAGAAGAGTCTAAATCATGGGTGTTTACAAATAATCCATAAACTCAAGTTTATGTAGAAAAACAAGCTAAATTAGAAAAAATTAATCAATCCTGAAATGAAATAAAATGGATTATTTGGTGTATGTCATTAAAGATAAGAAATATAAATTTCATAATATATTGTTTAAAAAGGATGGCACAAATATTATTAAAAATATTTTGGATGGGTAAAATTTGTGGAGAAACTTTCAAAAACTGAATGAAATAGATACCTATTAAAATAAAGATATCATAATTTAATGGGAAATAATCAATGAAATGTTATGACAAAATGAAATTGTTAATAAGGTGTCTACACAATTTAATTAGACTATGAATAAACCTAATGAATGTTAAGTTATATGACCAAAAATTTAGGAAATGAGTGAGATGCTAGGGCAGGAACACAATAATTAAAGATAAATATTCTCTTAGTCGATAAATCATATCTCATCTAACATTAATGATTAAGAGGTCATGATGTTCATGATTCCCTTAAATGGGATAATTTGGAAAGTCAAAAATTTGGAAATCCTGATGATTTTTCATATATCCAGAGCTAAATTGAATCTATTTTCTTGGTTCACAAATAAATCTAAACCCTACTGCTCTAACTCAAAATCATCTAAGAACCTCCTTATTCCCAAGAATATTTTATTTTTTTCCTATGTAGGGAATTATAAGAGGGGTGCATTTATTATGGAGGAGTCCAAATGAAATTAATATTGTGTAATATTATAAGAAATATTATATGATATCAATTGAAGATTATATTATTTCAATTGGTTTCATGTTTTCTCCTGAAAATATGTTAATTGATTTCAAAAGTGTGATCTGAGATCATTCTTGAAGAAATACAACCTTGAAAAAGAATATAGACGAATTTCATCACTATAAGTGTAGTCAAGTTGAGAAACTACTAGATTTGAATATCTCAAATGGTTTCAGCGGAATATTTAATTTTCTAGAAAGGGATACTTTTGATGATTTAAAATGTTAAAATTTTAAAACATGAAGCTTCTCATTAAATACATATGTTCGGTTATATTTTTGTGAATGTCAATTATGAATCAGAAGGATAGAAATTAATTACTCGATAGGAAAATTAAAATGGATCTAAAAAAGAAAAATAATATAATTTAGTTTCTATTATTTAATAATTTTATTGAGATGGATATAATAAATCTATTGAAAATCATTTTAACATCCATTGAAACAAGGTATTAGTGTTGACATCACAATCATAAAAAATTAATGTTCTCTTTTTAGTATAGATTGATCACTCTTCCATTCTAAAATATTTTATCCCACATAGATGTTATTTTTATTAACTGAAGATTGTATATTTTTAAATGTTATTTTATCCTTCACTTAAGAAGAATGATTTTAAAATCTCTCATATGATAACTCTTTTAAAAAGATGTGAATAAATTATGCGGGAGAAGATTAAAATTGAGAATATAATTTTTTTTGAGAAGAACAGTAAAATATTCCCAACCTATTGACCATAGAATTTATTATTAATTAATGGTTGAAGATCGTATTGAATACAATATTGTGTTGTGTATTTAAAAATTATGAACGAGGGGTTGATGAACCCAAATATATTGATGTAATTATATTTTATATTTTCAATGTGTTCTATTTGGGGAAAGTCAATCTGGTAGTGATTGGTGAATGGAGTTGGATACATTTATCAAAGAAACCCTACATGTGATTATCTCAGAGATGGAATTAATGTCCAATACTTGTGATAATGAAAATTTAAATACCAAACATTCTTCTTCAACCTACAAGAAAATTTAGAAGATATTTGTCAATAAGAATAATTTTTAAATTATTTAAGGTAGTTATTAATTAGAGATTCATAAATAAAAAGGTCATGATCATGGGAACCTACATTGAGAATTATTCCTGAGGCTATAATTCAATTCCAATCCTTATGGAATTCATTATAAAAATAAATATCCCTCTAGGTATGTAGAGGAATTAGGTCAATAAAACACATGTGGAGGATATAAATATATTATAGGAGAGAATGACCACTAATCTCATGCGTGTTTGGCGGTTATTATTCACATCGAGACCCAAATAGGATACAGAGCTCATGCCATGGGTTGGAAATGAATGTTGGTTCATGAGGTAGTAGGTAGCATTCCCATGTACACACATCTTGAATTTTAAGTGTTCATGGTTTATTATTAAGAGATTCTGATCCAAATAAAAAAGAAATTTGGTATTTGACTATATAGAACACTGTTTCACTATTTAAAAAGTTACATAAAGAGTTATATCTATCTGATAACATCAATGAAAGATTTATTATATTTATCAATGATTTCTTTAACAATGATCCATTGATGGGACTTTGTATATCTAAGAAAACTATTTTTGTGAGGATCCTGAAAAAACAAAGCTCATGAAAACCGTGAATAAAATATAATGATATCCATTAAATCTTGAGATACTATTCATGTTTTTTTGAAGCATTATAGTAGTTGATATGAGTTTAATATATTGTTATACCTAGAGAGTTGGGTTTCAATAAAACATTTTCAGTGAGAAGATTGTGTGCTGGTTTGTGTGAGGAAGTTATCGATGGTTTGATATAGAGTAGTGGAACATAATCCATGCATTGTGGAGTATGACTCATTTTTTGTTCATGGTGAATTTTAAAAGTCACATAAATAGAATTGACAAACTATATTTAATAATCATGGTACACATAGGGTGGATAAGGCTATAGAGTACGACTGTGGAGTTCCACCAACAAATATGACTACATGAACTCTGTTAAAATTGTACCAATCAATAAAATAGATAGTGATATATAAGATATGATATAATTTATTTAATAAGAATAGTATGCCTGTGAGGATTTCATTTATTTTTGGGATAAACATTTTTAATTCTTTCATGACCGTAGGAATATTGAATCCACTAACTAGGGCCTGAGAAATACAGTCTAACTTTGTAACAAGAAGAAACAATGTTATTCAATGAAGTGAATTTATTCTTGAATAAAAGTTTCATTATATCCATGTTATGTGAAGAATAATATTTTGACATACAATTTATACATGAAGACATTTGATTTGAACGATATTTGAAGAATGATGAAACTCATTCTATTTTATCATCTGGCGGGAAAGTAGTATGACACACTTGTGGGAATGTTTCGGTGTAGAAGATTTTTATGAATGATAATAATATCATTAACTCATGAAAAGGGAGTGAGTTAATGATTTTTTTTGTAAAAAATGTATTTTATCAATATATTGAATAGGGAGGGCATCCCTAAGATGTTATCTGATGACAACGCATAAAATAATTACTATATTTAATGGATTTTATGAGAATTCATGAAGAAATAATTTAAGATAAAAGTACATAAATTCCATTAAATCTAGATGCATTGATGATTAAAAGTGTTGTATATAATATTTTCATGAGAAATATTTGATGATAAATTTACTAAGAAGTATTGGGATGATCTAACTTCTATATATTTAGATATTTTATGAAGAATAAGTATTTTAGTTTGTTGATGATTAATTATTTACTCATTTTAATATAAAAGTGAGATAAATTGGATGTTATAACAAGTTGAAAATTTATAAATGAAATTCTATTTTTTGTGAATAAATGCTTTAATATGTAATATTTGTATAGAAAACACATGAACTAACATGGATGTTTTGGACCAATTCTAAAATATATCATATATGTTTTTATACACCATTATGAATCTTAACTATTGATTATATTATCATTGTATAGTAGTTGTTAATATTTGTATATATTAATGGGAATGATAAAGTTCAATTTACTTTGATGAAAGAAGTGATGTCCTCAACCAGTGGGATCATACCCTATAAAACCCATGCATCAATTATTTTGAGGCAGATGAAATCAGTAATATTTTACCATGACCAGGAAGAACACAAGATTCAACAAAAAAATCTTGATCAAACCCATTTATGGTTTATGTTTAAGCATATCAATATCATGCCCAAAACCATGTATTTTGAACCACCCAACAAAAGCACCATAATCACACACCTTACCCTTAAGAATAAATATGGTGTAATAAGGGGTCATGTTTCTAGATCCTAGTAATTTATATTTCCAAATTAATTTATTGATATAATAATTATTATATTTATCCCATTTTTATTATTTCAATTATCATTCTATTACGATTTGAACAAAATTATATTTCACTATGATGTAATAATAATTGTATTTTTGGGATGTATATAGTCCCAATTAAGACACTCATTTGATATAATTGTTAATTTTCAAAAGAAATGTTCTATTAAAAAATAATCTTATTAAATAATATTTAAAAATTAAAATATGAATTTAATGATTTCAAATGAATTTTTTTAGGGAATAAAAAGTTGTTAGTGTCATAAAAAATATATTATTTAGTAAATAAGTATTTAGTATTTAAAAGTAAAAAGTGTTTTATTGATAAAATTGTCTCATAAAACAAATATTATTTTTAAAATATTCAAATGTCTATATTCATAATTTTTGGAGACAATATTATTTTTTGGAATAAATTAAAAACAATAGAAACATATAGTCTGTATTATTGTATCAGAATATACATAAAGTGATGTAATAAATTATATATATTGAATACACTACCAAATATAGTTATACCCATTAAGACTATGTATTTTTGAAGTTAGTTGGAAAATTTATAAACCATTACCGAATCATACCAAACAATTATTATATTTTTTCAGTTTCAATTTTTTTAATGATCATGACTCACATCTGTATAACCAATGGAATTATATTAATATGTTTGATTGTTGGTAATTAAAAAATATTTAAAACCAATCATATTTTAAGGAAACCATGAACCAAAATAATGTAAAGTATTTTTATTTTGATTATATTGTCATATACAATCCAAAAGCAATTATTTGAAATTAATATGGAATTCCCCAATCATTAATAATAGATACCAACAATAACTCCAACTGACCTCCAATAAACGCCTATATAGAATTAATTTTATCTACATATACATATCTAAATTCCTTGAAATGTGTTCTCAAGCCACTAATAATATTCTATATTTCTTCTAGAACCACCATTCAAAGATAAAGGGATTCCCTCCTACCCTCTTTATTCAAAGATATTTTTTTGGGTTATGCTTATTGATTTCAAATTCCACATGTTGGAATTTATTTTTACACAGTCCATTACTATCCATATGATTCCAAAGTAATAATAGGCCACCTTTCACTCTCATTAAACCCTTTAATAAAAAATCATGTACACATGTTATGCGGCCAAAATTATCTCATGATTTTCTATGCAAACTATTTAATTTGTGTGTACCCATACCCATTTCTATTAATGGATAATCACATATATTTTCCAAATTTTTTTTTTTATTCTATGTATGTTTCTAAAAAACCTCTATTAGTGAATTAAATTTAATGAAATATATCCATATGTTGTTTGTTCTATGTGAACACAAACACATGCTTATATGATAAATGTGATTCGTGGGATCAAAATTAGATATCTATATAATGAATTAAAAAATATTTTTACCTCACATTATAAAATTCATAGTGCATGGTAGGTTATCATAGGAACAATATGTTGTTTTCTCTTCGTGGTTTTCATTTACTTGTGCTTATGATGTCATGTTTTAAGTTATTTCCACATTTAGATATTCCCTTGATATTATCATATTATATCTGAATTTGATGTTCATGTTTATGATTCACTGCCTTAAAATATCTCCCTAATATTTTTATTGACTCACATTTATTACATTCATAATGTTATGCTTTTATTTTCACTTTAGTGGGGTTAATATAATACACTTATCCCATGTTTGTCCTCAAGTTATCCATTGCCTTTTTAAAAGAGTGATAGAATTACAAGAGAAAGTTAAAGAGTTTTATGAAAAGTTTTTGTGTCACTATTTTATGTAATTTTTTAATATATCTAATTTCATTAATACATTGTATGTATCTATCTTTTGGGATTTTAATTTTTCATTTTAATATAATAAATCATCAATTTATGTTTATTTGAGGAATTAGTTTTCACAATTGGCATTAGTGGAATTGTCTAGTAATTTATGGGAAATAAGATTATAGAACCTTAGTGGAAGAAATAGTAATATGACTTCACAATGGAAAACATCACTAATTTATTTTGATGTATCAATTAATTGGGTTTCAAGAATCAAATTGTTTTCCTGGACACTACATGTGGACATAGCTCAAGAAACTTTATACCTACATGTAATAAACTCAAAAAGGCTCATTGGGTATTAACTCAATATTCACCTAGTATACAACAAAGAGACTATGTGCCCGATATAGTTTGAAACTCCCAAGTGATATTATTTGGTTAATTTAGAATCCCTTTTTACTATTTTAGTTAGAGAACCCAAATTCCATATAAAATATATATCCAGAAATAGATATTGTATAACATAGATTAAAACATATAAACTCATTGGTTAAGAAGTATATATCATTTATGAGTTATCCCATAATTCTTCATAGTTTCCCTTTAATTCTCTCATTAGATTAAATTTTAATCTATATTTTTCACATTATTTTTATTCAAAGGATGGATATAGTAGGAACCAAGTGAACAACTAATGTGATGGGAAATGTGATGATATTACCAACACAACCCAATTCAAACAAGAGTTATGAAATTTAAGATAATAAATAATAATTTAATTAATATCATGAAAAAAACAATATTTACTAGAAAACCAAGAACCACTAATGAATGCTAATGTATCAATTGATGCTTTTATGTGACAAAGGCCTATAACCATCAGTGGATATTCTAATACCTTAATTTCAGAATAAAGGATTCAATCTATTGAAATGATCTTCTTCCTCCTTCAAAGCTTCATGAAATAGTAAATTGTGCTAGATGTTTATCTAATGGAGGGAGAAGTTGAACAATTGGGGTTGTTAACCAGAAATATGAATCTTGATGTGGAGTCAAGTTGAATGAGTGGATGGAATTCTAGAAAATGTTTTTTTCATATAAATTTTCCATATAATATCTGATTAAAATTGTAATGGTAGTTTAATTTCATTTATAAAATGTATGAAGCACCCGTTAGGATGTATGAGGTGATCTCACCAAAATATGAGTGATATGCCTTGGGGGTTTTCATTGACCATGAAACTAAAATTAAACACTTATTTTGTGGTCTAATCTTAATAGATTAAGATATTTAGTGGATAGATGATTTGAAATATATGATGAAATTTAATAGTGTCCCCTCAATGATGAAATAAGGTTCAATAAATCTTATGGTTCTAGATATATGAGGTGTTGAATTGATTTCAATTCTGTCAAAGAGATGATAATTTTTTAAGGTGAAATGAAATTATAAATGTTTACGTGTCAAATATATTATAATAAGTGTAAAATAAATATCATGGAGGAGAAAATTAAGAGATATCTTTTTGGGAAGGATGGGAACAAAAATATAACATGTCAATAGGAGAAACTAACCAATTTGAGAGAAGGAAATAATTTTCTAGTATGCACTTAAATCTCTATCCAGTGTTTCAATTTTAAGGAATTATGAAACAATGAAAATAAATTCACTAATCCAAGAGTTTTCTCTGATAACCTGTCAAAATGACCTCCAATGATGATGGGTAAAGGTCACAATTATTTAATTACAGTTACAAAGTTGAATCCTAACAACAATGTGGTGGTTAGTGAACTAGTTATTCATTAAATTATAGTGAACAAACAATTTTACTGTGGTTCTAATTGTTTTCATATCAATACAAATTTTAATAACTCTATAAATATAATAAAAAACATGAATGTTCAACTTTCTGTAATAATGATAAATGGGATAAGTATTTCATCTCATGTACATAAAATATCACATATCAAAATTTTTCTTAGGAATTCCAAGTCAACCTTTTGATACTCCCTTAAGAGAAATTCAATTTTATTATTGATATGGGATTTTATTCCATTAATAGATTCACAATAAATTTTCATGAGATTGAAATTAGTTCCTCTATGTCAAATTTCCATCTTATTCAATACAAGTATAAAAGGGAGGATAAATCACCTTTGGAATAATCACATTAGGAATTGATATTATTTACATATGATAAATTGTATCTAGCTAATATTATTGGGACTATGGAAAATATCAACATTGATGGAATTCCTATTACAAGGGAATACCCTAATGTGTTTCTTGAAGAACTTTCACGTATTCCTTCCATTCAATAAGTTGATTAATCAATTGATCACATATATAGAGTTTTCCCAAGAACCGTGAATCCATATAGAATGGAAAATAATGAACTTTTATTGCATAAGAATATACTATAGGGGTAGAATGATAAGGAGTTTATACAACAATGTTATTCACCATGAGGTGTTCTGGTCTATTTCATAAAGAAGAATGACGGGCCATTGCACCTTTGTATTGATAATCATAAGAACAATAAGATCATGATAAAGAAAATGATTACTATATCATGGATTAATGTTTTTTTTCAATCAATTAATTGGATCCCACCACTTCTCTATGGGGGACATTAAATCATGATTTTGTCACATAAAGGTGATATAATAGGATATTGCCATGATTTTTTTTGTTTGCAGTAAGTGAAAAAAAAATCATAGTAAATTATTTTGGACTCTGTAACAACCCAAGATTTTATGAGAATTATTATTTTTAATTTTATTGATGTCATGTGTTGTACGCTACACCAAGATTATATTACACTACAGAAAACCCTGACTTGGCTTGCATTACACGCAATCACGACCTTCCTCAATAGTGTGTGTTGTACGAAATACCTGGTTTCACTAAAAAACGATATTTGGTTATAATATTATTTTAAACTATCTATTAAAAATATTATTAACTACATTTTTAATTTTATAACATTATTATTCATCTTAAACATTTTCTAGAACATGGTATGACAACAAAATAATTTTTTCGGGTAAAATAATTATTTAAAAAAAAGTAGTTTTGCCGCCTTTTGATGGCGCACCCACTTTAAATATAGTTTTGAAATGTATATAAGTTTAATTTGAAAAAATAAAATTTTTATTTGGAATCAAGATATAAAATTTTACTTTGGGAAATTTTTCATATTATTCTGATAACTTTCATATTTTAACTAATAGTAAAAACACCCTATATTTAATTAAAAAAAACATTTTTCATTGCAAAAATTTATATGGTTAAATTTTAATATTGAATGTTTTTAAAGTATAAATAGAATATATTTTTACTATTTGATATAATTTATGTCATTACCATTAATTCTACAATGAATTCATAGGTAAAAATATTTTCATCTTTGACAATGTTTTAACTTTTAAAACATGTTTTCATAACAACAGAATAATTTTAAATTAACTACTACAACTTCTGTGTTTTGAATTTTGAAAAATGGATTCTATATTTTAATTCTATGGATCCAAATTGTGTTAATAAGTTACTTTTATTTTTTTGATAATATGAATAGTAACTATAGTAATTTTTATTTACTGCAGTTAATGGTAAATCGGGAAATTAAGGGTAAAAATAAGATTATAAACTTACCTAACACCTACCAAAATTCTATTGGATGACTGAAAGACGACCCATATCACCTAAGGGTAGTAATATATTCATTTTATGGACTTTTGACCCGGAAAATAATTTAATTATTATTAAAACCAATGAAAGTGACAACATGTCACTCTTTTAAATATTATAAGTATAATAATTTTAAATTATTGATAAACTTCATGAAACTTCGAACATGAATAATATATATAAATATAATAAAATTATCTAAATTATGTGAATTTATTTAGAATTTTTAGGGATTAAATAATTATCATTAAAGGCGACACAATAGTGATGTTGAAATTATTTTATTGATTGAAATATGAAATAAATGGTATTAAAAATATAAAAATAAATATTATATGAACTATTTAATATGCTCCACTAATATTATAGATACATATGACATGTTATAAATATATTAAATAATTTATTTCAAACATATATTTTGTGTGGATTTTATTTAAATTCAAATAAATGAAGAGTTTCAAAATTGACACTATTGTTATTTTATAAAAATATCATAATATAAAATTGTTTAAAAATCACAAAAATATTTAAAAATTATAAATTAAAATTTATATGGTCTAAAATTTCATAAATTGTACAATTATGGACAATTCAAAACCCCTAAGTAATTATTTATAACAATTTAAAATTTAGAATTATATTGCCACAAATAAAATTAAATAGATTAAATAATGATAAATCAAGTTGATAAGGTTTACAATGAATTCCCAAATTGTCTAAATTTTATTAGTTGATAATATTACGACCCTTTATCATCTAATATTTGAATATTAGTCAATTTTAGAGGTTTTGAATTTTTTTTGGATTTATTATAAATTAATATTTTGGAGGATTCCAAAGGTGCCCCTCTCCTCCCTTATAAAAGGGAACCTCCTCCCTCTTGTCTTCACAATACATTGAGCCTTAATGATCAGCCAAAACTTTCCCATTTCTCTTATCCACTTCTCTAGAAACATTATGTAGGTTCGGGTCTTCTCAAAAGTCCATCTCTAGTTCCTTAAGAGGAAGCATAAAAGAGGTTCGTCGAAGAAGAGGTAATCTCATCTACCAATTATTTCAAGTTTCTTTTTTCTTCAACAACATATTCTTTAGTTGTTTAATTATAAAGTATAAGCATCAGTATCACTAATATACTGATATGTTATTATAAAAATGAAACAACCCCAGTTCAGATTTTATCCATCTTACGGAAAACGAAATCACCGCGCGTGTGTACGTACAGAATACCGTCTCCACGCCATGGTGTAATCAGTTTTTCCACCACCACCTTACATGGATGGGAATAATGGTGTAAAGAATAACTATAAATGGTTATTATAACATCATACAGATTTTGAGATATTATATAATCAACTTTAATTCTATTCAATAATTATGGGAATGATATCCTCGCTCATGCGTACGTATAAACTACCATCTCCACGAATGCGATGAGATTCATTTTCCATGATTAATCATTCAAGTACGATTATGAATTATATATAATAAAAAATCATGAAATATATTACATAATAATGATATTGTATTTATGTATATATATTTTCCATTTACTTAATTCCATTCAATTCAATAATGAAACAAAAACAACATTCATGTGTACGTACGACCTACCGTCTCCATGAACGATGTATTTCATTCCATTTATCGATCTATCATATATATTTATATGATGATTATATATTACATATAAATATTGTTTTACATTCTGGAATTATGTAAATCAGGATATAAGTAATAATATCAAGAACAAGAAATCGAAACACGTACGATAAATGATGTGATTTTACCCATAACGCTGTTGTAACATGGAATTTACAAAAGAACTGGTAATATAAAGTCATAAGTGAACAATATATGATATAATAACAATGAATATGATTATATAATAAGTCAATGACATTATTTAAATCATTATACATAAGAATCATATCAGACATAAGGTAAGGGATAACTTTTCTATTCTCGTTTTTATCCGAGATTGTTTATTCGTAAGTATTTACTGTTTTTATATTTATCATCCACACCCCTATTTTATAAAAATGGTTTCATGCATGTTTAATGTCCTTTTTACCCATTTTTTACTTTTACTACATTGTATTTAAGTAATCTTTCTTTTGTTTACCATACGAGGTACTTTTGGACTTTTCTGGAAAAAGTACGTGAAGAATGTTTTTTTAACTTATACAGCATGAACTGATTTTTATGGTTCCATGAAGCCTTAATTCCATGATGAATCCTCCACAATATTTCAGGATTATATTAAACAAAATCATTTTCTTTTAAAATTGCATTTCATTTTGTGAAAGGAAAATGATTTTGATGAAGAAAGGATATTTTCCGCAAGAATTCATTTCAAGTGTTTTGTCAAAAGTATTTTCCGTATAAGATGAAATTATTTAGTATGATTATGTTTCAAGTATAATGTCTCTCTGATTTACATGGTTTCACTTTTTTTATGATGAAATAATATTCATTTGTTTTATATGGATTATGTTATGAGGGGATGATGTTTATGAATCCCATTTTTTCTTTAGGTTATGATGAATGATTTATGTTTATGTTGTGGCACACGTACGAATGATTTTATTATGAGATGGGTGGGACCTATATCTCCCTCTAATGCATTAGATAATGATTTACATCTCATGAGATTGAAATGGATGGAACGAAAAGTTAATCTAGTTCAGTGATACATGACTGGAATGAGGAGTGAACTCGATTCAGTGAGGGACTTTGTCCACTAAGAAGGTCTTGGTAGGAATGCCTTGGATAATATGGAAATCATATCATGTGCTTAATGGTTTTCCACAATTACATGTTTTATTCCCATGCTATTTTATCATTATTTATGTTCCATTATGATCAATGCCTTATTTAATTCCATGTTTTATGTCATTTCTCAAGATTTTGATGTGTAGACATTATGTTCATGTTTTTAAGTTCAAATGTATATGGTTTGTTTTATTTTCTCTATGATTACCCTTAATGAGCATTTGAGCTCACCCTTTAAATGTTTTCTTTTCCCTAGGATATAAATAATGGTTTTAGGAATGAAATCAAAAGGGGAAGATCTTTTTAGGAGATGTTGAAGATCTTTCACCATGGTTAGAAGATTATATTCTGAGTTTCCAAAGACACTAAACTATTACGATCCTTGAGTGTTGGATTTTGTTATATATGAAGTATTCCGCAAAAGTAATGTAATGTCCATGCACGTCAAGTGTGGGTCTCTATAGTTGGTATCAGAGGAAAATATTAGTCAACCTTTGGAAACTAAGATGCGATAACTTTAGTGATATCCCTATAGATATTTCTAAGTTATGTCTAGAGATGTCCCTAAGGTTAAGTATATGAATAGGTTATAGTCCTAGAATTACAGTAATGATACTAGAATTAAACCTAAGATGTATGATATTGATGGTACCCCCCCTTTATTATGTTTTTTTTCTATAGCATGATTTTTGCCTCTCATACTATTCTTTTGGGGTTTTAGATGATGGATGGAACCCGAAGGAACTGTATTGATAAATGTAATGGACAATGCAATGATTTTACTTATGAACAAACCAATGTTATGGGAGATGGAGTGAAATATATTATTGCTATACTTACACAAGATATGAATCATTCTGGACTTCCAAATGATCAGATAAGGGAACAATAATATATTGAGTCATTCATAAGGCAATGTCCACCTTCATTCAGTGGGTCTTCTAATCCACTTATTTTTGAACAATGGATCAGTACCATTGAAAAGATATTTTCTATACTTCACTATTCAGAACATGAAAAAGTCATTTTGGATGTTTACCATTTAGATGGTGAAGCAGACCAGTGGAGGACTCTAATTAAGAATACAAGGCCCCAAGATGAAATTGAATCAATGGAATGTGATGAGTTCAAGAACTTGTTTTTCAATAAGTACTTACCACGTATTCTTCGAACAATGATGAAAACGGATTTCATTGCGCTTAAGAAAAAGGATGATGAATATGTTGGTATATACGAAGCGAATTTTACAAGGCTTGAAAGGTATGCATCTGGCTATATCATCCAACATGAAAGTATTGAATATTTTTTATTTAGTGGCTTAAATCCAAGTCTTCAAAGGTCATTAGCTATAAGAGACTTCAGTAGCTATGAGTAAATTCTACATTGAGCTATCAAGGTAAAAATGGATGTTGGTGGTACATATCCATCTCATAGTTTTGACAAAAAAAATGAAAGACGAAGTTCAAGGAAAAATCTCAGAACATTGGTGAAAAGAAGAAGAATGTTTCTTTATGCTCAAAGTGTGGAATGAAGCATGGTGGAGATTGTATAAAAGGTACTAGAAAATGTTTTAAGTGAGGAAAAGAAGGTCATCAAGATGTTGAGTGTATAAGTAATGGGAAAAAGGTATCTAATGATGTGAATAGATAAAAGAATACAGAGAATGCTCCACCAACACTCCAATTCTTCATGTGTAAGGAAATGGGGAATGATGCTAATAAATGACCTAATCCAAGGGTTAATGATGATCGACATGAGAAACCTCTTAGGGAAAAATACAAATGGAAGTCACATGCAATAACTATTTGTGATGTTGAGTATGAAAATGATGTTATGGAATGATTAATTATTTATGTAATGGGATTTCAAAATAGTATCATGGAATCTCATTTATGGTATCATGGAATTTTGGAATATATATGTATTGGTTTTCAATAATTATATGATACCGGTAACCATGAAAAGTAATTGAAATATTTTTAGAAAGAATATGATATACACATAATGAAGGGATAAAGAGAAAATTAAATGAGCCCATGACTAATGTCACGGTTTGAGTATATATAAATTTTGGGATTTTGGTATGTGGAAAGAGTTAACTTTTGACAGCATTCATGTTTTCACTAAGGTTCAATGGGTATTCATTTTTCCAGATAATACATGATTAAGGTATTGACATGTTTGGAATGTGACCAACCAGATATATCGTATGATATATGTGGGATAAATGATGGTATTCAAATGCTTGGTAGATGACATTTCTAGAAATTGTTTTCATGATACTATGAGCTTGGTCAGAAGAATTTTGGATAAGCTTAAAGATTTGAATGGATTATGTTGGACGTAAGTTAGTATTGTTTAAGGCTAGAACATTTTTTTGATATTATTGCAATAATGTTATAATAATGTAGTTTTATAAAAAGGGACAACCTGCGGGATGGGCGACACCCCGTCGCGTCGAACAAGGCTGTGGGAATCGAATCCACAACTGAAGTGTGATAGGCCTATATCACCTACCACTGGCCTACAGGAAGTCCCTGGTTAGTTGAAAGTAGTTTTATTTTATTAATCGGTATGATAGATGAAGTATAAGTCCATTTTAGGAACCATATATGATTACTCTCACCATAGATGGACTTATATATATAGAGTTTTCTAACCTTATGTTTTAGACAGATGGAATGACCTATCATTCTATTGCATGATCTGCTAACACTTCACGGAAGACAAATTCAACTTCATTTCATTAAGAGATGAAGTGGAAATTGTTAAAGGCACAAACAATGGTGAGATTGTACCAAAATTAAGTAAGTATTTCTTCTAATTCAAATTCATCAACATTAGGGACTTGATCATGAAAACCAAAAAGTTTGTCATAGTGTCTTCATATCCAATGAATTAGATGGTACCTTAGATCATAAAAAATTTATGGCTTTGTGATTGATGGCTTTTTTATGTCCATGTTCTCTACCACTCTCCATCAGAACATGATGGTTAGGTTTTTTTTCCACATCCATATTTTCACCTATGTTCTCCTATGTGGAAACCTAGTGATGAGTTAATTTGGGTAACTGATATATTTCATACTTCAATTTTTGAAATGAAGTTTTAGTATTACTTTTTATGATTTGGGTTTCTATGAAAGAAACTTTCATGTAGTAAACCATTTATAACCCCGAAGAATTTCGAGGGAAAAAATCATTTTAAGGGGGGTAGAATGTAACAACCCGAAATTTTATGAGAATTAATATTTTAAATTTCATTGATGTATTGTGTTGTACCCTACACCAAGATTATCTTTCACTACATGCAACCCTGACTTGGCTTGCATTACACGCAATCGAGACCTTCCTCGATAGTGTGTTTTGTAAGCAATACCGGGTTTCACTAAAAACGGATATATGGTTATAATATTAATATAAACTAGCCTTTATGGATAGTATTAACTAAATTTTGAATTTGATAACATTACTATTCAACTTACACATTTTCTAGAACATGGTATGAGAACAAAATATTTTTTTTGGGTAAAATAAGTATTTTTCGAAATATGCAGTTTTGCCGCCTTTAGATGGTGCACCAACTTTAAATCTAGTTTCTGAAATGTTTATAAGTTAAATTTGAAAAAATAAAATTCTTATTTGGAATTAAGATATAAAAATTTACTTTGGAAATTTTTTTCATATTATTATGATAAGTTTCATATTTTAATGAATAGTAAAAACACGCAATATTTTAATTAAAAACAACTTTTTTCATCGCAATAATTTTTATTGTTAAATTATAACAGTTAATGGTTTTAAAGTATAAATAGAAAATATTTTTACCATTTTATATAATTTATGTCATTACCATTAATTTTACATTGAATTCTTAGGTAAAAACATTTCCATATTTGGCAATGTGTTAACTTCTAAAATCCGTTTTCTAAACAACGAGATTAATTTTAAATTAATTACTGAAACTTCTGTGTTTTGAATTTGGAAAAATGGATTCCTTATTTGAATTCATTAGGTCCAAATTATTTTAATTGTTTACTTTTATTTTTTTTGATATTATGAAAAGTAACTACGGTAATTTTTATTTACTGCAGTTAAAGGTAAATCAGGTAATTACCGATAAAAATAAGATTATAAAGTTACCTCACACCTACCCAAATTCTATTGGATGACTAAAAGTAGACCTATATCACCTATGAGTCAGACTAGATTCATTTTATGGACTTTTTACAAAGAAGATAATTTAATTATTTTTAAAACCAAAGAAAGTGACAACATGTCACTCTCTTAAATCTTATAAGTATAATAATTTTAATTTAGTGATAAATTTCATGAAACATCAAACATGAATAGTGTAAAGAAATATAATAACAGTATATACATCATGTGAATTTATTTATAAGTTTTAGGTATTAAATAATTATCATTAAAGGTGATACAATAGTGATGTTGAAATTATTTTATTTATTGAAATATCAAATAAATGGTTTTAAAAAGATTAAAATAAATATTATATGAACTATTTAATATGGTCATAGAATTTTATAGATAAATATGACATGTTATGAATATATTAAATATTTTATTTTGAACATATCTTCTGTGTGGAATTTATTTAAATTCAAATAAATGAATAGTTCAAAATTGACACTATTTTTTATTTTATAAAAATAGCATAGTATAAAATTGTTTAAAAATCACCAAAATATTTAAAAATTATACATTAAAATTTATATGGTCGATAATGTCATAAATTATCCAATTATGGACAATTAACAACACATAAGTAATTATTTATATCAATTTAAAATTTAGAATCTTATTACCACAAATAAAATTAAATAGATTAAATAAGGATAAATCAAGTTGATAAGGATTAAAATAAATTTCCAACAAGTCTATATTTTATTGGTTGATGAGATTAAAATATTATATCATCTAATATTATAATATGATTCATTTTTTGAGGTTTTTAAGTGAGTTTTGATTTAATATAAATTAATATATTGGGGGTTTCCAAAGGTGCCCATCTTCTCCTTTATAAAATGGATCCTCCTCCCTATCCACTTTACAATAAATTGAGCATTCAAGATCGGCCAACCCCAGACCATTTCACTTATCCAATTCCCTAGAAACATTCTGGAGGTTTTGGTCTTCTCATAATACCAACTCTTGTTTCATAAGAGGAAGCATAAACGAGGTTCGTCGAAGAAGAAGCAATCTCTTCTACCAATTTTTTCAAATTTATTTCTTCTTAAACTTCATCATCATCAGTTGTTTTATTATAAAGTAATAACATAAGTATCACTAATATACTGATATGTCATTATAAAAATTAAACAACCCCATTTCACCTTCTATCCATCCTACAGAAAATGAAATCACTGCGCTTGCGTACGTACGAAATACCGTCTCCACGCTGTGGTGTAATCAGTTTTTCCACCACCACCTTAATTGGATGGGTATAATGGTGTAAAGAATAATTGTACATGGTTATGATAACATCATAATGATTTTGAGATATTATATCATCCACTCCAATTATATTCAATAATTATGGGAACGATATTGTCGCTCGTACGTACGTACGGACTACCGTCTCCATGAAAGCGATGAGATTAATTTTCCATGATTAACCATTCAAGTATGATTATAAATTATATATAATAAACAATCAAGAAATATATTACATAATAATGATACTGTATTTATGTATATATATGTTTCATTTACTTAATTACCTTCAATTCAATAAGGAAACGAAAACATCGTTCATGCGTACGTACATCCTACCGTCTCCATGAATGGTGTATTTCATTCCATTTCTCGATTTATCATATATATATTTATATTATGAATATATATTATATATAATTAATGTTTTAAATTCTGGAATTAAGTAAATAAGGATATATGTAATAATATCAAGAACAAAAAATCGAAACACGTACGATAAATGAAATGATTTTAACCAAAACGCTGTTTTAACATTGAATTTACAAAAGAACGGGTAATATAAAGTCATAAGTGAACCATATATGATATCATAACAATGAATATGATTCTTTAATAAGTCAATGACATTATTGAAATAATTATACAGGAGGTTCAGATACATATGAAGCATATCATACATAAGGTAGTGGATAACTTTTCCAATCTCGTTTTTATCTGATATTGTTTATTCGTAAGTATTTACTGGGGTTATGTTTATCATCCAAGTCCCTATTTTCTAAAAATGCTTTCATTTATGTTTAAAGTCCTTTTTACCCATTTTTTTTAATTTTACTACAGGTCTGTATGGAATCTTTATTTTGTTTACCATACGAGGTACTTTTTAATTTTTCCGACAAAAGTAAAAAAATAATGTTTTTTTATCTTATATGACATGAACAGATTTTTACGGTTTTATAAAGCCTTATTTTCATGAATATTCCTACACAATATTTCATGATTATTTTTAACCAAATCATTTTATTTTAAAATTTCTTGGCATTTTGTGAAATGAAAATGATTTTGAAGAAGAAAGTATATTTTCCTCAAGAATTCATTTCAAGTGTTTTGTCAAAACTATTTTCCATCTATGATGAAATTATTTCATATGATTATGTTTCAAATATAATGTCTCTATGATTTTTATTGTTTCACTTTTTATATTATGAAATGATATCCATTTGTTTTATAGGGATTATGTTATGATGGGAGGATGTTTATGAAACCCATTTTATTCTTTGGGTTATGATGAATGATTTATGTTTATGTTGTGGAACAGGTAATAATGATTTCATTATGATATGGGTGGGACCTATATCTACCTCCAATGCATTGAGTAAAGATTTATATATCATGAGATAGACATGGTTGGAACGACAAGTTAATCCGGTTCAGTGATACAGGACTGGAACGATGAGTGAACTAAATTCAGTAAGTGACTTTGTCCACTAAGATGGTCTTGGCAGCAATGCCTTGGCTACTATGAAAATCATATCATGTGCTTAATGGTATTCCACAATTACATGTTTTATTACCATGTTATTTTATCATGATTTATGCGCTATTATGATCTATGCATTATGTACTTCTATGTTTTATGTCATTGCTCAATATTTTTATGTTTAAACATTATGTTCATATTTTTAAGTTCAAATGCATATGGTTTTCTTATTTTCTCCATGCTTACCCTTACTAAGCATTTGAGCTCACACTTTATATGTTTTCTTTTCCCTATGATATAAAGAAAGGTTTTAGGTGTGAAAACAAAAGGGGAAGATCTTTATGGGAGATGTTGAAGATCATTCACCATGATTAGAAGATTATGTTCCGAGTTTCCAAAGACACTAAACTATTATGATCCTTGAGGGTTGGTTTTTGTTATGTATTAAGTATTCTGAAAAGGTAATGTAATTTCCATGTACATCAAGTGTGGGTCTCTACAGTTGGTATCAGAGGAAAGGTTTAGTCAACCTTTGGAAACTAGGATGTGTGAACATTTGTGAGATCCCTAGAGATATTTCTAAGGTGTGTCTAGGGATGTCTCTAAGGATAAGTATAAGTATAGGTTATAGTCCTAGAATTATGGAAATGATATTAGAATTAATCCTAAGATGTTAGATATTGAAGTAAATCCACCTTTATTATGTTTTTTTCCCTAGCATGATTTTTGCTTCAAAAACTATTCTTTTTTGGTTTTAGACGATGGCTGGAACCCGAAGGAACTGTATTGATCAATGTAATGGAAAATGAAATTATTGTACTTCTGAAAAAACCAATGTTATGGGATATGGAGTGGAAAATCTTATTGCTATACTTACACAAGATATGAATCATTCTAGACTTCCAAATGAGCAAAGAAGGGAACAATATTCTATTGAGTCCTTCATGAGGAAAATTCCACCATCTTTCAGTGGGGCTTCTAATCCACTTGTTTCTGAACAAAGGATCAGTACCATTGAAAAGATATTACCCATACTTTGCTATTCAGAACATTAAAAACACATTCTCACTGTTTACCATTTAGAAGGTGAAGCAGACCAGTGGTGGAATCATCTTAAAAATACATGGCCCCAAGATGAAATTGAATCAATGGAATGGGACGAGTTCAAAATATTGTTTTTCAATAAGTACTCCCATCGTATTCTTCAAAAAAAGAAGTAAAAGGATTTCCATGATCTTAAGCAAAAGGATGATGAATTTGTTGGTATATACACAACGAATTTTACAAGGCTTGAATGGTATGCATCTGGTTATATCATCAAACCTGCAAGTAAAGTTGATCGATTCATCAGTGGATTAAAACAAAGTCTTCTAAGAGAATTATCAATAAGACACTTCAGTAGCTATGTAGAAATTGTGTGTTGTGCTATCAAGGTAGAAATGGAAGTTGTTTTTACATATCCATCTCAAGGTTTTGACAAAAAATGAAAGATGGAGTTCAAGGAAAAATCTCATAACAATGGTGAAAAGCAGATAAATATTTCTTTATTCTCAATGTGTGGAATGAAGCATGGTGGAGATTGTCTAAAAGGTACTAGAAAATGTTTTAAGTGTTGAAAAAAAGGTCATTGAGAAGTTGACTGTTGAAGTAATGGGAAAAAGGTAGCTAATGATGTGAATAGAGAAAAGACTATAGAGAAAGCTCCACCAACAGTTCAATGCTTCAAATGAAAGGAAATGGGGAATTATGCTAATTAATTCCCTAATCCAAGGGTTAATGATGGTCGACATGAGAAACCTCTTAAGGAAAAATACAATGTTATGTAACATGCGATCAGTATTTGTGATGTTGAGTATGACAATGTTGTTATGGAATGATTAAGTGTTTATGTAATGTTATTTAAAAATAGTATTAGGGAATCTCATTTATGGAATCATTGAATTTTGTAATATCTATGTATTGGTTTTCAATAATTATATGATACTGGTAACCATGAAATGTGATTGAAATTTTTTTAGAATGATGATGATATGCGCATAATGAAGGGATAAAGAGAAAATGAAATGAGCACATGAAAGATATCATGGTTTGAGTATGTATAAATTTTGGGATTTTGGTATGTGGAAAGAGTTAACTTTTGACAGCATTCATGTTTTCACTAAGGTTCAATGGGTATTCATTTTTCAAGAGAATACCAAATTTAGGAATTCACATGTTTGGAATGTGACCAACAATATATATCGTATGATATATGGGGGATAAATGATGGTATTCACATGCTCGGTAGATGACATTTCTAGCAATTATTTTCTTTATAATATGAGCTTTGACAGAAGTATTTAGGATAAGTTTAAATATTGGAATTGATTATGTTGGACATAAGTTATTTTTATTTTAGGCTTGAACTTTTTTTCGAAATTATTGTAGAAATTTTATAATAATGTAGTTTTAGAAAAAGGGACAACCGACAGGACGGGTGACAACCTGTCGCATCGGACAAGGCTGCGGGAATCGAACCCACAACTAAAGTGTGATAGGCCTTTATCGCTTACCACTGGCCTAAATGAAGTCCCTTGTTAGTAGAAACTAGTTTTATTTTATTAAGTGGTATGATATATGATGTATAAGTCCATTTTAGGAACCATATACAATTAATCTGACTATAGATGGACTTATGTATATATCTTTTTCTAGCCTTATGTTTGAGACAGATGGAACGACCTATCATTCAATGGCATGATCTACTAACACTTCACGGAATACAAATTCAACTTCATTTCATTAAGAGATGAAGTGGAAATTGTTCAAGTCACGAACAATGGTGAGATTGTACCAAAATAAAGTAAGTATTTCTTCAAATTCAAATTCATCAACTTTAGGGAAATGATTTTGAAAACCAAAAATGGTGTCCTAGTGTCTTCATATCCGATGAATCAGATGGTACCTTAGATCATAAAAAAATTATGGCTTTGTGATTGATGGATTTTTTCATGGCCTTGTTCTCTACCACTCTCCATCAGAACATGATTGTTAGGTTTCTCTTCCATATCCATATTTACACATATGTTCTCCTTTGTGGAAACCTAGAGATGAGTTAAATTGGGTAATTATATGTTTCATACTTCACTTTTTAAAATAATGTTTTAGTATTCCTTTTTACGATGTGGGTTTCTATGAAAGATACTTTCAAGTAGTAAACCATTTATAACCCCGACGAATTTCATTGGAGAAATTCATTTTAAGGGGGTAGAATATTACAACCCTAGATTTTATGAGAATTATTCATTTTAATTTCATTGATGTCTTGTGTTGTATGATTCACCAAGATTATCTTCCACTACAGGAAACCTTGACTTGGCTTGAATTACACGAAATCACGACCTTCCTTGATTGCGTGTGTTGTACGCAATATCAGGTTTCACTAAACAACGATATATGGTTATAATATTATTATAAACATGTTTTTATTAATAGTATTTACTACATTTTTAATTTTATGACATTATTATTCATCTTACACATTTTCTAGAACATGGTATGAAAACAAAATAATTTTTTCGGGTAAAATAAGTATTTTTAAGTAAAATACAGTTTTGTCACCTTTTGATAGCGCACCCACTTTAAATCTAGTTTTTGAAATGTTAATAAGTTCAATTTGAGAAAAATATAATTCCTCTTTAGAATCAGGATATAAAAATTTACATTGGACAAATTTTTCATATTATGTTGATTACTTTAATATTTAAATGAATAGTAAAAACACGCTATATTTTAACATAAAACAACTTTTTTGATCGCAATAATTTATATAGTTAAATTATAATATTGAATGATTTTAAAGTATAAATAGAGTATATTTTTACCATTTAATATAATTTATGTCATTACCACTAGTTTTACATTGAATTCATAGGAAAAAACATATCCATCTTTGGCAATGTTTTAACTTTAGAAACCCGTTTTCTTAACAAATAGGTAAATTTTAAATAAATTACTGCAACTTCTGTGTTTTGAATTTTGAAAAATGGATTCCATATTTGAATTCAGTGGGTCCAAATTATGTTAATAGGTTACTTTTATTTTTTTATATTCTGAATAGTAAATACAGTAAGTTTTATTTTCTGCAGTTAAAGGTAAATTGGGTAATTAAGGGTAAAAATAAGATTATAAAATGACCTAACACCTGAAAAATTTCTACTGGATGACTAAAATTATACCCATATTACCTAAGGGTTGGAATAGATTTATTTTATGTACATTTTCCCATGAAAATATTTTAATTATTATTAAAACCAAAGAAAGTGACAACATGTCACTCTCTTAAATCTTATAAGTATAATAATTTTAATTTAGTGATAAACTTCATGAAACATATAACATGAATAGTATCCCGAAAAAAAAATTATCTATATGATGTGAATTTATTTAAAATTTTTAGGGATGAAATAATTAACATTAAATCTGACACAATAGTGATGTTGAAATTATTTTATTGATTGAAATATAAAATAAATGGTTTTAAAAATAATAAAATAAATATTATATGAACTATTTAATATGCTCCATTAATTTTCTAGATAAATATGACATGTCATTAATATATTAAATATATTAGTTCGAACATATATTTTGTGTGGATTTTATTTAAATTCAAATAAATGAATAGTGCCAAAATTGACACTATTGTTATTTTATAAAAATAACATAATATAAAATTGATTAAAAATCAAAAAAATATTTAAAAATTATAAATTAAAAATTATATGGTCTAAAATGTAATATATTATCCAATAATGGAAAATTAACAACACATAAGTAATTATTTATAACAATTTAAAATTTACAATCTTATTACCAAAAATAAAATTAAATATATTAAATAAGGATAAATCAAGTTGATAACGTTTAAAATAAATTTTCAACACATTTAAATTTTATTGGTTGATGAGATTACAAACCTATATCATCTAATCTTCGAATATGAGTCATTTTGGAGGTGTTTATTTGGGTTGTTATTTATTATTAATTAATATTTTTGAGGTTTCCAAAGGTGCCCCTCTCCTCCCTTATAAAAGGGAACCTCCTCCCTCTCCTCTTCACAATACATTGAGCCTTAATGCTCAGATAAACTCTGACCATTTCTCTTCTCCACTTCCCTAGAAACATTCTGTAGGTTCTGGTCTTCTCAAAAGGCCAACTCTGGTTCTTTAAGTGGATGCATAAAGGAGGTTCGTCGAAGAAGAGGTAATCTCTTCTACCGATTCTTTCAAATTTCTTTCTTCTTCAACTTATTATTCTTTAGTTATATAATTATAAATAAATAACATAAGTATCACTAATATACTTATATGTTATTATAAATATGAAACTAGCCCATTTCTGCTTCTATCCATCCTACAGAAAATGAAATCACCGCGCACGTGTACGCACAGAATACCGTCTCCACGCCGTTGTGTAATCAGTTTTTCTACCACCACCTTACATTGATGGGTATAACGGTGTAAAGAATAACTATAAATGGTTATTATAACATCATAATGATTTTTAGATATTATATCATCCAGTCCAATTCTATTCAATAATTATGGGAACGATATCATCGCTCGTGCGTACGTACGGACTACCTTCTCCACAAACATGATGAGATTCATTTTCCACGATTATCCATTCAAGTATGATTATAAAGTATATATAATAAATAATCAAGAAATATATTACATTATAATGATACTGTATTTAAGTACATATTTGTTTCATTTACTTAATTCTGTTCAATTCAATAAGGAAACGAAATTAGCGTTCATGCGTATGTATGACCTACCGTCTCAATGAACGGTGTATTTAATTCCATTTATCGATCTGTCATATATATTTATATGCTGAATATATATTATATATAAATAATTTTTATATTCTTGAATTAGTTAAATCAAGATATAAGTATTAATATCAAGAACAAAAAATCAGAACACGTATGATAAATGAAATGATTTTGCCCAAAACACTTCTTTAACATTGGATTTACAAAATAACGGGTAATATAAAGTCATAAGAGAACCATATATGATATCATAAAAATTAATATTATTCTATAATAATCCAATATTATTATTTAAATCATTATATAGGAGGTTCAGATACATACAATTCATATTGTAGATAAGGTAAGGGATAACTTTTCCAATCTCGTTTTTATTCGAGATTGTTTATTCGTAAGTATTTACAGGGGCTATATTTATAATCCATGTAACTGTTTTCCAAAAATGGTTTCATGTACGTTTAAAATCCTTTTACCCATTTTTTGACTTTTACTACGTGGTATGTAAGGAATCTTTCTTTTTTTTACCATATGAGGTACTTTTTGACTTTTCTGGCAAAAGTACAAGAAGAATGTTTTTTAACTTATACGGCATGAACGGATTTTTACGGTATCATAAAGCCTTATTTCATGAAGATTCCTCCACAATATTTCATTATTATTTTCTAAAAAATCCCTTTATTTTAAAATTTCTGGGCATTTTGTGAAAAAAAATGATTTTGAAGAAGAATGTATATTTTCCTCAAGAATTCATTTCAAGTGTTTTGTCAAAACTATTTTCCATCTAAGATGAAATTATTTAGTATGATTATGTTTCAAGTATAATGTCTCTATTATTTACATGGTTTCACTTTTTATTATGATGAAATTATATCCATTTGTTTTATATGGATTATGTAATGATGGGATGATGTTTATGAAATTCATTTTATTCTTTGGGTTATGATGAATGATTTATGTATATAATGTGGAACACCTAAGAATGATTTCATTATGAGATGGGTGGGACCTATATCTCCATCCAATGAATTGGGTAAAGATTTATATCTCATGAGATAGTCATGGCTAGAATGGCAAGTTAATTCGGTTCAGTGATACAGGGCTGGAATGAGGAGTGAACTCGATTCAGTAAGGAACTTTGTCCACTATGATGGTGTTGGAAGAAATTCCTTGGATACTATGGAAATCATATCATGTGATTAATGGTTTTCCATAATTACATGTTTTATTCCCATGCTATTTTATCATGATTGATGTTCCATTATGATCTATGCCTTATGTACTTCCATGTTTTATGTCATTGCTCAAGATTTTGATGTTTAAATATTATGTTCATGTTTTTATGTTCAAATGTATATGGTTTGTTTTATTTTCTCCATGCTTACACTTACTGAGAATTTGAGTTCACCCTTTATATTTTTTCTTTTCCATAGGATATAATGAATGGTTTTAGGAAAGAAAAGAAAAGGGGAAGAACATTATGGGAGATGTTGAAGATATTTCACCATGATTAGGAGATTATGTTTCGAGTTTCCAAAGACACTAAACTATTACTATCCATGAGTGTTGGTTTTTGTTATGAATTAAGTATTACGAAAAAGTAATGTAATGTACATGTATGCCAAGTGTGGGTCTCTACAGACTCCATAATAATCTTTATATATTCAGAGACTTATTTAATATTATTTTAGGGATTACCTAGATTTTTTGTATCATTTATATATGGTATTCTTATATACTCTAAAATAAATGAGGACCATGGGGAATATTTTATTGTATTAATAAAGACATTATTAAAGGAAACTTATATGAAATGTTTTGTAAATGTGTTTTTTGGTTGGCTCAACTAATATTCATGGGTTATTTTATCACCAAAAAATTGATTTGATTGGATCCTTAAAAATAGACGAAATTCATAGATAGCCCAAACAAACATCTACAATGAAGATACATAGTTTCATTGGATTTTATGGGTACTATCAGGTATTTATGACAAAATTCCCACGATTTTTAGTCCCACAAACAAATCATATTCTAAAGTTAATGAAGTTTTTATGGATAAATGAATTCTAAGAGAGATTTAACGATTTAAAAATGTTTTTAACACTACACCTGTGCTCAAATTACCCACCAGTGGGGAATGATTTTTGATATAAAGGGATGCATCCAAAATGGAATCGATTGTGTAATCAGGAAAATGAATTACAATAGCCTATGCATTATGCCAATTAATTATCAATGAGAAGAACTACCAAATACATGATCTAGAAATTTTTATGTTATTTTTGGGATGGTTATTTTGAAACGTTATATCTATGGGTATATGTGTAACATATATATATATATATATCATAAAATTATTAGGTTTGCATTCACAGATAAATAATGAAACAATGAAGGGGGATAAAATATAATATTGATTATTATTGATCAACTGACTATATTTTCTAGAAACTAAATAAAGTGCAAGTTGATCTAAGAAGAAAGGATCATGAAATTATATCTATAATCAGGTTTGAATGGGATATAATCTTCATGAATATTACAATATTGGTTTTGGGAATCATAAAATAGACATCATCCTACCATTTAAAATAAATTTTAAGCCATTCATTCATGGGAGGATCATGGAATCCCAAAAGTAATATTAGGATCAATACTGAATAATAATGAATATTTCAATGTTACAATTTTCTAAAGACGTATTTATAATTATTGGAAAATATATATATTTTCCTCTAAAAGTAAGAACTTGTGAGGGAAAATTTGGATGATTCACGTATCCCATCAATATCTATTCATCCAAAATGAATTATGATGTATAGAGATATAGAGAAAAAATTGCCGTTGGAAAACATGAAACAGGGGATTGTAGAATTTGTATCTCAATGAATGGTATTACAACAAGTCGAGTAAGAATGAAAAAATTCTAAGGGTATGATTCAAAAATTTTATTTACCATTTTATAAATGGGAAAACATAACCATATATTTTATCTTATAACTCCCCATAACATATAATGGAATTAATGATTTCCAGGTGGTAGTTGATCACCTTATAAATTCACCATATTTAATTTCTATAAAGGTAGAATTGTGTCTTGACCAACTATTTTGGATATACCAAATGTAAATGGTAAGAATACAATGAGTATCACTCTACATTCTATCTAATAGATATTTTTATTTACCTTGAGGTTCTATAGAATCATCATCATGCTTTTGATACATAGTTGAGTTCTATTATTACTTTTCACCTACAAATAGATGGCCAGTCATAGAGAACTGACCAGACACTAGAGAATATATTTAGAAAATTTTTAGTATATTTACAATGATATTTGTATTAACATATTCCACTATTAGACTTCTTATATAACAATATATTCCATTCTATATTGAAATATAGCGTGAAAAAGATTGTTCATGGTCTTTCAGACTATAACTTTTTTAGATGATGTTAGAGAGAATAATATTATGGGACTAAATCTTATCTAAAAGATGATTGAGAGGGTTAAAATAATTCAACAACACATAAAACCTACACAAATCTTGAAGGAAGTATATCGAGGCAATTATTTGTAATACCTACAGTTTAAGTTCATTGATAATGAATTTCTTCTTATAAAAACACTGAATATATTCATGAAGTTTTGGAAGAAGGAAAAAGCGTAATCCAAGATACAATGTCCCATTTTAAATCCATTATCACACCAAATATTTGTTCTATTGACTAGTTCTTTTACCTAACCAATCCGAAGTGCATGATGTGTTATATTAACCCCTCCAAAAGAACTATGTTATATACACCTAACTTGTATATAATACAGAAGTGGGACCCTTGGATAATGATCAATTATATAATGATCAGTCATTGAAGATCTCTAATCTTGTAAAAAAGTTATACAAAAAAGATAGCTCATTTAGTTAAAGTGTTATGGAGGAACCATATGTTTTTATATGGAACATGAGAAATTGAATTGGTGATACCAAATAAGTATAATTATCTATTTTTGTGTATGTAATGAATATTTTAAGATGAAAAATCTAAAGGCGGGAATAATGTAAGGACTCAATTTTTATAAATTAAATTACATTTTAAATGAATAAATTCCTTATTATATAATATAATAACAGAAAACCGAAGAACTAATTTTTCTATTTTGCAACAATTATAAAATATATCATGTCAAATATAAAAGTCCATTTTGATTCTAAAAAATTTATAAAATATCCATTATATGGTTACCATTGAGATTAGAATATATTAAGGGTCATGATAATGTCTTTTTGACCTATATGGAATAAGTGAAAACATCGACCAATAGGATCGTAACCTATGAAGCTCATTTGTCAAAGTTCATAAGGGAAAAGACATCACTAGGATTTACCCTTGACCAAAACGAGGTCAAGATTCAACAAATGAAAATAGACCAAAATTATTAATAGGAGAAGTTCAAGATTATCTACATAAAAACCTATACCATGCTCATTGAAGCTCCCCATGAAATCAACATCATTCCACACCTTTACCATAGGGAATACACTCACGTAATAATGGGTTATGTAGCTTGATTATAATAACATGAATTTAGAGATTTTTTTTCATAAAAAAATATTATATTGATCACTTTTTTTATTATTATTTTAATTATTATATAATGAGTTTAATAGAAATATGATTTTGAGGTAATGAAATAAAAATGGTTTTTTGGGAAATAATTAGTTCTAATTAAGACAAATATTTGATAAATTAAATATTTTTTAAATAAATTATATTTTAATAAAATTTTATTATTAAATAATATTTATAAAACATAATATTTTTGAATAAATTCACATTTAATTTTTTAAAGGATGATAAAATTGTTAGTGTCTTAAAGATGAGTATTTTTCAATAAATAATTATTTTCATTTAAATGTAAACACTATCAGATTTACAAAATTATTTTTATAAAATATATATTATTTTTAAAATTATCTTGTTCAAATTAGCCAATTCTACTTTTTTAATTAAATTCTATGATATTCATATTTTTTGAAAAAATTAAATACGATATAAATATACATTTTATATTATGAAATCATAATATCCAAAAAGTTATTTAATAAATTCTAAAATTGAAAACCCTTACCAAATATAATTGTTCCCTTTCAATTAATATGTTTTTGGTGTTATTTGTCTTTTTTGATTAACCATTAATGAATCCTCAAAAACAAATATTATGAATTAATGTTTTAAAATCAATTCATTATGAACATGATTAACGTCCACATCACTAATTGTTTTATGTTAATATTTTTGGTCTTTTTTCTTTATAAAATATTGAAAAAATACACTTTTAAATAAAGCATTCATAAAAATAATTGAATGGTTTGTGGTATTTATTATTTTATCATATATTATACAAAACTTATGTCAAGAAATTAATAAATAATTGCACTCTCTCTTACAACAAATACCCACCAAAACTCTCACTCATCAACACTCATAACACATCAAAAAGATATTCAAATATCTCTTTCCCTACAAATCCCTCCTAATGTGTTCCCAATATCATTATAATGTCCTCCCATGATTTTAAATGTTCCCTACTAATGTAAGGGGATTATCTATTCTCTTATTTATTTATGTACATTATTTTATTGACTCCTTTTAATTTAAAATTGTTCATGTAGGAATATTTTTTTACACATCCAATAAATATCTATTAAATGAAACTATAATGAGATTATACCTTTCACTCTCATTAAAACCTTAAATAATTTTATATGTAAACATTTTATTCTATTGAAATTATCACATCATTTTTAATGAAAAATGACTTTTTTGTGTATAAAAATCACAATTTTCACTGAAGGGTACTCACCTAGATGATACTATCATTAATACATTGTGTAATTCCATATATGAATCCAACACTCTTCAATAATTTCAATTAAAGTGATAAAATATATTCTTATGATGTATTCTCTATTTGTCACACAAATGCTTGTACATAACATGATTATAATGGGTGTGGAGACCTATATTTCCAATCAAAGTATTGCGTAATTTTTAATCTCAACTGATACCATTTATGGCGCATGATCATTTATCTAAACCAAAAATGTTATGATTTCATGGTGGTTATCCAAGTTTGATTCTGATTTCAAGTTTTATCTTGTTTCCAAATTCATATTATTCTTTGATATTTTATGCATATATCATGTTTGATGTTCATGTTTATGATTACCATCCTTTTTATGTCACCTTTATATAATTACTGAATCATATGTATTACGTCAATAATTTTATGCATCTATTATTACGTTACAGATATTAATTCAATCACTTTTCACATATATTCCATCACGCTACCTAGTTCTTTTTGAGAAGGGCGATTGAATATTAAGATCAGGTTTAAGAGTTTTGAATAATTTCATAGTATACCAATTTTAAGTAATTATGTAATGTATCTAATTTACCAAGGAAACTAAAATGATCGATGTTATAGTATTTTACTATATGAGTCAATATGTAATAAATAAAGAAATTATATGTGTTAAATACATGGGTTTAAAAAAGAGATATAATTTAGTCTTTTAGAAGAGTACTTTGACAACATGAAAACATTATTGGTTACATTTTGTGGTAGTAGAATATTTTTTTTGGATGAGGGGACGTGTTAAATCATCTTATCATAATTTCTTGAAGTGGAAGCTCTTTTGTGTGGAAGGTTGATATTTGTGTGATCTTTCTCATTGTGTTAATGATTTTTAGGACTTTTGTGATGGAAGTATAAAGAACACGGGTCGATTATAGTTTAACAAAACATTGATGGAATGCTCGTATAATTTGGGAAGTGGTTGATACAGTCCAAAACTGTCTTCAGGATGATACAAGAGAAACCCACTTATTGTTTTTATTGTTTTTAGAGTGGAATTTGTGTCTTGATTTACACAAATAGGGCATCGATTGTCACCATCAACGGGGGAACAAAATAAAATATATTATGTGTTTTGATTCATTTAATTTATGTATTGTATATAGTATGATTGTGTTTCAAATAGGGATTATCCAATAATCTAAATCGTTGAAGAGGTTTAGAAATAAAATGTGTTAAACAACGAATGAAAAGAAATCAATAAAACATGTGTACACTGATTCACCCTCAGTGTACACACATGATTCTCTATATTTTTCAAAACCATTTCTTCTATATTTTTTAAATCACAATAAATAAATAATTAGCCCAAGAGTAATTTTTGAGATAAAAATTTATAATAATATTTTTATAAATATGGTATATTCTTATGGGCTAGAGAGTTGTTCGAACCAATATACATGTATCCAATGATACTTAAACAAATAAATACAATAATTACATCATAATTATAGTAATAATATTAATAAACTATAATCAATGATTAAATTCAGGATCATAATTAATAGAAATTCAAATACATAGTAAAATAATAACCAATTAGTACATGTACATAGAAATAAACACATAATAATAATTTAGTAAAATTAATTAGAGCATGTTTATAATTTTAAAAAAGCCCAAACATGTTCATAATATAATAATTATATTCCTGAATATAATGGGGTAAAAATAAAAAAGTTAAAAAATTTGGATATATAAATATGTGATAAAATACATATGAACCATTCATAATTATGAAATAATAAACACTATAATTTAGCCTTACATTATGAAAATTTCATAATATGAAAATTTAAATTATTTATTATTTTTCTCAAAAAGAGCCCCTTCATATTATTCTATTATATTAAATTCTAGTAATATATATATATATATATGGTATTCAAGGATATATAAACATTTTTGATTTGGTTAATTTAATGATAATATTTTCCCAAATCTAAATAAACCATAGTAAATATTATTCTATATTTGATCACATCAATTATGAAAACATATTTTGATTTGTTTTAAAATATTTATCAAAAACCTAGTTAATCTAAACATTTTGAATTACATATTATGAATAACTAATAATATTAAATACTAACACCATTATATTTTACCATATTTTTTGATGTATAAAAGAATAATAATTACCATTATAATTCACATACAAACCATTTAAATCTGAATTATAAGTCACTCCATGTAAGTTGAAAACGCGTCTCAATATTAGTATTTATTAGCATGGGTATATATTTTAAAATTATTTAAATAAAATATTATTAATTAATTATATATTTATTATTAATTAATTAATTAAGTAATTATGTTTTACAATTAGTTAATTCTAAAATATTATAAATTAAACAATATTATGAAATTTTTTTATATTATTTCTAAAGATTTAATAACTTCTTAAATTAAAGAATATTTAAAATATCAAAAAATAAAATTTCCATGGTATATTGTACACTAAATAAAATTTATTTCATAATATACAAATCACGATTTCTGTAACATAAACCCCGTAGGTGTTATAAATCATAATTACTTCTTGATAATTAGGCTCAGAATCACCCTTTGATGATTTTCTTATCAATGCTTACGATATCCTAATGCTATCCATTATCTATGTGTAGTTTTTATCATTATCTATTTTAATGACTCAATATCCCATATTTTTTTTCAATTAGGTTATACAATAAGAATTAATATTTATAACTCCAAATTGTTCTCTATTATATTTACAGGAAACAATGTTGTTTCCATATACCATATCATATATCAGATTCTCTAACATATAGAAAACCATAAGAAATATATTAGTCGACTCAATTCAATATCCTATCTCATTCAAGATGATCCTATCATCGTACATGATATCAAAAAATAAAATTTAATATATAGTTCAATTTCTATATCATTTTAAATGATATAATGTATTAATTGATTATGATATACATATTTCATCTTTTTTCAAGATTCTTTCCTGAATAAAAAATCATAGTGTATCTCTAATACCATTAATGTTACTCTAATGATGAAAATAAATAGTGTCAAAAGGGTAAAATACATTAGAATCTACCAAACTAATGATCATATTTGAATAAAATTGAGATAATTTATACACATAGAATGATAAACTCATATACCTTTCACTAAATGTAATCTACTCCAATATTCCATCATAGTGGTTTAATTGTGATCACAAAGAGGCGCCCACAAAACTACCACCGTAGTGGGATATCCATGGGATGATATAAATCATCCAATTCCATCTAGGATTCCCTATTACACTGAAAATATTCAATTAGATCTCAATACCATTGGGTATAGGAGAGAAAGATATTTTAAATTTAGTGAATTGATTGTGGTCATATATGATTAATCTGAACCGTCCTAATGGTTATGGATCCTTTATATAGGCTTTGGGGATGCTTCCTAGATTTTGAAGCATTTATTTTACGGTTATGTAACATATGATTATATCTTTGATCATTTACCCAATATTCAAATGGGTGAAATGTAAAATCTCCCACACATTTCATTATATAGTATATTTATAACAATGACTTCAAATGTGTATGATAAACTGAAAATAAATAATTATTTTCCTATATTCATTGTTATTTATAATGTTCTATTTGAAATGTGTGACATAATTACCATCATGAATCTATCATCTTACATACCTAAATTATACATCATGATAGGAAAAGGGAATTATAAATAAATCTCCATTTCATTCCTTACAACATAGTGAAACTGTTCCATACACGAAACCAAAAATCATTATCTTCGATTAAGTCTTTAAAAAAATCACAATCTATAAAAATATTTTTATTTTTAAATCCCCAAATTAAAATACTATGAGATTAATTCCTTAAAAATAATCAATTTTCAAGAGCATGACCATCAAACAGAAAAGATCATGCAAAGGTTTCATGCCCATGTATGATCCTCTATAAGAAAAGGATGATATTGGTGTCCCTAATTTGATTATGTTTCTATATTTTGTGTATATTTTATGTTACACATAGATAACGAACCAAAATGTTAACATACTAGAGGATTATAGTTAGTTAAATCCATAATATTGAATGGGAAATGCTTTTTATGATCAATAATCCTAGATTCATATATGATATGATTGGAATTATATACTAAAAAAATAGTTATGAAATTACTAAAATTCCATAATAGACATAGACAATTTTCCAATAATTGATTTGATTAATTTAAAAGGGGTTATCATTTATGTTAGAGGAAAACTAATAAAAGTCCATATTATGTAATTTTAACACATTATACTAATTTTAGAAAATAATATATAGCTGATAATAATAGATTAATTAACAACAATAATTATATTGAGATCAACACTAAGGAAATGAAATCATAATATTTGAATATTTATTTATTTGTTTGGAAAATCGATATTTTTTTAAATAAGGAATGTTCTGTGTATTGGAGAATAATCTTCTATAGAATCCTATTTCAAATTATAATGGCCAACATGATATATATTCTTTTATTAACCATATTTAGTGTTATCATGATGTATTTACATTGATTTTTTAACAAATGGATCTAAATATTCAAAAAACTATATTAAAATATGGATTTTGTAGTGATGAATGATAACATGAAGATGATCTATCATGAAAAATATATACATAAGAGATATAAAGTTTCTAAAAAAATATTTTAGTATAATATGGGTGGGGTTACATCTAATTCACCTCATGCACATAATATGATATTGTATATAAATTAGTTGAAGAGATGGTTGTCACCTCTCATGATTTATCAATCCACTAATCCTCTTTCATGATCACTTCCAAAATGATTTTTATAGGTTAGTATAAGTTTCTACATGAATAATTTAATTTATAGTATTCCAAATATACTAAATATGTTTAGGATTATATAGAAGGGTGTAGGGGTCCGTGATTTGGTACAAATATAATGTTAAAAAAATAAAATAGTAAAATATATGGACAATAAGAGAGGAAAAGAGGTTTGGGAGACCCTACACCATGTTATATAAAAAGTAATGGAGTTTCAATATATGGTATGTGTTTCCACTAAAGGGAAAAACCAAAATTGCAAGGGGAATTTTCCATAATACCAAAAAAGGGGAAATAAACTCTACAGTGAATAGATGCATGGTATTTATTTAATACGTATCCATTATTATATTTTTTTGGTATATGATACAAAATAAACATTTATAAATTATTATAAATATTTATATAAGTTCCAAAATAATATCGGATTTATTATTATAGTGCAAATCATGTATTTTAGGCGTGAATAAAGTGGTTAATTTATCAATGATTTGGATGATTTTGAATAGTTTAAAGATCTTGTGGACCCGAATAATTGTTTTTATTTTTCATCTTATTTATTTTATATGGTAAAATATTTATAAAAAAAAATTGATATTAATAAATGAAGTGATTTGTTTAATAACCCGAGTTTTGGATTTTATATAATTAATTTTCATGAATTAAAAGAATAAGAGGATAAAAAATTATCTATTATAAAATTAATTATCATTGATATTTTTTAATAATTGAGGGAATGAGTTCTCACCCACCAAAAACAATATCTTTTAAATAATAAAATCTTCTTTTTATAATACTTCTGAAAACAAATATAATTTCATATAAGATATTGGTGTTAATAATATATTTTTTAATAATTACCACTAATTAAATAAATATTATTTCATAAAAAATTATGTTTCTGTTTCATAGCATAGTATTCAAGAGATAAAATATTTGTTAAGAGGCCAGTGGGGGAATATTTGAACACTATGAATTTCAACGTATGGAAAATAAATTATTATTCATGTGAAACTCAATGTAAGAGTCATTATATACCATAAAAAATTATGTTGGGTTGTTAAAGAACAATATTAATGTGAATTCTAACATATTTTCTCCAAATAATCTCAATAATGATTTATATGGAAAGGTTTCTTGATAATGATTCTGAAAATAGAAAGAGTTATAAGTCTAAAATGAAATTTATTAATAATGTATCATAATATGTTCTCTACTAAATGAGTTTAAACACAAGGTTCAAAGAGTAAACTTTAATAATAAAATTCTTATATATCTATATTATTCAAAATAAATTTTTTAATTACTAAAACAATTTCATAAAAGGTTTTTAATATCATCACATATAGAAATGAATGAAATTGAATAAATTTGTAATGTTTTTATCAGATCTATAAAATTTAAATAAACAGAAATCATATTTGGTGTTTTAATTTTTTTTTATTAAATAGAAACATAGGTACGATTCTTTAATTCTCTTAAACGACATTATGATTATAAAATGTATTTTTTTATAATAGAAGAATTATCCAATTTATTATTCTTTCATATTTGATACTTATAATTTTAAAAAGTTAATAGATAATTATCCTCTCAAATTTAAACGTTAAATTATTCCTAATAAATGATAATTATAAATAATATTCTAAGTTATGAAAACAAATTTAATGCTGACATGTGTACGATTTCATATAAAGACATTGAATATTTTCATGAGATAAAATAAATTTTGTTATAATATATTAACCAGCAAGAATACCACATACGATGTCATATATTATATCTTTGGTTTATTTGTGATGACTAAATTAAATTGAATTAGAATATCTGAGATTTTAAAGATACCTTGAATGATAACCATTATACTTTTATTCGTTTCTTATATTACTCATTAGGCTGAGTTAATAATGGGATTAATGGGTATTTCTAAAATCATGTTTCCAACTCAGGATCATCCATGATAAGATTTTGTCACATTGAATTAAGTGCATTCCATTTGGACTCTCAATTAAGATATACATAGTAAGCTTATGATCATACCAATATAAGATACATATGTTTTTCTTATCCATTTGAATAAGGTAAATGTGATGGTCTCATATTTTTATTCAAATTTCATGTAATTTGGTAATCTATCCAGTCAATTTATATCTGGAAAATCAAGAATGTATGATTAGTATATTTTGGATACAAATACATCATACAAAATGTCCATCAATGTATTCATAAAATACATTATATTTTCATGTATACATATATATTATATATTTGTATGACATAAGTATGAATATAAATGTGTTTGATAGATATCATTCTAGATCAATTTATAGATTGAGTATATTTGATTCTTTTTTACATACCTTTCATTTATATAAATAATATATTGGTAAATAAAAAATTATTTTTCTATGATAAAAATTCTAATGGGGTAACATTTTTTATTTATTTAAAGTAGGAAAATGTTTTATTACCATGTGTTTATTATAAACACTTAGACCTGATGCAATTGTTCTTTATTGGGTATAAGAAAGGAAATTTGGATGAATTTTCATATATTATCCTATATGATGTGATATATGGTAAAAAAGGTAAGATAGATGTAATGCATCAGACTCATAATCATAATATTATTGAAACAAAAACATAATTTACATATTTAATTCAATACCAACTTTAGATATGTAACATAACTATCCCATAATTACTTGAAATAAAGGAAACATTTCATTACATACGTTCCCTAGAAATTTGGGTTATTCACCTTAAATAATTAGGAAGAAACCAAAATTAATAAATTCCATTTTTTTTCTCAACTGTACGATATTTTTCACATCATATGAACTATATAATCCATAAAAATTATTCATCGTTTACCATTAATTCACTACACAAGATATATTGTTCGAAAAATCATGTATAATACCTTTCTACATAACCTTATCAAATTGAATCATATATTAGGATGATATCAAACACTCAATATGAAACAAAAAATAATTAAGGCAACAATATAATAAATATATGGAAATATTAGAGAATAAAAATTATTCCTAAAAACAATGGAACTGAAATTAAAATATACCCATGGATAGAAATGGAAGTAAATTGACCACATCGATATTAATTATTGGTACCTTAGTGGTGATATTAATATAATTAGGTAGTTAATTTCATACCCGAATCCAGGATATTATCATTATATACATCATGATCTTTCCATAAATGATGTTTCTTATTCTGGAAAATCATACACCCAAATAACTAAAAAAAAATCTCATGTGACCTATTGATCCATCAATCTGAAATATATATTGGGGCCTCACCTATCAATTTCATGTGTATAATGAATTTATTATAAGATATATCATGAAATTAATATATAATTATCTTCTCCAATATTCATTTATATTTGAATAAAAATATTTAAAATGTCGATACTTTTCACTATGTCAATAAATAGAAAAACATGATCTAAAACAGCTCAAAGAAAGATGTTGTATGGTCAAATAAAACATGTTAAACATGAAAATATTCATTCATATTAGAATAAAATTATATAGAACACAGATCCTCTTCCCCATGGAAACAATAAGGATAACACGATCATAACCCATATGGGGGAATAAGTTTGATGGTCAAATATAACATAGTCAACAAAAAAAACTCCATATAGGAATAAAAAATTACAGAATCTCATTAATTTTCCCCATGGTAATATAATAGATAATAAGATCATATCTCATCATGGGAAATAAGTCAATGGTCAAACATAAATACTATAAATTAAAATAATTATTCATATTGCAAAAACAATATAATAAATTCCAACCTTTTTCCAACGTCAATAGAATAAAAATCATTCGAGGGGAACATCAACCAATTCAAATTATGGAAAATGTGATGTGTACATAATATAGAGAAATTATTTCAAAATTAACTCAATATAATAATTACATGACCATAATATATCCATATAATGATTGTGTATGGATGAGAAAGAACCTCATCCCAGTGTAATATAGGAAACCTAGATGGATGGTGTCATCGATGAAAAAAATTTCTCGAAAAAGTATTATTTAAAAGGAATCATGAAAGAAGGAATTGAGAATAGATTTGATTTATACAGTTAGTGAAAACCTTCAAAAGATAACTATATATAATATTGGAAAAATAATGAAATAGTATAACCATGAGGGTGAATCCCTTGAATTATGATATTGAAAAATGATGCTTAAAGGTAAAGGATATTTCAAAAATCATTTTTAACAATATTGTAATATAAAAATATATGGGTCACATAGTAATGTATTTTTATTATGGGAGAAGTGAAAATTTGTTAAGAAAATAATATGGAAATGAGAATAAATTAATGGATCCCTAAAAAGGTTATAATTGTGTTCTCAAAAATTAAATTATGTGGAAGATATAACACATGGGTTTGGAAGGGAAAAACATATAAAACACCTTCACATACCATCATTTTTGATCCATATAATAAAAATCATAGTATTCCCTTGATTTATTAGAGCATCATTTTACAATATCAGATTATAAAATTATATATTAAAAAATATTGTTTAGATGCCTCATGAATGGAAGAGAAAATTCAATGATAAACATTATAAATCAATTCAAGAGATTAGAGTATCCAATAACAATTTAGCACAACCAATCCGAGTACATGAGAAATTTATTTCAAAGAGTTAATGTTATAGGAATGTATTTCCACATAAAAATGAGATAGTTTAAAATAAAACAATAATAGGATAGAAATCAGCCATCATATATGAAACAATTTCAACTGAAATATCAAAATAAAAAGAATAAAAATTGATTTACCCGAAATCAATTCAAGTAGGGTAAACACAGAATAAACCCCATTTTATTAAAATGAAATTATTTTCACAATTATTTGGCAAGAATAAAAAATGATAAATATTAATCAATGGATATTGAACACGCTATTCAAATGGGAAATGTTATTTATAGCTTAACCATTTCCCAACAATTAATAGTTCAGATAAAGAACCCTTGAGAATTAAGTATCATTTTAATCAAAACCCCTTGAAATAGAGGGATTCAAATTGGACATAAAAAACCATGACTAAAAAATAGTTCCGGATATGATATCTCTTATCGATAGTATGTACACTACATAAAATAAATTAGGTGTGTAATACCAAACATGTTTCAAAGAGAGGAATTTGTGATGAACCCCCTTATTTTGTTCCAGATTCATTATGAGAATGTTCATACAATCATTAATAATCAAATTAAATTCATCAAATTATTTATTAAGAACAATATTCTTTTATAATTAATTTAATATGGGACATTGATTATCATATAGTATTTTTTGATATTTTTTACTGATGTTGGCATGAAAATTATTTATGTGTTTTATAATTTTGGTAATTCTAGAAATCAAATATTATAATTTAATAATACATTAAATAATTCATATAACCATTATATAATAAGAAACTATTATTTAATTGATTATAAACATATAATAACAATAGAATTTATGTTCTCAGAGTCATCTATGATAGAGTTTCACAACAATAACAAAGTTGGTGTTAAACCAACCGAAACATCATCATGCTATATATCGATGAGTTAGTCTGGTTAAGGAAGTGAATAATATCATTAAAAAAAAGAATAATGATATTATATAAAAAATTAGGTTGTTGAATCATATTATTAATAGTTTTTAAGATGAAATAAAATAGATATGAAAAATGAAAAAATATACATTGTGAACAGGGCAGTCCACACATTGCACAGTTCATGTCATTTATCTTAGTGGATGAAAAGGATTGTATAATGATTATTACATTATTATATCGACTCCATAGTGAAAAAATGATACATATATTAGCATACTAATATTTTCAGGATCATTTTTGAAGATCCAACCAAAAAAATACACTGTTATGGAATAAGTAATATTCAGTTTGGGACATTGAACAATCTCTAGAATGGGTGTGTCATTAACTGGAGGAAGTGTCCCCTTTTATAAATAAAGAAAAATAAACTCTTCAGAACACCCATTATTTTTAAATAATATTGTTACACAATTGAAGGGTTAAAAATAAAAGAGTTTGAAATATTAAATTTTTTATTGATCAGGGTTTATTGATCCCAAAACACTTATATCCAAACATTTTATAAACATCTTTTTGATCATTTTTATGGTTTTTTATATTTCAATTTATACCTTTGAAATTAGTTTATAATTATGTAAATATTGTTATTAAATTTTTTTAAAATAAACACTCTTAAAAAAATTTGTTTTGAATAACCTAAATTGTAATTCCTTTTCAAGTAATTAAATTTCTATTAATGATAAAATAATCTTATAAACTAAATCATTTTAAATATTGAAAAATAATTTTTTTTGTAGATAAATTGGTTTTTAACGACTAAGTATTATCAATATTATTTATTATTGGTTACCAATGATATGTGCATCAATATAATTTTATATGTTTTTTATCATATTAGAGTATCATTTAAATTATAATAATTTAATTAATAAATAAAAATTACAGACTCTTAATAAATTAAATCTATGAAAATAGCAGATTTACCGTTATTGTAGTACTTAAATTTAATATCTGTAATTTTACATTTATACCCAAAATGGTAATTTAACATACTTCATGAAATGATTAGGTTGTTCTATAAAAATGAAAATAAATTCTTTTATATATTTTTTGTAAGTGAGGAAAATATATTTTTAAGATAAGAGAATTAAAAAAATTGGAATAAAATATTACTTAAGCATCCAAAAAGATATATGTGGGTTTATAAAATACATAATAATTTAACATGATTAATTTTACCTATATATATAAATTCCATATAAAAAGTTTTCAAAAACCATTTATTCGTTATTTTATTATGATAATGTAAAAACTGTAACAGTTTTTAACAAAATCGATATTTTTTTACTATTCATTGAAATCCAAATTACATTACATAAATATTAAAAAAAATCAAGCTAGAATTTTTATTTTAATTATAGAATATATTTTATTTCTTTAAAATTTACATTATAATATATTTAAATTCATTTTTTAATAAAACCTTAAAATATAATGAAAATACATATTTACTGAAAATTGAAATTTTCAAAAATCAAATATTATTATTCATATTTCATATCATTTACCAACTAAATTTTTGTTAACATATTATTAATTAAAATCCTAATTTATCATAAATAATCACATATTTCATGAAATATAAATGCAATTCAAATAAGAAAGAAATTTTTAAAAATACTCTTCTAATGAAAAAAAATTTTTTAGTCATTTTATGAAAATTATTTGAATTTATTCATATTAAAAGTAAAATTTTGTTTTTTATACATATATTTCATAAAAATATTACTTGTATTCATCCCAACTAATTAATTTTCTAGGTATTAATGGCCTTACCTAATTTTTTTTATATTTTCTAAAGATAGAAAAGTTTCATTTAAGTTCATGGTTACATGAGGAGAATGTTATCATACTCATTGGATAATGTATTGAGTGTCATATTTTAAAATATTATAGTTTTATATTCAATATCCACACATGAATAAATTTCACCCTCAAAATTTTAACTATTACTCTATGATGAATGCTGGAGAGGGTAATCTTTTCATATTAATCCGTTGGGATATAACCTCTTATATGACATCACCCATAATCTCTTAGGTTATACCTAGAAACTTATCTTTACTCAAACAACATTATTCATTCATATATTCATATACTGGTGTTTTAATATACCCTATTCATATAATCTCCACTGCATACCTTTCCTATAATTATTTGAATCTCCATGGTATTAAACAAGATAAAATTCATATATTCATTTAAGATTTATCACTATATTTAACACCCTAATTTATTAATCATTGATTAATATAGTAAAAAACTAGTCGACCAATATATCATAATCCCAAAATTTATATAATCATCCAAAAAATATTTTGGATTTTTTTCATTAAATAAATAAAAAATTACAATACAATCTGAATAACTTTTCGCTAAATGAGTCAATGATTTATTATCTCAAAATTAATTACAAATTAAACAAATTTTGTATCCAATCCTTGATCACATTTTTCATAATAGTTATCCCAAAAATATAAAATTTTCATAAAATCACATTTCAATATTATTTTTTCCATTTTCAAATATTTTTCAAAACCATTAATGGTTTAAAAGTGGAGAATATTAATTAGATTTTTCAAAAATCCCTCATAAAATTAGAATATAACCAAATAACATTGATAAATATCAAACACAATTAAAAATTGATAACAATATTTAGATTGAATTTATATTTATGATATTAACATCACAACCTATGTTATGGATACGAAACTCACCTTTTATAACATTAAAAAATATACCATGATTATTAAAAATTTATGTATTCTTAAATATTATGTTATACTAATTAGTCAATTCTAGATACTAACCTTTCTCAGAATATATTATTTGATCATGTGAAAACCAATTACTAAAATTAAAATGGTTATCGATAAAATCAAGAATAAATGGTAAAATAAATTTGAACATCAATCCTTATATGTCTTCATTAATTACACCTTAATTTCCAAATTTTGTTACATTCTATTCATATTATGACTCACTTTATTCAATACTTAGTTATCCATGAACACTTTTCAATTATTTTCTCTATCATAAATAGATAACATCATTGTAAATTCCTTAAAAATGATTCATAAAGAGAATTTGACAAACCAAAGAATATTCTCAAAGGATGTCAAACTGGGGGACCAATTTGGTGACCATGTCTCACACTAGGTGATGATTGAGTTAATACCCAATTTACCACTTATTTGATGTTATTACCCCTTGGAAGGTTTGTGATAGTGACTGTATCCAATTGTAGTATCCAGTTCTGTAAATATTTTCTAGGAAAACTACATAAAAAATATTTTATAAAAATATCACATTTCCATTCTATACATATAATTATCTCTTAGAATTGTCCCTATGGTGTTATGAATTTGTTTTATCTAAATTTTCAAATAAAAATTTTTGTATTTCCTTTATAGTAAATAAAATATTATCCCAAATGGTTATTTGTACCATCATAATTATGATCAACAATTTAATTATCCAATAAAATTATAATCTCTAAATACAGAGAGTATACATACTAAATTCGACTCAAACTATATATTATTATAAATAAGAATAATGTAATTACAAGAAATAAAGAAAACATTAAATTACAGTCATTCTGATGACATTATATCATTATAGATTTAATGAATTATAATGAAACCCGAACTAGTAAATAAAATGTTAATTCTCAACTAAATGATATTTTTTCACAATATACGAACTACATATTCCATAATAAGAATAAAACATTTCCCAGAAAATATCTAAATAGGCTATCCTATTAGACAAAACACATGTAATAATTTTATAACCCAAGGAAATTCAAACATAATAAGTTGTAGCCTCGATCTATATTTATAGTAACAAATATGGCTGAGGTAAAAATGTCACAAATAGGACATTAAAAAAATTGTGTACAACTATAAAAGTGACACACAATGCAATAATGAAAACATAGAAAAACTATTGTATCAGGGAATTGACCTAGAGACCATGCCCTTGACCCCACTCTAACCTCAAATAAAAATATGTAATACCATAATATATTTTAACTAAATAGTATAACAATGAAAATAATTAGATCACATGTATATCAATAGCTAGTAACATAGCATTAAAATGTATGATTTCAGATAATTGTGTCCATTTCATAATCCAAGACATTGGGATCTTGGATATCATGATCTTACATCCAAGTAAATATATTGTTCTAGGTTGAAATATAGAAAAACCTCCAAAAAAATTTGTATAATGTCACATGTCGATGTGTCAAGGGGATATATAATGTAAGACCGTACCCATGAATTTTTTCACTATAATGAATGCATCATATAAAAAATTATGTGAATAATACATAATCAACATATAAAATATTCATCTATATTAGAATAATAATAAAAAAAATTCTAATAAATTACTATAGGTTTGTAAAATGTATATAATGACCATAACTCATCTCTATAAATAGGTTGGATCATTATAAAATACATAGTAAACATTACAATACTCATATATATTGGAATAAAAATATACAAAACACTGATAATGTTCCCTATGTCAATATTAAGGATCACATGATCAGAAGCCATCCTGATAAGTAAGGTTTATTTTCAAACAATACATCTCCTTGAAGCTAATAATCATATGTTTTGGAATAACCACATAGAGAATGCCAATAAATTTACCAATGTCAATAAACAGGAATATGTGATCAAAACCCATCTGGAGATAAAGGGTTGATGGTAAAATAATTCATATTCGGTGAGTAAATAATCATTCATATTTGAATAATAGTACATGGAAAGAACATACTTTTCTCTATATTTAGACAATAATATTATTTCCAGTTTCATATCATTTAATATAAATTATATAAAATGTGATGTTATCCCCATATAGAGATATTTTTATGCATATAATTCAATATATTAATGACATGTTCATAAGGCATGCATAGAAATAATTTGGATGATATAAAAATAAAATAACCAATTTTAACAAAGGAAAACAATAATCATGTCAACATAGATAAAAAACATCCTTTAGAAAGAAATATTCAAATGGTATCACCCAATAAGTGATCAGGGATAGATTTATTTTATATCACGAGTTCAAAACCACCAAAATATTATTAAATATTATAGTAAAAATCATGATATAGTAACTCTATGTGGTTAAATCCTATTCATTATAAAATTGCAAGTTCAATTGAAAACATAAAATCCTATTTAGAAAACATTTATAATAATTTTATAAGAGACAATGTTACATGTTACATTATAATATAAATTTCAAAATGGTTAATTGAATTTTCATTGAATGAATTTAAATTCAAATATAATATCCTAGAAATTGATCTTTGTCGTAGACATAATGGTATCCCAAAATAATCTTATTTGGATGATTGAAAACATGGTTTTCAAACAAGAAACCATTTAAGAAATCATAATATACCTTCATTTAAAACATGAAAAATAATATTAGTATTAAGATATCATATTTGTTAAAATATCCTTTTACCAAATATGATTATATAATATTATATAATAAATTATTAGTGTAGTGGAACCAAATAATGGAATAATAAATTCCACGATAGTTCTTTATAACTCAATAAAATATATTTGAGTTACCAATAACCCATATGAGATACATATACCAATAAGTGAGAAATAGGTTTCATAGGGTTAAAATGTTAGTAATTTATATACTATTAAAAAAATTAGAAAATACAATATAAGAATCAAAAGGAATGATCTTCTTTTCATATATATCATTAGGTATAGTGAGTGTCCAACATCAATGAATTAAAATAGAATTTCCAAAAAGGGATTACAATAGGGGTCATAATTGAGTAAACACCATTTTAGTAAAAGTAAATAATTTTTCTCAATATTTCCCATGAATAAAAAATACTATAAATATACATTTATATGTATTTTCTTAACCATTGAAAGGAAAACAAGGTTCATAACATATACATCTCTCATCGAATTATCATTTGAGGGAAAAATCTATCGTGGCTAGAGTAATATTTTAGTCGAAACCCTTGAATTGGTGGGTTTTTAATTGAATTTTAAATAACATAATTAAAATAAAATTGATGATATGGTATCTATAATATTAATTATTTACATCACATAAATGAAATTAGTTAAATAATACCAATCATGTCTCAAGGAGAGGAAATTGAGAAGAAAACATACCCTTTTCCAAATTCATTCTGTGATAGTTGCTAACTACTAGAATAATTTTTTTGGAATAATAGATACCTTCCTATGATACTTATTATTCTATTTTTTACATATAATATTTATTTTTTCAATTAAATTTATTTATTATATAGTTATTTTCATTTTTTTCATTAAAATTTAATATTTTTCACCTTAATTTTGAAATTTTCGCAACTAATGATGAAATATTAATAATTAGTTAGAATAAAAATAAATAAATTACAAAAATAAATCAATAAATTATTATTAAATTATAGTAATATTATTATTTAATTTCCCATAGTCATCCATAATATAATTTTAGAGCAATATTTTAGTAGGTGGTAAAACCAAACCAATCAATAACATGATATATATAAATGAGTGTGTATGGTTATAGAAGTGTATAATTACATTATAAAAATTGGAATAATGGTATTATATATATTATTTTATTTTTTTTAATTATATTTAATTTTATTTTTGAAAAAGTGAAATTAAAGATGAGAAAAATAAATGATATATCATAGAGTAGGTAGTCTCCCCAACATGTAGTTAATCCCATTTGGTTTTTCTAAGTGGATGGAAATGAATAATTAAATATTGTATAATTAATATTCTGGGACATATTAATAAGAAAAATTATGAGGTTACCATAATATTTGGACATATATATGTTTAGAAGTGGAAGGAGGGAATGTTTAGGATTATGTAATACTTAAGTAGGGACTTTGAAATTTGTTTTCAATGATTTCTTTGTAATGAAAAGTTTAGGCTAACTAATTTATACCATAGGATTATAAAAATTAGATAAGATTCACAAAGGATGAGAATGGTAGAGTTTACCGAATGAATTATTTGTAATGGGTGTTTCATGAAGGGGTGTAAGCATCCCATTTTATAATTAATTAAAATAGAACATTTGAACACCCATTTATTTAGAATGACAACATTACAATATTCAAGGGTCAAAGACTCTAAAAGGTGTAAAAAATATATTATAGGTTGAGATTGGATTGAGAAAATCTATGTTTGGTATTTCAAAATATTTTCTAATTATATTGGATGTAAGACCCTGGTCTATCTTATCATCATTCTCCTTTAATTTTTTTCTGTACCATTTCAAAATCTAAAATTGTGCATTATTCCTTGTTGAAATATATGGATTTATAGTTTTTTAGGGGACCGAAGGGGTTTATTTTCCAAGGGATATTAATTTAATGAATCAGGGTGACTGCTTTAGTTCCACTATCAGGCCATTTTAGTGGTAATTAGTACTATTGGTCTATAAGGATCCTTAGATAGTCTGTTCTTCTGTACTAGCAAATTGTTCGAACACCATCTTGTTAGTGGGATCGAGTGCCTAACTGGTGAGGGTAGTCTTGGAATCCAAATATGTTATCCCTATAATTTAATACTATATCCCATTTATTGTTCTTTTAAAACATTATTTAATCCACAATTGTGTTTAACCAATTTTAGGGGTTATATAAGCCTTTATCGGCTTCACAAATCTCAGCTATTGATCCCTTGATCTGTTGTTTGATACAAATATCTGGTTTTTCTATGAATTTTATATAATTGATGAACTAATCTTACTTTATTCATGTATCTTATTATTTTACCCTTTTTGGATGTTTTCTATAACTTTTATTAGTAAATATTACCGTTTTGTGTGGTCCAGATCCATGAATCGTGGGATTTCATCATCTATACTTGAGATAGGTGGTCTTTTTAAAATTCACAGAGTCCTTCTTCATAATATATTGTATTATTGCTATGTGAATGTGCTATTATACCATTCACTGAACCTCTTTTATCTTAATAGTCACGTTATGACCTAAATTAAATCCATTTTCCATTTTCTGGTCCATCTAGATCTGATGATCATGAAAACATTGACCTCATTCATCCCAATGGGTGTGCATATTATTGGAAGAGTACTATGAACCCTCTTTTAGTGATTTTAGAGAACATAATGAACCACCATGTGGAATATTGAAAACTTGGGAATATACCTACCTGAATTTCCGTATTATTAATTTCAAAAAATAATTATGATATAGTTAATAATAAAATGGTGTATTTGACGGGATGGGTGTTAGGGAGTGTTCTTGATTATGATTTAATATTTACCTATAATGTATAGGATTAAAAGGCCTAATTAATATGTTAGTTAATAATGACATTAGTTTGTTAATTATTTATGTGATAATGTGAATAAATTATATGATATTCATGATTACCTGATATATGAGAGGAGATAATTTGTTGGTTTACGCCTATGGGAGTTTAATTTTGTTACATGATCCAAGAGTTTGAGACAAATTTTTAATTGATTCCTAAGGGTGAGATTCTTAGTTTCATGATATATGAGTGGATGATTCTTTCTTAAAGATTCATGAGGTTTCTATTCATGGTCACTTGATACCTAAGGTAAATATTAAAAGATCATTGGTTCATGGGGGTCTTATTAGGGGAAGCACCAGGCATCCCATCCTAGTTAATTACTATATGGTTAAATATAAATGAATCTGGAACTATTTTATTTTGGTATGGTTGACCTAGTTTATTGCATTGGAACCCATGGTAGGTAATTGTAGTTTATATTTTTCTAGTAAATTTATAGAAAAAATACCATAATTTTTATTCACTTTCAACATACACTAATTCACTATTAAATAGAATAAATTTTATTTTTATATAGGAGGTGGATGATAGTTGTTTTGTACACATACACCATGCGGGACACAATTTCGTTCCCATGAAATCTATATGGATGTTGGTTGCGATAGGTGAAAGGCCCTGATGATCAATGTATGAACTTGTTTTCTAGGGTTGGATAATGGGAGTTATGACAGGGCTTCACTGTAGAACCATTTAGCATCATTACATGTGATTTATTTTGGGCTTTATTCTCATTTTTTGCGTATTTATTAGACATTAATAATTCTATTACTGATTTTTATTCTATTATTTATTTTTAATATTCATTTTTATCTTCTAATATCAATTGTATTGATTTTATTGATCATGTTTCTATTTTTTCTATTGTCTTTTGTAATTTTATATCATTTTAATTAATTTTGTCTTCTTATATTTAAAATATTAATGAATATAGATTAAAAACATCGATCCAAACATATTTTTGTCACATATTAGAGTCTTCTTGGAATATGTTGGAAACCTTGGACTTCTGATATATTTTAGTTCCCATGCATGGTTAGATGAATCCACCCCTCATTTCCTTTTTTTCATGTTGCATGCCATAAGGTTATTATTTCTCTATATAAATCTATGTAGCTATTTTATATTCCTGTAAATCATTATGTGGTTTATGATGATTAAACACCATACATAGTCATGCCAGATAATCTATTAGTTCTATGGAACATTATGGATGATCAACTTCGAGATAGATTCTTTTGGGCGATGTAGTTCATAGAGAGAGAAATTCCTCGATGAGAACATTCCATGTCATACTTAACAAGATAGTTCCCGATGAATCACTCCCCAATGATCATAAGGTATTGTTATGAATGTGGTTTACTTGTTAGAGGACCCACCTTGTAATGTTGGGGAATCATGGTTTTGGCCATTTGATATGAGGGGATTTCCTTGTCAAATTTCAAGGAGCAGTTTCTAGATTATATTTATTCCATGATGCTAATGGAGGAGAGATATTGAGAGTTCATGCACCCAACACATGTGTGTATGAATGTGATGGATTTTTTTCCAACCCCATGGACCAAAATAATATTTCTTTGACATTGGATGAATATGAGGTTTCTATGGAGAATCACTTCTACGAGGGCCTTTGATAAGAGATGATGTCTCAAGTGAATTTCATTGAAGTTACCAATTTAGTAGATATCATGTATTGGTTTTTTTTGAATGGAACATAAGGAAGGCCCGTGTGGTGGGTAGGTAGTCTCATATGAGTTGACTGGTAACACTTCATCTGGTATCTGTAAGATTATATTAAAGTGATACCATCATGGAATTAGGGGGAAGATTAGTCAAGGTTATTTGTCGTCAATTCCATTTTTTGAACTGGTGGACTATTTTCAGTGTCGTAAACCTGGCCACAATGGATATCAGTTCTCATGACCACTAATGAATTTTCACACATGTGGAAGGATGTGACTGCTACCATGGTCCTATAGGAACACACTATGGTAAGCCAATGATGGGGTGTAAAACCATATCTATAGTATAAAAGGGAGAATATTATTCAACATAGGACTATTAGTTAGGTATCTGCTAGTCATATAAGATTAGGTAGATAAAAGCGTAACATAGGTTATGGAATGTAGTAATATAATTTTTTTCTTTAGTAGGGGAATCAAGATATATATCATGGTGGAGGCATGATCCTAATTGATGTGGTCTTGTATTAAACTAATATGTTGGATGTGGCAAATTTTACCATTAGAGGTATAATTTTAGTTACATCTATCTTCACATGTGATTTATATAATAAGTGGTCATTTTATTCTTTCACATCTGATAATTTCACACATGGAATGGGGTTGGATGTGGAAATGTTTTCTAGATTTAATTATATCAGCATGCAGTTAGTGGTGAAATTAAATGTTATTTTAAAATTCAAGGAGTATTCCTTGAGATTAGTTTCTACCATTTTCTCTGGGATCTGTTGGTACTAGAAGTGGCAGGATTCTGTTTAATTTTAAAAATTTATTTCTATATCTTTATTATGATTATATCAATTTTTATCAATGGAGAGTGACATTTCAATATCTATAAGGGGAATGTAATGTCTATTATGATGTTTGTGAACATTATTTTAGTCATGTAATAATTATTTGGCCCAAATTATATTCTCTCATAGCCTTGGTAGTAATCCATATTATTCATAATGGTGATATGTAGTAGAATATTTTCCTCCACCATTGTAAATATATCATGTTGTATATCATTAAGTGTTCATAATATTACCACATGAGTTTGACATTAAGTTCACTTCCATATTGGTTCATAGAGAGGAATCACTTTTTGTCCTTAAATACAAGATGAAACCAACAGATTTTCAAGCAAGAATGTTCTGTTAGAGTATCCAGAAGATATGGGATTTGTGTGGACTAGTATATCACCTTGGGTTTCTCTCATGTTATTTCCCAATATGGAATATTTTACCTTGTGATTATGTTTTTATTACAAGAGGTTAAAATAGATTATAATCAAGATCAGTTCTTCCCTTATGTACATTAATCATCTTTTTGATTAACTGGGAGGTTCCATGATATTCTCCTAGATTGACATGCGACTAGGATGACATCAATTGTGGGTTATATATTCTGATATAACACAAATAAATTTAGGAGTATGTATGGAATATAATAGTTTTAGGTAATGTGGTTTAGTATGATGAACATGATGATTGTATTAATGGAATTGATTAATAAGATCTACTATCCAAATATAGACTTGTTAGTTTTTATTCTTCCATAGAATACTGGTGTACTCTAATTTAGATATGTTAATGCCCACCATATTGAAATCATATTGTGTAACCTAATAGATCCTCCAATATATGGAATGATTAATAAATATAATTTCTAGACTGACTAAGTGTACTTATGGGGTCGTATTATCTGAGGTGTTGGAGTGTCAGTAGATTTGATGAAGGTGGTTGATTGAGTGTCATGGGAGTGACCCGAAATCATATTTAATATTGTAACATTAATGTTTTTGGAAGGTTATGCTCATAAATTCATCCCATAACTCTCTCATATAGTAGTACTGATATCCATTCTAAACAATAAAGGCATGTGGTTTGTTTAGATATATTCTTGCAATGAGGACATCTGAGAATTAATGTATTGGAAAACATCAATGTCAATCAAGAAATGACCTATGTTAGGTAAGTAATATATTTTTTCTTGAGATACATTAGATATTTCAATTATACAAATTCTAATACTTGAGGATCAAGTTGTTGTATATGGATATAGATAATTGTTGATGCATGAGTTGAATTATCCGACCCATGAACTGGAGTTAGTTTCAGTGGTAAGTTCTCTATGATGTGGTAAGCATTTTTTATTAGGTTATATATTTTTGGCTTAAAATAAATAAAAGAGAATAATGTACAAGATTTAATATAGGGACCAAAACCATCAATATAAGAGGTGGATTGAGTATCGTTACGATTCGTTACATTGAGTTTTTATATACTCCTACAAATTGAAACTATAGTGTTGATGTCATGGGTAGGAACACAAAAACTCAGCTAGTGTGGGTGTCATCTCATATGTATATGAATTTTCATGACTCTTATAAGTTAGAGACTCGGAGCTCTACCACTATTGTTCCATATATTTCAGAAATGATTATGAAGTGGAAATTGGTGGATTCATAATTTAAACCACATATTGAGAATGTGGATGGTGGGTATCCACAATCTTGCGAGACCATTAATGAGTCTAGGCTTCGTTATATTCATGGGTGTGTTCTGGTTTCCACTAACATTCATGAGTATTTGATGAAAGAGTTTCATTATTCTAGGAGGGAGATAATTCTAGGATTGAAAAATATGTAACTAGATCTCTACATGAAATATCAATGTCTAGAAATAATGATTGATATAGACGGATTGGTGACATGATTCCTCACTTATAATTTGGAGAAAATAATGTATCAATGGACTATTGGTTTATTATATCCTTCCCAATTCCAAAATTGAAATTCAATTATTCAACCATGGGATTCATTAAAGGATTATCCACCACACCCTGAAATTATAATGCATTGTGGGCGATCATGGATCAACTAATGAAAAAATTCCATTTACAACCTATCTAAGTGACTTTATCAGTTTATAACCAAGGTTTCCATTATGTGAGGGAAAAATTTTGGCTTCTTTTTGTGCCTTTGTGTATAGTATCAGTTTAGAATCCATAAATTTAATTATTTTTCCTAGAGGGAAAATAGAAATCACTGGGTTCTTAACTATTTTTGAGTAATTCATTAAAACATTTGGTTGATAAGAAATCATTTTGAATCCCTTAGATTATGGAATACATATTGAGACCAAATTTCCCAATATTTTTTGGTTCTTATTAAATAAAGATGGATCATTTGGACTTAACCTATAACTACAGTTACTAAATATTGATCTATATGTATACTTTTGAAGCATCATATTGCAGTTCAAGATGTTCAATCAAGTGGAGGATAGTTGTGGGTGATGTCTTTCTCATAGGATTGAGTCTTGTGTTGCAGACATCTGAATAGGTTCATTTGATCTATAAGTAGTTGATTAATATTGAAGGAAGGTATAACTATTATATAGATCATTGGTAGAATGATTTGGAATTATAGGTATGTTTTCAAATATTTTTTGGGGATTCCGCAACATTGGGCCATCATCATATTCAAAAGCAGGAAAAGTTGCACATGGGTATTTCGGGTCGTTTGAGTTATTGGAGAGTGTCAGAACAGTGGTGCACAAAATTGATCTTCCATAGAACTATGAGTGATGAATTAAGTGTTCCATATTAAAAATATGAGATTTATCACATGGTTCTTTATCATGTGATTAGTATTTATGATGTTGAGCTACAAGTGGATACTTATTTGAGTAACAACATATCCATATCACGAACCATAGTTAGAATATCCATCAATATAGGACTGTTCCTCAAGTCCATTACTAGTTGAATCAAGGTAATCTATAGAAGGAAATGTGGGAGGAAGAATAAGATATGCAGTCTCAATGGAATTGATTGATAATATATCAGTCAAAGTAATGCACGAGGAGCATACCACGAGGATGATATTTTGGATATGGCGTGGTTATAAGACCATGTTCATTCTTGTATTACATATCGATTTTTTGTAGACCCATTTAAATTATAAAATCATGCATCATTCCTAGTTTAAATATATGGTTTTATAGATTCTTACGGGCTTGATATGGATTAGTCTGCAATGGATAGGAGCGACATGCATTAGGGGGACTATTGATTTTCCATTAACATGTAAATGAGGATCTACAAGTAATCTGATTGACTAGGATATATCAATGATTCTCTATAGGGTTCCATGGCTCACTAGTGCTTCTATGTTAGTCTGCATGTGAGATCACAACTCAATAGTGGTGGTATTTCAGAAATATAATTATAGGAAACCCATGATTTTCTTCTTTGACCTATTTTATGTTCACCGAAGCCTTGGTTTTTAAAATAATTCTTGTTTTATTAATTTTATGGGTTCTTTTTGGGTTTCTCATCTTATCTGGTGTCTAATTTTGATCCATTTATCTATTGTTCCATCCAGTGATTCTATTTTTGTACATCCTTCCTTGAAATGATGAATTCCTCTTTCATTCATCATCGTAATTATTATTCTATACGTTAATGGAAGTGTCTATCTCTATCCTTAGTAAATATTATTTTCCTTATGGTTGATACACGTGACTCATTTGAATTCTTTAACTAATCATATGGTATGGTATATAGTATTTTGATATATCACAATGTATTTCTCTATCTTATATTTTATTATTACTAATTGAAATGGATTTTATAAAATGTGCATGACCAATTTTATCGTTAATCTTATCCTAAGACCCAGGTTACTTACTTATATAGTTCATGGGATCCTCTGAATAGACCTATGATGTTAACCAAGACCCTAGGCGTCCTATGTGGTTTGAAAATTATTAGAATAGTGTTGTGACCACTAGTTTGGTTATTTTAGAGAAATTTATGGACTATCATGTGTCTTATTGGAATATTGAGTACCATACTAGGAGACATTAAAACATGGAGGCCAAAACATGATTATGATAAAGTTTAACAAGATAATGGTTTATTCAATAGGATGGTTGTCTGTGGTTGAACCTGATTAAGATTGATTGTTTATCCATAATGAATCAGATTAAAATGAACAATGTATAAGTTAGTTATTAATGGTATGAATAGTCTATAAGTTATTTTTAATATTAATTCATTATATGAGATGAATTGTTACTTTATATCTTAGATTAGATTCTTGGTTTCTCAATTTCAAAGGGAAATTTGCATGGTTTCATAATGCTTGAGGGAGATATTAATGGGTACATGATGTATAACAGTGATACAAATGGTTTAAACATTCATGGGGATGAGTTTCATGGTCTTTCAATTATTGAGGTCAAGATGCATAGTCATATGAAGCTTTGGGGAAGGATTCACATGTCATTGATTTCAGAGGGTGATATTGGGTGAAGTATATATAATTCCTTTTGTTTATTTATATTGGATTTTAGGGAAATATACATATGGAATTCGATGAAGTAGGTATGGTTGACCCAGGTGTTTCCTGTATAAACCAATGTTTCTATGTTTAGATTATGTATTTACTTTTAAATTTTCACATAAAATATTTTAATTCCTTTTCATCTTCTATATATTTTCATGTTCTATTCAAAAAACTATACTAGATTTAGATGGAATTAGTGAGGGCCTATATAGTCATTCCCACACCATATATGGGTCAATATTGAGTACTCCAGAAGAATTCGTGACTTTAGGTCAGAATGGGTATTGATTGACAGTTAACCAATGTTACTAGGGAATACATTATAGAGTTCTGAATAGGCCTCACCATAGACCCATTTTGTATCACTCTAACTGTATTATTTTGTGTTTAATATTGGTTTTGGGGAGTATTTTTATAATTTTAGATTCAAATATAATTGATTGATTATATATTTTTGGTTTTTTAATTTTCACAATCATGTTGTAAATAAGACATAATTTATTTATTTTATCATTTTTCTATATTTTTAATTTTATACCAGAGGTTATCATCTACCAAAAATCATTATTATAGACTAAATAATAGCTATAATCCTCATGAATAAATATTTTAACACTTTAGGCCTCAATGTGAGAAATATTTGTTATATAAAGGATAACAGGGACTGTGACATTACATTAGAATTAATTTTTCCATAGGTCTGTTAATTATAATTTTCTTATTTCACCTTAGTAGTAAGTTTGTAACTATTGAATTTATGTTTAAAAAAAAATATAAACGGACACCTCTAAAAAATATTATGTGATGAAACTAAATTTAGTATCCTTTTAATATAATTCAATTTCTAAATAAGACAAAATAAACTTCAAAATATGAAAATTTTATAAATAGAAAACATTTTTTGTAGAGAAATAGTGATATAACCATTATGTGTCTTTAATATTATTTAGAACATGTTACAATTTAAATACGTGATTATATAATAATATATGTGATTATAAATATTATTAGGGTCACAATTTTGAATATATTAATATAATTTATTATATAATAACTTATTGATATTACTAAAACCATTTATTTAAAATAATAGTTTTACTATTATCATGGTCATTAACATTAATCTGAGTAATCATAATTTTATTCCCAATACTATAATTTTAATTATTATATATTATTATCATATTGTTATAATATATGGAATATCTTACATATATATATATTCAATATGTGATTAAAATGAATTTTTAATATAAGAAAATATAGACAGTTTTTAAACTAAAATATGTCTTTTTCTTCCAAAATGATCTAAATTGGTTTTTGTAAATGAACATAATAATTTTAAATGATTATCTAATTTGAAATTTAAAAATTATGAAAAACGTTTCAAAAAAATTTATGTATTTATTATATTTTCATAATTTTATAAAAGTGACAATATTTAGAAAAATCTGTATACTTTTATTTTTTAATAGACCCGATAATTTTGAAAAAAATAAAAAATATTATTTAGATAACACTTTTATTATAAATCATATAATTAACTTATTATTTTAAAATTATCATTCCAGTATTTATAAATACATATTTTTAACAAAATCATAAATACAATGAATAATTATATTTTTAGAAAATGACATTTTATAAAATGAAAGGTTTCATTATATTTCATATCATCTACCAACCAAATAGGTGTTAAACAATAATTAATATAATAAAATTATCATTATGAACTATATGTTTATTTAAATATGATACATAGCATATATAAATCGATTTTTTAGTAAATTAAATTTCTAATTCATAAATGATTTTAAAATAATTTTTAGGAAAACCAATTGAAATTAGTTGAATTTAATAGTAGGAATTATATTAATAGTTAATACATTTCCATAAAAAGTAACTCAGGTTAATCAAAATTAATTAAACTAATATGTTTTAATGGTCATATGTAAATAATTACATTTTATTGAAATATATATTGGGTTTATTTATGTTTAGTGTTAGGTGTGGAGAAGATAACAAAAATAATATGATCATTTAAAAGTAGTTATAAATTAAAATATTTATGTGTCATAAGGGAATTTCCAAATATAATTTTTAGAATATTTACAATTTTATTTTTGTATATTATTTCACATGATATTATATATGATGTGGCATAATTTAAAAGTTTGATATGTCCCTGTGGTTATAGAGATATTGATAGATTTATTGAAATATACACCAATTGAAAGACCACAAATTTTTTTTTCAATACAATGCATGTTCTCAACTATGATGAACCAATACATAATGAATTTCTATATGTCGTGGTAGTGTTAATTTCTTTTTATGTGATAATTTGGTAATGTGTGGGTAGTCCATGAACCCCTAAACAATGAAATCACCCAATATTTTATTATTATATTATCATAATTTGAGATGCTTGAGTGTCAAGAATGAATATTTAAATATTTATGATAATTATTTTTGTTCCTATATTACATGTTAAATATAGGTATTTTTCTAATTATTATTATATGTACATGAAATAATGTAAATTTATGGTGAATATTGGTTGACTAGGATAAGGATAATAAATTAACATGAAATGATGGGTTACTAATCATAAATAAGTTAGAAAAATATTTTTTTTACATATTCAAATACCTAGATATTAGATTGAAAGGAGTGAACATTTCAATTAGATGATTGTAGAGTTGTTCTAGATGTGAAAGAAAAGTTTTGATTCTACTTGTGAGAATTTAATTGTTTACAATATGATAATTATAAAGATTAGTAGATAGATAAAGTGAAGATTTAATAATTATTTATTACTATCATATACAACTATCAATATCATTATACAATCTATATTGGTGTATGTAATCATTTTATTTATCGAAATTATTGTTAAATACCCTTTCATCAGGATTCTATGAATTTTGGATTAATGAATTATATCCTGAATTTGTGATATAGTGGAATAACATGAAAATTATAATGGTGAGAATTTAAATGTTTCAATAGTGTTGTAAATTATATTTAGGTTCTTTGAAGTATTTTAAAATTTTAAAAGGTTACTCAAATAATATTTCTGTTGATGTTGACTGAAAATGTAATATGAATTTTTTATATATAATTAATTAATATGAATTAAGATAATTTAATAAGTTGTTGTATTTTTAGTGAATTTAATGACTCCAAATGAAAAAAGTAATTATTCTAAATGGGGAAAATATGTCATTTCTCTAGCTATCTCTTACCCTGGTAGCCATCCATCAGAAAGAAAATCATACAATCTCAAGGATTATGTTAACTGAGAGTGGTCAAAAGAGCAAGGTTACTGTACATTTTGACATAATTTGTTTCACAAGATATTATAAGGATAAGGTCTGTTTAGAGAGAAAATGTGGAGTAGTATGGTATTAGAGGGAAACATAGTATGATATTTACATGAGAGTTGATTACTCCGTATGTAGCATGCTTAATAGGATATACCATTCCCCATCCCTAAAGGGAAACTGATGTGTGAAGATAGATATATAGAGAACTATTCGAACATAATGATTTAGATATTGAATAAATGAAACTATAATATTTCAATTATCATTTTCGAAAGCTATGGTACAGATATATTAGAGTCATCATGATCAGGAGAATATTATATTCAACTCTTAGTAGCATTCAATGATAAAAATATTTTATTCAACCACAGAATGTGATATAAAATTTATCCCCGTAATAATGAAATTAAAAAGAGGAAAATATATTCTAGGATATTTAGGAAAAATAGTTTGAGTATCAAATTTTTGTAGTAAACATGGGATTCATATATGAGATAATAGTTTTTAATGATTATATGTATAATATTTTGTCTTAAAAGTAACTGTGTGAAGTACGTATTATGTGAATTTTTTTGAAAAGTATTAATTCAGTATGTGAGAAAATCTATGTAGTAGAAAACTCATAATGTTAGTACAAGGATGATTCTTTTCAATTTTTATATGTGGATCTGTTATGATATTTTTTATTTTTGATGTTAGATAATGATACATGTATTACATGATAAATATGTAGTATAATTAATACTCCAAATGAATGTATAACACCAAAACATCCATTATATTTAGAGAAAATCATGAAATACATGACATATTTTAGAATGTTACGAATACATGGAGTAATATATAAGAATGATATATTCATGAAGGAATAATTATCAATTAGATAAGGGTTATTTTAAAATTTTAATTCTTAGAGAATTTTTTTTGGGTCACATAATGCCATAATTTTCAAGATTTTGAAGGAGAGAAGAATATAACCTATAGACTATAAAAAATTCCTAAACTCATTATTTTAATAATGTTTTTAGGATATTATTTACACTTATAACCATTTTTACAGGACTCACATGTCTCTTACATGAAGAAGGGGCCCTATGAAAAGAATCTTTACATGAATAATTGTATTAAAAGTAAACAGTGAAAGGAATTCTTTTTATAATAATATTATTATTTAAATTCATGATATAAATATGTTGTTTTATAAGAACAAAATTAATTTTATTAAAATGTCATAAACATAGAACAACCTACTGGTATTTAAAATATATAAAATCTCTTTCTATATTCTAATAAAGAATTTAAATCTATCAAAGAGACTATTATCAAAAACCACAATTATTACTGAATATTATATATATATATCATGGTATAATTAAATTAAATCATTTAGTAACCCTTGTTCATCCATGAATAATAATAAAGGGGGAATAATGTGATATTTCTACATTGTAAAATAATTACTGAGTTCGAGATATTTACTATTATTGTTTCTACATATGGTTGTATTTAGGAATCCTAGGAGATTGAGAATCCAATATTATCAAATATCACATTGTGATAGAGTTGAATAAAATTTACAATAGGAATTAGGTTTTACTAATCATAACATGGATGTTAATGAACTCATTATTGGGTTGAATATGGACCATTGAGGAATTTGTAGAATCACTATAAACAATTCCATTCCAGTGGAAGCTGGACACTACGGAATGTATATAGGAGACTATCCAATTGTATAATATAATAAATAATGGGATATGGATTATTACTTCCCTTTTAAGTTGTAATGATAAACTCCCAACCTATATTTTTATTCATAATAATTTTGTTCTAATTATTTTAAAATTTATACTAATAATTTGTGTCTAAAATGTAGTGAAGCACATGAATATGTGGGATACCCAGCTTCAGTTCAACCTTTTCAAAACAAATTTTGGTAATGTTTTTTGAATAATTTTAAATTCATTAGAATTTTTTTAAAGTAATGTTTTGTATTTTTAAATTTTAAACCAGTTAGAGAGTCAAGAATAAATAGTGAATAATTAAAATAAAAATTTAAAATTGGTAAAATTAATGAACATTGATTAAATCCTCCCTAATCATAGTGACCATCCTTATTCTCTTATCAATTAATGTGGTAGTAAAGATAATTAGGATTCCAAATAATTGATATAGTACTATTTATATTATTTTATTAATATAATATTATGTTTAAATTTCATGAAAATATAGATGTGCCTTAGATGCATAAAATATAATTATTACCATTTAAAATTTAATTTTATGACACATCTAAAACCCTAATGATAATTAAAAAAGGGTGGAAATAATAATAAAAATAGGTTAAAAATGAAAATAAGGTTATTAAAATACATTAAAATAATCAATGTAGTCATATCTCAAGTACTCCATTCATTAATAGTAATAGTATTGCCAAAACTGTTATAATATATGGGGAGTATAAGTAGGTTTAATCAATTAAATTAGTTGAATACTTCAACACTAATATAGATTATTATTTTTATTATTTTCCTAATAAAATGTCCATATAATTTTTTTTATCATGGTTCAAATTTATTAAATGGAACAACTACAAGAGGAGTTTTTTCTGTGGGAAACTATATTTTTGGAATATGTTTCAAAGATTTAAAAATCTAAAATGATTTGTTGGATCCCATGAATTTTTTTGATATGTTAGCAAAAAAATCCCATCTATAATTTAAAAAGAGATGAAAATATGTGTTTTTCGAATATTATAAACATATATGTATATTTGATAAAATCCATGAATCAGAATAACAATAAAAAACTCCATGAAATTTAAGGATTATTTATTGAAGGATAATATAAAAAATGATATAATGAAAATACTATTCCTGAAATTAGTAAAACACATAATAATTTTTTCAAGAAGCTGATTAAAGGGTAATTGAGAATGATGATATATGATTAATATGAAATTTATTCCCTCAACATTATTTTTCTCAATCATGAGTAAAAATTTATAAATATTGAATTTTTAAATGTTATAACATCACATATAGTTTAAATGAGAAATGAAATTGAGAAATAGTTTGAAGAAAATTTGATCAAAAAATGACTCATATCAGAGGATGGAAAATCATAAAATCATTTTCTGATTAATTTACAACAATAACATGAATAAAGGTTACTTATGACCATGAAAATTAAATTTTTACTATTTTTGTTTTATATAATATTATATGATCAAAATAAAAATCATGTAAAATAAATATAGGTAAAAAAAATAAAAAAATACATCAATGATTACAAGATATATGTATGAATGTATAAAAATATTATTTTCCCAAGAAGATGTTAAAATATTTTAAATTATTCTCAAGAGTAAAATATTCATAATTTTTAATCTGTAGTTCAACTGCATCTATATTAATGAGAAGGAGATTAAATGGATTTTTTGGGATTGGAGGTTTTTCCATAGAAGAATGGAGTGTTTGTATTATAATTACTTAAATAAATAATATTTATGGATCTAATAATAGGAAATAGTAAATTTTCAATTTAATATAAAATATAATAAATTATGCTGAACTAAGAAGTTGAATCAATCCAATATTGGACTATGAATATTGTATTATTATAAGAAAACCATAATAAAGATCTGGAGAAGGTAATCATAATTAGTAAATCAAAAGGTGTTAATAATCCATGTGGAGACTCCATAAAAGGAATGTTTCATGATAGAGTTCATTAAAAATATTCATATAAAATTTAAAAATTTATAGTAAGACATGGAAAATCAAATAAAATTAAATATCTAAAGGGAATCATGTTTTTTCAATGAAATAATAGAATTTCATGTTCTTTTTCTAGGAACTACGACCCTAATCCCAAGATAATCTATGTGGAAGGTATAAATTGTGTGAAATGTTTCAAAAAATATTAGGAATATTTTCCTATCATAAAGAAGAAATGATTTGAAACATGAATAATGGAAAATCACTATTGGAGGTATGTTCATTATTAGAATATATGAACTATCCAAACACATATAAGAGAAAATGTGCAGGAAAAATAAAATCTATTAATATAAAGGATATTTAGAATTAAAGAGTCAAATGCATTACAATCTTGATGTTTTAATGATACTTTATATGAAAAGAAGACATTTTTTGGATGGAGATCAACATCACAGTTTTGATAATCATTGTAAAGAGTTGCTGGAAACCTCACAATTTTCCCATGTATAGATTGGGTTATTGAATGGGAAGTAAATATGATATTTGAAAATGAGATAACTTATGAAATTTTATAATTTTTATATTTCACAAAAATATTTATTCATCATAGAGTTCATAATTCCTCCATAAAAAATTCCCATTTCTATTAAAGTATACTTGGATATAAACATAATAAAAATAAATTATTATGTGAATGTGGTGGAAAGGTTACCTTCAATGGGACAAAAAAGTGGAAGATACTAGAAAATAGTAGTTCCATGATACTATGGATTCTAGTAAGATTTCAGAGATGTGTTGAACTGAGGATCCCTAATAAGACATTATTTTTTATTCTATAAATTATATTTATTATTTTTAAAGGATGAGTATTATTTGATGATAAACATAATATCATGTTTGGGTTATCTATATTATAAATAAAATTAATGTTTTATTTGTTAATATTGAGTGTAGTTTGAATGTTTTAAAAAAAATATATTTGTACATCACCAAGTGTGAAAAAATGAAGTATTATCAAATGAATGATAGATTTAGTGACAAGGTTATCATCTTGTTTATTCACTCTTGTTTTGAACACTAGGATATCCCATTGAGACATATATTTGGCCATCTAAAAGATCATTTATATTAATTATATGATGATATTCATCTTTAGAGGTATTTGAACGTTATATAATTTGGACAAAAAGTTGGAGAAGATGTCTTTAAAACATTTGAAGGACTGATGATGATGATATTTTTTAATGTTCCATTAAATTAGGAAATTTTCATTTATTATTAATAAATGGGATAATAAAATTGAATTTATATAATAATTATTGGTTGGAAAATAATCGATATAGGGTGTTGAAGATCCAAATTGAAATATTAACTATTCGTATTATATTTGTAATCAATATATCTATTTGTAATAAAGTTAATGAACAAGGAATTGTTAGTGATGTGGAAGAGGACAATAAATTATCAAATAAAGTTATGATGAATCTTGGAACATATAGTTGATTAGATTAATGGGATAAAATACATAAATAACATGATTATATAGCTATAATAAATTTAATGGACATGTGATTATGCTCCTTATGAGAAGAACATTGTTCCCAACCCGATAACTATGAAATTTAGTAGCTATATAAGGTAAAGATTATTGAAAAATTGATTTAATATTAATAAATATATATATATAGCTCATTTAACAATCCATATCTATATGAATAATAGTGATAGTTGTTGAAAATATGGTTGAAATCCACATGGATGAATATTTGGTGAAGTTGTGACTGAATAATTAATTATGGAATTAGTGAGGAAGTGGAATAACATGTAATTACACAAAGATGAGTAATTGAATTTTATAAGAATATTTGAAATAATTTTTATTATATTTGACTATATTTATAATTTAAAAGGTAACTTGAAGTAATTTAGATTTTAATTTTTCAAAAATAAATTTGGGAATGTTATTTGATATGTTTTGAAGTGATTTATGTTATGTTGAGTTTATTAGAAGATATTATGTTCTGGAGTACAATGACTTCTATTTGAAAATGGAATATCTTCATGGGGGAATCAAAGAAATTGGAAATCTCTTGCACAGTCATACTCGATAAACAATCAGTCATAATCTTTTTCAAACTATGCATAGGTGTTAATAAAACAGAGAGTTTCCCTATGGATCAAAGTATCTACACACATCAGTATAGGTAGGATCATAGGTAGGTGAAGATAACACATATATTTGTAAAATCAAGGTGTATCACCATGGTATAAGTGGGATATGATATGGTATGGTTCTTTTGGAGTAGATTTATATATTCAAAAAACTCTTAACATTATATTAAATCCATTTTCCGCGATTTAATACTAATGTGGCCTGACTATTATACAGTTCATTATTCTTATTTAATAATGAATTTTTGTAAATGTGGAAATTATTTTTTTGTGATATTATTCTCACCAGATAGGGTTTGAATAATCTAAAGTCTATATGTATTGTAGAATGTAGAGGCACACAAAATTTTACAAGAAATGCAATGAATATTCTATTCATTCACACAATATCAAGTAAATATTGATTCTCTATGAAGAAAAATGTTAAAGGGAAAATTGTCTTATAAAAATATTTTGAACAATATTATGTGAAAGTACCTATCATGGACAATGAAATTTTCTAGCATACAAGAATTATTGTTGAATATTATATGTGTAATTTGTTTTTCAAATTTATATTATGAAGTATGAAGTATGAGAACATTTAAGTTGTTTGGGAAGTGAGTATACATAGACTCCATATGAAGGGTAGCTCACATGTACATTCGGTGTAATTATTTTTGAAATGTTTTTATTCATAATTCCTTTGATTTGGTTTCTACATGATGTCATATCATGATGAATAACATACTAGATAAAGATATAGTACATGGAAGTCACTATCCGAATGTCTAATATTTTAACATAATGTCTATTTTTGGGACATAGATATAGTACATGATTCATGTAATACATTTCATATGAATAGATTACATAATTAACATGCAATAAATTAAAATGATTATTTTTCTAATTTAGAAATTTTTCCACATACTATTAAGGGATTGAAAATGAGTGTTTTGTAACCATTAAATGCTATAATTTTTAGCACCCTGATGTGGTGAAGAACAATAATTGTTGCCCTTATATAGCCCCGTCATCATTTATAATGATTCAAATGATGGTTTGTGATGATTTAATATAGTTAAGAATATTTTCTATTTAATCACACGAGGAATATGAAATGTAATTTCCCTATTCAATGCATCAGTATATGAAAATTATTTTTGAAGTAATAACAAAATGGTTTTCATGTAATACATATTTTGTGATGTGAATGATTTCTATACAAGTGGTCTACCATGTGAAGTCCATGTATTGTATTCCACGTTCATTTGGAAATTGTAGTATACTAGTTTTTATGAAATTTAGAATATTTCACTACAATCAATATCGAATTTTTAATGTATTGAAGTGATATATAATTTATATTTTTTATTTTGAAAATTATCAATGTATCAAAGAAGCAGTAATCAACCACATACTATATAATGTGTTCATTTGTTAAGAACAAGAAAATATAATAACATTGATATTTCAATATATTATAGTAGGAATTAAGATTGAGAGTTCAATTTTTTTTGTTTCAAATTATCGTTGGTATTGGAAATCTCATAAGATAAATAAGCCACTATATTCAAAAATCTTATTTTGGTCATGATAAAGGAAAATCACAACCTATATGAAATGTTTTTGATCATAACATATAAATTTAATAACTCTATAATGGATCAAATAAGGTTCCTAAATAATTGGTTTGACTAGTATAAATAATTTCATTCCAACGGGTGCCGAAGACTATGGGATATAGTGTAGTGAAATCATATCTTGCATAATATAGTGATGTAAGGGATGTGATTGATAATTTCTCTTGAGAGTGTGGATGATACATGTCAGTTATAGTAATATTGATGTTGTAATATGATTAATATTGATAGTTATAATCTGTGACCCATTTGGATTTGAACACTTTGAGGAGAAGGTTTCCTCATTAGTTAAAAACCCTATAAAAACAATATGGGTACATGTTTCTTTTATTATCTTCATTACCTGATCATGTGAGTGTTGAGCGATTAGATTAGATCAATAAATTTTAACAAATGTATTTGTTACATCATAAAGATGGGAAATTTATAAGTGAAATTAAAAAAGTATAAAATTTTGGAACACTAATTCACCCCCACACCATAACATCCCTCCACAATAAACTAAGACTATACTTATCTGAATTCAACCATAAATTTCAAATATTTATAATTATTAAATATTTTAAAAAAATTATCAATATTAATGGAAATGTGTACTAATGGAATCACCCTAATATGGTGGTTTTGACTAGATCATGGTATATACATTTATAAACTACTATATAATGAGGTTCAATAATTCATGGTGTTGTTCCATTTAGTTTTACATGTTTTATGATTACATTTTTCTCAGTTTTATCCTCATACTCTCGGATATCAAATTCAATTATTTCATCATGTTTTGATGGATTCTAGAGCATAAATATTTCGAATGATGATTAAATTATTAAAAAATATATATGAGAATTTCACTATATTATTCAAGTATTTGTAATTTTTGAAAATTTTAAAATCATTATATCAATATTGATGAAAATTATATTCGATATGGTCTCATGAGGAGGCTCTATAAATATATTCAATTCTTACTAATTGGTGCCGATTTTGGTTAATGAAAGCCCTTAAGTTGATTTTTTATTGATTTCTTAAATTCATTAAATTGTGTTTGTAATAGTAAAATATCAATTTAAGGATTTATTTAACATGTGTTTAGAGATTTAAAAATCCTATGGACCCCCTAGCAGGTAAGGAGGTCATTGGATACATCGCAGTGATCAATTAAATATTTTGTGGTAGATTTGAGATATTATAGATCATCACTGAATAATGAATAGAATCTATCATTATATATTTAAATATATACTAAAAAATATATATATTAGTTTAATGGGTTTTTAGTACATACTACTGAACTTGGATAAGTGATATCCCCTCCAAATCTTAGTTTTCATATCAATCCAACATTATTATTGTTTAGATTATGTTTTTTAATTTAATAAAGAAACACAGAAAACAATAATTCAAGAGAATAAAGCATGGTAAATTCAATTTTTTTTATTATCCATTAATTATAATTTAAGATGTGTTATGAAGGTGAAAATAAGTATATTCCAATAAAAATTATAATATCATTCCATAATATACAAATAAATTTAATTTAAAATAATCATGAAAAAAATATCTTTGTTTTATGATATCAACATGATGTGGTCATCTAATTTGTATGTCACAGTGACCTATATAATGGTGAAATATCACAACATAGAGGACATTGACATGTTATGGAATGGAAATAATTAGTTCTGATTGATAAAATCAGGGGTTTGTGGAATATGATTCCATAAGACCACCATGTCATGGTCAAGGCCCCCACATAATAGTATTACCAAACAGGAATAAAAAAGGTCATGATTAGCAGTGTATACATTAAATAGATTTGGATTCATTCCCAATAAATTTATCATGGTTTTCATCAGGAATTATTTATCAGTCCTACAAGGAGAACTCCATGGTGACCATTAAAATGAATATGGTGTGGATAAATTTAATGAAATTTTAATATTTCATATAATTATTAAAAATTAATTATTAAGATAAATTCACCCTCAAGCCTCACAATGAATTCCTTGGGGGATATAAAAATACCAAAAACGTTTTAGTAGATATGATCATGATTTAATGTGTATTTACATGGTTAATAGTTTATCAAATGATTATAATAGATATAACAAGGAGAAATATGAAATTTCGTATACTATTTTATGAATTGACATACAGTGAGAATCTAAATTTTTTATATTGAATGGAATTATTTTGGTAAGAGGAAATTATATGTTTTTACAATGTTTATATCTAAAATATGAAATGGTTTTATTAATATATATGTTTCTATAAAAACATATATTATGGAATACGAATGATTATACATTAAATTCAATAAAAATTAATAATTTTAAATAGTCTATCCTAAAATAAATAATAAGTGATATTGTTTATTTATTTTATCATATTTTCATAAATCATGATTATATTTTAAAGTGTAAATAATTATATTTACTCAAGTATTCTTAAAAAATGTCTATATAGTCTCTAAATTTAATAAATGTTCATTTTTTAGTTTTGTTGCCAAATTTATTAAGATATATAATATTTTGTTATAAATAAATGTATGATATAGTTTATATGTTTTAAAATATACCATTGAATAGTCATTAAAAAATTTATGTAGTTTTATGCGAAGTATAATAATTTTTTTCTTTTTTTATATTCCATAAATTCTTCTTTTGTTAGTTATTGAAATTTAATTTTGATGTTAATTATAGATTATACATACTTGGTCTTATAAATATTATTTAATTAATGGTTTTCATGAAAAATGGCCCACTAATTTTTGGCCATTGATTTGTGCTTCTAATATCATGGATGACTAGGATATATCTAAAATATAGAGAGTTAGCTACCAATATCTCCATGATTAATAATATATGTATTATTACTTTCAAATAATTATAATAAATTGAATGAAATGGTTTCATGTACATTATTTGGGGGACGTATTCATAAATTTATAAATTTAAATGGATTTTATTTTGTTTTAGTAATTCAATATATGAGTTTGTCAAATATTTAAAATAATTTTGGATTGAAAAAAGTGATTTAGTAGAGAGAATGTAGATTCTAAAATTAATTATTAAAAAAATGGGAACATGTAAATCGAATACAAGGGACAATATGATTATATATTTAAATCCCTTTAAAATGTTATGTGTCAGATTCCTTCTAAAAAGATACTTCTCATTGAAAAAATCATCTACTCAAGTGTGTACATGATAATGTTGTGTATAATAGTATTTGTTTATTTAGAATGAATGTTATGGGTCACCATATGAGTTAGTTTAGCATATTTTTGGTATTCATTGGAAAATAATCAACTGTTAAAACCTATGACATTATATTATATGGTAATTCAATTGAGATAATCCATTTTATGGACTCGGAAAAGTGTTCTCCCTTAACTACGCAAGATTCATATATGATATGATTGAAATGTTATTATAGATAAATAGTTTAGTGATGAGATAAACACCAATGTTGAATCATTATAAAGTGAAATATGGATCATATATCAGTATTTGATATGATGGGTTTTAAAAGAGATCATTATTTTAGTTGGATAAAATTTAATAAAATTACTTATTAAATGAATGAAAATCATGATACTCATTAGATAAAATCTTTTGTTATGGATAAAATTTAATTATCATAATTGAAAATAACATTGACATTAGTTTTTAAAGGACCATTCATAACAGAATAATGTTCTTACACTACAATATAAGTTTATGAAACATTATTTGAGATTATATGTGAGTAACCCCTTATAAGGAAGACGAATGCTAAAGCAATTCAATGGGTGGATCTATAATATTATGAGAATAATAAATGGTTTCATATAATTTATCGAAAGAATTAGAGTAAAAACTGACCTAAGATGCATTATTATTCATTCATGTAATCATTATCATTAGGTATTTTAATAACCTGGAGGGACTAAATGATTCCATTAATGATATGGATTTCAAAAAATATACTAGATTACCCAAAAATCATTAACCTGATCTATTCCTAACATGGACTAATGTTTATTATTGATCCCCACATGCTAGAGCGATGCACCTAGGAATCATGAAAATCCTCAAGGGAATAATTTTCCAAAAATAATTGAAAACTAGGTGATATAAAGGGAAAAACTGTTTTGGTATTCCAATCAAAGGAATAAATATAAATGAATAACTTTTGGGATTAATAAGGACATGGTATATTAAAAAACAATATGATTGAAAAAACGTTTTTCCCAAACTCCATGAGACATTATGTCACCTCCCGACTCCCACAACCTGCTAATGAAATTTTATCTTACCACCATATGGTGTGATTCCATTACTAGTATTAAATAAAACAACATCTATAGACACACAATGTTGTATATATGGAATGATCAAATCATCATAGAAGGAAATCACAATGTGTTTTATAAAACGACATTACAAAATAGTCAAATTATAGTATAATAATAAAAGTAAAGGAATGAGATAAAATTTATATATTTCAATATGAAACCTGCATAAATCAACACTTTCAAAACTTATTAAACACAATAATTACCTGGTTTACAATTAATTTTTGTAATAATTAAATACATGTATTTCAAGGATAACTAATTAAGATAACAATAACATGAGTATCTAAAAATATAATTCATTCCGGATATTTGAAATAAATTCATTTTCTATATGCCACTTGGTTTGCATATTACTTTAGAAGGCCAGGTTAATGGGGTAATAATTCTCTCTTGGTAGTGACTATGTTACATAATTTAGGAACCATTATGAAAAAATTACCATAATTGGAAAAATAATCAGAAAAGAGTGCATCCACAATTATTTCTCCCTATATCATCCACAATTATATTCAGGTTTATCGCATTAGTTCTATACAAGGTAATATCATCATTGAAGCTATAAAAATCATGACATAAAACTTGTTTGATTGACAACATGATATGAGAACTCTATTTCGAAAATTGTTTCCTAAGAAAATTTATTTTATCAAACCATTTATACTGCTTTTATATTTTTAACAAGTCATTTAAAGGAAATAGGAAAAAAATCATGTTTTCCAACCATTTTAAAAATTAATTGCAAGGTGTAATAAATTAGGGTTTATAAGATAAATCTAAATAATAAACCACATACATTAAAAAAAGGGAATCCCAATACTAACATGGTATTTATAAGGCAATAAAAATAGAGGGATCAATATGTAAAAGAAGAACCGTAGGCCAATAATTCTTAAATAAGATTTTCCAATTCATCATTTCTGGAACAATTATAGATAGATAAATCACTTTGAACATTGATTCATAAATAATTCACAATGATAAATTAATATATAAATAAAAATACACAATTTTATGATAGATCATTATGAAACCCAATTAGATAATTTTAGAAACAATTGATCAAGAATTAATAACATTAATCAAAGGATATGTTCAAGGATATAAGATTGAATCTATAAGTACTATTAATATCAACTAAAAATAGAGAAATAAATTTGAAAAAAAGACTCAACACAAAAAGATCCATAAAAAATTATCACTAAGATGCATGCAAAATCCAAAATCTCCAACATTGCTCTCATTAGTTGACAACCAATTCCACTAGAATAAGAATTATTGTAGAGACCCGAAGCTTATCGTACATGGACATTACATTACATTTGCAGAATACTTAGAACATAACAAAAATACACACACAAGGATCATAATAGTTTAGTGTCTTTGGAAACTCGGAATATAATCTTCTAATCCTGGTGAAATATCTTCAACATCTCCCATAAAGATCTTCCTTTTTTTATACCTAAAACCTTTCCTTATATCCTGGGGAAAAGAAAACATGAAAGGGTGAGCTCAAATTCTCAGTAAGGGTAAACAAAACAAATATCAATCACATCATATACATAAGAACATATCTTTTGGAAATCTTAACCTGTAAAAGAGATCATAATTTCATAACCTGGAATAACTCATGGCAGTGAAATGTAATCACAATAATCATAACATAAAACATTAAACTTTGTGGAATACACACATAATCATAGATAATCATTTCTTGTTAGTCAAGACTCATTTCCAAGACTATCTTAGTGGACAAAGTCCCTTTCTGAACCGAGTCAACCTCGTTTCAGTCCTGTTTCACTAAACCGGTATAACCTACCGTTCCAGCCATGTCTATCTCATGAGATATAAAATATTTAACCAATGCATTGGAGGGAGATATAGGTCCCACCCATCTTATAATGAATCCTTTCTTATGTGTTCCACATAATAATAAATCATACATCATCGCATAACACGTGTAACAAAAATGGCATTCTCGAAACATCATGACATCATAAAACAAATCATATAAGGTAAATGACTTCATAAAAATAATTCCCTCACAACATAATCAAATCAATGTAATAATAGGGATAAAACATAACCCTTTATTATCTTAGATGGAAAATAATTTCGATAAAACACTTGAACTCCATTCTTGAGGAAAATATCCTTTCTTCTTCAAAAACACTTTTCTTTTCTTAACATGTCATACAATTATAAACTAAAAGAAGTTGATTAAAAATAAACTTGAAAACTTGTAAAGGAAGCTTATTGGAAATAATGTTTTAAGAATCCATTCATTCCGTATATGTTAAAAAAAATATTCTTCATACTTTTGTCAGAAAAGTCAAAAAGTACCTCGTACGAAAAAACGACAAAAGATTCCTTTCATATTCTTTACTAAAAACTCACCGAAGGGTAAAATTGGATTTAAACTATTGTAAGTGGATGGAAAAAATATTACATATTGAGGGAACATGGATGTGGATGATAAAATACACCCTAATAAATACTTACGAATAAACAATCTCGGATAAAAATGAGACTGTGATATTTCCCTTACCTTAGGTCTGATTTGCTTTGTACGTGTCCGAAACTCCTCTTCTTTGGAACGCCTCTTTGAATCCTCCACTTAGGGAACTAAGATTGGTCTTTGAAGAAGATCAGGACCTCTAGGATTATTATAGGGAAGTGGAGAGGAGAAAATGGCAGGGTTTGGCCGAGCTTGAGTGCTCAAATTGGTGTGAGGAGGAGGGGGAGGAGGTGTCCTTTTATAAGGGAGGAGAGGGGCACCTTAGGAATATCTCAAAATATTATTTTATATTAAAGTCAAAATCGGTTTATAATGGTTTCAAAGGGTCTTATTTCGAAGCTAATGTGGGTATGGGTCAAAATCCTATCAACCAATAGGATTTAGACAAGTTTAGGGTATTATTTTAACCTTATCAATTAGATTTAACTCTAAGTTAAATAATTTAACTTTTACCGTGTCTTTTTGTTTTCTTTCACTATATGCTTAATACACGTACTATAACATGCCAAACGAACCCCAAATTGTTTATTATTTATATATATATCTTTATCTAAGTCATTTTGCTGAACCTTAGATTTTTAGGAATAAAATAACAATTAATAATATAATATTTGATTTAAAAACTATTTTGTGTCAATTTTGACACTATTTGATATATGTTTTTTGTGAAAGTCATAACAGAATTATATGTTCGAACCAAGTTGATTAAATCAACACTAATATATCATAGTAACCTAGAAAATTAGTGGAATTCATAAAAAGTCTCAAATTACATTTATTTTGGTGTTTATAACATCAATTATGTCAATATTTCATAAATAAGATAATTACTGCATCATCATTGTGTCATAAATAAATTAAATTATTTAATGTCTAAAAATTATAAATAAAATACCATTATTTAGGAAATATTTTTAGATTTCTAATGAATATTTATAGTCGAATTTAACTTATGTACAACCCTATATTAAAAATGTTTTAGTAAATAAACTTTGATTTTAACTCTTTTAACTCTTCTTTGAATTAAATAATAATAAATGTCCTAATCTAATCCAAGTGGGCCTAAATGATAATATTTTACACTTAAGGTTGTTTTTGGTCGAGATAAAATTGTCCAATAGAATTAGGACATGTTTTAGGGTAATATTAATATCATTCTTACCCTTAATTACCCTATTTACTTTTAACCGTCGTAAATAAAAGTAAAAAGTTACTATTCACCAAAAATTATTTTCATCTCATTGAACCACATTTTACTTACTGACATCAACTGTGTCTCTCGGGTTTTTGAAATTCCATTCACAAAAGCGGTAAAATTAAGTTTTATGAAAAATTCAGTTTTTTAACTACCACTTAGTAGTTTCACTATTCATAAAAAATTGATGTTTTTCAGAACAATGCCAACATTTCATCCTAAGCTATATTTCATATTCCGAATTCAAAAATGAAGTCTATTTTACCAAATTCATAACATAGAAGTTTCATTAATTAATTTTATAATTAAATCCCGCTGTTAAAACAAATAGCGTGTTTTTAAGAAACAATATCTATCAAAAGATTGACACTTGATTATGTCTGGTTTAAATGTAAAATTACAACCAATGACCAAAATTGTATTAAATTGTAAAAATATATTCTAAATATACTTTAAAACCACTCAAATTAATAATTTATCACTCTTAATTATTTTGATTAAAATAGTTGTTTTTAATTATAATTTATTAATTTTCACTATTCATCAGAATATGAAAGTTATCCGAAATGTACCAAAATTTCACCTTAGGCTAAATTTGATACTCCGAATCCAAAAATGAAGTCCATTTTGAGAGCTAAATTTTCTAAAATTTTAAAATTGGTTATTACTATTAATAACGGCTAGTTTTAATAATATTTTAATAGCATATCGTTGTTTCGTGAAACTCAGTATTGCGTACTACACACACTATCGAGGAAGGTTGCGATTGCGTGTAATGAAAGGCAAGTCAAGGATGCGTGTTGTGCAAGATCTTTTTGGTGTAGCATACAACACAAGACATTAATAAAATTAAAAAGAATATTTTTCATAAAATCTCGGGCTGTTACATTCTACCCCCCTTAAAATGAAGTTCGCCCTCGAAATTCTTCGGGGTTATAAATGGTTTACTATTCGAAAGTTTCTTTAATAGAAACCCACATCGTAAAAAGTAATATCAAAACCAATCTTTATAAACAAAAGTATGAAACGTAACGGTTACCCAGATAAACTAATCATTGGGTTTCCATATAGGTGAAAATATGGATATGGAAGAGAAATCTAACCATCATGTTCTGATGGAGAGTGGTAGAGAACATGGCTATGGAAAACCCAGCAATCACAAAGCCATAAATTTGTAACGATCTAAGGTACCATCTGATTCATCAGATATAAGATCACTAGGACAACATTTTTGGTTTTCAAGATCGTTTCCCTAAAGTTAAAGAATTTGAATTAGAATAAATACTTAATTTATTTTGGTACAATCTCACTGTTGTTCGTGCCTTTAACAATTTCCACTTCTTAAATAAATGAAGTTGAATTTGTTATTCGTGAAGTGTTAGAAGATCATGTGATAGAATGACGGGTCATTCCATCTGTCTCAAACAAAAGGTTAGCAAAAATTATATGCATAAGTCGATCTATAGTGAGATTAATCATATATGGTTCCTAAAATGGACTTTATACTTCATATATCATACTGATTAATATAATAAAACTAGTTTCTAATAAACAGGGACTTCAAGTAGGCCAGTGGTAGGCGATAAAGGCCAGTCGCATTTCGGTTGTGGGTTCGATTCCCACATCCTTGTCCGACGCGATGGGCTGTCGCCCGTCCTGCAGGTTGTCCTTTTTCTAAAACTATATTTCTATAACATCCCATCAATAATATCGAGAAAACTTCAATCCTTAAACAATACTAACTTATGTCCAACATAATCCATTCCAATCTTTAGGCTTATCCATAATACTCAGTCCACTCTCATAACATAGTGAAAACGATTACCAGAGATTTAACACCATCGTCGATCCCCATATATCATAAGATATGTTTTGTTGGTCACATTCCAAACATTCAAAGTCCTTAATCATGTATTCTCTTGAATACCTTAGTGAAAACATGAATGCAGTTAAAATTTAACACTTTCCACATACCAAAATCCTCAAAATTCTATATACTCAAACCATGATATCACTTAGTCCTTATATCAATCATGAGCTCATGAATACTGTTAAACATTTCATTTTCTCATTTTCCCTTCATTATACGCATATCATCTTATTTCCAAAAATATCTCAATCACTTTGAATACCACATTAGACCAATACATAAATATTCCAATACTCCATGATACAATATTATTTTGGAATCCCATTACATAAACACTTAATCATTCCACCACATCGTTGTCATATTCAACATCGCCAATAGTGATCGCATGTGACTTCCCTTTGTCATTTGCCTTCAGTGGTTTCTCATGTTGATCATCACTAACCCTTGGATTAGGGAATTTATTAGCATAATGCCCCATTTCCTTGCACTTGAAGCATTGAAGTGTTGGTGGTGCGTTCTCTACAGTGTTTGATTTATTCACATCATTAGAAAACCTTTTTCCATTACTTCGACACTCAGCTGCTCGATGACCTTCTTTTCCACACTTAAAACATTTTCTAGTCCCTTTAAGACAATCTCCACCATGATTCTTTCCACACTTTGTGCATAAAGAAACATTCATCTTCTTTTCACCATTATTCTGAGATTTCTCCTTGAACTCCATCTTTCGTTTCTTGTCAAAACCATGAGATGGATATGTAACACCAACTTCCATTTCTACCTTGATAGCACAACGCACAATTTCTTCATAGCAACTGAAGTCTCTTATAGCTAATGCCCTTCGAAGACTTGGTTTTAAGCCACTGAAAAATCGATCAACTTTACTTTCAGGTTGGATGATAATACCAGAAGCGTACCTTACAAGTCTTGTAAAATTTGCTTCATAGGTACCAACAGATTCATCATCCCTTTGCTTCAGTTCAAGAAACTCTTTCTCCATCTTTGTTCGAAGAATACGAGGGAAGTACTTACTGAAAAAAAAGTTCTTTAACTCGTCCCATTCCATGGACTCAATTTCATCTCTTTGCCTCGTATTCTTGATAAGATTCCAACATTGATCAGCTTCACCTTCCAAACAATATACTGCTAAGATGAGTTTATCATGCTCAGAACATTGAAGAACTGAAAATATCTTTTCAGTGGTACTGATCCATTGTTCAGCAACAAGTGGATCAAAAGACCCACTGAAAGAAGGTGGACGTTGCCTCATGAAGGACTCAATAGAATATTGTTTCCTTATCTGCTCATTTGGAAGTCCAGAATGATCCATAGCTTGTGTAAGTATAGAAATAAGATTTTTCACTCCATCTCCCATAACATTTGTTTGTTCAGGAGGACAATCATTTCATTGTCCATTGCATTGATCAACACGTTTCCTTCGGGTTCCAGCCATCGTCTAAAACCCAAAAATAATAGTGTGAGAGGAAAAAATCATGCTAGGGAAAACAACATAATAAAGGGGGAGTACCTTCAATATCTAACATCTTAGGTTTAATTCTATGATCTTTAGCGTAATTTTAGTACTATAACCTATACATATACTTAACCTTAGGGACATCCCTAGACATACCTTAGAAATATCTCTAGGGATCTCACTAACGTTTTTGCATCCTAGTTTCCAAAGGTTGACTAAACCTTTCCTCTGATACCAACTGTAGAGACCCGAAGCTTATCGTACATGGACATTAAATTACATTTTCGGAATACTTATAACATAACAAAAACACACACACAAGGATCGTAATAGTTTAGTGTCTTTGGAAACTCGGAATATAATCTTCTAATCCTGGTGAAAGATCTTCAACATCTCCCATAAAGATCTTCCTTTTTTTATACCTAAAACCTTTCCTTATATCCTGGGGAAAAGAAAACATGAAAGGGTGAGATCAAATGCTCAGTAAGGGTAAACAAAAGAAATATCAATCACATCATATACATAAGCACATAACTTTTGGAAATCTTAACCTGTAAAAGAGATCATAATTTCATAACCTGGAATAACTCATGGCAGTGAAATGTAATCACAATAATCATAACATAAAACATTAAACTTTGTGTAATACACACATAATCATAGAGAATCATTTAATATTAGTCAAGACTCATTTCCAAGACTATCTTAGTGGACAAAGTCCCTTTCTAAACCGAGTCACCCTCGTTTCAGTCCTGTTTCACTGAACCGTCATAACCTACCGTTCCAGCCATGTCTATCTCATGAGATATAAAATCTTTACCCAATGCATTGGAGGGAGATATAGGTCCCACCCATCTTATAATGAATCCTTTCTTATGTGTGCCACATAATCAGAAATCATACATCATCGCATAACACATGTAACAAAAATGGGATTCTTGAAACATCATGACATCATAAAACAAATCATATAAGGTAAATGACTTCATAAAAATAATTCCCTCACAACATAATCAAATCAATGTAATAATAGAGATAAAAATAGAACCCTTTATTATCTTAGATGGAAAATAATTTTGATAAAACACTTGAACTCCATTCTTGAGGAAAATATCCTTTCTTCTTCAAAAACCCTTTTCTTTTCTTAACATGTCATACAATTATAATCTAAAAGAAGTTGATTAAAAATAAACTTGAAAACTTGTAAAGGAAGCTTCTTGGAAATAATGTTTTAAGAATCCATTCATTCCGTAAAATTTAACAAAAAACATTCTTCGTACTTTTGTCGGAAAAGTCAAAAAGTACCTCGTACGAAAAAACGACAAAGGATTCCTTTCATATTCTTTACTAAAAACTCACCGAAGGGTAAAATTGGATTTAAACTATTGTAAGTGGATGGAAAAAATATTACATATTGAGGGAACATGGATGTGGATGATAAAATACACCCCAGTAAATACTTACGAATATACAATCTCGGATAAAAATGAGATTGTGATATTTCCCTTACCTTAGGTCCGATTTGCTTTGTACGTGTCCGAAGCTCCTCTTCTTTGGAACGCCTCTTTGAATCCTCCACTTAGGGAACTAAGATTGGTCTTTGAAGAAGACCAGGACCTCTAGGATTATTCTAGGGAAGTGGAGAGGAGAAAATGGCAGGGGTTGGCCGAGCTTGAGTGCTCAAATTGGTGTGAGGAGGAGGGGGAGGAGGTGTCCTTTTATAAGGGAGGAGAGGGGCACCTTAGGAATATCTCAAAATATTATTTTATATTAAAGTCAAAATCGGTTTATAATGGTTTCAAAGGGTCTTATTTCGAAGCTAAAGTGGGTATGGGTCTAAATCCTATCAACCAATAGGATTTAGACAAGTTTAGGGTATTATTTTAACCTTATAAATTAGATTTACCTCTAAGTTAAATAATTTAACTTTTACCGTGTCTTTTTGTTTTCTTTCCCTATATGGTTAATACACTTACTATAACATGCCAAACGAATCCCAAATTGTTTATTATTAATATATATATCCTTATATAAGTCATTTGGCCGAACCTTAGATTTTTAGGAATAAAATAACAATTAATAATATAATATTTTATTTAAAAACTATTTTGTGTCAATTTTGACACTATTTTATATATGATTTTTTTGAAAGTCATAACAGAATTATATGTTCGAACCAAGTTGATTAAATCAACACTAATATATCATAGTAACCTATAAAATTAGTGTAATTCATAAAAAGTCTCAAATTACATTTATTTTGGTGTTTATAACATCAATTATGTCAATATTTCATAAATAAGATAATTACTGCATCATCATTGTGTCATAAATATATTAAATTATTTAATGTCTAAAAATTATAAATAAAATACCATTATTTAGGAAATCTTTTTAGCTTCCTAATGAATATTTATAGTCGAATTTAACTTATGTAAAACCCTATATTAAAAATGTTTTAGTAAATAAACTTTGATTTTAACTCTTTTAACTTTTCTTTGAATTAAATAATAATAAATGTCCTAATCTAATCCAAGTGGGCCTAAATGATAATATTTTACACTTAAGGTTGTTTTTGGTCGAGATACACTTGTCCAATAGAATTAGGACATGTGTTAGGGTAATATTAATATCCTTATTACCCTTAATTACCCTATTTAATTTTAACCGTGGTAAATAAAAGTAAAAAGTTACTATTCACCAAAAATTATTTTCATCTCATTGAACCACATTTTACTTACTGACATCAACCATGTCTCTAGGATTTTTTAAATTCCATTCACAGAAGCGGTAAAATTAAGTTTTATGAAAAATTCAGTTTTTTAACTACCACTTAGTAGTTTCACTATTCATCAAAAATAGATGTTTTTCAGAACAATGCCAAAATTTCATCCTAAGCTATATTTCATATTCCGAATTCAAAAATGAAGTCTATTTTACCAAATTCATAACATAGAAGTTGCATTAATAAATTTTATAATTAAACCCCGCTGTTAAAACAAATAGCGTGTTTTTAAGAAACAATATCTATCAAAAGATTGACACTTGATTATGTCTGGTTTAAATGTGAAATTACAACCAATGACCAAAATTGTATTAAATTGTAAAAATATATTCTAAATATACTTTAAAACCACTCAAATTAATAATTTATCACTATTAATTATTTTGATTAAAAAAGTTGTTTTTAATTATAATTTAGTAATTTTCACTATTCATCAGAATATGAAAGTTATCCGAAAAGTACCAAAATTTCACCTTAGGCAAAATTCGATATTAAGAATCCAAAAATGAATTCCATTTTGAGAGCCAAATTTTCTAAAATTTAAAAAGTGGTTATTACTATTCATAACGGCTAGTTTTAATAATATTTTAATAGCATATCGTTGTTTCGTGAAACTCAGTATTGCGTACTACACACGCTATCGAGGAAGGTTGCGATTGCGTGTAATGCAAGGCAAGTCAAGGATGTGTGTTGTGCAAGCTCCTTTTGGTGTAGCGTACAACACAAGACATTAATAAAATTAAAAAGAATATTTTTCATAAAATCTCGGGCTGTTACAATTATGAACAACATATGGGTTTCATATATAAAGGATTATAATTAAATAAAATCATTTTTCATGGCTTGGTGACATGGTTTTAAAAACCATGGATCAACTATGTTGCCCTTTACATGCTGCTAGAGATGTCACATGGTTTGGCCGATTGATTTGAAAAAACATGATTTAACTATGTAAAACGATATTTTGAAACGTTATATAATATAAGGGGATCTCCAAATGTTTTGGATTAACCATGATCCTATCCATAAAACCTCTAATAAAAAATCTAATATAAAAATCCTAGTGTTAAAGGAGTACCCAAATAGATTTTCCATGATGTTTGTTAATTATGCATTAACCTAAAAAAATTATGAAAACCACCAAAGGTCACCAAAATGTACATGAGCTATGTTCCAAAGGAAATATATTCAATAAAAAGGGATGAGCACAAAAATTGAGTAGTAATATGGTTATTTGGAAGAATTCAGCTTCTCAAATACAAAATTGGTTTGAGAAAAATATTTTGAACTATTCAATTCATGCTCAATAAGAACATATTCCACAGGGGAAATCAGTTTTCCAATGTGAAAAGTTTATTTATTTTAAAAGGTTTTAATATCTAAATACTATATTAATGTGTATAAAATGAAAAAATGGATTAATTGATATATACTTCAACTAATTTTAATTTTATTTCTAAATTAAACAAATTTGTATGTTTAGAAATATTTTAAATTAAATGAGAAATAAAAAAACTAATATTTTTCACTATTCATCGAAAAACTCAAAATTATGGAAAATTATAAAAACTTAAGTCCTATATATTTTTTCACATGATGTTTTAAAAATTAAATTTTATTTTTTAAAATTAATTTTATAAGAAATGAGGTAATTAAATTTAAAATAACTGTGAAAAAGAAGACGAAACCACTTTTTTAGAGAAATATTGTTTTTAAGTATAAAATTTGATTTATTCTTTTCTTTTATACTCAAACACATGAAATTTATTTTAATTAATTAATTGAATATATAATATAAATAATTCACTAAAAATTAACGAAAATTTATTTGTGTAATTTATTAAGGAAAAATCTGTCTATTTGAATAAAAATTGATTTTCTGAAAAAATAATCATTTACATTCAAATAGTTCATATTTTCATTTCTAGTTAATTGGTATCCAAATAATTCATTATATATACATGTGTAAACCACATTTTTTCATAATTAATTTAGTATTGTTCATACCCTCCACTTTTATTGTTATGTGCTTAATATTATATAGAATAATAATATTTTAATAGTTTGTCTTGTTTCATTTAAAATTTTTGTTGCGTGTATCATAATATACATTTAATGTTGCATGTAACTCAAGCTAATCATAGAGTTTCATGTAATTTAGGGTGAAATCAATGTTTCTTGTAATGGAAGATAAAATTTGTGCTTCATGTAATGAAAAATATTGAAAAGATTAAATTTATTTTAAAATAATATTTCACCAAATCTAAGGGTTTCAAATTATACACCCTAAAATAAATGATGTCATAGAAATTTGATCATATTATTTTCAAAAAATGGATTAAAATTTTAATGTTCAATTGTCGAAAATCTCCACCATAAAAAGGATTAATAAAACATCCTCTTGAAAAGAGAGAGTTGAATGTGTGGAGGTCTCGTATATTTACACATACACGGTTTACAAATATATGAACATATGTGAGAAATAATGATTTGGACATAGAAGAAATGTTTAATTAACCAATAATTATTGAGATTGATAAATATAATTTACCAAAATAAGTTGAATGATCATGTGAAAATCCACAACCAAAAAATAAGAAAACCAAAGAGGTGTGAAAAAGGTAACTAATATCATCTAAAATTATCGTAAATGGATAAAATAATATTTTAATATTATTTACTATAAGTTGAATAATTTTCATTAGAAGATATACTTACGTTATTTCATTCAATTTCATATGTTCAATTTCATCCATTGGTTATTATTTTACAAATTAATGCTTTATAACAGAATCCAAGAAATGATTATAAAATTTTAATTCCTAAAGAACTGATGGATATCGAGATCCATAATAGAATGAAAAGTCATCATTTATATCTATAGTTATCATGATAAAAATAGTTATCACAGGTCACCCAATATATATAAATCCTCATTCTGTTATGTAATATATTAATATCTAGATCCCTATCCAATGTTTAACATAAATCATTATGGTTATGTAATATATTAATCTCTAAATTCTCATATAGTTGATGGTATCATAGGTAGTATATTATTATCATCCATTTTAACAACCAAAAGTTTAATTTCTCATCTCCACTTACATGATTGTGTCTTTATTATCCACACATATAACATATTCCTCTTACATTTAAACAAAATTTATGTTTATTATTCTCATATTTGTGAAAAATAGGAAACTAAATCTCAATTCCTCCATGGTTAACAAAAATATCATGAACAATTATATGGTTTTATTGATTAGTGGGATTGAGAGTCGGTTTAGGAGTAGTTTTTTGATCATATAGTGTGTAATATAGTTTAGAATAATCATAATATCCTTTACTAAAGATATCAATTGATTTGTTTTTCATCATCACGTTCTATATCAAATTCAATATTAATATAGTTCCTTATCGTTACTACAATTATCTAAAACAAAAATTCTGAGTGTGAGATATAATATTCATAATTTTAATCCATATATTCATGAGAAATCACTTATAACATGTTTAAATAATTATACCTTAATTTCATTCTATTCCACCTTAGTCATAACCTAAGTCATTCATTTCTATTTTTTAAACCATTAATAATAGTTCATAAGGAGTTCATGAATTTAAAAATATTATCCTTCAGGTGTTTCAACCTATGTATGGAGCAAAGACTATTTTCATGCACAATGTTATATTTGAGTCCAACTCAATGCACCATCTTTATATTTATTACCCATGGTACAACTACGCTTGATCCACATCTACTTTTAGTATCTATAAAAAGGTAAATAATTTCATAAAAACCCCTTGATCTACCCTTTTCCAAAAATACAAGACATTATTATGTACTTTGACTCATCCTTAGACTTATCCTTTTTCATATTCCAAGAAATATCCTTAGAATTACTCTGGGGAATTTCTAAAAATATTTCTCCTACTAGTTTTTATTGTTTAACAAATAATTTCCACTCATAACATCAATACCAAAATAATATATTTATATATTTGTGTTACAATTATTATATGAATATTCATTAAATTAAACAAACACATGCTGGAGGATCGAAATGGATTATTTCATTAGGAGACATGGTATACAATTTTCTTATTTTGTGAATTATCTAAAATGTTTCCAACAATGATCTTCCCAGATGGTAAAATTCAAAGAAATACACAAGATAAAACCATTCAACATAAACCTTGTGTTGGAAACATGAAAATTTGTGATCTTCTGTGATCATTAATTGTAAAAAAGGGAAATCAAATAAACATTATGTGAGAATAAGTGGGTGAGAAAAAGATCATAACATTTGAAAACCATAACCTACATATTAGGGATCAAAATCTTGAGTCACAACATAATGATTGTTACTTCATAAGATATGAATCATAAATAATGAAAATAACATGATCCATGAGAAGGGAACATTGATATAAAACATCTTATTGTGGCATACACAAAAGAATTGAAAATTGAATCCTTATTAGTAACGGTTCATTTCCAAAACTATTAGAGTTGAATGGGTTCACTCCCCATATCATCATTATAAAAAAGGATAATGACAAAGACTATTGTAATTTAAGTAGTCACTTATTCAACTGGGTTTACTCCTCATTCAAATCCAATTTATCAAATGAAATATCAATATTTAACCAATGCATTAGAGGGCGACATAGGTACCATACATCTCATAATGAAAATATTTCTTATATTTTCCATTATATTATAAAACATTGATCACATCAAAATCCATGATATGAAAGGGGTATCATAAGAATTTCAATATAATATAACCTTGGGAAATGAAATAAGTTTCATAATCATTTCATCTATTACTCAAAGCATAACCCATAGAAAAATTCGTTGGTTTTAACATCATTTTATCGTGGTATAACACATGGAAGAGAAACAAGTTACATAAAAATATTTTAACCATAAACATAAATCTTCCATATAAATAATAAGAAATATATAATTAGATCATATCCTTAGTAATGTATTATTATTATCATCAATGGATTCCATCTCAAATGGAAAATAATCTTTGAAATATCACATTGAACATTTCATGATGAAAATAACTATTATTTGTAAATATATTTTTAAAACTACAAATGGATAAAATATTTTGAATATTATTTTGTGGATAAAAAATAAAAAACATATAAATGCTTCACTAAAATTAATTTAAAAAATTTCTTGATTAAAATATTTGTTCTTAATTGAATTATTTTTTTGAAGATGAAAACAAATTACAATTAATTGTTTTTCAACGTAAACTTGAAAAAAATAAATATAGATTGATATAAAATAATAATAATAATATTTGGAAAATCTATTAATTTTGTAAAAGTAAAAACAAATATTCCTTTCCTATTTTCTATAGAATTCAAATGATCATTCCTTGGAAAATAACCTGAATATTCTATTAAAATCAATTTCCAAAATGTAAATAATTGGTAAATATGATTTTTTTATATCATCTAATGAATTCTAAAAAAATGGATTACTTTTTTTTCAAAATATGGTTTTTTCATAGAATTGATGTTAGCCCATAGAGTGAAATAAAAGGAAATTTTTTAAAAATCATTATTCTAAACTCTTGAGTTCATAAAGAAATGACAACGAAGTGAAAAAAATTCATTATAAATAATTATATAAGAATGAAATATGGGTGCTTCTTGAGGTATATATCATATTATTTCATAGTTTGAAGCCTAATAATGAGAAATACTGATAAAAGATTATATTGTAACATTAAACCCTTACCACTTTGACAATATTGAATCATAAGCATCAATATAGATTAATGATAAATAAAAATTATAATATCATGAGAATGAATAATATTTTGATATTACATGTTAAATTGAAATTATATACACTTCATAAAAAGAATATAGGTTGATAACATAACATATGTCATGATGAAGGAAAATATATTGTATATACTAATGGCTGTGCCTATTCAATATAAGTGTCTCAACATGGTAAATTACCCTACCATGGATTCCACCCTAAATCTCCAAATTACCATCCATTTAGTACCTAACTACTCACCTCTATCCATACACATGAATCCTTGTAATCATCTCCAACAATTAAACTAGTTACAACACCACCGTTATCCCATCCTCCTCTGTCTCTACCTCATCCTACTCCTCCTTCTCAGTCTCCAACACCACCTCCAACTCCTCATCCACATCTACCTCCACCTCCACCTTCTACTGCACCTCCAACTCATTCCCTCCTCCATATCTTCCTCCTCCTTCGTCTCCCCTTATGCCTCAGTCTCGGTCGTAGTGTCCGCCTCTTTCTCCACCTCCCATTATCCCCTAATATAGTCCTGATCCCACTATAAACCACATAATATCATCATTCATGACCCCCTTTCCTATTCTTCATCTATAACCTATATTATTTCAATCAAATTCCAATTTTTTAAATTATTTCCACCTTCCATTACTCCATTTAACCACATTTAGCTTCATCTGATTATTAATCCTATTATTGATTAATCCTGACATGATAGATTTTGTTAGTTTAAATAACTGGATTGATAGGGACTCTTATCCAAATATCATTTCTATATCACCCTTAAAGGTATGATTTTTTATTTCCATTTTATTTCTCTATTCATGAACCATATACTTTGGTTGAATTCTCTTTAAATATCATCATCTCCTTTCATGATATTTTCAACATCATTTCATGAGAAAAAATAATTGTTTCCATGAATTTATAGTGCTGATGTTACAGTCTCTCAAATAATCTCTTCAATGTTTTCAATATTCACTGACCCCGACACTCAAAAATATTGTTTATTTCAATTTGGAATAAAAAGGAAACTTCTCTTCATATTCTTTTTAAATTCCAAATTTAATTCATTTCCAATTAAGTATAATTTAATTTTAATGAACTATATGATTTTTTATTTATGAGCTAAACTTTGAGTTCACCGAAGACTAATTTTTTATATAAATAAAACTTTTCATATCATTTGTTTTGTCCTGAGGTTTTTATCATTCCATCTTTAAACATAGAAAACTATTTTTTTCCTTGTTCTATTGGAGATTTTATCCTTTATTTTCTATATAATATTTATGAAGTCCCTATAAAATGATATATTATATAGTTGGGTAATAATTTTCCATTTATTATATTCATAATGTTTTTTCTATCATAATATAGTAATATAGAATACATATTTATCATGAGACTGTACATTTCTATATTAAATATGTATTTCATATAAAATTAGTTTCACTCACTAGCTTATCAACATAGCTTATACATAGTTTGTGTCTATTTAATTATTTTTATTAATAAAACATTTGTTATATGTATATGATGTATGTATATTTTTATGTAATTTCAATTGATTTCATGTTTAATCCATCCTCACTCCCTAAAACCCCTCAAAATATGAAATGTGATTACCTAAGGGTTCAATGTTTCTATAGGATTATCCAAATAAATATTAATTACCATTTATTAATAATTCATGATGATGGATCTTGTATTTACTACCAAAATTAGGTTATAAAATTTTGTATTAGAGTGCTGGAGTTATAATCAGGGAATTCATTTACCCATTTCAACATTAAGGGTACCTTTAACTTCCATTTATACATATTCCTACCATAAACAATTAATTTTCACTATTTTTTGTTTTATGACTGGAACACAAGTTACCATTTAAAATTTAAAAATTCATATTTTAGGTTTTTTAATTAATCCATTTCACGAACCATTAATTGTTGTTATTTATGTATTTTTATTATTATAATATTGACATTCAGATGTCTCGAATATTCATCTTTGAAAAAATTCTTAATTGACTAATTTTTTATTTTTCGTTATAATTTATTTTAGTTTTATATTTTATTGTTAACATATTTAATCATATTTAATCACTATATTTATTTAAATTCATTTGTTTACTTGTAATTCACATTTTCACAACATTCACTATTGTACTAGTGACCTTATTATGACATATTTCTGATTTCATTTCTCGATAATTTTTTCATAAAATTTCCATAAATATTAATTATTTTTTTACAGTGAGATAAATGTAAATAATAATTTTATTGTTTTCAAAATTATTATTTTTTATGTACCCTTTATGTGTGGTATTTTTATTATTATATAATTTTCCATTTTATCTAATTTCATGTTTACTACTTTCTTATCTATATTGTATATCTTTTTATTTCTATAAATTTGTTTCATTCCACTAATTATTGATTTTAATTTTTTATATTCATTCTCATAGTTTTACATGGTTGAGTTACCCTTTTATTATATTTTTATTTCATACATATCGAGAACTATTCCTTATTATTATTTATATATGTTCATTGTTATAATATTGACACTCTAATTGCTTGAATAATATAATTTTATAAAATTAAGAATTCACCAATCATTGCCTTACTGGTATCAAGTTAATTTAATCTTTTTTAAATATTTTTATACATATTTACTATTATTTTTTATCAATATGTATTCACTCTTAATTTTATTATTTTAATATATAATTTCAATCATATTTTTTATTGAGGTGGTGAACATATATGGAATAATTTCTCACTACATTTCTCTTTTTATTAATGGTATAATTAAATAAATTTTATATATTTTGTTTAGACCAGATTAATGTATATAATATTTGTGTTTTTTACTAAATTTTAATTTGAATTTATGTACTCTGTTTATATTGAATTAATTTATTAAATAATGTTGTAGTGTCTTGCATGATTTCACTTAAGAAACCTGTTAATAGTTGCAATTAAAAAATTCTCATATGAGATTTGTGATAAGTGATTCTGAGTACCTTGAATTTATCAATGGTATAATTTGTAGAAGGAAAATTTTGTGTAAATTTTAATTCTTCATTCTACTTTCTCATTTGAATTTTATCATATTTTCATTATCAAAGAGTTTGTCACCTAACATCACTTTTTTTCATTTACTTATTTATTAGTATAAATAATGGAAAGCATACTATGATTATCCTTTTGTAGTTGGTTGCATGGTAAGATTAGTAAAAATCAGATAAAATATGATTTGGTCATTTTTTATACTTTATTCCACTACAATATATAGGTTCATTGTTTTGTACAATGTTATAAAATTTTTTTACCCTATTTTTATTTATCTAAAATCTAATTTATATATATTTGATTATAAATGTTCATATTTGTTAATACATGTTCATAATTTTATTGAAAACATAATTTCTACATTATTAAATCCCGAAGTCACAAATTATTCATATTTGTTACTAACATATCATAATTTTTTGAAAATATAAATTCCATTTCATTTTAGGCCACACGTCAATGTTTCTTTAATTAAAATTTTTAGTGATTGTATTCACTATCCTCGTTATAGTTTGTTCATGATTATTCCACTTTGGTAGGATTCCCTAACCATGGAATTTGACTACAACAACTAGATTCTACACAAGGATTAGACCTCACCAAGTAGAATAAAAGATTTAAATATTTCTTCATATATCTATCTTTATTTTCATCTATAATTCATAGCGTGTTTCTTTGTACTTATTTACATCTTCAAAAATTTTCATAATATTCCACGATAAAATTTCCCATTTTAATACTCTATGACGTACCTCTAATTACATGTGAATAATCAAAATTACATATCCATTTATGTATCTACCTATTGATCCACATATACCATTATTCTTCCTCCCCATTTCGGCCCACTGATCCCTTCCTAAATTCCATATTTCTCACACCCTCCCATTATTCTTCCACATTCCTATAAAAAACCTATGATCTCTCTACAAAATATTCCTTTTCCATATTTTAAAACCAAGATACCACACAGAAATTCTACCTCCTCCTCTAACATGATCAATTAGACATGATTTGTCATGCATCCCATCCTCCGATATGTTTTCCTCTATCGATACTGATTATCCTTTTATTGCACCACAATTAATTCCATTTGGTTAAATACAAATTACCAACCTAGCATAGTCATAGTAAAATAATTTATCGAAGCTCATATGCCATCAAAATCATGAATGCAAGAAAATATCTTATTGTTTCATTAGAATAATACCTACCACTATTATCTCTCCATCTGCCTCCACCTCCAATGATGCCTCCTCCTCTACCTACAATTACTTCACCATCTCTAATTCATAAAAAATTTATATTTAGATATTTATTCATATCAGTGAATATTATTTAGGGATATTTACATTTTCCAATCTCATGTTCACTTTATCAAATTATGTTTCTCTAAAATAATTTCTATTTTATTCTTATATGGGTTTTTCTTTATTATGTTATATTTTCAAATTCAATTCTAATTTGTGTTGTTATAAAATTTTAGCATAATAATTTTTTGAAAATTAAAATAAGTACATTTCCCATTTATGATTTTATGGATTGTTCTATTTATTTTTAACAAAATCTCACTGATACCTTTACTATGGAAAGAATTCCATATACACAACTAAATCATCACGATATTCTAATGATTGAATTATACTTTTAAATTTATCAAAATTCAGATATGAAATTATAGTTATGTATAAATGGTCATTATTTATATCAATAATTGTATTATTATTCGTTTTCCACCAATAACAAATGGATCATATTTCCATTTATTCTAATAAAATAGTGAAAAACTATTCTCCTTTGAATAAAATGTCTCAATCATACTAATATCCATAATATTAGTTCACCAATAACCCATTGCTCCTATAAATATGTGAATCTTCTAAATAAGGAAAAAAATTATCATCCTCATGAAATGATTTTTCAAAAACATCATCTATATATTCTTTATCTATATCATTATCATAATAAAATGATTTGTTAATAGAAATTTATATGATAGTTTAATCAATATCTTCACCACATTTATTATCTTGCTCAACCGATTTAGTATATGCATAATTTTTAATATGGCCTTCTTAAATACATTGATTAATTATTGTTCAAAAATTTATATTGTATAATTTGTAGAATATGAATAATTATCGACAAGGGTACTTGGGTTTTTGTGGAAAATAATAATACATCATTTGACTGTTTTGAAATTTATAGGTTTTAATTTCTATGTACATCAGGATATATATTTGGAATATGAAATTAATATATATTTTGTGTATTATAAATGAATAAAAATAATTAATGATGATATTGGTTAAATTTATTTGGAATAATTTTATTAAAGAAAAATCATTATGAATTCTCAAAAATACCCATGAATTGAACAATTATAATTCATATTCATCCGGAATTTTATTTGTGAACAAAATAAATTTAAATCCAATAATTTTTATTATAATATAGATATGATTAACCATGACTGTATATATCTGATAATTTTTTACATGTGTTTTCATTTATTTTTATATGCATAGAAATTGTTTCCATAAGAAAAAAAGACAGCATTAGATGATAAATTTTAATTATTTTTTTCATCCAGAATAATATTATTGAGTTTTGTTTTAAATTTTAAAATTAATGTTTCATTTGAGAAAAATAAAAGTTATAAACTAATTTCTATTTGTATATGATATTATTTCATTCATTAATGACAAATATTCATATCATATGTACATTTAGTTCATTTTATAGAATTTCAACACAATAGATGTTTCCAAATTAATGATAAAATGTGAATATAATAAGTTAGTACTAAAAAAAGATTCAACAGGTATGTGAGGATGTGAAAATAATAGTTTAATATATTTCCCAATATTATGGTATTTTTTATTATATGTTGGTTTAGATTGATTTTAGGATTTTTTTTTGGTTCTGGATTTTTATTTTTGATAGCTGGGTTTTATAATGAATTATTATATCACTTGGATTCAAAAAACCTATAGAATAACCCATGTTTATGTTTTTATGTTTTTTTTGGAATGGTGAGTTTGAGTTTTTAGCGGTTCATATTTTTTTTATAATTTATACATATTTTTTTTCAAACTGGTGCATATTTATTCCATTCAATTAACTATTTTTTTATACATAGAGGTAACTAGTTTTTTAGAGTAGTGATTCATTTTATTATAATTGATTAATATTTAAATTACATGTTTATATATTGCAATGTTTTTCTTATTTTACCCCCTCTTTATTATCCTAAATTGAATGATTTCATACATGTTGATATTTTTTGAAATAGGATCATATTTATTTATTTTTTTACACAGAATTGTATTTATGAACAAACTAATAGATTTTAACTTAAATACATTGGCTTAATTTTTTCAATATTATATATAATTTTTTTCTTGACAATAATTTTTATACCTTTTGACATATGATTTTTATTTTATGAACAAGATCATATTTGTTCATATTTATCCAGTTTGGATATGAAAAGTCATTGTTTTTTATTACTAGGAATGAAACATCTAAAACATTATTAGAGGTGTTTCCATTAACTACATAATATAAAATGATTCAACTAAAAAAATGAACTCTATATTAAATGGTAACTCACCAACCAACACAATAGTGATGAAACTTGTTAGTTATTAAGAACATAGTAGTATGTTATTGGAAATAAAAATGTCCCAATTTTTGTTGCTAATATAAAATAAATTATTATTTATTCAATTCGTTATTTTTCAAATTATTTATTTTGAATTGTTCATTTGTTGCTACAAGAATATTTGGGATTATAATGATTTTCAATAGTAGCATCTCATTTGAGGAATAATTAGAATCCATGTACTTTATTCTATAAATAATACATGTATACTTTATGTGAAACCAATTATCATTTACTCTGTTATTCATATTCATTAGATTCATTTCTACTGTATAAAAAAGACAATATTATAAACTATGTAATAATAGTTTATATATTTTCATATTCATGATCATAAATTTTAGTTGAACACCACAATCACCTCCTATAATTATAAATCATACATCAATGTCTCTTGCAGCTGCATGTTCAACTCTATTAATGTATCATATAATTAATTAAATAATCCTTAAAAATAACAGTTTTTTAGATGTTATACACATATTTATGTTATTATCAATTTTAACAAAAAATCATGTCTACAAATCCTGGTCCATCAATATTCGATAAAGGTAAAATTTCTATAACATCTTTTAGACTATTTATCGAAACTAAAAACTACTATAAGATGGTTACTTATTAACTTACGGTTCCATTTCATATGAACAATTTTTTTATCAATAGTTATTTTCATATAGCTTATTAATATTTTTTCTACCCCTTTATTTTCATTAATATTTTAATTACAACTATTTTACAATTATTGGAACAATTAAAATTGATTTATTTCTTTAGAAATATGATTATATTCTTTCTCAATTTTCATTTTTTATTTTAGATGTTAAATTCTCTAATTCTCATTGTTAAATTCTGATAGAACCAAAATACAAGTCGATTAAATGTTATAAAATAATATTTTAAAATATTGAATAAATTTTCATACAATAGATTTTATTCCTGGATTCTATTTAATAAAATTGTTAAATAAAAACAATTTAATTCAACATGTTTTCTTCTATGGAGTTGAATATTTATACTTTATAAAATACATAATTTAGAATGGAAAAAATGTTATAAACTATTCTATTTTAATATTTTTTGTTTTTATTTTTTATTAGAATTACCCCTCTATAATATACATTCATTTATTTTTTTCATAGTACATACATTGATTCATATTATTGGTAATAGGTAAACATATACATTAACACATGTTATAATGTTTTTTATTCATTTAATATATATGAATTATTCATATATTTCGCATCATATAGTTACTGAAATTCATATTTTAAATACACTTGTTATAAATTTTTAATATACAAAACTCATTTCAACTCAAATATTTATACTAAGTCTTTAATAGGAATAATATTATATATTAGATTCAAAAAATAATATATAGAGTAACTAATAATGGTTTTCAAAAAGATTCTTAGTAAATATATTCTTATATGATGATTAAATATATTATTTCATAATATATAAGAAAATAATTTCTCAATTTTCAAAATATTTATAATATGTGTTCAGTATTGGTAACAGTAATGGTGCATTTTTGAATTGAGCTTTGGATTTAGAAGTATTTCCCCCCCAAAATCAGGAAAAAAATATTCATATAACTCATCAATAATTTCTATATTGGAATGTTAGTTATTTTGAGGTCATGAATTCTTGAAATTTAGAAACACATATTTTATTTCACCATTTTAATGGAGGTTAGTATTTTCTATTCATGTTGGTTTGGATGCCCCAAATTTTGATATGATTATCTGAAAGCCTGTTCTCATTAATCATGTCCCCAATCAGCTATGAAAGTTAAATTCATCTTAATAGATTCTATGATATTTATTAAAATAAGATTTATTTTACTATCAATTTTCCATGATAATAGTTTAATATTTGAAGAGGGATGTTAATCAATTCGTCCAATTCTTATGAGGTCATGAAATTAATGAATCTTCCCGACCATTCAATTTAGTAATGGAAGAGATATCAACAGTGTTACTTCCTTTAAAGAATGTGACTGAGATTAATATGAAGACATGAAAAATTTCATCATGGATATGGTGACTAAATTGAGAACCCATGTTCAACATCATTTTATCATTGGAAGAGTGTTGAAGTCTCCCACAGACTCAACATTTTATAAAAACATTAAAAATTCATAATGTTGTTTATTTCATACACATTAAAATACTAATAATAATTTTTTGAAGGATAAATCAATAATATGATCTTTATTTCATCATTGTCAGAATAATCTACATTAGTTTGTTTCACATAGGCTATTATATTTTTTCATAAATCCTCACTTCCATGAACATAAATATTATCATGCTAACATGAATATAACCATACCCATTATCTGATAGAGAATTAATTTAAATACAATTCCCATTTTTCGTTTTTAGTTACGCCCATTTTTAGAATAAATTTTTCTATGGTTACATGTATATACTTTACATGGATACATGTTACACATAACATATTATTAATTATTCATTTATTTATGTAGATTCATATCAGTTATTTAAAAAAAATATAATAATAAATTATGGAAAAGGTACGAATTATTTACATGAATCTATTGAAACTTTATCACCTTTTAGTATAAAAATCTTATGAAATCTTATTTATCATATTATTTAAAATAAAACATTTAATATGAACTTGATCATGATATATTTGATATATGTTTTGAATTCAATAATGAATTATGGTTCAACATTAGACATCATAGAGCCCGCATTGAATAACATATACTGCATTATTTATCTCATTTTTGATATGTTTATTAATTAATTAATTATAAATGTTGTTATGAATTTATTATGAATTGGAATGATTTGATGAAAGGAATAAAGTAAGCATTTAAATAATAGGAATAAAATTATTATCAACGACGATCTTTTTCACTCAACATCATCGTAAGATGACGAAGAAATATTGAATAGACAGACATAAGGTCAGATGATTCACATCAATTTTATGGAAAATTATAACTCAACTTTTTGAATAATGTTTTTCATTATAAAAAAAATAAAAATATACTATTTTTTATATTCCAATATTATATTTTACTATAACATCCTGAAATTATAATGTAATAACATTGTATTCGATAATGTGTGTGACATGAAGCACCAGTCATGTATGTGAAAATAATATCCCAAGACAATAAAATATAATAACAATATTATATAAAATCAATATAGTATATAGTTTTCAGTGCATACAGTACTAAGATATCCTTTATTAGACACAATAACTACTTTCTATTATAACTTACATTACCCACAAGACATCATTTTACTGAACAATTACATATTATTAAAGATAAGAATAAGCAATAGAGTAAAATTAAACTTGCTTAAAACCCTTACCTTGAACGTCGGTGAATCATCTATGCATGTCGGTGGATCGTGTTTTTAGATCCCGCGACTGGCTCCAAAATACGTCACTCACTCATCGCCTATTGGTGGTTTGATGCCGTCTGTCACCTCCCGCTAGGCCGACATTGTCTTTTATGGGTCTGGCATCACAACATTCCTTAAGTAATTCGCTGCTTGGTGAAACTCTCCAATACCCCTTCCATAGCTCCATGGTAAGTAACGATGCGGGGAGTTAATGGGACTCATTAAATAGGAAGATTAATAGTTTTCCCCACCTTTGTTGTTACTCAAATTGGAGGGTCAATCAATTTATTGGCATGACACATCGTCGGTCCCACCTTACCGCCCATCCGTTCGAGGAATAGAAAAAAATAATTATTTTATTTTATTTATTATATAAAAATATCCAAAAACAATATTTTTCTAATGGACTACTGCGGTCGAGGAGAAGGTATTCTTTAGCAAATATTGGCGCTGCGAGTTCAAAGGTGTCCCCATATTTCAATTAAGAGAACGAGTTCAAAAGTTTCAAAACACTGCTAGCGCGTTTACTAAATTTACCCCAAAAAAGATCGGAAAAATATTAACAGTCACCCCTGACCCATGCCAATCAATGTTAGGAAATTCCCAAGTGAAATACGCTCCAACGAACCCAACGGTACCCTCAGATTTCCTATCCGAGTTACCGTTTAAATGTTATGGATTTTACAATAAAATAATTTTCACTTAATTATTTTATTTACAGCCAAAAACTAACATTAATTGGGGTCCCGTGCCGGAAAGTGTTTTTATCTTCTTAAAAAAGCATTCCCTCATGAGTACAGAAATTGTCTCATATTTTCAATTCGAGCTACTGTTTGTGAGTTATAAAAATTTTAAAAATAAAATAATTTATTCAATTATTTTATTTATGATTGTGCCATTTTTAGGTTTTCTCAAATGAGGCTCATGTAGAGCAAACATAAGTCACACCTAAGGTAAGACCACCATTATAAATGCAATGGTTCTCTTGGATTCATGATTCGATAAAATATTTAAGAGTTATTTCACTTTTTTAGGAAAACTGCTTATGCGCGCTATTTAAAGTTTAATAAAACATCGATAGACCATTCCAGGAACTCCGTGGATCAAAATCATGCGTCGTCAGATTTTTCGGTCTCGAAATAATTCCATAAAATTAAAAAAGAATTATAAAAAAATTCCAAGACATTAAATTCCCCCCACCTTACGGATTTACATCCCATAAATCCACAACAAAGGAAAAACATCCAAAAGAGGGTACTGTGAACGAATATGATCCTCCCATTACCATGTTCTCTCCTTGAGGTTCTTATGCTGCCAACAAAAGCACACCAGAGGTATCGACCTCCCACGAAGTACCTGCTACTATCGATCTACAATCTCTACTGGAACCTCCATAAAAATCACCCCAATATCAAAGTCTAGCTCTCCCTGGTCGATGATGTGGGGTTGGTCGTTCATGTATCTCCTCACCTGGGATATGTGGAATACATCGTGAACCCAATCCAATTATGGTGGAAGATCCAAGCAGCATGTTGCCACGCTTATCCTTCGATGTATCAAAAAAGGACCGATAAACCTAGGTGATAACTTGCCGTCTCGGGCCAATCTTCATTGTACCTGTCAAGGAGATACTCAAAAGAATACGGGACCCCTGCTGGAACTCAAAGAGTTTCCATATATTGTCGGAAAAATACTTTTACTAAATCTGAATAGTCTTCACTTTCTGACAAGTGAGACATCGTGATTCAAGCATTGCCACTACTTCCTTCATCCTGGTCCATCAATACTGATGTTAGAGATCCTAATACATCTTCACCACCCCAGGATATACATTCAGTGAGGACATTTGGGACTCCATCAACACCTACTCTTGTAGTGCTACTGGTACCATGGTACGTCCTCTAAAGAGGATGATGTGCTTCCCACCTTCAGAAAAATTATCAGATGGCTGCCCTGAGGATATCTGAACACGTCAAGCCTCGCAGTTAGTGTCCCCATGTGCCGCCTCCCTGACTCACTGAAGAAGTTTTGGAGTGACTATCGGAGACTGAAGATATTCTACTCCATCTTGATCCACATATGATATCTGTACAGTGGCTAGATGTTCTGTTTCCTCACTCAGCAGCTCCAGTTTGGACCTTCTGTGGAGTGCATCTGCTACCACTTTCCCCATCCCAAGAGCATAGATTATATCGTAGTCATTGTCCTGGAGGAACTCTTTCCACTACATTGGTAAATGAAAACTCAAAACACCTACTATCACAAGGGTAAGGATAGCTAACTCAAGAGTGATCGGCTGCACCCTTCTATGCATGAGTTTATCCTGTGCTCCCTGGGTTTCATTTTTCACCGACTAGGAAAAAATTCTTCCCAATGTTTTAGATAAACCACAACCTTTTTTCCTAATACATTAAATTTGTGTATGAATTGTTGATGTTCAGTCATACCCAATCAAACATCATAAGTCCTCGATGCTACCACAAAGAGGTTCCAACTGAAACTCTCACCTCAAGTGTCAAATCACCCCATCGGTGTAAGTGTGATTATCGAGTCTCTTCCCAAATGTATCTCTAGACATGGGGGTCATGTCAATTGAATAACTAGAAACTCAAGGTCATGGACAAGATTTTTGGTAGGAAAGAATGATTGGTACCTATGTCTATTGATTTAACATTTAGTAGTAAACACAGACCATACCATGAAACATTCCTAGAGAACTTGGGTTGCACTGTTGGACTGCATGCAACTACTCTCTTCACTTTTCCTTCATCTCCCAGAGCCTAGCAGGGACCAAAATTGGGGGTGGTTGTAACATGTCAAATTTACACCACCTCATGCTGGTCCTCTAGACCTGCCACCACATCTGCACCCCTGCAAATTCATCTCTCCCTAACACTTCTTCCCAAAACATTTTTACAGGCCCAAGTCTCTAAGACTAGCACAAGCTTCCGGTTTTCTCGTTACTAACATTCAGTAGTTGTGTCCTCTCAGCCAAAGAACATTCAAACACAAAGGTACTATCTAGAACCCCAACATAAGTAGGAATGCATAGAAGAATAGTGATGCCTCAGACGTCCTTAAACACAACACGCTCGAATGTCCGAGCCCGGAAGCACTGATCATATCGTATTCACTGTGTACCAGGAATTATTGGTACGTCTGGATGAAAACTCAGCTACCAACATGTCATCCTTCCGAAGCTGTAGAATCTCTAGTGAACACTCATCCACCTCCTCATGCCAGTACATAGCCACCTGTGAGTCGGGATCGCCTCAGAACTGGAGGGGTATCTAATGCTGAATCACGAGTAAGGCATTAGGCCTATATGTGTCCTCTACCGATATTGATGGTTGTAACTGCTGACCAATGGGCAATGATATAGGTGACACACTACTTGAAGGTACCATATCGGGAAATGGTCCATATACCGAAGCCTCATCACTATGCAGATGTAACGTCCCGGTTCCGGAAGCCACGCAGAGGCGCTCCATAACCGCTTGGTCACATGGACTCAAGCGCATTTCCGAAAACTCCAGATACTACCGACCAGCAGCAAGGGCCTTGAGTGTGATAGTGGGGAAACTATTACCTCATTGGAAGATTACACAGTGGAAGTAAACAACACATAATCGCGGAAGTAGAAAATAACCAATGACAGAAAACAACGGAAGACTGGAATATCAAACAAATGGAGCACACATATATATAAAATGATGCATGATACATATGTCTAGGAAAATATCCAAACATGTCAAAATTCTAGAAATATAGACAGTACTAAACCAAATTACAATAGAAAAAGATAAACAACTCCTTAGCATTGCAAGACTAATCTTGGTCCCATGATCTCCATCTCCACAGAAAGTCATGTACCTGAAGTATAAGGGTGCTTGCCCTTATAAATACCTACAGAGATATAATCTTTTTGGGACCAAAAGAATGGAACAAATTGGCTGTCAGACTAAATCCCAGTAGGAAACTGCCCGAATATCCATGTCTAATAGTCTGTAGATATATGGCAGGTAAATGTAAAGGAAGCAGTAAACAAGAATGTACTCAGTGGTAAACAATCCACAGTTTCAATATCAAGAACAACAAAACAAATGACTAAACACAAATAAGTAACCCTCTGGGAAGTACTCACAAACATTCCCTTTAGTCCTACATAAGAAGTAAAAGCAACTCTCGGGGAAGTGAACTCATCCTAGACCCTCGGGTTAGGTCATAAAATTCCAAAAGACTCTCTAAGGAAGAACACACAGTCAATTCCCCTTATAGTTTAAGGTATTCTGGAACTCTCAGAGGAATCTCACATAGTCATTTCCCATTATATCCCTAGGGTGAAGGACTATTTGAGGAAGCTCACTCGGTGAATTCCCCTTATATACCAGGTAATTCAAAGACTATATGAGGAAGCTCACTCAGTCAATACCTCTTATAATCTAGAGTAATCAAGTAAATTCAATGTAAAATAATGACTTTCTGAGGAAGCTCGCATGGTCAATTCCACTTATAGTCTAATATTCTCATAGACTCTCTGGGGAAGCTCACTCGGTCAATTCCCCTTATTTTCTAAAGTTCTCAAATTCCCTCCGAGGATACTGAATAGGTTAATTTCCATTATAGTCTAAAGTGTTCAATGACTCTCTGAGGAAGCTCACTCGGTCAATTCCTATTATAGTCTACTACACCAGGTTATCACGACCCTCTGTGGGTCAAAGATAATAGAAGTAAAATATGGCCTATGTAAACCTACATAACAACTGTTGTAACTAGTATACAACATATCAAGCATGTTAGAATACAAACTCTCCATTCTATAGCAACACGCATGGAAAACATGCAAGGCAGCCAAATTGGATAAACATGACCAAATAGTTGTATACAAAACATGCATTGGGAATACATACAAAGCATATAAGTCAATCATATCCATGTCCAAATAACCTCTACATAAGAATACAAGCAAGGAAGGGAATCAACAAGGGTAAAACGGAAAACACAGAATACCCCGTTCAAGGCTATTGGCAGAATTTGAACATAATACTCAATGAATTTGAACGGAAAGGCACAAACCACCTACCATGGTGTTAGGAGACCTCTATATGTGATCCTCGAGGCTTAAATTATCTCAAAACGGAAAAAATCTATAAAACTTTCTAAAACATTAACCCCACGATATCTCACGAGAGAAGAGAAATAAGGAGATGGTACTCTAGGAGAAGAGAGAACTCATCGATGTGATTCAAACAAAACTAACGATGTTTGATTTGGAGGAAAGAAAAAAACATGGGGGTTCATTGATGATTCGTGGCCATACAGAACTCTTGGTCGAATAGGACATAATAAAAGATAGTTCTGGCAATTATATGAGACCCCAATGCATTTAATGAAAAAAAGAGAAGTACATGGCATGTAATATTAATGTACACGGCATGTACTTTCTGTTTCCATACTCCACTTTAAGTGTCCTTCATGTCACTCCCACACAGCCATGTGTGTGGCTACTACATGGCTAGCACACGACCTCCTATGGCATGGTAGTACACGACGTGTACTCATAAAGTACATGGTGTGTACTTTAAAAATTCCCATAATTTCCTCTTTTTCAAAAAAATGATCAGAAAGGAAAAACATACCTGAAAAGATGATTCGGGTTCTTACAAACTTCCCCCCTTAAAGAAATTCCTCCCCATATTTCCCTAGCGCGGTGTAGAAGAAGAAACCCTAAACAGCTTCGGCCACTATGATCATATGTCTACCTCCCTCTCCCATGTCTCGTCCTGTACTCGCTCGTGCTTCCAAAGCACCATTACTAGATGAACAGACTGACCATGGAGAACCATTTTACTTCGATTCACAATCCATATAGGATGATCCTCAAAAGATGAATCCACATCCAAATCAACCTCCTTGGGATGGAAAACATGAGACGAGACTGAAAAGTAACGTCGAAGCTGAGAAACATGGAAGACGTCGTGCATAGCTCGGTACCTCTGGGGTATCTTTGACCGATAGGAAACCGTCCCAACTCTCTCCAACACCTCAAATGGCCCGACATACCTCATAAAAAGCTTACCCTATCTCATAATCCTCTAGTGTACCAACCTCGGTGTGAAATGCAGGAAAACCTGATACCCGACATCGAACTCCAGAGGTTGTCTCTGTTGATCAGAATAAGACTTCTGTCGAGACTGCGTAGTAGACATCATCTTCTGAATCAACTCTATCCACTCTTTGGTCTCCTGAATAAGACAAGGTCACAACAAATTTTCCTCTACTGCCTCTATCCAACATAAGGGTGATCGACATGGCCTACCATACAAAGCATTATATGGAGCCTTATGAATATTTTCTTGAAAACTATTATTATCGGAAAACTCCACAAGAGGTATATGCTTCTCTCAAGAACCTCCAAAATCATGAATTCATGTTCGAAGAATATTCTCAAGAACTTAAATTGTACGCTCGGTCTGGACATATGTCTAGGGGTGGTAATATGTACTCAAAAGTACCTGTGTACCCAACACCTTTTGAAGCCCCTGCTAAACCCGAGAAGTAAAATGTGCATCCCTATTTGAAACGATGGAGTGTGGAACTCCATGAAGATGCACAATCTAACGAATGTAAAACCATCACAGCTTATCAAAATTGAAGGTCTCTTTGAACGGAAAAAATTGAGCGACCTTCGTTAGCCTCTCAATGACAACCCATACCGCATCATTCCCTTGAGGCAACCATGGCAACCCAGTCATAAAACCTATCGCGACATCATTCCACTTCCACTCAGGAATGGGTAGCTACTGTAGAAGCCCTGCTGGTCGCTGATGCTCTGTCTTCACCTACTGACAAGTGGAACACCTCATGATGAAACCAACAACATCCCTCTTCTTACCTAGCCACCAATACCAATGGATTAAATCATGATACATCTTGGTGACGCCAGGATAAACTGCCCAAACTGAGGAATGAAAGTCCCACATCATCTCCTACTGTATGTTTACTGGCACCCATATGCACCTCGGGAAACAGAAGATCTCATCATCACCTATGGACCATCCACGAATATGGTCCTCTCTTGACACACTTTTCCTTAGGACTAGGCCTTTAGAATATGATAGATGCCTCATTCGAACTAGATATAGAAGAGTAAAGGTAATATCTACATGCAATATAAATTTCTACCCATGTCTGTCATGCTCCTCCAAATTTATCTCACAGGAGAGAGCCATAAGCTTCCACTCACTCATGGCCTCTTGAACTTCCTATATCTAAGTCCTTCTGCTCAATGCATCGGCCTCCACGTTTCCCTTCTTAGGCATGTAGGCATGCTCAATGTAAAAGGATTATAGGTAATCTTCTAAGCTCCACTGTCTTAAATTCAGATCACGCTGAGTGAAGATGTACATAATACTTTTTTGGTTGATGAAAATCACATAATTCTCTCCCAAAAGATAATGTCTCCAACAACATTGGGCATGAACAACAGTTTCCAACTCCAGATCGTCCGTCTGGTAATACCTCTCATGTGGCCTCAACTACCAAGACTTATACGCAACATCTCTATCTCCCTACAAAATCACAGATCCCAGCCTGATACCTAAGGCATCATAGTAACAAGTACAGATCTTTCCCATCTCTTGTAATACTAGTATTGGTGCTAATGTCAACCACCCTTTCAGATCCTGAAAGGCTAACTCGCAAGAATCTTACCATAAGATCTTCACACCCTTCATAGTTAGACCTGTCAGCGGTACTTCTAATCATGAAAAGTCCTTTATGAAATGTCTCTAGTATCCAGCCAGCCCTAGAAAACTCCACACCTAAATGATGTTCTTCGGCTGCTCTTAGGAAACTAATGCTATCACATTCTCTAGGACTACAGATACTCCTGCCTCTATGATAATATTTCCCAAAAAGTGAATCTGATCCATTCTAAAGTGGCACTTTGAGAGCTTAGAATATACTTTATGCTCACATTATATACTCAAAACAATCTCAAGATGAGTAGAAGGGTCATGTTGTGAGTGAGAGTACACCAAGATATCATCCATAAAAACAACCATGATGGTATCCAAGTATGGATGGAACACTCAGTTAATCAATTCCATGAAAACTATAGGCACGTTCATGAGACCGAACAGCATAACCATATACTCGTATAGACCATACATGCTATGGATGTTTTTTAGAGGTATATCTGATGGTATAATGTGCAAGTGATGATAACCGGACCTCAATTCCATCTTTGGGAACACTCGGGCTCGTTAGCGCTGATCAAAGTGATCCTCAATTCTCGGTATTTGATATCGGTTCTTGAATATCAACTGGTTCAACTTCCGATAGTCAACACAGTGCCTGAGGGTACTGTATTCCTTCTTTGCAAAAATGAAAGGAGAACCCCAAGGAGAAGTACCAAGTTGGATGAAACCCTTTTCCTACAACACCTCCAAAAATTTTTGAGCTCCTGAAACTCTGGTGTAGCCTTCCTATAAGGAGGAATGGACACCAGTGCCGCTCTTGGCACAAGCTCAACAGAGAAGTCTACCTCGCGCTCCAGAGGCAAACCTGATAAGTCCTCTAGAAAGACATATATGAAATGATCCACCACAAGAGGAAAGTACATCTGTGACATAACCAGGTCATACAGATATAGACTTGCAATATGGGCTATATCTCCTCCCAGCCCATGATGCTCTGGGCATGCTCTATTCACCTAGACATCCCATTCGCCCCTATGAAGAAAAAATTCTTCTTCTAGTGATGTGAAACTCACCATGGGGCGATAACAGTCGATGAAATCCTGGAAGAGATCTAACCAGTCCATCTTGTGAATGAAATAAAAGCATTTCATCTCTATGAAATATAGGTCCCATAAGAAGTGACACCCACCAACCTGTAGGGGGAAGTCCCTGCACTGACGTACACATGTCGTTCTAGTCCCCAACTGAGTGTTTAGAGTCAAGATATCGGTAGAGGAAAAGATACCGAGACCAAGGCTCTCCACAACAGTGACAGAGATAAATATATAGGAATCCCCTTTATCGAAAAGAGAAGAAGCTAAATCTAAGGCTACTAATATCGTACTTCGAACTGTAGAGGGTCTGGGATCCTACTCCTGGTGGGTCTTCTCCACTACGAATGTATGGCCTAATCCGTGACCTTGTGACCCCTCCTGACCAATATAAGATGATATAACCTACTATCACTGAAGAACCAATGACTGAATACCACGTCCACGACCTCCACCTCAGCTTGAATAGATGGAAGAACTCCAGTTCCAAAACTGGTGAGAAACTGGTGGTACTGCTTCTGAACGAGGATTCATTGAAGAACCCCTATCACAAGATGCTGGTGTGAAGAACTGGCAAAATCAATTAAGGGGACCCATATTGCTGTTAGATCGGCACTCCATTGGGTCTCTCAGGGAATGTGGCTGTGTATTCCTGCTCTTCCCAAACTGGTAGCACACCAGCTGGCTACCATAAGATGTATCCCACCTACTCTGATATCCTCGTACATACACTCTGGGGTGCTTCTTGATTTCAGGAGGAGGGATACTAAATCTGGATTCCGAACTACCATAGCTCACCACTGCAGAATCCATCAGATTGTGGTCTATGATCAGCGCCTGGTTGATGATAGAGGATATCGAAGTCAACCTGTTGTTTTTCACCTGCGATCAGATGTTATTCCTGAGACCATCCTCAAACATCAGTGCAAGGAACAACTCATCACTTCCTAGAATAGGTGTGATATTCTATATCTCTGTGAAGCGATAGGAATACGCCATGATAGAAAGAGTACCCTGCTCCAAACTCATCAACTCTCGAGCTCAATCGGACCTCAAGGACTCCAGATTGATGTAATTATTGAAGATGCACCAAAACTCATCCCAAGTCATATTATACTTTGTCCTACCCATGAGATCACATCCCACCACCTCTTGGTGGAGTCTTAGAGTATCTAGGTAGAAAGCTTCACCCTCTTCTCTGGAGGTATCTTCAGATGCTCAAAAATTGTCAGCGTGGCTTACAACCATTACTCTGCAGCCTAGGGCCCTCCATCCCCTGAGAAAGTAGGAGGATGATACTACTGAAAGACCCCCATCAATTCTACCATTCACATGGTAGGAGGTGGTGATCCCTAAAAGGTTTGAATCATCCTCAAATAGGCCTCTTTGAACTGTGCATCAACACCTGTGTTAGGTATAATGCCTGGTGCCAAGACTTGCACAATAGGAGGATCTACTGGAAGTCCTAGATAAGCCATGTCCGGTATCTGATCTCCACCTGGAAACTAGTGCATAATCAGAGGAAGTCTTAGTGGCATGACTCTGCAAGGTAAAGTGCACAGCTTAAAATAGAAATATCAAGGGATGAAAACTAGAAGCACAATAGGTGAACAAGAGAAAGAGACAAATCATGTTTTACAAAAACATAACTACATGGCGTGTATAATTCATAAATGGCGTGTTCCCTTAAGTCATTTAGTTGGGCATGTACACCTGCCCCAACTAGTCATGTAACACCAGAAACACATAGTGTGTTGTCTTAACACACGACATGTACTTGAATCCCCATTCCTTGCCTGAGTCCTTCCACACTGTTAAGACACATGACTCTCCTAACACAAGACTAAATGGAGTGTTCACATTAGAGACAGTGTGTACTAGACAAGCTTCACCTATCCCGTGTTGTTAGTGACTCGGCCTGACACATGGGTCACACTACACGGCGGGTTCCAGATGGACACGGTGTGTACGTGAAAGGATAACACTGACCCGTGTTGTTAGTTACATGGATGGGTACCTGGGTCAGACTACATGAAGTGTTTCATACTGACACAGCTTTTATAACGTAAGGTTTATCTGTCTGTGTTGTTAGTTACATGAGTTGACATAGGGTCAATAGTACACTGCGTGTACAACAGGTACACGGTGTGTTCCCGCAAGAGATTATCTATCCTGGGTCTCTACCCAGATGACCTATTACACGGTTAGAGACTACACAGTGTGTATATAAATTACACGGAATGTACATAAGAAAACAAGTTTCTACTCGAATAGAAGAACACATGGAATGTAGTCAAAACTACATGGCATGTATTCTGTGATTTTCTAGACAGTAAGCCTTAGAAACTACTCCAAGACCTAGAAAAACATTGAAACAAACATTAAAAGTTCTAAAATACGATTTTTGGGGAACCATAGCCCCTATGAATCAAATCATGGCATCATATACATGTTAATTCAAGGAAAACAAGGCAATGATCCACAAAATTCTGGTCCATGAGGGCCTATAATACCTCAAGAACCAATGTTTGGCGTTCAGTCAAAAAAAACCTTACAAAAACTATACCCTATAAAATAGTAGGTATTCTTATCAAGTCATCAATCACAATATCATGCATATTCTATACATTGTATATCACAACAAAATGCATTCACTAATGCATCCTAGATGATGCTGCAAGAATGCATGACATGTGATTTTCTAGCAGGTGCCTATATGATGCCTGAGATGACATACCCTCATCTCATCAGGTTGGAAAGAAATAGAACCTCAATAACGTCAACAGTAATAACACAAAACATGTGAGTCACCCAACGGTGTAAATATGATCAACCATAAACTTGAAAAAAAATCTGAATTAAATGAGGTAGATAGGATTTTCCCTGTACACAGGTTAGCTACTCCTGGAAACAACTTATTACCATGTACCTATTCTTTCCTATCCCTGGCTAAATGTTCCAAAAAAAAAATCAAGAGAATATAATTCATCTGATACAACTTTGTATCATCCCGGTTCCGGAAGCCACCTAGAGGCTCCCTATACCTGGTTGGTCACATGGCCTCAAGTTCATTTCCAAAAATTCTAGAGGCTATTGACTAGCATCGAGGGCTTTGGGTGTGATAGTTGGGAAACTATGCCCTCATTGGTAAAGTACACCGCAGAAGTAAACAATACACAATAGTGGAAGCAGTAAATATCCAACGACAGTAAACAACTACAGACTGGAATAATAAACAACTGGAGCACACATATATATAAAATGATACATGATACATATGTCTAGTAAAACATCCAAAAACGTCCCAATGCTGGTAATATAGATAGTGCTAAACCAATGTAAAAAAATAAGATAAATAGATCCTTAGCATTATAAGCCTAACCATTGTCTGGTGCTCTCCATCTTCTCAACAAGTCATGTACCTGAAGTAGAAGGGTGATTTCCCTTATCTATATATGTAGTAATATAATCTGTTTGGGCCCAAAAACATGGCCCGAACAGGGTGTGAGACTAAATCTCAGTAGAAAACCACCCAATGATCTGTGTCGAACTATCAGTGGATAGATGGCATGTAAAATTACAGGAACCAGTAAACAAGAATGTACTCAAAAGTAAACAATCAACAGTTTCAATATCAAGAACAACAAAACAAATGGATGAACACAAACATGTAACCCTCTGGGAAGTACTCATAGCCATCCCCTCTGGTCCTACCTGAGATGTACAAGAAACCCTCTGGGTAGTGAACTCATCCTAGCCCCTCGGGTTCAGTCATATAATTCATAAAGACTCTCTGAGGAAGCACTCACAGTCAATTCCCCTTATAGTATAAGGTAGTTAGGAACTCTCTGAGGAATCTCACACGTTCAATTACCCTTATAGCCACATGGTCAAGGACTCTATGAGGAAGATCACTTGGTCAATTCCCCTTATATCTCAGGTCATTCAAAGAAACTCTACGGAAGTTCACTCAGTCAATTCCCCTTATAGTCAAGAGTAATCAATGAAATTAATAGTAAAACAAAGACTCTCTGAGGAAGCATGCATGGTCAATTCCCCTTATAGTATAAAGTGCTCAAAGAATCTCTGAGGAAGCTCACTCAGTCAATTCCCCTTATTTTCTAAAGTGATAAAAGACTCTTTAAGGAAGCTCACTCAGTCAATTCCCCTTATAGTATAATGTTCTCATAGACTCTCTAATGAAGCTCAGTCGGTCAATTCCTCTTATAGTATACTACACCAGGTTCTCACAGCCCAGTGTTGGACAACGAGCATAGAAATGCAATAAGGACAATGTAAACCTACAGAACTACTTGGCTAACAAGCCTATAGTATATCAATCATGTTAGAATACAAACTCTCCATCCTAAAACAGGAATGGAAAATAGGCAAGGCATCCAAACTGGATAAACAGAACCAAATGGTCGTAAACAAAAAATTCATTGGAAATTTATCCAAATCATTGAAATCAATCCTATTCATGTCAAAATAACCTTTAAACAAGCATAAAAACATATCATGCAATCAAAAGGGGTAAAAATGTAAACATGAAATACCCCGTTCAAGGGTATTGGTTGAATTTGAACATAATACTCAAAGGCATTGAACGGAAAGGAAAAACCACGTACCATGGTGTTAAGAGATTGATAAATGTGATCCTCGAGTCTTGAATCTTCTTAGAATGTTGATGATTTAAAAAAATGTCTAATATGGTCAACCCACGATATCTCACGAGAGAGGATAAATCAAGGGAAGGAAATCTAGGAAAAGAGATAACACACCGATGTGATTCCAACGCAATCGATAGTGTTCGATTAGGAAGATGGACACACGCTTGGGAGTTTGTCCATGATCCTTGGCCGTACGAAGCCCTCGGTCGAAAGAGACCTAAAAGAAGAGAGTTCTGGTGATTAGACGCGACCCCAATGTGTTTAAAAAAAAATAATGTTCAAGAAGTGTACTTTGGAATTACACGGTGTGTATATTCCATTTTCGTACCCCACTTTAAGTGGCCTCCAAGTCACTCCCACATGGCCGTTGGAGTGGCCTCTACACGGCCTGCACATGGCCTCCTATGGAAAGGCAGTACACGGCGTGTACTCAAAAAGTACACGGTGTGTACTTTTAAAATTTCCAAAATTTCCTCTTATTCTAAAAAATGACCAGAAAAGAATAAAATATCTGAAAAGAAGGTCTATGTTCTTACAGCAGACCATCCTCATGGTCACTCACTAAAAAATACTAGTAGCTCATATCACCAACTTTTCTTCTGGTGTCTCAACTAGGAGGAAAACTCTAGAAACCACTTCCAGACCGCACTCAGTTTGGTGGGAATCTATCTCACCTTGAAACCTCATAAGCCTCTACTGCTGAAATTTGTGCAATGTGCTCAGTCGAAGTGCACCGTCTACCAGTGTGGCTGGTGGTAACTGAAACCCAATGGGTGGTGGTGCTTCTGGTACACCACCCAAAGGTGCCAACATACTAAGAGGGCCTTGCACCGAGTCTGCCTCGCTTGGTGGGCCCACATCGCATACTATACCCAAAACCCTAGATGGATGTCTGCGTTGAGGCATCCTGAAAAAAATATGTGCGCCAAAGCCAATAAATTATACCTGGTGAGCTGACACAAAGTGTTCACAAAAAAAACTTTTCAAAACACACATTCAATAATTGTTTTCATGCACTGAGTTAGAAATCTGAAGTTAAGGTTATGGTGTATGGTTACATAAGGTGCCACACAAACACTGGATTCCCTAAACTGATAACCACACTCACTACACTTAAAGCTATTGCCGTTAAAAAGTTTAGAGTCTAATGTTATATCATAGAACCCAGTCCTCTGATAGCAATTTTTCACGAATCGTCCCCTGGGGCTCGTGTTGTGACTACCCCAAGTCCGCCTTCCTTAGGCCAAGGGCATGAGACTAGCACCGAAAGGAATATTCCCTAAACCAGGAAGGCATTTCCTTTATATCCAATAAACACACACAACCAAGAACAGAACAATATACAAAGGAAATAATCTTTATAGGAATCATGGTGTGTACAGTAAGAAAAATAGGCCAGAATACAAGCCCAATTGGAAAGTACAAAGAAACATAAATGTACAAGTAAACTGAAATAACTCCTGTGAACACCCACCAAGGATCCTGCCTATAGGGTAGGTACAGCTCTCGAACGGTCATATCTATGGTACGCCTTGTCTAAGGTCCATCTCTAAGCTACATCCAGTCCAAGCACCCTAATCCTCAGTTAGAATTGACCGTCGTCTGCACCAAACACAACAAGGTGCGGGCATATCCCGTGCAAAGGTGAGTATACTGATACTCAGTATGGACTTCGAGACCCAGAAAGGTCTCACAAAATCAGAAAATGGTAAACCAAAAATAATAAAAACAAATGGAAACCCTAATTATGTATATTCCCACATATATTCCTATGTTATCAAGTATACATATCTCATTTATGAGGAAACGCAAGGCCCAAATCATTAGCTCAATGCTCAATAGTTCCAAAAATAAAAGAATATCACGAAGGTAAGTAACAAAAAGCTAACGCCACATAGAAGAATACCACAATGGAATGACCATGAAGGAAAGTACAACACTGGTTCTCCACACAAAAGAATACCACCATGGTATTACCATGAATGAAAGTACCACATAGGTACACCACATAGAAGAATACCACAAAGGTATCACCACAAAGAAATGTACCACACAGGTAAGCCACATAGAAGAATACCACAGATCTATCATCACGAAGGAAAGTACCACAAAGGCACACAACACAGAAGAATATCATAAAGGTATCACCACTAAGGAATGTACCACACTTGAATGCCACAGAGTGGAATACCAAAATGGTATCACCGTGAAGTTAAGGACTCACCTGACACTAGGTATAACATTGGTACAGTAGTAGAGATTATTAGATGTAAATATGGAATCATATTACTATGGTAAGATGCAGACCCACATAGGATCCTAAATCAAAAGATCCAAAAAGGATCCTGGTACATCATCAGACATGTACAAGATGCTAGTTTATCGCCAGACTAACAAAGGATCCTAGTAAAACAATCCCACATATGACCCTAGTACATCATTAGACCCCCACAGGATCCTAGTACATTGTCAGACGCACACAGGATCCTAGTATAGTAGACCCAAATAGGATCCTAGTGCATCATCAGACCCACAGAAGATTCTTGTACAGCAGACCCACATAGGATCCTAGAGTAGTCCCATGTGAATTATTAGGGCGGATCCATGTGAGACTCTCTAACACAGACCCAAAAAGGATCCCAAGCACAAACCCACAATGTATCCCTTTTTCATTTTACAGCCATATACAGGGTTCCACCACCAAGCTCGCTTAATTCTGGGAGGGTCTACTATTCAAACCATAGGTTGATATTTCATCTACCATGAAGTACCACGATGATGTATCCCAAAGGAATACCATGTTAAATCAGACTCACTGTAATAGACGGTGCGTCAATCGGACGCCCGACCTGTATGTTATTGACCTTTTAGCCCCGAGGGCCTGGTTGGATTCATGTCCGATCCGACCTGGCCACACACCAATAATATCCAAAACTCATGTGTGATATAACAAAAGGACCATCTCGATCCATGGTTTCTGGCACCATAGATAGTTCGTAAAATGGACGCCTGTAGCTCTGGATATGGTTGGATGAGTGAAAAGGGTCGAACTTGGTTCGGGTCCAGTCTGACCCAGTAGGTCTGACCAGGCCCGACCCTGGTCTGGCCTTGGGTCCACCTCGGCCCCCCAGTGTTTCCCCTAGGGTGGCCCAAACTGGGCGGGCCATGGCTGGCCAGATGGCCAGCCCTCCTTCGCGGAGTGGTCACGAGCTGCGCTGCCACCGTCGGCCGGCCGTTCCTCCATCAGTATCGTGGCCTTGCGCCATGGACCCTTCACGTCGAGTGACACGGACACGTTCCACCACTGCTTCCGTGCAGCCGACCACCTCCCTTGCTCCGCCGAGGCCGACGGGCCGCGAACTTCTCATCATCTAGCAGCCAAGATGCGTGTCACCCTTCCATCCTCGCTGTCGGCCGTGTGCCTGCCGCTGCCTCCTTCCGCGAGTCATTATGGATTCGTTCCAAGCCTGAAAATTTAAACGATCGCATATTTTAGATCCTTGCATTGAGGGATTTGCGTCCATATATCACGCTCAACAAATCTCCATGTTTCCATCACCAATAAATATTTGGCCGCCTCCTTCCACGAGCTATTGTGGCATCATTCCAAGACCTAAAAATTAAACGATCTCATATTTGTGATCCTTGCGTCGAGGTATTCACGTCCATATATCATGTTCAGAAAAACTCTACATTTACAACGTCAATAAATATTAGGCGTTGAAGAATTCATGAAGAACGCATGAAGAATAAAAAGAAATAGGAGCATGGTTTATGTGCGGGACGATGTCCATGTTCATTTGGCCATCATCATTGTAAATTTAGGTTGAGGAGAAAAAATAGAACAAAATTAAACATGCTTAAAACCCCTACCTTGAATGTCTTATAATCGTTCGCGCTTTTCGGTGGACTGTGTTATTAGTTCCCACAACCGATCCCAAAGACACCACTCGCACGTCGCCCATTGGTGGTTTGATGTCGTCTGTCACCTCCTACTAGGTCGGATTCATCTTCTAAGGGTCTTCCATTGCGGAATTACTTCAGTTATCCGCTTCTTGGTGAATCTTTCCAATACCTCTTCCCTAGCTTCAGGTTTATAGGAGTGGGGGAGGGTAAGTAAAGATGCGGATAGTGAATGGTGATCATTAATTAGGAAGATTCCTAATTTCCTCCAACGTTACTGTCACTCAGATTGGAGGGTCAATCTATTTATTGGATTGACAGATCGCCAGTCCCTTCTTCTCAATTTTCCGTTGGAGGAATAAAAATAAAATAAAATAATAAAGTTATTTTATTTATTCTAAAAAAAGTTCCAAAAAGTTAACTTTTTCTCTAGACCTACTACGGTCATAGTGAAGGTATCTTTAAGTGAATATCAGTGTTGTGAGTTCAATAGTGTCCTCATATTTAAATTCTGAGCACCGGTTAAAATATAAAAAAATCCACTTGCACGTTTACTGGATATACCCAAAAAATTGTTTGGAAAATTATTAACAGTCACCCTCAACCTGCGCTGGTCGAGTTTAGGCTCTTCCGAAGTGAAACATGCTCCAATAAACCAAATGGTACTCTCAGATTTTCAATCTGAGATATAGTTTAAATGTAATGGATTTTACAAAAAAATTATTGTCAGTTAATGATTTTATTTTCGGCCAAAAACAAACATTCACTAGTTCCCAGCGCTGTCTAATGTTAGTAGTTTAATAAATAAAGCATGCCCTCACGAGTTCAGTGGTGGTCTTAGATTTTCAATCTGAGCAACTATTTGTGAGTTATAAGAATTTAAAAAATAAAATAATTTATTTAATTATTTTATTTATGATTATTCAATTATTTGGTTTTCTCATAGTAGGCATGTGCCGATAAAAATTATGTCATGCCTAGGTTAAACCCACCATTCTGAACACAACGATGCCCTCATATTTTTTTGTCCAGGCAACTATTTTCGAGTTATTCCTCTTTTTAGAAAAAACTGCTTACACGTGCTATTTAATTTTTAACAAAACTTCTATGGACCATTCCATGCACTCCGGGCCTTGAAATCATGCACCGTCAGATTTTACAATCTGGAAATAATTCCATATAATTTTAAAAAAATTATATAAAATTTCTGAGACATTACATATTCAATGACTCATGTCCTTACAGTTATGGGTATTTACATATCAATTTTATAATCTCAATTTCATAGGGTTTATGGTAAAAAAGTATTCCAATAGGTAAAGTAATTTTTTGTTCATTTTCTTTCTTTGAGACACATTCCATGTTTTTCACCAATAATCTTCTAGAAGAGTATATAATACCATTTTACATTTTTATCTTGAATATTATTATATTTAGGATATTGTGAGATTTATTTAATGCTATTATTTTATGGTGACTATAATTCGATGTTCCCAAATTGGTAATATTTTAGTGCTACCATATCATCATTTATCGAGATTTTTTATAATTATGGTCTTTTTGATGAAATATTTTGATTCGTATCTAAAGATATTTCAAGGAATTTCATATCCTAATGATATTCATGATATATTCATGTATTAATAACATTTTTCCAACTATTTGGTAAATAATATAACTAATAAATTATTTTAATGAAAATTAGACTTTCTATTTTTCTTAAATTAGAAAAAAATTTATTTAAATCCAATGTTTTCTAGAAGTTTTCAAAAAACATTCTATATGATATTTCGTTTTCATTTTATAGGAAAATTATTTTAAAAATATTTCTGTTTTAAGGTATTGAAAATGCCTTTCAAATCTGCCATTATATGTTTTCATGATTGTTTTCAAATGTTTTTATGTTCAAAATATTTTATGTTTTAAAAATATTTTTTTCAAATAGGAAAGGATATTTTCCTCAAGAAATGTTTTTGATAATTTTAAAATATATTTTGATATGTTTTTAATGTGATTTCAAAATAATTTCTTCTGAAATATTTTAACTCAAGATATATATTTCCAATGAATGCTTATTTTTTTAATAATTTTACCATGTTATCATTCAAAATCAATCTCAATATAAGATTAAAATCATTGATATATTTAATTATTCACAAGGGATGTGATCCAAGGAAACCATTATTAATCTTTCTTAGAAAGTTTTAAGTTTATGATGACAATTATTTTCGAAACCCACTTAACTTCAATTAGTTATACTATGATAAAACACTTATGAAACCTACTTCATTTGAGGATGTATTATTTGATGTAATGAATATGGAACTTATCTATTTTCTATTGGGTATGATATGATGAAATTTTTATGATACCAATTTCATTTAATGAGTTATTATATTATGATTATAAAACCCTTATATATTTACAAGTCATGATATGATGAATGTTTTATTATCTGGTTTCACACATATGTATGATTTAATTATATGATAAGTGGGACCTATAAAAACCTATAATTCTTTGAGTTAAGATTTATATCTCATGAGATAATAATGGGAAACAAGTAGAAAGGCACAATCCTTAGTGGTAAATAGGTGTGTCTTGATCCAAAATGGGTAACATGTGTGTCATGATCTACAATGTGAAATAGGTTTTTCTTAATTAAAAATGGGATATTGGCCTATCCTAATCTATAATGGTAAATTGGTGTGTCCTAATCCACAAAAGGAAATAGGTTCATTTTGATCCATTATGCTTGTTGTGTTTGGAGTGAACCTCGCCTAATATTATTTTATATGTGAACCCGATTATATGTTTACAATGTTAGGCACATACCGTTATGACAAAAATGATAAGGATGGTGATTGAATTTAGGTAAATTCATTTATTTTCAATGGATTTTAAGAAGAATGGGAAATCACAGAACATTAAATTTTGTGATAATTAGTCTGACCACTGTATTAAAAGAATATAAATCACAAAGCTTGAAAAGGTCGATTATATTGGGGAATAATTTTTTGAGAAGTAAATGGTAATTCGATTCATCTTAAACCTACTATGAATTGTTTGATCGTAATGAGGAATATCATATTATAAATGAATATTTTTTAAATGTGAATATGTGTTGCTGATCATGAAGTTATAATAAAGCTTGGGTATTCAGGATGTTTTTGAATGAAAAATTGATGAATAAAAGAGGGAGTTAATGTGAAGTGCCCAATCATATTCATCGTGATTATAATCAAGTTAATCGTAGTCATATCCATAAAATTCAGGTTAATTTTTTTTTGGAAAATGATATCCAGTCTGAGCTTTTAAAATTAAGAAGTTGAAGAAGTTGAAGTTAATAAAATCAGTCCATCATATTTATTATGATATCATAATCATATGAAGAAATTTTTATGAGAAAATAATGTAATGAAAAGAAAAGTTTTTTTTAACAAAAATGTACTCAACCTTTCAAAATAGGTTGGATAACTTTATTATCATTTATGTAGATCAAAAGAATATTTGACGAATATGCCATGATGTATTTTCAAGGGTAGTATACATATTTAAGAAGACCATTTTTCTCTATTTGGGTCAATTACCATCATATTCGAGTCGACACTCATTCATATAGGTGATCATAATAATAAAATTCAAAATCAGACATGTATTTGTAAATAATTGAAGCGGAGGAGAGATGAAATATTTAGAACATTCAATATGAATTGAGAAGAATTGAGACCAATTTAGAAGCATTGAAGAATTCAAAAATGTTCCTAAAATTCCCAGAAACATCTAATTTTTTTTAAATTTAGCTGAGTTGGAATGTTTTTAGGATTCCCGTCCAAAACATTTTTGGGTCACCTATAAAAGGAGAGAAGTACATCATATGTTTCTAATGTTGAGGGTATTGTTCATTTGATGATGAGAAGTTCCTATATGTAGGGAGAGAAGATGCTCCGGTGCTGATCTTGGTTAAAGAAGATTTGATTGGGATAATTGAAAGTAGAAGAGACAAGATTGCAATGTATTCAGTTGATCATTTTATTCAGTGACCATCATATTCATTTTTTTATCATATTCTTCTAGTCATACTATTCTGCTAGCCATTGTGTCTAGATGGATAATTTGATTCAGATTTCTGTATTAGTATTTCAATACTGTGGAAGAATGATTTCTGAATTGTCTCAATCATAATCTACTGGAGATATATTTTCTATATAGGGAAATCAAATTGGAAGATCGTATTGGGTTAATTAGACTGAATACCTATATTAATGTCCATGGTGATCTTACTAGTTATGATATGGAATTGAATTTCTATTTATCAAAAAATACATTTTCATAAATTGAAAAGGATGTATGAGTAACTTGTTTTTAAAAAAAACATTGTATTACATCATTTGTTTTAATGTAAGAACACACACAATTTTATTTTTTCAACGTGATACACGAGTAAAAGATTACATCCTACTCATTTTATTACACACAAAAGGATTATTTCGGGTGGATTGTATAGTATTGTATTATTTAAAAACCTCAACAAGGACATAACTATTCTTATTTAATAATGATAAACGTAAATTCATGTGTTTAAATGGATGTGTTTCAAAATTATTTTCAATAAGGAATGAAATAATTTATAGGAGGTGATGGTCGATTCATTTTCATGGGAATGTAAATGAAAAATTTTCAATGATTCACCCAATTCCCATATCTGTGATACAATTATCTTGACTAGGAACATTCAAATGGTATCAATGAAAATTTTTCACTTTTCTTGTTCTTTGATGATATAGAATTAGAATTATGTGAAAATAAAAGGTATTCCGGTTATCGATGGATGTAATGACCATATATGGATTAATAGAAAGTTTAATTATCTTATGTGTATTAGATATGAATTACTCTAAGCTACAATAGATTTATTTCTTTCAATATATTATAATGTGCCACGTATATTTATAGATAAGAAAAATCATAAGAATTAAGGAAGGGATAATAATGATTTATTATCATCACTTTATGATAGTTAATTATTAAGGGTGAAATGTGATTAAATATCCAATGGTATGTGGGATATATTTAATAACATATGTGAATTCAATATAAAATTGAAAAAGGGGAAATTATAAATCTAGATATTGACATGTGAATATTTAAAATTGGGTGACTGTGAATCTATTTTTGAATTATTTTCTAGGTAGAAATAAATTTTTAGCACAATTATATGTTTTGGTTAAAATATATAAGATTCTATTATAGTTTAATTTATTTTTACTATCCTTCATGATATGTTTGATCCAAAATTTTCTTTAATAGAATACTAAGATCCTGAATGTTTTCCTCCAGATGACTTGAAGAGAAGTCTCATAACATATTAAATGAGAAGGGAGAAAGAGATGATGCAGAAAAAGTGTTGATTGAAAAATGTATTTCATGGCTGCATTGAATGAAAATTCAAATTAGATTCTTATTGATGATGATTCTAGTGAAGACTATTACAAAAATGAGCTATGTATGGTCATTGATGAAATTTTATCCTTGTTTTATAAAAATGTGAAATTAGGTATATGGAAAAATAAAGGAAAAGCCCCTTGAACATTTTTGAAAGTGGGTCCATTGGGTAGTTTGTGTCTAATTGTCCTAAAATAATGAATGAAGTCGATGCTGAAGAAGTATAAAGAAGGAAAAATGATCATGGAAAAAATTTGGAATTAATGGAAGGTGGTATTATATAGGGAATCATATAAAATTACTAAAATCCAAAAGTAGAATTAAATTATCTAAAAATGGAGAATAATAAAGATATGAAATTGAATCTAGAAAATTAGATGAGTATGGAATTCATAATAATTTTATTCTAACAATAAATGATGAATTGGTCAGAAGTAGTAGTCTTAATGAAGATGAAAATTATCTTTCAAACCATTTTAATGATGTTTTGAAGGAATGCATGAGAAATTTTAAATGTCTTTAAAAGAAAAACATGATGTTGGAAGATGAATGTTCCTCGAAAAAAAATAATTTTTTTTTCTAGATGAGGAGGTTAATATGGTTAAAATATTTAATTATATGAATAAATGTATTGGTGGAGAAAATAATAAAAATGAACATTCGATGTCAAGTTAACAGTGGAAGAAGAAAAGTTGTAACTTTTCCAATTTTTTTTTAAAGATTAGAATAGAAATAAAAGATTCAAAACACTATCGCTGATGTTAGTGAAATTGAAAGAAAGGAAAAACCTAAGAACTATCCACATAAGATAATTTAAAATATCTAGAGGAAGGCGCAAACTATTTCCAAAAGGAATGATACTCGGAAAGTAATTTATGTGGCTAAGATCAACAAAGTTGGGAATTCAGAAGTCTCAAAATCCCCAGTGCCTAAAACTATTTCTAAAAAGTCTGAATTTGGAAATTTTACTTCTCATCCTAATAAGGATAAAATAGAATGGAAGATTCTAACAAAAAATAAAAAGGGTGGTGATTTCGGTAGGAAGGACAAGATGTTTGTTGAGAAATATATTCATAACTTCGCTCAGTATAGAAGTATCATAGGAAAATACACTTTCTATGGAAATTTCTAGTATTGTGGGAAATTCAAATATATGGAATGTATGTGTTGGTTCAACCAAAAAATTAATATTTCTCCATATATTTTGTAAGGATAGGTTTTAGGGGAGTCAATCTCCTTGAAGAAAGAAGTTTGAGAAAGTTGTTTTGAAATAAACTGAGAAAAACAGAGTAAGAATTGGAAATAGGTTTCCAAAATCGGAAAATAATTTTGATATATGACAGAAAACTAGACACCTTGAAAAATGATGTCTTTTTTTACCTACACAAAAAATGTCACTTTCAAATTATTAGAAGACATTTGTGATGAAAGAAAATGGAGGAGAAAAGAATCATGTCGTTGAGACTGCATTGAAATATATAAAAGTATAATGAACATGAATTCATGATAGTGGGTGTTCTTCTCAGATGAAATGAGATATAAATTTTTTTATGATTTTAAATTATTTCAAAGAAGGAACTATGATATCCATCAATGATGAATATATTTTAATCAATGGAATTTGATCATCCTTTACAGGAAAAGAAATATTGGAATCTAAGAAATCGTTATATGTTGATGTGGTTATACATAAAAAACTAATTATTTCACTATTGGGTAATAAAGGTTACTATGTTAATTTTAGGAAAGGTAGATTTTTTTAAATAGATATAAATACAAAATGATTATTACAAGAGGAAAATGTAGAAATGAAATCTTATTTCATGTTTTTGAGATACAATACTCTTCTAACTTGAGCATTGTAGATGAATATCCAATATGGAATAATATAATATGACATGTTTTTCCAAGAAACATGATCATGTTTACTAAATAAAATAGTTTCTGTGAAATTACTGATTTTTATGGATAATGATATTGGTGTTTCATTATTTTTCAAAAAGTAAATATTACCAATTAAATGCATAAAAATGTTGATATCTATTCAAAACAACACCTTGAGATTATTTATCCGATATCTATGGTCTAACGATTTGGAAATAAAATAATGGAGATAATTATTTCAACCGATTGATTTATTATTTTTCTAAAATTACATGTGTTGTGTATATGAATCACCAGTTAGATTATTTCAATTTGTTTAGTAGTTTCAAAAGGAACGGTGAGAAAGAATGTGAGTATTTTGTGTAAAAGTTTATAATTGATAATGGTGGTGAATAATTAAGTGAATTATTTTAATTTTATCTAATGAATCATGAAATCTAGAATTTGTATAGTTCCATATATACTCCCCAAAAAATGCGGGTGCTTAAATAAATAATAGATTTTTGGTGGACATGGAATGAACTATGTTACTAGAATAGGGTCATTCTCATTTTTATTAGAGGAAATCCTAGAGAAATACTATTTATATTCAAAACTAATGTTTTTATATGACTAGAGTAGATATGACACCATATGAGTTGTTTTATGGCGAAACTTTATGTTTGAAACACTTTATTGTTTCTACGAGTCCAAGTATTTTATTTAAAAATGATTGAAACTATGGAATTTTTTTATAATATAGGTGAAGATTGAATATTACTTGTATATGACCTAAAATAAGGAGGATATAAATGTTTTAATGGAGAATCATGATGAATTTTTTATTCAATTGATATGAATTTCTTTGAATCTCATGAGGAAGAAAAAAAATATTCATGATGATAAGGAAGTTGAGAAGAATAATGAATGTTTTGCTAAGAATTTTTTTATGGATATAGAAAATTATAATCCTAATTAAAAAGTAGAATCATAATAATCCATATGTTGTAGTGACGAAGATACTAAAAATTAACATCCATGGAAAAGGATGAAATTGGATGATCATAATTAAATTATCAATCAATATAAGAAGGTTCAAATATGAATAACAACAAATTACATTACTCTTATTTGATTGTATTCAAAATTGGAACCAAATAATGTTAAAGAAGATTTTGAGTATCCATAATGGTTTCATGGCATGAATGGAGAGCTAGAACATATTAAAATGAATAATGTGTGGGAAATCATACCCAATCTAGAAAAAAAACATTATTAGAACAATATGATGTTTCAAAAATATGATGAATGAACAAGGGGGAGTGATAAAGAATAAGGAAATACTTTTTTAAAATGGAATTCATGAATAGAATGTATTGATTTTGATTTATCATTTTCTATAGTGGAACGATTAAAAACTATAAGAATCGTTCTTTATCTTATACAAACGAGTTTGCATATGCTTTCAAATGGGTTTTAAATTTACATTATTGAATGGTGATCTTTATGAGGATGCTTACATTGAACAAACATATGGTTTTGTTGTCGGGAAAGTTGAAGGTTATATGTGAAAATTTAAGAAGGATGTGTATATGATAAAACAAGATCCATGGTCATGGTATTCAAAATTGGATACTTACCTGAAGGATTTTTATTTTAGGAAAGGAAGAGTTGATAGAAATATTTACTTTAGTTAAAGTCAAGAGAATTCCTTCATCATATTTTTTTATGTTGATAACATTATCTTTTATTAGAAAAATGAAAGAAGTTTTGAAATATTTTATGAATAGATGAAAAGTTCATATGAGATTTACATGTACGAGAAAATGAAATTAAATATTTGGTTATAGGTTTTGAAAAAGGATAACTAAAATTTTATTTGTCTAGCAATGTATTCTAAAGAACATGTTAATAGGTTCGTCATGGAAAACTCAAAACCTATTTCCTGAGTGATTCCACCCTGGAAAAAGTTGGAAAAATGTGGACAAGGAATATAAATTTATTAGAATGACATTGGGGAGTGGATTATATGTTTATTTTATTCAACTACAACAAGAAGAAACATTGTTTATGATTTTACTTTATATTCCAAATTTCAGACTTCTCCTAAAGGATCAAAGTTAATTGATGAAAAAAATAATCAAATACATCAAAGGCATAATAGATTTTTGAATAATATATGAAAACTGATAAAGTATTTATTTTTTTGGGTTTATAGATGTGGATTGTGTTGGATGTTTAGATGATATATGATCTACATCTTTAGAATGATTATTTAAGAGCAATAATTGAGTTTGTTGGCATTCAATGAAATAAAATTCAGAGGAATACAATACAGATTAAGTTGAGTATTTTGGTGCCACACATGCAGCTACTTAACATACGTGTGTTATAATTTAATTACAAGATATACTTGTTAAAATTTAGTTACCCATTCTTGTGGGTTGGGATAATAAATTCACAATTAGTCTCATCAGAAATCGAGAGAAATGTTCTGATTCAAATCATATTGATATCAAAAATCATTTAACCAAAGGGAACCTGTAGAAGAATGAATTGAAGCAAGAGTATTTTATAACATCAAAATAGTTTCCTGACATATTCCCCAAACATTTACTAATGTAATCCTTTACTATTTTTAGGTTTACCATGGATGTCCAACATCATTATCATCAAGGTTTAGGAATGTGTTTCTGTCACCTTTGTCATCATAATTTAGGATTTTGTTTTCATGTGGGATAATAGTTTCATAAGTCTATCCAAATCATATTCATGTAAAATGTGGGAGTTTTGGATAAGCAGAGAATTTAGAATTGTTTGTTTTTTACTATTCTAACTACTTTTAATGTGATTATAGGAACCATTTTTTTCTTGGAATAGTATGAATCTCAAGAATAATGGTTAAAGCAAACGTACAGGTGAGGATTTTTTCATAAACAATTATTTTGGAAATCATGATTTTTTTAACTATTATTTTTGTTTACTACAATGACTTTTCTCACATAGGATTAGAATTATTGATGAGTAATCCATTACTTAAGGACACACAATTTAGTGATTTATTAAACATTGTTGAAAAAAATACAAAAGGTGAGATTGGTAGGACCACAATGATAAAGAAGGTGATTGAATTTTGGTATTGTATTTTGTTGTATATGTAGATAAAGAAGAAAGTGAAATTAAATCACTTTATTTTTTGTGGGAATCATACTAACCATCACATTCAAGGAATCAAACCAACAATGATTGAAAAGTTCGATTGTATTGAGGAAGAATCTTGCTAGAAGTAAATGATCCTCAGATGCAGCCATAATCTATTATGAATGGTCTGAGCATTTTAAGGATAATCAAAGTCTAATTAACTATTATTTAAATGTTATGATGCTTTTCTGATCTAAGAGTTCTCATAAGTCACATGTATTATGGAAAAATTTGATACAAGCATGATGAAAAAATGATGTAGTGAATGAGATTATAAAAATCATATTCAGTCTGATCTTAATCATGCTAATAACAATCCTGTATATTATATTCAATTCAATTGTTTTCGGGAAAATATTATTCTTTCTGAGTTTGTGAAAGAAATAATCTGCTAATTTTGACTCTAATGACACCAATCCATCATATTTAGTATGATATCATATTTTGAGAATTTTTTTGGGATTAATAATGTAATGTAATGAGAAGAATTTGATAAAAAATGTAGTCATCCATTTTATATTGGTTGAATTATATTGTTTATTTTTGACATGGATCAAGATAATAGTTGAAGGATATGTATGGGTGGAATATCAAGAGGAGCATTGAATTCAAAGAATATGTTTTATTTCCCAAATTGGGCCAAGGGCCATAATTCTTGAGTCGATGATAATTCATCTTGCTAAACATAATAACAAAATAGTAATTGAAAAAGAGTTAGATGAAAAGAAGAAGATGAAAGATGATGTATTTATAAGATTCATGAAGAATTTAGAAGTATCCAAACGAATTTAGATGCATTAAAGAAGTTATAAATGTACCTGAAATTCATGGAAAAAATAAAATTCGTGAAATTTCAGTGAGTAGGAAAGTTCTCAGAATTCCTTCCTAATTCACTTTGGGGTCACCTATAAATGGAGATAAGTACATCATATTTTTCAGATGACAAGGGTTCTATTCATGTGAATTGAGAGAAGCTCCGAATTTGTAGGGTGTGATGACATTTCGATGGAGAGAAGTGCAAGTAAAATAAACAATATTTAAACGTATTCAATTGATCATCATATTTAGTGATCATCACATTCAAATATTTTTCGTATTCTCCTTGTCATCATATTCTCATAGTCATCGTATCATGCTAGATAATCAGATCACGATTTCCATATTGTGATTTCGACAATGAGAAAGAATGAGTTTAGTCTTTTCTCCAACATATTTTGGCAGAGATATATTTTCCATATTGGGAAATAAAATTTGAAGATTTTATAGGGAGAATCAGAATGGGAAATGAGACTGAGTATCTATATCAAAGTCCTTGATTTTATTACCATCATCTATGTAATAAATTGAATATTTTCTTTTTCAAAAAAATACATTTGTGGAAATTGAAAAGGTAGAATGGGTACTATTATTTGATAATAAAATAGTGCATCACATCATTTGATCTAGTTGGAGCCCACCCACTTCTAGATTGTTTTCATCATTTTACACAAGTGAAAGGGTATATCCTACATGTTGAATTTCAAACAAAAGGATGGTTTTCTAGTATATTTTGTAGTATTGGATTATTTCCAATCCATACCAATGACACAAAAATTCTGTTTAACTGTTGATGTAACACCCGAGACTTTTATGTTATATAAATCATCAAAGAAATCTTTTTCTACACAACACTTGCTTGGCTTGCTTTACACGCAATCACGACCTTCCTCGATAGCTTGCATTGTACGCAATACAAAGTTTCACTAAGCGGCGATATGCTATTAAAATATTATTTAAAATAGCCGTTATGAATAGTAATAACCACTTTTTGAAATTTTATCTTTCAAAATGGACTTCATTCTTGGATTCGGAATACCGAAATTAGCCTAGGGTGAAATTTTGGTATTTTTCTGAAAACTTTCAATTTTTGATGAATAGTGAAACCACTAAGTGGTAGGTTAAAAATAGAATTTTGCATAAAACTTAATTTTACCGCTTCTGTGAATGGAATTTCGAAAATCCAACAGACACAGCTGATATCAGTAAGTAAAATGTGGTTCAATGAGATAAAAATAATTTTTTGGTGAATAGTAACTTTTTAATTTTTTTTACCACGGTTAATAGTAAATAGGGTAACTAAGGGTAAATATGATATTACTATTACTCTAACACATGTCCTAATTCTATTGGATAAGTGTAATTCGACCAAAAACAACCTTATGAATATAATATGACCATTTAGGTCCACTTGGATTAGATTATGACATTTAATATTATTTTATTTAATGAATAGTTAAAATAGTTAAAATCAATGTTTAATAACAAAAACATTTTTAATATGGGTTTATACATAAGATAAATTCGATTATAAATAATCATTAGAAATCTAAAAATATTTCCTACATAATGATATTTTATTTATAATTTTTAGACTTTAAATAAATTAATTTATTTATGACACAACGATGATGCAGTAATTACCCTTTTAAGGAAATGTTAACATAATTGATGTTATAAATGCTCAAATAAATGTAATTTGAGACTTTTTATGAATTACACTAATTTTATAGGTTACTATGATATATTAGTGTTGATTTAATCAACTTGGTTCGAACATATAATTCTGTTATGACTTTCACAAAAATCATATATCAAATAGTGTCAAAATTGACACAAAATAGTTTTTAAATCAAATATTATATTATTAATTGTTATTTTATTCCTAAAAATCTAATGTTCGGCCAAATGACTTAGATAAGGATATATATATTAATAATAAACAACTTGGGGATCGTTTGGCATGATATAGTAAGTGTATTAACCATATAGTGTAAGAAAACAAAAAGACACGGTAAAAGTCAAATTATTTAACTTTGAGTTAAATCTAATTGATAAGGTTAAAATAATACCCAAAACTTGTCTAAATCCTATTGGTTGATAGTATTGCGACCCATCCCCACTTTACCTTCGAAATAACACCCTTTGGAACCATTATAAACCGATTTTGACTTTAATATAAAATAATATTTTGAGATATTCCTAAGGTGCCCCTCTCCTCCCTTATAAAAGGGCACCTCCTCCCCCTCCTCCTCACACCAATTTGAGCACTCAAGATCAGCCAACCCCTGACAAAATCCCTTCTACACTTCCCTAGAACAATCCTAGAGGTCCTGGTCTTCTTCAAAGACCAATCTTAGTTCCCTAAGTGGAGGATTCAAAGAGGCGTTTCAAAGAAGAGGTAATATCTATTACCGATCTTTTCAATTTCTTTCTTCTTCAACTACTTCTTCTTTAGTTGTTTCATGATAAAGTAATAACATCAGTATTACTTACATACTGATATGTTATTATAAATATGAAACAACCCTAATTCACCTTCTATCCATCCTACGGAAAAATGAAATCACCGCGCATGCGTACGTATGGAATACCGTCTCCACGCCGTGGTGTAATCTATTTTCCACCATCACCTTACAAGGATGGGTATAATGGTGTAATGAGTAACTATATATGATTATTGTAAAGTTATATTGATACTGAAATAGTATTCATATAGTCCAATACAATTCCATGATCATAGGAACGATATCATCACTCGTGCGTACGTACGGAATACCGTCTCCACGATGTGATGCGACTCGTTCTACATGATCATCATTACATAGTAATTATATAAATGAATTGAATGAATAAATATGATATATGTTACACTAATACCATTCTGGATATAAGGTATCTATAACCTTAAAATAAGAATAAGAATTTATTCGGCAAAACACGCATAAGAACAAGAGGCAATAAAGACTCGAGTAACAAGTAACAATGAAATATTACTAATAAGAAGCTAAGAATATGACCATATATGATATCATATCAATATGTATGATTCTGGAATAAGTCAATAAAATTATTTAAACCATTATACAGGAGCTTCGGACACGTACAAAGCAAATCGGTCCTAAGGTAAGGGAAATATCACAATCTCATTTTTATCCGAGATTGTTTATACTTTGGTATTTACTGGGGTGTATTTTATCATCCACATCGATGTTTCCTCAATATGTAATGTTATTTCCATCCACCTAAAATTGTTTAAATCCAATTTTACCCTTCGGTGAGTTTTTAGTAAAGGATATGAAAGGAATCTTTTGTTGTTTTTCGTACGAGGTACTTTTTGACTTTTCCGACAAAAGTACAAAGAATGTTTTTTTTAACTTATACGACATTAATGGATTTTTAAAACATTATTTCCAAGAAGCTTCCTTTACAAGTTTTCAAGTTTATTTTTAATCAACTTCTTTTAGTTTAATGTTGTATGACATGTTAATAAAGGAAAAATGTTTTTGAAGTAGAAAGGATATTTTTCTCAAGAATGGAGTTCAAATGTTTTATCAAAATTATTTTCCATCTAAGATAATATAGGGTTCTTTTTTATCCCTATTATTACATTGATTTTATTATGTTGTGAGGGAATTATTTTTATGAAGTAATTTACCTTATATGATTTGTTTTATGATGTCATGATGTTTCAAGAATCCCATTTTTGTTACATGTGTTATGCGATGATGTATGATTTATGATTATGTGGCACACATAAGAAAGGATTCATTATAAGATGGGTGGGACCTATATCTCTCTCCAATCCATTGGGTAAAGATTTATATCTCATGTGATAGAAATGGCTGGAATGGAAGGTTATTTCGGTTCAGTGATACAGGATTGAAACGAGGAGTGAACTCGGTTCAGAAATGGACTTTGTCTGATAAGATAGTCTTGGAAATGAGTCATGACTAACAAGAAATGATTTTCCATGATTATGTGTGCATGCCACAAAGTTTCAAGTATTATGTTATGATTATGGGGATCTAATTTTCACTTATATGATTTATTCCATGTTAAGATATTATGATCTCTTTTGCAGGTTATGATTTCCAAAAATATATGATATGATTTTTATTTCCTTTATTTTCCCTTGCTGAGCATTTGAGCTCACCCTTTTTGTATGTTTTCTTTTCCCCAGGTCAGGAAGATGGATATTAAGTAGAATATGCTAAAAGGGACCCTATATGTGATGAAATAAATGGGAGACACAGTAGAAGATTTATGAACCAGTTGTTTATGTTTCCCAGTTTCTAAAGACACTATACCTATACGGTCCTTTGTGGTTTTGTCATATGTTGTAATAAGTGTTCTTCAATTTTGAAGTATTAACAATGTATGTAACGTATGGGTCGTTATAGTTGAACCTTGTAAATAATTGTGTTCTTATGGATACATGTATTAATTTCTTTTAGAAAGGAATGACATATTGAATTGGAGGGTATGATTGTTTCATTTTCAAGGAACAATAGAAAAAATGAACCACTGATTCTCCCATCCCCTTCTTAATGATAAAATTATTTTAACTGGTCACTCAAATAGACCTGTATTCATGTCTATAATTTTATGTTGGGTCCTGGTTTCATGTACTTAATATAATTAGTGAACCTATCTCTACTTATACTTGTTCAAAATGTAATAAACTTAGGTGTATTCCAAAATTCTATGTCTTATTCCTATGATATCCTCACATGGTTCATTCTATTGATAATATTATGATTCATGTATTATGAACTACCAATCATTATTTCATGACTCTTGATTGTCAATTTTTATATAAAATATATGATATTCAAAGGTTATCATAGTATTCAAATACCCTAATGTTCATGATTATTCTTACATATCTCATTTTTTTAATCTTGTTGTGAATCCAAGATAAAACATTCTTAAGTTTCCTTTCCCCGGTTTATTAAAAAAATTAATGTAGGAGTACTAAAGGTGAATATATTTATGAGAGACCATGGATATATTTCTCCATGTCATATGATATTTGGTGCCATGTTTCCAATTACACTAAATTATTATGCTCCACATGTGTGTATTTTTGAAATTTTATGATTATTCATTTATAATGATTTAATATCCGTGTATGTTAATCTAGGGTCACTATAGTCATTATCTAAGGAAGGGTTTAGTCATCCTTTAGAAATAAGGGTGAGAAAACTTTTGTTGTATTTGTAAGGATATTTAAATGAATATTTATAGGGATTTATCTAACGACAGGAATATGGTTTCATCAATTTAAAATTAGGTTTCATGATTCCGTCATCCTATAAGAAATTATTAATGATTATATTATTTTATTCTATGATATGTGTTGGTCACACTATGATTTATGATATTATTCAATAGAAATAACTAGAAATAATTAGGTTAAAATTGAACGTTTTATATGTGGAAAATATTAGAAGTATACAAATCGATGTCTTAAGTGGAAATATAATGAATAAAATTAGGAAGGTGGTATTAGTATTGGTTAAATAGTCGAATATTAAGAGACAAGGAATGAAATGTGAATGTTATAAGATTTTATAACATTATTTTTTTACATTATAGGTAAAAAGCATGATCAAATTGATGTCGATGAACCTTCACATAAGATTCATATTTAAAAATTATTCGAAAGGGTTATTAAGGAAATAGATAATGAAGCCTAAGTAATGGACTAAGAATAATGATGGATGATTGATGTGTATATGAATTGGAATTAAAATTTTAACTTATATGAATAATGATGTGTATGCTTTCCTTTAAGTATTAGAAAAGATATATTGAATTATGTTGATTACATGAAAATTGATTTAATAGAAAGATGATATTATTATTAATGAAAGGTAATATATAATGTGTTCCTCATGTTGAGAAATGTGTTTTTTAGATTAGATTTAGAGATGAATGTTATGGATAAAATAATTATATAGTATCAATGACCACATAAATGATAAATAATTTGTTGATAATGTATTTTATGCTATCATGGATGGATTTTATGACTTTCTTGGAATATAACCAATTATCATTTGGATAACAAATAACATTTTTTCAATAATGATATTGGGTAAATTTTTATTATTATAATGTTTCAAGAGGATACGTGATGAAATTATTTTTATTTTTGGCATTCTACAACTAGGAACTATGTTATGATAGTCGGGGATAAATGATTAACTGATATTGAGAAATTTAGTGACCTTATTTCCAAATTTATTATATTTCATCTTTTAGAAAGGTTACATGGTTAACCATTAATGGAATGGATAAATATAAACAACAGATGATGTTTAATATATTTAAGTATTATCTCTATTATTGAGGATTTATTCATATTAGATAACATATGATAATAATTTAACCATTATGATAACTAAAGAGATATGTAATGACGTTTTATTATATATATGGATCTCATGATCGGTTAGTTCATTAAGAATGAAAAAGTACACTTAACTTCATCAAATAATATATGAAGTGGAAATAAATGAAGGCACAAATAGAGCATATGATTTTTCATATTAAATGGAATGAAATCAAGTACGTATATCACCTTGTGAAAATACTCCAACTTTAGGGAAGGGGTGGGAAATAAAATTTTGTCCTGTTATTATCATTTTTCATGATATCAATGATCTGTTTCAAGCCTATATGGTTTGTGGATGTATAATTGGAATATTTCCAACAACTATGTTCTCTTTCACTCACCATAAGAACATGGTAGTTTGATTTATATTAAATTATCATATTTTTACTTTCCACATATGTTCCCTAATTTGGAAACATAATTGTGAGTTTCTTTGGTTATCCATTGTGTTTTTGACATTCAATTATTCAATGAAAGTTTTAGTAATTTTATTTACTATTTGGGTTTCTAGGAAAGGAACATTCATGTTTTAAAATATTGATAACGTAGATGAATATATATGGAAAATTTTATTTTAAGGGTGGTAAAATTTTACACACTGATATTTTTTAAAATATTTTTCAAATTTATTTAAACAATTCAATATTTTTAATTTACCATTACACTGATTGTAGATTGTGTTATATTAAATCACCATGTCATTCTGTCATTTTACCCAAGTCCATGTCAATTATACAATACATACATCAAATAGACTATGTTTTGGTATATGAAATATTATGTTTTTCTCTTCTTACATAAAATTTCATGTTTTTTCGATATCATTTGATACACGCAAGACCTAGTTTTACGAAACTATACTGTAATATTAATATTTCTATTAAAATATTAATATAATTTTCTCTTGGATATTGGAATAGAAATTATGATTAAGATTAATTAAATTAAGAAAATATGGTTTCAACATTTATATAAGAGGTATTATTTGGGGAGGAATGAAAATAACACCCTTTTGAAAAATATGGTAAATCTTTTGATGAAAAATTATATTTATGAAATCAAACATGTTTTACATTAATAAATTAATTAAAAAAATTATTATTAATGAATATATATATATATATATATATATTTCAGTCAACTAATCAACATTATCTTATGTTTTTTAGAAAATGAAATAATAATAAATTCAATTTTCAGCATAAGGATAAATATATATTCTAAAAGGTAATTTTACCACCTTTTTATGGCGTAATTATTTTAATTCTAATTTTTTATACATTTATAATGTTTTTAAATAATATTATTTATTCTTGAGATTAAAATATCAAATTTATATTTTGTTCAATTTATTGATTTTTTTGGGAAATTTAATTTTTTATTAATATTTAAATGAATTAAATTTTAATAGAAAATAACAATTTCATACAATTTATTTATATAGCTATGTTATAAAAAAATTCGATTTTAATGTATATTTAGCTCAATTATATATGTATTAATTATATTTAGGTTATTTTAATAGATTTATCAATGAAATTTGATATAAATACATTTTATTAATTTAATTATTTTGACATTAAAACTCATTTTCTCATCCCATTTATGGGATTAATTTTAAATTAATTTAAGCCAATAATTTTTTTTTAAAATTTAGAAAAATTTATTCCATATTTACAATCAGAATAATTTGAAAACTCTATTCTGGTCTACATAGTTTTTCACAAAAATTATTAGAGAAATGAATTAAAATTAATTTTAGCATTTAATGTAAAAACAAGTTCACATAGTGGTTAAAAATTATCTCAAAGAATCAAATTACATCCAAACATGTCCAAAACCTATTTAATGGAAATATTTAGAAAATGTCCTCCATTATGATGAAAATTTATCATTATATGTTGAACATAATTTTGATAGGCAACTCAATAGTTTTCACCTTTTTATATTTACGCGAATTCTACTCCTCCTCCATAATAAAAGGGAACTACATCCACTCACTTCTTCACACCTATCAATTACTTTTTCTAATCCAAAACATAGAAATTTAAGATAAAAAAATCTTTAATATAATACTTTAATCATTTAATTTAGCATAAATCACATCATACTTTTATTTTCATGTAATCCAAATGGAATTACCCAAAGAATAGGTAACATCCCTCAATGGAAACTTCTGTTTTATCACTTTCATATCCCCTAAAATTATTATTATTACATGAATATATAATAACTTTCATGTATTCAAGATAATAATATTTTTTATGTTAATTTTTTTAACTATACAAAAAGAAACTTCCATAAAATGGGATACACAATCAATAGTCACTTGTATGACAGAATACCTCCACACAAACCAATGTAATTTGTTCATCCGTTACCACCATTCTTGGTTTAGTATAATGATGGAATTAATATTTTTGTGTGATATATATTAATTTTTTGATGTATTTATTATTTTTAGTAATTATAAAATAGATATATTCATTCTTTCCCTTTCGATAGAACACGATAACTTCATTCGTGGATATGTGGACTACCACCTCCTCAAAGCGTTGTTATTGATTCGAACAATATATAGAATTTATTAAGAACTAGTTTAGTAAATTTATATGATATATAATAAATAATAATTATACTTGATATATAATTTATGCAAAAATATATATTTCATTTAATTAATATTTTCTATACAATAAGAAAAAAATACCAGGTTCATGTGTAAGTACGACCTACTATCTCCAAGAACATTAAATTCCATTAAAGGACTATATCATTTATAGATTTTCATAAATAAATATATTTTTAATATATAATATATAATTATATATATCATTTATACCATTCTAATGTTTATGAAATTGTGATATATGTAAGATGACCAAATATATATAAAAAACCTATGTGAAAAACAAAGTGTTTTTACGAGAAATGTAACATTAACATGAATTATTTAATAAATGGTTTATATAAATTAATAATAAAATAATATTTTATATTGTATATAATAATATTATTCCTTAAAAAATTTATAATAAAATAATATTTATTACCCAGGAGGATATAACATGTACAAGGGATGTTAAGACTTAAGGTATATTTTTCCTTGTCTCACATTTATTTTTGGAGATATATGTTATATTTACCACTAATTATTAATGAATGGTGTATATAATGTCCTATGAAATTTTACATAATAAATTTACTTTATTTATTGATATTAAATGTTTTAATTGATGTTATTAATTCGTGGTGATCACAATTCAAATGTTACTCATGTATTATGTTGATTTCTAGTCTCACATTTAATTATGTGAGGCTCAATCCATATTCACAACTCATTACTATTTGTATAGAGTATATATTTCCCAATAATTAATTCTATGAATATTATCCATAAATTAATGGGTATTTAAATATACATTTTATGATCTATATTTCATGGGGTATATAGTTTAAAATCTTGTAAATTGGTAATGTAATTTTATCTCAATTGGGATTCATTGAGACACATGCCATGTTATGCAGCTATAATCTTCGACCAGGTTTATATAGATCTCTATTAAATGTTATATCATGAATATTATTATTTTATTTATATTTTAGGATTCAATTAATGTTATTACTTCATTTTTATTATGATTCAATGTCACTAAAGTGGCAAGAGATTATTTCTATAATCACATTGTATATTGATATTGATTATGATTAAGTTTCCATTGATGAAATATTATGATCCACATATTAAGAAATAACATTAATTTTCTTATCCTATGATTATTTGTTATTTATTAATGTATTGGAACCTTTTTACACTATTTGTTACTTAATATAATAATTTTTTTAAGAAAATCCAACCTCATCTCTCTCTTTGATCAGAAATTTGTTATTTTTAGAAAACTTGTTTTCTAAAAATGTTTTTAAAAAATGTTTTTAAATTCTCTTTGAAGATAATATGGAAGTTAAATTATGTAATTTCTTTTAAATTTTAATTCTTCGAAAATTATTTTCAAATATTTCATGATAAGTTTTCGAGGTTGTTTTCACTAAAAATGGTTTCCAAAATATTTTCTATTTTACACATTTTTTTTCAAAGACTAAAAGAAAATTTCTATAATAATTTTTTAAAATTATCCTTAAATATTATAGTGTATGTTGAAAATGTTTTTCTAATTAAAATCATTTTGAAAATGTTATATGTCTGAAAAATGTTTTTAAATGTAAGGTTATATTAAATAATAAATAATTCAAGCAATATTTCTAAAACCATCTATATCTAAGATGACATCCCTTGAAAAATGTAATTCTTTGCTATGGATATGATCCAAGGAAACCATTCTTATAAATTATATTATTTTTTATGTATAATTTGATGGTTTAATTTTTAATCCCATTTTCTTCCATGAATTACACCACAAGACAACATTTATGAATCCTTATCGCCATATCAGGTTATTTAGGAGGAAATGATTATGAAACTGATCACCTTTCCATTGGTTAGGATATGATGAAATGTTTAGGACGAGCATTTCATTTCATGTTTTATGATATGATGTTTATGAATCCCATATATTTTTATGGGTCATTCTATGGTTAATGTTTTATTATCATGTGGCATATATATGTATTATTTCATAATGTGATGTGTCGGACCTATATCTCCATCAAATTAAAATTGTGATGATTTATGTCTCAAAGGATATTGATGAGAAATATGTTGATGGAATAATGAAAAAAAGTTTTATCAATTGAAATTTATTTCATATAATTATGAAATTTGGTATAAACACATAGTGAACACAATACAAGCTTTATAAATTATGAATTAATGAAATAATAATACTTTATTGAAGTTATAGAACCTATTCTGATGAAATAGTTGCATTACCTTTGGAATAATAATGTGACCATTTTGAATAATAAACCAACCTATTTAATTGTAACCTCACAAATGATAGTATAAAAAAACATTATCCATATTATATGGGACATTATGATATAATTATATAATAGTGTTTGTAAATAAATATTTTAAAAAATTATTAATTATTTGTGGTTAATTGTATAGGTCAGAAATATTTAATTACATTTTTAAATACATTAAATAATTAAAATGAATTTTTTCATAAAATATATTCATAATTTAATATGTTTATTTCTTATGATTGTAAGATAATTTTATGTGGCCTTAATTAATTTTTCATTGTGTTAAATAAGAAGAGTTAAATTTAAATTGATTATTTTTAATTAAATTGATTCTTTTAGTTAAAAATTAATTTTCTCAGAAATAGAAAATTATATTCATATAATTGTGCAACTTTTTAATTCAACCCATTAAAAAATGGATACGGGGAATTTTTTTGAGTTTTCTCAAATATATGAATTTTTGTTGAATAGTAAAATATGATAATTTATTGTATAAATTATAAGTTAAATGCACTATTCCATGAGTCATGGATGATGTAACCACCATAGATTCAAACTACCATTATATAATTATAGTATTTAGTCTCAGGAATCAGCACTATTGAATTTATAGAGAAAAATAATATACTAATGATTTAAATAATGAGAAAACCCCCTCTCCTCCACTATAAATACCACCCACCACCTATTCTCCTTACAACTCTCAATCCATGAGACATACCCAAATTATTCTAAAATATGTTCCCAAACCCATATGCCAAGACCATATTATTTTTTTTCTTAGCAAAACACCAAAACCATTTATTATTGGAGGTTCAAAAGAAGAAGGAATCAAGAGGTAAAACCCTCTTCATTTTCTTTTACTTTTTTATGTTCCTTTATTTTCTTTTTATCTACTCACCTACACTCATCCAAATGGAATGATAAATCCATTAACATAAATATATATTAATTTATTTATGCTCATGGAATAATTCTTAATAATCTCCCCTTCCCGCACATTTTATACTAAAAATGAAAATATTTATTGTGATGTGTTGATTTGTTACATTTATGGATGATGAAGTTAAAAATTTATATTAGTGTCTTAATGTCTAGTCATGAAACAATTTTTATATTTCTACTAGATTAAAATATATTCATTATATATTATTTAAATTTTTGGAATACTTTTTTAAATATGATACTAATTTATCAAACAAAATGTGTTTATTGTGATCGAAAATTGCTAAATTAAACCCACACTATTGTCATTAACTATTAATCTAATGATTCATCAAATTTCTATTAAACCAGATGATATATAAGGATAATTTATCCTCTTTGAGGTCCTTAATAACATATAATTTATATTCTTGATAATCTAGTTCATTTTAAATGTCCTTTCATTTAAATATACAAGTGAACTGATGACGAAAAACATGGAGAACAATTATACTAAACAATCCAATTAAACCTATTAACACATAAAAAAGACAGTATATGAACATTATAAAGTTATAATAATTCATATACAATTAAAAGGGTTATTTAATTATTAAAAAATTAATTTTATTTGAATATCCAGGACCTTATGATCATGTGAAGAACATGGTGGTTCTTATGTTAAGGGATTCTACCCGAACCACCACAATTTCATCAAGTCACCCTTACTCTCTTTTTAATGAAATGAAATTTTTTTATTAATATGTAAAAATTACAAATGATTTTTATATTTTCAATGATGGTGTATCAAGACCCCCTATTTCTTTTTTTTGGGGACACAAATGTTTTTAAAATGTTCCCCACAATATTCTTCCCAGTAAGCAAGAATGATTTAAGTGATCTTTCTGAATTCATACCCAATTTCATTTTCACTCTATAACATTTCTTTTTGCACCATTATTATCCAAAAATTTATCATTTTATCATGAAAACATTCATGATACAGTAATGTTTTTATAGAAAATATTTTTCTATTTTCTGATTTAAATTAGCCATAATTTTTTTTTAAATGTATTAAATTTTTTTATTTCTAATGTTTATAAAATACACTTTTTGCATTTTATCACTTTACATTGACATCAATAATCATAGTAAATTCCTATATTTATTTATGAGTGTCCATTTATGATTTAATTTCATTATTTCATGGAAATGTTTATGATATGGCCATATATTATAGTATATGACAAGATAATGATACCCAATTCATTCTATGGGTAAACCTTACATTTATGTTTGATTTCTTGTGTATGATTTTTTTATGTGGACAAAAGTTTCATTAACATGTTATTAATTTTTCACCTTGATATCTCTCTAATTAATTGGGTAATCATATGTCTCATGATATGTTATATATGATGATCTTAGTGGTTATCCTTGAATCATGCTCCATGTGAAAGGGTCTTGGTGGTTAACCTTGACTTGTAACACTTTATATGAAATGATACTTTAATCATGATAATTTTTGGACTTATGTTTCAACTAAATTATAAAGAATCCATGATTATACCATACAATGTTTTTATTCCTTATATTTAATCACATTTCAGTCCTTTTTATGTCATTATGTTATGACTTGTAATCTAGGGTCTAGGCTTTATCATTATATTTAGTACCTTTTAGGGATTTTACAAAATCCCTTTATTCATGTGATAATTAGGTTATCCTATGATGATGTATGAGATCAATGGAATTTAGGACCTCTTTATGAATATTAAATAAAATATATTATTATTTAGGAGTCATGAAGTCTAATTATGTACCTAATATCAAAGACACTAAATGTTATGATACATAGCTTGTAATTTGATGTTTAAGTATGAATAAAATGATGTAATTATATGTCTAAAGGAATGGGTCTCTATAGTTGGTATCAAATGGAAGGTTTATATTTTTTGTTATATTAAGAATATATAACTTTAGTAAAAGCCTTAGAGAAAATACTAACTATAAGAAAACATCCCTAATTTTTTCCTAGTATAGAGTAACGGGTGTATTAAAAAAAATCCTTGTCTAGATACTCTAAGTGGACGTGTTTCTCCCACTAATGTACATATACGTAACAAATCTGAAAAGGTCTTCTAGGACCAACTTAGTGAAATATGGTACATAAAAATGGGCCTTACTGTACACCATGTTTGACAGTCCAGGTGGATATGCTTAGGTAAATTCATCATTATGAACCATTAATACTGAAAAAATGGCCACAATAAAATATGATTGGTAAAAGATCATGGATAACCTATATTTAAGCCTTATGAACCAAAATTTAGGATATACTTTTCCAAAATATTTTAACCTTTTATGTTTAAATTTTCCTTTTTATTCTTATTATACAAGTATTTAAGACACCCCAATTTCAATTTATTTATTTAATGGCACAGAATAGAATAACACATGTGAACAATCACTATGATTTGAAATGTGACAATTTCCCTAATGATATGCCACATATGATGGGAATATGTTTTCAAAACATTATGATAGTACTTTCTCGGCTGGATTGAGCTATGAATAATAACTTGATTCTTGTGGAAAACCCTCCTTCTCAAAGAAATAGAAAGTGGTCTTCAAATTCTTCATATGGAAAATGCCTCACATGTTTAGGGGACCATCTAATCCCCACTTCATGGAACAACAGATTAACTCCATTGAAAATATATTATCTATCCTTAAGTGCTCATAAGAAGAAAAAGTAGTTTTTTGGTCGATCATTTTGATGGGGAAGCACATCAGTGGTTGACAGAGTTCAAAAATAAAATGTCAAATGAGGAAATTTATTTCATAAATTGATAGAAATTCATGAAAATGATTTTCTGTAAATAATTTTACCAAACCCTCCATCTCATAAAACAAATAGTGATCTTGGCACACATGTAGAAGGAAGTTGAGTATACTAGGTAATATGAATAACTCATTAAATGTATTGAAATATGTACCTCCGGTTTTTCATGGAAACCGAATAAAAGATGGATTGTGTCATTAGAGAACTACGGTTGAGTCTACAAAAAGCATTGGCGATTAAATATTTTTATATTTTTTGAGAAGATTTTTAATTTTTATCTCATAGTTGAAATGGATATCAGAGACTCTCAATGGTCTCATGGTCCCGTTGAAAAAAAAAGAAGAAAACACATTCTAATATTGATGGATCAGAAAATAAATTATATGATGGATAAAAGAACTAGTATCCCACATGTTAGAATTGGGGGAAGATGCATACTTAGAACTATCAAATGAGAACTTGTAAATTCTTAAAATTTTGAAGAATTGTTTATCATTATATGTACTACATAAGGGAAATGAAAAATTCTACTAAGGTTGAAGAAGAATGGATGTTTCTAATCAAGAATAACCATCTAGTGTTGTGTCTCAACTACATGGAAGTTGAGAATTTTACAATACAATCCCCTAATCCAAGGGCTATAGGAGTAAATCAAAAAAAAAACAACCCAATAAACAATGAAGGGGATATTCTATCACTAATGATGATGTGGATCTATACAATGATGTGTTGATAGGTACACTAGTTATTCATTTATGAATAAAAAACATACTATTTAATTTTCATTATACACAATTTTATATATCGTGCATGTTTTGTATAACTCTTGAAACCCCACATCAAAATTTGGAGAATTATTTATCTTTGGGAACAACTATTAAAGAAATTATTTAATCCAATCAATATAACTCCTACCAAGATAATTTTTGTAGACTAAACTACCCAAAAATTCATGTCAATCTCTATTTAGTGGAGTTTTATGCTATATTAAACATGGATTAGATATCTATATACAAATCCAACATCATCTATAAAAAAGGGAAATCACAATTCACATTATGAAATGTCCTCCAATTCATTACATGTGTTATGAGGAAGATGAATCTACTTCAAAATAATCCTCCCATGCATGGATATTACTACATTATGAGCAGGTATATCTTTCTTAACTGACTGAGTAAAATTAGATGATCATGATCGAAAAAAGACCCATTGTAAGGGATTATACTAAAGTATTCCCAGAAAATTTTCTTGGAATTATACTTGATCGATAGGTAGAGATCTTAGTTGGATATATTCATGGATCTCTTCCCATATCATAGACACCTTATAGAATCGAAAATGTTGAGTTGGAAAAACATAAGAAGCATTTGCAGGAGAATATAGAAAAGGTTTTTATAAGCATCTCTACTTCTCCATAGGGTGGACTAGCAATATTTGACAAAAAAATGAATGGATAAATATTCCTCAACATTGATTACAACGAGATCAATAAAATTACAATAAATAAAAAGTATCCCCATCCAATGATAAATGACTTGTTTGATCTGCTACAAGGGCCCAGTAATTTCTCTAAGGTGGACCTTCAAATGGGTTATCACCAATTAAATATACAAAAGGAAGATATTTCGATGACTGAAATTTGAATGATTTATAGAAACATTTATTTCATAGTATTTCCATTTAGCTCTTTAATGATCAAGCTATTATCATGGATTTAATAAATAAAGTATTTAGATATTATCTCGAAATTTTTTTGGTAGTATTTATTGATGATATTATGAAATACACTAAGAGTAAGGATGAACATGGAGATCATTTGAATACTATGTTGAAGAATTTGAGAAGGGATTAACTATATAATAATTTTAGTATATGTGAGTTATAGATAGAGGATGTATCATTCTTGGGACATGTTTTCACCAGCAAAGGAATATCTGTGGACCCTTCCAAGACTAAGGAAATTAATTAGTGGCTTGGGAAAACATATATTATTGATATCCAAAGTTTCCTTAGGATATCTTGGTATTACAAATGATTTTTGAATAACTTTTCAGGATTTTCAAACTCAACAACCAAGATGACATGGAAGGGAGTGACATTTGTATTGACTCAAGAATGTGAGGAATTCATTAAGGAGTTCAAAAAGAAGTTTATAACTGACCTAGTACTCACACTCCAAATAATATTGGAACTCAATGTGGATTAATAAGATTCTTAAAAAAGGTAATATGTTTTTTATTAATGAAAAATGAACAGGTGATAGCATACAACTCAAGGATATTGAAAATCCATGATAAAACTATCCTACGCATGATATTTAATTGAAGAATATGATATTTTCATTGAAAATATGAATGAATTTTCTATAATGGTATAAGTGTGGTATATATATATATAGATCAATAGAGTCTAATATATATTTAAAAAGATGTATTTTATTATTTATTATTGGATATGGCTAGAGCTCATCAAGGACAATAATTCCCCAATCCACTAGCATCATCGTAATGTGAATAAGGTGGCAGCTGCTATAAGTTAGAAGGATTATGCATCTTTATCAATGATGATAATTGAGAAGGATCCAATATTCAGAGATTTTAAAAATATGTGAATGCGAATCATTAATTAAGGTACACCTTAAATCCTTTCAGAAATTATTTCACACCCATCCCTTATGGAGAAAATAAAGGAAGATCATTGGAATGATATAGAAATTATGAAATGGGTGGAAACTAATTGAAATGAGAAATCATCCATGTTCAAGATTTATGATGATGGAGTTTTATGATTTTGGTTACAATTATATTTACCATTAGATCAATATATTAAAATGGTGTGTCTGAATGATGCACATAACTCCACCATCTCTATTAAAGTGGGGGGAAATATGTATCTATATATCTAGGAGAATGTTTGGCAGGACAATATGAAAAAGTATATAGGTTAATATATATATCTAAGTTCCAAGTGTTTCAGAATGTGAAGGATTAATGGAAAAATTATAAAGGGATGATTCCATGATTACCCATACTAACATGGAAATGGGAAGACACCATGATGGAACTTATCAATGGACATACAATGAAATCTCGAGGAAATGATGTCATATAGATTGTTGTGGGTCTTCATACAGTGATATATCACATTATATAATTTTGATAGAGCTTCTCAATATAACAATATGTACATATATATATATATATACATATCAAAGAAGTGGTAAGGATTCCTAGAGTCACACTACCGATTATATTAGATTGAGGTCTGAGATTCACCATGATGTTTAGGAACGGTCTCCAACCTTATCTAGTCACTAAGATGAACATATGTATGAACTAGCATCCCCAAACTAATGTGCAATATGAGAATACTATTGAAACACTATAAGACATGTTTTGAGAATGTTATATGGTCTTGAAGGGAGGATGTGACCAAAATCTTCCTCTGGTAGATTTATCTTACAACAATAGTTTCCACTCGAGCAACCGAATGTCTCCATATGAATCTCATTATCGGAAAAGGTGATGAACATTGGCATGCATAGATGATGTCAATGAATTTAAACTAATAGGACCAGAAATGGTCGATCAATTAGTAGAGAAGTTGAAAACCATTTAGAGGCATGTCATGTCATCCCAAAGTCAACAAAATAGTTATGCATATAATCATAGATTTTTAGCCAGTTCATATGGTTAGGGAAATGGTATTACTCCTCATTTATCCTTGGAATATCATCATGATATTTTGGAATAATGGGAATCCATGCCCCAAGGAAATTTTCTCCTTAGAGACTCCTGATCGTGTATGAGCTATGGAATGTTGACTAGAACTTACACGAACCATGTCTCAAGTACATGTTATATTCCACATATCCCTCTTGACGATGTACAAATCATATCCTTCACATTTACTGAATTCAAGGGTGGTACAGTTGCAGAATGATCTTTACTATAAGGAGAAGCCAGTGATGTTCTTGGATCAGATAGATAAATTTCTACAAAACAAGACTACTCACGTGGTCAGTCTTTCACTGAAGAACTGTTAGTACAAAGTGGTAACATGAGAACTAGAGTAAGCGATGAAGGAAAAATTACGAAACCAGATTTTAATGTGGAATGTAAAAAATGAAATTTCAAGGGTAAAATTTCATAAATAGTGAAGAAAGTAATGACCAAAAGTTTTATCAATAGAAATTTTATCTATAATTATTTCTTATTGTATAAGCACATAAAGAAGTAATTAAAATTATTAAAAATGATGAATGAATGAAATAAGAAGTATTTATAGAACATAAGGATCATATACTAATGAAAATGTAATGTCACCATTGGAATAATACTGTGAACCATATCAAAAGTAAACTGACCAATTTAATAGTAACCTCACCAATTATAGAATTAATAAATTTTATCCATCTTATATGTCACAATATGACATAATTATATCATAAAATGTGTAAAAAAATTTAAATTATGTTTTGGTTATTTTATAGGTTATAAATATTTAATTAATTTTTTTGATTAATTTATGGATTTATCAGAAAATTAACTATAATAAAATATATTCATAAATTAATATTTTGAGGTCTTAGGATTATGAAATAATTTTATGAGACATTAATTATTTTTTCAAAATGATAGAAAAGTAGTTTTAACATTATAATTTGTATTGTTAATGAAAATAATGATTTTAGATAAATATTTAATTTCACATAATTAAAAGAAAATTTAAAAAAAATGTAGTACATTTATAAATTCAAAATGTTAAAAGAAATTTAGGGTAATTTTTTATGATTTTTTGGAAAACATGAATTTTTGCTGAAGAGTATATATATTCATTTACAATATATATTATATGTTAAATACATTATTATTTGAGACATGGATGAGGTAATACCATTTTATCACATTAAAATGATATAATTACACTATTTAGTTTCATGTATCAACACTATTTATTTTCTTGGGAAAAGTAATAAACTATTTAATTAAATAAAGAGAAAACACTCCTCCCATCCACCATAAATTTCACCCTCTCTACATCTTCTCCACACTCCTCCAAAGCCTTGAGCCTTGTCAAAATAAATCTCAAATATCCTAAAAATACCTTAACATGGGTCTATTAATTTTTTTTTATTAAAAAAGGCCAATACCATTCCCCTATGGATGTTATCAACAAGATAAAATGATGAGGTTAAACCGTATTTCCATTCTATTAATTTCATTTCAAGTTCCTTTATTTTATTTTCCTCTACACACCTCCCCTCAGCATAATGTATGATAACTCCCATGAAATACATATAATAAAATTGTCCTATGATAATTTAAAATCCATCATCATCTCACCTTCCTCCTCGTTTTTTCTAAAAATGGAAACATTATTTGTTATGTGTTAATTTTTCACATTCAAGGACAATAAGGTTTTAAATTTACATTACTCTCTTCAACAATGGTTCCTGAACCATTTTTATTATTTAAAATAGTTATTTTCTATGTATTATAGATTATTTAATTTTCTATAATATTTATTTGAATATAATTTTAATTTATAGAACAAAATGAATTAATTGTGACTGAAAACCCCCAAAATTAACCCAAACGATCATCATTTACTATTTATCTAATGTTTCATCATCATTAAATAAAATAAAATGATATAAAAGATCAATTTAACCTCAATATGATAATTTATAACATATAATATTATTTCTAGATAATTACCCTAAATTTATATGAGCATTCAAATATGTGTACAAGTTAACTCATCATTTAAACCAAGAAACCCAACACTGCTAAATTATGAAATTGAACCTCTTGTCCCTTCAAATAGGTGGAAATATACTTAATAAAGTTATAATAAATCAAAAAATGTATAATATGTTATGTAATTATTAATTACTGACTCAAATTTTATTGTCTAGGACATTATGATTATATTAACAACACCTTTAAATTTGAGGTAGGGTATTCTACCCGAAACACCCTTATTCTATTGGGTTACAAAATATCTCTTTTTACCAAAATGAATATATCGTTTATTTTTATTTCAATCTTCTATATTATATTTATATTTTCCAAAATCATGTATCATGACCCATTCATCCGTAATTTCTGTGGATATACATGTTTTTAAATGGTTCCACACCCAATTCTTCCTAATAAGAAAGTCCAATTTAAGGGATCATCCCAAATTCTTACCCAATACAAAGTGAACTCCATAAATTTTTTTATTCCCACACTACTTTTAAATAGTAACTCATTTTATTATGAATACATTTTTATTTCACTTTATGATATTTATAAAATATGTCTCCCTTTTGTACTTTAAATGATCTTTAATATTTTCCATAAACCTAACTAAAATGTTTTAATTGTAAAGTTTTTTAAATTATATTTTTACATGTTATCACTTCTGTTGACATCACTAGTCATGATTTACGACAATTTTCATTTTTAAATGTCCATGTAATATTTAATTCCTTTCTTTCATGGAATCTATTATTATACACCAATCTATTATGCTTTATTTCATGATTATGACACCCTATAAATTTTAGGGGTAATCCAAATGTTTATGTTTTATTTATAAAGTTTTATTATTTATTTGGAAAAAAATTGTGAAAATGATTCTATAGGTGAACCAAAATAGAGATGCAATGCATTGAGTAATGTGGAGTCTCATGAGACATTGTGTGCAATAGTCGTGGTGGTTATAAATAACTCTTGATCCATCTGAAATAGTCACGGTAGTTTCCTTTCCATGTTCCACAAGCCTTTAATGTTTCTAAATTCATGTTTTTTATGAATCATTAAGTTGATTCGATGATTATATGATCCCATGTTATGATTCATTATACTTAATCATGTTCCATGAATTTTTATAACATTATCTTATACCTTCTAATTCATGTGTTATGATTTATTCTTATGCCATTTGCCTTATTGGAATATTATCTCATGCCTTTGTTCATGTTATCCTTAGGTTATCCTATGCTGATGTAAGGTCACAGAGGATTCTAGGAGCTATTCATAAAGATTAAATAAAATGTGTTCTTATTTTAGAATCATGATGGTTACATAAGTAACTAATCTCCAAGAAACAATATGTTACAATCCCTTGCTTGTAATATGATCTTTAATAATCCATAAAATCATGTAATGATATTTTTAAAGGATTGGTTTGCTATAAAAGGGATGTATCCACAAATGGAAATAGGTGTGTTCTGATCCAAAATGGGATACATGTGTTTCCTAATAAATAATGGAAAACTATTTTGTCCTTATCCATAATTGGAAATTAGTGCTCCCTAAGCCACTATATTTATCGTATAGGAAGTGACCCATTATTACCAAGATGTAATTTGTGTAATTGGATTCAAGTCCCTATATTTATGAGAAGGCCTTATTTCATGATTGTAACTTAATGAGTGATCCTATTTATAATTATAGTTTTTCACACAGTTATAATTTAATGTGCATGCTACAAATCTATGTATTATTTCTATGATACACTTAAGTGGTTCCTGTTCTGGATAATATTATTATTAATGTCTTATGAACTACCAATATTAATACCAGGAATCTTGATTATGATCTTTTATATGCATGGTACTATCTTCTAATGTCGTGATCTTATTCACATACCATTATTCTCTTGATTATACTAACATATATCCCTTTAAACCTTACTAAGGTTCTAATATCACCCGTTCTTATGTTTTTCTTCCAAAGGTTATAATGAAAAGTTTCATGTAGGATTACTAATTTTTAATATATTTATGTGAGACTTTGGTTATATTTAATCATGTTAATAGATATTATGTTCCATGTTTCCAAATAAACTATTCTATTATGGCACTCCAGTATCAATGTATATAATGTGATTAAAATTTATCTAAAATATGTAATATCAATGTTAGTAATGATTGGGTGTCTATATCTACCACTTGGGGAAGAATCACTCTCTCATCTGCCACATGATCTCTCATCTTTATTTGAAATATAATTCCTGCATTTTTTTATAATAATGTATTATTATTTAAAAATATTAAGACAACTTATATATGCATATTTTGTATAATTATTCCTTATAACATAATTTTATGGATCATATTCATCATCATATTATTTTTCTTCCATATTTGAGAAGATTAAAAAATAAATGTCTAATGCCCTGATAAATAGAACACTTTGAAGGGAAATTTCCAAAAAATTCTGTTCCTTGTTTGGAAACACATTCATTTGAGGGAAATGATATTATCAAACAACAAATTGACATATTTATCTAAATATAAACATCCATATTTACCATTATCATCATATTCATCTTCATTTTTCATTCTATTAAATTAATTTTAAATTATTTTTAATGATATTTCATTCTCTACTAAACTCTTATTATTTAGAGTGAAATCATTCCTCTTCTCACATGAAACCATGATGTTCTAAAACCCATCTAAAGGAAAATTTACAAGATCAAAATCCTATAAATATGAACGATTAATAGAAAATCTATCCAATAGGTTGGGAAGAATTATATAAGGAACTATTGAATCTTGAATAGTACCACTTCCCCCTGTAATAATACAAGACAACTCATTGATCATTCTAAATTTTTCATCAATATTTTCACTTTCAAGCATATAAATATTTTTCATTAAAATTAAAATTAAATTTTATTCAATAATATCAAATGAAGGGTGTTACTGATGTAATATGTGTTAAAACATCAACCACAATTTTGACAATATCTACACCCAATAAATATAAGTAGGGAATCACTAATTCCATCTAATATATATATATTTCATTATATAATGTGTGAGCATAATTTTAGTTCAATTAATTAAAATGTTACATAATAGATATAAAAAGTAATATGAGAACATCAAATTCTGTAAAATCCATAAATAATGATACTCAATCACATCATAGATTTTTAGGGTGAGATAAAATTTTACATACTACATTTGATTTACTACATTGTAGTAGAAATGTTCATACTTCTTGATATTATGTGCAATCAAGCACTTATTCAATGCCACTTATGATGGCCCACGGAATGGTGTCGGTTCATAGGGAGGGGGAGACTAATTGATTAGTAATATAATTTCCCCCTCTACAATTTCATAAAAAATAAATCATTTTAACTTTAAGTAGTGTGTTATCTTACTACTTTACTCAAACTCATTGATGAAAAAAACAAACAAGTACACCAAATATATACGGTTTAGTACACTAAATTTATATCTAGTACATTGAAAGATGTAGAATCACCAAAGGTAAATTGTTATTATAGAATCAAAATAGAGGATAAAAATAAGAAAGTTATATCCCCAACTCATAATATATGAATATTATAGGGATATCTTCTGAAAAATCACTATAAAAGTTTCATGGTTGACTTATAATTTATTGATGTAGGTATAATCCCTATTTCTCTAATATGACATTATTTTTATAATTTTTTAGTTCTCTCACACATATTTTTAATTTTTATCATGTGTGAATTCTACCTTTTTCCTCAACACACAACACATGTGTGATGATCAAGAACATAATACAAGTTTGTAAACATTCTCTTATTTTTATTCTTCTATATTCACTATTGAATGTAATTATTTATATTTTCCTTTATTCTGATATAAATGTTTTAAAAAATTACTAAAAACACACTATATCTCATTTTTGATTTATTTTTCCACTATGCCATTCTTCAATAATACACATATTCATTCAAGATTTCTATTCAATTTAAACCATCACAATAGTAACACCCTTCCCCGCTTCAATTTTGAATTTAAAATTATAAATTGATAAAAGTAACTAAAAAAAACCATCATCAATTTCTTGTTAATTTATATCACTTCTCCATCAGTTTATGTATATGTTCATGTCATCACAGAATGATTGTGGATGATGTCATTGGATAAATAGGTATTATTTTACTACATATCCATTATCATATCTCTTATGTGAGTGTCAATCATCTTCACCATGAAATTCTTCTTCTACATCGTCATTTTCATGGAATGAAAAAGAATTTCATGTGATTCTCATTCATATTTAATTTATTATATTAAAAATTCACTTTGTGATATATAAAAATGTAAGAACATTTTCCGTGTAATCAAATTTATCTTATGCATGCATCATAAATTTTTGAAATCTAACATAATAACTACCCTATTAACATAAATAAATAACATATTTTAGAAACATATGGAACATTTACATGTCACTCTATAACTATGAATGAACCTTATATATCATTCAACTTACTTTTACATATATAGATAATTACCCTTACATATTTTCTTTTCTAAAGATTTACTTTTAGATCTGGAGAAAAGTTACACTTTCATTTTGTACATTTCTAAATTTATAATCCATAAACTCATAGTTAATATTATATATTTAGAATGTAACATTTATCTTTAGATATAAATTATCTAATGATATTTAATTTTCCAAATTTCTTTCCCAATTTGCTAAATTTTAGAAACATCTAATTATTGAAATCATTTATTGTGTTCGAATTTAAAAAATATATAAAATATTTAATATGTCACATGTCATAGTGTTGATTCATATGGAAATATTCATATTGTTAAAAGAACTAAATTATAGATACCATAAATTACCAACATTTTCATCAATTATTAAACATATTCACTATAAAATCATCAATCAAAACTGATCATGTATCTTTCTGATAATAAATTCAAAACTAAGGAACATTTTTTACATCTCTTATACATTACATCAAAATTATGAATTATAATTGATGAATATTTATTTTTATGATAATAAATATTTTATTTATCTATAGCTAAGGGTATCTTACAAATATTCAACAAATCTTCATCTAGAACATTAATCATTATCAATAGATATAATATTTTAAAAAAATTACCTTATATAATAATATGAATTACAAGTGAGTGTGGACATGATTTATGAGTAAAAAATGAAAAACATTAATCATATAAAATTTATTGACTTCTATAATTATTCATTTTCAATGTCTCATGAAATTATTCATTGTTGATATTAATACAATAATAAAAAAGTACCACTCTACCCCTAGGGACATTTGAATCCTTTAGGATCATCAGAACATTCCAGTAGTGGATCAAGAATCTGATATCTCTTTATCAATATTAGATGTTAATTATCTATAAAAGGTTTATTTCTAGGGTTCCATGATCAAAACCTATAAAGGTATTTTAGAGAATAACTACAGTAAAGATCCAATACACATCACCATGGTCAATAACTCGGGAGGTCCTCCCCCAATTATCTACTATGATGGTCACCACCCCAACACCAAGATCAACAAAAATAGTGGTCCTTACCATAATATATACAAAGGAGGTCATCCACACAAAACCATGATCAATAAATCTAGATGTCTCCCCGAGATTATCTTATGTGAACAACCTCCCCATAGTATTATATCTAACAACTTTGGATTTCACCTTTAATGTACCCATTGTAGAGGTTCTTCTACAACATAGGACATATTAACCATGAAGTTTCTCTACATGAAAAAATCAAAGAGATAATTATCCATTATGTACATCCCTATGTTCAATTACAAATATGATTTCCAATAGGTTCTTCCCATAAAACCTACTATTCATTTCCACATTAAAAATATATAAATATCAATCACAATGGTCAACCTTATTATGATAATTATGAATTTTCCCCCTACAAAATGAATATTGAATGGAAAAGAGTCCTTCAATATATAACAAATTAATAATTGGTAACCAAGATGGTATACTCTAGGGAAACTATGTTGAGAAATATAGGGACCCTCCTCATAGTATATGTTGCATAGGTCCTATCTGGTACAAACAAAACAACTAAAATGGTGATCCTCCACATAAAATAATCTAGAAAATAGATAAACACGTCGTCTATCCCTTTGGAAACTATGTCAGAAACATTTGAGGTCCTCCCCATAGATTATATTACACGGTTCATCTATATAAATGAACATTGATCCAAAATGGATTTCCTCCCCATTTTAGAGAATCAATAATCCACCATAGAGGATCTTCTGTATATGACTTTTTCCTAAGAAAATTATTATAATGAATTTATTTTTTGGAATGATGGTATTCCTCATTTCAAGGATACTATAAGGATTACCTCATACCAAGTGGAACAATATAATATATCTTTAGAAATATTGAGTGACTTATTAGCAGTATAAAGAGTCTCATCCATGCTACGGGAGAATCTTAAGAAGTGATAATTTTTTGATCCTCCCCTAGAATATACACCCATTAATGTATTTAAGGACATTATGAATAACACAAATAATAAAAAATTTGGAAAATGACCTTTATTTTTTGGACAAGAAAAATAATCCCACATAATGGATGAAGAAAACACATTGGCTATGTCGAAAACATTAGAAGAAAAAATAATGTTGTTCATGTTCAATCCTATTTCCACTCATGATTTGGATGTTCCAATGTATTTGGAAACGGAATTAATACAATGATGAAATAATAACATTTTGGCATAAATTCATTATCTCAAAAATAAATTATTTACTAATGAGAATTATCTTAATAATTTGGAAAAGATATATATGAATTTTCACCAATTTCACTAAAAATCATTTTTTGTGGCCCAAACCCTATATAACAAAATGAAATTGATTGTCCCAACATGTAATCATCAACAGTGTAAAGAAAATCCACTAGAAATTTACTAACCCCCCCCCCACATAATGTGTTATAGGGTGGTAGGACATGTATCTTTTCATTTTACCCCACTCACTTCAAGAAATGTAGTCTATAATGTCATTATATTTGGATCATTTTTAATCCATGGTTCCACATATTCTAATTGATCAATTAATTGAGCTATGTTCCTCATAAGATCTTATAAATGGATTACTCAATAGGGAAGAGACATTGAATAACTCATGTATTAGGCTACTAAGTAGGTTACATTGGCCCCCATTTAAAGAAAATAAATCTATAAACCTCATAAATATCCACAATGGGAAAAAATATCACCAAACATGGACTTCATTTTACTCATACATGGATATAATCTATATATTTTATGATGGTTATGAGAACATATCTATTTATAGTATTTGTTTAACAAAAATTTTCATTCAATGGGGATTCATTACCACCACCACTACCCTTATAATCAATAAATATCGACATTTCTAATTTCATGATAGTGGAAGAGAAACCTCAACACAATCCTATAAGTATTGGGTCCTTGTTATCTTATTATTCTTTGTGAATTTTTTTCCATTCAATTTTTAGATAAGAATCAAAGGATGTACCCCCACTAAATTACTATAAATTTATTATCAGTGTATTTAATTTGGATAAATTTTAGTAAATGTTGTCGGTTAATCCCAAAGTAAGGCCATCCATAATCCAAATTTAGTGGACCATAATAGAGATAGATGGGATAAAAACCTCACAATCTTCAAAATATTAATAATTCAACTATTATTGTTTATTTGAAGTGGGATTTATAACTAAACCTCCATGGATATCAAGAGTAAAATAATTTTCCTTACTACTCATTTACAGATGAAGATCAGATTCTAGTTGATTAATTTATGTCATGGAACATTTTCAACATCACCCCCTACATGGAATAGAGAATTACATCAATATAGAAATATGTGACTATGAGAAATCTACTTAAAATTAAGACAACACATAAATTTTTTAAGAAGATATATGTACCCTACATTATAGGGAAACTCATTACTTATGAACTTCTCTAGACAACAAACTACACATACATAGTGAGATTTGACAAATGAAAAATGAAAATATGTGGCTATATCCACTATGCAAACTACACATAAATAATATATGACTATCTCCACCATGGATAATATTACCCAATATGATGTTGTTTTTATTTAGGATGAGGAAAATCTATTCAAAATTACATAGAGGTAATATAAGTATAGATTCAAACTTCCATACATAGGCTGAAACATATCCTCTGGTGAATCCCCTTCAATAGGATGGACATTATCATCCATAATTTGTAACGTCTATCAATATGACTAACATGTAGCCTAAAAAACTATATTAATTTACTCTTATTTATATTTATATCAGGAAATCCCTAAATTGGGGGTGCAACCACTACTAAATAAAGTGCCTACCAGATTCCATGTCATATTGGATATTAATATAAGGAAAAAGAAATCCAACAATATCAGATTCTTCTGTTTTAATCAACTAAATGATAATATTATTTGATAGTACCTCATTAAATTCAAAAAACAATGGACTCTCTTTTTCTCTAATGGTTTTCATTTGGTAAATAAACACACTAGTTCATCTAGATAGGAATCGATATCATGAGTGTGTTAACATTAATCATCCTTCTACCAACTTTGGGAATCCTATATTTCTAATATTTAATGTGATGAGATATCTAATGAATAATCTAACAAAAATCTTTTCCGATGCAGCCCTATTTTGGAATCAATTGAGAAATATTGAGTAGAGAAGATCAAATACTTCAAAAAAAGTGCAGAAGGACTTTCATTAATATGGAAAATTACCCATTTAAATATTTATATAACTAAATGGTATGAACTTCAATTTAGGTTCCCATACCTTTTTAGCTCTATCTTGAAAAAAACCATGGTATTTAATGTCTCAAATTTTAAGCATCATGGAAATAAGTGCCTCAAACATCATCTCTTGGCGGAATGGAGTAAAATATTCACTAAATATGATGAATCGCAAGGAAAATATGTTGGGGATATGCATAGAAAAATTTAATAATGAGTTGAAAACACTTATTAGTTCCTTTATGTACAATAGTGGTTTCAAATAGATATTTTATATAAAAATGTCTAAAGGGAGTATTTATTCTTTGAAAAAAATTTCTTATCCAACACAATAAAAATCATAGAATACACTACATAATGAATAGATTTTGATAATCATACTCAGCCTAATATATATACAAGATAAAATATTAAAACCTACTCAAAATTATTTGGTTAATCCTTCTGTACCACAATGATGATAACATCAACATTGTTAAGATTGAAATAAGAACTATAGTTAGTTGGACACTGGTGATTTGAATTGTAGAAATTTTTTCCTATAAAAAGAGAAATGTTTTAGGGATTCTCATCAACACACTCGATAGGAACCTAATTAAACTAATAGAGGTCATAATACCCAAGGATGACTGTATGAATGGTCATTTTTATTAAAGATCCTTCCGAAAGATATTAGGAACAAAATCATCGATTATTTCTTCTTCAAGGATATACATTACATGATCACTGAATCTAGGTATGTAAAATTGGGTAAATACCTAATAAATCAACATAGGAATATATTATCCACAAAAAAATTAAGGGTGGCATGAATTTCTAAAAATTCATGAAAAATAATTTTATGATTAGGTGACTATGAAATTGTTCAATCTGTTATATGAAACAATCAAGTAAAATAAAAAACAAATAGATTTGACCATAATTCCAATTATGATAATTTATGTATAATGATAATCATCATATTATTCCATGAGTAGATATTAATTTCATTGGAAGAACATGACATTTAAAGAAGATATCATTATAATACCTACGTTAGTGAAGACTCTCTTGGAATTCTTACCCCATCAATTTGATGACAAGAACCTTCTGACCCAGAAGAACTTTCTCCTGATATGGATTCAAAACATAGATCAATCGGTTTCATTGAAAATAAGTGTATATACATATATTAATAAGTCTCATATGAACCTGGGTTCCCCCTAAATAATATGTGAACATGTTGTATATGTCAGGGAAGAAAAAACTATAGTGGACCCTATTTACCAGGAATTGATTCTATTCAAGATTCATAAACATATGAATTAATAATTACCCCCATATTATCCCTAAAACAGAGGTATTTTAATCTATATTATCACTTTGAATTGGGTTAGTGGGAAGATTAATAATACAAATATATTTTATAATAAATTTAATAAGGTGTCTCGACTACTCATGATGAAATGAAACAAGTTTGTCATGATACAAAGAATTATCTACAATAGTGACTCTATGACTACGAAAGAATACGAGTTTCCAAAATATATTATTAAATAGTATTTATATATATTAATGGAATTACATGGATATATATGTGTTGGATACCCATGTGGCTACTAATCATTTTGGTTATCTGATTTACCACCATGGTTATAATCATGAAGTAAGAAAAATGAATCTAACCCATGATTCTTATATAGAAGATGATGTTAAGAAAATGATCCAATCCAAAATTATTAGGGAATATCAATATGAAAATTGGATTCCAATATCATCCTTGTAATGAAAATGGATTGAAATGTAATGTTCTATATGATTTAAAGTAACTCAATTTCCATTTCACAAATAATTATCTCTCTATCCATATCATGGAACTCTTAATTAACACAATGATTGAATTCTATGACCATTTATTTATGGACAAGTGTTATGTCATTAACCAGATCTAGAAGTCCCCATAAGATAAAGATGACACTTTTTTTTGGAATCCCATGGTGTATACAACTAGTTGTTAATTCCATTTGTATTGAATAATTAGGGTTCTACAATCAAATGATCCATGAACAAGACTTTGAATACTATTTTAGGGAAATGAAAAAGTGCTATATGGGTCATCTGATGGGGGAATCGTTATTAAATTTTAATCACCTAAGTGATCATGAGGAAATTACAAACAATATATAGATACACTTCATGAAGATAAACCAATTGAAATGTTGTATGGAGATAAAATCAGGTAAATTGTTATGAACCGACCTGGGTTACAGTAAAAAATACCACCTGATCTAATCTGTCACATGAAAAAAGTGAGTTCACTATCCCCAGAGGCTAGAAACCAACACTATGGCATTAAACAATAGACCAGAGGGTACGATTTTGATAACCTTGAACAATCACATGGAATATATATATATATATATATATATATATATATGCAACCAGAAGGAACAATTAAACTTAGTAAATATATTTCATAACTATAAGAAGACAGAGAAAAAGAAACTACTATAAAAGTACCCAAAATATGTAAGATATGGGTCTAATTGTAAATGATAAAGACCAAATAGCTACTCTATGTGATAGTGTGAACGGACTCCCAGAATATCCCCACTGACTACCCAACTCAGTATATATAAAACCTCACCACCTCAGTATGGTGCCTTGCCTTTCCCTATATTGGAAGACAAACATGGCACAACACATCACTAAAGAGGTGCACATGGTGTTAGCTATCACACTCAATGGTATCCCACCAAGTTGTTCCATAACAAGCCTCCATATAAAAATTCATATAAGATAAAATCAAATAAATTATTTCAAGATATGATGTAATGAGGTTTTATTAAAAACATTTTAAAATATTCCATTTTTTATATTTCTAAAACGGAATAATTTATATCATTTCCAATGAAAATTTTCCATCTATTCTGTCATAATAGTTTTCAGGTATATCAAGGCTACAACTATTTAATGTAAATTAATACAAAAAAATAGTAAAAAAATTACCACAATACAATGAATACAACATGGCATTCCATATAATACTCATACCTCGTTCAATCATGGAAAAAAACACTTATCCTATAACACTATCCTAGGAAGCATAGGAATAACCCATTAGTGGACCCCCACCCAACAATATCAATATTAGTCCACTACAATAGCAATCATAGGAAATAGTTGAAATCCCAATGAGAAACCCTCTAGATAATTACCAAACAATGTTGGATGGCCTCAAGCTAAACCTTCCTCCTATGTACCCAAGGTAACCCCTAATATATTTTCACAATTCTTTCCAATTATTTGAAAATTATTTCCAAACCATTTCATATGTACATTTCAATTATTGGAAAATATCTCATTCCTTCTCATTTATCAAGAACAAGGAAATCAATTTTTCTTTAAAAATAATTTTCAACAGAGAAAAAAAATCATTCCAATTCAATGTATAAATTAGTTTATAAATAAATAACAATGAGGTTAATCAATATATACTAGAGACAGATTCAACTTCCTCAAATATCTGGTCCAACACAACCACAACAGGATCTTCCAGCAATGAAAACCCAACAATGTCAATGAACGCCATGAAATCCAATCCACATCAATATTTACCCATGATTGAAAACAAGGTGTTGGTGGAAAGTTGAAAATCCACATACCTCATGAATGAACACCCACCACACCACACCCAACAATGGAACATCCTCTAAAATGAGATCACACATCTTATAAGGTAAAATACCTTAAGAAACACAATATTAGGCCACCATATCCAAAAACACAACCCATGGTCACCACTACGATCAATGAAAACTATTATGTAGAATGATCACTCACTCGGAGAGATTCACTATAACTTCAATGAGGATCGAATGAAAAACTGATCGATCCGGAAGGACTAATGACTCAATAAAGAAATGAACAGAAACATTGAGGTGAGGGAAAAGTATAACATGAAATGGAATGGACTCCCAAATCCCGAACAGTGCCCTAAAATATCCCCTCTCAAGGAATTAAATGATGTGTAATCCCTTAAAGTAATATGAAATCTACAGTGTTCAAGTATGTGGAAAAATCCAACCCATTATATAAAAAACATAATTTTAAAAATTCATGAACGGTAAAACCCCATCACATCATGTAACCTTTCATGCTATAGACCATTTCATGGATTGTACCCATCAAAAATTACCTGATGTTCAACCAAGTTACATGATAGGAAATCCTCAAACAACTTGTAGAAACCACTAATTAATGTTGAGAGTTAAAAAATATGTTCTGTCACCATCACATGCATCCTCTAAACTCATTATCAACACTTTAATGTCAACAAAAGAGAGAAAACCATGAGGAGAAAAAATAGATTCCTGGAAAATTGGTAATGGTATTTTAAAAACTCCCCACCATAATGAAATTTCTTCCCCAAGAAGTCATGTGAAATATGTGATACCTGAAAAAAGATGAGGTCATTGCTCCATCATCTATAACTCACATTCCTAATCATCATGTTAATCTAATTTGTTCTTCCATATAACCTAGACTAATGAAATTGACTTCCCATAAAAGTCATTCACTTGAGAGTAAACTATCTCAACTAGTTTCTCTAAAAAAGAAGCATCTATCTATAATTCAATTTCCTACCCCCTCATAATGTCTTCGAGATTAAAATGGTATATCTTGAGATGAGACATGTGGAAGTCATCCATAATACCTTTCAATAGAACCATACATTCCATCCAATAAGAAACCTTACAGATTTGCTCAGTGACCTCAAACGATCTAACATATCTCAAGTCCAACATTCACTATATTCTAATATGATAGTCTCCCAAAATGGAGAAACATTCATGATAACCTTGTAACTAATTGATAAATCCAAAAAAAATTTCTAATGATCTACAAGGATTCATATCAACTTTAGGTCATATCAAAGCGTCAAGGTACATCCAAATTCATTTCAGAAATATCCTTGACAAAAATTGTTCCAAACAATGACGTTTCACCAACCAAATAAAAAAAGGTGATATGTACATGACACCATAAAACATATCAAAGAGATCCATACTGATTGATGATTTATAATTGTTGTAATAAAAACTGAAATAGTCATAGATGGATATCCCATGAACTACAGAAATCCAATACACTGTCATAAAGCATCTACCCATATGTCTGTAGATGGTATGTTATGCTCTACATGACCTGAGTTCCCATCGCCACTAGAAGACTCATCTAGAACATTGAGGTAAACCTTGGATCTCTACCTAAAATAATGAGATATGGGATCCCATGTAACCTCACAATCTCTTTCACAAACTGTTCACTCATATCATCAACTGTAGTGATATCATTGATTGGAATGAAATGATGAAAATTCATCAAAAGATCATCAACTACCCAGCTATTTTGCTCCGTAGTAGAGTCCATGGTAATCCAAAAAAACCCCATGGATAAATTTACCCCTTTCCAAGATGGAACTAGAAGTGGATGAAGCGAACTAGAGGGTTTCATGTTCTCTGTCATTATCTATAGATTGGTGTAACTGCAGTACATAAAATATTTTGTTTTATTATTCACAATCTTCCCCTAGAATCATTCTCTCATATCATAATTCATCTACACAGTTATTGGATTAACAACCCATGATGGGATGCATCAATTAAACAATACTAAAATCCTCAAAAATATTGAGATGTCAACCCTCATCACAAAGTAGAGTTAACCAGCTGAAGAGGGAGACCAACAAGAAACAATCTCTCATCCCTAAAAGGAATTTTTTTTAAAATTTCACTAAACTCATCATCATACTACTACTCTATAAGAATGACTCTAGTAGTTATGATGACAAATAAAATCCAGTTATGACCATACCTAAAACATCCTACTAAGAATCTAAGTGATTTAGTTAAAATGTATCATAAGGTTCCACTCCTCATTCAATTCCAAGACTGCCTGTGATAATACATTACTATGTAGAGAATATGTAATTACATCCCCCTTCCCAAAGGTGTAGGAGATGTTAAATTCCAATGTCATAAAGTATTCTACCCATTATCTCTATCTAGGATTCTACACTTTATTAAGGAAATATATAACTCAATATGTTATGACCAGAAAAGATTGTTAACCTTTAATCGAAAAGATAGTTCCACTAACAATTAAATGCAAGCATAAATTTAGAAAGCTCAAAATCAAAAGTGGTGAAATTCTTATCATGTGTTCAAAGCTTAAGAGATCCATAAGCTACCACTTAGTCATCATGTATACGCACATATCCCAAACCATCACTGAATGTATCACAAACCCCAAAGACCACTTACCAGGATTTTATAAGATCCTAATTGGATCCAATATCGATATTTCTATAAAGTTATCGAAAAAATGACACGTTGAATTCCTTGTGAAATTCAAAACATTCTGTGTAAGAGATGTCATGTTGAGGTCAATTTGGAGAAATCCTTAACAAACCTTCGATATTATCTATCTAGAATAAGGAAGTTCTATATCTCAAAGGCATTGTATGATTCATTCCATGATAATACAACTTATAATATCTCAAGATCAACTAAATATACCATCAATGAAATTATGTTTCATATGAACAACACTTCATGAATCTATAAACTACATTTTCAAAGCCTTACCTACAAATATTTATTTCTCAAAATATCCAGAACCAATCTAAGATAATGCCTTTGCTCAATCTTTTATATCAAATAAACCAAAACAACAACTGTGAACAATACCCAAAATGTTTCGATATATTGGTGGAATATCTAATTCATCAAATTAAAAAAACCTTTTGTAGCATAATTCAATCCAAAACACATCACAAGATATTCATAATATAGATGGATATTCTTGAAACCTATCTTTGGTATATCATATTCCTATACTCTGAGCTATTGATAACCCATCCAATGATCAATATTTGAAGACAAATTTTCTCCCATTAACTGGTCAAAAAATTCATCCACAGGAGGTAATGGATACTTTTTCTTAATTGTAACATGGTTCAACTTTTGATAGTCCACACATAATCAATGTGAACCATATTTCTTCTTGTAAACATCATAGGGGATTCCCCAATAGAAACACTAAGAAACAAAACGTTCTCCAATATGTTTTTCATCTCAATGATGAGCTCTTTCAGCTCCACTAGAAATATAATACAAGAAGGTATCGATATCAGATGTGTACCACACACCAAATTAACCATAAAATAAAATTGTCTCTCCAGAGGATGACTAGATAAATCATCTCGGAAAATGTTATAAAAGTCCTAGAAAACAACTAGAAGATGATTTATAGAAGACAATTCATTAGGAAAAGTCACAATATCATACACCAAACTTCTAAACTCTAGGTGGGAATGTCATGGACTACTAGACCTCTGGTCCAAATCCCACTAAAATGCATAATAAATCCCATTAATATAATGAAATGAAACACACTAATCATAACAATCAACCTAATCTCAATGATTGACAATCCAATCTGTACCAATGAGAATGTCAAATAGATACTAATTGAGAATGAGAAAATCCCACACAAAATCTATATCATCTCTTGTTAATGAAAAAATAGGACACTGAAAACCCAATTCCTACATCATACTCTAACTCCACTAAAAAAGGCATATGTTCCATTCGATGTTTAACAATATCCAAAAAATGTGTAGATAAAAATGAGAGGTAGGCACTATTTTCCAATAATTCAATTTCTACACATGATGAAACAAATATATTACCTCCCAATATTGCCAAAGGTACATCGAATTCATTTATAATCTCATCTAATGCATCAAATTGATTCACTCATTAGGACTTTGTATAGTTCCCATTAGTCCTCGAAACGTCTAGCTACCCTATTGTGGCCATTATAATCGAAAAAACTTGTATGTAATGAAGTGTAGCTATTTCATAAAAAATCATTGTAAGTGACCAACATGTCCATAATGGTTGCATGTCCTCATAGGTGTCGGAAAAGAACCCATGGTGTTTCTGATTTTTCCACTCAAATATCTTTTCAAATGCACACTTATAGCTGTAGAGAACAGTACAAAGGTGGATCAATAATAAGACCCACCTCTACCACTCATGTGATGATCTTTCCACTTCCTCATATTCATATTCATGCCACTAAAGTTTCCACTGTGTAGAAGAGAGGAGGTAGAAACTCCTACCATTATTTATATATTCATAGCATACATCACTACCTTATCTTTTAACTATGCAGAGGTATAAATTTGAAACATAAACAAAAATGATATGATATTCGGTCTCAAAACCTACAGTTACTTATGAGACTTCAACTAGGCATTCATTTCCATGTTTATAGAATGAAATAAAATCATTGCAAATTGGTTTGTGTAAGAATACATGGAATTTTCTCCATACTACAAATAAAATAACTCTAGAGACTCTTCCAAAATCTGTGTCTCTAAAAAATTATATTGGGAGAAAAGTGTCTTGAAATCCTTCCAATCCAAGTCTACATGTCTTTCTACCTAGACCAATCAATACCACCATCGTTTACAGGATCCCTTATTTCGTAACACTTTACATTTCACCTTGATATTCTCAACTATCCACAAAAAATTGATCATTTTATTAATCCTATTATGGTCATCCACTACCTCATGAGGTTCTTTCTTTCTATGAAAGGAAGGTGGATTCTATTAAAATAATTCCCATGACTAACCTCTCTCTTCAACAACTCATTGTTTTACCTCTACAACTATGTGAAAAACTCAGGGAACATTTAAATCAACATCATGGACTGCTCGTAATATTGTGTCAATGAGATTTTGATCTATAAGTTGACTCCCCTGAGAAGAATCAGCTTCATCCTCTAGATGAACATGTGGAAGATGTCTCAAAAGAAGACTCTATACACTGAAACAAAAAATAATGATCATACAATAGGGTAAATGTTAGTTCAAACCAGAAAACTCATAAGAAAAAAACTGAGATTTAAAATAAAACCCAATATAAAAGACACATATTCTAACATCCCATGGATCCTTGAGTCTCATCCTAAATAGAGATTTATATGAACATATCGCAACATAACTCTCATGTCCAAAATATATCATCTCATGTCTAACTAACATCCAAAGAAAATAACTATTATGGGAAAAATCCTTTGATAAAATTTTGCAACTAACTAATCTGGGATAACCTGAATCCTAGAATAGAACCTGATCCATCACATAACAGAAGGGTGTTCTTGAGACCTATGGACCGATGAAATGCACCCGGGCATCGAAAAACTAACCCAGGGAATGATTTCTCCCAACATGAAAAACACAACGAATATATAAATAACTACAACAAGAAGGAATAATGAAAGCTATTAAATATATTCCATATCTGTAAGAAGACAATAAAAATGAAACAAATATTTAGGTAGAAAAAACCCAAAGAAAAAAGAATAAATAAAAAGTAACAAATCAAAAAAGCTACTCCATGTGATAGTGTGGAACAAATCCCACCATATCACCACTAGGAGCCCAAAATAGTTCACACAAAACATAATCGCCTCATTGTTGTGACTATCCTTTCCCTACATTGGAAGTCATACTTAGGTCTATACACCACCGTAGAGGTTGATATGGTGTGAGCTAATAGGTTCAATAGTATCCCACCACGTTGTTCGGTAAAAAGACTCTAAATAAATATTCATGAATTCTCATCTCAAATAAAATATGGCATGAAATGTAGTAAAATAGTTTTATTGAAAAAATGGTAAAATTTTCAGTATATCACAATTATAAAAAAAAGTTTCTATTTCAATTGTGAAGAACTATTTCCATATCAAATTTTCCAATAATTATCATGTATTTCAAGGCTATAAGTTTTCCTATTAAGGAAATACTTAACAAAAATAACAATAACATAAATATTATATCCCCAAGGAATACTACAGGCCAGGTCATAGAGTACTCGTACCAAAAACATTCATGTTTAGAATTCCAATCCGAGTACCCCTTCCAAGGAAGCATACGGATACTCCATTTGTAACCCCCCCCAATGTCAATATTTGTCTCCCAGAATAATGGTCAATGGAAAAAGAGCCAACCCCATGAACAAACCTTGTGATCATCACAAAACAATGGACAAGAACCACAATATAGACCTTCCACATAAGTACCCATATAACCCACGTGATATTTTCAAAATGTATTACAATTTTTTGAAAACAATTTCAAAACCCTATCAAAAGTCCAATTCAATTTTATAAATATATAAATTTCCTTCCAATTTATCAACAACCTAGGAAAAGAGATTTTTCATTAAAAAACTATTTTCAACACACACACAAAAATCAGTCAAATTCCATTTATATATTAGTTTATAACACAAAAAAATAGGGTTTATCGACAATGGATATAGATGGAACCTCTTATATAAAAACACATATTGCATATTCCCACAACGGGATCCACCACGAACGGAAACCCAACAATGTCAACGAAGGTCCTAGAATCCAATCCACATCAACATTTATCTAACATAGAAAACAAGGGGTGGGTGGAAAGGTGAATATCCACATACCTCAGGAATGAACAACAACCGCACCATAACAAACAAATTAATGACATTCAGAATGATGTCACACTAAATATTTGGAAGAAAACATGAAGAAACATTTATATAGGCATCAAAATATGATATTGAATCCCAAGGTAACAATCGCGATCAAATGAAATTAAGAAACAGATTGACTACTAGCCCAAAGAGATGCTCCGAAACTATATAAGGATCAACCGTTAAATAGATTGATCAAGATGGAATAGTGTCTCTAAAAATCCACATATAGGAACTATCAGTTGAGAGAAATGGATTACTAGTGTATGAATGGACACCCATAACCTTAACAACACACTAAAACTTCTCTTTTAGAGGAATTTCCCAACATTTAATCCCATTACACATCTGAAATCTATGGTTTCCAAGTATTCCAATAAATTAGTCACCTTAGATTAGAAACATTCATTTAAAAAATTCATTATGTGTAAAACCTCATCAATTCAAATAACCTTCCATGGAATAGATCTATTCATGGTTCGCACGTAGCAATAATTTCATCGCGTTAAATTACCATACAACCATCATAAACATTCTATTACAGCAATCATCTCACAAATCTATGACTTCACCATCATATGTATCCTCCTACTTCCTTCCAATCTCTTTAGAAAAATTTAATGAAGTAAAACCACCAATATATTAATTATTTAGAAGAAAAATCATTAACTGGATGTTAAAAAATTTCCATAGCATTATGGTGTCCCATTTTGGAATCAAGTGTTTCCCTACAAAATATAATTATTCATATATCTCCACGAAACCTCAATAAATTTAAGGGGGTTTAAGGGTGATTTTTCTACATTAGGATTTTTATAAACAATATTTTTGAAAATATTATTCCCTTCAAAAATTTGATGATGAAAGATTTAGTTTATCTGTAGAATAATGATTTCTATAAATGATTATATAACCTCAATCTTAATATCCTTAACCCACTAGCCTTGCTAATTCCGATGGATGAGAAGACGTTATGTTCTTGGTAGAACCCATTGAGTGATGTTGTAAGGAACCAACCTTAATAATGACAAAATTTATAGTCTTTAGAATAAAATCCACAACCTTCCATTCAGAAAGATATTTTAGGTTTATTTTTTAAAAATGTAGGTAAAATATATTATATAAAAAAGCAATATTTTATAAGTTTTAAACTTATATATTGTATCAATTTTCCAAAAAAATTAAAATATAACATGTTTTATTTTCATGACACACATACACACTGTTTGATATTGAGAACATTTGTATCCATATAAATACTTAAACTCAATGAATCCAAGTTTAAAATGTTTTATGATCACGATAATCTTAGTAAGGGATGTAAAAATACTTAAAGATACTATTAGTCCAAGATCATTTATAAAATATATCTTTTTAAAAATGAACATGTGGAAAATATTTATTAATTTATCACCAAATATTTCCCCTTTTCTGCAAAATTATTTTCATAAAACATTACATCGTAATATGAAAGGAAAAAAATAAAACCTATAATGGAATATTTTACAAAATAAAAAACTCTCATTATTTTTTCACAATGTTTTACTTTCCATTCATATGAATTAGTATATAATTTCTATAATTTTTTTTAAATTATAATATTTCCATAAAAAACAATGAGAATATATAAATAATTTGTAGGTTACATTGGGAGTCATTTTCATATCACTGTTAAAAATGTAATAACTATCAGAGTGACATATAAAATTACCATCAGGGATTCACATAAAATAACTATCATAGTTACAACTATAATGACCATCGTAGTATATTACCATGTTCCCTTAGGAGAAACCTGATTGGTTAACTTCATCCCTTTAACCAATGAATTGGGGATCCATAATGGGATTAACCACTAAATTTTTATTATGAAGCCACCCATCCTCAGAAATAATAACAATAATTATAATAGAATACATAAAATAAGACAATTTAATATTTTTTTAATCCCGTAGAAAATAATTCTCACATTTTTTATATCCATTACATTTTAAAAATACTTTTCGAAATTAATGGGAATATGGAGAAGGATGTTTTTTAATTGAAGAATTTATGGAATAATTTAATGGAATTTAACATAAAATAACATCAATGGATGTAATTTTTTATGGAATAAGATAATGAAAAACCAATTGGGACATTTATTGAGGAAAATTACCATTCCATTATGAAATTATATATTTATAAAAACTAAACAATTGTAAATGAAAATGTTTTCATTGTAAATAGCAATTAAATATTATAATGGAATACTCAATGAAAAAATTACTCATTATAGTAGGAATTGTTTTCATGTTTTATAAGATAATAAAAAACATTTTAAACAGCTATGTAAAATGTAAAAAAGAATTTCGTATTGAAAATGACATGAATATTCAATTAAATTAATTTTGTAAAAAGTATAAAATTAGTCAAAATTAATTTAAAATAGAATACAATAATATTATAAAAATAATTAAAATAGATTAATAAAATATATATGGAATAAAAATAATGTTTTATGGTAAACATTATGAAATGATTTTAAAATAAAGTCCATTTCTTTGAGATTGAATCATCACATACATTATTTATACACCCAAATAATAAAATAATTTTATTTATTTAATTTAGTTAGAAAATTTTGAAATTTATAATTCATTTTATATTACTATTTACACAATTATAAATAATTAATTATCTCTTTAGTTCACAATAGTTGTTTTGATGATATTCAGTACTTAAGTCCAAAATTAAATAGGTATGTTGACTATGGTCAAAGAGAATATTTCTAAAACATTTATAGATTAATAATTAGGACATAATTATAATTTATAAATATAAACCATACTTTTAAAATGAATAATTATATATTTTTATGGGAAATGAACATTTTAATTATCATGAAGACTATACCCTATAAATACACATGAGTAACATTTCCATTTTTCAAAGATCATTATAGAAATATCATAAGTATTATTTTACCTTTAATTACAGATAATAATATATGAAATATAATATTAATTCCTCAAATTAAAATTTTGATATATTTAATAATATATCTTCCTTTTATTTTGTGATGAAAAACGAATCACATAACTTCATGGAGGTGGTCGTCATCACATGCACAAGAACAACAGTACGGTTTTTCAATGACTGTAAAAGTTAGAAGGTAAATGATATATATATTTTTTATAATGTAAAAAAATTCATTATTATATTATATAACAAATAATTCCACAATTATAATAGTATGTAATAGTTTGTGATGGAAAACAATTTTCATTGGTTCTCTTGTCGTTAGTCTTCCATACACAAAAATGATGATTTACTACACCATTTGATGGTGGTTGTAGATGGATATATTTTATTAAAATATCATTGTAAAATATAATTTTATGTATTATATTAATTTTTTGTACTTTTTATTGAATTTTTATTATTTGGAGAAGCTGGAAGAAGAAACAAAAATAAAACAAGAAGTAAATAACTATACCACTTCTTTGGAAAAACTCTTTTTCATAACACATTATGAGAACTATGATTTCTATTATTCATAAAAAATATTTCTTTAAGGATTTTAGGGATTCTATTAATGGGTTTTGGAATAAATTTTACACACCAAATGGGTTTTTAAATAATAAAATATTGTGAATAAGTGGTTCTATTTTATAAAATTGGGGAGGGTTACTTTTAGAAATTGTCAAAAAATTAAATTAATATAAAATAATATTCAATTCCATAGGCATCTAAATATACATATGTCAAAAATAATATTATTTTAGTTTGAAATGTTCTCTTAAAATAAAAATTAATTTTTTTTAAAATTTTAACACCTAAAATCCTGGTTTTAACAACTACTTACCACTTTCAATCTTACTATGGTAACATATTTATTTTACAATTAGTGGTTAATGATAATTACTATAAATAGAAAATAACATATAAAAGGACCATGTAAGTTATTAGAAAATATATACCAATATCTTCAGTGATTTTTAAATTTATTAGAAATTTATTTCATATAATAAAATATTATTTTATATAAAATATCATCAATGTTAATTAGTAGAATAATTCATTAATTTGAGTTTAATAAATTTTAAAAACATGTAAAATCAGATCCAAATACTATAACAAACCCATACCATGTCATTTTAATATAATAAGTTCAAGGATAATTTTAATTATATTAAAGTAAAATTATTTTAATATTGTTAATATCATTTAATTTATTTTTCATTTAATTGAATAATTAATGTCTCAGAATTGTGTAAGAATTCAAGGGGATAATTTTTTCAAAAAAAATTAAAATAATATTTCCATTATAATGATAAATATTTTATAATAATAATAAATATTTATAATAAAATATTCCTTCTGTTTTTTTCAACTGATAAATATATTATTGATATTAAAAACAAAAGAGTGGAATTTTTGGATTTTCATGAAATATAATATTTTAAATGTCATAATCCCATAAAACTTGGAAAAATATTATATATTAAAACTTTTTAGGAGTATTGACGATAGAGAATCATCCAATTAAATTTACAAAAGTGTTAGGGTAATTTTATGGTCCTTGTAATTTTATTTTTAACATTTATAACCAAACATTCCCTTTATATTCGTAACAAAATTACTAACATTAATTTTCAAATTAAAAAAAATAAGAGGAACATATCTTCCAAATTTGGGCATGATGATTAAAAATATTGAATAAAATTTTTACAAATTCAAAATACATAAGTAGTATGATTTAATTGAAAATAAACTGGAAAACCCAATGAAAACTGTTTTTCCTAAAAATAACCTTATAAGATGTAAAATGTTTTTACATCAAATTAAACAATAAAATCCATTTAAAAAATAAATGGATTAAATTATATCAAAATTATATTATTTTTTTAAATCTATTACATAATAGAATTTATTTTTTTAAATATTTATAATGATAATACAATTTCCCATAAATATCAGTATTTTTATAAATTTATTGAAAAATGAAACTTCTGAGAATATTATAAGAAAAAATTAATAGGTAGTTTTAAAATTCTAAATTCAAAAATTATATTAAAATTTTAAAATAAATTTTTAAAATTTCCACAAATTACATATAATATTCAATCATAAAAATAAAAACAATTTTTTATGAAAAATTATTTTTGTAGAATAAAATTCCTTTAAAACAAAATATGTGATTATTTTATATTAATTCTTTAGTAAATATATATTTATTTGGAAATTTAAATGTTTAATATTGAGGTTAATAATAATCCTTGATTCTAATTATATGTCTTGGACATAAATTTCATAACTAAATAAAAATATTCTATTATTCGTTTTTTCTCAGTATAGTGTATCTTCTACGCTATTGAACAAATTATTTATTTTTTAAATATCCAGTTTTACACTGTACCCCCTAATTAATTTTTCACTAATAACCATAACTCATTATTTTTTATGTAGGCTATTATTTATCAAAATAACTTTTTTTGAAAACCCACATCGTAAAAATGGTTAATTAAATATTTAGTTGAAAAGAGAAAAATAGGACATTTGATGGTCATTTGAAAAAACATATACATAGGGTTCCATATAGAAAGAAACTTATAGAAATTGAAAAAATTAATATATAAGAGCAAACTAACTCCCAATTACTTGTGGGGAGTGATAGATAACATGGGAATTAGAATGTTAAGCATCCCGAAACCATAAATCTATTATGGGTTGAAAGACCAATTAATTTTCAATAAGAAATGTAAATGAAAAACACTTTTGTTTAAATAACAATTTCCATATATTTGGGAAATTATTTTAATATCAAGGCTATGAACATGAAGTAATATACTTATATTGTATGAATAATTTCATCCTATAATAAATTTCCCCCACAATATAATCATTTTTCTTAATCAAAAAGTTTTAAATTAGTATTTTTCCTTCTTGAGTAATATAAAAAACTTATAATGAATCACACAATCCATTATAGAATTTAAAAAAAATCCCTCATATATGTATAAAATAAAAATATTAAAAAATTGTAGGTATAATTTATAATAATTCCCAAATTTAATAAACCATCAATCAATGAAAATATACATTAATATCCAAAATAAAACATCAATACCAGAAAAACAACATTGATTATTCAATAAATAACTATCTAATAAATTACAAAAAATATTTTCTCCACTATTTTTGAAAAACCAAAAATTTTAAGGATTTCATCTCAAATTATTATGATATTAATTTAATATTTATACACAAATAACATCATGAACTCATAATGTCTCATACCAGAATGAAATTCCCCTAATCACAAAATCTTTGAGATATTCAAATAATTTACATTAATAATAGGAATCCCCTAAAACACATAATGAAATCATAAATGATTCCAAAATGTAATTTATCATTTATTTCAAAAATAATAACATAATATTATTCGATGGAATGTAACCCTGTAATTATCGAAAAAATTGTAGTTATATTCTTTAAAGAAAATAGTAATCACTTACTCGCCATATCAATTACCAATCTAATGGTTGTTTATATGATAAAACATAGGTTTCAAAAGTTAACAATACCTTTATCTATATAATCTTTAAAATAAATAGAGAAAATTTAATTCAAATGAGCACATCACACAAGCTAGTGGTAGACAATGCACCCTTGTATCCCGTTGGTAGTGGGTTAAAGTCTCACGACCCTATAATATGTAACATGATGTGGCCAGATCTATGGGTCATAATGTTACTAAAACTACAACAATATAATCCTTATAATAACCCTTTAAGTGTGAAAACCATACTAAAAAATCTCATCAGTATTTTCAACATTTAATATGTATAAGGCATCATGGTTATTTCAAACCAATAATAATGCATACATAAAAATTTTATAATGCATAATCAGATTAGATTAAATGATCTTATAATACATAAAAGTTATCATTAAATTTTAACATATATCTATATAATTAAAAAATCATTTTTCATCAAATAATATTTTAGTAGATAAACATAATTTTTATATATAAATCAAACATCTATCAAAACTCAATAAATGTTTCCAACAATGATCCCATAATGATTAGTGTATTAATGATTTTAATATTATTATTATCCTTCAATCTACCATATCTCATGAATCCTTAAAAGTAATACAACATAAAAAATTATTTTACCTCATAATACATTAATTTTTTTTTCAAATTATTCAATAATGCTTTATTACAACAAAAAAATATGAATCATGTCCTAGGATTTAATAATGTCATAAATGAACCCAAGAAATAATCCATACCTTTAATATGTAATTTTTAGTTTCCTTATATTCACTTGTAATGGAATTTTCTATTTATAAATTGATTTTATTTCTTTTTTAACTCCTTTAAGATATATATAACATCTTATTGTTCATTTTAGTCATTTTACTAGGTCCTTCCTTACACATTATCAACACATATGTCATTTAATAATTCATATTTGTGATCATTATCATTAGAAAATTCATTGGGTTTCATTTATATAATATTTGTTGTATTTAAAAAACACATAGGTTCATGTTTGAAATCATTACTCTTAATAGATGGTCAAAAATAACCATAATAGTTCTCAATAATGATCACATTCTGTTTGTTTTGTCATTCAAAAAACCACTTCATTTCATTAAAATCCATTATTACACAGGTGACTTCATTATCCAACCATTTAACAGAACCAGAAATTTGAGAAAGATAATAACAATAAAATCTCAACTAACCATCTTATGAGGAGGATAAATACTAATATATCCTTAACCATGTTATCTTAGAAAATATAAATTTATCCAAAAAACATGATTCCCCCAAACATTCCAACTTTTGAGGTCATATAAGACATTTAACATATTCATAAATAACTTCATAACCTCTAATGTTATATAAACATAGATGTGATTACAACAATAAGGACCCAACATTAATAATCAAATAATATGGTGTTTATAGACTGAAATTTACATTCCTTCATTATGAAATATCATTTAGGTTTATAGTTTTAGAGATATTAGTCATAAATCGTTCATAATAAACCTATATATTGAAAATTGTAAAATTCTATTGAATATCAATTTTTACCACAAAAAATACTTTTAAAATGTATCATGTTTTATTTTCATAAAACATATAAATATTTTTTTTGAGCTCAAAATTTTATCAAATAATTATTAATCTCTGAAAAATATATTTTAAAAAATGGGATGATCACAATATTCACATTACAATACCAAAATATAATGAATTATACCTTTAGTCTATGAACATTTATAATAATTTTCCTTCATCAAAATAAATTTTTGGATGAATTTTTTTTTTAAAAAAATTGAACCACCATCTCTTCCCAAAAACATTAATAAAATATTTCATACCAAATCATAATGGATGAAAAAATATATAAATATTTCATTGAAATCTTAAACAATTCATAATTTTTTTTAAAAAGTATACTTTTCAAATATACCAAGTAGAATATACATTCCTTTACCCAATAAAATTATAATATGTCCAGAAAAACACATTCAATTAATAGATTAATAACGTAGGGATATTCTTGAATAATTTTCATATCTCCCCAATAAATGGGAAAACCTTCATGGTCACATGTTAAATAACCATCATGATTATTCATAAAATAACCATCATAGTTACAATTGGAATTTCCATTACACTATATTCACATAATATATTAGGAAAAACATGATCAGTTAACTCTGTAATTTTACCCATTTCATTGGAGACCTATAGTAGGAAAGGACACCCTTGGTTTATAACAAAACCAGCCATCCTCATAAAAAATCACTAGAATTATAATAGAATATATAAAAAAATTAAATATAAAAATTTTCTTTTTATACTTATGAAAACCATTTTTGGATATTAATATATCCATTTAATTTTAAACACTCCTTTTGTAAATAACTACATCATAGTTTAGGTGGGGTTTTCAATGAAAAATAAGAGGAATATTTAATTGGAATCAAACATCGAATAACTTAAAAATATGACTATTTAGATTGAAAATTATTTTGAGAGACCACATTAAATATTCATTAAGGAAAATAACCATTCCTTTTTGAATTCATATATATAAAAATTATGAAATTAGAAAAGAAAATAATTTCTTCAAAATTAAGAATATACACTTTTAATATAATATTCATTGGAAAAATAGTCTTGATGTTGGTGTGAGTTCTTCATTTCATATATGTTAAAAAAATTCCACTTACATTGTTGAATAATAGGTTAAATAATAACTTTTTAGTAAAACAATAAGATGATTAATTTCAACCCATTTTTTAAAAAATTAATCAAGGGTAAAAATGATTTGAAAAAATAATATGATAATATTAGAGTCAATATTTAAAACATTTTTAGGAAATATGGATACATAATAAAAAATTACATTTAAGGGAAACATTTAAAATATATTATTAATATAATGTCCAATAGCTTGACTCTAAATCATCACGTTCATTTTTACCTTCTTGAATAATAAACCAAGGATAATTAATTAATTGGTTATGAATTTGTTTTTGTTTGTTATAATTTTTATTTCAATTTTTACTATTATTGAGAAAAATATTGAATCACTTATGTTAATTTCAAATGTTTTATGTTATTCCTTACATAAGTCCAAAATGGATTTATTAGGTTTACTATGGTAAAAGTGGTCACACAAAAACCCAAAATTACTAAATAAAAAAATTATATTATATTGTATATGATATTCAATACCGATCTTAAAAAACTCACAAAATATATTTCTATAAATTTAACTAATTTCATAGCTTGCAGAACACACAAGCTCATGTCTAAATGAAACATAATATAGCATAAAGTTATAACCAATAAATGAAAAATGTGGGTATAAATAATTCTAAAAAATAATATAATATTTTTTATCTATTTATTATAATAAATAATCATCATTTTAAAAAATAATAAATATTTTCTCTGAACCATTATTTCTTCACAAAAGGGATTAGTTGGTCATAGAGCATATAATTTAAAAATTAATTTTATGAATTTTGGAATATTTAATATGTTAAATTAATTTAATTTATGAAATATAAATATCAACATTATCTTTTGGAAATTTTTTGTGATTTTTTTAAAATGTATCATTTTTTATGAATAATGAAAATTAATGATTATTATTGATAATTACCATTTCATTTTAATAATTCACAAGAATATACTAAATGATAAATTAATTTCAAATGAAAATTGGTTAAATAATATTATAATTTATCTAATTTAGGTCATTATGATAAATTTTATTCTCAATTTTAATATAATATCCCGTTGTACTAATTAGAACTAAATATTTGGAAATCGAAATTTTCATCGCATATAGGGTTTTTGTTTTATATTTGGATCAACAACATAATTGAATTAAATTTTGAAAAATGGATTCAATATTTGGATTCATAATAATTTTATTATATAATAAATATAATCTAATTTTTTTACCATTATAAGTATTACAAGAATTAAAAATTAATTATCCCGATTAAAGAAGAAACTAATTTACATGGGGAGTTAAATGAAGAAGATAAGGGATAAAATGGAAAAAATTTAAAAAAATGGTTGGAGATATTTCTTCATTATTCATCCCTAATTCTAAATGAAGTTATTTTTTAATCATTTTTCTTGTAAATAACACTTACCATTTCAGATTCTTTTGGGGAATTTTAATGTGATTTCCAATAATGTATTCTTTCCACACTTATATATTGTCACTCCCTCCCCTCAATTTTTGACATCTCCAATTCCCAATTAATTTACCAAATAAATCACAAATCACTCCATAGAATCCTTATAAACAAATTAGAAAAACATTTAATCACAAATTATCTACTTTAGGTCCTTAAGAAGATATTCATAGGAGGTTTCTTTTAGATAACTCAAATGTCTTAATAATGCACATTGATTTTATTTATTTTTTTCCACCATAAATTATTTATTAGTAATTAAATTACAATAAAACAGTATATTTCATATAAATTTTTTTCTTATTTTTTAGAAAATATTTCTCCACATCCACATCTATCAAATGGGAAATCAAATCGTCATTCTTGTGTACGATATAGAACCCACCCAAGAACTGATTTAAATAGTTTTTCATCACCAAAATTGATGGATTGATAAAATGATTGATTTAAAAAATTTATATTATATTGATTATATTTTTATATACTGTGAATTATAATATATTTTATAAATTTTTACATTCAATTACTTTTAATATATGATAACATCGTACATGAATATGGTGGAATACCTCCTCACAAAGAATTGTGAATTGTTTTTCCCATACATTGTACCTGCATAGTAATGATGATAAACACAATAAATATATATTATATATATGAGATTATATTTATTAAATAAAATTAATATATCACCTATTTCTTCATAATTTTACTCATTAATGAAATTATTACATTTCTCATGCATATGTTTGGCCGACGCTTTTTATGATTCCATAAGATCCATTCTAAATAATCAAATTTAAATAATTATTATAATAATTTATATAAATAAAAAAACTTATTTATGAAATAAATATAATTATAATAATTATAAAACAACATAATATTTACAAGAATTATAAAGTTCATGACTAAAATATGCATAGGAAAATTTTACAATTAACACAAAAAACAATGAAAATAATGATTGATAAATAACAAATTATTAGTAAAATGTTTTAAGAGTATCATATATGATAGTATAAAAATAAATATGGGTTTTTATTAATATATTACATTATTAGAAACATTATAGAAAGATTAAATCATGTTCAATCAATAGGAAACAAGTACCAAATGATTTAGAGTATCTCTTATATATTTTGGAGACATATGCCAAATTCAACACTTGTTTTTTCAGGTGGTGTATATACGTCCCCATTAAAATGTTATATCATGAATAACAAAAATTTCATGGTATTTAATGTTTCTTTTTATTTTATTCTTTATCAGGGATTTTGGTCCAAAATATTATCGTAGTGGTAACAGAATTCACCACAATTTCAAGTAATTAGGTAATATTATAATGTTATGTTCCCGATTTCATATATATGATATATAATTTTTTCCCAAGAAAAGTAATATCATTATTAATTCATAATTCAATTTATATTATTTTTCAATTTGAATTATTTTATCTAATTTAAATTTTTTTAATGATTCTAATCTGTATATAATTTCATAATTTAAATTTATTTCATTCGGTAATATTACTTCCTTGTTGTATTTGATATTATATGATTATATGTGGATTGTATTATCACTATATTATATTGAATATCCAAAATTTTATATGTATTTAAAACTTACACACATAATCAATTCATTGATAAATTATAACTTCAACATTATGATATTTCTAAGGGTTTATATTATATTCTAGTATTAATCTCAATTGTCTATGCATGAATTTTCATGGAAGAAAATTATTTGATAAAGTTTTAATAAAACCACTTCATTTTCTTATCTAATTTAATCATGATTTATTTAAGTCATAACACTATTTTTCACTCTTTAGTAATTAATTTTATTGTAAAAATGTTTTCAATAATAAATATTTTATTTCTCCCTTTAGTTGAAAATCCATTTTCCTCAGAAAAAATATTTTGAAAAAAATGTTTTCATAAATGTTTTCAATATTTTCCAAATAATATATTAAAAAAATTACTGATTTCTTAATTTTTAATAAATTCATTGAATTTAATCTTCATATCATTTTTCAAACAAGGCCCGTTAAGATGTTTATTCAAAATATAAAAGAATCTATGTTTGAACATGTATGGAATATTTATAATATCTCATTTTAATGGCCAATCAATGTCATAAAAATTAATTTATATGTTATACAGGTTATTTTAATATAAATTTAATTTAAAAATATTTTATAAAAATTAACTTTTATAATTATTTTCAATATAAAGAATTATATTTTCCTCACAAAAATTAATGACAATTTAATGGGTTTTTATTGAACAAATAAAATTATAAATTAGATTACATATAATCCATTGTTGATAAATTGTATTTATAAAAAACATATTCATTCAATGGATGGATTATGATAATTTTTTCCTTGAAATTAATGAAATTCACATTATCGATTGTTTTTTGTAGTCATTATCTTTCCCCTAAAATACTCATTTTACAATGATCATTGGACGATAAATTTCATCAATATATATATATATATTATTTATCAAGGATATGTTAATTAATTAAACCATATATCATTTCAATATACAATATTATACATTGAATTTTGTTTGTTTATCTAAAGAAATTTTGGTAATTTTTTATTCTTTTCAAAATGCAGATATTTGATGATCATACAAATTGATCATGAATTAAAATTATTATTCAGTATATGAAAAATTCTTGGTAAATTAAGTGATGAGAGTAAACCAAAATAATATTTCCCCTCTTTTCATCGGTATTCCCATGAGATGAATCTCTAAGGTGACATTATAAGGGTTTTTACCTGTGGTTTTAAACAATCATTTGAAGGGTCTTGATAGTAGAAGTATCAAGATGACTAAGATAATGGAACCTATTAATTATGAATCTAAGTCATTTATAATTCATTTAATATTATTATACATGATAATTTTGAAAGGGAATTATATTTTTATTCATTTAATTCATATATTATTTATTTCACTAAATAATAGTTTAGTCATTTACCTTTTTATATTGATTATGTCATATATATATTTTTGTAGTCATATTATTTAATGTGTTTTGTTATTTACCTTTACATATTTATTATTCTATTTATAATCAATATTTTATTATTATATATTAAATAGAATGTGTGTTCAAATATATACATTTCTATATTGATTATGCTTTATTAATTATTTTCCATTTATTCATGATAGATTCCACATTACTTAAATATTGTTGAGAATTAGAGATCACATTTATATTGTTTAAATTCACCAAAAGGAAAAGAGTGTGATATGAATGATATGAAAGTATATTCTAGATGGAATAATTATATTCTAAAAAAATTATTCTTCAATTTGTATATTCTAATTTAATATTGGAATCATGAAAGTGTCTATTTTATATGGACTAAAAATATATTTTTCTTTTAGGATGTAATTCCTTGTATCATATTACAATATAATAAAGTATACACAAGATTTAGATTACTTGATTTCAGAGCATTATTTCTTTTGTAAGATGAATTCTATTAGAAAACCAAAGAATAATGTTATGGATAAACATAGATGGGGGAATATAGGAAAATGGTTAACTTTGAGGATAATCACAGAAGAACATACTAATGATTTGGTATGTTATAATTTAGTTGGTATTCCCAATCAGTACATTATATTCGTGATACTATAGGTGGATGTGGTTCTAGGTTGGATTTACCTTAGTGTGATAACCTTGAAAACAATGCATCAGGCTGGACATAGGAATTACCTAGTACACGATAATAGGTTGTGCTGCGCACCGAGTCTGACTCTACCAAGCGATATAATTTAGAAAATTGACATTATATTTAAAAAACATTATAATGTATTTTAATTGATGATTATAATGCAAGATGATGGTTAAAAAGACAATGTATTAGATAGAAAATAATGAGTCTCAACGGAACTAGAAAATTTATTAAGATTGAAAAATAAGGCATTGAAGAAATCAATTGAAAAGGACAAATGTTGAGTACTCTGGAGGGAAATAAATTTCAAAATTTACAGTTTATTATATTAAATTTGGTGAACCTTGGAATTAATAATGTCAATTACATCTTCTAAAGGGTAAATCCTAGACAATAGAAGGATTTATATTGAAATAAAATGGTTGAAGTAATTTTTGGGATTAGAAAATATATTGTATAATTCTTTCTACAAATATGATTTTTGTTATATCAATCATGAAATAGTTAACTATTTAGTTAAATATTAATTGAATATATGTCTTTAATAACTTAAGAGGTTATATATACCATCATTGGGTTTTTATATTAAGGATGATTATATGATCATAGTCTTAAACATCTCTTTTGGAATATTTTGTTCTACGAATATGACATTATTATGTATTTTCATGGAAATAATTATTGGAATATAACCCCTTGGTCTAGTATATGGTTTAGTGAAAAATATATATTAGGAATAATTCACATATACTTTTTTTAGAATAAGTTTAATGGTGTTGGTGACCTTCAGGGTTTATCTTATTTTTATGTTGAATTAATTATGGGCCTTCAAATTTTTTAAATGATATATAAATTATATAAATATATTTTTCTAAAAATGACATCGTATTACATCCAGTGATGGAGGAAGCGATTAAATATAAAATTATAGAGAAATTTATATTAACATCCCAAATAATGAAAATAATAAATAATATTAACAAGAAGGTGGTGAAATGTTATAAGAGGATTATATATGATTTTTTAAAAAGGAATATTATTCTCTAATAAAATAATAAAATTCTAAAAATCATTATATATGATGTTAAAGGCAACTAAATCAGAAGGAATCAATATGTATGTGACTTCCAGTCTATCTTATATTTACACAAGACATATACCACCTTTACCACTTGTTTTATTTGTGTATGAAATTCCCATTTGACAGATAGTGTCATAAAAATAATTATTTTTATCATATTGAATTGTTCATTTTATATTATTCAATAAAGGGGCATATGGTTCAAAAAATTACCAAAGTGGTAAGGGACTTCGCCAAAATTTCCCTTTAATAAATCATATTATAGTTTTATGAATCTAACATATTTTGTATTATGTATATAATTTATATATGACATTTAATATCATTCGAATTCATACTACATGGTATTTTTTGTTGTATTTCAAATTATTTTTTTGTGGTAGAATTGAAATTAAAGTTACCAAGTGGTGTTGAATTTCGAAACATAATTTCTTTTTATTGGGTTATATTACTTCTTTATTTTCATTCATATACTATGATTATGTATATATTAAAATTTTACTGTGTAATATTCTCTATACCATTTTATATATGGATTTACATTTGATGCACATAATTGATTCATGGGTTAATTCTCACCTCAGTGTTATGATCTTTGTAATGGTTTATTTCACCATCCCCTTTTAATTTGGATTGTTTATGCATGACTTTCCATTAATGGAAATTATTTAATTATTTTATAATAAAACCATTTAATTTAATTATCATATATTTATTCATGGGAATTTCAGGAAATAATATCATTTTCCACTCTTTCGTATTTAAAATGGTTGAGAAAATATTTTTCATAAAATCTAACTTCATATCCAATTTTCTGTTGTAAATAACTATTCTACAAGTACCGTGCTTTAAATAAAAAATAAAAAATATATTTTATACAATAAATATTATTTAATAAATATTATTTTAACCATGTATTACTTTGAACTTTTTTTTGAAATGAATATTTGTGAGATTTTCCAAACAAGGCACGCCCAGCTTTTAACAAAAATTAAAAATGAATATATGTTTTAACATGTATTAAATGTAGGGAATTTTCCTATGTTTTGAAAAATAATTTTTTTAAATACTCATTTATATTTTTAAATTTTTATCTTCAAAATATTTTTGTGAACTTGAAGTTTGAAAAAAAGTTATGTAGAAGTATATTTTCCTTAATATTTTTTAATGACATTGTTATTGTGTTTTTATACATCAATTTCAAAAAACCATTTTCCCATATAGTCCACTAGGGATATATTTTATTGATAATATCTTGATTAATTATATTCATGGTTTATTATCATTTTTATTTGGGAATGAATTCAAATTTAATGTCTTGATTATTTTTTTATTCATTCAATTTCTCTTGAAATTTTCACCTTCCTATTATCATTAGACATTAAATTCCCCCAAAATATCCATATTTTTTAACATGGTTATATTTATTGATTAACCCGTATATCATTTCTACATATTTTATTTTAAATTGAAGGTTAATTGTTTTTGGGTAAATGTTGATAAATCTATCTTCTCTACAAAATACATATATTTGAAGAAAAGTCACATTGTTCATCCATGAAATTAGTTACGTATATCATCCATGTAACGTGGTGATGAAATATGAATTATTTTGAGAAGAATTAAAAAAACTATATTCCCCTAGAAAATTCGTAGTCTCAAGACAAGAATTAGTATGGTATAATTAAACTGGTTTCTACATATAGTTTTAAATAATATTTTGAATGGTCATGTCGATAGAGGTACCATGATTCTTGAGATAATGACATCCAATAATAATGAAATTCAATCCTTATGAAATAAATTTTTATTATTAACAATGATATTTTCTAAATGATATTATCTATATATGACATTCATTATCATATTATTTATTTAGTGGAATTCCAGTTCAGTTATAAAGCTTTATCTATTGATAATGTCTTATCTATTATTGTATTAATGGTATTCAAATGTAATGTGTGCATATTTATATACCTTTCGATGTAGATTAATACCTATCTGGTAATGATATTAAATTTAATGATTAAAAGGAATTTGTGTTCAGTTATTTACCAGACCATATTTATTATTTATTAATTAATATTCCAAATTATTTAATTATTTTTTCCTATTTATGAAACTCTTACAGAGTATTTGATCTCAGACATCTTTTTTTCCTTTCATGAGTATCTTGGATGTGTACTATGAATGATATTTGATGATATTCAGGAGGGAATAATGATATTATCTAAAAAAATATGTTTTAACTATTATATTAAATTCTAATATTGGAATCATATTTTTATCTAGTTTACCAATACTATTAAACTATTCAGTCCTTTGGGATGTGATCCCAATAACATTATTCCAGTGTAACGAAGTATACACCAGCCCCTATTACTTAGGTTAGGGTCATCATTGTTTATTTCTGAACCATATCAATAATAATAATTAGGAATTATTTTTTATTTTTATACATCCATTATAATTTTAAATCCAACTGTTAAATTTGATTATGAAAAATGAACTACATTTCAATCATTCAGATAGTAACCCATAAGTACACACAGGTAACCCTTCAATTTTTAAGGATTATAATGGATATAAGTTAATTATTTTATTAAATTTCCATAATTATCATATTATAATAAATATAATATTAATTATTCAAATATACTTAAATATGTCTTCCATGTAATGTGGGTATGAAAAAATAATCACATTAGTTAGTGGAGGTGTTAATCCATACATACGCATGAACAACATCATAACATTATTTTGAATGGAATAATAAAAATTTAAATGATATATTAAAATTTATTATTATAATTTTTTCATGAATATAATATATATACATCAATTACATCATTATGTCAAATATTGAAAGATGGTGGTGGAGAAATAAATTACCTTTGTTCGTGAGGTGTTAGCCCTATATACATATGGAAAATTAATTCCACACACTTTTGATGGTGTTTTGTGATTTATATAGGTTACTATAATAACATAATTACATATAATAATATATAGTATTAATTTTTATTTTATTTTATCAAGGATTAATTTATTTTGAAGCAATAGAAGGAAAAAACATAAATATATGAATAAAAATCATACCATTTCTTTTGAAAACATTTATTATTTAACACATTATGATCTCTATGACTGGTATTATTGATTAAAAATTATCTCAATAATAAGGTTATTAATTATGTTATGTGATTTTTCTAGATATTGACCAAAACAAATTGGGGTTTAAGTGATAAAAATGATAATAAGTTGTTCCGATTTATAAGAGAGTGGAGGTCACATTAGGATGTTCACAAAATATTAATTTAATTTAAATTAATTTTCATTTAATAATGTCTCCAAACTAATTTTCATTGAAGCTAGGTTCTATATGGGTATAAATCCACACATAAAATTAATGTTAAAAAAACTGTTAACTCTTATTTTTCCGCCTTATTTTGGATTTATCCACTCATTAATTACTTCCATTCTTACCATAGAAAAAGGGGTTTTACTCATTTTGGGTCTAGATTATTCATATAATGGAAAAAAATAAAAAATTAAAATGATTGATATTATAAATAAATATAAATAATTGGAAAAGTCCAATATTTTTTTGTAATTTTATTCCATCTAATAAAATATAATTTCTTATAAATATCAATAATTTAAATTCATAGAACTATAAATTAATTTGGATTCAATAAACAAACATAATAAAAACAATTAACTAAATATTTTAATATATCCAAAAAAACTCCTGTTTATATATAAACTTATTGGATCACATTAATTACATAAAATTATAATATTTATAATATTTCCAATAAAAATTATTTTATTTTATCCATTAATTGAATGATTACTGCATCATTGTTGTGTACGGATTTATGGTAATTATTTATTCAAAAAAAATGAAAATAAAATTTAAATAATTAAGGTAAATATTTTATATTTCCATATACTATTTATAATAGAAAACTTAATCTATTACAAACTATATTATAAATATTATATCTACTAAAACTAAGAGCATGTTATTCTTTACTTTTCATCAAATATTATATTTTAATGGTCATAATCACATCCAAATGGAACAAAATTTCATATATTTGAACATTTTATTATTATGTATTATATATACTGTTACCATAATATTTATTCATGTTTTTGGTTAATTATAATCCTAATAATTTTATTTTTATCATTAATTACCATATTTACACTTTATCGTGGTAACAAAATTATCAATTTTACTATTCCTATTAACCAAAATAAACGAGAACAATTTACTAATTTTGACCCACTGACTAAAAATATGGAATCAATTTTCAATATTTTATAATAGAAAACTGATTGAATTTAATTTAAAAATAAAATAGAAAAATTAAACAAATAAATGTTTTTCCGATAATGTACCTTATAAAATGTAAAAAACGTTTATACTAAATGTCACGAACCAGATCTGGTCACCTTGAAAATTGGAACCCAAACCTATCCGTGGAAAGACCCAAAGGGTGTTCCCAATCACCACTAGTTGGAACAAGTTCCTGGGTATCATATATGAGTGTTTGGGAATGATTTAGCTATGTTGAGAAACATAAAAGAACCAAATATAATAAATAAACAGAATCTTAAATTTTACACCAAACATGACTTTAATAAAATTCTGAATTGGGAAACATGGTTTATATAAATTTCAAAGACTATAGAAAAAGAATTAATCCATAATGGACAACCCAATAACCATGTCAAGGTAAGGTCTAATCACCCTCAGGCCATATCCACAATACAACCCCACGAAGGACCACTAGAATCACGGACCACCAGTTCTACTAGCATTACACAAACCTACAATAAACATTACCAAGTATTCATACAACCAAATGTACATTTAGCGTGTGCTCCAAGGAACAGTTGGATGCCACCCCCAAAATATTCTATGTTATAATCATTACAAGACAAAAAGATTGTATGTTTTGCAAACAAGAAATGATAATAAAAATATACAGGAAATGAAACATTAAATAAAATAAGTTTTCAAGTGGCCTATTTTAAAGAATCAACTCATTTAAATAAAATGCACTAGGTACTGAATTTTTACGTCCAATAACACTGTATTCCAAATATGGGTGTCAAATTTCTAATAAGAACTAGCAACAAGAACACACCTTGGTACAATCTCAATGTAGGTCTCAAGTGCCACATGTCTCGGGGAAAGTAACCATACAAATATACATTCTTGTACACAAGATACACTAGTAGGGACCATAAACATAACCTTGGGGTCCCCAACATTATCATCATCATATTTTAGTTAGTTTTTTCATCATTTAACTAGTTACTTGAAACATGGGCCAAACCCCACGAGATCACTAACATACTAGTACACGTCCACCCACCTAGATACAAGGGTTTCACCTCTTTTCTTAAAACAAGTTCAACATGCCATGAAGTACTATTTTCAGATTCAAATATAGTTTAAAAATCACATACACACCAAAAATCTTTCAAACAATTCACATAATTCCCTTTTCCATTCAAATTCATTTTGAAACCATACTTACACCAAAATAGCCCACAACGCGTCTCACATCTATTTCACACTTCAATAAATACATTTAAAAACATTATAAAACATTTACATAATAGTAAAAATCACATAACCGCACTTTCACATTAAAATAGACAATTTAAAATTTAAACTCCTATTAAAAAATTTTTACAACAAAGTTAGACCTCTTACATAAATAAAGATACAATTTGAAATTATCATAAAACAATTCCAATGAGTGTAACGAATATTTCCCCATAAAATACTTCTAAACCCTATTTTGAAATCAAATTAATGCCAATATAAAATAAAACCATAATTTTCAGCACAATAACCATTTGATAAATCCATTTCATGAACCATAATATATCCCCATGTGGCACAACATGGAATACACATGAAAAACACACAATTCTACAGAAAAATGCTAATTTAAAATTAAACGCTCAACCAATGAAACCAAAAATTGATTTTGCAACACAAAAAACATAATATGAACATTTTAAATAAATAAATCAAGAAATACAACTCATAGATAAATTCTTACACATGGAATCACCTACCACAAATTTCAAAACACCATATCCTCATGATAATGTTCACCCATACCACCTCTATACCGCTATAGAGTTAATCAAAATCTAAAACCACAAGATTAGACCAATAAAACCATGATAAAATCCTTGGTTAAAATCCCTATATTATGGAAATTAGTAACTTCCTGAAAATAAGTATAAAACCCTAAGAAAAGTGATGAAACCCTAAGAAAATGGTAGAAGGAAAGAAACCCACTTACGGGAAATATTTTGAATAAAACACGCCAAATACACTAGTATCTGAATTTCCAAATAGCAAAAAATGAAAATTATGTTCAAATAAATATGAGTAGGGAATGTGAAAAATAAAAAGGTTGGAAATAGTAAAATTGAATGAGTTTTGAATAATACAATTTATGTTTTAATATCTGGATGATTTGAGAAATCCAATGAATTTTTCCCTAATTCTTGATTAGTATGAGCTCGAAAGAGGGAGGAAATGAGAATGGGGGTTACCAAATGGTAGTTGAGCTTAGGTGAGAGTTTTAATCACTGTAAAAACATAAAAACCTAATGAGATATTAAATAATAACTTTTTTAATGTTGGAGTTGTGCATAAAGGCTGACCCAATATCTTAATAAAAACACAAATCCATCATGATTGCAGATTACTACGAAGTCCAAATGGATAAAGTGTTTCTAATATACCATGGTATTCCTATTGGGAATAAGAAGGGGTGTATAATGATAAAAAATAAATGAGTTATAAAAAACAAAATTTGTTATCAAAACAAGAAATGGGCTCACGGTGTGGCCTAAATCATGAAAACACACCCTTTCCTCCAAAACTACATGGGAAAATCCCACAAACCAATCAATAATACTAATTAAATGTAATATATCATTAAAAGAATTCCATTATTTGACAAATCTTCCCACCATAAATTTTTCGTCCCCTAGAAATCCATAGAAAGGATAAAAGTAAAAAACCAAACCCAACTGAAAGGCCTAAATGGACTCCTTTCCCATGTTTCTCTGCCCACAAAAGCCCAAAACACCACCAATTGATCAATCAAGGATGGAATACTCTCAGCATACAAAACATACACCACATCATAAAACGATCCAATTTATTCAATATACTTATCAAAACAAAACACCATATACTATTTTCGAACAAGACTCAAGTAACTTACCTGGAATGAACAACGAAAAGGAACGAGGTCACCAAAGTTATTTTTTCTAAAAAAATGTTGGGCGCACTCCAATACCAATATATACTCAAGGAGGAAGTTGGTGGTTAAATAACACTGAACGAAACTACTTGTTTATAGACCAAAAATAGGGAAAAAACCAAGTTACTAATACAGGGAGACAAAAAAAGACTCCCCACCATAAGGGGAAACTTAGATTTTTGGGTGATAGAATTAGGATACTAATAAGGGGAGGAATGAATAGAATCCCAACAAAAGGGGTAGACTGTCATTATAAATTTTAAAAAAAACATACAAGGGACTCATAGTAGGTCTCCCTACAATAAGAACTATCCATCTTAACCGACCATCGTGGGGCGACATGAAAAAGACCCAAAAATTTAAAGAGTTGGCTCGACAACATGGTTAGTCCGTACGGTTAAGGAAACATGCTCTAACTGTGAGGATAATTATGTAGAAAGAGGAATATTTACATGGTTATAAGTGAAAAGCACACAAAAATGCTAAGACTGTGTGGTAGCTAATGACTGTTATCGCATGGTTTCTTAGGTCAGTGCATGGTTACTACTAACCATGCACTAATCATCCTCTTCAATCGTTCTAGACAAAATTTCACCCATTTATCTAAAAAATCAAAGGAAACCAAAGGTTATAACATGAAATCAGGATACAACAAGGAAACAAGGTCCTCCCACCTCTACCAGAAAATGGTAACAGCTGGAAGTAGATGAAGACATAGGAGGATTAAACAATTCCCATCTTTCATTCTGAGAATACAGCTTTGACCAAAGGTATGAACAACCACAGGACTACCCTTGACTAGGCGCCATCTTCTCTCTAGGACCTATGGATGGAGCATAGATTATTGAACCATCTCCTACCTTAAATTGAGGCTTTAAAAACCACCGAATATAACTTCTTCTTTCAGTGCCACAAACAGATACACCATGATGTTAGATGTGCTCAATGGGACATGACACAGTTCAGAATCACATTACCCTAACCCATAATTTTACCAAAATAACGTCTTAGGGGATTCAAACACATCAACCCCTATTACATAGGATGGGTAACAATAGAATGAAAGGACACATAGAAACACCTACCTATAGAACATAGGATTTCATAATTCCCTGAAAGGAGGAACACATCTGAAAAAATATATACACTTATAAGATAGCCCATCCTTCATCCATATAGTCAAAAGAACACATGTCATCACAAGGCGTAACCTAACATGACCACAAAAACTGATAAAAAATACAATGAGAGGAACCTTATGCTATGTCCCAAATAGAACATGATTCTAGAAAGTGGCAATAATAACACCTAATGCCCAGATTTTCCACACTGATGGCCAAACATGAACCCATTATTCGATGACACTGACAAAAGACCCAAAGGACCTTTAAGAAATCATTCTACACTAACAACCATGAACTACATTCACCTTCGATGACTCAATCATCTTTAGAAACTACAACCTATTTCAACCACCCACAACCACTCTCCCTCTACATGAGAATCCACATAACCAAAAAAGAATAGGTGTAAAATCAATCTCTAATGCTCAAGAATAATGTCCTTATTTTGATCAACTGGAGGATCATCCAATGCAGAATCACCATGGGACACACATCAGTCATTATCTCATTACAGGGGTTTACCCTTCCAAAAAGAAAACCCAATAACCCAACCAAGCATTTCATTTGGTCCCAACTTACAACAAACTAGAACCGAACACATGAGGGGAGCCACAACATTGTCCTCCCAAACATTTTCTCAAAAGAGACCACTGGCCGAAACATCCTTCCAACTTATCGGCAAAACAAAAACCCAAAAAATATTTTTAAAAAGAGAGGTTCTTGAACATAAAACATCCTACAATAGAAATCCTAAAAACTCAAAAGCCACTCCTACAAACCACACATTATCAAAACACAACACTATCCTTCAAAAGAATTCTAAAAAAATAGTGTTGGTGGGTTGTGTATTTACCAATGGTATATCATGAGCCTCACACATGCTTGTTTATATGAATGACTTGGAACACCCCTCATATCCATCTTCATATGCATCCATTCTAAACATTATAAATCCATATTTTCATACAAACCCTTGCATTTGGTCACCCTTGAAAATAATAATGAAAAAACCAAAACATTCCACTTTTCAAAATCAAAACATTTTAACCATATTTTCCTTTCCTGAAAACATCTAACCATAAAATCAATACCCAATTTACATATTGTAAACCAATTTATAAAATCACCCATAATCCCATAAAAAATCACTTTCATGACATTAACCACTTTTTCAAAATATTTTAACCCATTTTGAAACACATAAAACTTCATGAAAAACTCCATTTTATAAATCTCCATTAAATTAAGAACTCAACACTTCTCATATCAAAATATGGTTATCAAATTTCTTAAAACATTTCAATTGATCATTTGTTACCAAATAAACATCCATCTTCAACCTACATAGATAAATACTAAAAAAATTATTCAATTCCAAAGAATTTTCAATGGATCATGAAAGATTATTTGAAATAAATTTTCAAAACCCACTTTAACATAATTTAAGATTTAAAAGGTGTTGTAAACACACCATTTACCATTTAAAACAATTATGAAAATTCATTTCCACCATTTCTGAAAGGGAAGAAGCACCACTTTATTATAAAATCATTTCCCAAAAATTTTATGTTTCTTAAAACCAAGTTATTCTTTTATATAAACCAAATTTCCAAGATTCCAAAACAAATGGTCAGAATACAATATGAGAAGAAACTAGTGTCAGTGGGTGACATGAACATATGGTTGGTGGCCACACTCCAATAACATTACCATCACATAGAGTTTTCTTGGGAAATATCCCTAGCTCCACATGGCTGGCCAGGCCCTGCGAGCTCATTGGAACCATCAACCCATCTCTCTTTCCATTACCCCCAATCATCAAAAAACCATGAGAAACATTGAACTCAGATAAAACCATACATCCACTAGGGAATTAAATCTCATTAAGACGTGTGATGTCCAAACCCCCTAATCGTAATTGGAATTTCATGTCTTAGAAATTCAAGCCCCGAACTATCCGTACTCTTCCCCAAATTTTATGACCCAAGAGAGTCAACCAGCTTTGATACCATTTCTTCCCGAACTAGATCCAGTCGCCTTCAAAACCTGCCAGCGTCCTGGTCTGTGGAATGACATGAAGGGATTTCTTGATCACCATGGGGTGGAACAATGTCCTTGGAATACTATATGAGTGTTTGGGAAGGATTTACATGTTTTCTAAAACATAATACACCAAAAAAAATTAATAAACTAAATCTGAAATTTTATATCAAAAAAGACTTTAATAAAATTTCGATTAGGATCAGGGCGGTCACATTGACTAGTGAATAACAAACAAGAATTGGAATAACGAGTGGGTATGGATTTGACATCTGTACTGGTCCAGTGTAGCATTGCATTGGACAGCTAGTTGACTAGCCCTAGGAGGACGAAGTGCTAATATTATGACATATTTTGGGGAGTAACAGTTCAAGTTGTCTTATTTGGGTTATTCCCTCTAATACCTATGGTTCATGTAATTGTCTCTAAGCCTTCAGGCCTTATAAGGGTTCCACCTCAACCCTTGAAAAGTGGATTATCAAAAATAATAAAAAATGAAGGCCTTTGGTCCATTCCGTTCCACCACCTCAAGGTAATGGTGGACCACCCTCAAGCCATCTCCACAATACCACACCACGAAGTACCACTAGAAAACCAAACCAAAACTTCTAAGGGTTTTACCCAATCCTATAACAAACATTTCCATTTCCACATACACCCAACGGTTAATGTTTGGTTTCAAGAAAAGCCCAGTAGGATTCCACAACCAAAATATTCTATGTTATAATCATTATAAGACAAAAATATTGCAGGTTTTGTAAACCAGAAATGATTGTAACAATATATAGGAAATGAAACTTTAAATAAATTAAATCTTCACATGGGATATTTTAAATAATCATCAATTTTAATTAAAATGCAGAAAATACTAATTTTTTCTATCAAAACAGACCATATGCTAATGATGAGTGGAAAATTTCCAATGATAACAAACAATAGGCACACCCCTGAGAACTAGCTCGTTGTGGGTAACAGGTATCTCGAATATCGGTGAAAGTAACCATAAAATATCGTTTCTTGTTCACAACTGTCACTAGTAGGTATCACACCCATAATAATGGCCCCCCAATGTCAGCATCATCATTGTTTAGTTCGTGTTATCATTATCAAACTTTCTACGTGAAATAGGGGCCAAATCCCTTGAGATTACTAGCATACTAGTAAACATCCACCCACTATGATACTAGGGTTTTCCCTCTTGTGCTCAAATAAGTTACATAAGCAATGAAATTACATTTTCACCTTCAAATACACTTTTCAAATCACACACATAAATAAAGGCCCACACAGATGTCACATAATTTCCTTTTTCATTAAAATCATTTTGAAACCATACTCACACCAAAACACCCCACTACGCGTCTCACATCTCCTTCAAACATCAATAAATACATTAAACCAATTTATAAAACATTTCCATGATATGACACATCACATAACAACCCATTCACTTTCAAATATACCATTTCAAAATTACACTCTTACAAAAATAGTTTTCCAACATTGTTTCACCTGTTACATAAATAACTAATCAATTTAAAAACATTATAAAACAATTCCAACGAGTATAACCAAGCACTATACATAAACACCTTCTAAAACCCTATTTTGAATTCAAATTCATGCCAATATTGCATTAAACCATAATTTACATCCGTATAACCATTTAATAAAACCATTTCAGGATCCATAAAATAGACCCATGTGGTACAACATGGAATAAACTAGACAAACACAGTTTTTTTACAAAAAAAAATGTTATTTTAAAATTATACTCTAAAAAATTCTACAAAAAATCATTTTTTCACCACACAAAACATATTAGGAACATTATATGTATATAAATCAAACATGAAACCTCATCATGAAATTCTTACACATGGAATCACCTACCAAAAATGTCAAAACACCAAATCCTTGTGCGAAAGTTCACCCACACCACTACTGCACGAAAAGGGAGTTAAATAAATTAAAAAACACAATATTATAGAAATAAACCAATGATCACACCCTAGGATCTAATCCCTATATTCATGAAATTTGGATCATCGGGAAAATATGGATGAATCCCTAAAAAAGGATGAAACCCAAATCAAACAGGAGAAGGAAGGATGGAAACCCACATATTTGAGACATCTTGAAAAAAACGCCCCAAATACAATAGTGGATGAATTTCCAAACAAACAAAAATGAAATTGAGGATCGAATAAGGACGAGTAGGTCATGTGATAAATAAAATGGTGGGAAAAGCGTAAAAATTTATTGAGTTATAAATTAAACAAGTTACCTCTTCATATCTAGATGATTTGAGAAATCCAATGATGTTTTTCCCTAATTTGCGATAAATATGAGTTCCAATGTGGGGTAAAAGATAATGGCGGCACAAAAAAATTGTTTTTAAAACATTAAATGTGTTAATATTTTGTCCCAAATTACAAAAACACACCCATTCCTCCAAAATTACATGGGAAATACCCACCAACTAATAAATAATTGTAATTAAATGAAACATACATTCATAATAAGTCATATAGATGATAATAAATTAAAGAATAAATTACATTTAAAATTCGTAATTGAAAATTTTTAATATAAAATAATATTATATAACTTTTAAACTAACAAAATATATAATTTATGTTTATCAATATGTATAAATGAAATAAAATTTTCTGTAAATATCATTTTACACTATTCATTAAAAAACAAAAAAATCATATAATTATGACAAATTCAAATTTTGATAAATTTAATGTGGTGAATTAAAAAATAAATATTATTTTTTTGAATAAATGTTCTACAATTAATAGAAATTAACTATAATATCATCTCATAAAATGAAACAAAATCATTTTTTGAAGAAAACCAAATTTTTAAGAATAAAATGACATTACAAAAATTTGATTTATTATTTTTTGATAATTTATAAATAAATTTATATTGAGTAGTACCGTTGTACATATAATAGTTTAGTTACTAATATTCCTTACTTCCAATTTAATACAAAGTATCTAATAGTCACATAATAATAATAATGATTTCTTATTAATTTAATCTTAGGGGTTTGTAACTTGAATGCTATTGAAATAAATATATTCTTTTAAAATAATGTGAAATTATATATCTCTTAGTTCCCCTTTATTTATAATAATGATGTGGTCAATTTGAATAGATTTCATTATCTGTAAACAATATTCTTGGTTTTTGAAACATAATAATCTGATATCAAGAAGAACTACATTGAATTTATTTTCATAGTGTTAAGGCATTGATACAATTATCATTCCCTTGACATCCACATCATACCTTGTATTTATCCACTCAGATACTTTCTTAGTTAACCAATGATTTTTTGTTATGAATTTTTAGTCTAAGCGCCACAAAAAATGAAATTCTAGACCTGAATTAATGTTGTGGTCAGGGTTCTTGCGTTGTCTCCTGAGGATACTGCGTTTTAAATTTTTGATATATTGTTTCATGGATATAGTGTGGGAAATATGTTGTTGGATTATATTTTTTTTAAATTTAGTAATAAATACAGTGGTCGAACCTATGATATATCCTTTCCATTCAAATAAAATATAAATTTTATATTAATAATCTCATGTTTTAACTCAAATAAAGTGATGCTTCACTTGATTACATTCTCATGGATGTTTTATTTTAATCATATGGATGAAATTATAACTAAAACAAATAATATTACCTTTCCTAGTGATCAGATATCACCAATCACCCAATGTTAAACCCACTACTCATGATTAGAATCAATCGACAGTGCCTAAGTGGAATATGTGTGAAATCATGTTAGAGGGGGAAGATGAATTAAAAATGATAAAAATAAAGTCTCTTAATTTCTAAATAATTTTTATAAATATATAAATAATAATAAAATATATAAAAAATTTATACATGGAATAAATAAACATGATTAGAGTGAAAATTCATTGCTAATCCACTAGGTTCTTAGTGTGCCATCACTATAGTTATTACAATAAAATAATTAAATTATTATAACAAAGAAGTAGACAATTTCCCTTCACTTAATACGAAAAAATTATGGAAGAGTCCACTTATTCAATGACCATTTGTTCCCTAAATATAGAATCTTGGTGTCTTGTTAGGTTATATCTCCATATCTAATATAATATACACAAACTCCTCCCCTTTATCATATCATGAATCTCTGAGAATTTTCATAAATTTAGTTTCCTAATTCACTCCCCTTTTTTTATAGAAGCTATATGATTTATATTTATCCACATCATCTTAATAATATTATTTTTTTAAACAAATTTTCATCCATGATTGATTATTTTTATAATTCTAAATAAAGGGATATTGAAATATTCCATGGTTTCAAGGTGAAGTGGAAGATAGATTCTACAATTTGTGTTCTCAAGAGGGAGAAATGAAGTGCATTCACGGTCGAATGGTCCTTATTTTATAGATTAGAGCCTGATCTCATACATGGGTATATGAAAATATTGGCACCAGTGTTGTTCCCGTGTTGATATATTTGGGGATGCAGGTTGATGTAATTTGGCCTACATAACACAAAATTTCACAGATTAATTATTATGTGAACTTCTTAGTCGAGGGGTGTGCATGTCGAGTTGATGGGTAAAGTGTTTCTCTTCAGCTGAGTATAAATTTTGTTTTGATCTTGTGTTATTTTCAGAACTATTTCCTAGTGTTATAGGCCATAGTCATAGGCTGAAATAGAGTATAATATATGTGCAATAGTGAGAAACCATTTTTGGATTCTCAATAAGTTCATGTGTATTTATGTAATGTCCCTGAATAAGATGCCACTAATTGGTTCCTTGTACCCAGTTGGAAACATGGACTTAAACACATTACGAAAAATTCCAAAGTCTGTCCACTAGCTACGAGGTCCTAGAGTGAGATCGTGGGGAAACTATTCCCTCATTGGCAGAATGTAACACTGCGGAATAAATAATAACTCAATAGTGGAAGAAATAAACAACATGAAATGGGTGTAAATAGATGAATACAGAGAGATAAAGTTAACCTGAAGGCATATAATATCAAAATGATGATTCATGTCACATATTCTAAGGATTAAAAAAAGGATATACTTCAATCAAGTACAATAAAATACCAACATACAGCAAAACAAAATGGAAATTAGTAGCATCGAAAGCCTTGGCTTGGTCCCATTCTCTCATTCTCCTAAAAAAATCTTGTACCTAAAAAGGGTCCTTACCCTTATCGACACCAATATCAATATAGTCTATTTGGGAAATAAACATGGCCCAAACAGGGTATGAGAAAAAAATCCCAGTCGAAAACCACCAAAGGTCTGTGCAAATCTGTTAGTGAGAATATGAAGTTGTAGTGTTCATGGAAATTCAGTAACATGAAAGTAATCAAATGTAAACAATATTACAACTCTTTTTCCATTTTCATTTAATAATCAATTCAACATCTTGCCCATAAGAAAGACCTTTACTGCACGCACAACCAATCCTCGCGTGGAGGCATAAGACACATCCTTTCCCATAGGCCCAACCAATCACACCCGCATGCAAAATAATCTCCCTCATATGCATAAATAAAATCACCCACACGCATAAACAATCATGTTTCAATCATAAAAATTACAATAGGGGAAATATCTTATCATAGTACTACAACACATTAAACAGTACATGCAATATTTACATTATTACATGGTTTTTAAGAAGAAACATACATTGGTAAACATTTAATTAACAAAAGCATTTCAAATATTTCATAACAAGTAAAATGGAGGAATAAAATTTTTTATCCTAAGCCAAAGGGCCTAACAATGGTTATCCTAGGGAAACACAACTACAGGGTGTCCCTAAATCAAACAAACAGCCCATACATGCTTAAATTAATATACTTAATCACCTAAACTTCCTAAGGCTTTAACATTGGTCAATTTTTCAACCACGATACACACCAATGGTAACATGGCACAATGACACATATAAACAATATGACAGTTATCAATTAGCATGAGGCCAACTACCTTTTTGTAGTAAAACTCTCCTTGTTCGTCCTCGACTTCCAATTCAATCTATAATGGTATTGATCTATGAAAAAAGTATAAAAAACAATCCTTAAAAACATTTTATAGGACATGAATTAGGAAGAACAACTCAACAGTATTCAAGAGCATACTGATACGGTTCAAACACAGCTGATAGAGATTGAATCGGAGTCCGGACAACAATTTGGGAGAATATTTAAGTTCCAGCGGTGCTTGTTCTTCCACCTAGAGAGACCTCTATCCATTCTACCAAAAAGAGGATCTTCTTCCCATTTTACGTGAAAAAACACATATATAAGGCATTTAATTCCATATTCATGGTGTGTAACTCATTTTAATGTTCATTTCGTGGATGTTTTCGACTAACTAAGTTCCTAGGACCTGCCGATAAGACTACACAACATGAACTAAGATGTACATGACATGTAGTTGTTTTTTCCTCCTTTCCTAGATGACATGCCCACACACCATGTATTCACAGAATACATCGCTTAACTACACGATGTGTAATTAGAATTATGCAGTGTGTATCCTTGAATCTGCCCATGTGATAGTATTATTCCAATACATGCCTAGTTTTCCCTTGTTTTCTCAAAAACAACTGAAAGGAAACAATATAAGAAAATTATACATCATACTAAGAACTGGATTCTTATAAACATCCCCACTTAAAGTAATTCATCCATGAATTTCCCTTCCAAGGGTGGTGGATAAATATCTGAGAACAACTTCAGCAACAGAGCACATATGTCTGCCTCCATTTCCAAATTGTCGTTAGGTACTTGGCCATGCAACCATATCACCTGTATGCGAGGAACTGACTAGCCTCGAGGAACCTTCATTATCCTCTCAACTATACAAAACATATGCTCCTCAAAAGATACATAAACCAAAATCTCAACCTCCTCTGGCTGAAAAACGTGAGACAATTCTAAATGATAGCGACATAGCTAAGATACATGGAAGATGTCTTGCATTACCCAATACCTCTGAGATAACTGTAACTGATAGAAAACCAATCTAACTCACTCTACAACCTCAAACGGTCTTATATATCTTGGTTAATGTTTAACCTATCTCCTTATCCTCTTGTTTCCCATCTATGGTGCAACACATGGGAAAACTCAATCCCCGACCTCATACTACAAAGGTCAACTATGATGATTAGTGTATGATTTTTGAGGAGACTTCATAGTAGCCATCTGCATCTAGATCATATAGACATGCTCAGTAGTCTCTTGGACTAGAAGACGTACCAACATAGCTGCCTCTCCAACCACCAGCCATTACAGGGAGGATCGAAATGGACTCCAATATAATACCTCATATGGAACCATATTAATAGCATCCTGAAATATATTATTATAGGTGAACTCAACCAGGTGTATATGCATCACCCGAGAACCCCAAAGTCTAAGAAACATGTACTTAACATGTCCTCTAGAACCTGTATCGTACACTCGGACTAGACATTCATCTAAGGGTGGTATGATGTGATCAGAAGAACCTGTGTACCTAGTGCCCACTGAAAACTCTTCTAGAAATGAGATGAAAAGAAGGCGTCTCTATATGAAATGATAGAACAATGAACCCAATGAAGTCGTACCACCTCTCGGATATAAAGTTTTCCAATATCATCAACACCAAAGGTATCCTTGATTTACATGAAGTGGGTGGCCTTTTTAATGCTATCAACTATGACCCACACAACATCATTTCCTCTAGGAAACCTCGGTAACCCCGTCAAAAAATCCATTGCAACATGACCCCAATTCCACTCATGAATGGGTTGATTCTGTAAATGTTTGATGGCCTCTCATGTTTTTCCTTCACCTGCTGATAGGTTGAATACCTTGTAATAGAACCAGATACTTCTCACTTCATACCTGGCCACCAGTACTAGTGGTGCAAGTTACAATGCATCTTGGTGACCACGAGATGGAAAATTCAAGATGAAACACAATAATCTCATGTCAGTTTTTCTCATATATACCATGGAAGCCACAAAAGTCGACGTATACGTAGAACTTCATCATCACCTATCCTCCATCTAGGAGGAGGGTCCTCATTTTCCACACACTCTCGGTGGACTATTCCTTCAGAATCTAATAGCTGCCTCATCATCACTTTGTCGAGTAGGGTTGAGGTAACTTCCATTGATGAAAGATATGTTTTCCCCTAACTTTCATTCCCCACTAAATTCATCTCAGAGAAATAGGCCATAAACTGCCATTTACCACTACCCTCCTACACTTCCTGTATCTATGTGCTCCTCCCCAGTGCGTCAGCCATTGCATTGCATTTTCTAATAATATAGGTAAGAAAAAAATCAAATTAATGTAGGTATTCCACCAGCCTTCACTGTCTCAAATTCAAATCACTCTGAGTAAAAATTTATTTGAGACATTTGGGGTCTGTGTACACCATAAAATTTTCTCCAAATAAATAATTTCTCCAACAGTGCAAAGCATAAACAACTACAGCCAACTCAAGATCATGTGTTAGGTAATTCCTATCATATTTCCTCAACTACCGAGACCCATACACAAAAAATCAATATTCCAGCATAAGAACTACTCCCAACCCAATACATGATGCATCATAGTATATAGTGTAACTCTTAACTGGCTCTGGAAATACCCGTATTTATGTTGAATTCAAACATCCCTTCAACACCTGAATGGTTGCATCACAAGAATATGACAAATCAAGAATTACAACATTATTAGTCAATCCCATCATCGGCTCTTATAATCTAGAGAAGTCCTATATAAAATGCCTGTAGTATACAACTGGACCAAAGAATCTTTGCACCTCAAAAACATTATAGTGATGCTCCTAGTTAACTACTTCTCTTACCTACTCTAGGACCACTTATACACAAGTATCTGAGACAACGTGACCCCTTAAGTGAATCTAATCCATCCAAAAGTGGCATTTTTCAATCATAGCATATAACTGATGATATATTAGTGTATTCAAAATGATCTCAAGATGTTTGGCACATTTAAGTCGATTGTGAGAATACCCCAAAGTATCACCCATGAAAACCACCACCAAAGAAACTAGGTAAGGATGGAACAATCGATTCACCAGTGCCATGAAAACTTCTGGAACGTTTGTGAGAACAAACGGCATAACCAATTACTCATAGAGACCATAACTGCTAAAAAATGTTTTTTGAGGCATGTCTATTGATCGAACACGTACCAGGTGATATCCTGACATTAGGTCATTATTCGAGAACACTCAAGATCCTCGGAGATGGTAAAATAGTTAATCTATCTATTTCAAGGGATTTTAGTTTTTAATTATCCATTAGTTCAGTTTCTGATAGTCCACACATAGCCTTCGTGTACCGTCTACCTTTTTCGAAAAAGGGCTGATGAACACCAAGGAGAAGTACTAGGTCGGATAAAACCCATAACATCTAGATCATCCAATTTTCTTTTAGGATATTGTAACTACATTGTATCCATTCTGTAAGGAGGAATGGATACCTATGTAGCTCCTGACAATAACTCGATAGTTAACTCCACCTATCATACCAGAGGAAAGCCTAAGAAGTCATCTGGCTAAAATTTTATGAAATGATCCACTACTTGAGGGAAATATTCTAGACATGTCCCCTAATAATCGAGATATAAACATGAAATATGGGATGTCATTATGCCCAACACACGATGCATGTGTCCATATCTACTCACTTGGACATCCAATTAACCCTTATCTTGAAACTCCCCACCCTCTAGTGAAGTGAAAATCACCAAACGGCGATAGTAATCAACAAATGAATGAAAATAATATGACCTGTACATTCCGAGAATTGAATCAAATCCTGTCATCTATAAGATAGAGAGGTTCTATAGAATGTGACACCCACCAATATCAATGGGTAACTCCTTACACTGATGCACACCTGTCGTTCTAATCTCTAATGGAGTGTCTTTCATCATAACATCAAAATTAGTATAGAAACAGAGCCCATGGATTTCCATAATGGAAAAATATATTAAACTATGTGTAGAACAAATATCTAAAATTGTAGGAGATAAAATAGAAGAAACTAAAATAGTACCTCAGACATTAGAAGGTCTATGATCTTGCTCCTGCTGTTTCTATTGAAATACATAAGTATGACCTATTCGAAGGCCTAGAGAAACTTCTTAGGTACCATTATTTTACCCTCCCTACTATCATAGAGATCCTTTGGTTGGGCTACCACAACCACAACCTTCTCTTTTCCCTAAACGGCCTAATGTATTCTAGTTCCCTGACTGGTGAGAATCTTTTTCCCCATTCCTGAACATGGAGATAAAACAGACCCTCTATCACTAGTTGCAGGTGGAAATGTAATATAGTAACACTGTAGGTGACCCATGATGCTACAATCTCGACACTTGAATAGGTCCATCAGACACTATGGTCTCATGTTTCCCGCTCTTACACAGCGGTAAGACCTCACCTGGCAGCCAGAATAATGGTTCTGACAGCTCATACACCCATGATAAATCTATATACGATGCTTCTTGAATCTTGTCAAGAAAGTACATGATCTTGGTGTCGAACCACCTTTGCTCGCAACCCCAGATTCCAATAGAATACACTTGGTAATCAGTGCCTGATTCACAATAGCTGAGACAAAAGGCATCCGGATGATATTCTCCTATGATCTTATGTAAAACATGAGACCAACCTCAATTATTATAGCATTATACATGTCATCACCCATACGAATTGGTTCCAATCATAGAAGTTGAGTAAATCAGGAAGTATAGTCCATAATTAACAGTGTGCCAGACTCCAACTGAATCAACTCCGGGGCTTGGTTGGACCTCAGCATCTCAGGAAAATAATAATCATAGAAGGAAACCAGAATGTCTCCTAATGTAATATCCTAATGATTCCTAGCCTGAGTGATAACATCCTACCATCTCCTGGAAGAATCACACATAATATATGTCACGAGCTTGACCCCCCACTCAAGAGGAATCTCCAAATTCTCAAAGATAGCCTGCACTAATTCAAGCCATGATTTTGAAGCCTATGGTAGTCCATCCCCTATAAAGTAAATGAATGTTACTACCGAAATATACGCGTTAGATCTGCCATAGATTTGGAAACATACGATTCTCCCTTAACGGTATACATGGACATTAAAAATCCTTCACAGAACTATGCATCTTCACCTATGCCTGGTATTACAGCTGGAACAACTGGAGGATCAATCGGTAGCCCATGGCCAACCATTTCCAGTGTATGACCATCCCCACTCTCCTGGTGTAATGCTCATGGCCATCGGGACAACATGACTCTAAAAGGTATAAGAACATTCCGTAGTTCAAACTTATTATCAAGGATTCTAATTCAAAAAGTGCCAAAACAAAAGCAAAGAATACCCTCAATGTTTGGAAAAAAGGCCCAACATGGTGTGAAATACCATATATAGAGTGTGTACCCTTAGGCTCTTACAAGGTCGTGTTCTACCACTGGTCTGGTGTGTATCAACCCCATGTACATAGAGTATTCCTCACCTACAGAGCGTGTACATAGGTCTATCATCCTAGCCATGTACCCCCACATGGCTAGGTGCACATGGTTTCTGCCTTGGTAGAGAACATGTCATGTATAATAAATGCACAACGTGTTCTAATCCAAACTCTACGGATCATGTTTTCTCTCAAAAGGCCCATTACACGGCCATATACTACACTATGGGTACTACTGGTACACGACATGTTCTTCCTAAATACATGGAACACCTTTTTCCCCAAACGGGAAGAACACACGACATCTTAGGCTAAACTACACGCTGTGTGTACTGGGTTTTTTAGGACAGAAACTCCAAATTGTCCCTAAAAACCCTATTCTATAGAATATCAAACAATTGGGATGCCAAATAATGATCCTTGATGGCCTATACTCCCCATGAATCAATGATTGGCACCCAAGTAGAGAATATCATAGCACAATTCTATACAAAAATCATAATCATTATCCACCAAATTTTGATCCATGAGGGCCCATACACCACATAGATTAATGTTTGGTGTCCATTAAAATTTAACCATATCATTGTACTTATACACCTACAACCAAATAAGGAATATTTATTAATGTAAAATCTGAAAAACATGCATATCTAGCATAGTATCTATCACAACAACATGAAATACCTAATGCATACTAGATGGCATGGTGTGTTTCATGGCATGTGATCCTAACAGGTGTCTATATGATGCATGAGATTGAATACCCATATCAATTTAGGGTTCAACAAAATAGAACCAAAATAATCCCAATAATAATAGCACAAAACAAGCGTGTCACCCAATGGTGAAATCGAATCAATTGTAATAGCTCAAAATCCAAAATTATAATCTAATTCGACACCATTTGGATTTTCGTTGTACATGGGGTAGTGATGCGCGATGCAAGACCCGCTAGGAAGTGTCCTAGGAACCTTGTACAATGTTCGCGCGTTGTGCACCCGGATCGCCGCAAGAAAACAAGTGAATGTGGTGTGCGGGTAGTGATAAATAGAAGGAAGAGGGAATTGGTCAAGGTAGAACCCAAAGAGAACTTGTCTCTAAGAACTCTAGCCACAAGACGCCACAAAGGATGACCAATCCTTTGATAAGTCAAGAATTAAGCAAGAACACAAAGGTTGCAAGCAAAACTCACCATAATAACATTACCTTCATTCATGATGCTTCAAGAGTACAAGGGGGTGGCTATTTATAGCCAAAGAAACTTGAAATTCGAATTACACATGGGGTGGCTCTTTACATTAGTCTAATGGCTAGTTTTCCATAGTCAAAAAGCCTATAGGATGCTTTTGACAACTTTGGCACTTGACCATGACTTTAGGAGACAAGTAGCACACCCTTTTGGAAAAGTAAAGACAAGTAGCCCACCACCTTTTGACTTTGAAGATTCCATGGTGGGTGGGCTTAAAATCTCGTAGCACCACTTGGGTTGGGTTTTTAAAAGCATGTTTGGGCCTTAATTAAAGTAATTATAGGCCCGAATGCTTCCCCCAAGCAAAGGTGTTGGTCCTCCTCTTGGAATTCCATGATTAATCCATTTAAGGCCTCCTTCATTCTCTTGGTCCGCCCCCTTGTCATTGGGCCTCCAATTCCACGCAAAGGGTCTTGTCCACTTGTGTGCATTCCGCCTTCCTCATCATGTCCACCTCCAACCCCGTGATGCCCATGTGTTCCATGATCCTCATCATCTCCTCCCTCCTCAAAAGGATTCGTCCTCGAATCTGAAAATTCAAAGGGAGAAAGATCAGCAACATTAAAGGTACCACTAACATTCCCATACCTGTCGGGTAAATCAATCTTGTAGGCATTATCATTGATCTTCTCTAAGACTTGGAAAGGACCATCTCCTCATGGATGAAGTTTTGATTTTCGTTGCTCCGGAAACCTCTCCTTCCTCAAGTGTAGCCACACCCAATCTCCAGGTTGAAAAACCATTTTTCGCCAACCTTTGTTGGCGTGCTTCGCTACTTGTTCATTCTTCCGCTCAATGTTGTCCTTTACCTTTGCATGGAACTCCTGCACAAACTTTGCCTTCTTTTCACCTTCAAGATTCGAAAATTGATTAGTAGGAAAAGGTAAAATATCAAGTGGAGTTAATGGGTTAAAACCATACACAACTTCAAACGGTGAAGCATTAGTAGTGGAGTGAACCACTCGATTATAAGCAAACTCAATGTGAGGCAGGCATCTTTCCCAATGTTTTAGATTTTTTCTAAGGATGGAACGCAATAATGTGGAAAGTGTCCTATTGACCACCTCCGTTTGACCATCTGTTTGTGGGTGTGCAGTGGTGGAGAACAAAAGTTTGGTTCCAAGTTTGTTCCACAATGTCCTCCAGAAGTGACTAAGGAATTTGACATCCCTATCACTCACAATGCTCTTGGGTAGGCCATGCAACCTAACAATTTCCCTGAAAAACAAATCAGTGATATGAGTTGCATCATTGGTTTTAGAACAAGCAATAAAATGAGCCATTTTACTAAACCTGTCCACCACCACAAAGATGCTATCCTTACCTGATTGTGATCTTGGCAAGCCGAGGTCAAAATCCATTGATATGTCAACCCAAGGATGAGAAGCAACAGGCAAAGGGGTGTATAAGCCATGTGGAAGCACTTTCGACTTTGCATGTTTACACACATTAAAATTTCCACAAATACTTACCACATCCCTACGCATGTGAGGCTAATAAAAATGTTCACTCAATAAGGACAATGTTTTCTCAACCCCAAAATGCCCCATTAATCCACCACCATGTGTTTCTCTAACAAGCAATTCACGCATGGAACAAGATGGAACACACAATTTATTTTTCCGAAAAAGAAATCCATCATGTTTGTAAAAATCACTTTTGCCATGTTTTTCACACAACTTCCAAATTTCAGAAAAATCCACATCATTCTCATACATGCTTTTCAACATTTCAAAACCAAGTATTTTAGCATGCATTGAAGTAATAAGAGAATATCTCCTAGACAAAGCATCAGCGACAACATTTTCTTTTCCTTGTTTATGCTTAATGATGTAAGGAAATGTTTCAATGAATTCAAGCCATCTTGCATGCCGCCTATTCAACTTTCCTTGTGACTTAAGAAATTTTAGGCTTTCATGATCCGAATGAATCACAAATTCCCTTGGCCACAAGTAATGTTGCCAATTTTCTAAAGTTCTTTTGAGAGCATACAATTCCTTGTCATAGGTAGAGTAGTTCAATGCAGCCCCATTAAGCTTCTCACTAAAGTATGCGATAGGCTTAGAGTCTTGCATTAAAACAGCCCCAATTCCTATTCCAGAGGCATCACACTCAACCTCAAAAACTTTAGAAAAGTCAGGAAAAACTAAGAGAGGTGAATTGGTTAACTTACCTTTGAGTGTGGAGAAGGCTTCCTCTTGAGCTTTTCCCCACTTGAAACTCACCCCTTTCTTGACCAACTCATTCAATGGTGCCGCAATTGTTGAAAAGTCTCTCACGAACCTTCGGTAAAAACTCGCAAGTCCATGGAAGCTCCTCACCTCATTGGCATTCTTTGGTTGTGGCCAGTCCCGAATCGCCTTCACCTTCTCTTCATCAACCCTCATGCCATCAGCTCCTACCACAAAACCAAGGAAAACAACCGAATTTAAACAAAATGTACATTTTTCCAAGTTTGCAAACAACCTATTTTTCCTAAGAGTCTCAAAAACATGTTTCAAATGTTCATGATGTTCATCAAGGCTCTTAGAATAAACAAGGATGTCATCAAAATACACAACCACAAATTTCCCAATGAATGGACGGAAAACGTGATTCATTAAGTTCATGAATGTACTAGGGGAATTAGTTAGTCCAAAAGGCATAACTAGCCATTCATACAATCCAAACTTAGTTTTAAATGCTGTTTTCCATTCATCTCCCTCTTTCATTCTAATTTGATGGTATCCACTCCTTAAGTCAATTTTAGTAAACAAGCATGCACCATGGAGTTCATCAAGCATATCATCCAAACGAGGTATGGGATAACGATACTTTACCGTGATTTTGTTGATAGCTCGACAATAAACACACATTCTCCACTTACCATCTTTTTTCGGGACAAGGATTACCGATACGGCACATGGACTCAAGCTCTCTCGAACAAATCCCTTCCTTAGCAATTCTTACACTTGTCGTTGGATTTCTCGAGTCTCCTCCGGGTTAGCCCGATAAGCCGGTCGATTGGGAAGTGTTGCTCCGGGGAGGAAGTCGATATGGTGCTCGATACCCTGCAAGGGTGGTAAGCCATCGGGAATTTCCTCAGGAAAAACATCACCAAAATCCTGCAAAAGAGACATAACACTAGAAGGCATAGAAGGGTTAGGAGAGTTAGTGGTGAAACATTCTCCCTTGCATAAAAGCACAAGAGCTTCCTCCCCCTCCAAAGATCTCTCTATCTCTCTTTTTCCTGAAAATAAGCTCACTTTTCCCTCAACACTCTTGTTTTCACTCTTATTTTCACTCTTATTTTCAACTTTTTTATTTCCCTCATTTTTTTTACTTTCACTCAAAACTCCTTTTTCACTCTTGATTTTTCCACTCTTCTCATTCTCTCTATTTTTTTCTCTCTTTTCTTTTTCTCGCTTCTCACAATCTCTCTCAATCCTCACTTGGTCTTAATAAGCTTGCAAAGGTCTCAATGGTGTAAGAATAACCGTCCTCCCATTATACTCAAAAGAATATCGATTGGTGTATCCATCATGTGTGACCCTCCTATCAAATTGCCACGGTCTTCCCAACAAAATATGACTAGCATGCATTGGAACAACATCACACATCACCTGGTCTTCATACTTCCCAATAGAAAATGGAACTTGTGCTTGCTTAGTCACTTTGACATCCCCGCTGTTATTTAACCATTGCAATCTATAAGGCCTAGGATGTCTAGTCGTAGCCAATCCCAATTTATCAACCATCAAACCACTTGCTACATTTGTACAACTACCCCCATCAATAATCATACTACATACCTTATCTTTGACGAGGCATCTAGTATGAAAAATGTGCTCCCTTTGCTCTTGATCATGTTCTCCTTCAGGTTGAGCACTCAAAGCACGCCTTGCCACACGCATTTCTCCATGTACGGGGCTTTCTACTTCCACATCTGAATCATCCTCAAGTGATGGCATTTCATCTTCGCTTGAGCTAGCACTAAGAACATCTCCATCATCCAAAATAATCATTGTCCTCTTGTTTGGGCATTGTGAGGCAATATGTCCAAATCCTTGACATTTAAAACATTTGATATCTCGTGATTTGGAAACAACCTTACCCTCCATTTTACCTTTGGATTCCGGAAAGAATGGTTTTGGTTTGGGCAACTCCTTCGAATCAGTTTTGTGTTCCCTTACATGCTCTTGTGGTTTGGAATCCTTAAACTTTAATGAAGGTCTAGAATCTTTACCATAAGATATAGGGCGCATCCTTCTTGCCTTTACTTGCCTCTCCGCTTTGGTGGCCATGTGAAGTAGGTCCTCCATGTTTAAGTAGTGGTGCATGTCCACTATGTCCCGAATGTCATGGTTGAGGCCGTTCACAAACCTTGCCATGGTGGCCTCTCGCTCCTCATCAATATTCGCTCGAATCATGATGATCTCCATCTCTTTGTGATACTCCTCAACACTCATGACCCCTTGTTTCAAACCCTGCAACTTGAGGAACAAATCACGATAATAGTGGCTAGAAATGAACCTCTTACGCATTACCACTTTCATCTCCTCCCAAGTGTGGATGGGTCTTTCTCCACTTCGCCGTCGACTCACTTGTAGTTGGTCCCACCAAATACTCGCATAGTCGGTGAATTCCACGTCCGCCAACTTCACTTTGTTTTCCTCCGAATATGTGTGACAACCAAAAACATGTTCGACCTTTCTTTCCCATTCCAAATATGTTTCGGGATCATTCTTACCTTGGAATGAAGGGATCCTCAACTTTACTCCTCCAAGATCATTGGCTTGCCTCCATGGTGGTTGATTTCTCCGAATTGGTGACTCGTGAAAATCGGATAACTCCTCCTCTTCTTCAACAACTTTCCTCCTTGGTGGTGCTCTAGAATTGGAAGGGGATTGGAGTTCATCCATCCTCGCATTCAACCTTTGGAATTGTTCTTGTACAGCCCTCATGAACATCTTAATGTCCGCTTCATTGGTGTTACTCGACTCCGCCATTTAGGTATCCTGTGAGAAAAATAAAAGGGAAAGGAAAATGGACCTCACACACTCCCTCACTTGTTTACACTCAAAATAATTTGTTCGCTCGTGTTTCACTCAATTTCGGCTTTTATCAAAATGTAACACTCTTGCCTTTTACCACTCAACTTGCTTCCTATAGCGTTCTTACCCAATTTCAACAAATCTAAAGGATCGTTGAAATGTGGCAATCCCGAACTAGAATTCAAAGATATAATTCAAAAATGGATTCAAGATAGAAAATATTTGAAGTGAATGAAAAGGGATGAAGAAGAATGAAAATGGGACGTAGAATTCATAATGTTGCCATTTTTTTGAGCCTTATTTTTTTTTTTTTACTTTTTTTTTTCGGGCTCTTTTTTTTGAATAAATGTAGCAGTAACAAGATGAATATTTTAATATTTAAATGCAGGAGAAGCAGTAATTTGTAACACAAAATGGAATCAAAGTGTGAGTTGCGGGGTTTTGAAATTGCAGATTTTTTTGCAAAATTTGAACCCACTGTATCTCACGATATATGGCTTTGATTTTTATGATTCCAAATGGAGAAGAAAGATGAGCTTCTCAACTACAAGAATGATATACTGTACGTCCGAAAAGATGAAGAAATGACGTCTGTAGGGGAAGAAGAAAATGGACCAGAATTGATGTTGGCCCGATTTGAAGAGAAATGAAAATGGAAGAAAGGATAAGAAAGAAATAACCTGATTTCTTGCAAATGGGCTCTGATACCAAATGATGCGCGATGCAAGACCCGCTAGGAAGTGTCCTAGGAACCTTGTACAATGTTCGCGCGTTATGCACCCGGATCGCCGCAAGAAAACAAGTGAATGTGGTGTGCGGGTAGTGATAAATAGAAGGAAGAGGGAATTGGTCAAGGTAGAACCCAAAGAGAACTTGTCTCTAAGAACTCTAGCCACAAGACGCCACAAAGGATGACCAATCCTTTGATAAGTCAAGAATTAAGCAAGAACACAAAGGTTGCAAGCAAAACTCACCATAATAACATTACCTTCATTCATGATGCTTCAAGAGTACAAGGGGGTGGCTATTTATAGCCAAAGAAACTTGAAATTCGAATTACACATGGGGTGTCTCTTTACATTAGTCTAATGGCTAGTTTTCCATAGTCAAAAAGCCTATAGGATGCTTTTGACAACTTTGGCACTTGACCATGACTTTAGGAGACAAGTAGCACACCCTTTTGGAAAAGTAAAGACAAGTAGCCCACCACCTTTTGACTTTGAAGATTCCATGGTGGGTGGGCTTAAAATCTCGTAGCACCACTTGGGTTGGGTTTTTAAAAGCATTTTTGGGCCTTAATTAAAGTAATTATAGGCCCGAATGCTTCCCCCAAGAAAAGGTGTTGGGCCTCCTCTTGGAATTCCATGATTAATCCATTTAAGGCCTCCTTCATTCTCTTGGTCCGCCCCCTTGTCATTGGGCCTCCAATTCCACGCAAAGGGTCTTGTCCACTTGTGTGCATTCCGCCTTCCTCATCATGTCCACCTCCAACCCCGTGATGCCCATGTGTTCCATGATCCTCATCAGGTAGCTAATCTAGGGAAAAAATAATTACCAAATTCACTATACATTATATCATCATTGAATCGTAAAGAAAACTAGAAAAGAACATCTGATACCACTTTATAAAATCCTTGATCTGAATGCCACTAATTGGTGCCCCGTACGCAGTTGGCCACATGGCCTCAAGTACATTTGGACAAAATACAGAGGTTGCCAACTAGCAGCGAGGGCCTTGGGTGAGATAGTGAAGAAACTATACCTACATTGATAGAGTGTAACACAAAAGAATAAATAATAATGAGATAGTATAAATAGTAAAAAACATGAAACAAGAGTAAACATCTGAAGAATAAAAGATAATTTTAACCAGAAGGCATAGAATATCAAAATGATGCAGCATTTCACATGTTATATAGAAACAATGATAACTAGATACACTTTAATCAAGTACAATACAATACTATTTTACGTTAAAACAAAATGAAACTCAGAAGTATCACAACGCTTAGTTTTGTCCTATGCTCTCCTGCTCTTAATCTACAATAAAGTACCTGAAAAAGGGGCCTTGACCCATTTGACACCTGCAGCAATATAGTCTGTTCGGCCCCAAAAACATGACCCAAACAGGGTGTGTGAAATATATCTTTGTATGAAACATCAAATTGTATGTTAAAATATATAATTTGTATATGAAGTAGTTGTGTACAAGGAAATGCAGAAACAAGAATGTAATCAAATGTAAAAAATATTACATATCTTGTTTTTCCATTTTCATTTAATAATCAATTCTACATCATTTGCACAAGCAAGACCTCACCTGAAAGCATAACCAATCCTCACCCGTAGGAATAACATTTAACACCCCGAACCTAGAAGCCCAGAGCCAGTGTACTATTTTAATATATTGGCAAGATTACAAGGTATCATGTCCCGATGGACCGATCAGTTTAGTAGTCTTGGATAATAAATTACAAAAATGAACGTTACAGTACACATTAATTCATAAAACAAACGATAAATAATCAGTTAAGATCGCCATTATTCCCATATATTAACCTTGAATATCAAACATAATACACTTCATGGAAACCTAGGATAACAAAACAAAAGAAAGTGGTGAGCTCAGATTCCCATTAAGTGTAAACAATTTAGCAGAAGCTATAAAATTTTAAGGCAACATATGTAATAAAAACAATAGCATTTTAAATACAAAATTGAACATAATATGGAGAATATAAATAAAAAATTACCATATAAACATGAAAATGGACATTATACTAGTTGAACAATCACATGTAATAATTAATTTCATAATGAGGGAATGCCTAATGTCGGATCTCATTACAAAACATTCAAGGCCTCATGCCAATACTACAAATAAAAGTTTGTCAACGCCTTATGACAAAACAATAGATTGTCTCATGTGACCTACTGATGCATCGAGGATCTATAGTGGGCTCCACCCGTCACTTACTAAGTCAATTGTATTTCTCATATAAAAATGTTGAAACATAATATAAACATTCATATTAAAACTAAAATACGTAATGTTAATAATTGATCCAAAAACCATGAATGTTATAAAAAATAACACATCCATAGTTAAAGATATCAAAAAAACCTTCAATATAATATAAAATATTGAATTATAAAAAATCAACATCAATCAATAAAAATATAGAGTAATGGATGTTGACAATGCTAAAAATGTTCAGTAAAACTCCTTGAGAAAAATAACCCTTTTCATGAAATCATTTAAAAGTAACAGAATTTAGATAGGAAGAAATTTAAAAGATGTTTTTGAATCAAAGATTCCAATACCACTTTGAAAATTTGGAATGTAATTAAGAAATAAAAACAATCATATCCACATAAATAAATCCTTATAATAATTTATAAAACATGGAGATTAATTAAAAAGATTTAGAAAAATAAACCATTAGATCATTTAAAATGTTGATATTGATAAAAGGTCCCTTCCACAATAAATTAAAATATCAATATTGAATTTTATATTATGAATCCTAGACAAGGATGATAAAAATATCCTAGTAAATACTTACTCATAAACAATCTTGTATAATAATGAGATTAGGGAATTAACCCTTACTTTGTACTTTCCTTTGGTCGAGGGTACGCTTAACCTCTTGTATAATGACCATAGTATGTAATTAAATTATACCAGAAGCATATTAATATTTATTATATCATAAATTATTCATTTATGACTTTATACTACCCATTTAATAATGATTTCCAAGTTAATTAACACTTCAGATAATAATCACTTTCTATATCGCACATGTATTAACTTTTTATTCTTGATCGTATCATTTATATCCTGATTTATATACATCAAAAATATAAAACATGATCTATATATAAAATATATTTAGATTATAAATATGTATAATATATAGATATATGAAATTGAATGAACCATTTATGGAGATGGTAGGTCATTCGTATGCATAATCGTTGTATCTGTTATCATATCGTATTGAACGGAAGTAAGTGAATAAGATATATGTAAGTACACACACAAACACACACACACAGATATATATATATCTCACGTAGAAATATAATTTCATATATTACATACTCATAAATAATATATATTTTTATAATCATCGTTGAATGGTGAACCTAGAAATGAATCACATCGTGTCGTGGTGACGGTAAGTCGTACACACACACACGAGTGACGATATAATTTCCTTAATGATTAAAAGGTGTTGAATTTAATGGTATATTGAATTTTCAGATAAATTATCTTGTTATTTTCAGTATTTATATAAATATTACTCATAATTATATTAATCTAAATAACATATTATTAAATAACAAATTACTCCATGATGCAGAGACTGTAAGACATACGTACACACACATGGTTACATTATCATTAAATGGATAGATAGAATAATGAGTATGGTTTTAACATATTAATAATAACATAATAGCATTTAGAAGGTTTTGGTGTTATTATTAAGGAATTGAAATAACAAATAAAGTTATAGTGGAAGCTGAAAAGAACTTTGAAAGAGGTGATAAAATAATTACCTCTTCTTTGTGTGTTTCATTTGCAATTGAACAAAATGGCTCCATAGGATAGATTTATTCTCAAGGTAAGGACTCTAGGTTGATGTTATGGAAGTTGGGAGGAGATTCGAGTAGGTTTTGGCAGAGACAAATGGATTTGGAGGTGTGATTTTTAGAGAAGGGGAAGTACCCTTTTATAAGAGAGGTGGGGGTCACTTTAAGAAATGTTTGAAATATTATATTATTGTAAAATCATTTTCCGTTTCTAATGGACCCAAATTGATTTATTTAGATGATAGGGTGGGTATGGGTATAAATAATCTCAGCAATTAGGTTTTATAAATGTTTGGGTCACCATATTATCCTTATATTTTAGATTTAACTCTTAGTTAAACAGTTTATCTTTTACCATCTCTATGTGTATTCTAATAATAAATTGTTAATAAACTATCATTAAAAAGAAAAAAAAACCCCCAATTGGTTTATTATTGATATATCTATCCTTTTCAATGTCATTTGATGGATACATAGATTTTTAGAAATATTATATCTACTAATAATATAGTATTTATTTTAAAAAAACATTTATGTCAATATGGAAAATATTTAGATTTTTTGTTAATTTCATAAGAAATTTATCACTTCAAACAAAATTTATTTAATAAAACATAACATGTCATATAAACCTATAAAATTAGTGTTTTGAAAAAAAAATATTCAATTTTTTTGATATTTATAATATAAATTATTTTAATCATTTATTGATATAGGAATTACTACATCATTATTGTGTCATAATTAAATATAATTATTTAATATCTAAAAATTATAACAAAAATACCATTATGTATAAAATAATTTTTTCTTTCTAATGAATATTTATAGTCAAATTTTCTCTTGTATAGCCCTATATTGAAAATGAGTTAGTTATTAAACACTGAATTGAAAACTTCTAACTCTTCTTTAAATAAAATAATAAAAAATGTCCTCCTCTAATACAAGTGGAGAAAAGGATAATATTTTATTCCTAAGGTTTGTTTTGGTATAAATAAACTTATACAATAGAATAATTACATGTGTTAGGGTAATTAAAATATCATTTTTACCATTAATCACCATATTTCCTTTTAACCGTGGTAAATAAAAGTCAAAAGTTACTTTTCACCCAAGATTATTTTCATCTTATTGAACAAAATTTTACATATTGATGTCAACATTGCCTCTCATATTTTTGATATTAAATTTACAGAAGTAGTAAAATTACGTTTTTTGCAAATTTTCAAATGTGCCTAGAAGGTTGTTAAAAGACGTTAAAAAGTTAAATAAAATGCTATACATCTAATTTTATTATAAAAAGACTCCAAATAATACATTGAACATATATAGGTATTATATATCTATTGTGGCTTAAATTAAATTTATATAAAATGAAGAATTATTTAAATAAAAAATCGGTTATAAACAACAACGTAATGTTTTTCACTATTCATCAAAAATTGAATGTTTTCTGAAAAATAAAAAAATCCATCGGGAGATAATTTTTTTTACTTTGAATTCAAAAATGATTTCTATTTTACCAAATTAAAATAATAGAATTTTCATTAATTAATTTAAAATTAATTCCCATTGTCAAAACCAAAATGCAGGTTTTTAAAAAATAAAAATTATCCAAAGATTGACACGTGTTTATGAAAAATTTTAATGTGAAATTTTTTATAATGACATAAATTGTATTAAATGAAAAATATATAATCTATTTATACTTAAAAACCATTAAAATTCAATACTTAAAAATATAAAATATTTTTATTTAAAAAGTCATTTTCAATTAAAATTTAATATTTCTTACTATTCATCAAAATATGAAAGTTATCAAAAAAGTTCCAGAAATATATCCAAACTAAATTTCATACTTCGCTATTTTAAATAAGAATTTAATTTCATTATATTGAATATATAAAATTGTTAATTATTGGTTTTAAAAAGGGTTCACCATTAAAAGGCGGTAAAATAACATTTTTTTTGAAAAATACTTCTTTTATCATAAAAAATAATTCTTTCTAATATTGTGTCTATGAAACACAAAATATGTTTTATAAAACTTTAATGAGTATATAAAATTAAAAATTTAGTTAATATTATACATAACCACTTTTTGAATGGCTAGTTGAGTATGTTGTGGTTCACACGAACTCAGTGTTGTGTGTAGCACAAGTTAATGAATTACCTTGACGAGATAATGTATTATGAAATCTTGGGGTGTTAAATTCTCACCTTTTCAATAAATTTAGTCCTCTAAATTTGAAATTGTTCTTCAAAAATAATAGGTTAAAAATAAAAAAATACCTTTGTAGAAAACCCACGTCAGAAATTGGGTTAATAAAATTTTGTCTTTATAAGAGGTAAAGTGAAATGAAATATTCACCAAAAAATTATGGTATCAATTTGAAGAACATTGGTGTCCATTAGGGAAACAAAATTCGAGAAAAAATAAGAAATATTAATATGCAATGATTGAGATCATCAATCGTAAACAAGTGAGAAATTGACAGCCTCAAATCCATCAATCTATAATGATTTTAAATATCATCAGTTCTACAAAAGACAACATATTATGATGACACATTTTTTAAAAATCCATTACATAATGTTTAAGAATTAAAATATATATAGAATAAGTGTAAAAAATATACTAGACAATTATAGTCTCATCATTCAACTAAATCCTACTACAAACTCATCTTTCACTCAAAAAGATAATAGAATTCAAAAATATTCTATTTATCCAAATAGAATAGGGTTCCTAATATAATGAATTTATAATAATTTTTTCACACTATTAAAAAACCTACATTATATCGACCAGGACAACCCGTAGGCTAGTGGTAGATGATGCACCCTTGTCTCCCTTCAGTTGTGGGTGCATGTCTCACTGGCGTGTTGTACGCGATAGGTTGTCGCCCGTCCTCCGGGTTGTCATTTTTATAACAATCCATAAATAAAATTATTGAATGGTTTAACCATAACCATAGTATCCTATTTCAAACATAATCCATTCCAACCTTTAGAATTATCCAAAATACTTCTGTCCAAACACACAGTCCAAAATTTATAAGGATGCTAAACACAGTGAAGATATTTTTTGCCATGCAATAACATGTGAATACCTACATTGTTTATTCTTTTAAAAGAGGGTAACACCCAGAATTACCATAAAACCATATTGATTACATTAATGATCCCTTATTCCTTATAGAATACTAGATATACTCCTTATATCCCAAAATGTATTGAACTCCAAAAATAATGGAAGAAACAAATAATTAATCAGTTTAAAATTAGTCATGAATATCAAACAATATTTAACCAAATCAATCATATCTTATTCAAAAATCAATCCCTAAGTATCATAACCATATTAAGGTTTATCTTTCCTCTAACCATGTACTTTCCAAAATGTATAACTTGCTATTGAGTCACTTTTCTTGGAACCATATAATCTCAAATCCTCATTGAAATAGTACTGTATTACAATCAATATATATTTCCAAAATTCATATAACTAGTACATAGTTGATACAAAACTCGAATGAATTAATTATCTAATTACAACATATAAACACTATCCATTCCTCTTAATCTATGGTAGTATCATAACATTTACTATTTTCTAATAGCATCATTTGGGGCATACTATGATGATTTATACATTGACTCTTGTAGTGTCCCATGTCCTTGCAGATGAAGCATTGTACATTTAAAACCTTTTTATTACCCTTGAATCACATACTTTGTGTCCTTTTTCTCCACACATATAATAAACCCTTGTTCCATTAAAGCATTTACCAAGGTGATGGTTTCCACAGTTATCACATATGGGAAAATCCTTCTTTCCACTCTTCCCTTTATCCTTCTTCTATCTACTATTCTTTTCTTCTCTAACTTCCATACAAAGCCATAGAACTCAAATAATTAATTACTTATCATATTAACATGTGATTTTATTTCTTCATATGATTGGAATACGTGGGAGAATGTTACCCATAAAAATGTTGGATTAATACCATGAATGATATGACCCTTTTTACTCTTTGGATCATGCGTATTTCTTGTGTTCTCATTCCTTATACTAGGAGCCATTTCTAAAAAATTCCATACTGTATGAGTGTTTATTAATCACAATTCATAATTCCAAATATGAAAAATACCTAATTTAAATTGAAAAGATTATGCATGAAATCTATAATCATAAAAAAAAAATTTTCATTAAGGAACTATTTTCTCCTAAATCTACTATAATGTCTTGTATATAAAATGTGAATTATCCTAAGAATATCCCTTGGGAGTATCATAACCAAGAGTGTCTCAAGGACCATTTTCAAGTACCAAGATTCCCTGGGTCAATCCTCAAACTCCTTGTTAGAATTTCCAAACCTAGGTACATCTATGTCAGAGTCACCACTACCAACTCGAATCCCAATAGGGATGTATTGCTTGGAAAATACACAAAATCTCTACATTATCAAAATTATAAGAAGTTATTCTATAACAATACTAAATTCCTATCTTATGGCAATGTTCTAAAATCCGAGTCTCTAAGGTTTTTACAAATATTCCTCTGATACCAACTGTAACACCCCGAACCCCAAATCACGGAACCTGTGCATTATTTTAATACATTGGAATGATTACATGGAATCATGTCCCAAAGGACCGATTAGTTAGGTAGTCTGGAAAATATATTACATATATGAACATTACATAACACATTCAATCATAAAAAAATATAAATAATCCATCGAGAATTCCATTATTCCCCCAGCTTAACCCCACATATCAAACATAATACATATCTTTGTATATTGGGAATACAAAACAAAATAAAGTGGTGATATCAGATTCATAGTAAGGGTAAATAATTTAGTGGAAGTTATAAACTATTAAGTTAAGAAGTGCAATAAAAACAACATCCTTATAAACCTAAACATGAGGATAATATTTAGAGATTAAATCAAACATTGCCGTATAAACATGCACATGTATATTATAATATATTAATAATCGCATGTAATAATTAATTTTAGAATGATGGAATGCCTAATGTCGGACATCATCAACACATTGTTACGACTTCATGCCAAGACTACAAATAATTTTTTTGTCAATGCCTTGTGCCAAGACACTAGTTTGTCTCATGAGACCTACTAATGCATCAAGGATCTATAGAGGGCCCCACCAGTCACTTACTAAGTCCATTGTATTCCTCATATGAAAATCTTGAAACATAACACAAAAATTCATATTAAAACTATCATAAGAAATGTTAATACATGAACCATAAACCATGAAGGGTATAAAAATAACACATCCATAGTAAAACATATCCAAAAAACATTCAATATAATATGTTTGATTTTATTATAGTAAATCTAAGTCAATCAAGAATATTATCTAGTACAGGATGTTGACATAGTTGAAAATGATTAGTATTACACTTTTAGAGAAATATCCATTTTTCATGAAATCATTTAAAAGTAAAAAAATAAATAAAGTAAGAATTTTAAAATAATTTTTTGGATCAATGTATCCCATACCACTTTGAAACATTTTAAACTAATTGACATTTTAAAATAATCATGTCTATATAAAAAATCCTTTATATCAGTTTTAAAACATGGACATTAATTAAAAAAGATTTGAAAAATAATTCATAAAAAAATTAATATGATGATCTTGATAAAATGTCCTTTACAAAAAACATTAAAAAATTAATTTTGATTTTTGATTTATGAAATATGGACATGGATGATAAAAATGACCAAGTAAATACTTACACATAATCAATCTCAGATAATAATGAGATTGGTGAATTAACCCTTACCTGGTTCATTCCTATGTTCAAGGGAACGTTTAATATCATGTATAATTACCATAGTATGTTCCGAATTATACCAAAAAAATATTCAAATTTAATATATCATACATGATTCATTTATGACTTTATACTACCCATTTAATAGTGGTTTCCCTGTTAAATTAACATTACAGGTAATAATCACTTTCTTTATCGTACATGTTTTAACTTGTTATTCATGATCATATCATTTAGATCATGATTAAAATACTTACAGAATATAAAAACTGATATATATATAATATATATTAGGAATATAAATATGTAAAATATATTGATATATGAAATGGAAAACACCGTTTATGGAGACGGTAGGCTGTGTGTACGCATAAATGCTGTTTTGGTTTTAATATCGTTTTGAACAGAAGTAAGTGAATAAGATATATGTATGTACATATATATATATATATCCACAAGAATTATTATGTCATATATTACATACTTATTAATAATATATATTTGTATAATCATCGTTGAATGGTGAACCAGTAAATGAATTTAATCGCGTCCTGGAGAGTGTAAGCCGTATGTACACACAACCAAAGATATGATTTACTTAATGATTAAAAGGTGTGGAATTGGATGGTATATTAATAATAAAGAGAAATTATAATTTTATTTTCATTATTTATATACATTCCACTCATAATTATATCCATCCAAATAACATAGTGTGGAATAATAAATGACACCACAATGTGGAGAAGGTAAGCCGTATGAACACATGCATGGTGGCATTATCAATGATAGGATGTATTGAATAATGAGTATGGTTTTTCAATATTTATAATAAAAAATATAATTTTCAAGGTAATATAGTTATTATTTTGGTATGGAAATAACAAATAAGGGAAATGTGGATGAATAAAAGAACATTGAAAGAGGTGATAAAATAATTATCCCTTCTTTGGGTGTTTCCTTTTTATTTGAACAAAAGGGATCCATAGGTTTTCTTTATTCTCAAGAAAAGGAATCTAGGATTATGTGAGGTATGTTGGGAAGAGATTTGGGAAGGGGTTGGTGGAGCCAAATGTCTTTGGAGTTGTGATTTTGAGAGAATGGGAAGTACGCTTTTATAGGAGAGGTGAGTTCCAGTTTAGGAAATGTTTGAAATATTGTTTTATTATAAAATAGGTTTCGATTTATAATAGATTAAAATTGATTTATTTATAAGATAATGTGGGGATGGGGGTAAATAACCTCAACCAGTTCTTTTAGACATGTTTAGTTCACCATATTAACCCTATCATTTAGATTTAACTCTTAGTTAAATAATTTAACTTTTACCATGTCCTCTTGTATTTTTGTAATAAAGGGTTAATAAACTTACAATAAAAATAAAAGAGAACCCAAAGTGGTTTATTATTGATATATACAACCATATCTAAGTCATTTGGCCAATCCTTAAATTTTTTGAAAAATTATATCACTAAATAATATAGTATATTTTTAAAAAACTCATTTATGTCAATTTTAACACTATTTGGTATTTTGTTTTTGTTAAAGTCGTAAAAAATTTATCACTTAAAAAAAAATTATTTAATCAACCCTCACATGTCATATTAACCTATAAAATTCGTTTATTAAATCAAAATACCCAATTTACATATTTATATATATTTATAATATTAATTATTTTATTCCTTTATTGATTATGTAATTACTGCCTCATCATTGTGTCATAAATAAATTTAATTATATAATCTATAAAAATTATAAATAAAATAAAATTAGGTAGGAAATATTTTAAGCTTTCTATAAATATATATTTTCTTATTTATCATTTGTATAACCGTATATTAAAAAATGTTTTATTTATTAAACTATGAATTTAACACCTTTAACTCTACTTTAAATAAAAAATAAATGTCCTAATATAATCCAAGGGGACCAAAAGGATCATAGTTTTATCCTAATGTTTGATTTGGTAGAAATAAACTTGTCCAATAGAATTTGGACATGAGTTAGGGTAATTATAATTAAATTTTTACCTTTAATTACTCTATTTACTAATAACTGTGCAAAATATAAGTCAAATGTTACTATTCACCAATTATTATTTTCTTCTTCTCCTACTACATTATACATCATGATGTCAACTGTTTCTCATAGATATTTGAAATTGAATCCACAAAAGTGGTAAAATTACATTTTCTGAAAATTTGCAAATGTGCCTAGAAGGTGGGTAAAAGACGTTAAAAAGATCAATAAAATTTTATACATATAATTTTATTATAATATGATTTAAAAGAATTACATTAAACATATATAGGTATTATATATCTATTTCCGATGAAAATATATTTAAATAAAATAAATAATTATTTAAATAAAAACTCACTTTCAAACAATAATGTAGTGTTTTTCACTCTTCATCAAAAATTGAATGCTTTACAAAAGATACCAAAAATCTACCATATGATAATTTTGATATTAAGAATTAAAAAATAAATTATATATTACCAAATTCACAACATAGAATTATTATTAATTAAATTAAAATTAATTCCTATTGCCAAAACCAAAAAGCGGGTTTTTTGAAAAGTAAAAACAATCAAAAGATTGACATGTATTTATGCAAAATTTAAATTTGAAATTATTTATAAGGATCTAAACTGTCTTAAATGATAAAAGTATAATCTAATTATACTTACATACCCCTCATGTTCATAATTTTACTCTATAAATTATTTTGATTAAAAATGTTGTTTTCAATTAAAATTTAGCATTTTTCACTATTCATCAAAATATGAAAGTTATCAAAAAATTTCCAAAAATTTATCCAAACTAAATTTTGATGTCACAAATTTAAAGATTAATTAAATTTAATTAAATTGAATTTTTAAAAGTGTAAAATATTTGTTTTAAAAAGGGATCCCCATTAAAAGATGGTAAAATTGCATTTCTCTAAAAATACTTCTTTTATTTGAAAAAAATGAATATGTTTTTATATAATGTATAAAAACACTGAATATGTATGTAATTATTATATATAGTATATAAATTTCAAAATTCAAATAATACTATTCATAACGGCCACTTTAATAGCCAGTTTGGTAAGTAGTGGTGCGCTCGAACTCGGTGTTGCGTGCAGTGCAAGTTATTGAATTACTTTGAAGAGATAACGTACTATGAAATCATGGTGTGTTATATAAAATAAATCATATGCTGCATGAAAAACCAATCTCTCCCATACACACAAAAATCACAGAGACAGTTATAACAAATCAAACATGGGAAAGCCCTTATCATAGTATTCTAGCATATTGAACAACCCATGTAGTGTTTACATTATTACCTGGTTTTCAAGAAGAAACTAATGTTGGTAATTGTTTAATTAAACAACTAATTTATAACAAATAATAAGGAAAACAAAGTAATAACTGTATTTATCCTACGAAAAAGTCAAAATGGCGATTATCCCAGGGAAAGACACCCTCAGGGTGGCCCTTAGTCCAAAAAATAGGCCATGTATGTTTCAATTCATATACTTAATCACCTAAACATCATTAGGAATTAACATGGGTCAAAGTCTTAACTGTAATACACCTCAATCATGGGAACATGGAATAATGACAAATATAAACAACATGACATTAATCAATTAGCATGAGACCACCCACCTCATTATAGTACAACTCTTTTCGTTGAGCCTCGAATTCCACTTCCAACTAGAATGGTATAGATCTATGAAACAAGTATAAAAATTCAAAATTAAATAAATTTTTCAAGGAAAGGTATTACAAATAAAAACTCAACTATATTCGAGATCTTATTGATATTTTTCAAATCAAACTGACGTTGATCGAATAAGAGTCCATACCAATATTTGGGAGAAGGATGGATTTCAGGATGTGATTATTATTCAACCCAACAAGCCCTCTATCCATTCTACTGAAAAGAGGCGCTTCTTCCCATTTTAAGTGAGAAAAAACATAGAAATTTTATGTAATACCATATACATGGAATATTCTTCATTTAACTATTCATTTGGCGGCCGTTTTCCACTTACATTGTTCCTACGACCTGGGGACATGGCTACATGGCGTGTACTAAGTAGTACATGATGTGTAGTTGGGTTATCCTCATTTTCTAGCCGACATTACAACACACCATGTAATCCTATAATACACATACAAAATATAATGCATGTACATTGAATTATTGGGTGTGTAACCCTGAATCATCCCATGTTATAGTATGATTCCAATACTTGTCTAGTTTTCCCTTATTTTCTAAAAAAACTCAATGTAAAAGTATAAAAGATAATTGTTCTTCAATATAAGAACCTGGTTCTTACAATTTTCGCTATATGAAATGATAAATGTTGAAATGAGTGATTAGGAGAATTATCTCCCATATATTAGTCAAAATGATAATGTAGGATCTCGTTCATAAATCTCATCGTATATGGTATCTTGTGAAAATAGATAATCATGCTTGATCTTGGGTCATATTAGTTTGAGGGTTCGTTTTTTGGGATCATTGTTATTCTTAGGATTCTCCTTTAAGAAATTCTTCAGGTACATGAGTTGTGTATTCATTGAAATGTGCATTCTGTAAATCGAGGATGATTTATGTCGCTTATATGATCCAACATGAAAATGGATAGGGAACAATAGAGGGATTCATTTCTTTACTCGGGTATTCCATCATGAATTTTTTTTATTCAAGTATATGTTGATCTTGAAGAGTCATCACAATAAATACTCTAGTCAAGGTTCTATTTTCATATTGATTTATCTCAATCATGGAATTGAATTAGCTAGTAAATCATGTTGGATTCCTCATAATTAGGCTAACTGATAATCATTTATTCATATTTCAGATATCCAGACCTTTATTGAGGATGTTATCAATATGTTCGTGTGTGATTAGAAATAATCTTCGTCAACTATACATGGAAGTACACTGCCTATTCTTAGTTGGTTTCCCTAGTTTGAGTGATCATTAAATGGTAGTCTATAATGGTTTGGGTGGGTATGGAGGAATTTTTTTGTTAAAATGAGTTGCATGCATGATTTTTATGAGATTACATGGCTAATCATCGTGATTCATATCAGTTTAATAGTCAACTAGATTCATGAAGAGGATAGATAGGAATTCCCCTACTATGGTTGAATATTTGATTATTATTAATACAATAACATTGGTTCATCATGTGGCCTCCTGAGTCATTAAATTCAAGAAACTTGAATGAGGGTATTGTCTTACGGTAGCATGTGCATCAATCATGAATGGTGGAATCAGGGAGTGGATGTGATATATTTTCTTCTATGGTAACCCAAGTAACTACACACCTTGATAATGAGGTATCATGACTAAGTAATTTTTGACTCTTACATCATGGTTTCTTTATAGGGTAGATAAGGTTTTTCATCTTGTCATAGCTTCACTAGTCATGGTAGGTTAAATTCTTTTCTTACAGTGTCCAGTCAGTTTCTCATAACATATGTTTTAATGCTTAGTCTTATTTTTTGTTATCCATTGTTGGAAATATACTTTTACTCCTTCATGTAGTATGTTTGTGAATGAAATTTTTGGTCATGCTTCATTGAAATAAAGTGATATGAACTGTATTAAGATTGAGTTTTAGTAGGTAGGTGGAAATTTCATTGCATGGTTGATATAAAAATGATAATTGAATCAACTATAAGTTGGCTGAACATTGTAGTTCATCAAAAATTAAATTAATGAAAAAATGATTGAAGACAAAATAATCACAAAATCTATTCAATCAAATATTTAGGATTTATTTTTCAATAACTGTATTCTAGGTTATGGAATTTAAAAACTGATATTTTATCTTCAAAAAACATGATTAATCTGTGTTTTCAAAAATAAAATTATTTTTATATAATTATAAAAAAATACATATATATTCCAAATTGATGTTTCGTTATTCAAACATCGTATTTTTAAATCAAATTTTCTATATACATAAAAATATAATATGGGAAAATTAAAAACAATTTTCATAAATAGTTTTTTAGTGTGAATTTCAATATAATTTATTTTATTAAAAACCCAAATATTACTCTCGTTTCTGACTGTTTCCTTAGTAAAATATGATGTAGAAACTAATAATATTGTACCCCAGATCAAGTTCCTGGTTTATTAAATGGGTATATGATACAAGTAATTTCATCTAGAAGGGAAAAATATTATTGTAGTTGTGTTAATATATATATATACTCTCTTGAACATTACCTTAAAATTCAATAATTACTGCATATTTTTTTCAATAGAACATTACTCCATATTGAATATAATTTCATATCAAACATCATATACTTCAATGATTATGGGTAAATGATAATTAATAGTATTGATAACAAATTCTCAAAATGGGTTTAGTATAGTAGATGAACTACTGAATCAATGGGAAAAACAATATTAGAATGATAAATAACTAAACACACATGAAATTTAAATAATTTGACTAGAATTATAAATATTGAATGGTAACAAACTAAAAACTCATTCCATTTAATAACTCAAATTAATATCATCACTTTATATGACATTATCACTTTTGAAATGTAAATATCAAAATGTACATTTTATTTAATAAATAATTGATAATGAAATTAATTAACAGATAATATCACTAAAAAAGTATCATGGATAATAATAAATGTATTCTAAATGATGGATGTGGTTAATTATTGGATCTCATGTCTCTCATGAACATTCAACCTTTACTATCAAAACCATTCCCAATACAGTTTAAAACATAATCTGTAAAAAACCACTCAACTAAGGCTAGGAAACTAATGTGTCTCATGAGAGTTCTAATCCTTCAACGAACGATCAATAGTCAATCATCACAAATGTCATTCATATCTAATGCATTCCTCAAATATCGAAATGCCGATTCAATTAAAAAAAGTTCCTTATTTTGAAAAATATGTGTTGAGTAAAGAATACATATTTCCTAATATTTATCCATGTAATAAAATAAATTTCATTATAGAATAGCATATATAGAAACACTATATAATATAAGAAATAAAAGTATACATGATATATAATATGAATAGTTATGGGAAATTTAATATCAAATGATAAATGGATTGAGAATATTTCAAGGGAAAGTGTATGACTACCAAATTATTTAATAATGTGAGTATCAATAATTTGAGTTGTCAAAAAGATCATAAGCCATCCTGAGAAAGAATAAAGATGGTATCCATAAAACACATCAATATTAGGGAATATTCAAACTAATTATTTTCTTTGATAATATAAGGCCCCAGCCTTAAACCTTGCTTAATCTTGAGTTATTACAAGATTACACATTGAGGATCTTTTCGGGTTTAGAGTTTTAGAGAATTAGATCATAAAACTTGCATTACATTCCACATATAAACAAAGTGGTTACATAAAGATAGTATTCATCATTCCCATCAATGGAAACACATTTAAAATAAAACATGGATTATTTCTTGACACATCCTTGACTCTATCATCTTATCATGTACCTTTCCCTTGACCTGTGAAAAACATTTAAAAAAAACATGGGATGAGCATAAAAACTCAGTATGGGTTATAAAAAAAACATGGAAAGGAAACATGAGTTCATATATACATAAGAATGAAATCATACTTTACCCATAAAACATAGGCACTTTAACATACCTCATAAAATCATGAATAAATCATAGAAATCATAAGACATAAAGGTAACTTGAGGCATTCATAACATTCTTACGTAGGGAGTAACCCTCTTGGTTACGTTTGGAATACCCATCACAGTATATTCCCTAAAATCTCTTCGGAGAAACCTTAATGTTTCACTCCTTCGCGTTACCCAATGCATTGGAGAGCTATAACGGGCTCACCCGCCCTTAGTTTATCACGGAACCACCCGTCTTCATAATAATGCCCAAGAACCATAACATAATCATATCACATAAAACATGCATAAAGGAAACATAAAATTTCCACATTTCAATCACGAGATATCAATACAACACATTGATATAAAAACATTATGAAAACCATTTTCAATACTAAAATAAAAGAAAAGTAAAACATGGTATTTATTTTTCTTTTTAAAATAAGGTATGGCGTGTAGAGGAAGCCGAAACTCAAATAACGGTCACGACGGCAGAGAAGTCGTTGTCGCTGCATACGTACGACAAAAACATTCCCTTTTTTCGTTTAGTAAACGCTTCGTATAAAAAAGATTACTTTTGAATAAACGTAAAAGTCAAATGGGTTTATACACCGTATAAAAGAAAGTTGTGTATAAAATAAAATATGCCTCATTGAAAGGAGATTGAGACGAAGTCCCATACCTCGTATCCGACTTGACCCGACCGTTCTTTAATCTCCTGAATAATAAACTTGAGTTAATCTCTACTTTCTTATGAATATTTTTCAAGTTAATTATTCCTTTTATACCATGTTATGAACATCATGTAATCAGTTAAGTTAATAATGTTCATTTTGTCGGTATTTGGTTCTTAAGTCAAAAATAGATTTCTTACACTTACATGTTGTTAATTTGGTCAAAGGTTCATTATATCCAGAATGGTATTCATGATGTAGATATCATATATGTCATATATATCCAGTACATACATGCATTTATAATATTACATAATCATTTAGAGGTAAGATATGAAATGCACCGTTCATGGAGACGGTAAGCCGTACGTACGCATGAACGCTACTTTCATTTCTATTTCGTATTTATAGATTGGAATCATAATGATATAAAGGTATATTATAATTCCATTATAATATCATATATAATATCATAGTTCCATCCTTTATATGTCCCACATATGGTATTTAACGAATCAAATCACTTTGAGGGGGCGGTAGTCCGCACTTCCTAAAATGAAGATATCGTGTTTACCCATAATAGAAACCATAAAGGTATGACCAAAATGAAAAAAACAGAAGCTTAAGGAAAACATAAACATATTATATATCATATATAAAAATAGTGACATCATAATGGCCACCTTTGAAGGTGTTAAATGAGTATTGAACAATCATCATTTCGGGAGGCATAATTTCGCCATCCACGGAAACCGTATGTTCTTTAACCATTTGATGTAGTTGTGTGAAAGTGTAGCTCAAATAAATCTTATAACAACATCCTAGTATATTGAAGATACTGGTGTTGTTACAAAAGAAGTAAATAAAAAGAGTTTAGGGGGTTGGAGAAGCAAAATAAAACAAATGAACATGAGAGAATGAATTACCTTTAGAAGTGTAAATCCTTTTGATTTGAGCCTAAAGGCTTCCTTTGAAGGGATTCTGCCAAAAGGGAATCCTATAGGATTAGTATAGGGATGTGGAGAGATTAAATGGGCAGGGTTTGGCCGATCCAAAGGCTTGAGTAGTGTGTGAAATGAGGTAGAGGTGGGGGCCTTTTATAAGAGGAGAGGAGGGGCACTTTTGGAAAGTAAAGAAATATTACTTTATTTGAAAATGTGTTTCGGTTTCAAAAGGTCCCACATTGATATAATTCGTGGCTAAGGTGATAAGGCTTCTAAATACACTCATCCAATAAGTTTTGTACATGTGTAGTTCATATATTTTACATTATCTTTCCATTTTATTTAAATCGTCAAATAATGATGTCATCGCTGTATCATTATTATGTCATAAATAATTTAATTTATTTAATGTCTAAAAATCATAAAAAAAACACTATGATGTAGGAAATCTTTTGATCTTTCCAATGACTATTTATAATCAAATATCTGATCTTTATAACCCCATGTAAAAATTGTTTTCGTAAAACGTATTATGTTTGTGTCATTTTTACTTTAACATTTAATAAAAAGTTATTTATGTCATTTCCAAACCAAAGTGTCTCCATGGGGTCCCCAAGTTGACCCATGGCTTTTATTGGTCGGCCATTACACAACCAATAAGGTTGGGACATGTGTCTAGGTCATTTCCTATTATTAAAGCATTATTTATACCTTAAACTACCCTAATTACCACTAATCGCGATTAAGAACTTAATAAGTTACTATTCACCAAAAAATTATTTTAATCTTATTGAACCACATTTTACTTCTTAATGACAACCATGTATGTCGGATTTTCAAAATTCAATACACATTAGTGGTAAACATTCATTTAACTGAAAAATCAGTTTGCTTGATTACCACTTAGTGGTTTCACTATTCATCAAAAATTGAAGTTTTTCAGAAAATTACCAAAAATTCACCCTAAGCTATATTTGATATTCCGAATTCAAAAATGAATTCTATTTTACAAAATTCAAATCATATAAGTCACATTAATTAATTTAATAATTAATTCCCGCTGCCAGAGAAAATAGCGTGTTTTTACAAAACAATAAGTATCAAAAGATTGATACTAGTTTAAGTCCAATTTCAAAGTGAAATTGATTCCAATGACCACCATTGGATTAAATGGTAAAAATATATTCATATTACACATTAATACCAATTCAAAAGATAATATAATCATATAAATAAATTAGATTAAAAAGCAGTTTTGATGTAAAATGCAGTATTTTTCACTATTCATTAAAAAATGAACATTGTCAGAAAAATACCAAAAATTCACAGAAAGTAAATTTTGATGTCCCAATAATAAAGAATAAGTTTATTTTGACAAACATAGTTTATAAAATTGTCAAAATATAGATTCAAAAATGGTTTGCCATCAAAAGGCACTAAAACAATCTTTTAAGAATATTAGTGTATTCCATGCATAAGATTGTATTTATTTTCATTTTAAGCCTATATAACACTATATTAATCATTAATAGACATAGATGAAAATATCTATTATTCATTATTTACTTGGGATGTTACATCCTTCCCCCCTTTAGAAAATTGCGTCCCCGCAATTTATTTACTTATCGAATAAATGGGGGTACTTATCCCTCATTGCATTTTCAGATTCCCATGTTGCCTCTTCAATCATGTGGTTTTTCCACAAAACCTTTACCTGATGAATCACCTTATTCCGTAACACTTGCTCCCTGTGGTCAAGAATCTGGACCAGTTGTTCCTCATAAGATAGGTTCTTTTCCAGCTGAACTACCTCTGGACTCAAAACATGAGATGTATCTGGCATATACTTTCTCAACATCGAAACGTGAAAAACATTGTGTACCTGAGATAAACTCAGAGGTAAAGCCACTCGGTATGCAACTGATCCAACTCTCTCCAGAATTTCGTCTGGTCCAACAAACCTTGGACTCAACTTTCTTTTCTTACCAAATATCATCACGCTTTTCCAAGGAGAAACCTTGAGAAAAACATGATCACCTACCTCGAAAGATAGATCTTTCCTCCAGTTATCCGCATAACTCTTCTGCCTGCTCTGAGCTGTTCTCATGTGTTTCTGAATCAGCTGAACTTTTTCTGCCATCTCTTCTACCAATTCTGGTCCCATCAACTTCCTTTCACCCACTTCATCCCAGAAAGCTGGAGTTCGACACCGCTTCCCATATAATGCATGAAATGGCACCATCTGTATACTGGAATGAAAACTCTTATTATATGAAAACTCAACCAAAGAAAGATGTTGGTCCCAACTTCCCTGATAATCCATAGAACAAGCTCGTAGCATATCCTCCAATGTCTGAATTGTTCGTTCTGACTGCCCATCTGATTGAGGATGAAAAGCTGTACTAAAATTTAATTTAGTACCCAATGACTTCTGAAGGCCTTTCCAAAAGTTAGAAGTAAACCTGGGATCACGATCCGATACAATGGAGAGAGGAACTCCATGTAACATGACTATCTCTTTAAGATACAAACGGGAAAGTTGATCAAGAGAGAAAGTATCTCGTATAGCAAGGAAATGAGCAGATTTGGTCAAGCGATCAACAATAACCCAGATTGCATTATTACCTCGAGATGTCTTCGGTAATCCAACAACAAAGTCCATGGATATATTCTCCCATTTCCACTCTGGCACTGGTAAAGGCTGAAGCATCCCTTTCGGTAACTGCCGCTCTGCTTTAACCTGTTGACATGTCAAACACTTCACAGTAAAATCAGCAATATCTCTTTTCATTCCATCCCACTAGTAATACTCCCGCAGATCTCTATACATCTTAGTACTGCCCGGATGAACTGAAAACGGAGAACTATGAGCTTCACATAACAACTCTCTCTTCAACTGTGAATCACAAGGCACACACAATCTCTCCCCAAATCTCAAAACACAATCATTATCAATGTTGAATTCAGGCAACTTACCTTTCTGAACCAGCTCTACCTTTTTCTGTAACTCACTATCTTGCTTCTGTGCTTGCTTGATTCTATCTGATAGAGAAGATCTCACTGATACCTGAAACAAAACAGAAGGACTTCCTGCACCAACAACTTCTATGCCAAAGTTCATCAAATCCTTAACCAAAGGATCACGTTCCAAACGCAACATTGTTAATGAAGCATTAATTTTTCGACTCAATGCATCAGCCACTTTATTTTCTTTTCCCGGATGGTAATGAATTGTACAATCATAATCCTTGATTAATTCCAATCATCTCCTTTGTCTCATGTTTAACTCTTTCTGAGTGAATATATACTTTAAACTTTCGTGATCGGTATATATTTCACACTTTACTCCATATAAATGATGCCTCCAAATTTTTAAAGAAAAAACAACAGCAGCTAATTCCAAATCATGTGTAGGGTAATTTACCTCATGAGTTTTCAAATGTCGTGAAGCATAAGAAATTACCTGATCATTCTGCATTAGGACGTAAGCAAGTCCTTTCAATGAAGCGTCACTGTATATAACAAACTCACCATTCCTGGAAGGTAGTGCCAAAACTGGAGCATTCACCAATCTTCTTTTCAATTCCTGAAAACAATTATCACATTATTTTGTCCAGATAAACTTAACACCCTTCCGAGTTAGCTTAGTCATTGGACTAGATAACCGTGAAAAATTTCTAACAAACCTTCGGTAATAGCCCGCCAAAACAAGGAAGCTACGAATCTCGGTTACATTTGTGGGTCTTGGCCATTCTTCCACAACTTTTGTTTTTGCAGGATCAACAGTTATTCCATCTTTAGAAACAATGTGGCCAAGGAAAGAAATTTGTTGCAACCAAAACTCACACTTGCTGAATTTCCCATACAGTTTCTTTTCTTTTATGGTTTGCAAGATAACCCTTAAATGTTTTTCATGCTCCTCTTTACTTTTAGAAAACACCAAAATATCATCAATGAAAAGCACCACAAACTTATCCAAGAACTCATGGAAAATTCTATTCATTAAGTCCATGAATACAACAGGTGCATTGGTTAGCCCAAAAGGCATTACTAAAAATTCATAATGGCCATATCTCGTCCGGAATGCGGTCTTCGGAATATCTGCCTCCTTATCCTTCAGCTGATGGTACCCCGATCTCAAGTCAATCTTTGAAAAAAACTGAGCTCCCTGGAGCTGATCAAACAAATCATCGATATGAGGCAAAGGATATTTTTTCTTAATAGTGATATTATTGAAGGCTCTATAATCAATGCAAAGTCTCATAGAACCATCTTTCTTTTTAACAAATAAAACAGGAGCACCCCATGGTGATGTGCTAGGTCTAATGAAACCTTTCTATAATAAATCTTGCAATTTCTCCTTCAACTCTAAAAGTTCAATTTGTGCCATTCGATAAGGGGGTTTTGAAATTGGATTAGCATCAGGAACTAAGTCAACAGTATACTCAACTTCCCGATCTGGTATTATTCCAGGCAACTCATCAGGAAAAACATCAGGATACTCATTTACCACTGGCACATCATTAATCTGAACAGTTCCTTTATTTTCAACGACGTGTGCAAGGTAACATTCATTTCCATCTTTTACAAGTTTCTCGGCCTCTTGATATGTTATCAAAAGTAAAGGTTCATTCTTGTAAACAAACTGAAAGTCTTTCTGAAAAGAAACTTCTTTAGCTCTACAGTCAATCTTAGCATGGTAAATAGAGAGCCAATCCATTCCCAGGATAACATCAAACTCTACTAGAGGTAGAACAATAAGGTTTGCAAGTAGGTTCTTTCCACAGATAAGGATAGGAAGATTCTTATAAATTCTTTTTGCCTCAACATTTCCCCCAGGTGTTTTTACCAAAAGTTCAGGAGTCATTTCTTGAGATGGTATTCCCATTTTACTAGAAAAGGTTTTAGAGATGAAAGAATGTGTAGACCCCGAATCAAACAACACACTGGCATAATCTTAAAAAACAAACAAAGTACCTGATACAACTTCATTTGATGGCCCGATATATGCTGAAGTAGTTGCAAAGGATTTCACCACCCCTTTCTGCTTGTAGTCTAACTGCTTCCCATCACTCAATCTCCTTGTCGGACACTCGTTTGCATAGTGACCCATCTCATTGCACTTATAACATTTCACTAACTGTAAATAAAATTTGTTCTTACCTTCACCTTGATCCTTTTCAGTGCAATCACGAGCCTTATGTCCTATCTTACCACATCGGTAGCACTTCCCAGAATTCAGAAGACATTCCCCAACATGCATTTTTCCACATTTATCACAAACTAGAAACTTAGTTCTCTTACCATCAGAATTTTTTGATGAATTCTTACCTTTCTCCTGCCACCTCGGTCTCTTTTCTGCTGGTTGTTATAGAAAACTTGGTCATCGGCAAACTCCATTTCCACCTTCTCAGCACATCGAACAAGATTTTCATAACTTTTAAACTCATGAGAAGCTAATGCCCTTCAATACTTTGGCTTTAATCCTGAGTAAAAACAATTTATTTTACTATCAAGGTCCCGGATAAAATTTGGAGCATACCTTTCCAATCAAGTGAACCTTTCTTCATAGGCAGCCACTGAGTCTTCCTCTTGCCTCAATTCCAAGAATTGCTTTTCCATCCTAAGTCGCACAGCCTTAGGAAAATACTTTTCAAGAAACATACCTTTGAATTCATCCCAGTCAAGAGCATCAATCTCATCGGCGTCCCTGATATTTTTAACCATAGTCCACCACTGATCTGCTTCACCCTCCAAACGGTAAATAGCAAGACTAACCTTTTGATTGTCTGAACACCCCATGACATCAAAAATCTTCTCCAGTGCTTTAATCCACCCTTCAGCCAGCACAGGGTTAGGTGATCCTCTGAATGATGGTGGATGTTGCCTCATGAAATGTTCCACCACTGACATGTTCCTCTGCGGTTGTTCTGGCTGATCTTGTGCATGGATACCACCGCCATTTATCGCTTGAGTCAACTGCGCCATTACTGCAACAAACTGTTCAGTTCCAATTCCGACCATTTCTGGATGCTGATTCGGAAGGTTATTTCCTTCTGTATGCCTTCCTAGCACTGCTTCCCTGTTTCCTCTACGGAAAACCATTCTGAACAAACATTTCTCAGATGAAGCAACATGGTAATCTTTAAATGCTATATCATTTCGAAAAAAAATATTTTTGGATAATCATTCAATAGAAATCTAACTCCTAAAGTTATCTAAACTGACCTTTGATACCAACTATAAGGCCCCAGCCTTAAACCTTGCTTAATCTTGAGTTATTACAAGATTACACATTGAGGATCTTTTCGGGTTTAGAGTTTTAGAGAATTAGATCATAAAACTTTCATTACATTCCACATATAAACAAAGTGGTTACATAAAGATAGTATTAATCATTCCCATCAATGGAAACACATTTAAAATAAAACATGGATTATTTCTTAACACATCCCTGACTCTATCATCTTATCATGTACCTTTCCCATGACATGTGAAAAACATTTCAAAAAAACTTGGGATGAGCATAAAAACTCAGTATGGGTTATAAAAAAAACATGGAAAGGAAACATGAGTTCATATATACATAAGAATGAAATCATACTTTACCCATAAAACATAGGCACTTTAACATACCTCATAAAATCATGAATAAATCATATAAATCATAAGACATAAAGGTAACTTGAGGCATTCATAACATTCTTACGTAGGGAGTAACCCTCTTGGTTACGTTTAGAATACCCATCACAGTATATTCCCTAAAATATCTTCGGAGAAACCTTAACATTTCACTCCTTCGCGTTACCCAATGCATTGGAGAGCTATAACGGGCTCACCCGCCCTTAGTTTATCACGGAACCATCCGTCTTCATAATAATGCCCAAGAACCATAACATAATCATATCACATAAAACATGCATAAAGGAAACATAAAATTTCCACATTCCAATCACGAGATATCAATACAACAAATTGATATAAAAACATTATGAAAACCATTTTCAATACTAAAATAAAAGAAAAGTAAAACATGGTATTTATTTTTCTTTTAAAAAGAAGGTATGTCTTGTAGAGGAAGCCGAAACTCAAATAACGGTCACGACGGCGGAGAAGTCGTTGTCGCCGCATACGTACGACAAAAACATTCCCTTTTGTCGTTTAGTAAATGCTTCGTATAAAAAAGATTCCTTTTGAATAAACATAAAAGTCAAAGGGGTTTATACACCGTATAAAAGAAAGTTGTGTATAAAATAAAATATGCCTCAATGAAAGGAGATTGAGACGAAGTCCCATACCTCGTATCCGACTTGACCCGACCGTTCTTTAATCTCCTGAATAATAAACTTGAGTTAATCTCTACTTTCTTATGAATCTTTTTCAAGTTCATTATTCCTTTTATACCATGTTATGAACATCATGTAATCAGTTAAGTTAATAATGTTCATTTTGTCGGTATTTGGTTCTTAAGTCAAAAATAGACTTCTTACACTTACATGTTGTTAATTTGGTCAAAGGTTCATTATATCCAGAATGGTATTCATGATGTAGATATCATATATGTCATATATATCCAGTACATACATGCATTTATAATATTAAATAATCATTTAGAGGTAAGAAATGAAATGCACCGTTCATGCAGACGGTAAGCTGTACGTACGCATGAACGCTACTTTCATTTCTATTTCGTATTTATAGAATGGAATCATAATGATATAAAGGTATGTTATAATTCCAGTATAATATCATATATAATATCATAGTTCCATCCTTTATATGTCCCACATATGTTATTTAACGAATCAAATCACTTTGAGGGGGCGGTAGTCCGCACTTCCTAAAATGAAGATATCGTGTTTACCCATAATGGAAACCATAAAGGTATGACCAAAATGAAAAAAACAGAAGCTTAAGAAAACATAAACATATTATATATCATATATAAAAATAGTGACATCATAATGGCCACCTTTGAATGTGTTAAATGAGTATTGAACAATCATCGTTTCGGGAGGCATAATTTCACCATCCACGGAAACTGTATGTTCTTTAACCATTTGATGTAGTTGTGTGAGAGTGTAGCTCAAATAAATCTTATAACAACATCCTAGTATATTTAAGATACTGTTGTTGTTACAAAAGAAGTAAATAAAAAGAGTTTAGGGGGTTGGAGAAGCAAAATAAAACAAATGAACATGAGAGAATGAATTACCTTTAAAAGTGTAACTCCTTTTGATTTGAGCCTAAAGGCTTCCTTTGAAAGGATTCTGCCCAAAGGGAATCCTATAGGATTAGGAGAGGGATGTGGAGAGAGTAAATTGGCAGGGGTTGGCCGAGCCAAAGGCTTGAGTAGTGTGTGAAATGAGGTAGAGGTGGGGGCCTTTTATAAGAGGAGAGGAGGGTCACTTTTGGAAAGTAAACAAATATTACTTTATTTGAAAATGTTTTTCGGTTTCAAAAGGTCCCACATTGATATAATTCGTGGATAAGGTGATAAGGCTTCGAAATCCACTCATCCAATAAGTTTTGTACATGTGTAGTTCATATATTTTACATTATCTTTCCATTTTATTTAAATCGTCAAATAATAATGTCATCGCTGCATCATTATTATGTCATAAATAATTTAATTTATTTAATGTATAAAAATCATAAAAAAAACACTATGATGTAGGAAATATTTTTAGCTTTCCAATGACTATTTATAATCAAATATCTGATCTTTATAACCCCATGTAAAAATTGTTTTCGTAAAACGTATTATGTTTGTGTCATTTTTACTTTAACATTTAATAAAAAGTTATTTATGTCATTTCTAAACCAAAGTGTCTCCATGGGGTCCCCAAGTTGACCCATGGCTTGTCTTAGTCGGCCATGACACAACCAATAAGGTTGGGACATGTTTCTAGGTCATTTCCTATTATTAGAGCATTATTTATACCTTAAACTACCCTAATTACCACTAATCGCGATTAAGAACTTAATAAGTTACTATTCACCAAAAAATTATTTTAATCTTATTGAACCACATTTTACTTCTTAATGACAACCATGTATGTCGGATTTTCAAAATACAATAAACATTAGTGGTAAACTTTCATTTAACTTAAAAATCAGTTTTCTTGATTACCACTTAGTGGTTTCACTATTCATCAAAAATTGATGTTTTTCAGAAAATTACCAAAAATTCACCCTAAGATATATTTGATATTCCGAATTAAAAAATGATGTCTATTTTACAAAATTCAAATCATATAAGTCACATTAATTAATTTAATAATTAATTCCCGCAGCCAGAGCAAATAGCGTGTTTTTACAAAACAATAAGTATCAAAAGATTGATACTAGTTTAAGTCCAATTTCAAAGTGAAATTGATTCCAATGACAACCATTGGATAAAATGGTAAAAATATATTAATATTACACATTAATACCAATTCAAAAGATAATCTAATCATATAAATAAATTAGATTAAAAAGCAGTTTTGATGTAAAATGCAGTATTTTTCACTATTCATTAAAAAATGAACATTGTCAGAAAAATACCAAAAATTCACACAAAGTAAATTTTGATGTCCCAATCATAATGAATAAGTTTATTTTGACAAACATAGTTTATAAAATTGTCAAAATATAGATTCAAAAATGGTTTGCCATCAAAAGGCACTAAAACAATCTTTTAAGAATATTAGTGTATTCCATGCATAAGATTGTATTTATTTTCATTTTAAGCATCTATAACACTATATTAATCATTAATAGACATAGATAAAAATATCTATTATTCATTATTTACTTGAGATGTTACATCCTTCCCCCCTTTAGAAAATTGCGTCCCCGCAATTTATTTACTTATCGAATAAATGGGGGTACTTATCCCTCATTGCATTTTCAGATTCCCATGTTGCCTATTCAATCATGTGGTTTTTCCACAAAACCTTTACCTGATGAATCACCTTATTCCGTAATACTTGCTCCCTGTGGTCAAGAATCTGGACCGGTTGTTCCTCATAAGATAGGTTCTCTTCCAGCTGAACTACCTCTGGACTCAAAACATGAGATGGATCTGGCATATACTTTCTCAACATCGAAACGTGAAAAACATTGTGTACCTGAGATAAACTCAGAGGTAAAGCCACTCGGTATGCAACTGATCCAACTCTCTCCAGAATTTCGTATGGTCCAACAAACCTTGGACTCAACTTTCCTTTCTTACCAAATCTCATCACGCTTTTCCAAGGAGAAACCTTGAGAAAAACATGATCACCTACCTCGAAAGATAGATCCTTCCTCCGGTTATCCGTATAACTCTTCTGCCTGCTCTGAGCTGTTCTCATGTGTTTCTGAATCAGCTGAACGTTTTCTGCCATCTCTTCTACCAATTCTGGTCCCATCAACTTCCTTTCACCCACTTCATCCCAGAAAGCTGGAGTTCGACACCGCTTCCCATATAATGCCTGAAATGGCTCCATCTGTATACTGGAATGAAAACTGTTATTATATGAAAACTCAACCAAAGAAAGAAGTTGGTCCCAACTTCCCTGATAATCCATAGAACAAGCTCGTAGCATATCCTCCAATGTCTGAATTGTTCGTTCTGACTGCCCATCTGATTGAGGATGAAAAGCTGTACTAAAATTTAATTCAGTACCCAATGACTTCTGAAGGCCTTTCCAAAAGTTAGAAGTAAACCTGGGATCACGATCCGATACAATGGAGAGAGGAACTCCATGTAACCTGACTATCTATTTAAGATACAAACGGGAATGTTTATCAAGAGAGAAAGTATCTCGTATAGCAAGGAAATGAGCAGATTTGTTCAAGCGATCAACAATAACCCAGATTGCATTATTACCTCGAGATGTCTTCGGTAATCCAACAACAAAGTCCATGGATATATTCTCCCATTTCCACTCTGGCACTGGTAAAGGCTGAATCATCCCTTTCGGTAACTGCCGCTCTGCTTTAACCTGTTGACATGTTAAACACTTCACAGTAAAATCAGCAATATCTCTTTTCATTCCATCCCACCAGTAATACTCCCGCAGATCTCTATACATCTTAGTACTGCCCGGATGAACTGAAAACAGAGAACTATGAGCTTCACATAACAACTCTCTCTTCAACTGTGAATCACAAGGCACACACAATCTCTTCCCAAATCTCAAAACACAATCATTATCAATGTTGAATTCAGGCAACTTACCTTTCGGAACCAGCTCTACCTTTTTCTGCAACTCACTATCTTGCTTCTGTTCTTGCTTGATTCTATCTGATAGAGAAGATATGACTGATACCTGAAACAAAACAGAAGGACTTCCTGCACCAACAACTTCTATGCCAATGTTCATCAAATCCTTAACTAAAGGATCACGTTCCAAATGCAACATTGTTAATGAAGCATTACTTTTTCGACTCAAAGCATCAGCCACTTTATTTGCTTTTCCCGGATGGTAATGAATTGTACAATCATAATCCTTGATTAATTCCAGCCATCTCCGTTGTCTCATGTTTAACTCTTTCTGAGTGAATATATACTTTAAACTTTCGTGATCGGTATATATTTCACACTTTACTCCATATAAATGATGCCTCCAAATTTTTAAAGCAAAAACAACAGTAGCTAATTCCAAATCATGTGTAGGGTAATTTACCTCATGAGTTTTCAAATGTCGTGAAGCATAAGCAATTACCTGATCATTCTGCATTAGGACGCAACCAAGTCCTTTCAATGAAGCATCACTGTATATAACAAACTCACCATTCCTGGAAGGTAGTTCCAAAACTGGAGCATTCACCAATCTTCTTTTCAATTCCTGAAAACAATCATCACATTCTTTTGTCCAGATAAACTTAACACCCTTCCAAGTTAGCTTAGTCATTGGACTAGATAACCGTGAAAAATTTCTAACAAACCTTCGGTAATATCCCGCCAAACCAAGGAAGCTACGAATCTTGGTTACATTTGCGGGTCTTGGCCATTCTTCCACAACTTTTGTTTTTGCAGGATCAACAGTTATTCCATCTTTAGAAACAATGTGACCAAGGAAAGAAATTTGTTGCAACCAAAACTCACACTTGCTGAATTTCCCATACAGTTTCTTTTCTTTTACGGTTTGCAAGATAACCCTTAAATGTTTTTCATGCTCCTCTTTACTTTTAGAAAACACCAAAATATCATCAATGAAAACCACCACAAACTTATCCAAGAACTCATGGAAAATTCTATTCATTAAGTCCATGAATACAGCAGGTGCATTGGTTAGCCCAAAAGGCATTACTACAAATTCATAATGGCCATATCTTGTATGGAATGCGGTCTTCGGAATATCTGCCTCTTTAACCTTCAGCTGATGGTACTCCGATCTCAAGTCAATCTTTGAAAAAAACTGAGCTCCCTGGAGCTGATCAAACAAATCATCGATATGAGGCAAAGGATATTTTTTCTTAATAGTGATATTATTCAAGGCTCTATAATCAATTCAATGTCTCATAGAACCATCTTTATTTTTAACAAATAAAACAGGATCACCCCATGGTGATGTGCTAGGTCTAATGAAACCTTTCTCTAATATATCTTGCAATTTCTCCTTCAACTCTAGAAGTTCAATTTGTGCCATTCGATAAGGGGGTTTTGAAATTGGCTTAGCATCAGGAACTAAGTCAACAGTAAACTCAACTTCCCGATCTGGTATTATTCCAGGCAACTAATCAGGAAAAACATCAGGATACTCATTTACCACTAGCACATCATTAATCTGAACAGTTCCTTTATTTTCAACGACGTGTGCAAGGTAACATTCATTTCCATATTTTACAAGTTTCTCGGCCTCTTGATATGTTATCAAAAGTAAAGGTTCATTCTTGTAAACAAACTGAAAGTCTTTCTGAAAAGAAACTTATTTAGCTCTACAGTCAATCTTAGCATGGTAAATAGAGAGCCAATCCATACCCAGGATAACATCAAACTCTACTAGAGGTAGAACAATAAGGTTTGCAAGTAGGTTCTTTCCACAGATAAGGATAGGAAGATTCTTATAAATTCTTTTTGCCTCAACATTTCCCCCAGGTGTTTTTACCAAAAGTTCAAGAGTCATTTCTTGAGATGGTATTCCCATTTTACTAGAAAAGGTTTCAAAGATGAAAGAATGTGTAGACCCCGAATCAAACAACACACTGGCATAATCTGAAAAAACAAACAAAGTACCTGATACAACTTCATTTGATGGCCCGATATCTGCTGAAGTAGTTGCAAAGGATTTCACCACCCCTTTCTGCTTGTAGTCTAACTGCTTCCCATCACTCAAGCTCCTTGTCGAACACTCGTTTGCATAGTGACCCATCTCATTGCACTTATAACATTTCACTAATTGTAAATAAAATTTGTTCTTACCTTCACCTTGATCCTTTTCAGTGCAATCACGAGCCTTATGTCACATCTTACCACATCGGTAGCACTTACCAAAATTCAGAAGACATTCCCCAACATGCCTTTTACCACATTTATCACAAACTGGAAACTTAGTTCTCTTACCATCAGACTTTTTTGATGAATTCTAACCTTTCTCCGGCCACCTCGGTCTCTTCTTCTGCTGGTTGTTATAGAAAACTTGGTCATCGACAAACTCCATTTCCACCTTCTCAGCACATCGAACAAGATTTTCATAACTTTTAAACTCACGAGAAGCTAATGCCCTTCGATACTTTGGCTTTAATCCTGAGTAAAAATGATTTATTTTACTATCAAGGTCCCGGATAAAATTTGGAGCATACCTTGCCAATCGAGTGAACCTTTCTTCATAGGCAGCCACTGGGTCTTCCTCTTGCCTCAATTCCAAGAATTGCTTTTCCATCCTAAGTCGAACAGCCTTAGGAAAATACTTCTCAAGAAACATACCTTTGAATTCATCCCAGTCAAGAGCATCAATCTCATCGGCGTCCCAGATATTTTTAACCATAGTCCACCACTGATCTGCTTCACCCTCCAAACGGTAAATAGCAAGACTAAACTTTTGATTGTCTGAACACCCCATGACATCAAAAATCTTCTCCAGTGCTTTAATCCACCCTTCAGCTAGCACAGGGTCAGATGATCCTCTGAATGATGGTGGATGTTGCCTCATGAAATGTTCCACCACTGACATGTTCCTCTGCGGTTGTTCTGGCTGATCTCGTGCATGGATACCACCGCCATTTATCGCTTGAGTCAACTGCGCCATTACTGCAACAAACTGTTCAGTTCCAATTCCAACCATTTCTGGATGCTGATTCGGAAGGTTATTTCCTTCTGTATGCCTTCCAAGCACTGCTTCCCTATTTCCTCTGCGGAAAACCATTCTGAACAAACATGTCTTAGATGAAGCAACATGGTAATCTTTAAATGGTATATCATTTCGAAAAAAAATATTTTTGGATAATCATTTAATAGAATTCTAACTCCTAAAGTTATCTAAACCAACCTTTGATACCAACTATAAGGCCCCAGCCTTAAACCTTGCTTAATCTTGAGTTATTACAAGATTACACATTGAGGATCTTTTCGGGTTTAGAGTTTTAGAGAATTAGATCATAAAACTTGCATTACATTCCACATATAAACAAAGTGGTTACATAAAGATAGTATTCCTCATTCCCATCAATGGAAACACATTTAAAATAAAACATGGATTATTTCTTGACACATCCTTGACTCTATCATCTTATCATGTACCTTTCCCTTGACCTGTGAAAAACATTTCAAAAAAACTTGGGATGAGCATAAAAACTCAGTATGGGTTATAAAAAAAACATGGAAAGGAAACATGAGTTCATATATACATAAGAATGAAATAATACTTTACCCATAAAACATAGGCACTTTAACATACCTCATAAAATCATGAATAAATCATAGAAATCATAAGACATAAAGGTAACTTGAGGCATTCATAACATTCTTACGTAGGGAGTAACCCTCTTGGTTACGTTTGGAATACCCATCACAGTATATTCCCTAAAATCACTTCGGAGAAACCTTAACATTTCACTCCTTCGCGTTACCCAATGCATTGGAGAGCTATAACGGGCTCACCCGCCCTTAGTTTATCACGGAACCACCCGTCTTCATAATAATGCCCAAGAACCATAACATAATCATATCACATAAAACATGCATAAAGGAAACATAAAATTTCCACATTTCAATCACGAGATATCAATACAACACATTGATATAAAAACATTATGAAAACCATTTTCAATACTAAAATAAAAGAAAAGTAAAACATGGTATTTATTTTTCTTTTAAAAAGAATGTATGGCTTGTAGAGGAAGCCGAAACTCAAATAACGGTCACGACGGCGGAGAAGTCGTTGTCGCCGCATACATACGACAAAAACATTCCCTTTTGCCGTTTAGTAAACGCTTCATATAAAAAAGATTACTTTTGAATAAACGTAAAAGTCAAAGGGGTTTATACACCGTATAAAAGAAAGTTGTGTATAAAATAAAATATACCTCAATGAAAGGAGATTGAGACGAAGTCCCATACCTCGTATCCGACTTGACCCGCCCGTTCTTTAATCTCCTGAATAATAAACTTGAGTTAATCTCTACTTGCTTATGAATCTTTTTCAAGTTCATTATTCCTTTTATACCATGTTATGAACATCATGTAATCAGTTAAGTTAATAATGTTCATTTTGTCGGTATTTGGTTCTTAAGTCAAAAATAGACTTCTTACACTTACATTTTGTTAATTTGGTCAAAGGTTCATTATATCTAGAATGGTATTCATTATGTAGATATCATATATGTCATATATATCCAGTACATACATGCATTTATAATATTACATAATCATTTAGAGGTAAGAAATGAAATGCACCGTTCATGGAGACGGTAAGCCGTACGTACGCATGAACGCTACTTTCATTTCTATTTCATATTTATAGAATGGAATCATAATGATATAAAGGTATATTATAAATCCAGTATAATATCATATAAAATATCATAGTTCCATCCTTTATATGTCCCACATATGGTATTTAACGAATCAAATCACTTTGAGGGGGCGGTAGTCCGCACTTCCTAAAATGAAGATATCGTGTTTACCCATAATGGAAACCATAAAGGTATGACCAAAATGAAAAAAACAGAAGCTTAAGGAAAACATAAACATATTATATATCATATATAAAAATAGTGACATCATAATGGCCACCTTTGAAGGTGTTAAATGAGTATTGAACAATCATCGTTTCGGGAGGCATAATTTCGCCATCCACGGAAACCGTATGTTCTTTAACCATTTGATGTAGTTGTGTGAGAGTGTAGCTCAAATAAATCTTATAACAACATCCTAGTATATTTAAGATACTGGTGTTGTTACAAAAGAAGTAAATAAAAAGAGTTTAGGGGGTTGGAGAAGCAAAATAAAACAAATGAACATGAGAGAATGAATTACCTTTAAAAGTGTAACTCCTTTTGATTTTAGCCTAAAGGCTTCCTTTGAAAAGATTCTGCCCAAAGGGAATCCTATAGGATGAGGAGAGGGATGTGGAGAGAGTAAATGGTCAGGGGTTGGCCGAGCCAAAGGCTTGAGTAGTGTGTGAAATGAGGTAGAGGTGGGGGCCTTTTATTAGAGGAGAGGAGGGGCACTTTTGGAAAGTAAAGAAATATTACATTATTTGAAAATGTGTTTCGGTTTCATAAGGTCCCACATTGATATAATTCGTGGATAAGGTGATAAGGCTTCGAAATCCACTCATCCAATAAGTTTTGGACATGTGTAGTTCATAGATTTTACATTATCTTTCCATTTTATTTAAATCGTCAAATAATGATATCATCGCTGCATCATTATTATGTCATAAATAATTTAATTTATTTAATGTCTAAAAATCATAAAAAAAACACTATGATGTAGGAAATATTTTTAGATTTCCAATTACTATTTATAATCAAATATCTGATCTTTATAACCCCATGTAAAAATTGTTTTCGTAAAACGTATTATGTTTGTGTCATTTTTACTTTAACATTTAATAAAAAGTTATTTATGTCATTTCTAAACCAAAGTGTTTCCATGGGGTCCCCAAGTTGACCCATGGCTTGTCTTCGTTGGCCATGACACAACCAATATGGTTGGGACATGTGTCTAGGTCATTTCCTATTATTAAAGCATTATTTATACCTTAAACTACCCTAATTACCACTAATCGCGATTAAGAACTTAATAAGTTACTATTCACCAAAAAATTATTTTAATCTTATTGAACCACATTTTACTTCTTAATGACAACCATGTATGTCGGATTTTCAAAATTCAATACACATTAGTGGTAAACTTTCATTTAACTGAAAAATCAGTTTGCTTGATTACCACTTAGTGGTTTCACTATTCATCAAAAATTGAAGTTTTTCAGAAAATTACCAAAAATTCACCCTAAGCTATATTTGATATTCCGAATTCAAAAATGAAGTCTATTTTAAAAAATTCAAATCATATAAGTCACATTAATTAATTTAATAATTAATTCCCGCAGCCAGAGCAAATAGCGTGTTTTTACAAAACAATAAGTATCAAAAGATTGATACTAGTTTAAGTCCAATTTCAAAGTGAAATTGATTCCAATGACCACCATTGGATTAAATGGTAAAAATATATTCATATTACACATTAATACCAATTCAAAAGATAATCTAATCATATAAATAAATTAGATTAAAAAGCAGTTTTGATGTAAAATGTAGTATTTTTCACTATTCATTAAAAAATGAACATTGTCAGAAAAATACCAAAAATTCACAGAAAGTAAATTTTGATGTCCAAATCAAAAAGAATAAGTTTATTTTGACAAACATAGTTTATAAAATTGTCAAAATATAGATTCAAAAATGGTTTTCCATCAAAAGGCACTAAAACAATCTTTTAAGAATATTAGTGTATTCCATGCATATGATTGTATTTATTTTCATTTTAAGCCTCTATAACACAATATTAATCATTAATAGACATAGATAAAAATATCTATTATTCATTACTTACTTGGGATGTTATAGACAATTTGAAATAATAATATTTTTTAAAAAATTCTTACAGAAAATGACAATTTTATGCTTAAAATCACATTTTGAAACATTTAACATTTTTAAAATACTTTTCTTTTAAAATAAATTTTTAGAAAATAATGCCATCCAGAATTAAAAAAAATTATTTATAAGAAAATATATAATCATTAAAAGGTTTCATTAAATAAATTTTGGTTATGATGGTGGGTAATTTCCATCATATAATAAAATTTAAAAATACCTTTCCTTTTTCCCTTGTAAAAAGGTTAGAAAGGTGCCTTATAACTAAAATTATAAGAAGTTTAATTCTATGAAATTTGTAAAATTTCAATATGGGAAAAAATATATTTGATAAATCATTTATAAGAGGATAAAAAAGTGTTGAGAATATTTTTAAAAAACATGGTTTTGGAGGAAAACATATTTACGACTGAAGAGTGAAATGATGTAATATTTTTTAAAAAACAAATTTTAAACCATTTTAGTACAAATAAATGGGAAATTGGTTCTATTAAATAAATAACATTAATAAATTTATTATAATAAAATTAAATCTTTTTATTCGATAATGGTCTGTCAATTCCCTATAATTGTATTTCATGTATAAATTGTCTCTATTGAAATGAGATTATGAAATAATCATATTCCTGTATAATAAATTTGATTTGAGAATTAAATAATTATAGGATTATGTGAATCAATAAAAAGTCCACATAAAACATTTTTAAGTATATAATTTATATTAAAAAATAATTACACATGTAATATTATAATATAAAGAACATTGAATGTGTAATGTAACCTAATTAAATGAAATTCAGTTAGGATGTTCGTTACAACTTTATATTTCTCATGTCAAATAACCTAATATAAAATAATAAAAATTGAAAAAAATAACATGAATTTGTATGGAATCCTGATTTTTAATGTCAACATGGTAGTATATACAGTATATATTGAAAATTGGTTCATAACATTACATTATTCCTCAATAAAATAAAATTGAGAAGAAATCCCTTAACACATGCTTAAAATTGGATAAAAGTTATTTCACCTCATTTTTGTGGTATTAAGAATATTATTGACTTATAAATGAACCATAATCATATTTTTAATATCATATATAATAATATTAAAACCTTTTATCTCGTTTTTTTAATATTTAATTATCTTGATTATTAGTGTAGCAGATCAAATTTTTTCTTCTTCGTTATTTGTTTTTAATGTTATTGTTTTTGTGAATGTTATATAGTTTCATCACTTCTAGAATAATAATAATGAACTAATTATCATATTTTTATATTAATTTGATATTGGATCCATGGAAATTCATAGAATGAAAATGTGGTTCGATTTTATTGGTTTTCAATCCACACATGGATGATCTACGAGTTTGCAATGGATTTAATCTTATACTAAATGTTGAACAACGTATTGAGGGTGCACGATTTTCCTAGTGTTTTCCAAATTTTTGGGATCAAAATCCATTGGAAGAGTTAAGAAAAAAAGAATTGTTGATTTCTAAAATTATAAATTGATAAATAAGGTAAAGGAATTACATTAATGTATACTGAGTTTTACAATGTTTGATTTTTGCAATGATATAGAGAATCGAAAATGAAGAGATTGTTTGATGGTAATATCCTCAATTACATGAATTCTTGCATAAAAAAATCACAAGAAGTTAACAATAATCTTTACAACTGAGATAATTATCCATGGATATTTACAAATGAAAGAACATCAATATGTTGTTTTGGAGGTTCACTATAAAAGCACTGAATGAATGAGAGAATTGCGAAAATCCAAGCGTATAAATATTTGGATACCCCCACATAATTTGACCTGAAAATAATATAGGAAAAGTCGAAATCAGAATTATTTTAGGTTGGTTGGGAGCTTTTCAAATATGATTTTCTTTTTGAGTTTGGGCATCTTGAAAAGACTAGTTATATATATACTAATCATAATTCTTATGAGTAGTTGGTGCTTTGTGTTTAATGGTTATTCTTGGATGAATTTTTATTCAACGATGAATCATTAAGATTTGTTAATTTATTTTTTTCCATGTTGGTAGTTTGTTTTGTAAATGTGGTTATCTTCATGAAGGATCTTTCTGAACTATAGTATTTAACATGTCATTTTTGTGAACCATTTTTTCATGTGAATCAACTCAGGGCTTTGATGAAAGAAGAGTCTAATGCTATCCAAATACAATGTATCAAATTCACATCTGCTTAAGTGACCTTCAGGTCATTAAATTGAGTATTAATTTTCCCAAATAAGTGATATAGGGGGTGCCAATGGTTGTGTTCCTAGGGACGCTTTGCGCTGTCCGTAAAATATTGTATTGGAAATTTTCTTTGAACCTATTGACAATGTATAAAATTCTTTTTTCCCCAAATAGTAAAGGTTAGTGGATTTAGGTATGAACAAATATCCATGTATGGTCTATTAACTAACCCTTAGTGTTAAACATAGTAAAACTATAGTGTTTTCTAACTACATGAAAATGTTAAAATAACTAGACATTACAATCTAATCGGTTTAACAAGTTTCTACCAACATGGGGAGAAATTGAAACATAATAGAATAAAATGTTTTCACATTGATCTACACATCCCATACAAGGGTGTTCTGGGATCCAATATTTTTTGTAAAACCAATCATTAATGATTGTTATGGAAAATAAACTATGTCACAATCATGGAGATGGTAGGCCTTACATACACAAGGGTAACATTTCTATATTTCAATGATTTTTATAAAAATTTGGTGTATAATATTCTATAATTAAATAACTATCATAATATTATAAATACAATATTGTTTAATTAAATTAACTTATATATATATCATCCATGTGGTGTGGTAATGATTATGGAGTCATGTCCTTTCTTGAATGTGGTAGTCCACACGTACATGAATGATTTTATCATTATTCATTTATGGAAATGGTAAGAAAATATTTATATATATTATATTTATATAATGATAAATATTTTTTTAATATAATATTTAATCAATTACATTACCCTATCACCTTTCTAAAAAAACTACACAGAAGGACAAATCACATCACTGCTTGAGGCAGTAGTCCGCAGTACACACGAGCAAGGTTATTGTATCTCCAAAAAATGGTATGTAAATATAAATTTTGATATAATAATTAAATAGGTATATTTATGATATTAATATAATATGTATACTTTATATCGATCATCATACCCTCCCTTGATATGTGTAAATAGAAAAATGAATGACCTTAGTTCACTACACGATTGTCTACCAAACACACAAATTATTATTTCCTAACAAATTTAATGGAAGTGGAGGAATTTTTTGGTCATAATAGTAAAATAAAAATATATTTTCATATGTAAGATAATAATTTTATTTCATAATATTGTTTTAATAAGTATTTTTGGTGGGGGAGGCATGTAAAAAACAAAGACCTTCATTGTAATAGATTAACCCTTCTTCGGGTACCCAAAAAATGTTTTCACTAAAGCATTCCTTGAATGGATTTTTTCCAATATCTGGATAATAATATTTTAGTAGGTATATTTTTTATTTTTTTCATTATTTATTGTCTGAAAAGAAATGTTTTTTTGTTTGAAGATGAGCGAATAGGGGGTGGATATTTATATGTGAGGTGAGTGTCACACTTGTATTTTTTTAAATAATTTAATCATATATAAGTTTTATCATCACAAAACCCCCATAATAGATTACTCATGAGGAAATAATATTTTATGAAGATATATGGACATAAAATGGGTGTTTTTAAAAAGGATTATTTCATTTTTATCCTTACCCTCTTACATTAACCCCTAAAAATCCTTTTTTACCTTAACTACGATAATTATTTATTTCTATTTTCACTATTATTTTTTTTTAAAATTATTTTGAACATATTTGAAAACATAAATTATTCTAATTCATGATATGGAATATATTTTTAAAATTAAATTAAAATAAGTTGAAAATTAAAATTAAAATTAATCTGGTATGTGCGACGAGGAAGTGAGATTTCAAAGAAAAAATGATAAAATGTATATATTATTTTTATATCCCGAAGCATTATTAAAATCATTACAATGATATAAATTGGGCTAAAATAAATATATTTAAATAATGTTTATTTTTAAAAAATATTTAAAATATAATTTAGACTTATAAATAATTTAATTGAAAATAACATTTTAAATTAAAATTGTATTTTCTTAACTATTAATTAATAAATGAAACTTCCTAGAAAAATCTGAAACAAATCATCCAAATATAAATTTTACATTATTATTTTATATATGAAGTATATTTTTAAAATAATGTTTCAAAATATTTTTAAAATATTTTAAATTATGTGCGAACATCGCCACTATTACTTATTTAGGAAAAAATCAGTTTTCCATTAAACATTATTTTCTTTAAATGGTTATAATTTTACATATAATAAATATATAACCATTTATTTTATTATTTATAATAAAAAATTCATAATTTTATTAATTTATTTGTTATTGTTGTTCCATCCATTCAAATGGGTAGCTGATAAATATCATGTTTAATAAAAATAATAGTATATTTTTGTTCCTTAAAACATTCTCTTGTGTGTAAGGAAAGCTATAGAAGATAAATATTATCATGTGCATCATATTCAAAAATAAATTTTATGTTTAATTCATGAAAAAACAAGTCATTTCATGAAACTCAATATGAAATAGGGGTTGTGTGTAATACAAGCTATTATGTATATTGAATTGATTTAAAAATATTTATTATGTTAAGTCTCAATGTGATATATTTTTTTTAATATTGGTGTTGAGTATCATAAAAATAATTAAATACAAAATTATATTTTTTGTAATTTTATAATTTCATGTTATTACATTATCCCCTCTTTTAAATTGTATACTCATAATTTAATCATGTTCTTGGAACTCAACGGTTTGATATAAAAAAACCACAGTCATTGAAATACCACATCATGATGTGGGTTTATAAAACATATTCTTATTATGATATAGGGAAATAAAAAGATCCAATGGAATAGTACATCAACGGGTTTCTATGTATGAGAAAATTGGTGTAATGTGAAGATATGGACATGGAACAAATGTGTAAATATTTTTAAGGATTTATTAGGTCCATTAATCAAAATAAATTGAGTGATAAATGGAAATATAATAGACATTAACTATAAATCTACTATGACTAAAAATATTAATGAATTTTATCAGATATAAAATTATGAGGATAACATTTTTGTTTCAAGATCATTTTCCTAAATTTGATGCTTTTGTTTATTGTCAATGATTATATGAAATTTTTTTTACATGATATGATTATATTTCATTATAAAAATTAAGTATTTTTGTTTTTATATGATCAATTTCGAATAAAAATTTTACTCTTGGAAATAAATATCTGAAAATAATTTTTTACAACCAATGCACTGATACTCACATATAAAGGATTATATGATCCATAAAAGAGTAAAAAGGATTTTTGTATAACTCTAAATTTTTTCAAAGTCCAATATAGTTAGCATAGGTTCTCTAATATGACAAATAAATCTATAAAACAAAAAATTGTCATCATTCGTTCCTCATTAAAATTTACATGTCAATTTATTTATTTAATGACATGAATAAGCAAGTAATAATGTAGTTATTTGGTATGTGATAAACACTTATCACCTTTTAGGTGTGGGTTCAACCCCTACCGCTTTTTCAGATGTGATGATTTTTCACCAAGTATACTGGTATACATTTTTCTAAAATCACATTATTTTAATTATTATAACATTTCAAAAAAATATTATTGAAGGCCATGAAATAAAATTAGTCATTAAATAAACATACTAAATATGATTAAAATTTAAATTTTATTACAAATTTTCTTCATATTATTAGACAATTATCATTATATTTGTAATGACCATGTTAACCATAAGGGTTATAAGTAACATTAATCATATTTCTATAAAATGGATTTTTATTATTACTCAAATTTATTGTCTACTAAAACATGTACATACCATAAATTTTCCACAAAATATACTTAATCATGGAAGACTAAAATCACATGAAACCTAAATGGGGGTTTTAATACATTGAATGTAGGATAATAGTTAAAAACAAAAATCATAGTTGTATCCATAACTATTATTTTAATAAATACATATATGTTTCTATGATTATACTAAATTCACCGATGTTTCCTAATTCTTATGACCAATATACCATTAATAAAACACTTCTACAATTTAATTTTTCTAATAAAAAAAATAAATACATCATTCATTTTATTTCATTATAGTCTCTTCCAGTTCTAGTGTTTAACCATTATTAGTGGTCATAGACTCATATAATTCTCAAGTTATCTACCTTTAGGAAAAATACTATAAATTGATTCCAAATATGATATTTATTTCCATCCATCATGCTGTTCATTTTAAATCTACAATTCATTGCATTATGACAATATTTGTCCCCCCATAAATAATTTTCCCATTCCACTGAGACACTTTCTTATCAATCTAGAAACCTCAATTTTAACCATTTTCATTCATTATCATCATCTATTCAAATCCTTCATAATAGTTTCTAAATAAAAATTTTATCATCTCATGTATATCCCCCGAGAGTTTCAAATAATTTTTGCGATCAGGATTGATATTGTCTGCTAGGTAATGCTCAAGTCATGACTGATGCATCTTGATTAGAGTTATTACCCCCGGGTAACTCATTCTAGAACTATAACCACTTGCCCCATCAATCGTGGAAATTATTTCTAGGAAAACCACATAATATTATACATTCCAAAACATTGCGATATTCCTATACTTGTCTTCAATGTTTATCATATGTTTATGTTCCTGAATTAATTTTTTCCTAAATCTAGTTCCAACTGATTCTAATGAACCTTTTATGAAACAAACTATAGATAATCCTATCATAATATCCTAGATTTAGTGCATTATTTTTTTACATTGGAATAAGATAAAATGAATTCCACCCCAATTGATAGAATATTTTAGTTGTCTTACTAAACTAGAGACATAATTCATTCAGTTTTATATTTTAATAGACAAATTACAGTGTAATTGTTTTATAAAAACTATATTTCATCTATAATATCCTTATATTTCAATCATAGTACACTTCATGGATTCATGAAAAATTAATCAAAATAATGCTGAGATATAATTATCAGAATAGGTTATGTACAACATAAGAAATCATAAATCAATTAGAATAATTGACATGAAATCGAAAATAAATGAACACACATTCCATTTAAAAAATATTACTATCATACTTCATATTTTAAGGAAAAAATTGAAAACACATACCATTTAATAAATAACATGAATATCATAAATTTATAAGGAATAATTAATATGGAAAGGTAAGTAATTGAAACCACATTCAATTTATGAAATAAATTAGAATTAAATACATCCAGAGATAATATCATTACAAAAGTATCATGTATAATGACAACTAAACACTGAATTAATGCAATCACAAATTTTTGGATGTCATGTTTCCCTAAATCACGATACAATTAACATCATTACGTTTAATATGTTATTTTAAAACATAATGGATTGAACCATACTTATCTAAATCTAGAAAATTTATTTTTCCAAGAGAATATCGATACATTGATGAAATATTTATAACCAAAAACCACCCATTTAATTCATGTACAAAGAATTCCTTAGATATCAACTAATTAATTTAATTCTTCAATAGTGACATTATTCATAAAATATTAGTATTTTTTAAATAATGCGGTTTTATAAATATTTCCCTAGGAAATAAAATAACATTCAATGTAGAATACCATACAAAACCTTTATATATATTATCAGAAATATATATATAATACATATAATAAATATTTTTAGGTGAAATATAATGGTTATAGATCATTAGAATGTGAATTTTTCAAGGTAATTTATATGACACCAAAATGAATTAAAAAAGTGAATTTCAATATATTCCTTTGTTAAAATAATCATAATTCATTGTAATGAAGAAAAAGGTTGGTTTTAAAATAACATATTCAAAGTGTATTATATGATAAATTAATGTGTTTTTTATATTTCTGATTATAAATAATTAAATTTTAAAAAAATCTTGAGGAAAATTCACAATTAATATTGAAAAGCACCTTTCAAAACATATATCATTTCGAAAATAAATTTTCATTATATTCTTTTACTTAAATTAAGAATTTTTATAATTTTAGAAATAAATATTATTTAAAAACAACATATTAAACATTCAATTTATTATTTAAATAAATTTTGATCATGACGAAATGAAATTTCATATATGTCGTAAAGGATATAAGGACCATTCTTTTTCCACATTAACATTGTTAGAAAATGTCATTGATTCAAAAAATGAAAAGAATAATCCTCATAAAAAATGTTAAAAATTTAAAAATGTGTGAAAATGTATTGAAAATAACAACATGAAGTTATTAAAAATAGATTTTTTTTAGAAAACATGGATTTGAAAGAAAATAGATTTTTAGCCGAAGAGATAAATGTTGTATGATATTTTAAACCCAAATTATCAAACATTTTATGTACCAAATAGTTGAATTTTTTATTATTACTAAAAAATATCATGAATACATGTATATTAATATAAATAAATGTGTTTAATATATAGTGATAAAATAATTTCATTCAATTTAAAATCAAGTATAATTAATCCAAATTGAAATGAGATTGAGATATAAATACATAAGAAGACTTTACTATTGAATTGATAATCAATCAAAAAAATAATGATTTCTATGATCTAAAATCCACCAAAAAAGTGGATAAATATAATAGATAGTAAAAATTCATTACACAAATAATATTTTAATATCAAAGACAACAAAGGAGTATTATAATCCAATGTAATGTAATTGAGTTATGAAAGTCATTACCACTTAGTAATTCTCATGAAAAATTATAATAAACAGATTAATTATAATTAAAAATAAAATAAAATATATTTATATGGAATCATGTATTATATGTCAAAGGGTTAGTACATAAAAATTATAAATAAATTATTTTCGAAACACTACAATATGCCTCATGATATGAAATTGAGATGACATCCACCACCTCGCACTTCTTATTTGGATAAATTTCCATTACCATTTTTATAGTAGTTTCTAAAATCATATAAATTTATAAAATAACAATAATCATATTTATAGTATCATATACTATCATGTTATAACATTTTACCACCCATTTGATAATAATATTTTATTGTCTTCATTAGTTTGGTTGTTATTAATCTTGTTTTCTCATTTGTGATTTATTATGGATTTTCTTATTTTTGAGGATGTTATATTGTTTCATGAGTATAAAAATAATAAAAATTAAATAACAATAATATTTTTACTCAAATTTTATTTTTAAAACCTACCATGAAATATGGTTTTGAATAATGAAATATGATTCAATCATAGAGATAGTAGGTTGTATGTACAAATGAGTAATGATTCCATTTTTCAACGATCATTATAAAAATGAGGTAAGTAATATTTTAACATTAATGAATGATAAAAATATAATAATTACCATATATTGTGTTTATTATACATATATATATTATACATGTGGTTTTTTAGGAAAATAGACTCACAACGTTTCTTGAAGGTGGTAGTCCACATGTATACACACAATGTTATCATATATCATTTAAGGATATGTTTGAAGGAATGTGATATATATTATCTTTGAATAATTATTAATATTTCTTGAATATATAAATTAATTCATTTATATCACATATAATAATTAACCATACCCTTATAATCTTCCAATTAAATCATTTTTAAAATACGAATCACATCGCTTCGTGAGGAGATAGTCTATCATACACAGAAGTGATGTTATCATATATCCTATAGAATGAACGAAAAAAAGTATATATGATATATTTAATGAAAATTTGTAATTATGCTATATATATAATACATATAATTTATATCCATTGTCATTACAATTCTTGATAGGTTTTAATGGAAATATGAAAGAACATCGGTTCACAAGGCGGTACCCCACCATACATGCAAATGATAACTTTGAAACAAGTTTGATAGAAGTGGATGTGGGAGTAGGTCATGAAATTAAAATAAAAAAAATCATAATATGAAATATACCTATGTAAATATATCATTATTTTATATTAAGAAATGAAGGTGGTTATGGAATATATAAATAAAGATGCTCATTGAAGAACATTACATCTTTGTGGGTTGTTATTTTTAGGTGTGCACTAAATACATCCTAGGATAGATTTACGACAAATATAATGATTATAATATTATATTAGTGTATATTGATGATAATAATTATGATAGTTTTATAGCCAACTATTTTGTAATGTTGTACAAAGAGAGAAATGGGGAAGGTCATTATAAGTTTGTTGAGTGAAACACTTATAATTGTTTGAAATGATTCAATCATACCCATTTTTTTTCATATTCAAAGAATCTAGTATAAATTATTTGTGAAAATAGAAAATATTAGGTATATATATTTCCATAAATGGGTTTTTGATGATTTGGTTGGTCATTTTAAACCTTATCCTTTTAGTTTAACCTATAGTAAATGCATTTATTTTGTAACTATGATAACTAATTATAAAAATTTTCATTATTCATTATGGTATAAAATAAAGATAACATAGTTATAAAATAAAAATTATAATTATTAAATTTTTAGAATATATATTTAATAAGTCAATGAATATATTTTTTAAAACTTAATTTAAAATTAACCAACCAAACGTGACAAGTAAGATGGGTTTCAAAGATAAAATTTTGAAAAAGATGCCATTTTTTATTTTAATAATCAATATGAAAATGATTCTTATGAATTAAATATAATTATTATATATATATATATATTTGAACTAATATTTCTCTAAAACAAATTTAAAATAAAATTAAACCATAAATATATTTTAAATGAATTGGAATATTTAGTTAAAATTTAGTATTTTTCACCATTAATCCAAAAATGAATCTTCTCATAAAACACCAAAAAACAGACACTAAGAAAATTTTGATATAATAATTTCAAAAATAAAGGTTATTTTTCTATTAAATTTAATGAAAAATTTAATATTTAATTTTAAATTATGTGAACGTAGCATAGCCAAATCAATTTTTAGAAAAAATATAATTTCTCACATAACATTTATTATTATTTCTAATGGTTCATATTTTTCTTATATTAAATAGATAATTATTTAACTGACATTATAAATATTTAAACCATATTATTTTCTTTTTTTGGTTATTAATATTATTATATTATATTCCAATGGCAATGAGATTAATATCATAAAAAATAATAGTAGTAGTAATAATTATTGCTCTGTAAAAGTTTGTCATCTATGTAATTGAATCTGGCTAAGAAACCAGTTATTTCGTGCATCATATAATAAAATATGCATTGTGTGTAATGAAAATAATAAATATATTTTCATTTAATGAAATATACAGTTAATTTTTAATGTAATGTAATTATTGTGGACATTGAATTTATCTTAAAATTATTATATCTTAAGGTCTTAGTATATTATATTTTCTTCTATGATTGGTGTTGTGTATCATAAATTCTATCTAATGCAGTGTTCTTATTATTGAATTTGGTATTTCTACACATGATGAAAAATTAATTTCAATTTTACCTATGTTTTAAAATAGATATAGGGGATTTTATTTTGGAATTAAAAAAAAATATTCAATAGAATCATATTACATCACACTGCTATAATTAGTTTATTAAACTCTAAAGCAATATAGTGAATTCAAAAATTTGAAAAAAATACATTCATTGACTTATGAGAACCCAACAATGATGTATGAAATAATGGGTTCATTCCATTTTGGAATTATCAATACTCATTTAAGAATTTAATTGAATAATATATTTCAATTCATTTAAGAGTTTCTAGTTCATTTGTTGAATTGATGGATTTTCATTTAATTTTAGTTTTACAGGGTGCGTTTTCATGTACTGTTTTCCAAAAAGTTCTTTAAACAAGAGTTATATTTTTATCTTTATTTATATAACTCAAATGAATTTATTATAAATCAATTTCCACCTTCTTAAATTGGCTTTAACAATCCGTTCACCTGAATTAATCCATTTTTTTAAATTTGGAACACTTTAAAAAATTTCATGTTACTAATTGTGAAAATCATTTTTCAATTATCTTATTGAATATGTATAAAAATTTTATTTATACACACACACTTAGTTCTTAATGTCACATATATTCACCATGTGTTTTAATTTCTCAATTTAAACTAGTTTCATAATAAATATATGAATTTCATTCATGCTCGCTACCTTAAGTGTTCTTTATCACAAAGGCCGTGTTACATTGAATTATTTTCAAAATTAAGGTATCTTCATATTATATTTTAAATTATATAAATATATTTTCACTCATAATCCAATTATTAATGATAAAAAAATATATGAAAACCTTTGGAAAATTTACTCACCAATCATTTAAATCTCAAAATTTCTAAACCAATAAAATCCTTACATTCGGGAATGTTATTTTTCCTATGTTAGAAAACATGAAGATCATGTTTCTATGCCTATAAACACTATCAAAAAATATTTAAAACTACAAAAATTATGTACATATCCCTAAAATAATTTTCTATGTAGCATTTATTCTATATTTTAAGTGAAAAAAAATTAAGAATACTCAAATAAAAATAGAAAAAAAAATTAAATCTTAATATTCATTTCCCCCTAACCCAAACATATATCAAAATGAATTAAACTCATTAATAGTATGAATTAAACATGGAAAAATTTATTTGAAATTATTTTAATATAGATAATTTTTACATAAAGAGATAACCTTAGTATACATGATTCGATGGTGTGAAGGAGGAGTTAGGAATCATTCATTTGTTTGTTCGAAAATATTTCACCATAATGCTTCACATATTTTCTATTAACTATACTAGGAAACTATAAATATCATCCTATGATATCAACTACACCAAATGTTATGGTATTAGATAATATATATGTTCTTGTCCACATGGATTGATGCTTACTGAGAATTAGCATCGTTCTTAAAGAATAAATAAAAACGTGGTCTATAACTTCAACGATAAATTTATGAATATTATTTTTTAGGATTTTTTTGAATTCCTATTTTACGATATAGATTAATCATAAACATCCCGTTTTAAATCCTTGAATTTAATTACCTTAATCTACCTTTGTTCATAAGATAATCCAAATTTTAGGTTCAAATTATTCATGAATCAGTATACATTTTTTTCAACTCATCATATAATTGAAAATTCATTCCATTTAGAATTTTTTATATTGATATATATAAATGGGGTATTTTAGGATGTTATTTATATCCAAAATTAATCTTATAACCTTTTTTTCAAGTCCTTCCCTGTGAGATGTATCACTTTACCAAGAATCCAATTTATAAATGTTTTGGAAACCTCTACATGCCCATTTTTCTATGTGTGTTAGGTAATTTAGGTCCTATGATGAACTTAATACCTCTTAATTAGAGATTTCATATTATTTTTTTGGAATTTTGATCCATTATCATTGATTATCTCTTAGGGTAATCTAAATATAAAAATAAGGAATGATTTTTTATATTCAATTAAATCCTCAAAATCGAAATTTCTTTTTAAATTTACTTGAATACTCGTAGAACATATTCAATTGATAATAATACACATGAGAAACATAATGATATAGGAAATGGAAAATAAAAAATTTATCCTCATACAAAAAATATCTAATAAAAAATAAATGTTCTATTTGGAATTACATGTATTGTAGAATCTCTAATAATAATAATTTTAATTGGGAATTCTTTAAAAAATAATTTAAATCATTAAAAATTGACGGAAAAAATATTCCAACATCTAAAATATTTCATGTATTTTTTAGATCTATAAAATGGCCTCCATATAATAGTGTATAAAAAATTGTATATAATAATTCAATTACATATGTATAGTTACATATTTTAATTACATGTCTATTGAAAATCATCCATAAATATGGATCCTCCCAAACATAGTAATTCATCTTAGATTTTAATTTATGAGTTCGACGCTTGATACATAAGGGAGGTACATTTTATGTGATAGTAAAACTAACCCTATTAATGTACCATTGTAGTTTGGTAAATTTTTATAATTTCTCACTAGGGATAGAGTCCTCTATGTTTGTCTTAGTGTGTGGTTTAGCATCAGTACTATGTGGAAATATTCACATACAGTTTTCCACCCAATTATCTTTTCCCTTATTTTCCATAATTTCTATGTCAAAATACAATAATAATAACATAAAACACAATATTATTTGTTTTTCATTATCATTATTGATTATAGAACTCAGTACTTCATGATTAGATTAAATATTTATTTTATTTTTTTGTAAAATAAGATCATGATTTCCATAAAGAAAAAGGAAATGAAAAAAACTTTTTGGGCTACTGTGTACTTTATTTTGGTCATTTCAATGTTATGGGAAATTCATTATATCACTTTTATTTTTCCATGATTATTTTGTGATAAAAAATATACTATATACTAATTTTAGGATTCAAAAATTATCTAAATGTATAAGTTAAATTTTGGTAGATAAATTACATGGTTTGGGTTTTGGTATTCATTAAAATTGGGAAAATCTATCCTACATGAATCACCAGATAAACATTTGGTTTCCATTTTTATTATTTTAATTTAGGAATGATAATCTTTTCTAAATATATTAATAAATCACTTTTAAAATATATAATATTCCAAAAATAATTGAATATCTCATACTAGTTTGATAAGGCATATTTAAATAGAATAAATTTTTGACCTATCTACTTGAAACCAATTTTTAGAAATTAAATTCCCACAAATATTTCCAATATCAATGTCAAATTGGAAATTACACAGTTTAATGCATTTTTTTATTAATTATTTTGGTGAAATAAAATTCCATACTCCCATGAAATGATTCAGAATTTTGTTCTTATACTGTGAAACTTTATAAGAATACTTCCAAGATTATCGCGACAAAGGATGAGAAAATTCATACCATAAAATGTTGGAAGGTACATAAGTAATTCAAATGACCAGAGGGAATAGTTTCCCATAATAGAACAATGAAGATAATTTTGAATGTGGCATTATGATGATCTTTTAGTTCTCTTGGAATTTGTAAATACTTTGAACAACGAGAATGGAAATTGTAGTTACCCTTATGTAATATCCTTTGCAATATTCAGTATACAATGGGATAGGGATGTGGGATTTATTTATTACAATATAGAATTTCCATTAGTAAATTAAGTCTCTATATCTATTCTAAATCATTGTGGAAGAAAACTCATTATTTTATTTCAAAAAATTTTTTTTATCAATTTTTATTTGTCGTATTTTTTCATGGTGCATACCCATTGTGTGTCCAGGATTGGTTATATGATTCCATACCGTAAATGTATTTATAATTTCTACTATATCTAATGGGGATAGTTTGGTCCTCCATTGTGGGTGTGTTATTATTTTAGATTCACAATTGGAAAAAAACAATATGCCTAAAGGTGGTTGGATTAACCCCCAGAATATCTCATAATCTCTTGCCTATTTCCCTAATATTTTGTTTAAAATTTTGGAAATGTAGGATCTCCATATTGGGTTATATTTTTTTTATATTTTCACTACCAATTTCATATTTTTTACTAGATATGTGTATTTTAGTTTGATGGACAAATATAAATTCTAGTTCATGTGGTTATATATTGATTTATTCTCACATAGTGTTTTCCACACATGCATGCTTCTCTTGTAAATTAGACTTGTCTATGACATCCTTAAATAAATCATCAAAATAGAAAAAATAAATTTAATTATCACACATTAGTGTTTATAAATTTATTTAATTTAAAAAAATGGGTTTTATAAGAAATCAAGTGCTTCTTGAGTCTCTCATAATCGAATGAATTCATTAAACATTTCAATTTTTCTTAAAAAAATAGTGAAACTCAATGTGGTTAAATTAGAACATATATTTGTAAAAATTGGATTATTTTTTGGAACTATGAATATTAATATTGACTTTATTTCAATAAAATTCATCGAACGAGTTCCCTCATTCACCTTTATTATCATTTTTGTGCTATTTATAAATTTCATCTCAATGATAATTGGGAAATACACAATACATTTTCACTCTTCCATTTTTAGGAAGTAGAAAAACTAGTGTATTAAAATATTTTAACAATACCCAATGGAAACTGAATAACATCAAATGGATGGGTAGTGGTTTGCCTAGAAATTTGGGTGACTAAATAGGTGTAATTTAGCTCACCTATACATTGGTATAACGTCTATACCCGACTCACCCTTGAACCGGTGTTCGGAATGGTTGCCACATGACCTCAAGCGCCTCTCCCCATATGGCAGTGGATTCTGACTTGTAGTGAGGGTCTAAGGATTGTCAGTGGGGTGAATATAAAATCTTATTAGAGTTTCACAATGGTATATCTGAGTAAATATCAAACAATAGCAGAAGCAGTAATACATAAATGACAAAACAACATTAGAAAAATAGTACTCATATTATAAAAGTGTCCAATTCCAAATATGTAGCAGATAAATGAATGACATGTTAGGGATACATAATTTAATTCAATAAACAATACATCATGTTTTACCCATCATTTAGAATACATATAAATGACAACCAAGCCCTGCAGTCTTTCCACTCAGGCATCCCGATCTCTCGGTCAATCCTATGCTCCAATCTCCTACGAATTTGATAACAACACAATCATGAAACAAAATAGAAATGGAGGCCCGATTAGGGTGTGAGATATAAATCTCAGTAGGCCGGGACAACCGGTGACTACCCCAAATCAATACATTCAATAAATAATTTAAAAACTGATAAAGTATTCATAATTAAAGTAAGAAGTACAATATAACTATATACCCAAGTACCTACCTCAACTGTCTTCATGTGTCAGAACCTTCATTATACATTTTTTTATTCATACCCAATAGTCATTACAAATTCATTTTCATTCATCATTTATTCAAACCTCAATAGATTAAAAAATGCTTGTTATCTCGCATAATCACGACATCCACCGTATAAGTCACTCACCACACATGTCTCTAAAAACCATACAAGTAAACAAAGAAATGAAATAATCTAGTCATGTTCATTGGCATGGATAGGGAGTCATAATATATTATTTTTAATATTTCATAAACAATGTCCGAGATTGTAACTCGCTGACCCTAGTTACCGAGAGTCAGTATATTATTACATAACATTTGAATGATCATAGAAGATCAAGTCTCAAAAGACCAATCAGTTTAGTAGCTTTGGAATCACTAGATATATTCATAAGTCATACAATTACATCATAAAATGAAACTACAACAACATCTTGTCTTCATATTCCCTCATAATATCCATGTACATCATCATAAAATACTTCTTCACATCCTAGAAAAAAAACATTGAAAGGGGTGAGCTCAGATGCTCAGTAAGGATAAAAATATAGCAGAAACTTTCATAAATAATAATAAACATTTAAGGAAATGTATAACTAAAACCAAATACTTTTAAACTTGAAATTCAGCATAACATGTAAAAATAAAATGAATTAATTCCATATACTCATTCACATTCATATTCTACTAGTCAAATAATCACATGAAATATCAATAACAACTTTCATAATGATGGAATGCATAATGCTAGACTATCATAACCACATAGTCAAGGCCTTGTGCCAAGACTACAAAAAAGATTTTTTCAAAGCCTTGTCCCAAGACACTAGTTTGTCCTATGAGACCTACCGATGCATCGAGGAGCTATAGCGGGCTCCACCCATCACTTATTAAGTCCAATGCCTTCCTCATATTAACTGGATTAAATATAACATAGTCATTTGTATTAAAACTAGCATACGAAATGTCAATATTTTTTTCATAAACCAAGAATGGTATAAAAATAACAAATCCACAGTCAATCATATCACAAAAACATCAATACAATATGGATGTTTTTTATCATAATAAATCAACTTCAAATAATCTTAAAATTCATCAAAGGATTTTGACATAGTTGTAATCAAAACTATTTGAGAGAAATATATCTTTTCCTGAAATCATTTAAAAGTAACGTAATTATAAAATAAAACATTTACTTTGAACACATTCTTATAAGCTTGTAAAGGAATCTTTGACGATATTATAATGGCATAAAATTGTCGCACCTGCCGTATAAGTTAAAAAACATTCTTACCTTAATTTTTTCGAAAATGTTAAAAAGGACCTTGTTTGGAAAACAACAGAAAGATTCCATTTTAAAATTCTTATAAAAAGTAAAAAATGGGTATAAATGATGTTAACACATAGTCTGTAAAATAGTAAGAGTGATTTGAAATACATTTTTAAGAAACATGGGTGTGGATGATAACGAGTTCCCAGTAGTTAATTACGTATAAACAACCTCAGATAATGATGAGATTGTGAAATAAACCCTCATATTGTAATTTTACTTGGTCGAGGTTAGGTTAACCTCCTGTATAATGGTGAAATAATTTTTACTAAATTATACAAGAATCATATACATTAACATGATATCATATATGATCTTTTAACATTGTTTTGTTAATAATATCTTAGTATTATCGTTGTTTCGGGTGTTAACTTACTCGTTTTATTTTATATGTTTCATTACATAAGCCATATTTATTATGGATAGGTTTTATCTGATTCATATCCAGAATGATATCAAGTCCTTAAATATTATTTTTAATCTGAAAAATAGAATTTATCTTGAATGGATATAATGGGGAATGAATCTCATCGCGTTTGTGGAGAAGGTAGTCCGTATGTATACAGGAGCGACAATATCATTCATTTGATAATAAAATAATACATAATTAGATGGTATATCATATATACAGTACCATTATAATGTTATATTTATTATTTACATCAATTACAGATCATTATCTTACCCATACAAATAATAATGTTTTGAATAACAATGACATCACAACGTGGAGATGGTAAGTCGTACGTACGCACGTATGGTGACATGTCATTCAAAGGATGGATAGAATAATGAATATGGTTGTACCATATTTATAATAACATCACAGTATATAGAAGATACTAGAGTTATTATTATAGAATTGAAATAACAAATAATGAAGAAGTTGAAGAAGAAAGGAACTTGAAAGAGGGTGGTGAAAACATTACCTCATTTTCAGGTTCATCCTTTTGATTTGATCAGAAGGGATCCTTAAGTTGGATTTATGACCAATGAAGGTCCTCTAAGGTAAAGTGATGGTTTTTGCGAGGATATTTGGGTTGGGGTTGGCCAATCCGAAAAGATTTGATGGTTAGAATTAGAGAGAAGGGGGAGTTCCCTTTTATAAGAGGGGTGAGGGGCTCCTTTGGAAAAGCTAGAAATAAAATTTTATAATAAATTCATATTCGGATTATAATGGCACCAAAGTGGATTATTTAATGGTTAAGGCGGGGATGGGACAAAATCCTTTCAAAAAATAGATTTTAGATAGGTTTGGCTCACAATATCATCCTTATCATTTATATTTAACTCTTAGTTATATAGTTTGACATTTACCATGTCTCTTTATTTTTTATATTATATGGTTAATAAAATTACTATATACATCCAAGAAACCCCCAAGTGGTCAATTAATGATACACCTATCATGATACATGTTTTTTTTCCAAACCTTAGATTTTTAAGAATTGAATATGAATAAATAATATAATATTTGTTTTAAAAACTCTTTTATGTCAATTTTGACACTATTGGTATTTGTTTTTGATAAATTCATAACAGAATTCTTATATAAAAAAATCATATAACCAGTAATAATAAGTCATATTAACCTAGAAAATTAGTTGAAATCATAAAAATTCTAAAATTACCTTTATTTGGGTATTTATAATATCAATTATTTTAATATTGCATTAATTATGTAGTTACTACATCACCATTGTGTCATAAATAAATAAAATTGTTTAATGTCCAAAAATTATATATAAAATACCATTATGTAGAAAATCATTTTAGATTTTTAATTAATATTAACAATAAAAATTATCTTATGTATTACCCTATATTAAAAAAATATTATTAATTAAACATTGATTTTAACTCTTTTAACTCTTCTTTGAATTAAATAATAATAAATCTCATAATCTCATCCAAGTGGACCTAAATGATAATATTTTATTCCTAAGGATGTTTTTGGTCGAGATACAATTTTCCAATAAAATTATGACATGTGTTAGGGTAATATTAAAATCATTTTTACCCTTAATTACCCTATTTACTTTTTAACCGTGGTAAATAACACTAAAAAAGTTACTATTCACCAAAAATTATTTTCATCTCATTGAACCACATTTTACATACTGATATCAACCGTGTCTCTCAGATTTTGGAAATTTCATTCACAGAAGTGATAAAATTATGTTTTATGTGAATTTTCAAATTCTTCTAAGAGGTGGGTAAAAGACGGTGAAAAGTTCAATAAAATTTTTTTATATCTAAAATTATTATAAATTGACACCAATGAATTACATTGAACTTATATAGGAATTATGTGTTTATTTTTAACTAGAATAAATTTAAAGAAAATAATTGAATATTTAAATATAAATTTGGTGTTAAACAATAACTCGACGTTTTTTACTATTCATCAAAAATCGAATGTTTTCAGAAAAATTCAAAAAATTTACCCTATGCTAATTTCGATATTCTGAATCCAAAAATGAAGTCCATTTTGAAAGATAAAATTTATAAAATTTTAAAAAGTGGTTATTAATATTCATAACGACTACTTTGAATGGTTGTGATGTGTGTTAGAACTCGAAGTTGCGTACAACACACGATACTGTATAAATAAAAAAGAAGTGTACCGTAGAAGCTTGGGGTGTTAAATTCTCCCCTACATCAAAAAATTTTGACCTCGTAATTTCTAGAATATTACCGCATCAAAATACATGGGTGATTCTTCATCATAAGTTCCTCGGGTTCCCACATTGCCTCTTCTATTTTATGGTTTCTCCATAGAACTTTACCAGACAAGTCGTCCGGTTTCTCAGCACTTGTTCACTTATATCAAGAATCCTGACAGGCTCTTCTCAATAAGACATATCAGGTTCTAGTTCTAATTCCTCATATGTGAGTACATGCGTTGGGAGAGACATTTATTTTCTCAACAATGATACGTGGAATACATCGTGAACTTTGGAGAGACTTGGAAACATTGCCAAACGGTAAACTACAGCCCCAATTAGTTCTATAATTTCAAAACATCTGATGTACCTAGGACTCAATTTACCCTTCTTCCCGGAACGTATAACTCCCTTCCATGGATACACCTTCAAGAAAACATGATCTACTCCCAGAAATTCCAAATCCTTCCTTTGGTTATCGGCATAGCTCTTCTGCCTACTTTGAGCTGCTTTAATGTGGTTCTGGATCACATTAACCTTTTCCATCGTTTACTCCACCAGTTCTAGGTCTACAAGTTTTCTTTCACCAACGTCATCCCAACAAGTTGGCGTGCGACATCTCCTTCCGTATAACTCTTCATATGGTTCAATCTGAATACTTGAATGGAAGCTATTGTTATAGGAAAATTCTACCAGAGGTAAATATCGATCCCACATTCCCTGAATGTCAAGTGATCACAATCTCAACATGTCTTCTAAGGTTTGAATAGTTAGTTCTAATTGTCCATCTATTTGAGGGAGGTAGGCATTGCTCAAACAAAGTTCAGTATCCATGGCCTTTTGAAGACTATTCCAGAATCATGAAGTGAAAAGGGGATCACCTCCAGAAACAATCGATAGGGGTACTACCTGAAGTCTCAAAACATCATTAATATATAGTCTTGCTATACATTCAAGTGGAAAATCCTCCCTTATAGCAAGAAAATGTGATGACTTGGTAAGGCGATCAACAATGGACCATATTGAATCATTCCTTCAAGAAGTCATTGGTAGTCCCATGACAAAGTCCATCATGATATTATCATATTTCCACTCAGGTATAGGAAGATGTTGCATGACTCCTCCAGGTTGTTGCCTTCTAGCTTTCACTTGTTGACAAACCAAACATCTTGACACAAAATCAGAAATCTCCCTCTTCATGTTCTCCCACCAAAAAGGTTCCATCAAATCACTATACATTTTGGTGCTCCCAGGGTGTATAGAAAAATTGGAACTATGAGCATCATCCAACAATTCGATTTTTAGATTAGGTATATCTGCGATACAAAGTCTCTTCCCAAACATCAAAATTCCTTCTTCATACCCAAATCCACTCAATCTCCCAACATTCACAACTTTAATCTTCTTTTAAAACTCTTCATCACCGGACTGAGAACTCATTATCCTTTCTAGTAAAGATGGTTTGGCATCTATTTGTTTAAGTATTTATGTTTCACCTTCCATGGTGATTTTCATATCCGTCTTTACTAGATCTATGTTTATAGGATCATTTTCAACTTTCATCTTGTTCAAAAATCCATGATCTTTTCTACTCAAAGCATCTTCCCCATTATTTTCCTTCCCCGAGGGGGTAGTGTATCATGCAATCATAATCCTTGAAGTGTTCAATCCATCACCTTTGCCTCATGTTGACTTCTTTCTGTGAGAAAATATACTTCAAACTCTTGTGATCAGCATAAATCTCACATTTTCACCATAGAGATAATGTCTCCATATCTTCAATGAAACGATTATATCAGCTAACTCAACATAATGGGTAAGATAGTTTTTCTCATGAATTTTCAGCTGTCGTGATTCATAGTAAATAACCCTATCATTCTACATAAGGACACAACCACGTCCTTTCTTTGATGCATCACTATAAATGAAGAACCCATCATTCCCTGATGGTAGAGTCAATATAGGATAATTGACAAATCTTATCTTAAATTCTTCAAAACACTCTTCACACTCTTTTGTCCAGAAAAATTTAACCCCTTTACGTGTGATCTTTGTTAACGGGTTGGCCAATCGGGGAAAATTCTGGACGAAATGTCGATAATAACCTGATAAACCAATAGAAATGTGTACCTCAGTTATACTCGTAGGTTCTGGCCATTCTTGGATTGCCTTGGTTTTAGAATGATCAACAGATACTCCATCCATAGAGACAATATGACAAAGAAAATAAATCTCCTGATGCCAGAATTCACACTTGCTAAACTTCCCATATAATTCATGTCTTCTAAGAGTCTTTAGAATAATGCACTAGTGATTTTCATGATCATCGTAGCTTCTAGAGTATACCATGATATAATCAATAAATACCACCAAAAAATCTTCATGATACTCCTTGAAAACTCTATTCATTGGATCCATGAATAAAGAGGGTGGATTAGTTAATCCAAAAGTCATTACTATAAACTCATAAAACCCGTACCTAGTATGCAATTCCCTCTTCAGAATGTTTTCCTTATTCACACACAACTGATGTTATCCAGATCGAAGGTCAACCTTATAATAGTATTGAGCTCCATGCAGTTGGTCAAATAAATCATCAATGTGAGGTAGGGGATACATGTTCTTTATTGTTATAGCATTGATTTCCCTGTAGTCAATACATAACCTCATAGATCCATCTTTCTTCATAAAAAAGGACATGGGCTCTCCATGGAGAAACACTTGGGTGAATAGATCCCTTATTATTAAATTCCTTTAGTTTTTTATTTAGTTCAACTAATTCCACAGTGGCCATTCTATAAGGGGTCTTCGATATGGGCCTTGAATCAAGAATTAAATCAATGGAAAACTCAATTTCTTGTTCTAGAGGATGTCCAGGTAAATATTCCGGAAACACATCTACATATTCGTTTACAATAGGTACATCCTCTATTTCAACATTATTTTCCTCACCCACAATTATTTCATTCTCCTCCTACACGATAATTGAATTTAGTTGAGCTACAGGGGGTTGATCTAGATAAGAATCAGGTGGTGACAATTCTATTCTAATGATAAGGTGTTCTTTATCATCATCATAAAAAATCATAACCTCATTCTTCTTACAATAAATCATTACATCATGGTCCGAAATCCAATCCATACTAAGGATTATATCAAATTCAATCATAGGTATGACAATGAGATCAGCGGATAAAGAACATTTATGTGCTCTAATGGGAACAGATTCGCAAAAATTTATTGCGAGGATACTTCCCTTAAGAGTTTTGACTGACAACTCCCTTGTTAAATCAAATTGGAAATATATAATTTTCTTAGAAAATTGGGATGATATGAAACAATGCGATCTAGAATAAAATAATTCATTTGCTAAACATGATGAAACCATTAAATTACCTACCACCGTGTCTTTCGGGGCTTCAACCTCACCAGTAGATATTGTATAAGCTTGGCCTTGATCCTTAGGCCTTTTCTAAGGTATGCTCCCCTAACTCTTAGGAAATTCATTTTCATAATGTACGATCTCTCTGAAATTGTAGCATTGAACATCGGTAGCTTCCTTCTTCCCCTTGCAATCACGAGCTTAGTGGCCCTTTTCACCACACTTGTAACAGACTCACATTCCTTTCAAGCATGTATCAGGGTGTTTCTTCCCACATTTACTATAAGATGGATATTCAAAATTTCCCTTCTTCCCCTTATTTACATTTCCCTAGTGATCAGTAGATCTCTTCTTCTCTTGCTTTGATTTAACATTGTAAGACTTAAAGAATTCTTTTTCCGTCTTGATAGCACATGAAAAAATATCTTCATACAATGATAAGGTTTTTGAGACTAATTCTCGATGGAGAAATTGTTTTACCCCATAAAGAAACGATCAATATTAATTCTTGCGTTACGTATATAATCTGCAGCATACCTCATTAACCTTGTAATGTTGGCCTCATACATTTTGACATTATCATCCTCCTGTTGTATCAGACTCAGAAATTGCCTTTCCACATCTGCTAAATGGTCACGAGGAATGTATTTTTCTAATAAAATCTCTTTTAATTCCCTCCATTCAATATTTGATACTTCCTTGTCATCCTTTGTGTTTCGAATCAAGGACCACCGTTGATCAGCATCTCCAGTGAGGCGGTAAACTTCCATGAAAACATTTTCCATTTCACTACTCCCCAAAGCATGCAATATTTTCTCTAAGGAATTTATCCATTGCTCAACTACTAAAGGATTTGTACTCCCATTGAATTTTGGTGGTTGTTTCCTCATGAAGCGATCTAACATTGATCCTCCACACTACGGATCAGGGTGCTCCATACGGGTAAGGTGATTATTAATAATGTGAGTGAGTGGTCCTAATATGGTGATTAGCTAATCAACATCAGATACATCACCAAATTCACTATAATTATCTTGAGAAGGAGGGAAATCCCTACAGGGAGTGCATTCATTGATATGGTTTCCATTTATTCCACTAGGTTCCATTTCTAAACAATCGCATACATTAGATTAGTTTATGAATCACAATACATAAATCCAAACTTCTAAAACACTTAACATAAATTGACAAGTTTATGGATATAATACATAATCATAAAAATGTTATCTTTGAGGATGTATATACTCATAAAACCTTCATAATTGTTTGTAATGAAAATAAGAATTATCCTAAGCATATCCCCTATGAGTTTTGTAACCAAGAGCGCAGCCAGGCCCATTGTCGTGTACCAAGATACCCTAGGTCAAGCCCGAAAATCCTTGTCGGAGTTTTCACTCCAAGGTACATCTGTGCCAAAGCCGCCTCTACCTTCTCGTTTCCAGATATGGATTTATTTCTTGGAAAACTCACAAATTATCTACAATACCAAAATTCTAGGTTGTTCTTCTATACTAATTCTCAATGTCCATCTTAGATCTATGTTCTTTAATTAGAGTTTATCTAAATCTAGCTTCCAAGGTTTGTACTAAAATTTCTCTGATACCAACTGTAACGCCCCGACCCCAGTTACCCAGAGTTGGTGCATTATTACATGACATTGTCATGATCATAAAAGATCATGTCTCGAAGGAACGATTAGTTTAGTAGCCTTGGAATCAACAGATATATTCATAAGTCTTACAATTACATCACAAAATGAAACTACAAAAACATCTTGTATTCATATCCCCTCATACTATCCCTGTAGGTCATTCATAAAATACTTTTTCACATCTGGGAAAAATAAAACATTGAAAGGGGTGAGCTCAGATGATATGTAAGGATAACAATATAGTGGAAACATTCATAAATAAGCATAAATATTTAAGGAAACATATAACTAAAATAAATGCCTTTTAAACATGAACTTTAACGTAACAAGGAAAAATATAATGTAGTAATGTCATTTACTTAATCAATGGCTATTCTACTAGTCAAATAATCACATGCAATATCAATAACCACTTTCACAATGATGGAATGCATAATGCCAAACTATCATAACCACATAGTCAAGGTCTTGTGCCAAGACTACAAATAAGATTTTGTCAAGGCCTTGTTACAAGACACTAGTTTGTCTCATGAGGCCTACCGATGCAACAAGAAGCTATAGAGGGCTCCACCCGTCACTTATTATGTCCAATGCATTCCTCATATGAACAGGTTTAAACATAACATAATCATTCGTATTAAAAATAGCATACGAAATTTCAATACTTATTCCATAATCCCTGAATGGTATAAAAATAACACATCCACAGTCAAACATATCACAAAAACTTCAATACAATATGGATGTTTTGTATCATAATAAATCAACTTCAAATAAGATTAAATTCCATCAAATGATGTTGACTTAGATGAAATCAAAAATGATTGAGAGAAATATCTCTTTTTTTATATCATTTAAAAGTCACATAATTGTAAAATAAAACATTTACATTGAAAATATTCTTATAATCTTTCAAGAGAATCTTTGACGATTTTATAATAGCATAAAATAGCCGCACCCGCCGTATAAGTTAAAAAAAATTCGTACCTTAATTTTGTCGAAAAGCTTAAAATGGAACTTGTTTGGAAAACAACGGAATGATTCCTTTATAAAATTCTTATAAAAAGTCAAACAAGGGTATAAATGAATTTATCCCATAGTCTTTAAAATATTAAGGGTGATTCGAAATACATTTTTAAGAAACATGGATGTGGATGATAAAGATGTCCTAGTAGATAATTATCTATAAACAACCTCGGATAATGAAGTGATTGTAAAATAAACCCTTACCTTGTACTTTTCCATGGTCGAGGGTAGGTTAACCTCCTGTATAATGGTGAAATAATTGTTACCAAATTATACAAAAATAATATACACTAATATGATATCATATATGATCTTGTAACATTCCTTTGTTAATAATATCTTAGTATTATCGTTGTTTCGGGTGTTAACTTACTCGTTTTATTTTATATGTTTCGTTACATAAGCCATGTTTTTTATGGATAGGTTGTATCTTATTCATATTAAGAATGATATCAAGTCATTAAATATAATTTTTAATCTTAAATTGATAATTAGTCTTGAATCGATACGATGGGGAATGAATCTAATCGGGTTCGTAGAGATAGTAGTCCGTACGTACGCACGAGCGACATTATCATTATTTTAATATTAAAATAATATATAATTGGATTGTATATCATATATAAAGAATAATTATCATGTTATATTTATAATTTACATCCATTACACATCATTATCATACCCATCCAAATAATAATTCTTTGAATAACAATTACACCACGATGTGGAGATGGTAAGTCGTACGTACGCATGTATGGTGACATGTCATTCAAAGGATGGATAGAATTCTGAATATGGTTGTACCATATTTATAATAATATCAAATTATATAGAAGATACAGGATTTATTAATTTATAATAGAAATAACAATGAAAGAAGAAGTTGAAGAAGAAAGGAGCTTAGAAGAGGGTGGTGACAACATTTTCTCTTCTTCAGGTTCTTCCTTTTGATTTGATCAAAAGGGCTCCTTAAGTTGGCTTTCTGAACAAAGGAGGGCCTCTAGGATGAAGTGAGGGAAGTTTGGAGGATATTTTTTTAGGGGTTGGCCGAGCCAAAAGGCTTTGAAGGTGTGAATTTGAGAGAAGGGGGAGTGCCATTTTATAAGAGGGGTGAGGGGATCCTTTGGAAAAGCTAGAAATATTATTTTATAATAAATTCATGTTCGGTTTTAAATGGCTCCAAAGTGGATTATTTAAAGCCTATGGTGGGGATGGATCTAAATCCTTTCAACAAATAGATTTTAGACACGTTTGGGTCACAATATTAACCTTATCATTAATATTTAACTCTTAGTTAAATAGTTTGACATTTACTATGTCTCTTTTTATTCATATATTATATGGTTAATAAACATGAGATATACATCCAAGAGACCCCCAAGTGGTCCATTAATGATACACCTATCATGATACATGTCCTTTGGCCGATCCTTAGATTTTTAGGAATAGAATATGAAATAATAATACAATATTATTTTTAAGAACTCTTTTATGGAAATTTTGACACTTTTGGTATTTTTTTTTGATAAATTCATAACAGCATTCTATCTTCCAAAACAAATTCATATAACCAGTCATAATATGTCATATTAACCTAGAGAATTAGTGGAATTCATGAAAAGTCTCAAATTTCATTTATTTGGGTATTTATAAAATCAATTATTTAAATATTTCATTAATTACGTAATTACTGCATCACCATTCTGTCATAAATAAATTAAATTATTTAATTTCTAAAAATTATAAATAAAATACCATTATTTAGGAAAGCTTATTATATTTCTAATTAATATTGACAATCAAAATTATCTTATGTATAACCCTATATTAAAAATGTTTTAGTAATTAAACATTGATTTAAACTCTTTTAACTCTTCATTGAATTAAAAAATAATAAATGTCCTAATCTAATCCAAGTGCACCTAAATAATAATATTTTATTCCTAAGGTTGTTTTTGGTTGAGTTAAAATTTTCCAATAGAATTAGGTCATGTTTTATGGTAATATTAATATCATTTCTACCCTTAATTACCCTATTTACCTTTTAACTGTGGTAAATAAAAGTAAAAAGTTACTATTCATCAAAAAATATTTTCATCTCATTGAACCACATTTTACTTACTGATATCTACCATGTCTCTCAGATTTTTGAAATTCCATTCATAGAAGCGGTAAAATTATGTTTTATGTGAATTTCCAAATTTTCCGAGGAGGTGGGTAAAAGACGGTGAAAAGTTCAATAAAAATTTTATATATCTTAAATTATTATAAATTGACACAAATGAATTATATTGAACTTATATATGCAATATGTGTCTATTTTGACCAAAAATAAATTTAAATAAAATAAATAATTATTTAAATAGAAATTTGGTTTTAAACAATAACTCAATGTTTTTTCACAATTCATCAAAAATTGAATGTTTTCAGAAAAATATAAAAAATTAACCCTAAGCTAATTTCGATATTCCGAATCAAAAAATGAAGTAAATTTTGAAAGATAAAATTTACAAAATTTCAAAAAGGGGTAATTACTATTCATAACGGCTAGTTTGACTAGTTGTGGTGGGTGTTAGAACTTGAAGTTTCGTACAACACCCGCAAATGTATTAATCAAATAGAAGTGTACCGTAGAAACATGGGGTGTTACATAGATCGTCCAATGGAAATAGTTATTCTCTCCTCGGTCCATCCACTAATATTGATTCACCAAATTCATTTATATATGAGAACCATTTCTCATATTCAATTCCCAAATAATTATGTCTCAACAATTTTCATTAACATATTAATTCAATTTATGTAAGACCAATAGGACCCATAGTCCAATGTCAATTAATTGGTGTAGAACATCTTATCTAACACCCTCATGTGTGTTTGGAGTTTCATTCCTTCCCTCAAAACCCAAGGGTATTTGGAGCCTCAGTCCATGTACCATAAAAGAATGTTAGCATGCATGCTATGTGTGGAATGACATGTCTAGACCCAGTGAGTATTTGGAGCATCAGTCCTTGTTTAACACCCCGTTCATAAATCATACATATAAATATTAACCATTGGTGTAAACCACCATTTCTAACACCCCAAAACAATCCATTAATTAATTAATCATATATGCCGATTAATTTAACAATAATTAACATTATTAATAAGCCGTCAAATAAGTCAAAAATGAATTAACCTTTCAACATATAAATAGTTAATAATTAATTAAAAATTTATTTTTATTAGAAATCTTAAAAATAAATAACTCAACATTTGATTATCCAAATTCTTTTACAAGTCTGAACAAGTCCACTAAAATAGTGATTCATCTAGGACTATAACAATTTACCTGCACATCCTAAATATCTCAAGTCAAACATGCTAAACAAGGCCCAAATATTTAGCGACCATCATACACAATAAATAAAAATTTTAAACAACTCAATCCAAAACAACTTATGGTACGGAAAGCAAACATGCATCAAAAGGTACACTTGTCCTACAGTCCTAACAACAAATCAATTCACAATCATAAATTAATACATGCAAATTAATTAATTCAGAAAATAATTAATTAAATCAAATATCTTTAACTAGTTCATCAATTAATAATCTATTTACCATTTATCATGTTATAATTAATCCATTACATAATTATTACCAGTTTCCATTTAAAATTCTGAACATGTCAAAATATTCAATATTCTCAATATTCCGAAAATTACATGATTTTTTCAACACATGAAATGATAATTAATTCCACATTTTTTACCCTGACACCCATCATGCCCCATAGAAATAATTTAACTATTTAATCATATCAATTTAACCAAATTTTCAATACATGCTTAAAACCAGCACACGATCACGTCTTAATTTATCTCACGTGGGAAACATATTTTAATAACGTCAAAAGTGTTAGGCATTGACATATAATATATCTGCACAAGCAAGAAGACATTTGGAATGCCAAACCATTGTAAGCATGATTTGACATTACCAATAACAAGTAGTTTATCTTTAATCAACATTTATAGAAATCTAAGTATCTCCATAATCAATGAAACTAACATTATAAATTTATTTAATGATGAAATATTTCTAAAATAATGTGATAGAGATTTGGGACCCTACCGTGGGGTGACACCATTTTTAATACGCAACGATTTGATATACATTGGAGCAACCATTATACTACTAGTACGCAGTCGCACACATCCACACCTTCATATATATATATATGTGTGTGTGTGTGTGTGTTATAATTGTCTGGGTTGATAGGAAAAATAAATATATTAAACAAGTAGCCAGAATCAATGTAGTAATGAGAAACGCACCTCTAACTTGGTACGAGGGACTCATAGAAAATTAACACACCTTAATTTTTCTGGTGAAAAACCAAATACCGGGTTTAAAATCCTACCTGAACCAACAACTCCAAATAAAATCTATCCCATCCACCTAACCTCTTGGGGGGATGCAAGAACATAGACCTACAGGTCCATAAACAACATTCAAATCTCCTAAAAATTAGAAGAACACAACAACCGTATAAAACCAAATCATAGGGTTTTGGCTGGGAAAACAACATGAGATAGAGGAGTCAAATGGATGATCCAAGTCACGAGTTAATTGCAATGATACTCACCTTGATGAGGCGGACATGATTTGTGAAGAGTCTGAGAGGAATTTTCACACACAAAGTGGAGTCTGGGAGAGGAGGTGGCACAATACATGTTCTACCCAAGAGTGTCGTGTGATACTGCGAGGGGGTCTGGTCGAGGGTTTCACTCTAGGGAGAAGGGGCCATGCGCTGCTTGAGTCTATGCCACATGGAATGAGCCAGAGAAACTAGATCTTGAGGGTGCTGTGCACCTGGTGCATCACCTACTGAGGAAGAAAATAGGGGGGGTTGTGCGCCTCACCTTCCGGTCACGTCTCCCAGTTTTATTTTCTTTTTCCCATTAAATCAATCTAATTAATTGGATTTAATAATTAAATTAATAATACTCATTTTATTATTATTATTATTATACCCATTATACAATTCTTTAATAAGTGAGAAACTCCCCATTAAATTAAAAATGCTTCTTCATTTACTAATCTCTTAATAATCGTTTCATAATTAATAATGAAACTCTATATTGGTCATTTAGTTAAATTATTTTAACCATTATTTAACTAAATATCCAAAATAACAACAATTATATTTTTTTTATTATTCTAAAATTCATTTATTTAAATCTGAAACCCTAAATTTATTACAATATCATTAATATGTTAAAAACAACAACCCATAACCCCTAATAAAATTTCCATAATAATAATAATTATTACCTTCATAGAACTAAAATAATAATAGTATCACTATTATTAGTTTTGAAACCTTTGATTAACCCAACATCTCTACTTAATAATAGTAATTTATTAAATCGAAAACCCCTCATTTAATTAAAAGTTTATAAGAGAATCACAAAATCCACATTAAATTATTTTAACATTTATTTAATAAATTAAAATAATAATAATAACGATAACATCATCATTATTAGTATTCCATTTTTCATTTAATTAAAACCAGAAAACCCATAATTTCTTACAATGCCATTATTATGATATTAATGATAAAAACTCCATCCCATAACGTTTATTTATTAATATATGATACTTTAAAAATTTTGAAAAACTTCATTTAATTAAAATAGTTCTTCAATAAACCCAAAAGCCACTTTAGTATGTTCAACAATCATTTAATTTATTATTTATAATTCATTTAATTAATCAACCACAATAATAACAACAATAACATTTTTTTTATTTTTATTAAAAATTTATTTTAATTAATCACACACTCTCATATAATCCTATTTAGTTAAATTAAATAATTTTTTAAGCTGTGTAAACTTCATGGTTTGGACCGCAACTGTTCCATGCCCGTGCAGATCCATTAAAGTGAAATTTTCTGGATCTGGTTCTCTTGAGACTCATCAGGACACCTGGTAATGTTATCGGATAAATACTCAAGCCCAAAAATTACACCTTCAGGTGTTCTATCACTCGAAATAAAATTCCGGATGTTTTTTTAAAAAAAATGACCCGTTGATAAACATAATTTGGTTAAAAGCATCATATTTTGAACCAATTCAAAAACTAGGGAATTCCAAATTTAAAAAATTTAAAAAATTATCATCCCTTTGAAGCAATCACGATCCACTACTAAAACAACCTACCTACCATGGTCATTTAATCTTGTTAGAACTAATGTTTTTCATTCACAATGTCAAACACACCATTAACCCTTCAGAAGCATAACGACTAAGCCTTTAAAATCAGACCCAAAACGGACATATCATCTTAAAAATAGAAACATAACTTATATATGATTCCATTATAGGGACATCATCAATAAAAAAATTTGAATCTCGATCAACCAATAGAACATGTTACTCTTTCTTCCCTCGAAATACGTTGTAGACCCAAAACCCGCATTTTCCCTTTATTTGACAACATGCCATTAAAACTATTAAGAAACCATCCACATGAATAATTAAGTACTTAAATGAGCTCTAGTTAAATTTCGAAGTGAATACATCACATGGATTAAAAAAAATCGTGCCCCAACATGAAAAAAGAGTAGCCCAAAGAAACCACTCATCCCACATACTGCCCAAATAAAAACAACTCATCATGACCAACAACATTTAAACTATAGTGCGATGTAAGGCCAACACTATCTTAGTATATACATGACGATGTCAAGATGTGGGAAATTCTAATCATATTCATAGGAGCGAACTATGAGAAAACCATGGTCATAAAGAAGATCAGTTGAACTAGTACCAGACGACATAGCTCAAAAATCTCGGCGTCACCTGTGGACACATTTGCCGAAATCGATTCGACATTACCCAACTTAGGATTGTACATGACGTCAAAATAAAATATCATCCACCAACAAACAACTATCGGCGTTCAATAACACTTGATTACCATGAATTCCACCCGAGAAGTGGGATAAATTTACTTAATGACCTAGAACATTCTAAGGGTACTAACTACCACTGATAAACCCCTTACAAAACATAAACATCGACCCTCTCACTTGGTCATGAAAAACCAAAATCATGAGCTTCAAAATACCCCATTATAGAAATATTAATTAATTCATTTCAACCTTTTTAACATTTTAATGAAATTCAACAAACACACAGGTACATTTTTATAACATGTTACTTGGTTTTCAAAACAACACCCCACAGGGAAAACAAACTTGATATAACAAAAATCCTTTTAAAACATTTAACATATAGTTTTATTAAAATATAAAATTCAATTTAGCTTCTAAATTCCTTTTTACCAAAAAGGAGTCCTCCAAGGGTCCCATTTATTCAATTCAGGTTCTTCAAAATACAACCCCCTAATAGTTCATTTCAACAAATACTCAGCAGTATTACATTTATAAACATTTTCAGTCATTCTAAGGTCATATGGTTCAGTCACATGGTTATCCATGTAGCAGTTGGTAAGGTGTCCATACACTTTATTGCTGGAATTTGTATCCCATTTATGATATTTTTTTTCATTTAACATTTTAACATTAGCATCAATTTTTAATTGTTTAAAAACATGGGTTTCCCATTTTTTATAGTTATAAGGCGTCGATACACCATACGACTGAAAATTTGATCAATTTAAATCTCAACCCAAAATATTTATATGATGAAACCAACCATTTATCAGAAAGTTAATGTGTCACTACAAGTAGCTAACACAGATCAACATGCTGAAGTCACTAAAACATGCCATAACACAGAAACATGGAACATAAGTATCACATATTATTACTCAAGAATTTTAATTATATAACCGAAAAATGCCATCTAAAATGTAATTTTAAATATGTAAAATACATGGAATATATTGATGTCACAAAATCTATATTAGCAGGGATCCTACTAATGGAACTACAAGAAATGTTATATGAATGACATGTGAATCAATACGTGCCTATGATGATTTATGTATGAAACATGCTTGCCATATATGGCCAATAATTCTTTTTTTCAAAATTCTCAAAATTAATAAGTACTGGAAAATACACCACTCACTCAATGTGAAATCATATCAAATGTACCCTCATATACTACAAACATCAATTCCCATTCTTGCCACATGGTTTTCCCATACATGGGGTGATCAATCCCAAGAACTTTTATTAATCCCATCACTGAAAATTTCCTGGTCTCCTATCTACCAACGCAATATATAAAGACAAAAGGAAAAGAAACCCTCTGATACCACTTTGTAACCTCCTGAACCAACTCACCATTGAACCGGTTGCTGGACCAGTCGCCACATGACCTCATGTGCGCCTCGCCATATGGAAAAGGCTGCTGACAACTAAGAGGGTCTAAGGAAAGTTAGTGGGGGAGACTATACCGTTTTATCAGAGTTGCAAAGCGGTATATCATAGTATATAACAAAATAAATAGGGTAAGGAATAATATATAATTGAAAAAACAGCGGAAGAAAAATAGTACTCATATTATAAAAGTGGATGAGGTGAATTATATAGTATATGAATGCAATACATGTTACAGATACATAATTGAATACAATAAACAATACATCATGATTTACAAATCATCTACAATACAAATAATATAATTAAACTCAAGCATCCCAGGATCCTAGTTTTTCCTATGCTGTAATATCCTATGAATTTTCTAACAGCACAATCCTACAACCAAATAGAATCTACTTGGGTACCGTAGTGAAATGGCATCCCGAATAGGGAGTGAGATATAAATCTCAGTAGGACAGTACCAATGATGTCTACCCCAAATCCAGACATTCAAAAAATAATTTAAATAGTGTGAAAGAATCCATAATTAATGTAAGAAGTATAATTTTACCATATCCCCAAGTACCTCCCTAAGCACTCTACTGGTGTCTAAACCTGCATTATACATTTTTCATGTATATCCAATAGTCATCACACATTCATTTTTATTTATCATTTATTCAACCCTTGATATATTACATAATTCTTGTGATCGGGGATATTCCGGGAATCCTCTGTATAAGTCACTCACCACAGATGTATCTAAAGACCATCTAAGTAAACAAAGAAAAGACTGGATCGATGCTTGTTCTTTGGCTTGGATAATGCATCACATTATATTCTTTTTAATGTTTCATATTCAAATTCTGAGCCTGTCCCCTAGAAATAGTGATTCGCTCCTGGGTCCTTCCACTAACAATGATTCACCTAATTTATTGATAAGTTATAATCATTTCTCACATTTAGTTCTCAAATAATTATTTCAGAATAGTTTTAATTAACAGATTAATTCATTCCATGTACGAAAAATTGGACCAATAGTCCAATGTCAATTAAGGGGTGTATAACATTATTTATAGAACTCTAATGAGTATTTGTAGAGTCATTCCATATATTAGAACCCATGGGTATTTGGATCATCATTCCATATCCCCTAAAATAATGTTTTCATGCATGCTGTGTGTGGGGATCCATATCAATTACCCCATGAGTATTTGGAGCATCAATTCCTATTTCAAAACCCGTTCATTAATCATACATACATATTAATCGTTGGTGGGGAACACCATGTCTAATACACCAATACGATACATTAATTAATTCATAAATTAATTAATATTTTAATTAATTTAACATCAAATTAACAATATAAATAACCCATCAAAAAATTAAAAAATTAAGTAACCATTCAACATCTCAATAATTAAAAATTTATTATTATTTGTAATACAACAAAATAAATAACTGAGACTTTTATTATCCAAATTCTTTAGTAACCATGAACATGTCCACTCAAATAGTGATTCATCCAAGACATTAACAATTTACATGCAGGTCATAAATATCTCAAGTCAAACATTTTGATCAAGGCCCATATATTTAGTGACCATATCACACAACATATCATATTTTTAAACAACTCCATCGAAAACAACATAAGGCATGTAAGGTAAACACAAATCAAAAGGTACCCTTGGCCAAAAGTCTTAATAAACAATAAATTCACAAACTTAAATTAACGCAAGAAAATTAATTAATTAAACAAATAATTAATTAAATCATATATCGTTAACTAGTTCATCAGTTATTAATCCATTTACCATTTACTATGTAATAATTAATCTGTCCCTTAATTTTTACCAATTTCCATTTTATATTTTGAACATATAAAAAATATTCAATATTCTCAATATTCAGAAAATTCCACAATTTTTCCAACACGTGACTTGATAATTAATGCCTCAATTTATTACCCTATTACTCACCCCTTCCCCATTCAAATCATTTAACTATTTAACCATAACTATTAAACCAAATCAGAAATACAAGCATAAAACAACACATGATCAAGTCCTCATTTCTCTCACATGGGAAGAAACATTTAATAAGATAAAGAGTGTCATGCATCGACATATCATATATCGGCACCAACAAGAAGACATAAAAATTCAATCCAAACTAAGCATGATATGACATTACCACTAACTAGTATTTTATCATTAATCACCATTTCAAGTAAACATATCAGTTCTATAATCAAATAAACTCACATTCTCAATTTTTTTAGAGAAGCAATTATTCATAAATTAGGTCAGAGTGATTTGGGACCCTACCTCGGGGTGGAACCATTTTTATTCCTCCATGCATTAATGTAAATTGAAGCAACCAGTGCACAGCTTGTCCATAGTCACACACACGCACACCTCCATATATATATATATATATTTATATATATATGAGTGTGTGGGTGTGTGTGTTGTTTACATTGATAAAAAAGTAATCAATATATTAAACCATTACCCATAATCAATGTAGTAATGAGTGACGCACCACCAACATGGTACGAGGGACTCATAGAAAATTAACAGGCATTAATTTAATCGGTTAAAAACCAAATAGCTAGTTTAAAAGCCTACCCGAAAAACGTATCCAATGAATGTCAGGCCCATCCACCTTGTCGTTGGAAGAGGATGCCAGAACATGGACCTACATGTCCCTAAACAACATTTTTATATCCTAAAAATTACAAGAACGCAATAACCAGAAAAAACCGAACCATAAGGTCATGGCCAAGAAAAAAGGTGAGAGAGAGAGAGGAGTCAAATGCCTGTTGTGAATCAGTAGTTAAATGTAGAAAGAATCACCTTTATGTGGAATAAAAGATTCATTAAGAGTCCGAGTGGAACTGTCACATGCAAAATGGAGTTAGGGAGTGGGGGTGGAGCGCTATATGTTAAGACTGGGAGTGTCGTGCGCTACTGAGAGGGTGTCTGGGGGAGGGTCGCACGCTAGGGAGAAGGTCCCATGAACTACTAGAGGATGCACCGTAGGGAAGGATTCGGAGTAGCTAAAGCGTAGGGGTGTTGCGCATCTGGTGTGACACATAAGGAGGAAGAAAATAGGGGGGGGGGGGGGTCGTGCGCCTCACTTACCGGTCACACCTCCCATTTTTATTTTCTTTTTATGCCTAAAATTAATCTAATTAATTGGATAAAATAATTATATACATTTAATTATTACAATTATACACATTAAAAATATATATAATAAATTAAAAACACCCCATTTAATTAAATTTTTTTCTTCATTTACTGGTCTCTTATTAAAAGATTCAAAATTAATTATAAAACAACCTATTGATCATTTAGTTAAATTATTCTAACATTTTTTAACTACATGACAACAAAAATAATAATAAAATAATTATTCATGTTATTCCAACATTCATTTATTTAAAACCCAAACCCCCAATTTATTAAAATATCATTAATATGATAAAAAATCCATCCCATAGCCCATAATTTAATTTTCATATCAATATTAATTATAAACGTCATAAAACTAAAATAAAAATAGTCTCATTATTATTATTTTTCAAACCATTGATAAACCCAACACCATTATTTAATAACAATACTTTCTTAAATCTGAATCCCCTCATTTAATTAAACATTTCTTTGAGAATTTCAAAAGCCACATTAAATAATTTGAACAATTATTTAATTAAATAAACACAAAAATAATAACAATAACATCATTATTATTATATCCAAACATTCTATTTAATTAAAACCAAAAACAATTAATTTATTTCTATTTCATTAATACGATTTTAATGATAAAAACTCCAAACCATAACCTCCATTTTATAATAAATGGTCTTTAATAATTCTAAAAGTCTTTTTTTATTTAAAAATGTTGTTAGATAAACAAAAAATACACATTAATTTATTTAACCATCACTTTATTAATTAATTATCATTCATTTAAATAAAAAACTTAATAATAATAATAATAACTTAATTAATATTTTATGAAAATTTTATTTTAATTAATCACTGTCTCCCATATTATATTATTTAATTAAATTAAATAATTTATTAAGCACTGTAAACTGAATGTCTTGTACTGCAACAGTACGCTGCCCATGAAAATCCATTAAATTGAAATTTTCTGGATCTGGTGCTCTTGAGACTCATCTAGACATCCTCTAATATTATCAGAAAAATATACATGTCGAAATAAGACACCTTTAAGCGTTCCAACACTTAGAATAAAATTTTGATGCTCGGTAACAAAAAAAGTCATTTTGGTAAACTGAAAAAATTTGAAAACCATCTTATTTGAACCCACTTCAGAAATATGGGCCATTAAAATATACCCACCTTAAAAACATTAAATCCCTAAGAATCCATCGAGAACCACTACTATATAAACTGACCAACCATTTTCATTTAATCTTGTTAGAACTGACGTGTTGCATTCCCAATGTCGAACACACCTTTAACCCTTTCACAAGCCTAACAACTAAGCCTTTAAAACCAGAGCCAATGATCAGATTATATCATAAACATCGAAACAGATCTTATATCTGAAGCCATTATAGGGACCTCATCAATGAAAATAGTTGAATCTCGATCAACCAATAGAACATGTTTCTCATGCTTCACTCAAAAGAAGTCGCAGACCCAAAACACGAATGTTCTCTTTATCTGACGATTTAAAATATTCCAAAACCATCTACATGTGTAATGAAATACTTACTCAACCTAGAGTGAAATTTCAAATTCAATCCCTTGGAAGGATATTTAAAAAATAATAGTTGTTTTCCAACTGAAATAAAGGAGTATCCCAAAGAAACCATTCATCCCATGTACTACCAAGATAACAACTAATCTTCAAGTCTGACTACTTTTAAACTATAGCATGGAGTTAGAAAAATGATATATTAGTGTCTCAATGATGAGGTAAGGATTTTTGAAATTCTCTTCATAATCAGAGGACCACACTAAGAGAAAACTAATGTCATTAAGAAGATTATTTGAACTACTTCCAGACAACATTGTTTAAAAAGCTCGGTGTCAACTTTCAACACATTTACCAAAATATATTTGAAACCACCCCCATTAGGATTATCCTTGATGTAAAAATAAAATATCATCCACCCACCAACACCGTTCAGCATTCCATAACACTCAATTATCAATAATTCTTCCTGAGAAGTGTGACAAACATACATTAAAGGCCTAAAACATTCTAAGGGCACTACCTACCACTGGTTATCCCCTTACGAAACATAAACATTGACCCTATCACTTGGTCATGAAAAACCAAAATCATGAGGTTCAAAATCCCCCATTTTAGATATATTAATTAATTCATTTCATCCTTTTTAACATTTAAATAAAATTCAACAAACACACAAGTGCTTTTTCACAACAAGTCACATTATTTTAAAAAAATTCCCCACAGGAAAAAATGCTATATCAAACGTTATCATTAAACATTTCATATATAATGTTATCAAAATATATTATGAAATTTTTCTTCTAAATTATTTTTCACTATAAAAGATACCTCCAAGGTTCTGATTTATTCAATCCGGGTTCTTCAAAAAGCAACCCCACAACACTTCATTACAGTCAATGCTCAGCAGTTTTACATTCATAACCATTTTCAAACATACTATGGTAATATGGTTCGGTCACATGGATGTCCATGTACTAGTCGATAAGGTACCCATAGACTTTTACACTGGAATTTGGATCCCATTTATGATATTTTATTCATTTAACATTTTAACATTAACATCCCTTTTTAATTTTTTGAAAAAATGTGTTACTCTTTTTTGTAGTTATAAGGAGCCTATACACTTTACGACTAAAAACTGGTTTCATTCTAAATTCAACCAAATAAATTTATCTGATGAAACCATCCATTTATCAGCAAGATAACATGTGTCCACAAGTAACTAACACTGACCAACATGATAAAATCCCAAAACATCCAATATCATAGAATCATGGAACATAAGAATTGCTAATTATTAGTCAAGCAGATTAATTATATCACTGAAACCTTCCGTCTAAAAAAGAATGCTTAATAAGTTCAAAACATGGCATATATTCAAGGAAGACAACCCATATTAGCAGGAATCCAACAAATGCAACTATATGACATGTTATATGCATGACATCTGAATCTATAAGTTCCTAATATGGTGCATATTTGAAACTTTCTTACCATATCAAGACAGGACACGTATTTTTTCAATATTCTCCAAATCAACGAGTGGTGGAAAATACAACAGTCACTCAAGGTGAAATCATAAAAATAATAAACTCATATACTCTAAACAACAATTCCCATCCCTAGACACATGGTAATTTTCCATACATAGAGGGATCTGTCCGAATCATGGCTATTTACCCATGGGCTGATACATTCCTAGTATCTTATCTACCTACCCAAAACAGAAAGACAAAAGGAAAAGAAACCCTATGATAACACATTGTAACATCCCAACAAAGCTCACCCCTGAACTGGTGGCTGGACAAGTCACCACATGACCTCAAGAATGTCTCCCCATACACCAGAGGATACCGACTATCACTGAGGGTATATGGATTGTCATTGGGTAGACCATACTGTCTAATTAGAGTTGCAAAGCGGTATATCATACTAAATAAAAAACAATAGGGGAATCAATAATACATAATTGAAAAAATAGCGGAAGGCAAATACTAATCACTTTATAAAAGTTTCAAATGCAAATTATATAGCAGATGGTTGCATGACATGTTATGGATACATAAATGGAAGAAATAAACAATAATACATGATTTATACATCATGTAAAATAAAAATAAAAGACTTCCATGACTTATGGGATTTCAACATGAGCATCCCATGCTCCAGGTCGGCCCTCTGATTCAATCTCATAAGAATTTGATAACAACATAATCTTGCAACCAAATATAATCTACTCAGGTCTCGCAGTGTAATGGCAGCCCGATTAGTGTGTGAGATATAAATCTAAGTTGGCCGGGACCACCAGTGTCTACAATAAATCCAGAAATTCAATAAACAGTTTAAAATGTGTGAAAGCATGCATAATTTATATAAGAAGTACAATGTAAATCTATACACATTTAACTGCCTCAGCTCTTAGTAGGTGTCTGATACTGCATTATACATTGGTCATGTATACCAAATATTCCTCATAGATTTATTTTCATTTATCATTTATTCAATCCTCGACAGATTACATAATTCTTATGATCCATCCTAATATTGACATCACCTGTATAATTCACTCACCCCAGATGTCTCTAAAGACCATATATGCAAATAATTAAATGGATGAATCCAAGCACGTTCTTTGTCTTATATAATGCGTAATAAGATATTCTTTTTAATCAATCATATACAAAGTCTGACACCATCCACTTGAAATAGTGATTCGCTCAAGGGTCCATCCTATAATAGTGATTTACCCAATTCATTGATAATTCATAACCCATTCTCATTTTCAATTCACATATCATTATGTACCAATAGTTTTAATTTACGGATTAATTCTATTTCAGGTAAGACCAGTTGGACCCATAGTCCAATGTCAAATAATAGGTGTAGAACATCATGTATATAACCATAGTGAGTATTTAGAGCATTAGTCCTTGTATTACAACCCATGGGTATTTGTAGCATCAGTCCGTGTCCCATAAAAAATGTTTTTATTTAATCTAGCTATAGAATGCCATGTCTAGTACCTCGTCAGTATTTAGAGCATCATTCCCTATCTCACAACTTGTTCATGAATCAGACATATATATTAATCATTGGTGTAGAACACCATGTCTAACACCCCAAAACCATCCATTAATTAATTCATAAATTATTTAATCTAATCCGTTAATTAATTTAACACATAATTGAAAATATAAATCACCCATCAAAGAAGTCAAAAATTAATTAACCATTCATTGTATCAGTAGTCAAAAATTAATTAAAAATTAATTATTCTTTGAAATCCAAAAAAATTATTTACTCAAAATTTAATTATACAAATTCTTTTACAAGACTGATCATGTCCACTCAACCAGTGATTCATCTAAAACCATAACAATTTACATGAATGGTAGAAACAACTCAAGTCAAACATGCTGAACAAGGGCCATATATTTCCCAACCTTCTCACATAGAATATTATATTTTTAAATAATTCAATCCAAAAATACTTAAGTCATGGAAAGAAAATACACTTCAAAAGGTCCCATTGGACAACAATCGTAATAAATAATCAAATATCAATCTTAAATTAATGCATTAAATTTAATTAATTGAACCAATAAATAATTGAATCATATCTCTTTAACCATTTCATCAATTAGCTATTCATTATCCATTTATCTGTAAGAATTAATCCATCAATTAATTATTAAAAGTTCCCAATTTATATTTTTTACATGTCCAAATATTCAATATTCTCAGTATTTAGGAAATTCTACAATTTTTCAAACATGTGACTTGATAATCAATTCCTGAATTAATTACCCAATTACTCCTCGTGCCCCATTCCAATTTTTTAACTATATAATCATATCAATTTAACCAAATTAGCAATACATGATTAAAACCAACACATGATCATGTCCTCATTTATCTCGCATGGGATGTATCATTTAATAAGATAAAAAGTTTCATGCATTGAAAAATCATATATTAGAAACAACAATATGACATATAAAAATCCATTCCAGAATATGTAATATATGACATTACTACAAACAATCAGTTTATCATTAATTAGCATTTCAACAAAACATAGCAGTTCCATAATCAAATAAACTCAAATTATCAATTTATTTAAAGAATAAATAATTTTTAATTAATGTGAGAGGTATTTGAGACCCTACATTGGGTTGTCACCATTTTTATTATGAAACACGTTAATGTACATGGCAGCAACTAGTCCACAACTAGTCCTCCGTTCCACATGAGCAGTCCTTTATATATATATATAATGTGCATGTTGTCTACATTGATATAAAAATTCAATATATAAAACCAGTACCCAGAATCAAGGTAGTACTGAGAAGAACACCTCTAGCATGGTAAGATAGACTCGTAGAAAATTTACAGACCTTAATTTAATCGGTGGAAAGTCGAATAGAGGGTTTAAAAGCCAACCCGAACCAAAAACTCCAAATAAAATCAATCCCACCCACCTCAACCATGGCGGAAGATTCCAGAATATGGACCTACGGGTCCCTGAAAAAATTCACATATCCTAAAAAGTAGAATATTGCAACTACCAGAATAAACAAAAACATAATGTTTTTCCCGATCAAATAAGGTGATAGAGGGGAGTCAAATTGCCTCAGTGAATCACATGTTTTATGAAGATAGACTCTCCTTGTTGAGGAGGACAAGATTAGTGAATATTCTGACAGAAATTGTTGCATGAAAAGTGGAGTCTGGGATAGGGGGTGGCACACTACCGGTTCTGCCCGGGAGTTTCATGCGCTGCATCGATGGGGTCCAGCCAAGGGCTACAAGCATGGGGAAGGGGACATGCATTGCAGGAGGATGTCCCACAGGGAAGGAGCTCAAGCAGTTGGAGCGTGAGGTCACTGCACACCTAGTGTATCACCTATGGAGGAAGAAAACTGGATGGGGGTCATGTGCCTCCCCTGCAGGCTGCACCTCCCATTTTTATTTTATTTTTCCACTAAAATTAATCTAATTAATTAGATTTAATACTTAAAATAAAAATAATAATTATATTATCATTATCATACACAGGAAACATTTATCTATTAAGTAAAAAAAATCCATATTTAATTAAAAATGTGTGTTTACTAACAATTCTCTTGATAAAAATTTTATAATTAATTACTAGTCTCTATATTGATCATTTAATTAAAATATTTTGAGATTTATTTAACAAAATAACCAAAATAATAATATTTACATCATAAATATTATTATTCCAACTATCATTTATTTAAAACCCAAACCCCCAATTTATTAAAATATCATTAATATGAAAAAAACTCCAACACATAACCCCTAATTTAATTTCAATTATAATAATAACTATTACCTTCCTAAAACTAAAACAAAAATAGTGTCATTATTACTATTTTTCAATCATTTGATAAACCCAACACCACTATTTAATAACAATACTTTGTTAAATCTGAAACCCCTCATTTAATAAAAATTTTAATTGAGATGCTCAATAGTCACATTAAATTATTTTAAAATTTATTTAATTAAATAAACACAATAATACTTACAATAACATCATTGTTTTTATTATTGAAAAATTCATTTAATTAAAACCAAGAACCCACCAATTTATTACATGTCATTAATATGATATTAATAATAAGAAATACATCTCTAACCCTTATTTAATATCAAATGGTCATTTAATAATATTTAAACTCTTCTTTTAATTAAAACAGTTCATCGATAAACCCAAAATCCACATTAATTTCTTAAAAAATAATTTAATTAATTATTTATGATTCATTTAATAAAACAACCAAAATAATATAAATAATAACTTTATTATTATTATTATTATTAAAATTTTATTTTAATTAATCAAACTCTCTCATATAATCTTATTATTTTAAATTAAATATTTTTTAAAGGAGAGTAAACTGCGTGGTTTGGACATCAACTATGAACAACCCATGTTGATCCATTAATGTGATCATTTCTGGATCCGGTTCTCCTTAGAGTCATCGGGGTACCAACTAAAATTATCAGATAAATACACAAGTCTAAAAACCACACCTTTAGGTGTTCCAACACTCTGAATAAAATTCTTGAGCATAGTTTAAAAAAATGACCCATTGATAAACCAAAAAATTTCGAAAACCACAGTATTTTACACCGGTTAAAAAACACAGGACATTAAAATATACCATCCTTAAAAATATCTCATCCCCGAGAAGCCATCTAGAACCACTACAAAAAACCAACCTACCATGGTCATTTAATCTTTTTAAAAATGACATGTTGTGTTCCCAATGCCAAACACTCCTTAAAACCTTCCAAAACCTAACGACTAAGCCCTTAACACCAGAAATAATGATCACTTTATAGATTAGACATAAAAATAAAGCTTATATTTGAGGCCATTATAGGGACCTCGTCAACAAAAATAGTTGAATTTTGATCAACCAATATAACATGTCTCTCATTCTTCCCTTGAAATATGTCTCAGACCCAAAACCCACATATTCCCTTTATCTAACAATGTGCATTTAAAACTATTACATAAACATCTTCATGTATAACGAAGTCCATAATCATACTCAAGTGAAATTTCCTAGCTAATCCCTCATAGGGAGATTTAAAAAAAACAATTGTGCCCCAACACAAATAAAGGAGTATCCCAACGAAACCATACATCCCGCGTAATACCCTGATTGCTACTACTCGTCAAGCCCAAAAATATTTAAACTATATCACGGTGTAAGACCATTTCTATCATTATGTCCCCATGATGAGGTCAATATATGGGACATGATCATTGTATATAGAGGAGCCCACTAAGAGAAAAGCATGGTTATTAAAATGATCAGTTGAATTACTACCGGAGGACTTTGTTCAAAAACCTCAACGTCACATGTTGACACATTTACCGAAATTGATTTGGCATGCCCACTGTAGGATTGTCCATGATGTCAAAATAAAAGATCATCCACCCAACAATACCTATCAATGTTCCATAACACCGAGTACCAGAAACTCGTCTGAAGTAGTAGGGCGAACTTACCTTATGGGCCTTATACATTATATGGGTACTACCTACCACTAGTTAGCCACGTACAAAACATAAATTTCAACCCTATCCCATGGTCATGAAAAAAACATGGGGTTCAAAATCCCCCATTTTATACATCATAATTAATTCAATTTGAACATTTTAACATTTGAAAAAAATTCAACAATCACACAAAAATGCTTTCTCAAAAATTCACTTGGATTTAGAAACAACAACCCATATGAAAAATAGACATTCAGTAACAAGATTCCTCTTTAAAAAGTTCGCATATTTTGTTACTAAAAGATTACAGGAAATTTAGCTTCTAAATTCCTTTTTACCAAAAAGGCGACGTCCAAGGGTCCGTTTTATACAATATGGGTTCATCAAAAAGAAACACTATAATAGTTATTTATAATCACAACACAACAGTTTTACAATCATAACCATTTTAAAACATACCATGGTTATATGGTTCTGTAACATGGATGACCATGTTGAAGACAATAAGGAACCCATACACTTTACCATGGGAATTTGGATCCCATTGATGATATTTTTTTTTCATTTAATATTATAACTTTAAGATCACTTGTTAATTTATTAAAAACATGGGTGACCTTTTTATTGTAGTTATAAGGCATCCGTACACATTACGAATGAAAACATGTTCAGTTGTAATTGGATCCAAATAAATTTATTTGAAGAAACCACCCATTTATCAGTAATCTAATATTTCACTAAAAGTATCTAACACAGATAAACATGCTGAAATCACTAAAAAATTATATAACGCAATATCATGGAACATCATAGTTGCATATTACTACTGAAGGATTTTAATTATATCATTGAAAATTTCTATTTAAAAAGGCATGATAAATAAGTACAGAACATGACATATATTCAAGGAATACAATCCATATTATCAAGATTCCTACTAATGCAACTTTATGACATGTTATATGCTTGACATGTGAATCCATAAGTTCCAAAGAGGATGCATGTATAAAAAAAAGCATTCCATATCAGACCAAGTCAATTTTTTTTCAAAATTATCAAAATCAATAAGTAAAAGAAAATACACTAGTCACTAAAAGTGAAATCATATCAACTATAACCTCATATAATATAAACATCAATTCCCATCCCTATCCACTTGGTCATTTCCCATACATAGGGTGATCAGTCCCATGTAGGAATATTAACCCAAGTGCTGACTCTTTTCTAGTCTCATGTCTACCAACCCAAAACAGAAAGTAAAAAATGAAAAGAAACCCTCTGATACCACTTTGTAACATCTTGACCCAACTCACCACTAAACCGGTGGCCGGACTGGTCGCCACATGACCTCAAGTACGTCTCCCCATATGCAAGAGGTTGACAAATAGTAAAAAGGGTCTAAGGATAGTCAGCGGGAAGACTATACCCTCTTATTAGAGTGCAAAACTATTATATCAAATTAAATAACAAACAATAGAGGATGAAATAACACATAATTGAAAAAAAACAGTAGAGAAATATACTCATTTTATAAAAGTGGTCAAAGAAAAATATATAACAGATGAATTCATGACATGTTATGTATACTTAATTGAAAGAAATAATCAATACAACATGCTTTACACATGACTTACAATACAAATATAAGGCAAACATTCCCTTTGGGGTTTCAACTCGAGCATCCTTGGCTACCATTCTGTCATCCGATCCAATCTCCTATGAATTTTCTAACAGCACAATCCTGAATCCAAATAGAATTTACTCAGGTATCGCAGTGCAATGGCAGCCCTAGTAGGGTGTGAGATATAAATCTTATCCGGTTGGCACAACCAGTGTCTTCCCAAAATCCAAACACTCAATAAAAAATTTAAATAGTGTTAAATCATTGACAATTAAAGTATGATGTACAATGTAACTATATACCCTTGTGTCTACCTCAACTCTTAGCTAGTGTCTGAACCTTTATTATATATTTTTTCATGTATACCCAATATTCATCACACATTGATTTTCATTTATAATTTATTCCATACTCGATATATTACATAATTCTTCTGATCTGGCCAAATACTAACAGTCCCAATATAAGTCACTCACCACAAATGTCTCTAAAGACCATCTTTGTAAACCCAGAAAAGACTGAATCCATGCTTGTTCTTTGGCTTGGATAACAGTTCATAAGGTATTCTTTTTAGTAATTCAAATATAAAGTCTTATCCCATCCAAAAGAAATAGTTATTCACTCTTGGGTTAGTCCACTAAAAGTGATGCACCCAATTCAGTGATAATTCAGAACCCGTTCTCAAATTCAATTAAAAAATAATTATGTCACAATCGTTTTCAATAACCGATTAATTAATTTCATGAATGAAAAATTGGACCCGTAGTCCAATGTCAATTAATTGGTGTATAACATCATTTCTAGAAACCTCGTGAGAATTTAGAGCATTAGTCCTGGTCTCAAAACCCATGGGTATTTAGAGCATCAATCCTTGTCTTATAAAAGATTGTTTTCATTCAAGATGGGTGTAGAACACCATGTCTATTACCCCGTGAGTATTTGGAGCATCATTCCCTATCTCATAACCCATTAATCAATCATAAATATATATTAATCATTGGTACTGAACAACATTTCTAACACTGCGAATCATCCATTAATTAATTTATAAATTAATTAATCCAATACATTAATTAATTTAACAAATAAATAACAATATAAATCATATGTCAAAAAAGTCAAAAATTAATTAACCATTCATCATACCAATTGTTTAAAATTAATAAACAATTAATTATTCTATGAAATACATCAAAATAATAAACTCAACATTTAATTATCCAAATTCTTTATCAAGTCTAAACATGTCCACTCAAACTGTGATACATCGAGGACATTAACAATTTACATGCACGTTATAAATACCTCAAGTCAAACATGATGAAAAAGCGCATATATTTAGAGACCATCTCACACAACATATCATATTTTTGAATAACTCCATCCAAAATAACATAAGGCATGGAATGAATACATGCATCAAAAGGCACCCTAAGCCAATAGTCGTAACAAATAATCAATTCACAATTTTAAATTCATACATGAAAGGTAATTAATTCAATAAATAAATAATTAAATCATATCTCTTTAACCAGTTCATCAATTAATTATCCATTTACCATTTACCATGTAATAATTAATCCATCACTTAATTATTACTAGCTCTAATATATATTCTAAACATGTCAAAATATTTAATAATCTCAATATTCTATAAATTCAATAATTTTTCCAAAACATAACTTGAAAATTAATTCCTAAATTAATTTACCTATTACACATCCTTCACCATTTTAATAATTTAACAATTTAATCATATCAATATTACTAAATTAGAAATACATGATTAAAACCAACAAAATATCATGTCCTCATTTATCTCATGTGGTCTGTATCATTTAATAACATCAAAATTGGAATTCATCAATATCTCATATATCAGCACCAGTAAGAAGACATATGAAAATCCAAACCATAGTAAGCATGATATGACATTACCACTAACAAGTGGTTTATATTTATTCATCACATCAATAAAACATAAATGTTTCATAATCAATGAAACTCACATTCTCAATTTATATAATGAACAAGTAATTCTTAATTAATGTGATAGATACTTGGGACCCTACCTTAGGGTAAAACCGTTTTCATTCGGCAACACTTTGATGTACTTGGAAGTAACCAGTCCAGAACTGGTCCTCATACGCAAAAAAGCGCGCCTTCACACACACACAAACTCACATATTTATATATGAATGTTGTCTGTATTGGTCTAAAAAGTCAATATGTTAAACTGGTAACCAGAATCAAAGTAGTAATGAGAAACACACCTCTATGTTGGTATGAGGGACTCATATAAAATTAACATTGCTTAATTTAACTAGTGAAAAACCAAATAGAAGGTTTAAAAGCCAACCCATATTAACAGCTCCAATGAAAATCAAACCCATCCACTTCACCCTTGGCAGAGGATGCCAGAACATGGAAGTATGGGTCCCTAAACAACATTCACATATCATAAAAATTAGAAGAACACAAAAAACGGATAATACCGAACCTTAGGGTTTTGGCCGAGCAAAAAAAAGGATAGCGGGATGAGTCAAATAGACAATTTGAATCACAAGTTAAATGCATAAGGACTCATCTAGATTAGGAGAAAAATATTTGTCATGATTCCGAGAGGAATTGTCGCACAATCGTGGAGTCCAGGAGAGGGGGTTGTACTCTACGGGTTCTGCCCGAGAGTGTCGTGCACTGCTGCATGAGGGTCTAGCTGAGGTCTGCACACTAGAAAGAATGGGCTATGCATTGCTTGAGGCTACACCACAGGTATAGATCTCGAGTAGCTATAGAGTGAGGTCGCTACACACATGAGGCGTCACCTAAGGAGGATGAAAATATGGGGGTCTTATGCCTCACCTGTAGTTCATGCCTCCCTTTTTTTATTTTTCCCCTTAAATTAATCTAATTAATTGGATATTATAATTGAAATAATAAATCTCATTTTATTATGATTATTATACACATTAAACACTTAACTAATAAAGGGAAAACTCATCATTTAATAAAATATGCTTATTCTTTCACTGTTCTCTTAATAAATGTTTCATAATTAATTTTGAAAATATCTATTGTTGATTTAATTAAATTATTTTAACATTAATTTACCTAAATAAACAAAATAATAATAATAATATTATTATTATTATTTTTATTATTCCAATATTCATTTTTTTTAAAACTCAAACCCCCAATTCATTACAATATCATTAATATGATAAAAACTCCAACCCATAACCCCTAATTTAATTTCCATAGTAATAATAATTATAAACTTAATGAAAAAATTATAGTCTCATTATTATTAATTTTCAAAACATTGTTAAACCCAACACATCTATTTACTTATAATACATCATTAAATTTGAAACCCCTCATTTAATTAAACGTTTCTTTCAGAATCTCAAAATCCTCAGTAAATTTTTTTAACATTTATTTTGTTAAATAAACATAACAATAATAACAATGACATCAATATTATTATTATTCCAACATTCATTAAATTTAAACCAAAACCCCCAATTTATTACAATGTCATTAATGTGATATTAATGATAAAAACACAAACTCATAACCTCATTTTAATAAAAAATGGCTCATTAATAAATATAATACTCTTCTTTAAAATAAAATGGTTCTTTGATACTCCTAGAAGCCACTTTAATTTCTTCAACCATCATTTAATTAATTCTTTATCATTCATTTAACTAAAAAATAACAATAACAATAATAACATTATTATTATTATTATTAATTTATTTTAATTAATCACACTCTCTCATATAATCCTTTTAAAATAAATTAAATAATTTATTATACAGTTTAAACAGCATGGTTTGGACAACAACCATTCACTGCTTATGAAGTTCCATTAATGTGAACTTTTCTGGATCTGGTGCCCCTGAGACACATCAGGACAACTGATAAAATTATCAAATAAATACAGAAGTATGAAAATGAATCCTTTAGGTGTTCCAACACTGGGAATAAAATTATAGTGTGCGGTTTAAATAAACGACCCGTTGATTGTAACAACCCAAGATTTCATAGTACGTCATTTCTTCAATGTAATTCAATAACTTGCACTACACGCAACACCGAGTTCAAGCGCACCGCGACATACTAAACTAGACAATAAAAAGATTTTATGAATAGTATTAAATGAATGTTGAACTATATATAATCCTTATAATTTTATATACCATATTTTGAGTTTCTTAGATAGAATGTAAGAACTAATTCATTTTCTTTCAAATAAAAGTAATATTTTTTAAAAAATATACCTTTACCACCTTTCAATGATGAACCCTTTTTAAATCCAATATTTGAAACTTTTATATATTCAATTTTCCAAAATAAAATTCTTCTTTAGAATCGGGACAAAATAATTTAGTTTTAATAAATATTTGTTGAATAGTAACTCTTTACTTTTATCTACAACTGTTAAAAGTGAATAGGGTATTTAAGGGTAAAAATGATATTATTCATACCCTACCACATGTCCTAATTCTATTAGATAAATGTAATTTGACCAAAAACGTCCTTAGGAATAAAATATTATCCTTTTGGTCTATGTGGATTAGATTAGGACATTTATTATTATTTAATTCAAATGAGAGTTAAAAGAGTTAAAATCAATGTTTACTAACTAAAACATATTTAATTTTCGTTTATACATAAGATCAATTCGACTATAAATATTCATTGAAAACCTAAAACTATTTCATACATAATGGTATTTTAATTATAATTTTTAGACATTAAAAAATTAAATTTATTTATAACACAATGATGATGCAGTAATTCTTGTATTAATGAATGATTAAAATAATTGACATTATAAATATCCAAATAATTGTAATTTGAGGATATTTATAAATTATTATAAATTTTTAGGTTAGTATGACATGTTAGGGTTGGTTAGATCAATTCTTTTCAAAGTAATCATGCTATTATGATTAAGTAAACAAATACCAAAGAGTGTCAAAATTGACATAAAATAGGTTTTTAGACAAATTTTATATTATTAATTGACATAATAGTTCTAAAAATCCAAGGTTTGGAAAAAGGCTAATCTAATAATATATATGACATTAATGAACCAATTGGGGTTCTATTTTCTTTTTATAGTATGTTTATTAACTATATAATATAAAAATACAAAGAGAAATTTTAAATGTCAAACTATTTACCTAAGAGTTAAATCCAAATTTAATGTTTAATATGGTGACCTAAACCTATATAAAGCCTATTTATTGAGATTTTTTCAACCCATATCCTCCTTAGAATTTAAATAATTCATTTCTGAGCCATTAGATACTAAAAATGAATTTTTTTAAAAATAATATTTTATGTTTTTTCCTAAGGTGCCCCTCACCCCTCTTATAAAAGGTCACTTTACCTTCTCTTAAATTCACTCGCCAAAGGATTTTGGAGCGGCCAAAACTGCCCAAATATCCTCCCAACTATCCTAACATCATCTTAGAGGCCTTCCTTTGGTCAGAAAGCCAACCTAATGAGACCATTTGATCAAATGAAAAGGAAAAACTTGAAGAAGATGTAATGATTTCACCACCCTCTTTCAAGTTCTCTTATTCCTCCACTTACTTTTTCTTTGTTGTTTCCATTATAAAATAATAAATCCAGTATATTCTATATAATGTGATGTTATTATAAATATGGAAGAACTATATTCATTATTCTATTTATCTAATGATTGATAATGTTACCATGCGTAAGTACGTACGGCTTACCATCTCCACACCGTGGTGTAATTTGTTATTAAACACTATGTTATTTGAATGGATATAATGATGAGAAATATGTATATAAATAATGAAAATAAATTCTATTGTCTCTATAAATTTAATATACCATCCAAATCCACAACTTTATGGAAATTATATTGTCGCTCATGCGTGCGTACGGATTACCGTCTCCACGACGCAATGAGATTCATTTCCACGTTCACCATTAATGAACGATTATAAAAATATATATTACTAATAATTATGTAATATATTACCTAATAATGTTATTATAGATATATATATATTTAAATATATATGTACTTACATATATCTTACTCACTTAGATCCGTTCAATATGATATGAAAACGGAAACAACATTTATTCATACGTACTGACAACCGTCTCCATAAATGGTGTTTTCCATTTCATATTTATTTCTATTACACACATTTATATTATAAATATATATGATATATATATATATATCATGTTTTATATTATAGATGTATTTAAATCTTTATCTACGTGATACAATCAAGAGTAACAAGTTACAACACATACGATAAAGAAAGCGACTATTAACCTAAATGTTAATTTAGCATGGAAATTATTATTAAATGGGTATTATAAATTAATAAATGAATCATGTATTATATCATAAATATTAATATAGTTATGGTACAATTTAATAACATACTATGATCTTCATACAAGAGGTTAAACATACCCTCGACTAAAGGAAAGTTAAAGGTAATTCTTAATTTCTCAATCTCATTATTATCTGAGATTGTTTATGATTAAGTATTTACTGGAATATTTTTATCATCCATGTATATTTTTTATAAAAATGATTTCAAAATGAATATTTTAAGTATTTGTGAATGATACAATTTATCATGATTCAAATTTTTAATGTTTAAAAGATTTATCTTTCTGAATATTTTTAATTATTGTCCATGTTTTCAAAATGGTTATAAGTATTTATTTATATGGACATGAATGTTTTGAAATAATTATTATTTTCAAAAGTTCCAAAGTGGAATGGGACACTTTGATTCAAAAATATATTTCATATTAGTTCCTTTTTAAATGCGTTACATTTAAATGATTACACAAAATGATATTTTTCTCAAAGGTTTTTAATGATTATTTTCAACTAAGACAACATCCTTTTTGGATATTATTCTTGATTGAGGTTGAATTATGATAAATAAAAAATTCAATATTTTATTGAATGAGCTATGATATGTTTGACTATGAATGTGCTATTTTTATACCATTCATGGTTTATGGTTAATGTATTGACATTTTATATGCTAGTTTTAATACGAATTTTTATGTTATGTTTCATCATTTTCATATGAGGAATGTAGTGGAGTTAGTAAGTGACAGGTGAAGCCTGCTATAGCTCCTCAATGCATCGATAGGTCTCATGAGACAAACTAGTGTTTTGGAACAAGTCATTGAAAAAAAATTATTTGTAGTATTAGCACAAGGCCTTTAATATGTGGTAATGATGTCCGGCATTAGGCATTCCATCATTATGAAATTAGTTATTACATGTGATTATTCAAGTAGTAGAATATCCATGTGCATGTTTATATAGTAATTCTTGATTTATTTTTTCCATATTATGTACATGTATATGTTTAAGAAGCATGTTGTTTTTATCACACATCTTGCTTAAGAAGTTTATAGCTTCCGCTAAATCATTTACCCTTACAGGGCATCTGAGCTCCCCCCTTGTTTTATTTTCCCCGGATTCCAAGAACTGTGTTATGATTGATATGCAGGGTTATGATAAATGAAATAATGGAGTTCTCAATGAACTATCTATGATGTGTTTTATGATTGAAATTGTAATGTAAAGTTAATGTTTGTAATCTATTTTCCAAGACTGCTAAACTGATCGGTCCTTTGGGACTTGATTTCTTGTAATCATGCCAATGTATTAAAATAATGCATCGGCTCTGGGTAACTGGGGTTGGGGCGTTACAGTTTGTATCATAGTAATTTTTGCAATAACCTTAGAAACTAGATTTAGATAAACTCATATTAGAGCACATACTCGTAATATAGAATTTGAAGATTATTATAGAAGAACTTCCTAGAATTTTGGTAATGTAATGATTTTGTGAGTTTTTCAAACAAATACATCCCTATATTGATACAAGTAGGTAGAGGCGGCTCTGGAATAGAGGTACCTAGGGGTAAATCCCAAAAACACTACATGAGCTAAACTCTAATGGGAATTGGTGCACGACAACGGGCCTTGGTGCATTCTTGGATATGACGCTCCTAAGGAATATGCTTAAGATAATTCTCGTTTTCTTAACAAAAAACTATGAAGGGTTTATGAGTATATATATCTCCTCATAGAAAATATTTTTGTGATTATGGATTATATCCATAAACTGTTCAATTTATATTAGGTGTTTTACATGATTGGAATTACGAATTGGGATTCATAAACTGACCTAATGTATGACATTATATAGAAATGGCGCCCAATAGAAGGAATGAGAAATCCGACAATACATATGATCCAATGAGTAAGAAGTATCCTACCTTTAAAAGTATTAAGCCAACATTTATAAGGGAAATATTCTCCCATGTATTTTCGACATATGAAGAAATAGTATCATGTGTTAATAAGATAAGTGAATAATTCTTTGAGTCCTATGGCTTTGAAGGGAAGAAAGAGAAGAAAAGGATGTAAGAGATAAAGATGGATAAAGTGAAGAGGGAAAAAAGGAATTTTCCCAAATGTGATAACTATAGAAAGAATCACCATGGTAAATTCTTGAAGGTAATGAGAGTTTGTTATAATTGTGGAGAAAAATGACACCAAGTACATGATTGCAAGGGTAAGATAAAAAATTTTAAATGTACAATGCTTCATCTGCAAGGCGTTGGGACACTACCTGAATGAATGTCTCAGTCATCAGAGTATACATTAAATGATGCTATTTGATAATAATCATGTTATGATACAACCTCTTGTGAATAGGAATGACTAGTGTTCTTATGTTGTTAATATTGAATTATTTCATTTCAATGTTTTATCAACAATATACTGGTTATATGAATTATGGAATAAATAAGGATTGTACTGCAGTACTATTTTATTAGGGATTTGAGATTATATGGTTCCATGAAATGTGACCTAATATTAAGATACACTTTTTGGAAAATACATGGTTCAAGGAAAGGTAATCCTTACTATGGTCCTGATAATGAGGTAGTGATTTTGGAATTAGAGATGGTTGACATGGATAAATTATATTTGATATTCTTGACTTCCATGAAACTGATTAATGATTTGTATATTCCATCATTGTTGGAGTTTAATCATTTTTTGGATAGAAGTATTAAATCAAGTATTCTATAAGAAATAAGGTAGAATGAATGTAATCAATAAGATTTTATGGTAATTTAGGATTTTTCGGTGTTTTAAAAGAATACACGATGAAGGAGTTCACATGTTATTTCCTGAAAAAAAGAATCTTTATTGTGTTTAACGTCCTTATAAATTTTGGACTGAGAGTTTGGATATAAGTATCTTTGATAAGTCCAAAATCTAGAATGGTTTAAGATTTAAATTGGATGCTGTTATTAAGGTTATTTTTTTATTGTTATAAAAAGGACAAGCTAGAGGTCGGGTGACATCTAGTCACGTTCAATAGGGCTGCGAGACTTGAACCTGAAACCTATGAGCGACAAGGGTGCATCACCGATGACTGGACTATGTGGTGTACTGATTAGTATAATATAACTTTTTTAACATAGTTGGATAAATGAATTATAAATTCATTATTTTGGGAACCCTATACGATTAGGATAAATATAATTTTAATTTGATATCTTTTGGAGTGAAAGATGAGTTTTTGGTAGGAATTAGTTGAAGGATGAAACTCTACTTCTCAAGTATATATTTATATAATTTTTTTCATCTAATTAATACTAAATTTTATTAACCCATTTTCCGATTTTGGTTTTCCCACAATGGTATTTTCATTTTTAAACCTTTTATTTTGAATGAACAATTTCAAATTGTGAGGACACAATTTATTGAAGAAGGGAAGAATGTAACACCCCAAGATTTCATAGTACACTATTTCCTCATAGTAATTCAATAACTTCCACTACACGCAACACCGAGTTCAAGCACACCACAACTTACCAAACTAGCTGTTCAAAAGCAGTTATGAATAGTATTAACTGAATTTTTAACTATATATAATCCATATAATTTTAGAATCCAAAATATGAGTTTCTTAGACATAATGCAAGAAATAATTCATTTTTCAGTTAAAATAAATATTTTTTAAAAAATACTCTTTTACCGTCTTTTAATGGTTAACCCTTTTTAAATCCAAAATTTCAAACTATTATATTTTCAATTCATCAAAATAAACTTCTTCTTTAGAATCGGGACATAATAATTTAGTTTCAAATTTTTTTTGGTGAATAGTATCTTTTTAATTTTATTTACCACGGTTAAAAGTAAATATGGTAATTAAGGTTAAAAATGATATTATTATAAACCTATCACATGTCTTGATACTATTGGATCAGTGTAATTCGACCAAAAAAACCATAGGAATAAAATATGACCCTTAAGGTCCACTTGGATTAGATTAGGAAATTTACTATTATTTAATTCAAAGAAGAGTTAAATGAGTTAAAATCAATGTTTAATAACTAAAACATTTTTAATTTAGGGTTATACATAAGATTAATTTGACTATAAACATTCATTAGAAAGAAAAAACTATTTAATACATAATGATATTTTATATATAATTTTTAGAAATTAAATAATGAATGTTATTTTTGACACAATGATGATGATGTAATTTCCATATTAATGAAAGATTAAAATTATTGACATTATAAATATTAAAATAAATGAAATTATAGACTTTTTATAAATTAAAAGAATTTTCTTGGTTATTATGACATGTTAAGCTTGGTTAGATGAATATCTTTCAAAGTAATCATGCTATTATGATTTTAACAAAAAAACCAAATAGTGTCAAAATTGACATAAAATAATATTTAAGACAAATATTATATTCTTACTTGATATAATATTCCTAAAAATCTATGGATCTGCAAAAAGAATTATATAATAATATATATGACATCAATGAAACAATTAGTGTTTGATTGAAATTTTATAGTATGTTTATTAACCATAAAATATAAAAATACAAAGAGACAAGCTAAATGACAAACTATTTAACTAAGAGTTAAATAGAAATGTTAAGGTTAATATGGTGACCTAAATCTATCGAAAACCTATTTTTAAGTGTTTTTCTACCCATACTTAACTTATACTTCAAATAATTAATTTTTTAGACATTAGAAACCTAAAATAAATTTATTATAAAATAATATTTTATATTTTTCCTAAGGTACCCCTCACCCCTCTTATAAAAGGGAACTTCCCCTTCTCACATATTAACACCTCCAATGAAATTTGGATCGGCCAACCCATGCAAATATATCCTCCCCACTATCCAACCTTAATCCTTGGTGCCTTCCTTTGGTCATAAAGCCAACCTAATGAGCTTTTTTGATCAAATCAAAATAAATAACCCAAAGAAGAGGTAATGATTTCACCACCCACTTTAATGTTCTCTTATTCTTCCACTTACTCTTTCTTTGTGGTTTCAATACTAAAATAATAAATCCAGTATCTTCTATATAATGTGATGTTATTATAAATATGGATCAACTATATTCATTATTCTATCAATCATATGAATGTTAATGTCACCATGCATGCATACGTACGACTTACCGTCTCCACGTCATGGTGTAATTTGTTATTCAACACTATGTTATTTAAACGGATATAATGATGAGTAATATGTATATTAATAATGAAAATAACATGATAATGTCTCTGTATAATTAATATACCATCCAATTCCACACCTTTAAGGAAATGATAATGTCACTCGTGCGTACGTACGGATTACCGTCTCCACGGCGCGATGAGATTATTTTCCTCATTCACCTTTCATCGATGATAATAAAAATATATAGTAATAATAAGAATGTAATATATGAATTAATTATGCTACTTGAGATATATATATATATGTACTTACATATATCTTACTCACTTAGTTCCGTTCAATATGATATGAAAACGGAAGCATCGTTTATGCGTACGTACGGACTACCGTCTCCATAAACGGTGTTTTCCACTTCATATTTATGTCTATTATACACATTTATATTCTAAATATATATGAAATATAAATCATGTTTTATATTCTTGATGTATTTAAATCTTGATCTATGTGATATAATCAATAGTAACATGTTAAAACACCTATGATAAAGAAAACAATTATTACCTGAAATGTTATTTTATCATCAAAATTTTTATTAAATGGGTAGTACAAAGTCATATATGAATCATGTATGATATCATAAATATTTATATGGTTCTAGTATAATTTAATAACCGACAATGATCTTCATATAGGAGGATAAATGTACCCTCGTCTAAAGGAAAGTGCAAGGTAATGGTTAATTTCTCAATATCATTATTATCTGAGATTGTTTATGTGTAAGTATTTACTCAGACATTTTTATCATACAAGTCCATTTTTTATAAAAATTATTTCAAAATGAATATTTTAAGTATTTGTGAAAGGTAAAACTTTATCAAAATCCGAATTTTAAATGTTTTAAATATTTATCTTTCTAAATATTTTTAATTAATGTCCTTGTTTTCAAAATGGGTTTTTGTATTTATTTATATGGGCATGAATGTTTTTAAATAATGATTATTTTCAAAAGTTTCAAAGTGGTATGGGACACTTTGATTCAAAAATCTATTTTAAATGACTTCCTTTTTAAATTCATTACATCAAAATGATTTTACAAAAAAAGAAATTTTCCACCAAGGTTTTTAATGATTATTTTCAACTATGAAAATATCCATTTTGGATATTATTCTTTATTGAGGTTGATTTATTATAAATAAAATCCTCAATATTGTCTTGTATGAGCTATGATATGTTTGACTGTGAATGTTCTATTTTTATACCATTCCTAGTTTATGGTTGATGTATTAACATTTCGTATGCTAGTTTTAATACGAATGATTATGTTATGTTTCAACATTTTCATATAAGGAATGCAGATGACATAGTAAGTGACGGGTGGAGCCCTCTATAGCTCATCGATGCATCGGTAGTTCTCATGAGACAAACTAGTGTCTTCGCACAAGGCCTTGACCTAAATTTTATTTTTTGTCTTGGCACAATTCCTTGAATATGTGGTAATGATGTTCGACGTTAGGCATTCTCTCATTATGAAATTAGTTATTACATGTGATTATTCGAATTGTAGAATATCCATGTGCATGTTTATATGGTAATGTTTGATTTATTTTTTCCATATTATTTTCAAGTTTATGATTAAAAATGATGTTGTTTTTATCACACATCTTGCCTAAAAAGATTATAGATTCTGCCAAATTATTTACCTTTACTGGGTATTTGAGCTCACCCCATTCTTATGTTTAATTTTCCTAGTAATCCTTGAAGTATATTATGATTGATATGAAGTGTAAAGATAATGGGAATAATGGTGTTCTCAAATAACAATCTATGATGTGTTTTAGTTTGGAAATTATAAAGTTATGTTAATGTATGAAATCTATTTTCCTAGACTGCTAAACTGATCTATCCTTCGGGACATGATTCCTTGTAATCATGACAATATATTAAAATAATGCACCGACTCTGGGTAATTGGGTTCAGGACGTTATATTTATAAATTGAAAAAATTTGAAAACCTTCATTTTTAACTTGATTAAAAAACAAGGGACTTTAAAATAGGGAAGAATAAAAAAACTAAATAATTACATTATTCTATGCTCCCATGTCACACAATGCATTGGAAAAATTGTTTTATAATTTAGTTAAGTTGATAGTCAATTTACATAAATCATAGAATTTACTAGGTATTTATTGTGTAATAATAGTAGACACATTTCTAAAATTATTTATATTTTTATTTCGTTGTAATAACTTCTTCCGAATTCATAAGTATTCTATTAATATGTCATCAAATTTTAATTTTTAAAAGGATTCAAGTAATTGAATATTGAATTATTCCATTTTTAATATCAACAAAATTTATTTTTTAGTGAATCTTCAATGATTTTATTTGGAAATTTTAGTACACAATTGATGTGTTTTGGTATGATAATGTACCACCATCATGAACATTCTTATTTACATTTTTTTTCGGGGTTTCGCCACATGATATTATACAAGAGGCTATTTATTATCAATTTACTCTTCATATTAAGTGGGATTTCCACATTAAACATCAACATGAGAAGGGGGTTTATCATTATTCTTCATCACTTTTTCACATAATATTTATATTTAACACATTACCTTTATGGATAGTAATTCACTAAGAATTATTTTACTGAAATCATTATCAATAAATACATTTATAGTGAAAATAACATGGAAGTTAATTCTTGGCATCTTATTCAAATATCAACAATATTTAATAAGAAAACATTCACAAGTAGTATGTGACTGCATGCGGTTTATTAAAATTTACATCATGGATGTTTCTTGTTTAAATCCTTGTTGGTAGTTGGTAGATGAATGTTAATTGCCTCTTTATATTCTTGGTGGATAGAAAGGTGGTAGAAAGCTATACCAGAAGGGTGTTAATTACTACTATGTGTCCCAATACAAAATATATTGTTGGAAGAATATTTTAATATTTTATTTCTCATAAATTGTTGGTATTATTTCCTTTTGTATATGGAATAATATATTTCTTACAACTACGGGTAACCATCAATGTAGTGAACCATGTACTGATAATGTTGAGAAACCTGAGGAGGTGTCATATGTATTGTTTTAGATACCATGATCACATCTATGTATCTTAAATGAGTGTTCATTTCTTTAATTTTTATTTCATGTATTGGTGATTTTTAATTTTAACATAAGTAACACATCTTATTACATTTTTTATACCAAATTTATTTTAATTTTAGGATATCACATAAATTATATCTCTATCATATATTGGGGACATTTAAATCAAGGATCATCTAGATAAATCATCTATAATGTTTTAGTTATTTTACATCCATCCTGGAATAAATAATACCGATGAAAGATAGTCATATAATATTTACTATGGCATAGAGTTTGATAAAAATATGAATCATTCTAAAAAATTATAGAGGGTTTCCCTATAAGTGATCTTGATTCCATTTTTTTCAATAGGGTAATCCTTGGGGAAGGAATGTATTTCTATGTTAATACCTTCAATAGGAAATCAAATGTGCTTATTTATCCTGGTCATTTGAATTTGATCCACTCTTATTTTTTCCATTAAGAGAGAGGGGGAATACATTCTAGGTGATCAGAGCGTCATTATCTCCTCTAGGTTTTATCCCATTATAATATTCTTTAAATAGACTCATGTGTGTATTGGGATCTTCTCTTGAGAAACAATAAAATTTAGGACATAAAATAATAATTTGATATATAATCTCCAAATAGTTTTGACTTTTGGATTCTAAAATATGGTATCATTACTGAAATTGGTTGCATAAATTTCCCTCATGGTTTTATATAATTACTCTAAATTTTCATCTATATTTTCACTTCATATAGTGACCCTACGATAGGATGTAGATGAAGTGGGATAACTTTTCAAAGTGATGGTGACAAATTACCATTCCACTTGTTAATTTTTTTATGATTCTATGTATTCATAGAAAATTTCATTCAATCTATAGATCACATTCAGTTAGGCGAGATAAATTAATCTTGTTCAATAATCGAAATAATTTTAAAAAATGTATAAACTAACATCCAACCTCCCATAAAATATATCTAGGTCATTGAATGAATTATCACAAGGCCACAAAAAATGGACTTTTAAACCCAAATTAGATAATGTAGCACCCTTATATATTATGAAATATATATTTTCAATTAAATTCAATTACCTTGATATCTTATGTTACAAACAACAATAATACTAAATGAACCATTATATATTATTTGGCACGTTATAACCATTCAATTAAAATTATGGGTTGAAATATGTTTATATACTTTATAAAATATATATAAATTTCCTAATAAATATTAATTAATTGAAAATTTATATAGAATAATAACTCTATGATTAGTAATTCATTTTATTGTCCTAAAATTAGTATTATTTAAAATAGATTTTTATTAATTTTTGTTATGAAATAAGAAATAATTTCTAATAATTTTATAAATATTATTTAATAATATTAATATCATTTATGATATAGTAAAATTAAATTTAAATTTGGATTAAATTTTTATATTAGTCTAAAAATATTGATTTTCTAGTTAGTGGTCGAAAATGATTATATTTATCGAAAACTGTATTTTTGTTTCAAGCATATAAAAATTTCCATTTAGTTAAAAAATGAATTCAAAGTATAATTAATTATATTATATTTTATATAGTTCTATTAAATAAATTTTATTCAATATTTTTGTCTGAACCTATTATGAAAATATCTTCATATCTAAAAATTAAATATTTGTCAAAAAAAATATTTTTATGTTTATAAGGGAATTTTCTCTTAATAAATTCAATTGATCACAAAGGTAAAATAATGAAAATTAAATTTATAAATTATTTAATCATAAACAAGTTTTAACATTTATATATTATTTTATTAATCATGGGATTATAATAAATCCAATTTTATGCTTAAAAAAGTATTTTATAAAAAGAAGTTTTCATCATGTTTTGTGCAATTAAATAAAAATAAATTTATACAACCTATAATATATTAATTTGATAATATTACGTAAATATTATTAAGAAAGAGGTTCAAATTTTTTAAGGCCCCTTTTAATTATAATCAATATGAATAGTAACCTTGGTAAAATTTATCACCTCAATAAAGGGTAAATTAGGGTAATTTCAGTTTAAACTGAGTGATAAGTAAATATTGATTCATAATAATTATTTTTAGATTAATAAAATTATAACATTATTATATTATGCTCTAAAATTATTAATTTTATGGACAATTATCAACTAAAATTACCTATATGACATTTAAATAATTAATAGTATTGATTATTTAACCCTCTATATAATTATTATCTCTTAAGCATACATAGAGATAAAAAAATTGATCAAATATATGTGTCCATATTTAGAATATTTTAAATGATCTCATAATGGTTTTTTAATTTGTATAAATTATATAATTAATATAATTTCATTAAAAACAATGGTGAAATATTTCTCAAATTAATATATAATATAATATATTATTTAAAAATATAAAAATTTATATAATTCCATTTATTTAATGTGTCCCATTAATTTTATAAAATAAATATCACAAATTATGTAGATTTTAAGTTATTATATTCAAGTTCCCCCACTTTTATAATGTTTTTAATGTCAAATTAAATAAATAATGTTAGAAGTAATAATAATAATATTTTATAATTAATAACATTTTACTAAATTATATAAAATTCCTAAAAATAATTCACAAAGATAAACGAATGGTATATGTGTTTAAACCTAAACCACGATCAATATATGGTTTTCTCCAATTTAGGTCAACTTTATTAAACAATAAAATGTCGAAAACATTAATATTATTCTGATTGTTAAAAGGATTAACAAAGGCCTAAAATAAAGAGATATGGGTAAAAATGTGATCTAAATTTGCCACATATTATTCTAAAAGATTATTTTTAGTTTCACATGAATTATATTAGAATAAAATCATTTTTATCATTTTTACATCAAACAAAATTTATATTAATTTTATATTAAAAATAATTTCATGAGTTCACGTCCCATCAATTGAAAAGGGAACCATACTTTATATTATTCAAACAAAATTGAGCATTATGTAATGAAAAAACATTAAAAGTACCACTTATTGACTTCACTATTTACATTAATATTGTTCTGGGCATCTCAAAAGACCCACCTTAGTTCCCTTAAGAGGGTATCTAAAGAAGTCATTCCAAATAAATGGTAATCAGCCTAACTAATCAATTTCATGGTAAATGTTATTTTAACTCCTATAAAATTGTTATAGTATTTATAAAATAATAATTTAGGTCCTAAATTTAATTTGATGATTTTATGATTTTAAAATCACCTTTATTCACCCTATTTATATAAAATCATAAGTGAATGTATTGCTAGTGCATTCGTATGGTTTATCATGTCCATGTGGTGATGAAAATTAATTTACCATCACCATATGTTAGATATGGTAAGTATTTTTGGTTAATTTTTATAAATTATAGTTATAACATACTTATAATTCTAGAATGAAAATATCATATCAATATTCTTATTATCCAAACTGTTTTAATATTACGACATTGTGTGTATGTACGTGTGGACTACCACCCCATGAAGTGATGTGATTATTTTCCTCTTTATATTGAAATATATGGATTTATTTATTTGATATATATGTTATATTTAATAAAACAATAATTTCATAAATGTGATTTATTATTTACATTTCTTTCATTCCATTTTTAGGAAAAGTGAAAACTACGTCCATGCGTAGGTATGGTATATCATCTTCATGATCTTTTTAATTCATTTTTATTTATACTCCATTTAAAAATGATTATAAATACCTATATAATAGATATAAATATGAAATTTAAATTATTATAATAAATATTCTATATAAGTATTATAAATTTAAATTTATTTTACAGGAGGTTATAGAGCCATTGAATTAAGTGGATCTCAAGATAGAGTGGGGTTTTCTCACTATTATTTCTATGAGACACATGAAATATTCAACACTTATTTATTATATATTATTTATTTAACAACAATGAAGATATTTTGATCCTAATTATTATTAAAATTATGTCTATTTAAATATCCAACAATGATTATTTCATTCATTGAGATTATGATTCCAAGGTCACCAAATTAGTAAGGGTTCTATTTTAGTAACTGATTATTTTACTACATTGTTTATTGTAAACATTCATATAATGAAAACCAATTATCTTTCTATTTATAACTTCATTATCTATTCCATAGTTTTTTGTTTTATTTTTATAAATGTTTACCATTAATTTTAAATCCTTTTGTACACATGTGGTAAAAAAAATATTTTTTGAAAGACAATCTACGTTATTTGTCTCTTATATTGAAAACCCATTTCCTTCTATATCTATGTTTTCGAAATTTTAAAAAAGTTTTATAATATTATTCTATGACTTATTAAATTCGTTTTTCCTGTGTTTGATTTTTATAAAAATGGTTTAAATTGGATGTTATTTTAAATTTTCCAGTAACATACATTATGAATGTTAACTAAAAATGTGAAAGGAATATTTTCTTGTAACTTATAATTCATCTGTTGAATTTCTCACTGTGATTACCAAAAAATGTTTTGATAAATAATTTGATAAATTATAATTTTTTTAAAAAAAAATCTATTTTTTTTGAATTTTTTTAGATTTTAAAGAACTAATTTAAAATTGGAAAGGTTATTATCTCCAAGAAATATTTTGATGACCTTTTAAATAAAATCACATATATGATAACATCATTTTATGTTAATTTTTTTACTCGGGATAAGATACCATGATACAATTCATAAACTATCTCTAGATGGTTAATGTTAATGTTTAGTTGTTATTAATAAAACCCATTTATTTTCAATTGGTTATTATATGGTGAAGGGATGAATGTTTTATAAAACATATTTTCATATAATTTTTTATGATGTGATGATATAATGAATGTTTTATGATCTTTAGGAACACACATATATGCTTTTCTTTTTGTGATGGGGGTTATATTATAAAAACCTACGGTCTTAATATTATATTGATGGATGGTGGTTACATTATAACCATGGATGTATGTTGCATTATAATCGAGGAGGGTGGTTACATTATAACTGTAGATGGGTGGGACCCGTATCTACCACCAATGCATTGGTTAATTATTTTTATCGAATTAGAATAATAGGGATAGAATGTTTATAGAATCGAGTTCAGTAAGGGTATTTTTCTTCAATGATAGTCCTTGGAGTGAACCTTGATGACTATGATAGTTTTGGAAGTGATCCCAGTCCACTAGGACTACCTAGGATGTTGGCCATTAGTATTATAGAAATGATATATTATGATTTTTATGCCAAAAATCTATGTCTTATGACTATGTAATTATCTATTATTTCATGGAATTTGATTTCATTGTTATTTATATTATATTAATTACAAGTATTTATTCCATGAAACATGGTTATTTACATTGGTATGTAGGGCATGAATTTCAAATGTTTAACTCCTCTTATAATTCCCATGTGTTCATGTTATGATTGAGTGATCATTGGTATCTCACTTGTTTAATATTACTATGAATCTGAGCTCACCCTTTCTTTGTATTCCTTTCACCATGTTATTATAAAATAAATTAATTATGATATGTCAAAATTGGGAATAGGTTAGGAATAAAAAATTGAGAGATGGTGTACTAATTTTGAACTAGTTGCTTATGCATCACTGCTTCCTAATATGTATTATTATATAATGGATTATAATGTAATGTAGTGAATAATCATATAAAAAATATTAATATATATGTAGGAAATGTGTGGGTCACTATAGTTGGTATTAAAGAAAGTTTTAGTTATCCTTTGGAAACTATTGGATAAGAAAACATTATTGAGAACTATATGTATAGGCCTAAGTATATGATAACATGAATAGGATTTTTAAATGATAATGGTTGGCCTTGGTAAAACCTATTATGTCTTAGATTTAAATAAATGTGTACTTATTTATAAATACTATAAATTATTCTTCATTATTTTGTGGTTTCCAATAATTATTTTTATTTCTCACACTATGCCTTTTAGTTTTAGTCAATGTTTGATACCTAGAGGATTCTTGTAAACACTGATGTATGATGGAATAATTTCCCAAATTATAAACCAAATGAAATTTAATTTATAATAAATAACCATGTGAGTACTCCTACTAAATTATCAAAATATATGAATAACAAAATTCACCATTACAAACTATCAGACTCACCAAATAGGATAATGATAGAGTTCACCAACGAATAATGTGGTGGATACTATGAACAAAATTATATTCTATATTGTATATATATAGAATGTGGGAATAATCACTCAATTGAATATCTCAATGGAACGAAATTATTTATTATATTTTTAAATGAAGCTCAGATACCATGTAACTAATTATGAAAATGTGATGTGTCTTTTAGAGTGAAATGAATATTTTCTTAAGGCATCAATTTTAGTTCAACTAATTTTGTGTTGGAATATGGTAATTATCCAAGAGAATTCAATAATCTGTTGAATAACTCATAGACCAAAGAAATACCTATTAAATGAGAAAATTTAGTATTTTATTCATAAATATTCATGTATTATATTTTGGAAGGGTCTTATTAAATATTTATTAGATATAAGGATCATGAAACACCAATGGATTATACTTTAATGGAATATAAAAACATATTTTTAGTTAGAATAATGAAATTATTGGAATTGGTATGAAATTATTGGTGACTTTGAAATTAATTTATTGATGATATTGTTATTTAGGTCTTATTTCATGGATGATATTTACTTCATTTTTTGGATTTATGAAATATTTTCAATAGTCTATTAACATAATGGATGAATAAATATAATTATAGTTTTTGGAATCATATATTTTTTCCGGTGAGGTTAACTCAATATTTATGTATACCTTCATTGGTTTATATGTTTGAGGGATATCATAATTTCAATGGAATAACCACTTTTAGGTAACGTATATTCAAATTTTCAGATATTCAATGATATCATGGGAAAGATATATTGGGTTCCGATATATGTAACCAATAGGATTAATGTGAATTATTATTTCAGAGGCCTCGGGATAATAATCGTGGACAAAAGATAACTCATATAAGAAAATCATGCTGTTTATAACATTTATTAATATTGAAGTTATTGTGGTTATTTTTTCCATAGGGTAATTTATTTTTGGAAATAATAAATATATCATGGAGAATTTGATTAGGGAATATACATTTTTAGTATTTGAATTTATGAGATACTAACAGTTATTAGAGATAGATGATAAATTAATCATAGGTTAATATGTGATCAAATCATTCTGATTTTATGTTTTTGAAAATGATTGAATGTATTATAATTAGTTTTAAGGGTAGTTATTTATGGAAGAATTTTTTGGGAAAATTAATTATTACTATTGAATTTTATTTAATGAGCTATTTATTCCAACGAACATTTATTAATTTTTTGGAATATATTTCCTTGTACGAAGCATATTAATTTTATTGATTTATAAAGATATGTGTATTAGCTTATTATAATTCTTCTGGAATTAAGTGACCCGTTAAAAGTTTAATTTTGTGCATCTAGATTGTAAAATTATTCATAAATACACATCATATGGGGAAAAATTTAAGATTGTGGTGGAAGATGATTAATGAATAAAATTTCAATTATCATGAAAGTATATTTAATTGTTATTTTAGTCCACATTGTAGAAGAATTTATCAAATTTTGGAAAGGGAGATTAGGCTAATAATGATTTCCTATAACCTACAATTCTGAGGAGTTGATGGTATTTCATCTCCTCATTGATTTATGGATTTATGGTTGTTGACATTAACTTAACCATGTTTTAATCACTCTATTCTAGTCCATTTGTAAGGTATGTTTCTATTTTCCATGTTTTCTCTACCCACTACTTTTATCATATAAAAAATACCTCATATGTTTTATAATAGTTGACCTTTTTATTTCTATCTTTTTAAGAGGAAATATTATTATCCCATTTTATATTTGGGTTTCCCCTAGGGAATTTTTAAATGTCAATCCCTTGATTACGAAGAAAAGTTTCAAATTGTGAGGATGAAATTTATTAAATTCCCAAATAATGTAAAACTTTTATATTTTATTAAATATTTTTGTTCAATTAAATTTAGTTTCATCGATAATTAACATTTTAGGCGTCACTAAATCTAATAGAACAATTATATATTATTATGATAATTATTTCAAATTTTTAAATATTTAGTTTATAAATTGGATTAACTAATTTATGAAATAAATATATATTTCCTACTCAATTTATATTTATTGAAATATAATTACTAAATAATCACTAATGTTTTTTAAATAGATTTTCTTCTTTAATAATTTTTTCATCAAATGACCCCTTTTTTAAATTTTTTGAGTAAATATTATCAAATTTCCTGAACATTTATAAATGTTAATATTTGATGTTAAAATAATTTTTAAATCATTATATTAAAATCATATATGGATTAATTTTTGAAGGGATAGTGGAAAAAAAATTTCCTTGAAAATAATATTTTTGGTCTCATGCTTGTAAAAATATACATTTTGATTGAAAATGTATTAAATATAAAATTAATTTTATTATATTTTATTTATTAAAATTAAAATTATTTGAATATTTTTGTTTTTTATTTTGTGTAAAATTTTTATACATTAAAAGATATTTTTTTTCTAAAATATTTTTTTTTTGTGCAATGACTTTTTATAATAATAATTATATTATATATTTTTTGGTGAATAATATAATTGGAAAATATATATATATTATTCATAAAATTTATTTACATTCATTTATTATTTTAATATGAATAGGATATAAATTCATCATTTTTTATGCTAAAACAAGTATTTTCTAAAAATCAGGTTTCAAATTTTTTTCATACTTATATTAAATTTTTTTGTTAAAATTATATATGTTAAATTTTGTAAAATAATATATTTATTTAGAAGATGTTACTTATAATTGGTAAATGGGCCCATTATTTTTTATTCAATCTAAATATTAACTGTGGTAAAATGTTTCATCACCATAATGGGACAATTCAGATAAAATGGTATAACATTAAGTGATAAGGCCATAATTATTAATAATTGTAATTATTTGATGAATCAAATAAATGAATTATCATTGTAGGCACTAGTTTTATTGGTTTAATAGGAAAATTTCCATGAATATCACTGATATAATATTTTAATAAAATAAAGATACAAAATTCGTCAATCTTTGTTTATAATATCTCTTCTGTGTCCAGATAGAGAAAAATGATAGTTATGAATTTATACAAGGGTTTATTTTGATCATGTAAAATTAATTATAGTTTTATATATTTATTTCCAATTTATATTAATTATATAATGTCATAAATTTCTTATGATACACTGATTACATATTTCTTCAATTAATTTAAAACATTACAATTTATTTTAAAAGTGTTAAAAGTGATATAATTTTAATGATTAAACATGTTGGATGATTTTTAGAGAATTATATGAAAAATTAGATAGACATAATACCCTTATATTCAATTTACCCGTATTATTGATGTATATAAATCCAAATTTAGAGAATAGTTTAAAATTGATAATAATGATGTCCTATAAGGAATAATATTTTTTAAAATGTTATAAAATTAATAAAAAATAGTTTCAGAAAAATTAATTGGTTATGTTTTAAAGAATAAAAACATTCCATTAATTGTTTTTTCATTTAATAGTGAAATTATTAATAATTATATTGTATAAAATATTAATATTACTCGAATTTTTAAAAGGATTAATTAAGTGTAAATGAAGGGTTAAAAAATGTATGAATAAAACTGTGATCCAAACATGTCCAAATTTTTTTAGATTAGATTATTTCACTTAATTTCAATCATATATTAAAATTTTATCTATTTGTAACCATTTTGATGTGAAAATTAATTTATATTAATTTAATATTTTATGAAATTCATAGAGTTCTCCTCCCGTTAATTTGAAAACTGCACACCACATTTCTCCTCTTTCGGCCAAATTAAGCCTTTTTTCATTATCTAACTCTACAACGATCTATTCTAAAGATCCCTATACTCATTTTAGTGGTTCAATGCTTTCCAAAAGGCCAACCCCAGATCCCAAAAGAGGTTATCTATAGGAGTCACATTAAAGAAATGGTAATCTCCTTAACTGATCACTTTATTTTTTTTATTCTTTTCTACATAATATAGAAATGATATAATATTAATAAAATTTTATAATTATTATTAAAAAAATTATATTTTATTATGATCCTGAAATCAACATTACTCACCCTTTTCTATCAAATGGGAAGTGACATTATCGGTCGTTCTTACATATGGATTACCATCTCTTCATAGAGATATAACAGATTTCTCACAACAATATATTATTGATGACTATTAGGATGGGTTTAATTTTTTATATGATAACTATTCAATAATTATTGTTTTTAACGATAATATCATATGTACCTTATTACCTTTAATTCCATTGGAAAATGAAAATGTTGTTCTTGTTAACCCCTGGACTATACCATCCATGAAGCGTTGTGATTCATTTACAATTTATATAAATGGTAGTAATGATAGATTTTATGAATATTATATATATATATGATATATTAATGGTTCTATGAAGGTTATTTATTGTTTACCTTTCTTTTTCCCATCTATCCAAATATAAAAATTGAGTTCATGTATACTAACGACCTCCCATCTTGATACACTATATAATTCATTTTCTATCTCCACCTTTTATGAATTATTATAAGTATGTTTGTTATTATTATAAAAATTTATAATGAATTTAAATTTAGTATATAAGATGTTATAGTGTCGTCAATTCAAGTGGATGTCAAGGTAATGGTCTTTCGTAAAACTATTATTTTTAAGAGATACATGTCATCTTCACCACTTATTTCATTTATATGGTTTATATACTTCCCATAATGGAATTAAATGACTATTATTATCAAAATTATGTTGATTTAGATATCAGAATTTTTTTTTATATATTTCATAGTGTCTGTGATTCAAAAGTTACCGAAGGGGTAATGATTTTTTATTACAATCCCATGGTGTATAATTATTGTTTTTATTATGTTTCTAATGATGAGAAATTGAAATATTTATCTAAATTAAATCATTAATTTTATTCTAATATTATTATTTATTTATTATATTGGCCTTATGTTCATTTTTTTACCTAAAGTACAATGAAGACTGGAAATATATTTTTAATGATAATGGAATTTATTTCTCTCATATGAAGATACAACATTTTTTCCAGGTATATGTTTTAAATAATTTATTTTAAATAAGGTTTGAAAAATTTAAATATTATTATATAATACATTTTTTTTTTACAGAATCCTTTAAAATGAATCTCATTATTTATTTCCAATCAAGGGACTATTCTATGGTTTCTAACAAATGTAAAAGGAATTTATCATTTAACTTATAAGAAATGGATGGAATTTCATAACATCACGAGAACAAATAATTTTTATTCATTTAAAATAAACCAATGTTATTTTAGATGAATAATTTTTCCATAAAATTGTGGAAATTTTTTTAATTTAATGAATTAATTTCAAAATATAAGTTTTTCCCAAGGATATATTTTTATATTCTTTTAAAAAATTCTCATATATGATAATATTATTGGATGTTTATTATTATTTATTGGCTATATGATCCAATGAATATCATTCATACATTGTCTAAAGATGTAAAATGTTTATTTTTATTATATATTAATAAAACTAATTTATTTTCCATGGGTTATTCTATAATGAAGGGATCCAATGTTTACGAACCCCATTAAAATTGTACAGCTTATGATGTGAGGATATGATATTTTGGAACACACATGTTTTTAAAATTATATAATGGTGGATTTGTCAGAAAAAGTAATAGTGGTTATGTTATAACCACGAATGGTGGTTACATTTTAAACAGGGATGTTGGTTATATTATAACTAAGGATGATGGTGTCATTAGAATAATTTCCAAGTGGGACCAACTTATCCCTCACATTAATTAGATTACAAATTATATCTCATGATATAAATAAGACTAGAATGGGGGTCGATACTTTTATAGAAAGAGATTGTTTCTACTATTAATGTGTTGGGTGTGAGGCTTGACTACTATGATGGTTTGGGGAGTAATTCCAATCCACTATGATACTATTGGTATTATGACATAAATAATATTGAAATGATTTATCATGATTATGTGTATTCCATTAATCAATGTCTTATGCCTTTGTTATTCTCTCATCATTCATGTTATTTCTTTCTTATATGATTTATATTATATGAAATGAAAAATTTATTCAATGAATCTATATTATGATCTTTCATTTTCAAGTGATGGATTTTAAGTGTAAAACTCATGTTACCATACCATTATTCCCATATAATGATTATCTTATCCATGATATCTCTATTTATTAGGTCTTCTTTCCATATTCATAGATAATGTTATAAAATATTATGTGTCTAGTAATGGTTCTTATTATGAATAACAAATTGGTATATGATGAAGTTCATTTATAAAAATGTTGTTTATACCTCAATGATTACAATTATTATAGACATAAATGATTCTATCATGAATCATAATAATATTTTATAAAAATTATATAATATGACGAAATGTCAATGTATCATAATTGTTGGATTCTATAGTTTGGGGAGATTATGTTTTCATTCTAGAGGGGAGTGTTTTATAATGTTATAATGTTGTTTAGTTGGTTCAACATGTGAAATATATTTTTATATTGTATTGGCCAAAATTATTTTTAAATAATGATGTCATCCCAAGGATATAACTTATGCTTTATTGTTAAATTATTATTCTATATCAACACTATATTGTATTCTCTGTAATCAAGTGAACCCTAATTTAATTACCATTACATGGATGTTTTAATTTGAAAATGTGATGAGATATTAACTTCATTCAATAATATCATTTATTCTTATGATCAACGCTCACCTATCACTCTTGAGAGAACCACTCCTCACAATCACAATGAATGGGGAGAACCTAATTGGCATGACTGTGTGGTCCTGTGAATGATGATAGATGAAATAAAAATGAAAATTATATAATGAGATATTGTAATGTATGTATAATCAATATATATATATTAATTAAGTGAAGATATATTAATGGTTATAATTAATTAAAAATGGTAAAGTAGAATATCCTCAAACCAACCACTAGGGGATTAGTGTTCTATAAAGAGAGCAATTATAAAAAATTAAATAAAGGAAAATAAGAATGTAGTAGATGGGGTCATTGATCACAATAAAATTAAATCATATAAGTTCTCCCATATTTTTTGAATATCATTATATTAATTTGAGAAACTATGTCTCCTACATGATGTTGCTAAAAATACCATGTGAATCAAATGTCCTCTTTGAATTTATCATATCCTTAATATTTTATAATTTTATAGAATTTTTCACCATTCCCGACGTTATGAAATAAAAAAATATAGGGCATGAGGGTTTATATTTTTCAACTTGAGAATCATTCCAATATTTCGATAAATACACTATCTAACCATCATCATAATTTAATATTGTTCTAGAATACTTTTTGGTGACATGTTCAATCGTGTCATGCAGTAGTGGGAGATATGTTATATAGGGTGTGCCATTATGATGTGGAAGTAATTATCAAGCCTTCATTCCTGAGATATATTTGATAGATTGGGTCCCAGTCTTTTACATGGGAATAATAGTGTACTATCATTATTAATGGGACAATTTTGTTTGATTTGGGATTACACATCACTGTATTCAGGCCTACACATCACCATACATCCTAAAATACTTTTTTTATTCCTTCTTGTACCGGCGATGAGACATTGAGGAAAATGGATAATGTTTTGTGAATTCACTGAGTTGTATTGTCATTATATTCTTTGTTCGGTATTTGAATTGGTTTGATGTGGTTTGGGCTTGACTAATGGGCTTCGTATGGTTTATCATGTCCATGTGGTGATAAAAATTCATTTATCATCACCATATTTTAGAAATGGTAATTATTTTTGGTTTATTTTTTATAAATTATAGTTATAACATACCTATAATTCTAGAATGAAAATATTATATCAATATTATTATCATCCAAACTGTTGTAAAATTACGACATTGTGTGTATGTACGTGTGGACTACCACCCCATGAAGTGATGTGAATATTTTCCTTTTTATATTGAAAGTTATAATGATTTATTTAATTGATATATATGTTATATTTGATAAAACAATAATTTCATAAATGTGATTTATTATTTACATTTCTTTCATTCCATTTTTGGGAAAAGTGAAAAATACGTCCATGCGTAGTTATGGTCTACCATATTCATGGACTTTTTAATTAATTTTTATTTATCCTCCATTTATAAATGATTCTAAATACTTATATTGTAGATATATATATGAAACTTAAATTATTATAAAAAATATTCTATAGAAGTATTATAAATTTAAATTTATTTTACAAGAGGTTATAGAGCCTTTGAATTAAGAGGATCTCAAGATAAAGTGGTTTTGTCTCACTATTATTTATATGAGACACATGAAATATCCACCACTTATTTATAATATATTATTTATTTAATAACCATGAATATATTTTGATCCTAATTATTTTTAACATTATGTCTATTTAAATATCCAACAATGATTATTTAATTAATTTAGATTATGAATCCAAGGTCACCAAATTGGTAAGGGTTCTATGTTAGTATCTGATTATTTAACTAGATTTTTTTTATAAACATTCATATAATGAACACCAGTGATCTTTCTATTAATAATTTAATTATGTGTTCTATTGTTTTTTGTTTTTTTAATATAAATGTTTTCCATTATTTTTAAATCCTTCTGTACACATGAGGTAAATTTTTTTTTTTCAAATACAATCTACTTTATTTGTCTCTTATATCGAAAAACCATTTTATTCTATATCTATGTTTTAGAAATATTAAACAAGTTTTATCATATTCTTATATGATTTATTAAATTCGTTTTTCCTTTGATTGATTTTTATAAAAATGGCTTAAATTGGATGCTATTTTAAATTTTCTAGTAACATACATTATGAATGTTAACTAAAAATGTGAAAGGAATATTTTCTTGTAACTTATAATGCATTAGTTTAATTTCTCACTATCATTACCACACAATGTTTTGATAAATAATTTGAAAAATTAAAAAATTAAAAAAAAAATCGATTTTTTTAAATTTTTTAGATTTTAAAGAACCAATTTAAAATTGGAATGGTTATTATCTCCAAGAAATATTTTGAAGACCTTTTAAATAAAACCACATATATGATAACATCATTTAATGTTAATTTTTTTTACTCGGGATAAGATAACATGATACAATTAATAAACTATCTCTAGATGGTTAATGTTAATGTTTATTAGTTGTTAATAAAACCCATTTATTTTCAATTGGTTATTCTATGGTGAAGGGATTAATGTTTTATAAAACCTGTTTTCATATCATTATTTATGATGTGATGATATAATGAATGTTTTATGATCTTTAGCAACACAAATATATGATTTTCTTTTTGTGATGGGGGTCGTATTATAGAAACATACGGTCTTAATGTTATAGTGATGGATGGTGGTAACATTATAACCGTGGATGTATGTTGCATTATAATCAAGGAGGGTGGTTACATTATAACTGTAGATGGGTGGGACCTGTATCTACCACCAATGCATTGGTTAATTATTTTTATCAAATTAGAATAATAGGGATTGAATATTTATTGAAACCAGTTCAGTAAGGGTATTTTTCTACAATGATAGTCCTTGGAGTGAACCTTGAAGACTATGATAGTTTTGGGAGTGATCCCAGTCCACTAGGACTACCTAGGATATTGGCCATTAGTATTACAGAAATGATATATTATGGTTTTTATGCCAAAATTCTATGACTTATAACAATACCATTATCTCTTATTTCATGGGCTTTGATTTCATTTTTATTTATTTTATATTAATTACAAGTATTTATTCCATGAAACATGGTTATTTACATTGGTATGTAGGGAATGAATTTCAAATGTTTAACTCCTGTTATAATTCCCATGTGTTCATGTTATGATTAAGTGATCATTGGTATCTCACTTGTTTAATATTACTATGAATCTTATCTCACCCTTTCTTTGGATTCCTTTCACCATGTTATTATAAAATAAATTAATTATGATGTGTCAAAATAAGGAGCAAGTTAGGAAGAAAAAATTGAGAGATGGTGTAATAATTTTGAACTAGCTGCTTATGAATCATTGTTTCCTAACATGTATTATTATAGAATGGATTGTAATGTAATGTAGTGAATAATAATATAAAAAATATTAATATATATGTAGGAAATTTGTGGGTCACTATAGTTGGTATTAAAGAATGGTTTAGTTATCTTTTGAAAACTATTGGATAAGAAAACATTATTGAGAACTATATGTATACACCTAAGTATATGAAAACAGGAAAAGGATTTTTAATGATAATGGTTGGCCATGCTAAAACCTATTATATCATAGATTTAAATAAATGTGTACTTATTTATAAATAATATAAATTATTTTTCATTATTTGGTTATTTCTAAGAATTATTTTCATTTATCACACTATGAATTTTTGTTTTAGTCAATGTTTGGTACCTAGAGGATTCTTGTAAACACTGATGAATAATGGAATGATTTCCAAAATTATAAACCAAATGAAATTTAATTTATAATTAATAACCATGTGAGTACTCCTACTAAATTATCAAAATATATGAATAAAAAAATTCACCATTACAAACTATCAGACTCACCAAATAGGATAATGATAGAGTTCACCAACCAATAATGTGGTGGAGACTATGAACAATGTTTTATTCTATATTGTATATGTATAGAATGTGTGAAGAATCCCTCAAGTGAATATCTCAATGGAACGAAATTATTTATTATATTTTGAAATGAAGCTCAGATACCATGTAATTAATTATGAAAAAATTATGTGTCTTTTAGAGTGAAATGCATATTTTCATAAGGAACCAATTTTAGTTGAATTTATTATGTGTGGTAATATGGAAATTATCCAAGAGAGTTCAATAATATGTTGAATAACTCATAGACCAAATAAATACCTTTGAAGTGAGAAAATTTAGTATTTTATTCATAATGATTCATGTATTATATTTTGGAAGGGTCATATTAAATATATATTAGATATAAGGATCATGAAACACCAATGTATTGTACTATAATGGAATATAAAAACATATTTTTAGTTAGAATAATGAAATTATTGGAATTGGTAGGAACTTATTGGTGACTTTGAAATTAATTTATTGTTGATATTGTTATTTACGTCTTATTTCATGGATGATATTTACTTCATTTTTGGATTTATGAAATATTTTCAATAGTCTATTAACATAATGTATGAATAAATATAATTATAATTTTTGGAATGATATATTTTTTCAAGAGAGGTTAACTCAATATTTATATATACCTTCATGGGTTTATATGTTTTAGGGATATCATAATTTCAATAGAAAACCCCACTTTTAGGTATCATATAATGAAATTTTGAGATAGTCAATGATATCATGGGAAAAATATATTGGGTTCCGATATATGTAACCAATATGATTAATGTGATTTATTATTTCAGAGGCCTCAGGATAATAATTGCAGACATAAGATAAATCATATAAGAAAACCTTCCAGTTTTTAACATTTATTAATATTGAAGTTATTGTGGTTATTTTTGGTATAGGGTAATTTATTTTTGGAAATAATTAATATATAATGGGGAATGTGATTAGGGAATATACATTTTTAGTATTTGAATTTATGAGTGACTAATAGTTATTAGAGATAGATGTTAAATTAATCATAGGATAATATGTGATAAAATCATTCTGATTTTATGTTTCTGAACATGATAGAAAGTATTATAATGAGTTTTAAGGGTAGTTATTTATGGAAGAGTTTTTTGAGAAAATTAATTATTACTATTGAATTTTAATTAATGAGGTATTTGTTCCAACGAGCATTTATTAATTTTTTGGAATATGATTCCTTGTACGAAGCATATTATTTTTTTGATTTATAAAGATATTAGTATTATCTTATTGTCATTATTTTGGAATTAAGTGATCCGTTAAAAGTTTAATTTTGTGCATCTAGATTGTAAAATTATTCACAAATACACATCATATGGGGAAAAATTTAAGATTATGGTGGAAGATGATTAATGAATAAAATTTCAATTATCAAGAAAGTATATTTAATTGTTATTTTAGTCTACATTGTAGAGGAATTTCTCAAATGTAGGAAAGGAAAATCAGGATAATAATGTTTTCCTATAACCTACAATTCTGAGGAGTTGATGGTATTTCAACTCCTCACTGATTTATGGATTTATAGTTGCTGACATTCACTTAACCGTGTTTTAATCACTCTATTCTAGTCCATTGGTAAGGTATGTTTTTCTTTTCCATGTTTTCTCTACCCACTACTTTTATCACATAAAAAATACATCATATGTTTTATAATAGTTGACCTTTTTTATTTCTATCTTTTTAAGAGGAAATATTATTATCCCATTTTATATTAGGGTTTCCACTAGGGGATTTTTAAATGTCAAAACCTTGATTATAGAGAAAATTTTCAAATTGTGAGGATGATATTTATTAAATTCCCAGTGAATGTAAGACTCTTAGATTTTATAAAATATTTTTGTTGAATTAAATTTAGTTTCATCGATAATTATCATTTTAGGCATCACTAAATCTAAAAGAACAATTATATATTATTATGATAATTATTTCAAATTTTTAAATATTTAGTATAAAAATTGGATTAACTAATTTCTAATATATATATATATATATATTTCCTACTCAATTTATATTTATTGATAAATAATTACTAAATAATTACTAATATTTTTTTTAAATAGATTTTCTTCTTTAATAATTTTTTCATCAAATGATCCATTTTTTACATTTGGTGAGGAAATATTATATAATTTCTGGAACATTTATAAATGTTAATATATGATGTTAAAAAAGTTTTTAAATCATTATATTAAAATCCTATATGGATTAATTTTTGAAGGAATAATGGAAAATATTGTTTTTCCTTGAAAATAATCTTTTTGGTCTCATGCATGTAAAAATTTACATTTTGATTGAAAATGTATTAAATATAAAATTTATTTTATTATATTTTATTTATTAAAATTAAAATTATTTAAATATTTTTTTTGTGTAAAATTTTTATACATTAAAAGACATTTTTTTCCAAAAAAACTATTTTTTTTGTGTGCAATGACTTTTTATAATAATAATTCTATTATATAAATTTTGGTGAATAATATAATTGGAATATATATATATATTATTTATAAAATTTATTTACATTCATTTATTATTTTAATATGAAGGGGATATAAATTCATCATTTTTATGCTAAAACAAGTATGTTTCTAAAAATCGTGTTTCAACTTTTTTTTTCAGACTTATATTAAATTTTTTTTGTTAAAATTATATGAGTTAAATTTTATAAAATAAAATAATTATTTGGAAGAAGTTACTTATAATTGGTAAATGAGCCTATTATATTTTTACTCAATATAAATATTAACTCTGGTAAAATGTTTCATCACCATAATGGGACAATTCAGAAAATATAGGATAATAGTAAGTGATAAGGCCATAATTATTAATAATTGTAATTATTTGATGAATCAAATAAACAAATTATCATTGTAGGCACTAGTTTTATTGGTTTAATAGGAAAATTTCCATGAATATCACTGATATAATATTATAATAAAATAAAGATAAAAAATTCAATAATCTTTGTTTATAATATCTCTTCTGTGTCCAGATTGAGAAAAAGGCTAGTTAGGAATTTATATAAGGGTTTATTTTGATCATGGTAAATTAATTATCATGTTATATATTTATTTTCAATTTATAGTAACCATATATTGTCCTAAATTTCTTATAAAACACTGATTACATATTTCATCAATAAATTTAAAATATGACAATTTAATTTAAAAGTGTTAAAAGTGATATAATTTTAATTATTTAACGTATTGGATGATTTTTAGAGACTTATATGAAATATTAGATAAATAGAATAAACTTATATTCAATTTACCCATATTATTGATGTATATAAAGCCAAATTTAGTGAATAGTGTAAAAAATGATAATAATGATGTCCTATAAGGAATAATATTTTATAAAATGTTATAAAATTAATAAAAAATAGTTTCAGAAAAATAAATTTGTTATGTTTTAAAGAATAAAAACATTCCATTTATTTTTTTTCATTTAACAGTGAAATTATTAATAATTAAATGGTATAAAATATTAATATTGCTCTAATTTTTAGAAGGATTAATGATGTGTAAATGAAGGGTTAAAAAACTATAGGGGTAAAACTGTGATCCAAACATGTCCAAATTTTTTTAGATTAGAATATTTCAATTAATTTCAATTATATATTAAATTTTTATCTATTTGTAACAATTTTGATGTGAACATTATTTTATATTAATTTAATATTTTATGAAATTCATAGAGTTCCCCTCCCCACAATTAGAAAAGTGCACACCACATTTCTCTTCTTCCGGCCAAATTAAGCCTTTTTTCATTATCTAAATCTACAACAATCTCTTCTAAAGATCCCTACACTCATTTTAGTGTTTCAATGCTTCCGAAAAGACCAACCCCAGATCCCAAAAGAGGTTATCTATAGGAGTCACATTAAAGAAAGGGTAATATCCTTAACCGATCACATTATTTTTTTATTCTTTTCTACCTAATATAAAAATGATATAATATAAATAAAATAATATAATTATTATTAAAAAATTGTTATATTTTATTATGATCCTGAAATCATCGTTACTCACCCTTTTCTATCAAATGGGAAGTTACATTATCGCTCGTGCATACATATGGATTAGCATCTCTTCATAGAGATACAACAGATTTCTCACCACAGTATATTATTGATGAAAATTAGGATGGGTTCAATTCTTTATATGATAATTATTCAGTAATTATTGTTTTTAACGATAATATCATATGTACCTTATTTCCTTTAAATACATTGGAAAATGATAATGTTGTTCTTGTGTACCCCTGGACTATACCATCCATGAAGCATTTTGATTCATTTACATTTTATATAAATGGTTGTAAGGATAGATTTTATGAATATATATTATATATATAGATGATATATTAATGGTTATATGAAGGTGATTTATTGTTTACCTTTATTTTTCTCATCTATCTAAATATAAAAATTGAGTTCATGTATACTAAGGACCTACCATCTTGATACACTATATAATTCATTTTCTATCTCCACCTTTTATGAATGATTATAAATTTCCATACAATATATATATATATATATATATTATAATAATGTTTTTTATTATTATAAAAATTTATAATAAATTTAAATTTAGTATATATGTTGTGAGAGTTATATCAATTCAAGTGGAAGTCAACGTAATGGTCTTTTGTCAAACTATAATTTTTATAAGATACATGTCATCTTCACCACTTATTTCACTTATATGGTATATATACTTCCCATAATTGATTTAAATGAGTATTATTTTCAAAATTATGTTGATTTAGATATCAGATTATTTTTATTTATTTCTTGGGGTCTGTGATTCAAAAGTTACCAAATGTGTAAGGATTTTTTATTACAATCCCTTAGTTTATAGTTATTTGTTTTTATTATGTTTCTAATGATGAGAAATTGAAATATTTATCCAAATTAAATCATTAATTTTATTCTAATATTATTCTTTATTTATTATATTGTATTTAGGTTCATTTATCTAACCTAATGTACAATGTAGAGTGGAAATATATTTTTAATGATAATGGACTTTATTTCTCTCATATGAAGATACAACTTTTTTTCCAGGTATATTTTTTAAATAATTTATTTTAAATAAGGTCTGAAAATTTTAAATATGGTTATATAAATACATATTTATTTTTTTATTTATTTTTTACAAAATCCTTTAAAATGAATCTCATTTTATATTTCTAATCAAGGGACTATTTGACGGTTTCTAACAAATGTAAAAGGAATTTATCATTTAACTTATAAGAAATGGATGGAATTTCATAACATCTCGAGAACTAATAATTTTTTTATTCATTTAAAATAAACCAGTGTTATTTTAGATGAATAATTTTTCCATAAAATTGTGGAAATTTTTTTTAATTTAAATAATTAATTTCAAAATAGAATTTTTTCCCAAGGATATATTTTTATATTATTTTAAATAAATTATCATATATGATAAGATTATTGGATGTTTATTATTATTTATTGGGTATATGATCAAAATATATCATTCATATATTGTCTAAATATGTAAAACATATATTTTTATTATATATTAATAAAACTAATTTATTTTCCATGGGTTATGCTATAATGAAGGGATCCAATGTTTACGAACCCCATTTTCATTGTACAGGTTATGATGTGATGATATGATATTTTGGAATGCACAAGTGATTAAAATTATGTAATGGTTCATATGTCATAAAAAGTAATGGTGGTTATGTTATAACTATGAATGGTGGTTACATTTTAAACATGGATAATGGTTATATTATAACTAAGGATGATGGTGTCATTATAATCATTTCCAAGTGGGACCAACTTATCCCTCAAATTCATTAGATTATAAATTATATCTCAAGATATAAATAGTATTATAATGGGGATTGATACTTTTATAGAAAGAGAATGTTTCTACAATTAATGTATTAGGTGTGAGGCTAGACTACTATGATGGTTTGGGGAGTAATCCCAATCCACTTTGATAGTATTTGTATTAAGACATGAATAATATGGAAATTATTTATAATGATTATGTGTATTCCATTAATCAATGTCTTATTCCTATGTTATTCTCTCATGGTTCATGTTATTTCATTCTTATATGATTTATATTATATGAAATGAAAAATTTATTCAATGAATCTATATTATGATCTTTCATTTGCAAGGAATAGATTTGAAGTGTAAAAATCGTGTTATTATACCATTATGCTCAAATAATGATTATCTTATCCATGATATCTCCATTTATTAGGTCTCCTTTCCCTATTCATAGAAAATGTTTTAAAATATTATCTGTCTAGTAATGGTTCTTATTATGAATAACTAATTGGTATATGATGAAGTTCATTTATGAAAATGTTGTTTATACCTCAATGTTTTCAAATATTATAGACATAAATGATTCTATCATGAATCATAATAATATTTTATGAAAATTCATATAATAATATGAAATATCAATGTATCATAATTATGGGATTCTATAGTATGGGGGATTATGTTTTCATCCTAGAGGGGAGTGTTTTGGCGTGTTATAATATTGTTTAGTTGGTTCAACATGTGAAATATATTGTTATATTGTATTGGACCTAATTATTTTTAAATAATGATGTCATCCCTAGGATATAACTTATCCTTTATTGTTAAATTATTATTCCATATCAACACTATATTGTATTCTCTCTAATCAAGTGAACCTCATTAAATCACCATTACAAGGATGTCTTAATTTAACAATGTGATGAGATAGTTACTTCATCCAATAATACCCTTTATTCTTATGCTCAATGCTCACCTATCACTCTTAAGAGAACCACTACTCACAATCACAATGAATGGGGAGAACCTAAGTGGCATGAGTGTGTGGTCCTGTGAATGCTGATAGATGAAAGAAAAATGAAAATTATATAATGAGATATTATAATGTATGTATAATCTATATATATATATATATTAATTAAGTGTAGATATATTAATGATTATAATTCATTAATAATGGTAAAGTAGATTATCCTCAAACCAACCACTAGGAGATTAGAGTTATATAAAGAGAGAAATTATAAAAAAATTAAATAAAGGAAAATAGGAATGTAGTAGATGGGATCATTGATCACAATAAATTTAAATCATATAAGTTCTCCCATATTTTTTTCAATATATTTATATTAATTTGAGAAACTATGTCTCCTACATTATGTTTCTAAAAATACCATGTGAATCACATGTCCTCTTTGAATTTATCATATCCTGAATATTTTAGAATTTTATAGAATTTTTCCCCATTCCCGGCATTATGAGATATAAAAATGTGGGGAATTAGGGTTAATATTTTTCAACTAGAGAATCATTCTAATATTTTCGATAAATAAACTATCTAACCGTCATAACAATTTAATCTTGTTCTAGAATACTTTTTGGTGACATGTTCAATCGTGTCGTGCGGTAGTGGGAGATATGTCATATAGGGTGTGCCATCTTGATGTGGAAGTAATTATCAATCTTTCTTTCATGAGAAATATTTGATGGATTGGTTCCCAGTCTTTTACATGGTAATAAGAGTGTACTATCATTATTAATGGGACTATTTTGATTTATTTGGGATTACACATCACTGCATTCAGGCCTACACATCACTATACATCCTAAAATACTTTTTTGATACCTTCTTGTACCGGAGATGTGACATTGAGGTAAATGAATAATTTTTTGTGAATTCACTGGGTTGTATTGTCATTATATTCTTTGTTAGGTTTTTTAATTGGTTTGATGTGGTATAGGATTGACTAATGGGATTCATTTGAACATATTGCAACTATCAAGGTGAGAAAATGTCTTTAGATACAAGATTTATTCATTAGGAATCACATTTTAGTACCTGGTTCATGTGGAGTTGAGTGATCTTTATCATGATGGTACTCATCTTGATCAAGTGGAGGATCTCAGATGATCATCACATAGTTCAATGTTGATGGAATCAAGTGAAATAGGGAGATCATGCTCGATATTAGGGAATCAGAGTGTGAGGCCGAGTCTTTTACTCATACAGCATCGTGGAAATATCATTTGGGAATTTCATCAAGCATGTAAAATCCCATTATTCTAAGAAATTTAATTTCCAATTATGTTTAATATCATTCATAATTTTTAGTAAATGCATCACCATGTTTATCCGAATCATGAAATATTATCTTTTAAATATGAACATTATATCATAGCCATTAAATTGGGATGTATGATTAATATTAACTACTTTATTAAATTAATTTATAAATTCCCTATTCAATATAAATATATCGGTAAATTCTTAATAAAAAATTACATTACTTTTTAGAAAATTCATTTTATTCTTCAAAAATAATTTTCCATCAGAAATGATTTCTATTGGTTTTTATTGAAAATTATACTATTTTTATGATCATTTAGTTATTTTATTTATAATATTAAAATCATTCTTTAGGATGAACATATATGGATTTTTTTATAATTTTTTGAAAATATTTATTTTCCAACGAATATTTAAAAAGACTATTTTTATTAAAAACAACATTTTTTTATAAATCTATAAAGATCTATTGTGTTTTTTTTAAATTTAAAGTACAATAAATGTTTTCATATTTTATATAATTCAATTAGATTCCTTGGAATCAATTTTACATATCAATTTATTATAAAAAAGATTTTCAAAAATAAAAAGTCATTTTCCTATGAAGATGGGTTCTATGCATGAAATGTGTTTGTATCAAAGTAAATTAAAAAGATCATTATTAGTGAATTATTTAAATGAAATTTATATATTATATACTCAAAAAAAATTAACATTCATTTAATATTTTTAATTTTAATGGGATTAAAATAAATGCAGTTTTGTTCTTAAAAATGTAGTTGTCTAAATAGTGGTTTATATCTCCTTTCATGCAATTACATTAAAATTGAATTATATCACTTATTGATGTTTAATTTGTTAAAATTAATTATAAATTTTGAATATGTCATTTAATATTTTATTAAAGATACCCCTTTTATTTTTAGTCAATTTTAATAGTAAATGTGGTAAGATTTGTCACCTCAAGAAAGGGTAAATCGGGGTTTTCTAGATTTAAAATAATTGATAAGTCCATTGTTTTTAATACTAAATATTATTTCGTGATTGAAATTATGATAGAATAACCTTATTACCGATATGTTTTTGTTTAAAGGACAATTTTATTTGAAAATGAGTAATGTAATATTTTAATTAAAAAATGTTACAAAATGAAACTCCCTAAGTTTTACGTATCTCTTTCATTTCCAAATATGGAAAAAATTAAATTTTTAATGAATATATGATTCAATTTTGAGATTAATGAAATTATTTTCATGAAATAAATTTATTTCTTATTTTTATTAATTGTATAATATCTTTAAATTAATATGAAGAAATGATGTTGAATTTCTATGATCAATAAAAAAAATATAATAAATGATTCTAGAAATATTGAAATTAAAAAAATTACATTAATTTAATGAGTGAAATGATTTTTTTTCAAGATTATTAAATAATAGTGTTATTTAAAATAATTATATTCAAAATAAAACCCTATATTTATTACTTTTATGTCAAATCAAATCAATATTGCTGAAATTGGAACGAATGATATTTCATGAAGACAATAAATTATTAAATTAAATAAACATAATATTATTATTAAAAGAGTAAAATTGGGGTACAATATAGTCTATAAATTCATCCCATTCCCATTTATTATATATTTGGAACCATTTGTCATGAAAATAGAAATAATATAGTTTATTCATTTAGGAAATTACACGAGTTCCCCCTCCTATAAATTATAAAATGGAACTCGTTATTTCTCTTTTTTACTTGACATGGAGCAATATAACTCAAAAAACTCCAAAAATATTCCATACACAAATCACTAGACCAATTCTTGTGGTTTTTATTCCCAATTGACCCAACCTTGAGCCCACAAGAGAATATTAAAATTAGTCATATCAAAGAAGATGTAATCACCGTAAATGATCACATTCATTTAATTATTCATTTAATTCCTATAAATCTTTTATATTATTAATAAAATAATAAATTAAGTATCCTAAATATATAGTTGTTTTATTATGATTATACATCGACCATACTCAAACACATTTTATCAAAGGGTGAGTGAATGTGTCACTCGTGTGTATATATGTCTTTCTTTATCCACATTGTAACACAATTCATTCTTCATTAGAATAATGTATAAATGGGTATTTTGATAGGGTTAATGTTTATATTTCATAAATATTAAATAATTAAAATTATTTAATGATATTATAATATTTAAATTATATTATTTTAATACATTGAAAAATGATAATATTGCATGCACATGCATGTTGACTACCACATCCACAAAGTGCTGTGATTCAGTTTTCACTTATATTTTAATTGAATTGTAATAAAGATGTTTTTTAAAATATGAGATTTATATAATATAATATCAATTAATTAAATCATAATTAATATTTACCTTCCTTTCATTCCTTCTTCTGAAAAATTAAAACAACACTTATGAGTACATACAACTTTTTGACTCCATGAATGATGTACATTGTTTTTCAATATTCATATTTTATGAATTAATATAAAAGTGTATATAAAAAATATATGTTAAATTTATACAATTATTTGATTTATTTAAAATAAGGAATCAAAATCAATGTAAATTTAATAAAACTAACAGACCTATATTTATGTGAAAAATGAATTCGATATAACCCGAAACAATGATTTTAATAAAAAATAAAATAATGGGTGATAAAAGGTTATAATTAAATCATAGATGATAATATATACATTTTTACAGTTATTAAAAATATTTATAATAAATTTATATTTTTATACTAGATGATCCTATACATATAATGGAATTTGGACCTAAGGTAATGGAATTTCTTCTCACTTTTACTTCTTTCAGATACATGCCATATTCACCACTTTTTTCGTTTACATGGTTTATATAATCACTTTAATTTCATTAATGATTATTATCTTAAAAATTATGGGATATAAATAACCATATAACGTTTATTTTTTCATGTTGAGTAATATTGAAATGTTATTATAGCGTTATCGGATTTATGTCTCAATCCAACTTTGTTCGGGATTGTTTATCCTTGAATATATATATGGGGAAATTACATGATCCATTTGTAATTATTACCATTAATTATAAATAATTTTTTTTTCATATGAATAATTAATATTTTACTTCAATTTACATATCTTTAAATATTAATCAACATGAAATATAATTTTTATTCAAAATTGTAACACCCCAAGCTTCCACGGTACGCTTCTTTTTGAATAATGTGATAGCGTGTGTTGTACGCAACACCGAGTTCTAACACACCATAACCAATCAAACTGTCCGTTATGAATAGTAATACCTACTTTTTGAAATTATATATATTTTATTTATTAAAATGGACATCATTTTTGGATTCGGAATATCGAATTTTTCATAAGGTGAAATTTTGGTACTTTTCAGATAACATTAATATTTTGATGAATAGTGAAAATTAATAAATTTTAATTAAAAAAACTTTTTTAATAAAAATAATTAATAGTGATAAATTATGAATTTGAGTGGTTTTAAAGTATATATAGAATATATGTTTACCATTTAATATTATGTTGGCCATTGGACATAATTTTACAATTAAATCAGACAAAAACAAGTGTCAATCTTTTGATAGTTATTATCTCTTAAAAACACGCTTTTTGTTTTAACAACGGGAATTAATTTTAAATTAATTTCTGCCACTTCTATGTTATGAATTTAGAAAAATGGATTCCATATTTTTAATCAGGATGTTCAAATTGTGTAAATAAGTAACTTTTATTTTTAGGCATTTTGAATAATTACTTCGGTAAATATTTTATTTACCATGGTTAAGGCTAAATCCGGTAAATAAGGGTTAAAAAATAATATTATAATAATAAAAAATTATCCTAAAACATGTACTAGCATTTTTGGTTGATACATGTTCGACCATAGGCATCTTTGGGTCGATTTTGGGACCCCATGGAGCCACTTGTAGGTGATAGGGACACTTTATTTCAAAATGAATACAAAAATGACACAAGCATATATCTTTTAGAAAAACAATTTTCACATAGGGTTATATATGTTGGATTTTCGACTATAAATATTAATCAGAAAGGTGAAAATATTTACTACATAATGATATTTTATTTATAATTTTTAGAGATTACATAATTTAATTTATTTATGACACAATGATGATGCAGTAATTACCATAATAGTGAAAATTTAAAATAATTGATATTATAAATACCCAAATAAATTAAATTTTAGACTTTTAATGAATTAAAATAATTTTATAGGATAATATGACATATTTTGATTGATTTAATTAACTTTTTTCGAAGTAATAATTCTGTTATGAGTTTCAAAAAAATAAACTATTGAATAGTTTCAAAATTGACATAAAAGAGTTTTTAAAACAAATATTATATTATTAATTGATATTAAATTCCTAAAAATATATGGTTCGGAAAAAAGACTTATATCATGATATGTTTATCATTAATGGACCACTTGGGGGTCTCTTGGATGTATATAGTACGTTTATTAACTATATAATATAAAAATACAAAGTGAGATGGTAAATGTCAAACTAATTAACTAAGAGTTAATACTTAAAGATAAGGATAATATAGCAAACCAAACCTGTATAAAATCTATTGGTTGAATGGTTTTAGACCTATCCCCACCTTTGAATTTAAATAATCAACTTTTTATCCATTAGAAACCGAATATGAATTTATTATAAATTAATATTTATAGCTTTTCCAAAGGTGCCCCTCACCCCTCTTATAAAAGGGCACTCCTCCTTCTCATTTCTTCACACCTTCAAAGCCTTTTGGTTCGTCCAAAATCTGCCCGAATACTCTACCAACTTCCCTCACTACAACCTAGAGGCTTTAGTTTGATTAGAAATCCAACCTAAGGATCCCTTTTGATCAAATCAAAAGGAAGAACCCGAAGAAGAGGTAATGATTTCACCACCTTTTTCCATGTTCCTTTCTTCGTCCACTTCTTCTTCCTTTTTTATTACCATTATAAAATAATAAATCCAGTATCATATATATACTGTGATGTTATTATAAATATGGTACAACCATATTCATTATTCTATCCACCCTTTGAATAACATGTCACTATACGTGTGTACGTACGACTTACCGTCTTCACATCGTGGTGTAATTGTTATTCAATATATTATTTTTTGGAGGGGTATAATAATGATGTATAACTCATGTAAATAATAAATATAACATGCTAATGATTCTATATATAAAATATACCATCCATTTATATATTATTTTAATATCAAATGAATGATATTGTCTCTCGTGTGTACGTACGGACTACCATCTCCACGAACGCGATGAGATTCATTATCCATAGTATCCATTCAATTATAATTATCATTTGATGATTTAAAAATAATGTTTAAGGACTTGATATAATTCTGAATATGAATAAGATAAAACCTATCCATTACAAACATGTCTTATGTAACAAAACATATAAAAGAAAACGAGTAAGTTAACACCAGAAACAACGATAATACTAAGATATTATTTACAAAGAAATGTTAAAAGATCATATATGATATCATATTAATGTATATGGTTCATGTATAATTTAATAACAATTATTTCACCATTATAAAGTAGTTTAACCTACCCCAACCAAGGAAAAGTACAAGGTAAGGATTTATTTCACAATCTCTTTATTATCTGAGGTTGTTTATACGTAATAATCTACTGGGATCTCTTTATCATCCACATCCATGTTTCTTAAAAATGTATTTCAAAACATTTTTACTATTTAAAAGAATATGGTTTAAAGTCATTTATACCCTTGTTAGACTTTTTATAAGTGGTTTATAAAGGAATCATTCCGTCATTTTCCAAACAAGGTGCTTTTTAACCTTTTCGACAGAATTAAGGTAAGAATGTTTTTTTAACTTATACGGCGGGTGCGGTTATTTTCCGCCGTTATAAAATCGTCGAAGATTCCATTACATTATTATAAGAATATTTTCAAAGAAAATGTTTTATTTCATAAATATATGACTTTTAAATGATTTCAAAATAGAAAGAGATATTTCTCTAAAAAGAGATTTGATTTCATCTATGTCAACATCCTTTGATGGATTTTACGCTTATTTGAAGTTAATTGATTTTGATACAAAAATTATTTATTGTATTGAAGGTTTTGTGATATGTTTGACTATGGATGTGATATTTTTATACCATTCATAGTTTATCGTGAAGTTATTGACATTTCGTATGCTAGTTTTAATACGAATGTTTATGTTATGTTTAAACCTTTTCATATGGGAATGCATTGGACTTAATATGTGACGGGTGGAGCCCGCTATAGCTCCTCGATGCATCAGTAGGTCTCATGAGACAAACTAGTGTCTTGGCACATGGCCTTGACAAAATCTTATTTGTAGTCTTGGCACGAGGCCTTGGCTATGTGGTTATGATAGTCTGACATTATGCATTCCATCATTATGAAAGTGGTTATTGATATTTCATGTGATTATTCGATTTGTAGAATATCCATGTGAAAACGTAAATGGAATTATTTCATTTTATTTTTTCCATACTATGTTGAATTTCAAGTATAAAAAGGATTTTGTTTTAGTTATACATTGCCTTAAATGTTTATTCTTATTTATGAAATTTTCCGCTATATTGTTATCCTTACTGGGCATTTGAGCTCACCCCTTTTCTATGTTTTATTTTTCCCAGGATGTGAAGAAGTAATTTATGAATGACCTGTAGGGATAGTATGTCGCGATATGAGTGTGGGATATGGAGACTATGTTCTTTTAATAGTTTTTCACTTTTTTATGTAATGTAAAACTTTATGAATATATATAGTGTTTCTAAGGCTACTAAACCAATCAGTCATTCGAGATTTGATCTTTCTTGTGATCATGCCAATGTTATGTAATAATGCACCAACTCTAGGTATGTGGGGTCGGGGCGTTACTGTTGGTATCAGAGGAAGTTTAGTAAAAACCTTTGAAGATAGATTTAGATAAACTCTGATTAGAGAACGTAGACCTAAGATGAACATTGAGGATTAGTATAGAAGAACTTCATAGAATTTTGGTATTGTAGAGATTTTGTGAGTTTTTCGAGCAATACATCCCTATCTGGATACGAGCAGGTAGAGGCGGCTCTGGCACAGATGTAACTAGGGGTAAAACCCGAAAACACCGCTTTGAGGTAGACTCAAACGAGAACTGGTGCATGATAACGGGCCTTGCTGCACTCTTGGTTACAACACTCCAGGGGGATATGCTTAGGATCACTCTCATTTTCATTACAAATCATTATGGAGGGTTTATGAGAATATACTTCCTCAAATAAAACATTCTTATGATTATGGATTATATCCATAAATAGTTCAATTTATGTTAAGTGTTTTATAAGTATGGGACTATGTATTTTGATTCACAAACTGATCTAGTTTATGCCATTGTTTAGAAATGGAACCTAGTGGAAGAAATGGAAACCGTATCAATACAAGCACTCCATGTAGGGATTTCCCTCCTACTCAAGATAATTATAGTAGAGCTGGTGATGCAACTGGTGTCGATCAGCTAATCACCATACTGGGACAACTCACTCAGGTTATGAAAAATAACCTTACCCGTATGGAGAACCCTGATCCGCAGTGTGGAGGGTCAATATTAGATCGATTCATGAGGCAACAAACACCAATGTTCAATGGGAGTAAAAATCCCTTAGTAGCTGAGCAATGGATATTTTCCCTAGAGAAAATATTTCAGGCTTTGGGGAGTAGTGAAAGGGAAAAAGTTATCATGGCAGTTTACCGCCTCACTAGAGATGCTGATCAATGGTGGTCATTGATTCAAAATACAAAGGAAGATGATTAAGTATCAAATATGGAATGGAGGGAATTCAATGATCTGTTTTTAGAAAAATACATTCCTCGTGACCATCGAGCAGATATGGAAAGGCAGTTTCTGAGTCTGAGACAAAAGGAGGATGAGAATGTCACAATGTATGAGGCTAACTTTACAAGGTTATCAAGGTATGCTGGAGATTATATACGTAACCCAAGAAGTAAGATTGATCATTTATTTGATGGGTTAAAACCATTTATCCGTCGATCATTGGTATAACAATCCTTCTCATCGTACGAAGACATTGTCTCATGTCCTATCAAGACCGAAAAGGAATTCTCTATGTCTTATGAATTTAAAGTAAAGAATGAGAAGAAGAGACCTACTGATCAATCTGGGAATAGAAATAAGGGGAAGAAGGGAAAGGTTGAATATCCATCCTGTGTTAAATGTGGTAAGAAACACCCCGGTACTTGCTTGAAGGGAATGAGAGTTTGTTACATGTGTGGTGAAAAAGGCCACCATGCTCGTGATTGCAAGGGGAAGAAAGAAGCTACCAATGTTCAGTGCTACAATTGCAAGGAGATGGGGCATTATGAAAATGAATGTCCTAAGCGTCAGGAGAACATACCTCAGAAAAGGCCAAGGGATCAAGGATAAGCTTATTATATCACTACTGCTAAGGTAGAAGCTTTGAAAGACGTGGTGGCAGGTAATTTAATGGTTTCCTCAAGTTTAGAAAATGCATTATTTGATTCTGGATCATCACATTGTTTCATATCTTCACAGTTTTCTAAGAAAATTAGATATTTCCAATTTGATTTAACAAGGGAGTTTTCAGTTAAAACTCCTAAAGGAAGTATCATTGCAACAAAGTTTTGTGAATCAGTCCCCATTAGAGCACATAAATGTTCTTTATATGCTGATCTCATTGTCATACCTATGATTGAGTTTGATATAATCCTCGGTATGGACTGTCTTTCGGACAATGATGCAATGATTTATTGTAAGAATAAATAGGGTACGATTCTTGATGATGATGATAAGGAACACATTATCTTTAGAACAGAATCGTCACCACCTAATTCTTATCTTGATCCACCCCCAGTAGCTCAACTAAATTCAATTATTGTAGAGGAAGAGAATGAAATGACTATGGGTGAGGAAAGGAATGTTCAAATAGAGGATGTACCCGTTGTTAAAGAATATGTAGATGTGTTTCCGAACGTTTTACCTGGACAATATCCAGAACAAGAAGTTGAGTTTTCCATTGATTTAATTCCTGGATCAAGGCCTATATCGAAGACCCCTTATAGAATGGCCACTGTAAAATTAGTAGAACTAAATAAACAACTAGAGGAATTGAGTAATAAATGATTTATTCTCACTAGTGTTTCTCCATGGGGATCCCCTGTTCTTTTTGTTAAAAAGAAAGATGGATCTATGAGGTTATGTATTGACTACAGGGAGATCAATGCTATAATGATAAAGAACAAGTATCCCCTACCTCGCACTAAGGATTTATTTGACCAAATGCATGGAGCTCAATAATTTTCAAAGATTGACCTTCGATCTGGATACCATCAGTTGTGTGTGAAGAAGGAAGACATTCCGAAGACAACATTTCGAACTAGGTACGGGCATTATGAGTTTACAGTAATGCCTTTTGGATTTACTAATTCACCCTCTGTATTCATGGATCTGATGAATAGAGTTTTCAAGGAATATCTCGATGAATTTGTGGTGGTATTTATTGATGATATCTTGGTATACTCAAAAAGCTACGAAGATCATGAAAATCACTTGTGCATTATCTTGAAGACTCTGAGAAGACATGAGTTATATGGGAAGTTTAGCAAGTGTGAATTCTGGATTCAGGAGATTTATTTTCTTGGCCATATTGTCTCTAAAGATGGAATCTCTGTTGATCCTTCTAAGACCAAGTCAATCCAAGAATGGCCAGCACCGACGAGTATAACTGAGCTACGTAGTTTTATTGGTTTAGCAGGTTATTATCGATGTTTCGTCCAGAATTTTGCCCGATTGGCTAACCCATTAACGAAGCTCACATGTAAAGGGGTTAAATTTGTTTGGACAAAAGAGTGTGAAGAATTTTTCGAAGAACTGAAGAGAAGATTATTCAATGCTCCTATATTGACTCTACCATCGGGGAATGATGGGTTCGTTATTTATAGTGATGCATCGAAGAAAGGACTTGGTTGTGTCCTTATGCAGAATGATAGGGTTATTTACTATGCACCGAGACAGTTGAAAATTCATGAACAAAACAACCCTACTCATGATCTTGAGTTAGCAGCTATGATCTTTTCTTTGAAGATATGGAGGCACTAACTCTATGGTGAAAAATGTGAGATTTATACTGATCACAAGAGTTTGAAGTATATTTTCTCACAAAAAGAACTCAACATGAGGAAATGGAGATGGCTTGAATTACTCAAGGATTATGATTGTAGGATACACTACCACCCGGGGAAGGAAAACAAGGTGGCAGATGCTTTGAGCAGAAAAGACCATGGAGTTTTGAAGAATATGAGAATTGAAAGGGATCCAATTTTCATGGATCTAGTGAAGATGGACATGGAAATAACCAGGAAAGGTGAAACATCAATGCTTTTTCAAATGGTTGCCCAACCATCTTTACTAGAAAGAAATAAGAGTTCTCAGACCGATGATGAAGAATTTCAAAAGAAGATTAAAGCTGTGATGGATGGGAGATTGAGAGACTTTGTTTATGAAGATGGAATTTTGAAATTCGGGAAGAGGCTTTGTGTTCCTGATATACCTGATCTAAAAAGGGAATTACTGGATAATGCTCATAGTTCCAATTTCTCTATACACCCTGGGAGCACCAAAATGTATAGAGATTTGAAGGAAAATTTTTTGTGGGACAACATGAAGAGGGAGATTGCGGATTTTGTGTCAAGATGTATGGTTTGTCAACAAGTGAAAGCTGGAAGGTAACAGCCTGGAGGAGTCATGAAACCTCTTCCCATACCAGAGTGGAAATGGGAAAATATTACGATTTAATTTGTCATGGGGCTAACAAAGACTCCTACAAGGAACAATGCAATATGGGTTATTGTTGATCGTCTTACCAAGTCAGCAAATTTTCTTGCTATTAGAGAAGATCTACCACTGGAATGTCTAGAAATACTATATATTAATGAAGTTTTGAGACTTCATTGAGTACCCCTATCGATTGTTTCTGATCGTGATCCCCATTTCACTTCAAGATTCTGGAAGAGTCTTCAGAAATCCCTGGATACTGAACTTCATTTGAGCACTGCCTACCACCCTCAGACAGAAGAACAATCAGAATGGACTATTCAAACCTTAGAAGACATGTTGAGATCCTGCTCACTTGACTTTCAGGGTATTTGGGATCAATATTTACCTCTGGTATAATTTTCCTATAACAATAGCTTCTATTCGAGTATTCAGATGGCACCATATGAAGTGTTATACGGAAAGATATGTCGCACACCAACCTTTTGGGATGACGTTGGTGAAATAAAACTTGTAGGTCTAGAACTGGTGGAGGAAACGATCGAAAAGATGAAGGTAATCCAAAATCACATCAAAGCAGCTGAAAGTAGGAAGAAGAGCTATGCCGATAATAGAAGGAAGGATTTGGAATTTCAAGTCGGGGATCATGTTTTCTTGAATTTATCTCCATGGAAGGGAGTCTTACATTTTGGTAAGAAAGGTAAATTGAGTCCTAGGTACATCTGACCTTTCAAAATTCTAGAACAAATTGGGGTTGTAGCTTACCGATTGGCAATGCCGCCAAGTCTCTCCAAAGTTCACGATGTGTTCCACGTATCTCTGTTGAGGAAATACATGCCTGACCCAACGCATGTACTCACCTATGAGGAGTTAGAACTGGAACCTGATCTATCTTATTGTGATGAGCCGGTAAGTATTCTTGATATGAGAGAACAAGTACTGAGAAACCGAACGACGCGTCTGGTAAAAGTTTTGTGGAGAAACCATAAGATGGAAGAGGCAACGTGGGAACCCGAGGAACTTATGATGAAGAACCACCCGAGTCTTTTCATGTGATAATATTCTAGAAATTTCGAGGACGAAATTATTTGAAGTAGGGGAGAATGTAACACCCCAAGCTTCCACTGTATGCTTCTTTTTGAATAATGTGATAGCGTGTGTTGTACGCAACACCGAGTTCTAACACACCATAACCAATCAAACTAGCCGTTATGAATAGTAATACCTACTTCATGAAATTATATATATTTTATTTTTTAAAATGGACATCTTTTTTGGATTTCGAATATCGAATTTATCCTAATGTGAAATTTTGGTACTTTTCGGATAACTTTAATATTTTGATGAATAGTGAAAATTACTAAATTTTAATTAAAAACAACTTTTTTAATCAAAATAATTAATAGTGATAAATTATGAATTTGAGTGGTTTTAAAGTATATTTAGAATATATTTTTACCATTTAATATTATGTTGGTCATTGGACATAATTTTACAATTAAACTGGACATAAACAAGTGTCAATCTTTTGATAGTTATTATCTCTTAAAAACACGCTTTTTGTTTTAACAACGGGAATTAATTTTAAATTAATTTATGCAAGTTCTGTATTTTGAATTTGGAAAAATGGATTCCATATTTGGAATCAAGATGTTAAAATTGTGTAAATAGGTAACTTTTATTTTTAGACATTTTGAATAATTACTTCGGTAAATATTTTATTTACCATGGTTAAGGGTAAATCCAGTAAATAAGGGTTAAAAATAATATTATAATAATACTAAATTACCCTAAAACGTCTCCTAGCCTTATTGGTTGATACAGGTTCGACCATAGGAATCTTTGGGTCGATTTGGGACCCCATGGAGCCACTTGTAGGTGATAGGGACACTTTATTTTAAAATGAATACAACAATGACACAAGCATATATCTTTTACCAAAAAAAATTTATATTGGGTTATATATGTTGGATTTTCGACTATAAATATTCATTAGAAAGGTAAAGATATTTCCTAAATAATTATATTTTATTTATAATTTTTAGAGATTACATAATATTATTTATTTATGACACAATGATGATGCAGTAATTACCATAATAGTGAAAATTTAAAATAATTGATATTATAAATACCCAAATAAATATAATTTGAGACTTTTAATGAATTAAAATAATTTTATAGGATAATATGACATATTAGGATTGATTTAATTAACTTTTTTAGAAGTAATAATTCTGTTATGAGTTTCACAAAAATCAACTATTGAATAGTGTCAAAATTGACATAAAAGAGTTTTTAAAACAAATATTATATTATTAATTGATATTAAATTCCTTGAAATCTAAGGTTCGGACAAGAGACTTATATCATGATAGTTGTATCATTAATGGACCACTTTGGGGTCTCTTGGATGTATATAGTATGTTTATTAAAAATATAATATAAAAATACAAAGTGACATGGTAAATGTCAAACTAATTAACTAAGAGTTAATACTTAAAGATAAGGTTAATATAGTAACCCAAACCTATCTAAATTCAATTGGTTGAATGGTTTTCGAACTATCCACACCTTATAATTTATATAATCAACTTTGGATCCATTAGAAACCGAATATGAATTTATTATAAATTAATATTTCTAGCTTTTCCAAAGGTGCCCCTCACCCCTCTTATAAAAGGGCACTCATCCTTCTCATTTCTTCACACCATCAAAGCCCTTTGGTTCGGCCAAACTCTACCCAAATACTCTCACAACTTCCCTCACTACAACCTAGAGGCTTTATTTTGATTAGAAAGCCAACCTAACGATCCCTTTTGATCAAATCAAAAGGAAGAACCCGAATAAGAGGTAATGATTTCACCACCCTTTTCCATGTTTCTTTCTTCTTCCACTTCTTCTTCCATTGTTATTAAAATTCTAAAATAATAACTCCAGTATCATATATATACTGTGATGTTATTATAAATATGTTACAACCATATTCAGTGTTCTATCCACCCTTTGAATAACATGTCACCATACGTGTGTACGTACGGCTTACCGTCTCCACGTCGTGCTGTAATTGTTATTAAATATATTATTTTTTGGATGGGTATAATAATGATGTATAACTCATGTAAATAATAAATATAACATGTTAATGATTCTGTATATATTATATACCATACATTTATATATTATTTTAATATCAAAAGAATGATATTGTCGCTCGTGTGTACGTACGGACTACCGTCTCCACGAACGCGATGAGATTCATTCTCCATCGTATCCATTCAAGTATAATTATCATTTGATTATTTAAAAATAATGTTTAAGGAAATGATATAATTCTGAATATGAATAAGATACAACCTATCCATTACAATCATGACTTACGTAACAAAACATATAGAGGAAAACGAGTAAGTTAACACCCGAAACAATGATAATTCTAAGATATTATTAACAAAGCAATGTTAAAAGTTCATATATGATATTATATTAATGTTTATGATTCTTTTATAATTTAATAACAATTATTTCACCATTATACAGGAGGTTAACCTACCCCAACCAAGGAAAATTACAAGGTAAGGGTTTATTTCACAATCTCTTCATTATCTGAGGTTGTTTATACGTAATAATCTACTGGAATCTCTTTATCATCCACATCCATGTTTCTTAAAAATATATTTCAAAACATTTTTACTATTTACAAGAATATGGGTTAAAGTCATTTATACCCTTGTTTGACTTTTTATAAGTGGTTTATAAAGGAATCTTTCCGTGGTTTTCCAAACAAGGTGCTTTTTAACCTTTTCGACAAAATTAAGGTAAGAATATTTTTTTAACTTATACGGCGGGTGCAGTTATTTTCCACCGTTATAAAATCGTCGAAGCTTCCCTTAAAATATTATAAGAATATTTTCAAAGAAAATGTTTTATTTCATAAATATATGACTCTTAAATTATTTCAAAATAGAAATAGATATTTCTCTAAAAAGAGTTTTGATTTCATCTATGTCAACATCCTTTGATGGATTTTATGCTTATTTGAAGTTGATTTATTTTGATACAAAACATCTATATTGTATTGAAGGTTTTGTGATATGTTTGACTATGGATGTGCTATTTTTATACCATTCATAGTTTATGGTGAAAGTATTGACATTTCTTATGCTAGTTTTAATACGAATGTTTATGTTATGTTTAAACCTTTTCATATGGGAATTCATTGGACTTAAAATGTGACGGGTGGAGCCCGCTATAGCTCCTTGATGCATCGGTAGGTCTCATGAGACAAACTAGTGTCTTGGCACAAGGCCTTGACAAAATATTATTTTTAGTCTTGGCACGAGGCCTTGGCTATGTGGTTATGATAGTCTGACATTATGCATTCCATCATTATGAAAGTGGTTATTGATATTGCATGTGATTATTAGATTAGTAGAATATCCATGTGAATAAGTAAATGGCATTATTTCATTTTATTTTTTCCATATTATGTTCAAGTTCAAGTTTAAAAAGGCTTTTGTTTTAGTTATACATTGCCGTAAATGTTTATTCTTATTTACGAAAGTTTCCGCTATATTGTTATCCTTAATGGGCATTTGAGCTCACCCCTTTTCTATGTTTTATTTTTCCCAGGGTGTGAAAAGTAATTTATGAATGACCTGCAGGGATAGTATGTGGGGATAAGAGTGTGGGATATGGAGACTATGTTGTTGTAGTAGTTTTTCACTTTATGGTGTAATGTAAAACTTTATGAATATATCTACTGTTTCCAAGGCTACTAAACCAATCGGTCTTTTGTGATTTGATCTTTCTTGTGATCATGCCAATGTTATGTAATAAGGCACCGACTCTAGGTAACTGGGGTCAGGGCGTTACAAAAATCATCTATGATTTACAACTCTATAGGGAACCTTTTTCGTCCATATAATTGTTTCTCCAAAAAAATAAAGAATGGCCTTAATATTAACCTATGAATATTTAATGAAAATATTACACAATTTTTTGTTTAAAAAGGGTTTTGATGGGAATATTCATTTCCTTTTATGAATGAGGAAATTTAATACTTTTCATTGAAAATGTAAAAGTAATGTTTTCTTTTAACTAATATGACAAGAATGGAATTTCCCACTGTCATCATTCATCATTGGGTTGACTATTTCTATATATATTTTAGCGTTTTTTCAAAAAGGTTATTTTTTCAATAATATATGGGAACTATTTTTAATAAAATATATTTTCATATTACACAGGTAATTTTCTTTAAGAAAATATTTCCGTGATCTTTTATAGAAAATCTCAAATATGATAACATACTTTTGATATTAATTATGATTTATTTGGGATATGATCCAATGATTCTAATATTTCACATTATGAGTATAGATAATGTTTATCTCGATGAGTTATCTATGAAACCCATATATTTTTAAAAGATTATTCATTGATGAATTGATGAATTGATTATGAAACCAATTTTATTTAAACATGTTTTGATGCGATGAATATTTTATGATCCTATGGTATGCATATTTATAATTTTATTTATATGGTCAGAAGTAACATTATCATCCATGGAATACAGTTGTGTTATAATCATGTATGGTGGATACATTATAAAAAATAATGGTGGTTACATTGTAACAAATGATGGTGGTCATTTTATAACTAAGGAGGGGATGTCATAGAATAATATAGAACTCTAATACATTTAGTAATGACAAATTTCTAATTAAATAAACATAATAGAAATAGGAATTGAACCCAATATAGTAAGGTACTTTATCCAGTGAGATAATTTTGTTAGTGAATCTTTACATCTATGATGGAATGTATAGTGAACTTAATCCACTACTATAGTCTTATAATTGAGACTTAAATACTAAGGAAATGATTTCATATTCTTATTCAAAAATTCCATGTCTTATGTAAATGTTATAATTTCATGGATTATGTTATTTGATTGATTAATGATTCATATTTTATGAACATCCATGAACTATTCAATGAATTATTAATTTGATATTTTTTGTACAATACACCATTTTCAAATGTGCTTCCTATGTTGTCAAACCATTATGGTTGTGTTATGTCTATGTGATAATTTATATCTCCATTATTAATCCTTACCGAGACTTTGAGCATATCCATACTTAAATTTACACTCACCGAGATTTGATGTATTGTTTTAGGGATGATACAACTATGAGGGGTTAATGATATGGTTTAATCAATTAAGAGACACTCATGAACCCATAATATTTAGGTCTATATTTCTAATGATACATGACCTATATTATTATGTCATGGAACACTCTGATAAATAAAAAATATTCATTAAACAATTTATAATATATATATATGTAATTTATGGGTTTCTATAGTCTTTGTTAATGATATTTCTATTTATCCTTTAGAATCTCGGATTAGTCAAAGTTATTGAGAACCCTAGGAATGAGCTAAAATATACAAATATTTATCGCAATTTTATTTAAGTATAGTACATGTGGATTCTACGAAATTACATCATTTTTTCAATACTACAATTGGATGTGGATAAATAATAGTTACACCACGGGAAAAAACTCCAAAAAGTGTGTGTTGGGGTTTTACTCGAGCACCACATAGTTCACGACAATGGGCCTTATTTCACACCTAATTTCACACTCATTGGGGATATTATTTTGAAATACAAAATATGATTATGAATCTTCACGAAGTATTAAATTGATATTTTCCATGAATTACATTGGTTGAACCTATGGGTTCATAGATTAAAAATAATGTTTCATGATGTAGCTATCATATAATGATTTCCATGTTTTTTTTGTTTCCTATAATGATTATTGCTTCTCACAATATGATTTATAGTTTTTTTCAATGGTTGTTTCCCAATTGAATAGTATTAATATAGAAAATGGTAAAAAATATAGTGATTATGATAATACAAATGGTATGATCAATTAAGTGAAATATATTCCTATTATGAAAAATAAATTTAAATGATATATGATTAACAACTGACACATTTACCATCTCTTAGACTAATTGAAGATGAGAAATATGGAATTCCATGAGACCTCAGGTGGATGGGAAAATGGAGGGAAAATGCTCTACTCCTTTCATGTATGAAATGTGGGATGTTACCCCTATGAGAAATTCTCAAAGGAATCGGTGGAAAATATCAGAATATGAAAATAAATTATAGAGTAAATATTAGGATTTTTATTTAGGTAAATATATTTTATCATAGAGATACATTTATGGTTCAATGTATTAAATGTTGGGAAACTGGTAATTATCTAAGTCCAATCACTCTTCTAAAAGGTAACTCCTCAACCAAGGAAGGAACTATGTTATTTCAATAATTTGAGTGGAAGGATTGATATTTTTATATATCTATATTTTAAAACATATTTTAAAAATATTTGTATCAATTATATTATGGAAATAAAAATCATGAAAAATTAAGGATTATGTTAGTTTCGGGAACATATATCTCTTTATTTAAGACTACATGAAGAATAAAATAATGTGTATTTTAATTTACATTTTATCATCTATAAAAAATCATAGAATTTTGTTTTGAGGTTTAAATTCGTGGATTTTAATATGATTAATTTCATTTTTAGAGGAATTAATTTAAGGACATAAGTGAAAAGGATAAATTAACTTATTTTATAATATATTCACGATGGTGAGGAAATAATAATAATTAAATATTATTTTATTTTCTTTAATATTTAAGCTCTATAGAAGAATTTTTTTTGTTAAATAGTGATTCGAGGATTAATGATATTAAAAAAAATTCCATCATACTTCTGGGAATATTATAAGAATTATTAGTATATTGTTTTAGTAAAAGAAAAACTGATAGTCTAAGTGACAACTTGTTGAATTTGGAAAATTTTTATGTATTAAATGAACATCCAATGTGAAAGAAGGGTGAAACACCCACCACAAGCCTACATGATTTTCTTATTCATATGGAATTATCTAAATGAATTGAAAAATAATGATTAAGTAAATATTAAGAAGAAATGTGTGATATTATAAACAGCCATGGGACTGAAAAGACGCAATTAATGTTATTTAATAAGAAAATAATTATTTTCAGGTAAAATTATTTTATTATTGTAAGAAGAATACAATGGGATTTTGTAAAGGAAGAATCATCTTTCTTGATAAATGAATTTTATTTCAATTTATGTCAACATAGAATATTTATTGATATATATAGAATATAATCATGATTAAATGAATGGGTCATCAAAAACATTGGTAAGAGACATTAAGAGTTGATTATTTAATTTGTAGAAAAATGATAATTTTTAAATTGGAATAACATATAGTCAAATACTTCTGATTTTTTTTTTCAATAAATCATTGTCAGGAAAAAATTGATTAATTTAAAGTGTAGTTATTTATTGATTGATATTTGTTTACCATTGGAGGTCAATCTATTGATATTATTGTTATATTTATTCATATTAAGTTTTATAAATTTTGGGAATAATATAACTTTATTATAACCATATTGGTTTAGGATAATGTAAAATGTTATACAAAGTATATTTTATTATTTTAGGTAATTTTTAATCTTAAAGAAGTTAATTTTTGTATATTAGAAGTGAATGATTCATCCTAAATACTCATTGTCTATACCATTAGATTACATTCTGGAGAAAATTATTTAAAAGATGAAATTAAACTTTTAATGTAAGTATATTTCCCCATGTTATTATTCTATATGGTTGAAAAATTAATCCACTCTATGAAAAGATCAATAAAATAAAAAATTTGTCCAATAATATTAAATTATGTTGAATTTATGTTCTTTTGAATCCTTATTGTTTTATGGTATTTTGGACATTATATTCCTCTTGACCAGGTCTTCTATGACTAACTATCAGTCCTTGAGCATTAATTTTTTTCTTCTATATTCATATTTTCACATCCTAGAAATGCTCTTTTTATTTTGAAAACCCATTTTTTGTTATACGAGTTTACATTTGTAATCATTTTTCTCACTTTTCATTAAGATGTTTTATTATCCATTTTATTATATGGTATTTTAATAAACGAATTTTAAAATATAAAACCAATGATTATTGTGTGAATATTTAAATTTTAATAATTAATTTTATAATGGGATGAATGTACACCCACATATTTTTTTCAATGAACATTAATTTATTTGAAATCTTCTATTACATGCAGCACCATGTCTAAATGAACTATGATATATTAACAATTAAATATAAACATATTCAGCATACTATAAAATATAATGTTATGAATATGATAATGCTATTTTTGAAATATATGCCTACATTTCCTATTCAATATAAATATATTTATAAATTATTAGTTATTAATCTCTCATTTATTTAGTAAATACATTTAATTTATAAAAAAATTCAAAAAAATTGCTTTTATTGATTTTTATGTTAAAATATTATCAATATTTGGAAATATCAGAAATTTTATGTTAAAAAATGAACATACTTTTTAAAATAATCACATTAAAATTATCTTAGTAATAATTTTAAATAATTTTCTAATATGTTTGATTTTCATTTGAATATTTCCAAATACTGATTTTTATTTATAATTATGATTTTAATTCAGGGATTTAAAAAAATAAATCTTCCATTAAAATGGTTTCAATGTTAAATTACTTATAATGTATATTAAATAGTCAAATTAGATTCCTTGGAATCAATATTAGGTTTCAATTTAGTACATATACATTTTTTATATTAAAAGGTATTTTTTCTAAAAAATTGTTTGTGTGTGAGTGTGTAATGTGTTATTATCATAATAAAAAAATTTCACATTTGGGGAATAATTTTATTTAAATTTATATTTTATATACTCAATATATTTTTTGATTATTCATCTTATATTTTTACTAAACTTGAAAAAAATAAAACTACTTTTATACTTAAAATATTTTTTTTTATAAAAAGTGGTTTTTATCACGTTTTTTCAACAACCTTTTGATTTTGATTTTGGTAAAATAAAATCCATATTTATAACCATTAGGTTCAAGTTCTATAATATTCTCTTTGTATTTATGGTCAATGTGAATAGTAATAGTGGTGAAATTTAACAACTCAATAAAGGGTAAATGAGGTTAATCTAGGGTTAAAATATATTAAAAGACCTTAATTTTTCCTCCTAACTCTTTTAAGAAGAGAGAAATTTGAAAATTATCACCTTATTCTGGAAATGGAGACGTATAAAAAACAAATTTTGATGTAAATTAATTATTTAATATTGAAATCAAATAATGATACAAAATGTCACTCTCTTAGTTTTAAAAATTTATTATGTGTCCACATAGGGCCAAAAGAAAATTATGAATGAATATATGAGTATTTTTCTGATTAATGAAATTATTTTCTTTATTTAAATTTATTATTAATTTTTTAAAATATATAATGTCATTACATTCTTGTTAAACACCGATGAAGTATTTATTTGATTATAAAAAAATATAACAAAAGATTTAAAAAAATATTAAAAGTAGAATAATTTTATTGAGTTAATTTGTGAACTAAATTGTAAAGCTTCATATGAAATATAAGTTTTATATTAAATAATTATATTTAAATTAGGAAAAAAATTCTTTAATTATTTTAATTCAAATTAAATAAATTGTATCTAAATTTGATATAGTGATATTTTATGAAAATATTGTTTTATTAAATTATACATAAATCATAAAGATATTAAAATTGGAAAATTGGTATAATATATTGTAAAAAATGTCATCCAATCCCATTTATAATCCATTTGGAACCATTTTTCATGATAATGATATTAATATATTTTAATATTTTATTAAATTTTAAGAGTTCCATACCCATCAATTATTAAAAGGAACCCTTGGTTTCTATTCTTTACTCTACATAGAGCATTATATATCAACTAACATCTATCAATCACCCTTATACACTTACCCATATTCATTATATATGTTCTTATATTCTTGAAATTTCATCCCTAGATCCCTAAAGAGATTATCTAATGGATTCATTTCACTAAAAAGGTAATCACCAAAACAGATCACATTTTTATGTTATTCTTCTACATCCACTCAACATGTAATATTGTACATAAAATATTACATAAAATATAAATGATATATTTAAATGATATTATTATTTTTAATTAACATTTATTGACCCTCTTTCCACAATATTGGATTGAAAGTATCGCTCATTCATACATATGACTTACCATGTCCACGTACTGATGCAATTAATTTCTCATCAAGAAATTTTATGGATGGTTTTATTAATGGGTATAATGTTTATATATAATAATAAAAGACTAATTATACTTCTAGAATAATAATATCTTATATAACTTGTTACATTACAATCCAGTAGGAAATGACTATGTCACTTGTGGGAAAGTGTTGTCTACAATCTCCATGACTTGATATCATTCGTTTTTCATTTCTATTTTACATAGATGTTAATAATAATATATTGGAATTATATATATATATGTGAGTAATATGATTAAATAATAATATTGTAAAGAATAATTACTATTTATATTTCCTGTATTCCATCTATCAAAAAACGAAAACAACGTTTATGCTTATGTATGACTTATAACTATTATAAATGGGTATTGTACCCATGAACCTTTATCGAAATATTTGAAATTATTTGTAAATTTAAAATATACCTATGGTTTTTCCAAAATCAGAGAAAAGGTACATTTGACAAACCCTATAAGAAACATATTTGAAAAAACCATTGCTATTGGTATGATAAAGATAACTTAAACCAATTGTTAGGCCAAAACTTTTGGTATATATTAGATGTAGAGACTCTATAAAAATAATTTTTCCAGAGCTGTTGGAATAAGTTCTATAAAGATACCATCTACAAACGGGTTCTCAAAAAATATTTGAAAAGGATTTGGACAATTTGATACCTATAACAATGTTTCTTCAAACTATTCAAATATTTCTACATGAATAGTTTTCGGAATTGATGATAAAGGTACCCATTTTTTTTACAATTTTTTTTAAAAAATGAAATAAAATTAAAGTTATATTACTTATAAATATTCACATTATTACATATAATTATGTTAAATAGAATTCATTGTATCATTTTAGTTATGTGGTTGAAATGTAAATTGGGGGTGTAGGGGTCAAAATGAGATATATGGTTTTTAACAATTTCGGTTCCATCGTTTCTAAAAACAATTGGTATGGGTACCCGGATTTTTTATTATTTTTTCAAAGAACATTAAATACAATAATATTTAAAATACATGTCAATCTAAGAATATATGTTTATCAAATTATTTTCACAAAAATCATTATATCGTATTGGTATGTTTTTTGGAATATAAATTAGTGGTGTTGGGATCCAAAATAGTTCGATTTTTTTTACATTACATATACAAATAGATTTTCAAAACCATTGGCATAGGTATTTCCTATGACTTATAGCAAGAGTTCCCAAAACATTGGAATAGAACATCTATTCTAATGGGATTCCCAAAAATGTTGGTATAGGTATACAAAAATTCCAAAATAACCAATGTACTTACAAACCATTAGTATATGCTATAACAATGGTTTGTAGAACTATACCAACAGTTCGAAACCATTGTTATAGGATTTTCTAGTAGACTATCATCATCATGAACTATGTGATTCATTTTTTTTCTATAAATTTCATGAATGAATCTGATTGTGTATATAATGAAAATATATAATATTTAAATCATTATTAACATTCTGGAGATGATTTAACCAAGATCAGTATAAAAGTATAAAAAATACCAAACCAAAACAAACTTGATGAACGAAGTAGATATCACCCATAAAATTTCTTTTATCAAAAAATGGTTAATAAAATAGTGATAAAAGGATATAGGTAAATAATATATGGTAAAAAATATATTATTATGTCTCCTTAATTTTTTAATAATAAATTTATATTTATCATATAAGAGTTTCTGACATGTAAAAATGATGTTGGACCTAATGTAATGGTTTTTTATCTAGCTTTCACTTATATGAGATCCATTCTACAATCAGCATGTATTTCTTTTATATAGTGTATATACTACCCATTAATTTATTTTCTTATTATTCTAATTAGTATAAGTCAATATATATATCCATAGAAGGTTATTTATTTAATGGGGTGTATTATTGAAATGTTACCAATGTTTTATAAGATTCGTATTGAATCATATTTTCATCTAGATTATTATTGGTTGAATATAAATTTTTGGAAATTATATGATCCTTATCTAATTTGTACATATTTTTTTATCCTATAGATATTAATAAAGAATAAATTACATTATTTTTTATATCTTTTTAAATAATAAAAGGACCGAAAAAATACTAAGGAAAACGAATTATGTTTTAGTACTCGATAGGGAACCATTGTATTCCATATCCATATTTCTCTAATTTTTTTTAATAATGCTCTTACTTGACCCTTGTGTTTTTTAATTACATTTTTACCCATTAGTAATATTAGAAAAATTATTTTAAATGAATATTTTTCCCATTTTTCAAATGAGGTACTTTTGTAATTTTAATCAAAAATGTAAAATGAATGTTTTATTTTTAATTACAATGAATGTACATAATTTCAATTTATTATCACCTGTAATTATTTTTGAATCTTACTAAAAAGGTTCTAAGATTATTTTTAATTAATATGTGTTTAATATTATTTGGAAATATTTCTATTATAAAAGTTATTTTCAAAGTGGAAATTTTATATTTCCAATGAAATATTATATTGATATTGAAAGGAATTATTTATATATGGAATCATCATTTGATGTTAACAAAGATATGACATACATATTTTCTAATGGTAACATTCTTATTCTTTCTCTTGATGTTAAATTGTTATATTTATTATATATTTATTAACACATTTTATTTGTCATGGTCTATGCTATGATGAATTAATGAATTGTTTATACACCCCATGTTTTCACAAGTTATGACATGATGATATGATGAATATTTTATGCGATTATGATAAAAATATTCAGGTTTATCATTATGTGACTATTTATTATGCTATAAATCATGGATTGTGGTTATGTTATAACTGAGGAAATTTTTCTATAACCAAATAATGTTGTTAGGACATAACCAAGGATGGTGGAAACATTATAACTATAGAAGAGGGGGGGATATAATTTTATTTCCCTAAAATAAATTAAAAAATGGTTGGAATCTCATGAGATAATCTAAACATGAATGGATAGTGAACCTAGTCTAGTAAGAGACTCTATGAACTATGATAGTCTTGGGAGTGAACCTTGACTATAGGATGGAATGGGGAGAGATCTAAATTCACTATTGTAGTCATGAAAATCAGAATTTAAACCTAATGAAATAATTTTCTATTCTTATTCCACAATTTTAGTTCTCATTCCACTATTATACATTTATTGATTGTGTTATTATATTTCTCTATGATTCATATTTTATGAACTACGTAGCTTTATCACATGAAAAAAGATTAAGATCTCTATCATGATGGGAATGGTTTTCAAATTTTATTTTCTGGTTATCGTACCTTTATGATAATTATACGTTTATTTAATAATTGATATATAAATTATTGACCCTTAATATTCTTATTAACTCACCATTTTTTATGTTTACTTTTTCATGGTTTTGAATAATATTCTTAGGAATAATATTTATATGAAAGGTGATAGCTATGAATGAATCAGTGGGAGACACTTATAAAATAGTTTTTTATGAGTCCATGTTTTCAAAAACACTATACCTACATAATTATTCTGCAGTTCATTATGATTTTTAATGAATGATAATCTAATAAAATGAAATATCAATGAATTAATTCAATGGTCTATTTTAGGGAACAGTATTAGTGTTATCCATTGAATGTGAATCATTTGAAATGAGGGTGATTGAGGTCCCTTCAATATTCAGCCTTAAACATACATAGGAATAAACACTTTGATTATTATTTTTCCATTGGCGAGCCATCATGCATTTTTTACATTGTTATAGAAATTATGTTGCTTAATGATTTAATGAATATTGAGCTCCCATCATGGTTTGGTTAATCTCTCCACTTCACATGAGCTTGAACCCTAATTATGATAAGCACATAATTATGAATTCAACATAACCATGACTTTTGATGATTTATTTTTCTAGAATTAAATATGCATGCCTCAAATAAGGATGTTATGAACTACTTCATTAAGGGTCTATAAAAATAATCATATATTATCGAAGGAGGTAGTATATATGTACACTCTTGGTTTCCCTAGTTGGTGGGGTCATGTAATAGTAGTTTGTGATTTAAGTGGATATGGGAGGAGGAACACAACAAATATGAATATAATTACAATTAATTTCCTTTATTTTCGATTATAAATCACAATCCTTTACTTATAGTCAATCATTAAGTAGAATCATGTTGTATTTGGTGATTAATTCTATTAGTGTGGTTTATTGGTGGATTCTTCTTCATGCAGCAGCCTGTTTGGTATTCATGTCGTATCATGAAGATTTATTTTTTGGTATTAAGAATGGGTGTTTATTTTTCATTATATTGTTCTACCGTGAGAATGTATAAAATATTGTAGTGTTTTTGGTGGATTATATTACATATTTTTTAGTGATTTTATACCTTCAAGGTGAAGTTCCATTAATGACTCGTCATAGATTGATCATTAATGGTGTCTTCATAGAGTAGAAAACATTTACAATAATGTGGTTCTTTCACTGGTCATGGTATATTTAGTGGTGCACTTGATGTATCCTATGAGTTTTTCTTGATGTATGTTTTTAGGATCACACATATGGTTGATTGGCCTTGGATGGATATGTGATCATTTCACCATGTCGCTGGTCTATCAAGGGAACGATTGGTCATGTTGTCATGAAATAAAGTAATACTGCTAGTGGTATGTTTTACATGTCGATGGATAAAAACATTAAAATATTTCAATTGAAGGTCACACCTATCCTTGATATTGAATCAACTACATCTTCGGTGATCTGCATAGTTCATCAAAAATAAAAAAATTGAAAAAATGAATAATAAAAATAATATATATAAAATAATATCATTTTAATTTTTGGGAATTAAATCATGATAAATTGATTGGAGGAATTGGGATTTTTAGCTGGAAACACAGTTTATAATTCATATCCACAATTATTCCATATTTTCTAGAACACAATAAATCTTACTATATTATTTTAAAATGCAATAAATATTCTAAATTTATTTCTTTGAATTAAAAATTTATATATTCAAATCAACATCAATTAATTCATAAAAAACTTTTTTCAATAGACAAAAAAATTATTTTCTAGAATTGATATTATAATTAATTTCAATATGAAAATTTATAATTTAAAAGTAGTGATATATATAAATTCTAATTATTTCATTGTAAACACTTAATGAATAAAAAATGTGAATTTTATCTTTGTTTAAAAAATGATTGAGGGTATATAAATAGTGAATTTAATATAAAATTTTAAATGGAATATCATTTCACCAACTGTACATCCATTATGCTGGGTAGTAATTTTATAATATCCTTACATAAAATAATTTACTCGTTAAGTGATTAAAGGGAAATCGTTTGAATATTTCCCTCTGATACACCATATTTTGGAAATATAATTATTGGATATCAAACTCACTAGAGATGAGATATTCTCAATTCACGAATCATCCGGATCAAGGGAGATGATCAATTTTGGTATGTAAATTAAATTAATATAATGGAGGATAGAAAATATAATTCTCAATATGGTAATCATTGGTATCTTTTTAATATGTCCCATGAAAGTGGTTCTGACCTACCCAATCATGTATTCAGAATAATGAATCAAAAATAATGATGAATATCATGAACCCTTTTTATTCTTTGAATGGACCCCTCAAATAATATTTTCTTAATTAAATATTAGTGGTGATTTAGAGTTGGTGATAAAGAAAATTTATGGCTATTATACCATCAAGAAGGAAGATTTGATATAATTTCTTATTTACAGTTTAGTTATAATTATTTATTTCCCCTCATTTCCAACACATTCTCACATCCTTAATTCATATAACACTCGAATAGATTCATTAAACAATGTAGTTATAGCCCTGGAAGATCTGTACGTGGAAACATTTTGTCATTGACATCACTAATCTTAATGTTGACTCTATATTTATTAGTAACGATATCGACTGAATTATTTATTTTAAAACCACATTGATTAATATGAGTCTTTATGGTCATTAATTTATTTAAAAATTGGATGGATAGTCCATATAATAGAGTATAATAAAAATGGGAATCTTCTAGAGGATTGAGTCATCAAGGACGTGATCTATTAATAAAAATAAAATTCCATCCATTATAATGGACAAAATTTCCAGAATTTCCTCTATAAACAATCATTTAATAGAGACATCCTTAGGTATTTTGATGGAATGGAACCCACAATATTATGAATTCACTCCATGATATAACTTATGTTTGAAACCTATCATTAATTATTTTATCAAATAAAGAGACATGGATAGTCCTAGTCAATAATTATGAATGATTACAAGGAATTCTGGAATAGATTCCATGATTTTTAGAAACTCGATACTTTCATCCATCAACCAAAAAAAATATAAAACCATAATAACCCCTATGTAATTTTTTATTTTGGGGATATAATTTAGGTGTCCTAACCTCCAGCCATAACTAAGATTTACATGTTCTTCATTTCTTTCATGTATTTCTTTTCTAAATGTAATAGATTGGTTCCACTAAAATATGTCATTGTGAAATTGGTTATCAATTTGTTGAGGTAAATAATCCTTAAGAATTATGGTGTCAATCACATGATATTAATAAAAATACATTATTTATTTGTGTAATTTATTATCAATGTAGAAAAAAAATTCAAGATGTCTATGAATAAATTTATTGATGTTTTTTAGGATGGTCCCAATCATGCTTGATTAAATAAATAAATATTTTCATGATTTATTTCTAGATTTATATCCACATGATTATAAAAATTTAATTTGAAATTTAATTTGTTAAATTATTTTGATGATGTGTAGGTTGTAAAAATAATGGTGGAATGACTTCAATTCCACTAATGATCAAATATTTAGAGGCCCATTCCAGATTTAGTTCCACTGTGAAGGGCTGAAGCCAATGGTACACTCCTTTTTATGATTGAGTTTTTACTATTTAATTAATCCTCTTATACTTGTTAATGATATTGATCTACTCATTGATATCCCATATTCTCATTTCATATGAACAAAAATAAGATGGAATTGAGTACATGTTCTTTAGATGATTCATCATACATACATACTCTTTTACTTGTTATTTATTCCCCCATCATTGATTCTTCTATTATAATGACGTGATTAGAATATCACTATAATCATATTGATTAAAATGTTCTATGATTCTGGGTGGGAGGCTTTTTTTCCTACTCTAACAGATATAATTTGTATTCCTTTCATCCAATAGAAACACTTCTTACTCAATATCAAATATAACCAACTATGATATATTTCTTTTTTTAATATGAATTTACACCCATATATTGGATTTCATTTCAATGGGATGTTTATATTTATCATCACAAAATTATTAAATACTTTCTTGATTCAGAATATCATATGATACTTCTCTTCTTATAAAAATTTTGTGGAATTTATTTATATAAATCCAATAAATGAATATAATAACATCAAACTCAACTAGATGGAGAATAATAATAATTATAGGAATCACATTTCTATAAACCTCAATTGAATAAGAATAGTAAACTTTTGATATGATCACCACGTCATTTGGGTTATTCACTACTAAATAGACATTCAATAATAATTTCCATATTGTGATAAACATATAAATTTATTCCAATATAAAAGAGTGGGTAGATCGAAAATCAAATAAGGTGTTATATATTCAAGGGTGGATGTTATGCTTACCTTTAATCATGTCATTTACAAACCCCTAATCATAATTTATACTCTATTGAGATTAAAATCTCTGTATTGGATTAATAATATAATAAAATAAATTATTAGCATCGTCAATTTTAATTGAACAATAATCAGTATAATGCGTATAATCAAATAACATTTATCACTGGAGTGTGGGACTTGCATTCTATGGAGATGTGTATCCATTGTCGTCTTGACCAATATTATTCACATCATTTACACATCATATTTCTTGATTACCTTCCCTTCCACACTTAAATAAATTACCATTCTCGATAAAAAAATCCTTGTTTTCTTCCAAATGTTGAGAGTTAAAGATTGATCGCCTTCTTTTCTCTATGGGTTTAAGTGTTTTTTTTTGAGTTCTATCATTATTTTATTAAAAACCGACATTGATGGGTTACTACAATATCATTTTTGAATTTTATAGAACATCAAATTATTTATTCATAGATAATACATTACCTTATAAATATAACTCTTAAGAGAATTTGTTTTATATAATAAAATAATTTTTAATCCTTACAATATGGTTGGATGATAATACCAAAATCATACCTCACAATTATTGAAAAATTTCTCCCATGGGTCCAAAATGATTAATCATCCTTATACATTATCTAATGTAGTTATATGTCTATTTTTATATGAATAATAGAAGAAATGTACTTATTGAGAAATAATATTTTTTAATCATCCCAATCCATAGAGTTAATTTTTTCACATTCTTTCCTATTCATGATAAGGTTAAAACATTAAGTAATTATTATTATGAATGTTAAAAATTTAAAATGACATTTTATTTTATTTAACACTAGAAAATGGAAAATATATATTTAGTGGTACCAATACATTTCTGAAAAATTGGTTTCTACTATCCCAGCCTCTATTCCATGCACTGGGGTCCTATGCTAGACTACCACATGACCTAAATCTTACCTCCATGTATGCTAGAGGTTTCCAACTAGCAGTGAGGGTGTAGTAAGTTTATAATGGGGATATTATACCCTCTTTTATTTGTGAAAATCATAAGTGGAAATAGTAAATAATACTGGTAGAATATTTGACCATAAAAATAACAATATCACAAGATAACCAATGTAGGAAGTATAATATTTAACGAAAAGGGAAACATGACATACTAAATAAGATTCAATGCTTCCTGTATGTAACTAAATTAAAATACAGTAATGACTCCCAAGAAGGTAACACACCATATCTAGTTCCATTATCCAATCTCTATCCCAACTCATCAATCTAAATCAGAGTCCATTACCCCATCCAATCCAAAAAACAAAAAATCAATTTTGGTAACGATCCAGAAGACCTTATAGGGGTGAGAACAATTCACCCAGACACCACCAACAACATCTAAAATAAATATAATCAATAATATTGTATATATATTTATAATTTAATAATATATTTTTATAATTAAAGAGTTATCTCATAATCAATTAATCATTATTATAGTATATAAAACCCCAATATCCAATGAATAACTATTCCTCATTAACCAATTAATCATAATCCAGAGGCTGATCCATTTCACACAATCAATGAAAAATTTATTTATTTAATGGTATTTAATTTTAAATTTCATTTTAATTTTATTACAAGACTAATTGAATCTATAATCCAATTCCAACTCAAGAGGATAGATAATCATGTCTAACACCAATATCCCATGTGTAGTGAGAGCATTAGTACATATCTCACATATCAGGGGTATTTGGTTCCTTAGTACCTATCACATAAATCATATTCACATGAATCATATTTTTCACACTACGGGTGTTCATTTCATCCATCCATGACCCACACAAGTTCATTGATTTATTGTACGTGGGTCATAGAGTACTACAATGTCTCCCATACTCATATCTTATGCTTCCACCAACATCACAATATCACATTCTTCATTAAATCATATCATTCAAGGATAGTAAACGTTAAACATCATATCACATTAAATATATATAATTTATAAACCAATTAATTGATAACATTTATTACATTAATTGATTATATAATTAATTATTTATATCTATCATACTGATTTCATCAATAATTAATTTTTTACATCTTCAAAAAAAATTAATTGTACCATTAATCAATCAAATATTCTAAACATTAATTAATTCTACATTTTATTAATCAACCTCATTGAATAAAATTATCAATGAAATAATTAATTCCAAAATTAATTATTCTTTTCCATTTTCATCTTTCTGATAATTACATCGTCAATTAATTATCTAAATTCCCCAATTTCATTTTTCAATCAAATCCTTAGTTCTATAATCAATCAATTGACCACATTAATTAACTAAATAATGAATTTAAATTTCTGAATCTGATAATAAATTTAACAATCACATACATATAATGATATCAAGACTATAATATTTGTATATTAGATCACCTACATCTATTTTTTGATGATTGTTTTCCGAAACAAATTGACCAAAATCGAGTAGCACAACGATGTAGATCAGATTCCTTATCTAAATCCCAAAATAAATCTTAATGATATTATGATATTATTAATATAGATATAGGTATAAAACCATACATCTATATCTCTCAAATTTTGTTTTGATATGAAGAAACATGGGGTAATATCTATGAATAAATCATGTGAAGGGATAAGGATGAAGGGGATAGTTATCTGGAAGAGATCCATTGAGCGGTAGTAGTGTGATTCATCGATTTGGGATTCTAATATTGAATAAAAATGTCAAAAGACATTGGAATACCTCCAAGAAGCTCTGAAATCATACTAAATTGTCATGGTCTAAGTCTATGTCAAAATGGAGTAGTTTTAGGGGTTTGGGAGAATTAAAACTAATTTTCGGATGATGAAGAATCTAATGCAATGTTTATTTTGTAGGGGCACATGAATTTCCTTAACACTATGTGAACCATGCGCCTACTATATTTTTAGGTGCCGGGTGTTGAAAATTATGCACCAGCCCTGTGAACCCTCAGTGTTTGAGGTTTTACTATTTCATAGGTTTGGGCGCATGGTTTCTCAAATCCTACACACTCATGCGAATCTCCTCTATCAGGGTTCATATGGTTTTCTATTCTAGAAAAACAATTTACCTGATCCATGAACTATCTAGGAGAATCCCATTTATCTCAAATATTTATTAGATATATATCCAAACACAACCGATTTTTAAAATCAAATTAAAGGAACCTAATTAGAAATTAAAAGTACCCAAATTCAATCCCATGTTTACCCCAATAAAGTCATGATCTTACAATATCCCCACCTTATAAAATGACATCCTCAAGATGCACATAAAAGACTCTCTAAGATTATGAGACAAAAATATCATGCCAATAATCCCTCATATCTTCTTCTCTTTCCAATTTATCCAACTATACATATACATTTCCACGAACCCTCCCCACAATGTGTACCCCTCCTGGGCCGGCAATTTGAGAAGGGAGATAATGAACCCTGAGTCTTGCCTCTAGTTGGGCCTGGGTAGGCAACTAGCACTGAGGGTATATCAAACACACAAATGGGAGGCATTACCCTCTATGAGACCACATACGGAAGAGAGAGATAAGATAGACACCAACAAAATCCAACTCAGATAGAAATTTAAATGAAAACCCAAGTACATGTATGAAATAACATTCAAAACTACTAAAACTGAATGTGGAAAAACTGCAAGTACCCAAAAGAAAATAAAACAGCAGTAACCACAATCCCAAATAGCTCCTGCAACCCCAAGCTAGTAAACACAAGCCTGATCTCCAACCTGCTCCATGTGACCTGAAAAACAGTTTATATATACATTGGGTGTGTATAATAGTATACTCAGTAGGATCCTCCCCGAAGCCTCTCTTGCAAAAGTTAAGGAAGCATGCTAAAGCACAATGAACCACAAGTGAAACTAACTCATCACCTAAACAGGTATACTAACTTCCCAACCTCACCGTGGATACTCTCACCAAGTAATGCATAAAAGAGTATATAATATAAAAAATAATATCAAAGGTACCCCGCTACTACTTCCCCACTAGTTTTCGGCTTTGCACTAATGTCGCACGTCCTAAGAATCTCTCTCAAAAAAGGCTTTCCCACAGACAGCTGGCTGAAAGCACCACAATATGCACCTCGTGCAACAAAACCATGACATCTATGAATGAAATTAACCAGGTAGTTTCTAGGAGCCACCACAGCTCGCATAACGTGTATCATATGTCAGGTATTATACCTCAATAAATTATGACCCATACACCGAGTAAGGATCATCAAGCCATCACAGCCTATACACATTACACCTATAGTAGTCCAAAGGATACTATATCCAGAATATATGTGTGTGAATAACCACAATCCATTACAGCCCTCTACACACATATATGGGGATAAATAACCATGGTGCCTACGAGGCCAAGTATCTACCAAGAGAAGAGAACGGTGCCAAAGGGGGTTTTCAACCATCTATCCTCCCATAAGAATGTTGGGGAAAACACCCCCATGGCTCATAATCATTGAGGTGTTAGTTTCCAATACTGACAGGGTGGAGTAGCATATAGAAACACAAAAATTAAAAGATATACTATATCTCACAACCACTCTATGGGAATAACCTAGTATTAGACTCAACTACAGCTAACATATCTTAGACTCTGGACTGATACTTCTACGCCTAGGTATCCCATAACCACAAAACCCTTTAAAGATCATTAATTGATTATTTCATTCCCTTTTTATCAGTTCCACTTTACATTAATTAATTCATTAAACATTAATTAACCATTTGAAATTCCACATTAATCTTTGTTAGCATCACACCCAATGTCCACTATCCCTTTAAAATAACATCCTCATCATTTTGTTCCAACAACTCCAACCCCAAGGGTAAACATCATTTTTTAAATTATTCATTACAGAATTACTTTCCCATGTTCCCAGGCATTCTACAAAAACATTCTATTATACTAAACACAAGGGGGCTCAACACAGTGTGTAGATGCACTACCCATAGAGCCTTTGCGTCCTATAGTAAGAGCCTAGACTCATCCTCCCTTGAGAAGATAATCACATAAAGCACATGGAATACCCCACTCGTCTTCACCTCTTTTGGAAGAAGGGTAAGCAAGACCAACTGTATTGAGTAGTGGGGAAAAGAATAGCAGATAATCAACAAATAAGAACAAAAATGAATCCAACAATCACATCCATCCAGTTCGGTCATCCCTAGTGTCCTCCCAGACACCCACATGCAAAAAATGATGCATCTCTCCACCCTATTCATCATCTACTACCACAACCAAAGGTCTCTATTCCCCAACATACCACAACAGCCATCCGGGCTCATATCACAACACAAGCAGCATGAAAACAAACATCTTAACAATTGGGCTCTTGGCCCTTTAACAATCAAGAGGGTAACTCAAAATCCTTCAAGGATTTATCAAACAATCAGTTCTTCAATCCTTCTTTAATTAACCTATTTATTACTCATTGGTTCCAAATTCATGAAACCTGATCAGTAAACTATCAAAAACCATTAAACATTATTACTTCTCTAATTTGATTATCATCAAATTAAAATAAGGAGAACCAAATTCATTTATATACCTCTTTATATTTTAACCAAACAATTATCAATTAATTTTTGTTTACATTCATTACCAATTTCCATCATGAACGAAATTCTAAACACATCAGACATTGATATCACACTATCTAGCAAAACAAGAGGCAATAATATACGATCGATATCAATTTATTTATCTAGTTAAAATATTTATTATGTAAATTCCATTGTCATCTAGTGGGATAAAAAATTCTTACGATACAGTTGTACATAATGTAAGAGAGAAGCAACTAATCACATACCTCAAATGGTTCTTGACGTTCTTTGTATGAGAATATTCCACACAATAGGTCACGATCCTCCTATCGTGACAAATGCATCCACCCGGGGATGCCACAGTACGACCACACCAACCAAACCCAAGAGAACTCTATTAGAAGCATGGATATAACAAGTTATAATATGGAAAGGAGAAATAAGAGAATATGAACCCCAAAAGAATGATGATAATAAATACCTTATTTCGAATATTGATTGATACAGCTTGGTTGCATAAAAATAGAGTGAAACCAATCCGAGGTGGAATGTTTGATTGTGAAAATCTTATGGGAAGGAATTGTATGTTTGAGCATGTCACACCCGAGAACAAGGAGAAAGAATTTGAGACGAAGATATCACATCCCTTTAGATGATTTAATGGAGGGACGGTTTAAGATACACTTAATTTCCCATTAAAAGCATATCACATTAAACCACATGGTTTGACCAAGTAAAAACATCTTGATCCATAGGGATTATTAATATAGGATTTATGGCCTTTGAATTAGCCTTAGAGACCTTAAAATGCATCTTGAAATGCATTTTACATCAACGGAAATGTCATAGGGGTGAAAAGTAGGAAGATGGAAACACGGTTAATCATTGGAAGCCCACCATTATGGAAACAGTGTTCATAAACCTCACCATTATGGAAACACTATTCATGAACCTCACTATTGGAAGCTCATAGTTCAGGAAGCACTGTTCATGAACCTCACTGTTGGAACCTCACCGTTCTGAAAACACTGTTCATTAACCTCAACGTTCAAGAAACACTATTCACCTAAGGTTACCATTGCACTATTCAAAATGGTCTACTGTTGGACTGTTCATAGAAGGTCACCGTGGTAATGTTCACAACTGTCTACTATTGGAACTATTCATAGAAGGTCACCATTGCACTGTTCACCTAAGGATACCATTTGAACTGTTAATAGAAGGTCACAGTTGCACTGTTCACAATGATATACCATTGGAACTATTTACCTAAGGATTCCATTTCACTGTTCACAATGGTTTACCGTTTGAACTGTTCACAGAAGGTCACCGTTTCACTATTACCAATGGTCTACCGTTGGAACTATTCACCGAACTGTAAATTTGGAAACGTGTTGGGGATAGGTCACCATGACCTCCCGAACCACCTAAAACACCATATTTTCACAAAATAAAGGATAATAGTGGTCTGAGACAATACATCATATACCTCTGAAAACATTCTCATCCTCGAGAATTCAAAACCCACCTAGAGGGAAAACAAAATGGTCTGAATAGTCACCAATCGAGATATCTCTCAAAATAGAGCAAGCCAATAAAAGTAACAAAAAATGCCATCTCATAAACATGAAAGGTTTATAACAACAAAGAAAAAGTCATTACATGAAATGTGTTAAACATAAAACAACTCTAGGTACTGAGCATGTATCTTTGAATCACGTTCCCCGGTACTCCCCTCTATGCGACCATGTCACCACAAGACACAGACAAAGGGGATAGAATGCTCGCGCAACACATTATCCCTACGCTGTTGGATCTCCACAGGTCGCTCCTCAAAGGTGGCATCATCATCAACATCCATCTATACCCAATAGATTATGTGAGATTCATCATGAAGATAATGATGGACCTGTGATACATGGAAAACATCACGTATCAGACTCATTTGCGGGAGAAGTGCTACTCGATACACCACATCTCGATCATGAGCTAACAACTTGAAAGGCCCAACAAAAATGGGAGAAAGCTTACTCCCATGACCAAACCTTCACTACTCACAATTGGGAGTAACCTTCCGAATCATGTGATCCCCAACATTAATCTCTAATGGTCTCCACCTTTTATTTTAATATGATTTCTGACAATCTTGAGCTGTCTTCATCCTCACATGAATCACCTAAACCATCCCAGTTGTATTCTTCACTAGTTTTGGTCTCAGAATTGCTGACTCTCTAACCCTAGTCCAGCACAATGGATAATGGAAAGTTCATCCATACAAGGCTTCAAATGTTGACTTACCTGTGGTGGAGTGAAAACTATTATTGTAAGAGAACTCCATCAAGAATAATTTCCTCATACCTGAACATCCAAAATCAGGAACACAAGAGAATAACATGTCTTCAAGAGTATGGATGGTATGCACTGTCTAACCATCCGTTTGAGGATGAAAAATAGTGCTAAGTCATAGTTGAGAACAGAAAGCATGTTGGAGACCTCTCCACACCGTGCTGCTAAAATGAAGACCTTGATCAGAAAGGATCATCCTTGGGACTCCATGAAGTCTCACCACCTCCTCTAGATACTGCCTCGACAAAACTTCCACTAAACTCAACTCCTTGATCGCTATGAAGTGGGCCAATTTTGTTAAACGATCCAATACCACCCAAATAGCATCATGTCCTTCTAGAGCTCATGGTAAACAAGTAAAAATTATATTGAGATTTCCTCCCACTTCCACTATGGAATCACTAATGGTTTGAGAATACCACAAAGAACACGGTGTTCGACTGTCACCTTCTAGAAAATCAAACATCGAGACACAAACTCGGAAACCACACACTTCAGCCCTGACCTCCAAAATTGGATTCTCAAGGCACAATACATATTTTTCACGCCTGGATGCACCACAAAAGGCGAACTATGAAACTCTCTGAGAACCATCTCACGCAATGTAAAAGGAATAAAAAGCCTTATTTGATACAACACTCGGTGTTGTTCATCCTCTGACCAACCCTCAGGGTTCTCACCACAAAAAACTCCATCTATCCATACATCTACCTCTAGATCCCCCAATTGGGACTCCTCCACATTATACACTAGGTATGACTCTACCATCATCTGAAAAATACATACTATGCCCCTAACTTCTCCCATATCAAGATGTAATGATGAAAGTTCTTCAATTACACTCCATGAATCACCGGATTCATGTACATCATCACTACAGGACATTCAACTCAGCACATCGGCTACAACATTCCCCTTTCTAGGCGTATACGATATTTCGAATTCATATTCCTGTAAGAACTCCATCCCCCATTGCTGTCATATGTTCAAGTCATTCTGGGAGAAAACATACCTTCAACTCTTACTATTGGTGAAAACAAAAAAGCAGTCACCAATGAGGTAGTGTCTCCATAAATTTAGAGAGAACACCACGACTGCCAACTTAAGATCATGGGTGGCATAGTTACGTTCAACGAGATGCAGCTACCGAGACCCATAAGAAACAACTAACATCTGCTTCATGAGAACACAACCTAACCCCAGATGCAAAGTGTCACAGAAAACATCAAACTAATCTCCCATAGCTAGAAGACAAAGAACTGGAGGACATACTAAATTCTACTTTAGATACTTGAAAGCTACCAGAAACTGATCAGTCTATATGAATTCCCGATCATTCCTAGTCAATGAAGTCAGAGGAGTCACAACTCATGAGAAATTGGCTACAAATCTCAGGTAGTACCCTACGAGACCATGGAAACTTTGCACCTCTGACACTGTCTTGGAGGCTTCCCAAGACAGAACTGCTTCTATATTCAAGGGATCTACAACTAATCTTTAATGGGACACAACATACCCCAAGAAACAGACTTCCTAATCCCAAAACACACACTTCTAGGACTTCCCAAACAAATGATGTTGACGATGAACTCTCAAAACCGTGTGTAGTGGCTCTACATGCTCCTCCTCAGATGTGGAGTACATAAGGATGTCATTAATGAAAACCACCACGAAATTTTCTAGGATCACACGGAACACCATATCCATCAATCCCATGAATAATGCTGGGGCATTCGTCCCGCCAAACAACATTAAAATGAACTCATAATGCCTATGATGACAACAGAAAGCATTCTTCGGGATATCCTCATCCTTCACATGCCTCAAGTGATATCATAACCGCAAGTCGAGATTTGAGAACCAACATTCACCATTTAGTTGATTTAATAAATCATTAATCCATAGAAAAAGATAGTGATTCTTTATTGTCACTTTGTTTATGTGATGATAATCGACACACAACCAGAAACTGTCGTCAACCTTTTTCACAAAAAAACTGTTGCACCCCATGGTGACACACAAGGCCAAACAAAACCGCACTGTAACATATCATCAAGCTATATACGTAGCTCTCATAACTCATAAGGGTACATCCTATATTTTCTACATAGTGATAGGAGATGCTCATGGTTGTAGCTTGATCCCAAACTCAATCTCTCGTCAAGGAGGTAATTCTACAACCTCTTCAGAAAAACATCAGGGTACTCTTCTACAACCCCAGGAAACGCCAAATACTGGTCCATTTTAGAACTCAGTGTCATCTCAACCATCATGGATGTAAGGATGAAATGCACCTATTACCCATCCGAGGATCTTGCTCGCCAACAAACACCACCAGCTCTCCATCGGCACAAATGAAAATTACCTTCTTACTAAATCAATCCATGATAGTCTGCACCGAATAAAACCAATTCATGCCAATAAATACATCATATGTTTGTATTCGTAATCATAGGAAATCTCCCCAAGATCAGTGTTTCTCCAAAACAAGCTCACAGTCTTTACATATTTCAAACAATTCAGCTCGACCTCCAACTGGCATATTCAATACCAAGGGCACTGGAAGCCTCTCTACCTCATGTCCCAAAGAATGTACAATAGTAGGTGATATGAAGGAGTGTGTACCTCCTAAAACAAACTAGGCATACACCATGGTATAAAACAAGCAAAGGGAACCTCGAACGATGTCTGGCTCACCTGGAGCTAGCTACGCTAGAGCATGAAGCTGACCATAACCTACTCCATGACCTCTATGAACCTGATGTTGACCACCACCACGTCCACACTATGCTCTCTGAGTATGGGGAATTTTATGGGGATGTCCTCTTCCTACCCCCATCAAACCATTGATGGTCAAAAGATGGTACAACCTGCTACTGTAGCCTCAGCTGGAACAACCTCCATGGAGGATCCTGGAGCATTGCACTTAGTGCATGATGACTGGTCTAAAAGGTTGGGAACTCCCACTACTAATGACCACGACCACATCAATAAAAGAAGTGCATGATCCCTTGTCATAGGCCTGAGAGTTGTTTCCTCTAGAGAAATGAGATTTAAAGGGATGAGACCTACCCCCGGCTGAAGGGAAACTCTTCTTCCCTGAAATCCGAGAACCCCAAACCACAGCTCTACTTTGTGAGGAATCACGACGATTCCCATCTTGTGATGATCATGTCCTGGAAAAAGTCCTCTCATCTACCTATTCCTTCTCCATCACCTCAAGATATGTTTTCAGCATAAATGTGGTGACTGGGCACTGGATCTATGGACACAAAGCCTCCTAGAAATTCCTTGCCATGGCCTCCTCAACTGGAAGTAGGTTCGAAGAATATATTAAAAGGTTCTTGAAATGGATTCCAAACACTTGAACACTAGAGCTCCCCCGTCGAAGGGTAAGAAGCTCCTGGAGACTGGACGCCTTCGTAGTAGAAGAATGAAACTCGACTCTAATCTTCTCTCGGAACTCCACCCATGAGATAGCTAACTCCTCATGATCTCAGAGGAACAAGAATGACCACTTCCTCGCTACTCCACACAACATCGTCACAACCAATGACACCCATTGCTCCTTCCGAGTAAGAATTGAACTGAAGCCTATCTTGACCTCCTCCACCCAGTATTTCATGAAAGCATCTAAAATGGAGCCCTCATACTTCTGAAGACTATGGTGATTAATCTCTCATATTGTCTCCATCCAAGTGTCGTCATCGTCAACCTCTAACCTATGAAAATCTGCTGGAACTGCCTGTTGGATATTTTCTGCGCAAACCTGACGAGGACGTCGACCTGGAGCCATACCTGTAATAAAACAAACTTTTAGAACTCCTAAACCTAGAATATGTATGACACTCCATTAATTAATTTACTATTTTCTTTCACTTTTTTTAGGTTATCCTATCCCATGGTCTACCCATTTAAACATTGTCCCAAAGAAGAATGATGCCTGATCCATTCCTAGTTGTCTACCCTACAACTACTATCACCTTGTTTATTAGACTTTGTAAACATAATAGCCCGTAAATCATATCATATGGGGCCCTAAATTCCTATGTATCAGAGAGTCTCTAGTGTTTACATAACATGATAAACATGAATGACACTATTACCCTACGAACCCATGTATCCTCACATATGCCTAACTCCAAACTCCATCCTATCCCCCAACCAGACCTCTGATACCACTCGGTCATGAACCCCTCCACACAATGTGTACCCCTCCTAGGCTGGAAATGTGAGAGGGTAGATAATGACACCTGGAGTCCTACCTCCAGTAGGCCCTGGGTTGGCGAATAGCACTGAGGGTATAGAAAACACACAAATGGGAGGCATTACCCTCCAAGAGAACACATGTGGAAGAGAGAGATAAGATAGACACTAACCAACTCCAAATTAGATAGAAATATAAATGAAAACCCAAGTACACGTATGAAATGTCATGAAAAACTACAACAACTGAAATGGGAAAAACTGCAAGTACCCAAAAGAATGTAAAACAAAAGCAACCACAAGCCCGAACTGCTCCTACAACACCAAGATAGTAAACACCAGCCTAATCTCCAGCTTGCTCCAAGTGACCTAAAAAACAGTTTATACATACATCAGGTGAATATAACAGTATACTCAGTAGGATCCTCCCAGAAGCCTCTCTTGAAAAAGTAAAGGAAGCATGCTAAAGCCTAGTGAACAACAAGTGAAACTAACTCATCACCTAAACTGGTATAATAAGTACCCAACCTCTCCATGGATACTCTCACCAAGTAACACATACAAGTGTATATAAAATAATAAATAATATCAAGGGTAGCTCTCTACTACTTCCCCACTGGTTTGCCACTTTTCCCCAACATCACACATCTTATGCATCTCTCTCCAAAAAGTCTTGCATGCAGACACCTTGATGAAGCACCGCAATATGCACCTCATGCAACAAAACCACCACATCTATGCAAGAATGTAACTAGGTAGTTTCTGGGAGCCACCACATATCGCATAATGTGTATCACACGTCGGGTATTATACCTCAAGCCATTAAAACCCATACACCGAGTAAGGATCCTCAGGCGATCATAGCCTATCAACATTACAACTATTGAAGTCCATAGGATACTATATCCTGAATATATGTGTGTGAATGAACACAATCCATTATAGCCCCATACAAACATATATGGGTAAAACTGACAATTGTGCCTACCAGCACAAGTATCTACCAAGAGAAGAAAGAAGGTCCAAAGGGATAGTCATTCGTCCATACTCCCACCAGAATGTTGGGGTGAACACCCCCCAGGGCGTAGAATCCCCGCGGTGTCAGTTGCCCTTACTGACTGGGTGGAGTATTATATAGAAACAAAAAATGTACAAGATTTACTATATCTCAGAACCACACTATGGGAATAACCTCGTTTTAGACTCAATTGTAGCTAATGTCTCTCGGACTATGGGATTCTATATCTAAGACTAGGTATCCGATAAGCACACAAGCATTTAAAGATCTTTAATAGATTATTTCATTCCCTTTTCTCAATTCCAATTTATATTAATTACTTCCCTAGACATTAATTAAAAATTTACATTTCCACATTAAACATAGTTAGCATCACACCCAAATTCCATTGTCACATTATATTTACATCCTCATCATTTTTTCCAGCAAATCTAACCCCAAGGGTTAACATCCTTTATTCAATTATTCATTACAAAATTACTTTCCCATACTCCCAAGAATTATAGAAAAACTTATATGCTACTAAACACAAGGGGATCAACACGATGAGTAGATGTACTACCCGTCGACTCTTTACCGCATATAGAAAGAGCGTAGACCCATCATCCCTTGAGAATCTTAACACGGAAAGCACATGGTATACCCCACATTTCTTCACCTCTTTCAAAAGAAGGGTGAGCAAGAACAGCTACCTTGGGCAGTGGGGAAAAGTAATGTAGATAATCAACCAATAAGAATGAGAAGGAATCCAATAATCACATCCATTCTGTTCCATCATCCCTGGCATCCTCCCTAACACCCCCATGCAGAAACGGATGCATCTCTCCACTCTATGCGTCAACTGCTGCGACAACCAAATGTCCCCATGACCCCACATACCACAATATCCATCTAGGCCCACATCACAATACAATTTGTAGGAAAAAAGTCATTATAACAATTGGACTCTTGTTCCATTAACAATCAAGAGGGAAACTCAAAACCCTTCAAGGAATTATCAAACAATCAGTTCTTTAATCCATCATGAATTAACCAATTAAATATCCCTAGGTCCCAAATTCGAGAAACCTAATCAGTAATATATCAAAAATAATTAAACATGCTTATTATGCCAATTTGATATAAATCAAGTTACAATAAAGAGAACTAGATTCATTTACATGCCTCTTTATCTTTTAACCAAACAATTATCAATTAATTATTATTTACATTAATTACCAATTTCCCTAAAGAACGAAATGATAAACACAACAAGAATTGATTTCACACTATCTAGAAAAACAAGAGGCAATAACATACAATCAATATTAATATATTTATCCAGTTCAAATATTTATTATGTTAATCCCAATATCATCTAGTGGTATAAAACATGATAACGATACAGTTGCATGTAAAGGAAGAGAGAGGAAATGAATCCCCTACCTCAAATGGTTCTTGATGTTTTTTATATGAGAACAGTCCACACAATGGGTCACGATACTCCACTTGTGGAAACTGCATCCAACTTAGTATGCCACTGTACGACCATACCAACAAAATCCAAGAAAAATCCATTAGAAGCATAGAGATCATAGCCTATAATATGGAAATGTGATATAGGAGAAGATGAACCCCAAAGGGATGATGATAAAACATACCTTATATCAATGATTGATCGATAAATCTTGGTTGCATCAAAACAGAGCGAAACCAATCGGAGGAGGAATGTTTGATTGTGAAACTCATATGATAAGGAATGTGATGTTAGAGCATCTCACACCCGAGAACAAGGAGAAAGAAATTGGGAAGAAGATATCCCATCCCTTTAGAATATTTAACAGAGCTATGGTTTAAGATACACTTAAATTTACATTAAAAGAGGATCGTTTTAAACCACATGGTTTGACCAAGTAAAAACATACCAAGCCTTATGAATAATTAATATAGGATTTATGGCCTTTTAATCAGCCTTGGAATCCTTAAACAGAGGCTTTAAATTCATTTAACGTCAAAGGATATGTCGAAGTGTTGAAATAATAGGTAGCTAGAAACATTGTTCACCATTGGAAGCTCAAGTTTATGGAAACACTGTTCATGAACATCACTGTTGGAACCTCACCATTCTGGAAACACTATTCATGATCCTCACCATTAGACCCTCAGTGTTGGAACCTCACCATTGGAACCTCATAGTTCTAGAAAATCAGTTCAATAACCTCATCGTTGGAACAACACCGTTGGATCCTCACCATTCTGGAAGCACTGTTCACCAAAGGTTACCACTGGAATGTCACTGAAGGTCACTGTTGTACTGTTCACAATGATCTACCATTGGAACTATTCACCTATGGTTTCTATTTCACTATTCACCAATGGTTACTGTTGCACTGCTCACAATGGTCAACCATTGGATCTATTTACAGAAGGTCACCATTGCACTGTTCACAATGATACACCATTGGAACTGTTCAATTAAGGTTACTATTTCACTATTCACAATTGTCTAATGTTGGAACTGGCCATAGAAGGTCACCGTTTCACTATTCACAACAGCCTACCGTTGTAACTATTCACCTATGGTTTCTGTTGCATTGTTCACAACAGTCTACCATTTGAACTATTAACAGAAGGTCACCATTACACTGTTCCCAATGGTCTACCATTGGAACTGTTCAACGAAGGTCACTATTGCAATATTCACAATGGTCTACTGTTGGAACTATTTGCCGAACATTAAATTTGGAAAATTGTTGGGGATAAGTCACATTGACCTCCCGAAACACATTCAAACACCATATTTTCACAAAGGAATAGACTAGAGAGGTCTGGGACATTACATCCTTATTTCCATAATACATGAACTGTCAACAAGGTGTTTCCCTACAACTCCTTATCACTATGATCTAACGCACATATTAGATTCTCCTCAAAGGATGAATATTTCTCAAGATCAATATCCTCTATATCGATCACATGAGAAGGGTCGGAGTGATACCACAATAGTTTCAACACATAGAAGTCATGATGCATGAAACTTTATTTCATTAGAATATTTATTCAGTATTCCACATGCCTGATTCATTCCATGACCTCAAAAATGTCTAACCATCCTAGGCACCATCATTCCCTATCTCTCTATCTTGTGATGACCAAATCTAGTAAACACTTGAAATAATCCATAATCACCCCCGGTAAACTATAGAGTTCATCTACAATGTTCATCGTATGAATTATACCTACTCTTTGCCATATCCCTATGTTTTAAAATCAATATAACCTTCTCTGATGTATTCTTCATGAGAATCTGACCCGATAACATTAACTCACATTCCTTTAGACAACATATAGGGGATCTTCATGGAATACCATAATAGTACTCATATGTATCCTTCTATATATTATCTTAATAACTGTTGATATATGAAAACTACATTAAGGAAATGTTATTCTCACATGATTTTCCAATGTCAAGAACACATGCATGCAATATATCCTCTAGAACATGTATAGTACATTCTAACTACACATATGTGTTTGTGTGTGTGGAAATCCATAATTAATAAAAACATGTGTACTAAGAGCTATCTATAATCCCTCCTAGAAGCATGAAGTAATGTGGGATTCATGATATGAAATCATAGTCTATGGTACCCCATGCAGACGGACTATCTCCCGAACATACAGTTCTCTCAACTACTCTACTATGCATATTTCCCATATAGTCATGAAATTTTCTACCTTCATCAATCGAACCACAATAACCCCAATGGTTTCATCATTTTTATGTGTCTTCGGAGGACCCAATACAAAATCAATGGTCACATTGTCCCACTTCCATTTTGGAATATGCAATTTTGAAACAAACCTCAAGGTCATCAATTCTCTACATTCCCCAGCATACAGGTGATGATTCGTGTCACATTCTCTATTATCCCGTTTTCATGAATGGACACCAAAATTGTCATTATAATTCATGGTTCTTTTTTGTCACACCTCGATATACTGCCCACTTCGAGGAATGCAATTCCCGTATGAGATCTTATAACAAACCAAACTTTTCTAACATTACTATTACATCATTTTAATGATAATTAACATAATAGTATTTCACATAGAGGATCCAACGGTTTAGTGTGTTGGTAAAACTAGGACTATACATAATAATTATAACATTAAGTATAAACATTTATTCAATTTCTTATTTACTAGCTTTTTACTCGCACTTGACCAATCCTTAGTACTTGTAGTCACATAAGGATATACATAATAAGGGGTGAGATAGAAGACCATTAAGGGGAAATATATGAAAATTATAGCATGGAGTGAGCATAATCATATCATAGGCAAAGGATCATGAATATAAGAGCAACCATAAATATAAGACTTGAAATGTGGCAATGCATAAAAATGAAACATCATGTCTTAGTGGTTAACTACCACACATACTTGTGAACAATGCTAGCATATTGTTCACATAATTTCACATTTACTCATGAGATTAATCACATTACCCAATGCATTGGAGCGCTATATTATTCTAGGTGCACCCATCACTTCATAATATTCATATTGCACTACAAAATTTCGAGCGCACCTATCACATCATAACATTATCACTATCATGAATTCCACATAGAACATATATCAATAATTAACATAACTATCCCATTTAAAGGAATGTTTTTCATGTAATTATAACACATTCTTAATCTTTGGGATCCCAAAAGAAATAGGGAACAACATACTTGATACAAGAACCATCAACACCGAATGAGAGGTAAAAGGTGTGTTCTTAAAGGAAGAGTTATTTTTGAAAACACATTATTTGACATAATAATTATTAGAAAACATGTATATACAAGAAAAGGTAAGATTATTAAGAAAAAATTATTTTTATTAAGTGACCATACGAAATTTTAAGTGAAATAGGGAGAACCCGTAGAATGAAAATTAGGTTTGAGATTTTCCCCTTACCATATACCAGAACACTTCCATCACATTAATGTCCAGTATAATGACATTATATTCATTAATTAGAAACTGAAGAATATTTTATAAATGAATAGGGTTAATTTTGGTTTCATTATGTTATATTATGAGACATTTAAGGAGTTATAATTTTTAAAAAATTGTTCAGGAATGTTTGTTTTTACTGTTTTCTTGAGCGGTTCACTAGTATTCATAAATTGATGTTCGGGTAGAACATGGTTAAACATACAGAAATTATATTGCATATTATTAATGATATTAAATGAGTTATAAAGATGTTATAATTAATTACATTTAATACCATGTGGATGAATCATTATATAGGAATTAAATGATGATCAGTTGGGATAATTTGTGCTATTTATCAACCACAACGAACTTGTTTTGTCTAGTCATTTAGTAATATTTACATAAGATAGTTCTAGAACATTAATTAGGTAATAATACCAATAAAATATTCTGGTTCAACAATAAAAATGGTTTCCTGACAAGATATAAAAGTATTAATGGAAAAAGAATACATGTGGTTCTTGAAGGTGATAGATTAACACCTCAAGAACGACGTTTTTTTATAAAATAAAATCATGATGAGAAGGGGAGGTTGGATGATATAATATCCAATTAGTATCATAAAATTACATTATATGTTTTATAATGGATTTACAATACCATTTGGATATAGATAGGTGGGGGAGAATAAGAAACAAACATGAAATTGAAAGGAATTTAAAGGAAAAGAAGGAGAGAAATTTCCTCTTGAATCCTCTTCTTGAGATCCTCCTTAAAGGGCCTAAGCATGGTATTTTGATGAGACCAGAAGCTTTTGGACGTGTGGGAGAAGAAAGGGAATATTTTTAGCTAGATTTTAGGCAAGGCTTGAAGCTTGAGATATGTGAGGAAATGAGGGTGTGAAGGGTGGTATTTATAGTTGAGGGGAGATGGGTTTTCTTAATATAAAATTCATTAATTTATTATTTATCCACAAGATAAGGAATGGTGAGTAGTCCATGACCAAGAATACTAATTTTTTAATTTAATCCCAATCAAAGTGGGTTTACATCAGCAGAACATCACACATGACTCTCTAATTAGCTTAATTATCTTATTTTTGTAAATTATGGTATTTCACTATTCATAAAAAATTCATGTTTCTTAGAAAAATCCCCAAATTTCACCCCAACAATTTTTAACGTGTAGAATCCAAACATGATTTCCATTTTTCAAAAATAGTTTTATAAATATTATTTATTTAATATTTAAATAAAATAATAATTTAGTTTAAAATTATAGTTTATTAAATTAAAATAGATTTTATAATGCTTTCAAAAATTCTCTGAGGTCCTGTAAAATTATCATAAATCCAGAATACATAGATTTTTAATTGAAGAAAATATTTTAAGAAAATAAGTTTTATTTTAAAATAAATAATTGTTTATAATTATTTATTTATTACTTACAAAAATACTAAAACATTTACTATAGTCAAATTGTCAGTTTCTAAGATTCCTAGATTTTATTTAATTATTCTTGGGTATGGTTACTCTTATTTTGGATGATTTACTATTTATTAGGGTCGTATTGCTATTTATAAGGTTATGATACTATTCACAAGGGTAGGTTACTATTCACCAAAAATTATGTTTTTCTTATTGGACCGCAAAACTCATCTTGAACAAAACCGTGTATGTCAGATTTTTGAAATTCCAAACACAGAAGTGAAAAACTTATGTTGAAAGGTCACATAGCACTCAGTGGTTCATTATGTTGGGTTTTCATGTGATTTTATAACATAATTATAGGATGGTAATTTCCATTGAAAAACTTTGGGTCGTTACATTCTTCCACCCTTATGAAATTTAGCCCCTGAAATTTAACATTACACAATTAGGTATGGGTACTTATCCTTCATCACCTCCTCTTTTTCAAAATTAACTTCTGGAATCTTATGGTTCCTCCACAACACTTTGAAAAGGATGGTTGTCTTGTTTCATAGAACATTATCTCTCCAGTCCAGAATCTCTATTGGCTACTCCTCATAAAAGATATCATCTTCCAACTCTACCACCTCTGTGTTTAGTACATGTGATTGATCTGGTATGTACTTACTCAGGAGTGATACATGAAAAAAATCATGAACCTGAGCCATATTTGATGGATGTTCAGGACGATAGGCCATGAATCTTATACGGTCATGGGTTTCAAAGGGTCCAATGTAATTTGGACATAGTTTCCCTTTCATCCCAAATTGAATGACTCTCTTCCATGGCGATATACGAAGTAAGACTTTATCTCCAATGTTGAAATTCATGTCCCTTTGACGGTTTTCAGCATAGCTCTTTGGCCGACATTGAGTAGCTTTGATGTGTTTCTCGAGGACATGAACCTTCTCTATCATCTCTAGCACAATATTGTGTCCAAGTAGCTTTGTTTGTCCAACATCATCCCAATAGGTTGTAGTTCTACATCACTTTCCATACAAAACTTCATATGGAGACATCTGAATTCCCGAGTGGAATATATTTTTGTATGATAACTCAACCAATTGGATATGTTGATCCCATCAACATTTGAATTGTAGAGATTTTACTCTCAGCATATATTCAAGCATCTTAATAGTATATTTAGATTGTTTATCAGTTAGGGGGTGGTAGTCCATGATGAAATTTAATTAAGTACTCAAAACATGCTGAATGATCCTCCAAAATTTAGATATAATCCATGGATCACGGGCATAGACAATTGAGAGCAGAACACCATGAAGTCTCACCACTTCACATATAACTTTTCATGTTGTTCAAGCGAGAGATATTCCCGAATAGAGATAAAATGGGCAATCAGGTTAGTCGATCAACCACAAACCATATCACATTATTTTCCTTCAACATATTTGGGAGACGCGTGACCAAGTCCATATTATCATAATTTCATTTACACATGGGTATAGGTAATGGCTGCATCAACCGTTTGGAATTTTTATACTCTTCTTTAACTTGCTAACGTACCAAGCACCTTGAGATATATTCCACGATCTCAATTTTCTTGTCATCCCACCAGAAGTGTTCTCGGAGATCACAATACATCTTGGTGCTACCAGGATGGATAGAGAATGTTGAGCTATTTTCATTTTCCAATTTATCCTTCATTATCCAGGGTGATGAAGGCACACAAAGCTGCATTCGAAATCAAATCACACCATCATTGTCGATATGGTACTCTTTCACCATTCGGTCCCTTACTACATTCACCATCTTTTGTATCTCCACATCATACCTTTGGGCTTCCTTAATCTTACCTTAGATGGATTGTTGCACATTAATTTGGGAATGGTAGGATGTATCCTCTGCCTTTATGATTTCTAAATTCATAATTTTCATATCTAAGAAGATAGGGTCTTTCTCAATCCATAACATGGATAATATAGCAGGTCTGTAACATACCAAGTAAGTAATTAATAATAGATATTTTTATCTATGTCTATTAGTGAATTAGATAGTGTTTTAGAGGCTTAAATTGAGAATAAATCCAATCTTAAGCATGGAATACACTAATATTTTTAAAAGATAGTTTTACTGCCTTTTAATGGGAAACCATTTTTAAATATATCTTTTGACAATTTTATAAGCTATGTTTGTCAAAAATAAACTTATTCTTTATGATTGGGAATTCAAAATTTACTTTGTGTGAATTTTTGGTATTTTTCCGATAAAGTTCATTTTTTAATGAATAGTGAAAAATGTTGTATTTTAATTCAAAACCACTTTTTAATATAATTTATTTATATGATTAGATTATTTTTTGAATTGGGTTTAAAGTGAAATTAGAATATATTTTTACCATTTAATCCAATGGTGGTCATTGGAATCAATTTCACTTTGAAATTGGACTTAAACTAGTGTCAATCTTTTGATACTTATTGTTTCATAATAACACGCTATTTGTCATGACAGCGGGAATTAATTATTAAATTAATTAATGCATCTTATAAGTTTTGAATTTTGTAAAATAGACATCATTTTTTAATTCATAATATCAAATATAGCTTGGGGTGAAGTTTTGGAATTTTTCTGAAAAACTTCAATTTTTGATGAATAGTGAAACCACTAAGTGGTAGTTAAAGAAACTGATTTTTCGTTTAAATGAAACTTTGCCACTTCTGTGATTTTATTTTCAAAAATCCAACATACATGGTTGTCATTAAGAATTAAAATGTGGTTCAATGAGATTAAAATAATTTTTTGCTGAATAGTAACTTTTAAGATCTTAATCGCGATTAGAGGTAATTAGTGTAGTTTAAGGTAAAAATAATGTTATAATAATATGAGGTGACCTAGAAACATGTCCTAACCATATTGGATGTGTCATGGCCGACCACGAAAATCCATGGGTCAACTTGGGGACCCCATGGAGCCACTTTTTTGGGAAATGAAATAAATAACTTTTTATTTAATGTGAAAATTAAAATGACACAAACATGAGTTGTTTTACTAAAACAATTTTTAAATGAGGTTATAAAATTCATATTATTGACTATAAATATTCATTAGAAATATAAAATGATTTACTACATCATGATATTTTTTTTATAATTTTTAGACATTAAATAAATTAAACTATTTATGACATCATGATGATGCAGCTATTAGCTCATTAATAAAATATTTAAATAAAATGAAAAGATAATGTGAAATATATGACCAACACATGTCCAAAAAAAATTGGATTGGTGTCTTTCGAACCCTTATCACCTTAACCTCGAATTATATCAATTTTGGACCTTTTTAATCCGAAAATTAATTTAAAATAAAGTAACATTTCTTTACTTTCCAAGAGTGCCCCTCCTCTCCTCTTATAAAAGGCCCCCACCTCTACCTCCTTACCCACACTTCCAAAGCATTTGGCTCAGCCAACCCCTGACCAATTTGTCTATCCAAATCCCTCTATTACTTCTTAAATCCTAAAGTTGGGCAGAAGTCTTCCCAAGGAAGCATTTGAGCTCAAACCAAAGGGAGTTACCCGATTTTAAAGTAATGTCTTCACTTGTGTTCTTTTGTTTTATTTTGCTTCTCCAACCCCCTAAACTCTTTTTATTCATTTATTTTCTAACAACACCAGTATCTTCCATATACTAGGATGTTTTTATAAGAAGTATTCAAGATACACTTACACACACCTACATCTAATGGTTAATTAACATACTGTTTCCGTGGATGGCGAATTTCTGCCTCCCGAAACGATGATTGTTCACAATTATTTTAACACCTTCAAAGGTGGCCATTAAGATGACACTATATTTATATATGATATATAATATTTTTATGTTTTCCTTAAGCTTCTGTATTTTTCATTTTTGTCACACCTTTATGGTTTCCATTATGGGTAAACGCGTTATCTTCATTTAAGGAATCGTGGACTACCGCCCCCTCAAAGTGATTTGATTCGTTAATACCATATGTGGGACATATAAAGGATGGAGTTATGATATTATATATGATATTACACTGGAATTATAATACACCTTTATATCATTATGATTCCATTTCATAAAATACGAAATAGAAATGGAAGCAGCGTTCATGGGTACGTACGGCTTACCGTCTCCATGAACGGTGCATTTCATTTCATACTGCTTTTTTTTAAAAAAGGTTGGGGCTAAAGCCTCATTTTTTATTATTAAATCAAAGCAAAGTCCTCTTTGAACTGGTTAGAGGGAAACCCATTACATAGCCCGAAGGCCCAGTGGGCTTGTAGCCCATTACATAGTCCGTAGGCCCAAATTCAAAGGCCAATTCACATTCTGTGAATAGTAACCTGCTGCTACAGTACTGCACAGTATCGCCACCGCTACAGTGCCATGCCGCCGCTACAGTGCCATGTCACCGCTACAGTACCCACTGATGAATGCATGCATGTACTGTATATATATATGTATGCATGTAATGTATATATATAAATGCATGCATGTACTGTATATATATGATATATATGATATCTACATCATGAATACCATTCTGGATATAATGGATACATGAACAACTTGTAATTATAAAGGGTTTATTTTTGACTCCTGTACCAATGATCGTTAAAACGACCATTATTAACTTAAATAATTACATAGGGTTCATGACATGGAAATAAGTGATATAAAAGGAATATTGAACATGAAAAAGGTTCTTAAACAAGTAGAAATTAACTCAAGTTTATTATTAAGGAGATTAAAGAATGACTGAGTCAAGTCGGACCTGAGGTATGGGACTTCGTCTCAATCTCCTTTCATTGAGGCTTATTTTGTTTTATACACAACCTTCTTTTATATGGTGTATAAACCCCTTTGAATTTTACGTTTATCCAAAAGGAATCTTTTTTATACGAAGCGTTTTACTAAACGACAAAAGGGAATGTTTTTGTCGTACATATGCGGCGACAACGACTACTCTGCCGCCGTGACCATTATTTGAGTTTCGACTTCCTCTACAAGCCATACTTTTTTTTAAAAGAAAAATAAATACCATGTTTTACTTTTCTTTTATTTTGGTATTGAAAATGGTTTTCATAATGTTTTTATATCAATGTGTTGTATTGGTATCTTGTGATTGAAAGGTGGAAATGTAATGTTTCCTTTATGCATGTTTTATGTGATATGATTATGTTGAGGATCTTGGGCATTATTATGAATACGGGTGGTTCCGTGATAAACTAAGGGCGGGTGAGCCCGATATAGCTCTCCAATGCATTGGGTAACGCGAAGGAGTGAAACGTTAAGGTTTCTCCAAAGAGATTTAGGGAATATACTGTGATGGGTATTCCAAACGTATCAAAGAGGGTTACTCCCTACGTAAGAATGTTATGAATGCCTCAAGTTACCTTTATGTCTTATTATTTCTATGATTTATTCATGATTTTATGAGGTATGTTAATGTGCTTATGTTTTATGGGTAATTTATGATTTCATTCTTATGTATATATGAACTTATGTTTCCTTTCCATATTTTTATAACCCATACTGAGCTTTTTATGCTCATCCCAAGTTTTTTTGAAATGTTTTTCATAGGTCAAGGGAAAGGTACATGATATGATGATAGTGTCAAGGAAGTGTCAAGAATGAATCCATGCCTTATTTTAAATATGTTTCCATTGATGGGAAAAATGAATACTAATTTTATGTAACCACTTTTTTTATATATGGAATGTAATGAAAGTTTTATATTCTAATTCTCTAAAACTCTAAACCTAAAAAGATCCTCAATGTGTAATCTTGTAATAACTCAAGATTAAGTATGGTTTAAGGCCGGGGCCTTATAGTTGGTGTCAAAGGTCAGTTTAGATAACTTTAGAGGTTAGATTATTCTTTAAGAATAAGTGACATTACCATAATGGTTAGGATTTGAGAAAAAGTCCTAGTTTTAGATAAAGTGAATGAGTAAGTATATCTTAGTGTTTATCTTCCTCATTAGTACATGATTATTTTGTTGATATACTCACACTGACCTTTTTGGTTTTAGTAAATGGCTGGATCTAGAAGGCACCAAAGTAACAGTGGATGTGAAGGAAACTATGACAGTTTTTTGAGCAAGCAACTGAATGATATCGGAGATGCAATGAGAACTCTTGTGATTATCCTCAACCAACTATATAGAGTCATTATTGACCACCTAAACCTTGGTGATTTTTCTAAAGCATCATATATGCGAGAAACAAATCCCTACGGAACTATAGGTAATGATCATAAAGGTATGTGTGTTAAAAAACATATGTGTCAAAAATGTGAAAATAAACACCTAGGAAAATGTTTCAAAGGGACAGAAATATGCTATAGATATGGAAATGAAGGTCATAAATCAACAACCTGCCATGGAAAAAGGAGGTATCCATTGAATGTTTTAAATGTGGTGTGCATGGTCATTATGCAAACACATGTCCTATGAAGAAGTTTCATGAATGGGATCACCATGGTCATACAAATGTTCCTTTACCAATACCTAATTCCATTCTGATTGAGGATGAAGAAACTGAAAATGACCAATCAAAGGTATGGATTATTTCATGGCTATTTTTTCCTATTTTGGAATCTTAGGATATGATTCATGATTTTGTTTGTAGGAATGAAGTATTTCAGAATTAGTTGGAAAGGAATGGTTAATGGATCATGAAGAATGATGAATGAGTAATATGTCAACATATAAGGGCTTCAAGAGTTATGGTGAAATTCTTAAGAGTATTAAGTCTCTTTTGATGATGGGGTTACATTAGAAGACTTTTTATATTATGTGTAACCCTGATATTTAATATATGAAAATTTTATTCAAGGAATAGTTATCTATTCTTTTGTGGACATAGTTATAAAGAACCATTTGGGTTTATATTATCCTTAATTTTGAGGTAATGATGGGTTACTATATGTTATGATGGAAGTGAAAGGCATGAGATAAAATTGAGGTTAAATTATGTTATGGTTATTTTTTATTATATTTTGGTGTTTTCTAAAAGTAAAGAGGAGCATGAAAGACATTTAAGTGTTATTTTTCAAACCTTAAAAGAAAAGAAATTGTATGGGAAATTAAGAAAGTGTGAGTTTTGGTTGTAACAAATTTCTTTCCTTGGTCACATTGTTTCTAAAGATGGGATAACCGTTGATCCTGCAAAAACAAAGGTCATTGAAGAATGGCCAAGACCCACAAATGTAATAGAGATTCGTAGTTTCTTTGGTTTGGCAGGCTATTACCGAAGGTTTGTTAGAAATTTTTCACGGTTATCTAGTCCAATGACTAAGCTAACTCGAAAGGGTGTTAAGTTTATCCGGATAAAATAATGTGATGATTGTTTTCAGGAATTGAAAAGAAGATTGGTGAATGCTCCAGTTTTGGCACTACCTTCCAAAAATGGCGAGTTTGTTATCTACAATGATGCTTCATTGAAAGGACTTGGTTGCATCCTAATGAAGAATGATTAGGTAATTGCTTATGCTTCACGACAGTTGAAAACTCATGAGGTAAATTACCCTACACATGATTTTGAATTAGCTGCTGTTGTTTTCACTTTAAAAATTTGGAGGCATCATTTGTATGGAGTAAAGTGTGAAATATATACTGATCACAAAAGTTTAAAGTATATATTCACTCAGAAAGAATTGAGCATGAGACAAAGGAGATGGATATAATTAATCAAGGATTATGATTGTACATTTCATTACCATCCGGGAAAAGCAAATAAAGTGGCTGATGCTTTGAGTCGAAAAAGTAATGCTTCATTAGAAATACTGTGGTTGGAATGTGATCCTTTGGTTAAGGATTTGATGAAATTTTGCATAGAAGTTGTTGGTGCAGGATGTTCTTCTGTTTTGTTTCAGGTATCAGTGAAATCTTCTCTATCAAACAGAATCAAGCAAGCACAGAAGCAAGACAGTGAGTTGTAGAAAAAGGTAGATCTAGTTCTGAAAGGTATGTTTCCTGAATTCAACATTGATAATCATGGCATTTTGTGATTTGGGAAGAGATTGTGTGTGCCTTGTGATTCACAGTTGAAGAGAGAGTTGTTATGTGAAGCTCATCGTTCTCCATTTTCAGTTCATCCTGGCAGTACTAAGATGTACAGAGATCTGCCAGAGTATTACTCGTGGGATGGAATGAAAAGAGATATTGCTGATTTTACTGTGAAGTGTTTGACTTGTCAACAGGTTAAAACAGAGCGGCAGTTACCGAAAGGGATGCTTCAGCCTTTACCAGTGCCATAGTGGAAATGGGAGAATATATCCATGGACTTCGTTGTGGGATTGCCGATGACCCCTCGAGGTAATAATGTAATATGGGTTATTGTTGATCGCTTGACTAAATCTGCTCATTTCCTTGCTATACGAGATACTTTTTCCCTAGATCAACTTTCCTGTTTGTATCTTAAAGAGATAGTCAGGTTACATTGAGTTCCTCTCTCCATTGTATCTGAACGTGATCCCAGGTTCACTTCTATCTTTTTGAAAGGCCTCCAGAAGTCATTGGGTACTGAATTAAATTTTAGTACAACTTTTTATTCTCAATCCGATGGGCAGTCAGAACGAACAATTCAGACCCTGGAGGATATGCTACGAGCTTGTTCGATGGATTATCAGGGAAGTGGGGACTAACATCTTTCATTGGTTGAATTTTCATATAATAACAGTTTTCATTCCAGTATACAGATGGCACCATTTTAGGCATTATATGGGAAGCGGTGTCGAACTCCAGCTTTCTGGGATGAAGTGGGTCAAAGAAAATTGATGGGACCAGATTTGGTAGAAGAGTTGGCAGAAAAAGTTTAGCTGATACAGAAACACATGAGAACAGCTCAGAGCAGGCAGAAGAGTTATGCGGATAACCGGAGGAAGGATCTATCTTTCGAGGTAGGTGATCATGTTTTTATCAAAGTCTCACTATGGAAAAGTGTGATGCAATTTGGTAAGAAAGGAAAGTTGAGTCCAAGGTTCATTGGACCATATGAAATTCGGGAGAGAGTTGGATCAGTTGCATACCAGGTGGCTTTACCTCCGAGTTTATCTCAGGTACACAATGTTTTTCATGTTTCGATGCTGAGAAAGTACATGCCAGATCCATCTCATGTTTTGAGTCCAGAGGTAGTTCAGCTGGAAGAGAACCTATCTTATGAGGAACAACCGGTCTAGATTCTTGACCACAGGGTGAAAGTGTTACGGAATAAGGTGATTAATTAGGTTAAGGTTTTGTGAAAAAACCACATGATGGAAGAGGCAACATGTGAATATGAAAATGCAATGAGGGATAAGTACCCCCATTTATTCGATAAGTAAATAAATTGCGGGGACGCAATTTTATATAGGGGGGAAGGATGTAACATCCCAAGTAAGTAATGAATAATAGATATTTTTATCTATGTCTATTAGTGAATTATATAGTGTTTTAGAGGCTTAAAATGAGAATAAATCCAATCTTAAGCATGGAATACACTAATATTTTTAAAAGATTGTTTTACTGCCTTTTAATGGAAAACCATTTTGAAATCTATCTTTTGACAATTTTATAAGCTATGTTTGACAAAATAAACTTATTATTTATGATTGGGACATCGAAATTTACATTGTGTGAATTTTTGGTAATTTTCCGATAAAGTTTATTTTTAATGAATAGTGAAAAATGTTGCATTTTAATTCAAAACCACTTTTAATCTAATTTATTTATATGATTAGATTATCTTTTGAATTGGGTTTAAAGTGAAATTAGAATATATTTTTACCATTAAATCCAATGGTGGTCATTGGAATCAATTTCACTTTGAAATTGGACTTAAACTAGTGTCAATCTTTTGATACTTATTGTTTCATAAAAACACGCTATTTGTCATGACAACGGGAATTAATTATTAAATTAATTAATTCATCTTATATGTTTTCATTTTTGTAAAATAGAAATCATTTTTGAATTCAAAATATCAAATATAGCTTAGGGTGATGTTTTGTAATTTTTCTGAAAAACATCAATTTTTTATGAATAGTGAAACCACTAAGTGGTAGTTAAAGAAATTGATTTTTCGTTTAAATGAAACTTTTCCACTTCTGTGATTTGATTTTCAAAAATCCGACATACATGGTTGTCATTAAGAAGTAAAATGTGGTTCAATGTGATTAAAATAATTTTTTGGTGAATAGAAACTTTTAAGTTCTTAATCGCGATTAGAGGTAATTAGTGTAGTTTAAGGTAAAAATAATGTTTTAATAATATGAGGTGACCTAGACAGATGTCCTACTCTTATTGGATGTGTCATGGCCGACCAATAAAATCCATGGGTCAACTTGGGGACCCCATGGAGCCACTTTTGTTGGGAAATGACATAAATAACTTTTTATTTAATGTGAAAATTAAAATGACACAAACATGAGTTGTTTTACAAAAAAAAAATTTAAATGGGGTTATACAAGTCATATTTTTGACTATAAATATTAATTATAAATGTAAAAATATTTCCTACATCATGATATTTGTTTTATAATTTTTAGACATAAATAAATTAAATTATTTATGACATCATGATGATGCAGTGATTACCTCATTAATAAAATATTTAAATAAAATGAAAAGATAATGTAACATCTATGACCTACACATGTCCAAAACCAATTGGATGGGTTTATTTCGAACCATTATCACCTTACCCTCGAATTATATCACTGTGGGACCTTTTGAATCAGAAAATCATTTTAAAATAAAGTAACATTTCTTTACTTTCCAAGAGTGTCTCTCCTATCCTCTTATAAAAGGCCCCCACCTCTACCTCATTACCCACACTTCCAAATCCTTTGGTGTAACATCTCAGGTAAATAAAGAATAATACATTTTCATATGTATTAATATTTGTGAATTAAATATTAATTTTACTATAAAGAGGTTGCTATGTTCGATAGTGTACCCGATACGCAACAAAGAGTTTCTTTTAAATCATACGTTGCACACTAGTAATAAAATAGTATTATTTTAAATGTTAGTTAACATGTAGCTGTTGTACTAGAAGGAATGGATAGAAATAACTAAAATATGATTATATATGTTTGTTAAATGTTTTTAAATTTATTTAATAAAGGACAAAGGATTAAAATATGAAAAGAATTCAATTCTAGGCTTATATACTCTAATTTTCACGAAAGATCCACTTATCAACATTTGATGGCGAACCGTCATTAAATATAGTTTTTGTCACTCTTATACATTCTATTGGACCAAATAAATCTCTTCTTTATAATCGGGACATCAAATATTACTTTGTGTAATTGTTTGGTATTTTTCCGATAAAGTTCATTTTTTAATGAATAGTGTAAAATGTTGTATTTTAATTCAAAACCTCTTTTTAATCTAATTTTTTAAGATGATTAGATAATATTTTGAATTGGTTTTTAAGTTCAATTAGAATATATTTTTACAATTTAATCCAACAGTGGTCGTTGGAATTAATTTTACTTTGAAATTGGACTTAAACTGGTGTCAATCTTTTGATACTTATTGTTTCATAAAAACACGCTATTTGTTTTGACAGCGGGAATTAATTATTAAATTAATTAATGCAACTTATATGTTTTGAATTTTGTAAAATGGACTTCATTTTTGAATTCGGAAAATCAAATATAGCTTAGGGTAAATTTTTGGTATTTTTCTGAAAAACATCAATTTTTGATGAATTGTGAAACCACAAAGAGGTGGTTACAAATTTTTTTTTCTCGTTTAAATGGGACTTTACCACTTCTGTGTTTTGAATCTCAAAAATACAATTTAAATTATTTTCATTAATAATAAAAATGTGGTTCAATGGGATTAAAATAATTTTTTGGTAAATGGTAACTTTTATGTTTTATTAATCGCGATTAAAGGTAATTAGTGTAATTTAAGGTAAAATGATATTATAATAAAATGAAAATATCTTGAAACTTGTCCTAACCCTATTGGATAAGTTTTGGACGACCACGAAAACCCATGGGTCGATTTTTGGTACCCCATGGAGCCACTTGGGTATGATAATGACATTTATGCCTTTTATTTAAAGTTAAAGTAAAAATGACACAACACATGAGATGTTTTACTAAAACAATTTTTACATGGGGTTATACAAGTCATATTTTTTACTATAAATATTAATTAGAAATATAAAATGATTTAATACATCATGATACTTTTTTTATAATTTTTTGACATTAAATATATTAAATTATTTATGACATCATAATGATGCAGCGATTACCTCATTATTTAACGATTTAAATAAAATGGAAAGATAATGTAAAATCTAAGACCTACACATGTCCAAAACCTATTGTATGGGTGTATTTAGAACCCTTATCACCTTATCCTTGAAACACATCAATGTGGGACAATTAAAATCCGAAAACCATTTGAAAATAAAGTAACATTTCCTTACCTTCCAAGAGTGCCCCTCCTCTCCTCTTATAAAAGGCCCCCACCTCTACCACCTTACAAACACCTCTCAAGCCTTTGGATCGGCCAAGATCTGATCCTTTTGTCTCTCCACATCCCTATATTACTCCTTGAAGCCTCACTTTGGGCAGAAGTTTTCCCAAGGAAGCCTTTGAGCTCAAACCAAAGGGAGTTACCCGATTTTAAGGTAATGTCTTCACTTGAGTCCTTTGGTTTTATTTTTCTTCTCCAACCCCCTAAACACTTTTTATTAATTTATTTTGTAACAAATACATTATATTACATATACTAGGATGTTGTTATAAGAATTATTGGAGCTAAACTTACACACACCTACGTCTAATGGTTAAAGAACACACTGTTTCCGTGGATGGCGAATTTCTGCCTCACGAAACAATGATTGTTCGATATTCTTCTAACACCTTCAAAGGTGGCCATTAGGATGTAAATATATTTATATATGATATATAATATGTTTATGTTTTCCTTAATCTTCTGTATTTTTCATTTTGGGCATACCTTTATGGTTTCCATTATGGGTAAATGCGATATCTTCATTTAAGGAAGTGTGGACTACCGCCCCCTCAAAGTGATTTGATTCATTAATGCCATATGTGGGATATATAAAGGATGGATTTAAAGTTATTATATATGATTTTATACTGTAATTATAATATACATCTATATCATTATTATTTCTTTCCCTTAAATTATGAGATAGAAATGAAAGTAGCGTTCATGCGTACGTACGGCTTACCGTCTCCATGAACGGTGCATTTCATTTCTTATCCTCAAATGTAATGTAAAAATATAAGTACATGTGTACAATCGATATATATGATGAATGATACATCTAAATTATGAATATAATTCTTGAATTAAAATATACATACCTCTCATTTAGTTTTAATTCCATTAATATGACAAAGAAATGAAAGTAGCGTTCATGTGTACGTACGGCTTACCGTCTCCATGAATGGTGAATTTCATTTATTACCTCTAAATGATTATGTAATATTATAAATACATGTATATGCTGGATATATATGATATATATGATATCCAAATCAGGAATTTCATTCGGGATATAATGAACCTTTGACCACACGAACAACATGTAATTGTAAGAAGTCCACTTTCGACTTAAGAACAAAATATCGACAAAACAAACATTATTATCTTAAATGATTAAATAATGTTTATAACATGATAATAAGTGATATAAATGTAATAATGAACTTGAAGAAGGTTCTTAATCAAGTAGAAATTAACTTAAGTTTATTATTCAGGACTTTAAAGAACGATCGAGTCAAGTCGGACCCGAGGTAAGGGACTTCATCTCAATCTCCTTTCATTGAGGCATATTTCGTTTTATACACAACTATCTTTTATATGGTGTATAAACCCCTTTTACATTTAATTTTATACAAAAGGAATCATTTTCTACGAAGCGTTTTACTAAACGAAAAAAAGGAATGTTTCTTTTAACGTACACGGTGACAACGACCTTTTCCGCCGCTGCGAGTATTATTTGGTCTTTGGCTTCCTCAACAAGCCGTAATGTTTTTAAAATGAAATAAATACCATATACTCTTTTATGTATTTTTGTATTGAAAATGGTTTTTATAATGGATTTGTTATGTCAATATATTTATGTGATATATTGTGATCAAAGTGTGGAAATGTTTTTTTCCATTATATTTGTTTTATGTCTTATGATTTTATAATGGTACTTGGACATTTGACGGGTGGTTACGTGATGAACCATATGATGGGTGGTGCCATGAATACCTGGATGGGTGGTTACGTTATAACCTCCAATGCATTGGGTATGGAAGTCGGCCGTATGGCTATTCCATTAATTATGTATGGAAGTTGGCCGTATGTCTATTCCATTAAGTGATATGTGTGGAAGTAGACCGTATGGTTATTCCATTTATGTATGTTTATGTCCCATGTTACCATTATTTGTAATGTGATCTTTATATGGGTTTTATGTTAATCATTTGGTTACAAAAGGGTAAGTAATGATATTTTATTCAGTGAATAGTTTTTACTACTTCATGAAGGTGAAGGTCTTACTTTGATAAAGTATACATGGTTTACGTGATGTTTGAAAAACTAATAGTTTTAATTCTTTGTGTATCCCTTACTGAGCTTTTTATGCTCACCCCATGTTTTTTTAAAATGTTTTTCACAGGACTTAATGTGGAATAGGGTCAGGGATGGGATCAAGGGAAATTCATGCTATATAAAACATGGATCTAGACATGTCTCTTTTTAAGATTTTTTTTTCTATGGAATCTTAGTAGAAGTGTCTACTTTGTAATCTTTTGAGATGTAATAGTTATGATCTAATTCTCTAAAACTCCAAACCTGAAGAGATCTTTGATTTTAATTATTCATTTAATTCAATATTAAGTAATGTTTAAGGCCGGGGCCGTATAGTTGGTATCAGAGGTCGGTTTAGACAACTTTAGGAGTTTAAAAAGTGTTAAATTATAATATGATTGAAATGATATAGCATTTACAGATTACCATGTTGCTTCGGCTAAGATATTTCTATGTTCAGAATGGTTTTCCGCAGAGGAAACAAAGAAGCTATGTTGGGACGACATCAGGAGGAAGACAACCTTCCAAATCAGCAACCTGAGATGGTCGAATCGGAACTGAACAGTTTGTTTCAGTGATGGCACAGTTGACTCAGGCTATAAATGGTGGTGGTATCCATGCACGAGATCAGCCAGATCAACCGCAGAGGAACATGTCAGTGGTGGAACATTTCATGAGGCAACATCCCCCATCATTCAAAGGATCATCTGACCCCGTACAAGATGAAGAGTGGATTAAAGCACTGGAGAAGATTTTTTATGTCATGGGGTGTTCAGAACATCAAAAGGTTAGCCTTGCTATTTACCATTTTGAAGGTGAAGCTGATCAGTGGTAGTCGATGGTAAAAAAATATCAGGGATAGTGATGAGATTGAGGATCTTCACTGGGACGAATTAAAAGGTATGTTTCTTGAGAAGTATTTTCCTAAGGCTGTTTGACTTAGGATGGAAAAGAAATTCTTGGAATTGAGGCAAGAGGAAGACTCAGTGGCTGCCTATGAAGCAAAGTTCACTCGATTGGGAAGCTATGCTCCAAACATCATACAAGATCTTGATAGTAAAATAAACAGTTTTTACTCAGGGTTAAAGCCAAAGTATCTAAGGGCTTTAGCTTCTCGTGAGTTTAAAAGTTATGAAAAACTTGTTCGATGTGCGGAGAAGGTGGAAATGGAGTTTGCCGATGATCAGGTGTTCTATGAAAAACAACAGAATAAGAGGTCCAGTTGGCAGGCAAAGGGGAAGAATTCACCAAAGAATCAAGGAGGTAAGAAAAACAAATATCCATCCTATGAGAAGTGTGGTAAAATTCTTCCCAGATAATGTTTATCCACGTCTGGTAAGTTCTTTCGGTGTGGTAAGTCTGGTCATATTGCTCATAACTGTAAGGAAGATGATCAAGCAGGCAATGAAAAGCCAGCGGTAAGATGTTTTAAGTGTAATGAACTGGGTCATTATGAAAATTATTGTCTAACGAAGAACTCGACAGGGGGAAAGCAACCAGACTACAAGCAGAAAGGGGTGGTGAAATCCTTTGCAACAACTTCAGTAGATGTTGGGCCATCGAATGAAGTAGTATCAGGTACACTGTTTGTTTGTTCAGATTATGCCAATGTGTTGTTTGATTCAGGGTCTACACATTCTTTCATTTCTGAGAAGTTTTCTAGTAAATTGGAAATTCCATCTCAAGATATGAATCCTGAACTTATGGTAAAAACACCCGGAGGGAACGTTGAGACAAAAAGGAATTATAAGAACCTTCCTATCCTTGTGTGTGGAAATAATCTACCAGCAAACCTTATTGTTTTTCCTCTAGTAGAGTTTGATGTTATTTTGGGCATGGATTGGCTTTCTGTTTATCAGGCTAAGATTGACTGCAGAGCTAAAATGGTTTCTTTTCAGAAAGATTTTCAGTTTGTGTACAAGAATGAACCCTTGATTTTGATAACATATCAGGATGTCGAGAAACTAATAAAAGATGGAAATGAATGTTAACTTTCACATATTGTTGAAAATAAAGGAACTGTTCAGATTAATGATGTGCCAGAGGTAAATGAGTATCTTAATGTTTTTCCTGATGAGTTGCCTGGTATTATTCATGATCGGGAAGTAGAATTTACTATTGACTTAGTTCCTAATTCTAATCCAATTTCAAAACCCCCTTATCGAATGGCTCAAGTTGAACTTTTAGAGTTAAAGAAACAATTGCAGGAGTCATTAGATAAAGGTTTCATTCGACCTAGCACATCACCATGGTGTGCTCTTGTCTTGTTTGTTAAAAAGAAAGATGGCTCGATGAGACTTTGCATTGATTATAGAGCCTTGAATAATATTACTATTAAGAACAAGTATCCTTTGCCTCATATCGATGATTTGTTTGATCAGCTCCAGGGAGCTCATTATTTTTCAAAGATTGAATTGTGGTCGGGGTACCATCAGTTGAAAGTAAAAGAAGCAGACGTTCTGAAGACTGCATTCCATACTAGATATGGCCATTATGAATTTGTAGTTATGCCTTTTGGGTTAACTAATGTACCTGCTGTATTCATGGACCTTATGAATAAAATTTTCCATGAGTTCTTGGATAAGTTTGTGGTTGTTTTCATCGATGATATTTTGGTGTTTTCTAAAATTAAATAGGTGCATGAAAGTCATTTAAGGGTTATCTTGAAAACCTTAAAAGAAAAGAAACTATATGGAAAATTCAGCAAGTGAGAGTTTTGGTTATAAAAAATTTCTTTCCTGGGTCACATTGTTTGAAAAGATGGCATAACTGTTGATCCTTCTAAAACAAAAGTTGTTGAAGAATGGCTGAGACCCACAAATGTTACCGAGATCCGTAGTCTTCTTGGTTTGGAAGGTTAGTACCGAAGGTTTGTTGAAAATTTTTCACGGTTATCTAGTCCAATGACTAAGCTAACTCGTAAGGGTGTTAAGTTCATCTGGACAAAAGAATGTGATGATTATTTTGAGGAGTTGAATAGAAGATTGGTGAATGCTCCAGTTTTGGCACTTCCTTCCAGGAATGGTGAGTTTGTTATATACAGTGATGCTTCGTTGAAGGGACTTGGCTGTGTCCTTATGCAGAATGATCAGGTAATTGCTTATGCATCACGTCAGTTGAAAACTCATGAGGTAAATTACCCTACACATGATTTGGAATTAGCTGCTGTTGTTTTTTGCTTTAAAAATTTTGAGGCATCATTTGTATAGAGTAAAGTGTGAAATATATAATGATCACAAAAGTTTAAAGTATATATTCACACAGAAATAATTGAACATGAGACAGAGGCGATGGTTGGAATTAATCAAGGATTATGATTTTACAATTCATTACCATCCGGGAAAATCCAATAAAGTGGATGATGCTTTGAGTAGAAAAAGTAATGATTCATTAACGATGTTGCGTTTGGAACTTGATCCTTTGGTTATGGTTTTGATGAACTTTGGCATAGAAGTTGTTCGTACAGGATGTCCTTTTGTTTTCTTTCATGTATCAGTGAGATCTTCTCTATCAGACAGAATCAAGCAAGCACAGAAGCAAGACAGTGAGTTGTAGAAAAAGGTAGAGCTGGTACAGAAAGGTAAGTTGCATGAATTCAACATTGATAGTGATTGTGTTTTGAGATTTGGGAAGAGATTGTGTGTGCCTTGTGATTCACAGTTGAAGAGAGAGTTGTTATGTAAAGATCATAGTTCTCCGTTTTCAGTTCATCCTGGTAGTACTAAGATGTACAGAGATCTGCAGGAGTATTACTGGTGGTATGGAATGAAAAGAGATATTTCTGATTTTACTGTGAAGTGTTTGACATGTCAGCAGGTTAAAGCAGAGTGGAAGTTACCGAAAGGGATGCTTCAGCCTCTACCAGTGCCAGAGTAGAAATAGGAGAATATATCCATGGACTTTGTTGTGGGATTACCGAAGACATCTCGAGGTAATAATGCAATCTATGTTATTGTTGATCGCTTGAGTAAATCTGCTCATTTCCTTGCCATACGAGATAATTTTTCCCTAGATCAAATTTCTCATTTGAATCTTAAAGAGATAGTCAGGTTACATGGATTTCCTCTCTCCATTGTATCTGATCGTGATCCCAGGTTTACTTCTAACTTTTGGAAAGGCCTTCAGAAGTCGTTGGGTCCTAAATTAAATTTTAGTACAGCTTTTCATCCGCAATCAGATGGGCAGTCAGAACGAAAAATTCAGACCTTGGAGGATATGCTACGAGCTTGTTCGATGGATTATCAGGGAATTTGGGACCAACATCTTTCTTTGGTTTAGTTTTCTTATAATAACACTTCTCATTCCAGTATACAGATGGCACCATTTGAGGAATTATATGGGAAGCGGTTTCGAACTCCAGTATTTTGGGATGAAGTTGGTGAATGGAAGCTGATGGGACCAGAATTGGTAGAAGAGATGGCAGAAAAAGTTCAGTTGATTCAGAAACACCTGAGAACAGCTCAAAGCAAACAGAAGAGTTATGCGGATTACCGAAGGAAGGATCTATCTTTCGAGGTAGGTGATAATGTTTTTCTCATGGTTTCTCCATGGAAAAGTGTGATGAGATTTGGAAAGAAAGGAAAGTTGAGTCCAAGGTTCATTAGACCATATGAAATTATGGAGAGAGTTGGATCAGTAGCTTACCGAGTGGGTTTACCTCCGATTATATATTAGGTACACAATGTTTTTCATGTTTTGATGCTGAGAAAGTATATGCCAGATCCATCTCATGTTTTGTGCCCAGAGGTAGTTCCGTTGGAAGAGAATCTCTCTTATGAAGAACAACCAGTCCAGATTCTTGACCGAAGAGAGCATGTATTGCGAAATAAAGTAATTCAACAGGTAAAGGTTTTTTGGAAAAACCATATGGTTGAAGAGGCAACATGGGAATCTGAAAATTCAATGAGGGATAAATACCCCAACTTATTTTGATGCGCGAATAAAATTACGAGGACGCAATTCCCAAAAGGGGGAAGGATGTAACATCCCAGGTAAATAAAGAATAATACATTTTCATATTTATTAATATTTGTGAATTAAATATTAATTTTACATTAAAGGGGTTTCTATGTTCGATAGCTTACCCGACACGCAACAAAGAGTTTCTTTGAAATCGTACGTTGCACACTAGTAATAAAATAATATTATTTTAAATGTTAGTTAACACGTAGCCGTTGTACTGGCAGGAATGGATAGAAATAAATAAAATAAGATTATATATGTTTTTTAAATGTTTTTACATTTATCTAATAAATGATAAAGGCTTAAAATATGAAAAGAATTCAATTCTAGGCTTATATACTCTAATTTTCACGAAAGATCCACTTATCAACATTTGATGGCGAACCGTCATTAAATATAGTTTTGGTCACTCTTATAAATTCTATTAGACCAAATAAAACTCTTCTTTAGAATCAGGACATCAAATATTACTTTGTGTAATTTTTTGGTATTTTTCCGATAAAGTTCATTTTTAATGAATAGTGTAAAATGTTGTATTTTAATTCAAAAACTCTTTTTAATCTAATTTATTGAGATTATTAGATACTCTTTTGAATTTTTTTTAAAGTGCAATTAGAATATATGTTTACCATTTAATCCAATAGTGGTCGTTGGAATTAATTTTACTTTGAAATTGGACTTAAACTGGTGTCAATCTTTTGATACTTATTGTTTCATAAAAACACGCTATTTGTTTTGACAGCGGGAATTAATTATTAAATTAATTATTTCAAATTATATGTTTTGAATTTTTTAAAATGGACTTCATTTTTGAATTCGGAATATCAAATATAGCTTAGGGTGAATTTTTGGAATTTTTCTGAAAAACATCAATTTTTGATGAATAGTGCAACCACAAAGTGGTGGTTACAAAATTTGATTTTTTTGTTTAAATGGGACTTTACCACTTCTGTGTTTTGAATCTAAAAAATCCAATTTAAATGATTTTCATTATTAAGTAAAATTTGGTTCAATGTGATTAAAATAATTTTTTGGTAAATGGTAACTTTTATGTTTTATTAATCGTGATTAAAGGTAATTAGTGTAATTTAAGGTAAAAATGATATTATAATAAAATGAAAATATCTTGAAACTTGTCCTAACCATATTGTATGAGTTATGGAAGACCAAGAAAACCGATGGGTCGATTTTTGGTACCCCATGGAGCCACTTGGGTATGATAATTACATTTATGCCTTTTATTTAAAGTTAAAGTAAAAATGACACAAACATGAGATGTTTTACTAAACCAATTTTTACATGGGGTTATACAAGTAATATTTTTTACTATAAATATTCATTATAAAGATAAAAAGATTTTCTACATCATGATATTTTTTCTATAATTTTTCTACATTAAATATATTAAATTATTTACGGCATCATGATGATGCAGCGATTAACTCATTATTTAACGATTTAAATAAAATGGAAAGATAACTTAAAATATAAGACCTAAAAATGTCAAAAACCTATTTAATGGGTGTATTTCTAACCCTTATCACCTTATCCTAGAAACACATCAATGTGGGACCATTAAAATCCAAAAACCATTTGAAAATAAAGTAACATTTCATTACCTTCCAAGAGTGCCCCTCCTATCCTCTTATAAAAGGCCCCCACCTCTACCACCTTACACACACCTCTCAAGCCTTTGGTTCGGCCCTGATCTGATCATTTTGTCTCTCCAAATCCCTCTCTTACTCCTTGAAGCCTCAATTTTGGCATAAGTCTTCCCAAGGAAGCCTTTGGGCTCAAACCAATGGGAGTTACCCGATTTTAAGGTAATGTCTTCACTTGAGTCCTTTTGTATTATTTTGCTTCTCCAACCCCCTAAACTATTTTTATTCATTTATTTTGTAACAAATACAGTATCTTACATATACTAGGATGTTTTTATAAGAAGGATTCGAGCTACACTTACACACACCTACGTCTAATGGTTAAAGAACATACTGTTTCCGTGGATGGCGAATTTATGCCTGACGAAACGATGATTGTTCGATATTCTTCTATCACCTTCAAAGGTGTCCATTAATATGTCACTATATTTATATAAGATATATAATATGTTTATTTTTTCCTTAAGCTTCTGTATTTTTCATTTGGGGCTTACCTTTATGGTTTCCATTATGGGTAAATGCGATATCTTCATTTAAGGAAGTGCGGACTACCGCCCCCTTAAAGTGATTTGATTCATTAATTCCATATGTGGGATGTATAAAGGATGGATTTAAAGTTATTATATATGATGTTGTACTGGAATTATAATATACCTCTATATCATTATTATTTCTTTCCATTAAATTATGAGATAGAAATGAATGTAGCCTTCATGCGTACGTACGGCTTACCGTCTCCATGAACGGTGCATTTCATTTCTTATCCCCAAATGTAATGTAAAAATATAAGTAAATGTATATAATAGATATATATGATTAATGATACATCTAAATGATGAATATAATTCTGGAATTAAAATATACATACCTCTCATTTAGTTTTAATTCCATTAAGATGACAAAGAAATGAAAGTAGCGTTCATGCGTACGTATGGCTTACTGTCTCCAAGAACGGTGCATTTAATTTCTTACCTCTAAATTATTAAGTAATATTATAAATACATGTATATGCTGGATATATATGATATATATGATATCAAAATCATGAATTTCATTCTGGATATAAAGAACCTTTTACCACATGAACAACGTGTAATTGTAAGAAGTCCACTTTTGACTTAAAAACCAAATATCGACAAAACAAACATTATTAACTTAAATGATTACATAATGTTTATAACATGATAATAAGTGATATAAATGTAATAATTAACTTGAATAAGGTTATTAATCAAGTAGAAATTAACTCAAGTTTATTATTTAGGATGTTAAAGAACGATCGAGTCAAGTCGGACCCGAGGTAAGGGACTTCGTATCAATCTCCTTTAATAGAGGCATATTTAGTTTTATACAAAACTATCTTTTATACGGTGTATAAACCCCTTTGACTTTTACTTTTATACAGAAGGAATATTTTTCTAAGAAGCGTTTTACTAAACGACAAAAAAGGAATGTTTCTTTTAACGTACACGGTGACAACGACCTTTTCCGCCGTCGCGAGTATTATTTGGTCTTTGGCTTCCTCAACAAGACGTAATGTTTTTAAAATGAAATAAATACCATATAATGATTTATGTATTTTGGTATTGAAAATGGTTTTTATAATGAATTTTTTATGTCAATATATTTATGTGATATATTGTGATCAAAGTGTGGAATTTTTTTTTTCCATTATATTTGATTTATGTCTTATGATTTTATAATGTTACTTGGACATTTGACGGGTGGTTATGTGATGAACCATATAACGGGTGGTGCCGTGAATACCAGGACAGGTGGTTATGTTATAACCTCCAATGCATTGGGTATGGAATTCGGCTGTATGGCTATTCCATTAAGTATGTATGGAAGTTGGCCGTATGGCTATTCCATTAAGTGATATGTGTGGAAGTCGAACGTATGGTTATTCCACTTAAGTATGTTTATGTCCCAAGTTACCTTTATATGTTATGTGATCTTTATATGGGTTTTATGTTAATTCTTTGGTTACAAAAGGGTAAGTAATGATATTTTATTTAGTGAAGAGTTTTTACTACTTCATGAAGGTGAAGGTCTTACTTTGATAAATTATACATGGTTTACGTGATGTTTGAAAAACTAACTGTTTTCAGTCTTTGTGTATCACTTACTGAGATTTTTATGCTCACCCCAAGTTTTTTTAAAATGTTTTTCACAGGACTTAATGTGGAATAGTGTCAAGGATGGGATCAAGGGAAAGTCATGCTATATAAAACATGGTACTAGACATGTCTCTTTTTAAGAGATTTTTTATTCTATGGAAACTTAGTAGAAGTGTCTACTTTGTAATCTTTTGATATGTAATAGTTATGATCTAATTCTCTAAAACTGTAAACCTGAAAAGATCCTCTATGTGAATTATTCATTTAATTCAATATTAAGTAATGTTTAAGGCTGGGTCCTCATATTTGGCTCGGCCAACACCTGCCCATTTTTTCTCTCCACTTCTCTCTCTTACTCCTTTAAGCGTCACTTTGGGCAGAAGTCTTCCCAAGGAAGCCTTTGAGCTCAAACCAAAGGGAGTTACCCGATTTTAAGGTAATGTCTTCACTTGTGTTCTTTTGTTTTATTTTGCTTCTCCAACCCCCTAAACTGTTTTTATTCATTTCTTTTGTAACAACACTAGTATCTTCCCTATACTAGGATGTTGTTATAAGAAGGATTCAAGCTACACTTACACACACCTACATCTAATTGTTAATGAACATACTCTTTCCATGGATGGTGAATTTCTGCCTCCCGAAACGATGATTGTTCAAAATTCTTTTAACACCTTCAAAGGTGGTCATTAAGATGACACTATATTTATATATGATATATAATATGTTTTTGTTTTCCTTAAGCTTCTGTATTTTTCATTTTTTGCATACCTTTATGGTTTCCATTATGGGTAAACACATTATCTTCATTTATAGAAGTGTGGACTACCGCCCACTCAAAGTGATTTGATTCGTTAATACCATATGTGGGACATACAAAGGATGGAGTTATGATATTATATATGATATTATACTGTATGTATAATATACCTTTATATCATTATGATTCCATTTCATAAAATACCAAATAGAAATGGAAGCAGCGTTCATGCGTACGTACGGCTTACCGTCTCCATGAACGGTGCATTTCATGTCTTACCTCTAAATGTTATGTAATATTATAAATTCATGCATGTACTGGATATATATGATATATATGATATCTACATCATGCATACAATTCTGGATATAATGGATACATGAACAAATTGTAATTATAAAGGGCTTATTTTTGACTCCTGTACCAATGATCGTTAAAACGACCGTTATTGACATAAATAATTAAATAGTGTTCATGACATGGCAATAAGTGATATAAAAGGAATAATGACCATGAAAAAGGTTCTTAAACAAGTGTAAATTAACTCAAGTTTATTATTCAAGAGATTAAAGAACGATCAAGTCAAGTCAGACCTGAGGTATGGGACTTCGTCTCAATCTCCTTTCATTGAGGAATATTTTGTTTTATACACAACCTTCTTTTATACGGTGTATAAACCCCTTTGACTTTTACGTTTATCCAAAAGGAATCTTTTTTTACGAAGCATTTTACTAAATGACAAAAGGGAATGTTTTTGTTGTACGTATGCGGCGACAACGACTTCTCCGCCGCCGTGACCATTATTTGAGTATCGGCTTCCTCTACAAGCCATACTTTTTTTTAAAAGAAAAATAAATACCATGTTTTACTTTTCATTGATTTTGGTATTGAAAATGGTTTTCATAATGTTTTTATATCAATGTTTTGTATTGATATCATGTGATTGAAAGGTGTAAATGTTATGTTTCCTTTATGCATGTTTTATGTGATACGATTATGTTGAGGTTCTTGGGCATTATTAAGAAGATGGGTGGTTCCGTGATAAACTAAGGGCAGGTGAGCCCGATATAGCTCTCCAATGCATTGGGTAACGCGAAGGAGTGAAACGTTAGGGTTTCTCCGAAGAGATTTAGGGAATATACTCTAATGGGTATTCCAAACGTAACCAAGAGAGTTACTCCCTACGTAAGAATGTTATGAATGCCTCAAGTTACCTTTATGTCTTATGATTTCTATGATTTATTCATGATTTGATGAGGTATGTTAAAGTGATTTTGTTTTATGGGTAAAGTATGATTTCATTATTATGTATATATGAACTTATGTTTCTTTTCCATATTTTTATAACCCATACTGAGCTTTTTATGCTCATCCCAAGTTTTATTGAAATGTTTTTCACAGGTCAAGGGAAAGGTACATGATATGATGATAGTGTCAAGAATGAATCCATGCCTTATTTTAAATATGTTTCCATTGATGGGAAAAATGAATACTATCTTTATATAACCACTTTGTTTATATGTGGAATGTAATGCAAGTTTTATGTTATAATTATCTAAAACTCTAATCCTGAAAAGATCCTCAATGTGTAATCTTGTAATAACTCAAGATTAAGTAAGGTTTAAGTCCGGGGCCTTATAAGGTTCTTTTCTGATTATAGCATCATGTACCTTGTTGGCCTTTCCGAGATGATAGTGAATAGAGAAATCATAATCCTTGATTAGCTCTAACCTTCTCCTATGATGCGTGTTGAGCTCCTTTTGTGTGAATATATACATTAGGTTCTTTTGGTTGCTGTATATGTCACACTTCTCGCCATAAACATAGTCCCACCATACTTCCAAGGAAAAAATCATGGATTCTAGTTCTAGATCATGCGTCAGGTAGTTTTGCTAATGTATATTCAACTGTCATGAGGAGTAGGCTATCACATTATCATTTTGAATCATTACACACCCAAATAATTTCATTAAAGCATTACTATATAACACAAAACTTTCTGCACTTTTTGGTTGTGTGAGTACATTTGCTGGGATCAGCCTTCTCTTCATATCCTTGAAGCTTCCCTCACTTTCTTCCATCCAAACATACTTTACCCCTTTCCTTGTTAACATAGTGAGAAGTCTTCACAATCATGATAAATTTCTCTTAAAACATCAGTAGTACCTAGATAATACAAGAAAACTATGGATTTTGGTGACACTTGAGGGTCTGGGCCATTCCTTAATTGCTTTTGTTTTTGAATGATACACAGAAATTCCCTCACTTTTGATCACAAGTCCCCAGAACGTGACTTGCTTCATCCAAAAGTCACACTTACTGAACATGACGGAAAACTTCTCCTTTCACAATGTCGCCAACACACGTCTTATATGTTCTTTAAATTCCTCATTTATCTTGGAGTATATTTGAATATAATCAATAAAAACTATAGAAAAATTTCTAAGATAATGTCTAAAGACTCTCTTCATCAAATCCATGATGATTGTTGGTGCAGTAGTAAGTCCGAAGGGCATAACCAGAATCTCATAGTCCCCATACCTTGTACGAAAGTTAGCCTTATGAATATATTCCTTCTTTTCCTATAGTTGATGATATCCAGAACAAAGATCCACAATTGAGAAGTGTTGAGCTCCTCTTAACTGATCGAACAAGTCATCAATCCTTGGAAGAGGATAGTAGTTCTTTATAGTGATCTTGTTGAGTTCTCGATAATCGATACACAACATCATTGTTCCATCCTTCTTCTTTACAAAGATCATAGGTGCACCCAATGTGATTCACTAGTGCATAAGAACCCTTTTTCCATATGTTATTGTAGTTTCTTCTTCACCTCTTCATGTTTGATAGGATCCATCCTATAGGGACACTTTGAGATAGGAGAAGCTCTAGGTTTGAGTTCTATTGAGAACAGTACCTCATAATCTAAGGGAATTCCATGTTACTCATCAGGAAATATGTCACTATATTCCCTCACAATGGGCATTTCTGCAAGGTTTGTACCTTCATTTGACTCAACCATTTGGGATAGGTATGGTTCTTCATAGGAAATCAACACCCTCAATGATGATGGATTTTTCAAATAAGATCCATGATCATCCTTTCATTTTTAGAGGATCATGGTATGGTTCAGAATTTGAAAAGATATTTCGTTTTATTGACTGTTGATATGTGCTATATATAACGAGAGCCTATCCATTCCCATTATTGCGTCAAATTCCTCCAATGGAAGTATTAAAATATTCTCTAGAAGAATCTTCCCACATATGTCAATAGGAGAAGAGTCAAATAGTTGGGTTTCAATTATTTCCCCACATGGTGTTTTTACAAATATCACTACTTCATTGTTTTAGGGATTTTATTATTTAGTTATATCAAAGTAGCAAGATACAAATGAATAAGTATAACCAGAATAAAAAAATTATGTTTCCATTCTTGATTGAATAAGAATTATTCCTTGTATGACTTCATTATCTTGCTCCACTTCTGCAGTAGTGATGGAATAATCCTTCAATTCTTATTTGGGCTTTGGTGGATGCTGACGCCGATTACCCTCACGAAATCAAGGTTTAGTGCACTGGCTCGCATAGTGACCTAGCTCTCTACAGTGGTAGAATTGAACCATGGGTGGTTCTCTTTTTTTTCTTCCTCCAAATTCTCCTATATTTTTATGTCTTTTTGACACTCTTGATCATGGTTTCCTTCTTTCCCACACTTGAATCATTTCCCCATCTGTTTTTGGCAGTTCCCATGGTGCAACATCCGAAATTTTTGGCTTGTCGGTCATTGAGTTTTCCTCCCCATTTTTCATCAGATCCACCCGCCTGAAATTCCATCTTTTATTTCTTATCACCATAGCCATGAGACCAATCTAAAAACTCCATCTCCACTTTGAGAGCACAACAAACAACTTATTCATAACTCCCAATGTCTCAAATCTCAATAGCCTTTTGAAGCTGTGGTTTTAATCCACTAAAGAATCTATCAATTTAGCTATCATTGTTGTTAAAAAACCTGAAACGTACCTTGAAAGCCTTTTGAAATTCACTTTATAGGTGTTGAATGATTGTCCTTATTTTTCATGAGCTCGATGGATTCTCTCTTCGTCTTTGGGTGATGATTTCTTGGGAAATACTTGTTAGAAAACATTATCATAAAGTCTTCCCACTCCATCTCTTAAATTTCTTCCCTTGGATTGGAGTTCTTAATCATAGTCCACCATTAATCAGCCTTTCCATCTAGATGATAATTGGTTAGTGTCACCTTCTCCATCTCAGAATAGTGATGAACAGAAAAGATCTTCTCCATGGAGTTGACCCACTGTTCCACAACTAGTGGATCATAAGATCCAATAAACTTTGGTGGTCGTTTCACTATAAAACTTTTGATAGCCAGTTTGTCTCTCTTTGGTAAAGGAGAACATTCCCTATTATTATGGTTATTGTTCATTACCTGAGATAATTGGGTAAGCATCACTATGATGTTTTGAACTCCACCTCCCAAATCATTTGGGTGGTCATTCGGGAAATCGTTGCATTGGCCCTTGCACGGGTTGTTGCCATGGTTTCTCTGGGTTCCCACCATTTTCTAAAGTATAAATGGTTCGAACAAAACATAAGTCCAAAAATCATGAATAAATAACTTATTCATTTGCACAATTTCTACTTAAATCATAACATATGGTATCCTTATGTAAATATTCTTGTGTGCTTATTTGTACTTAGTCTCATGCTAGAGGTTTTCTCTAGGGTTCACTAATCAGAATTTCCAAATTAACCAAACCTTTCCTCTAATACCAACTATAGTGAACCACCCTTTTATTTAATAACTATTAAATAATGTTAAAGATAAATAACATAATAGAATTACAAATAGAGGATCCAACTATTTTGTGTCTTGGGAAAACTAGGACCATACATAACAATTACAACATCGAGCGTAAACATTTATTCAATTTCTTCTTCACTATCTTCTTACTGTATCTTGACCACTACCCAGTACATGTAGTCACCTGAGGATATAAATCAATAGTGGTGATCTAGAAGCCCAATAAGGGGACTGTTATGAACAATATAGCATGGTGTGTGCATAATCCTAAAATAAGAAAAGGATCATGAACATAAGATTAAGCATAAATATAAGACTTCAAATGGGGGAATGCATAAAAATGAAACATCATGTCTTAGTTTTTAACTACCACACATACTTGTGAACAAAGCTATCATCCTGTTCACATCATATCATATATACCCATGAGATTTATCACTTTACCCAACGCATTAGAGCGCTGCATAATTTTGGGTGCACCTGTCACATCATAACATTATCATTATCATGAATGCCACATAGAACATATATCAATAATGAACATAAATAACCCATGGAAAGGAATGGGTTTCATCTTATAATAACACATTCAAAAAGTTGGGTTCCAAAAAGAATGAGGGAACAACATACATGATAAAAGAACCATCAACCTTGAATGATAGGTAAAAGGTGAGTTCTTAAAGGAAGTGTTCTTTTGGAAAAGATATTGTTTGACATAAACTTTAGTAAAAAACATGTATATCCCAAAAAAGGTAATATAAGGAAGAAAAGATGAATTTTAATACGTTACTATACCAAATATGGAGTGAAAGAGGGAGAACTCGATGAATGAAAATTGGGTTCGAGATTCTTCCCTTACCTTATATCAGAACACTTCCTTCGCATTAATGTCATGTATAATGAAATTATTCATTAATTTGAAACTACATAACATTTTATAAATGAAAATGGTTCATTTTGGTATCATTATGTTATTTTATTGTCCTTTTGATGTGTTTATAGTTTAAAAACATTGTTCTGGAATGTTTGTTTTTACAGTTTTCTTGAGCGGTTCACTTGTATTCCAAAATTAATGTCCGGGTAGAATATGGGTAAACATTAAAAAATGATATTAAATATTATTAATGATATTACAGGATTTTTAATGATCATATAATTAATTAAATTTTATAACATGTGGATGAATAATTATATAGGATTTAAATGATAATCATTTTGGTTAATTTGGGTGATTTTTCTACAACAACGAACTTGTTTTGTTTAGTCATTTAGTAATATGTACATAAGTTAGTTCCAGAAATTTAATTAGGAAATAATACATAAAAAATATTATGGATCGACCATAAAAATAGTATCATGACTTAATATAATGTTAGAAATGGAAAAAAGAAAACATGTCATTCTTGAAAACGATTGATTAACACCTCACGAACAACATTTTCTTTATAAAATAAAAAGAAGAGGAGAAGGGGGGTTGGATTATATAATATCCAATTAGTATTATTACATTAAAATATATGTATGATACTAGAGTTACGATACCATTTGGACAAAGATAGGTGGGGAGAGAATAAGAAAAGAACAAGAAATTGAAATGAATTTAATGGAAAAGAAGGAGAAAAATTACCTCTGGAATCCTCCTCTAGAGATACTCCTTAAGGGGATAGGCTTGGTATTTTTATGAGACCAGAAGAATTTGGACGTTTGGGAGGGGATAGGGATGATTTTTCGGCAGAGTTTAGGCATGTCTTGAATCTTGAGAGGTGTGAGTAAATGAGGGTGTGAAGGGTGGTATTTATAGTTGAGGGGAGAGGTGTTTTCTTAATATAAAATTCATTAATTTATTATTTCACCACAAGAAAAGGAACTGTGAGTCTTCATTGACCAAGAATAGTAATTTTATAATGTAATACCAAACCAAGTGGGATTACATGAGCATAACATCACACATGACTCGATGATTAGCTTATTTTTTTTAAAATTACAGTATTTTACTATTCATAAAAAAATAAGGTATTTCAGAAAAATCCCAAAAATTCCCCCAACCATTTTTTGACATCTAGAAACCAAAAATAAATTCAATTTTTGAAAATAATTTCCTAAATATTATTAATTTAATATTTAATTAAAATCATAATTTACATGAAAAATATTTTTTTTAAAACCAAAACTGATTTTATAATGCTTTAAAATATTACTTGTGGTCTTATAATATTATATTAAATCAAGAATACATTGATTTTTTTAATTTATGAACACATTTTAAGAAAATAAATTTTCTTTTATAGTAACTTATTAATTATAATTAATTATTTATGACTTACAAAAATACCAAAACGTTTACTATAGTGAAATTCTCACTTTCAAAGATGCCCTAAATTTTATTTAATTATTCATGAGTAAGGTTACTCTTATTTTAAAGGATTTACTATTCATAAGGTTCATATTACTATTTATAAGGGTAGGTTACTATTCATAAGGGTAGGTTACTATTCATAAAAAATATTTTTTTCTTATTGGACCCCAAAAATCATCTTGAACACAACCGTGTATGTCAAATTTTTTAAATTCCAAACACAGAAGTGACTAACTTATGTTTAATGGTCACTTAGCACTTAATATTTCATTATGTTGTGTTTTCATGTTATTTTATGACATTATTGTAAGAATCAAATTTCTTTTGATAAATTTTGGGTCGTTACACATCCCCTCACATGCTTGTAGAAACCAAAACCCGATTCTTGTCATAAAAAATATCATCCTAATATATGATCCAGAAAGAAAGTGAATCCACACAATTTATGATCCCCTTTATGGTAAAAAATTCAAGACACTCTTTCTTCATGCCTCAAATATATCCTAAAAGTTTATAATCCAAAGCATATGATAAAATAGTCAACCACTCCTGAATATCTTGAACCATGACATGCATTTCAGCCAACGAAGTCATCATATTCCACTCAATACTAGATTCATGAACCATCTAAGTCTGATCCTTCCTACATAAGTTGTCAGCCACACTATTTCATTTCCTAGGTTTATATTCTATATCAAAATTTGAAAAATTCATATACTCAACCCTTCTTTGCTACCGAATATTAAAATATTGTTGAGAGAAGATATAACATATATTATAATTGTTAGTGTAAAATGAAATCTTTTTTTACCAATAGATAGTTTCACCAATGATTCATAGAATAAAACCACTACATTCAACTCGTGTTTGTGCATAAGGTAATTCCATTCATGTTTTCTTGAATTCTGAGACATATATTTCATTACTCAATCTCCCTACATCAACACTTCTCTGAGCCCAATCCAAGAGGAATCACAATACAACGCATACTCCTCACATGACTCACGTAGGATCCGTATTGGTGCTATTGTAAAATGATCCATAATATCCTAGAGATATTACCTACATGATTTCATCCATTCAAACATTATCCCCTTTCTAGTCAAACTCTAAATCAGTTCTTCCTATCAGGAAACGTATTGGATGATTCTCCTATAATATTTATTTAATCCCAGAACACTTCAGATATCGAAAACATTCTTAGGATAATCCCATGAAACCACTACATGAACCTTTTTGGGTCCCCTAAGACACCTTCCTCTATGAAGATGCTCCCCAAGAAGTATACCAGGTAAATTCAAAACCAACACATTGAGTGCTTGGAATAAATTCAATTCTCTTTTAGTGTACTCACAATGATTTTAAGACATTGGGAATGATCCTCATCTATCTCAGATTACACGAATATGTAGTCCATAAACCCCAAAAAAACTCATCCGGGTATGTATGAAATATATTGTTCCTCATGGCCATACTTCTAGTGATTTTTTCAATCCAAATTGAATTATGAAAAACTCATAAAGACTGTTCCTTCTATTGAAAGCAGTCTTTTTCATATTATAAGACCAAACTCTCAAGAGTTAATTCCCTAATCTCAATTCGATATTTCAAAACAATAAATCTATTTTTAATTGGTCTAAAAAATCATCAATAGGTGGAAGATGATATTAGTTCATGACAGTCAATTTGTTCCACTTCTGGTAAAAAAAATATAAGCACAAGATCTTGTCAGCCTTCTTTGGATACAACACGGGTGATCCCCCAAGGTGACATACATAGATGGATAAATACCTTTTCCTCAAACTCCTCTAACCATTTATTGAGAAAATTTTTCTCAACTAGTTACATTTAGTTTTGTGGAATATATAATGCCTCATCCATCAATATTAACTCAACAATGAATTCCACAAATCTCTTGGATGTCACCCATTATTATTTTTTATGAATGACATCTTGACATTATTCCATGACTAGTTGTAATATATCATGCTGAATACCCCTATAATCCAATATATGACTACAATACTAGGCCGTGAGATCTTTAATTTCCAGAGTAATTGTCCTTTCTCAGCTAGCCTAGTTATCCGACAAACCACGGGGAATGTAATGGTCCCCTATATTAGATGAAAATGTCAATGTACTATTGTATCCATGACTATGATCTAGGTATGCGAATAGAAAGTCATACCCATATTTATTTTGATTCCTTTCTGATCAACAATATAGATATACCATAATAAATGATTCACTCAAATCTCAAGTTAATATCTCTTGCATAAACAATTTTCTCCAGACCATACTAACAATAGTGTATCATTCATCATTACTCTTGTAAAAAACTCTTCCACCAGTCACAAACAATTAATAAGTTTTACAGATATAAAGGAGGGAGAAGAACTAGTATCATGTAATGTACTAGCTAAATTAGAATGTCCTATAATATTTCCTATACATGTCTATGGGCGAACCTCACTCTCCAAGAGTGTAGCCTACACATCCTGTCACCATACATAACCTATTTCTTATGATGTTATTTGACTCCCCTAAGTCCCACCAATTTATTGATATGGAAATTATTTCACAGAAGAAAGATGTCATCCACCTCTACTTCCTATTTCCGTAGAACTCAAACTACCAAAGTTAAATAGTGCATAAGGTTCCCTTGCCACACCCTGGATCTGTCTCGCTCCTCCATCAATGATTGTCTATTAGGGGTTCCTGCAGAACATCTATATATGTCATATATTACCAATGTTTTAGCACTCCACTTGTGTCCAATGACAATTCTTATTAATGTGTCCTATCATACTTCACCAATGAATAATTACTCAGGTAAGACCCTGACTGACTAAACTATCTTTCTGGCCACTTTGTATCCCAATATCATGGACAATGTTCCCACAATGAGACTTCCTAATCTTGGATGACATTCACGTTTATCATCCCTTAGAAGTCACTTTTCTAATACCATAATCTTCATTCAGGTTTCCCATAGATATGATATCCTAATTCACCACTTTTTTTAACTTCAATAGCCTGAATATATTATCATAGGACCTAATTTCTCATTAAATCCCATCATGAAATCATTTTTCCATATCCTCATATCGATAAAATTCCAGGGAAAAATAATAAAAATATTTGAACCATCCATCATATTCTATCCCAACCATATTCCCCTAAGTCAATCTCATGAACTCAGGGGCTCTTTCATATCTCAGCGTGTCTGGATAAATGTGTTCAATAAACATCTCTTAAATATTAATCCATTCCATAACTCCCATATTCCACTCCCATACCCAGGTTTAAAACCTATATTTCTCTTTTCAACATGACATATATGAAGATAACTTGAATCTCCACTCCAAAGGAGTCTCCATGTGGTCCATAATAGTCTGGATTAATCGGATCCTAAATTAACCTCCCTCAGGTCCACCCTCTAGAGTAAAAGTTAGAGGTTGATGCAATAAAAACTCCCTCATTAGGTCAAAAATGAAATTCACAACCCACCATATGTCTCTACCCATGAATTCCATCATGCGAGAAAATTTCCCTCAAATAAAATCTTACACTTCCTTAACTGGAACAATCAGTGCCTCAGATTCGACTATTGGTACACAATCACAACCCATCTCCTCCAATAATCATATAAAAAAGTATCATCATGGAGGCATAACTCTATAATTACATGAACACTCACAATAGGACTTATAACGCAACATATAACATTTACTCTAGAGGAATAATCACAGTAGATCAAAATGTATTATCCCCTCTTCTCACAACACGGTAAAAAATGAGGCACTATCACTTCACTTAACCATACAACATCTAGATCTTGTTTATCAAGGACAAACACATTCTCATTTAACATGTTTCTCATTTTTATACCCATTTATTCTCATCTTTAATTATTTTAAAATTTTAATTTTTATATTAGAAGCCATTTCAATTAAATGTCACAAGCAAGGAAAAATATTTTAGGTTCAATAACATTCCAATAACCTATTTTTAGTATATCTGTCCTAAATTAATGCATCTCACAAAATAAACATGATTTCCAATAATGATTCATGAGGACTCAACTCTATTTTCATACATGGACACATGTAAACTGTGAAAATGTCAAAAACAATTTTCACATCACACAATTGTGTCACCTAATGTGAAATAATATTCAACTATAATAGAAAATAGAAATGAAAATAATCCCACTCTATGTACATGGAATATCATCCATACATGGGTCTTTAACCCCCATGCATGAGATATTTTGAAAGCCCTGACTCGTCCTCTTACTCATTCTACCCTTCCATAAATAGTATGTTAAACTCATCATAATTAAAAAATAGCTCTAATACATGTTTTTAATGTCTCAAACTAGGTGCCACATAACAAGTGCCCTGAGTCATACTGCCACATGACCTCAAGAATTCTTCCACAGATGTCAAAGGGTGCGGAATTGTAGTGAGGGTCTAGTATGTTGATCATGGTGAAACTATAACCTCCTTTACAAGAGTAAAAGATAATCGAATTTTTTTAAACAGCAATGGAAGCATATATGATAAAAGTAATACCAATATCAACAGATAACCAAATAATGTAATATACTATTAAAGAAAACAAAAAACACGCCATACTAATTTAAATTTCAATGTTTCTAAAATGTACTAGAAATAAATGAATCTAATGACTCCAAATTACACTTGAAACTAAATATTTTTTGGTTTATGTTCTTCCCCTTAATCATTATCCTGGTCATCTCATGTGTTAAAAAAATATAATGAATTAAATGAGATAGTTTAAATACTAAATTATGTTTCAAAATAATTAAATGAATTTATTTCAATAAAATATTATCTTCTTATTTAAGCTCAGATTTTAATTCCTATTTTATACATAGTTTTTCATAGAGAAGGTTTGTTGTGGATAGTGGTAGGTAGTTAATATAAAAAAATTTTAGTTCATATTTGAACACATCAGTGGAATCTTATTCCAAATAGGGATAGAGGTAAAGTGGAAATGATTTATGATTTTCAAATTTGTAAGAATAATTGACTTTTTTAGATTCAGGAATATTACAATGATACTTGTCCATGTCACATTCAACTCAAATAGGTTTAGTAGCTAGAATAATTTCATAAACATCCTCTTCGAGTTATGTTTATAATGGAAAAAAAGAATCGCGTACATAATCACTCACTAATTACTCTAGTTATTGAGGTTTGAATGATTGTTGAATGAGCTTCACATTTTATTCATTTTTTTTATTATTTTTTCCACCTCAATTCATGAATTTCATTAATATAAATATAAATTATCTCTAATTTTTTTTATTCTTCACTAGTTATTTTTCTGTGTTCCTTCGTTTTAAAAAAATTATATTAATTTACAATCATTAATTATTTATTATTATTGGGCACATTATTAGGAAAATAATAATAATAAAAATATAATAGTCTATCATAACAAAATCTGTTCAGAAAAAATGATGTGCACTGATGTTCTATTTTTCATGTTTGTAAGATTTATAATTTTTATAAAAAATATTTTGTGAGACCTAGAAGCCTCTTTAGTAGTGGATCCAAATTGGTAAGTGATATTTTTCATGAATCCATAATCAATATGTACTTATTTACCAAATAATTCAGTAAAGAGGACACCCAAGAGGGATCTCTTGGGGTGACCATTCAATCACACTATTTTACTATTTTTATTATTTAAAATACAATAAATTATAATATTCTTCTAGAAAAATATGACATAAATATGAGTACAAATGAAAAAAAGTATAATTAAATACACAAAAAAGATAGTACAGAAGAATGTTGTTTTTATTTTTAAGACTTCACAATGATTCTATAATTGTTTTTTAAAAATATTAATATTCAATTTTATATACCATTGTGATATCAACCATATCACCCAAGAGCCTTCATATTTGGATTTTTATTACCCAAAATTTACCCTCTACATATATAATAATATCCCTCATATCATCAACACAATGATATTCTAACCCTGTCAATGCTTTGTTACAATCGGAACGGAGTTGAATAATGATGAACATAAAGAAGTGAAAAATAATACATAATTTGGGATGAGCATATATTAAAATCTATTTCAAAACTACAGAAATTATCATAATAAAATAAAATGAATACACTAAATTTCAATAAACTAAAAACAGAACTGATAAAATCCATGAAAAATTTAATGGTAACTTCTATATTTCGATGGACATATGAAGAATCATGGTATGGGAAACAAAAAAACAAAGACAAAAAAATCAGGAAGATAATATAATGCAAAAATATAGAAATATAATATAATTGCATGACATATACTTAGAGATAGAAATTTATAACTATATGGATAGCTCCATTGATTGTAAATGGATGGAAATTGTTTTAGGAAAGTGGGTGCAACATTTTCAACCGAAATTAGACAAAAAAATGATATAGAATTATTATACAAATAAATGGAAAAATATAAAAATATGGTAATATTTAATATTGTTCCTATTTTTATTTATTGTGAACACAAAAAATATGAACTATATTGGCCATTTTTATAAAATATTATTGTTATAGCAGTGAACAAGTTATTCATTGCATGATGTGCACATCAATTTCCACATTTTTTCCCCATGATTTTATGTAAGTGAAGGGGGTGAATATTGAGCTAAAATAGTTAATTAAAAGGATCCTTATCTTCAAATATTTATCTAAAAAATTATCCCATTTAGTTAAACCATCTAGGATATGTGATATTATATTATAAATTATCTATAACAATACATTAATATTGAGGCCCAAATTTTTAAAATATTTTTCCTTTTGTAATTACACCATGATCATGGTCTAGTTGAAAAAATTTATTTTATTATATTATAAATAGTATATAAATGAATTTAATAATTTGAATAAATGAGAAAAATGTTATGGATAATATATAAAACTAATTAAATGTACTTAAGAATAAACAATTAGGTAATTTACAAAATGAACATCAAATTATTATAGAAACCTAAAATAGTGAAAGTTACCCTTAAAATATAATATTGGATTGATTAAAAAGAAAATAATTACAAAATAAATCATATGAAAAAAATTCATCACATAGATAGTATACATTCATACCCAAATACCAACTTAAAAATAAAAATCAAATTGAATTTTAGGATATCAATGATTTTGATTGAACCATAAAATCATACCCCTATTTTTTTCTTAATTATAAGATTAAAAAATATTGATGTTGGGATCCAATTCTGGAAAATGAAACCTACAAAAATTAAATAAAACCAATCCAAATCCACATTCTCTCTACTAGATTACCTCTAAAGGAAAAAAGTACACATAATAAACTATGAAAAATTTAAACTTGATTGTAGTTTTTGAAACCCTAGATAATAGTAATGTGACCTATGATAACTAAAAACATATATGGAATATATTCTTTTAGGATAAGAGAAATACCATTAATAGTGTTCATAACATTTTTTATAATTTTTTAAATTATTTCATGGTTCTCAATTAATATTAATAGTATTATTACTGACCCCAAGATATATTTTGGAGTAATTATTGAGTATATAAAAATAATGGTGTGATGTGGAGAAAAGTAGAAGTGGATATGAATAATATATTAGACTTTTTTAATTCATAAATATTATTCAAACTTACCAAATATTAATTCCACTATATGAGTTGAATAAAATTTAAGTTTTTTGAATTTTAATAGGAAATTTTCATATAAGATTTGAAGAAATTGTTTGATTATTTATTTTTGTTAGTAAATTTGGAGTTAACGATAAAAATAGAAGAGGTGTAAGTTTAACTAGACATTAGAGTAATCGGTAAACCTAATGTGCGTTATATTGTTACAAATTGAAATATTTTATTAAAAAAACCCAAAACAAAGGAAGGTACAAGTATTCTAAATTGTTCTGTATATAATATAAAAAACATACTACCTCTTTTTTCATTGTTTTAATAGCTTCCATCTCCTTGGTTCAGTGGGGAGTTCATGAGAGAGATTATGAGGAAAATTAATAAAAAACACTCCACCTATATTAGAAAACATCAGATCATGAATTTATGAACGAATAATGAAGATACACAGAATCTAAAGGGGTTAAAGAGCCTTCTTCAAAGTGATAAATGGATTTTTCGGAGTACATGAGTGTACTAGTGGTTGAATATTGTCCGAAAAACCTCAAAACCCCAAACAGAAGGCAACTACTTCTCTTTGGTGGATGAATATTGAGGATCCCACTTCAAAAAACATCTCATTTTTTGTCTCTAATAGATATAAATATATTCAAATCATTTCAATAAATAACTTAAAATCATTCAAGGAAGCAACCTTCTGTTTGGATACATATGAAACTATTTTAGAGATGCTTTATAGGTTGTTACATCAAATGAATCTCTTCTAGAATATGTATCTTATACATATTCAAATATATATATATATATATATATATATATTAATTTTTTGTATTTAATGCTACATATGCATGTACATTTTAGTATACATCTAGTAATCTCCCACATTCACAAAATCACCATAAATAATTCATGAAAAAAACATCGAAACACTTTGTGAATCCATCCAAAATCTATTTGATACGGGTAATCATAAAACTCTCTTCATTTAGGTCAATAAAATTTTCCAAAGACTAATATAATCCAAGGGCCTAAATTTTTTACCATGAGATACATAGAAGTACTGATATCAACTATGAAATCCCTTATTCATTAATTTATGAAAATAGTATCCCCTAATAAGTATTTATATCTTCTCAAGATGCTAGGGGGCCTAGTTTTTTCCCCATCAAATATAATCACATCTATAAAAAAAACTAAAATACATGATGTATCATATATATTCTATGTATACCTATATATTCTATTTTTTCCATGACATAGAGTGAATTCAAAAATAGAACATGTCAATCTACTATTATGCTATCATTATATATTGATTCGTACAAAAATAATAACTGATATTATGAATATATCGTATTTCATTCATTTATGTGGTAAGTACATCACATGTCACTTATCCAAGTATTTGGATGTATTATGTGGGAAGTAACTAAAAATATCAATAAATTTCCTTGGCCTAATTCGAACAAGTGCTCTATGTATTAAAATTTATATTCATGTGAAAAAATACCATTTTTGTAATTCTCCAACCAATGATATGATCATAAATATAATCAATCACCCATTTATTATATAATTAAAATTCATTACATACATAAGTGGGGTATAATGATATAAAGGTTCACATATTATAAATATGGAAAAACACTAGTAATAATGATTAATAATAAGTATAAACCCATAAGTATATCAATGACTATATGAAAAACAATTATGTATACATTATAAGATCAATCACAATATTAAGACTCTACTTATTACCTCATGAATACATTATTCATAACTAAAAGAAATCACCTTTTTATGATTATGAGAATTTATTCATTCTAGCCTTTAAATATAATTGCGACCCATATTACTCAGTAACAGTCATCAGTAGGAAAAAATAAATTTCATACATTAATGGGATATTATCATTATAATATTCATATAATATTAATTACCACATATATAAATGAATAAAAATTGGATATTTCATTTATTATAATATCATAATACATTTACAAATCCATACAACCAATATTTCATCATTATTTTATGAAATCATTCTACATGATCATTTAATGTTTGTGCGGTAATGGTTTTATCAATAGAATCTACTCATTATTATGAGTAGCTACCAAAATAGATCATTACATCCACCCTCTCAATGATTTCTTATACGAGATAGTTATAGTTAAGGATATGTTCATTATTCTCTTCATAATGAGTTTTTATAGCCTCAATTGCAACCACATTGTTTTTATAATATATATTTATTTATCCCATGATTAGAGGAACATATCGATGTTTATAAATGAACTTTTCTAATCCATGCATATTCCTTCATAGAATTTAATGAAAAAAATGTATAATACTTCTATTTTTGAGTCTTCTATTGTGGCATGTTTAGAAATCCTCTAATTAATTCCAACATCATTTATGAAACACACAAATCTATATTGAGATTTCATATCATATTTTCATGATTCGAAAATAGTATCAATGTAACCCTTCACAATAATCTTATACTCACCAACAAATTACTTGAACATCTCATTAATAATTTATAGGAACTTAACGATGTATTTCAAATTAATCTAGATGATATCACTCAGATTATATTGGATTCTATTTGTTATTCTCAATGATTATAATTATTAATGTCTTGTACATAATGTGTAATACATGATAGATCCTATCGTGGATGCATAAGGATTAATTTCTGACCTTTATAACTCTTTAGAAGGTTATGGAATCCTTTTAATATTCATTTAATGTGACACTATAAATGTCCAATTTAGAGATTTCTCCATACTATACAACATTGAATCTTTACTAATTTAGAAATATATGTTCACTATGATAGTCTAAGGAACCATTTTGATTTATCTATATGAATCCACATATTGATTATGTATGCTTCTCCAACTATGTATTTCATTGATAAACATTTACCCAATAACATCTTTATAGATTGATATTTCAATAATTCATTTAAAATAAATAATATAAAATCTATATATAGTGTTAGATACATCACTATAATCCCATTAATAATATTTTATACATATGAAAAATCATCATTCTTAACAAATATAAACACTTTGATTCCATCATCCAAATTGATATTCAATCTTTCATAAGATATATTTAGTCAATAAATAGACTGTTGAAATTTTGAAACCATAATTGCCTTGAATAGAACATAGAAACCATATGTTTGTATGATATACACACCCTCAGGTAATTTCATATTATTTAGTTCCAATTTTTATTCCATTTGATATATCTCAAAATCATAATTAATTGATACAACTATAAAAAATAATTTGGAATTTATCATTGTAATGTGTTAAAATGAGTCTCCATGGTCAATACTAAGAACCCTTTTGATACCATTTTCCCCCAGTAATTATTTACAGGTGGACACTCTTCCATCCATGTTTTTCATCATACATAGAACTAACTTAAAACATTTGGGTATCTCATCTTCTTGTGCATCCACCAAGTTAAAAACATTATTTTTTTATATAGAGTCCATCAAAAATACGATAGCTTATAGCCATTTCATGAAATAATAACACTAATTGGCCTTAGAGATGGACGTAGTTTCCTATCATATTAAAATTAATTCATCATCATTTCCCATGAAAAATCCATATTTCTTATGCTCCTAAAAAATCCTACTATACCTTTTATGATCATTTGTATCATGTGTCAGTTTGACTTCCATGATTATTTTGGGAATCTGATTAAACTCCAAATCTAGAACAGTAACAATTTTTTAGCCTTAGTATTCTCTATGTTTTGGTTACCACTCACTGAAACCTCATCAGATGTGTTCCTACTCAATGGAAAAATCTTGTACTGAAATAAATAATCTTTTTTTAAAATTATTAAATTATTTATTTTCATTAGAATTTCCAAAAAATATGAATTTATTTTAATTATATTAAATATTATTAAAAATAAATTGTCTTATAAATGCATCATTTCCCAAAATGTCCACACAATAAAAACTGGGATTTTTTATGCCATATCTCAAATGGTGTATTTTTGATTACCTTAGAGAGAACATGATTTAGTAAGAGTGGAATAGTCTCTAGGGAATAACTCTATAATGAAATAATAATCGTACATAGACTCATAATGTATCTAACCATATATAAAAATATAATATTACACCTTTTAGATACACAATTCCATTATGGAGTCATGTGAGGAGTGTGTAGTGAAAGAGTTCCATAATATCTCATATGATATATGAATTCTTGGATTATGTATTCAACATCCTGATATTGTCAAAGGATATTAATACCTTTCCCTATTTTATTTTGGACATAATTCTAATATTAAAAGAGATTTAAAAAATTATAAAGTTTTTCTTCCTGAAAAGCACTTACCCATATTGAAAAAATTCATTAGTAAAAGTTTAAATGTTCTTAAAACCAGCATTTTCATATGTAATCATTGGTCCAATTTCCTCACAATGTATATGATAAAATAGCTGACAATCCTTGTCACCTTTTATCAAAAAATAAATATTTCAATCACTACTGGAAAATTGGGCTATAGCCACGGTCAAAAACTGTGGCTATAGGGGCCAAAACCGTGGCTATAACCTATAGCCATGGTTACAGCTAGTTGTGGCACCTATTGGCATGGCTATAGATAAAAGCTATAGCCACGGTTCTATTGGGCTATAGCCACGGTTTTAAACTGTGGCTATAGCCCTATTGCCACTGTTTCACTAAACCGTGGCTATGCCCCCATATCTGTCCACCGTGACAGTTGGGCTATAGCCATGGTTGTCCCCCGTTGAAAAAGGGTTATAGCCAGGGTTTATAACCGTGGCTATAGCCCAATAAAACCGTGGCTATATCCCAAAATTAATTTTCTCCCATCGAGATTCGATCTCTGTAGCTTTGCTATATAGACTAAGCACCTTTCCACTACTCGACATACGTCTTTACAGATATATATATATGTATTGTTAAATATATTATTAAAAAAATGTGGCTATAGCTTGTAAACCATTGATATAAACATTCCCGCCATTTATTCGCAGGTTAATTTTTCTCTCGTGCAGGGGCGGGAGATCTATAGCCACAGTTTTGATGAACCATTGCTATAGTTCATGAAAAAATACCCTATAGCCACGGTTTTACAAAAACCGTGGCTATAACCCTTTTAAAAAGACCCTATAGCCACAGTTTCACCCAAACAATGGCTATAACCCTTAAAAAAAGACCATATAGCCACGGTTTGGGTGAAACCTTGGCTATAGGTTTCGAAAAAACATATAGCCATAGTTTCACTAAACCGTGGCTATAGCCTTTGAAATTAAACCCTATAGCCACGGTTTTGTTTAAAAACGTGGCTATAGACTCATTTTCTAGTAGTGAATTTTTCCCTATATATATTATTTTGCTGTATAAAATGATTTAGAATTGAATGGGGACAACAATACCACGGTATAGAGTCTTTGAATTTTTTCTTGATATAAAGGTATTAGTAAACAATGTTTAAGGTATATGAAGTTACTATCAACTTAGAACGGCTTTTATAAATGATATAATTTGGTTTTTTAAAATCTATTATATGTAAAACATTCATTATATTCCCAATTCTATAAAAAATATTATTAATATATATAAAATAACAGTTGTTCGTAATAATGAATGAAAATCCCATATTTTCCAAATATGGTATTGAAATAATGTAATTGTTTATGGTGGGAGAATAATTATTGTTTTTTAATTCTATGATCAATCGACCTAGTAGAATCAGATCATATGTTCTATTATTTAAGGTCGCAACTCATTATCCATTATTAACATAGAGGTATAATTCACACTCTAAAATTTCATTTATTTCTCTAAGTATATTTTTTTCTACACAAATGGTTGGTGCACACCCAGTATCAAATACCCATAAGTTAGAGAAAGAAAAATAAATTTCTATAGAATTCACATTTGGTACTCTGATGTTTCTCCATAAGAAAACATCTCATTTCTGGAAACAAATGTTTAATTTTCTGATAGTTCATACCAATTAATGATCTCAACGTGACTAATATGATCTTTTTTTTGTCCAATTAAAATCCATAACAGTAGGTTTGTGTCATGTAATATATTATTTCATTATGGGGCTTAAATTAAACTTCACCCACTGAAAATGATGACTCTAGACATCATATATATTTAGTTGCCATGGATCCGTATTTCATCGTGACATACAATAGTTTTCATTTATGAAATACATGATTATTTGTTATGGAATCAACAAAATAATTAAATTTGGATACATGGATATTTTAGTGGATAAAACTTATTTAAATCCATCATATGGATTCACTAAACTCTATTACTTAGGTATCATAACACATAAGGAATTAATGAATGTGTAACCTAATGAAGACACAAAGAATAATAAAACTAAAGGATATAAATGTGTAATCATGGTTAGATCGAAAATTCTAAATATAATGACCATGAGTTACATACAAATTTATTTCATAACATGTGATAATCATTGGGTACTCAGGATGAGCTCAAGAATAAAATGTTAAATTATTGAGGTATTGACAAATTCCAATTTGGATGGAATCTAATCCTTATTATATAAAGGGTTTACTTTTATGGTTTCTCCAATTTAATATACATGATATTCATATTAAATTCAAAACTCTAACATCATATGTAATATTTTTATTTTTATTGATTTATTTCATTTTTTCTATTCCTTATTCTAGTAAATTAGTTTTGGAAATCCCCATTCCAACCACCAAATTAATGTTATCACATCACATTAATATATAACACATTGCAGAACACGTATGTTTTTCTTATACACTGAAAAACAAATCCAAGTATATTTATACATATCCAAATACAACATCTACATAAGGTGCATGAAATATTTATGTAAAGGCATATAATTATATGATATTGAAGATATCCATACGATTAATCCTAGAGTGATAGATATCCAACATAATTTACATTCCGGTACAAGGATTAATCCACTAGTAATGTAGGTGGTAAAACCCTAGGAAAATTTATTGAAGAGATAATTCAATTAATGAAAAATGTATCACCAAATTGGTATAAATTATATTAAATTATTATTCTAAATATTTGAAATATAATTAAAACTATGATCATGGTTTATGAAAAATAATTTCTTTTATATCAAACCTAGAATAATGGGAATGGTCTTATCCTAGATTTTATTTATCATATAAATAGGATGATATAATATTAAAGATTCTTAAAAATTTTACAAATCATGAATAAAGGATAAATATTAGAAAATAATAAAAAATGTCCACAAAATGATACATATGTGAATGGTTCATAAATAAATTACCATTATAATCCTTTTATAATATAGATGGAATATAAATATTTTATATTCATTTCTTGAGAAACTTTTTACTTATTTAGTTATATGTAATTTATTTGATATATGATGAGTTATAATGTTTTTTATTTAATTTAAGAATATATAAATTTTATATAATATAAATATAATATAATTTTACATATATAAGAAATTTATAAATTTTATCTTATGATTCATGAATAAAATTTTATTTCTATATCACATGGTTCTTCATTTGTTGTTTCAAAACATTTTATAAAATATTAACCATTAATATATATAGAAAATGTTTAATAAAAATTTATTTATTTAGTAATAATTCATTAATAATAAATTAGATAATTTATAAATTCTTTATAAAATAATACATCTCAAAATAAATTCTATTTTTATTTATAATCATTTTATAAACAATAATTATGTTTATAATATATAAAATAATTTGTTAAAAGATAAGTAATTTTATCCCTTACACGTAATCCCTATTTGGTATCAGTGTGTCATCTAAATACCATTAGTTGGACACTCTTCATATGGGTATCCTCACTTTACATTCACACAAATAGACTACATTAGTGTTGATTGATATGACCCTTACACAACACTAATTGATAAAAGGATTATGAAGACGAAATATATATGCAATGACATTCATATAAGTAATATCATTAACCATTCATATTGTGTATATGTATCCTCAATATATATTACAATGTGTTAAGGTTAAAATCATGGACTTTTATTCAATAGATTAGGTACCTATATGTGTAAGGGTAAATATCGTGTGTCTTTTATGTAAACAAATTCGTAAGGTCACTAACATTAACTTAACCATTTGCGTAATGGTAATAAAAATGGTCAAATTTATTTTTACTTTTCTATGTTTGGGGTATGTCTTTTATGTATCCTCATCACATAAGGGTATAACATATTTATTTTCACACTACTCAAGAACATGTTATTAACCTACTAATGTTTTAGGAAAACAGAAGTTTTTATTTTTATTCAAAAACTATTGATAAAAACATGTTATAATCTAGATCAAAATCCATTTCATGACAAAAAGGTGTTTCTTATCATTATAAAATTATCATTGGAATAAAACAACAACAAAAAACACAATAATATATATCATTAAGAAATAAAAAATAATACTATACGAAATAATGAGTACCTATAAACCACAAATTTAGGTAGATTTCATCTCTCTCTCCTTCAATGGAGTGTTCCTGAGGTAGATCATGAAGAGTGGAGAACTAGATCAAACTACCATTATTAGAATATAAAATATGATTTATGAAAAAATAATTCATGATGATACAAAAAATCTAAATAGCTACTAGTGCCTTCTAAAATTTGATAAATGTAGTTCTATAAGGAAAAAAATTTACATGTAGTTTAATAGTGTCTCACAGACATAGAGCACTCAAATGGAATACACTACATATTATTTAATAGTTAAAGGATGAGGGTTACACATCATATGGAATCTCATTTATTTATTTCAATGGGTAATTTAATAAATGAACTCGTTTGAATAAATAAATTCAATGAAATCAATGAACCATCTTTTGGTTTGAGTGAAAATAAAATATTTTGGGAGAAGATGTACTAGTTGTTGTATTGAATTCAAATCATACAAAATATTAATCTCATATATATTCAATATAGTACGTATATAAAATTTATTATATTTATTTATTTCATAATATTCAGTGTAAAAGCATCTCTTTCTTATAAATTTTAGCGTACATTCACTTTAGACTTTATGTTCTCATATATGACATTGAGTATACACATAAGGCCATGAATTTGAATGTATTGATTTTATTCAGAATTTGACTTGGCATGTTAGAAATTCAAGAAGAATAATCCTTTTCACTTTCTACAACATCCAATCCTAGTATGACATTTAGTCTATTGAAAGACATTATTTCACCCACCTAATACTTATAGATGAATGAGTATGATTTTGAATATTTTCAAGAAATTATAGCCATGTGTGACACTATGTGTAATAATCTTGTTATAGGTCGTAATATTTTATTAGCATAAGCACGATTTATTATCTCCTCAATATAGGCAAATCACATTATATGGGAAGAGAATAATAGTTTTGTATTTCATAAGATATGTGGAACATGTTGTCTTCTCATTGATAGATGGAGAAATAATATAAGATAATAGATGAATAAGAGGTGTATCTACTAATATATTTGATTTTCATAATATGTATGGTATGTAAAAAGATACAATTCATAAAAAATATATTTTATCTACTATTTTTAGAGGGTGTTAGAAAATTTTATAGAATGTTTTTGAATAATTATTTTTAAAAATTAATAGAAAATTATTTCTAATGATGTCAATGTTGTCAATTTATGACTATGACTTCAAAAAATTGGATTTTTTATTTAAAAATGTCGATATATGTATTAAATATATATATGAATGTTAATATGGTGAAAATAGTACCATCTTTCAAATAACAACTCGGTTATATTGTAACCAATACTACTAAATCATAGTGACCTGGAATTGAATTCAAAATATAATAAAATAATTTAAAATAAGAAGACAATTTGAAAAATAGTTTATATAAGACAATTTATTAAAATATTATTTTAAATTTAAAAATCCAATTATATTTATTACTATTTCTGTATTATAATATCATTTTATTAATCTTTTATGATGATATGTATTAATGAAAATAGGTTACTACTATCTATTGAAAAATGATGACTATTTTTTGAGAGGAATAAGTAGAAGTGTATGTGATGTTTTCAAATATATAAGAGATGGAACATTTGATATTATTGGTTTAATAATAATAATAATTAGAAAAAAATCATCATGGTTAAATCACAATGGATATCTCGTGGGTTGAATTTTTTCTTGTTATTAGAAGAAAATAATTTATCATTGTAATATTGCAGGAATAACTCATTAGAGTTTATAAATGTGTATCACATGTGATCATGGATATTTCATGTTAATTATAACATATATATTGATACATGTGGTTTATATTATCATGTTGAAATTTGGATAATTCGTTTGATTTTCCACCTCATTTGGAGAGATAACCCTAGTAAATAAGTTGTTCTTTTTATATATGTATGCCTGAAAGTGATATATAATAACAAAAAAACGTGGAAATGATTATTTAAATAATTAAACATAAAAAGAATTAAAATAATTAATTAACCCCACCCCTACCCCAACACCTAGATATTGACACTTGTTTTGTGGGTATTTTTTAAACTGGTATTAGAGTTCGGTTCCACTAAATTTTTATCCATTTTTATAGTTTAATGGTTTTTATTTTATATCTAGATGATTTTTTTTCATTCAATTTATGGTGTATATAATGGAATCCCAAAAATTATTTAACATTAAATTTATTATAACATTTTATGGGAATAAATACTACATCTATAATAATGAAATGTTTCATTATATAATTTCTTTATGATTGGACATTCTAGAGGATAAAAGTGACGAGTTTACAACTCATATTTATATTACTTATTTGATAGATATAGAATAAATAAATCCTTAAAATTATTTTATTTATAATAATTACATAATATCACTTTTTTTAAAATAATTTATGATTTTTAAATTTGTCATGATATTTAATTGCACATGGGATAAATTTGTTAACATTTATGAAGGGATTTCTATGTTGATGAATGATAAAATCTGCATTTAGAGGTAAATTGTTTCAAACATAATGGGTAAGTAAAATTTTATTTAACATGATTTCATTAAAATTATAAAATAGATAATGATCATAATCTGGGTTTATAGTGAGAAGTTGGAAAATTCAACAGTGGTCAAGATGATACTTCAAATTTATCTAGATATATATGATTATAATGCCATGGATCTTGATGTTTAGGACAATGGAATACTTCCATTTGAGGACTTTCACAATATCTATATTACCAATGAGATGAGGAAGGTATTTTTTTTAAATAATATATCAATAATGATAAATATATTACTTATAAACCCTCAAATAAGGTGAAATATAAGAATAATTTTGATTAAAATTAAGTTATATGTTAAAATCCATTTTTTGATTTGGATGTGAAATTTGATAAAATAATTTCCCTCGTCTCTAATTTTTTCTAAATCTATATAAATTTTAAATTTTATGAAATACTACCCAAAGATAAAAATATAGTAATTCAGTATCGATAAATAAAAAATACGATATATATCCTTTAAATAGAATATATCAAATGCTAGAAAATGAAGGATTTATATAAAAGTAATGAAAAGAAATATGTCAATGTTAAATAATAATAATTTATTTTCAAATTTTGAATTTATTGAATGTTAGGATTAAGATGTGTCGGTTGATACATTTTGGGATATTGTTAAAAAAATCATAATTTATAATGTAAATGACAAAATGTCTCTAAGGATGGATGTACAATTCATGGTTGTGTTAAAGAAAGTGGAATGCAATTCATGATAAAAATCAACTCATTTTCTAACTCTGAAATATCACTATGTTTGGGAAGTAGATAAAAAACATGAAGATGTTAAATCAATATACTATAATTAATTACGCTTTCAAAGAAAATTAAAATTCTAGCTGCTTAATTAGATTTATGATTTAATGATTTTTTGATGATAATAGGAACTAAAAATTCAATATGGAATAAATAGTGAAATATAACGAAAGGGATATTGAATTTGTTTAATAAAATTTGATAAATATTTAAATTGAAATGACAAATTTCATCATAAAAATTAAAAATTTCTATAAGAATTTGTAGAATGTATTAAAAAAATGTTTTATAAGAATTATAAATGAGTGATCAGAAATATTTTTTATATAAAAGATAAAATGAAAAAGGTTTAAAATATCATAAAAATATATTTGATGTTATGGGAATAAAAAAAAACTAAATAAGAAAATTTTTGTTGAAAAAACAATTGAATCCCTAATATTTGGATAATTTTTGAACTCTAAATATAATTCAAAAAGAAAATATTATAAAAAAAATTATGAAAATAAAGCTATATCAAATAATAATATCTTCAGATTCGTAAATAAATTTTTTATCAAAATTTATCTAATTATTTTTATCAAATTAATGATGTAATATAAGTTACATGAAATAGAAAAAAAAATATATTGAGAGGAATGAATGTTTTATATGGATACTATTAGAATTGTGGAGGATCTAATACATTTTCATGAATGTGTAGGTTTACTTATAAACATTAATATTGTCATAGGATGGATAGAATGTATAATTGTAAGGGATGGTATCCCTCTCAAAAGATAAAATTTCAGAAGAGAGATAATATTATTGGGTAGAATTATCAAAGTAGATTTAAATTCAATGATGAATTAGGAAGAATATGTGATCAGCTGGTAACATTGTTAAATATTATCTCACTATCCTACCATTAAAATTGAGTATTAGATTTTACACTCATACGTCTAAAAAAATTATTGATGAAAGGGGGAATTTTTTTATGAATTAAGACTCAGTGTATCAAAAATGGAATCAATATGGATTTTTGATAGTGGATGTACTTTCAACATGACTATGGATTTAAGTATTATAATGGATGTTTAAAATTGAAAATAATTACCAATTTTTTTTGAATTATTGTTCGTACAATATCAATGGTGTTATAATAGTTGTGGTTGGGATTGATAAATTTATATCTAAAGAAATTTAATTTTTTCAGGAAAAAAATGCACAATCTAATTAGTGTGTCTCAATTAAATGATAATGTAAATGAAGATCTATTTCATTTAGAAGGATTTTTCATTGACATAGGGAAATATATATGTTTTTTCTAATGTTTCTAATAGAATATATTTCATATAGTACACATTTTTAATGATGAAATCCCTATTTATTTATGAATAAAAGAATAAAATCATATTTTTGTTGATGTAATGGTCATATAGGCCAATATAATATGTTTAATCATACAAGATAAGAAAATGATTGAGATATTATTATGTATAAATAAATTAAACTAGATGTAATGCACATTTTAAAAAGGTGAATTTATAAATTCACCCAACATGGAGGTATAGATTCAATCACTCATTGATTGGAGCATATCCCCCTATTAAGTTTTCGGTATATGAGGGAAAAATATACTAGTAGAGATAAGTATTATATTTCCTTTATTATTAAATTTATTTAGAATATATTTTTTATACTTATGAAATATAATTCAAGGGAGCTAATAATATCAATGTGTTTCAAAAAGAGTGTATAGAGTAATTTTGTATTCTCCATAAATAATATTTGAATAGATTATGTGGTTGAGTATACAAATAAAATATTCAAATAATAAAATTATTGGAATGGTATACACCATGAATGTAGTTCCCCATACACACTATACCAAAATTGTGTAGCTAAATTAATAAATAAATGTTTATTATAGATGAATTAGACATTTTCATTATACTATGAAACTTATTGATATTTTTGAAATATCCTATTGATTAAATATTTCTTATTAAAAAAATTCATTTCTAAAAAACATTTATGTCCTTATATGAGATATATTAAAAAAATCAATGTTTTAAGTATCTAGTATTTTTTGTGAACCCCTAAGTTATCAAATATAAAGGTGAATGTCTAAAAAAATTTGAACAAAGGGTTGTTGATGCCTTCCTCTAGGGTTATCATAGAAATGGAAATCGTTAAAATGGTAAAATATTTAACATTTGAATAATATTGATTCATAAGAAGTTATGTTGTTGGAACGCTAAATTAATGAAGATAATCTTCTAGAATCTTGCAGAATAAGTGGTAAATAAAAATACATTTTTCAAATAGCGAGGTAACTTTTCTAAACACAGTGATAACGCAGAAGAACATCATGAGGATGATGATGACTCTAAAATGTGAAGATATGAATAACAACCTTGTTCACATAATCCGGGTATTAAAATGTAATTTCAGGTCGAAAACATATTTTTAGAACAAGGAAAATCTGTTCAAATAAGTATATTTTTTAGTATTGAAACACACCCCTCCTGGTTTTCACTAGAAGATCCAAGATATATATGAGAGGCATTGGAGTACTAATCTTGGATGTATTCAATGAAAAATGAATTGGACCATATAGTCAATAATACAACATGGTATTTGGTACCAAATCATGAAAATAATAAAGTTATTTGAACTAAATTACTGTTATAAAAAATAATAAAAGGGGGAAGGTTCTAAAATAATAACATCTTTTATGTAAATGGTATTATCTAATTGAAGGATTTTTTTATTAGAAATTTTTTATTTGTGAAAATAATGGAAACTAGTAAAATGTTTCTTCTAATTTTAGAATAAAAAATACAAGATATTTTAAAGGTATAACATTTATTCCATCCTCAATATCGAATTTGAAGAAGTTTTTTATATATAAAAACATTATTGATTCAATTCTAGTGGATAATAGTATTTTTTTTTTCAGTTAGATAAGGATTTATATGAGTTAAAAAAATATCCAAGATCATTGTATTCCATGTTATATTCCTAGTAGAAGAATTTGAAAAACAATTAAGGGGTAGTGGGTAGAAATATATCCATCTGAAATGACTTAGTGGTATCCCCATTTGATATTTTTATATTGATTAATTATATTCTCAAAGAAATTAGTTTTTGATGTAATTTCTTTATAGATTATTATTTTATTTTTAATGTTCATGTTTGGTGAGATGATAAATTTTGTGAGTTTATAAATCTCATAAGTGGAATATCACATCTTTATTTATAAATACAGGTATGAATAATAGATTATATAGTTGTTGTTAATGGAGGATTCAACGGTAATTTTCACTTGCATTTCGGTTGGTACTATTTTTTCTAAATATATTGAATTAAAGGAAGTGGATCTGAGATAAATTTTCAATGTTATTAGAGTTTTCAATACATGATAGCATAAATTATAGATATATTTAATGTTTTTAAACAAGGGTCTGTGCATAAAAGGGTTTCATAAGGCTCTAATTTAATTATTATAAAATTGATTAATAGTTGCATTAAAGGAAAAAATTATTTTAGATTGAAATATGGATGTAAAGATCTAGTTGATATTTATAGTTATAAAGATAAAATTTGGGAATGAAATGTAAATTATTGAATTTCAACATTCAGTGAATTTTACTACCTAAGAGATTGTATTTTATTATAGAATACTAAAGAATAGTATTTTAAAACATTCATAACTGTTAAATTAGGTTTTGTTTCTATCACTGAAACTATAGTATAAATGATATAAATGAGGAAATTGTTTTATGTTCTCGAAGAAAGGGTGATGTTACCACTAGTTATTAATTGTGATAATAAGAGTGTTATAAATATTTTAGTAATTCATATTCAAAATTCAAAATATAATAAAAATTATATTAAATATATTCTCTTCAACGATCATGCTGAAATGAATGCATGGAAACTAGAATTTTTTCATAAAAATGATAACGTTGTTGATAATTCCACTAAACATTTTAACAGATTTATTTTGAGAGTTTCAGGTTTATGATGTCATTTAAACCACATTCCCCATGTTACAAAGGTAGAGTGATTTAGTCAACACTCTGAATTTATTCATTGGATATTTTTTAAAAAAAAAGATAAAAATATAGTATAAAACATCCATTATGTTTGAATTTTTATTTTTTATCAAAGGGGATAACATAAATATAGGTTGAGCCATCCATTGTTATTTGATTAAACATTTATGGAATATAACTCTTGGGGGGATACTGTATTTAGTGTGAGTTACTTAATGGGGAAACTATGAGGGACATCACATAGGTGTATGGATGTGTTATTTTTTGAAATACTCTAATAGTTCTTCCTAAGAAAGTGTACCAAAATCTATTATTTATAGGAATAAAAAGTAGATTTATTAAAAGTACATAATGTTGTATCATTAATTGATCACAGTTGGTATGAAAAATAAGAGAATGTATTTTTTGTAGTGACAATAGTTTTCCATTTTGATTGTATGTGGATCAAGAGTTTTGAAGGTTTAAATATAACATCTGTATTATGTAGTGAATTTTTCTATAGTTTAATGTTATTTTTTATTACACTATGTTCACCCAAGTAGGCCCAAAATTATCGAATAATGATTCTTTTATATCTGAATTGTGGTCAAAAGTTATTTGAATTTTTTGTTTAAAAAAAAATATGATGTGGTCATTTTTTAGCCGAAGATATGTTTTGGAATGATTATTAGGTTTATATATAGTGAGGGAAGTGAAGAAGAGTTTAATTATATATGATTAATGTGTTATATTTTGTTTTCAGAATAAAAATCAGGATCAAACTAACAAATAATGATATCCACAATGTGAAGTGATTTAAAATCATGAGTTTTAATTTTTCTTGTATAAGATCAGATATGTGGTTAAGAAATTTTGTGATTATTTGATTGGGTATATAATTTTGGTGTTAAGGATAAAATTTTAAAATCCTGTAGATTTCATAATAATTTTGGGAAATTCATAATACATAATGATATTAAATAAAACATTGAAATAGTTCATCATAATTTGAGTTCATTTGTATAATTTTTATTCTAAAGTAGACTTCTTTCATGAGATATTCAGGTAGTTCAAAACTTGTTTCTGTTATTTAATTTCTAGATATCGTATGATTTTGAGTATGTTGTAACACATTATTTAACCCACCTAATACATCTAGGTGAAATTTTAATTCATTGAAACACAATAAAAAAATGTAGTCAAGGGATATGTAAAATTAAAGATTCTTTGGGATTCCATAAAAAGTTTTGAGAATACAAAAAATGAATTATATATATAAGTTAATGAAATTACATAAGTTGGGAAGTGTATTTGATATTCGATTATTGTAATATTTATCAATCATGTAAGAATTGTTCTCTATGTACACTAAGTATGTATCATAAGATGGGTAATTTGTATTATTTTTATCATGTAACAAATATAGAACATATAAGGTGATTATTATGTATAATGATTCACATTATCAAAAAATATTGTATTTCATTTATCATTAAAACATTACAAAATGTTATTTTTGATTAAAATATAGTGAGATGAATTTTTAAAATTTGAATAATATATTTGTTTTTGATGAAAACTAAAGAAGATATCAAATAACAACTCATTCGTACTATAAATAATGCTTATAAACCATAGTGAATGGGAATAGTGTTCAAAATAAATGAACATGACAAATTAGATTTTGAATAAGAACTTGAAATTTTTTTGAATGATGTTTTTCTATCTTAATTTGAATTGGAAATTCTTATTTGAATGAGATTCATTATTGGGGTTATTGGATATTATCATTTCATCATTAGATTATTAATTTAAATTATAAAATATGAAACTTCTCTCAATATAATCATTATGAAGATTTTTCAAGACTGTGATTAAGAATAAGATGTTATAATGTTCAGATATAGAGAATAGAAGAAATATATAAGAGTAAATGTTGAGGAGTAATATTAAGTGGAAACTCTAAAAAAATAATGGACGAAAAGTTTTTTTCACCGATTTATCATTTCAAAATATAATAATCTATCAATATATGTAATGAACCTGGACCTAGAGAGCCAGAGTCGGTGACTTTATACATTAGAATTGATTCAAATGGTCAAATCCCCAAGGATCGATAATATTAGTGGTTTTTTTGAACTCGATACAATCATTAAACCTATCATATATTGGGGATATAAAATGAAAATAATATATCAAAAACCAAATTATACACATACTTTTAAACTCATTCATATATTTATTATTCACAACATAGGGAAATGTTACAAAATAAGGGCCACCTCAATTTCATAGTATGAGATATGTATAATAGAATATACCAAAAATCAATAAATAATAATAAGTATAGAAAAGTGAATTATTGAACACACCTTCGATTTAAATAACTCGAAAATAATGATAAGATATGTCATAATCATTATGGAAAGATAAGTAACTGAGATCACATGCCATTTAATTAACTAACTGAGAATGAAAAGAATCTATATATAATATTATAAAAAAATATTCTGGATATTAATAATAACTTATTTATAAATAATTTATTTTATTAATTATTGGATTTCATGTTTCCAATGAACATGATACCTTTACCACAATGTTTTAACGTCAATATATTTTAAAAATACTAGAAAACACATCTTATTTTCCAAATAAATTTGTCTTATAAGACTACCGATGTATTGATGGACTATTTTTAACTAGGGCCCACAGTTTTATTTCGTGTGACAATCATTCCTTCTATATCTAATAATTTATTTAATTAATATAAAATATTTTGTGTAATTTTGTATATAAATTCACTAAAGGGTAAAAGTTTTTCAATATTTCTCATGCTAATCACATAAATTTTAGAGTAAACACCAATTGTAAAATTTGTACACAATTCAGTAAATAATTTTATCCTTTGAAAAATAATGTCAGTATTGAGAATAAATTTGTTTTCCATTGAAAATTTATATAATGAAACTGATTCTTCGATGAGAATGTTAAAATCACGATAGATTGTGAGGTTTCACAATATCTTTTACAACTTGGCAAATTTCATGTCAAATCCCCATGAATGAAATAATTAAAATTGAAACCTTTAATATAATTAATTATGAATTAATAATCATATTAAATGTCATAGGGGAGGTATATACACCGTATAAGATAAATAATATTCATAACATTATTATGGTCATCAATGAAATGAATATTTTATAAAATCTCATAGCTTAAAATTATTTTTTGATTAACATTATTTAAAATCATATATAATGAATTTAAAAACGTTATTAAATTATACTAGAACGATAATAGTATTTATATTATCATATATGATCCTTTTTATATCATATTATCTATAAAGACCGAGAATTTCCATGTAATTTTTTTTAAAATAATTAAAAAATTTACGAGTCCGCGAAAATTGATGGCCCGTGATTCCGAGGCGCAGAGTGCCCAGAATGAATTTCTGAACACTATTTTAGGAACATTTAGTAATTGAATGAGTGGGTTTTTTAATACTTTTAAACTGATGCTTGGAAATGAAATCAGATGGCACCATTGAACACGCAGCACCGGTATCCACATAGGGAGACTTTCACCTCAATGGTAGTTAGTCAAGGGTGAAAGTTAGTTTATTGGTTTTTTGTGAAGGAATAAAAAAAATAAAATTGTTAAATCATTTTATTTTTATTTGAATCACCCATTTGAATACTATGAGTGTGGGACCACAATAGTTTTATCCTCCATGTGGAAGTTGAGATGTGGGGTCCACCAGACCTAACCTCCCATGTGAGGTTATGGTGGTGGGGACCACCCAAGCGTAACCTCCCATTAGAGGTTATAGTGTGGGGGCCACCCAAGGTCTAAGCCTCTTCAACCCCCTCATTAATATGTAGGAACATTTTATGCTTCCTCTCCATTAATTGTGCCAACCCTAGGTATCCTCCCTTTTTAATTTTTCTAACGCAACCCTTTTATTGTTTTCAATTAATTATTCCAACTTTGAATCTACAAAAAAATAAATAGTTAAACATATTTTATTTGGTAGGCTATTCATTTGTTGGAACAGGAGGATTGGGAGAACTTGGGTGAATTCTCTCCAATGAAGAAATTCACCTCCCAACCAAGAACGTTGCGCTAATGAAGAACACCGACCTCTTTCGACCATCTTCATTAGGACTTCATTCGATGTGGGATGTCTTCATCTATGGAGAATCGATGACTGTACTACCTTCTTACACCATCATCATGAAGTGAATGAGGTATGGGGGTTTATTTGCATGATAATAATTTTCCCATATTTAAACCTTGATTCTTTTGCGGTTTCAGAAGGAAACTATGATAGAAGTGGTAACTTGAAATTCTTTTTTCTTGAGAACCCATATGCTACCACCCTAACGTAGAGGGTATGAGACAAACCAACATGGACAGACCATATCGCAAATCTTGTGGTGTTCTTCGTGAAGGTGGAGGATGGTGAACAACCATGGAGGGGAATGAGATTGGCGGTCGGCACCACCATTGGCCACAAGGAAGGCGAAAACGCAACGACACAGCCCCACAGCCCCCACAACCACCCCACAGCCACCGTGGACACTACCGTTGTCCGCGGCTCTGCACTGACCAAAGACCGAGGCGCCACCCCGCAGCCTCGACGCTGCCCTACGGCCGGACGAGCTGCCCCGTGGCCGGACTACAGCCCGTGGCCAGTCCCCCAGACCGGGGCCGGAATGCCGGCCCACGGATGGTCGGCCTGCCCGTGGTAAGTACGTCGGCCCGCGGTGGGTCTTCTGCCCAGCAGCCGGTCTGCCCACCCATGTCTGGTACTCCGGCCCATGGCCGGACCGTCGCCCCGTGGCTAAACCACCGCCCCACATGGCCGGACCCCCATCCCACCGGCAGGACCACCACCCCACGGCCGGTCCGCCGACCCTCGTGTGGCTGGACTGCCACCCCGTGGCCGGAGTGCCTCCCTGCGGCACGACAGCCACCCCAAGGTCTCACACCATCCTCGGCTGAGCTGCCCCGGGCCACAGCGAGCCACCCCGCGCCCTCGTGGCACCCCTCGGCCGAGCCACCCTCACCGTACTCTCCACGGCCTCATGGCCTGCCAGGCTGGACCCAGTAGGCCAGGAAAAACCTAACAGTTGTGCCACACTATGGTCCGGGCCAGGCCTAGGCCGGGTTGGGCCTGGTCGGTCCAACCGGGTCTTACTGGGCCCGAGCCCACTACGACCCAATTACATTCTTTTGGACACAACTTTGGTACCTGACACCCATTTGAAGAACCATCAATGATCCTGGAAATCTTGGATCGAGATGGTCCCAATGAGTGATACCCCACTGATATTTGGATTAAAATGGGGAATGGCCAGGTTGGATCAAGTACAAATCCAAGCGGGACCCCCAGGAGTAAAAGGCTAATAACCTACACACTGAGAGAACAATTGATGCGCCATCTTTTGCATTGTGACCCCTATGACATGGTGGAACATTGAGATACTTCTTCATGAGACTTTTTGGAAGTTGTACTATCAACCTATATCTTGTGGTACAGATTCGCCCTGAGATGAGCGAGCATAGTGTGGGAACCCAGTGGCTCGCAGAGACTTGACAACTGCTGACCATTTCGACTTGGAGTTACTCGACTAGCCCATTGGGGACCACCTTGGTGGCGTGGTAGACCCACTCTAGGGAGAACCATGGTAATGCGGCAGACCAACGCTACTCGATAGGAGTAGTACCTCAGCAGGCCAGAGGGGGATCACCTTGGTGACGCGGTAGACCCATCCTGGGGAGTGCCTCTGTGTGACTCAGCAGACCCATGATACTCAACGGGAGGAGTACCTCACCAGTCCAAGGTTAGTGGGAAGCACCTCTGTGTGACGAGGCGGGCCCACTGTACTCGATTGAGGAGGAGTTTCCAGTAGCTGAGGTGTTTGATGTTGCGACTAGGGAGGTTACTTGAGACTACACATAGAATAAATCTTGGTGTGAGCTGAGTCTTTACATCTGTGTTTTCCTCATGATTGAGATGGATTACTTGATAACATAGGTATATGTATGGCCATATACTGAAGAAGGATAATATTTTGATTTCACACTTTTGGTTTTATCCTTTTGGATTTTGAGAGACCTAGAGAGTCTCGGGGTCCCTACTGAGTATCATTATACTCACCCCTACACAGGTTATGCCTGCACATTGTTTTGTTGGATGCAGACGACAGACAACCCTAACTGAGGCCAAGAGTTCCAGGACTGGACAGAACCTGGAGTGGACCTTATGAAGAGTCAATACACGGGGGAGACTGACGGACAAGGAGTGTTAAGGAGGCGATCTATACCTACCCTTCAGGTAGGAACCATGAAGGACTACCCAACAACTGAATTTACCTTTACATCAGTTGTATTGTATCATAGTTGTACTTGTACTTTCCAATTGGGCTTTTAATATGACCCCATTTACTTTCAACAACCTTTTGTTCTACATTTTACAGGGGGTTTCATATCTATATGTGTGCTTTCTTATGTGTGTGTTTATAGGTTATAAAGGCAATGCCATCCAAGTTTTAGGGAGTTACACCTTTGGTGCTTGTTTCCATCCCCTAGTCTTTGGAAGGCTGGCTTGGGATAGTAATGGCATGGGCCCCGGGGGATGGTTCGTAACAAATTGGAATCATAGGAGTCGGTTCTACCACAGAACATTTGACTCTAGTCTTTCTTTTAAATGGAAATAGTGTTATGTGTCATGAGTGTGGTTATTAGTTTATGGAATTTAGTGTTGGTGCGGCGGCCAACATTTCCATACAACAGGACCCGGACTTCTGATTTCCAACTCAGTGCATGAAAACAATGATTGCGTGTGTGTTTTCAAATGTTTTCATTATGATCTTTTGAGTCTTCTCACCCGGTATAAAATTTATCTCACGAGGAATAAACAATTAACCATGGTGCGCATTTTACTTTTCTGGATACCTCCATGAAGACAGTCATCTAGGGTTCCGAGAGTAGTACACATTGATAGTCCATCGAGCGACGGGGCCTCGGTGAAGGGCCCTTTTCTAATAGAGGCACAAGAGGAGGCACCATAAGTACCATTACCCATTGGTCCACCGATGCCACTAGCCACATCAGCAGACGGTGCATACCAATTGAGCATGTTGCATGAGTTTCAGCCCCAAAGGCCACCCAGGTTCATTGGAGATACGGACATACAGGCGGCTGAGTATTGGATAGAGGCTATAGTGAGAGTCTTCTGACTTGTAGGGACACAATCCGATCTCATGGTTATCCTTGCCTTCTGCATTCTATAGGCTGTAGTAGGCAGATGGTGGAGCATGATAATTTAGAATCACGATGAGGTGATGCTACACTGGGAAGACTTCAAGAGCCTGTTTCAGGCAGAGTTTGTTCCAAGGAGTCATCGCACAATGTTCATACATGAGCTTATTCATTTCTAGTAGGTAAGTATGATTGTGGATCAGTACTTATTGAGGTTCACTGACCTCTCCTGTTACTCCACCGATATGGTACGTGACCTTATCTTTTGGTCCTAGACATTTGAGCAGGGGCTCTGGCAGGAGATCATGGATTCTATGATCTCTCTCAGCATCCTTACATAGGCAGGTGTGTTAGAGAGTTCCCTATGGGTGGAGAGTCTCCTTAAGAAGTAGTCACTAGAAGAGAGACCCACTACTTGTCGTCACATAATAGAGTCTTCTACAATTGTCAGTAGACACATGTCACAAGGGTCCAAGAGGACCAAACCTACTGGTGTATAACCACGACTCAGGATCGGTTGTGCGGAGCACCCGACTAGGAGAAATACATACCAGGAGTGGGGAGTGTTTCACATGCGGCGGGAAGGGTCACATGGTTCGTGATTGTCCAACCCGCTATGAGGATGATTAGTAAACGGTCGAAGAACCACCCAGGCAGAGATAGAGCTTCAATCGAGGAGTTCCACCGAGAGTAGGCTGATGTGGCAGTGGAGATGGTTGTGCAGCTGGTGCTGGGAAATGATTTTAGATGATACCACCACCACCACGAGGAGGTCCACCCCGACCGCAGGGAGTAGGTGGATAAGGGAAAGCTCAGCTCCTAGTCGTTATGGCTTGCGATCATGGCGCTCCAAAGATGATACAAGGTACGATTATTGTATACTACACCTTATCTACATTACTTATAGAAACAGGTTCAAGTCATTCTTTAATTGCCACTGCCCTCGTTTGGAACTCAGAGATTCTGACAGAGCTGTTGGCTCAGTCCTTACAGCTAGAGATGCCTACGGGAGTAGATTCGATGATTACGCACTGGTCCCAGCAGTTTGAGATTACTATAGGAGGTGAGAGCTATGACTGGGATCTCCTAGTAGCGGCATCCAAGCCTTACGACGTCATCTTTGGTAAGGACTGGTTATCTACAGTCCATGCTCAAATTGACTGTATTAGGGGAAAAGTGCGGTGTGTCCGTACGGATGGGACCAGGTTTACCTTCACCAGCATGAAGGGAGCCTTTGCAATGCTGGATGGACTTACCCAGAGGAGAGTATAGCCAATCACTCATCATCTGGCTAGCCTTATCCTCGGAGCTGTTGATGTGGAGAGTCTGAGCTATCATGTAGTGGTGGACGAGTATGATGATGTATTCCCTGATGATGTTACTGGTCTACCTACTTGAATAGAGGTGGACTTTTACATTTACTTGTACCCTCTAATGACACTAATATCTACACCATCTTATCAGATAGCTCCCGAGGAGCTTTGTGAGCTGTGGGTATAGATAGAGGACTTTCAGGGGAATGCATTCATATGGCCCAGTAGTTTACCTTGGGCAGCCCCAATTCTATTTTCCAAGAAGGCGTATGGCAGCTTGGGGATTTGTGTTGACTACCAGCGCCTCGACCAGGTGACCATGAGGAACATGTACCCACTCCCGCGGATTGATGACATCATTGATTTGCTATGGTGGTTCTCAAAGATAGAGCTCAGATCAGGCTATAACCATCTCAGAGTGCGAGATGAGTTTGTGCAGAAGACGACCTTCATATATCGGTATGACCATTACGAGTTCTTAGTTTTTCCATTTTTTGTAACAAATTCTCCAGATGTGTTCATGGGACTCATGGACATGATCATTCAGCCATACCTTGATTGCATGGTAGTAGTCTTCATATTTGACCTTATGATCTACTCAACTACTGAGGAGGAGTATGCCAATCATTTGTGGGTAGTACTAGACTCATTCTGAGAGAACCATCTTTATGGTAATCTATCAATGTTCTAGTTTTGGATACGAGAGGTTCACATTCTAGGTCATTTCATATCGTAGGTTTGATTTGCAGTGGATTCAGGGAAAATTGAGGCGGTACATATTTGGGAGCCACCCAGGAGTGTGACGTAGGTACGGAGTTTCCTGGGTTTGGCTACATATTACCGGAGGTTTGTGAAAGACTACTCCAGAGTTGCAGCACCACTCTCAGCCATGAAAAAGAAGGGGCAACCCTTTATGTGGTTGAAGAGATGACAATATAGTTTTTAGGAGCTGAGGCAGAGGCTGACTAGTGCCCCCATCGTGAGGCTTCCAGAGGAGGGTGTAGGGTACGTTATTTACCATGACGCATCAGGGACTAGAATCAGATGTGTCCTGATGCAGGAGTGAGAAGTGATCGCATATGGTTCTTGACAGTTGATAAAACATGAGTAGAACTACGCTACCCACAACCTGGAGTTATTAGCAGTGGTCTTCAGCTTGAAGTTGTGCCGACACTATCTGATGGGAAATAATTTTATAGTGTAATCTAATCACAAGAGTCTCAGGTATATATTCTCTCAGAAGGACCTGAACCTGAGACAACGACGTTGGCTTGATTTCCTCTAGGACTATGACTTCGAGATAGTCCATACTCATGTGAATGGGAATGTTTTAGAAAATGCACTCAGTTGGAGGTCTGGTTTACAACTGCTAGGTGAGGCGACTAAGCAGTTTGGGACTTTACAGATATCCTTCATGGAACGTTATGGAGCATATTTCCTTCAGTCTCTTACAATCACTCCCCCACATATTTAGCGAGTCAAGGAGGAGCAGCGTGGGGATGCGGATGTCGAGGCTTGAAGTTCTCAGATATCCACATGGTAAGCACCTGATGGATTTTTTGAATGTGGGGAGCACGTCATCCACTTCAGAGGACGTACCAGGGTACCCATGTCACCTCAAAAGTAACTGTAGAGGGAGTTCCACATCTCCCCTCTAGTGGTACATCCAGGAGTGGTGATGATGTACCAGGATCTCCGAAGACATCCTTGGTGGATGGGAATGATGAAATCAATACCAGCGTTTGTCTCTTAGTGCCTCACATGTCAGCAACTGATGGCGGAGCATCAGGTACCAGCTGGCTTGGTTCAACCTTTAGAGGTCCTAGAGTAGAAGTGGGATAGGATATCCATGGACTTCATGATAGGACTTCCAAGTACATCAAGAGGTCGTGACTCGATCTGGGTGATCGTCGACTGACTCATAATGTTAGTCCACATCCTACCAATCAGAGTGCCTGGTATAGTAGAGAGCATGGGATGCCTCAATGTGTAGGAGATAATATGGCTACATGGATTTCCCTCAATGATTGTCTCCGATCATGATACACGTTTTACATCTTGGCTATGGAAGGGTTTACAATAAGCATTCGGAACATAGCTTCATTTGAGCACCGCCTTCCATCCTCAGACGAATGGTCTGACTGAGTGGACCATTCAGATCCTTGAAGTCATGCTATGTGCTTGTGTCCTCGACTTCAGTCACAGCTAGGAGGAACACTTACCTTTGGTGGTGTATTTATACAACAACGGCTATCATTCCACCATTGGAATGGAACCATTTGAGGAATTGTACGGGCAACCTTACAAATCACCCTTATGCTATACTGAAGCTGGGGTGTCAGCACTAGTGGGACCAGATATTGTATGGGATACTATTGTGAAGGTGCAGATCATCCAAGAGCGGATGATGACTGCACAGAACAGCCAGAAGTCATAATTTGATAGGATATGGAGACCTCTGGGGTTCGGGGATGGCGACCAGGTCTTTTTACGGGTCTCACCTCGATAAGGTTTGTAGAGATTTGGCAGAGGCGGGAACTTATCTATGAGATTTATCGGACAATTTCAGGTCCTCAGCAGAGTTGGCAAGAAGGCGTACCACTTAGCTCTTCCACCTCAGTTGCACAGGGTGCATGATGTCTTCCACATATCTCAGCTACGAAGATACATGCACACCCCTTCTAACATCATTGACCAAGGCGAGTTGGACATCGACGATGGGGAAAATTTAACAGAGGATCTAGTATAGATTGAGGATCGATATGAGTGAGTTTTTCATGGACAGTTGATACCTATGGTGTGCATTTACTGGCAGCACGGGAACCCCCAAGAGAGCACATGGGAGCGAGAGGCTCAGATGCATGCTAAGTACCCACACTTGTTTACCTAGTTTGAGTTTTGGTTTACAGGAATGTAATTCCCTAAGGAGGGGAGAATGTAAATACCTGGAATTTCCTTGTATTTTTTTTAAATAAATAGAAACTTTAGCAGTCTGCAAAAATTGACTGCATGTGATTCCGAGGCCCCAAGTTCATGAAATGAATTTATAAACATTATTTCGGGTACGTTAAGTAAACATATTAGCGTGTTTTTTATAACGTTTAATAAAGTGCTCAGAATTGAAATTAGAGGGCACCGTTGAACTTGCAATGCCTATATTCGCATAGTAAGACATTCATCTCGATGGCAGTAGGTCGATGGTGAAAGTTATTTTTTGGGTTTTTCGTGAAGGAATAAAATAAAAATAAAATTGTGAAAACGTTTTTTTATTTGAGACACCCATGTGAATATTGTGGAGGTAGGACCACCAAATTTTTATCCTCCATGTGGAATTTGGGATGTGGGGACCACCAGACCTTAAAATCCCATGTGAGGTTATATTGGTGGAGACCACCGAAGCCAAACCTCCAATGAGATGTTACTGTGGTGGGGACCACCCGAGGTCTAAACCTCTTCAACTCCCTCATTAATGTGTAGGGGACTCTTGAGCTTTCCTCCACATTAATTGTTCCCACCATTGGTATCCTCCTTTATTTATTTTTCTAACACACCCATTATATTGTTTATAATTAATTAATCCAACTTTGAATCACCGAAAAATTAAATAGTTAAACATATTATAATTGGTTGGATATTCATTTGGTTGTAAAGGAGTGTTGGGATAACATTGGAGAATGCTCTCTAACGATGAACTTCACCTCCCAATGAAGAATGCTCAGCAAATGAAGAATGCTGACCTCCTTCGACATTCTTCCTCGGGTCTTCTTCAGACATGGGATGTCTTCATCTATGACAAATCGATGACCGTACTACCTTCTTCTGCCAATTTCATCAAGTGAACAAGGTAGGGGGAATATTTGGGTGATATTACATTTCCAATATGTAGACCTTGGTTTCTTTTGTGTTTTGGGAATGTAACTTTGCAGGAAGTTGTAAATTGATGTTCTTCTTTCTTGATGAGCCATATGCTACGACCCAAATGCGGAGGGTGTGGGCCAAACCAACCTAGCCTGATCCATCCGCAAATCTTATGGTGTTTATAGCAAAGGTGGAGGATGGAGACCAACCACGAAGGGGAACGAGAACGGCGGCCGACACCACTGTCGGCCGCATCGACGGAGATGACGCAACAACTCTACCCCGTGGCAGCCACCGCCTCCCCGCGACCTCCGCGCCGACCATAACCCACACCGCCTTCCACGTCACCGCACCGCCAAAAGGCGGCGGCGGCGCCCCACGGCCGGACCGCCGCCATCCGTGGCCCTCGCCGCCCCACGGCCGGACCGCCGCCGTCCGCGGCCCCATAAGCCCTCCATAGCTCCGCACCGCCCCGCAATCAGACCGTCAGCACACAACCAGTCTGCCTACCCAGGTCCAGTCCACCTGTACACAGCTAGAAGTCCACCCTACGGCCAGACTGCCGCCCCATGGTAGGTCTGCCACCCCTCTACCGGACTGTCGCCCTGCGGCCGGAGCGCCGCCCACTGTCTCACTCCATTTTCAGCTGAGCCGCCCCGGGCTGATCCGAGCCACCCCGTGCCCTCGCGGCATGCCGGGACGAACTCAATTGGCTGTGAAAAACCAAATGGGCTAGGATGCACTGCGTGCGGGCCTAGGACCAGGCCGGGTCGGTCAGACCATGGTAGACCAGACCCAGACCCACTATGACCCAATTACATTCTTTTTTCCATAACTTTGGCACCAGACGTTCGTTTGACGAACCCTTAACGGTGCTGGAAATCATGGAGTGATACTGTCACTTTTAGTGATACCCCCTCCCCCCCTGAGATTTGGATTTAGATGGGGAACAGTCAGGTTGGATCAAGCACGAATCAAACTGGGCCCCCGGGACTAAAAGGCTAATAACTAACCGACCGAGCATCCGATTGACGCACCGTCTACTGCCTTGAGACCCCTATGATGTGTTTTAACTTTGAGATACCTCTTCGTGGGACTTTTTAGAAGTTGGAGTATAAACCTGTTGCTTGTGTAGCGGATCCTCCCAGTGGTAGGCGATTATAGTGCGGGAACCCAGTGGCTCGCTGAGACTTGACGACCACTGACTGCTTTGACTTGGAGTGACTCAACTGGCCAAGTGTGGAGCGCCTCGGTGACACGGAAGACCCACGATACTCGATTGGAGAAGTACCTCAGTAGGCCACGAGGGGGAGCGCCTATGTGACGCTGCAGACCCATGGTGGAGATCACCTCTGTGTGACATGGAAGACCCATGGTTCTCTACAGGAGGTGTACCTCAGTTGTACAAGGTTAGTGGGAAGCACCCCTATGTGATGTGGTGGGCCCAATGTACTCAATAGAGGAGGAGTTATCCTATAGCCAATGTGTTCTATGTTGCTACTGGGGATGTTACTTGATACTACCCTGAGAATAATTCTTATAGTAGATGAGTCTATTTTTCTGTGATTTCCTCATTATTGAGATAGTTTACTTGATAACTTATGTATATGTATGGACATATACCTATGTAGGGTTATCTGTTGATTCCATACTTTCTGTTTTATCCTTGTTGGATTTTTTGAGACCTAGAGGGTCTCAGGGTCACTACTGAGTATCGTTATAATCACCCCTGCATGGGCTATGCCCGCACCATGTTTTGTTGGATGTTGATGACAGATAGCGCTTACTGAGGATGAGAGTACTAGGACTAGATAGTACATGGAGGTGGACCTTATGAAGAGTTGGTTCACATAGGAGACGAATGGGCAAGGAGTGATGAGGAGGTGATCTGTAACTTCACATCAGGTAGCAACCTCGGTGGATAACCCAACAACTGAATTTCCCTTTACTTCAGTTGTATGTTACCAGAGATGTACTTGTACTTTCCATCTGAGCTTTTATTCTGGCCCCTTTTACATTCATCAATCTTTTGTTATACAGTTTACATGGTGTTTCGTATCAAGATGTGTGCTTGATTGTGTGTGTGTTTATAGGTTATAAAGCCAATGCCTTCCTAGTTTTAGGGAGTTACGCCTTTGTTACTGATCACCAACCCCTTGCCAATTGATGTAGGGAATGGGGTAGTCACGGCACAGGCCCTGGGGGACAGGTTGTGACATTATCACCCATTGATTAATAATTCATTATTAATATCATTTATTGGGTGTTATTTGCATTGTTTTCCCATTAATTTTTCATCAAGAATGTTCTTCTTATTTTTCATATTATATAGTTTTAAAATCTATATAATAATATTAAATATTACATAATTATCATAATTATACATCAATTATACTTTTATGTCTAATAATGAATGATGGTTCTTAGAATTGGGGTATGTAACGATCATGGAGATTGGAGCTCTTTTGTACACATGGGTAACGTTTCAATTTATTAATGATCATTATAAAAAGGAGGAAATTAATATTATATCACTATATAATGATACTAATTTCATAAATTTATTATTTTTTCAGTAAATATACTTAATTATATCATCCACGATGTGTGGGGATTAATAGAGAGTCATATCTTTTCATGAAGGCGTTAGTACACATATACACGAATGTCGATACGATATTTTATTTAGTGAAGTGAAATGAAATGAAAGAATATATATATATAAATATATTATCAGAGTAAAATGATAAATATGTCATTAATTTATGAATAAATTCATTTATATCACATATATCCATTAATATTATCATTATCACCTTGCATTATAATCACTATTGAAGGATGAATCACATTTCATCATGATGTGGTAGTCCACCAAACACATGATCGACATTGATGTATCCCCTATGTAAAAGAAATTAAAATATTATATATGATGTAATGGATCATTATATATAATTATGTAATAAATATCATTTATATAATATATATATATATATATATATTCATAACCAACTGTTGGAGGATGTAATGGAAAATAGAACGACATCACTACACGTTACAGTATTACATCGAACACACGAATAATGATTTCATAACATATTTGATAGAAGGGGAGATAGTTGTTTTTGATTCCACTTAAATAAAAAATATAATTATATTTAATATAATTATATTATTATATAATAATTATGTAAATATAACTGAATGGTGTGGATGAATAAATAAAATTAAAATCCACAAAAGATTTACATTAACTCTTATTCAGGGATCCTCTACAATATTGCACCAAAAGGATTCAAATGTTGTATATATGAATATAATAAGTCTTCTAGGAAGAGTTAATATAATTTTGGACGTGATTTGGGTAGTTATTGTCATATCCAAATAGGTTATATTGTTTGATTAATAGAGGATATGAGGATGTCTTTTATAAGTGAGGTGAGTGGAACAATGGTAATTTTATAAACAATTCAATAATAACCGTGATTATATCATGTAAAAAGCATCCAAAATGGGGAATTATAATACCTATAAGATTTAGGTTCTAAATATTTCCATTAAATGGGTTTCTAAATGTTAATATGTAATTTTTAACCCTTATCTTCAGAGTTTAAAACCCAGAATATCCATTTGTGCCACAACTGTAGTAATCAGTAATTATTAATTTCACTATATATTTTGAAAAACAATTAAGTCAAAATTATTAGATAATATAAAGTAATATTACTCCAAATATTAAATAAAATATTCCAAATTCAACTAACAAGATTGTAAATTTTTATTTTAAATTAATCCCCTTGTTACGATGAAAAATAGGATTATAATAGATAAAATATAAAAAAGTTTAGAATGTTCTATATAAAAAATCAATATGGATATTTTTAAAGTGACCAAAATTGGGTTATTTTATATAAAATTTAAATAATTTTACATCATTAACATTTCAAAATATAATTTCATTATAAATTATATTAATGAGAAGTTCATTTTAAATTAAAATTTATAGTTTTCACTATTCATAAAATATAGAACTTGTCAAAAGAGTCATGAAATTTCACCCAAGGATAATTATTATATTTTGATTTAAAAATTATTTTTTTATGTTTTTTTAATCTTATAAAAATTTATAAATTAATTTAAAATTTAGTGTGCAATGTGTGAATAAATGTTTTTTAAACAAAGTGTTGTTTACATCGCATGTTAATGATGGAATTAAATTAATTCTAAATGTAATATATTGGAATGTCTATCTGTGATAAATTATTCCCTCCTAAAAATGTTTTATCCATTAAATTTCATATATGTTGCCTTATAAAAATTTAATGGTATTTCATCTTTATAATATCATATTGTTCCCATATTGCTTCCTTCATTTTGAGATTTCTCAAGAGTACCTTTACCAGATAAGTCATCTGATTCCTCAATAAAATCTATATAGTATCAAGAATATTGAGAGGTAGTTAATTTAATGACATATAAAATTCTATTTCTATTTCATAATAGAGGATAAAATTAATTGGTTCAGGAATTTTCTAACTTAATAAAGACATATGGGAGACAACATGTACTTTTAGAGACTTGGTGTAATTTAAATACCATAAAAAACAACCCTAATTATTTCATGGATTTTAATATTTTAGAAATGTAGTATCATTTTTCCTTTCAGAATGAACCTTATAACACCATTTTATAGATATACCTTCAAGAAAACAAGATCTCCCACTCGGAATTGAAAATAATTCCTCTAATTATCAACAAAACACTTTTACATACAATAAGATGTTTTAATGTGTGCTCGAATAGACATCCCCTATGTTTTTGTCTCGTAATCAGGTTCTAGTCCTATGAGTTTTGTTCAACCAATATCATCTCTACATGTTTGATTACAAACATAAATTTCATATAATTCTTTATATTGCACAATTTTAATAATTTAATGGAAAATATTTTTATTGGAAAACTCCACTGATGCTAGATACTAATCCCACATATCATAAATGTATAGGGACAATGACCTCAACATGTGATTCATTAATGGAATAGACAATTTGGATTTTATATTAATTTGAGGATGGTAGGAATTTATCAAATTTAGATCAGTATAAGATCTTTATAAATATTTTTCTAGAATTTTGATGTAATATAGGTATATCAATTAGACATAATTTAATGGGGCACACCCTGAGGTCCTAAAAATTCATTAACATAGATACTTGTGGACAATAAATAGGTAAATATTTCCATATAGTGTGGAAATATGCCTATTTTCATAGGAGATCCATGATAACTAATTTTTTATCATTCGTTATAGGGGTCTTTGGAAGTCCTGTATGAAAATCCATTGAAATTGAGTCCCATTTCCATATAAGAATATGATGTGGTTTCATAAATCATCTAGGATGGTACATCATAGGTTTAAATTTTTAACGAACCAATAATTTGTACACCAAACCAACAATTTATTGATTAATGATGTCCCAAAAAAATATTCTCTCAAATTCATATACATATTTGTGCGATTAGGGTGTATAGAAAATTTTTGCTATGGGTTCATCCTTAAATTTCTATTTTTAAAAGGTATAGAATGAAGACATAAACTCATTTAAAATTTCCTAACACCATCTTATAAAATTAACCACACTATTTTCCCATCATTCAATGTATTAATTATATTTTCAATGTTCTCATCATCAGATTGGGAATTTTTTACCTTCTCTTATAAAGACAGTTTTGAAATCATTTGAAAAAGGCATTTTTTCTCTCATTGCATAGTAATTTTCATATCCATATTTACTAGATCCATGAGAATTGGATTCCTATATATCCTAATTGCAACAAAAAAATCCATGGTTTTTCATAATTAATTCATCTAAAAACTTATTTTCATTTATAGGGTGGTAGTGTGTTGAGAAATCATAATCCTTGAGTAACTCGATCCATTTAATTTCTGTCATATTGATATCTATAAATGAAAATATATACACTTGGATTTTATGATCCTTTTTTATCTCATATCTTTCACCATAGAGATATTGTATCCATATCTTAAAAGTAAATATTACTACTTTTAACTCATGATCATGGTTTGGATAGTTCCATTCATGTGTCAACATTTTTATGATTCTTATGATATTAATTTATCATATTTCATTAGGATACACCAACATATTTTCTTCTATGCATCATTATTTATCCCAAACCCATAATTTCTAGATTGTTTCATAAAAAATAGATCATTGCAAAATACCTTATTTACTTTGAGACAACATTAATAACATTCGATTTTCTGACCAAACATAACCCATTTGTGTTTTTATTACATAAACACATATCCAATTGTGCCAAATTATGAAATAATTACCAATAGTAACATGAAAACCCATAGAAACTACATACCTTAGTTCTGTTCATTTTTTTACGATATTCTCTAATATCCTTCATCATCATTGTATCATCTTCTATTTCATACATTAGGACAATATGGCCATGAAAATAATCATGTAATATTAAGAAAAAACAATTATTAAGTTTAAAATGTAACACTTTCCTTCGAAAAGTCTCATGAATGATCCACAATTGATTATTATGGTTCTTATAGCGTTTAGAATATACTAAAATATTATCAATTAATACCAAAACAATGTTTTCAAGACATTCCATGAAAATAATGTTAATTAGATCGAAAAATAGATTGTTAATTAGTCAATACAAATGGAATTTATGTAAACTATTAAAATCCATGCCAAATTTGAAATTCTATTTTTAGAATGTCTTCATTCTTTATTCTAAATTGATGTTATGAGAATGATGTTCAATATTTGAGAAATATTTTTCTCTATAAATTATATTTAATATATCATAAATGTGATGCCTAATATAAATCTCATTTATTGTAATGGAGTTTATTCCCTGATAATAAATACATATCCTTATGGATCCATATTTCTTATGAATTAATAGAACATGTTCCCCCCAAGGTGAAACAATAGAGAGAATAAATACCTTATCAGTGAACTCCTACTATTTTTTAAACTACAAAAATTCAATTGTTTCAATTCTATAGTGAGTATTTTATATTATTTATTCATTAGGGATTAAATCAATGTAAAACACAACATCATGATATATGATATTTCCAGGTAATTAATCAAGAAATAAATCAATGAATTCTTATATAATTGATACATCATCAATTTGAATATTATAATATACATCCGTAGAATTTTTTTTTCTTCTTACCCTAATAATTTCATTCATTATAGCTATTTTGGGAGGATCTGGATAGGATTCAAAAGATTAATTCATATCTATGAAGATAATTAACTCTACATCTTCTTAAGAAGTTGTAATTTCCTTCATATTTCAATAAATTGTTGCATCATATTTAGAATGATGGTCCATACAATGGATTATATCAACATCATCAATAGTTATGATAATATATTTAACAAATAGAGAACATTTAGGTTTCATAACAGGGTCTTCCCAAAAAATCATTGTTTTACTAACACTTACTCTAGAGGTTTTGGCTAAAACCCCCTTCTTTACATAAGAAGGGGAATGACTAATTTTCTTGAAAAACATGTTAGAGATAAAAGAGTTTTAGGATGTAAAAAAATTAAATCTTTATCCAAATTAATTTTATGATTAACATACCTACCAAAACATCATTGGTTACTTCCAGTTCATTTATTTGGATCAAAAAACCATAGCATTCACCTTTTGGCATCTTATTTGGAAGGTTCCCTTGATGTTGGGGGAATTCATTTTCGTTGTTCCCCATCTACCGATAGTTCAAACACTAAATATTAGTGTTTTACTTCATTCCCATTCGTTCATTAACCCAATTACCCTTTTCTCCACACATAAAAGAAACTCTAAATACCTCTATGAATTTCCCAAAGTATTTTTTTCCATAGTTCTTACATGGTGAAATTTATTCCATCTTATATTAACCCATGATTCTTCTAAGTACAATTTTGTTTATTATTTTTATGAGTTTATAGTATATTGGTTATTTTTTGGAAGGTTTTGGACCTCTTTAAATGTTTTTGAATCTTTTCTATAGGTTAACTAGTGGTGCACGGTATGCAGAAATTGTGAAAAACCTATAGGAAACGGTGCACATTGAGACAAGGGATAAAGGGGATGCACACATGCTATGATAGATTTTTCCAAACTATGAGGAAGCCAAGGAAAACCCATCCACTTTTATAAATGGATATGGAGATTATGGGGTTGTTTCCTTTTCAGAGTTTTTCCTAACTATTAGAAATCAATCCTTGCATGTTCAAGATCTCGAGAGTGGAATACATCTTTAGTTTAGAACAAGAAAATTTCACAATCACAATGTATACCACTAAATGTGTGAATTTAGTATTCTTTTTAACTCAGATTTTGGAATCTACATACTTGAATGAATACATTTTTTAATCTACATTATGGTAGGATATTCCCATGAATATTGATGTAGTTTGTATTTATGATTAAAGAGAGACGGTTAATATAGTGATTGTGGTTGAACGAGACATGTCAAGAGATATGGTAGGAGGAATTATGATTATACCCATGGGAACCGATGGGAACACTAATGAGAGGAGAATGCAGAAGAGGGACACACACTTCTAGGATGTGAGAAAGAATCATAATCAGCTAGTTGGAATAATGAATCTTCCACTCAGACCAATGAAAAATGTGGGACGTTTTAAATGTGGTTCCTTCGAACAAATGAAGAGAGATTATACAACACCACAAATATAATTCCATAATTACATCAATATGGATCATATTAAACATTATTTTTTTAGAAATATTAGTTGAGGTGCTCAAGTAACATCTCAAGTGTCGTAGGCAACACATGCTTCAATGGGAAGGTAGAAGAAAAATAATTCTCGACAGTAGAGAAGAGCTTGCGAAGTTGATTCAAGGAATAACATGAATCGTCTACAAGGTAAATCGCAACAAGGAAACACAGATAAAAGTGAGATGATGTAGAAATTATATGGTTTTGAGAAGTTCACTGTGGATTATTAGTCAAGAAAATCCACAATTGGAGGTATGATTCATTGGAATTCGACCACTATGAAAGTTTAATTTGATACCGGTGCAACTGATTCTTTCATTTATTATTTTTCCTATTGATTTTATATATTTAAAATATGAAATGATATCATTTATGTTAAAAAATTAATATACTCACAAGGAATGATAATTTTGATCCTTTTTTTTAAAACATGTTCTATAAGTGTTGATGGAGTTGAGCTGAAATGAGATTTATTTGTATCAGAGGTGGATATTTATGAGGCAATCTTGGGTATCGATTGGTTGAAAATGTTCAAGTATCACATTGTAACACCCCAATTTTTTACTATGAAATTTAATATTTAATTCATGAAACATTGAGTCTATACAAAAAACTACTTTATTATAACCTATCTTATAAATATAATTTTTCCGTCACTATGATTTGACTTTCAAAAAACTGATATACATGGTTGCGTTCAGTAAAATATTTATAGTATAATAAGTCAAACATAAATTTTTAGGTGAATATTTACATACCCTTATTAATTGTAATGTGAATAGTATTTTAAACTTTATGAATAGTAAAACATATTATTAATTTTATATCTTAAGGTTTTAAGGTAATGAGATGTTGTTTACTTTTTAATGGTGATATTAAACGAATTATAATATTAAAATTGTTATTTATTGAATTAATTATGATTTTATTAAAAAATTTAATAAAAAATATTTAGAATTTTTTTTTAATATGGATTTCATTGATGAATTATACTTGTTGAAAAATTGTTTCAGGGAATTTTTTTTTTATTTGTCTGAAATACTGAAATTTTTTTATGAATAGTAAAAGACGGTAATTTACCATATATAGATATTTTCAGTTAAATTGAATATTACTAGAATCCTAGATTATGTAAGCACACATGGATCGAACTCACATGAACTTATTACTATTATGGGTCACATGAATCAACACAATTGGTGGTCTTTAGGTAAGTAATAAAATAATGAATATGATGTTCAAAAATCACCCCTCTCCTCCACTTAAAACAACCCCCACTCCATCATATCATCACTCCTCTCAAGAAATTTTCCATTCCTAAATTACACTCAATTATAATCACAAGATCATCACCAACATCCATAAGCCATTGGTCTCATTAAAATACAAAAACCTCTCCCCTAATGTGGCCCTCAAGGAAGATTACTTTAAGACGAAAAATCCTGTTTTCATATCTTTTACTTCATGTTCTTTCTTTTTTTTCTTCCCTCACCTCATTTCATACCAATGTTATGAAGACTCTAGAACATTACATGTACTTGATTGTTGTTATGATAATGTATTAATTAATTATAATCCCTCTTTTTTCATTATTATATATTAGAAATTAAATCACTATCTGAGATGTGTTAATTTATCATATTCAATGACGATGGGTTTTGAATTACTATTGATATATTTAATTCATGTCATTAAAATATTTTTATGGTTGAATAAAATAGTAATATATGTATTATAACTTATGTAAGATTATGTAATCATTTTGTACACATGAAATTAATTTATAAATCAAAAGGTGTTTGTTGTGATAAAAATGGAAATTGACCCATAAAATAATCATTAATCATTTATATAATGATTCATCTTCACTCACAAAAACCAAATTTTTTTTATAACCACGTAATATTATGGTTTTCACTAATATCATAAAAATACATTTATGTAATATCATTCACAGTCTACATGTTTATTCTCACAAGAATATAAGTAATCTAACCATGAAAACCAAAGAAAAAAACACTCTCAAACAATGAAATTGAATTTCCAAACCCATCAAAAGGATAATAATGAATCTAATAAGGTTATATTAAATAAAATAAATGTAGATTATGTTCTGGAATAATTAATTTATGAAACTAAATTTATAACTATGGTACTTATGATCAATTGAGTAATGCCATTGGATATAAGGTTAGGGGTTTCTACAGAAACCTCTATTTTCATTCGAATTACATTTATTGTATACTTACTGCAATGAAATTATTTTTTATAATTATTTAGAACTAATAAATTCAGTTTTTGTTTTCTATATATGTTTAGCAACTATAGTACTGCTTTATTTTATGGGTACTTAGACCGGTTAAAAGGATCCGTTAATGTCCATTCTGATAAACAATCATAATTCTAGGGAATTTTTTAAATTCTGAATTATTTTCTAGGGCACCATATAATATTTTTAAATTTTTTTTGTAAAATAAATAATTTTATTATGAAGATACAATATTACTTAACTTCTAGTTTGATGATAATATTTTTCAAAAATAATTATTATTTTCAAAGTAAAAGAGTAATTATCTCAAGAAATACTCGATGATTTTAAAAGAGTATTTTCATCTTTTCCAAGCTTCTTATTGATTCCTATTTATTATTGGGAATAATTTTTTGATATTTCATATACCATATTATATTTAATGGTTTGTGATCAATTTTTCTATGTATGTACTATTTGGAAACAATTGTTCTTAATACTCTGAATTGATAGTGATTGTGTTTCAAATTTGGGAAATTTAGTTACAGATCATGTTTATATGTTGTTAATGATTATACCCATTCATATGTGAAATGAATTGGACTTAGTAAATGATATGTGGAGCCCTCTGTATCCCCTATATTCATCGTTAGGTCTCATGAGATAAGTAGATAAGGATTTTGATGAGGACATTCTCATTTTTAGATATTGTTCTGGATGAGGCCTTATTCATTTTTAGATGTCTTGGATGAGGCCTCGACGATATATTTAAAGAATGTTTGGAATATTAATTTCCCTATTTCTGAAGCTATAAATTCATAGTTAATGTGTTTATTATAGTATTACAATAGCTATGATTATTTTTTGTTATGGAAATGTTTACTCATCTCAAATTCCATCTATAAGCTATTCAAGCTTATTATTTTTAAAGGTATGTGTTTTCAATTTTTTACCATGCCTAATGTTTATTTTTAAGATATATTCTATTGTATATTGTACCCATAATGACCATATGAGATGACCCATTCTTATGTGTCATTTTTTCTAGGAAATTAAGAGGTATATTATTATTAACATGCATGGATAATCTTAGAGTGGTGGATGTTCCCAATGGAACATGTATGTTGTTTTTCATTTAATGTATTAATGTTGAATTTATATAGGTATCTCGATTTCCAAATATATTAAACTCTTTGTTCATTCATGATATGAAATTCATGAAATCATGCCAATCTAATATAATAAGGCACTGGCATTGGGAAACTGGGGTTGGATCATTACTATAGGTATTAGAGAATCTTTTGTCGAGAACATGTGAACTATATTTTGAAAATGTTGATTAGAGAAAAAAAATTAAGATAGTCTTTGATAATTATTATAAAATAATATCCTATATTTTTTACGTAATATATTATGTGAAAATTTCAAGAAAATAAATCACTGTCTAGATTCTACATGTGGATATGGTTCTAGCACAGTTATACCTAGGAGTGAAAACTCTAAGAAGGTGTTTTGGAATTCATCTAATGTATCATAGTACCTGAAAACGTGACATACTTCACATCTACTTTGACACTCCAATGGAATATTTTTAGGATAATTTATATTTTTTATTGGCCATTATGAAGGATTTATATGTAAATGTTTTCTCAATGAAACCATTTTGATGATTATGGCATTAGCCATTCATATGATTTCAATTTATGTTACATATTCATTCTAAATTGAGATATTAAATTTTGATTCATATACTAATGAAATATATTATATTATTTTTAAATATATCCTAGTGGAATCAATGGAAAACACAAGAACAAATGTATACCATGTAGGTATTTCCCTAATAAGAAACATAATGTTGTTGTCTCTGGAGCTATAACTGGAGTAGAGAAACATATTGCTATTTAGGGATAACATACGCAGGTTATGGACAAAAACTTTACCCATATGGAGAATCCAAATCAACAACGTGGAGGATCTATCTTAGATTACAATATTAGAAAATAGCCTCCATCGTTTAATCAGTCTTCTAACTCATTTTTTAGGAATAATGGATTAGTTCTTTACAGAAGTTATTTCTCACCATGGGTAGTTACGAAAGGGAGAAGATTATATGGAATTTTATTGTCTGTCAAGAAATTCTGATCAATGGTGGTCACTAATTCAAAACACAATGGATAAGGTTGCAGTATTAAAAATGGAAATCATTACATTAAAGATATTTTATAAGAGAAATACTTTAGTTGTGAACAATGAGCATATATGGAAAGCTAGTTTCTGAATTTGAGACAAAAGGGGGATGATAATGTTTCAAAGTATTCATCTATATTCAAAAAGATTTCAATGGATTATATGGACTATATACATAATACAAGGAGAAATATTGACCAGTTATTTATGTCCTAAATCTATTCATCTAATAGGAACTGGTCTTCCAAACATGTACATTATATGAAGACATGGTCTCATGTGGCAAAAAGATGGAAAAGCTGTCATATAAGTTGTATGAATTTAATATAATGCAAGAGAAGATGGGGGTAGCTGAAAACATTGGAAAAGGAAACAACTAAATAGGGAATAATGGTAGAGTTGACTTTCCACCCTATGATAATTTTGGAAGGAAACACTTTGGTTCCTACGTAAATGAAAAAGGGATGTGCTACAAGTATTGACTGAAAGTCCATCATTCTAGTGATCACAATGGGAATAAAGAATAAATTAATATCCAATGCTAAAATTTTGACACTATGCTAATTATTTTCTGAAGCATCAGGGAAAGATTTAATAGAAAAGTCCAAGGGAGCATGGACATGCTTATAAAATTATTAGAACTGATATTAAAGTTCATAATTAGGTGGTGGTAGTTACTTTAATCATTTCCTCAAACTTAGCCAACATTTAGTTGATTTTGGATCATCACATACTTCTATATATTCCCATAATTCCAATAAAATTAGGTATTTCCAATTTGATTTAATAATGGAGTTTTAAGTCCAAAAACACAAGGGAAGTGTCATTGCAAACGAGATGTGTCAAGAAGCCACCATTATGTCATATACACATGATTTTTTTGATTATCAAACCCATAAATGAATTTTTTATAATCCTTGGTATGGATTGACATCTAAAACATGATGTGAAAAAGTATTACAATAAAAATGAGGATACAATTTTTGAGAATGATGTAGAATCCCTTATCTATAGAGTAGAAGCATCACCATCTAATTATCATCTAGATCCACCCCTAGTAGCTCAATGGAATGAAATTTTTGGGGATGATAAGAACTAAATATCTATGGCTGGGGAATAAAATATTCAAATTGATGATGTACCTATTTTTCAAAAATATATTGATGTTTTTCTAGAGGATTTACCTGGATTTTATCTAGTGTAAGAAGTTGACTTATTTATTGATTTAATTAATTTTTGAAGACCTATATCAAAACGGTACTTATATAATGGACTCCATAGAATTTGTAGAACTGAAAAAACAGTAATAATAATTGAGGGATAAATGATTTATTCCCCTATTGTTTCTCTATGGGGATTACATATTATTTTCATTAAGAAGAATGATGGACCTGTGAGTTTGTGCATTGACTATAGGGAGATCAATGCTATTAAAATAATGAATAAGTATCCCCTAACTAGCATTGATGACTTATTTGATCAACTTTATGAAGACTAATATATATTGAAGATTTAGCTTTGTTCTGTATATCATCAGTAGAGATTGAGGAAGGAAGATACTCCAATGAATGTCTTTTGAACATGGTATGGTAACTAAGAGATTAAAGTAATTCCTTTTGGGCTAACTAATGCACCCTCGGTTTTCATGGATCTAATGAATATAGTTTTCAATTAATATTTTGATGAATTTTTTGTGGTATTTATTGATAATATCTTTGTAAAATTTGAATTATTTGAAGATAATAAAAATCACTTGAGAGCTATTCTAAAGACTCTTTGGGGAAATGAATTATATGGGATGTTTAGTAAGTGTAAATTTTAGATTTAATCAGTTTTCATTATCAACCACATTATCTATAAGGATGTAATATATGTTGATACTGAAATTACAAAAGTTGTGCAAGAATGGCCGACTCCAACGAACATAACTGAGGTCCATAATTGTTTCGGATTAGTAGATTATTATCAAGGTTTCATTCAAAACAACATCCGTTTAGCCATCCCAACGACCAATCTTACACATAATTGGGTTATGTTTATAAAACAATGCGAGGAATGTTTCGATGAATAAATGAGGATATTAGTTAATTCTTTGATCTTAACTCTATCATTAGGGAATATATGATTTCTGATCTATATAGATGCATCAATGAAAGGACACAGTTGTGTCCTTATGAATAATGATAGATCTATTTATTATTAATCTAGGTAGTTAATAATTCTTGAACAAAACTATCCTACTCATGATCTTGTGTTAGCAATTGAGATATTTTCTCAAAAGATATCATTCAATTATCTCTTTGGAGAATTAAGGGAGATATATACGGATCAGAAGACCTTCCAATAAATATTCTCAAAGAAAGAAATCATCACGGGGAAAATGTGATGTATTGAAATACTTATGTATTATGATTTTTCAATACACTACCACCCAGTAAAAGAAAATAATATAGGTGATGCATTGAGTAGGAAGGATCATGGAGTCCTAGATAAAATGAGGATTTAAATGGATCATGTTTTTATGGATCTCTTAAATATGGATATGGGAATTATCAAAGAAGGTGAAACATAAATATAATATTATTTGGTTTCCCAACTACAATTTTTGGAAAGGATTAAAAAATCATAAATGTGATGGTGAGAATATTCAAATGAAAATTACAGGATTGAATGATGGGACTTCGACTGACAACATGTGTGATGAAGGAATTTAAAAATTTGGGAAGAGGACATGTGTTCCCTCAATCCCAGATATTAAAAGGGGGTCATTGGATTATTATAATAGATCAAATTTCTATATAAAAAATGGTAGTACAATGATTTATTGGTATTTTGAGGAACATTTCTGGTTGGACAACATGATGTGAGATATTGCTGACTATCTATCAAGATGTTCAGTCTGTCTACAAGTAAAGGCCGAATGACAACATCCTAGAGGATTCATTCAAACTATACCTATTCATACATGGAAATGGTATTACATAACCATGTATTTTTTCACATGATTTTAGAAAAATCAAAGAAAGAATTATGAAATAAGGGTAATTATGGATCAAATTACTAAATTTTCACATTTCCTCTACAAAAATGAGGAATTTACTCTAGAGAAAATTGTACAACTCTATATCTAGAAAGATTAAAGGATAAATGGAGAGCCTATTTTAATAGTGTCTGATCCTGAAATTCGATTTGCATCATAATTCTGAAAATGTCATTAGAATTTCATCGATGTTGATCTTCGATTGAGTACTGCTTATCGCCATCAAATTGATGTCCAATCAGACAGGACAATCCAAACATTAGAAGAAATTTTGAGATCATTCCCACATTATTTTCAAGGTATGTGGGATTATTAATTACCATTTGTGTAGTTGTACTACAATAATAGCTTCCATTTAAGAATTCAAAGGGAACAATATGAAGCCTTTTTCTGAAAGATATGTCATACAACAACTTGTTTAGAAAGATTCAGTAAATGGAAGATTCTTGGTCCAGTGCTTCTAGGTGAAGAAACTACAAAGGTAAAGATAATTGAAATCCATATCATAGAATATCAAAGATGGAAAATGATCTATACTGATAATCAGTGGAATAATTTGGAATTTCAACTGGGAGATCATGTTTTTATGATGTTATATCAATAGAAGGGTGTTGTAATATTTGGGACGAAAGTTAAACTAATCCCTAGGTACAATAGACCATTCGAAATCCATGTGAGAATTGGATTTTTTGCGTATGGTTTGGCTAAGCCGCCATGCCTGTCTAGTTTATACAACGTGTTCAATGTCTCATTTTTTATAAAGTACTTTACAAACCCAACACATGTCCTATCATATGAAGGTATATAAATAGAACATGGCTTATCATACTGTGCAGAGAATATTCAGATTCTAGACACTAAGGAATATGTGTTGTGGAGTCAAATAACATGATTAGTAATGGAAATTCGAAAAAATCATAGAATTTTTGAAGCATTAGGGGATCCTGTGGAGCTTATGATGAAGACCTACCAAAATCATTTTATGAGGCAATAGTTTTTGAATTTTTATGAATAATTTTTTATAAGGGGGAAAGAATGTTACTCCCCAAGGTTTTTTTAATAAAATTAATATTGAATGAAGGAATCATATAGACTGTACAAAAAACCACTTTATTATAGCCTAGCTAGAAATAATAATTTTCCTAGATATGTGATTTGAATTTTGAAAAACTAACATACGTAGTTGCACTCAGAAAGATATTTTGACTATGATAAGACAAACAAAAATTTATGGTGAATAGTAACACACCCTTAGGAATAGTAATATGAATAGTGATATGACCCTTTTGAATTGTAAATCATATTATTATTATATTGTCTTAAGGTTATAAGATAATGATATCTTGATTAATTTTCCATGGTGATAGAAAACGAATTATAGTTTTAAAATTATTATTTTTATAATAATTAATGATTTTATTTAAAAATTAAATTAATAAAATTGCAAAAATTATTTTCAAAAAAAAATTATTTAATTTTGTAATTCTACACATTGAAAAATGGATGGGGAGAGTTTTTGGATTATTTTTAAAATACTTGAATTTATGATGAATAGTACAATAGGGTAATTTATCGTAAATATATATTTTCAGTTAAATTCATTATTCTTAACATCATGGATGATTTAATAACAATTGGTTATATTTCACATGAATCAACATTATTGGATCTCTTGAGTGAAATAACAAAATAATGAATAATATATTCAAAAATCACACCACACATCCATTATAAAACCCCTCTCACCCCCTTTTCCCTTCAATCCTCTAATGATTTGTGACTTGTCTAAATTCTACTCAAATATCCTCTCAAGCTAATACCCCATGTCAATTAGACCCTTTTATCCTAAAACGGCCAAATCCTCTCCCCTAAATAGGCTCTCAAGTAAGATTACTTCAAGAGGTAAATTCATCATTTCATTTCATTTATTTCATGTTCCATACTTTTATTTGTCATCCCTTACCTCATTTCGTCCAAAAGATATGATGACTCTAGTACCATACATATATTATAATTTTTTTATGATAAATTCATAATTATATATCATCCCTCCATTCCTATTCATTTATAATATAAACGAAAACACAGTCCAATATGTGTTATTTTATTACATTCAAGGATGACGAGTTTTCAATTTCTATTATCGTCTTCAATTATGGTCAGAAAAGAATTTTGATGGTTGAATAAGACTATAATATATAAGTTATATCATATTAGAGGTTGAGGAATATTTTTTAAATAAGATATTAATTTATAAATAAAATTGATTTTGATCTGATAAAAAACCTCTAATTAACCCAAACAATTATCATTAAAGTTTTATATAATGAATCATCACCCCTCCTAATAAAAAAAATGAATTTTACAACGATGCAATATTCTTTTTGTACACTAATAACACAAAACATCAATTATGGATAGACATTCTCATTCTATAGGTTTATCCGTAATTGATAATTAGTAAACCGATAATAAAAACCAAGGAAAAAAATGCTCCCAAATAATGAAATTGAATCTCATAAACCATTAAAAATCAATTAATGAAGCTAATATGGTTAAAAAATTTCATTAAATTTTAATGAGGATATGTAATCATTAATATATGAACCCAACATTGATTATTTTGGTTATTCAGATCATGTGATGAACACCTTTAGGATTAATGTAAGGGTTTTCCACCCAAAACCGGAATTTTCATTTGGGTTATTTATATTGTCTATATAAAAAAATTAAATTTAAATGTATTATAATGTACTCCCAATACATTATTTTTTACTTTTCTATATATTTTTACCATCCAGAATCATTATTTATTTTATGTCCATTTACACATTTAAAGAGGAACATTCAAAATTCTTCCTGAAAATAAAATCGTACTTTATTTCTAGTTTCATACAAATATTTTTCAAAAATAATTATTCTTTTCAATGTAAAAGTGTATTTATCTCAATAATTACTCGATGATTTTATATGAGTATTTTCATCTTTTTCATCACTCTTATTGATTCTTATGTATTATTTGGATGAATATTTAATTTATCATATACCATAAAATATTCCATGGTTTATGATCAATTTGATGATGGATGTGCTATTTTGGTACATTTCATGTTACCACATTGAATTATTAGTGATTCTATTACAGATTGGGGAATGTTATATACATCACATGTGTATATGTTGTTTATGTATATCCCCATTCATATCAGAAAAGAATTAGACTTAGTAAGAAATATGTGAGTCCCTCTATAGCCCCTTTATTAATTGGTAGGTTTCAAGAGACTAACACACAGACAAACACATAGACACACACACAAATATTTTTTTTTGTCCGAGGCATTTCCCATTTTTTGGTATGGTTTTGACCGAGGCCTTAATAATGTTTAGATGTCTCGGATGATGCCTAGACGGTATGTTTCACAATTTCTTATATATCCTTTTCCCACATTATGAATCTAGAAATTCATTGTTCATGAGGTTATTCTACTAGTAGAAAACCCATGATTATGTTTTTTTATGGAAATGGTTACTTAACTCATATTCCCGCCATAATGTGTTCATGTTTATAATTTTTAAAGGCATGAGATTTTAATTATTCACCATGCTTAACGATTATGTTTATGATATCTTCCGCTATATTGTATAAACTTTCTATGAATACGAGCTCAACTATTTATATTTTTCATTTTCCCTAGGACATGAAGTTGTATGTTATGATTGACTTCTATGGATAATCTCAGAGTGGTGGATGTTCTCGATCGAACTATCATGTATTTTTTCATTTAATGTTGTAATGATGAATGTAGGTATAAATTTGGTGCTGCAAATCTACTAAAAAATTCATTCCTTTGGGATATTACTTTCTTCTCATCATGCCAATTTAATGTAATAAGGAACCAAATCTAGTCAACTGGGGCCGGGTTATTACAAACAATTACTTTTATAAGAGTTAAAATAGTTTTGTGGCTGTGGATGGCATCAAGAATATCATTAAAAGAGGCAGGGGCATATAGATAGGTGAAATGGTCTTTTTGGAATCAGGAGTGGGAACAATATCTTGCCAGTTAGTGGAATTTACTTTTTAGTCGATGGAATAGATCGACGATGACATTTTTTTTTGCAACCACAGAACAATTTTCAGATGTCATTCCCATGAAATTCTCAGGGATACCGTGAGAAAAAGAAGTGGATTTTATGATTTATCTTCTTCTGGGGACCATTCCTATCTCAAATACATCATATGAAATGGAAATAATATAATTAAGGGATATAATAGAATTATAGGAGGATCTAGAAAGAAATGGTTTCATTCTACTAATCACATCTTCATGGATAGCACCAATCATGTTCATAAAGAAAGGTGATGGAACACTATGGTTGTGTGTGGATTATCCTATGCATAACTAAGATACCATGATGAATATATATATATATATATAATTAACCAAATTGATGATCTATTTGATCAATTGAGGGGATCTCATTGGTTCTCTAAAATTGACTTACAATAAGGATATCACCCATTGCGAGTTTGGAAAGAAGATATTCCGAAAATAGATTTTAGTAGCAGATATGGAAATTAAGAATATATGTTAATGCCTTTGGGAGTTATGAATGAAACCAAAATATTTATTTAATTGACGAATTAGATAATTCATAGATATTTCAAATCATTTTTTGTGGGTTTTGGATGTCATATTGGTGAATTCATGGACAAGAGATGAGAATTAGAAACACTTGGTGACAATGTTAGATTTTCTAACAGACAATATTTTATATGCCGAATTATCAAAGAGTTTTCTTGTTACAAAATGTACCCTTTATTGGACAACTGATTTTTGAAAACGATGTATCTATTCATACCCAAGTGATAGAAACTCTTATGTCTCGGTAACTGAAAATACTTCCATTGAGATATGTTTCTTTTCGGGTATAGATGGTTATTATCGATGTTTTGTTCATTAATTTTTAATGCTATCCTTTCCAATAAAATCATTTAAAAAGAATAATGTATCATTCCAATGGATGGAGGAATGCCCAAATTATTTTCATGAGATAAATTTTATCCTTACATCATTACCTATCATGATTCATCGACAATAATGAGAAGGTTATGTTTTGCATTGTGATTCTTTGGGATTTTGGTTGGGGTGAGTTCTCATGCATGTAGATCATGTTGTGTCTTATGGATCAAGATAGTTTAGGGTTCATGAGAGAAAATTCACAACACTCGATTTGGATTTTACTATAGTTGTCAATGACATAAATAATTGGCTTAATTATCTCTATGTTGATAAATTTTCTATGTTCATGGATCAGAAGATGTTGAAACATATTGTCTGAAAAAATATTTGAATATGATGAAATGAAGATAGCTGCAGTATCTCCAAATATTTTACATTGAGATGATGTATAAAATAGGAAATGGAAATATAGTGGAAGATGCATTTCCCATAAGTTTGTATGCTCAATCTGTTGAAGAATCTTTAGCTGAGTTAAAGTCGATGTAGGTCATAGCTTAAATCCATGTGGAATATGAAGAGTGAGGTACTGTTGTGTTGTTCTTCTCAGATGTTTTAGTTCCTGATATGGTAAATATGGAAAAAGTGGAATAACATATAATGTAGAATTTATTGCATTGATTTCAATACTAAATGGCAGGGAGACTACTGAGGTATGGAGGAAGAATGGAAGTTTAGTGAAGGGGTTAAGAGAACATATGGTTGTACCTATGTATTCTCAGAAGAAACTTCTTCATGCTTACTTCCATTCGATATATACTATTCATACATAAATATAGAAAATGTATAAGGGTTTGAAATCATAGTTCTGGTGGAATAGTATTAAAAGGAATGTGGTTGAGTACATTTTAAGATTCTTAACTTTTCAGTATGTTAAGGAAGAGAATTAACTACCAGGATATATGTTGTTTTCCATACCTATTCTAGTGTGGAAATGAATGATGATAATAATGTATTTTTTTAATAGGTCTACGAAAAATTGTTTGGAAACATTATCCTATATGGGAGATAATATACTTGCTTACTGTGTTAGATAATTTAATCCCTATTCATGAAAGTAACATTCTGGGTGATCTGTCCAAAATATATATAAGATAATTAGTAAAGTGCCATGGAATAATAGTTCCATTCATGTTAGACAATGATCTGAGGTCCACGTCTTGTTTCCAGAAATAATTAGCGAAATCCCATGACACACAGTTGACAGTGAGTATAGTGTATCATCCACATACAGATGTGAAATCCAAAAGCGTAATACAAATTTTGGACGACATGTAATGGGGTTGTGTAATCAATTTTTTTGGATCATGGGATGAGAAAAATCAATTGGGATACATATGATAATGAATTTCTATCAGGCCTTGATACATATGGATCCATTTGAATAATTGAATCAATATCTTTTTCGATCTCCACTTTTTCTGGTGGAAAGAGGTGAGACATAACTATTTGGGTCGATCCTTGTCAATGAAATTATGGAAAAAATTAATTTGATCAAAAAGATGATGGATTCAACTAAGAGTCATCATAAGTAATATGCAGATAATCGTCGATGACCACATTATTTTATTGTGATTGATCATGGGTTCTTGTAGATTTCTCAAAGGCATCTACATCATAGTTCTGGGAAGTGGGGAATTTTATATCCTGGAATATAAAACCATTTGAGATAATATAATTGTTAGTAGAGGTAGCATATCAGTTTTATTTTCCACCATGGTTCTGAAAGGTGAACAATGTGTTCCAAGTAACCCAATTGAAAAAGTATCACCCTGATCCTAACTGTGTAATCAGATTGGATCAAGTTGACCAAGATCTCGATTCAAATTTGGTACGTATCCCAGTTATACATGTGTATAGGAATGAGAATGTCATATGTGGGGAAATAATTGGGCTTGTGTGGGACTCTTGGCAACAAGGTAAAATTCAAGAAGAGACATGTGAAGGATAGAAGGAATTAAACAAGAAATGGATGATTCTCTTTAAGGGAAATGTGGGGTTTTTACATTCCAGGGATGAAAAAACAATTGGTGGGTAGAATATAGTACCCTTTCATACTATTAAGAGACCATTTATTTTATATTTATAAGTATATAATGTATATGGTGTATGTTTAGTATGGTTTGGGGACCTTTTGAAATGTTTTTAGGGCTTTACTACTTGTTCACTGGTGGTTCATTGTTTTTGGAAACCATGTGACACTTGCAGGAAAACATGCTCAATGAGACATGGGATAAAGGGAATGCACATGGGATTCACATAGTATGCCCAAACCATGAAGATTCTATGGACAATGTGATCACTCTGAAAAACATATTTGGTAAAAATGTGGTTGTGGCATAGACCCGCTTGTCACATGGTTTTGGAGACCGTGTGATGTGACTGTGCATAGTTCATCCTGAAGGCAACGTCTAATTAAAAATTAGCACATGGCATGTATATCCATTTGGCAGAATAGTTAATAGGGTCAAATATAGATCCATAAAAGGTAGATCTAGGTCGGTATAAGGTTATATCCTCTTTTTATTCTACCCAAATGGCTCTAACTCAGTATTTTACATCCAAAAACATGAAATACATTTCTACTAGAAAACAAGAGGTGATCTGACAGCTTCTTATAGCGATTAGTTGAAAATTTCATGATGTAAGGTTTTTTTATTCATCGTTCTTCACGTCTATCATAGATATACTTAATTTCATATCTCAGTTCCATAGATTTATATTCTTTTTTTGTAGATATAATTTTATTTACTCCAAATATGTTGAGATTTGTCTTGGTTATTTATAGGATAATAGATATAAGGCTGGTTAAAAAAGATTCAACCTGTTTTATGATGTTTTTTGTTCTGCTTTTCATTTTCACAAAAACTCTTAAGGTAGATTGCTTTACTCTTGGATCTCGTTTCTATAATTGATTGGATTAGTTTCAAATTGATTTAATTGATTATGTATTATTGTGACATTATTATGAAAATCCTCATATAAATCTTAATTAGTTATAAATTATTGATTTTGGTGAAAATGTGTAATTTTTGTGAATTGTTGGGCAATGTGATTTATTATCTTGATTTTAAATTGGTGATAATAAAATACAAATTTTCTGGATTCTAAATTTTTTTGTTGGAGAATGGTTTTCAATAAAATGATTGTTTTATTGATATGATTTTCCAGGTTTGTAGTGGATTAATGTTTTAGAATAATTTTTATGAATTGTCATATTTTATTTACGAGGCATGGGTGAAATATGACCTTGTGCTCGGATCCATATGTGTTATGGAACATGTGAAATAATTAGCTTGCATTGACATGTTAGATCAATAAGATTAATTTTATGAGTACAAAACATTCCTAATGAAGTATTCATGGTTAGTGGTGTGTAACTATTGAATATAATCATTATGCAAAATGGAACTTGTGGAATGAATTTTAATCATTGTTTTGAGGCTTTATTTGGACAATGGACATAATTGAAATTTGGGTTAATATGGTAATTTTTATATTTAGTTATGAATTATATTTTATGTTTTTCATAATTAGTTGTGAACAGTTATAGAAATCAAATTATATATAAATCATTATATGAATGATTTTAACTCTTTTGTCCTTGTGGCATGAGTAGGGAAGTCATTGGGGAAAACCAACTGAATTTTTGTACTCAACCATTCTTTGGACCATTGGTGATTTTGTATATTTCATCTACCAAGACATGGGAAAATGGTAATGTATCAGACGTATTTAGAACTACCTCATGATGTTTGGTGAATATGGATCATGGTGCTTGAGGAGTATGTAGTTATTTAGTTATCATAGAGTCATGTGAGTTTTTCATCAACTAATTACATTGATATAGTAGTCTTCAGCTATGGAACATTATTTCAATATGATTTTGATGTATAAAATGTTTGGTAGTCTATCATTATTATAATGAATCATATATTAGTATGTTTAGTTAGGAGTTGATGGTTTGTTCTTACATTATTTAAGAGAAATTCACCCCCATATTTTTAATGAATCCCATCATCATTTATTTCTAGCCTTTGGCATCCTTGGGATATATCTTAATGCCTAGTAGCATCCTTTCACCTTCTCATGGTAATGAGGAGAATGGGGGATTTTATAATTATATTGTTTTAATTTGATGGTTTCCATTTTTCATGTTTCATGGATGACCTATTATTCTATTTATTTACAATTAAATTATAGGATATAGATAATTCCTTCTATATTTTGACGGAATATCAAACTATTTTATCATATTAAAATAAATAGAGTGACCAATTCCCTTTGGAAACATGGATTTAACCATTCAAATAAATTCTCGATCTTTGCACTTTTTTTTATGTGTGTAATCCATTAAAAAAATATAACCTTCTAAAGGTATTCTTCTACAAAAATAGAATTTCTTCAAACATTATATATAATCTATGAAACTATATCTTCATATTTTTTTCAGAAGTGGAATATTTTTAAAAGAATGTCTCAATAAAATCATTAAATTCCCATAGTTCTATTTCCTATACTTCCCTAGTATTCTAGATCAATTACCTCTATTTATTATATTCTCCTTTTATAAAATACAAAAAATTTATAACCTCTTCCTTTTCACTTCATCTTAATTACATAAATATCTTCAATATAGACATAACCCATTACTTAGTTTCCATCAGATTAGTAGTCCCACAAAATTATGGGTTATCTATTACATAAAGTGATTCAACATGGCAGAATATCAATGAGGGATATTCTTCCCTATCTGAACAAGTTTATTTTTCATATGTCAATTAATATGGCCTCAAACAACCCCAATTTTTTCAGTTCCAATATTAGAAGTACAGGTTTCTTTGGTAGTGAAATCACCATATTATCCATGAGTGTTGATACCCTTCTTCATTCTAGGGTTTATTTCTTTACAAAGGAAAATAATAGAGTGTCTCATTAAATTTTGAATTTTAATCCTAATTTATAATTATAAATATGGTGTTACAACTAACATAAATTAAAAATTTATGCATTTTTTATCTCAGATACACAAACAAAGGTCACTTTGTGGATATAATTATTTTATAATCCTTGATATTGTTTTGTAAAGAAATCGTGAAGTATCATAAGAATATTTTATAGGTGTGTGAAACTAGGTGCACATTAAGTCTTGTTTTCATGAGCCATGTGTTGATCGGGTCAATCCCAGTGTTCCATTATTAAAGCTATTACAATTTTTTACATATGGGAAAGAACCAAATCCAATTATATTATTCAAATATTGATTTATTTATATGGGAAACCACATAATATCATTCATAGCAATACATTAAGATATTTTATAAACTCATCATAAATTTTTATTATATTTTATTGTTTCATAATCCATGTTTCCTTAATATAGTTCTCATATTGTCTACTAATATTACATTGAAACAAACTGTAAAGACCATAACCCCAGAAACAAAAAGTTGGTGTCTTAATATATTAAATTATTATATATAAAAATAATAATGTCCCAATGGAACCATCATTTTTGTATTTTTGGAGGAATATACACATACATGAAACCCATTTTCAATTGGGTATATAAAATAAAATAATTTACAAAATAGAATTAAACAAACTACATCCATGAAAAATCATTCATATATTTCTATTTTTTGTACTTGAAAATGTTATAAAAATATGGTTATGCTCAAATAATCAGTATTAGATATTTATTTTGGAATATATCATAAAAAATAAATAAAAATCCAATTGGAAATGTGAATTACATAACACACAATCCATTTAAATAAAATTACTATCACGATACGATAAGGCATAATCAGTATGGAATTAATGTTAGCTGAAAACACATTTCATTTAATCATTAAATTGAGAATTAAATACATAGATAAATAATAGCATACCAAAAATATATTTAATAATATTATTATGAAATTTATGAATAAATTTAATTCTAAATTTTTATACATCATGTTTCCTAGGATCCGAATAACTTTACCATAAGATCTATCGTAATGATAGTTTAAAACTACTAGGAAAAAAATATTTGTATTGGGCCAATTGATTTATCTCAAAATAAAAATAATAAATCAAGGAGTGATCAATAAATAATCCATCCCATTTCATTCATGTCAATAGAATTTCATAAACATAAAATAAGCAATTTAATATAAAAAACTGATTTATCATTTGGCATCAATATTGAGTAAAGGATTCTGATTTATTAATATTTCACATGATAATAAAATAAAATTCTAAAAAAAACATATATAAAAATTGGATATGTAATAGGAAATAATTATATAATTCACTCAATGATATAAAATTTTATGAAAAATCTAATTTATAATGGAAAATTATCACATGAAATTGAATAGTACAAGAGAATTTTATCAGTTAGAAAAGAAAGTGAGATTTCACAATAACATTTAACTCTTTGAAATTTTCAATTCAAATCCATTTGGATGAAATAATTAAAATAAAAAAAATTAATTTTGTACTGATAGTGATATTAAATATCAAATTTTATGTATATAAACCATATAAACAAATTTAGATTCATAACATTACAATGTGCCATAATGAAATGAAAATGAGATGAAATAAATTACCTCATGCTTCCTATTTGATTAAAATTATTTATAATATCTTATTGTGGGGTCAACAATTATTTATATTATACTAAAACCGTAATAAAATTTATAATATCATATAATATCCATTTAATAACATCTAATCACATGTTGTTTAGTAATCTTTCATTATTTTCCTAGGATCGGGGGTTAATTATCTTATTTTCCCATTTGTCCATTGTCATGAATGTCTCAGTTCTAGTTTTATTTATATATTTTCATTATATATAATATAATAAAAAATACATTATTATAATATTTACACCTCAATTATACTTTTACAACTAATCATGAATGATGTTTTTGAGAAATGGAATATGTTCTGATCATTGAGTGGGTAGGTCGTACATATGCATGAGTAACATTTCCATTATTTAAGAATCTTTATATAATAGAGGATTGTAATATTTTACCCTGATATAATGGTCATAATATAAAAAATACCTTAATTTTTATTTCAAATTAATTATATTTATCATCTATTTTTTGTGATTTGAAAGAGAGTCACATCGTTTTGTGAAGGCAGTTATCCACACATAAACGAATGATGTTATCATCTTTTATATAGATTAAAAATATAAGGTAAATGAAATATATATTATCTTTATATCATGATAAATATTTCATTAATATAATAATTATTTCATTCATATAATAGTTATTTTGTCACTTCATATGTATCACCTTCCATGTAAAGCATTAGTGATAGACGAATCACATAGCTTTTTGAAGTGGTAGTCTGTTATACAAAAGGGAGACTAAATCATGACCCCTACAAAATGGGAAGTAAAAAAAGGAATATATGATATAATTACTTTATTTGTTTAATTATGTTCTAAATATCATATATGTAATTTATATCCATCATGAATTTAAAACAAATAGAGGTTGAAATGGAAAAATGAATGACATCGTTTCGTGAGGTAGTAGCTTCCTCTACACACAAATTATGATTATGTACCTGATTTGTTGATTTTAGGGATGGTTGTGGTTAATTACCTTAAAATAAAAAATTTTAAGAATAATTAATATATTTATTTTATTATATCATAATTTTTAAATAGTAATTTAATGAGGTGGAGAAATAAGTAATATAAAAATGATCATTGAAGAAGGTTACCACTTCTTCGAGTATCCTCCATGGGATTCCACCAAGAACCAGCAGAGGTTGGATTTATATAAAAAATAAGGATTCTACTATAATTTGAGGGAATTTGGAATGATATTTGTTCAGTTACTCTCTAAATAAAATAAGAATGAATTTGGGGATAAGAGAGGATAAGGGTGGACTTTTATATGTTATATGAGTGGGAAACATGTAATTTTTTGGAATGATTCAGTCATACCCATTTTATATCATGAAAAAAGACAAAAAAGTGGTCTATTATCTAATATAGAAGAGATAAGATTCAAATAATTCCATCCAACATGTGTTTTAAATGTTTTTATTCCTTTCTAACCCTTATATTCTCTGTTTAACAGCCATGTAAACATATTTTTTCTTTAACTACAGTAATTAATATAAACCATTTTCACATTTATTTTTGGTAAAAAATTATTTTGTCCTTATTAGATAATATATATTATTATGATTAAAAATTTTCAATTAATTTTTCCAAACACCTTTTCATTATTTGGTATGATTTATTTTAAAATTAATCTAGCAATTGTGATGAGAAACTGAGTTTTTATAGAGAAAATATTGTGAAGATTTATATTTTTTTATAAAAAAGTAATATGAAACACATACGAGAGACCAAATTTGGATTAATTGATATAAAACTGTTCTATATTGACTTTCTAACAAATTAAATATAAAAATTAACATTATATATATTTTAACTGAAACAGATTATTTTAAAAAAATCAATATTTCTAACTATTCATCCAAAAATTGAACCTCTCATTGAAGTCCCAAAAAATTTCCCCAAACATTATTCTAATATAAAAATTTAAAATTAGTTTATTTTTTGAAATAAACATTCAATAAGTGTTCATTCATTTTAAATTAACTTCACAATGAATCACTATACTGTGTTTTTAAATCCAGTGTTGCATGCATCACACACTATCAATGAAATTTAATATACTCACAACAAATTATATGATAATGTATTGTGGTTGTACATTATTACAATGTTGGAATCACTAATCATAGTCGATAAATATTTATCACATGAGTAAGAGTATATCTAGTACTCATTGTAACCTATATATTTAAAATAAAGGGTATTATAGTCTTAATGAAATTTGGATCATTTCAAGGATTAACAAAATAATTTTTAGAGGGTCAACATATAAATTATGCGTGTAATTTGTATGTTTATGTGTCTGCATGGGAAATTTTAATTTGATCAATATTTACTTAATTAAGTGAGAATGGTTCTTCCAATAAAGAAACAATATAATAAATTAAATAATTGATTCATGAACCCACCCACCCCTCCCCAGTTACTGATTTATATAGGTAGTGTTGGTGATTTTTAAATATTATTAATGTGTTTTCTATATAATATAAAAACCCAATATTCATTTTTAGTTGGGGGTAACACACACACACAGGACATAAGTTGATAGGCTTCACTCCAATTTTCTTTCTTATCAATCCTCCTCTTCATCATTCTCCATGGGGATTCAATCCCAAATGCATGATTTTTTGCACTCATTACCTTCCTATCTTCCTCATCCTAAGATTTAATGTCTTTAAATTATGTATTATTTTATTTTTATGATTCTGAATTGGGTTTTCTATACAGGTTTTATAAATCACATATCATAATGAGTTATTCCCATAGGAATGCTATATGGGGATTCTGCTATAGGGTTTCAAGAATTTATTAATGGTTTTGATTTTTTATCACCCACAAATAATATTCCCTTTATATTAATTTGACATGATAATTTTTAAATATTTAATTCTTATAATTAATTTTATTCTTTGGTTTTTAGTGGATAATGGATGGCCCTAGGCTGCATTCATACTTAAACATTGATGGTTTTAGTGCCACATCACCTCCTTATGTGTATTAAAACACTCAAGGTTTTCTAAAACATATTTTTATGTTAATAATAACAATAATAATTAATTTTTTTTGTTAAATTTATTTTACATTGTGTATACACTTTATTTTTCATAATCACATAATTATGCTGATATCTAGTGCCAAGGTGTTCAATTCATCTTCTAGAAATTTATATTACCATTAGTGAATAAATGTTTTTATAGTTTATAATTCATATAAAATCCTTTAAAGATATCTATAATTTTATTTTTGATATTATATGAAGATACAACATTTTTTCAATTTTGATATATTCTATTCAATCATTATATTTACATATTTATGCACTTTTTACAACAATACATAACAAGTGTTTTTCAAAATTAATATTTATATTTTAGAATAAATAAATTATTTTACTTTTTTGAAACATTCATTATGAAAGGAAAACTATTTTAATGTAATTTTATACCAAAATGTGAAGACTAAGTTGTGTTTTTATTTAGATAATGAGTTTTATATAATTTTATTTAATTATTTCATTATACCCTATTTGGATTTTTATGTCATTATGTATTATCATTGATTAATAGTGGTTATTTATATAAAGGGTTATTTCAGGGGAATGATTTTAATTTGTGAATATGCATGAATAAGAAAATATTTAAAGAACAATTTTTGGTATGTTAGAGGGATTCTTAGATAAGTGTGTTATTGGAAATGATTCTGTTCTACCATATTTCACCTTGTCTAGTAAATTAAATCACCCTATAAAACATTGAGTGATTTAATAATCCACTATGACTAGTTAATTATTGGAATCAGTATTATTTTAGGATTTGGATCTTACTATTAAACTATACATAGGTGTATATGGTTATAGATTTGGTATAAATGTCCTAGGTTTCCCTCCCTTTAAGATCATATGAACTCTCTAATTCTTTATTGAAACAATTCTCATTTATGATTCTTGTTACTTGATTCTATGTTTTTATTGTCACATTATATTTTTCATTACATATGGAAACTTGCATTTTTTAGAGTGATTTAGTTTATTTTCATTATTTTATTTCAGGTGTTAATAAAACAATTTTATGAAGAGATACTAATATATATATAGTTTACACTTGTGAGGTTATTTTATCATTTTATATAAAACATACAGAATTCTTTGGTGAAAATCTTACTCGTTATATCTATACTCATCACCAGTATATACATTATGGTGAATATTGATGAGAGAAAATATTTTGGAAATTTTTTATTTCTCCAATATTAATTGAAAAAATAATGAATATAAAACTAAGGTAACTAATACATTTATTGAATCTTTATTTTCTCATGAATTATATTCTTGATTTTATTTTATATTCATATTTAATTTATTTGTTAAAATTTTAAATTATATGAAAATCTATACACTAATTTTGAAACATTTGGATTTACAAGTGAATAGAAATTTTTTGTATTTTTTAATGTTAAAATTAATTACAGAATCAATTCTGATAGGCCAGATGTAAATTTTATTCTAAAAATTTCATGAAAATTTACATAATAAATGAAAGGAAGATTCATAAAGTTTAATATTTTTTATGTTGCACATGGAAAAATATTTTAATTGTTAAATGTTTCAATATTTACTCAGTTTGGGAATAACTAGTTGAGTGAATGAATTTAATGTATGAGTTACCCCATGTAACGTCCCAGTTCCGGGTGCCACTCAACGGGTGCCCTAAACCCGGTTCTCCACATGACCTCAAGCGCATTTCCCCAAACGCCAGAGGCTGCCGACTAGCAGCGAGGGCCCAGGTCTGATAGTGTGGAAATTGTATCCTCATTTGTCAAAGACTAGCACAGCAGAATGCAATAACATCATACAACAACAGCGGAAGCAATAAACCATACACAACTGAAATAAAAAACTATAATAGGTATAACAAACCAGTATATAAATAATGGTGCAACTTGCCTAAAATTCTAAGAAAGCAGCCAGAACACGTGACACAACAATACAGTACAGTACAGGTATAGAAAAGAGAAATAGAGTAGAACAGCCGGCAACATCGTGAGCCTAAGTCTGGTCCCATGCTCCCCTACTCCTCAGTAGTAATCATGAACCTTCATAAGGACTCTTTCCCCTATCAACACATGCAGTAATATAATCTGTTTGGGCCGAAAAGCATGACCCAAACAGGGTGCGAGAATAATTCCCAGTAGGCACCCACAAAATGTCCATGCTCATCTATGTGTAAACATGCAACAACAGTGTGCAGTAGTAAATGAAATAAACTAAGCAGTACTGAATGTAACTAACATAACCAGTTATATTTCCATTTTAAAATTCATTTAATCATTTAATTTAAAATATCACCATATTGAATATTCTAAGTAACAGTCTGTGTCCTAATACAAGCAGACCCCACCCTCAGGTAAAAAAACTCCAACCTGCAGGTATTTCCCTCATCCGTAACAGAAATTTACATTAGTCATAGGAAGTGTCGCCCTCAATCATAGAGTCTATCGCCCATAGGCACGGAAGATGTTTCCCTCTGGCTAAGATAACAACTGCCCTCGAGATAAGAAAAAAATACCCACGGGCTAAGTAAAACACTTCCCTCAGGTGCAAGTAACCGGGCCATTCAAAAAATGTAAATAAAAATTCACATTCAGTTCCACTCAAGGAAAAAGTAATTCATAATATAAACATGGAATACCCTCGGGTATCCCAGCCAAACGGCTAAACAGAGGAACGCACCCTGAGGGTGGTCATGGATCCCATCACTGATCATAAACAACAGTTTTACAATTTTATTTAATTACCTATATAGTTATAGGTAGTTAAAATAGCCACATCCTCAGCCACATGACACCCCATATATGGGTTCGTAGCTCAAAAACACACAAAATGCACAATAGTTGGAAATAAAAACCAAGCCACCTAACTTAAACACCAAAAAATGATATATGCGAACAATGCCTTCTGAAAAATTTGTGAATGACATAGATATGAGGTAAAATAATTCTCACTTAAATGAAAATAACTCCAATTTGGGGAATAATTGGCAAGAACGAGGAAATAAGAGTGGACGGATTACCCGTACGGTTCCAACGAGATCGTCCAAGGTGGAAATGGATTCCTGACGTGCACTTGGCTGATCTCCAAATCTTCGGCCTTCCTCTCCTGAGTCCTATCCTCGTTCTAAGACTTCCCTATGAACAGGGGATGCTACTTCCCATTTTAAGCGAAAAAAACAAAGTACACGGCATGTATTTCCAAGTACTAGGCGTGTACTTCCCATTTTTTTAACTGTTCCTCTGGAAGCTTCCCTTCAGTGTGGCACTATTCACCTGCCGACATGACTACATGGAGTGTCTTCATGAGTACATGGTGCGTGCTATTGCACCATTGGACACCATCTTACTATTTCGCCTGTCGACTGACTACACATCATGTAGAGGACCACTCCATGGATCGTAGTCGGTTTCTACACCCTTCATGGCCGACATGGCCACACGCCCCGTGTTCTCACCCCACAAGGCCAAAAGTACATGGCGTGTGGAAAAGTACACATAGTGTACTTCACAATATTTTGGATTTTTCCCATTTTACTTATTCTCCAAAAATTACTTAAGGAAAAGAGAAATGAAGGAACCCGTACCTCAAAGATAAGAACCAGGTTCTTACAAACTTCACCCCTTAAAGCAGTTCGTCCCCATATTTCCCTTCCAAGGGTGGTGAAGATAAAGCCGTGAATAACTCCAGCCATAGAGCATGTACATCGGTTTCCCTCTCCCAGGTTTCGTCCTGCACTTGGCCATGCTACCACAACACCCGTACGAGAGGAACTGACCGTCCTCAGATAACCATCATGATCATTTCAACAATACATATCGAATGCTCCAGAAAGGACGCATCTTCCTCCAGCTCAACCTCCTCTAGCTGAAAGGTGTGAGACAATTCTGAATGATAGCGGTGTAGTTTAGATACATGGAAGACGTCGTGCATGGCTCCGTACCGCTGCGTTAACTACAACTAATAGGAAACTGGCCCGACTCTCTCCAGAATTTCAAATGGCCCCACATACCTCGCTGAAAGTTTACCCTGTCTTCCAATCCGTCTCTGTCCCAGCCTCGGTGAAACACACAAGAAAACCTGATCCCCAACCCGAACTCCAAAGGTCATCTATGGCGATCAACATAAGCTTTCTGACGAGACTGTGCGCTAGCCATCTGCTTTTGGATCAACTGGACCAGATCAAGAGTCTCATGTACGAGACGTGGTCACAGTAAAGATTCCTCACCTACATCCAACCATCACAAGGGTGATCGACATGGCATACCATATAAAGACTCGTATGGTGCCATCTTAATAGTTTCCTGAAAACTACTATTATAGGCAAACTCGACTAAGGGAATATGATTCTCCCAAGAGCCCCCTAAGTCTAGGACGCATGCACATAGCATGTCCTCAAGCACCTATATTATACGCTCTGACTGACCATTGGTCTGAGGGTGGTATGTTTTACTCAGAAGCACTTGTGTACCAAGTGCCCTATGAAAAATCTGCTAGAAATGAGACGTAAAATGGGAATCCCTATCAGAAATGATAGAATGTGCAACCCCATGAAGATGTATGATCTCTCGGATATAAAACATTATGAGCTCGTCAACATCGAAGGTCTTCTTGATCGGTAAAAAGTGAGCCACCTTCATGAGTTTGTCCACAACAACCCACACGACATCCTTGCATTGAGGTGACCTCAGCAACCCAGTCCCGAAGTCCATCGCTATATCATCCTATTTCAACTCAGGAATGGGAAACTGCTGTAACATCCCTGATGGTATCTGATGCTCTGCCTTCACCTACTAACAGGTGGAACACCTCGTAACAAAACCAGCAATCTCTCTCTTCATACTCGTCCACCAGTACTGACGTCTCATGTCACGATACATCTTGGTGACCCCGAGATGAACTTCCCAAACTGAAGCATGAAACTCTCGCATCATCTCCTCGCGTATATCCTCTGGAACCCACACTCATCTATAAAAACGTAGTACCTCATCATCGCCTATCGTCCAACCACGATGAGGGTCCTCACATTCCACCGACTCACATAGAACTAGTCCTTCATAATCAGATAGATGTCTCATTATCAATCTATCCAGGAGGGTAGAAGTCATAGCCAAAGATGAAATATAGGTCTTTCCCTGACAGTCATGCACCTACAAATGCATCTCAGAGAACAATGCCATGAGCTTCCACTCTCCACTAGCCTCCTGCACAGCCTGTACCTGAGTCCTCCTACTCAGTGCATTAGCTACTGCATTTCCTTTACCAGGTGTATAGGAAAGATCAAAATCGAAGGACTGTAGGTAATAAACCCACCTACCCTACCTCATATTCATGTCACGTTGTGTAGATATGTACTTGATACTTTTGTGGTCGACAAAAACCACAAAATGCTCTCCCAAGAGATAATGTATCCAACAACGCAACACATGAACAACTGCATCCAACTAGAGGTCATGCGTCGGGTAATTACTCTCATGTGGCCTCAACTACCGAGACCCGAATACAACTACTTGATCACCCATCATCAACAATGCTCCTAGACCAATACCCGACACATCATAGTAAACTGTATAGATCTTCCCTTAATATAGAATTATCAGGACTGGTGCTGATGTCAACCTTCCATTCAGGTCCTAAAAGGATGCCTCTCCAGCTTTTGACCAAAATAAATTCACACCCTTGTTAGTCAGACCCATCAACGGTGCTGATAAGCGAGAGAAGTCTTGTATGAAGCATCTATAGTAACCAGAAATCCCTAAGAAACTACATGTCTCAAACACATTCTTAAAAAGCTCCAAAGATACTACTTATCTCACCTTCTATGGGTCTACTGCAACTCCTTCCTCTGAGATGATATGACCCATGAAGTGAATCTGGTCTATCAAAAAGTGTCACTTTGAGAGATTAGCATATAGACAATTCTCTCTAAGTGTACTCAATACGATCTCAATATGGGTGGCATGGTTGTGTCGAGTGTGAGAGTACAACAAGATGTCATCCATTAATACTACTACCAAAGAATCCAAATAAGGATGGAACGTATGGTTCATCGGACCCATGAAAACTGCTGGCACATTTGGGAATATGAATGGAATAACCATATACTCATATAGACCATACCTACTCTAGAATGCTGTGAGAGGTATATCAGATGGTCTAACACGAAGGTGATGATATCCTGATCTCAATTCAATCTTCGCGATAACTCATGCTCCACGAAGTTGATCAAAAAGATAATCAATCCCTGGAAAGGGATATCGGTTCTTAACTGTCAACCGGTTCAGCTTTCGATAATCCACACAGAGTCTGAGGGTACCTTCCGCGTTCTTCGCAAAAAGTATCGGAGAACCCCAAGGAGAAGTACTAGGTTGGATAAATACCTTTTCCTATAACTCCTCTAACTACCTCTTGAGCTCCTGAAACTCATGTGTATCCATACTATAAGGAGGAATGGACACTAGTGCTGCCCCTAGAATAATTTCAATGGAAAAATCCACTTCTCGCTCCGGAGGTAGACCTAAAAAGTCATCCAGGAAGACATCCCTGAAATGATCAACGACTGGAGGGAAATCCATATGACAAGTCCCCTGATCATCTAGATATAAACTCGCAATCTAGGCTGTGACTCCACCTCGCCCATGATGCTCTGGTCTAGTTCGAATCACCTGAAAATCCCACTTAACCTTGTATAGAATCTCTCCACCCTCTGGTGACATGAAATGCACCCTGCAACAATAGCAGCCTATAAAGGCTTGAAAGTGAACCAACCAGTCCATCCTAAGAATGACGTCATAGCTCATCATCTCAAATACATAGAGGTCCCACATAATGTGACACCCACAAACCTCAAGGGGGAACTCCTTGCACTGACGCACACCAGCCATTCTAATCCCCAACATAGTGTCTAGCATCATGATATCAGAAGAAGAAGAAGAAACACAGAGCCCAAGGATCTCAACAATGGGTACAAATATGAAACTATGTGTAGCACCCGTATCAAAAAGTAATGAAGAAAAAACAGAAGCTACTAGAATAGTACCTATGAATATAGAAGTCCTAGGGTCCTGCTCTTGTTGGGTATGTTGTACTGCATATGCCTATACAGTGCTGCAGCCCTGCGACACCGCCTGACTACCCTGAGCTGTCCCGCCCTGCTGCCTCTGAGATCCTGGTGTTTGGCTACCATGGCCACGACCACCATCTCTGCCTGCATGCCCTGACGTATTCTAGTTCCATGACTGGTAATAATCCACTGGTCCTGCTCCCACATGCAGAGTCTGCAAAGAACCCCTATCACTATCCACTGGTGGAAAATCCCTACAAAAGCACTGCAGATAACCCAGCATTCCACAAGATCGGCACTCCACTGGGTCTCATGGACATTGCGGTCTCTTGTTCCCCTCTTTACCACACTGGTAGCACCTGACTAAGCCACATGAAGAAATAATATGGCTCGAAATGCCACCCTGTGACAAGTCCATCTATCTCTTCCTCCTTCCAGTAGAAATGGTGCCATTAACTGGTGCTGAACCACCTTAGCCCACAACACTAGATTCCCGTAGGTTCCTCTCTTTAATCATCACCTGGTTCACAATAGTTTATACTGAAGGAAACCAGAAAACATTCAACAGTGCTCAGATGTCATTCCGAAGACCATCCTCAAAACGTCTGGCTCTCAACGTCTCATAACCTACCAGAACGAGTGAAAAACACTGAAGCTCGGTGAAACGTGTAGAATAATCCATCACCGACATAACACTCTATAGAAGATTCATGAACTCTCGAGATTTATCTTCCCTCAGCGTCTCTGGGAAAAATAAGTCATATAAGACTGCCTGAAAATCATCCCACGCCATATCTCTGTGATGCTCTGACAGGGTCATAACATCCCACCACCTCTTGGAAGAATCACGTAGCATATATGTCGCAAGCTTGACTCTCTTCCCTGGAGGCATCTCAAGATGCTCGAAAATAGTCTGCATCGATCCTAGCCAAGGCTCCGCAGCCAATGGTCCTCCATCCCCTAAAAACGTAGGCAGAGGCTGCTGCTAGAATATACGAGTCAGATCAGCCATAGATGTGGAAGCCTATGTTGCTCCCTGAAAGGTCTTCATGAACTACGTTAAGCCTTCATGGAACTGTGCCTCCACTCCTGTGCCCGATATAACGGTTGGCACCTCATATGGATCTGTTTGAGGATCAACTGGTAGCCCATGACCCACCATTTCTAGAGTATATTCATTGCCTCTCTCTTAGAGAACGACACGTGGTCGTCTCAGCGTCATGACACTACAAGGTCAAAACATGCCTTAGATTCAAGATTTAACAACACTGAAATCGAAGGAACCACAAAGGGAACTATATGAAGAAGGCATTTCAAGATTTTCAAAATAGGACTACATGGCGTGTATACTGACTACACGGCGTGTACTAGACTTCTCTTCCCCTTCCCAGGTCCTTCTACTGGGCTAAGACACACGTCTCCCGTTAAACAAAACTACACAGCCTGTCTAATATATACACGGCATGTATGGTGTAAATTTCCAACTGTCCGTGTCGTTTGTGACACGACTGACCACTCAGCTAGACACTACACGGTGTGTTACACCCACACACGGCGTGTACACCACCCTGTTTCCCAGCCCCACGGTCAATTCCACACAGTCTCTCCTTGGAAAAAACTATAGGGCGTGTCCCACAGGTACACGGCGTGTTCAAGAAGAGGTGACACCAACCCGTGTTTGTTAGTTACATGGCTGGGTCCCCAGGCCAGACTACCTGGTGTGTTCGACAGTGGACACGACGTGTCTTCCTTAAGGCCTCCTCCGTCTGTGTTGTTAGTTACACGGATGGACTCCGAGTCAACAATACATGGCATGTACATCAGGTACACAACCTATTTTCCCTAAAAATTCCCTACCTCGTGTCGCCGCCCACACAGTTTGTGACACAGGAATAGATTACACGGTGTGTAATCAGGGTACACGACATGTACTTAAATTTTTTTCTTTTTCTTCTAAAACAGATAAACATACACGGCGTGTTTAAGGTATTACATGGCGTGTATACTAGATTTTCCGGACAGTATACCTCAGAAACTTCTTTGGAACCCAGAAAATACTGAAAAACAACACCTAAGTGCCCAATTCTGATCCGTGAGGGCCCATACTCCCCACCAATCAAAGCTTGACATCTTATCTATGTTATAACAAAAGTATAAAGTCAATGCTCCACCAAATTCCGGTCAATGGGGGCCCATAATCCCCAAAAACCAAAGTTTGGCGTCCATTCTAATAACAATATTATACAACAATACTCTATCACATAATAGGTATTTATCAAGCAGCTATCACAACAACATACCTTTCTAGCACAATAACTATCACAACAACATGCCATTTCTAATGCACCTACATGGCATGGAACTATGATTGGCATGTTATTTCTAGCATGTCCCTAAATGATGCATGAGATGGAATACCATCATCTCATCGGGTTGCAACTAAATAGAACCCATAAACAATATATAAACAGCACAATCAAAAGTGTGTCACCCAATTGTGGAAATCATATCAACTGTACAACGTGAGAAATCAGAAAAAATTGCAATATGAGGTAAATTAGATTTTCCATGTACACGGGTTAGCTATGCCCTGTCATAGCTTATTACCAACTACTGTTTTCATCCTATTCCTGACTAAGTATCCAAATAGGAAGTCAATGAAAAGAACCCCTCTGATACCACTTTGTAAAGACCCGGTTCCCGGTGCCACTCAACGGGTGCCCCGAACCCGGTTCGCCACAAGACCTTAAGCGCATTTCCCTAAACGCCAGAGGCGACCGAATAGCAGCAAGGGCCCATGTATGATAAGGGGGAAACTTTTCCCTCATTTTTCAAAGTGTATCATAAAGGAATGTAATATAATCATACAAAAAAAGTGGAAGAAGTAAACCACACACAACTGAAATAAAAAACAACAGTAGATATAACCAACCAGTATATAAATAATGGTGCAACATGCCTCAAATTCTAAGAAAGCATCCAGAACATGTGACACAACAATAAAATGCAGTACATGTACATAAAAGAAAAACCGAGTAGAACAGCTTCCAGCATCGCGAGCTTAATCCCGGTCCCATGCTCCCCTACTCCTCAGCAGAAATCAAGCATATGTATAGGGACTCTTCCACTATCAACACCTACCGCAATATAATCGGTTTGGGCCAAAAAGCATGACCCAAACAGGGTGTGAGAATAATTCCCAATAGGCACCAACCAAAGGCCTGTGCTCAACTGTGTGTAAACATGCAACAATAGTGTGCAGTAGTAAATGCAATAAACTAAGCAGTACTGAAAGTAACTAACTTAACCAGTTATATTGCCATTTTAATATTCATTTAATCATTTAATTTAAAATATCACCACAGTGAATAATCTAAATAACTGTCTGCGTCCTCAGAAAAGAAAACCTCACCCTCAAGTAAACAGAATCCAACTCGTAGGTATTACCCTCATGCATAATATAAATTTCCCTCAAGTGTAGGAAGTGTCGCCCTTAGGCACAGAGTCTATCGCCCACAGGCACGGAAGAAGTTTCCCTCATGCCAAGATAAAAAATTCCCTCGGGCTAAGAAAACAACGCCCACGGGAAAAGTAAAACACTGCCCTCCGGCGCAAGTAACAGGGCCATGCCCAACATGTAAATTGAAACTCACATTGAGTTCCTCTAAAGGAAAAAGTAATGCATAATATAAACATGTCATACCCTCAGGTATCCCGGCCAAACGGCTAAACAGAGGAATTCACCCTGGGGGTGGTCCTGGATCCAAACACTGATCCCAAAAAAAATTTACAATTTTATTTTATTACCTATATAGTTCTAAGTAGTTTAAATATCCATGCCCTCAGCCACACGACACCCCATATCTGGGTTCATAGATCAAAAACACACAAAACGCACAACAGTTAGAAATAAACACCAAGCCACCTACCTTAAACACCAAAAAACGTTATACGCAAACGACGCCATCTGAAATGTCCAAGAATTCCGTATATCTGAGGTAAAATAATTCTGTCTTAAATGAAAATAACTCCCATTTGGGGAAGAATTAGCAAGAACGATGAAAGAGGAGTGGAGGGATTACCCGTACGGTTCCAACAAGATCATTCGAGGCAGAAACGGATTACCGACGTGCGCTTGGCGGATCTCCAAAGCTCTGGCCTTCCTCTACCGAGTCCTCTCCCCATTCTAAGACTTCCCTGTGAACAGGGGAGGCTACTGCCCATTTTAAGCTTAAAAAGTACACGGTGTGTATTTCCACATACACGGCGTGTACTTCCCTTTTTTTGAACTGTTCCTCTGGCGGCTTCCTACCAGCGTGGCACTGTTCACCCACCGACATGACTACACGACGTGTCTTCATGAGTACACGGCGTGTGATATCGCACCGCTAGCCACCGCCTTACTATTTCACCTTCCGACTGACTACATGACATGTAGAGGGCCCCTACACGGCATGTAGTCGGTTTCTACACCATTCATCGCCGACATGGCCACACGCCCCGTGTTCTCACACCACACGGCCAAAAGTACACAGCATGTTGAAAAGTACACGGTGTGTACTTTCCAAAATTTTGGATTTTTCCCATTTTCCTTATTCTCTCAAAATTTCTTATGGAAAATAGAAAATAAGAAACCCGTACCTCAAAGATAAGATCTTTTTTCTTACACCCCATAAATAAAATTTATTCATCATTATTTGAAAAATTCTCTCCACTAAAACCAATTTTTTCTGTCGATAAGAATTTAAAAAATTAAAAGGATATATAAACTAACATCAAATTTATTGAGTAATTGAGTAATGTTACAGACTTTTTCATTATAGTAATCTCTACTCATATGTATGATTTATCCCAATAGACTGAGTAATTTGTAAATGTTAGTGTTTTTTCTATAGGGATAAAATTATCCCCCATATTGGATTTAATGTTCAAATAAACTAGTTATATATAAATGGAAAATATAGTGTATTTTCTATCTGTGAATGGCCATGATCTCTTATAAAATTCATTTTGTGCCCCAATATTCTTATAAAAATAATATGGAAACATTGTATCTCTTATAATGTAAGCACAAAATGTGATTAAAATTTTACGCATCCAAATAAATCTTGATCATGTCAGGTGGACCACACACCACAAATCATCATGTTGAAATGATTAGGGTTTCCTATGAAATTATATAATTTTTAGAGTAAGAGGATATAAAACTCATCTAAGAATGAAGGGATCTCCATAGTTTCTTATGTAAGGAATACTAGGAGTATGCATACAAAACTATCACTATCAGGAATAACACGGTAAGGTTATATTATAAGTTAATGTTTGTAACTATAAAGTATCTCTAATGATATTACATATCCCCTATCATGTGATTTATACTAAAATTCATCATAATATTAAACATATTCCCACCGAATAATACAATGCTGAAAAAGGTATCTATAATTTCTAAATCCAAAATCTTATAGTCTTCCCACTATATGTTAAATTTCCTCTCAATAACAAAAAATATATTAACAAACTACCAAGGAAGTATAAAAATTTAAATAAAAGAAAATTTATGAAGATTTAAGGAAATATTTTGAGAAATGATAATCTGAAGAAATATTCATCCATTGGTCTCTACACATGGAAACAATCCATGGAGGATGGTGTTACTCTACCCTTTGTTTCAGGTGGATGAATAATATTCCTTAATACATAAATTATTTTCCCCATTCCAAAATTCAAATTTTTCTAAACATTTCATTTAGTCTTTCACTAATTAGAATAGGATTCATTATAGATTTTTTTAATGTTAATTCAATGTTTTTTGTTCTTCATTTGTTGTGTTCTTCTCACATCCCGAATTTCCTCGTACGACTAAAATATTAATGATTAACCAATGTCATCTTGATTCATGGTAACAATGAGATTATTTATTTTTCTTGGTATAATAATGAATTAAAAAGATATTCATTATCTTTTATAATTAATTTCTTATAAATCACTAAAAATCTAGAATAGTAGTGGAGCTGGAATATTGAATAGGTTATCATCAAACTATATTTCATTACAAGTGTGATTGTATGCCACTTTTTTATTTTCAATGTCACCCAATAGTTGATTCACTCGCTATAAGAGTGTAGATGATATAATATAGAGGTTGAATGCAATACAATCACTTTCACATAGGATTAGTTTTTTTTTCATATCCTTGTTGAATATAGTTCTTTATTTCTCAACAAGGACAACAAATTGGATATATAAATGAATGATTTTTATTAATTAATTTTTTTAAACATGGGAGATAGTGAGAGGAAATTAGATTCATGGTATTTATACTTCTTATTGTTTTATCGATCTAGAACAATTTAAATTGGGATATAACTCCTTGGAATTCACCTAAGAATCATATACTCTTATGAAAAACCAGTTTTTTGTATTTCTTTTATTTCAAATTTCATAAAATTGAAAACCCATTCATTATTTGAATCTTATTTCATAAATTTAGAGTGCAAAAAAACTATTAGATTTTGGATGCTAAGTGTTTATATTATCCCCTAAAGAGAAATGTACCTAGAGACTCTAATTTCACTATATTTCTATTGATACTAGTATTTAGTTCTTGTGAGTCCCATGATATTTTCTCACTAACATGATGTTGTTGTTGAGGATATATGTACTCATTTTTTACAATTTATAATTGATTTTTTAACAATATTATTTTATTTATAATTTTTTCTTTTTTTCAATCAATATTACCTTTCAAATAGGTTATGAATCATAGTGGAACAAGTTCTTATTGGATCGACACATTTATTCAAGGATGATGGCTATTGGAAAAATCTATGATGTGGTTAGGGGGTAACAACTCAAAAAAAAATTAAAATATATAAATATATCTTCCCATATGAAATAATTGAACAACATCATAGTAATAAACATGATAAACCTCTAGAACACTTTAATGGGGAAGAGTATAAAAGCTATGACTACAATTAAGTTATCCAACAACAATATTATATGACTCTATACCAAAATATTGTGGATAAACCTTCACTAATGTAAATTATGGAAATATCCACTAGCATGTTGTTTCTAAAAAACATAAGGACCATACAATCAGATATGTTAACCAAAGGAAATGATGGATATAATGTAACCACTTTCAAATAATGTGGGTGAAAAGAATAAAAAAGAAATTAATGTCTATGATTCTTTTTTTCCTTTCCTCCTAACATAATCTAATTGGTTTAAGAAGCAATGTAATATATCTCACTCCCACATAATTTTAAGATCATTATTATGGAATTCCATGGAGAACACCTAATTATAATATAATAATTAGAAAGAGATAACAAAACTCATGAATTACATTATGTGTATTTTTTTAAATTCATATGAAAACTAACTATTATAGCATTGATGATATAGATAGACCATAGTTGGTGTATTCTGTGAATGAGAAGGAAGTAAAAGGGATATTGGTTTAAAAAAATATGATTTATCCAATTACATGTGTTTTAAAAACCATCATAATGGAATTTATTCAAGAGAAATAGATTGCAGTCAAATTTAATGAGGCCCATTATTTTCATATTTAATTTATTATAAACATTATATGTCAAAAAAATATTTAAACATCAAATTTTATGAATTTATAGTTCTAAACGAGCAATACATTAATCTATAAAATCAATAACTACATAATGATCCCACTATTTAGGAAGAAAGTGTGTTGTAAATTAAAGAGGAAATTCAAGAAAAAAGAATATGAATGAATTTTAGTGATGTTGATACTCTCTCAAGGAATACATTAATGGAATATTGCGGATAAAAAATATATGATTGCAATATTTCCATATTCCCATAAATAACTATGATGGTGATCAAGTGAATCAGTAATCCTTTATTTATATGATTTTTTTATTTTAATCATCCAACTAGAGTGGTAAATGTCGGATCTTATATTCGATTTTTTCATCCACAGCCAAATAATGTAGTCAATTAAATGCACTAAACAAAGTTGAATTTATATATGGTTCATCCCCTTCAATGAAATCTAGATCCTTACTATGGCTATTTAGTCAACCAAATAAAAAAATCTTCCCCTATATTTAATTTTTTTATAATGGGTAGGAATAATCGAAGACTGGTTTGTAAAGAAAACATTGAAAAAACATCACTATGATTAACATAATCATCCATGTCTTACAGTATTCAATCTACAATATTTATACAGCCATGCATAGTGTACAAGCTAAAAAACAGGTTATCTTTCCCTCTAGGGTAGACTACATTACACTCCCCATTAATTTATCCTTCAATAAACATTCAACTAATACTTATACTATTCATTATTTATGGGTGTTGTTATAGTTCATCATTGGTTCCCTTATAAAGAATCTTCAGAAAATTCTATATAGTATACACAACACCAATGATGTTGATCTCCTCATCATACGATTCAATTTATAGGAGTACATATCGGTACAGTCATTTCCACCCATCTTTGATAAAAAAAATTCATTAAATTTAGTTTTAGTATTCGGGCCTCTTCAATTAAATTTTTTTAAAAATTTTATCGTGTATATAACTAGATTCCATAACTATAATGACCTGATCACAAACATTACATATCCTATTAATTTTAGATTAGAATTCACATTCGTAGAATTAAAAAATAACATTTAACTTTATATCTTTATAGAGTTAGGTCATAATTCTTATATAATATACCCATATATTACAAAGTGAAAACATATATTCAGTGCCCTATTATTCAATAAAAAATATTTTAATGTAAAACATGTTTTCATTTCATGAATGATCATTAAATCATTCAATAAGACAATTAATTTTCTCTTATCCATTGTAAAACCCTATGAAAATCATTTTAAAATGTGGCATGAGAACAGAAACCCAATTAAGATATATAAAAAAGAAAAAAATAATTTTGTATAGTGAATATAATGAAAACCCATAAAATACATACATTTATCTTATTTTTCATTGAGCATATGAATAAATAATTTCAACAAGAATAAATGAAAAAAAATCTCAAAGGAAACTTTTCAAGCCCATATAGTGCATATATAAAACATGTTGGAAAATTGGATAATAATTTTCATATTAATCCTACTTGTGGTGTAACCCTCATGATTACATAGGGAACAACCATCACAATTATACACTGAGTAAAAGTTACCATTATAGTTAAAATAGCCATCATGATTATACATAGAATAAAAAACATGGTATATTCAGAAAATATGGTAGGATTAACCAAATAGGTTAACTTTGTCCTATATATGGAATAACCATCATAGTATATTCAGATAATCACTTAGGAGAATCAATTTCAGTTTACTTCATACCATAACCTAATATATAAGAAATCAATAACTGGCTGACCCATTCTTAGTATATAATATAATACCCTTCCTCGGAAAAAATTCATAATGAAAAAAATATATTCACAGTATATGAATTATTTCACTCATGAAATTAGTATTTTCAACCATAAGAAAAAAAATTAGATATTGTTATATACCGTTTTTTTAAAACACATTTTTTAAAACTAAAAGTCCTAAACAATATTGGATATATGGCTTTAATTTTGAAAAAATGAAATATTATAAATGAATCCAAATGTTAAATATTTATTATAGTTTAGGGTAATTTTTCGGTCTTCTTATACATTAGAAAAGAACATTCCTTTTATTGTTTTTAATGAATGTAAATAAATATGTAAAAATATTTCTTTTGAAAGATATTATAGGGAAACATAAAATCAGTTTTATAATTAATAACTTTATATAAAAATAAACCCATAAATTTGTTTTTAACATTTCTATAGAAACAACGAGTTTTGAGGGAAACATTGAAAGAATAAATTTAATATAAATCCACTTACCTTGTGTTTGAATCATCCTGTACGTTCATTATCATCATGAATAATAAAATTATTTAACTTGTTTACTTTGTAAGGAAAATTTTAATATTTTATTATTCTATTTATTTCATTCAATTCAATTTTATATAAAATTACCTAATCATTTATGTTCATGATGCGTGTTTTGACAATATTTGGTACTTTAGTCAAAAATGACTTCGGTCGGTTGATTATGGAATGATAATTCATTATTAAATAATATCCAAAATAATAATCATTATATAATTTTTAATTTTATACATAAATTATAATTTTAAATCCATCCATGATAGATGGTTATGAAAAATGAACTATGTTACAATCATGTAGTCAGTAGGCCATAAGTTCGCATGAGTAATGTGCTCATCTTTCAATGATCATTATTTCAAAGAGGTATGTATTATATTACATTTAAAAAATATTATAATGTCATGATTTATATTAAAATATACTTATATATACAATACACATTATTTGATGATGATAATATAATCACATCACTTCATGGATGTGGTAGTCCACACGAATGTATGAATGATATTATCATTTTCAGGCGATGGGTAGTAAAGAAAATAGGTGTCATATTATGTTTTGAAAATTGATAATATATATATATATATATTCATATATTAAATCTATCATTATAACCATTCATTAGAGGTGGTTATTGAAAAGATATTACATCAGTTCTTGAGTTGGTAGTCCACCATATAACCAAATGAGTGATTCAATTTAAATTTTATAGTCGATGGAAATGGATATGGCTTAATTAATTGACATAATAAAATACCAGTATATAGATTACAATATTTTTATTATTTTTAATATTTTTAAGAAGATTTTATGGTAGGGAGATGATGAATTAAAAAAGTGCTCAGTTAAAATGATTATTCTTTCCTTTCAAATCTAATTTTCATTAAATATTAAGACATATAATATTGATATCATTCCAAAAATAAACCTTCTAAAAAATTACCATGTCTTTAATAAATATATTTTGGTACTTATTTTTGGAAAAAAATTGATTTTGAAGTGTGGTGAAATAAGAATATGTGCATCAATTTTATAAGAGAGGGGAGTGGTACTTTTCAGATTTCATAAAATATTAAATAAATTAAAACTAATATTGTTTTGAAAATGGATCAAAATTGATAAAATTATAAAAAAATATGATTAAAAATCTAAATCATCTCATAAAATAAAATTATAAAATGTTTTCATTGTAAAGGCCCAACCGGGAACAATATATCACTGAGAGGGGGAAGGGTGAATCAATGATATCTTTTTATGTTATGTTTCCATTATTTTGAATCAATTATCACCTCTAGTTAATTAACAATAAATTTTTTAAACAATTACATTCAGATATTCATAGGAACACTAGTATTTACCTAGTTCACTACTCAGTAGGATTTTCATTTTATTATCATAGTTTAAAAATAATCGAATACCATTGAATCAACAACAATATGATACATTTGTGTTGATACAAAAAAGTATGAAATCACATTACACATGGGTAACACTACCTTTAACACAAAAATTCACGTTACTCATATATAATTAATGATCTAAAAATATTGGTGTAACAGGTTACAAAACCTTCACAACTAGTTCCAAATTAGATATATTGATGTCTTATCAACATTCAATTTTGATAAACTTCTATATAGTTATTCACTTTTATACATTGAAGTTGTAATGAAATTATCAGTAAATTGTATGATAACACTGATCAATTCCATATCTTATTCCTTTGTATATAAAATCCTTCATCTTTTTTATTCTCTATAACCTATTCACCTTTCTCATTATCAGCCTTGAATACAATCATTATGATTCTATAGTCCAATTTCATAGTCCGGTCTAAAAAACATTGACCTAAAACTCTTTTAAACTCTTTTTTATCCGTTAACATTTTTTAAGGGAACGCTTTCAATAAACCATCACTTATCGATTTTTCTCAACTCTAGCTCCCATATTTGAATAGTGATATCATCATCAGAAAGTATGTTTAACTTCATTTTATTTATAGAAACATATAAATTTGAATTATAGGGAATATGAAAATGTTTTCCACCTTTACCAAATTTCCAAATGTCGAATTTCAAATTCATTTACACTGCATATTTGAATCCATGGTGCTTCTCAACTCATCTTGATTCTTCAAAAATATTCTTAAATATAATTAAAAATATAACCAACTTCAATATTAAAAATAATTATTCCATCATATATATATTTCATAGTAATAATATTCTTCATTATGATGAAATGTTTTTAAAAATAAATACACAAATTCTATAGCTGTATACAAATTGAGGATTAGAAAAATGAATGAATAATCATTCCAAATCTCGATAAAAACTCAAAAAATAGTTCATCAATATTGATGTAAATTAATTAGAATTCAACATCATCACCACATTTGAATATTTTAACACACCTAGAAAAAACATTAGAAACATCTAGAAAAATTCAACATTCTTTATTTGTTCCTAATACGAATGAACCCACATGTTATAAAGCTTAGTGTCTAATGACTTATCAATGTCATGTTATGTCTAATGGATAATTCTCAAGTTTCTTCTGATGGATTGAAATACCTCCCCTTCTATTGAATTTGTCCCAATTGATGTAAAAAAAACATTTCATTTTATTATATTGAACCACAGAAAATAAGATAGCCAGAATTCTCATTCAAATAAAAAAGATTTAATGAATTGTTGATCATAATACATTTGTTCAGTTTGTAATCCCATTTCATATATTTCCCAAAACTCTGAAGAAACAATTTTACTATTGATAGGACTCTACATCTTACGTCATATTGTTACCAACATTGTGACTAATGGATGAGTTTCATAATTCCTCTAATGGATCAGTATCATACCACTTTTGATGGACCGGTGTACGCGGAAACTACTTTCTTAAAAAATTCTCTTAAACTAATGATTGCTCCTATTAATAGGATTATTCAATGGATCAGACAGTCTGATGAAGTAGCTCATCGATGGATTAGTCAATCAGTGATTCAAAAAAACATTTGACTTCAGCAACATCAGACTTCTATGCCTTTAGAAAAAAATTGTGTCAAGTAATTCTCATACTTATGAATAGTGACTAGAAGACATCAACTTCAGTACATTCCTTTCTTTTTCAAGTGTGTTCTAGAAACATGAATATCACATGATGTTACTAAAATTACAAATGGAATAGCATCATTTAACTTGAAAAATCGTTTCACTTACTTATTTCAGAAATTATAGTTAACTTGTTTTTATTAATTCATGATATAGTAAACATACAAAATAGAAAGACATAATCATATTTTGTACCGAATATATTGAATGAAACATAAACTCTGATACAACTTCTCATTCATATAAATAACATAATTTAAATCCAAATTCAGTCCTAAAACCAAATTCTTCTAGGAAAAATTTACCAAACATGAAAAAAAACTTGATGGATTTTTTTTTATTAAAATTATGTTTCTGAAATCCTTAGTCTAGTATAGCATCATCTAAAAAAAATACAATGTGAAGTGGTTTTTTGTGTATAGAAAAAATAAAAAACAAACATAATCCCCATAATTTAGTATCTATGGAAAACCACTATCCAACATAGTCTCAACAATCTCCCACTTTATATTTTATTAACAAATGAGATTTATAAATCAATGAAACATGGTACCTAAAAAAATTTATTACATATCCAAAAATTCTATACCAATGCGAGTAAACCAATTTTAGGAAACAAGTTTTATTGATTACCAAGATATTTTTGTTCTAAAGTTGGGACGTATGAAACATACAACATTTCAAAAATTTAAATTTATTGAAAACAACATTTCCGATAAAAATAGTTTTCATCGAAACAATTCTACAACCTATTAGAATAGTTCACACACATACATGTGGAGTTCACACCATACCAACAACTCCCCCTACATACATTCTAAAATAATTTATTTAGCACCAATCAATGTATTTATTTACTAGAGATTCTCCATTTTTGAAAAATCTATCCAAAAATTATATGAGAGAGGGGAAAACACATACACAACCTTAAATGTGAAATATATTGATATACCTATTCAGCCTCAGTTTATAAGAATATTCCATTGATAATGTTTTGTGAAACTTTCATGAACTTGTTGTGATATAGTAATATATTCCATCTCTAGATCATTATCCTCTATAAATTTTTTGATGAAGTGACATTTGATATCAATATATATTTAATGATAATTTGGTACTCGATTAATTATAAGAACTATAGAATACAAATTATCAGAAACTGTGATCAAAGGTAACTATACATCATTAAGTAAGTCTTCCAACTATATTATCATCCATCGTAGTTTTCTTACAACTTTAGTTATTACAATATACACTGATTCAGTTGTGCTATGAGTTACAAATCATATTTTTTGCTATTCCAACATACACAACATTCCCCAATAAAGAAAACTCCACAACATGTGGATCATCTGTCATCTACACTTCATTTCCAAATTAGTAACTCTATAACCAAAAAATAATCTCTTAGTGAGCTATCATACCTCTTCCAAAAGTTGTTGTTCCTTATATATATATGAATTATTTTCCTAGTTAATATATTCCATTATTTTCTAGCACATTAGAATCATTCACATAAGGTAACAACATATTCAATGTCCATTATTAAGGTTCGTAGATACAAAAATCTTCTAATCATTCTTTGAAACTCTTTTTGAGGAAACATCCTTACATTATCCATATTTTTTACCTTTGATCCCATATAAATTATTGTGGAAAAAGATTCAAAGTTTCCATGAAAAACTTATTAATAATTTCCATATAATTTGTTTAGATGGATGTAATGATTTATTTCTTCATTTCTATTAATTTTATCCCAAAATATAATATCTGTTTCCTGAGAAATGAAATTTCAATAAAATGTTTTATATTAGAGATACTTTTCCCAATTAATTTCATAATCACCATAGAAGTGAATGTTATCAACAAAAAATTAACATTAGGGAAAATTATTTTGACTTTATTTGATGTATAGATTAATATCAGCCCTTCATTTCATAAAGATCAAGCTTCTTGAGCCAATGACCAATTTATAATACAATTATCTCAATTATTTTATTACCCCATTCATGTATTCCTCAAACATTCAGACATAAATTTTACCCTTCCAAGGACAGAACCACATGGTCATTGAATATAAACTACTTCAACAATTTCTCAATTACGAAATGAACAATTCACATCAATCTAAACAAATTTTATAACATAATTTTTTAGAATTTTCATGATTGATAATAATTGTATATATACATGAATCTAGATAAAAAGTCTTATCAAAATTAATTCCTTCAATTTTCGAGTATCCTTTTAAATACAATATAGATTTTTTCATAACATTTCACCATATTCATTCAATATTTTCTAAAAAATCTACTTGTTTCCAGGAACTTTTTTCTACTTTTTTAGGTATGATTTATCAAGTTTAATTCTATTCCATATAGTGCAACTCATATTTCATAACATGAATATAATAATGAAGATTAGAGGATTAATTAATATGTTTTGGATCAAATTTTAATTCAAAAAATTATGTGTAACAACATTTATGTTCTTTTTTTGAACAATTTGATGTTGATAATCAATAGTGTTTCAAGCTTCCAACAGTTTACTTAGACACGAATGAGATATATTAATTAATTCCTCATCAATGGAAATAATTGAGTTTTATTCTACCATCTATGTAAGATATAATTTTTTTTATCAATTTTATGTTCTCTACAAAAACATTCTTTCATTTTAATCATCAATATTTTTGGCTAATGCTTCTAATACATAAATATTAACAATTCATGAAATTTTACACCAATAAAATCAATAATTATCTCAATTATTCTATTTAAGAATATATATCATCTTCTCTCTAGAGCACATCCATGATAGATTCCATCTTCACCTATCTAGTGAAATTTTCAAACGATTCGTCCTTCCTTTTTTAAGATGCATGGACTCCAAAAACTATAAAGTGTATCAAACATTGAGTTTTATCATAAAACATTTAATATGGAGTCATATAAAAAATTTCCAAATAGAAACACTGATTCTTAATTAAAATACCTATTCTCATAGATTGCCTCCAAAAGTCCTGAAAATGACCATTCTCAAGCCAAATTATACTCCTCATCTCAACTAAGAATTTATTTTTCCGTTTCAAAAAATTATTTTGTTGTGGTGTGTGTGGTGATCTGAAATCTTATCAAATTATATATATTTTAAGATAAAATTATTTCATTATTATTATTATATTTACCTGAATTATCAGTTCATAAATATCAGTAGAATACACACCTTTCTTCTCAATACTTATCCAGAAAATTTCAAACATCTTCATAGCATCAGACATATTTTTTAAATACATAACACAAAATATGCGATTAAAATCGTCAATGAAATAAATAAGGTACTTATATACAAAAGATTATTTTTTAGACATTTTCCCCTGAATATCCATATGAAATAGTTCTTGGGGACAAGTTGAAGGAATTTAAAAATTATTATTCATATATTTGTTAAATTTCCCTTTCTAGAAATTTTAATAACACCAGTCTCCTCTTCTTAACATATTAAGAATATCATGTACATTGCCTCACATTGATAATTTTTTTGTTTCCCTAAGACACGAATATAAACTATTGATGTCACAAAAGGTAATATTCCATCTAGCCTATGTAACATTAATATTATTCTTAACCAACATGAAACATGTTTTCTTTTATGCATTGGCATTTTATAACATCTTTTAAATCATCCACTTTTTTCTAAATAAAACTGTATTTTTGAAAAAAAACATTATTTTCTGCATCATAGAGTAGAGAAATAATAATCATATTATATTTCAACTCATTAAAAAACAAATCCATCAGGTTTTTTAATGTTTATTCATCAATAATAGATGGTATAACACCATTAATTATAGGGGATTCATTATTACAAAATTAAATGAATCTTATTTTAAATCTTTTACATTATTTCAAAATTTCAAATGTCATATCATATGAGGAGAAAACCAACTATAAAAAACCAATGGTCAATTTCCTGTTGTAGCATTCGAGTGTAGTTTCTAGAATAAAATATTTTCCTATTACTTTATGTTTCGTCACATCCATCTTTAATGAATTTCTATAAATATGTAATAATGTCGGTAAAAAAACAAGAGTCCCTTTTAATATATGTCCAAGATGTTCACATCTTTCACGAATAGTTTACAGAGTTTGGAGCCAATTTTAAACATTGAAAACATCATTCTTTGATATCATATTTCAATATATTGGATTTCCCATTGAGATTTAACTTCTATAAATAATGTTATATTTTTCATTTTTTGGGTTAAACAAACACATATTTTCTGTATGACAAAATCCAACAAATTAGCCTTAGTATCTATAGAAATAATACTTTCCTTTGTAACTCCATTTATGTCTATAAATTTAGATATGTTTATCAGGCAATATCTTATATTTCACATTAGAACCTTATTTAGATCAAATATTCCTACTATCACTAAGAATCATCTTCATCATCTTGTATATCATCCCAAATTAATGGGAAACAATATTAGAAGAAACATTTCTTTCGAACATGGGATTTTTTAAACATCTTAATTGAATACTTTTTTAGTTTTGGCCACATACACGATTTCTTTTTCCTTATTCATCAAAGGAACACTATAAATAATATTTTCATCCTTTGAAGGTATCCTATGAAGATCATTCATAGGTTTTCCCTTTATAGAACTATTACCAATTTCATAGAAAATGTTTTTGAAAATTGTAACTCCATGGTTGGATTTAGAAATTTTTTTTTGAATATGTTCCAAAAATTCCTCCCATTCATTCAATTTGAAGTGAATATAATCATTCCAATTATTCACATTTTCAAGAGGATTTGTGTAATCGTCAATCTTTTTACGAATATTTTCTTTCTCTCCATGAAGAAATTCATAATTGTTTGGTTTGTGTTTTTACTTCATTAATGTTTTATTTTCTATTTCAAGACATACTTTCTTTCTGATAAATTACTTCAATTATTTCTTCAAGTGAATTTATATCTCAGTATCTTCTGCTTTAGAACTAAAAATTCAAAAATCATCATTAATAATTAATGAAATAAATGAATTACCTCCAACAATCTCAGTAAAAATTTCTAATTCTAATTTGATATATTCATCTTAATCATATATAGTTAAAATCTTTTACATTTGGGTTTTGAAATGTTTTTATATTTCCCTTGGAAAACTATTTTTACATCTCACCATGCTTCTTCGAAGATCATCTTTTCATTTTTTCTACTTCATAAATTTCATTATCATTATTTATTTGAGGATAATTCATCAAAATGTTCCCAAAATATCCACATTCAAAAAATATCAATGTAATTTTCCATTTATAATTTTCATTACCTATTTGCATATTTTTAGAAAACAAGTACAATAATTCATTAATATTTTGACCAACCTCATTTTCATATTCAGAATCACCTTATTCTTCTTCATTAATAACCTTCTTAGAATATACCCTCATTGCATCCTTACTGTACATTCCTAAAGGATATTTTTGTTTACTATTTATAAAATTATCCTTTCTCTTTTAATATGTTATGAGAGTATTATTATGTTCAACCAAAGAGAGTTTTTTGGATCTATATAATATATAGATGAAATTTTGGAACCAATCCTATCTTGAATTATAATATAGATCTTTTTCATCTTTTCTTCAATCATCCAACATCTCACCATGATATCTTATGGTATTTACAATATCATTCACCATTGTAAATTTTCCCCCAATAGATTCTTATTGCCCCATTTTGATATATTTATAATTTATCCTCTAGTTTTATATATAATCCGTTTTCACTTTTATTTTTCCATCATAAATGTTTTTCACCTTTTCTGAGATATGCTTACAAGTATAAAACCACTTCACTCTATGAAATTTACATTCATAATTTGATGAGAGTAATTATTTATTTCATTAAATTATTCTCAAGATTATTATTATCCATAGAAGAAAGAAAAAAATATTCCATCAAGCATAGGAAATCCATCTATTGCATCTTCCAAAACATCATAAATAAGAGACATAAGATATAGAATCATTATATATTTCCAAATATGATAGTTCATTCTTAAAATCACCAAAATACATATATTTTTATGACAATAAAGTTTATCCATTACAAAATCGCTTAAAAAACATCAGTAATGTATAAATGAAGGGAACATTTTATCTTATACAACATGAAAATACCCAACTAGGATCAACGTATCTGTAAGTGGGGGACAGACTGAATCAAGGAAATCATTATATTATAAGTTTCCATTCTTTTAAAACAACCTTGACATCCTATTATATATTTAACATTTTAAATAAAGAAAATAAATTCACACGTATATATGAATACATTTATTTACAAGGTTCACTAATCAATAAGAGTGTCTAGTCATTGGAATTTCTAGAAATAATTCAAAATAACAAAATCCAGAAAGAAAAAATACTTATGTGTAGATAACACAAGTAGAAAATACACTTGAATTGGTGTAGCACCCTGATAAATACAACAGTGGATGAAATTATTCAAGAATGAATGACATAAAACATGTTTGTATTAAATGTTTAGAAACCATCAACAGTTGGTTCCAAACTAGTTATTTTGTTTCATAATCATCTTTCAATTTTGATAATCATTAAAACAATTATTAAATTCATTATCCAAAATTATGAATTATGTTTTATGGACTACATATGAAATCATAGATACATTCTCAAATTGGATTCATCATTCCTAAAAATCATTATTCTTTTCTAATTACTAATAATATAATAAAATATATCTTTCATTGTCCAGAGAAACATATGTATAATGAATCAATATGATGGCTCAGTTTGACCTAGAAAATTTTGAATGATATCCCATTTTTAATATTCATATGTTTTTTTAATATTCTTCAAGAATACTCTATATTTGATCCTTCTTTTATCAAATATTTAGTGGTCTCACTACTACACGTGAGCAGTTCTCTTATCATTATAATGTATAATGTAATAACTTCTATTTATAGGTCCTCCTAAAGTGAATTGGGTAGAAATTTCAAATTTTTATCCATATCTGCCATATTTTCAAAGATATAATTTTATATTTAGTTGGATTACATATTTTACATCTTCATCTCTTCTAAAATCATATTAATTATTCTCCAAACATCATGAATCTTCATACAGGATCAACATTATTTGAAAATTAAAACTACTATAAAATAAAATAGATATGTCATTTAAAAAAATTGTTTATTACACTAAAGCATATTTTAAACTAAAATCACACATTATGTTCCTCCATACCACATGATTTATTAGAGAATTAATGGCTTCACATTCCAATGATCCATTCCAACGGAAAAAGTCACAATAATTTTTGAAACATAATTAGACTTCAATATCATCAAAACATATAAATGTGGATAAATTCCCTGAAAAAACATCACAAAATTGATGTCAAGTATAATTTTCTAAATTTTTTCTTTAGGATGATGTTCCTATATATGATAATGTTCATCTTATGATGACTTATTAGTGTCAGTGTATGTCTGATAGATCGGTATCTAATTCCTTCAAATGTTTCGACATCCCTCCTCTTATACTTAATCATGAACCAATTGTATTAAAATAAATCATTACTTTTTTGGATCTTATTCCACATAAAACAGCACAGCAATAATTCTCATTCTGAATAAATGTATTGAAAACTTTTTTTATCAGTATGGGGTTGATCAAACTCTGATCCCATTTCACATCGTCCCCCTAAAGTCTAATTAAACTATTCTCCAACTGATTGGACTCTACATATTATGTTTTATTGATTCAAAAAATGTGAGTGATTAATTATTGTCCAAATTCTTCCAATTGATCAAGAACACACAGTGTTTGATGGACCGATTTTGGTTGTAATGTCTTTTATAACATATTCTATACAACTAATGATTAATCCTATGAATAAGACCATTTAGTGGATTGGAATGTCTTATGGATTGGATTGTATTACAGATCTTTCCAATAGTTCTAAAAAACATATGATATTCGCAACTTTAGACATCCAATCCATTAAACAAAACCACCATCCGATTATTCCAACACCGGTGAATTTCAATTGGAATACATCAAATTAAGTATATTACATTATTCTAAGAACTCCTACTCATATAATGAATCACTTGGGATATTATAAAATTTTTAATCTTAATACCAGCATATTACCTTCAAATCATTTTCTCTCCATTTCTATCATAATGTTCGGATAAATGTTTTTAATAAATAATGATATTTGAAGAATGCAATATAGAATATCATCATCATATTTTGTAAAAATTATTTTGAAAGGAACTCAGACATTGATACAAATTCTCATTCAGAGCAAAAACTTTATTTTATTCAAAATGTATGTTTCAAACACATCTTATTCTAAGAAAACATCCCTCAATTATGAAATGTATTCTTGATGATTTTTATAATGAATATTTTATGATTGAGAGCTCAATAAAGGTATGTACCCATTTAAATATTAGATATAATTTGTTTTTATAGAATATGGAGTGGTTATCTGGTGTGTGGAGAGATTTGGGGGTGTCCTGGGGGATTTAGAACATGAATTAAGGGAAAAGAGGCCGAATAGTGTGATGTGAATGGTCGGCGCACGGTTTGAGAAAACTGTAAACATGTCCTTGGAAATGATGTGGGTTTGGCACCCATTCATACAGAGGCTTTACACAATTACCAAATGAGTTTCCAAAGTGTGTGGGTGATCCCATAAAATTGTGTGGCTTGGCCCATCTCAAACAGTGGGACCTACATGGTTTTCGCAGAGTTTGGATAGTATTAGGGCCAAACAATTTTCCCCCTAAAAATTGTTAAATTTTATTTTTCCATCCCGTTTCAATTTATTACGTCTATTATGTTTCACCCAATTTGACCCCCTACATCTTTGTAAATGAACAAAACCCTCAAAGATAGTAAAGAGATGATTATCCTATGATTCTTAGGGGTTTTGAGATCTTTTTCTGTTAATGGAAGATCCAGTGGATTCTTTATTGGGGATTTATGAGGATTTATGAGGATTTTAACTTCAAATCAAGGGTAAGGGTAATGAAAGAATTTAAAAATGAACATGAGGTAGGTGGACTTTATGAATTTTCACAAATTCTTGATATCCTATATGTGTATGTGGTACTTCCTATGTTATTCCTTGTTTGGGTTAAATGTTCATTTTTTTGGAAAGTGACATGGGCCTTATTTTAAGGTGTAAAACCCTTCACGGACCACGTTGGGCCCATCATTGAGTCATACTGAACCTATGGCTTCCCATGGAATAATATGAAGCCTTTTTAATAGTGAATAAAATTGGTAAATGTTGAGAAATAAGATATATGAGAGCCAATGAGTCCTAAATTACAATATGGTATGTGAGATTGGGTGAGGAGTGAATTAAATTGAAGATATATCAGACTATTATGAAATGGATGAAGGTTATTTGAATGCCTTTAAATATTAGATTTTTTATTTTAGCCAGTTATGGTTTTTAAATCTTGAATATTATGTCTTTGAAAGTAAGTAATGTTTTGAGAGGAGGTGTTGGCCAGAAAACAGTTTGAAAAGAGGTTCCTATTAATTGATTCAAATAAAGATTTTGAATTGTGGTTTGGTACCTTCTAATTAAAATGAATAATGATTTTTTAATGTTTGAAAATGTAACTAAGATCCTTGGGGAATTTTTTAGTTTTTAGAGAAGAGGAAATGTGATTTAAATGTGTCCTAGAGATGATTTTAAAAGAGTATATTGAAATTTTCCTCTAGGATATATTTTTAAATGTCTGTTGGGACCATAGAAATTGAAATGACATGTGGGTTGGTGAGATAGAACCCATAATGATTATGTAGATACAAAAAAATGAGTTTGAAATGAATTACATTACTAATGTGTTTATATGATTATATATAATTAGCCGGTGTTTGTCATCAAGGATTATTGTTTTACTAGAATATGTCCAATTTGTTTTGTTTGTTAACAATAATTGTGTTTAAATAGTTTTGGATGTGTTAGAATATGTGAAATTATTTGTAAATGATATTAATGTTAGTGGTGTATAATTTAAAACATCGCATACGAGATTTTTTAAATATGGAAACTGGGTTAATGAGTTATGAAATTAAAATGGTTAATTATTTAATGGGTTAAGGAATGTAGATTATTTATGTGGTATGAAACATGATATGATAATGTCATGTCTAGTATTTCATAATGGTTTATGAAATGGTATTTGTGTGGAAAATGGATCAATGAATAATGTGCACATTGCATGGTGTTGGGATAAAGTGTTGAGGCTCCTCCCATGGTCTAGGATGGTCTAATTCTCTAAACCCACCCATGAATGCATTGGTTAGGGAGTTAGAGTGATTTTATATTCCTCTAATATTTTCATTGGATGAAAATACATAGAATGATGCTCTATGGTAAGTGTTATGTGATATATAATGTGTCTCGGGATGTCGGACTGAGGCACAATGCTTCCCAATGTATGGACATGGAGTGGGTAGGGTTGTTGAATTGAGTATCTATGCATCAAAAACATATAGACATGACATTCATGGAGGACTAAGGCTTTTGTATATGTCGATAGTTTGTGATTAAATAATTCCTCCTTTTAATGAATAATTTTTGTAACCTCTTCTTCCATTGATAAGATCCCCAACGTAACCAGACATAGTTTTGATTGCTTGGTTGGATCTAGATAATTTAATGGATAAACGGATAATAAGAAATTAAATAAGTGATTTAATAGTTTCATTTTTTTTAATTATTTCACTTTTTTACCTGTACACACTTTTGTACAGACTGTTTATTGATTTTTGAAACATTGGTGGTGGCCAACTGATTTGTATAGACTCCTTGATTGGGCCACCATGGAACTTGGTTACCTGAGGATATGCTACTAGTTTTTGGGTACTGTTTAAGGGTAGGGACCTGATGTGTGATTCTTGTTGGGGATGTTTGGTTGGAGCATAGGTTTTCATGACCAAATTGGGACACATGTCCATGTTACGATTCATTTGGTTGGTTGGGTTATTGCTTATTGTACATCTTCGTTTCATGTAGAGTATTCATCCTATTGTTATTTTAAGCTCTACTTGGTTACTTTTTGACGTGTTTCATGTTGTATATTTATTTGTTTCTACTTATTATTATATCGGTGTAAATTTTCTTCCATTGTTCCAAACTCTAAAAAGGCAGTATAGTCTCCCCAATGTTCCTCTATAGGCCCATGGATCTAGTTGGAAGCCTCTAGGGTATTTGGAAGAATTCTTGTGGTCATGGGATGAACTCATATGGGACGTCATATTGTGGCCCCTATGTCAGAGAGATTTTAAATTGGTATCAGATCATGCATTTTTTCATACTATTTGGGGGATGGTAGACCAATGACTTGGATATTATCGGGTTTTGGTAATGAGCTCGTGCATGGGTGCCTACAACCCCACGTAAGATGAAAAATCCAAGTCTCCATGGGTGTGAATTGTAGTTTGGTATGTTATTTTACATTTGATAGTAATATCCACCACATGTGGCACACTTGGATGTGACGTTAATTATTGGTTAGGATTACATTTTTTCTGGGTATGGAAATATATTTTGTATGAGTTCTTACATCATTCTAGTCGTATAGTTTTGGTATTTCATCTGTATATTTCCAGTGATTGAAATTACCTTAATATGTAGATGGCAGTGGGGTTATTTTTTTCTAGTAAATATTTCATGTTGGATTTCCATTGAGATTTTTGATAAATAATTTTTTTAAAATGTTATTTTGAAAAAATCCTCTATTTATGAAAATTATGGTTAATTAGAAGATTTAAAAAGTGTAAATCTATGGGGACATGAAAATAGAACATTAGGGAATGTGAAAACCGGTGTATTATTTAGTAAAGATTAATTAATATGGAACAATAAATATGATGGAATTCTTATGGATATTGGGAATGTGAATTTAAAGTGTTTTAATAGGACCATGTTTATATGTTTTAGGGTAGTGAGTGTGCCTTGGATAGACACCCTAGCCTTGGGTTGTGATCCTTTTGGGGTTTTTATTGTAAAAACGATGTGTTTTTTGTACCTTTGATAAGGTCGTGACAATGGGTTATGATTTTTTTAATAATGTTGATTTTGAAATTCATAAGGGTTTTGATCGTGCATGTTATGTATTAGAACATAGTGTGGGTTTTGGGTTCCTAGTGTTGATTTTTTTGTGTGGGTAATCTTGGTTTGAGTCATGGAGTAAATGTTATAAATAGTTCATTAGTCACAATATGTTTTGGAGTGGTGAAGGTGTGACATAGTGTTCATTGATCTGGATGAGGTTTGATGTGTATATAATAGAGAGGGATCATGTGACCTTTTCTTTATGTGACTCTAGGTAGGTAGTTGGTACAATTTGATCTTCGATGATGAGGGTTGAGAGAGGTATGTTGTGTAGTTTGTGCTTTTGTGTGTGTTTGATGTAAATATACATTTTGGATTCCATTAGTCTCCTACTAAGAGTGATTCCTAGTATAGATTTATCATAGGGGGATAATAAGGAAAATTAATTTTTTTGAATGAAACTCATGTTGTGGTTAGGAGTTGATATGTTTAGAAAATCAAGGGTCACTTATTGGGTGGTTATCTCAGTGTTTCATATGCCATGGAATGTGAACCATGGGTGGTTTCATAATAATTGGAATCGATACCTTCTTCGATCCAACATGTTATTGGTAAAATTTCAACGTTATGACATGGTCTCATCTCCTTAAATCACTAGAGTTTCTATGTCTGCTAAAATCGGTGGCTGGGAAGGGTAGGATCATTTAGAGACCTATCACAATAGTTTTGGTGGAGATCAATGTGGGAATCAATGATCATTTTTTTTGTACAATACAAGGGTGACTAATGCATGGATTGAGTCTTCTAGTATATACATGACATCTGAGGGTTATGGTGTTCATGAAGTTTTTATTTCGTCTAATAATCCTTGGTTTGATGGATGAAAATTCCGCAAGTCCAATGAGGATGAAAAAGTTGGAGGCATAGTTAGATGAGTGAGCAGAGGATAGGTGTAGCTTTGGTGATGTACATCTCATGTGTTCATGAGTTGTATTCATTGTGTGGTTGAATGAAAATATGGTACCTTGAGGAATTGTGGAGTTGTAGTTTTGGTCACATGATGGAAAGACACATTGTCATTGGGATAAAGGGACATGTCTCTTGGATAAATTCCTATCATGTTTCTATATGATCATAGTGGTATGTGTGAGTTTTGTGTAATATTTTCAGGTTCTTGAAAAGTGTGGTGGAAATATGATTTTGTGTGGATCAGTGGGTTCATGATAGAACACCTCGAGTGGGGTAATGGAAGTGATGAAAAAGGGAATGTTGGGTAACAACCACTTGATAGAGGTCTATGAAGTGGTAGTGTGATTTGGTATGAAATCCCATATGTGTGGTTGTGTTTATGTGTGGGGGAAATGATTTCAAGTAGGGTTTCCTGAGATTTTTAGTTGCTTATGTATTTTCGATAGTAGAAGGTTTCATCAGTGATGCATATTTGTTTTGGTCTTTGTCGATTAATTTTTTGCATACATTTCCATAGTGGTGACCTTTTCCAATATATTAACATCATCTTAGGTGCACTAAGATATCTCTAAATTTAGGCCTACTTACATGAATCTATTCATTTGGATATGGGACACCGTATATGATATTATCTTCAAGAGAACAAGTTGATTTGGGTGGTGGGGATAACACCATAGACCAGTTCCAGGAATGGTCCTCGAGATGGAAAAAATGTCGACAGGTGCCATGGTTGTGAGTCACTAGAGTCGATAATGGGTTGTGGTGGATATGGGTTTTATATTTTGTGAATGGGTGGACAACCACATTCACATTTTTTGTTAATACAATTATTGAATCCAGAACCATAATGGTTCGGATGGCTTTAGGAAAGTGGTGAGAACAATAATCCTAATATGGTGAGTGGTAAGTCAGTCGTCATCGAGCATAGAGGATCATGGAGTGCATGAGGTGGAATTTGGAATCCAATGAGATGTTTTAAGGTAATGTTTTGATACAATATGAAAGGATATGAGGTACTCAGATAAATTGGTGGATCTAGTTGAGTGACATCTTTTGACTCAGTCTTTCCTTAGAGGTGATCTGAGTGTTTTCATAAGAGATGCATTGGTGGGTGTTGTGGAACTAGAAATTGTTTGTGGGGAAACTGATGATGAGAGTGTAATGTTTCACCAAAGATAATTAATATGTATAGAATGATATTTATGATAATGGAGGTATTCTTTAAATTTGAAGGTGTCATGTCTAGGTAGTGGATTTACATTCCAATAGTTGGTGTTGGGCATTGTTAGTTAGGATAAAAATCAAGTTTGTAATAATGTATGATTTGGTGATCTATTAGTCAAATTCTAAATTATGGGAGTTCACAACAGCGGAAACCGGTGCTAGATAATTAAATTTTATAGTGGGGAGTAGATAATTATTTTGTTGGAGTTTTTGTTTTGTTAATCATTGTCTACTCGGATATGACTTGTTGAGTGCCTTGAGATGAAGCATGTGATTGGGTTGTTCCAATCAGATTTTCAAAAAAAGGAATGATGGCATTGGGCCTTGAGTTGTAGACCGGGGTTGGTTGGGAAATGGTGTTTTAGTGTCGTTGTTTCCTAATGTAATGTCAGACTTGATTCACCATTATGCCTTTGAATAAGGGGGTGATATGATTCCAAGTGATTTGGGATATGAATGGTAGAGATAATTGGACAAAGGATGTTCTTGTTTAATCTCTCAGTTCCATTTAGTGTCTTGTCAATATCCTTTCATGAATTGTTACATTTGGTTTACCTATAATTTTATAATGTGTTTTATGTTGGTAATGATGAGAATGTGGTAGATACATCCTTGAGGAGCATTGAATCATGGATGTGGAGAATGGAAGAGGATGTTTCTTTGGGGAGGAAATATTTCCTCTCTCTGAGTGTGGAGATGGTTTTTCTACGCCTATGATAAATATTGGGAAACTAATGTTGATTGGATGGACTCGTTTCCCAATCATTAGGAGACTCAATAAGGTTTAGAAGTAAGGATCGAGGACGATCCATTATACAGTTGAGTGGTTATAAGATCTCAACATTTTTGGTGGTACATAATAATTTAAATTTTAGATAGTCATCTTATGTTCTATTAAATGTAGTGTTTTCCGTATGTATTAAAAGTTTTGAGGGTGTCTAGGGGGGTTCAAGACACAAAAGGAGGGGAAAAGAAGTGAAATAGTGTGAATCGCATGGTTGGTGCATCTTTAGAGAAAACCATCCACCTGGCAAAGGAATCCATACCTCATGGGGGCCCTTTTGAAGAGAGGATCATGAACAGTTACCACAGGGTTTTCCAAAACATGCTATTTCTCCTATTAATCATTGGGGATTTTCCCCTCTTGGATAGATAGAGTTTCATAGTTGGTGAAAGGTTCTCCTAACCATGGGGCTAATCCATGTGGCCATTAAAAGGTGAGAAATTCATGTTTCCCTACTCATTATATTTCATTCTTCATCGATTAATCACAAAATTTGACCCCCTACATCCTGGTTGATAAACCAATCCTTCCAAAACATATAAGATATTATTATCCTTTATTCTTTAGCATTCATAGTTTCTTTCAGTTTGAGTTGATAATTCAGAAGATTCTATTTTGGTGTCTTTATTAGGTGTTTGAGAATAAATCTATGGAATATTTTAAGCAATAATTCATCATCAGGCATGAGGTGGGTTGTCTTTATGATTTTTCCCATAGTATAAATTGTTTATAGGTGTTTTTAGTTTTCTCAATTTTCTTCCTTGTTTCGTTTTAATGATCATGATTTCGGAAGGTGACTTGGGCCTTTCTTTGAGGTGAAAACCCCTTCACCGACCTTATTGGTGAAGGTCCATAGAACCCCCTGAGAGGGGAGGGGTGAATCAAGTTGAAAAATATCATCGTTTTAATTTTGTAGATCTTGTTCCCATGTTTGTAAGAACTTGTTAAATCTATCAAACAAATGAAATCTGGGATATGACACAACACTATTACTTGGGTCACCGCAAAGGTCTACGTCTTAAGAGTATACACTGACAGTGTGTCGATCATACCTAAATCCACAAATCATCACTAGTTTGAGGATTACAAGATTTGGTCACAGTCACATTGTGCCAAGCACTCTACCTTTACAAAGGTTCAGGGATCATTCACTGTGTCCCTTAGGTCACATCCTTTGACTCTCCCTAGCTCACTAACTTGATAAAAGTAAAAAATTGTTTATCGACTTGAAGGTCGCCTCAATAGATTTGCATTTAAGTCTTTGTATCTATTCTACATGAGACAATGCTTGCATTGACGTCCTGAATTGATGCACTTGAGAGCACTGAACCGTTGAACCAGATATTCCTAACACATATTCATCATATAATTACAATTTTGTGAAACACCTACCGTGTGCACATGAGATATTTTTTGCGCAGAAAACATTGGTGCAACTTCATACATTACGCACAACTTCACCATTTTATGTGCAACTGCGACTTTTCGGCGTTACTGCAAAATTTCTGCTCAACATGAACTTTTACGTGCAACATCAAATTTTACCTAAAATACCAACTTTTATGCGTAGCTCCATCTTTTATGCGCAACTCCAAATTTTACACCCAACACCAACTTTTACGTGCATCATCAAATTTTATGAGCTGCATATTTTTCATAAAACTTTTACCTACATCATAACTCAGATCTTCTCTAAGTCTTTAGCCATACCGAATGAGGTGGTGACATCTTATTTATAGGTGTCACCGACCCCCACGCAAAAAACCCTTGGTCCGTGAAAATATCTTTTTCTACAGAAAACGTTTTTCACCCAAGTACCATTTCTCACACACATCTCCATATTATCTGTGTACCTGATTCCATTTCAATGTTTCCGCATTCTGATTCTGATACACCTATCGCATGAAAAACACCAACCTACTTTCACTATTGTGCACAAATCTAAATTAGTGCACAATCCATGTTTTTCATGCACCACTCCAATATTTTGCGCAGCTCATGCCTTGTGCGCATGTTTCCAAAACTCCAATAATATTTCACTCAAATTCATTTTCCAATCTCCCATTTCTCCATTTTGTGATATTCAGGCCCAAAAAATTGGCAAACACTAGGATATAATGCCACCTTCAATATTTTGTCTGCTTGAACTGTATGATCCCTTTCATGGAAAACATTCTGAACAAAAATGAGGACTGATAATAAACAAATCGAACACCATTTCACTCTTAGTAAGGTCATGGTTCCAACAATATGTCCCTTTGGGTTTGTTGTAAATCTCCGAAAAAATTCAACAGAGCACCAGCTTCTATCAAAACCTGAAACCCAAGAAAAAACTCAAACAACACTCTAAGTCTACGTGAGCATAATTTATGTAGAAGACAAGAGTGGATGCTTGAATTGGGATCCTGTTTTTTGAAATTCATAAAGTCTCCACCCAATCTATTCCCTTACTATGCCATAAAAGCATTACAGTCCATGAATGTATTCCTTCTCCTCCTAAAAACCAATTCTCATGATGACACATAAGATTCATTGAATTTATTTTGATATCCCCCTTTGGGTTTTTGGGAAATCTCCAGATAAATTCAGTAGAGAACCAGCCACTATCAAAACCTAAAATCCGAGAAACAACTCATCTATGAATCTAAGTCTATGTGAACATGCTCGGTATAGAAAACAAGAGCGGAAGCGTGAATTTGGATCTCGTGGTTTGGAATTCTAAAAGATACCACCCAAGAAATTTTATTACTATGCCACAAAAACATTAGATTCCATGAATGTATTCTTTCACCTCCTAACACCAATTTCTCTTTGTGTTATAGAACATGTCTTGAATTTATTCCCTCTCCCCCATCGACAATAAACCCAATGACCAATATTTCTTCATTGCATAGCTCAATACACCCCCTGGATATTATCTCCCCCATAAAAATTCAACACATCCACAGATAGATTAAAAATAGTTGACATAACTAGGGAGATTGGAACTTCATAACATACTTATGCATTGGGAGGTGGTTCAACACCGAGGTTCAACCCATGTTTTTCTTACACATACAATGAGAGTGGAGTGATCAGGGTATCATCCACATTCTAATTAGTCCCCACATGATCCATTTTAATTATTCCTTGTTCAAATTTTTCCATGAATAAGTGATATATTATTTAAATTTGTTTTGTATGAGAGTGGTGACCATGATTTTTTGTAAGATCAATTGCACTCTTGTTGTCACATTAAATCTACATTAGTAGTTTCACCTCATCACCAATATATTTCAATCGTTTCATCATCCATAGTAGTTGAGTGCAGGCATTTGTAGAGGAGATATTATCATATTCAGAAGTTCTATGTGATGTACTTTCTTGTTTCATCTCAACCAGTCAATACATTTCTTCCCAAAGTAGAATGATCCACCACTGGGGGTCTTTCTATCAACTACATCTCCCACACAGTCAGTATCAAAAAATGTTCATAATTTACTATCCTTTATTGCATCAAAGTATATCCCAAAATTATTAGTACATTTAATGTACCTCATTAATTTATTTACTACTTCCATATGTTCCTCTATTGGATTACTCTAAAAGAGGGACTCTAGACATGTTGCAAAGAAAATATTTGGATGTGTCATTTTCAGGTTCAGTAGGCTCCCAATGAATCTTCTGTACATTGTGGGATCTACAGAGGTCCCATCCTCATGTTTTCCATGTTTTTTTCAAACTACAATCAGTGTTGAAATTGGTTTGGAGTCATGCATATTAAATTTATTCAATAGCTCTCTTGCATACTTTTCCTGAGAGAAAAAAGTATAATCCTTCTTTTGAGTCACTTGGAGCCCTATGAAATATGTGAGATTCCCAATCATTGAAATTTCAAATTTTAATTTCATGTGATAGGAAAATTCATCCACTGCTTTCATCCTACTATCACAAATATAACGTTATCAACATAAACATGAAACATGAACTAATCTTTCGGATAATTATTCACATAGATATTGTGATCTATTACTCTTTATTTGAATTCCAACTTAATTAGATAAGAATATATCCAAGAATACCGTGCTCATGGTGCCTATTTCAAAACAAGGAGGTCCTTTTTTAGTTTACAATCCATTTCTTCTTTATTACCAAGAAGAAAACCCATTGGTTGTTCTATGTGGACTTCTTATTATAGAACACCATTCAAGAATGTTGTCCTGACATCCATTTGATATAAATTATATCCTATTTGGATTTCTATAGAAAGAAAAGGCCAGATTGACTCTAGTCTAGCTGCTAGAGCAAATGTTTTTTCAATATCAAATCCTTCAATTTGTGAATATTCTTCACATACCAGTCGTGCCTTGTTTCTGATAACACTTCCATACTCATGAAACATGTTCTTGAAAATTCACATTTTCCAATAACATTATGACCTATGGGTCTCTTATCTAGATCTCATGTCTTATTCTTGTCAATCTGATCTACCTCTTCATTCATGGATTTCACCCATGATTCATAAATTGCAGCTTCTTCAACTGAGGATAGTTCCATAACTGACATAAATGCATATTGTGTTTTATTTTTCATTCTCCTTGTTTGTGTGGATGCAGTCCAATCACAAATAATGTTGGATTGATCAATTTATGCTCTTCTATTCCACCTTTGAGATTCAACTACAATCTCTCCAGCAATGGTTTCCTATTCAAATTCATATTCTGAGTCAACATGATGATGTGACTCTTGAGTTATTTGTACACCTTCCACTATTTCTGTATATTCATTTAATTAATGTTCACATTTGTCCTCATTTTCTATCACATCAGCATGTGATATGCTTGAATCATTTTTGGTTTCCTCTTCAATGATCATAACAGCATTGCTCTCCACAATCCTTCTTATGCCCTTATTGAAACATTGGTAGTATTTTTTGTTTATTGAGTATCCATGGAAAATTCCTTCATCTTCATTGTCATTATGCTACCCTCAATTTCATTATTTGTCTCTGATGACACATTTACATCCAAAAAAATGGAATTATGTCAAAGAGGGATTCTTTCTATACGACAATTTATTTGTGCCTTCATCTAACCCATATAAATCTCTAATCAATTTTGTATATACACTGCTGCTTGAAAAACCTCTATCTAGTACTGTCATGGAATACGACTCTCAATCCGCATAGTTCGTGCCATGTTTTTCACATATCGATTCATGTGTTCAACAACAACATTTTTTGGGGAGTTCTAACAGCATCTACATCTTGTTGTATCCCATGTTTCTCATGTTTTTTTTAAATTCAATGGACATGAATTCCCCTCCCTTGTCAGATCACAGCACATTGATCGTTCATGCATTATCAATCTCGGTGATTCGACAATATGATTTCTTGTAGTCAAGCACTATTCATTTCCCATGTAAAACCATTATACATGTAATTATACTATAATCATCTATAAAAAGAATGAAGTACCATTCTTCATGAGTTATAGATTCATTTATCAGCCTACATACATCTCTATGAATGTGATCAATATGATGAGATTCCCTTTTCTTCTTTGGCCGATATGAACTGCCGACCAGCTTCCCACAAATTCATGAATCACAATACGTTTCACATTCACGCCTCATATTGGGAATGTCTATGAAAATATTTAGTTTTGATATTTTCACTCTGTCATGTTGATCTATGTTCCCTAGTATCTGATGCCAGAAGTTATTTTCTTCTTCAACAGTCATGTAACAAATGTTATCTTTACTATCAACATGATATAGGTTTCCTTCTGTTCAACATCATTTAAAAAGTGAATTTCATGTCTATTCCTATAAAATGTACCCTTTTGGATTTAAAGTGACTATAAGTACTGAGTCATATATTTGAGTCACATTTAGTAGATTATGATGCAGACCATCTAAATAAATAACTTCAATATTATTTACCTTCCATTATCCAGCTCAGTACATCAACATCCTTTTATCATTAGTGAACCACCATTACCGATACACACTGTTCTATCAACAATTTTCATGATATTCGTTAATAGTTCTGCATTACCTATCATGTTGGATGAACATCTTCTATCAAGAATTGAGGTGCTGTTATTCATTGTAACTTTTAGTGAAACTTCTGCACGATTGGTTTTTTCAATTTTTCTCTTTTGTATGAATGAGTTATCGTGCTAATTGTATGAAATTGTTGGTACTGAAACTCTCTCTTCCGGGTTACATGGGTTCTTCATATTTAATATCTTGTTACAAAGGAGAAAACCTATTTTCTAGAGCAACACAGACTTGTTGATGAACATTGACTTTTATTGGACTTCGATATGGGGTCTCTGGTTCACTCATCTGCTGGAAATAAATAGCTTCATGGCCTTATTTAGAACAATGATTACAATATCTATATAAATTATTTCATCTAAAAGAATTATGATATGAATTTTTTCCCATTTGTAGAACTCCCATCTGTTATCCTTTTAAATAGTTCCTTGATTCTTCACATTAAGATATTTTATTGCCCCGATATCTACAGAACAGACACTTCCGGAAGGGGAATGTCTTCTCACTTATATTTATACCCATTACTTCTTTCGTGGGATAATAGTTTGACTGTTTGTTATTCATAGAGGCTCAAGGATTGACTTATGTACTTATTTCTGATTGAATTAGGGGTTTCTTTTATAGCATCTCAGATTATTTTTCCCCATGACCCACTTTTAACATTCCATTATATTGATCACCTTTATTTGAATGTTTTCCTGATTCTTTTTCACAACTGCTTCCACTATTTTATATAGAAACAGATCATTAATAATTCAAAATCATTTCAACTCCATTAGAGACAAATTTTCTCTCTCCAATAGTTGAGCATCTGAGAACCTTCCAAACTGTATTTTCTTCCCTAATTATTATGAAATTGATTCACACTCATGTTTACTCTTGAGGGTTACAACTTCCTCATCAATACCCTCAGTAGTATTGAACGTTTTTTCCTATCCAGAGGTGAGGTCATTGATGACCATTTCCTGCTCTAAAATCCTCAATTTAAGATCCACTACATCATCATTTCATTAAGGAATTTTATATTGCACATTCATAAATTCTTCATGTTGTTAAATCTTAGCTTTTAGATGATCAACATATTCAGTTGATTATTCTTCAATTGATTTCCACTCATTTCAACTCTATCATTTAATCTTAATCTTACAAAATGTATCCTTTTGTTTCAACATGAGATTGGCACTAGTTTTCAATTAATTGTCTCCACCATTATCATATTATTTTTATACAGTTTCCATCTTGGAAGCATTGTTTCGAGTTTTAAAATCTTGTGATTCTTCTTAACAGAATTCATTATCATCATCTTCCACTTCATTGACAATACTCTTCTTCAGAACATTCTTTCTAGATTTGAATTCTACCATTTTGAAAAAATAGTTTTGAGGCTTCTAAATATTTTCAGCATCGCTATCTTCATCATTGATCTCTCTTAATCACTGGGAGGCTATGTTCCCAACTTTTCCACAATAAAAGCAAGCTAAAGGCAGCTTCCCTTTGAATTCCCTTTTCACTTCCTGAACTTCTTGGAAATGAGTGAATGAATTTATTTTTTCTCATTGTCTTCAACAATTTTTTTTTAATTTTATGTTTCTCCATTGCTTTGAATGACATTTCCTTGCTCAGTCGAGACGTAACATCTTCAGGATTTAATCTCATTTCATATGCCATCAGAGTGCTCAACAGATCATCCGAAGAATGTCTGGAAAGATCTCTTTCCTCAAGGGATGATACCTTTGCATTGTAAAAGTGTGGAAGTATTCTAAATATATTCATCAAAATATCAACATCTTTGATTTTCTTTCCTAGACCTCGTATTTCTCCAACCACTTCATTAATTTAATTGAAAAATGAGTCTTCATTTTCCTTAGGAAGCATCTTCATATCATCAAACATGTTGGGTATGACTTGTAGTTTCTACTCCTTCACTTTTGTATCTCCTTCATAAATATTTTTCATGTTTATCCACCATGGACTTTTCCGAGTTGCACGTCATGAAATTTAGATTCATCTAATCAGAATGGACTGTGGTGAGAGCATTCTACTCTATAGCGTCAGCATCAAGAATTTTCCTATCTATGTATGTCATGGATTTCCCTATTGGATTAGTGTCTTGTATTCACTAAACAATAGAACATTGGACTTCCATTCCAAGATATCTTAGTTGACATCTCATTCTGTTCTTCCTAATCTGAAAATTATTTCATTGAAGTGGGGAAATCCCCCAATATTGGCAGAATTATCTATAATGGTAAAAGACATATTCCAAACCAACAACCTCTCTCTGATACCAAATAATGGAACCTTATACACCATTACAGGGGAGAAGTGAATCAAAGTGTCCAAATATTCTTTATAATGTTGTGGATCTTGTTCACACATTAGTAGGAACTTTTTAAATCTATCAAAAAAATGAATGTGGGAAGATGACACAACACTTTTTCTTGTCTCACCGCAAAGGGATACATCCAAGGAGCATATCTCGGCAGCATGTCAGTCATCCATAAATCCACTAATCATAAATTTTTTGAGGATTGAAATATTTTGTCACAATTCCACTATACCGGAACACTACCTTTATTAATGACCAGGAATCACTCACTATGTCCCTTTAGTCACTTCTTTTGACTCCCCTATCTCACTATCTTGAGAGAAGTCACAATTAGTTTATTCACTTGAAAGAATCGACAATATATTTCCATTGATGTATTTGTCTATATTCATCATGTGGCAATTCTTGAATTGAATTCATGAATTTATGCACTTGAATGTGCTGGAACATTGAACTAGATATTCAGAACATGTATTCAGTATATACATATAATTGCACACAACACCTACCTTGTGCGTCAGATATATCCTTTTTGTGAGAAAAACATTCTCGCAAATAAAACCATTACGTGTGACTTCACCTTTTTCCACGCAAATCCATCTTTTCCGCACAACTACAACTTTTCTGTGCAACATCAACTATTACACGCAACACCAACTTTTACACACAACACCAACGTTTACGTGCAACAACAACATTTTTGCGCAACATCATATTTTACGCACAACTTCTTTTTCATGCAACTTTGCATGAATCATAACTCAGATGATCACTTTTTATATAGCTACACCGAATGAAGGGTTCCCATCTTATATATAGGAGTCGTCGACCCCCATGCACAAAACCCACTATGAGAAGAAAACTCCTTTTCTACGTGAAAATCTTTTCGCGCATGATCCATTTTTTGGGCACATATCCATATTTTTGGCTCACCTGAGGCCTTTTACATTTTTCAGCGTTCTGATCCCAAAAAAACTATTGTGAAAAAAACCAAAATGCTTTCACTATTGCATGCAAAACCAATTTATCACACAATCAATGTTTTTCACGCACCACACCAATATTTCACGTAGCTCATGCCTTGTGAACATGTTTTCAAAACTCCTACATTATTGCATGAAACATCCTTTTTCAGTCACCCATTTCGAAAATTTTCAATATTCAAGACCAAAAAATTGGCAAACACTAGGAAATTGCACCACCATCAATGTTGTTGTCTAAATGAACTGTATAATCCCTTTCCTAGAAAATATTCTGAACATCAAATGAGGGTTGACAAAAAAAAATAAATCAAACTCCATTTATTTCTTTAAAGGTTATGGATCCAACAATTGGGACCACAGGTGAGTTATAAAAAACCTAGGGATACTCAAGGGGTCAACGAAAACCTTGTTAATGGTGAAAAAATATGTTGTCGTTAAGACGTGGGATATAAGATATTGAATTAGTCGTAAATTGGAAATGAGAATATGAGGTTGGTTTTGTAGTGAATTGAATTATCTATATGTCCTAGTTTTATGAAAATCCAAAAATAATTTTGAAAAGAATTAAATAGTTCATTTTTTAATTTATCCTTTTATGTTTTATAAATAATGAATATGTTGTTTTGGAATGTCACTAATGTTTTTAAAGGAGGTTTTTATAACAAATCTTTTGAAAAGAGTTTATTATTAATAGATTTCCAATTATGGTGTGGTCTTTTCTTGTGAAAATTATTAATGATTTTTGAATTGTTGAAAATGAACCTTAAGTCATCTGGAAATGGTTCAATTTTCAACGTATAATAATTTTGTTTATACGGGTGGCTAATAGATGATTTTGAATAATTATTTTGAATTTTTTTATTCTATGATGTTGTTTTAATGGTTCGTTTGGACCATAAAATTGAAATAAAATATAGGTTAGTGAAATAGAAACCATAATGATAATGTAGGTATGATAAAATGAGTACAAAATGAATTAAATGATTAATTTATTTAATTGATGATATAAAATAATGGGGTGTTTGGTGTAAAGGTATATTTGATAAGTTGAATATGTATAATGTGTTTAAACAGTTATTGATTTTTTATATGTGTAAGTAGTTGAAAATGTGATTAATTTTAATTTTTTATAATTAAAAACATGGAATACATGTAATTTCTGGTATAAGGAATGTGGGCTACTGGGTTACAAAATTTCAACGGTAAATGCATTAATGGATTAAGGTATAAAAGTGATTTTTGTGTGGAATGAAACATGTAATGTTAATGTTATGTGAAATATTTAATAATGGGTTTTTGCAATTTTTTATCTCTGGAAAATAGTTTAAATAACCATGTTCACATGGCTTAGTAGTGGGGTAATGGACCAAACCACCTCCCACTAGTCCGGTTGGACCAATGCTCTAACCCCCCCAAAGAATTCATGGGTATGGAAGTCAGACTATTTATTTATGCCCCTAATGGTTCATTTGGATGAAGATAAATGTAATAAGGCTTCATGTATTGTGTAATGTGATGTATAGTGTTTCTATGAATGCATGACTGAGTCACTTTGATTCCCAATGTATGGACATTATGTGGGAATGGATTTTAGACCGAGTCTATATGCTTCATAGATAGATGGACATGGCCTAATTGTAAGACTGAGGATTTGGTGTACGATGAGAGGTTATGATTAATGAAATCCCCTTTGGGATTAATAATGTGTGTAACATCTAGATCCATTGATTAGAGTCCCATTGTAACCTCTATATGTTTGGATTTTTTGGATGACTTAAGGGAACATAATGTAAAAATGGATATTAGATAGTTAATTAAGTGATTTCTTTATTGAAATGTTTACTTATGGATCTTGACTACCTTTATACACTTTTATACAGAATGGTTATCTATTTAAACACCATTAGTGTTTCCTAATATGTTGTACTCACATCCTATATGGGACGCCATGGAACATGGATACTTGAGTTGATGATACTTGTTTTCTAGTACAAGATTACTATAGGGACGTAACATTTGATTTATAAATGGGATATTCTGATGGAGTAAGGGATGTCATAACTAGGTTGGTACTTAGGTCCATGTTCACTGTCTTTTGGTAGTTTAGGTTATGATTTATTTTACAACTTATTGGGATATAGAGTATTAATCTTATTGATATATAAATCACTACATGGTTACTTTTCAGTGGTGTTTCATCTTTCCACTTTATCTATTTCCATTGGTTATTATATTTTTTTGATATTATTTTCTGATGTGCCTTAACCTAAAAGAGGTTATAGTCTCCCCAACATTTTTCCATAAACCCTTTTTACTATTCAAAAAACTCTAGCTCATGGGGAGGAATTCTTGAGGTCATATGTTGAACTGACTTGGAGTATCAATTTGTGGAAACTATTTGGGGGATTTCACAAATTCTGCTTCTAATTTCATGTGTCCGGTACAACTTCGTCTGATCAAAAAAACATAAAAATTTAATCAATTTTTTATAATTACAAAATACAAAAAATAACACACAATTTTTTTAACATCTGAGAACAACCTTTAGCCAACATGGTCCCACCATGGATAGCAATTTTACACTTATCCTTGTTTTAAACCGTCGTTAACTCTTTTGAGAATTGTAGTAGTATTTAATTTTTCTACCATTTAAGGGTTAATAATGTTACTATTAAATTAAAATAGACCCATAATACACCATGGTTAATTTAATTAACTAATTGAATTCATTTGGATAAGTATCTAGTTTTTATTGATGATAACCAATTTAATTAAATAATATTAATTATTAAATATAATTTATGTAATTTTTTATAACTATTTATTAATTTAAACATATTAAAAAATGAAACTATATTTTAACCAAATAGTTTAATATACCCCTAAATTTTTTTAATAATATTAAAAAAATATCTTATTATTTCACCAAAATTATATTATATAAATTATTTATAATATCATTGGATTGATTCTTCTAGTAATTTAATAATTACAACCTCATAAATATATAAGATTTTAGGGAACTTATTTATTCACAAATAACTAAAAATAAATTTGTATAATTAAGAAAAATAATTTATCATTGAAATTAATATTTACAAATGATCATATCTCTTTTTTCCATGTAAAGGTTTTTACTATTATTAAAAACAACAGTGTCACAATATTTAACTTTTCTTATATAAAATATTATAAACACCATAATAACATTCAAGTATAAAAAATTTATATAAACATATATTATTTAATTATAGTTCCAATAGACTCATAATATAATATTATTTTATGAATTAAGGATATTTTATATTCCATATCATATTATTTAAACCCTTAATTACCCGATTTTTGATTTTTTTGTTGTGTAAAAATTTCTAAGGATACAAATCATATTAAGAAACAATAAAAAGGGACATATTAAGAGAATTTTTATTTACAAGTAAATATATTTTATCTATTATTAAAATTTCAAGACACATATGTTTCATAATTTGATTTAATTTCAAACTAGAAAATGTTATGAAAAAGTATTTTTCAGATAAAATATAATTTTAAAATGTAATTTGATTTTGTACAAAATTCATGAATAAAATCTATTTCATATTTTATAATGATATTATTTTAAATAACATGTAACTAAATAAATGTCAACTTATCCAAATTTAAGCTTGACTTTATAAATAAAAAATAAAAAAAAATTGTAACTATTTTTTTACAATTCATTGAGAAGTCAATTTTTTAAAAAAATTGTAAACAATCCATCCCAAAATCATATTTGAATTTTAAATTAAAAATTTAAATTCATTTTTTAAAATACATTTCCTAAAATTTAAAGAAATTATCTATAATATTAAATCATAAAATAATAGAAAATAATTTTTTGATGAAAACTTATTTTTAAATAATAAATTAACTATAACAAAAATCTAGTATATATATATATAATCAATTAATATGTTTTAAATGATTACAAAAATTAGTATTTCATAATATAGTTGATATTATTCAATACGATCAATTTTTCTTCTAATTTAATACAATCACATTTAATTTATAATATTTTAGTGTATCATTTAGCTCAGTGTTTCTTATCATATATGTTGTTGAACATAGACTTTTCTTATAAATGATCAGTATATTAAACCCCCTAATAAGTTTCATACTCTTGGGTTAAACCTGGGCTCAGTAACTAGGGTTTGACTTTTCATAATTATTTTGTTGAATACCCTCATTATAAAAAGTGTTAATAATTTTTTCCTAATAAATAGGGATAATAAATATAATGTTCATAAAAATACTATGTTTACAAATAGGGAAAACTATTTAGTTTTGAAAACATTGAAATGGTTGAGAAAATTAACACCTAATAATTAATATATTGGGATAGAGAATATAGTTAGGGGATATTTTTACGTCAACAAAATCATATATATGTTATGGGTGAAGAGAACATTAATAATTTTGAAATAATGAAAATAATATAAAATTATTTTTTGTTTCACGATCAATTACCTTATTTTTGAGGTATTACATTACCATCTATACTAGGAATATAAAAAAATATACTTACTTGACATTTATAATTTCCATCGTTAATTAATTTCTACGGCAATCCCATATTTTCATGAAAATTAATATGTTCCTAGTTGAATTTTTAAAGCATAATTCACTATTTATAATAGATCACATGATCTTTAATAAAGGAAAAATATATTCCACCAATATATATATATATTATCCCAAACCAAAATGGTTCGAAAAAGGTAAGATAAATACCAAAATTAATAAACCATAAAACATATAGTAAAAAAATTAATCTACAAACATTAATATAAATACACAATTTTCTACAAGGATAATTCAATAAATATATATCCTTAATATTCATCAAAATATTCCAAACTAATTTTTAAAAACAAAAATCAGATGTATTTTTTCACATAGACTTCCAAGGATAATTTAATATTTAAATCTAGATAACATCAATCACTCTTACTGTCTCATTCTAATAATTATATTCCCTAATGATATTATCTCTATGATATTCCAATCTATTAAATAAAATCCTGAAAAAACATAATGAAATAATAAAAAAATATATGATTCAAAAATATAACTCAACCTTTATTCCTCAAATAAAATCCCATATTATTTTTTATACCAACATCCAAAAATTCTCCAAATAATTATAGTGATCATTATCTGAATTAAAATTGACCACTAAATCAAAAAATAAATTTCAAATCCTTGGGTTATCTATATAATAAAACATATAATCCAATATTTTAAAAAATAATAATTACCTCAAAATCAAAGATCATATTAACCAAAAAGTCTACACATAATTTTAATCTTCTACCAACTAATTGTAATGTAATTCTTTCCAAAACAACAATTATAATATGTTAATATTAATGGTTAAATGATATTATAAAATTTACCAATACTCAATAAATATGTCAAAAAATTTCACCTTTTTAATTACACCAAATTTATAAGGTATTAATTTTATCCAACAAATGTTTCAAATTTTTTGAAAATACATAGCATAAAATATTAAAAATATTTTCCATTATTATAATGATATTTAATATATATAAAAATACTCGTGATAAACACATCCATCACTCAAAAACCGTATTAAGCCTTTAACATAGATTTTTTGACTTGCTCATTAATACATTATTTATATAAATCCATGATATGAAATATGTCCTTATGATTTTTTAAAATAAACAATATCATATTTTATAAATATTACTAAAGAAAATAATCCAGACCATAGATACAAAAATTAGTGTCTTCATTCATTCTTCTCATATCCCCTTCATCTTCTATCATTATTTCCATATATGTAAAATGTAAATAGTCAAGTCCTAGTTAGTGTTTCCCTTGTCACATGAGATATATAAATTGATATTTTTGAATCATATAAATGAGATGCCATGATACATAAAAATTTTGGATAAATTAAAATGTGTTAGATATTTCAAATAGTTTCTCATACAAGATTAAGATACCCAAGAAGCTTTGAAAATATTTTAAACAATCATTTGGTATGATAGTGATGATTAAATAATCTGTAAGGGATAATATGGTTGTGTGAAATCCTTTCCCTATTATCATGATAAAAGATCATTAATATACAGAAATGAACTTCATTAAATTTTGCAATGAATTATTCGGTGTTAAAATTAAAACGATCAATGAAAATATAATAACCTAATAAAATAAATAATATTTTATCCTTCACATCTTTTATAGCTATGTATATTACCCTTCTAGATAGAATATTAAAAAATATAATTATTCACCTCATTATATAAAATAATATAAAAAAGAGATGTATTACACCCAGAATCTATAATCATCCTTAAACATGTATACCCAAGATGGAATCCTTAACTCTTAATACAACACTCATGAAAACATCATAATGTCCAAAGTTTTATAAACCTTACTTTTATGCCAATTGTGAGGTTTTAGGATTAAAAATTACAAATTTTTGTGAAATTAAACTAGAATTTACATTCTTAAAATCCCAAATATCATTCAGAATTTGAGATTTAGAGGGTCAGGACAAAACGCTTTCATAATAACAAACTATATTATAATGTAGAAATAAATATTCTGTATTATTATTTCTTATAAAATATATATTTAATAATAAAACATGTTTAATTTTTATTAAAAATCATCCAAACATTTAACTTACCTTTTTATTTACCAATAACCATACCTAATCTAAGTGAACAACGTATAAAAATTTGGTATGAGCGAAAAATGTTCAGAAAGGTTTATAAAATAGAAAAAACCATTAATCCCATGAAAATAATGAAATCCCATAAAATAAATAAATTTATCTCATTATTCATTATTTGTATGAAATAAATAATTTCCATACTAAAAGATAATCATTTTTTTCTCAAATGAATCTTTTAAATCCAATAGAAATCATAAAAAACATGAAGGAAACATAAGTAATAATTTTCATATCCCTCTTACATATAGTGTATCCATCAATATCACTCCTGAAAAAGGAATCATAGTTATACATGTAGTAACCATCACATTAATAATTTAAAAAATATCATGTTTATACTTTGAATAAAAATAATAGTATATTCCAATTATCTATTTGGAGAAATATAATCATTTAACTCAGTCTCATATTTGGAATAACAGTTGTTATATATTCCCATTTATCATAGGTTAAACTAAATTAGTTAACTCTGTCACTTTAACAAATTCATTTGCGAGATATAACTAGATCATACATTCTTGAAATATAACAAAACCAAACATCCACAGATATATTTCTCAATAATAATAACTTAATCAGGATATATTAAATATTACACTCATAAAAATAATTAATTCATCCACAAGATAAAATTTTCAGATATTGATACATTAATTTCTTTTAGAAGGCTTCATTGAAAACATAAATTCTCATAAAATTGTAAAGCTGTTATTTCTTTTATATAAAATTGAATTATTATAATGGCATACTCAAACAAAATTTATAGAGGTGATAAAAGTTATTATCTTCTTATACATTAAAATAGAAGATTTTGTTAATCATTTGTAATGAAATGAAAATGTTCTATAAATTATTTCTTCGAAAAAACAATTAAAGAGACATAAAATTACTTTTATAATTAATTTACATCTAAATAAAAAATCTATAATTATTTAAAAAAATATTGAGATGGAATAAAAATATTATATTACAGGAATCATTAAAAGAATATTTTTAAATTAATGTACATTACCTTGATTCTGTTTCATCAACAACATTTTTTAAAATCCTAAATAATAAAAATTTGTTAATAATTTTTTTATTAAGAAAAAATTTAATAATTGTTATTACATTAATGTAATGTAATATCAAGTTATATAAAATTAAATAGTCTTTTAAAGTCATATAATACTTTTTGATGATATTAAGTAATGAATTCCAAAATAACTTTTATATGTTGACTATAGTCAAATTGGTTATTATTCCATTATCTATAATATAATAATCATATTGTCATTAAAATTTTAAAAATAAATTATTCATTTAAATCCATCAAAGAAAAACATTTATCATAAATTAGCTATGTCAAAATCATGGTGATAGTAGTCATTTTGTGCACTGGAGTAACATTTCTGTTATTCAATGATCATTATGGAATGAAAATATGTATTATTTAATCATTACATAATTATAATAATTTCATTAATATAATATTATTTCATTATGCGTACATATATATATCATCCATGTGATTTGGGGATGAAAATGAATCACATCGCTTCGTGGTGGTGATAGTCCACACACTTGTATAAACGATGTAATCAATTTTTAGTGTATTGAAAAGTTATGATGTGGGTGACATAGAGTCTTTTTGAAATAATAAATAATTCATTAACATAATATATATATATACATTAAATCCATTATTGTAACCAAATGTGAGGATTGGTGATGGAAAATGAATCACATCTATTCATTATATTGTAATCTACCTTACAATAAAACATGGGATTCCATTTCGATTTGATGGTGGTTATAATTATATATTAGTTATTAAATTAAAATAATAAAATCAAAATATTATTTGATATTGGTATTATTAATTAATCATTTTTTGAGATGATTTTAAGGATGTCAAATATAAAATAAAACAAAATCTCTTTGTTAGGAACAATGCCACATCTTAAGAAAATGTCATTTGTTTAACACATTAAGTCATATAAGATTGGTTTTATACATAGAATAATTCCCCAATAACTTTATTAGTTATTTTATGAATGTATTTTGGTATATATGATTTCAAAGAAGTTTTTTTATTTGTGAATAAATGACAATATGTGTTTCCCTTTTAAGAGTGAGGGGAGGGGCGCCATTGTAATTTCACAAAATAAAAAATGATTTTAAATTAATTTTGACATCCAAATATATAAAAATGGATTATATTTTAATTTTATATGAGGATACATCTAAATCCGCCTATAAAATAAAATTTCTACATGTTTAGATAAAATTTTAACCCTAATCATTTTGTTTTAACCCGTTCACCAACACTATTGACAATTACTAGAATATTAAATTTTTCTAGCATTGAAGGGCTAACAATGCTAATATAAATTGGAAGAAATAACCAAAAATATATAATGGATGATTTAATTAACCGTTTAAATTTCATTTTTAATAGTTAAAAATTTTCTTTAAAATTATATCATTTAATAAATTATTATGTATTATAAAATATCAATACACAAAATTTTTAAAAGAATACAATCATTTAAATTAATAACATGAAATAAAAAATTAATTTATACAAAAAATTTATCTATCATTAGCATGGTTTATTATTTTAGAAATTTTTTTAACACAACTATTCATTCATATTAAATAACATTAAATATTTTTAATATAATTTATTTTATTTTTTTCATGTAATTAAATAATTATTGTGTTAGCATTCTATAAGCATTACTAGTAATTATGTAGTCATAAGGAACTAAAATTAAATAATTATGAAGAATAAATTTCATTTCTTTAAAAAATTAATGTTTATATTGGTAAATATCATCTATTTTTCCTATGTTGAAAATATTGTAGTTATTAAAAACAAGAGAGTGACATTTTTTAAATATCATTACATATAATATAATAAAGGCCATAATCACGTACACATGGAATATAAATTCCATATTACCAAATATTTAATGATTAAGTAGGAGTTTTAATTATCGAATAATATTACATAATGTTTTGGGTTTATTTAACAGTCCTTATAATATTATTTTTAACCCATCACTACCTAATTCATCCTTTACCAAGGTAACAAAATTACAAAGGTTATCATTAATATAGACCAAGAATAGAAACGAGCATATATATAAAAAAATTTATATTTTTATTCCAAATAGTAAATCCATTTTTCAAAATAAAAATCATAGAAGTTAGATAATTACATTAAAAATAAAACTGATAAAATGTGGTGAAAATGGTTTTTCAGAAAAATTTTCATTTCAAATATAAATTTTTTATATTAAATTGATTTATAAAATACAATTAAAAATATAATTATATTATTTTAAATTAATAGAAATTTATTAAATATAAAACAAATCTATAATATATATTTACATATTAAATTAAAATTTTGAATTTTCAATAAAAAAAATTATTTTTTGTGATTAATTGAATAATAAATATTTAAAAAACTCAAAAAAATAAACCTGAAATTTTACATATATAGTAACATAAAATATTTAATTTAATTTTTTGAATAAATATTATAAATTATTGGGTATAACTTATAATATTCACTAATAATAATTTAGTAAATTCATTTTTGTAGAAAATGTATTATTAAAGAATGAAATGGATTTAAAAAAATAATGTACTTATTTAAAAAGAACTATTTAATATGTTATCAATGAGTATGAAAACTATATATTCATAATTTATTTAATACTATTCATTTCCACCTATTTAATGGCATGATTATGATGAACCATTTTAGATATTGATATTTTGTTGTTTGTTTAAGTTCAGAGTTGCGTATCTTGTATATTGTGGAACATAGTCTTCCATGTTAAGATCACGTGTTTTAAGAAAATCTCTTCTAAAAATATCTAATATATTCTTTCACCTCTCTATTATATTCTTCATGTGGTTATTAATTTTTTTCCCTTAATTGGAAATGCAAACCTCCCCAATTCTCCTTAGGAGATATTTATTTTTTTAAAAAGTAGTTAATATAATTTCACATTTCATATCAATTGATATCTTTATTAAATCCTCCTTAATACCTAAGATATTTTCATCTTCATATGATATTAAACTTTCTTAGGAGTCTTGTAAAAAAAATTCATAGACACATATATATTTTATATTTTTCCACATTTTCATGATAGAATGCATCAAATGGATGTTGAAATTTAATTTGTTTCATATATATCATTATATTTAACAAGAATCATTGTCCATTTATTATTATTTTATTTCAATAAAGATCATAATTTATCCTGGATTGATGGATTCAGTATTTTTTAGATTATTTTATTATTGAATTTGATGATAATTTATTTTTCTTCAATATCACATTTCACTAATATTTCAAAATGGAGTTATATTTTTGAAATCCACATTCATCATTATAAAATAATAAAAAATAAATATTTCATAACGAAAAATGATGCTTTGGAAGATGAAATAATAAAATTATGAAATCTCATTCACTCTTACAAGGGCATTGAGCATCCTTTTATAGTTCATACTCATCCCTAAGATGTTATCGTGAATTTTCAAAAATCTTCTTTAAGATTCAAAAGATTCTTATGAAATCATGAATTAACTCTGAGGAAGTAATATTTTACTCTTTACAACATTCACGTATTCTTTGGAATTCCCTTCTCAATCATCTGATGTTGTAATGTACACTTCGGAAAGCTAGACATATCCTTCCAATATATTTTCTTACTCAATTTTGTTAACTAATCATCCCAGGTAAAAAAATTACTCTTGCGAAGTTTCAAGTAATATTTTTATGCCACATCATACTACTAAAAATTAATTAAATACTCTTCTTAATCTATGTATTAATCTTATGTTGTACTAATTTTATTAAATGTTTGTTTTGAGGAATGCAGTGGAGCCTGTGGGTTGAGGATTTAAAAAAGTTATCACTAGAGTGACATAAGCTAATATCTTTCTCCATCGGAGAACCATCATGAGACTTGAATATCATGTGAATTAAATAAGTAATGGAAATTAGAATTGAATGAATACCAAATTCGATTCCGAGTGTGCTCAACTATAGGTCTACTGTGGAGATGTTTGTTATAAGGATAAAATGTATCACCCCTCTAGATCATTCACACAAGATCCATGAATCGTTATACATTTAAATAATCGAATTTTGGGTGCTAGTGCAGAGCTCTAATGACCACTTCTACATCACGACAATCACAATGATCACATGCCATCGATCTGTGTAGGTGATCATGGATTATTCACCCAAAGAGAGGATTTCTATGTTGAGGTTGTAGGAGGAGAGATAATTCCTCAATTCCAAATTCCTAAATATTCTATGGAATGAAGATCCTCTCAAATTTATAGTGTATTGAATCAAATTCCCAAATAGGGTTCCAAGACCATCAAAAATATAACACCAGCTAAATAAGTAATAAAAAATTATTCTGAGGAACAAAATGTTTTATAAATATTATATATGGTTTCTCACATACTTGTAATACATATTATATATATTATTTTATAAACCAAATTTACTAACTAACATCTAAATTCTCGCGAATATTAAATTGACATTGTATATTACAATAATATTCATTAATATAATATCAATGTTTTTATTTACGTATACACATATAAATCCATTTAATAAATAAAATCAACCTTATAATTCTAAAGTTGAATATTAATGTGTTTTTTCATTTATCAATTATCAATAAAACATGGCCATATATAAAACCCCACGGTGGGGCCCAGCATGCCTTGTATCCCAATTCACTAGAATATGGATGATTCTTGAATCCACTATTGTGTGTAACATCTAATACCTTGTCTCAGTAGAAGATTATAGTTTTCAAAGACCAATATCATAGTCTAACTGCACATCAAGCCCCTCATGAGATTGGGAATTTTCATAGAAATTACAACCAACCAATGAACATGTACTATTTAATACAATCTCTTTTGTTTAGGTATCTCAAAAAGAAGAACACGTGCATATTTCATGTTCCTTTACTTATTTATAACTTATTGATAAAATTCATCATATTTACCATCGAATATCATGTACTTGGATTTATAAATGTATTACCATACTGATCTACCTAGACCGATATATTACTTCATTAAATTAAAATAGAAAAATTCTATATTGATCATTCAACCAAATCCATACCACCAAAGACATCTCCATCATAAGAGACCTCTCCATGATTTATTTGTTGTTATTTTCTCAATTCAGAATACTAATACACATTTCTATTTATTGGAATATCCATTGACACCCAAAATTAGTGGTGTTCCTACTGGTTTTCCATCCTCATGATCTCAAATACTATTGATCACCAGGTGATATCTTTTTTATAATATGTCTCAATCTATATGAGCCCCCAACACATGATAGTCAGACAAAAACACTTTCTTGTTAATATGATATAACTAGAGCCTATTACATATTTTTAAGATTAGTTTCAATGTATGTTGAAGTTCTCATTATATATCGAGTCCATTTATAACATTTTTATATGACATTTTATATAATGGGATTACCATTTAAAGAGTGGACATAAAAATATATACACAATGATGTTAAGATTAAATCATGCATATATCATTATATACATGAAATGGTAATATAAAAGTTTTGTTCACTTTTCTATAGGGTATATACTATTACAACATTCTGAATTTCACTAGATCAAACTATATATACATTCTTGTTATTTCTCACAATATTAATATAATGTTTCTAATAGGTTATTACATTAGCTATTGGGTCTTAAATGTCTCAATTTCCTAGGTATTATTTTATGTGAAACTTAATACCATTGTGTAAAACTTCTCAAGATATGTAATACATGGGTGTATACATTTTATCTAGTGTCCAAAAATGACATCTTACTTAGTATTAGTAATCTAATTATCATCTAGATAAATCTTTACAAACTTAGTTGGATTAAAAGAACTTGAATGTTTTTTTCATTAATACATTACATCTTACTTCCCCTAGAAGACAAAATGTCTCGATATTTATTGTTATGGCTATAAATATTTGAAAGATCTTGTCCTTCTCATTACCTCATCATAACTGTGATGTTATATCACATTTATATAAAGAAATGCTATTTTATGTCCCCTTCAAACTAGTATCCCTTCCTCTCCACATACTAGGTAAATATTTTTTCACTTACTAACGTATAATCTGATAGTTTTGATAGATTCACTTGATGTTCTCTATGATATAACAAAAAAAAATTTAATATATTATTTTTTTGGAAAAATAAATTCTTGCAAATATCATGTTATACATGAATGATCCATCATAGAAGCGTGTGGAATTTCACCTCACCACATTAATCTCATCTTATTCTTATTCATGTATTTATAAAGTGATATATGACATGTCACATTTGTAATAATATCTAATTAACTAGGCCAAATTGTATTTTATATACATTTTAGAAAAAGTAAGATTAATTGGTCTATGAAATTTGTTAGATCTAGCTCAGTAGAGCATATTCCCTGGAACATATGTTTCTACATTAAGAAAATCTATAGGAAGTTACATTTTTTTGGTATTGACTTATTGTAAGGACAATAATTATATTTCTTTTTTTATTAATCAAATTTTAAATAAAAATGATGCGCTCCAAGTAGCCACAAGTAGACACATGGAAAATATACATTCAAATCTAATATTATTTGATATTTTTTATTACATCATTTTTAATCTAGATTTTAGTATCTTGAATAATTATTGTTATTATTTAAAGTCGCATCCCCATTTTGGTTGCATAATATAGATAAATTCCCTGATTAGGGGTCCTGATAAACAATGATCAATAAAATAATCATATAAATTATCTATGACAAGTACATTTATAAAGGATTTAGGCATAACAACATGAAATTTCCAATCAAGCCTAATTATAAACAAGGTCATAACATCCATGTATAGTCTCACCTGAATAACCATTATTATTTGGAAAATTATATACCCCAGTTTCATTGATACAAGGAATCAATTATTGTGTATTTATTAGTAATGCTAATCTTATCAAATTTATATATACTACTTACTTATAGGATTTCATTTTTTAAATGGATAATGTTTAACTAGAAGACATGAAAATAAATCCAACACTATTGTTTTAACATACCTATATAGTATGTGCCTTTTGAATATTCCACATCCATGGGACCTTGGGGAATTTGTTCCAATATAATTTTTTTTAATATCTGGAATTAACTATCAAATGTCAATCTTGTTGAGATCGTAAGTGAGTATGATATACTATATAATACCAAATGCTGGATCGAAATAAAAGAGATACTGTATGGAGTGTCTAATTATGCTCAATATATAAGAGGGCGGTTTATTGTACACTTAAAAAAATTCTTTTGGAACTTTTAATGATGGTTATGATTAACAAGGTTAAACAAGGTAATTCACAAAACCTCCAGTATTACACACATGCTAGATTCCGGAAATATGATTCCGAGAAAGTGATTCCGGAAAAGATGGTTCCAGAAATGATACTTAATGAAAGTTATCAATGATGAATATTCTACCTTAAAGCGTATAAAATCTAAATAGATCATAGTACAAGAGTATGGAAGTATGAGATAGTTATACTTTTCTCAATAATAAAAATGCAGTGTAAAACTTGAAACAAAACAAGTAAGAAGTAGTAAATCATTTAATCCAAATAGAAGGGTATCCAACAACCTTGGATAAAGGTCCCTTGATTTATACTTTCAAGAAAGTCTCTGTTACCCACACTAGGGTAAGACCTTGATACGATGATCGGAGTCTATCTTTCTATCCCTGCAATCCCTCAACATTAAGGTAGTCGGCTGCTCTGTCTTCCTCAACAAGGAAGCCCTCAACATCAAGGTAGTCGGCACCTCTGTCTTCCTATCCCCAAAAGCCCTTGACTGTACACAACAACAATCAGAGTCACAAAAAAAAAATCTAAACAAGAAATTTAGTACGCACAAAGCAATAAAGCCTCTATCTCGAGAAATCACTTCATCAGCATGTAATCTCTAGATTGATCATGTAATTAATGTCTTTCAAATGGCCTATTATTTATAGGCACAGCTCCAACGGTCAGCTCCCTCCTCCAAAGGTCATATTTTTCCTTGAATTTCTAAGGGACGTGTAAATGTGTCACTCAACTAATGGTTAGTGAGTAACTAAAAGTACGACAATGTTTTATAACAAAAACAAATGTAATAAAAAATATGGTTACATAATTAAAATCCAATATTCAGAATGTTAGCAAAGGAATGTTCGGAGTCTAACCAAAAAAATGAATTCAGAGTCTATAATACAATGATATTAGGATTTTGTTTTCTAGGAATTCGTAACCTAAAATCTATAGAATTCTGGAGTCTGAATGTCAAGGAAATTCGGAATCTGGATTCACAAGAATCCAGAACCAGATTTTACAATGTTTGGAGTCAGAGTTCAAGAGAATTCATAGTCGGAACTCATAAGAGTTCATAGTCTGTATTCAGTGAACTTAGAGTCAGAACATGGAAGAGTTTGTAACTATAATTCTTATTAAGAATTCAGAGTTAGAGATCCGAGGAGTTCGTAACCAGAATTCGTATTCAGAATTCAGAGTCAGAACTCCGAAGAGTTCGTAACCAGAATTATGAGAATTCAGATCCTAAAAAATAATGCTTCATAACGATGTATTTATAGGATTCTGTGGTTTTGGTAACAAACTGAATTTTACTCTGGGAAAAATTATGATATGAACAATAAAAACATGTCAAGGATAATTTTCATTGGGGAAGGAAATGTTTAATAATTGAAGTAATACACAGTGCAAAAAGAGAATTTCCTTGAGATAATGTGTTTGTGATTTTCAAAACTAGAAGCAATTCTAAAGTCATAAGGAAACCTTATTGACTCTAAAATCACCCCATGTATGATGAATTGGAAAATTCTTAAGGAAAACCTTATTGACTCAACAATCTCCACCTTTTTGGAAAGCACATTCATCCATAAGAAAAAGAATATAAGGACTTAGAAAAATTTTCCTAGATTTTTCAATAAAACATATCTTCCTTTTCATATTGGCATAGATGAATACAACTAACTCCCCCTTAGGTTTTGGAACACTATGGATCCTATTCTAGATTTCTGGAATGAGATTTTTTCATTATCTTGAGTATAGAAATATTTGTAAAGTAAACTCCCCCTTAGATAAATCTAAGGAAGATAAACTTTATGATTCATATTCTCATTAAGATATAGAATATTAAGAATTGGAACATGAAAGCTCAGATTATTATGTACCAGACAATTTATTCCATGCTCATTGTTAGGTGCTTGGAGTCTTTCAAAATCCCTTGTAGTTCAATGTCGAGGAATTTAAATGTTTTTCTAATAAATGATGATAATCTCAAGAGGATGAAAGTTGGATTATTTAAGGAGACATGAGGGTTCTATTACTAACTAGAGGAAGAGGCTGAAGCTGCTTCGAAGGAATAAGAGGAGCCTAAACCATCGAAAAAAGGAGGAATGGAGTGGAATTTGATGAAAGTGGTAGAAGAAGGAAAAATCTCATAAGCTAAAGAAACTCAATCCACACCTCCAAAGCCCAAGAAGCAGAAAGCCTATCCAGATGAGGTTGTATCCAATTGGAGGGAAGACAAAAATAATTGGAAGGAAGGAGAGCCACGGTTTGTCTTGGATCCTGTAGAGGCCAAAAATTGAATGTGAAGGCAACTGATGATATTGGCATGCAAGCTAAGGAAAAGTTACAAAAGAAGAAAATGTATGAGGCATGAATTTTTCAATCCCTTTTGAGGGATACTAAAATAGCATCTGAGAATATCCCAATACCGAAATAATTCTTGGTATAACGCTTACTTGAGACTCTCGGGAAGAAGTTTATGACTCTGTAAATATCCCAAGAGAAGGTTGTTGAAGAAAATGAAGCTATCGAAGAAGTGGAAAAAGAAGAAAGTAGTGGGTGCACTGAAGATATTATTAAGCAAGTTGAATATTTTCATGAAAAGGAAACCCCTTCTGAGAAGATATCAATCCGAAAATCTCAAGCAGAGTCTTCAAAGCTCCCAACTCCAAGGAAGGTTGAGGAAGGTCAAGATGAGAATGGTAAAAAAGAAGTTAACAAATTTTATGAGGAAGAAAGGTATAATAATCACTTTATTCACCGAGAGGATGTAGAGGTTGGATCCGAGAAGGAGAATGTTGAAGATGACAGAATTGTTCAGCTGTCTGATAGTGAACATGAGTCTCCATATGAAGAAGTCTTACCAACATCCAATAAGGGAAAACATGTGCATGTTGATACACCTACCAAATTTTCTTCAAGGAAGAAGGAAGCTAGTGGATCTTATAAGAGAAATTTTGTCGATCTAGAGGAAGAACCATCACCAAGAAAAGTGTCAGATTTAGAATCATTAGCTCTGGGAAATTATTTTTGTTATTCAATCATTTAAGAAGCTTGTTGACACCATTCTGATATTTCCAACCATTAACTCCAGATGTTAAATGCTCCAACATAGATTGAATCAAAAATCATATTCTTTATCCATGGTGATGGACCAGTGAGTAAAGACTGAGGATAATTACAAGAACATCCTTATCAACAATGATGCCCCCAGAAAATATTGCAAGAAAGTGGTAAGCTGATCAAAGAATATATTTGAAGATTTGAGTGATCTTGATAAGTTTCAATATGATGTTAATGAATATTTTGATTTTAAAGATATAAAAATGATGGATCTCACAAATTGGTTTGAGGAAAAGCTAAATCTTGAGTAGAATACTTGGATTCAGGAGGTCAATGATCTGAATGGTAAGTTGTACTCTGTTTCCCAAAGCTGGTAGAGAGAAAGGGATCTCCAAATCGAGATTGAAGAAAATCTAGTAAAACAAGATGATATATTAAAGGTTCAAGCAGAGGATTTGAAGGCTTAGGATGATATGATGAAAGCCTTAGAGAAGAAATCAGAGGAAGATCACAAGGAGATAAAGAATCTAAAAACCATTGTGAATAAATTCATAACCAATGAAAATAGAGTAAAATATATCCAATCTTTTGTTGTTTTTTTCCTTGTACAAATTCTTCCAATTGTAATGAAATTTTGGTTGCTCATTTTTGTTTGCATGCTTTGTACTAATATTTCATGTACTATATTTTATATTCCATTCCCTTAAATTATTTTTTAACATCACAAAGGTGGAGAAAAGAAAAATAATTCTAAGTAAAGATGAAATATCCCTATGTAAAGGGGATTTTATCTGAGGGGGAGTTTTCATTTAATAAGGAAATTCTAGTCCATAAAGGTTGATTCACATATCTAATGATACTATCACTAGGATGATTCTTTAGAAACAATTGATTTGGATTTTGTAAAAACTGTTCATCAACATAGGGTAGGAAATCTTCTAGGGTAAATGTTTCAGAAGTATATTTTGGAAATTTTCATTATCGGAAGGATCTTCTATCAAAGGTTGATAATCAGTTTTTAAAAACACAACCGAGGATATATGTTGGGGTTGTTTAAAAACAAAAGGACCATTTTCATCAAATTTCACATGTACTATCTCTTCAATAGTAGAAGTGTTTATATTGAAAACTCTATAAGCCTTAGAATTTGTGGAGTAGCCTAAGAAAATTCTATCACCACATTTCAGTGTAAATTTATATAGATTTTCAATTGTATTAAAAATTAATACCTTGCATCCAAAAACCTTGAAGTTGGAAAGTTTAGGTTTTATACCATTCCATGACTGATAAGGAGTTTTATTAAGAAAAGGTCTAATCTAAACTCGATTTATAGTATAACAAGCAGTACTTATACCTCCAGCCCAAAAATGTTTTGCAACAGAATATTCACCAACCATGGTTTCTGTTATCTCTTGAAGAATTATATTTCTTTTTTCAACAAAACCATTTTTTTGAGGTGTTATGAATGCTGAGAATTTATAAGTAATTCCTTTTCTACTACAAAAAGTTTCAAAATCAGAATTTTGAAATTCTCCACCATGATCACTATGAATATTTTTCAATGGAAGGATTTTACCATTCTTAACGTGGGCTCTAAAACATTTTAAATAATAAAAATATTCATACTTCTTTTATAGAAAATTGACCCATGTAAATCTAGTGTAATCATCAACCAAGAGAAATACACAATACTTGCCTCCAATGAGTCTAGTTTATGTAGGTCCAAAAAGATCCATATGCAGTAAATGTAATGCATCAGTAGTTGTGACTTCACTTACTGATTTAAAACTTTATGAATGTATATTTTAATATTGACAAGGGTTACGAACTTTGGAATAATCAAATCTATGCTCTGGTAGATCCATAACTAATATTTTCTTAGAAAGTTTTCATAAGTTCCTAAGGTTACAGTGTCTTAACCATCTATTCCATAACCAAGAATGATCCTCCATTTCACTAAGGAAAGGTATATCTTGGCATCAATGGTCTTCTATGTTTAGTGTGTAATATTTCACTTGCTTATGGGCAGAAAGAATAAACTCTTTGTTGGAATTGTGTACTAGGAACTTGTCATTCCTAAAATTATCAAGGTAACCTTCATAAAATAATTGGATCATGCTAATGAGGTTTTTATTAAGACCCTTAACAAATAAAACATTTGAAATTAATGTTTTTACAAGAAGAACAAGGTTTCATATACATAAAATTTATCCCTGAGCATTACCACTAAAAGTTACTTTTCCTCCTTTCGTCTTGATAATATTTTCAAAATAGTTTTGGTTACCAGACATATTCTAGGAACATCCACTATCCATATACCATATATATTTGTTGCTACTTTCACTATTCTCATGAAAATAAGAAAATGTTAGGTTTTTTGAATCCAAACATGCTTGGATCCAGAAATCTATGAATGGAAAATTTTAGGCACTCACATCTTTTTAGAAAAAATAGGCTGTATGAAATCCTAAAGACTGGGATTTGTTTAAAGAAATTTTTTTCCCAGTGTCCACCACACTGACACTTAGTACAGAATGGAGCACTTTGAGGGACAAAATAATTATTACTAAAAATCAGTTTAGAACCAGCATAACCAAAACCGGAACTATGCATTAGAGGTCAGATTTGAGAATACATTTTATCAAAATTTTCCTTACCTAATGTAATGTTTGAAAAAAATTCCTCAAGGAAAAAATTTTGGATTTTAGTTTTCTAACCAAGTTCTTGTCTTCCAAAACATTAGCTTTAGAAGTAGAGCTAGGCTCGAAAGCATTTTTCATAGAAATTACGATTTCTAGATTTTTATAATGTTTATTCTTCTCGGAATTTACTTCCTCAAGATTTTTTGAAATATGTTCAAAATCAAAATTTTTTCCTTTCAAGATCTCTATAAAGATTAGATATTTCCTTATTAAGATTAGTAATCCTATAATTTTCCTTATCAAGCATTTTCATGAGTTTTGAATTCTCAATCTCAAGGAGTTTGGCCAACCTATAAACTTCTTCATAGGAAGGTAACATAATACCTTCATCACAAGAAGATTAATCATACAAAGAGTTATATTATTTATCATTACTATAATTTTAATTTAAAGAAACCTTGGTCATTGATTCAGCATTGGGTACCTTATCCATTGAACAATGATTTTCAATAGGTAGTCTGGCTATTAGAGTAAGATTCTTCTGTCCAGAAGATTCATAATCTGGAGACTCATCTAATGATTCACCACCAATGGCACTCCAGGTGTCATTAGCTTTCAAGACATTATTAGATTTATCCTTTTAATACTTATTTTTGTTACTCTCAGAATGTGTTTCCATTCATTCTTTTCTCTTTAGCATTGGACAATTTAGTCTTATGTGTCCAGCACTCTTGCATTCATAACATGTGACTTATGAATCTTTCGTATCTTTACTTTATTTATTCTTGTATCTGGATTGAATGTTCTTTTGTCCAACAATCGTGTTTATCCTTAGAGAAAGATTTCATAGTTCATTCACTGAGGATTCACTTCCACTAGATTCAGATTGGATAACAACCTTATTAGACTTAGATCTAGTAATTCTTTCAGGAGTCTTAGCTACAATATGATTTGATGTTTTTGTAAAAGAAAAACTACCATTCCCATTCTTCTTCTTTACATTATCAGCATATATCTTCTTTCAAGTCTCATGTTTAAGAAGAGTTCCTAACAGCTCATCAAGAGAAATATGAGTAACCTTTCTATTTTCATCAATATTAGTCCTCTTGGATTCCCATTCATTGGGCATGATGTTTATGATCTTATCAACAAGAGCTTCATCATCTAATCCTTATTCACCCATGGATTTGAAACTATTCACAATAGTCATGAATCTTTGTTGCACCTTACATATGTGTTCTCCATAAGGAAAGCAGAAACCATAATATTCAACTCTGAGCATGCCTTTTCTTGTTTCAATAGCTTTGGAAGTTCCAAAGTGAGTAACATCATGTTTTTTCCAAATACAATTTCCTTCTTCAAAATATGAAATTTTCCAACATATATTTCTAGTCATGGAGTAAAGAAAATTATTGTGTACCTTATTATTCATTTGATAATCATTCTTTTCTTGATTGGTTAAGGTACTGACTTCCTTGTCAGGGATATTATATCCTCCAGTAAGCATAAAAAAATTATCAACTCCAGTATTGATAATGAACGTCTTCATATGATCTCTCTAATATTTATAATCATTTCAATCAAAAATAGGTGGTCTAGTAGGAATAATATTGTCTATGGAACGAACATTGATTCATGCCATCTTATAGAAAAAAACATAACACATAAACATGTTAGTAATAAATGTTTGTAAATAAGGAAAATATTCCTATGTAAAGAAAATATAGAAAAAGAGTATCTCTATGAAAAAATGAATCCGAACTATACGAGTCTAAAAAAATGATTCTGAAAAAGAATGAGATAAATTCTCTTTTGAATCTAATCGTGAGATAAATTCTGATTGAACCAGTGCTGTGATACCAATTGTTGAGATGGTAAGGGAGTATGATATATTCTATAATAACAAATGTTGGATAGAAATAAAAGATATATTGTATGGATTATCTAATGACTCTCAATATACAAGAGGGTGGGTGAATTGTACACTTTAAAAAATTCTTTTTGAACTTATAATGATGGTTATGTTTAAAATGGTTAAAGAAGGTAATCCACAAAACCCCTAGTTCTACACACTTTCTTTATTCCGGAAATATGATTCTGAGAAAGTGATTCAGGAAAATATGGTTCTGAAAATGAAACATAATGAATGTTTACAATGATGAAGATTCTACCTTAAAGCTTATAGATTCTAACTAGATCAGAGTACAATTATAAGGAAGTATGAGATTGTTTTACTTTATTCAACAATAAAAATGAAGCGGAAAAATTGTAACAAAACAAGTAAGAATTAGTAAATATTTTAACCCAAAGAGAAGGGTATTGAACAACCTTCGATAAAGGTCCCTTGATTTATACTTTCAAGAATGTCTATCTTACCCACACCAGGGTAATCCCTCGATATGAAGATCAGAGTCTGTCTTGTTTTCCCCACAAGCCCTCAATATCAAGGTAGCCGGAACCTATGTCTTCCTCAACAAGGAAACCCTCAACATCAAGGTTGCCAGCACCTCTGTCTTCCTATCCTCGGAATCCCTCGACTGTACACAGCAAGAATCAGAGTTGCACAAAGAAAATCTGAACAAGAAGTTCAGTATGCACCACGAAATATAGCCTCTCTCTCTAGAAATCACTTCAGAAGCATGTAATCTCTAGATTTATCAACATATTATACTCTTTCTAATGAGCTCCTATTTATAGGCAAAACTTCAATGGTCAACTCCCTCCTCCAACAATCATATTTTTCCTTGAATTTAGGAAGGACCTGTACACATGTCACTATACTAATGGTTAGTGAGTAAGTGAAAGCACAACATCATTTTATAACAAAAAAAAAGTGTAATCCAAAATATTGTTACATAACTAAAATCCAATGATAGGAATGTAAGAAAATGAAAGCTCAGAGTCTAACCAAAAAATGAATTTAGAGTCTACAATACAAGGATATTCGGATTCTATTTTCTAGGAATTCGGAAACCGAACTCTATAGAATTCCAGAGTCTGAATTTCAAAAAAAAATTGAAATCTGGATTCACAAGAATTTGGAACCGGAACATACAATGTTCAGATTCAGAGTTCATGAGAATTCGGAGTCAGAACTCATAACAGTTTGGAGTCTATATTCAGAGAACTCAGAGTTAGAACTCGAAAGACTTCGTAAAAAGAATTCATATTTATAATTCGGAGCCCGAACTCAGAAGAGTTTTTAACAATAATTCTAATAATTCGGATACTAAAATAGAATTCTTCATATCTAGGTATTTATAGGATTACGAGGTTTTGGTTACAATACGAATTTTACACTTGTAAAAATAATGATATGAACAATAAAATCATGGTAAGGATAAATTTCCTAGGGGAAGGAAATGTTTCCTTATAGAATGAAAACACAGGGTAGAAACAGATTTCCCTTGAGATATGGTGTTAATGATTTTCAAAACAAGAAGGAATTGTAAAGTCATAAGGAAACCTTATTGACTAAACAATCTCACCCATGTATGAAGGAATGGAAAAGTCATAAGGAAAACCTTATTGACTGAAAAAATCATTCTCCCTCTATATAAAATTTTTATTTTTACCTTTTTATAGGAATATAGTCAATTGCATGAATATAACCATTTTGTCTAAGGCATTTCTTTAATATTCTAAGAAAATATTTTGATAATTACTTTAGATTCACATTATGTTTTGTCATTATGTATGTTTTTTATATCCCTGAAAAACTATATGAAACTAAAAATATTTTTCTTATGACAATGTATTTATATCATAATAAAACAAAAATTATATAAATTTTTCATTATAGTTGGAATGTTGTTATAGTTTAATGTCCCTCTTTTCAGTGAACGTATTGGAAAATATGAGTATCTGTAATGCATGAGTTATAACATTGATGTTCCTTTTACGAAGATCATAACACTGATGTGTATAAGATAATGTGCATTTATGAATTTTTCCACACTACATTTTATTTTTCATTGGTAACATATATGACTTTTTATAAGTTATCCATAAACATAGCCTTAATGTGCATATGGTAACTTCCATTTATGAATTAATCTATGCTCTAATTCAATGATCAATGAATGCATGGTCAAGATATTCTTTTTCACACCAACCAAAAGAAACTTATATCATCTGACCATGGATATACCTTCCATTACATCAACATTACATAATTATTTAATGGAATCTTAAGAATTATATTTACCACTATGATACCAATGGTGTAGTTTTTGCTCTATATATTAACAAATTAGACATTATTTATGATTAATAATTATTTATAAAGGTTTCATTGTCCAAATATAAGTAATTATGGGTGCCTAGAGAACCAATGTTCTTTTACTCTATAGAGTCAAAAACCCTTAACGTTATATCCTTGAGTACTACTTAGGTTTTCTTGAAAAATTGTTATCATTCCATAACTAGTTATAAAAGTATAAATTTTTATATTCAAGAATCATTTCTAAACATTATAACATTATATAACTATTTTTTATGAATGAGAAAACACAATCAACATTAATTCTTGAATTGAAATAATGTATATTATTTTCCAAATGACACAAGAGAAAAATGTTCTTGTTATACTTAATAAAAGATCTAGTAAAATCATTTAGCATGGAAATTATATGTTTTTGTGATTCCTGCAACTGACATATGAACCATCCTTTCTCATTTTATTAGAAAATGCACCTTACATTGTATAAACTTTATTTTCTTATATTCTTACTATATTCAGATACACATATTTGATAGGAAGATTTTATTTAATACCAAAAAAGTATAAAAGAAAAATTACATGAAATTGATGAGTATACATGAAGAATAATGGACTATTTTCATCTTCTATTATTGTCATTTTATTTAACCAACCATTGATTTATTCAATTTTAAGTGAATAAAATAACCATTTTGATTAATATCTGCTTTTTCATTTGAAGAACGACGTGAAGTTTCCTTTGATGTCATTCTTTTCAATGGAATTTTCAGCATGTCTTTCAAATTTTTTACCAAAAGAATAATAGATACTATTTTTTTAAGAATTTACATACTTGGAGAACATTTACCATAAGGTGAAGAAAAATTTTATACAAACATTTCATTCTTTAATCGTAAAAAAAACTTGCCTAAATGGGTGAAAAATTTATAACATTGGAATTTCATGAATGATCATGAACCACATTTCATATTTAAACATATCAAATGAAATCACCACTTATTCATATATATTATATAATTCTCCTTGAAAGGATCTCATATATGAGACTATATGTAATATCATTCATGTCCTGATGTTGCAGCCACAACTCGCGTCAGATTGAAGAAAAAATTATGAATAAACGATCATATTCATTACACATGATTATAATATAATCATTTCTCAAGCCTTCAATTCTTGAGACGGAATGACATGTATTGAAGAATTCTGTCCATTTAATTTTGTATATTATAGTATATTGAACAAGTACCTATACTAAAATTTCGAAACTCATGTTGTATAGGATATTAAATTTTTATAATAAATAGAGACATATGTCTTATTGTATTTCATTCCATTTAAAAAAAATATATTTTTACTTTAAAATTGATTACCGATTAGACATTAATAATTATTTAAACAATTAAATGTATCCCAATATTATATCAAAATCTAGAAACCCTTTTTACAAGAATATGAATACTCTATCACTTGAGTATTATAGTGGAATGAATCCTTTTAGCTCACTTCATTGTCTACAAGCTACGACTATGCCACTAATATGAGTGTTCAAGGTAAGCGCTTATCTGGATAACCACATCATATCTTGTCTCTATGATGGGCTAGGTTACGTCCCACCATATAAAATAAATAACTTTATTTTTAAATGATTTACCCTAATTTTCAAAAAAGAGAGTCGTGTATACTCCATTACAACCAACATCTGTTAAGTCAATCCATCACTCTTATAATAAATCCCTCAGTAGTTGGGTGTACCCTCAATAATATAAGATCAAGAACATTTTATAAATGGATTATTTTCATATTCAAATGATGGAATATATTTGTGACATAATATTTCTATGAGTTTATTCATTTTCTCGATGAATTTAATACAATACTATTAATCTGATCATTATATGTTGTTTCACTCACATGTGAACTTTAGTATACTAATGTTCATCGTGCCTTTATGAATTTTACTATTTATTATATTATGTTTGTTCCATTGTCATTTAAATTCATAAAATAATATTCAAATTCAAAAGGGAATTAAAATACCCAACTGGTCTTGAGAAGCAAATTTTGGTATATCCATTTAAGAATTATCTATCAACCAAGTCCATGAGGAACCATATAAGTGTCATTTATTGACTCATGATGTATTTCATCCCCAACATAGTTTATCAAAATATTGTATGGATTTCACCACATCATGGTGGTGTATGAGTCTTATAATTTCATTATCATAGTACAAAAATACTTTCATGTAGGTGAGGGGGCATTAAGAGGGCATAATACAGATAACTGACTTTATCTAGTTGTATAGCCCCTTATAACAATTTAAATGAAAAGAAAACGTGCAGAGATTTGATATAAAAAAATTAATTATTTAGAATCATCACATACAATTAAATAATTAATTTAATAAAGAAAAATATACACACACAGTTAGTCAATACCCATGATCGGTCGACCTATAAAATTATATACTAATAAATTTAAATACAATAACTTTAAAGTATGGGGGAATTTATATAAATTAAATAAATTAATTGGAGGAAAATAACTTCATTCTATTTGATCAAGATATTAAATTAAATTAAACTTTTATTGTTATAATTTTTAATTAATTAATGTTTTTACCACGTTTAAATAATTTTTTCGGAATATCAAATTATTTTATTTTATCAATCAATAAATAAATTTTAATTAATTTAATTTCAACCTAAATTAATTTAATTAACATAAATTTTTATTTTCATTAAATTTAAACCATCCAAGCCTGGTAACACTGTACATGGAAAATGTGGGTTAGGGTGACTCTATGCTAGCCCATTAGGGTTGTGCAGACACCGTGGATAGCTATTATGTGCCTGAAAGCACCTGATAGACTCATTTTGGGTTGGGAAGAACTGTCAGGATCCAACGTGTGGAATACATGTGTCTAAAAAAACCCATCAATCTTATGGGATCCCAACTAAGGATGGTTCAACGCCTAAATGTTTCTAATTGTATGCCTTGTTCAAAAAAAATAATGTAGAGAGGTGGGCAGTGTGGTTGGATCCCAATAGGGATGTGGGGGATGTTGTGGTTTCTAGTAGAGAAATGCCTAAATCCATAGTACTATACTATTTGGGGTCTAGACGTGGATTTTAGGACTCAATTTTTTGGAGCCATCTGTAATAGAAACCCATGGGGAGGATGACGTGGCCCGAGCTTGCAAGAGGTGGCGGCACTCCACCAGGAAGGTGGTGCAGGCCACAAGCGAATGTGACGGTGGTAGTCGGGCATCTAGATGGAACAAAGGAGGCGGTTTATAGAACCTAATCATAGAAGAATATCATGGAGTAGCCTAATGATCTATTAAATTAAGGGTCCTTGAGATCTTTATAGGGATAGTTGTCCATAGTGGTGCAAACGAAGCATCGGACTGACATGCGGTCACCTGTAGTGCGTGGTAGCCACCACTGAAGAGGAAGATGCTAGTGGTAGACATTCTATGACTGGAGAGAGGAGTGGTGGCATCAACATACTATAGAGTAGACCCTCATAGGGATAGTGAATAATGGGACCATGGCTGGTATCTTCCATTGGAAAGTTCAACTTCCTATTATTTTATTTTATTTTTCCTTTTTAAAATATCACTAATAAGGGGTCTCCCCATTTGAATTTTGTTTATATATATATATATATATTATGAATTCCACAACCTCTCTTATAAGTCATTAACCCATTCTAAAAAACTCTTATTTTTTAATATATTTTTAATGATTCCATAAAGTTTTGTTATATTAATTAGCCATATTGAAAACTAATTTTCTAAATATAATTGGATGACTATAAATAATTATTCCAACTCTAGTGCGGTTTGGTTAGAAAAACGAAAATATCTAAAATATATAACAATATGTGCACACACACACACATATCATCTTCTTCAAATTTATTTATTCAAATGATAACAAATTATCCATAGAGAAAAAATTTAGATGGTTATAACATTGATGTACGAAATTGGATTAATGTGTGGTATGTTATGCTGGGTCAATATTTAAACCCTCTACTTAATTTAATATAAATTTTTTTCGTGGATCCATGAATTCAGGTGGCCACTATGATACCAATTATTGGTATGAGGTTTCCGAATGGAATATTGTGGGATATATAATTTAGAAAATCTATCACTGGAGAAATAAATATTTTCATCTTTGGTTATCTATTATATAGTATATTATGGGGATCTCAGGTGAATTAAATAGGGAACTAAAATTAAAATTTTATGAGTACATTGTTCAATTCAGAACATGACCCTCAATGCCTCCCCACTAGAAAACATATATTGAATGATCTAAATATGAACCCCTCTACATTATACATGCATGCATTAATAATCCATGAACACATTGTTCATATAATTCCATGTTTTAAAACGGAGCATCGACAATCACCACAACATCATGTCTTCAATCCGTGAAGGTTATCTTGGATCCTTAAGTCAATGTGAATCTTTCTCTCTATAAGTTGTTAGATGTGAGAGAATATCTCTATTCCAAAATCATGAAAATTCTATGGAATTTAGCTCCTATTGTATATTTATAGTGGATTTCTCAAAATACATGAATAATGTTCCTCGACTCCCAAAAATGTAATATCAAGTAAATAAGTAATAAATAATTATTTTCATCAACTAACTGCATCATAAATTTTTTTTGTTTTATCATATTTTTGTAATATATATTAAATATATTTCGTGATAACGAAACTCAATAACTCCACCCATAATTACCGCCAATATTAAAGTAATCATTCATATTAAAATCATATTGTTTCAAATAATATTTTTCCTTGTATTTATGTAAACATGTTTAAATACCTTAATAAATAAATTAAAACCAAATAGTATAAACTCAAATAACAATTCATTTTTATATATGTTGGTGATTGATAAAACATAGAAAAAACATGGGCCATGTGGTGGGCCCTACCATATCTTATATACCTATTCATCAGAATATGGATGATTTTTGAGTATGATATTAATTCCTAAACCCTAGATTCCCAGAGTCGGTACATTATTTTAATATATTGGCCTGATTATAAGGAATCATGTCCCGAAAGACCGATCAGTTAATAGTCTTTGAAAATAGATTACATATGTGAACATTACATTACACTTTCAAACATACAACACAAAAAAATCCTTTGATAATTACATAGTTCCCTTAGTTTAACCCTGCATCTTAAACATAAAACACTTCATGGGATTCATCAAAAATAAATCATAAGAATGGGGTGATCTCAGATGCTCAGTAAGGGTAATTAATTTATTGGAAGCTATAAACTTTTCAGGTAAGAAGTGTAATAAAAACAAGAACCTTTATAACATAAACTTGAACATAATATGGAAAATTTAAATCAAACATTGCCATATAAACATGCTCATGGATATTATACTAGTTGAATTATCACATTTATAACATATTTTATAATGATGGTTTGGATAATACCAGACATTAATTTCTGTGTCAAGGCCTTGTGCTAGGTCCTATGGGATAACATTACTAGACCTAAACACATAGAGCCTTTGTTAGAGGACTCCATCCCAGAGAGCCTCTGTAACCGGACTCCATCCCAGATAGCCTCTGTAACCAGACTCCAACCTGGAGGATCTGCGGTAACTGGACCCCAACCAGGAGGGCTTACGTTTACTGGTCCCAAACCCGGAACATACTAGTCTAATACATTCATCATAAGAAAATTTTGAAATATAAAATAAACAATCTTAATAAAAATACCTTACAAAATGTCAATAATTTATCTATAAACCATGAATGGTATAAAAATAACAAATCCATAGTCAAACTTATCACCAAACATTCAATACAATATGGAAGATTTGTATCATAATAAACCAACTTCAAACAAGTTTAAAATATATTAAAGGATTTTGACATATATGAAAATGATCTGTAAAACAGTTTTAGAGAAATACCCCTTTTCTAGGAAATCATTTAAAATTATCACAATTTCTAAAGGTAGTCATTTATAAGGAATTTTTGAATCAAAGTGTCACATACCATTGAAACTTTGTAAAATAATTATCATTTAAAAAAATTCATGCCCATATAAATGAATCATTAAAATCATTTTGAAAACATGGTCATTAATTAAAAGGGTTTAGAAAGATATATCAATAAAATATTTAAAATGATGATCTAGTTAAATAGACCCACAAATAAAACCATAAAAGAATCCTTTTGAATTTTTTTTTATAAAATATGGGTAACTATGATATGTATGTCCTAGAAAATACTTACACATGGAAAATATTAGATAATAATGAGATAGAGGAAACAACCCTTACCTCATTGTAATCAATCGAGTTGTATGAATAATAGTCAATAACCACCAAATGAATCATAAAATAACATGAATATAAAAAGAATCACGATAATATATATCAAATGATTGTTCACAATAAATCACATGCAATATATAAGTGGTGAACAATGGAAATACCATTGAATTAAAAGTGAGCTAAGAAACCCCTTACAACGTGCCCAACATGACTTGTTTGTTCCTTGTTCTTCCTTTAATTCGGGTAACTCCCATTGGTTTGAACCAAAAGGACTTCTTGATGTTCCTTATGCCTAAGTTAAGGCTTCTAGGAGGAAGATATGGATATTGATAGTTTATTTGGTTAGGGGTTGGATGAGCCAAGGGGCATGAGAGGTGTGAATCGGAGAGAAGGGGGAGTGCCCTTATATAAGTGGGGTGAGGGGAACATTAGGAAAAATTGAAATATTATTTTATAATAGAATCATTTTCGGTTTCTATTTGATAAAAAATGATTTATTTCAAGGATAAGGTGGTTATGGGTCTAAAAATACTCAACCAATAAGTTTTAGATAGGTTTGGGTAACTATATTAACCTCATCTTTTAGATTTTACTCTTAGTTAATTTGTTTTACATTTACCATGTCTCACTGTATTTTTATATTATATGGTTAATAAACATACTATAAACGTCAAATAGAACCTAAAGTGGTTCATTAATAACATATATAACATTATTTAATACCCTCATCCGAACCATTGATTTTTGGAATAGAATATAAATTAATAATATAATATTTGTTTTAAAAAATCTTTTATGTCAATTTTGACATTATTTTCTATTTTGTTTTTGATAATTTCATAACATCATTATTACTTCGAAAAAAACTCGTTCAATCAATGATAACATGCCATATTAACCTAGAGAATTATTAGAATTCATAAAAAGTCTCAAATTACATTTATTTGGATATTTATAATATCAATTATTTTAACATTTAATTAATAAGGTAATTACTACATCATCATTGTATCATAAATAAATTTAGATATATAATGTCTAAAAAATATAAATAAAAATCTATTATTTAAGAAATATTTTTATCTTTTTAATTAATATTTATATTAAAAAATATGACTTATATAACCCCATGTAAAAATTGATTTACTAAAATATATATTTTTATGTCATTTTTGACATTACTTTTTGTTAACTAAAATAAAGTTTCATTATCATTCATAATTGGCTCTATGGGGTCCAAAATCGACTCAAGGATGACCATAGTCGGCCATTACTCATCCAATAAGGTTAATACATGTGTTAACGTAACATGGTTTTTTACCTTTAATTACGCTATTTACCTTTAACCTCAGTAAATAAAAGTCAAAAGCTACTATAAAAAAATATTATATTCATCTTATTGTACACCATTTTACTTACTGAGGTTAACCGTGTATCTCGGATTTTCCAAATCCAACTCACAGAAATGGAAAAATTATGTTTTATGAAAATTTGAAAATTCTCTTAGGAGGTGGGTAAAAGACGATAAAAAGTTCAATAAAAATTTTATATATTTAAAAATATTATAAAATAAGTCCAATGAATTATATTCAGCATGTATAGCTATTATATATCTATTTAGACCTAAAATAAATTTAAATAAAATAAATAATTACTTAAATAATAAGTTGCTTTTAACCAATAACTCATTGTTTTTCAATATTTATCAAAAATTGAATGTTTTCAGAAAAATACCAAAATTTCATCGTAAGCTAGTTTTGATATTTTGAATTCCAAAATTTAGTCTATTTTACCAAATTTAAATCAAAGAAGTTTCATTTACTAATTTAAAATAAATTCCCATTTTCAAAACCCAAAAGCATGTTTTTATGAAATAATAACTAACAAAAGATTGAAACTTTTTATGTTCAATTTCAAAGTGAAATTATTTCCAATGAATAAAATTGGATTAAATAGTAAAAATATAATCTATTTATACTTCCAAACTATTAAAATTTATAATTTTACATTAAAAATTATTTGGATTAAAAGAAATTCAGTTAAAAATTAGTAATTTTAACTATTCACCCAAAAATGAAATTTATCAGAATAAAACCAAAAAATTATTGAAACTAAATTTTTATGTCCCGATTCTAAATAAAAAGTGTATTTTGTCAAATTATATATATAAAATATTCATATATTTGATTTACAAAGGTTCTCCATTAAAAAATGGTAAAATTGCATTTAAAAAAATGCTTATTTTTTATGAAAAAATGAATTTGTTGTTTCATTATGTCTAAGAAACTCATAATATGTATTAGAAAATTATAAGGATGATATAAAGTTCAAAATATAGTTAATAATCTTCATAAACTCTTTTGAACGACTAGTTTGGTAAGTCGTGGTGAGCATGAACTCAGTGTTGCGTGTAGTGTATGTTATTGAATTACATCGAAAAAATAACATACTTCGAAATCATGGGGTGTTAAATTTGTCCCTCCTTAAATAAATTGCATACTTGCAATATAAAATTGTTCTTCGAAAAATAAAAGTTTGAAAATAGAAAAATACATTGTGGGAAACCCCATATTAGAAATTGGGTTACAAAAAAGTAGTCTTAATAAGATGAAAAGGGGAATGAAACAATCACCACCAAATTGTGATCTCGATTAGGAGAACAATAGTGTAAATTAGATAGAAAAAATTTGTGGAAAACGTAAATATATATAAGGAGAGGTAGAGGTAATCAGTCACTAAAAATTATAGAACTGAGGGCCTCAAAGCCATCAATCTAGGTTGATTTAAAATATCATCGATTCAAAAAAATAAGGTATTAGGATAATATATTTTTAGGTTTAAGATCCATTACCTAAAGTATAAAAATAAATTTCTTCATAGAATATGAGAAGAAAAAAATATATACTTGACAAGTTGAGTTCCATCCTTTAACTAATATCTACCAAAAACTCATCTTTCACTCTAAAAGATAATAGAACATAAAAATATATTCTTTTTATCATATTCATATAGGGTTCCAAAAAATGGATTTATAATTCACCTATCAAAAACATTAAAAAAAGAAACTACATTATACAATCCAGGGACTTCAGGTAGTCCAGTGGTAGGTGATAAATCCCAATCGCACTATGGTTGTAGGTTCGATTCCTGCAGCTTTGACCGACACGATGAGTTGTCACACGGTCTGTGAGTTCTCATTTTTATAAAAATATAAAAATAACCATAAAAATAGTATCAAATTTCAAACTTAATACATTTCTACCTTTAGACTTATCCAAAATAATTTTTTCCAAACTCACAGTCCAAAATTTATACAGAAGTTAAACAAAATAAAGAACCTTTTTTCCATGTAATAACATGTTAACACCTTCATCGTGTATTATTTTAAAACATGGTAACACCTTGAATTACCATAAAACCTTATTGATTACACTCATGCTCCCATATTCGTTATATAATACTGGATATATTCCTTATATCTAAAATTATTGAATATTACAAAAATGATGAAATAAACAAACTATTAATCAGTTACAAGGAAGAAAAGAATATCCAATATAAATTATCCAAATAAACCATCTCTTATTCCAAAATCACTACCTCATTATCAGGACCATATTAAGGATTATATTTCCTTCAACCATGTATTTTTTCCAAAAAGTGTAGCTTAATATTAAGTCACTTATATTAGAACCATATAATCTCAAATCCTCATTAAAATAGTACTGCAGTACAATTATTATTTATCTTCATAATTCATATAACTAGTATATAATGATACAACACCAAAATGAAATAATTCTATAATAACAACATAAAAAAACTAGTCATTCCTATTCATTTTTTGTGTTATCATAAATTGATTATTATCTAATAGCATCACATAAGGTATACTCTGATTACTGGGACATTGATTTGGGTAGTGTCCCAACACCTTGCAGATGAAGAATTGTACATTTGAAACTTTTTTTTACCCTTTAAATCACGTACTTGGTGTCCTTCTTCTCAACACTTATAATAAACTCTCATTCCATTTTGGAATTTACGAAGGTTATTTTCTCCAGAGTTATCACATACGGAAAAATCCTCCCTTTCCCTCTTCCCTTTATCCATATTTCTCTCTTCCATCCTTTTCTTCTCTTGCTTCCCATCAATTCCATAGAACTCAGAGAATTATTTTCTTATCTTATTAACACATGATACTATTTCTTCATGCGTTGATAATATATTAGAGACAATCCCTCTTCTAAATGATGGCGTAATACCATGAATGTTATGATCCTTTTTACCCGTTGGATTGTACGTATTGCTGGATTTCACATTCCTTCTATTGGGCGCCATTTCTATACAATGTCATACACTAATTCGGTTCATGAATTACAATGAATAATTCCATACTTGTTAAATACATAATTTAAATTGAACTGTTTATGTATATAATCCATAATCATAAAAATAATTTCGTTGAGGAGATATATACTCATAAATCCTTCATAATGATTTATAAAGAAAATGGGAATTGTCCTAAGCATATCCCCTGGGAGTGTCGTAACCAAGAGAGCAGCAAGGCCCTTTGTCGTGCACCAGTTCCTGTATGAGTCTAGCTCAAAGAAATGTTTTTGTGTTTTACCCCTTGGTAAATCGGTGCCAGAGCCGCCTCTACCTGCTTGTATCTAGACTGGGATGTATTTTCTTGGAAAACTCACTAAATATCTACATTACCATTATTCTAGGAATTTCTTCTATACTAATAATCAAAGTAAATCTCATGGTAAGGTGCTCTAATCATAGATTATCTAAATCTAGTTTCCAAGGTTATTGACAAACTTCCTCTGATACAAACTGTAACGCCCCAACCATAGATTCCCAGAGTTGGTGCATTATTTTAATAAATTTTCATGACTAAAAGGAATCATGTCTCCAAAGACTGATCAGTTGACCAGTCTTGGAAAATAGATTACATACATTAATGAAACATTACACTTTCAAACATACAACACCAAAAAAATCCTTTGATAATTCCATTGTTCTCATAACCTGGAATCATAAATATTAAACACTTCTTGGGATCCTGGGAAAATAAAATATAAGAAACTGGTGATCTCAGATGCTCAGTATGGTTAAATAATTTAGTGGAAGCTATAACCATTTAATGTAAGATGTGTAATAAAAAATATCATTTTTAACAGAAAATGAAACAGAATATTGCAAAAACAAATCAAACATTAACATATAAACATGAACATGGATACTCTACTAGTCGAATTATCACATGTAATAACTAATTTAATAATGAGGGAATGTATTGTAACAGACATTAATTATTATGTCGTAGCCTCATGCCAAGACATATGGTCTAACTATAACCGGACCCAAACCCAGAGAGCCTCTGTAACCGGACTCCATCTCAAAGTGCCTCTATAACCGGACTCCAACCTGAAGAGCCTCTATAACCGGACTCCAACCCAGAGGGTCTACTGTTACCGGAACCCAACCCGGAGGGCTTATCTTCTCTGATCCACAACCCGAAACATATTACTCCAATACATTCTTCATAAGAAAAGGTTGAAATATAACATAAACATTTTTATTAATACTAGCATATGAAATTTCAATACTTTATACATAAACCATGAATGGTATAAAAATAACACATCCACAGTATAAAATATCACAAAACATTCAATACAATATGGAATATTTGTACCATATTAAATTATCTTCAAAAAAGTTTAAAATACCTTAAAATGATGTTGACATAGATGAAAATGATCAGAAAAATGCTATTAGAGAAAAATCCATTTATCATGAAATCATTTAAAATTATCACAATTTATAAAGGTAGTTATTTAAAAGATATTTTTGAATCAATGTTTCCCATACCAAATTGAAACATTTTAAAGGAATTATCATTTCAAAATAATCATGTCCATATAAATAAATCGTTAAAATCATTTTGAAAATGTGGACATTAATTAAAATAGTTTAGAATGATAAATCATTAACACATTTATAATGATGATCTAGTTAAATATACACTCTCATAAAACCTTAAAATATTCCTTTTGAAATAATTTTAATAAAATATGGGTATCTAAGATATGTTGTCCCGGAGAATACTTAAACGTGAACAATCTCAGATAATAATGAGATTGAGGAAATAACCCTTACCATGTTGTAATCAATCCTGTTGTATGAACAATAGTCAATAACCACCAAATGAATCACAAAATATCATTAATATAAAGAGAATCATAATAATATATATCAAATAGTACTACAAAATACACCACATGCAATAAGTATGTGATGAACAATGGAAATATCACATAATTAAACATGAGATAAGAAACCACATACCTCGTGTCCGACATGACTAGTTTATTCCTTGTTCTTCCTTTAATTGGGGTAACTCCCTTTGGTTTGAACCAAAATGACATCTTTAAGTTCCTTCTTCCTAAGGTAAGGATTCTAGGAGGAATATATGGATATTTAGATCTTAGTTGGGTAGGGGTTGGATGAGCCAAGGGGCTTGAGAGGTGTGAATTTGAGAGAAGGGGGAGTTCCCTTTTATAAGAGGGGCATGGGGAACCTTAAGCAAGGATTGAAATATTATTTTATAATAAAATAATTTTCGGTTTCTAATGACTCAAAAATGATTTATTTCCGGGATATGTTGTGGATGGGTCAAAACCTACTAAAAAATATGATTTTGAAAGGTTTGGGCCTCTATATTAACCTCATCTTTTATATTTAACTCTTAGTTAATTAGTTTGACATTTACCATATCTCATTTTATTTTTATATTATATGGTTAATAAAATTACTATAAAAATCCAAGAGAACCACAAATGGTTCATTAATGACATGTATAATATTATTTAAGAACTTTTTCCAAACCATTTATTTTTAGGAATAGAATATCAATTAATAATATAATATTTTTCTTAAAAACCGTTTTATGTCAATTTTGACACCATTTGATATTTTGTTTTTGTTAAATTCATAAAAGAGTTATTAATTAGAAAAAAAAATCATTTAATCAACCATAAAATGACATATTAACCTAGAAAAATTGTCTAATTCATAAAAAGTATAAAATTACATTTATTTGGATATTTATAATATCATTTATTTGAATATATCATTAATAATGTAACTACTACATCATCATTGGGTCATAAATACATTAACATATTCAATGTATAAAAAATATAAATAAAATAAATTTTTTTATGAAATATTTTTATCTTTCTATTTAATATTTATAGTCGAAAAGATGACTTATATAACCCTGTGTAAAAATTTATTTACTAAAAGATATTTTTTTTTGTCATTTTTGCCTATACTTTAAGTTAATTAAAATAAAGGGTAATTATCATTCATAAGTGGCTCCATGGGGTCCCAAAATCGACCCAAATATGACCATGGATGGAAATAACTCATCCAATAAGGGCAGGACAACTTTAATGGTAATTTAAATTATTATAATATTCATTTACCTGTAATTACCCTATTTACCTTTAACCGCGGTAAATAAAAGTCAAAAGTAACTATTTACCAAAAATTATTTTCTACTTATTGAACCACATTTTACATAATGAGTTGAACCATGTCTCTCTGATTTTTGAAATTCAACTCACATATACGGTAAAATGATGTGTTATGCAAATTTGAAAATTCTCCTAGGAGGTGGGTAAAAGACAGTAAAAAGATCAATAAAATTTTTATATATCTAAACTTATTATAAAATGACTCAAATGAGTTTATTGAACTTATATTGGTATTATTTTTCTATTTATACCTAAAATTAATTTATATCAAAAAAATATTTGTTTAAATAAAAAGGCAGTTTTAACCTATAACTCAGAGTTTTTCACTATTCATCAAAAATTGAATGTTTTCAGAAAAATACAAACATTTCACCCTCTGTTAATTTTGATACTATGAATTAAAAAATAATGTCTATATTACAATATTCAAAACATAGAAGTTCCATTTATTAATTAATTTTTTTTTTCATTGTCAAAAACAAAAAGGGTGGTTTTAAGAAATAATTACTAAAAAAAGATTGATAAATGTTTATGTTCAATTTCAAAGTGAAATTATTTCCATGAATAAAATTGGATTAAATTGTAAAAATATAATCTATTTATACTCCCAAACCATTAAAATGTATAATTTAACCGTACAATTTATTTTGAATAAAGAAGTTGTTTTCAGTTTAATTATTGTATTTTTCACTATTCATCCAAATATGAATATTATCAGAAAAACACCAAAAATTTATTGAAACTAAATTCTTATGTCCCTATTATAAAAAAGATTTTTATTTTGTAAAATTGAATATATAAAAGTATCAAATATTGGATTTAAAAAGAGTTCACCATTAAAAGGTAGTAAAATTGCAATTTTTTTAAAAATACATCTTTTATCTGAAAAAAATGAATTTGTTTTTTCATTACGTCTAAGATTCTCTTAATATGAATACTAAAATTATAATTCTTATATTAAGATAAAAATTTAGTTTATACTATTCATAACCTCTTTTGAATGACTAGTTTGGTATGTCGTGCTGTGCTTGAACTCGGTGTTGCGTGTAGTGCAAGTTATTGAATTACTTTGAAGAAATTACATACTATGAAATCCTGAGGTGTTACAATGATAATGTGTATGAACATATTAGACCTTTTCTAGATAGTAGTTAATTGTATTCCTAGAACAATAGGGTATTCATATAAACCTTGGAGGCACCTAATGTGATAAATAATAGACACATGAATGACAACAATCCTATGAAATCTCAATATATAATATAATATATAATTTTTCAATATCTCATAAAACATGATGAACAATTGTGTAATAATCCTTTGATTATTTATTATTTTTTATCTAAATAGATATATTTGACCTCATAAACCATGGAAATAGATTTATGATTGTTATACCATCCTAACCAACCTAGCCTAAAAGTTTACTTTCTTATATCGAAAGAGAGAAATTATATCATGATCATTAATCCAATTTCATACCACTAATGAAACACCCATAATAATATAGCCCACTATTCTTTCATTATAATGGTTTTATTACATTCAAAAATGTACATGAATAAATGGAACACATTGAAAATGATCTCATTTCAGGAAAAAATTAATATATACTTAGATAGTAACCTCGAATGACATCCAAAACATGTGGTCATCCTATTGGAAGGTATGTACACATGATTTCAAATACAAGAGATCATTGAGTGAAAACATCATTAGAATAAGTCTCAAATATTATGATCCCCCACCAAATGATAGTTTGATATAAATTATGTCCAGTTAGTGAGATCTATTGAGGCCATATGACATATGTTTAAGATTATATAACAGTATATCGAATTTCTAGTTATATCCTAGGATATACTATAACATTTTATAAAAAATCTAATCTCATCACCTCACCATTTAAATAGTATAAAAGGAATATTTAATCTACAATGGAAAGTGTGGATCATGCATATATCACATATACAAGAAGTGGTAATTGAAAATAAATATTTATTTTCTTCTAGGTAACCCACACTTACATCATTTAATTATCAATTGATGACTCAAATAATGTAAACCTACAAATATTAAATGAATTATTCTCACTGATAATAATTTTTACATCTTCTCTAGCATCTCTAATCGATTCAAGAACTTCTAAAATTCTTAAAAACACCATATAATGTGATTTACATAAATATATTGATTCAATAATTATTATCATTTCTTAATATTTATTAACAATATATCATCAATATCAAAATTACCAATCTTTTTCTAATGTAATTTCCAACTATTTAGACAGTGTCTCTTCATCAACATTTGTTTTTAACTTGATGAACCACACAATGATATGAAGAAGTAATTATTTTTTCCTAGAAACATTCCACATGGTATCTCCATGTAGAAGAATCGTCATTTACTCCTTTTATAATAATTAAAAATAATATAATCTTTCTATTTTTAATCAAATATTCCACAATAAATATTGATTGATTCTCATTATCCTGGAAGCATGACCTATAAAAAACAAAAAAAATCACCACTCTATTCTTAAATATCACCCTATTAATTTGTTTTAAATACCATTAATTACATGTATAAATATTTAAATATTTTATTCTTTATTTACCACTTATATGATGTAAATTAAAATTTTAGAATAAAAGGAATGATCCTCAGATCTCATCTCTTTTCATCTTCATAAATTCTTGAAAACAATTTTTTCTCCATTCTTTATTCAATATTATACCATGAAACATTTTAGTGGAAAATAGATCCACAAATTTCTTATCAATGAACAATTAGTTAGACAAGTATTATTCTATATAGGAAAACCTAGTGATTAAGAGAAGTTTAAATAAACAAGATCATAATGATAATCGTTAACCTATCTATTATGTTAAACTACATCGACATTTTTAAATATGATTCCAAACAAGAATATTTTCTAGTATATTAATACATGTACCCATATCGACATGATCATAAACTATAATTCCCCCGTTTACGAACATATATTATATAATATATGAATTAAATGTATTTTTCATTGTTATATCTCACTCGAAATATTCCTTATATACTATTCAGATTATAGATTTTCATGGAATAACTCAAATTTTCATCACTTTCTAGCATTCTCCACCCCAAGGGTTGCACTCCACTATCTATTAGTCAAAGGAAATGAATTATTACAAGATGTATATCTACCCTTGTTAAACAAAAGCTACTATACTCATCAACTACACCGAAATATCACACATTAATTAAATGTATATTAGTAAAAAAATCCAATTGGGAGGGGATTCTTTCATATTTGAAGAAGCAGTAGGTTTGAAATTTTTTTCTCAAAAAATATAATTGAATTCTTCGAGAATTAGAATTTTTATTACTCTTCATTATTTTTCCATGAATGTTTTTATTACATGTTTTCATAGTAAACATATAATTTTATTTAACTTGAATTATAACAAAAAAATAATCACTTGTAATTTTATTATCATAATTATATCCATAAGATATATTGTAGAAGCATCCTCATCATTCTCTAATTTACTAATTGGTAAGAAAAAGATAATATTACTCAGATTTTTTACATATTTCCTTATACATATTGACAGATTCTAATCATCTTTGAATCCTCAATTATTAACAATAGATTAAACAAACACATGGGATCTTTTGAAAGTGATATAACATTATTTCTTTTCCATCCACCAATAAATTCAAAAAATTTATTAATTTATGGATTTAGACATTTTATGTTTTACATAGAATACTAAAAAACCAATTTTTTCTATTTTACATTATTAAAAAATATATAAGTTGTAGATATAATAAAATGAACCCAATATACCTTATGATTGGGGTTAAAAATGATAAGCTCTCTTTCTATATGCCATTAAAAACACCACACCCACTAAGGAAATGTTTCATATTTTTCCCTTGAAACACACATGTATTTTATTAATATTAAATATGTATTAATTATTTTTAATTATTCTTTACTTTTAGGATTCCATCAATAATGTATCTTAGAGACTAAATCATTGTTTTTGTTGATCCCATAACATTGTTATACTTTCCCTTCAAAATACATTAATCACTAATAATATTGTTTTATAATTTTAATGTGAATTGGTGTATTAGTAAGGGGAAAATAAATATGTTTAATATATATTAATATTCTACTAAGAATTATGATATAGGGTTTGTTTTATATTTTTTAGTATTTTTGTGTTTTCATCTAGGATAATTGAGCTCCAATGCTTCACTCCTTTTTGATTTACCTTTCTAGTTTGGTGGAATTCACATATTTTGAAATATTTGTTTTAATGAATTGATAATGTGGGGTTTTACTATATTTCATGAATATGGTATCATGTTAGTATAATGTAAATGATATTATATTCCAGGAAATTTTTTTATACTATATATTAATCCCAAACCTGAGAGATATTTTATGTTGGTTAATTTCATATTCTTCCATGTAATCTATTTCATTAGCATATTGGGTCATGAATGAGACTGTAACACTCAATAATTATTATATAAAACTACTTTATTTTAGTATTATATATCATCAAAGGCTAAACCACTAAGATTAGGTTGTTGTGCCACATTACCACAACTGTGCATCCACATAATCAAGAGGTAATTTACAAGAATCAATGGTCTTAGACCGTATAATTAGAGACCATACCCCATCTATCATGCGATCAAGTTGATTATAATAATAGAATTGATAATAAATAATCATGCAATTGTTCAAAAAAATGCATTTCAGAAAATAAATAAATGGGTTCCTAATGTGGTAAGGTAAATAGTGTATATAAAGTATGGAAAAATTGTACAATAATTGTATGATTTTTTCCTCACGTCGGCATAATCTGTAAGTCTCAATCTCATCAACTCCCTATCATAAGGTACTTCCCATTCACTGGATACCTAGTTATGAAACCAACAAGTGAACCAATATTCTCATGTAAGGTGTGAGTATAAGGCTTATTGGGTTATCAAAAATGTTTCAATAACATTAGTTTATATAATATATAATAGTATCTTATATGATATTATTACAATATCAATTAAAGATCCAAGCATATATGTGTTGAGTTATCAGGCACTAACCAAATAACCATGAATATCATCCCCACCTTCTTTATATCATTATTGGTAAGGATATAAGATCGTTTAAACCAATTAATGAATTTAAGGTGACATTGCACACCTAGCCCTTATGGTGGTCATATTCTGTGACACTACATGTTAACTGACAATTTACAACCTATCACTTATGGATATCTCTCTATATGGATAACCAAGCCCTCCTTTAAGGAGGTTTTCTCTGGATCATCTATTAGTAACTATCCATCAATGAATTCACATCCCACTATATGGATATCCAGACCGTCTTTTAAGGATGTTTGGACCGCATAAGGTTAGTTATTCAACCATCTATGCACTACCCTCTACAGGTATAACCTCTTCAACCTTTAAGTATGTTTATACCATGAAGAACTAACCTCAAGTAACCACCTAATAATCATAACATGTAATGAATGGTTCCACATATTATTTAATGTAACATTTAGTAATAGTCATAGTATGGGAAAATAATGCATACCATGAAAAAATGCCTGGTATAATCAGACGGTCACTGTCAATCAACCCTCATGGACACTCACACACCCACATGCATCAGATATCAAGAAAGTGTTATTCAATATTAAACAATTTATCATCTAAACAACATCTTCATAATCCCACTAATGATAGAAAACTTACTACCATTTGGATATAAAATTCTACCTTGAGGATATACCACCATATATGGTTTGAATGATAGAGCGAATATCATTATAGCCATGAACACCTCCTCTTGAGACTTATTATCATATATTTTTACACATAATGTTCTAGTATTATAAAGGATCCCTAAAATAAAAAAATTAAAAGAATATATCACATGGCATAACATCATTCCCCCTCTGAGATAATCCAATTTTATTATAATTCCAAAACATCCTTCTGGATAATTAAATATTAAATTTTAGAGAATAGTTATGATTTCATAATTGATTAAATATTTCTATCCGTATAATATTCATAAATAATATATAATAATTATTCCTTCTCATTCGTTAAATTGACCATATTATCGTTATTTAATAATTATTAATCCGTACATTGTTGAGGCTCTAGAAGAATAATTTCATAAAATGGTTATTAAGGATTTCATAGAAATATGATATGGTTCAAGCATTTGAAATGTAAATTCCTAGAAAAATGTATACATATTAAGAGGGTTCTATAGACCTATAATTTGAATATATGACCTCACTATTCATAGAATGATTTACAAATGTATAGTATGGAAAATTTTGGTTTCTCTTAATAAAAAACTGACTAAAAATGAGGGAAGGCATGGTTATTTTATTAAAAAAAACATAAAGGGTGGTTCCATGAAAATAAAAATTTAATTACCACTATTTAATTTTTTTAAGTGGTTCTTTTTTATAAATGTTTTAATTTTATCCATAAACATTGATTTAATGGGAAATAAACCAAAAGAAAACAATTAAATTATTATTTCTATATAATTATGTTGAAAGGGGTTACAAATGTATACATAAAAGTAAGGAGTAGAAAAGTAGGTAATAATGTGGTAAAATAGTTATTATTATGAAAGGGGTATACATTTTATAATTATAACATGGCGTGACCTTAAAAAATGACATTTAACCTAATGTAGGGGTCCTTCAAACCTTACACAACCCTGATAAACCATTTGTAGTACCCTTATGTGTGTTCTTTACTATCACATGAGACCATAATGTAGGCAGATTTACAATATGAGGGTCTCTAACTTGTCTGGTTACTCATTCATGATATCCTTATATGAATCTCTTAACCATACAATGATTCACCCTTACCTTTATACAGAGCTATGTCCAGTTTTACCATAACATAGTAGCATATTTACCAATACATAACCCTAATAAGAAATGTGTTACCATTATTAAATGCATATAAAGGGTGTTTTACCCTTACATATCCTATGAGGAGTGGATTTTACCCTTATTCAATTCCTTTAAATAGACTGTTATATTTAAATGAATCAATTTATTTATTTATATAGTTATTTATATTGAAAATTTAATCTTCTGAAGAAAATTACATCAATAAATAAATAATAAAAAAGTGTTTTTTACAAAATTGAAAAATTGAGAATATTAACATTCTCCCATATAACAACTTATCATCCCTAAAAAGTATCTCATTTGGTCATTCTCAATCATCTATTCAAACTAATCTTTACCAAAATATTATTAATCCCACAAATCCTCCTTGATTCGTCCACATTTCAACCAAACCCTAACAAGTTGTACCATCTTCCCTTAAATGTATCTCTCGCATTGATCTATAATATACAACAGACGCTCCACATAAGATTCATATAGCTCAAAATAAATGTCCTCATTGTCTATAATAAGAATAATTTTGGTAATTTTACCATGAACCTATGAAATGTGGAACACATCATGAATTAATTGATAACAAGAACAAATATCCAAATTGTAAACCACATTCTCAACCAATTTGGTTATATTAAAGGGTATAAATAATGTGGTGTTAACGTACCTTTCATCCACTAATGGCGGTGGCTAAACTAAGGAGTCAATCTAAATAAAACTCTACCACCCAATGTGAACTACAATGGTCTTATCCTATAGTTTTCATAAGATATCCTTAATCCATTACTTGTGAGAACCCTCTCATGAATAATTATCACCCTCTAAGAGGTCTCATGAAGAAAAAATATCCACACAACTACTACATCACCTTCTCCCTTCTCAAAAAGAGTTTAACGACATGACCCCCAATAAATATCCAAACTTGTCTATATCTATAGAAAATCCAATTAAATATTATTTTATGTGAATTCAAATAGGGAAATATGATTTTCCCACACTCCACTGAGGATTAAAACATTAGATCAAATCATAATAGCAAATACGTTAATGATCTTCTTTTATTTTCCATATATATGGGGATATAATGGTGTTCTTAATCTCTAATGAGTTCCAAGGTCTTTTTGAAAGACCATACAAAAACAGTCACATTTAACGGGAAAATATATCTAAAAAATCTCTCAAGTTATCTCTATGTGTGTTTACAATATTATTATCAAAATGCATTCCCGCCTCATACACTAAGTGATTCTATATGATTTGTAGAAAGTGGGAAACTTTTGTTATCTCTTCAAAAATCACCATAATAGTGTAATGACTCCTCGTGGTCATGGGTATCCCCCTCAAAATGTACACCAAGATTCCATATAAATTGTACCTATTAAGAAGAACTGGTGTTGATAACTACTAGGAGGATGATTCATGGAATTCATCCTCCGGAAGGTAAGGCATCCAAAAAAAATCCCATAATATCCCTCCTCATCTGAGTCCATTTGTATAATCATATGAAACCAGGTTATATCATATTCACAGATGGATATATTTCCCCAAGATGTATATAAATACACCTTCATTTACTCTTTGAAAGAGTGGGGATTACAACTTTACCATGAAAAAAGAATCATATCCTCATCGCCTAAAAACCACTCAGTTAACGGGTCACCATAAACATGTTATTCCAATATCACAACACACTATGTATTAGTCTCCTTTAAAAACGTCACCCAGTCTACCTGGGAAGAAGTGGCCAGTAAAGGAAGTCATGTCATCTTCCCCTAATCTTATAATGTATCCAACACCCAATCATCTGAAAATCTAATCAAACACAACTATTCCTCTAATATTCATTCACTAAAATATTACTAAGAATATATCTTATATATATGAACAAATGAAATGATATTACCCTACACTAGTGAATAGGTTTCTTCAAACAAAAACATATAAAAATATTATACCCAATTCATTTTCCTCAGGATCAGTCCCCATTGTGTGGAGACATACTAGATGATCTTCTGGGCTGTGTAGAAAGAAATCCTCTCATAAATATTATATTTTATCAAACACTATAGAGGAGGAACCAAAGCTATCAACCCTGTGTCATGACTGGGTTAGTATCACACATATGGTGTCAACTAACCTGATCCATATGCCCCTACCTTCTAACACTACCTTAGTATCACTCTAAGACATACAAATAATTTATTATAGTATACTATATATTTTATTATAGGATTAGATATTATCAATATTGGAGTTGTTTTCAGCATAAAATTTTACTCAAAAATGCCCCTCCACACTCATTTAAACACTGGATCTCCACTCTCTTCTTCGTGCACATAGTCATTGGTGTTGATAACTGGATGAAATCCTGGATAAAATGTCGGAAAATTTTCAATAATCCATGAATTCAACTGATATCAACACATTATAGCGCGATTTCCTAGAGAAAATTTCCTATGTTTTCTTTGTTTTCTATTGATATACCAATCTTAAAAATCACATTTGATACCATTATATTTGTGACATTTATAATTTAATATATTTTTATTCTCTTTAATAACCTTTGGTACACACATCCTGCAGTCTAAATCAACTATAATACAATATAATTGTTTATCCTAGTCATTATGATTGTGGAAGTAAATATGAATAACTCAAATATGAAAAAAATATGGTTTACATGATTATAAAATAAATTTAGTGGTTATCAATTTATTTGAAAATTAAATAAAAATTCATTTTATTGTAAATGCCATTTATTTCTAAAATACAATTTTTATGTAACAAATATGCCTTGATCATAATAAATTAAATTATTCACTATTAATGAATGATACTATTGAAATTTATATATTATATATTCAATAAAAAAACTTCTCACTCTTCTAATTGTTTTTATTTTTAAGGGATAATAATAAATCATTTTTTATTTATAAAAATGTATTTTTCAAAAAGACGATTCATCGTGATTTTCACAATTGTTTAGAATTTATTTATTTATCCACTATTATAAAATGTATTTTAACAAAAATAATCAAAATATTTTAAATCAATATTTCAAAATTTTCATATTAGTATTTTCATATAATTTTCTGAAATGATTGATTTTTTTGGATAGTAAAATTGATGATTTTTATTAAAAAATATTTCTGTTTAAGTCATTTAAAAAGATAGTATTTTTTGAAATAATTATAAAAGTATAATAACTTAAAATATATTATTATTATTATAATTTAGTTTCTGAAATTATATTTATAAAAATTTTATTTAAAAATTAATATACTTAAGATGTCTTTTTCATTGGGGACCCTCTTTTCATCACTATTTTAGGTTTTATTTTGAAATTAAATTACTCCACTTCTATGAATTGAATTTGATCAAATGTATTATATAATTTTTATTAGAATAATTGACAATAATTTATTTTTTCAGTTTATTTTTTTCATAATTTATATTAAAAACATAAAAAATATTTTTCCCCAGTTATGGTTAAAACAGAATAACTAAGAGGTCAAACTAAAGAAATAAGAAATAAAATTACATAAAACTGGTATAAATTATATTTTATTAGTATATTAATACCCTATATCATATAATATTAATGAATGGTCCATTTTGGATCCATATTATATGAATAAGATGTTGATATATTTTATTATTCTCAAAAATTCCAATTGTGTCATCTATACCACTAATAAATGGATGACCCCTCTCACCACTTTTCCAAACATCAATATATTTTTATTACACAAACCCTCAAAAATCCATTCAGTAAATACATTCACACTACCTATACGCACTATTTAGATAATAAAACCATCCTAGTAAGGCGTTATGTATAATCCTAAATAGCTTTTCAATAGAATTCATATAGTTATTAACCATGTGTTCTCAATTTATTTTATCTTATACCTCATTCAAATCATCTAAAAATATTATAAAAAATCAATACTAGTATCTTAAATATACTTATATGTTATTACATTAATTTCATAAGCTATATCCATCTTATATTCCTTCATGTGGGAAATGAAAATATCCATCATATGTACGATAGACTACAGCCTCACAAACCGATGTAATTCATTTTCAATCACCACATGTCAAGGCTGGATAAAATTATTGATTTAATGTATATATCTAGTATTTATGAAATATCAATATTTTTTGTATTATAATATCACATCTACCTTTTAACTGTCGAAATACTTTGGATAATTATAACGTCATTTGTGCGTACATGTGGACTATAACCACCATTTAGTGATGTGACTCATTTTTCATTTCCAATTTACATGAATGGTAATAATCATCGATTTTATGATAATATATTATGTATATTACGTAATAATTATTCATTAAAATGAATTATAATATTAATTTTTTTCTTTCTATTCGTAAAAAAATAAAATCAGTATTCATGTGTATAAATGACACACCGTCCTTATAAATAGTGTACTTCATTTTTCAATATATCACTTTTATGGATTACTCTAAATAAAATTATATTGAAAAAATACCAAATTTATATCATCATTAAAATCATAGTCATTATGGAATAGTGGTCAATTAAAAATTCCCTATATTTTTTAACCAAAACATATATGAATAAATAATAGTTCATCACAAAAAATAGTGATTTTATAAAAGAATATTGAATAAATGTGTGATGACTGGTTATAAGATATTTATGCTTAAATAAAATATCAATCGAGATTGTTTATGCTTAGATTTACATTGATGAAATTTTATTATCCTTATTTGAATATTTTTTCCACTTTGTTCTCCACTGTATATTTCTAAAAAATACATATTTTCCATCCATTTTATTCAAATTGAGTAAATGAAATATCAAATGAATTATTTGAATGGAAACATACATTGTTTTACAATTTAGACATGAATTTTTTTATGCATGTAAATTTTATCATCATAACATTTCAAGATATTTTTTAATACACTCCTAAAAATTATTATAGTAACTTTTACCCTGGAATAAAAATTTAAAAAATGTTTTACAATAAATTTTATTGTATCTTTTTAAGTGAGTTACATTTGGAGTTTTTATAAAATGTGAATGTAATGATTTATTTTAACTTATAAGGAATGTATGGGATTTACATCCATCATGACCACTCAATTATTTCAATATTAAATTAATAAAAAATTTAATGTTATTTTCAATGAAATGGATTTTGAAATTATTTTTTTGAATTTTTATATTTTAAATATCTATTTAAAATGTGGAATGGTAGTTTACCTGAAGAATGTTTTAATGATATTTTAATGGTAGTTCTTTTCATCAATGAAAATTATGTTAATTTTAAATATGACCTTCTGGGTATATGATCAAATGTTTACATCCTTTATGTTTCTCTTGATGGATTATGATTACAATGACCAAAGGATTAAGAAACTTATTCCTTTTTCATGTGTCATACTATGACAATGTGACAAAATATTTATAAATCTAATTTCCATTCCATGGGTTATTCCATGAGGAAACCGTTATGAAACCTTTTTTACTTTTCATAGTTTATGAAATTATTTTTGATCTCAAATAGCACTTCTATTTGATTTTAATTATTTTAGGGGTGGTCATGGAGTTATATATCCTTTTAATGGGTTGGGTAATGAAGGGTATCTCATGAGATTTAATGAAACGGAATGAGTAGTGAACTCACATGAGCAAAGGAGTCTATCAACTATGATATTCTGAGGAGGTGACCTTGACCACTATGATGTTTCAGGGTGAACCTTATCCAATATAGTTGTCAAGATATAAAGGATTTAATATCAATAAAATTATTTTATATTCTTATTTGAATTATGTGAACTTATGTATTTTTCATGTGTTATGATTTCATGGTTAAGGTTCTTTATGTCCTTGATAGATCTTGTATCATGAACATTGATGAATTATTCCATGAAATGGGATAACAATATATGATATATAGGTTTTAGATATTAAATTTTATTCTCATGTCATCATACACTTATGATCACATTAATCTTATGTGAGAATTGATATCTCCATTTTTCAATTTTTGATCATTAGATCTCACACATTATTATGTTTCCTTCCCCAATGTTATAAATAAATTTGTTATTTATGTTATGTACAAGTTCAGTGATATTAATGAAAAAATAGTGGAATATGGTGTAGATCACTTATGAACCAGTTATTTATGTATATTTAATTCCTAAGTCAGTAGAAAATTAAAATTCTAAGATGAATAATTATGTTATATAATGAATATTCATCTATTGAAATAGGGTATATATATGTGAAAAGTATGATTCACTATAATTATTATCATGGAAATGATTAGTTAACTTCAAAAACTAATATGAGAAACATTTAGTGAGAACCTTTATGATATTCCAATGTATAAGATAACATCATTTGTTATCGAAAATAAAAATGAGTGGTTTTACTAGATAAACATTTCTATCTAAATACTACAAGTGGATGTTGTTTAAAGAAAAATAATCTATGGATAATAACCCCGAAAAGGGTTGGTCGAGTAAATATAATTCTTCATTACAATTCATGATGAGTGTCCCCTTTCCACACACCTCATTTAATACTCTTGATGTATATGCATATGTTAACTCACATTTTATATATGATCCATCATATCATATTTGAATATATATTGTCCAAGAATGATCTACATTATGATAATTATTTCATATTTTGAAAAACATTTATCGTGATTTATACTACTTATAAATGACTTTTCAGGATTATGTGGCATCCCACTATTATTATTTTTTCTAACTCTAGGATTTTTTTATTTAGTAAATGTATTAAAACCAAAAGAATCTTGGTAATGATGAATGTGAAAAAAAAATAAATGATTATAAACATGAGAAACCAAATGTTATGGGATATATAATGGTGAATATTTTTTCAAATATAACCCAACTTTTTCATGTCACGTATCATGTTGATATTCCATTGTAGTGAAAGAGGGACCATTGTTCTGTTCAGTACTTCACGAGGAAACATCCACATTATTTTAGTCTGTCTATTTATTTACTAGTTTTTGATAAATTTATTTTTAGAGTTGAAAATATATTTTCACTTATCGATTGTTTGTAACATGGAAAATATTAATTTTAGTTGTAAAAAATTTTGAAGGAGAAGTTGATCAATACTCAACACTTATCATGAATACATGGAACATGATTCAATTGACTTCATGGATTGGGAAGAGTTTAACAAAAAAATTAATAATTATTTTCCCTATATTCATAATATTAATATGGTTATTGAATTTCATAAGCCAATGAAAAATGATGGTGGATCTTTTGGTATGGATGAGGCATATACTGCACAACATTAAAGGTACTTTTATAGTATTATAATCCAACATGAAACTACGCTTGATCAATTCTCTAATGGTATTAATGAATGTCTCTAAAGGGTATTGTGAAAAATATACATCTTTAGTTGTGAAGTAATAAATATTTCTGATATCAATATCTAAATACATGTTGGGATTTACCGTCAATCACATCGATTTGATATGAAAAAGATGTAATTCAAAAAAAATCTAAAATTGGGGAGGTAAAATGATAAAAATAATGGTATACACAATGTGTGGATGTAAACATCATGGAATATGTCTAATGTGTCCTGGTAAATTTGTTACATTTTTAAATTGAGGGCATCAGGAATTGAATTTGCGGTTACAGGAAGAAGATTAATAATGATGGTAATAGAGATAAAGATACACAGTATGCACCCCCACACACTACATGCTTTAAATGTAATGGAAATGGGAAATTTAAAAAAAAGCACTCAAATATGAATTTAGATTAATATTATCAATTTAAATATCCTCTAAATACCATATACATTAGAAAATCACATGTTTTCACTGTTTTAGAAGTGGGTTATGATAATGATATGGTGAAAGGTACACTTACATCTACTACATAACTGGTAATGACTTATATTATTTTGTATCTAATAACTATTTTATATCTAATTATTTTTATATTGGTATCACAATACCCCCATAATTATTAAATGTTGAATTATTAATGATGATCCATAATGGTACAATGATCACATCACAGGTTAATGATTCATCATCGATTGATGTTTAAGGGAATGTGCCATGAACTCATCTTTTCTTGATAATAATTTAATATTTATTAATAATTTTTAATTTATTTCTATCAAATTTATATGTACTTTATCTTTTTATTGAAAATATGCTAATAAAAATGAAGTAATAATATAGATAAAAATGAATAAAAATTTAACATTCTGGATGTGGGTATTTCTAAGAGTTTGGTGTTGATATTTCAGTATATAAATTTTACAATGTCTATTTATTGATATAGTTAGTAATTTGAATATAAAGGATATAAAAAAACCTCATATCATATAAGGAACATAGCCAACCTTCTATGGGCCATCAGACCATGAAATTTCAGAGGGAGATACAATTGAGTTGTATGGAAAGATAAGGTCATGAATAGGTGAGCATGCATAGGATGGAACGTGCAAGCTATGAGTTTCAAGGTGGACCATATCCATATGTGAGTTGTGTGAGTGGGGAACAATCCCCAACTACCATAGGGTAACCACTAGATGTCACACCTTGTAATATATTTGTGTGAGCTTCTACGCTCATCATGAATGTAGGAAGGTGGGTTCATGGGTATTATTCATTACTAAATAAAACATTGTCATTCATGCTACATCTCCACTTTGTCACATTCAGACACAGCATCGCTAAAAACATCCACCCTCTACATCACCAACCACCATATGAAATTCACCTGAGATACCATTATAAAAAAATAGATATCATAGTCTTGATCATATGATAACTGAAGATTCCTAGGACTGTGATTGATCTTCCGAAGACCGTAGCTAACCATGATGAATTATGTCATGAATATAATGACACAATAGAATGAACTGGAGTTCCATTTGGAAAATATAATAGATATGTGTGGTTTTTTAGTCTCCATTTGTCATTACACTCACACTTTTGACCTGGACTCACCAAGAGAGCTCAATTACAACAAATAGTTTTGAGATACTCCAAAACAATGACATGTATATAAAAACTAATGTCTATTTGGATACAGAAAATTGTTACGTTTCACTAGTGGTAATATTTGGCTACATAAAACCTATGGGGGATTTTCAATGAGAATGAAATGGGTACATGGTTAATAATTCAAGAAAACTAAGTGATATAGTATGCAAATGAATACATGAGCCATGGATGGAAAATTTATATGTCTCGCAATAACTACATATAGCCGTAATATAAATAGTTATATGATCCATTGTAACAAAATAGCACATGATCCCCATAAGAAAAATGATTTGTGTATAATAATATAAATGGATAAATGAAATGGAATTAAAATGGAAATAAACTCGAATAAAAATATGGGAAACATGTGGATGTACATAGAATGATTAAAAGGGGATACAAAGAAGAATTTCAATTTAAATTAATCTAGGAGAGGTAGTACAATAAATTTTCCTTTTCAAATGATATGATATTTCACACATGAAAATAATGGAACGGAGTCAGTGCCAAAGTAGGAGATACCAACACTATAATACATCAAGGTATAAAAATTTGGAAACACTGTATCTGTAGAATACATAGTGATACACCTAAAGTCATAGGAAAATTTAATGAAACACATAAATATGGTCTCATTCAAATTTTAAGAGTTGGAAACACTCTAATAAAAAAGTTCAATTGTTATACAGGACATGCATCGAAGGGAGAAAAATATATATTTTCAAGGTATAAGGATATTTAAAAAAAGAAAGCAAAGAAGTCATAGTGTTTTATATTTCCTCTTTAAATGGGATCAATTATTTTCAATGAGAGTATATGACACTCTTGGAGGTAAAAATTGAATATAATGAGTGTATTTCTATAATATTGAAACTATATAGTTAATTTTTTTAAATTTTTGTCTATGATGCTCTCTACCCCTCATACTCCCATTATTTCGTCTATAATTGCAAGGTAGAATCTATGAGTGGTTGTGAGAAGGGCAGGTGACCCGATAGTATTTATTGAGTCTAGGAACATTAATGGAATTTATGATTCACTTTTCTCTATTAAATGTATTTCCTCATTTATTATTATTTAATTTATTACAATAAGATTGTGTTTATAATTATTAATGAATTTTAATAATCTCCATGGTTAAATTTGTTTTAACCCTATGAGGATGCCAAAACTGTCGATCATAGAGAAATATTTTTGAATCATTCAGTTCAATATTCAATATGAAAATACTCATTAATCATTGAATGTGTTATCCCCCTCACTATTCCTATCACTATGGTCCTCCTTTCTATAGAATTCACAATGATGGAGACTCTGTCAATGTATTTTTATTGTCTTCCATGATGAGCAACATCGGTGGGTTTGCGGCTTCTAGATTTCCTATTCTAGTTTCATCTTGATATAGGCAACCTCGTTGATTCATTCATCATTGTGATATTAAAGGTGGTGGATTCATAGTTAATGATACTGGTCTGAGATCATTCAAGAGACAAAACTAGGGGTTAGATATGGTTTAGAACATTCAGTCTAGTTGTGATATGACTTCAGTGGCTTTCCTTGCTTTCTATTGGGAGTGAATCCTCTTCGGAGTAATCGCACTATGATGAAGACTTTTTGGAAGTTTGTGGGAGTTTTCTATCATAATGGAATTTTTTTTGAAGTTTTCCTTATTTAATATTGATTATGAAATATTTTTTGGGACAATTTGTTTGTTGGTATTATGATTTCATTCAATGATTTAGTTATTATCTAGTCACATTTGGTGTTGTATAGATTTCACCAAGTTTCACTGGGTTAGGGACCTTAAAGGATTGGTGGTTGTGTTTTCATATATTATTAGCAATATGCCCTCTTCCATGATTGGAATTTGGGATCCTTTCCTTTTAATTCTTGAATAGCATTGTCGATTTGGTTTTGGGTTTCATCAAGTTAAATTTATGTTTGTTTTTTTTTCTTTGTTAGGTGGGTATATTGGAAGATACATATGTGTGCTGGTCCATATCATCTGGTTATCCTATTTTATTTTAATGCGATTTTTATGATATATCTACCATGTTGTGTTGACCACCATGACCCAAAATCAAGGAGTGTGGGTGGGGGGGACTGACCAACATCGATGGATTCCTCTGGTGTATTTTCATTCGGGGGTGGATATAATACATTTACTAATGAGTAATTTGATATTTCCATACCTTAAATCATTCTAGACCACATCATGAATTTGGTTCTTATTTCTATTAAGTAATATATTCCTTTATGTCTTGTATTGGTTCCCTATTTATCTAATTATCAAATGGGTCTCCATATTTTTTCTATTAATGGGACATGTACTTCACCCATTTTTTAATTTTTTTATCATTAACACATTGGAAGGAGTATTATCTAAAATAAGGATATTTTATAGACATCACTCATCATCATTGAAAAAAATAAGTCATTAAAGTTGTATGTGATTATGGAAACATTCAATTACCGAATTAACAAATATTAGCGGTTTATTTTGAATAGACCATTGTAGATTTACCAAAAACGGAAACAATCTGAAACCTCAATCACTTATCTCTCATATAATTTTCAAAATAAATTTTTCATTGATTGATTGTCATTGTGATATCATTCCATTTATTTTCTTTTCCACCATCACATCAAGATTAAATCACTAGTCATGGAAGTTAACATTGGTTATTATTAATACAAAATCATTTAGAATGAATAAATATATTTTTCCACACCCCAGGAAATTTCTGAATTAAAATATGATTCCATTAATGGGGATCCAAATGGTTTTTCAATTACATTTTCCTTCACACATTATAGATATTTTTCTATAGTTTTATATTATAGAAAATGAACCAAAAAATATCAAAAAATACATTTTCCCATGATTTTTAAAAATTATTTCTACAATGATTGGAATGATTAATCGAGGCCTCATGAACATCAAGAAGATGATCATAAAATATCAAATGTGAAATAATTAAGATAATACCTAGAATAACTGGTGGGTAATCTGAAATGGTTGATGAATATGTTCTTGCATTACTGGAGGAAGAATAAAAAAACCAGAGCAAGGAGATCATTCAGTGGAGGAAGTAATTTCATCACTCATCATTGATGATGAATAACTTGAGGAGGTAAATGAGGAGATACCTAGAGAATAATTCCACCTCACATAACCAATGATAGTAGAGGGTAAATATGGAGACTTATCTTTCCATTTTCAAATGGTAAATTAAGTATCTTTTGAAAATTTCTCTAGAAATTGGGAGGAAATCGATTTGAAACATGATATTCTAGTCCCTTATATATAAGAAATAAAAAAACATTTTTATCTCACCATAACATTGGTAGAATAAGTAACTAACCATGTGGTTAAATTTAATGAAAATGTATTGGAGACTGAGTACCAATGTATCTCTTGTGAGATCCAACTTCAAGAGGTAGTTACCATTACAAAGGAGATCATAACCGAGCCCAGATATGGAGACCATCTTATCTTGAAATCATTATGTTACGATTTTACTCAATATGATTTGACTATCTCTACAAATTATTTTTAAATTCTAGATTCATTAAATCTTTTTTTATAACATATTAAGAGAAAAAATAATAACATAAAACTATAAAGGGTCACATGGAGCTTCTATATTTTATTGAACATGAAATAGATAAATCCCATGAGGAGATCCAAATGAAATTTCCCTAAGAAACCAAGATATTGGTTGTTCAGATTGAAAATCAAAATTCTCATATTTCATCATTATGTTGAAATAATGTTCATGGTAATAGACAATTTTACACTATCTTTTATCATAAAATTCATGTACAACACGTCAAGAAATAACTAGACACGAAATAGGGAGATTCAGAGATAGTGAATAGGAAGGGGGTTAATAATTCATCATACCCCATACATGTAGGTATACATTATTGTGAAGGGGTGGTTATAGTGTACTATATACCTTGATTCCTCACAATAAAATTAGAAGGGATATATACAAAAATCCACATGTGGTTGTTCAAATCTAGGAAGATCTGTCCACCAATGGATTATGGATGATAGTTATCACAACCCTTCCATAGGAAGTAAAAATATAAGGCCCACATATGGATTTAAAACAAAGATTTATCTTTAAAATATTTCATGGAACATACGATTTCAATCATGGGAATAGTTGTTATGTATCCCAAATCACTTATCTTTTTGAACATAATGGCCTTATCCCTATTTCAAATTGATTTATTTTCATTTATAGGACAATGATGTCACATTGGATCCCCTTGAATGGATAAGGACAAGAGGGGATTAATTATATAATGTAAAGGGGAGTTTATTGTTACATTATTTATTTTTTAAACTCCCCACATCATTATGAAAATATGTACTAAACATGAAATTTAACATGTATTAAATAAAATTTAATTGCATACTCTTATTTATAATTTATTCATTACTCAACCAATATATGAGTCTTTTGTTTATTTGTATCCATTTTATGTAATGTTTTATTTTTTAATTATTTTGATATTTGATGGGTAAGATGTAAAATTATAAAAGAGTTAGTCATGGATCTTAAAATGAAAACTCATTATTTGAAGGAATTGTTTGATTTATGTGAATGAATCTTCCCTACAATTTTACACACATTGAATTACATAAATTCATGTTGTTGGACTCCACATGTTTTAATCATGTTTCAATGATCACAAATCTTATTCAACCTAGTTAACTCTTATTAATTATATCCAATCATGTGTATTTATGTTTCAAGTTATATCATGCTTTATAATCGTGACGCTCAATCCATTTCATGAATATCACTGTTTATGTCTAAAAATAGTTATTGGCCTAAGTTCATGACAGTGTAAAGCCAGACACCATAATCCAGACACCGTGAAGCCAAACACCATAAGCAAGACACCATGAAGCCAGACACTGTTAACCATACATCATGAAGCTAGACACAGTAAACTAGACACCGTGAAGCCAGACACTGTAAACCAGACATCATGAATCCAGACACCATACTAGACATCGCGAAACCGGACACTGTAAAACAAGACACCGTGAAGCCTGACACTGTGAAGCAGGACACCATGATGCAAGACACTGTGAAAATGTCACCATGAAAAAGACACCATAAATGAGACACTGTGACACTCAAACACCATGTGAAGGAGACAACATGTTCATAAACTACTGTGACACCATTTCTTAAACTATTTTTTGTCTTTAAATTTAATTTCTAATGGTTATATATGATGGATTTAATGCACGAACATAATTAATGTTTCTATGTAGACACAGTACGATGTACGAGGTTCATATCACATGGATCCTGTCGGAAAAAACGCATGCATTCGACGATAAAGAGGGAAGTGTGCCTAAGAACAATATATTGCAATACTGAATGAAATACAATCCATTAAGCATGACTATGAAGAATATATTGTAAGATTTTTAAAAGGAATAATTGTCACTTGCACGCAATCCGACTCTACTGAAGATCATACGAAGTACACTGGAATCCAGAGAAAATCATATCATTAACAAAACTCGTGAAGAACACAACCTAAATCGTGACACTATATTTTTCACAAAACCTCAAAATAAGGACTCAAAGATTCATATGCTTCAATCCAAATAAGTCAAGTGCTGCATTGAAATCACACAACAACATTCTAACCTCATCATTGTATTCTTGATCGACTGCGATCATATTTTTATTTACATTATGAGCAGTGTGTGCCCCTGTCTGTTTTGACACACACTGACTCCTGAGATGAACTGGAGGATACTGAAATATTTTCACCAAACTCTTTATACAATTTGTATCTAGGAAAACTATGGAAGTGGTCCCTGTATAGCCTGGTTATTATTTTTATTTACCCAAAAAAAACTATGGAAGAGGTCCCTCGGTGACCTGGACAGTCTTGTTACTGTTGATAACCCCAATCCCAGGTGTGGATCAAAGTTTTTTATATAAACTTCGGGGTGGAAGGTTATCACAATGTGGAGTGGATTAGGTATTGACTTGAGACTGAACCACTTGTTTCATATCCACTGTACTGTTTAAATATAGTCTTCTCTGTTTTACTGCTTTATTGCATAATCTAGAAATCACCAATTTCACTTTGAAAGTTAGTCTTGGAAAGAAGTTATAACTCGTTTTTCATAGTAGGATAACATCAACAATGATATTAATAATACAAATTAAGATTACAAAGAATTAATAAATTTTCTAAGAAGCTGTTTTAAAAGTCAAACTCTTATAATAGTATAACCTTGATTAAATGGGATGTATCTATTTTTGGGGAAACCATTTATCTTGAAAATAGTATTAATTGAATATAAATTTTTATAGATACTCAATTCACCCCTCCCCTCTTGAGTTTACTACTCCGACCATCATTTGGTATAAGAGGTTGCTTTATTAGGACTCTGTGTAATCTTATTCAACTGTGATTGTAGTTGTACTTTAAAAAACTCTAAATTTCTGTAAGTTCTAAATTTTAGCTCTTTTATAGTAATACGTTATTATGGATAATAGATTGGAAGGTACAACAACCAATATACCACCATTCATTAATCAAAACAACTATGCTCAATAGATAATTAAAATGAAAATGCATCTAGAGAGTATGAGTTTTGAAATTTTTTCATCCATTATAGATGAATACCAACTTACTGTGACTGATATAATTACATGGGATCAACCTACCAAACATGCATACAATAACAATTGCAAATCCATGAATGGTTTGTAATATTACTTAGGAGATGAAGAATTTAATAGGATTTCTGTTTGTAAAAATGCCCATGAAATTTGAGATACCTTGTCTGTCTCACATGAAGGCACATCTAGTGTAATTGAAATGAGACTTAATTCTTATAATATAAAATATGATAATTTTAAAATGAAACCTAATGAGCCAATTTTTGACATATATATCAGGTTCAATGAGATTTTCCACAAAATTATTTCTCTTGGACGAGAAGTCACTAACAAATAAAAGATCATGAGAATCCTTAGATGTCTACCTGATAGATGGAGAGGAACCACTATCTTTGTTAGATAATCATGCAACATCAGCAAGATACTTGTAAATGAACTCATTGGGAAACTGTTGATGTATGAGGAAGAGATGAAAGTCAACAACGAAGAGGATGATGAACCAAAGGGGAAATCTGTAGTATTCAAGACCACCTTCTCGAAGCACAAAGACAAAGGGAAACTGTAAGCTTCTGTAAAAATCTCCACCACTAATCAATCATCATCTGACAGTGACAAGGAGATGGCTCAAATGGCCAGAAGATTCAAACGAATTTACAAAAAGAAGAACATTTTTACAAAGCCTAACTTCAAGGGCATGTATGATCTAAAATGAAAATGAAAAAAGGACTGGAAAAGATGTGACAAAACTGATGAAATTGTATGCTATGAATGTAATAAAAAAGTACATATAAAGGCTGACTTTTCAAAGCTCATGTATACGACGAAATATGAGTTCAATGACAAGAATTACAAAAGGGACTTGAAAGAAACCTGGAGTGCCTCTGAGGATAGTTCAAGCTACTCAGAGACATCACATGATGAATAGGAAAACAAATCCAATATGTGTTTTATGAAAAAATAATCTGAGGTAACACTGAACTCTTTTGTAGATAATTCATACTATTCTGAAGAGGAAAGTGACTCTGAAAAAATGACTAATGAAGAAATGTTTGAATATTGTAACATTATTAAAGAGACATTCAATGATTTAAAAGATAAATATAAATCATTGAAATAACAACATGCTCTCACTGTAAATTTTAAATCTGAACTTACTACTGAAAAGAAGAAAAATTCTCAACTGCTCAAAGATAAAAATGAATTAAATATTTCTATTGAGAAATTAAAAAGTGACTTAGAAAAGTTTACTAATGGGAAAAATACCCTTACCCAAATGTTAGGAAAACAAATTTCGCAAAAATAAAATACTAGAATTGGTTATCACCGTGGTAAAAAAAACCTTGGTAGAACGGATTTTGTTTCAATGTCTTGGACATATATGATTGTTCCGAGTTCTGGACACAACTCAACTATCTCAAGTCATGATACTTATTCTATTGTTTCATGTTTTTGTGGTCCAAATATAGTTTATTTTTCAAATACATTACATAATGCTTATAGGAAACCTATGAGACGAATATGGGTTCTTAAAGCACTTGTTAGTAATGTTACTGGACCCAAATGAGTATGGGTACCAAAATATGTCTTTTCTTGAACATGTTATTGGAATGCTGCTTAAATATTTCCTGCAAAAATCTGTGGTACTTGGATAGTGGATGTTCAAGGCACATGATAGGAGACTACTCATGATTCAATAACCTGATAAAAGTAGATGGAGGTCATGTCACATTTGGTGACAATGCCAAAGGGAAAATCATTGGCTTACTCCAGATTGGTAACACTGATTCGATTCTAATTTCTAATGTACTATTTGTTAATGACTTAAAATATAATCTGCTTAGTATCTCAAAATTATGTGCTGATGGATATCATGTTAAATTAGAAAATGATTCATGTAATGTCTTTAATTCTAATGATGAATTAGTATTTTCTACATTAAGGAATGAAAACATTTATTCTGCTAAATTAGATTCTTTACCTTCTCAAAATGCTTCCTGCTTAAGTGTATTTCATAAAGAATATTTGCTCTGGAATAGGAGACTAGGACACATTAATGTTCACTCCCTTAAAAACTAACTAGAAAAGGCCATGTTATAGACTTACCAAACTTGAGTTTCCACATGAAAAGGTATGTAATCCTTGTCAAAAGTAAAAAAACACAAAATCTATTTCAAAACAATGAATGATGTTTCTACTTCTCAACCTCTCGAAGTGGTACACATTTAATTGTGTGGACCATCTAGTATTTCTATTTTAAAAGGGAAGAACTATGTTTATGTTCTAGTAGATGATTTTTCTAGATATAAATGGGCCTTTTTCATGGATCACAAAAGTGAAGCCTACTCTTATTTTACAATGTATTCCAAGTCCGCAAAAAATATTAGTGGCCTTAAAATTAAATCTTTAATAATTGATCATAGCCATGTGTTTGAAAATCAAGTGTTTGAATCCCTTTTCTCACAAAATGGTTTTAGTCCCAATTTCTCTTCCCCTAGAACACCTCAGTATAATGGTGTTGTAGAAAGAAGAAATAGAACCCTGCAAGAAATTTCTAGAACAATGCTTAGTGAATACGACTTACCTATTTACTTTTGGGTTGAAGCTATTAATAGGACATGCTACATAATCAATAGTGTCTTGATTGGACCAATTCTCAAAAAGACCCCGTAATAACACTGGAACAATAGGAAGCCTAAGGTTAATTACTTTGAAGTTTTTTGTTGCGAAGACTTTATTTTAACAATAAGGCTAATCTTGACAAATTTTCATCCAAAAGTGATGAAGAAATTTTCCTAGGTTACTCAATATTATGTAAATCTTATAGAGTATTCAATAATAGAACTAAATGTGTGGAAGAATCTTTTCAAATCAAACTTGATGAAACAGATCCACATGAGCCTAGAACCATCCTCGAAAATCCAGAGGATGATGTATCAAATCTGAACATAAACTCAAAATATGAAAATTCCTATGTGACAGAATCTATGAAAACATCTAATTATGAAAATTCCCTATAATCGAGTCACAATGAACCTGAATTTTTTGATGAACCTGAAACCACTAGTCCCACTTTTTCTAGAAAGGTTAGAACCCTTAATAACCATCCCTTAGATGCTGTTGTAGGAAACATAGATAAAGGAACACAAACTAGAGCTTATCTTAGAAATTAGGTTGAACATCAAGCCTTCTTGTCACAACATGAACCTAAAAACATTGATGATGAAATCAATGATTAATTTTGGGTAATGGATATGCAAGAAGAACATAATCAGTTTGAAAGAAACAACATTTCGACAGTTTTTGAATGACCCAAGAACACATTCATCATAGGCACTAAATGGGTGTGTAAAAATAAAGTACATGAAGCTATAAATATAGTTAGGATCAAGGCTAGATTAGTTGCATGAGGCTATAGTCAAGAAGAAGGAATTGACTATGAAGATACCTTTTCTCCAGTTTCCAGAATTGAAGCCATTAGAATCCTACTTTCATATGATGTAGATCTGAATTTCAAACTATATCAAATGGATGTTAATAGTGAATTCTTAAATGGGTATATAGCTGAGGATGTCTTTTTTGAACAAATCCATGGATTTAAAAATCCTCAATTTCACAATCATATTTTCAATCTTTCAAAAGATTTATATGGTTTAAAGAAATCTCCAAGAGCTTAGTATGACAAATTGAGTACTTTTCTCATTTCCAATGGTTTTACAAAAGGAATAGCTAATCCTAGCTTCATTATAAAACGAATTTATAATGATGTTTTAGTTGTTCAAATCTATGTAGATGATATTATTTTTGGATCTTCAAAAAATTAATTATGTATTGATTTTTCAAAAATGATGCAAAGAAAATTTGAAATGAGTTTAATGGGTGACCTAAAATTCTTTCTGGAATTTCAAATCTTTCAAAATAATGATGGAATTATTTTAACTCAGTGTGAATACACTAGAGATATTCTAAAACGTTTTGGATTAGATAGCACTAAAAGTAGTGACACTCCCATGAGTACCACCTGTAAGTTGTATCTAGATGAAGATGGAAAATCTGTTGATCAAAGCACTTATAGAGGAATGATTGGATGATTACTCTACGAAACTGCTAGCCGTCCGGACATTATATTTAGTGTGTGTATGTGTGCTTATTTTCATGAAAATACTAAAGAATCTCATTTAAATTCTGTAAAGTGAATTTTAAAATACCTCAAGAATACACCCAATCTAGTAATATTCTATCCTAAAGGAAAATCATTTGAACTAGTTAGTTATACTGATGATGACTACAGTGGATGTAAGTTAGATAGAAAGAGAACCTCTGGAACATGTCACCTTTTAGGCAAGTCACTAGTATCATGGTGTAGTATGAAACAAAATTCTGTTTCATTATCTAATTTAGAAGATAAATACAAAGATGTTGGCAGTTGTTGTGCACATATTTTGTGGATGAAACAAATATTAGTAGATTATGGATATCAATTCAGAAATGAACCAATAATTTGTGACAACACAAGTGATATTTACATCTCAAAAAAACTTTTTTCACATTATAGGACAAAACATATTTATTTAAGACATCACTTTTTGAGATATCATTATCAAAAAGGTGATATCACCTTGGAATTCATTGGAACTGAATATCAACATGCTGATATATTCACTAAACCATAAAATTCTGAGAGAATAGACTACATCATTCATGATCTTGGCATGATAAATCTCAAATAGATATCTTACTTGTCTTACTGTTCGACATTTTACTATGTTATATTTTATTTTTTCATGATTACGGTTTCTCAGTTAACGTCTCTTATGTTTACAATCTCCCTGTTTGCACTTTGTACTAACGGTATGACATTTACTATCACACTGTAATGCCCACTGAGAAGTCCACTCACTATCTCACCATGAAGACCACTCACGGTCTGACTGTGAAAATTGTTTATGATTATCTTTAAACCCATATCGCGGTAATTATTATTTCAACTCCTTTATTTCCCTTTGTTTTTATTTTTGTGATTCTTGGCATTCATAAATGATAAAACAAAATTTTTCACTTCGTTCTTCGCTCAGGCATTCTCCTATTCACTCATTTCAAACCTTTTAAACATTGAAACCCCCCCCCTCTCTCGAACCATCAGTGGATGCCAAGAATGAAACATCCATCGTCATCCACACCTGAGAAGCACAGCCTGAAGATAAATAATATTTCCCCTAAGCAGACACCCAAAGGACCTTTAAATCTGAATCTGATAAATCGTAGTGTTGTACCAGAGAAAGAAATTTTCCCCGAATGGCTTATGTCTGGAAAATCCCTAGTCTTGAATGTGTTAAATGAAAAACGCTTGTTAGAGTGGTTCTCAAGGGAGAATAGACCCATCTATCCTTGGTTAGTGGCTCAGTTCTACCAGTACATACTATTCTATTTTGATTCTGGTGAATGATATGTTGTGACGAACTGGGTTAATTTCCAAAGATTCTCCTTCTCTTCGAGGTTAGAAGATTCATGAATTAGGATAACTCATGTTGTTATATGTGAGTATTATTAGAGAGAACCTCCACCTTCAACTGATTTCATTGATCTAGAGGATTCTCCTTAAACCCTAACCGGAAATGGCACCAAGATAAGGGTCATCGCTGCTGAACTAAATGGAGAAACAAGGCTTCTGTTTAAGTTCGTTCAAAATATGGTTAGTTCAAGAATAGTTGATATTGATGTGTTATAATATCAAGATGTGTTTTTGATTCACCTTATGAAAAATGGACACATGATCAGCCTGTGTAAGTACATCATTCAAGATATGTGTCAGTTGATCAAAGTTACATCCAAGTCCACTTCTCTATTCTACTCTCAGCTGATATCTGCCATGCTTGTTGCAAAAGGCGTGGTTGGACCTAATGAAGAAGTGCTAATGGACTGTGTGTACTATCTCTCTAAAGCCACCATCAAGAGAATGAAGATAAACTATAATCCTTGGAAAAAGGAATGGGTGGAAGACAATGATAAGGTTTATGATAATTTTAATCATGTGTATTATTCATCAAGGCTGAAAGACGTTTCTGATCCTCGTTTGGAACCTAATGAACTTGTAGAGTATTTAGAAGAAGATGAAGAAGAGGTTGAAGTACCACATAGGGAAGTAGTTATTGTTGAGGAAGAAAGGACTATTGTTCCTATTTTTGTTCTTGAAGAAGAAGTTCCTTCCCTTAGAGATGATGTCTATCTAGAAATACAACCTGAGGATCAAAAAGAATCAGTTGTGATTGAATCTGACAAGCAATCCATGGAAGAGATTACAGTAGAATAAATCCCTCTAGTACAAGAAGCAAATCTGGAGGAACTCCCAGTGGAAAAATTTGTTCATGAAATCAAACCCTCCGTTGAAGAGAGTATGGAGATAGCCTTTCAGCTGACTAGACTAGAAATGTATGAGGAACTTAGAGATGAGTATGTGAATTTAGATCGAGCTCCTAAGCGTCTCAGTCCTAAGAAGGAGGCACCTGTTGAGGGGGTGGAAACCCCAAATCTCGAGTCTGATGAAGCCTCACATCAAAATGAGTCATGTCCTGTGGACACTCAATACAAATTTTATAGTTTCTATGATTTGAATGAGTCTCAGCAGGTTACTACAACTAGGCTTGATCTTTATTCCCTATTTCATTTGAAATCATTCAGAAACTTTGCACATGAGAAGGAACCTGAATCTGAACATGACCATATACCAATTCCTACCCCAGAATCTTTATCTGAATAGCCATCCATTGTTAGTATGGATGATCTGATGGAATTTGGAGATACCCTCTTATCTGGCATTGAGAAACGTATGAACTCCGAACCTCGTCTTGTGACAAATTTAAGTGAGAGAGATGCCTCACTATTATTGGAAACAATTATTTGTAAAATACAACCTAAGATGATCCATGAGATTCATGAAGTAAGAGTTGAAAATAAGCTGCTCAGTAATGAAGTCACAACACTGAGAATCATGGTTGATGTCTTGCAGAAAGTGCTGCATTCGTGATCCGATCCTGATGCTGCTTCTCTAGCAGCAAATGTTTCTCAAATCCCTCGAGATTTTCTGTCTCAAATTCAGATTTATCTGGAATCCTTTGATGAAAAGGTTTCGGAATGGCACAAAAATATTTTGAATGAGATGAGAGAGCTTTTGGTGAACCTTAATAAAATCACTGATGAGTACACTAGTTGTCTTTAAAAGGTACTAAATCAACTCAAATCTCTGACGACAACTGTTAAAGCTCATAATACCTCTGGTCAATCCCCTAAACCTTCCATGGACTATAATTTTCTCAGATTTATAGTCAAAGAAGAAATTAAAAATGCTTTGAGTGGCTTTAATGTGGAATCTTTATCTGAAGTTGTCAAGAATAGTGATAGAGTTCTTGACCTAGTACAAATTCACTCCATGATTCCAAATGATGCCCAGTAGGAGATTTCTAAGAAAGTATATTTTTATTTCAACCGAATTTTCTCCAAAAATGATAGGACCAACCACTTGAAATACCTTGTATAGAATATGTGAATTCTTCCTATGACTCAATCCTTTAAAACACAAATCCATAAGCTAACTGAGTTTATCTCCTTGTTGGAAAAGTTAATAGAAAACAAAGATGGCATTGAAAAAGCCATGTATTATGGTGGAGAGATTATTGCAGACTTCATCAAACTCTAGAGACCTTATCTTCAGGTCTAGAGTACAGAAATTGTTGCTCTAGAAGCTTCACCTGTAACACCCCAAGATTTCATAGTGCGTTATTTCTTCAAAATAATTCAATAACTTGCACTACACACAACACCGAGTACAAGCGCCCCATGACTTACCAAACTTCATGTTCAAAAGAGGTTATGAAAAGTATTATCTGAATTTTTAACTTTATATAATCCTTATAATTTTAGAATCCATATTATGAGTTTCATAAACATAACGTAAGAACAAATTCATTTTTTTCAGATAAAAGAATTATTTTTCAAAAATGCACTTTTACAAACTTTTAATGGTGAACCCTTTTTAAATATAATATTTGAAACATATATATATTAAATTTGACTAAATAAATTTATTCTAAAAATGGGGCCATCAAAATTTACTTTGTGTAATTTTTTTGAATTTTTCTGATAATGTTCATTTTTTAATGAATAGTGAAAAATATTGTATTTTAATTCAAAAGTGCCTTTTAATCTAATTTATTTATATCATTAGATTATCTTACTAATTGGTTTTAATATGTAATTATAATATATTTTTACCATTTAATCCAATGTTGTTTATTGGAATTAATTTCACTTTAAAATTGAACGTAAACAAATATCAATCTTTTGATAGTTATTCTTTTCATAAAAACACGCTATTTGTTTTAACAATAGAAATTTACAATAAATTCATTAATTGCACTTCTATGTATTGTATTTTTTAAAATAGACTTCATTTTTTAATTCAGAATATCATAATTAGCTTTGGATAAATTTTTGGCATTATTCTGAAAACATTCAATTTTTTATGAATAGTGAAAAACACCGAGTTATTAATTAAAACCAACATTTTATTTCAATAAATATTTATTTTGTGTAAATTTAATTTAGGTAAAAATTGATAAATAATATCTATGTAAGTCCAATTAAATTCACTAGAGTCATTGTTTAATAACATTAGATATACAAAATCTTATTGAACTTTTCATCGTCTTTTATCCACCTCCTAGGAGAATTCGCAAATTCACATAAAACATAATTTAACCACTTATTTGAGTGGAATTTAAAAAATCCGAGAGAAACAGTTGATATCAGTAAGTAAAATCTTGTTCAATGAGATAAAAATAATTTTTCTGTGAATAGTAATGTTTTACATTTATTTACCACGGTTAAAAGTAAATAGGGTAATTAAGGGTAAAATGATATTAATATTACCCTAACACATGTCCTAATTCTACTGGAAAAGTGTATCTCGACCAAAAACAACATTATAAGTAAAATATTATCATTTATGTCCACTTGGATTAGATTAGGACATTTATTATTATTTAATTCAAAGAAGAGTTAAAATAATCAAAATCAAAAATTAATTACTAAAATATTTTTAAAATAGGGTTATACATAAGATAATTTAGATTGTAAATATTAATTATAAAGATAAAAATATTTCTTACATAATGGTATTTTATTTATAATTTTTAGACCTTGAAAAATTAAAAATATATATGACACAATTATAATGCAATCTTTTCATTATTAATGAAAGAATCAAATAATTGGTATTATAAATGTTAAAATAAATATAATTTTAATGTTTTGTTGACATAAAAAAATTTAATTTCTTAATATGACATGTTTCTATTGCTAAAATGAATTTGGTTCTAATTAATAAAGTTGTTATGACTTTAACAAAAACCAATTATTGCATAGTGTCAAAATTGACATAAATGAGTTTTTAAAAAAAATATTATATTATTAATTGATATTCTATTCCAAAATATATAAGTATCGGCCAAAATACTTATATAATGATAGGTGTATTATTAATGGACCACATGGAGGTCTCTTGGATGTATATAGTATGTTTATTAACTATATAATATAAAAATACAATGTGACAAGGTAAATGTCAAACTAATTTACTAAGAGTTAAAACTTAAAGATAATGCCTATATAATGACCCAAACCTGTATAAAATCCATTGGTTGAAAGTATTTCGACCCATACCCACCATATAATCTGAATAACCCACTTTGGAGACATTAGAAACCAAAGAATATTTTATTATAAAATAATACTTTTAGTTATTCCTAAATATCCCCTCCTCCCCCTTATAAAAGGACACCACTTCTAACCAATTACTCACACCTCTCATGCCTTTTGGCTCGTCCAACCTCTACTCAATTAATCTCCCTACATCCCTATCCTTCTCTTAGGAGCCTTAATTTAGTAATAAGGAACTCCAAGAGTCCTTTTTGGTTCAAACCAAAGGGAGCTACACAAATTAAAGGTAACGATTTCTCTTAGCTTCTTTTATTTTATTTTATTTCTCCTACCCCTAAAATCATCTTATTATTTTCTTTTGTAACAAAAACAATATCATAAATATAATAGGATATTTTTATGAGAATTATTCGAACTACACTTACACACACCTCCATCTAATGGGTGAAGAACATAATTTTTATGTGGATTGAAACCAAACTCCTCACGAGACGATGATTGTTCAATTATCTCCTACCACCTCTCATGGTGTCCATTATGATGGAACTGTAATTAAATATGATATTTATGATATTTATTTTATATATAAGCTTATATAATTCCATTTTATTTTATACCATTATTCGATTCATGTTGTATATATATACGATAATTTCATTTGAGGAAGTGCGGACTACCGCCCCCTCAAAGTGATATTACTCGTTCGTACCATACATGGAACGTATAAAGGATGGTGTTAATTAACTTAAGTAACATATATAAGATATTATATTATTCTTTAATAATAATATACCTATGTATTATTTGGTTTTTATTCTTTTTAAAATGAAAAATTAAATGGAAGTAGCGATCGTGCGTGTAACAGCCCGAGATTTTATGAAAAATATTCTTTTTAATTTTATTAATGTCTTGTGTTGTACGCTACACCAAAAGGAGCTTGCACAACACGCATCCTTGACTTTCCTTTCATTACACGCAATCTCAACCTTCCTCGATAGCGTGTGTAGTACGCAATACTGAGTTTCACAAAACAACGATATGCTATTAAAATATTATTAAAACTAGCCGTTATGAATAGTAATAACCACTTTTTAAATTTTCGAAATTTTAGCTCTCAAAATGGACTTCATTTTTGGATTAGGCGTATCGAATTTAGCCTAAGGTAAAATTTTGGTACTTTTCGGATAACTTTCATATTCTGATGAATAGTGAAAATTACTAAATTATAATTAAAAAAAACTTTTTTTAATTGAAATAATTAATAGTGATAAATTATTAATTTTAGTGTTTTTAAAGTATATTTAGAATATATTTTTACAATTTAATACAATTTTGGTCATTGGTTGTAATTTCAGATTTAAAACAGACATAATCAAGTGTCAATCTTTTGATAGATATTGTTTCTTAAAAACACGCTATTTGTTTTAACAGCGGGATTTAATTATAAAATTAATTAATGCAACTTATATGTTATGAATTTGTTAAAATAGACTTCATTTTTGAATTCGGAATATGAAATATAGCTTAGGATTAAATTTTGGCATTGTTTTGAAAAACATCAATTTTTGATGAATAGTGAAACTACTAAGTGGTAGTTAAAAAACTGAATTTTTCATAAAACATAATTTTACCGCTTATGTGAATTGAATTTCAAAAATCCTAGTGACACGGTTGATGTCAGTAAATAAAATGTGGTTCAATGAGATGAAAATAATTTTTGGTGAATAGTAACTTTTTACTTTTATTTACCACGGTTAAAAGTAAATAGGGTAATTAAGGGTAAGAATGATATTAATATTACCCTAACACATGTCCTAATTCTATTGGACAAGTGTATCTCGACCAAAAACAACCTTAAGTGTAAAATATTATCATTTAGGCCCACTTGGATTAGATTAGGACATTTATTATTATTTAATTCAAAGAAGAGTTAAAAGAGTTAAAATCAAAGTTTATTTACTAAAACATTTTTAATATAGGGTTTTACATAAGTTAAATTAGACTATAAATATTAATTAGAAATATAAAAAGATTTCCTACATAATGGTATTTTAATTATAATTTTTAGACATTAAATAATTTAATTTATTTATGACACAATGATGATGCAGTAATTGTCTTATTTATGAAATATTGACATAATTGATGTTATAAACACCAAAATAAATGTAATTTGAGACTTTTTATGAATTCCACTAATTTTATAGGTTACTATGATATATTAGTGTTGATCTAATCAACTTGGTTCGAACATATAATTCTGTTATGACTTTCACAAAAATCATATATCAAATAGTGTCAAAATTGACACAAAATAGTTTTTAAATCAAATATTATATTATTAATTGTTATTTTATTCCTAAAAATCTAAGGTTCGGCCAAATGAATTAGATAAGGATATATATATTAATAATAAACAATTTTGGGTTCGTTTGGCATGTTATAGTAAGTGTATTAACCATATAGTGAAGGAAAACAAAAAGACACGGTAAAAGATAAATTATTTAACTTAGAGTTAAATCTAATTGATAAGGTTAAAATAATACCCTAAACTTGTCTAAATCCTATTGGTTGATAGTATTTCGACCCATACCCACTTTAGCTTCTAAATAAGACCCTTTGAAACCATTATAAACCGATTTTGACTTTAATATAAAATAATATTTTGAGATATTCCTAAGGTGCCCCTCTCCTCCCTTATAAAAGGACACATCCTCCCCCTCCTCCTCACACCAATTTGATCACTCAAGCTCGTCCAACCCCTGCCATTTTCTCCTCTCCACTTCCATAGAATAATCCTATAGGTCCTGGTCTTCTTCAAAGACCAATCTTAGTTCCCTAAGTGGAGGATTCAAAGAGGCGTTCCAAAGAAGAGGTAATATCCATTACCGATCTTTTCAATTTCTTTCTTCTTCAACTTATTCTTCTTTAGTTGTTTCATGATAAAGTAATAAAATCAGTATTACTTACATACTGATATGTTATTATAAATATTAAACAACCCTAATTCACCTTCTTTCCATCCTACGGAAAAATGAAATCACCGCGCGTGCGTACGTACGGAATACCGTCTCCACGCCGTGGTGTAATCTATTTTCCACCACCACCATACAAGGATGGGTATAATGGTGTAATGAGTAACTATTTATGATTATTATAAAGTAATATTGATACTGAAATAATATATATATACTCCAATACAATTCCACGATCATAGGAACGATATCATCACTCGTGCGTACGTACGGAATACCGTCTCCACGATGTGATGCGACTCGTTCTACATGATCATCATTACATAGTAATTATATAAATGAATTGAATGAATAAATATGATATATGTTACACTAATACCATTCTGGATTTATGGTATCTATAACCTTAAAATAAGAATAAGAATTTATTCGGCAAAACACGCATAAGAACAAAAGGCAATAAAGACCCGAGTAACAAGTAACAATGAAATATTACTAACAAGAAGCTAAGAATATGACCATATATGATATCATATCAATATATATGATTCTGGAATAAGTCAATAACATTATTTAAACCATTATACTGGAGCTTCGGACACGTACAAAGAAAATCGGACCTAAGGTAAGGGAAATATCACAATCTCATTTTTTTCCGAGATTGTTTATACTTTGGTATTTACTGGGGAGTATTTTGTCATCAACATCCATGTTTACTCAATATATAATATTATTTCCATCCACTTACAATTTTTTAAATCCAATTTTACCCTTCTGTGAGTTTTTAGTAAAAGATATGAAAGGAATCTTTTGTCGTTTTTCGTACGAGGTACTTTTTGACTTTTCCGAAAAAAGTACAAAGAATGTTTTTTAACTTATATGGCATGAATGGATTTCTAAAACATTATTTCCAAGAAGCTTCCTTTACAAGTATTCATGTTTATTTTTAATCAACTTCTTTTAGTTTAAAATTGTATGACATGTTAAGAAAGGAAAAGTGTTTTTGAAGTAGAAAGGATATTTTCCTCAAAAATAGAGTTCAAGTATTTTATCAAAATTATTTTCCATCTAAGATAATAAAAGGGTTCTGTTTTTATCCCTATTATTACATGGATTTGATTATGTTGTGATGGAAATATTTTTATGAATTCCTTTATCTTATTTGAATTGTTTTATGATGTCATGTTGTTTAAGAATCCCATTTTTATTACATGGGTTACACTATGATGTATGGTTTATGATTATGTTGCACACATAAGAAAGGATTCATTAAGAGATGGGTGGGACCTATATCTCCCTCCAATGCATTGGGTAACGATTTTATATCTCATGAGATAGACATGGCTGGAACGGTAGGTTATACCGGTTCAGTGAAACAGGACTGAAACGAGGGTGACTCGGTTCAGAAAGGGACTTTGTCCACTAAGATAGTCTTGGTAATGCGTCTTGACTAACAAGAAATGATTCTCTATGATTATGTGTGTATGGAACAAAGTTTAATGTTTTATGTTATGATTATTGTGATTACATTTCACTGCCATGAGTTATTCCAGGTTATGAAATTATGATCTCTTTTACAGGTTAAGATTTCCAAAAGTTATGTGATTATTTATGTGATGTGATTGATATTTCTTTTGTTTACCCTTACTGGGCATTTGAGCTCACCCTTTCATGTTTTCTTTTCCCCAGGATATAAGGAAAGGTTTTAGGTATAAAAAAAAGTAAGATCTTTATGGGAGATGTTGAAGATCTTTCACCGGGATTAGAAGATTATATTCCGAGTTTCCAAAGGCACTAAACAATTACGATCCTTGTGTGTGTGTTTTTGTTATGTTCTAAGTATTCCGCAAATGTAATGTAATGTCCATGTATGATAAGCTTCGGGTCTCTACAGTTGGTATCAGAGGAAAGGTTTAGTCAACCTTTGGAAACTAGGATGCGAAAACGTTAGTGAGATCCCTAGAGATATTTCTAAGGTATGTCTAGGGATGTCCCTTAGGTTAAGTATATGTATATGTTATAGTACTAGAATTACGCTAATGATCATAGAATTGAACCTAAGATGATAGATATTGAAGGTACCCCCCCCCCTTTATTATGTTGTTTTCCCTAGCATGATTTTTGCCTCTCACACTATTATTTTTGGGTTTTAGACGATGACTGGAACCCGAAGGAACCGTGTTGATCATTGCAATGGACAATGCAATGATTTTCCTCCTGAACAAACAAATGTTATGGGAGATGGAGTGCAAAATCTTATTGGTATACTTACATAAGCTATGAATCATTCTGGACTTCCAAATGAGCAGAGAAGGGAACAATATTCTATTGAGTCCTTTATGAGGAAACGTACACCTTCTTTCAGTGGGTCTTCTGATCCACTTGTTGCTGAACAATGGATCAGTACCACTGAAAAGATATTTTCAGTACTTCAATGTTCTGAGCATGATAAATTCATCTTAGCAGTATATCGTTTGGAAGGTGAAGCTGATCAATGGTGGAATCTTATCAAGAATACGAGGCAAAGAGATGAAATTGAGTCTATGGAATGGGACGAGTTCAAGAACTTGTTTTTCAGTAAGTACTTCCTTCGTATTCTTCGAAAAAATATGGAGAAAGAGTTTCTTGAACTGAAGCAAAGGGATGATGAATCTGTTGGTACCTATGAAAAAATTTTTACAAGACTTGCAAGGTACGCTTCTGGTATTATCATCCAACATGAAAGTAAAGTTGATCGATTTTTCAGTGGCTTAAAACCAAGTCTTTGAAGGGCATTACCTATAAGAGACTTCAGTTGTTATGAAGAAATTGTGCGTTGTGCTATCAAGGTAGAAATGGAAGTTGGTGTTACATATCCATCTCATGGTTTTGACAAGAAACGAAAGAGGGAGTTCAAGGAGAAATCTCAGAATAATGGTGAAAAGAAGATGAATGTTTTTTTATGCACAAAGTGTGGAAAGAAGCATGGTGGAGATTGTCTTAAAGGGACTAGAAAATGTTTTAAGTGTGGAAAAGAAGGTCATCGAGCAGCTGAGTGTCGAAGTAATGGAAAAAGGTTTTTTAATGATGTGAATAAATCAAACACTGCAGAGAACGCACCACCAACACTTCAATGCTTCAAGTGCAAGGAAATGGGGAATTATGCTAATAAATGCCCTAATCCAAGGGTTAGTGATGATCAACATGGGAAACCACTGAAGGCAAAGGATAAAGGGAAGTCACATGCGATCACTATTGGCGATGTTGAATATGACAACGATGTGGTGGAATGATTAAGTGTTTATGTAATGGGATTCCAAAATAATATTGTATCATGGAGTATTGGAATATTTATGTATTGGTCTAATGTGGTATTCAAAGTGATTGAGATATTTTTGGAAATAAGATGATATGCGTATAATGAATGGAAAATGAGAAAATGAAATGTTTAACAGTATTCATGAGCTCATGATTGATATAAGGACTAAGTGATATCATGGTTTGAGTATATAGAATTTGGGGATTTTGGTATGTGGAAAGTGTTAAATTTTAACTGCATTCATGTTTTCACTAAGGTATTCAAGAGAATACATGATTAAGGACTTTGAATGTTTGGAATGTGACCAGCAAAACATATCTTATGATATATGGGGATCGACGATGGTGTTAAATCTCTGGTAATCGTTTTCACTATGTTATGAGAGTGGACTGTAGTATTATGGATAAGCCTAAAGATTGGAATGGATTATGTTGTACATAAGTTAGTATTGTTTAAGGATAGAAGTTTTCTCTATATTATTGATGGGATGTTATAGTAATATAGTTTTAGAAAAAGGACAACCTGCAGGACGGGCGACAGCCCATCACGTCGGACAAGGATGTGGGAATCGAACCCACAACCGAAGTGCGACTGGACTTTATCGCCTACCACTGGCCTACAGGATGTACCTGTTTATTAGAAACTAGTTTTATTATATTAAGCAGTATGATATATGAAGTATAAAGTTCATTTTAGGAACCATATATGATTAATCTCACTATAGATCGACTTATGAATACAATTTTTGCTAACCTATTGTTTGAGACAGATGGAATGACCCGTCATTCTATCACATGATCTGCTAACACTTCACGAATAACAAATTCAAATTAATTTATTTAAGAAGTGGAAATTGTTAAAGGCACGAACAACAGTGAGATTGTACCAAAATAAAGTAAGTATTTATTCTAATTCAAATTCTTTAACTTTAGGGAAACGATCTTGAAAACCAAAAATGTTGTCCTAGTGATCTTATATCTGATAAATCAGATGGTACCTTAGATAGTCACAAATTTATGGCTTTTTTGATTGCTGGCTTTTCCATAGCCATGTTCTCTAGCACTCTCCATCAGAACATGATGGTTAGATTTCTCTTCCATATCCATATTTTCACCTATGTGGAAACCCAGTGATTAGTTTATTTGGGTAACCGTTACGTTTCATACTTTTGTTTTTAAAGATTGGTTTTGATATTCCTTTTTACTATGTGGGTTTCTATTAAGTAAACTTTCGAATAGTAAACCATTTATAACCCCGACGAATTTCGAGGGCGAAATTCCTTTTAAGGGGGGTAGAATGTAACAACCCGAGATTTTATGAAAAATATTCTTTTTAATTTTATTAATGTCTTGTGTTTTACGCTACACCAAAAGGAGCTTGCACAAAACGCATCCTTGACTTGCCTTGCATTACACGCAATCGCAACCTTCCTCGATAGCGTGTGTAGTACGCAATACTGAGTTTCACGAAACAAAGATATGATATTAAAATATTATTAAAACTAGCCGTTATGAATAGTAATAACCAATTTTTAAATTTTAGAAAATTTAGCTCTCAAAATGGACTTCATTTTTGGATTCGGAGTATCGAATTTAGCCTAAGTTTAAATTTTTGTACTTTTCGGATAACTTTCATATTCTGATGAATAGTGAAAATTAATAAATTATAATTAAAAACAACTTTTTTTAATCAAAATAATTAATAGTGATAAATTATTAATTTGAGTGGTTTTAAAGTATATTTAGAATATATTTTTACAATTTAATACAATTTTGGTCATTGGTTGTAATTTCACATTTAAACCAGACATAATCAAGTGTCAATGTTTTGATAGATATTGTTTATTAAAAACACGCTATTTGTTTTAACAGCGGGATTTCATTATAAAATTAATTAATGCAACTTCTATGTTATGAATTTGGTAAAATAGACTTCATTTTTGAATTCGGAATATGAAATATAGCTTAGGATGAAATTTTGGCATTGTTCTGAAAAACATCAATTTTTGATGAATAGTGAAACTACTAAGTTGTAGTTAAAAAACTGAATTTTTCATAAGACTTAATTTTACCGCTTCTGTGAATGGAATTTCAAAAATCCGAGAGACATGGTTGATGTCAGTAAGTAAAATGTGGTTCAATGAGGTGAAAATAATTTTTTGTGAATAGTAACGTTTTACTTTTATTTACCACGGTTAAAAGTAAATAGGGTAATTAAGGGTAAGAATGATATTAATATTACCCTAACACATGTTCTAATTCTATTGGACAAGTGTATCTCGACCAAAAACAACCTTAAGTGTAAAATATTATCATTTAGGCACACTTGGATTAAATTAGGACATTTATTATTATTTAATTCAAAGAAGAGTTAAAAGAGTTAAAATCAAAGTTTATTTACTAAAACATTTTTAATATAGTGTTGTACATAAGTTAAATTCGACAATAAATATTCATTTGAAAGATAAATATATTTCCTACATAATGGTATTTTATTTATAATTTTTAGACATTAAATAATTTAATTTATTTTTGACACAATGATGATGCAGTAATTATCTTATTTATGAAATATTGACATAATTGATGTTATAAACACCAAAATAAAAGTAATTTGAGACTTTTTATGAATTCCACTAATTTTCTAGGTTAATATGATATATTAGTGTTGATTTAATCAACTTGGTTCGAACATATAATTCTGTTATGACTTTCACAAAAATCATATATCAAATAGTGTCAAAATTGACACAAAATAGTTTTGAAATCAAATATTATATTATTAATTGTTATTTTATTCCTAAAATTATATGGTTCGGCCAAATTACTTAGATAAGGATATATATATATTAATAATAAACAATTTGGGGTTCGTTTAGCATGATATAGTAAGTGTATTAACCATATAGTGAAAGAAAACAAAAAGACACGGTAAAAGTTAAATTATTTAACTTAGAGTTAAATCTAATTGATAAGGTTAAAATAATACCCTAAACTTGTCTAAATCCTATTGGTTGATATTATTTCGACCCATACCCACTTTAGCTTCGAAATAAGACCCTTTGAAACCATTATAAACCGATTTTGACATTAATATAAAATAATATTTTGAGATATTCCTAAGGTGCCCCTCTCCTCCCTTATTAAAGGACACCTCCTCCCCCTCCTCCTCACACCAATTTGAGAACTCATGCTCGGACCACCCCTGCCATTTTCTCCTCTCCACTTCCCTATAATAATCCTATAGGTCCTGGTCTTCTTCAAAGACCAATCTTAGTTCCCTAAGTTGAGGATTCAAAGAGGCGTTCCAAAGAATAGGTAATATCCATTACCGATCTTTTCAATTTCTTTCTTCTTAAACTTCTTCTTCTTTAGTTGTTTCATGATAAAGTAATAACATAAGTATTACTTACATACTGATATGTTATTATAAATATGAAACAACCCTAATTCACCTTCTATCCATCCTACAGAAAAATGAAATCACCGCGCGTGCGTACGTACGGAATATCGTCGCCACGCCGTGGTGTAGTCTATTTTCCACCACCACCTTACAAGGATGGGTATAATGGTGTAATGAGTATCTATTTATGATTATTATAAAGTAATATTGATACTGAAATAATATATATATACTCCAATACAATTACACGATCATAGGAACGATATCATCACTCGTGCGTACGTACGGAATACCGTCTCCACGATGTGATGCGACTCGATCTACATGATCATCATTACATAGTAATTATAGAAATGAATTGAATGAATAAATGTGATATATTTTACACTAATACATTTCTGGATATAAGTTATCTATAACCTTAAAAGAAGAATAAGAATTTATTCGGCAAAACACGCATAAGAACAAAAGGCAATAAAGACCCGAGTAACAAGTAACAATGAAATATTACTAACAAGAAGCTAAGAATATGACCATATATGATATCATATCAATATTTATGATTCTGGAATAAGTCAATAAAATTATTTAAACCATTATACAGGAGCTTCGAACACATACAAAGCAAATCGGACCTAAGGTAAGGGAAATATCACAATCTCATTTTTTTCCGAGATTGTTTATACTTTGGTATTTACTGGGGAGTATTTTATCATCCACATCTATGTTTCCTCAATATGTAATATTATTTCCATCCACGTACAATTGTTTAAATCCAATTTTACCCTTCGGTGAGTTTTTAGTAAAAGATATGAAAGGAATCTTTTGTCGTTTTTCGTACGAGGTACTTTTTGACTTTTCCGACAAAAGTACAAAGAATGTTTTTTTTAACTTATACGGTATGAATGGATTTCTAAAACATTATTTCCAAGAAGCTTAATTTACAAGTATTCAAGTTTATTTTTAATCAACTTCTTTTAGTTTAAAATTGTATGACATGTTAAGAAAGGAAATGTGTTTTTGAAGTAGAAAGGATATTTTCCTCAAAAATAGAGTTCAAGTATTTTATCAAAATTATTTTCCATATAAGACAATAAAAGGGTTCTGTTTTTATCCCTATTATTACATGGATTTGATTATGTTGTGATGGAAATATTTTTATGAATTCCTTTATCTTATATGAATTGTTTTATGATGTCATGTTGTTTAAGAATCCCATTTTTATTACATGGGTTACACTATGATGTATGGTTTATGATTATGTGGCACACATAAGAAAGGATTCATTAAGAGATTGGTGGGACCTATATCTACCTCTAATGCATTGGGTAAAGATTTTATATCTCATGAGATAGACATGGCTGGAATGGTAGGTTATACCGGTTGAGTGAAAGAAGACTGAAACGAGGGTGAATCGGTTCAGAAAGGGACTTTGTCCACTAAGATAGTCTTGGCAATGAGTCTTGACTAACAAGAAATGATTCTCTATGATTATATGTGTATTCCAAAAAGTTTAATGTTTTAAGTTATGATTATTGTGATTACATTTCACTGCCATGAGTTATTCCAGGTTATGAAATTATGATCTCTTTTACAGGTTAAGATTTCCAAAAGTTATGTGCTTATGTATGTGATGTGATTGATATTTCTTTTGTTTACCCTTACTGAGCATTCGAGCTCACCCTTTCATGTTTTCTTTTCCCCATGATATAAGGAAAGGTTTTAGGTATAAAAAAAAGGAAGATCTTTATGGGAGATGTTGAAGATATTTCACCAGGATTAGAAGATTATATTCCGAGTTTCCAAAGACACTAAACTATTACGATCCTTGTGTGTGTGTTTTTGTTATGTTCTAAGTATTCCGCAAATGTACTGTAATGTCCATGTATGATATGCTTCGGGTCTCTACAGTGCGTACGTACGGATTACCGTCTCCATGAACACGATGCGATTCATTTCCCCATCATATCCATTCAAGAATAATTCTCATTTGATGATTAAAAGTAATTTTTAATGACTTCAAATCATTATGGATATGAATAATATACAACCTATCCATAACAAACATGGCTTACGTAACAATGCATATAAAGGAAAATGAATCAGTTAACACCCGAAAAGACGATAATAATAGATATTATTAACAAAACAATGTTAAAAGATCATATATGATATCATATTAATGTATATCATTCTTTTATAATTTAATATAAATTATTTCACCATTATACAGGAGTCTAACCTTCCCCCAACCAAAGAAAAGTACAAAGTAAGGGTTAATTTCACAATATATTCATTATCTGAGGTTGTTTATATGCAATTATCTACTGGGACCTCTTTATAATCCACATCCATGTTTCTAAAAAATGTATTTCAAATCATTCTTACTATTTTATAGACTATGGGTTAAAGTCATTTATACCCTTGTTTACTTTTTATAATATTTTTATAAAGGAATCTTTCTGTCTTTTTCCAAACAATGTCATGTTTAACCTTTTCGAAAGAATTAAACTAAGAACCTCTTTTTTTAACTTATACGGTGGGTGCGGCTATTTAACGCCATTATAAAATCATCGAAGATTCCCTTACAAGATTATAAGAATATTATCATAGTAAATGTTTTCTTTTATAATTATGTGGCTTTTAAATGATTTCAAAATTAATATTTTAATAATTTTTGAAAGGTACCTTTTATCAAGATCAGAATTTTAAATGTTTTAAAAATTTGTATTTCTAAACTTTTTAATTAATGACCATGTTTTCAAAATAAATTTAAGGATTAATTTATATGGAAATAAAGGTTTTGAAATGATATTTCGTTTCAAAAGGTTTAAAGTGGAATGTGACACTTTGATTCAAAAATCTATTTTAAATTACTTCCTTTATAAATGTGTGACTATTCAATGATTTCAAAAAAAGAGATATTTGTCTCAAATAGTTTTGATTTCATCAATGTCAACATCCTTGGGTGGATTTTAATCTTATTTTATGTTGATTCTGTAGATACCCAAATCTTGACGTACATGGACATTACATTAATTTTGTCGAATACATAATACATAACAAGAACCAACACTCAAGGACCATAATAGTTTAGTGTCTTTGGAAACTCTGAACATAATCTTCTAATCGTGGTGAAAGATCTTCAACATCTCCCATAAATATCTTCCCCTTTTGTTTTCTTACCTAAAACCTTTCTTTAAATCATGGGGAAAAGAAAACATATAAAGGGTGAGCTCAAATTCCCAGTAAGTGTAAGAATGGAGAAAATAAAACAAACCATATACATTTGAACATAAAAACATGAACATAATGTTTAAACATCAAAATCTTGAGCAATGACATAAAACATGGAGGTATATATGGCATAGATCATAATGTAACATCAATCATGATAAAGTTTCATGGGAAAAAACATCTAATTGTGGAAAACCATTAATCACTTGTTATGATTTCCATAGAAGCCATGGAACATTTTCCAGGACCATCTTAGTGGACAAAGTCTCTTTCTGAATCGAGTTCACTCCTCGTTCCTGTCCTATATCACTGAACCAGATTAACTTTACATTCCAGCCATGTATATCTCATGAGATATAAATCTTTACATGATGCATTGGAGTGAGATATAGGTACCACCCATCTCATAATGAAACCATTCTTATGTGTGACAAAAAATCATAAATCTTACATCATAAAATAACCCATGTAATAAAAATGGGATTCTTAAACATCATGTCATTATAAAACAACACAAATAATATAAAGGACTTTATAAAAATAATTCCATCATAAAATAATCAAATCAATGTAATAATAGGGATATAAAAAGAACCCTATATTATATTAGATGGAAAATAATTTTGATAAAACATTTGAACTCCATTCTTGAGGAAAATATCCTTTCTACTTCAATTTTTTTTCATTTCTTATCATGTCATATAATTTTAAGCTAAAAGAAGTTAACTAAAAATAAACTTTAAAACTTGTAATGGATGGTTATTGGAAATAATTTTTTATGAAATCATAAATATCCATTCATGCTGTATAAGTTAAAACAGCATTCTTCTCATACTTTTTCCAGAAAAGTTGAAAAGTACCTCGTAAAAGAATGATTCCTTACATACCATGTAGTAAAAGTCAAATTTTTTTAAAAATTACATTAAACATACATGAAACCTTTTTTATAAAATAGGGACATGGATGATAAATATAACCCTAGTAAATACTTACGAATAAACAAACATGGATAAAAAATGAGATTGGAAAAGTTATCCCTTACCTTATGTCCAATTTCTTCCATATGTTTCCGAGACTCCAGTATAGTGGGTTTAAACATATTATTAACTTGTAACAGAACCATAATAATATTTATGAAATCATATGTGATTCACTTAAGACATTATATTACTAGTTCTTTTGTAAATTCCTTGTTAAAGCAGTGTTTTGGGTAAAATCGTTTCATTTATCGTCTGTGTTTTGACTTGTAATTATTAATATGATTATATATATCATTATTACTAAATTCCAGAATATAAAACATGATTTATATATAATATATATTCAGAATATACATATATATAATATATCGATAAATGGAAAGAAATACACTGTTTATGGAGACGGTAGGCCGTACGTACGCATGAACGTTGTTCTAATTTCCTTATTGAATTGAATGGAATTAAGTAGATGAGATACATATATATATATACATAAATCCAGTATCATTATTATTTCATATATTTCATGATTACTTATTATATATACATTATAATCATTCCTGAATTGTTAACATGGAAAATGAATCTCATCGCATCGTGGAGACCGTAATCCGTACGTACGCACGAGGGATGATATCATTCCCATATTTATTGAATGGAATTGGAGTGGATGATATAATATCTTATAATAATTATGATGTTTTAATAATCATATATAGTTATTTTTTACACCATTATACCCATCCAAGTAAGCTGGTGGTGGAGAAACATATTACACCATGGCGTGGGGATGATATTACTTACATACGCACACGCGGTGATTTCGTTTATCTTAGGATGGATAGAAGGTAAAATAGGGTTGTTTCATATATATAATAACAAATCCATATATAATTAATACTTATGTTATTAATTTATCATGAAACAACTAATGAAAAAGAAGTTGAAGAAGAAAGAAACATGAAAGAATCGGTAGAAGAGTTTACCTCTTCTTCGACGCACCACCTTTAATCTTTTTCTTATGGCACTAGAGTTGGCCGTTCGAGAGGACCATAACCTTTATGATATAAATAGATAGGTGTAGAATAGTAATTGTTAGGGGTTGGCCGAGATTCAAGGCTCAAAAAGGTGTGAAGAGAATAGGGAAGAGGTGCCCTTTTATAAGAGGGGTGATGGGCACGTAAGGAAAAACATCAAATATTATTTTATAATAAAGTCATATTCGGTTTATAATAGCTCAAAATTTATTTATTTAGAAAATAAAGTGATTATGGGTCAAAATCCTGTCAAACAACAGTTTTAGACAATTTTAGGTTACTATTTTAACCTTAACATTTAGATTTAAGTGTAAGTTAAATAACTTAACTTTTACCGTGCCTTCATGTTTTCTTATACTATATGGTTGATAAACTTACTATAACAAGAAAAAAGACCCCCAAGTGGTTCAGTATTAATATATATAACCTTATCTAATTCATTTGGCAGAACCATAGATTTTTAAGAATAAAATAAAAATTAATAATATAATATTTTTTTAATAACAATTTTATGTCAATTTTGACACTATTTGGTAATTGATTTTTTTAAAAATCATGATAGAATGATTAGTTCAAAAAAAGTTAATTAAATCAATACTAACATGTCATATTGACCTATAAAATTAGTTTAATTCATAAAAAGTATCAAATTACATTTATTTGTGTATTTTTAACATCAATTTTGTTAATATTTCATTAAAAAGGTAATTACTACATCATCCTTGTGTCAAAAGTAAATTAAATTATTTAATGTGTAAAAATTATAAAGAAAATTCCATTATGTAGGAAATATTTTTATCTTTATAATGAATAGTTATAGTCGAATTTATCTTCGTTATAACCTTATATTAAAAATGTCTTAGTTATTTAGACATTGATTTTAACTCTTTTAACTCTTCTTTGAATTAAATAATAATAAATGTCCTAATCTAATAGAAGTGGACCTAAATGATAATATTATATTTCTATGTTTTTTTGGTAGAATTAAAATTATCCAATAGAATTAGGACATGTGTTATGGTAATAATAATATCATTTTTACCCTTAATTAACCTATTTACTTTTAACCGTGGTAAATAAAAGTAAAAAGTTACTATTCACCAAAAATTACTTTCATCTCATTGAACCACATTTTACATACTGAAATCAACCATGTCTCTAGAATTTCTGAAATTACACTAACAGAAGCGGTAAAATTATGTATTATGTATATTTGAAAATTCTCTTAGGTGGTGGGTAAAAGACGGTGAAAAGTTCAATGAAATTTTTATATATCTAAAATTATTACAAAATGACTACAATGAATAACATTAAACATATATAGGTATTATGTATCTATTTTGACCTAAAATAAATTTAAATAAAATAAATAATTATTTAAATAAAATTTTGGTTTTTAAATAGTAACCTAGTGTTTTCACTGTTCATCAAAAATTGAAAGTTATCATAAAAATATCAAAAATTCACCCTAGGCTAATTTCGATATTCCGAATCCAAAAACTACTTCCATTTTGAAAGATAAAATTTATAAAATTTCAAAAAGTGGTTTTTACTAATCATAACGGCTAGTTTATATAATATTTTAATAATAAATCATTGTTTAGTGAAACACTGTATTGCGTACTACACACGCTATTGTGGAAGGTCGTGATTGCATGTATGGAAATCCAAGTCAGGGATGCGTGTAGTGAAATCACCCTTTGGTGTTGCGTATAACACAATCAAAACATATTTAATTTATTCATAAAAAAAACCTATACTTAATGTTGCGTAGAATAATTTCTTCAAAACAAACTTTAAATTGTGTGTAACACATTCCAAGAATAGTGTTGCGTATACTGCAAGTTAATACGGTGTGGCATATATAACAAACTAATCATAGTGTACTATAGAAGACATCAAAGAAATTAAAAATAATATATCTCATAAAATCTCGGGGTGTTACATTCTACCCCCTTAAAATGAATTTCACCATCAAAATTCGTCAGGGTTATAAATGGTTTACTACATGAATGTTTCTTTCATAGAATTCCACATCATAAAAAGGGATACTAAAACATAATTTTAAAAACTAAATTATGAAATGTAACAATTACCCAAAGTAACTCATCACTGGGTTTCCACATTGGAGAACATAGGTGAAAATATGGATATGGAAGAAAAATCTCACCATCATGTTTTTATGGAGAGTGGTAGAGAACATGGATATGAAAAAGCCAACAATCAAAAAGCCATAAATTTGTGATGATCTAAGGAACCATCTGATTCATCAGATATAAGAGCACTAGGACAACATTTTTGGTTGTCAAGATCATTTCCCTAATGTTGAAAATGTTTGTATTAAAAGAAATTATTACTTGATTTTGGTACAATCTCACCATTGTTCGGGCCTTCAACAATTTCCACTTCATCACATATAGAAATGAAGTTGAATTTATCATTCTTGAAGTGTTAGCAGATCATGTGATAGAATGATAGGTCATTCCTTCTATCTCAAATGGAAGGATAGAAAAAGTTATATACATAAGTCCATCTATGGTGAGATTAATCATATATGGTTCCTATAATGGACTTATACTTCATATATCATACAACTTAATAAATTTAAACTAATTTATACTAACCAGGGACTTCATGTAGGCCAGTGGTAGGTGATAAAGGCCTGTCGTACTTCGGTTGTGAGTTCAATTCCCGCAACCTTCTCCGACGCGATGGGTTCTCACCCATCCTATGGGTTTTCCCTTTTTCTAAAACTAAAAAATTATAACATTCCAGAAATAGTATTGAAAAAATTTCTATCCTTAAACAATTCTATCGGATGTCCAACTTAATCCATTCCAACCATTATGCTTATCGAAAATAATTCTGTGCAATCTTATAAAGAAAACAACTACTAGAAATGTCATCAACAAAGTATGTGAATACCATCATTTATTACCCATATATCAAACGATATATCTGGTTGGTCACATTCCAAACATGTGAAAACCATAATCATGTATTCTCTTGAAAATTGAATAACCATTATACCTTACTGGAAACATGAATGCTTTCAAAAGATAACTCTTTCCACATAAAAAAATCCCAAAATTTCTATATACTCAAACCATGATATAAGTTTGTCCTTATATCAGTCATGAGATAATTTCATTTTCTATTTATCCCATCATTATGCGCATATCATCTGCTTTCCAAAAATATTTCAATCATTTTTCATGGATACCAGTACCATATAATTATTTAAAATCACAACGGACCAATAAATAGATATTCCAATATATCATAAAAGTACATCAACAACATTATTCTTGAATACCAAAACATAAACACTTAAATCCATCCTCTTCAATGATTGTCATTGAATAAGTCCTTCCTTGATTTAGAAGTAACCTCTTAGGTCAGGGCATTGAGTTGGGTAATTCCCATGTTCTCCAGAGATAAGACATTTAACTCCATAGCAGTCTATCACTCTATGATCCTTATCTCCACACGGATAACATCTTACCCTCCGTTTGATGTATTCATCAAGGTTGTTCTTCCATACTTTATAAATATCAATCAACCTCTCTCTATGTTCCTCACCATGTGATCATGCATAAAAGTCCATCTTCCTCTTATTTGATGACTTAGGAATACAACTAAATTTCACCTTGTTAATCATATATCGCAATGACTGATTCAACATAATCGTGATATCATTCTTTCCTGGCATTACACAATTTTGTAGATCATAGTCACCAATTTTTTCAATGGAATCAATGTTAACAGAATTCTTTATCGTTCCCTCCATTGACTAAAACCAAAAACCATAGTGTAAGAAATAGTTAAAATTGAAAGGAACCACATAATTATAAAAATGTCACTTATGGGATGTCTAACTTATCACAAATTCTTTAATTCATGACACCTTAGGTTCACCCTAGGTTATTCATGATCATCATCATAATTCTAGTACTATAACTTATAGTTATACTAATCCTTAGGGACATTACTAAACCTTAGGGACATCCCTAGACCTTCCTTTGAAATATCTCTAGGGATCACTCTAATGTTTTCGCATCCTAGTTTCCAACAGTTAACTAAAACTTTCCTCTGATACCAACTGTAGAGACCCAATGATTGACGTACAAGGACATTACATTAATTTTGTTGAATAGTTAATACATAACAAGAACCAACACTCATGGACTGTAATAGTTTAGTGTCTTTGGAAACTCGGAACATAATCTTCTAATCGTGGTGAAATATCTTCAACATCTCCCAAAAAGAACATCCCCTTTTTTTTATTACCTGAAACCGTTCGTTAGATCCTGGGGAAAGAAAACATATAAAGGGTGAGCTCAAATGCTCAGTAAGGGTAATCATGAATAAAATAAGACAAACCATATACATTTGAACATAAAAACATGAACATAATGTTTACACATCAAAATATTGAGCAATGACATAAAACATGGAAGTACATAAGACATAGATCATAATGTAACATCAATGATGATAAAGTTGCATGGGAATAAAACATGTAATTTTGGAAAACCATTAATCACTTGTTATGATTTCCATAGTAGCCATGGCACTTTTTCCAAGACCATCTTAGTAGACGAAGTCCCTTTTTGAATCGAGTTCACTCCTCATTCTAGTCCTGTATCACGAAACCGGATTAACTTGCCATTCCAGCCATGTCTATCTCATGAGATATAAATCTTTACCTGATTCATATGAGGGAGATATAGGTCCCACCCATCTCATAATTAAACAATTCTTATGTGTCCCACAAAATCATAAAGGATATATCATAACATAACCCATGTAATAAAAATGGGATTCTTAAACATAATGTCATTATAAAACAATCCAAATAAGATAAAAGACATTATAAAAATAATTCCATCATAACATAATCAAATCAATGTAATAATAGGGATATAAACACAACCATATATTATCTTATATGGGAAATAATTTTGATAAAACATTTCAACTACATTCTTGAAGAAAATATCCTTTCTACTTGCAAAACATTTTTCCTTTCATAACATGTCATATAATTGTAAACTAAACGAAGTTAATTAATAATAAACTTTAAAACTTGTAAAGTATGCTTCTTGGAAATAAGGTTTTATGAAATCATAAATATCCATTCATGCCGTATAAGTTAAAAAACATTCTTCTCATACTTTTGCTGGAAAAGTCAAAACGTACCTCGTAAAAAAACGATTCTTACATACCATGTAGTAAAATAAAAAAATGGGAAAAAAGGAATTTAAACATACATGAAACCATTTTTAGAAAATAGGAACATGGATGATAAATATAACCCCATTAAATACGTAAGAATAAACAATCTCGGATAAAAAACGAGATTGGAAAAGTTATCCCATACCTTATGTACAATTTTTTCCTTATGTTTCTGAGACTCATGTATAGTGGGTTTAAAAATATTATGAACTTGTAATAGAACCATAATAATATTTATTATATAATATATGATTCACTTACGACTTTATATTACCTGTTCTTTTGTAAATTCCTTGTTAAAGCAGCCTTTTGGGTAAAATCGTTTCATTTATCATTCGTGTTTTTACTTCTAATTATTAATATGATTTCTTAGATCCTGATTAATTAATTCCATAATATAAAACATGATTTATATATAATATATATTCTGAATATACATATATATAATCGATCGATAAATGGAATAAAATACACCGTTCATGGAGACGGTAGGTCGTACGTACGCATGAACGTTGTTTTCATTTCCTCATTGAATTGAATGGAATTAAGTAGATGACATACATATATATATATACATAAATACAGTATCATTATTATGTAATATATTTCATGATTACTTATTATATATACTTTATAATAATTCGTGAATTGTTAACATGGAAAATGAAACTCATCGCATCGTGGAGACGGTAATCCGTACGTACACACGAGCGATGATATCATTCCCATTTTATTGAATGGAATTGGAGTGGATGATATAATATATTAGAATCCGTATTATGTGATAATAATCATATATAGTTATTCTTTACATCATTATACCCATCCAAGTAAGGTGGTGGTGGAAGAACATATTACACCACGGCGTGGAGACGATATTCCGTACGTACGCACGCGCAGTGATTTCGTTTTCCATATGATAGATAGAAGGTGAAATAGGGTTGTTTCATATTTATTATTACAAATCAGAATATAATTAATACTTATGTTGTTACTTTATCATGAAACAACTAAAGAAAATGATGTTGAAGAAGAAAGAAACATGAAACAATTGGAAGAAGAGATTACCTCTTCTTCGACGCACCTCCTTTAAACTTCTTCTTAGGGCACTAGAGTTGGTCTTTAGAAAAGACCAGAACCTCTATGATATAACTAGAGAGGTTGAGAAGAGTAATTTTCAAGGGTTTTCCGAGCTTCTAGGATCAAAAGGGTGTGAAGAGAAGAGGCAAGAGGTTCCCTTTTATTAGAGGGGTGATGGAAACCTTAGAAAAAACATAAAATATTATTTTATAATAAAGTCATATTCGGTTTATAATTGCTCCAAATTGAATTATTTAGATTCTAAAGTGGGGATGAGTCGAAATCCTCTTAACCAATAGGTTTTAGAGAAGTTTATCTTACTATTTTAACCATATAATTTAGATTTCACTCTATGTTAAATAATTAACTTTTACCGTGCCTTATTGTTTTCTTATACTATATGGTTAATAAACATATTATAACAAGCCAAACGAACCCCAAGTGGTTCATTATTAATATATATAACCTTAGCTAAGTAATTTGGCATATCCGTAGATTTTTAAGAATAAAATAACAATTAATAATATAATATTTTTTTAAAAAACTATTTTATGTCAATTTTGACACTATTGGGTAATTGATTTTTGGGAAAATCATAACAGAATGATTAGTTCGAAAAAAGTTAATTAAATCAATAATAACTTGTCATATCAACCTATATAATTAGTGTAATTCATAAAAAGTTTAAATTACATTTATTTGGGTATTTATAACATCAATTATGTTAATATTTCATTAATAAGGTAATTACTGCATCATCATTATGTCATTAGTAAATAAAATTATATAATGTCAAAAAATTATATATAAAATTCCATTATGTATGAAATATTTTTATATTTCTTATAAATATTTATAGTCTAATTTATCTTATTTTTAACCCTATATTAAAAATGTTTTAGTTATTTAAACATGGATTTTAACTCTTTTAACTCTTCTTTGAATTAAATAATTATAAATGTCCTAATCTAATCCAAGTGGACCTAAATGATAATATTATATTACTAAGATTGTTTTTGTTCAAATTACACTTATCCAATAGAATTAGGACATGTGTTAAGGTAATAATAAAATCATTTTTACCCTTAATTACCCTATTTACTTTTAACCATGGTAAATAGAAGTAAAAAGTTACTATTCACAAAAAATTATTTTCATCTCATTGAACCACATTTCACTTAATGATATCAACCGTGTCTCTCTTATTTTTGAAATTCCACTCACAGAAGTGGTAAAATTAATTATTATGTATATTTTCAAATTCTCCTAGGAGGTGCGTAAAAGACGGTGAAAAGTTCAATAAAATTTTTATATATCTAAAATTATTATAAAATGACTCTAATTAATTACATTAAACTTATATAAGTATTATGTATCTATTTTTACCTAAAATAAATTTAAATAAAATAAATAATTATTTAAATAAAAAGATGGTTTTTAAATTGTAACCCAGTGTTTTCAATATTCATAAAAAATTGAATGTTTTCAGAAAAATACCAAAAATTCCCCATAGGCTAATTTCGATATTCCGAATCCAAAAAATTAATTCCATTTTGAAAGATTAAATTTTTAAAATTTCAAAAAGTGGTTATTACTATTCATAACAGCTATTTTATATAATATTTTAATAATATATCATTGTTTAGTGAAACCCGATATTGCGTACTACACACACTATCGAGGAAGGTCATGATTGCATGTAATGCAAGCCGAGTCAGGGTTGCGTTTAGTGAAACCTCCCTTTGGTGTTTCATTTAACATAATCAAAACTTATTTCATTGATGCATTAAACAAAATCTATACTTAATTTTGCGTAGAATAATTTCTGCAAAACAAACTTGAAATTGTGTGTAACACTTTCCAGAATAGTGTTGCTTATACTGCAAAATAATACAGTTTTGCGTATAGTACAAATTAATCTTAGTGTACAATAGAAGACATCAAAGAAATTAAAAACAATATATCTCATAAAATTTCAGGGTGTTACAGATTCATTATGATACAAAAATTTCATATTGTATTGATTTTTTTGTGATATGTTTGACAGTGGATGTGTTATTTATATACCATTCATGGTTTATGGAGAAAATATTGACATTTCGTATGGTATTTTTAAATCGAATGTTTATGTTATGTTTAAACCTATTCATATGAGGAATTCATTAGACTTAGTATGTTCCGGGTGGAGCCCGCTATAGCTCCTCGATGCATCGGTAGGTCTAATGAGACAAACTAGTGTTTTGACACGAGGCCTTGACAAAATCTTATTTGTAGTCTTGGCATTAGGCCTAGGATATGTGGTTATGATAGTCTGGAATTATGCATTCCGTCCTTATGAATGTGGTTATTGATGTTTCATGTGATTATCCGACTAGTAGAATATCCATGTGAATAAGTAAATGAAATTATTTCATTTCATTTTTTCTATATTATATTGAAGCTCAAGTTCAAAAGGATTTTGTTTTAGTCATAATTTGCCTTAAATGTTTATGCTCATTTCGGAAAGCTTCCGCTATATTATTATCCTTACTGAGCATCTATGCTCACCCCTTTCAATGTTGTATTTTTTCAAGGAAGTGAAGAAGTAATTTATGACTGACCTACAGGGATAGTATGAGCATATGTGAAGACAAGATGTTATTGTAGTTTTCATTTTATGATGTAATTGTAAAACTTATGAATATATCTAATGTTTCCAAGAATACTAAACTGATCGGTCCTTCGGGGCATGATTCCTGGTGATCATGCCTATGTTATGTAATAATGCACCGACTTTGGGTAACTAGGTTTGGGGTATTACAGTTGGTATCAGAGAAGGTTTAGTACAAACCTTGGAAGCTATATTTAGATAAACACTGATTAGAGCACATAGACCTAATATGGACTTTTAGGATTAGTATAGAAGAACTTCCTCGAATTTGGGTACTGTAGAGATTTTGTGAGTTTTCCAAACAATACATCCCTGTCTGGATACGAGAAGGTAGAGGTGGCTCTAGCATAGAAGTACCTTGGGGTAAAACCCGAAAACACTACTTTGAGCTAGACTTGAACGGGAACTGGTGCATGACAACAGGACTTGTTTCACTCTTGGTTATGACACTCCCGGGGGATATGCTTATGATAATTGTCACTTTCATTACAAACCATTATGAAGGGTTTAAGAGTATATACTTCCTGAATGAAAACATCTTTATGATTATGGATTATATCCATAAATCGTTCAATTTACGTTAGTTATTTTAAATGTTTGGAATTAGTCATTGCAATTTATAAATGGACCCAGTTTTTACCATTCTATAGAAATAGCACCCAGTTGAGAGAATGTGAACTCCAACAATACGTATGGTCCAAAGAATAAGAAGGATCATATCTTTCATGGTATTAATCCATCATTTAGAAGAAAAATAGTCTCCCATGTATTATCATCATATGAAGAAATAGTATCATGTGTTGATAAGATAAGTAAAGAGTTCACTGAGTCCTATGTATTTGAAGGGAAGAAAGAGAAGAAAAGGATGGAAGAGAGAAATATGTATAAAGGGAAGAGGGAAAAAAAGAATTTTCCCATATGTGATAACTGTGGGAAGAAACACCCTGGAACTTGCCTGAAGGTAATGAGAGTTTGTTATAAGTGTAGAGATAAAGGACACCATGTGTGTGGCTGCAAGGGTAAGGAAAAGGTTCCAAATGTACAATGCTTATTCTGCAAGGAGTTGGGACACAATGCGAACCAATGTACAAATCATCATAGTATTCCCCAAATGATGCAATTAGATAATAATAAAGTTATAATACTACCACAGATGATGAGAAATGATTAGAGTTCTTATGTTTTTATTATGGAATTATGTCATTTGAGTATTGTATCAACAATTTACTGGTTATAATAATTATGGAGTATATAAGGATTGTACTGCAGTACTATTTCATTAAAGACTTGAGATTGTGTGGAACCAATAAAAGTGGCTCAATAATAGGTTAATTTTTTTGGGAAATATATGGTTGACAGAAAGATAAAACATAATATGGTTCTGATAATGAGGTAGTGATTTTGGAATAAGAGATGGTTGATTTGAATAAATTATAATGGATATTTGTGACTACCTTGAAACTGATTAATGATTTCAATTCCCATCATTTTTGGAGTTTACAACATTTTTGGATAGAAGGAGTATATCCAGTATTCTATAAGAAATAAAGGAGAATGAATTTAATTAATAAGGTTTTGTGGTAATTCAGGATGTGATGTGTTTTAAAAGAATACTTGACGAAGGTGTTCACATGTTATTACGTCGGAAAAATGATCTTCCTTGTGTTTACCTTCCTTACAAATTTTGGGCTATGATTTTGGACAAAATTATTTTGGATAACTCTAGTTTGAGATTATTGTTTATTTCCATAAAAGGATAACTCAGAGGTCGGGCGGCAACCCGTCACGACTGGCAAGGCTGCGAGACATGAACCTGCAACCAAAGGGTGACAAGGGTGTATAATCTACCATTGGCCCACAAGATGTCCTAGATTAAATAATGTAGTTTATTTTAAGAAGGTCTGGTAGATGAATTATAAATTCATTTTTTAAACCCCAAACAAATAGGATAAAAAGAATAGTTTTCTATGTTCTATTATCTTTTAGAGTGAAAGATGAGTTGGTGGTAGAAATTAGTTAAAGGATGGAACTCTACTTGTCAAGTATATATTTTTCTTCTCCTATTACACTATGAAAAAATTAATTATTATACTTTATTGAAGGGATCTTAAAACCAAAAATTTGTTATCGTAATACATTATGTTTTGTTGAACCAATGGTATTTTAAATCATCATAGATTGATGAATTTAAGGACCTCAATTTTACACGTGTTTGTGATTGATGACCTCAATCACTACCTATAAATATTTACATTTTACTCCAATTATATGTCTTTAATTTCCACCAATGTTCTACTAATCTAGATCAATATCTGGTGGTTCCCCTTTCATTTCTCTTTCCCTCTTATTATGACTAAATATTATTAACCCAATTTCAGATGTGGGTTGTACCAAAAAGATATTTTCTATTTTCAACCTTTATTTTAGAAGAACAATTTCAAATTGCGAGGATTCAATTTATTGAAGGAGGGAAGAATGTAACACCCCAATATTTCATAGTGCGTTATTTCTTCAAAATAATTCCATAACTTGCACTACATGCAACACCGAGTACAAGCACACCATGACTTACCATACTAGCCGTTCAAAAGCAGTTATGAATAGTATTAACTGATTTTTGAACATTATATAATATTTATAATTTTATAATCCATATTATGTGTTTCTTAGACATAATTTAAGAACAAATTCATTTTTTTTCAGATAAAAGAAGTATTTTTCACAAATGCACTTTTACCAACTTTTAATGGTGAACCCTTTTTAAATCCAATATTTGAAACTTATATATATTCAATTTGAATAAAAAAATTTATTCTTTAGAATGGGGGCATCAAACTTTACATTGTGTAAATTTTTATAATTTTTCTGATAATGTTTATTTTTTAAATGAATAGTGAAAAATATATTATTTTAATTCAAAAGTGCCTTTTAATCTAATTTATTTATATGGTTAAATTATCTTTTTAATTGGTTTTAAAGTGTAATTATAATATATTTCTACTATTTAATCCAATTTTGTTTATTGTAATTAATTTCACTATAAAATTGGACATAAACAAGTATCAATCTTTTGATAGTTATTGTTTTCTTAAAAACACGCTATTTGTTTTACCAACATGAAATAAATTTAAATTAATTAATGAAACTTATATGTTTTGAATTTGTTAAAATAGACATCATATTTGAATTCAGAATATCAAAATTATCTTAGGAGGAATTTTTGGTATTTTTCTGAAAACTTTCAAATTATGATGAATAGTGAAAACACTAAGTTATTATTTAAAACCGACTTTTTATTTAAAGAATTATTCTTTTTGAATTTTCTTTGGTAAAAATAGATAAATAATATCTATATATGTTCAACTAAATTCATTAGATTCATTTTGTAATAATATTATATATACAAAATTTTATTGAACTTTTCACCGTCTTTTACCCATCTCTTAGGAAATTTGCAAATTCAAATAAAACATAATTTTACCGCTTCTATGAGTGGAATTTCAAAAATATGAGAGTCACAGTTGATATCATTAAGTAAAATGTGGTTCAAGGAGATGAAAATAATTTTTGGTGAATAGTAACTTTTTACTTTTATTTACCATGTTTAAAAGTAAATACGATAGTTAAGGGTTAAATTATATTAATATTACCCAAACACATGTCCTAATTCTATTGGGAATGTGTATCTCGACCAAAAACAACCATATGAATAAAATATTATCGTTTTGGACTACTTGGATTATATTAGGACATTTATTATTATTTAAATCAAAGAAGAGTGAAAAGAGTCAACATCAAAGTTTAATTACTAAAATATTTTTAATATAGGGTTATACATAAGATAATTTCGATTGTAAATATTCATTATTAATCTAAAAATATTTCCTACATAATGGTATTTTTTAATAATTCTTATACATTGAAAAAGTAAAAATATATATGACATAGTAATGATGCAATATTTTCCTTATTAATGAAAAAATCAAATAATTGGTATTATAAATGTTAAAATAAATATAATTTGAATATTTTGATGAAATAATGAATTTTTTGGTTAATATGATATTTTATTAATTCTTAAATGAATTTGGTTCGGATTAATAATGTTGTATAGACTTTAACAAAAATCAATTATTGAATAGTGTCAAAATTGACATAAATGAGTTTTTAAAACAAATATTATATTATTAATTGATATTATTTTCCTAAAAAACTATGGATCTACCATAGGACATATATAATGATAGTTGTATTATTAATGTACCACTTGGGGGGTCTCTTGGATGTATATAATAGGTTTATTAACTATATAATATAAAAATACAATGTGACATGGTAAATGTCAAATTAATTAACTAAGAGTTAAAACATAAAGATATGTTTAATATAATGACCCAAACCTGTCTAAAATATGTTGGTTGAAAGTATTTCGACAGATACCCTCCTTAGACTTTGAATAATCAACTTTGGAGATATTAGAAACCGAATATGATTTTATTATAAAATAATATTTTATGTTTTTTCTAAAGAGCCCCTCATCCCCCTTATAAAAGTACACCACTTATAACCAATTCCTCATAGCTCTCAAGAATTTTGGCTTGTCCAAACTCTTCCCAATTAATCTCCCTACATCTCCCTACTCCACTTAGAAGCCTTACCTTAGGTAGAAGGCACTTTAATAGTCTTTTTTTGTTCAAACCAAAGGGAGTTACCCAAATTAAAGGTAACAATTTCTCTTAGCTTATTTTATTTTATTTTACTTCTCCAACCACTAAAATATTTTTATTCTTTTATTTTGTTAAAAAACCAGTACGATAAATATACTAGGGTATGTTTATGAGAAGTATTCGAACTACACATACACACACCTACATCTAATGGATGAAGAACATAATGTTTCTATGGATGGAAACCAAATGCCTCACGAAACGATGATTGTTCAATTATCTCCTACCACCTCTCATGGTGGCCATTATGATGGAACTATAATTAAATATGATATTAATGATATTTATTTTATATAAAATCTTCTGTAATTCCATTTTATATTATACCATTATTCATTTCATGTTGTATATATATAAGATAATTTCATTTGAGGAAGTGCGGACTACCGCCCCCTCAAAGTGATATGACTCATTCATACCATATATGGAACATATAAAGGATGGTTTTAATGAACATATGTTACATATATAAGATATTATATTATACTGTAATAATAATATACATATGTATCATTTGGTTTTGATTTATTTTAAAATGAAAAATGAAATGGAAGTAGCGTTCGTGCATACGTACGGATTACCGTCTCCATAAACATGATGAGATTCAATTCCACATCATGTCCATTAATGAATAATTCTAATTTGATGATTTAAAGTAATGTTTAAGGACTTTATATCATTCTGGATATTAATATGATACATCCTATTCATAACAAACACGGCTTACATAACAAAGCATATAAACGAAAACGAATCAATTAACACCCAAAACTACGATATTAATAAGATATTATTAACAAAGAAATGTTAAAAGATCATATATGATATCATATTAATTTATATGATTCTTGTATAATTTAATAACAATTATTTCACCATTATACATAAGTTTATCCTTCCCTCAACAAAGGAAAAGTACTAGGTAAGGGTTAATTTTACAATCTATTTATTATCCGAGGTTGTTTATACGCAATTATCTTCTAGGACCTCTTTATCAACCAATCGACGTTTCTTAAAAATGTATTTCAAATCATTCTTACTATTTTATAGACTATGCATTAAAGTCATTTATACCCTTGCTTACTGTTTCTAAGATGTTTATAAAGGAATCATTCCGTCGTTTTCCAAACAAGGTCCTTTTTAACATTTTCGACTGAATTAATGTAAGAACGTCATTTTTTTAACTTATACGGCGGGTGTGTATATTTACCACCATTATAAAATCATAGAAGCTTCCCATACATGATTATAAGAACATTTTCAATGTAAATGTTTTATTTTATAATTATATGAATTTTAAATGATTTCAAAATGAATATTTTAATAATTCGTTAAAGGTACTCTTTATAAGGATCAGAATTTTAAATGTTTTAATGATTTATCTTTCTAAATATTTTTTTAATGTCCATGTTTTCAAAATAACGTTAAGGATTTATTTATATGGACATGAATGTTTGGAAATGATATTTATTTTCAAAAGATTCAAATTTGTATGGGACAATTTGATTAAAAAATCTCTTTTAAATTACTTCCTTTATAAATGTGTGACTTTTCAATGATTTCAAAAAAAGAGATATTTCTCTCAAATAGTTTTGATTTCATCAATGTCAACATCATTTGATGGATTTTAAGCTTATTTGACATTGATTCACTATGATACAAAACATCCATATTGTATTGAAGTTTTTGTGATATGTTTGACTGTGGATGTGTTATTTTTATACCATTAATGGTTTATGGAGAAAGTATTGACATTTCGTATGCTATTTTTAAAATGAATGTTTATGTTATGTTTAAACCTGTTCATATAAGGAATGCATTGGACTTAGTATGTGATAGGTGGAACCCTCTATAGCTCCTTGATGCATCAGTAGGTCCCATGAGACAAACTAGTTTCTTGGCATGATGCCTTGACAAAATCTTATTTGTAGTCTTGGAACGAGGTCTTGGCTACGTGGTTATGAAAGTCTAGAATTATGCATTCCGTCATTATGAAAGTGGTTATTGATATTTCATGTGATTATTTGACTAGTAGAATATCCATGATAATAAGTAAATGTAATTATTTAGTTTCATTTTTTCCAAATTATGTTGAAGTTCATGTTTAAAAGGATTTTGTTTTAGTTATACATTTCCTTAAATGTTTATGCTCATTTATGAAAGATTATGCTATACTGTTAACCTTACTGAGCATCTGAGCTCACCACTTCCAATATTATATTTTTCCCAAGATGTGAAGAAGTAATTTATGAATGACCTGCGGGGATAGTATAAGTGGATATGAATACAAGATGTTATTGTCATTTTAATTTTATGATGTAATTGTAAGACATATGAATATATCTTGTGTTTCCAATAATACTAAACAGATCGGTCCTTCGGGACATGATTCCTGGTGATCATGCCAATGTTATGTAATAATGCATCGACTTTGGGTAACTGGGGACGGGGTGTTACATCACCTCTCAGACCTGGGCTGCCTGCCTTCACTTCTGCCTTAGCCTCATCTACAATGTTTGTTGGCCAAGCTCTCAGTCAGATCAGGCCTGTGATTTTTGATCAGAAACTACCTAGATCTTCTACTACTCCTACCTTGGCTCCCTTAGTCTTTCAATGTCTCCATTTATCCTCTTTATATACCACGTATCTTCCTTCTACATCAACCACTACCCCAATGGCTTTCTCTTCTGCTGCTGATAAAGGCAATGAGAATGTCAGTCCCTGAAGTAGAGCAGTGCTTACTCTATTTTTGATGGGAATGCCATTTATTTTTATTTTCTCCTTTATTTTGTAATAAACTGATCACTCTTAATGGAATGTCACTGTTTTCTCTCTCTTCTATCGTCTTTTTGATAATCCATAAAGGGGGAGATGTTTCTACATAAATTTTCTATATGTTATTTTCCCTATAGTTTCATCCAATTTACAGATTAACTGAACATGATTTGTGATCATCAAAAAGGGGGATAATGTTGGACTCCTCATGTCTTAATCATGTTTTAATGATCACAAATATTATTGAACCTATTTAAAACCTATAAATTATATCCATTCATGTGTATTTATGTTTCAAGTTCTCTCATGCTTTATAATGATGATTCTCAATGCATTTCATGCATATCACTGTTTAAGTCTGAATATAGTTATTTTCCTGAGTACAAGACACCGTGATGTCAGACACCGTATGCCAGAAACCATAAATCTAGACACCATAAGCAAGAAACCATGAATCCAGACACCAAAAACTAGACATCATGAAGCCAGACATATTAAACTGGACACGGTGAAGCCAGGCACTGTAAACCAGACACCGTTAAGCTAGACACCATAAACCAGACACCATGAGTCCAGGAACCGCAAAACAAGACACTGTGATGCAAGACACTGTGAATAAGACACTGTGAACAAGACACTGTAAATGAGACACTGTGACACTTAGACACAGTGTGAAGGAGACATCGTTTTCATAAATTACGGTGACACCATTTCTTAAACTATTTTTTTATCTTTCAATTTAATTTCTAACGGTCATATTTGATTCCTTTAATGAACTGACATTATTAATGTTTCTTTGTAGACATAATACGAGTTACGAGGTGCAGAACAGAAAAAACTTGTCGGCAAATACTCATGCATCTGAAGAAAATGAGTGAAGTGTTGCCAAGAACAATATAGTGCGATACTGAAAAAAATACAAGCCTGCGAGTACGACCGCGAAGAACATATTGCATGATTTTCAAAAGGAAGCATTGTCACTTTCATGTAATCCAACTCTGCTGAAGAAAATATTATGTACCCTGGAATCCATAGAACATCTTTGCATTATCAAAACTCGTGAAGACCACAAACTGAATTGCGACACTCTATTTTCACATAACTTCCAAAGAAGGACTCAAAGCTACATCTTCTTAAATCCAAAGAAGTCCAGAGCTTTATTGACATCAAAAATGAGCATTCTAACCTCATATTTATATTCTTGCTCTACTTCAATCATCTTTTTATTTACATTATGAGCAGTGTGTTCCCCTGTCTATTTTGACACATACTGACTCCTGAGCTGAAATGTAGGATACAGAAATCCTTTCTCCAAACTCATTATACATTTGTTTACCCACGAAAACTGTGGAAGAGTACCCTATGTGGCCTTGTTTATTTTTTTTACCCACAAAAACAATAGAAGAGGTCCCTGTGTGACCTTGATAGTCTGTGTACTGTTGTTAACCCCGGTCCAGGGTGTGGATCAAAGTTTATTTATATAAACTCCTTGGTGGCAAGTGATCAACAAGTGGAGTGGATTAGGTCTCATCTTGAGACTGAACCACTTATTTCATATCCTCTATGCTATTTAAATTTATTCTTCTATTTATTACTACTTTATTACATAATCTAGAAATCACAAATTGCACTTTGATAACTAGTCATGGAAAAATGTTATAACTATCTTTTCTTAGTAGGATAACATAAAAAGTAATATTAATAATACAAATTAGGATTATTGATAACTAATCAATCTTCTATGAAGTTGTTTAAAAAGTACAACTCTTATAACATTATAACATTTATTAGCTGGGCTATATCTATTTTTGGGGAAACCATTTCTCTTGAATATAATATTATTTGAACAGAAATTATTATAGTTACTCAAGTAACCCCTACCCTCTTGAGTAAACTACTCCGACCAACACATGAGAATTTTTTATATATTATTAATCATTATATGAGTGAATGTTCCAAATTGTTATGTATATTAACAAGAGCACATATAAACTAAATAATTTCTAAATTATCATTAGAATAATAATTGATTGATCATGGGGCATGTCAACAACTAGAAAAATCATTGAAAATTTCCTAATTATTTCTCTACATAACCACATTTTACATGATTGAGTCATTTTTATTGGTAATACCTTATCCTTGATACCACATTTCACATCAATATTGGTTTATCCCTTAATTACCATAAATGAACATGATAGGAATGAGCTGTATTTTAATTTATTTGCATCCATTCGAATCCTCCTTCTGGTATTTAACATGATTTTTTAATATTGAAGTGTGTGTGTGTGGGGGGGGGGGGGGGGTCAGAGATTTAAAGGAGAATGGATTAAAAACATTATATTGAAAAAGTGTGGGGATCTTAATTTGGGTATTAATAATGTATTATTGATTTATTCTTTATCCTTTTGTTTTTCCCATTCATGAATAAATAATAGTATTATTATATAATATAATTAAAATAAATGAAAAAATATTTTTATGGGTTGTGACATAGAATAACAAAAAAACATTCATTACTATAAAAGTGTTTTTTATCACATGTGGTTAGGTGGTGGGTTTGAGGATAATTGAAATAATGGATTTTGTAAGAGTAACGTAGAAAAATTTTAATCAATAATGAATATTTTGGATGGATATATTTATTCGTTATGATATATTTGATCAAGGAATTTACTCTAAACTCGTGGAGTGTGAATTTTTATTTCTAAAGTGGATGTTTTCATTGATATTTCACATTTTATATAATGATTTTTAATTTAGAGTTAACGTCCATTATGATCATTAAATTCTTTCAAATCATTCTCCAAAAAAATTTAGCCTCAGATTCATTTTAACCAGAATTTCAATGACGTAATGAGTTTATGTTTTTTGTGTGTTTACTAAAGGGAGAAACTATTTTATTTTGCAATAATATTGAAATTGATAATGATATCGTGATAATAGAATATATCTACTTCAATTAGTATAATGAGTGATGAGGGAAAAAAATTCAAAAGTGAGGTAGATCATGACAGAACGTGATTGATAATAATAAATAAATAAACATGAATGATTGAAATTAGAAGATTTGTTATTTAAAAATGGGGAAAATTAAAATTATTGGATTGATAGTTTCATTGAATATTTATCAGTCAAATTGATGTTTTATGTGGATCAGGAAAATATCATTTTACAATTATAATTATTTTATATTACATCTTTTAGATTTAAATATTGATATCATTTTTTCCTTCTTAAATTGTATTCATAGAATAAATTCTTACATATTGTAATAGTTCAACTATGGTGGTATTTGATGCACTCATATTTTAATTATTTTTTAAATAACATTAAATTATTATAATTCATTTTTAATTGAAATACTTATGTAATTATTTGTTTATTTAAAATATGTGTAATATAAAATTTAGGAATTAAAATAAATTAAAAGGTGTAATTTTAATGTATAACTTTATTGATGATTTTTTCTGGGAATAAGTGTTAGAATTATTTTTAGGTAAAAATAGGGCAACTAAGTTAGCCTATATCTAATAGGTTATCAATCACACAAGGGTTTGGTTGGACAAGCCTCCCTACCCAGAGGGCTTATCTAGTGGCATGATGGTGTTAGTTATCTGGAGAGGAGCCCGCACAATTTTTGGATTAAGGTCTATGTGTGGTTGTATGAGTAAGAATGTGTCATGTCGATGTGTGAAGCATAATAGGATCCCTTCCCTCTTATATAAAATCTATGATACCATGTATTGGGTTGTAATATAAGCGAGAGTTCGAAATAACAAAAATTTTATTTGGGACAAAAATATGGTAGTTGTTGTTTATGACATACCAAAACAAATTTTCCCCCTTGTTTGCATCCCTCCATGATCAGAAACCTCATTTGATGCTTCCTTTTTCATTTAAAGCAACCTTACCACCCTATGCATCATTGGAAAACATCATGGAATCCCTGATGTTGATCCATCATGATCTAAATGGGCCTGTTAAATTTGAAACCACCATTTATTGTCTAAGAACATTAGGTGACCACTATGATTCCCACTTCGAATTAGGATATATACCATTACTAGAAGATGAGGTTGATTGGACCACAATTTAAACCATTTCACCTTGAAAATTAACACTATTACATAGACACATTTGTAATAAATAGTTAATAAATATGAATAATAACTAATGGAGATACATCCACATGGCCACACATCCCATAAATACGCTGTGCCAAAACCACATAACCCATATAGAATGGCTTATTTGCATTCTAGTAGATTTTTTAAAACCTAATATCATTTAGTAACATAAGGATACACATATTGTGTAGTTGATTTGATAAAATGATTAAGGATGTTAAGAAACTCTTAACAAAAGGAATACTGGCAGGCCTATATAATTTGAAAAGGGAAAGATAATATCTATTCGAAATGGATGATTTTAATAAGACTAAACTATTTTATTTTTTCTATAAAATGGAATGGATTTGGTACTAATATATGGGGATAAAAATAGAGGGGGAATTGGATGGATTCTTCTATTTTTTTTATTTTTTCCCTGTATTTTATGTTTGGTTTTTTATTAGTTTTATTATTCACATGTAATTCATGATTTTTTTACCTTTTTCATGTGATTAACCCAGATTCACAACTATGTTTCTCTATGTATCTCTCTCTTTCATATTATTATTTCTACTTTTTTATTCTTAGTATTTTTAATATTAAATATTAATTCGTACAATGGATTAAAAAATCTATGAATTGAATCGGGTGAGGATATATATTTTTATAATTTTATGATTAAATTATTAAATATTCTTATCAAAATTTGGTGGAATGATATGGACGTGTATGGGTGGAGAGACCATACGGCATGACACAGATCACAAAATGGATTCTTTTTTTATTTTAATATTTTCCCTCATTTTTAATGAAAATTTTTTCTTCATGTTATGGTGTTAGAAAACTTAATGGAAGAAATGGTGTAGGTTGCAGTAAGGTCCTGGAATATTCCACACTCCCCATTGATTTATTTCATCAATCCTTATTATAAGAGGAGGTGTTGTTTGGTTTCAAAAGAATTTATCCTACGAATTCATGATTTAAAAACCTATAAATTTAGCAATATATGATTAAGAATGATATTTCATGATTAAACTATCAAACGAATTTTAATTCAATGAAAAATAAAGGAACCCTAAACCAAAACCTTATGCATGTTCATTATGCCTAACCTCATCTTGGATTTCATGTTAGGATAGTTGTATAATTTGATTTCAATTTTTCCCAAACAAAAATATTGGATATCATTGTTTAAAAAAAATAGTTATGTGAATTTGAATTATTAGGTTTATAACTACTAAAATCCCCATGTGATAAACCCTAGTTGAAAACTATGTTCTACTCAAAAAATAACAATATAATAATTTGTCACGCCATTAGGTATGTTTGAGTCTTGAAAAATGTTCTATCACACACCTATTATGGCATATAGAAATGGAAATTTATTTTCATTAATGTATGTAGTATTAATAGTAACCAAAGTCATCTATAAAGAAAAGTTATTTAATATTGTTGTCTCAATGAAAAAAATATAATTTGAATGATGTCACTTGGACTATCAAAGGAGGAGCCACATATTTTAAAACCCACAATAAAGATAATTGATTATGATTTTGGGTGGTTTCCCTTTTTTTAACTATATCATGTTTTTCCAAAATAAATCTTTTATCATGGTTTATTTATTAATTTCATAGTTCCATAATCACATCCTGATTTTCTCCCATGTTTATGTTAAATTATAATGAGAGATATCCTTCCACTTTCCATGTTTTGGATAATCCCCTTTACAATGTGCGAAATCAATTAAGTACAAAATTCTAGAGTGGTACCAGATTACTCTTCATCTCCATGCGCCGCCTTAGAAATTGTCATCTATCCTATTTTCATAGTATCTTTACACTTTTAAATTGGAAAATAAAATACTCATACATATCTATTATATACTTTATAAAAGTCTCATTTTAAAACAAATATATATTTATCTCTCTCCCATTTATCATATTTTTCAATAATTGATCCTTGTTATTTAGAGTGATGCAAAATCCAAAAATGAATATTAGACCCCATTAACTTGTTACAATATTTTTTTCCAAGACATTATGTGTACCTTGATGTAGTCAAAAGATACAAAAATTCCCTATTTTTCTATATAGATTCATTGACGTTTGGGTATCTCCTCATTTGGTTATGACTCCCTTTCATTTTTTTTTGTGTAAATATATACTTCTACTTTAAATGATAAATAGTTGGCATTAACTCCACTATATTCCTATATAATTGGATTCAGGTTTATAACCTCATTAAATATTTTGAAATATATCAACATTTTTTCCATATTTTCATTCTACATATTTCCCATTTTATATCAATTTCATGTAATTTTTTATGAAATTCCCCATGTGTCCATTTTCTCCTCATTCTCAAATTTTCAATTTGTAACGACCTTTCTTGCAGCTAATACATTTATTTTCATACATAGACAATATGAGATTAAGATATTTTCCCACCATTTATCACATAGCCATTTTCATACTATATAATACATACCATTTCAATTATTCTCCATATACCTATTTCATTAACATAGCCAACACTTCATTGATGTGATGCATATGAATATTCCCAATTATGCGACCCAATAGTTTTTTATATCCAGTATAACATATACATTTATGTACATGGATTTGTTTTAGTTCAGTTCATGACTCAGTGAAATAAAAATCTCTTAGTAATTCTATGAAATAATGGTTGGAAAAACAATTTATGTAAATTCAAGTTCCTCCGTAGACAATCAAATATGATATATAAAAATACTATTCATTTCATGGTTTCAATATCATTGTGAAGGGATTCATCGAGGTTGATTGTGGCCTCAAAGGTGAATTGTAGTGGTCCCAGCCCTCAAATGTGATCATAGGCTTCGCCTTGAGAACTCCATATAGAAATAAGGCCACCCACAACAAATTTAAAATATTGTACGGTGATGTAGATGGATGACTAAATATGTGAGGGTGTATCCATGTTTGATTAAGCTAAGATGACATAGGAAGGAAAACATTTTACTATGTAATGTATAATATCCATGAAGCATCAATCCAACTATAAAGATGTGCATGTAACAACACTCAGATATATTATAATATAAAACATCTGGTGAGTATAATATGGTAGTAGGGGATTGTATCCCATATATACAAATCACAACAAGACCTAGGCTTCACCGACATGCACTTCATGCCTTAGACTTGGCCAAACCAATGTGTTATCACCAGTGTTCGACGCATTCATTCCTAAATGCATAATTGTAACTCCTTATGAAATTTCTTGTCCAATAGGACCATTATGGGTTGGTTATGTGGATTAAAGTCCACGATTTTTAGGGTTATAATTTCTTTCTATCTTTTCCATTATAAATCAATAGGAAATGTAATATTTCAGCAGTGAAAAATCTGTACAAAATTCTCATCAATCATCAATATCCCGATTTAATTTTTTTCATTTCTATCCATATTTTTCATTCAAAAGTTAATTTAAACATTTTCAATGAAGAATTATTTACCTATAAAAATTGACTCCAAACCATGTAAATCATTAATAAATGTTCATATTTATTCATTCACATATGAATGCATCGAATACCACTTCAAAAGTATTATTCTTCTCCTCAGGTATTAAAAATCAATAGAAAATATTAGAGGGAACTAATGTTTCCAATATTTAAATATCAATGTAATAAACTAATATAATTATCATTTTTAAACAAAATTTTAATTTTTTATATAAAACAATAATTTATATTCTCATTTTTCAGATAAAGAGTTATTCTATGAATTTTATTTCCTCACTTGTAAATGATGGTGGACCATATCCATTAATTCATTAATGTTTATTTTTTTATTAAACATTTAATGTCCTGATATACCACTCTTGAATATTTTCCTCACCATGATCATGATAAAAATTCATGTTATTTTATACTCAAACAATGTATACGAGAAATAATGAGGACATATTAAAAATGATCTAATTATTATTAGGTTAATACTTGTAATTTTATCAAGAGACAAATATATAAGATCAAATGGGAGTCTTTTCTCTCAATGGAAAAAGTATGATATCAAAGGTAAAAGTGAAATGACATTCTCTACATCAAATTCCCAATTTCCACTTCTTAATATAGAACTATGGTTTTTATCATTGAAATCATAATGAATGAATTTATCCTTCTTGAATTTTTCAATTATTTATTTTTAAGATTAATTTTTAACATTTTTTTCTTTTTCAAATTCATGTTTACAAAATCATTCCTTTATCACTGAACAACATATGATTATAATCATAGGGCTTGTAGAGGTAATTTTTTATTTCCACCAAGTCAAAACACATAAATTTTTCTATTTCATATTTCAGGAAGGGATAATTATAATGTATAATTCATGAATAAATTCTTTTATAAATAACCAATATTATAACCCCCATCATTTTCATATAATTTAGTGCATCCATTCCACCATGAATTCCCTCACCCCCACACATCATCTTTAAAATATCATGAAAAAAATCTAAGATGGAAGAAAGAATGGTTAAAAATTTCTTGAAATGTGGATCACTCATATAATGTTTATTCATGGTCTCTACTCAACAAAAAGGTATTAATGTAAAATGTGTTCTCAAGGGTATTTCTAAATCAATAAATTTTCCAAATAATGTTAAATGTATTTTTAATTGTCTATTTTTTTAAAAGTTAAAATATAAGTTCTAGTAGGAGACATGTCTCAAATCACTCACGAAACATGCTCCAAATATAATATAAAGCATTGGGTGTATAAATAATATTATTAATGGTACATATTATTTTTTACAATAACTCTTGAAATTATTAATAAGAACAAATCATTACTCATGAATTTAATAAATTCATTGAATAAAAAATTATACAGATATTTTATTTTCCAAAATTATCCATTTTAAAAGATTCACGCGTAACAATTTTAATATCCACTATTCAATTTAATATTTCAATTTTCCACATTAATAACTAAATATTATTGTCATTAAAATAAAAAACATGACATCATAGGGTTCCTAATAAACTCATGTGTCCTAGTTTGGTTGAGTAATGTAGAGAATTATAAACAAGGGTATCAAATTTCATGGATAACACAGCTATTATAATTTATTATTTAAAACAAATTTTCAAAAATATACATGTTGTATTAATGATTTATCATGTAATAATAGACTTCCTATTATCATGTAGAATTATTCCACTATTCTTCTTATTATTTATGGGTTATCTGGGGAATTTTATCTCGAATGTTCTGATCGAAAAACCAACTCATAGGTGTTTATGAACCATTTCATTTATGATCAAATGGGTATAGGGGAAAGGTGAAAATATAATAATCTTATAAATCCTATGAAAACATTAAAACATTGGATGAACCCTGATAATGCATTTCGTTACCCTCATTTGGCTAACATAACCTCTTGATAAGAAATTTGTACATGGGAATGAGAGTTTTATGCTACTCCACCATTTCTCGAGGTAGAGAGTCATGGAAACATTCTATCCATTGTACTCTAATAGTAAATGGGTTAATTTATTATTATATCTTTATCTGAATAGATCCAATGGTTTTTACATGACTTGAATTTAAGGGTCATTCCAACCCAAAATGAATCTAACCCGACATTAACTTCAATATAGAATTATAAAGCTAATGTTCATCTCTAGGATGAATGGTCTTTGGTAGATTAAGTATTTCATGTTCCACACTAGTTTTATATGTTTAAATAATATAATATTAAAAATGATTTATTTGGTTTTATTCCATCTCACTTAACTAAATGCTTCTCTCTTTTCCAGCACTTTCCAAATCAATTTTTTAAAAATTTCAATATGCATTGTTCTCAAACACAACTGGTTGATAAAATCATTTTCCATAAGTAAACTATGTGGTGATCAAACTTATATGTGTCTTGTATCCTATTTGGTATACCCATATACTTTCATTAAGATTTTGGATCCAATCCATCGGGTTAGGTTTAACTATTTTCTACAAAATAGTTTTTATATATCAATATTACACATCATTATAGACATTTAATTCAGAATGATAGGATGCATTAGCTATATGATTCATCCCATATTTATTATACATGGATTCCATTATTCTACATAAAAAATGACCCCTAGTCATTAATGATGTATCATGAAAATCTGAACTTACTAAATATTTTAGACCTAACAAAATCACACACAAAATTGGAATCATTAGTCATGCTATCCTTGGCTTCCCCCACACGATTTTGAGACATAATGAACAACATGTAGAACATAACATTTCCTGAAGGAAATGGGAAAGGGTCCCATGAAAGAAGATCCATATATATGAAATATTTCAAAATCCACGATGGGTTTTGTAGACAAATAATTCATTTTTTAAATATTTATATATAATTTACATTTTTTACACATCATAAAATGTTTATAAGCATCATGAAACATGTTTTTCAAATAAATTCTCGATTCTAATACCAGTAATTTCATTATTTGGGGTCCAAAGTGCCCCCTATAATAAATTTTATGAAAAATATAAAATACATACTAAATTAAACTCATATTATGACTCGATCATTATAAATTTATCCCATAAGTTGATCCACCCAAATATAGAATATAGATTCGTACTATATTTTCAATATTTGAATAGATTAAATGTGATATGAAACATGAGATATACCCATGTAATTTACAATATTGGAATACCATTATACTTCTCCAAACATGATTTTGAGTTGTTCTCCTCGTACGTTATCATTGAGTGGGTTCAGATCAGCCATTATTATTTTTGAAATGATTGGAAGTATACTAAGGAGACATTCTACCTAATTTCCATATCCCATCATCTCCATCTTATATAGGTTGATGTATTTAATGTGTAGTATCCAATTTATCAACCTAGGATTGAAATCATCTTTCATCATTAAATTCATAGTTTTTCAGGATTATAAAAGAAATCAATTTTTGTTCCTAGGAATAAGATATAATTTTATCAAAAGTAAAAATATATTTTGAAACTCTTTTTAGTGGTTTTGTGATTGAGTTGAGTAAAATCCAAGGCCATTGATGTAAAATCTATGACTTATAGAAATACATAAATTATTTTGGAAAGGCAAAATATAATTATTTTGTTTAATTCATCATAAATAAGTGAAAATGGATTCTCCCATTTTGTGTTTTTCATTATCAATCGGGTAATCCTTTTTTTCATTAGCTCGTTAAACAACCTCATAAAATAATCACAAAAATTAAATCCATCTTATTCTAAAAGAAATAATGAAAAGTGAAGATAAATATTTTTTAAGATCACGATGATTGTTCAATAGAATCCCATATAGATGAGAATAATATAATATGTATTACACATGTTGGGCATGGTAAAGAATTTATTAAATTAAATTTTTAGGTATAATCCTCAATGTCATTGTTTAAAATTATAACCCATAACCCTATTACATTCATGATCATGAAATATAATTTTTCAATGATTAAAGTAAGAATTTTTCATGATTCTTTTTTATTAAAATATCTCAATATTAACTACAAAATCATAAAATGAATAATTAAAAACCATAAAATCATCATGAGATTTCTCCAGGTAGTCATCAATTTGATTTAATAATATGATTACCAAGAATATATGAAATATAAATGGGAAATTAAATTTCCAAAAATGAATTATATACTAGGAAAAGATCCCAAATTTAAAATTGATGGTTATCTAATATTGGTATTTTTGATCAATTGGAACATGAAATTATATTGAGAACCCATCATAGAAATATTAGTGTGTTTTCCTTTCAATCGGTTATAGAATTTGATTAATGAATGTGATGTGAATGTAGTATTTTCAAGTGACATTATTCATATTATAGTACTATATATGCACTCTCTAACTATATTTCATTATAATGGGAATCAATTTATTTTTAATTTTTAGACAATGATTAGGGAAATTTTCCTTGGGACAACATGGATTGGGAATACCCAATATGAATCAGAGATTGGGTATATGTTTTTGGATGCTAGAAACTTCTCTATCTGATTTTCTACTACCTCTAATATTGTGGGACGCATCCCCATTTAGGGTTTCCTAATAGTTTTGGAATCCCCCTCTAAAAATATTTTATATAAGTATATTTTTGAGTTTATTATTGGGATGTATCCAAATCCCCAAATATTTATTATATGTCTAGTTTCAAAAAATAAAATAGTGTTTTCTCTTATAATTTGGGCAGGTTGATCGCTAGGATTACTTTTATTTTTTATCATTCCACACGATACACATATTTTAAATAAAATAGGAAATGTTTTATTTATTTTGGGAGGGGCGGGGGTTAGATATGATATTGAATTAGAATTCCCAAATTTAAGGTTATTAATTTTTTATGTAATGTGATTATTGTCTCTATATTCCATTAAATTATCATAGAAATATGATGTTTTCTCATCTTGAATTTTTCAAACCCAATTTATATAATTATGGGTACTCACCGATCGAATTGTATTTTCAATAGATATGTGATTTAAACAAGCTAATAATTCACATAGAATACATGAGACATTAATTGGGTCAAGGCCTAATTCATGCACGATTTAATACAAGGAATTGTTTATTAGCGAATTACTCCTTAAGTCAAGAATATTAAATTTCACATCATTGTCCCGAAGATCAATATTGAGGGATATTTCATGCACATTAATTATCATATTGGCCTTATTTAATAATAATATTATCAAAGTGTTTGGTGAATGCCTTGGTTCATTATCTTAATCTATAGTGAGCACATAAATGTCTGCTGAAAAAATCAGTCCATCGAATCCTGTTAAAACATATTCTAAATCTCCTACTATAAAAAATGGGTGGTTCTTTTCAACTAGATTTCCATTATTATGGGATTAAATTAACTTATTTAAAACTTTTAATTACCATTTTTGACATTATATTAATAGGAGATCCAATATCACATAATTGAATAGTAAAATTAAAATATCTAATGGATAAGGGAATAAAAAACATCTATAGATCATGAATTTTTTTTTTCAATAGTAGTGGGATCATGGATAAGACAATACTCCCAAGTACGATTATCTCATTAAAATAAATAATATTTATTTTGGAATATATATCCCTGATAAATATCATGTATTTCATAATTTATAATAAGGATTATAAGAGAGGTATATGTATTTCAAATTCATTGAATGTCTCTCTAGTCTATATTTTATGTTTCTCTTCCACTATATTAAATTTTTATGAAATACTAGAAGCAAATTGATGAGGGATATCAATTTCTCCATTTTATCCTTTTTAAGGATTTTCATGAATTTACCTTTTATGTATGTTCCTGCCTATTTCTTCTAGTTTAGTGTGATGTTCATCCTAAGTGTTTCAAAAAATTTCCAAATATAAATAAATTTAGTTCAACTTGAAATTCATTGGTATTGGGTGTCTGAATATCATTTCTACTCCTTGTGTTGTTCATACATAAAATCTTTATTTGGTATGCATTTTATTTAGCATGGTATTTTTGGGAGATTGTATAACACATAAATGAGACTTTCAATCATTCTCAATAAATCATTAACTATATCTTTTATCTCCTCAATCTATTATCCTTGTAGTGGTTTAACTCATGGTGTACAAAATGAGGTTATTCCATCTAATTTCTAATTAAAATTATGTGGATAATTAATTTTTTGGGGTCGGATTACATCTATGTTTGCTGGATATGATGTGGTTTGTCAAATTGTTGATTTAAAGGAAGCTAATTTAATTATGGGTAGGAAAATGGTGGCCTATCATTCTTTTTTGGACCAAAAAACACTTATTAGTATTTCCCTATAACATTAGATGATTTTTTAAATATTAACTTGGATGTAATTTTTCTGCACAACTAATCATACCCTATACTCCAACACACTAGTATGCATAATGTTTGGGTGATGAACACAATATATATACCTTGGTGGGGGTATATTCCTCATTGAATTTCTTCACATCCATCTATATCACAAATATTTTCATTTCATAAATATTACATTCAAGTAACATTGATGGGATTATTGTTATTTCCCCATAAACTCATTTTATACATATGAAACTTACTAGAACTATGGTGAATTTTTAGTTTTCCACATAATAAGGATATTATATTCTCTTAGTGTTTTGTCATTAAAAGTTCCTCTCGATGATGAATCCAAGAGGTTCCTTTCACTGTACAGTAGTTGAAAATGACTATAAAATGGTGGTAATACATCATTTGATGTGGGTACCTCGATCACACCATAATTATACATTCCTAGTACCCATAAAGGGTATCAATAATATCTTATCACATAAAATAGTTTCCATTATTACTATGACTTTGGTGGCTGGGAAGAATATTTTCAGGAAACAATTTGGAGATAAAATCCTTCAAGTATCAATCTATGTTGTAGGTTTTACAAACAATCATTGGCGGCTCCGTTTGGTGAAAATTGAAATGACATCCACCTATCTTACTCTTTAGATACTCATCTCATCCTAAAGCTTAATCAAAAAATCCAAATTCATGAATGTTTCAATTAGGATATTCACATATATGGACATGAAATTTTGATTCTAAAAGAATATTTTTAACTCATATTACAAAATCATTTTTCTCACAATCATATATAATTTTAAAAAAACTTCATTCCACATTCTTAGTCCGACAAGACACAAAAGTTTTTTTTGTGATAAAATTCCATTATGGCTGGGTCAGATTTACCACATGATGATTCAAATGAGGCACCTAAATTGATTTCAGAAAAATATATATATTATTAGTCCTAAGACTTGTTAGAAAATTTCTCTTTATATTAGGGTCAAAAATAAATATTTCTTCATTGGATTTCATTGTCATAAAATTTTGGTAAGACAAGAAATTACATCCTGGGAACATAATGATTTTTTGAAACACACTTATTGAATGGTGAGGAAAAGGAAAATGATTATAATTTCATAGTGTAACATTGTGGATAACGATCATCTTCTCACTTGAGTAGATTCACAATTATTCATTTACAAATTAATATTCACCAAATTTTTTATTTCTGTTAATTATTTTAGAAGAATATGAAAATTGTGTTTTGTTATTTCAATAATTGAAATTCACTGATAAAATTATATAAACATGAAATTCAATATTTTGTTAGAGAGAATAAATTTTTATAATGATTTTTTTTCATGTTACCTCATTATTCATCTTTTTTTTAATTCATTTTGACAATTTAATTATAAAATCTAATTCAGGAAATAGTTTTAATAAATTTATTAGTGGTGAAATATGGAATGTATTGGTAAAATTATTTGTATCAAAAACTCCAAATCTTCTTATAATCATTGTTGATTATAGTCCTAAATTCAGATTGTGGCATCATCCAGGTCCCAGCTTCATCGTATGGTGCTTCATGCATTAAAAATCACAATTCCATCATATAAATAGTTATATTTTAATTGAAAGGTGAGAAAATATTTGAATAAAATAATAGGAGGGATTTTTGTCTCCTTTTATATTTGTAAAATAACTAAACGCATACACTTCATCCCATTTCGACATAAATTGAGTCATAATAAATAAAAATTTAAGCATTGTGTTTTGGAAACACCTGTCCTCATCTAAGGCCCGACCTTGGGTCAACATTCCATTTTCAGAAGTAAGAGGTCATGGTTGAAAGAATGATAGAAAATAATAAATTTATAAAATAATAAGAAAGTGAGAGATATTGATAAAAACATAGTAGATAATTTTGGTAAATCACTAGACTAATGAAAAAATGATAGAATTTAATGGGAATAATAATTCTAAATTAAAAAAATAAATATTAAATTATCATTGTATGTAAAATTATAGAATAAGGGATAATAATATGAAAAATTCCCCCTCCCCTTTATTCATCCAACCAGACTGGTGCCAAATCCTCTTCCTTTTATAAACAACAGAAAATACTTTGGCCTTTACAAATTCATCCATATCCAATGTGGATTACTTTATCATATATATTTAAGAGGTCATCAAATCTTCCTTTTTTAATTTTCCTAATCTAGTAATTTATTTTATCAAATCACCACTAGATGGAGTGTATCTCAATCTAACCAGAAGATATCAGTTTTTCAAAACATTGATAGTGAGGAAATCAACCACGACTATGGGTTTCAATGGTTTCATCATATCATGGTCATGTGTTTTATGTTCACATGGAAGCACATACTCATTGGTTATTCTTATTATTTATTCACTATGGTGTATCACTGAGCCTATATAATAGTGTTACAATTCATGGAAATTGGGCCTTTATAGTTTATGGCTCAATCTCTTATTCTATATTGGGTAATATCCTTCAATGATGTTGAAATCAAGGTGGTATCTCAATGTTCTTGTGGAAATCCATGTTTGTTTTTGGAATCAATAGTCATATTTGGATTAAAATTGAACATAATAAGAGGTTACCAAAGTGTTTTCTGATCTTTGATAGGGTAGATTGATGGCCTCAAGATATGGAGGTGGATTCGAATGGGTTTCTAAATACAGAGAGACATGACAAGGGAAAAGTGATGTCATTTTGGTTAGTTATGAACAAAAACAATATTTTTGTCCCACATAAAATTTTTGAATGATGTATTCCATTCATCTATTTCAATTTGCGTCATAACATATCATATCTCCAAATACCGGTATGTGATCCTTCGGCACTTTAGACACTGACATAAGCCTGTGACGACATGCAGTGGTCTATGTGGGCTTTAGCACAACATCTCTACATGCTCCTCATTATGTGCTTCACATACTCCTACTAGTGTCCAATCCCCCCATTATGTTGGATTGGTTAGTCAACCCCTTCTAGGATGGATAGGTGGTTGTTGTCCTACTAGTTTACAAATATCTTAGTTAACCCTGTTTTAAACATAAAATATATTTTAATACTTTATTTAAAAAAACATTCGTTAACAAAATAAAAAATCAAATAAAAACATTTTAATTTATTTTTATTATGAAATTAAAAAGATTAAATATTTTTTATAAACAAAATTATATAGATATTTCCATTAAAAACATTTAAAATCTTGTCATATTGGTTAATTATTTTCCTAAAAATAATGGTTCATCAATATGATTCTTGAAAATCTTGATATCCTCACCCTATTTGAGTTTGATGTAATCATAGTCATAGATTGGTTTTCTCTAAATAAATCCCACATAAATTTATAGGGAAGGGAGGCCATGTTTGATATTCGTAATCTTCCTATAACATATATCAAAATTATTATATATATATACTTCCAATGAAAATTACAACCATAATATGGAACATGACTCCTATTCAAAAGGATTATTTATCTCAATTGGGTTTGGAGAAAATATAAATCAATTATATTCCTATTATGTGGATTGTTGTGGATGTTTGTCTAGAATAGATTCCATGCATTTCAATAAATCATGAAGTCGAGTTCACAATAGAACACATACCTAGTGATACACCTATTTCAAGGACTCCATTTATATTTAACATAATTTAGTTTCAGTAACACAAGAAGATAATATATGATAGTCTTGAAATTGGATTAATTCATATATGTGAGTCACCTTGTGGTCAAACAATTTTCTTTTTTTGGGAAGAAAAATGGATCAATTCATATCTACAATGATTATTGAGAACATAACAAGATCAATATCATGAAAAATAATTATCTACCCCATATTTATGTATTTCTTAATCACCTATGTGGAGATCAATAATTTTATGTGATTAATTTTTGTTCCGGATATCATCAATTAAGGTTTATGAAGTTTTATATACCAATGGTAACACTTTATACATGGTAGGGACACTATAAATTCATTGTGATTCCATATGGTCTTAATAATACAACTTATTTCTTCATATACATGATGAATAGTTTCTATATAGATTACTGTTATTATTTTGTAGTAGTCTAAATAGTTTATATTCTTATATATTCAAAGTGAATGGTATAGAATAAAGATCCATTGATAATTGTACAGAAGACATTATGGGATTATAAGATACATGAAAAATTTTAAATGTGTGAATATTGTATACAAATTCATTCAATATTTGGTCATATAATCTCAAGAGAGGTTACATATTGTTTGGTCTGAATATAAAAATATTCACAAGAGAGGGAAGGATTTTTATTTTAAAATTCTTTTACAATTATTCCTTCTTATATCAATATGCAGATTATGTGAATAAGTAGTGTTTAACTTATGTATGAAATTATGAGTACCTAATAAATTATAAATATAGAACAATGCTGTTTATAGGGGTCCGGGGTATCAAGATCCCCTAACCCACTCCACTAATTACTATTTCAGGGAATTTGGTGAATTTCACTAGTAATGTCATTATATAAAAAAATCAATGCAAAACATAGTGTAGGAAGTTAACACATTTAAAAATAATGCTAAAAATAGATTTTTCTAGTTCTCTAATATAGATCCATAAAACATCATCTTATATCCGAAAGCTGATACACCACCACAACTAGTTACAAGCATATGAAAATGTTAATAAAGAAATATTGATTTAAATTGTTTTGATTGAGCTTTATAGTTGTAAAAACAACTGATTATAGAAGGATCATTTTCTTAATAAAATAGTTTTTTCCTAATATAATTGTTCTAAAGTTGTCATGTTGTAATGGATCTTTGTATAAAATCATCAATTACTTTCAGTATAAGGCATAAAAAATTAAGTTATTCAAAACATGTATATCAAAAAATTGTGGCATCTACTATAGAAAACAATGTCTAGTCGATTATTGTAGTAGATCTTTAAAATATATTCACATGAATTTTTTTTATATCGCGAATATGTTTTGTACTATGTGGTTCAAATATATAACATCTTCTTTAAATCAAAAACACATATATATTGATCAAAAACCCTGATAGAATAAATAAAGAAGATGACATTGTGTTCTAATTCTAGATCCAGGATAATCACCTGATAAGTTATGATAATTCAAATTCACAAGACAAATCAGAGTAGTCATAATAACCCTTAATAATTTGATACAATTTATTCACAAAATATGATTATTTGAATCAATAATAACAATATTTTAATATTTGGAAAACAGGCTTTAAATTGACCTTATATTCCACAAAGACTATTGTGTGAATCTCTGATAAAATCATAAATTCAAATCTCTGATGATTAAAAGTAGAATTCAGTGTTCCTTCATAAAACATCAAAATATGAAACATAGGGTTCATCTATGTCAAATTCATTCTTCCAACACAGGGATGGAAATTTAAAGATTATTACTAAATTAAGGTTGAACATCCAAACATTTTTTTCTCAAACATAGGGTTCCATACTTACATAGGGTTCTTTAACCATACATTTCAACTTTTTCAAATGTAAGATTCCATATTATGGATGTTTCATTATACATAATATTTTTTTAATATATGTTTGATTAACAATATGTGGTGATCAGTTAAAAACTATTTAATAAAAATCTAGTGATTGTTCCTTACGATACATTTCTCAACGTATGGCATGGATAGTGATTCCAAAATATGCTACAAAGTTTTCTGAACACTTTTATGAATATTACCCAAAAAATAATAATTATGAATATAATTCCAAAATATGGATTATAATGATTATTTATTTTTTGTAAATACACATAATGTAATATCTTTAGTAAATAAAATACAGGTATTTGTGAGAATCATAACAAATATGATTTATTAAGTATTGTTGAGAAAATATATTCCCAATAGTCTCCCCCTTTATAATGATCACCAAACAGATAAAATTATTAAAAGAATTTTGAATATTGAAAACAATTAAAATAGAATAGTTCGATATTCGAATAGTTAGAACTATATTAATAAAAAGAAATGTTGTGTTTATCCAAATTTATTCTGATTTTTTGATAAAAAAGTAAGTTTAGATAAATATTATAAAACAATTACTTTTTCACAAATCAATAAGTGAATATTGTTATAATCTATTTAGATAAAAAATACATGATTTATTCTATAAACATAAACATACAAGAATATAAAATAATGAACTGAAAACTAAATTATTTAAGTTGAACTAACCAAAAATTTTATATGTATAATACTCACTGTGACTAGGAAACATGTTAGTAAATTGATATGGGTAAGGTAGAAAAGGTTAGGTTGGATTTGTCTCAGTTATGGTTCAACCAAATTTTGAGATGAATCACACATTTCTTTCTACTCTTCCATCTATAACAACCAATTTCTCGTAAGACTATCACCTAACTACATAATAAAAAATCTATAATCTTCACTTATATGAAAATTATCAATAATATTGTTGTCAAAAATTCATGAAAACTCTAATATTTATTCATAAACTGTTACAATTATTCTGCGAATTTGATCAGCAGAAGTATGATACTTGTTTCATTTTGAGTAAGTTGGTCAACTAGAAATTTATGATTGTCAAATAGAGCTAACAGAGGAGAACTATTTCATAGATGGTTTTACATATGATCATTAATTTCCTTAATAACAGTTGTAATTTCTTGAAATCTACGAATAAAATATGGAGTTGTAGTAGGAGAAGAGGCAGAGATACTGGTTTGACCAACACTACTCTAGATTGACTCAAATTGAGGCCCCAAATACAACTTGAGATCTACATGTTCTAACATTGAACCAACATCAGACACGACCTTTCTAACCATATTCAACATTTCACACCTGAAATAATCAGACTCCTTCTTAGATATAGAATTTTCGTAAGGATCCTCTAACTTTTTCCTTTCAACTTCATGCTTATGTTGAAGTTATTCTTTTTCTTCATCAGATTTACTGAACATGATCAAAATATATTCAACCTGATTATACGTGGAATCATATGTCCCTTTTTGTGGTTTTTAAAACTGATCAACTACAATAATTTATAAATATTATTGCGTAAACTTCTCTAAATACTTCTGCACCGGTTTTTAAATTGATTTTCACATGAATATGACATACTCTCAGGAACATTAATTTTTTCTCTAGAAATAGCTTCTTTTCATTCATCAAAATGGTCAATAATAGTGTAAATAAGACTTTCAGCAATTTCTGTAGCTACATTTTTTTATCTGAGCATCTATTGATCTTCTTGAATAGTTGTCTCTTCTCCTTGGTCAACTGGAATAACAACTTCCTACAAAACACAAATTTTACTTTCATCTTCTTGGTATTCCTCATGAATATGATATTCCAAATGAATTGCGCTAGTAGCCTCATATTAACCCAACAACAGTTCTTCATTAGGAGGATATACTATTTTCCTTGTATTTACAATGTATTCTTATATCATAACATCCTCTTCCTATTATTCTTATTTGTCAAATATCAATTTTGTCTGGGTTTTTTAAAATAAATTCACCTTTGGATTCTCCAATTCCTTCATTTTCAATTGCACTTTTCCTGTTGAGTAAATGATCCCACATTTTTTTGTCATCTTCACCAAATGGAATATGTTTTCCTTTTATTGTACTTCCATTAAATACATAACATCCACAATGTTCACACATTGATTAAATCGTTGTGAGGTAATTTTATTCGAGAATATACTAAAAGAATCATATTATTCATCAAAAAATTCTGATAAATTTACCTTATATAATGATTAAAATTCATCATTTTATTTGGATGATAGTATATGTGACGATATCTGAAAATATATCATGTAAATTTCCTATTTCATTCATTTAAAAATTGAAACCTAATGTACCTGAATGCTTATAGAGTCTTCCCCATTTTAACAATCCTTGGAGTAAAACCAATTTGATTAAGCATAATCAATATTTTGTGATATTCCTCAAGGACATTGAGAAAAACCATCCTAATGTATTTTAAATGAAAAGAAAATACATAATGTATTTTGTCTTATGTAAATTATCCACAATATATAGTAGATAAAAATGATTCAATCCCTCATGAGGATAGTTCAAAATTTGAGAATGTTCTTTGGAAAAAATAGAAGAATCCTTATTTTATATTCCTGCATAAATTTTTTTTTAGAATCATCGAAACTAAAATTTATGTTGTTGTAGAAAAATTATTGTTCTGCCTCATAGAGAAACACTGATTTCACATCATTGAACATAGATTCTGGACCATGAAATTCTAACTCCTATTTCATGATTGTATTTTTTTGGAGATCCACTCAAAATCAACTACCTATCCCTAATAAATCTTTCTTTTATAAACTCATTGATGCTTCAGATTTCTTGTTTCACCTTTATTATTTTCCATGGTTTTAATCATTTCTAGGAAATTAATGGCATTATGTTCTCAGGATCTATAGTTTTGATGATTGATGAAGGTATATGAATTGATTGGTATTCCAAAAGGCTTTGGTATTCGAAATCGTAACAGAGGATGAATGGAATCTAACAGTAAATTATTTCTTATGTCATTAGGTATGACAATTATTATTATTATTTTGAAAAATGATGGGTGTGTAAATCTAAGATAAAATTAATAAAATAAAATATATAGAAAAATAAAATTTATATTAAAATAGACTATATTTAATGAATTTAGAAAATAAAATTTAACATAAATAAATTTGAAAAAATAAAAAAATAAAAAGAATAAAATAAAATAAAATAAAACATTAATGAGATAAAATGATTGAAACTTAATAAAAAAATTAATTAAATATATCTCCACCATAATAATATCATCTCTTATTTTAATAAGTGGTTTAGTGACAATATCAGCTAGATGATATTCCGTGTTGAAAAATTCGAATGATATATCCATTTTAAATATAAGGCCTCAAACATAAACCTTACTTAATATTGAATTAAATGAATAATTCACATTGAGGATCTTTTCAGGTTTAGAGTATTAGAGAATTAGAACATAACTATTACATCCCAAAAGACTACAAAGTAGACACTTCTACTAAGTTTCCACAGAATAAAAAAACTCTTAAAAAGAAACATGTCTAGTTCCTTGTTTTATATAGCATGACTTTCCCTTGATCCCATCCTTGACACTATTCCACATAAAGTCCTCTGAAAAAAAATTCAAAATAACATGGGGTGAGCATAACAAGCTCAGTAAGGGATACACAAAGAATGAAAACTATTAGTTTATCAAAACAACAAGTAAACCATGTATACTTTATCAAAGTAATACTTTTCACCTTTATTAAGTAATAAAAACTCTTCACTGAATAAAAGATCATTACATACCCTTTTGTAACCAAAATATTACTATAAAACCCATATAAAGATCACATAACATATAAAGGTAACTTGGGACATAAACATACTTAAATGGAATAACCATACAGTCGACTTCCACACATATCACTTAATGGAATAGCCATATGGACGACTTCCATACCAAATTAATTGGAGGTTATAACATAACCACCCATCCTGGTATTCACGGCACCACCCGTCGCATGGTTTATCACGTAACCACCCGTCAAATGTCCAAGTACCATTATAAAATCATAAGACATAAAACAAATATAATGGAAAGAAAAAATTCTCACACTTTGATCACAATATATCACATAAATATATTGACATAAAAAATCCATTATAAAAACCATTTTCAATACCAAAATACATAAAAGAGTATATGGTATTTATTTCATTTTAAAAACATTAACGCTTGTTGAGGAAGCCAAAGACCAAATAATACTCGCGGCGGCGGAAGAGGTCATTGTCACCGCGTAAGTTAAAAGAAACATTCCTTTTCATAGTTTTGTAAAACGCTTCATATAAAAAGATTCCTTTTGTATAAAATTAATAGTCAAAGGGGTTTATACACCGTATAAAAGAATGTTGTGTATAAAATGAAATATGCTTCAATGAAAGGAGATTGAGACGAAGTCCCTTACCTCGGGCCCGACTTGACTCGATTGTTCTTTAACATCCTGAATAATAATCATGAGTTAATTTTGACTTTCTTAAGAACCTTTTTCAAGTTCATTATTACTTTTATATCACTTATTACCATGTTCTAATCATTATGTAATCATTTAAGTTAATAATGTTTTTTTGTCGATATTTGGTTCTTAAGTCGAAAGTGGATTTCTTACAATTACATGTTGTTCATGTGGTCAAAGGTTAATTATATACAGAATGATATTCATGATTTGGATATCATATATACCATATATATCCAGAATATACATTTATTTATAATATTACATAATCATTTAGAGGTAAGAAATGAAATTCACCATTCATGGAGACGGTAAGCCGTACGTACGCATGAACGCTACTTTCATTTCTATGTCATATTAATGGAATTAAAACTAAATGAGTGGTATGTATATTTTAATTACAGATTTATATTCATAATTTATATTAACATACATAATATATAAGAACTTTAAATACATCCTTTATACATCCCACATATGGCATTAACGAATCAAATCACTTTGAGGGGGTTGTAGTCCGCACTTCCTAAAATGAAGATATCATTTATACCCATAATGGAAGCCATAAAGGTGTTCCATAAATGTAAAATAAATAAGCTTAAGGAATAAATAAACATATTATATATCATATATAGATATAGTGGCATCTTAATGGCCACATTTGAAGGTGTTGGAAGAATATTGAACAATCATTGTTTCGTGAGGCAGAAATTCTCCATCCAGAGAAATAGTATGTTCTTTAACCATTAGATGTTGGTGTGTGTAAGTGTAGCTCGAATTCTTCTTATAACAACAATCTAGTATATTGAAGATACTGTATATGTTACAAAAAAATGAATAAAAAGAGTTTAGGGGGTTGGAGAAGCAAAATAAAACAAAATAACACAAGAGAAATCTCTACCTTTAAATCGGGTAACTCTTTTTGATTTGAGCTCAAAGGCTTCCTTGGGAAGACTTCTGCCCAATGTGAGGCTTCAAGGAGTAGGAGAGGTATGTGGAGAGACAAAATGGACAGGGTTTGGAAGATCCAAAGGCTTTGGAAGTGTGGGTAAGATGGTAGAGGTGGGGGCCTTTTATAAGAGGATAGGAGGGGCACTCTTGGGAAGTAAAGAAATGTTACTTTATTTTAAAATAAGTTTCGGATTTAAAAGGTCCCACATTGAAATTATTCGAGGGTAAGGTGATAAGGGTTCAAAATATACCCATCCAATAGGTTTTTGACAAGTGTAGGTCATAGATTTTACATAGTCATTTCATTTTATTTAAATCGTTAAATAATGAGGTAATCGCTGCATCATCATGGTGTCATAAATAATTTAATTTATTTAATGTCTAAAAATTATAAAACAAATATCATGATGTAGAAAATATTTTTAACTTTCTAATGAATATTTATAGTAAAAAAATATGACTTGTATAACCCCATTTAATAATTGTTTTAGTAAAACATCTAATGTTTGTGACATTTAAATTTTAACATTAAATAAAAGTCATTACTGTCATTATCTTACCCAAGTGGCTCCATGGGGTCCCCAAAATCGACCCATGGGTTTTCTTGGTCGGCCATGACACATCCAATAATGGTAGGACATGTGTATAGGTCATTTCATATTATTAAAACATTATTTTTACCTTAAACTACACTAATTACCTCTAATCGCGATTAATAAACATAAAAGTTACTATTCCCCAAAAAATTATTTTAATCCCATTGAACCACATTTTACTTCCTAATGACAACCATGTATGTCGGATTTTTGAAATTCAAAACCCAAAGGTGGTAACATTTCATTTAAATGAAAAATCGGTTTTTTAAGTACCACTTAGTGGTTTCACTATTCATCTTAAATTTAAGTTTTTCTGAAAAATACTGAAAATTCACCCTAAGCTATATTTGATATTCCGAATTAAAAAATGATGTCTATTTTAAACAATTCAAAAAATATAAGTTAAATTAATTAATTTAATAATTAATTTCCACTGTTAGAGCAAATAGCGTGTTTTTATGAAACAATAAGTATCATAAGATTGACACTAGTTTAAGTCCAATTTCAATGTAAAATTAATTTCAATGGCCACTATTGGATTAAATGGTAAAAAAATATTCTAATTTCATTTTAAACCCAATTCAAATGATAATATAATAATATAAATAAATTAGATTAAAAAGAGGTTTTGAATTAAAATACAACATTTTTCACTATTCATTAAAAAATGAACTTTATCGGAAAAATACCAAAAATTTACAAAAAGTAAAATTAGATGTCATGATTCTAAAAAAAAGTTATATTTGGTCCAATTGAATGTATAAGAGTGATCGAAACTATATTTAATGACAGTTCTCCATCAAAAGGCGATAAGTGAACCTTTACAGAAAATTAGGGTATAAATGTCTAAAATTGAATTCTTTCCGTATTTTAAGCCTTTATCTATTATTGAATAAATTTAAAAACATTTAAAAAACATATATAATCATATATTAGTTATTTCTATCCATTCCCTCCAATACAACGGCTACGTGTTAACTACAATTTAAAATAATATTATTATATTACTATTGTGCAATGTAAGTTTTCAATGAAACTCATCGTTGCGTATCGAGTACGCTATCAAACATAGAAACCCCTTTAAAGTAAAATTAATATTTAATTTGAAAATATTAATAAATATGAAAATTTATTATTCTTTATTTACCTGGGATGTTACATCCTTCCCCCCTTTTGGGAATTGTGTCCTCGCAATTTTATTCACTTATCAAAATAAGTGTGGGTATTTATCTCTCATAGCATTTTCCGATTCCCACATTGCCTCTTCAACCATATGGTTTTTCCACAAAACCTTTACCTGGTGAATTACCTTATTTCGCAACACTTTATCTCTTCGGTCAAGAATCTGGACTGGTTCTTCTTCATAAGAGAGATTATCTTCCAACTGAACTACCTCTTGGCTCAAAACATGAGATGGATCTGGCATATACTATCTCAACATCGAAACATGAAAAACATTGTGTACCTGAGATAAACTCATAGGTAAAGCCTTTCGGTAAGCAACTGATCCAACTCTCTCCAGAATTTCATATGGTTCAATGAACCTTGGACTCATCTTTCCTTTCTTACCAAATCGCATCACACTTTTCCATGGTGAGACTTTGAAAAAAACATGATCACCTACCTCAAAAGAGAGATCCTTCCTCCAGTTGTACGCATAACTCTTCTGCCTGCTCTGAGCTGTTCTCATGTGTTTTTGAATCAACTGAACTTTTTTTTCCATCTCTTCTACCAATTTTGGTCCCATCAGCTTCCATTCACCCACTTCATCCCAAAAAGCTGGAGTTCGACACCGCTTCCCATATAATGCCTCAAATGGTGCCATCTGTATACTGTAATGAAAACTGTTATTATAAGAAAACTCAACCAAAGAAAGATGTTGGTCCCAACTTCCCTGATAATCCATTGAACATGCTCTTAGCATATTCTCTAAAGTCTATACTATTCATTCTGATTTCCCATCTGATTGCGGATGAAAAGTTATTCTAAAATTTAATTTAGTACCCAACGACTTCTGAAGGCCATTCCAATAGTTAGAAGTAAACCTGGGATCACGATCAGATACAATTGCGAGGGGAACTCCATGCAACCTAACTATATCTTTAAGATACAATCGATAAAGTTGATATAGAGAAAAAGTATCTTGAATAGAATGTAAATGAGCAGATTTAGTCAAGCGATCAACAATAACCCAGATTGCATTATTAACTCGAGATGTCTTCGGTAATCCCACAACAAAGTCCATGGTTATATTTTCCCATTTCCACTATGGCACTGGTAAAGGCTGAAGAATCCCTTTCGGTAATTGCCTCTCTGCTTTAACCTGCTGACAAGTCAAACACTTCACAGTAAAATCAGCAATATCTCTTTTCATTCCATCCCACTAGTAATACTCCCGCAGATCTCTGTACATCTTAGTACTGCCAGGATGAACTGAAAACGGGGAACTATGAGCCTCACATAACAACTCATTCTTCAATTGTGAATCACCAGGGACACATAATCTTTTCACAAACCTTCAAACACAATCATTATCAATGTTAAATTCTGGAAAATTACCCTTCTAAACCTGCTCTACCTTTTTCTGCAACTCACTTTCATCCCTCTGTGCTTGCTTAATTCTGTCTGATAGGGATGATCTCACAGATACCTGAAAAAAAACAAATGAACTTCCTGCACCAACAACTTCTATGCCAATGTTCATCAAATCAAAAACCAAAGGATCTCGTTCCAAACGTAGCATGGTTAATGAAGCATTACTTTTTCGACTCAAAGCATCGGCCACTTTATTTTCTTTTCTCGGATGGTAATGAATTGTACAATCATAATCCTTGACTAATTCCAGCCATCTCCTCTATCTCATGTCCAATTCTTTCTGAGTGAATATATACTTTAAACTTTTTTGATCAGTATATATTTCACACTTTACTCCATACAAATGAAGCCTCCAAATTTTTAGAGGAAAAACAACAGCAGCTGATTCCAAGTCATGTGTAGGGTAATTTACCTCATGAGTTTTCTACTGACGTGAAGCATATGCAATTACCTTATCATTCTTCATAAGGACACAACCAAGTCCCTTCAACGAAGCATCACTGTAGATAACAAAATCACCATTCCTGGAAGGAAGTGCCAAAACTGAAGCATTCACCAATCTTCTTTTCAACTCCTGAAAACAATCATCCCATTCTTTTGTCCAGATAAACTTAACACCCTTTCGATTTAGCTTAGTCATTGGACTAGATAATCAAGAAAAAAATTTCAACAATCCTTCGGTAGTAACCTTCCAAACCAAGAAAACTACGGATATCGGTTACATTTGTGGGTCTTGGCCATTCTTCAAAAACTTTTGTTTTAGCAGGATCAACAGTTATGCCATTTTTTGAAACAATGTGACCCAGGAAAAAAAAAATTTGTAACCAAAACTCACACTTTCTGTATTTTCCATATATTTTATTTTCTTTTAAGGTTTTCAAGATAACCCTTAAATGACTTTCATGCTCCTATTTAGTTTTAGAAAACACCAAAATATCATCAATGAAAACAACCACAAACTTATCCAAGAACTCATGGAAAATTCTATTCATAAGGTCCATGAATACAGCAGGTGCATTGGTTAACCCAAAAGGCATAACTACAAATTCATAATGGCCATATCTAGTATAAAATGCAGTCTTCAGAACGTCTGCTTCTTTTACTTTCAACTGATGGTACCCCAACCTCAAGTCAATCTTCAAAAAATATTGTTCTCCCTGGAGCTGATCAAACAAATCATCGATATGAGGCAAAGGATACTTGTTCTTAACAGTGATATTATTCAAGGCTCTATAATCAATGCAAAGTCTAATTGAGCCATATTTCTTTTTAACAAACAAGACAGGATCACCCCATGGTGATTTGCTAGGTCGAATGAAACCTTTATCTAATAACTCTTGCAATTTGTTCTTTAACTCTAAAAATTCACCTTGATCCATTCGATAAGCGGGTTTTGAAATTGGCTTAGAATCAGGAACTAAGTCAACTTCCCGATCATGAATAATACCAGCAAACTCATCAGGAAAAACATCAAGATACTCATTTACCACTAGCACATCATTAATCTGAACAGTTCCTTTATTTTCAAAAATATGTTCAAGGTAACATTCATTTCCATCTTTTACTAGTTTCTCAGCTTCCTGATATGTTATCAAAATCAACGGTTCATTCTTGTACACAAACTGAAAATCTTTCTGAAAAGAAACCATTTTAGCTCTACAGTCAATCTTAGCATGATAAACAGAAATCCAATCCATGCCCAAAATAACATCAAACTCTACTAGAGGAAAAACAATAAGGTTTTCTGGTAGATTCGTTCTGCACACAAGGATAGGAAGTTTATTATAATTCCTTTTTTGTCTCAATGTTCCCTCCGGGTGTTTTAATCATAAGTTCAAGATTCATATCTTGAGATGGAATTTTCAATTTACTAGAAAACTTATCAGAAATGAAAAATGTGTAGACCCTGAATCAAAAAAAACATTGGCATAATCTGAACAAACAAACATTGTACATGATACTACTTTATTCGATGGCCCAACATCTACTGAAGTAGTTGCAAATGATTTCAGCACCCCTTTCTTCTTGTAGTCTGGCATCTTTCCCTCAGTTGAGTTCTACATTAGACACTCATTTTCATAATGAACCATTTCATTACACTTAAAACATCTTGCCACTGACTTTTCATTGCCTGCTTGATCATCTTCCTTACAGTTACGAGCAATATGACCTGACATACCACACCAAAAGCACGTTCCAGACATAGATAAACATTCTCCAGGATTCATTTTACCACACTTCTCACAGGATGGATATTTGGTTTTCTCACCTCCTTGCTTATTTGATGAATTCTTCCCCTGTGCCAACCAAACAGACCTCTTATTCTGTCGTTTGTCAAAGAACAACTGATCGTCGGAAAATTCCATTTCCACCTTCTCCGCACATCGAACAAGTTTTTCATAACTTTTGAACTCACGAGAAGCTAAATCCCTTCGATACTCTGGCTTTAACCCTGATTAAAAGATGTTTATTTTAATATCAAGATCTCGTATGAAGTTTGGAGCATACCATGCCAATCGAGTGAACTTTGCTTAATAAGCAGCCACTGAGTCATCCTCCTACCTCAATTCTAGGAACTGTTTTTCCATCCTAAGACGAACCACCTTAGGAAAATATTTCTCAAGAAACATACATTTGAATTCGTCCCAGTGAAGATCATAAATCTCATCACTATCCCTGATATTTTTCACCATCGACCACCACTTCTCAGCTTCACCATCAAAATGGTAAACAACAAGACTAACCTTTTTATTTTCTGAACACCCCATGACATGAAAAATCTTCTCCAGTGCATTAATCCACCCTTTAGCTTGCACGGGGTCAGATGATCCTCTGAATGATGGGGGATGTTGCCTCATGAAATGTTCCACCACTGACATGTTCCTCTACGGTTGATCTAGCTGATCTGGTGCATGGATACTACCACCATTTATATCCTGAGTCAACTGTGCCATCACTGCAACAAACTATTCAGTTCTGATCCCGACCATCCCAGGTTGCTGATTTGGAAGGTTGTCTTCCTCCTGATGTCGCCCCAACATAGCTTCTTTGTTTCCTCTACGGAAAACCATTCTGAACACAGAAATATCTTAGGCGAAGCAACATAGTAATCTTTAAACGCTATATCATTTTAGTCATACCATAAATTAACTTATAATTTAACAATTTTATAACTCCTAAAGTTGTCTAAACCGACCTCTGATACCATCTATAAGGCCCCACCCTTAAACCTTACTTAATATTGAATTAAATGAATAATTCACATTGAGGATCTTTTCAGGTTTAGAGTCTTAGAGAATTAGAACATAACTATTACATCTCAAAAGATTACAAAGTATACACTTCTAATAAGTTTCAATAGAATAAAAAAACACTTAAAAAGAAACATGTCTAGTTCCAAGTTTTATATAGCATGACTTTCCCTTGATCCCATACTTGACCCGATTCCACATTAATTCCTGTGAAATGAATTTCAAAAAAAAACTTGAGGTGAGCATAAAAATCATAGTAAGGGATACACAAAGAATTAAAACTGTTAGTTTATCAAAACAACAAGTAAACCATGTATACTTTATCAAAGTAATACTTTTCACCTTTATGAAGTAATAAAAACTCTTCACTGAATAAAAGATCATTACTTAACCTTTTGTAACCAAAATATTACCATAAAACCCATATAAAGATCACATAACATATAAAGGTAACTTTGGACATAAACATACTCAAATGGAATAACCATACAGTCGACTTCCACACATATCACTTAATAGAATAGCCATACGCCCGACTTCCATACCAAATGCATTGGAGGTTATAACGTAACCACCCATCATGGTATTCACGGCACCACCCGTCATATGGTTTATCACGTAACCACCTGTCAAATTTCCAAGTACCATTATAAAATCATAAGACATAAAACAAATATAATGGAAAGAAAACATTTCCACACTTTGATCACAATATATCACATAAATATATTGACATAACAAATCCATTATAAAAACAATATTCAATTCCAAAATACATAAAAGAGTATATGGTATTTATTTCACTTTAAAAACATTACGGCTTTTTGAGGAAGCAAAATACCAAATAATACTCTCGGCTGCAGAAAAGGTCGTTGTCACCGCATACGTTAAAAGAAACATTCCATTTCGTCGTTTTGTAAAACGCTTCATAGAAAAATATTCCTTTTGTATAAAATTAAACTTAAAAGGGGTTTATACACCGTATAAAAGAAAGTTGTGTATAAAACTAAATTTGCCTCAATGAAAGGAGATTGAGACGAAGTCCCTTACCTCGGGTCTGACTTTACTCAATCGTTCTTTAACGTCCTGAATAATAAACTTGAGTTAATTTTGACTTGCTTAAGAACCTTTTTAAAGTTCATTATTACCTTTATATCACTTATTAACAAGTTCTAAACATTATTTAATCATTTAAGTTAATAATGTTTGTTTTGTCGATATTTGGTTTTTAAGTCGAAAGTGGACTTCTTCCAATTACATGTTGTTCATGTGGTAAAAGGATCATTATATCCAGAATGATATTCATGATTTCGATATCCTATATATCATATATATCCATCATATACATGTATTTATAATATTACATAATCATTTTGAGGTATGAAATGAAATGCACCGTTCATGGAAACGGTAAGCCGTACGTACGCATGAACGCTACTTTCATTTCTATGTAATATTAATGGAATTAAAACTAAATGATAGGTATGTATATTTTAATTCCAGAATTATATTCATAATTTATATGTAACATAAATCATATATAATAACTTTAAATCCATCCTTTATACTTCCCACATATGGCATTAACAAATCAAATCACTTTGAGGGGCCGATAGTTTGCACTTCCAAAAATGAAGATATCCTGTATACCCATAATGGAAGCCATAAAGGTGTTCCATAAATGAAAAATACAGAAGATTAAGGAATAAATAAACATTTATATATCATATATAAATATAGTGACATCTTAATGGCCACCTTTAAGGTGTTGGAATAATATTGAACAATCATCGTTTCGTGAGGCAGAAATTCTCCATCCATAAAAACAGAATGTTCTTTAACCATTAGATGTAGGTGTGTGTAAGTGTAGCTCTAATTCTTCTTATAAAAACAAACTAGTATATTTAAGATACTGTATTTGTTACAAAATAAATTAATAAAAACAGTATTGGGGGTTGGAGAAGGAAAATAAAACAAAAGAACACAAGAGAAAACACTACCTTTAAATCGGGTAACTCTTTTTGATTTGAGCTCAAAGGCTTCCTTGGGAAGACTTATGCCCAATGTGAGGCTTCAAGGAGTATTAGAGGGATGTGTAGAGACAAAATGGGAATGTTTTGTCTGATCCAAAGGCTTTGGAAGTGTGTGTAAGGTGGTAGAGGTGGGGGCCTTTTATAAGAGGAGAGGAGGGGCACACTTGGAAAGTAAAGAAATGTTACTTTATTTTAAAATGAGTTTCAGATTTAAAAGGTCCCACATTGATATAATTCGAGGATAAGGTGATAAGGGTTCGAAATATACCCATACAATAGGTTTTTGACAAGTTTAGGTCTTAGATTTTACATTATCTTTTCATTTTATTTAAATCGTTAAATAATGAGGTAATCGCTGCATCATTATGGTGTCATAAATAATTTAATTTATTTAATGTCTAAAAATTATAAAAAAAACTATCATGATGTAGGAAATATTTTTATCTTTCTAATGAATACTTATAGTCAAAATTATTACTTGAATAACCCCATTTAATAATTTTTTTAGTAAAACATCTCATGTTTGTGACATTTTAATTTTAACTTTAAATAAAAGTCATTAATGTAATCATCTTACCCAAGTGGCTCCATGGGGTCCCCAAAATCGACCCATGGGTTGTCTTGGTCGTCCATGACACATCCAATAAGGTTAGGACATGTTTCTAGGTCATTTAATATTATTAAAACATTATTTTTACCATAAACCACATTAATTACCTCTAATCGTGATTAATAAACATAAAAGTTACTATTCAGCAAAAAATTATTTTAATCCCATTAAACCACATTTTACTTCCTCGTGACAACCATATATGTCAGATTTTTGAAATTCAAAACACAAAGGTGGTAAATTTTCATTTAAACGAAAAATCAGTTTTTTAAGTACCACTTAGTGGTTTGACTATTCATCAAAAATTGAAGTTTCTCAGAAAAATACCAAAAATTAACCCTAAGCTATATTTGATATTCAGAATTAAAAAATGATGTCTATTTTACAAAATTAAAAACTTATAAGTTACATTAATTAATTTAATAATTGATTGCCGTTGTTAGAGCAAATAGCGTGATTTTATGAAACAATAAGTATCAAAAGATTGACACTAGTTTAAGTCCGATTTCAAAGTAAAATTAATTCCAATGACCACTATTGGATTAAATGTTAAAAATATATTCTAATTTCACTTTAAAACCAATTCAAACGATAATCTAATCATATAAATAAATTATATTAAAAAGAGGTTTTGAATTAAAATACAACATTTTTCACTATTCATTGAAAATGAACTTTATTGGAAAACTACCAAAAATTTACACAAAGTAAATTTTGATGTCCCGATTCTAAAAAAAAGTTATATTTGGTCCAATAGAATGTATAAAAGTGATCAAAACTATATTTAATGATTGTTCGCCATCAATAGGCGATAAGTGATCCTTTAGTGAAAATTAGGGTATAAATGCCTAAAATTGAATTCTTTCCGTATTTTAAGCCTTTATATTTTATTGGATAAATATAAAAACATTTAAAAAACATATATAATAATATTTTAGTTATTTCTATCCATTCCCGCCAATACAACGACAACGTGTTAACTACCATTTAAAATAATATTATTATATTACTAGTGTTCCACGTATGTTTTCAAAGAAACTCATCGTTGCGTATCGAGTACGCTATCGAACATAGCAACACCTTTAAAGTAAAATTAATATTTATTCCACAAATATTAATAAATATGAATTTTTTTATTCTTTATTTACCTGGGATGTTACATTAAGAACCTGATCAATTAGAAAATGATTCCTAATATCAATATTCTTAGTTCCTGAATGACTTATAGTATTTTTTTATGTATTTATAGAACATGTATTATCACATGAAATAGGATTAATACTAAATTTTATTCTAAAATCCATTAGTGTGTTTTTCATCCACAATACTTATTTGTTGAAACTTCCTATAGATTCATATTCTGCATCAGTTATTGATAGGTAAAATTAGTGATTTTTTTACTTGACCATGATACTAATGATTTTCCATAAAAGTGATGGGTTCCTACTGTAATTTTTTATCTAATTAAAAAACATCAAAATCAGTATCTACTTATGATATTAAAATAAAATCAGATGATTTTTGATAAAGAAGAAATTGAAAAAAGGTTCCTTTAAAAAAATTAAAATCTATTTGACAATAATAAGATAGGATTAATTATGATTTGATTCAAATCTAGCACATAAACCTATAGAAAACTTAATATCATCTTTTCTAGCAATAACATATAATAAACCACCAATCATACCACTCTAAATTTTTTTTCCAGCTTCATCTAAATCAAGATTTATATTAGTACACATGGGAGTTTAATATTCTTTTTTTCTCATTACAAATCATTTTAAGAAAATAAATAACATATTTACATTGGTTTAAAAAAATTCCAAAATGTTTTTGATAAACTTTATGTCCTAAAATGAAATTTAATCCACCCCTCATACACGTTTCAAATATATATTTTTTATTTTCTGAAAAATCATTACAATGTTTTTCAATAGATGAACTAAAAATAATATCATTAACATATATTTGAACTACTAATTTTTTAGAAATAATGGTTTTCATAAAAATAGTTGGATATTCCAATACAAAAGTAAACCCATTATTCAAAATAATTGAACTTAATAATTCATACCAATCTCTAGGTGCTTGTTTAAGGCCATAAAGAGCTTAAATATGTTTAAAAATAGAATCTGGTTTTTGAGAATTTCCAAAACTATGAGGATGTTCAACATAAAGTTCCTCTATTAAATACCCATTCAAAATTAAGGATCAAACATCCATATGATATAATTTAATATATAAATATATATATGAGATCCATAAATTAAAAGGATTATATTTGCTTCAAAATTAGATATAGGGGACAAGTATTCATCATATTCAATACCTTCTTCTTGATTATATACATTAGCCACTAGTATGGCTTTGTTTCTAAGTATAATCCCATGATCATTTTGTTTATTTATAAAGTCCCTATAATTTCATATATGTGGATAATTTTAAGGTCTTTTAAGTAAATGTTGATCTTCGTTCCATTTGAATAGGTTTATCTCTTCTTATATTGCTAATATCCAAATCTCATTTTCAAAATTTTGTTAAAATTATATAGGTTTTAGTTGAGATAGAAAGAAATAGTATTCTACTAGGTTTCCTATATTTCTTCTTGTTATTAATCATATGTCTTGGTATCATATAGCTATTTCGAAAGGATGATTATTTATGGTTATAGACTCTCTAAGTAAAATAATTTTATTATCATCAGTGTCATGTTCTTCAAAACTGGTCTAAATTTTAATTATATACTTTTTAAACAAATCATTTGGTTTTCAAGTCTCATGTTTTCAAAAGAGTCAGTAATTTCATCATTTTTATTTTTATCTATAAAAAATGGTTAGTTTCATCAAACATCACATGAATTGATTCTTAAACAATACATGATTTTTTATCTAACAATCAATATGATTTAGAGGGAGCATAATATCCTAAAAATATTATATCATTACTTTTTGGATCGACCTTTCAAGGATTATACATGGTGATCTATATATACACCTTTCATTACAAATCATTAACTAACATTACATTTGGCATTATTTTATTCCAATGTTCACATGGTATCTTCTTAAAAATATGATGAATTAAAACACTATACATGATATTGCAGGCTATGCTTACTGATTATTCCCATAAGTGGGTAGGATGATTGAATTCATTTAGTATAGCACTATACAATTCTTTTATAGTTCTATTTATTCTTTCCAAAATTCCATTTTTTTGTGTTGTTATTGGGGTAGAAATGGTATGTTTAATACACTAATTTGAACAAAAGTAATTGAATTACTGATACTCAAATTCTAAACCAAGATCAATTCATAGTGAAATTATCATAGAATATTTTTTAATTAGGAAATATTTTACAAAATTATTTAAAAAATGTTAAAGATTAAATTTTGAGTTTTAAAATATAGACCCATGTAATTCTATAATAAACCTCAAATAAAACATTCACATATTATTTTCCCTCCCAACTTCATACTCTTGATGGTACAAAAAGAACGGTGTGGATAAGTTATAGAGGTTTTGATGTAGCAATTTTTTTAACTGATTTGAAAGATGATTGGTGTTTCTTTCCAATATTACTTGCATCATAGAATTTATTACTATATAATTTCATACTGGGTAAATTAGAAATTAATTGTTTCATAGATAATTTTTGTAATTAATAAAAATTACAATGACCAAGTCTCATATCCTAGATCCACGACTTATTTATTATAGCAGTTAACTGTTTCAATTTTTTTACACAAGGATATTAAATCAAAATTATTATCATTATTAGTTATATGTTCTCTTAATTAATCTATTTATCATAAAAAACATATTAAGAATTCAAAAATAAATCAACATAATATCCATCATCACAGAGTTTCATGATACTTATCAGGTTGTGCTTCATACCTTATCCATATAATACATTGTTGATTGAGGTCATTTTTTGGATCTCTCATAGTTCCATGTCCAATTATTATTCCTTTTTCATTATCCCCAAAGGTGAGTAGACCACCATCGATTTGAGTCAATGTATTGAGGTTTGATGAGTTTCCACTCATTTTTCCAGAGTATCCACTATCTATATACCATATATATTTTCTTTTTTTGAGACTTATTTCCTATAAATTAAATTTAGAAAAAATTTGGTTTTAGTACTCATATCCTCTTTGGTCCAATAGTGTTATATAGAAGAGATCTAGGAATCTATATCATCTATGTTTTTACAAAACTCTAAGCATTTTCTTCTGAAAATAATGTTGAAATAAAAGAACTATTAATTCAACTTATTTGAGAATTTCTAAAAGAATAATTTTATTTAAATGACCATATGTTCCAAAAAAATAGAAAATAATTTTTTTAGAGTTGGGAAAAAATTCTTGTATATTTTAGATTTTCACTATTACATTCAATAAAGAATCATTATTTTTTAAAAAAAATAGACAAATTTCATTAAAAATAATTTATCCTTTTGTAAGGAATAGAGCTACACTTTTATATATTTCTACTTTATCATGTAATGATTTAATTTTAGTTTCATGATTAGTATAGTTTGTGGTAGATGAGTTAAATTATTAAATTAACTAATGAAGTTGTTTATGTAAGGTATCCATTTCTCCTAATATAAAATACTATATATTCATTATATATTTTTTCATTTTTAATAATGAGGAATATTTTTCTTCTAGCATTGTTCATAAGGAAGTCAATTTATCATTTGAATAACATGAATAAAAATCATAATTGAAATTAGATGAATAATAGTTTTGTGCCTTATCTTCTTCGTCCATGTAGAACATATATTCTTTTAGAATTGATGAATCCTTTTATGAATAATATTTTGATGAGTGGCTAGATTCCTTAGAAACACTCCATGTGACCCTCATTTAACTTTTCCCTTTTTGCTCAAATTTAGAAATTTACTCATATTTAATTTTATTCATTATCTTTTCACTATATAGCTGAGGAAAATCACGTCTTATATGATATAATTTAGAGAACTCATAACATTTGAATTCTCTTCAGTATTTTTCATACGTTTAGTCGGGTTTTTTGAATCCTATTTTATTCTTATAAAACATTATAAATTTTAAGGTTAATTGATCCAGTTATATTACAGAACTAGATGTATCTAAATTCATTTCTTCTCAAACTTCATTCCATATTCTTCTAATTTTCATCTGAGATGTTACCTTTAGAGAGGTGTTTTTATATTACACTAAGACATTATGATATTCAACTTCGTCTAGATTTTCCACTCCATGTATCATCAGTGTCCCAATTATTTATTTCATTGTTAGATTTTGACATGTCATGATTTTTGAATTGTAGCTGATATAATATTACATTCAGTATATATTACTCTCTATAATTTCAAATATTGATCTGATTTTTTGTTAGGTTAACCTAATGATGTAATAATATTGATAATATGAGAAACCATTTCATTCATATGAGTGGTTATTTATCTATAAAACAATCTAAAAGTTCCAAATTTTTTATTTTTTATGGAAAAACTAACTTTTTTATACATTATCTATTCCTTCATAGGAAACTCCAATGGTTTTCCACATTTCATAAGCATTAGGAAGTTGTGTGAAATAGTGGAATTCATATGTTCCAATACCAATAGTAAAAGTATTCATATCTTTAGAATCCATGTAATTCTCAACCACTAAAGCAGAAGTCCATATTTCAATATTTTAAAGAATTATATAGGGAGGAATAATCTTTGAGAAGAATTAAATCCCACATTCTTAAAAATGTTAATCATCTATGCCTTCTAGTATCCATAATTTTTACCATTGAAATAAAGTGTATGAACCATTGACATTCACTCTCCATGATCAGTCATTTCCCTCTTGGTATAGACCTCACAATTTTATCATGTTATATCTTTTTCAAAAAAACTCTCATCTTATACCAATTAATAAGTCAGAATATAAAAATAAGTGAAAGTGGGTGGTGAATAGTGTCTTTTTAATTTATTTCACAATTCATCCTTTATATATCAATCTGTAGATTATGAAAAAAAGTAGTTCATAACCTATGTATGAATGTATGAGATGTAAATAAAATATAATTATAGAAAATGGTTGTTAATAGTGGTTTGGGGGAAAAATGTCGCCTATTACACTCCACCAATTACACTCTCAGTGAGTTTGGTGAATTTCATTAGCCAGGTCCTCATATCATAAGCACAATCCACAACAGAGAGTAGGCAGTTGATGTATTTCCCTTACCCCAGATTCTTGAATCCGGTGCATTATTTTAATACATTGGAATGATTACATGGAATCAATTATCGAAGGACCGATCGGTTTTGTAGTCTTGGAAAATATATTACAAACATGAATGCTACATTAAACATTAAAACATAAACCACAAAATAAATAATCCATTGAAAACTCCATTATTCCCCTAGCATAACCCTGCATATCAAACATAATATACATATTGGAATCCTTGGAAAACAATATATAAGAAATTGGTGAGCTCAGATGCTCAGTAAGGGTAAATAATATAGTGGATTCTATTATATTTTATGGAAAGATGAGTAATATAAACAAAATCCTTTTCAACATAAACATGAAAATAATATGGAGAAAATAAATCATACATTACCACATAAACATGAACATGTATATTATAAGAGTTGAATAACCACAAGTAATAATTAATTTCACAATGGGGGAATGCCTAACGCCGGACATCATTACCACATAGTCAAGGCCTCATGCCAAGAATACAAATAAATGTTTTTCAAGGAATTTTTCCAAAAAAAACTAGTTTTTTCATGAGACCTAACGATACCTTGACAGGTTATAGTGTACCCCACCTGTCACTTATTATGTCCACTGCATTCCTCACATGAATATGTTGAAACATAACATAACCATTCATATTAAAACTAAAATAATAAATTTCATTACATCAACCATAAACCATGATGGGTATTAAAATAGCACTTCTAGATTCAAACATATCATAACTCATTCAATACAATTTGGAAGATTTTATTCTAATAAATCAACCTTAATAAAGAATAATATCCATTAATGAATGTTGACATAGTTGATGATTATTAGTAAAACTTTTTGAGGGAAATATTTATTTTTGTGAAATCATTTAAAAGTCAAAAATTTAATGAGGAAGTCATTTAAAAGATATCTTTGAATAAAAATTTCCAATAACCCTTTGATAATTTTGAGAGGAATTAACATTTTATAGCAATCTTGTTTATATAAATAAATTCATATAACCATTTTGAATACATGTACATTAATGAGAATGATTTAAAAGAATAAAATTTTAAAACATTTAAAATTATGTTTTTGTAAAAGTGTTCCTTAAAAGAATAATTTTAAAAAATTATTTGATGAAACATGGAAGTGGATATTAAATATGTCCCAGAAAATAATTATAAATAAACAATTTCGAATAATAATGAGATTGAGGAATTAACCCTTACCATGCACTTTCCATTGCTTGAGGGTACATTTAACCTCCTGTATAATGACCATAGTATGTTATTAAATTATACCAGAACCACATTAAAATTTATTAGATCATACAAGATTCATTTATGACTTTACACTACCCATTTAGTTATGATTTCCATGTTAAATGAACATTTCGGGTAATAATAGCTTTATTTATCGTACTTGTTTTAACTTGTTATTGTTGATAATTTCATTTTGATAATGATTTAAATACTTACAGAATATAAAACATTATTTATATATAATATATATTTAGAATATAAATATGTATAATTTATAGATATATGAAATGGAAAACACTATTTATGGAGATGGTAGGTCCTATGTGCACATAAACACTCTTTCAATTTTCATATCATATTGAACAGAAGTAAATGAATAAGATATGTGTAATTAAATAAATAAATATATATATACAATAGAATTATTATGTACTATATTACATACTTATTAATAATATATATATATATTTATAAATATCATTGAATGGTGAACCAGGAAATGAATCTCATCACATCAAGGAGACGATAAGTCGTACGTACACACGAGCGACAATATCATTTCCTTAATAAATAAAAGGTGTGGAATTGGATGTTATGTTAGTTGTGCATAGAAATTATAATTTTATTTTAATGATTTTGATACATATTACTCATCATTATAATAATCTATGTAACATAGTTACATTTAACAAATTACACCACGACATGGAGATGACAAGCTCTAAAAATGCATGCATGGTGACAATATGATTCATAGGACTGATAGAATAATGATTATGGTTGTATGATATTTATAATAACATCAACGTATGCATAAGGTACATGATTTATTAATTTTCTTGGGAAATAACAAAGAAAGAGAATGTGGAAGAAGAGAACAACTTTGAAAGATTTGATAAAATAATTACCTCTTATTTGGGTGTTTCCTTTTGATTTTAACAGAAGGGCTCTATAGGTTGGCTTTTTGCTAAAGATGAAGCCTCTAGGTTGAAGTGAGAGATGTTGGTAAGAGATTTAGTTAGTGTTTGGCTGAGTGAAATGGATTTGGAGGTGTGATTTAGAGAGATGAGGAAGTACCCTTTTATAAGAGAGGGGTGGGTCACTTTAGGAAAATCGTTATATTTTGAAGATAAGTTGGGGATGGGTCGAAATAGTATCAACTAGTAGATTGTAGACAGGTTTATGTCACAATATTAACCCTATCGTTTAGATTTAACTCTTTGTTAAATAGTTTAACTTTTACCATGTCTTCTTGTATTATTATAATAAATGGTTAATAAATATACTGTAAAAATCCAAGAGTACCTCAAGTGGTTTATTATTGATATATGTAACCTTATATAAGTAGTTGTCTAATCCGTATATTTTTCAAAAAATTATATGAATGAATAATATTGTATTTGTTTTAAAAACACATTTATGTCAATTTTGACACTATTTGGTATTTTGTTTTGTTAGTCATTACAACTTTATCACTTCAAAAAAAATTATTTAATCAACCATATCATGAAATATTAACATATAAAATTCATTTATGGAATCAAAAACCACAATTTACATTTATTTTTATATTTATAATATCAATTATTTTAATCATTCATCGATAAAGTAATTATTGCATCATCATTGTATCCTAAATTAATTTTATTAATTTAATATATAAAAATTATAAATAAAATTCCATTATGACGAAAATATTTTTAGATTTCCAATGAATACTTATAGTCTAATTTATCTTATGGATTACACTGTATTAAAAATGGTTTTGTCATTAAACATTGAATTTAACACCTTTAACTCTTCTTTAAATAAAATAATAATAAATGTCCTAATCAAATCCATTGGACCAAAATGATCATATTTTATTCCTATATTTGGTTATAGTATAAATACACTTATCAAATAGAATTAGGACATGTGTTATGGTAATTATAATATCATTTTACCTTTAATTACCCCATTTATTTTTTTCTGTGGTATATAAAAGTCAATCGTTACTATTCACCTATAAATTTTTTCATCCAATTGAACCAGATTTGACGAACTGATGTCAATTGTGTCTCTCGTAATTTTGAAATTCAATTCAGAGAAGTGGTAAAATTATGTTTTATGCAAATTTGCTAATTTGCCTAGAAGGTGGGGAAATGACGTTAAAAAGTTCAATAAAATTTGATACATTTAATTTTATTATAAAATTACTCCATTGAATTACATTTAAAATATATAGGTATTATATATCGATTTTTACTTAACAAAATTTTAAATAAAATAAATAATTATTTAAATAAACATTATATTTTTAACAATAACCTAGTGTTTTCATTATTCCTCAAAAATTGAATGTTTTTAGAAAAAAAATTCACCTTTAGTTAATTTGGATATTCCGAATATAAAAATTAATTCTAATTAAAAAAATTAAAAACATAGAAGTTGAATTAATTAATTTAATTTAATTCTCATTGTCAAAACCATAATTTTGGTTTTTGAAAAGTAAAATGTATCAAAAGATTGACATGTGTTTATATCAAATTTAATAGTGAAATTACTTATAATGACCTATGTTGAATTAAATGATAGAAATATAATCTTATCATACTTAAAACCCATTCATTCTATCTATTTAACAAAATAAATGTTTCCTATTAAAAAAGATGTTTAAAAATAAAATTTAGTATTTTTCATTATTCATCAGAATATGAAAGTAATCAGAAATGGTCCAAAAATGTATACAAACTAAATTTTTATGTCCTGATTCTGAAGAATAATTTCATTTCATTATATTGAATATATAAAAGTGTAAAATTTTGGTTTTAAAATTGATTGTCCCTTAAAAGGCAGAAAAATTTCATTTTTTAAAAATACTTCTTTTATCTGAAAAAATGAATTTGTTCATTTTTTATGTCTATGAAACACATAATATGGATTATAATTTTATATGGAATATATAAATTTAAAAATTCAGTTAATATTATTCATAACCACTTTTTGAACTGCTAGTTTGGTAAGTCGTGGTGCACCCGAACTCAGTGTTGCATGTAGCGCAAGTTATTGGATTAATTTGATGCGATAACATACTGTGAAATCATGGGGTCTTACATTCTCCCCTACCTTATTATATTGGGTCCTAACACTATAGAATTATTCTTCAAAAATAAAAGGTTAAAAATACAAAAAATACCTTTGGGAAAAACCCACATCATAAATTGGGTTAAAAAAAATTAACCATAATAAGAGTGAAATGGAAATGAAAAAGTCACCACCAAATTATGATCACAAAAAAGAGAAAATTGGTGGAAACTAGAGACACACAATTAGAGAAAATCATAAATATTTATAGGGTGTGATTGATTTAATCAATCACAAACAAGTGTAAAATTGAGGGCCTCAAAACCATTTATCAATGATGATTTAAAATATCATCGGTTGAACAAAACATAATGTATTAGGATAGTTAAATTTTGGTTTTGAGATACCTTCACTAAAGTTGAATAATTAATTTATTCATCGAATAAGAGGAAAAAATATACATTACAAGTAGAGTATCATCCTTTAACTAATTCCTACCACAAAATCATCTTTTATTTCAAAAGATATTAGATTTCAAAAATATTCTATTTACCCTAATCGTATAGGGTTCTAAAAATAATGAATTTATAATTCAATTTTCAGACTATTTAAAAAAACATCATTATACAAACTAGGACATCATGAATTCCAATGGTAGGTTATGCACCCCTATCACCCTTTGGTTGTAGTTTCTCGTCTCGTGGCCTTTCCAGATGCGATGGTTTGTCGCCCGACCTATGGTTTCCCTTTTTATAACAATCCAAAAATAATATTAAGAAATTATTTAACCTTAACAATCGAATCCAACGTCCAAAATAATCCATTACAACTTTTACACTTATCCAAAATACTTATTTCAGAGCTCACAATCCAAAATTTATAAGGAAGGTAAACACAATGAAGATCTTTTTTGCACATAATAACATTTGAATACCTTCATAATATATTCTTTTAAAACACTGTAACACCCTGAATTACTATAAAACCTTATTGATTATATTCTATCTCCCTTATTACTTATAGAATACTGGAAAAACTTTTTATATCAAAAAATGTTGTAATCTCCCACTATAATGGAATAAACAAATCATTAATTAGTTTCAAATTAGTTAAGAATGTAGAATATAATTTACCCAAATCAGACATATTTTATTCCAAAATCACTACCTCAGTATGAGAAACTTATTAAAGATTATCATTCCTTCAACCATGTATTTTCCAAAATGTTTAACTTGCTATTGAGTCACATTTCATCGAACCAAATAATCTCAAATCCTCATTTAAATTGTACTACGGTACAATACTAATTTATTTCAATATTTCATATAACTATTACATCATTGATACAACACTCAAATGAAATAATTATTTAATTACAAACTAAGAACACTGTTCATTCATCTTCATCTGTGGTAGTATCATGACATGATTATTATCCAATAACATCATTTGGGTCATACACTAATGATTTTTACATTGATTCATACAATGTCCCAACTCCATGAAGATGAGCAATTATACATTTGAACCCCTTTTCATACCCTTGCAATGAAGTACTTAGTGTCCATTTTCTCCACTCTTATAAAAAACTCACATTCCCTTCAAGTATTTATCAAGGTGATTCTTTCCACAGATATCATATATGGGAAAATCCTTATTTCCCATAATCCATTTATCCATCACTCGTTCTACCATCATGTTCTTCTCTTTCTTCCCATAAATTCCATAGGAATTATAGAATTCATTACTTATATTATTAACATATGATATTATTTGTTATTGTGATGAGAAGACGTGGGAGCTATTTACCTTCTAAATGATGGCTTAATACCATGAATGTTATAATACTTCTTACTATTTTGATTTTGAATATTGTTGGAGTTCTAATTTTTTCTTCTGGGAACCATTTCTAAACAATTACATACACTAGGTTAGTTTATGAATTGCAATACATAATTCCAAATTTGTAAAATACCTGACGTATATTTATTATATTATTAATATAATATATAATCATAAAAATAATGTTTCTTTAAAGAAGTGTTTACTTCTAAATCCCTTATAATGGCTTGTAATGGAAATTTGAGTTATCATAAGCATATCCCCCGGGAGTGTCGTAACCAAGAGTGCAGCAAGGCCCATTGTTGTGTACTATGATACCTCAGGTCAAGCTCGAAACTCCATGTCGGAGATTTTTATCATAAGTATATCTATTCCAGAGCGGCCTCTTCTTGCCTGTATCTAGAGTGGGGTGTATTTCATGGAAAATACAAAAAAAATTCTACATTAACAAAATTATATGAAATCATTTTATACTAATCCTCAAAGATTATCTTAGGGTAATGTTCTCTAATCAGATTTTTTCTAAATCTAGTTTCTAGGGATTGAACTAAACATCATCTAATACCAACTGTAATGCACAGAACCCAAAATCATGGAGTGGGTTCATTATTTTAATTCATTTTCATTATTACAAAGAATCATGTCCCGAAGGACATATCAGTTTAGTAGTGTTGGAAAATAGATTACATACATGAACGTTACATTACACATTCAAACATAAAACATGACATAAATTATCTATTAGTTATAACAGTATTCCACTAGTTTAACCATGGATATCAAACATAAAACACTTCATGGAATCCTGGGAAAACAAAACCAAAAAAATGGGTGTTCTTAGATTCTATGTATAGGTAAATAATTTAGCGGATGTTATTACCTTCTAGGGAAAGAATTTAAAAAAACAACATCCCATTAAACATAAACATGAACATAATATGGAGAAAATTAATAAAACATTACCATATAAACATGCCCATAGATATTCTACTACTCGAATAATCACATGTAAAAATTAATTTCATAATGAGTAATTCCTAATACCGGATATCATTACCACATATTCCAGGCCTAGTGCCAAGTCTAAAATTAAAATTTTTGTCAAGGACATGGGTCATGACATTAGTTTTTCCCATGAGACCTATATATGCATCGAGGGGCTATAGAGGACCTCGCCAATCACTTACAAAGTCCACTTCATTCCTAATATGAAAATGTGAAAACATAACATAAACATTTTTATTAAAACATGCATACGAAATGTCAATACTTCAACAATAAATCAGGAAGGTTATTATTATAGTACATCAAGAGTCAAACATATCATAACTCATTCGATACAATATTACTTAATAAATTATAATAAATCAACCTTAATCAAGAATAATATCTAGTAATGAATGTTAATATTGATGAAAAAGATCAATAAATCTAATTGAGAGAAATATATTTTTTTTTTGTGAAATCATTTTAAAGTAACAAATTTATAATGTAAATTAAAATATATTTTTGAATCAATGTGTCTCATAACAGTTTTAAACATTTGAATTGAATCATCATATTAAAACAATTATGTCTATATAAATAAATCCTTAAAACCATTTTGAATACATGGACATTGATGAGAATGATTTTAAAGAATAAATATTTAAAACATTAAAAAGATGTTTTAGTAAAATATTAAAATAAAAGAATCATTTTAAAATATATTTCATCATACATAGACATGGATAATAATTATTTCCCAGAAAATACTTACACATAAATAATCTCAGATAATAATGATATTGAGGAATGAACCCTTACCTAGCACTTCTCTTTGGTCAAGGTTACGTTTATCCTCCAGTATAATTACCATAGTATGTTATTTAATTATTCCAGAACCAAATATATATTTATTATAATATACATGACTCATTTATGACTTTATACTACCCATTTAATAATTATATCCATGTTCATTTAACATTTCGAGAAATAATCACTTTCTTTATCATATGCATTTTATGTTGTTATTGTGGATCGTATCATTTAGATCATGATTTAAATTCATACAAAATAGAAAACATGATTTATTTATAATATAAATATGTATTATAAAGAGATATATGAAATAGAAAACAATGTTTATGGAGACTGTATGTCATACATATGCATAAACGTTATTTCCGTTTTCATATCAAATTGAACGGAAGTATGTGAATATGAAATATGTAAGTGAATATATAAATAAATAAATATATATATATCCAGTAGAATTATTATTTCCTATGTTACATAAATATTAATAATATATATTTTTTATAATCATCGTTGAATGGTGAAACCAGAAATGAATCTCATCGCATCATGGAGACGGTAAGCCGTACATACACACGAGCGACGATATCATTTACATAATGATTTAAATGTGTGGAATTGGATGCTATATTAATTTTAAATAGAAATTATCATTTTATTTTAATTATTTATATACATACTAATCATCGTTATATCCATCCAAATAACATAGTGTTGAATGAAAAATTACACCACGACGAGGAGACGGTAAGCTGTACGTACGCACGCATGGTGACATTATCATTCAAACATTGGATAAAATAATTTATATGGTTTTACCATTTTTATAATAACATCGCAGTATGTAAAAGGTACTGGGGTTGTTATTTTGTTATAGAAATTAAAATTAAAGGGAATGTGTAAGTAGAAAATAACTTTTAAAGAGTTGATAAAATAATTAGGTCTTCTTTTCGTGTTTCATATTGATTTGAACAAAAGGGACGCATATGATGGATTTCTGATCAAAGGAAGCCCTCTAGGATGAATTGAAGGGTGTTGGGAAAATATTTGGTTAGGGGATGGATGAACCAAATAGCTTTTGAGAAGTGATTTTAAAATAAGGGTATGTACCCTTTTATAAGAGAGGTGAGGGACACATTAAGAAATGTTTGAAATATTATTTTATTATAAAATCATTTTCAGGTTATAATGGCTCCAAATTGATTTATTTCAAATATAAGATGATGATGGGTCGAAATACTATCATCCAGTAGGTTTTAGACAAGCTTAGGTCTCCATATTAATCCAATATTTTATATTTAACTCTTAGTAAAATAGTTTAACTTTTACCATATTCTCTTGTGTTATTATAATAAATGGTTAATAAAATTAATATATAAATCCATGAGAAACCCATGTTGTTAATAATTGATATATCTAACCTTATATAAGTCCTTTGTCTGACCCATATATTTTTAAAAATATTATATCAATTAATAATATAGTATTTGTTTTAAAAACTCATTTATTTCAATTTTGACAATATTTTGTATTTTTTTTTGTTAAATTCATAACAAATTTATCACATGAAAGAGAATTTATTTTACCTAAAATAACACATCATATCTAAAAAATATTAATAAAATACCGTTATGTAGGAAATATTTTTTTAATGATTATTTATAGTCTAAATAACTTTTTGTATAACACTATATTAAAAATTGTTTAGTTTTTAAACATTCAAATTATCACCATTCAATACTCATGAAATAAAATAATAATAAATGAACTAATCTAATCCAAGTGGAACAAAAAATTCATATTTTAATCTTATGGTTGTTTTTGGTAGAAATAAACATATCCAATGGAATTAGTACATGTGTTAGAGTAAATAAAATATCACTTTTACCTTTAATTACCCTATTTACATTTTGTCATTGTAAATAAAAGTCAAAAGTTACAATTCAAAAACAATTATTTTCTACTTATTGAACCATATATAACTTACTGATATGAGATTTTTCTCCCAGATTTTTGAAATTTGATTCACAGAAGCGGTAAAATTTTGTTTTAGGAAAAGTTTCAAATATGCCTAGAAGGTGGGTAAAAGACATTAAAAAGGTCAGTAAAATTTTATACCTCTAAATTTATTAAAAAATGACTCCAATGAATTAAATTTTACTTATATAGGTATTATATATCTATTTGACTTAAAATAAATTTAAATAAAATAAATAATTATTTAAAAAAAAGTCATATTTAAATAATAACAGAGTGTTTTTCACTAATCCTAAAAAACTGAATGTTTTTTGAAAAATACCAAATCACAAACCTAATCTAATTAAGATATTAAAAATTCAAAAATTAATTCTATTTTACCAAATTAAAATTATATAAGTGGAATTAATTAATTAAAAATAATTCTCGTTGTCAAAATCAAAAAGTGGGTTTTTGAAATGTAAGAATTGTTTAAAGATTAACATGTTTTTTTTGTCAAATTTAATTGTGAAATTAATAATAATTACCTACATTGTATTAAATGAAAAATATTTAATTTAATTATAATTTCTAACCATTCAAATTCATTATTTAACATTATAAATTTTTTCAACAAAATTATTTTTTTTCAATTGAAATTTAGTATTGTTCACTATTCATCAAAATATGAATGTTATCAAAAAAGATCAAAAATTATCCAAACAAATTTTTTATGTCCAAATTATAAATAAGAATTTAGTTTCATTAAAATGATTATATAACAGTGTCAAAAAACTTTCAAAAAGGGTTCTACATTAAAAGAGGTAAAATTGCATTTTTTTTTGAAAATTACTTCTTTTATCTAAAAAATGAATTTTTATCTTATATTACATCTAAGAGACACATTATATGTATTATAAAATTATATGGAGTATATAAAATTGAAAATTCAGTCAATACTATTCATAACCGCTTTCTAAACAGCTAGTTCAATAATTCTTGTTTCGCTAAAACTCGGCGTTATGTTGAGCACAAGTTTTTCAATTACTTGGAAAAGATAACATACTATGAAATCATCATGTGATATAGTTGACACCATTATAGAAAGGCTAAAAATAGATCCTTATTATTGTTAAAATGAGAATAAAAAATTCACAACATATATCGAGAAGCTCATACTCCACTACAACTGAGTACGACCTTTTAAATCTCTCAAAAAAAGTTATTTATTGAAAAGGATCTGATTGAGCATCACTAGTGTAACTACAACTGATAGTAGATGGATTTTATTCTTCATAAAATATATTTTTCAACAAAGTGTAGTTCATAATAAATCCACTTGCAATTTATCTTTCATTAAATAATCAACGATTATTAGTAGAAGGCTTACAAAAAAATAAGAGATTCAATGCATTTATATTTCCAAAGTGAATACACTTATATAGAAAACAATGTCTCATCGATTGTTGTAGTAGCTCTCGAAAGTATCTTCACAAGAATTCAAAGTCAATCACAAATATGGGTCGAACTATGTGTATAAAATATATTGATTCATATTTAAATGATATATTTATATACATATATTGAACAAATACACTGATTGAATAAATAAAGAAGAGAGCCTACTATTTTAAATCTAGATCTAAGAAAATCGCATAATAACTAGTGGGAATTCAAATTCACAAGACAACTCTGATTTTTTGTAACATCCCTTAAGAATAGAAGAGAATTTCACGGCATAATATTATTATTTGAATAATTCATAATGTGCTTTGAATCGTTTGAATATATTTAATTACTCATCTTAATATTCTGTAATTACTTTTCCATTAAATTCGGATAAAATCATAAATTCAAATCTTCGATGAAGAAAAGTCAAACCTAGTGTAATTTAATAAAACTAATAAATACCAAATGTCAGGTTCAACTACGTAGTATTTATTCTCCATAATTAGAGTCGACAACGTAAGGTTGATCAAAAAATAAATATTGATGACCAATTTGTTTTTCTTCTCAAACTTAGAGTTCCATACATATGTAGGTTTCTTTAACAATAAGTTTCCTCATTGTAAAATGTAATGTACCATCCAAAGGAAAGGATCATTATCCATTCATTGTATTAATGTCGGATTGATTAACCATATGCATTGATCTTCCATCATATGGTTTTATACAGACGTTGGGGTTGTTCTTTATTTTAACTTCATTAATGTAGGGTATGAGTAGTGTTTCTAGAATACGCTTAAGAGAATTCCAAACACATTGACGAATATTCCACTCAAATAATGATATTGAATATAAATAAAAAATATGGATTATAAAGAATATTAATTTCCAAAAATAAACGTAATGTAATATGACTATTAAAACAAACAAGGGTACTTGTGAGCATCAGAATCAATAATATTTATTGAGTATTGTTTAGGCAATACATTCCCAACACATATTATGATCCCTCAATAATAGAATTTATGGAATAAAATACTAGACCAATAGTTGTGTCAGAGAAAATATTTTTTATTGGTTTTTATGGATATTCTTGGTGCATTATGGAAACAATTTCATGTCTATATCATCTCCTCACCACATTAACTAAGAAAGGAGCCATGTTCCATTAGATTGATTAATGTGGGGAAAATTTACAATAACTAAATATAATGTTGTCTAGTGCACATGTACTTACATTTCCCTATAGTGGACTATTGTTTTTGATAATTTATAAAGTATTATATGAGGTAAATTGATTCATTATAATTTAGAATGATATAGTTATCGCTTTTGTATAACAACAATTCATGGTTCAAGGGAAAATGACCAAACTCATCATTTGGAGTTACTGGTAGTAAATTGTTTAATAAGGATTTAGAGGTAATATATTTAATGATAAATGTGTGATATATATATATATATGTGTGTGTATGGATAATAAAAATGAAATTTATATAATAACTAAAAAACCATTTAACATGCGCTAAGTAATATGGTTTGTTTTTATTAAGTATTATGTCCACTCGATACATTACAACAACAAGAAAGAAAAAAATGGTGGTGAATACTTTGAGTAAAAGGGTCATGGTATTAATATATGATTAGGATAAAAACATACAATATTTAAGGATTTTTAAAGATGGATCTTGAAATCATAAAGGATGGGGATAAATCTTCTCTTTCTAAACTGAAAAAAAAACTATCTATCCATTTGAGAATTACAGAGGAAAAAATGTAAGGTTTGGAGGTGAAAATTATAGTGAGAATTATTTTTAGTTTAATCATGATTTCAAGTGAATGATAGGGTTAAATAATTTTTTATGCGTCTCTACTATAAAAAATTAAATAAAGAGCTATTGCATAATTCTCATAGTTAAAAATTATATCTTCATCGTAGAAGTATGAATGTGTCTACAAATTAGAAGGAGTAATTTTGGTGAGAAAACATGATGTGGGATACTAAAGATTAACTATCTCAGTATTAGTTATATTATAATGTTAATAATGTGAGATAAAATTATAAGGGTATGTTACAACTATTACCTGAACTATAATGGATATGGGAAAACATAAATTTGTATTTTTTTGTTAGACACCCAAGTACATTTTAGGGAACCAATTTTATATGGGTTTTCAATGATAACCTTATGAATTAATCACACATAATTAAAATTAGAGATTAATTCTATCTTTATCATCTTGTCAAAATATAAATTAAATAAGTAGTACTGTTTCATAGAGTAATACAGTTTATTTTCTCTGATTTCTATTCTAGTTTTACCTCTTTGTCATGGGGAAGTCTTTAGATGGATCTGGATAAAATGTTATGTTTAGTAATACTTATTATCCAATGAAATATGGTCATTTGGGATAAAAACTCAAACTCTAGAGGATATAAATAGAACTTTTTTCTTGAATTTCAATTGTTATTGGGATGAAAACCGTCCCTAGGAAAATATATCATACAAAAATATGTTTCACTCGGGTATTTAGATGGATACATATGTAGATCGCTATGTAAATATTTGTAAACCCATATTTCATTATTTTTATATTGTATAAAGAATTCTATCGGGACCTCATTTAATCAAGGAAATGGTAAAGAAAGGCAGATTTACTCAAAAACCCTTCATGGTAACTCAGAGTCGATAAAACATTTATATCGATAATCATTCATGTAATTAGGGATTTGAATTTTCTTTTATGTTTTTTATATAATAGTATACATAGAATATGTTTATAAAATTTTAATATAATGGAATTGTTTTTCCATATGTTTGTTGGACACACATTATATTCTTGATCAATTATGGATGGTAGTTTATCACCTAGCACTTTTACTAAACCACACTCTAGTAAATAATTAATTTGATGTCTCTCTGCAAAGGAATTACGTATCTGATCAATCACATGAACATGAATATAAGGTCATACAATTATTTATTGATATTTACTATTTTGGAAAACCAGTATAGACCTTCTATCGTATAGTGAATGTTCGATAGAACAAGACTACTCAAAGGTTAAATGTTCTCTGGAGGAATCAGAAATTGAAAGAAGATACATTGGATCGTAAGGATGAGATAATTAATAGATATATGAATATTAATTCATCAATGAAATTTAATTTCTTGGGATATATTGATTTTAAAGGTGATGGAATATAACCCCCATAGAATTTGTGATATATTTAATCTCTTCGATACATTGCGACACATGAAATCCAAATTTTAGTTGAACTATATTATAATATAAAGTTACAATAAATAAATTAAAATAGAGGGGAGGAATAGTAATAAATAATATTTTAAATATATACAATTTTCACATTGAATAAAATAATTCATTTGTTATCAATTTATTTTATAAAAAAATAAAAAAAATATATAATTTGAATGCAAATGAAATTTTTATCTGAAAAAAATTTATTTAAATAAGTAATGTGTTTTTTACTAATAAATTTAATAATTAAGTATTTTTGAATTGTATTTATGAAATATATATATTAGAATAAATATCTATTCTATCATTCATATGATATTTTTTCCTTCGCACGGGATAAGAAAATATCCAGTTTTATGCTTTAACACATTATTTTTCATAATAATAGTTTAATAATGTTTTTTGTAGTAATTTTAAAATATATTTTTACAACTTTTAAAATAGATTTCTAAAAATAAACACTTTTTTATAAACATATTTTAAAATTTATATTCGGGTGAACTTTTTAGAGTTTTATGAAATGTTAAATATTTGATAAATAGTGAAAAAAACAGACTCTTATTAAAAATTATATTTTAATTTAATGAATTTACATAGTAAATTTTTTTTAAATTAATATTGAATGTAAAATAATCTCATTAATTTTATTATTAATATATTTCAGTACATTGAAATCAATTTTATGATTAATTTATTTATAAAAACATTTTATTCATTAGTGAACTATTGTTTTAGAAGTTTGATTTTCATTGTAGTCGTGTGTTTAATTTTAAATAATATTTTCTCACCTATACGAATTTAACAAGATAAAATGGATTTTATTTTTTATTCACAATATTTTATACTATTTAATTTTTTTAACTAATTTTTTCATAATGAGTCAAAAAAATTTAAAAATTGGTAATCCTGGTTAAGGTTAAAACAGGTTTACCGATGGTTAAATTAAAAATATAAGGTTTAAAATAAAATTAAAATTTGTTTAAATTATATTATATGTACATATTTAAATCCTATATCATATATTATTTTATAATTATCCATTTTATTTTAATTTTTAATGAATATGAAATTGATATATATTATTCTTCTAAAAAATTATTTGGCTTCCCTCTCCCTCCTTATAAAAGGACACCCATTATCCTCTACTCTATTCATTTCTGGATAATTTTATTTCAGCCCATACCTATAAAAAAATTACCTAAATTCTTCCCCATAACTTATATTCATATTTTTTATAGTAATACCATTCGAAAGAGGATTTAAGTTTCAACCTAAGGAGAATTTCTGAGTAAGTTCTGTATATCTAATCATTGCATTTTCATTTTATTTATTATTCTACCTCGTTATTTTATTCTCTTAATATTAAAAAAATAATAACAATATAGTGTTAAATATAATAATATGTTATTATATTGATGGAATAACCAATTTCAAAATCATCTTTTATAAAATGGTAAATGAAACTGTGGATCAAGTGTGTGGAGGACTTTAACCTTGGGAACAGATTTAATTTCTTTTCCATCACCACATATCATAGACTGGTATAAACATGGATTTATTAGATATATATATATATATTATTTATTAAATAATTATAATTATGTATCTATAATATCACATATACCTTTTTACATTACAATCTATTGGGAAATGATAACATCGCTCATGCAATTGTGTTGACTATACCCTTCATAGTGCAATGTGATTCATTTTTCATTTACATTTTAAATGGATTGGAATAATTATGGATTTTATGAATATATATGATTTATATGATATAATTATTATTCTATAAAGAAGAATTTTTAGATATATTTATTTCATTTCAATCATCAAAAAATGAAAAATTGTGTTCATGCGTGCGTAGTGCCTGCCATCTGCAGGATCATTATAATTAAAATTATCTATATATTAATTTTATAAATGACTATAAATGTTTATATAATAAAAATATTTTATATATAAATCATGTTTAAAATTATTGATATTATAGAACAATTATCAATGTACATGTACCAAAATAATCGTACCAACACAAACATGAAAAATGAAGCAGTTATCACGTGAAATATTGATTTAAATAATGAATTTTTAATAAATGGATGATTAAAGGTTACAATTAAACAATATATGTTATTACATATATGATTATGTTTCTATAATATATAAAAAATAAAACTACATTTATTATCAACGTGTTTAAAACACATTCAAAGGAAGTCATATTAGATGTAATGGATTTAGGTTTCAATAGTATTTTAACCCAAATTTTTTATACTTGAATTTTCATGAGAGGAATTTTTTGTTAGTTATAGATATGTACATTTTACTTTATTCCCCAAGTTTTAATTCTATAAAATATACACTTAACTTCTATCTTCCTCACATTTATTAATAAATACATCAAAATTATTATTTTAATGAAAATCCACAATGTTTTACTATTTGGTTGAGAGCCTTTTCATCATACTCTATATTTTATTAAAAATAATTCAAAAATGTTTTTAGTATTATCTGATGAATAATTATTTTCATTAATACCATTCATTTTCTATTTAAATTTATTTTGAAAGGAATATTATTGTAATTTTATGAATGAGTTAAATTTGACTTTTTATAAAAGTGTGAAATGAATGATAAATTTTAACTTATATGACCTGAAAAAAAATTTCCACTGTCCTGACCACTCAATGAGCTAAATAATAATTAATATGTTTCAAATGTTACTTCAAATAAAAATACCCTTCATTGTAATTTTATAAATTTTTGTTTTTGGAGAGTTATTTTCAATGTGGAAATATAATATTTCTCATGAATATTTTATTGATATTTTAATGGGATTATTATTAATTAATGACAATACCCCTTCATATTACTTATAACCTACAAGAGAGTTTCTAAATGGATAACATACATAATCCAAATAAATGTAGTTTATTATTATTATGATAAAATAATTATGAAATATATTCTTTTTCTAATGGTTATATTATAATGATTTGATTAAATTTTTATGAATTTTTTTTTTGATTCCATGGGTTATGGCATGATTAAATGAAAATGATAGTCATTTATTTTTCATAGGTTATGATATTATTTAGGATCTTTTGTAACATATCTATATTATTTAAATTATATGCTAGGTGTCCTTGTAATTATATATCCCTCCAATTCATGGGATATTGATGTATATATCATTAAAAGTAGGGATTATAATGAGGAGTGACCTCATTTCTGTATGGGAATCTATACACAAGGATATTATTGACACTGAATATTGAATATAATGATTGTTTAAGGGTAAAATTAATCCATTATAATACTATTAGGAGTCATATATGGCTATAAAATAAATGATTTTCTATACTTATGTGTATGAAAAAAACCTATATCTTTTGTCTATGTTATGATCTCATTGCTTGTGTTAATTGATTCCATTAAGATTTATGTCATATGAAATACCGGTATTTCATCCATTAATCTATATTATTGTCAATGGTATACATATTGTAGTTTTCAAATTTTTTGATCATGTTATCATTCTCTTATACTCATGTTAGGTTTAAGTAATTATTGATATCTCCTTTTTCAACCATACCTAGCATCAGAGCTCACCATTTCTTATACTTCCTTTTCATATGCTACGAGGAATGGTATTTTGTATAATATTTATAAGAAGGTTTCTAGTTTTGAATATCATAGTGAGAGATTTTTTGTATTTCTCTAATAAATTTGTTTATTATGTACCTATGATTCCAAATGAACTGAACATATAATATTTTCAAATAGATAATTTTGTAAGGTAATGAATAATAATTTTTTAAGATGTGATATATATTCATATAAAGTGTATGATTATATAAAAAAATACATCAAAAACTTCACCACCTATATCTAGAAGTCACACATTGACAATACGGTGTAAAAATAATGTTCTTGGAGCATACTCAAGACTATATGATGTTTTCTAGGATGATTAACTCTTGTTAATGAGTTGATAATGATTCCATAAATGAACACTATGATGAATGCTTCTAGGTATGGATAAAATATATTTTTTCATAATTAATATGAACACTCCTAATGTGTTAATAACAGAAAACAAAATCCATAGATACTCATTCAGTTCATACATAATCTAAAACATTGTCATTGGATTTGCTTCAAATATTAACCAAAACTGATTATACCCTAATAGAGTATCAATATTGAAAAAAATGGGCCATATGTAATTAATAGAATAGGTCATGTATCTTTTATGTGATAAATATTGTACATTGTCACCTATTAAATATTCTATTCATTGATGAGGAGTTTAAGCCTCCTTTTTATAAAAAAACATGGGTAGACTACAAAGTGAATTAATCAACCAGATAAATCCCTTCTGGTCAAAGTTTTCATGATTCACATTGATATTTTCTAGCTCATAAGGTTCCATATGATAAAGGGGTATAGAAATTGGTTTGGCACCAGGAACAATATTTATCTCAACAAAAAATACCTTATTAGGATTTAGTAAACGTAGGTCATCGAGAAGGATATATTAATAACGATTCATGACTTGAGGTAATGATAAAAAGGATTCCATTGATCTAGTAAATAGATCAAAGAACTACATATATATATTTTAATAATTATATCTTTTCTCATGTTCTGTCTATATCTTCTTACTACCAGTTCCCACTCTCCAGTCATCATGTACGTCTCTCCCTGGGGGGTGGTAATGATACCCATTTATAGTAGTAATAAATGTCATATTGGAAGTTGGTCATCTAGTCCATACCGAGTAAAAAATGATCGTATCTATCTCTAGAACCTAGAAATCACATATATTTTTATATCCAAAAATAAATATTTAATGTTATCGTAATCACTAGTGATTTTCCACATTCATTCTCAATGACATATCATGGGACACAAAAAAAGAGTATAAGTTGACAAATAAGTCAAGTCATGTTAATACCTGTGAAAATATAGAATAATAGGAACTACATGTATCAAACATGGAATTAGATAATGTAATGTTGAATAGAAATATAACTCAAAAAGTTGATTTATATTTCCATAATATTTATAATATATTCTAATGTGGAAACCCATACATTCATAGCTCTACATCCAAATCCATAGGTCCATATTGTTTGTGGGAGTCAACATCCACTACGGTGGACTTTCACTCCCAACATTCATTGATCTCCCCATACCTCCATAATATAACATTGATAAATATCATCTAAATTTACCAACCATGCCACAAATGAGACACTCTGTAGACATATTCCTTCTATTACTACAATAATCCCCCTCTACCAATAATTGTTGAATGTGTTGGAATTTTATTCCAAATTGGATACTAAAGAATCAATGGTATGACCTAATTGTCTACCACCCTAATGTTTTTAGTCTTCTTAATATTCAATATTTAGGATGAAACTCCCATTAAAGTGAGAGAAAGATCAATCATTGTACCACTATTGGATTAAATTATGCCTAATACAATGTACTCCAATAGACCATTGTCCAAGGTCAAGACCATTAAATGAACCTATGTCTATATCATCATATAAAATCATCTAACAAACCTATGAGCTCCATTCATAGGACAATATTAATATTCCGAGACTTTTGGGCTTCGTTCGATGATAATAAATGAGAAAAATGATGTAACACCTAAAATATAGTAAAATATACAGATTACATCATATAACCATGTCATTAATCTATGAACTAATTGGCATAATACAACTTCAGAATGTGAAGAAATAGCTACTCAAGGACTAGATCCTTGAAAGGAATCCATGTTTTACCATCTCATATTACTTATTGACAAATGGAATTACACTACCTTTTATAAGGTGATTGGAAAAATATGGTCTCCAAAATTACTCTTCACTCATAAATATTCCGGACAAGCTGGAAAATGATCTCAATGAAATCCAGTCGGTCCCCAATATCCTACAATCTACTAGTACCCTATTATTTAATGGTGTAATAAAGCATGAAATCCTAAGAATGGTCAAACATGGTCCTTTGAACAGTCATTCCATATATAGGAACCATAAAAAAGAGTACAAATTGAATAGGATCTACTGCCTGAATCACTTATGACGGCACAAGAGAATGTTGGGGTATATCATCCTACACCACAGGTGGGGGCATTAGAGTATCACTATCTAACAAATCTAGTGATCCTATGTAACATCTCAATGGTATCATTTTCATCATCATAATGAAATATTAGGAATGGGGACATATTATAAAAATTATATTGGATCACACATAGTTTTCCAAGTAGTATACCCATAACCAACATCATACCCCTCGTAGAAGTAACCAATTTCACATCATTGTTTTTTAGTCCTAGTCATCAAATATACATTAAATTAATAATATTATAACGTTCTACTAATTAATTCCTAAATAGTTAGAATGTGAAATCCTACCAAACAAAATCTATCATGGATAATTAGGACCAGTAAAAAAATTATTTTTGTGAGATGTAATGAAGAACAATATTAGGTATATATGTATGGTGTGACATCATATGTTCAATGTCATTATTCTTAAACTCACCAAAAAAATTAACATTAAACTGTAAAATTATTCTTCTTCATTTTAACATAGATATTTTTTGGACATGTGTTATCCATGCACAAGGAATATCCCCTACTTGAGTTCCAAACAAAAAGCTCATTTATACCTTATCCTAAGGTTGTCTAGAATGAAAAAATTGGTACTCTAGTATAGTTTTTTTACATCCCATATTGAACTGTCAAGTCCATGCTAGAGTACCACATGACCTCATGTGCACCTCCCCATATATAGTGTCTTCCAACTAGAAGTGAGGTTTTATGAATATCAATGGGGAGACTATACCCTTTGTATCATGTTTTTGGGAAGTAAATAATAATAATAACAATAATTACTAAATATTGAAATCATAAGAAATCTAAATAATACATGTTATAAAATAAATAAATGGGATCATATAGTTTTAAGTCCAACATATTATATCAAGTGTGAAAAAATAAATGAAAATAAATAGTGTAAGTGTGTCCATAAATCACCTATGTATCTATGTCTCTAACTCATCAATTCCTGATCATTTTGAAATTTCTCTTCACTGGAGCATTTGTCATGAAATCTATTAGTGCACCAACATTTCGATATACTCTTTGTGTACAGGACCTAGTAAGATACCACTAATACATAATTAATATAAGTGAATAAAATATAAAAAAATGTATGACCTTACATATGTAACTTCTCAAATAAACATACAATTATACTTTTTTCAAGATATAGGGAACGACCCAGGTCCAATAAAACCCCAGTTCCACCTACTTCATCTCTTTTCTGGTAAAGATATTATAAACATCAAACAAAGTAACAAATTTAATTTAACACTACAGACCCCACCTCGATGGCAGTAATAATTTGTAAAGTTATACACCAACTGATATTTATTCATCCTATCACCTGTAAAAATCTATTCAACGGGATAGTGAAACTCAATTTTTTGGATGTTTGTATTGAATAATATTATTTTTGGCCAACCATCCACATATGATCGTGCCTTTATAAGGATATCCACACCCTCTGTTAAGAAAATTTTAACTAAATGTGGTTGGTTATGTTTCCATCTATGAACATACCTCTAAAGGGATAACCATTTGACGCATTTGGTACATTTAGACCATGATGAAGTAAGCTCAAGGCTCTGTCTGATAATCAAGATTCATGAATCACGATTCCATATCCGATATAACACTAAAATAATCACAAGTCATTGAAAGGAAAAAAGAAGTCATATCAATAACAAATGACATGTATAGTCAAATGGCCATAGTTAAGAAACCCATGTTCACTCACACACCCATAATTAACACATATTAATAATAGGATAAATCCCAAATAATCAAAATATATTTTCAATGTCTTATCTAAATCCCAAAATTTGATAATGGACATCCTACTACAAGGTTACTAATGTAAAAATCAAGGAGAAACCACTACATGTGGATTGAAATATGTATTAGAAACCTATATTGCGGAGAATAACTCCCCTTGGGCCATAAAAACATTATTATAGACATTTTAATATTATAGGTACTTCATGGTTCCAGGAATCCAAAACAATGGTTTTATTTAAAAACAAAATAAATATCGCTTGACATAATATAATTACCTCTAGTGAATAATGTATAATTATTATAATAATTCCTAATTATCCTTCATCATAAATATATATTTTTTATTGGCGAATAACTAATATTTCACATGTGATAATATCATTACTCCTCTAGAATATTATTATATAAATTATAATAATTTTTTCTTGTCATTATATAATTTTACCTCACTACCATTCTTTTAAAATTATTTATACATATATTCTATTCGACCAAGAATAACCGTTTCATTAACTAATTATTAATGATTTCATGGAAATATTACATAGTTCTAACCATGGAAAATAAATATATCTATAAATAGATGATACAATAAGAGATTTCTTTAAGCCCATAATTTTTAAGGAAGGTCACCCTATGCATAAAAGTATTCCACAAACTAGAAAATAGAATACACCAACTACTCCGAATCGAATTTAGAATTAAAAAATGGAGTCAAGGGATTTTTTTAAGAAATAAAAAATGTATAAAATATCATGAAATAGAAAACATAACATAAATAAAACTATTTAATTTATGTTTCATGATTTTCTTTAGTACGATGGTTTCAATATAATTAATAAATTTTGAATTATAGATAAAAACAAAAGAAATCAATTCTCTTATTATTGGTATTTAATGGAATTGAAATGGGTTACATATTGGCATATAAAATTTTTACCCTTATTAAATGGGTATGAGTTGTGTGACGGTGACATGGTTTACCTGTACACATTGGAATATACCCTTATGTGGAGGAATATACCCTAACATAGTGGTCCCTATACCCTTAAACAACCATGATTAAGATAATAAAGTACCCTTATGTGAGTGTCTTGCCATTATTTGAGACAATTTTGAGAGCATGTAACCTTTATGTGAGACTCCTACATGAGGGGTTATCTTTATTTGAGACCCTAAAACTAATTCCTTACCCTTACGTCGTGTCATTGCTACCTGTACACAACACTTGGTCTAGGGATACCCTTATGTCACATTTTATGTTTCCAATTGTAACCCTTATACAAGGGTTTCACCCTTAAACAATGCATGCAAAGGGTGCTTTATTGATACACAACCTATGGTAAGAGTGTTTCACGCTGATCCAAGGACTTTAAACAGAAAATTACCTTTTTTAGAGCCTTTAATTTATATGCAAGGTGATTTTTTTTAAAATGAATCTTCAACATCATATTAAATAGAAAGAAATCTAGTTTTCATATCATTTAAATACTGAGAATATACATGTCCCATGTGTGATAGAGGTAGTCATTCCGTTGAAAAATCACTTTTATAAAAACCTTGACATTTGATATCACACTAATTATTAGAAACCATGAAATGAATGTTAGTAAAGACCAATTACAAGCTATAATTATCCATTCCTTCCAATATATTAGTTTTCTTGCATCTTAAATTTTCCATTGAGTGTGGGAGAGTGGGTATGTTCATATAAATTGTAGTGAATAAATATATTATTTTTGGTTCACTCAAATAGATCCTTCAAATAATATTCTATAAATGGGTTCAGAAAATGATTTCATCATTTTAACACAAGATTATATATTACTCTCCTAGAATATATATATATACATATAACAACTGTTGTTGAAATAATTATAATTAAAAGAGAAAAAATGTGAAAAATTGATATAAAGGATTATTTATTCGATATTATTGACTTATTATTGTGGATCAAAAAAATATATAAAATAGAAAGAGTGATTTTGGAGTGTTTTATTAGGATATATTGAATAGTTTTTCCCACAATATTTTTAACTTATAGATATATAACATGTATTGATCTAGTGAGAATAAAATCTACTCATTTTAACACAAATTTTTTCAAATTTTATCCTACCAACACCTAACCTCACACTATCATTTCAAATCATTCCCGAGTTATATGTTTATGTCAACTAGTACAAAACCTGCAACCTTAGAAATCATATAGTAGATCAAATATAATATAATAATGACAAAATTTCTGATTTAAATGATCCTATAGTGTAAAATTAAATTTATGGATGAGGTAGTCCTTCTATCCATTAGAAACAATTAAAATTTTGAAAACATTAGTTAAATGATGTATAAGTGAGCTATAATATAGAAGAAGCATGAAATTTTCAACGATGAATTAATTATTGTGTTTCTTTCCTTTTTATTTCAGTGACAAATTTTGGAATGATTAATTTTTTTGTGAATTATTCTTATTTTTAAGGATATATTGGTATTAGTATAGGGAGGTGATGAGATCTAATATTTTGAAAATTATATTATAAATCTAATATTAATATAAACACATAATTGATATAAAAATTGGAAAATTGATTAATTAAATAGAACGTTGGTGAAATTAAAGTCAAAAATTTAATTACCATTTTAATTATTTTGTAATTGTATTACTTATTTCTGTAAATATATGAAAATAAAAACATTTATTTTTTTTAAAATTTTAATTAATATTGAATGATATATATTGGTATTTCTTATTGTTTAAGTTAACTCTATATTTTGTTCTGAATTTTGGATCTTATATTACGTATTTTACAATTTCTATGCATTTTCAAGAAGCGGGGAAATTAAAGATCCATCATTTTAATACCCAATAATATCAATAATATATGAGGTTTCAATTTTATAATGTTTTATGTCGAACAGTTTTTGGATTAATTAGACAATTGAAATACTCTTACACATGATCAACCCCATATATAAGATTCCTTCATCATGATATGTACATGTTACCCTGTTGATCCATATAGTTTAATTCTAGAAAAATTTGAATAATTATGGTCATATGTAAAGGTAACACATATATCCTTAGTGATTTGTAAATGCGCATTCCATTTCAACAAGATGATTCCCTACTAAAATGTTATAGTCATCCTTGTGACTCTATTAATATGTATAGGAAATTACCTTTACTATAGGGGTAAAACACTACCATATTAATGATTGAAAATAAGAATACACTAATATTATATAAATAATGTAGTTATTTATTGTTCTATGTCATAATTTACATGGTATTCCATGAAATTCATTTCAAATCACAATTTTCATATTTAAAAAAACATTCCACACTAGAGACCATATAACGTGGAAACCATGTGTGATTAAAATCCATGACTTCAATGTAAATGGAACTCATGATCGGTGGACATAAGTTCTTAGAAACTCATGTTAGAATTATTGGGGCCTGACATAGAATAAATCTAGGCCCATATCAAAATTATTGGTTCTCATAAAATATTATCCAATACCCCATAACATTTCATGCAAGGTGAACATACATCTCACATTAGAAGGATTATCCAACATCAATACCTTTATAATTTTCTAACATAAGGTGAATTCATGAAATACCTATATTATAATATAATATTCTAAATACACCTTACATAGAATTAAATTACAAATTCCGTATTGGTTTAATCTAATTTACAACAAACAATTGGGATCTTGGCATAAAATAATTAATTACCAAATACTTATTCTTATTAATTTACAATATCCGGTAAAATTACCTTTAAAACATCATTAGTACTTTATTTAACAAACTAATAAGGTGAATAACATGAATGATGGTAATATATTTGTAAATATAGAGAATATTTGAGATATTCTCATATAATGAAATACTCACCCTATAATTAAGAAACATAGAAGTAATCTATTGTAGATGGGGATAATCAATGCCATGTTTTGATAAAGATGAATAATTTTCTTTGATTGATAAAAATATTTTCCCCCATATGACAAAAATTAAATTAAAAGATTTGCCTCATCATTACACATTAGAAGAGGAATACTAAATCCTTTCTTAAATATTATTCTAGTCTTTTTTGTTATTAATGTACATTGTTCCACTCTTGTCCCTAATTTCATTTTTCATCTAAAATATCAATGATTTACCTATGACTAGTTATTATTAGTAATGAGGTGTTAACACATTATGGTTTGTACAATGTAGAATCAAACATATTCTATCATATTTATATTTTTAATTTCAACTTTATCTATCTAATGATTTTGAAGTAGTGTTAGTGGAATTGATAGGATATAATTATCCCACTATTATCTATCTCCATTTCCATGTCATTTCATTTTATATAATTTAATGTTTTCCACTAGTCATTTAACTCTATATACTACTAGAAGTGATGGAATTGAAAGGGATAATGGAATTTGTTCAATTTCAATTGGGTTTGGATTGGATCATTTTTTCATTTTAGGAGTATCCATGTTTAATCCTACTAGACTAAATTATATGTGTTACAAGTATTTGATTCTTGTAAATCATACCATGGTTGTGAATCCCATATATTAATATATTTCTTACCATTTGATTTTAGGTAAATATATGGATTTGTTCTTATTTTTTGATCACTTAATGGGATGTGTTCCCTCATGGATCCCATATATGGGTTGTTTTTTATCCATAATGGATATCAACCATTTATATCATGTGGGTTTTTGGTCATTATTTCTTTATGATGAATTCTCATGAAATAACTAATGTTTTTATGAAATTTGACATTTTCATGCATTGTATGTTTGATAATATTTTTATTTTATATGTCTATATAAAATCAATTTTTAGAATTAATATATTCTAATTAAAATTTTCCTCCTTGGTGCATGTTCATTCCTTAAATTTTATAAGTATCCTCTAGTGATCAAGGGGGGAAATTACATAGGATAGTGGAAATATTTCTATGGTTAAAATTATGTCCATGAAAAATTGTTATTAGAATCTATTTTGGTCATATAAAATTGTCGAGAATTTTTTTTATTTCTCAATTTCATTAATGATTTATATAAAAGTCCTTTTAGATCTTGGATTAAAGGTGGTCTTTCAGATTTTTTTTATTTTCACATCTTACAGATACCCATGAAACATGTAAATAATTTTCTAACTCTAATTGATCAATATAAAAAAAAATTGGAGAATGGAAAATATTGGTCTTCGGATAAAAAGGTACATATTTCATTTATTATTTCCTTTAGTGAAAATTAATGGAGAGATCATGTAGTTCCATTGGTTTTTTATTTTTCATTTTCATTTTGGTTAATTTTTTTCACATCCAAATCTTTTTAAATATGGGTTAACATTTCAATTCTAAGATGGGTACACGAAGAGTTCTATAACAAATACCATTCTTTTGGTGATGTGTGTGTGACACTCATATTTTAATGAAGAAAGGCTATTTAGGTTGAAGAAATATTTCTCTTATTTATTATAATCCATTAGAAGAATGGTTTTAAAAACTATGGACTGAAATATACATTTCCCAATAACTGGTAAATTAATCATATTTATGGATACAAAATTAAGAAGGATCTCATTCAAAAAATCTGAGAAAACATAGTCAATATTTTAAAGATTTTATTGGATGTATTATAATCAATATATGAAATGTAATATATTATTCTTGAAATTAATTTCATTAAAAATTAATGGGAAGATCATGTGGAATAATTATTTGTGGTTTATTTTTTTCATTGCATTTCGAATGTTTTTCCCATACGTAATCCATTAGTATGTTATTCGTTTAATATTTATACATAAAGACAATAATGGTTATTCTTATATAAACTAGGTTTGTAAATTTATATTACTATATTTAGTCATTATATATCTCCATCAATACCTAATAATATGATCACAAAAATAATTAATTTTCATTCCATATTATAAAATACTATGGAATTTTGGATTTTAATGATTAGTTGTTTCATTTCCAAGTTACTCTAATCCAATATGAGAATCCTAGTGATTTGGGTTTCTTAGATAATATAAAGGATATCATCAATGTGGATGCTATATAAATTATTTTCTTGATCATGTGGAAACTCATAATAATTTCATGTTCTTTTGAGACAATATTAAACTTATTAACAACATTAATAAATATATACTTTATTTTCTTAGGAAGGTAATTTAATTTATCTACTGGATGTTATGATTTTATGGCTAGAAACATGTAGAAATAAAAAACGTTATATCATTATTCTAAAAACTTTTTATAAAAATATATAAATAAAAAATATTCAAAATAATGTATAAATAATTTAAATAATTGATCATGACATTTATTATATAGTTAATAATATTAATCTCATAAATATAATTGAAAACTATAAATAATTGTACAATTGGTCATCTTTTTTTATTCTCAATCATCCCAAAATAATAATAAAACCCCAAAAGTTATAGAAAGATGTCCATGTTACCCACAATCCCCAAAACATTCCAACACATTCATCAATGGATAAATTAAAATATTTATAAAAAAAATCAAATTCATAGGATGTAAAGAGAAAAATGAAAATTTCATAAACTACCACATTAATTTATATATATAGTGTTAGATAAGCATGTCTAGTGGGAATTAAAAAAATCTATAACGTTATTTAAATTACAACATTCATAAATTCTAATTTCAAACTATCTTTGAATTTAGATTTTTCATATTCACGAGAATGAGGAAAAAAATAAAATAAATTATATTTTTTATAAAATATAAATTAATTTAAAAAAACAAATTTGGATCCTTCACATTCAAAGAAAACACATTAATACCATGAAAATTAATCTTTTTAATTCACAAAAACAAAACTAAATCCTTATATCTTTATTTAAAAAAATTATAAACCCTATTTATAATTCAAACATCCCCTCTCTGTTTGAAAATAAAAATTTGTTTCCACTTTCAAAAAAAATCTAAATTATTATATATTAATCCATAACAATAAATGAATAAAATTTGAACACAGTGGGAACTCAATAATAAATTTATCATAATGAAAATAAATACCAAATGGGATAGTGGGATCACAATAAATTAAGGTCTATTGGATATAAATGAGTTGTAGAATGGGTTTACCATAATATTACTCAATTATAACTAAGTATCATAGGAAAATCAATTGGGTATAACCTAGAATAATATATCACCTTTTTCGAGGAACAATTTAAATGGAGTCAGACAACCCTTGGTGATACAGATTTCACTCAACCTCAAATTACCTTATTGGTCTTAGTTGAAGGTAACCCCTTGTTGAACATAATAATACATTGGAAACATGATATTGTGAAATATGTTGTAGTTGATAATTTATGCATATCTTATACCTAGATACCTAAGGTTACCATGAAATTTGAATGTGGTGCTGAATCAAAATTGGGGTGCTTGCTAATCCTATATATCATCAGTGGTGTATAATAAATAAATATATCACATCTAAGAGAACACCCATATAATAGACTCATCCTTTAATTTCAATACATGAAATATATATTAATTTAATTCAAATAAAATCGAATTGTTCTATGAAATACATAAAACATAAAATAAAAAATCAACCTAAGGGTATCAAAAACATCATGTAAAACCCATTTTTCATTACGTTAAAAAGGATTTCAAACTACCTCAATAATTCTATGCTATTTTATCTAATATGAAATAAAACTTATAAAAAAATATTTTAATGTTTTCCTTGATGAACCTGTGTAAGAATTGTATTTTTTTACAATAAGTAAATGGATCTAAATAATAATAGGTTTTCAATATATTTTTTGAATAACATGATTAATGTGAAGTTTTTTTTATGTGAATCAAATTGTCTAATATTAGGTAAGGTTATTATCAATAATAATCGGGGTATTGTGCAAAATTGATTGTTTTCATGATTATTCTTAATGGATGAGAAAGATGGATCAACTCTAGAAGAAATCGCCAATGAATAATTAGGAAGTCATGTTCATATATTATGAAAAAGAGAATATTTTTATGATGATGTGACTTGAGTATTGGCGTGGAGATGTCTTTGAATTTTGAAAGAGTAAACAGTGCTTTTGAAAGACTAACCAGTTCATTTTTATAAAAAAAATCATTGACTTCCAAAGGTTAATTACTGTATTTTATAGGGTAATTTGGGGATGTAAAAATGGAATTGTTAAGAATTATAATTTTAATGATTTACTTATAGATAATAATTGAAAGGAAGCAGAATGGTATTTTTGAAATTTTTAAGAGAAATGATAATAAATTACTATAATGTCTTAAGAAATTCATAACATTGAAATAAATTTTGTATGGTTGATAAATAATTTTTATAAGACTGTGTATCAGTTTATATAGATTATTAATGTCCTTACATTGGTTGTTTCAATATGTTTATAAGTTCTAAAACTTTTTGAAACATAATTAATTGTGTAGGATATAATAACATATGGTTATAGAATTAAAATTCTAATGAAATATTTTTATCCAATGATACTAATAGTGTTCTCTAATGATTCATACATCAGGATTTATTAATTTAATTATGATTTAATTTGGAATATATGGAATATAAATTCACGATAAAGGAATGATGATCAATACCTAAATATATGTAATGATTAATAATGGACCATGATACAATATGTATTATAGAATCTAGTTATTAGTGTAGATGTCAAGATAGTTCAATAAGAAGATAAAAACTTCCAAGCCATATTGGAGTCCATGTTATATGTGAAATGGGATAAATATAGAGACTACATTTTAGTTGTAATCTTGGTGAGTTTTTGGGGAATGATTGAAATCTTGGTTGAAAAAACAAGAGGACTATAAACACAAAGTCATTGTAGAATTTGATTTAGGAGAGATGATTCCATATGAAAAATTGATATATATGTTCACAATGTAGATATGTTAAATAGAAATTAGTGATTAAGGTGATGTATAAAACCCGAAATAAGTTGGTACTACTCTATTTTTGTGAAAAATAGGTCATGATATATGAATTTCACATGGAACGATATCCCATGTATTTACGGTGAATTGACTAGGATTTTGAATGAGATAAAATGATTTTCCAATATGAATAGATAATCTACCACTAATAATCATGTAGTTTATATAATTAAAATGTTGAAAATATATTTATGAATTAATGAATATAAATTATATTGAATTAAAATTAGGATTGGTATGAGGATGGGACCCAATAGTAAATTCAAAATTAGTAATATATTTTGGAAATCACATGACTTCCTCTGGGAGAGATCATCATTCTTTTAAGAGGAATGAGATTTAGACAACTGATTCAACTATATCATAAAAGGTGATGGATATATTTTGAGAATAAATAATATAATTAGTTCTTATGATAGTAATATATTATTAGGGGAGCAATAGTGATCCGATCTAGTGATATAAATCAAGAATAATATTCAGATTTGTGCTCATGAAGTGGAATGAGCCTAACACACAATTGAATGATATATAGTGGGATTTGACTAATACATTATAGGATTTTATGTAAGAAAAAATGAATAACTGGACTGATATATTATGAATAAAAATTTATAAGATCAGATAATGATATTTTGGGGATATATTCTTAACTTGATAGAGCTAGTATAAATAATTCATTAAGAGGCCTGGAATGTAATCACTAGAGATTATGAAATTCAAGATAGTCTCCAAATGTATTTTTATGATGTGGTCTCTACAAAAACACACAATGATTTATAGTTTATATTATTTTCTCAAAAGTAAACATGATCATTTCAATGGGTATTCTCTCACATTGATGTTTGACCACTTAAATGCTCATTTCCATTGATGCACATTTATCTTCAGGATTTTGAGAATGAGGGAGATAACAAAAAATGATTGGATGGTACATTGACCATTCACCAATGCTTAAATAAAATGGAAAATTGTATAAAATAAAGTGCTCATTGATTCACACCTCCCCTATTAGTGATCTCATCGAACCTAGGCACTTCACGTCGTACCAAAACTAACCGTGTTTCCTTTATGATTTCTTAACTCAACTAAAGTTAAATCTAGATTTTAACAATTCAATAAATAGTAGTAGGGTTCCTAGATTTTATGGAAATAATATTTATTATTTGAAGCATATGATTATCTAATAACTTCTTTTCCATGGTGTTGAAGTTATATATTTAGAAATTATTGGTTTTCCACATAGGTAGTGGTATGTTTCCATAAATTTCATAGATTAATGAAATGTTAAATTCGATGAAAAATATTATAACTATGATCTTGTAAATTTATAATAGAGATTATATAAAGGATATGGGAATCCACTATGAAATTAGTATGTGGTATCAAAATTAATGTATTTGTGAATTAAATGTTAAATTCAATGAAAAAATATTCATATTTGGAGAACCATGTTTAATGATACAAGGATGGATAATAATAGAATAGTTGATGATTAAATTTTGGGAAAATCATATCATTTTCAATATCAGATATTATATATATACATTGGATGATTTTACTATTGTGAAGCAATAAATTTGGAACTCCCAATACTTATTTTATGAAACATTATATACACCAGATGGCAGAGTGTACTTATCTTGAAATTAATTGAACAACGTAGTTGTTTTATATGAGATGATGAAGTCCCTATAATTTGAGAATGTAATCATGGAAGATATAGATTTTTAATCCATGAAATATTTTTAGATGAATTATAATAAAAATGATCCAACTACCTAAATGAATATGGTGAAGAAATAGTTGAAGAAAATATTCAATGAAAAAATACATTATTGTTATTTATATCCAAGAACATCAATAGAGGAAATATTAAAAAATAATCTATGCTTCCTCTATGAATATAATACATTTGTGGAATATTGGATATTGAAATATTATTCCCAATGATATAAATACATTAAAATGAGAGTTATAATTAATAAGAACACTTCTCTAAAATAAAATAAAGAAAAATCAACAGAGCTAAGTATTGAATTATAAAGAATTAATTTAAAAATTATAAAATAAATATATTGTGAAAGGATTATAATAATGACTCATTATCATTGGTTGATTCTAAATACATATACACCTCTGTAAATAAAAAATTCATCATAGAAAAAAATAAAAAAACATGATGAAAATCAAGGAGTAGTAAAGAGTAAGAAGGAAATAAAATGTTCATGATGATATGTGAATTGATATAATTATATATTTATAATACCATGATCATGAACCAACTTGATATTTTTATGAAGGAATAAAGATAATTGTTTGAAAAGAAATATTTCCACCTTAATTAGAATAAAGATACCATGATGATGAATACTGAACATGACATGATGAAAAAATATTTTGAAATAATTATTGCTATTGAAGAAAAAATATATGGTGAGATGTAAAATAGATTCCTTAAATATAATTTTACAATGAATAGTAAGGCTGAAAAATATAAAAATCTAGTTGATGAAAAAAAACATCCAAAACATATCTGATGTAAATAACAAATTAAAAATTTAAAAATTTCTTTACTTTTGATGTGATGTTGAATTCCATTCACTACATTATTTAGAAAATAAAAATCAAACTTTTTTATATAGGTTAACTAAATTCATAAAATATATACTCAAAAAACAAGAAGAAATTGATATGAGTTGATAATAGAAAATATTATAATGGAAAAAATTATAAATATTGGAGTATATCTTGAAAGAAAGTATATTCTAATTGAAAAACCCATAGACATTGTGAATGATCATGCATCAATAGTCATTATGGGTGTCGTGGGACAATTTTTAATAACATTTATATATTTTTTATAACATTTATATCCCATTTAATTGAAATAGATCATTTGGGACCAATCATTTTATGAGAATAAGTAATTTTACGAGAGGATGAAACAACCTCAAAATGAGAAAATTTATAAATAAAAGTTTATTTAGAGAAAATACTTATAATGATAAAATAAATAATGATGAAAGATTATATAGGAGATCCAATGAAAATAATGACCCTAAAAATGGATAATTGAGAAAATAATAGAAACCAGTTATGGTGAAGGTGAAAGGGGAAATTCATAGGAGGAATGTTAATTCCATGTGAAGCTTCTAGAAGTTGGAGCTTATAGAATATTTTGTAGGAGGTGCAGGAAATATGACAATAATGCAGAGGATTATATGACTATCCTACCTAAAAAATACCAGAATCCAATGATATTGAATAGAATCACATAAAAATGTTCTTCATGGTTCTATTTTAAGAGGTATTTCCCAAATAAAGAGGTATTTTAGAAAATTAATAAAATTGTGTATCCTATAAAGGAATTTGATGGATATATGAGAAAATGAAAAATAATGATTTCTTGTATTTAGAGATCTAAAATTTGTGGAAAATATTTAATGGGAGGAAACTCTCAACATTTTTGATTTTTATTAGAATAAATTAACCTTCGACATATTATCATTTCAATATGTTAATATATACTATCTTGTACTTAATTGAAGGAAGTTTTTAAGGGGATTATATATGTGTGATAAAGTCCCAAATATCGTAATAAATAATAGTCCTTAGTAATGTAATACTAATTAAATTGTACAACTATGAAGAGGATAGTGCATCCGTTGAGGTGTAGAAACTATGGAGAAGAAAAGTGAAAGGTCGCATTTTATTTCCTTATGGACATATAATTTGGAATGAACACATATTGAACTAGAATTAGAGGTCTAGGGAAGACATTCACATTTTTATTGAATAAAATATTATGTATTATAGGGGAGATATTTTTGTGATAAACGGGGGGTGATTACATTACACTTATAACATAAAGATGAAACTATTAAGATGTATGACGGTTAAATATATTTGATTATTTTTTTACAACCCCTAATGTGATAAACAAAAAATCAACACACCTTCGGGATATATTTTAGGACAAAATTTGACTATTTATTTAAATCCCATTTTTTTCTGCCATATGATCACCCTTATAGACATTGAGTAGAAAAAACATAAGGCTCCTTTATAAAAAATTATGTGGGAATATTATTATCTAAAATATATAATAATATTACCTCTGATTAAAATTGGGGAATAATACTTTTAAAAAAATGAAGATGAATAAAAATTATGATATAATTAATCATTCCCTTATATTCACATTTTTTTATTTGATATCGATAAGGGGGATAAAAAAGAGTTAATTGAATCACATGTATTGTCCAAGTGTATTGATGGTACAAATGACATATCTAAATTTGGAGGCTAAAGGGATTAAGGGAATATTAATTTTTTTCAATATGTAATTTTTCCATCATAATGAGAATTTATCAATATGTGCATAAAAATATGCAATGATTATGATGTTATTATTCATGTAAATGAAAATTTATAATATTGTTGTAGATTATATTTTATCAATATGATTTGATAATTAAATAGGGAGGTTTTAGAATTTTTTTCAGAGTAATACAAATATGGAAAGAAGACTGAAAATCATATCCATAAATCACTAAGAATTTGAGTTTTATAATAATTTAAGGAGATCCTTTAAATGATATTTTTTGAGGTGCTGAGAAGTCTCTACAAGTCAAAAGACTAACCAATAAGTTAATAAGAGTAAATTGTGTTTTCAAAATATTAACCATATAATTTTAAATAGTAACACTAGACTTCACCAAATTAATTTGGGGGATATTGAAAGGTAATGATAGACTTTAGAAGGGTAATTTTGAACATTGGAATAGTGCTAATAAGAATTTGAACGGGTATTATACAGATTTCAAAGAGTAACTACAACAAGAAATTAGAAATTCTTAATATGATTTTATGGTCTACATGGACATTGTAATGTTGATTATCAAATATTTTATGTTTTTTTAGATTGTAATATTGATGGTTAAAATATGTACAATAGCTTCACCGAGATTGTAAGATTAACCACTCTTTCTAACATTAATATATTTGAATTATGAAATAACCATCATTTACAATATTCATATTTTGATATTATATATAAATATGATGATTTTTAAGTGTTATTTATTTATTCATACTTCTCGATTTCAAAGTTTCATTATGATTCGTGTTGAGATATATGGAAACTACCATAAAACTATGGAAATAATAATTATTCCACAAATCAATGTAATGATTAAAGAATGATCCATGATTTTTCATACATTATAGAATGTGGTTATCCGTACACAATTAGAGATGGTGAAATGGGAATATAAATATGTCAATTCAATAGTGTAATTTGTGTTTCATTAAAATGAAAAACTATTACAGACAATGTCATAGTGGTCAACAAGGTGAGCTTCCAGAGCATGGTGAAAATCATGGTTGTAAAATGGGATTACTATGAACACCATTTGATTATCATTATTTTTTAAGGTAAGATGTTTCCTTATATAAAATGGTGAGACACATTCATGTCAATTTTATTGTTTTTTCAGATCTTTTATAATGATTATTTCAATATCATTCATACAATGAGATTTCAATTATTTATTTAGATAATAATGTTGTGATATCTGAATACAATTTTGAGTGATATACATTTTATTTTATATTAATTTTACTAAATTTTTTAATATTATTAAATTAGTTTCAAATATATGGATACATCCTTCCACTATGACTCAATGTGTTCTCATGATCTAAATGGAGAAATAATATTCATGGATTTGTGAATTTAAATTAGGATGAAGAGTAAGAATTAATGGTATGAGGAGAGAACCAAATATGGAATTATAAAGGAGGGACCATTTCTGTTATCAAACAATATCATCATGGAGATATCCTTATGTGATAAACAAGGTTAAGATGTTTAATAATAAAACTATATCATTGACGGTGACAGAGTGGTGGAGAGAAGAATGGACATCTTTTAATCCGATGTTATTTTCATATCATTACAAGCAGAAAAGTGATAAATCCCTATAATTGAAATCCAATAGAAGATCAATATGTGTATAATTGAAGAACATAGAAGCCAATATACCACTTACTTAATATATAAAGGGTTTATAAGTCCTATTTATTGGATTTTTTGGAATAAAACATGACAAAATAGTGAGATATAATATAAAAAATAGATATGATACTCGAGAAGAATATTTTCTAAAGTTTTACTCCATAAGAATGTTCCAGTATAATGAACCTGAAGTAGGGAATATACTATAATCACATCGAAATATTCATTTTGGGAGATTTTATAAAATTTTTATTTATAAGTGGTATATAATTTTACTCGTTATTATTTATATTGTAAATCCAGTTCTAGAAACATTACCTATACCTATAAATGAGTAGGGTCAATTATTAAGGCTCAACCCTAAAAATACTTATGTTATTTTCTATTATTCAATATTCTTATATTTTTGTTATATTGATACCAAAAAGGCCGAAATGATCAAATTTTGACTAGTCATAGTGGTTGCATTAAAAGAGAATAAAATTTTGGAATAATTGGTTCATTTATTTACACATACACCTCTTAAAGATATCATCGAACTTGGGAACTTCAATAGATATAAGAGTTATTTAGGATTATTTTAAAAGATCCAACATTGACTAAAATTAACTACAGATAGTCTAAATTCATTTAATATTAGTGTAGTTCCTATATTCAATGTGAATAATTTTCATGTTTAGATGAATAAGATACTCCATTATTTTCTTTTTCATAGCCTTGAAGTTGAAGATGCAGTCACTATTGTATATTCATATTTGTAGAGACACACACACATCTAGTTTTCATATTATAGAAACATGGATATGGATGGAAATTCTATGAATTCTATAATTATTTCCCATTCTAAAAGAGTTCACACAAAGGTTATAGGAATCCATTATATGGAACCAAAATTTGATAAATTGAAATTAGTTTTGAGGGGAAAGTGAATGTTAAAAATACATGATGATCATTTGGAGAAGAAATTTCTATGAAGTATGAAAACATATTAATTGAAACATATAAGATTAATTAAATATAAATAATGACATTATTAGCTACTTCAAATGTTTTTTAGAGACCCTATATGATTCAACTATTGGGATGAATTTAATTAGAAACTTCCTATATAGAATTTATCTCAATGACTATGAATATGAAAATAGAGAGGACACATCCCTTAAATAACTTATTAATATACTTTTTTCCTACGATATGTGAAAATATCAATTCCTTAATAATAATATCACTGAATTGAATGCATTCATTGTCATAATGGTTCTTAATATGGAAGAAAGGATATATTAAACATTATTAGGTGCAGATGTGGGTGAAGTGAGGAGTGAATAAATAATTCATGAAATATTAATTTCATGTCCTTTATATCAATTAAATTCCAAAGAAAAAGTTAAAAAAAATTAATCATCTTCTAAAATGATTAAATTTTGGGGATATTTTTCATTTTAAAATTGACTGCCCAAGGAAATCATTCATTGAAATAGAGAATGATGAATAAAAAAATAAATACTGAAAATAAGTTTTAGGAAAAATATAAGACATGACTTTAGAAAGAATATAAGACATTAATTATGAATACAATAGATATAATTATAATGCAATATTATGGTTATTCATCATTATTGGTTGAGACTAAAGATTGATACATATCACAAAAATCAGAAATTATTTCAAGATAAAATTAAAAATAATGGGAACATATCAGTAGGTAATGATAATTATTAATATGGTTATAATATGTACATATAGTCACTATATTTACTGATTATATTTAAAGAAATTCCAAAATAAGGAAAAGAATCAATCGACTTGAGAAAAAGTGAAGAAAAGTTCGTGGGAAGGATAGTTTCCTCAATGAACATATTAGAAATATCTGGGAGAAAATTATAGACCATGAAAAGTTTCTCAATGATTCTGAAACAAATATTTTTTCTAAAGAATGTGAATTGGGTGACATGTAGATTTATATTTTTAATAATGAATATTACATCAATATTATGGTGTAATATATTGAGAACATAGTTCAAATCATGGAAGAATCATCCTAAAAATCCAATGAAGTTCATCATTAAGAAAGAGTTGTATGATGATTCTAAATTTTTCTGTTATTTTAAATCAAATTCTCTTAGTTATGAAAATTATGAAACTCAAATTGGATTTTTATATTTAAAAAAGAATCCATGAAATCTATACTCCTACAATATAAATATATGGATATGAGTTGTGAAAAAAATCACTTAAGGATGAAATCAAAAAAGGATTTATTACACATCGACAATAAGACGATTTTATAAACATACCCATCAATATTATTTATGATCATTCTCCAATGTTTACTTCTGGTGATGTAGGACATATTCGAATTGTAATAGTTTCTGGTAAAATATATATCACCAATAAAGTCGACATGAATCATGGGGGATTATTATATTGATTATAAAAATTATTTTTTTATATGAACAAACAACCTAAGAATTCAAAAATTTAAAACTAATAAGAAGTAAAGATAAACTCCACCGGCATATAAAATTTATAATGATTAAAGAATAAAATTAATTTAGTTAAAATTAATTTCCATTAAAATTAATAATTTTGAAATGTAGGAAAAAATTATCATCCATATTGGTATTAGGAAAAATTTAATGAAATAGATATTTTTCATGTAAAGTTTATAGAATTTGAACATCTTCGAATATTATGTGGGAGTGGTTGGAAATCTACCATGATTTGAAGTACAGTATGACTATCCTACCATTATATTAAGGGAAGCTAAAGGGAATTGCTGAATCATCAAAATGTGTATGTTTTTTTAAAGTCCATAAAAGAAATAAACACAAAAGGAGGTGGTTAAATAAATTAATAAATACAGGTTTCCTATGAAGTCATATTATTAAAATTTCAAAAAATGAATAGTGAAAAAATCATAGAACCCCATCCATATTATATAATATATATGTTTATTTTTACTAACAATCATGGAATTGATGCATATGATTTTGGGGAAGATAGATGATTGTTGTAATAACTACATAATAAGAATGAATAATCCATCATGGTGACTTTATAAATAAAATTCCCTATGATGACAAGGTGATTGTATTCCTAAATGGTTATCTAACATTGAGATATATCTCTCTTTAAAATATCCATTTTTGGAATATAGGATTTTGGAAACTCTTAAAAAACAATAATCAAAAGTATATAAAATTATTTCCAATTATATATTTTATTCAATAAAACCGGATGTACTATGAGTGAGTTCTTATTTCGTATAAAAGGGTTAGGTAAATATCCCATCACTTGTACCTTTTATGCGTTTTCTAGAAGTGTGTAGTTATTAATTCTTTCTAAGCATATGGTTTTACAAGCATGAATGTGAGAAATTGAAATGTGTACCACATACTGGTTAGATTAGTGGTTAACTTGATACTTTGGTTAAATCACTCTTATTTTCTACACCCAGTTTTCATATATGTATAATTATAGTTAACAATATAATTTATAATTGCTAATAAATTATGTGACCTCTTCCCGATCTAAAAAGTTGATCAATTTATACCTCTGTATAAAGGGGTAGAATATGTTTTTTTTAATTTTTTAAAAAACACTAAAGTGATGATATCTGAATTCCATCCCTTATATTCACAAAATTATATTTATTGATAATAGTGTTGATTAATAATACTTCATTTAATAAAGAAATTACCACATGAATTAATGTTATAGACAATTAATTCAATGTGGGAGATTGAAGATCCAACATAAAGAGTTCATTTTTATTAATAGGTGAGTTTTATATTATGATGAGAAAAAATCCATATGTGTTGTGGAAGAGGTGAATATTTTGTTGTTTTCCTTCAAGATAGATAAATTTATTGATATTGGTGTAGATTATTATCTATAATAATTTTATTAGTAATAAAAATAAGGATATTAGGAAAAAAATTAATGGAATACAATGACCAGTATAATATTCATGAAATTTTCCAAGTATAATTAAGATTAAAAATTGTTAAATCAATTAAAGGGGAACCTTTGGAAAATTTTGTTAGTTGATTTGATATTTTTTCATGTATCTAATGTTGGGTAGTGTAACAGATAACTTTAGAATAGTAACATTGGATTTTAAAAGAGAAATAAAAATATTTCAAGGAATACTTTGTGACATCAGAAACGTAATTTAGGGATATTGGAAATATATTGTTAGAATTTGGATGATTAATGTTGTAATTTGTATGTGTACTATTAATAATATGAACCATCATTTTCCAACATTGAATGATTAACTGAAATAGAAAATAGAAAATTATCCTGAACTTTTTAATGATGATACAGACTCTATAAGGTTGTTTGTTGATGTATGAAAGGTTCAATTTGATTCGGTAAGGTTGATTTATAGATTTTTTATAGTAGCTTTGTAGCGTTTGTAAGGTTTAAAAGATTTTAATTCAATATAAATTATAAGGATGCTAGCTTCAAATTATTAGAAGGAAGATCATTCTATGAATCTATGTAAGAATTATGAATGATCCATTCCACAAAAAATACATCATGTAATGTGATATTTAGTTGATAATTTGGGATACTGAAATCGGAATATAAATAAAGTCATGCCACAGTGAATCTCTTAATTTATTTGAAATAGGAAAGTAATGGGGCCTCAATTTTGTGGTCACTAAGGTTAGTATTCAAAGAGTGTTAAAAAACATGTTTTCAACATTAGATTACTATGAACACCACGTCATTATTTTAGGATATTCATGTGATATGTTAACCTTTGATAAATATAGAGACACATTCAAACTATAATTATTATCATGATCTATTAACACCAAACATGATGAATATTAAAATAAATACACTAATATTATTGTTTTTTTGTTGTTAATATGGCCATAATATTTGAATATCTTGTGGAATGATAAATTATGTATTGTAAAATAATTTACTACAATTTTCACTACAATAAAATGAGTTTAAATTATAAGGATATTTCCTTCAATTGATAATCAAGGATGTTTTTAATTTAGAGGTATAAAAAATATTAATGTGTCTGTGAATATAAATTTGGTAGAAGAATAATAAATATTTGTATAATTATAGAAGCATATAATTAATTATAAATGAAAAAAGTTTTATATATGACCAAACTTCTACTTTTAAATATCCTTATACTTGTAAGAAGGAGATGAAAATCTATGATATTACTACATTATAGAAAGTGACTAATAGGAAGTGACTAGAAGGAAAATCATCATGTACTCTAATATGATCACAATGTTAAGAGAAGAATAGTGTAAAATCCCAATAATATAAATAAATAAGAAGATCTAGACATGTGTACATGAAGAAGAAAAAGGTCAACACACTACAATACAAGTATTCAGGGGGATTTGAAGACATATTCATAGGATTTTGTGGATGATAACATAAATAATTGCAGGGAGCTAGTATAATGAAATGGCGAAGTGAATAAATTATAATATTTTCAAGAGATGGATTTAAATGAAATGATCTACTAAAAAGAACCCATCTATAGGAATACACTATAATCACTTAGGATATTTCTTGTCAAGATATTTTATGACATTCCCTTTTGTAGATAGCCTATACATGTAATCATGATAATTTATATTGTAAATATAGTTCACATAAACTAACCCAAATTTTGAATGTTTAGTCTCTAACATTGAAGTAAAACCATGTACATCCTCAAGTTTTATCTAGGAATACATCTACCTTAATAATAAAATATGTGTTTCAAAAAAGAATAAGAGGATTTTATTCTACAACTTCTTGAGGTCTAATTAAGAAAGAATAAATTAAAAAAATAGATAACCAATTCACACCCTATCTTTTTCTATCCAGAAATCTCATTGAACATAGGAACTACATAACTCATTGTAGTAATCCTTTATATGTATTTATTAATCAATAATTCTATGGGAAATAATTTGAAAAAAATTTCAATACCATCATGTTATAAAAATATTCCATAACACCAAAAAAATATCCTTTAAAAACTACTTCCAAAACCCCCATAATATTCTAAAATTCAATTGACAGTTACTCGTAAGCATTTAATCCAACTCTGGGCGAGCATAAAACCATACTTGGAAAACCAATAAAAAGATACAAGAAAATATAAATTTTTTCCATGAATTAAGATCATTTAAAATATTTTCATTATTTGATTATGAGTATCGGCTATAAATTTTACTATAAAGGAAATGAGTTAAGGTAATTTCTTGATTTTTGTGAAAATAATGAAAATGGAATTTCAAAAAAACAGTTACCTCAATCACCAATAACATTTCTCAACTAGTTTCATCAAATAAAAATTGAAAACCTTGGAATATAGATTCCAAAAAAATCCCTAGATTTGAAAACCCCAAAAATTAAAACTCTCCTATATCTAGAAATATTCCATCACAACAACCTCAATTCCTAGCTGAAAAGAAAACATCATAAAATAGAATATGTAGATAGAAATTCGGAAGAAAATTGAGGTCTACCATCCAATTCAACTTGATGTTGAAAAAACAAATATAACCTGGAGGATTGGAGAAGGACAAGGTGTGGTCCTCTAAGCTTCCTCTTATGTGGAAGACAATATAGAGAAGAAAAACTATCCTCATAAGAATTTAATATGATCAGGTGGAAAAATAAAATCAAAATAATTTAAACTAGGTACAAGATGTGTCATAGCATGACCAACCATGTCATAGAAAAACATAACTGCCATGAATTGTTACCCCAGTTTGTGGTAAACAACAAAGAAAAACTAAAATCTCATGATGTGATTACCTCAACAAGATGAAACCTTATCCATGTAAAAATTTATCATGAAATATACCCAAAATGAAGCACCTCTACCTAGGTAGTGTCACAACACGATTCCCCACCTTCAGAGTTTGACACATTATCCCCCCAACAATGGACCAGCTTACTAGGGTAGAAATTGACAAAACTCCCTTTAATGTTGTGTTATAGGTGAAATTACATTAAAAAAGCACATGACCGTACGGAACCAACTAAAATTTACAAAATAGCTCATAATGGGAAGATACTAAATTCAAAATTGACATGGGGAGAAACAATTCACTCCACCAAGAAAATTTATTCCACCATAATGTCATTGAAAAAATTATAAATAATTATTTTTCATGACCCAAACACCTGAACAAAAGAGTTGGGGGTGAGTAATACTATTTTATGACCATATTGAAAGGAAATTCTTCTCACTATAAAATTCTTCAACACATCAGGAATCATTCCATGAAAATCAACAAATGACCTCTACCATTACACAATTCACAACAATCATTCATGTAGATTTATGAAAATAGAGACCTAGAATAGGTCTTTCAACCATAAAAATTTCATATACAGTGGTGATATAACGTGTAAATAAACCCACCAAATAACCAAATATTCATAGGGACTCTAAGGAAATTTTATTCTTATGAAAATCATGCCAAATTTTTCAAGAAACTGATCAGAGTACTAGAATGGAATCAATAACTAAAAAGTATTACCATGAAGACCTTAATTTAGATCTGGGAACTATCAAAATCTCATAATATGAGAATGAAAAAAAAGAATATCTAATAAAAACATCTCTCAATATAGAATAAACAAGTCATTAACATTGTGATAAATGAATAACAAAAATTATAATCTATGATCTTACTCATAGAACAAGGACTCAGGGTGAATGAATCATAAATACAATAAAGATACTACAGATTCATAAACCAAATTAGTGTAACACTCATCCTAGATACCCAAGAACCTGCCCAATGTTTCCCCCGTGTCAAATTCACAAAAACCACATAACATCACAATGATATAGAAAACTATAATCCCAAAAAAGAAAATAAAAGAAAAAGGTCATGAACATAACCAATTATAACCAACATTTCATAATGGAATAAAAACTAGGAACCCAAAGAACGAACCATCCAAGAATCAAATCTAGATTTTCTCACCATGAATGAATCCTAAGACAAACAATCACCCTGATCCAAATAACTCAAAAAATTCAATCTCCTCATGGGAGACAACATAGTTCCAAAAATAGTTACAGTCAAAAATAATCTCTGGTCTAAAAAACATCCAATAATGATACAATATTTTATATTTTCATCATTTACTTGTTTATAAGAAAAAATCCCATGATCAAAAGAAAAAATCAATGATACACTGTATTTCTCATAAAGGTATATTTTTTATGCTCAATTTAGAACATTCTAGGAGGCATAATCTAAAAAAAATGAAACATGAACCATACACTTTAATGATTTATAATCAAATAATATGTTACATTATCCGCAAAGATAAAAATCTAAAACCAAATGTTTCTAAAAAAACTACAAAAATAATCCATTGAAAATAAATAAATTTAGCAATACCACAAAAATTCTACTGAATGGGGGAAAATAATAATTTTATATATAAATCATTAATACAACGTGTAATCTATTTTTAAACAATACATCTCCTTTATAAAAATAATGAAAATCCAATTCAAAAACCACCAACAAGTTCAAACCCCATATTTCCACCTACAAAATTTTAAAAAAGTCCATCTTTATTGGAAAACATTTCCATACTTTACTTTTTAAATTTCATAAATCTAAAAACATTTCGTCTAGGACATGTTCATTTTATAAAAAACAACAAATTTTAAATTTTAAATAAAAACATATCAAAAATTACACTTTTTCACAAAAAATAATATTATATCAACCATATATATAAATCTATATCACAAACATCAAACATAATCCAACTGATAAATATATTAACATTATGAAAAATACAATTAATTCACCATAAATGAATGAAAATATAATTGGGATAAATTTTATATTTAAAGGACTCTAAAAAATTCAAATATGATGAATAATTTTTTATAACATGGAAAATTGTTTGGTTGATCATAAACCAATCCTGAGATAGAATTGAAATAATTATAGAGCCATGTGTCTGGAATCTATACATCTATTCAAACATGGAAGATAATCTTTCTCCATTTACTCCTCCAATACAATCATAACAAATCTCAATAAACCGCCAATTTAACTAATATAACTTAATGGGGATCAAATAATATAACTAATAACCAAAATAATGATCAAATACCATATTCAAATCCCAACCACCCATGGAAACAAGACGTTATAGAATGAAATGATAAATTTAGATTATCCATGAACATACTTATTCAGTACATACTTTTATTTTTCTATACTATATAACATCTCAGATAAAAAGGGAACTCATTAATAACCCAGTCCTATGAAAAACCTCATCTATGCTTCATTCTGGATTGAAATATCTGAATCATCTCTTGATCCATTACTTGAGATAATATTCCTTAAGGTGAAAGTCACATTATTGATCACCCAAGTCATAGAAATGTTATATAGTACCAAAATAAAAACATGTTTTAATGGTTTTCCCCCATATAATAATAATACTTTGTTGCAGAAATTATGTAAAAATGGAATGTTTCATCCATTCCTTGATCATCCATTCATACTAAATAAACAAATTTAATTAATGAATAATATAACAATGACATGGTCCATTTAAATAAGGGATCATCAGTTCAATTACATATAATGGAATGAAATGCTTCATATTAACTATAGACCCATAAATAATGGTACACAAATTTGACTTGGTATGTGAACAAACAATAAAGAAAGAACAAAAGGAAATAGATATATAAGTACATATCAATGTGGCCTATGGTCACCCCCACATACCAACATATTAATGAATGAAAATTTTTAAATATTGATCCATAGGATTAAAAATCAAGGCACTAAATTCAAGAATTATAATGCCATATACAAACACACACACACACAAACTATTGTATATTTATTTTTTCAGATAAACATTTCTAGTATGATTTCACCAAAGAGTCTAGGTAGTTATTTATATTATATATTTCATAAATGCTAATTTGAAATACATTTTGAAATTATATTTTCTTTTTATAATATTTTTAAGGAAAAAAACATATAATTTATTATTTTTACAATACAACCACAGATTTTTTACATAATTCATTGTGGATCTATCAATTTCAAAAGATGAAATATTCAAAACATTAAATATAATTTTTAAATTAAAAATCCTCTTTTACATGACAATTTATAAATCCATTTATAAAACTAAAATCAATTTTCTATATAAAATAATTCATTTAAATACATATTCATATAATTTAAATATGATTGAATTAAACCATACATATTACTGTATGATATAAAATAGGAACCATGTCACGACCCATCCCGGTGGGGCCGGAGCCGCAACTCCCCATGCCCGCCTCCTATAGGATAGGGGCTGGTGACTAGCACCGAGTAGGCATGCTACTAACATGGGATGCATTGTCTGTAAACATGTACACACGCACACACATATCAATGTCCACAAAGCATAAAAGTAAAACTACTAAATGGAAATGATGAATACATACACTAAAACGCAACCACAGTGTACGACCGGAATGTAAAGTACAAGAAAGTAAAACCCTAGGCCAAAAGTACAAGCCCACCAAAAAAAGTCTGTAACAAATTCCATCCTACAAAGAAAGGGGCTGGAACTGCAGTCTGTAGCCATAGGAACGCACCTCGGTCTGTCTGATCTCACTGAGTACCGTCCGGTCCTGGTCTGCCTAGAATCCTGTCAAAGGCTCGCTCGTCTGCACAAGACACGACACGTGTGGGAAAATCCGGTGTCGGGGTGTGTATAACAATACCTAGTAGGACACCCCGAACCACTAAGGAAATACAACAGGGGAAAATACCACAAAATAAAGGTACAGGAAGCTCTACATAGTATATGTCTACCGAACATATGACATGAATATCCAAATATATGCATGCATGATCAACTATCGCAAAACCCACCACTAGGATCCAGTTCGATGATTCTACTAAGCATACAACCGGGAGAACACACTCCTAGGTCTAAAGAGAGAGATACGATGTACAAATTTTAGCAGAACACACTCCATAATTACCCTGAGAACATGATTCTTAGATGAGGATCACGACCATGTCATGGGGTGATTCTGACAACTCAGTCTGAGCTAATCCTCTAAGTAGAGGATCAGCGCCCGGGTAAAGCTGGTCACTCGATTCCAAGAACTATACTTAGGGTTTCATGAATGAATAAAGGATCTGAATCGATGTCTCAAAGAGTGGATTCCAGAAACTCTATTCAGGATGTTCAGCTAAAGGGATCATACTCCTGTGTAAAGGAAATGATACCTGAACCTTCAGGGAGAAAACCAAGAGCACGAACCCTAAAAAAACTAGTCCAAGTCACAGAAGACAAGTGGATGAATTCATTTAAGACAGGTTACATGGCGTGTAGTATGGTTACACACCGTGTTCCTTGACCCTGAGTACTGCCCGAGTAAATGGCCTGTGTCATTCGTTCAAGCCGTGTAAAACCAAACTACACAGTGTGTAGAAAAAGTACATGCCATGTTCCTTGACCCTGGGTACCGCCCGTGCAACCAGCCCATGTCATTCGTCTTGTTGGATAGAAAGAAACTACCCGACGTGTAGAAGAAACACACGACGTGTCGATGCACCTGGGGCTCGCTCCGTGTACGCTGGCCATGTGCACGTACACGACCTCTGTCCGTGTCTGTGTCACCTGCCAGTGTACTAGTAAACGGGGTATCCCGTGTATCTAGCCGGTTCTGGCTGGGGAGGGGTATACACGGCGTGTCCATGGCCATGTACCCTGCCCATGTCTGTGTACTCCTAGAGTACACACCATTTAATCCCACCGACAAACACACACCGTGTATCCCATACTAAACGGCGTGTAGCCGGGAAATTTCAATAACGTCGTCTTCTTCCTCGCGCTTCGACTGAATCTCCGGTTCTTGATCCAAATGTTTGATCATCATAAAACTCTGGATTTGGGTTCTTCCCACCCCTATGAAACCAATTCTGTCTGTCTTGGGCATCCGATCAGCCTTGATAGAACGTCCTGATCCACCGACACGAAAATGCTCGAAGAACAGTAATTTCCAAACCACATCGATTTGTCCGCTGTTGTCGCTGTCGCACCTCCGCTAGGTCGTCCCGATGTTGGATCTTTTATTTCAGATCATTGCTCCAACAAACGAATGGGCAATGATCGATTTCCTCCAAGAACGCACATGATGAATGCGTAGGAAATCGAGAGAGAAAAACACAACGATCGAGAGGGATGAACTTCGATTGATGTTTGTGTCGATCTTGGTTCGTCACTGTTAGAAGGATGAATGAAAACCAAAATAATTTCAACAATAAAATCCCCATGATTCCCGCAAAAGTCCAAATTTCAAGAACGATCGATCCTCGGGATAATCTATTCGTGTATTAGTCTGTGTTCATCATGGAAATCAAAAACGGGGAAGAAATCACAAATTAAACATCCTACATGGATTCCACGGCGTTCGTCGGCGATGATCCGGTCGCTGCGTCACCATCGCCGCGTTGGGAGGTTTTCTCCGGAGCTCTCTAGGGAGATTCAAGGTTATGATAAAAGTAACCTTGATCCCCTGTGAAATATATTTTAAAAAGGGAATGATATATTTCTCTGCAACAAAGATTTAAATAAAAAATTTTAATTAAATATTTTATTACTGTTACGTCGAAAAAACCCGATTTCACCACCGACCTGTGCCGGCCGAAGTTAGGCCTTTCCTATGGTAAAATCGATGTTCTGAACGCAACGGTGCCCTCAGATTATTGATCTGAGCACCTGTTCAAGAGTTATTACACTTTTTCAGGAAAACTGATCGCTTGCGTAATTTAATTATTAAATTAAATTCAATCATTTTTTTCCGGCTCACTGGGCCTCGGAACTAAATGTTGTCTCAGAGCCTGGTCTCGAATTAATTCCCATATAATATTAAAATAATACATGTAAAATTCTGGGACATTACATCACACCAACATTAGGAATTTTATGTCCCTGAAAAGTCAAAACAAGGGCTACTCAGAAAGATGTGGGTACTGCATGCGAATCTGAGCCTCCCGCTCCCACATGCTGTCCTGGAGATTCCCAGCCTGCCACCAGACACACACCAAGGGAATAGCTCATACATGAGGTATCTTCTCCTTCTGATCCTTGATCTCCACTGGGTACTCTACAAAGGTCTCCTCATCATCGATATCCAGCTCGGCCAACTCGATAACGTGTGATGGATCGAGCACGTACCTCCGTAGCTGTGACACATGGAAGACGTTGTTCACCAGGTCCATCTGAGGAGGTAGAGCCAAGCGATACGCCACCTTTCCATCTCTACTTAGAATATGAAAAGGTCCAATGAACCACGGAGATAGCTTTCCGCCTCGGCCAAATATCTACAATCCTCGTTGAGGTGAGACCCGAATGAACACATGGTCTCAATCCTCGAACTCCAAGGGTCTCCGACTCTTGTCTGAATATGACTTCTTCTGACTCTGTGTAGTCTTCATACTCTCCTATATGACCTACACCTTCTCTGTAGTCCCTCTAACCATCTTTGGGCCCATGAGTGCTGACTCTCCCGGGTCAGTCCAGCAAAGTGGAGACCTGCAAGGTCGCCCATACAGAGCCTCAAATGTTTCCATACCAATAGTGGAATGATAACTATTGTTATAAGAAAATTCCACCAGTGGTAGGTGATCCTCCCAGCTATGACTGAAGTCATGTATGAAAGCTTGAATCATATCCTCTAGGACCTGGATGGTTTGCTCTGTCTGACCACCAGTCTGGGGAAGAAACGTTGTGCTTAAGCGTAACTGAGTCCCAAAAGCTTACTACAATCCCTTCCACAACTGGGATGTGAAATGTGAATCACGGTCTGAGACTATCATGCATGGCACTCAATGAAGTCGAACTATCTCATGCACGTAGAGGCATCCAAAGCTCTCTATTAAACTCTGCTCCCTTATGGATAGAAAGTGGGCCGACTTGGTTAGTCGATCAACGATCACCCAGATGGCATCGTGTCCCATGGACGTACGTGGTAAACCCGTCAAGAAGTCCACGGATATCCCGTCCCAATTCCTCTCTGGCACCTCAAGGGGCTGAGTCAAACCTGCTGGCACCTGGTACTCAGCCTTTACATGCTGACAAGTAAGGCACCGAGAGACAAACTCTACCACACCCTTCTCCATTCTTGGACAACATAACTAATGTCGGAGGTCTTGATACATCTTTTCCACGCCTGGATGCACCGGCAAAGAGGATGTATAGAAGTCCCTCAGAACCTCCTCCCGCAACGTCACTATTATTACCATGCTCCCTCTGAAGAGAACAACGTGCTCCCCACCTTCTAAATATCCATCAGAAGCATCACCTATGGATATCTGAGCCCGTAGAGTCTCACAGCTAGCATCCTCGTTTTGTGCTTCCCTGACTCGCTACAAGAGTGGAGGGGTAACAACCATCGACTGAAGGTAGGTTCCCTCAACTCTACCCACGAAGGATAACTATAAAGTGGCCAACTGCCTTATCGCCTCATCTAGAAACTGGGAGCTAGATATCCTACTAAGAGAATCTGACTCCCTGCTTCCCTTCCCAGAAGTATAACAGATCTCAAAGTTGTAATCCTGGATGAACTCCAGCCACCGCCTATATCTCAAATTCAGATCCTTCTGATAAAAGATATATCTGAGACTCTTGTGATCAGAGTAGACGGTAAACTGCTCACCCATCAGGTAGTGCTGCCACATCTTCAATGCGAAGACTACCACTGCCAACTCAAGATCATGGGTTATGTAGTTCTACTCATGTGGCATCAACTAGTGTGAGCCATAGGCAATCACCACCTGCCTCTGCATCAGGACCCAACCAAGACCGGATCCTGATGCATCGCAGAACACTACGTACTCGACACCCTCCTCCGGTAATCTCAAGATCGGGGTGCTCTTCAAACGCTGTCTCAACTGCTGGAAAGCCTGATGGCATCTCTCGGTCCACATGAAAGGATATCCCTTTTGGTTCAAAGCTGTCATGGATGTAGTAATCCTGGAGAAATCAAGGATGAATCGCTGATAGTAGCATGCCAACCCAAGGAAACTCCGCACCTCCATCACACTTTGGGGTGGCTCCCATTCTAGCACTACCTCCACCTTGGCTGGGTCAACTGCTACACCATCTTCTGAGATAACGTGTCCCAGAAAGTAGACCTCCTGTAACCAGAACTGACACTTCAAGAGTTTCCCATACAATTGGTGCTCTCGGAGTGTGTCCATAACCGTCCTTAGGTTTCTCGCATGCTCCTCCTCGGACACAGAGTACACAAGGTTATCATCAATGGATACCACTAGAAACCTGTCTAGATAGGGATGAAAGATCCGGTTCATGAGCCCCATTAACAACACCGGGGTGTTCGTCGTGCCGAAGGGCATCACCAAGTACTCATAGTAACTGTAACGACAAATGAAATCCGTCTTCGATATATCCTCCTCCTGTACTCGCAACTAGTGATATCCTGATCATCGATCGACCTTTAAGAACCATCATTCCCCACTCAACTGGTCGAAGAGGTCATCGATTATCGGTAGTGGATACCGGTTCTTCACGGTCACCTTATTCAAGAACTGGTAATCCACACATAGCCTCAAGCTCCCGTCCCCCTTTTTGGCAAACAGAACTGGGTCCGCCCAAGGTGAAACTCTATGTCTCACAAAGCCCTTCTTCTGCAAGTCATCCATCTATACCCTCAGTTCACGAAGCTCTATAGGAGCCATCTGATATGCTGGCGCTAATATCAGTTTTGTCTCGGGTTTCAACTCAATGCATAAATCTATCTCTCGATGGGGAGGTAGTCGGGGGACATCCTCCGGAAAGATGTCCTCGTACTCATCCACCACCGCTAAAAACTAGAAACTCATAACATCTATTGCACCAAGGGCTAGTCTAGACAACTGATTTGAAATCCATCGTGCCCTTCTATGCATGAGTCCATCCTGCGCTGCTTGGGTCTCTCTTTCACGGACAAAAGAGAACCTCGTTCCATCACTGTAGAAACACCGCACCCTTCGCCTAAAACAGTCGATCTGAGCATGGACTGTGGATAACCAATCCATACCAAGAATTACATCATAAGGCCTCAACACTACCACCAAGAGGTTCCAACTGAAACTCTCGCCTCCATGGTTCCGGTAACACTGTCTACAGAGGTGTGTGATCTCTGAATCTTCTCCAGTCGATGGTTCTAAACGTAAGGGTCGAGTCAACGGCTCAACTGGAATCTCAAGGTCTCGAACAAGATAAGAAGCCAGAATGGAATGACTAGAACCTATGTCTATCAATATGACAACCATAGTAAAAGAGACACAAATAGTACCTCTAATCATTCTATGAGTACCCGGGTCATAAGCCTCTGCCACCTGATGCTGTCCCTGCCTCTGTCCACCAGCTCCCTGAGCCTGGGGTGGACCTCTTGGGGGTGGTGGTGATAAAAGGTCAAAATGCCGACCACCTGTAGCTGCTCTCCCAGCTCCCCTACCACGTCCTCCACCCTGCGGATCTGTCTTCTCCACACGTTGCCTCTTCCTCGGTGTTCCATCCACTAATCCCGTGTCAGTAGTATGGATGGTTGGAAAATCTCAACCGAGATGTCCCCTGCCATCACAAGAGTAGCATAACCTCTCTCGAGGGTGGATGGATGCACCCTGTGAACCCTGTACAGCAGATCCACTGTCCTGAGATCTCCTTTGAAAATCTCTTCCATGCCTGGGTCCCTGACGTCAACTCCCTGCTGCCGTGGTCTCTACTCCAGCTCTCCCACTACTGACATCTGCCGGCTGTCTCTACTCTGCCAAGAAGCTCTCGACTAGCAGATCACGGTCGAGAACCCCAGTATATGTAGGATTTCTCATAGGGGTGATGCTATCTCAGATAATTATACGCAGGCCCCTCTCAAAAGTTCGATCTTTGAAGTACTAATTTCTGACCATATCCATCGAATACCACGAGAGGTCGGTAAACCTCGACGAATAGTCAGCCACTGTCATGGTTACCTGCTGGAGCTGAAGAAGCTCCTGTATGCGTACTTCTCTTAGGGAAACCGGTGAAAACACCTCTCTGAAGAGACCCTCAAACTCTCACCATGCATGTGTCGCCTCGTTGTGGGTATGGATAACCACACTCCACCATCGTCCTGCCGAGACCTGCAGAAGGCTCGTTTCCAAGATCACCATATGGTCTTCTGGTGTCCTGACCAAACGGAAGACTCTTGGCCAGTTCTCTGCTGCATGAGGGTCAGGCTCACCTCGAAACCTCAGGGGTCTCTATCTCTGAAACTCATGGAGTGCGCTCAGCCTACGCTCCTCCTCCACTGGTGCAGAAGGCATAAAACACTGCTCCATAGGTGGCGGAATAACTGGCACACCACTTGATGGTAAAACCGGGGGATCAGGTCCCTATATCAATGCTTCATCACTGAGGGGGTCATCCTCATGATAGAGCTACTCGATCCTAGCGGGTGCGCGTCATAGAGGCATCCTGTAAAGAAACAAGATATATCTCAATCAGTGAGTATATCTGGAGAGCTGACTCAAGAAGGACATGGAAACCAAAACCCATTCCTATATGATTCATGTACCATTGTTATCCCCAGAAACAAGTATTCTCATGTTCAGAGTTGAAATTCACATTATCAGAGTCTTGGTTTATGGATACGTCGGCCGCCAGCACCAAAACTGTGGCCCCTATCCTAAAAGTCGAACTCGAAACACTTAACACTACTGCCCTAAACCAACTCACAAACTCTCGGTCCTATGGTAGAATTGACCACCTCTGATACCACTCTTTCACGACCCATCCCGGTGGGGCTCGAGCCGTAACTCCCCAAGCCCGCCTCCAATAGTCCAGGGGCTGGTGACTAGCACCGAGTAGGCATGATACTAACATGGGAGACATTTCCTATAATCATGTACACAAACACACACATATCCAAGCCCACAAAGCTGAAAAGTAAAACTACCAAAAGGAAAAGATTCATGCATACACTAAAACCCACCCACATAGTACGACAGTAATGTAATGTACGAGAAAGTAAAATAATGGACCAAAGAACAATCCCACAAAAATAAAGTCTGTAACAAAGTCCAACCTGTAATGGAAGGTGCTGGAACTGCAGTCTGTAGCCATAGGAACGCACATCGGCCTGTCTGATCTCACTGAGTATCGTCCGGTCCTGGTCCACCTAGAAACCTGTCAAAGGATCGCTCATCTGCACGAGACACGACACATGTGGGCAAAGTCCATGCATGGGTGAGTATAACAATACCCAGTAGGAAACCCCGAACCACTAAGGAAATACAACAAGGGAAAATTACCACAAAAGAACGGTATAGTCAACTCTCCACGGTATATTTCTACCAAACATATAACAAGAATATCTAGATATTCTCATGCATGATCGACAATTGTGAAACCCACCACTAGGATCCAGTTAGAAGATTCCACTAAGCATACAACCGGAAGAACACACTCCTAGGTCTGAAGAGAGAGATACGAAGTACTCATTCTGGAAGAACACACTCCACATGTACCTTGAAAACATGATGCTCAAATGAGGATCACGTCCATGTCATGGGGTGATTCTGACAACTCAGTTTGAGCTAATCTTCTATGCAGAGGATCGATGCCTAGGTAAAGTTGGTCACATCGATACCAAGAACTCTACATAAGGTTTCAGGAATGAATAGAGGATCTGACACTATGTCTCACAAAGGGGATTCCAACAACTCTATTCAGGATGTTCTGCTGAAGGGATCATACTCTTGTGTAAAGGAAATGACCCCAGAACCTTCAGGGAAAATTCCAAGGGTACGAACCCTAAGAAAACTATTCCGAGTCACATAAGATAAGTGGATCAAGTCATTTAAGACAGGTTGCACAGGGTGTAGTATGGTTTCTCGCCGTGTTCCTTGAACCTGGGTACTACTCATGTAAGCGGCCCATGTCATTTGTTCAAACCTTTTAAAACCAAACTATTCTACGTGTAGAAAAAGTACACGTCGTGTTCCTTGACCCCGGGTACTGCCCATGCAACTGGCCCATGTCATTCGGATTTTTAGATAGAAATAAATTAAACGGCGTGTAGAAGAAACACATGTCGTGTCCGAGCACCTGGGGCTCGCTCCGTGTACGCTAGCCATGTGCTCATACACGGCCTCTGTCTGGGTCCGTGTCGCATGCCCGTGTATCTAGCCGGGTCTAGCCAGGGAGGGGTAAACATGGCATGTCCTTGGCTGTGTACCCTTCCCGTGTCCATGTACTCCCATAGTACACACCATGTAATCCCGCCGACGAACACACATCGTGTATCCCATACTACACGTTGTGTAGTAGGGAAATTTCAAGAACGTCGTCTTCATTCACACGCTTCAGCGGAATCTCTGGTTCTTGATCCAACCATCTGGTCATCATGAAACTCCAGATTTGGGGTCATCCCGCCCCTACGAAACTGATTCCTTCGGTTTTGGGCTTCCGATGGTCCTCGATAGAGCGTCCCGATTCATCCAAATGAAAACGCTCAAAGAACGGTAATTTCCGAACCACATCAATTTTTCCGCCGTCATCGCCGTCACACCTCCGCTAGGTCGTCTCGATGTTGGATCTTTGATTTCAGATCGTTGCGCCAACAAAAGAATGCACAACGATTGATTTCCTCCAAGAACGCGTAGAACACACATGAAGAATACGTAGTAAATCAAGATAGAAAAACACAACAATTGAGAGGTACGAACATCGATCGATGTTCGTGTCGATCTTGGTTCATCACCGTTAGAAGGTTGAATGAAAACCAAAATAATTTCAACAATAAAATCCCCATGATTCCTGCAAAATCCCATCCTGCAAGAACGATCGATCCGCGGGCTAATCTGTTTTTGTATTAGTCTGCGTTCGTCGTGGAAATCAAAAACAGGGATGGAATCACAAATTAAACATCCTACCTGGATTCCGTGGCGTTTTCTGGCGATGATCCGGTCGGTTCATCGTGTCGCCGCGTTGGGAGGTTTCCTCAGGAGCTCTCCAGGGAGATTCGAGGTTATGAGAAAAGAAACCTTGACCCCCTGCAAAATCTCTTTTAAAAAGGGAAAGAGATATTTCTCATCAACAAATATTTAAATGAAATATTTTAATTAAATATTTTATTATGGTTACGTCCAAAAAACCAGATATCACCACCTACCTACGTCGGACGATGTTAGGCCTTGCCTAAGGTAAAATCGCTGTTATGAACGCAACAGTTCCCTCTGATTTATGATCTGAGCACCCGTTCGGGAGTTACTCCATTTTTTAAAGAAAACATCATGCGCGCGTAATTTAATTATTATATTAAAATCAATCATTAGTTCCGGGCTCACCGAGCTTCGGAACTACACGTCGTCATAGAGACTGGTCTCAAATTAAGTCCCATGTAATATTAAAATAATACATGGAAAAATCCGGGACATTACACACCAAATCATTAATTAATCATAATAAAAATAAACCAAAACTAATGAAGTAGTTCCATATCACCAAAACAAGTTCTATAGGGTAAAATTATAGTATAGAATGTGATCCCCTAAATAATATTTAATGGGGAAAAATAATCTTGGTAAACATAGATGATTCTAACATTTAATGTTACTATAATTCACCTTCATAACAACTAAAATAGATTCAGCTCCCAATTGGGGAACATAACTTCACACAACCTAGATTACCATGTTAGTCTCAAAAGTTGGAAACCATTGGGAAAAAGAATAATACCTTGGGAAATATATTGTAAAAATATATTGTAGTGAATCACTCATCAAAATATTCTACTAATCTACCTATAGTAAAAATGAAATGTAAATTTTTTGGATAATCCGAAAACGAGCACATGATCATCCCTTAAATCGTCAATTATGATTATTAAAAAAATCTCAACAAGCACCTCTAGTAAAATTTCCTATAACAACCCCATGCACATCCAAACATCTAATATATAATAGTTCAATTCATCTTACAAGAGAAAAGGTATATTCAAGACATAAAATATACCTAGGGGCCCTAAGATCACTCTATCATGATGCCACATAAAACCATTTTTTATAAAGTGAAAAAAGAGTATTTAAATTTGACTAAAAATTCCTAGTAATTTTATAATCATTGAAAATGAATTGTTAACACAACATTGAAAAACCATTTCATGGTAATAATATTTGAAATACAATTAAAAATCAATAATTAAATCAAATATTATCTTATAACTTTTAAAAGTGTGTCACTGCTTAAACATTTTCCATAAAAACAAATAATACCCTTAATATATATATATATATGTCAAACATTTAATTAAAATATATAATATCATTTTATAGTTTCACTATGATTTTAACGAAAAAACATAGGATTCATAACAACATACTTTAAATACCAAAACTGGGAAATAATTAAAATTCCACTTTATAAAAAGAAATAAATTTTTTTAAAACCATTTAATAAATCCTCCATACATCTAAAATATGTGTTTAAAGAAAAAATAATTGTATTATGAAAATATAGAAATTTTGATGAAAAAAATTAAAAAGGGATTTCACAAAATTCCAACCTCAATCGGAGAAAACATGTCTCAACATGTAACCTTTGGCGGTGAAAGAGACATAGATGTAAAAGGATACCTCACAATGTCTTATACATTGAAATCCACAAAATATAACTATAATGAATGTTAAATTCAGTTAAAATAACTAATTTGTTACAACAAATAACTGAAAACCAAGGTAAATAGATGAATGATAAGGAAACATGGATGAAAAGCTGGACATTAGTTACAAATCCATATGGAATCGATGAAAAGTGGATATTGAAATATTATAGTAGAATAATTTTGAAAGATACCATGATATTAATCCCATGTGGACGATGTGAGATATTTTAACAAAATTCTTCATTGTTATTTAATTTTATTGTGAAATATTTTAAATTTTTGAAATTAAAACAGGAAACAAGCAGAGTTGCAGTGTGATTGTCATTTTCACATTGTGACTTAACTCCCTCCAACTACATTCACACTTCCTGGGTCACATATCTACATGACCCTATGTTCATGACTCGATGACCATAGTTTGATAACAGCCTCAAAGTGTGAATCATGGTTTTTTAAATGACCCCTTTCATTTCATTCTTATGAAAATAACAATTAATTATTACATAGTTTCTATATCAAATAATTATTTCTTGGAACTTTTAAATATATAATGATTTTAATTCCATTGGAAATATGAAATTAGTTATATGAAATAGAGAAAATAAATTATATTTTATTGAGTTTTTATTCAATCAACAGATTATGAAATTATATTTTTCAAGGAAGATAAATGAAAGGTATATTAGATTGGTATTCATAATGATTATTTGAGGGACATATATAATGTATATCAAGTATATATATTCAATTATATCAGATAGATACTACAAATTCTATTGGAATGAGATTTATAAGAACAAATGGTAGGTGATGTACAAAGTATGAAAAATTCGTATTTTCCAATTCTAAAAGATTGAAATTAATATAATGAATTATAATGGTGTCGATCATAATGACCATATGAGAAATTAATGATGTGTTAAATCCATATAATGATGAAGATTTATTTTTTATTATTTTGTTATTGATTTTTAGATTTATAATATTTGATGATTGTGAGTTAGTTACACTAGTGTCAATAAATTAGACCACAATACCAAGGTTCATGAACCAATTTAAAACATAAAATATTTATATTGTTTATGATATTTTGAAATTTCTCGTCATTGATTGATATTCAATTTTTAGTCATTAGATAGACATTAATATAGAATATTTTTGGTTAGAATTCTTTTATTAATTGTTTATTTTTTATATTGTAATTAGTGTTTGTATTATTGTGTTAATTGAGGTATCCTAGTGATAGGGAGAGAGAGGTTTGACTAATATAATGGAGGACGTTACACTAGGGATAGAGAGATATAGTTTTGTATGATCAGGTTAATCAGTGTATTCAATGGTTTGGAAGATAGTCCTTATAATTGGATGATAATATGGGATTCATAATTTCATGTGTACAAAGTTCCTTATCACAGTCGGTGAATATGGATGTCTCACTTCTTGTATGTGATGATGGTTTTTTTACATAATTTACATAAATATGATATTTATAATTATATTTTAATACTTTTACAATGTCTATACATTGTAGTATTTACTTTATTAGTATTATGAATTTTTATGGTATATCATAATGAATCTGTGCCTGACTGACATTCTTATAATCAAGGTTTTGTGAAGTTTTATGTTTAAATTTTTAAAAAATAAAAATGATCTCCACCCCACAAGTAGTATTTTATCTATAAATTACATGTAATCATTTTGTATCAAAGGGTTTCTCTACATATATTTCCATACATTAACTGTATTGGTAGAGAAAATTATTTTTCTATTATAGATGGTTTTTTCACTGGAATTTTAGAGAATTTAAATCCTAGAAGACCACTAATTTTTATTTTTAATGATTATGAATATTTGAGATATCCCATGAAAAATTATCCGATAAACACTAGTTTGATAATTTTTTTATAATGATAGCTAACTATGAGATTCATGATGAGGATGCAGCATCTTATACTAGATAAGAAATGATTGTATATCAATTGAATTAAAATGTTTGGAATACATTGTAATGTGAAATGATAAGGAATACAAATATTTAAATATATTACTGTGAGAGAGCCATATATATTTGGAATATTCTTGATGTAAATCATTTGGAATCTTCTAATGCTTTTTAAAGAAGAAGTGTAATGCTTCTGAAAAATTATTAAGAGTCTGATTTGTTCACTATTGTATCTCATTATCTTATTCATTAAATTTTTATTACTATTTTAAATAGATTTAAATCATTTGGGGTGATTTATTCGTTGGATAAACAATGTATTGAGAATATTATTCATATTATGGCTAAATAGTGTGAATTTAAGGAACATAAAGGAATAATTGATATATTCCCTCAAATTATGTCTTTGTACAAGTATATCTGAGGTAAATATGATGACATTTTAGGTCTACATTGTCATAATAATTAATTAGAGATAGTTATTAATAATGAAATTGAGTAGAAGAATTTGAAAAGATAATCGATAATGTAGTTTAAAATGTTGAAAAATATTATCTTTTGGATGAATCCAACCAGTAAAGATATGAATTTTTTTGATGAGAACATTTATGAAATAAAAAGGGATACATAGTCATTCATTAAGCATGTATAAAGTATCAAAACTGAATTCGGTGAATTATCAAGGGCCACTGATGATTTGAAATCATATGAAACTCGAAATTATTGAATTCATTTTCAATAGAAAAACTCATTGGAGATGTAATTGGTAAGTGATATAATGTTGGATTCCAATGATAAAAAGTCCAATATGATTTAAAATACCTCAATAATATGAATCCCGTTGACAAAAACAAAAAAACAATTATTAAATTTCCTTGAACAATTAGTTAAATTATATAACACCACATGAATTTTTTGAAATATTTCTCTTTAAATGATTTTATTTTTTAGATATTTTGTGCTTCAAACCACATAGAGTTTAGAAAAACATAACATGATAAAAATATTACATGTTATTTATTTCACATACATTGGATTGGAGTGTATAAATATTAATAAAAAAATATTGAAAAATACATTTTCAAAAAATTTATAAAATGAAGTCATTAGTAATCAAATAATTATAATTAAAATCAAAAATGCCTTTTTAGGAAAAAAAAATATTTATATGCATGCAATGGATTTTTATGTTAATAAATTATATTTATCACAATTGATAAATAATTTTAATAAAATTTTTATATTATTTGATGACTTTTTAAATATTCAACAAAATATTTTTCTAGTAATATTATAAGAATAAATCAATTTTTATACTTGATTTGTTTCAAAAAATCATCTTTTATCATCTTTTTTTAAATTAAATTATAATTAATTTCATAAATTAAATGGAATTTAATTAAATAAATATAATTATTTACTTTTAATCATATGGTTCAAATTTGGAAAATATTCGCCTTTTAGTTTTTGGTTAATATTAATAGTATTCGTATTAAAATTTATCACACTGGTAGAGGGACAATGTAGTTAATATACATTAAAACTAATTGATCATGCCATTTTTTTTGTAAAATGTTTTATTTTATTAATGTCATTTGACCCTTATCACATTAGGATCAAAATTGATTAATTTATCATAATAGTTTCATTGAAAATGATTTATATATATCATAAATAAATAAAAAGTTATATAATGTCACTCTCGTAGTTTTAAATATAAATTATGTATTGAAATAGGGAAAAAACATTCATTAATGAATATTAATAGTGATTTTTTGAATAATTTAATTATATTAATTATTGTAATTTTTATATATTTGTTTGTATTATATAATTACCATAAATTCATACATAATGCCAAAAAAATATTTATTCAATCAAAGAAAAAATAAAATAAATGATGTTCAAATTATTAAAATTGATATAATTTGAGTAATATATTGGTTTTAATCAATTTTATTGGTATATATGTCACGTTAGTTTTGTTTTAAAAAATTAAATCCTTATTCAAAATTTCCATGTAGCTATTTTATGTCAAATTAAAAGAATACAATCTAAATTGAAAATAATGATATTTTATCTAAAAAATATTAAATTAAATTAGTTAAAAAATATAAAACTATTGAAGAAATATTGGGTTCTCACAAAATGGTATAAAAGAATATAAATTTTCAATTTATAGTCTAATGATCACATTTTATGAAAAATTACTATCCTTTAATATTAAAATGTTGTTAACATGGTTAAGATGAAAATTAATTGAATATGGATTAATCAAAATGATAATAATTAAAATGAGGTGTAATCATATACAAATTTTATTGGTTGATAAAATTACTCCCCTATATTCTATTATATTATAATTTATTTCCATTTTTCGGCATTTTTATGAAGATTTACTTTATTATAATTTATTATTTTGATTAATTCCAAATGAGGCCCTCATCTCAATTATAAAATAGAACCTCCTACGTCACGTATTCACACCACATTAAGCAATATAAATCAACAAAAATATGAAAATTTCTCTTCTAAAATCCCTTATAAACATTATATAGGTTGATTTCATTTAAAAATACTATCATTGGAACCATTTTGAAGTGATCTAAATTAGTAGTTTCAAAGAGGAAATGATCACCTTAACCAATCACTTTATTTTATACTCATTATTAACTCATATAAATCTATGATATTTATCAAAAAGTAATTAATTATACTTCTTAAATATTATTTTCTTTTTTTATGATTGTTAAAACACCATTATACTTCCCCTTTCCAATGAAATGTGAAGGGAATGTATCGCTTGTCGGTATGTACAGCATACCATCTGCACACAATGATACCAAACATTTTTTATCACCATATTTTGAGTTATGTTATTATGTATTTAATCATTATAAAAAACTAAGAAGGTTCGAGAAGAGCCTTTAAAAAAGAAAGTAGAAATATACTACACAAATGGAATGGTGGGGGACCTGCATGAATCAAGCCCTCATGCTAAAATACACCCAAAAAGATAATGTTTCATAATCAAACTAATAAGAATCATTATAATCAACATACCAATCAGAGTTAGATAAGGCACCATGAGACTGATTGACCATTGATGGCTTTAATTAATAGTATTATTCCCGGTTCCAGTATTTCTTGAATGGAACAGTTTTAAATCATTCATCATCTGCAACAACATTATTTTCATTTGAAAATACCTTACTATATGATGATTTTGGGGGGAAACATCCGATATATCATCCCACCTTCCATGGATGACATGAGTTTACAATAATTTTTTAATTTCCTATTGAGAATTAGAAATAATACCCTCATCACATGGGATTAATTTCCCCTCAGTTACATTAGAAATTTATTTAAGAGCACGGTCACACTCATTGTCTCTAGACAGTAAATTCAATAATTCATGAGTCTTCAATGCCTTAGTCGACTATGGTGTGCCATCTCTAACTCACACATTCCATTGGTTAAGAGTTGATACCTTTTTTGATGTATTAACCATCTATTTTTTCCAACTAGAAGCTTCATGGTTCTATTTTGAAGAAAAAAATGAGAAATCCACATTCTCTTGACATTTTCTCTTTACATGACTAATGAAATGACACTCTGAACAAAATTGAGGAAGCATTTCAAATTCCACTTTTAAAGGAATATCATCATTCCGTGATGAAAAAACAACATAATGAATCAAGAAAGGGATCAGATGAACATCCATCCATACCCTTTAATATAAACCAAATTTGGAAATATTTTTATTCCTATGCATTTTGATAAGAATTCCAACGTCAGATATAATATAGTATATGATTTTTGGATTCCACAAAATCCAATTGTGCCCAATAATTTCAATCCGGACTTCAACTCTATTATTTTTATTGGAAGACACATAAAAATAAAAACACAACTCTTGAAAGAATATCATTCTTAGAAGTATTGATATTGAACCAATTCTCCATGCCCTTAGCTTTAGATCATCTGATGGAAAAATAAATTAAAAGAAACTCTGACCAAGGGAAATGAATTTCCATTCTGAAAACTCCTATATAGATGTAAGTTTTCGAACTAATTCATAATGTTTCTATGAAATTACTCCAATGTGAATAATAATTATAGAAATTATTTAGTGTTCATTGATTTTGAATCTATAAATAATCCCCTCTCTGTTAGCAGTCACACAGTTGGCGTCAACTCTCTTGACCATTTGCTGGGGAGAAACATCCTTCACAATGGAAAATTAACTTTTATTGATATCAATAGATTTGAAATTACCATCCTTTAGATAGTCCTTGTTATATGGATAAGTCACCTCCGATGATACAACCTTGACAATCACTACTGCTAGAACATCTCCATCCATGGTTGTTCTAGCGAGAACAGTTTCATCCAACATTGGGGATGTGCGCACACCACACACGCCATCCGCACCAGGCACCAACACCACCACACCTCCCACACCCTCCACCACAACTTTTTCCCCACTGTTAACCCCTACTCTATCAATAACTAATTCAAGACCTGTATCAACCACATCAGTCTCCACTAGCGTATCACATGCATAAGAAACAATTGCAGCCTCCGAGGATGCCTTGCTGCTTGCACCAACAAATTTCTCGCAAGAGTTAGGAATTGCGGCCACCTATGTGATCACTCCGCCACTTGCACCCACCATGGTTTACACTACCGCTCCACATATCTCCCATTTGTTCTCCCTGACACTCATTCCCACTACGGACGCCCCTGCCTCACCGCATTAATCCAGTACAACGACATCCCCAGAATTCAAGCCTACCTCATCTAATGCGGTCACCACACCCCTTTATTCATCCCCAATATTCACCTCCGCTATAGAATCCATTGTTGAAATGATATATATGAAAACTGGTCCACTCCCCATGCCATTAAAATGGTGAAAACAATCAAACCAGCTAGGAGGGAAGAAGAAATTAGCCTGAGGTGCATCCATTGCAAGCCTTAATTCATAAAACCTAGGTAGATGGTCTCACTCACACCCCATTACTCAGGTATGGATTTATGTTTTATAGATGATAATTATTATATACTTTTTCATGTGGAATTATAATATCACATCTATCTACTTACCATCAAATATTTTGGGTAATGATATCATCATTCGTGTGTTAGTGTGGACTACAAACTCCATGAACCAATGTAATGTTTTTAAATTATATTTTACATGAACATAAATGATGAATAATATTAGGAATATATATGATAAATATGATATTATAATGATTTTATAAAGGATAATTCCTATTTTCTATTCCTTCATTCCATTCGATGATGTATGAAAATATCCATCATGCATACTTACGAACTACCATCTCCATGAGTGGTGTAATTCATTTATCTGTCTATTAATTTTAAAGATGAATATAAATTATTATATATAATGAAAATTTATTATTTTTATTTCTTTATTAATATTATTTATATTATGTAACAAAAATAAATATACAAAGGAAAGAACTACAGAACTGAAATACACATGATACACGATATAGTTAACACCTTGAAATTACAATTTTAATAACGAATCATGATTAAAGGGGGGTTTTTAAATGTTATAAATATATCATATTTTACATTATTCCTATAACCATGACACTATATCAGAATTATTTACATTTAAATTTAATATACAAGGGGATATAATGCTTTCGAATCAATATGATCTCGAGGTACGGTTATTATGTCCCAATCTCATTGCCTAAAAAGATTGATCACGATTATGCATCTTATGATAAAATATAATTAAATACCTACAAATAATCATATCGCATTGAATATCATATGTTTATTTCATTAAAATTATTTTTTTCATATCATTCTTCACATCTAACGTACTCAAGAGACTAAATTTTTATTTGGAAAATTGACATCATTTCTATATTCGATCGAAACAAAATTTTTTTCATATGAATAGTTTCCAAAAAGTTGGTAATTGTTTTTACTATTCAGGTTATATTTTTAAATTCATTTTTATATATTTTATATTTCAAAAAAATGGTCTAAATTTACTCTTATTTTCATTTACTATATTAATTACAAGTGAATTTTACAAAAACTTTAAGGATGAAATGTTTTTTACTTATATAACATGAATTATTTTTAATAAAGTCCTAAAATATATTTTCATTGATGAATCATATACAATTTTATATAGTTATCTTGAAGGAAAATATTTTACTCTATATATTTTTGGTTTTTTAATAAGTGAATTTGAAATGGAAATGTTATTTTCCTTGAGAATGTTTTAATGATCTTTTTATAGTATTCCTATTCATAATTGAAAATAATAATTAATATCAATTATGGTTAAATGTTGATATGATCAATGGATATCATCCTTATTCATTCTCTAGATGATTAATGTTTCTAATGAAATGATTTTTTTAACCCCATTCTTTTTCTCTAGGTCATTCAATGATGAAATGTTTATGAAAACCATTATGCTTCATAGGGTTAGATATGAAAAATGATTTATGATATTTTGGAACACATATATAATATTTTAAATAGATTATTTATGTTTCTATTGATATGATTTTTTTGAAACCCAATTTATTCATGGGTTATGTTTTGAAGAAATTATGGAACCCAATTATTTTCATGGATACTGATATGATAAATACATTATGTTCTTGTAGAACTCTTATGTGTGATTTTTATTATGTGATTTGTCGTAACTATATGTACCTCCTGTGAATATGGTAAATATTTATATATCATGAGACAAATAGTAATGCAATGGGGAGTGATCCTTGTTTAATAAGGTATTATTCACGCTATGATAGTCTTGTGATTAAACAATTAATACAATATTGGTTTGTGTAATTAACCCAATCCACTATGATAGTTTTCGAAATGATTCTTAACTACTATGGAAATGATTTTTTATGCTTATGTGTACTACACTATTCCTTGTCTTCATTTAATATTATGTTTTCATGGATGGTTCTATTTGATTACATTATGATTCATTATTTATAATATACTAATATTTTGGTGAGGAATCAAGACTATGATCTTTGATTTACATGGTATGGGTTTCAAATGTTAATCACATTCTCAAAAAGTATTTTTCTCATCTTATAATTATATAATATTTTATATCTATATTTTTACTATTAATTCTCATCAGGGCTCAGACATTATTATGTTTCCTTTTCTATGTTTTGAGGAAAGGTATTATGAATGATATTTCTAATAAGGGTCACAATAACAAATAACTATGTGGGAGGAGATATAGAACTACTCTGAACCTTTTTTATGTTTCCATATATCCAATTATAATATAGCAATATGATTTTTTCATGGATCATTATGTTATATAAATAATATTCATATATTTTGATGTAATATATATCTATTAATTGTTTGGTATTTTTTAGTGTAATAATAAAACAACATTATGTTACTTCATTACTCTGAATTTTTCACTAAATGATTTGTAATTTTTATGTTCTTAATGCTTCGCGTATTAAATTTTATAGTATGAATGCATGATTATTTTCTAAATTAATATAACACTCTATCAAATTATCTAGAGTGTTTCTTTACATTTTAGTATGAATTTATATAAGAAATCATTTCTTTTTTGTTCCTTTTGAAATATAATAACACTCGATAATGGTAGATAACTCAAGAAATGTGTGAGTCAATGGACATAAGTATTAAATAATTTAAATAAATTTAACTTAATGTTTTGTATTTTGATTTTTATAAAGGGTTTTATTGTGGAGTTAAATTATACATTTACACTCTTACATATTAAAATAATAATTCAATCATTTATTGATTATATTTCTAATATTTAATTCATCGAAATTCTAATGCTATCTAATAATTCTTCTTATTGAAATGATTTCAATTTATAGAGATGGGGGAAATCATTTCTATTATATGGAGAAATTCATTTATAATTAATGGAATTTATATTCAATCCAAAATTGAAGGATTCTATTTTACAAGAAATATATATATATAGTATACCTAATATACATTAACAAATTCTATAATATGGAAATATTCAACGTCTATCCAATGGAAATATATAAAACATATTTGATTATGTCCTAAAAAATCTATCAGAACGAGATTTAAATAGTATATTGGATAGAGATATCAAAAGTATTAAATATATAAATTTACCAATTCTACTAGAAGGTTACTTTTATAGATTCCATTAATTTTGATGATCCTACTTTCCATCATACAATGTGTTGATGTTCTAACCCATTGAAATATAAATATATTGGGTATGATGCTATTTAAAAAGATCTCAAGATTTTTAGAATTTAACTATTGTGAGTTTGTTACACCAAAATAAATAAATAATAACACTTTGTAAAATTGAAAAACAAATCTACCTACACACAAAATGAAAAATTCTTAATAAAATATTAAACTTGTCATTTCTCAATACATATTAATTTCTATATTTTATGTAGCTCATGTTAGAGTGTAAATTCTATGGGTATTTTAGTTTAAATGATCTATTTTTTATTATATTAATTATTTTTTTATGACCGTATTGATCAAGGGATCCTAGGGATAGAGAGACCACGGGTTGTCTAATCAAGTCTATTAAGGTATCCCAAGGATACAGAGAGAGATATTTTTGTGATCAGGATGATGGATAAATTTCAAGGTTTATAAGATATAACCCCTGATAGGTTGATATCGGGGAAACCAAAATGAATGTTTATAAACAAACACATCAATTTTGGTAAATGTGAATACATCAATTACTATAGGTTTTATATGTTTTGTCATATCCTTTTGATATAAAATGTTCTCTATACTTCAATTATTGTTTTTATAAAAAACTTATACTGTAGTATCAACTGGATTAATACTTTGAAATTTTATTTTATATAATAATGACTATTTTTCTAATTAACTTTATTATAGTCATGTTTTTTAGAGGTTGTGATTTTAAATTTTTATAATCAACAATTCACCCCCTCTTGTTGTAAATATTCTATATATACTTGGGTAACAGAACCTGATTGTGAAACCTACCTTAAATGAATCCCCTCTTACAAGCATATTTCATTGAATGGATAATCTCCTTTGTATTGTGATGCATCACCTCTGAAATTCTAACCCCACTACCAGCGATTCATCGCACCGTGACCTCCCTTGTTTAGTAAATGATATGCTATTTTAAAAGAAGGAAACTCACTTAGACCTCCCAAAACACCCAAATATTTCATAACTGAACACAACTATATAATAGTTAACTCAACAGTGACACAGGGGGTGCCTCAAAATCATAGTTTATTACTGAATTATTGATGGTTTAAAAATAATCAATTTCTATGAAATTATAAACAAACATATATGAATTGAATTTTTTTAATGATATAACATAATTATGACTATATCTTCCAAGAAAGAGCATCATATTACCTCAGGAACATCCCCCAATTACTTGGCGATGGTGATATGTTTCAGGATTACATGAGAAACCATTGTGGGATGATTTTCCACTAATTCCCTTCACAACATCCAATAGTAACTCCAAATTAAAAAAGTGAAAATGTAAATTACCAATAAAACCAAAAAAAATTAATACTAGAAATCTTTTGATAAATTCAATACAATTTCATGTAGTAACCCAATACCTCAAAAGGTACTATTTTTAGCTCTAGGTCCATATAAACCATGGGATGAGTAAAAAAAATAATTATGTCTGACCACATTACCTTCTCTTCCCTATAGGTCAACTAGTATATTAAACAAGAACACTAAAAATAATTTAAAAGTAATGAAACTAATTTTTTAAATATTTATATATTTTTATGGCTGGGATTTGAGAATTTTTAACTATATTTGAATTCACTTACTATGTCTACACACGCCTCTATGGTGATTACATGCATGCATGTGAAAATTTCAATGAAGGATAATCATCAATCAATGTACAAAAAATTAAATATATATAAATATGAAAAAAATAAAAAAAACGTCAAAAATACTAGATGGTGGAAATAACAACCCATGATGAAATAAAATGTGTTCAACCTCAAACCATCATGATGTTATGTCTATTAATTCTCAAAAACATAAAATATATTCATTCAACCTAAAAAAATATTTAAAAACACAATGGAGACTTTTGTGATGATTATAAATATTCATTAAATACATTAAACTGTAATCTAATTCCCTTATGGATTTTTAAATCATATCTTTTTTTTCTTTTTTATACAGGTTTATACTTTGAACGTAATATTTATATTTTTCATGATGTTTTCCAATTGTACAATATTCATGTATACTAATTAGATGATTATAAACAAAAATCCAATTTTTTAAAAAACTATAGGTTAATATATTTTGTTGATAAACATCAATAAACTTGAACAAATACTGATACCACCCACATAAGACATAATAGAATCATATAATGTGTTTATATAGTTGGAATTATGGAAATTGTGCACATGAAATAAATGAGACATACTGTTGTTTAGGAAAACATGCATAATCTTATTCCAATTTTATCTAAAATATTCCCCAATCCTAGCATTCAAAATAAGTTTCCTGAAAACATTCAGATGATAATTAATTAGTTCATTAATTTAAAAATATTTAGATTAATTGTTTATAGTGATGTTATATATCCATATAGAATCGTGAATTATTTTATGAATTTGTTTTAATAATTATCAGTAAAACACAAATTTTCTAAATTTAATGATAATTATGTTTATGAAGTCAAAGAAGTACTCTAGGTTTTTTTTCATAGTTCTCTCCACTTACTCCATGTATCAATAATATACATTCATCCTAGATAGAGTATTGAAACACATAATAATATAGATGTCTATGTAGACTTTATATTTAGATTTTATTTCTTTTAAACAAATAAAATAATATAATATTTTTTAATATTTTTGAAACTATGACTAAAGATGTGTGAAACATGTTCACACATCGTCCATTAGTGATGAATCATGAATGGGGTTAATGATAGATTCTTCACTTTTATGGAAGATTAAACATCATTCACCCTTCCTATGAAGCTATTTTATAGAAGGTGTGAACGGGGCTCATGCTTATCGCAAAACAATATCTATGATTTCCACCCTCCCCCACGCCACCATTTATCTGACTCTACCCATCCATATTTTTAGCGAAACATTGTAGAAAGGTTTCTCTATTTATCAAGATATTATTTTTCACCATCATGAAGGTAAAATTTCTATTTTGAAATTGTAGATCTCCAATATTTTTATTTATTTTGATTTAATTTTTTTAATGTAAGAATTTATAAATGTATTGTTAAATTTATATTCCCTTTTTTAGTTTTAAAATATGTTTAATGAATTATGAAATTAAAATATTAATATGGGATAATTTAAATTTTGTTGTATTATCTGTATGAAGTTATAAAATCATTATTTATATTTAGGATAATATTTTTTCGTATAGAAAAAATAGTTATATAGTTATTATTTTGAATATTAATAGTTATATATGAATATATATAGATTTTAATAAACTATAATATATTAAATTTAATTAAAATATATTTATATCATATAAATTGATAAATAATATTATTCTATCTAAATATTTTTTGTAAATTTTATTAGTAATAAAAAATTGTAAAAATACTATATTTCAACCCGTCTTACGAGGCTCATGTCGTGATAGCCCCAATACCTCCTTCAATAGGCCAGGGGATGACGACTAGCGCTGAGTAGGCAAAACCAACAAATTGGAGGAACTTTACTAAGAACCAATACACACAAAACCATTTTATGAGATATGGTAGGAGGGTAAAAACAGTAAGTAAAAAAATTTATGCATACCACTACAATCCAACAATAGTGTATAAGAGAGAGTAAATTAATAAAATAAAACTTGGATAGAATACTATCCCACTAAATGAATGATATTTATAAGACCATATCCGCAAAAGGGTACTGAAATTGTTTTAGAAGCTTCTAGAAACACCTCGGCTCATCTGATCTCAAAAGGCACAATCTGGTCCTCGTCCTGGTCCTTCTCTACCTAATACTACACCAATGTCTCAGTAAACTATACAATACGTGACATGTGTAGGAAAATCCTGCGATGAGTGAGAAAAGTAATACTTTGTAAGGGACCCGAAAACCACAAAGGATAAGAACACAAAGGAAACACTTCCAAGAAGTAAAACTCTTCTCAACATAGGTATATGTCTTCAATACTTATTACATTAACAACTAGGTATACTGAAAAAGGATTCCAAGACAAAAAGCCTCATCATATTGACTCCATATAGTTCTATGCTAGCTCGTTAGATTCTAGGAGATCCCACTCCTTGAGAAATTTGATAGTAACTAGGTAGAGAAAGTCTACAGAAGGATCCAATAGAACATATGGTCATGATACCTCATGATTTGTTCATGGGAGGATTGGTCTCCTTGGGATATGAGGTCTCAATATCATAGCAAAACCTTAATCACATGATTCTCCTCACGGAACTCTCATCCCAGGAGGATTCTCTCCTAGATCCATCAAGTCATCAGAGACCTATGCAAGAGGTAAAAATTCTTAATCCCCACCCAAAGAGTAAAAATGTGAATTAACCTATGTATTTTTCCTCAGTAGTATTGAAAAAATTGTATTAATAAGGGAGTCATCCCCGTTGAGTCATTAAGGTCTTCTCGTCTACCTGGCCAATGAGGTCTGCATCATCCATGCCACTGAGGTCCACTCAACTACCATCCACCAATATTCTTCACATTTTATGGGCCACTAAGGTCCACTCAGATACTGGGACACTGAATTTCACTCGTTACTTCCTTCTCATCATAGATAGCTGGAGGATTTCCACTCAAAGCGTGCTTCATTCCATGAGAATCTACTTCTCAAGCTATCTGTCAATACTCAAGGACCATGGAAACTGCTTTAAGGAATATTAATTGGATCACCTCAATGATAAGGTCCCAATGTCACAACCAGATCGTCAGTAAAATGAATGGTTTGGATGCTACATTCGTTATACTAAAAATGGGTAAGTTGGGTCCTAGTTCGGACCGACCCAACTTGACTGACCCGACCCAAACCAGTTTGAGGTCCGGCGACCAAACATGGGGTCCTCCGAGTGACCTACGTCTACCAACCAACATGGGTATACTAACCTAGGCCGGGTCTGAATCCACACAGATCGAACCCAATTCGATTCTTACCTGGCTTGATGGGCCCTACCTGAACCGGTTGGGCGGCTTACCTCCTCCTACCCGACTCACTGTGTATGGGAATACCTTCTCCGAATGAGATGTGGTGGGTGCACTGCGTCTCCCTTTACCCTATGGGTATCCATGTGGTCCACCACTAATAACATAGTGGAAAATAGCCCTCCATCCTCTTGACTTCGTGTGGCTCCCTGTGTACGCTCACGCTTCAGTCTCCGACAATTATTGGTGGACCGTTCCACCACCAGTGAAGGATACTGTGAGCCACCTCTCTACCATGGAGCACTGCCTTCCAATAAATCTAGGGCCATCAATTCATGACCCATGTGCACTGCCCGCGACAGCCTTCCACAAGAATTGTCTTCCATTGCGGTGCTCCATCGGCCTGTGCTGCCTCCCACACGCGGCTTCCACCATGTGTCGCTGACAGTCCTCCCAGGAGCTAACACACTGACGATCTCTTCTATGATTCCCAAGTTCCACTCTGAGGGTCAATTTTATGATCCACAAGCATATTCAGGATCCTTGGATCATCTCCATCATAGCTATGGGCCTAACGTTTTCTATCCATCAATTCCGGGGTTCAGTCATGAAGAACAAAAGAACACCCATAATGGATGGATCCATGACATGGTCATGTCGGCCTATGTCCTACACATTAGAGTGTAAAACATGATTGGGTGATTTTATGATCCTGTCATGTGTAACCCAAAAATAAACACCACAATGATGTATTACTACCACCATAACAATCAACTTGTAGATCAACCTATTATTGGGTTGATCTGAGTTTGTTGTTTAGATAAAAGGAACTGGGTAACAATTTCATCCAGAACAAACCCCTACCTTGAGGTTGGATCATTCATCAAATTTTGTAACACGCCAACAAAAATTCTCCAAATATTCAAAACAATCCAAGATATCTACCAATGATCACGTATTATATTAATCCATTAAATAGAGGAAATGTGATACAACATTCCTGTCACGTTGAGTGGATGAGTCGTTACACTATTTTATTTTTGAAACAATGTTTATGTTATGCTCGAGTTCTAATGTCATTTCGCTTCCATGAAACTCAAATTTTAATAAAATAAACTCCTCAATTTTATTTTATATTATTATAGTATTACTATTTTAAATAGCCTAAAAATAACTTTTCATTTGACCACGGCGGTCGAGGTGATGTATTACATAATGAGAACATCTCATTACGAACACAATGGTGGTCTCATATTTTTAATCTGAGTAACCATTTTTGACTTAGGATGATTTCAAAAAATAAAATAATTTTTATTTAAATTATTTTATTTACATTTACATCTCAAAAACCAACTCTCACAGCCATCCCACACCGGTTGATGTTAGGAACCACCAATGTAAATCATTTCATCATGAGCTCAATAGTGGTTTTTTATTTTCAATAAAAGATACCCTTAATGTGTTTCAATGACATGAACAATAAAATAATCTTATTTAATTATTTCATTCAAAATTATTCTATTTTTGGGTTTTCTCACTGGAGGCCCACACCAACTAATCATAATTTTCACCTAGGGTAAACCCATAACTCTGAATTCTATGATTCCCTCTGATTTCTCATCTAGGAAACCGTTTAAGAGATATTCCACTTTTGTAATAAAACTCCTCACTCAAATTATTTAAAAACCTAACGTTTACAACTGATATTTTACAGCAGTCTAGGGCTTAGAATTGCACGTCCTCTTCGTTATTGGACTAGTAATTTCCCCATGAATTTTATGAAAATTGATTCTGGAAAATCCATGACATTACATTACCCCCACCAAAAGGATTTACATCCCTCAAAGCTAAACCCATGGATTCCAAAACAGATTAGAGTATGAGCACGAACCTAACCCTCTTGATCCCACATTCTCTCCTGATGATTCATATGATTCCACTTAACACACTCTCGTAGAATCAATTTCCCATGGAGGGTCATATCTTGTTGATCCTTGATCTATCTCAGAAACTCATAAGAAGACGCCCCTTCTTCAGTGTCCAACTTTCCCCAATCAATGACGTGTGATGGGTCATGTACTTATCTCCTAAATAGTGATACATGTGAGGTGTAGTGAACCCTCTATAACTACAAAAGTATATCCAAGGGGTATTCCACCTCTCCTACTATATGGAGTATCAAAAAAGGTCCCATGTACATTGGAGATAACTTGCAACTCTGGAAAAAATTAGGTAACCCTCGTCGAGGTGAGGCCTGAAAGAAGACATCATCTCTTTCCTTGAACACTAGAGGTCTCCACCATATTCAAACATATAACATCAGATAGCCTTGTGCATTCTTCATCCACTTCAAAGATAACAGCAAAAACATTGTAAATTCCTTATACAATCTCTTCTACAATTGGAATGTAATGTGAGCCTCATGTTCTGAATCAATCATCAATGAAACTCCCTAGAGTCAAACTATCTACAACACATAGGAGAATCCCAAGACATTTAATATACTCTATTCTTGGGTTTATTGTATGCGGGTCGACACGTTTATTCAGTCAATGATCACTGGACGGTATCATGACTCTTGGATGTATGTGGTAAATATGTCACGAAGTCCATCGATATCCCTTCCCACTTTTTTCCATGTAACTCTAGAAAGGGAAATAACATCCTACAAAAAAGACACACACATGCACCAAGCATATCCTGATGCAAACAACCACATTCTTATCCCAATGCATCTCGTCACTCAAGGCAACCACATCTACTACTGTACATCCTCTGAAAAGAATAATGTTCTCCCAACCATTTAAATGTCCATCAGGGGTATTCCCTATAGAAAACTGAGCACTTAGAGAACCATATTCAGTTTCATAGATTTTTGCCTCATTGAATCATTTATGAGTGTAATAGTAACACCCAATGACAGAAGATATGAAACTTCATCCCTATCCATGATGGATAACTGCAATGAGGTCAACCACTTTGTAGCCTCGCTCAGTAACAAATTACTAGATTCTTTTAAGGAGCATCTTCTTATAAATTCCTCATCACTGAGTTCACTACAACTCAGGACAATGAGATGCCCAATCCGTAAAAGGGACCTTTTTAATCCAATATAGGTAGTTCAAGATCATCCAACAATGTCGTTTCCCATGAAGTTGGTCCAGGACCATCCTTAAGTGTCTCATGATCACCACCTCAGACATTGATCAGAGTAAGATGTCATCAATAAATATCTCCTAGGGCTACCCTAGGTGAAACACCAGGTCTTACTATTCCCTCCATCTTCATGTACCCCATCTAAACCCTCAAATCGTGGAGCTCCATGGGAGCCATCTGACATAATAGCCAATATATTGATTTCACCAAGGTTTGTAGACCAACACAGAAGTCTATCTCTCAATGGAGAGGTGATCCTTGAACCACTTCCAGGAAGACTTCCTGATTCTCTATGATCACGGAAGAAAAACAGAACTCATAACATCTACTACACCAAGGGACAGACTAGACAACCAGATAGAGATCGGTCTCACCCTCCTCTGCTTGAGTCCATCAGGAGCTACAACGATTTAACCTTTTATAAAAAAGGGAAGTATAGTCCTGTCACCACGGATGAACCATATCCTTTTTCCAAAATTAATCAATCAGAGTATGAACTGGGGATTTATTCCATACCTAGAATGATATCTTAAGAACTCGACACCACTTTCAATGGATCACAACTGAAACTCTATAATCCATGAGTCATGTCATAGTATTGGCACTAGTTTATTGTCGTTGGGTCTCCTCCACTAGGGGTATATATAATTAGGATCGTGTCAATAGTTTAACCAAAACATCTACGTATAAAAAAAATGTGGTAGGAAAGGAAAGTATTAGTAAAAAAAATTATCAATAAATCAGCTAATATAGAAAGACACATATCATACTATGAATCATCCTAGGAGTTCAGGGGTCATAAGCCTTGAGAGCCTCCAATTATCTCATCTTCAAGGCTCTAGCTACCTGAGTCAGTATGGACCACCTAGAGGTGGTGGTGGTAACTCTTAAAAATATCGACCACCCTCTATTTATTCCCAATCTCTTCTACCATATACCTACCAAAAGAATATGCCTACTCTTGCTGATTCATCTTCCTTGGTGGTTCTTTAGTTGCCTCTTTGACTTCCGCATGACCGGTATAAAAATCATGCACGATATGCTCCATTTTATGACTAGAATAGAAAACCCTTCCTTTATAAAAACTAACACATTCCATCCAATGAACTCAATGGTTCCGTAGATTAAGCTACATACCTACTGTAGGTAGGTCCTGCTGACCCTTCTCCCAAGGAGATCACTACCTCGAATGCCTATGATACATGTTTGAACCCAATTCATAATCATCTATTGCTAAAAGAGACATCCATATGTCCGTCTGGAAAGATGCATCCACCTAATCCACTAGAGGTGGCTCTGCTAAATGATTCCCATTGGAAACTATCAACTACTGACCATCCTGAAGAAAAACTGCACTGTCATTGGATCCCATTAGGGAGGTGAGGTCAAGCATTTGGTCGAACTCCCAGTCCTTCTGTAAAAAACATTGCTGGTAGACATTGTGGACACATCCTGAGGAGAACAATATATTTCACGGTAAAAATATTATACAAGGTGAGCTTCATCATGAATGAAATGGAAAACACTACCCATTCCAATATCATACATTTACCATTTTTCACCTATAACTAGTGTTTTCATGTACCATGTCTAAAAACAGGTTCTTAGAGTCCTAACATATGGACATGTTGGTCGCCTCACCAACACTGGAGTCCCTTACCTAAAAGCCGAACATGAATCACTTAACACTATATCCCCAAACCAATCTCACAGACCGTCAATCTCAAGGTATAACTATCATTCGTTGATACCACTCTAGCATAGCCCATCCAACAGGGCCTATGTCATGACAACCACATCCAGCCTCTGATAGTCTAGAGGTTGGCGACTAGCACTGATTATGTGTATTACACAACATGGATGAATTTAACTAAAAAATGATACACAAACACCCAACTATGTGCCATTGGGATGGTGAGTGAAAACAATATGATGAGAAATTCATGCATACCACTACAACCAAACAAACAGAGTATGATAGAAAGTAAAGAATTAATGTACAACCAGGCTAGAATATAGGTCCACTAAATGAAAGAAAAATACAAGGACTAACCCATGGTCAATGGTATGAAGCTATTGTAGAAGCTACTGGAAACACCTCTGGTCTTCTGATCTCATAGGGCACTGTCTGGTCCAATTCTTGGTCCTACTCCACCCAGGACTCCACCATAGCATTAGTCAAAAACACATGACATGAAATGTGTGGGAAATACCATGTAGGGTTGAGCAAAACAATAATCATTAGGGTTCCTTGAAAACCCCAAACAAATATCACAATAGAAAACCCAAAAAGAAGGTACATCACGCTCTACATAAGTATATGTCATCTAAACATACAACAAGAACATCCAGGTATACCCAAAAAGGATTCACAGATGCAACATCTTATATGCTTCCATCCATATGGTCCTTTGCATAGCCTACTAGATTAGGGTAGATCCCACTCATCGAACCATCTGATAGTCACCAAGTAGTGACTATCTACCTATGTTATTCGAGAGTACATATGGGCCCGATATTTCAAGATTCATCCCAGTGAAATTTGGCATCCCTAAGGTAAGAATATTTGATATCATAACCAATCATTTCTCACAGGATTCTTCTCAAGGATAACTCATCCCGAGAGGAATCTATCCTTGAGAAATTATGTAATTAGATACCTATGCATGAGGTCCTGCTTCTTTGGGCCCCACCCAATGAGAAAACACTTTGAACTGCATGAATTAATCAACTTCAGTCATAACACAAATCAACGTATACTACTATGGAAATCATTGTTGATAATTCACTGAGTTTTTTTTTGCCACTGAGATCCCATCCTTTTTCAAGCCACTGAGCTCCGCTCGGCTACTGGGCCACTGAGGTGCTCTTTCCTGAAATGACATTGAATTTTTCTCGGCTACTGGGCCAATGTGGTGTGTCCATCACGTCCTTCTCACAACAACCATTCATAAGTTTTCCACTCATAGTATTCTTGATCCACGAAGAGTCTAATCCTCAATCCATAAGTCATAACTCAAACTCCATGGAAATTGACATGGAGTATTTTAAAAGGACCACCTCACCAGAAGGGTCCCAACACTGCAAATGACTCCTCATTCAAATGTAGGTTTTCACTATTATATTCATTTTACCAAAAATGGGCCAGTGGGGTCCGTTTCATAGCCGACGTGGTCAACCTAACCTGACCCGACCTGGCCCAGGGTCCAGCGACCCCTCCCGGGTCCCCCGACCAGACCCAGATTTGTCCCCACCAGGGTCGGACCTGACCTTGACCCGACCCGACCTGGGTCCGACCCGACAAGTATCCGAATTGATTTGGGTAAGGACCAACCTAGACTAATTCTGCCACTGAGGGTGGCCCACCGGCTTCTTCCCGACCTGATATGTGTGAGCCAACCTTATTCAGCTGAGAAGTGATGGGCGCACCACGTCTCCCTCCACCTCGTACGTCACAGCATCCTCTCACACCACTATTGTCGGCTATTCTTGGCAACCCATTCCACCACCATCGACCAATGTCATGGCCCACCTTGACGTCACAGTGTACTGCCTTCCCACACCACCCAATCCATCAATCCAAGGCCCTATGCACCACCTTTGGTCTCCTATAGGGTGCTTTGTCTACCATCGGGACACACCGACAGTCTCCTCTGCGGGCCACCATGTCCGTTCTGGTGGTCCTTTTTCCAATCTCCGAGCGTATTCAGGATCCTCATATCATCTCCATTATTTCTACTAGCTAAAATATGTTTGGTTGTATCTCAAGGGATTTTTTTAGAAAGAACACAAAAATTCCCACAATGGAGGGATCATGGCCTTTATCATGGCGGTTAGATCCCTCTGTGTTTGAGTTTTAAACATGTGTGTTGGTGGGGGGATTGAGATTTTATCAAGTATAACCCCAAACCAAAAACCCAAGGATCATGTTACCCTTTTGGAAGAAAAAATGTCCTCCGAATCAACCTATTAGTGGGTTTATCCACATTTTTTGTTTAGAGAGAATGAATAGGGAAACAATTTCATTAAGAACAAACCCCTTCCTTGAGGATGGATCTTTTGTTTGTGAAAATTAGAGTTGAACTGTGGTAGTTGGTCATTATATATCCACAACTCATTGCTGATTCTGATTCATTAATCGTCTTCATTCATCACTTGACAAAACCAATCGCACAACGGTTTAGAGAAATCCTTAATCTCCACCAACTATTTAGTATTCAGTTAATCCATTAAATGGAAGAAACTTGTTTTAGAATTTTGGTTACGATGAGATGCATCATCGTTACACTGTTTCATTTATCAATTACAATTTCTATTATTCTCATGTTGCAACATCATTGTGTTACAACGAAATGAATATTGGAATAAAATAAACACCTCGTGTTTATTTTATTTTCTCCAAGTAACATTATTTAAAAAATTCCCAAAAATAATTTCTTCCCTCGACCTCCTCTAGTCAATGTTAAGTCTTGTAAGAAGGTGAATATCTTATTACAAACTCAATGGTGGTCTCTTATATTAAATCGGAGATACCATTTATGATTTATGGGGATTTAAAAAAATTATTTAAATTATTTTATTTACGGTTATGTCCCAAAACCCACCTTTCACTACCATCCCATGCTGACTGATGTTAGGCTCCGCCTAAAGAAAGCACACTATTGTGAGCTCAACAGTGTTCTCAGATTTTAAAAATTAGTCACCTTTCATGATTTATAAGGACTTTTGAATTAATAATCATATTAGATTATTTTATTTAAGGGTATTCCAATTTTATGTTTTCTCACTCGAGACCTTTTTCGACTTAAAATAAGTTGTGCCTAGGCTAAACCAACTGCTATAAACACAAATGATCCCCCGAATATCTGATCTTGGAACCTATTTATGAGTTTTTCCAATTTTTTTGTAAAACTTCTCATGAGGGATATTTAAAAAACTGGTAATTTTTTACGGATCATTCTTGACAGTCTGGGCAGTCGAGTCCTCGGAATCGCACATCGTCTTAGTGCCTGGTCATTAAGTTTTCCCAAGAATCTTCTTAAAATTGAATGAGGAAAATTCTATCCATTACATATTATTCACTTAATTTTATTATAATTATATATATGTTATATTAGTTATCAATTATAAATTTAAAAAAAATAAAAATATATTAATTGAAATATATATATGTATATAATATTATTATCGTGTACGTAAATTAAAATAAGTATTATTTATAATATCACGAAAAAATTAAAATTATATATGAAAAATATTATGATTTATAATGTATAAATAAATGATTTCATTTTAAAAAATATATAATTCTTTTCAAAAAATGAATATATATCACTACACTTTTATTTATATAATTTAAATTAAAATTAGATTAAAACATATTATTTTTTATATTAATGAAAATAATGTTATTTTAATAATTTTCATGAAATAGATTAATATTATAAAGGTTTCTCTAAAAAACTCATTAAATAAAAATAATATTATAAATAATTATTTATAAAATACTGTTATTTATATATTGGAATATATAATTACTTAGCAAAAATAAATTTTTATAATTATTTGATAGAATTTTATGAATTATATTTGAATAAATTAATTTTTAAATATAAAATAATATATTATAAATAAATTATAATAAATTGACAATAAATTATTGAATAAATAAAATTATTCTATGTAATTTTTTTTTAAAATCGTATTCGGAATTATATTTTGTTAAAAAACAATATTAAATTCATTTGAATATGATAATATATAATATAATTTTAATAATATATTTTTTTTAAAAGTATATTAATTGAAATATATATATATAATTAATTACTATTTTTAGTAATATTATAATTACATTAAAAATAATATTATATATTTACAATATACGTAACATAAAAAAATCCTAATAATACACGGTAAATGTATTGAGGGATGATTAATATTGATATTACTCATTAATGAGTGATTGAAATTATATGTCATAATTATTATATATTTATTTATAAAATTTGTAATAATTTTTTTCGATTCTCTATTGATGACCTGTATGCAAACTAGTTATATATGATTTTCAAAGAATATGTATCCATGGAAAAATGTTTTTTATTCCAACCACTTGAATCCATCACTTGCACAAAGGTAATATTGTAATAATTGGACCCCCTATTGGAGGCGTTGATGTATTATGTGGGACTTATACAACATGAATTAAATGAGATTGTAGGCAATTTAAATTTAAGATAATGGAGGTTATAATATTTTCCACTTGGTTTTGGTTGGATTATCAATTAATTATAAACCACTCCATAAATAAATTCTCATGACCTATTCTTCGTTATTTAAAAATATGGGTGTATATATATATATATTGAATCATATATAATCATGACAAACATCGTAATATATTATTATAGCCATTAATCAAAAATTGAAAAATTCTTCTTCTTTATTTAAATAAGAAATAAGATATATGTATATTTTTTTTTATAAATATAAAAAATATATAATTTTTATATATAATTGATATCTTATTTATATAAGTACTTATTAATATATATATATATATATATTAATATATGTTTAAAAATATTTTTACAAAATATTTTCTCAAATAAAAACATAATAATTGGCCTAAAATCAAGGTTTGATTATTGAGTAATGGATGATCATGATATTACTGACCAATATATGATTGCAATTAATTGTGTAGTCATTTTTTGTGGTTATATAATTTTTAATAATTTATTTTTATTTCATTTATCATAATATGTGTGTAATCCCTCTCTTTAATAATGTAATTTCCTATGTGTATATAATAAAATATTATTTATTGAAAACCCCTAGATTACCCCTATTTTTTGTGGTTATTATTTTAATAAAAGGCTTCTTTGACTGAGGCATTTATGTTCAATGATGGATGCATGCACCATGAATAAATCGATATTGGAGACTACTAAAATATGAGATAATGGATGATCTAGATGTTAACCTGTAGGTTTTTTCTACTTTATAAATTTAACAAAATCCAAACTATATAAAAAATCACAATATCAATTTATCATTTTTAAAATTTCAAAATGTTATCAAATTAAAAAATTGTGATGAATTTCGTAATGCTCTAGAAATATGTTTATTCAATTAAAAAAATTAATTATTATTTAATTCTATATATAATAATAAACTAAATTTGTGATGTAATTATTAATGATCAATTATATTTCAATAGTGTTCCACAAAAAATATTTGTTATCATTCATCAATGTGTGTCTTTGTAATATTTTCATAGGAACATTTATAGTCACTTAAAATGGAAGGTTTATCAAGTTATTACTATAATAAAATATTAACATCATATATATGGTCATCATCTACGAGAATAATTAGTATACGTTGATGGGTGATGTATATTTGGTGGGAGTATCATCATTGATCAATATACAGTTTAATAATTGTTATATCCATTGATTTTAAAGGAATATTACGTGTAACTGTGTACAAGACATGCAACGCCAAACTTAAACGAACCATGAAATATTATATGATTCTTATAACTTATCAATTATATTGGTGGGTATGAATAAGATTTAAAAAATTCAGAAATATATATAGGTCCTAATAAATAATAAAATCAATATTATTATTTTTAAATAATAACTGAATGTTTGTTAAATTCATTTAATGCAAGAAAAATATGTTTCCGTCAAAAATTGATTTTTATAATTTTTTATTACATAATTTTACAATAAATTTTGGGAAATATTAGTAATTTTAATTTATAAAGAGGCCATATTTTTAAAAAAACACCATATTGAAATTATCATATGGTGAAATTTTGGGATTTTAATGAAAAGATTATTTTTTGTCAAAGAGTAAAAAAGGTCATTTTTTATAAAACATAATCTCATTTCATTAAAAAATAAAATAATTATTTCAATTTGATATTAAATTAACACAAGTATAATTTTATGGGAAAAAAATAATTATTTATGAATCCTCAACATACTTTTTTTTTGTATAAGTTAATTTTTGATCTCAAAAACCCATTTCTCTAGTAATTGTTTCCATAAGATTTTACATATTTTTATTGAAGATAATTTAATTAAATTATTTAAATTGAATCAAGAAAAATTATAAAATATTACTAATGATGATTTAAAATTTTCATTTATATTTCCCATTTACTATTTTTAGTATAAATAGTTTTTGTAGTAAATATTTCTCACTTTTGTAAGGGTAAAAGAGGTAAACATGGTTAAAACTAAGGGATAAGGCCTAAAATTTCCCTAATAATAGTATTAATAATATATTATAGGTATTTTTATAATATAACTATCCAATATTATAAATTTTCAACTTTATTTCTACATTTATTAAATTATTACATTTTCATTATTTTCAGTAAGGGATAATGTCAAAATTTCACGCACTTTCATTTAATATTAATAATATTTGGTGAAATTGAATAAAAATTATATTTGGTTATAAATGGTAATTTTCAATATGAATTAGTTTTTTTCATGATATTTTCTTAAATCAAACTAGTAATGAAATAATTACCAATAGTGTTTGTGCAACATCATCATATAATTTGAGCTTGAAATAAGAAATTAAAGTAAATAATTTTAAAGAAAATCAAAACTAATATTTTGGGAATTAATTGTGGTTTAACTTGAATTTTATGCTTAATATTAATGTATAATTAATATTTAATGTTTTATTATTTTAATTACATATCCTTATTTAGGTTTTTAATGTAAGGATATGTGAATAAATCATAAAATGATATTATTGTTTTTATGTTATATAATATTATATAAAATTATTTAAAAATAAAATAAATAAATGGAAAATTAGAGTTTTAAATATTCTAAAATTTCTTTCATGGAACATGTAGGATAAAAGTTTTAACATAGAAGTAAATTTATAACCCTTAATTAGTGAAAATTAGGTTACCAATGTAAAGGATAAATATGTTAAATATGGGGATCAACTAATGGAATAATAGATAAAATGAGAAAATAAGATTTATAAATACTATTGGATGTGTTAATTTCAATATTAAATCTTATTTACATTGAAATTGATACTATTTAGAACCCATTTCCCATTAATATGACTATACTATATAAAAATATTAAAAAAATTGAAAGTGTCCCACCCCTCATAATTTAAAGGAAACCTCCTCTCATCTCATTCTCACGCCTTTTTTGGAAATATATTTCATACATGGACTATAAAAATAATTTGATACCTTCTCTAGGTACATTATAGAGGTCTTATATTTGTCACAATACAAAGCTTAAAGGAATTAAGGCGAAAAGTAATAGAGGTTTTATGAACAATATGTGTAACATTAAATCATTTTTTAACATTTATTTCTCCACATTGCTCCTTAAAATAATATTTAATTATGATTAAATAATGTAATAAATATATTTAATGTAATGATATTATTTTTGTTAATTTCATATCTAATATCCATATCTTCTTCCATCAAATTGGAAATGAAACCATTGTTCTTGTATTTGTTGAATTTCTTCCTTGTGAACCAGTGAAATTCATTTTCAATAAATACCTCTCACAACTAGTTATTATGATACATTTTATATATATATATATATATAATATTATTGGAATAATCATCATTTTTAAGATTATATCATATATTTTATTTCAATTCCATCAATTGAAAAATAATAACGTTATTCATTCAAGTGTGTGTATAACCACTTCTAAGAAGAGTTGTGATCCATTATACATCACTATGCCACATAGATGATATATGTAAGTTTATTTAATGATAAAATATGGTATTTGTGATATAATTATTATTGTTGAATATGAAATTAAACCTACCATAATTCCATCATAATCTTTCTAAAATTCATACCATACTCATGATTATATATGTATTACTCTATCCTTGACTGTAATGCTATTAATTTCTAATAAATATCATCAATGGTTGGATTTAAATTTTTTTAAAATTTATATAAATTAATATTATCTTTTATGTTATTTTATTTTGATAATTTATCTCTTCGGTAAGAATTTTTTTATATAGTTTTAAATAATGTTCTTATTAAACTATCAGTGATTTAAAAATTTCATTTTTAATTATATTTTACATTAATGGTTAAAATTAAAAACAAATCATTTTAATTTATTTAAGAAAATGGTTTGGAATTTCTTTGCTAATATGTAAAAAGAATATTTTATTTTTTCATGTATGGATTTATAGCCTATTTACACCATTCTGAATATTTTTCATTGAGCATTATTTTAAAATTTAGCGAGGTTGTTTTCAATGAAAATATTTTATTAATATTTTGGATATTTCTAGTTATAACAATTTGTTTTCATATTCACAAGTGTTTACTCTTGAATTATGTTTTTAATGATCATTTAGATTATTTTAATACATCAAGAACAAAAATGGTTGATTTTTATTAATCTCTATATGGGATATATTGTAATAATACGATTTATATTCTTTAAATAGATTCATAATGATTATTTCAAATTATTTTTATCAAACAAACTTCTTTAACACCTTTTAATAATGATATTAAAGAACAACGGTCAATTTTGTGTTAAAAATGGATTATTTGTTGTCTAAAGATTATATTATGGTTCATGGAGATTTATTTTGCTGAAATATGAGCATAATAATTCTCATAATGATTGGTATTATTAATATATATCCAATGCATTTTGTAACGGGTCAGCGTTAATCAGTTAGAGTTTTCTCATAATATATTATTACAATATATCATGTAGGTTATTCCATTTGATAGAGTTCTTTTTTTATTGATATGGAAATGATGTTCAAATATACCAATATTATTTACAATATGCTTTCTTCAAGTTGTAATAGATCCATTTATCAAGGAATATTGACTTGTATTAATCTTATCATATGATGAAGAATTATTCCATGTATCATGTTTTATAATCTGTGTTTTTATGGGTATGAATTATTTTATGATATGTTTACACATGATGATTATGTCATTGATCCCTTATACTCATCTTAGTCTCGCAAATGAAATTATATTTTTAATGATTATGTTTACCTTTACAGAGTAGTTGAGCTCACCCATATTATAATTCAATTTTCCCAAGCTATGATTAATGGTTTTAAGTATGTTGTTCCTTTGATAATTCCTATTTTTGAATAACATAATTAGATATGGTATAGATTATTATTGACCAATAGTTTTTGAATCCATGCTTTAATGTAATAGTTTTTTTAATCCTATAAAACTCTATCTCAAAATGTTACTTTTGAATTTAAGATATACAATATTATTGTTTTATGTTATATGTTATGAAGTGTTAAAATTTGGTCACATTTATTTGTATCAAAGAAATAATTGTAAATGTTATATTTTATGCACGAGATTTTATGAATGTCGGTTTAGGTAAATTATAGTTAATATTCGAGAAAAGGTTTAGATATCATTGGTTATTAATATGTTTTAATTTGATGTTAACATAAGAGTTATAGATACTTTTTTTGGGTGTATAATTTTGAGTTAAATCACATTTTCAATGGAATCGACATCCCTATTGATGTTTTAAGTGATGGTATATTTATGTTATTAATGGTATCATGTGATATGTTTTTATATGAAAAGGATGATATTACATTAGAATAATATTATGTTTTTAGGGATGCAATTTTCATGGTATGATATGACATTTTTGGTTAAAACATCATTTAATGTTGAGGTTGTTATGGTTATATGGTATATGTGGATATTTATTTATAGAATCATCCTTTTTGAAACCTTAGTGTTATTTTTTAAATTTCGTGATTAATATATTATTTATTTATATGAATGTTTATACATTTTTATATTAACTTAAATTTCTCAAACCATTAATTTTTTATTTAATTTCCAAATACTGGGTAAATATATATTTTTATCCTATTTTTGATAATGTGACCTTTTAGATTTTTATTTTTTTCATCATTCAAAAAAATCATCATTAATATTCATCATTTAGAGAGAAAAAAATGAGATTGCAGTGGATGATGATTTAAGGGTAGAATTAAACTTTTCATATAAGTATATTTACTAATGTATTTGGTATCAATGGTAAAATAATTATTAAACTCTATGAAAATGATCTACATATAAAAAATCCTATTACATTAATTTTTGATTCATCTATGATAATTTTCTCTCCCTATTGATCTAAGGTTTTTTAACATTGAATTTCTTATGATCATTTTCATTCCTGCAAACAATTTTCTATGTAAATATCCCCCATTATTTAGAAATTAACTTTTCCTCAATGTTATTGTATTCAAATCCCAAAAGTGAATTCCTATTTGGAAAACTAGTTAATATTTATCTAAAATGGCCTTCGTATATCTCCTTCCCACTTTTTTGAAGTATGTTTCATTGACCTTACAATAGTGTTTCTAAAACTGGTATTTTATAATGTAAAATCTTTTATTACTGATATTAAATTATAATTTTAAAAAATAATTTATTAATGATGGTGGAATATAATATCACATTATTTTAGAAGAAGATTATATTTTAAATTGTACAAGTCACAAAACACGAATCATAAATAATCCTTGAAATATTATATGATCACTATAATATAGGTTTTGAATTAATGGGAATGAAATGGATTAAAATAATTATGTAATATATATATAAAGGTACTACTAAATAATAATTTCTTGATTAATTTTGAGTAAATAGTCACTCAATTCATTGTATAGTTATTTTATGCTTCAAAAATATATTTTCTTAAAAATGATATTTAAATTTTTTTAAAAAGAAATATTACAATTATATAATTGAAAATTTGGAAATTTTATTTCATAGAATTTTTATCATTTTTATATATGAATATTTATATAATCTTATGGTCAAATTTTGTTATTTTTCAAAAAAAGTTTAATTTTTCAGTGAATGATGAGAAATGTCAAATTTTTGTAAAATTATCAATTAATTTAATTAAAAATTGACATTATTATTTTAATTAAATCCTAAATAAATATAAGACTAATTTAGTTATAAATAATCTAATTTATTTTTTCATAATGATATTTATACTATATTGGTACATGAGTTCATTTTTTGGCTTAAAACACATTTTTCAAAAACTATTTTTCATTCTGTTTTAAACATTTATATTACAATTTATTTTATATTATTCAATAAATTGAGTTATAAAAATTTTACAACATATTTTGAATCATGATGTACATATTTTTTAAATAAATATAACTTTTTTTATCATTATGAATAACAAATATTGTAAATATTTCATACTACGTTACGGTTCTAAAAAAGTATAAATAAAGTCAATTTTTTTTATATGGACAGAAAATCCCCCTAATATCCATCTTGATTTTATTGGATTCATGATTTTCTACCGTGTTCATTTAAGATTAAATTTTCTTCAATTACTTACCATTTTACTCTAATTATAAAATTTATATTATTTAATGAAATGAATAATGTAACATTAAAAAAAGTAATAGATAAATTCAAAAATTCCTCACCCTTTAATTTAATATGTATAATATTTTTTTGAAATGGATAATAAAATATTTTTTTATAAATTTAAATTTAAAATATTCTTGAATTATTTTTACTATGATAATTTATTTCAAATTCTTATTGATGATATAATTACATTAAATTCTTACGCAATGTCGATGCAATTCTTCTACAAGTGGTATGAAATTTTTGTAAATGCAATAAAAAACAAATATGTTATATTTATTGATTAATTATTATATATAATGAATTTAATAGTTAATAATAATATATAATTTTGGGTTTAATGACCTTATATTTAAATTATATACCACTGTTATTTTTTTAAAGTCAAAATATATAAATAGTCATTAAAATAAAATTAAATATATTTTGTGTCATATTGTATATTATTAAATTATTAAAAAATAATTTAAATGTTAAAAAATTTAATTTTCATTTTCATTTGTATAAAATTTCATTAATCTAACATTTATAAATTTATTTTTACCTAATAATAACAGTTAAAACACTTAATGATTGAAAAAGTGTCAGTGCTTTTAAGGATAAAAAAGGGTTAATCGTGTGTTCTACAAAAGATACAAGTGTAAAAATTACTTATAAACTTATATAAATAATATTATATGTTATTATTTCAATAAAAAATAATCTTTAATTCAAAATTAATAGAATTTGGAACCACATTGTCATTAATTTTACTTTAAAATATTTTAATTTTTTAATAAAAACATTAGATTGCCCATCCCCTATCTTATAAAAGTGAACCTTGTATTAAAACTGCCTTGAACCATTTGACAACTATATTTAAGAAAATACCTACCCAAATACCTTAATAAAAACATACCCATGATATATAGGTCTTATATTCAATAATTCCTTCTTTAAAGGGATTGATGTGTAACTAAAATGATGTTTCATGAAGAACAGGTATAGCATGCAGTTGAATGTTTTAATTTTATTTCTATTTGCACCACATTAAAATATTATTAAAACCGTCTAAAATAATAAAATACATATATTAAATATGATTTTATTTTTTAAATTATTCACATTACCTATATCCATCTTCTCTACCATCAAATGGGAAATGAAACCATCGTTTATGTGTGTGATGGGCCTTTGCCATGCAAACTCATGCAATTCATTTTACATCACAATCACTCACATATGATTAAAAAGATATATAATATATATATATATATATATATATGATATTAATAATATAATTATAATTATATAAATAATATATCATACTCTTTTTTACCTTCTTATCCATTTAAAATGACAACATTGTTTGTGGGTATGTCTGAATTACCACCTCCAAGAAGTGATGTTATTTATTATTCATCGCCACATCATGTTTATTGTATTAATTATTTTATTCAAGGATATAATAATAATATTATTATAAAATGAAAATTTTTTATATATGAAATAATTCAAACAATCTTTCCTACATGCTCTTTGGAAAATGAAAATGTCACTCATGCATAAGTATATCTTACCATCTTCATGATTATAATGAAAATAATTTTTTATAAAAAAAATTCAATATTTGTTTTAAATTTGTAATTAATTTATAAAAATTATCAATATTTCATTTTTTTTATTCTTTATATTGTTGAATAATGACTTTTTTGATCATGTTCAACACTATGATGTAATTTTGAAATTATGAACTGAACATTCTCAAAACACAAAACGTGGACTTTTCTGATTAAGTTATTAAATATGGATGTAAAATATATAATTTTTCTAATTATATGGGGCTAAATGTTGAATATTTTCTTAATAAATGAATTAATTGATATTAGTTACATATATAGGTGTTAAATTACAAACATAGAAAGTATGGACTTTAGGTAGGGGATTTAAACACAATTTCCCTTTATTGAATAATATATTAGTTTCATGAGAGTAATTTCATCTATACTGTTTATATATATCAAATATGACATTTTTATAAAAAAATTAATTTTTATCATGATATTTAAATATTCAGTTGAAGTTATTCATTCAAGGGTCCAACATTTCAAGAGTTACCATGTGGTAAGGGGTTGTTAACTCAATTTACATTCATTGAATTACAATTATACTTCATTGAAATTTTTATGAATGATTATATTTGATTTTTTCTCTAAATTACTTTTTTCTATATTTAAAATTGATTTAATTGGAATAAAATATGTTTATAAAATTAGTTCATTGATTAACCATCACATTCAAATATATGATCGTTGTGAGGGTTTTCTTTGTCTCAATCTCATTTTCATAAGATATGTTTCATTTCATGAACCTGATTTAAATTTATAGGGTAATTAAAAAATCATGAATTCATTATGTAATATTAATTCATGAAAATCATGTTATTTACATAACAATATCAGACTCATTTATTCAATTTTTTTTATTTTGATTTTCCTAAATAGTTATTGGATATCTGTTACAATCATCTTTCATTTCCAGATTGATTAAGTTAACAGTTCATTTGAGTAAAATATATCCAGTTTTTTTATTAAACCAAATACACATTGTTAACCTCCTTTTATGAATTTTGTTTAATTTTTATGTTTACATTTTTTATCTTATCAATTAATGAAACATCATGAAAGTTATATGTAAGTGATATTGATCTTGTATCCTCTTTTATAATGAGAATATTTCTCTCCCAATACAATGTTTTTTAAATTTATTTAAATAGGGAAATTATTTGCACAATATTTATTTATTAATTTCATTTTGAAGTATCTTTTACATTATTTTAAAAAAACTTAAATGGTATCTTTTTTTCATTGTCTATAAAATACATTTTTGACATTTTTTACCAATATGTGAGAGGAATAAATTATTTTATCATATATGGAATAATCACATTTTAAAGCTATCATTAATATATTTTCATTGAATTTTCATTTTCATTTTAGAATTTTATTTTCAAATAAAATTATCCCCTAAAATTATATAGATGTTTAGTTTATATAAGAAATTTTACAAGTGAAAAGTCTATTTTCCTCAAGAATTTTGTAAATGTTATTTTTATGGTATTTTTTTCATTAACGAATAGAGGCATTGATATAATTATTATCCAATGGGTATATGTTTCATTGATACCATATAAATTTTTAATGGTGAGTTTTGATTGTTTCAATGATATTTTCATGTAACCCCAATCTTTTTCATGGTTAATTAATTCTATGAAATTAACATGGTTATTATTATGTTGAAAATAAATTCTTTCATGTGATATGATTATATTATGGTTCTTATAAGTGTATTATAACGATGGTTGATCCTTATATGTAATATAATGATTGGTGATAACAATATATATCATCGATGCATTAGGTAGTGGTATTAAGGTAACCAATTATATGTTTATCCTAAGAGATTATTGGATGTTTTTTTGAGTAAAATGAACACCTTCCAAAAAATGGGGCCCCTTATATTAATAAAAACATCATGTCAAACCAGCTTAAAAGAATGAGAATTACATTTACCCTTTGAAAAATAGGGATGACATCCCCAGGAATTTGATCAGACCCAAAAAGGATCCCCCCATATGCTCCATTGTTAGCCAGATTTTCTTCCAGAGCATTTAACTCCCTAAAAACATTACTAACAATGATGTTAATTGATGAGAGTAATTCCAAAGAATACATCAATCTCTTCATTATCCTCAAAAGGATATTAGTATAAGAGGTTCTGATTTCATGAAAAACAATTGCAGAATCACACTCCAAAAATATCATATTCAAACCCCTCAACTTATCACGATCCAAATAAAAATTGAATCCTAGTATTTTATCCTCAAGAGAGGGGGAAATACCACAAGTGATGAAGGATTAACCCCCAACATCGCCAAATCTATTCCTAATAACCAAATTATAACCTGAATCACACAGATCTCCCGTTTAAGAGCCATTTGTATTAATATTAAACCAACCTAAAAAAAGAGGATTCAAAAATACTTCAATTGTTCCAATGGAGGCTATAAATTAACTTTATCATTAATATGTTTATGAACTGAAAATTCATGCACTGAGTTATGAAAATAGGCTTTGTGAGGAATCATTACATTTTTTAGAGCTGAAAAAATTCCAGTATAGCAGGCTAGAGGATTCAAGACAACTCTATAATGAGGTATTTTGTTTCTCTCCATCAACAAGGAAAGCACATGATTAGTAGTAAAAACCTAAAAAAGAGTCAATAACATAATAGATAAAGGAAGGGAGAACATACCTTCAATAATGTGTTGAACAAAAAAAAAGTATTCACTTGAACCTCAAAAATATCATAAACTACCTTCCATATAGAGGTTGATATAGCACATCTAATTAAAGGTAATCCAAGTCCTCCCTATTATAATGAAATAGAACACCAAAAGAACCATGAAAATACCATAAACCTATAAACGGGGATTAGTGTGGTCTTTACAATTAGCCAGTCCCAAAAAAAAGTGAGCATAGAATGAGGAATAATCCCCCAATTAAACATCCCAATACAATCTAAACCAAACAAAAAGGTATTTCCTTGAGTGTAAAAGAATTTATAGGTGAGCATACAAGAGGGGTGTGGTTCCCAGATCTAGAAATCAACTTCAGAGGAAAAAAAATAATTATAAATGATCTGTTTAAATTGGTATGGAATGACAGAAATATCATAAGGTTGATCCTTAATAGAAACATCAACATAAAAATTTAAATCATCATGGATAGTTGAATAAATTAGAGGATCACCAGTACAATTATCTTTCCAAAACATAAGAGATGAATTCTGAGAGATACACCCTCTTGTGTCAACATACAATAGAAAAAAAAGATGATTTAAATGTAGACCAAATAGAGTAACCCATGTAATTTATGTTTCTATTTTTGAGTTTATTAAGGGATATGGTCATCCAGAAGGTAGTATATTTTGAGTATTCATTTAATAGTTTCATAACAAAGAATCTTTAAAGGCTTGATGAAAACGACTGGGATTTTTTATACCAATCCCCCCTCTCAAATTGTTTGAAACGGGTGTTCTAGGGAACAATTAACAATCATCATTCTATAATACTACTGGTCCAAATAATGTTTTTGATAGCCTCATTAACTGATTTTATAAGAGAATCAGGACATTTATAAAAAATAAAAGAATAATTTTTTTTTGAAACAATAACATCATTAAAAAAATTGGCACAAGAAGCCATTGAAAGGGATTTTCCTTTACAAGCAGTGAGGTGATTCTTGACCTTAATAATAATCCCAGAAAAATAACAAGCCTTCAGATGACCCCAGAACATCGTAACACCAATAAAAATAAAAAGTAGAAATCATTTTCTAATACACATATCAGTGATGACTTTTGATTTCATAACATGTGAAATATTTTTACCAAAGTAGAAAATTGGCTTCATTGAACTAACTTGTTACACAGAAACTTTCTCATAATGTAGAAGATATTTCATGATATTTCTAATATTTATTTTATCCCCTTGATTGAAGATGATACTATCATCAGCATAAAGAAGATGTCTAGAAGAATATTAAAAATAATGACCAACACCAATATCCTTCATCATTCCATTCTTATCCATGAGGGAAAATAATATACAAATATAATCCTCGGAGATAGAAAAAATAATAGCAGAAATAGGATAACCTTGCCTAACTCTTCTAGAACAATAGAAATATTCCCCTAGGGATCTATTCATAGAAACTAAGATATGAGAAAAAGTAAAAATAATCTTTATCCAATTAATGAATTTTTCCTCAAAACAAAACATGGAATGAATTTTAAATATAAATCCACAATTAATTATATCAAAATACTTTATGAAGTCTAATTTAAGGGAAATGTTCCCACCTAGAATTGGGTTTTAAGGATATTAACACACTCTGATACTGGAAAAAGGAAATATTTAATAGACCTTCATTTGATAAATCCAAGTTGATTATAAGAAACAATTTTATTAGAAATGGGGGAAATTATACATTAAAGGATCTTTGTAATTACATTGTACAAGGTGTTCATAAGAGAAACATGCCTAAATAAGCGTATCTCATTGGAATTCTCCATTCATGGCATTAAATAATGGAATTGAGAATTTAAACCATTAGGATGATGGCCCCATTGAAAAAATTAATAACTAGTTTTTAAAAATCATTTCCAATGATCTCCCAATAAATCTATAAAAAAAATTCAAAACCCATTAGGACCCGGGGATTTGTCTGGCCTAAGGCCGAAAACCGTAGCCTTAATCTCTTGTTCAATGAAAAAGAGGTAAGTCTTGAATTTTCTTCAAGATTTACCAATTTGGGGATAATACCATCCACATGGGGGGAATAATGGTTGATCCATTAATGAGATCTTCATAATAAGATGTAATATGACCAGAAAGGTCATGTCTAATTTCCATGATTTGATCTCCACTATTTTGAAAAGCAAGACGCCTAGAAATTTTTCAAACACATTGAAGGTTGTCGATGAATTTGATATTCCTATCCCCATCCCTGATCCAATTATATTTGAAATAAGATTTTTCATGCCATCTTTAATATTTGGATACTTATAGAGCTTGATAGTAAGCATGTATTCCAAAGAAACACCACTAGATATATCATCATTGGTACACTTCTTCTGGAAAGACTGAAGGGAGGCTTCACGATTTTAAATTTCCATATAAAGATGGCATAAACTATCTTTAATCCACTGATTAAGATTTCTTTTGACAATTTTTTGTTTATGAATACAATAAAATACATTCCTCTTCCATCCTACCAAACCCCAAACATCTCAAACATGCTTTTCACATTTAGGATGAAGAACCCATGCATTATTAAATCTAAGGGGAATGGATATTTATTACCCTTTCCTGATAGGTCCATCATGATAGGGTGATATTCAGAGTTTAGACGAGGTAAATACATATTGGAAATTGAATCACATGAATGTAAATAGAAGTAATTTCCAAAATACCTATCCATTTTACTATCCATCATACCATTGAGGTGTTTTCTATACAATGTAAACTTTTCCCCTAACAACATTTACTTCAAAAAGCACATTTTGTTCAATATAACCCTTAAATATTCTAGATGAAATATGACTATTCATATTACCCATTTTTCATCTATATTGATTATCGAGTAAAAATACCCAAGATTGATCCATGGATTATTAATATTATTTTTTGAGTGAACCAATTTTATCCCAAAGAGTTATACAGATCTGATAACTATTACTAGAATAAATGATAGAACAAACATACTTGATACCAAAATAAAGAAAGCCGAAAAGGACATTTGTATTTCTTGATCCAACCGAAAGGGGATTAGAAAGAGAAGAACAAGCTAAGACACAATTATTTTTCTTCTCATTAATGTAGTTTTTCAAACCTAGTAATGTGAACTGCATATTTTCCAATCTAGAATAAAAATTATAGAAAATTATGTTTGGCTCTGCAATCCTAATTAAAATAGTTCTGTGCATCTTATATGAAGCATAAGAGACCAGATTATGTCTTCATTAGCCATGCCTTAGTGGTTCCAAAATAGGATCCTTATTTATTGACTGGTTCTGGGTGGACCCCCCTCTTGGTCCTATCCCCTCAATATTTTTCGTGATTTTAAGAGGGTCTCCATGCATTATTTTTGGATATATCAAGAGTTTGAATTAGATTAGTGATGTCTACAACTGTCTTTGACATGGTTTCCTACTCATGAGTGTACCAAAATCATTTTTTCACGATATTTGAAAAACATTAGTAGATGAATCCATTATCTCTTGTTCAAATTCTATAGGATCAGTGATTTAATGAGTTTGTGCAGGAAAATTTGTTTTTTCATTTACATATTCGTCGAAACAAGCCTAAGGAGTGTGTAAAAATTGTTGGTTGGTCATTTATAGATGAGAAAAATTTATAAGGGAAATGATATCCTCTTTTCTGGATATGTCTATCAGGGTCTGATATGTTATGAATTTATGAAAATAATCTATATTTCTGGGAAAATTCATGTTTTCAGGAGGTAAGTTCTGCTCCAAATAGAAGCCTACAAGGACCGAGGGGGTAGAAAAATTCAAACAAGATCAACAATATACTTAGAAATAATGGTTGATATTGATTTATCTCCAAATACTATTGTATTGTGTATATAAATTTTGTTATTCATTGAGTGATTTCAAAATCAATTGAACAATCATCAAAGTATCCAATAGATGAAAATGGAAGAGTGTTTGGGAAGGGATCAGAAAGAGAATTGTCTTCTTCCTCTGTAATTTCAGCCCATGACTTGTCCAGGATTACTCTCAAAGATGGAGGAAGAGAAAGTGAATTTTCATCATTGGTTTTCTAGAAATCATTATCTTAGGGGAAGGCCCTTTGTTCTTTTGAGACTTGATAAAATATTTTAATACATTTTCATTGGAAGGAACCATATATTTCTTTTGGATCGCCCTTCAAGATTAAATGGAATGCCCTAAAATCTTGCAGAAGTCACAGAAGGGTTATTATCTCATGCTGGAACTTAACGTCAATTCAAATATCATTTGCAAGAAAAAAAAAGTAGACATTGTCCATGCATATGAAAAATTAACATCCACTATAATTCTATCATAAATTCTAAGTACCCTTCCAATTATCTTTTATAAATATTTATTAGGGAACAAAAACAATAAGCAATGTCATTTAAAATCTTCGGATGCCAATATAGCCGATTTAGACCAAGATGCCTGATCCAATTTTGGGTATTGAACTGATTTTGATTAAAACAATCAAAATTACAGTCCCATTTAGTGATTCGAAATAGACCCGGTTTAAGATGATTATTACTAGTAGACTAATTCATTCTCATGTCATCCTCATTCTAAAAAACCATATAGAAATATCCCTTTCTTATTAGGATGAGTTTCAATGCACTTATACCCCAAAATATGGAAACTAAATTTTTGGTGTCACCATACGACCAAGAATTATCCCCCTTGGAGAGTATCATTCTAAATAGAAGTTTACATTTGTACAGATTAAAGCGTTGTTGTAAGGAATATGGATCCTCCACCATTGATAAGGAACAGTTCATATGAATTATTTTCCATTGGTTATGAAGAACCTTTTTATGTATGGTATTCCTTGTATGGTCACTATATGTGAAGAACATAGATGGAGATGATTTTTCTTTTTATAAACCATTTATTACTATATCAATGTAATTATATAATAGATTCTCCTAATTTTATAATACTCTAAAACAAAAAGGTACTTGGGTATGTAAGTGACACAATACATTTTTTTATGTTATATGTTTTATGTGTTAAAATTGGGTTACATTTATTAGTATCAATTACAGAAATGTTTATATTATGTCTAAATAAAATGATTCTACAATTTTTGGATTATTGTTGTTATCGTATTGGTGTAATGGAATTAATTTTCAATATTTCATATTTTGATGAGTTGTGACCTACTACTATGGATCCTTGTTATAGTAAATATATTGAATTCATTTGATTTTGAGTATTATTGCCGTGTCATTACTCACAGTACTAAATTCAATGTTTTATAAGAAAAAATTCAATCACAACTGAAAATACATTATATAATACACAAGAGTTTGATGAAAAAAGTTCATTAAAAATTATTTTTATTCAATATGAAATATAGAGAAAATTTTCATCTGTGGTTGATGATGAAAATAATAAAAAATATATACTTTAGTTTTAAAAATACACATGTGAATGTAATTTTTTAATAAAAGAAATATATAAATGTTTTTTCATTCATGAATATAACTATATTTTAATACCCTCATAATTTTGTGCACATAGTACTGTATTTGGATCATTCGACATTAGATTCCTAATTTATATCGACTATTATTTATGTGATGATAAAAAATATGCTAGGATGTACCTTTTTCACTCATTTTTTAAATAATATAGTATATTTTATACAAATAGGAACTCATATTCCAATGATTGGATGAAAAAAGAAATTTTAAAAATATATGTTGATTGGGAAGAATCATATAGTGCATTTTCATAGATGATGGGATATTTTCTACCATTATTTAGGTTGTTTATCTTCTAAAAACTGTTGAGTATGTCACCCATGGTAATTAGGTAGATTAAATAAAAGTGTAATTTTTTAGTCTATTATGGGAATTCATGCCTTTTTTCACTTAATTTCATTATTCCTAAAATTCATTCATTTTTATGGAATGTTAAATTTGTTTTATATATAGTGGTATTAGTTGTTTTTTCCTTATAAGATGGGAATTGTTCCCTTCTCGCGCCAGTATTTTCAATTAATGAATTGTAGAACATTTAATCATGGAGTTGGCTTAGGGCTTTTATATTCATTCATGTAAAAAATTAAATGGTGTTTCATGATATCAAATCATCATCGAGTGGTTATAGATTATGTTAACAGTGATGGGTTTTCAGAGTAGGAACCTATTTTCATCATTCATATTGTATCAGTCATATTTCATATAATTTCCAAAAGATATCTAAAGTTGATTCATTAAATAAGGTGATAATAATTTGTGTATGTTTCCTTAAAATAATTTATATGTGATTTTTTTTAATTATCTTAAACTAAAGGATTTATTTTTATTTTATGACATTAAGAACAATAGAGAACATTTTATTTATTTCCGACACAAATAAGATGGCATAATCAGGTTGTGTATGATTATATGATGCATATTTTGATGGAAAAATGAAATTTTTGATATTATCGTGGAAGTATGTATGTCCATATGACCTCTAATGTTGGGGAGTGAATAATGTTTCTCTTTATCTGTGTTTTTAAACTATTCATCATTGTCTTATTATTGGAGACATTCTATAACTCTGTGAAGTACTTTGTAGAACATACTATATAGGATAATCGTGGGATGCAATAGGGTATGCACATTTCCCAAAATTTCTAAATAGATATTTATCATATATTGAAAAAACATCAAGATTATAGGTTGGAGGATTTAATTGGATAGGGATTCACATTAACCAAACTATATGCCACAACCCCCTCACTAGAAATAGTGATCCAGTGTTATTGTTATTACCATAGAAAAGATATAAAGAATTTGGTTATTTCCAAGAACTGCTGTTTCACTAAACACTTTTTATTATAGACTATTCATTAGTTAACTTATCATGCGAACCCTTATTAAATCTATCATATCACTCGATACCACTAGATTACAGATATTGTCCTTTTGGATGCCAATTGTTTGTTTCCATTATTTTACCTCACATAATGATCAGCCATCTTTAGTCCCTAATATTACTTTTCGGTTCCCCTAAGGGAAGCCAAAGTATTCTTATGTTATAATGAGATGCGATATCCTTAGGAATGGGTATTGGGACTATGATTAATTATATATCACATTTCAAGTCATATTCACAATAATTACCCCAACATAATACGAGGGTGATCCAATTCATGACATTATTAAAAAAATTACATATTTTCTGATTTCTATGTAAAAATATCACTATATATTAGAGAGTTTCATGTGATATTCACCAGAATGTTTACATTTTATCATTAAAAAATTCACATATATATTTGTATTTCATGATAGTTAATTATTGGAGATGCGATTGAGAGATTTCAGAATAGGAAAGAATATATATATATATATATATATTAAACATAAATAAAATAGTTATGTATATTTGATAGGGTAGTAACAAATATATGTATTAAATTTTTATTTAAATAAGGAATCATAATTAATTTTTTTGGATTCATATAATATTTTATAAACTTAGGGCTTATTTTTCATATTTGTGAACATAAAATTAGAGAACCTGCATATAGGTAAAATAGTATTTCGTAAAGATCATAACATCCTAAATAAAACTGAAATATGTCTATATAAAGGTAAAATAGTTACAAAAAATATATGAAAACATAATATTCATAGAATAAAAATAATAGTAACTTTTCCTATTTTAACATTGACGACTAGTTCAACCATATATATTTTCATGTCTTCATTATTCTTTAAAATAAAAAAAAATTTAACAAATTCAACAAAATTGTTCCCTAGATTTACTCTCATTAACTTTTAATAGTTGAGATATTCTAGAACAATCAAAAACCACTTTGTTATCATCACAACTTTAAATTTACTTATTACATAAAATATATTAATAAATAATACTTTTTATCTTATAATAATTTTTCTTAATGGTTCATGTTGAATTCTTACTATATAAGAAATTTTCATACATTAATTAGATTAAAAGGTATTTTTCAATTTTTTTACCATAACAATATGTATTAATGACTATAAAAAAATTTGTCATGGTGGATGTTCATCATCTCACATTCTAGAAAAAATATTTTTATCATGTTTTCTTAGTGGGGAATCATGTTCTTACTAGGAGTATATAGACGTAACACCACATTCATTGTGTTACCCCACCTCCTGTGATTTTCCAATGCCATTAATATGTGGGGTTATTGAATGTATCGATGTGTGATTACACCGTCGTTGATAACCAACACATTGAAGTCATTGTAGGGAGATAAATTCTAATGATACATACTTTTCATCTACTAGAGTGAGAGATAATGATCACCCTCAATGATTTTTTCATTATGAGTGGTCACTTTATTAAGGGAGAATCTGTGATAGGATGAGTTTTTGGACATTTTTTTGATTTAGTACCTCAAATTTTAGGAATTGAGGTCCAGTGTGATTATAGGTCTATATTCGATAATCAAAAATAAATTCCATGGATTTATATGAAAATTACACATTTTTCCTATGATTCCAATGAGAAAACTCTACTAATATTTCCATGCACATATATTTCAAGACATACTATTGGAATGATCTTCATCAATCATTGTACTATATTTATCCATCAAATGTATTTTTCCTTACATGAGGACCTCTAATAAACATGGTGTTATAGATAGTTATTTTTGTATCATTCATAGACATACAGAGTGCAATACAACCCATGTTTCACTAAAATGATGAATAATATAAGATGGCTTATTATTATCCAAATTTGGGTATGGGAGATCATCCCACACTCAATCTACACGTGTCCGCACAATTTCTTGCCAACATTTGAAATGTTTACCCACGTGGATGATGAAATGTTTTCACCAATGTGAACATCAAATATAAAATATTTTATTGATAAAATATTTGTCTACAAATTTTATCTACCTATCGAGCCAGGATCAATGGCATTGAAATACATCATGACTTGATTTACACACTTATAGACTAAAGTTGGAATGTTTTTGACTAAATGATGTACAATATGATTAATTATATATTTATATTAAAACAATTCTTGTAAAATATTTAATTTATTAAATGATTCTTCATTTTCATGACATTATATGATTTATAGACAACAAATTTTGAGATTACCCTCCCGAGTCTCCTTCAATATTTTTTACTGGCGCATATTTGCATCACATGCATCATAAATCCTATAGATTTTGATATTGTAGTGTGGAATCATGTTGATTAAGTTTTGAGGTAGTTTAAAATCCATAATCCCATCACTATACATCCCAATACTTTTTCTTTAGTCATTCCATAAAGATTTTAGGGATGCAAGGCTTCAACTATTAATGATATCATGCCCACTATATTGAGAAGTAGTACTAACATCATGAATCTTATTTACATGGGACATAAATTGTATGCTTGCATCTATCAGATAAGTTCGATTATAGACCTTGTAACCATATAACATGATTAATATATCACATGTTACATGTAAAATTCTATCATCGGTTACTAATAACTCTTCTGCAAACTTTTGAAGATATTTTTATTTCTCATTAGTTAACTATATTTTTTTGCTAGACGCTCGTACAAGACACCTAATTCACTTATCTAATCTCATAAAGGGAAGATCATTTGAAAAATCTTATTTTTATTGTCTAGGGATAGAGATACTTCTTACAATGTATGATATATATCATGGTATTTTCTTAAATGTGTCAGATGATATTTTATGGTGATGATCCAAATATATATGTTCCATAAAGTGATGAGAATGTGATGGATTTTCCATATAATGATGTGGAACTCGAGGAGAATGTCCTGAAATATCCACCAAATTCTCCACCACTTCTTATCATTGAAAATCAATCTCTATAGACTCTCCTTATAGTGGTGCATGTTTCCCCTTCTAGTGATTATGATTCATTTTCCGTTAATTTTTATATATTTTTTGAATTGTTGATAGTGATTGGATTGTATTTCAAAAGAGAATTTTCAAAGGTGCGAGCATACCCATCAAATAATATCAATAATACACATCTACCATATTTAATGGATTTTTATACCTTTCCTATTATCAATATTTTTGGGTGTTTTTCAATTTATTTTATAATGTTTTTTTTGAATTTTATGGGAGTTTTACAGGGAGTTTCACAATGGATGAGGGGGTCATGGTGTTGAGAGGAAAGTTGTATATTAGGAAATATGATTGTATTATAGAGTATTTTGAATTCTATAAAAATTTTGAAATGGTTGTGGACTGGAAGATCTTACTACAATTTGAATTAGTGGGTATCATTTTTTAATGAGTCTTCCATTTTTGGAAAGGTTGGGTTATGGATATGAGGTGGTAACATATCCCCTTCTTGGTGGTTAGGATTTGTGGATTAATGTTTCCATCCTTCATTATGGTCACCCACAAGTTTTCTAGATCAGCAGTATGGATCTCACAACATATCTTGGATGTGGATTTAACCAGGCTCACTGCGACATCTTCCATTACACTACATTATTATAAGGCCACAGCCTTAAACCTTACTTAATATTGAGTTATTACAAGATTACACATTGAAGATCTTTTCGAGTTTAGAGTTTTAGAGAATTAGATCATAAAACTTGCATTACATTCCACATATAAACAAAGTGGTTACATAAAGATAGTATTCTTCTTTCCCATCAATGGAAACATATTTAAAATAAAACATGGATTCTTTCTTGACACTTCCTTGAAACTATCATCATATCATGTACCTTTCCCTTGACCTGTGAAAAACATTTCAAAAAAAACTTTGGATGAGCATAAAAAGCTCAGTAAGGAAATAAAAATATGGAAAGGAAACATGGGTACATATACACATAAGAATGAAATCATACTTTACCCATAAAACATAAGAACTTTAACATACCTCATAAAATCATGAATAAATCATAGAAATCATAAGACATAATGGTAACTTGAGGCATTCATAACATTCTTACGTAGGGAGTAACCCTCTTGGTTACGTTTGGAATACCCATCACAGTATATTCCCTAAATCTCTTTGGAGAAACCTTAACGTTTCACTCCTTCACGTTACCCAATGCTTGGAGAGATATATCGGGCTCACCCGCCCTTAGTTTATCACGGAACCACCCGTCTTCATAATAATGCCCAAGAACCTCAACATAATCGTATCACATAAAACATGCATAAAGGAAACATAATATTTCCACCTTTCAATCACAAGATATCAATACAACACATTGATATAAAAACATTATGAAAACCATTTTCAATACCAAAATAAAATAAAATTAAAACATAGTATTTATTTTTCTTTTAAAAAAAGGTATGGCTTGTAGAGGAAGCCGAAACTCAAATAAAGGTCACGGCGGTGAAGAAGTCGTTGTCGCCGCATACGTACGACAAAAACATTCCCTTTTGTCGTTTAGTAAAACGCTTCGTATAAAAAAGATTCCTTTTGGATAAATGTAAAAGTCAAAGGGTTTTATACACCATATAAAAGAAGGTTGTGTGTAAAACAAAATATGCCTCAATGAAAGGAGATTGAGACGAAGTCCCATACCTCGGGTCCGACTTGACTCGATCGTTCTTTAATGTCCTTAAAATCGGGTAACTCCCTTTGGTTTGAGCTCAAAGGCTTCCTTGGGAAGACTTCTGCCCAAAGTGAGCCTTTAAGGATTTAGAGAGGGAAGTGGAGAGACAAAATGGTCAGTGTTTGGCCGAGACAAAGTCTTTGGGAGTGTGGGTAAGGAGGTAGAGGTGGGGGCCTTCTATAAGAGGAGAGGAGGGGCACTCTTGGAAAGTAAAGATAAGTTACTTTATTTTTAAATTATTTTTGGATTAAAAAGGTCCCACATTGATATAATTCTAGGATATGGTGATAAGGGTTCGAAATCCACTCATTCAATTTGTTTTGGCCATGTGTAGGTTTTAGATTTTACATTATCTTTCCATTTTATTTAAATCGTTAAATAATGAGGTCATCACTGCATCATCATGATGTCATAAATAATTTAATTTATATAATGTCTAAAAATTATACAAAAATAAAATGATGTAGGAAATATTTTTATCTTTATAATGAATATTTATAGTCAAAATTATTACTTGTATAACCCCATATAAAAATTGTTTCAGTAAACTAACTCATGTTTGTCTCATTTTTACTTTAACATTAAATAAAAAGTTATTTATGTCATTTCCCAACCAAAGTGGCTCCATGGGGTCCCCAAGTTGACCCATGGATTTTCTTGGTCGGCCATGACACATCCAATAAGGGTGGGACATGTGTCAAGCTCATCTCATACTATTAAAACATTATTTTTACCTTAAACTACACTAATTACCTCTAATCGTGATTAAAAACTTAATAAGTTACTATTCACCAAAAAATTATTATAATCTCATTGAACAACATTTTACTTCTTAATGAAAACCATGTATGTCGGATTTTTGAAATTCAAAACACAAAGATGGAAAAATATCATTTAAACGAAAAATCAGTTTTTATAAGTACCACTTACTGGTTTCACTATTCATCAAAAATTGAAGTTTTTCAGAAAAATCCCAAAGATTCACCCTAAGCTATCTTTGATATTCCGAATTCAAAAATGAAGTATATTTTACAAAATTCAAAACATATAAGTCACATTAATTAATATAATAATTAATTCCCGTTGTCATGACAAATAGCGTGTTTTTATGAAACAATAAGTATCAAAAGATTGACACCAGTTTAAGTCCAATTTAAAATTGAAATTGATTCCAATGACCACCATTGGATTAAATGGTAAAAATATATTCTAATTTCACTTCAAAACAAATTCAAAAGATAATATAATCATATAAATAAATTATATTAAAAATCAGTTTTGATGTAAAATGCAGTATTTTTCACTATTCATTAAAAAATGAACATTGTCAGAAAAATACCAAAAATTTATCCAATGTAAAATTAAATGTCACAATCATAATGAATATGTTTATTTTGATAAATATAGATTATAAAATTGTCAAAATATTGATTTAAAAAGGGTTTTCCATCAAAAGGCAGTAAAACAATCTTTTAAGAATATTATTGTATTCAATGCTTAAGATTGGATTTATTTTCTTTTTAAGCCTGTAAAACACTATATAATTCATTAATAGACATAGATAAAAATATCTATTATTCATTACATACCTGGGATGTTACATCCTTCCCCCCTTTAGAAAATTGCGTCCCCGCAATTTATTTACTTATCGAATAAATGGGGGTACTTATCCCTCATTGCATTTTCAGATTCCCATGTTGCCTCTTCCATGATGTGGTTTTTCCACAAAACCATTACCTGATTAATCACCTTATTCTATAAAACTTGCTCCCTGTGGTCAAAAATCTGGACCGGTTGTTCCTCATAAGATAGGTTCACTTTTAGCTGAACTACCTCTGGACTCAAAACATGAGATGGATCTGGCATATACTTTCTCAACATCGAAACGTGAAAAACATTGTGTACCTGAGATAAACTCGGAGGTAAAGCCACCCGGTATGAAACTGATCCAAATCTCTCCAGAATTTCATATGGTCCAATAAACATTGGACTCAACTTTCCTTTCTTACCAAATCTCATCACACTTTTCCAAGGAGAAACCTTGAGAAAAACATGATCACCTACCTCGAAAGATAGATACTTCCTCCGATTATCCGCATAACTCTTCAGCCTGCTCTGAGATGTTCTCATGTGCTTCTAAATCAGCTGAACTTTTTCTGCCATCTCTTATACCAATTCTGGTCCCATCAACTTCCTTTCACCCACTTCATCCCAGAAATCTGGAGTTCGACACCGCTTCCCATATAATGCCTCAAATGGTGCCATCTGTATACTGGAATGAAAACTGTTATTATATGAAAATTCAACCAAAGAAAGATGTTGGTCCCAACTTCCCTGATAATCCATAGAGCAAGAACGTAGCATATCCTCCAATGGCTGAATTGTTCGTTCTGACTGCCCATCTGATTGAGGATGAAATGTTGTACTAAAATTTAATTCAGTACCCAATGACTTCTGAAGGCCTTTCCAAAAGTTAGAAGTGAACCTGGGATCACGATCAGATACAATGGAGAGAGGAACTCCATGTAACCTGACTATCTCCTTAAGATACAAACGTGAAATTTGATCTAGGGAAAAAGTATCTCGTATAGCACGGAAATGAGCAGATTTGGTCAAGCGATCAACAATAACCCAGATTGCATTATTACCTCGAGATTTCTTTGGTAATCCCACAACAAAGTCCATGGATATATTCTCCCATTTCCACTATGGCACCTGTAAAGGCTGAAGCATCCCTTTCGGTAACTGCCGCTCTACTTTAACCTGTTGACATGTCAAACACTTCACAGTAAAATCAGCAATATCTCTTTTCATTCCATCCCACCAGTAATACTCTTGAAGATCTCTGTACATCTTAGTACTGCCAGGATGAACTGAAAACGGAGAACTATGATCTTCACATAACAACTCTCTCTTCAACTGTGAATCACAAGGCACACACAATCTCTTCCCAAATCTCAAACCCCAATCACTATCAATGTTGAATTCAGGCAACATACCTTTCTGAACCAGCTCTACCTTTTTCTGCAACTCACTGTCTTACTTCTATGCTTTCTTGATTCTATCTGATAGAGATGATCTCATTGATACCTGAAACAAAACAGAAGAACTTCCTCCACAAACAACTTCTATGCCAAATTTAATCAAATACTTAACCAAAGGATCACGTTCCAAACGCAACATTTCTATTGAAGCATTACTTTTTCGACTCAAAGCATCAGCCACTTTATTTTCTTTTCCCGGATGGTATTGAATTGTACAATCATAATCCTTGATTAATTCTAGCCATCTCCTTTGTCTCATGTTCAATTCTTTCTGAGTGAATATATACTTTAAAATTTTGTGATCAGTATATATTTCACACTTTACTCCATACGAATGATACCTCCAAATTTTTAAAGAAAAAACAACAGCATCTAATTCCAAATCATGTGTAGGGTAATTTACCTCATGAGTTTTCAACTGTTGTGAAGCATAAGCAATTACCTGATCATTCTGCATTAGGATGCAACCAAGTCCTTTCAATGAAACATCACTGTAGATAACAAACTCACCATTCCTGGAAGGTAGTGCCAAAACTAGAGCATTCACCAATCTTCTTTTCAATTCCTGAAAACAATCATCACATTCTTTTGTCCAGATAAACTTAACACCCTTCCGAGTTAGCTTAGTCATTGGACTAGATAACCATGAAAAATTTCTAACAAACCTTCGGTAATAGCCTACCAAACCAAGGAAGCTATGAAACTCAGTTACATTTGTGGGTCTTGGCCAGTCTTCCACAACTGTTTTTTGCAAGATCAACAGTTATCCCATTTTTAGAAACAATGTGACCAAGGAAAGAAATTTATTGCAACCAAAACTCACACTTGCTGAATTTCCCATACAATTTCTTTTATTTTATGGTTTGCAAGATAACCCTTAAATGTCTTTCATCCTCTTCTTTACTTTTATAAAACACCAAAATATCATCAATGAAAACCACCACAAACTTATCCAAGAACTCATGGAAAATTCTATTCATTAAGTCCATGAATACAGAAGGTGCATTGGTTATCCCAAAAGGCATTAGTACAAATTCATAATGGCCATATCTTGTATGGAATGTGGTCTTCGGAACATCTTCTTCCTTTACCTTCAGCTGATGGTACCCCGATCTCAAGTGAATCTTTGAAAAATACTGAGCTCCCTGGAGCTGATCAAACAAATCATCGATATGAGGAAAAGGATATTTGTTCTTAACAGTGATGTTATTCAAGGCTCTATAATCAATGAAAAGTCTCATTGAAAAATCTTTTTTTTATCAAATAAAACAGGAGCACCCCATGGTGATGTGCTAGGGAAAATGAAACCTTTCTTAATAAATCTTGCAATTGCTCCTTCAACTCTAAAATTTCAATTTGATCCATTCGATAAGGGGGTTTTGAAATTGGCATAGCATCAGGAACAAAGTCAACAGTAAACTCAACTTCCCGATCTGGTATTATTCCAGGCAACTCATCAGGAAAAACATCAGGATACTCATTTACCACTGGCACATCATTAATTTGAATAGTTCCTTTTTTTCAACGATGTGTGCAAGGTAACATTCATTTCCATATTTTACAAGTTTCTCGGCCTCTTGATAAGTTATCAACAGTAAGGGTTCATTCTTGTACACAAACTGAAAGTCTTTCTGAAAAGAAACTTCTTTAGCTCTAAAGTCAATCTTAGCATGGTAAATAGAGAGCCAATCCATACCCAGGATAACATCAAACTCTACTAGAGGTAGAACAATAAGGTTTACAAGTAGGTTCTTTCCACAGATAAGGATAGGAAGATTCTTATAAATTCTTTTTGCCTCAACATTTCCCCGAGGTGTTTTTACCAAAAGTTCAGGAGTCATTTCTTGAGATGGTATTCCCATTTTACTAGAAAAAGTTTCTGAGATGAAATAATGTGTAGACCCCGAATCAAAAAACACACTGGAATAATCTGAAAAAACAAACAAAGTACCTGATACAACTTCATTTGATGGCCCGACATCTGCTGAAGTAGTTGCAAAGGATTTCACCACCCCTTTCTGCTTGTAGTCTAACTGCTTCCCATCACCCAAGCTCTTTGTCGGACACTCTTTTGCATAGTGACCCATCTCATTGAACTTATACCATTTCACAAACTATAAATAAAATTTGGTCTTACCTTCACCTTGATCATTTTAAGTGCAATCACGAGCCTTATGTCCCATCTTACCACATCGGTAGCACTTTCCAGAATTCAGAAGACATTCCCCAGCATGCCTTTTGCCACATTTATCACAAATTGGAAACTTAGTTTTCTTACCATCAGACTTTTTTGAATAATTCTTACCTTTCTCCTGCCACCTCGGTCTCTTCTTCTGTTGGTTGTTATAGAACACTTTATCATCGACAAACTCCATTTCCACCTTCTCAGCACATCGAAAAAGCTTTTTACAACTTTTAAACTCACGAGAAGCTAATGCACTTCGATATTTTGGCTTTAATCCAGAGTAAAAACGATTGATTTTACTATCAAGGTCTTGGATAAAATTTGGAGCATACCTTGCCAATCGAGTGAACCTTTCTTCATAGGTAGCAACTGAGTCTTCCTCTTTCCTCAATTCCAAGAATTTCTTTTCCATCCTATGTCGAACAGCCTTAGGAAAATAATTCTCAAGAAAAATACCTTTGAATTCATCCCAGTCGAGAGAATCAATCTCATCAGCATCCCTGATATTTTTAACCATCGACCACCACTGATCTGCTTCACCCTCCAAACGATAAATAGCAAGACTAACCTTTTGATTGTCTGAACACCCCAAGACATCAAAAATCTTCTCCAGTGCTTTAATTCACCCTTCAACTAGCACAGTGTCAGATGATCCTCTCAATGATGGGGGATGTTGCCTCATGAAATGTTCCACCACTAACATGTTCCTCTGCGATTGATCTGGCTGATCTCGTGTATGGATACCACCGCCATTTATCGCTTGAGTCAACTGTGCCATTACTGCAACAAACTGTTCAGGTCCAATTCCGACCATCTCAGGATGCTGATTCAGAAGGTTATTTCCTTCTGTATGCCTTCCTAGCACTGCTTCCCTGTTTCCTCTGCGGAAAACCATTCTGAACAAACATGTCTTAGATGAAGCAACATGGTAATCATCAAATACTATATCACTTCAATTTGACCGTAAAAAAAATATTTTTGGATAATCATTTAATATAATTCTAACTCCTAAAGTTATCTAAACCGACCTCTGATACCAACTATATGGCCCCAGCCTTAAACCTTACTTAATATTGAGTTATTACAAAATTACACATTGAGGATATTTTCGGGTTTAGAGTTTTAGAGAATTAGATCATAAAAAATGCATTACATTCCACATATAAACAAAGTGGTTACATAAAGATAGTATTCTTCTTTCCCATCAATGGAAACATATTTAAAATAAAACATGGATTCTTTCTTGACACTTCCTTGACACTATCATCATATCATGTACCTTTCCCATGACCTGTGAAAAACATTTCAAAAAAAACTTGGGATGAGCATAAAAAGCTCAGTAAGGGATATAAAAATATGGAATGGAAACATGGGTACATATATAAATAAGAATGAAATCATACTTTACCCCTAAAACATAATCACTTTAACATACCTCATCAAATAATGAATAAATCATAGAAATCATAATACATAAAGGCAACTTGAGGCATTCATAACATTCTTACGTAGGGAGTAACCCTCTGGGTTACGTTTGGAATACCCATCATAGAATATTCCCTAAATCCCTTTGGAGAAACCTTAACGTTTCACTCCTTCACATTACCCAATGCATTGGAGAGCTATATCGGGCTCACCCGCCCTTAGTTTATCAAAAAACCACCCGTCCTCATAATAATTCCCAAGAACCTCAACATAATCGTATCACATAAAACATGCATAAAGGAAACATAAAATTTCCACCTTTCAATCACAAGATATCAATACAACACATTGATATAAAAAAATTATGAAAACCATTTTCAATACCAAAATAAATAAAAAGTAAAACATAGTATTTATTTTTCTTTTAAAAAAGGTATGTCTTATAGAGGAAGACGAAACTCAATTAAAGGTCACGGCGGCAGAGAAGTCGTTGTCGCCGCATACGTACGACAAAAACATTCCCTTTTGTCGTTTAGTAAAATGCTTCGTATAAAAAAGATTCCTTTTGGATAAACGTAAAAGTCAAAGGGGTTTATACACCGTATAAAATAAGGTTGTGTGTAAAACATAATATGCCTCAATGAAAGGAGATTGAGATGAAGTCTCATACCTCGGGTCCGACTTGACTCGATCGTTCTTTAATGTCCTTAAAATCGGGTAACTCCCTTTGGTTTGAGCTCAAAGGATCCCTTGGGAAGACTTCTGCCCAAAGGGAGGCTTTAAGGAGTAAGAGAGGGAAGTGGAGAGACAAAATGGTCAGGTTTTGGCCGAGTCAATGTCTTTGGGAGTGTGGGTAAGGAGGTAGAGATGGGGGCCTTTTATAAGAGGAGAGGAGGGGCACTCTTGGAATGTAAAGATAAGTTACTTTATTTTAAAATGATTTTTGGATTCAAAAGGTCCCACATTGATATAATTCTAGGATATGGTGATAAGGGTTCTAAATCCACTCATCCAATTGGTTTTGTGCATGTGTAGGTTTTATATTTTACATTATCTTTCCATTTTATTTAAATCGTTAAATAATGAGGTCATCCCTACATCATCATGATGTCATAAATAATTTAATTTATATAATGTCTAAAAATTATAAAACAAATACTATGATGTAGTAAATCTTTTTATCTTTCTAATGAATATTTATAGTCAAAAATCGGAATTGTATAACCCCATATAAAAATTGTTTCAGTAAACTAACTCATGTTTGTGTCATTTTTACTTTAACATTAAATAAAAAGTTATTTATGTCATTTCCCAAACAAAGTGGCTCCATGGGGTCCCCAAGTTGACCCATGGATTTTCTTGGTCTTCCATGACACATCCAATAAGGGTAGTACATGTGTCAAGCTCATCTCATACTATTAAAACATTATTTTTACCTTAAACTACACTAATTACCTCTAATCGTGATTAAAAACTTAATAAGTTACTATTCACCAAAAAATTATTATAATCTCATTGAACCACATTTTACTTCTTAATGACAACCATGTATGTCGGATTTTTGAAATTCAAAACACAAAGATGGAAAAATTTCATTTAAACGAAAAATCAGTTTTTATAAGTACCACTTAGTGGTTTCACTATTCATCAAAAATTGAAGTTTTTCAGAAAAATACCAGAAATTCACCCTAAGCTATCTTTGATATTCCGAATTCAAAAATGAAATATATTTTACAAAATTAAAAACATATAAGTCACATAAATTAATTTAATAATTAATTCCCGCTGTGATGATAAATAGCGTGTTTTTTTGAAACAATAAGTATCAAAAGATTGACACCACTTTAAGTCCAATTTCAAAGTTAAATTGATTCCAATGACCACCATTGGATTAAATGGTAAAAATATATTCTAATTTCACTTCAAAACCAATTCAAAAGATAATATTATCATATAAATAAATTATATTAAAAAGCAGTTTTGATGTAAAATGCAGTATTTTTCACTATTCATTAAAAAATGAACATTGTTAGAAAAATACAAAAAATTTATCCAATGTAAAATTCAATGTCCCAATCATAATGAATATTTTTATTTTGACAAATATATGTTATAAAATTTTGAAAAGATTGATTTAAAAAGGGTTTTCCATCAAAAGGCAGTAAAACAATCTTTTAAGAATATTAGTGTATTCTATGCTTAAGATTGGATTTATTTTCATTTTAAGCCTCTAAAACACTATCTAATTCATTAATAGACATAGATAAAAATATCTATTATTCATTACTTACTTGGGATGTTACAATTATGTCCTGGTACACATATTGATTTTTTTGTAGTGTGATGGTATGGGTTATGTTGTGGTTGGGTTTCTGTAGTTTTATGTGATAAAACATTATTATTTATTTTAAATAATAATTTTATAATATTTTTAGAACCTTTGAATTTTTGAGGCTCTGAATATGTGATTTTGATCCTAAAACCTCCCTTATTCTCAAATAGATGTGCTTTTAGTTGCAATCCATCACCCTTCAATAAGTTAAAAATTACCATATCCTGAAGCCCCTGTATTATCTTATCTACTTATTTAATAGTGATGAATCATCATCCTATTGATGGTTTGGATTCTATATTAGTTGTATTATGATTCAATGTAATTTTCAATGATCTTACCAACCTTATTTCTCAGTTTTTTATTTCCATCTCAGATGATTAATCATTTAACCATCTGATAAATTGTATGTTGTCAAATAAGGATTTTCCCAATAATTAAAAACATAGTTTCATTCCTTAATATTAATTTCATTTTAATTTTTTTCAAAACTGAGAATTTTGATGGTTATTATTATTGATTTTAAAACAATGGGATTTTTAAATAAAAAATTTATATAATGTTTTAGTAATTATGTTGGGTTTCATGAGAAAATATTACTTGAAATCATATGTAATTTAATGAATTGATTTGATATTTATTTTTGAGAAAAAATGAATTAAATTTATGTTTCTTTGGTCATAATTGAATTCTATGGATATATTTTGTTTAGTTCTGATATTTAAATGGCTTGGGGATTCATAATATATGGAAATTTAACTATGAATAACGTCTTGAGCTGTACTGAAGTGATTAGAACATGATTGATTGATATATTGATTTAAACAAAAAGTGAGACTTAGTAGATAGTGGGTGACTATGAAAATCATTCTAACAAACTATCTTCCTTATAATGGATTAATGGTGAAAACAATAAGTTTATTTTGAATGCTTTTCTCCAGATAGGGTGTTCACTCATTATATCATGATGGCACAATCCTTATAGACATGTTAAAACCCACTGAATTGTAATGATTTACTATGTAGAGAAAATATCCAAAATCCTAGGATAATATAACACTATGTAATATGACTATGGTGCATGGTTTTCAATTAATTATAAATTATAATGATTAAAGAATTATTTTTCAAATCCTCACAATTTAATGAAAACATACATTTTTGATAGTTTTTATATATCTATGATCATCTAAAATTGAAATATTTTTTTTATTTGAAAATAATATATATCTAAAATTCCCTTTTTATTTAAATTTAATCATAAATAGTTTATTTTTTTGATCATCATATGGAATACATAGTAATATCATACTGGGTTTTCTTCTCACACCCTACCATTCCTTTTGGTTGTTAATAGATAAAACTTTGTTGGGATTATGAAAATTAAAATCGAAAATTATATGTGGTTAGAGTTATTGAAATTATGGGACCTATAGTTTTTCATGTTACCAATAGAGAAATGGTAAACTTGTTTATTAGGTATTGTGAGACTTATCATGAAGCATATTGTCACTTATTGGATGTTATTTTTCATGGAGATCATTATCTTTATGATTTTGGAATTTTCCTCCTTGTGTAGTGTTTGGAATATAATATATTATTCATTTAACATTAATTATTTCATTTTTATTATTTAATCTAGTGAAATTGTTCCCAAATACCATTTAATTATGCCCACAGTTCTAGTCTCCAGCCTGTGGGGATCAAGTGCACCCTTTCGGTCATGTTAGTATCAGCTCATGTATAGGCATACAAGGATATTTGGGAAATTTCATAACAAAATAGTTTCAAAGGAGTTTGAAATTATTTCAAAGAAATTGACATGTAGTCAAGGATTTCCTAATATATATGATGTAGAAATTTTAGGACATAAGGGCTAGTTATGAGTGAGCATCATGTTAGATCTCATTGTATGATGGTTTAATTCACTTGGGAGTTTGGGGACATTTCCTTGGGGAATAATATGATCTAATAATTTTATCACTTCATAATTTTATTTGTAGTTTGTAATCCTATATATATTTACATATATCTAATGGCATAAATATTCATGTATCACTTGATTGATATGGTGATATGAGTATATTTCATTTTGTTTTTTTGTTACCTGGTAATATTGTGTAGTACCATACCCCTATGATGATGTGTTACCATCCCTAAAAATGGGTTTATAGATTAACAGTTAATATTGAACCCTCTAGTTGACAAAAACCATGTAGAGACAGCGGTGCATTGTTTCCAATATCTGGGAAAGGCAACCACACATGTTTTAATTTAGGCTCCATTTGTGGAACTTCATATGGATGAATGTGGAGATCATGTTCATGAATTTATTTAGAATAACCCACCAGCATTCTAATGATTTAATTATTTTTATGATGAATCATACTGGTAGAAAGTATTTTATATTCATTTTCAATTCATAAAATTGGAAAATTCACAAATTTATAGATGTTCTACCAATAAGTTGGAAGTACCTAGCAGGAGGTGGTGGGGTTTGATGGTTATGATGAAGAAGAATGAGATATTGGAGTGGAATGACTTAATAGATCATTTCAAAGAACAAATATATATATATATATATATATATATTATGGTTTTATTAAATTATAGGGTGTATAATAGCATAAAATATAGAGATAAGACCATGAGTAACCTCTTCTGTTTTTTCAGTGGGTTGAAAACATCCCCCTTTTTTAATTTTGATGTGGGGGGGGGGGTATTCCAAATTTATTTTCAATCACTAGAATATAATTCAGATAGATTCTTCACTATAATATCTAGTTATAAGATTGTTTTATAATTTTAATGAGAGACTCAGTAGTTTGGATGGGTTTTGACGGCATAGGAGCCCAGAAGGACAATTTTGTTTGCTGGAAGTCAAGGTGCACAGATTGGAGTAAACCCTGTGGCCTCTTCTAGAAAATTGTTAACCTAGTTTTTGTACTTCGAAATTGTTTTCTATGCCATGAAGGGTGAGGTTAATGGCCATGTGATAACATATATAGTTTTAAAAGAGGACATGCATGGGGTTTTCACATGGTTCAAGAAAACTGAATACAAACCATAGGGGTTGTTCAACATAGGTTGTACCTAGGAACTGAATCTTTCATGATTGGTGCACTATTTTAATGAATATGTGATATAACCATGAAACCTCATTTAAGGTTTGAAAGTACAATTCTAACAATACCACTTTTTCCACATTTTTTCTCCTTCATTTTTTCATCCTACTTGTTCCTGTGGGTCACACAAAATATGTGGAAACCATCCATTTTTCCTCTTACACTTGGATTGATTTCCCTTCCTCATCCGAGATTAGATACATCTATCATGAGGTGTGTTGGAACCATATTGGTTGTGATCTCCTCACCCATGATTCTATTCTCCTTTACTCTCACCATATGAATCAACAAATCCATATGATCCATTTTTTCCTATTTTATAGGCATTTGACATGATCATCAACTTTTTCCAAACCACATAGAGATAGAGGATAATACTATTTGTGCCTATATCTACATCTCTAAGGAAGGTGGTATATAATTTTCATTATGTTTTCATGGCCATTTTTGGGGTTCATCTTTTAGCTCACCATTGGATAATTGAGTGAGACCCCAATTATTAATAAAAAATAGTTTGTATGATCTTATGAAATAACTTGGGGAATTACCTAGGTATTTTTTTATATGCAAGGTTGGGTTAGAGTCTATTTAACCCCAGTAGAGTTATTATGGGGTGTGTTTCCTTGTTCAATTGAATTATTATATTTAAAGTGCATTTTTATTTTAATTTTAGGTGACTGATTCAACCATATTAGAATGATTTATTTTGATTAATGGTTCATATGTATATTAAATGATTATGATATTATACTGTTAAACATTGGACAATGACATGTTTGGAATGAATAATTTGGATGGCATGGCCATTGGGAATGTGATGATGTGGTCACATGGTTGGACTTCGGCTAGACACACTTGAGTAATGTTAATCCCTAGATCAGATGACTCAATAATCATATTGCAGTGACAAGGCCATCAAGATGATCGTATAGGATGTGATAGTAGATGGTATGGCCATCAGACAAGAGTTACATGGTCTAAAGGCCACGAGGTTTCAGTTATAGTGTTTCTTATGTACAATTTTTGTTATTATCACACTCAATTAATGAACAATGTATATAATGGAATCATGTGAGCATAGGATGAATCAATGGTGAGGTGGTTTTCACCACTAGTGCAGGTACATAAAACTAGAAGTGTGAAATAGGTAATTTTTATTTGGGGTGATTTCCATAAAAATCAATGCGGAAGGATAGGAACCTTCAGAAGATACTGATTATGATATTTGTTGGGAGATGATGCTCACAATATTGAGGAAATTAGGCCAAGACAATTTTCGGGGGAAGGATATCATCATTTTTCGAGACACTGTGTTATGGGATGATAATGATTTTATTGAAGGATAGATATAGTTACGCCTCAAGATATAGTACATTGAGAAGATAGGTTCTATTGAGTAGGGGTACGATGGACCAATTACTTTCGTTTTGGCATGGCATCAGGTCCTTGATGGTTTTTTTAGAAATGAGGTCTCAAGAGGAACGTGGTGATTTGTACTTCCTTTGATGTGGACCGTGAGGGTTCACCTAGGATACTTGAAATAATGGTATGCCTTGGTACATGGGGCAAGGACCATCCCATCATCAGGGATTCATGCATTGGCTGAAGTATGTGTTATCGTCCTACTGGATATTGAGCATGAGGGAAGATTTTATTTATTTATGTTGTATAAGGCCTTTCTTTTATTTAATTTCATATTATACCTACTTAAAAACTTATGTTTTGTATTCTCACATGGGTGCTATCCTATTGAAACTCATTCTCCCACCTTACAAAGGACCTTATGGATAGGTGTAGCCATCATGTTTTTATGTTCATGTAATGGTTTAGGCTCTGGAGATGGATATTATTAGTAGTTTGGAATAGAAGTTGGCATGGGAACTTGAGGTCTCAACTCATTTGAAGTTTATATTTCAGTTTTAATATATGTTTCAGCATTCTATATAAGTATGTATAGACTATGGCATTCCATTACCGACCATATTTTGTATATTATACTGAATGACTGGACATGTTTCCATTCTCACTTTTAGGTTACTAGGAGTGTCATGTATGGTCTATTTTTTTATTTCTACTATTTCATATTACTGATTGTGATTCCACCATTGGAGAGTATGCTTTGAGTCTTGCAGTTATTTATTCCTTAGCATGATATATATATATATATATACTTATACCATTTATATATCATTATTAGAGATTATAGTCTCCCCACATCAACATTTTCACGTCTATGGTACTAGTCAGAAGCCAAGGCCCAATATCCCTCCAACCTAGAAAACTATTTCAATGTGACATTAATATGGTAATTCTACACGATAAAACAATATAAAATTAACATTTTTATACATTTTTAGTTTTCATCTTATTATTTAAAAAATTAGAAAGTGTGTGTGTGATGATTTGATATGGGTGATTAATATGATATTTGATCACATTTTTTCATTATGAATACGAATTCCTAAAAAAATGTTTTTGATAAAGTAGTAATGGTTGAGCTTGACCGGGTTGGTAGGTCAAGGACGGAAGGATATCTTCCTACTCACAATGTAAATTTGGTTAGTTCTTATAAAGAAATTATTATTTGGAATGACTCTCACAGTTGATAATGATATTATGAATCATTTAAACATTATCTAGTGTATTATAGAGTGCCATTTTCGTGCATTAGTGTAGTATGATTGGGCATTCCAATAGGGTTTATACTGAGGCACCTAAGATCTATGATTCATGCAGTCTCTCTAGAAACCTCTAGATGATTCATCATATATTTTATTCCCCATAGAGTTTCATGGTCTCTTAAGAACCTCTTGGTAATATATAAAAACCATATACTTGAATAATTAATTGGTTGTATCCTCAAACATTCAAATGAATCATCTTTAGGTAGTTAAATAGTCTCTATAGGAAGTTGATACAGGTCTATCGATAGTGAGAGGAACCGTCAATATCACTTCTTAATTAGTTTATTCATTATTTGATGTTGTTTTCTCTCATTAATTATTATAGAATCATATATTGAATTTTATAAACCATCAAATCGAGCTTATATATTCTGTGATTCATATATATATTCCCATTGAAATGAATAGCATGTAAGGTATCTAAGGCCCCCTTTTAACTTTTTTTTATTGGAATTCATGTTCACAATGGATATTTATGTTCTCAACATGAAACATTTGTATTTCATTTTTCAGATGGATTGGTTGATTTCCCATAATTCCTAGATTGATGGTTTTGTTCAGCAAGTCTCCTTTTATTAACCAATAGGGTGTGTTGTGTTTTAGAGGGATAAGGGAACCTGATGTCAAGTAGAATCAAACAACTATTTCTAAAGATTGGTTGGATAATATCCATGTTTTAATTATTTTTCATGAGAATGAGTATTTCCAGGGTGATCTTCTTTCAGTAGTTGTACTATTTCCCAACAAGTTTCCACTAAAATTTTCTATCTTACCAATTTTAAGGGATGTAGAGATTAAATTTTACGTTCTTTCAAGTACTCAAAAATATGTATATTACTTTTTCTCATATGTAACCTTTCAAATGAAAGAGTTAAACAATCCATTAAATGACCAGTTATATAAATTAATTATTCACTTGAGTGGAAATCCTTTGGTGGCACATATTCTTTTTTAAATGTAACATGATTGGACAGTTTTCCATTTTGTTGAATACCAAAAACTGAATTTATTAATGGTAATGAATAAGCATATGATTCCTCAAAATTATGATTTTTATAATTAATAGAAATGGGAGATTTGATTATCAATTATTAGTCATTGATCTAGGTATCAGTAGTTGAGAATCACGAATTGATATTCGGAATACTTCGTTAAAGAGTAGTTATAGCTTTCATAAGTACCCCATTATTCCTTTTTCCCTAACAAATGATCTAGAAACATTTATAGCACTAATAAAAAGGATATTATGTGAGTACCTCAATTCATTAATGGTGGAATTTTTGGATGAAATATTTGTTTATTATAAAATTGAGGTGGATCATGTGCATTATATAAAAGTAGTATTCCAATTTCTGAGACACCACATACATTATGCCAAGATATCAAAATATTTTTTATTATATTTTAGAGGGATTTTCATTAGATGTATGGTCATAGAAATTTGTATTTTAGTAAATCCTAAGTAGGTGAAGGTTTTTATGGAATTGGAATATCCATGAAATGTTTTCAAGATTTGGAGAAACATAGGCTTATTGGGGTGTTATCACCAGTTCAGAAAATATTTCTAAATATTGGATTCTTTGATGATCACTCTAACTCAAAAAGGAATAATTTTCTTTTGGGATTATAAATGTCAAAAATATTACATTCATTTAAAGATCATTTTGACATTTTCATCATGGTTGACTCTTCCAAAGTCTATGTAAGGATTCTTAGACATTTTTTACTTTTCATGTTTATGACTAGGCTTTGTTCTCATGAAAAGTATCACATTGTAGAATATAGTTCATTAATGATTTGATAAAATGAGGAGAGTTATCTTTCTCATGATCTTCAACTCTCATTCCGGATGAATTATCCTTTGAGCAAGTGGGATAACCATTTTACATTAAAGATTATAGTCATTTGTTACAAGAAAAACCTACGTAGAATATTCTCTCAAACTAATTTCATTCACTATACGAGGACTTGGTTAGATTACCTATAGCCTTTTAATCTTAAAATATCATATAAACCTGGTATGGAATATTTTATTGACGATAAATTGTGAAAGAATCACTCAACCCATGCTATAAAAGAATCCTCGAAAGTGTGGAATTTATTATCTCTTCATGCTAATATTCTTTTTGGAGTTTAGGATTATATGACAAAGACTATTTGGATGTAATTTAGTTGGCCTCCCCTCATGAGGGGGTGATTCATTATGTTCCTTGGCATGATAAATAGTTTTCTGGAATTAGGGACTTCTTATATGGTTGGGAGACCATCATTGAGTGGATATTTTCCTATAATGTTATGCAATGGTTTTCGGAACAGGTACAATGTAACATTTTCTGGTGATAAAATTTTTAGGGGAAATTTATATAATTCCCAGTGGTAGGTACACCATGAAACCACTAAGATATTCTATGATATGTGGTGATTATTCTTTTTGGCATGGATGAAATGAGACATTAATTATTTTTTCGCATATTTATATGAATTATTAGTTCAAGAATGATCACTCGAACCCTTCTGGAATACCTCATTTCCTTCTGGTTTTGACATGGAAGTGGAATGACGTTTTGAGAGATTTTGTGGTCGGGTATCCATGTACCCGTCTATGGAGGAATGTGATATGGGTTTTAGTAGACAAAAAATGAATTTGATCACCATATTCACATTCAAGATTTGACTAAGTTTTAAGATAAGGGGAGTCTGTATGTGCATGAAATCATCAGATTGTACAAAATTCCATAGGATATAGTCTCTTATATGGATCCCTGATTCACATCTCATTTTCAAATGAGACTCTTAGATGAAAAAGGATTTGATGCATGTTTGAGTATGGAATATCATCCACAGGTTGATGGAAAAATGGAATGAGTTTTATAGATTTTTGGAAGTTATAATTCGTTATTATGTTCTTAACAAGTATAGTGGTTAGGATCACCAGTTGGGATGGGTTGAGTTTTCCCATAATATAAAGTTCCAGTCATCAATAAATACAACAATATATAAGGCCTAGTATAGTTTCCTGTTTCAATTACCATTACGTTGGTTGAATATTGGTGAACATTCCCTCGTTATTCCTAGTTGGGTATAAAAGAATATGGAAAAAGTATAGTTGATTCATCTTAGAATGAAAAAAAACACATGGTTATAAAAAATATTTTATTGAATGACGTTGATGGAAATTTGAGTTTTTGATTAGTGACCATGTAATTTCTAGAGACCACCATATTTGTGTTATTAGTGGATTGGGTAACATGGAATGTTATCACTAAGATACCTAATACTATTTGAGATTATTGATAAGATGAGAAAGGTGGATTACTATTAAACATTACTAACATAATTAATATGAATTCATAACATGTTTCATGTACCACAAATTAAAAATTTTCTCTATGAACCATCTCGTGATTTGATATATGTAATCATTGATGTTGAACCTAATTTTCCAATGACTGGGAAACTTTTTTGGATTGTTGATTCTGAGATGAATATTCATTAGGAAATGTATATACCCTTGGTTTGTGTGATATGGAAGAATAGTTATGAATCACATGAAACATTGAATCATTATGTTTTAATGACAGATTAGTGGCCTCATATCTTTAACTAGATTCATTGGGACATAATTTATAGGGGTGAAATGTGATAATAGTGGGGATATTATAACATTCCATTATAATTTTCCATGTATTTTTATCCCAAGACATTTCCCCTTTTTTGTGAGTTATTCATGGATTTTAACAATTTTTTTAAATGTTTTGGGAAATTTATTGGGAGATGTTCCATATATGAGGTTGGATATGATACAGAGATTCTGGATTAGATATAGTAAATCCATTAGTGATGTTAAAAGATTGTATGCTTCATATTATTATATAATGGTTACAACATGGACTAGATTGTATTTTCATGGAGGCTTTAGGTTTGGTTTTTATGCCACATCAAATTTTGACATGGAGGTGGTGTAGACAAGATCTTGTAGCACATACCCTTATTGTTGGTTAGACTCGATGAAATAGAGTTTCCATCCATCACTATTGTCAATTATTGGTTGTCTATATACGGGGTATAGAGAAGAAGAAATCTCTTAGATATGAATTTTACTAGGCTCCATGTGGAATGGTCTCTTCCACAATGTCATGCTCTGGTCAGATTTCATTATTTTATGAGTTGTGGTGGTATCTATTGTGTCATGGAATATTGTTTTTATTATTTTAAATAGTGAACAATAATATTATATTCCAACTCCTCTTACTCGAATATTACTAGAAACAATGTATTCTAGAGGCTCTCAAAATGTGAATTGGCTCACCAACATCCCTTCTACTTGGATTAGATCACTGTTAGATGTTATTCATCTCACTATAGTATGTGAAACATTCATAGATCTTGGATTGCCATTTCTTCTCTTTTAACCTCCTTTGAGAGTTATTAAACAACATGTTGTTTGTTCCACATTGATTGATAGAGTTTGTTTATCCACTGATGATGAGGAATTAGTGCTGAAAATTGAGTATGAAATCTTACCTAAATTCTGTTTGGATTGCAAGGTTATATGACATGATGAAACTAATTGCAAGAGGCATATGACTTGCAAGATTTTCTCACTTCGGGGGCATGATTCTAAAACATGCCCTAAACTTCAAATGGAGAAACCTGGCTTTATGCAGGATTAAACTAAGATGCATTTATCTGAGAATAATCCTGTGAATGGCCAATCTGCTGACACATTTCCAGCGGATGACAGTGGAAATTTGACCCCTGGGAAAATTAAAAGATCATGGGCAAATGTTGTGGAAGAGGCACACATGGAGACCCCTACCTTGTCAATTTCTAATCATGTTAATGCTGAAATTGGTCCTATTTTGGATGTCGCTACAGCTCAAGATGTTGATTCTAACACTGCTTATGCTGCACAGATTATCACTGATGTACATCATGAAGATCAAGCTGCATTTCAAGCTTGTTCTGGTAACAAGGATGCAGCCCAAGTCCCTCCTGGTGTTGATTTGGTGTCTATTCAAGCTGATACTCAAAATGAGGCATGAATTGTTATACAGCAGGTCTCTGCCTCGGTCACTCCCTCAAAGCTGACCACCCAGGCTGCTACACCTGGTTCTTCTGAAAAAACTGAGCTGCCTTCTTTAATTTCAGAACCAATAATAGTGGCTTGAAATGAAAGAAAGGACTCCAATACACATTCTGATTTACCAGAAGTGGAGGCTGACCAAACAGAAATTCAGGAGCTGGACTCTCAAACTACTCCTTCATCTGACAAGAAGGTGAGTACACCCTTGGAAGTTCCATATGATCAACATGTTGTGGTTAGTGTGCAGGGACTGAGCACTCCAGCTACACATGTGAGGTGGCCAATGCATGGAAAAGATGTCAATGAATAGGTACAAGATGATGCATAGTAGAAGGTTAGGACAAGAAGCCAAAAGAATAATGATAAAAGAATTGATGAAATGAGAAGAAGAGAGATGTCTCAAGAGGATATCTCTGATGAGGACTTAGAAACCTTGCTACAACAAGCTGAGGAAATAGAATTTATATACAATGGAGGGCGAGGGAGAGGGCGTGGGCATGGGTGCGTCAATATAGATCTCTGGCATGAGATGCGGAGCAAGGAGAATATCATCGCAGAGAAAATCAGAAAGAAGATTGGTCCCCCAAAAAGGGGTTCTAGAAAACATCGTTCTGTTTTGTTTCCTTTTGAGTTTGGCATGCTTGATGTCTCTCTGAACTTTTTCATTTAATAATATTATTTGGGGCCTTCCCCCACCTTTAAAAAAAACATAATTAGTTTTTCATAAATCTTTCTGTGATGAAATATGTGATGGAAAATTGGAATACCACTTTTTTTTTAATCTTGGAACCTGAATGATGTTATATGATATGTGGTGATGATTCTAGTGGCTAGGTATGCAACATGTCATTTTTTATTTAATTTTGTCTTCTTATTCCTATCAATTGGTCAAGGACGAGAACTAAAAACCATCATGAATTTTTTGTAAAGTATCATGCTTTATGTACATTTAAATTAGTTAAATATTGAGGAATACATAATATATTAATCATCCATAAACCGAAATACAACATTATATTACTGTCTTTGGAAACTATGACACATAAACAACTAGTTCCTAAAACATCTACTTCATCTACTGATTTACCCTTCTTAACTAAAACCCTTTTTAATACATCTTTCATAATTACCTTATTCAAATCATGGGAAAATGAAACACAAAAAGTGGTGATCTCAGATGCTCAATAAGGGTAAAAAATGGTGATATGTGATCATATTCATTGAAATAATGGGAATGAGAAAGTGATCATTTCATTTGAAGATCCTTCACAACATATAAAATGGTAGCATGAATCATAAGGAAAATCAATGATCAAAATCCATTTGACATTAACATTATCATAAGAAATGATATTGTTGAATAAAAATTAAATTATGACATTATAAACATGTATAAATAGTAAACATTACACTCCTTAAATTAAATACATGATGTTAGGCCCTTCCATAAACATATGAACATGGAAACTTGGTCTATTCATAAAATTATGTTCAGGAAAAATAATTTCCACACATAGAATTGTGAACATGAAATCATGTTCACAAATAACATTCATAACTCATAATTTATTCATCTATTCCCACTATACAAAACGAAGATATATGTCCCACCCAACTTATAATTAAATCATACATATGTGTTCCACAAAAATATTAATCTTTAAATAGAGTAGAACCCAGGGAATAAAATGGGTTTCTTAAACATCATACCATGATAAAATAATCCATATTAAATGAATGTATTTCATAAATATCATTCCATCATAAACATAACAAACCATATTAATAATAAGTAAAATATACATGAAACATATCCTTAACAATTATAATCATACTAGATGGAACATAATTTTGATAAAACACTTGAGGGTTATTCTTGAGGGAAATATAATTTCCCCTTCTAAAACATTTTCATTTCATAAAAATAAACATAATTTTAGAATAAAATAGTTTCTTATAGAAATACTATGAAATCATATAATGGAAATAAGATTTTTTGAAATAGTAAAAACCAATTCATGACGTATAAGTTCAAAAAACATATTCTCATACTTCTACTACAAAATTCAAAACACACCGCATTTTGATAATGAACGAAATATTTCTTTAAAACCAAAAGGTAAAAACTAAAAGTATGTAAAAATGAATTTAAAAATTCATATGATAATATTTAACATTTATTGAAATTATTTTTAGAAATAATTGATGTGGAAGATAAATATGTCTCAATAAATACTTACATATAAATAATCTCGGATAATAATATTATTGCAAAAAATATTACATACAAATTTATAATAAATTAAATCATATTTCATGAAATTAAATAAAATTATATTCATATTTAAATATCATAACCTACATAATTAGAAAAAAACATTCATGTGTAACAATACACTAGACAAAAGATATATGTGGTGTATTAGGCATATGCCCCACATAAATAAAAGTGAGACCAAATACTCTCATACCAATTTATAATCAGTCAAATCGTTTTCCACATAAAATAATAAAAATTATATGAATATTTAAATATAATAGTATTCTAAATAAATATAATAAAAACCTGCATGGGAAACATAAATACCACAAAAAATATATAGGTCGTGTATAATACATATGTCCACAAAAATTAAAGTGAGACAAAATAATCCCTTAACTCAGAATGATATTCTTTTTATATATCCAGAACTTTTTCATAATGATTTAAAAATTTTAATTTATTTATTCATAAATCATAATTACCTCTATGATATCAGTTATGACCATTTTATCATTTTTTTTCGAGAAACATTTCATGGTTCCTCGTTATTCGAGATTTATCTACTTTATGTTCTTATGCATGTTTTGTTCAATAAGTTTCAGTTATAATTATTAGTTCACAAATTATATCATTAAAAATTATATTAACATAATATATACTATATTTTCTCATATTTTATATTTATATTATCTGTATTTAATTGATATCATGTAGCATCAATCTCATCGCATCGTAGAGACAGTAGTTTATACGTACGCACAAGCGACTATATCAATCTGATAATTGTGAATTGGTATAGAATTGGATAGTATATATATTGATGTATAATCTATATCATGTTTTAATAATTTTATATCATTATTATTCCCATCATTATATCCATCCAAATAGGGTGGAAGATAGAAAAATGATACACCATGACATGGAGACGTTAAGTCGTACGTACTCAGATGTGGTGATTTCATTTCATGTAGGATTGATAGAATGTGGAATATAGTTGTTCAATATTAATAATAATAGGATATTATATAATTTAAACTTGATTTGTTAATTTATAATGGAAACAACTCATGAAGAGTAATTATTAGAAGAATGATGTTTGAAAGAATTAGTAGGGGAGAATACCTCTTTTTTGACGCGATCCCCCTAGACCTCTTCTTAAGGATACTAGAGTTGTTATTTTGAGATGAATAGAAACTATTAAATGTTAATAGGTATGTAGTATGGGAAATGGTCATGTTATTTAAAAGATTTAATTCTCAAATTTAGGTAAATTGGTGGGGGAGGAGGTTCCCTTTTACAATGGAGGTCAGTGACACTTGTGAAAACTATAAAAATATTAATTTATAATAAACTCAAACCAAATAAAAAACCTCTATATTATCTTTATTTCTATGATGAGATGACATAAGATTTTAGTATAATCAACAAATAATTTTTAGATATGATTTTATTTAATTTTAAACCTGATCATTTATCTTTACCTTTAATTATTTCCATTTAATTATAAATAAGGTAAAAATAGTTTCATAATGAAAATTGTGTAATTTTTACTTCCATGAGGTAAATTATATCCTTAATTATCAATATATAAAATATTAGAGTGATGAAAATTATTTTATATTTGGTAAAATATTTTTTTATATTTAATTAATTTAATAAACATTATTTAGAAAAAATATCAATAGTCTCTTTTTAACACTATTAATTTGATAGATTTTTAAAAGTATCTAGATAAAAAGTTGTCCAAGAAATAAATATTTTATTATATAAATAAGGGTTCAAGATAATCTATAATTTTTTTAGGATATAATAATTATCCCAAATTATCTTTATTTTAGTATTTTTAGTAACATTAATTTCATGGTTTAATTAAAAAAATAAATACTACATCATTTAAATGTAATTATTTAATATAATAATTTTTTGAGTAAAAATTATAAATACAAGACTAGGATAACTATAAATCAATTATATTGTATTATAATTGTTATGTTATAATATATTTACGAGAAAATATTATATTAAAAATGATATATGTATTAAAACATGAAAGTGACAACATTAGCATCACTTTATATAGAAAATCATAAGTTTAGAAATCATTTTTATATATCTCCAAATGGTCAATGCCATGACCCATGGATTATTATAGTTGATATATACTCTACCAATAATATTTGGTCCTATATTTTTGCCTTAACTTGGTTATTGACATTTTAATAAAAAATATTTTATTGTTTTTCCATCAATTATGTAATGTGTGCATCATCAACGTATAAGCCTAGAATTTAATTAATAATTTAAAAAATTCCAAATAAATTATCCGGACAAATAAAAACTTTTTATCATTAAAATAAATATTTATTATTACAACTTATCTTCTTTATAGCATTCATTAATAAAGGATATTATTATTAATCATTGATTAAAACATATTTTACTTTTTTTTAAATAAAATAAATTAGATGTCCTATTATCATCTATTTGGATAAATAAAGTTTTAATTTAAACCCATTGATAGTTTAGGTCGACAATCACGCATCCAATCATGTTAGTAAAAAAATTTATGTTATTTTTACAATATTATATTTACCCTTACAGAACCAATTTACCAATTTACCGATTAATAAAAATTTCTGAAGTTAATACTCAAAATGACCAAAAATAAAAGAATTATAATTTAAAAATTAGGACCTAATGATTAAAAATATGGAATCTATTTTTAAAAATTAAAATCACAGATTTTTCAATAACTAATATTTAAATAACCGTGTTGTCGGTATGAATAATGGGATTTAAAATGTTAAATTATTTTAAAAGATTTAAATTTGTTCATCAAATTTCATTGTAACATTCTATCCAATGAAAATATTATATTGACCAATAAAATTATATTTAATTATTAAATTAAACCCATTAAATAATATAATTATCCTCATAAATTATTTTTATGAAAAAGGGGGTTTCAATTAAAATTTAGTATATTTTTACTATTTGTCAAAACATATAACAAATCTGAAAAATAGTAAAAATTTATTCAAAGTAAAATTTTATATCCCCCTTTCAAAAAATATGTTTATTTGGATAAATATAATATATTAATGTTTCAAAACTAGATTTAAAATTGGTGTTCCATCAAAAGGTGGATAAACAGTTTTTTATTACTTCTTTTATTCGAAAAATTGAATTTGTTCATATATCATATCTATAAAACAGATAAGTTGAATTTTAAAATTTATATTTAATATATTAAACATATATTTAATTAATAAAATCCATCAAGAGTAATTTTTTATTTTATAAACTCATTCATTTAAATAGTTTTTATGTGAAAGTTAATATTGTTCATACACGCCATTATAATAACAATGTCATAAGGTAACATAATTATATTTAGTTTCTCACTTATACTCAGTCTTGCTTGAAATGAATTATATCAAAATAATTTCACACTATCTATAACACAAGACATCAATAGTGTTTCCTATATCTCATGGTAAGATGGTGTTTCATATTACACAAGCCTATCTTGGTGTAGTGTACAACAGAAGACATCTATGAAATTAAAAAAATTATATCATAAAAATATTTGGGTGTTAAATTCTACCCCCTTGAAAATATTTCATACCATGAAATTTTTTAGGGTTATATGAGGATTAATACTTGGAAGATTCTTTCCTAGTAATCCACATTATAAAAAAGAATACTAAAATTTTCTTAAAAAATTGTTAGAATCATAACTGTAACCCAATGTAATGCATCAATAGATATAAAAATAAAGATCATAGGAGGGAAGGGAAAAAGTTGATATATTAATTAAATCTAACTACCATGTTATGATTCAATGTAATAGATAACATGGTTATGAATAATTTAACAATAAAAAATCCATAAATCTACGATGATCAAAGTATCCTTCTGATTCATCAGATAAGAAGTTTCTTGGAAAAAAATTTGGTTTTCAATATCAATTCCCTATAGTTGTAGAACATGATATGAAATAATCACTTAATTTTAGTACATTCTCACTATTGGTGGTTCCTTGAACAATTTCCCCTTTATCTCTTATTCAATGAAATAAAGGTTAATTTTTCATTCCTAAAGTTTTAGTAGATCATGTTATCCACAAATATAATAATTCTTCATTGCATAAGTTTTTTATCATAAAATATTTTTAACACAAGTAATAAATGACGAATATGTCCCCCTATGTTGGATTAATACTTTATTCAAACAAACATCATCTGATGTTTTATATAAACATTCCATAAATTGATAACCTTACCATCATTCTTAAAGATAAAAATCCAAAATTATAAAAAATTGTTTAGAAAGTTGAATAAATATTTATCCACCATATATCATTATCTATCTCTTATTAGAAATATTCCAAAAATGTTAACACCTTCTTCATGTATTCACTTGTGTTGCAGTAATAATCTTAATTATTATATATCCTTATTGAAAGCATGCTTGTTTCCATATTCATATCCTCTAAAAGCTGTAAATCCCATACATGATAGCATGACACACATGTCAATAAATCCTTAACCATTTTCAAGTTAACTATTATCATCAAATTTAATTATTCCTACATGACACATATTTAACCAAATATCATTATCTCAAAATCAGTCTCCTATTAAGGGTTATCAGTCCACCAATCATGTGTTTTTACTAAAACCTCACCTTATTACCTCAATCACATTTAAAAGTTAGTGATACTTCTTATTATATAATTTCGAATACATGTGGAAAACCACATTGGAATAATTCATAGATTTTATAATATTCCATAATAAAATAAAATAGATTCTACCACATTATTCTAGGATCCCATTACATATACACTCAATAAATCCACCACTTCATTGTCCCACTCAACATCACAAAGAGTTATTTCATGTGATTTTCCTTTTTCATTGGCCTTAAGATGTTTTTGTTGACAATCATTATGAATAACCATTTTGTTAAAGAATTAGATATCATAATGTCTCATTACCACTCACTTGTAACATTGAATTGTTGGAGGTGCATTATGTATAGCCTTTTTCTTTTTTAATATCATTATCTACAATTTTCCTATTACCTTGGCACTCAGCTACTGATGATCATCTTTTATATACATAAAATATTTACCATACCCATTAAGAAAATATCCAACATGCTTCATTCCACAATTTTTTCATAAGAAAACACTCATTATATTTTCACATTTGTTTTGAGATTTTCCATTAAACTCCATCTTCCATTTCATGTCAAAACCATTATATTTAAATGTTACACCAATATCCATTTATACCATGATATAAAAATATAAAATCTCTTCCTTAGATACTATTGTCACTTATAGCTAAATCCCATCAAATAATTGTTTTTAATTCACTAAAGAGTCAATTAACTTTACTTTCATTTTCGATGATAAATCTAGAAACATACCTTTTAAGTCTTATAAAATGTTCCTTGTATGTAGAAATATATTCATCATCCTTTTTCTTAATATCTCAAAACAACATTTCCATCTTTATTAAAAGTAGAAAATTAATATTCTTAAAAAAGTAATTTCTTTAACTCCTCTCATTCCATGGATTAAATTTCATATTGCTACTTTGTATTCATGATTAGAGTCGACCATTGGTATTCTTGGCCATCTAGATGATAAAAAACCGAAATAAATTTTTCATGTTATAAACATTTAACGGTTTAAAATATATTTTCAAAGGTACTAATCCATTATTTAGAAATAACTGGATTAGAATGCCCACTAAATTAAATTGGATGTTGCCTCATGATTGACTCAATAGAATGGTGTTCCCTACTCTACTCATTTGGAAGTATAGAATTATTCCTATCTTGTGTATGTATAATTGTATGATTTTTTTGGATCCCATATGATTAGTTTTTTAGGTGTAAAATAAATGTATTTCCAATTAAATTGATCATTTACAATGATCCTTATAGTTAAATCCATTGTCTAAAACACAAAAATAATAGTGTGATATGAAAATATCATAGTAGGAAAACTAAATATTCAAGCATAATTACATTAAATCTATAACATATTAAGATTAATCATAAGTTATGAATGATCATTTCCAAGATTTAACGATTGTGTCCAATATTTAGACATACCCATAGGGACATCCCAAAAAAATGTGGACATATATCTAGGTACCTCACTATAAAATTCATATCCTAGTTTCCAAAGGTTGACTAAACCTTCTCTCATATACCAATGATAAAGACCGAAGAAGGGAAAAAATGTACATTATAGTAACTTTTATGAATACATAAAACATTAGACATGCCTTCATCCAAATAGTGTATTAGATTAGTGTCTTTATAAAATAGTAAACATAAAAAAAATTGTTCTTAAAACATCAACATTTTATTCTGCAATAACATTCATAACTAGAACCCCTTTTTGAAAAATATTATTAATACCCTTCATAATAACCCAGGGAAAAGAAACATAAAATGGAATGAGCTTGGATGCCCAATATGGGTAAATAAGGATGATATGTAAACATAAACATGAGAATAAAGGGTGTGAGAACGTCATCAATACAATATAAGATCATGCCATACATATCAAAAGAAGAATGGAATCTTAAGGAATATCAATGATAATAATCTATAAAATATTAACATTAACATAAGATATGAAAATATGTAATTCACATAAACATGTAACTAAATTAACATGTATAAATAGTAATAGGTTCACTCCATAAAATAAGGAAATGAAATCGGGCCCTTATATAAACACACTTCCATGGAATATTGATCCACTCATAAAATTATGGACATTAAAAACCATATCCATGTAAAGAATTTTGAACATTAAATTTGATTCACACATAAAAAACATACATCAAGATTTATCCATAATTACTGAAATCTCTAGAGGTAGATATAGATCACACCAGTCTCATAATAAAATCATAGACATGTGTTCATAAAACCATAAATCATTCAACATACCAAAAACTAATGAAGTTATTGGGTTTCGTAAACACCATTCCATCATAAAATAATATATATAAAATGAATGTATTTAATTAATATATTAACATAATAAACATAATAATCCATAGTAATAATAATGATAATATACTTGAAACTTATCCTTCTTTAAAAAAGTTATCTTAGATGGAAAATGATTTCGATCAATCACATGAAATTGATTGATGAGGAAAATAAAACTTCTTCTTCCAAAACATTTTCTTTTTTAAAGCATCATGATATTTTCAAAGAAAATAATTTCCTTGAAAATAACCTTTTAAAATATTCATTGAAATAAGGAATTTTATAGTCATAAAAATCCATTCATGATGTATAAGTTGAAAAACGTATTCTTCAACATTTTCCCAAAAGTCAAAAACACGTCATTTGGAAAATAAAATAACCATTCCTTCCAAATAGTGTAGTAAAAAGTCAAAAATGGGAAAAATGAGATTAAAACCCCTTATTAGAATTATCAAAATTTTAGAAAAACATTTATAAAATACATGGATGTTGATTATAAATATTCTCTAATAAATACTCACATATAAATAATATATTATACTAATTAAATTGTGAAATTTTCCTCTTTGAATTTAAGATCAGTGGAATCGTATTCCTCGTAAAATAAATGAAATTATCATAATATTTAAAAAACATAACATTAATAATAATCATCCTAAAAAATTCATGTAATCATAAACACCACACAAATGATATATGTGGTGTATAAGGCATATGTCATACAGAAAGAAAATCGAGACAATATAATTCCTTAAAAATTTATAATTACTAGGATCATATGACTCATTAAATCAGTAAAATTATATTAATATTTATACACCATAAATATAATATTAATAATCATAAAAACATTTATGGGAAACATAATCACCACACAAAAGATATTGATGGTGTATAAGACGTATTTCCCTTAAACATGACACAGAATAATCCCTTACCTTAGGTCTGATATACATTGAATGCATCTATCCCTCTGGGATAATGGTTTAAATAATGAAATTGATTAAATCCACAATAATATAAATTTTTATGATATCATATATGATAATATTATCATTTTAATTTAGAAACATTTCATTGTTACATGTTATTTTGTTATTAAATGATTCATGTTCTTATGCATGTTTTTGTAAAAGAAGATCAGGTTATCCTTATTAAGTCATATTTATGTCATTAAAAATGACAATAAAATAACAAATAAAATATTTATTCATTATTTACATTTTTATAATCATAAATTAATGGTTATCCTGTATAATTAATAAACATCACATTGTGGAGTTAGTATGTCATACGTACTCACACACGATGTTATAATACCGATAATTGTGAAATTTTATGGAAGATGATGGTATATATTATGTAAAAAATCCATATCATGTTATAGTAATCATATATAATTATTATTTCCATAATTAAATCCATTTACGCATGGTTTTGGTTAAAAAAATATTACACCATCGTGTTGGAACAGATAGTTGTATGTATGCACATGTGGTGGTTTCATTTATTGTTGGATAGATATAAGATTAAATATGGCTGTTACATAATTATAAAAACATATCAATATATTATTTATATATTATATGTTACTTTATAATGGAAACAAATCCTTAACATAAATTATATGATTAAATAAGTTTGAAGGAATCATTCCATAGATTACCTCTTCTTCCATGTCCTCCATATAGACCTCCTCTTAAGAGTACTAGAATTAGAATTTTGAGAAGAAAAAACCTATGTATGCTAACTATGGAATTTGATATGGTAAATTGGTTTTTATGGAAAATCTTGATGGATCAATTTTATGTGAATAGGTGAGTAGGATGTGCCCTTTTAAAATTGTGGTGAGGGGCAGGTTTGGAAACTCCAAGAAATATTAATTTATAATAAACTAAAACCACATCCAAAAACACCTAAAATCTAATTATTCATATCATGAGATGATATAAGGTGTTAATATTATCAAAAAATATTTTTTTCACATGTTATAAATTCATTTTAAACAATTTCATTTCATTTTACCCAAAAATATTCTTCATTAATTTTAAACAAGGTAACAAAATTTCCAATGTTAAAATAGTTTCATTTTTATTTATTTGTTGAAATTAGATCATTAATGGACAATTTATAACATTTTAGAGTAAAAATAATTATTTAATATTTTTTAAGAAGTTTGTGTTTTTAAAATAATTTAATAAAACATTATTTTCACAAAATATCAATATTATAATTTTGACAGTATTCATTTAATGGATTTTTTCAAATATCAAGACACGATGTCAACCTCGAACAAAATAATTTCATATATATCTAATAATTTTTGGATATATGAATTATCCCAAATTATCATTATATTAGTATTTTATTAAAATTTCTATGATATTTACATTAAAAAATAACAACTACAATAAATTTGTGTAATTTTTTTATATACATATTTATTGAGTATAAATTAATAATAAAATACTATTAGGAATATAAATCCCCTATATTTAATAATAATACGTATATTCCAATATTTCTCCACGAAAAGCTGACATTAAAAATGTTATATGTACTAAAGCATGATTGTGATAATTTCAATAATAATTTAATTAAAATTTATATTTGTCAAAATATATTTCATATGGATCCAAATAGTCAATAACCCGACCCTTGGAAGATTATGGTCCAGATATACTCTACCAATTAGATTTGTTCAATTGTTTCAGTCTTTTAATTGTTATTATCATTTTATTAATAAATATATTGTCATGTATCTATCAATTAAATAATTTTTTCATTATCGATCTATAACCCTTTAAGGTAATTGTTTATTTCCAAAAAATTTCAAATAAAAAATAATGGTCAAGAAAAAGGTTTTATATTTCAAATATGGATTTATAGATTAATTTATATTCATTATAATCATTATTTAAATATTATTAACATGTTAAAATTTGAGTAATATGTATTTTAGTTTTCTTTAAATTAAATACATTCAATGTCCTAATATTATCCAAATGGTTTTTAATGGGTATAGTTTCAACCCAATGATGGTTTAGGTCGCCAAGAACACATATAATCATATTATTACTCTAACGAAAAAATGTTTAATAGTGGAATTGCCTTCTTATTATTAGTTAATACTTTATAATCATATATGATTACATATAGAACACTACACATACCTTATAAATGAATAATGAGTGAAATAAAATGTATCTCTCGATGTTAAGGAATAAATACCGAAGAAATTTTAACTTGACCATTGTATTAGTTATGTGACCCGTATGAATATTAAACCCACCAATGTAATTGGAAAACCAACAATGAAGGTGTAAATATAATTTATCCATCATATATGTGACACTATGATATAACTATATCATAATATAAGTAAATAAATTTTTAAAAAATAATGTGTCGGTATTTTTGAAAGTCTTGAATATTTAATTATAATTCTATGATAAATTTAATAAATTAAAAAAATATTAAGTTTCATTAAATGAATTCATAAATAGTTATTCTTGTATTATGATCACAAGAAAATTTTATTAGGCCATATTTAATTTTTTATTTTGTTAGAAAAGCAGTTTTAATATTAAAATATATATTTTTCAAATAAATTATAATTTTAATTAAAAATTAAATTTCACATATTTAGAAAACTATTTTCATATAATGGTGTTCATTTTTAAATAATACACATTAATAAATGGTTTGGGAGATTTTTCAGTATTTTTCTGATATACATGAATTTTTGGTGAACAATAAAATTCGATAATTTGCTAAATTATCAAAATATATTGTTTATTGAATCATAGATGATGTTTTGCTAAGGAAATCACATTTTGTTAGAACTCATATTCACATATTAAAATTTTGGTCATAATAATCATTACTATTTCTTGTCTGATGAAAAACAATAATATAATTCATATATTTTTGTAAAAACCCTCCTCTCCTCCACTCTAAACACCACCCATCTTTCCTACATAGATTCACTCCACTAAAGCCTTGTTACATGAATAAATTATACTAAATTATCTCCTTAATACATTTACAACTTCCATTTTCCCTTTCTCTCTTAAAAATACCAAATTCTCTCCCCAATAGAGGTTCTCAAAGAATATTTATTCCAGAGGTAAACTCCTCTTTTAATTTCATTTAATTTCCTTCAATTTATGTTCCTTCTTTTTCTTTCCTCACCTCATTTAATCGAATTGTTATGATAAATATAGAACATTACATGTACTAGAATCTTGTTATGATAATTAAATAATTCATCACTTTCTCTCATTTCCCATACATTCATAGTAGAAATGAAAACACCATCTGAGGTGTATTAATTATAAGTTTCAATGAAGAATGGTTCTCAATTTATGTTATCATATTCATTTTTAGTCATGAATCCATAATTATTATTGAAAAAAATATTGTCTATTAATTATGAATAATTTAATTTTTTTTATTCCTCTATACCCATTATATTAATTAATAATGAAAAATGTGTTACACATGATCAAAAACTAATATTTAACCAAAAAGGTTATCAATAAAGTTTTATATAATGATTCATCTTCACTGAAAATAAAAAAATGATTTTTATAAAAAAATTAATCTTCTGCTTGTTAACTAATAACATACATCTTCATTTTGGGAAATTAATTCTCACACATTTATCCTTACATGTATATAAGTAAACCAATCAAGAAAACCAAGGAAACAAACCCTCCCAAATAACGAAATTGAAACTTCTAATTTGAAAAAAAAGGTCATGAATGCACACAATATGGTTATAATAAATAAATTAAAGGAATAATAGTATCTTGAAATTTTATATAACGAATTTAATTTGTACATCCAGTTCATTATGATCAATTGAAGGACACCATTGGATGTAAGCTAAGGGATTGTACCAGAACCTCCATTATTTCATTGGGTGGATCAATCATTAATTTTACCAAAATGAAGTTATATGTAAATTTTCTATACATCTAATAAATGTTATTTTAGATGATCATAACTCATGTACCACGTTCCATTCATCATTCTCTTTCATTTCTAATTAATAATTATCAGTGGTTCCGTCCATAATACCCCCTGATAAGAGTACTCATTTACATGAACTTCCCACATTCATACCACATTAAAGTACACTATATAATATATTTTTAATCCATCATTTAATTTATAAAATAACTTGTTTGATTATGGAAAACTTATTTGTTCACTTCCGGTTTTATATATAAGATTAATCCCTACTATATTTTTAATGCTCTTAGTATTTTCTATAAAATTGCACAAAAATGTTTTAATGCTAAAATTTATTAAATAATCTTCTTACATGTTCTAACTTATATTTGACATCAAATACCAAGATATATTCTTATTTTACCTTATTAATTTCATTGTATGTTTTTAATCATTTCCTTCGTGGAAACATGTATGATACAACTATTTATTATGATTTACAACATGGTTATGATACCCATCCCTTTCTATAAGTACCCTTATGTATACGTAGGATTGATTGTGTATGATTCATTAAGTGGCCTTAATATTCATGAACATGTTAATATGGGTGCCCCCAAATAGGATTCCAATGAATTAGGTATTTTTTAGCCTAATGAAATGTTATGTGCAACATTGGGGATGATTAGCCTTAGCTCATGCAACCATGTGCAACAATATAGGTGGTTTACCATGACATGTGATCCTCTATGTACAAAAATCCTTACATAATGATAATTTTATGTTTTATGTTGTTTCCATGTTATTATAACTCTATGTATATATGATCCAATGTTTATATGTTATGATTTCATATATTACATTCATTTTTATATCATCATTCCATGCAATCTAACCCATGTGCAATGGATTTATTATTATGATTATTCCCTTACTGGGGTTTTAGCTCATCCTCTTGTTCATATTATACCAATGTTATACTATGAAAATTTAGGAGCACAAGGGAAGTTTGGATCTAATTATGAAGATTAAATAATGAATTTTTTTTGTCCCATGTTTTCAGTTTTATATACCTAGTCATCCAAGACAATAGACATCCTGATCCTTGTATTGTAATATGATTATTTATTATGATTAAAATAATGTAATAATATTTGTAAAAGGCCATGGTCTCTATTGTTGGTATCATAGAATGGTCTGGTTTTTATTGGATACTAGGAATAGAGAACATTTAGAAAGAACCTTTGAGATAACAATATGTATAAGAAAATATCCAAAAAAATTGGTATGTATAGTGTATATTGATTATCAATAAAATACACCTCTTTATAGATTAATACAAGTTTATGGTGCTATTGGAAAAAATTATCTATGTGTAAAACCCAAATACATCACATTAAGATACACTGGAATGAGAATTGGTGCCCAATAATAGGCCTTTCTAGACTATTGGTTTGAAACTCCACGGGGATATGCTTTGGTAAATTCATAATCGTAGTACAAACAATTATTAATAGAATAAAAATAATAATTTCATACTTATATATGATATTAAATAGATCTAGGATAACCTAGATTTAAACCCACTGAATCCCATGTTTGGATATACATTACCTTTAGAGTTTTCCTTCAATGTCTAATGTATCATTTTTCTTCTTATTAGATATGTATTCAAGCCCTACATTAATATGTTATTTTTCATATTTATTAGATTGAAATAGAAGAACAAATGCCAAAAATAAATTTGATTGTAAACGTGATGATTTCCCTACTAATATGCTTGATATGATTTTAATGGGATCTCAAAACATTATGAATGTACTAGCTCCGTTGTCTCATGTTAGGAATAATAACATTAATCATGTGTTTCACCTTCCTCCTCCATATAAAGGGAAAGCATCCATTGAATCCTTCATGCAGCAAAAGACTCCAATTTTTAGTGGATATTTTGATACCCTCATCACTTAATAGTTTATTAACTCCATTGAAAAGTTATTATTTGTCCTCTAGTACTCATAAGAAGAGAATGTCATATTAGTGGTCTTTATTATTGATGTGGAAGCTGATCAGTGGTGGATACTAATCAATAATACAATATACAAAGTGGAAATTGGTTCCATGGAATGAGAGGAATTTAAGAACAATGTTTTTCATTAAATATTTTCGAAGAACCCATTGCCTCAAGATTGAAAGAGATTTCATCGGACTCATGATGAAGGATGATGAGTCAATCGGGGCATATGAAGAAGACTTCACAAGGCATGCGAGATATGCCTCCTACTTTATCGTGAACATGGAATGCAAGGTGGATCACTTCATTAGGGAACTAAAGTAGTGTCTATGAAAAGTATTGGTGATTCTTGACTTAAAAAGTTATGAAAAAATTTTTTGTTGTACCCTCAAGGTTGAAATGGATATTGAAGACTCTCAATGGTTTGATGGGCCCAGTGACAAAACGCGTAAAATAGAGTCTAATATGGGTTTCTTAGAAAATAAATCCCATGATGGAATGAAGATCGAACATCCGATGTGTCTAATTTATGGGAAAAAATCATCGTGGATCTATCTAAAGTGAACAAGAAATTGCTCAAATATCAATGAATGGGACAAATTGTTAAGAACTATCTGAGGTATATCAAGAATTCTACTAATATGGAATTATAATGGATGGTTCATATCAACACTCAGTTTTTAGTGCAGTGATAAAACTATAGGGATCTTGTGAATTATGAAATAAAATTCCCTAATACAAGGGTTATCGGAGGAAATAAACAAAAACCTCCATGGAAACTAGGAATGGATTATTCTATCAATACTACTGAGGTTTATCCGGACAACTATGTGGTGACATGTAAAGTAGTTATTCATTCATGAATTTCTAGTGTACTATTTGATTTTATTTCTACAAATTCTTACATATCATTTAATTTTAGAAGAAATATTCAAACATGACATCAAAATTTGGATATTGAGTTAACATTGAGAACATAAACTGGGGAAATTATTGATACCAAAGTATATAACTCCTCCCCAGTTAACGTTTGATTACTCTACCTCCCAAAAAATATCATCACACTTCCTTTAGTGGAGTTTGATGTTATCATAGGTATGTATTGATTATTTATATACAAAACCAACATGAATTTTCCAAAAATAGAGATCAGTCAACACATGTAGAAGAAAAATCCAATTATTTACATGTTTAAAGAGGAAGGTGAATATATATTTCAATAATTGTCTCATGATTGCATAACACTGCCTTATGTAAATGAATATATATCTAAAATGATTATGAAATTATATAGAATCAGGTTTGAAGACATTACAATTGTAAGGGACCAAACTACGATACTTATTGATGAATTTACTGGCCTTACTCTAGATTGGGAGGCCGTGTTCTCAATAGAACATACACCATGATATCTTCATATATTAAGAATCTTTCTTGAATGGACAAAATTGAGCTAGAAGTTTTGATGAAGTAGTTACATAAGAATCTAGGTAATGGTTTTATATGCTTGAGTGCTTCACTGTGGGGTGAACCATTCCATTTTTAAAATAATAAGGATAGATCAAAGGGAATTTTCATGGATTATCATGAGTTCATTAAAATCATGATAAATAAAAATTATACCCTACCTCGTAATGATGACTTCTTTGATCATCAATGAGGGGCCAGTTATTTCCCTATAGTGGAACTTCAATCAGGATACCACCAATTAATGGCGAGGAAGGAATATATTCCCAACACATCCTTTGGATCATTTTATGGACACTATTAGTTCATAGTGATTCCCTTAAGACTCTCCAATTCGAGAGAAATATTTATGGATGTAATTAATAGAGTCTTTATAGACTACCTCAACCAATTTTAGGTAGAATTTATTGATTATATTATGTAATCATAAAAGGGAAATGATTAACCCAAGGAGAATATTGATATTGTGATAATGAAGTTATGAAAGGAGAAACAATATGAAAAGTGTAGTAAATGAGATCTCTGGATGGAGGTACTATCATTCTTGTGGATTGTAATCACCCATAAAGGGATATCTGTAGACCCTTCCAAGAACAAATAATAAAATAATGGCCCATTACAATCTCTGTAATGGAGATCCATATAATTATTGTTCTATCTTGGTATTATGGAAAATTTGTGAAGAAATTCTCATGATTGTCAAAACCAATGAAAAATATGACACGAATGGGGTTGAATTTTTTCTAGATTCAATAATGTGAGGAATAAATTACGAAGCTAAAAAAGGCTTATCACTACACTAGTACACGCTCTCTCAATAAGTGGAGAACTCTTTCATGTATAGTGATTCATTAAACAATATCTTAAGCTATGTGTTGCTGAAAAATGATAATGTGGTAGTATACGACTCAAGGTAGCTGAAAATCCATGAGTGAATCATTCCCAAGAAATATCTGGAGTTGGTGGTTATGGTCTTTATGTTGGGAATCTGGAAGCATTATCACTATGTAGAAAAGTTTGAGTAATATACTGATCAAAAGAGTATCCAATATATTTTCACGTATAAGGATCTTAAAATACTCCAATGGATATGGTTAGATCCCATCATGGGTTATGACTGTTCAATCCTCTATTATCCCAGTAAGGCAAATAATGTGGTTTATTTCCTATGTAGAAAGGATACTGCATAATTATCAATGTTGAGAGTGGAAAATGATCCAAACATTTAATATTTTAATGGGATGGTCATTGTAATCCTTAAGGGTTGAAAATCATCAATCCTTACTCAAATTATTGATAAACCATCCCTCATAGAGAAAATATTGGATTCTTAAAGAAATGATGTTGAAATTCAAAAAGGGGTGGAAGCTATCAAAAATGGGAAATCTGCTGAGTTTGAGATTGACGAGGAAAGATTTTATTCATTTGGTTCATGATTATTTGTAACATAGGTTCTAGAGACAAAGAAGTTGATTTTTAATGACGCACATATCTCAACCTTCTCTATTCAATAAGTGAGAAGAAGGATGTATCGAAATCTCTGGGGAACTATTCGTAGGACACTATTAAGAAGGTGATTGCTCAGTATACATCAAAGTGCATGCCATGTCAACAAGAGAAGGATGAATGAAAAAAGTCTAATAGTATTATGGAACCACTATCCATAACAACATGTAAGCTAGAGAACAACACCATGGACTTTGTCACTAGACTTCCGAGGAAATCAAAATGAAATAATGCTATATGGGTTATTTTGAATCGTCTAACAAAGACAACACACATTATTAAAATTCGAGAGGACTTATCATTGGATAAACTTGAATGAATATATATCAATGAGGATATAAGGATTCATGGAGAAACAATATCTATTGAATTAGATATTTATCCAATATTAACAATGAAGTTCTGGAATGGTATCCATCATGCTTTAAGAACTGAACTAAACTTCATTATGACCTAACATCCTCAAACATAAGGAAAATCTATGAAAATTGTTTAGAAACTAGAATACTAGTTGATATCATGTTATATATACATAAAATGAGGGTGGGAACAACATCTTTCACTGGTAAAATTCTTCTATTACAACAGTTTCCACTCCATCATCTGAATGGAACAATATGAATCCTTTTATAGGAAAAGGGGCATAACACAAACATGTTATGATGAAGACAGTGAGTGTAATATTCATCGAACTAAAATGGTTTCTGAAATGAAATGGTGCAGAATGTGAAAACCATTCAGCATCCCATCAAGGCATACCAAATTCAATAGAAGTGTTATGCCGACAATGATCAATGATACCATGACTTCAAAGTTAGAGACATTGTATTTCTCCATATATCTCTATGGAAGAAGTTCATGAGGTTTGGAAAGAAATGAAATCTATGTACCATGTAAATTAGCCCATTCAAGATTCTTTATAATGATGGAGATGTGGCCTATTGACTAGCATTTCCAAAAACATTTTTCTAATGTACATTACATCTTCCTGGTATCCCTCTAACGGATGTACATACTGTATCCTTGGTATTTACTCTCTTCAGAGGTGGCACATTTGGAGAATGATATTTCTTATGGGGATTATCTAATGAAGATCTTTGATTATAGATATAATGTTCTATGAAGCAAGACTACTCACCTAGCATAATTACTATGGAGGAACCATATGTACAAGAGGAAAAAATGGAAGTAAAGGTGGAAATAAAGGAAAAGTAAATGCACATGTTTACAATGTAAATTGAAAAATGAAATGGAAGTGGATAAATTTTATAATGGGAGAAGAATGTAATGACATTATGTTTTATCAATAGAATTACATTGATATAATTATTTTTTATATTATAATCATATATGTTTACATATTCAACATAATAAAAACCATATAATGAATAATTAGAGAAATAAAAGGTCTCTCTAGAAGTTAAGGAACACGTACCGATGAAATTGTAACATGACCTTTGAAATTTTAATGTGACCCCTATGAATAGTAAACAAGAAAATGAAATAGTGTGAAAACCAATTAATGTATAAATATTATTTATCCATATTATATGTAACACTATAATGTAATTATATCATAGTATAAACAAGTAAATTTTTTAAAAGTAAAGTGTTCATATTTTTTGTAAGTATTTTAAATTTAATTACAATATTGTGATCATTTTAATAAGTTAAACTAAAATATATTTCCATAAAATGAATTCATAATTTATTATTTTTATTTATTATAATCATAATATATTTTTATGAGTTCATAATGAGTTTTCCAATGTGATAGAAAAGAAGTTTTAGTTTTATAATTTATACATTTAATGCAAATTAGGATTTTAATTAAAAATTAATGTTCACTTATTTAGAAAATTATTTTCAGAAAAAAAACCACTTTTTATTTTTACAAGATAATAAATGTTTGGGCAGAATTTTTGAACTTTTTATGAAAGACTTGAATTTTTGTTAATTAGTAAAATATGATAACTTACCGAATAATTTGAATACATGATTTATTGAGACATGGATGATGTTATATTGATGTAAGAACATTGGGATGAAAATCATATTCACATAATAATTTTTATAGTCATTATAATCAATAATACTTTTTTCTTGAGAATAAAAGTAAATTAATTTATAAAATATTGATAAAACCCTCCTCTACACCACTATATAGACCACCCCTCTTCACCTCTTCTCTTCAATCCTCACAATCTTTATGCCTTGACTAAATTACACTAAAATCTTTCCCAAATCCCCTATCCCACGTTCATTAGCCCCTTTTCCTCTTCAAAATACCAAATACACTCCCCTAAAGTGGTTTTAAAGGATGTTATATTCAAGAGGTAAACTCCTCTTTTCATTTTTCTTATTTTCTTTCAACTTTCTTTATTACATTTTCTTTACTCACCAAATTTCATATAAATGTTATGAGAACTAAATTACCATACATATTCTGTAATTTTTTATGGTAATTTATTAATTATTCATCATCTCTTTTTAGCCCTCATTTTATACAAGAAATGAAAACATAATCTGATATGTGTGAATTTATCACATTCAAGGACAACATGTTTTCAAATTCTATTACCATATTCAATTCCTATAATGAATAAATTTTTATGGTTAAACTATACAATAATATATGAATAATGTATAATGAAATTTTATGGAATATTTTTTATAGATGAAATTAATTTATAATGATAAATGTGGATAATGTGATCGAAAATCACAATTCAACCAAAATAGTTATCCTTAAGATTTATATAATGATATATTTTCAAACCAAATAAAAAATTTAATTTTATAACCATGAGGTATTTTTAATTTTATATAATAACATAAAATTTCTATTTTTGAAAACCATTCTAATCTTAGATGTTTATCTTTACATGTATATAAGAAAACAAATCATGAAAACCCTGAAAAGAAACTCTCCCAGACAATGAAATTGAACCACTTATACCATAAAAAATGCATGAATAAACATATTAAGGTTATAATAAATAAAGTACAAGGAGAATATATTCTAGATATATTTATTAATTAATGAAATTTGGTATTCAAAGTCATTATGAATAAGTGAAGGATGTCATTAAACTTAAGTTAATAGGTTCTACCTGAACCTCCATTATTTCTTCAGGTTTCTCTATTATGCTTTTTTTCCAAATGAAAATATATATTCAATTTATTTATATATTCTAAATTCATTATACTTGATTAAAACTAATGTATCATGGACCATTAATCATTCTTTATTGGTGATATATATTTTTAAAAGGTTCATTAGTCAATACCTCTAGATACGCAAACCCATTCAAGGGAACTTCCCAAAATCATTCAATTTTCAAGTACACTATTTAATCAATTTTAAGACACTATAACTTCTATAAAATCACTATTATGATTATTAAATCCTTCTTGGTTCATTTTTAGTTTTATATTAAAAATTATTCCATTTTCTCTCTTAAATTCCCTTTAGTATTTTCCTTAAAACCGCACAAAAACATTTTAATGCCAAACTTTCATAAATACTCTTCATAAATATTGTATCATATGTTTGAATCACTTACAATGATATATTATCATTTTACCTTATGAATGTAAAATTATGTTTTAATTACATTCATTGATGGAAACATGTATAATACACCAATTCCCTATGATTAATTACATGATTGTGATACCCATTTCTTTCTATGGTAACCTTATGTTTATGTATGATTCATTATGTATGATTCATTCTGTGGAAATAATTTTCAACAACATGTTAATATGGGTGAACCTATATAGTGATCAAATGCAGTGCGTAATTTTTAGTCTTGCAAGACGTTATGTGTAAAAATCTTGGAGGTCTTCCTTGAATCATGCTACTATGTGCAATGGTCTTTGTGGTTAAACTTCACTTGTGCTCCCCTATGTGAAACGGGCCTTGAATTGTGATAAATTAATGTTTTATGTTTATTACCTATTGTTATGATACCATTATTATATTTTCCCATGATTATATGTTATGATTTCATATGTTCCATTCCATTTTATATCATCATGCCATGCCTTCAAAACCATGTGCTATTGTTTTGTTATAATGTTTATTCCCTTAATGGGATTTTAGAACATCCATTTGATCATGTTATCCCTGTGTCATTCTATGAGGATGTATGAGCACAATTGAAGTTTTGTTCTCTTTATGAAGATTAAAAAATAAATTGTTATTTAGTCCCATGTTTTTAGTTTTATGTATGTAGTCTTCCAAGATACGAGACTTCAGGATCATTGGCTTGTGATTTGATGCTTTATTATGCATAAAATAATGTAATGATATGTGTTAATGGGTAGGGTCACTAGAAGTAAATGATTTATAGTAATTTTATAATATTATATTTACCATAATTATCTGCTTTACTTTTTTACCATATTAATAAAAATTATTAAAATTAATATTCATAATACCCAAAAATAAAATATTTATATTTATATAATATGGATCTAATGAATAAACATATGGAAAAAAAAATTAAAAATTAAAATACATATTTTTTAGTAATTAATTTACAATTAAACCCTTTCATTGAGTGAATTAGATTTTTTTAGTTGATAAAACATGGAAACATATTGAAATGTTTTTACATCCAAATTCATTGTATAATTAATGAAAGTGAAAAAATATATTTTAAATGAGAAAAATATATTTTAATTGATATTTAAAACCATTAAATAATATAATATAACCAGAGAATTTGTTTTTATTAATATAGTTGTTTTAAAATAAATTTTACTACATTTTTACTAATAATCAGAAATTAAACTAATCAAGTAAATAAAAAAATTAATCAAAAGGTAGTTTTTATATACCAATTCAAAAAAAGATGTTTATTTTTTAAAATATAATTTATAAAAGCATCAAAAACTATATTTTAAATGGGTGATCCATTAAATGGCGTCAAAACTACATTTTCTGGAAATTTATTCTTTTTTCAATAAATTGAATTTGTTATTATATCATTTCTAGAAAACATGGAATATGTGTTTTGAACAATAGATTGAATATATTAAAAGTATATTTAAATAATAAAATACACCATGAGATATTTTATTATTGTATAAACTCACTAATTTCTATAGTTTTCAGAAAAATGTTAATATTGTTCATACTAGCCATTATATTGACTAGGTTATTGGGTAACATTATATTATTTTTTTGTTCACTTATTCTAGGTATTGGTAGAAATGAATTATTTAAAAATAAAATAATATTGTGTGTAACGAAACCAACCATATCATAGAATGTACCACAATATAATTCCATGTTGCATATTGGGAATGATTATCTTGGTGTATCATACAACCCAATTCAAAAAAGAAATATAAAAAATATATATACCATAATGTTATCGGGGTGTTACATTCTTTATCTCCTTCTAGTACTGACTTGGAAGTGTAATGAGATTTTAGTGGATATCGAGGTTGTATTTCCATGTACACCTCAAGGGTATAATGAAATATGATTTTCAATCAATCACATGAACAAATTGGATCTAATTATCCACCATTTTTATATGAACAAATATGAGGACATTTGAAGATTGTCTGTGAAGGTGATCAGTATATTTAAAAGTGCTACATCTATTTAGTCTCTAAAAAGGAAACTTGGTTCAATATAATTTTTAAGGACACTTCCATGTAAATATGAGTTGTCAAGTTAGTTTGAGTTTGTCATATCATCTACATATGGTTGGCCAAATGGATTGATCTATATATATTTTTGAAGGTAATATTTTTGCATACATTCTCAAAATTGATGGGGCTTGAGATATAATCATGTTAATGGTTGAGTTTTATGATAAAAATAGTTACCAATAATATAATAGGATGGAACCATTGCAGGGATTATATGATCACCTGTGTAAATATCCATTATGTTGGTTAGATGTTCGTACAAATACCCTATATTGACTAATTTTTTTCAATGAGAAGAATTCAAATGTTTAGTTGGTTTGTAAATGAATTTTATTGACATAGTAATGTTATAAATATTATATTTCTTATCATTAATGACCTTTGTATATTTTTTTATTAACCATGTGCTTTTTAGAGTTTCACCTTGACTTTTTCACCAATATCATAGGAAATATAAGATGTTACCCACAGGGTACATATGACCACTTGATATTTTTAAATATTTTGGATGTTTGTATAAAATTTTTATTTACTACCTCAGTTGATGTTAAATTAGAACATGTTTTACATATCAAAATATCTCATAATGTATCTCTCTAAAAAATCTGTTGTTTTGTGATGGGAGGAATTAATTTATAATCTGATTTATCAGGGACCAATCGTCCTATTTTGATTGTTTATTTTGAAATGATTGTATATCATAGAATGGTCATACACATGGTTTATATTTTCTGGTTGTATAGTTTTGATGAACCTGAATATTGGGATCATAAGGACCTAATGACAGATAAATGGTATCATCCATTCGACAAGGCGTAAAATTTGAAGAAAATTTAGGGGTATAAATCATATATTGTGGGGATATTATAACATTAAATTACCAACTTTTGGTTATTTTTATCCCTTTTTTATTCTCATTATTTTCATGTTTTTTTGGTCTTTATCTGATGTTTTTGAAAAAAAATAGATTTTTTACAAGGAGAAGCCTCATTGATGGGGGGGACATAACATGAAGAGGTCTGATGTAGTGTGGAAAATATGACTATAGCATGGAGTGTTTTCATGTATTTCCCAATGATGAAATGGTTTTCATGTGGACTAGTTGGATACACTATGGAGGCTCTTGGTTCAGTTTTGGATCCGTTTACTATTTCCATCTCAGACAGGGCAGGGATAACATGTTATGGTTTAATACCTAATCAGTGGTATCCCTCTATGGTAAATAATTACCTCCTTGAATTAATTCCCCTTATGTGTTTTAAAGATATATGATATTGTTATCACAGCATATCTCAGGCATGAGTTTGATAAGGCTTTCCACAATTTGGCCACTTCAGCATCATCATGATCTTGTCCTCTATCATCATTTCTATAGTGAGGTGTTAAGGGTATCATAATGGTCTATTTTATCCAATTTTTAAATATTTATTCCCAATTATATATTTTTCTCCCCATGTAAAATCATATTTAAACCATTATAATTAATAGGCTCTCGATAAAATATTTAGCTCCTCAAACCAACCATATTCTTAGATCGAAGCTCGGTTGGTTGGGATTGATCTCCCTATGACAAGTCTAACTATCCCTCCCTTTTAATCCACTTCCTTATCTCTTATACTTTGAGAGTGGTGAATCATCATGTTACTGATGGATTATAACCTGGAATAATTGGATTATGATTCTAGGGATTCCTTGCTGATAATACTCACCTTCATTTCTCCCTTACTAATTCCCATCCAGGGTGATTGATTATTTGATTAACTGATATAAGGTAGTTTCTTCTATAAGTATCTTTCAAATAATTGAATTGATAAATTCTAGCATTATGTGAAATGTATTTTCAATTTTTTATGAACCATTAATTAGGATGACATTAATAATTTATTTCAAAGAAGGTGTATATAGGAAATAACACCTATTTTAAAGGTTTTAAAATTATGTTTTGATTCATGAGATAATATGGAATGAAATGAAAAGTGAATTAATGAATTGAGTTAATGTTATATCTTGAAAATTATGTATTAAAATGAAATTATATTTTTAAGGGTTTGAAATTATTTAAAACTTATGATTTCATATTAAAATTGAAATTATATGTCGAAACATTTAATTGGGGTGTTAAAATATGAATGATTGTTTAAATTAAAATAAAATGATTTTCCAACTATTGACTGACCGATTGATTGAAATCACATGTGATTCTGATATGTTATTGGGGGACTATAAGAAGAACAATATGATTATGATTCTATAGTAATGGCTTGATGATGATCAATATAACTAAATTGATTTTGGAATGATTATCCATAGAAGGGGTGCTGATTAATTATAATATTATAGCCGGAGACATAGGGATGTTTCTTCTCATACAAAGGTGTTATTATAGAATGAGTAGATCAAGGATCATATATCTATGATCAAAATAACCTCAGGTAATATTACCATGGTTCTTGGTTTTTAATTTATTATACATTCCCTTGATTATAGAACTCTTTTAACATGTCCTTTATGTTTTTTGAAACAATTTCATTTAAATTCATTTTGATATATCTATCATCATATTCATTTGAAAACATATTTTTTATTGAAAATATTAAATTCCTTAGCATGGAATGATTTTATTTTAATTCTATCACAAATGGATTATTACATTTTAAGCACATATTGAAAAATTGGTGAGATCCTAATTGGATATTTTTATCATGCCCTGCCATTTCCTTCGAGAATTTGTAGATTGTCTTATGTTATGTCCCAAAAAAGAAAAAGTGATACTTAAAGGTGTTAGATGTTCTTGATTAGCAGGGTCCTGGAGTTGTGGTAGTGATCGGTGAATCTTCGGTCCACTTTTTGTGTGGGGACTATGATACTTTTCTTTGGGGATGTTTTCACCTATTGGACATTGTTTTACATTGATATCATTATCTCTCTTATTGTGAAACTTTAATCCTTGACGGCTATTTAGAATATTGATTATTCATTGATTTATCCTTTATTTTTTCATGTCGATTCTTCATTCATAGGGATAAATAATTCCCCCAACCCAATTTTTAATGCTTATGATGAAAGGCTCTGTCCCATGTGGATTAGGGATGACTATCAAGCCATGTCATTATTAAAACATGTATCAGTGTATATGTGTCTCTTAGTTGGTTCATAACTATAGTCATCGTCTTCACATATGGTATAATGTTCTAATCAGTTGTAGCTTACCTTCTATCATGGAAAGGGTACTAGTAAAGAGACATTGGATCCTCTTCATGTCACACAACATGATGTAGAGGCCTCTATAGTGGATGTTATATATGTGGATTGTTTGAAAATGCATACACATTAATAGGCCAGGGATTGAAACATTATCTATTCATTAGGTTGTGGAATGGAATATCATCTGAGATAGTGACATAGACCGATGTGATTCATTTTCCATTTTTCATTAATTGTTAACTAAGATTGATGTTATATGTTAGTTACATTAACATTTTTACATATATTATAATTAGTTAATATAATTAATTAGTTGAAATATTATTTATATAAATGGGTATTACACATTTAATATAATTTTATTTTTTAAAACAATTAATTATTATTTATCTTAATGAGTTTACTGATCACTCTTTATATAAATTATATTAATTAATTAATTATGTAGTGGTAATTATATTTTTCAATATATATCATATAATTTTATCTATACCATAATAAGCTATTATTGATATACAATTATATTTTATAAATAATGTTATTAATAATATATTTGGGATTAAATCAAAGCTAATTATATAAATAAAATAATTATTAATTATTAATATATTAATGTACATTGTAAATTACTATAGTTATTATATATTTTATATTACCATAATTTGTTAATATATTTTTATTAATTATATTAATCGTTGTTATTTCATACATTACTAATAATTATTAGTAATTAATTACATATTATTAATCAAAAATAGAAAATATATTAACATATTGATAATTATTTTATGTATTAATTTATTAATTGTAATTCGAGTAACAATTATTAATAATTTATTAATTAATAATTCTTTATATATCTTATTATATTTTTCTAAATATTAATTTATATAAAAATTATATCTTAACAATTATACAAACGAATTAATAATTTTATGATTAATTAAAAATATAAAATTTATTTTAGATGATATAATTAATAAGTACTAAATAATATATTTTTAAATATATTAATAATTACTATATGTTGATATTATATATTATCACAACTAGTAATATTAAATATATTAAAAATCCAGTGGCCAGGTTGTTCATGCTAGCTCCCATGAATCTCATTTATTAGATCCCACTAAGGCCATTCCTTGAGAATATGAGCCCCACACTTCTAATATGGAAAGTACTCAAAAGTCCTCAATCATTATGAATAAGAAAGTTGTTTCCTATGAGGTCTCCAAATATGAGAAAAATAATGTTGGGTTGTGAATGATTAAGGGTTTTTCTAGAAAATTTTTTTCTCTATGTTTGAATCCATTAACACGATAATAACTATCCATAAAAATAGTATACATCAACAATGGACACTATAATTATCACCAATAATAGGTGTTATAATAAATAAACTATGAAAAAGTTTAACAGTTACATCTTTGACCAAATGAAAAAATGGAATAATGGTAAAAACCTCAAAAGTGATAAAAAAACTCCTCATGACATAAGGGACTTCCACCCTCTATTCAAATAACCATCATATAACCCAAAGGAATAAACCATTATGAATACCCAACACCTCTATGTGATGCCTTTCCCTTATGTGAGTTAGAAAAAATAAGATCTACATACACACATTTGATGTTCGCAGGGTGTGAGCTCACATGCCAAATTGGATCGGACCAGGTGTTCCTTTCATATCCATTATAATTAAGAATCAAATGAATGTTATACTATAAGTCAAATATTTTAATTAAAAAAAAGTGTTATCTTTGAAAGGAATGAAATGAAGACTATAGGAACTTGAAATAGGTAAATAGATAATAAATGTACCATGGTAAATCACTAAGTGTCTAGGATCAATATGGATCTAGGATCCATATACAATTGGAGATCATTCCCAAGACATGAAGGATCATTCCCATTATTTATCCATCTCCAATCACATCATCGATTGATTAATTGGTGTTGTAATGTTATCCTTCCAAGTAGGGTGAGATAATCCTACAATACATATTCATGTATTCTCACAAAGGTACCAAAGGATCCCATGTGCTCTTACATTTTTTTACAAACATTATAAATTCAATTTCATTTCAAACCATCCATTACATGTAAAATATAGAATTTCGATTCATATACATAGGGTAAATCAATTTCAGATCCAATTTACACTCCCACACCAAATCACCTTTTAAACCACCAATTTAAACACACCAAATAATTTTTGAGAACTAGTTGATTTAGGATAAAGAATAATTATTTCATAAAATAATGGAACAATATGAAACCTCCTACCTATACAATTAAAACAACTATGAATCTGTTTCAAACCAAAATTGAGGAGGATAGGAGATCCCACAAAAGAATGAGTAAACCACAATCCTCAAAACCTTGTCCAATCAATTTGGATTAGACCATTCCTAGTTCAATATATAGACTAGAGAGAATACAAATCAGGGATGAGGGGAGAGTAAAAACGATAAAATAGTTGATACACATACATAATGTGTTAATAAAGAGTTTAGGTTAAAACAAAAAAAATTGATCCAAGATGAGATGAATGAATAATAGAGTCACATGGGACTGAAGGAGTCAAGAGTGAGGTATAATGATGGGTGAGATGGGTTAAATTGGTGAGGGGTAGTTTCAAAAAAAATTATAATTTTGGCATATTTCATGGTTTGAAATAACAGTCTTCCAATATATATAGAAACTAAGCGGGTTCTCTATTTTAATTGGTATAGTTCTCATAGTTTTACAGATTGTGTACCTAACCATATGAAAACTCAAGTTCCATTTTCCAAGACACGTGATTTTTTTTGGGTTGGAACATATCCTTGTACCAAACTGTTTGAGAACCCTAGCACCTCTACAAAATACACATGATCTGTTAAGGTTGGAACAATATCTTCTATAATCACACGACAACCGTGAACTACCATTATCTCTATAAAAATTTCCATTTTGAAATAATAAAACTTAGTGAAATCAATGGGGTAATGAAATACAAAAAAGTTAAAAAAAATGAATATGAAATTATGGTTATTTATATTACCCCACAACATCACCTTCCACCCTAAAAATTTTAATACGTACTATGATTATAAATAAAGTGAGACCACTTCTATTCTACCAAATACTTAGGTTCATGTGTTTTGTGATCGTAATTCATATGTATCCATAAGACCCAATCTAATTGAATAGATTCCCATTAAATCGCCCTCTATTTAGAATTAATAATTTACACTACTTGTTCTGCCACTGAATAAAGTGATATTAACTCATGCTCTACCCAACTCAACCTAAGGGATGGGTCTGGGGGTATATCTATTCAAATGATAGTGATGTAAAACATCATGAATCTATGTCAACTGATAAGGAATCTCCAAATAGTATGAGACCTTATTGATCCACTCAAGGATATCAAAAGTCCAAACATAAAATTGTGTTATCTTCCCTTGTTTCACATGATGACAATGACCCAAATGATGTGTCACCTTTAGAAATGTTTTGTGTAGCATAATGGGGACATTCATCTCTAAACATATAGAGCTTAAAATTATTTCATACTAATCAAGGACATGCAACTACTATTATTGGAGAACACTTCCAATCCAAGATGTTTATCACATGAACTAGATAAATCCAACAGGATGGAACAAAACATGTCTTCTATGATCTGATATTCATATTTTCTCAATGGGTTTTATATAAAACTATGTTTTATTTTCATGTTCATACAATGTAACATTTAATTTTGGATCAGTTTTACAATATCATAGTTATATTTGATTTAATATAGAAAAAAAATTTATTATAATAAACATTATACAAGATTTTGGTATAAAACTTTATTATACATAAATATGAATTTTTATGGAAAATCATTTTCCATTGGATTATTCATGATTTATTTTTATTTTAAATTCTTTCATATATGTGAATTGAATTTGAAAATTAAATCTATATTTTGAAATAGAATAATTAATATTGTGTTATATGGTCAATAATATTTTAGTCAATATGAATAATAACCATAGTAATGTTTTGTCACCACGGTAAAGGAAAAATGAATTCGTTTGGGTTAAAACTAATGTTATAAGGATCCATAGTCATTCAAACACATTCTGTAATTTCATTTTCGGATTCTATTCTATCCATAATCATCCAATAGAAAAAAATATGTCATTTTCACATGAAGATTTTATATAAACCTTTATAATAATTTATTTCATGAATAATATCAAAAAAATTAACCCTCAATATTATATTGTTCATTTCATGGAATTTATATTCATAGATGATGAAACACATTTTTATTACCTATTAACAACTAGTTATATCTTATAATTATGTAATACATATTCATTACCTGGGTTTATTATTATTATTTTAAATGTAATATCATGGATCCAATTTAATTTACATGAATAAATCATTCAATGAAATAACAATGGTTATTTCTATGTTTAGAAATGCATGACATCATGTGTTATGATTATGTTATGGGTCGTCGGAATTATTTATGATTATGGGTAAACCTTATATAAACCATGATGATGGATGGTCATGATATAGGTCACTAATTAAATTTGTAAGGATGATGGATTTATTGAATAAAAGTAACTCATAAGGGATGATAGATAGATCCATTTAACACGTTACTTTTAAGAGGTTATGTGTTTTAACTAAAAAAAGGTTATACCATACCTAAGAGTAATTGTAATGTTCATATTAATATAATGTTCCATTATACTGACAGGTTTTTTCTATGATTTCTATAATTTCATAATGAATATTTTGATCATGAATGGAATCTCATGGAATATGGTTATTGGTTCTTATATGATATTTTCTTATGTGTGTCTTTATTCCATATCAGAGGTTTTGTGATATTAAATTCTATAGGGTTGAATTATATTATTTTATGCTCATTCTCATTGATGTTTTCATTAGGACGTTATGATAATCTTATTCTCACTAATAACATTTAATTTTCAGTTATAATGTTTACCTTTACTGAGAATTTGAGATCACCCTTCTTATGTTTTTTTTCCGACGATTTTGAAGAATGATGGAAAATGATTTAAATATATAAATAATTCATGTTGGGAAAATTTTATGGGAGATTTTGATTAATTGATATGGAATATGAAAAGATTGGTATAATTGGAAAAAATTATCACCTAAGGATACGAGTGTAGTTATGTAACAGTTTGTGTAACACCCCAAAATTCTAAAACTATAACATTATATTTAATAACATGTATGAAAAACACCTTAAAAAACAAAAGGGAATATAATATCCTAAGAAATTTAAATATAACTAAAATTTTAAATAAATTCAATCTATTATATAGTTTTAAATTAATACAATACTAAGTTGTCTTGAATATCACACAAAAATGACATTCTCTGATGACTTACATTACAAGTAATACATAGTTTTACTAAAGAATAATATATTATTAAAAATATTTCATTTTAACATAATAAGATATATAATATTCATTAAATTTATAGTTATTAATATTTTTATATAAATTATGAAAATATGTAATTTAAATTATTGGTTATCTATTTGTAATAAATTAATATATATGACACATGAATATAATGGGAATGATTTTATGAAGGAATATTTTTATTTGGAAGAGGTTATTTATCAAAAATATTTAAATTAATTAATATCACTGAATATTATTAACTGAATTTATAAATTATACATCCAATTGAATATCTTTTAATATGTATCCAATAGATTCAAAATATATAGATGATTATAACAAATAAATTTTTTGCATAAATCATATATTTTTATAACTGTGCATTTATCATATTTTAATAGAGAACCTATTTTAAATGAAATATATGGCAAATTTATTGATTATATATTTCAAAATAAAGAAAATATTTTAAATAATTACATAAAAAGTGTATAGGGTGAATTTTTGGTATTTTTCTATGAATTTTCATTTCTTAGGAATAGTGAGATATATAGACTTTTAATTCAATTTTTTTTTCATGTAACATAATTTTAAGGATAAATTATTTTTTAAATTTGTTTTAAATTTGAATTAGATCAAATTTACATATATTAATCCAATTTCGTTTATTTTAGTCAATTTCAAATTGAAATTGGATGTAAATACTTAGAAATATTTAGAATATTTTCACTTTATATCCAGAATTATCATCCCATATTTGGGATAAAATTTTAAATTAATATGTTCAACTTTTGTGATTAGAATTTTGAATAAATGGATTAAATATTTTGTATCATATTAAATAATAATTTCAAATTATTTTGACTTATTTTTTTTTACAAAAATAGAGTATTGAATGTGGTTAAAATCAGTTACAAATATTGAGAGAAACAATTAGCTCTACAAAAGTACTTATCCTTAAAATTATCATCCCAATTGACTGAGATTCTTGTCTAAATACATTATATATAAATATTTATTATATATCCCTTATTTTTTAAAATGTTTACCACTATTGGATCAACCTGACATGGGAAAACAAGTCTATAATTCCATTTTAAAAAAATTAAAATAGTGTCACTCCTCCCCCACAATAAAATGACACTCACCCCTTACACATCCTCACACAACTCAAATCATATTGGATCAAAAAATATCTAAAAAGTTTACCCCAAAATTTTTTCCCATCATCATATAAGCATCATCCTGTAAAAAAAATAAATCAATGTATGCCATTTGGTGAAATCTAAAAGGCATTACCAGAATAAGAGGTAACACCCTTCTTCAAGGTATTTTATATTATTTTCATAATACACCCCTAAAATATTCTTATTATATTATTACATAATAAAACCATTATCCTAAATGAAATTATATTTTATAATTCTAAAAATTACACCAACACTAATATACACTTCAATTTAATGGGTTATGAACTAAGATTTTCTGTACTGCGAACTACCGCGTCAAGAAACATTGATTGTTCATTTTGATTTAACCAACTTTCATAGTTCATAATTATGATAGATGAAGTAGTTATATTTGATATTTATTATGTTTATAATTTATTTATTCTTTATAATTTATTTTACAAACAATATCCTTATATTTTATATCTTGTCTAAATATAATATCATCTTGTGTGGAAGTGTGAACTACCACAACCACAAAAGGATGCAATTTCTTCATTCTATACGTGGAAGGTATTAAGGATTATTTAAATAGAAATATGTGACATATGTGAAATTTATATTAAACAAGAATTATAATAATTATATTTATCATTTACTTGAAATTCTTTTAATATACCAATGTACTGTAAGTAGCCTTTATGCGTATGTGTGGTATTCCATCTCCATGATTTGTGAATATCATTTATTATATAAAAATATTATGGATTATTATAAATAAATATATCATATAAATATAATATGTTTATATCATTATTTAAAATATGGATATGATTAAATCAAGATTTAATTAATAGGAGCAACAACTAACAAGTCAAAATGTACTTGAGAAGAAAGGGAATAAACATTTGAAATAATGAAAATAATTAAATATTGTTATCAAATGGGTAATAAGATATTGAAATAAGATAATATACGAAGTTATAGAAATGATTATGGTTCTAGTTTAAATTATTAACATATTTAAAATCATTATAAAATATGTTAAGGTATGTTCATTGGAATTGAAATGCAAGGTAATAGATTCTTGTATCACATTTACTTTCGTGAGGTACACATCATAGTCATCACTTATTTCTTTTTTGTGCTGTATCTACTTACCCTTTTGATAAATTATTCCATTAATTATTTTACCATCATGGTATATATACAAGAATTTTAATTTATTTCTTATACGTGTATTTGAGATAAAATTTACGAAGAGGAAAATAATTTCATAGACTTATTCATTTGCATTGGGTTATATTACTTCATTTTTATCATTTGTGTTGTAAGATTCTGTTATCAATCACTTTTTACTATATATTTTATTATTTACAATTATTTTATATGTATTTACATTTGACACACTTATTCTACTAATTTATTTGTTCTCACATCAACGTTATTGTCTTTTGAAACGATGACAACACAATCCCATTTTCATTGGGATTATATACACTTGAATTTCTATCAGAAGAAATTATATAATCAAACATAAGTAAAAAACATTAATTTTCTTAGGAATTTTTTTTCTAAATTTTATTTCAATGATAAATATATTTGAAATGATTCTCCAAAAGAAAAATGATATTTTCATAAAAAAATGTCTCAATATTTGTTTTTATAATAATTCAATTAATCAACAACGAAAACCATTTATCTTGACTCATCTTTTGATGTGTTTTGTAAATACAATCCTTATTATTCTATGGTATGGTTTTTGATTTATTTTTACAAGGATAACATTTCCATTCACATCCTTAATTCCTTTGTTAGTCCCCTAGAAATATTCAAATTTCCTATGATAATTTAACATCGAATTTATTGTAATTATCCATATATTTTTTCAGGGATATTAATATTTTATAAACTATATACCATTTTAAATATGGTTTCTACCTTGGCTATTATTTTACTGTTTGGGAAAATAATGATAAATTTGTATATTTTATACTATAAAGATATTTGATATGGAATGTTATTTATTTCGATTTCTAGATTAGAGGAATTCATTGGTTAGATAATGATTTGTGGGTCTTAGAATTCTTATTCCCCCTCGATGCATCAATAGGATCTCATGAGGAAAATTTGATATGAAAATTAAATTTTAATTTATATATATTTTTAAATAATCTTGTTATAGGTATTGACATAATAGGTTTTCACATACCTTAGCTGTGAAATTAAATATTTAGCCTTAATTTTTATTCTGTTATTATTTATCACTGAGAATTTACATCGATATATCAATGGTTTTATTTAATTCTTAGCTCATTTATAAAATGGAATATATTGCAGTTTCATACCTTACTATATTGAATTTCAATATCTATTTAATTGAACAGCATGTGTTTCCAATTATTTAAATTTTTATATTGTTTACAAACTTCCTTCTCAGTTTATTGATGACATGGAATGTGACTTCATTTATTACCTCTCAATACTAACTATTATCATTTATTTACTTTTTAATCTACAATACATGAAGCATATAGATCATTTGATCCCTCATTTATTTTGATCCATATTTCTATGAATCCAAGAAGTGTACTAACAATTACATGAAATGATACTAAATATGTAATAATGTTCTAATAATCCAATGAAAAAAACATTATTTTATAATTATTGTATTAATTTGTGAATAATAACATTTGTATGTATCTATTTTACCAAGAATACTATATTTCATTGACCATTGGGTCGTGATTTACAACTATCTTATTCCAATATAATTGTATAATGACGCCGTCTCTAGGATTATATGTGTATAGTCTCTACATGAGGTATCAGAGCATGTTTAGTAGAATCATTAGAAAATATATTTATGAAAACATTGATTATGGAAGATAACACTATGATAGAATTTGAGGATATGTATCAAATAAATCCTAATGTTTCAGTTAGATAAAAATTATGGGGTTTCCTAAAAACACAACCATGTATTGATACAACATGTGGATGTGGTTTTGGATCATGTGTACCTAGGGGTACCAACACTGAAAAGGATTTTTGTTCCAGAATCGATGTGAAATGGTACAGGAAAATGGGCCTTAATATATGCCTAGATTGACACTCTTAGGGGATACGCATAGGATAATTGGAATTTTATTTACAAATTGTTATAATCTACTTGAATACACAATTAAAATGAATGTCCTGGGTTAAATGTAAAGATTCATTGATTGCTAATAATGTGTCAATATTTATACCTCAAATAAATTACTATATGTTCTTCATAATATGATAATTGATTCTCAAACTATGTTTTATGGTTCTAGGAAATAAATTTTATAGGATAAACTCTAGTCCTAAGAAGGACCTTGGTGGAAATTAGTGGATTAATTATTTCTATATTAAGTATGTATTAAAAACATTATTTAAAATTATATTTAGTGATTATCCTTATTTAATTTCTTTACTGCATATTTATCATGGAAATTATATCAATATAGTTTAAGAAAAGGAAAACAGGTATGTTGGGTGAATAACATCGTGTATGGTAAGTCTGTAGGTCTTGAATTACGACTGAATGATGATAAGGGTTTGACCCCAACCATTAACCTATGAAATGTCTTAATTAATGTGACAATATTTTTAGATAATAAACTTGTACAATATATATTAATGATGAACCTATAGTTATGTTCTATAGGTTTATATATTAATGTATTTAAAAAATATCATTGGAGAATATTTTGAGATAATTAGAAATCCATGAAACTTTTTTATCAGCATTACGATCAACTAAAAGTGTATTTTAGTGCTTTAGACATAAATGTAAATTTTTGGATAAATATTTATTGATGTAATTCATAAATTGGAAATTAATCAAAGAAAAAATAAAATATGAATATTATGTTTATAAAATACAAATATTTCAATTTAGTATATTTTAATATATTGTTAGGCAGTAAAATAATTACCCAACATTAGTTAAATGACCTAAAATTTATTTTCCCTAGTAACATAATTCTAATAGAATTTATGGTATTTTATATCATCATAGATTTATGCTTTTATGGCCCTTAAATTTCCATTTTTCATTAACTTGTTTTTCAATGATTTCCTCAATCACTCAATATAAATATTTATGATTTGTGTCCATGTATGTATCTTAAATTTAAACTAATGTTCTCATACATAGTGACCTAGTTACATGTTAGTCCATGTGACGCTCGTATATCTAATTCTCTCTTTTTGAAAGGATGTCTTATGAAACCTTATCATCATGTGAGATTTTATTTATAGAAATATCAAAATATCTATAACCAAGATCGAGTATAAATTGAAATTATGTAATTTATTTAATATGGGGAGAATGTAACCACTTATAATTCTAATTAAATAATATTTTATTGGATATTGTGTATTAAACATAACACTCAAAGAATTAGGGTATATAATATTCTGAGACATTAGAATACAATTAATATTTTAAATTAATTCAATATGTTATATTGTTTATGTATAAACATAGCTCTTCTTTTCAGGTATAATTTTCCTTTTCTGGTCATTTTTTAGAAAAAGAGCAAATTATGGAAATTTTTTAAGTACACGCTATGTACATTATGATTAGCCGCCTTGTACGTGGTTACCGTAGGTAGCCAGGTGCTGGCCATGTAGCGTCCATACACACGGCCGTGTGGGGTTGACTTGGAGGTCACCAAATGCGGAGTATGAGAATGGTGAGTACACGCCATGTACTTCAAAATTACATGTTGTGTACTTTCTTTTTTTCATTAAATGCACTGGGGTCACGTGTAATCGCCAAGAACATCATCTTCTAGGTCTCGTTCGGTCAAGAGCACCCGTATGACTGCGATCTTCTTCCAAGCCCACGACCGAGCATCGAATCTCTGATTTGACTGTCATCGATTGCGTTTGGATCACCTAAGTAAGCTCTCTCTTATGGTTGAGCTTCGTTTCGTGATTCATCTTCTTTTCCAAGTTATCCTCCGTTGAACATTTATGGCATTTTTGATGATCTATGGTGTTATTAGGCGATTCAAGGCTTGAGGATTACTTATATCGATCTCACAACACCGAGGTAATTGGTTTGTGCCTTTCCATTGAATGTATTGAGTATTATGTTCATTTCTGACCAATAGCAATGAATGGGTATTGTGTGTTTACTGATTTACCCCTATTATTTTCCTACCATGCTTGTATACTTGTGTAGAGTTTATTGGGAATTGAATAGGGTTGATTTCTATGCTCTTGATGTGTGGTCCATTCATGTTCTGTTTACGACTGTTGGTCTGCTTAGCCTATTTGTCCTCCTTGCCTATTTTTCCCATGACTAGTGTTGTAGGGTGGAGTGTTTGTTTTTCTAACATTCTTGACATGCTGTAGACTATTTATCCAAATAGTTCTATAGGTTTATTTTGGCCATATTGCATTTCTATGCTCGTTGACCTACACGGGGCTATGAGAACATGGTGTAGAAGACTATAAGGGGAATTGACCTGGGAGCTTCCTCATAGAGTTTATGAATTGCATTAGACTATAAGGGGGATTGACCATGTGAGAATCCTAATGGATTCGTTGAATTAATTCAGACAATAAGGGGGATTGACTGAGTGATATTCCTCACAAAGTCTTTGAACCACATTTTCCTATAAGGGGAGTTGACTGAGTAATCTTTTTTGGAGAGCCTAGATCCACTTGGGTTTATAAGGGGAATTAACCAAGTGCGCTTTTTTAGAGAGTCCATTACTACATTAGACTATAAGGGGAATTGACCATGTGATAATCCTTAGAGAGTCATTGAATTAACTTTGACTATAAGGGTTATTGACTGTGAGTGCTTCCTCATTGTGTCTTTATATATTTTTATAATTGAACCACAAGGGATTTTCTGTGTGTAATTTCGTGGCGGTTTCCATGTTTGATTATTTTATTTTGATATGTGGAGTTTTTTTCTGCTATGTATTGTCTTGTTAATAGCTTATGTACGTTTAACTTCCTTATATTCACTGACTGTTAGGAACAGATCTTTTGGTGGTTTCCTAATAGGAATTAGCCTCACACCCTATTTGGGCCAGGATTTTGGGCCCTAACAGATTATACTGTTGCAGTTATAGATACAATCAATCTCATTTTTTACTTCAGGTAATTGAGTTTATTTGGATCAGGAGAGCATGGGACCATGCTTAGGCTTGCGATGCTGAGGAGCAGGTTATCTATTTCTTTGGTACTTCTGTTTAGTTTTGTTTTTATTCTAGCATTGTGATGTGTTTGGATGATTTCCTGGACATATGTATCATTCATCATTCATATATATATCTTTGTGTGTGTGATCTCTAGGTTATTATTTTCCAGTATTCTATTGTATCCACTTGTATGGATTATTACTACTTTTTCTCTTTCTTTTTTTCGTCAACTGTGTTACTCTGCCAATGAGGACATAGTTACCCCAATATCACACCCAAGGCCCACACTGATAGTCGGCAGCCTCTGGTGTTTGGGGGAAATGCGCGTGAGGCCATGTGACCAACCAGGTACAGGGAGACTCTGGGTGGATTCTGGAACCAGGACATTACAATGTGGTATGAGAGGAATTATTTTCTTCTTTACAAACTATTTAGAGCCTATAGCTAGGGATAGGATGGAATTGGTACTAGGTAATAAGTTGTTCCTGAGAGTAGCTAACCCGTGTACAGGGAAATGCCAATCTACCTCATTTAATTTCAATTTTTCTATTTTGCGATTATTATAGTTGATTTCATAGCACCTTGAGTGATTCACATGATTTTTTATGTAATTTTTGATGTTATTAAGGTTCTATTTCTATTGCAACCCAATGAGATGAGGGTATGCCATCTCATGCATCATATAGGCACTTGGAAGAAATTACATGTCATGCATTCTAGCCATGACATCTAGGATGAATTAGCAATTTTATGTTTTTGTGGTAGATGTTGTGTACAATATGCATGATGATGTGATAAATTCCTTGATAAGAATACTTGTTGTTGGATAGGGTATTGTTTGTGTATGGTTTTGTTTGAATGAACGACAATCTTTCGTTCTGGAGGTGTTATGTGCCCTCATGGATCAGAATTTTGTGGATCATTTCAATGTTTGACTTGTTATAACATTTATAAGATGTTAATATTTGATTTTCTGGGAGTATGGGCCCTCACGTATCGGAATATGGCACTTTCAATGTTTCTTTCAGAGTTTTTTCGAGTTCGGAAGTAGTTTCTGAGGCTTACTGTTTGGAATAACCTAGAGTACATGGCATGTAATGTTTACTACATGTCATGTGCTCTTCTTTTCCGGAAGAACCTATATTTCTTAAGTACAATTAGTGTACTTTTGGTACATGTTGTGTAGTCCCTAACCATTCCATTGGCCGTGTGGCCAGAGACACGAGATAGGAAATTTATTGTAGGAACATACCATGTAGTAGTTTTACACATCATGTGGTGTTGACCCAGTGTCCCCCAGTGTAATTAATAACACAGACAGATAAACATTAATCTACACACACCATGTCAGGATAGAACATGTTGTGTAGTCTAAACCATATTCCCGGCTGTTTCACTAACAACACTGGCTAGGTGAATCTTGTCTAGTACATGACGTGTCTATCTTGAACACGATGTGTAGTCTTTTATTATGAGTGTCATGTGGCTTCACTATGTAGAAGAAATCGGGAAGGAGAAGAGGATTCAAGTACACACTTAGTGTGAAGGAAACACTCCATGTGTTTTGGGTGTTACACGGCCGGTTTAGGCAGGAGTGCACGCCCATGTGAATGGTTGAAGGGAACATGCAATATAGGCATTGTAAAAGTCGTGTTGTCATGTTTTGTAAAACATGAATGCTTTCTTTCTCTTGTTCCCTTCCTATGATTCTAGTTTTCTGCCCTTGATAATCATGATATAAGTTGTGTGCTTGACCTTACAGAGTCATGCCCCCGAGACGTCCTCCAGTTTTACACCATTTTCCAGTCGGTGATCAGACACTGGATATGGCATATTAAGGACTTCCAGTAGAACCACCTGTGGTGCCAATTTTGGCACCAGCCGTTATACCTGACACAGGTGCTGAGGCACAATATGGGGAGGTCTTTCTGAGGATGATGTATACTTTTTAAGGAGTTCCACCTCTTTCCCTATAAATTGAAGAATTTACAAGTGTCATTCAGCAACAGCATCCTCCCACTCTCTCAGGGGATAAAGGACCCCACCCTGCTGAGTCTTGGCTAGAATCAATGATGATTATATTCAAGAATATGAAGATACCTACAAGAAAGTGGGTGAATTTCACTACCTATATGGTTCGAGACTCCCCCAATAGGTGGTAGGATGTGATCACATAGGTGGGACACCAGCAGAGTATGTCTTTGGATGAGTTTCAGTGCATCTTCTACGATTACTTATACCTAGAGACCTTAAGGGCCAATCGAGCCCTAGAGTTCATGAGTCTGTATTAGGGTACTCTGTATGTTATGGAGTATTCCTCTCACTTCATAGATATATAGTGTTTCATTCCTATCCCAGGAGGTGATGAGTTTTTCTTTACACATATGTTTGAGGATGGTCTGTTTCATGACATATAATCTCAGGTGAGAATCTTAAGGATGTCTTCGATATCATCTATAGTCAAAAAGGTTCTGATCACTGAGTGCAATCTGAGCGATTCTGAAGCTGTGTGTTTGGGAGGTTCAGCATCCTAGTTAGTGCTCCGCCAGCTGATAGCAAGTAGCACCATAGGGAGACTGCACGAGGAGACCGAAGTAAGAGGTCTGCATCTTCTAGTATCAAGGTGGTGTGCTACCAGTGTGGGAGGAGTGCGTATATGAGTCCACATTTCTTGAGAGACCCGATGGGGTGACAATCTTGCGACAAGATGGGTCATCATCAGTGCATTTGTCAGATCTTTTCACCAGAAGTTGGTGATAGAGGTTCTTCTATGACTCCTCATTTATGATAAACTCCACCAGTTTATCACCAGTCAAGGAACAAGAGTTCTTTCGGCCGTTCATGCTGAGGTGGAGGTCGTGTCCGAGGTAGCCAGTCGCCATGTTTTCAGTGAAATCAGCGTGGATCAGCTCAAAGTGGTTAGGTAGGGTCACATGGTCGTGGTATAGGCCGGACTTTTTCAATTCAGTAGACCCAGTAGGAGTAGGATCCCAAACCATCTATAGATTGAGGTACGATCATAGTAGCCTCTATTTTAGCTTCTTCTCTTTTCGATAAAGGGTATTCCCATAGCATTATATCTATTGCTGTTTTGGAGAGCCTTGGGCTCTACATCTTTTCTTCTTCTATTATCATAAAACTAGACACTCCGTTGGGGACATGAACAGAATGAGTACATTAGTGAAGGGAGTCCCCTCTAAAGGTTGGTGGGTGTCACTTCTTTTGGGACCTCTATTTCCTAGAGATGACATGCTATGATTTCATTCTTGGGATAGACTGGTTAGTTCCATTCCAGGAATTCATTGACTTTAATTTCTGCAGGGTAAGTTTCACGTCACCCAAAGGTGAGTCTTTTCTTCATAAGGGTGAGTGGGATTTCTAGGTGAGTAGAGCAGGACCCGAGCATCATGGGCTCGGAGGAGTACAACCCAGATTGATATTATATATCTCGATGACTAGGAGACTTCACCGTTAAACTTTCTCCCAGTGGTAGATCGTTTTATAGATGTCTTTCCAAAGTACTTTTCAGGTTTTCCTCCATAGCATGAGGTAGTATATTCTATTAATCGTATGCCAGGAGTGGCACCGGTGTCCATTCCACCTTATAGGATGGCTACACCTGAGTTTCAAGAGCTCCAGAAGATTTTGGAGGAGTTGCTGGAAATGGGTTTCATCTGACCCATCACTTCTCTTTAGGGTTCACCAGTCTTGTTTGTGAAGAAGGAAGATGGTACACTCAGTCTTTTGGTAGAATATCGGAAACTGAACAAGTTGACTGTCAAGAACAGATATCCTTTTCAAAGGATTGATGATCTATTTTATCATCTTCAAGGAGCCGGGGTGTTATCGAAGATTGACATGAGATCTGTTTACCATCAGTTGTCTGTTAGAAAATCTGATATACCTCTCACTGCCTTCTAGAGCTGGTAAAGACTATATGAGTATATGGTAATGTCGTTCTGTCTCACGAATGTGCCTTCAGATTTCCTGGAACTGATGAACCGAGTGTCCAATCCATACATAGATTATTTCATTGTGGTCTTCGTGGAAGATATCTTGGTGTACTCTCATACTCGACACGACCATGCTACCAATCTTGATATCATTCTGAGTACACTAAGAGAGCATCATTTATATGATAAGCTCTCAAATTTCCAATTTTGGATGGATCTGATTCACTTCATGGGTAATGTAATCTCAGAGACAGGACTATCAGTCGACCTACAGAAAGTGAGAGCAGTAGTTTCTTGGGAGTAGCCAAAGAACATCTTTGAGGTACGTAGTTTTATAGAGCTAGATGGATACTACAAACATTTCATACAGGACATTTCACGCTTATTAGCACCACTAACAGGGCTGACTAAGAAGCGTGAAAAGTTCTTTTGGTTAGATTCTATTGAGTCAATATTTTGGGAGCTGAAATGGAGGGTGACATCAGCATCAATACAAGTCTTTACAGAACATGGAAAGAGAAATACTATTTACTGCGATGCATTAGGTATAAGGATGGGAGATATGCTTAAGCAGGTACAAGGAGTCATTGCATTTGGGTCTCGACAATTGAGGCCACATGAGAGGAATTACCCGATGCACGATCTCGAGTTGGCATCAGTTCTTCATACCTTACGCTATTAGAGACATTATCTGATGAGAGAAAATTTGTGGTTTTCATCAACCAAGAGATTCAAAAATACATATTCAGTCAGCATGATCTGAATTTGAGACAATGAATGTGGGTTGAGTATATTATTTCCTTTGATTTAGAGCTTTCGTATATGCCTGGGAAGGCCAACGCAGTAGTTGATGCACTGAGAATGAGGACATAGATACAGGAAGTTCAGGAGGTCAGTAGTGAGTGGATGCTTATGGATTTATTCTCTGAGATGCATTTGGAGATGCACGATGGAGAGGGGATACATTTCTTTCTTCTGTAGCTGTTACCTCTACTCTTATTGATCGAGTGTGGGTGAGGCATCTATCGGATTCAGAAGGTCTAGTCCTATATGAGAGAATTTTAGTAGAGGACCCTTTTCTCGAATGGACTATAGGTGAGGATGATATCTTGCATTTCCAGCGGCATGTATGGGTGCCAACTGACATATGTGAGGATCTGATGTTGGACTTCCATTCCTCAGTTTGGGCAATTCATCCAGGCATCACCATGATGTATCATGATCAACACCACCAGTCTTGGAGGCTAGACATGAAGAGTGATGTTGCTGGTTTTGTCATTAGGTGTTCCACCTGTTAGCAAGCGAATGTGGAGAATCAGGGACCAGCAAGGCTTTTATAAAAGTAATATATTCCTGAGTGTAAGAGGAATGATGTCGTGATGGATTTCTTGACTGGTTTTCTAAGGTCACCTCAAGAGAGTGATACAGTTTGGGTTGTCATTGACAGACTCACGAAGGTTTCTCTATTCTTGTCGATCAAGGAGAACTTCAGTTTTTATGAGCTGGAACGATTGTACATCCATGAGAATGTACGTCTACATGGAATTCCACAATCCATCGTTTCATATAGAGATACATGTTTTACATATCAGGTCTGGAGGGGGATATAGAAGGCATTGGATACATAGGTACTTTTGAGTATAGCATACCACCCCCAGGAAGATGTCTAGTCTAAGTGTACGATTCAGTTTCTTGAGGACAAGCTCCGAGCATGTATCCTGGATTTTGGAGGTTCTTGGGAGAACCACATACCTATGGTGGAGTTTTCCTATAATAATCATTTTCATGAAACTATTCAGATGGAACCTTATGAGGCTTTGTATGGTAGGCCATGCCGATCACCCTTATATTGGCTGGAGGCAGGAGATGAAGCTTTGCAAGGACCTCGTCTTATCTAGGAGACCACAGAGCTGATAGGATTAATTTGGAAGAGGGTGACTATAGCATAGTCTTGATATAAGTCTTATTCTGATCAGCGGAGATGACCTTTGGAGTTCAAGGTCAGGGATCAGGTTTTCCTATGTGCCAATCCATGGTTGGGACACAAGAGGATTAGGAGACAGGGTAATCTTTCACAGAAGTACGTCGGGCCATTTGAGGATTTTAATTGAGTTGGGTTGGTTTCTTATCTATTGTAGTTACCTAAGAGGTACCAGGATATGCACGAAATTTCTCATGTTTCTCACCTCCGACGTTACTTTTCAGTCCCATCTCATGTCTTTCAACCAGAGGATGTTGAGCTCTAAGTGGATTTGTCCTTCGAGGAGCATCCTATTTGGATTGTTGATCTCAGTACAATGTTTCCCCGAGGCCGATATGTTCCTCTAGTACGAGTGCTATGGAAGAACGGGCGGGTACATGATGAGACATGGGAGAGGGAGGCCGATGTACGAGCACAGTGGCCAAAGATGTTTGGGGTTTCTTCTTCTACACCTCACTAGGGATATTCAGGGAAGAATTTAGTTTTAGGGGGTAAGTTTGTAAGAACCAGGATCATCTTTTTATGTATGCTTTATTTTCTGGAAATTTTTTATAAAAATAGGAAATTTTGGAATTTTTCTGAGTACACACCATTTACTTTATGTGTACACGCCATGTATCATCCATGCACATGACCAAGTGGGGGTAACTTGGATGCCTCATAAAGAGAACTACTGAAACGGTGATTAAAGTCCTTATACTTCAAAATTACATTCTGTGAGCTTTATTTATTTCATTAATCGCAATGGGGTCACATCTAATAACCATTAATGTCTCCTTCTACGTCTCGTTCAACAGAGAGATCCTATAAGGTCATGATCTTCCTCTGATCCCCCGACAGAGCATTCGAACACCGATTTGACTGATGTCAATTGCATTGGGATCACCACGGTAAGCTCTCTCATCACATGATATTCGTTTCATAATTCCTTTTCTTTTCCAAGATATCTTTGGTTGAACGTTTTAGGATATTTTTTAGATCTATCGTTATCTTGGGTGATTCATGTATTGAGGATCACTTATAACGATCTCCCTACACCGAGCTTGGTGGTTTGTGCGTTTCCAATGAATGTCTTGAGTATTATTTGCATTTCATGACCAATACCCTTGAAAATGGCATTGTGTGTTTACCAATTTACCACTATTGTATGGATTCCATACTTGTATGCATGTGTAGATGTTATTTGGATTTTAATAGGATTGATTTCTATGATTTGGATGTGATTCTCATGCGTGATTTGTTTACGACTGTTGGTCTGCTTCACGTATTTGGCAGCCTTTCCTAATTTTTCCATTCCTACTATTGTAGGGTGGAGTGTTTGTTTTCTTGACATTCTTGACATGCTGAAGTATGTTTATCCAAGTATTTCTATAGGTTTACTTTTTCCATATTACATTTCTATGCCCGTTGACCAATACAGGGACGTGACATCCTGGTGTAGTAGATTATAAGGGGAAATGACCATGTGAGCTTCCTCAAAGAGTCTTTGAAATAATTTAGACTATATAGGGGATTTACCGTGTGAGCTTCCTCAGAGAGTCCTTAAATTACTTTAGATTATAAGGGGGATTGATCAAGTGAGCTTCCTTAGAGAGTCTTTGAACCACTTTGGGCTATAAGGGGAATTGACCAGGTGAGCTTCCTTAGAGAGCCTAGAACCACTTGGGGCCATAAAGCAAATTGACCAAGTGAGTTTCCTCATAGATCCCATTACAACATAAGACTATATGGGTAATTGACCATGTAAGCTTCCTTAGAGAGTATTTGAATTACCTTTGACTATTAGGGGAATTGACTGTGAGTGCTTCCTCAGAGAGTCATTATATATTCTTATAACTGAACCAGAGGGGATAGGTTGTATGCACTTCTTAGAGGGTAATCATGCGTGATTAGTTTCTTTTGATATGTGTATTTTTTTCTACTAAGAACTATCTTGTTTAATGCTTCTTTACTTTTACATGCCATATATTTATTGACTGTTAGGCATAGAATGTTGGGTGGTTGCCTTCTGGTATTTTGTCACACACCCGGTTTTTAAAAACAATTTGGGGACCAAAAAAATTATACTATTGTAGGTATAGATAAGGGAATGAACCCTTCTACTTTAGGTACATGACTTTCTTGGGAGCTGGAGAGCATGGGAAAAGGCTTAGGCTTGTGATGCTGAAGAGATGGTTATCTATTTCTCTTTTCCTTTGGTTTAGTAATCATTATATTCCAGCATTGTGATTTTTTTGGATTCCTTCCAAGACATATGTATCATGCATCATTCATATATATATATATATATATCTGTGTTCTCCAGTTTATTATTTTCCAATATTCTGCTATTTCATTTTGTATGGATTATTACTACTTTCGTTATTGCTATTGTTTTTCTTCTGCTGTGTTACTCTGCCAATGAGGCCATAGTTTCCCCAATATCACACCCAAGGCCCTCATTGAATGTCTGCAGCCTCTGGCATTTTGGGGAAATGCGCTTGAGTCCATGTGACCAACAGTGTACTTGGTGCCTCTGGGTGGCTTCCAGAACCGGGACATTACATTTTTTAATTCACACAATACTGAGTTAGCTTACATCTCATGCAACAACGAAATTCTTCGATGATTGACGTTACATGAAAGACCGAGTTTTATTGTATAATAAAATATTTCTAAAAATAGTATTATTAAATATAATAACATATAACCTAGCATTTAAGATTACTATTTAGAATTTTATTTTCTAAAATATGAATATATACAAATAAATTTAATGGTTTCCTATTAATTATAAATGAATATAGAAGCAAAGTGAAAATTAATGGAATGATTTTACAGAAGATTATTAGTGGGTGTAAGATATGATTTATCATAATTAGTAAAATTAATTTCTATTCATGAATTAAATTAATGAAATTTATATACATTATATCCAATCAAATATCTTTTATACTCATCCAATATATTTTATGGAAAAATGTGAAGAACAAACTAGGTTTTTTGCATAAAAAATTTGTAAAGTTATTTTTACATGATTTTATGGGGGATCGTAATTTAAATCTGATTTTTGGAACTATTGTTGATTTTATATGCCAATATAAAATAAATATTATTAATAATAACATAAAAATTATCGTATAATGAATATTTGGTATTTTTCATTGAAGTGTCAATTTTTAATGAATAATGATAATATTGAATTTTAATTCAAATCTTATTTTACTGTCAAAATTAGTTATATGGTTAAATTATATTTTCTAATTTCTTTTAAACATATATTAGATCAATTTTATATCTATTTATCTAATTTTCAACATTGGAATCATTTTCAATATGATATTGGTTATAAAAACATAGCAATCTTTTGACGTTTTGATTTTAAAACCAGTATTGTAATCCCATATATGTGATTAAATTTAAATTAATTACATTCACTTATTTGATATGAATTTCCAAAAAAAATGGTTTCCTATTTTGAAATCCGAATAATTTCTAATTTATAATAATCCCAAAAAAAATTTGACCAAAAGTATTAATAAAAGTGATTAAAATTAATAAGAATGATTAAGAGAAAATATTAGCTTAACAATGGACTAAGAGTTAATTTTAATGGTCCAAATGACTTAAAAAAATTTCAATAAACCATTTATGTATATATTTATACCCTATATGGAATTGTATCAAATTGCAACCAATATTTGATCCATGATACATGGAAAAATTGTGGGAGAAATTATCTTTCAAAAAAATTACAGGAGTGTCACTCCTCCACTATAAAAAAGAACTCACCACTCCCACTTCCTCACACCTCTCATGCCATATTATCTCAAACAATAAATTCCAACATAACAACAAAAAATTATTCACATCATGTTATATGCCTCAACATGGGAATATATCTATCTAAGGAATCCCTATGGTGAAAACCAAAAATGGGTTACCCGAATAAGAGGTAACACCCTACCTCAAGCTCTTTTATTTTATTTTTCATTATCCATCCCCTAAAATATTATTATTCCAATATTACATATTAAAATAAGTATAATAAATATAATAATAAGTTTTTATTATAATTTTCCCATAAACACATACACACACATTTATCAAATGGGTAACGATCATAGTGTTCATGTAAGGCGAACTATTCCCTGACAAAATGATTACTATTCATTTTTTAATTTACCAACTTTCATGATTCGGAATTTTGAATTATACCATATTTATATCTGATATATGTGATATATAAAACACATATGTTCTTATTTAGTTATTTTATAACTCATTCTTTTTATAAATTCCATTTTGTATATATAATATTATCATTTGTGGAAGTGTGGACTACCATCTCACCTATGTGATGTGATTTGTTCACTCTATATATTGAATGTACTAAGAATGACTATAATAAAAATATGTGAAATATATTACATTAATATTATAAAATAATTATAATATAGAAATTTATTATCATCTTTTTATTCTTCGAATATGACCAAAAATGGTTGTGGCATTCATATGTACATATGGCCTACCCTCAATATGAACGGTTCATTTCATTTCTTATATACAAATATTATGTATTATTCTAAACATATATATTAATGCAATATATGATATTTTAATAATTATTTAAAATATGGAGTAGATGATATCATTTCCTAATTAAAAGATACAAAAAATTATAAATCAAAACATACTTGAGAAACTAGGCAATTAACCCACACAATATTGAAAATAGTGAAATATTATTATCAAATGGGAAATAAAATACTATAAAAAGATAATATATGATATTATATATATTATTATGGTCATTTAATAAGTTTTTGACATATTTAGAACTATTTTATAGGAGGATAAAGTACATTCATACCAAAATAAATTCATGGTAAGTTATTCTTGCCTCATTTTCACCTTTTTGATCAATACATCATAATCACAACTTATTTATTTTCGGTGGTTTATATACATACAGTTTTGATATTTAATTTCATGAATTAGTTTATATTTATGTTATTTTGAGTTTCAATTTTAATTTGATCTTATATGGGTATTTGAGTTAAATCTTACTAATTGGAAAATAATTTTGTAATGGCCCGGACCCTCCTGGCCCATTAGTTTTCCAAAAGTGAGGCTCCACTAAAACAGGGTCACCGTGAGGGTGACACTGGTCACGGTGGAACCGTGACGGTGGCACCGTGAGGGTGAGACAGTGACGGTTCCACCTTGACGGTGGAACCGTGAAGGTGGCACCATGACGGTGCCACCGTGAGGGTGACACCGTGAAGGTGGAACCATGACAGTGGCACCTTGAGGGTGACACCGTGAAGGTGGCACCGTGTCCCCTCGCCGAGTACCTGACTTTTCTGCTCACGCAATGTACGTTTCGACTTAAATTAATTCTTTTACTCCTTTTAAAATCATTTAAATCCCATAATTAATTAATAAAAATCCCGAGAGACCTCTGTGTGTAACTTCCCACCCGCGTGGTCAACCCACGACCCCCGCTCCGTACGCGGTTTGGAATTCTCAACTCAACCGTCTGCGGATCTTATAAACTAAGTGTTAGACGTGGTTTCTTCTTTCCTTGATTGCGGATCTTCACAGACAGCTTCTATTGCATCGGGCGAGCCGCATCGTTATCCGTGAAGTTCCGCCCTCAGTCTAAGCGTTGATCGTCGATCAGCAAGTAGGGAATTTCTCATTCGCCTCTCTCTTTTGTGTATCATGCGGGGTGGGCGTGCTTTTGTTTCTGTAGATTTGGATAAACCAGACCCAGATAAAGATAATGAACGAATCCTATAAAGAATGAAGGGGGGCAGTGATCGTTGATGTTGTTTATATTATGATCATCTTTCTGAGTTGTGCTGGATTACGCCATCTGAAAATCGAGGCTATTGGTTGTCATTGATTGTGCACTAATGAACCCCTCATGGTGTTTTAAATGGCTTTTTCCTAATTGTAAACTCCTGCTGTGAAAAGTAAATTGGTTAATCACGTATACCCGGCTGAATAAATTGAAAGCACCAGGGTCAATCCCTTCTGTGCTAACCCCAGTCAAAACACGGAATCGAAATCATGGAGTGTGTTAAATCTAATAAATCTGAAAATACAGGCATGTCCCTTCTTGGTATTGGTGGCAGTGGATTGGTTGTTTTCTTTCGCGGTCGATTGGTGGATATGTGGGAGGGATGGGATCCCCTGTTTTGTTATATACTCTCGGTGGTTGTGTAAAATTGGGGATGGGATCCCCTGTTGGTATGGATTCGGTGGTTGTGAGTTTTAAGACCGGGTGGGTACCTTTTTATATCACTAATTGGCATGGGATCCTCTATTGATGAGAAACCATTTCGGGGAACACATGGTATTGTCTCGAGGGTTTTTCTTTGGTTCCAGTACTTCGAGGGATCTCACTTATTCCCTTGTTGTTTTTACTTTACAAGAGACCGGGTGTGGATACTTAAATTAACGTTTGGATGGTTTCTTTTCATTGGTTATGCTTATGGTGTTAGTTTCCCAGTAGTGCATGAACATAATTAAACATTATCACTGAACATGAAACATGAATGGGACAAATGGGTTTTGTTGGTGAGAGTCGTGACTCGGACTTGAGTGTTGTTGTGATCTATTGGTTGTCTGAAGAAAAACCTATCCTTGGGTGAGTTCTTGTTACCTATATATATACTTGTATCTTTGTGTTTCTTATTCGCGCCCCACCCAAGTTGATCACTTATTTCCGAACACCCCCATTTCATGGGGGAGGGTGTTTTTCCCAACACTATTCTTAGTGGCTGGTTATTAGCTCCTTTGCTGCTCCCTTTCCCAGTTAGACCAAGTATCTTCGGGTAGGCTGTGATGGCCTGAGGTCCATTATTATCCCAAGAACCTTCGGGTGGGGTAGTGTGGTGGTTGGCCTGGTGTGTGCGGCAGGCAGTTTCCCAAGTGTCTTTGGGCATGGTGGTGGTTGTTCTAGCCTAGGTGTTTGCATGCATGGTTACATGTGATAGTTGTGGCCCAGGTGTTTGCGGGAAGGATTCGGTAGTGGTACTACGTGTGGTTGTGGCCCAGGCGTGTGCGGCCGGGTGTGGCAGTGGGAATGTGGTGAGAATGGCAGGATTGGTCCGATGCGTAGGATGTCTCAATAACCCCTGATAATGTGGCGCGGGGTACCCAAACATCGATGTTCTCTTATTATATATATATACTTGACCTGCGTTATTTGGGTAGTGGGCCTTGGTGAGGCTTGGGTGGATAGTTTACCTTGATAGGTGTTTGGTTTACTCTTTTTTTCCACGGGACTTTAGTACATTCCCCCCACCCCACTTGTGCATGAGAGACTTCGGTTTTCTCTACTGAGTGTACTTGTATGCTCACCATACATATATAAAACTGCTTTTAGGTTTCTAGGAGGACTTCGAGGATCGCGTGGGACCATACTAGCTCGGACCTTCGGGGCAGTTGTAGTTGCTGTTTTTTTTATTTGGTACATACCTTTGTAGTCACCTTTTGTACTTTGTGGATCTTACTTTTGGAACATGCATGTGGGAATGGTTTACTTTTGGCTTTACTTTTCTTTTACCTTGGTGTTGTTGGGTTTCATCTTCTTATCTCCTGATCCTACAAAACAAAAAGGGTAATTCCTTCCATTTGTGTGTAATTTCTATACCCTTGGTGCTAGTCGCCACTCCGGGACCTATTGAAGGCGGGTTTCGAGGGTCATTATATCTTCTTCAACTTAAAGAAGGAATGGTCTGGGAATCTTCTGACCCTTACCACCTTTTGGTGAAGGCGGGTCGTGATAGAATGGTATCAAAGGGGGTTGAGAGATAAGATGGAGTCTGGAGTTAGGCATAGTGAGGATTGCATGGGATGGTAGGGCAATAGTGTTGGGTGACCTCGTTGCGTGAATTAGGCCAGGGAAGTCCGGCTAGGACACCGGATTTTAGGGCCCCCCCATGATCTGATGCAAGGACTCTGGACCTGCCGAATGATGATGTGAGGCCACGCTGATTGCAGGGTACAGACCCTAGGAAAGGTACATGCATCATAATGACTTGCGTTCTCGTGTTTCTGGGGTGTTTTGGGAATTAAGAATAAATGAAAAGTTTAAGAAGTTTTAAAGAAAATATTCTGCACTACTTGGGATTAGGCATTCCTTGTTTACCTTGCAGTTATGGCACCTGGAAGGTGGCCACATGTGCTACTGGCAATCGAGGCCCCAGAGACTACCTTGGCCGATCAGCAGAGAGATGATCGAGAAGAAGAGGAAGACCAGTGGCAGAAGACTCTTCGGGCCTTCCAGCGACAGACCATCGAGAAGTATGAGGGAATCACCTCTGACAAGATGACTGAAGGCTGGCTAGAGGAGCTAGTGATAGCCTTTGGCATGATTCAGGCCCTGACCGAGTACTGGGTTCCTCTGGATGTCATCCAGATGTGGGGAGCGGCGCGTCAGTGGTGGACGCTTTACCTGGGGGAGAGGAGAGAGGCTGAGGTGGCTGAGGTGGATTTCGAGAGGGAGTTCTGGGTGGAATTCCACTCTTCGACGATGAAGGCGTAAAAGAGACAGGAGCTACTCTCCCTCCCATAGGGGAGTATGTCCGTGAGGGAGCTAGGGATCAAGTTCAAGGACCTCCTACATTTTTCTCTAGACCCCTTTCCCGACGAGGAGTCTCGGGCAAGACGTTTGGAGGAGGTGCTCCGACCCTCCCTCTAGTATGTTGTTACCCCCTTTACCCTGACGAAGTACTTGGAGGTCCAGAAGAAGGCCAAAGTGGTGTAGAGAATGCATGCTCTAGGAGGTGTGTCACGAGAGGGGTTCCAGTTGGGACCATCGAAGGGGAAGGCCGTCAGCACCAGACCTCCAGCATCAGGACCCTCCAGGTTCCGACCGGCAGGGAGCAGGCCGCAGCAGTTTCAGTTTCGATCCCCTGGTCCTCGCCCTTTTCCTTCAGGCCCGGGACCGTGGTGGTTTGTCTATTGAAGACTTGGACATCTCCGGAGTCAGTGTCTGTACCAGGTATAGTACGGTAGTGGCGGACATTCCCAGCGCCTGCCCCAGTAGTAGGTTCCAGCCCGACCCTTCCAGTAGCAGCAGCAGGGACAGCGAGCTCCCGCTCCTATGAGGGCAGACGTAGGAGGAGGAGGCCAACCCCAGGGCGCTCCTCAAGGACCTCGACTGGGGCATGGTCAGGGAGGTGTCCAGCATCCGAGGGGCATAAGAGCTGGGCGTGGACAGTTGCATGTCGTAGAGGTAGCAGTTCCAGTAGGGCCGGAGGTTGTTCGAGATACGATCAGTTTGTTTAGCACTCTTGCTTATGCTTTGTTCGATACTAGAGCTTCACACACCTTTGTTGCACCCAGTATAGCATGTGCCATGGGTATAGATGCCGAGAGACTTCTGGTGCCCTTGTTGTTGATCACACCAATCAGAGGTTAGACCGACTTGTTGTTTTTTTGTCGAGGATGTAGACAGATGATAGGGCCACTTCTGTCAGTTAGGGATCTTCTCCTGCTACAGATTCAGCCATATGATGTCATCCTAGGCATCGACAGGCTATTTTCTGTGTGTTTCATCATCGACTGTTTTCGAAGAAGGGTTTTGTTCTCGTACTTGGGCGGCCGGCGTATTACCTTCACCGGCGAACGGAGCAGTCAGAAGGGCGGCAGGCGAGAGGAACCCCTCCTCTCCTTGTTGCCCGAGCTATCGGTAGAGTCAGTAAATGTTGACATGGTGGGGGTGCCAGAGGTTGTGTGTGAGTTTCTGGACATATTTCCTGAGGGGGTGACGACTCTACCTCTTGGACGTGATATCAAGTTCAGAATAGACCTACAGTGCGGCGCTCGTCCGATCCTGATGGCTGCTTACCGGATGGCACCATCAGAGCTACGGGAATTGCAGATCCAGATTGACGATCTGATGAAGAGGGGTTATGTTAGCCCGATTGCGTCACTATGGGGCGCTCTAGTCTTGTTCGCAAAGAAGTCAGATGGTGGTCTCAGGTTGTGAATAGACTACAGGAGGCTGAATCAGGTGACTATCATGAATCGCTACCCTCTTCTGAGGATAGACGATCTTTTCGACCAGCTGAAAGGAGCAGGATGGTTCTCGAAGATCGACCTGCAGTCTGGGTACCACCAACGGAGAGTGAAAGAGAGCGACATCCCGAAGAAGGCCTTCAGGTGAAGATATGGACACTTAGAGTTCATAGTCATGCCCTTCGGTGTTACGAACGCCCCAGCTGTGTTGATGGGGCTTATGAACTCCATCTTCCGAGAAAACTTGGATCGGTTTGTGGTTGTGTTCATCGACGATATCCTGATCTATTCGAGGTCAGAAGAGGACCATGCAGAGCACCTGAGGACAGTTTTGGAGGTCCTCTGACATCATCATCTCTATGGGACGTTTCCGAAATGCATGTTAATGACACGAGAAGTGCACTTCCTCGGGCACGTGGTGTCTGAGCAGGGGGTAGCGGTGGACCCATCAAAAGTTGAGGCGGTTGTTTCTTGGGCAGCACCCAAGAATGTGGCAGAGGTCTGTAGTTTCCTTGGGCTGGCAGGTTACTATCGGAGGTTCGTACCCAACTTCTCCCGAGTAGCAGCCCCTTTGACAGCCCTTACCAAGAAAGACCAGGTTCTAGGGTGGAGTGAGCAATGCGAGTCAGCCTTCAGCTATCTGAAAGAGAAGTTGGTTAGTGCCCCAGTGATGAGATTACCAGAAGAAGGGGAGGCTTATGAGGTGTTCTGTGATGCTTCAGGATAGGGCATGGGATCTGTGTTGATGCAACGACAAGGGGTGATCTCTTATGGGTCCAGGCATCTACGCCCCCATGAGCGTAATTACTCAACCCACGACCTGGAGCTTGCAGCGGTCGTTTTTGCACTAAAGTTATGGCGGCACTACCTCATCGGAGAACGCTTTGTGGTCTTCACGGATCACAAAATCTTGAGGTATATCTTCTACCATCCAGACTTAAACTTGCGACATCGGAGATGGGTGGAGTTCATCCAGGATTACGACTTCTAGATCTCTTCTACTGAGGGAAAGGGAAATGTGGTGGTCGATGCCTTTAGCAGGAGGACGCAAGAAGAATGTGGTCTAAGAGTCGACGGATGCCTGTAAGGTGATAGAGGAGTTGGATGCTTTACACACGGATGTGAAGATGGATAGAGGTAGAGGCTGCCTATATTAGATGATGGTGCAGTCATCTCTTTTTCAGCAAGTGGAGGAGTCTCAGTGGGGAGACCCAGAGTGCGAAGTGATGCGCGATCGAGTCGACTAGGGAAATGCTCCAGAAGGATGGACAGAGGATGGTCAGAACCAAATGCTTTTCCAGGGAAGGTTATTCATTCTGGAGGCGATGTGCGGCAAGGTTCTTAGTGAGTTCCACAACTCTCCCCTGGTGGTACACCCAGGAGATTCCAAGATGTACCAGGGACTGAAGAGGCAGTTTTGGTGGCCCGGAGTTAAGAGAGTGGTGGTAGAGTTTGTGGCCAAGTGCTTAGTATGTTAGCAAGTGAAGGCTGAACACCGAGTTCCAGGTGGCCTGCTACAGCCTCTAGTTTTCCCCGAGTGGATGTGGGATGAAATCTCGATGGATTTCGTCACGGGACTACCCAATGTCCAAGGGAAATACGACGCCATCTGGGTGGTAGTGGACAGGTTGAAGAAATCAGGTCACTTTTTGGCGATCAGGGAGTCGAGTACTGTGGATGCTTTGGCACGAAAGTACGTGGATGAGGTGGTGCGGTTGCATGGAGTTACGATGTCTATAGTCTCGGATAGGGATGCATGGTTTACCTCACGAGTCTGGAGAGGATTGCAGCATGCTTTTGGCACACAGTTATGCTTTAGCACTTCTTTCCATCCCCAGACAGATGGACAAACAGAGCGCATCATCCAGACCTTGGAGGATATGATGTGGGCATGTGTTCTGGACTCAGGAGGATCATGGGTGTGACACTTTCCCCTAGTAGAGTTCGCCTACAATAATATTTATCACTCTACCATTGGTATGGCTCTGTGTGAAGCCTTTTATGGGAGGCCATGCCGTTCACCTATGTGTTGGGCCGAAGTGGGAGAGGCAGGCATCCTTGGCCCAGAGGTGGTGCAGAGCATGACTGAGAAGGTTCAGCTCATAAGGGAAATGGTGAAGGTGGCCCAGGACCGACATAAGTCATATGCCGATACCAGAAGGAGGCCCTTGGAGTTTGAGGTTGGAGACCACATGTTCTTGAAGGTCTCCCCTCGGCGTGGGAAGCGGAGGTTCAGCAAGGGGAGTAAGATTTCTCCCAGGTTCATCAAACCCTTCGAAGTGTTGCGGCGAGACGGCGAAGTGGCTTATCAGCAAGCATTACCACCACCGCTACTGAGGGTACATGATGTCTTTCATCTGTCCCAGCTCCGTCGGTATATGCACGACGATTCAGACATCCTTGATTGGGGTGAGCTGGATGTCTAGGACGATGTGACCATTGTGGAGAGACTAGTGATGATCGAGGATCACAAGGAGAAGGTGCTTCGTGGGTGAACGATTCCATTGGTTAGTGTGTTGTAGAGACATGGTGGGCTTGAGGAGAGTACGTGGGAGAGGGAAGCATAGATTTTTACCCAGTACCCCATATTGTTTTGAGTTTTGTTCCTTGTTGTACCTATTGTGGTAGATCATTTTTTCTTTTTGGCTATGGAATGTACTGGTTTTCTTTCCTCTGGATGTGTGTGAATAGCCCTTGCGATGGGGGAGGAGAGGACCCGACCCCTAATCAAGAAGCATTAAGGTGGATGTGATTAATCCAATGTGGGCAAGTTAGTGCCACCCCAAAGCGGATAATATCTTGACGTGGGGGAGAAGACTCCCCAAACCACATGCCTGGGCAGTTTGGAATGGTATGTTTCTGAGTTCTTGATAGGGAAGTGTTTTTTTTAGTTAGAATGGGTTCACTTTTAAGAGGAATCTTTCGAGGTGGATGTTCGGACCCTCTCTTTCCTTCTTGGTTTGTTTTTGATTCTCGAGGAAGAGAATCGTTTAAGAGGTATCTAATGTAATGGCCCGGACCCTCCTAGCCCATTACTTTGCCAAATGTGAGGCTCCACCAAAACAGTGGCACCGTGGCGGTGGCACCGTGAGGGTGAAACCGGTCAGGGTAGAACCATGACGGTGACACCGTGACGGTGGAACCGCGACGGTGGAACCGTGATGGTGAGACCGTGACGGTGGCACCATGACGGTGGCACTGTGAGGGTAGCACCGTGACGGTGTAACTGTGATGGTGGCACCGTGAGGGTGACACCATGACGGTGGCACCATGTCCCCTCGCCGAGTACCTGACTTTTCCGCTCCCGCAACGTAAGTTTCGATGCAAATTAATTCTTTTACTCATTTTAAAACCATTTAAAGACCATAATTAATTCCTAAAATTCTCTAGAGACCTTCGTGTGTAACTTCCCAACCGCGTGGTCAACCCACAACCCCCGCTCCTTACGCAGTTTGGCTTTCTCATCTCAACCATTCGCAACTGTTATAAACTAAGGGTTAGCCATGGTTTCTTCTTTCCTCGATCGCGGCTTTTCACGAATAGCTTCTGGTGCATCGGGCGAGCCGCATCGTTATCCTTGAAGTTCCGCCCCCGGCCTAAGCTTTGATTTTCGATCAGCAAGTAGGGAATTTCCCATTCTCCTCTCTCTTTTGTGTATCATGCGGGGTGGGCGTGCTTTTGTTTATGTAGAATTGGATAAACCAGACATAAATAAAGATAATGAACGAATCCTATAAAGAATTAAGGGGGGGCAGTGATCTTTGATGTTTTTTATATTATGATCATCTTTCTGAATTGTGTTGGCTTACGCCTTATGAAAATCGAGGTCGTTGGTGGTCGTTGATTGTGCACTAATGAACCGATCGAGGTGTTCTAAATGGATTGTTCCTAATTGTAAACTCCTGCTGTAAAAAGTAAATTGGTTAGTCACGTATACCCGGCTGAATAAATTGAAAGCAACAAGATCAAACTCTTCTGTGCTAACCCCGTTCAAAAAAAGGGATTGAAATCATGGACCATGTAAAATATTTTAAATCTGAAAATACAGGCATGACCCTTCTTAGTGTTGGTGGCAGTGGTTTGGTTGTTTTCTTTCACAGGATGATTGCGGGATATGTGGGAGGGGATGAGATCCCCTATTTTTATACTCTCGATGGTTGTGGAATCAGGGATGGGATCCCTTGTTGTTATGGATTCGGTGGTTGTGAGTTTTAAGACCGGGTGGGTACTTGTTTATATCCCAAATTGGGGTGGGATCCGTTGTTGATGAGAAACCATTTAGAGGGACACATGGTAGTATCTCGAGGGTTTTTCATTGGTTCCAGTAGTTCGATAGATCTCACTTATTCCCTTGTTATTGTGACTTTACAAGATAACCGGGTGTGGATACTTAAATTGACGTTTGGCTGGTTTCTTTTCTTTGGTTATGCTTACGGTGTTAGTTGTCCAGTAGTGCATGAACTTATTTGAACATTATCACTGAACATGAAACAAGAATAGGACAAATGCGTTTTGTTGGCGAGAGTTGTGACTTGGACTTGAGTGCTGTTGTGATCTGTAGGTTGTCTAAAGAAAAACCTATCTTTGGGTGAGTGCTTGTTACCTATATATATACTTGTAGCTTTTTGTTTCTTATTCACGCCCCACCCAAGTTGAGCACTTAGTGTCGAACACCCTTATTTCATGGGGGAGGGTGTTTTTCCCAACTCTATTATTAGTGGCTAGTTATTAGCTCCTTTTATGCTCCCTTTCCCAGATAGCCCAATTATCTTTGGGCAGGCTGTGATGGCCCGAGGTCCATTATTTTCTCATGAACCTTTGGGCAGCTTAGTGTGGTGGTTGGCCAGGTGTGTGCGACAGGAGGTTTCCCAAGTGTCTTTGCGATGAGGCACAGGTGTCTTCGGGCATGGTGATGGTTGTTCTGGCCTAGGTGTTTGCAGGTGTGGTTACATGTGATAGTTGTGGACCAGGTGTTTGCGGGAAGGATTCGGTAGTGGGAATGCGTGTGGTTGTGGCCCAGGCGTGTGCGGGTGGGTGGGGCAGTGGGACTGCGTTGAGAATGGCGGATTGGTCTGATGCATAGGATGTCTCAATAACCAGTGGAAAAGTGGCGCAGGGTACCCAAACATCGATGTTCCCTTATTATATATATATATATACTTCACCTGTGTTATTTGGGGAGTGCGCCTTGGTGAGGCTTGGGTGGATCGTTTACCTTGATAGGTGTTTGGTTTACACTTTTTTTTTCACGGGACTTTAGTATGTCCCCCCCCCCCACTTGTGTGAAAGATTCTTTCGTTTTCCCTACTGAGTTTACTTGTATGATCACCCTACGTATATAAAACTTCCTTCAGGTTTCCATGAGGAATTCAGGGATCGTGCGGGACCATACTAGCTTGGACCTTCTGGGCAGTTGGAGTTGCTGTTTTTCTTTCTTTGGTACTTACCTTTGTAGTCACCTTTTGTACTTTGTGGCTATTACTTTTGGATCATGCATGTGGGAATGGTTTACATTTGGCTTTTCTTTTCTTTTACCTTGGTGTTTTTGGGTTTCATCTTCTTATATCCCAATCCTATAAAACAAAAAGAGTAATGCCTTCCATTTGTGTGTAGTTTTTATACCCTTGGTGCTAGTCTCCACTCCAGGACCTATTGAAGGTGGGTTTCAGGGGTCATTATCTCTCCTTCAACTTAAAGAAAAAAGGGCATGGAAATTTTCTGACTCTTCCCTCCTTTTGGTGAAGGCGGGTGGTGACAAATTTCATAACCTGATTCCTTTTCATTAGTTATTTTACTTCCTCATTGTTGTTAGTATTCTATGATCATGTGTTTAAAAAAAATTCCATGAGGAAAAATATCTCTGAAAATTATATTGTTTTCTTCATTTATATTTAAACCATAGAGTAAAATTTCTTAACGGTATACTTGTTTATGTTCCTGAGACATGATTCACAAAGATTAATCACTTCATTTATTTTGATTTAGTAAATATTTTTCCGTGAGAATTTTCATTGATGTATATATGGATGAATTTAATTCTCAATTAATTGATTATAAGGAATGTGTTTAAGATTATTATCTCCCCATATTTATTTTTCCTTATATAGATATCATAATTGAATGCATTTCCATTTATTTACCTTGTCATATTTTGTATGTTCTTCCTTCTCAATTTATTGATTAAATGGATTGTGTCTTCAGTTATTACCTTTCTTAGTTATATATTATCATTGATTCTTTATTGATTCCCTTTTACCTGACCGTTTTAGATAATTTTATCTCACCCATATTTTGTTTCCATTACCTATGAATCCTTGAATTGTACTAATAATGATATGCAAGGATCTACTAGACGGAATAATGTTATTATCCTGAAAAGTTAAAATTATATACATTGAAATTGGTGTATTTATTTGTATAGAAATACTTATGTGTATATCAGGTCTTCCAAGACTACTAAATTGTTAGATCCTTAGGGATGTGATTACATGTATCTTAATCCATTCTAAGGGTAGCATGACACCGATTCTAGTATTTTAGGGGTTAATTTACAATTATTTTTAGAAATTATTTAGAACTATAAAATTAAATGTTCATTATTAATATAATTAATCAAATATTTCTTTTTTACAGTGTATGTTTTAATGGTTTAAATTGGGTTATTTTAATTACTATTGAATTATGGAATGTAATGTTAAGGTTTTATCACCAAATCTAAAAGTGAATTTTCAAGGAATTTATTGTGGGTATCAGAGGAAGGTTTTAGATAACATTGGAGATTTTGATTTTTTTTATTTAAGGATAAATTAAGAGTTATGGATACCATCATGGGTTTATAATTTGAGGGTTTATTTTATGTTAAAAGTCTTTGAAAACCCTATTAATGTTTTATTGATTGTATTTTAAAGTGAATAATTATATTTAAGGATAATATTTTTATTATGTTGAGTTATATAAAAAACATAGGTTTATCAGGATGGTTTATTTCATAAAAATAAAATTAATTTTTTGGGGATGTAACTAAAAGGTATGGGATAACATTTTAAATTTAATCACTCACTATTGAGGAGGTTATTTAGGTTATTTAGGATATGTGATTTTTTATTTATTTAGTTATATATGATGAGAAATTCGTGTTATTATGTAAATTTTGTAGGTAAGTGTGTCATTTCATTATATGAATGTTTATTCATTTGGATATAATCTTAACATTTACTAACTATCTATTTTATGGTTAATATAAAAAGATAATAGGAATAACATTTCAACCCCTTTTGGATTATCTGATCAATTGTATGTTGATTTTATTACATTAGGATTGAATATGTAATATTTAATAATCAAATATTGGAGAAAAATATGAAATTATTGTGTAAATTTATTAATCTATGAAATTACACTTTTCACATAAGCATATTTCCTTATATTCTAATTCTATATGGAATGGGAATTCCTCATCACTAGGAAAAGGATCTTGAAATTAAATTTTTTTTATTACATTCATTTTCATGGAATTGATGGCCATTTTAAGACATTTTTTGTTTATGTTTATGTGTTCATTTATTTTCTCATGTTCATTTACTTTCTTTTTATCAATGTTCTATGACACTATTCAGAATAATTTAGACATTACTTTTCTATTTCATGTATTTATTTTCCCATTTCACTAATTTATCCCTATTTCAAAACATAATATGATTTTCTCAATAGGACCATATTATTTCCATTTCGTTCTTTTTGATTGAATGTTTTATTAAACCTTTTTACAATATCAGTTTTCAATAAATGTATTTTGAAATATTAAACCATTAATTTCTAATGTTGTGTTCAAATTATGAAGAAACAATTTTTTAATGGCTTATAATGTAATATCTCAATATTTTAATATAATATTATGTTTGATAATGTAAAAGACATGAAACACTTAGATTAAATGAATAACAAATTTTTTTTTAATTTAATATGATTTATCTAAAAGAACTTTTAAATTGAAGTTTATGAATAGAGTTTACCTATTTATGATATATATATATATATTCCCTAATCCTTAAAAATTTCATTATTCATTCATAGTAAATAATAAATGTATGTTTAGTAAAGTCATTTTATGCTTCAAAAAAATATATTTTCTTCAAAAATTGTTTTTATTTTTTTGAGAAGACATTAAAATAAGATATTGAAATTATTTAAAAATATTTTGGATAATGAAATATTTAATTTTTGAATTCATAATTTTCAAATTATCATAGGTTGATGTTTTGATAAATTTTTAAAAAGTTGGATATATCAATGAGTATTGAAACGTTATGATGTTTTTATAATTGAATTTTCAATTGAAGTACTTAAAAAGTAAATTTCTATTATAGATTATTTTTAAAATTTAATGAGATTATATTTACTAAAATTGTAACACCCTGACCCCAGTTTCCCAGAGGCGGTGCTTTTTTACATAACATTGGCATGATCACAAAATATCAAGTCTCGAAAGGCTGATTAGTTTAGTAGCCTTGGAAAAACTAGATACATTTATCAGTCATACATTACATCATAAGGTGAAAAAATAAAACAAAATAATCTCCATATTCCACAATCATATCCCCTTAGTCTATCCATACAGGTCATTCAAAAAATACTTCTTCACATCCTGGGAAAAATAAAACATTGAAAGGGGTGAGCTCAGATTCTCAGTAAGGATAACAATATAGTGGAAACATTCATAAATAAGCATAAACAGTAAAGGCAATGTATCTCTAAAATAAAATCCTTTTAAACTTGAACGTCAGCCTAATATGGAAAAAATAAAATGAAATAATTCCATTTACTTATTCACATGGATATTCTACTAGTCGAATAATCACATGTAATATCAATAACCACTTTCATAATGATGGAATGCATAATTCCAGACTATCATAACCACATAGTCAAGGCCTTGTGCCAAGATTACAAATATGATTTTGTCAAGGCCTTGTTCCAAGACACTAGTTTGTCTCATGAGGACTAACAATGCATCGAGGATCTATAGTGGGCTCCACCCATCATTTACTAAGTCTAATGCATTCCTCATATGAACTGGTTTAGACATAACATAAACATCTGTGTTAAAACTAGCATACAAAATGTCAATACTTTCTACATAAACCATGAATGGTATAAAAATAACACATCAACAGTGAAACATAACACAAAACCATAAATACAAAATGTATGTTTTGTATTATAATAAATCAACTTCAAATAATCTTAAAACCCATCAAAGGTTGTTGACATAGTTGAAATCAAAACTATTTGAGAGAAATATCTTTTTTTAATCATTTAAAAGTCACATAATTATAAAATAAAACTATTATATTGAAAATATTCTTATAATATTCTAAGGGAGGCTTCGACGATTTTATAATGGCGGAAAATTGATGCACCCCCCGTATAAGTTTAAAAAGACATTCTTACCTTAATTCTGTCGAAAAGGATAAAAGGACATTTTTTTGAAAAGGACAGAATTATTCCTCTATAAACATCTTATAAAAATTAAAACAAGGGTATAAATGAATTTAACCCATATTCTATAAAATAGTAAGAATGTTTTGAAATACATTTTTATGAAACGTGGATGTGGGTGATAAAGAGGTCCTAGTAGATACTTACGTAAAAAAAACCTCAGATAATAAATAGATTGTGAAATTTAACATTACATTGTAATTTTTCTTGGTCGAGGGTAGGTTAAAATATTGTATAATGGAGAAATAATTGTTATTAAATTATTATAGAATCATATACATTAATATGATATCATATATGATCTTTTAACATTGTTTTGTTAATAATATGTTAGTATTATCGTCGTTTCGGGTGTTAACGGATTCATTTTCCATTATATTTCTTATTATGTGAGTCATATTTATTATTTATGGGATGTATCATATTCATATCCATAATGATATCAACTCTTTAAAAATAATTTTTAATAATATAATGAAATTTAGTCTTGAATGTATAAGATGGGGAATGAATCTCATCGCGTTCGTGGCGACGGTAATCCGTACGTACGCACGAGCGACAATATCATTCCTTTGATATTAAAATAATATATAATTGGATGGTATATAATATATACAGAATAATTAGCATGTTATATTTATTATTTACATGAATTACACATCATTATTATACTCATTCAAATAATAATGTATTGAATAACAATTACACCACGACGTGGAGACGGTAATCCGTATGTACGCACGTATGGTGACATGTCATTCAAAGGATGGATAGAATAATGAATATTGATGTACCATATTTATAATAAAATTGTAGTATATAGAAGATACTGGAGTTATTATTTTACAATGGAAATAAAAAAGAACGAATAAGTGGAAGAAGAAAGGAACTTGAAAGAGGGTGGTGAAATTATTACCTCTTCATTGGGTTCTTCATTTTTATTTGATCAAAAGGGATTCTTAAGTTGTCTTTCTTAATAAATTAAGGCCTCTAGGTGGAAGGTAGGATAGTTTATAGTGAATTTGGGCAGAGGATGGCCAATATAAATGCCTTGGAAGGTGTGTATTAGAGAGAAGGGGAGTACCCTTTTATAAGAAGGGTGAGGGTTACCTTAGGGAAAGCTAGAACTATTATTCAAAAATTAAATCATTTTCTTTTTCCGAAGACTCAAAAATAGATTATTTAAAGTATATGGTGGGGATGGGTCAAAATCTACTCAAACAATCTGTTTTATGCAGGTTTTGGTCACTATATTAACTTTATCTTTTAGATTTAACTCATAGTTAAATAGTTTGACATTTACCATGTCACATTTTATTTTTACATTATATGATTAATAAACATACTATATACATTCAAGAGAACCCCATGTGGTTCATTAATGATACAGATATCATTAAATATGTCCTTTGGATGATCCTTAGTTTTTTAGGAAAATAATATTAATTAATAATATAATTTTTTTTTAAAAAACTCTTTTATGTTAATTTTGGCAGTATTTGGTATTTTTTTCTAAATTCATAACAGCATTATTACATAGAAAAAAATTAATCTTAGATAACCTAATTGTCATATTAACCTTTATAATTAGTGTAATTCATAAAAAGTCTCAAATTATAGTTATTTGGATATTGATAGTATCAATTATTTTAATATTTCATTAATTAGGTAATTACTCCATTGTCTTTGTGTCATAAATAAATTAATTTATTTAATGTCTAAAAATTATAAATAAAATACCATTATTTAGGAAATCTTTTTATCTTTCTAATGCGTAATTATAATTGAATTTATCTTATGTATAACCCTATATTAAAAATGTTGATGTTATTAAACTTTGATTTAACTCTTTTAACTCTTCTTTGAATTGAATAATAATAAATTTCCAAATATAATCCAAGTGGACCAAAGAGGTTCATATTTTATTACTAAGTTTGTTTTTTCTCTAATTATACTTAGCCAATATAATTAGGACATGTGTTAGGGTAATAATAATATCATTTTTACCCTTAATTACCATATTTATGTTAACTGTGGTAAATAAAAGTAAAAAGTTATTATTCACCAAATATTATTTTTGCCTTATTAAAACTCATATTAATCCTTAATGTTAACCGTGTCTCTCGAATTTTTTAAATACAAATCACAGAAGTGGTAAAATTATGTTTTATGAGCATTTGCAAATTCTCATAACAGATGTGTAAAAGGTGGTGAAAAGTTCAATAAAATTTATATATATCTAAAATTATTATAAACTAACTCCAATGAATTACATTGAAAATATATTGGTATTATGTAACTATTTTGACCAAAATTAAATTTAAATAAAATAAAAAATTATTTAAATAAAGAATCGCTATAAAACTAGAACTCAGTGTTTTTTCACTATTCATCAAAAATGGAATGTTTTCAGAAAAATACCAAAAATTTACCCTAGGATAATATCGATATTCCGAATCCAAAAATGAAGTCCATTTTGAATGATAAAATTTATAAAATTTAAAAAAGTCAGTATTACTATTCATAACAGCTAGTTTGGTTAGTTGTGGCGAATTAGAACTCAATGTTGCGTACAACACACGCTACTGTATTATTCAAAGAGAGGCATACCGTGGAAACTTAGGGTGTTACATTCTCCCCTCCTTAAAATAATTTAGTCCTCGAAATTTCTAGAATATTACAACATAAAAAGACTTCGGTGTTTCTTCATCATAAATTCCTCGAGTTCCCACATTTCCACTTCCATCTTATTGTTTCTCCATAGAACTTTTACCAGACGAGTCATCTAGTTTCTCAGCACTTGTTCTATGGTATCAAGAATCCTAGCGGTCTCTTCCCAATAATATAGATCTGTTATAGTTATTCTTCCACATATGTGAGTACATGTGTTGGTCTAAGCATGTATTTTCTCAATAGTGATATGTAGAACACATCGTGAACTTTGGAGAAACATTGTGGCATTTCCAAATGATAAGTTATAGCCCCAATTCATTCTTGAATTTCGGAAGGTCCTACGTACCTGGGACTCAACTTACCTTTCTTATCGAAACATATAACTCCCTTCCATGGAGATATAATCATGAAAAAATGATCTCCTACCCGAAATTCCAAATCCTACCTTCGGTTTTCAGCGTATCCCTTCTAGCTACTTTGAGATTATTTGATGTGGTTTTGGATTACCTTCACCTTTTTCGTCATTTCCTACACCAGTTCTGGGCCTACAAGTTTTAATACACCAACATCATCCCAAAATGTTGGTGTGCGACATATCTTTTTGAATAACGCTTCATATGGAGCCATCCAAATACTTGAATTGAATCTACTGTTATAGGAAAATTCTAAGAGAGGTAAATATTTATCCCACATACCTTGAAAGCCATGTGAGTAGGATCTCATCCTATCATCTACGGTTTGAATAGTTCGTTCTAATTTTCCATCAGTTTGAGGGTGGTAGGAAATGCTTAAATAGTGTTTAGTATCCAAGGATTTCGGAATACTTTTCCATAATATTGATGTAAAACGGGGATCATGATCAGAAAAAATTGATAGCAGTACTCCATGAAGTATCACAACTTCATTAATATATATTATTTCTAGACATTCAAGTGGTATATCTTCTCTTATAGCAAGAAAATGTGCTGACATGGTAAGATGATCAACAATGACCCATATTGCATTGGTCTTTCTAGGAGTATTTGGATGTCCCATGACAATGTCCATCGTAATATTATCCCATTTCCACTCATGTATGGGAAGAGGTTTCATGACACATCGAGGCTGTTTCCTTCCAGCTTTCACTTGTTGAAAAACCATAAATCCTGATACAAAATCATCAACATCCCTCTTCATGTTGTCCCACCAAAAATGTTCCTTCAAATATCTATACATTTTGGTGCTCCCAGGGTGTATAGATAAATTAGAAATATGAGAATCATCCAACAATTCCCTTTTTAGATCAGGTATATTGGGAACACAATGTCTCTTCCCGAATTTGAAAATCTCATCTTCATATACGAAGTCAATCAATCTCCCATCATTCACAACTTTAATCTTATATTGAAACTCTTTATCACCGATATGATAACAATTTATACTTTATAGTAATGATCGTTTAGGAACCATATGAAAAATCATTGATGTTTCACCTTCTATGGTGATTCCCATATACATCGTTACTTGATCCATGAAAATAGGATCCAGTTCAACTCCCATTTTCTTCGAAACTCCACGGTCCTTTCTGCTCAAAGCATCTGCCACCTTATTTTCCTTCCCTGGGAGGTAGTGTATCATGCAATCATAATCCTTGAGTAGTTCAAGCCATCACATTTTCTTCATGTTGACTTCTTTCTGTGAGAAAATATACTTCAAACTCTTGTGATCGGTATATATCTCAAATTTTTTACCATAGATATAATGTATCCATATCATCATAGAAAAGATTACTGTAGCTAACTCAAGATCATTAATAGGATAGTTTTTCTCATGAATTTTTAGCTGTCGTGATGCAGTGGCTATAACCCTATCATTCTATATAAGGACACAACCATGTCCTTTCTTTGAATCATCACTATAAATTACAAACCCACTATTCCCATATGGTAGAGTCAATATTGGAGAATTGACTAATCTTCTCTTCAGTTATTCAAAACATTTTTCACACTCATTTTCCCAATCAAATTTAACCCCATTACGTGTGAGCTTCCTTAATGGGATAGCCAATCAGGAAGAATTCTGGACAAAACATCGATAATAACCTGCTAAAACAATAAAAACTCATAACTTGGTTATTCTTGTTGGTGTTGGCCATTCGTGGATTGCTCTTGTCTTAGAAGGATCAATGGAAATTCCATCCTTAGAGACAATATGGCCATGAAATGAAATCTCTTGAAGCCACAATTCACACATGATAAACTTCCCGTATAATTCAAGTCTTCTATGAGTCTTCAGGATAATGCGCATGTGTTTTCATGATCTTTGTAGCTTTTGAAGTATACTAAGAAATCATCAATAAATACCACTACAAAGTCATCAAGATATTCCTTTGAAACACTATTAATTATATCCATGAAAATATAGGGTGCATTAGTCAGCCAAAAATTCGTTACTATAAATTCATAATGACTGTACCTAGTTCGAAATGTTGTTTTCGGAATTTCGTCCTTCTTCACACACAATTGATGATATCTAGATCGAAGGTCAATCTTTGAAAAATATTGTTCTCCATGAAGTTGGTTGAATAAATCATCAATGAGAATTAGTGGATAGTTGTTCTTTATTAATATAGCATTGATCACCCTGTAGTCAATGTATAACCTCATAGATCCATCTTTCTTCAAAACAAAAAAGGATAGGGGCTCCACATGGAGAAACAATAATGAGAATAAATCCCTTATTAATCAATTCCTCAAGTTGATTTTTTCCTCCAATAATTATATAATTTCCATTCTATAAGGGGTGTTTGATATGGGCCTTGAACTATAAATTAAGTCATTGGAAAACTCAATTTCTCGTTCTGGAGGATGTCTAAGTAAATCTTCTGGAAACAAATCAATGTATTCTTTCACAATAGGTACATCCTCTATTTGAACATTCATTTCCTCACCAAAAGTTATTTCATTTTCTTCCTTCCCGATAATTGAATTTATTTGAGCTACTTGGGGTTGATCTAAATAATAATTAAGTTGTGGTGATTATGCTCTAAAGATAATGTGTTATTTATCATAATTATCTAAAATCATAACCTCCTTCTTCTTACAATAAATATTCTCATCATGGTCAGAAATCCAATCCATACCAGGGATTATATCAAATTCAATCACAGGTATGATGATGAGATCAGCAGAAAAAAAACGTTTATATTCTCTAATGGGAACAGATTCACAAAACATTGTTGCGATAATAGTTTCCTTAGGAGTTTTATCAGACAATTCCCTTGTTAAATGAAATTATAAATATATAATTTTCGTAGCCAACTTGGATGATATGAAATAATGAAATGATCCAGAATCAAATAAAAAATTTTCTAAACATGAGGAAACCATTAAATTACCTGCCACCGTGTCTTTCAGAGCTTCTACCTCAGCAGTAGTGAAAGAATAAGCTTTTCCTTGATCCCGTGGCCTTTTCTGAGATAAGTTTCCCTGGCTCTTAGGACATTCATTTGTATAATGTACCATCTCCCTTCAATTGTAGCATTGAACATCGGTAGCTTCCTTCTTCCCCTTACAATCATGAGCTTGGTGTCCTTTTTCACCACACTTGTAAGAGACTCACATTCCCTTCAAGCAAGTAAATGGGTGTTTCTTCCCACATTTACTATAGGATGGATATTCAACTTTTCCCTTCCATTTCCAAAGTGATCAGCAGATCTCTTATTCTCTTTCTTTTCTTTAAAGTCATAAGACCTAGATAATTCCATTTCTATCTTGATAGCACATGAGACAGTATCTTCATACGACGAGATGGATTGTGAGACTAATGGTTGACGGAGAAATGGTTTTAACCCATCAAAGAAAACATCAATATTACTTCTTGGGTTACTTATATAATTTGTAGCATGCCTCTCAAAACTTGTAAAGTTAGCCTCATACTTTGCAACATTCTCGTCCTCCTTTTTCCTCAGACTCAGAAATTGTCTTTCTATATCCGCTCGATGGTCACGAGGAAAGTATTTTTCTATGAAAATATCCTTAAACTCCCTCCATTCCATATTTGAAACTTCATCATCTTCCTTTGTGTTTTGAATCAATTACCACCATTGATTAGCATCTCCAGTGAGGCGGTAAAATGCCATGATAACTTTTCCCCTTTCACTACTCCCCAATGCATTGAATATTTTCTCTAAGGAATTTATCCATTTCTTAGCTACTAGTGGATTTATACCCCCATTGAATTTTGGTGTTTGTTGCCTCATGAAGCGATCAAACATTGATCCTCCACGCTGCGGATCAGGGTGCTCTATACGGGTAATGTTATCATTCATTACCTGAGTGAGTTGTCCCAGTATGGTGATTAGATGATCAACACCACTTACATCACTAGCTCCACTATAATTATCTTGAGCAGGAGGGAAATCCTCACATGGAGTGTGTGCATTTATAAGGTTACCATTCCTTCTACTATGCACCATTTATAAACAATGACATACACTATAATAGTTTATGAATTGCAATACATAAATCAAAACTTGTAAAACGCTTAACATAAATTGAACAGTTTATGGATATAATCGATAATCATAAAAATGTTTTCTTTGGGGAAGTATATACTCCTAAATCCTTCATAATGGTTTTTAATTAAAATGAGAATTATCCTAAGCATATCCCACGGGAGTATTGTAACCAATATTGCAGTAAGGCCCTTTGTCATGCACCAGTTCCCGTTCAAGTCAAGATCAATGCGGTTTTTTCGGGTTTTACCCCTAGGTACATCTGTTCCAGAGCCACCTCTACCTACTCATATCCAGACAGGGATGTATTTCTTGGAAAACTCACAATATTTCTACAATACCAAAATTCTAGGATGTTCTTCTATACTAATCCTCAAAGTTTGACTTAGGTCTATGTGGTCTAATCAGAGTTTATCTAAATCTAGCTTCAAACGTTTGTAATAAACATCTTCTGATAAAAACTATAAAACCCTGACACTAGTTACCCAAAGTTGGTGCATTATTACATAACATTATCATAATCACAAAAGATCATGTCTCGAAAGACCGATTAGTTTAGTAGCCTTGTAAACACTAGATATATTTATAAGTCTTACATTAATTCATAAAGTGAAAAACTACAACCACATAATTTCAATATTTCACACTCATATACCCTCATACTATCCCCACAGGGAATTCATAAAATACATCTTCACATCCTGGGAAGAACAAAACATAGAAAGGGGTGAGCTCAGATGCTCAGTAAGGATTACAATATAGTAGAAACATTCATAAATAAGCATAAATATTTAAGGCAACGTATAGCTAAAACAAAAGCATTTTAAACTTGAACTTCAGTATAATATGTCAAAAAATAAAATTAAATAATTCCATTTACTTATTCACATGGATATTATACTAGTATAATAATCACATGCAATATCAATAACCACTTTCACAATGATGGAATGCATAATTCCAGACTATCATAACCACATAGTCAAGGAATTGTGCCAAGAGTACAAATAATATTTTGTCAAGGCCTTGTGCCAGGACAATAATTTGTCTCATGAGACATACCGATGCATCGAGGATCTATATAGGGCTCTACCCATCACTTACTATGTCCAATTCATTCCTCATATGAACAGGTTTAAAATTAACACAAACATTCGTATTAATACTAGCATAAGAAATGTCAATACTTTATTAATAAACCATGAATGGTATAAAAAATAACACATCCACAGTCAAACATATCAAAAAACCTTGAATACAATATGGATGTTGTCTATCATAATAAATCAACTTCAAATAAGCTTAAAATCCATCAATGGATGTTGACATAGATGAAATCAAATCTATTTGAGAGAAATATCTCTTTTTTTGAAAAAATTTAAAAGTCACATAATTATAATAGAAAACATTTACTTTGAAAATATTCTTACAAGCTTGTAAGGGAAGATTTGACAATTTTATAATGGCGGAAAATAGTTGCATCCACCGTATAAGTTTAAAAAGACATTCTTACCCTAATTCTGTCAAAAAGGTTAAAAAGTACCTTGTTTGGAAAATGACGGAAATATTTCGTTATAATAATTAAAAAAAATTAAACTAGGGTATAAATGACTTTAAACCATAGTATATAAAATAGTAATAATGTTTTTGAAATACATTCTTAAGAAACATGGATGTTGATGATAAAGAGGTCCCAGTAGATACCTAGGTAAAAACAACCCCGGATAATAAAGAGATTTTGAAATTAACCTGATCCTGTTACATTTCCTTGGTCTAGGGTAGTTTCAACTCCTTTATAATGGTGAATTAATTGTTATTAAATTATACAAGAATCATATAAATTAATATGATATAATATATGATCTGTTAACATTGTTTTGTTACTAATATATTAGTATTATCGTCATTTCGGGTGTTAACGGATTCGTTTTCCTTTGTATTCTTTGTTATGTGAGTCATATTTGTTATGGATAGGATGTATCATATTCATATCCAGATAAGTCTTTAAACATTATTTTTAATCATCTAATGAAATTTAGTCTTGAATGGATATGATGGGGAATGAATCTCATCGCGTTCGTGGAGAAGGTAATCTGTACGTACACACGAGCGACAATATCATTCAGTTGATATTAAAATAATATGTAATTGGATGGTATATCATGTATACATAATCATTATCATGTTATATTTATTATTTAAATGAATTACCCATCATTATTATACCCATCCAAATAATAATATATTGAATAACAATTACACCCCGACGTGGAGACGGTAATCTGTACTTACGCAGGCATGGTGACATATCATTCAAAGGAAGGATAGAATAATGAACATGGTTATACCATATTCATAATAACATAAAATTATATATAATATAATGGATTTAGTATTTTATAATGGAAATAAAAAAGAATGAAGAAGTGGAGGAAGAATGGAACTTGAAAGACGGTGGTGAAATTATTACCTCTTTTTCGGGTTCTTTCTTTCGATTTGATCAAACAGGCCCCTTAAGTTGGATTTATTATTAACAGAAGGGCTCTAGGATGAAGGGAGGATAGTTGAGAGGGTAATCGGGCAGAGGTTGGTTGGGCCAAATGGCTTTGAAGGTGTGAATTAGAGATATGGGGGAGTTCCCTTTTATAAGAGGGGTGAGGGGCATCTTAGGAAAAACAAGAAATATTATTTTATAATAAAATAATTTTTGCTATCTAATGGATCAAAAATGGATTACATAAAATATAACATGGGGATGAGTCGAAAACCACTCAACCTATAGGTGTTAGACAGGTTTGAGTCACTATACTAACATTATCTTTTAGATTTAACACTTAGTTAAATAGTTTGACATTTACCATGTCACTTTGTATTTTTATATTATATGGTTAATAAACATACTATATACATAAAAGTGAACCCCAAGTGGTTTATTAATGATAAAAATATCATTATATATGTCCTTTTTTTGAACCTGAGATTTTTAGGAATATAATATCAATTAATAATATAATATTTGTTTTAAAAACTCTTTTTTGTCAATTTTGACATTATTTGGTATTTTTTTTATAAATTCAGAAAAGAATTATTACTTTTTAAAAAATTCATCAAAACAACCCTAATATGTCATATTAACCTATAAAATTATTGTAATTCTTAAAAAGTCTCAAATTACATTTATTTGGATATTTATAATATCAATTATTTTAATATTTCATTAATTAGGAAATTACTGCATCAACATTGTGTCATAAATAAATTAAATTATTTAATATATAAAAATTATAAATAAAATACCATTATGTAGAAAATATTTATATCTTTCTAATGAATATTTATAATCAAATTTATCTTATTTATAACCATATATTAAAAATGTTTTAGTTAGTAAATTTTCATTTTAACTCTTTAAACTCTTCATTGAATTAAATAATAATAATTTTCCTAATCTAATCCAAGTTGACCAAAGAGGTTCATATTTTATTCCTAAGGTAGATTGTTTTCGAATTAGACTTTTCCAATAGAATTATGACACGTTTTAGGGTAATAATAATAACATTGTTACCCTTAATTACAATATTTTCTTTTAACCGTGGTAAATAAAATTAAAAAGTTACTCTTCACAAAATATTATTTTTTTCTTATTGAACCACATTATACTCCTTTATATTAACCGTGTCTCTCAGATTTTCAAAATTCCACTCATAGAAGCGGTAAAATTATGTTTTATGTGAATTTGAAAATTCAACTAAGAGATAGGTAAAAGACGATTAAAAGTTCAGTAATGTTTTTATATATCTTAAATTATTATAAACTGACTCCAATGAATTTAATTGAACATATACAAGTATTATGTATATATATTGACCAAAAATAAATTTAAAAAAAATAAGGAATTATTTAAAAAAATCCAGTTTTAAACTATAACTCAGTGTTTTTTAACTATTCATCAAAAAATGAATGTTTTCAAAAAAATACCAAAATTTCACCCTAGGCTAATTAAGATATTCCAAATTCAAAAATGAAGCCCATTTTGATAGCTAAAGTTTATAAAATTTCAAAAATTTGGTATTACAATTCATAAAGGCTAATTTGATTGTTGGTGGTGAGTTAGAACACAAATTTGCGTACAACACACGCTACTATATTATTCAAAGAGAAGCGTATTGTGGAAGCTTTAGGTGTTACAAAAATTAAACCAATAACTTTTATTTAATAATCATTATGACTAATTTTTTTAAAAATCATTGTACTTAAAAAATAATTTTTAGGGAAAATCACATTTCACCGCATTTAATGAATTTAATTTTAAATTAAATTCTAAAACATCTATGAAATGGATTTGATAAAATTAGTTAAATATCATTATTAATAATATTTATTATTTGGTAATAAATACAACATAATTTTTGTCAGTTTGATTACTAATGATAATAAATTTATTTCACTACAAAGGAAAAAGGGGTTAATTATAGTTAGATGAAATGAGATGAGGCATAAAATTAATTAAAACATAATACTTAATTTAATTATATAAGTCTATTTCATCCATAATCATCTAAATTTCAAAAACATGACCATTTTTCTGTTTATATTTTATATTCACCATTATAATATTTTATGAAAAGGATAATGTAAAAGATGTCGTTGTCTTGATTTTTATATTGATACTTTTTTGGAAATGGATAATGATATATTATTTTAATTTATTAATTTATATTTTAAGTAGAATATAATTTTTATCATGGTCAATTTTAATAAATATTTACTTATGAAAAAATTATCTTAAATTCATAAATAGTACAAACATAGTGCATTTGATTGATGTTGAGAAATAATGTAAATTGTTTTAAAAGCTAAATTTTTTTATTTTTTTCATTGTGTTATATTATCGTAAAAATTTGATAGATTAATAAAACATAGTATGTTTTTAAAAGTATATATGTTAATTACCCTAATATACTAATGTCTTTAAAATTAAATTAATAGTTTCAAAAATGAAAATAAATATATTTTATATTAATTAATATTTTATTAAATAATTTAAAATATTAAAATGATTGAAATAGTAAAAATAAAATGATATATGTACTAAAAATTTCATAAACTATAAATTTATGACAATATTATCACTAAATTAGTAGAACCATGAATTTAATATCTTGAAAAATTCATTACAACAATTATTGTTTACATTTGGTATCCAAGTCCGTAAAACAAAAGATATAGTTTAAAATTTTATCTATCAAATGTAGATTTTATTGGATGATCATATCAAGGTAATTTACTCATCATTTTAAAATTCATTTCATTCTGGTACCATTTTAATAGATTTAGACACATATTATATTACATGATTTCATGAATATAAAAAAATTCCTCTCCCTCCATTATAAGTGAAAAAACCCTCATTTTTCGATATTACACAACATCGATTCATTATGATTACCCAAAAAGAGAAAAAAAGTTCTTTTCATCTTATGTATCTATGAATTATGGGTGATTTTATTCTACGAAAACCATTCCAAGGGTCCTTATGAAATTATCTAATAGAGGCCTACTGAAGAAAAGGAAATCATCCAACCCAAACTCTTTCAATTTATATATTTTTCTACTTTATTAAAAAATATTTAAACCAAGGTAAATAAATAAAATAAATATATTTCATATAATTAGATGTTATTTTTTTAATTTCATATCCTATTTAAATCACATCTTCTACGAAATCGGAAATGAAATCATCGTTCATGTATTCAGAGTACAGCAGCCTTGCGAACTGATGTAAATTTTTTACCATCACCACCTCCCAAGGATGGTTATAATGAATAACTTAATGAACATATATGAAATTTTTGGACTAATAATCATAATATAAATATTTATTACAATATATTTTCATACTAATCCATCCATTAAAAAAATTTAGCATCATTTGTTTGTACGTGTGGATTACCACCTCCATGAAGCGATGTGGTTTTTTAATCTCTACATAATATGGAGTGTATGTATAATGTAATTTAATATATAATAAATATTTAATATATAATAATAATTTTGAGAATAAATTTTTTTATCTACTTTCTCTCTCCGAGGTTTGTTGACAAATGGAAACATTAATCATTCGTGTGTATGGCCTATGGTCTCTATTATTATAACGTAATCCATTTTTCCTATCCATATTTCATGGACAGTTTTGAAATTATAAATAATTTATAATAATAACAATAATGTAATTTTTATTATTTTAGATATGAAGGAACAATAATCCCTTATACAATTTTCAACATACTAAATTTTTTTTCAATTACAAATTGAACATCCCAAAAACAAAAGATGTGGACTTAACCAATTGAGTGATTTAAAATTTCTTTGAAATAGATTATTTAATAGTAAGGTATCTAACCTATAAAATGTTCTTAATAAAATAAATAATTAATATATGTTTATTATACATGTGATAATAGATATTTAAGGAATGTGTTGACTTGAGTTAATGGATTTTTTCTCAACCTTTCTTTATTGAGGCCTGATTTAATTTTATTTGATATATTTATTATATATATTGTTTATTTACTATAATTTTAACTTGATATATCATGAATCCTTAATACTTAAATATATTTTATTTTTCAATTCACACTTTTTCATCTTGAGGGATTTCAAATAAATGTTACGAAGGGGAATGTGGTTTTTGAACATAATTTACATTCACTAGGTTATAATTCCACTTCATTGACAATGTTAAGACAATATTATGTGTGATATAAACTATTATTATATTTTTTTTATTTACACATGGTTTTTTTGGTTTCGAATTTGTTACATGTAATCTCTACATTGATTAATTCAAACTTCAATGATATTATTTTTGTAAAGACTATATGCCCCTATATTATTTCTTGGAGAAAAGTTTTATAATATTAACCCACATCCTTTTATATCATATATATAGAATATTGTGATTTAATATAATTATTGAATATTTGATCATAATATTTTTTTTTCCATTTATGTCCTCTATTTCATAATATATTTATTTGAATGTTATAAAACATTCAAGTGTTTTATTGGTCTCAAATTCAATTCATTGATACAAAATTAATGTTGTACACCATGAATTATTTTCATATGGTGTAATTTTTTCAATGTTAATGTGTTTACATGTTGATTCATGGTGATTTCAGTTTTTATAGATTCATTTCATCTTTCTTAATTAATTAGAATATTAATATTTATTTCCCAATAACCAATATTTTATCATCTTAGACATTCGTTTTTTCCATGAGTTTTGAATGATGCCCCTATATTTAAGTATACGGTCTATACACAAACTCTTTGAATATATAATCATAAACCCTCTTATTCTCATGTTATTTTATGTTCCATCTTATGTTATCTATTTCAAATGATTTTTTTTAAAAGATTGTAAATAGTATTTCATCAAATACATTATTTTAATGTTTTTAAAGACTATTAACCAAACTCTTACTCCATGATCTCTATATTATATCATAAACGTTATTTTAGAAACATAAATTATTTCCTCGAGATATTCATCATGATATATTAAATTTTTAAAGAAGTATAAAATGGAAATTCCATAATGTTTTCAGAATGGCTCACCTTTTTAATCTCTTCGAACATTTTTGAAAATAATGGTTATTTTGAATACATAAAGCATTAATGGATTTTAAAAAATTAGTAATTGTTATTTTCATGGATGCTTCAATTATATTATTCAATGTTTATTTTCAATGAAAATGGTTTCCAGAAAATATGATAATTTTTTTGTTATTTTATTCTGGGGTTCAAAGTGGGAAATATATTTTCCTTAATAATGTTTTTAACGAACATTTCATTGTATTACTATTCATAAACAATGACAAACCTATATTTTATTTATGGTCCACTAATGTTATTTTATAATGAAATAATCCTTATTCTTTCTTGAGAAATATTATTATTATTTTAAAGATATTTACATGTAACTAATTTTTTCCAGAGTTAAATCAAGTTAGGAAATTAAAATGGTTAATTTTATGTTTAAAAATGAAATATTTCAAGTGTTAAGATTAATATACTATTCTTGTACCTTATCTATGATGATGGATGAGACATATAATGTTCATGATGATGGGTGATCTCGATATAGATCTCAAATTCTTTGATTAAGGTTGACTATAAGGATTGTATATATGTAAATCATAAGAGATGATGATGTTTCCCGGTTAACAGGTTACTCTTAAGAGATTATGAGTATTGACTAGGTGAGGTTATAACATCTATAATAGTTATAAGGGTATAATAATTATAATGTTCCAAGATAACAAAAATATTATCTATTCCTTCTTGGAGTTTTAAATGTTACCTTTGATCAAGATTAACAACACATGGATGATGTATATTGATTTTTATATGACTACTATCTTTAATAAAAAAAAATTATTCCATGTATCATGTTTTATTATACACGTTTTAATGAGTATAAATCCCCTTATCGTTTTCTTGTTCACATTTATTATGTCATCAAATGCATATTCTCATGTTATGCTCAATGATGACATTGAATTGTTAGAGTATATGTTTACCCTTATTGAGTATTTGTATTTACTGTATCATGTTTTCATATTCTAAATGTTATGAATAATGATGTTAAAAGAATTATGTATATGAAGCTTTCACATCTGAATAATTTAATTTCAAATTTTCAATGGTTGATATGAAATATGAAAAGCATTGTATAAGTGGGGAAATTTCTCATGTAATGACATGGTTGTTGTTTTGTCTGAGTTCTTTCCAATTCCTTAAAAATATAAACATAAAACATATTTAGTTATATTAGTGGTATAATATTTCATTTTGATGTTGTATGTCTTTGTTGGATTGAATTAGATCATATTTTTTTTTAATTTTAATGATATAAATCTAAAGATTAATTTTTAGCATAGGATCCCAAAATGCGGGTTTGAGAATGTTAGACAATGTACTTTTGGTATGTGTTTATTTGAATAAATTTCTAGGGGTGATGGGTATGGCGTATCCATGTCCTCGGTTTTTCTTGTTTATGAATAATCTTAAAATTTGTTAATTAACCATTTTTATATTTGTTTTATCTATTTAATGTAATTATTTAATTTATTAGTTTTTTAGTTATTATCTTCTTCATTAGTTAACTATGTTTTAGTTATTAAATTTTATTATGAATTTTGATAATAGCTTTATTGGATAAATATTTTATATATTTTGAAACAAAATAAATAACATATGTTAAAAATTAAAATTTTAAAATATGAAGAGAATGTTGCGTGACTACAACATTTAAATCGTGAATGGAGTTCATTCATAGTGTGATCAATGAATAATGAACATGGGTCAAGATTCCTTAAAGAGGGAACATGTTTGTGAAGGATGATGAAAGTATAAGACATAGTGGTAATCATCTCAACAAATAGGTAAAACACTGTCTAATATTAGGAAAATATATTAATCATTAGAAGAGATGGGAAGAAAACTTGGAGGTATCGTTTTGGGAGGAACACCGAATCAGAAGTAATAAGTGAAGCTGCATTAGAGCACCAAGATGGGGAATATATTACCACATCAAAGAGGAGTGAGACAACAAATGTACTAAATTTGGTGGAAGACAATATATCAAGGTATAAAGGATATCGATGGTGGTTTGAATCCCAAAATTCAACTGCAACTCCCGAAGGTGGTACATCAAAAGCCTAATAGATCCTCTTAAAGAGGTGAAAAAATGTTGGATTACAAAATTGGGGAAATTTTATGGAGATCAGACTCACCAATGATTGACAACCAACCCACATTGAGTATGAGACATTCCAAAATTAGGTTATAGGGGAACACTAAATCTTATCTTGTGGAGATCCCATTTCTCAGTGTCTTGGAAACCCAAGGACTAGTGATGTAATGGGAGAGAAGAACTCGATGGGATAATATGTATTTTCTAAAAATATATTTTAATGTTTGAAAGTTAGTTTAAATTTTAAATTAATCTTACATAATATATATTTGTTCTAATTTATTATTTTTTTGATAGTCCCTTTAGATAAATTCAAAATCAAGGGAAATAATTATGTTCACATATGTTTTCGAAATAAATATGTTCATTTGAGTTGATAATAATTTTACTTATGCATGATATAGCCTAGTGGTTATGCTTTCAAGGGATCTTGTGGGAGGTTTTAGGATCATGTCTCCACAAATAAATTTATTTGCAGTAGTCCTTTTTTTTGTTTTTTTGTAATCCCCCTACCCCTGAATTATTGTAGTATAATAATTTAATTCAAAATTATAAACTAACAATAACAATATAAGTGGAATGTATAATTAAAAACAGATAACCAAATAGAATATTTTTCAAAATATTTGAACTCAAAATTTAATGTAATAAGCAATCCTAATTGGTAATAAAAATTTATTTTTGACAAAGAAATAAACAATACAGAAAGATGAAAAATAATTACAAGATTTGGACCCATTAGGTCAAACCTGCTAAAAAAGCACCACCCACATATGTACCCATTTTATAAAGCTCAAAAGAATGATACTAGGACCATACAATGAATGACACATAGAAAATAATAAAAAAAATTAGAGTAATTTTTGGGTAGAAAATAAAATAATAATGATGAAATTATAAACTATAGAAAATTTAATTTTTTCTAGGGGTATTGATCAAATAGTAGCCCATGAATTCACATGACTGAGATTGAGGGAATTCCCTTGGTTCTGCTCTTTTTTATTAAAAAAATATCCTTCACATTTCACCATGGTTTTTCTAATAGGAACACCTATTCACATGTAATCGGGTTGTTGTAAAAATCTCTACTATGAATGGTGCACTAGAAGCATGATGGGGGATGTTATGGGCTCAATTCCAAGATATTCATAGCTAAAATCATAATTGATGAATATATATGTTTATTAGGAGAAAAAGGTAAAACCATAATGGAATATTTCATCGAATGCTGAAGTAAGAGTCTATATGGTTCATTAAATCCATTAATAACATACCAAGATCATATAACTTCCAAGAAAATCAAATCAATCCATACATCCTTACGAAACAAAAAATGAATATCACATAACAATATTTGGAAGATGGTTGCACTATGTAACAGTAAGTAAAAATATTCCACAATGGTCATGCCTGATGAATAAGGGTATCAATCATGATCCCCTCTAGTATATGGTTATATACATAACAGAAACAACCTATTAAATATGTAAGCATAAGGATTATAAAACCCAATGTGTAAATGTAAACATGTATGGGTACTTTCCGCAAAGAAGTAACTGAAAAGGGAAAATGCCTAAATCTCTATCCCCGGTTAGAGTTCATTCCTAAAGGTAGATTTCAAGTATAAGGGTTACCATGTAATGGTAAAACACATGAAAGAGTAGTTCTATAAAGGTTACACCTACACAAAAATGTACTTACGTATGGTTATCAAAAACCATTGTAAATATAAGGGTAACCCACATAAGGGTACACAAATTGACAAAATGACAATGCAATCCTTACGTAAGTGTAAATCCGTAATATCAAAATACAACGATTAGGCGTAGAAATATATGGAAATTTAAAATTCATAACATCATGATTGTAGAAAAAAATTATAAATTTAATAATAAATTGGGATGTCAAAATCAAATGAAAACACCCTGAATTTACAAATCCCTGCCATTCACATTTGAAGAGATGATGTTATTGACCTTATTGTCATTTAATTAGAACGAAATTATTTTTAACAACACAAAACATGAATATTGGTAAAACCATAGACTTTTTAATATTGATAGGTGGGTTATTATTAGTATGGATCATTTTGAAACATATGGTTCGAGATACAATAACATAACTAAAAATGATTAACTTAACATCATTGTGTATATATTTACCATGAAAAATTAAATTTTGAGACAAATTCAAAGATTAATAAATGTCACAATGAAAATAAATAACAATAGTATTTAAATTGAGATCACTAACAAAAAAACATAAATCATAAATCATCCTTGATAGACATAGATAATGAAATATCCCCATCTTCATTTATTGAATGAGATGAAAAAAAATTCCATGTTGAATTTTCATGATACGGGTCCTCCACAAGTAGTTATGACATATCGAGTGAGTGAATTTTTAGTATCCATATTACCTACAAAATCAGCATCTACATATCAAACAAATTGTTCATCCTAATTGACATTTTTTTACCAAAACACAGTGATAGATCAGAATTATGTGATACATATATTGGTAACCATTTTAAAGCATAACAAAGGGGTTTTCCTAGATTATCCATGAATCTATTAAGATAGAAAGATAAAAAATAAATATTAGGCCATTTTCAATTCATATATTACATTAGGATATAAAGTCCATTTTTAGACATTAAATATAAAAATTTTGGGGGAAATAAAAAATATTATTAGATCTATCCCTTATAATATTTATTCCTAATATCTGTATTGATGCTCATAAATATTTTATCTAAAAAATCTATTTCAATTGATATTTAACCGGATAAATGAGCTTCATATTATTGCACGCAACCAATATATTATCTATATAATGTAGTTTTTAATGCATGTGGGTTTTAGAACCATAAAAGTAAACACGTGAATCATATTTGATCCAATTGAATTTGTTTTCTTTCCAAATAGAGTAATATTTACTTCACCATTGTCTGGAGTCATGTTTTAAACAATAAAAAGATTTATTAAAATTAATTTCATTGTTTTGTGTGAATTAGTATTGATAATAACTATGAGGTTTCATATACAATTTCTCATTTAGTTTACCATGAAAGTAAATATCTTCCATATCCAATATGTCTATGTAAAATTCATGAAATGAAGAAAAACATAGAAGTAGATGAATAAAATAATGTTAAAAAAATATTGAACAACTATCCTTGTAATCAATACCCTTTCATTAGAGGTAACTATTGGACACTAATGTGGACAGATATTTTATTTTATTTATCAATTTTGACCCATTTTCAATGTAAAACCAAACACACCCAATGAACATGTCATTATGAAGTCTGTCAAAAATAGACCGATTATGGTTATTTACTCATGGATTTTATTTCATAATCCATGTAAGAGATTCATTATTTAGTATCCCTACCATTCATGCCATTCATATAGGATATAGGGCCGTCATCATTGAGAACATTGGATACATGAAATGAAAAAGAAACAATAAAATAATGTTCAAACAAAATTAGATGACTTTTGAACCTCTATGAAATCTATATACCAAGTCATAATGTAATATCTATTATAATAAAGAGCCTAAAATTCAATCCTAAATTAGAACTGCACTCAATTTGGGTGTCAATTTGGGGAAATGTTTGAGTAGGCTCATCAAAAACCTAATTTTGAGTAAAAGGATAAGTAGTTACATCTTCATTATGGGTTGTATCATCTATTTCATGTGTGATAGATTTAGTTTTATGAGAGTGTGTCCAATTAAAGGCATTGTCCCTATTGATAATACACCGTTGGTATCTGGGGTTTTCAAACCACAATTTATATCCTTTGACACCATCAGGATATCCCACAAAAATACATTTACGAAATATGGGTTAAAAATTATCCATTTTAATGTGGTCATAGGTAGTACACCCAAAGACTCTTATACAGTTATAATAATGTGGTTTGTCATTCCCCAATTCATTCAAGGTATTAAACCTATTGTAATTATATGGAAAACTATTAATAAGGTGGAATTACGAATTGGAAACTTATTCCAATAAGTATTTAATCATCCCTAATGATACTATTATGATTATGAAATTATTAAGAAGGGTTCCATTCATGTAATCAACAATATCATTCTATTGGTGTGTTTCCCTAACTGTATGGTGTCTAATTATACCCTTAGATTACCCAATAAAAATAGTACACAATAAATTCATACCATTATATTTTCCCATGAAATTGATCTTAATCTAAACATTATTTTCAATATTGTTTTTTCATTTTTTTTAATGTTTTTTAAAACAATACATTTTTTATTATGTAAATTCAATCATTCTATGAATATTAATGTAAGAAATTAGTAATATATTAACCACCACCACTGTATATGGTTCTAAAAAGGACCCAAAAATTATAACATATGTACTCTAATGGATGATATACATTTAAAAAGGAATACCAATACTAACCCTCTTAATCAGACTGAATATATATTCCATACAAAATAAGAGTTTTCTTAGTGTAACATTTTCTAACTTCCCTTGTTTACTCATTTCCTCTAATCCTTCGCACCATTCCTACCCAAATGTATTATTCCATAATAGGGTGTTATCAACATTATTTATATACACACTACCAAGATATTTTGAATGGGTATTACCATTCTAGACAAAAATCCCATTATCGAGTGGTCCTCTAATTACCATTTTAGATCCCTTGGTGATCTTAAGGGACCCAAATTTACCCCTAATGAAATATTTCGTTTGTTTTATAATAATAAGTGAAATCATGTTTCAATGATGTTCTTGGACCCACCATACATCTAGGAGGGTGTTCACTAAATGATCAACTATTTCTATATAAACGTATCCTCTTACTTTATCATTACACATCATATTAATCCCTATGATAAGATATCCCCATACACTCTCAACTAACTCATGTAAAAAATATCTAGAAGGTAATATGTAAAAATAGAATCTAGACTCCATAACCAACCCGTCAGTGAGTTCTTGTCTACCTAAATTAAAAAATTCTGCAATATCATTACCATAATCCACTAAAAGTGATTGTTCAATAGTTTATTCATGTTTATTATTTTTTTTGATTTTATACACTTCATTCTTATTTGATCTATCATACCATAGTTTCAACTCATCACCTTTATATCGCTATAATTTGACTAGTGTTGGGGTTGGTTATTTTATTACCTTGCTCTTTACCGTTTTCAACTTTTTTTAAACTAATAATGTGGCATAACTCTAGTAAATAGATTTTTGGCCTCTCAATTCATTTTTAGTGTATAATTTGACTCCATAGAATGCTGATCATGTTTATCCTCTTCAAAGGTAAAAGCTTCATGGAAGTACATCATATTTTTTAATAATGTGTTGTATGAATTATTATGAGAAATTAAAACAATCATAACAAGATACTCAAAATTAAAAAACATATTAATTATGGCTAAATCAATAATTATTTTAATAAACTAATCAAATGGGATGTCATAGAAATGATAAAATGAATTTCAAAAGTAAGGATGATACGCTTCTTATATATTCTTTCAAATAGTGAAACTTTCATGTACAATATATCTAATTTAAGAAATATACCAATATTAGTAGATTAAAATGAAAAAACCGGATGGACCTCACCCAAAAGAGAGTTATATATAGAATATTGTCCTTAACAAGAATTTCAGGTGGGGCTTATTGATATATATTAGATGTTTTACCTTAAGAATAATTTGATAAAACAAGTTTCTTTGATTCTTGTAATTCTTACATAAGGCCATTATGAACTAATAAGTCCATAATATTAATATTCCACAAATTAAATTCATTATCACCTTTCAAATGTTTTATTTAATTATTATATGATCTGTAATGCCCCGACCCCAATTACCCAGAGTTGGTGCATTATTGTGTAACATTGGCATGATCACAAAAGATCAGGTCTCGATATACCGATTAGTTTAGTAGCCTTATAAACAATAGATACATTCATAAATGGTACATTACATCATAAATTGAAAAAAAAAATAGTCTCCATAGTCCACTCCCAAATCCCCTTCAGACTATCCCTGCAGGTCAGTCATGAAATATTTCTTCACATCCTGGGAAAAATAAAACATTGAAAGGGGTGAGCTCAGATGCTCAGTAAGGATAACAATATAGCGGAAGCTTTCATAAATAAACATAAACATTTAAGGCAATGTATAACTAAAAAGCCTTTTAAACATGAACTTCAATATAATATGGAAAATCTAAAATGAGATAATGCCATTTACTTATTCACATGGATATTCTACTGGTCGAATAATCACATTCAATATCAATAACCACTTTCATAATGATGGAATTCATAATGCCAGACTATCATAACCACGTAGACAAAGCCTCGTGCCAAGACTACAAATAAGATTTTGTCAAGGCCTCGTGCCAAGACACTAGTTTTTCTCGTGAGACCTACCGATACATCGAGGAGCTATAGCAGGCTCCACCAGTCACTTATTAAGTCCAATGCATTCATCATACGAACATGTTTAAACATATCATAATCCATAACATAATTCTATCACATAAAACATGAATAAAGGAATCATAACATTTCCACATTTCAATCACAAGATATCAATACAACATATTGATATAAAAAAACACCTTCAAAACCATTTTCAATACCAAAATAAAAGAAAATTCAAACATTGTAATTATTTTTCATTTAAAAAAAGTTATGGCTTATAGAGGAAGCCTAAGCACAAATAATGGTCACGGTGGTGGAGAAGTCGTTGTCTCCACATACGTACGAAAAAAAAACATTCGTTTTTGTCGTTTAGTAAAACACATCGTATAAAGAGATTCCTATTGAATAAACGTAAAAGTCAAAGGGATCTATACACCATATAAAATAAAGTTGTGTATAAAACAAAATATGACTCAATGAAAGGAGATTAAAACGAAGTCCCTTACAAATATCGTTTTTTAAAATAAAATAAACTTATTATGTTTATTCACTATATGTACACATAAAGAAAGTACAAATACAATATAGGACATAATAATATCATGACATAATTTGAAAGTAGGAGATTAACCCAAAGAATAGAAATTGGGTTAGAAGTTCCCTTACCTCGTGTCCGACTTTACTCGATCATTCTTCAATCTCCTGAATAATAAACTATAGTTAATTTCTACTTTCTTAAGAACTTTTTTCATTGTCATTATTTTTTTTATATAACTTATTACCATGTTATGAAAATTATGTAATTATTTAAGTTAATAACGGTCATTTTGTCGATCTTTGGTACTTGAGTCAAAAATAAACTTCTTATAATTACAAGTTGTTCATGTGGTGAAATATCCATTATATCAATAATTATATTCATGATTTAGATATCATATATATCATATATATCCAGTATATACATTCATTCATAATATTACATAACATTTAGAGGTAAGAAATGAAATGCACCGTTCATGGAGACGGTAAGCCGTACGTACGCATGAATGCTACTTTCATTTCTATTTCATATTTAATGGAATGAAATCATAATGATATAAAGTTATATTACAATTCTAGTATAATATAATATATAATATCATTTACTCCATCCTTTATACATCCCACATATGGCATTAACGATTCAAATCACATTGAGGGGGCGGTAGTCTGCACTTCCTAAAATGAAAATATCGTGTTTACCCATAATGGAAACCATAAAGGTATGCCATAAATGAAAAATAAAGAATCTTAAGTAAAACATAAACATATTATATATCATATATAAATATAGTGACATCTTAATGGCCACCTTAGAAGGTGTTATATGAGTGTTGAACAATCATCGTTTCGTGAGGCAGAAATTCTCCATCCACAAAAACGGTATATTATTTAACCATTAGATGTAGTTTTGTGAAAGTGTAGCTCGAATAATTCTAATAAAAACATCATAGTATATTGAGGATACTTGCTTTGTTACAAAATAAATTAATAAAAAGTGTTTAGGGGGTTGGAGAGGCAAAATAAAACATAAGAACACAAGAGAAAACACTACCTTTAAAACTGGTAACTCTTTTTGATTTGAGCTCAATGGCTTCCTTGAGAAGACTTCTTCCCAATGTGATGATTCTAGGAGAAATATTGGGATGTGGAGAGACAAAATGGGCGGGGTTTGGCCGAGCCAATGGCTTGAGAGGTGTGGGTAAGGTGGTAGAGGTGGGGGCCTTTTATAAGAGGAGAGGAGGGGCACTCTTGGAAAGATTGAAATGTTACTTTATTATGAAATGTTTTTCGCATTTTAAAGGTCCCACAATGATATATTTCAAGGATAAGGTGATCAGCGTTTGATATATTCCCAACCAATTGGTTTTTGACAATTGTAAGTCTTATATTTTACATTATATTTTCATTTTATTTCAATCTTTAATTAATGAGGTAATCGCTACATCATCATTGTGTCATAAAAAGATTAATTTATTTAATGTCTAAAAATTATAAAAAAATATCATGATGTAGGAAATATTTTTATCTTTACAATTAATATTTATAGTCAAAAAGTTAACTTAAATAACCCCATGTAATAATTGTTTTAGTAAAACAACACATGTTTGTGACAATTCTATTTTTACATTAATTAAAAAGTTCATAATGTCATTTTCTTACCCAAGTGGCTCCATGGGGTCCCCAAGTTGTCCCATGGATTGTTTTGGTCGGCCATGACTCATCCAATAAATTTAGGACAAGTTTAAGGGTATTTTCATATTTTTATAATATCATTTTTACCTTAAATTTCACTAATTACCTTTAATTGTGATTAATTAAACATAAAAGTTACTATTCACCAAAAAATTATTTTAATCCCATTGAACCACATTTTACTTCCTAATGAAAACCATGTATGTCAGATTTTTTAAAATCAAATAACCGAAGTGGTAATTTTTCATTTAAACGAAAAATCGTATTTTTAACTACCACTTAGTGGTTTCATTATTGATCAAAAATTGAACTTTTTCAGAACAATGCCAAAAATTTCACCCTAAGCTATAATTGATATTTAGAATTCTGAAATGATTTCTATTTTACAAAATTCCAAAAATATAAGTTGCATTAATTAATTTTATAATTAATTCCCACAGTCACAACAAATATCGTGTTTCTAAGAAACAATATATATCAAAAGATTGACAATTGTTTATGTCCAATTTCAAAGTGAAATTAATTCTAATGACCACCATTAGATAAAATGGTAAAAATATAGTCTAATTATACTTTAAAACCACTAAATTTATTAATTTATCACTATAAATTATTTTGATTTAAAAAGTTGTTTTTAATTATTTTTCACTATTCATCAAAATTTGGAAGTTCTCTGAAAAATACCAAAAATTCAACATAGGCTTATTTCAATATTCTGAATCCAAGAATGAAGTCCATTTTGAAATATAAAATTTATATAATTTCAAAAATTGGGTATTACTATACATAACAGTTACTTTTATTGGTCGCGGTGTGTTAGAACTTGAGGTTGCGTACAACACACACTGCTCTATTAATCAAAGAGAAGCGTACCGTGGATGCTTGGGGTGTTACATTCTCCCCTCCTTCAATAAATTTCATCCTCGCAATTTGAAATTGTTCTTCGAAAATAAAAGGTTTGAAAATAGAAAATACCTTTGTGAAAAACCCTCATCAGAAATAAGGTTAATAAAAATATAACTTTAAAAGAAAGAAAGAAAAGTACAAAGGTCACCCGAGATAGCCCATACTAGGATTCAATAAAAATATGGATATGGAAGAAAAACAAAAAATTAAGGTCTGATGGAGAGTTGTAGAAAACAACATTAGGAGAAAGTTAACAACAAGAAAATCACAAACTTGTGATTGGTTAAATGGTCATTGAATCCCCAGTTGGAGAAGTTAACCAGCAACGTTTTTGTTTTAAGTTACCTTTTATAATGTTGAGGAATTTATTTAAGAGATTTACTAAGAACCTAAGGGAATATACATACTTGTCATGTAGACTTTCATTCTTTAATAAATTTTTACCACAAACCCATCTTTCACTCTAAAATGTAATATAACTCAAAAATATTCTATTTATCATAATTGTATAAGGTTCCAAATATTAACACATACCATTTAGATTAGGAAAACTTTTTTGTAATAACCAGGGACTTCTTGTAGGCTAGTGGTAGGTAATAAAGTTCCGTCACACTATGGTTGTGGGTTCAATTCCTGCAGCTTTGTCCGATGCAACGGGTTATCCCCCGACCTTCAGGTTGTCCTTTTCCTAAAAATATAGTATTATAATATTCCAAAAGTAATCTTCAGAAATTTTTTAACCTTAAACAATACAATCCAAAGTTCAACATAATCCATTCCAACATTTATAGCTATCCAAAATACCTCTACCCATACTTTCTCAAAAAGGACTCTAAATTCCAAAATCAATTGTAACATCAGATTCCCCAAACAAAGTAAAGTTTCTCTTATTGTCACATACTAAAAATATGATTACCTTAATCATATTAAAACCTTAATGAAATAAAAAAGTACTGCAGTACAATCCTTATATATATCACATTATTCTTATAACTAGAATATAATCCTTGAGTCCAAAAGCAGCAATACATTAATTATTCAACTTCAACTGTAGTAATAGCATAAGATTTTCCTTGATCCCTTGGCCTTTTGTAAGTTAAGTTTCTCTGATTCTTAGGAAATTAATTTGCATAATGCCCCATTTCCCTACAATTGTAGAATTCAACATTGATAGCCTCTTTCTTTCCCCTACAATCACGCGCCTGGTGACCTTTTTATCCACATTTATAAAAAACACCCATTCCTTTTAGGCAAGTACCAGGGTGATTCTTCCCACAATTATCGCAAAATGGAAAATACTTCTTTCCCATTTTCCCTTTATCTGTCTCTTGTTCCATCATTATCTTCTTCTATTGTTTTACTTTACTGTCATAAGATTTATAGAATTCCTTTTCTGTCTTGATAGCACACGAGACTATATCTTAGTATGTTGAGAAAGATTGTGATTATAATGCTTGACGAAGAAACAGTTTTAACCCATCAAAGAAATGATCGATCTTACTTCTTGGGTTACGTATATAATCTGCAGCATGCCTTGCTAACCTTGTAAAGTTAGCCTCAGGCTTTGTGTCATTCTCATCCTCCTTCTGCCTCAGACTCATAAATTGTCTTTCCATATCTGCTCGATGGTCATGTAGAAAGTCTTTTTCTAAGAAAATTTCCTTAAACTCCCTCCATTCCATACTTGATACTTCTTCATCTTCCTTTGTGTTTTGAATCAGCGACCACCATTGATCGGTATCTCCAGTTAGACGGTAAACTGCCATGACAACCTTCTCTCTTTTTGTAACATCCCAGGTAAATAATGAATAAAGCATTTTCATATTTATTAATATTTATGAATTGAATATTAATTTTACTTTAAAGGGGTTTCTATGTTCGATAGCATACCCGATACACAACAAAGAGTTTCTTTGAAATCTTACGTTGCACACTAGTAATAAAATAATATTATTTTAAATTGTAGTTAACACATAGTCGTTGTATTGGTGGTAATGGATATAAATAACTAAAATATGATTATTTATGTTTTTTAAATGTTTTTACTTTTATCTAATAAAAGATACTGGCTTAAAATACGGAAAGAATTCAATTTTAGGCGTATATGCCCTAGTTTTCACTAAAGGTTCACTTATCGCCTTTTGATGGTGAACCGTCATTAAATATAGTTTTGTTCACTCTTATAAATTCTATTGGACCAAATGAAACTCTTATTTATAATCAGGACATCAAAATTTACTTTGCGTAAATTTTTGGTATTTTTCTGATAAAGTTCATTTTTTTATGAATAGTGTAAAATGTTGTATTTTAATTCAAAACCTCTTTTTAATATAATTTATTTATATGATTATATTATATTTTTAATTGGTTTTAAAGTGAAATTAGAATATTTTTTTACCATTAAATATAATAGTGGCAATTGGAATTAATTTCACTTTGAAATCGGACTTAAACTAGTGTCAATCTTTTGATACTTATTGTTTCATAAAAACACGCAATTTGCTCTGACACCGGGAATTAATTATTAAATTAATTAATGAAACTTATATGTTTTGGATTTTTTAAAATTGACTTCATTTTTGAATTCGGAATATCAAATATATCTTTGGGTGAATTTTTGGTATTTTTCTGAAAAAACATCAATTTTTGATGAGTAGTGAAACCACTAAGTGGTACTTAAAAAACTGATTTTTCGTATAAATGAAATTTTACCACCTCTGTGTTTTTAATTTAAAAAATCCGATATACATGGTTTTCATTAAGAAGTAAAATGTGGTTCAATGGGATTAAAATAGTTTTTTGGTGAATAGTAACTTATTAAGTTTTTAATCACGATTAGAGGTCATTAGTGTAATTTTTGGTAAAAATAATGTTGAAATAATATGAAATGAACTTGAAATATGTCCTAACCTCATTGTATGTGTCATGGCCGACCAAGAAAATCCATGGGTCAACTTGGGGACCCCATGAAGCCTCTTGGGTTGGAAAATGACATTAATAACATTTTATTTAAAGTTAAAATAAAAATGTCACAAACATGAGTTGTTTTACTAAAACAATTTTTACATGGGGTTATACAAATCGGATTTTTGACTATAAATATTCATTCTAAAGGTAAAGAGATTTCATACATCATTTTATTTTTTTATAATTTTTAGACATTAAATAAATTAAATTATATATGACACCGTGATGATGCAGTGATTACCACATTATTTAACGATTTAAATAAAATGGAAAGATAATGTAAAATCTAAGACCTACACATGTCAAAAACCTATTGGATGGGTGGATTTCGAACCCTTATCACCTTATCCTCGAAAAAAATCAATTTGGGACCATTAAAATCCGAAACACATTCTAAAATAAAGTAATATTTCCTTACTTTCCAAGAGTGCCCCCCCCCCCTCTCCTCTTATAAAAGGCCCCCACCTCTACCACCTTACCCACACTTCCAAAGCCTTTGGCTCGGCCAACCACTGCCCATTTTGTCTCTCCAAATCCCTCTATTACTCCATGAAGATTCATGTTGGGCAGAAGTCTTCCCAAGGAATCCTTTGAGCTCAAATCTAAGAGAGACACCTGATTTTAAGGTGATGTCTTCACTTGTGTTCTTTTGTTTTATTTTCCTTCTCCAACCCCCTAAACTCTATTTATTAATTTCTTTTGTAAAAAATCAAGTATATTAAATATACTAGTATGTTGTTATAAGAATATTTCGAGCTACACTTACACACATATACATCTAATGGTTAAAGAACATATTGTTTCTGTGGTTGGAGAATTTCTGCCTCACGAAACGATGATTGTTCAATCTTCTTTAAAACACCTTTAATGGTGGCCATTAAGATGTCACTATATTTATATATGATATATATTATGTTTATGTTTTCCTTATGCTTATTTATTTTTCATTTTTGGTATACCTTTATGGTTTCCATTGTGGGTAAACACGATAATTTCATTTTAGGAAGTGCGGACTACCGCCCCCTCAAAGTGATGTGATTCGTTAATGCCATATGTGGGACGTATAAAGGATGGATTTAAAGTTATTATATATGATGTTATACTAGAATTATAATATCCCTCTATATAATTATTATTTATTTCCATTAATGTATGAGATACAAATGAAAGTAGCATTAATGTGTACGTACGGGTTACTGTCTCCATGAACGGTGCATTTCATTTCTTATCCCCAAATGTAATGTACTATTATAAGTACATATATATAATGGATATATATGATGTATGTTAAATCTAAATTATTAATATAATTTTGGAATTAAAATATACATACCTCTCATTTAGTTTTAATTCCATTAATATGACATAGAAATGAAAGTATCATTCATACGTACGTACGGCTTACCGTCTCCATGAACGGTGCATTTCATTTCTTACCTCTAAATGATTATCTGATATTATAAATACATGTATATGCTAGATATATATGATATATATGATATCCAAATCAGGAATATCATTCTGGATATAAAGAACCTTTGACCACACGAACAACATGTAATTGTAAGAAGTCCACTTTCGACTTAAGAACCAAATATCGACAAAACAAACATTATTAACTTAAATGATTACATAATGTTTATAACAAGGAAATAAGTGATATAAAAGGAATAATTAACTTGAAAAGGTTCTTAATAAAATAGAAATTAACTCATTTTTATTATTCAGGACGTTAAAGAACGATCGAGTCAAGTCAGACCCGTGGTAAGGGACTTCGTCTCAATCTCCTTTCATTGAGGCATATTTCGTTTTATACACAATATTCTTTTATACGGTGTATAAACACCGTTGAATTTTACTTTTATACAAAAGGAATATTTTTCTACAAATCATTTTACAAAATGACAAAAAGGAATGTTTCTTTTAACATACGCGGTGACAACGACCTTTTCCGCCACCGCGAGTATTATTTGGTCTTTGGCTTCCTCAACAAGCCGTAATGTTTTTAAAATGAAATAAATACCATATACTATTTTATGTATTTTGGTTTTGAAAATGGTTTTTATAATGGATTTTTTATATCAATATATTTATGTGATATATTGTGATCAAAGTGTGGAGATGTTTTCTTTCCATTATATTTGTTTTATGTTTTATGATTTTATATTGGTAATTGGACATTTGACTGGTGGTTACGTGATAAACCATATGACGGGTGGTGCCGTGAATACCAGGATGGGAGGTTATGTTATAACCTCCAACGCATTGGGTATGGAAGTCGGTCGTATGGCTATTCCATTAAGTATGTATGGAAGTTGTCCGTATGGCTATTCCATTAAGTGATATGTGTGGAAGTCGACCGTATGGTTATTCCACTTAATTATGTTTATGTCCCCAGTTACCTTTATATGTTATGTGTTCTTTATATGGGTTTTATGTTAATCCTTTGGTTACAAAAGGGTAAGTAGTGTTATATTATTCAGTGAAGAGTTTTTACTAATTCATGAAGGTGAAGGTATTACTTTGATAAATTATACATGGTTTACTTGATGTTTTAAAAACTAAAAGTTTTCATTCTTTTTGTATCCCTTACTGAGCTTTTTATGCTCACCCCAAGTTTTTTTGAAATGTTTTTCGCAGTACTTAATGTGGAATAGGGTTAAGGATGGGATCAAGGGAAAGTCATGCTATATAAAACATGGAACAAGACATGTTTATTTTTAAGAGTTTTTTATTCTATGGAAACATAGTAGAAGTGTCTACTTTATAATCTTTTGAGATTTAACAATTATGTCCTAATTCTCTAAAACTCTAAACTTGAAAAGATTCTCAATGTGAATTATTCATTTAATTCAATATTAAGTAATGTTTAAGGCCGTGGCCTTATAGTTGGTATCAGAGGTCGGTTTAGACAACTTTAGGAGTTAGAAAATTGTTAAATTATAAGTTAATTTATGGTATGACTGAAATGATATAGCATTTAAAGATTACCATGTTGTTTCGCCTAAGATATTTCTGTTTTAAGAATGGTTTTCATAGAGGAAACATAACAGCTTTTCTGGGAAGTCATATAGAAGGAAATAACCTTTCAAATCAGTATCCTGAGATGGTCAGAATCAGAACTAAACAGTTTGTTGCAGTGATGGCTCAGTTGACTCAGGTGAAACATTTTGGTTGTTTTCATTGATGATATTTTGGTGTTTTCTAAAATTAAAGAAGAGCATGAAAGTCATTTAAGGGTTATCTTGCAAACCTTAAATGAAAAGAAACTATATGGAAAATTCAGTAAGTGTAAGTTTTGGTTACAAAACATTTCTTTCCTGGGTCACATTGTTTCAAAATGTGGCATAACTGTTGATCCTGTTAAAACAAAAGTTGTTGAAGAATGGCCAAGACCCACAAATGTAACCGAGATCCGTAGTTTTCTTAGTTTGGAAGGTTACTACCGAAGGTTTGTTGAAAATTTTTCACGGTTATCTAGTCCAATGACTAAGCTAACTCGTAAGGGTGTTAAGTTCATCTGGACAAAAGAATGTGATGAGTGTTTTCAGGAGTTGAAAAAAAGATTGGTGAACGCTCCAATTTTGGCACTTCCTTCCAGGAATGGTGAGTTTGTTATATACAGTGATGCTTCGTTGAAGGGACTTGGCTGTTTCCTTATGCAGAATGATCAGTTAATTGCTTATTCTTCATGTCAGTTGAAAACTCATGAGGTAAATTACCCTATACATGATTTGGAATTAGCTGCTGTTGTTTTTTCTTTAAAAATTCGGAGGCATCATTTGTATGGAGTAAAGTGTGAAATATATACTGATCACAAAAGTTTAAAGTATATATTCACTCAGAAATAATTGAACATGAGACAGAGAAGATGGCTGGAATTAATCAAGGATTATGATTGTACAATTCATTACCATCTGGGAAAAGCAAATAAAGTGGCCGATGCTTTGAGTCGAAAAAGTAATGCTTCATTAACCATGCTATATTTGGAACGAGATCCTTTGGTTTTTGATTTGACGAACATTGGCATAGAATTTGTTGGTGCAGGAAGTTCTTCTATTTTGTTTCAGGTATTAGTGAGATAATCCCTATCAGACAGAATTAAGCAAGCATAGAGGGAAGACAGTGAGTTGCAGAAAAAGGTAGAGCTGGTTCAGAAGGGTAAGTTGTCTGAATTTAACATTGATAATGATTGAGTTTTGAGGTTTGGGAGGATATTATGTGTCCTTGGTGATTCAAAGTTGAAGAATAAGTTGTTATGTGAGGCTAATAGTTCCCCATTTTCAGATCATCCTGACAGTACTAAGATGTACAGGGATCTGCGAGAGTATTACTGGTGGGATGGAATGAAAAGGGATATTACTGATTTTTCTATGAAGTGTTTGACTTGTCAGTAGGTTAAATCAGAGCAGAAGTTACCAAAAGGGATGCTTCATCCTTTACCATGTTCTAGAGTGGAAATGGGAAAATATATCCATGGAAATTGTTGTGGGATTACCGAGGAAATCTCGAGGTAATAATGCAATCTGGGTTATTGTTGATCGATTGACTAAATCTGCTCATTTCCTTGCCATACGAGATAATTTTTTCCCAAGATCAACTTTCCCGTATGTATCTTAAAGAGATAGTCAGGTTACATGGATTTCCTCTCTCCATTGTATCTGAACGTGATCACAGGTTTACTTCTAACTTTTAGAAAGGCCTTCAGAAGTCGTTGGGTACTGAACTAAATTTTAGTACATCTTTTCATCTGCAGTCAGATGGGAAGTCAGAACGAACAATTCAGAACTTGGAGGATAAGCTACGAGCTTGTTAGATGGATTATCAGGGAAGTTGGGACCAACATCTTTCTTTGGTTGAGTTTTCTTATAATAACAGTTTTCATTCCAGTATACAGATGGCACCATTTGAGGCATTATATGGGAAGCGATGTCGAACTCTAGCATTTTGGGATGAAGTGGGTGAAAGGAAGCTGATGGGACCAGAATTGGTAGAAGAGATGGTTGAAAAAGTTTAGTTGATTCAGAAACACATGAGAACAGCTCAGAGCAGGTAGAAGAGTTATGTGGATAACCGGAGGAAGGATCTATCTTTCGAGGTAGGTGATGATGTTTTTCTCGATGTTTCTCCATGGAAAAGTGTGATGATATTTGGTAAGAAAGGAAAGCTGAGTCCAAGGTTCATTGGACCATATGAAATTCCGGAGAAAGTTGGATCAGTTTCTTACCGAGTGGCTTTACCTCCAAGTTTATCTCAGGTACACAATGTTTTTCATGTTTCGATGTTGAGAAGTATATGTCAGATCCATCTCATGTTTTGAGTCCAGAGGTAGTTCAGCTAGAGGAGAACCTATCTTATGAAGAAAAACCAGTCCCGATTATTGACTGAAGACATCAAGTGTGGCGAAATAAGGTAATTCACCAGGTAAAGGTATTGTGGAAAAACCATATTGTTGAAGAGGCAACGTGGGAATCTCAAAATTCTATGAGGGATAAATACCCCCACTTATTTTGATAAGTGAATAAAATTGCGAGGACGCAATTCCCAAAAGGGGGGAAGGATGTAACATCCCAAGTAAATAATGAATAAAACATTTTCATATTTATTAATATTTATGAATTAAATATTAATTTTACTTTAAATGGGTTTCTATTTTCGATAGCGTACCCAATACGCAACAAAGAATTTCTTTGAAATCTTACGTTGCACACTAGTAATAAAATAATATTAATTTAAATGGTAGTTAACACATAGTCATTGTATTGGCGGGAATGGATAGAAATAACTAAAATATTATTATATATGTTTTTTAAATGTTTTTACTTTTATCTAATAAAATATAAAGGCTTAAAATACGGAAAGAATTCAATTTTAGGCGTATATTCCCTAGTTTTCACTAAAGGTTCACTTATCGCCTTTTGATGGCGAACCGTCATTAAATATATTTTTGTTCACTCTTATACATTCTATTGGACCAAATAAAACTCTTTTTTAGAATCGGGACATCAAAATTTACTTTGTGTAAATTTTTGGTATTTTTCCGATAAAGTTAATTTTTTAATGAATAGTGTAAAATGTTGTATTTTAATTGAAAACCTCTTTTTAATCTAATTTATTTATATTATTAGATTATATTTTGAATTTGGTTTAAAGTGAAATTAAAATATATTTTTACCATTAAATCCAATAATGGTCGTTGTAATTAATTTCACTTTGAAATTGGACTTAAACTAGTGTCAATCTTTTGATACTTATTATTTCATAAAAACACGTTATTTGCTCTGACAGTGGAAATTATTTATTAAATTAATTAATGCAACTTATATGTTTTGAATTTTGTAAAATGAACTTCATTTTTGAATTATGAATATCAAATATAGCTTAGGGTTATGTTTTGGAATTTTTTTGAAAAACTTCAATTCTTGATGAATAGTGAAACCAATAAGTGGTACTTTAAAAACTGATTTCTCGTTTAAATGAAATTTTTCCACCTCTATGTTTTTAATTTCAAAAATCTGACATACATGGTTGTCATTAAGAAGTAAATTTTGGTTCAATGGGATTAAAATAGTTTTTTTGGTGAATAGTAACTTATTAAGTTTTTAATCACGATTAGAGGTAATTAGTGTAATTTAAGGTAAAAATAATGTTGTAATAATATGAAATGAACTTGACACATGTCCTAACCTCATTGTATGTGTCATGGCCGACCCAGACAATACATGGGTCAACTTTGGGACCCCATGAAGCCACTTTGGTTGTAAAATGACATTAATAACATTTTATTTAAAGTTAAAATAAAAATGTCACAAACATGAGTTGTTTTACTAAAACAAGTTTTACATGGGGTTATACAAATCTGATTTTTGACTATAAATATTATTTGGAAAGGTAAAGAGATTTAATACATCATAGTATTTTTTTATAATTTTTAGACATTAAATAAATTAAATTATTTATGACACTGTGATGATGCAGCGATTACCTCCTTATTTAACGATTTAAATAAAATGGAAAGATAATGTAAAATCTAAGACCTACACATGTCAAAATCCTATTGGATGGGTGTATTTCGAACCCTTATCACCTTATCCTCGAAAAAATCAATGTGGGTCCATTAAAATCCGAAACGCAATCTAAAATAAAGTAACATTTCCTTACTTTCCAAGAGTGCCCCTCCTCTCCTCTTATAAAAGGCCCCCACCTCTACCACCTTACCCACACTTCCAAAGCCTTTGGCTTGTCCAACCCCTGCCCATTTTGTCTCTCCACATCCCTCTATTACTCCTTGAAGCCTCATGTTGGGCAGAAGTCTTTCCAAGGAATCCTTTGAGCTCAAATCTAAGAGAGTTACACGATTTTAATGTGTTGTCTTCACTTGTGTTCTTTTGTTTTATTTTGATCCTCCAACCCCCTAAACTCTATTTATTAATTTCTTTTGTAACAAATCAAGCATATTAAATATACTAGTATGTTGTTATAAGAATCTTTCGAGATACACTTACACACATCTACATCTAATGTTTAAAGTACATATTGTTTCTGTGGTTGGAGAATTCCTACCTCACGAAACGATGATTAATCAATCTTCTTTTAAACACCTTTAATGGTGGCCATTAAGATGTAACTATATTTATATATGATATATATTATGTTTATGTTTTCCTTATTCTTCTTTATTTTTCATTTGTGGTATACCTTTATGGTTTCCATTGTGGGTAAACACGATAATTTCATTTTAGGAAGTGCGGACTACCGCCCCCTCAAAGTGATGTGATTCGTTAATGCCATATGTGGGACGTATAAAGGATGGATTTAATGTTATTATATATGAGGTTATACTAGAATTATAATATACCTCTATATAATTATTATTTCTTTCCATTAATGTATGAGATAGAAATGAAAGTAGCGTTCATGCGTACGTACGGCTTACCGTCTCCATGAACGGTGCATTTCATTTCTTATCCCCAAATGTAATGTACTATTATAAGTACATATATATAATGGATATATATGATGTATGTTAAATCTAAATGATTAATATAATTCTGGAATTAAAATATACATACCTCTCATATAGTTTAAATTCCATTAATATGACATAGAAATGAAAGTAGCATTCATGCGTACGTACGGCTTACCGTCTTCATGAACGGTGCATTTCATTTATTACCTCTAAATGATTATGTGATATTATAAATACATGTATATGCTAGATATATATGATATATATGATATCAAAATCAGGAATGTCATTCTGGATATAAAGAACCTTTGACCACATGAACAACATGTAATTGTAAGGAGTCCACTTTCGACTTAAGAACCAAATATCGAAAAAACAAACATTATTAACATAAATGATTACATAATGTATATAACATGGAAATAAGTGATATAAAAGGAATAATGAACATGAAAAAGGTTCTTAAGCAAATATAAATTAACTCAAGTTTATTATTCAGGACGTTAAAGAACGATCGAGTCAAGTCGGACCCGAGGTAAGGGACTTCGTCTCAATCTCCTTTCATTGAGGCATATTTCGTTTTATACACAACTTTCTTTTATACGGTGTATAAACCCCTTTTACTTTTACTTTTATACAAGAGGAATCTTTTTCTACGAAGTTTTTTACAAAACAATAAAAAGGAATGTTTCTTTTAACATATGCGGTGACAACGACCTCTTCCACCGCCGTGAGTATTATTTGGTCTTTGGCTTCCTCAACAAGCTGTAATTTTTTTAAAATGAAATAAATACCATATACTATTTTATGTATTTTGGTCTTGAAAATGGTTTTTATAATGGATTTTTTATGTCAATATATTTATGTGATATATTTTGATCAAATTGTGGAGATGTTTTCTTTCCATTATATTTGTTTTTGGTTTTATGTTTTTATATTGGTACTTGGACATTTGACGGGTGGTTACATGATAATCCATATGATGGGTGGTGCCGTGAATACCAGAACGGGTGGTTACGTTATAACCTCCAATGCATTGGGTATGGAAGTCAGTCGTACGGCAATTCCATTATGTATGTATGGAAGTTGGCCGTATGTCTATTAAATTAAGTGATATGTGTGGATGTCGACTGTATGATTATTCCACATAATTATGTTTATGTCCCAAGTTACCTTTATATGTTATGTGTTTTTTATGTGGGTTTTATTGTAATATTTTGGTTACAAAAGGGTAAGTAATGATATTTTATTCAGTGAAGAGTTTTTACTACTTCATGAAGGTGAACGTATTACTTTGATAAATTATACATGGTTTACTTGATGTTTGAAAAACTAACAGTTTTCATTCTTTGTGTATCCCTTACTGAGCTATTTATGCTCAACCCAAGTTTTTTTGAAATTTTTTTCACAGGACTTAATGTGGAATAGGGTAAAGGATGGGGTCAAGGGAAAGTCATGCTATATAAAACATGGAACTAGACATGTTTCTTTTGAAGAGTTTTTTATTCTATTGAAACATAGTAGTAACGCCCCGACCCTAGTTACCCAGAGTCGGTGCATTATTACATAACATTGGCATGATCACAAGAAAGATCAAATCTTGAAAGACCGATTGGTTTAGTAGCCTTGGATACACTAGATATATTCATAAGTTTTACATTACGTCATAAAATGAAAAACTACTACAACAACATATTGTCTCCATAAACCACACTCATATCCCCACATAATATCCATGCAGGCCATTCATAATTTACTTCTTCACTTCCTGGGAAAAATAAAACATAGAAAAGGGGTGATCTCAAATGCCCAGTAAGGATAACAATATACCGGAAACTTTCATAAATAATAATAAACATTTAAGGCTATGTATAACTAAAACAAAAGCCTTTTAAACTTGAAATTCAACATAGTATGGAAAAAGTAAAATGAAATAATGCCATTTACTTGTTCACATTGATATTCTACTAATCAAATAATAACATGCAATATCAATAACCACTTTCATAATGTTGGAATGCATAATGCCAGACTATCCTAACCACATAGCCAAGGCCTCGTGCCAAGACTACAAATAAGATTTTTCCAAGGCCTTGTTCCAAGACACTAGTTTGTCTCATGAGACCTACCGATGAATCGAGGAGCTATAGCGGGCTCCACCCGTCACATATTAAGTCCAATGCATTCCCATATGAAAAGGTTGAAACATAACATAAACATTCGTATTAAATATAGAATACGAAATGTCAATAATTTCACCATAAACTATGAATGGTATAAAAATAGCACATCCACAGTCAATCATATCACAAAACCTTCAATACAATATAGAAGTTTTGTATCATAATAAATCAACTTCAAATAAGCGTAAAATCCATCAAAGGATGTTGACATAGATGAAATCAAAACACTTTTTGGAGAAATATCTTTTTCTATTTTTGAAATAATTTAAGAGCCATATAAAATAAAACATTTTCATGAAAATATTCTTATAAGCTTTTAAGGAAAACTTTGAAGATTTTATAACGGCAGAAAATAACCGCACTCACCGTATAAGTTAAAAAAACATTCTTACCTTAATTCTGTCGAAAAGGTTAAAAGGGACCTTGTTTTGAAAATGATGGAAGGATTCCTCTTATAAAAATTCAAACAAGGGTATAAATTACTTTAACCCATATTCTTGTAAATAATAAAAAAAATTTGAAATAAATTTTGAAGAAACATGGATGTGGATGATAAAGAGATCCCAGTAGATTATTACATATAAACAACCTCGGATAATGAAGAGATTGTGAAATAACCCTTACGTTGTACGTTTCCTTGGTTGGGGTAGGTTAACCTACTGTATAATGGTGAAATAATTGTTATTAAATTATACAAGAATCATATACATTAATATGATATCATATATGATCTTTTAATATTGATTTGATAATAATATCTTAGTATTATCATTGTTTCGGGTGATAACTTACTTGTTTTATTTTATATGTTTTGTTACGTAAGACATGTTTGTAAAGGATAGGTTGTATATTATTCATATCCAGAATGATATCAAGTCCTTAAACATCATTTTTTAAATCATCAAATGATAATTATACTTGAATGGATACGATGGAGAATGAATCTCATCGCGTTCGTGGAGACGGTAGTCCGTACGTACGCACGAGCGACAATATCATTCTTTTGATATTAAAATAATATATAAATGGATGGTATATCATATATACTGAATCAATAACATGTTATATTTATTATTTACATGAGTTACACATCATTATTATACCCATCCAAATAATATTATATTGAATAACAATTACACCACGACGTGGAGACGGTAAGCCGTACGTACGCACGTATGGTGACATGTTATTCAAAGGGTGGATAGAATACTGAATATGGTTGTACCATATTTATAATAACATCACAGTATATATATGATACTGGAGTTATTATTTTATAATGGTAACAACAAAGGAAGAAGAAGTGGAAGAAGTAATGAACTTGGAAAAAGGGTGGTGAAATCATTACCTCTTCTTCGGGTTCTTCCTTTTGATTTGATCAAAAGGGCTGCTTAGGTTGGATTTATGATCAAACTAAGGCCTCTAGTTTGTAGTGAGGGAAGTTGGGAGAGTATTTGGGCAGAGTTTGGCCGAACCAAAAGGCTTTGAAAGTGTGAAGAAATGAGAAGGAGGAGTGCCCTTTTGTAAGAGGGGTGAGGGGACCTTTGGAAATGCTAGAGATATTAGTTTATAATAAATTCATATTCGGTTTCCAATGGCTCCAAAGTTGACAATTCAAAGGTTAAGGTGGTGATGGGTCGAAAACAACTCAACCAATAGAATTTAGACAGGTTTGTGTACTCATATTAACCTTATCTTTAAGTATTAACTCTAAGTTAATTAGTTTCACTTTTACAATGTCTCTTTGTATTTTTATATAATATGGTTAATAAACTTACTATATACATCCAAGCGACCCCCAAGTGGTCCATTAATGATTAAACTATCATTATATAAGTCTCTTTTCCGAACAATAGATTTTTAGGAATTTAATATCAATTAATAATATAATATTTGTTTTAAGAACTCTTTTATGTCAATTTTGACACTATTCAATAGTTGATTTTTTTGAAACTCATAACAGATTGATTACTTCGAAAAAATTAAATTAAATCAATACTAATATATCATATTATCCTAGAAAATTAGTTTAATTAATTAAAAGTTTTATATTATATTTATTTGGTTATTTATAATGTCAATTAATTTAATTTTTCACTATTTTAGTAATTACTGCATCATCATTGTGTCATAAATAAAATAAATTATTTAATGTCTAAAAATTATAAATATAATATAATTATGTAGGAAATCTGTTTATATTTATAATGAATATTTATAATCTAAAATCCAACATATATAACACTATGTAATAATTGTTTTTCTAAAAGATATATGCTTGTGTCATTTTTGTATTCATTTTAACTTAATTAAAATAAAGTGTCCCTATCACCTACAAGTGGCACCATGGGGTACCCAAATCGACCCAAATATGCCTATGGTCTAACATGTATCAACCAATAAGGCTATGATACGTTTTAGGGTAATTTAGTATTATTATAATATTATTTTGTAACCCTTATTTACCAGATTTACCCTTAACCATGGTAAATAAAATATTTACCACAGTAATTATTCAAAATGTCTAAAAATAAAAGTTAACTATTTAAACAATTTGGACATCCTGATTCAAAATATGGAATCCATTTTTCTAAATTCAAAACACAGAAGTGGAAGAAATTAATTTAAAATTAATTCCCGCTGTCAAAACAAAAAGCGTGTTTTTAAGAGATAATAACTATCAAAAGATTGACACTTGTTTATGTTCGGTTTAATTGTAAAATAATGTCCAATGACCAAAATTATATTAAATGGTAAAAATATATTATAAATATACTTTAAAACCACTCAAATTCATAATTTATCACTATTAATTATTTTGATTAAAAAAGTTGTTTTTAATTAAAATTTAGTAATTTTCACTATTCATCAAAATATGAAAGTTATCCGAAAAGTACCAAAATTTCACCTTAGGATAAATTTGATATTACGAATCCAGAAATGAAGTCCATTTTAAAATAAAAAATATATATAATTTCAAAAATTTTGTATTACTATTCATAACGGCTAGTTTGATCGGTTGTGGTGTGTGTTAAAACTCGAAGTTGCGTACGACACACGCTACTGTTTTATTCAAAGGAAAGCGTACCGTGGAAGCTTGGGATGTTTCATTTTAAATTTTTTTGATGTCTCCATTTAGTCAAAAAGTTTAAAATATTGTATTTATAAAGGTTTCACTATTAAAAGTTGATAAAAGTGAAATACTAAAAATGAATCTATTATTGCATTATGACTAAGAAACTCATAATATGGATTCTAAAATTATAAGGATTATATAAAGTTTAAAATTTAGTTAATACTATTCATGACCTCTCTTAATGGCTTTTTTTTAAGTCAAGGTGTGATTGAACTTGGTGTTGCGTGTAGTTCAAGTTATTGAATTATTTTGAAGAAATAACACACTATGAAATCTTGGGGTGTTACATTCTCCCCTCCTTCAATAAATTGCGTCCTCGCAATTTGAAATTGTTCTTCAAAAATAAAATGTTGAAAATAGAAAATATATTTGTGGTAAAACCCACATCAGAAATTGGGTTACTAAAATTTAGTCTTAATATGAGGAAAAGAGAAATGAAAGGGTCACCACCAAATTATGATCTCGATTAGGAGAACATTGGTGGTAATTAGAGACATATAATTGGAGGAAAAACGTAAATATTTATAGGTAGTGATTGAGGTCATAAATCAAAAACAAGTATAAAATTGAGGTCCTTAAACTCATCAATCTATGATTATTTGAAATACCATCGGTTCAACAAAACATAGGGTATTGGGATAACACATTTTTGACGTTTCAAAATATCTTAGTTGAAATCCCACATCGAAAAATGAATTAATGAGGCCTCTATTTAAAATAAAGAGTGGAAAGTATGAAGATTACCGAAAATAACACATACTAGGGTTCCATGTAGGAAAATATGGATATGGAAGAGAAATCTAACCATCAATTATATGATGGAGAGTGGTAGAGAACATTGCTATTAAAAGGCCAACAATCCCAAAGCCATAAATTAGTGATGATTTAAGGTACCATCTAGGACAACATTTTTGTTCTAAGTTCCTTTTCATAATGTTGAGGAATTTATTTATGAGATTGGCTAAGATCATAAGGAGATATACTTACTTTATAATTAGAGTTTTATCAATTAATAATTTTCTACCACAAACTCATCTTTCACTCTAAAAGATAGTAGAAAGTAAAAAATTCTATTTACACTATTCGTATAGGGTTCCAAAATAAACGAATTTATAATTCATCTACAAGAACTTTTAATAAAAACTACATTATTTAATCCAGGACATCTCGTGGGCCAGTGGTAGGTGATACACCCTTGTCGCCCTTCGGTTGCGGGTTCAAGTCTTGCAGCCTTGCCGGACGCGACGGGTTGCCGCCCGACCTCCGGGTTGTCCTTTTATGGAAATCCAAAATAATCCAAACTAGAACTATCCAAAATACATCTGTCCAAACTCACAGTCCATCATTTATAAGGAAGGTAAACATAATGTAGATCCTTTTTACCCCGTAATAGCATATGAATACCTTTATCATGTATTCTTTTAATACACTGAAACATCATGAATTACCATATTCCTTATTGATTACATTCATGCTCCCTTATTCCATATAGAATGCTGGATATACTTCATTAATCCAAAAATGTTTTAAACCCCAACAATGATGGAATATACAAATCATTAATCAGTTCCAAGGTAGTCAAGAATATCCAATATAATTTATCCAAAACAATCATGTATTATTCCAAAATCACTACCTCAGTATCAGAACTATATTATGGTTTATCATTCTCTCAACCATATATTTTCCAAAAATTTATCCTGCTATTGAGTCACTTTTCTTTGTTCCACACAATCCCATGTCCTTAATGAAATAGTACTGCAGTACAATCCTTATATACTCCATAATTATTATAACAAGTACATTGTTGATACAACACTCAATTGACATAATCAACATAAGAACACTAATCATTCCTCTTCATCTGTGGTAGTATCATAACATGATTATTATCCAATAGCATCATTTGCGGCATAGTCTGATGACTGGGACATAGGTTTGCATAGTGTCCAAACTCCTTGCAAATGAATAATTGTACATTTGAAACCATTTTCTTACCCTTGCAGTCACGTACTTTGTGCCCTTTTCTTCCACACATATAACAAACTCCCATTCCTTTCAGGCAAGTTCCAGGGTGTTTCATTCCATAGTTATCCCATATGGGAAAATTCTTCTTTTCCCTCTTCCCTTTATCCATCTTTCTCTCTTCCATCCTTTTCTTCTCTTGCTTCCCTTCAATGCCATAGGACTCAGTAAACTCTTTACTTATCTTATCAACACATGATATTATTTCTTCATATGATTATAATACATGCAATACTATTTCTCTTGTAAATTCTGGCTTAAGACCATAAAATATATGATCCTTCTTTCTCTTTGTATCATGTGCATTGCTAGAGTTCTCATTCCTTCTACTGGGCGCCATTTCTAAACAATGGTATACATTAGATTAGTTTATGAATAACAATACCTAATCCCAAACTTGTAAAACACATAACATAAATTAAATAGTTTATGGATATAATCCATAATCATAAAAATGTTTTCTTTGAGGAAGTATATACTCATAAACCCTTCATAATGATTTGTAAAGAAAATGAGAGTTATCCTAAGCATATCTATCGGGAGTGTCGTAACCAAGATTACAGCAAGGCCTGTTGTCGTGCACCAGTTCCTGTTCGAGTCTAGCTCAAAGCGGTGTTTTCGGGTTTTACCCCTAGGTAAATCTGTGCCAGAGCCGCCTCTACCTGCTCGTATCCAGACAGGGATTTATTGCTTGGAAAACTCACAAAATCTCTACAATACCAAAATTCTAGGAAGTTCTTCTATACTAATCCTCAAAGTTCAACTTAGGTCTACGTCCTCTAATCAGAGTTTATCTAAATCTAGCTTCCAAGGTTTTTACTAAACTTCCTCTGATACCAACAGTAATGCCCCGACCCTAGTTACCCAGAGTCGGTACATTATTACATAACATTGGCATGATCACAAGAAAGATCAAATCTCAAAAGACCGATTGGTTTAGTAGCCTTGGATACACTAGATATATTCATAAGTCTTACATTACATCATAAAATGACAAAATACTACAACAACATATTGTCTCCATAAACCACACTCATATCCCCACATAATATCCCTGCAGGTCATTCATAATTTACTTCTTCACTTCCTGGGAAAAATAAAACATAGAAAAGGGGTGAGGTCAAATGCCCAGTAAGGATAACAATATTCCGAAAACTTTCATAAATAAGAATAAACATTTAAGGCTATGTATAACTAAAACAAAAGCCTTTTAAACTTGAACTTCAACATAGTATAGAAAATGTAAAATGAAATAATGCCATTTACTTGTTCACATGGATATTCTACTAATCGAATATTCACATGCAATATCAATAACCACTTTCATAATGTTGGAATGCATAATGCCAGACTATCATAACCACATAGCCAAGGCCACGTGCCAAGACTACAAATAAGATTTTTCCAAGGCCTTGTGCCAAGACACTAGTTTGTCTCATGAGACCTACCGATGCATCGAGGAGCTATATCGGGCTCCACCCGTCACATATTAAGTCCAATGCATTCCCATAGGAAAAGGTTTAAACATAACATAAACATTCGTATTAAAAATATCAAACGAAATGTCAATAATTTCACCATAAACCATGAATGGTATAAAAATAGCACATCCACAGTCAAACATATCACAAAACCTTCAATACAATATAGAAGTTTTGTATCATAATAAATCAACTTCAAATAAGCATAAAATCCATCAAAGGATGTTGACATAGATGAAATCAAAACACTTTTTGGAGAAATATCTCTTTCTATTTTTGAAATCATTTAAGAGCCATATAAAATAAAACATTTTCTTGAAAATATTCTTATAAGCTTGTAAGGAAAACTTTGAAGATTTTATAACGGCAGAAAATAACCGCACTTGCCGTATAAGGTAAAAAAACATTCTTACCTTAATTCTGTCGAAAAGGTTAAAAGGGACCTTGTTTTGAAAATGACGGAAAGATTCCTCTTATAAAAAGTCAAACAAGGGTATAAATGACTTTAACCCATATTCTTGTAAATAATAAAAATGTTTTGAAATAAATTTTAAAGAAACATGGATGTGGATGATAAAGAGATCCCAGTAGATTATTACATATAACCAACCTCAGATAATGAAGAGATTGTGAAATAACCCTTACCTTGTACTTTTCCTTGGTTGGGGTAGGTTAACCTCCTGTATAATGGTGAAATAATTGTTATTAAATTATAAAAGAATCATATACATTAATATGATATCATATATGATCTTTTAATATTGATTTGATAATAATATCTTAGTATTATCATTGTTTCGGCTGTTAACTTACTTGTTTTCTTTTATATGTTTTGTTATGTAAGACATGTTTGTAAAGGATAGGTTGTATATTATTCATATCCAGAATGATATCAAGTCCTTAAACATAATTTTTTAAATCATCAAATGATAATTATACTTGAATGGATACGATGGAGAATGAATCTCATCGCGTTCGTGGAGACGGTAGTCCGTACGTACGCACGAGCAACAATATCATTCTTTTGATATTAAAATAATATATAAATGGATGGTATATCATATATACTGAATCATTAACATGTTATATTTATTATTTACATGAGTTACACATCATTATTATACCCATCCAAATAATATTATATTGAATAACAATTACACCACGACGTGGAGACGGCAAGCCGTACGTACGCACGTATGGTGACATGTTATTCAAAGGGTGGATAGAATAATGAATATGGTTGTACCATATTTATAATAACATCACAGTATATATATGATACTGGAGTTATTATTTTAGAATGGTAACAACAAAGGAAGAAGAAGTGGAAGAAGTAATGAACTTGGAAAAAGGGTGGTGAAATCATTACCTCTTCTTCGGGTTCTTCCTTTTGATTTGATCAAAAGGGCTGCTTAGGTTGGCTTTCTGATCAAACAAAGGCCTATAGGTTGTAGTGAGGAATGTTTGGAGAGTATTTGGGCAGAGTTTTTCCAAAACAAAAGGCTTTGAAGGTGTGAAGAAATGAGAAGGAGGAGTACCCTTTTATAAGAGGGGTGAGGGGCACCTTTGGAAGAGCTAGAGATATTAGTTTATAATAAATTCATATTCGGTTTCCAATGGCTCCAAAGTTGACTATTCAAAGGTTAAGGTGGGGATGAGTCGAAAACAACTCAACCAATAGAATTTAGACAGGTTTGGGTACTCATATTAACCTTATCATTAAGTATTAACTCTAAGTTAATTAGTTTCACTTTTACAATGTCTCTTTGTATTTTTATATAATATGGTTAATAAACTTACTATATACATCCAAGCGACCCCCAAGTGGTCCATTAATGATGAAACTATCATGATATAAGTCTCTTGGCCGAACATTAGATTTTTAGGAATTTAATATCAATTAATAATAAAATATTTGATTTAAGAAATCTTTTATGTCAATTTTAACACTATTCAATAGTTGATTTTTTTGAAACTCATAACAGATTGATTACTACATCCTTTATACATCCCACATATGGAATTAACGATTCAAATCGTTTTGAGGGGGCGGTAGTCCGCACTTCCTAAAATGAAGATATTGCGTTTACCCATAATGGAAACCATAAAGATATGCCATAAATGAAAAATACAGAATCTTAAGTAAAACATAAACATATTATATATCATATATAAATATAGTGACATCTTAATGGCCACCTTTGAAGGTGTTATATGAGTGTTGAACAATCATCGTTTCGTGAGGCAGAAATTCGTCATCCTCAGAAACAGTATGTTCTTTAACCATTAGTTATAGGTGTGTGTAAGTGTAGCTAGAATACTTCTTATAACAACATCCTAGTATATTGAGGATACTGTTGTTGATACAAAATAAATGAATAAAATGAGTTTAGGGGGTTGGAGAAGCAAAATAAAACATAAGAACACAAGAGAAAACACTACCTTTAAAACGGGTAACACTTTTTTATTTGAGCTCAAAGGCTTCCTTGGGAAGACTTCTGGCCAAAGTGAGGCTTATAGGAGTAAGAGTGGGATTTTTAGAGACAAAATGGGTAGGGGTTGTCTGAGCCAAAGGCTTTTGAGGGGTGAGTAAGGTGGTAGAGGTGGGGTCCTTTTATAAGAGGAGAGGAGGGGAACTCTTGGAATGATTGAAATGTTACATTATTATGAAATGCTTTTCGTATTATAAAGGTCCCACAATGATATATTTCGAGGATAAGGTGATAAGTGTTCGAAATATGCCAATACAATTGGTTTTTGACAAGTGTAAGTCTTATATTTTACATTATCTTTTCATTTTATTTAAATCTTTAATTAATGAGGTAATCGCTGCACCATCATGATGTCATACAGAATTTAGTTTATATAATGTCTAAAAATTATAAAAAAAATATCATGATGTAGGAAATATTTTTATCATTCTTATTAATATTTATAGTCAAAAAGTTTACTTAAATGACCCCATTTAATAATTGTTTTAGTAAAACAACACATGTTTGTGACAATTTTATTTTTACATTAAATAAAAAGTTCCTAATGTCATTTTCTTACCCAAGTGGCTCCATGGGGTCCCCAAGTTGACCCATGGATTTTCTTGGTTGGCCATGACTCATCCAATAAGTGTAGGACAAGTGTAAGGGTATTTTCATATTTTTATAATATCATTTTTACCTTAAATTTCACTAATTACCTTTAATCGCGATTAATTAAACTTAAAAGTTACTATTCACCAAAAAATTATTTTAATCCCATTGAAACACATTTTACTTCCTAATGACAACCATGTATGTCGGATTTTTGAAAATAAAATCATAGAAGTGGTAATTTTTCATTTAAACGAAAAATCAGTTTTTTAACTACCACTTAGTGGTTTCACTATTCAGCAAAAATTGAAGTTTTTTAGAACAATGCCAAAATTTCACCCTAAGGTATAATTAATATTCCGAATTAAAAAACTATGTCTATTTTGCAAAATTCCAAACATATATGTTGAATTAATTAATTTTATAATTAATTCCCATTGTCACAACAAATAGCATGTTTTTAATAAACAATATATATCAAAAGATTGACAATTGTTTATATCCAATTTCAAAGTGAAATTAATTCTAATGACCACCATTAGATCAAATCGTAAAAATATATTCTAATTGTACTTTAAAACCACTCAATTTTATAATTTATCACTATAAATTATTTTGATTAAAAAAGTTGTTTTTAAGTATTTTTCACTATTCATCAAAAATTGGAAGTTCACTGAAAAATACCTAAAATTCAACATAGGCTAATTTCGATATTCCGAATCCAAGAATTAAGTCCATTTTAAAATATAAGATTTATATAATTTAAAAAAGTGGGTATTACTATACATAACAGTTATTTTTATTGGTTGCGGTGTGTTAGAACTCGAGGTTGCGTACAACACACGTTGCTCTTTTATTCAAAGAGAAGCATACCGTGGAAGCTTGTGGTGTTACATGATCTCTTTTTTAACCAATGGCCATGATACAAATTTCATGGGACATAATTATGTGTGTGTCCCTATGAAAAATCCATAATTGATTATTATGCACTTCTATCCAACTATGTTTTTGAATTTAAATACTTCCTTCAGGTTATAATATTATAAATAAAAAATAAAAAGGGAAATTGATGATTTCTGAAGAAAGAGGAATTAATATAAATAATTAAATATTATGCATAATGTTAGAGAAAAATATTAAAATAATGGTTCCAAAAAAATAGTAATAATGATTTAGCTCAAAAAGGCGAATAAAAATATTTAAAAATCAGAACTAGATTTAACATGGTTTAATTCATTTGGGTCCTACAAGGATTTCAAGGACACCAACCTCCCAAATTCTAATTTTATTATGCTCAATAAAAGATACATGAATATTTTAGAGACCTGTGAGTTGAGAGCCAGAAAATTACTTTGAAAAAAATAGATTAAAATAAAATAATGTAAAATAACATACAATCTAGGTCAAATTTAATTTTATCCAGGGGTCTAGATCTATTTGTATCCCCTGAATGCGTAGGTTTTAGCTCAGGGGTGTGTGCCTAGTTCTATTATTCATTATGCATAAAGAGATTGTGACTAGTTATCTTAGGTACGTTGAAGACACACATTTCTCCATAAGGAAGGATCATTGTCAAAAACACCTCTTGGAATGGTTCACCAATAGAATTATTAGGGAGGAAACAGTCTCCAAAAAATTATATTTATAACTTATAATTGACTCCACTATTAAGGGTTTTTAGAGGAGAACATGGGAATAACTAGGAGGAAAAATCGGTTGAATGTCGAAGGACATGGGTGTACGGTTCATCAAATCCCTTGAAAACCACGTATGCTAGTACAACAATCTATAAAATCAAAGCATGCCACAAATCCTAATTAAATAAGTAGAAAAATAAAATAGCATAATAATATTAAAAATTGGGTTGTGCTACACAATGGTATGTAAACCCACTACATAAAATGTCCACCCCGATGCATAAGAGTGCCATGCTTGAACCCCCAACACATAATGGTAAACACATAATAGTTAAACCCATGTAAAACTAAACATGTATGGGTAATACAACACATTATGTAAAGGTAAACACATATGGGTACTTCACCTATAAAAGAATCATATAATTCTAATGTATAAGAATTATAAATGTCTTATAGTACTAATGTAAAGGTTCCATATCTCTATAAGGGTAACCACATAATGGTGAACCCAATGTAAGTGTACATATGTAAAGGAAACAACCTATAATAAAAGTGATTTTGTATGGTTATCTGTAAACCATGTAATGGTATGTGACCCAAACAAAAGGGTACCCAACTCAATGTAAACGATTTGGAAAACCATACGTAAAATATAAATAATAAGATCCAAAAAACAAATATTAAGTATAAAATAAAAAGAAAATTAAAATTTAAAATTGCATCAATATAGAAACATAATGTAAATAGATTGAACAATCAAAAATGAAAAAAAACTTTGAAAAATCATTAAATTTACAATTACTTCATTAGTGTTATGAGTAAATGATTTATAATTAAATGATTAATTTTAGTTTTTCATTAATTATTCTGTATCAAAATTGTGTGAGTTATAGATTAATGAGTTTTTGTATAGTTATTTATATGTAATCATATATATATTATTTAATTTTTCTTTATTGTAGAATGAAAATTTAATTTTTAGTTTACAAAGAACTTTATAATTTTTATGAGTTAATTATTTTGTTATTGAATGATTTTGAGTTTAATATTTTTTTGTAAATTTATTTGATTAAATAGATCTTATAAAAACATTATAATTTTTTATTTAATTTTATATACATGATGAACTATTTATATTTATGTATTTTTCAATTACTCAATCTAGAAAAATGACACCTGCGATAGAAACGGGATGACTTTACCACCTAAAAACCACATGCAAAAGGCTAGAGGATGGTTCCTAGCTCCAAGAATACATATACTTACATGAGAGATATTAGCTTATATCAACCTAAAATACATATTTAACACAAGTATGCATGATATGTCCAACAACAACCAGAAATAAACATTAGAAAATGAGCGATATGAAAATGAAGAAATGTGATAATAGTTATATAATACAACACAATATTTAATAATATGAATCTCAAATATAATATAGAAAACAGCACCATGAAAAACCATAATATATCAGGGGAAGTCACCCCCATATATCCAAAATTGTTGGGTTTTGATAGATCATTATATAAACCATAACATAGAAGAAAAAGTTAAGTAGTCTACTAATAATTCCATTGTTTCATCCTTCATCATATTCCTAGAAGGATGAATTTTTACTATGATCACTATAGGAATAAATAAATGTTTCCTTCCATCGAAGGGTTTACACTGGGCTTGAAATCCTAGAATGTTTCTAGAGGATCCCAACATGAATAAGGGGTGTCGGCGCCATCACGGTGAGTTATAAACTATTTTTAAGGGAGATGAGATATATATCAACCCTGTATGTAATCAGAATTACCCAATAAGAGGGAATATATCTTTTAAATTCCCCATACCCTACAATCCATATTAAATGGATAACGTGTCGGTCATCCATAGCATATCGCATGCTTTACTCCTTGCATTGTAAAATTCATTTCACACATTCATCTTACTTAAATATAAATTCATAATGCGTTGTAACTAATGATTCTCAAGTGGGAAGGATGTGGTAGGTGCCACTACAAAATATTAATATTTATTAAGAACTAAATTTTATCATTCTAAAATAAAAAGGGAAAATAAAGGGGGAATTATATTAAGGAAATCTAAAAGTTATAACAAAAGTGACATTTATCAAAACTATAAAAGTGATTATAAAATGGTACCTTTTATCAATGCATTTTTAGCCCTGATTAAGACACCCCATTGTGTTTTTCATGGCACTGATAAAATCTCCCCACATTAACAGTCATAAAAAGACACTGATAAAAGGAACTATGAATAATTTCATTTATATATACATATTTATTTTTTCTGGAGTCAATATCGGCCACTTTTTTAGGTAACTTTGATTTTTTTAGGTACCTCTATTTTGAAGTAGTGACTTGGGATTCGTTTGGGTGTTCTTTTAAGTAAAAAAAGTGAAGTTAGTTGTGCATAGTTTTCTCATGGTTTAACAAACCAAGTGACCAAACCGTGCGAACAAACAAGAACTGGACAGAGTGGTATGCATGTTTTACACACGGTTTGAAAAACCATGTGACCAAACCATGTAGACCGTGCAACTCTAGACAGTGAGTTCTGCACGATTTGTGCATGGTTTGAAAAATTGTCTGCTACTGTCAATGAAACTGTGCACACGGTTTTTGATTCTGAAAATCTCTTTTAAACCCACCCAAAATACGAGATTCCTTATTTTCCATCCTCGGCTCGGGCTTGGAAATTTCTAGGTGTTTTCAAAGCCTCTTGGAGAGATTCCAAGGCGATCCAAACACCTTTTCTCCAAATTGAAGGCTCGTATTAAAGATGTGCTCTCCTTTCGGTAAGTATATTTCATCATGTTGTTTCTTCTGTTCATTCCTATATCATTCATTGATGTTTTCATGGGGTCTTTCCATTGTCTCCAGGGATCTAAACCTATGAGTGAAGGTATATATCTAGAATGGGGGATCTGGATATAGTTTTTCCATATCATAATGCCTTTGATCTTATTTTTTGTTTTAAGGATTTTGTTCCAGAACATGATCGATGATGTTGTGCCGCATGGATTTTGGGGATTTTTTTTGGGTTAAAATCCATCAATAAATCGAGGTATGATGTCTAAATACAATCCCACAGTCTCATCTTCTTAGGCATATGCAGTTGAATAAATGTCATGGCATAAATTATTAATTGGTGGTTTGGTTATGCGGTTCTTTGTGAATTTTGGATCTAGTTGAATATGGGTGAGATTTATGATGGAAGGATAAAGATGAATAAAAATTTGAATATGGTTCTATATGTGAATTGGTTATCTATTTTGAAAAAGGGTTGTGGGACACGGACTGACTCTCCTAATACCCACATAGGTTCTAGAAATGGCATTCTAGAACCAATGACATGCTTGAATTTTACATTTTATGGGGCAAGGACTGATTCTCTAAATACCCATGGGGTTGTCAGATAGGATCTAATGCTCTAAATACTCACATGTGTGGTAGACATGACATTATGCACTATTTCATTTTTTTTACTATGGGTTCATTTGTCTATTCATTACCTTAGTATTGTGACATAGTATTTATGAATTGAACATGGGGAATGGTTTTGGCTCCAACACGAGCCGAAGCAGGCATTGTGTTTTGGGTGTTCTTGGGAACCTGAATGTTTAACTGATTAAACAAAGGTTAATTGGATAAATATAATTGTTTTCCTTATTGCCTTACATTATTATTAATGAAACTGCATACACTACCTTTTGACAGGATTTTTTTGACACTGTTGGCGGTGACCTATTGAGTCATACTCACACCCTACTCGGGCTGCCAGATCGGTACCTGAATAGACATTGTTATTGCAGGACAGGGAAAGGGCTAGAGCCCTAGTAAGATTGCTGAGTTTGGGATGGAGCATGGATGAGGGAGCCGGACATGGTTCGTGACCCACTCTGATTAATTGTGTCTTTACTTCAGTTTCATTATAGACACATGGCACTTGCATTGTCATATCAAGTTTTACCTTTCAGTTGAGTATTGTATTTTCGTTTTCTTTTATTATGCTAGTGACATTGTACTATTTTATTTACATGTGTTTCTTCTATTGATTTGTTGCTTCCTCTTGTATTTTATTCTATTAATAGAGGGTATAGTATCCTCAAGACTGACATACTAGACTGTTGCTGCTAGTCGGCACCCACTGGCATAAGGGGAGGCGTGTTTAATGGCTTGTAACTAAGAGGCTCGGAGCACCGTTCAGTGGCTCCCAGGCCGAGACGTTAAAAAGTGTTATCAAAGGAGGTTTACCTTTATTATTCTTTTGACTTGCAATTTGGGGATGGTAGACATGGAATTAGGGAATGTTGGGGCTTTATAATGAGCATGTGCTTGGTAGATTCACACCCATGTATGGGGGAAAACTAAATTACTCTAGGTGGGATTGATGTTATTGTTGTTTGTTATTACAGTTGAATATTATTTCACCTTGGGTGATGCACATGTTGTGTGACGTGATTATTATTTATGAAATTTTTAGTGTATTGATTCATGGCCCAGAATGGAATGAATGTTTGGTCTACATGCATCATTGTAGGCACTCAGGATTATTGTGACATGCATCATGTTAGGCATGCACAGGAAAACAGATTATGGGTATATTATTGAACTGAAACTATTTATTTTCATTTACTGTGAAATTTAAATGAAAATGGAGTCTAATTTTGATATTGAAAGAAATAATTGTGAATTTATATGAATAATTTGGTTGTGTCTAATTGTGGTAACATTGTAATCTTTTTTCTAAACTTCAGGTTTGGCATGTAGAATTATGCCTCCATGACTCTTGTTGAGAGGATGACCAGGGGGTATAGTTAGAAATGGTCCTCCAGTGGGTGAACCTGAGGCACCAATAGTACCAACTGATGAAACGGGGGGAAATTTTCGAGAGAACTTTACATGTTTCGTGAAAATTATGGAAAGAGACCCAGGGCGGGTTGTGAAAAGAATGTCTAATCTGACGAGGGAGTTTTAGTTGCAGCACCCGCCGACATTTACTGGAGAGGGTTTTCCAGAGAAAACTGAGTTCTAGATTGAATATACCCAGAATATACTTGACCACCTGAATTCAATTGTTGAGAAGTGAGTCAAGTTGGGATCTTACATGTTGCACGGTCAAGAGAAACGTTGGTGGGACATCCATACTTTGAATGGGCAGCTGGAATCTGTGGAGTGGGAGGTATTTCAGGATATTTTCATTGAGCACTTCTATCCAGAGAAGCTCATACAACAGAAAGGGGATGAGTTCATGAGGCTAAGTCAGGTAATATGTCTGTAATTGACTATGCTGGATGCTTTAAAAACATAGATCCTTTTTCTATAGCATTGGCAGCAGATGAGGCCACTTTAGCAAGACGATTTCTAGATGGACATAAATGTGAAATTAAGTCTCAAGTGAATATTTTCAGGATGAAGAAGTTTCCGGAAGTGGTAAATCAGTATCTCATCTTTGAGGGGAACCTGAAAAAGGATTCTAATTGTGGAAATGTTTTTTTATAGAGGGTTAGGTGGTTCGATTTTTGAGATCAAGAAGCGATGATATGAGAATGTCAGCCAGGGAGGCGGGGGACAAGGTAACCGGACAGAGGGTTCGGTTACACAGGACCTTACCATAGTGTTATGCCACAAGTGTGGAAGGCCGGGAAATTATCGTAATTCATTTCCCCGACCTCGTATTGAATTAATATCCTATGTTAGGATGGGACATCTCCAGAAGCTCTACAAGAACCCAAAGGAGTCACGTGGGGTTAAATTAGCTAAACAGAGTCAGATTGTTTGAAGGGGATTCTCTGCACCCTTTCAGACCCAAAGTTGGAGTTCTAAAGGCCGAGGTGGTAATGGTGATGGACGTGGTGCTCTTGGGCAGCAATGCCCATATCACCAGAGTGGTACAGGTTAGGGGATTTAGGTGGCATCATAGGTAAGAGGAGAAGAACAGATGCATGCAGTACAACCTACAGTTGTGGATAGCGAGGCTAGACCCTCGACAGTGAGAGATAATATTCTTGTGGCTTCTAATTTAGCTAATGCATTATTTGATACTGGTGCCTCTCATTCTATTATTTATACAAATCTTGTTAATGGTTTGAGTTTGGAGGTGGAGTTTGTGAGTGGGGATATGATGATAGTCACACATTTGGTGGTACAGTCTAGAGACATCTGTATGTGAATGGGATGTTCTCTTGAGATCGGGGAGTACCGTTTCCTATTGGATCTCTATATCCTTGATATGATAGGCTTTGATCTAATCATGGGTATGGACTGGTTAGTCACATACTGATCCCACATTGACTGTTATCATCAGAGGGTGAAATTTAGGTCGCCTGTGGGTGACCAATACATTCACCATGGGGAGTGGGATATCCAGGAAGGCCGAGTAGGGCCAATTACTCTACAACTGGGAGAGCTCATAGCCCAAGTTGTAGGTATTTTATTGGATGAATAAGGTATTGGGTATGATTTCCTTCCACCAGTTATTGATTGGTTTCAGGATGTATTCCAGGGAAACTTCTCAGGTCTACCAGCAAAGAGAGACATTGAATTTTCTGTTGAGCTCATGCCAGGAGCTGATCCAGTATCTATTCCTCCATATAAAATGGCACCAATAGATCTTCATGAACTCAATGCTCAGTTGGAATACATAAAGGATAAAGGATTTATCAGTCCAAGTACATCGCCATGGGGATCATCTGTACTGTTTGCAAAGAAGGCTGATGGGAGTTTACATTTGTGTGTTGATTATTGGAAGTTGAACAAGATGATTGTGAAAAACCAATATCCTCGACCACGTACTGATGATCTATTTGACCTGTTGAAGGGAGCCTGTGTCTTCTCAAAGATCGACTTATGATTGAGGTATCACAGTTTAGATTTTGGACTTCTGATATACCGAGGACTGCATTCAGGAGTAGGTATGGGATTTATGAGTTTGTTATAATCCCATTTGGTTTAACAAACACACCATCCTTTTTTATGGCAATGATGAATGGGATCTTCCATCCGTACCTAGATCAGTTTGTGGTGGAATTTGTGGACGACATCTTGGTGTACTCCAAGACTCATGACGATCATACCCAACATCTTGACATCATACTGAGTACACTGAGAGAGCATCGGCTATACGCCAAGCTATCTATGTCTCAATTTTGGATTGATCAGGAACACTTCTTGGGACACATTATCTCCAAGAATTGTGTTTTAGTGGATCTAGATAAGGTCCATGTAGTGGTTTCTTCAGAGCATCCCAAGGATATTTTCAATATCCGAAGCTTTATGGGGTTATCTGGATATGAAAATAGATTTATCCATGAATTTTCCTGTTTGGAAACACAAATTTTGGGCTTGACCAAAAAGATAGTAATGTTTGAATGGTCAGAGGCTTGTGAGACATCTTTTTAGTGGTAAAGAAGTGTTTGACATCCTCACCAATTTTGGCACAACCTGAGTCATGTGAATAGTACTTGTTGTATTGTGACTCTTCTAGGATCTGACTCGGAGCTGTGTTGATGCCAAGAGATAAATTTGTGTCATACAGGTCTCGACAACTGAAGCGCATGAAAGGAATTATCCCATGCACGACCTTGAGTTGTCAGCGGTGGTTTATTCTTTGAAGTGTTGGTGACACTACCTCCTAGGTGAATGTTTTCAAGTTTTACTAATCAGAAGATCTTGAAGAACGTATTTTCTCAGCATGATTTGAATCTTCGATAGCGGAGATGGGTTGAGTATATGTAGTCTTTTGGTTTTGAATAGGCATATACACCTAAGAAAGGAAATGATGTGGCTGATGCTTTGAGTAGGAAGACTCAAACTCAGATTGTTTAGGATGGTAGTGCCAAGTGAAGGATGATGTCATTACTAGTTGAAATGCATGTTGGGGTTCATGAGAGATAGGAGGAAAGGAAACTCGTGTTGGTTGCAGTGGAGTCTACACTTTTGAGACAGACTAGGGACATGTAATAAGAGAACATAGAATTCTTCTCCTTGAGAGAAAACATTGAGGGTGGGGAGACACCTTCGTACTAGAAGATAGATTATAATGATATCATTTATGTGAAGAATCGGGTTATTGTCCCTAAAATCATGAGAGAGGAGATCATGTAGATATTTAATGCCTCAAGATGGGCAGTGAACCCTAGTGTGACCAATATTTATCATGATCTTTGATGATAGTTTTGGTGGTTAGGCATGAAGAAGGAGATTGCAGGTTTTGTGACACGATGCTTTACCTGTCAGCAGGTGAAGGCGGAGCATCAACTACCTTGAGGTTTACTATGACCATTTTCCATTCCATAATGGAAGTGGGATGACGTGACCATGGACTTCATGATAGGTCTTCCAAAAAAAACTTAGGAAGAATGATGCTATTTGGGTCATTGTGGATCAACTGACAATGGTGGCACATTAATTTCCTATAAGGGAAACATTTACAGTTGAGTAATTGGGAGCGCTATATTTACAGCAGATATTTCGATTTCACGAGGTTCCACAAACTCTAGATTCAGATCGTGATTCATGGTTTACATCGTTTTTCTGGAAGGGCTTGCAGAAGGCACTTGGTACGCAGATTGTATTGAGTAAGACATTCTATCCTCAAACTGATGGACTGTCAGAGCGTACTATACAAGTTCTTGAGGATATGTTGAGGGAGTGTGTACACGACTTTGGTGGTACAACGGAGAGGCACCTAGATTTAGTGGAATTTCCCTATAACAACAGTTATCAGGAAACTATATAGATGGCACCATACAAGGCTCTTTATGGTAGGCCCTGCAGATCACTGTTATGCTGGATAGAAGCAGGTGAGTCAGAGTTGTTGGGATAGAGTCTCATCAAGGAGACAACATAGAAGATTCATCTGATTCAGAACATATGGCTACTGCTCAGAGTAGGCAGGATTCATACGCTGCTAGACAGAGATGCCCCTTAGACTTTATAGAGGGTGATCTTGTTTTCCTTCGGGGGTCACCAAGTTTGGGTCACCGCAGGATTCAGAGGCAGGGAATGTTGGCACCTAGGTTTCTTGGACCTTTTTTGATCGTGAAGAGAGTCAGGCTGGTAGAGTACCAATTGGATATTCCCCAAAAATACAGTTCTATTCATGATGATTTCCATGTATCACAACTACGACAGTACCTCCCCGAAAATTCTCATGTTCTCTATGTGGATGATGTTAAGATAGAGATAGATGCGTCCATTGGGGAGCATCTGAAATGTGTGTTTGATCGTAGTGAGAAGGTGTTGAGGGGAAATACCGTACCGATAGTTCATTTTTTTTATGGAAGCATTGATGTGTGCAGGAAGAGACATGGGAAAGGGAGGCAGATATATGGACTCAGTAGCCTGCTCTTTTTAGCTCGGAATCTCAGAGATTTTTGGGAGTATAGCTCGGGGATGAAATGTTATAAGGTGGGGATAATGTAAAATCTCGGATTTTTTTGAAGTCAATATCGGTCACGTTTTCAGATACAGTTTATGTTTTTTGGTAGCTCTATTTTGGAGTAGTGACTTGGGGTGCATTTGGGTGAGCTTTAAAGTAAAAAAAAAGGGCAGTGGGTTGTGCACAGTTTGTGAACGGTTTGACAAACCGTGCAACCAAACCGTGCCAACAAAGAAGAACTGGACAGAGAGGTACGCACGGTTTCTGCACGGTTCGACAAACCATGAGACCAAACCGTGCAGACCGTGAAAATTTGGACAGTGAGGTCCGCACGGTTTGCGCACGGTTTGAAAAACTGTGCTCCACTGTACAGGAAACCATGCGTGCGGTATTTAATTCTGAAAATCCCTTTTCAAACCAACCAAACTCTAAGAATTCCTTATTTTTTGACCTCAGCTCGGGATTGGAAATTTATAGGTGTTTATAAAGCCTCTTGGAGAGATTCCAAGGCGATCCAAACACTTTTTGCCTAGATTTAAGTCTCAGATTGAAGATCCACTCTCCTTTCGGTATATAGATTTCATCCTATTGTTTCTTCCATTCATTCCTATATCTTTCCTTGATCTTTTCATAGTAGATTTCCACCATTTCCATGGATCTAAACCTATGAGTTAAGGTATAGATTTAAGATGGTGGATCTAGGTCTAGTTTTCCAACATCTTAATTCCATTGATCTTATTTTGGGTTTTAAGGATTTAGATCCAGAACATGATTGGCGACATTGTGTCGCTCGGATTTTGGGGATTTTCATGGGTCTATCTTCCCAGAATAAATCGAGGTAGGTGGTCTAAATCCAATCCCACAGTCTCATACTGTAAGGCGTATGTAGTTGTAAAAATGTTGTGGAATAAATAATTAATTGGTGGTCTGGTTATTTAGTTCTTTGTGAATTGTGGACATAGTTAAATATGGGTGAGAGTTATGATATAAGGATAAAGATGATTAAACATTTGAATATAGTGGTATATGTGAATTGGTTTTCTATTTTGAAAAAGGGTTGTGGGACATGGACTGACTCTCCTAATACCCACAGAGGTTCTAGACATGGCGTTCTAGAAACAATGATATGCATGAATATGATATTTTATTAGACAAGAACTGATGCTCCAAATAGCCATGGGGTTGTGAGATAGGAAATGATTCTCCAAATACTCACATGTGTTCTAAACATGACATTTTGCACTCTTTCATTTATTTTGTACAATGGTTTCATTTGGCTATTCACAAACATAATATTGTGACATAGTAATTTTGAATTGAACATGGGTAATCGTTTTGGCCCCTACACTGGCCGAAGCAAGCATTGTGTTTTGAGTGTTCACAGGAACCTGGATATTTAACCTATTAAAGAAAGGTTAATTGGAAAAATATAATTGTTTTCACTATTTCCATACATTATTATTAATGAAACTACATACATTTTTTTGACTGGATTGTTTTTTTTGACATTATTGGTGGTGATCTTCTGAGTCGTACTCACACCCTACTCGGGCTGCCTAATCGGTACCCTAATAGACTTTGTTGTTGTTGGACAAGGCATGGGAAAGAGCCCTAGTTAGATTGCTGAGTTGGGGATGGAGCTTGGTCGAGGGATACAGACATGGTTCGGGACCCACTGGGAGTTGTTATGTCTTTACATCAGTTTCATTGTAGACACATGGCACTTGTACAGTCATACCATGTTTTACATTTTAGTTGAGTATAGTATTTCGGTTTTCTTTTTTTATGCTAGTGACACTGTACTATTTTATTTATATGTGTTTCTGCTATTGCTTTGTTGCTTCTGCTAGTATTTTATTCCATTAATAGAGGGAATAGTATCCCCAATACTGACTTACTTGACCCTCGCTGCAAGTCAGCACCCTCTGGCATATGGGGAGGCACACTTGAGGCCTTGTGACCAACCAGCTCGGAGCACCGTTCAGTGGCTCCTGGGTCCGGACGTTACAGATAAAAAGACACCGATAAAAGGAACTGTGAATAATTTCATTTATATATACATATTTTTCTTTTTAAAATATGATTTGTATAAAAAGTATGTATATATAACTAAGTATAATTAATAAATATGATTTTCATAATAATATTATAATAAAAAAATTATTATCAATATTACTTAAATAATTATATAAATATATAAATTAAAAAAAATATTAATAAAAAAACTGTTTAATAAAATTTTTATGTACAATAATTAAAATATATATATAAATTAAATATTAATATTTTATTTAAAAATTATATGTATATATATATATGTATACATATATAAATTAATATATATTTATATTATTACAGTTCAAATTTGAATTTATTTATTTATATCCATTTTAAATAATTGGAAATATAAACATATATTTGAATTCACGTACATGTATGTGGTTGTATCTATACATTTTTATATTCATTTAGGTTTATGTATGTGTGTGTATGTCTGTTAGTATGTGTTATCTGTGAATACATTGTTTGGTATATGTTGATCCAACAATTTCATTAATATTTCATTGATTTTTGTGATCATAAACTCCCATATATGAGTTATTAATAATGTTTAGGTGTGTAGATTTAATAATAATGATTATATGAGTAATTGTTATTTTGAGATGAATTTTAGTTTAAAAAAATAGATGTTTGATTTTAATGTATTATAGATGTTTCAAAATTATCTTGAATTATTGTTTAGAAACATATGATTGACGTAAACATTTGGACCTCGAACTGTATGTTTCAAGTAAATGTTATGTTTAAGAACCATGATATTATCTATTACCTTATGTTTGTGTAATTAATGAATAGTTTTTCAAACTTTCACTTCAAAAACAACCATACATATTCAACCATATTTTTGAATATAGTCCTAAAAAAGTGAAACTGAATGTTTGACATCGTCTTCTATGATTTTTTAATTGTGTATTATTTTCCATAACTTCTACAAAAATAAACATCAGAGTAAAGGTATCATTAAATATTAATAAATATTTATTAGAATACTCTTATTAAACAATTTAAATCACACCTATTTATATGTTTAAGTTAAAATTTTATCTTGGAAATTAAATTCAAATTTAGAACATTCAATCTGATATGGTTTTATTTGGAAATATTTTTATATCTGTTGGACCTGAAAGAAATCTTTTTTTTGGTTAAATAATTTATGATGGATCACCATGAAAAATACACACTCAAATACATGTCCGAAATTTTATAAATTGATAATATTTAGGGAAATACATGTCTTGACCAATTTTTTCATCCTGCTACAACTGCATTATTATTTCTCAATATTTTTATATTGATTTTTATTCAATTATATGAGCCAGACATTGTATATATAGATATTTTTTATTTTAAAAGTTTTTTCTATTAGTATAGAATTATTTTTCAATTATTGAATATATTTCAATACTTTCGGCAATAAGGATATCTTAGGCGGTACTCTTTCTTGATGTTTTTATGTTCTAAAGAAGAAGATCCATCATCTGTTAGTTACTTCCGAAGTTTTGATCTTGTGAAGACCCCATTACAAGAATCAACTATCATAAAGGAAAAATAATTTATGTTCTTGTGGAGTATTTTGATCGGTCTATTAGTGAGGTTGGTGAGGATATTGATGTCCATGAATATTTTTCATCATCATTTAGTGAAAAATAGTGGTGAAAAACCTTCATTTGAATTATGTAGGTGAACCAAAAAGAATACCAGAAGTTGAAAACTATGATTATATTAATGATCATATTGATGTTTTTATTCCTAAATTTAGTCAGTTGAGAGAATTTTGGAATTATTTATAAGGAGAGCATGATAATTCACATAATTCCTTGAAGATATATGGAGTTCAACTTTTCCAATAATGGAGTTAGAGTCAATAAAGGACCATCTAAAAATCTGGAAGAATATTCAATTTCAAGAAGATAATTTGATGAATTTAAATGGTAGATGAATGATTATATTTGAAATATCATATATCAATGTATCTTTAAATCAAATTTTTGATATATAATGAAATATCTAGGAAGTCTGTATGACTCTACCAGAGCAAATAAAATCCAACGAAGGGATTCTAACATAAGCCAAAAAAACATTTCCAAATTATACAATAAAACTTCAATCTCTTACAAATATTTTATCAGTCATTAGTGACTATATTCAAAGCCTATATTTTGATAATATTACACTCTACACTCTTTTAGACAATCAGCTAAACGTTTCAACAGATTACCTTTTTCAGAACATGGTATTCGAAATCATTCCAACTATCTCAGTGAAATATTGAATAGATATGTCCAACTAGATAAATATGTTCATGAATTTCTAAAATAAAACTTGTTTATTACATAATCATGGTTTTGGAATCAAATAATTTGATAAATAAATTTTTTGTATCGCAAAATTAATATTTTGTGATGTTGATGATAGAGACAATGGGTATTCCTCAAACTATTCATGATTACCTAAACTAATAATAATATTCTAAACATAAGACTTCCCCCTCTTACAATCAATCATTTTTTTTTGAGATGATGATATCATGTTTATAAAATGGATCAATGAAACAAATCCAATGACTTCTATTTTGTTAGAATTCACGATTTAAATATGGCATATGTCTCAAATTTTTTTATTTATATGATAAATTTAAGATAATCATACCATAACATTTACTAAGAGTGTTTTGTGGAATTAATTGTGTTTTATTCCATTTTTATAATTTTTATTTATTAGAAAAAAGAGAAATTTTTATAGACACAATAATTCTGCGATTATTTATATGCATATTATTTCAATTACCAATCCAAATATTTACAAGAGAAAACATAGATAAGTACTATATTTTTATAAATCATTTTATTTTTTCCCTTTCTAAAGAAATCTAGATAAATTCAACATTTTTCTTTCTTTTTTTCATTGGGCATAATTTATTTTAATTATTTTAATCATTAAACCCATTATTTTTTTTATTATTCTGTTTAAATTTTTATAAAATTTCTTTTTTCATTTTAGTTTTGTAATCATAAAAAAGATATACATTTTTTGGTATATGTTGATCCAATAATTTCATTATTCTTTAACATATTTGGATGCTTAAAAGACAAAATTGGGGTTAATATTAATGTTTTTTATGTGGATTCCGAGGAATGTTTATTTTAATAATTATTTTATTATGGAAGAATGTTTGTTTTAAATTTATTATATGTTTAATTTTAAAAATTATTATTGACCATTCAATGATTTCTAAAATCACTATTTAGAACCTTACATTTGATTTAAATGTTAGGATTATTAACACTACAGCTAAAGTAAAAGTTAGGTTTGGAAATTGTACTTTTATGAACAACACTATTTGTATGATAATGAAAACATAGTTCATCAGCCCAATATTTAAAGTCAATTGTACATTTTCAACTATAATTTTGAATATTATCCTTACATGTAAAACAATATCTTTGAATCATTCATCTATGAGATATGAATTGTGGATTATTTTCTTTGATTTTTGAAACCATTTCATCAGAGTAAATATCTCATTAATGTTTCACATAGACTAATTAAAATTACATTACTAAAAAAATCATATAATTCCAATTACTATGTGAAGTTAAAATTTTCAATGGAAATTTTAATTGAAATTTGGAAATAATTATTTGATTGTGTTTTATTTAGAAATATTTATTATTCTATTTGAGGTGAAGGAAGTAATTTTTTATTAAATACAACTAATTAAATCATTGATAAAAATACTCTCTCACATTCATGTATTTTTTTTTAAAGAGATGAACTTTATAAAAATACATGATTTGATATGTTTCTTCATGATTATATATCAATTGTATCATTTTTCAATTTTTTTTTTTATTTTCTCAAATAAATAATTAGAGACACACATTGGAGAAACACATGTTTATAATATGATGGGTGTTTTCTCTACCACTCTTAAAAGATTTTTAGGGCTCCATATTTATTTAAATATCATCTGTAATAATTACTTATTTGTAGATATTATTTCCTAAATTTCATATCCTTTAATTAATTAAAGATTTCATGTATAATTTACATATGAAACTATGATTTGAACCTATTTCTCAAAAATAAACCAATTTTTTGTATTGTCATCTTCTTTTACTCCATAATTGTGGAGTGATAGTTTCTCTCTCAATGATTTTGTTATAGAGGATCCTTGAAAAATAAAATGACTTTTTGAAATGATTTAACTGCCTACACTCAGTTGTAGTGATCTCTATATAAAAGTTCATGTTTAGTAAAAATCATCATGCTTGAAGAGAGAGCATTGGTGAAGTGGAATATACGATCTTTCTATCTTAAACTACAGTAAAAAATAATGTGTTCATTATATATGTTTTTACACTATGGTATCATTTTAATGAAATGAACTTTGTTAAATAGTTCAAATCACAATGGGGGAATAATGATAATTATTTCAGGTTTTTAAAAGGACACAATTAACCACCTCTAATTTCATATAATTTTTTCGGCCAAAAATATATTTCATTTATTTGTTTGTAACAATGATTTTATGTAATTGAATATGTATATGTATATGTATAAATGTTTATTTATGTGCATTATATGTGTATATATGTGCATGAATATGTGTATATGTATGTACATGCATGTATTTTAATGTGTATATGTTTGTGTATATATATGTTTATGTACAATGTGTATGTTAATGTAATATGTGTATGTATGAATATGTATGTGTATGTATGTGCATCTACATGTATCTTATTATATGTATGTGAATGTATATATGTTTGTGTATGTTTATGTATGTGTATATGCATGTATATGCACATATGTATTTGTATGTGTATGTGTATAATTATGAGTATGTATGTGTACGTGTATTCCTGTCTGTATATATGTGTGTATTTTTATGTATGAAATTTGTATGCCAATTTATTCATTTACGGTTGTTTATTAATATTTAATATGTATCCAATTAAAATATTTTTTATAATTTATTCATTTTTAATATTTATTCATTTACCATTTTTGTAATATATTCCAATTTGATAGTTATTTATACATTTTAAAATATTAATATTTAATAGTTTTAATATGTATGTGATTTATATTTTAAAAATTAATTCAATTTTATTTTAGAATACTTATATATAAATATTAAAACTTTATTTATTTATTTAATACTCAATTATAAATAGATTATTTTTGTATTTAATTTTTAACATTTTTTTATTTTTAAATTAATAAATATTTAATATTTCATTAATTTATAGGATTTTGAATATTTTATAGATATATCCATTTATATTTATGAAATTTTATTAATTTTTAATATTTATTTCTTTATCAATTTCTATTAATTTTTAATCCTTTTATATCAGAAGTATATTTTTAATGTATTCATTTTTAATATGTATCCATTTAAAATTTCTATTATGTATTCATTTCCAGTATATATTTATGATTTTTTATTTATTAAAATTTTATATTTTTAATATGTATAAAGATTATATACAAAATATTTATTTATTTTTATTATATTATATTTTATTAATATATGTTTCCAAATATTATCTATTCTACTTTTTAATTTATTTTAAAACATTTAAAATTAAATGCAATTTTACTATTTATTCATTTTTAATTTAATATTTAATCATTTTTTTGAAATATGCATAATAGATATATTTATTCCTTTTAAAATTTTTGTGACTTACAAAATGAATTTTATTTTTCCATTTTCATAATATTCATACATTTCTCTTAATATTATCACATTTAATAATACATTTATTATTAAAATTATTATTTATTTATTATTAATATTTTCCTGAGTTACAGAATTTTTATTATTTATTCATTTATAATAATATGAATAAAGCTATTATAATATTATCACATTTATTAACAGATTAAATATAAAATAATAATTTTTAATTGATTTTAATAATTTTGTAAGTTTGTAATTTTTATTATTTATTCATTTTTATTGTAATGTAATTTTTAATATTATTTTTTATATACATAGTAATTTCATGTAATTTTTAAATTTAAAATAATATTTTTTTAATCCACTGGTAATTATAAGTTCTCTATGAGGTGCTGATAAAATTACTCTTTATCAATGCTTGTAAAGGAAACTGATAAAATACAAATTTTTTAGTGCTAAAACATTCTCATAACCTATTTAGTGTTGAAAATAATATGGATATGTCCGTGCATTCCATTTTTGTAGTGATAAATTTGAATTTTATCAGTATATTTTTCTAGCTCTGATAAACCACCTTCCGTTATTTTAATGGAATCGTAATCGATATCACCCCTGATTGCGCTCTTCAATCTCTGGTGGATGCAAAATTATATAGTAACTTCTTTAAAATCATCAATTGAATGTAACATTATATCCCAAGTATTTTATTCTGCACCAAATTTTAATCATTATTTTATTCTTTTTCATGATCTCTTTTGTTCTTATGGTTTGGTTCTTCTTGTCGACATGTAGTTTTGGAACTATTTTCATGGTTTTTGGTTTTTATCCTTAGTTATTCTCTTATGATTTATATTTTCTAACAAACTCAAATGATGTTTTGTTATTCCTCTACACATCAAAGATTAACTCATTTTTTTGATATTTTTTGTTTTCTGGTATTCATCATTTTTGGGTTTTGATTACATTAACTTATATTCATAATAATCTTTGATTTTTTTCATTCTATGAATTTTAAAAAAACTCTAATTTTCATTTTGTAAATTTTAATTGGATTTTCATTTGAAATAATATGTCTTATAAAGTAATCTATATTTTATATATTCAAAATAAATATGCAAACACAAAAAGATTCAATATGATCTATTAAATTAATGACAACAAAAAAATGGTGTTATGATATATATGTTAGGGATAATATACATTTTTATTATATTTCATGGATGTTGTATGCAATATTTGGATCATACATTTTTTTTGGACTATATGAAAATAAAAATTGAATTGGTTAAAGTAAAAACCATCTTCATGTGGGAAACAATTTAAAGGTTGTTTTTAACAAAATTAACCTATTATCTACCATCACATAGTGGATTGATTCTGATATTAAAAATTTTAAACAATGTTTCTACCGTAAGGAATATGATTTTTGTTTTGATTTTGAATAATGATAATTTTAGAGATTAACAATAAAGAAAAAATATACATAAATGATATGTCTCATTGTATTGTACATGATTTTAATGTTTTACAAATACTAGAATTGAAAATATTCATATAATTTATTAAATGATATTGCAAATTTATAAATTAAATATCTCTCATACCATTAACACATAGAATACAAAAATAAAAAAAACATTCCAATAGCCCCATAAATATAAATCTCCATAATTCATTGATTATGAATAATTTGATATGTTTTAATATTTTGAATTAGATAAAATTACTAAAATTACTTTTTCAAAGATAAAATAGATATAGTGAGTTATTTTCCCACAAACTTGCATATATGTGTAGATCAACATGTACACAAGAAATTGGTTGTTATGGAACTTTTTTAAATTCACAAATAATTTTAATATAATTAAATATTCATTTCTAATGAAAAAAAACAATGAATATTTAAAATGTTCTACTATATTCAATAAGTATTTTTAAAAAATAACCACTGAAATGTAACTAATTTTTTTATAAAAATTTTTTGACTGAATACCATAGTGAATAGTTTAAAAAATTAAGGGGGTGTGGAAATGGATAATATCCCATTGATTAGTAAATACCATTATATAATGGTTCATTAAAAATAAAATAAAACATTATAAAATAGGTTTCATCTAATGTTAATATAAGATTTATATTCTCATATTAGTTGTGTATTATTCTATAGAAATAATAACAATCATAAATAACCAAGATTCATGTATAAAGAAACACTCTATATGGGATGTATACATGAAAGTAAAAAAATTAATAATTAATTTTTCATCATGAAGAATACTAGTGACTTATGATGACCTTGATGACCTTTGATGAATTGAAATAACTAGAGATGCCAATCTCCATTTTATTTTTTAAAATTATTATCATCATTGAGGAATCGATTTATGAAAATAATGATTTATGATATGTAACTCCTTGTAATAGAAAAATAAATGTTATATTAATTTAAATTAATATGATTCTTGGTATTTAAATGTTTTAACATGTTTTTAATGTAATTAATATTTATATCATATATGAACACAATATGGGAGTACATATGAGGAAAAGTCTTTCGAAATTATATGAATATACCTACAATGTATATATTATTTTTATTAAATATGAATATTATTGAATAAAATATGATGGATATATATCAAAAAATGTATCATTTTAAACTTTTTACAAAACAATATGGGGATGGGGTTAAATAGATTTTCATGTTTTAAACGATCATGTATATGAACCTTCTATAATCCCTTTTCAGGTTTACATTGTTCATAATCAATACTATATTTTCCATTGGAGTTGGATGAACACATGATCTTTCATGAAATATATAGAAGTTAAAATAATGGACTAAACATAGGGAATAAATTAATGTTTCTTATGACAATAATTATACTACTCATTATGGATCATCTAATATTATTACAACATTGAATGATGATAAAGATCATATTGAGGTTATGATTGTCAGTTTAAATAATGATAGATATTGTTTTCAGTAAATTACAATTTAGTTGAAGATTTGAATTACAACATTCCAAATCAATTTAAAAGTTATCGAGTAATAAAAATTCTTAATTTTTTTTTTTTTAATGGATACTATATTGTTTACCAAACATGATAGAATCCAATTCATATCCCAAACCTTAAATAACATGAAAAAAAAATTCGCTGAAATCCAATGAAAAATGGAATCTAAAAAACAACATAATAATGGAATGTTTTTTAATATCGAAAACACTCTCATGGGATCTATTAAAACCCCATGGGGAAATTATAAAAATATAAAAAATAATTAGAGAGTTCAAAAATTCAGGTCACTCGATAAATATAGATTATAATAACATCCAATAAAAACCAATGTTAAAAACACTTTATGATATGATTTCTCACATCGTTGAAAATTATCATGATGATAAACACCACCAATTTTACAAAAAACATGGATGCTAGCCACATTTTAAAACCATCATTATTATTGGATTTGTTCACCATTGATGATCCTAGCATGCTACTGAAAATACAACATCCCGATATATTAGAGATCATTCATCGATGATTCATTATTCATTACTAATGTAACACCCTGACCCCAATTACCCAGAGTCGGTGCATTATTAAATAACATTTTAATGATCATAAAATATCATGTCTCGAAAGACCGATTAGTTTAGTATCCTTGGAAACACTAGATACATTCATAACTCTTACATTACATCACAAAGTGAAAAACTGAAACAACATCGTCTCCATATTCCACACTCATATCCCCTAAGACTATACCTCCATGACATTCATAAAATACATGATAACATCCTGGGAAGAATAAAACATAGAAAGGGGTAAGCTCAGATGCTCATTAAGGATAACAATATAGTGGAAACTTTCATAAATAAGCATAAACATTTAGGGAAATTTATAACTAATACAAAAGAATTTTAAAAATTACCTTTAACATAATATGGAAAAAATAAAATGAAATAATTCCATTTACGTATTCACATGGATATTCTACTAGTTGAATAATCAAATTCTATATTAATAATCACTTTCATAATGATGGAATTCATAATGTCAGACTATCATAACCACATAGTCAAGGCCTTATTCCAAGACTACAAATAATATTTTTTCAAGGCCTTATGCCAAGACAATATTTTGTCTCATGATACCTACTGATGTATCGAGGAGCTATAGTGGGCTCCACCCATCACTTACTAAGTCTAATTCATTCCTCATATGAACAGTTTTGAACATAACATAAACATTGGTATTAAAACTAGCATAAAAAATGTCAATACTTTCTCCATAAACCTTGAATGGTATAAAAATAACAAATACACAGTCAAACATATCACAAAACCTTCAATACAATATGGAAGTTTTGTATCATAATAAATCAACTTCAAATAAGCTTATAATCCATCAAAGGATGTTGATATAGATGAAATCAAAACTATTTGAGTGAAATATATCTTTTTTGAAATAATTTAAAATTCACATATTTATAATATAAAATATTTACTTTGAAAATATTCTTATAGGATTGTAAAGGAAGCATCGACTATTTTATAATGGTGGAAAATAGATGCACCCACCGTAAAAGTTTAAAAAGGAATTCTTACATTAATTCGGTCGAAAAGGTTAAAAAGGACCTTGTTACGAAAATGACGGAAAGATTCCTTTATAAACATCTTATAAAATGTCAAACAAGGGTATAAATGACCTTAACCCATAGTCTATAAAATAGTATGAACGTTTTGAAACACTTTTTTAAGAAACATGGATGTGGATGATAAAGAGGTCCTAGTATATACTTATGTAAATACAACCTTGTATAATAAAGAGATTGTGAAATAATCCCTTACCTTGTACTTTTCCTTGGTCAAGGGTAGGTTAACCTCCTGTATAATGGTGAAATAATTTTTATTAAATTATACATGAATCATATACATTAATATGATATCATATATGATCTTTTATCATTGTTTTTTAATAATATCTTAGTATTATCGCCATTTCGGGTGTTAACGGATTTGTTTTCCTTTATATTATTTGTTATGGATGGGATTTATCTTATTCATATCCATAATGATATCATGTCTTTAAACATTATTTTTAATCAACTAATGAAATTTATTCTTGAATGGATACGATGTGAAATGAATCTCATCACGTTCATGGAGACGGTAATCCATACGTACGCGCGAGCGACAATATCATTCCTTTGATATTAAAATAATATATAATTGTATGGTATATCATATATACAGAATAATTATAATTTATATTTATTATTTACATTAATTACACATCATTATTATAGCCATCCAAATATTAGTGTATTGAATAGCAATTACACCACGACATGGACATGGTAATCCGTACGTATGCACGTATGGTGACATGACATTAAAAGGATGGATAGAATAATAAATATGGTTGTACCATATTTATAATAACATCACAGTGTATAGATGATACTTGAGTTAATATTTTAGAATGTAAACAACAAAGAAAGAAGAATTGGAAGAAGAAATTAACATGAAAGAGGGTGGTGAAATTATTACCTCTTCTTCAGGTTCTTCCATTTGATTTGATCAAAAGGGCTCCTTAAGTTGGATTTATGACTAAAGGAAGGCCTCTAGGATGAAGGGAGGATAATTTAGAGGGTATTTGGGCAGAGTTTGGCAGAGCCAAATGGAATTTAAGGTCTGCATTAGAGAGAAGGGGGAGTGCCCTTTTATAAGAGGGGTGAGGGGCATCTTAGGAAAAGCTAGAAATACTTTTTTATAATAAAAACATTTTCCATTTATAATGGCTCAAAAATATATTATTTAAAGGATAAGGTGTGTATAAATCGAAAACCACTCAACCAATAGGTTTTATATTGGATTGTGTCACTATATTAAATTTATCTTTTAGATTTAACTCTTAGTTAAATAGTTTGACAATTACCATGTCACGTTGTATTTTTATATTATATGTTTAATAAACATACTATATAAATCAAAGAGAATCCCAAGTGGTTCATTAATGATACATATATTATTATATAAGTATTTTGGCCTAACCTTAGATTTTTAGGAATAGAAAATCAATTAATAATATAATATTTGTTTTAAAAACTCTTTTATGTCAATTTTGACACTATATGGTATTTTGTTTTTGCTAAATTCATAATAGCATTATTACATCGATCCAAATTCATCTAACCAACCCTAATATGTCATATTAACCTATAAAATTAGTTCAATTCATAAAAAGTCTAAAATTACATTTATTTGGATATTTCTAATATCAATTATTTTTATACTTCATTAATTATGTAATTACTGCGTCACAGTTGTGTCTTATATAAAATAAATTATTTAATGTCTTAAAATTTTAAATAAAATAAAATTACATAGGAAATAGTTTTATCTTTATAATGAATAATTATAATCTAATTTATCTTATTTTTATCCCTATATTAAAAATGTTTTAGTTATTAAACATTGATTTTAACTCTTTTAACTCTTATTTGAATTAAATAATAATAAATGTCCTAATCTAATCCAAGTGGATCAAAGAGGTTCATATTTTGTTCCTAAGGTTTTTTTTGGTCAAATAATAATTATCCAATAGAATTATCACATGTGTTAGGGTAATAATAATATCATTTTTATGCTTAATTACCCTATTTACTTTTAACTATGGTAAATAAAAGTAAAAAGATACTATTCATCACATATTATTATTATCTTATTGAACCAAAATTTACTCATTTATATTAATTTTTTCTCTCGGATTTTCATAATTCCACTCACAGAAGTGATAAAATTAAGTTTTATGTGAATTTGAAAATTCTCCTAGGAGATGGGTAAAATATGGTGAAAAGTTCAATAAAATTTTTATATATCTAAAATTATTATAAACTGACTCCAATTAATTTCATTGAACATATAGTGGTATTATGTATGTATTTTAACCTAAAATAAATTTAAATAAAATAAAAAATTATTTTAAAAAAATTGTTTTTAAACTATAACTGAGTGTTTTTTCACTATTTATAAAAAATTGAATGTTTTCAGAAAAATACCAAAAATTCACCCTTGGCTAATTTCGATATTACATATCCAAAAATGAATTCCATTTTGAAGGATAAAATTTATAGAATTTCAAAAATAGGGCATTACTACTCATAACGGCTTGTTTGATTGGTTGTGGTGAGTTAGAACTCTAAGTTGCGTACAACACACGCTACTGTATTATTCAAATAGAAGCGTACTGTTGAAGCTTGGGGTGTTAAATTCTAACCTCCTTCAAATAATTTCATCCTCGAAATTTCTTGATATATTACTGCATAAAAAGACTCGGATGGTTCTTCATCATAAGTTCCTAGGGTTCCCATGTTGCCTCTTCCATCTTATGGTTTCTCCGTAGTACTTTTACCAGACGTGTCGTCTGGTATCTCTGCACCTGTTCTCTTGTATCAAGAATCCTGATGGGATCTTCACAATTAGACAGATCAGGTTCCCGTTCTACTTCCTCATAAGTGAGTAAATGCATTGGGTCAGGCATGTATTTTCTCAATAGTGATACGTGGTACACATCGTGAACTTTCGAGAGACTAGGTGGCATTTCCAAATGGTAATCTACAACCCTAATTCGTTTTAGAATTTTGAAAGGTCTGATATACCTGGGACTCATTTTACCTTTCTTACCAAAACGTATAACTCCCTTCCATGGAGATACCTTCAAGAAAACATGATCTCTTACCTGAAATTCCAAATCCTTACTTCGGTTGTCAGTATTTCTCTTCTACCTACTTTGAGTTGCATTGATGTGGTTTCAGATTACATTCACCTTTTCCATCATTTCCTCCACCAGTTCTAGGCCTACACGTTTTCTTTCACCATCTTCATCACAACAGGTTGGTGTGTGACATTTCTTTCCGTATAACTCTTCATATGGTGCCTTCCGAATACTTTAATGGAATCTATTTTCATAGGAAAATTCTAACAGAGGTAAATATTAATCCCACAAACTATAAAAGTCAAGTGAGCAGGATATCAACATGTCATCTATGATTTGAATAGTTCATTCTGATTTTCCATATTTTTTAGGGTGGTAGGAAGTGCCCAAATGAAGTTCAGTATCTAGGTCTTTCTGAAGACTTTTCCAGAATCTTCAATTAAAACGGGGATCGCGATCAGAAAAAATCAATAGGGGTACTCCCTGAAGTCTCACAACTTCATTAATATATAGTCTTGTTAGACATTCAAGTGGTAGACCTTCTCTTATTGAAAGTAAATGTGTAGACATGGTAAGACGATCATCAATGACCCATATTGCATCATTCCTTCTAAGAGTCTTTGGTATTCTCATGACAAAGTTCATCGTAATATTATCCCATTTCCACTCAGTAATGGGAAGAGGTTTCATGACTCCTCCAGGCTATTTCCTTATAGCTTTCGATTGTTGAAAAACTATACATCTAGACACAAAATCAGCAATCTCCCTCTTCATGTTGTCCCACCAGAAGCGTTCCTTCAAATATCTATACATTTTGGTGCCTCTAGGGTGTATTGAGAAATTGGAACTATGAGCATAGTCCAAGAATTCCATTTTAAGATCAGGTATATCGGGAACAAAAATTCTCTTCCCGAATTTCAAAATCCAATCTTCGTATATGAAGTCAATCGATCTCCCATCATTCACAGCTTTAATCTTCTTTTGAAACTCTAATTCATTGGTTTGAGGACTCTTTATCCTTTCTAGTAATGATGGTTTGATAACCCTTTGAAAAAGCATTGATGTTTCACCTTCCATGGTGACTCCCATATCTATCATTACGAGATTCAGGAAAATAGGATCCCTTTCAACTCTCATCTAGTTCAAAACACTCTGATCATTTCTGCTCAAAGCAGCTTCCACCTTATTTTCCTTCCCCAGGTGGTATTGTATCGTTCAATCGTAATCCTTGAGTAGTTCATGCCATCTCATTTTCCTCATGTTGAGTTCATTCTATGAGAAAATATACTTCAAACTCTTTTGATCGGTATATATCTCACATTTTTCACCATAGATATAATGTCTCCATCTCTTCAAATAAAATATTACAGCATCTAAGTCAAGATCATGAGTAGGATAGTTTTCCTCATGAATTTTTAGTTATCGTGATGCATAGGCAATAACCCTATCATTCTGCATAAGGACACAGCCAAGTCCTTTCTTTGAGGCATCACTATAAATAATAAACCCATCATTCACCGATGGTAGAGTAAATATAGGAGCATTAACTAATATTCTATTCAATTCTACTAAACATTATTCACACTCTTTTGTCCAAAAACAATTCACCCCTTTATGAGTGAGCTTCGTTAATGGGTTAGCCAATCGGGAAAAATTCATGATGAAACGTTGATAATAACCTGCTAAACCAATAAAAATGTGTACCTCTGTTATACTTGTTGGTGCTGGCCATTCATGGATTGCTCTTGTCTTAGAAGGATCAACGGAAATTCCATCCTCATAGACAATATGGCCAAGAAAAGAAATCTCTTGAAGCTATAATTCACACATGCTAAATTTCCCATATAATTCATGTCTTCTAAGAGTCTTCCGTATAATGCACAAGTGGTTTTCATAATATTCATAGCTATTGGAGTATACCAAGATATCATCAATAAATACCTCTACAAATTCTTCATGATATTCCTTGAAAACATTTTTCATTAGCTCAATGAAAACAGAGGGTGCATTAGTCATCCCAAAAGGAATTATTGTAAACTCGTAATCCCCATACCTGATTTGAAATGCAGTTTTCAGAATGTCTCCCTTCTTAACACATAACTGATGATATCTAGATTGAAGTTCAATCTTTGAAAAATATTGAGCTCCATGAATTTGGTCGAATAAATCATTAATGTGATGAAGGGGATACTTGTTCTTTATTGTTATAGCATTGATGTCCCTGTAGTTAATGCATAACCTCATATATCCATTTTTCTTCTTAACAAAATGGATAGGGGATCCCCATGGAGAATGACTAGGGTGAATAAATACCTTATTACTCAATTCCTCTAGTTGTTTATTTAGTTCCACTAATTCAACAGTTTCCATTCTATAAGGGGTCTTCGATATGCGCCTTGAATCAAGAATTAAGTCAATGGAAAACTCAATTTTTCGTTCTAGAGGATGTCCAGGTAAATCTTCTAGAAACACATCAACATATTCTTTCACAATAGGTATATCTTCAATTTGAACATTCGTTTCCTCACCCATAGTTATTTAATTCTCTTCCTCCCAATAATTTAATTTAGTTGAGCTACTGGGGGTCGATCTAGATAAGAATTAGGAGGTGACAATTCGACTATAAAGATATGGTGTTATTTATCATCATCATCTAAAATAAAAACCTACTTATTCTCACAAAAAATATCCACATCATAGTCTGAAATCCAACCCATACCGAGGATTATATCAAATTCAATCATAGGTATGACGATGATATCAACAGCTAAAGAACATTTAAATGCTCTAATGGGAATAGATTCACAAAACATTATTGCGATGATACATCCCTTAGGAGTTTTAACTAAAAACTCCATTGTTAAATAAAATTGTAAATATCTAATTTTCTTAGGAAACTAGGAAGATATGAAACAATGCGATGATCCATAATTAAATATTGCATTTGATAAATTTGAGGAAACCCTTAATTTACCTGCCACCAAGTCTTTTGGAGCTTCTACCTCAGTAGTAGTGATAGCATAAGCTTGGTCTTGATCCCTTGGCCTTTTCTGAGGTAAGTTTCTCTAACTCTTAGGACCTTAATTTTCATAATGTCTCATATCCCTGTAATTGTAGCATTGAACATCGGTAGCTTCCATCTTCCCCTTGCAATAACGAGTTGGGTGTCCTTTTTCACCCCACTTGTAACATACTCCCATTCCCTTCAAGAAAGTACCGGGATGTTTCTTCTGACATTTACTTCAGGATAGATATTCAAATTTTCCCTTCTTCCCCTTATTTCCAATTCTAGATAGATCAGAAGATCTCTTCTTCTCTCGCTTTGCTTTAAAGTAGTAAGATTTAGAGAATTCATTTTCTGTATTGATAGAAAATGAGACAATATATTTGTACGACGAGAAGGATTGTGAGACTAATTCTCAATAGAGAAATAGTTTTAACCCATCAAAGAAACTATCAATCTTACTTATTGGGTTACATATATAATCTACAACATTCCTTTCTAACCTTGTAATTTTAGCCTCATACTTTGCAACATTCTCATCCTCCTTTTGGCTCCGACTCAATAAATTTTCTTCCATATCCTCTTGACGGTCACAAGAAAATTATTTTTCTAAGAAATCTTTAAAATCCCTCTGTTCCATATTTGATACTTCATTATCTTCCATTGTGTCTTGAATCAATACCCACCATTGATCAGCATCTCCAGTGAGGCGGTAAACTTCCATGATAACTTTTTACCTTTCACTACCCCCAAAGGAATGGAATATTTTCTATAAGGAATTTATCCATTGCTCATCTACTAGTTCATTATTACCCCCATTTAATGTTGGTGGTTGTTTTCTCATGAAGTGATATAACATTTATCCTCCACGCTGCGGATCAGGGTACTCCATACGGGTAAGGTTATTATTCATAACCTGAGTGAGTTGTCCCAGTATGGTGATTAGATGACCAGAACCAGTTGCATCACTGGCTCCACAATAATTATCTTGAGCAGGAGGGAAATCCCTACACGGAGTGCGTGCATTGATACGGTTTCCATTCCTTCCATTAGGCGCCATTTGTAATCAATGACATACACTAGATTAGTTTATAAATCACAATACATAAATCCAAACTTGTTAAACACATAACATAAATTGAATAGTTTATGGATATAATCCATAATCAAAAAAATGTCTTCTTTGAAAAAGTATATACTCATAAACCCTTCATTATGGTTTGTAATGAAAATGAGAATTATCTTACGCATATCCCCGGGGAGTGTCATAACCAAGAGTGTAGCAAGGCCCATTGTCGTGCACCAGTTCCCGTTCGAGTCTAGCTCAAAGCGGTGTTTTCTGGTTTTAACACAAGGTACATCTATTCCAGAGCCGCCTCTACCTACTCATATCCCGACATAGATGTATTGATTGGAAAACTCACAATATCTCTACAATACCAAAATTTTTGGATGTTATTTTATACTAATCCTTAATGTCCATCTTAGGTCTATGTTGTCTAATCATAGTTTATATAAATCTAGCTTCCAAGTTTTGTACTAAACATCCTCTGATGCCAACTATAACACCCATACCCCAGTTATCCAGAGTCGATGCATTATTACATAACATTGGCATGATCACAAAAGATCATGTCTCAAAAGACCGATTTGTTTAGTAGCCTTGGAAACACATGATACATTCATAAGTCTTACATTACATCATAAAGTGAAAAAATAAAAACACATTGTCTCCATATTCTATAATCAAATCCTCTCAGACTATCCTTGCATGTCATTCAGAAAATAATTCTTCACATCCTGGGCAAAATAAAACATAGAAAGGGGTGAGCTCAGACGCTCAGTAAGGATAACAATATTGCAGAAATTTTCATAAATAAGCATAAACATTTAAGGCAATGTATAACTAAAACAAAAGCCTTTTAAACATGAACATATTCAAAATATGACAAAAATATTATTAAATAATTCCATTTACATATTCAAAAGGATATTCTATAAGTCAAATAATCACATGCAATATCAATAACCACTTTCATAATGATGGAATGCATAATGCCATACTATCATAATCACATAGTCAATACCTTTTTCCAAGACTACAAATAAAATTTCGTCAAGGCCTTGTTCCAAGACACTAGTTTGTATCATGAGACATACCAATTCATCTAGGAGCTACAGCGGGCTCCACCTGTCAATTACTAAGTCCAATACATTCCTCATATGAATAGGTTTCAACATAACATAAACATTCGTATTAAAACTAGATTACGAAATGTCAATACTGTCTCCATAAACCATGAATGGTATAAAAATAACACATCCACAAGCAAAAATATCACAAAACCATAAATACAATATCTAAGTTTTGTATCATAATAAATGAACTTCAAATAAGCTTAAAATCCATCAAAGGATGTTGACATAGATGAAATCAAAACTATTTGAGAGATATATCTCTTTATTTTAAATAATTTAAAAGACACATAATATTAAAAGAAAACATTTACTTTGAAAAAATTCTTATAAGATTGTAAGGGATGCTTCGACAATTTTATAACGATGGAAAATAGCCTCACCCGCCGTATAAATTTAAAAAGACATTCTTACCTTTATTCTATCAAAAAGGAAAAAAAGGACCTTGTTTGGAACTGTATGATTATTTTATAAACATATTATAAAAACTAAATCAAGGGTATAAATGACTTTAATCCAATGTCTATAAAATATTAATAATTTTTTGAAATACATATTTAAGAAACATGGATGTGGATGATATAGAGGTCCCAATAGATACTTATGTAAAAACAACCTCGGAAAATAATGAGATTGTGAAATTAACCCTTTCATTGTACTTTTCCTTGGTCTAAGGTAGTTTAACCTCATTTATAATGGTGAAATAATTGTTATTAAATTATAAAATAATTATATACATTAATATTATGTCATATATGATCTTTTAATATAGTTTTTCTAATAATTTATTAGTAATATCGTTGTTTCGGTTGTTAACATATTCGTTTTCCTTTATATTCATTATTATGTGAGTCATATGTTTTATGGATGGGTTGTATAGTATTCATATCTAGAATTATATCAGGTATTTAAACATTATTTTTAACCCTCTAATGAAATTTAGTCTTGAATGGATACGATGGGGAATGAATCTCGTCACGTTCGTGCAGACGGTAATCTGTACGTATGTACGAGCGACAATATCATTCCTTTGATATTTAAATAATATATAATTGGATGTTATATCATATATAAATAATCATTATCATGTTATATTTGTTATTTAAGTGAATTACACATCATTATTATACCCATTAAAATAATAATGTATTGAATAACAATTATACAATGACGTGGAGACGGTAATCCATACGTACGGACGTATGGTGACATGTCATTCAAAGGATGAATAGAATAATGACTATGGATGTACCATATTTATAATAACATTAAAGTATATAGAATATACTGGATTTATTATTTTATAATGGATATAACAAAGAAAGAAGAAGTGGAAAAGAAAGGATCTTGAAAGAGGGTGGTCAAATTATTACCTCTTATTTGGGTTCTTCCTATTGATTTGATAAAAAGGTCTCCATTAGATGGAATTATGACTAAAGTAAGGCCTCTATGATGAAGGGAGGATAGTTGAGAGGGTATTTGTGCAGAGTTTGGACGAGACAAATAGCTTTGAAGGTGTAAATTAGAGAGATGTGGGTGTGTCTTTTTATAAGAGGGGTGAGGGGCACCTTAGGAAATGATAGAAATATTATTTTATAATAAAATTATTTTGTGTTTATAATGGCTCCAAAATAGATTATTTAAATTATAAGGAGTGGATGTGTCGAAAACCACTCAACCAATAGGTTTTAGATAGGTTTTGGTCACTATATTAACATTATCTTTACGATTTAACTCTTTGTTAAATAGTTTGACATTTACCATGTCACATTGTATGTTTATATTATATGGTTAATAAACATACAATATACATCCATGAGAACCCCAAGTGTTTCATTAATGATACACCTATCTCTATATAATTCGTTTTGTCGAACCATATATTTTTAGGAATAGAATATAAATTAATAATAAAATATTTGTTTTAAAAACACTTTTATGTCAATTTTGACACTATTTGGTATTTTGTTTTTTATAAATTCATAACAGAATTAATACTTCGAAAAATAATTATCTAACCAACACTAATATGTCATATTAACCTAAAAAATTAGTGTAATTAATAAAAAGTCTAAATTTCATTTATTTGAAAATTTATAATATCAATTATTTTAATATTTCATTAATTAGGTAATCAATGCATCACCATTGTGTCATAAATAAATTAAATTTTTTAATTTCTAAAAATTATAAATAAAATAACATTATGTAGGAAACCTTTTTATCCTTCTAATGAATATTTATAATCAAATCTATCCTATGTATAACCCTATATTAAAAATGTATTAGTTATTAAACTTTGATTTTAACTCTTTTAACTCTTCTTTGAATTAAATAATAATAAATGTCCTAATCTAATCCATGTGGACCAAAGAGGTTCATATTTTATTCCTAAGGTTGTTTTTTTGTCTAATTATACTTATCTAATAGAATTAGTAGATGTGTTACGGTAATAATAATATCATTTTTACCCTTAGTTACCCTATTTACTTTTAACTGTGTTAAATAAAAGTAAAAAGTTACTATTCACAAAATATTGATTTTATCATATTGAACCACATTTTACTCCTTGGTATTAACTGTGTCTCTCGGATTTTCAAAATTCCACTCACAGAAGTGGTAAAATTATGTTTTATTCAATTTTCAAATTATCTTAGGAGATTGGTAAAAGACAGGGAAAAGATCAATAAAATTTTTATATATAAAAAATTATTATAAACTGACTTCATGGAATTAAATTGAACATATATAGGTAGTATGTATCTATTTTGACCTAAAATAAATTTAAATATAATAAAAAATAATTTAAATAAAAATTCTTTTTAAAACTATAACTCAGTGTTTTTCACTCTTCATTAAAAATTGTAAATTTTCAGAAAAATACCAAAAATTCACCCTAGGCTAATTTCGATATTCCGAATCCAAAAATGAAGTCAATTTTGAAGGGTAAATTTAATAAAATTGAAAAAAGTGGGTATTACTAATCATAACAGCTTATTTGATTGGTTGTGGTGAGTTAAAAATCAAAGTTACGTACAATACACTCTACTGTATTATTAAAAGTGAATCGTACTGTGGAAGCTTGGGGTGTTAAAACTGATAAGACACATTTTCTACAATAAATGCAGATACATACATTATCCTCTTGATGTACTGCATATTATATAAATCTTTTTATAGAGTATGACACCACATCCTATATATAATTCTCATGTTCATATCTCCCAATAATTTAGTCAATGTTCCCTTCCTCAATCCTTTATTATTCAGAATTAATCATATTAATGTTGATAGAAACTTCCTTATATATGAAAATAAAAATTCTATCCATTAAATTATTTTCCCTCTATCTATTAAATGGGATTAATCCCAACAATCTCCCATATCATCCCATCATATAAGCAATAACATCTAACAAAACCAATTAGTCAAAAAAAAGGATTGGTATCCCCAACCATCATCTTCTATATTGAAATATTACAATACAATTTTATAGATCTAATAGAAAAAAATGATAGTTTCAAATTTAAAAGAAATCAATATGCCAATGTATTCATTATACCTCCATCAACATTATCCAACCAAACAATAGCAGAACATGAAACAATTGGATTCCCCATAAATTTGATCACCATCATTCATTTTTTATTTAATATATTGAAGATCTCTTATATAATCATCCAAATAATACCTACAATCATGTCTCTTAATATCAAGAAAATGGATGACACCTCAAGAAAACATTTGGTCAATAGTACTTCTGACCTTCTAGATACACCTCTGATATCACTAATGACTTCCTATGACATCCAATCTATTCATGATTGGATGTTACACTAGTAACCCAAGAACCATTATCTTCCACCATGAATTTTAACATGTCTCTAATACAACTTTATAAGATCCAATTATGATCCATGGATGAAAATCACCCTGAAATGATTTTTTTAGAACCCAAAAAAATGGAAGTCAAAATCAATAGAATAATGGATATATTTTTTAAAATGGAGATAATCCTCCAATTCAATGTCCTAAAAACAATGGTATTTTTTTATTAATGTAATAATAATCAGAGATAAAAAACCAGTCACTAGAATAACATGAATTATAATAATAAAATAAATGAACTTGTCTAAAAACTACCTCTTAGTATGCTTCCAATGGCTCTTTGATATTATTCCTGATAAAAAATTTCAATAATGTTACCACAAAAAGAACTACCCAACACCTCAGTGATCTACCAATATCATTTCTTTCACTGTCACGAACATGTATAACATGCTACTAAAAATGTGGTATCCCACCACATCGAAGAAAGACCATCGATATTGTATTATCTATTGATAATGATCCCTAAACACTACCCCAAACATGAAATCCCACATCCACTTCTTGGTACACTACACCTTGAGGATATCTGCACAAAAAATCTATCACTACATCATTTATATAGACTTCAAGCCCATATCTCCCAATAATTCAGTCAATGTTTCTTTTAATCATCAACTAATATCAGAAAAAAATAATATTATTATTGAGATAACCTATAATAACAATGAAGATAAAACACTCACCATTAAATTTATTTTTATCAATTTAATAAATTGTATAAATACCAATAATAGTAATTCTATATAATGTAAAATATATGATCTAATGGAGTGACGCTAACTTGACTGAACTAATTTCTCCCTTAAATGATATGTAACCAAAATATAATGATTTTACTTACCCAATAAATGATGCAAGTTGAATTATACATTCAACAGATATGATCTCTAAAGGAATACATTCTTTACCAATTATTGTATTTTTTTTCAAGGACCATGATCTAATGTTATTGTTGGATGAATGTGTTGCATTGTATGATTCTTATAAAATTAATATTTCATATTGAGATCCATGTTGTATGGGATGATAAATGAAACTCTTTCTTATGAAAATTTCTCAAGAGATAGTATAAAAGGAAATCAACGGGTTCCCATATGTTAATCTGGTATAGACATAGTTAGGTTGAAGCATTCCTTCAAGACTGAATTTTTTGGAAATCATAAAATTTTTCCCTGATGACATAAATACCAAACATGGATTAATCATTATATGGGATTTTAAATTATGTAATAGCTTTATTTCCCCTAAAATTGACTGATTTTTTGTGAATTTAAATGATATGGTCAAATTTTTTAAAACCTTTTCAGAAATAACAATAAAAAACATATTGAAAAAATAAAAAAATTACACGACAGTTTTTAGTGCATCTGACATATTCTTGATGGAATGCATGTAGAGAAAAAGTGTGTGACATGTTACTAAATGCACTAGTATAAAAGGGTGGATCTAAGGCTTGTATGGACAAGATTTTATTATTGATAGAAGAAGATTTAGATCCCATGAAGGGTGAAAGGTGTAATTTTATCCCTATTGATACATACAGGCATTCTCGAAAATAGAGATGTCATTCTGCAATATGGTGATTGATGTGATGTTTCTAGAGGGGTAATCATAAAACCTCAATAATTTAATATCAATTTAAGATTAAAATTTATAGTTATCAAATCATATGATTTTCGTGTTTTGATGAGAAATTTAAGACTTTTATCATTATGATTCATTTTTCCTAAAAATGTATTCCATATTTTAACCATGATTTTTTTCTTTTTACTGATATATTTAATGAATTTATAGACCTGTCAAATATAAAAAATATTAAAATGTAAATTATTGTAATATTATACTAATTGGGGATGTTTATACCTTCATCATTAGTAGATATTATTGTCCACTCTATATTTTATTTTTAGAGATAACTGGTAATGTGGTGTTGTATATAATAGATTGATGTACCAAATTGAATGATATATGATAATTTTGAAATGGTGAAATAAATGTAAAAATTGGACATAAGGATTTATTGAAAAGTGATATATTGTTGTGTAAGTTGTCTAATTATGTACTACGGACCTATGTGATTGGGAGATTATAGATATACCAAAATCTCATAACAACAACTGACTTTTGTAGATGTCATTTTTCTAATAAATGTTGTTTTAATATCAAATATAGTAAGAAAAAAACCTTATTGTTTTATATAAAAATTTAGAGGATGATCAATATGTTGAAACCAAGAAATTAATTCATAGGTATTTTAACCTATTAAGGTACTAAAGATGGTTTTCAAATATGAATTCATGATAGTTTATAGGATGGTTTTGAGACAATAAATTTAAAAAGACCATTTTATATATGAATTAAATTTCAAAATGACATCAATGGTTATCAATAGGACCATGTTATCAAGTATTATATTTTAATAGTTATGCAAATAATGGTTATATTTTCCATATAACAGAACATGAGGAACTCAATTCATTGAAAAATATTGTCGTTACTCTATTAAAAAAATGTGATACATGTACCTGGTACTAAGGATAGAAATATAATTTATGAAAATATGTAAACCTTTTCCAAAATTATAAAAATATGGGACTTAGATTATAAAATATTCAATGTGTGGATTTTATTATTAACATGGGTTGATAAAATGATTTTAACAAAAATAGATGACTAGGTATTCTTGATTATTTATTTGACAAAAATGTTTATAAGGGTGAACCTTCAATTATAGTATCATATGATGTATAAGTATTTAATAACCAAGAACTTATGTAGAGAAAGTGTTTAATTGTTATGTTATCAATGAAACCCATTATAATGCATGATACGAATTCAAATGAGGTTGACATAATCAATGGGATGTTGCAATAATTTTGTGGAGGTCATAATATAGATAGGGTATATTATGTCAGAGGAGACTACAATATGGATAAATATATACAATCAACAGTGGTTTAAAATACCTTCAACTATTAATGAAAAAAACGATCAATAAAAAGGTTAATGTTTGTTTAATATAAATTTTGTGACACTGTAGTATTATATTTTTAATTCAATCTTGGATGGAATGCACCGGGCTAGCTAGTTAACCCCAACTAGTCCATTATAAATAGTTTCATTTTGTTCACCACTCAAATTCCCATGTAAATTGATTTAGATATATGGAACATTTTTGTACCTATGGTGATGTTATTAATTTGGGAATATATTCGGGTTAAATTAAGATACACTTTCAATTTTATATATAAACAAATTTTCAAAAATATTGATTTACTCTTCATTTCCCCTTGAAGAGTTCATTTATGATAGATAATTGTATTATGAAATTGATATTAATGGTCCCAGAAATGGTTCTTAGAGACTTTAATACATTTATTATTAAGCATCATCTTAATGATTCTGAAGTGTATGTAAATATGGACCTTCCATAGATATATGCACTCATGATAAACTATGAAAAATTGAATGTGATTATTGACTGTTGTGAATAGAAAACATTTTAGGTGTATTGTGATTGGTAATAAAGTAAATTGAAATGGGCATATTAATAAAACTAATTAAGAATTTATTATTAATTAAACCATAACTGAGTACTAAAAATAATTATTGTGGGTGACATCCCAGACCTGGATTCCTCTCAATGGGTGCCCTAAGACTGATGGGCCACATGGCCTCTATTTTATCTCCCTGAAATCTAGAGGTCGCCGACTAACAGTGAGGGACTAGAGTGTTTCTATGGTGATACTACACCATCATTCCCAAATTGTAGAGTAGTATAAGAGAGTAAAAAATAAGTAATTAGAGGACGTAATATAAGTAAACAGAAGTCACAATGGAAAATAGAGACAAAATTAACAATAACTAAAACAGCTGGAATAATATTCAATAATGGATGGTATGTTATTTCACTAGAAAACTGGAAAACATGTATACAAAATAGTAGGCATAAACTGTTTTTAAAAATTATAATGGAATAGAAATATTAGCCCATAAATCCTGAGCTCTGGCTCTGTCATCTTCTACCAAGCCCCCTAATAAACAGTAAGCAATTAAGTGTTTGATGTTGTATACCTCCCTTTATGCACGCCTACAAATATGTAGCCTTCCCTGGGTACCAAACAACACCCATAGGGGGTGTGATTTAAATCCCAGTGGGCCACCACCCTTGGTGTCTATAATATATGGCCAATGTAATTCATATGTAATAGTATGAAAACATGAATATATAATGTCAATCAATACAATGTTAATAAATACTCAAGTACCAACTTTATCCCTTGGCTAGTGTCTGAACATGTAACCATATCATCTAATTGTGTAATTAAATATTTTATATTATATGGTATCGTGAGGTATACCCAAAACTAACATCACCTCGTGATATTATAAATAGTGAATTATCTAAGAGGTAATAAGGCAACCATAATTTATGATATTCAGTATTGAAGTCCCAAGGTAATATCCAATGTGATGTAGACCTCAAGGGTCTCAAACACATTAATAATTGTAGACTCAAAAAATGGTCTAATATTATAATCCAAGAAGCAAAATCCATGGCACTCATTAATAATGTTTCTACTAAATCCATATTTATCGTCTAAGGTAAGACAAGGCTAGGTATTGACAGGTACCTATGGGCTATAACCATGGAACTGTCTTATCAATGATTGATCCAAGGACTGTATCCGAGGCATCCTATAAAAATATAGAGGGATCCTATGGGGTCATACCAAACATCAAATAACAAACAAGTATTTGTATGTAGGTGGTTCTCAACCTAAGAAAGTGGTAACCTTGAATTGAAATGGGGTTTCTGAGAGCTCATGGCATCCCTTGATCGGAATCCAAGGCGAGCATGAGGTAGGACATTCTTATTTTATTACGATTTCATGTAATTTTTTGTTTAGTTCAATAAATTCCTTTTATTGGTGTGATAAGGTCAAGTAGCATGCAACCTTTGGTTCAGGACATTCCTTTCCTTAGTGTTATAAGGTCATGTAGCACCCAACCTTTTAATCAGGTCATAATTAATCAATAAGTCCATTTGGTTTAAGCCATTCCACTCATTAGTTTGATAAGGTCTTGTATCATGAAACCATTTAGTCAATTTAAGGAATATTACATAATGAATATTAATTCATCTACCTTCCATTAATGTGGTAAGGGGTGATATGCATATTCAACATGTATTCATTCACATTCAATACGGACAAGTCATATACTCAAAATACTTGCCAACTTCCATTTCAAATTTAATTATCAATAGATGCAGTTACCATAGTTTGGTCATGTGGTAAGAATACATGGTACTTTCCATTATGAAATTCAGAATAAAATAATTCCATTTAATAAAGAAAATTTTACACATAGGGTGGTCAATCCAAGGCACACATGAACAGTGGATGAAACATGTCAACAAACGAAACACCCAATTAAAAAATAATCATTGACATTGATGGGATGAAATTGTGGCCATAAACACAAAATATTTATCACATATATTAAATAATAATATCTATTTGATTATATTGATTATAATAATAGAATATAAATTAAATATATGACACTATATGATATCGGTGGACCCACACGACAAATCCAAAATCAATGAACATTAGGGATGAATTATAGACTAACAAACTTAGTGTTGTATAATCCATATCCTCCAATATTGGTCTATTATTTGGATCATATTGGATTAGTTCTATAAAAAAGTGAAAACCACACATACCTGGATAAATCGGTTGAGAGAAAAACAGAAGAAGAACGGCATAAGAGGACTCGAGTACTTACCATTGGTCATCCAACACGAGGAACAAGAGCTCTATTTGTTTCTAAATGAAGTAGATATCTTGATATTTAGGGAATTTCATAAAAAATCTCCAAATTGATAGAGAAATATGTTAATCCCCAAAAATCACATATTAGGGAAGATGGAGGTGGCTTAAATAGACCATTATGGGAAAAGGTCAATTTACCCTTAAAATGTCATGTGCGTGGAATGTATGAAAGGTTTGAAAAATTATGCACAAACCATGAATGTGTACCTAGGAAAGAGGGGTTATTTCATGGTTAGGTCACATAGTCATGTGCCAACCATTTTATGGGGTTGTGTCTAAAAAAACATTTCCCACGATTTGTGAAACCATGTATAATTCCTACACAGTTTACACTAAACACTACATGAAGTCTATTTTTTCCAAAAAGATAGTTTCTGGGATCCGAACGTTCCCCATACAACAATGAAATTTTTTCAATCCACATGGGTATCCATATAAGGTCCAATGTAAGATTTTGACTAATATTTTAATGGATTGAAACCTGATTGGGAACTTGGGTTCTTTCAATCATTCCCCATTAAAATAATTCATCCCCTAGTTTACCTTTCATCGTTGTAGAAACATATTCTGATTAAAAATATAGCCATTGGAAACATACTTCATATTCTCTCCCACAAGTCTCATCCTATACCCTACCATGGTTCCATAGCACCCATACTAGAGGGACATACCAACCTCTGAGAGCCTTCATGCCCCAGTTGACAATGAGCATTGGATACTCCTCAAAGATAGAATCAGTATCTGACTCGACATCCATAAGATCAAAAGTATGAGACAGTTCCACAATATATTTGAGAATATGTGTAACATAAAAGAAATTTTTCAAAGAGTGGAACCTATATGTTAAAAGAAACTGATAGGATATGTGCCTGAATGTATCTATAATTTCAAATGGACCTACAAAATGAGGTGATATATTTCACTCATTTTGTAACTATTTATGGCCAAGCTTCGGTGATACCTGAAGATAAAAATGATCCCCGACCATAAACTCATGAGTATTTTGATCTTGGTCGGCATTAGATTGTTTTATGGATTGTGAAATATTCAAATTCTTTCTGATCAGCTAATCCTACTCTGAAGTCTCCTGAATGAGATGAGGAGCTAGTAGGCCTGCCTCACCAGCCTCTCGATAGCATAGTGGTGAACAACCTGTTAAAGAATAAAAATCCACAAATGGATCCATTTTAATTGTATCCTAAATTATGTAATATAAGATTAATCAATGAGAGGGGTATTATTCTCCCATGAAATGATGAAATTAAAGAAACATTCTCGGAGAATATCCTCTTGATCATGTACTACCCAATCTGATTGTCCATCAGTCTATGGGTTTAATGTTCTTCATAATAGAACATGTTTTCTCATAAACTTCTTCAATCCATTCCCGAACCATGACATGAAACAAGATTTTGTATCTAAAACAATACTACATGTAACCTTGTGTAGTCATATGATCTCATGAATATACAGTCTTTCCATCACATCGACTGAGAAAGTCTCTAGTATAGGAATGAAGTGGGATGATTTTTTTAGTCGACCATTGAATAACCAGCTAGCAATGACACCCCTCAATGACCTAGGTAATCTATACATGGTATCCATTGAACCATCTTCACATTCCCATTCTGGGACTGGGAGTACCTGTCACAAGCCTTCCAGTCTTTGGTACTCTGCCATCACCTACGGATAGGTGGAACACATAGTGATAAATCGTACTATATGATGTTTCATCCCATTTCACTAATATTGGCATCGCATATCTCTATAATACTTTGATATTCCTCGATGAATTCCACATTGAGAGTCATGTCACTCTTTCATCAAATCTTCTATAATGTCTATAGGATCCCAGATACGTCCTCATGGAAAAAAGTATTTCATCTTTATCTATAGACCAATCCAGATGATAGTTATCTTCTGATATACTCACACAGAGAACTAAGACTTTAAGATCTAAAAACTAAATATTGTTCACCTTTTCATGGAAGGAAGAGGTAACTGTTAGGGATAATAGGTAAGAATGATCGTGACTATCATGAAACTCCATATGTGACTCATAAAATTGGTCCATTAACTTCCTTTCATCACTGACTTCCCATAAATCATGTGTATACATTTTTGAATCAACTCTTCAACAATTACATTACCCATTTTAGAAGCACACTAATGCTCATTATTAGCGCACTAAAGAAACTCTACCATTCTTCATTGTCCAAGGCTCAATTCATGTTCTGGAAGTATATATTTGAGGATCTTGTGGTCCATGTACACCACAAAGTTCTCACTAATCTTGTAATGTCTATAGAAATGTAATCCATTGACAAATGTTGCTAGCTCAAGGTCATGGGTTGGGTAGTTTCCATCACTAGTAATCAACTACTGAGATCCATATACGAAAAAATTTTCCTCATGCAATAGAAATAGTATGAGGCAGATGCGTGATAAATCACTTAATATGGTATATCCTACACCTGGCATGGGAAGAATCAGAATGGGTGTAGAGATAAGCATTCAATTTTTCTCCTGAATGGATTTATCTCTCTATTATTAACACACAATCTTGAAACCTTTGTTTTTAAGACAATTACGGGGTGAATAAAGCTGTGAGAAGTCCGGTATGAATTGGATGTAAAATCTATCCATCCCAAGAAACTCCATATATCAAACACATTCTTGGGCTAATAACATGAAACTATGGCACTAACAATTTCTGGTTCAACATATACTTCATTTTCAAATATTATATGTCCAATTAATTGGACATTTTATTTCCAAAAGTTTCACTTAAGAATATTTGGGTAACACTTAAGCTCTATTAGAGATCTCCAAATAACCTCAAGATGTTTTGAATGGTAACTAAATGTCTGACAATACATCAATATGTCTCCCCAATTACAATAAAAATTGAATCAAAATAAGGTCAGAATGCCCTATTAATCTGATCCATGGAAACGACAAGTGCATTTGTAAAACATAAAAACATTACAAGGTAATAATATAGACCAAACCATCTATGGAAAATTTTACGAGGTATGTCTAATGGTCTGATCAGTACCTGATGATAACCCGATCTTAGATCGATCTTGGATAATAACATTGCAACTATGATCTGGTTGAAGAGATCACCAATTCAAGGTAGTGGATTGAAGTTCATGAGAATATGGTGGATCATCCTTTTGTATTCCATGCCTATATGTAAGGTTCCATCCACCTTAGTTTTAAAATGAACGGGTGAACCCCAAGAGGATGTACTGGGCCGTATAAAGACATTGGCCTCCAACACTTCTTATTGAAGATTAATCTCCTAAAGCTCTGTTGGTGCCATCAAATAAAGATGATTGGAAAATGGAGATGCTCCTGATATAAGATCGATTATAAACTCTACCTCTCTCTCTAGAGGTATGAAAGAAAAACCATATGTAAAGGATCCCTAAAACAATCCACTAATGGTGGGAATTCATATTATAGTTAAACCTGGTCCTCCATGAATTGATTGGAAATATGGGAAGTCACTCGACCTTCCACATGATCCTTTGGTCCAAATATACTATCATGGACATCCCACCCACCCTTACATAGACAACTGCTACCCTCTAGTGATGTAAAAGATACAATGTGGTGATAGATGTCTAAAAAAGCATGATTGTTATCTAATCACTCCATTCTGAGAATAAAATTTAAGTCTATCATATCATGGACAAAGATATTACATAATAAAGGGTAACTGCCTACCTTAAAGAGATAGTCACTTCACTAGAATATGCCCTCTATTTTTACCCCCAATGGAGTGTCTAGGGCCATTACAGCTTAGTGATACTTTATCTATAGTCTGAGACATCCCCATATGAATATAGAGATAAAAGTTTTTTATGAAACTATATTGAATGAAGTAGATACTATAGTAGAGGATACTAGAATTGTACCTCATACTATAGATGGTCCTGCAGCCCGATCCTTGGGTATTGGTTGAAGTGCTTGAAACTGACCCAATCCACGAACCTATGCCACATATGGACTGCCATGATCATAACAACTCTATTGGGGTTGCTGGTGATTAAGGGTATGGCTACCTTGACCATGGCCTCCACGTTGGCCCAACCTAACATTGATATTCCCACTCCCTTCTTGAAGCAATGTAAAAGAACTTAATCCTAATGGTGGAGCTGTTGCAGCTCCATTTCTAATCAAAGCTATTGGAAAGGTCCTACAGAAATTCTGAAGATTCCCCATAAGACCACAAGCCCATCACTATAGTGGGACTCTATCACACAGTGACATTTAATGCCCAAGTCCTTCACAGTGTTGACCCAATTTAGAGCTGTCTAAATGGACACTCTAGTTCTCACTTACCTGAAGAGAAACCTCGAGGGAACATTTCCTATCAATAGAAGAATTTCATATCTGATGCAGCAATGATCTTATAATCCCGATATTGATTCCATCCCACAGGTTGCGCTTAGTGATAAGATCATGATTAACTATTCCATAAAATTTAGGCATCTGAATTACATTGACCAATGTATGGATGGAATACTGGAGCCCATCCTTGAAACGTGTAGCATGTAAAATCTCATCACTCTCTAGAAGCGGTGCAAATCAATATAACTCTATGAAACATGATGAATACTCCTTAACTAACAGAAAATGCTTCTCAAGATATATAAAGTCTTTGTATCTTTCATATATCATCATCTGAGGAAAGAACTAATTAGATAAGGTAGTCTAGAAATCGACCCATAACAGGCCCTGGTGATCACCGTCCTATAGAATCACATCCCACCAATGCTTGGAAAAATCCTAAATCATGTATGTTGTGTTCTTCATTCTACACTCTATAGCTGTTTCTTGATTCTAAAATATAGATAGGGTGGATTCTAGCATAGACACAATAGTTTGTGGGTTGATATACCCTAAAAAGATAGAAGGATTCCGCTACAAAATCTCATGAGATAGATCATACATCATAGCTGAAACCCATGTAACATCATGCATGGAGTGTGTAAGACTTTGGAAACTACAATAGAGCTAGGAACCATTTCCCAGATCAGGTACAACAGGTGGTACCTCAATTGCTATTCATTGTGGTATGTCATGCAGATCAAGGCCCACCATATCTAGGGAACATTCGTCCCCACCCTCTAGGCATATGATATGAGGACGTCATAGCAGCACTAGTCTACAAATGCCAAAAACACACCTCTAAACCATGTTTTGCAGAAATATAGATTCACTTGTAGAATATGAATGTATAAAAACTCACTACCCATGATATGTTACCTAAACCTCCCACAATAATTTCTAGGTAATAGTGTGTTTTCATATATAAGTTTCATTCATTTTCATAATAAATTTATAGGATCACTAGTTTACCTTTAATAAATATGAAAATGTAGGATAAAGTAGTGAAACCATTTAGTTATATATTTCTTGATTCAATTTATAATGGTTAGTAATTTTTGGTGAATCAGTTCCCAAACACCAATCACTATAAATGACAATCTTTTATTTAAAATATATTTGATAAACTCTATAATTTACTCATCTCAATCCAAGAGCACCTATATACCTCTTAAATTGAGACTAGAAATCACTCATGGACATCCAAGAGTAATGATATATTAAACGTAATATCACAAAATTAATAAGAAATAATAGGCATGTCATGCAATGTAAATCTGTGAAATAAACCTATATGGAATTTAAATATGATTGACATGTGAATTATAGGTTTATGTAATGATGCATGTAACAATGATCACTGAACTCACATCATCGGTCCAAGGATGAAAGAAAAATCACAATCTTCATAATAATCAACAACTCTATAAAACATGTACATCACTGAATTTTCCAATTATATCAACATTAAAATGAAAAATCCTAATGATAAATATAATTTCGGAAATATTTTTTGACCATGAACATTGGTTCATGACACCCAATCATGACTTATGACCAAGTCCCAAGCATCAAAATCTCCAATCTATTATCTCTGAAAAGTAATATAATAAAAAACCCATATTTGATACATATTTTATGACATCCCAGACCCAGATGCCACTCAACAAGTTGCCCAATCCAGATGTGCTACATATCCTCAAGTGAATCTCCCCAGAATCTCGGGCTTATGGAAATCAACGAGGGCCTAGGGTGTGCCCATGGGTAGACTATGCCCTAATTACCAATGTATAATGTAGAGGATGGAGTAGAAATTGATAAATAATATAAGAAATACATGTAAATAGAAGGCACAATGGAAAACAGATACAATAGTAACAATAACTAAAACAAATGGAATAACATTCAAAAATTGATGGTATGTCATGCCACTAAAAAATTAGAAAACATGGATAATAACAACATGCGTAAAATGTTTCACAATGTATAAAAGAATCAATATACTATCGCAATCATCATGATCTCCAACTTGGTAATTTGATATCATGTTCCGTATTAAAAATCATGAAATCAAGTGTTTGAAGTTGTATGCTTCCCTTTGTCAACAACTGCAACCGTGTAATCTTCCATGGGCACCAAACAGAACCTAAAGAGGTTGTGAGATAAATAATAGTGGGCCAACACCCAAAATTTCTATAAAAGATGGCATGTGTAATGTAAATGTAATCGTTTTTTGGAATTCAAGTATAATTTAATGCAGTAAAATGTATCTAAATAACCATGTACTTACTTCATCCCTAAGCTGTTATCTGAACATGCAACCAATAAATTTAATTAATTAATTACCAACTTTACATTTTTAAGTGTCATGAGGAATATCCAATTCTGAAATAACTTAGGGATAGTATACATAGTGAAGGTCCCAAAATTTATCAAGGCAACCATTATTTATGATATTCAATAATTACGTCTCGAGGAAATAACCAATGATACATAGACCACAAGGGTAGACAACTCAGAAATAAAAGTATCCTTGAATGGGGTAATACTGTAATTCAAAGAGACTAATCTAAGGAATTCCATACTAAGGTGCCTATCGAATCCTAGGTGATCGTCCATGGTAAAAATAGGATTAGTATAGACGGGGCTGGATGGGCTGTAACAATGGCACTAACTTGTCAATACATGGTCCAAGGAGTGTATACGAGGAATCTTGTAATAATATGGAGGGATCCTATGGTTTCATACCAGGCATTCAAAAATATACTAGGATTTTGATATTGGTGGTTCTAAATCTAAACAATTCATATCCTTGAATCAAAATGGGGTTTCTGAGTGCTCATGGCATTCCCCGATCGGAATCTAAGGCTAGATCAAGTTAGCCTTTCCAATTAGATTATGATGTCTTGTATTATTTTATTTGGGTCATGCCTTTACTTTCATTTGTTTGATAAGGTCATGTAGCTTTCAACCCTTTTCTAAATCCTTTCCATTACTTAGTTTGATAAGTTCATGTAGAATGCAACCATTTAATCAAGTAATAATTATTCAATAATTCCATTCGGTTCTATCCATTCCTTTTATTAGTGAGACAAGGCCAAGTATCATTCCACCAATTAATAAATTTATTGAATATTCAAGGTTCAAGGTTCATTCCACTACCACTCATTAATGTGGTAAGGGGTCCTATATATATAAACCTATTATGTACTCCAATGCAATATGGTCAAGTAATATACTAAATATACATTACAATTTCCATTTAACATTTAATTATTAGTTGAAGAACATAACATAGGAAGGAAATGATGTAAGAATAGATGGTACTTTCCATTATTCATTTTTAAATATAAACAAGACATTTAATATTGAAAAGAATAATCTTGGAGGGTTCAAGACAAGGAACTCTTGAATGGTGGATCAAACATGTCAAAACATAAAAAAACCAAATTATGGAATAACATTTGACATGGTAGGGATGGATTTTTGGTCATAACCACCAAAAATTAATAAAATATATCGAAATATTATATCAATAGGGTTATACAGATTATATATATGGACTAAAAATTCAACTAATGTCCCTGGATGAAATCAGTGGCCCCACATGGTAGATCCAAAATCAACGAACATTGGCGACGACATATAGACCCCCCATCCTTTGGGTTGCACGATCCATCTTCTTTTGTATTGTCACTTGATTTGGATCGGATAAGAGTATATCATTGAAAAATAGAAAAACACTTATACCCAGATATCATGGGCGAGAGAAAAAGAGAAGGAGAATGGGTGAAGAGGACTCATGTACTTACTGGGGAACATCTAATGTTGTGAATGGAAGCTCGATCTGTTATCAGATGATGTAGATCAGTTCAATCCAATTGGATATCATCAAAAATCATAAAATAAAGAGATTAATTTGGTAATCATGAAAAACCTTGTATTAGGGAACATTAAGGTGGATTAAGTAAATCATTATGGAATAAAATCACAATTTACCCTTAACAAAATATACTTGATTTCCCCATATGGTTTGAAAAAATGTTTAAAAACCACGCATGACTACCTGGAAAAAGGGGCACCTGTACGATTAGGCCACATGGTTGTTCACCAACTGTGCATGGTGGCATATTCTATAGAAACACAATCAACCTAATTTTCCATACTGTGTTTAATTCATTAATGGTTCACTAAAATCCATGAGCCAAACCTTTTTTTCCAAAATATAGGTTCCGGGATTTGGACATGCCCTGGACAACCCTGTGACCATTTCTATCCCCTTTTTAATCCATATATGGCCCAAAGAAAATATTTACACTGAAATTTTAATGGATCCAAACATGAGTGAAAAACTAGGTTCTTTCAGTCTACATCGAAACCAATACGACCTTGCTATAAGGAAATGATGGGTTATGCATTACAAAAAAATTCATGTTTTATAAATATATAGTATTAATTTTTAGAGGAGTGAACCAAAAAAATTATTATGGATCTTTTATATGAATTTTGATGAATCCAAATACAAATCCACTTATATACCATGTCACGTGTTATGTTAGGAGTCTCCTGTAAATATATATGAAATAATAATATATGAAAACACACTGATTATGGTAATCATGTTTATGTATGCCACAATAAATTTTTACATTATCTAAATATATATTATATATTATTTAATACTTATATTAATGTATTTTTTTTAGATTTAAACACAAGAATTGTCATCAACAGTACATGATGAATGGCTTCATTCAGGGGCCTTGATGTGGCCAAATATATAAGGATGCATTAGAGGTGACTGTATTGAAGTGTCACCTTGGACATTTTTCTGAGAAAAGAAATGTAAAAGGGGTTAAATACAATAAAATGGTTGAGATACATGAATGAATACATATTCATGGAAAAAAATTAATTTGATGTTTGAGTTGTTATAGAATTTAATGGAAAGGAATCAAAGTGAAAAAATACAAAAAATACTACTAAATGAAGATCCACCTTCTTTTAGGCTTGAAATTACTCTCGAAGGATTTACCTACTAGTGGTAATGGTAATTCCATTGCTATTTTTTTAATTAATAATATGGAAGATACTAAAAATGTTTATGTACCAATATTCTATATGGTTCAATTTATTGTGATTATATCTATCAACACCGACCAACTGATTTATTATAAGTGGTAAAATGAATAATGTCTATGGTTATAAACAAACAAAAATAAATTACAAAATATCATTTGAGGGTAGGGATTCACACAACTCATGATCTGATCATTTATTTTTCTTATTCCACATAATGATTTGGATTTTCACATATTCAAACATATTATTTTAACATTCGTAGCACAATTGTTATAGAATTTAAAATGACATATCTATAATGAGTTTTTTATTTTCCAATTTATTTTTAATGAAATCATTTAATAATAAATTTTGAAAGGCATGAATATTTGAATGTTATTATAGATGAATAATTGTAAGAGGAAACACATAGTTCAATCGAAATAATCATATGGATCATCTAATCGACTAAAAAGGACATCAGTGAGTGCCATTACCCTGAATGTTCTACCACTACATTTAATAATGTTATAATATCATGAGGATAAATTGATCAAATATAGTAATATAAACATGATTTATTTAGATGAACAAATACACAGAGAGTCTATTATTTTGTATCTATGTGGTGGTAATGTATTTGAAATCCTATGTCACGGATAACTGGGAGTATTAGTCAAAAATTAATACATGATATGTGTTTCAAGTATAATTTTGTCAAATAATAGATATAAGATGTTAATTATTGTTAAATAGTATACATATTTATTGATTGGTTTATGTACCATTACTCTGTGAATAGAAAACCCTATTCATAAATTTTTTAATTGTTGAGTCCTCACAACACTTCAATACAAAAAATTTCATTTGAAGAATGAGAATAACTTAAAATAAACGATCAACAATAAATAATGATTGAAAATAATTTAATTGTTGAAAAATACATATTAACACCCATGATGTACTAGTAATACTCTATAAACTAACCATAGAAAAACTATATTCATATATTTTAATATTTATTCCTATTGGGTTTTTTGGGAGCCTTGGTTCCTCATTATGTAACGCCCCAACCCCAGTTACCCAGAGTCGGTGCATTATTACATAACATTGGCATGATCACAAGAAAGATCAAGTCTCGAAAGACTGATTAGTTGAGTAGCCTTGGAATAACTAGATACATTAATAACGTTTACATTACATCATAAAATGAAAACTACAACAATATAGTCTTCATAGTCCACACTCTTATCCCCTCATACTATCCCTACAGGTCATTCAAAAATTACTTCTTCACATCCTGGGAAAAATAAAACATAGAAAAGGGGTGAGATCAAATGGCCAGTAAGGATAACCATATAGTGGAAACATTCATAAATAAGAATAAACATTTAAGGCAATGTATAACTAAAACCCAATCCTTTTAAACTTGAAATTAAACATAGTATGGAAAAAATAAAATGAAATAATTCCATTTACTTATTCACATTGATATTCTACTAATCGAATATTCACATGCAATAACAATAACCACTTTCATAATGTTGGAATGCATAATGCCAGACTATCATAACCACATAGCCAAGGCCTCACTCCAAGACTACAAATAAGATTTTGTCAAGGCCTTGTTCTAAGACACTAGTTTGTCTCATGAGACCTATCGATGCATCGAGGAGCTATAGCGGGTTCCACCCATCACATATTAAGTCCAATGCATTCCCATATGAAAAGGTTTAAACATAACATAAACATTCGTATTAAAACTAGCATATGAAATGTAAATACTTCATCCATAAACCATGAATGGTATAAAAATAACACATCCACAGTCAAAAATATCACAAAACCTTTAACACAATATAGAATTTTTGTATCATAATAAATCAACTTCAGATAAGGGTAAAATCCATCAAAGGATGTTGACATAGATAAAATCAAAACTATTTTTAGAGAAATATCACTTTCTATTTTGAAATCATTTAAGAGTCATATATTTATAAAATAATAAATTTTATTTGAAAATATTCTTATAATATTGTAAGGGAAGCTTCGACAATTTTATAATAGCGGAAAATAGCCGCACCCTCCCTATAAGTTAAAAAAACATTCTTACCTTAATTCTGTCAAAAAGGTTAAAAAGGACCTTGTTTGGAAAATGACGGAAAGATTCCTTTATAAAACACTTATAAAAGTCAATAAGGATATAAATGATTTTAACCCATATTCTAGTAAATAGTAAAAATGTTTTGAAATACATTTTTAAGAAACATGGATGTGGATGATAAAGAAGTCCCAGTAGATTATTAGGTATAAACAACCTCGGATAATGAAGAGATTGCGAAATAAACCCTTACCTTGTACTTTACCTTGGTTGGGGGTAGGTTAACCTCCTGTATAATGGTGGAATAACTGTTATTAAATTATTCAATAATCATAATCATTATTATGTTATCATATATGATCTTTTAACATTGCTTTGTTAATAATATCTTAGTATTATCGTCGTTTCGGGTGATAACTTACTCATTTTCTTTTATATGTTTTGTTATGTAAGCCATGTTTGTCATGGATAGGTTGTATATTATTCATATCCATAATGATATCATGTCCTTAAACATTATTTTTAAATCATGAAATGATAATTATACTTGAATGGATACGATGGAGAATGAATCTCATCGCGTTCGTGGAGACGGTAGTCCGTACGTATGCATGAGCAACAATATCATTCTTGTGATATTAAAATAATATATAATTGGAAGGTATATCATATATACATAATCATTATCATGTTATATATATTATTTACATGAATTACAAATCATTATTATACGCATCCAAATAATAATATATTGAATAACAATTACACCACGACGTGGAGACGGTAAGCCGTACGTACGCACGTATGGTGACATGTCATTAAAAGGATGGATAGAATACTGAATATGGTTGTACCATATTTATAATAATAGTAATTTATATAGTACATAGTGAATTAATTATTTTATAATGGGAATAAAAAAGAAATAAGAAGTTGAATATGAAATAAATTTGAAAAAGGGTGGTGAAAACATTAGCTCTTCTTCGGGTTCTTCCTTTTGATTTGATCAAAAGGAATCCTTAAATTGGATTTATGAATAAAGGAAGACCTCTATGATGAAGTGGGGGAATTTTAAAGAGTATTTAGGTATGGTTTGGCCGAACCAAAAGGTTTTGAAGTTGTGAATTAATGAGAATGGGGAGTGCCCTTTTATAAGAGGGGTGAGGGGCACCTTTGGAAAAGCTAGAAATATTTTTTTATAATAAATTCATATTCGGTTTCTAATGGCTCCAAAGTGGATTATTTAAAGTATAAGGTGTGGATGGGTCTAAAACCACTCAACCAATATAATTTAGATAGGGTTGAGTCATTATATTAACCTTATCTTTTAGTTTTAACTCGTAGTTAATTAGTTTGACACTTACCATGTCACTTTGTATTTTTATATTATATAGGTAATAAACATAGTATATACCTCCAAGAGACCCCCAAGTGGTCCATTAATGATACACATATCATGATATAAGTCTCCTGGCCGAACCATATATTTTTATTAATTTAATGTCAATTAATAATGGGATATTTGTTTTAAAGACTCTTTTATGTCAATTTTGACACTATTTGGAAAATTGATTTTTTTGAAAATCATAACCGAATGATTACATCGAATAAAATTAATTATATCATTCCTAACATGTCATATTAATCTATTAAATTAGTTTATTTCATAAAAAAGTCACAAATTATATTTATTTGGGTATTTATAATATCAATTATTTTAATTTTTCACTATTATGATAATTACTGCACCATCATTGTGTCATAAATAAATTAAATTATATAATGTCTAAAAATTAAAAATAAAATATCATTATGTATGAAATATTTTTATATTTCTAATGAATATTAATAGTCGAAAATCCAACATGTATAACCCTATGTAAAAATTATTTTGCTAAAAGATATATGCTTATGTCATTTTTCTGTTTATTTTAACCTAATCAAAATAAAGTGTCACTATCACCTACAAGTGGCTCTATGGGGTCCAAAAATAGACCCAAAGATTTCCATGGTCAGACATGTATCCACCAGTAAGGTTAGGACACATTTTAGGGTAATTTAGTATTATTTTAATATTATTTTTTTAACCCTTATTTACGGGATTTACCCTCTAACCATGGAAAAGAAAATATTTACTGAAGTAATTATTCAAAATGTCTAAAAATAAAAGTTTCCTAATTAAACAATTTGGACCTCCTGATTCCAAATATGGAATCCATTTTTCCAAATTCAAAACACAGAAGTGGAAGAAATTAATTTAAAATTAATTCCCGTTGTCAAAACAAAAGGCGTGTTTTTAAGATATAATAACTATCTAAAGATTGATACTTGTTTATGTCTGGTTTAATTGTGAAATTATGTCCAATTACCAACATTGTATTAAATGGTAAATCTATATTCTAAATATACTTTAAAACCACCCAAATTCATAATTTATCACTATTAATTTTTTTATTAAAAATGTTGTTTTTAATTAAAATTTAGTAACTTTCACTATTCATCAAAATATTAAAGTTATCCGAAAAGAACCAAAATTTCACCTTAGGATAAATTCGATACTTCGAATCCAAAAATGAAGTCCATTTTGAGGGATAAAATTTCTAAAATTTAAAAAAGTAGGTATTAATATTCATAACGGCTAGTTTGATCTGTTGTGGTGTGTGTTATAACTCGATGTTGCGTACAACACACGCTATTGCATTATTCAAAGAGAAGCGTACCGTAGAAGCTTAGGGTGTTACATTCTCCCCTCAATCAAATAATTTCATCCTCGAAATTTCTAGAATACTACCGCATGAAAATACTTGGGTGGTTCTTCATCATAAGTTCCTCGGGTTCCCACGATGCCTCTTCCATCTTAAGGTTTTTCACAAAACATTTACCAGACGCCTCATCCGGATTCTCAGTACTTGTTCTCTCATATCAAGAATATTGAAGGGTTCTTCGCAATAAGAAAAATAGGGTTCCAGTTCTAATTCCTCATAGGTGAGTACATGCGTTGGGCAGGCATGTATTTCCTCAACAGAGATACGTGGAACACATCGTGAACTTTGGAGAGACTTGGCAGCATTGCCAATCGGTAAGCTACAGCCGCAATTCGTTCTAGAATTTTGAAAGTTCTGATGTACCTGGGACTCAATTTACCTTTCTTATCAAAATGTATTACTCCCTTCCATGGAGATACCTTCAGGAAAACATGATCACTGACTTGAAATTCCAAATCCTTCCTTCAATTATCAGCATAGATCTTCTGCCTACTTTGAGATGCTTTGATATGGTTTTGGATTACCTTCACCTTTTCCATCATTTCCTCCACCAGTTCTGGGCCTACAAGTTTTCTTTCACCAACGTCATCCCAACAGGTTGGTGTGCGACATCTCTTTTTGTATAACGCTTCATATGGTGCCATCTGAATACTCGAATGGAATCTATTGTTATAGGAAAATTTTACCAGAGGTATATATTGATCCCACATACCCTGAAAGTCAAGTGAGTGGGATATCAACATGTCTTATAAGGTTTGATTAATTCATTCTGATTGTCCATCTGTTTGAGGGTGGTAGGCAGTGCTCAAACGAAGTTTAGTATCCAAGGATTTCTGAAGACTTTTCCAGAATCTTGAAGTAAAACGGGGATCACGATCAGAAACAATCGATAGGGGTACTCCATCAAGTATCACAAATTCATCAATATATAGTCTTCCTAGACGTTCCCGTGGCAAATCATCCCTTATAGCAAGAAAATGTGCCAACTTTGTAAGACGATCAACAATGAACCATATTTCATCGTTCCTTCTAGTAGTCTTTGGTAGCCCCATGACAAATTCCATCGTAATATTGTCCCATTTACTCTCCATTATGGGAAGAGGTTGCATGACTCCACCAAGCTGTTTCCTTCGATCGTTCACTTGTTGACAAACAATACATCTTGACACAAAATTGGAAATCTCCCTCTTCATGTTTTCCAACAAAAAATGATCCTTCAAATCTCTATACATTTTGGTGCTCCCAGGTTGTATAGAGAAATTGGAACTATGAGCATCATCTAGCAATTCCCTTTTTAGATCAGGTATATAGGGAACACAAAGCCTCTTCCCAAATTTCAAAATTCCTTCTTCATACAAAAAGTATCTCAATCTCCCATCATTTACAGCTTTAATATTCTTTTGAAATTCTTCATCATCGGTCTGATAACTCTTAATCCTTTCTAGTAAAGATGGTTTGGAAACCATTTGAAAAAGCATTGATGTTTCACTTTCCCTGGTTATTCTCATGTCTATCTTCACTAGATCCATGAAATTTGGATCCCTTTCAATTCTCATATTGTTCAAAACTCCATGATCTTTTCTGCTCAAAGCATCTGCCACCTTGTTTGCCTTCCCTGGGTGGTAGTGTATCGTGCAATCATAATCCATGAGTAATTAAATCCATCTACTTTGCCACATGTTGAGTTATTTCTGAGATAAAATATACTTCAAACTCTTATGATCCGTAGAAATCTCACATTTTTCACCATAGAGGTAGTGCCTCCATATCATCAAAGAAAAGATCACAGCTGCTAAGTCGAGATCATGAGTATGATAGTTTTGTTAATGAATTTTCAACTGTCATGATGCATAGGCAATAACCCTATCATTCTGCATAAGGACACAACCAAGTCCGTTCATCGATGCATCACTATAAATAACAAACCCATCATTCCCCAATGGTAGAGTCAATATAGGAGGATTGAATAATCTTCTCTTTCGTTCTTTGAAACATTCTTCACACTCTTTTTTCCAAAAAAAATTTAACCTCTTTACATGTGATCTTTGTTAATGGGTTATCCAACTGGGAAAAATTCTGGACGAAATGTCGATAATAACCTGCTAAACCAATAAAACTATGTACCATAGTTATACTCGTTAGTGCAGGCCATTCTTGGATTAACTTGGTCTTATAAGGATCAACAGAGATTCCATATTTAGAGACAATATGGCCAAAAAAAGAAATCTCCTCAAGCCCGAATTCACACTTGTTAACCTTCCCATATAATTCATGTCTTCTCAGAGTCTTCAGGATAATGCGCAAGTGATTTTCATGATCTTCGTAGCTTTTGGAGTATACCAAGATATCATCAATAAATATGACCACAAATTTATCGAGATGTTCCTTGAGAACTCTATTAATCAAATCCATGAATACAGAGGGTGCATTAGTCAATCCAAAAGGCATTACTGTAAACTCGTAATGCCCGTACCTGGTTCGAAATGCTGTCTTCAGAATGTATTCCTTCTTCACACACAACTGATGGTATCCAGATTGAAGGTTAATCTTTGAAAATTATTTAGATCCATGCAGTTGGTCAAATAAATCATCAATGCGAGTTAGGGGATATTTGTTCATTATTGTTATAGCATTGATCTCTATGTAGTTGATACATAACCTCATAGATCCATCTTTCTTTTTAACAAAAATAATAGGGCCTCCGCATGGAGAAACACTAGGGAGAATAAATTTCTTATTACTCAATTCCTCTAGTTGTTTCTTTAGTTCAACTAATTCTAAAGTGACCTTTCTATAAGGGTTCTTCGATATAGGCCTTGATCTAGGAAATAAATCAATGGAAAACTCAACTTCTCGTTCTGGAGGATATCCAGGTAATTCTTCCAGAAACACATCTACATATTATTTCACAGTAGGTACATCCTCTATTTCAACATTCCTTTCCTCACCTACTATAATTTTATCCTCTTACTCTCTAATAATTGAATTCAGTTGAGCTACTGGGGTGGATCTAGATAAGAATTAGGTGGTGACGATTCTGCTCTAAAGATAAGGTGTTCCTTATCATCATCATCAAAAATCGTAACCTCCTTCTTCTTACAATAAATCGTCGCATCATGGTATGAAAGAAAATCCATACAAAGGATTATATCAAACTCAATCATAGGTATGACGATGAGATCAGCGGATAAAGAACATTTATGTGCTCTAATGGGGACCGATTCACAAAATATTGTTGCAATGATATTTCCCTTAGGAGTTTTAACTGAAAACTACCTTGTTAAATCAAATTGGAAATATCTAATTTTCTTCGAAAACTGGGATGATATGAAACAGTGCGATGATCTAGAATCAAATAATGCATTTTCTAAACTTGAGGAAACCATTAAATTACCTGCCACCACATCTATAAGAGCTTCTACCTCAGCAGTAGTGATAGGATAATCTTCTCCATGATCCCTTGGCCTTTTCTGAGGTAAGTTCCCCTAACCCTTAGGAAATTCATTTGCATAATGTCCCATCTCCCTGAAAATGTAGCATTGGACATCAGTAGCTTGCTTCTTCCCCTTGAAATCACGAGCTTGGTGGCCTTTTTCACCACACTTGTAACAGACTCTCGTTCCTTTTAAGCAAGTACCGGGGTGTTTCTTCCCACAGTTACTACAGGATGGATATTTAACTTTTACCTTATTCCTTTTATTTCCATTCCCAGATTGATTAGCAGATCTCTTCTTCTCTTTCTTTTCTTTAAATTCATATGACTTAGAGAATTATTTCTCTGTCTTGATAGCACATGAGACAATGTCTTCGTACGATGAGAAGGATTGCGAGACTAATGCTCGATGGAGAAATGGTTTTAACCCATGAAAGAAACAATCAATCTTACTTCTTTGGTTATGTATATGATCTCCATCATACCTTGATAACCTTTTAATGTTAGCCTCATACTTTGCGACATTCTCATCCTCCTTTTGTCTCAGACGTAGAAATTGCCTTTCCATATCTGCTTGATGGTCACGAGGAAAGTATTTTTCTAAAAACAGATATTTGAACTCCCTCCATTCCATATTTGATACTTTATCATCTTCCTTCGTGTTTTGAATTTATGACCACCATTGATCAGCATCTCCAGTGAGGCGGTAAACTGCCATGATAACTTTTTCCCTTTCACTACTCTCCAAATCTTAAAATATTTTCTCTATGGAATTTATCCATTGCTCAGCTACTAAGTGAATTTTACTCCCATTGAATGTTGGTGGTTTTTTCTTCATGAAGCGATCTAACATTGATCATCCACGCTGCGGATTAGGGTGCTCTATACGGGTAAGGTTATTATTCATAATCTTAGTGAGTTGTTCCATTATGGTGATTAGTTTATCAACAGAAGTTGCATCACCAGCTCCACTATAATTATCTTGAGCAGGAGGGAAATCCCTACATGGAGTGCGTGCATTGATATGGTTTCCATTTCTTCCACTAGGCGCCATTTCTAAACAATGGCATAAACTAGATCAGTTTATCACTCAAAATACATAATTCCATACTTATAAAACACTTAACATAAATTGAACTATTTATGGATATAATCCATAATCATAGAAATGTTTTCATTGAGAAAGTATATAGTCATAAACCCTTCATAATGATTTGTAAAGAAAATGAGAGTTATCCTAATCATATCCCCTAGGAGTGTCATAACCAAGAGTGCAGCAAGGCCTGTTGTCGTGCAACAGTTCTCGTTCGAGTCCAGCTCAAAGTGGTGTTTTTGGGTTTTACCCCTAGGTACATCTCTACCAGGCCTGCCTCTACCTGCTCGTATCCATACATGGATGTATTTCTCGGAAAACTCACAAAATCTCTACAATACCAAAATTCTAGTATGTTCTTCTATACTAATCCTCAAAGTCGATCTTATGTCTATGTCCTCTAATCAGAGCTTATCTAAATCTAGTTGCCATGGTTTGAACTAAACTTCTTCGGATACAAACTCTAACGCCCTGACCCTAGTTACCCAGAGTCGGTGCATTATTACATAACATTGGCATGATCACAAGAAAGATCAATTCTCGAAATACCAATTAGTTTAGTTGCCTTGAAATAACTAGATACATTAATAATGTTTACATTACATCATAAAATGAAAACTACAACAATATAGTCTCCATATTCCACGCTCTTATCCCCTCATACTATCCCTGCAGGTCATTCATAAATTACTTATTCACATCCTGGGAAAAATAAAACGTAGAAAAGGGTTGATCTCAAATGCCCCGTAAGGAAAACAATATAGCAGAAACTTTCATAAATAAGAATAAACATTTAAGGCAATGTATAACCAAAACAAAAGCCTTTTAAACTTGAACTTCAATATAAAATGGAAAAAATAAAATGAAATAATTCCATTTAATTATTCACATGGATATTCTACTAATCGAATATTCACATACAATATCAATAACCACTTTCATAATGATGGAATGCATAATGCCAGACTATCATAACCACATAGCCAAGGCCTCGCGCCAAGACTACAAATAAGATTTTTTCAAGGCCTTGTGCCAAGACACTAGTTTGTCTCATTAGACCTACCGATGCATCGAGGATCTATAGCGGGCTCCACCCGTCACATATTAAGTCCAATGAATTGCCATATTAAAAGGTTTAAACATAACATAAACATTCGTATTAAAACTAGCATATGAAATGTAAATACTTCATCCATAAACCATGAATGGTATAAAAATAACACATCCACAGTCAAACATATCACAAAACCTTAATTCCAATATATATGTTTTGTATCATAATAAATCAACTTCAAATAAAGGTATAATCCATCAAAGGATGTTGACATATATGAAATCAAAACTCTTTTTTGAGAAATATATCTTTCTATTTTGAAATCATTTAAGAGTCATATATTTATAAAATAAAACATTTTCTTTGAAGATATTATTATTAGCTTGAAAGGGAATCTTCGATAATTCTATAATGGCGGAAAATAGCCGCACCCGTCATATAAGTTAAAAAAACATTCCAACCTTAATTCTGTCAAAAAGGTTAAAAAGCACCTTGTTTGGAAAACAACGGAAAGATTCCTTTATAAACCAATTATAAAATTCAAAAAAGGGTATAAATGACTTTAACCCATATTATAGTAAATAGTAAAAATGTTTTGAAATTCATTTTTAAGAAACATGGATGTGGATGATAAAGAAGTCCCAGTAGATTATTACGTATAAACAACCTCGGATAATGAAGAGATTGCGAAATAAAACCTTACCTTGTACTTTTCCTTGGTTGGGGGTAGGTTAACCTCCTGTGTAATGGTGAAATAATTGTTATTAAATTATACCGGAATCATATACGTTATTATGTTATCATATATGATCATTTAACACTGCTTTGTTAATAATATCTTAGTATTATCGTCGTTTCGGGTGTTAACTTTCCCGATTTCTTTTATATGTTTTGTTACGTATGCCATGTTTGTCATGGATAGGTTGTATCATATTCATATCCATAATGATATCAAGTCCTTAAAAATTGTTTTTAAATCATCAAATGACAATTATACTTGAATGGATATGATGGAGAATGAATCTCATCGCGTTCATGGAGACGGTAGTCCGTACGTACGCACGAGCCACAATATCATTCTTTTGATATTAAAATAATATATAATTGGAAGCTATATCATATATACAGAATCATTATCATGTTTGATTTAGTATTTACATGAATTAAAAATCATTATTATACCCATCCAAATAATAATATATTGAATAACAATTACACCACGACGTGGAGACGATAAGCCGTACGTACGCATGTATGGTGACATGTCATTCAAAGGATGGATAGACTACTGAATATGGTTGTACCATATTTATAATAATATTACAGTATATATGAGATACTAGATTATTTATTTTAGAATTTGAATAATAATGAATGAAGAAGTTGAAGAAGAAAAGAATTTGAAAAGGGGTGGTGAAAACATTACCTCCTCTTCGGGTTCTTCCTTTTGATTTGATCAAAATGAATCCTTAGGATGGCTTTCTGACTAAAGTAAGGCCTCTATGATGAATTGAGGTAATTTTAATGAGTATTTGGTAGGGGTTGGACGAACCAAAAGGCTTTGATAGTGTGAATTAATGAGAAGGGGGAGTTCCCTTTTATAAGAGGGGTGAGGGGCACCTTTGGAAAAGATGGAAATATTATTTTATAATAAATTCATATTCGGTTTCTAATGGCTCAAAAGTAAATTATTTAAAGTTTAAGGTGGGGATGGGTCTAAAACCACTCAAACAATATAATTTAGACAGGTTTGGGTAATTATATTAACCTTATCTTTTAGTTTTAACTCTTAGTTAATTAGTTTGACACTTACCATGTCACTTTGTATTTTTATATTATATAGTTAATAAACATACTATATACCTCCAACCGACCCCCAAGTGGTCCGTCAATGGTACACTATCATGATATGAGTCTCTTGGCCGAACCTTAGATTTTTATGAATTGAATATCAATTAATAATATAATATTTTTTTAAAAAACTATTTTATGTCAATTTTGAAACTATTTGGAAAACTGATTTTTGTGAAAATCTTAACAGAATGATTACTTCGAAAAACGTTATTTAAATCATTCCTAACATGTCATATTATCCTAGAAAATTAGTTTAATTCATAAAAAGTCTCAAATTATATTTATTTGGGTATTTATAATATCAATTATTTTAATTTTTCACTATTATGGTAATTACTGCATCATCATTGTGTCATAAATAAATGAAATTATTTAATGTATAAAAATTATAAATAAACTATACTTATGTAGGAAGTCTTTTTATAATTCTGATGAATATTTATAGTCGAAAATACAACATATATAACCCTATGTAAAAATTGTTCTTCTAAAAGATATATGCTTATGTCATTTTTGTATTTATTTTAACTTAATTAAAATAAAGTGTCCCTATCACCTACAAGTGGCTCCATGGGGTCCCAAAATCGACACAAAGATGCCCATGGTCGGACGGGTATCCACCAATAAGGCTAATACATGTTTTTGGGTAATTTAGTATTATTATAATATTATTTTTTTAACCCTTATTTACTGGATTTACCCTTTAACCATGGTAAATAAAATATTTATCGAAGTAATTATTCAAAATGTCTAAAAATAAAAGTTACCTATTTACACAATTTGGAAATCCTGATTCCAAATATGGAATCCATTTTTCCAAATTCAAAACACAGAAGTGGCAGAAATTAATTTAAAATTAATTCCCACTCTCAAAACAAAAAGCGTGTTTTTATGATATAATAACTATCAAAAGATTGATACTTGTTTATGTTCGTTTTAATTTTGAAATTATGTCTAATGACCAACATTGTATTAAATTTTAAAAATAGATTCTAAATATAATTTAAAACCACTCAAATTCCTAATTTATCACTATTAATTATTTTGATTAAAAAATTTGTTTTTAATTAAAATTTAGTAATTTTCACTATTCATCAAAATATTAAAGTAGTCCGAAAAGTACCAAAATTTCACCTTAGGAAAAATTTGATACTTCGAATACAAAAAAGAAGTCCATTTTGAGAGATAAAATTTCTAATATTTTAAAAAGTAGGTATTACTATTCATAACGGCTAGTTTGATCGGTTGTGGTCTGTGTTAGAACTCGATGTTGCGTACAACACATGTTATTGCATTATTCAAAGAGAATCGTACTGTAGAAGTTTGGGGTGTTACACATTACACTCATTTTGGATACTCCAAAGATTTTTTTATTAAATGAATGGTTTATAAAAAAACCATTCATGATGAAATTTATAAATTTTTAATATATAACATTAATACTTTTAAAAATAAAATTCAGATTATTCATTTTATTTTATTTTTAATGAAATTTAGTTATGATAGGTAAGTGTTTGACTATCATCAAAATAATGTTATGAGTATGGTCTATGAGCACAAAAGTCCTATAATATTGTAAAAAATGGATATTTATTGTAGAATATATAATATTATTTCACTGTCCAAACAAATATAAAAACAAAGTTATTATTTTCATAAATGTTACTATATCATCTTAAATAAACTAATGGAAATGATACTTGTTATTATAATTAAAAATTTATGACATATATCCTATTACATCATCAAAAAAAATTTAGAAAGTTTTATTTCAAATGATAATTTCAATTTTAATTATAATTTGTGATTATTTATTTATATATATTTTCAAAATTGTATTAAAAGTTTCTAAAATACATTTACTCAAAAGTGGGAGTATATATTTTTTGAAATTATTATAAAAAATATATGGTGTAAGAAAATATATAGAAATAATGAACAGGTTACTTTTTACTAGTTATTTTGTTAATTTTCCAATCACATTATCTTCTATTTTTAGTTAATTTTGTTATCATCTATATCTACTACATATTTACTTAATTTTCATTGAGATAATAATGAAATTAATTCATTGGGTAGTGATATTTATCTACCCATTTTGTGATTTATAAAGATTAAACATTTCTTTTATAAAAATAAATAGATGAAAATTTGAAAAAAAAAGAATGATGCACTTTGGTACTGTTTTTTTCACTTCATAGATTTATTTTTTATTTATTTCATTTTTTGGTTTGGTAATTCATGTTTTTGTTTAAAAATGACTTTATGTTCTTGTTTTTGGATTAAAAATTGACTTTTAGTTGTAGACAAGTTTCACTAATGAAAAATTATAAAATGGTGTCCCAGGAATGACACAAAGTGCATTTTTTTAATTTGAAAATTAACATTTATTTCATAACACTTGTTACTCAATGAAAACAGAGAAAACACACACATATTATGATGATAATTTTGGATAATGATTGCTAATTTATTTTTGATATGTGGGATCTAGCCACACATTAATCTAACACATGTGGTGACCAATATTATTAAAAGTTTTTTTATTTAAAATATCCATTTTATTCCAAAATAGTTACCACTCACTAAAAATAAATAACAAAATGATTGTATTATCATAATAAATTTGTAAAATTTTCCACAATTACATTATTATACGTAACAATTAGTTTCATGTCAATAAAACTCATGGTGTGTTCGGTATGATAAAAAGTGCATGTTTTAATATAAAATTGGCATTTGTGTTCAAAACACATGTCACTCATAGAAACCAAAAAACACTAATATTTTCTTGATAATTTATTGAAAAAATCAATAAATAATTTTTCACAGATAGGAATCAACTGCATGTCAATACAAAACATGGTTTGTCAAAAATGACTCTATGTGTGTGTTTTCTAATTTTAAAGTGATATTATAGTTAAAAACACATGTCCCTCACTAAAAACCAAGAGGAAAAAAATAAAAAATTTGTTATCAATTTAATAAAATTATATATACATTATTTCTGACATGTATGAATGAACCACATGTAAATTTGACACACTTTTTGCTAGTTTGACTCGAAGTGTTTGTTATTAGTTTGAAAATTACATTTTAGCTAAAATAATATTGCACCTAATAAAAAGAGGGAACATAAAATAAAATTTTCTTGATATTTTAGTGCAATAATATATAAGTAATTTTTGTTAATTATGAATTTAATATAAGTTAATATGACACATGGTGTTCTTGTTATATCTCAGAGTGTGCGTTATTAGTTCATAAATGACCATTTTTTTTAAAATAGTTATCATATATTCAAAATAGAGAAAATTAAATTATATTTTATTTATACTTTAGTAAAATTATTCATAAGTTAATTTTTTATGTGAAATAATCATCCACACATTTATATGAAACACTTCATTGGAGATAATATTTAATGTTTTTGTTTTTATTTAAAATAATCATATTTATTTAAAACAAATGGAAGTTAAGAAACTATAAAAACAAGCTTATATTTTGTTGATAATTTTAGAAAATTTTCAATAAATCATTTTTACATGTTGTAATATACTGCAAAAAAAATATGGAACAAGGCATCCCTGTTATAACTCAAAGTATTTTTTTCGGTTTAGAAGTATCATTTTTTCTCAAAACACACATCACATACTAAAAACTAATAAAACGCCCAAAAATTATCTTTATAATCATTGATAATGATCCATAATTCATTTTTAAATGTAATAATTGGTGTCACATTAATGTTTCATATGGTGTGGATGATATGACTAAAAGTTCAAGTTCTTATTTAAAATCAAAATTTTATTATAAATCACCCTACACATCCTAAAAAAAAGAGAAAACATGATCATATTTTATAGACACATTAGGAAATGATCCATTTGTCCATTTTTTCATATATAAATCTATTTAACATAAATATGATATAGAGTGTTACGAGCATGAATCAAAGTGCATGCTTTGAAAATAAAAGTATCATTTTTTTCAGAACATTTTTCATTGACTGAAAACTATGAAAACAACTCAGATTTTCATGAATATCTATTTAAATTAAACTTAAGTTATTTTTTATGTATATTGATTTTCCATACCTCAATTTAACAAAAAAAATGTGCCTGATATGACTGAATGCTCAGGATTTCGTTAATAATAGATATTTTCCTACAAAAAAGTCATCACATACTCAAAACTAATAAATTTAACATATATATTCTTGATACATTATGGAAATGATGCATAATTCAATTTTTTGTGCATGAATTAGGGAAAAATCAATCTAACACATATTGTGGTAAGTATGACTCAAAGAATGTTTTGTCAGTTTAAAATTGACATTTAAGATAAAATGATGCCTGGAATTCTAAAAATCAAGAAAACACACAGAATTTTTCATGACATTTTTGTTGAATTATCCATAAGTGATTTTTAGGGGTAGGAATCACCCATATCTCAATATGATACATTCTGTGACTAGTATGACTGGAAGTGCATTTTGCAGCTTAAAAGTGATATTATAGTTCAAAAATGTATTGCTCGCTTAAAATTAAAGAAAACATACTCATATTTTGTTGAAACATTATCACAACAATACATAAGTAATTTATAATATTTACTAATTATTCACACAACAATATGATACACAGTGGGACCCATATAAATCCAAAACATTGTTTTTTGGTTAAAGGGATGTTTTTAAAAGAAAATATGTCACCAAATGAAAACTAAGGAAAAACACTCAAATTTATTTCATGTTTTAGGAAAATGATTTATATTTCATTATTTATGGGTATAAATTATCAACATATCAATCCTATATGATTTGTGATTTATATAAATCTAATTTCATGTTATTGGTTTAAAAATGGAATTCAATTTCAAAACTCATTACACCCACTAAAATCCCAAAAATAAAATTCATATTTTCTAAAACATTAAATAAAAACCTCCATATATTTTTTTTAATGAATAAACCACACATCGATTAGACACATGATGTGTTTGGTGTGACTAAATGTTCATGTTTTTACAAAAAAATAGACTTTTTAGTTCAAAATATATGTGACATGATTAGAATGAATAAAAAATATTAATATTGTTTGGATACATGATGAGAAAAATTAATAATATTTTTTTCATTTGTATGAATTAGTCTCAGCATAATATATTGTATAGTGTGACCAAAATGACTAGAATGGTGTTTTTTATTTTTAAAAGAACATATTTGTTTAAAAGTTATTTTTATAACTAAGAATAGATAATAATAAATCCTAATCATTAAACACATTAGGAATATGATCTATAATTCATTAATGGAAATTATCAATTAGTCTAACATAAAAAAGATAAACATTGTGGCCGTAATGACTAAATGTGGTTGTTTTTAGTTTAAAATTATATTTTAGTAAAAAACAATTCCACTGACTACAATCTAAGAAAAAACATTTATATTGAGTTTAAATTATTATAAAATTTTCTATTAATAATTTTTTATTATTATGAATCATCTGGAATCTAATCTTATACACTATGTGACTGGAACGACTCAAAATGCTTGTTTTCATTTGTAAAGTGATATTTTTGATAAAAATAACATATTAGTTAAAAAAATTATTCACTGACTAAAAACCAATAAAAACAACATCAATTTAATTTATAATTTTATAAAATCATCCATAAGACATTTTTTATGTGTATCAATAACCACAAGTCAATTGGACATGCAGTGTGGCTGGTATGACTCAATGTTCACGTTTTTATTTAAAACTGACATTTTTTCACAAGTCATGTGATGTGATCAAAAATTTAAAAACAACATTCATATAGTTTTTATACATTATTAAATTGATCTATATATCATTTTTCAAATGTATGAATTAATATTACCTCAATCTGATACACAGTGTGACCGGTATGACTGCAAAAATGAATTTATAGTTTAAAAGATTCGTTTTAGATAAAAATGTGTTTCACTCACTAAAGAGTAATAAAACACTCTTCTATAGTGTTTATAGTTTATGAAAGAAATACATAAGTCATTTGTGATATGTGGTAATTGATTACATGTCAATTTGATGAATGGTGAGACCAATATGACTCAAAGAATGTGTTTTTTTAAAATTAAATTGTAGTTAAACACATGTATCACTAAGTAAAACCCTATCAAAAATATTTCATATTTTCTTAATATTTTAGTAAAAAGATCCATATATCATTTTTGATAGGTTAGTATCATTAGAACATAAATCCAATATATGAAATAGTTGTTATGACTCAATGTTCTTGTTATTATTATAAAACGAAATTTTACTTCAAAAAACAAGTCATATAGTCAAAACATTGAAAATATTATCTCATTTTCTTCATAAATTATGATAATTATCCTTAATTCAATTGTGATATATAGAAATTAACCAAATATTTATTAGATATATGGTTTTTTGATACAGTATACATACAAATTTAATTATATATATCAATATTTGAAATATATATAATCATTGAACAATGTTTTTGTGTTGAATTGTGATGGAAATTTGAGGGAAAATACATTATATATTTAGTTCATCCATATACAATAAATTTTAGCATAACACTATAATAATGAGGTTTTTATAAATACTATTGGTGGTGCTGATAAAATATTCATTTATTAGTTCTAAAAGTATAACTCTTAAAATTTCCCCTAATCAATTAAACAACTAATAAGGGTCCCCCTTTATCTATGCTAAAAAATTACTGATAAAGGGAAAACATTAGTCATTCTTTTTATCAATAATTACGGAACAATTTATCTATTCTATTTTTAGAACTAATAATGTTCACTATCATTTAAATGTACTTAAAACATCATCAATTTTTTAGCACGGACAAAAACAATTTCTTTGGTTTTAAATCCCGTATTTAATTTAGTTTTCATGCATCATATTCTTGTAAACAGTGGATGTTATATATAAAACATGGCATTATTAGGAAACAGCCTAGAATAGTTCTAATCATTTTAGGAAACATACAACATTCTCTCACTTTCATTAAAATACCATAAGAAATTTATATAAAACCTCTCATGTATTTATGAGTGCATCTGAACTCTTTGGATACAGTTTCATAAAACTCTCTTCATTTTGGAAGGAATTTACTATCTGATACGGAATACATATATTGAGCCCTATTGTTTTGAACAAGCATACATTAGTATCATTGAAAAAATATGAATCCCAAGGTTTATATGTGTAATAAAAGTGTGACCTCTAAAGTCATTAATTCTACCCATGCTATTATGGGTTCAAGTGTGGTATCCATTAAACATACTCATATATATAAGTGAAAATTCCCATAAAATATTTATCATATAAATTGTATTTATTCTTTTATAACACTTTTTTCCATTATATCTATAAACCACTACACATGGAACGTGTAAATTTAGTATATGAAAAAATATTTTTTCCTGATTCACTAAAATAGAATGAACGTGTCAATGAATACATGACATTTAATTCATTAAATTTATGATAAATTTCCATGTACGTTATCCAAATAGTTGAACACATCCTATGTGACTCAACTAATAATATTCAGGCATTTCCTTCTTCTGATTCAATGATGATTCATATTTTATTACTCATCATACATGTGGAAAAATAATATCTTAATTTCCATCCAACTGACGACATTATCAATAACATACCAAACAACCCAATGATTAGAAATTCCTCTTTTTTTACTTCTATAACTATATTATCAACATACAATGTTTCACATTCAAATCATATCTCCAAAATAATGAAACTGGTATAGATAGAAAACACACACACTGATGTATATCAACAATCATCTGACATTCAAAGAGATATAATTTTCTAGTTTAATCTTTATAACATGTATCTACTTATTACATAAGGAATATATACATAAAATCTCATATATAACTATTTTTAATGAGTAAAATATTATATTGAAGATAATATTAACAACAACACAAACCACAATACCACGTGATGATCATTGATTAAGGATAACTAAATATTTTATTTTGAGGGGATATAATCATTCGACCATTCTTTAAAAGAAAAATAAATCACACATAGATTAATGATGAATTGATGATTCCATTTTTAAGAAAACATGATACATTTCTGACTATTACAAACAATATCCCAGGTGCTTATCACCAATATATTCCAAATTAACCTTATGATGTTTTTGGGGTAATGGTATTTTCAACGTATATGACACATTATTAACTATAGCCACCGAAAATATATTTATAATTCTAGTCACAACAATCATTAATATTAAATGGGTTCATTAAAGGATTTTATTTTAATTTTTTTGAGTACATGGTTCCTTATCCTGAGTATTAAATCCATTATTGCCACCATTGAGAATAATTCATCCTTTAATTCTAGATACTACATCAATATCAAATTAGATATTAGTAATCCAAAAAACAACATCCACAATATATGATATAGTGATATACCTTGACATTATTTTTGAGTCACACAGAGTAGATTTTTTTGAACACATCCATAAAATATCCCCATTATTCTAGAAATATATGGTGATAGATTGATATTTCATATCTACTCTACTGGTTTTCAAATTATAAATTTTTTAACCATTTTTTACAGATCTCGTCATCTTCTCCAAATATATAAATATATCCATTGTTTTTACCATGTATATAACAATGGTATTGATATAAATCTATTTTCTCCCACTAGGACTGTGTTTAATTATAAAGGATATAATTGGAGTGTGGGTGATATCATGTTAGGTACACAACATGGAGTGGAGGATAGATCTTATTGGAAGACTCATAAGGAACCCTATTCATCATTTTTAACACTTTTAAATGGACATGATTATAACTCATATTTTTTTACATGAAATAAAGATAACTAACTCTTCTTAGAGTTATCTATGCTAAACAAATTTTGAAACTTACTAATATATTTTTTGTAACTACGTCTAAGAATCCTTATAAATATATATATATATATATATATCAACATATCAAGTTTTTAGTTTTCATCACCCATGTCATTCATCACAAATAATTTACTAAAAAATTTCATAGAGTGAAGAAACATTATTTTATCTCAAATAATAAATATTTCATACACATAAAGTAATTGAAACAAAAATACACTCACAATAATCTACATATTTACATAAAAATAAAACATATTCATGATGAAACCAAAAACATTACTTTTATTATCAAGAAAAATATTCCGACTATGAGAAGACTAATTTAGCAATTAGGGGTCCATTTAAATTTTCATACCTTAATAGACTCATTTGAAACATAAAATCCTTCAAGATTTATAATATTAAAATATATTATACCTTCATAACTAATAATTTTTCACGATTCATGTATTTTGGGTTTTGAGAGATAGTTAATAGGTCTTATGAAGGTATGATTTTAGATTCATTTCAAAAATAGGTTCACTACAACCTGATGTGGGGTATTTTAGAAGGTTTGTCCCTCCCATTTTGATATCATAGATTTAGGGAGTTTCCTTTTTTGATGTTCTTTTCATGGAGATCAGAAGTGTCAGTGTTTAGTTTAGCACATAGTCTTAAATTTCCATGGTTGAGGGAGTTTTTCATAGTGTCATTACATTTTTTAAAGTATGAGAGGAAAACTAACATGGTGGAGGCTGTGGTGTCACTATACATATGAATCTTCCCATTTGTTTGGTGACTGTGTCTCCATTTCATAAATGTGGTTATTTTTTATTGAATAGATGCATGAAACATTTAGAACATTTACCTAGGGGAAATGGGTTAGTAAAACATGACATATTATTGATCATGCTAGTAGGATTTGAGAATAATGAGATCTATGATATAAAGAAGTTGAAAGAACTATAAATTTTTCCCTGTCCCATGGAATGAATTCATGGTGGTCGTTTGGGCATCAAAACGACATCCTCTACCCTATGGTACAAGTTATAGTTCATGTAGATGTTATTTAATTTTAATAATAAATTTATGATATTTTCGGGTGATATTCCATTTAAAATGGATAGAAAATTGTACCTCACTTTAATCAAAGGTTCCAAGATTATGGTGGGAGCCGTAATATTGTGGTGAAGGAAAGTTCAATTTCTTTTTTAAATAAGGGGTATGCATCCTTCGGTTTAGATCATTTTATATTCTTTCAAACCATTTCCCACCCAAGGCCATATATTTATTCAATAAACATTTATTTAGGTATCATAATCCCTCTAATCTTGTGTAAAATCCTTTTATTTATATAGGTTGATTTTTCATCCCCCTTCATTCTTTTCCTTCTGGATTTTCAGGTCACCACATTTTTAGAGTAATGAAAATGGATATCTCTGGTCTCTATGAGGGTTTGGTGAAGTTATTTATTAGACATTATTATAGTTAGGTTATTTGGTCATCCTTTTATATTTAGTGTCCTTGGATCCTTAATTTCCTCATCATTATACTATTTTATCACTGAAGCATCAAAATATGTGAGTAATTTCAAGAATATTCTTTTAGATGTTCAAATAATATACATTACTCGAGTCTTGTGATTGTTTACAAATCACAATTATACTATATTCCATTATATAGTTTATGTGTATTATTTGGTGTTCATTATTGATTTTAAAATGGGAAATAATTATCTAAATGAAGAAAAAGTATCTAGTAAATAATAAAATTAAGGGGATGGATGGGTTTTCATAAGCATTAATTATTTTACTAATCATGTTACATGTGTCCTTTTCTACCATGGGACATTTGTTTCAATAATTAATGAAATATTATATCTCCCCTTTATATTGAATAATCCCTTAAAGTGGTAATGGAAGGGGGATATGAAATATTTTATCTAATAGTTGATCATGATATTGAAATTTTTATTATTGATAATATATTGTTTTTCATTATGTGTCTACATTGATATATGAGTGAAATGATTTATAGGATGAGGATTATAATAGGAAACTGGAATAAGGAGTTGGAGTAATCTAGAATCTGAAATATTATATATATATTTTTATAATGGTAATGTGGTAATACTAATTGTAAGAGAGATGGGCAGGTAAGTGAGATGGAATTGAATAAACTTATTATAAATTATTGATAAATAGGGTAGAGTGGGTACATTAATAGAATAATGAATCTAATGTGGATGGAAATTTGAAAATGGTTTGAATTTTATGTCTTTGAAAATTGGAAGTTGTTTCTCATGTGGTTCCTTCTTGTGTGACGTTAACATGTTATTCATGATGATGATGTTTTTTTGTGAAAAGTGTTTTTTAATGAGTGGGTTTCTAAGATGTCTGAAAGAAAATATGGATTTTTTATAAAATGAGTGATGTTAATAAATGGTGGGCGTTTTTTTAATACTTTACGAGCTTTGACTAATATTATTTTATCTACAAACATGGGTTGAAATGTCTTGATAGTTGGTGTAATTACAGGGTAATCGTAATTCATTGGTGGGGTCATGCATGTTAGTGGGTGGGAATGTAGTTGATTTGCACAAATATTAATTATTCCCATCTATGAAAATTTTTAGCCTTTTTTGATGGTTATAGTTTTTTGATATACAGAGAAGGAGGATAGAAAGAGGTTGATTTCCTTCATTCTAAAATTACCATAATACCATATGGTCTGAAAATTAGATTTCTTTGGATGTAGTTTTGAAGTTGTGGTGATTATGTTATGGATATGTGTTGTTGTTTAAGGTGGTGATAGATTATGAATACAACTAGGAATTTGTGGCATGGTGGTATATGTTGTCGAATGTTGATATGTGGTTCATTATTGGTTGTGGTATGGGTCACGACCCAACCATCTTGGGCCCCTCTAGGCTGGCAGTTAGTAGTTTGTGAAACCACATGACTGCCAACAATTATCTATGGATAAAACATATAAAACAATGGTATACAAAATAATAGCTGGGCTTAGAATATATATCCGACTCGAAAAAACTCCACCAAACCAAGAAGAGAACCTAAACCATGAAGGATATACAAGTAAAACATGAAAGTAAATTATTAATTCATAACTCTAAATCTATTTGGAAAATGAGGCCTCCACACCATGAAATCTTTAATATTAACTCTTATACTTCATGGATATCAATGAATATACTAAATGATAGCTCCATTGTGGAAATTCTGGAAGGTTGCCAATGTTTACACCATCTTCATAATCCAAAAATGTGTGGACCTGATGCCCATATAGTGGTGAGTGTAAAAATAATCAGTAGGACTCCATAAAATCATTGGCGAATCTAGAACTTTGGTAAACAAGAGAATTGGTATGAAACATAAAATCTCTAAACACATACTAATGGAACTCATCCCATGAATGGACAACATCAAAAACCAACAAACAGAATGACACTATTTGTTGCAATATTACCAGAACCAACACTAATTAATCTCTCAACCACACTCTGGGGACATAACAAAATGATCAAACACCTTATCAGAAGACACTTACAAACTAAAATTTCTACACATAATTGTATACTGGTCTTTTCAAGTAAGGTAACAACCTTAAAATTATTTCAATGCACCAAAGTAAAAATCCATAAAATCCCATGAAAATGATAATAAACCCATTAAATACAAAAATGTATTCACAATAACAACTTACAACTCACATGGTCAGTATCAAGGACTACCATCATGACATATGTAAATAAATTAGGTGCCACACTAGACTAGGTTTTACATGAACCATGCCAACGGTTTTCAATGATATTTCTATAACCAAGAGAGGTTCACACACCGAACCACCTAAAAAAGATCATGACTATTTATCCAAAAAAATACACACCATTTAGAAGTGAAAAAACACGAGGAACCATAATCCTATTAAAACTAATCATTAAAATGTGTAAAATAGAAAAAATATTCATCACTTTGAGAAAACACTCTTCAATAGAAGAAAAATCATAGAGAATGAACTAGTCTAATGTGATCTCCTAAAACTTATGTTAACATGATCCATCCTTTTATGCGACCCTCCTTTCCACCAGTCCATGTAAAAACCCCATTATTGGATATTTTTACCTCTTGGTAAAAGCAATCTATCCAATGGAATAATGAACCCATACATCACTCCATTTGTTCTGAACAACCACTTACATGGAGAACCAACACAATAAACAAATGGGGGATCCCATACCACTATGAGGGAGGGATCATATATATTGGGAATTCAATCCAACCATGAAAGAAAAAACCACACATCATGAGAGGGAGGTCAAATAAAAAATTTACTAGATAACATGGATGACCCACACCCTACCCTGTAGGGGGTTCAACCTATATCTACCAAGAAAATCCTCACTCCATGACTTAAATTTAGCCTTAATGATAAAAAATCCATACCCGTATACCATACTAAAACAAAAAACTACGTATTGGCCCTTACACACAGGATAAGTGGATTATAAATAATGTTATGTCATTATAGTTTAACTCCATTGATCAAAACTCAATATACAACATAATTTAGAGACATAGATAGATAGTGAGTATATGCTATCTATCAATGACTAGACATGAAGTCCATCATGAAAATGGAATGAGAGTCCAACTACTAGAAACTCTATATCCTCGATACATACATAAATTCGAACTCATTTGTGCATGCGGAGAATTATAATTCTCCTTTGAGATACACATATAAAAACGATTTATCAAACCACACAATGACCAATATAGTTCCTCTCAAGCCTATCCAAACATTGTAATTTGAAACCCATCGCCCTCTAGGGAAACCAGAACCACTGAAAACTCTAGCATGGGTACCAACCTATGAGTATATATGAGGTCCTCCACAACGTGATTTTAAACTCCCAAAAATAAATCCATAGTCCTTGAGAACTCTCTAATCCAATTCCAACATCCCATTAAAGTCATTATATGATTAGGAACCACAACAATACTTGAAACCACTCAACAAACACATATACTAGAAAATGGGACACCTCCATAGTTCATGATATGAAAATATACATTTAATGTACATCCAATTTGTTTAATACTATCTCAAGAGTTTGAATATACACCAAAACTGGTAAAAAATAAAATATATGACATATACCTGGAGTACTAGGTGTGTTCACACAAAGCATCCCTCTCGGTATGTTTGACCAACTCTGTGTGAACATTTATTATACATGGGTTGTGGTGTTGCACTAATACCCATATGAGAAAAACACACTATGAAATTCTTTTTCAGTGTGTTGGGAATATTAAGCTACAATCCTCTCTATCATAAGCAGATCGATCATCATGAATACAGGAAAACCACATATTGTATTCCCTAGGGTTTCAATTATCATGTAAATCAAAGTAACATTTTGTGTATATCCAATATCATACCATATAAACATAATATTATTAACTGGAGTGTTTTCTTGAGAAGAAACGCCATGTGGTCAGATATACCATATGCTGATCGCTTGTGTTATGCCCGAATCCATGTCACAGACATGGATTTTTATCCAGGATAAAAGGAAAATGAAAATAAGTTTATCCATGATAAAAAATGATGGGACATAAAAAAATAGATTCATAAATATTAAATTACATAAATAATGAATCATACCTATTAGATGATCACAATAGTCTGATAAATGTTGATATTTGACATTCCTTGTTGTTGAATCCAGATATATGATGTGATCATATCAAGATGAGGGTAAATCCCTCAATATCCTCCTTAAATTAAAAACATTTTCATAGGTTAATCGGTAGAAGAGATGTGATGTCAGATAGATAAAAAGTGATGATTAAGATTAATTAATACCCTTATTAGAAAAAGGAATACCGAATAATGGGGCTATAGCCAGGTCCCATAACCTAAATAAAAATTATAATTTTCATTGGTAGGACTTATAATTATTGAATAAACCGTAATTTTGGAATTCCAATATGTAGCTTCATTTTGGAGATATTAATGTTCAATACAATAGAATATAATTAACATTTAATTAATAAAAATTAATTCATTGAAAATAATTTCTTTCAGAGATTATTTGAAAAATTATGTTGCAGGTTAAATTTCACATTACAGAGTTATTACAATCATATTAAAAAAATTCTAACCTTATTGGATATTATAAAATTACCATTTTAATCTTCTAAAATACCTGGGCACTAAAACAAAAAAATTAAAAGGATTTAAGATATTAAAGCACGAAACAAAACCTTCTCCTGACATTATGGATTTTCATCCCCAAAAAAGAACAACCAGAGTGAATCCCCAAAAATACACAATGATAAAATCATATGGGAGGTAATCACACTGTAGCATGATCTACCCCAACATTGTAGGTTAATGTATTCAGTGATCCGGAATAGATACCCCTTGGGAATGAATGATATCCCAAACATATACTCAAGGTTTATACCCTAATATTTTTTTCTCCATAACCAATCAACCTTGACACATCATAGGGGAAGGTTTAAAAAAACATGAAGCATGCCTTGCACACATTCATCAAGGCTTCCCTCTCAACAGCCTTCATCTTCATATGGTGGGGACTCCCAAAAATCCCAGAATGGTGGAGATCCAAAAACCAAGGGAATCTATTTGATATAGGTTTTCAATGCATATATTAGGGGTCTATTAATTATTTCATAAAATGGGGAAATACCATATATATTTTTAGGAGACAATCAAATCACACAGTTATCCACAACTCATCATCTTAATATGAGAACCACACCACACCTCCATTTCAAAATTATGATAAATAGTTTCCAACATACACATATAAATCCCAAAAGTTTTAGGGTTTCAATGTAACATAGACACCTCATCATAACTTATTATGTGGATATATGGATGAAATTACTACAACACTACCCTTAACCAAATTCTCAACCACTATAAATGAACTAATGCATTTTTTCTAAAACTCAATAATATTTATTTTGGAATCCAAACTCATTTAAGTGATCATATTCTATATCATGTAAAACCCAATCCATAGAGATGAAATTGACAAACTCCACCAATATTAATTCTACATCACTGAAGGGGCACATAATCTCTATTATTGTGTTCTTATTAGATCGATCCATGGGTCTTATAAAAATTCATGACTCACCATGACTCATTCCAATTGCATAGATAGTCCCACAACTAAGGGAATCACATTTAAAGAGAAATATATAATTCTATTGAAAAAAAAAAGAATGGCTCGACCATCGGATAAAACTCTCAAAACACATTAAATCATTCCATATCCAATGGATCACCATTTTAATACTTCTTTGCATCAATAATCGATCAAATGAGAAATAATATGACCCCCTTTTATCTTAATTGCATGTGTATCCCTCTAAAACCCATAGTTTTTTAAGCAAAACAGAAGAACCTATGAATGGATTGGACAAATCACATGATGTTTGGTCCCACTAAAAAGGATTGGAACCCAACCAATCCATATAATCCCCAAAAAAACCTCAACCAATCAGACACAAACATGTACCTAGGCATAGGGAGACTATCCACCACTACAAGAATGATATTATTTCTCACCCAGCCACAGAAGAAAGTCCAGGAACACATTTACAAACTATGTATAATGTATGATATAAATAAGGCTAAATATTAGCCTTTGGAAGATGCCTCAACCCTCACTACATTTTTCCAATGGACATATAAGGATTTCAAGAAACCCAAATGGAAAATTTTCAATGAGAAAAAATAATAACACATGGGTGTTAATGAACACATGTACCCCCCAAAAAGTTCATAAAAATTACTATATATTCTTTTCCCCTTATTGTTCTACCCATTTGTAACTAATAACAAGAACCCATTATTAGAAAGATCACCACTAAATAAATTACTGCTTCAAAAAAATAAGGTAAAAGCACATTGGATGAAACAGATTCACAAGATAATCACCCATACACCTATGGATCTAAATCCTTGAAAGTGGATTTAATTATCTGACTCTCCTAAAATAAGGATCCTCTTATATAACACTTTCATCAATGAGATCACAAAAAACATAGCGTTTCCCAAAATCGCATCGATCATTAATCTATTATGATACACTCACACCTGACATAGTCTTTGTAGATAGGTCAAGGGAGTTCCAACCTAACCATTTGTGGAGATATCACATTTAGTAATGGTGGAGGTACCATAGAATAATGTAGAACAAACATTAGTTGCATTACATAACACATATATAATAACCCTAGTCCTTATTAAACATTTAAACATGAAATATTACATAAACATGCACAAAATCAACCCATAATACTGATATTTATAGTTTATTTGTGGTATAGAAACATTACATGACAACTTGATACATAAAATAAAACATCTTTAATGAAAACATAATTTAAATGACCAAAACATTCCTTCTTACTTTTAATTTCATGTGATAACCATAAGACATACATAAGAAAATTGTTAGCTATAAATCCCAATAAGCGAGTAGATGTGGAATAAAAAGTATAATTCAATAAATGTTTGGAAATAGGAATATTAATGGAGTAGAAAAAAAATTAAATAAAAGGATTGACATATAATGATTATCAATAAGTATATGTGCATTAAGGTGAGTACTCTTGATAGAGAAATGGGCATGGTATTCACTACACGATGAATTTGGTAAGGAAAATCGCGGTGCAATTTCGGCAGCCTAATGATATGAAATGAAAATTCATAAAAATGGTTAATGAGAGAGAAGGTCATTCACATCATATATAAATGATATGTATTTTATGTTTTTAATATTGATACATTTCCCAACACAATGAATTTGGATATAGAAGGCCTAACATAATAAAGAAACATGAAGATAGAGGAGAAATTGAATAACTCTTACGAAATTTTGGCATGGTAACAGATTTACATGGGATGGATTAATGAGAGATAAATAGGACCCCCATCATAAAAACAGAACAAGGGATTTATTGGGAGACTCTAAAACATACCCCATCTTTTTTAATTGAAAATAAAAAGGTGAAACTATAGAAGGAAACATGCATAAAATGAGAAAATAAGGAAACACTTTATTGCGTGTGTGAACTCAAAAGCCAGAAGAGGGACATCATTAGAGCATGGGGGACCTTTGAGATGATTCTACTAGGTGGAGCACAAATTAGGGACGTTCTACACGGATTTTTAGGTAAGATATGTAGGATCTTGGGTCGTTTTATATTGGAATTGAGAGGGGAATTAATTAATATATACCAAACATAGATTTTGGAATTTATATAATTAGATATTCAAAACCACAAACCTTAATAAGGTTTTTCCCATGGTTTTTTTCCAAATAGGTGTGGAAAAAATATTTTATAAGGACAATTTAAGAACATAATAAAATGATATCCTGGTTTTTGTGGAGGTGAGTCACATTATTAATTAAATGAATTTAAAATCATAAAATATTTTATACATTTTGCAGGATTTACGAAGGATTTATAAAATATGTAAAGCATATTTAAAATCAATATTTTCAATTTTAAAAAATATATTGGGATTATAATACCATGTCTAGTAGTTATTACATCATTTTGAGTTCCTTATGTTGTCTTAAAACACATATTTTGTTTATACGGTTTTTATTTTTTACAAAACAAATTCGATTGTCTCAAAAAATAATAATAAATTAACTGTTTGATATTTTTTTCATCCTGTGTAAAGACCCAAAAATTTCAAGGATTTTTTTAAAAAAAATTCTTTCAAATTTTACAAGTCTGTGGCTTCTGAGGGAGCTTTATTCTGAGTCCCGGTGTGCCCGGAATCAATTTTCGAAGTTTAGCTCGGGTACATTCAGTGAACGAATGAGCGAGTTTTTCTAACTTTTGAACCGATTCTCGAAATTAAAAACCAAGGGTGTCGATGAACTCATAGTGCTGGTAATTGCATAAGGAGACAATTACCGTAGTTGTGTTCGCAAAAGAGGAGAAGTTAAGGTTTGGGGGTTTTTTTAAGAAATAAAAAAAAATTGTCGAAACAATTTTTATTACTAAAGGAGGTTACACCCTCCCATGGGTAGTTAAGGGTGGGGCCTATAGCCACTTAATTACCCAAGTGATGAGGTTAGAGAGGTGGGTCCCACATGATCCCCACCATTTAATTTCCTCTGACCACATTTATTCCCCTACTGTTTCATTGACGTTTCCTCCATTAATATCCACTGATTAATTATTGGGTAACTCCTCATTTTTTTAATGGGGAACCTTCCATTTCACCTATTTAATTTTAAACTGCCAATGATTATAATTATGGGGATCCTTCTCCCTCCATTCTTTTGTCAACACATTTTAATTAGTGTGGTGAATAAATTACAGGATAGTTTCTTTGCGTGTGAAATTTAATAATAGGAGGAACCTATTATTTAATTTTGGGAGAGCATCGTTGGAGAAGTAAAGAATGTGGGAGATCTTTTGATATTTGGATGAAGAACACTAGCCTCCGACAATGAACTAGGAAGAACATTGGTTCCTCGGAGATCGACGACGCGCCACAAATCCTCTTCCCCGCAACAAGAGAGGAGATGTCGCTTCCTCCTCGGCATTTTCTGTGGCGTTGTCTACCATGACGCCATCTACCGCAACACCATCTACCGTGACGCCATCTTCCGCGATGACGTCTACCGTGACTCCATCTACCTCGACGCTGATGAATGCCTTCTTTTTTGAGGTAGGGGTTTTTGGAATAATTTTTTTTTCATGTGTTACTTATATACCCTCGGCATGGCGTGTTTCTTTATGTTGTTTCTTAAAAACCACTAATGCAGTGGGTGCGGGCTAATGAACAAGCCCGAACCCACCGTTGTTTTGTTCCTGGTGTGTGGATTAGTTGGTGATGATGAAACGGGACCGATTTGGCGATTAGAGTTTGTGGCAGTAAAGTACGAGTTCCGAGACGTCCGCAGGAACAGACGGAAGGAAAAACGGACCACCAGAACGATTCTGGTGGCCCGAGGAAATCACCGGCAGCACGGGTCATCGGCCGGCACTGGCCGGCTGGCCGGAGGTGGCGGCTCCTCGGCGCGCAGCTGGCAGGAGTTTCCACGGATGAAGCCGCTATGGCGGAAGGCCGGATCCTTCGGCCGCGCGGAATCTGGGTGAGACGCGGCGCCAAGCGCCGCGTCCGCCTGAGAAAGGGGGGATCGCTTCCCCCTGCTCGGCCACTGGCTGGCCCTCGCACCCACCCCCCCCCCATTCGGGCCGCGCCCTCCCGGGCCTGACCCGGACCTGGGTCGGGTGGACCCAGTTTGGGCCGTCCTAGGGGGGTTGTCCGGGTCGGACCGGGCCCAGACCCCCCACTTCGGACAACTTTCGGTCTTTTGCCCATAACATGTGTTATGGACCTCCAATCGACACACCGTCAGTTGCATATGAATACATGGATCGAGGAGGTAATTTCTGTATATTAAACTTGAGGTTTCAGAAAATTTAGGGTATGTCCAGGTTTGTTCGAACTCGAAACCAACCGGGCCCTTGGAGCGAAAACACGCATATCTCAAGGACCAGATATCTGATTGACATGCGTCAATTGCGTTGTGATCCTTCGGTTGAGACGGTCCTTTTGGATTAATCCTATTAAGGTTTGGATGTAGCTGGAGTATGGTCGGTTGGTTTTAACTTAAAAAGCGACCGGGCCCTTGGAACGAAAAAGCCAATAACTCTCAGACCAGGCGTCCGATTGACGCACTGTCTGTCGCATTGGGTTTCATTTGACGAGATAAAACATTGGGATACATCAACTCTGGACTTCGTGATAGTTGATGTATCGACTCTCTTTTTCTTGAGGAGTGAACCCTCCTAGAATTGAGAATGCTGTGTGTGGGAACCCTAGAGCTGGCTGCGACTGCGACGACGATGACAACTGTACTTGGATCCTCTGTGGGTTCGGAAGTGACAATGACTGTACATGGATCCTCCGTGAGTTCGGCAGTGACGATGACTGTATTGGAATCCTGTGTGGGTTTGATGAAGATGACTACTATTCTTGTATCATGTGTGAGTCTGGCAGTATTGACCTCTGTACTTGTATCATGTGTGGGTCCGGCACAGTAGCTGGTCTTGTATCATGTGTGGGTGGGAGAGCTTAGCTGGTCTTGTATCCTGTGTGGGCCCGACAGCTTAGATGAATCAGTGGCTACATCTGATCATCTCTATCTCCTTACAAATTGTATACTTGTGTGAGATGATTCTTGATTCTCAATCATTATCATTAATGTGGTTGACTTACATTCCTATGTGGATCGGGTTGTGCTTTCCAATGTGGACTGGGTTGTAATTGGGCTCAGGAGCTAGATCAAAAATGTAACTTATGACTTAGGTATATGTATGGTCATATTCCTAAGTAGTGTTATTGATACTTCATGATTGTATCTTTCCTTTGTGGTTTATCCTTCATGGATTCTGAGAGACCTTCGAGGGTCTCGGGGTCCCTACTGAGTATCGTATAATCACCCCTACAAGGGTTATGCCCGCACTACGTTGTGTTTGATGTAGAAGACAGAAATCACTGATCGAGGTGGAGGCTCGTGGAGATGGACGGTACCCAGAGGTGGACCACTTTGTGGGACGTACATGGAGAAGACGGCCGGACCGAGGAGCTGAGGAGACTATCTATACCCACCCTTCAGGTGGGATTTCTGGAGGATGATTCGGTTTTGCTGTTTTACCTTCTGCTGCTATACTATCCTTTCAGTTGTCATGTACTTTCAGTTGGGTTTGTATACAGGTCCATTTTCCTTTTTTATCACTTACGTTGAACTCGGTTTTTCTTAGCGCTTACTTCACTTGTGTACTCTGTTGTGTATGTTACTTCATAAAGGCAATGCCTTCCCTTCTTTTGAGATTTACGCCTTTGGTGCTAGTCTCCATCCCCTGGCCTATGGAAGGCGGGCTTGGGGTAGTCACAACACGGGCCTCGAGGACGGGTCATAATAAATTGGTATCAGAGGAGTCGGTTCTACCACAGAACATTGGACTCTGATAATTTATTATCTGTGAGGCAATAATGTTTATAGTAATGACTGTGCTTATCAGTCCAGGGAGTCCAGTGTTGGTGTGGCGGCCGACGTATCCATACACCAGGACCCTGACTTCTGATTTCCGACTCAGTACCCGGAAATATTGATTGCATGTGTGTTTCAAAAGTTTTCTTTGTGATTACCTTATGTCAGCTCACCAGGTACACTGTATTAACCGTGGTGCACATGTTTCTTTTCAGGATGGCCCCATGACGGAAGCCAGCTAGGGTTCCGAGCTTTGTGTCATATGGCATCCCACCGTGCAATGAGGCCTTGGTGCAGGGCCCCATTATAGTAGAGGCACTGGCGGTACCTTTACCCACCGAGCCACCGATACTACCAGCCCTAGCGGCGGAGAGTGCACGCTGCCTGAGTGCATTGCACGAGTTTCAGAGGCAGTGTCCACCCAGGTTCCGAAGAGAGATAGATCCTTAGGCAGCTGAGGATTGGCTAGAGGTTATAGTCAGGGTCTTCAGGTTTGTAGGGACACCAGCATACCTCATGGTGATCCTTTTCGCGAGTCACCTGCATACGGCAGTAGGTAGATGGTGGAGATTGATGCTCCAGGTGCATGATGAGGCATCTATTCTTTGGACGAACATCAAGAGACTCATCTGCTTGGAGTTCATTCCAGCCACCCTCCGTGAGGTGCGCATCCAGGAGTTACTACAGCTACGACAATGCAGCATGTCAGTAGCCTAGTACTCGAAGAGATTTACCGACCTCTCGCGCTACTCCACAGACATGTTTCAGGACCCATTCTTCTGAGCCCGGACCTTTGAGCAGGGGCTGAGGCATGAGATCAGAGCTTCGATGATTCCACTCAGCATCCCAATGCAGGCGGGGGTGCTGGAGCGAGCCCTGGTAGTGGAGAGCTTTCTCACCGAGTAGCCATCAGCAGAGAGGCCCACAGTAGGACGGCACGGAGTAGAGTCCTCCGCGGCACGCAGTCGAAAGACGACGCAGGGGTCCAAGTAGACCAGGCCATCAGCTGGGCGACCTCCGTACATGGGTTCCGCTGTGTGGGGAACACGACACAGAGCTGGCCTTAAGAGGAGGAGACAATGTTATGCATGAGGCGGTCAGGGCCACATGGCTCGTGACTGCCCGACCCGCCATGTAGACAAGCAGTAGACAGTGGAGGGATCACCCAGGCAGAGGCAGAGGTTTGACAGTGGCGGTACGCAGGGAGAAGGTGGATGAAGAAGAGGAGATGTCCGAGCAGCGAGTGGTGGACGTCGCTTCGAGGCTCTACCACCACCATCCCCAGCAGGTCCACCCCGACCACAGGGAGCTGGCGGGAAGAGGCAGGCTCAGATCCAGGCAGTAGAGGCTTATGACCACGGCGCACCCGAGATGATTCGAGGTACTATCTGTGTCTACTCTACCCTTGCTGCAGTTCTTATAGACACAGGTGCGAGTCATTCTTTTATTGCCTCTTCCCTTGTTCGGAGCTCATAGATTCTGATGGAGACATTGGCTCGATCCTTGCAGCTAGATAATCCTACGGGAGCAGACTCGGCGATTACGCACTGATGATGGCAGTGTGATCTTACTCTAGGAGGTGAGAGCTTCAGCTGGGATCTTCTCATTTCGGCTTCGAGGCTTTACGACATCATCTTGGGTATGGATTGGTTATCTACAGTCCATGCCCAGATCAACTGTATTAGGCGCAAGGTGCGGTGTATCCGCACGGATGGGACCCGTTTTCCGTTCATCGGTGAGAAGGGAACATTCGCAGCATAGGATGGACTCACGCAGAGGAGAGGGCATCCGATCACACATCAGTTGGCTAGTCTCATCCTCGGAGAAGTTGACGGGCACAGTCCGAGTTTTCCTGTAGTGGTGGATTTGTATGAAGAAATTTTTTCTGATGATGTTCCAGGACTACCTTCTCACAGGGAGGTAGATTTCAATATAGACTTGTACCCTGGGACATCACTGATATCCACTCCAGCGTATTAGATGGCTCCCGTTGAGCTTCGTGAGCTGCGGGTACAGCTGGAGGACTTACATGGGAAATGTTTCATCTTACCCAGTGTTTCACCCTGGGCTTCTCTTTTCCTATTCGCCAAGAAGGAGGATGGGGGCTTGCGAATCTGTGTCAATTACCATCGCCTAAACTAGGTGACCATGAGGAACAAGTATCTGCTTTCGAGGATTGACGACCTCTTTGATCAGCTCAAGGGAGAACGTTGGTTCTCGATGATAGACCTCAGGTCATGCTATCATCAGCTCTGAGTTTGGGATGAGGAAGTGAAGAAGACGGCCTTCTGGTGTCGGTACGGCCACTATGAGTTATTGGTCATGCCCTTCGGTGTGACCAATGCTCCAGCAGTGTTCATTAGTCTCATGAACATGATCTTCCAGCCCTACCTGGATCGGTTTGTCGTAGTCTTCATTGACGACACACTGATTTACTCGACGACCAAGGAGGAGCACACCTACCACTTACGGGCTGTAATGGATACACTCCGATAGCACCAGAATTATGGTAAGCTCTCAAAGTACCAGTTGTGGCTTCGAGAGGTCCACTTATTGGGGCACCTCATCTCTGAGGCGGGAGTTTTAGTGGATCCCACAAAGGTCGAGGCGGTTCTTTCTTGGGAGCCACCCAGAAGCATGACGGAGGTGCGGAGTTTCCTAGGTCTAGCTGGGTACTATCGGAGATTGTTTCTAGAATTCTCCAGAGTTCAAACGCCGCTTTTAACTTTGAAAAAGAAGGGGAAACCCTTCGTTTTTTCAGACAGATGTCAGCAGAGCTTCCAGGAGTTGAGGCGGAGATTGACCAGTGCGCCCATATTGAGGCTACCAGAGAAGGGCGTAGGGTACGTAGTTTACTGCGACACATCAGGGACCGGACTCAGGTGTGTCCTGATGCAGGAGAGATTAGTGATTGCTTATGGTTCACGACAGTTGAGGCAACGCGAGCAGAACTACGCTACCCATGACCTGGAGTTATCAGTAGTGGTCTTCTCCATGAAGATGCGGAGACACTATCTAATGGGCGAGCACTTTATAGTATTCTCTGACCACCATAGTCTCAGGTATATTTTCTCACAGAAGGGCCTGAACCTCAGAGAGCGTTGATGGTTTGAGTTCCTCCAGGATTATGACTTTGAGATTGTCTATACTCCTGAGAAGGGGAACGTTGTGGCCGATGCTCTTAGCAGGAGATCGGGCATTCAGCTACATGAAGAGGTGATGAAGAAGTTAGCCACTTTGTAGATATACTTTGTGGATAGTGATGGGGAAGCCTATCTTAATTCCCTCAAAGTCACTCCTCCACTACATTAGCTGGTCAGAGAGGCGCAGCGTGGAGACATTGACTGTGAGGCACGACGTGCTCAGATATCCTTAGGGCTAGCACCTGATGGATTTTCTGAAGGCGGGGAGCATTCCATCCTCTTCAGGTGTCGTACCATGGTACCACTTAAACTACAGGAGTAGGTTCTAAGGTAGTTCCACACTTCCCCTCTAGAGGTACATCCTAGTGTAGAGAAGATGTACTAGGACATCAGAAAACAATATTGGTGGCCGAGTATGAAGAAGGTTTTGGCAGAGTTCGTTTCTAGGTGCCTCACTTGTTAGCAAGTGAAGGCAGAGCACTAGGTACAAGCAGGCTTGGTACATCCCTTAGAGGTCCCGCAGTGGATGTGGGATGGAATATCCATGTATTTCGTGACGGGGTTTCCACGTACGTCCAGAGGATACGACACCATCTGGGTGATCGTAGACCGACTCACCAAGTCGGCCCACTTCCTACTGATCAGAGAGAAGGGATCAGTAGAGAGCTTAGGACACCTCTACATTCAGGAGATTGTATGGCTTCATGGTGTGCCATCATCTATCATCTCCGATCGAGACGCTCGCTTTACTTCCCGGCTTTGGAAGGGGTTGCAGGAGGCCTTGGTGACGCAGCTATGTCTGAGTACTGCCTTTCACCCGCAGACAGATGGCCAGACAGAGAGGACCATTCAGACACTCAAGGACAGGCTCCGTGTATGTGTCCTTGACTTTGGTCACAGTTGGGATGATCACCTACCCTTGGTGGAGTTTGTGTACAACAACAGCTACCTCTCCACCATCGGGATGACACCTTACGAGGCACTGTATGACCGACCATGCAGATCTCCTCTATGATGGACTAACCCTGGGGAGTCCGCACTCGTAGGACCAGATATGGTTCAGGCAACGACAGAAATGGTGCAGATCATCCAGGAGTGGATGAGGACTACACAGAGTAGACAGGATTCCTATGCCTATAGGAGGCGGAGACCACTAGTGTTCGAATATGGCAACCACGTTTTCTTATGGGTGTCACCTTGATGTGGATTATGGATATTTGGCCAGGGTGGAAAGATATCTCTGCACTTCATCAGACCCTTACAGGTCCTCAACAGGGTAGGCAAAGTGGCCTACTACTTGGCCCTTCCACCTCATTTGCACTGGGTGCACGATGTCTTCCACGTATCTCAGCTGAGGAGATACGTGCACAACCCGATGCATATCATTGACCATGGGGAGCTGGACATCGATGATGGGGAGAATTTTTTGAGATCCCAGTGGAGATCGAGGATCGACAGTAGAATCTCCTAAATGGATGGTTGATTCCTCTGGTGCGCATTCATTGTAGCACGGGAACCTCCAGAAGAGCACATGGGAGCGGGAGGCTCAGATGTGTTCTCAGTACCCTCATTTGTTTCCCTAGTTTATTTTGTATCTTTACGGGGACGTAAAGCCTTGAGGTGCGAGTAATGTAAAGACCCGGAAATTTCAAAGATATTTTTTAAAAAAAATACTTTGGAATTTAACGAGTTTGTGGCTTCTGAAGGCGCTTGATTTTGAGACCCGTTGTGCTCGGAATCAATTTTCAAAGTTTTGCTCGGCTATAATCAGTGAACGAATGAGCGGGTTTTTCTATCTTCTGAACGGATACACAAAATTAAAATCTGAGGGCGCTGATGAAATCACAGTGCTGATAATTGCTTAATGGGACACTTACCGTTGTTGCGTTCGCAAAAGAAGAGAAGTTAATTTTTGGGGGTTTGTTTAAGAAATAAATAAAAATTGTCGGAACAATTTTTATTACTAAAGGAGGTTACTCCCTCCCATGGGTAGTTAAGGGTGGGGCCAGTAGCCACTTAATTACCCAAGTGAAGAGGTTAGAGAGGTGGGGCACACAGATGCCCCTCCATTTAAATTCCTCTGACCTCATTTATTCCCCTACTGTTTCTGTGACATTTCCTCCATTAATATCCCTTGATTAATTATTGGGTAACTTCTTATTTTGATTAATGAGGAACCTTCCTTTTTCCCTTTTTAACTTTAAATTTCCATCACTTTTAATTATAGGGAACCTTCTCCCTCCCTTCTTTTGTCAACACATTTTAATTAGTGTGGCGAATTAATTACGGGAGAGTTTCTTTGCGAGTGAAATTAAATAATAGGAGGAACCTATTATTTAATTTTGGGAGAGCATCTTTGGAGAAAAAAAGAATGTGGGAGAGATTGTGAGCGTTGGACAAAGAACACCGGCCTCCGACGAAGAACGTCGAAGAACGTAGGTTCATCGGTGATCATGATGCACCACCAATCCTCTTCCCCACGACAAGAGAGGAGACACCTCTTCCTCCTCGGCATTTTCCCCGATGTCATCTACCATGACGCCCTCTACCGCAACGCCGTCTACTGTGACGACATATACCGTGACGTTGTCTACCGTGACGCCGTCTAACGTGATACCGTTTACCGTGACTCTGTCTACCGCGACACTGACAAACGCCTTCGTTGTTGAGGTAGTGTTTTTTGGTATAAATATTTCTTTATGAGTTACTTCTATACCCTCGGCATGGTGTGTTTTTTATGGTGTTTATTAAAAACCACTAACGTGGTGGGTGAAGGATAATGAACAAGCCCGAACCCACCATTGTTTTGTTTCTGGTGCATGGATTAATTAGCGACGAGGAAACGGGACCGATTTGGAGAATAGAGTCCGTCGCAGTAAAGTATTGGTTCTGAGACATCCGCAGGCGCAGATGGGAGGAAGAACGGACCATTGGAATGACTCCAGTGGCCCACGAAAATCACCGGCGGCACGGTGGCGCCAGAGGCCAGAGTCAGCAGCCAGCACTGGCTGGACGTCCGTAGGGGGCGGCACCCCGGCGCACCACTGGCATGAGCTGCCATGGCTGAAGCCGCGGTGGCGGAAGGCCGGATCCCGCGGTCGCACAGGATCCGGGGGAGACGGGGTGCCAAGCGCCGCGTCCGTAGGACAAGGGGGGGGGGGGGGACCATGTCCCCCCTGCTCAGCCGCGGGTTGAGCCAGCGCACCCCCCCACCCCCGTTCAGGCCGGGTCTCTCCCTACCAGTTCAGGCTGACCCAGGGGGGGTTAGGACGGGACGGACCGGGCCCAGACCCCCCTCTTCGGACAACTTTCGGTCTTTTGCCCATAACGTGTGCTATGGACCTCCGATAGACACACCGTGTATTGAGTATGAATCCTTGGATAGAGATGGTCATTTCGATATATTAATCATGAGGTTTAGGCAAAGTTCTTGTGTGGGTGGGTTGGTTCGAACTCGAAACCAAATGGGACCTTGGAGCCGAAACGCGCATATCCCAAGGAATGGACATCCGATTGACGTGTCGTCAATTGTGTTGGGATCCTTTTGTTGAGACAGTCCTTTTTGTCTTACTCCACTTCAGGTTTGGATGCAACTGGTGTACGGTCGGGTTGGTTTTTTCTTGAAAACCAACTGGGGCCCTGGAACAGAAAAGCCAATAACTCTCAGACCAGGCGTCTGATTGACGCACCGTCTGTTGCGTTGGGTTTCTTTTGACGAGACGAAACTTTGGGATACATCAACTCTAGTATTCGTGACAGTTGATGTATCGACTCTCTTTTTCTCAAGGAGAGGACCCTCCCGGAATCGAGCATGTTGTGTGCGGGAACCCTAGAGCTGGCAGCGACTGCGACGACGACTGTACTTGGATCCTACGTTGGTTCGGCAGGGGCGACGACTGTACTTGGATCCTCCGTGGGTTCGGTAGTGATGAATATTATACTAGAATCCTCCATGGGTTAGACGATGATGACTACTGTTCTTGTATCCTATGTGGGTCCGGCAGTATTGACCTCTATACTTGTATCCTGTGAGGGTCCGGCAGAGTAGCTGGTCTTGTATCCATTGTGGGCCCGACAGCACAGCTGGTCTTGTATCCTGTGTGGGTCCGACAGCTTAGATAAATCATTGGCTACATCTGATCATCTCTATCACATTATGAAGTGTATACCTGTGTGAGATGAGTATTTATTCTCAATCATTATCATTGATGTGGTTGACTTACTTTCCTATGTGGATCGGGTTGTGCATTCCTATGTGGACTAGGTTTTGCTTGGGATCCGGAGCTGGAGCCAAACTGTAACTGATGACTTAGGTATATGTATGGGAATATACCTAAGAACTGTTATTGATACTTCATGATTGTATCTTTCTTTTTTGTTTTATCCTTCCGTGATTCTGAGAGAACTTCGGGGGTCTCGAGGTCCCTACTGAGTATCGTATACTCACCCTTGCACGGGTTATGCCCGCACTACGTTGTGTTGGATAAAGATGACAGAGAAGCACTGATCAAGGTCGAGTCTTGTAGATCTGGATAGTACATGGAGGTGGACAACTTCGTGGGATTTACACGGAGCAGATGGTCGGACCGAGGAGCTGAGGAGACTATATGTACCCACCCATCAGGTGGGATTTCCAAAGGACGACTTGGTGTTGTTGTCTTACCTTCTGCTGTTGTCCTTTCCTTTTAGTTGTACTATAATTTCAGTTGGGTTTGTATAGTAGCCCATTTTCCTTTTTCAGAACTTACCTTGTACTCAGTTTTTCTTAGTTCTTACTTCACTTGCGTACTCTGTTGTGTATGTTACTTCATAATGGCAATGTCTTCCCTTATTTTGGGATTTACGCATTTGGTGCTAGTCGCCAGCCCCTGGCCTATTGAAGGCGGGCTTGGGGTTGTCACGGATCTGGACCCGAGGATGGGGCATGACATCAAGATTCCTAAAATAATATTAATTTCATCTAAATAATTTTTAAATATGTGTTTTATTACTTTTATAATGAAAACATACATTTATTAAAAAGTCATGGGTTTTGACGAAAACCATTTTCAATCCATAATAAAATATACATCTGACTTCATAAAAATTATATACTCATTTATTATTCATAAAAGTAAATTTATAATAATAATTTATTAAAATATTAATTATTCAAAAATTCATTAATTCCATAAAATAAATTATTTAAAAATACTCTTTTTGTTTAACCATATGAAAAATATAACTCTTATTAAACAAATAACCTAATCATTTAATAATAAGGAAATGATATAAAAATAATTTATTATAATATTATTAATATTATTAATAAAAACCTTAAGTTAATGTAATAATGTATATATTTCCCAAAATTTCAATTTTTACCAGAAGAATCAATTTTTCAAAGTTATCCTTTTTAAGGAAAGTATTTTCTCATAAATGAATTGATAGAATAAGACTTTAATTTATATAGTTTTATTACGCAATAAGTAACTAATAACTCATTACATAACCCCTTATAACCCCTTCATAAGACCTAAGGGTAAGGTGTGCAATTGTGACAAACAGTTTTGGTGGCACAAATAACATCGTCTGGGTGGTAATCTCTAGGAACATGAAATTCCCCCTTAGGTGATTCTATTCAATATTTATTTTTTGAACCTGAAATTGGCTAGGGTCAAATAAAATTCCATGTAATTCTACCTCAATTCCAACCTCCGACAAATGAGCTTCATATGACTCGAATCTACAAGATAAATCCATCTTCTCCTTTGTCTGTGTCGAAATGAATTTTTTAAAATACCTTAAATATATATCAGTTTTTTGATCACTCTTTTATGGCTATTATATGTACGGTAATGATAATTAATGGTCACATAATACTAAAAAAATGTACATGTATATTCTATATCTATAATATTTTAAAATAAATTTAATTTTCTTCATAAATGATCAAGTCATTACAACATTCCCACATTACAAAACTTCAACCACAAAATTTCATTTTCCCACAAAAAACCTAATGAGGGTAAATCTGCCTCATCACTTCCTCTGGTTCCCACATTTCTTCTTCTAACATATGGTTTCTCGACAACACCATGATTAGGGGAATCACCTTACTTCATGGAAATTTTTCTCTTCGATCAATGATCATCACTGGAATCTCTTCATAGGAGAGGTTATTCTCCAATGGTACCAACTCTATATGTATTACAAGCAATAGGTCAGGTATGTATTCCTTAAGACCAATGCATTTAATACATCTAGTACTTGAGACATGTTCAGTGGGAGTCCCAGTCGATAGTCCACTACTATAATTTGATCAAGGATCTCACAAGGGCTAACACACCTTGGACTAGTATATTCATTCTTCCAAAATATCATAACTCTCTTATATGGGGATATTCATAGGAATAACATGCTTACAACATCAATTATCTAGGTCTCATCTGTGATTGTCAGCAAAACCGTTTTGTTGACTCTGAGTGGCCTTAATGTGAAACTTGAGGGTCTTATCCTTCTGTAATTTTTAGTCGACCATTTATAGACATAAAAGTTTTCTCACCACATATTTGTCCCAAAATGTTGGTATTCTTCACTTCTTCTCATTATGGTCTTCATAAAGATCCATTTGGATTATTGAGTTGAAACTTTAGTTGTATGTGAACTCAATCATAAAAATATGTTGATCCCATCTTTATTTGATGTTCATTGAGCATTCTCTCAACATGTCATCATGTGTTTATATAGTCAGATCATATTTTCCATAATTTTGAAAATGATAAGACGTATTGATGTTCATCTCAATATTCAGGGTGTGTTTGAGACTATTCCAAAACATAGAGGTGAATCTTGGATGTAGATCGGATACAATCGATAGTGGTTCACCATGAAGACATACCACTTATCTGATTTATAATCATGTGATTATATCTAATATGAAATCCCCCTGAATTGCAATGATTTTTTCCATATTTGTAGAAAGATCCCCAATAAAAAAAGTAGCATTTTGTCATTTGGATTTCATTATAACTCTGGTGACAAAATCCATGGTGATGTTTTCCCTTTTCCATGTTCGTATGGGTAATGGTTACTTCTTCCCCTGGTACTTATGCCTCTAAAACATCACTTTCTAGAATACCGAGAACATTGATGTATTCTCCATGATCAATTTCTTCATGTTATATGACCAATAATTATGTGGGAGATCTTGATACATCTTTTAGTTTCTAGTGTTAATGGAGATATTAGAACTATGTGAATAATTAAAAATTTCATTCTTTAACCCCAAATTTTAGGGAACACATTGTCTTGACAAAAATCTCAAAATTCCTTCTTAATTAACATTGAACTCTAAGGATTTCCCTTTTTTGATAGTTTCCGGATTCTTATAAATTTAATATCATTCTTTTGAGCTTCTTTTAACAATTCCAAAATAGATGGTTGATCAATCATTTGTGAAAGTAATGATGATGTTAGATTCTTTATGATTCCCATGTCCATATTCATCAAATCAATGAAGATTAGATCCTTTTTAATTCTAAATAATTAAGGATTTGATGGATCGTTTCTACATAGAACATATTCCACACTATTAGATTTCCTGAGAAGGTAGTGAATAGAGCAATCATAGTCTTTGATCATCCTTTACTATCTTCCTTGGTTCATATTAAACTTTTTATCTATGAATTTATACATGAGGTTTTTGTGATCCACATATATTTAACAGTTTCCCCACATAGGTAATGTAGCCATATTTTACAAAATAATATCACTGTATCCAAATTTAGATATTGTTTTGGATAATTATACTCAAGAACATCATAATTTCTTGAATAATTGGAAATAAATTTCTCCTCATTTTCAACTCCTTTAATATCTATTGGAATTCATCATTCTAATATATCTTTAGTCCCTTATATGTAAGATTGGTATAAGGGTTTGGAAATCGTAAGATATTTACCCCAATTTGGGAATAATGTCCAGTTATCCTATGGAATCTACGATTATAAAACACTATTGTTGGCCTCGTCCATCCATTAATTTCATTTTACATAGAGGGATCCATAGATATCCCATTTCATGGGATGATATTCCCCACGAATGAGACTACATTCTACCAGAATGCACACTTCACATAATTTTCATAGAGAATATCCTTTTTCAAGGACTCTATTAGTGTGGTTAGATTCTCCTCATGATCCTTCTAGGTTTTTGATTATATTAGAATATTATAAATAAATACTTCCACAAAATTCTCAAGGTAATATCTAAAGACTCTATTCCTCAATTCCATGAATATTTCTGGTGCATTATTCAGTCTGAAAGATATTACAATGAATTTATAGTTCTTGTACATTGTATTAAAGGTATTTTTAGGGATATCCTACTTCTTCACCCTAACTTAGTAATATCATGATCATAGATCCATCTTATAAAAGTACTGTGCTCCACATATCAAATCCTACAAGTCAAAAATTGGTGGCAAAGGATACTTGTTATATATCATGATTTTTTGAGCTCACGATAATCATTGAAATAGGGAATTGACCAATACTTCTTCTTTAAGAAGAGGAATGTGGCACACCATGTTGATGAACTTGGGTGTATATGATCTGTATCAATGATCTCCTATAGTTTTCGCTTTATCTCCTCAAGATCCTCAATAACCATTCTCTACATAGTCTTGGATATTGTAAATGCCCCAGGTATAATATCAATCAATAATTCTATATATCATCAAAGTGGAAGACTAGGAAATTCTTTTGGAAACACATCAGAAAATTCCCTCAAAATTGAAACTTCAGGAAAGATGGTTCCTTCTATATAATCAATCATCTAAAAAAGATAGAAAATGTCATAGGGTAGTAATATCCATAATTTGGATGATGGTGCTAAAATAAATCCATCCTACTCCTTTCACATGAATAGAATCAAGGGTTGATTCACCATATAGAGAGTGATATCCCTCTAATGACAATTTTTGTTGGTTTTATATAGGTAAATCCAATTCATGCCATGAATGTTCTAAACATCCATAAAAGGGAGAATGATGAAGTTCATTTAGAAGTTAAATCCATTAATTGTTATAGGGTAGGAGTTATATTCATGGGATGCAATAATTTCCCCATTTTTAATTCTCATTGACATCTTTAATTCAATTATTTCTGGTGGTGTTTGGAATTTTCAAATAAACATTTGAGTTATGAATGAATTCATAGAACCTGAATAAAAAATTATGTTATCTATTACTAAATAATAAACTAGTGTACCAATCCCCACTTCGTTGTTGGTGTTCTCTTCGAAGGGAGTGATAGAAAAATATGTCCCATTCTACCTTGGAGGTTGTTGGTTGCCTATAAAAACCTTAGCATAAATAATTGGTTCCTAAAGTTCAACAGTTCATTGCAGTTGTAGAAATGAACAATTCATTGAGGGTAAAATGGAGTGTTCTAGTCCATTATCGTAGTAGAGGGTTTTTCATGTCAGGAATCATTGATCAGGTTCCCTTCACTTCTACACCTAATGAGTTTCCTCATCCCCTTTAGGAAATTTCTAGGGTTATTCTTTATATACCTTTGGAAAGTGGGGTGATATAATTCCATAGCACCATTGGATTTATTTGTCAGGAGGAACGAATTAAATTCCACATTTTTCATCTTATCCCCATGATACCACATAGATGTTATAATTTCTATTTTAAATCTATGCGCACATCAGACAATTTACTCATAACAATAAGATTCATTGATCTCTAGGGATTTCTGTAGGCTTAGTTAACCCCCCCCCCCCCCCCGAATGAAGGGTTAAAACGTGCATTCAGGGGTAATGATAATGTTCTAGTTGTATCATGAAATCCTTGTGAAGTTTTCACCATAAAATTAGATGGATTCATCATCTTTTTTCAAGAGAGTAAGTAAATCCCATATAATATTATGTTATAGGGTGATAAGAAATTATTTATCAGAAAACATTTTCCAAAAATCCTTCCTTTCTAATGCCTTAATATCATCCATATGATTCATATTTTTAATCGATGTCTACCATTTATCAGATTCACACTTCATATGAAATGTATATAGAATAACCTTCAATTTCTCGGAACATTTAGGGATGGAGAATATCTTCTCAAAATACTTGATCTGTTGTTCGGTTATTGGGGGATCACATGTTCTGTTAAAAGTATCACACCATTGTCTCATGAATCTCTCAATTGAGAATGGTTATTTATTGAGGGGGACATTCTAATTGACAAATGTTTCTATTCCAAATAGGATTTATCTTAAAGAGTATCATTATAAATATTGTGATTACTTCCCCCATCAGATTGGGAATCTCATTAGAACAATCATTACATTGACCATCACATCGGTTGTTAGCCCTAGTCCTCCTATTATTAGCCATTGGCAAGAATAAAAGTAAAATAAGTGGTAATAAATTTAAACTATTAAACACATAAAGGGTAATCCAATGAAAAAATCGATAAATTATAAATTATATTTATTTTCATTAACTTATGAATTTAAAAGCTTCAATATAAGTTATCCCTGATCTACATCCTAACATATATTCAGAGGGGAATTTTTTTTGTTCTCATTAAAATGATTCATACTAAGCTTATGAATTTAATGCATCATTTCCCCTAGTATTGAGGAAAAAAGGGTGGACCAAGTCCCATTTTGGTGCACATGTTCCCATCTGAGTCTAGTTCAAAGCGGTGTTTTTGGGTTTTACCCCTAGATACATCTGGCTAGATCTATCTCTACTTGCTCATATCCAGATAGTGATGTATTTTCATGATAAACAACATACTCAATACTCAACAAAATATTGGTCTGTTTTTCATATACATATTCTTATCCCTAAGGAATTCACTGTGGTTTTGATAATCCTAATCCAAAAAATAACTAAACCTATAATATGATAACAACTATAAGAACCCTAGTCCTTATTTCACATTTAATCACGATTTATTACAAAAACAATAACTTAATTCAACCCAAAAGATCGAGATGTCAAGTTTATTTTGGGATTAGGTACATTATATGACAACATATGTCATAAAATACAACATCTTTATTGAAAACATCTTTTTTATGGCCACAACAGTCCTTCATAACTAGAATTGCATGGGATAACCAGAGGACATACATAAGAAAATGAGGAGTTATAAATCCCAGTAATGGAGTAGAAAAGTAATTACATTATAAATACAATAATTTTTATGCAATAGGAATATAAGTGGATCCCAAGCGAAACATGAACATAAATTTATGATATTGGTGGATTATCATAACATGGGAATTTGGAAACCACAAAAAACAATAAATCATTAACATAAATGAATTCAGTAAACCCTAGTCCGAAGATGGTGGAAAATTTTCCTAAATGGAATCATGTAAAAACATGTCCTATCATTAGGTATCATGTTACTAAAAATTATCCAATGCATTACAGCGCTATCAGGGAACACCTTTTATGAACATTTTATTCTCATGTTTATGTGTGCAACATAGATCATATAACATGGATAGATTCAACATCATGATTTATTCCAAAATAATGTAACATGGAATAAATACAATAATATCTATATTCAATAAGTATATGTGAATAAATGTGAATACCCTTAGTAGAGAAATGGGCATGGTATTCACAACACGATGATTTTGGTATGGAAAATCGTGGTTTAATTTTGGCAGCAAAACGGTGTGACATGAAAATTATAAAAAATGGATGATTTTAGAGAAAATCACCTTCAATGATATATATTTGAAATAGAATTTAGTGGTTTCATATAGATACATGCTCAAACACAAGGAAATTGGAAATTGAAGGCATAACAAAATATTGCAACTCGGGGAAAAAGGAGAAATAGAATAACTCTTACCATATTTCCCCTTGGTTACTCGTGTAAATGGGAGGGATTAATGAGAGATAAAGAGTTATAAAATCATAAAAATATAATAAGGGATTTATGTAAGTGTTTTATAAACCAACCCCATCATTTTTAATTGAAATTAAATAGGTGTAACAATATAAGGAAAGTTGGATACAAATGTGAAAGGAAGGAAACCCGTACGTGAGTGTGGGACTTCAAAAGCATGAAGAGGGGATTCTTGAGATCTTGGGTGTCTTGGGATGATTATAGAGAGTGGAGGACATATTATGGATGTAATCCATGGATTTTATTTGAAGGGTATTTGGAGATTGTTTCTGTTTATATTGGAATTGAGATGGAAATTTTTTAATATTTCACAAACATGGGGTTTAGAATCTATATAATTATATATTCAAAAGGCAAAATAATCCAATGTTTTTTCCCATTATTTATTCCAAAAAGGATTTTAAAAAAAATTATGTCTAGTGGCTGAAAATATTAAAATATAATCCTTTATTATGTGGGGGAGAGTCTCATTATTAAATAAATTTTTTTAAAATTGTAATATGTATTATACATGTTAGAGGATTCATTAATGATGTATAAAATAAGGGGAAAAATCTAAAATAACATTATTTTATTGTGAAAACATATATTGGGTCGATAATTATAAATATATTATTTATTACATCATTTGTTTGGTCATTATTATGTCATAAAACTCATTTTTTGTTTACACGGTATTTAATTTTTATGCCAAAATTTCATTGTCTCGTAAAATTATGAAAGAATCACCATTGGATAATTTTGATATACTAATTCCAAAAATAAAATTCATTTTTTCTAAATAATTTTATAAATATGTGAATTTTCACATTTAAAATGAAATGATCCATATACTGAAAGTTCATGGGTTTTGGCAAAAAAATGTTTTCAAACCTTAATAAAATGTGCATTTCACATCATAAAAATAATATACACATTTATTATTAAAAAAATCAATTTGATGAAATTATTTTATTAAAATATTAATTATTTAAAATATTCGTTATTTCCATAAAATAAATTCATTAAAAATGCACTATCTATTTTATTGTATAAAAATATAACTCTTATCAAACTAATTTCATCACCATTAACACCTATGGAACTGATATAATCTTCAATTATAATATTTTTTTTATAATTCTTTCAATAAAAACATTATTTTAATATAATGAAATATTTATTTTTCAAATGTACCATTTTACCTGAAGAATCTATTTATCAAATTCATCATTTTTTTAAGAAATACTATTCTCGTAAAAGATTTTATGGAAGAAGAAAATTATTTATAAAGGGGATTAATCAATAATTAATTAATACATTATTATATAACCACTTATTACACCTACATAAGTACTATGGGTACGTTTTGCGATTGTGATTGTCTCTTGGGGTGGCTCGAAGAACATCACTCGGGTGGTAATATCTATTAACTTGAACTTCTCCTGTAGGCGATTGCATTCAAGCTTAACTTGTTGAAGCATAGCTTGAGATTGGTCATGAGAGATGTGTAGTGACATTAATTCCATTCTGGGCTTTAAAACACGAGCTTCATACCACCTGAGTCTACTAGATGAGGCCTTCCTCTCCATTGTCTATGTGGAATGGAATTATTTAAAAACTTTATAGTTATATTAGTCATGTGATCACTTTTCAATGACTATATTATCAATGGTAATGAATCTTTACCGTCATTTAAACCATATAAAAAAATAGTGCCTCTATTTTCTAAATTTATAAGACATTAATAGAAGTCAAATTTTATTTATTAATAATGGGTATCAACAACATGAACCTCTAAAAATGCGGGTTCCACCCCATACCTCATAGGAGGTATTGAACCCTCTATGGGATTTAAGTATCACACCTCAATAGTATCAAGGGAGTTTCGACCCTATGTATAAATGTAATATACACCAACTAAGTTGAACCACACCCCTCGCTTAGATGACCTACATGTTGGCCAATAGGGGATTACAATCTGACAATGTTAAGTAACCACACCCATCAAAATTACAAAGAGTGGCCCCTCCAAATGGGGGAACTGTACCCTAATCAATAGGGGACTAATAACCCCACTATATTATGGGGGAATAACACATCATTATATCAAGGGAGTTCTGTCCCCAAGATTGAATGTAGGAATTCCACCATGTGAATGGTAGTCCTCACTCATATACGTGTGAGGGAGTACTAAACTCCATGATCATATATCAGGGACCAATGAATTACAGGATGACCCCTCATTTGAGGGATTACTAATCTATATAAAGTATCTCACATCCTGTCAAATACTTTTATATTAGGTAATTTACTGATCCAATATAATTAGGGAACCATCCATCAAGAAAAATTTGAGAGCTCCTCCCAGAAATCCTTAACATCGGTGAACAGTCTGGATGCTCAAATCATCAATGAATAATCTAACATTCACCTTTATATTCTACATTTTTATGAGGTAAATTAGTATCATCATTGTAAGTATTCAACACCATGACTATACTTCACATGACTAAATAAATAAATCTCCAAGACCACTACACCATTCATAGACTTAAAAAACAACACCTAGAGACCAATACCAAAAGCACCCAAGTATGTCATCCAAATTTTAAGAGTCCATTCTTAGGAATGCATTGAGAACAGTGCCCAACATAGGATCTCTATTATAACAACTAATCCAAATATCCTCACATATTTTCTCCCTCCAATCCCAAAATAAAACACATAAGACACTTATCCCCCAAAACCATCCCTAGGATAAAATTATTGTGATTCCACTATATCATAAACTGAACCATTATAACCCCATCTGTGCACGATTTTAGTAGTGTGTTACACCACAATACAACCTCTAATAAGTCATGTTTTACAACATGCACAAAGGAATATTAATAATTTGTTTTAGGATTTATCCTAAACATCCTGTAGAAATGTAATTAATCAAATTCATAAGATAATCACAACCATATAGGATATAAAAATTCTAACAAGAAAGTAAAATATACATGTGTACCTTACATGTGATTAGAGAATGTATTAAACAATATACCATCATCTCCAATACATACTATGATAGCTCCTTCATCACATATTCTCTAACAAGCACCAAATCCACAGAACCATGTCGTCACCAATCTATACTCAATCAGCACAGACAAAACATGTGTGGTCTTGAGGCCCATATTTTAATGATTATAAAAATAATATATATGAGTCCCAAAAAACAATAGTTAAATAGGTCATTGTGATGAAACCTATTTTTTTAACCATACTACTTCCCTATGTAAAACCAACTGAACTAATCCCCAGAAGGAGAATCACCAATAACCTCCAAAATCAAGGGATCCTAATCTATAAAGGTGACTAGATATAATAACAAATTGTTAGTCAACCCCATTTATGGGACACACATAATGTGACATGAAATTTATTGGAAAACACATCCCATCATAAAGTTCTCCACAAAATACGAGCAAGATATGTCCAATCACGGGAACCACATAAAAGTGTCTTCATCACACCCCCTGGAATATCTGATAAGTCCCTAAACAAAAAATCCACAATAATGAATGAACCAAAAAATATTATAGAGAGCCATAATTGACTCAATATGTGAGTATATAGGACTATGATTATTCCATTGTTCCCTAAACATGGCCATGAACTACACAAGACTCAACAAGGTACCTGGACAACAACACTCAGTGATCTTTGAATGTTAAAACTAATTCCACACATTAGACCACCTAATGGAATATCGTTCTATACCACTATAATTAAATAAACACCATCAAGATGGTGTACAAGATTAAGACCCATCACCTAATATTCTCTAAATGGATGGTGAATAACTAACCAAAGTGTAGCCACATCTTGAACGAACACTTATTTGGCTGTAGATTGGTAGGGAATAAATTGAATCAATAAATTATCCTCAAAATACTATGAGCATGATTCATATTTTAAGTTCACTATTATAACCACTAATCTATGTTGAACTAAATCCATCATGGGATTCTTGCACCTCAAAAGGGAATGAAATAACACCAAGGGAGTATTAACACCATAATTCTATTTGTATCTACACTAAAAATGCTTCCAAGATAAACCTACACTAGAACCAATTTGGGGATCCCATGACATTTGAAGGGAAATATAATCTGTCAGGATAACATTTCCAAATCCCAAAATATAATCCCACACCTCATTAGTGGATCTTCAAAAAAAACATCACCTATATAGCATAAATTACCCACTCTTTAACCATTAGGGGCTTTTTCCTCCATTAGATGAGAGGATCCTCACTCCTTGAACAAGAACATAGGATCAAGGAAAAATATCGATGTCCTTTTAAAACACCACAACCAAAACCTCAACATCACCACTATCATTCTGATGAAGAGTACTATCATGAAATTTACATAATGTTTCTTCAAATCCTTCAATCAAAACACTATACGGAATATATGAGAGTGAGAGATAGATAGACGGAGTGAGAGTATAAATATTTAAAAAACACTATACATGGAGCCTTTCTGGGATGTGAAATGGGTGTCCCAAACCTCCATCCTATGAATTAAAGTTTCATCATCAAATACTAACCTTTTGGTTCATAATGAGGGGGATATTTCCTCTATAATTATAACATTTTAATAATATTAATTGATCTACAATAAGAAAATAGGGTAATACCCACAATGAATTGAACATTGGTGTCCTAAAATGATCAATATTCATGGAAACAATAACCACCAAAAAATCAATGAGTTTTACTGACCTCAAATTATAAGTTTGGTCTTCAAAATAAAAATTCTTATCACCCCATGAGAATTTCATTATCCTCACACCTAGTTTTCTCTATCCTCGCTATCTTGTCATTATCATAATGAGAATAGTAACCATTATAATATTTAAAACATCATTACAATAATATTTATTTGAAAATATGACCCGATAGTTGTTATTTATATAAAAAGGTACCCAGAAAGGACTGAAATTTTTCCAATCCCATCTGAAAGGTGAGACGATACCAGAATCTAGGAAGAAGGATGGTACCTAATGTGTCAACCAATGTCCTGCATCGAGATATGTATTCAATCAAGCTCAGGGTGTACTTATCTAGTGCAAGTGGTGTCCCTATACTATATGGGTTGTAGGGGTGCATGCGTAGCGAACCATGTACCATACCCCAAGAAATTTCTAGTCACCAAGGCTAGTTTTATGAAGTAAAAATCCACACATGGTGTCTAGTTTAGTACATGTATAGACCCCATTTTTAGTGTCCTAGGATTCCACTTAGCATGAACATCTGAACGACATGTCCTGAAGACCGCATGACTATACAAATATGAACAAAATAAGTACATGGTGTGTGTTCTTGACACCCCACACAATGTAGTTGGAAATTGTACACATAGATCACTTATGAGCTTCCAAAATATGTTTGGAATACCCATATTCTAATTAGGTCCAATGTGATAAATAAAATTTTTAAAGCTATTTTAAAAAATGAGAGGCCGAATGTAAATTCAGTAAAAGGGAGTTTAAATTTGAAATAAAGAGTTATACCTCTTGGTAAATTGTAAGATCATCCCAAATTCATAGATTTGATTCCAAGTTCATGTATGTTTTCTCTATATTCATACATTGATCTTCCCAGGAAGATGGAATCTCCCTTGATTACCAGCTTCTTCTCTCCATAACATCCAATGACAAGGGATAGTGGAGTTCCTATATATATATGGGAAATAGTTTGGATAGGGTCAACTTAAAAATCATTATTTAAGGAAGAAAATACCTTGTAAATGTTCCCAACCTAGGTCAAGAACCCAAAAAATGATTATCATTTTCCTAATTAAAATTCTTTTTTATAATCCATCCATAAATTCATAATTCCAATATGGATATTTTCATGGGGTATATTACCATTCAAAAAATGGAATTTAATTAATGTTTATTTAAAAAATATTAAATATTTTTAATAAATCTTCCATTAATGATTCTATCCAATCATATTTAATTTCATCATTATTGAGTAAATGGATCAATCAGAAAATATTTATGTGGTTGTTTGAAAATATTAAATTACCATTTTAACATTCAAAAATGGTAGGGAATCTTCAACCAAAAACACACAAAGGATTTTTAATAGGAAAAAATTAATTATTACAATATGATATGGAATTGATAATTAGTATATTTTATTACTGTTTCTTCATTCTCATGTACTTGTATTGCTTTTAGGGTTCTCCAATCATCTATCTACTGATTATAGTGGGAGTATAACATTATCTAAATGGTAGGAGATGAGATGGATTTTTTGACTCTATTCATGATGATATTATATTGGATTTGATTTATATTTTAATACCCTTATTTGGTGGTATGTTATATATTACCCTAGTGTTATAATAAATTTAATGTTTTAGTGGGGTTTAGAGAGTTTTGGTGATGGGATTGGATATTTTGGTGGTTATTGTATTTTTATGGATCACCACAGGAAACAATACATCGTGATTGTGGGAATTTTATACTAAGTGGTTTCCTATTTAAAACATATAGGACAAACTCTGATCTTATGGGAATGGTTGCGGTCATGGTTCCCTAACATAATTGCTATGGAACATGTCATGTGATGCCTCACCATGTCATATTATAAGGCGTTGTGTGCCTAAAATGGAATCAGTTTATTCAATAGGATGTGCTGGTTGGTCGTGTCACATATCTTGGATATCAATCAATCAAAATAAAAATGGTCATGATGGATCCACCGCATAATTGTGATGGTAATTAAACCATTAAATTGGTCATTTTTGTGCTGAATTTTTGAGGAATTGTTATAGATTCATGTGTGATCATCATGGGAAGATATTTAATTTACTTTTTGAGAAAAAACACCTCTTACGAAATTTTCATTCAACCTTTCTACCGTATTTATAATCTAGAATTTTTTGGTGATTTTATTTTATTTAACCCCATCATTTTTGTAGTGTGACTACTTTAGGTAGGTGGATTATCTCTCACTCCATTATTTCTATAATTTTAAATTATATTTTTTAAACTTTCCTACTAATATTTTCAATAAAAAACCCCTTCTGTATATATTTGGGAAATTATTTTATTTATGGTATTTTATGTTAAATTCTAGTTATTTTAAAAATAGATTTTGTTTTAAATCAATCCTGACAACTTTGAGAAAGAATCCTTTTAATTGATTGGGAATAGAATTTTTATTTCAATTATTTTTTGAAAAATATCAACAAATTATGTCTTTGATATAAATAATTGTGGAAAATTTCTTGATATACATAGATATGTCTTTTTATATTTCATTATATGGGGAATTGTCGGTATATGCATGGTACTTAGTTCCATATTAGGGAACAAATGTATATCACAATGTGATAGGAAATTGAAGGATGTATAAAATATTGGGATTATTTTTATTTATATTAGGTATACATATGTGTGTATAAAACATGGATGGGTACCCCAAGTGGAAACAATAATTAACAAAGTGATTTAGTTCAATTATTTTACATAAAATATTTTATTATTGTAAATTGTTTAGATATTCTCACCATAAATTTTATATAAACAATGAGTTAACATGTTATTAGTCCCCATGTAAGGGTTGGATGTTTCTTGGGGATATCCTACTATGCATGTTTTCTCAATCCATATATATACACTTTTATGCATGTGAAAAAGTTTTTCTTCATTAAAAACGTAAATCAATGGCCTCATACATCTCTAAGGGAGAATCATGATGCTAATTTCTCAAGATCTAGTTAGAGATTCGAGTTTATATTTTTGATTCACTGGAGTGATGTAACAGTGGTTTTGTTGTATTAGGATGTGTATTTGTTTTATTTACTCATTTGTCAAACATTAATGATGTTACTCTTCATATGATGACTACTGTTTTTTATATTATTAAAATATTTATAAGCTTTCCACATATAGTGAGTTTGGTTATTTATATTTATTATAGAAATACTTTTTTATTAAAAAAGAAAAATCATTCCCAATGTCTAGAAAATCACTTAGCAATTACTGCTTTCCTTTTGTGTCATGGCGATGTAACATAAGGTTAGTATCACCTTCGACAAGGACATAGACAGTGGGTTGTGTGTGGATGTTACAAATGTCGTCAGTCTTAGTTGGTCTTCCATTTTGATGTTGTAATAAGGAGATAGTAAATGTTAGAACATAAAATTTATAGCAAAAAAAATTTAATTAACCACATTTTACTAAATTTCAAGTTATTATTACGGTTCATGTATATTAATTATTCTCAGACACTTCATGGTGTGTTTTCATCTCAATACAGTGGATTTAGTTGATGAGTACAACATATCATTCGTTAGTAATGATACGTCCTACTCGGACTACATTTCTCATATTCAATTTGATGATTCTGGGAAACCGGTGATAATTCGTGTTTCTTTTTAGGATTTTTAATTCTCTAAGCCATCAATTTCATGTGAGTGGTGATAGAATTGTGTTATTTTCTAACTATAGAGAAACAGAACTAGTTATATGTCATAAAATCCAATAAGAGAAGGAAGAAAAAAACATGCTTTCACCTGATCCATAGGTTAATCAATAGATTTATCATAGCATAGTACATGATTTTAATGCTTTTGATAATGGAAATTGAAACAACAAACCATATAATAGAGATCGTTGTTTGTAATTTTTGAATCAAAATCCAGTAATACTTTATGTTGATTTAAAACCAAGAATGGGAAAAGGTGTTTCATATTGGAATGAATAATTTTTTTATTTCCTTGGAACCTCAACTGATCTAATGGTGAAGATAGTTGTTTACATGTTGGATGATCATACGTGCCAATAGTGGGATTTGGCTATCTAGGTTAAATTTGACCAAACCCTTACATGATATGGAATTCAATAATTATTTAAATAAATTATACCCTCTCACCATAAAGATAACCATAATGATTGATTTATTTAGTCTAAATAAATAATATATATATATATGATATAATATGAAGACATGTTTATGAACGTAGTTAATTGTTTTCACTAGAATTATCAGGTAGTGAATCCTTAAAGTAACACTTATATGATTTGGACAATGGAAGGAAACATGTTCTAAGAGAGTTTTCCCCATGAGTACTGATTATATGGATATGGTAAATAGATTAACAATGGAGGAAATGGATATCAATATAAATAAAATTCGATGAGGTATATTTGTCTCCAAAGGAATCGGTGGGAACTCTGTTAGTCGGAATAAGAAGAACAGGGACACTTACATCAATGATGGAAGAACATTGTAGAATCAAACCAATAGACCAATTAAAATTCCTCAATGACCCAAAAGAGATCTTGGATGTTTCCAATGTAGTGTATTAGATAATATTAATTTAGATTATCTAGAATAACCTCATGCTTTTCAAAAGTTTAATAGGATTTTAAATATATAAGGTTTTTTGTCATAGTGCTCTTGGTTCTGTTTCTAAAAATACCTCACATGTGTCACAATCTACTTATACTTTAACCGGATGATCATGTAAAACAATTTCTCATCCTAATAACTGTGTGATCCGTGGTGGTTAAATGAATAACACTACTCCTCAAGAACATCATTTAATATGGGAACAAGGAAAAGAATGTATCTTTTTTTATTTTTCTTGTGTAGATGATCATGAAAGGTCAATTAGTTTGTTTTACTATATGAGGTAAATTAAAAATTAACTCAAATATTATAAAATTTATTTTTTATACTATTGAATCACATTCTTTTATTTATTCAAACTTATTTTATGATATAAGATTGTATATCTAGATGATTCCCCATGTGATAGGTATTCTTACATCACTAGAGTAGTGTGAGTAAAAATGATTTAAATGTAATATTTTTCAAATAAATATCAATGAACATAAATTTTATTGAAACATTAATATTTTTTAAATTTATTTTTTACTTAATCATTGGAAATGATTGATTAGTTTCATTCATTTTATTTATCAATTATTATAGAAAAAGGCTATTGTTTATATGTCATGATGGGATAGTTCAAAATTTAAATCGAGACTTGGATGTAAAGGATATAATAGAAGGACATTTAGTAGAAATTGTTGGAAAAAATAATTATCTATTAGTAATTCTTAATTTAGATACAAAAGGCATAATTGACAATAAAAATTGTCTGACCATTGTTAATAAATATCCTGATTTGTTCATGAAATATTTCACTAGTATTATACCTGAAATAGATGTTGAATTTATCAATTTTATTATTATTGGTAAATATTCTATTTCATTTCCATCAGATATAATGGAATCAATTAAAATGATGTAGATGAAAATATAATTGGAATAATTGGACTCAAAATGATTCATATTATCGAGCGCATTGTAGTTTGATGATTTAATTATACTTTTCAAAATGCGTGATGAATCTTTATGACTATGTGATTATTATCATAATTTGTACCATGTTATATTAAATAATATATATATACATAAAATTTATTGATTTAATTTTTAATCAATTTAAGGGATCCCAGTGGTTTATAAAACTTATCTATGCTCAAGGTATCACCAACTCTGAGTTAAGAAGATTATATTCCAATGATATCTTTCAATAGTTGTTGTGGTCTTTATGAATATATATTCATACACATTTTTCTTATAAAATTAGAATCGCTTCTCCTAGAATTCATTAATGGTGTCTTTCATAAATACCTAAAATTCTTTATTTTGTAATTTTTGGATGAAATATAAGTTCATTCTCAAAACTATAAAGAACATAAAAAACATTCTAAAAAACATGACCAATTTTTGAGAGAATCAGATATATATAATATTTTATAATTGTGAGTTCTAAATACTAGAGGGTTTCTTCCTTGGAATTATAATATCTAAAAAATGAATTTCTGTTGACTATTCAAATATTAATGTTGTTGTATCTAAAATACCATCAAATAAAAACATTGATATATGTGTCTTTTTAGGATTATTATGTAACTAATATCACATTATGCAGGACTAATCATGATTCAAAACTACAAGAAACCAATCATGAGAAAGGGATACCCATTCCATTGGAGCTAGGATTGTGAACATTCTTTTTTTGAGCTTGAATAATGGTTAAATCCTACACCAATTCTTATTTATTCAGAACATGGGATGGGTTATGTGATTTTTCAAATGCATATGTATTTGGAAATAGTTTTGTTATCATGAAAGTGACTATGTTGTATCATATCGATCAATATAGTTTCATATTCATGAAATTAGTTTCTCAACCCATGATATGAATTTGGTTGTAGTAGTGTATGTTTTCAAAACATGTCAGTATTATCTCATTGGTGAGGAATTTTCAATATTCATATACCATAAATGGTTCAATAGAATATTCGTTAGAAGTGATTTAAACGTGAGATGATGATAATGGATGTGATATCTCCATATTCTTATATTTATCATGCCTTATACTCATGGTAATGGAAATCCAATGGTAGATTAATAATGATTAATGGTGTATAATCAATTAGATAAAGAATCTCTTGATTAGTTAAAATTTATGAGTATGATTGGTGATAAAAACGTTGATTGTACTAAATAAAATGATGTCACATTTTTTCATTTTGGAGATTTGCATACATGATTTAGTCTAGAATGTTAAGGATGTTCAATGATTGGATTCTGGTTTTCATACCATTTCATAAAACTTAATGGTGGGGATACCATTGATTGATAGAACCAGTTTAAAAACATTACTTTTTTTAGATTTCATAGTTAATGAGTATTACTTTCAAGAAAAACACTTCTATTTTATCACTAATCAAAATAAGATGTTCATCATAGACTTTGTAAGATTTATAAAGCATCGAAGACTCATATTTTGTGGGATAAAATTAAATGGAATGTGGTAGTGTATATATCAAGATGCCTCACTTAATAGTATCTCGTGGATTATCAACATTGAATAACCATTATTTTGAAATATTTACCTATACCTATATAGAAATGGGTTCACACTGTTCTGGATTTTTTGACAGGTTTACCAAGAATGGTTTGGGAACATTATTACATATGGGTGATTGTGGAACGTCTCATAAATTCATTTCACTTAATATAAAATTATGAATCCAATATGGTGGATGACATGAAAAAATCAATATTTGTAAATTTCTAAAGTTTCAAGGAGTTATTGTTTTGATCATATATGACATAGATACTCATTTTTACTCTTGGTTTGTGTTATATTTACAGTAATATTTGGATACCCAGTTCACCATGAGCGTGACTTAACATCAATAAATAGATGAATAAAAAAATAATGATCCAATAATTAGAATAAATTCTACAATTATATGTTATGGATTTAGGATCCTCATGAGTGAATCATATATCATTAGTGGAGTTATCATACAATAAAATTTATCATCCCCTAATACATATGGATGCTTAAAAAACGTTGTTTAGTCTTCCATGATGATCGACACTTCTTTGGGTAGATAATAGGGATGAATTTTTTTGAACCTATAATTGTTCATGGTATGACTATGAAAAACTAGAAGATTATGAAAAGGAAGGTGAAGACTCAGATTGGTCAGAAATTTAATCTATATTTTTTTCATCATTAATTATCATTTTAAGTGGGAGATCATGTGTTCTTGAAATAATCGCCAAGGATTGGGCATTGAAATTTGGGTAAGCAAGGTAAATTCCATTTCTTAATAAATCAACCCTTTTGAAATACTAGAAAGATTAGGTGATTTGGATTATCAACTAAATTAACCATAATTATTCAGAACCATACACAATATATTTCATGTATCACAATTAAATAATTACCATCCTGACCTTGAATAAGTGATTCGATGGGACCATATTGATCTTGATCAAAATTAAACATTGCTACATGCACTTATTAATATTCTGGATAGTCAATATAAATTTTTAAAGGAAATACCATCCATTTGGTTTGTGTTTTATGGGATCATATTCAATATTAGGTGAAAATATCATAATGCAAGAAATATGTGATATTAAAATTCATATAACTATTATGAAGAACCAATTATTACTATATTTCTATGGATGAAATTCTGAATTATGTGGATAATATTATACCCCAGTTTTGAGTTATGTTATATATTCCCCTATTTTTAATCCCATTTGGAATTAGTATAATTTAGTGATCTTGGATGAGTTACTCGGTGATTTTGGGAGTTTTTTTATTTTATGGGTTCCCCAAGAAAAATAACACACTATGGTGGTTGGATGGTTTTACTCTTTGTTTTCTTTTGAAAAACAACAAGGCTAAATCGGGGAGCTGCTGGGCATGGTCATGTTCACATAACCAGTGATGAAACTCTATTAAATATCGATACAAATTCTTCACAATGTCATAGATGAGGTTGTGTTCCTCCTGAAATGTATTGGGTTAGTGAACCATGTTGTAGTGGGTGGCTATGTTACAGCCCCTAGCTATCAATATATTAATGAAACTGTTTACATGGTGGATACCCTAGGTCATGGTAATTGAAAAGACTATATTGAATTTGTTGTTTTACAGAAAACTTTTTGGGGGATGAGTGATGGATCCATGTGATATCATCAAGGTAGAGTTTTTAATGTAGATTTTATCATAAAAACCTCATATAACCTTTCACATTCCTCCATTTGTAGCCTTTTTTGAATTTGGTGTTTTTGGGTAACACCTTGCATTAATTTGAAAACATTGTATTAGTTGTTTTCGGATATTCATTTGAATATTATTTTTTGTACAATGGTTATTTTTTCTCCATCATTTTTATTGTATTGTTACTCAAGTTAGGTGGATTCATTTTCAATCCATTATTTTGGAAATAATATGGTTGATATTTAAAAACTAACATATTGTGATTTATAATAAAATATATATTTTATATTGGTTTCAAAATGATGTAAATATTTTTATTTTTATTTTTATTTTACATGATTGTTTTTTGAAAAATAGATTGAATTTATTATAAATTTTGATGTCATTGTGATTTCATATTTATTATGGGTTGAGTTTAAAATTTCAATTTTAGTAAATTTTTTAAAATTTAAAAAAAATTAATAAAATAATTATGGAATATTTTCATTTGAATAAATGATCATATTTTTTCATATTGTATTATATGGGACCTTATATATAGTCTTGGTGCTCAGTTCCAGACGGGGACTTGAAGTTATATCACCATGTGATATCATGTGGATGGAAGGATCACTTCTCATGTGTATTGGGATTGTCATTTTCCATTCATTCATGTGTGTTTGTGTGTGGCCCATGGATGGGAATGTTAAGTGGAATGAAATAAATAACAAAGTGATTTAGTTAAATTTTTTCTTGAACTCTTTTTTTAATAACAACCTATTTTTATATTTGCACACACTATTTAATTAAATTTGAGATAACATATTTCTAGTCATATTAGCATGTGTTGTTGATTCTATTTGGAAAATCATACATAGAATGATTAATCACCTGATGCATATTCGCTTTGGTGCATCTGAATATGTTGTTCATCATCACATTGCTAATGTAATGGTCATGTACTTCTAGTGGATACTCATTATAATAGTTTATCATGGTCATTTTAGGAATCATAGCATATCTTATGGAGACATTAGAGTGATTCCACAATATTGTTTCTATTCTCAGACATAAATTTATTTTCATGATTCATTTTTTAAATGTAATCATTATTAATCTTATTTATTTGATTATTGGTTTTCATTTCAATTGTACTATTTATACTCATGCATTATATAGTGATTCTGATAGTTTATAATATGTCTTGACAGTTTGTTTTCTTAAAAAGGTAAAATATTCCTTCAATGTATATATAATCATTTATCATTTTTTTCTAACCATTGGTGTCATGAGGATGTCACCTTGGGTTTTTAATACCTCGGTGTTGGGCCAAGATAATGGTATTTGAAGGGATATTACATTGATGATGTTTCTAATCATTTGGTTATATATTTTAGATATGTTTTTGGTTGGGGGAACAGTTGTGGATGATGAAGGTAATCGAGGAGATGAATGTAAATGAGGTGATGTGTGGGGTTTGGTGATTTTAATTATTATAATTATTTATCATATATCAATATATGTGTTTTAATTAGTTTTTATGAGTCCTTCCAACTCATGGATATTTATTACACAAGGATATTTATTTACTTAAATTTATGATATTGCTTAGTAATACCATTTATTTACCCCAATATATTTTTATAAATATTTTTTCATGATATAACAATGGGGATTGGAGCTATTTTTCACATTGTTTAATGGAGTTGTAGGATGAGTTGGAGTTTTATGGATAACTCTTTCATGATTTTTGATGATTTTTTTTACATTTGTATATCATTTTTGGTTATGGGAATTTATTTTATTAAATGGGTGTTATTTAGTATCAATTGTATATTTTATTATTATTTTAGGGATTTTTTTATATCCTCCCATATTCATTTTTTATACCATCAGTTAATATCGTTAACATAGGGCTTATTGGAGGAGGGAATTACGGTCCACTATCAACTTATTTATAGTCCTAGTAGGCGTCCCGGTTGGGCTATGTAGTGATAATGTATAATCATAGAAAAATTGATTTTTAGGGTAGTGTTCATAATTAGGTACAGGTGATGATTTAATGGGATTCATAGGGGAATAGTGAAACTCAATCATAACATGTGTTGTAAAAGAAATTTTCTGGCTATGAAAGAAATTTTTTAGATCCCCCCAATGATTCTATATAGGGAATTTGATAACTTACTATCTTTTTGTGAATTTTTAACCATTTAAAGGTAGCAATAATAGGGGGTTATATGCATCATTTCCTTCTTCTATGTAATAACATTTAATTATGGGTCTTATATGTGATATGTGATAATAAACCAATGTTTTTGTTTTATATTTTTTCCTAGTAATTACTAAATTGAAATTTAATTCATAAGATAAGTAAAATGGAAATTTCCTTGAATATATTTCATAACTAAATCTGTTTTGAATCATAATTATTGGTCCCCGTGCATGTTATAACCCTATTTCTATTAAATTATTTTTAGTTCCCATTACCTAATTTTGTAACAAGTTGACATATTTCAATGAAAATAATAATTTTTAGTAACGAATTATTAAATTTTTATTATAGTATTTCAATGATTATTTTTGAGATCCTTTCTATAAATGTTCCCCTAATAATATCTCATTCTATTAGGATGAAGTATATTATATTAATACCAGGTTTAGAAGTGACATAATTTTAGTATAAGTTCATTACGAAATGTGTTACATTATTCACATGATATATTATAATCATTTTTTAGTAGTGTAATTTAATGATAGGGATATTAGTCATTTTTTGACCCGAAGACATGTAATATGACAATAATCTTTGTGATAACTCAACAAATGAAAAAATAGCATGAATTATTTTGTAGCTTCCTTCTCAAAAATGGATAATGTTTTATGTTTCTGAAATATTTTTCTGTTAAATGTTTAGTTGTAAATACCATTCTATATGTATTTTTCAAGACATTTACTTGCATTCTTGTGGGTTTTTATTTTATCTAATGAATTTATAATGTCATTTGAAGTGTAAATGTGACATCAATAATTTATGTATCATGAATAAGGTTGATGAATTTTTTGATGAGTTTATATGGAATAATTATATTATTTATGTTACTTGTTACTTTTTTAACCTTTAAAATAATATTGAATTAATTTATATTTTCTCAATCATGTTATGTGTTGAAACATTATTTCCATGCAATGTTTAGTTGTTAAAATTCCTATTTAAATTTTTAGTCATAGGTGGTTGATTATTTATTATAAGAAACTTGTCAAAATTTGGTAATTATTTTCATTTTTTATTATGAAATCCCTATTATATATTTTATTACCCATGTTGTGTGTCATGATTTTACTTCCTAAATAATAAAATGTAGGCATGAAACCCTATATTTAATCGAATAGTATCATTCCGTGTTAGAATAATTTTAAAGAATGTTTTTTATAATAATATCAAGCATAATTCTTGGTAACACATCATGTATAGTAATGATTTACTATTCAGAATCATGATAATGTTTCTAAATCCTGATGATTCAAAATAAATATAACGTATAAATGTTTGAGTGTTTTTAATACGTAGTGGTTTTGATATCGTAGGACACAATTATGTTCTTTAAACATACCACAATATATTATATGTTTTTATTCAGGCAATATTTTCATTTGTTTGACTAATGAATTTATTTTTAGTGATTTCATGTGATTCATTTATATTTTTATTAATATTAATGTAATTTATAAATATTTTACTTTAATATATCGTATTAAATATTTTAATATATTTATTAAAATAAAATAACTTATGATCCTATCAAATATCTTGTGTATTTTAAAAAGTGTGATTTATCCAAAATATTTTATAAAATGTGATGTAATTATCTTATGAGAAGAGTTTGTATTTATAAAATATTAAAATGTAAATATCATATGAGAGTCATGAATATAAAAAATTTCTTATGATGGAAGGTGAACTATCACAAAATGAATGGGGAAATATAATATTTGAGGGAAAAAAATAATGGATTTTTCCTTTGAAGCCAAAAATTATTACATGCTGGATATGTGTAAATGTAAAATATCATATGATCTAAAAAATTAAAAAATAATTCTTCATGTAATTTATCATATAATGTAACAATATCGTATATTCATAGAAAACATCCTATAGAAGTAAAATAATCATTTGTAGAAATGTTTCTAGGTATATGTCGTTGTTGAAATATCTTATAAAATTGAATATCTTTTGAGATTTCAGATATCATTCATGGTAAAAATTATCATAAAAAGAAGGATAAGTTTTAACCTATGTTATAGGCCTTACAATGTGGTAAAGTCTCACTTCAATGTCTAAATTAGTACTATCATGAAAAATATATATGATAAAACTTATTATAATGAACAATCCTATGAAGATGAAGAATTTTGAATCTAATAATTTTCTAACATTTAATTGGTATATGGAGGAATTTATTATTATTGTAGCATTTCATGTGAATTTAACTCCTACCTTTATTTTTATCAAATTGTATGTTTCTGAATGATGATAGGAATATTTACATATTCATTCTATTTCCTAGAACGTATAAAGTTCCATGACTGATTGAACCTATAGTAAATAACTGAATCTATCCTTACCATTTTTGGGGAATAAGGAATCATGTTTTTTTAATATATTTTATTTTAAAGTTATTTTATTATTTTATAGACCATGGAAGTGTATAAAGATTTTGAATTAAAATATAACTAGTATATTAGTTAATATTGAGGGATAAGAGTCTATAATAAATGAAAGCTCGTAATCCATCATTAATTATTATATAATTATATTCAAAAATAGAATTTATAAAAACTCAATTATGCTACTCATTTAATTAAATTGAATTAATGTAGCAGGTTGAGATTGATCTATATGGATTGTGAAATTAGATTGATTATAATTTCAAAAGAATTCATTTTATTATATTTAAAAAATAGATTATAAAATTTAGGTTCAATTGTAAATCAATGAAAATTATCAAATAAAATTGATTTGGTTATTTGAAAATATATTTTGAAAGCATGTTGAGGTTTTTTTATAACAGGGATCTAGTGGAATAGAATTTTAGAAAATATATTGATTCATGATTGGTGTCATAGTCAAGATGAGGATGGCCCAATTGTCATGTTATCCCTCCAGGACATGATAATACCATATATCTCTAGGTTTGGTAATTTTGGATCTCACTGAATCATGTTTTTCTCGACACCATATTGAAACATGATTTTCCCAAAAGTTGATAACATGCATGCCTTTTTTAGTATTTTTAAATTTTCAATATAAATATAACCTTTTAATTAAAATATAAATTGTAAGGATAAAATATAAATAAATTGATAGGAAATAAATTAAAGATATCATGAAAACCATATACCAGAAAAAAATATGATGAATAAAATAGAAATACACCCACCCCCTCTATTAAATTAACCTAGAACAAGGTAGGTTAATCCCCTCATGACAATCTATTATAGAATTTTTGGTTATGCAGACATAGACTTATTCAATGATGGGGAATGTTTTATTAATATATTTATATCTATCGCAGGTAGAATATAGTGTCTCGTCATCAAATTGAAAAAAATTAGAATATTTTCATGTATGCCCATTAACGTAGAATGTGTAATGAAGGGGGTGAGGAAGATCCTAGATAGACTATCCCATGTACTGATGGATTGTGTGGGCATGGTTTGAATCCAATCTCGAGCTCTATCACATAATAATAATTAGACATAATGAAGTATTACCACATCACATGATATACTATATATTTAAAACATATCGCGGATCTCGATATTGATTCCAAAATGGATTTTTTGGATCTTCAGGAAGAATTATGATGATGTTCATGATCTTTTATATCATCAAATTTATTCTAGGATTGATCTGTATGTTATTTACTGCAAACGGGGGTGCTAGAATTCTCGGTTGAAAAACTATTTTTGATGTCCTCTTGTAGTCTGTGAGTGTCTATGTCCCATAATCTCTTAAAAGAACCCAATAGGTTGGTTTGGCATAATGTATGTAATGGTTGTATCTTCCATTATATTATTTAGTTCTTTCTAAAAATCAATATTGATGTCAAAAACATCCTTTTCTGTTGATCATTTGTAGTGTTAGGCCATTTTAAAAATAAAAATATGTAATCCACGACAAGAACACACCTAATATAAACTATGAAATTGAAATAAACTAATAAAATAAGAATTTATGAAATCCTAAAAGACTCATATGTAACCTTACCTTGAGACAGTTACTATTTGATATCCCAGAAGGAATTGTTAATTCCGTATGGGTTTATGAATTTTTATTATAAAAATTAAACTATTCTAATAAATTAATTAAAATGCTATATAATATAAGGTTGAGATATTTCTATAGGGATAGTGAAATTTGTTTGATTATAATTGAAAAATATTTTATTTTATTATATATTAGAGAAGTTTGGTTTTATGGAAAATGAAAAAATGATGAAATCAGATTGAATGGTTGGTTTGAAAAAAGATTTTTGAAATGTGCCTGGGTTTTTTAATATCAGAGTTCATTTGAAATTGGAGTATTTAAAGTATATCGTTTAATGATTGGAATCAGTGTCGTGATGTGGAAGATCCAATTGTTATGGTACCCCATCCTTGATGTGACAATCTCCAATTTCCCTTGAACTTGTTATTTAGGATATCGTCGAGTCATGTTTGTCTTGATACTGTATTAAAAACTAATTTCCCATAATGTTTAAAATGGTTAAGCATTATTTTGGTTTTCTAGTTTCACAATATTAATGTTATTTTTTTTAAAATATCAATTATCATGGTAAAATAAAAATAATTTATTGTAAATAGATTCATGAAATCACGCAAACCAAATACATGAATAAAATAAGATTAAATAAATACATTACCCTCTCCCACTTCAATTACATTACCCTATCCCAAGGTGGGTTTAGAACCTTATACTATTTATGATAGAATAAAAGTTAAATAGAAAATATTATGAAAGAATAATCACAACAGAGATGATTTTGGGAAGGTCCTTGAAGCATCTCACTCCACACTTTGGTCTCAGAATATGAATTTCTCAAAAGTATCATCCTAGACCTCCTTATGTAGGCACTATACGGATTATACAACATTTAAACCCATTAATTATTGGTAAAAAGATGTAATGGGTGGGTCACATGTCATATATTTGGTAAAAATTTGGCAATATGAAGAATCTATACTTTGAAATATCGTCCTCTGAATTAACACGCCCCGTAATATGGTTATAAAATGTGTTGTCTTTGAATTTACACACATTGTGAATTTAAATAGTTCTCCTAAAAAACTCATCACAAAAAACCCACATTACATAAATGGGTTACACAACGTGTAACTGAATTTCACTACATGAAGTCTGGTCATGACTTGAAATGGTGGTGGCAGCTTCCAGAGGAATTCAAGTCATATAATCTGGATACATGTTGTGAAAATATTTTACTCTATTTTAATTGCAACACTTCATATCCAAAATGCATGTTCTATCCTACCAAAAAAATAAAAAATATAAATTTATTTGAAATTGGCAGAAATAATAATTTAAATACTAAAATCAATGTTTTAAAACACTAAGTATATTTTCAATAAATTCACTTATAAAAATACACAAACACTGATTTACAAGGCCATTTTTTTGTAAAACAATGAAAAACTACTTTCTATAGTGCATTCATTATTATAATATACATATAAAGATACATAAATGGAAAATAATCATAGTCATATTATATTTCCCTATATGTTGTTTAGTATCTTCTAATTACCATTTTCAATTATGTGTAGAACATGGTTTCTTTAATACAATCTATTTCCATCTAAATATTACATTCAATATGACTTGTGTGTTAAGGATTTGGAGGGTCCTTTTGAAGTATATATCATAGTAAAACTTCTTTTCACAATTTTAAACATTCTATTGTTTCTCGTAGTCAATTTTAGCATTCCCTTAGAAAAATAATTTGTATATTGATACTCACTAACATCACTGAGATTGTGATGGGTGGATTGGATTAAGTGATAATTGTTCCCCATATCACTGAAAATCATATTTCTCATGTTCCTTATCTTATTTTTAGATATTCCCAAAACTTATTTCTATTAATGTGAATGATATATTCAATTATGTTACACGTGTGGATGTTTTTAGTTGGAGAAATGTTGAAGATCTCAATTAAACCCTCCCCTATTGTGTCATCTTGAAACAACTTCTGAGACACCAATTGGTATCAAATCTCATGGCATTAAAGGTATCATATTTTATCAATTATTTTCAAATGATTAAATTTTTTCTACAATGGCCAATAATACATAAGGAATGTCTATAATGAGAGTTCTATAATTCAATAATGAACAATTTAGTTGTTAAAAATTTATAATGGATATATATTTGTGGAAATTTTGATGAAAATATTATATTATCAATTTCAATACCTATGAAATTAATAAGTGTGAACTAGTGACTTGGTATGGAATCGTTATATCTAAATATTAACCCATCTGCAATTCCCTTAATGGTATAATTTTTTTACTATAACCTAATGTGTTTAATAATTTTTCTCATTGTGGAACAACCTATGAAATGTGAATCACTATTTTAGTATCTTATAAAGGCACTAATTATTTTATAGAACTATGGAAAATACTAATAAGATAAAATTTAATACCTTTTAAATTCATGAATGGTAAAATATCACTCAAACGAATGGAATGGTTATAAGGGTAGTAAATGATGTAATGTATTTTGGAACTTCTATTCCTAAACCACATCAAGCATTGAAATTATGTAAATTTATTCTTTACAAGTGGTGTAGAATATGTGATTATATATGATAGAAAACACATTTCAAGGATATATAGGTAAAATATATGATTGTACTCATATGATTTATGAGGCAGATATGTTAGAAAAAAATAATTATCAAATTATTATCAAAAATGAGAATCCATTTTTTATGTTGTATACTCATAAGGATGATAAGATAGAAAAATTAATAACATTTTTAGACTCATCTAATAAAAAACCAAATTAGTTTAGTTTGGTATAGTGAACATGATCGGTTTTCATGAAAACCCAATCTTATGACAGAAAAAGTGAATATGATTCAAATGAATTATGAATATAAGAATTTTTATAGAAACTAAAAGGAATTTTGTTGTTATTATTTCATGAAGTTGGTGAATATCAATTCTGATCATGATCCAAAAAAGGAGATTAAGAAATAATAAAATATGCTTTATAAAAAATTCTATGATAAGAAAATAGTTTGAGATGGATATAATGTACAAATGGAGTCATTATAAAGACTCGGGTGGAAATTAATGTTTTTATTAAATTCTGGTTAATCTAATAAAAATGTATACATATTCCTTATATCTTACAAATAAGTGTTACATATTATTAACTATTATTATTTTGAATCTAAATCTGAAACTAATAACTAAAATAATTAAGTGGTTATAGTTCAATGTTATAAAACCACAATGAGTTCTTAAATAAACAAATTACACTTACGAAATCAGATGATATGTTTTCTAAAGAAAAATAAGTATTTACTAAATAATTATTGGATATAATGCCTAAAATATATTATTTTACTTCCAATGGTGTTTTCCATGAAAATATAAATAAATGATTTAATAATTGAAGTTATTGATCCTAAATATATTTCTAGTGTCTTTACTAGAGAGATATATATATATCAAATCCATGGTAACAATATTATAAAAATATAATCCATCAATAGGTAGTACGGGAGAAAAACATAAGATGTATATGAATTATGTTGTACCATGTACTAAAAATGGAATCATTTCTACTCTTACTTGTGTCCAATATGGAATAAATGGTCATTATAAGAATGATTATTTTCTAAGACACAATGAATTTTTTGTGTAAAAAAATTAATTTCTTTCTATGAAATTTTCCAATTTTATTTTTTTGATATCTAAATAGATATGATAAATCAAATAATTTATAGCTAACAGTACTAGGCCTAAATAAATTTTGTTTCCAAAGAATCGTATCATTTAATATTACTTTTGGGGGTAAATACAAAAAAATAATCAAAAATGGTTTATAGATAGTTTTTATTCAAGACCTATGAGTGGATATTTCTCTAACATCCATTCACTATCTTAAATTAAATGAGTATTTTTTATATTTTGGGACTATGCTATGTGAAAAGTAATTTTAGTTGGATATTTTGGAAATACACATTCAGTCCTTATTAAAAAAATACATTATAATAATGTAATAATTCACATCATGATATAAATTTGTCATCTTTGTGATGATTAATATTATAGGTTTTATAAAATAATTCTTGTTCAGTTATTAATGATAAAAAACCCAAATTTAGTGCATCTAGAATCTAAATTCTTTACTATGTAGATATATATTCATAATGTGAAAAAATGTTATGTATTTTTATCAAATGATTAATAAATCATGGGTATGGTATAAAAGTCTTGAATTTTATAATCTATCCTTTTTTTTAAAACTATCTCGAAAGTTCATTTCTTATTTTGATCGACTTAAACTGGACAAAAGAAACTATGTAATGTATGGAAAATGTGAAAGAATAATAATTCTTCATAATGATTAATTAAAGATGATTCATATTCTGGACCACTAAATCTAATTCATGTGGATTTATTTGTTCCCTCTAGAATTACACGTTTTGGTGGAAATTCATTTTTTTATTTTTTATTAATTAATTATCAATATTTACATGGGTAAACTTATTAAGAATTAATAGCTTAGGATGTGAAATTCTTATAAATTTTGGAAAGATTATTATAAAATGAAAATAATTCTTAAATTCATTGAAGGAGATGTGACCATGGCATAGAATTTTGGAATCATGAATTCAATAAATTTTGATTGAAATATGAAAATAAACATAACATTTCTTCTGTTGGGTCTCCTCTCTGGAATGGTGTTGCTGAGAGAATGAATATGACCCTAGATAAAATTTCATGGACATTGTTTTGTGAATATATCACACCCACTTACTTTTGGGTTGACACAGTTAAAAAATAATTCTACGACATTAATATAGTTACCATAAGCCATATCTTGTTGAAAACTCTGTAAAATTTATGGGATAATAGAAAACTGAAGGATTCATGCATTAATGTATTTGGATACAATTTTTGTATCTTAAACACCAAGTACAACATTTAAAAATTTGATCTAATGAATGATAATTAAATCAACTGAAGTTATTCACTTATATCTAAATCTTATATTTTTTTTAACGAGAGTCAAACTCAGTTGATAAATACCACCATGTAAAATTTGAAAAAAATGATCACATAGACCAAACAAATATTTAAATAAATCACACAAGTGATTCAATGGATAACATATTAATTGAACCTATTTTAGATAGAAAAAATGGTTCATAATATAGTACTTGATAGTGTAAAATCTTCTACTAAAATTATGAAATCTACCTAACATGAAAGTGCACTCCCTATATATCCTAGAAACATGGAAACCATCATTCTGAGACTATTAAAAGAATTATAGATGGGTGTGTTAAAATGAGAATATGTGTACGAAATCCTGATAAAATTACTTCCCTAAAATCCAATCTAGAATTTAAAAAACATTTTAATTCTTACATAATAATTGTTGTCTCTTATACATGTAATAAGAGTTAAAACATTTTAGGTTGAACAAGGTATTCAAATTAGTTGATAAATCCTATGAATATCCAATAATTGGATGTCAAAGGGTATTTATAAATATATAGGATGATCCTGATGTGATCACTTTAAATATGGTAACATTGGGTGTAAAAGATTATAACCAAGAGGAATGAATTGGTCATGATGAAAAATTTTCTTTTATAACTAGAATCAAATCAATTCTAATTCTTTTACCATGTACATATTATATCAGATTTAATTTATTTCTAATTAATAGGAAATATTTATTTTTTAAGGGTTTTCATATGATGGATGATTTTTTGGATCAACTTGATAATTTTGAAAATCCTCACTTTCAGAACTAAATTTTTTAATTTACCATGTACTTATATGGCCTTAAAAAAGAACCTATATCATCATATAAAAGTAAAATATCATTTATTTTATCAAATGGTTCTAATTTAAGATTATAATACACTCTAGAATTTCATAAAAACTAATCAATAGATGTATTTTAGTATAAATTTATGTTATTGATGTAATTTTTGGCTCCACAAATAAAAAAAATGTTATGACTTTTCAATGTTTGTGAAAAAATAATTTAAATGAGTATGATGGGAAAATTGCATTTCTCACATTGATTTCAAATGTAAACAAATTATTTTAAAAATATTTTAAAGTAATAAAAATGAACTAATAGTTTTATAAAATATATGGACTTGAAAATAATATGATTTAATCAACACCTATGATTACTGATAAAATGAATGATTTAGATAAAGCTGGTAAATTGGTTCAATACAAAATGTCTAGATGAATAATTTGGTTCCTACATTATCCAACTAAAATATACCAGATATTATGTTTACACTATCATTGTTCTTTTTTACAATTAAACCCAAAAGAGCCTCATTTCACTGTTTCTAAAATAATTTTATGGTTTTTAAATAGAACCATTTCCTTATCATCACATTTTAAAAAAGATTATCACATTGATTTAATTTAAAATTATGATTATTACTATTTTTGGTGTATGTTGAATAGATGAATACATATAAAACCTTCCATTTTTTATGAAAATATTTTTACTTATGGTCTAGTGAAATCTAACACTCTGTTTCATTATCAACTACTAATGTTCCATACATTTTAGTAAAAATATATACTATGTATAGGTGTAGTAGATTAAAAACACCATAATAAACATTGGATTAAATTTTGATCATGTTCCAACAAAATGTGTTAAGACATCAATAATAAATAATTCTAATAATCCCAATGAATAATTCTATGATGATACTTATAGACATCCAGTATCATTTAATTATGTTTCATTCAAAAAAGTGAGATATTTATTTAGAATTATTTACTAATAAATATCAACTGGTATATATATTTACAGATCTTTTACTAGATAAAACATTTTATTTTATGAATTTTGAATTGGGTATATTTAATTTAAAATAATTTTTACTATAATGTAAAATTCTATTTATTTGAATAACATTTTTCATTTATGACATATTTTTGTTAAAACTTTAATAATATTAGTAATATTCTATTTTCATGAATAATTTTTTTTGTTTATTTCATGTCTTATAATGTGATATAATATCCTGATCTTTTAAAGATATTCCCTATGTTTTTTTATAGGTAATACCATACCTTGTGATGAGTATTTTTTGGTGGGTTTTACCTTGGGGTGTGTTTCAGTGGATATTTGAGAAAAATGTAGGGAATAAGGTAGTTCATGGTTGGTGTATGGTTTACCCTATCCATGAACACCATCCTAGGGACACATGAAACCCTAGATAGTGGGGGTTTTCACTCTTGATGTGCATTTATCAAATTGGGTTCACCGAAAAAGGAAACCATGCACCCCCTAGAAGGGGCACACAATTAGAGTGAATTATTAGGGGAAACTATGTTCCCCATGCAGCACGATGTACATACGGGATTTGACTCCTCTAAAAAAATTAATATATTTCCTAAGCCTCTAACTAATAACCTAAAACACCCCACCATGAAAAATGAACATTTTTAAATAACTCCAAGGTCTCCTTGAGGTATTCCATGGCCTTCTGTCCTCCGTTCATGGCGAATTGAAGCATGTTTTTCAGATCTACACCATGTTGGGTATGTGGTTTCTTCCCAAGGGATTTCTGTTATTCTCCAATTTTTTGTTGGGATGTCCTTCTTGTTTTGGGGGTAGATATAGATCTAGAATTTTGGATTTATATCCACTCTTGGATATCATTATATAGATTTAAAAGATCTTGAAATTTTCAATCATGATTTAGGTTATAGATCCGAATCTCATTCTATTCCATTTCTCCAATGAATATAGTAGATTTTCATTGGGTGATTGTTCATTGATGAATTGACGTAGGCGGTATATTTTTTTAATCCCATTTTGATGATTTAAATTACTTTCATGTGGTTTTATAAATGATGGAACTCATTTTATTATTTGGAATCGATAAATTGAATTAATAATGTTGTAAACTTAATTAATTGGGGATTTGCGGTTTTGATAGAGTTGTGATAATTAATGGATGGATTAATTATCAGTATATTTAACTACTAAATTGGGATAATTAGTTGATTAATTAATTATAAAAATATTGAATTCGGGAATTGGGGACAATTAATTACTGAGTTTTTTTATCAAATTTTATAAATGGTAATTGTGAAAAATTAATTGGTTAATTAATGGTTAGATGCAGAGTTGTGGAATAATTAAATAATTTTAAATGAATTAATGGACATTTTATATTTTATTAATTGTTTAATTTTTTAATTTCATTGATGTTACTAGTTAATTTGTGAATCAATTAATGAGATAGATATGGTTAATTAATTTTTTAATTAATTGATGGAATTAGGGTTATTAATTAATTGTGGAATTAAATAAAAAAATTGATGTTATTAATTAATAGTTTGGATAGTTAATGAAAGTGGTTATGATTAATTAACTGTTACTTTAATTAATTTAATGATTGGTGAAATGGAAATATGTTTTATTTCCCATGGTTATTATTCTGTTGTTAGGGAGTAGTAGATCGGTTAATTGGGGTGTGAGTGAAGGATTAACTGAGAAAGGCCATGGTAGATTCCATAATGATTACTCAAGGACTATTAGAACCTTTAGGGAATAATAAATAGGTGATTCTATTGTGATTTTTGAAGTACTATGAGATCCTTCGGGGAAAAATTCCATGTGAGTTTCTATATTAATTTCAAAGAGAGAATGAGAGTTCATTGAGTTATGATAGGGAAAGGGAAGTGAGAGCCTTTACATTTCCAATAAATATTTTATTCTTCATTTATTCATTCTAAAATTTGATCCTAGAGGTTAGATATTTATGTTCACATTACTAATGACATTCTATTTTACATGTTTTGTGCATTTTATCGAGATATTTATTGTTATAGTGTATATTAACAATGACATTTATATATATGATATCCATTGGGGATACATTAGACTTTGGCCCAAGATGAAGCCGTTATTGCGGTTTGAGTGTCCTCGGGAACCTGATGGGTTATATAGGTGAGTAAATTTTAATTGATAATGTGATAACTTCTTTAATTGTGAATTATAATTTATTATTTATAAAACCGGATTCACCTATTATTGACTGGATTTATTTTAGACATGGTTTTTTGTGGCCTAATAATTTTTAGTGACACCCTGCTCTCGCTACCTAATCCGTACCCGAATAGAATTCATGGATTCTTAGTAAGTGAAGGGAAAAGACCACGTGTTAGATAGATGGGTTGGGATGGATCATGGAAAAGTGAAACAGAAGTGGTTTGGGACCACTTGGGAGTGGTTAGTTTCCTTATTTTGTCTTTTCATTTGACACTACACGTGTAATTTATCATAGTATGTTTTCTTAATTTTCTATTGATATTATATTTTTAGTTTTTCTCTTCTAGTGATACTAGAACTATTTTGTTTATGGTTATAGTATATTCTGAAATTTTTTTATTTACATTATTTTATTACTATGAAAAATGAGGGTATAGTCTCCCTATGATCAATATATCAAACCCTCACTACGAGATGATAGCATCTATCATATGGTGTGGTGCACCTAATTTCATGTGACCGACCTGCTTGGGGCATCAAGGCATGGAACCTGGATTGGAATGTTAAAAAGTGGTATGATAGCCTAGTTTTCATTTCTTTTTTTGTTCTTTATTATTATTCGGGACATCTAGAAAAAAAAAATAAGAGTCATTTCTTGGTTATGAGCTCGTTTATCGCAGTTGCTAACCCATGTATGGGGGAAACCCAAGTACCCAAGGGGTATTGTTTTTATTTCAATTCATTGTTAGAGTTGAATATTATTTCACCTAGTGTGACTCACTTTTTCTGTAATGTTATTATTATTTCTGATCATTGTCGAGATTTTTTATGAATTGACTTGGGACTAGTGTAAAATGATATTTGAGTTTTAATGATTCATTCTTTAAACTCGTGATTATTTTGCCATAGGCATCATTTTGAGTCATGCTTGACAAAATAGGCTAGGGATATTTTTTTAAACAAGAAATTTTATTATTTTATAGTGAAAATGAAATGAAAAAGTTTCATAATTTGAAAATTTTAATTATAAAAAGATAAAAGTTCAGAATAAATGTGTTTCTGAATAAGAATGTGTTCACCCATGATTACAAGGACCTTGGTGTATTATTGTTAAGGGGGGTTATGGCGACATGGTTTTGACCACATAGTGAGGTTTGGATAAAAGGCTTGTTCTGACCTGTTGTGAATTTTCCACTTCTTTAAATATGTTAATTTCTTTTGATTACTATGACTTGGGTTTGGAATTGTAGAGACTATGTACCTGAGGGACATGAGTTCTAAATTGTGACTATATGAACTACTCATTACCACTACGAGCCTCCTATATAATAGAGTCAAACTGGCTTCTTATATGTCATTTGGTCAAGTGAAATAATAGTGGGACATCCAAACCTATGATGGAAAGCTAGAGAGTATGAAGTTGAAGGACATTTAGGAGAAGTACTTGTGTCAATTTTACCCATAGTTACGCAGACAAGAGAGATCAGTTGAGTACATGTTGTTGGCTCATTATGGCATATCTATGATAGACTATTATAAATGATTTATATATTTAAATCTCTTATCCCTAGCATTGGTGGTGGATGTGGTTACTCGAGAAAAACAATTTTAAGATGAAAATAACTGTCAAATTATAATCGAGGTGACTATTTTGTGTCTAAATATATATTTAAATGTGGTGAATTCAGCTCTCATTGTTAAGCGGAACATGAAAATGGAATATAGTGTTGGACATGTGTGGTCCCATAGATAATAAGGATGAGGTAATTATGAATGTAGGTAGGGTATTTACATGAATTTATCCCAGAGTAGTTGTAACAAGAGTATATAGGGGGAAGGGTATGTCACACAAGAACTTACCAATGATCATTGACACTGGTGTGGTATTTTTGGTTACCTCAGGAAACATTGTGCCTAGAACCAATTGGAGTACCGAGGCTATAAAAAGATGTTAAATAATTAGAGGTTCTATAGGAACATGTAGAAGATGATTCATGATAGAGAATCTTGATAGAACCGGAGTGTGGGAACATTGTATTTTTCATGATATCTATCTGACAGCTGGAGTTCTACTAGATATGGTGGTAGAGTTAGTGGACGTGGGGATTCTAGGAAATATCCCCCATATCTGAAAAGTGGTGTAGCCTAGGGGAGTCTGACTCAATCATAGGATAGAGGGGTATGATAGTTACATACCATTTAGCCTGCACATGTGGATTACAATGATGGGCCATCAACAATGACTGGTACTATTATTGTATATTTTATATTATATTGAGGTTTCTTTGATATTTTTACCTCTCGTTCCATTATATATAAAATAATAATAACAATTTTTTCCTAGAAGTTGAGTTTTTGAGTTGGACATTGATTATAGATACATTATTGGGAGTACATTCTACCGACATTTGTTTGCAAAACGGTTGTTCTCTCAATGTTGGGGAATATCAATTTATATCGGATCTTTATATGCTTGACATGTCTTAATTTGACTTGATTGTAGTTATGGACTATTTTGTATCCTATAGATCCCTCATTGATTGTTTCTGTAGGTGAGTGAGTTTTACATATCCTAAGGGAGAAAACCATATTCATTAGGGAGAGTGGTATATCTAGGTAGGCCAAGAAGTTCCAATTTCATAGAAACTATGTGATCTTATGGCCCATGTTTCAAGTCTATTAATGGATAATATATTCATGAAAAAGGATTCATTTCCACATTTAGTGGATAGGATCTTGGATTTGTATCCTATAAACAACTTCGGGTTACCACATGAGAGAAATTTTAAATTTATAATTGAGCTCATGCCTCAGGCTAAGACAATTTCTATTCCACCATACATAATGCCTTATATATAGGTTCAGGATCTCAAGATATGGATTATGGATTTGGAGGATAAGGGATTTATCCATCCATGAATGTTTCCTTGGAACTATAAATTTTTGTTTGCAAAGATGGCTGATGAGACTCTATGATTCTGTATAGATTAATATATGTTGAACCATATTAATGTGAAGAACTTGTATCCACTAATGCATATTGATGCTCTTTTGACAATATGAGAGGATCTCATGTTTTTTAAAATATCAAATCAAGATCAGGGTATCCTTAGATGAGAGTTCAGTTGTGATATATATGAAGGACTACTTTCAGAAGTAGGCCTGACCTATATTACATTGTCATAATGTTGATTGGGTATATTAATGCACCAATAATGATAATGGAACTGATTAATATAATCTTCCATATGTACCAAGATAAAATTTCTATTATTTTTTTAGAGGACATGTAGGGGTACTCTAAGACTCACAAAGACCATTCCCAACAATTTGACATCATCCTATGTACAAAGATAGAGAATCATCTATACGAAAAAAAATATCTATGTGTCCAATTTGGATTGATCATGTACACTTCATGGGTAACATCATATCAAAATAAGGTGTGTCATTTGATACAGATAAGGATCAGGTAGTGGTTCAACGGAAGAATCCTAAGAACTTCATTGATATTGATAGATTTTTCGGGTAACCTATATATTATTGAAGGTTAATCCATGACTTTAACAATTTGGAAGTGCGAAATTTTGGCTCAAATAGAAAGGGGATAGATTTGGAATGGTCAGAAGGATGATATAATTCTTCAAAGGAGCTAAATAGGAATATAAAATCCATACCAATATTTATCCAACATAATCTAGGTGAGGATCATACAATGTTGTTCAAACCATCAGGGATCATACACAATGTAGTGTCGATACGGGGAGATTGAGTCATGGCATATGGGTCTCGATAATTGGGGCATCAGGACTAGAACTAACTTATACACATGAGTAGTGGTTTATTATTTAGAGAGATGGTGGAATTATTTTTTTTGGGAAATGTTTACTGTCTATATGGATCATAAGATATTGAAGAATGTATTTTATAAATGAATTTTGATTCTCCAAAAGTGAATGTGCATTGAATATATGTATTCACCTGATTTTTATATAAAATAAATGCCGAAAAAGTGGAATAGTATTGTTATTCATTTGAGTAGAAAGACACAGTCTCAGACAGGTCAGGTGTCTAGTGCTGAGTTGAATATGATGACATTGATGGCTGAGATGCATGTAGTATTTTAGAAGAATCAGTAGTACGTGACTTTCATTTTAGATTCATAATATTGTACTCTTTTTAGTGGGATTATAGATTTAAAATATGATGATATAGAGAGATTCACATTCATGGAAAGACATGGAGGAGGGAATTCAACCTCATATTGGAGCATAGATGAGGATGATATCATTTATATTAAGAAACATGTGTTATTCCTATGATCAAGAAGGAGGATTTGATGCATGGATTTTAAACCTCTAAGTGGGAGTTATATCAAGGTGTGACCAAAATTTACCATGACATACGTCAAATTCATTGATGGATAACAATGAAAATGAAAATACAAGGGTTTGTGAAACGATGCTACACCTGTCAACAGGTTAAGGAAAATCAATGACATGGAGGTTTATTATGGTCATTATACATATTGAATTCAAAGTGGGATTTTGTGACCGTAGACATTATTGTGGGTATCCAAAGTATTCCTTAGTAGAATAATTCTATTTGGGCTATTATGGACAGACTAATGAATGTTCGTATATGGGTTACTTTGTTAGTGGGGAACCGAGGAGATATAAATGTTATGGAGATATTCCAGCTACATAGGGTGCCATTAACTATATCATTATGCCATAATCCTTTTTTTTACATTGCTCAAATGGTATGAAATATAGAAGTTTAATTGTATATAAGTTTTGTTGACTACATATTTCCACCAATAGACATATGGGATGTCGAGGCATACTATATGGGTTCTTTAGGATATGTTATCAGAATCTGTCCTAGACATGGGATGATATTTTCTAGAAGTAACTTGATTGGAGGATTTTTAATATAATAATTGTTATCATGGAAATACTTATATGGAACCATACAAGGGTATTTATGGTAGGCCATGAACATCACCTATATACCGGCTGAAGGCAGTTGAGTTAGAGTTATTGGGACTGAGTCTTGTATAGGAGAACTCAATGTAGGTGCTACAGATTCAGAAATGTATTGCTACATATCAAAGTTGATAGATGTCATATGTTTATAAATGTTGAAAAACGAACTAACTTTTACAGGGTGATCTTTTTTTAATTCATGTTTCACCAAGTTTTGGTCCCCATAGGATACATAGATAGGCTATAAGAACCCATATTCTTCTTTTGAGGCAAGTATTTCTTTTTCTTGTATTTTTAAGAAAAAGAGGAATTTCAGGAAATTTCATAAGTACATGATGTGTACTCAGTTACTGTGGGTAGCCATGTGTTGGTCGTGTAACGGACATGCACACGGCCATGTGTGGTGACCTGGAGACCACTTAATGTGGGGGCCAGTAAATGAAATTACACGCCACGTACTTCTAATGTACACGCTGTTTGCTTTGTTTTTTTTCATTAAATGGACATGTTCATGTTTAATTGGAAAAAGTGTCTTCTTCTTCGCCTGCTTTGACTAAGATCATCTATATGACATTGATTCTTCCCCGAGTCCCCAATCAAGCATCCGTTCTATAAATCAACTGTCATCGATTGCATTGGGATCGACACAGTAAGCTCTTCCTTCTTCTAGATCATCGTTTACTGATTTCTCATCTTTCTCGTGTTATCTTCGATTGAACGTTATTAGAATTTTTATAGATATATGGTGTTCATGGGAATTTCAAGGCTTGAGGTACTTGTATAACGATCCTACAACACCGAGGTAGGGTGATTGTGCCTTTTCGTAGATTGTCATTGAGTTATATGTGAAAAAGTTCCCAATACGCATGAACATGGTACTGCATGTTTGTAGTTTTAGTCCTGTTATTTTCTTGAAATTCCATGTTTTCTTAAGTATAAGTGTGTTGATTGTAAATAGGGTTATTTACCTTGAAATGGATGTGTTTTCCCATGTTTTCATGGTTTTTACCATTTGGTCTATCTTTTCCTAATAGGCTACTGTTTGTTTTTCCCATGCCTAGTATTGTTGGATGGACTGATTTTTATCTGACATGTAGTTATGTTGTATACTATTTTGCAAAGTAGTTCATGGGGAATAATTTGGATGCTATGAATTTTTGTGCCCAATTGACATACACATGGCTGTGAGAACCTGGTGTTGTATGCCATAGGGAGAATAGACGTTGAGGGCTTCCCTATAGTGTTTGTTTACTGTTACGTTGTGACACCATAAGGTTAATTGATGTAAATTCTTTTTCAGTATTTCTGTAGTTCCTTGTAATAGGCCATAGGGGGAATGAGATGTTGAGTTCTTCCCTAGAGCTCCTTTTACTTACTGATACGAGACTATTTGTGGAATTGATAGTGAGTGCTTCCTCAGAGAGTCATTTCTTAAGCTGAAGCAGAGTGGTTAAACTATGTGTACATCCCAGAGGGTTTCTTGGGTTGTTTTGGTTGAACTAGATGGGTTAGGCTGAGAGTACATCCCAAAGGGTTATATGCTTGGTTAGAAACTTACTTGATATATGAATTTGAATGCAATTGAACTGATGTAATGATTGTTGTAGAATACTTCCATGTTTACTTCTTCATTCTAAATATTGCATGCCATATATATTCACAAACTATTAAGCTTAGATCATTGGGTGGTCAACCACTGGGATTAGACTCACACCCCGTTTGGTTCATGCTTTAGGCACAAAAAGATTATATTACTGCAGGTATAGTTAAGGGAATGCACCCTTCTACTTCAGGTACATGACTGCTTGGAGCAGAAGAGCAGAAGACCAAGATGAGGCTTGCGATGCTGTTGGAGTTTATCTTTTTTCTTTTAAACTTGGGTTATTTCTATATTATATAATTCTAACTTGTTTGGATGCTTTCCTAGATATATTTATCATGAATCATTATTATATATGTGCTCCAATTGTATATTAATTTCTCTTTTTCGTTGTTTACTATTGTGTGGTATTATTACATCTTCTTCTATTGTTATCTATTTTATTTCTGCTATGTTACTCTTCCAATGAGGTAATAGTTTCCCATTTATCACACTCATGGCCTTCGCTTCTAGTCGGCAGCCATTGGCATTTGGGGAAATGCACTTGAGGCCATGGGATCAAACGGGTACAGGGCACCTCTGGGTGGCTTCCGGAACCGAGACATTACAAAGTGGTATCAAAGGAATTCTTTTCTTCTCAACGTACTGTTTGGAGCCTATAGCAAGGGATAAGAAGCAATATGTACATGGTAATAATTTGTTCCTGGAAGTAGATAACCCATGTACAGGGAAATCCCAATCTACTTCGTTATTATAATTTTCTAGGTTTTTCAATTTTACTGTTGATTTGATTTCACCATTTGGTTATTCATAGGTTTTTTACTATTATTGTTGATGTTATTGAGGTTCTTTTTCTATTTCAACCCCGTGAGATGAGGTTAGGCCATCTCATTCATCATATAGTCCCTTACTAGAAATCACATGTCATGCATTCTTGTCATGCAATTTAGGGTGCATTAGTAATTTCATTTTGTTGTGATAGATGTTGTTACAGATATGCATGTTGTTATGACAGATGCCTGGAGAAAATAGATTTTTTTTATAAGGTATTGTTTTTTGTATGTTAATGTTAGAGTGAATTACAAACTATGGTTCTTGGGGTGTTATGGGCCCTCATTGACAAGAATTTGTTGGATCATTGCACTGTTATTCTTGTAATGACATGTATAATATGTCAAGATTTTATTTTTATGGATTATGGGCCCTCACAGATAGGAATTTGGCACATTAATGTTCTTTTTAGTGGTTTTATGGGTTCTGGAGTTTTTTCTAAGGATTACTATTTGGTAAAAACCCGAATACACGGTGTGTAATGAGGAATACATGCCATATGTTATTATATTCGGGAATAAACTATTTTCCAAAGTACACGCCATGTACTTTATGCACACATGGTTTAGTCACTAACATTATCACTGGTTTCATGTGTAGAGAAACGGGGTCAGGAAATCGTGGTAGAACACGATGTGTACTGGATGTACATTTCATGTTTGGTAGACTAAGTGGTCACCCATGTAACTAACAGCATGGATGGACGGAAACATAACTTATACACATCGTGTTAGGATACAACATGTTGTGTAGTGTAAGCTGAGTATCTGGTTGTGTCATGAACTCCTTGGGTTGGAAAAAATTTCATAGTACATGTTGTGTCTAGAAAAAATATTTCGTGTGATTTTAGCTGTGTGTCCACTCGTGTAACTAACAACACGGGTAGTTGAAACAAAATCAATACACACTTTATCCATCTAGAACACACCGTGAAGAGTGATCCATGTAACCGGCCGTGTGACAAACAACACGGGTCGGAAAAATTCATCTATTACACATTGTGTCTGGCACGAACACGTCATGTAGTATTATTCTCGGAGAACCATGTGGCTTAGCTGTATAAGAGAACTAGGGTAGGGGAAGAGGATTCAAGTAAACATTGTGTGTTAGGAGTGTTACATGACCAATTTTGGTAGAATTACAGTCCTACTTGAAGTCTTAGTTGAACACGTCATGTTGTCATTATACACGTTGTGTATTCATGTTGGAAAAAAATGATTGATTTCTTTATCTTGTTTCCTTCTTACACATCTATGATTTTAATCTTCTATAATATTGATCTAAGGAATGCGCTTGACCTTTCAGAGTCATGCCACTAAGACGTCCTCCTAATGTCCACCAGTTATAGGGCAGTGATCAGACAGAATACATGGCTGATCAGGGACTACGAACAAATCCTCTAGTTGTGCCAATCATAGAACCAACTGTTATTCCAGACATAGGTGCTGACACATAGTTCTGAGAGGGAATTATGGGGATTATGCAGACCTTCCGTGGAGTATGGCATCTTTCCCCATCAATGGAAAAGTTGACGCAAGTTGTCCAGCCATAGCCTCCTCCCACTTTCACAGGGGATGGAGGAACTGATGTTGCAGAGTCATGGTTAGAATCTATGAATTCTATCATCGTGCGTCTTGAGATGCATCCAGAGAGGAAAGATAAGCTCACTACTTACATGCATCGGGTTTCTGCCAAGAGATGGTGGGATGTGATCTCCCAGGAGGGACATCTGTAGGTTATGGCTTCGGATGAGTTCCAATATGACTTCTACGACTACATCTATATGGATACTTTGAGCACTGACCGAGCCCAAGATTTCATGATTCTTGAGTAGGATACTCTTTCTGTTATGGAGAATTCTTCTCGCTTCATATAGAGGCAGAGCTACACACCTATTCTAGCAGGTGATGAGTTATTAGAGGAAGGAAATTTCGAGGATGGTCTCAGGCACAACATCTTTAGTTTGACATCCATCACTTCTATAGTCAACTAGGTGCAGATCATTGTGTGAAATCTGGTGGATTATAGAGTTGTGAGCTAGGGAGGCTTGACATCCAGAGTTGGATTCCCTCCTACTGACAGTAGGGATCATCGTAGGGAGTCTACTTGTGGAGATCCGAGGAGGCCGGAGACTTCTTCTGGTAGCCCGGTGGTATGGTACCAGTGTGAAAATTTCGGACATATGAGTCCACATTTCCTGAGAGACCCAGTAGAGTTCTGATCTTGAGACAAGATGGGGCACCTTCTTCACTTATGTCGGATCTTCTCTCCATAATCTAGTGATAGGGGTTCTTCTATGACTCCATGTTCGGGAGTAGCACCACCAGTTACTCCTCAGTCAGGGAACTAGAGTTCTTCCGGTTGTTCAGGCTGAGGTGGAGTTCATGGCCATGGTAGCCAGTCACAAGGTCTTTAGCGAAAATAGGGAAGATCAGCTCTGAGTGGTCCAGTAGGGTCACAGGGTCATGGTACAGGCCATACATTTGCAGTGGAGCTGACCCAGCAAGAGCAATATCTGGGACCCTCTACAGTTCGTGGTATGAATTTAGTTGCCTCCATTTTACCTTATTCCCTTTTTGATATCAGTGCTTCCCATATCTTCATATCTATTTCTGTTTTTGAGAGCCTTGAGCTATGTATCTTTTCTTCTATTGATATCTTGATGCTAGACATTCCTTTGCGGAGTAGAACAACAAGTGTACATTAGTGCTAGGAGTGACCTCTATAGGTTTGTTGGTGTCACTTCTTATGGGAATTATATGTCTAAGAGATGACAGGATATGAAGCTATTCTCAGAATAGACTAGTTAGTTCCCATCCAGGGTGATGTATATTTCTATTTTTGTAGGGTGAGTTTCACATCACCAGAGGGTGGATCTTTCTTCATAAGTGTGAATGGGATGTCCAGGTGAGAAAAGTAGGACCCGAGAATCATGGGTTGGAATAAGTTACAACCCTAATTCTAGTCTATATCTGGATGGAAAGGGGACTTCATAGATAGACTTTCTTCTAGAGGTGGATTGTTTTAGGGATATCTTTATAGATTAATTTTCATGTTTTCCTCTTGAGCGAGAGGTATACTTTTTTATTGAGCTTATCCTAGGAGTGGCACTGGTGTCCATTCCTCCTTATATTATGGATACTCTACAGTTGAAAGAGCTCAAGAAGCAGTTAGAGGAGTTGCAGGTATGGGGGTTCATCTGACCCAGTACCTATCCTAGGGGTTCACCTGTTAGGTTTGAGAAAAAGGATGACAATACCTTCAGACTTTGCATGGATTATCAGAAGTAAAACCAGCTGACGATCAAGAACCGATATACCTTTCCAAGGATTGATTATCTCTTTGACCGGCTTCGAGGAGTCCAGGTTTTCTAAGTTGTTTAATTGAGATCTTTTTACCATCATTTGCACGTTATATCATTAGATATACCTCTTAAAACCTTTCAGAGCAGGTACAGTCTATACGATTACATGGTTTTGATGTTCAGTCTCATGAACGCACATGAATTCTTCATGTAACCGATGAACCGAGTGTTCCATCCATACATGGATTCTTTTGTTGTAGTCTTTGTGGACGATATCTTGGTGTACTCTCACACTCAACATGAACATGATACCCATCATGAGACTATTTTTACTACACTGATACATCATCGTTTATTTGATAAGCTCTCAAAATGTAACTTTTGGATGGATCATATTCACTTCATCGGTCATGTCATCTTATAGAAAACTGTATTAGTATACCCAGAGAAATTGAGAGAAGTAGTTTTCGTGGAGATTCCAAAGAATGCCTTTGAGGTACGGAGTTTTCTATGGCTTAGTAGATACTATAGACGTTTCATACATGACCTTCCACACTTAGCAACACTATAGACAAGCCTAACTAATAAGGGTGTGAAGTTCTTATGGTTTGATTCTTGTGTGTCAGCCTCTCAGGTGGTGAAAGGGAGGTTGAAATCATCACCGATACTAGTATTCCTAGATCTAGGTATGATCTATACTTTATACTGTGATGCATCATGTATCAGGCTAGGAGCAGTGCTTATGCAAGGGTAAGGAGTCGTTGCGTACGGGTCTTGACAGTTGAGGCCGCATGAGAGAAACTAATTACCACACGATCTTGAGATGGATACTGTTCTTCATTCTTTACGCTTTTGGATACCCTACATATTGGGAAAGAATTTTGTGGGTTTCTCCAACCACTAAGGTCCCAAATATATCTTCACTCAGTGTGATCGAAATTTGATACTGTGAAGGTGGGTTGAGTACCTTCCGTCCTTTGAATTTGGGATTTCCTGCATGCCTGGGAAACTCAACGTTGTGGCTGATGTGTTGAGTAGGAAGACTCAGATACATCAGTTTAAGAGGCTAGTGGTGAGTGGAAGCTTATGGATCTGTTCTCTAAGATGCATTTGGAGGTGCATGACAGAAAAGGGAAGACTTTTCTTTCTTATGTGGCTGCTACCTTACTCTTCTTGATCGATTGTGAATGAGGCATCTATCAGATTTTGATGGCCTAGTCTTATGAGAAAGCGTGTTAGGAGAGGAACCTATTCTAGGATGGACCATTGGTGAGGATGAGATCATTGATTTTCAGGGGCGTGTATGGGTGTCAGCAGATATACATATGAAGTTGATGAGGGACATCCATTCCTCAATTTGGGCAGTTCATCCGGGTGTCACCAAGATATATCCTGATCTACACCATTAGTATTTGTGGACAGGTATGAGAAGAGATGTTGTTGGTTTCGTCAGGAATTGTTCCACCTGTCAGTAGGTGAAGGCAGAGCATCAGTGACCATTAGGGATTTTCAAATAGTTACCCATTCCTCGGGTGGAAGTGGAAGGATGTCATGAAGGATTTCATGATAGTTTTGTCATGGTTTCCTAGATGGAATTATGTAGTTTGGGTTGTCATTGATAGACTCACAATGGTATCTCACTTCTTTCCAATATAAGAGACATTTAGTGTTTATAAACTAAGATGGTTGTACGTCTGAGACATTTTGCATTTACATGGTGTTATAAACTCAATTGTTTCAGACAAGGATGCATGTTTTACTTCTTGGGTTTGGACGGGGATACAGATGCCCTTGGGCATGCAAGTACTTTTGTGTACAACTTACTACCCCTAGACAGATGGCCAGTCCGAGAATATGATTCTGGTGCTTGAGGAAATGCTTCGAGCTTTCATCATTGATTTTGGAGGTTCTTTGGATAATCACATACCTCTTGTGGATTTTTCCTGCAAAATTTTTTTTCAAGCTACTATTAGGATGGAAACTTATGAGGCTTTGTATGATATGCCATTCCAATAACCGTTATATTAGTTGGAGGTAGGAGAGGAAGCTATACTAGGACCTTGTCTATTCTAGGAGACCACAAAGAAGATAGAGTTCATCCAGAAGAGGACGGTTACTGCACTGTCATGACAAAAGTACTATGATGATCGACGAAGATGACCTCTGGAATTTGAGTTCAAAGATCTTGTTTTCTAGTGTGTCGCACCGAGGATGGTACACATATGGTTTAGGAAACATGGTAAGCTTTCACTGAGATACGTTGGGTTGTCTGAGGTTTTGGAGAGAGTTGGGCTGGTTGCCTATCAATTGTAGTTACCTCAGAGGCACCGGTCTTTTCATGATGTCTTTCACATTTCTCATCTTTGACATTACTTCTCAGACCTGTCTCGTGTTTTCCTACCTGAGGAGGTTGAGCTCGAAGTGGACGCATCTTTCAAGGAACAACCTATTCGGATTGTTGATCAAAGTGATAAGGTTCTCTGTGGTCAATATCTTCCACGGGTATGAGTATTATGGAAGCATGGGAGAGTATAGGATAATTCATGGGAGAGGGAGGCCGACGTATGATCGTAGTGGCCAGAGCATTTCGAGGATTCTTCTTCTACGCCACCTTGTTTCGGAAATTCTGGGAAAAAATTCTTTATGGGGGAAGTTTTTAAGAACCCAAATTCTTATATTCATGTATTTTTTTAGATGTTTTTATAAACAAGTGAAATTTCTTGAAATTTCATAAGTACACACCGTGTACTTTATAATTACATGCCATGTGTGGTGACCCAGATACCACCTAATGTAGGGGAAGGTAAAGGAAAGTACAAGAAGTGTACTTCTAATGTACATGCCAGGTTCTTTCCATTTTTTATAAAATAGACCGGGGTCGCGTCTAATTGGATGAGGCATCTTCCTCTTTACGTTCTTCAACTGAGAGAATCTATACGACACCGATTCTTCCCCGATCCCCTGATAGATAATCCGTTCTCTGAATCGACCGCCATCAATTTCTTGGGATCACCATTGTATTCTCTTCCTTCTGATATAGCCTCATTTCGAGATTTCTCCTCTTTCTCTAGTTATCTTCGGTTCAAAAAAATTAGCATATTTTTATATATATGGTGTTTTTGGGCTATTCAAGGCTTGAAGATCATGTATAATGATCCTAAAACATCGAGGTGGGTGGTTTTTTCCATTCCATAGACATTCCTAGAGTTATAAGTGCAAATTTTCCCAATACCCATGAATGGGGTATTGCTTGTCTATGATTTTAGCCCAGTTATTCTCTTGTTATGCCATGTGTGATTAAGTATATGGTTGGTGATTGTAAATAGGTTTATTAACGTTGAAATGAATGTGTTTTTCCATGTTTGAGTGATTTTGACTGTTTGGTCTAGCATAGCCTGATAGGCTGCGGGTTTTTTTCACATGCCTATAATTGTAGGATGGAGTGATTATTATATGACATGTTGTTATGATGTTGAATGTTTAGCTGTGTTGTTCTTTGGGCTTACTTTGGTCGTTATGCATTGTTGTGCTCGATTGACTTACACAGAGCTGTGAGAACTTGGTGGAGTAGTCCATAGATGGAATGGACATTTTGGGCTTTTCTAGAGTGTCTTTTTACTGTTATATTGTGAGACTATATGGGAAATTGACATGAGTGCTTCCTTAGAGTGTTTGAAGTTCCTCGACGCAGGCCACAGGGTGAATGAGATGTTGAGTGCTTCCCTAGAGAGCATTTTAGTTACCGATACGATACTAAAAGGGGAATTGACAGTGAGTGTTTCCACATAGAGTCTATGATTATACTGAACTAGTGGGATTGGAATGTGTGTACTTTTAATAGGATTTCATTTGTTCTTTTAGTTGAAGCAGAGGTGTTAGGATTATATTACTTCCCAGAGGGTTACCTGGATGGTTGGCTACTTACTTTATATATGTAATTGAATGCCATTAAACTATAGGAATGTTTGCTGCTGAGTACTTCCTTATTTACTACCTCTTTTTACATATTTCCAGCCATATATATTTAATGAATGTTAGGCACAGATCTTTGGGTTGTTTCCTACTAGGATTAGTCTCACACCCTATTAAGGTAATGATTTTTGGCCCATACATATTATATTACTACAAGTATAGATAAGGGAAAGTGCCCTTCTACATCTAGTACTTGACCGCTTGGATCTTGACAGCATGGGGCCATGATAAGTCTTTCTATGATATGATAGTTTATATGTTTTCTATTATACATTGGTTATTACTGTATTCCATAATTGTGACTAGTTTGGCTGCTTTCCTAGACATATGTTTCATGCATCATTTTTATACATGTTCTCATGTTGTTTCTTACATTCATTCTTTAACTGTTTACTATCATTTGGTATTATTAACGCTTCTGATATTATTATATGTTTTTCTTTTGCTATGTTACTTTTCCAATGAGGGCATAGTTTCCCCACTATCACACCCAAGGCCCCCATTGCTAATCGGTAGCCTCTAGAATTCAGGGAAATGTGCTTGAGGCCATGTGACCAACCAGGTATGGGGTGGCTCTGGGTGGCTTCAGGACCCAGAATGTTACATAGGTAATGTTGGTTCCTAGGTTCATTAGACATTATGTGGTTGTGGAGATAATCAGTCTTGTGGTGTACCAATTAGATATTCAACTCAGATAAGTATCTATGAATAATTGTTTCTATGTGTCATAACTACAATGGTATAACCCAAACCCTTCACATGTGATCTTCATAGATGATGTTTTGCCTCAGATAGATACAACCATTGAGGAACATGTGATATGTGTGTTGGATCTCAATGAAAAAGTGTTGAGGATAAACACTACGTGAGTAGTTCATGTACTGTGGAAACATGGGTGTGTGTTGACAGAAACATGGGAAAGGGAAGATGATTTGATGGTTTAGTGGCCAGTTCTTTTTTACTCGAAGTCATAGAGAGGCTTGGGAGTGAAGATCGATGAAGTGTGGTTATATTGTGTGGATATTTTAATATCCTAAACTTTTATGGATATTTATCGAGCTTGTATATTGGTACTATTTTACTCTATTGTGAGTAAATTTATTTTGTTTACCATGGGGTGTGTTTGGGTGTAAATTGTTGAAAAATATTTGAAATATGTATTTTCATGTTTGGCACATGGATTACCCCTAGTGTATGACCCAACCCAAAAAATCGTGCAACCTTGGATAGTGAGGTTTTCCACACATGTCAGACACTTTTAAAAATTTAGTGTCCCAAAATTAGATACTATTCCCTCCATTTAAGAGGTGCATAGTTTGGTTGCACAATTAAGAAAAACTATATGCCCTGAGCAGCAAACCATTCATATTGGATTTAATTCCAGGAAAATAGATAAAATTTTTCCCAATATAACATTTAATTCCCCTGAATTATCAATATCAAAACATAATTTTTTTGTCAATTTCAATGTCTCCCAAATATATTAAATGTCACTCCAAACTTCATTCTTAATGATTCAATGCCCGTTTGGAATATCTACACCATGTCGGGTACGCGGTTTCTTCCCAATTGATTACCTATTTTTCTCATATTATTTGTGTGGGATGTTATTATTGTTTTGGAGTAGATCGAGATCTAGAATTATAGATCTAGATCAAAGATTTTAGATCTAGATCTAAATTTTAGAGGTCTCTAATTTTTCAATATTGATTTAGGTTACATATCTGAATCTTGTTTTATGCCTGAACTCCATTGAATTTTTGTTATTTTTGGAGGGAGATTTTATATCGATGAATTGATGTAGGTGGTCTATTATTCAAATACCAAATTCATTATTGATACAATGTGTATTTTTTTAATTTCAAGATCTTTTAGAAATTGGAAATCCTCAAATTGAATTAATTAATGTTGCAAACTTAATTAATTATGGAATAGCAGATTTGATTGAATTGGGTTAATTTATAAATGAATGGATTATCAGTTATTGAATTGAATATTTTGGACAATTAACTGAGGAATTAATTATAAAACTTTTGAATTGGGGAATTGGGGGTTATTAATAACTGAATTAATTATCAAATTTCTGAATTGAGAACTATAAATAAATAATTAGTGAATTAATGATTATATGTTGAGTTCTGAAATAATCAATTAATTGTTAAATTAATTAGTGGAATTTATATGGAAAACTAATTACTGATTTAATGAACAGAAGATATATAATTAATTAATTAGTGAATCATTCAATTGGTTATATAAGGTTAACTAATTTTTTAATTAACCGATAGAATTTAGGTGATTAATTAATTAATTAATTAATTAATGAAATATAGGTGATTAAATAATTTTCAGGTTAATTAATGAAAAAATTGGTATTATTAAAAAAATCAAATTAATTAAGCGAATGATTGTTGAAACGGCTATTGGTTATATGTCACATGGTTGTGATTATGTTGGCTAGGAGTAGCACGTGGGTGAACCGGGGTGTGAGTGAGGCATTTCCCAAGGAATACTATGAGAGCTTCCATTATGATTTCCAAAGGACATTGAGAGCTTTCAAGGAATATTATTGTGTTGTAACACCCCATGATTTCATAGTATGTTATTTCTTCAATGTAATTCAATAACATTCACTACATGCTACATTGAGTTCAAACACACCCTGACTTACCAAACTAGCCATTCAAAAGAGGTTATGAATAGTATTAACTAAATATAGAACTCTATATAATCCTTATAACTTTATAATCCATATTATGAGTTTCTTAGACATAATGTATGAACTATTTCAATTTTTTCAGAGAATAGAAATATTTTTCAAAAAATATAATTTTACCTCCTTTTAATGGTGAACCCTACTTAAATCCAATATTTGAAACTTTTATACATTCAAATTGACAAAATAGACTTATTCATTAGAATTGGGTCATAATAATTTAGTTTCAATAAATTTTTAGTGTTTTTTTGATTACTTTCATATTTTGGTGAATATTAAAAAATACTATAATTTAACTGAAAACAACTTTATAAATCAAATTTATTTATAGGGTTAAATTATACATTTTAATAGTTTTTAAGTATAAATAGATTATATTATTACCATTTAATCAAATTATGGTCATTGTAAGTAATTTCACATTGAAATTGGGCATAAAGAAGTGTCAATCTTTTGATAATTATTATTTCTTAAAAATACACCTTTTGGTTTTGACAACAGAAATTATTTTTAAATTAATAAATGCAGTTTCTATGTTTTTAATTAGGTAAAATAGACTTAATTATTGAATTCAGAATATCAAAAATATCTTAGGGTGAATTTTTTTTATTTTCTTGAGAACTTTCAATTTTTTATTAATAGTGAAAAACACTCAGTTATTGTTTAAAACCGAATTTTTATTTAAATAATTTTTTATTTTATTTAAATTTATTTTAGGTCAAAATAGATATATAATACCTATATATTTTAAATGTAATTCATTGGATTCATTTTATAATAAGGTTACATATATAAAAATTTTGTTGAAATTTTACCATTTTTTACACACCTCCCAAGAGCACTATCAAATATACACAAATCTTAATTTTACTACTTCCTTGAATTGAATTTAAAAAATACAAGAGACACAGTTTATATCAATAAGAAATATGTGGTTCAATAAGATAAAAATATTTTTTGGTGAATAGTTACTTTTTACTTTTATTTACCACGGTTAAAAGTCAATAGGGTAATTAAGCGTACAAATGGTATTATTATTACCCTAACACAAGTCCTAATTCTGTTGGATAAGTGTAATTCGTCCATAAGAAACCTTAGAAATAAAATATGATCCTTTAGATCCACTTTGGTTAGATTTGGACATTTATTATTATTTAATTCAAAGAAGAGTTAAAAGAGTTAAAAGATATGTTTAATAACTAAAACACTCTTAATTTAGGGTTATACATAATATAAATTCGACTATAAATATTAATTAGAAATATAAAACTATTTTCTACATAATAGTATTTTATTTATAATTTTTAGACATTAAATAATTAAATTTATTTATGACACAATGATGAGGCAGTAATGACCTTTTTAATGAATGTTTAAAATAATTGACATTATAAATATTGAAATAAATGTAATTTGAGACTTTTTTTAAATTCCACTAATTTTATATCATATTATAACATTTTAAATATGTTTAGAGATTTTTTTTTGAATCAATCATGCTATTCTGATTTTAACAAAATAAATATCAAATAGTGTCAAAATTGACTTAAAATAGTTTTTAAGACAAATATTATATTATTAATTGATATAATAGTCCTAAAAATCAATGGTTCTTCCAAAAGACTTATATAATAATATTTATGATATTAATGAACAAATTGGGGTTCGATTGGCATTTTGATGTATGTTTAATAACCATATAATATAAAAATACAACGAGACATGGTAAATTTCTAACTATTTAACTAAAAGTTAAATCTAAAGGTTAAGGTTAATTTGGTGACCTAAACCTCTCTAAAAAATATTGGATGAGTGGATTTTTACCCATACCCACCTTAGAATTTAAATAATTTACTTTCTAGCCATTATAAACCGAGAATTAATTTATTATTAAATAATATTTTATGTTTTCCTAAGGTGCCCCTCACCACTCTTAAAAAATGGAACTTCTCCTTCTCTCAAATTCACACCTCCAAAGCCATTTGGCTCGGCCAAAACCTACCTAAATATCCCCCCAACTATCCTATCTTCATACTAGAGGCCTTAATTTGGTCAGAAATCCAACCTATGGAGCCCTTTTGATCAAATCAAAAGGAAGAACCCGAAGAAGAGGTAATGATCTAACCACCCTTTTTCAAGTTCTCGTATTCTTCCACTTAATATTTATTTGTTGTTTCAATTATAAAATAATATTTCCATTATCTTATATATACTATGATGGTCTTATAAATATGGCACAACTATATTAATTATTCGATCCATCTTATGAATGATAATGACACCATGCGTGCGTATGTATGGCTTACCGTTTCCACGTCGTTGTGTAATTTGTTATTCAACACTATATTAACTGAATGGATATAATGATGAGTAATATGTATATAAATAATGAAAATAAAATTTTAATGTCTCTGTAAAATTAATATACCATCCAATACCACACTTTTAAGGAAATGATGTTGTCGCTCGTCCGTGCGTACAGATTACCATCTCCACGACGCAATGAAATTCATTTCCAAGTTTACCATTCATCAACGCTTATAAAAATATATATTATTAATAAGTATTTAATATATGGCATAATAATTCCACTTGAGATATATATATATATACTTACATATATCTTTCTCACATAGTTTCGTTTAATACGATATGAAAACGGAAACAACGTTTATGCGTACATACGGACAACCGTCTCCATAAACGATGTTTTTCATTTCATATTTAGGTCTATTATACACATTTATATTCTAAATATATATGATATATAAATCATGTTATATATTCTAGAATTATTTATATCTTGATCTAAGTGATACAATCAAGAGTAACAAGTTAAAACACGTACGATAAAGAAAGTTATTATTACCCGAAATGTTAATTTAACATGGAAATTATTATTAAATAGGTAGAATAAAGTCATAAATGAATCATGTATGCTATCATAAATATTAATATGGCTCTGTAATAATTTAATAACATACTAATATCTTCATACAGGATGTCAAAAATACCCCCAACTAAAGGAAAGTGAAAGTTAAGGGTTAATTCCTCAATCTCATTATTATATGAGATTGTTTACGTGTAAGTATTTAATGGGACTTTTTTATCATCCATGTCCATTTTTCATAAAAGTTATTTCAAATTGAATATTTTAAGGATTTGTGAAAGTTACTCTTTATCAAGATCAGAATTTTAAATTTTTTAATGATTTATCTTTCTAAATGTTTTTAATTAATGTCCATGTTTTCAAAATGGTTTTAATTATTTATTTATATTGACATGAATGTTATGAAATAATGATTATTTTCAAAAGTTTCAAAGGGTTATGGGACACTTGGATCCAAAAATCTATTTTAAATTACTTCCTTTATAAATATGTTACATTTAAATGACTTCACAAAAAAAGATATTTTTCTCAAAGGTTTTAAATGAATATTTTCATCTATGTCAACATCCTTTTTGGATATTATTCTTCATTGAGGTAGATTTATTATAAATAAAATCTTCAATATTGTATTGAATGAGAAATGATATGTTTGACTATGAATGTGTTATTTTTTTACCATTCATGGTTTATGATTAATGTATTGACATTTCGTATGCTAGTTTTAATATGAATGTTTATGTTATGTTTCAACATTTTCATATGAGAAATGCAGTGGACATAGTAAGTGACTGGTGGAGCCCTCTATAGATCCTCAATGCATCGGTTGGTCTCATGAGAAAAACTAGTATCTTAGCACAAGTACATGACAAAAATTTTATTTGTAGTCTTGGCACAAGACCTTTACTATGTGGTAATGATGTTCGACGTTAGGCATTCCCTCATCAGGAAATTCGCTATTACATGTGATTAATCGTCTTGTAGGATATCCATGTGCATGTTCATATGGTAATGTTTGATTTATTTTTTCCATAATATTTTCAAATTTCTTTTTTAAAAAGGCTGTTATTTTTATCACTCATCTTGCCTAAAAATTTTATATCTTCTGCTAAATTTTTTTAACTTACTAGGTATATGAGATCACCCCTTACTTATGTTTTATTTTCCCAGGATTCCAAGAAGTGTATTATGATTGATATGCAGGGTTAAGTTAAGTAGAATAATGATATTATAAAAGAACTATATATGTTGTGTTTTGTGTTTGAAATTGTAATGTAATGTTAATTTATGTAATCAATTTTCCAAGACTGCTAAACCAATCGGTCCTTCGGGAATTGATTCCTTGTAATCATGCCAATGTATTAAAATAATGCACCAGCTCTGGGTAACTGGGGTTGCGGTGTTATAGTTAGTATCAGAGGAAGATTAGAAATAATATTGGAAACTATATTTAGATAATCTCTGATTTGAGAACATTATCGTAAGATAGACATCAAAAATTAGTATATAAGAACTTATAAGAATTTTGGTAATGTAAATATTTTGTGTGTTTTTCAAGAAAATACATCCCTGTCTAGATACAAGCTGGTAGTGGCTGCTTTGGCATAGATGTACATAGGGGTAAAACTCAAAAACACCCCTTTGAGCTAGACTCCAATGGGAACTGGTGCACAACAACAGGCATTGCCACACTCTTGGTTACGACACTCCCGTGGGATATGATTTTGATAATTCTCGTTTTCATTACAATCAACTATGAAGGGATTATGAGTATATACCTCCTCAAAGAAAACTTTTTTGTTATTATGGATTATATCCATAAACTTTTCAATTTACGTTAGTTATTTTACATGTTTGAAATTATGAATTGTGATTCAAAAACTGACCTAGTGTTTTCCATTATATAGAAATGATTCCCAATAGAAGTAATTTGAACTCCAGAAATACGTATGATCCAATGAGTAAGAAGAAACATATATTTCACAGAATTAGGCCAACATTTAGAAGGGAAATAGTATCCAATGTATTCTTGACATATGAAGAATCAGTATCATGTGTTTATAAGATAAGTAAAGAATTCACTGAGTCCTATGGCTTTCAAGGGACGTAAGAGAAGAAATGGATGGATGAGAGAAAGATGGATATCGTGAAGAGTTAAAATAAGAATTTTCCTATATGTGATAACATTGTAAAGAATCACAATGGTAAATTCTTGATGAGAATAGGAGTTTTTTATAAGTGTGGAGAAAAAGGAAACCATGTATGTGATTCCAAGGGTACGAAAAAAAATTTAAATGCACAATGCTTTATCTAAAAGGCGTTGGGACACTATACAAATCAATGTCTCAGTCATCAGAGTATACCTTAAATGATTCTATTGGATAATAATCAAGTTATCATACTACCTTAGGTGAAGAGGAATGACTAGTGTTCTTATGTTGTTAATATAGAATTATTTCATTTGAGTGTTGTATGAACAATATACTAGTTATATGAATTATAGAGATAAATAAGGATTATACCGTAATACTATTTTATTAAGAATTTGAGATTATATGGTTCTAGGAAAATCAACGTAATAGTAAAATACAGTTTTTGGAAAATACATGGTTGAAGGAAATGTAATCCTTAATATGGTTTCGATAACGAGGTAGTGGTTTTCGAATACGTGATGGTTGATTTGAATAAATTATATCGGATATTCTTGACTTCCTTGAAACTGATTAATGATTTGTATATTCCAGTAATGTTGGAGTTTGCAACATTTTTGGATAGAAAGAGTATATCCAGTATTATATAAATAATAAGGGATCATGAATGTAATCAATAAGATTTTATCAAAATTCAGGATGTTGCGGTGTTTTAAAAGAATACATGATGAGGTCGTTCACATGTTATTACATGGAAAAAAAGATCTTCATTGTTTTTAACATCATTATAAATTTTGGACTGAGAGTTTTGATATATGTATTTTGGATAAGTATAAAGGTTGAAATGGATTAAGTTTGAAATTTTACGCTATTGTTAAGGATACTTTTAGATTGTTATAAAAAGGTCATCCCAGAGGTCGGGTGACTACTAGTCGTGTCCGGAAAGGCCATGAGATATGAACTCGAAACCTAAGAGACACAAGGGTTCATCACCTACGACTGGACTATGTGATGTACTGGTTTGTATAATTTAGCTTCTTTTAAATATTCTGATTAATCCATTATAAATTCATTATTTCTGGAACACTATACTATTGAATAAATATAATTTTTTTAAATCTTTTGGAGTGAAATATGAGTTTGTGGTAGGAATTAGTTGAATAATGAAACTCTAATTGTCAAGTTATATATATATATATAATGTTTTCCTCTTATTAAGACTAAATTTTATTAACCCAATTTCCAATGTGGGTTTTCCCACAAAGATATTTTCTATTTTCAAACATTTCTTTTCAAAGAAAAATTTCAAATTTTGAGGATGCAATTTATTGAAGGAGGGAAGAATGTAACACCCCATGATTTCATGGTACGTTATTTCTTCAAAGTAATTCAATAACTTGTAGTACACGCAACACCGAGTTCAAGAGAACCACGAAGTACCAAACTAGCCATTCCAAAGAGGTTATGAATAGTATTAATTGAATTTTGAACAATATATAATACTTTTAATTTTAGAATCCATATTATGAGTTTCTTAGACATAATGTAAAAACTATTTCATTTTTTTCAGATAAAAGAAATATTTTTCAACAAATATACTTTTACCTCCTTTTAATGGTGAACCCTATTCAAATTCAATTTTTGAAACTTTTATACATTAAATTTAACAAAATAAACTTCTTATTTAGAATTGGGACATAATAATTTAGTTTCAATATATTTTTTGTGTTTTTATAATAACTTTCATATTTGGGTGAAAAGAGAAAAATACTATATTGTAACTGAAAATAAATTTTTTAATAAAAATAATTTATAGTGTTAAATTATACATTTTAATGGTTTGTAAGTATAAATAGATTATATTTTTATCTTTTAATATAATTCTTGTCATTTTATGTAATTTAACTTTGAAATTGGACATAAACAAGTTCCAATCTTTTGATATTTATTATTTCTTAAAAATACGCCTTTTGGTTTTGACAATGAGAATTAATATTAAATTAATAAATGAAAATTCAGTGTTTTAAATTTGGTAAAATTGACATCATTATTGAATTCGGAATATCAAAATTAACTTAGGGTGATGTTTTGGTATTTTTCTGAAAACATTCAATTTTTTATGAATAGTTAACAACATTGTGTTATTGTTTAAAACTGACTTTTTATTTAAATAATTATTTATTTTATTTAAATATATTTTTGGTCAAAATAGATAAATAATACCTATATATGGTCAATTTAATTCATTGGATTAATTTTATAATAATTTTTTAAATATAAAAAATTTATTGAAATTTTACCATCGTTTACCCACCTCCTATGAGCATTTTCAAATTTTCATAAAACATTATTTTACCACTTCTGTGAATTGAATTTAAAAAATCCGAGAGACATGGTTGATATCATTAAGAAAAACATGGATCTATAAGATAAAAATAATTTGTGGTTAATAGTAACTGTTTACTTTTATTTACCACGGTTAAAAGTAAATAGGGTAATTAAGGGTAAAAATGATATTATCATTACCCTAACACATGTCCTAATTCTATTGGATATTTGTAATTCGACCAAAAAAACATTAGGAAGAATATTTTATCCTTAAGTCCAATTGGATTACATTAGGACATTTATTGTTATTTATTTCAAAGAAGAGTTAAAAGAGTACAAATAAATGTTTAATAACTAAAACATTTTTAATTTAGGTTTATACATAAGATACTTTAGACTATAAAAACTCATTCGAAAGAAAAAAAGATTTCCTACATAATGATATTTTATTTATAATTTTTAGACATTAAATAATTAAATTTATTTATGTAACAATTATGATGTAGTAATTACCTTATTAATGATAGATTGAAATAATTGACATTATAAATATTCTAATAAATGTAATTTGAGACTTTTTATAAATTACACTAATTTTATAGGTTATTATGACATGTTATGGTTTTTTAGATAAACTTTTTTGAAGTAATCATGCTATTAGGATTTAAAAATAACAAATACCAAATAGTTTGAGAATTGACATAAAATAGTTTTAAAGACAAATATTATATTATTTATTGATATAACAGTCATAATATATATGAAATTAATGAACCAATTGGGGTTCTATTTTCATTTTATAGTAACTTTATTGACCATATAATTAAAAAATACAAAGAGACATGTTTTATGTAAAACTATTAACTAAGAGTTAAATCTAAAAGTTATGGTTAATATGGTGACCTAAACCTCTATAAAACCTAATGGTTGAGTGGTTTTCGACCCATACCCTACTTATACATTAAATAATTAATTTTGGAGCCATAAAAACCTAAAATGAATTTATTATAAAATAATATTTTATGTTTTTCCTAAGGTGCCCCTCACCCATCTTATAAAAGGGAACTTCCCCTTCTCTCATTCATCCACTTTCTCTTCCTTTGTTGATTCCATTATAAAATAATAAATACAGTATCTTCTATATACTATGATGTTATTATAAATATGACCCAACTATTATCATTATTCTATCCATCTTATGAATGACAATGTCACCATGTGTGTGTACGTACGGCTTACCGTCTCCACGTCATGGTGTAATTTGTTATTCAAGACTATGTTTTTTGAATGGATATAATTATGAGTAATATGTATATAAATAATGAAAATAACATTCTAATGTCCTTTTAAAATTAATATACCATCCAATTCCACATCTTTAAGGAAATGATATTGTCGCTCGTGCATGCGTACGGAATACCGTCTCCACGACGCGATGAGATTCATTTCCACATTTACCATTATTCAACGATTATAAAAATATATATTACATATAATTATGTAATATATGAAATAATAATGATAATGGATATATATATATATATGTACTTACATATATCTTACTCACTTAGTTCCGTTCAATACGATATGAAAACGGAAACAACGTTTATGCATACGTACGGACTATTGTATCCCTAAATAGTGTTTTACATTTCATATTTATGTCTATTATACACATTTATATTATAAATATATATGATATATAAATAATTTTTTATATTCTTGATGTATTTAAATCATGATCTAAGGGAGAAAATCAAGAGTAACAAGTTAAAACACGTACGATAAATAAAACGATTATTACCTGAAATATTATTTTAACATGGAAATTATTATAAAATGGGTAGTATAAAGTCATAAAGGAATCATGTATGATATCATAAATATTAATATAGTTCTGGTATAATTTAATAACATACTACGATCTTCACAAAGGCAGTTAAACATACCCTTGACTAAAGTAAAGTTCAAGTGAAGGGTTAATTCCTCAATCTCATTATTATCTGAGATTGTTTACGGGTATGCTTTTACTGGGACATTTTCATCATCAATGTCCATTTTTCCTAAAAATTATTTCAAAATGTATATTTTACATATTTGTGAAAGTTACTCTTTATCAAGATCATATTTCTAAAAGTTTTAAATATTTTCCTTTCTAAATCTTTTTAATTAATGTCCATGTTTTCAAAATGGTTTTAAGTATTAATTTATAGTCATGAATGTTTTGAAATAATTATTATTTTAAATAGTTAAAAAGTGGTATTAGACACTTTGATTCAAAAATATATTTTAAATTACTTTTTTTTATAAATGTGTTATGTATAAATGATTTCACAAAAATGATATTTTTCTCAAATGTTTTTAATGATTATTTTCAACTATGTCAACATTATTTTTGGATATTATTCTTGATTGAGGTTGATTTATTATAAAAAAAATCTTTAATACTGTATTGAATGAGATATGAAATGTTTGACTATGAATGTGCTATTTTTACACCATTCATGGTTTATGGTTAATGTATTGACATTCCGTATGCTAGTTTTAATACGAATTTTTATGTTATGTTTCATCATTTTCATATGAGGAATGTAGTGGAGTTAGTAAGTGATGGGCGGTGCCCTCTATTGCTCCTTGATGCATCGGTAGGTCTCCTGAGACAAACTAGTTTCTTGGAACAAGGACTTGACTAAAATTTTATTTTTAGCCTTAGAACAAGGCCTTGACTATGTGGTAATGATGTCCGGCATTAGGCATTCCCTCATTATGAAATTAGTTATTACATGTGATTATTCGACTAGTAGAATATCCATGTTCATGTTTATATGGTAATGTCTCATTTATTTTTTCCATATTATATTCTTGTTAATGTTTAAAAAGATTGTTGTTTTTATCACACATCTTTCCTAAAAAGCTAATATCTTTTCCTAAATTATTTTCCCTTACTGTGCATCTCAGCTCACCCCTTTCTTATGTTTTATTTTCCCAGGATTCCATGATGTGTATTATGATTGATATGCATGGTTAAGCTAAAGGGAATAATGGAATTCTCAAATAACTATCTATGCGGTGTTTTATGTTTGAAATTTTAATGTAATGTTAATGTATGTAATCTAATTACTGTGACTGCTAAACTGATCGGTCCTTCGGGACATGATTTCTTGTAATCATGCCAATGTATTAAAATAATGCACTGGTTTTGGGTAACTGGGGTCGGGGCGTTACATGTGTGATCTCATATTATAATTTCCAAAGGACCTTGAGAGCCTTCGTAGAATAAAACCATGTGATATGTTATATTTATTTCTAAGGGACAATAACAGATATGGGAGTTAGGCCATGGAAATAATGTGGTAGCATTCCCATTTTCCAATAAATCCTTTATTCATAATTTATTCACACTCAAATTAGACAATTAGGATTGATCCCAATGTGAACATTACTCATGCCAAACTATTTTACATGATTTCTGTATTTTATCAAGATATTAATTTGGATAAAAGATGGTAACAATAGAATTTAGATATATGATTTCCCTTTGGTATAGTTTAGACATTTGAATGATCGGAATTAGTTATTATGGTTTGGGTTTCCTAAAGAACCTAGTGGATTATGTGGTTAACTAAATATTAATTGATAATGTGATTACTATTTTCCTATGAATTTTAATTATTTCCTTATACAACCCAAAATACTTATTATTTATTGATTTTTTACACCACAATTGGTGGTGGCCTATTGAGTTGTACTCACTCCCTAGTCATGCTTCTTGATTTCTACACAAATATATTTCATGGATACAAAACAGGTTAATGAAAATGAAAATGTGTTTGAAGGCTGAGTCGATATGTATCATGGATGGGGGATCTAGATGTGGTTTAGGACCCATATAAGAGTAGTCAGTGTCTTTATTTTGATTTGGTATTTGATATTGGACACATACTTCAGCATTTCCTATTTACTGTTTAGATTTGATATTGTGTTTCCAGTTTTGGTCATCTTATGATACTGTTATGGTTCTATTTATGGTTATATGTTGTTAAACTATTTTTTATTTATTTCCGCTAGTGTATTTCTATAATAAAATTGTTTATAGTCTCCCCATTATTGATTTCTCATACCCTCACTACTAGTCACCGGCCTCTGGCATACAGATTGGGGGGGTTAGGATCCTGTTACTTACTAACAAGTGGCACTAGTGTGTGGTACTAACACTGGGATGTTACAAGTGACTTTCAACCTCAATAAATTTTTAATTAAGTTTAGCTTAATTTTTCTATTCCACATTCAGTGGCTCTTTTCATTCTCTATAAGATAAATCATTAACCATGTATAAAATGTTCAAAAACTTCTAATATCCCTTTCTCAACAAAACATCATACCATAAAAACAAAAAAATATTCCCCATAACTTCAAACAATATATTTTACCCAATAATAAAGTTGTTTAATCGAGATGAATAGATTGCCTCTATAATTTTTAAGAGATAAAATGTTTTTTATAAGGTTTTATATAAACAAGATATTGATTTTGATTGACTAGATTTTCAAAACATACCCATTTATGTGGTTTGAAAAATATAATGATATGAGGATTTATTTTATATAAAAAATACCATGTTATTCATTGGAAATGATGTTTTAAATTTCTATTAATATATAGAGTTTATTGTTAGTGATGATTAGGATTTCGTGATGTCAACTACAAATTATATTAACATTGTAATATATTTGATATAGTTAGCTAATGTTTTTAATCATATACATGAATGTACCTATGATTTTAATCCCAATGTGGTTAGTTTGGATTATTTTTGAACCACTATGATTATGAAATCTCATTTTATAGACCCAATTTTCAAAAAGGGGACTATAAAATATGTATTGGTCGAGCGAAAAGTTTGGATAAAAATTATCCAAACCTGGATTTCCTAACAAAATCGTGATTTTGAAAAAAAAAAATCCAACATCTACATTCTCCAACTACTATTTATTGAAAATAATGTCTGTATACCAATAGACATTATAGCATACATGTATCATTTAAGTAATAAAACATTGATATTCAATCCATCCCTATTAATTCTAACAAATTTCTTCAAAGAGTATATGTAGAGTTAATTGAAGTGAAGGAATAAATTTCTATGTGTTGAAAACATATAGATGTTTCATTCTGATTAAAATTGTGTATTTTTATTTGTTTTAATATATAATATAAATTCCAACTAGGGCAGAAGAGAGGCTAAAATGTACATTTCTCGAGCGGAAAAAAATAATTTCTTGGGTGGTATAGTTGTATCTAGAGGAGTTTTTGTTTTAATTTATGGTGTTATAATATGAAATGAATTTTAGGATTAAATATCTAATTATCATATTATTTTTATATTTAGAGAGAGGAATGTAATCACTAAGAAGATTACCTCACCTTTTCCTATAGTTTAAATGTTTAATGATTCACCTATTAATGAAGCTAAATATAGAGGAGTACAATCTTCTCAAGGGGATTAAATTGTTGTTGATAGAGTACCAATTAAATTACCCTATAATGATTTTTTTCCAAAACATTTTCCTAAATTGGAAGTTCATATTACTTATTTTGTTGATGCTAGAGGGCATGGCGATATAGTTACTTCTATTCATTCTAAATAGTATACCACTATAAAAAATTTTGTCTTTATTGTAGTATATGATTAGAGAACACTAAATTTTCTAATTTATTCCTTCATCATGATAACATTCCAAAGGTTATAATTATTATGGTTATATACCTCAGAATGAGCGTTTGAGTGAAATATGAGAAATCTTTCTTTGTGAAAACTTAATTTTGTGGATTTGAGGATGAAATAAACATGATTATTTATTATGTCCAGAAGTAGTGGGGTGGTTTATTATAAACCAAATCTTGATAAATAAGTAAAATAAGATAGTTTTCTTGGGTAGATAGCTGATCAAGTATCAGACAGGATTGAGTCGGATAGTAAGCTTAAAACCTTTAAAGATAAGATGGTTCCATACATCACCTAAATGTGAGTTGATATGGGTTATTTTACAAAACTAGTGGCCGAATGACAATATAATTTGGTTCCTATATCACAGTTGAATATGATAAACGCGCCGATTATTTACAGAAATAAATGATTCATATTTTCCCTATTGTGTAATCTATGGTCTTTGTTGGATTCAGTTATGACACTAAATATATAAAATGTTAATGTTAAGAAATATTTTTATTTTATGAAAAATTATGATATCTCAATTCGATTAATACAAAAAGATTCTAGTTGTTCAATCATATTATGTGAAAAAAATTTGACAGATGATCCAAGACATTAAACTATTTCAATTTCAATAGAGGATATGTAATTGGATGTTTCATTTGCTATTGATGCATTGATCATATGGATATCCTCCTAGAAATGTGATTCAATGTCTCCAAAAAACTTTTAAGATGTTCTAATGGATCATGACTCTAAATTAATGGATGTTAAAGATACTTTCAAAGAAGAGGTTCATACGATTACAAAATCACTCTATAATCATAGTAATTTTTTATGGTTAAATTTTTCTCTCTGATGGAGACATTAGAAAATAACCTTATTGTATTTCAGTTTACTATGGGATTAATAGATAATATTAACCATCCTATTGATGACAATTTTAAGATAATAAATTCTATATTAAATATATTTTAATTGAATCATGGGGTATATCTCATTTAGGATTCTTAGTAATTAATTGAAGAGTCTCATGAGATATAAGTTCAATTTCAGATAGAAATGTACAATGGAAAAGATGAATCTCTTATCTCTATCCCACAACCTGTGAACTGTCTAATATTTTCAAATTCCCAAGTGTAAAGACATATAAATATCCTTTAATAATAATTCAATTAATTATAATTGTATAATTTTGAAAAAGTGATCATTAAAATTCGTGGTAAAGCATAAACATTCAATAAATTTTTTAAGAAAACCAATTTTTAGAAGGATAGACACTCTATCACATCCTAATCTAGAAAAATCTTGATCTGGCCTTTCCTGAACAATTTACTTTCCACCATGGAAAAAACAACCAATGATCCATATTCCTTTTATCTAATGGAAAATCATAATTATTTAAAACAATCCATGCTAACATCTCTTTCTACCTCTTTTATAAAACTCAATTATACAAAAACACATAAATATGACAAGGAAGAAGACACATGCTCCATATACAATATCATTAATGGAATAGGTATACTTTCCAAGCCATATATGGTTGATGTTGGTGGATATTCCAATTTGTTGTACCCATTGTTGAGATGCAAAATGTAAAACCTTTTGACTAAGCTATCCTTCAACTCAAACATTCCATTCCTCTTTCTGTCAAGAAACATCCACCTAAATTTAATACTATTGAGACTCACCTCCAAAAAAAATGATGAAATCACCAATTATAATATTTATTTTATTTATCAATGAAATTTTACCAAAATATAATTTAGTGTTATTTTCTTACATCAATAATTTTTTTAATGTTAACTATTCATGAGTTTTTCTTCTTCAGTTCTTCTTTTAATCTGTTCAAACAAGTGAATGAAAAAAATATATTCATTTTAGCTCTTAATATTATGACATTATAATTTTTCCATATGCTATATATAATTTTTTGTCTGAATTTCATATTTTTTATTCTAATACCGTAAATAATGGATAATATCTAAGTAAACAACATATTTTATCTAAATTGAAGAAGATCAGAAACATGTTGATAAATTTTTTTAAAATGATATTAATCTTTTTTCAGAAAAAATGTGGATATTATTTGAAACACTTATATTTCTATGAAATATAAAAATATTTTATATGTTTTAATTCTCTCCAAATACCTATTTTTATTAATGAATTTTTCAAATGTGTTTTCTAGAAAATAATTAATATTTTTCAAAATACTACGGCATTAAGTGTGAGTATAGGATGAGACTTGGGACAGGGAGGCCAATGTATGATTATAGTTGCCGGAGCTTTTTGATGATTCTTCTTCTACGCCTCTCTGTTTGGGAAATTCGGGGATGAATTTATTTATGGGGGAATTTTTAATAACCCTAATTCATCATTTCGGGTATGTTTTTTTCAGTTGTTTTCAAGAAAAATATAAATTTATGGAAATTTATTAAGTACACAGCATTTACTTTATAAGTAGATTCCCTGTATGGTGACCTGGGGAAAGCCTAATGTAGTGGTAGGTAAAGGTAAGTACAATACATTTACATAAAATGTACACGTTGTGTTCTTTATTTTTTAATTAAACGGATCGGGGTCATGTCTTATTGGAAAAAGAATCTGCTTCTTCACCTCCTTCGATCGAGAGCATTTGTATGTCATCAATTATTCCTTGATCCCCTGATAGAGTATCTATTCTCCAAATTGACCACTTTCAATTGCATTGGGATCGCCATAGAATTCTCATCCTTCTTATATATCCTTGTTTCTGGATTTGTCTTCTTTCTCATGTTATCTACGGTTGACCATTTTTAGCATTTTTGTAGATCAACGATGTTCTTGAGATATTGAAGGCTTGTGGTTCATGTAAAATGATCCTACAACACCGAGGTTGGTGGATTGTTTCTTTCCATAGATATTCCTTGAGTTATATGTGAAAATGTTCCAAATACCCATGAACGAGGTATTTTTTGTTTACGGTTTTAGCCTTATTATTTTCCTACAATTCCATGTGTGATTGAGTAGATGTTTTTTGATTGTAATAGGATTTTTTACCATAAAATGGATGTGCTTGCCCATGTTTGTCTTCTTTTGACCATTTGTTATAGAATTGCTTGATAGGCTACTATTTGATTTCCCCATGCCTAATATTGTAGGATAGAGTGATTGTTATCAGACAAGCTGTCATGATGCGGATTGTTTATCCAAGTAGTTCTTGGGGATTACATTGGTCGCTATGAATTTTTGTGCTCGATTGACTTACACAGAGCCATGAGAACCTACTGAAGTAGACCATATGGAGATTGGACGTGGAGGGCTTCTCTAGAGTGTTTATTTACTATTACATTGTGAGACCATAGGGGAAATTGACATGAGTGCTTCCTCAGAGTGTTTGTAGTTCCTCGACCCAAGCCATAGGGGGAATGAGATATTGAGTGGCTCCCCAGAGCGCATTATAGTTACTAATACGATACAAAAGGGAGAATTGATGGTTAGGGCTTCCTCATAGAGTCTATGCTTATACTGATCTAGAGGGGTTAGACTGTGTGTACATCCTAGAGGGATTCATGTGTTTTTTTGGTTGAACCATAGTTGTTAGGAATAGATTGCTTCCTAGAGGGTAACCTACTTGCATAGATCATGCATTATATGTGAAATTGAATGAAATTGAACTATAGGAATGTTTTCTTGCTGATTACTTCCTTGTTTACTAATTATTTTTACATACTACCTTCCATATATATTCACTGACTATTAGGAATAGATCTTTGGGTGGATTACTACTAGGATTAATCACACACCCTGTTTGGGTCATGCTTTTGTGCCAAAAACGATTATATTGTTGCCAGTATAGATAAGGGAAATCATACTTCTACATCTGGTACTTGACTTCTTGGAGCTGGAAAGCATGGGACCATGAAAAGGCTTGCAGTGTTGCCGTAGATTATATGTTTTCTTTAGTACTTGTGTTATTTCAATATTCTTGATTGTGACTTGTTTGGATGATTTCCTAGCCATATGTATCATGAATAATTTTTATATATGTTCTCCAATTGTATATTACTTTTAGTCATTCACTATTTACTAATGTATTGTATTATTATATCTTCCCATATTGTTATACATTTTACTTCAGTTGTGTTACTCTGCCAATGAGGACCTAGTTTCCCCACTATCACACCCAAGTCCATCGCTACAGTCGGCTACCTCTGGCGTTGGGGAAATGTTCTTTAGTCCATGTGACCAACCGGGTATGGGGTTCCTTTGGGTGGATTTCTGAACTGGGACGTTATATAGAGAATGTTGGTGCCTAGGTTCGTTAGACTTTCTGAGGTTGTGGAGAGAATAAATCGGGTGGTGTACCAATTGGATATTGCATTGAGATAACATTCTATGAATTATTTTTTCTATGTGTCATAACTACAATGGTATAGCCCTAATCCTTCTCATGTGATCTTTATAGATGATTTTTATCTTGAGATAGATACATCCATTGCAGAGAATGTAATAATTTTTTTGGATCATAATGAAAAATTGTTGACGATAAAGACTATACGAGTAGTTCATGTACTGTGGAAACATGGTTGTGTGTTGAATGAAACATGGGAAAGGGATGACGATTTGATGGTTTAGTGTCCCAATATTTTTGACTTGGAATAATATAGAGGCTTGGGAGTGCAGATCGAGGAAGAGCGGTTATATATTGGGGATATTTTAATATCCTAAACTTTTATGGATATTTCCTGATCTTGTATGTTGGTATTTTTTTACCCTATGGTGAGTGCATTTATTTAATTTACCATGGTGTGTGTTTGGGTGTAAATCATATAAAAATAGTGGAAATATGTATTTTCAGGGTTGGCACATGGTTTTCCCCTAGTGTGTGCCCCAAACCAAATATCATGCAACCTTGGAAAGTTGGGGTTTCCACACATATCAGACACTTTTTGAAATTATGTGTCCCAAAATTAGAAACTATTCATAAAATTGAAGAGGTTCATGGTTATGGTTCAAAATTAAGAGAAATTATATGCCTCAACTTGCAAACCATTCATATTGGATTTAAATCGCTGAAAAATGTTAAAATATTTCCCAATGTAACATTTAATACCCCTGAATGACCAATATCAAACCATAAACATTTTTTTTCCAAATTTGAATCCTCCAAAAGGGATTACATTTCACACAAAACATTTTTCTTAACTATTCAATGCTTTTTGGATGATCTACAGCATGTCGGGTACGTGGTTTCATCACAATTGATTTCCTATTTTTCTCATATTATTTTTGTGGGATGTTTTTCCTATTTTGGGGTAGATAGAGATATAGAATTATATATCTAGATCAATGATTTTAGATCTAGATCTAAATTTTAGATATCCCAAATTCATCAATATTGATATGGTTATATATCTGGATAATGTTCTATGCCACAACTCCAGTAAACTTTTTGTATTTTTGTAATGTGATTTTATGTCGATGAATTGATGTACGAGGTCTACTATTCAAATACCATAGTCATTATTTCAAATATGTGTATGTTGTTTTATAATTTCTAGATCTTTTAGAAATTGGATTTCCAATAATTGAATTAATTAAGGTTGCAAAATTAATTAATTGTGGAATTGCAGATTTGATTGAATTGGGATAATTTATAAATGAATGGATTATCAGTGATGGAATTGAATAATTAGGTTAATTAGTGAGGAATTAATTATAAAATTATTGAATTGGGGAATTTGGGGTTATTAATAACTGAATTAATTATAGAATTGTTGAATTGTGAATTATAAATAAATAATTAGTGAACTAATGATTATATGTTGAGTTCTGAAATGATTAATTAATTGTTAAATTAATTATTGGAGTTAATATGTAAAATTATTTATTTATTTAATTATCAGATGAGATGGGGAATTATTTAATATGTTATATAAGGTCAACTAATTATGGAATTAACTGGTGGAATTTAGGTTATTAATTAATTTTCTAATTAATTAATGAAATATATGTGATTAATTAATTGTCGGGTTAATTAATTTAAAATGGGTATTATTATTAACTTTTCAAATTAATTAATTGAATGAAGGTTCAAATGACTATTTTTATATGTCACATGGTTGTGATTGTGTTGGAATGGAGTATCACATGGGTTAACCGGGGTGTGAGTGAGGCATTTCCAATGGAAGACCATGAGAGCTTCCATTATGATTTCTGAAGGATAATTAGAGCCTTCAAGGAAGATGACTGTGTGATCTCATATTATGACTTATGAAGGACCTTGAGAGCCTTCCTATTAGAAACCCATGTGAGATTATATTTTTTTCCAAGGGACAATGAGAGATATGATATTTAGGCCATGGAAAATAATGTAATATCTTTCCCCTTTTCCAAGAAATCCTTTATTCATAATATAGTATTACTCAATTTAGACACATAGGTTTGATCATAGTGTGAACATCACTCGTGTAAAACTATTTTACATGATTTTTGTATTTTATTATGATATGAATATTGATAATGGATGGAAACAATAAAATTTTGATATATGAAATCCCTTCGATATAGTTCAGAGTTTGGAATGATCTAAAGTATTTATTATGGTTTGGGTTTCCTCAAGAACCTAGTGGATTTTTTGGTTAACTAAATTTTAATTAATAATGTGATTACTATTTTCCTATGAATATTAATTATTTATTTATACAACCAAAAACACATATTATTTATTGAATTTTTAATACATCATTTGTGGTTTCATATTAAGTTATACTCACTCCCAAGTCATGCTGCCTAATTTGTACCCAAATAGATATCATGGATACAGAACATGTTAATGAAAATGGACATGTATTTGAAGGCTGAGTCAAGAAGCATCATGGGTGTGGGATCCAGACGTGGTTTGGGTCCCATATAAGAGTAGTCATTCTCATTATTTTGATTTTTTATTTGATAGTTGACTCGTAGTTTAGCATTACATGTTTACTGTTTAGATTTGATATTGTGCTTCAATTTTTTGGTCATCTTATGATACTTCTATCATTCTATTTATGGTTTTATGTTATTAAAAAAATTTATTTCCACCAGGGTATTTCTATAATAAAATAGGTTATATTATCCCCATTATTTATTTATCATACCCTCACTACAAGTCATGAGCCTCTGGCATATAGAGAGGTTTATGTGGGATCATGTTACTTACCAACAAGTGGCACTACTGTGTGGTACTACATCTGGGATGTTATAAGTGACTTTCATCCACAATTAATTTTGAATTATGTTTAGTTTAATTTTTCTATGTCACATTCAGTGGCTCTTTTCATTCAAAACAAGATAAATCATTAAACATGGAAAAAAATTTGAAAACCTCTAATCTCCCTTTCTCAAAAAAATTTCAAACCATATAAAAACATACTCATTACTTCAAACTATATATTTTTTCTAATGATAGGGATGTTTAATAGAAATGAATAGATTTCCTCTATAATTTTGAAGAGATAAAATGTTTTTTATAAGGTTTTTTATATACATGCTATTGATTTTGAATGAATATATTTTCAAAAGATAGCCCATTATGTGGTTTGGAAAATATAATTATTTGATGATTTATTTTATAAGAAAAATTCCATGTTATTCTTTGTAAAGGATGTTTTATATTTCTATGAAAATTTTGAGTTTAGTTTTAGTGATGGTTAGGATTTTCTGTTATCAACTAAAAATTTTAATAACATTGTAATTTCTTTGACAAAGTTAGCTAATATATTTCATCGTATACATGAAGGATCCCTTGATTTTAATCAGTATATGGTCAGTTTGGATTATGTTTGACCAACTATGATTATGAAATCTCTATTTATAGACCAAGTTGTCTAAAGAGGTCTATAAAAGATGTATAGGCCGATCAAAAATATCTGTGAAGATTATCCAAACATGGATTTTCTAACATAAGGGAAATTTTGAAAAAGAAATTCCAACATCTACATTCTCTATATACTATTTATTGAAAATAATGTCAATATAAGAACATAAATTACATCATACAAGTATCATTTAAGTAAAAAAACATGGAGATTCAATCCATATTGATGAATTCTAACTCTTTTTTTCAAAGAGAATATGTAGACTTAATTGAACTGATGGAATAAAATTTCTATTTATTGAAAACATATAGACACTACATTCGGAATAACATTTTTTATTTTTATATGTTTTAATTTAGAAAATTAATTCCCATTGGGGGAGAAGAGAGGCTGAAATGTAACATTCTCGAGCTGATGAGGATAATTTCTTGGGTGGTACAGTTTTATCCAAAGGAGTTATTGATTTAATTTATAGTGTTACAATATTAAATGAATTTTATGATTAAATAGATAGTGATCATATAATTTTTATATTTAGAGAGTGGAAAGAAATCAATACGCAAATTACCATACCTTTTCTTGCAGTTGAAATGGTAAATGATTCACTTATTAATGAAGCTAAATCTAGAGGAGTAGAAGCTTATCAAGAGGATTAAATGGTTATGATCGAGTCCAAAAAAAATTACCCTCTAATGATGTTGTTCTAATATAATTACCTAAATTGGTAGTTCTTATTACTGATTTTGTTGATACTAGAGGTAATGTTGATATAGTTACTCCAAATCATTCTCCATAGTATCCATCTATAAAAAACATTGTAGTTTTGGTAGTATGAGTAGAGAACCCAAAAATTTCTAAATTATTCATTCATCATGATAACATTCAAAAGGTTATAATTATTATGGTTATATACCTCATATCGAGAGTTGGAGTGAAAAATGAGAAAAGATCTGTTGTGCAAACTAAATTTTGTGGATTTGATGATTAAATAAATATGATTATTTTTATGTCTCGAAGAAGTGGGGAGGTTTCTTATAAACCAAATCATCAAAAATAAGTAAAATAAGATAGTGGTGTAGGATAGATATCTGATCAAGGATCAGATATGACTGAGTTAAATAGTAAGATTCAAACCTTTAAAGAGAAAATGGTTTCAGACAACACCTTAATGTGAGAAGATATGGGTTATTTTACAAAACTAGTGGCCTAATTAAAATATAATTTGGTTCTTAGGTCACGTTTGAATATGATAAATGCACTGATTAATTAATAAGAATAAATGAATCAAATTTTTCTATTGTGAAATCTAATGTCTTTGTTGGATTCTTGGATGACACTAAATATTAAAATGTTATAGTTAAAAAAATATTTTTATTTTATGAAAACATTATAAAATCACTATTCTATTACATCAAAAAGATTCCAGTTTTTCAATAATATTATGTGAAAACTATTTTTATAGATGATCCAAGATATTATACTACACCAATTTCAATAAAGGCTATGTTAGTGGATGTTTCATTAGCTGTTGTTGCATTGATCATATCGATATCCTCCTAGAAATGTGATTCAATGTCTCCAAAAAACATTTATGATGTTCCAAGGGATCTTGCATCTAAATTCAATTATGTTAAAGATACATTAAAAGAATAGGTTCATATGATTATGAAATCACTCTATATTCTTAGTAATTTGTTATGGGGAAATTTATCTCTCCAATGAAGTCATTAGAAAATAACATTATTGTTTTTCAGTTTACTATGGGATTAATAGAAAAGATTGATCCTCCAATTGATGATAATTTTAAGATCATAAATTATATGTTAAATTTATTATAATATAATCATTGGGTGTATCTCATTTAGGATTCTTAGGAATCTATTGAAGTGTCTGATGAGATAGAAGTTCAATTTCATATATAAATGTACAATGGAAAAGTGGAATATCTTATCTATACCCCACAACCTTTGAGAACTATAATATTTTCAAATTCCCAAGTGTAAGGACATAAAAATATTCTATAATGATAATTAATTAAATTATACTTGTATAATTTTGAAAAGTGATCAGTCAAAATCTAGGTAAAGCATAACCATTCAATAATTTTTTTGAAGAAAACCCCTTTTAGAAGGATTGACACTCTATCACATCATAATCAAGAAAACTCTTGATCATTCCTTTCCTAAAAAATTTATTTCTCCCCATGAAAAAAACAACCACTGATCCATATGCCTTCTATCTAATAGAAAAGCATAATTATGTAAAACAATCCATGAAAACATCTCATTCTACCTCTTTTATAAAACTCACTTATACTACAACACATAAATATGAAAACGAAAAATACACATGATCAATATACCAAATTATTATTGTAATAAGTATAATTTCTTAGTTATATAGGATTGGTTTTGGTGGATATTCCAATTTTGTTGTACCCTTTGTTGACATGAATAATCTAAAACCTTTTGTCTTAGCTATCCTTCAACCCGATCAATCCATTCCTCTTTCTATCAAGAAACATCCACCTAAAACCAATACTATTGAGACTAACCACTATTAAAAAAGGTTTCAATCACCAACTATAATATTAATTTTGTTTATCAATGAAATTTTACAAAAATATTTTTAGTGTTATTTTCTTACATTAATAATTTTCTTAATGTTTACTATTCATGAGTTTTTCTTCATTAGTTCTTCTTTTAATCTATTCAAACAAGATAATGAAAGAAATATATTAATTTTAGCTCTTAATATTATGAAATTATAATTTTTCCATGTTCTTTATTCAATTTTTGTCTGAATTTCGTATTTTTCTTTCTAATAATGTAAATTATGAAGACTTTCTATATACACCCCATATTTTATATAAATTTATGAAGATCAAAAACATGTTGATTAATTTTTTTAAAATGATTTTAATTTTTTTTCACAAAATATTTTTTATATTATTGGAAACACATATATTTCTACTAAATATGGAAATATTTTATATGTATAAATGCTCCCAAAATACTTATTTTTACTAATGAATTTTTCAAAAAAAAAATTCCGGAAAATAATAAATATTTTCCAAAGTATTATTTCATTTTGATGTTATCTTGTTTAATATATCACATTGAAGTTATTAATAAATTATCCCGGATGAAAATATCATTTTATACTTTCAAATATTGTATGTGATGTCTTACAGGAAGATTTAATACATTGTATTTTATCCTACACGTTGAAATTATCCTATATTTAAACTATAGATTATTGAAATATAAAAAATTAAATATCATATGAGTGTCTTTTGAAGAAGAAATATCTTATAATGAAATTGAGATTTCCTATAATTATTAGAGGAATATTATAAGTATGGAAATATCAATCAAGAAATATCATTTTAATTAAGAATGTCATACATTCTTGAAATGTGTTAAATAAACATATCCTACAATCTATGAAATTCCTAAAAATAATTTTTTCATGTAATTTATCATATGATTATTACATATCTTATGCATGAATAACATATCATACAACTAATAAAATTATCATACGGAACTATGTTTCATTGTATTTTAGGATGTTAAAATATATTATGTTGTGGAATATCATATGAGGTGTTACCTATCCCTTAAATGAAATTTATTATAAGAATAAATGTTTTTTACTCTAAAAATAGATTAAATATAATGTGTTGAAGTATCATAATAATTTTTTAAGACTTATATTCAAAATAAATTCATCCGATCATATAACATACAACGAAAATTCTTACGAATAAGAGGATCTATGAAGCAAAGTATTTTCAAATCTTAAATTGTATAATAAATGAATTTACTAAAAAGATATTATTTTAGGTGAATTTTAATTTATAACATTAATTTATTAAAAATAATATTTCTTGATAAGGAAAACTCTATTTGAATATATTTTATACTCCCAATAATGCATATAGTTCCATGAGCGACCAAATCTGTAATCAATGTTTATATTATTATTTTTGAGAATAATGATTTTTTTAATTTAGGATCTTTTATTTCCAAGTTATTTTATTCTTATTAGACCATTGATGTGGAATAATAATTTTAATTATATGATGAGGTGATTTTAGACTTAGATTAATAGAAGTAACTATCACATGAACGAGATGTTGTGTTTCAGATGATAATTTATTCAATGAAAATACAGTAAAGAATTTGTAATTTTGTATTAAATATTATATTTCATAACTAAAATACCATTAAAGAAACTCATAAAATGATCATTACTTATCTTTTTATGTTCTTCCTCATCTTTCAGTTTGTTCTTGAGACTATATGATGAACCAATTATAATTTTTATAACCTATTTGTATAGAATGACTACCATAATTGTTCTGAGCGTGTTATAGATATGGATAGGCCTTGGGGAAGGAAAGTAATATTAATATGTATTGTCACATATTGAATGATTTTTTATTTTCCATCAATTAATAATCATTTTCCCTAGGAATTGGAATTGTATATTAAAAATCACCCTACTAATTGAGACAACGTTTTGTGGAGTTTTCGGGAGAAATTTATTCCTTATACCTCTATAAATACTTTATTATATTTTTCTTGATTTATATTATTTAAATATAAAGTTATTAATTATTTTATAATGAATTATAGATTCATTTGTGATTTAATGAGGGTGGATTTAAGTTTGGGAAACATTTAAGAACCCAATCCACCTACCCTCTTGAGGAATTATATAACACTTTTGAGGGTAAAAGAAATGTCTTGTTGAAACCCTATCTCATACACCATTAATTGAAATTGTGAAGCCCTGTTCAATTTGATTTATACAACCATGAAATCTATTCTGTAGAGTTATATGTTGTTATTTTTAAATTCTATATGATGTGAATGTTTTTCATGATATATCCAACTACTTTGAATGTGTGAAGTTACTATGATTAAAGTATTTGATTCTCCCTTCCTAAAAGGATTATCATTTCAATCATGTAATTAATATAATAATAAAAATGTGATTTAATATGGTGTATTATTGTTAGGTTTACAATGATATTATATTATTCCATTAAAATGAGTTATATGTATTTAGTAGAGGGGTTTGGGGTTTAAGCGGTATTTACATATGATGTTCTGTTAGGTTTGGGTAGGTTTCCTTGGTATGGGTGAGGAGTTTTTAATTATTAATGTTGTAGCAGTGCTATGGATAGATGAGTAGTTATATTGAAGGATGTGAATATTTTATTCATTTAAGTGGTTAATTTTGTTGTTGATTATAATTTGTTTTCTTGATTATCATGAGTAGATGTAGGTGATGTGATATGATTTTTGTGATGTTGTTCTTTATGGGATTGGAGATGTAGCTATGTGATGTGACATGTGGATGACCATGTGTGGAAATATATTATGTGACTTGATGTGTATTATATGAAGTATTATTTTTTCTATTGTGCTAATGTTCCATTTGTAGTTTATGATAACATCATTGATTTTTATCTAGTGACATTTTATTAAAAAATTATTGACACATTATGCGTGGGAAAGGGAAAGATAGATCATAGGATAAATCACTGATGTAATTTCTAAGGAAGGATGTGTTTAATTTATTTGTTGATCCTCCATCCAAGATATTGATGATACGTTGTGGGACTTATAGGTTTCATTTGTCTTGATAAAGACTATAGATCAGTTTCGAGATTCATTAGTAGTTTGTTTGGTTCGAAACTCATCTCAAAAATTCTTGAAGAATCTGTGTGGTGACTTGTATTTAGGTTATTTCATAAATTACAGCAGAAGGATTTATTTACCAAGTGTGTATTTGTGATCCCTTTAAGTATCTCATTTAGATTTGGTAGGGTCTGAGTGTTTTTTATTTTTTTAAGCCATTTGATTGATTTAAATAGATGGGTTCTATGATTCCTTCCTATTGAGTGAAATGGGAAAAACATTTCCTGTCAACATTGAGTCCTTAGATTTAAAAATAAACATTTCCTATTCCATTGTATTATTATTAATTAACAGGGGATCATGTTGATATTTTGGATAATAGTTTATCTGAGATGGTGGGTTTTGTGGAAACTCCATCCTTAGATATTTGGTTGTTTGAGATGAATCAAAGAGCTATAAAAATCAAATTTGATTCTGGGAGAGAGTTAAAAAACCTTATAATAATATATCATTGACTAGAGAATTAGGGTTGATCATAATGTGGTGACATATGTATGATGATATTATATTTTTCCAGGGTATTGTTTGGTGAATAATGAGTGTATTTTTCTATTATTCAACATTTTTGTCAGACATTAGTGGACAATTAGATGGAGGAATATTCTTGATTTAGCCAACTCCCTCCATTGAAATGTATTTATTTTTACAAATATTTATTTTAAATTGTGTGCTAATTGAGATTTTAAAATTTAATATCTGTAAAAATAATTTTAATGGATTGAGATGCTTTTTTTCAAAATGGAGTCTATTTTGAAAGATGACTGATGCGGAAGGAGTTTCTTATGGATAGTCGGTTATATGTAGGTGAGGTTGGGGGTTTTTTCTCTTAGTTGTGGTATTGTTTTCTGATAGGTATCTATCAAAATTTCTAGATGGGTTATTTTCCTTTTAGAATTGATTTCTCGTTATTTAGATTTTTTTTATTCTTGACGAAAAGAATCATTTTATATAAATATAATGTAATAACTCTAACCTAATTGGCCCATTATATTTAATTATCTTGGTATTTTAGGTGTTAATATGGATTATGGAGTTATTCTATGGGTATGAGTTGAGTTTTTTTACTGTAATTTTCAATATTCTATGCTTTAGGGTGTGGTAGAGATAGTTTTCCCCCTTTTTTAGAGTTATGGTTGCATTGAGTCAACATTTTCAAAGTTCCGACTATAGATCATGGTGTTTTTAGTGTTTCGTGAACCATGAGGCATTAAATGACTTTGGTGAAGGTAATTTGCAATAGACAACTTCCCTATATAATAAAGGGAGTGTGAAAATTCTTATAGTAGTGTTATTGTTATTATAATGCATTTATAGATTTCATTTTGTTTAATAAGTGTGCTTTCACACTATAAGGGTGGTTTTTAAGTCATTTTGGTGGATTTATATGTTTATATTGTTTTCATTAGGTAAAAATGGAAGGAAATCAATAATTTTTGGTTAATGTGGGGGAATTATTCAATATGGAGGAGATACACATGATTAGGAAGTATAAATGGAGAGTTATTTTCCACCATTCCATTGTTGGAAGACATGGTATCCATTTAAGAATCAATATAGTGTATTCCATATCATGGTACAAGTTATGGTGATGATTAAATATTTTTATTGTTTTTTAAATTTATGGAATTTTGGGATATATTCATTTCCAAATGGATTAAAATAGTATTTTTCTTAAAAAGTGGCTCATAAATAGTGTTAGGAGTCACCGTATCATGGTGAATGCATATTATGTTTCTTTTATAAATAGATGTCGAAAGGCCTTGAGTTTAGTTTTTATAATTTTTCTTCATACCCTTTCCAACCCCATACCTAATGTTAATTCCATTATCCTTATTTTTTTATCATCATACCCAATTATTGGGGGGTGAATCCTTTCATTTATATTAGGTGATTTTTCTTCTACCCTTATTCTTTTCCTTTAAGATTTCAAATTTTCCTTCTTTTTTAGATTCATGAAAATGGGTTCTTTGGTCTCTGGTGGGGTTTGATCCATTTACTGATGTGCTTTTCATATGGTTAGGTTTGATAGGGAGAACATCAAATTTAGTTGTTCTTGATCCTTAGTTTCATCTTCTTTCTAGTATATCATAATTTATGATTAAAAATAGGCAATGGATATCTTAATTCTACTTCAATCTTGTGGAATAATATTCATGACTACCATGCTATGATCCCTTACAATAATTGTTTTATTTGTTCCCATTATATTGTTTAGTTTCATATTTGGGGTTTATGATTTATTGGTTGAGGTAATAGAGATAATAAATATAGTTAATGAAATTAGTTAAAGATAAAATTGAGGGGGTGAGTTTTTATAGGATCTATGGATTATTTTCCCCTTTTTGTGTTTGTTGTTTACTATATTGACCCCATTATTGATTTATGTAGTGGATAAAATATTAATCCCTATAAATATTATAATCACATCAAATCAGCAATATATGGGGGTTTCTAATATTTTGAATCATAGAAAAGCTATTCCCCTTTATATATTATGGATTTTTATATACTATATCTTTCTTTATTTTTCTTCATTCAATAATTATTAAACTGGTCTATGATATGAATATCCTAATGGGATTTTAGTAATTTAGTGGGAGAAAATAAATTTATGAAATTTTAATACTTATTATTATAATTATGTGAGTGTGGTGATAAATGTAAGGAATAATGGATAAAAAGTTAGATAGAATTGAATAAACATATTATAATGTCATAAAAATTGTAATCTCAGGGGTATGTGAATGAAACAATGAATATATTGAGGATGGTAAATGTAAAATGTTTTTATTAGAAAATATGATAAAATGGGATGTTATTTCTCGCATGGTTTCCATGCGACTTCATCATGTTTTTATTGATGCAGTTCCATTTTGAAATGTGTTGTTTTATTATGTGGGTGTTGGCACCAAAATATTGCACGAAAGGAAGGGACGAAAAAAGAAGGCTGGCACGCTACCTCGCGAAACACCGTCGCGAAGCACCGTCGTGAGGCATCGACGCGAAGCACCCCGAGCATCGTCATCTCGCAAAGCTCCGGAGGTGGTAACTCTCCAAGAACACATTTGACGTTTGTGAGACCGCCGCGAAGCTCGCGAGGCGGTAACTCTCCGCGGACGCCGTTGACCATCGCGAGCGCGCCGCGAAGCACTTGAGGCGGCGCGTGAGTTCTGCTTCGCGGCGCCCCTTGCCTATAAATACTGGACTCCCCCTGAGTCCCGAGGACGGACAATCCGACCTTTCGTCTTCTCCTCTCCCGAATCGTGAAGCACCCTTTTCCCCCGGGAATCATGAGCTCCGCGAGGTACTTCTACTTCGCGAGACGCCTTTGTTTGGTCTCATTTTGATCCCCTCTTCTGAGAGGGATGCCCTTCGCGAAGCTCAAGGGCATTCGTGAAGGAAGGGGATTCCCAAGGGAACCCGGGTAGCTGTGGAGCGTTTATGCTTCGCGAAACACACAACCCATACTAGTGATCCCTATGCTAAGGCAGGATCTCTACACATCGCGAAGCACACTGCTTCGCAGCACCCTGCTTCGCGAGGCACCCCTTCTTCACGAGGTAGTGCTCCGCGAATACTGTTCCACTTCGCGAAGCACCCTCCACTCACACATATGCCCCGTGCTAAGGCAGAGGCACTCTGCTTCGTGAAGCACACTCCTTTGCATGGAAATTCCTCTTCCCGTGCGACCCTACAGGTTTGCACGATGTGATTTCAAAGTCCCATGGACAATACCACTCGTAGCGTTGCTTCGCCTAATGCTTCATTGCATAGGCATGCTAACGGCTATTGCTTCTTTGCATAGCCACGCTAACGTAGACCCCTCGATGGTTCGCTCCACAACCCCCCTTGACCACGGCCTTACTGGTACCTTCCCTTACCCAAGGACCAGAGGGTACCGGTTATGTATGTCCTAGGGGTGAGGAGTGAACCCACCTCGTCCGAGTTGCAGGACGTTAAACTGCCAAGCATCATGTCCTCAACACATGACGTTAAACTGTGACCCGACCTCGTGCTTCGCACGCAGGGTCCCCCCAGCTCGAACATTTTTTACGCCACTCGTCTCCACAGGAGTGGAATCACCCATCCACAATGGATGATATCCTCCTTATTGGAGTGGCGTATGTTCATAGGAGAAGGGAGACCCTAGTTCCCCTAAGGATGGTTGCACCCCTGCATCTCTGTACTTCCCCACTACCAAGGTCAGTGGAGGCCGTGATAGGGAGGAGGCACCTCCCATCATTGGTCATGAGTCCCTCTTTCGCTGCGCTTTGCCACACCTCGGGCCTCCCTCCTGGAGTAAGTCCCAGCACCATGGGCCGCCTAATGCGTAAGCCCCTCTTCGCTTCTCACGGACGCATCCTTCGCGACGTGATCGTCAGGTCCTTGCAACCTCTTGTTTCTCACACCGAGCATGACTCGCGTGGGCTTAGAGTGAGAACCGACCCTGAACCCTAACCTCAATGAACTACGAGGACTTTGATCTATGTCAAGGCATGGTACGTAGGAAGACTCCATGAGGTTCAAGCCACATTACTTGATTGTTCATTCACGTCGAGTTTCGCCCCCGTCCAACATGATGATAAACTGCACGCCCTCGTCCAGCATGACGTTAAACTGCACACCCTCATCCAGCATGACTTTAAACTGCATTCCAGTCCGACGGAAAGCCGTTGTGACCGACCCTAACTATGAAGACTTTGATCCGTGTCAAGGCATGGTACGTAGGAAGCCTCCCCGAGGTGCAATCCCAACAATCATTGGCCCAGACCGTCTCCTTTTCGGTGTGCCAAGCAACCTATTTTCACCCGAACTAGGAAGACATTGATCTATGTGAAGGAATGGTACGTCGGAAGCCTCCCAGAGGTTCAAGCCCATCTCCAATCGGACCAAGGTCCCTCATTTACGTCAGTTTTCCGACACCCACTTCCTGTCGTTTTATTCACGTCAGGGTTCACTACCGTCTTGCATGACGTTAAACTGTATTCCATCAAAACTTTGAACTATGAGGACATTGATCCATGTCAAGGCATGGTACGTAGGAAACCTTCCCAAGGTTCAAGCCCACCACTAGTAGACCCACAGGTCTACCTTCACGTCGGTTCGCCGATGATGCCCCTCTGAACTACGTGGTCTTTGATCCATGTCACGACATGGTACATAGGAAGCCTCCACGAGGTCCAAGCCCACCACCACTAGGACCCTCCTGGTCCTCCCCATTCACGTCAGCTCGCTGATGATGCCCATCGGGCCAGGGTCCACCCTCATGCCGGTTCACCAGCACCATCCTGAACTACGCGGACTTTGATTCCCTGCCACGGGGATACGTAGGAAGCCCTTCTAAGGATCAAGCCCAACTTCACCGTTGCCCTTGCGATGGTTCCTTTCCATTCCACCCCCCACTTCATTCATCCATCCACCATCCACCCCGATCCTCGCCCGGACCGTCATATCACGGTGAGACCATGTTGATACGCTCCTCTACACAGCCGCCCATAGGCTGGCCTTGGTATCGGCATTTCTTCAAGGGAAATCCCTCAATCCAATCTGTTCTAGCTAATGCTCTGATCGGGTTGATCCGTCTTCCCTAGACGTTAAACTCGCGACGTACCCTTTGTTAAACACGGGATGCTAAGGAAAACCTCAGATATGTGTCTATGGGATATAATTTCCCGCGCTCGATGTGGGATGCCTCGGGCTTCCATGCCCTCGAGAAGCCCTGTGACCAGTGATAAAAGACAGACATGCCATGTTCCCTAGCATCTAGACATGCTACTGATGCCTCAACGTGACTACTCCCCCGACTGAAGGTTGCTGCCCTGACTGGACCCTTTGTAATGTCCCGACAGAGGCAGTGTAATTAACCGGCGTCCATAGAAACATGGAACTGGGAAGAGTTTCATGAACTACATATTAAATATATGAGGGAGACCCAGACTAGGTGATGAGTTCTGAGGAGGAATCCACAGAAGGAAGAACTGATATCCCATCATCTCGTTTCGACCAAGGAGCAGACATCCCTGAATAAGGAGCGAATTTCGCCTGCCTTTGGAAAGTGGGAATGCGGGGAAACAAGCGCAGCGCATCCACCTCTGCGGACGGACGGATGCGTGCGCCACGGCGAAAGCGTCGGAAACAGAAATGGTGAACCCGACGTGAAATTCTTCTCCTCAATATGGAGATTAGTAGCATTCGAGACACTAGTAGATTGACATGTCACCAGATCCAGATATCTGGCGCCTGGTCCCGCCAAGAAAATAGCGGGCCTGTCGTGAAACTCACTGGAAGTCGGGGCAGTAGAAAGTGGGGTACTCCATTCTGCAGCGTGTTGGTGTGGATCCTTCTTACAGATGTAAAGAATGGAAGGGCATTGGGGCACTGGTTGTCGATTCTTTTCCTCTCGGTGATGATGAGTTGACCCCTTCGTTTCTCAGGAACCAGGTTGCGGTTACAGAGACACGATAACCGCCCACCCGCCTATGCAGGGGCAGGGGAAACTCTGCCACGGCCACCCCGCATGGCACCGCTACCGCCACGAAGGCCGCCACATTGCGGAATACGGGGCGCCCACATCCCCTTTCCCCAGCAGAGGTCATCCAACGAAGGGTGATCAACAAACTCGTGTGCAGGTACGTGGAGGAAGGGGTCATCCCAACTAGGGATATGGACCTCTTGGACTTGGAGGCCTCCAGGTCCTGCCGTCAACGCCGCCCTAACAGGCCGCGCAGGGAGCCCCTGCTCCCCACCCCAACGTTCAACCGTTTCGGGAGCCTGTCCCCGGAACGCCTTGACGACTCCTCCCCTTACGCTGATGAGGCGGGCGCCGTCTGGCTCAGCCCGCCCAGGGTCCCGACCCAAGGGCTGCAAGAAAGAGCTCCCGCCCGGCCGCGTCAGTGCTGTCGTCCGACTCCGCAGGAAGAACAGGCAGGCTATGTCCCTGCACCACCTTCACCAGTTCGTCTGACCTGATGTCAGCGCCGGGCCTGGACTGAGGACGCCCACCCAGGTGCATCAACGTCAACAGCTACAGTTTCCCGAGCCACTGCCGACGTGCATCATGGGACCTATGCATACGTTGAGCAGGGGCACTCCTTCGCCCAACCAGGATCGAGACCCCAACCGCCCCACGGGCAGGCTGGGTTGACTCTCCGGGTGGCAGGCCTGAGTGGTGATCGCCGTGAACTAACCCACGGTGATGTCACCTCGTACGGAGGCCGTCCTCGTACCACTACTCCACAGAGCGTGGGCCTTCCCCGCTCCGACGCTCTTCATGGAGGTATGCCTCGTGCTACCCCCAACCCGAAGTAAGACCTGCCCCGCGGCAGTGACACTCATCACGGAAACATTTCCCGCGCCTACTATACAGGGCATGGAGTCCATCCTCCTGCCCCCGACCGCTGATCCAAAGGAACCGTCCGTCCGGTCCTTCTCCAATGTGGGGGTCCTCCCTACGTCCTCTCTGAAACAGGCGAAGGTCCTCCTCGCCCCGGCAACTCGAGGAGTGAAGGTCAGCCTCGCTCCGCCCACATGGGTGATGTCCATGGAGGTCATCCCCATGTACCCTTCGACATTTGCCCCGGTGCCCCTCGCACCTCGGCCATCTCGAGTGGGGGTCCTCTCTGCCACGGCGCCAGCACTGCCCCGAGACTACATGATAGGGATCAACCCTGTCCCGAAGAGCCACCCAGGGGTAGGAGAGTGGGTCATCGCCGCCACAAGAAGAGTCCTGTGAAGGCCCGGGTGGAGATCAAACCTGTCCGCTCCTCCGACTCGGAAGCGGAATGCGAATCAGCAATGGAACCTTCTACCCGCTCCTCTGTATCAAGGACAGGGGAAGGAACCAGGCACGTTAGCCCCATTCTCCCAGAATATGAGGTCCACCAGATTCCCATCTCTCTCCGTAGGTACATCCAGGAGGAAGAAGTCTTGGGAATTCCGCAGGTCTCGACCTCGCAATCACCGCCATCATCACCAGAAGCGCCCTCTACCTCTATGAGAGATCACGGAGAGTTATTTTGGGGGCCTATGGCGGTAGAGCGACGACACGACCTGTCATCGGTAGCAGCGACTCCTGTGTCAGAAGCTGTGGCTATCAGGCCGTTGTATCGTGACATCGTGGCCAGGTCACCTTACTCTTCAGAGGATGCCCTGGAATATGGAGTCCAGTCAGCTCGTTCGCCGTATTCTCCGCCGCCGAGTTTACTATCCCAGAGGTCCGCCTCGATACCGCTACCGGTACCTCAGCCGCCCCCGGTTGACAAGTGGGGCAACACAGGGCCAGACCCTAAGTCCGAGCACAGGAGCTTCTGGAGTATTCTTGTAGCGGATTACTTTCCGGAGAAGTTCTGGCTGACGGCGGCGCTAAATTTTCGCGTACCAGAGTCTCTTACCCCTGAAGAAGTTGGGTGCTTTTGTCGAACCCTATGGATGACACTCTTCCTCCTTCGTTACGAACGGGTGGTGTACCCCAGAAGTCGAGAGAACTTCGAAGAAATCGGCGAGCAATGCCGCCTGATCGATTCGGCCGCACTCCTTGTGGCCCAGCACCCTGAGTCGCCAGGCCGCCAAAGCGCCCTTCAACGGAAATGCGTCCAGAGTTTCAAAGTACTCTGCAGAATCGTCAGGGAAGCTACCCACCATGTGAAAATCCATGGTTGTGGACACTATGCCGCTCTCCTCTTCGACCCTATCCGATGGAAGGCCGATTTATTATGTGACATCGAGGACATGCCCTCGAGAGGGGTCGTAGTCCACATGGCTGACGTTGTGGACAAGGAATATGAGCTTGAATTCCATGATGGAGACTTACCCCCCGAGGGCGTACCGCCACTACTAGACCCATCAGGGAGGGTTACCCGTCAGCAGAGGAACCTGCTAGGCCTCCTCGTACCCACCGAGTCGCTGGTCCTCGATCGAAATACCGGCAAGGGTAAGGAGCACGTAGGAATTGTCAAGCACTCTGACCCATCTGCCTCTGTGCAGAAAACGGACGACGATCCCGAGAAGGCCACGTTGCGCCAGAATCTTGCTGAGCAGAAGAGGCTGGTTTAAGAACTCTTGGCCGAGCGCGCTGCAGAGCGGCGACCCGACTATGGTAATCCCAGGCCAGGGTAGCAGGGGAAAGAACAATTGCCCCCTGGTGAGATGCCTCCGAGCAACCCTGATCATGCTACTTACGCAGACAGGGTAGAAGCCGGAACTTACGGAAAGAGGGCGAGATACGTCTTGACAAACCCTCTCGAGCGACGGGGCAATCTGAAGAATCTAGTCCGGGTTCCCCCAGTCGCCCCGCAGGTTGTTCCGCCAGTTGATCCACGAGCTGCCGAAGCCATCTACCATGTTGAGGAACCTGGCAATGCACTTGTGGTTAGGGATCCCCGTCAAGACAGGGACCCCTACCCGGATGATCTTATAGCGGCGCTCACAGCCCGCCTCGAAGTGTTGGAAACGCGGCAGGTGGCGGTCCCACCGGATGGAAAGACGTATCCCGCGTGGGTGGATGATATGCCCGCACCTCCGGGTTTTGGGAACCCCACTTTCTCGCCCTTCAACGGGACAAGGGACCCGCCACAGCACTTGGCTCATTTTTCTTCCAGGTGTGGCCCCATGCTGGGGACCCCCGGCTCAGCAAGAAGCTGCCAAGGTCCGATGTTTCGTACAGACATTGGAAGGTCCTCCATTCGTCTTGTACAATCAGCTCCCTATCGGATCGGTGACCGGTTGGTAGGATCTCCGCCGGCAGTTCTTATACCAGTTCAGCTCCACCACGTGGAAGACCAGCATTGCGGACCTCTTCAAGTGCAAGCAAAGGCCTGATGAGCGAGTCGCAGATTTCATCGCCCGGTGGAAGGGACTTACGTATTCCTTCGATATGCCACTGACTCAGGAGAAATTACTGACGATGTGTGTGGGGAATGTCAAGACAGAGCTGGTATGCTCCCTAATTACCCAGAATTACCCTGGAGGGTTCAGAGATTTCTCAGATAAGGCTCAATGCCTTGAGGAAGCCCTGCAACAGGCTAGTCAGGCATGTTTGTTGCCCCCTATGATCCCGACCAGGAGGACCGCCAGGGCTGAACCCGCCACGGTGGCCCAAATAGAATACCCTAGGTAGCTGGAATTACTGCCAGCGGCACCATCCCCACAACCCCGCAGAGGTCCTCCACCTCAAGCACAGGCTCCTGCACAGTAGCGACCGCCTCAGAACCGACAGGTTCCCCCGCGCAATGCGCCACCGCCACCTGGGCGAGACAATCAGGCGCCACCTCCTCGGCAGGCCCCTCCGGCCCCTCGTCAGGGCCAGACCCCCAGGGCCCACTATCTGGAAATAAGGCACCAAACCTATTCGTTCAATGAAAATCAGGTCCCTGGCTACTTCCGAAGTGCTCTAGAGCAAGGGATTGTGCGTCTTCCCGAGTGTAGAAGGCCGGCAGAGGCGAATCTCGCTGATCACCCCAACTACTGCCCTTATCATCGGTTTCTGGGGCACACCCTTAAGCAATGATATGTGTTTAAAGACTGGCTTCAAGACCAGGTCAACAACAACATAGTCAAGTTGGGCCCAGCACCAGCACAAGTGGCAGGTGTCTTTGTAGGGTAAGAGATCGGTAGCGACAGCGAAGGCGAGTGGAAGCAGGTTCCCAACCGCGGATCCCAGAAATACGATGACTGGATGGCTCGAAAAACTGTCATTCGTGCCCATGGTATCATCCGGGCGCACCTAAAGTAGCCAGAACCTTTAGAAAAAGTAGCTGGTACCTCCGCATCGTCTTTACAGTCGACCTCTTCCCAAAAGGGAAAGCAACGGTGACGCAAGAAGAAGCAACGTGCACCACCGTTGCCTCCGTCATCCCGCATTCTCGGCGACTTTATGCCCCCTAAAATGGGGATTCCTCCCAGAATCTGCTCGGTACTGGATGACTCCTCGAGCGACAGCCAAGGGTACGCTTCGGTTAACACCGTGGAGCTGGTAAAGCCCTATATGACTCCCGACAAGGGGGAGCGCCAGGCGAACCTCCCCAACATTTCCAGCCGACGTCAACGTCAGCGGAATTGCAACCGCACCGGTCATCGAGGTATGTCAGCAGGCACTTTCAGGAAATCCGTGCACGCTACTGAGACCAGACAGCAGGCTCAGCGCAGAGCTCAGCACGTGCAACCCCGTCTAACGCCCTCATCTCTACCTCCACCACCGTTTGTGCTACTAGATCAAGGAGAGCTGCCCCGTTCGTATCACAGTCAGTCTTGCACGGCTACAGGCCAGCCTCCGCTGTCCGATATTAGTCTGGAGACTACTCTCCAGGCTTCTACTAGTAGGCAGCAAGATGCACCCAGTACTATCTGATCGCCGATTCAACCAGCAGGACCGGCTATGCCTCCGAATGTTGAACGACCTCCTGTAGGCAGAGGTTCGCATTTGGCATGAAAGTATGATTTCCTGAAGCACCTGTCCGGCATTCCGGCAAGGCATTCTATCCTTGAGGCCCTTCTCCTGTCATCTGAAATGCACGAGGCACTTGCTGAGGCCCTAAGGAGCCCCCTCCTATTTGAGATGGAGGTAGCAGCTGTAGAAGCCTTCCATACCGAGACGATTGAAAACGCCGAATGTCAGGAAGTTATCTCATTCTCCGGTGAAGATGAGGACCCTCTTATACAAGGGTACATTCACACGCTGTACATCACTGGCCACTTCAATGGCGTGGAAGTCTGTCGTTGTCTCGTTGACATGGGTTTCGGAATCAATCTAATTCCAACTCAGACGTTGCGAAAGCTGGGTTTTTCTGAAGGTGATTTAACTCTCTCTGACCTCAGAATCCAGGGGTACGACAGGACCAAGCAAACCCCAGTCGGCAAGATCTTCCTGAAGACTCAGTTCGGTGGCTTAATTTCCAGCACCGAGTTCATGGTTGTCTCTTAGGACACCACCTAAAACGTGTTGATGGGTAGGCCATGGCTCCATCTGCATGCAGCGGTCCCTTCGTCGTATCACCAGTGCATCAAATACTCTCTCAACGGTCGAGTAGGCGTGCCCCAAGGAGATGTGTCTCCTTTTTCTTCTTGTGAGGCCCGCTATTTGGATGCGGGTTATTAAAAAAGTAAGGATAATCAAATCCTAGTAAGTGAGGATGAACCCGCCCCGGTCGCAAGTGATCCCTAGGAAAGCATGGATGACGCCTACGTCCTCCAGATCCACTGATTGGAGGCCATGACCCCCGAAATGGGGCAATGTTTTGTTGTTTCGGGTACTGACGAAGCGTTGTCCTGCACGCTCTCAAAAATATTTATAGCTAAGTGCAGCAGAGGGGATGACCTAGGTCGTTCTCTTGAGGAGCTTTTGTGGTTAATAAATCACTACTTCTATTACACCTAATCTAATTATTTTTTTTTGTTGTTTAATATTTTATGAAATAAATGTAATTTAATAAAATAAATGAAATTCATAAATCAGAAGAAACTAAAATTTCATTATAAATTACCATGCAATGCTAAACAGAATGTAATTAGGGAAGAAAGGAAGTTCTCCCGAGAGAATATTCAGGGAGCACCTTCATTGGCCAGCTTCAAATATTCTTAGTTTACACACTTCATCGTATGTGTGCACACCTTATTCTACACCAGTTATGAATGAAAAGTCTACTTAGCGATCGCCAAGCACACCTTCCATCCACCTCCTCAATCGAGGGAAAATGGTTGTAGATTAAGAAGTTAATCTTTAGACAACCATAGTAAGGATTACACCCACTATAAAGTATCCTTAGAATTAACTCAAATAATATTAAAAACATGGTCTTGGGTTCAAGAACCTGATTACTCCATCGGGATATTCCTCTGATTAGTTACTCATGATCATGAGTATTATAGTTCACGATGGTAAGATGAGAGGAAGAAAAGAGGGTGAATCGGTGGACACAAAAATAAAAACAATGCATGAATTTATTAGAAATCTAAATTACAATTAAAAATTAAAAATAAAGAAAAGAAATAAAATAAAAAGAAAGGTGGAAGATTTGCGGCCGGCCTCCCTCGGTGGAGATATCCTCCTTGGTGCCTTGATGGAATGGATGGAGAATGGATGCTTTGAGGTGGAGGTGAGGGCCTCCTTTTATAGGCAGAATTTGTCTCTCAAATGTCGACGCATTGTAGACCCATTTAATTACATATTCATGCGTTAAACCCTTAATAAATGTTGTTCATAAATATCTTGGCCGTCTCCTCTCCAACTTTCAGCTGATTTGGAAACCGTATGTAGGAGTTATTAATTTTTCATTCTCGGTTTCTGTTTGTGGATGAAGCATCCAGGAAGGTTCCTCCAAAATAATGTCATTCAATAGCCTCGTAAATGATCTCCAACATCCTCCAAATTTATTGTAGATACGGCCCTATCTGTCCTCAAGGTATCCCAGGTTGAAACACATCATTTGGATATGTGTAGGCCGCGTTTGATGTCCGTTACATTGGGTGAGTCCACGCTGTCCGCCCGGAAAAATTCCAATCTTCAATGATTTTATAGACCCTTTAGATGGCCGAATCAGATCCAGGTCCAGAAGACAAAAATGAAGGAAATAAAATAAGGATTCTAACAAAATTTTAAGCAGAAAATTTAGAATTTTATTTTTCCTGAAATGCCTAAAATACCCCTGACGTAAAATTCTGTTAAAAAATCCAGAATTAGTCGTTTTTCACATTTGGGTTTAAAATAGCACTAAAACCTAAAAACATGATAATTACCCATTCAATAACACTTTGGTGGGATTATAAACAATGTTTTACAGTATAAAATATATGAAAATGTGAGCTTCATCACTCCCCCACACTTAAACATTGCACTCCTGGGCAATCATCTTAAATCCAAATCAAAATCCACACAACAATCAAAAATGAGAAAATATCAATGATTTTATCCAAAAAAGAATTCCATCATGTCTCATTTATGAATAATAATCTCTCATTTTCATTTCAATCATTAAAATTTGTTCAACCTCATAAATCAATCCATGGCCCAATCACAACCTACCTCACATTGATTTTTATGTCACTCTTCACTCAAGAGAAATTGATTCTGGAGTTATGCTCATACTTGAAAATCACATGTATCACCATAGGTCTGTGAAAATTATCATTTCTCCACAGCGTGAAACATGAAAATGAATTTATTCATGAGGGATTTAATTAGTGGTTCAAATTATTCTGTGGCTTAGGGTCGGTGGTAGAATGATTGAAAAATGTTCCAAGCTAGAAAGAGGAGGTTGAACTTTTAAGTACAATGCATGATTAAATCAAGTGAAAACACAGGAAATTCCTCACTCAATACAGCTTGTAAATGTGAAAAACAAACACCCATCTTTATGACATGGTACATGAGCCAATAAGTGATTATAATGAATGATATCATCTAAGTTCTCCTCTTTTTTTTAAGCTCCAGAAAGGCACAGCTTTACTTTCTTTTTTTTTCTTTTTTTTTCATAGAGGATGAGCTGAAAAATTGAATACAATGAATGAATGACAATTCATGCCCTTTATTTTTGGGAGGGACATGAGTCATAAAATAATGTACAATGAATATTCAAGCTCATCTCCATTTTTTCTTCTTTTTTTAGGAGAAATGGATGAACCAAATAAAGCACAATGAAATGATGACACATGCCCAATTCTCTTGTTATCCACTGCCCAAAATATTGACACACACTTCACACTACCGATAAATGATACACATCCCAATGAACGCACACGAAAGGCCCTTCCCCCACACTCAAACTTGAAATATCCATGCAAAAATACTAAAAGTGCTGGTAGGTATGGAAAAATTGGCTTGTAATGTGGCTTAAACCTATAAGGAAATTCATGGCATCTAAGGGCTTACGAAGGATAAATGTAAAGGTGGGTATTAGGATAAAATGTGGCTAGCCAATGAGATGCCTCAATCATTTTAAATACATTCCATGAAATCCAAAGCTTCGAAAGAGAATATTCACAAATTCTAGTTCTCACACAAAATTCAAGTTTCCCTCAAGAAAGTGTGGGTATTAGGAAGAATATGTAAAAGTGGTTTAGAATACCTCACAGGATTGGAAAAAATATTTTGAGATAGTGTTTCATGGTCATGGATTTCAAAAATCAGTCAAACTCATAAAAATGATTGACAATCCAATTCAAGAAAAAAAAATTCACATCAACAATCATTTAAAATCCATTATTTCAAAAATCAGTTCAACTCTTTCAAAATAAATTGTTGTGTGAAAAGTGATAAGAATATTCATTAAAGCTCAAAAATACTAAAAAATTAAAAGAACACAAGAAGAACTAAGCAGGTTGACACTCCCCCACACTTAAATTTAACTACCCCTTATTTCAACTCAACAAAATATAAATATAAAGGTAGAAAATCAAAGGAAAGGAAAGATACAACCTGACATTTTTTTAGAGGTGGATGCCTTGAGTTAAGCTCCTAGAAGCAGCCACTTTAAAACTACAAGAAAGTAATTAAAATACATAAGAAAAATAAATAAAAAGAATGAGAATGGGAAAAGAAAAGAGATAATGATTGGTTTAGACCCCCAAGCGGGTGCTAGGTTTTTACTGCCCCTAGTCAGGCAGTTTCAGTAGATTATCCCCGATCAGAAGTTGGATGTGGTTTCTTTGAGATGAACCACCACATGTGAGTTTTCCCGATGTCCATGATTAAACACTGAAACTAGAGAACCCCAAATAAGATAAGAATGTTCCCAACCCCCGATAAAGAATAAAGAAGAAATTTGAGGTTCAAAGTGGGAGGGAATAAAAGATAAGGGAGCTCCCTGTTAACTTCGGTGGTGTCCTCCTCCATATGGTATGAAAATTTTTGTTGAGGAGGTAGTCGCACCACCACCAGCTTCTTCGGATCTTCTTCCATGATCACCACTACTTTATTGGTATCATCATCAAAATCCAAGGCCTGATCCATTTGTGTTGTATCTGAAATTTCAGGAAAGGAGAAGTCAGAAAACAATTCAGTTTGAATAAAATTAAAACATGACTAATCAATAAAGAAATCTTCCCTTTCAAGTAATTCAGCTTGGTAATTGATCTCTTCAGGCATGACCATTGGAAACTCAATCTCAGCAGGTGCATATTCTTCCTTATCTTCCAAAGCAAGAGTGAGGTCAAAAGGTACTGATTGTTCAATATCAAGCATGGGAAGATCATGTTTTATGTTATCTTCGAAAAAGTTATTCCAAGATTCTTCCAAAAAATGTTGACCTCCCATCAGTGCATCAGTTGGAATGTTTACTTCTAGGACCTCCTTGAGCAATGGTTGAGTGCGGGATGATGTGATTAATTCTTTTAGTAGCTCCTTATCACCCTCCCCAGGTTCTTTAGCATAAAAAATGATGGGTGAAATCTCTTCCACCACTCGTTCTAGTTCAGGTTCCAGTTCAGGTTCGGGTTGTTCTTGGGATGTGCGTACATATTCAGAAATCCATTCAATTTGGCTCTCCAGTTTTTTAACTTTATCACTAATCCTATGAAATTGAGCATCAAGTTCATTGCAAACATTTTCTGGCACCTGAGATTGGTCAGTCCATGAATAAAAATTTGAATTGAAAGACATCATGAACAAATAAGATTTTTTTTAGTTTTTTGAAATTTATGATTTTTTTGTTGTTTTTTTAAATGAAAGGAAAATTATTTACACAATGTGAATAAAAATAGTGAATTAAAACCACTTGGCACCCCGGCAACGGCGCCAATTTGACGAAGCGTTGTCGTGCATCCTCTCAAAAATATTTATAGCTAAGTGCAGCAGAGGGGCTGACCTAGGTCGTTCTCTTGAGGAGCTTTTGTGGTTAATAAATCACTACTTCTATTACACCTAATCTAATTTTTTTTTTTTGTTGTTTAATATTTTATAAAATAAATGTAATTTAATAAAATAAATGAAATTCATAAATCAGAAGAAACTAAAATTTCATTATAAATTACCATGCAATGCTAAACAGAATGTAATTAGGGAAGAAAGGAAGTTCTCCCGAGAGAATATTCAGGGAGCACCTTCATTGGCCAGCTTCAAATATTCTTAGTTTACACACTTCATCGTATGTGTGCACACCTTATTCTACACCGGTTATGAATGAAAAGTCTACTTAGCGATCGCCAAGCACACCTTCCATCCACCTCCTCAATCGAGGGAAAATGGTTGTAGATTAAGAAGTTAATCTTTAGACAACCATAGTGAGGATTACACCCACTATAAATTATCCTTAGAATTAACTCAAATAAAATTAAAAACATGGTCTTGGGTTCAAGAACCTGATTACTCACTCAGGATATTCCTCGGATTAGTTACTCATGATCATGAGTATTATAGTTCACGATGGTAAGATGAGAGGAAGAAAAGAGGGTGAATCGGTGGACACAAAAATAAAAACAATGCATGAATTTATTAGAAATCTAAATTACAATTAAAAACTAAAAATAAAGAAAAGAAATAAAATAAAAAGAAAGGTGGAAGATTTGCGGCTAGCCTCCCTCGGTGGAGATCTCCTCCTTGGTGCCTTGATGGAATGGATGGAGAATGGATTCTTTGAGGTGGAGGTGAGGGCCTCCTTTTATAGGCAGAATTTGTCTCTCAAATGTCGACGCATTGTAGACCCCATTAATTACATATTCATGCGTTCAACCCTTCATAAATGTTGTTCATAAATGTCTTGGACGTCTCCTCTCCAACTTTCATCTGATTTGGAAACCGTATGTAGGAGTTATTAATTTTTCATTCTCGGTTGCTGTTTCTAGATGAAGCATCCAGGAAGGTTCCTCCTAAATAATGTCATTCAATATCCTCGTTAATGATCTCCAACATCCTCCAAATTTATTTTAGAGACGACCCTATCTGTCCTCAAGGTATCCCAGGTGGAAACACATCATTTGGATATGTGTAGGCCGCGTTTGATGTCCGTTACCTTGGGTGAGTCTATGCTGTCCGCCCGGAAAAATTCCAATATTCAATGATTTTGTAGACCCTTTAGATGACCGAATCAGCTCCTGGTCCAGAAGACAAAAATGAAGGAAATAAAATAAGGATTCTAAAAAAAATTAATAAGAAAATTTAGAATTTTATTTTTCCTGAAATGACTAAAATACCCCTGACGTAAAATTCTGTAAAAAAATCCAGAATTAGTCGTTTTTCACATTTGGGTTTAAAATAGCACTAAAACCTAAAAACATGATAATTACCCATTCAATAACACTTTGGTGGGATTATAAAAAATGTTTTACAGTATAAAATATATGAAAATGTGTGCTTCATCACTCCCCCACACTTAATCATTGCACTCCTGGGCTATCATCTTAAATCCAAATCAAAATCCACACAATAATCAAAAATGAGAAAATATAAATGATTTTATCCAAAATAGAATTCCATCATGTCTCATTTATGAATAATAATTCTCTCACTTTCATTTCAATCATTAAAATTTGTTCAACCTCATAAATCAATCCATGGCCCAATCACAACCTACCTCACATTGATTTTTATGTCACTCTTCACTCAAGAGAAATTGATTCTGGAGTTATGCTCATACTTGAAAATCACATGCATCACCATAGGTTTGTGAAAATTATCATTTCTCCACAGCGTGAAACATGAAAATGAATTTAATCATGAGGGCTTTAATTAAAGGTTCAAATGATTCTATGGCTTAGGGTCGGTGGTAGAATGATTGAAAAATGTTCCAAGCTAGAAAGAGGAGGTTGAACTTTTAAGTACAATGCATGATTAAATCAAGTGAAAACACAGGAAATTCCTCACTCAATACAGCTTGTAAATGTGAAAAACAAACACCCATCTTTATGACATGGTACATGAGCCAATAAGTTATTATAATGAATGATATCATCTAAGTTCTCCTCTTTTTTTTAAAGCTCCAGAAAGGCACAGCTTTACTTTCTTTTTTTTTCTTTTTTTTTCATAGAGGATGAGCTGAAAAATTGAATACAATGAATGAATGACAAATCATGCCCTTGATTTTTGGGAGGGACATGAGTCATAAAAGAATGTACAATGAATATTCAAGCTCATCTCCATTTTTTCTTCTTTTTTTTAGGAGAAATGGATGAACCAAATAAAGCACAATGAAATGATGACACATGCCCAATTCTCTTGTTATCCACTGCCCAAAATATTGACACACACTTCACACTACCGATAAATGATACACATCCCAATGAACGCACACGAAAGGCCCTTCCCCCACACTCAAACTTGAAATATCCATGCAAAAATACTAAAAGTGCTGGTAGGTATGGAAAAATTGGCTTGTAATGTGGCTTAAACCTATAAAGCAATTCATGGCATCTAAGGGCTTACGAAGGATAAATGTAAAGGTGGGTCTTAGGATAAAATGTGGCTAGCCAATGAGATGCCTCAATCATTTTAAATACATTCCATGAAATCCAAATCTTCGAAAGAGAATATTCACAAATTCTAGTTCTCACACAAAATTCAAGTTTCCCTCAAGAAAGTGTGGGTATTAGGAAGAATATGTAAAAGTGGTTTAGAATACCTCACAGGATTGGAAAAAATATTTTGAGATAGTGTTTCATGGTCATGGATTTCAAAAATCAGTCAAACTCATAAAAATGATTGACAATCCAATTCAAGAAAAATGTTTTCACATCAACAATCATTTAAAATCCATTATTTCAAAAATCATTTCAACTCTTTCAAAATAAATTGTTGTGTGAAAAGTGATATGATTATTCATTAAAGCTCAAAAATACTAAAAAATGAAAAGAACACAAGAAGAACTAAGCAGGTTGACACTCCCCCAAACTTAAATTTAACTAACCCTTATTTCAACTCAACAAAATATAAATATAAAGGTAGAAAATCAAAGGAAAGGAAAGATACAACCTGACATTATTTTAGAGGTGGATGCCTTGAGTTAAGCTCCTAGATGCATCCACTTTAAAACTACAAGAAAGTAATTAAAATACATAAGAAAAATAAATAAAAAGAATGAGAATGGGAAAAGAAAAGATATAATTCTTGGTTTAGACCCCCAAGCGGGTGCTAGGTTTTTACTGCCCCTAGTCAGGCAGTTTCAGTGGATTATCCCCGATCAGATGGTGGATGTGGTTTCTTTGAGATGAACCACCACATGTGAGTTTTCCCGATGTCCATGATTAAACACTGAAAGTAGAGAACCCAAATAAGATAAGAATGTTCCCAACCCCCGATAAAGAATAAAGAAGAAATTTGAGGTTCAAAGTGGGAGGGAATAAAAGATAAGGGTGCTCCCTGTTAACTTCGGTGGTGTCCTCCTCCATATGGTATGAAAATTTTTGTTGAGGAGGTAGTCGCACCACCGCCAGCTTCTTCGGATCTTCTTCCATGATCACCACTAATTTAGTGGTATCATCATCAAAATCCAAGGCCTGATCCATTTGTGTTGTATCTGAAATTTCAGGAAAGGAGAAGTCAGAAAACAATTCAGTTTGAATAAAATTAAAACATGACGAATCAATAAAGAAATCTTCCCTTTCAAGTAATTCAGCTTGGTAATTGATCTCTTCAGGCATGACCATTGGAAACTCAATCTCAGCAGGTGCATATTCTTCCTTATCTTCCAAAGCAAGAGTGAGGTCAAAAGGTACTGATTGTTCAATATCAAGCATGGGAAGATCATGTTTTATGTTATCTTCGAAAAAGTTATTCCAAGATTCTTCCAAAAAATGTTGACCTCCCATCAGTGCATCAGTTTGAATGTTTACTTCTAGGACCTCCTTGAGCAATGGTTGAGTGCGGGATGATGTGATTAATTCTTTTAGTAGCTCTTTATCACCCTCCTCGGGTTCTTTAGCATAAAAAATGATGGGTGAAATCTCTTCCACCACTCGTTCTAGTTCAGGTTCCAGTTCAGGTTCGGGTTGTTCTTGGGATGTGCGTACATATTCAGCAATACATTCAATTTGGCTCTCCAGTTTTTTAACTTTAGCACTAATCCTATGAAATTGATCATCAAGTTCATTGCAAACATTTTCTGGCACCTGAGATTGGTCAGTCCATGAATAAAAATTTGAATTGAAAGACATCATGAACAAATAAGATTTTTTTTAGTTTTTTGAAATTTATGATTTTTTTGTTGTTTTTTTTTAAATGAAATGAAAATTATTTACACAATGTGAATAAAAATAGTGAATTAAAACCACTTGGCTCCCCGGCAACAGCGCCAATTTGATGAATCGTTGTCGTGCACGCTCTCAAAAATATTTATAGCTAAGTGCAGCAGAGGGGCTGACCGAGGTCGTTCTCTTGAGGAGCTTTTGTGGTTAATAAATCACTACTTCTATTACACCTAATCTAATTATTTTTTTTTGTTGTTTAATATTTTATGAAATAAATGTAATTTAATAAAATAAATGAAATTCATAAATCAGAAGAAACTAAAATTTCATTATAAATTACCATGCAATGCTAAACAGAATGTAATTAGGGAAGAAAGGAAGTTCTCCCGAGAGAATATTCAGGGAGCACCTTCATTGGCCAGCTTCAAATATTCTTAGTTTACACACTTCATCGTATGTGTGCAGACCTTATTCTACACCGGTTATGAATGAAAAGTCAACTTAGCGATCGCCAAGCACACCTTCCATCCACCTCCTCAATCGAGGGAAAATGGTTGTAGATTAAGAAGTTAATCTTTAGACAACCATAGTGAAGATTACACCCACTATAAATTATCCTTATAATTAACTCAAATAATATTAAAAACATGGTCTTGGGTTGAAGAACCTGATTACTCCCTTGGGATATTCCTCGGATTAGTTACTCATGATCATGAGTATTATAGTTCACGATGGTAAGATGAGAGGAAGAAAAGAGGGTGAATCGGTGGACACAAAAATAAAAACAATGCATGAATTTATTAGAAATCTAAATTACAATTAAAAACTAAAAATAAATAAAATAAATAAAATAAAAAGAAAGGTGGAAGATTTGCGGCCGGCCTCCCTCGGTGGAGATCTCATCCTTGGTGCCTTGATGGAATGGATGGAGAATGGATGCTTTGAGGTGGAGGTGAGGGCCTCCTTTTATAGGCAGAATTTTTCTCTCAAATGTCGACGCATTGTATACCCCTTTAGTGACATATTCATGCGTTTAACCCTTAATAAATTTTGTTCATATATTTCTTGGCCGTCTCCTCTCCAACTTTCAGCTGATTTGGAAACCGTATGTAGGAGTTATTAGTTTTTCAGTCTCGGTTGCTGTTTCTGGATGAAGCATCCAGGAAGGTTCCTCCTAAATAATGTCATTCAATAGCCTCGTTAATGATATCCAACATCCTCCAAATTTATTGTAGAGACGTCCCTATCTTCCCTCAAGGAGTACCAGGTTGAAACACATCATTTGGATATGTGTAGGCAGCGTTTGATGTCCGTTACCTTGGGTGAGTCCATGCTGTCTTCTCGGAAAAATTCCAATGTTCAATGATTTTTTAGACCCTTTAGATGACCGAATCAGCTCCTGGTCCAGAAGACAAAAATGAAGGAAATAAAATAAGTATTCTAAAAAAAATTAATCAGAAAATTTAGAATTTTATTTTTCCTGAAATGACTAAAATACCCCTGACGTAAAATTCTGTAAAAAAATCCAGAATTAGTCGTTTTTCACATTTGGGTTTAAAATAGCACTAAAACCTAAAAACATGATAATTACCCATTAAATAACACTTTGTTGGGATTATAAACAATGTTTTACAGTATAAAATATATGAAAATGTGAGCTTCATCACTCCCCCACACTTAAACATTGCAATCCTGGGCAATCATCTTAAATCCAAATCAAAATCCACACAACAATCAAAAATGAGAAAATATCAATGATTTTATCCAAAATAGAATTCCATCATGTCTCATTTATGAATAATAATTCTCTCATTTTCATTTCAATCATTAAAATTTGTTCAACCTCATAAATCAATCCATGGCCCAATCACAACCTACCACACATTGATTTTTATGTCACTCTTCACTCAAGAGAAATTGATTCTGGAGTTATGCTCATACTTGAAAATCACATGTATCACCATAGGTTTGTGAAAATTATCATTTCTCCACAGCGTGAAACATGAAAATGAATTTACTCATGAGGGCTTTAATTAGAGGTTCAAATGATTCTGTGGCTTAGGGTCGGTGGTAGAATGATTGAAAAATGTTCCAAGCTAGAAAGAGGAGGTTGAACTTTTAAGTACAATGCATGATTAAATCAAGTGAAAACACAGGAAATTCCTCACTCAATATAGCTTGTAAATGTGAAAAACAAACACCCATCTTTTTGACATGGTACATGAGCCAATAAGTGATTATAATGAATGATATCATCTAAGTTCTCCTCTTTTTTTAAAGCTCCAGAAAGGCACAACTTTACTTTCTTTTTTTTTCTTTTTTTTCATAGAGGATGAGCTGAAAAATTGAATACAATGAATGAATGACAATTCATGCCCTTGATTTTTGGGAGGTACATGAGTCATAAAATAATGTACAATGAATATTCAAGCTCATCTCCATTTTTTCTTCTTTTTTTAGGAGAAATGGATGAACCAAATAAAGCACAATGAAATGATTACACATGCCCAATTCTCTTGTTATCCACTGCCCAAAATATTGACACACACTTCACACTACCGATAAATGATACACATCCCAATGAACGCACACGAAAGGCCCTTCCCCCACACTCAAACTTGAAATATCCATGCAAAAATACTAAAAGTGCTTGTAGGTATGGAAAAATTGGCTTGTAATGTGACTTAAACCTATAAGGCAATTCATGGCATCTAAGGGCTTACGAAGGATAAATGTAAAGGTGGGTCTTAGGATAAAATGTGGCTAGCCAATGAGATTCCTCAATCATTTTTAATACATTCCATGAAATCCAAAGCTTCGAAAGCAAATATTCACAAATTCTAGTTCTCACACAAAATTTAAGTTTCCCTCAAGAAAGTGTGGGTATTAGGAAGAATATGTAAAAGTGGTTTAGAATACCTCACAGGATTGGAAAAAATATTTTGAGATAGTGTTTCATGGTCATGGATTTCAAAAATCAGTCAAACTCATAAAAATGATTGACAATCCAATTCAAGAAAAATGTTTTCACATCAACAATCATTTAAAATCCATTATTTCAAAAATCATTTCAACTCTTTCAAAATAAATTGTTGTGTGAAAAGTGATAAGAATATTCATTAAAGCTCAAAAATACTAAAAAATGAAAAGAACACAAGAAGAACTAAGCAGGTTGACACTCCCCCACACTTAAATTTAACTACCCCTTATTTCAACTCAACAAAATATAAATATAAAGGTAGAAAATCAAAGGAAAGGAAAGATAAAACCTTACATTATTTTAGAGGTGGATGCCTTGAGTTAAATGATACACATCCCAATGAACGCACACGAAAGGCCCTTCCCCCACACTCAAACTTGAAATATCAATGCAAAAATACTAAAAGTGCTGGTAGGTATGGAAAAATTGGCTTGTAATGTGGCTTAAACCTATAAGGCAATTCATGGCATCTAAGGGCTTACGAAGGATAAATGTAAAGGTGGGTCTTAGGATAAAATGTGGCTAGCCAATGAGATGCCACAATCATTTTAAATACATTCCATGAAATCCATAGCTTCGAAAGAGAATATTCACAAATTCTAGTTCTCACACAAAATTCAAGTTTCCCTCAAGAAAGTGTGGGTATTAGGAAGAATATGTAAAAGTGGTTTAGAATACCTCACAGGATTGGAAAAAATATTTTGAGATAGTGTTTCATGGTCATGGATTTCAAAAATCAGTCAAACTCATAAAAATGATTGACAATCCAATTCGAGAAAAAAATTTTCACATCAACAATCATTTAAAATCCATTATTTCAAAAATCATTTCAACTCTTTCAAAATAAATTGTTGTGTGAAAAGTGATAAGAATATACATTAAAGCTCAAAAATACTAAAAAATGAAAAGAACACAAGAAGAACTAAGCAGGTTGACACTCCCCCACACTTAAATTTAACTACCCCTTATTTCAACTCAACAAAATATAAATATAAAGGTAGAATATCAAAGGAAAGGAAAGATACAACCTGACATTATTTTAAAGGTGGATGCCTTGAGTTAAGATCCTAGAAGCAGCCACTTTAAAACTACAAGAAAGTAATTAAAATACATAAGAAAAATAAATAAAAAGAATGAGAATGGGAAAAGAAAAGAGATAATGCTTGGTTTAGACCCCCAAGCGGGTGCTAGGTTTTTACTGCCCCTAGTCAGGCAGTTTCAGTGGATTATCCCCGATCATAAGGTGGATGTGGTTTCTTTGAGATGAACCACCACATGTGAGTTTTCCCGATGTCCATGATTAAACACTAAAAGTAGAGAACTCAAAATAAGATAAGAATGTTCCCAACCCCCGATAAAGAATAAAGAAGAAATTTGAGGTTCAAAGTGGGAGGGAATAAAAGATAAGGGTGCTCCCTGTTATCTTCGGTGGTGTCCTCCTCCATATGGTATGAAAATTTTTGTTGAGGAGGTAGCCGCACCACCGCCAGCTTCTTCGGATCTTCTTCCATGATCACTACTACTTTAGTGGTATCATCATCAAAATCCAAGGCCTGATCCATTTGTGTTGTATCTGAAATTTCAGGAAAGGAGAAGTCAGAAAACAATTCAGTTTGAATAAAATTAAAACATGACGAATCAATAATGAAATCTTCCCTTTCAAGTAATTCAGCTTGGTAATTGATCTCTTCAGGCATGACCATTGGAAACTCAATCTCAGCAGGTGCATATTCTTCCTTATCTTCCAAAGCAAGAGTGAGGTCAAAAGGTACTGATTGTTCAATATCAAGCATGGGAAGATCATGTTTTATGTTATCTTCGAAAAAGTTATTCCAAGATTCTTCCAAAAAATGTTGACCTCCCATCAGTGCATCAGTTGGAATGTTTACTTCTAGGACCTCCTTGAGCAATGGTTGAGTGCGGGATGATGTGATTAATTCTTTTAGTAGCTCCTTATCACCCTCCTCGGGTTCTTTAGCATAAAAAATGATGGGTGAAATCTCTTCCACCACTCATTCTAGTTCAGGTTCCAGTTCAGGTTCGGGTTGTTCTTGGGATGTGCGTACATATTCAGCAATCCATTCAATTTGGCTCTCCAGTTTTTTAACTTTATCACTAATCCTATGAAATTGAGCATCAAGTTCATTGCAAAAAATTTCTGGCACCTGAGATTGGTCAGTCCATGAATAAAAATTTGAATTGAAAGACATCATGAACAAATAAGATTTTTATTAGTTTTTTGAAATTTATGATTTTTTTGTTGTTTTTTTTAATGAAAGGAAAATTATTTACACAATGTGAATAAAAATAGTGAATTAAAACCACTTGGATCCCCGGAAACGGTGCCAATTTGACGAAGCGTTGTCGTGCACGCTCTCAAAAATATTTATAGCTAAGTGCAGCAGAGGGGCTGACCTAGGTCGTTCTCTTGAGGAGGTTTTGTGGTTAATAAATCACTACTTCTATTACACCTAATCTAATTATTTTTTTTGTTGTTTAATATTTTATGAAATAAATGTAATTTAATAAAATAAATGAAATTCATAAATCAGAAGAAACTAAAATTTCATTATTAATTACCATGCAATGCTAAACAGAATGTAATTAGGGAAGAAAGGAAGTTCTCCCGAGAGAATATTCAGGGAGAACCTTCATTGGCCAGCTTCAAATATTATTAGTTTACACACTTCATCGTATGTGTGCACACCTTATTCTACACCGGTTATGAATGAAAAGTCTACTTAGCGATCGCCAAGCACACCTTCCATCCACCTCCTCAATCGAGGGAAAATGGTTGTAGATTAAGAAGTTAATCTTTAGACAACCATAGTGAGGATTACACCCACTATAAATAATCCTTAGAATTAACTCAAATAATATTAAAAACATGGTCTTGGGTTCAATAACCTGATTAATCCCTCGGGATATTCCTCGGATTAGTTACTCATGATCATGAGTATTATAGTTCACGATGGTAAGATGAGAGGAAGAAAAGAGGGTGAATCGGTGGACACAAAAATAAAAACAATGCATGAATTTATTAGAAATCTAAATTACAATTAAAAACTAAAAATAAATAAAAGAAATAAAATAAAAAGAAAGGTGGAAGATTTGCGGCCGGCCTCCCTCGGTGGAGATCTCATCCTTGGTGCCTTGATGGAATGGATGGAGAATGGATGCTTTGAGGTGGAGGTGAGGGCCTCCTTTTATAGGCAGAATTTTTCTCTCAAATGTCTACGCATTGTATACCCCTTTAGTGACATATTCATGCGTTTAACCCTTAATAAATTTTGTTCATATATTTCTTGGCCGTCTCCTCTCCAACTTTCAGCTGATTTGGAAACCGTATGTAGGAGTTATTAGTTTTTCAGTCTCGGTTTCTGTTTCTGGATGAAGCATCCAGGAAGGTTCCTCCTAAATAATGTCATTCAATAGCCTCGTTAATGATATCCAACATCCTCCAAATTTATTGTAGAGACGTCCCTATCTTCCCTCAAGGAGTACCAGGTTGAAACACATCATTTGGATATGTGTAGGCAGCGTTTGATGTCCGTTACCTTGGGTGAGTCCATGCTGTCTTCTCGGAAAAATTCCAATGTTCAATGATTTTTTAGACCCTTTAGATGACCGAATCAGCTCCTGGTCCAGAAGACAAAAATGAAGGAAATAAAATAAGTATTCTAAAAAAAAATTAATCAGAAAATTTAGAATTTTATTTTTCCTGAAATGACTAAAATACCCCTGACGTAAAATTCTGTAAAAAAATCCAGAATTAGTCGTTTTTCACATTTGGGTTTAAAATAGCACTAAAACCTAAAAACATGATAATTACCCATTCAATAACACTTTGTTGGGATTATAAACAATGTTTTACAGTATAAAATATATGAAAATGTGAGCTTCATCACTCCCCCACACTTAAACATTGCAATCCTGGGCAATCATCTTAAATCCAAATCAAAATCCACACAACAATCAAAAATGAGAAAATATCAATGATTTTATCCAAAATAGAATTCCATCATGTCTCATTTATGAATAATAATTCTCTCATTTTCATTTCAATCATTAAAATTTGTTCAACCTCATAAATCAATCCATGGCCCAATCACAACCTACCACACATTGATTTTTATGTCACTCTTCACTCAAGAGAAATTGATTCTGGAGTTATGCTCATACTTGAAAATCACATGTATTACCATAGGTTTGTGAAAATTATCATTTCTCCACAGCGTGAAACATGAAAATGAATTTAATCATGAGGGCTTTAATTAGAGGTTCAAATGATTCTGTGGCTTAGGGTCGGTGGTAGAATGATTGAAAAATGTTCCAAGCTAGAAAGAGGAGGTTGAACTTTTAAGTACAATGCATGATTAAATCAAGTGAAAACACAGGAAATTCCTCACTCAATATAGCTTGTAAATGTGAAAAACAAACACCCATCTTTTTGACATGGTACATGAGCCAATAAGTGATTATAATGAATGATATCATCTAAGTTCTCCTCTTTTTTTAAAGCTCCAGAAAGGCACAACTTTACTTTCTTTTTTTTTCTTTTTTTTCATAGAGGATGAGCTGAAAAATTGAATACAATGAATGAATGACAATTCATGCCCTTGATTTTTGGGAGGTACATGAGTCATAAAATAATGTACAATGAATATTCAAGCTCATCTCCATTTTTTCTTCTTTTTTTAGGAGAAATGGATGAACCAAATAAAGCACAATGAAATGATTACACATGCCCAATTCTCTTGTTATCCACTGCCCAAAATATTGACACACACTTCACACTACCGATAAATGATACACATCCCAATGAACGCACACGAAAGGCCCTTCCCCCACACTCAAACTTGAAATATCCATGCAAAAATACTAAAAGTGCTTGTAGGTATGGAAAAATTGGCTTGTAATGTGACTTAAACCTATAAGGCAATTCATGGCATCTAAGGGCTTACGAAGGATAAATGTAAAGGTGGGTCTTAGGATAAAATGTGGCTAGCCAATGAGATTCCTCAATCATTTTTAATACATTCCATGAAATCCAAAGCTTCGAAAGCAAATATTCACAAATTCTAGTTCTCACACAAAATTTAAGTTTCCCTCAAGAAAGTGTGGGTATTAGGAAGAATATGTAAAAGTGGTTTAGAATACCTCACAGGATTGGAAAAAATATTTTGAGATAGTGTTTCATGGTCATGGATTTCAAAAATCAGTCAAACTCATAAAAATGATTGACAATCCAATTCAAGAAAAATGTTTTCACATCAACAATCATTTAAAATCCATTATTTCAAAAATCATTTCAACTCTTTCAAAATAAATTGTTGTGTGAAAAGTGATAAGAATATTCATTAAAGCTCAAAAATACTAAAAAATGAAAAGAACACAAGAAGAACTAAGCAGGTTGACACTCCCCCACACTTAAATTTAACTACCCCTTATTTCAACTCAACAAAATATAAATATAAAGGTAGAAAATCAAAGGAAAGGAAAGATAAAACCTTACATTATTTTAGAGGTGGATGCCTTGAGTTAAGCTCCTAGAAGCAGCCACATTAAAACTACAAGAAAGTAATTAAAATACATAAGAAAAATAAATAAAAAGAATGAGAATGGAAAAGAAAAGATATAATTCTTGGTTTAGACCCCCAAGCAGGTGCTAGGTTTTTACTGCCCCTAGTCAGGCAGTTTTAGTGGATTATCCCCGATCAGAAGGTGGATGTGGTTTCTTTGAGATGAACCACCACATGTGAGTTTTCCCGATGTCCATGATTAAACACTGAAAGTAGAGAACCCCAAATAAGATAATAATGTTCTCAACCCCCGATAAAGAATAAAGAAGAAATTTGAGGTTCAAAGTGGGAGGGAATAAAAGATAAGGGTGCTCCCTGTTAACTTCGGTGGTGTCCTCCTCCATATGGTATGAAAATTTTTGTTGAGGAGGTAGCCGCACCATCGCCAGCTTCTTCGGATCTTCTTCCATGATCACCACTACTTTAGTGGTATCATCATCAAAATCAAAGGCCTGATCCATTTGTGTTGTATCTGAAATTTCAGGAAAGGAGAAGTCAGAAAACAATTCAGTTTGAATAAAATTAAAACATGACGAATCAATAAAGAAATCTTCCCTTTCAAGTAATTCAGCTTGGTAATTGATCTCTTCAGGCATGACCATTGGAAACTCAATCTCAGCAGGTGCATATTCTTCCTTATCTTCCAAAGCAAGAGTGAGGTCAAAAGGTACTAATTGTTCAATATCAAGCATGGGAAGATCATGTTTTATGTTATCTTCGAAAATGTTATTCCAAGATTCTTCCAAAAAATGTTGACCTCCCATCAGTGCATCAGTTGGAATATTTACTTCTAGGACCTCCTTGAGCAATGGTTGAGTGCGGGATGATGTGATTAATTCTTTTAGTATCTCCTTATCACCCTCCTCAGGTTCTTTAACATAAAAAATGATGGGTGAAATCTCTTCCACCACTCGTTCTAGTTCAGGTTCTAGTTCAGGTTCGGGTTGTTCTTGGGATGTGCGTACATATTCAGCAATCCATTCAATTTGGCTCTCCAGTTTTTTAACTTTATCACTAATCCTATGAAATTGAGCATCAAGTTCATTGCAAACATTTTCTGGCACCCGAGATTGGTCAGTCCATGAATAAAAATTTGAATTGAAAGACATCATGAACAAATAAGATTTTTTTTAGTTTTTTGAAATTTATGATTTTTTTGTTGTTGTTTTTTAAATGAAAGGAAAATTATTTACAAAATGTGAATAAAAATAGTGAATTAAAACCACTTGGATCCCTGGGAACGGCGCCAATTTGACGAAGCATTGTTGTGCACGCTCTCAAAAATATTTATAGCTAAGTGCAGCAGAGGGGCTGACCTAGGTCGTTCTCTTGAGGAGCTTTTGTGGCTAATAAATAACTACTTCTATTACACCTAATCTAATTATTTTTGTTGTTGTTTAATATTTTATGAAATAAATGTAATTTAATAAAATAAATGAAATTCATAAATCAGAAGAAACTAAAATTTCATTATAAATTACCATGCAATGCTAAACAGAATGTAATTAGGGAAGAAAGGAAGTTCTCCCGAGAGAATATTCAGGGAGCACCTTCATTGGCCAGCTTCAAATATTCTTAGTTTACACACTACATCGTATGTGTGAACACCTTATTCTACACCGGTTATGAATGAAAAGTCAACTTAGCGATCGCCAAGCACACCTTCCATCCACCTCCTCAATCGAGGGAAAATGGTTGTAGATTAAGAAGTTAATCTTTAGACAACCATAGTGAGGATTACACCCACTATAAATTATCCTTATAATTAACTCAAATAATATTAAAAACATGGTCTTGGGTTGAAGAACCTGATTACTCCCTCGGGATATTCCTCGGATTAGTTACTCATGATCATGAGTATTATAGTTCACGATGGTAAGATGAGAGGAAGAAAAGAGGGTGAATCGGTGGACACAAAAATAAAAACAATGCATGAATTTATTAGAAATCTAAATTACAATTAAAAACTAAAAATAAATAAAATAAATAAAATAAAAAGAAAGGTGGAAGATTTGCAGCCGGCCTCCCTCGGTGGAGATCTCCTCCTTGGTGCCTTGATGGAATGGATGGAGAATGGATGCTTTGAGGTGGAGGTGAGGGCCTCCTTTTATAGGCAGTATTTGTCTCTCCAATGTCGACGCATTGTAGACCCCTTTAATGACATGTTCATGCGTTAAACCCTTCATAAATGTTGTTCATAAATGTCTTTTCCGTCTCCTCTCCAACTTTCAGCTGATTTGGAAACCGTATGTAGGAGTTATTAATTTTTCATTCTCGGTTGTTGTTTCTGGATGAAGCATCCAGGAAGGTTCTTCCTAAATAATGTCATTCAATAGCCTCGTTAATGATCTCCAACATCCTCCAAATTTATTTTAGAGACGGCCCTATCTGTCCTCAAGGTATCCCAGGTGGAAACACATCATTTGGATATGTGTAGGCCGCGTTTGATGTCCGTTACCTTGGGTGAGTCCATGCTGTCCGCCTGGAAAAATTCCAATCTTCAATGATTTTTTAGACCCTTTAGATGACCGAATAAGCTCCTGGTCCAGAAGACAAAAATGAAGGAAATAAAATAAGGATTCTAAAAAAACTTTAATCAGAAAATTTAGAATTTTGTTTTTCCTGAAATGACTAAAATACCCCTGACGTAAAATTCTGTAAAAAAATCCAGAATTAGTCGTATTTCACATTTGGGTTTAAAATAGCACTAAAACCTAAAAACATGATAATTACCCATTCAATAACACTTTGGTGGGATTATAAACAATGTTTTACAGTATAAAATATATGAAAATGTGAGCTTCATCAGGTACACAAGGAAGGCATGTTCTCGTGTCCAAGCGACGGAGGAAAATCACCTCGTACTCCTACATCAACCAGGCTCAAGTGATCCCGGAACCTCCTACCCATGTACGGTACCGGGACGTCAAGCTTATGACAATGGCGGTATGCCATACATGTCTCTTCCGCCAGGCTGGAATTAACCGACTCAGGCAGACACATCACCACTGCTTTGATATCATCAAACGTGGCCCCTTAGGCCGAAGGACATATGGGATAGGGTCGACTACTTTCATTGCTATGGTCTCAATGGCAAGTGATTTTCCTGATATGATGACCACTGCTGCCCGAGCCGGCACCAGCTTCCCCCCAGGCTTTGATAGCCCAGAAGTACCTCCCGTCGCGGGAAATCCCCCCACGGGTGGAGAGGAAGACCTGGATGATGCTCCCCCCACCTATTAAGAAGGCGTCTCTACCACGTTTGATGAAATGATATATGTGATCCTTGGTAGCGAGGCAGATCTGAAACCCACATTGATCAGTGCAACCATGTTCCCCGAGGAGCGGCAGCAGTACGTAGACTTCCTCAAACAACACCGTGATGTGTTTTCTTGGAGTTACAACGAGATTCCAGGACTAGATCCCCAGGTAGTTGTTCACCGTCTGGGCCTCCCGGCAAAACATCGTGGGTTTAAGCAGCCTCCCAGGAAGATGCACCCTTCTCATGGTGTTATGGTTGAGGCCGAAGTTGACAAGCTTATCAAAGCCAACTTCGTTAAAGAAGTCTAGTACCCCAAGTGGCATTCCAGCATTATGCCAATCAGGAAGAAGAATGGGCAGATCAGAGTCTGCATCGACTTCCGCGATCTTAATCGCCACTGCCCAAAGGATGACTTCCCACTCCCGGTGATGGAGTTATTGATTGACGCCACGGCTGGGTTCCAAGCTCTCTCTTTCATGGATGGGTATTCCGGGTACAACCAGATCCGGATGGCCCCCGAAGACGAGGAGTCCACTGCCTTCAGGGCTCCCCAAGGTACCTTTTTCTACCAGGTTATGCCATTCGGTTTGAGAAATGCAGGTGCCACTAATCAGAGGGCCATGCATCGCATATTCAAGCCGATTCTCAAGACATTGGTGGAATGCTACGTGGATGACCTTGTAGTCAAATCATGTCAGCTCCAGGGCCATCTCAAAGACCTCGAGAAATTGTTCGGTTTCCTCCGTTCCCGTCACCTAAAGATGAACCCGTTGAAGTGTTCCTTCGGGGCCATCTCTGGGAAGTTTCTGGCCTTTGTTTTCAGATACAGAGGTATCGAGATCGACCCGGAGAAGATCAAGGCCATCAGCCAAATGCCCCCCCACCCCCGAGCAACATTCGGGAGCTTCGAGGCCTCCAAGGCCGCTTAGCCTATATACGCCGATTCATCACGAATCTGGCCGGCAAGTGTAAGCCCTTTTGCTGGCTCATGAAGAAGGGCGCTGCCTACGAATGGGATGAGGAGTGTTGGACCTCCTTTGAGGAAATCAAGCAGTATCTGCTCCAATATCCGGTTTTGATGCCACCCGTCTTCGGAAAGTCGCTGGTCCTTTACTTGACTGCCCTGGAAAGATCACTTGGTGCACTGCTCGCCTAGAAGAATAACGAGGGTACTAAGAACAGTCTCTACTATCTCAGTCGCATGCTTCTCTATACAGAGGTCAGATACTCCCCTATCTAAAAGAGATGCCTTGCGCTCGTATTCGCCATGCAGAAGTTACGACATTACCTACAGCACCATGAGGTGCAATTGGTCTCCCGGGTAGACCCACTGAAATACATCCTGAACTGCCCCATGCTGACTGGCCGACTAGCACGGTGGGCGGTGATTCTCCAGTAGTTTGATATTAGGTTCGTACCTCAGAAGGCCATTAAGGGACAGGCGTTGGCAGACTTTTTAGCTTCCCATCCAACCTCCGCGGATCAATCCCTGGACCTGGATTTTCCTGACAAGACGATCCCCTCAGTCGATCATGCCGTCCCCTGTTGGCAAATGCATTTCGACGGCGCCTCCCGGAGCCCCATCGGTAAGCGGCTCAACGATCCCAAGCTCAACAGAGTGGGTCTGGGTATTGTCTTCATTACCCCGGCGCAAGCCGTCCTGCCATACTCATTCCTATTGTCATAAGGCTGTACGAACAACGAGGCAGAGTACCAGGCTCTCATCACCGGCCTCGAGTTGTCCCTTGAGATCCATGTCCCCATCTACATGTGAAAGGAGATTACGAGCTGGTAATCAAACAGGTTAATGGAGACTACGTCGTAAAGAAGCCGGATCTTGTACTGTTGCTAGAGTACACCCTCTACCAAATGGCCCAGTTCTCTTCTCGACCAGAGGTTACCCATGTCCCATGGTCACAGAACGGTCAAGCAGACGCCTTGGCTGGCTTAGCCGCGTCGCTCGCAGAACCCGAGCAAGATGATTTGATCATACATGTGGCACACCAGAGAGTCATTGCCCCAGTCACCCAAGAGGAAAATGATGGCCTGTGGGTAAGTCATCTCACTGCCGGACCCTCCACGTCAGGGGTCCCGGGTTCGTCAGACGCAGTGGTTGAAGCCACTCCCGACTGGAGGGCACCTTTTGTCGAGTATCTCCAAAATGGTCACCTCCCGGACGACCGGGCCGAGCGCGAGCGAAATCGACGCTGCGCACTGCAATTTACCCTCCAAAGCGGCCCCAGTCTTGAACAGATCCTTTTTATGCGGAGTTTCGAAGGTATTCTCCTCTGTTTCATCCAAGGAGTAGAGATACCTCATGTTATGCGAGAGGTTCACACCGGTTACTGTGGCGCCCATAAATCGGGCCAAAGCTATCCCATCAAATTTGGAGGTTGGGGTACTTCTGGCCCTCTATGATCCACGATTGTATTGGGTATTCCAAGAGATGTCACGCGTTCCAAGTTCACTCTAACATCCTGCATCGGCCGCCGGAGCCCCTCCACCCCACCAAGTACTCTTGGCCATTTGCGGAATGGGGACTTGATGTAGTGGGACCGTATCCAACGGCAACAGCCCGCCAGTATAGGTTCATCCTGACTGCTACAGACTTCTTCTCCAAGTGGGCAGAAGCAGTTCCGATCAAAGAGTTCAAGGCCAGTTCCATCATTGACTTTGTGAGCTCCAATATTATCCACTGGTTTGGAGTCCCTCGTGCCATCCTCACCGATAAAGGCACCAACTTCCGAGCAGCTGAACTAAAGAAATTGTACGCCAAGTACGACATCCGTTCGAACAATACCTCCCACTACCACGCACAGGCAAACGGACAGATCGAGGCATTCAAAAAAACCCTCTCTAACATTCTGCAGAATATGATTGGTCAGAACATGAAAAGTTGGCCGGACAAGCTCCCCAACGCCCTCTGGGCTTATCGGACGACGACTCGCAACTCTACCCAGGTGACCTCATATTCCCTGGTGTGTGGAGCTGAGGTCGTCCTACCCATTGAGATCTAGTTGCAATCGTTACGCACTGCAGTTTATGATCACCAGACATCAAATGAGGTAGCTGAAATCCGTCTAGCTGAATTAGAAGCACTGGACAAGAACCGGCTTTGTGCCCTGCACAATCTGGAAAGGCATCAGGATAAGATAGCGAGGGCCTTTAACAAGAAGGTTCGTCTCTGCTCTTTTCTACAGGGCGACCTGGTACTGGCCCTTCGAGTGCCAATGATTCCTAGTAGGAAACCTCCCAAATAAGAACCCAAATGGGAAGGGCCTTATATCATCCATAAGGTTTACCCCAATGGATCATACTCTTTGTTCACCACAGATGGAGAGATTATAACCCCTCCCACCAATGCCAAATTCCTCAAGTGATACTTTGCCTATGGAAAAGGGTCATGCACGACCCTAAACTATGAAAGGGTCCTGCACAACCCTAAACTGCGAAAGGGTCCTGCATGACCTTAAACTGCACGTTATGGTCCAGCACGACCTTAAACTGCATCTTCGTCCTGCAAGACGATAAACTGCAAAAATGGTCCCGCATGACTTGAAACTGCACATTATGGTCCTGCACGACCTTAAACTGCATCTTCATCCTGCAAGACGATAAACTGCAAAAATGGTCCCGCACGACCCTAAACTGCGAAAGGGTCCTACATGACCTTAAACTGCAAGTTATGGTCATGCATGACCTTAAACTGCATCTTCGTCCTGCAAGACGATAAATTGCAAAAATGGTCCCGCATGACATTAAACTGCACATTATGTTCCAACACAACCTTAAACTGTATGGTCCTGCATGACCTTAAACTGCATCTTCGTCCTGCAAGATGATAAACTGCAAAATGGTCCGAGCTCTATGACATTAAACTAAGATCTCCCCCCGTCCTTACTGCAAGATGTTAAACTGCAAGCCAGTCAGGCCTTCCTGAGCGAGGCTCAGCCTCAGGCCCCTTGGCCTCCTTGGGCCCCTGGCCCCCCATCTTCACCGCGATACGTTAAACCACAAGTTGGTCAGGTCTCCCTGACCGCGGTCCGGCCTCAGGCCCCTTGGTTTTCCCCGACTTACCCTCTTGTGGGATTGTACGGTATGGTGGGGGACTAAATCCTCATTCTTGTCAGATTACTTGTCGTACCTTACATATCCCCAAATGAGATGTATCTTCGTCCTACATGACGTTAAACTGCATCCCAAGAACTACGTGTGGCTTGATTCCCATCTCAATGGGATACGTAGGAACGCTCGGACGCCTCGTCTTGAGCCCAACCCCAAGATTTTCTCTTCCACTATCCCCCCCTGGGAATAGTTTCCTTGGAGGATCTTTGTGTATCGGGGGGTAGGCTTTCTTAGCCCCGCTCATACAACCCCACTCACAAAAGGATTGTAAGGGTCACACCATGTGTCCACTCCTGTTCTTCTATCCTCCCACGTCCTCACCGCACGACGCTAAACTGCATGGCCTTTCAAGAACTATGTATGGATTGATTCCCATCCTAATGGGATACGTAGGAACGCCCGGACATTTCTTCCGTTGGCCCAGCCCAAAAGCCAAAATCTTCCCCTCAGGTCAAGACATGACAGGGTGCACACTTTTTCCCCGACTCACATCGAGCAAGCCTTGACCCGGATGCACATCCCCCCTGGAGATGTTTGCCTATTTCGTGGATGGATACAGCTATGCTTCACCCACTCCATGACTGGGATTCCATCATTTTTCATACCCGGAGGGACCCCCAAGAACGGCCTGGACACTACGCCGAAGGGCTCTCCTACTGATACGGGCCAACGCCCTCGAGGGTTTTCAAGCAACAAGCCGATACAAGTCCCGCGTTGTGAATTTGGTCAGCGGTCGACGCTCATTTGTTGCTCCCATATTGGGTCACCATGGGGACGTTGTGTTTCGAACATGGTCAACAACGTCCTGGATCTTCGGGTCCACCCTGAGATATCCCAGACATCGAGTGCAGTGATTCATTCTACCCCATCCCGAAGTGACAAACTTCTTCCCGGGTGGTGCTAGCGATCGGGCCCACGACCCCGATTCCCCATAGGGGTGTACGGTGTGGTGTGGGACTATGTCCTTATTCACGTCAGGATAATGTACCACGCCGTACGCCTCCCCTTATGAGGCCCAGCCTTAGGCCCCTTGGCCTCCTCGGGTCCCCGGCCCCCATCCTCATGTAAGACATTAAACTGCAGATCAGTCAGGCCTTCCTGACTGATGCCTGACCATTACGCCCCTTGGCATCCTCGGGTCCCCGACCCTCGTCCTCACTGCAAGATGATAAACTTCAAGCAGGTCAGGCCTTCCTGACCAGTGCCTAACCATCAGGCCCCTTGGCCTTTCCGGGCCCCGACACAGGTCCTCTCTTATAGGAGTGTATGTGTGGTGTGAGGTTATTTTCTCATTCACACCGGTCTCGTAATGACCGCAACATGTATCTATCCTTCTAGAGTTGTTTCGTCGACCCCTCTTCGGCAGTTCACCAATGTGCCTAAGAGTACTCTGGTTTATTACCTGGAATGCCAAGCGTTACTCAGACACGTCTGCACCCGCTTTCCCGGCTTTGTGTATCCCTGTGCCAGGGCTTCCATCATCTTTTACACCCGGAGGGACCCCCAAGAATGGCCTGGATACTACGCCCAAGGGCGCTCCTACCGTTACGGGCCAACGCCCCCGAGGGTTTTGGACAACAAATCGATAAAATCCCACGTTGCGAATATGGTCAGCGGTCGATGCTCGTTTTTTGTTCCCACCTCAGGCTAACGCGATATGGACGCTATGTTTCCACCATGGTTAACAGTTTTCCTCTATCGCCATGCTAACCCATTAAGCCCAAAACGCCGAGTAAACAATTCACACCCTTCATCACTTCATCATGTCCAAGTAGAGTCTCAGAACCCTTGGTACTTTTCCTCCATGCACGTCCGCGCGTTGGGGGAACAAGCCGCGTTAAAGGTGTCCTTCGGGGCTCTCTGCCGACTCCCCTTTGATGGACGCCCCAAGTATTGCGATAAGGATTCCCCCCCTTGTTTCCCACACCGAGTTTAACTCACGTGGGATTAGGGATCGGGTTGACATCTGTGCTTACTCAGGAAGTTGTCACCATCCGCGGTCCAAGCTCTAAGACCATAAACTAAGATTCTCATCTGGAACTATGTTCAGCTTGATTCCCATCTTAATGGGATATGTAGGAATTCCCAGACCCCCTGTCTTTGGGTCCATCTTGAGTTCAACAAATTCACCGCTCTGGTCCTGCCTTCAGGACCCCTACTATGGGACTGTGTGGTGTTGTGTGGGACTATGTCCTCATTCACGTCAGGTTTTCAATAGTTGCACCACGCACACCCCCATTCTGAGAGTTAGCCCTCCTATTCCTTGTCCAACATGACATTAAAAGGCACCCTTAAGAACTACGTATGTCTTGATTCCCATCCTCATGGGATACGTAGGACCGTTCGGACGCCCTATCTTCGGGTACAACCCATTTAGGGAGCCAGTCTCTCCCCCTGTTTCACCTCTTACCTCTATATAGGCCCCTCGACCTAAGGTCTCCCTCTCCGAATGGCGTACAATGTGGTGTGGGATCATGTCTCCATCAATTGTGTTTTAACACTACGCACATTCCCCACCTAGCATCGTCTCTGCTATGTCTGCGCTGCATGATGATAAAATGAATGCTTGGTCCTATCATACAACCCTAAACTATGACATTATCATCCTGGCCGCACGACGAAAAACGACGCTGCATTGTGGTGACCTCGTTGTAGAGGACATCATGTTGGGTATTGGTCATGTGCCATGCCATTTTTCAATGCCCATCACGGCTTGATCCTTGTGGCGACATCATGGCCTACTATTCTAGGCCTGTCACTTCACAAAAAAACCATTCACCTTAAAGAACAAACAATATTTATCAAATTTCTCTTCTTTTAGTGCAAGGGCCACGACAGCACTCCCCTTTTCCCCTGGCATTGGTACCTTACCATGTCGCCTTTCAGAACTACGTGTGGCTTGATTCTAATCCTTATGAGATACGTAGGAGTGCCCGGGAACTTCCCCGCGGGCCCAGCCTAACCTATGTGTTCGGTCCCTCGACTCGAGCATTTCCCTAGAGAACGCATGGTAAGTAGAGATTAGGCCCTCCTTTACGTCGGGTTTTGTTGCCATGCGTCCCCTGCTCCCTTTAACCATTTATTCGGTCCGAATTCTACAACCCTAAACTAAGATCTCCATATGGGAAATGAATCTACTCCCTCCCTCTAATACGTCTCATTGTCGTATTCAGATGTGTTTCGACAAAGAGCCCGAAGTGTGGGACTTTCATACGGACATTCCCTTCATCCCACGACCAAGCTTCGTGAGCTTTCTATTTGGATCCTCATCCTCTTCCACATCCAAAAGGACCCTCAGACAACATGGATACTAGGCTTAAGGGCTCTCCATGAATACTGGACCTAAGGGCCCTCCAATCGGTTCGGGCCAATGTCCCTACGGATATTTGAAAACATTTGTGACATGGTCCCGTGTTTCGAACATGGTCAATGGTCAACCCTCATTTGTTAGTCCCCATTCTAGGATAATGCGATACGGATGTTGGGTTTCCGCCACAGTCAACAGTTATCCTCCGTCATCACGCCACCATCATCGTGATCTGAATCTCGAGTGCCATGATTCACACATCTCCACTTCCTCATGTTCAAGTGGAATTCCATCATACTCGTCTCTTTCTCTTCGCGCATCAAGGTGTGCTAAATGATCGTGTTAGTGTCATTGGGTCATTATTCACCGAGTGTACCTTTTCCCCAACCTGCCCCTTTTTGTGTCGGGAAATTCCCACCACTACTGCTTGTTTCCCACACTGAGCATGACTCACGTGGGCTTAGTGGTTTTGGCAGGATGTGTACCAACACAATCGGGCTGCTCCTCGTCCCGCATGATGTTAAACTATGCTTCCAGAACTATGTATGGCTTGATTCCCATCCTCATGGGGTACGTATGAACGCCCGACCACTCTTCTTCGGGCCCAGCCTAATCCTCACTCTTGGTCCCTCGACCTGAAGAGTTTCCTCCGGGGGTACGTGGTGTGATTTGGACTCCAAGTCCTCATTCACGTCGGTTTCATATCTACCGCACCACACGCTCCCTGGGATCTTCCCTTTTATTCCGCGTCCTATCGTATGACGTTAAACTACAGGAGTCCATGTGTCCTCAATGCGGGACACTAAACTGCAGTTCTACCCTGAACTAGTTCAGGATTCCCCAAGATCCCATTGGGAAGCGGCAGGCCCCCTCTCTAGAGAGGCCCTGCCCCAAAGAAGGAAGGATCCATGGCCAATCCAACGCGCCCATCTGGCATACTCCCACCACGGTGGTGTAACTACCTAAGTGCTGGATTCTGTTCGGACAAACCATCCCTCCATATTCCACGCTTTGTGTTCCCCTTATTCGGACCCTTGTCCCCTTTCATGTCTGAAGGGACCCCCTAACGGCTTGGTCCCATGCCGCATCGGCTCACCTACCATACTGGGCCAACGTTCCGGAAGACTGGTCATGTTTGGAAGGACCCCCTAACAGTATGGATGTTTGACCTATGGTCCGCCAACTGTCCTGAGCCAACATCCCAAAGGATTGATCAACAACATTTGTGACATGGTCCCATGTTTCGAACATGGTCAACGGTCGACCCTCATTTGTTGTCCCCATTACAGGCTAACGCAGCAATGATACCGCTTCTCCTCCATGGTTAACGGTTGTCCCTTATTGTCACTCCATCCCTACAGTGTTCCGAATATTCGGTATCATGATTCACACTTCCCATTTTCATCTGTTTGGACCAATTTCAGCTCCCCTAGCTTTGCACCGTTCGTGCATAAGAGCACGCTGAAGAAATGGAAATTCTGCTGTCCTGAAAGTTCCTTCTCCGGTCAAGCCTCTCTCATCTTTCAGAAATCTGGACTGGTAGTCCGAATCCTTGATGCCTGGAGCATGGTCTCCACTCCTATGATAGGTGGGACGAGAAGGAAACTATCTCCTGTTTCTCACATCGGGCTCGACCCACGTGGGCTTGGGGAATTGTCGTCGAACGTCCCGCAAACATTGTAGGGATGTAACAAGGCGATTCAAACAGAGGAAATCGTGTGGGCTACGGCATTCAAAAAAAAATAAAAATAAATTGAAGCACGAAAGTACCAATAAAAGGTTTTTGGTTTGTTACAATACCCGGGGGTCGACTCCCCCCATGGACGGGTTGACCCCGTCAAAAGAGCATTGCAGCTCCGCCACCCATTGGCTTGTAGCGTCCAAGGCTTGCTGCCGCTGACTGAGCTCCCGCTCCTCCTCGGTAGCGGCGGGGCGCAGTTCGTCAGCCTTGGCTTTGGCCCACTCTACGCCAGCTTGAACGGCATCCATCTTTCCAGAGGCCTGCCTCATATGCTCTTCTGCCTCTGCCAGCTGGGCCTTCAACCGTGAGATCAGCTCAGATTGTGCATTAAGAGAGGCTGAAAGCTCATCTGCCCGGGTCTGCATCTGTTGGACCTCGCCTTCAGCCTCCTGGATCTTCTTGATGTTGGTCTCCTTCCTCTGCTGCCATCCCACACTGAGCCCACGATCATGCTCCCGGATCTTCTCGGCCATAAGATCTCGGATGAGTGTGTGAGGAAGTTGGGAATCCACTCCCCCAGTGCACAGTTCGTGCAACCGCGAGCGGAGTCTATCCATTTCGGCCAGCCATTGTGCTTGGGGGGTGTCCTTGATGAAGCGCGTGATCAACTTCCATGACCGGCGGCGGACTATGCTGATGTCTTCCTTGTTGAGGGCCGTTTCGTCCCAGTCTTCGTGATTGGCAGGCTCGTACGTGAGATACACCGGTAGGAAATCCTCGACAGGATCAATATCTAGTGTTGAATCTAGTAAGACACCTGGCACCGAAGATGGCATGATAGGACTGGGACCGACCGGTTGATCCTCTTCCTCGGAGTCCACCTCAATGACTTCGATTACGACCCTGCTGGTGGTCCCGCCGGTGATGATGTGCGTCACAGCTTGAGGATATGGGGGGACTATCGCCACCATCACTGGAATGCCCCTAGGAGGGACGCCACCAGACATCCCGACCAGTCTTGCCGTAGCCACCCACGCCAGTCGGAGAACTGTAAGACAGAGAGGGACATAAACGTTAGTTGGCAGGCATAGTCTACATATGACGATAGGGAAACCGGTAGAGGAGAATTACGGAGATCGAACTCTTGGCGCTTCTCTTGAGCCGGTACTGATGGGACCCCGAGGCGAGGCCCTCCATATACTATTGGAAGGTCTGGAGATTCCAGAGGAGCCACCTCGAGTGCTTTGGTCCCACCAGACGCGGAACTGGACGTATCCATATGCGCAGGTTCTGAAGGTCCGGTATCATCACCCACCAAGGGGAGAGAACAAGGCCTACGAACAAGTTCCTCCTACATGGCTCAAACATCAGTGAGAAGTCTATATTGACCCACGAACAGATCGTAAGAAAATAATTTCGGAATGCTACCTCATGAGCCTCCGGAAAATCGTCAGAATCTGAGCCCTGATCTCTGACCTCGCCCTCCTCCAGCCTCATCCTCCTGAGAGGAGTCCTCTGATTCTTCTGGCAGGGGGAAGGGCTCCCTCAGATCGGCAGCCGATAACAGTGGGGGGACCGTTCGATTCAACACTACCCTCACCCGGTCTTTCATTAGGCGAGGGACACCACTAGAGTGAATGTAATCCTCCAGCTCGTCTAGGTATTGCTCTGCCTCCGCCGGAGACGCCATGAATCCATCCCGGACTGGGCCTATGCCCGGTAATTCCATCTCGAGGTGATTCAGGTGGGCCCACATCTCGGGTGGGCTGAGGAATTCCCGGTTGACATCCCAAATGTCCCAGGCTTCCAGGAAGACAGCATCCTCTGCCATGTCGATATGACACAGCCGCTTCCTCGAAGCCTGACTGGATATCCTACAAAATCCCCTCGATGGTTGCCCCTCCGGATGGCCTTGCTCTTCTGGAATCACTGGATCCACCACTGCTGCCATACCCTCGGACGGTGCGGGTCTCGCCGCCATGACAGCCCCGCTACTGTGAGCGGCCCTAGCTGCCATCCGACCCTGACCTCGGGATAGGGGAGGCCCACCGTCACCGACCTGAATAGTTGGTTGCTTTAGCATCTCCCCTGGGTAAGCAGCCTCCCAACTAATGGCATACTCCCTCACCAATACGAAAGCGGCGGTGGATGGAGGCAATGCAATACGCATCTTCCCATCTTCCCGTGTGAACATGAGCCACAACTACCTCATCACACACGGGTGCTCCTCGTGACACACCTCCTAGTAGACCTGCGGGGTCAGCCGCTGGAGGCACTAGAACTGCCTCGCAAACCGATGCGGGGTGTACGGTTCGCAGAGTGGCTCATGATCTATCTGTGCCACCAAAACTCCACCTCGAAAGGCCAGGAGGTAAGCCTAATGTTCTTATGTTCCCCTCCCATCGTCAGTAAGTATCCCCGTCGGTAATGGAAAGGGGTGGAAATTAAACTCATCCACCCTCCACACCCGATTCAGTACCATCGGCATGACTAGTTTGAATGGGAAGCTCCCGACCGTGTTCCGGATAGAGAGGCGGAAGTTCGATCCCGGCGGCGAAATGGGGTTTGGATACTTGTAAATCCCCCTGATGTGCACTGCGATCCACCCATACAGGAGATGGAAGGGCCCGCATATCCTTGGCGGCTTCTTTCCCTCGCTAATGTGCCGCAACATTCTATACAGTTTGGCGAGGATTGGAATCCCCAGATTGATCCGCTGCCCCATGGCCAACATGGACGCCATAATAAACGAGTTGGGCCGCACCCCCATGCTTGTATCCCTAACCGGTAGGATCCAACCGCATATGAGAGCCGTGATGAACGCCGCCAGCCTAACTATCGGCTGTTGTTCAGTGCTGACACTGAAACACAAATTCTTCCATTGGCTGTCCTCCAAGACCCGCCAATACGAGTGCCCCTTGCCCCGTTGGTCCGCCCTCAGACAAGTTCGAGGCCTTGGAGGGAACTCTCGATTCTCTGGGAAATTTAGGAAGCATTTGAACCATCTCCTAAAGTGGACATCCCTCACTGCCTGCTTGTCCTTTCCAGGGACGAGTGCCATCAGCGCTGACGCCAGTCGCGTCATTTGCTATGTATCCTCCCACGCGCTGATGATGGGGAGGAATTCATCATACATGTCCCCCAAGATCGGAACCCCATAAATCTGGTGGACATCCCACATGATGATGCCCACCTCCCCGTGATGCAGGTTAAAGGTATTGGTCTTAGACGACCATCTGCTCAGCAATTCCGGCATCAGTTGCTTCGGTTGGTAAATGTGGAATTAGGAGGCACATGCCGCCTCATACAACCCCACCCTCCTCAGCTCGGCCCCAAACTCCTCGCATGAGGTGCCTACCGAGTAGGCCCAGGCCCAGTCATCAGTGAAGTTGCCGCCCTAGCGCAGGTCCCACTCATCGGACCATCCCTTCTTCGAATCCTGCAAAGCCGCCTTCAGTATGGTACGGTAGAGAGGAGGGGACGTCTTCGGTTGTAGTGGACTCTCGTCAATATCGTTCACATGGTTGTAGAGACAGTCAGCGGTGACGGGTGTGAAGTTCTCCTGTTCGTGACCATCGGCCGCCCTGAACCATTGGTGCTGGCATGGTGTGCTCCTGAACCAACAAGCTAGTTCGTCCCTACTTGCCTCAGTGATGAAGAAGTCATCCCTCAACCCGAAGCCATACAATGGTAGCTTCTTGCACTGCGGATAATCCTTTTGACCCTATGATAGAAGATCTGTCAAAGAACCGTGGTCCGAATGGCATCAGACCATCTCCCCAAGGCCTGGACAGTTGGCCATCTCATCCTGACAGGCAGCATCTACAAGCACCCCCAATACAGCCTCTTGATGGGCCATTTCGATTCCGGCCCTCAGAAAAGAATTTTTTCAGAATGGATCGCGAATCTGGATCGCGAAGCCCGATCGCGAAGGTCGGTCGCGAGACCAAGCCGTGAAGCCTGGCCCAGGCCGACAAGCAGAAGTTCACTTGGCACAGACGCGGAGTCGGAGACCCGCGGTTCGCCGCGAAGCTCGGTTCACGGAGGGCTGGCACGGAGTACGCGGAGCTTCGCAAAGTCGAGAGCACAAAACGACAAGAAATTCGCGTGAAGACAAAGGAGGTCGACACCCCTATTTATAAGCAGCGACCCCAGAGCATCGCGGTGCGCCTCACCCACGCGGAGCATCGCAGCGCGTCCGGATCCGTGGCCCCGGTCAGCACCGGGGGCCCCCTTCGCGAAGCCGCATTGCGAATTGCGGACAATTTTGGCGATTTTCCCTCAGACTTCGACCCTTCGCCCTCTGCAGCTCCATGTCTGAGGGGGGGCATTTGTTGGCGCCAAAATATTGCACGAAAGGAAGGGACGAATAAAGAATGCTGGCACACTGCCTCGCGAAGCACCGTCGCGTAGCACCGTCACGAGGCACCGACGCGAAGCACCCCGAGCATCACCGTCTCGTGAAGCTCCGAAGGCGGTAACTCTCCGCGAACGCATTTGACGTTCGTGAGACCGCCGTGAAGCTCGAGAGGCGGTAACTCTCCGCGAACGCTGTTGACCTTCGCGAGCGCGCCGCGAAGCACTTGAGGCAGCGCACGAGTTCTACTTCGCGGCTACCCTTGCCTATAAATACTGAACCCCCCTGAGTCCCGAGGACGGACAATCCGACCTTTCGGCTTCTCCTCTCCCGAATCGCGAATCACCCTTTTCCTCCAGGAATCATGAGCTCCGCGAGGTACTTCTACATCGCGAGACGCCTTTGTTTGGTCTCGTTTTGATACCCTCTTCCGAGAGGGATGCCCTTCGCGAAGCTCAAGGGCATTCGCGACGGAAGGGGATTCCCAAGGGAACTCGGGCAACCGTGGAGCATTTATGCTTCGCGAAACACCCAACCCATACTAGTGATCCCTATGCTAAGGCAGGATCTCTACACACCGCGAAGCACACTGCTTCGCAACACCCTGCTTCGCGAGGCACCCCTTATTCGCAAAGAAGTGCTCCGCGAATACTGTTCCACTTCGCGAAGTACCCTCCACTCACACCTATGCCCCGTGCTAAGGCCAAGGCACTATGCTTCGCAAAGCACACTCCTTTGCTTGGAAATTCCTCTTCCCGTGCGACCTTCCAGGTTTGCACGATGTGATTTCAAAGTTCCATGGACAATACCACTCCTAGCGTTGCTTCGCCTAATGCTTCTTCGAATAGGCACACTAACGGCTATTGCTTCTTCGCATAACCACGCTAACGTGGACCCCTCGATGGTTCGCTCCACACCCCCCCTTGACCACGGCCTTACTGGTACCTTCCCTTCCCCAAGGACCAGAGGGTACCGGGTATGTATGTCCTAGGGGTGCGGAGTGAACCCACCTTGTCCGAGCTGTAGGATGTTAAACTGCCAAGCATCACGTCCTCAACACATGACGTTAAACTGTGACCCGACCTCGTGCTTCGCACGCAGGGTCCCCCCAGCTCAAACATTTTTTACACCACTCGTCTCCACAGGAGTGGAATCACCCATCCACAAGGGATGATATCCTCCTTATTGGAGTGGAATATGTTCATAGTAGAAGGGAGACCCTAGTTCCCCAATGGATGGTTCCACCCCTGCATCTCCATACTTCCCCACTACCAAGGTAAGTGGAGGGCGTGATAGGGACGAGGCACCTCCCATCATTGGTCCCGAGTCCCTCTTTCAATGCGCTTTTCCACACCTCGGGCCTCCCTCCTAGAGTAATTCCTAGCACCATGGGCCGCCTAATGCGTAAGCCCCTCTTCGCTTCTCACGGACGCATCCTTCGCGATGTGATCATCAGGTCCTTGCAACCTCTTGTTTCTCAAACCGAGCATGACTCATGTGGGATTAGAGTGAGCACCGACCCTGACCCCTACCCTCAGCGAACTAGGAGGACTTTGATCTATGTCAAGGCATGGTACGTAGGAAGCCTCCATGAGGTTCAAGCCACGTTACTCGGTCGTTCATTCACGTCGAGTTTCGCCCCCGTCCAGCATGACGATAAACTGCACGACCTCGTCCAGCATGACGTTAAACTACACACCCTCGTCCAGCATAACTTTAAACTGCATTCCAGTCCGACGGAAAGCCGTTGTGACCAACCCGAACTACGAAGACTTTGATCCGTGTCAAGGCATGGAACGTAGGAAGCCTCCCCGAGGTGCAAGCCCAACAATCATTGGCCCAGACCGTCTCCTTGTCGGTGTGCCAAGCACCCTATTTTCACCCGAACTACGAGGACATTGATCTATGTCAAGGCATGGTACGTAGGAAGCCTCCCATAGGTTCAAGACCATCTCCCGTCGGACCAAAGTCCCTCATTTACGTCGGTTTTCCGACACCCACCGCCCGTCGTTTTATTCACGTCAAGGTTCACTACCGTCCCGCATGACATTAAACTGTATTCCATCAATCCTTTTGAACTATGAGGACTTTGATCCGTGTCAAGGCATGGTACGTAGGAAACCTTCCCAAGGTTCAAGCCCACCACTAGTGGACCCACGGGTCTACCTTCATGTCGGTTCGCCAACGAAGCCCCTCTTAACTACGTGGTCTTTGATCCATGTCAAGACATGGTACGTAGGAAGCCTCCACGAGGTCCAAGCCCACCACCACTAGGACCCTCCTGGTCCTCCCCATTCATGTCAGCTCGCTGATGATGCCCATCGGGCCAAGGTCCACCCTCATCCTGGTTCACCGCCACCATCCCGAACTACGCAGACTTTGATTCCCTGCCACGGGGATACGTAGGAAGCCCTTTTAAGGCTCAAGCCCAACATCACTATTGCCCTTGCGATGGTTCCTTTCCATTCCACCCCCCACTTCATTCATCCATCCAACATCCACCCTGATCCTCTCCCGGACCATCATATCCCGGTGAGACCATGTCGATACGCTCCTCTTCACAGCTGCCCATGGGCAGGCCCCGGTATCGGCATCCCTTCAAGGGAAATCCCTCAATCCAATCTATTCTAGCTAATGCTCTGATCGGGTTGATCCGTCTCCGCTAGACGTTAAACTCGCGGCGTACCCTGTGTTAAACACGGGAAGCTGAGGAAAACCTCAGATATGTGTCTATGGCATATAATTCCCCGCGCTCGATGTGGGATGCCTTGGGCTTCCACGCCCTCGAGAAGCCCTGTGACCAGGGATAATAGACAGACATGCCAGGTTCCCCAGCATCCAGACACGCTACTGATGCCTCAACGTGACTACTCCCCTGACTGAAGGTTGCCGCCCTGACTAGACCCTTTAGAATGTCCCGACAGAGGCAGTGTAATTAACCGGCGTCCATGGAAACATGGTACTGGGAAGAGTTTCACGAACTACATATTAAATCTATGAGGGAGACCCGGACTAGGTGATGAGTTCTGAGGAGGAATCCACATAAAGATGAACCGACATCCCATCATCCTGTTTCGATCAAGGAGCAGATGTCCCTGAATAAGGAGCGAATGCCACCCACCTTTGGAAAGCGGGAATGCGGGGCAACAAGTGCAACATGTCCTCCTCCGCGGACAGATAGATGCGCGCGCCCCGACGAAAGTTTCGGAAACAGTGGGTTCATAAGACCTCTAAACGGAATAGTAAATGTGGTTGTGATGAATTTAAGTGGAAAATGAGGGGGGGGGGGGGGTTGTGGTATAAAATTACATGTTATGATGGATATCAATTGGTATATATACATGGGTTGTATTGGATTAATAGTAGGTAGTGGTACCAAATGATGGTACTATGTGGTGAGGGTTGTTCAAGGTAGGGGAAGGGATATTGTTTAATACTCTATATTTTCATGATACCATATTATAATTTTGTATTTATTATGTTGTTCAAAGTGGGAATATATATTAAAATACGGGGGATTGAGGGCTATTCCTTTTATGTTTACATTACCCTACAAACATATGGTTGGTAAATTAGAATTTTGAGGATGTGGTTATCATGATGTGATGGTGAAGTAATGTATATGAGGTGGTGTGGCATGTGGTGTTGTATTTTGAATATGGATGGGAAATAGTTTCATGTGGGTATATATTATGGAGTGAGGATTTGTTATTTATGGTTGTATGTAGTTGGGACAATGATTTTTATGGTTTTGTTTTATTAGTGTTATTTCATTCAATAATCCCTAGAATATTTTTAAGGGTGGATGGTACCAAATCATAATTGGCTTAATGTGGAGAATTCCACAAACTATAATGTAGGATCTGAGATGAATTTATTTTTGATTTTAAAAATAATTATTGTAACACCCCAATATTCCATGGTACGTTTCCCCTTTAATAATGAAATAATGTGAATTGTAAGCCAATTCGAGATTCTAACACACCACGACCAATCAAAGTAGCCTTTATGAATAGTAATAACAATTTTTTGAAATTTAATAAATATTATCTTTCAATATGGAATTAATTTTTGGATTCAGAATATCAAAATTAGCGTGGGTAAATTTTTTGTATTTTTTAGAAAACATTCAAATTTTGATGAATAGTGAAATGTACTAAACGTTAATTAAAAACAAATTTTTTAATCCAAAAAACATTATAGTGATAAATTGTACTATTTAGAGATTTTAATGTATAATCAGAATATATTTTTACCATTTAAACCAATATTGGTAATTTAATTTAATTTCACATTTAAACTAAAATAAACAAGTGTCAATATTTTGATAGTTATATTTCATAAAAACATGTTCTTTGTTTTGACAATGGGAATTAATTTTAAATTATTTTGTGCCACTTTAGTATTTTGAATTTAGGAAAAGGTATTCAATATATATAATCAGGATGTCCAAATTTTTTAAATAGCTAACTTTTATTTTTAGACATTTTGAATAATTACTTCGGTAAATATTTTATTTACTATGGTTAAAGGATAAATCGGGTAAATAAGGGTAAAAAATAATATAATTATAATATTAAATTACCTCAACACATGTACTAACCCTATTTTATGATACATGTCTGACCATGGGATTCGTTGGGTTAATTTTGGGACCCCATGGAGCCACTTTTATGTGTTAATGACACATTATATTAGTTATGTTAAAGTAAATACAAAAATGGCAAAAGCATGTATCTTTGAGTAAAAAAAATTTTACATAGGGTTATACGTGTTATATATTCAACTATAAATATTAATTAGAAATCTAAAATTATTTCCTACATAATAATATTTCATTTATAATTTTTAGAAATTTAATAATTAATTTATTTATGACACAATGATGATGCAGTATTTTCCTTATTAATTAATGAATCAAGTAAATGGTATTATAAATGTCAAAATAAAAATAATTTGAAAGTTTTGATGAAATCCAAGAATTTTATAGGTTAATATGACATGTTAGGACTTCATAAATTAATTTATTTCGAATTAATAATGTTTTTAGGACTTTAACAACAAAATTATTAAATAGTTTCAAAATTGACATAAAAGAGTTTTTAAAACAAATAATATATTATAAAGTGATATTATATTCCTAAAAATCTGAGGTTCTTCCAAATGATATATATAATGATACGTTCATTATTAATTATCCACTTCAGTTTCTCTTGGAAGTATATAGTAGGTTTATTAACTATATATTATAAAAATACAACGAGACAAGGTAAATGTCAAACAATTCAACTAAGAGTTAATTCTAAATATTATGGTTAATATAGTGAGCCAAACCAGTCTAAAACCTATTGGTTGAGTGGTTCTCTACCAACCCACAATAACCTTTTAATAATACAATTTGTATCCATTAGAAACCAAAAATTATTTTAGTATAAAAAAATATTTCTAGCTTTTGCTAAGTTTCCCCTCACCCCACTTTTAAAAGGGAACTCCCCCTCTCTCTAATTAATGCCATAAAAGAATTTTGGCTTGGCCAACCCCTAAAGAAATATCCTCTCATCTTCCCTCACTTCAACCTAGAGGCCCTACTTTGGTCATAAATCCATCCTAGGAGCCCTTTTGATCAAATCAAAAGGAAGAACCCGAAGAAGAGGTAATAATTTCACCACCCTCTTTCATGTTCTTTTCTTCTTCCACTTCATATTTCTTTGTTATTTCCATTTTAAAATAATAACTCCGGTATATTCTATATATATTTATGTTATTATAAATATGGTACATCCATATTCATTATTCTATCCATCCTTTGAATGACATGTCACCATACATGTGTACGTGTGGATTACCGTCTCCACGTCTTGGTGTAATTTTTATTCAATACATTATTATATTGATGAGTATAATAATGATGGGTACTTCATGTTAATAAAAAATATAACATGATAATTATTATCTATATATGATATACCATATAATTATATATTATTTTAATATAAAAAAATGATATTGTTGCTCGTGCGTACGTATTGATTACCGTCTCCAAGATCGTGATGAGATTCATTCCCCATCGTATCCATTAAAGACTAAATTTTATTTGATGATTAAAAATAATTTTTAGAGACACGATATCATTATGGATATGAATAAGATACATCCCATCCATAACAAATATGTCTCACATAACAAAGAATATAATGGAAAATGAATATGTTAACACATGAAACGACGACAAATCTAATATATTATTAACAAATCAATGTTAAAAGACCATATATGATATCATATTAATGTATATGATTCTTGTATTACTCAAAAACAATTATTTAACCATTAAACAGAAGTTTAACCTACCCTAGACATACAAAAAATATAATGTATGGGGTTTCTTATCTCACTTTTAATTCTGTGAGATTTCCATTGTTCGCCACTTATTTATTGCATGTGGTTTGTGTACTGCCCATGATTGTATTCATTGTGTAATATAATTTAATTTATTTATATTTACATGTGGATTGTATGATCCTTCTTTCATGGGTTTATGTTTCATATGTTAAAAAATCAATAAGGGAATTTGAAATTTCAATTTCCACTCATTCGGCTTTACACATACTTCATTGATTATTATTCTCCAAGATTATGTGTGGAATAACTATTTATTTTCTTATGTCATAATATCCACTCCCCTTTCTGTGGATATACTAGGAAGCTTAGTCAGGGGAAAATCCCCTACCTATTTATTAAAATAAAAAAATCCAGAAAACAGGAGCCATAGAACCAAATCAAAAACTATATACCATCAAAATACAACCCAACACTACCTACATGACCAAAGGCTTCATCCAAAGTCGTTGATTCCCATTCCGAGCATTCACATTTCTTGAGAACCTTGACATACTTCTTCCTGATATTCAACTATTTCAAATAAATGAATTCATTAGTAGTTTTCATACCTTTATTAAAAGTTCTAGTGGGATTCAGCTTTGACATGTTAGAGTAGTCCTTCCTCGGCCATCTTCACGGCGATGCAAGCACATCCATGTGGTTCCCGATCAACATATTCTTCCCTCCATGAACAACATCACTATATGAGGGTTGGATCTTACCTATATCATTTTCTTTGTCACTGTTAGATACATCCCCCCAATTGCTGAGAATCTGCATATTCCGATAAGGATCAATTCTATTCTGGTGAAGCTGGCAATTTGTGTCAATCATGGATAAGCATTGTGGATTTTCCAGCAATTTAATGCATTCACAGATCCCTTTTTCACTTCCCTCATTCACTGCCACATCCTCCTGAAGAGTTACCTTGGTCTGAAAATTGTCACTATCATGCACAACCTCCTCCACATCCTCCTGTATCAGCCCTTGATTTCTGTGGATATACTTTTGATACACATAATCACTCCATTGATAAATTCTCAAGTCATTGTTATTAACTTGATAAGAGTAATTTTAACTGAATCTCCATTGGTTTTGTTACATATCCAATTCATTGGTGTTGATTTTACAAGAATGTGTGTGAATGTCCTCTGAATGATTTACATTGAATATCCAATCATATTTAGTGTATTTATATTTTTCACACATAATTATGTCGTTGATTTATCCTTAACCCACAGATACAGTCTTTATAAGATATTTCATCTCAATTTACATTCCAATGAGACTTATTTATTATTATACACCAAATCATTTTTATATGGTGTATACAATGTACCTTGACATAGTATATCATGAATCCCTTTATTCTCCTGATATTAAAAAATTTTGATCACCTCAATTATTTGTATTCAAGTTTCTCTCTTTTGGTTAGGAACTCTAACTAAAATATCATTTTAAATGTTTTATAGATTTATTATTCTAAATCACTCTCATTAGTGTTTGTGTTTTAAAAATGGTTTTAAGAATTTATTTATATGGTCATTAATGTTTTAAAATTAAAATATCTTTTAAAAGTTTAAAAGTTGTCTGGGACCCTAGGATTCAAAAATCTATTTTTAAATGGCATCTTGAAAAATAGTGTGACTTTTAAATGATTTCAAGAAAGAGGGTGATATTTCTCTCTAATAGTTTTGATGTTTATTTTCATCTATGTAAACATCCTTCATTATACTCATTTGAGGTTAATCTGATACAATACAATCTTCAATATTGTATCGAATTATTTTTTTTTTGACTTTGGATGTGCTATTTTTATACCATTCATGATTTGTGGTTAAAGTATTGACATTTCGTATGATAGTTTTAATATGAATGTTTATGTTATGTTTCAATCATTTCACATGAGGAATTAATTTGACTTTTTATGTGACGGGTGGAGCCTGCTATAGCTCCTCGATGCATCAGTATGTCTCATGAGACAAACAAGTGTCTTGGCACAGTGCCTTGAAAAAATCTTATTTGTAGTCTTGTCACAAGGCCATGAATATGTGGTTATGATAATTTTGAATTATGTATTCCATAATTATGAAAGTGGTTATTAATATTTCATGTGATTATTTGACTATTATAATATCCATGTGAATAAGTAAATGGCATTATTTCATGTTATTTTTTCCATATTTTGCTGAAGTTCATGTTTAAAAGGATTTTATTTTTGTTATATGTTTCCTTAAATGTTTATGCTTATTTATGAAAGTTTCCTCTATATTGTTACCCTTACTGAGCATCTGATATCACCCCTTTCTATGTTTTATTTTTCCCAAGATGTAAAGAATTATTTTATGAATGACCTGCAGGGACAGTCTATGAGGATATGAGTGTGGACTATACAAACTATGTTGTTGATGTTTTTTCCTTTATGATGTAATGTAAACCTTATGAATGTATCTATGAATTCCAAGGATACTAAACTAATCGTCCTTTTGAGACATGATCTTTTTTGATCATGCCAATGATATGTAAAAATGAACCGACTATGGGCTTCTGGGGTTGGGGAGTTACTATTGGTATCAGAGGATGTTTTGTACAAACCATGGAAACTAGATTTAGATAAACTCTGATTAGAGCACATATCCCTAAGATAGACTTTGAGGATTAGTATAGAAGAACTTCCAAGAATTTTTGTATTGTATAGATTTTATGAGTTATCCAAGCAATACATCTCTGTCTATATACGAGTAGGTAGAGGTGGCACAGGCACATATGTACATAGGGGTAAAACCAGAAAACACCACTTTGAGCTAGACTCAAACAGGAACTGGTACACAACAATGGGCCTTGCTGCACTTTTGGTTACGACACTCTCATTTGACATTCATAGGATAATTTACATTTTCTTTACAAACTGATTTGAATTATTTAAATAGAAAATGAGAATAAATGACCTTGGTTAATCCTAAGGTGTTTCAAATTGAGAATATGGTGTCATGATATTCTCTAAATGATTTTATGAATACTGTTACTCACACAATGATTTATGGTTTTAGTCAGTGGCTAGATTCCAAGGAAGTCATAGTAACTTTTAGAATGAAGTACACGGTGGTAACGGTGGTGGAAATGAGAAACTAAATGGAATGTTGATAGGCGTAAAAGATATCGTGTTCATGCCAAATCATTTTTTCAAAAATATGATCAACTATATATATATTAACTAACTCCCTGACTCAATAAAGAAGAGAAAGGTGATGAATGATAAGAGCTCCAGCAATGTAGACCATGGAGAAAAGAATCCTTAATCTCCATCATGCAAGAAATGTGGAAGTAGACACCCCAGAAAGTGTCTCAATGGAACAAATAAATGCTTTACGTGCGGAAAATAAGGACATAAAGTAAATAATTGCCGAGAAAAAAAATTAAGAGTACTATGGAAGAAAATAAAAATGGTGCCAAGAATCTATTTACAGTCATTTTCAGAAAATATAGGGGACCTATCCATTACCTGAGTTAATGCCCTAATCTATAGGATATTTTCTTTGTCAATGAAGAAGGTATATGGAAATAAATGGCTGGTGAAATGTTTAAATGTATTAGTGATCCTTATTAATGGAATTACTTTGGAATAATTTTCTTTTTTATTTGTAACCCTCCAGTTAGCCATGTGAGATTGTTATTTTAGGAAGACTTATCTTTTCACTTTTTGATATAGTTATGAATAACCATTTGGTTTTATATGATCATTGGGATTGAGGCAATTATAAGTTATTGTATTTTGGGATGAAAATGAAAGGTATGAGATAAAAGTTGTGGTTATATTATTTTGAATAATTTATCTAATTTTGGTACTATTATAAAATATAGTATTTGAAAAAGGACAACATGAAGACCCAGTGACAACCCATCCGTCGAACAAATCTGTGGGAATCGAACCCACAACCAGAGTGCGATTGCGATTTATCACCTACCACTGGACTACGTGAATTCCCTGGTTAGTGTGACTAATTATTTTTAGTTAAATGATTTTATTGATCAGTAATAAGTTAATTTGGGATCTTATCTCTTATCAAATGAATGCCCTTAGTATTGGAAAATGATTTGGTGATTAATTGATAAATGTTATTTTGGAAGGTGTTCTCTTTGTTGGGAACACTATATGACCATGGAAAATAAAATACTATGGAATTTCATTTGTGGAGTAATTGTGGATTTTTATCTATGTTTTTGTTGTGTATTTTTAGTGATTTGGGTTGTTTATGGAAATGATTAACATATAACAGGGAATATGTGATTAGGTTAATTACTTTTAAGTATGTTACATTAAGAGTAGTTGATTTCATTTGGAGATATAATTTATCGTGGAAGACAGAATTACAAAATTATTCTACGTTTTGGGTTTAAATATTATTTTGGATTATATTGAAGGATTTTAAGGACTATTGTTTATTGAATGGTATTTATTTAACTTTTGGGTATTTCTGGTTTAATTTTTGAAATTATGATTAGAGTTTCTTTCTCTATGGTAATATCATTTTGGGGGATCATCAGATCTTATACTAACCGTTTTGGTTTTGATTAATCTCTAAAGACAAGGTAAATATATAGTATATCCTTCATTGATAATGTGATTCTATAGAAGTTTATTCTAGCTCTTCCAGTGTGACAAAGTGTTCTTGAATACTCATTGTTTAAAAAAATTGAGTTAGTGGTAGAAATTTATTAAAGAATAAAACTCTACTTAAAAATTAAGTATATATCTTTATGTTCTTCGTGAATCTCATAAATTAATTCCTCATCTTTATGTAATGTAACTTAAAAATAAAAAAAATGTTGTCTGTTTACTTTTCCTACTAGGAGACTAATAACTATTTTTCCCATCACAATTTAGTGGTTTTCTTGTTGTTAACATTCCCATGATCATTATTTCTATCCCTCTCCATCAAAACATAACACCTTGTTTATCTTCCATATCCATGTTTTCCTACATGGAATCCTAGTATGGGTTATCTTGGGTGACCTTTGTAATTCTCTTTCTTTCATTTAAAGTGATAGTCTTATTAACTCTTTTTCTGATGTGGGACATTCCAATATATTCCCAAGTCCAATTTTAAAAATTGAAAGGATGCAATTTTTTGAATGAGGGGAGAATTTAACACCCCAAGCTTTTATGGTACGTTACCCTTTGAATAATGTAATAGCTTTCATTGTATGCCACTTAGAGATTCTAACACACCACAACCAATCAAAGTATCCTTTATGAATTGTAATAACCACTTTTTTAAATTTCATAAATTTTATCATTCTAAATAGACTTCATTTTTGGATTCGTAATATCAAAATTAGCATAGGGTAATGTTTTGGTATTTTTTAGAAAACATTCTAATTTTGATGAATAGTAAAAAATACTAAACATTAATTAAAAAAACTTTTCTAATACAAATAATTTAAACTAATAAATTATACTATTTATAGGTTTTAAAGTATAATTATAATATATATTTACCATTTAATCCAAAATTGGAAATTGGATGTAATTTAAAATTTAAACTAGAAAAAAACAAGTGTCAATCTTTTGATAGTTATTATTTCTTAAAAAACACACTCTTTGATTTGACAACAGGAGTTAATTTTAAATTAATTTCTGCCACTTCGGTGTCTTGAATTTAGAAAAATGGATTCCATATAAATAATAAGGAGGTCTAAATTGTGTAAATAGGTTACTTTTATTTTTAATCATTTTGAATAATTACTACGGTAAATATTTTATTTACAATGGTTAAAGGGTAAATCAGGTTAATAAGGGTAAACAAATAATATAATAATAATAATAACTACCTTAACACATGTACTAAGACTATTGGATTAATCATTTCCAAACATGGGAATCTTTGAGTAGATTTCGGGACCCCACGAAGCCACTTGTACGTGATAATGAAGCTTTATAATTATTAAGTTAAAGTAAATACAAAAATGACATAAGAATATATCTTTTAGTAAAACAATTTTTACATAGGGTTACACATGTTATCTCTTCTACTATAAATATTCATTAGAAATATAAAATTATTTCCTTCCTAATGGGTCTTTATTTATAATTTTTATACATTGAATAATTAAATTTATTTATGACCAAATGATGATGCAGTATTTTACATATTAATGAAAAAATCAAGTAAATGGTATTATAAAAGTTAAAATAAATATAATTTGAAACTTTTGATGAAATCCACGATTTTCATTGGTTAATATGACATGTTATGATTTCTTAAATGAATTTATTTAAATGAATAATGTTTTTATAACTTTAACAAAAAACAATTATTAAATAGTGTCAAAATTGACATAAATGAGTTTTCAAAACAAATATTATATTATTAATTGATAATCTATTCATAAAAATATAATTTTCGGCCAAAGGACATATAAAATTATAGGTACATCATTAATTAACCACCGGGTGTTCTCAGGGAATTATATAGTATGTTTATAACCTATATAATATAAAAATACAAAGAGACATGGTAAATGTCAAACTATTTAACTATGAGTTAAATCTAAATGTTGGGGTTAATATAGTAAGCCAATCCTGTCTAAAACCTATTGGTTGAGTGGTTTGGGACCCACCCCACCTTATCCTTTAAATAATCCACTTTGGAGCCATTATAAACCGAAAATGATATTATTATAAAATAATATTTCTAGCTTTTCGAAAGGTGCCCCTCACCCATCTTATAAAAGAGAAATCCCCCTTCACTCTATTTAACACCATAAAAGCCTTTTGTCTTGGCCAAACCATGCTGAAATATCCTCTCAACATCCCTAAATTTATCTTAGAGGCCCTACTTTGGTCATAAATCCAACTTAAGGAGCCCTTTTGATCAAATCAATAGGAAGAACCTGAAGAAGAGGTAATAATTTCACCACCCTCTTTCAAGTTCTTTTCTTCTTCCACTTATTATTTCTTTGTTATTTACAATTTAAAATAATAACTCTAGTATATTCTATATACATTGATGTTATTATAAATATGGTAGAACCATATTCATTATTCTATCCATCCTTTGAATAACATGGCACCAACATGCGTACGTACGGATTACCGTCTCAACGTCGTGGTGTAATTGTTATTCAATACATTATGATTTGGATGGGTGTAATAATGATGTGTAATTCATGTAAATAATAAATATAACAAGATAATTTTCTGTATATATGATATACCATCCAATTATATATTATTTTAATATCAAAATAATGATATTGTTGCTCATTCGTACGTACGAATTACTGTCTCCATGAACATGATGAGAATCATTCCCCATCGTATCCATTCACGAAAAAATTTCTTTTGATGACTAAAAAAAATGTTTAGAGATATGCTATAATTCTGGATATTAATAATATACATCCCATCCATAAAAAATATGTCTCACATAACAATGAATATAATGTAAAACGAATCAGTTAACACCCGAAACGACGATAATACTATGATATTATTAACAAATCAATGTTAAAATATATTATATGATATCATATTAATGTATATGATTCTTGTAAAATTCAATATAAATTATTTAACCATTATAAAGGAGTTTAACCTACACTCGATCATGAAAAATGTACAAAGTATGGGGTTTCTTATCTCACTTTTAATTCCGTGAGATTTCCATTGTTCACCACATATTTATTGCATGTGGTGTGTGTACCGCTCATGATTGTATTCATTGTGTGTTATAATTTAATTTATAGATATTTACATCATCATTTTATGATCCTTGTTTCATGGGTGTATGTTTTGAAAGTTACCAATTAAAAAAGGGAATTTGAAATTTCAATTTCCACTCATTCGGCTTTACGCATAGTTCATTGATTATTTTAATCCAAGATTATGTATGAAATAACTATTCATTTTCTTATGTCATAATTTACACTCCCCTTTCTGTTGATATACTTTTGATACACATAATAACTCCATTGATAAATTCCCAAGTCATCGATAATAACTTGATTAGAGTAATTTTAACTCAATCTCCATTTTTTGAGTTAAATATCCAATTCATTGTTGTTGTTTTTACAAGAATATGTGTGAATGTCCTCTAATTGATGTACATTGAATATCAAATCATATTGAGTTTATTTATATTTGTAACACATAATTTTGTCGTTGATTTATCCTTAACCTAAGGATACGGTCATTATAAGAGATTTCATCTCAATTTACATTCCACTGAGAATTCTTTGTTATTATACACCAAATCACTTTTATATGGTGTATATAAAGTACTTTGACATAGTATATCATGAATCCCTTTATTCTCATGATATTATAATGTTTTTATTGCCTCAATTATTTGTATTCATGTGTCGCTCTTTTGGTTAGGAACTCTAACAAAAATATAATTTTAAATGTTTTAATGATTTATTATTCTAAATCTTTCTCATTAATGTCCATGTTTTAAAAATGGTTTTAAGAATTTATTAAGATGGACATTAATGTTTTAAAATTAAAATTCCTTTTAAAAGTTTCAAATTGGTATGGGACACATTGATTCAAAAATATATTTTTAAATGGCTTCTTGAAAAATAGTGTGACTTTTAAATGATTTAAAGAAAAAGGGGGATATTTCTTCCTAATAGTTTTGATGATTATTTTCATGTATGTCAAAATCCTTCATTATTATCATTTGAGGTTAATGTGATATAACACAATCTTTCATATTGTATCGAATGAGTTATGTTTGACTATGGATGTGCTATTTTTATACCATTCAGGGTTTGTGGTTAAAGTATTGACATTTCATATGCTAGTTTTAATACGAATGTTTATGTTATGTTTAAAACATTTCACATGAGGAATGCATTGGACTTATTATGTGATGGGTGGATCCCGCTATAGCTCCTTGATGCATCGTTAGGACTCATGAGACAAACTAGTTTCTTGCCACAAGGCCTTGACAAAATCTTATTTGTAGTTTTGTCACAAGGCCTTGACTATGTGGTTATGATAGTCTGGAATTATACATTCCATCGTTATGAAAGTGGTTATTGATATTGGTTGTGATTATTCGACTAGTATAATATCCATGTGAATAAGTAAATGGAATTATTTCATTTTATTTTTTCCATATTATGCTAAAGTTCAAGTTTAAAAGGCTTTTTTTGATATACAATGCCTTAAATGTTTATGCTTATTTATGAAAGTTTCTGCTATATTGTTATCCTTACTGAGTATTTGAGCTCACCCCTTTCTATGTTTTATTTTTCTTAGGATGTGAAGAAGTATTTTATGAATGACTTGTAGGTATAGTCTGAGGGGATTTGTTTGTGGACTATGGAGACAATTTTGTTGTAGTTTTTCACTTTATGATATAATGTAACCCTTATGAATGTATCTAGCACATCCATGGCTACTATACTAATCGGTCCATCAAGACTTGATCTTTTTTTATCATTCCAATGATACATAATAATGCACCAAATCTAGGTTTCTGGGGTCGGGGCGTTAAAATTATTATGATGGATTTTGTGTTGCTTGTATTTCATGAATATTGGTTATATATTTGGTTTGGGTTTTTTTGTTCGAATGAATGAGGATAATAAATAAAATAGTGGGGATATATGTTTATTTGTTTAGTGTGATGATCAAACTATGTAATCCAATGATCCCATCCCACCATAGTTTTATTAGTATTTTATAGAAAAATCCAATGAGGATTGGATATTTTTTTAGGTATGAAGATATATTTTGGGGATGATTTGAATTTTTATAGTTCTTTATGGAATATGTTATCTTGATATTGTGTATTTACATATTATTATCATTTTCCATGTGGAAATTTATTTTTTGAAATGGAATTTATTTGGTTTTTATTCGTGGTTCATTTAATTTTTAGTATGATTATATAAGGTAAATGGCTCCCTTACTTTTGTATTATATCCCCAGCATCGGTCACCAAATCAGGGCCTATTAGAGGTTACTTCAGAGATTATTCTCAACCTTTCTGGAATCCTGAGATGGGTCTTAGAGGTGGTAGGAAATGAAACATATTAAAATATATAACCAAATTACTATAATGGAAACTAATTTTATAATCAATCTGATATATCACATGATCCAAATGATCTTATATGCATAGAAAAATATAAATATACTTTATCATCTCTTATTTGAAAGGGTTTCCTTATATACAACACCAACAATTTTTGTACCCTTTTTCCAATTTAAATGATTTTCATATAGACCCTCTGTTATTCAAATCATCGGTCTTAAGAAAAATAAACATACATTGTATGTGTATCATCCCTTCAGCTGCATCAACCTTGTTCAATGCTTGGATAGTTTACATAGATTATATTTCTAATTACATGTATTTTTTCCATTTTATGAAATTTAAATGATCAATGACATCATTTTTGGATTTAGGTTTATCTTATATGAACATTATTTTAGCATCATTATCCACCTGAAACCCATGACTCTCGGGTTCTTGATTAATCAAACAAAACCTTTGAAATTATTACGTAACATGATTCAGATCTTCCTCCGGAACACATTGTGGAACCAAATGAACATCAATCTTAGTATCCCATTATAATAGTTTGTATTTAAGTTATATATGTTCTACATTCCACCCATTTAAAGTAAGAATTATATGTTTTTTATACAAATAAACTTTTTAAGCCATAATAAATTTGAGTTTACTATGGTTATTGAAGTAATTTCCCATTGTTTCATTAAAATAACACAAAAATAAGATTTCATCAAACATAGGTTTAATTTTTATAGAATTAAATTTCTAAATGAGGACATCACAACCCTAAATCCTCACATAAGGAATATTAAGATTTTTCTATATCCCTATCTCTTATTGATTCATTATAAGAATGTCGTTTAGTTAGAATGAAATTGTTTCCCAAGAAAACCCTGAGAATATAATAAGATTTTCATATAGTCTCACCATCAATTGACCTATATATAATTATGTATAATTAATTTTCATTGGAAAACCATTCTACTTTGGTTCTCAATGTTTATTGAGTTGTTATAAAAATTCAATAACTTCTCCAACGTTCTAGGAATTCCTATCGTATTTATTTTTCACCTATATTTAATTAGAGAATATTAGTAATATCTCCCAAATTATTTTTTACTTAGTTTTAAAACTGTTTTAAAATTTTGAAATATGAATACATATCTTTCATAAAAAACGCATATACATCCTCAGTAATTTTTTTTGTAAATATTATGAAGTACCTAAAATCATATATTTCTAATGTAATCATTATCTAAATACACCAGTATGTGTGATATCCGATATTCCAGTAAATGTTTCACCTTTTCTCTCAAATGGTGTCTTTTTTATCTTTAGAAATGAATAATATTTTCATTTTTCAATAAATTCATTATTAAATTCTTCCAATAATCCATATTTATATAGTATTTTGATGCATTTCTCATTTATATGTCCAATATGATAATGCTAATGGTGGGTAGGAATAGAATAAAACCTCATATTCTTATTCTAAATTTTAGAAATAGGTTTATCCATATTTATAATGTAAAAATCATTTATTATATTCCTAGTCAAAAAAATAATTTCTCTCTTATATATAGAACACCTTTTTCCATAATAGGTAATCAAAATCCCATCATACCTAAAGAAGATACAGAAATCATATTCTTATTTTTAAGGAGATTAAAATAATAGTTATCCCATTCATAAATTAATAAAATTTTAAATGATAGATTATAAGTTCCAACCTATAATGTAGATAATATTTCATTATTACCAATATGAAGAACATAATCACCATTCATTAATTCCTTTTGGTCATTTAGTCTTTGTTTTTTCGTATAAATGTGTGATGCACATGTGACATCTAATGGACATGACCCATATGTATTGATATTGATTTCTCTAATATTCACATTTTAATTCATATAATTATTCTCCTTGAGAACACCTCCCTGGCCTAAATCCAAATATTTTACCATTTTATAGTTTATACATATAATTGTTGTCAATAAGACTATCCTAATATATGTCTTCATCTATAGTAATTATATATCATTGGGTTCATAGCAGGTTGTATATCTTTTCGTTAATAAGTTTTATTGAATGTACTCCCACTAAATATGAAGATCTTGAACATCATACTGATTTAGTGAGCCAAGATCCATAATTCACAATGTAATTAGTCTATTTTAGAACTAATCTGCTCAAAAAAATTATTTTGGCATGGAATCATCTGAATCATAAAAGTTGTTTTTGTTTTTTAATTTGAGTTGATAAATATTTATCTAATTCCATCATATAGACATACCCATCTCTATTCTTCTAGTATCCTAACCAATATGGCATCCCAACTAATGTAACCCAATGAAAATATCAAGAACAAGTCAATAACTATTAGGGTAATCTAATTACATGTTTTTCTTAAAGAAGGTAATCTATTGGATCATGGTTTTGGAATGATAATACCCAAGAGAATGATCGAGTTCTCGATATGTTTTTTTGTAGAAGTCTGAATCTATTTCATAAAATGGGTTTTTAAAAGAATATAATTATTTAATATGTATCATATGTATATTAAATTCAGAAATATTACATCATATAAAATAATTTCATTATCACATGATTTTATTATGTGTACGAATGATTCTAGTGATTATGCTTTGGAATCTATGTTCTATCAGACATATTATTATGTTTACACCACATTGATTTTTTTAATTTTTAAGTAACCCACACTTTTTATTTCAACAAAAAATAAAATTCAAGTATATGAATAAATATCAAAATAAATATCCAATAATTGGTAAATGATCTTTTCATGTAAGGGGATAGTGTTATATGATATTGACTATCTAAACATGAGTAATACCATTTCCATAGTTAACAAACCCCCACCTTTCAAGAATAATGCAAAAGGATCCAAACATCATGGCAGTCCAACCCAAATTCTCTCTATCAAGAGAGACATTACTCAAAAGTAATTCATTTCATTAAATCTATAAAACCAAGAATGTACAAAATATATTCAATAGCTTTTATAAAAAATTTAAATTTAAATAAAAATTATGTCATGGTGGATAAAAACATTTTTTATGGATTTATAATTAGAATGAAATGCAAGGAACTATTTCCTAGAATAAATTTATCACATAATGTTTTCATTCATAATAATAATATATCATAAATAATTTACTAAACATATATATTAATTTTATTAACAAATAAATATTAATTTTTTTATTTTACAAAACATGAATAATAAATATAAAAATTTTAATATTTAATCTATGCCTGAAATAAAATTTTTTATTATGACTTAAAATTATCATTTATGAACATTTTATAAGAATATGAAAATATAATTGGAAAATATTTTATTATAATGTGTTTCATTAGAATTATTCATAATATAATTCTATGTAAGGGTATTCTCTATAACATTGACGAATATATGCCCCTAAATGTACCAATCGTAGTTCAACAGTGAGAGAAAGAAGCCAATGAAACCTGAAGACTACCTCTAATTGGACACGGGTTGGCGATAAGCACAGACAATATGTCATACAAATGGATGGGATGAATTACTGACTAAAATAACATATGGAATGATAGATAAGATAGAAACTCCCCAAAAAACATTATCAAGATATAGGTAATAGATCCTAAATACAATAATGTTATGTCATACAATGAAATATTCTAAATAAAACTACATGTACCAAAATATATAGTCAACAACAGCCATAAATTCTAAACAGCTACCAAAAAATCACGAACTAGTAAAGTCCAGTTCGATCACCAACATAATCCTATAGACCTAAAAATAGATTATATATACATTGGTTTATTATAGATGGTATACTCAGTAGGATCATTCCAGAGATCATTTCATGAAAAAAGATAATGAAACCATGTTAAAGCCTAGTGAACAACAAGTAAAACCCACTCAAGACCCAAATAGTTATGAAACAGTTTCAGCTTCTCCATATATACCTCTCTCAATGAATCCAATAAAAGAGATCAGAAAATATAAATTTAATATAAGTAACCATGCTAGGCTACCCAACTAGTTTTTTGTTCTTCCGAAATGTAGAACGTCCTATGACATACCTCTCCTAAAAAAGTCACCCCTAGGAAGCATGAGATAAAATATCTTTTCATTCACTCTATTAATCACATCATCTTAACATATAACATGAAACACAAGCATTCAATCACTCATCAACCCAATCCACATATCTAAATAAAAACAAAAGAGATTCTATAATTCACAGTATCTCCTATCTAATGTTTTATAACCCAATCAATCACAATCCATACATGAAATACCAATAATAATCCATAGGATACAATATCTGAATACACATGTGTCTAAAATAACCACAATCCATTATAACCCTCTACAGTCATATATGTGGAAGGATGACCACAAATCATAGCATCACATAATACTATTAAAATATGATATTGGGGTATAAGGGGGTAGTTAGACATTTTTTCCCAACCATCCAAGATGTTGGGGGAAAAACTATCATACAGTTCACAATGTGTTAGTAATTCTATGAAATTAGGTGGGGTATCATACAAAATCACCAAAAATACTTGATATCATTTATATCAGAACCATACTATAGGTATGAACCTATTCTTTGAAAAAATTTCAATTATCATCGCTTGTAGAACAACTCCCACATATAAGAACTAGATATCATATAAGTTCACTACCATTCCAGGATATTCATTTAATTTGTAAATTCATTTTATCATTTAAATTTTTCTAAATTAATTAATTGTACATTAATTAACATTTTAAATTTTTATTCATCTACAATAAGGTGAATTCCATTCCATTGATCCATAATAAATCCCATTAATCAGTTCTATAAGAATGTCAACATTTTTATTCATTTTAAGCACCTGCTCTGTGGGTTAAAACATTCATTATTGATTATGATTCCATAATTATGGGTAGTCGTGGAAACAAACTAATCTATTAAAAAATTATTCATAATAGAGAACAACCATATTCCCTGAGCAGTGTAGAGGGGAATGCTGGTAAACAAGCAATCCATATATCTATCCTTTAATGTACAACATTATTAATAATGAAAACCATATTTTAGAAAAACAATGGTAAATCCTATCTTCATCCTAATTAATCTACTTTATTTTCCGGACTAACCCAGTTATACATATCACCTTGTTTATGTCGATTCATATCTCCTAGTATATCACAATGCATTATACTATCATTGTCGTTAATTACTTCCACAAACCCATTCCTCCTCTCCCACACCTCGCTAAACCATTAGATTTAGTAGGCCTAAATAAAGACTCATGAAATGTATCATATCCAAAAAAACCACTAGATGTAGAAAACCAAATATTCGGTAAACATGGTATTTGGTCCCTCTAAATAATGCATCCAACCTTCACAATAAAATGCACATTCTCAACTAAAAATATTTATCTTTATAAAATTATTGCTACATTACCATTTGGATTAACTGATCCATTTTTCATAGGTTAAAAGAACATGAAAACTATTTCATCTAGTATGAATATATTTTTATTATTTATACAATATTTGATGAATAATTTCTAGTTTCACCAAACAATATGGTGGAACAATTTCGTTAACTTTCCTTTTTATTAATATCAACATCAATTATTTTGAAAATCTCATTATTTATCCAATACCATTAAAACGTGTAATAAAAATACTCATTAAAAAATAATTATGAATCAGTTTTCAATCAAATTGGATGAATAAATGAATTTAACACATATTCCAATTTAATTACTTATCCAACAACATTATTTTTTTTTTGTTTTAACCATTTTCGACAAAATATCATGGTAAACTAAATCATAACCTATATAGAAACAAGAAATAAATATTGATATCGATATAAGGACTTGTACATTTCAATCATACATACTACATCTAAAATAATGAATATTCTTTACATAACATAATAATCTATGCCAAGATACTTTAGGTCTTGATTATTTGGAATCATGAAAACATAAAAAAAAAATGTTCATGATTATTCTACATCATATCCCACTTTTATCATCATAACTATGACCCTATTTCAATGGATCCTACAAAAAATCCATTCTTAATAACATGTCAAATGAATCATAATAAAGTGTGAGCAAAGATCCATTCTAAGGGTAAGCAAGGTAGATATAAATAATCATATAAGTATATATTCATAAAAAGATTATTAGATCATGTGATTGATATTTTAAAACAATGACTTTTATATCATATATTATATTATAGAGTCAAGGAATAAATATTGGTAATTTATAAAGCATAGATCATAAAGGAATAAAATAACATAATCCATGATAGAATAATATAGATATAAGACATTGATTTTTTTTTTTGGAATATACATAATCATAGAAAATCATTAATTTAGTATTCACGTCTCATTTCCAAGGCCATAATAACAGAATGGGTTCACTCCCCAATCCATCATAGTTTTCATTATTCACTCTCAAGACTATCATGGTAGACAGAGTCCCTTAATAAACTAGGTTTACATCCAATTACTATCCAATTTATCTCATGAGATATCAAACATTACCTAATTAACTAGATAAAGATATATCTCTCCCTCATCATATTTTGAAAATAATAAATATTTGTACAAAGAGAAAATAAAGCATTCAAAATATTAGATCCCAAGAAATGTAATGGGTTTCACGATAATTTTTATCAATGCATATCCCCTAGAAAAGAAATGTGTTTCATAAATATCTTATCATAAAAAATATACCTTACAAATTTAGAATAAGGATGATATACAAGGATAATATACCCCCTAAATAATAAGTTAAATAAAGGGTTATTCTCTTTGAGGAATATCAATACCTTTAAATGTTCACTAAAATATTCTTGTGTAATATAACCTTTTTATTTTAACATCACATATTAAAAAAACTACACAATTATAAAAGAAAATAATTTATTTAAAATAACCTCCTAATATTGGGATCGTATCTTAAATGAAAATATTATTCATGATGTTAGGACGTTTTTTTCATTCTATACAGTTTTAAAAAACATTACATTCATAATTATTTTAAAGTCACAATGTTTCTCTTTTGGAAAAATAAAATAATATTTCTGTCAACAATTTTTGTAAAAAGTAAGACATGGGTAAAAATTTCATTCAAAAATAATATGTGTATAGTAAAAATATATTTGAAATGACTTTTAGAGAATATGGATTTTGAAAAAGATGTAAATTCAAATGAAGAGTGAAATCAAGTCGATTTTCCATAAAAAAATTTGGATCTCTATAGTACATAATTTGAGGGAAATGAAAGGAAAAAATATATTGAAATTAAATAAACGTATTATAATAAAGGTAATAATTTTATACTGAGGTATATCAGAATATTTCATCAAAAAGTATGAATAGTCATAATATATCAGGATAAACAATGTGATTGTGACATAAAACACTTACATCGAGTTATATTTTCTTCAAAAGAACATTAACCTCATTTATAATAAACATAAATTTATTATAATTATGAAAAAGAGTCATTTTATTACTTATAATATAATAAATTATCCCATTTTTAAATTTTAATACCCATTTTAGTAAATTCATATTAGAATCATCATTTCTCAGTTATAACTATTTCATTTATCGGGACTATTTTAGTTTTGTAGTTATGTACAAGTACATTTATCTTGGTTAAATCATCTATAGATAATTTATAAATATATAAATATAATATATATTAATTATACACATTTTTAAAGTCATTCATGATAGTTGTTAACAGAAAAATGATTTACATTATTCATTGAGGCGAAAGGTCATATGTACACATGAACGTGGTTTTCATTTTTGATAGATAGAATGAAAATAAGGTAAATAAGAGAAAAATTTATATATTTATTATTATATCTTATATTTCATATATTTTCAAACAATATATCTTCATTAAAATCAATTTAAAATATAGATGAAATATGAATCACATCACTTTTTGGAGGTGGTAGTCCACACATACGCACTAATGATGTTATAATTTCAGAAATGATTTGATGATTAGAATGTATAAATTATATTATAATTAGAGTAGTATAATTTTTTAATAAATATAATTGATAAATATTAGACCCATTATAATATAAATTCATAAAATAATGTTACAAAAAATGAATTGTATCGCTACATAGAGCGTGTAATCCCATTACACTTAATAGAGAAACATTCACTTAACATTCCATGAGAATGATGTTGTATAGTGGTTTTTTCTTATTCATAATTACATTTAAGTATATTTCAGATATTATCTTTATTAATTCATGATAAATAACATATTATTATAGGATTTAAATAATAAATGAAAATAAAGTGATCGATTAAAATTATTATATCATCTTTGAAAAGACTCTTTTAGATCTCCCCTAAAGGGTTCTAGGGTCGGTCTTTTGTGGATACCAGAATCTCAATAATATGTATATGGAAGTTTGATAGTTAAATAAGAATATTTTTCATGATCTCTATGGCTCAAAGTGGTAAAACTAAGTGAGAAGGAGGTTTCCTTTTATAATTTAGGGTTGGGTCAGTTTTGGAATTTCTAAAAAATTAAATATACCCTAAATTTCTTCTTATGAAAATTTCATCCAAATTATAGGGATTAAAAGATAATGTTGTATAATGTTTCAATATTATAAACAAATATAATTTATACTTGTTTTGATTTTCTTTTAAACTTTATGATTTTTATTAACAATTGGTTAACCAATTTTAATTTTAACTACGGTAACAAATTATTCAATATTACAGGGTTGAATTTTTTACTTATAATGTGAAAATTATTCCATAAATTTGAATGTGATGAAATTTTAAACCATATAATAATATTTTTTTCTTATTTAAATATTTTTTATATTTCATAAGAAATTTAAAAAAATATTATTTTGAAAGTATATCAATATTTTCAATTTTCAAACTATTCATTTTATTGAATTTAAATGATCTTAATAAAATGTTGGGGTTAAAAATAAATATTCCCAAAACTAAAATAAAATTTCATTTTAATATATAATATTTATAGAAAACAATAAAATTCTCAAATTATATCCCTTTTAATATTTTCAAAATATTTATTTCATATTTCTTTTAATTGAATAAATATTGTTTTAATGTTCTATAAGAATTTAAGGTAATTATATAATATATATAAAATATTAATAAATTACTATAATTAGTATAATTTCATTATTCACAAAATGGATATTAATATTAATTCATAACTTGTTTTTCCTTTTGTAAACACATAACGGATATTTAAAACTAAGAGACTGATATTTTTTAATTTCTTTCATTTAAATAATTTATTAATAATATTTGTGGAGATGTTTCACTAAACTAGTATAGTTATAAGGTAATTGGATTAGACTCAAATTAACATCATTTAAGAAGATTTATGATAAAATAATATGGACTTATAACTTATTTTTAATAATATTGACCAAAAATAAAAGGGTCCAATTTATAAATTTTATCCTTATAGTCATCAAAGGTATTTAAATTTAAATAATTCAATAACTATGGATAAAAGAAATTAATTTTAATATAAGATCACAAAATGGTGTAGAAAAATATATTGGAAAAAATATTTTCTATGAATAAAAATGGATTATTTCTTATCTTATACAATGATATTTTTTTGAATATTTATACCATTTTATCATGTAAATAATAGATAAATTAAATTAAATTCATTCACTAGTAGTGAAAAATATTAATTATTAATTAAAATTACATTGCGAGCATAACAAAAAAATTTCAAAAAAACATATTTATAATTTTCAAATATTTCTTATTTTTATTTCAAATCCATTGATAAAAAATTAATTAATTTGGTATATTTTTTATAATATAGTTTTTACTATTCACAAGTACCAATCCAAACTCTAGATGATAAAAGACAAATGTTATTTTAATTATATTATATAATTCATCTAAACTCATTGTTTCATGTAACACATGCTATCAATGAAATCAAATTATTTGATGAGAGATATTTGATAAAAATATCAGGGTGTTGCACTCTACCCCCCATAAAATTCATTTATCCATGAAATTGATAACTCTAACTGAATAATATGAGAATAATTATACATCATATAATTCCTAGATTCACACATGGATTCCCCAAATTAGTGGTTTATCCATAAAACATACATAAGGTGATCGGTCTTATTTTGTAGAAAATTCTCTCTATGATCCATAATATCAACTGGTTATTCATCATCAAAAAGATATTTATATAGTGATATGACAACAAAGTTTAGTATATGTGAAGTATTAGGTATATACATTCTGAAGAGATATATATGGAATATATCATGAACTTGTGATATATTATCAAAAGGAACCATCAATTAGCTACCATCCTGATATGACTATGAATTTAAAACAGATTGATAACAATAGGGAATATGTTTCCTTTATTTCAATATATCATTAACCTATTCTTGGATGATATATCAAAGAATAAATTATTTAAAACCAAACCTATTACACATATTATTACTCTATTTTTTAATTAAACATCAACTAATTAGAACCCAAAGATTGTGATTTCTAGTATATAGAAGACTGGGTACAAAATACATTTAATGAAAAAAATATAGCATCCATATTTTTCATTATTCCTTAGTGAGGTCCTAAATAAATTTGATCTCCAAAAACAACATACGATAACCGAGGGAATACATAGGAAGTAATGGGTGATCTAAAAGTCCCTTTAAGGTAATAAACATGAGAATGAAATATAATATGTGGGTAAAATTTGTTACATGATATCATAGAAGAGAAGGTACATGAATAATAAAATGGTACAATAATATAATGACAAGGGTATAATAAGAGAATTTAAATATATAAAATTTTAAATTACAAAAAACATGGCATAAACATAAGTCATGCATATATTCAAATACAACATCACATAATTGGTAGGGTCCCATAATGGATTCAGTTCACTCCCTATTCTTACACATGGCATCTCAAGATATTATAATATTATCGAGTTCATTGGAGGGATATATAATTTTGAGAAAACCCATCTAAATAATTTTATTACATGAATATTATTCTAAAATAATTATCCAAACATATTCCATAAGAATAATAATTACTCATGAAAAGAAATTTATCACATAATCTTATCTCAAATCATAATCAAATGTGATTTCTAAAATAAATCATTCATGAAATGGACATAGGTAATGTATTACCCCATAAAAGGAAGGGGGAATGGGATTATTATATATTTAATAGAAATATATATATAATTTATACATATTATATATCATTAAACTGAGAAATAATGTGAGTTAGAGAGAGAATAGTTATAACATGAAGAAAAGGGTGGGCTAGAAAGATCCCTTAACTCAATCCTGATTCCTAACATGCTTTTATTATATTCCATGATAATAAAAATATATTTATTATTTTATTATATATTGTAATTTTTCATATATATTATAAATTTAATACTATTCATTTTAATGTTATATAAAATTACATAATCATTTAGAATCATGTCCGACCTTCTGGAGATGTTTGGCTCATATGTCCAAAATTTCCTTGGGAAGATAAAAAATGTTAAATAAATTATTATTTCAACATATCAATATTAATAATAAAGAAATAAATATAATTTTTATAAATAAATTAATATTTCAAAACAATCCATGATATATGGTAATGAACAATTAACAACATTACAGTAATGGGGATTGTACGTCATGCTTACACATGTGTAACACTTCAATTTCTCAACAGTCATGATGGAAATTGGGTAAGTATTATTTTATACATCCATACATATATTAATATCATAAATATAATATTATTTCTATTTATTTAATTACATATCCATCCATGTTATTTGGTAATAAAAATGATTCACATCTTTTAATGAGGCAGCAGTATGCTTTACACATGAACGACATTATCATTTTTAATGGATGGTAAGGTAAGCATGTGTAAAAAATATTAATTTTTAAATTGTTATTTTTATTTCATTAATATAATATATAAATATTAAATCCATCATTACAAATTTTTGTGTGAGTAAATGATGGAAAATGGGTAACATATATTTGTGATGCGGTAGTCCGTCGTACACACAATAGATGGTTTCTTTTACCATTTTATGGAATCATAGATTGATATTTGTTATGATATTAACATAATTAAGTCCAATTATATTTGAAATAAAATGATATAATATAATCAGGAATTAAAAATAAATTAATGAGGTGGATGAAAAATAAAATGAACGATTAAGAAGCTTACCTCTTATTGGACAACCTCTTTAATACTATACCTAAATCCTTCCTATAATGGATTTATGATAAAAAGGATTATAGTATGATTAGAGGAAATCATTGAATTTATTTTTTTGGTAGGGTATGAATTAATGGGTTTTGTAAGTGTGAAGATGATGGGAGAGGGAGTTCTCTTTTATATGTGGTGAAGCTGACACATTTAAAAAAATTTAAAATAAAAAGTGATACCTATGTTTTTCACATGTACAAAGGCTCAAAAATAGATCATTTTTTAAAAAAATATAACATTTAAGGTATAAATATGTCTATAAAATAGTCATTAGACATGTTTTGGGTCATTTTTAACACTTATTATTTTATTTTAACCTGCCGATTAAACAATTTTTACCATAACCATTGAATAATTTTTTACGTTTTTACCATTCATTGTGGTCAAACATTATGTTAAAATTATTTAAAAATTTAAATAATTATTATTACAATTATATAATCAATTTTTACTAAATAAACTCATTGAATTCATAGAATTTAAACCTGCAGACATGAGGAAAATGTGTGATTCCAAAGTTAAAATATTCATAATATAGTATTAATATAATTGTAAAACTTGAAATTTATTCTAATAGATTAAAATACATTAATAAATATATAATTGAACTATTTTTGTAAAAACAATTTTAAATTTTTTTTGACCTTATAAATTTATTTATTGAAATGAATGTTTTCAATAAAAAATAGTATTTTAACTATTTATCATAAATTTACCTTTTTTAAAAAATCACAAAATTTCATATGAAGTTTATATCAATATGAATGTTTCAAAAATATTTTTTATTTTATAAAATAAAATTCCAAAAATTTATAATATTTGAAATATTTTATCACAAAAATCAATAAAATTATTTTTAAAATTTCAGTTTTTTATAAATTAAGTGCTTATTTTCTATGTTATTAAAAACGCATTATATTGTCTTGTGAATTTAATTAATTAATGAATCCTATTTGTACCATCTAGTTTTTTACAAGGTTATAACAGTACTATTTAAATAATTATGGTTTTTTGGATAAGTGGTGCATCTCTCATACACTATCGAACATAGAATTACCTTAAAATATAAGGGTGTTTCATTATTCCCCACATAAATATTTTCACCATATAATTTTATATTACTTACTATGTTGAAAATATATAGGGGTACTTATACCTCATCATGAATTCTAATTCCTTGTTTTCATTTTCAATCTTTTTGTTTTGGTACAACACTTTTATTTGGTGAGTTGTATTATTTCATTGAAATTCGTGACTATAAACTAACATCTTCATCAACTACTCTTCATATGAAATATATTTCTCAAATGATACCTCCTTCAGATTGAATACATGTGAGGTTTATAGTATTTTCTTCTTCATGAGAGATACATACAACACATCATGTACTTTATATATGTTATCTGGGTGCACAAGTTTATAGGAACCTTCTTGGATGCGGTCAAGGATCTCAAAGTGTCCAATGTATATAGGACTAATATTTTTCTTCTTCCAAAACCTCATGAAATTTTTCCATGCTGATATATGGAGGAACACCTTATCAATAGCCTCAAATTGCATATATTATTAATTATTGTTTTCATAACTCTTATATTTACTTTATATAGATTTTATGTGATTCTGAATAGATTAATCTTCCCCTAACATATATTGGACAATATCAGGTCTAATTACCATCGGCCCCACAAATTCATCCCATCATGTCAGAGTCTTTAAATTCTTCCCATACAAAGACACATAAGGATCAATTTAAATTCTTGAATGGAAGCTATATTCATATGAGAACTCTACTAGTAGAAGGTCTTGATCCTGATATCCATGTGAATACATTGAGAAATATCTTAGTATATCCTTTAATTTTTGGATTGTTCAAATAGACTGACATTCAGTCGGAGGATGAAAAGAAGTGTCGAATCTGAATTCTGTATTCAACGTTGGCTGAATTCTTCTCTAAAAACTGATGGAAAACATTATTTATCAATTAGATGAAATAGAAATTTCACTTTATTCATTCCTACCACATAACTTATAGAAATATATTTTTGAGTTGATTAAGAGAAAAATATTGCTTGATGGAAATGAAATTTTTTGACTTTATAAGGCGAAAAACTATCACCAAGATGGAGTTATGTCCTTTATATTTCCTGAGGATTTATATGATTAAATACATGGTTATTTTTCCATAGTATTATACAGTTATGTGAAATGGTTGAATCATACCCTTAGACTTCATCCATCTAGTCTATACATTTTTGGTATACCAAGAATCAAGATACAAATTTTGCAATCTCACTCTTAATGTTATCCAATCAATTTTTTTTATTTATATCTTTACAGATCTAAGTGTTTTCTAGATTAATTGAGAAGGATGATATGTTTGGATCATCCACTATCTCCGTCATCATCTTTGGTATTAAGTGGACAGATACATGGGTTCTAAACAATATAACCCCATATTTAGAAATGCTGAAAATAGGAATATTCAAAGGTGTTTTCAATATCACCCCACTATCTTTATTGACTTCTTTGATCCAATCAATAATGGTTGTTCGATCAGTTATATGAGAAATTTTTTATGATGATTCTTTTATTATTCCCATATCCATAATTCATAATTATTAAAAGATTATAACTTTCCCAATTATCAAAATTTATAAATTTATAGGATCTTATATACTTTGATTAGATGTCTCTTAGATTTATTTCCTAAGATGGTAATGGATTGTGAGTTCAATGCCATTGTTCAGATCTAACCATATTTACATGATCATGTTAAGAACCATCTCTGTGAATATATATCTGAGGATGTTTTATCATTATATATTTCAAACTCCTCCGTATAGTGAAAATGTTAGTTGATATTTAATTGAAATATCACAATGCCAATTACATATCATGTGTTGCAAAGTTATTCTCATTAAAATTCACCTGACGTGAGGTGTAGGCTATCAATTTATAAGTATGAATTAGTAAATTTCCCAAAAACATCTTTTAAGCATCACTGTATACCACAAAAGTTCACTACTTGAGTGAAATGTGAGTACTCATGTAGTGATAATCAACTTCTTCCATAATTTAATGATCTCTTCACAGTAACTGGTACAGAAAAATATTACATCATTTCATGTTAGCATGGCTAGTGGGTTTTAAAAACATGATATTTCTTAAAATAACAAATTCAATAATAACTATATAATCCAAGGAATCAATTGATCTCCGTTACAGATGATGGTATGGGACACTCCTCGATTTCCATTATCATGTAAGGGTCTATAGATATCCCTTTTATAGTGCTAATATTCCACCAAAAATATAGTTCCTTCATCGATAACTAACATTCACTATACTTTTCATTTATCTTATCCTTTCTCAATTCATTTAGCATTGTATTACAATACTCCTCATGCTCCTCATAACATTATGATTATATCATAATATGATTTATAAAGACTACTAAATTTTTTTGAGGTATTATCAAAATAATATATTTATAAAGTCCATAAATATTATTGGAGCATTAGTGAGTATGAAATACATCACTATGAAATCATAGTGTCTATACCTTGATTAAAATATATTTATGAGAATAACCCCCTTTCTCACCCATAATTTGTGTTATCCTGACTCATGGTCCACCATAGAGAAATACTGGGCTCCATGTAGTTGATCGAACTATTCATCAATCTGTTGTAGGTGATACTTTTTATTTATCGTTCATTTTTTGTGTCACAATAATCAATGTACGGGCACGTTGACCAAAAAATCTTCTTGATGAAGAGCAATGATGCACCACATTGGTGTTTCACATAGGTATATAAATCCATTTTCATGATTATCATGTATTTTATTTTTCATATACTCCTATTTTAAAATGGTCATTCAACATGGAGTCTTTGATATTGGAAATGATATAGGTATGATCTCGATCAAAAATTTATATTACCTACTAGAAGGATGTCCATGAAACACTTTTGTAAATAAATCAGTATAATCCCACACAATACTAAATCAATCAAGAATTATTTATTAATCAGTTGTGGTCATTTGATAGAGATATGTTTTCTCTGAAAAAAAATACCTGATTTAGATATTTAAACTAAAGAAGATTCATACTTCTCGTTTCACTTGAATAGAATTAGATATTGATTCATGATTCAGAGGGTGTTTTCCTTCTCTTAGCCTTTGATATTGAATCTATATAATGAAATACATCATGTTCCCAAAATGGCATCAAAATCCAATAAATAAAGTATCAAATGGATTACTGGGAGGTTTATCCCCTAAATATGTGTATGCAACAAATTATATTGTTAAGAATCTATTATTTCCCTATTATACATATTTACTCAAAACTCAACTTCCTTGTGTTTCTGTGGTTCTTGAATATATCTAGTAAACATGTGTGATATGAAGGATTTCATAGAACTAGAATTAGAAATTATGTTTTCTATTCTTGACTGAATAACTGGTGTATATATCACCACTTCATTTTCAAGATCCACCTCCACAGTTTTGATAAATAAGATCTCCCTTTCTCTCTACGTATTGGGGGTTATTTTTAGGTTTTCATCAAAATAACTTTTCACATTTAATTGGTTTTCATAGATTCTCTATTATAGGATGTTTTAATAGTAGATAATAGGTTGAGGATTGGTTGGTTCATTCCATTACTCCATCACATTGGAGTGTCTCTATCGTTGGAAATCACATACTTTACTACCTTATTTTACACAACTAAATCACTTCCTAGTCCCCATCTGACAATTTCCAAGATGATTTATCCCAAACTTTTTATGTAGCATCCAACCCCAAATCCCCTAAGCGATTCCCTAAGACAATTGGCCACATGACACCATGTGCACCTCCCCATATGCTAGGGGATATCGACTAGTAGACAGGGCCAATAGTGTTTTGATGGGGATAATATTCCAACTTTTTTATACTTTAACATAATGGTAATTAGTAATGATGACCTGTGGAAGTAGAAATAAATTAGTAGTAGTGTAGCATGAAATCATCCAGATAAATTAGTTGGTTGAAGTTGAATAAAGAATTCATAAAAATGATTATTCTCATGCCATGTAGTAATAAAAACATTATTTTCGTGGGATATTGGGTAAAAAATCCTATACCACATCCTAAATAAAAAATATATAAAGAATAGAAGCTTCCAATACTAGCTTCCTAAGCATAAAATAAGTCCTCTACTCCTATAATCCATCATAGTGTTGAGAATGAAGAATTGGGGGCTAGGAGAATCCCTTTAGGTATACATAAAACCATTTATAATATTCATTTACCATATGAGGCCATATAATGGTTTTAGACATAATCATTATTACACCACCAATGGTGTCTAGGATAATCAGGTATATGCTTATAAAATGAGTTGTCTGTGACTTCACAAATAATTTAAAGTCAATAAATAAATAAAATATCTATGTCTAGGTTCCTCTGGAATACCTATCAAACACTACCTAATTTAGCCTATGTTTTATGTATTTGAAACTTGGTGGTGTTGTACAGGTATTACAAGGGTGCAATGATGGTTCATCATAAAATAAAAATGATATGTGTGCTGACCCCAAGCATGTTATTTGGTTTTGTGGATAATTATCTTGGAATGTTCTTATGAAATCATACAATTTAGAAAAAATACATCATTTGTTTTAATTATTAGGATCTTGAGCCTATCCAAGGATATCCATGAATGGAAAACAAAGTATCACTCTAATATCTCTAAAAATACATATCACTATAGTGTTTATCTATAATGATCCATAAAAGGAAAACCGGGTATCACTCTTGGTATGGTGAATGAATAAACCCCAATGATAATCCTAGGTATCTCACATTGGAGACATAATGTCACACATGAAATGAAATAACCATCTTTCCAGTGATCCCAACCATGTTGACTCTCCTAGGGAACCCATATCACGAGTGGATATGTATGTAATAAACCTGGTGAGATTATCCAAGGCCTCCCGAAAGGTTCTATGTATCACTCCAAGCATATTAACAATATGTAACAAGTATTATTGGTAAAGAATGTTGATCCTATCCAAGGATTCCATAAATATGGAATAATTTATTTCCCCAATCATAGTATAGAGGTATGGTTTAGCTATCAATGACAGATACCATTTCAATAGTGAATGAAATTCATAAAAAATTTCTTAATTGTACAATCCTTTTCCTCAGATCAATGTAAAATATTAAATTATTTATTATAATGGACCACACAACATGAAATGATGTATAAAATTTTTAGGCAAATGGGTATTTCAATGTTTAAGGATGGGATCATGTCATGGTGATAAACCACCGATGTTGGTTCACTACTAGCTAAGATAATATTATGTATTGGAATATCATTTTATTTAATTAAAAATAATATATGGAGGTGATTCTAGAGGAGTCTGATTTGAGGGAAAACATCACAATATATAAATTCCTGATGAATTTAAATAAAAAAGGTAGAACGCCTATCTCATGCTTAATATGGTCTAGTCATCCATTATCTGCCTTTGGGTTGAGAAAAAATGAAGGAAAATTAGAATATTAAACAAACACTCTTAAAATTTGCATGAATTCATTACCTAGGAATAACATCATTCATAGGGAGATAAATGAATAAATGATATAATGGATTTATTCTATTACTGATAGGAATCCAACGAGACTAACGATAATGTAAACATAGTCTAGATTATGAATAGGATTCAAAAACTATGAAGGGGAGGATTAGGAGATCTCATGAGGCCCCCCGCTATGCATGGAAGATGATGGAACATGGGAGAGATGAAAAAAATATAGGAAATTAAAAATGTCATTTTTCATCCCATTAAATACCATTATGGGTTGGATGCATGGTTTGGATAATTGTAAAAAACCCGTAAAGACTGTAATGCACATTCAATCCCCTTTGAAAATGAGATCCACAGAAAAGAGGAATGGTTTGAAAATCCTTGAGCCTAACTTTACATAGATACATGATAATTAGAACAAAGGGTGTGGATAGGTTCCCAGTTTTGGATAATCGTGTGAAGCACTTGTGGTTCACCTATGCACACCAATAACAAATCTCATGGTTTACCGTAGAGAGCTGCATGGACTCAGACTTATTGTACACCCTTTACAGTCTCTCATAAACATGAATTCATAGAACCAGAATATTTTGAAACACAACCAAACTTTTGAGGCACATACAGAGGTAGAAACCATATAAAAAATAATCACTTGTAAGTGATCCAACTAATAATTTTATTTCGGGTTCATTGTTATAGTTTTATCCCATATACCAAATGAAAATTAAAAACTCACCTAGAAATTTCAACTTGGTAAACAATGATGCTTGTTACAATATCCCCACATTAGAACTATTCAATTCCTAGAATCCATGGGTAAAATTTTATAATATTATCTGACCTACTTTGGTCATGAACATCCACTGAAATGGATTTTTTGTTTCTCAAAATGTCCAGTTCTCCTCTCTGAGTCATTTGAAACATATGGTGTTAACAACTAAAATATGATCCAATGCATGTACGATGAACTGGAATGTCAATATGATGGTTAAAAAATTCCATCTATGACAAGTCATGGTCATATCAGTAGATCCCCAAAGCTTGACGTACATGGACATTACATTACTTTAACAGAATACTTAATACATAACAAAAACAGACACACAAGGACCGTAATAGTTTATTGTCTTTGGAAACTTGGAATGTAATCTTCTAATCGTGGTGAAAGATCTTCAACATCTCCCATAAAGATCTTCCCCTTTTTTTCTTACCTAAAACCTTTCTTTATATCATGGGGAAAGGAAAACATAAAAAGGGTGAGCTCAAATTCTCAGTAAGGGTAAGCATGGATAAAATAAAACATACCATATAAATTTGAACTTAAAAACATGAACATAATGTTTAAACATCAAAATCTTGAGATATGACATAAAACATGGAAGTATGTAAGGCATAGATCATAAAGAAACATTAAGAATGATAAAATAGCATGGGAATAAAACATGTAATTGTGGAAACCATTAAGCACATGATATGATTTCCATAGTAGCCAAGTCATTGCTGCCAGGACCATCTTAGTGGACAAAGTCCTTTTCTGAATCGAGTTCACTCCTCGTTCCAGTCTTGTATTACTGAACTGTTTTAACTTGCTGTTCCAGCCATGTCTATCTCATGAGATATAAATCTTCACCCAATGCATTGGAGGGAGATATAGGTCCCACCCATCTCATAATGAAATCATTCTTACTTGTGCCACAAAATAAATATTCATCATTCATAAAAACCCAATTAATAAAATGGGTTCCATTAGCATCATCCCATCATCACATAATCCATATAAAAGAAATGGATATCATTTCATAATAAGAGAAGTGAAACCATGTAAATCATAGAGACATTATACTTGAAACATACACATATGAAATAATGTCATCTTAGATGAAAAATGGTTTTGATAAAACACTTGAAATGAATTCTTGAGGAAAATATCCCTTTTTCTTCAAAATCATTTTCTTTTCACAAAATGTCATGAAATTTTAAAAGAAAGGGATTTTGTTTAAAATTGTCATGAAATATTTTGTAGGAAGCTTCATGAAAACATGGCTTTATAAAACCGTAAAAATATGTTCATGCCGTATAAGTTAAAAACATTCTTTTCGTACTTTTGCCGGAAAAGTCAAAAAGTACCTCGTAACGTAATCAAAAGAAAGATTCCTTACATACCATGTAGTAAAAGTCAAAAATGGGTAAAAAATACTTTAAACATACATGAAAACACTTTTATAAAACATGGACATTGATGATAGAAATAACCCAGTAAATACTTACGAATAAGCAATCTCGGATAAAAATTAGATTTGCAAAATTATCCCTTACCTTAGGTCCGATATGCTTTGTACATATCCGAAACTCCTGTATAATGATTTAAATAATGTTATTGACTTATTAAATAATCATATTAATTGTTATGATATCATATATGGTTCACTTATGACTTTATATTACCCGTTCTTTTGTAAATTCCATGTTAAAGAGCGTTTTGGGTAAAATCGTTTCATTTTTCGTCCGTGTTTTGACTTTTAATTATTCATATGATTACATAGATCATGATTACTTACATACAGAATGTAAAACATGATTTATATATAATATATATTCAGAATATACATATATATAATATATTGATAAATGGAAAGAAATACATCGTTCATGGAGACGGTAGGTCGTACGTACGCATGAACGTTGTTTTCGTTTCCTCATTGAATTGAATGGAATTAATTGGATGACATACATATATATATATATATAAAAATAAATCCATTATAATTATTATTTCATTTATTTCATGATTACTTATTAGATATACTTTATAATTATTTATGAAGGGTAAATCATTGAGAATGAATCTCATCGCGTCGTGGAGACGGTATTCCGTACGTATGCACGAGCGATGATATCGTTCCCATGATCGTGGAAATTTATTGGAGTGTATGTATACTATTACAGAATAAATATCACTTTACAATAATCATATATAGTTATTTTTTACACCGTTATACCCATCCAAGTAAAGTGGTGGTGGAAAATAGATTACACCACGGCGTGGAGACGGTATTCCGTATGTATGCACGCGCGGTGATTTCGTTTTCCATAGGATGGATAGATGGTGAAATAGGTTTGTTTCATACTTATAATAACATATCAGTATATGATTGATACTGATGTTATTACCTCATAATGAAACAACCTAAGAAGAAGAAGTGGAAGAAGAAATAATGGTGAAAGAATCGGTAACGGAAATTACCTCTTCTTTGAAGCACCTCTTTGAGACCTCCTCTTAGGGCACTAAAATTGGTCTTTGAAGAATACCAGGACCTATAGGATGTTTATAGGGAAGTTTAGAAGATAATTGGGCAGGTATTGGCCGATCTTGAAGGCTCCAAGTGGTGTGTGGAAGAGAGGGAGGAGGTTCCCTTTTATAAGGGAGGAGAGGGGCACCTTTGGAATTCTTAAAAATATTAATTTATAATAAATCTAACCCCACATAAAAACCTCAAAAAATGACTCATATTAAAATATTAGATTATATAGGGTTTTAATATCATCAACCAATTAAATTTAGACATGTTTGGATCTTATTTTAAACCTTATCATTTTGATTTATCCTTATTTAATCTATTTAAGTTTATTGTGGTAATAAAATTCTAAATTTTAAATTATAACAAATAATTACATATTTGTTGTAAATTTTACATAATTGTTTACTTTATAACATTATAGACCATATAAATGTAAATTTATAATTTTTAAATATTTTTATGATTTTTAAACAATTTTATAATATGTTATTTTTATAAAATAACAATAGTGTCAATTTTGACACAATTCATTTATTTGAATTTAAATAAAATATATATAGAAAATATATTCGAACTAAAAGCTTTAACAGATTAATAAAAGGTCATATATCTCTATAAAATTAGTGGATCACATTAAATAGTATATATAATATTTATTTTATTATTTTTAAAGACATTTATTTGGTTTATCTCTTAATAAAATAATTACTACGACATTTTTTTATAATTATTTAATATACAGATTTGTTGCATAAAAATTAAAAATAAAATCCTATGATAAATATATATCTATTACCTTTCACAATAATACTTTTAATAGAATTTATCATATTAAAATCACAATATTTAAATTTTTATATTTATTAAATTATGGAGGTGACAACTTTGGCATCATTTAAAATAAAATAATATAAGTGTCATAATAACTTTTATAAGGCTCCAAACGGTTATATATTAGGTACTTGGATTATTAAGGTGTATATATACACTACCAATAAGTTTTGGTCAGGTTTTTGGGCCTTTAATGGGTATTATTATTTCAATAAAAACTATATTACTTATTTTACACTTAATAAATAATTTCTGTATCATTAATGTATCACCATTAATGACAATAATATAATCCCTAAAAATTATAAATAAATTATCATGATGTAGATAATTGTATTAGATTTCTGGATACTATTCATGTTCTAAGTTTTATGATTTTTATCACTAAATTAAAATTATTATACTTATAACATTTAAGAGAGTGACATGTTGTCACTTTCTTTGGTTTTAATAATAATTAAATTATTTTCATGGTCAAAAGTCCATAAAATGAATCTAATCCGACCCTTAGGTTATATGGCTCTACTTTTAGCCATCCAATAGAATTTTGGCATGTGTTAGGGTAATTTTATAATATTATATTTACCCTTAATTACCCGATTTACCTTTAACTATGGTAAATAAAATTTACCGTAGTTACTATTCATAATTCCCAAAAATAAAAAGTAGCTTATTAACATAATTTGGATCCACTGATTCCAAATATGGAATCCATTTTTCCAAATTCAATACACAAATGTTGCAGAAATTAAATTAAAATTAATCTCGTTGTCGAAAGAAAACGGATTTTTCTTTAAAACATTGCAAAAGATTGAATTGATTTAACCTATGAATTTAATCTAATATCAATGCTAATGAAATACATTATATTAAATGATAAAAATATATTCTATTTATACTTTAAAACAATTCAATATTATAATTTTACCATATAAATTATTGCGATGAAAAAAGTTTTTTTTAATTAAAATATAGTGTGTTTTTACTATTCATCAAAATATGAAAGTTACCAGAATAATATGAAAAATTTATCCAAAGTAAATTTTTATTTCTTGATTCGAAAGAATAATTTTATTTTGTAAAATTGAACTTATAAACATGTCAAAAACTAGATTTAATGTGGGTGCGCCATCAAAAGGCGGCAAAACTGCATTTTTTGAAAAATACATGTTTTTATACCATGTTCTAGAAAATGTGTAAGATGAATAATAATGTCATAAAATTCAAAATTTAGTTAATACTATTCATAACAGCTAGTTCATAATAATATTATAATAATATATCATTGTTTAGTAAAACCTGGTATTGCGTACAACACACGCTATCGAGGAAGGACGCCATTGCGTGTAATGCAAGCCAAGTCAGGGTTTCGTGTTGTGTAAGAATCCTTCGTTGTTTCGTATAACTGAATCCAACCATATTTCATTTATACATTGAATATATATATATACTCAATGTTTCGTAGAATAACTATTATCAAAATTGTGTGTAACACAATCCAAAAATAGTGTTGCGTATACTGCAAGCTAATACGGTGTTGCATATAGCACAAGGTAATCTTAGTGTAGCATACAACACAAGGAATTAATGAAATTAAAAGAATATTTTTCATAAAATCTCATGGTGTTAAATTCTACCCCCCTTAAAATGAATTTCTCCCTCGAAATTCATCGGGGTTATAAATGGTTTACTACTCGAAAGTTTGTTTAATAGAAACCCACATCGTAAAAAGGAATACCAAAACATGGCTTTAAAAACTAAAGTATGAAATGTAACGGTTACCCAAATTAACTCATAACTGGGTTTCCACGTAAGAGAACATAGGTGAAAATATGGATATGGAAGAAAAATCTAACCATCAAGTTCTGATGGAGAGTCGTAGAGAACATGGCTATGAAAAGGCCAATAATCACAAAGCTATTGATTTTTGATGATCTAAGGTACCATCTGATTCATCGGATATAAGGGAAATATGACAACATTTTTGGTTTTCAAGATCATTTCCCTAAAGTTGATTAATTAAAAGAAATACTTGCATGATTTTGGTACAATATCACTGTTGTTCATGAATTGAACAATTTCCACTTCATCACTTAAAGAAATGAAGTTGAATTTTTTATTCGTGATGTGTTAGCAGATCATGTGATAGAATAATGGGTCATTCAATATCTTTCAAACAAAAGGTTAGCAAAAGTTATAAGTCCATCTTATGGTTAGATTAATCGTATATGGTTCCAAAAATTAACTTATACATCATATATCATACCGCTTAATAAAATAAAACTAGTTTCTACTAACTAGGGCCTTCCTGTAGGCCAGTGGTAGGCGATAAAGGACAGTCGCACTTCAGTCGTGGTTTCGATTCCCACAACCTTGTCTGACGTGATGGGCTGTCGCCCGTCCTATAAGTTGTACTTTTTCTAAAACTATGTTACTATAACATCCCATGAATAATATTGAGAAACTTCTATCCTTAAACAATACTAACTTTTGTCCAACATAATCCATTCCAATCTTTAGTCTTATCCATAATACTGCAGTCCACTCTCATAATATAGTGAAAACGATTACCAGAGATTTAATACCACCATTGATCCCCATATATCATAAGATATGTCTTGTTGGTCACATTCCAAACATTTGAAGGCCCTAATCATGTATTCTCTTGAAAAATGAGTACCCATTGAACCTTAGTGAAAAACTGAATGTAGTTAAAAGTTAACACATTCCACATACCAAAATCCTCAAAATTATATATACTCAACCATGATATCACTTATTCCTTATATCAATCATGAGCTCCTGAATACAATCAAACATCTCATTATCTTCTTATTCTTTCATTATGCGCATATCATCTACTTTACAAAAATATATGAATAAACTTCCATGGTTACTGGTAACATTCAACATATAATTTCAAATACTTTTAGGAAAAACAATAGTGTAACAATCCTTAGATGATTCTTTATTCCATATTACCATTAAATATACAACATAACTCTCGAAAAAAAAGCATTCATTCCACTACCTTCTAAAACAACCGACTGAGCTTCAACACTTCTTTTAGATCATATATCATTTGTAGTCTCCTCATCATCATCCACATAAATACTACCCATATGACCATGCTGATTCTCTTCATGAGAATTTTCATTAGGGAATTGGTTTGCATAATTCACGTACATTCCACATTTAAAACATCTAATCATTGTTGATGTCGTAGCAATACCATTATCCTTGTCCATGGTGTTAACTGAAACTTTACCTTTGCACTTACTGGATTTGTGTCCTTCTTTTCCACACCCAAAGCATCTTCCAGTTCCTTTGAAACCATCTCCCTGATTCCTCTTCCCACATGATTTACAAGAGGGAAATTGAACTTTCTTTCCTCTATGATCATCATGAAACTCCAAATTTCTCTTATTATCTGAGTCAGGAAACTTACCAAAGTTGAGATTATTGATCATATTATGAGATTGATGAATAGGCATAATAACGATGTTTGGACTTCCAGATCCCGTTTCATTTGGTTTCTCATGAAGAAAATCATATCATTGTCTATCATATCCTCCATTATCGTGAATCTTCCTATTTCCAGCCATTTTCTAAAACCCAAAAAGAATAGTGTGAGAGGAAAAAATCTTGCTAGGGAAAACCACATAGTAAAGGGGGAGTATCCTCAATATCTAACATCTTAGGTTAAATTCAATGATCGTTACTATAGTTCTAGGATTTTATCCTATACATATACTTATCCTTAGGGACATCCCTAGCCATACCTTAGAAATATCTCTAGGGATCTCACTAATGTTTTCGCATCCTAGTTTCCAAAGGTTGACTAAACCTTTCCTCTGATACCAACAGTAGAGACCCAAAGCTTGATGTACATGGACATTACATTACTTTAGTGGAATACTTAATACATAACAAAAATAGACACACAAGGACCGTAATAGTTTAGTGTCTTTGGAAACTTGGAACGTAATCTTCTAATCGTGGTGAAAGATCTTCAACATCTCCCATAAAGATATTCCCCTTTTTTCTTACCTAAAACCTTTCTTTATATCCTAGGGAAAAGAAAACATAAAAAGGGTGAGCTCAAATGCTCAGTAAGGGTAAGCATGGATAAAATAAAACATACCATATACATTTGAACTTAAAAACATGAACATAATGTTTAAACGTCAAAAGCTTGAGAAATGACATAAAACATGGAAGTATGTAAGGCATAGATCATAAAGAAACATTAAGAATGATAAAATATCATGGGAATAAAACATGTAATTGTGGAAACCATTAAGCACATTATATGATTTCCATAGTAGCCAAGGCATTGCTGCCAAGACCATCTTAGTGGACAAAGTCCTTTTCTGAATCGAGTTCACTCCTCGTTCTAGTCCTGTATTACTGAACCGGTTTAACTTGCTGTTCCATCCATGACTATCTCATGAGATATAAATCGTTACCCAATGCACTGGAGGGAGATATAGGTCCCACCCATCTCATAATGAAATAATTCTTACTTGTGCCACAAAATAAACATACATCATTCATAAAAACCCAATAAATAAAATGGGTTCCATAAACATCATCTCATCATCACATAATCCATATAAAATAAATGGATATCATTTCATAATAATATAAGTTAAACCATGTAAATCATAGAGACATTATACTTGAAACATACACATATGAAATAATGTCATCTTAGATGAAAAATGGTTTTGATAAAACACTTGAAATGAATTCTTGAGGAAAATATCCCTTTTTCTTAAAAATCATTTTATTTTCAAAAAAATTCATGCAATTTTAAAGGAAAAGGATTTTGTTGAAAATAGTCATGAAATATTTTGGAGGAAGCTTCATGAAAACAAGGCTTCATAAAACCGTAAAAATCTGTTTGTGTCGTATAAGTTAAAGAAACATTCTTTTCGTACTTCTGTCAGAAAAGTCAAAAAGTACCTCATAACATAAACAAAAGAAATATTCCTTACATACCATGTAGTAAAAGTCCTAAATGGGCAAAATTACATTAAAAATACATGAAAACACATTCATAAAACATGTACATGGATGATATAAATAACCACAATAAATACTTACGAATAAGCAATCTCGGATAAAAATGAGATTTGCAAAATTATCCCTTACCTTAGGTCCGATATGCTTCGTACGTATCCGAACCTCCTGTATAATGATTTAAATAATGTGATTTACTTATTAAATAATCATATTAATTGTTATGATATCATATATGGTTCACTTATGTCTTTATATTACCCGTTCTTTTGTAAATTCCATGTTAAAGAGCGTTTTGGGTAAAATCGTTTCATTTGTCGTCCGTGTTTTGACTTGTAATTATTCATATGATTACTTAGATCATGATTACTTACATCCAGAATGTAAAACATGATTTATATATAATATATATTCATAATATACATATATATAATAGATCAATAAATGGAAATAAATACACCGTTCATGGAGATGGTAGGCCGCACATACGCATGAACGTTGTTTTCGTTTCCTCATTGAATTGAATGGAATTAATTGGATGACATACATATATATATATACATAAATACAGTATCATTATTATGTCAAATATTACATGATTACTTATTATATATACTTTATAATCATTTATGAATGGTTAATCATTGATAATGAATCTCATCGCGTCGTGGAGACGGTATTCCGTACGTACGCACGAGCGATGATATCGTTCCCATGATCGTGGAATTTTATTGGAGTGTATGTATACTATTACAGAATCAATATCAATTTAAAATAATCATATATAGTTATTTTTTACACCATTATACCCATCCAAGTAATGTGGTGGTGGAAAATAGATTACACCACGGCGTGGAGACGGTATTCCGTACGTACGCACGCGCGGTTATTTCGTTTTCCGTAGGATGGATTGATGGTGAAATAGGGTTGTTTCATACTTAAAATAAAATATCAGTATATTAATGATACTGATGTTATTACTTCATAATGAAACAACCTAACAAGAAGAAGTGGAAGAAGAAATAAAGGTGAAAGAATCGGTAACCTAAATTACCTCTTCTTTGAAGCGCCTCTTTGAGACCTCCTCTTAGGGCACTAAAATTGGTCTTTGAAGAATACCAGGACCTCTATGATGTTTCTAGGGAAGTTTAGAAGATAATTGGGCAGGGTTTTTCCTAGATTGAAGGCTCAAAGTGGTGTGTGGAAGAGAGGGAGGAGGTGCCCTTTTATAAGTGAGGAGAGGGGCACCTTTGAAATTCTTAAAAGTATTAATTTATAATAAATCTAACCCCAGATAAAAACCTCCAAAAATGACTCATATTCTAAGATTAGATGAGATAGGGCTTTAATATAATCAACCAATCAAATTTAGACATGTTTCGATCTAATTTTAAACCTTATCATTTTGATTTATCCTTATTTAATCTATTTAAGTTTATTTGTGGTAATAAAATTCTAAATTTTAAATTATAACAAATAATTACTTATTTGTTGTGAATTTTCCATAATTATTTACTTAATAACATTATAGACCATATAAATTTAAATTTATAAATTTTTAAAGATTTTGTGATTTTTAAACAATTGTATAATATGTTATTTTTATAAAATAACAATAGTGTCAATTTTGACACTATTCATTTATTTGAATTTTAATAAAATATATACAGAATATATGTTCAAACTAAAACCTTTAATAGATTCATAAAAGGTCATATGTATCTATGAAATTATAGGATCACATTAAATAGTTCATATAATATTTATTTTATTATTTTTAAAACCATTTATTTGGTTTATCTCTTAATAAGATAATTACTACAACATTTTTTTATAATTATTTAATATATTGATTTGTTGCATAAAAATTAAAAATAAAATCTAATGATGAAGTTAAATCTATTAAATTTCACAATAATACATTTTATCTAATTTATCATCTTAAAATCACAATATTTAAATTGTTATATTTATTAAATTATGAAGGTGACAACTTTGGCATCATTTAAAATAAAATAATATAAGTGTCATAATCAAATTTATAAGGCTCCAAATGGTTATATATTAGGTCATTGGATGCTTAATGTGTATATATACACTACCAATAAGTTTTGGGCAGGTTTGGGGGCCTTTTAATCGGTATTATTATTTTAATAAAAACTATATTAATTATTTTCCACTTAATAAATAATTTATGTATCATTAATGTATCACCATTAATGACAATTAAATAATCGCTAAAAATTCTAAATAAATTATCATTATGTAGATAATTTTATTATCTTTCTGGAAACTATTCATGTTCGAAGTTTTATGATGTTTATCACTAAATTAAAATTATTATACTTATAAAATTTAAGAGAGTGACATGTTGTCACTTTCTTTGGTTTTAATAATAATTAAATTATTTTCGTGGTCAAAAGTCCATAAAATGAATCTAATCCGACCTTTAGGTTATATGGGTGTACTTTTAGCCATCCAATAGAATTTTGGCAATGTTAGAGTAATTTTATAATATTATATTTATCCTTAATTACCCGATTTACCTTTAACTATGGTAAATAAAATTTACCGTAGTTACTATTCATAATTCACAAAAATAAAAAGTAGCTTATTAACATAATTTGGACCCACTGATTCCAAATATGGAATCAATTTTTCCAAATTCAATACACAAAAGTTGGAGAAATTAAATTAAAATTAATCCTGTTGTCGAAAGAAAACAGGTTTTTCTTTAAAACATTGCAAAAGATTGAATTGATTTAACCTACGAATTTATTGTAAAATCAATGATAATGAAATAAATTATATTAAATGGTAAAAATATATTCTATTTATACTTTAAAACCATTCAATATTATAATTTAACAATATAAAGTATTGCAATAAAAAAAGTTGTTTTTAATTAAAATATAGCGTGTTTTTACTATTAATCAAAATATGAAAGTTACCAGAATAATATAAAAAAATTATCCAAAGTAAATTTTTATTTCTGGATTCCAAATAATAATTTTATTTTGTCAAATTTAACTTATAAACATGTCAAAAACAAGATTTAATGTGGGTGCGCCATCAAAAGGCGGCAAAACTGCATTTTTTGAAAAATACTTATTTCTCCTAAAAAATCTATTTTGTTCTTATACCATGTTCTAGAAAATGTGTAAGATGAATAATAATGTTATAAAATTAAAAATTTAGTTATTACTATTCATAACATCTAGTTAATAATAATATTATAATAATATATCGTTGTTTAGTAAAACCCGGTATTGCGTACAACACACGCTAGCGAGGAAGGTCGTCATTGCGTGTAAGGTAAGCCAAGTCAGGGTTGCGTGTTGTGCAAGAATCCTTTGTTGTTTCATAAAACAGAATCCAAGCATAATTCATTTATACATTTAATATATATATATATATACTCAATGTTTCGTAGAATAACTATTATCAAAATTGTGTGTAACACGATCCAAGAATAGTGTTGTGTATACTGCAAGCTAATACGGTGTTGTGTATAGCGCAAGGTAATCTTGGTGTAGCATACAACACAAGACATTAATGAAATTAAAATAATATTTTTCATAAAATCTCGGGGTGCTACATTCTACCCCCCTTAAAATGAATTTCGCCCTCGAAATTCGTCGGGGTTATAAATGGTTTGCTACTCAAAAGTTTGTTTAATAGAAACTCACATCGTAAAAAGGAATACCAAAACATGGCTTTAAAAAATAAAGTATGAAATGAAATGGTTACCCAAATTAACTCATCACTGGGTTTCCACATAGGAGAACATAGGTGAAAATATGGATATGGAAGAAAAATCTAACCATCAAGTTCTGATGGAGAGTGGTAGAGAACATGGCTATGAAAAATCCAACAATCACAAAGCTATTGATTTGTGATGATCTAAGGTATCATCTAATTCATCGGATATAAGGGAACTAGGACAAAATTCTTGGTTTTCAAGATCATTTGCCTAAAGTTGATGAATTAAATGAAATACTTGCATGATTTTGGTACAATCTCACTGTTGTTCGTGGATTGAACAATTTCCACTTCATCCCTTTAATAAATGACGTTGAATTTGTTATTCGTGATGTATTAGAATATCATGTGATAGAATGATGGGTCATTCCATCTCCTTCAAAAATAAGGTTAGCAAAAGTTATAAGTCCATCTTATGGTTAGATTATTCGTATATGGTTCAAAAAATGAACATATACTTCATATATAATACCGCTTAATAAAATAAATCTAGTTTCTACTAACCAGGGACTTCCTGTAGGCCAGTGGTAGGCGATTAAGGCCAGTCGCACTTCGGTTGTGGGTTCAATTCCCACAGTCTTGTCTGACGCGATGGGTTGTCGCCCGTCTTGCAAGTTGTCCTTTTTCTAAAACAATGTTACTATAACATCCCATCAATAATATTGAAAAAACTTCTATCCTTAAACAATACTAACTTATGTCCAACATAATCCATTCCAATCTTTAGGCTTATCCATAATACTGCAGTCCACTCTCATAATATAGTGAAAATGATTACCAGAGATTTAATACCATCGTTGATCCCCATATATCATAAGATATGTCTTGTTGGTCACATTCCAAAAATTTGAATGCCTTAATCATGTATTCTCTTGAAAAATGAATACCCATTGAACCTTAGTCAAAACATGAATGCAGTTAAAAGTTAACACTTTCCACATACCATAATCCTCAAAATTATATATACTCAAACCATGATATCACTTAGTCCTAGTATCAATCATGAGCTCATGAATACAATCAAACATCTCATTATCTTCTTATTCCATCATTATGCGCATATCATCTACTTTACAAAAATATCTGAATAACCTTCCATGGTTACTGGTACCATCCAACTTATACATTCAAATACGTTTAGGAAAAACAATAGTGTAACAGTCCTTAGATGATTCTTTATTCCATAGTACCATTAACTATAAAACATAACTCTCGATAAACATACAATCATTCCACTACCTTCTAAAACAACCGACTGAGCTTCAACACTTCTTTCAGATCATATATCATTTGTAGTCTCCTCATCATCATCCACAGAAATACTACACATATGACCATGCTGATTCTCTTCATGAGATTTTCCATTAGGGCATTGGTTTGCATAATTCCCGTACATTCCACATTTAAAACATCTAATCGATGTTGATATCATAGCAATACCATTATCCTTGTCCATAGTGTTAACTGAACCTTTTCCTTTGCACTTACTGGATTTGTGTCCTTCTTTTACACACCCAAATCATCTTCCAGTTCCTTTGAAACAATCTCCCTGATGCCTCTTCCCACATGATTTACATGAGGGAAATTGAACATTCATTCCTCTATGATCATCATGAAACTCCATATTTCTCTTATTATCTGAGTCGGGAAAATTTCCAAAGTTGAGAATATTGATTATATTATGAGATTTCTGATTAGGAATAATGACGTTTTTTAGACTTCCATATCCCGTTTCATTTGGTTTCTCATGAAGAAAATCATTCCATTGTCTATCATATCCTCCATTATCGTGAATCTTCCTATTTCCAGCCATTTTCTAAAACCCAAAAAAGAATAGTGTGAGAGGAAAAAATCATGCTAGGGAAAACAACATAGTAAAGGGGGAGTATCCTCAATATCTAACATCTTAGGTTAAATTCTATGATCGTTACTGTAGTTCTAGGACTGTATTCTATACGTATAGTTATCCTTAGGGATATCCCTAGACATACCTTAGAAATATCTCTAGGGGTCTACTAACGTTTTCGCATCCTAGTTTCCAAAGGTTGACTAAACATTTCCTCTGATACCAACAGTAGAGACCCAAATCTTTATGTACATGGACATTAAAATACTTTAGCGGAATACTTAATACATAAAAAAACACACAAGGACCGTAATAGTTTAGTGTCTTTGGATACTTGGAATGTAATCTTCTAATCGTGGTGAAAGATCTTCAAATCTCCCATAAAGATCTTCCCCTTTTTTTCTTACCTAAAACCTTTATTTATATCCTGGGGAAAAGAAAACATAAAAAGGGTGAGCTCAAATTCTCAGTAAGGGTAAGCATGGATAAAATAAAACATACCATATACATTTGAACATAAAAACATGAACATAATCTTTAAACATCAAAATCTTGATAAATGACATAAAACATGGAAGTACGTAAGGCATAGATCATAAAGAAACATTATGAATGATAAAATAGCATGGGAATAAAACATGTAATTGTGGAAACCATTAAACACATGATATGATTTCCATATTATCCAAGGCATTGCTGCCAAGACCATCTTAGTGGACAAAGTCCTTTTCTGAATCGAGTTCACTCGTCGTTCCAATCCTGTATTACTGAACCGGTTTAACTTGTCGTTCCATCCATGTCTATATCATGAGATATAAATCTTTACCCAATTCATTGGAGGGAGATATAGGTCCCACCCATCTCATAATGAAATCATTCTTACTTGTGCCACAAAATAAACATACATCATTCATAAAAACCCATCAAATAAAATGGGTTCCATAAACATCATCCCATCATCACATAAACCATATAAAATAAATGTATATCATTTCATAATAAGAGAAGTGAAAACATGTAAATCATAGAGACATTATAATTGAAACATACACATATGAAATAATGTCATCTTAGATGAAAAATGGTTTTGATAAAACACTTGAAATAAATTCTTAACGAAAATATCCCTTTTTCTTCAAAATCAATTTCTTTTCACAAAATGTCATGAAATTTTAAAAGAAAAGGATTTTGTTGAAAATATTCATGAAATCTTTTGGAGGAAGCTTCATGAAAACAAGGCTTTATAAAACCGTAAAAATATGTTTGTGCCGTATAAGTTAAAAAAACATTCCTTTCGTACTTTTGCTGGAAAAGTCAAAAAGTACCTCGTAACGTAAACAAAAGAAAGATTCCTTACATACCATGTAGTAAAAGTCAAAAATGGGTAAAAATGAATTTAAACATACATGAAAAAACTTTTATAAAACATGGACATTGATGATATAAATAACCCCAGTAAATACTTACGAATCAGCAATCTCGGATAAAAATGAGATTTGCAAAATTATCCCTTACCTTAGGTCCGATATGCTTCGTACGTATCTGAACCTCCTGTATAATGATTTAAATAATGTTATTGACTTATTAAATAATCATATTAATTGTTATGATATCATATATGGTTCACTTATGACTTTATATTACCCATTCTTTTGTAAATTCTATGTTAAAGAGCGTTTTGGGTAAAATCGTTTCATTTGTCGTCCGTGTTTTGACTTGTAATTATTCATATGATTACTTAGATCATGATTACTTACATCCAGAATGTAAAACATGATTTATATATAGTATATATTCAGAATATACATATATATATAATAGATCAATAAATGGAAATAAATACACCGTTCATGGAGACGGTATGTCGTACATACGCATGAACGTTGTTTTCGTTTCCCCATTGAATTGAATGGAATTAATTGGATGAAATACATATATATATATATACATAAATCCAGTATCATTATTATGTCATATATTTCATGATTACTTATTATATATACTTTATAATCATTTATGAATGGTTAATCATTGAGAATGAATCTCATCGCGTCGTGGAGACGGTATTCCGTACATACGCACGAGCGATGATATCGTTCCCATGATCGTTTAATTTTATTGGAGTGTATGTATACTATTACAGAATCAATATAAATTTACGATAATCATATATAGTTATTATTTACACCATTATACCCATCCAAGTAAGGTGGTGGTGGAAAATAGATTACACCACGGCGTGGAAACGGTATTCCGTACGTACGCACGCGCGGTGTTTTCGTTTTCCGTAGGATGGATAAATGGTGGAATAGGGTTGTTTCATACTTATAATGAAATATCAGTATATGAGTTATACTGATTTTATTACTTCACAATTAAACAACCTAAGAAGAAGAAGTGGAAGAAGAAATAAAGGTGAAAGAATCGGTAACAGAAATTACCTCTTCTTTGAAGCGCCTCTTTGAGACCTCCTCTTAGGGCACTAAAATTTGACTTTGAAGAATACCAGGACCTCTAAGATGTTTCTAGGGAAGTTTAAACGAGAATTGGGCAGGGGTTGGCCGAGATTGAAGGCTCAAAGTGGTGTGTGGAAGAGAGGGAGGAGGTGCCCTTTTATAAGGGAGGAGATGGGCACCTTTGGAATTCTTAAAACTATTAATTTATAATAAATCTAACCCCACTTAAAAACCTCCAAAAATGACTCATATTATAATATTAGATGATATAGGGTTGTAATCTCATAAACCAATCAAATTTAGACATGTTTGGATCTTATTTTAAACCTTATCATTTTGATTTATCCTTATTTAATCTATTTAAGTTTATTTGTGGTAATAAAATTCTAAATTATAAATTATAACAAATTATAAATTATTTGTTATTAATTTTCCATAATTGTTTACTTTATAACATTATAGACCATATAAATTTAAATTTATTATTTTTAAATATTTTTGTGATTTTTGAACAATTTTATAATATGTTATTTTTATAAAATAACAATATTGTCAATTTTGACACTATTCATTTATTTGAATTTAAATAAAATATATACAGAAGATATGTTCAAAATAAAAGCTTTAATAGATTCATAAAAGTTCATATGTATCTATAAAATTAGTGTATCACATTAAATAGTTCATATAATATTTATTTTATTATTTTTAAAACCATTTATTTGGTTTATCTCTTAATAAAATAATTACTACAACATTTTTGTATAATTATTTAATATAATTATTTGTTTCATAAAAATTAAAATTAAAATCCTATGATGAATATAACTCTATTACCTTTCACATAAAAAAATTTAATAGAATTTACCATCATAAAATCAGAATATTTAAATTGTTATATTTATTAAATTATGAAGGTGACAACTTTGGAATCATTTAAAATAAAATAATATAAGTGTCATAATCACTTTTATAAGGCTCCAAACAGTTATATATTTTGTCATTGGATTATTAATGTGTATATATACACTAACAATAAGTTTTTTTCAGGTTTTTGGGCCTTTTAAGGGGCATTATTATTTCAATAAAAACTATATTACTTATTTTCCACTTAATAAATAATTTATGTATCATTAATGTATCATCATTAATGACAATTATATAATCCCTAAAAATTATAAATAAATTATCATGATGTAGATAAATTTACTATCTTTTGGAGACTATTCATGTTCTATGTTTTATGAAGTTTATCCCTAAATTAAAATTATTATACTTATAAGATTTAAGAGAGTGACATGTTGTCACTTTCTTTGGTTTTAATAATAATTAAATTATTTGCATGGTAAAAAGTCCATAAAATAAATCTAATCAGACCCTTAGGTTATATGGGTCTACTTTTATCCATCCAATAGAATTTTTGTCATGTGTTAGGGTAATTTTATAATATTATATTTACCCTTAATTACCCGATTTACCTTTAACTATGGTAAATAAAATTTACCGTAGTTACTATTCATAATTATCAAAAATAAAAAGTAGCTTATTAACATAATTTGGACCCACTGATTCCAAATATGGAATCCATTTTTCCAAATTCAATACACAAAAGTTTCAGAAATTAAATTAAAATTAATCTTGTTGTCGAAAGAAAACGGGTTTTTCTTTAAAACATTGCAAAAGATTGAATTGATTTAACATACGAATTTAATGTAAAATCAATGCTAATGACATAAATTATATTAAATGGTAAAAATATATTCTATTTATACTTTAAAACAATTCAATATTATAATTTAACCATATAAATTATTGCGATGAAAAAAGTTGTTTTTAATTAAAATATAGTGTGTTTTTACTATTCCTCAAAATATTAAAGTTACCAGAATAATATGAAAATTTTATCCAAAGTAAATTTTTATTTCATGATTTCAAAGAAGAATTTTATTTTGTCAAATTGAACTTATAAACATGTCAAAAACTAGATTTAAAGTGGGTGCGCCATCAAAAGGCGGCAAAACTGCATTTTTTGAAAAATACTTATTTCACCCGAAAAATTTATTTTGTTCTTATACCATGTTCTATAAAATTTGTAAGATGAATAATAATGTTATAAAATTAAAAATTTAGTTAATACTATTCATAAGGGATAGTTCATAATAATATTATATTAATATATCGTTGTTTAGTAAAACCCGGTATTGTGTACAACACACGCTATCGAGGAAGGTCGTGATTGCGTGTAATGAAAGCCAAGTCAGGGTTGCGTGTTGTGAAAGAATCCTTCGTTGTTTCATATAACAGAATCCAACCATATTTCATTTATACATTGAATATATATATATATACTCAATGTTGCGTAGAATAACTATTATCAAAATTGGGTGTAACACGATCCAAGAATAGTGTTGCGTATACTGCAAGCTAATACGATGTTGCGTATAGCGCAAGGTAATCTTGGTGTAGCATACAACACATGACATTAATGAAATTAAAAGAATATTTTTCATAAAATCTCGGGGTGTTACAATATCGTTGTCTCTATTATCAAGAATCCTTATGTGTTTTACACCATAGGTTTTAACATTTTAATGGTTAATTATGAGTCATTACAACTGAACCATGAGAAATTCCTAAATAAGCATGCCAATATATATTTGGAGACACTTATCCATAATTTATCAAAATACATATTAGTACAATACCCTTAATCCTAGATCTATCCTAAATAGAAAAACTCCATCCTACCAAGTTCAAATTTTCCCCATAGGTATATCATTGAAAATCCTAGATTGACCCCTTTATGTTATGACTATCTCATCTAAATGGTTTGTATGATTCATTTTCCTCATAGACGACATCAAATTATTTGAATAAAACCATGTCAAACATGCTCTCTTTGACCCCCTCAATGAATTTTTGTCCCATATAACCAGTAGTTTACTAAAATATTTTAAAACCCCATCTCAAGGCATTAAGAGATTATTCTAATCAAGCTCATAAAATATTATACTAGAATTTAGGTGGTGTCTCTTTGTTGAACCATCTCCCAATTAAAAACATCATCATTTACAACCACTATCCTACCCCACATCATGATATAGATCCCATGGATTGTCACTAGATACAAATGGATTATCTCCCCAAATAGACCATAACCCATACCATAACTGAACTAGTACCTCTAATTTTCCATGTATTATGGTGGCATATGTTTCTATATCATAAACATAATATAATAGATTAAACAACCATCCCACATTGTTCCCAATTTAATGCACCCCTTCTCAATTGAGGGTTATTCACCAGAAACTAAAATCCCACTCCCACCTTAAGAGAATAATTATCATCATATGAGTGATTAGAACTAATCACCACATCCCATGTTCTATTCTCTCTAGAACTATGAACTTTCATGATCATGAACATTCTCATACCTCTGTGTTAATTTTAACATAAACCATCATCCACACCTTTCACCATTGAATTGTTCTCACAATTAATCCTGAACATGAAGTTAAAACTAGTTTCACCAAACATATATGGCCAATGGTGTTGAATGATCCATTTTGTTAATGCTAATACTCATCTCTAATTGTAAAAATCCCAGAGTCATATTATGACAAACAATATCTAATAAAACATGTATCCCAATGTAATAAAGACTCTCTCTTAGCGTGCATAGAGAGATGATATGATAGGGGCATGATTTTCTCTTACTTGGAGAACACTAATATTATATCAACTGTCATTTATAGCTCCCTAAAGCCATGCATGTATTGAGAAATTTCTATAACTTCCTTGATCAACACCTGATAGTACATATCCCAATGATGAGGGTCTTAGCTCAACCCTAGGTCCAAAATCTCATGTTGCCCAAGTGACTTCAATTTAGACTTCATCATGACACTACCTATAAAATAATCAAGCAATGGGTTTCTATTTCCAATGGATTCTAATGATAATCATAATTCTTTGGAACACACAAGGACCCTCACCGACAACAAAATCAAATTTTAAACCACTCAGTTATCACATACCATTCTCATTATATAAGGAAATATTGTTTTATAGCTCTTACAACCCAATTCAATACTCAAATCACAGACCCAATATAATTCCATAAATAGAGTCAAAATAACCATGATACATGGAACATATAAATTTTAACACATCAATATTACCCTGGGAAATCCACTTCCAAACCATGAATCCCACACTTTCCATGATTTATTGAATAACCATTTCCTTCACAGTGTCATTTCAAAAAGAATGCATAAATTAAAAAGTACTTGTCTACTAGGATATTAACTTGAATGTTCTTTCCCATTTGTTCCATCTTCAATACCCATCACCTAGGTGGTTCCTAGAAATAGTGGAATCAATTATCATATATTAAAACATCATGAACCTCCCATGCATTAGATTAATAAAAAAATTATATGAATAACATTTCCTTTGAAAAAACATAAACCTATTTCTATCTTATCTCATGGTTTCCCTAAAAAAGATAATACATCTAACCTACTGCGGTCTGAATCAAAAATAATGGTCTCTAGGTCCCCCACCTGTATATATGGTCTCTAGTAAGAGAAACATGACCCTCATAAGGGTTTCTATTATAAAACATCTAACACACTTATAACTCTCTTTAGAATATGTAAGAATATAATTTAAAGTATGTATGTCGACCTATAAGGATCAATAAATTCAAAATTGCAATGACATCAATTTCCAAAAATATGGATACAAGGCCCTGTTCTCACTGGGTATATGGATAATGTAGTTCTCACTAAAATATTACATTATAACTTAAATAAAAAGTGGTGGTGCACACTGGGTATCTATTTATAGTAATACCCATATGAGGTCTAATATACCATAAAAATTACATGTCTACCTTGGTGTACTCGTACACTAGGAGTCCTACTATAGATAAAAAACTCATATTTTACCTCCTGTTAAATATATCACAACAATAATTCAACAATGATTCATGTTCTATAGAAGATACCACCATCGGGCTCACCCCTTCATTTTATGAAAAAATGTATCGAATCACAAACTATGATCAAACAAGAATGTCATAAGGCTTTACCACCTGTCCTCTATGTCAATCACTATCTGTGAATATTTCAATTGGGTCCTATGGGAAAAATCTACATTCCTAATCGAAGGTTTCATAAATAACAAACCCTTACATGATGGTTCTATCTATATAAACCTATAATATGTTTCACCTTTAAGGAATCTAAACAATTATCCTTTATTAAACATCGAAAGTCGTTCATACAATGAGGATATTAAGTACCAATTAATAGAGGAACTATACCATCCTTTTTAATTAGAGAAATCATGTGATATTTGGAAAACTATTTCATAATTTCATTTTTTAGCATTTACTTGATTCAATAGTTTCCACACCTATCTCGATTAAAGAAAACATCAATTTCAAATATAGAGGGAACCAAAGTATTTAGTTTTTTAATTTAATTTTAATTAACTGATTCCCCATTAAAATAAATGTCATTGGTATATATGAAGGGTTTTAATAATTAAAGGGATAGGTCCAGTAAGTTATCACTGTGCATTTAAATGTAACACTATATAAAAAATTTTGAACACATTAAATAACCATCCCATTAATATAATAATACCCCCATGGGGTTATGTATCATAGAATATAATTACTAAGGTGAAAAAAGTGTCATATCATGTCTATATGGGTTAAATAATATGCAGACCATCACAATTTAAATTCTTATCTTTTAAAAAAACATAATGGGTTCAATTCAGATGAATTACACCACCAACCTACATGATTAGAATTGGACATAAGGATTTTGTCAATTTATTACAACCCCAAAAGTGATCATGTTAAACTACATGCACAAACTTACATACATGGGTCCATTTTTTTGGGAATTTAGTCATATAGGTCTTCATGCCTAAAATATAATTACATAAGATGTTATAAATTTCATTTTATAAATTTTTTATCTAACATTAATTTTTAATGGTTTAGTTTTTTTAATAAAACACCTTATATGTCATTAAAGGTCCCAACCAGGTGGACTCATCAACCCCAAGTATTGTACAGGACTCAAGATTCCTTCATCCATACAATAGTATAATTAGATGAATCACCATTCCCAAATCATATATGTACGTTCTGTTATAATTTACAACTAAAATTCATGTAACTCCAACAATTTTTTATCCCTGTTTTTAGATTAGAATAGTCCATATATGGGGGTTCATCTACATGGGTTACAATTATCCGATCAATAAAGGCCCATGAACATTATAAATTGAACCATCAGCTACATTTAATTATGTCCAGATTACCATAATGTTGAATCTCTATATATTTTCCATTTGTTCCTATTTAGTTTAAACAATATTACCACTTTTTATATCAACACATTTTATTCCTATAAAAGATGTTCTGATTATATGGGTCCCCACTCACAAATTTTTATAGTGTGGATACTCTTTATAAATTTTAATTCTATCACCCATTTAATTGAAACCATTAATGTTTCCACACATGAAACTAGTATTACATGGATCAAACATAATAAATTTGTTTGTTAAAATAATAGAATCATCAATCTATGTGGGAAAATACTTTTCATTTTAATTAAAAAATTATTTATTAAACCATATTTCTTGAACACAGAGTCATGTCATAATAATTAACAAACATACGTAATAATGGAATATAAATCATCATGATGACAAATCACACAAAAAGAAGCCAATGTCGTCATACTAGCTTTTTCTTGAACAGGATATCTGACTAAGCCTGAAAAATTATTGTGAAAAAACATTTCTTATAAGTGTCACACGGTCTATAATGAAGTAAACATCGAATGAAATATTCCTAGCTTGTGAATATCTATATACCTTTAGTGGTGAAAAAAAAGTAAACCTGCATCTCTTGATATACTATACCAAGAGGTAAAAATGGGGATATATAAATTAGTAACAGGAAAAAATTAACTAATCACTTGGGTTTAAATATAAATAAATCATAAAAGTAGATAAATCAACAATCACATACCTAGAAACTTGATCTCTCTCTCATAAATGGGTTGGTTAGACCAAGAAACATGGTATTTACCAACTTCTAACACGTTCCTAGTCTCTTTTCCACCATCCCAATATAATAAAACATAAGAGGAAAAGAAACTCTTGGAAACCACATTGATGAAACCTACCCCAGAAGCCACTATGAAATTCCTTGAGATGATTATCCATGTGAACTCAAGCATTCGTTTACTTATGTCAGAGGCAGCGGACTAGTAGTGAGGGCCTTGGGTGTGTCCATGGAGAGATTATTCCCAATTTTTAGTGTGTAACATTGGGTAAAAAATAATAGTGAGTAGTGGAAAATAAAAAAATTAGTATTATTAATGTAAGAAATCATCAAGATTAATTAGAAGGTGTAAGATAAATCATATATAAAAATAAAAAAGATAATGATCATTTCATGTAGAAATACAAAAATTTGGGTCATGGGGTTTAGGAGAAACATATATATAATAAATGCTAACTAAAAATACAAAATTAACATAAACACACTACTATAATCATGAGAATATGATTGATCCTCTACTACCGTACTCTATAATAGTACTAAGAATCATGCATCAAAATTTAGTATGTTATATTGATATATAACACAAACTATGAATTATTCATGGGTATTGTGGTCAAAATGAGCAGGGTGTGAGATATACATGATAGGCCACCACTAATGGTGTCTGAACAATTTAGTTTGTGAATATGAAATGAGATTTTTGCATGTACATAATAAATGTAAATGAAAAAAATAAAAAATCTTGTTCTAGGATTTGCGTGGATACTCGACCTAAACTAACTACTTTCTCCTAAGCTAGATCTCTCTAAACCAAGGTGAAACTGAGCATGTATTGTAAAGGTATAATGATGATTATTTATAAAATATGCATATTAATTATTCATACCCCAAGAAATTTATTTGTCTTGGGGTATGAATCCCTATGATACCAACTAGGAAATCATCGAATTTGTTAACAATTTATCTATGGAATTAATAAATGGAATCCTAACACCATCTAAGGGGATATATAAAAGGAATCCAAAGAATAACTCTAAGATCTCTAAAAATAACCCCCACCACATGGTCCTTCCAATGAGATCCTGAAAGGAATCCCATTTATTACAATCATAAAGGTGTAATCAAGACCATCTGAGACCGTCAAAGCTATCTCACATCGGGGATCAGGTGTCACTTGAGTAATGGTAAAACCATTATGCTAGGGATCCAATCCATGGAGACTCCCTTATGGAACTAGTTTCACTCAATAGTAGGTAGGTAATATTCTTGGTGAAACCATCCAAGGAATCCCATAATGATCCATATATAACTCCTAATGTACTCATAATTCATAACAAGTTCTAATTATTAATCATGATGATCCCATCTAGGAAATGAAAATTCAAAATCCTTATATCTACCTTGATGTTGTATGGAAGTATGGTTTAGCTATTATGTAAATATACCATTTAATTAAATAATTATAATCATAAAACATTTACCATATTTTCCAATAATTTTTGAATGATAAATTTTCATTATTCAAGTATTTATTACAAGGGAAACACACCACAATGTATGATTTAACAATTTAAGGTAAACTGGAATTTTGGAGATTACGGAATGGCATGGCAATGGTGTGGTTAACATTAGGGTGATCATCCATTGATGTTTTTTCATAATTATCTAAGGTTTTATTAGGCATTGTAATAAAATTTTATTTGATAAAAAAGACTATATTGAGGTAAAATTAGTGGTGTGTTGGGCGTAGAAAAATATAAAATGATATATATTCCTCGATACATTAGGTAAAATAACTACACAACCTATAACATTTATAGGATAGTGTAATCATCCATTATATTTATCTGGTTTGATCCAAAATGGTAGAAAATTTTTATATTAGACCAACACCTAAAAAATAGGGAAAAGTGATCACAAAATAATAGAATCATATATACCTTAAAAAATGAGGAATGAACTATAGAATTGAATATATTACTGATATGAATCCAATGAGACTCACCATAATGAAAATAGAGTATGAACGAGGAAGAGTCATCAAATCCTATGAATGAGTGGAGGAGGAGTTTCCACATGGACCCCTTCAATTAATGAAAGCGAAAGAAAGAAGGGGAAGTGGCAAGAAGTAATAGAAAGGGAAATGGTCTTTTCTAGCCCATTAAAGATTCGTACCAAATTTTATTGACCTATCCTCGTGGGTCCCATGACACAAAGGCCCCATGATTACCTCTAATAGGTTTGTGGGTGGGGAATAGTTCCGAGTAGGTATATCAATCAAATGGAAGTCCTTAATCTAATTACATGAACACACACACATCTACAAGCCTATACAATGTATAAATATAAAACAATTGAAAATACAAGAATCAATACATATAAACACCACAACTAGTGTTCAAAAATAGATACTAGGAAGAAACCAAGTAGAAATACATGCCCACAACAAAGTGTCTAAAAATATTTTCTTCCTAGAAATATAAAAGGGGACTACTGTCATGATGACCCCAAAACCCACCTCATTACGTCTGGATCACTAAGCTATTCATGTTCTTGGTCCCTAAATTACTTCATCAAATGGTGGAACATATGTATAACTCATGAAATATGCTAGAAAATACCATATAGGGTTGAGAATAACAATACACTATAGGACACCCAGAAATTACTAGGCATATAAGAAGAACAATAATAATCACCTCATCACATAAATATGTATATAACTCATATAACAAAATTAGAATGATGTAAACAAAAATGACCTGCAATCTCAAACTAATGTCATAATTGTAATGCACGTATAGGAATCATGCTCGTATGTTACATATAGAACTTATTTGGGAGAACATGCTCCGTTATTAATATAGAACTGATGGAATTCATCTGATATGTCATGGTCATTGGGTCCCACCATAGTTATTATACACTATAATTTTAATCATAGTGATACATTGATGAGGATCAAAACCAAGGCCAAGGGGTACAAAAAATTCCAATCCGGAATATCCTTATAAGTAGAGGATCGAAACACAAGTAGTATAGGTTGTGACGATACAATGAAATTAACTTAATGAAATATGATGACATGGTATCCCACTTTTAGACTCATGAAAGGATTCAAGAAACTATATCCATGAAGTCCCACTAATGGGATTACTATCATATGTTTATGATGTCATTCCATAATAACCCTCAGGTAAGGGATCAAGGGAACTCACCCTGCGGAATATTTTCTATTCAAAAAAGGAAAATAGATCCATGAAAAATTAGAAGTAGTACATAGAGTGTACAGGTATTATAAAATGTTCCCTATCGACACTGGTTTTTCCTTTTATAGAACCATTCTTATATAGGTCAGTGTCCAAGTTAAAGTACACAAAGTGTATGAGATAATGTACTCCAGACTATGTGTGTGACTAGTTGGCCATGTCTATTTACCACTAGATTTTTCCATGATCATTCTTGATTACCATCTATGTTACACACTCATCCATATAGTAAGGGTTAAACACAATGTGATATGGCTCGTACATCGCGTGATACATAACTTCTCTTCAAAACCCAATCACAAAATTAAGGGTCCCAAACTCTGTGTAATCCCAAATTTAAATGTCGCATTCAAAATATCTGTGTATACACAATGTGATATGGCTACCACATCATGTGATACATAACTTCATCGATTCTCCATACATATGAGGATGATAATAATTTCTCATGAAAAACTCTTTTTCCAGAGCTAGCTGACAACTTCTGCAAAACAATTGAGGTAAAACTCAGATCCCGATCAAATATAGTTGATAGTGGTACCCCATAAAATCTTACCACTTATTTGTTGTATAACTCTATATGTTTATCAAGAGGGAAATATTCCCTAATTGAAATTAATTGTGTTATTTTGTAATATGATTGACTACATAAAAATTACATTATTCCATTTAGATGTTTGGGGGAATCTGAAGACAAAATCTATGGTGATGTTTTCTAATTTAAAATGAAGTATATATAATGATTGTAAAATCCCATTACAATCATGTCTCTTATCCTTAACATGCTTACATACAAAAAAATTTATAAATAAACCCTGCAACATCTCTGATCATGTCATCCAGTAGGAAATTCACATTAAAACCATTATACATCATCACACATGATAGATTAATAGAGAATAAAGAACTTTGTTCATCATCAATCAACTCTTTTGTCAAATTTGGTATGAAATGGACACATACATGGTTCTAGATCCTTATTATTAAATGAAAATCAAGGCTAAAAACATGAAAATTTCTCACCTTCTTTTATAGCTCTATATCTTTCTTCTGTTCCTCTTTAAACTACACATGGATAGATGGTTGAACACTCATTTGAGAAAGAGAAAATTTCTCCCCTTCCTTCATGATTTAAATATCCACACATTGGAATTACATAAATATTTTATATTTTGTTATCCTCATTATAGAGAAGCTATACTGATCCCTTTTTCTATGTGTATTGACCACTTGGTTTGTTTTCATATGGTTTTAATGTCTTGACCAATCAAAATAATTAATTATCTCAAACAACCTTATGTGGAGCATTTTCATATTTTTGAGTGAAAATATCCATTATAAACTTTTATTACTATATATGTCATACGTTTATACATTTAGATAATGACTCCATATCATTAATGAAATAATTACCATAGTTAACTCAAACTCATGAGTTCGGTATTTTTTCTCATGAAACACAATTTTTTTTTGAGAAAATGATGTAACTATATAATTATTCCTTATGATTCATTAGAATCCATTAATTTATGAATCAATTTGATATCATACCCATTCCCACTGCATGGTAGTGTACACACAGGTGAACAGAGTATTCATCACTTCATATTATTAAAATATTCCTTATGTTATTCCAACCAAAGGATCTTGGCTCCCTTCATAGTCATCTCATTGATTGAGTTTGGTATCCATGAAAAATTCTCTACAAAATTTCTATAATGTCCATAAAAACCAAGAAAACTATAAATATAAATCAAAGAGGTATTTTGGGGCAAATTATCAGTAAATTATGACTTTGAAAGGTTTACTGATATACCCTTAATTGAGATTATATGACCCAGGAAAGAAACATACCGATGCAAAAAATTCAAGTGTTGTTTTACAAAAAATGCATCCTACCTTAGGTTATTCAGCATAATTCTCAAATTAGCTTCATTTTCATCCATTATAATTAAATAAATAATAATTTTTTCTATAAAAACATCTAAAAACTATCAACGTAATTTCTAGAGGCACAATTTCTAAAATCGATGAATATAGTGTTGGAATTAGTACAACCAAATGGAATCAGTAAATTAATATTGTTCATACAATGTAAGTATTGTTGTCTTGGGTGTATACTCCTTCTTTACCCTCAAATAATAATATACCAAATTGATTTAAATCTTGTAAAATTATTTATATCTACCCATTTGATCAATCAAGTCACCAATATGGGGTATAGGATACTTGTTCTTGATTATGATCATGTTATGTTCTCGATAATCAATTGAGAGTTCCATCGATCCATCATTCTTCTTATAAAATAGAATAGGATCACCCAAAATGTTATGAACATGGACGAATGAATCCATTATAAATATTTTATTAACATTTATTATTCAATTATTTCAACTCAATTAGGGTTTTTCTATATAGAGTATTGAAAATTGGTGTATCACTGGGTATGGGTTCTAATGAAAATTAAACCTTACAATTCATTCTGAGACTATGAATCTCTTCTAGAAAGACATAAATATAATCCCACATAATAGAAATATATTCTATGTTGATTTATCCCCAACCATAAGAGATAAATTCTTCTTTTGAATAATACTGATAACTAATATGATGGACGTAATTTCCATTCGGAGTTCTTTTATTAATCACACTCATAGGATATCGAAATTTTGTTTGGAATATAAAATGTAACTACCCATATATTGTAATTGATGGGGGATTTATGTAAATAAATAAAATACAATATGAAAATAACATCGACTTCAAATATAGGAATAATGAAATGAATTTCAAGAAACACATTCCCAAAATCTTCAACATTAGATGAATTATATACTTGGGATGAAATCATCATACTATTAGTGGGTTTTAATGCTAAATAATTATTTAGTTTTTTGGGGTGGTATAATGATTCCCTTATAAATTTTTTAATATATAATAGGTTAGGAAGATATATAATCAAATTAGACATTAGTAGTTCAATACTGGATGGTATTTATACCTTCCACAATATCATTATTATACCCCTTATTAGAAATAGTTATCACATTATACTTCCCATTATAATTGGGATTAAGTGTTTTTTATATGAATCGACTTTATTATCTAGTATATTTGGGAATTGGTTAGCATAATTGCTATACTCCTTTCAATTAAAACATTGTAGTATTGGTGGATCATCTTGTGGAGCATTCTCATTTTGCACATCATTAGCTAACTACTTCTCATTACATCAGCATGTGACTTCCTGGTGAACATCTTTTCTACACTTTAATCATTTACAAGTTACTTTGATAAAATTTCCTAAATTTTTCCTACAACACATCTTGAATAATAGAAGTATCATCTTCTTCTATCAGTGGATTTTTTAAATTCTTTCAAATTCCATTTTTATTTTCTAATCAAATGTAACGCCCCGACCCCAGCTACCCAGAGTCGGTGCATTACTTCGTAACATTGGCATGATCACAAGAAAGATCAAATGTCGAAAGACCGATTGGTTTAGTAGCCTTGGAAACACTAGATATATTCATAGGTTTTACATTACATCATAAAATGAAAAACTACCATAACAACATATTGTCTCCATAATCCACACTCATATCCCCACATAATATCCCTGCAGGTCATTCATAATTTACTTCTTCACTTCCTGGGAAAAATAAAACATAGAAAAGGGGTGAGCTCAAATGCCCAGTAAGGATAACAATATAGCGGAAACTTTCATAAATAAGAATAAACATTTAAGGCAATTCATTACTAAAACAAAAGCCTTTTAAACTTTAACTTCAACATAGTATGGCAAAAGTAAAATGAAATAATGCCATTTACTTATTCACATGGATATTCTACTAATCGAATAATCACATGAAAAAATCAATAACCACTTTCATAATGTTGGAATGCATAATGCCAGACTATCATAACCACATAGCCAAGGCCTCGTGCCAAGACTACAAATAAGATTTTGTCAAGGCCTTGTGCCAAGACACTAGTTTGTCTCATGAGACCTACCGATGCATCGAGGAGCTATAGCGGGCTCCACCCGTCACATATTAAGTCCAATGCATTCCCATATGAAAAGGTTTAAACATAACATAAACATTCGTATTAAAACTAGCATACGAAATGTCAATACTTTCACTATAAACTATGAATGGTATAAAAATAGCACATCCACAGTCAAACATATCACAAAACCTTCAATACAGTATAGAAGTTTTGTATCATAATAAATCAACTTCAAATAATCTTAAAATCCATCAAAGGATGTTGACATAGATGAAATCAAAATTCTTTTTAAAGAAATATCTCCTTTTATTTTGAAATAATTTAAGATCCATATAAAATAAAACATTTTCTTTGAAAATATTCTTATAATCTTGTAAGGGAAACTTTGAAGATTTTATAACGGTGGAAAATAGCCGCACCCGCTGTATAAGTTAAAAAAAACATTCTTACCTTAATTCTGTCGAAAAGGTTAAAAAGGGCCTTGTTTTGAAAACGACCGAAAGATTCCTTTATAAACCACTTATAAAAGTCAAAAAGGGTATAAATGACTTTAACTCATATTCTAGTAAATAGTAAAAATGTTTTGAAATGCATTTTTAAGAAACATGGATGTGGATGATAAAGAGATCCCTTATTACGTATAAACAACCTTGGATAATGAAGAGGTTGTAAAGTAAACCCTTACCTTGTACTTTTCCTTGGTTGGGTTAGGTTAACCTCCTGTATAATGGTGAAATAGTTGTTATTAAATTATACAAGAATCATATATAATAATATGATATCATATATGATCTTTTAACATTGATTTGTTAATAATATCTTAGAATTATCGTCGTTTCAGGAGTTAACTTACTCATTTTCTTTTATATGTTTTGTTACATAAGACATGGTTGTTGTATCTTATTCATATCCAGAATTATATCTAGTCCTTAAACATCATTTTTAAATCATCAAATGATAATTATACTTGAATGGATACGATGGAGAATGAATCTCATCGCGTTCGTGGAGACGGTAGTCCGTACGTACGCACGAGCGACAATATCATTCTTTTGATATTAAAATAATATATAAATGGATGGTATATCATATATACAGAATCATTAACATGTTATATTTATTATTTATATGAGTTACACATCATTATTATACCCATCCAAATAATATTATATTGAATAACAATTACACCACGACGTGGAGACGGTAGTCCGTACGTACACACGTATGGTGACATGTTATTCAAAGGGTGGATAGAATACTGAATATGGTTGTACCATACTTATAATAACATCACAGTATATGTGAGATACTGGAGTTATTATTTTAGTATGGTAAGAACAAAGGAAGAAGAAGTGGAAGAAGAAATGAACTTAGAAAAGGGTGGTGAAATCATTACCTCTTCTTCGGGTTCTTCCTTTTGATTTGATCAAAAGGGCTCCTTAGGTTGGCGTTCTGATCAAAATAAGGCCTCTAGGTTGTAGTGAGGGATGTTGGGAGAGTATTTGGGCAGAGTTTGGCCGAACCAAAAGGCTTTAGAGGTGTGAAGAAATGAGAAGGAGGAGTGCCCTTTTATAAGAGGGGTGAGGGGCACCTTTGGAAAAGCTAGAAATATTAATTTATATTAAATTCATATTCGGTTTCTAATGGCTACAAAGTTGATTATTCAAAGGTTAAGGTGGGGATAGGTCGAAAACCACTCAACCAATAGAATTTAGACAGGTTTGGGTAATTATATTAACCTTATCTGTAAGTATTAACTCTAAGTTAATTAGTTTGACTTTTACAATGTCTCTTTGTATTTTTATATAATATGGTTAATAAACTTACTATATACATCCAAGCGACCCCCAAGTGGTAAATTAATGATGAACATATCATGATATAAGTCTCTTGGCCGAACCTTAGATTTTTAGGAATTTAATATCAATTAATAATATAATATTTGTTTTAAGAACTCTTTTATGTCAATTTTGACACTATTCAATAGTTGATTTTTGTGAAACTCATAACAGATTGATTACTTCGATCAAAGCCAATTAAATCAATCCTAATATATCATATTATCCTAGAAAATTAGTTTAATTCATTAAAAGTTTCATATTATATTTATTTGGGTATTTATAATATCAATTAGTTTAATTTTTCACTATTATAGTAATTACTGCATCATCATTGTGTCATACATAAAATAAATTATTTAATATCTAAAAATTATAAATAAAATAAAATTATGTAGTAAATCTTTTTATCTTTCTAATGAATATTTATAATCTAAAATCTAACATATATAACCCTATGTAACAATTGTTTTTCTAAAAGATATATGCTTGTATCATTTTTGTATTCATTTTAACTTAATTAAAATAAAGTGTCATTATCACTTACAAGTGGATCCATGGGGTCCAAAAATAGACCCAAAGATTCCCATGGTCGACCATGTATCAATCAATAGGGTTACGACACGTTTTAGGGTAATTTAGTATTATTATAATATTATTTTTTAACCCTTATTTACCGGATTTACCCTTAACCATGGTAAATAAAATATTTACCGCAGTAATTATTCAAAATGTCTAAAAATAAAAGTTACCTATTTACACAATTTGAACATCCTCATTCTAAATATGGAATCCATTTTCCTAAATTCAAAACACAGAAGTGGCAGAAATTAATTTAAAATTAATTCCCGCTGTCAAAACAAAAAGCGTGTTTTTAAGAGATAATAACTATCAAAAGATTGACAATTGTTTATGTTCGGTTTAATTGTAAAATTATGTCCAATGACCAACATTATATTAAATGGTAAAAATATATTCTAAATATACTTTAAAACAACTCAAATTCATAATTTATCAATATTAATTATTTTGATTAAAAAAGTTGTTTTTAATTAAAATTTAGTAATTTTCACTATTCATCAAAATATAAAAGTTATCCGAAAAGTACCAAAATTTCACCATAGGCTAATTTTTATATTCTGAATCCAAAAATGAAGTCCATTTTTAAATATAAAATATATATAATTTCAAAAAGTAGTTATTACTATTCATAACGGCTAGTTTGATTGGTTGTGGTGTGTGTTAAAACTCAAGGTTGCGTACAACACACGCTACTGTATTATTCAAAGAAAGTGTACCGTGGAGGCTTGGGATGTTTCATTTTAAATTTTTAATGTCCCCATTTAGTCAAAAAGTTTAAAGTATTGTATTTAAAAAGGGTTCACTATTAAAAGTTGATAAAAGTGCAATACTGAAAATGAATTTGTTATTGCATTATATCTAAGAAACTCATAATATGGATTCTAAAATTATAAGGATTATATAAAGTTTAAAATTTAGATAATTCTATTCATAACCTCTTTTGAATGGATTTTTTTTTGTAAGTCATGGTGTGATTGAACTCAGTGTTGCGTGTAGTGGAAGTTATTGAATTATTTTGAAGAAATAACACACTATGAAATCTTGGGGTGTTACATTCTCCCCTCCTTCAATAAATTGCGTCCTCGCAATTTGAAATTGTTCTTCGAAAATAAAAGGTTGAAAATAGAAAATATATTTTTGGGAAAACCCACATCGGAAATTGGGTTACTAAAATTTAGTCTTAATATGAGGAAAAGAGAAATGAAAGGGTCACCACCAAATTATGATCTCGATTAGGAGAACATTGGTGGCAATTAGAGACATATAATTGGAGGGAAAACGTAAATATTTATAGGTAGTGATTGAGGTCATCAATCACAAACAAGTATAAAATTGAGGTCCTTAAACTCATCAATCTATGATGATTTGAAATACCATCGGTTCAACAAAACATAGGGTATTAGGATAACACATTTTTTACGTTTCAAAATTTCTTAGTTGAAATCCCACATCGAAAAATGAATTAATGAGGCCTCTATTTAAAATAAAGAGTGGAAAGTATGAAGATTACCTAAAATAACACATACTAGGGTTCCATGTAGGAAAATATGGATATGGAGGAGAAATCTAACCATCAATTATCTGATGGAGAGTGGTAGAGAACATGGCTATGAAAAGGCCAACAATCCCAAAGCCATAAATTAGTGATGATTTACGGTACCATCTAGGGAAACATTTTTGTTCTAAGTTTCTATTATTAATGTTGAGGAATTTATTTATGAGATTGGCTAAGATAATAAGGAGATATACTTACTTTATAATTATAATTTTACCCATTAATAAATTTCTACCACAAACTCATCTTTCACTCTAGAACGTAAATTGTTTTTCTATTTATACTATTCGTACAGGGTTCCAAAATAAATGAATTTATAATTCATCTACCAGATATTTAAAAAAACAACATTATTTAATCCAGGACATCTCATGGGCCAGTGGTAGGTGATACACCCTTGTCGCCCTTCAGTTGCGGGTTCAAGTCTCGCAGCCTTGCCGGACGCGACGGGTTGCCGCCCGACCTCCGGGTTTTCCTTTTATGGTAATCCAAAATAATCCAAACTAGAACTATCCAAAATACTTCTGTCCAAACTCACAGTCCAACATTTATAAGGAAGGTAAACATAATATAGATCCTTTTTACCCCGCAATAGCATATGAATACCTTCATCTTGTATTCTTTTAATAAACTGAAACATCTTGAATTACCATATTCCTTATTGATTACATTCATGCTCCCCTATTCCATATAGAATGCTGGATATACTTCATTAATCCAAAAATGTTTTAAACCCCAACAATGATGGAATATACAAATCATTAATTAGTTCCAAGGTAGTCAAGAATATCCAATATAATTTATCCAAAACAATCACATATTATTCCAAAATCACTACCTCAGTATCAGAACTATATTATGAGTTATCATTCTCTCAACCATATATTTTCAAAAAATTTATCCTGCTACTGAGTCACTTTTCTTTGTTCCACACCATCTTAAGTCCTTAATGAAATAGTACTGCTGTACAATCCTTATATACTCCATAATTATTATAACAAGTACATTGTTGATACAACACTCAATTGACATAATCAACATAAGAACTCTAATCATTCCTCTTCATCTGTGGTAGTATCATAACTTGATTATTATCCAATAACATCATTTGCGGCATAGTCTGATGACTGGTACATAGGCTCGCGTAGTGTCCAAACTCCTTGCAAATGAAGCATTGTACATTTGAAATCATTTTCTTACCCTTGCAGTCACGTACTTTGTGCCCTTTTCCTCCACAATTATAACAAACTCCCATTCCTTTCAGGCAAGTTCCAGGGTGTTTCTTTCCACAGTTACCACATATGAGAAAATTCTTCTTTTCCCTCTTCCCTTTATCCATTTTCTCTCTTCCATCCTTTTCTTCTCTTGCTTCCCTTCAAAGCCATAGGACTCAGTAAACTCTTTACTTATCTTATCAACACATGATATTATTTCTTCATATGATGATAATACATGGGAGACTATTTCTCTTATAAATTCTAGCTTAAGACCATGAAAGATATGATCCTTCCTTCTCTTTAAATCATGTGTATTTCTGGAGTTCTCATTCCTTCTACTGGGCTCCATTTCTATACCATGGCATAAACTAGATCAGTTTATGAATCAAAACACATAATCCCATACTTATAAAACACTTAACATAAATTGAACTATTTATGGATATAATCAATAATCATAAGAATGTTTTCTTTGAGGATGTATATACTCATAATCCCTTCAAAATGATATGTAAAGAAAATGAGAGTTATCCTAAGAATATCCCCCGGGAGTGTCGTAACCAAGAGTGCAGCAAGGCCCGTTGTCGTGCACCAGTTCTCGTTCGAGTCTAGCTCAAAGCGGTGTTTTCGGGTTTTACCCCTAGGTACATCTGTGCCAGAGCCGCCTCTACCTGCTCGTATCCAGACAGGGATGTATTGCTCGGAAAACTCACAAAATCTCTACAATACCAAAATTCTAGGAAGTTCTTCTATACTAATCCTCAAAGTTCATCTTAGGTCTACGTGCTCTAATCAGAGTTTATCAAAATCTAGATTCCAAGGTTTGTACTAAACTTCCTCTGATACCAACTGTAACTCCCCGACCCCAGCTACCCAGAGTCGGTGCATTACTTCGTAACATTGGCATGATCACAACAAAGATCAAATCTCGAAAGACCGATTGGTTTAGTAGCCTTGGAAACCCTAGATATATTCATAGGTTTTACATTACATCATAAAATGAAAAACTACTACAACAACATATTGTCTCCATAATCCACACTCATATCCCCACATAATATCCCTACAGGTCATTCATAATTTACTTCTTCACTTCCTGGGAAAAATAAAACATAGAAAAGGGGTGAGCTCAAATGCCCAGTAAGGATAACAATATAGCGGAAACTTTCATAAATAAGAATAAACATTTAAGGCAATGCATTACTAAAAAAAGCCTTTTAAACTTTTACTTCAACATAGTATGGCAAAAGTAAAATGAAATAATGCCATTTACTTATTCACATGGATATTCTACTAATCGAATAATCAAATGCAAAAATCAATAACCACTTTCATAATGTTGGAATGCATAATGCCAGACTATCATAACCACATAGCCAAGGCCTCGTGCCAAGACTACAAATAAGATTTTGTCAAGGCCTTGTGCCAAGACACTAGTTTGTCTCATGAGACCTACCGATGCATCGAGGAGCTATAGAGGGCTCCACCCGTCACATATTAAGTCCAATGCATTCCCATATGAAAAGGTTTAAACATAACATAAACATTCGTATTAAAACTAGCATACGAAATGTCAATACTTTCACTATAAAATATGAATGGTATAAAAATAGCACATCCACAGTCAAACATATCACAAAACCTTCAATACAGTATAGAAGTTTTGTATCATAATAAATCAACTTCAAATAATCTTAAAATCCATCAAAGGATGTTGACATAGATGAAATCAAAATTCTTTTTAAAGAAATATCTCCTTTTATTTTGAAATAATTTAAGATCCATATAAAATAAAACATTTTCTTTGAAAATATTCTTATAAGCTTGTAAGGGAAACATTGAAGATTTTATAACGGCGGAAAATAGCCGCACCCGCCGTATAAGTTAAAAAAACATTCTTACCTTAATTCTGTCGAAAAGGTTAAAAAGGACCTTGTTTTGAAAACGACCGAAAGATTCCTTTATAAACCACTTATAAAAGTCAAAAAGGGTATAAATGACTTTAACTCATATTCTAGTAAATAGTAAAAATGTTTTGAAATGCATTTTTAAGAAACATGGATGTGGATGATAAAGAGATCCCAGTAGATTATTACGTATAAACAACCTTGGATAATGAAGAGATTGTAAAGTAAACCCTTACCTTGTACTTTTCCTTGGTGGGGGTAGTTTAACCTCCTGTATAATGGGGAAATAGTTGTTATTAAATTATACAAGAATCATATATTATAATATGATATCATATATGATCTTTTAACATTGATTTGTTAATAATATCTTAGAATTATCGTCGTTTCGGGAGTTAACTTACTCATTTTCTTTTATATGTTTTGTTACATAAGCCATGGTTGTTGTATCTTATTCATATCCAGAATTATATCTAGTCCTTAAACATCATTTTTAAATCATCAAATGATAATTATACGTGAATGGATACGATGGAGAATGAATCTCATCGCGTTCGTGGAGACGGTAGTCCGTACGTACGCACGAGCGACAATATCATTCTTTTGATATTAAAATAATATATAAATGGATGGTATATCATACATACAGAATCATTAACATGTTATATTTATTATTTACATGAGTTATACATCATTATTATACCAATCCAAATAATATTATATTGAATAACAATTACACCACGACGTGGAGACGGTAGTCCGTACGTACGCACGTATGGTGACATGTTATTCAAAGGGTGGATAGAAAACTGAATATGGTTGTACCATACTTATAATAACATCACAGTATATTTTAGATACTGGAGTTATTATTTTAGAATGGTAAGAACAAAGGAAGAAGAAGTGGAAGAAGAAATGAACTTAGAAAAGGGTGGTGAAATCATTACCTCTTCTTCGGGTTCTTCCTTTTGATTTGATCAAAAGGGCTCCTTAGGTTGGCTTTCTGATCAAACTAAGGCCTCTAGGTTGTAGTGAGGGATGTTGGGAGAGTATTTGGGCAGAGTTTGGCCGAACCAAAAGGCTTTAGAGGTGTGAAGAAATGAGAAGGAGAAGTGCCCTTTTATAAGAGGGGTGAGGGGCACCTTTGGAAAAGCTAGAAATATTAATTTATATTAAATTTATATTCGGTTTCTAATGGCTCCAAAGTTGATTATTCAAAGTTTAAGGTGGGTATAGGTCTAAAACCACTCAACCAATAGAATTTAGACAGGTTTGGGTACTTATATTAACCTTATCTTTAAGTATTAACTCTAAGTTAATTAGTTTCACTTTTACAATGTCTCTTTGTATTTTTATATAATATGGTTAATAAACATACTATATACATCCAAGAGACCCCCAAGTGGTACATTAATGATGAACCAATCATGATATAAGTCTCTTGGCCGAACCTTAGATTTTTAGGAATTTAATATCAATTAATAATATAATATTTGTTTTAAGAACTCTTTTATGTCAATTTAGACACTATTCAATAGTTGATTTTTGTGAAACTCATAACAGATTGATTACTTCGAAAAAAGTCAATTAAATCAATACTAATATATCATATTATCCTATAAAATTAGTTTAATTCATTAAAAGTTTCATATTATATTTATTTGGGTATTTATAATATCAATTATTTTAATTTTTCACTATTATAGTAATTACTGCATCATCATTGTGTCAAAAATAAAATAAATTATTTAATGTCTAAAAATTATAAATAAAATATCATTATATAGGAAATCTTTTTAGGTTTCTAATGAATATTTATAATCTAAAATCCAACATATATAACCCTATGTAACAATTGTTTTTCTAAAAGATATATGCTTGTGTCATTTTTGTATTCATTTTAACTTAATTAAAATAAAGTGTCATTATCACTTACAAGTGGATCCATGGGGTCCCAAAATAGACCCAAAGATTCCCATGGTCGACCATGTATCAACCAATAGGGTTAAGACACGTTTTAGGGTAATTTAGTATTATTATAATATTATTTTTAACCCTTATTTACCGGATTTACCCTTAACCATGGTAAATAAAATATTTACCGCAGTACTTATTCAAAATGTCTAAAAATAAAAGTTACCTTTTTACACAATTTGAACATCCTGATTCTAAATATGGAATCCATTTTCCTAAATTCAAAACACATAATTGGCAGAAATTAATTTAAAATTAATTCCCGCTGTCAAAACAAAAAGCGTGTTTTTAAGAGATAATAACTATCAAAAGATTGACACTTGTTTATGTTCGGTTTAATTGTAAAATTATGTCCAATGACCAACATTATATTAAATGGTAAAAATATATTCTAAATATACTTTAAAACCACTCAAATTAATAATTTATCAATATTAATTATTTTGATTAAAAAAGTTGTTTTTAATTAAAATTTAGTAATTTTCACTATTCATCAAAATATAAAAGTTATCCGAAAAGTACCAAAATTTCACCCTAGGCTAATTTTGATATTCTGAATCCAAAAATGAAGTCCATTTTTTAATATAAAATATATATAATTTCAAAAAGTAGTTGTTACTATTCATAACGGCTAGTTTGATTGGTTGTGGTGTGTGTTAAAACTCAAGGTTGCGTACAACACACGCTACTGTATTATTCAAAGAAAGTGTACCGTGGAAGCTTGGGATGTTTCATTTTAAATTTTTGATGTCCCCATTTAGTCAAAAAGTTTAAAGTATTGTATTTAAAAAGGGTTCACTATTAAAAGTTGATAAAAGTGCAATACTGAAAATGAATTTGTTCTTGCATTATATCTAAGAAACTCATAATATGGATTCTAAAATTATAAGGATTATATAAAGTTTAAAATTTAGATAATACTATTCATAACCTCTTTTCAATGGCTTTTTTTTTTGTAATTCATGGTGTGATTGAACTCAGTGTTGCGTGTAGTGAAAGTTATTGAATTATTTTGAAGAAATAACACACTATGAAATCTTGGGGTGTAACATCAAACCCATAAGATTAATGGATAACTCTAACCAACATCACAACCTTGAGTTCACTTCAAACAATATTTCTATAAATATTGAAGTCCATTAATTATAACACCCTTTAATGAATTTATTTTAAGCTAATGAATAATCGATCAAACTTATTCTTAGGATAGACGATAATACAAGAAACATACCTCGAATTTCTTTTGATATTTTTCATATAAATACAAATAGATTCCTCTTCCTTCTACAACAACTCACGATAATATTTCTCAATTTTAATAAAAAGAATATGATGAATTTATTTTTTGAAAAATAATCTTTTTAATTAAACCCATTCCTTAAATTTAATTTCTTATAATTATCCCATGTTTTTAATAAGAGTATGAAAATGATATGACTCTATTTATAAATGATTGAAATATTGAATAACATTTTAGGGTTATAATCATAGAACAATAGATAAGTATTTTTAGTGGTATTGATCCATTTCTAAATAACTAGTGGACAACTGGACCAATTAAAAGAATATTCAAATTACATTATGAAGGATAAAATATAATGTGGTTATCAAATTTAATTTTTATATGATCACTATTGTTTGTTTTTTTAGAAATTGTTTTGAGAATAGAAATGATAATGCTTGTTCCATCCTCCATATATTTAGGTTTCTCTGGGAGATAATCAGTGCATTGTTCATCGCATTCATCATTAACATGATTTCATTGGGTTTTATTTATTGACTAAAACCAAATGCATAATGTGTTTGACAATAATAAAAGTGTGAAACCATATAACCATGAAAATTCATTTAAATGATGTCTAAATCATTAAACCTTATTACTTTACACTATTGGATTAACCTAGGTCATTCATGATTATTACAAAAAATATATGATTTTTTCATATACTTAGACATGTCCATACGGATAAAAATATTGTATTCTTATCCTAGTTTCAAAAGGTATACTAAAAATTGTTCTGATACCTTCTGTAATGGCCTATACATTTCATAAATAGATATTACAACTAAATAGACAAATATTCGTTAAATCTTATAAAATCCCATGTATGAATTATTTAGGTCATGTATCTTAAAAAAATAGAATCATAGACAACCGGTTCATAGTATTTCTACATCATATTCCTCATAGATATTCATGATTTTCACCATTCTAAGACAAATCACCCATAAAACCTATATTCCTAACCTGGTAAAGGTAAAATAATAAAGGATTATATTTGATATTCCATAAAGGTAAAAAGGGAGATATGAATGATCATATAAGCATAATGTGATAAAATGTGTATGATATAATGAGATTATTATTTTAAAACCATACCCTACACATTATATATCATAATATTGATACATGGAATGAATCTTGTCCACATATAATACATGATTCATAATGTAATCAAATAACTAGATCAATGAAAACATTATATCGACATATTATATGGTATTTTTTCAAACACATACACATATAAAAAATATAGAAATAATATATGGAATTTTTTTCTCCTCAAACCATCTTAATTTTCAAGGTTCACTTCCAATACTATCACTGTGGATAGAGTCCATTACTAATCTACTTTCACTCCCCATTTGTGTCCATTATCATATGATATATCAATATTTTCTTAATGGATTTGAGAGAGATATAGGTCCAAACCAACACAAAGTGAAATCATACATATGTATGACACAATAATATATATAAATCATCATTTCAGAACCTATTAAAATATATTAGTTTCATAAACATTTCATTATAGCATAACACATAGAAATAAAAAGCGTATCATTAATATATTTTCATAATAAACATAAAACATCCAAAACAAGAATAAGAATTTCATTTTTAGATCATATCCATAGAAAATAATAAGTGAAATTAAGGATCATTAATTGATTAATACAGATTTCATTAAAATATCATCAAATTATTGTTGAGAAAAATAATCTTTTTATTTTCGAAATCACTTATTAAAAAACAGTGCAATTATAAAGGAAATAATATTATTTGAAAATAACCCATAAAATATTTAAATGAGTTTTAAAATCAAATATTAGTCATGATGGTGATAAATTTCATTCTTGTCGTATAAGTAAATAAATATTCCTTATATATTTTTTCAAAAATGTCACAAAGTACCCATTTTGGAATCTGACAAGAATGTTCCATTCAATCCATATTGTAAAATTAAATCATGAATAAAAATTTTATAATAGTAAAAACAATTTTCAAAACATTTATAAAATATGTGGATATTTAAGAGAAAATGTTTTTGAATGAAGAGAGGAATTAATTCAATTTTCCTTAAAATCATGTTTTCGATCTCTGGATTACAAAAGATGAGGAAAATGAAAGTAAAATAAATTTTTTAAAGAAATAACTATATTATAATAAATTAAAAATTTTATTAAGAGATATGTCATATTATTTTATCATCTCGATCATATTCATTTTCAATCCTAATAAACAATTAGATTTTAACAAAAAACACTTAACTCGAGGTCACCATGTATAAAAATCAATCTAACCTCATTTGTAACATATTTAAATTTTTATAATTTTATCATTGAATCATATTAATAAGTATAATATAATATATGATACCTTTATAATACATTAATAATAACTTTTTATCAATAATTCATTGTTAAAATCATTATTTTTATGTGTTAATTATTTTGATTATCAGGAGGATTTCAATTAAGTCGTTACAACCCTTGTATAATTATCTTTGTTCCATAATCTCAATAATATTAATCATTATTTAAATGTAAAATATATTTTTCATATTTATATTCACACAAAAAATTTAGAGATATAAAAATAAATTACACTATTTATGGAGATGATAGGTCATACGTACGCATAAATGATTATTTCATTTTTCGACGGATGGAATGAAATAAAGGTAAATATTAAAATAAATTATAAAGAATTATTATTTTTCATATGTATCATATATAAAAAAAATCCTTTCCCAATACCATCAATGAAAAATAACGATAAAAATGATTCACATTGGTTCATAGAGGTGGTAGCCCGCACATACACACGAACAACGTTATCGTTTCCCAAATGAAAGAATGTTAAGAAATTATATATGATATTATAATTAAAGTAGTATAATTTTTTCCTAAATATGAAATATATAAGTATTAAATAAATCATAATACACATCTATAATTTATGGTGATAATTAATGTATTGTGTTTCTATATGAAGACAGCTAGGCGTACCTACACACGAACAATACTTTCACATCTCTTTTGACATTAAATCGAGTGTATAAGGGAATTTTAGTAATAATATTATTATTTAATATTAATTATTAAATTTATGTTATTAATATCTTAATAAATAATTTATATCTATAGAATTTAAATTATAATATAAAATAAAGTGATCAGTTAAGGTGATTAATTACTTTTTGAAACATCACCTTATGATATCTTCTAAAGAGCTCTAGGGTTTGTATTTTAAGAAGAAAAGATCATATTGAATGTGTATATAAATGTTTAGAATAGAAATTTATATATTTTTTTAATCAATAATAATAAATTTGATTTATATAATTGATGTATGGGGCACCCATTTATAAGTAAGGTGAGGGGTACTTTTTGAATTTCTCAAAAGATTAAATTATTATAAATTAATTATATGGAAAAATGACTCCAAATGTACATGGATTAAATGATAATGTTGGTAAGGGTTGTAATGAAATATACCAATAGAATTTATAAATTATTTTGGTTTCATTTTAATCATTATAATTTTTTGACCCCTTTCATAAATAATTTTAATTTCAACTACAGTAACAACCTTTTCAAAATTGAGGGGATAATATTTTTCCAAATAACATGAAAATTGTCCCATAAATGGCCAGGTTATGAAATTATAGAAGTTATCATATCCACTATTTATTATTTAATGTTTTTATGATTTTTCTATTATTTAATCAAATATTAATTGAATAAAATATTCTTATTGTCTATTTTGATAATTTGAATTAAAACAAAATAATGAAAAAATTAGATTCAAATATAAAATTTTAACAGAAAAATATTATTTCATGTTCCCATATAAAATTTGGGTATCACTATATCATAATTAAATTATTTCCATTTTAATATTTTTATATAATTTGTTTTATTTTTAAATTAATGGAATAAATATGTTTTAATTGATGTGTCAAAATTAAAAGTAATTATATAATAAAAAATATTATAAATAAATTTCGATAATGAATATAATTTAATTATGAATGATATAACGGTTAAAATTCTTTAATAACTAGTTTTCCCCTATTTGAACATATAGATGATATTTAAATACAAGAGAGTTTTATTTTGTATCTTTTTATGATTTAAATAATATATAAAGAATTTTCGTGGAACATTTCCCATTAAAATAATAAATTAATAGACTAAGGTGGTATGGGTTGAATTACCTCTATACAATAATACATAGCAACAAAACATTGGGTGTTTTCTCCAATTACTAATCAAGGGTGACCTGTTTTACCCATTGAAGAGGTGGTAAATATTACCACGATAACTATTCTTATTGGAAAAAAAATAAAAGGATCTAATTAACCAAAGTAGAACATAATAATTATAAATATTTTATTCAGTATATATAATTTAATACTTATAAATGGAAAAAAATTTAAAGTAAGTGCACAAAATGACATGAAATATGTTTTTTAGAAAAAATAAATAAATTTTATAGTGTAAAACTAGATTAATTATTATCATATTAAAAGAAAATATTTTTTAAATAATTAAAACCTTTAGTCATGAATATAATAAATAAATTTCAGAAATGTAATTATAATTTTTTTATTTAATTTAAATTATTCATAAAAAATACATTTTTTCTACGACATTAATTTATCATAAAATCATCACTTTTATTTTCAAATAATATTTTCTAATTATATTCATTTGATAATTAATCAATTAATTTTCTATATTTTCAATAATATATTTATTACTAATAATACCCAAAAATCTAATGACTTGGCGATAACAGTCAAGAAATATTTTTATAATGTTAAGTGGTTTTTTAAATTCATTATTCTATGTAATGAAAGAGATCAATTAAATCAAATTATATAATGAGAAAAACATCATTAAAATATCATGGAAATAAATGAACAATAGATAGTAAATAATGAGGTAAAATGTTAGCATGGTGGGAAAACACATGTATTCACTACAACCATAAAACATTTCTTTATATTAATCCAATTTAATATTCATTATGGTTAATTACATCAATATAAATAGTGATAACGAATTATTAATTTCTTAATATAAAAAAATTGGACAGGAAAAGGTACACCTACATCACAAATTACAACATTCATGAAAAAATGGAACAATAAGTGAAATCCTTAGATCACATCCCCCCCAAAAAAATATATCCCTATGATAATACAACACCACAATTATTCCAAGAAGTATAAAATTACTCCATATAAACAAAGGAGATAAAACAACATATAAAGTAATGTTATAATCAAATGAAAAAGATATACTAGAGAATACATCACACGAAAATGTGGAAAAACTCAACTCATGTCACCATAGATCAAATAAGTGAAGTTGGGGATCAATCCATTTCTAATGGGACTCGAAACTCCTTGAGATATCACATATATTTACATATGGTATGGTTAGAATAAAATGATTTATCATAAAAATGATGGTGTTGTTATCATTTTAACCTCCTTGAGAGAAATTATTTTAAAGTGTGAATGGTTCATTCATGTCATGAAAAGTTATAATTTTATGAATCTCTGAAAAATGCATCACCTACTTCCAGTAAAATTGGATCAATTGAAATCAAGAACTTCATTAACATTTATTATGTATTTGAAGATGGATTTTTCAAATCCAAAAGACATCCCTTCATGTTGTGACAATACCATAAACAGTGTGAATCACACCACTCAAGCATCTTTTATTCATGCTATGAACAATGCATTAGGATACGAATAGTCCATTCATTTCATAAACTATAATTCACATTTCAAACACATAATACATCTAAATTATAGGTATAATGATCTACTAATCCCAATATAAGATTCCTCTATGAATCATTGGCCTCAAAAACGTACAATAAAATAGTCAAGTATGATTTATGACCTTACATCAGATACGTCACAAATAATTATCATCCATGAGAATTTTAAACCAATCCCAGAAAGAAAGAAGTGATAAAAGAGTCATTCAAACAACCACCCCATGATATACATCTCAAAAAGCTCGCCATCACAGGAGCACAACCACCATAATTGGCTGGAAAATGATTAAAAACAAGAAACACCTACAACCAACAATAATACACTATCCAGGAATAGATACGTATAAAACAAGAGGAAGGACACAAATAAAAAATCAAGGAATAGAAACCACCTCACAAACCAAATAAATTCCAACAACCATAAAACATGTATCTCTATAAGGTAAGAGCTGATCATAAAATATCTTGGGATATTGATCATTTAATTTTTTGAAATGTTCCTATGTTCTCCTTTCCACGCCACCATGTCACCATAAGAAATGATACATTTTGACCTCATGAATTCAAAATAGCTTCTTCTCATAGTCAAGAATAACCGCAGGACACCCCTCAATGGTCGAATCATCATTAAGGTCAATCTGACCCCAATAAATGATGTGAGATTCATTATAATGATAACATAGATGCTATCCAAAATGGAAGACATCATTTATCTATCTCATCTTCAGGGGTTGTTTTATTATATATGCAAAATATCTTATATGAGAACAAAATAAAAAAGTACCCATAGACTATGGATAAAGATTGAACCCGTGTGCAAACCTTTACTTCCCATTATGAGGAGTCACCTTCTGGTACACGTGATCTCAAAAATTGAACATAATATATATTATACTATGATTGAAATAGGACTTATAGGGATTGTATATTACATTTAACCTCTTATAAATCACATAAACCATCTATTTTGTGATTTTTAGAAGTTCTACCCCAAGAGTTACTAACTATTTAATCTTGATCCAACATAATAGAGAACAAAGAGGTCAACCATACAATGAATCAACCATTTCCATACCACTGGTGGAATGATAACTATTATTATAAGAATAATCAACAAAAGGAAGGTGTCTCATCTATAAATCACTAAAATCTAAGAGAAATGTTTGAAACCTATCCTCATGAGTATGAATGGTCTGCTTTATGTAACAAAAAATATGTGGATGGAATGAAGTGATATGGAATAACTTAGATCCAAAAGCCTGATAGATACCTCCCCAAACACAAATGATAAAGCAATGATATTCATCAGAGATAAAAATCCTCTATGCTCTATATGTTATTACTATATCCTACAGGTATTTCCTCTAGAAACATATACTAATCTAAACATCTTGACCACTATAAACTACGATGATTTCATCAAACAGTCCACTATCAGCCATATAAAATGAAATCCTACATGAGGTCTAGGTAAGGTAGTAAATAAGACCATCATGATGTACTCCCACATAAAATAAGGAACATCCAATTTTTGGAGCAAACCATTTGTAATTTTGTTCTCCTCATTCACCTTATGGAATACTAGACATCAAGATTGAAACTCTATAACTAAACTCCTCAATCCAAACCTCAAAAATTGTCCTCCCAATGCTTGGAAAATCATTTTCAGGACAGGATGTAGCACTAAGGGTGAGATATATAACTCATTGAGATCAAACTCGTGAATCACCAATGGGTTAAAAGGCCACCCCTAGAAGAACACTATGTCTTATTCATCCTCAAAACTACCACCAAGGGCACAACTATGGAAAACATGATCTCTAATGAATTCCACCACAAAATACCCAAGCTTGGAATCCTCCACTTACTACACCAAATAATAATTCATCATAATTTGAAAATGTAATCTTCTTCCAAAAGTATCTCTCTTGTCAATATGCATCACCAAGTGTTCTCCCATAAATATCAAAGAGTCTCTGGGCACATGCATAGATTTAATTTGTGACTTCTTAGTTAGTGCATCTGCTATAAAATTACATTTCTTAGTGTAGAAAATATCTCAAAATCATTATACTACATTAAGTTTATGAACAATTATTTAGAAAATTTTATTTAATTATGAGACTAGATATTCCTCAATATCATAATATTGGTAAAACAACAAAACACTCATAGATTACGTAAATTCACTATAAATTCATGGAAAACACGACTACTTCCATTTTGAGATTATGGGGGGAATAGTTACAGTCATAGAGAAATAAATATTGATGAAAATTAGAAATAACCAATAAATAGTTAGTAATAAAAATACCCAATAAATGATATTAATTGTCACAAAAACCTTGAATTAAACTCACTCATTTGGTTAACTATGAACTGGAGTGTTGACAAACTTCTCTAGAAGGTACTGAAAATATTACTAACATTAATGAATTCATAATAATGCATTATCGTTTCTACTAAAGGTATTATATGGATTAAAAAATAGAGATAAGTATTTTATGAAACTCCTATAATATCCAATATAACTAATTAATCTCTACACCTATACAATTTTCTTTGGGGGCCACCTAAGAAATGACAAACTAGATCATCAAAGGATCCATTTCAACCCAATGTTGGGATATGAAATTTCCTAATAAATGAACATTACAAGAACGTAACTCAAACTTAAAAGTCATCCATAATAGCTATTGATGACGATGAACTCCTACAATGGAACGAAAATGCTCTACATTATCCTCCTCAGATGTGTAGTACACAAGGACTTCATCGATAAAAAGAACAATGAAATGATCTAGAAACTCTATGAATAATACACTTATCAACCCAAAAAATAGGATTAAGGAATCTTACAAACAGACCAACATAACACTGAATGTTTAATTCTAATAATTACAAACAAATGTGTTCATTATGATAACCTCATTTTTTACCAACATAAGATGATTTATTGGCCATATATTGATACTCAAGATCCATGTATCTACTTTTAGTCGACGAAAAAATCATAAACTTATGTGTTATGTTACTTTTTATTTAAATTCCCTTGGTTAATTTGATGATAATGATTATAGAGATTTATATTATCATCATAATTCTTCTCAAAAAGAACTAGGGCATCCTAAGATGACATTCTTGACTAAAAACATCACTAAAAATGATCATTAATATATACCCACATCCCATATATATCATAAGGAATCATACTATATGAAAACGTTGATATTATTAAAATGAATTGGCATAGCTCTATCCGAAACATAATCAACCTTCAAGGGATAATACCAAAACCGCACAAAGTAAGACATTATGGAACTAATCTAAAACATTGGAAAAAATCTCTTGCTAAACCTCTAATGAACACATCATCATATTGTCCATTAAAGAAGATAATATAAAACACACATTCAAACCATATAAGGGTCTTGAATTAAAAAATACAATTCACACTCATTATCAACATCATAGAAGACAATTTATCTCCAAAATAATTCAATAATAGCCAAAATTGAATAAAAATTGTCCCTATTGAAAATGATGTTATATAATAATATCCCATAACATAGTAAGTATACCAATGAGTGGTGCTACCCAAACACTTTATTACCATTACTATATATTTTATATAGATAAGAGTGACCTCCAACTAAAGTGGTCAATGTAAAGGTAATAGTAATCCACTCCATATCAAGTCTAAAACAACATGTTAGGGTAGTTTATATGATGTATTATGTAGTTCATGAATCAATTAAATCATGGACCTATGTATTAATCACGAATAAGGGCCTTGAATGGAATTTTCTTTTCTATGCACTAGAAACTATAGAGAATATAGTTGACTATGACCTTCTATAAGAACTCCCCAGTCCTAATGGTGACCACTACAGTTTCACTTCTCTAATATATGAGGAAAATGAGAATCTTAAGGTTTTCTTCTACTTACCCCATATCCTTTATTCTAGTCCAATGATGGATCAATGAGATACTACTACCATAGATGAAGAAAAATCAATAGAGGAACCTGATTTGGAATATCTATTGCATGATTCCTTCTCATCATTTTCAGATAATTTCTCTATTGAAATCCTCTACCACCAAATGGAAAACATGTTTATCATCCATTAAAAGGGGCCTACGAGTCACCTCCCTTGGAGGAATTATATGATGACAGATGTGAACGACCTTTGGTTATCTGAATGTTATTTTTTCCAATAAACTAGGAACCACATCCCACTGCTTTTCCTTAAATAGATTTATTATGTCTCTCCCCTCATTACTATTTTTTAATGATATCATCATCTTAATTAACTATTCTCTTTATAGTACCTAAGGATATGTTGATATTATAAATAGGGTGAACTGTAATTCGATATTTAAAAGAGAAGACTCTATGGAATTCCAATCTATCGCCTTATTGTCTTTAAAACGATATAATGAATAATAGATAAGGGTATAGAAATGGTTCTTGAAATACTGCACACTGGACCCCCTATTAATGGTTATGAAAATCCAGGAGACTAGGAAACATTGTAGTTAAATAAATAATTTTGGCAAAAAACTTGTTTTATAATTTCTTCCATGAGACAAAAAACTCTTCATGATCCCTATGAAACATGAACCACCACTTCCTTACTCCACCATTTTTCATTTTCATCACTAGAAAACCCTTCCTTCATTCCGAGCATGAATCAAACTAAAGGCTATCTATACCACTCCAACATATCATCTATCATTGACTCTAAAATTTATCTCTCATAATTATATAGAATATGGTTCTAAACCACTCAATATTTCATCCCTCATGTGTCTTTATCTTCTATGTTAACTCTATGATGGATATTTGGAACATATAATTTAACATCATTGGCATGAAACTAATGAGGAAATTGACGTGGCATTCTTCCAATAAAAGAAAAAAATCATCAATGATTTTTAACCCTAGAATATTTATTTTTAAAATTAATTTACTTATTTATATGTAATTAAATTCAATAACAATGTCTTACCATTTCAAACAGATATTAAAAGATTAATTATGCACGATCCTTTCCAAGATATTTACCCCAAAACATGCATCATATACCTTTGTAAGAACAATAAACATAATGGTACATACATCGGTCCACATTTGGGGAGAAATACATGTATCACAGTTTTTCTACACTGATTACATTTCATACATAAAATATTTGAAACTATTGACCGATCAACCCTTGGATGTGTCACATTTGTCTATCTTCATACCCCATAATATCCCTCATCCTCTATTTGATTCCACTTTTTTGTGACCCCACCCCCAAAGGCATCCCTTCAAGGATATAAATGGGTGATGAGAGATAATTTCTCCAAAATCCATCTTATAATGGGACATGGGTTGGTGAATAGCCATTTGGGTATAACCTACACACATGTGGCAGTCATTACCCTCTATATGGGATGGAATTATGAGATTCATTATATAATAATATGGTCCATGGATTCAAAAAAAATCATCACCAATCGACGTGACTACATATTATCTGGTGTTGTGCATCATAATTTGCAAGCTATTGATATCGCATGAATATTTTTAGCAAAACAATTTAATCAAAAAAATACCTCATTTGATTTGATGACACATTCGACAACTTCTCATCATTGGATTATATTTCTCAAATGAACCACTGTAAAAACCCTCTAGATCATCCACATGCTCATAAAAAGGCTGTGAGAGCATCAATAATCAAAATCTATGTGCTAGAATGGTAATTAAATGATGGATTTTTGGACTAGACAATCACCATAGTGGCGACCCTTTGATGTATAAAATAAAACATGGGCTTGTTTCTCATATCATCATCTTCTCTCTCTAGGAATTGGGAGAGAGGAGAGATATGATCTCAAAAATCATTTAGTGAATAGTTATCAATGTGATAGCCTCCTCATCATAATGTAGTGAGGCTTAAAATTATTGGGCATGTCTCTCCAGCCCTTGAATATTTATTTCCCACGAAATTAGGTATAAATAAAATGTTATAAAAAACTACTTATGTCATTAATTTCATTTATTTTTTCATTACTTACTCTAAGTATAACATAATTTATTAAATGAAATAATTGATCCATTAACCTAACTCTTTCACTCTCTCAAATATTAATCTAACCATGAATATTAAAATAAAAGTGTTTTTTTAAATATTTTCCCATTTATTTACATTAAAACTTATGAATACATTAAATTATTAAATCCAACTCTAATTACACAATAATTTAATAATTTTGAATTTATTTAATCATTAATGATCAATTATTATTGTACATCTCCTAGACCTTGAGTTGGGGCCCATTGTGTCCTATAATAGTATTCATTAAAATCGGACATACATTATTAATATTCTATCCATGTGACCCATTAATCTCATATCTTAATAGAAATTTATATTATTCATATATGATGATAGGATTCATGACTCCCATCATGGCCCCAAATGAAATAAGGAAAAGTTGTAACAATGAAAACCATTCCTTTCAACACACACCATGTCATAAAATCTCTTGGTTTCATTTTTACTCATAAATAATAATAAAAAATTATTTTTCTTTATTCTTTCATGATTTATTGTTTTTTTAACTAACTATATGGAATAACATTCTTCTACCATGCATTTGAAAACCCATATCTTTAATAAACCTTATATCATGGTTTTTAAAATAATGGTACACATAATGAAATCCTAAAATTTCATGAAGCCTAGTTTCATGAAATTTCTATGTATCCTAAAAAATTCATACATGGATTAAACAACATTATTGAAAACATTCTTCACATTGTTATAAAATTCCATTCCACTTTCAAAACTGCATGTCATAACTCGAGGAAGTACATAAGAGAGGGTCAATATATAATTATTAGTGAGGGAATAAACAAATAATAGTATAAGTAAATTTACTACATGTGATCCAAGAGGCATATCAATGTAACATAAGAGGGGTGAGAATCATAATCCTCAACAATTCCACATGATATATAATGATTGAATAATGAAAATATGGGAATGTGGAGACAACATAAAACATGAAATCATAAACATAAATAAAGGATAAATTTCATGACAACATAACATTGTGTTCTTATTATAACTTCCCTTCCACCATTCATGGAATCTTTCGACATTAAAAAACTACCCAATGCATTGGACGACCATATAATTTTTGGCTCGACCATCACATTCATATCATGTATATATGTAAGTGTGCCACATAAATCAATTGAGACAAAAACATAGTTTATAAAATCTAATTCCAATATCAAGGAGTATGTGATATATAAATTGAGGTACTAAATAAATGAAATATAGGTAAAAATTGGCGAATACCGCTAATTGGAAATTATGATGATTATTCACAATACTAACGTTGGTATGTAAAAATTACAAGATAATTTTATCAGCCTAATGTGGGTATATAAGGATTCATGGGAGGGATAAATGATAGTGAAATGGGTCTGTAATAAATAAGAAATTATAATATTTTAAATGATATATGAAAAAATATATCCTAATATGAAAAAATGTAAATTAAGATTCATAATTTTAAGAAGGTTCCTGAATATTGAAGAGAAGAACGGGACCCCTTAACTTGATAGGCTTTTTCCAAAATCCATGTAAAAGATTCTTAAGATCATGGGAGAAATTTTAGAGGGATCTAGATAGGTAAGGGTGCAGTAATTTCCTGATATTTTTTTAATTTAATATAAATGGGATGTTGGGTGGGTCCATATAGAAAAATATAAGAGTGTTCTGTATTAATTTTTATACTTAGGTTCTGAATTTATGTGAAAAAATTAATCAAACCCACAAACCCAAATATGGGTTTTCCAATGGTTTTTAGAAAAGAAATTTTTTTCCTTATTTTATATGCCTAATAACCTGACTCATTAAAATAATATCATTGATGATGTGGAAGTGACTTAAATTTATAACAAATTGATTTTTAAACCTGAAAATATAATTTACATTTTGGAGGATTCATTTAAGATTTTTAAAATTAATAAATAGAATTAAAAAAATTAGTATTTAAATGGAAAATATATATTTCTACTGGATAAATTTACTGGATAAAATTACAACACTTTTTTTCATTATGACTTCATAATATATTTCGTTTATTAATATAGTATTTAATTTTTATATAATAAATTGACTATCTCAAAAAATGATAAAAACAATCATTTGGATAACATTTAACATATTTATTCCAAAAATATTATATATAAATTTATTAAATTTGTTATTTTAGAATTATAAATAAAAAATAACCATATTTACTGATAAATGATTGTTTTTTTAGAAATAATAATTTACTGACACTTATATAAATAACATTTAACATCATAAATTTATATAATAAATTTTATTTTATGTTTTTTTAATAATAATATTTTATTATTATATCACATATTTAAAATAATATTAATTTAATAAAAAATATTTTTCGATTGAAACTCTATATTAACAAAAATAAAATTTCTTTTTCTTTGTAAAAAAAAGTAATTTTCCTCAAAATAAATATTAAATATTTTATAACTAATAAAAATATGGAACAAATATAATCATTAATTAATTGAAACAAAAATATATCATTTTTATATTATGATCAAGATACATAACCCTTTATTAAACCAATGGACTCCCTATGGGTAAGGCGCTCGACGGTTTGATTTTCATGTGGTTGTTCAGTGAACACTGTTTTGGTCATGACCACAATTAGCATTAAATTATACAATAAATTGTTTCCATCGGGATTTTGTTATGAACTTTCTAAATGAGATTGATAAAATGAAAATACAAGTGATTTTATCCCCTTAGAATCTATAATAAATTGGATTCTGAGGGTACAATCCTACTGGTCTAAGGCATCCCTGAATTAATCTGTATTAATTAGAATTTATCAGAAACCTTAATTGAATAATTATAATGCTTATTATTAAATTGATATATTATCAATGTTTAAATTATTATTTATATTTTAAATTTGTAAAACTATATAATTTTATGGAATAACCAAATAAGTACATTTGTTTTATATAACTACATTACATAATAAGGAAATTATTAATTAAAAGGAAATTTCATTTATAAATTATTGGGTAATTGCATTATTCCATCCATTACAAATATATCCCCCAAAATTTTTCTTTTCACACTAAAATAGATAAGGGTACATCTATTTCATCACCTCTTATAATTCACATGTTTATTCCTTAAACATGTGGTTCTACCACATCACGTTGACTATATGAGTTGTTTGGTTTGTAGAACATTGTCTCTATGATTTATGATCATCACTAGATAATCCACTTATGATATATCATTATCCAAAGACACCACTTCTAAATTTAGTACATGTGATGGTTTTGGGATGTGCATCCTTAAGAGGTATACATGGATCACATAATCTACTTGAGATAGGTTGGGTGGGAGTACAAGTCGATAAGACACAACAATAGCAAGATCAAGGGTCTGAAATGGGACAATGTATCTTGTAATAATCATTCCCTTCTTCCCAAACATCTTGAATTTAATCCAATAGATATAATAAGGATAAATTTCTCTGGAACCTTAAATTTCAAGTCTTTTCAATGATTTTTTAATAACATTTTGTTTACTTTGGGTGGATTTAATATAATGCTAATTGTATTGAATTTTCTCTATCTTCTCATGAATAATATTAGGTCTCATCATCTATAATTCTCTTACATTATATTATAATTTAATATTCTGACTCATCTACCCTTATAATGCCTCATAATGTGATATTTTAATGATAGGATGCAAAATATTGTAATATTAGAACACTACCACAGGGAATTATTTTATCCCAACATCCTTGGAAATCTATTAAACATAATCTCAAGTATCCTCTAGTGTTTAACTGGTCCTTTCAGACTAACCATCCTTCATTGTTTGATAAGCAGTGCTAAAGCTCCACTCGATATCGAACACTTGTTGAAGATTTCTCAAGAACCTCATTTAAAACCATAAATCTCATTCAGATAAAATATATAGTGGATCTTTGGGAATTATTACCAATTAAATTTTAAATATCCTAGAAATTTATTCGAAATATAAATATTCCATCATATAAATGAAGTACACAGACTTTGTAAGGTGATTAATTACAGCCTAATGGCATTATTTCAAGTAGTTGGCCTGGGGAGTCCTATGGTGAAATCCATGGTTAGGTTTTCCCCATATGTGTATGGTAAATGCTTTCATTATGCACATAGGGTTATTTTTTAGCCTTTAATTTTTTATATAAAATTAATCTAGAAATGAATTGAACAGTATATCTATTCATGTATCCCACAGTAAATTTTTCATCAAATCACTATATATCTTAGTGGTTGCTGGATGAATAGTGAATATTGAGATATGTGAATCTTATAAATTTTACAATCCTTTTCTTTTCATTTTACCCCAATGATATTATTTAGTTCTATATTTCATGGGACACATATTAGATTTTCCAGCCATATAACACCATATTCCCTAAAGAATAACTTTTAAATATTCACTAACATCATATGTATAATATGATAGTATTTTTGTGCCTCCTCGATCCTCTCAAAAATTGATGGTGGGAATGTTTTTAGGGAAATTTAGTATGATGATTATTTTATAATTACCATTTTCTTCCTCTCCATGTCTATTATTATACGATCTCTTGAAATCACGATCATGGATAGTGCTGAAGGTTCCTTTCTACATAGAAATTTTAACACATTGTTATAATTCCCTTAAAAGAAATCAATTGAACACTCATAATCCATGGACACATATATCTACATTAATTGATTCACATTTATCCCCATTAGTGTGAACATAGACATGAGGATTTAACGATCCATATATATATATATATATCACACCTCTCACTGTATTGATAATTTTATAAAATATATAATGTAAGGATCACATAAAGAATTTATAGATAATGAGATGGGTTGTTTTCCCATGGAATGTTAATTTACATAAGGAATATGATACCACTTTTTCATCATAAATGAGTAGACAACCCAATATATTTTTAGATGCATTGTTTTAGATCAAAAATACATCCCCACGATTGGGCAATATGAGAAAAAGAGAAGCGATAGGATAGTTATAGTGTTCATTACAAATTTACTAACAGTCATAATTCTAGAAATATTTGACTCCACTATACATTAGCTTTGTTAGGGGGATTTAAAATCCTGGGACTTTTCATATAAATCATTTTTTTAATGAGATTATATAAGGAAACTATGGATTTTTATCATTGATGATGGTATTCACCATCAATAAATTGCCCGAGTTCATTAAGCATCCTCAAATACCTATTTTCAATAGATAAAATTAATATGAAGGTTACATTATTTAACTATAATCCTCTATTGTTTTTCCCCACATACATATTTTCTTATTACATAGTTTTTAGTAGAGTATTAAATTAACTCTCATATTCCTCCTTGCAATTGGAGTATATGAGATCATTATCTATAAATAATACCATAGATTTTTCATGTTAATATCTAATGTTTCTATTAATAATGTATTTAATGTTTACTAGAGAATTAGTGAGTCTAAACAGTGTTACTATGGATGCATAGTTACCATACCCTGTACAATAACTAGTCATTGGGATATCCTATCTGAATATCCACTATAGGGAAATACTAGGTTCCACATAGCGGATAAAATAAATATTCATTCTATTGAAGAGGATACATTATATATATCATGAACTTATTGATCTCATCATAATAAATTATGGGGTGCACTTATCAATTTTTATTCTTGATGAAGTAGGTTGGTTCACTCCATTGTGATGAACTTGGGTGTGTAAACCCTTTATCTAGTTTATTTATTTGTTTCTTCTTTATCTCATCGAGTTCAAAAATGAACACTTTTAATGTATCCATAGATATTAGAATGTAACACCCCAAGCTTCCTCGGTACTTTTCCTTTCAAAAAATGCAATGGCATGCATTGTACGCAACTTCGAGATTTTAACACACCATAACCAATCAAACTAGCCATTATGAATAGTAATACCTACTTTTTGAAATTTTATAAATTCTATCTCTCAAAATGGACTTCATTTTTGGATTCAAAATATCTAAATTAGCCTAGCGTGAAATTTTGGTACTTTTCGGATAACTTTCATATTTTGATAAATAGTGAAAATTACTAAATTTTAATTAAAAACAACTTTTTTAATCAAAATAATTATTAGTGATAAATTATGAATTTGAGTGGTTTAAAAGTATATTTAGAATATATTTTTACCATTTAATACAATGTGGGTCATTGAACATAATTTCACATTTAAACCAGACATAAACAAGTGCCAATCTTTTGATAGTTATTATCTCTTAAAAACACGCTTTTTGTTTTAACAACGGGAATTAATTTTAAATTAATTTCTTCCACTTATGTGTTTTGAATTTGGAAAAATGGATTCCATATTTGGAATCAGGATGTTCAAATTGTGTAAATAGGTAACTTTTATTTTTAGACATTTTGGATAATTACTTCGGTAAATATTTTATTTACCATGGTTAAAGGGTAAATCCGATAAACAAGGGTTAAAAAATAATATTATAATAAAACTAAATTATCCTAAAACGTGTCTTAACCCTATTGGTTGATACATGGTCGACCATGGGAATCTTTGGGTCGATTTTGGGAGCCCATGGATCCACTTGTAAGTGATAATGACACTCTATTTTAATTAAGTTAAAATAAATACAAAAATGACACAAGCATATATCTTTTAGGAAAACAATTGTTACATAGGGTTATATATGTTGGATTTTATACTATAAATATTCATTAGAAAGATAAAACTATTTCCTACATAATGATATTTTATTTATAATTTTTCGAAATTAAATAAGTTAATTTATATATGATACAATGGTGATGCAGTAATTACCATAATAGTGAAAAATTAGAATAATTGATATTATACATACCCAAATAAATATAATTTGAGACTTTTATTGAATTAAACTAATTTTATAGGTTAATATGACATATTAGGATTTATTTAATTAACTTTTTTCGAAGTAATAATTCTGTTATGTGTTTCAAAAAAATCAACTATTGAATAGTGTCAAAATTGATAAAAAAGATTTTTTAAACAAAATATTATATTAATAATTGATATTAAATTACTAAAAATCTAATCTTCTTCCAAGAGACTTATATAATGATAGTTATATCATTAATTCACCACTTGGGGGTCTCTTGGATGTATATAGTAAGTTTATTAACCATATAATATAAAAATACAAAGAGACATTGTAAAAGTGAAACTAATTAACTAAGAGTTAATACTTAAAGATAAGGTTAATATAATGACCCAAATCTGTATAAATTATATTGGATGAGTTTTTTTCGATCCATCCCCACCTTAACATTTAAATAATAAACTTTTGAGCAATTATAAACCGAATATGAATTTATTATAAATTAATATTTCTAGCTTTTCCAAAGGTGCCCCTCACCCCTCTTATAAAAGGGCACTCCTCCTTCTCATTTATTCACACATTCAAAGCCTTTTGGTTCGGCCAACCTATGCCCAAATACTCTCTAAACTTCCCTCACTACAACCTAGAGGCCTTATTTTGATCAGAAAGCCAACCTAAGGAGCCCTTTTGATCAAATCAAAAGGAATAACCCGAAGAAGAGGTAATGTTTTCACCACGCTTTTCCGAGTTCCTTTCTTCTTCCACTTCTTCTTCCTTTGTTTTTACCATTATAAAATAATAACTATAGTATCATATATATACTGTGACGTTATTATAAATAATTTACAACCATATTCAGTATTCTATCCATCCTTTGAATAACATGTCACCATACGTCCGTACGTACGGCTTACAATCTCCACGTCGTGGTGTAATTGTTATTCAACATATTATTATTTGGATGGGTATAATAATGATGTGTAACTCATGTAAATAATAAATATAACATGATAATTATTATTTATATATGATATACCACCTAATTATATATTATTTTAATATCAAAAGAATGATATTGTCGCTCGTGCGTACGTACGGACTACCGTCTCCACGAACGCGATGAGATTAATTCTCCATCATATTCATTCAAGTATAATTATAATTTGATGATTTAATAATATTATATAAAGACTTGATATCATTCTGGATTTGAATAATATACATCCCATTAATAATGAATATGGCTCACATAACAAAGAATATAAAGTAAAATGAACCCGTTAACACCCGAAATGACGATAATTCTAAGATATTATTAACAAATCAATGTTAAAAGATCATATATGATATCATATTAATGTAAACGATTCTTGTATAATTAAATAACAGTTATTTAACCATTATACAGGAGGTAAACTTACCTTCGACCAAGGAAAAAGTACAAAGTAAGGGATTTTCTTATCTCACTTTCAAATCCGTGAGATTTCCATTGTTCGCCACTAATTTATTGAAAGTGGTATATTGTGTACTTCCATTTGATATATATTATCATTATTCTCCTTATATTCATGTTATTGTGTAAATAATTTGGTGGTTATTAACTTTTGGTCATACGAATCAATTGATTACAACGTGGTAAGGGGTTTCTTATCTCACTTTTAATTCCGTGAGAATTCCATTGATCACCACTTAATTATTGCATGTGGTGTATCTGTACTGCCCATGATTGTATTCATTATGTAATATAATTTAAATTATGGGTATTTACATCATCATGTTATGATACTTCTTTCATGGGTGTATGTTTTGTAAGTTACCTAATCAATAAGAGAATTTGAGATTTCAATTTCCACTCATTTGGCTTTACGCATATTTCATTGATTATATTACCCCAAGATTATGTGTGGAATATCTATTCATTTGATTATGTCATAATTTCCACTCCCCTTCCTTTGGATATACTTTGGATACACATAACAACTCCATTGATAATTCTCAAGTCATTGATATGAATTTGATAAGAGTAATTTTAACTCATTCACTATTTGTTGAGTTAAACATCCAATTCGTTGGTGTTGTTTTTACAAGAATGTGTGTGAATATCCTTTGATTCTTTTACACTGAATATCCAATCATATTTAGTGTATTTATATTTGTCACACATAATTATGTCTTTGATTTATCCTTAACCTAAGGATACGGCCTTTATGAGAGATTTCATCTCAACTTACATTCCATTGAGACTTCTTTATTGATATAAACCAAATCACTTTTATGTGGTGTATATAATGTACTTTGACATAGTATATCATGAATCCCTTTATTCTCATGATATTACAATGTTTTTATTACTTCAATTATTTGTATTCAAGTGTCTCTCTTTTGGTTAGAAACTCTAACTAAAATACCATTTTTAAATGTATTAAAGACTTATTCATCTAAATCCTTCTCATTAATGTCCATGTTTTAAAAATGGTTTTAAGGATTTATTTATGTGGACATTAATGTTTAGAAATTAAAACTCCTTTTAAAAAGTTTCAAAGTGGTATGGGACACTTTGATTCAAAAATCTATTTTTAAATGGCTTCTTGACAAATAGTGTGACTTTTAAATGATTTCAAGAAAAAGGGAGATATTTCTCTCAAATAGTTTTGATGATTATTTTCATCTATGTCAACATCCTTCATTATTCTTGATTGAGGTTAATGTGATACAATACATTCTTCCATATTGTATCGAATGAGTTATGTTTGACTGTGGATGTGTTATTTTTATACCATTCATGGTTTGTGGTTAAAGTATTGACATTTCGTATTCTAGTTTTAATACAAATGTTTATGTTATGTTTAAACATATTCATATGAGGAATGAATTGGTCTTAATAAGTGATGGGTGGAGCCCGCTATAGATCCTCGATGCATTGGTAGGTCTCATGAGACAAACTAGTGTCTTGGCACAAGGCCTTGGAAAAATCTTATTTGTAGTCTTGGCACGAGGCCTTAGATATGTGGTTATGATAGTCTGGAATTATGTATTCCATCATTATGAAAGTGGTTATTGATATTGCATGGGATTGTTTGACTAGTAGAATATCCATGTGAGTAAGTAAATGGAATTATTTTATTTTATCTTTGCCATTTTGTGCTGAAGTTAAAGTTTAAAAGGCTTTTGTTTTAGTTATAAACTACCTTAAGTGTTTATGCTTATCTATGAAAGCTTTTACTATAATGTTATCCTTACTGAGCATCTGAGCTCACCCCTTTCAATGTTTTATTTTTCCAGGATTATGAAGAAGTAATTTATGAATGACCTGCAGAGATAGTATGAGGGGATATGAAGACAAGATGTTTTTTTATGATGTAATGTAAAACTTTATGGATGTATCTAGTTATTCAAAGGCTACTAAACTAATCGGTCTTTCGAGACTTGATCTTTATTGTGATTATGCCAATGTTATGCAATAATGCACCGACTCTGGGTAACTGGGGTCGGGGCATTACAGTTGGTATCATAGGAAGTTTAGTACAAACCTTGGAAGCTAGATTTAGATAAACTCTGATTAGAGAACGTAGACCTAAGATGAACTTTGAGGATTAGTATAGAATAATTTCCTAGAATTTTGGTATTGTAGAGATTTTGTGTGTTTTCCGAGCAATACATCCATGTCTGGATACGAGCAGGTAGAGGCATCTCTGGCACAGATGTACCTAGGGATAAAACCCAAAAACACCGCTTTGAGCTAGACTCGAACGGGAACTGGTGCACGACAACGGGCCGTGTTGCACTCTTGGTTATGACACTCTCGGGGGATATGCTTAGGATAATTTACATTTTCTTTACAAACCGATTTAAGTAATATATATATAAGATGAGAGTAAATGACCTTGGTTAATCCTAATATGTTTCAAATTGAGAATATGGTGACATTTTAATCTCTAAATGATTTTACGACTACTGTTACTCACACAATGCTTTCTGGTTTTAGTCAATGGCTGGATTCCAAGGAAGTCATAGTGACTTTGAGAATGATGTACAAGGTGGGAACAGTGGTGGAAATGAGCAACAAAATGGAATGTTGATAGGCGTAAAAGATATCGTCTTTATGCAAAATCAGTTTTCCAAAAATATGATCAACAACATATATATTAACCAACTCCCATACTCAACAAGGAAGAGAAAGGTGATAAATGATAAGAGCTCCAGCAATGGAGACCATGTTGAAAAGAACCCTCAATTTTCACCATGCAAGAAATGTGGAAGGAGACACCCAGGAAAGTGTCTCAATGGGACAATGAAATTCTTTACGTGCGGGAAGGAAGGACATAAAGTGAAGAATTTCCGAAGAAAAATGAAGAGTACTATGGAAGAAGATAAAAATGGTCCCAAGAGTCCATTTACAGTCATTTTCCGTAAATGTAGGGGACCTGGACATTACCCGAGTGAATGTCCTATTCTATAGGATATTTTCTTGGTCAAAGAAGAAGCTATGTGGAAATAAATGGTTGGAGAAATGTTTAACAAGTATTAGCGCTCCTTGGTGATGGGTTTACTTTGGAATAATTTTCTCTTGTATTTTTAACCCCGCAGTTTGCCATGTGAGAATGATATTTGAGGAAGAATTGTCTCTTCTCTTGTGGATATAGGTATAAATAACCATTTGGTTTTATATGATCATTGGGGTGTGAGAAAATTATAAGTTATTATAATTTGGGTTGAAAATGCAAGGTATGATATAACATTTGTGGTTAAATTATGTTATTTTGAGGAATTTATCTCATTTTGGTAATATTATAAAATATAGTTTTTGAAAAAGGAAAACACGTAGACCGTGTGACAACCCGTCACGTCGGACAAAGCTGTGGGAATCGAACCCACAACTAATGTGCGATTGGGATTTGTCGCCTACCACTGGACTAAGTGAAGTCCCTGGTTAGTGTGACTATTTTCTTTAGTTAAATGATTTTATTGATCAATAATATGTTGATTTGGGTTCTTATGTCTTATCAAATGAATACCCTTAGTATAGGAAAATGATCTGGTGATTAAGTGAAAAATGTTATTTTGGAAGATGTTCACTTTGTTGGGAAAACTATATGTCCAAGGAAAATAGAACACTAATGGATGTCATTAGAGGAGTAATGGTGTATTTTTATCCATGTTTTTATTCTGGATCTATAGTGATTTGGGTTATTTATTGAAATGATTAACCTATAATAAAGAATATGTGATTAGGTTAATTACTTTTAAGTATGTGACTTTAAGAGTAGATGATGTCATTTGGAGATACAATTTAACGTGGAAGACTACATTCTTATAAGTTTTGGGTTTCAATATTAGTTTGGATTATATTGAAGGATTTTAAGGAGAATTTATTATTGAATGGTATTTATTTAACTTTGGGGTATTGTTGGTTTAATTTTAGAAATTAAGATTAGTATTTTTTTCTCTAATGGAATATACATTTGGGGGATCATCAGATCTTATAATAACCATTTTGGTTTTGATTAATCTCTAAAGAGAAGTTAAATATATAGTTTATCCTACATGGATCATGTATTTCTATAGAAGTTTATTCTAGCTCTTTTATTGTGACCAACTCTTCTTGAATACTCATTATTCAAAAAAAATAAGTTAGTGATAAAAAGTTATTAAATAATGAAACTCTACGTAAAAAGTAAGTATATCTCTTTATGTTTTTAGTCAATATCATAAATGAATTTCTCATCCTTATGTAATGTAACTTAAAACAAAAAAAATGGTGTCCATTTACTTTCCTACTAGGAGACTAATGGTCGTTTGTCCCAATACAAGTTTGTGGTTTTCTTATTGTTAACTTTCTCCTGATAATGATTTCTATCCCTCTCCATCAGAACTTGACACTTAGTTTATCATCCATATCCATGTTTTCCTACATGGAATCTGAGTATGGGTTATCTTGGATGACCTTTATACCTCTCTTTCTTTCTTTTAAAGTGATAGTTTTATTGACGCTTTTTCTGATGTGGGACTTTCCATTATATTCCCAAGCACAATTTTAAAAATTGCTAGGATTCAATTTATTGAAAGAGGGGATAATGTAACACCCCAATCTTCAACGGTATGTTTCCTTTCGAATAATGCAATGGCGTGCATTGTACGCAACTTCGAGATTTTAACACACCATAACCAATCAAACTAGCCGTTATGAATAGTAATACCTAATTTTTGAAATTTTATAAATTCTATCTCTCAAAATGGACTTCATTTTTGGATTCGAAATATCGAAATTATCCTAGGTTGAAATTTTGGTACTTTTCGGATAACTTTCATATTTTGATGAATAGTGAAAATTACTAAATTTTAATTAAAAACAACTTTTTTAATCAAAATAATTAATAGTGATAAATTATGAATTTGTGTGATTTTAAAGTTTATTTAGAATATATTTTTACCATGTAATACAATTTGGTTCATTGAACATAATTTCACATTTAAACCAGACATAAACAAGTGTCAATCTTTTGATAGTTATTATCTCTTAAAAACACGCTTTTTGTTTTAACAACGGGAATTAATTTTAAATTAATTTCGGCCACTTCTGTGTTTTGAATTTGGAAAAATGGATTCCATATTTGGAATCAGGATGTTCAAATTGTGTAAATAGGTAACTTTTATTTTTAGACATTTTGCATAATTACTTCGGTAAATATTTTATTTATCATGGTTAAAGGGTAAATCCGGTAAACAAGGGTTAAAAAATAATATTATAATAATACTAAATTACCCTAAAACGTGTCTTAAACCTATTGGTTGATACATGGTCGACCATGGGCATCTTTGGGTCGATTTTGGGACTGTATGGATACACTTGTAAGTGATAATGACACTTTATTTTAATTAAGTTAAAATAAATAGAAAAATGACACAAGCATATATCTTTTAGAAAAAAAATTGTTACATAGGGATATATATGTTGTATTTTAGACTATAAATATTAATTAGAAATCTAAAACTATTTACTACATAATGATATTTTATTTATAATTTTTAGACATTAAATAAGTTAATTTATTTATGACACAATGGTGATGCAGTAATTACCATAATAGTGAAAAATTAGAATAATTGATATTATAAATACCCAAATGAATATAATTTGAAACTTTTATTGAATTACACTAATTTTCTAGGTTAATATGACATATAAGTATTTATTTATTAACTTTGTTCGAAGTAATCATTCTGTTATGTGTTTCACAAAAATCCACTATTGAATAGTGTCAAAATTGACATAAAAGAGTTTTTAAAAAAAATATTATATTATTAATTGATATTAAATTCTTGAAAATCTAAGGTTCGGCCTAGAGACTTATATCATGATAGGTATATCATTAATGGACCACTTGGGGGTCTCTTGGATGTATATAGTAAGTTTATTAACCATATAATATAAAAATACAAAGAGACGTTGTAAAAGTGAAACTAATTAACTAAGAGTTAATACTTAAAGATAAGGTTAATATAATGACCCAAAGCTGCCTAAATTATATTGGTTGAGTTGTTTTAGACCCATCCCCACCTTAAAATTTAAATAATAAACTTTGGAGCCATTAGAAACCGAATATGAATTTATTATAAATTAATATTTCTAGCTTTTCCAAAGGTGCCCCTCACCCCTCTTATAAAAGGGCACTCATCGTTCACATTTCGTCACACCTTAAAAGCCTTTAGGTTCGGCCAACCTCTTCCCAAATACTCTCTCAACTTCTTTCACTACAACCTAGAGGGCTTAGTTTTATCATGAAGTGAACCTAAGGATCCCTTTTGATCAAATCAAAAGGAATAACCTGAAGAAGAGGTAATGTTTTCACCACGCTTTTCCAAGTTCCTTTCTTCTTCCACTTATTTTTCCTTTGTTTTTACCATTATAAAATAATAACTCCAGTATCATATATATAATGTGATGTTATTATAAATAAGGTACAACCATATTCATTATTCTATCCATCCTTTGAATAACATGTCACCATATGTGCGTACGTACGGCCTACCGTCTCCACGTCGTGGTGTAATTGTTATTCAATATATTTTTATTTGGATGGGTATAATAATGATGTGTAACTCATGTAAATAATAAATATAACATGATAATGATTCTGTATATATGATATACCATCCAATAATATATTATTTTAATATCAAAAGAATGATATTGTCGCTCGTGCGTACGTACGGACTACCGTCTCCACGAACACGAAGAGATTCATTCTCCATCATATCCATTCAAGTATAATTATAATTTGATGATTTAAAAATAGTATCTAAATACTTGATATCATTCTGGATATGAATAATATACATCCCATTAATAAAGAATATGGATCACATAACAAAGAATATAAAGTAAAATGAACCCGTTAACACCCGAAATGACGATAATTCTAAGATATTATTAACAAATCAATGTTAAAAGATCATATATGATATCATATTAAAGTAAATGATTCTTTTATAATTCAGTAAAAATTATTTCACCATTATACAGGAGGTAAAATTACAGTCGACCAAGGAAAAAGTACAAAGTAAGGGATTTTCTTATCTCACTTTCAAATCCGTGAGATTTCCATTGTTCGCCACTAATTTATTGAAAGTGGTATATTGTGTACATACATTTAATATATATTATCATTATTCTCTTTATATTCATGTTATTCTATAAATTATTTGGTGGTTATTAACTTTTTGTCATACGACTCAATTTATTACAATGTGGTAAGCGGTTTCTTATCTCAGTTTTAATTCCGTGAGAATTCCATTGATCACCACTTAATTATTGCATGTGGTGTATGTATACTGCCCATGATTGTATTCATTGTGTAATATACTTTAATTTATGGGTATTTACATCATCATGGTATGATACTTTTTTCATGGGTGTATGTTTCGTAAGTTACCCAATCAATAAGGGAATTTGAGATTTCAATTTCCACTCATTTGGCTTTACACATATTTCATTGATTATATTACCCCAAGATTATGTGTGGAATAACTAATCATTTGATTATGTCATAATTTCCACTCCCCTTACTGTGGATATAATTTTGATACACATAATCACTCCATTGATAATTCTCAAGTCATTGATATGAATTTGATAAGAGTAATTTTAACTCATTCGCCATTTTTTGAGTTAAACATCCAATTCGTTGGTGTTGTTTTTACAAGAATATGTGTGAATATCCTTTGATTGTTTTACACTGAATGTACAATCATATTTAGTGTATTTATATTTTTCACACATAATTATGTCGTTGATTTATCCTTAACCTAAGGATACGGTCTTTATGAGATATTTCATCTCAACTTACATTCCATTGAGACTTCTTTGTTGATATACACCAAATCACTTTTATGTGGTGTATATAATGTAATTTAACATAGTATATCATGAATCCCTTTATTGTCATGATATTACAAAGTTTTTATTACCTCAATTATTTGTATTCAAGTGTATCTCTTTTGGTTATAAACTCTAACTAAAATACCATTTTTAAATGTTTTAAAGACTTATTCATCTAAATCATTCTCATTAATGTCCATGTTTTAAAAATGGTTTTAAGGATTTACTTATATGGACATTAAAGTTTAGAAATTAAAACTACTTTTAAAAAGTTTCAAAGTGGTATGGGACACTTTGATTCAAAAATCTATTTTTAAATGGCTTCTTGACAAATAGTGTGACTTTTAAATGATTTCAATAAAAAGGGAGATATTTCTCTCAAATAGTTTTGATGATTATTTTCATCTATGTAAACATCCTTTATTATTCTTGATTGAGGTTAATGTGATACAATACAATCTTCCATATTGTATCGAATGAGTTATGTTTGACTGTGGATGTGCTATTTTTATACCATTCATGGTTTGTGGTTAAAGTATTGACATTTCGTATTATAGTTTTAATACGATTGTTTATGTTATGTTTAAACCTGTTCATATGAGGAATGCATTGGACTTAATAAGTGACGGGTGGAGCCCGCTATAGCTCCTCAATGCATCGGTAGGTCTCATGAGACAAACTAGTGTCTTGGCACAAGGCCTTGGAAAAATCTTATTTGTAGTCTTGGCACGAGGACTTGGCTATGTGGTTATGATAGTCTGGCATTATGCATTCCATCATTATGAAAGTGGTTATTGATATTTCATGGGATTGTTCGACTAGTAGAATATCCATGTGAGTAAGTAAATGGCATTATTTTATTTTATCTTTGCCATTTTATGCTGAAGTTCAAGTTTAAAAGGATTTTGTTATAGTTATAAACTGCCTTAAGTGTTTATGCTTATCTATGAAAGCTTCTGTTATAATGTTATCCTTACTGAGCATCTGAGCTCACCCCTTTCAATGTTTTATTTTTCCAGGATTATGAAGAAGTAATTTAGGAATGACCTGCAGGGATAGTATGAGGGGATATGAAGACAAGATGTTTTTTTATGATTTAATGTAAAACTTTATTGATGTATCTCGTTATTCCAAGGAAACTAAACTAATAGGTCTTTCGAGACTTGATCTTTATTGTGATCATGCCAATGTTATGTAATAATGCACCGACTCTGGGTAACTGGGGTCGGGGCGTTACATAGAAAATATATGGGTATATGATTGATAGAAAATTCAACATCTATACTATAAGGAAGACCAGTAAATTCTATAGGAAACACATCATCATATTCTCTCATAGTGGTCATGTCTTCAATGGTGACCTTAGCCTTAGTTTCAATCATTTTAGCTAGATATGATTGTTTATGGGGAAATAAAATCATTGCAGGATATAATAATACAAAAGAGTAATCCTTCTCCTTAAACTAGTTTAGAATCAATGGGGGATTCATGATATGAAGGTTTATATCATTCTCTCACAAATTAATATTGTATCTATATATTTAAATCCAATCACACCAAGAATAGCATCAAATTCCAATAATTTATGTATCACATGGTTCATTGGAAAGTTTATTGCATAAATTTTTACATGAGTGGTGTTATATAATTGGGATGTACTAATTTCACCATGTTCCATTTTCAGTGATATCTTTAAATTCGTGATTGGTGATAGTGTCTGATTTTTTATAATAAACATGAGAGATATGAAAAAATACATAGAATCAGAATCAAAAAACATTTTCACTATTCTTGAATAACAAACTAGTGTACTTTTCACCACATCATTTATTGGATTAAACATTGTAGTTAGGATGGGATAAGATATCCCATTCACTATTGGATGTAGAGGTTTCAGTCATCGATTTCCATTGAAAACACATAGATTTGCACATTGGTTTTCATAGTGTCATTATTCCTTGTAATTAAAACATTGTAAAATAGATTTAAGGTTTATAAGATCTTTCCCTTATTCCATCACATTTTTGGGTTTATTTGACCAATAGTCTCTATCATGGTTACCTTCTATCCCACACCTAAATTATTTCTTTATCCACTTTAATAAATTTTTGGGATGCTTCTTCCAAATCTTTTTACAGGTGATATGTCGTACATTCTTTCCACTATTTTATTTTTCAATTGTATCACCTAAATTAAATTCCATTATCCAATTCTTATCTCTAGACATATAATATAATTGAGATTCACTAATCTTCATTTCATATTTGAGGGAAACCTATAGAATTTTCTCACATCTATCTAGGTCTCGAATGGATATGAATTTTCATACACATGGGTTTATCCCACCAAATAAGTAGTCAACTTTACATTCTAGGGAGATGAAAAACTAAAAGGAATATCATGAATGACTTCTGAATTTTTCATCATATTCCCCAATGGATTCGTCATCCATTTACATGATTCTATGTAAATCTATCCCTACTATAAGTCAGAGAGTGTTTGGATAATATTTAGTGAAAATTAAATTGGTAATTCCTTCCACTATTTTTCTTTGGATAACTCCTTTGGGATTATTATTTTTGACCAACATCCACCATTGACTATATTCTCTTACATATTTTAAAAAATAGAATAAAATTCTCTTGCACAATCCATTAAATGATGTATATAAACTTTTGAATGTGGTTGATCAATTGTTATATAATTAAATTATTGGAAGATCCATTAAATGTTGCAAGACTTTATCGGATAAAGGTAACCATTGTATCATTATCATTATTATAGTGTATTTACCAATTCCTCATGAATAAGGTTTCTATTCAAATAATGACTCAATATTTAATGTATGCCCATGAATTTGTTGACTCATTATCCCATAGGGGTGGGTATATCATTTGGGAAGTCATCATATTGACCCTCACATTGGATGTGGAGATGATTCCACTAATTTGAATCCATTTTAATAGAATAAATGAAAAATTAAATATGTTCATTTTTTAAATGATTAAACACATAAATAGGAAACCATGATGATTAAATTGTTATCTCATAAATGTCTTATATCCCTTAAACATTGAGATTCAAGGATTTAATATAATATTTACATTATCTTATTTAATAAAATATGATTTTATATGATCTTTTGTTCACTTAATAATCATTCTTAATGAGGATGTGAATTTACCAAATCATAAACTGTGGGAATATGAAACTAGGTGTGCAGGATGGACCATTTTTGCACCATTTTACAACTGATTCTATCTCAATGCACCATTTTGTTGGTTATAACCCCTAGGTAAATCTATTATACAGGTACATAAAATTTTAGTATCTAGCCAGAGATGTGTTTACTTGGAAACCACATACTCTATTATTTAACAAATTTAGGAATGATTTAATATATTTTATGTTATACCTATGTAATTATCAATATTTTTCTAATCCTAATCCATAAAATAAGTATAATTTTATCAAATACCAATTATGATAACTCATGTACATAATAACCTTTATTTGAATATTTTTTACCTAAAGGTAAAAATAATAAAATCCCAATATTTTAAAACACCATTTGTATGAAGTAACCCAGTAAGTATCAATGTATCACTAAGAGGGGGAGTGGTGAATAAGTGATTTATTTTTTGTCAATTTTTATTTAGTTATGAATCAAAATTCAACTCCTTTTAAATAATTCATTCCCAACTAAACGTAGTTAAACCACCCAACCATAGTAACATAAGAATTTACAAGGTTGAAATCTCAAAAATAGTGACAAAGTCTTTGATATGGTTTGGAAATAATCCATAACCACTCAATCCAAAAGAAAAAATTCCCTTTCTATGTATTACTATGAGATAGATATTCCCTTACACTCATTTTGTACATTGAAAATATTTCAATACTTTATGTGCTCTCTATTAATAGAAATAGGTTAATAACTGTTTCAGTTCTTCTTCTTCTTATTTTCACTAGTTTTATCTTTTTTAACAATTCTTATCATTCCTACCCAGAATATGTTAGGAACATCCTTGAGTCCCCCATGGATCATCCATCCTCCTCCGAAAAATTCCTGTATCTTCCATGAACTATGTTGCACAGCGTAGCACATGTTCTTCACAGACAACCTCTTCATCTATGAACTTGCTCTATACTGTGGACTATCATTTCTCCATGTAACACTTAGGTGTTTCTTTTTCATGTACCAGGTTCATTTATTGGTTTCAAGTACAGTGTTTACATCTTATTCTACATACAACCTCAACATATGTATAATTATTTATTCAAGAAACCATTTCTTCTTCTGCGGACAGCTTAATCGTTTATGGAATCTTTCTTCTAGTAATTGATTTCCTTCATGGAATTCTCACTACGAACTGTTATGAACATAAAAAATTATTCCTTGAAGAAAATAGGTAATCATATGAAAATATCCCTACACACTAATGAAGGACTTTTAACTCCTTATATAGGTAAATAGATCATAATGTATTACTAATATGAATATCCCAAATCATTAATGTGGTAAAACCTTCACTGCATACTAAGCTTCTCTTGTCAATCTCAATTGTCTGAATTACCATTTTCATCTATGAACTATATCCATAGGAAGTTCATGTACTTCCACTCTTCCATTGAAGCGGCATATGGCACCACCTCCAATAAATAAACAAAACCCTATGCCATGACCTTCTGACATCCAATGAACTGCAAGACTCATACGAACCATTATCCACCTACAAAACATTTATCACACGAGGTCTATGTACTACCCATGTACCGAATTTTGAAGTCCATATAGTGTGGCTATATAGAATCCATACATTTACAATTTTCTTCCCATCTCTACTTACCTCCTATGAGATCCGAAAACTATCCTTTATGGTTCACATACTATTTCCCAATAACTCCTTTGTAAAAAAAGTTCATTTTCTAAAATAACAGACTCTAGAATTTGAGGAAAAAAAATTTGGAAAACACTGGGAAAATACCCCACCTTCAAATAATCTTTGGAAAGAACACCCATGCTGCATCAATTCCATCCAAATTAAAAAAAAACTTCTTTTAACATGAACCTTTTCAATTGTGATATATATTCATTAATCGATCTCCTTTAGAATTTTCATATTTTCAATGGAAGTTATTTTAACTTTTCTATCTTTCAACAACATATTTCAATCCAATGATAACTAAATATGATTGGAAACACCTATAAATCATATTTACTTCATAAGGAATGCATCAAAAGTTATCTGAACAACTTACGATATTTGTGAAAAACAAATCAGTGTTTCAACATCACATTTCACAAGGCTTTAATAAATTTAATCAATTAATATTTTTTAACAACAAATGTAAACACTCATCAAAATAAAACTCTTCATGAATCATTCCCCATCATGTGTGGTCCCAAAAGTGTATTTAGGAAAATTGGAACATATAATGGAAACTTTATCCATTGATAAAAAAAATTTAAAACTTCCTTAACATGCTCCTAATATTATATTTTTCTTTAAAAATTGCACGGTATAACCTGGGGATGTATTAACAAAAGGGGGAGTTATAGATACTTGAAAAGGTATAACAACATTACAGAATAATGTAACATAGTACTTGTGATCCAAAATGAATATATGTGTATCATAATATGGGTGATAATAATAATCTTGATCTTTGAGTTTTATATAATAAGATATCATAATGGCAACATTGGAATGCATATACAACATAAAACATGACATCATAAACATAAGTCAACGATAAGTGACAAAAAAACATAACATAGTGTGAATATGTTAGTGCCTCAGTAGCCATACATGGATTCTCATGAGATTAAACCATTACCTAATGTAATGGAGGGCTATATAATTCGAGTCCCACCCATCACATTCATATCTTGTACATGAAAAGTGTACTACATAGATCATTCCACATAGGATCATATGTCATAAAATTTAATTACATGATCAATGTGTCTTGGATATATATTTGAAATTTCCCAGTCAATAAAATATATGTAAATCTAGTTTCTTTTCCTTTATTGTAAATGATTATGGATATTCACAATAAAAAATGTTATCATGGACAAATTATAGAATAATTTCAGCAAAACAATGGAGGAAAATAATGATTCCCTGTTGGGATTAATCGGATTGAAATTGTTCTCAAATAACTCTAACATCATAAGAGTATTAATAGTGATGTGGGAGGAAAAATAAAAATATTAACAAATAGAAAAAAAATTGGTGTAATTTAAAGAAGGTTCTTGAATAAAGAGGAGATGGAGATGATCTCTTATCTTCCATGGGTCTTTCCAGAAGCACTATAAAAGATTCTCAATAGTTTTTTGGAACATTGGAAGATATATAGAGAGATAAGGGTTGACTAATTTAGTTATACAATGGTTTTTGGTTATGTTAAATTAGAGTTTTATGGATTTAAATAGATAAAAATGTAGAGCTCTTTATTAATTTCCGCAATTAGGTTTTGGCCTCTATATGATAGAGTAATAAAAACCACAAGAAAATTCCAATGGGATTTTTCAATGTTTTCTAACAAAGAGTAGTGGTTTATATTATTATATAAGTTTAATAACCAAAATCAATTAAATAATTTCCTTTTTTATGTGGAAGAAATTCAATTTTATAAATAATTGATTTTAAAAACCTAAAACCTAAAATATATTTAATAAGATTCATTATAGGTTTATAAAATTTATCAAATAAAAGAAGAAATATTATATTTTAAATGGAAAATATATATTTTATCATGGATAACTTTTATAGAATATATTAGAACTCTTTTGGGTCATTATGATGTCATATTAAACAGTATATATTAAAATTTAATATAAATTTTATTCCAAAATTTGACTATCACGAAAAAATGAAAAAAATAACCATTGGTCTGTTTTGATGGGATTCTTCCACTAAAATTATTTTTAACAAAAAAGTATTCTAAATATTATAATTTATACATTTAAAATGAAATTTCCATATTTATTGAGAAATACTAGTTTGTTTTATAGTAAAATATTTTAGAACCATTTAAAAATTACATTTCTCTCCAAAAACTCATATTATCATTTATATTTAACATATATCATTTAAAAATAATATATTATGAAAATATCATTTACTTGAAAAATTATTGAATTATTCAAAAAGTGTATCTTTATTGAAACTATATATCACCTAAAATACTATTTGTGTTTCATGGTATCAAACAAAAATCTTATCAATGTCATTATTTAACAATTTATAAAGATATAATAATACAGAATAAATATAATAATTAATTCATTAAAATAATAACAATTAATACTATTAATTTTTAGATACATAACCCCTTTCTACAGTAGTGAACAGACTCAGGTTAAGGATTGCAATGGTTCTATTATCATGTCGTGGTTGAGCGATGATGGTTTGGGTCATGGTCTTAATGATATTGAACTTATCATGTAAATGAATTTTCTCATTCTTTATTTAATTATTCTCAATATGGGATTGGTCAATGTAAAATACTAATTCTAGTATCTCTCTAGAACTCTCTATTAAATGGGTTTCTTATGGTACAATCATACATGTCATGGCCATCACTTCTTTTGACTAAATAAATTGGACATATCATAAACATTATTATAATAATCATAATCTTTACAAAAATATATATATATTATAATTCACTAATATTATTAATAGTCTTTTAAATGTGAATGAATATATAATGTTCTGAAGTAACCAAATAATTTCATGTATTTTCTATAGTTGCATTCCATAATATGGAAATTATTTACTAATCATGAATATCCATTATAAAATATTGGTTAATTGAAATAGAAAAATATTTATTTATTGTAATAAAATCATGAACAACTAAGACCAATTTATCACTTACTTTTAGAATAGGACAAATATGTATTTATTATTTAATCAATGTCATACCACTAATTGAATACCAATCACAATATACATCACCAATACATAAATTTCATCGTTTTCCATCGATCAATGTATGTGATCAAATAGTATACACAGATAAAAATATCAAGCTATGATACCATTACTTATTTTTTCATATAGGAAATACTAATGAAAATAGAAACAAGTGGAATTTCTTTTAGTGGCTCAATCCTCGCGATCTAATCTACTCAATATCACCAAGTGTGAACATCATGAGAAGAAGTCTTAATGATTCTGATCCCCCATCACCTAACAATCATACATCTTCTTCAACAAAAATGTACCATGTATCAAGACCATAGGAAATCTGTTTATGAATAATTTCATTGTATCTCAGGGTTCCCATTATAGCCTCAAAACTACTATAACCTCCTGATATTATAAGTAATCAATGTACATTACCATATAATGCGTGGTTGTATAAATATAAACGCTAATATTTTCAATGTAAATTATTCTTAAATCACTATATATATCATATGGAAATTAAAATAAAATTTTATAGTTTGATCTTGGGTGAGCTCTTTTTCAACACAACCACATTCACTAGAAAAAATCATCTTACTATCCTTATCAACCACCACAAGATAAGATCATGTTTCTTATGGGTTATATATTAATTTGTTGGGGCTTCCATGTCTACATTGCGAGGATACTCTTCTATCTATGACTTCCTATTCTTGAGTAAGACTCATTAGGAAATTATGTCACATGGTATATTACATATGTACACTATCAAAAATTGACTTCATGAATAGTATGGGTAGTTGGATTATAATAACTTATTTTATGATATAATATTACATACAAGGTCTGATTCCACAAACAAGAACAAATAATTGATTATTATATATTACTTATTCAGCTACATTAGAAGTTTCAATACAATAATTATTAATATAAATTTCTACCTTTAGATGGAATGAGATTATCATTCTCATTACCATATAATAAAAGTTATTTTAGATCATACTTATCTAAAGGTATACTATTTTTTATCCCCTTGTAACTAGTTTCCCTTCCCCTCCATGTACTACGAATATATGATTATTACTCTATCAAGTAAAATTTGATACATCTTACTTGATCACATGAAAATATCCTTGATTATACTAATATATAGAATCCATAAATTATGTGTTGAAAATATCTTATCTATTATATAGAATGGGATAAGTGATAGTTCTATTATCAATGAATTTGGAATTATACTAACCAGATTATCCTCCTTTTTTGTTTCATACATGTATAATTAGAGAGATCTATGGAATATGAAAATGGTAATAATTGTATCTCTATTTTTTCTAACATTATTTATTAATACCTTATCTGTATATAATATTTGAATTTTTTTAGAAAACTCAATAGATTTCCCTCAAAATATCTCATTCAATATAACACAGGTTAATATTTTAAGTCAATCTATATAGAGTTAATTTCCATTATGATTGTAACTAACTATAAAACATATATAATTTTCATATATGTTATTTGGATATTTTACTCTGAAAACAGTGGCACTCCCTCTAACATCTTGTATATAGATGGAAAATATTCATTCCAAATGATAACTCTATGATCATGCATGTTTAATTCACTATATAACTACATTTTAGTAACCCGTACCCTTTATTATAGTTCAATGTATCATTAAATCATGTTGGTTATATCACATAGACACATTACAAGAATTGTGGTCTTGAACTAAAATTCAAAATAAATTTTTTTAGAAGGTATATATGACATATATAATTATTATTGATTTTGGAATGATGAATTAGTAAAACCAATTAATTTTTATAGGTATGAATCTCATACCACCCATGTAATTATTATCTCGAATACCACCATAATATCTTGATATGAAATATTCAAAAATAAAATGAACATGTACTTTCAATAATGGAATCCATTATTAAATTTTAATTGATTATGTTAATTTTATATTTCTCTTATTTAATGCTTACCAGTATTATTCTCAACAAATAATGTTTCAAAAACTGTGGCATATATAAAACCCCTACTATGGATTTACCATTCATATATAGTATGTGTCTATGAATCATTTCTTTTCCACAATATATTGTTGAACATATTCTTTTTCCTGCCACATTGGAATCATTGGAAATAACTATGGTTATGTCGATCATTACCACATTATCTCAAATAGATATTCACACCATTTTTTAAAAATATAGTCTAGAATAGTAATATAGATTTTATATATCATATATTTTAAAAAATATCCTTAGTAAACTTTATTACAACAAAATTAAATGGGCGTTTTCTTTTACTTCATGTACATTTGTTTATTGAAATATCCTAATCAAACTCTGTGTAACTAATTACATGGATTTATTATAATATGGATTTAGTTCATATTATATGTCATATTATTTCCATGTTTCACTATTGTATGAATATGGTTTTGGGAGAACAATTCTATTAAAAATTAATGTCTTGAAAAATAATGGATGATTTTTTAATGCATATTTGTCACAACAATGATGATACTTTTACATACATGATGACTCTGATGTCTAAAAAGGAATTTTCACATATGAATTCCAACATGAAATATTTTAAGGATCAATGTTTTCATTTAATACTAATAATATATCCTCATTACTAACATAGTATCAATGATGTGTAAACAAAAATGTGAGTTTATGAATAAATACACTATATTTCCTGATCAATGAATGTTTGGTCAAGATACAATTCAATAAATGGACCCAATGCTACTCATATATTATTACTAATTAAATTTTATAATTTAATTTTATATTAAAAAATAAGATAAAATGGAATATAATTATTTTTATTCAGTACTATAATAACCTTAGAATAGTTCACGCTCTCTAGAAAAACAAATTATTAATTTTTTGTGGCATACCATTATTTATAAAGGGTTCTTAACTAAAATCTAAACAAGTAGATTTCTTTATAATATTTAAGGTATTTAGATCCATAGATTATAAAAAATTATATTTATATCATCAGAAACTACTTATTTTTATAAAAAATATTATCTTCCCACTACTGGGTGTAAATGAGTCTTATATTTTAATTAATTTGTTATTCCCAAGGATTCAAGTATTAATGAACTATTAGTTTTCGTATAATTCAGCAACAACATTATTAATTAAAAAAGTGGAATAATTCCGTCTTGTTTATAATATTAATGTGAGATAATTTTATGTTAATACACAATAAAATATTAAGTTGAACCATTACTCTTGGCAATTAAATGTTGTATTCTTATCACCATTAACTTCTAAATCACCCTTTCTCAAGTGCTTGGAGAATTCACCATACATTTTATAAAATTTCTTTTTTAAACATTATTAATATATTTAAATACATATATGTGATAGTAATATTCTATTAAATACTAAATTATGTAAAATAAAAGCATTACATTAAATGATGAATATACTTTATATGGAAGCCTCTTATTGGCTCAACTTCTATATATTATGTATTTTATCATACATAGACACATATCATTACATTAAATGAAAATAACCTCATGATTAATGGCTTTCCTAATATATATAAAACGGAATTGTGAAGGTCCATTTAGCGTCACAGTTTTTATTGTCCTTTTTTACATTCCTTTTAACTTCATTACCAGATATACAAACAATGAATCTTTTTGTTAGTTCTTATATTCTTGGAGGGACTAACACATAAGGTAATTAATTGTTTATCTCCAATTATTGTTAGTTTTTTATTCATATATGAATCTATATTAAGTTGGTGAGAATGAAATAAGAACGTGATATATTTAAACAACATGATCCACATTTAAATTTACACATATTTAGTGTGATCATCACACTATTCATATCTTGCTTCACATTCTACTTGAAAGATTCTCAGAGATGAGACCACATGTAAAACCATCCATGTGTTTATGTTGTTTCCAAAAATCAATACACATTGTTGATAACATTATGATGTAATCAAAATATTCGACATAAATAAGTTTCCTGTAAGAATTTTTATAACCCTCACATTCAGCTGTGCCTTGATATCATGAGGGGACTCCAAAAAATATATTTTGTGATATAACAGTATATTACACATGTTCCAATACTACATGACGAAGTTAACACCAATGATGACACATTTATTTCAATGATTACTCAATGTGTGTGTGTGGTACTACTTACCATTTTGTACAAAATTAATTTATATAAGATTAGACCATTATATTAATTTCCAATTATAAACAATTGATTTTATTGAAAAATTAGTCTCTAAATATTTTATCAAACCTTAATATCCCAAACTACTATATTATAATAATTCATTCACTTGATAATGATAGTGGTAAGGATACCTAAACCCTATCGTTATAGTCTATATTGTGGCTACACCACAACTCATTGATTTTCAATGTAGTTTTTAACTATCCTACCACATTGAAACATAGATCCATGAGTTGTAGAGTGAAGTACCAACATTTAAAAATCTAATCCTGAATTTACCCAAGGGTTTTCTAAAAAATATGAAATAAGATATATATGGAATCTACTTTTCTTACATATTTATTTATGTTATCACATCAACCTCCTATGAACTCTCTAATAGTAGTCGTCACCCTAAATTATGGATGACGACCACCTCATAAACCCAATTTTTTTTCAAATTTATGAGATGAGAAAAATTATGACTAAATATTAATTTTGTGGTATATTTATTTCTCAATGAATGAATTCATTTTTGAAATGAAATTCTCATACAATGTGATCACACTATCAACAAGACCATAAAATAAATAGAAAAAATTCATCACCTCTTAATCTAATGTAATGTACTAATTATTTGTAAATTATTATTTCTCTTTGTTTGAACATGAATATTCACAAAATAAATAAAAATTCCTAAATTAAATAAATAACATGATTGATCATGACCAATTGGTTTTAGTTGATCCATTTCAACTCAATGGATTAACTGTGACCGTAGGGGAAAAATACTTGAGTTGTTCCTAAAACATAACATGCTTAAACACGGGACTTGGGTACATATGTCTCATCTGGAATTATGACTTGTCTCAACATAGCCAATATAATACCACTTACTCGACATAATACATAATCATTAGGGAATGTGATAATTAAAAAGTGAATTATAAAGATTTATTGACATATTTTTATTCCTATTAAGCCTACTAATACGTTGCACGTACCATCTAAATAAATTCAATTATTACATGCATCAAATGAAATTGGAAAAATTAATTAAATAAATTAAAATACATATATAAATTGTTCGGTTGATGATTGAGATATATCGTCACACAAAAAATGTGAAATAAAAATATATTTGTTATACATTTCTTTTCATGGATTATAAATGAAATTAGAAATTAATTTATAACTTTATTTTATGTAATATATAATACTCGATCCCAAATAAAATTTAATATAATTTTTAAAAAATTATCTAAATTGTTATAATCTATGAAAAAATATTCAGGCCTCTAGGTTGCTCGCATAACCCTTAAAAGGGGTTCTCAAATTTTCATGGTCCAGATGGGGCTAGGGGTCATACATGACCCACCCCAGTCCATTCCAAGATAAGCTGAGACAAATTATACATTAATCATCGTGTATTTTAAATACATTTATTTAAAAAATATTTTTTAAGAAGAACATAGTTCAGAATATTTTTTTAAAATTTTCTATAAATTTGGTAGCATAGTTGTCACCTTCCACGTTAAGATGAAAGGCGTAAACCCCGTAGTTGCATTTCTTCTAAAAATACTGTTTTTTTTATTTTAAAAATTCTAATTTTAATTTTTTTTGTTTATATATATATATATATAAATTTCAGTAGAAATTATCTACTATTTAATAAATTGCAATATTTTCATGATAGTAGTCTGGATTCTGACAGATGCTCTACACTGGGGTTCTCTATTATAAGAGGGCTTACCCTAGAAATCCTTCTGTATTTCTGATTTGGGATTCTGGTTCTCTCTTTCCTGTAGAGAACATTTTCCATTTCTGATTTTTGATTCTATTTCATGTAGGTGGATTTGAAAGACAATAAAATATAAACTATAAGATCAATACAAAATGAAACATAAAAAATGTATTAAACATATAAGAAATAGTTGACAAAAAAATTATTTCATAAAAATAGATTATAAGAAATAATTTACAAGTTTTCAAAACCACCCACATGAATCAAAACAATGTTTCACATACATGACTTTGAAAGCCTATAAAGTATAAAATACTAGACAAATATAAATGAAACATAATTCATGTATTAAACATAAAACTAATAGTGTAAAATAAAAATATTTTTGTAAAAAATGTTGATGGAAAATAATTTATATGTATTCAAAGACACCTACATGAAACATAAAAATATTTCAAGCTAGTGACTTTGAAAGCCTATAAAGTATAAACTATATGACATTCAAAAAATGAAACATAAAACATTAACTAAACATATATGATGTAGTTGAAAATAAAAAGTTTTTCGTAAACAATTTTCTTGGAAAATAATTTATAAGCAATCCAAACCACATACTTGAAACTTAAAAAAGATTCAGGTATGTGTCTTTGAAATACTATAAAATATAAACTTTAGGAAGATATAATTTAAAGATAAATTTTTGAATTGGACATATAATAAATTAATTAATTAGTTAATTTAAATTATTAATAATTAATTTGTTAATAATTAATTAATTAATAAGTAATTATTAATAATAAATTATTTAATAATTAATTATTTAATTAGTAATATAATTATTACATATATAATATTTAATTAGTTAATTTGTAGTATAATTATTAATTATAATGAATCATTATAATTAAAAATGTGTAATTATTGAAAGCTATTATATAATAATTAATTTGTAAATTTTTAATATAATTATTAATTATATAATAATTAATTAGTTAATTGGTAATATAACTATAATGTGTAATTATTCATTATAATTACAAATTAGTAATTATTAAATATTATTATATAATAATTAATTAGTTAATTAGTAGTACAATTATTCTTTATAATTATTCATTATAAGTATTCATTATAATTATTCATTATAATTATTAATTATTAATTGTTAAATATTAATTATTAAATATTAAATATTAAATATTAATTATTAATTATTAATTATTAATTATTAATTATTAATTTTTAATTAGTAATATAATTATTACTTGTACAATAATTAGTTAGTTAATTAGTAATTACTAATAATTAATTATATAATAAATTATTCATTAATTAGTTATTTAATTATTAATTATATAATAATTAATTAGTTAATTAGTATTATTATAACTAATTACATAATTAGTAATATTATAACTAATTACATAATTAGTAATTATTTAATTAGTAATTATTAATAATTTATTATATAACAATTATTTAGTTAATTAGTAATATAATAAATTGTTAATTATATAATAATAAATTAGTTAATTAGTACTATAATAATTAAGTATATAATCTTTAATTAATTAATTTTTTGAGAAATATAGTGTCGAGGCCCATTTTTATAATTAGTTAATTAGCAATATAATTATAAATTATTCAATATTCAATATAATTTTTATTTATTATTTATTTAAAATTATTATATAATAAATAATTAGTTAGTTATAATATATTTATTAACTATAGATTGGTTAATTAGTTAATTAGTAACATAATCATTCATTAATACTATTAATTATTAATTATTAAAAATAATTATATAACAATTTATTAGTAATTAGTAATATAATTATTCATTATAATTATTCTTTATAATTATTATTTATAATTATTCATTATAATTATTCATTTTAATAAATAATAATTAATAGTTAATCATTAATCATTAATTTTTAATAGTTAATAGTTAATTATTTATTATTAATTAGTTAATTTGAAATATATTTATTAATTATATAACTATTAATTGTATAATAATTAGTTAGTTAATTAGTAATTATTAATATGTTATTATACAATAATTAATTAGTTAATTAGTAATATAATTATTAATAATTCAATAATTAATTAGTAACATAGTAATTAAATTATTAATTATATAATAATTAATTAGATAATTAGAAATATAATTCCAAACTATATAATTAGTTATTATTAATTAGTGAAAATTGTCCATTAATTATAAAATAATTACTTAATTAATTAGTAATATAAATATGAATTATATAATAGTAAATTAGTAAATTTTTTATGAGTGACAGAGTTAAGGACCCTTTTATAATTAGTTAATTAGTAATATAATTTTATATAATAATTATTCATTATAATTATAAATTAATATTTATTAAAATTTATTATATAATTATTAATTTGTTATGGGTAATATAATGATTAATTTTATAATTGTTAATTAGTTAATTAGTAATATAATTATTCATTATAATTATTAATTAGTAATCATTAAAATTATTATACAATAATTATTAAGATAATTAGTACTATAATTATTGTTTATAATTATTCATTATAATTATTCATTATAATTACTAATTACTACTTATTAATTATTAATTATTAATTAAATAATTGGTAAAATAATTATTAATTATATGCCTATTAATTATATATTGATTAGTTAGATAATTAGTAATTTTTATTAATTATCTATATAATAAATAATTAATTAATGTGAATTATAATTATTTAATTAGTAATATAATTATTATTTATTTAATACTTAATTATTTACATAGTAATATAGTAGTTAATTAGATAATAATTAATTAGTTAATTAGTAATATAATTATTTATTAAATAATTATTAATTATATAATTAGTAGTAATTAATCACTAATTATATCATAATCAATATTTTAATTAGTAATATAATTATTAATGATACAACAGTTAATTTGTTAATTTTTTAAAAATGATATATCCAAGGCCAAATATATAATTATTGAAATGGTAATATAATTAGAAATTAGAATTATAGATTATAATTATTAATTATTATTTATTAATAATTATTATATACTAATTTATTAGTTATTTGGTAATGTAATTATTAATTATATAATAGTTATTTAGTTATTTAGTTATATAATTATTCACTATGAATCTTAATTATTAATTATTAAAAATTATTGTATAATAATTAATTAGTTACGTAGTAGTAGAATTATTCATTATAATTATTCATTATAATTATTCACTATAATTATTCATTATAATTATTAATTATTAAAAAATAATTTTTAATTATTAATTATTAATTATTTATTATTTATTATCAATTATTTAATTATTAATATAATTATTAATTACATAACTATTAATTGTATAATAATTAGATAGTTAATAAATAATTATTAATAATTAATTATATTATAATTAATTCGTTAATTAGTAATATAATTGTTAATTATTTAATAATTAATAAGTTACTTACTATTATAACAAATAATTTTATAATAATTAATTAGTTAATTATTAATATAATAAGTAAGTATATAATTAGTAATTATTTAAATATTAATAATTAATTATATAATAATAAATTGCTAATTAGTAATATAATTATTATTTAAATAATAGTGAATTAGTTAATTTTTTGAGATAGATAGACCCAAGGCCCTTTTTATAATTAGTTAATGAGTAATATAATTAGGAATTATAATTATTCATTAAAGTTATTAATAACTATTATTAAAAAAATATTATATAATAATGAATTTGTTAATTAGTAATATAATTATTAATTATATAATATTTAATTATTAAATTAGTATTATAATTATAAATTCTAATTTTTCAGTATAATTATTAAATTGTAATTATTAAAATTCATTATAAAATAATTAATTAGTTAATTATTATATAATTAATTATTAGTAATTACAAATTAACTGATTAATTATTATATAATTACTTTTTTATAATATTAAATAAATAAGTAAATGATTTATTTTATGTTTAATCCATGTTTTATGTTTCATTTATATTGTTCTTATAGTTTATATTTTATAGGCTTTCAAAGGCACATTTTGAATCATTTTTATCTTTCATGTATGTGGCTTTTAAAGCTTATAAATTACATTACATCAACATTTTTTATGAAATTATTTTTATTTTCAACAATTTTTTATATGTTTTATATAGGATATATGTCTCTATTATGTTTGTCTTATAGTTCATATTTTATATACTTTCAAAGTCAAATATTTGAATCATTTTTATGTTTCAAGTAGGTGTCTTTAAAAACTTATAAATTATTTTCCATCAATATTTTTTATGAATTTTTTTTTATTTTCTACTATTTTTCTTATGTTTAATCCATGTTTTATGTTTCATTTATGTTGGGCTTATAGTTTATATTTTATATACTTTCAAGGTCACCTACTTGAATCATTTTTATTTTTCATATAGGTGTCTTTGAAAACATATAAATTATTTTCCATAATTTTTTTTGAAATTCATTTTATATTAAACTATTAGTTATATTTTTAATCAATGTTTTATTTTTTATTTATGTTGTTCTTATAGTTTATATTTAATTTGCTTTCAAAGACACGTACATGAAACATTTTTAGGTTTCATGTAGGTTTCCTTGAAATCTTATCAGTTATTTTCCATCACTTTTTTTTTGAAATATTTTTTGTTTTCATCTATTTATTATATGTTTAATCAATGGGTTGGCCTTTGTGATCGTGGAATTAGGTTTTCATGAGCGGAATGGATCATTTTTGGTGGACAGTCGGGGATAATCATGTTGCAAAATGATAAAAGGGCCGAGTGGGAGGCCAGACGTGGTTGATGGTGTGTAAGAGCGGGAGGTCGGTTGGGTTTGTTTGACAATATAAAGGGAGCATGATGTGAGGTGGGACTAGATGGATTGGTAGCATGATGTGGGTCTGAAATTTAGGACTCTGACAGTGGGAAGATGACGGTGGGAGTTAGATAGTGGGGGTTGTGGAGTGGCCGCACCCAGTAGGTTAACGTCTTGTTTTACAAATATTGTAGTCATCAATGTCGGGGTAGTAACCCCATTTACCCCACTTCATTATATTTTTGTTTTTATCCATGAATATAGTCCAACAGCTCCACCCCCAATATTTTTTTATTTTCTTTATTTTACATCAGTCCTGATGCAATGCTATCCACTATCGCATCCTTTTAAATGTTGGTTTCATTTTAATTTTTTCATGGCTATTGAGTTTTGGTTTTTTTTATATTATACAATTTTGTGGAAATAGTTCCTAAATGGAAAACCCTATTATAGAAACTATAATCCGTTCAAAACAGTATCATATTATCATAAAAAAACCAATGATCTACTTTGAGTAAAATTTTAATATATATACACACACACACACACACACACACACACACACACACACATGTTACTCATAATTAAACCCTCACTTCAGCTTCAATCCATCTTTCAATATTCAGATGACCATATCTAAATCATCTAATATTGGATTTTATATCACTCTATGAAAATGGGACCTTAATTATGACCACTTCATAAATGAAATGAAAACATAATTTTTCTTCACAAATAAATGTATGAAATAAATCTAAGGCCAATTGAAGTCATGTGTGAGTTCATAAGAATCATATGAGACTAGAATTTAAACAATTTCATCACTAATATATTTATTTACATCATCTATTATGATTCTTATCTCAATACAAAAACTTATCATCCAGTATGAGTATTTCATGAATGAAATTTAAATTGAAAATATACCTCATTTTTTAAAGATGTGTTCAAGAACTTCTTTTTACCGTTGACCATTTCACGATGGAATTGACATTGTATCCCTACAGATTAAATACATATTATTTTAAAGTATATAATATAATCGATAATATAAATTTGAGAACTTCAACCGTTATCTGATGATACCTATGGCATTCCGATAATCATCAGAGGGGAGCTCCTTTGATCTGAGAAGGAAATCATGATGCACAATTACACACTTTTTGTTTCATGATAACTATTTTTATTTTAATCACATACTTATAATATAATAAAATATATTATTTGATTATACGGAGCCATTAACATGACTCATTCATTCTTATAAATACTAAACAAACATTGAATATTAAAATAATAATTATTATTTAAATATTATTCCATGTACATACACAAAATCAAGTGAATATCTTAAATAAATAAATTCAAATATAAATAATAAGAACTTGAAATAATATTAACCGTATTTATTAGTGAGATATCATTTATTGTCGAGCATCTCTCTGACCCTATGCTAGGCCTCACCATGTCATATACTCTAATACTTTGGAATAGGGAAACATTTTTGTGTATTTTTAATTAGTGGACCTCGAAAACCATATCTCGATATCAGTGAATAATATTCACATGCCAAAAGTATATTCTAATAACTCATTCATTCCCCTAAGGGTATATGTAAAATTCCATGCAATGACAACAATTCAATTGAACACACATCGTGTTATATAGTCTCTTTTTCTAATGATATCACATAAAGTATGATGTACACTTCTTTTCATTGTCATTTTTATTTTATTATCAATTTCTCTAACGAGATATATATACCTTATTCTATAATCTCCATGGATTTAGAAAATGAACTTTTATCCTGATCAAATATGCCTGAGATAATACTACCTTTTAGAAGTGACAAATTTTTTCGTAAATATTAAAAAAATGTCATACCATAAAAGGAACACCCATCAAAAGATACCCATCTATTAAATGAATGGAATTGATTTTAATTTTCATAAATTTACATGATAAAATATTATACAATAATAATCATACTAATTTGATATCCCATTACATGTGTTTGCTAGTAAGTACTACCAATGGCATCTGAAACATTTGGTATTCTTATTCGTGGTATAGTCATTATGATCTCAGCTACTGATGATCACTATTTTTGATATTCATGAGGAGAATTCACGATGAATATTAGGATACAACACCCGGTAGAGAGACATCATCTATGTCAAGTTACTATGTCATATCTAGACCAAAAGACACATGTTTGCGATTAATTTCATAGTATCTTGAGGTTCTCATGGTAGTCTGGTAACTACTATAACCATTTTATAAAACTATTAATCTATTGAAATTACTATATAAATCATAGATTCATAAATTACAACAATATCATTGTATTTTTACATTAGTCATAACAAACTATATTCCAAATATGGAAATTGAAAATTACATTTCATGTCAGGTTAAGGCCAACCACTATTACAACAAAAATAACAAAATGAAAGAGAGATGATACTGAAAATTCTATAAACACATGGTCAAGATAAAAATAAATGAGAAAAAATTCATGAATCTAATTTCAAAATAATATGAAGCGATAATGGAAACTGAAAATTCTTAAATATATAATCTTTAGCTTCCATGATGCAAAAACAACACATAAACAATCAAAAATGAGTAATGTCTATCCAGAACACCATTCTTCTCCTAATGACTAGAAAAATATCTCATATGATCATAGGTGGAGAATAAAATATTTACTCTAAAGGATCCAACATGGATACTCTCATGTAAAAGATAAATAAAGCATGTTAAATCCCAGTTAACATAAATTGTAACTAACTCACCACATAAACAAGTTTGCTAAGTTCCCAAAATCACCATGGATATCTCTCACCATGTATCACATTCAATAGGTCATATAATATAATATCTAAGGAAGGTACTATGATACCACATCCCATCTGGTTTTCTACTCAGTCAAAATTTCACACATCCTGATCTATTTCTCTTCAAAACAGTATTCCTGATGAAATCTAGCCTTATGTAACATAACATTCACCTCATTCATCGCATTATATCATCACATATCACGCACCATGATCATCACATCATCTCGTAATTCCATTCCACATCTCCATATAGTTATCGAGTAGTTTCCAAATTCCACCACAACCCATATTTCATGTATTACAACTCAATCTATCATGTCCCAAACACTTCATAACAATAATAATTCATAGGATACTATATACGGAGATACATGTGAATAAAAAATTCATAATAAATATCTCCCTTGTACCGAATATATGGGAATATAAAACCACCATGCATACCAGTACATAATACTACTGAGTGATGAGATAGGGGCTTGATGGGGTAGTATTCCTTCATTTCATTTTCTATGTTGATGTCGGAGAAAATACACTTCGAGATTCTAAAGGGTGACAATCTCACAACCGATATGGGTTAGGGTAGTGTATGAAATCAATAAATATGTAGGATATAATATATCTCATAACCTTACAATGGGAATTGACCTAGTATTAAGCTCAACTACACCTATCGCCTACTAGACACCCAATTACCACCGCTAAAACTACATATCCTATAAGCATAATTGAATTCAAGGATCATCATTTAATTATTTATTTCCGGTTAACATTTCTATTTAGATTAATTTTTTAATTATCCCTTAATTAAAATTATTTAATTAATATTCATTAACCATCAATAAATTTTGGTAACAATAATTCATAATCCATTTCATCTAACAATTCCTATAGATTGTCAATATTTTCATTCCATTCATGCACAAATCTGATTGGATAATTCTTTTATTCATTAATAATCTATAATTATAGGTACTTTATGTATCATCATATGCTACCATTAAAGTGATATGTAACCAAGCATGACCAGCTGCATCTAGAAGTGGGGAAAGGATTCCGAGTAAACCAGCAACTCGAACATTTAACCTTTAATGTATAAAATTATCAAGAATGATTACCATATTTCATAACAAAAATGGGAAATCTAGCATCAATCTATCTCATGTTTTCTGGTTCCTTACCCAACACCATTATTTATATCTCCGTGCATATCCCCATGCAGCTCATCGTCACAAGCATCAAATTCTATACAAAACATGGCCTCCCCACCCATATATTTCCAAACCACAAATTACCCCTGGTTCATATCACATTAAATCAAAAAGATCACATACAGAGAAATGGAAAAAGGAAGGAAATAACAAATAGAGACAAGAGGGAATTATGGCCCTATAAATAAGACATCAAGACTTCATAAATAAATGGGTGTGATCATCGCTAAACAATTATATTTATAATACAACTCGTATTTTACATTCTAAAATTAATTTATTATGTTATCATAGTTTACTAAAGAAATAATTATTTAAACATGATTCGCAGAATAACATCCACTTTTAAATAACATTATGGAGGAACAATTCCATTAACATGTTTATATATTTTATTAGTAATATGAATTTCTATCCATGTGTTCTTTATCCAACTCCATTAACACTGGGAAAAATCCTAATGAAACATAAATTTTGAATGATTTGATTTCCATTAAACTATTAGAAATAATGGATTCAATAAATATTCATTTTTAATTATTTATCCAACAGCATTACAGACATTACATTTTCTGTAATATTCATTAAATTAACATGCTGAACCCATTCACAACCAACATAGTGAGAAATCATTGATGTAGATACTATAATATCTATAAAATCGTGATGTAATCCCATTTCTTAGTTGGAAACAAAAGTGATCACTATAACAATATTCGATTTATTTTCATTAATTTTTTTAAAATATTCATTATCATTAATTAAACCATTATCCAAATAGATAAATAATGATTACTTTATGACTGCACATAATGTAATTGAAGAAAAAATTATTCCCCTACCTAATTTATTTCGACATTCATTCATGAGAATAGAAAAAAGAAATTAAAACCTTCAGCCACATCACCATTGTAGAAAATAGAGCCCTGTGAGAAAATTTCACCTAATACAAACTAAAAAACAGAAATGAACACAATAAGAAAAAAAGTGATAAACATTCATAGTATGATATGATAGAACATGAGAAAAAATACTGATCTAGTATTAAATCATATGAAAAATATGAAAAACTCACCTCATATATCAATGTATCGAACACAAGAATCTTGGGATCCATCTCATATAAAATGGATTTCAAACACCATCAGATAACTCCTATAGTATCTATGGCTTGTGATATAGCTGTTGGATTTCTCATAAAACTGAGGGAATATTTATCTCTATATGTGAACATCCAGATTTACATTCATGCCATGAATGGTTAATTCATATTGGAAATGTATTAGTTTTGATACATTATGAAAAACATTTCCCATAAACCCAATAAACTTGGATAAATTCATTTCCTTAAGATGATGTTCATGTCATGATTTTTGAGATAAGGATTTAACAAATCCAAAAAACAACCATTCACATTGTGAATATATATTACATGTCCCGAATCACAACCAATGAGTCTCTTGTATTAATGGTGTGAATAAAACATTCGGTAGTGAACTATCTACTCACATCATGACGTTCTCCTTCTTCTAGATTCCATTTCCAAAACTCCACGTATAAATATCCATACTTCCTCCAAGCACAAGATACCTCTGAAATATGAAAATTAATGAACTAGAAGGATATAGGTCCTTATATAAACCCTTGGGATAAATAATTTGATGTTTGGTTTACCTGAATTGTACTTATGCACATAATGTCAATCTTCCCTAACCCTTACATAGAACACACTTCATAAGGTTATATGGAAATAAATTTTATGCAATGAATAAATCATAATAGTGAAACACTACTACCTTCACATTGAGTTATATTATCTCTTTGTGAGATATTAGGGAGTCCATATAAGGGTGAGTAGATGATGAACATTATACATTCCATTCTTCTATGAGACTTTTATATGTAAAATTCTTGTGATACTTCTATAATGTGATTTAGATTTAAATTTTCTTCAAAACCTTTTATTTAATCATTATAATTCCATAATTAAAAGGGAATAGAAACCACTGATGGGTTTCAAGGGATTATCAAATTATCTTGAGTAGAATAATAAAACAAATAAACTAATTATATATTTTTATGAAATAAAATTTATAAAATTATTTTAAAATAGAGCATTCCAAAATACCTATAGTGTAGCTATGATTCAAGTGTTGTGATATTCATCTTCTTCTTAGACAGAGAACATTTTATTACTATCAATAGTGAAAAAAAATTATTACCCCTCTATGGGGTTTACATTCATCTTTTGATTCTATAATGTTTTTTGAGGATCCCAAAATGAAAATGTTTTGACAACATCTTCAAGAAGAGTGAAAAATTGTGTTTTTTTTCAAAAAGATATTTGGTTCTCTCAAATAGAATTGGAATTCCACAATATTGGGGATCATATCCCTTTAATATCATATTCTCTATGCTCCATATTAAATGGATAATGTATCTTTCAGACATAATATTTAACATACCTTACTACTCATTGGGGAAAATTCATAAAACCAATTCAGTTCATATGAATGACTTAATAATCCATTCATAATGGGTTTCAAATATTGAAAACCAAGGATTGGATGTGGATAGCACTTACATCATATTTCTGAAAATAGTGATTTCATTTATTATCCCTGACATCATCAAGAACCACCACATTATTGAGATAACCGGTTTAGTAAACATCAAATATTAACATCAATGAAGGTAACACAACAAGTAACCATCTTTATCATTCACCAAAAATCACAACTAAGTAATAACTTGACTATCTCCGATAGCTATAATTGCAATATAAGATCCTTGTACAAGAATGGAACCAATGATAATTCAATATCAACAGACAAACAACACATATATGTAGAGGGTTTATGTGGATTGAGTATAAATATTTCCAATAGGAAACCCTATCAACAAAATTCATTGATAAACAAAAGGTCCTCTCAAAACCAAAGTCTAAAATATATTGATATGTGGAACCTAAAGAGAAGCAAATATTCTTGAATATCATGACAACCTCAAATAGAGAAGAGGCTTAATTTTTCAACATATCTCCATGACGATTCATACCCCGTGTCCATCCAAAGATAAAATATGTAACCCAAGTCTCATAAATACAAAATTTGACAACCAAGTTATAAGTCATACCACAATGTAAAGAAGTCACTCTTTATACATCATAGTGACCATGATAACCACATAACTCATCATTACAAATATTTTGACCTCCAAACTCTCATGATACCTTGTAAGAACAAAAAAATTTATAAATTAAATTCCCTTTTTTAATTATTAAATGTCTTATTATAGAATGTAGTTATGGTGAACACATGTACTATTTTCTATATTTTGGATAGATATAAGTTATATCTAGATGTATTTAAAAGTGAACTATACACCATAACGATTAATAATGTATCCACTGTAAAGTGATTGTATGATTATAATATATTATGGATTATGATAAATCCAATTAACATAGAAAAAAGAAGCAATTTCCTTGACTATTATGATTATATCGAATGAAGACCATACCTCAAAGCTTCTGATGGAGATGAAATCCCTAGGATTTGTCCATAACCAATACAAATCCAAGATTAAAAAACTAAATCGTGAATTAAACTATTTACAAGATATTTTCAAGCTTATCGAGAGAATGACCCAAACCAGGTTTACCAAAACAACCCCATGAAATAATCACCATCACAAACCTTACAAATAGGAAACACATAGGTGCAATAATGGGATTTGTATTTGGACACTAATAGTTGTAATATTTATATTTTTAGTTTAATATTATATTGATTATATTTATTGTTTTTTTTATATTAAATAATGAGTTTGATAGAAAATTGTGTTTGATATGATGAAACAAAAATTTTATTTTTGGGAAATATATAATTTCAGACAAGAAAGTAAATTTGATGAATTCCAAAATTACAGAAATAAATGTTATTTTTATAAAATTTTCTTATTAAATAAGTTATACATAAATATAAATTAAATTATAAATTTATAAATTCAAATGTATAGTCTACAAGGTCCATAAAACAGTTATAATAAAAAATCGTGTATTTTTTAATAAATAGGGGTTTTTCTTTTATACATCAAAATTATCATCTCTAGAGAATTTTTATTATGAAAGAAATATTATTTTTGAAATAATTAAATTGAAATTATCCAACTATGAAGTTTTTATAATTTCCTCAGATAGATAATTTTTACGTTAAAAATTAAATACAATGAATATATACATTGTGTATTATTACAACATAAAATTCAAAAAAGTGATGTACTATATACTATAATGTGTATCACAAATAGAAATTATGTTTGACTATTAAAATTATTTGTATTTTATAAACCCATAAGGAATCATACAAACCTATATTATATTTTATGGTCAGAAAATAAATTCTATATGAACATGACTGACTTCCACACCACGGAGGGTTGTTTTAATAATTTCTCTTATTTTCATTAAAAATACTTGTAACCACTCTTCTTTGGAAGAATCCCTGGGTGAAACCCATGGGTAGGTTTTTGTTTTTGATTAAATTATCATATATAGTCAAAACTCAATTTTTAGAGATTAATAATGAATTCCCCACTATTTTTCTATAAAAACAACCCATAATCCCATTACACTAAACTAAAATCCATTACAGAATGAAGTTACACTTTATTTCCCTCTCTAGATCCCTATCATGGTTCCCCCAAGTTGTTATGAAGCTTCTCCAAAACATTTAGAGGCACCCTCATAGTGTAAAGGAACCTCTCCTCCTCTTTATTCAAATAACTTCTTTATATTATGCATTTTGATTTCCAATTTTTCTGTTTGGGATATGTTTTAATACCTACCTATTATTATCATTAATATATCGATGTTATGGGTGATTATATTTTCTCTCATCAAACACTTATTTGAATCATTATGTATACCTATTACGCTTTTGAAATAATTCATGATTTTCCAAGAGATATTTTTGTATTATTAAAACTCATCCCTATTACCACTCTAGGTTATTAACCTAGATGTCCAAATACCTTAATTTATTATTAAATTATATTTATATAACCTACACTCCTTAATCATGGGAGTAAAAGTGATGTTATACACTCTTATGTTGTATGATCTATGTGGAACCCTTATTCATTTACATGATATGAATTTGACAAGTGGGCCTGAAATTATATATCCCTCCAATGCAATGTGTATATTTTTATCTCATAATATACCATGTTTATTATAGCTACAGCTATCCTATAAACACTATGTTATGATGACCCTACAGTTATCCTAGGATTATAATTATGATTTCGTGTTTATGTTGTTTCCACATTCCCATGTTTCATTTCTATTATCTTCTTATATCCGGATTCAATGTTAATGTTTTTTAGTACCACCCATCTTAAATTACCCTTATATGACTCTTGACTCACATGTACTACATTAGTTGATCATATGCTTTTTCTATTACCTTGTGAGGCTTTATTTATCACCCCTAACTTATGGACATCCACAGTTTAGCTCCTTCCATTTTTGAAGATCATGGGACTATTATATGATTATGTTGAGTTTTTTAAACAATGTGGTCATACCGATGTTTTATGATTTTAAGTTATATACCTAATTAACCAAATACATTTTGTAACACAATATTATGGAGTTTTATTTTTTCTAACATTATTAAATAATTCATGAATTATGTTATTTTAAAATATGGGCTGTCATATATGGTATTCGAGAAAATATTAGATATTTTTTGGGATTGGAATTATAGGCATTTTATCAATACATAGGTATAATACAAAAAAACATACCAAAATTATGGAAAAGAATTGGGTAATTTATTTCTTTTCAATAAAAGAAATATCTTTGATTCTATACACGTTCAAGGAGAATGATGAATCTCCTTTGGTGTCATCATCTTAATAATGTATATAGTTACTTTTTGATTAAAAATATCTTGTTCAAATTAATGAGAAGAAGTAAAATATCTTCTTTGATAACATATTCATTTTAAGGGAATATGTTGATGTGTTTTTCAATGAATTGATTGGACTTACACCAAAAAAATAGGTTGATTTCTCTATCGACATTATATATGGAGTTATGCCAATATTGAATTCACTATATAGAATGACCATTGTAGAATTTGATGAGTTAAACTAGAATGTACATGGGAATTTGATGTCCCAGTTTTGGTGTAGAATTGGCTCTTTCATCTCACTGATTGTGTTTTTCTAATTAGAAAACCATGGAATGTCTATTGTTATTTTATTAATGATTTGTTAACCATGTATTTATCATTATTTGTCTAATAATAATTTTTTTAATCTGTTATCAATTTTTTATTTTATTTTTTTCATAGTTAATATTCCATAAATATTTATGTTTATATTATGTATTAAATTTAAATCTAGGTTTTTTATGTCTATTCACATATAATATTAGTATTTATTATGTGACTCATACACAGATATTTAGAATCATACATAGCCTATTATCTATTCTGTTTTTTTGTGAAAAAAAATACCTTATGAGTTTTTTATTTACTCTTATTAATTTCATATTCCTGAGTTTTTTATATATTTTTTATATTAAAATATAACTAAGTCAATTTTTTTTGAACATATATTCGAAAATTCATCATCTATATTAATTACATTTAGATTAAAATAAATGTTTTTTGTGTGAAAAACAAAATCTTTCCCCAGATCAATCATGGAGAAAGAATTGCCATCCAAAATGATTTTCAACTTTTTATAGAGAAATATGTGTGGGGTGAAAACACCTTTCGACTTATAAAAGGTGACAAGTTTTTTGTGTGGTAATAACTTTTTCCCCCACCCCTATAAAAGAAACACAAACTATTTTCTCACAATCGCACCCCATCTCTCTAAAACTCACCGCATTTTCTGTCCCTTTTCTCGAAAATTTTCATAGTTTATTTCTCTTTTTCTGTTGACTCTTTTGGCAGCCTCAATGGAGTATAATAATTTTGAAGCATTATTTAAAAGTACTTTTTCTAATTTTTTTATTTATTTAGTTGTTTAATTTTTTATTTATTTAATTTAATTAATTGTTATGATAATTATATTTAATATTTAAATAGGAGTTACTAATAGTTAATATTAGTTAATACTAGTGAGTAAATTATTATTATTTGATTATGAAAATTTATTAATGAAATTTTCATTAGTCATAGTAAATAGATAATTGTTATGAATAGATTATTATTTGTTATCACTTATTAGTTTATACGTAACTATTAAACAATTTGTTTTAAGAAATAGTTAATTATTAAAATAAATATTCAGAAGATATATTTAACTAATAATTAAATAAAAATTAATTACATTCTAATTAGTGAATATAATATATTAGATGATGATTAAATATTTGTGAAATAATTATAAACTATTAGTTAACTAATAATTTATTATTATATGATCATTAATTAACAAATTGTTGGTGAATTATTCATGAATGATTATCAAATAATTAATGAATGATTAACTAATGATTAAAATATGATAAAATCAATAATAACTAATGGTAAAATAATGATCAAATAACAATATAATATTATTTTAATAATAATGAATTAATATTAATGTAATGATTAAAAAATACTGAAATAATTATTAAATAATAATTAACTTTTAATTGAAATTTATTTAAGTATTATTTGACGACATAATAACTATTAAGTAAAAAATGATTAAAAATGATCAATTAATGATAAAGTGCTGATTATATAGTGATTGACTCATGATTAACTAAGGATTAACATATATAGTAATTAATAAATATTAGATAATTATTAAGATATGAAAAATTGATGATTGACATAGGATAAAATAATTATTAACTAATGACAAACTAATGATTAACTAGTGATTCAATATTAATTAAATAGTAATTAAATATTAAGTAGACAATAAGTAACTACTATCTAAATGTTAATTGACAAATTAATAATGAATGGTTAATGAATGTTTAATGAGGGATTAACAAATGATTACCAAATGAATAACTAATGAATAACCAACAATTAACTAATGACTAAGTACTGATTAACGAATGATTTCATAAGTATTAAAATAAGATTAATTATTGATTAGATAATGATCAACATCATATTAACATAAATGTGTCTCAAGATCAAATAATGATTAACTAATAAAGAACAATTGATTAACTAATTATTTACTAATTATTAACTATCAATTAAATATTATGTAGCTAATAATTAATAATTAATTTACATCTATGTAACTATTAATTAATGAATGATTAAGGCAAGTTTATTTAATTATTAATGAGTTATTAACAAGTATTTACTAAATGATAAACTAATAATTAACTAATTCATAAGTAATGATTAATTATTGATTAATTGTGGATTAAATAAATATTTAGATAATATTAATTAATTATTTGATCATGATTTTCTTATTATTAACATATTATTAACATAGGTTCATATAATAATTAACTAATGATTAAATAATGATGATGTAATTATTCAGTAATTCTTAACGAATAAATAACTTTATAGTAGCTGAGAGTTACATATTTGATAAATAATTACAACTATTGATTAATGAATTATTAATTAATGGTTTAATAATGATTAAAAAATTGTTTGTGCTTTTATGAAAAATAAAATACATTTCTAAATACAATAAGTTTATGCAGGCACTAGAACTGTTGTACCTAGGGGTAATAACTCCAAAAAGGATGGATTGGGTATTAACTCAAATGTTACCCAGTTCATGAAAAGGATTCCTAACAACACAAATGGTTTGAGACAATAAAGGGATTTGGTTTAGACGATTCAAATTATCATTACTAAATATCTTATGATATCTTTTGGAATATTAAAATTTGGAGTATGAAAAATTTGTGACATAATTGAGGATAAATAAAATCATTCTAAAATTTTATTAGTGTAACTATTGTATTATTACCTAAGAAATTAAATTATTTTCTTGATATTTCAATTTGTTAAATGCATGGTATATTATTATATAGGTATAATATCCCTAAGAAAGGAGGATCGAGTATTAACTCAATCATTACCGTCTGTACAACAATGTGTCCAAACAATACATCATGTTTAACACTCTTAGTGGATTTTATTTATAGGATTAACATTACCTTTCATTAATATATTTTTATAACTTTATAAATATTAAAATGTAAACTATGAAACATTAGTGACATCATTGGGAAGTAAGAAATCATTCTCAAATTCTATTAAAGTAAAGATTTCATGGTTCTCCAAAAAATTAAATCCTTTCCCAAATTCTAAAATTCAATGTATGCTATAGAACTGTTGTACGAAGGAGTAATAACCCTGAAAATTGTTTATTGGATATTAACTAAATTTTAACCTAGTTCATGACAATGAGCTATTACCACACACCGGTATAGACCCTCCGAAGGGATATTATTTTGATTATTCACATTTTCATTAGTCAATATCATTGCATACCTTTATGACTATTAAAAACTGGACTACTAGACATTATCACTATTTTTTGGATATAAGAAATTTTTTTAATATTTTTATATAATTAATATTGTATTATTATCCATTTAATTAACTATCTATCCGATTACTACATGTGGATGCTGGCTTTGGTACACTTGTACTTAGGGGAAATGACCCATAAAATGGTGGAATGGGTATTAAATCAATCGTCACCTACTATAGAACAATGCGGCCTAACAAAAAACCTAGTTTGACACTCTTATGGGATCATATTTAGATTATTCACATTCGCATTATAAACTGTTAAACATGAATTTATATCCTTTTTCTATAAAATAACATTTCACACTCGTTTTATTGTTAATTATACATGATTATTCATATCTATGAATATTATTTACATTATTGGACTCATAATCTGAAACCATATTTAAAATAGACATTCATGTTTCGCTATGACTACAAATACATGGATGTTATTCAAACCAATCAAATATTTTGATATAATACACAGCCACCATGAATTTTTAGGATAACTGATTATGTTGCCCAAACTGAAATTAAGGAAAAAATTCAACATCGTTTAAATATGAGACTTGGTTAGGAGATCCATTGTACTATCTATATACATAATCATTTTCAGGATAGGATATGAAATATATATTATCCATTGGATGAGGATGATGACATATTTTAAGAAAAAAAATTATATAACCAATGGTTTGATAATACATTGATGGAGTTACGTGTGAGGGATTCTACTATAAAAAAGTACCCTACTGTTGTACGATGACAGAGATGGACATGATTCATCAATGGAGGTTCATCCTTATATTATTCAACACTTCCCTATCATGAGGAAAAATACAAAAAATTAAATTCGTTGGACATTTTCAAATATTAATTGTATGAAAAGGAAGTGTCTAAAGATCTAACATAAATAGAAAAGTATTACTAGGAGGGGGAATATAGAGAACGTGGGAATAAAGTTTCTAGAAATGCAATAGTAGTATATCAAATCAATTAAAAATAAAACACCCACCAATACTCTCATCTTGATCAGATACTATGGAAGTTTTTCTTATATTTTCATGGATTATTATCACACATAAAAATGTGTTTCTAGGAGTTTTAGTGGATATATTTAGTGAAATGGAAAAACATTATGGAGTGGAATATATTTTGCAGGAAAATATGCAATGAAAAATATACTGTAATGATTTAATATTAAGAGACACTATAGATATTTAGTATTGGAATAAAATAAATTAACATTAAGTATTCATTGTGAAAAATATTGTTATGAAAATATATTTCACTTGAAGTACATTCCTAAAATTCCTCTTGGAGGGTGGATAATTTCTTACATTAAAGAATATGATACATAGGTGCATATTGACCTAACACAAGACCATACATCATATGTTACAAAATAATTTAAATCAATTATTTTCATGCAGATCAAGACCTTCCAAGATGTGTATATATAACTTTTTATGTATAGGATACAATGATGTTTTGGTTACTAGATTTCATATGGAATGGTATGTATGGAAAATAGAAGGCAATTTTCAAGGTGTATTGTGATTAGGATGACTCGTATAGGGTGTTTCAACAATTTATATCAATATTGAGAAACTAAATAATCATTAATTACATATTTATAAAAAAATATGAATCAAGATAACCGAATTGATCTTTGTCATGTCAAACTGTATGAACTATTCATGGTAGTCATTCAATGTACTACCACATTTCATTTTTATAATTTGTCTTTAAAGATTGATATAATGTGTCTATAGGAAAAGTAAATGATTGTATTTATTATTTTCAAAACCTATTATTGCAACTATACTCATATTCCTCTTATATTTTCCATAATGGAGAAGGAAAATTAAGAATCTATGGGTTGTTTTTTGGTAGGTATTAGCAACCATTTCACCATAATTTATGGTGTATGACTGTAATGTGATCATCATTTGGAAATAATTTAGAAAATCAATATATTTCATGTTATATGGTGATCCCCAAATTCACATCATCACTACTACATGGAACAAATTCCCAAAATCATGTGAAATAATTTTCATGATGATGTTTGAAAACAATTCTATCATGAAAAATGATATACAACTTGTTTCATAATTTTTTAATTAGTCAATATAATGATTAAATTAATTTATATATTATATGATCACATTTATAAGTAATATGAGTAGGATAATCAATGGTTTGTATTGGAATTAGAAGTAATTCATAAGGCTAATCAAAGAGTATATGATTATACAATGAAAATTCTAAAAGTGAAATGGACATTCTAGTATGATGGGAGAAGAGGTATGGGCACATGGCCACAAAAAGTGTGCAACGAATATATGGTTTCAACAAGGGGATTTATAAGATATTCATAATCAACCTATTTAGAGAGTCATTATATAATTTTCTAAAAAAAATTCATTGAAATGAGATGACATTGTAATGATCAGATTCATTAGGATTTGCGGTATGAATTACACTTTCAGCAAGATATTGAAAAGAACATTAATGAATCTTCTTATTAAAAAGTGATAATTTTCAACAAAGTACCAATTCAATTAAATTATTTAGAGTTTTACGACCCCATCATAAGTAGTTGTGATTGAATGCTGGTGGTATTATTAAAAGTAAGAAATTGTGATTGTGGAAGCCTCTAAGAATTTAAATTAATAGGTTTGTATGAAATTATGGCATGAGACTCTATGAACATATCACAGGAACAATATGTTCAACTATCATACTTTCCTGACCTAAAATTTATTTTTATAGTGCACCATGGACCCTTATTGGATATTTTCAGCATTTCAAATTGCATAATGTTCAACCAAAATTGATACCTAACATCAACAGGTTATGACCATGAGAGAGGCCAATGGCTAGTAGGATTTTTTTATGTCATGAACTGACCTTGACAACATTAACTGCATCTAAGATATAGTATACGTCATAAAGAAGGTCATAATAAGAATCAATAATCTAAAATTTCTGGGATGATTACTCATTTTCATCGATGCAGATGTATGGTCTATAAATAATGTAATTTATGAATCTTCTAAGAGTAAGATTATGTTCAGGAACCGAGTTGATTTTTGTGATGTTTTATAAAAGATTCAATGATTCAAAATCAACTTTATGGATAGTAAAAATGTATATATGTATAATACACTCCATTTTGAATAATGAAAATCCATGTATTCAACTATAGAAATATCACATGGTGTTGACGTAATTGTTATATCATACATCATACCAATTATAATATTCTTCAAACTACAACATTATATATAAATTTTACACTTATTTTCCATATATTTTATTTTTTTACAAAAATATGGGGGTACTACTCTACTCAATAAGCAGTATAGGCATGATTCAAATGATGTGTTAGTTGTTCATGATATTAGATGGATTGTGGTGTGTTTGGAAAAACAATACCATCACATTGTTCATCCACCTACTATTACACAATACATATAGTGTTCTTGAATCTATTATATAATTGAATTATAAAAAATACATTTATCATCACCTCATTACTTCCCTCACTGAGACATAGACACCCAATACTCATGCATACCACTTGATCGAGGGAGGGATGACCATAAATATTTAGGATGTGGTTTTAATGCTTGATCTTCCAATCCAAATTTATATAGTTTTAGGACCCAACCATGGAGTATATTATGAGATTATATAGTGATTAAATGGACATGACATTGTGTGGGACAATATTTATATATATGGTGGTTCTTTGTCTATGAACACTCTAGATATTCACATGGAAAATTCTTCAACTGATGCTGATGAGCAGAATATCATGCATCACACATTTCCATATATCTTGGGGATCATTTGAGGGACACTATGAACTATTCACACTGGTAAGCATGTCCACATGATGTCTATGGGGATATTATAGGACTTTGATCATGTCTGGAGATGCAGTTGGGTATCATAAATCTTGGAACATATGTGCCTATCATTATCCATGGCATGTCGTTCATATCATAGTGATATAGAGGGATGTTTCATCCTCATTAATAAGTGGTCATGGTATCACATACCTCCCTTTACCCATATAGTTTGTTTTCTGGAGACTCATATGCATGTGTTGCGTGAGTTTCCTCTTGGACAATAGTATAATCCTTGATATTTATTTTTTATCATACTAATGTGATTTATTATAGTATATTTCTTACTATTTATCACTTTTTTGTTTTAGGTTATAGGTGGATCCAGGAACACTAGTTCGGCAGGACTTCGAGAAACAATTTGGGTTCACATAATCTAATGTCAGACATTTTACTAACATCCATTGTAATTATATACATTCTTCAGTTAACTAATCAATCTCATAATATTATCATTCATTGAAATTAATATAATATTTTTTATTAAATTCAACATTTCATTTTAGATATTGTGTCTGACATACACAGTATCTATTATACAGGATTCCTACATACAACACTATTGGTATTGATGTTTCTATAGTTTTAATCCCTATAAACACTATCATGTTTTTGAGTTTCAGAATCCCGATATAGTCAATTTGAAGTATAAATTTGATCAATGTATTCCATTTCAACCCATACACTCAATAGCATGTCATTCCCTAATGCTAATAGGGATGTCAGATGTAGACCTGTGTAGATAAAATTCATGCATGTAACTATATGGAACATACATATATCATTATGTATCATTGAAATTCATATGATGCAAGTCCCTATATCATAGAATCTTCAGTATAATTCAAGGTATTGAAATATGTTTATAATATATCTTACACCACAAGGTAGATGGATTTAGGATTTAGTAAGTCATTGTATTTACATTAGATTGTTTGTAGTAATATTTTTTAATTCAATTTGAATCCCTTTATAGCATACTTTTCTAAAACATATTATCCAGGTGTATGATGTGATGGACATCGAGGTATTTAGTTAGGTAGAGTACTGTGTTGTATAAAAAGACATGATCAAATTTCATCACGTTTTCTATGATAGTATATTTGATAACCCACCTTAACAAGAGTATGTTCCATTATAAGGAGAGGATGTTACTACATAGGAACCTCCTCTAGTAGTTGCAAATGAGCATGATCCATGATGACAATGATGTAGAGTAAATCGAGCTATACTTGAAGCCTAATATATTCTATATAAAGAGGAAGTATCTCCATCAGACATGCCTAATTCAATTGTGTATGTGCACCATTAAAAATGGGATCCGTTACTGTTGATAGAATATCCAAAAATTTCACCAGTTATAGTTTATCTGAGCTTGTATCAGGAGTTATTTCCCATACCTCCATCTTTAATTAGGGATCCATCACAAGACATATGGTTCCTTAATTATATGGTTCATCCTTCCACATATATAGTGGGAGAAATATCATGTGCTAATATTAATATCTCTATAACACCTCCTCTTAATGATTCATAGATAGAGAAAGATACATTTGAGTTTTCTGCACTTGAGGATGATCCCCTAGCAGATCATCACAATCTACCCCAGCAAATAGGTCTTCGATCTCAACAACAGTGTCCCATTCAATCACTATATTGTGGGATGATACATCATCAATTAAAGTGATGGTAATCATTGATTTGTCACTATTTTTTCTATCATTAATATTATTATCTGTCTATTGTATTGATGGAATATTTTTACTATTTTTAAATATTTATCTTATTTTTTAAATTTCATTTATATTGTAATTATTGTTTACATTTTATCAACATTAAAAATAAACTACTTGAAAATAAAATAACTTATTAAATTTCTACAAGTTAGCATTAAAATCTTATAAAATATAAACTATACATACAATCTAAATTAAACATAACACATATCCTTATAATATAAAAACTAGTAGTAATTAAAAATAATTTGATCAATATAATAATCAATATTTGATTTACATGACACAATCATTATTATTTAAGAACATAATATTATAACATTAAAAAATATATGCACAGAAAACATGGTATAATTACATTATAAATTAAATGTGACACACTATATAAAAATATAAAAATTATTTGATTGAAAATAATTTCAAAACATTTATTCATACAAATGTTATGTTTTGAATCAATAATATTTTTTTTCATTATAATCCTATTTCATCAATTTATTTTATGAAATTATAATTATTTTCAATAATTCATTATATTTTTATTTATTGTTTCAAATATCTTCAATATTGTATTTATAAATTGTAATTTATACACTCAAAGAGTCACCTATGTAACGAACAAATCCTAACATACATGAACATCACATTTATTTTGTATAATACTTAATAAATTAAAAAAAATATGACCAAAGGCCATATTAGATTAGTGTCTTCAGAATCTTGGAAAAAAATCTTCTATCATTGTGAAGGATCATAAACATCTCCCATAATGATCTTCCCCTTTTCTTTTGCTACCTAAAACCTTTATTTACACACAAGGGAAAAGAAAACATTAAAAGGGGGAGCTCAAATTCATAGTAAGGTAAACAAATTGGGAACATTATACAAAACATAAACATTATAATTTAAAAAAATAACAAAAAGTAAAAATATCAAAATCATGGGTCATGAAATAAATCATAGCAGTACGTAAGTCATATATAAAGGAACATTAACCAGGATAAAATAGCATTGGCATAAAAATTAGAATTGGGGAAAATAAATAAGAAAATAATATTATGTATATATTATCCAATGCATTGCATCCATTACCATCATATTGGACAAATTCCATTATAGAACTGGTTTTACTTGTCATTTCTGCCATGTATTGTTGAACTAGATTTACATGTGGTTCTAGCCCTGTATTACCGAACTGTATTTACTTGTCATTACAGTAATGTATATCTCATGATATATAAATCTTTAGCCAAAGAACTGGATGGAGATATATGTCCCACCGATCTCATAATGAAATCATTCTTATGAGTTCCCCAAAAACACAAATCATTTATCATTGCATAACCCATGAAATAAAATGGGTTTCATAAACAACATTCCATCATAACGTTATACATATAAAATATTATTCTATCATTGACACAATAAAATCATAATGATAATAGGGATGAAAACATAACCCTATTTAAGAGTTTCATTTTAGATGAAAAATAATTTTGATGAAAGACATGATCATTATTCATAAGAAAATTATACATTCTTCTTCAAAAATGAATTTTTTTCTCAAATTGCCGTGAAATTTCAAAATAAAATAATTTAGTTGAAAATTAACAGGATAGTGTAGAGTAATCATTCTAGAAATAAGGAATCATGAAAAAATCAAAATACATTCAAACAACATAATTCAAAAATAAATTCTCCTCATACTTTTGCCGGAAAATTCAAAAAGAACCGTACAAGCCGAAAAACGGTCACATGATGAAAAAGGTTTAAAAACCACGAAGTGAAGTCATATTTGGATCCGGGGACCCAGTCTGGGGGGCCCGGAGGAGTTTTGTGAAAAACAATCCTAAGTGCGCGAAAAGATAATGCCCCGCATGGAATGTTTTAGGATTCGCGAGAGTTCTGCAGCGTGGGCACGAAATATTTTGTGCCCCCGCCCCGCGCGGTGGACAATTCACGCCGCCGCCCTCAGTGCGCAATTATTTCATTCTGACCTATTTTCCATGCCCCCGAATGCCTATAAATAGATGTGGACCCCTTCGACTTCCGAGCTGAAGAATCCTACCCAACTCTCGTGTGCGAAATTCTCCTTCCACGCACGCAAAGATGGATTTCTGGTACGCTTCATTTTGCGCCAAGTCGCCTCGGGGTCCGCCTTCATGTGAGATCTCCTTAGTTTATAACATAATTCCAATCCCATCATGGTCCATCCCTTGCGAACAATCCCTTCCACTTCTGCACAGGTTGTCCAATTGCTCGTAATCATCTTCAATTACACGCACCCCAGGCATTGCGCACAATCCCCTTCAATTGTGTGCACCCCAGTCATTGCATGTAGCCTCTCCCAATTGCGCTAAATTCGTACAACTTGAGTGCAATTATTTCTATTTACCGCATAACCTAGGCTCCATTTACATGTGATCCTCACTGATTCCGCGCCAGCCTGGTGTTTTTCGCGCCGGGCTACTTGTTTCGCACGCAAGCATCAAAGGTTGCGCGCATCTCCAGGGGACCCCCTCACCTCGTTTCTCCTTGGATACCTCTTGAGTCGAGTTCCCCATACCTTTTCGAAAATTTCCGATGCTCTTCTTATGGATTCCACTCGCGGGTTCCTCTCACGCCCGGGGGATCCACATCATGCACCGTTTTCACATATAACCTTCTAGGCTCGTACGATGTAACTTTAAAGTCCCTTTTCTGATTCCTCCCATTGTGTTGCATCACCTTATGCTTCTTCACAAAGGAATGATAACGACTGTTGATTCTTCACATATCCACACTGATGTGGACCCCTCAATGGTTCATCCATGACACCCCCTCACCACGGCATTGTCGATGCCTACCCTTCCACAAGGAGGAGAGGGTACCAGTTATGTAAGACCTAGGGGTGCGGACCAAACCCACCTCATCCGAGCTGAAAGACGTTAAACTACCAAGCACCATTATCCTTAGCACATGACGTTTAACTGTGACCTCGCCTCGTGCTTCGCATGCAGGGTCCCCGGCCTTGGACATTCTCCATGCCCACTCGTCTCCAAGGGGATTGGATCACCCCTCACGGGGTATCATGTCCTCCTTATTGGAGTGGCGTTTGTCCGCGGGAAAGGGTGGCCACCTTTGTGTAAGCCCCTAGCTTTCCTCATAGGAGACAACATCCCTGCTCCTTTCATCTTCGGTCCCCAGGGCCAGTGAAGGGCATAGTGGGAAACAGTTCTTATCCTTTCTTCGGTACCAAGTCCCTCTCCCACTGCGCTTTGTCACCATCGGGCCTCCATCTTGGTGTAATCCCCAACTTCTCAGGCTGCTAACCACATATAAGCCCATGTTTCCTCTTTGGGTAGCTTCATGCGTAAGCCCCACCCCATTTCCCATGGATGCACCTTTCGTGATGTGATCGTCTAGCCTGATCTATCACTTGTTTATCACACCAAGCATGACTCACATGAGATTAGAGCAAGCACCGACCATGACCCAACACCTTGGGCCCCCTCAGAGTGTAAGCCCAAACCCATCCCAAACTACAATCCCTTTGATCCATGTCAAGGCATGGTACATATGATGCCTCCACGAGGTTACAGCCCACCACCTAGTCGTTCAGACCATCCTCACGTCGGTTCAGCAACACCATGGGTCGTCTCAGACTGTAAGCCCCAACCCTTCCCGAACTACAATGAAATTGATCCATGTCAAGGTATGGTACATAGGAAGCCTCCACAAGGTTCAAGGCCACCACCCGGTTGTTCCGGCCATCCTCACGTCGGTTCAGCAACAACTTTTTCCGCCTTAGAGTGTATGCCCCAACCCATCCCGAACAACAGGGACTTTGATCCATGTCAAGGCATGGTATATAGGATGACTCCACGACGTTCAAACCCACATCCCGGTTGTTCCGACCATCCTCACGTCGGTTCACTAACACCTTGGGCCACCTCAAAGTGTAAGCCCCAACCCATCCCGAACTATGGGGAATTTGATCCATGTCATGGCATGGTATGTAGGAAACCTCAACGAGGTTCAAGCCCACCACCTGGTCATTCCAACTACCTTCACATCAGGTTCTCCCCATCCCGCATAACAATAAACTATATCCACCATCCCGAACTATGAGTATTTTGATTCTATGCCACGAGGATACATAGGAAGCCTCCATGAGTTTTGATCCCATCACTCTTGTCTCATCCCGATCTCTCCCTTGAGCCCTTGTGTCTTGATAAGCTCATGCCCAAACCCGGAGGTTCCACTTATTCTATGTCCCATCCATGTGTCCATTATTGCGGGTCACCTACTCAGGTGCCCCATCATCTTATTGAACTACTCATACATTGATTCCTTGCCACGAAGATACGTAGGAAGTCTATTCGAGGCTCGAGCCCAAAACCATCAACACACCTTGACGGTTCCAACCCATTCATATAACCTTACATCACCCATCCTGATCCACACCCAGGACTCCACATCCCGGTAGACTTTTTCCACCCCATTCCCTATTCTATTTAACAACATTCATGAAGCCACCAAGGTGTTGGCCCCAATAACGGTGTTCCCTCTAGGGGTTCCTCCATCTGATCCACTCTAATTTGTGTTCTGATCTGTCTGATCTGTCTACACTAGATGTTAAACATGCTGCATACCCTGTGTGAAACATGGGGAGATGAGGAAAACCTCAGATACATTCCCATGGCATATAATTCCCCACGTACTATGTGGGATGCCTCGGGCTTATGTGCCCTCAAGAAGCCCTGTTATAAGGGACAGAAGACAGGCATGCCAACCCCCCTCCTTCATGACACGCCAGTGATGCCCAACATGACTACTCCTTTAACCAAAGGTTGCTACCCTGAGAGGACCCCTTGTATTGTCCTGACAGAAGTAGTCTAATTAACTGGTGTCCATGAAGATATTGTTCCAGAAAGAGTTTAATGAACAACGTCTTAAGTCTATGAGGGAGACCCGGACTAAGTGACAAGCTCTGGGGAGGAATCAAAAGACGGGAGAACCTACATACCATCATCCCATTTCGATCTAGGAGCAGACGTCCCTGAATAAGGAGCAGATATCACCCACCTTTGGAATGCAGTAATGTGGGGAAATAGTTGTGCGTCCTCTATGTGAGGGATGTGCGCGCCCCAAAAAAATCATCAGAAACATAAATGGTGAACCCAACGTGAATGTATTATCTTCAATATGGAGACTAGTTTCATTTGAGGTATCATTGGATTAGCATGTCACCAGACCCCGTCATCTGGCACCTGGTCCCCCAAGAAAATACCAGGCCGGACGTGAACCTCGCCCGAAATTGGGACAGTTAGGACGTTGAGCAATCCATTCTGCGACTTTTGTCAGCATGGATCCCTCTTCCTGGCCATGGAAAACAGAACGATGATGGGGCACTGGTTGTCAATTTCTTTTCTTATCAGTATTAATAAGTTCATCACCCTGCTTTTAGTAACAAAGTTTTCGAATCTGGAATGCAATCACCACCAACCCACCGGCATAGGGGCAGTGGAAATATAGGCGCTGCCACCCCACGTGGTTATCCCTCTTTTATGATGGCCTCAACATCCAAGACTGTTGGGCATGCACACCCCCTCTCCCCTTTGGAAATTATCCAGCGAAGGGTGAATATTGACCTCGTACGCAGGTACGAGGAGGAAGGGATCATCCCCATAAGGGATATGGCCCACCTAGATCTAGAGGCGGTCTTTCCTCGCCATCAACGCCGCCACCATGGGCCGCACAGGGAGCTGCTGCTCCTCACCCCAACATTCAATCGTTTCGGGAACCTTTCCCCGGAATGCCTTGATAACTCCCTTCCCTACGCCGACAAGGTAGGGGTTTGGGTCGGCCTGATAGGAGTCCCACCCCAGGGGCTCTCAGCGAGGGCTCCCACTAGGATGCGTAAGCGCCACCGTCCGGTTCTCTAAGCCAAGGAGCAGGTAAGCCACACGCCTGCACCACCGACTGTAGTTCATCTAACCCGACGCTAGCATCGGGATCAAAGGGAAGAGGGTTCCTTCCATGGGGAATCAATATTAGTGACTATTGTGGCCCAAGGCACTGCTGGATCATATCCCCAACTCCCTGCATACGTTGAGTTGTGGCTGTTATACGCCCTTCCTTGATCGATGCCCCAACTGGCCCACAGGCACGTTTGGTCGGCTCTCCCAGTCGCCAGCACAGGCGATAGTCCACTCTGTACCGCCACTACGGATGGTGTGGGCCCTCCCTACTTCCATCCTTGGCTTGGAGGTCTATCTCGTTCCACCTTAAACCCATGCGATGGCCTCCCCCATGACAGAAACACTTTTTATGGGGGTCTCTCCCGCGCTCACTACACTAGTTACGAGGTCACTCCCCCTGCCACAGACCGTAGGTGTGGAGACATTTAATGTTCGGTCACTTGCCAACATGGAAGTCCTCCCCATGTCCCCGTGCAAGCTGGAGAAGGTCCTCCTTGACCCAATTATCAGAGAGGTGGAGGCCAACCTCTCTTCACCAACGTCGATCATGGAGGTCCTCCCCATGTCCCTTTCGACATCTGCCCCGATGCTCCTCGCACTGCGGCCCACCCTAGTTGGAGCTCGATCCACCCCAGCACCAGTATGGCCAGAGGACCTCCTCGTGCCAGAAGTGGGCCCTGTCCCAATGAGACACCCAGGGCCAAGAGAGAATGTGGTCTCTGCCACAAGAGGAATTCTAGGGAGGGTCGGACAAGAATCAAACCAGTCCAGTTCTTAGACTCCGAAGCGGAGTACGACCCAATGCTAGAACCCTCCCCTCAGTCCTCCAAGTCAAGGGCTGGGGCAGGAACGAGGAGCATCAGCCTCGTAATCCTGGAATGAAAGGTCTGTAGGATCCTTGTCTCCCTCCGATGGTATATCCAGGATGACAAGAGACTAGCTTGTCCCCAAGGACTGACCACATAGTCACCACCGTCATCTCCAGAAGTTCCTCTATCTTGGAGAGTGATTAAGGAGAACTATTTTTCGGGTCATTATCGGATGATCCAAGGCATAGCTCACCCTCGGTAGACGCTGATATTGTTTTAGGTGATTTGTTTGCTGGTCCATCCTATCGTGATATAGCAGCCAGGTCACTACAATCCTCTGAGGATAGCCCAAGATTCGGCAGCCAGTCAGCCTGCTCTCCGTATTCTCCACCGGCCAGCATGCCGTCCCAGCGATATGCCTCAGTGCCACTGCAAGTTCCTCATCCACACCCAGTTGACAAGTGAGGAAATCAATGGACAGACCTGGAATCTATGCCCTGGAACTTTTGTACTATCCTTGCAGCGAGCCACTTCCGCGAGATGTTTTGGCCAGTCAAAGGACCAAATTTTTGTGCGCCGGAATCTCTCACCCTGGAGGAGTTTGAATGTTTTCGGCAGACCATCTAGGAGACTCACATCTATCTTCACCATCAGTGAGTGACTTATCCCAGGATCCAAGTGCACCATGAAGACATCGTCAAACAATTTCATCTCATTGATCTGGCTACGCTCCCCATGGTCCAGCACCCTAAGTCATCTGGTCACCACAATGTCCTCCAATAGCAATGTGTTCAAAGTTTCCAAGTACTATGCAAAGTAATTAAGGAGGATACCCCCACGCATAGGTCCATGGCTGGGGATAGTACGATGCCCTCCTCTCCAGTTCTATTTGTTCGATGCCCGAATTGCATGGCGACGTTGAGGACATTCCCCCGAGAAGAGTTACGGTCAACATGATTGATCTATCGGGAGGGGGAAATGAGCTGCAAGTCCTTGATGGGAATGTCCTCCCTGAGGATGTGCCAACACTGCTGGACCCTTCAGGGAGGATTACTTATTTTTAGTGAATCCTCCTAGGTCTCCCACCACCCATAGAGGCATTGGTACTCAGTAGGAATGCCAGTAAGGGCAAAGAGAACATCGGAATTGTCAAGCACTCCAACCCATCAGCTTCAGTGAAAAAGACCGAGGAGGACACTGAGAAGGCCATATTGCGCCAGAGGCTTGCTGAGCAGAGGAAGTTGGTCTATGAACGTCTGTCTAAACACTTTTCAGAGTGACGACCCAACTATGGTGATCCTAGGCTGGTGGAGCGGGGGAATGAACAACTTCTTCTTGGGGAGATACCACCAGGAAACCCCGATCATGCCACTCTCACTGATAGGGCGGAAGCCGGAGCTCATGGAAATAGGGCACGGTATGTCTCGCCAAACCCTCCCGAACGTTGCTACAATCCATGAAACCCCACTCGGGCTCCTCCGACCACCCCAAGGGTCGCTCCAGCAGCCTCTCTGCGAGCCGCTGAGATTGTATACCGCATTGAAGAACCTAGCAATGCGCTCGTGTTTAGGGATCCCCATAACGATTGGGATAGCAGCCCAGATGATCCAATGGAATCACTCATCGCCTCCCTAGAGGCGTTGGAAACGTGATAGGTGGAAATCCCACCGGATGGCATACCATATCTGGCATGGGTGGAAGATATGCCCGCACCTATGGGATTCAAAAACCCCACCTTCTTCCCCTTTAATGGGATGGGGGACCTGCCATAGCACCTGGACCACTTCAACTCAAGGTGTGGGCCTATGTAAGGGACCCCAGCGCAGCAAGAGGCTACCATGCTCCATTTTTTTGTTCAGACACTGGAGGGGCCGACATTTGTTTGGTACAGCTAGCTCCCTGTCGGAGTCGTGACCAGCTGGGAGGACCTTAGCCATCAATTCCATTACCAGTTCATCTCTACCACCCAGAAAACACGCATCGCAGACCTCTTCTAGTGAAAAAAAATTCTGGAGGAGCGATTCACCGACTTTATCACCCAATGGAAGGGACTCACATACTCCCTTGACATACAACTGAATTAGGAGAAATTACTGATGATGTGTATAGGGAACGTCAAGACGGAACTGGTTCCCTCCATGATCACTCAGAACTATCCCAAAGGGTTTTGAGACTTCTCAGATATGGCCTAAGGCCTCGAAGAAGTCCTGCAACAGGCCTGCCAGGCACGTCCCCTGCCCCCTGTAATCGCAGAAAGGAGGGCTGCCAGAGCCGAGCCTACCGCGGTGGCCCAGATAGAGGCCCCTGGGAAACTAGAATTTCTACCATTGGATCCAGCTCTGCAGCCCCACAGAGGTCCACCACCATGGGCATAGCTTCCATCCATGCATCAACCACCTTAGGATCTGCAGGCGCCTCCACATGACGTGCTGCCACAGCCTAGTCGAGATAATCAAGTACCACCTCCTCAGCAGGCTCCTTCGGCCCCCCGTCAGGGTCAGGCTCCTAGAGCCCCCTTTCTGAATAGAATATGTCGGACCTACTCACTCAGTGAGCCTCAGGTCCCCAATTACATCCCCAGTGCCTTAGAATGAGGAACTGTACGGCTACCTGAGTGTAGAAATCTAAAAGAGGCAAATCTCACTGATCGCCCCAACTACATCCCTTATCACAGGATCTTATGGAACACCATAAACAATGCTATGTGTTCAAGGATTGGCTCAAAGACCAGATTGAAAATATCAGTCAGGTTGGGCCCGGCCCCAGCACAAGTGGTGGGTGTCTTTGTGAGGTCAGATAGCAGTAGTGAATATGAAGGCGAGTGGCAGCAGGTTTCTGACCGCGGGTCCCAAAAGTATGACAACTAGATGGCTCGCAAGATAGTCTCCCCCACCCATGGCATTATCTGTGAATGCCTATATCAGTCGGAGCCTTCAGAAGCTGCGCCCACCACATCAGTATCATCATCTCATCTGGACTCTTCCAAGAAGAGAAACCATCGGTGGCGTAAGAAAAACCAACTTGACCCCCCAATTCCATCATCATCCCGCACTCTCGGAAACTTTATGCCCCCCAGAGATGGGGATCCCTCCCAGAATCATCCCAGTTGTGGATTAGTTTTCATGTGACAGTCAAGGGTTCACTTTAGTTAATACTGTGGAGTTGGTAAACCCCTATATGACTACCACTGAGGGGGAGCGCCAGGAGGACCTTCCCAATGTCCCTAGACGACGCCAACGCGGTGGATCTACGACCATATGGGTCATCAGGGCATGTTAGTTGGCACCTATATCTAGGTCGTTCAGGCTATTGAGACCAGATAGCATGCCCAGCGTAGAACCATGCACACACAGCTTCTTCATCCGGTGTTGACAGGCCCGCCTCCACCACCGTTTGTGCTACTGGATCAAGAAAAACCACTTTTCCCGTGCTGCGACTAGCTTCGCCCCGCTACAGTCCGATCTCAGCGATTCAGTCCTCATCTAGAAAATACTCCTCAGTATTTGACTAGTGATCAGTGGGATATACCTAGTACTAGTCAGTCGTCGGTCCGGTCGGCAGGGCCCGCTATGCCTCATATAACAGAACGGCTTCCTGCTAGCAGAAGTTCGCTCCTGGAATTGAAATATGATATTCTCAAGAACTTCGCGGAATCCCAGCGATTCTTTCCATCATTGAAACCCTTCTCCTCTCTCTAGATATGTGCGAAGCACTCTCCGAGGCTTTAAAGAGCCCCCTCCAATTTGAGACGGAGGTAGCAGATGCAGAGGCTTTTCATGTTGAAGTGTTTGAGAATGCTGAATTCCAGTCCATGATTTCATTCTTTGGAGAGGAAGAAGGATCCCCCATACAGGGGCACATCCACCCACTGTACAGCACTGTCCAATTTAATGATGTCAATGTTCGTTGTTGTCTCATTGACACCGGCTCCGGGATTAACCTTATCCCAACACGGACCCTGCTGAAGCTAGGGTTATCTGAAGATGACATAACTCCCTCTAATTTAAGAATCCAGGGATATGATAGGATAGATTAGAACCATGTCAGATAGAACTGTTTGAAGGACCAGTTCGACGGCCTAGTTTCTAGCAACGAGTTCAAGGTTGTCTCCCAGGACACCACGTATAATGCATTGATCGGCAGGCCATGACTCCACCTACACGCGACGATCCCTTCATCGTATCACCAATGCCTCAAGTACTCCATTGATGGTAGAGTGGGCATACATCAAGGTGATGCATCTCCTTTAACCTCTTGTGAATCCCTCTACATGGACGCTAACTATTACAAAAGCAAGGATAAACATGTCTAGACAAGTGATGTTGAGCCCTTCACTGATACGACCGACCCCTGGGTAGGCATGAATGATTCCTAGTTCTTCCTGATCCATCGGTTGGAGGCCACAACCCCTGATATGGGCCAATGTTTTGTCATTATTTGGAAAAGGGGGAACCATGCTCCCAAATCCAAGCAACATTAGAAGATCACTTCGTATTCTTATACAAACCAGGCTTCAGTGATACCGGAGCCTCCCACTCCCATCAGGTATCGGGGCGTCTGGCTCATGGAAATGACGGTACGTCATACTTGTATGTTTCTTCAGGCAGGAATAAGCCTACTCCAGCCAATGCGCTTCTACTACTTTGATATTATCAAGCATGGACCCTTGGGCGAGAGACTTGATCAGATCAGGTTGACAACCTTCATCATTATGGTCTCATTAGCTCCAGAGTTCCCCGATGCAATAACCACTACCACACAAGCTGGTACCAGCCATCCATCGGGGTCTTATAACTTAGAAGAAACTTCCCCCTACGTAGGATCCCTCCATAAGTGGAGAAGATGATATAGAGGATTCCCCCTGCCTTTGAAGAAGTTGTCTCTTCCAAGGTTGATGAGTAGGTATAGGTGGACCTCAAAAGGGAGGTAGAATGAAGACCCACATTGATCAGTGCCACCATGCCCCCCGAGGAGTAGAAGAGGTACATGTACTTTCTTAAATAGAAATGTGATGTGTTTTAATAGAGTTACGACGAGATGCAGGGACTAGATCCTTAAGTAGATGTCCACCGTATCGATCTTCTGGAAAATCACTGTGGGTTCATGCAGGCTCCCAAAAAGATGCACCCTTCTCACGGTGCCATGGTCAGGGCCAAAGTTGACAAGCTCATTAGATCCAACATCATCATGGAAGTCTAGTACCCCATGTGGCTAGCCAGCATTATACCAGTCAGGAAGAAGAATGGGCAGATCAAAGTCTGTATCGACATTCGGGATCTCAACTGCCATTGTTCAAAGGACGATTTTCCACATCTTGTGACAGAGCTCTTGATTGATGCTAAAGTAGGTTTCCAAGACCTATCATTCCTGGATGGTTACACTGGATATAATTAGATCCGGATGGCGCCCGAGGATGAAGAGTCCTTAGCTTTCATGGCACCCCATGGTACTTTCTATTATGAGGTTATTCTCTTCGTTCTGAAGAATGCAGGTGCCACCTATCAGTAGGCCATGCATCTCATATTCAATCCAATCATCAGGACATTGGTGGAATGCTATGTGGATGATCTGGTGTCCAAATATCGCTAGTGCTAAGACCATCTCAAGGATCTTGAGAAAGTGTTTGGCTTCTTCCATTCCCTCCACTTGAAGATGAACCCATTGAACTGTGCTTTTTTGGGTCATCTCTGGAAAGTTCTTTGGCTTTGTTGTTAGGTTCCGGGGAATCGAGATCAACCTGGAGAAGATCAAGGACATCAGCCAGATTCCTCCACTGAGTAATATTCTGGAGCATCTAGGTTTCCAAGGCCACCTGGCCTACATATGCCGATTCATTGTGAATTTGGATGGAAAGTGTTAACCATTCTCTCAGCTCATGAATAAGGGCACCGCTTACGAGTGGGACGAGGAGTGTCAGACCTCCATTGAGGGAATAAAGTCGTACTTGCTCCATCCTCCAGTATTGAAGCCACCCGTCTCCGGGAACCTATGGTCCTCAATTTCACCGCTTTAGAATGGTCCATCGATGCCCATCATGCCCAGAAGAACACTGGGGTGATAGAGAACAGCCTCTACTACCTCAGTCGCATGATTCTAGATATGGAGACCAGATACTCCCCCATCGAGAAGAGCTGCCTAGCACTCGTGTTTTCCATACAGAAATTACGGCATTACCTGCAGCACCATGTGGTACAGCTGGTGTCTCATGTAGACCCATTGAAGTACATCCTATTCCATCCCATGTTGACTGGCTGAGTAGTGCGATGGGATGTAATCCTCCAGTAGTTTGACATCAGGTTCATGTCTCAAGAATGCTATCAAGGGACATGCATTGGAAGACTTTCTGGCTTCCCATCCAACCTCGACAGACCATTCCCAAGACTTTTATTTTCCTAATGAGGTAGTCCTATCAGTCGATCAAGTCGACCTGCACTTTGATGGTGCCTCCTGGAGCCCCACCAGTAAGAGGCTCAATGATCCCTGACTCAACAGGGTTGGCATTGGTATCACATTTATTACCCCAGTGCAAGTCATTCTATTGTCCTCATTCCTATTGTTAGAAGGCTGCACTAACAATGAGGTAGAGTATCAGGCCCTCATTACTGACCTCGAGTTGGACCTCGAGATCGACGTGCCCAATTTGAATGTGAATGGGGACTCTGAGCTAGTTATTAAGCTGGTCAATGACGACTATGTTTTCAGGAAGCTAGAGCTCATACCATTGTTATAACGCACTCTCTAGCTAGTGTCCCAGTTCCCTTCTTGGCCAGAGGTTATCCATGTCCCTCGATCAAAGAATGGTTTTGTAGATGCTTTGTCCAGCATAGCTGCATCACTTGCAGAGCCTGAATAGGATGATCTGATTACCCACGTGGCACATCAAATAGTCATATCTCCTATTACCCTAGATGGTGATGAAATCCCATAGGTAAGCCATCATAACTTCAGCACCTCTACATCAGGACCCCCCAGGTTATCTGGAAGCAGTTATCAAAATGGTTGCTAATTGGAGGACACCATTGGATGAATACCTCCAACACGGTAATCTCCCGTCAGACCAGGCTGATCACGAGCGAGTCCAACACCAGGCGCTACAGTTTAACCTCCATAGCAGTCCAAGCCTTGAGACAATCCTCTATATGCATGGGTTTGATAGTGTTCTCCTCTATTGCATTCAGGTGGTTGAAATTCCACAGGTCATGCAAGAGGTTCACCCTGGTTCCTTTGGTGACCATCAGGCTGGGCCAAAACTGTCTCACCAGATCCTGAGACTAGGGTATTTTTGGACCTCAATGATCCACGACTGCAACGAGTTCACCAAGAGGTTCCATGCATGCCAATTGTATTCTAACTTTGTGCATCGGCCACCAGAGCCTCTCCACACAAAAAACTACTCTTGGCGCATTGCAGTCTGGGGATTAGATGTTGTAGGACCATACCTATCGGCAACGTCTTACCAATTCTGATTCAATCTGACCACTAAGGATTTATTTTCAAAGTGGGAAGAGGAAATTCCACTCAAGGAAGTCAAGGATTGTTCTATCATTGTCTTCGTGAGTTCCAATATCATCCATCGGTTTGGAGTACCTCACGATTTCCCCACTAATAACAACACCAACAACCAGGCAGCCGAGTTGAAAAAGTTTTACGCCAAGTACAACATCCACTCTAACTATACCTCACGCTATTACACATAGGAAAATGGGCATATCGATGCATTCAATAAATCCTTCTCTATCATCTTGTAGAAAATGGTTGGTAAGAACAAGAAGAGTTGGCCAGATACGCTCACCAACACCCTCTAGGATTATCGGACGATGACTCGTAATTCCACCCAGGTGACCCCATATTCCCTAGTATAAGGAACTGAGGTTGTCCTGCCCATCGAGAATCAGTTTCCCTCATTGCGCACAATGGACTATGACCAGAAATAACCTGATAGTGTAGCTAAAATCCATCTAGTTCAATTTGAAGCACTTGATGAGAATAGGATTAATGCCTTGCACAACCTAGAAAGGAATCAGATCAGGATGGCACAAGCTTTCAACATGAAGGTTATCCTCCGCACTTTCCTGCAAGGTTACTTGATATAGGCCCTTAGGGTGCCAATGATTCCCGGAAGGAAACCACCCATGTTAGATCCCAAATGGGAAGGGCCTTTCAATGTTCATAATTTTTATCCCAATGGAGCATACTCCCTAGTGACTATGGATGGTGAGCGTATAACTCCTCCAACTAATGCCACGTTCCTCAAGAAATAGTTTTCCTGAGCCTTACAGTCCCGCATGACCATAAACGGTCGGTCTTCCATGACCCTGAACGACACGCTGGTCCAGCACAACCTTAAACTGTTCATCCTCCATGACTTTAAACTGTATGTTGTCCCGCATGACGTTAAATGATATGTCATCCTACATGACGTTAAACTTTATGTCTTCCCACAGGATGTTAAACTATATGACGTCCCTCATGAAATTAAATTGTATCTTAAAAAACTACATGTGGCTTGATTCCGATCCTTATGGGATTCGTAGGACCGCCCGGACATTTAGATTTTGGGTTTAGACCCTATCAGGTTGATTCCCTCAACCCTTTATAGTGTTTCGCTGATGTGTCCATGAGTACTCTGGTCTAGGAACTGGAGCGTCAGATTCAACTTGGGAAAGTCTCCATTCACTTTCCATGCATCGTGTTCCCCTACATTTGGGACCACCATTATCTTTCACACCCGAAGGGACCCCCAAAACGGCATGGATACTAGGCCTAAGGGCTCTCCTACCATTATGGGTCAACATCCCAAAGGGTATCAGACAACAAATCGATACACGTCCCACATTGTGAACATGGTCAGCAGTTGATACTCATTTGTTTGTCCCCATTTCAGGCTAGCGTGACATGGATGTTGTGTTGCGAACATGGTTAGATGTAATCCTCCGTCACTACACCCTCCCCTTTAGGACGTGAATGTTGGTTACATGATTCACATTATGCTCCACCCCATCATGTCTAGGTATAATTTTAACACTCTTGGCACTATCCCTCAGGGAACCTTTACACGCCAGGGGGACAAAACTACATTATGGTGTCCTTTGGGGCTCCCACGGTCCAAACTTTTAGACCATAAACTGAGCTCTTCTCAAAGAGCTATGCACATCTTGATCCTCGTCCTCATGGGATACGTCGTATCACTCGGAAATTGTGCTTCTGGGAATAGCTCAGCTGGGAGCTCGCTTCTACTTCCCCTTATCCTCTGACCCTAACTGGACTCTTGGCCTGAGGTTCTTTTCCCGGAGTTGTGCACGGTGTTGACGTGAACCTTGTCCTCATTCATGTCGAGTATGATTTATTGCATCGTGTGCATTCCTTAATGTCCTAGCTAGATGACTTGAAACTATGCAATCTTGTCTGATCACATGACCCTAAATTGTTTTAATATTTTCCCAGTCGCACGACGAAAAAATGGCACAGCATTGTGATGACCTCATCATAGGGGACATCAGTATGGGTATCGGTCATCCACCATACCATTTTTCAACGCATGTATATGGATTTATTCTTGTGGCAATGCTGGGAATTTTTACCCTAGGCATGTCACTTCACAAAAAAAACCATTCACCTTAAAGGAAAAACAAGATACATAAAATACCGCTTCTGTTTGTGCGAGGGTCAGACCCACACACCTCATTCCAGTACTACGTCGGGATTGATTTTCATTCTCATGATTAAGAACTCCTGGGCACTTCTCCATGGGCCTAGACTAACTTTTGGGTTTGGTCCATTGACCTAAACACTTCCCCAAGGAATACATGGTAATTTGGACTTATTTCCTCATTCACATCGGGTTTTATAATCACCTTACCATGTGTCCCCTACATTCCTTACCAATCCTTGGTCCGAGTTCTATGACCTTAAACTAAGACCCTTCCCAGAACTACGTATAGCTTGATTACCATCCTTTTGGGATACGTAGGAACGCCCAGACATTTGTTCTCGGTTCCAGCCCTGGGAATCACAATTACCATCCTTTCTCACTGTCGGCCCCTTGGCCGGACACCTCAGAGAGGTCCTATCATAGATTAGGAATGATCCATGTCCGGATTAATGCGCCTGCCTAATGTGCCTCCACCATGCTGGCATAATTTAATGTGTGTTGTATTTTTTTTGAACAATACACCACTTACCCTTCCACTCTTTGTGTGCCCCATTTATTCAGACCCTCATCCTCTTTCACATCTGAAGGGACCCCCTAACAGTATGGATGTTCGTCTTTTGGCGCCCCTATAGTTGTAGGCCTACGTTCCAAATGACTGACGAATGATATTTTGAGTTAGATCCCGTGTTTCAAACATGGTCACTGGTTGAACCTCATTTGTTGTCCCCATTTCAGGCTAATGCAATAGATATGTTGTGTTTCAAACACGGTCAACAGTTATCCTTTATTGCCATGCCTCTCCCATAGTGTTCGGAATTTGGGTTAATGTGATTCACATTTTTCATTCCCCTATGTTTGGACTGTTTCCAATGCCCCTGGAATTTCCCCAATCTTGCGCTAGTGCACGTTGAGAAGACGATACATCGATCAGACTGAGGTCCTATTCCATTGATTGGGCCTCCCTCATCTCCTCGGAAATCTGGATTCGAATCTCAAATTCCTGATGCTTGGTTGATGCTCCCATGATCAAATTAAGTTATTGTATGAGCATCCTTTGTTTCTCACATCAGGTATCGCCCATGTGAGCTTACGTATGGATTTCTATTTATTTCGAGATTATGGTTGAGCGTGTTAAACCAAGGGAACAATTAAATAAATTTCTCCACACATAAAGTTCAAAATAAGAATCAGTAAGGCGAAATATGTTTATGGGTTCGGCCAAAATAGGGCCCTTAGGGGTTGGCTTCTTGGATCAATTGTTCCAATGCCACTAACTTTTGGTTGGAGTCCTCCAGGACTGCTTCTCGCCCCCGGAGGACTCTCTCTTCATCAGCGACCGTGGAGGATAGTTCACTGACCCTAGCCTATGCTCGCGCCTGTTCAGTATGAAGTTCAGTCATCTGGTGACTCGCTTCCACTAGTTTCTCTTGGGTGCCTGCCAGTTGGGCCCTTAACTTCTCCATAGGATCAAAACAGTTTTCAATGAATATCTCCCTTTCTTTTTCCTGTTCTTTGAGGTGTCGGACCTCCTAATCTGCCTTCAGAAATGCTCAGGAACTCCCAGACTCCTCCCGACCCTGGGTGACATCAGAGCGCCGACTACTCTCGCGCATCTTCTCATTCATGTAATCACAGATAGTCAAGTGAAGGAGTTGATCATCTGCCCCTCTAGGACACAGGAAACACAACCATGTGTGGAGTGATCCCATCCGCTTCAGCCATTCCATCTGAGGAAGACTGATAAAATTCCAGATGCAATTCCACCCTTTGTGTCACATCATCCGGCTCTCCTCGGCCGCTTCTGAGTCTGAATCATCAATTCCCTTAGGATCAGTGGGCCAATAGACTAGAAAAATATCCAACATGCTAGCAGCAGGGTATTCCTCAGATATTCCCCCCAGGGGGTTAGGCTCTTCAGCATCTAAGTGACCTTCTTCTCTCCCAGCGATCCTGGTGGCACCTTTGACAACTTCTGGCCCTTCCCCAATAGCAGCTCCACTGATTACCACCACTCTTTTCTCACCAATTGCAGGGGCCGACTTGGTTTTAGAGGCATGTCCTGGATAGGGCGGTACGTTTTACATTGACTCGCTCGCGGATGTCCCGGGATTAGTAGTCCAACGAGCCTCCAATGACATGATCGTTGTACATACAAGGAGCACCCTAATAAATTGAGTCATCTGATGGTAAGTACCGGTATCGAAGAAAGGAACTTACAGGAACCCAAGGAGCCAGCCTCCAGTGTTTTGGCCGCTACAGGAACTATCACAGTAGGGGGTCCCTCAGCACTCGTCAGCTTTATAATGGGTGTCGGTGCCCCCACCTTGTTCCATTGGCGCTTCCCCACCTCCTTCAACTTGTGACTCTTGATCAGCACTACTATTCTCCTGAGTAAGATAAGGAGGGTGGATTAAGGATTTGATAAGAGAGTGGATAAAAAAGGAAGATAGATAAGGTTTGAATCATACCTCGAGTAGCTCAGTCACATCTATATCAAAGCCGATAATTTCTCCGCTCTACTAGAGACTCCCTTAGTGGGATGCCCCCTGAGTCCCATCACCTTCAAGCTCTTCTTCTCCTTTACCTTCTCCTTCACCTTCTCCTGCTGCCTCGTCCACTTCTATCACACCGCCCTCCGACTCATCATTGCTGTCATTATCCCCCGGTGGAATCATTTTCAGATCATTTTCGTGGTCTACCATCACTTTCACCAAGAAAGGTGGCTCCACACGCTAACCTCGTTGATGTGTGTACATGTCCATGGCTATCAAATACACATGTCGTGGATGGAAGTTTACTCGATCGACAACCCGGACTAGCCCGAATTCTGGAAGCTAGATTCCGTCTCGCACTATCTTCTGCCAGAGGGCTTCAGTACTTACTGGCTGTCACAGGGTTAGCCAAGATGACCATAGAGCAGAAAAAATGTAATATTGAGAAGGTTGAAGAAGATATCATATTTGCTTCCTGGGAAGTTCTATGGACGCTCTGTCGAGCCCTCCTCTAGGAGACAAGGGCATGGACATTCCATTCGACATCCCCACTACTGAGGTCCTGGCCTGTGTGGGCCTTGTTGCCTGATGTGCTTCTGATCCTTCCCCTCTAGAAGCACTCTGCCTGCTCTCTCACTACCCGGTTTCCACAATAGAGACCTTGAGTTTCCAAACTCGCTTTTGCAGAAGCCCCTCGGGGTTTTTTATGGACCAATGTTCGACATACTCGGTTGAGAGGCCAGCGTCAACTCCGGTGGGAGGAAGGGTGATGATGTTTCCAGAGCCATACGTTATGAACATCAGCCACAGTTGACGCAGACCATAGGGATTCCTTTCTTCCAAAAACATCTATGTATACTTTTTTCAGCATCCACTAGATTCACAAAATATTCCTGTAAAACCTGGACGACACATAAGGCTCACAAGAAGATCTTCCCGTCAATCTGAGCCATAAGAACCCTACCTATGATGCTCTGGAAGTAATCCTTCTTCTCCAGTGAGCCTATCCCATTTTCTATCATCTGTCCAGTAGGGGTGGGAAATGGGATGAAGGTGAAGTTAGCATGGTTACCAATTCAGATCCTTACTCCATCCTCATTGAGCATCAGCGGCATGACCATGTCAATGTTCAATAGGGAAGGTTGTAGGCCATTACCCAAAGGAAGGATGGAATTCGGGAAGGTATATCTACTATAATGAGACGTAACCCTACCATGTAAAATCTGGAAGGGGCCACAGACTCTATTAGGTGAACCCCCTCTCGAGATGCATCCCAAAATGGCGGACAGGCGAGCCATCACGGGGACCCCACATTGAATCATTTGTTTGCAGCCATGATTCCAGCCATCACCAAGGTCGCTGGACAGAATCCCATCCTTGCGTCCCTCACCGAAAATAGACACCCTTTCATGTGTGTGGAGAGGAATCCAGCGTACCAAAAATTCGGGTCCAAATTCTCATTGATGTTGTATCCCCAAGACTGGTAGTTCCCCGGCTCCAAGATCCTCCAGTATGATCCACTATTGCTCCTTTGTGCCACAGTTGGACACCATCTCCCTCAGCCTAGCATCTTGACTGCCAGATCCCACTCTAGGAACAGGCTAAACCAGTCCTTGTATGCGATGTCCTTTAGGAAGTCCTTGAAACCCAACCTCCTCTTCTCCAACTCCAGTAAGTGCCATGTTATCATGTGGGTTCTTGATCTATCTCCCAAGGATCTCATTGGTGGAAGGAATTAATCTTATTAGTGGAACTTCAAAGGGATACCCCCGATGCAGTGAATGTCCCAGAGACTGATACCGACTTCCCCATGAAGGATATAGAAGTTATTGGCATGAAGGGACCACCGGGTGAACAGCTTTGGCCTAAGCTCATGCTGGCGGTAGAAGTGAAAATATGATTTCCACACCGCCTAGGATAAGCCAATATAACGCACCTCGGACCCAAATTGGTCAAATGTATAGAGAACCCAATACTCCCTGGACCATTTTCTACTGAATTTGCCTCCAGACCGTAGGTCCCAGTCCTGTATCCATCCTTTAGCCTTGTCAGTAACGCTCTGTGTAAGAACCTGGTTCTTCTCTTTGAGATACGGGCTTCTTCTTTTCTCTTTTCCTTAAGTGTTTTTAATAAAATATGGAAAATGGGGAAAAATCATAAATTTTGGAACTACACGCCATGTACTTTTTCCACACACCGTGTACTTCTGGACATGTTGGGATGAGTACACAGGGTGTGTAGCCATGTCGGCGACAAAGGGTGTAGGAACCGACTACACGCCGTGTAGTGGTCCTTTACATGCCGTGTAGTCAGTCGGCAGGCCAAAATAGTAAGGCAGTGGAACATCCTCCAGCTGGGTGGCAGTACGCGCCGTGTACTCAGGAGTACATGTCATGTACTCATGTTGGTAGGCGAACAGTGCCACGCTGGCGGGAAGCCGCTAGAGGAACAGTTTAAAATTTGGGAAGTACACGCCATATACTCAGAAGTACACGTCGTGCACTTTGTTTTTTCGGCTTAAAACAAGTAATAGCCTCCTCATTTGGAAGAGGAGTAATTTGATCCGTTTTGGAGCCAAAGGAGGAGGCCTAACCATTGAAGATCCGCCGAGTGTTCGTCTGGAATCAGTTTCCACCTCAGACGATCCCGTTGGAACCGCACGGATAAGGGCTTCCATCTCCTTGGATGCTTCTTACCAATTCTTATCCTAACATGAGTTATTTGAAGTTAAGCTGGTTTTGTTCTTCTTCATATCTATACCAATCTTGGGTGTTTCTGGAGTCGACGTTCAGGTATAACGTTCGTTGGTGTTTAAGGTAGGTGGCTTGGTGTTTAGTTTTCCAACTGCTTTGTGTTTTGTGCGTTTTTTCGCCACGAACCCATGTTGGGGTGTCGTGTGGATGAGGAAGTTGCTATATTAAACACCTAGAATTGATTAGGTATTTAATTATGATATTAAAATGATGGTTGGGATCGTTGATTGGATCCGGGACCACCCCGGGAGTGTTTTCCACTGTTTAGTCGTTTGGCCAGGATACCTGAGGGTATGCCTTTAATGTAGTAATTGTAGAATTGCATTGATAGGAATTTATTATTACTGCATGTTTACCTATTGGGCATGGTTGGGTTACCTATTTAGCCTGAGGGTGTTTTTGTGATTAGCCTGAGGGAACTGTACTACTTAGCCCTAGGGCTGTAGTTATTTCACCTAAGGGAAACCTTTCATGCCTGAGGGATTGACTTATGCGCCTGAGGGCGAAACTTCCTACGCCTAAGGGAAATTTCTGTTACGCCTGAGGGCAATACCTGAGGGTTGGATAATGTATAGCCTAAGGGTGTGGTTCACTATATTAGCCTGAGGGAAAGATACTGGTTGTCCTGAGGGCTTGGTGCTATTGAGCACTAAATGATACTAAATTAAATGGATTAAATAAATAATTAAATGAAAATATAACTGATAAGTTAGTTACTTTTGAGTACTTCTTGGTTTATTGCATATTATTACTGCACACTTGCTGCATGGCTACACACAGTTGGGCACGAGCCTTTGGTGGGTGCCTACTGAGATATATTTCTCACACCCTATTTGGGTCACGCTTTTCAGCCCAAACAGATTACAATGTTGCATGTGTGGATAGGGGAAACAGTCCCTATATAGGTACATGATTGCCGCTGAGGAGTAGGAGGGCATAGGACTGAGCCTAGGCTTGCGATGCTACTGCCTCTATCTTTGCTTTATTTCGCTGTACTCTGCTTTCTGTTTTACTGTATTGATGTATAACATGTTGTGGCTATTTTCTTAGAACTTGAGACTTGCATAATCATTATTTATATATTGTTGGTTGTATCCATTGTAGTGGTTAATTTCAGTTGTGTATGTTTTAGTGCTTCTGCTGTTCTTTGTATGTTTTATTTTGTATTCTGCTATGCTGCACTTTAACAAATGAGGGTATAGTTTCCCCACTAACAGACCTGGGCCCTCGCTGCTAGTCGGTAGCCTTTGGCATTTGGGGAAACGCGCTTGAGGTCATGTGGCGAACCGGGTTTGGGGCACCCATTGTGTGGCACCCGGAACCTGGACGTTACAAAGTGGTATCAAAGGAGTTCTTTTCTTTGACTTATTATTTGGAGCTGTAGTCAGGGATAGGACGAACGATAGTTGGTAATAAGCTGTGCTCGGGGGTAGCTAACCCATGTACAGGGAAAATCCAGTCTACCTCGTATTTTGCAATTTTTCTGATTTTTCAAATTTTACAGTTGATATGTTTTCACCGTTGGGTGACGCACTTGAGCTTGTGCTATTATATTTTATCTATGGGTTCTATTTTGTTACACCCCGATGCGATGAGGCTATGCCATATCATGCATCATTTAGGCACATGCTCGAAATCACATGCATGCATAGTTCCATCCCATGTAGGTGCATTAGAAATTGCATGCTGTTGTGATAGTAGTTGTGCTAGAGAAGCATGTTGTTGTGATAGCTGTTTGATAAATACCTGTTGTTTGATAGGGTATTTGGTGTAAGCATGTTTATAGAATGGATGCCAAACTTTGGTTCTGGGGAGTATGGGCCCCCATTGACCATAATTTGGTTGATCATTGATTTTTTATTATTTATAACATAGATAAGATGTCATACTTTGAATCGTGGGTAGTATAGGCCCTCACGGGTCGGAATTTGACAATTAGGTGTTGGTTTTCGGTATTTTCTGGGTTCTGGGGATGTTTCGGAGACATACTGTGTAACGCCCCGACCCCAGTTACCTAGAGTCGGTGCATTATTACATAACACTGGCATGATCACAAGAAAGATCAAATCTCGAAAGACCTATTGGTTTAGTATCCTTGGAAACACTAGATATATTCATACAGTTTTACATTACATAATAAAGTGAAAAACTACTACAACAACATAGTCTCCATATCCCACACTCATATCCCCATATACTATCACTGCAGGTCATTCATAAATTACTTCTTCACATCCTGGGAAAAATAAAACATAGAAAAGGGGTGAGCTCAAATGCCCAGTAAGGATGACAATATAGCGGAAACTTTCGTAAATTAGAATAAACATTTAAGGAAATGTATAACTAAAACAAAATCCTTTTTAAACTTGAACTTCAATATAGTATGGCAAAAATAAAATGAAATAATGCCATTTACTTGTTCACATGGATATTCTACTAATCGAATAATCCCATTCAATATCAATAACCACTTTCATAATGATGGAATTCATAATGCCAGACTATCATAACCACATAGCCAAGGCCTCGTGCCAAGACTACAAATAAGATTTTGTCAAGGCCTTTTCCGAAGACACTAGTTTGTCTCATGAGACCTACCGATGCATCGAGGAGCTATAGATGGCTCCACTCGTCACATATTAAGTCCAATGCATTCCCATATGAAAAGGCTTAAACATAACATAAACATTCGTATTAAAAATAGAATACGAAATGTCAATACTTTCACCATAAACTATGAATGGTATAAAAATAGCACATCCACAATCAAACATATCACAAAACCTTCAATACAATATAGAAGTTTTGTATCAAAATAAATCAACTTCAAATAAGCGTAAAATCCATCAAAGGATGTTGACATAGATGAAATCAAAACTCTTTTTAGAGAAATATCTCTTTCTATTTTGAAATCATTTAAGAGTCATATATTTATGAAATAAAACATTTTCTTTGAAAATATTCTTATAAGCTTGTAAGGGAAGCTTCGAAGATTTTATAACGGCGGAAAATAACTGCACCTGCCGTATAAGTTAAAAAAACATTCTTACCTTAATTCTGTCGAAAAGGTTAAAAATCACCTTGTTTGGAAAACGACGGAAATATTTCTTTATAAACCACTTATAAAAAGTCAAGCAAGGGTATAAATGACTTTAACCCATATTCTTGTAAATAGTAAAAAAAATTTAAATACATTTTTAAGAAACATGGATGTGGATGATAAAGAGATCCCAGTAGATTATTACGTATAAACAACCTCGGATAATGAAGAGATTGTGAAATAAACCCTTACCTTGTACTTTTCCTCGGTTGGGGTAGGTTAACATCCTATATAATGGTGAAATAATTGTTATTAAATGATACAAGAATCATATACATTAATATGATATCATATATGATCTTTTAACATTGCTTTGTTAATAATATCTTAGTATTATCGTTGTTTCGGGTGTTAACTTACTCATTTTCTTTTATATGTTTTGTTACGTAAGCCATGTTTGTAATGGATAGGTTGTATCTTATTCATATTCATAATTATATCATGTCCTTAAAAATTATTTTTAAATCATCAAATGATAATTATACTTGAATGGATGCGATTGAGAATGAATCTCATCGCGTTCGTGGAGACGGTAGTCCGTACGTACGCACGAGCGACAATATCATTCTTTTGATATTAAAATAATATATAAATGGATGGTATATCATATATACAGAATCATTAACATGTTATATTTATTATTTACATGATTTATACATCATTATTATACCCATCCAAAAAATAATATATTGAATAACAATTACACCACGACGTGGAGACGGTAAGCCGTACGTACGCACGTATGGTGACATGTTATTCAAAGGGTGGATAGAATACTGAATATGGTGGTACCATATTTATAATAACATCAAAGTATATATATGATACTGGAGTTATTATTTTAGAATGGTAATAACAATGGAAGAAGAAGTGGAAGAAGAAAGGAACATGGAAAAGGGTGGTGAAATCATTACCTCTTATTCGGGTTCTTCCTTTTGATTTGATCAAAATGGATCCTTAAGTTGGATTTCTGATCAAACTAAGCTCTCTAGGTTGTATAGAGGGAAGTTGTGAGAGTATTTGGGCAGATTTTGGCCGAACCAAAAGGCTTTGAAGGTGTGATTAAATGAGAAGTAGGAGTTCCCTTTTATAAGAGGGGTGAGGGGCACCTTTGGAAAAGCTAGAAATATTAATTTATAATAAATTCATATTTGGTTTCTAATGGATCCAAAGTTTATTATTTAAATTATAAGGTGGGGATAGGTCTAAAACCATTCAACCAATAGAATTTAGACAGGTTTGGGTTACTATATTAACCATATCTTTAAGTATTAACTCTTAGTTAATTAGTTTGACATTTACCATGTCACTTTGTATTTTTATATTATATAGTTAATAAGCATACTATATACATCCAAGAGACCCCCAAGTGGTCCACTAATGATAAAAATATTATGATATAAGTCTCTTGTCCTAACATTAGATTTTTAGTAATTTAATAACAATTAATAATATAATATGTTTTTAAAAAACTCTTTTATGTCAATTTTGACACTATTCAATAGTTGATTTTTGTGAAACTCATAACAGAATTATTACTTAGAAAAAAGTTAATTAAATCAATCCTAATATGTCATATTATCCTATAAAATTATTTTAATTCATTAAAAGTCTCAAATTATATTTATTTGGGTATTTATAATATCAATTATTTTAAATTTTCAATATTATGGTAATTACTTCATCATCATTGTGTCATAAATAAATTAACTTATGTAATCTCTAAAAATTATTACTAAAATATCATTATGTAGGAAATCTTTTTAACTTTTTAATGAATATTTATAGTCTAAAATCCAACATAAATAACCATATGTAAAAATTGTTTTACTAAAAGATATATGCTTGTGTCATTTTTGTATTCATTTTAAAATAAAGTGTCCCTATCACCTACAAGTGGCTCCATGGGGTCCCAAAATCGACCCAAAGATGCATATGGTCAAACATGTATCAACCAATAATGTTAGAACACGTTTTAGGGTAATTTAGAATTATTATAATATTATTTGTTTAAACCTTATTTACCGGATTTACCCTTAACCATGGTAAATAAAATATTTACTGAAGTAATTATTCAAAAAGTCTAAAAATAAAAGTTACCTATTTAAAAAATTTGAACATCCTGATTCCAAATATGGAATACATTTTTCCAAATTCAAAACACAGAAGTGGCAGAAATTAATTTACAATTAATTCTCGTTGTAAAAACAAAACGCGTGTTTTTAAGAGATAATAACTATCAAAAGATTGACACTTGTTTATGTCCGGTTTAATTGTAAAATTATGTCCAATGACCAAAATAATATTAAATGGTAAAAATATAATCTAAATATTCATTAAAACCACTAAAATTCATAAATTATCACTATTAATTATTTTGATTTAAAAAGTTGTTTTTAATTAAAATTTAGTAATTTTCACTATTCATCAAAATATTAAAGTTATCCGAAAAGTACCAAAATTTCACCTTTGGCTAAATTCGATATTCCGAATCCAAAAATGAAGTCCATTTTAAAAAATAAAATATATATAATTTCAAAAAGTAGGTATTACTATTCATAACGGCTAGTTTGATTGGTTATGGTGTGTTAAAACTCGGTGTTGCGTACAACACACGCTATCACATTATTCAAAGAGAAGCGTATCGTGGAAGCTTGGGGTGTTACATTCTCCCCTCCTTCAAATAGTTTCATCCTCGAAATTTATAGAATATTATCGCATAAAAAGACTCGGGTGGTTCTTCATCATAATTTCCTCAGGTTCCCACGTTTCATCTTCCATCTTATGGTTTCTCCACAAAACTTTTACCAGACGCGTCGTCCAGTTTTTCAGTACTTGTTCTCTCGTATCAAGAATCCTGACGGGTTCTTCACAATAAGACAGATCGGGTTCCAGTTCTAACTCTTAATAGGTGAGTACATGAGTTGGGTCAGGCATGTATTTCCTCAACAGAGATACGTGGAACACATCGTGAACTTTGGAGAGACTTGGCGGCATTGCCAATTGGTAAGCTACAGCCCCAATTCATTCTAGAATTTCGAAAGGTCCGATGTACCTGGGACTCAATTTACCTTTTTTACCAAAACGTATGACTCCCTTCCATGGAGATACCTTCAGGAAAACATGATCACCGACTTGAAATTCCAAATCCTTCCTTCGATTATCTGCATAGCTCTTCTGCCTACTTTGAGCTGCTTTGATGTGATTTTGGATTACCTTCACCTTTTCTATCGTTTCCTCCACCAGTTCTATACATACAAGTTTTCTTTCACCAACGTCATCCCAACAGGTTGGTGTGCGACATCTCTTTCCGTATAATGCTTCATAGGTGCCATCTGAATACTCGAATGGAAGCTATTGTTATAGGAAAATTCTACCAGAGGTAAATACTGATCCCACATACCCTAAAAGTCAAGTGAGAAGGATCTCAACATGTCTTCTAAGGTTTGAATAGTCCGTTCTGATTGTCCGTCTGTTTAAGGGTGGTAGGCAGTGCTCAAATGATGTTCAGTATCCAGGGATTTCTGAAGACTCTTCCAGAATCTTGAAGTGAAACAGGGATCACGATTAGAAACAATCGATAGGGGTACTCCATGAAGTCTCACAACTTCATTAATATATAGTATTTTTATACGTTCTAGTGGTAGATGTTCTCTTATAGAAAGAAAATTTGCTAACTTGGTAAGACGATCAACAATAACCCATATTGCATCGTTCCTTCTAGGAGTCTTTGGTAGCCCCATGAAAAAGTCCATCGTAATATTGTCCCATTTCCACTCCGGTATGGGAAGAGGTTGCATGACTCCTCCAGGTTGTTTCCTTCCAGCTTTCACTTGTTGACAACCCATACATCTTGACACAAAATCATTAATCTCCCTCTTCATGTTGTCCCACCATAAATTTTCCTTCAAATATCTATACATTTTGGTGCTCCCAGGGTGTATAGAGAAATTGGAACTATGAGCATCATCCAGTAATTCCCTTTTTAGATCAGGTATATCGGGAACACAAAGCCCCTTCCCGAATTTCAAAATTCCATCTTCATACACAAAGTCTCTCAATCTCCCATCCTTCACAGCTTTAATCTTTTTTTGAAATTCTTCATCATCGGTCTGAGAACTCTTAATTCTTTCTAGTAAAGATGGTTTGGAAACCATTTGAAAATGCATTGATGTTTCACCTTCCCTGGTTATTCCCAAGTCCATCTTCACTACATCCATGAAAATTGGATCCCTTTCAATTCTCATATTGTTCAAAACTCCATGGTCTTTTCTTCTCAAAGCATTTGCCACCTTGTTTTCCTTCCTCGGGTGGTAGTGTATCGTACAATCATAATCCTTGAGTAATTCAAGCCATCTCCTTTGCCTCATGTTGAGTTCTTTTTGTGAGAAAATATACCTCAAACTCTTGTGATCAGTATAAATCTCACATTTTTCACCATAGAGGTAGTTCCTCCATATCTTCAAAGCAAAGATCACAGCTGCTAACTCGAGATCATGAGTAGGGTAGTTTTGTTCATGAATTTTCAACTTTCGTGATGCATAGGCAATAACCCTATCATTCTGCATAAGGACACAACCAAGTCCTTTCTTCAATGCATCACTATAAATAACGAACCCATCATTCCCCGATGGTAGAGTCAATATAGGAGCATTGACTAATCATCTCTTCAGTTCTTCGAAACATTCTTCACACTCTTTTGTCCAAACAAATTTAACCCCTTTACGTATGAGCTTCGTTAATGGGTTAGCCAATCGGGCAAAATTCTGGATGAAACATCGATAATAACCTGCTAAACCATTAAAACTACGTACCTCAGTTATAATCTTCGGTGTTGGCCATTCTTGGATTGCCTTGGTCTTAGAAGGATCAACAGAGATTCCATCTTTAGAGACAATATGGCCACGAAAAGAAATCTCCTGAAGCCAGAATTCACACTTGCTAAACTTCCCATATAATTCATGTATTCTCAGAGTCTTCAAGATAATGCGCAAGTGATTTTCATGATCTTAGTAGCTTTTTGAGTATACCAAGATATAATCAATAAATACCACCACAAATTCATCGAGATATTCCTTGAAAACTCTGTTCATCATATCCATGAATACAGAGGGTGCATTAGTCAATCCAAAAGACATTACTGTAAACTCATAATGCCCGTACCTAGTTCGAAATGTTGTCTTCGGAATGTCTTCCTTCTTCACACACAACTGATGGTATCCAGATCGAAGCTCAATCTTTGAAAAGTATTGAGCTCCATGCAGTTGGTCAAATAAATCATCAATGCGAGGTAGGGGATACTTGTTCTTTATCATTATAGCATTGATCTCCCTGTAGTCAATACATAACCTCATAGATCCATCTTTCTTTTTAACAAAAAGAATAGGGGCTCCCCATGGAGAAACACTAGGGACAATAAATCATTTATTACTCAATTCCTCTAGTTTTTTCTTTAGTTTGACTAATTCTACAGTGGCCATTCTATAAGGGGTCTTCGATATAGGCCTTGATCCAGGAATTAAATCAATGGAAAACCCAACTTCTCGTTCTGGAGAATGTCCAGGTAAATCATCCGGAAACACATCTACATATTCTTTAACAAAGGGTACATCCTCTATTTGAACATTCCTTTCCTCACCCATAGTCATTTCATTCTATTCCTCCCCAATAATTGAATTTAGTTGAGCTACTGGGGGTGGATCTAGATAAGAATTAGGTGGTGACGATTCTGCTCTAAAGATAAAGTGTTCCTTATCATCATCATCAAGAATCGTATCCTCTTTATTCTTACAATAAGTCTTTGCATCATAGTCCAAATGCCAGTCCATACCGAGGATTATATCAAACTCAATCGTAGGTTTGACAATGAGATCAGCATATAAGGAACATTTATGTGCTCTAATGGGGACTGATTCACAAAACTTTGTTGCAATGATACTTCCCTTAGGAGTTTTAACTGACAGCTCCCTTGTTAAATCAAATTGGAAATATCTAATTTTCTTAGCAAACTGGGAAGATATGAAACAATGCGATGATCCAGAATCAAATAATGCATTTTCTAAACTTGAGGAAACCATTAAATTACCTGCCACCACATCTTTCGGAGCTTCTACCTCAGCAGTAGTGATAGCATAAGCTTGGCCTTGATCCCTTGGCCTTTTCTGAGGTAAGTTCGCCTGACGCTTCGGACATTAATTTGCATAATACCCCATATCCCTGCAATTGTAGTACTGAACATTGGTAGCTTCTTTCTTCCCCTTGAAATCATGAGCTTGGTGGCCTTTTTCACCACACTTGTAACAGACTCACGTTCCCTTCAAGCAAGTACCGGGGTGTTTCTTACCACATTTACCACAGGATGGATATTCAACCTTTCCCTTCTTCCCCTTATTTCCATTCCCAGATTGATCAGCAGGTATCTTCTTCTCTTGCTTTTCTTTAAAGTCATAAGACTTAGAGAATTCCTTTTCGGTCTTGATAGCACATGAGACAATGTCTTCGTATGATGAGAAGGATTGTGATAATAATGCTCGATGGAGAAATGGTTTCAACCCATCAACGAAACGATCAATCTTAATTCTTGGGTTATGTATATAATCTTCAGCATACCTTGCTAACCTTGTAAAGTTAGCCTCATACTTTGTGACATTCTTATCCTCCTTTTGTCTCAGACTCAGAAAGTGCCTTTCCATATCTGCTCGATGGTCGCGAGGAAAGTATTTTTCTAAAAACAGATCTTTGAATTCCCTCCATTCCATATTTGATACTTCATCATCTTCCTTCGTATTTTAAATCAGTTACCACCATTGATCAGCATCTCTAGTGAGGCGATAAACTGCCATGATAACTTTTTCCCTTTCACTACTCCCCAAAGCCTAAAATATTTTCTCTAGGGAAAATATCCATTGCTCAGATACTAAGGGATTTGTACTCCCATTGAACATTGGTGGTTGTTGCCTCATGAATCGATCTAACATTGATCCTCCACGCTGCGGATCAGGGTGCTCCATACGGGTAAGGTTATTATTCATAACCTGAGTGAGTTGTCCCAGTATAGTGATTAGTATATTGGGACCAGTTTCATCACCAGCTCCACTAGAATTATCTTGATCAGGAGGGAAATCCCTACATGGAGTGTGTGCATTGATACGGTTTCCATTTCTTCCACTAGTCGCCATTTCTAAACAATGGCATAAACTAGATCAGTTTGTGAATCAAAATAAATAATCCCATACTTATAAAACACTTAACATAAATTGAACTATTTATGGATATAATCCATAATCATAAGAATGTTTTCTTTGAGGAAGTATATACTCATAAACCCTTCATAATGATTTGTAAAGAAAATGAGATTTATCCTAAGCATATCCCCCAGTAGTGTCGTAACCAAGAGTGCAGCAAGGCCCGTTGTCGTGCACTAGTTCCTGTTCGAGTCTAGCTCAAAGTGGTGTTTTCGGGTTTTACCCCAAAGTACATCTGTTCCAGAGACTCCTCTACCTACTCGTATCCAGACAGGGATGTATTGCTCGGAAAACTCACAAAATCTCTACAATACCAAAATTCTAGGAAGTTCTTCTATACTAATCCTCAAAGTTCATCTTAGGTCTACGTGCTCTAATCATAGTTTATCTAAATCTAGCTTCCAAGGTTTGTAATAAACTTCATCTGATACCAACTGTAACGCCCCGACCCTAGTTACCTAGAGTCGGTGCATTATTACATAACATTGGCATGATCACAAGAAAGATCAAATCTTGAAAGACCGATTGGTTTAGTATCCTTGGAAACACTAGATATATTCATAAAGTTTTACATTAAATCATAAAGTGAAAAAATACTACAACAACATAGTCTCCATATCCCACACTCATATCCCCACATACTATCCCTATAGGTCATTCATAAATTACTTCTTCGCATCCTAGGAAAAATAACACATAGAAAATGGGTGAGCTCAAATGCCCAGTAAGGATAACAATATAGCAGAAACTTTTGTAAATAAGAATAAACATTTAAGGCAACGTATAACTAAAACAAAAGCCTTTTTAAACTTGAACTTCAACATAGTATGGAAAAAATAAAATTAAATAATGTCATTTACTTATTCACATGGATATTCTACTAATCGAATAATCACATGCAATATCAATAACCACTTTCATAATGATGGAATGCATAATGCCAGACTATCATAACCACATAGCGAAGTCCTCGTGCCAAGAATACAAATAAGATTTTGTCAAGGCCTTGTTCCAAGACACTAGTTTGTCTCATGAGACCTACCGATGCATCTAAGAGCTATAGCGGGCTCCACCCGTCACATATTAAGTCCAATGCATTCCCATATGAAAAGGTTTAAGCATAACATAAACATTTGTATTAAAACTAGCATATGAAATGTAAATACTTTCAACATAAACTATGAATGGTATAAAAATAGCACATCCACAGTCAAACATATCACAAAACCTTCAATACAATATAGAAGTTTTGTATCAAATTAAATCAACTTCAAATAAGCGTAAAATCCATCAAAGGATGTTGACATAGATGAAATCAAAACTCTTTTTAGAGAAATATCTATTTCTATTTTGAAATCATTTAAGAGTCTTGTATTTATGAAATAAAACATTTTCTTTGAAAATATTCTTATAATATTGTAAGGGAAGCTTCGACGATTTTATAATGGCGTAAAATAACCGCACCCTCCGTATAAGTTAAAAAAAATTCTTACCTTAATTCTGTCGAAAAGGTTAAAAAGCACCTTGTTTGGAAAACGACGGAAATATTCCTTTATAAACCACTTATAAAAAGTCAAACAAGGGTATAAATGACTTTAACCCATATTCTTGTAAATAGTAAAAAAAAATTGAAATACATTTTTAAGAAACATGGATGTGGATGATAAAGAGATCCCAGTAGATTATTACATATAAACAACCTCGGATAATGAAGAGATTGTGAAATAAACCCTTACCTTGTACTTTTCCTTGGTTGGGGTAGGTTAACCTCCTGTATAATGGTGAAATAATTGTTATTAAATTATACAGGAATCATATACATTAATATGATATCATATATGATCTTTTAACATTGCTTTGTTAATAATATCTTAGTATTATCGTTGTTTCAGGTGTTAACTTACTCATTTTCTTTTATATGTTTTGTTACGTAAGCCATGTTTGTAATGGATAGGTTGTATCTTATTAATATTCAAAATTATATCAAGTCCTTAAACATTATTTTTAAATAATCAAATGATAATTATACTTGAATGGATACGGTGGAGAATGAATCTCATCGCGTTCGTGGAGACTGCAGTCCGTACGTATGCACGAGTGACAATATCATTCTTTTGATATTAAAATAATATATAAATGGATGGAATATCATATATACAGAATCATTAACATGATATATTTATTATTTACATGAGTTATAGATCATTATTATACCCATCCAAAAAATAATATATTGAATAACAATTACACCACGACGTGGAGACGGTAAGCCGTACGCACGCACGTATGGTGACATGTTATTCAAAGGGTGGATAGAATACTGAATATGGTTGTACCATATTTATAATAACATCACAGTATATATATGATACTGGATTTATAATTTTAGAAGGGTAATAACAAAGGAAGAAGAAGTGGAAGAAGAAAGGAAAATGGAAAGGGGTGGTGAAATCATTACCTCTTCTTCGAGTTCTTCCTTTTGATTTGATCAAAAGGGCTCCTTAGTTTGGATTTCTGATCAAACTAAGGCCTCTAGGTTGTAGTGAGTGAATTTTGGAGAGTATTTGGGTAGAGTTTGGACGAACCAAAAGGCTTTTAAGGTGTGAAGAAATGAGAAGGGGGAGTGCCCTTTCATAAGAGGGGTGAGGGGCACCTTTGGAAAATCTAGAAATATTAATTTATAATAAATTCATATTCGGTTTCTAATGGCTCCAAAGTTGATTATTTAAATTATAAGGTGGGGATAGGTCGAATACCATTCAACCAATAGAATTTAGACAGGTTTGGGTTACTATATTAACCTTATCTTTAAGTATTAACTCTTAGTTAATTAGTTTCACATTTACTATGTCACTTTGTATTTTTATATTATATAGTTAATAAAATTACTATATACATCCAAGAGACCCCCTAGTGGTCCATTAATGATACAAATATCATGATATAAGTCTCTTGACCGAACCTTAGATTTTTAGGAATTTAATATCAATTAATAATATAATATTTTCTTTTAAAAACTCTTTTATGTCAATTTTGACACTATTCAATAGTTGATTTTTGTGAAACTCATAAAAGAATTATTACTTCGAAAAAAGTTAATTAAATAAATAATGTTATTTCATATTATCCAATAAAATTATTTTAATTCATTAAAAGTCTCAAATTTTATTTATTTGGGTATTTATAATATCAATTATTTTAAATTTTCACAATTATGGTAATTACTGCATCATCATTGTGTCATAAATAAATTAAATTATATAATCTCTAAAAATTATAAATAAACTATAATTATGTAGGAAATCGTTTTACCTTTCTAATGAATATTTATAGTCGAAAATCCAACATATATAACCCTATGTAAAAATTGTTTTTCTTAAAGATATATGCTTGTGTCATTTTTGTATTCATTTTAAAATAAAGTGTCCCTATCACCTACTAGTGGCTCCATGGGGTCCCAAAATCGACCCAAAGATGCCTATGGTAGAACATATTTCAACTAATACGGCTAGGACAGGTTTTAGTGTAATTTAGTATTATTATAATATTATTTTTGTAACCCTTATTTACCGGATTTACCCTTAACAATGGTAAATAAAATATTTACCAAAGTTATTATTCAAAATGTCTGAAAATAGAAGTTACCTATTTGCACAATTTGAACATCCTGATTCCAAATATGGAATCCATTTTTCCAAATTCAAAACATATAAGTGGCATAAATTAATTTAAATTTAATTCCCGTTGTTAAAACAAAAAGCGTGTTTTTAAGAGATAATAACTATCAAATGATTGACAGTTGTTTATGTCTGGTTTAATTGTAAAATTATGTCCAATGACCAATATAATATTAAATGTTAAAAAAATATTCTAAATATACTTTAAAACCATTCAAATTCATAATTTATCACTATTAATTATTTTTATTAAAAAAGTTGTTTTTAATTAAAATTTAGTAATTTTCACTATTCATCAAAATATTAAAGTTATCTGAAAAGTACCAAAATTTCACCTTAGGCTAAATTCGATATTCCGAATCCAAAAATGAATTCCATTTTAAAAAATAAAATATATATAATTTCAAAAAGTAGGTACTACTATTCATAACGGCTAGTTTGATTGGTTATGGTGTGTTAGAACTCGGTGTTGCGTACAACACACGCTATCACATTATTCAAAGAGAAGCATACCGTGGAAGATTGGGGTGTTACATACTATCTGGAAACCTAGTATACACGCCGTGTAGTATTTTTACACACACCGTGTATGGCCTTCTATTCGGGAAGGAAAATGAACTTTTTAAGTACACGCCGTGTACTCTGAGTACACGTCCTGTAGTCTCTTCCCGTGTCACGAACCGTGTTGGCGGTGACACGGGGTAGGGAAGAGCTTGGGTAAAACACGTCGTGTCCCAGATATACACGCCGTGTAGTTTTGACCCGAGGTCCGACTATGTAATTAACAAACACGGGTTGGTGAACTCCTTCACAGAACACGCTGTGTCAATAATGTACACATCGTGTAGTGTGACCTGGGGACTCGGTCGTGTAACTAACAACAGGGGTCGGTGTCACCATTCCTTGAACACGTCGTGTACCTTTGGGGTACGCCATATAGTCTTGTCTGAGGAAAGACCGTGTGGACTTAGCCGTGTGACTGGGAAACGGGGGAGGTGTACACGCCGTGTGGGGGTGTAACATGCCATATAATGTCAAGCTGAGTAGTCGGCCGTGTCACACACGAAAAGGGAATATGGAAAATAACACCATACACACCGTGTAGATTATATACACGACATGTAGTTTTTGTTCAATGGGATCCGTGTGGCTTAGCCATGCAGAAGGACCCGGGCAGGGGAAGGGAAGTCAAGTACAGGCCGTGTAGTCAGTATACACGCCGTGTAGTCTTGTTTTGAAAATTTTGAATACCTTCTTCCTCCTGATCCCTTTTGGGTTTATTCGTTTTCGGACTTTGATAATCTTGTTCTAAGGCGTGTTTTTGACCTTGTAGTGTCATTCTGTCTAGACGGCCGCACGTTGTTCTCCAAGAGAGCGGCAACAAGAATACTCCGGGGATGGTGGGCCATGGGCTACCACTTGATCCTCCAGCAGAGCCAGATGCAGCACTAGCTAATATACCGGATATAGGCACGGAGGAGCAGTTCTGTGAAGGCTTATTGCGGTTCATGCAGACCGTTCTGGGAGCACAACAGGATGCCACATCTATGGCCGAGCTAACACGTATCTTCCAGCAGCAGCATCCGCCTACATTCTCAGGGGATGGAGGACCACAGGCTACGGATTCTTGGATGGGGTCGATGCAGACTATTTTCGAGCATCTTGAGACACCTCCAGGGTGGAGGGTCAAGCTCACGACTTACATGCTGTGTGATTCAGCCAAGAGGTGGTGGGATGTTACCACCCAGTCAGAGCATCACAGGGACATGGCGTGGGAAGAATTTCAGGAAGTCTTATATGAATTTTTCTTCTCGGAGATGCTGAGAGCAGATAGAGCTCGAGAGTTCATGAATCTGCAGTAGGGCGCTATGTCAGTGATGGACTATTCTGCTCATTTTAGGGAGCATCAGCGTTGTGCACCCGTGTTGGTGGGTGATGAGACATTGATAGCCAGACGTTTTGAGGATGGTCTTCGTTATGAAATCCGAGCGCTGGTGAGTGTTTTCAGGTTTCCTTCATTACACGGTATTGTCAACCAAGAGCTGATTATAGAGAGGAACCTACGGGAAGCTAGTGGTGTGGGCCTGGGTGGTTCAACACCAGTTACTGGTACTATTTATGCAGGCAAGAGGAAGAGGCAGATGAACTTCTCTCAAGGTGGTAGTACCAGCCAGACAATGTCTTCAGGTGGCCCAATCAGGTGCTACTAGTGTGGCAGAGAGGGGTACAAGAGACCGCAGTGTCCACGAGACCCAGTGGAGTGCCGAGCTTGCGGCAAGATGGGTCATCTGTTGTGCTTTTTCTGGGCGTTTCCACCAGTGGATAGTGAGAGGGGTTCTGTGCAGACTCCGCGTGCGGGAGCAGGACCAGTGGCTTCTTACCAGTCTGGGAACTGTAATCTATTAGGGCGTGTAAGCATAGATGGTGGTTGTGGTCGTGGTAGCCAGACACTAGGATTTTAGAGGCAATAGGGCGGGACAGCTCAGGGTAGACAGGCTGTGTCACAGGGCCGCAGTGTTGGGAAAACATATGTGGTGCAACAGACCCAACATAAGCCAGATCCCGGACCTTCTACAGTCAGAGGTACTATTCTAGTAGCTCTTGTCTTATCTTCATTACTTTTCGATACGGGTGCTACACATAGTTTTATATCTCTGCCCGTTGTGGAGATTCGTCGGCTTTGTGTTTCTACTTCTTCTGATAGCATGACGCTAGACACTCCGTTGGGGACTAGGATGGCTGGTTTGCGTCAGTGAAAGGAGTTCCCCCTTGAGGTTGGTGGGTGCCACTACCTTTGGGACCTCTATGTCCTAGAGATAACGAGCTATGAAATCATTCTCGGGATGGGATGGTTGGTTCCATTTCAGGCCTTTGTAGACTGCTATCGTCGTAGGGTGTGTTTCACGTCACCAGAGGGTGGAGAGATTCTATACAAGGGTGAATGGGATGTTCAGGCGATTCTAGATAGACCATAGCATCGTGGGCGAGGTGGAGTCACGACCCAGATTGCGAGCTTATATCTAGATGACCAGGGGACTTGTCAAATAGATTTCCCTCCTGTTGTTGATCGTTTCAGGGATGTCTTCCTGGATGACTTTTCGGGTCAGCCTCTGGAGCGAGAGGTGGATTTCTCCATTGATCTTGTGCCAGGAGCAGCACCGGTGTCCATTCTTCTATATAGGATGGCTACACCAGAGTTGCAGGAGCTCAAGAGGCAGATGGAGGAGTTGTAGGGAAAGGGCTTTATTCGATCCAGTACTTCTCCTTGGGGTTCACTAGTCCCTTTTACAAAGAAGGCAGATGGTACCCTCAGACTTTGCGTGGATTATCGGAAGCTGAACTAGTTGACGGTTAAGAACATATATCCCTTACCGAGGATTGATGATCTTTTTGATCAGCTTCGTGGAGCACGAGTGTTCTCGAAGATTGACCTGAGATCAGGATATCACCAGTTACGTGTGAGACCATCTGATATACCTCTCATGGATTTCAGGAGTAGGTATGGTCTATATGAGTATACGGTTATGCCGTTCGGAATCACGAACGCGCCAGCAGTTTTCGTGGCTCTGATTAATCGTGTGTTCCATCCGTATCTTGATTCTTTTGTGGTATTATTCATGGACGATATCTTGGTGTACTCTCACACTCGACACGACCATGCCACACATCTTGAGATCGTATTGAGTACAGTGAGGGAGCATCAGATATATACTAAGCTCTCAAAGTGCCACTTTTTGATGGACCAGATTCACTTCATGGGTCATATCATCTCTGAGGTAGGAGTTTCAGTAGACTCAGAGAAGGTGAGAGTAGTGGTTTCCTGGGAGCATCCTAAGAACGTGTTCGAGATACGGAGTTTCTTAGGGCTAGCTGGTTACTATAGACATTTCATACAAGACTTCTCCCACTTAGCAGCACCATGGACAGGTCTGACTAAGAAGGGTGTAAAGTTCGTTTGGTCGGAAGCTTGCGAGGCATCTTTTCAGGACCTGAAGGGAAGGTTGGCATTAGCACCAATCCTGATACTCCCAGAGCCGGGGAAGAGCTATACAGTTTACTGTTATGCATCGGGTATTGGGCTGGGAGCAGTGTTGATGGAGGGCGACCGAGTTTTGGCATACGGGTCTCAGCTGTTGAGGCCATATGAGAGGAATTACCCGACGTGTAACACCCCAATCTTTCACGATACGCTTCTCTTTCAATAATGTAATAGCTTGCATTGTACACAAGTTCGAGATTCAAACACATCGCGACAAATCAAAGTAGCAGTTATGAATAGTAATACCCACTTTTTGAAATTATATAAATTTTATATTTCCAAATGGACTTCATTTTTGTATTCTGAATATCAAAATTATCCTAAGTGTAATTTTTTGTAATTTTCTGAGAACATCCAATTTTCTATGAATAGAGAAAATACTTAAAACAACTTTTTTAATAAAAATAATTTATAGTGATAAATTATACTATTGAGTGGTTTTAAAGTATAATTAGAATATATTTTTACCATTTTATCCAATGGTGGTCATTATAATTAATTTCACTTTGAAATTGGACGTAAACAATTTTCAATCTTTTGATATATATTGTTTCTTAAAAACACGCTATTTGTTGTGACATCGGGAATTAATTATAAAATTAATTAATGAAACTTATATGTTTGGAATTTTGTAAAATAGACATCATTTTTGAATTCGTAATATCAATTATATCTTAGGGTGATTTTTTGGCATTGTTCTGAAAAACATCAATTTTTGATGAATAGTGAAACCACTAAGTGGTAGTTAAAAACTAATTTTTCGTTTAAATGAAACATCACCACATATGTGATTTGATTTTCAAAAATCCGACAAACAAGGTTTTCATTAGGAAGTAAAATGTGGTTCAATGGGATTAAAATATTTTTTTGGTGAATAGTAACTTTTAAATTTAATTAATCGCGATTAAAGGTAATTAGTGAAATTTATGGTAAAAATGATATTATAAATATATGAAAATACTTTTACACTTGTACTACCCTTATTGGATGAGTCATGGCCGACCAAGACAATCCATGGTTCAACTTGGGGACCCCATGGATCCACTTGGGTAAGAAAATGACATTAATAACTTTTTATAACTTTTTATTTAATGTAAAAATAAAATTGTCACAAACATGTGTTGTTTTACTAAAACAATTATTACATGGGGTTATTTATGTTAACTTTTTGACTATAAATATTCATTGGAAATCTAAAAATATTTCCTACATCATGATATTTTTTTACAATTTTTAGACACTAAATAAATTAAATGTTTTATGACACCATGATGATGCAGCGATTACCTCATTAATTAAAGATTTAAATAAAATGAAAAGATAATGTAAAATCTAAGACTTACACTTGTCAAAAACAAATTGGATGGGAATATTTCGAACCCTTGTCACCTTATCCTAGAAATATATCATTTTGGGACATTTATAATCCGAAAAGCATTTCATAATAAAGTTACATTTCAATCTTTCCAAGAGTGCCCCTCCTCTCCTCTTATAAAAGGACCTCACCTCTACCACCTTACCCACACCTCTCAAGCCTTTGGATCGGCCAAACCCTGCCCATTTGGTCTCTCCACATCCCACGCTTACTCCTAGAAGCCTCACTTTTGGCAGAAGTCTTCCCAAGGAAGGCTTTGAGATCAAATCAAAAAGAGTTACCCGTTTTAAAGGTAGTGTTTTCTCTTGTGTTCTTATGTTTTATTTTGCTTCTCCAACCCCCTAAACTCTTTTTATTCATTGCTTTTGTAACAAAACCAGTATCGTAAATATACTAGAATGTTTTTATAAGAATTATTCGAGCTAAACTTACACACACCTACATTTAATGGTTAAATAACATACTGTTTATGTGGATGGCGAATTTCTGTCTCACGAAACGATGATTGTTCAACACTCATATAACACCTTCAAAGGTGGCCATTAATATGTCACTATATTTATATATGATATATAATATGTTTATGTTATACTTAATATTCTGTATTTTTCATTTATGGCATACCTTTATGGTTTCCATTATGGGTAAACGCGATATCTTCATTTTAGGAAGTGCGGACTACCGCCCCCTCAAAGTGATTTGAATCGTTAATGCCATATGTGGGATGTATAAAGGATGGATTAAATGATATTATATATGATATTATACTGTAATTATAATATACCTTTATATAATTATGATTTCATTCCATTAAATATGAAATAGAAATGAAAGTAGCGTTCATGCGTTTGTACGGCTTACCGTTTCCATGAGTGGTGCATTTCATTTCTTACCTCTAAATGTTACGTAATATTATGAATGAATGTATATACTGTATATATATGATATATATGATATCTAAATCATGAATATAATGCTATATATAATGGATATTTCACCACATGAACAACTTGTAATTATAAGAAGTTTATTTTTGACTCAAGTACCAAAGATCGACAAAATGACCGTTATTAACTTAAATAATTACATAATGTTCATAACATGGTAATAAGTGATATAAAAAGAATAATTAACATGAAAAAAGTTCTTAAGAAAGTATAAATTAACTCTAGTTTATTATTCAAGATATTAAAGAACGATCGAGTCAAGTCGGACACGAGGTAAGGGAACTTCTTAACCCAATTTCCATTCTTTGGGTTAATCTCCTAATTTTAAATTATGTCATGATATTTTTATGTCCTATCTTGCATTTGTACTTTATTTATATTTAATTATAGTGAATACACATAATAGATCTATTTTATTTAAAAAAATGATCTTTGTAATGGACTTTGTCTCAATCTCCATTCATTGAGGAATATTTTGTTTTATACACAAATTTATTTTATACGGTGTATAAACCCCTTCGAATTTTACATTTATTCAAAAGGAATATTTTTATACAAAGCATTTTACTAAATTAAAAAAAAGGAATGTTTTTCTTGTTGCATGTATGCGGCGACAACGACTTCTCCGCCGTCATGACCATTATTTGAGTTTCGGCTTCCTCTACAAGCCATAACTTTTTTTAAATGAAAAAAAATACAAAGTTTTAATTATCTTTTATTTTGGAATTGAAAATGGTTTTGAAAATGTTTTTATTATATCAATGTGTTGTATTGGTATCTTGTGATCGAAATGTGGAAATTTTATGTTTCCTTTATGCATGTTTTATGTGATACGATTATGTTATTGTTTACGATATGTTTAAACCTGTTCATATGAGGAATGCATTGGACTTAATAAGTAACGGGTGGAGCCCACTATAGCTCCTCGATGAATCGGCAGGTCTCATGAGACAAACTAGTGTCTTCACATGAGACCTTGACAAAGTCGTATTTGTATTCTTGGCACGAGGCCTTGGATACGTGGTTATGATAGTCTGGCATTATGCATTCCATCATTATGAAAGTGGTTATTGATATTTCATGTGATTATTCGACCAGTAGAATATCCATGTGAATAAGTAAATGGAATTATTTCATTTTATTTTTCCATATTATTCTGATGTTCAAGTTTAAAAGGGATTTTTTTTAGTTATATATTGCCTTAAATGTTAATGTTTATTTTTGAAAGCTTCCGCTATATTGTTATCCTTACCGAGCATCTGATCTCACCCCTTTCAATGTTTTAATTTTTCCAGGATGTGAAGAAGTATTTTAGGAATGACCTGCAAGGATAGTCTGAAGGAGATATGAGTGTGGAAAATGGAGACTATGTTATTTTGATTTTTTACTTTATGATGTAATGTAAGACTTATGAATGTATCTAGTGTTTCCAATACTACTAAACTAATCAGTCTTTCGAGACTTGATCTTTTGTGATAATGCCAATGTTACGCAATAATGCACCGACTATTGGTAACTAGGGTTGGGGCGTTACAGTTGGTATCAGAGGCAGTTTTGTACTAACCTTGGAAGCTAGATTTAGAAAAACTCTGATTAGAGCACAGAGCCATAAGATATACTTTAAGGATTAGTATATAAGAACTTCTTAGAATTTTGTTGTTATAGTGATTTTGTGAGTTTTCCGAGCAATACATCCCTTTCTGGATACGAGAAGGTAGAGGCGGCTCCGGCATAGATGTACCTAGGGGTAAAACCCAAAAACACCGCTTTGAGTTAGACTCAAACGGGAACTGGTGCACGACAATGGGCCTTGTTGTACTCTTGGTTACAACACGCCCAGGGGATATGCTTAGGATAATTATCATTTTCTTTACAAACCATTATGAAGGGCTTATGAGTATATACTTCCTCAAAGAAAACATTTTTATGATTATGGATTATATCCATAAATAGTTCAATTTATGTTAAGTGGTTTACAAGTATGGAATTATGTATTTTAATTCATAAACTAATCTAGTTTATGCCATTGTTTAGAAATAGAGCCTAGTGGGAGGAATGGAAACCGTATCAATGCACACACTCCGTGTAGGGATTTCCCTCCTGCTCAAGATAATTATTGTGGAGCTGGAGATACAACTGGTGCTGATCAACTTATTACCATACTGGGACAACTCACTCAGGTTATGAATAATAACCTTACTCCTATGGAGCACACTGATCCGCAATGTGGAGGATCAATGTTAGACCGCTTCATGAGGAAAAAACCGCCAACATTTAATGGGGGTACAAATCCATTAGTAGGTGAGCAATGGATAAACTCCTTAGAGAAAATATTCCACGCCTTGGGGAGTAGTGAAAGGGAGAAAGTTGTCATGGATTTTTACCACCTCACTAGAGATGCCGATCAATGGTGGTCGGTGATTCAAAACACAAAAGAAGATGAAGAAGTATCAAGTATGGAATTGAGGGAGTTTAAGGAAATTTTCAAAGAAAAATACTTTCCACATGACCATCGAGCAGATATGGAAAGGAAATTTCTAAGTCTGAGGGAGAAGGAGGATGAGAATGTCGCAAAGTATGAGGCAAACTTTACAAGGTTAGCGAGGCATGCTGCAGATTATATACGTAACCCAAGAAGTAAGATCGATCATTTCTTTTATGGGTTAAAATAGGTTCTTCGTCGAGCATTGGTATCGCAATCTTTCTCAACATATGAAGATACAGTCTCGTGTGCTATCAAGACACAAAAGGAACTCTCTAAATATTATGAAAATAATTTAAATCAAGAGAAGAAGAGAATGGTGGAACAAGAGACAGATAAAGGGAAAAAGGGCAAGAAGGATTTTCCATTATGCAATAATTGTTGTAAGAATCACCCTGGTACTTGCATAAAGGGAATGGGAGTTTGTTATAAATGTGGAGAAAAAGGTCACCAGGCTCGTGATTGTAAGGGAAAGAAAGAGGGTATCAATGTTTAATGCTACAATTGTAGGGAAATGGGGAATTATACAAATGAATGTCCTAAGCCTCAGGGAAACTTACCTCAGAAAAGGCCAAGGGATCAAGGACAATCATATGTTGTTACTACAGTTGAAGTGGAATAATTAATGTATTGGTGATTTTGGACTCAAGGATTATATTCTGGTTATAAGGATAATGTGATATATATATAAGTATTGTACTGCAGTACTTTTTGTTTCATTAAGGTTTTAATATGATTAAGGAAATCATATTTTTAGTATGTGACAATAAGAGAAACTTTACTTTGTTTGGGGACTCTAATGTTATAATTGATTTTGGAATTTAAAGACCTTTTAGAGAAAGTCTGGGTAGAGGTATTTTGGATAACTATAAAGGTTGGAATGGATTAAGTTGAACATTGGATAGTATTGTTTAAGGTTAAAAAAATTATGAAGATTACTTTTGTAATATTATAATACTATAGTTTTTGGAAAAGGACAACCTGTAGGTTGGGGGAGAACCCGTCGTGTCGGACAAATCTGTAGGAATCAATCCCACAACCATAGTGCGACAGGCCTTTATTACCTACCACTAGCCTACAGGAAGTCCCTGGTTATTACAAAAAAGTTTTCTTAATCTAAATGGTAAGTGTTAATATTTGGAACCTTATACAATTGTGATAAATAGAATATTTTTGAGTTCTATTACCTTTTAGAGTCAAATATGGGTTTGTGGTAAAAATTTATTAAAGAATTAATGTCTACATGACAAGTATGTATATTCCCTTACGTTAATAGTAAATCTCCTATATAAATTCCTCAACTTTATAAAAGGTAACTTAAAACAAAAACGTTGCCGATTAACTTCTCCAACTGGGGATTCAATGACTATTTAACCAATCACAAGTTTATGATTTTCATGTGGTTAACATTCTCCTAATCCTGTTTTCTACAACTCTCCATCTGACCTTGATGGTTTTTTTTCTTCCATATCCATATTTTCATAGAATCCTAGTATGGGCTATCTCGGGTGACATTTGTACTTTTCTTTCTTTCTTTTAAAGTTATTTTTTTATTAACCCTATTTCCAATGTGGGTTTTCCACAAAGGTATTATCTATTTTCAACCTTTTATTTTCGAAGAACATTTTCAAATTGCGAGGACACAATTTATTGAAGGAGGTGAGAATGTAACACCACAATCTTTCACGATACACTTCTCTTTCAATAATGCAATAGCTTGCATTGTACGCCAGTTTGAGATTCTAACACACCGCGAAAAATCAAAGTAGTAGTTATGAATAGTAATACCCACTTTTTGAAATTATATAAATTTTATATTTCAAAATGGACTACATTTTTGTATTCATAATATCAAAGTTATCCTAAGTTGAATTTTTTGTAATTTTCTGAGGACTTCCAATTTTCTATGAAGAGAGAAAATACTTAAAAACAACTTTTTTAATCAAAATAATTTATAGTGATAACTTATACTATTGAGTGGTTTTAAATTATAATTAGAATATATTTTTACCATTTTATCTAATGGTGGTCATTAGAATGAATTTCACTTCGAAATTGGACATAAATAATTGTCAATCTTTTGATATATATTTTTTCTTAAAAACACGCTATTTGTTGTGACTGAGGGAATTAATTATAAAATTAATTAATTCATCATATATGTTTGGAATTTTTTAAAATAGACATCATTTTTGAATTCGGAATATCAATTATATTTTAGGGTGATTTTTTGGCATTGTTCTGAAATACTTCAATTTTTGATGAATAATGAAACCACTAAGTGGTAGTTAAAAACTAATTTTTCATTTAAATGAAACATTACCACATATGTGATTTGATTTTCAAAAATCCTACATACATGGTTGTCATTATCAAGTAAAATGTGGTTCAATGGGATTAAAATAATTTTTTTGTGAACAGTAACTTTTAAGTTTAATTAATCGCGATTAAAGGTAATTAGTGAAATTTAAGGTAAAAATGATATTATAAAAATACGAAAATACCTTTAAAATTATCCTAACATTATTGTATAAGTCATGGCCGACCAATAAAATCCATTGTTCAACTTGGGGACCCCATGGAGCCACTTGGGTAAGAAAATGACATTAATAACTTTTTATTTAATGTAAAAATAAAATTATCAAAAAAATGTGTTGTTTTACTAAAAAAATTATTACATGGGGTTATTTAAGTTAGATTTTTAACTATAAATATTAATTTGAAAGATAAAAAGATTTCCTACATCATGATATTTTTTTTACAATTTTTAGACATTAAATAAATTAAATTGTTTATGACACCATGATGATGCAGTGATTACCTCATTAATTAATGATTTAAATAAAATGAAAAGATAATGTAAAATATAAGACTTAAACTTGTCAAAAACAAATTTTATGCACATATTTAGAACCCTTACCACCTTATCCTCGAAATATATCATTGTGGGACCTTTATAATCCGAAAAGCATTTCATAATAAAGTAACATTTCAATCTTTCCAAGAGTGCCCCTCCTCTCCTCTTATAAAAGGCCCCCGCCTCTACCACCTTACTCACACCTCTCAAGCCTTTGGATCAGCCTAACCCTGCCCATTTTGTCTCTCCACATCTCACTCTTACTTCTACAAGCCTAACTTTGTTCAGAAGTCTTCTCAAGGAAGCCTTTGAGCTCAATTCAAAAATAGTTACCCATTTTAAAGGTAGTGTTTTCTCTTGTGTTCTTATGTTTTATTTTGCTTCTCCAACCCCCCTAAACTATTTTTATTCATTTATTTTGTAACAAAACCAGTATCCTCAATATACTAGGATGTTTTTATAAGATTTATTCGAGATACACTTACACACACCTACATATAATGGTTAAAGAACATACTATTTCTGTGGATGGAGAATTTCTGCCTCACGAAACGATGATTGTTCAACACTCATATAACACCTTCAAAGGTGGCCATTAAGATGTCACTATATTTATATATGATATATAATATGTTTATGTTTTACTTAAGATTCTGTATTTTTAATTTATGGCATACCTTTACGGTTTCCATTATGGGTAAACGCGATATCTTCATTTTAGGAAGTGAGGACTACCGCCCCCTCAAAGTGATTTGAATCGTTAATGCCATATGTGGGATGTATAAAGGATGGAGTAAATGATATTATATATGATATTATGCTGGAATTATAATATAACTTTATATCATTATGATTTCATTCCATTAAATACGAAATAGAAATGAAAGTAGCGTTCATGCGTACGTACGGCTTACCGTCTCCATGAACGGTGCATTTCATTTCTTACCTCTAAATGTTATGTAATATTACGAATGAATTCATATACTGGATATATATGATATATATGATATCAAAATCATGAATATAATGCAGGATATAATGGTTATTTGACCACATGAACAACTTGTAATTATAAGAAGTTTATTTTTGACTCAACTACCAAAGATCGACAAAATGACCGTTATTAACTTAAATAATTACATAATGTTCATAAAATGGTAATAAATGATATAAAACAAATAATTAACATGAAAAAAGTTCTTAAGCAAGTAGAAATTAACTCTAGTTTATTATTCAGGAGATTAAAGAGCGATCGAGTCAAGTCGGACACGAGGTAAGGGAACTTCTTAACTCAATTTCCATTCTTTGGGTTAATCTCCTACATTTAAATTATGTCATGATATTATTATGTCCTATCTTGTATTTGTACATTCTTTATGTGTACTTATAGTGAATACTCATAATAGATCTATTTTATTTAAAAAATTATCTTTGTAAGGGACTTTGTCTCAATCTCCATTTATTGAGGCATATTTTTTTTATACAAAAATTTATTTTATATGGTGTATAAACCCCTTTGACTTTTACATTTATTCAAAAGGAATATTTTTATACGAAGCATTTTACTAAACAAAAAAAGGAATGTTTTTCTTGTCGCATGTATGCGGTGACAACGTCTTCTCCGCCGCTGTGACCATTATTTGAGTTTTGGCTTCCTCTACAAGCAATAACTTTTTTTAAATGAAAAAAATACCAAGTTTTAATTCTCTTTTATTTTGGTATTGAAAATGTTTTTTAAAATGTTTTTATTATATCAATGTGTTGTATTGGTATCTTGTGATTGAAATGTGGAAATTTTATGTTTCCTTTATGCATGTTTTATGTGATACGATTATGTTATTGTTTATGATATGTTTAAACCTGTTCATATGAGAAATTCATTGGACTTAATAAGTGACGGGTGGAGCCCAATATTGCTCCTCGATGCATCGGTGGGTCTCATGAGACAAACTAGTGTCTTGGCACGATGCCTTGACAAAATCTTATTTGTAGTCTTAGCACGAGGCCTTGGCTACGTGGTTATGATAGTCTGGAATTATGAATTCCATCATTATGAAAGTGGTTATTGATATTGCATTTGATTATTCGACCAGTAGAATATCCATTTGAATAAGTAAATGGAATTATTTTATTTTATTTCGCCATATTATGCTGAAGTTCATGTTTAAAAGGGATTTTGTTTTAGTTATACATTGCCTTAAATGTTAATGTTTATTTATGAAAGCTTCTGCTATATTGTTATCCTTACTGAGCATCTGAGATCACCCCTTTCAGTGTTTTAATTTTTCCAGGATGTGAAGAAGTATTTTAGGAATGACCTGTAGGGATAGTCTGAAGGGGATATGAGTATGGAAAATGCAGAATATGTTATTGTGATTTTTTACTTTATGATGTAATGTAAGACTTATGAATGTATCTATTGTTTCCAAGACTACTAAACTAATCAGTATTTTGAGACATGATCTTTAGTGATCATGCCAATGTTACGCAATAATTTACTATCTCTGGGTAACTGGGGTCGGGGCGTTACACGACGTATGATCTTGAGTTAACTGCAGTTATACATGCGTTGTGCTGTTGGAGACATTATATATTGGGGGAGCATTTTGTGGTTTTTACCAACCACAAAAGCCTCAAGTATATATTTTCTCAGCATGACTTGAATCTGAGGCAGAGGAGGTGAGTCGAATACCTACAGTCCTTCGATTTTGAGATTGCCTATACACCTAGTAAAGGTAATGCAGTAGTTGATGCATTGAGCAGGAATACTCAGATACAGGCAGTGTAGGAGGCCAATGGCGAGTGGCAGCTCATGGCCTTGTTCTCTGAGATGCATTTGGAGGTGCATGACAGTCAGGGGCAGACTTATCTTTCATCGTTAGCTGTGACTTCTACCCTCGTAGATTGAGTGAGGATGAGACAGTTATCTAATTCATAAGGCCTAGTTCTACGGGAATCGGTGGCACGTGATGACCCTTCTCCTGGTTGGACGATAGGCGACGATGAGGTTTTTTGTTTCCATGGACGAGTATGGGTTCCAGGGCATATACATGAGGAGCTGATGAAAGAGTTTCATGCTTCATCTTGGGCAGTTCATCCCGAGGTTACCAAGATGTACCGCGACTTGAGACGTCAGTACTGGTGTCCAGGTATGAAGAGTGATGTAGCTGGTTTTGTTTCGAGGTGTTCCACCTGTCAGTAGGTGAAGGCGGGGCATCAGAGACCATCTGGGCTGTTACAGCAGTTACCCATTCCGGAGTGGAAGTGGGATGATGTCACGATGGATTTCATGACTGGATTTCCGAGTTCACCTTGTGGAAATGATGGCGTGTGGGTTGTTGTGGACAGACTCACGAAGGTAGCTCAATTCTTGCCGATCAAGGAGACCTTCGGTGTTGATTAAATCAGAAGGTTGTATATCTGAGAGATCGTACGTCTTCATGGGGTCCCTCGTTCTATCGTTTCTGATAGGGATGCCCACTTTATGTCTCATTTTTGGAAGAGTTTTTAGAGGGAACTGGGTACACAGGTGCTTCTGAGCACAGCCTACCACCCTTAGACCGATGTCCAGTCAGAGCATACGATACAGGTGCTAGAGGACATGCTACGTGCATGCATCCTAGACTTTGTGGGATCTTGGGAGAATCATATACCCTTAGTTGAGTTTTCCTATAACAATACCTTTCAGGAAACTATTGATATGGCACCATACAAGGCTCTATATGGTAGGCCAGGCCGTTCACCTTTGTGCTGGATAGAGGCAGGTGAGGCAGCTTTACTGGGGCCACAGCACGTGCAGGAGACATCTGAGCAGGTCCAGTTGATTCAAAAACGGATGGCTACCGCACAGTCTTGTCAGAAGTCATATGCTGATCACCGTAGATGACCTTTGGAGTTCATGGTCGGGGATCAGGTTTTATTGCGTGTTTCACCGAGGATGGGACACAAACGGATCAGGAGACAGGGTAAACTTTCACCGCGGTATGTGGGACCATTTGAGATTCATGAGAGAGTCGGGCTGGTTTCTTATCGGTTGTGGTTACCGCAGCGGTACCGAGCCATGAACGACGTCATCCACGTATCTCAGTTGCGTCGCCATCATTCGGACCCGTCTCACATCATTCAGCCCGAGGAGGTTGAGCTGGAGGTAGATGCATCCTTTGAGGATCATCTGATTTGTATCGTTGACAGGAGCATGAAGGTTCTCCGAGGCCGTTCAGTTCCTCTCGTACGGGTGCTATAGCAGCATGGCCGAGTGCAGGATGAGACCTGGGAGCGGGAGGAAGACGTACGTGCTCAGTGGCGGGAGTTGTTCACGGCTATATCTTCTCCACCCTTGGAAGGGAAATTTGAGGACGAATTGCTATAAGGGGGGATGTTTGTAAGAACCTGGTTCTTCTATTTGAGGTACAAGCTTCTTCTTTTCTATTTTCCTTAAGTGTTTTAATAAAATATGGAAAATGGGGAAAAATACTAAATTTTGGAACTACACGCCGTGTACTTTTTCCACACGTCGTGTACTTCTGGCTGTATTGGGATGAGTACATAGGGCGTGTATCCATGTCGGCGACAAAGGGTGTAGGAACCGACTACATGCCGTGTAGTGGTCCTTTACATGCCGTGTAGTCAGTCGGCAATCCAAAATAGTAAGGCGGTGGAGCAGCCGCCAGCTGGGTGGCAGTACACGATGTGTACTCAGGAGTACATGTCGTGTACTCATGTCGGCAGGCGAATAGTGCCACGCTGGTGGGAAGCCGCCAGAGGAACATTTTAAAATTTGGGAAGTACACGTCGTGTACTCGGAAGTACATGTTGTGTATTTTGTTTTTTCGGATTAAAACAGGCAGTAGCCTCCTCATTTGGAAGAGGAGGCATTTGAGCCATTTTGGAGCCAAAGGAGGAGGTCGAACCTTTAATGATCTGACGAGTGTTCGTCTGGAATCAATTTCCACCTCGGACGATCCCGTTGGAACCCCACAGGTAAGGGCTTCTATCTACTTGGCTGCTTCTTACCAATTCTTCTTCTAATAATATTTATTTGAGGTTAATAGGTTTTTGTTATACATCAGATCTACATCGTTATTGGGCGTTTCTAAAGTCGGCGTTCGGGTATAACGTTCGTTGGCATTTAAGGTAGGTGGCTTGGTGTTTTGTTTTCCAACTGCTATGTGTTTTGTGCGTTTTTGCGCCACAAACCCATGTTGGGGTGTCGTGTGGATGAATCCATTGCTATATTAAACACCTAGAATTGATTAGGTATTTAATTATGATATTAAAATGCTGGTTGGGATCATTTCTTGAATCCGGGACCACCCCGGGGGTGTTTTCTACTATTTAGCCATTTGGCCAGAATACCCGAGGGTGTGCCTTTAAAGTAGTAATTGTAGAATTTCTTTGAGAGGAATTTCTTGTTACTACTTGTTTACCTGTTGGGCATGGACTGGTAACCTATTTAGCCTGAGGGCGTTGTTGTGATTAGCCCAAGGGCACTGTACTATTTAGCCCGAGGGCTGTAGTTATTTTTCCTGAGCGCAACCTTTTGTGCCTGAGGGCTTGAATTCTGTGCCAGAGGGCGACACTTCCTACGCCTGAGGGCAATTTCTGTTACCCTTGATGGAAATACCTGCAGGTTGGATTTTGTATAGCCTGAGGGTGTCGTTCAATATATTAGTCTGAGGGCAAGATACTGGTTGTCCTGAGGGCTTGGTATTGTTGAGCACTAAATGATACTAAATTAAATGGATTAAATAAATAATTAAATGACAATATAACTGATAATTTAGTTACTTTTGAGTATTTATTGGTTTATTGCATTTTATTACTACACGCTTGCTGCATGGTTACACACAGTTGGTCATGGGCCTTTGGTGGGTGCCTACTGGGATATATTTCTCACACCCTATTTGGGTCACACTTTTTGGCCGAAACAGATTACGATGTTGCAGGTGTAGATAGGGGAAAGAGTCCCTATATAGGTACATGATTTCTGCTGAGTCATAGAAGGGCATAAGACCAAGCCTAGGCTCGCGATGCCGCTGCCGCTATTTTTGCTTTTTTCGTTGTACTCTGCTTTCTGTTGTACTGTATTGATGTATAACATGTTCTAGATGTTTTCTAAGAACTTGAGACATGTAGCATCATTATTTATATACTATTGGTTTTATCCACTGCAGTGGTTTATTTCAGTTGTGTATGTTTTACTGCTTCCGCTGTTTGTTGTATGTTTTATTTTGTATTCTGATGTGCTACACTTTGACAAATGAGGGCATAGTTTCCCCACGAACAGACCTAGGTCCTCGCTGCTAGTCAGCATCCTCTGGAATTTGGGGAAACGTGCTTGAGGTCACGTGGTGAACCGAGTTCAGGGCACCCGTTGAGTGGCACCCGGAACCGAGACGTTACACTCTGACAGATGGTGCTCGCATAGAGGGCCAGGGAACTCTCCGCAACAGGGTCACCCCTAGAAATGGTTCAAGTCTTGGGATTCCAAACATAAATGACCATGTTCCTGGTTTCTCTGGAGGGATGACCATTATTGGTGATGTTGTATTGAGGGAGATTTTCCTCACAGGTCACCCATAACCATGGTGCATCCACCTCAAAACCAGGCAGAGGGACCTCCTCCAAGATCCTGAAGTCCCATAAGGGTAGATTGTTGGATAGGGAATACTTCTTTTGGGCGGGGGTTAGCTTATTGAAAAGGGTATGTTAATTGGAGACAAACCTTTTGGTGGCATAAACCTCTAGGTTGGAGACTATTTCAGCCCAGCGAGCAGCAGCTTCTCCCTCATCATCCTGGTTTGCGGCCATCTTCTTGTGAAAAAGTGTTTCAGTAGATGGTGCGGAATCTGGGAGGATGGCACGAAATATCAGTGGGCGTCGCGAAAAATCCGAGTACGGTGAGAAAAACCATGGGTTTTCAAGTAAAAAAACACTTGATCTCGGTGGAATTATGCACAGCTAGAGTGTTTTTTTCACAGTGTCGGAGAAATTTTCACACACAAGTGCCCAGAGCTTGTCGTGTGAGGAAATTCGTACGGACCACTAGACCCACTTCAGTTTTTATAGGCAAAACCAGTATTACGTGCGTGGGTGAAAAGTGGATTTCTCGCCCCCTTGGGTTTTGGACGACGCTCCAGGTGTTTTGTGCACATGGACCCCTCGGAGTTCTGCATTTCATAATTTCCCTCGAAATTCGACCGTTGTGACCCCTCGCCGATCAGATTCTAAGGGGGCATATTTAGACACTGAAAAATGCTCACGTGATGAAGAAGGTTTCAAAACGATAAAGAGAAGTCATATTCGGATCCGAGGACCTAGTTCTGGTGGCCAAGAGGAGTCGCGCGAAAAAAATTCCTAAGTGAACGAAAAAATTATTCCCCACGCAGAATGTTCTGGGATTCGCGAGACTTCCACGGTGTGGGCGCAAAATATTTGGCGCCCCCACCACACATGGTGGACATTTCGCACCGCCGCCCATGGCGGGCAATTATTTCATGCCGGCTTGTTTTCCATGCCCCCAAATTACAATAAATAGAAGTCGACCCTTCGACTTCCTGGATGAAGAATCCGACCCAGGTATCATGCGCAAAATTCTCCTTCCACGCGCGCAAGGATGGTTTTCTTGTATGGTTATTTTTGCGCCATATCGCTTCGGGATCCTCCTTCGCATGATATCCCTTTGGTTTAAGACTGAATTAAAATCCATTTGGGGTCCTCCCCTTGTGTCCAATCCCTTCCACTTGCACGTAGGTTGGCCCATTGCGTGCAATCCCCTTCAATTACGCACACCCCAAGCATTGTGTGAAATCCCCTTCAATTGTGTGCACCCCAGTAATTGCGCGTAGTCTCTCCCAATTGCGCACAATTTGTAATCCTTGTGCGTTATTCTTTCTAGTTGTTTGTAGAACCCAGGCTCCATTTATGCGCGATCCTTACTGATTCCGCACCAACTCCGTGTTTTTCGCACATGGCTACTTGTTTCACGCGCAAGCCTCAATGGTTGTGTGCAACTCTCCGGGACCCCTCACCTTGGTGCTCCTTGACTACATCTTCACTCATGTTCCTCATACCATCATGAGAGTGTCTGATTCTCTTCTTATGGATTCCACTCACGGGTGCCTCCCACCCCCCGAGCATCCACATCATGAACCATTTTCCCGTACGACCTTCATGCCTTGTACGAAGTAACTTCAAAGTCTCATTGGCCAATTCCTCCAATCAGTTGATTCACCTCATGCTTCTTCACATAGGCATGCTAACGACTATTGCTTCTTCACATAAAAATGCTAATGTGGACCCCTCGATGGTTTTCTACATGACACCCCCTCGCCACGACATTGTTGATGCCTTCCCTTCCACAAGGAGCAGAGGGAACCAGTTATGTAAGCCCTGTGGGTGCGGAGCAATCCTGCCTCCTCTGAGAGGGATGATGTTAAACTGCAAAGGACCATCGTCCTCAACACATGATGTTAAACAGTGACCTCGCCCCGTGCTTCGCACGTAGGGTCTCCCACCTTGGACATTCTCCATGCCCACTCATCTCCACGGGATGGGATCACCCCTCATAGGGGATGATATCATCCTTATTGGAGTGGTGTTTGTCCACAAGAAAGGGAAACAACCTTGGTGTAATCCCCTGGCTTTCTTCGCCGGAGGAAGCATCCATGATCCTCCTTTCATATTTGGTCCCCAGGGCCAGTGAAGTGTGTGGTGGGGAAGGGTGTTTCTCCTTTCTTCAGTACCAAATCCCTCTCCCACTGCGCTTTCTCACCATCGGGCCTCCATCCTAGAGTAATCCCCGACATCTCGGGCTTCTAACCATGCATAAGCCCCTATTTCTTCTTTGGGCCGCTCCATGCATAAGCCCAACCCCATTTCCCACGGACGCACCATTTGAGATATGATCACAAGGCATGTGCTATCTCTTGTTTCTCACACCGAGAATGACTCACGTGAGCGTAGAGCAAGCACCGACCATGAATGAACCCCTTGGGCTACCTCCGAGTGTAAGACCGAAGCCATCCCGAACTACAAGGACTTTGATCCATGTCAAGGCACAGTACGTATAAAGCATCTACGAGGTTCAATCCCACCACCCGGTCGTTCTGACCATATTTATGTCGATTCACCAAGTCCATGGGCCGCCTTAGAGTGTAAGCCCCAACCCATCCAGAACTACGGGGAATCTGGCCCATGTCAATGAATGGTACGTAGGAAGCCTCCATGAGGTTCAAGCCCACCACCAGGTCATTTTTTGCATCCTCACGTCAGTTCACCAACACCTTGGGACGCCTCAGAGTTTAAGCCCCAGCCCATCCCGAAATTTGGGGGCTTTGATCCAGGTCAAGGCATGGTACATAGGAGGCCTCCATGAGTTTCAAGCCCACCACCCGGTCATTCCGACCATCCTCATGTCAGTTCACCAACACCTTGGGCTACCTGAGAGTGTAAGCCCCAAACCATACTGAACTACGAGGACATTGATCCATGTCAAGGCATGGTACGTAGGAATCCTCCCTGAGGTTCAAGAACACCACCCGGTCGTTCCGACTACATTCACATCAGGTTCGTCCCCGTCCCGCATGATGATAAATTGTATCCACCGTACTGAACTACGAGGACTTTGATTCCCTGCCACAGAGATATGTATGAAGCCTCCATGAGGTTTGATCCCCACCCTCCTATCTCATCCTGATCTATCCCTCAAGCCCATATGTCTCGGGAAGCTCAAGCCCCAACCCGAAGGTTCTACTTCTTCTAGGTCCCATCCATTTGTCCATTCTCATGGGTTGCCTCCTCTGTTGCCCCATCGTCTCATTGAACTACACAGAATTTTATTCACTAAGATGGGGATACATAGGAAGCCGCTTCGAGGCTAGAGCCCAAAACCATAATCACACCTTGACGATTCCATCCCATTCACAGAACCTTCCATCACCCATCCTGATCCTCACCTGGGCCGCCACATCCTGGCAGAATCATGCCACCCCATTCCCTGTACCGTTTAACAACATTCGGGAAGCCACCCATGAGTTGGCCCCAATATCGGTGTTCCCTCCAGGTGGTTCCTCCATTTGATCCAGTATAATCATAGTTCCGATCAGTCTGATCCGTCTCCATTAGACGTTAAACTCGCAGAATACCTTGTGTTAAACTTCGAGAGCTAAGGAAAACCTCACATACATGCCCATTGCATAAAATTCCCTGTGTTCGATGTGGGATGCCTCGGGCTTTTGCGCCATCGAGAAGCCCTATAATAAGGGACAGTAGACAGACACGCCAATCCCCCAGCATCATGACACGCTAGTAATGCCCAATGTGACTACTCCCCTAACCAAAGGTTGTTGCTCTAAATGGACCCCTTGGACTATCCTGAAAGAATTAGTGTAATTAACTGGTGTCCTTGAAGAAATGGTGCCAGGAAGAGTTTCATGAACAACATCTTAAGTATTTGCGGGTGACTCGGACTAGGTGAGGAGATCCGAAGAGGAATCCACATAAGGATGAACCGACATCCCGTCATCCTGTTTCGATTAAGGATCAGACATCCCTGAATAAGGAGTGGATGCCGCCCGCCTTTGGAAAGTGGGAATGTGGGGCAACAGTTGTGCATCCTATGCATGATAGATGCATGCGCCCCAGCGAAAGCATCGAAAACAAGTTACTCAGATAAAAACTAATTTAAATTTTCCTTCCATAACATTTAATAAAAATTCACTACTAGGTAAAATTAATTTCAAAAAATATTGAAATAATATAAATAATATTATATATTTAGGAAACATGGACATAAATGATAAATATACCCCAGTAAATACATACAAATAAATAACCTTGGATAATAATGGTATTGAAAATTTTTCCCTTACCTTAGGTTTGATATGCTTCATATGTATATTGAAATAAATTATAATGGGTTTAAACATAATATTTACTTTTAAAAGAACCATAATAATATTTATGATATCATATATGATTCACTTATGACTTTATATTACCTGTTCATTTATCATTTCCATGTTAAACCAATGTTTTAGGTAATAATCATTTTATTTATCATACGTGGTTTGACTTGTTAATCATGATTGTATTACATATATCATGATTAACTAAATTCCAAAATTTAAAACATGATTTATAGATCATAAATATTTAGTATAGTAATATATATCATAGATTTATAAATGAACTAGAATACAATGTTCCCAAATATAGTAGGTCATACGTACACATGAATGTTGTTTCTGTTTCCTTATTGAATTGAATGAATGCAAGTAAATGACACATATATATATAAATAAATAAATGAAATTATAATTTCATATATATCATGATTATTTATTAAATATACTATATAATCATTCTTGAATAGTTATCATAGATAATGAATCTAATCGAATTATAGAGATGGTAGGTTGTGCGTACGCACGAGTGAAAATATCATTCACTTAATGGTTAAAAGAAATACAATTTGTTGATGTATTAATAATAAAGAATAATTATAATGTTATTTTAAATATTTTCATCGATTGTAATCATAATTATTCCATCCGAATTAATTATTGGTGAATACCAAATTACACCACAACGTGGTGACGGTATGTCATACGTATGCATGCATGGTGATATTATTATTCATAGGATTGATAAAAGGAGGTATAAGTATGTCCCATTATTATAATAAATATCACACTATATAAGATACTTTATATGTTAATTTATTATGGATAAAAGATAAGAATAGGAAGTATAAGAAGAGAATAATTTTGAATGTGGTGATAAAACCATTACATATTTTTTGAGCATCACCTTTTGATTTTCAAAAACATTGTATCCTTGGTATTGAATTTCTCCAAATGTAAGGATTATAGGAGGAAGGGAGATACTCTATGAAGAGTATTTTACTAAAATTTTCTGAACTAAAAGGCCTTTGATGTGTGAGAAATGGAGAAAAAGAAGTACCCTTTATTAAAAGAGGTGTGGGTCACTTCTAGAATGTTTTAAAATATTAAATTTTTATAAATTCAATTTCGATTAGTAATGGGGAAAAGCTAATTTAATTATATTCTATGATTACATTGGTTTGAATACCCATAATTATATAAATTTTATACATATATTTTTATTTTCTCCCTTATCGTTTCGTTTAACCATAATATTACCCTTTGTAATTGTATATTGATATCAAGTTATTTACACATTATGGGCTAATAAAATTACAATGGAATGTCAGAAGACCCTGAAAAATTCCATTTATGAAATATTTGGACTTATCTTAACCATTTTTCTGAATATTATTGTTTTAGGAATTTAATATCATTTAATAAACTATTTTTTCTTTCAGGTTTGGTATTATGTCAATTTTGGAAGTATTCATAAATGGCATTTATAAAAATTAAAGACAATATGATTCTTTTGATAACAAAAGAAAGAATCAATCCTAACATGTAATATTCACCTAGAAAATTAATGGATGTCATAAATTATATCAAATAATATTTATTTTATAATTTATAGTATCATTTATTTAAATCCATTATTAAGGAAGCAATCACTACATCATCATTGAATCATAATTAAATTTACATATATAATGTATAGAAATTATAAATAAAAATATAATATTATAGGAAATATTTTTATGTTTCTAATTAATATTTATATTTGAAGAGGTCACGTATACAACCCCTTATAAAAAGAATTTAGTACGAAGAATCATGTCTATGTTATTTTTTCGCATTACTTTAAATTACATATTATAACTTGTCGTTGTCACTCCCATGTGAATACATGGGGTCCTAAACTCGGCCCATGGACGACCATGGTTGGAGATATATCATCAAATTGGATTAATACCCTTGTTATTGTAGTTTTAAATTATTATATTATTATTTTTTACCCTTATTTAACTGATTTACCATTTAACCATGGAAAATAAAAATAATTAATGAATTTAAAATTCATAATATACATAAATTAATGGTACCTATTTACAAAATATAGACCATATGATTCAAATCAAGGAACCAATTTTTCAAAATTCAATACACTGAATTAGATGAATGTTAATTTCCATTGTCCAAACCAAAAAACATGCTTTTAAGATATAAAAACATTCAAAATATTTACATGTGTTTATGTCCAATGTAAATGTGAAATTACATATAATGACCAACAATATACTAAATTATAATAACATAATTAAATTACACTTTATACCCAAATAAAAATATAATCTTACAATATAAATAATTAGATGAAAAAGTTGTTTTGAATTAAAATGTAGTATTATTCATTATTCATTAAAATATGAATTTTATCATAAACATACCAATATTTCATATAAACTAAATTTCGATGTCCCTATTCCAAATAAAATGTTTATTATTTCATTTAGAAATTATAAAATTGTCCAATACTATTTTTAATAAGGGTTCTCCTGCAAAAGGTGGTAATGTAGTTTTTTTAGAAAAGAACTTCTTTTATACAAAAAAATGAATTTGTCCTTATATCATGTCTATAAAATAAATAATATCAATGTTAATTTTATAATAAATTCAAAATGTGGTTAATAATATTCATAACAGTTAGTTCATATCCAATTAAATAATTATATGTAAATAATATATCGTTATTTAGTGAAAATCAGTATTTCGTACAACGTAAGATATCATGGAAGGTTGCTCTTTTAGATAATTAATGAGAATAATTGTGTTGCATATACTACAAGCTAATATTGGGTTGAATATAACTCAAGATAATATTGGTGTAGTGTAGAAAACAAGGCATAAATAAAATTTAAAAAAAATTATTTCATAAAATCCCAGGGTGTGATATTATACCCCTTTGAAAATGAGTTTCTCCCTCAAAACTCATTGGGGTTATTAAAGGTTTTCTAATAGAATGTTTCTTTCATAGAAACCCAAATTTTAATAAATAATACTAAATCTTAATTTTATAAAGGAATGTTAGAAACATAATGGTTACCCAAAGAAACACATCATTGGGTTACCACATCAGATAACATAGGTGGGATGTGAAAACGTGGATATAGAATAGAAATCTAACCCCTAAGTTCTGATGGTTATTGATAGAGAACATGGTTAGAGAATGTTAACAACCAGAAATCCATAAATCTATGATGAGTAATTTGACCATATGGTTCTTTGGATAAGAAGGTTATAAGATAATATTTTTGGTTTTCAAAATACTTTCCCTAATGTTGATGAAATTTCCCTGAGAATAAATACATACCTGATTTGGTACAATTTCACCATTGTTCATACCTCAAAACAAATCACTCAATATCTTATTTTATTACATGATGATTAATTTTTCATTCTTCAAGGGTTAGTAGAACATGTGATAGAATAATAGGTCAATCCATGTATCTCACCAAAAATGTTAGCACAGGTTATCACATATGCATAAGTCCACCTACAGTGAAATAAGACATTAATATAATAAACGTCATCCAGTGTATAACTTATAGTGTCTATAAACACAAACAATTACAACCCATCCAAAAACTGAAAATCTATAACTTTAGAAAGAGTTGAACTAAATCAGTTTAACATTTATCTCCCATATCTCATATGGTAATTCGTGGTTGTCACATTCCAGACATGTAAATACCTTAATCAAGTATTATATTGAGTTACTCTAATAACTAGAATTATCCGACATCATTATTCAAAACATGCATGTTTCCTTATTCCAAAACATAGTAGACATACTCCTCAAGTCCCCAAAAGTTTTATACTTCATCCATGATATAATTACCCTATTTTCAATAACTCTCTAATTAGATTTCAAGATACTAGAATCATCAAATTTGCATATTGAAATCCAATATATCTTCAGCCAGACATCAACATCATAACATAAAGGTCTTAATAATGGTTATCTTACCCTTAATCTTGTGTTCTCCAAGTATATCACCTTACCCTTAAGTAAATTTTCAATCTCTTTATAATTATTCAACATATCCATTCCAATCCTAAATTGATAAATTATTTTGAAAAAAAATTATATATTTCATAATTTATAAAACAATATATTTTATTTCTGAAACATATACAACTCAATCTTCCAACAATAATCCTAAACCATTACTCAGGATCCATCATCTTCATCTTTCTTAAAATATGAATCATGTTTTATTCTTTCTCATCCACAAGCTTCATAGGGATAATGTAAACAAGACTAGAAGAACATCACATACCATTCACATTTCTTTTTCAATATCATTATCCAAAGTAGTATTACCAATAATAATACCATTTTCATCATTATAATCATTATATTTACACTTAGAAAATTAATCTTTATAATTCACATAATTTAAACATCTAGAAAATTCACTGGTTAACTATGATCTATATAGTTCTGGATATTGACAAAGATCGGTATGCAATGTGTGAGAAATACATATCAGTGATTGAAACACATAAGTAAGGTAAATTAACTATAATATTAAAATATATGATATCTTCGATATAATCCTAGGTTAGTCATTATTATAAAAAAAATGGGTTTGTAACCTGTACTTTACTTATCCGTAGAACATCCAAAGTGAAATCCTTAAAATTATCTATAGTGATCTCAGTAATGTTTTTGCATCCTAGTTTCCAATGGTTGACTAACTTTCCCTCTGATACCTACTCTAATGAACTAACCTTGATGTACATGAACTTTACATTCCTTTTGTAGAATATTTAATACATTAAAAAAATATAGGACCATATACAATATTTTATTAGTGTGTTTGGAAACATGGAAATTAATATATTATCTTGGTGAATGATCTTCATCATCTCCCATAAAGATCTTCCCCTTTAGTTTTCCTACATAAAACCTTTCATTATATCATAGGAAAAATAAAACATTAAAAGGGTGATATCAAATGCTATGTAAGGGTAAACACTATGAATATAAAACAAACCATAAACATAAGAATTTAAAAAACAAGAACATTATGAAATAAATCATGGAAATACATAAGAAAAAGATCATAAAGGAACATTAACATTATAAAATAGCATTGGTATAAAACATGTAATTTAGGAAAAAAATATGCAGATAATATGATTTCCATGGTAGAAAAGGCATTACTACCAAGACCATCATTGTGGAAAATGTTCATTATTGAACTGGGTTTCCTTTTCGTTCAAGAAAAAAATTACTGAACTTGATTTACATGTCTTCTAGACCTGTATTAAAGAAACATATTTACTTTTAATTATATTAATTTCTATCTCATGAGATATAAATCTTTTCCCAATGAATTAGAGGAAGATATAGGTCCCACCCTGGTCTTAATGACATCATTCATATCTGTGCCACAAAAACACAAATCATTCTTAATAGCCAAACCCATGAAATACAATTCTATTCTTAAACATCATTCCATCATAATATAATCAATATAAAATGTAATTCCATAATTAAAAAAATTAAATCCTAGTAATAATTTGGATAGAAACATAACCTTATTTTAGAGCATTATCTTAGAGGGAAAATAATTTTGAGAAAACAATTGAATTTTTTTTTGAGGAACATATCCATTACTCATAAAAACATTATATTTTCTCGAAATGCAACCAAATTTCTAACAAAAAACATTTTGTTGAAAATAATATTGAAATAGTATAGTGGAATATATAATGATATAAGGCATGATGAAACCAAAAAAATATATTCATGTTTTATATGTTAAAAAACATTATCCTCACACTTTTGTATTAATAGTAAAAATATTCCTCATATGAAAAACAAAATAATGATTTGGTCCATACCATTTAATAAAAATTCACTAATGGATAAAATTACAAATATAAAAAATCTTACAATAATAGAAATAATATTATTTATTTATGAAACATGGAAATTAATGATAAATATAACCCATTAAATACATACAAATAAACAATCTTGGATAATAATGAGATTGAAAAATTATCCCTTACCATAAGTCCCTTATGTTTTTTATCTATCTGAATCTATTTGATAGTGGGTTTAAAGATATTATTAACTTGAAACAGAACCATAATAATATTTATTATATCTTATATTATTAAAATAATACATTATATTACACATTAATTTTTCAATTAAATAATAAAGAAACGTTTTGGGTAAAAATCATTTTACTTATCGAATGTGTTTGGACTTGTTATTCTTGATCTTATTACATAAATCATGATTTGATGACATCTAGAATAAAAAAATTATTTATATAACATAAATATTCATAATTCAAATATATATCAGTGATAGATAAATTAAATGGAATACACCTTTAATGGTGATGGAAGGTCATACATATGTATGAATTATGTTTTTGTTTCCATATTGAATTGAATGGATGCAAGTAAATGTCATATCTTATATATGTATGAATGTTGTTTCAATTTTATTTATGGAATATATTTATTTGATGAATAAAAATTATAAATAAAATATCATGATGTAGGAAATATTTGTATATTTCTAAAGACTATTTATATTAAAATATATACCATACATAACCCATTATAAAAAATTGTAATAAGATACATGATTATGTTATTTTCCCTTTACTTTAAATTACTTTTTATAACATGTCATTAACAATCCCATGTGGATCCATGGGGTCCACGATTCCTATGGTTGCCCATATGTTATCCAATTGTATTAGGACAAGATTTAGGGTGGATTTATTCTATTATAATATTATTTTTTAACATTATTTACCTGATTTACACTTTAACCACGGTAAATAAAAATAATTATTGAAGAAACACTTCATAATTTCCAAGAATTAAAGGTACGTATTTTCATAATTTAGAGGTTCAGATTCCAAATATGGAATAAATTTTTTCAAATTTACATCACTTAAAATGAATAAAGTAATTTAAAATTAATTCTCGTAGTCAAAACCAAAAAGATGGTTTTTAAGATGTATGAACTATCAAGAGATAATTGTGGGTTTATATACAATTTAAATGGGAAAATATATCTAATGACCACCATTATATTAAATTATAAAAAATAATTCAATAAAAATTTAAAATAAATTTAAAAGATAATCGATCTATATAAAAAATTTATTTGAAATGGAAATGTTTTAAATTAAAATGCAGTAATTTTCACTATAAATTAAAATATGAATGTCATCAGAAAAATAAAAAAAATTAATCCAAGGTAAATCATTATGTCCCTCATCCAAGGAAGAAGTTTATTATGTCATATTGAAATTATTATATTGTGTGAAAATATATTTAAAAACAATTCTCCATCAATAAGGGGGGAAACATTATTTTTTTGAAAAGAAAACATCTTTTATCTGAAAATTTTAATTTATTCTTTAATAATGATTAGAAAATACAAAAGATGAATTTTATTATGATATAAAATTAATAATTTGGTTAATAATATTAATAATATTTAGTTTATAACCCATTAAATAATAACATTTTTTATAATATTTAATTGTTTAGTGAAACTCGGTATTGAGTACAATGAAAGCTATTAATGAAGGTTGTTATTACATGTAACACAATCCAGAAATGATGTTGGGTATACTGCAAGCTATTACAGTGTTGCGTATAGAGGATGATAACATTGGTGTAGCATATAGCACAATATATAAAAGAAATTAAAAATAATCTATTTCATAAAATGTCGTGGTGTTACAACCAATATGAAACATAATAATTTTTCAAGTATGTGACTTTGACACACTATAAATTAGAATCTATTGATAAAATCTAAATGAAATTTTAAACTATTAATAAAAATATATAAAATAATTATAAATAAAAACAACTTCTTAAATATAATAAATAAAAACTAATTAACATGACATGAACATTATTGTTTAAAGAAATATAAAAAACAATTTAATGAAATTGGGGTAAAAATTCTTCATAAGTATTATATTATAAAATAAATTATTATGAATTATTATTAATTTATTTATTATTACCAAATTTCATTAATTTAAATACTAATAAATATTAATTATATTATCAAACATTTGAATTGATTAAAATGGATAATGATATACATAATTTAATTATTGAGTAACTAATAATGTAGTTAATAATATAATTTTGAAATATTATCTAAAAAAGTATTATAAAACATATTATTATTATTAATACTTTTATTATAGAAAGTTTATTATAAAATTAATATTAATTAATAATATTCATAATATAATTATTTAGATATATATACAAAAAAATTAAATATATTAATTTAAATATATTCACATATATCTTTGTATTTTATTATTTTTATTGAGTTTTGACAAAGAATCATTGGCCCTTAACACCATTGTCCTACATCTCTATAAAATAAATTAATGTCCAAAACTCCATTAGTCCACATGAAAAATTACAATGGCTTTAAGTTCTTTATTTCTTTTCTCGATTAGATTTCAAAAATATGTTGACATATGATTATTTTTAAATTATTTTTAAAAAGACCTATAAAAAACCCAAATATAGTTACATAGTGTAAAAAATGACCCTTATGAGTTTTTATAAATTACACATATATAACATTTAATAATAATAATAATATGATGATTTTTTTAAGATTATTACACAATTTTAAAATCATTCATATGAAAGTTGAAAATTATGATTGTGTACATTAAAAATTAAGATTACATTATTTTAAAACAAATATATGAAAAATATTATACTACAATTATATATTTTTCATTTATTCATAGAAAATTTTCTACTATTACATATCATGCTTTTAAAAACACAATAAATGAGCTTTATCGATGATAAACATGATGAAATGTTAGGTGTGGTTAAATGTCTTATCCTTTACAACTGCCAAAATAGGGATAATAATATGTGCCTTTACATGTTCTATTCCAAAAAAAAATCTAATGGTGGACATTAGTGGTTATTTTCTATTCACATAGATAATGAGACCCTTCATTATCACTTTTTTGTATTTCTTACAAAGGCGTCATTTTTTAGCACTAAACAAAGGAATTAATAAAGGCACCCATATCATCATACATACACACACTGAAAAGTGAATCTTGAAATGTTTTAGAAGTGACTCATTTGAGGCCTTTGAAAAAGAAAAATATGAGGATTTCTGAATAATTGTTATGCAATGTTAATTTCATTCTTATGAAAAGTTAAAAATTAGTTTGTGTACTTTCAAAACTATCCTTACATTATTGAGAAAACATAATTATATAGATTTCAACTATACTAACATCATATTAATATATGAATGTGTTATCTTTCACTATAATTGATTATTATTTTAAAATATAAATTAGTGATCTTTTTCAGTGCTAAAAATGTGGAAACATGTTATTCACTGTTGAAATCATCTCCTTTATCAGTGTTAACAAAAATTATGATAGAGGGTGTATTTATTAGCTTAAAAAATCAATTATAATGTCGACTATTTTCAATGTTCTTTAGCATTGATAAAGGTAGACATTATCAGTGGTTTTTTAGTTCTGATAAAATTTGAATAAAGAAAATTTTGGAGCACTCCCCCCCCCCAAACATCAGCTCCAACTCTCACACAACCCCTATATCAACTCTCATAAAGCCTTATGCCAACACATTTCCACTACCCATCTACTTGTTCACCTACACACGCACCTTGACTCGATCCTGTCGCCAACCTTATTCAATTTGAACTGCTTACCACTACCTTAAACATATTTTATTCTATATTTCAATGATATTTATATTAGTTCATATATATTTCATATATATTTTTTTATTTATATATTTATATATATGTATATAATTATATTTAAATACATTTATAAAATATAATTTAGTGTTTTTATGATATATATATATACACTTATATTTATTTAAATATATTATATATTAATATGCATTTTAACATAGTAGAATATAAATATAATTTTTTTGATTATTAATACATACACATTTATATGTTCATATTATATGTAAATTGTTTTAAGTATTTATATATTCATATTTATATAATGTAAAAAATGGTAGAACTTTTTTTAATTAATGTGGATAATGATTATTTTCAAATGATTTATATAATTATTTTTAAATACATTTAAAAATATGTTTATATATTGTACATTTAGATATAAATTTTATACATTATGAAAAATTTATATGTCTATATATTTACAAATATAGTTATAAGAATTTTCATATAATTTTATATTTCAATATAATTTTTTATAATTAATTTATTAATATTTATACTAAATATGTTTATGTTCTATATTTATTAATAATGATACATATTTTAAAATAAATATATAAATAATGTGTTTAAACAATGTTGACCCACACACAGACATACATATTTACACACGTGCATACACATTTTTATTTCCCACATAAATGCCAAAATATCTACAAATATGTATTTATTTACATATATTAGACTGACACATAAATATAAATTTTCGATTTACACACAAATATTTATATATAATCAGTAATTGTATATGTATATATATTCATATATTAATGCATTTTAATAAATTAAATAGATTGTTAGTTTTCTTTTGAATAAAAGGAATAATAAAAAATTATATCAATAAGGTTTACATGTTTAAAAATAAATTCTTATGTAAATATGTTGGAATTTATATTTTTAAAGTTTATTTATTATATGTAAATTTAAGAATCTATGTATTAATTTAATTATAAATAAAATTACATTATGAAAAATGATAAAATTTAAAAATAATAATTTTTTAATGAATGTAATCAATGGAATTAAAGTTAGTGTCCTCTGAAAAAAGACAAAAAGACCATCTCAATTGATGGTGAAATATCAATGAATGTTAAAAATTACGGTATCGCAACAAAAAACTCATTTTTGATGGATGTTGAGCCTTTTTTATGATGAAAAATAGTTATGAAGATATGATTTGATCAAAATGATGTATATAATTTCTGAATGGTTATTTTGATATGTGGAAGATCTCAAACAGACTCTAGGATCAAAAGTTATTCTCAAATTAAGTCCAAGTTATATTTTCACCTTATCTGAGACTGCCCATTAATTTATTAAATTTTTAAGTCAAGTAATTCTTTTTAAATTCATATTACATAATAAGAATTATTAAATTACAAATTAAAATGATTTTTTAATTATTTTATTTGAAAATATAAAATAAATATTTTATATATTAAGTGTAAATACATATTTAGTCTTTTATAAAATATATTTAATAAAATACATTATATTTATATCAATATATATTTATTTATAAATTAATATATTTTTTAATGATTTATAATTTTTTATTACATATGATATTCATCATCCATAGACACAGGAAATGATAAAGGGCCTTAGTAGCAGGGCTAAAAGAAAATCATTGAAGAATGCAGTCTTTATCATTGCTTCTAGAAAGTGTGGATAAAGTCAGTCTTTATTAGTTAATTAGTTTTAGCATGAATAAACATTACCTATATAAACATTATTAGTTATATATTATAAGTGTCACCTTTATCAAGAATTTTATTAATATAGATAAACTATAGTGCTGAATTTCACATAATATGTTGTAGTCCATATCATCAGACAAGACAAATTGATGATGTATATATAGAACAAGATTATTCTAATGTAGTGACATGGAATATTTCATTTCAAAATTTAAGTTCTCCAGAATCTAGGATGAATATTGTACATGACACTTAGGGTCCAATAATTGATGTCCTATATTTTCATAGAGGCTCGTAAATATACACTTTTTTAAGCAACATACACTGAAGCCTGGCATGAAGACCGTATGTTACAAGCAACGTAATAGGATCTTGGCTTCATGCATGGTTCAAAAGATTTGACCAATAAAATAATTTACTTTTATTTGTGTTTATGAGTTTTGGGTTTCCAATGCATTGATATGTAGTATTGTATTAGTTTTTATTTGATTAAACAAGATATTCAAGTAGACAAGATTAATACTCATTAAATTCGTAGCAGGTTTTTATAGGTTATTCAAAAAAATGAAAATAAATCTAGGTAAATAAAACATTGAAATGTCAGCCACATCATCCTTGAAGACCTGGTGGATTTGGGATCATTTTCAAATAAAAACAATTTATTAGGGGAATCAACACATTTGGTCGTGGGTAAGAGTCAAAGGTGATGGATCCCCCAACGCTAGTGGACTCAACCAAAAAAAACCATTTTTTAGTTAGTAGTTTATATTAAGTTTTTTTAATTATATATAAATAACATATATTAGTAGAATTTAACTATGATAATATAGCTCGCAATACTACATGTAATTAAATAAAGAATTATTCCAAAAACTCTTACTCATGTATCCCTTTTATAAGCAGTTACCCTATAAATCATTAGAGATTTTCAATGTGGGAGTCTACTTCCCCCATTTCTGCATAGAATTAATAATATATAACTACTTATAATTATTAATTAATTACTGAAATTATTAAAGAATTATTAATAAGATAATCAAATTATTAATTATTTATAAATATAACTTATTTATTATTTATTAAAAAATAATAATTTGAAAAAATTTATAAATAATAATTAACAAAAAATATTTAATATTAAAAATGAATAATAGCTAATTAATGCTAATAATATAATCAAAAATAACTAATAAATAACTAATTAATAGTTAATAGTTAATAGTTATTAAGTAATTAATAAATAAATAATATTTATTTAGTTTTTTAATAATAGTAATTACTAATTTATATTTAATTACTAATTTAATAATTAATTATTATGTAATTATTAATTAATTATTATTTTTATTAAACACAAAGTGCTAAATATGTAAAATTATTATTTAGTTACTAAATATTCATAATAATGATTTAGAAAATGACAGAGGTGATGATGCAAGGATGTGATGTTATAAAGGGTGAAGGCCCGCGTAATTGTCTTGTGATCGCTACGCCATTAGGTCGATAATTGTAATAGGCTTAGTATTGAACAAGTCAACCCTTGGAATTGGATGTGGTATGTCCATATGAGTGTAAAGGTGTGTGAGTTGTTTTATTTACTAGTAACCTCCAAGAATTCCTAGGATTAATTATATTTATTAAATTATTAGCTTACTATTTATTAAATTTTTAACTTTTTCAAACCATTAGGGAATGATTATTTAATTAAAATAAAAAAATTGACAACTGGAAAGATTCGGTCAGACATAGTAATCCTTAAATTATGACTTATAAAAAAAGTCACAGACCCATCCTTTTGACAATAACATCCTCATCTATATTTTCTTCATCACGGAGAGTCTTTTAGTTAATTTGTCCATGCCTACATCCGTAACTTCATGGATTTCATCCCCTATGAAAATAATACACATGCTACCATGTCCCATCACGATCATTGAGTCTCCTAAGATATCAATGACATCAGTCTGGACCACTTCTAAGTTGTTATTTTTCTTTTTATGAGGAGTTTGAATTTCATCCAATTCAGGGTATTTTTCCACTCTATAATCCTGGTTTCAGACTTCTCATTATTCTTTTAGAAAATCATAGTGAGCAAAAGAGTTGGTAGATTCCATCATAGATTTAGTAGAGATATAACACTTGTCATCATCGAACCTGGCATGTTGTCCTATCTTAGGTCCAACTCCAATGGTGTGAGGGAATAGAGACACCATAAATCCATATTATTCGTTTACTCTTTGAAGATAAATGTCTATTGATTTCTTCACATTGGCCTTCTTCAAATTTAAGGTTTAGTAGTCCTAATGAGTCTTAGGTCTTGCTATACATTTCCCCCATCTCCAATGATCCATCCTATAGTGAAGTCATCTGATAAACCATTCATAGATTTGTGGGGCATCACTCAATTTAGTTGAACCCCTCAAAATAGTAACTCTCTTATAGAATAAATAAGTTTCCACTCCCATCACATTCGTTTTCACCATTAGAACATTCTCACTCTTAATAGATTGATCTAAAATCCCATAAGATGGGATAACCTTTTTCATTAGATAAATAGGTCAAGTGGAATTATTTTTAAAAATTCCAAACTAAATTATTACATTTTTTGTTTTTAATGAATAAATTATTAAAATAATAATTTATAATTAATTAAAATTCACAAATATATATTATATATTGGGGGATTATTTACAATTCATAAATAATAAGTAATAATAATTTGTAGTCGTTATTTCTTTGTTTATTAATAATTATTAACTTTTAATTAATTAGTAATTCAAACAAATTAAAAAAACAAAATAACATATTTAAATTTTTAGTCATAGTTGTTTAATAATAATTAGTTTAAAATTTTTAAATTTTAATAACCAGATAATTAATTATTATTAAATATTTTTATGATAATTATTATGATTAATTAGTAATTAAATAATAATATTAAATGTTTTTTAGTAATTAATATTTATTAAGAATTTATATTTATAAGAAACTAATATTATTAGATAGTAAATAATTATATCTATTTACTAATTAATTAATAATTAATAACTAATAACATTTAATAATAATGGTTAAAAGTTAATTTTTAAATTTTTATTATAAATATCATTTAGTAGTAATTTAATATTATATATTTAATAATTTATTAATATCTACCAATTATTAAAAATTAATTATCAATTAATTAGTAATTACTATGATACTTATTAATATTATTAATTTTTAAATTGAATTATTGAATTTATAATTAATTAATAATTTATAATTAATATAATTTATAATTTCTCTGAAAACTATTGTTCTTCCAAACTATCTCCATTTTAATATGTTATTTGGAGGGCCTTTGGCTTGACCAAAAGATTCATTGATTGAAAATGTTATCCCCTCATATGGTTCCATTTGAGATCATAGAGGCATTGCATCAATGAAAATTCTTATGAAACGTGAAATCAACTCATCTTGTAACATCTCAATCATCCTCTTTGGCATTATTTGACGCGGAAGGGCCACATGGACTTATGAAACATCCCCAATGCAGAAAATGATAGAAAGAAATGAAAATGGATTAATCAATATTTCGGGATGTTTTTTCCTATAAATATAAAACAAACCATCAAGAAATACAATTTCAAATTAACTACTACTTTATGATTGTAAATCAATTTAATACTACCCAAGAATTCCTATAGACCACTGAACCAAAATACCAACAAAACCAGAATTTGATTACCAAAGTGGGGGATTACACACCAAAACCTAATGTTTTCAAAGCTCATTAGAAACCTCCAAGCTCCTACACAACCATACCTCCTAAGAATCATTAAGCACCACAAAAGGAGTGAGAATTGTACCCTTTTATGTGTCCCATAATACAACATCTAAAAATCACCAATGTGGAAAAGTAGGGTGTGAGTAATAATACACAGTAGGCTTTCCCAAAATTACTTTTCTTCTCATTCCACTATGATAGAATTTTTTTATATTTATGTTAAAAAATTTATATAAAATGATTCTTAATAATTCCAAAAATATCCCCAAGCTAATAAATTCCATTCCAAAACTATTTCCCAACCTATTCATGTTTTTAATCCAACCCATTTTCAAAAAAAAATAAGTAAAACAAGTCACTGACCAATTGTATAACCCAATTTGGAATAACTGAACCCATTCCAAACATCCACACATCCAATCATGCATGAAACCGTGGACCTCCCTTTACTCGCATGTGGTGAGTCATCGTTTCACTATTTTTTCACTGAGTGAATAACTTTTATGGGGTTACCTCATGCCATTATCAATCCCAATGTTTTGGATTAGGGTACAACAAGCCCTTATCTATCCCAACCATTTGAAGGGGGTTCATCATTCCCTTAACCAACCCAATGCACATGAACACACAACAAACAATGATGGAAATTAACATCATCCAAAATCATATCAATCTACATTCACTAAATAAAACAACATTTCCAACAACACCAACCCCAATTTATTAATGTCTACCATTTATTTAAAATTCTCTTAAACCGCATCTATGGAAAAATTACATTTCAACAAAAAAATGTACTAAATATTATATTCACAAACTATTTCCATGAATAAAAAAAACATAATTGAATTTAAATTAATAATTCTAAAATCCAACAACAATAAATTATGCACAACAATATCACAATTTCCCACAAATTCACAATTAATCCTCAAGGGGGTCAAATAATATTTTCAAACCAATATAACAATAAATTTAAAGAATTTAAATTAGTTTGAAATCAGTCCTTATAATTCTATAAAGAGGAGTTGATAATGAAGCAACAAACCTTTATGGTTTTTTCAAAATCAACCAATAGAATAAACACTCAAAAAATATAATGAAAAATACACAAAACCACCTTTGATCACTTCCCCAAAGAAGATATATCCATAAAATACATATGAACCCCTTTGAATAACTTCTGGATTGAGTGGGCGAGGTTCACTCACCTTGGAGTGGAGGAAATCCTATATGAGGGTTGAAGTGGAGATCTAATGGTGTGTATACGTAAAAAATTTCATGGAGACAATTTCTAAAACACTACTCTTTGTGTCGTGCATGTTTAGACTACAAGGATTGGAAACCATGTTGTTATTATACACCTTTTACTACCACAATGGTATCCTTGCACAGTTTTCCTACATGGATAGACAAATTTTACACCAACCATATGAAATCCCACTATCTCAACCTGAAAGGTTTACTAGGGATAAAGGCAAGGTTTGGAAAACTGTTTTCTATAATCGTGAACCCTCTCAAAGACCACTACCTCCTTGTGCATGTTTTCTTGTGGAAGATTCATGGTTTTTACTAACCATGTTCGAACTGTGAACCTCTATAAAATCTAAAAAAACTATTAAAATAACCATTAAAAAACTCATAATCTATTCCCAACAATGTAATACACATAAAAATGAATCAAAAGGTGTTACATACTTCCAATAGGGTGTGTTAAAATATCCCCAACATCGGACATTCCATCCCCATAATGTAGAAAACTGTTACTTTCTCGAAAGTTTTCGGCTATTTCTGTGTAATTTATTTCTCAAATTCCCAAATTTTTTCCTGAATGTAACCACTTTTCCATAAATCCCACACTAGGTAGATGCCATCCCCACATAGAAATTCTCTTTCCTATCCATACTCTATACCGGAACCTGAACCCATGGAGCATATGAATCTAGTTCAATATAATCCCATCGAATCACACAGTGAGGATCCTTATGATACTTCTTCATCTGAGATACATAAAAAACATTATTTACCACACTGAATAGTGGCAGAAAAGTGAACTGATAATCTACCTTTACAACTCGATAATGTATCTCAATTTTCCCAATATAACTCATAAATAACAGACCATTCTTTACAAAATGATTGTTTCTGAACCTAGGAGATATTATCAAGAACACATGATTACCCAACTCAAAAAAAAATCTATATACAATGGAATGAATATGATTTCTGATGACTCAGAGCCATCCTCATTCTCTTCATGATCAACTAAATCATTTCTGTATTCTCTTGGACAATTGTCGACCCAACCCTCGATGTCTCCCATGTTTCCACCCAACAATGTTGTGAATGAAATGAAAACATATACAATGTTTCAAACACATCCATATGTATCAATGCATGATATGTTTTATTATATAAGAACTCCACCAATGGATAGTGAAACTCCCATGAACCACCACAATCAGTCACAAAATCCTGCAACATGTCTTACAAAATAATTATTATCCTCTTGTATTGTCCATCAATATATAGATGATACACTATAATCATATTCCAAAGATCCCTAAGGGTTTGATGAATTGATTTTTTGAAAAGTGATGTGAAACTATCATCTCTATTTGTTACAATTGAAACGAGTACACCATGCCTCATTACCATTTCATTGATATATATTTTGGACATATCATCAACTATATGAGATTAGTGAATATGGTTGAAATAGGTTGACATTATGATCATTCCAAATATCAAAAATATGGAATCATGTTTCTAAACCATTATTGGGAGACCTATAACATTATCCATAACTATTTACTCCCATTTCCATAGGGGAATAGGTATGGAATACGACATACATGATGGTGATTGATTCACTACCTTGACATGCTAACATGCCATGCATCGCAATACAAACTCAGTCTCTAAAATTTTAATACATGCCCACAAAAACAACACATTCAATTAAATATACATTTTTTGAATTCTAGGATGAATAGCCCTTCTTTACTAATACTATTCACTAAAAATGTGTTCACGAAAATCCACTGATACATCTATATGATTACAAAACCACAACACTAAATTCTCATCTATTTTCCATCCCTTAATGGTACCTCCACAATTGAGTTTCGACCACAACTCCAAACCTAAAAAATTGGACATATGTGCCTCTTAAAACAATCCATCCTACTCAAGAACCAACGAAAAAAGAAAAAAACTTCTTCATCACCTCAGTATTATCTTTCTAAACACATGTCGACTATGAATGAAATCAACTATCACTGATCTGAATCTTCTTTTTCCAACTGAGGATATCTCATTCTACTTAATGATTCTTCCATAGAATTTCTTTTAGCATGTGTATACATCACGTAAAATTAAAACATTTGAAGATAGTCCTTCCTTCTAATTACTCTCAAATTCAAATCTTTCTATGAGAAAATATGCTTTTTACACTTATTATTTGTAAACACCATGGAAATATCACCAATGAGATAATGATTCCATCTTTTGAAAGCATGCACAACAATATCCTATTCCAAATCACGATTTGGGTAGTTATTCGCACGAGACCAAAACTACCATGATCCATACACAAAAACATTAAGTTCCTATAGGAGAACACATCCCAAACCAGATCTTGAACCAAACAATACACCATGAATCCTTTTACTAGTTCTAAAAAAACCATGATTGGTGATGAAGCAAGGTGACCCTTAAAGTATTGAAAATACATCTAGCATTTCATATTATATTTAAATATAACATTCTTCATCGTCAAAGATTAGATTAGTGAGGATAATCATGAGAATTAAAGAAAAAACGATTAGTAACAATGAGGTGGGCAAACAAAGCTCCATATCTCAATGATATTCATTGAATGATTCCAAGACATTACACACTCTATCCATCAAGTTGAATAACAACACATTTCTCATAAATAACATGGCCAAGGAAACATACTATTTTATAAAAAATTAACACATTGAAAATTTTTCATACAACAAATGATCTCTTAAGATTCCCAATATTTTCTCCAAGTGTTTTTATGATCAACCATTTTACATGAATTCACCTATATATCATTGAAGACCACCACAATGAAAGAATCTATATATCATAAAAATATATGATTCATAAATTTAAAAAATATTGTTTGTTGATTTTTAAGGCCCAAGGGCATAATCACATACTCGCAATGGAAATATCAATGTTAGAAAGAAATTTTTAGAATATTCTATTTAGGTACCCTCAATTGGTGATATCTTGATCCCAAATCAGTTTTTCATAACCACTTTCTCCCATAAATTTATTGATTATATAATCCATTCTTGGAAGTTTATATTGATTCATTATATAATATTATAATGTTTTTGATAATCCACACAAAACTAGAGAGTTTTATCCACCTTTTTAACAAAAAATAGTGTTGCGCATAGAGACGTTGTATGATGGATGAACCCTTTGGTTTCCAGCTCCTTTAACTACACTTTGAATTCCTTGAATTATGATGGTTGTATACTGTAAAAATGAAGTGATATAGTACTAGTCCATGGAAGGAGATCAACTATAAAATCCACTTCTCTTATGGGTGAAACCCTAGAATCTTAATGACATACATCTGGTAATGGATCATTAACTATTTTATAACCAATTTTTCAAATATCCTACATCTATTCCAAAGACATAAATGTCAACTGATATGATATCGACCCAATTACTGCTGCCAACACACCTGTTTCACATACCTTAATGCTCTTTTTTACCTTTAAAGAGATGCTTGATTCCATTATTGGTTAGGAAGTCAACCGTTCATGTATAATAGTTGATGTTGGGCATAAACATAGTCAAAAAATTATTACCAAATATTATTTCACAAACAACCATCTCAATCATTTAGAATTCACATATAATTTTAACCCCATTGACAGTTATATGACATGATTTACACTAAAATTCTTGATAATCTCACTGACTAAAAGGCGTTTTATGTGTTTAAACAGATTATTTAATTTACACTTTGAATCCCATTAAAATCAATAGAATGTGAAGTTATTATTAAATGAGCTTTAGAATTATCAAAAATTCTTATATAAGGGTGGAATTCTATAGAATCATAACTCAAACTGTGTATGGTCTAGACAGATCATCCACTGCAACCTACTGAGCTTCGTAAAGCTACTTATAGGCCAAAATTTCCAATTTACTCCCATATAGGAATTTCTATGTCTGATCAGTCCTTGTATTCCTAGTATCACAATTCTTAAATCTATTCTAGTGATTAGGGAATGTTGTTTCCCTCGTTTCATCGAGACATAAGATGCCTGAAACCTGTAAGAAGTGCCATAAACTCCTGACCTTTGATAACTATGACAATATTGTTAAAGATTCCCCATTTGGATAAAATTTTGAATTTTATAGGTGGTTTCTGACAAAAAATCTTCATGAGGATTATAGAGACACATTGAATTCATCTTATCTTTCTCTAATGCTTTGGAATTAGATTCACTGATCTAGTCCTCAGATTTAGACCCATATTACAACCTTGGAAATAAGTTTCCATCTTCCACTTTTTCCTGTTATTATATATCCCAACATTTTATGTTGGTATGAAAATGCTTCCTCTAAAAATGAATACACGATTTTAATATATGATTAAACTCTTAAACACCTATTTTTTCATCGATTTTTCAAGTGAAACCATAGTCTTTGTAACTTCTTATTGTTGGTATCTATGAATCCTATGTTTTTCCATTTCTATTTACATAAGCTACACCATTCATCTCACTATATTGAAAGAAATATCTTAAAATATAAAAAAATTCACATTTAAACTATCACAGCCATGCTTTCCAAAATCCAACATTTCCCATGTTCACTCAATTTTCAACTAATTTGTGTTTTTTTGAAAATCAGCACATTTAAAAAATACCACATTTATTCCCTTTTAAAAATAATAGATTTGAAAAAATCATTCATATTTTTCATAATACAACACATTCATAACCCAATATATATTATTACCACAAATCAGATATGAAATCCTAATGGGAATTCATTCCTACCATGCATTCCATTCTGATATAATTGGATAAACCTATTAAAATTATATTTCAATGCCTACAAGTGTTCTAAAAAACGTACATACCCATCTCCTTGGTATATTGACGTTCAACATAAAAAGGTTATATGTGACTTTTTATGCTATACATTTCATGTTCCATCAACAATACTCCATATTACCATCATGACTGAAGGAATAAACTGAGAGTGAATTCCATCTCAAAAACAATAAATTGATCCAAATGACCAAAAAATTGATCCCACGTGTAACATATTTCCCCTCGACATTGGCATGAGTTAATGTGGAAGTGCTACATGCCCTTAAGAGACATCCCCATGGTTCTAATGGATGGATGTAAATTCAAATGGCTTAATGATTACTTTAGGGAAGATTTTACATTTTAAAATAAAATAATCCAACCAAATAGTCCATTTCCAATTAACCACTACATGATACATGTCAACAATGAAATAAAACTAAAAAATAACAAAATACTAGTAAAACCAAACATATACATAACCAGAGTTAGAGTACCAACGTGGTATAATAAACAATGAAACTCAAGGACTGAAAATCTCCATGCCAAGATCTAATCTCCAAAACTATCGGACTGTCCAAGCATTATGAGGTGGCACAAAAATAATGAGATTTTATTCCATTACACATGTCTTAGAATACAATATTTTTAAATGTTCCAATTTGAAAAATAAGGGAGAGAGTGATAATAAAATGTAGTATTTCCCAAAATGACTTCCAAACTCACTCAAATAGGATAGAAGATGTTAGACCATTTATATAAAAAATTATATTAAAAAACATTATAAAATACCATAAATATACCCTAGATAAGATATTCCATGAAAAAATTATTTTCAAACCAAAACATATTTACCCACCAAATAAATTTCCAAACAATGAAATCAATGATTTCATTAACCAATTCTGCAACCCAATATTAAAATACCCAACCCATTACCCGTATTCAAACATCCAACCATGCACATAACCCTAGTTCTCACTTTACTTGCAAGGGGTGAGTCATCCATTCAGTATGTCGTCACTTTGTGAACCACTTTGTTTGGGGTACATTATTCCCTTACCCTTCCCAACATTTTTTATGGAGGTACATCATTACATTATCTCTCCCATCCTTTTTATGGGGGTACATGAAGCCCTTATGCATCCTAATGCAAAAGAGTTCATGCTAATGACCCATGTCGATTATCATGTACCTAAATCATATTAATCAACAATTACATAACCAAAAAAAATTTCCAACCACACAAAACATGTTTCAATAAATCAATAATTAATTGAAAATAGATTTAATCCACATCAATAAAAAGAAAAAAAATCAATAAAACAAACTTTTTATTGAAAATCATTTTTGAAAAATATTTCCATAAATCCAATCTTGAATCCGATTTTGATGTAAACATTTCGAATCCTAAAATAAAGAATTATTCACTACAATATATCAAGATGTCATCGATTAAGACCACCAAAAAGTAATCTAGGTATGACTGAATGATCCAATTCATGAGTCCCATGAAAACTATAGGAGTGTTGGTCATGCCGAATGGCATAAACCAAGAGCTCATTGTGGTCATACTGACATCTTAAGGCCATCTTTTACACATCCCCATCTTGTACCCTGAGCTGATGATAGCCTGATCTATGGTCTATGTTCAATAACCAACGATCTCCCTTCAGCTGATCGAAAAGATCATTAATCCTCAGATGTGGATACATGTTCTTTATGGTCACCTCGTTCAGGCATTGATAATCCACAAAGAGCCTCAAACTCCCAACTTCCCTCAAAGAGAACAAAATCGGGGTTGTCCATGAAGAAACTATGTGGCTTATGAACCCCTTCCTCTGTATGTCCTCCATCTATACTTGTAACACACAAAGCTTCACGGGATCCATTAGATATGTTGGTGTATATATCAGTTCCTTCCTGGGAAATAGGTCAATGTATAATTCCATCTCTCTGTGAGGAGGTAGTCCCGGAACATCATCGGGGTAGACATCAGCATAATGGTCCACCACAACAGGATATCTCAGACACTCAACATCATCTGGTAGGAGGGTATGTATTTCCCACTAATGTGTGATCATCTTCACCCTCCTCCAAGTAATTACATCCTATGCTGCAAAGGTTTAATTATCATCAGTGAAGGCAAACCGGTTACCATTCTCACAGACACACCACACATGGTTCCCAATGCAGTCTATATGTGCATCGACTGTAGATGACCAGTCCATACCCAAGATTAAATCATAAAGCCTTGATGATGATACTAACAGATTCTAACCAAATATCTCACTACCTAGAGTAATCTCACATTGTCAGCACTAGGGTGTAATCATCAAATCCCCTCCCGTAGGAGTCTCTATCTGTAAGGATCATGCCAATTGATCCATCATAATCTAGGAGCTCTGAACGGGGTTTTTGGAAATGAAAGAGTAACTGGAACCTATGGCTATTAGTACTGCAGCTAAGGTGGAGTAGACACAGGTCATACCTCAAATCATATCTGGAGCACTGTGGTGATAGGCCTCATCTGCTTGAAGCTAAGCTCGTCTATGCCCACCTTCTCCCTATGGTCGGGGTGGACCACCAGAAGGTGGTGGCGATAGAACCTCTAATTGTCGCCCACCACCTGCTGGACGTCCAGCTCCTCTTCCACATCGGACTGCTGCCTATGGATCTCCACAATAGAATCTATGCCTCTACATCGGTGGTCCCTCAACCATATCCTGGTCATCAGTGTGGCTTTTCGGGATGTCGCGAGCCATGTTACCCTTCCCACCGCACGTGAAGCACAATCTTCTACTCTACTATCTTTCTTTACATTGTGACCCTCACACCTCGAACCCTACGTCCTTAGGTCATCCACTATAAGGTCTGGTCTTATTGGACCTCTATATCATCTTCCTACTACCAGCTGTAGATGACTCTACTACTTGTCTCCTGGTTGGGGGTCTCGTTGTCGATCTCTACTCAGCATGGAGGCTCTCCACCAATAGTGCTCTCTCTAGCAATTAAACATGCGTCGGGATGCAGAGAGATACCATCGAAGCTCTAATCTCCCATCAGAGTCCCTGCTCTGTGGTCTAGGCACTGAATAATGGGTTATACACCATGTTGGTAGAGCATCATGAGAGGTCGGTGAAACTCGCCAAATACTGGGCCACGGTTAGGCTTCCCTGCTATTAGTGTAGAAGGTCCTATATATGCACAGAGTGTAGAGTCTATAGAACAAACTCTACACTGAAGAGGCCCTAGAAATATACTGAGGTGAGGGTCTCCTCATAGTGTATCTTGAGCTTCAGGCTCAACTATCTCCCTACTGCTCCCTAGAAAAGACTGGCAGCTAGGATCACCATCTTGTCAGCTTGTGTCCCAACCATGTGAAAAACTCTGGCCACAGCTTCCAACCAGGCCTCAGCCACCTGCGGATCCATCTCTCCTCATAACCTCAGAGGCCTCTGCCACAAAAACTCTTGAAACATGATTATTTGGAGTGCACTATCTATTGGTGGTGCAAGTGGAATCTGCTTCCCAACGGGTGGTGTTGATGCAGGTTCACCTCCCGGATGGGCTACCACAGTATGAGGGCCCTATACCAAAGCCTTGTCACTCAGTGGGCCATCACCGTGTACCCTATCGGGAATCCTTGGTGCTTGTCTACACGGTAGAATCCTATACGTAATCATGTGATCCACATTCAATAAGTTATACCTGGTTAGCTGACTCAAAAGATCAAAAATAAAACCCTTCCAAAACACAAGCAATTAGTGTTTTCCTGTACTGAGTCGGAAATCAGAATTCAGGGTCCTGATGTATGTATACTCCGACTACCACACCAACACTGGACCCCCGAACTAAAAACCACACTCAAATCATTTAACACTATTTCTCCAATAAAAGATAAGTGTCCTAGTTCGTTAGTATAAATAACTCCTCGGATATCACTTTGTCCCAACATGTCCCCCTGAGGCCCATTCTATGACTACACCAAGTCCGACTTCCATAGGAAAGGGGTTGGATACTAGCACATAAAGGCAAATCCCTAAAAATGGGAAGGAATTTCCTTTAAACCTATAAACATATTGTCCATGAATACAATGAGAACAACCCACAAAATAAAACTGCAGTAGTATAAAGATGTGTTCTGAATGTAAAAAAGGGTGATTATTGTACGTAAAGGGGACATGAATACAAGCCCAATTGAAAATTACAACAGTAACATAAAAACAGCTCCCTAAATCATCCTCTAAGGTTCCTACATGAAGTTTAGTTACAGCTCATGGTCGTTCATCACTACGACACATCACATATAAAGGTCTACTTCCATGTACCGCCTAGTCTTGACTCCCAATCCTCGGTCAAATATGTCCTTCATCTAAACTAGACTCAACAAGGTGCGGGTGAATCCTGTGTAGGGGTGAGTATAACAATACTCAGTCAGGAATCTGAGACCCCTGAAGGACTCCTAGAGTTCCACAAGGAAAAACAAAAAAGCATGACCTCTATCACACATCACGAAGTAATAGTCAGCTGACACCATTTATACAACTCAGTGATCAAGAATATAGATGTTAAGTATTATGCTATATTATCTAATTCCTTTTATAAGTTTCAAAAATTGATCCAATAAGAAGTTGACCTATTAACGATCCACTTTTCAATGTAATTCATCATTCCACGATGAGCCACTTTAAGGCTATTCCTTATTGGGTCATGCTACTTCTGATCCCCCCATTGTTTCTAGAATGTTGATCCACACAAGGTCGCTGGAATATTGATCCACATAGGGTCGCTTGAATGCTGATCCACACAGGGTCGCTGGATAAGGATCCACTCAGGATCTCTAGTTTCTGAACCTTGATGGGCCTCTCTAAAACTGCTCCTAATCGGGGAGCTACGATGTTGATCCACATATGGTCGTTATGTTGTTGATTCGCACAGGGTCTCTACTTCCAAGATAGCCAGCATATGATTTCTCACACCCGGTGCGCTCGAGTTCTGTAGAATCTGCTTCTCGAGATATCGGTCATACCTCGACCAATAGAAATATCCAAAAAAGGAGTAACCCAAAGGACCACCATGTCGGAAGGGTTCCAACGTAATAAACGGCACATCAATCGCATGCCCGGTCTGAGAGTTATAAGCATTTTAGTACCAAGGGGCTAGTTGGATTTGAGTTCAATCCAACCAGCCCATACTCCAACATTCTCAAAAATTTGAGTGCAGTAATCGAAAAGGTCTCTCTCGCTCCAAGGATCCCAGCTCCATAGACGGTTTTTCAAACAAATGTCTGGATTTCATGTTATGGCATTTTAATCGAATCTTGGCATGGATGGGTGTAGTTCTGGTCCGACTTAGTTCGGGTTGAACCGACCCAACCCAGGTCCTTCCCGGACGGGTTGGACTAGGCCGCGATGGGCTCATCCCTCTAGGCTGTAGTGGGGCCCGTCGTGCTGGGTGGCGCGGCCTTACCTATAGGGGATGTAGCCCAGCCCGCAGGGGGGCATGGCCCAACCCTCATGGTGGTGCGACCCAGCCCATAGGGGGTGCTGCCTGATCCATCAAGGGAACGACCCAGCCCATAGGGGGCATGGTTAAACCTGAAATGGGGGAGCAGCCCGACCTACAAGGGTTTGTGACCCGGTAAGTAGGGTGGCACGGCCCGACACGCAGGGGGTCACATCCCAGCCCGCCGCGGTGCGTGGCCCAGCCCACTGGAGGGCGCGGCCCACCCTATAGAGGGCGCAGCTCATCTCGTAGATGGCGCGTGGATGCCTTAGCTAGCACAAGTGGAGGCATTTCCTCGTTTCTCTTGAATGGATGTGGCGACATGTGGTGACTCTTGGTCTTCACGGGACCTATAGGTAGAGGATCCCTCCTCTTTCGTGACATCGATCCTCGACCACCTCCAGCTGCGCACATGTTGCTTCCGGGCACATCGGAAGCACATTGGTGGGAGTGACCAACATTAATTTTAGTGATAAAAAAGATCAATCTGACACCCATCATGATGTAAAATTCCAGATCATCAAATAGAAAGAAGAATGAAAAACAAAAGAGGGAATCCCGAAACCATAAAGATAGGATCATCATATGTTGGTTATAATTAATTTAATTATAATTGACAAGAATTAACTTTATGAGATTCTTTCTTCATTAATGTCTCGAGTCACGATCCTTTGTGATCCGTCATTGCCTCATAGAATCCAAGTTTAGGATTCCTCTAGCGGTGATCCACACATGCTCCACCTATCTCTGGATGTTGTCGAAGGGATCTCCAGGTTCTAGCGCGGAAATACCTTCTCTTGCTATGTCTGCCTTCGATCACCTTGATCCGGTGGTGGTGGATCTCTCTCGGTCTTGAAAGCGTTCTTGGAGGAAGGATTTCTTTCAGCCTTGAGAGAACTCTCCAGAATTTTTGGGCACAATGATTGGAAAAAAGTGTTGGGGTTGTGGGGATATTAATAATTAGGTTTGAGGTTATAGAGTTATGATAATAAATAAATGTGTTACGTGTTTTATTTATTTCATTATCTCTTATTGAAACCCCCCATGTAGAATGATTAATTCCTTAACATGCGCCCACACTGATTATAATAAATATCATTTAATAAAATGATATTATTTCCTCAAAATCCCGACTGGAAAATCATCACACTGTTTAATCATTAATACACGACGTGTACTCGTTTTCCATAAAACTACATGGCATATATATTCAATGTACACAGAATGTACTTTTGTTATCCATTTTTCTTTATTTCCTCCACCAAATTTATTATTTCTTGAGTAGTGGCTATTTATTTCTTAAATTTATGTAACTGCATTACTCACTAATAATATATATTATTTCGTCAACAATGTATTCTCTCGAATAACTAGTGTCGATATAAATGAGATCAGACATCCTTAAATAATTATTAAACAACAGTTGGGAATAATCATTATTTAACTTCTTAAATTAATATTTAACTAAGATACATGGATACACTTAGTGTGTGACCCTCTAGGCCTTTTTCATAGTGGAATTAGGCGAATCCTGCCTAAAGTCCAAGTATAGCATCTAGAAACATGCCAAGGCACCCATAGTGAAAGAAGTTAATGCTGCAATTATGTGTCACCTCATACTATCGCTTACCATGTAATATAATCCCTTTTTCAAGATATATCGAATCAAGAGTGTTGAATGCTAGTGCCTTCCACCCATGTGCTCGATTATTCTTTCTTTGACATTCCGGAATTGAACTCACCCATACCTTACCATGGCCATGGATTTATTTAGGCGATATCAACTCCATAAAAGGGCCAGAGATATCTACTTCCATTATGGAACAGAAGGGACAAATCCTTTCTCACATTATCTATTAATGCACTATTACTCGTGACGCACCAAACATATCATTCCTCACTGCAAACAATGTGTCGTCACAGTTTTCATTAATAAATCTAAGTGCACTGGTTGTAATACCCATTAATAATAATCTTAAAGTCTAAGGACCAATATACACATCTACAGATAGAAACATCCAATGTCACTATGAAATTTGGATTTTCTACTGGCAGGTCTCCTTCTCATAATATCCTCCTGGATTTTACCAAGTTCGTACACCCTAAGAAGGTGAATCAAAGTTTTATTAGTCCTCACCCCTAATGGCATGTATTATTTGTGTCCCTCAAATAACATCGTCCAGCAATAGAACATATATTCAAGAACAGGGTTATGGAACTTCTGGGTTCTCATCATAATAGGGATCTGCTATGACCCTTTAATGAAGTAGCTGTCCTTAGAACATTTTCACATGAATTTTCCTCCAGAGTGACAATCCATAATTGATAAGGTATTTATTAATGAATAAAGTACAAATTAGTTGGTTCTAGGACACCAACTCCAACAGACTCCCACTTCTACTAGAGCCAATGACTAACAACCTTTAACCCACTAGCTCTCATATGATATTCATTCTCTTACGGAGATAGGCCTTTAGTCATGGGGTCCACCACGTTCTCTTTCGTAGACACTCTACTCAATGCAAATTCACCCCTCTGATAGAAATCCTCAAGAGTTGATACATCCATAGTATGTGCTTTGTCCGTTGATGTGACCATGGTTCTTTGGCAAGATCCACTGCTGTAGTATTATCACAATACTATGTGATAGGGTCTTTACTTCTAGGCACCACATCCAGCTCCAAGACAATATTTTGAATCCATACAACTTCTTTTTCTACATCTTAAGCTACTATATATTCAGACTCCGGTGTAGAATCGGCGACAACTGGCTTTTTTGAACTCTTCCAGCTCAAAGCTCCTCCATTGAGTCAGAAAACATATCCAGATTGCGACTTTAGATTATTATGATCTGTCTGAGAACTAGAATCATCTTACACTCTGATGAAAAGATCCTTGTATCCTCCATACACTAGGAACATATCCTTAGTTCTTATCATATTCTTATGGATAGTCTTAACATCAATCCAATGTTGTTCTCCTGAATCTGCTTGATATCTTCCTACCATGGTCAATGCACATGCAACATCATGCCTGGTACAAAACATGGAATACATGATCGATATTATAGCTGAAGTGTATGGGATCTTACTCATTCAATCTTTCTCCTACTGTGTCTATGGAAACATTTTCTTAGAAATATGTAGGCCATGTGACAATGGAACTAATCCCCTCTTGGATTGTTCCATAATAAATCTCTTTAGTATCTGGTCAATGTATGTACCCAGACTTAGTCCAAGCAGCCTCCTGGATCTATCACGAATGATCTTACTCCCTAAAATGTAGGTTTCTTCATAAAAGTACTTCATGGAAAAACACTTGTTCAACCATCCCTTGACTGATTTTAAGACTGGTACATCATTTCCAATAAGCAATATTCCATCAACATATACTACTAGGATAAAGATCGCATTACCATTAAACCTCTTATAAACACAGAGCTCACATTCGTTCTTAATAAAATCAAATTCCTTTATGGCTTAATCAAATCAAATTTTCCATGACCTTGATGTTTGAATTAATCAATAAATGGATTTATGCAACTTGAAAACTTATTTGGCTTCACTTGGTGTCGCAAACCCTTCTGGTTGTTTCATATAGACATCTTCCTAAAGGTTTCTATTATTAAATTCTCTTTTGATATCCATTTTGAAAATCTCATAGTCATGGTAAGCTGCTATAGAATGTATTATTGTTATGGATTTAAACATGGAAATTGGAGAGAAGGTTTAATCATATTCAATTCCATGACATTGTCTGAATCCTTTAGCCACTATCCTTGCTTTATAGGTTCTAACATGATCTTCCATGTCCAGTTTTCTCTTGAATACTCATTTGCATCCAATTGGCTTTACATCAACTGTCTCATTGACCAGAACACAGACATGGATCTGATAAATGGAATCCATCTCAGAATTCATAGCTTCTAGCCATCTTGAAACATCTGACATTTCTATTGCTTCCATATAGGATAGAGGTTCATCATTGTCCAACAAAATGATTCACCATCCTCGGTGACTAGGAAACCAAAACACTCTTGTTCCTTTTCCTATCTTGATCTCCTATGTAGTACTTGTGTTTCTGGAACCTCATCCAAGGGGAACTGTGGAACTTTTTTCTGTACCAACTCCTATATATCTTGAGCATCAACTTCGTCGAAGTCAATCTTGCTCCCACTATCTGTTTTGAGGATGTGCTCCCTGTCAAGAAAGAAGGCTTGTCTGGTGATAATCACTTTCTTTTCAGAAGGGTTATATAGGTAATGTCTTTTCGTTTCCTTGGGATATCATATAAATATACACTTCATGCCCTGAGGTGCATGTTTTTTTACTGAGAAGTATTTAAAAATGCCTCGCATCCCCATTCATGTGTGTGCAGCAAAATGGGTTTCTTTCCATTCCATAACTCATATGGAATTCCATTTCCCACCTTAGTTGGTACTCAGTTTAATGTGTATGCTGCAGTTTGTAATGCATATCCCCCAAAAGATAATGGATGATCTGCATGACTCATCATCGACCTCACCATGTCCAACAAGGTGCAGTTCATCCTTTAACTAACACTGTTCCATTGTGGTGTATAAGGTGGAACGATCTGAGATAGCATCCCAGACTTCCATAGAATAACGATGAACTCTTGGTTCAGATATTTTCTTCCATGATCCAATCGAAGACTCTTTATCTTCTTACCAAGAATATTCTCTACTTCATTCTTGAATTTCATAAATTTATCTAAGGACAATGAATTATACCTCATTAGGTAGACATTTCCATATCTACTCAAATAATCAGTAAAAGTAATGAGGTAAGTGTATCTACCACTATCTTCTACTGGAAATGGTTCACATACATCCGTGTATGCCAATCCTAGAAGCGTTGTGGCCCTTTAACCCTATCCACTAAAAGGCAGCTTGATCATTTTACCTAGTAAAAAATCATGACATCTATCAAGTGGTTTTAGCTCCGTAGAGTCTAAATATCCATCTTGGTAGAGCTTTGTAAAGAACTTCTCATTTACATGACCGAGATGGTGATGCCACAATTGGGTGATGTATGAGTCATGTGAGTTTGTTTCTTTATTGATTTCCAATACTTGGTTTCCATATTTTAATACAAACAAACCATTATTTACATGTTCCATACCATAACATATGTTGTTCTTATAAAAGAGACAACCCTTATTTCCAAACTTGAAAATAAATCCAACCATATCCAAACAGATATAGAAATTATGTTTTTCGTAACACTAGGCACATAATAATAGTTATGAAAACCCAAAATCTTCCCAGTCGGCAATGAGAGGTGGTAATCACCAATAGCCAACATAGCCAGCCTTGCTATATAGGCAGCTCGACGATCCACCTCTCCTCATTAAATATTTATAAATCTATATGGTTCCTGCATTTGAATACAGATGTGAGACCCACATGCTATAACTAATACCCAATCTATAGAAATAGAAAGATTACACTCGATAACGAATGCACCTTTAGTCTCCCCACACTTCTGGGTGCATTTCCTCTTCTATTGGACATGCATTCCACATGAAAAACACACCACCTCCCATTCCTTGCCCTGCCTCTATATCTTCCCCTTATTGGAGGGATGACGCACAGGGGATTCAGACCATTTATAAGTCTTTGGCCCCTTTTCCTTGTCCTTACTTTTCTTATTCACCATAAGGATTGTGGGTTTTTCACGCCCCATGTCGTTATCTACCTGGATAATCAAGGTCAGATGTTCTGATAGAATCTTCTCATTATTGCTGAAGTTGAAGTCGACAATAAAGCTTTATAAGGTCTAGGGATGTGACGATAGGATGAAATCTGTACGCTACTCATCCGGGAGTTTAATCTCTAAGATGTCCAGGCGTTTGATGTAGCCAATATGATTGACTACATGCGGCCCAGCTGGCACAATATCTTCAAGGTTAATTGTAAACAAAGAATTGGAGATCTCATATCTCTCTTGTCTCTCCTTCTCTTGGTATAGATCTTTAAGGTGAGTCATCATGCTATACACGTCCATGTTTTCATGTTGCTTCAAGAGCTCATTATACATGTCCAATAGCATGAAAAAATGGACATATGTGGCATCATCCATGTGTTTCATGTTGAGAGTTAGTTCCTCATCACTGGCATCCTTTACAGGTGCAACTGGAAGAGGCTCTTCCAGTACATACTATTCCCTTTTGTGGCGAATGATTACGCATAAATGCCTCTACCACTCTTGGAAATTGGTGCTGGTGAGAATATTTTCCTTCTCGAGTATGGTTCTAATTGATATGTTTGAACTCATTTTCTACCTGTTTCTAAAAATTTAGATGAGAAAAGGTTTAGTACTTTATAATAAAATCAAGACAAATAAATAAATTAATACTTATTAGTCTCCCACTATTTTATCGAAATCCAATGGCCCTCACAATTGACTGTGGAATATTATGTTGCTTGAATATTCTAGTAGAAAGGATCTATATTCCCCGTCTCATTACAGCAATTAGTGTTGGTCAATAATCATGAAGGGTTTTAGTTAGGCATTCCAAATGCCAACTGCATTAACTCATAACTCCTAGATCTGCTGAGTGGACTCCCAAATCCTGAAATCCTTTTATTTTGGATTTCCTCAAACTTTGCCTCTTGGTCACACCATGTCCTGTTTTGGTAGTCAACCATTGATTCGAACCAAGTCATGTCAACACAAAACCTAGAATTGAAATTCCCTGATAATTGAAAGCACCCCAAATAGGTTTGGTCAAGCACTTTGAACTTTGGTTCGATTCTAACCGAGATTATGGATGGTTATACCGACTTAATATTTCATTGAGGGATTTTATACTTATACGGAAATTTAGAATTTATTAAATTTTATTACAATCTTTTTAATATTAAGTGAGATATACTTAAATGTTTAACCATTTCTAAGATAATATTTATGTATTATCCGGTTTTATTTAAGTTTCATCTTATATTCTTGTAAAATTCATTAATTGTGTTATCGTGACAACACAACCACAATAAATAAAGCATGAAACTGACAGAAATAAAATAAATGGAATGATCATGAGCTTGTTCTATTGGTTAGTTTATCTAGCAGTTGATAAACTAACCCTAGACCTAGCGGAGAAACACCTTGAACCCTTTTGGTTCGTGTTTACAGCTTTCCACCTTTCCACCTTTGTTTCTCCTTGGAATGGTTTTTTTTGCTCCGGACTTGACCCGCCTTCACTAGTTTGGGAGCTCCATCCATTACATATAAATTTATCTCACACGCATTTGAGGGGTAAAAATGGGGTTTTACATAAAATAATCATTTGGCGTGTAGGTCCAACTTATTAATGAGGAGAAGGCTCGCAAACCAACAAATTTAATTTAAATAAATAAATTAATGAAACCATTCATATACAAAGGTCTTGGTCTAGCTCATGATCATCCATACATGCAATGATATTTATGCATAAATAAAACTAGAATTAAATTATTTAATCATTCTTATTTAAGATAAATCACACTCTAATCAATTAGTTATCTTTAATTAATCAATCCTTTTATCTTAACCCCTTTTTGAATTTCCATGAGATTCTCATCCATCATAATTTTAAAAAAATAAATTCATTTAAAATTATCGTTGTATGTAACTTGTACCCTGGAGGAAACTCGGTGAATTCTTGTTCATTACGCAGATGTTATATTAAACACATATATATAAAACACCTATCATGTGTTGTGCCTCAACATTATGCATGCATTGTGTTATATGTCTCAAGGGTTTCTATAATATAATAAAAAAAATTAATAAATCTGTATAATTTGGGTGAGTACAAAGCGTATAGTTATGACTACATGATGTGTACTTTTCTTCGCCATCCATATGAAGTACATGCCAGGGGACATGGCGTGATGATGTACTTCAGAAATTTTCGGAGTACATGGCGTGTTCAGTTGGACACACGCCTTGAAGTATCTGCGTTACACGGTTTCCAGCCAGGCAAGCCGTGTATGGGGTACACTGTCCAATCCGAGCCAAAAGGGACTACACCCATGTTCAGTGGACCACATGACATGTAATCTGGAAAACGTGGTCCACTTGTTCCTAGTCAACACATGGTTTCATAAACGACTTAGATAGGATCCAATACATGATCTGATTTGGCGGACCAGTCTAATGCTTTGAACCTCGACTACATGGCGTGTACTTCCGAATACACTCTGTGTATTTGGATGTTGTATGTCCAGGAATGTTTGGCACCTCTGGATGAGTTCCTCAATTTTATTTTTACAAAAATTAAAAGAAAAATTTGTTTCTGTAAGGTGAACGAGAAACAAGAGGGGAGGAAAAGATCTCAAGATTCCGAATTTAAAGAACGATTAACTTGAATTGAAACAACTAAATTATTAAATGTGTAAATCACCAACAAGAAACTAAATAATTAAAATCAATGATATGACTCCTCTGAAACCACTTGTGGGTTCCAGGTGCAGCAGAAGTGCGTTGGTGGGAGTGCCCAACTTTAATTTTAGCATTAACAACGATACATCAGAGATCTGTGATGATGTAAAATGCCGAATCATATGAATAGAATGAATAATGAAAAACAAAAGGGGGAGTCCCTGAACCATATTGATAGGATCATCATATGTTGGTTATAATTTATTTAATTATAATTGACAAGAATTACCTTGATGGAATTCTTTCTTCATTGATGTCTTCTGTCATGATCATGTGTGATCTATCGTTGCGTCGTAGAATCCATGGGTAAGATTCCTCTATCGGGGATCAACACGTGCTCCATGTATCTCTGGATGTCGCTGAAGTGATCTCTGGGTGCTAGCATGGAAGAACCTTCGCTAGCGATATCCGCCTTCAATTACCTTGATCCGGTGGTGGTGGATCTCTCTCGGTCATGAGAGCATTCTTGGAGGAAGGTGTTTTTTCATCCTTGAGAGAACTCTCCAGAATTGTTGTGCACAATGATTGGGAAAAAGTGTTGGGGTTCTTAGGATATTTATAATCGGGTTTGAGGTTATAGAGTTATAACAATAAATAAACGTGTTACGTGTTTTATTTATTTCATTAACTCTTATTGAAAACCCCCCATGTCGAATGATTAATTCCTTGACATGCACCCACACTGATTATAATAAATATCATTTAATAAAATTTATTTATTTTCTAAAAATCCCGACTACAAAAACAACACGCTGTGTAATAATTAATACATGGCATGTACTCGTTTTCCATAAAACTACATGATGTGTATATTCAACGTACACGACATGTACTTTTATTTTCCATTTTTCTTTATTTCCTACACCAAATTTATTAGTCCTTGAGTAATGGATATTTATTTCGTAAATAAATGTAATTGCATTACTCGCTAATAAATATATATTATTTCGTCCACAGTATAATATCTGGAATAACAAGTGTCGAAATAAATGCGATCAGGCGTCCTAAAATATTTATTAAACCACAATCAGGAATAATTTTTATTTAACTTGTTAAATTAATATTTAACTGAGATACATGGACACACATAGTGTGTGACCCTCTATGCCTCTTTCTCAGTGGCATAAGGCGGAGCCTACACAAAATCCATGGTTATCATCTAGCAACACGCCAAGTCACCCATAGAGAATGATTCTAACACCACAATGATGTGTCACCTCATACGAACGCTTACCGTGTAATATAATCCCTTTGTCACGATATCTTGAATCAAGCGGGTTTCATGCCAGTGACATCAACCCAAGTTCTATATTATTATTTCTTTGACTTTCCATAATTGAACTCACCAATACCTTACCATGGCCATGGATTTATTTAGGATATATGAATTCTATCAAAGGGCCTAAGATATCAACTTCCATTATGGATTGGAAGGGGAAAATCTTTTCTCACATTATCAATTAATGCAGTATAGCTCGTGGCGCACCCAACGTATCCTACCTCGTTGCGTACAATGTGTCATCATAGTTTTCATAAATACATCTAAGTGCGCGAGTTTTAATCCCCATTAATAATAATCTTAATTTCTAAGGACCAAGACACACGTCAGCGGATAGGAACATCCAATGACACTATGAAATGTGGATTTCCTACTGGCGGGTCTCGTTCTAATAATATCCTCCTGGATATTACCAAGGGCGCACACCATGAGAAGGTGCCTCAATGTTTTAGGATTCATCACCCCTAATGACCTGAATTATTTGTGTCCCTGAAATAACATCATCTAGAAATTGAACATATATTCAAGAACAGTGTTATGGCACTTCTTGGTTCTCATCATAGCAGGAATTCACAATGACCCTTTAATGAAACTACTATCCTTAGGACATTATCACATGCATTTTCACACAGAAGAAAAATCAAGATGTGATAGGGTATTTATTAATATATAATGTAAAAAGTAGTTGGTTGTAGGAGACCAACTCCAACAGTGCGATGTCACACCGCTCTGTCTCCGCGGGCAGCGGGTGCCGGCCGCCCTGATCTATCATTGTGGATGAAAAGTCAGGGCCTCCTCCTCAAGCGGTGCAATAACATCTACGTGGTCGGCTGGTGTTGGCAGCTCGCTTATCGTCATGGCCTAGTGTTGGGACCTCCTCCTACGGTGGGTGATGGTGTGCCTACACGATCATGGACATCTGGTACCGCCCACTGCCATCATCTGTCGGTGTGGGTCACCGGTGCTGTATGAGTAGTCTTCTGTGGCCCACAGGGTGAGCTCTGGGGGTTCGTTTTTCCATCTGATTGCACCTACGGGTGTAATACCTGAGACTTTTATGAGAAATATTTTGTTTTTATGTTATATAAATCATCAAAGGAATAATTCACTACACACAACACTAGCTTGGCTTTCTTTACACGCAACCGCGGCCTTCCTCGATAGCTTGCGTTGTACGCAATACCGAGTTTCACTAAACAACGATATGCTATTAAAATATTATTAAAACTAGTCGTTATGAATAGTAATACCCACTTTTTGAAATTTTGTAAATTTTATTTTTCAAAATGGACTTCATTTTTGGATTCTGAATATTGAAATTATCCTAGTGTGATATTTTGGTATTTTTCTGAAAACTTTCAATTTTTGATGAATAGTAAAAACACCGGGTTACTATTTAAAAACCGACTTTTTATTTAAATAATTATTTATTTTATTTAAATTTATTTTAGGTAAAAATTGATACATAATACCTATATAAGTTCAATGTAATTAATTAGAGTCATTTTATAAAAATTTTAGATATATAAAAATTTTATTGAATTTTTCACCGTCTTTTACCCACCTCCTAGGAGAATTTTCAAATTCACATAAAACTTATTTTTACCGCTTCTGTGAGTTGAATTTCGAAAATACGAGAGACACGGTTAATATCAAGGACTAAAATGTGGTTCAATGAGATGAAAATAATTTTTGGTGAATATTAACTTTTTACTTTTTTTACCACGGTTAAAAGTAAATAGGGTAATTAAGGGTAAAAATGTTATTATTATTACCCTAAAACATGTCCTAATTCTATTGGATAAGTGTAATTTGACCAAAAACAAACTTAGGAATAAAATATGACCATTTAGGCCCACTTGGATTAGATTAGGACATTTATTATTAATTTATTTACAGAAGGGTTAAAATAGTTGAAATCAATGTTTAATTACCAAATAATTTTTAATATAGGGTAATACATAAGATAAATTCGACTATAAATATTCATTAGAAATATAAAATTACTTACTTCATAATGGTATTTTATTTGTAATTTTTAGACATTAAATAATTTAATTTATTTATGACACAATGATGATACAGTAATTATCTTATTAACGAAATATTGACATAATTAATGTTATAAATACCCAAATAAATGTAATTTGAGACATTTTATGAATTAAAATAATTTTATGTGTTAATATGACATGTTAGTATTGATTTAATTAACTTTTTTCGAACTAATCATTCTGTTATGATTTTCACAAAAAATCAATTACCAAATAGTGTCAAAATTGACATAAAATAGTTTTTAAAACAAATATTATATAATTAGTTGTTATTATATTCATAAAAATATAATGTTTGGCCAAGATACTTATATCATGATAGGTGTATCATTAATGGACCACTTGGGGGTCTCTTGGATGTATATGGTAAGTTTATTAACTATATAATATAAAAATACAAAGTGACATAGTAAATGTCAATCTAATTAACTAAGAGTTAAAACTAAAATATAAGGTTAATATAATGAACTAAACTTGTCTAAATTCTATTTGATGAGTGGATTTCGACCCATACCCACCTTATATTAGAAATAAATCAATTTTGAGCTATTAAAAACCGAATATGACTTTATAATAAAATAATATTTTTAGTTTTTCCAAAGGTGCCCCTCTCCTCCCTTATAAAAGGGCACCCCCTCCCTCTCTTCCTCACACCACTTTGAGCCATCACGCTAGGCCAAACCCTACCAAATTCTCTTCTCCAGTTCCATAGAAACATCCTAGATTTCCTGGTATTCTTAAAAGACTTATTTTAGTGCCCTAAGAGAAGGTCTCAAAGAGGCACTTCAAAGAAGAGGTAATGTCCGTTACCGATTCTTTCAACTTTATTTCTTTTTCCAATTATTATTATTTATTTGTTTCATTATGAAGTAATACCATCAGTATCACTCATATAATGATATGTTATTATAAGTATGAAACAACCCTATTTCACCATCTATCCATCCTACGGAAAACGAAATCACCGCACGTGTGTACATACGGAATACCGTCTCCACGTCGTGGTGTAATCTATTTTCCACCACCACCTTCCATGGATGGGTATAATGGTGTAAATAATAACTATATATGATTATTTTAAATTTATATTGTTTCTGAAATAGTATACATACAATCCAATACAATTCCACGATCATGGGAACGATATCATCGCTCGTGCGTACGTACGGAATACCGTCTCCACGATGTGATGTGACTCGTTCTACATGATATTAATTGCATAATAATTATATAAATGAATTTAATGAATGAATACGATATATATTACACTAATATCATTCTTTAAATGAGGTATCTATAGCCTAAAAAGAAGAATAAGAATTTATTCGACAAAACACGCATAAGAACAAAAAGCAATAAACACCCGAATAACAAGTAACAATGAAATATTACAAATAAGAAGCTAAGAATATGACCATATATGATATCATAAAAACAAGTATTATTCTGTAATAAGTTTATGACATTATTTAAATCATTATACAGGAGGTTCGGACACTTACTAAGCAAATCGGACCTAAGGTAAGGGAAAATCACGCAAATCTCATTTTTTATCCGAGATTGTTTATACTTCAGAATTTACTGGGGAATATTTATCATCCAAATCCATGTTTCCTAAATATGTAATATTTATATCCTTCTACAATTGTTTAAATCCAATTTTACCCTTAGGTGAGTTTTTAGTAAAAGATATGAAAGGAATCTTTTGTCGTTTTTCGTACGAGGTACTTTTTGACTTTCCGATATAAGTACGAGGAGAATGGTTTTTTAACTTATACGGCATGAATGGATTTTTAAAAAATTATTTCAAAGAAGCTTCCTTTAAAAGTTTTCAGGTTTATTTTTAATCAATTACTTTTAGTTTAAAATTGTATGACATGTTAAGAAAGGAAAAATGTTTTTGAAGTAGAAAGGATATTTTCCTCAAGAATGGAGTTCAAGTTTTTTATCAAAATTATTTTCCATCTAAGATAATATAGGTTTCTGTTTCTATCCCTATTATTACATTGATTTGATTATGTTTTTGATGGAATTATTTTTATGAATTCCTTTTTCTTATACGAATTGTGTTATGATTTCACGATGTTTAAGAATCCCATTTTTATTACATGGGTTATGCAATGTTGTATGATTTTTGATTTTGTGGCACACATAATAATGGTATCATTATGAGATGGGTGGGACCTATATCTCCCTCCAATGCATTGGGTAAAGATTTATATCTCATGAGATAGACATGGATGGAACGGCAGGTTAAACCGGTTCAGTGAAACAAGACTGAAACGAGGAGTGAACTCGGTTCAGAAATGGACATTGTCCACTAAGATAGTCTTGGAAATGAGTCTTGACTACTAAGAAATGATTTTCTTTGATTATGTGTGTATTCCACAAAGATTCATGTTTTAAGTTATGATTATTGGGATTACATTTCACTACTATGATTTATCCCATGTTATGAAATTATGATCTCTTTTTCAGGTTAAGATTTCCAAAATGTTATGTTCTTATGAAAATGATGTGATTGATATTTCTTTTGTTTACCCTTACTGAGCATTTGAGCTAAACATTTTGTATGTTTTATTTCCCCAGGTCAGGAAGAAGGTTATTAAGTAAGATATTCCAAAAAGGGACTCTAGATATGATGAAATAAATGGGAGACAATGTAGATGCTTTATGAACCAGTTGTTTATGTTTCCCAGTTTCTAAAGACACTATACATATACGGCCCTTTCATGGTTTTCATATATGTTGTAATAAGTGTACTTCAATTTTGAAGTATTAACAATGTATGTAATGTATGGGTCGTTATAGTTGGTGTCAGAGGAAAGGTATAGTCAACCTTTGGAAACTAGGATGTGAAAGCCTTGGTAAAAAACCTAAGGATAAGTCTAAGCATAGAACACAATCTTAGTGTTTTAGAAATGGCCATGAATAACCTATGATAAGACCTTAAGTGTAAAATTTTATTGTTGATTATGTGGTTTTCCTGTTATAATTATTGTTGCACACACTATTCTTCTTGGTTTTAGTCAATGGCTGGAACCCGAAGGAACCGTGTTAATGCGGAATGCGACGGGCAATGAAATGATTTTCCCCCTGAGAAACCAAACATTATGGGAGCTTGAGGATATGATGAGGGAGAGGTATCCTCATCTATTTGTTACAAAGTAACGAATTTCGAGGGAGAAATTCATTTTAAGGGTAGTAGAATGTAACACCCGAGACATTTTAGAGAAATATTTTGTTTTTATCTTATATAAATCATCAAAGGAATCTTTCAATACACACAACACTAGCTTGGTTTGCTTTACACGCAACCATGGCCTTCCACGATAGCTTGCGTCATACGCAATACCGAGTTTCACTAAACAACGATATGCTATTAAAATATTATTAAAACTAGAAGTTATGAATAGTAATACCCTATTTTTGAAATTTTTTAAATTTTAATTTTCAAAATGAACTTCATTTTTTGGATTCAGAATATCGAAATTAGCCTAAGATGAAATTTTGGTATTTTTCTGAAAACATTCAATTTTTGATAAATAGTGAAAACACCGGGTTACTATTTAAAAACTGACTTTTTATTTAAATAATTATTTATTTTATTTAAATTTATTTTAGGTCAAAATAGATACATAATACCTATATAATTTCAATGCAATTCATTGGAGTCATTTTATAATAATTTTATATATATAAAAATTTTATTGAACTTTTCACCCTCTTTTACTCACCTCCTAGGAGAATTTTCAAATTCACATAAAACATAATTTTACCAATTCTGTGAGTGGAATTTTGAAAATACGAGAGACACGGTTAATATCAAGGACTAAAATTTGGTTCAATGAGATGAAAATAATTTTCGGTGAATAGTAACTTTTTACTTTTTTTTACCACGGATAAAAGTAAATAGGGTAATTAAGGGTACAAATGTTATTATTATTACCCTAACACATGTCTTAATTCTATTTTATAAGTGTAATTAGACCAAAAATAACCTTAGGAATAAAATATGACCATTTAGGCCCACTTGGATTAGATTAGGACATTTATTATTAATTTATTTAAAGAAGGGTTAAAATAATTAAAATCAATGTTTAATAACTAAATAATTTTTAATATAGGGTTATACATAAGATAAATTGGACTATAAATATTAATTAGAAATATAAAACCCTCTCTGTCATAATGGTATTTTATTTGTAATTTTTAGACTTTAAATAATTTAATTTATTTATGACACAATGATGATGCAATAATTATCTTATTAATGAAATATTGACATAATGGATGTTATAAATACCCAAATCAATGTAATTTGAGACTTTTTATGAATTACAATAATTTTCTATGTTAATATGACATTTTATTATGGATTTAATTAACTTTTTTCGAACTAATCATTCTGTTATGATTTTCACAAAAAATCAATTACCAAATAGTGTCAAAATTGACATAAAATAGTTTTTAAAACAAATATTATATTATTAATTGTTATTATATTCCTAAAAATATAATGTTCGGCCAAGATACTTATATAATGATAGGTGTATCATTTTTGGAACACTTGGGGGGTCTCTTGGATGTATATGGTAAGTTTATTAACTATATAATATAAAAATACAAAGTGACATGGTAAATGTCAATCTAATTAACTAAGAGTTAAAACTAAAAGATAAGGTTAATATAATGACCTAAACTTGTCTAAATTATATTGGATGAAAGGATTTCGACCCATCCCCACCTCATATTTTAAATAAATCAATTTGGAGCTATTAAAAACCGACTATGACTTTAAAATAAAATAATAGTTTTAGTTTTTCCAAAGATGCCCCTCTCCTCCCTTATAAAAGGGCACCTCCTCCCTTTCTTACTCACACCACTTTGAGCCTTAAAACTCGGCCAATCCCTACCAAATTCTCTTCTCCACCTCCATAGAAACATCCTAGAGGTCCTGGTCTTCTTCAAAGACCGATTTTAGTGCCCTAAGATGAGGACTCAAAGAGTAACTTCAATGAAGAGGTAATGTCCGTTACCGATTCATTCAACTTTATTTCTTCTTCCACTTCTTCTTATTTAGTTGTTTAATTATGAAGTAATAACATCAGTATCACTCATATACGGATATGTTATTATAAGTATGAAACAACCCTATTTCACCATATATCCATCCTACGGAAAACGAAATCACCGCGCGTGCGTACGTACGGAATACCGTCTCCACGCCGTGGTGTAATCTATTTTGCACCACCACCTTACTTAGATGGGTATAATGGTGTAAAGAATAACTATATATGATTTTTTTAACGTGATATTGTTTCTGAAATATTATACATACACTCCAATACAATTCCATGATCATGGGAATGATATCATCGCTCGTGCGTACATACGGAATACCGTCTCCATGATGTGATGCGACTCATTCTACACGATCTTAATTGCATAATAATTATATAAATTAATTGAATGAATGAATATGATATATATTACACTAATACCATTCTGTAAATGATGTATCTATAACCTAAAAATAAGAATAATAATTTATTCGACAAAACACGCATAAGAACAAAAAGCAATAAAGACCCGAATAACAAGTAACAATGAAATATTACTAATAAGAAGCTAAGAATATGACCATATATGATATCATAAAAATAATTATGATTCTGGAATAATTGAATGGCATTATTTTAATCATTATACAGGAGGTTTGGACACTTACGAAGAAAATCGGACCTAAGGTAAGGGAAAATCTCTCAAATCTCATTTTTTATCCGAGATTGTTTATACTTCAGAATTTACTATGAAATATTTATCATCCACATCCATGTTTCCTCAATATGTAATATTTATATCCTTCTACAATTGTTTAAATCCAATTTTACCCTTTGGTGAGTTTTTAGTAAAAGATATGAAAGGAATCTTTTGTCATTTTTCGTACGAGGTACTTTTTGACTTTTCCGACATAACTACGAGAAGAATGTTTTTTAAACTTATAAGGCATGAATGGATTTTTAAAACATTATTTCCAAGAAGCTTCCTTTAAAAGTTTTCAAGTTTATTTTTAATAAAATTATTTTAGTTTAAAATTGTATGACATGTTAAGAAAGGAAAAATGTTTTTGAAGTAGAAAGGATATTTTCCTCAAGAATGGAGTTCAAGTGTTTTATCAAAATTATTTTCCATATAAGATAATATAGGGTTCTGTTTATATCCCTGTTATTACATTGATTCGATTATGTTGTGATGGAATTTTTTTATGAATTTCTTTGTCTTATATTAATTGTCTTATGATGTCACAATGTTTAAGAATCCCATTTTTATTACATGGGTTATGCAATGATGTATGATTTTTGATTTTGTGGCACACATAAGAATGGTATCATTATGAGATGGGTGGGACCTATATCTCCCTCCAATTCATTGGGTAAAGATTTATATCTAATGAGATAGACATGGCTGGAACGGCCGGTTAAACCGGTTCAGTGAAACAAGACTGAAACGAGGAGTGAACTCGGTTCAGAAATGGACATTGTCCACTAAGATAGTCTTGGCAATGAGTCTTGACTACTAAGAAATGATTTTCTTTGATTATGTGTGTATTCCACAAAGCTTCATGTTTTAAGTTATGATTATTGGGATTACATTTCACTACTATGATTTATCCCATGTTATGAAATTATGATCTCTTTTTCAGGTTAAGATTTCCAAAATGTTATGTTCTTATGAATATGATGTGATTGATATTTCTTTTGTTTACCCTTACTGATCATTTGAGCTAACCCTTTTGTATGTTTTATTTCCCCAGGTTAGGAAGAAGGTTATTAAGTAAGATATGCCAAAAAGGGACTCTAGATATGATGAAATAAATGGGAGACAATGTAGATTCTTTATGAACCAGTTGTTTATGTTTCCCAGTTTCTAAAGACACTATACATATACGACCCTTTCATGGTTTTCTTATATGTTGTAATAAGTGTACTTCAATTTTGAAGTATTAACAATGTATGTAATGTATGGGTCGTTATAGTTGGTGTCAGAGGAAAGGTATAGTCATCCTTTGGAAACTAGGATGTGAAAGCCTTAGTAAAAAACCTAAGGATAAATCTAAGCATAGAACACAATCTTAGTGTTTTAGAAATGGCCATGAATAAACTATGATAAGACCTTAAGTGTAAAATTTTATTGTTGATTATGTGGTTTTCCTATTATAATTATTGTTGCACACACTATTCTTCTTGGTTTTAGTCAATGGCTGGAACCTGAGGGAACCGTGTTAATGCGGAATGTGACGGGCAATGAAATGATTTTCCCCCTAAGAAACCAAACGTTATGGGAGCTTGAGGATATGATGAGGGAGAGGTATCCTCATCTATTTGTTACAAAGTAACGAATTTCGAGGGAGAAATTCATTTTAAGGGGAGTAGAATGTAACACCCGAGACATTTTAGAGAAATATTTTGTTTTTATCTTATATAAATCATCAAAGGAATCTTTCAATACACACAACACTAGCTTGGTTTGCTTTACACGCAACCATGGCCTTCCACGATATCTTGCGTCATACGCAATACCGAGTTTCACTAAACAACGATATGCTATTAAAATATTATTAAAACTAGAAGTTATGAATAGTAATACCCTCTTTTTGAAATTTTTTAAATTTTAATTTTCAAGATGAACTTCATTTTTGGATTCAGAATATCGAAATTAGCCTAGGATGAAATTTTGGTATTTTTCTGAAAACTTTCAATTTTTGATAAATAGTGAAAACACCGGGTTACTATTTAAAAACCGACTTTTTATTTAAATAATTATTTATTTTATTTAAATTTATTTTAGGTAAAAATTGGTACATAATACCTATATATGTTCAATGCAATTCATTGGAGTCATTTTATAATAATTTTATATATATAAAAATTTTATTGAACTTTTCACCGTCTTTTACCCACCTCCTAGGAGAATTTTTAAATTCACATAAAACATAATTTTACCACTTCTGTGAGTGGAATTTTGAAAATACGAGAGACACGGTTAATATCAAGGACTAAAATTTGGTTCAATGAGATGAAAATAATTTTCGGTGAATAGTAGCTTTTTACTTTTTTTTACCACGGTTAAAAGTAAATAGGGTAATTAAGGGTACAAATGTTATTATTATTACCCTAACACATTTCTTAATTCTATTGTATAACTGTAATTCGACCAAAAAGAACCTTAGGAATAAAATATGACCATATAGGCCCACTTGGATTAGATTAGGACATTTATTATTAATTTATTTAAAGAAGGGTTAAAATAGTTAAAATCAATGTTTAATAACAAAATAATTTTTAATATAGGGTTATACATAAGATAAATTCGACTATAAATATTCATTAGAAAGATAAAAATCTCTCTGTCATTATGGTATTTTATTTGTAATTTTTATACTTTAAATAATTTAATTTATTTATGACACAATGATGATGCAATAATTATCTTATTAATGAAATATTGACATAATGGATGTTATAAATACCCAAATAAATGTAATTTGAAACTTTTTATGAATTACAATAATTTTATATGTTAATATGACATGTTAGTATGGATTTAATTAACTTTTTTCGAACTAATCATTCTGTTATGATTTTCACAAAAAATCAATTACCAAATAGTGTCAAAATTGACATAAAATAGTTTTTAAAACAAATATTATATTATTAATTGTTATTATATTCCTAAAAATATAATTTTCGGCCAAGATACTTATATCATGATAGGTGTATCATTAATGGAAGACTTGGGGGTCTCTTGGATGTATATGGTATGTTTATTAACTATATAATATAAAAATACAAAGTGACATGGTAAATGTCAATCTAATTAACTAAGAGTTAAAACTAAAAGATAAGGTTAATATAATGACCTAAACTTGTCTAAATTATATTGTATGAAAGGATTTAGACCCATACCTACATTATCTTAGAAATAAATCAATTTGGAGCTATTAAAAACCGAATATGACTTTATAATAAAATAATTGTTTTAGTTTTTCCAAAGATGCCCCTCTCCTCCCTTATAAAAGGGAACCTCCTCCCTTTCTTCCTCACACCACTTTGAGCCTTAAAACTCGGCCAACCCCTACCAAATTATATTCTCCACTTCCATATAAACATCCAAGAGGTCCTGGTCTTCTTCAAAGACCGAGTTTAGTGCCCTAAGATGAGGACTCAAAGAGGAACTTCAAAGAAGAGGTAATGTCTGTTACCGATTCATTCAACTTTATTTCTTCTTCCACTTCTTCTTATTTAGTTGTTTCATTATGAAGTAATAACATCAGTATCACTCGTATACGGATATGTTATTATAAGTATGAAACAACCCTATTTCACCATATATCCGTCCTACGGAAAACGAAATCACCGCGCGTGCGTACGTACGGAATACCGTCTCCACGCCGTGGTGTAATCTATTTTCCACCACCACCTTACTTAGATGGGTATAATGGTGTAAAGAATAACTATATACTATTTTTTTAACGTGATATTGTTTCTAAAATATTATACATACACTCCAATACAATTCCATGATCATGGGAATGATATCATCGCTCGTGCGTACGTACGGAATACCGTCTCCATGATGTGATGCGACTCATTCTACATGATCTTAATTACATAATAATTAAATAAATGAATTGAATGAATGAATATGATATATATTACACTAATACCATTCTGTAAATGATGTATCTATAACCTAAAAATAAGAATAATAATTTATTCGACAAAACACGCATAAGAACAAAAAGGAATAAACGCCCGAATAACAAGTAACAATGAAATATTACTAATAAGAAGCTAAGAATATGACCATATATGATATCATAAAAATAAGTATGATTCTGTAATAATTTAATGACATTATTTTAATCATTATACAGGAGGTTTGGAGACTTACGAAGAAAATCGGACCTAAGGTAAGGGAAAATCTCTCAAATCTCATTTTTTATCCGAGATTGTTTATACTTCAGAATTTACTAGGAAATATTTATCATCCACATCTATGTTTCCTCAATATGTAATATTTATATCTTTCTACAATTGTTTAAATCCAATTTTACCCTTTCGTGAGTTTTTAGTAAAAGATATGAAAGGAATCTTTTGTCGTTTTTCGTACGAGGTACTTTTTGACTTTTCCGACACAACTACGAGAAGAATGTTTTTTAAACTTATGAGGCATGAATGGATTTTTAAAACATTATTTCCAAGAAGATTCATTTAAAAGTTTTCAAGTTTATTTTTAATCAAATTATTTTAGTTTAAAATTTTATGACATGTTAAGAAAGGAAAAATGTTTTTGAAGTAGAAAGCATATTTTCCTCAAGAATGGAGTTTAAGTGTTTTATCAAAATTATTTTCCATATAAGATAATATAGGGTTCTATTTATATTCCTATTATTACATTGATTCGATTATGTTGTGATGGAATTTTTTTTATGAATTTCTTTGTCTTATATTAATTGTTTTATGATGTCACAATGTTTAATAATCCCATTTTTATTACATGGGTTATGCAATGATGTATGATTTATGATTTTGTGGCACACATAAGAATTGTATCATTATGAGATGGGTGGGACCTATATCTCCCTCCAATTCATTGGGTAAAGATTTATATCTCATGAGATATACATGGCTTGAACGGCAGGTTAAACTAGTTCAGTGAAACAGGACTGAAACGAGGAGTGAACTCGGTTCAGAAATGGACATTGTCCACTAAGATAGTCTTGGAATTGAGTCTTGACTACTAAGAAATGATTTTCTATGATTATGTGTGTATGCCATAAAGAATAATTTTTTATGTTATGATTATTGGGATTACATTTCACTTCTATGATTTATCCCATGTTATGAAATTATGATCTCTTTTGCAGGTTAAGATTTCCAAAATGTTATGTTCTTATGAATATTATGTGATTGATATTTCTTTTTTTACCGTTACTGAGCATTTGAGCTCACCCTTTTGTATGTTTTCTTTACCCAAGTCAGGAAGAAGGCTATTAAGTGAGATATGCCAAAAAGGGAATCTAGATATAATGAAATAAATGGGAGACAATGTAGATGCTTTATGAACCAGTTATTTATGTTTCCCAGTTTCTAAAGACACTGTACCTATACGGTCCTTTCATGGTTTTGTTATATGTATTAATACGTGTATTTCAATGTTGAAGTATTAACAATTTATGTCATGTATGGGTCGTTATAACGGGCTTCCATGGTTTTCTCCTTTGCTTCTTGACCCTCAGATTTGGGTTCGGTCCAACACAAAAATTCACCCACATATAATGCAACAGTTGAACCAGAGGCAGAGGGACCATGCCTTATTCGTTTGGCTCACACCCTCTATGTTTTCATATTATCAAGAGAGAATATAAAAGATTCAACAACTCTTTAAACATAAAAAATACAATATCCTAACTCATGAGTAGTTGGAGATCAATCCACATTTGAAGATGGGTCAATGTTCTTCGATCCCGAAGCAAGCCTCCAACGATACCTCTCAAATGACATCCTTCAGCTCTTGCTTGATGAATCCATTATTTATCAAAAGACTCCTCCAATATCCTCCTGTCCCAAGAACACCACTCCTTTATCCAATGAATCCAAAAAGAGAGATGATGGGTGTTAATTTTTACAACACATAATTAAGATAGATTCATTATTTGCTGTAATTAGTGATCCTACTTAATTGCATGTATGGTGGTTACACATTTTTGGGTAACCAGGCATTTAATTTTCTGCATTAAATTTCCAGACACCCATTATGGTCCCTTCCACCAAATCCTAATGAAAGTTTGAGGATATATAAAATAAATTAGATTCATTTTATTAATTCTCCACGAAAACCGAAAAAACCAACATCCTCTATCAACCCAATACGGTTAAGGATAAGGATCCTTTTAGAAAATCCAGGTGTTGTGAGTACAACAGTGCCCTCATATTTCAATTCTGAGCTCTTGATCACATGTTATGATTTGTCTCTTGAACATTTAGTAAATGAACCTTAAGAATGTTTAAAATTATATTCTAGGCACACCGAGCACCAAAATCTAATGCCATCCAATTTTGCTACCTCAGAATAGTTCCATATAATTAAAAAAATCATAGAAAATCTCGGTCTTTAAATATATCATGTAAGAATCCCAGATAATAGGTAATTTCTATAAAAACCTATGGAAAAAAATATATAATCTTCTAGTTAAAAACCCTAAAAATGCAGATATAGTCAATATGAATAGAATTAATATTACTTATATCCCAATATATATTTTTAACACTATATAAAAAACAGAATTAAATTAAAATATTTAGTCATTACTAAGAATGGAGATTCATATATGGAGTATGTTAAAGTTCAATAGAAGGGAGTTCTTTGAGAAAATGCTCAAAGGGTTTTGGGGAACTGAAAAACAATGTCCTTCCTCCATCAAAGTGGTCACAACTGACATCTTCCAACATCCATTCATTTTTATGTCCTTATGAATCCACTCTTTATAATTCACTCCACACCCCATTTTTTTGTAGATTCCAATATTATGTCATAATTAAATGATAAATTTATCTGTATTTCATAATTAAATGATAAATTAATCATAAGTTTGTGGTAATATAAAATACATAAGGAATTATGTTCCTTATGATTTCAATAGATATTAAAATGTTTGCAACTCGGTAAGAATACTATATATTAGGTATTGTGAAAAAAATATGTCAATATGAAAATAATAGAAGAAAAATAAATAATTTAATGATGAATAACAATGGGTTATAAATTATTCATTGAATAATGATATTACAAATGTGTGATCGGGGCATGGTGTACATTAGATAGATCGAATAAAGATGGTTATGTATGAATACTAATCAAACTAGAGTGAATTATGGAGATGTATAATTTGTGAAATTGGAGGGAGAGGAAACTACAATTCAAAATTAGGTATGTGGGTTAAGACCATTGGTATGTGGGATATAGAAATAAATAGAAGAGGATTGGATTAGATCGATTCATATGTAGGGAGAAGCAAGAAGTGACATTGGGGGGAATGGGTATGTGGAGCTGAAAACCAATAAATAGTGGATTTTAATAGGATTATAGAATGTAAGGGGAGGTGGGGGTGGTGGAAGTGGGAATGAATTGAGAAAATGGTATATAAGAGGTGAATAAACGGGAAGGATTTGGATTGAGTAAATTGTAGTAAAAACTATGTATGAAAAGATGACACATTTATAAATATTCTAGAGTGTAAATCAAATAAGAAATATAAGAAAATACTTATTCATTTTTATATAATACAAATTTAATTAAGATATGATTTTTATTATGACATAATTACACATGATTACCATACTCTTTTTGGGTCTTAATCAATTGGCATTTCATCATTATTTTCCTGATCCTCCTCTCAAAGTACATGATGTGGGATGGAAAATTATTTTTTATGATTCATCGATATATGTATAAAAAGGGTAATTATTATGTTTTTTGTTTCATTCTACATAAATGTATTATGGTATATTTAAAATATATACCATTTTTTCAAGAAAAAATACATCATCCTTTTTAATGGTAGTGTTACAATGATTTTAATGCATGATGCTTTTATAGTACACAACTATTGTTTCATTAATTAACAATTCATAATTAAATATATTTATACACTTATGCCCATTTTTAGAATTACTAATCACAATGTAACTAAAATGATGCCTCAAAATGATGGGAAATAAACACATGAATTTCTTCTTGGATTATCAAGTATCCCTATATATGTGGTTGGTGAAAGTTTATTTTATCATCCTTATCACATATATGATGATTCATAATAATATTATTAAAGAATCTATGATCCTTTCCCATGACCATTATGATAAAATTTATTCGATGGTCATCTAGTTTAAATAAACTCTATAAGGGATAACTAAGATTAAAATAACATTTAATTACTATATTTCATAGTAAAATAGAGGAATTATATCACAATATTACCATAATATCATCCAAAATTATTAACTTTATCCCAACAATAAATCCATGCCATTTATCTACATCAATAGACACACACATTCAAGTGATGACCACAATATAACTGGTTAAAATTAACATGTAGGGTTAATAGGACATCTGTGTGTATTCCATCCCACCTCAAATTTTATAACTATTATTTTTTCCATTATAACTTTTTTCAATAATACCATGATAAAATGAACCTATTTTTCCCAGTAATAGGTTGTTCAACTTATACAGTTTCTACACTTTTAACATTTTCAATATGTTGTTCCTCCAGATTGGTATCATTATCTTATGGAGAAACATGTTGTTTCTTTGGATTGGGATAATTAAAAAATTGAGAAATCAGTTTTAACTAAGGATTGGGAGCATCATTATTTGGATAATAAATTCTATATTTAATGTTTTTAATATTTAATTTATATTACATAATATCTATTATGAAAACCTAATACTATGATGTAACAAAATATATATTAAAACAATTAAGAGGATTCTTGAAATATTTTTTATCTTTAAATGATGAAGGGATTAGACCCCTCTATCGAGTATCAAAATCCCCCAATTATGTTCTCATATAACATACATTACCCTATCTACATTGGGATCATCATGAAATGATTATGACACCATAATCAAAGATTCATTCTCCTTGTAATTGACCTGTGACAATTTATTTATTTTGCCTGATAACAAAATAATTGACCAATTTCCTTTTACAGGATTTGTGTTATAAAATAAGTGCACTACCTGTGATTATATTCTTAATGTTTTATCCTTGTATTCATCCTTATTGAAATCCACTTTCCAAAATCCCAATTCATTGATTATAACTACACTCCTACTATCCACTAACTGGAATCGAATCTTCTATACATGGAATAATGTACAATACACCCCCAAAATTTGTTTGTTGATTCCAATATATGAAATATTTCCATAAAAATGAATTTTTTCTTTGGAATCAAAAACAAAAATCGCTTCATCCATAAGAGTAAAAATACTATTTTTTATATTGCATTATTCCTCAAGTTCTTTGTAGAGAATGTATAACCACTAATTACATTACAATTATAAGATAATACCAACACAATGGGCCTTTTCATTATACATAAAAATATTTTTAAAATTGATTTTTTTTATTTTAAGTTGAATCTATAATAATTTAGTCTAAAAACCCTATAATATTCCCATTATATTATTTTATATCCAACGTTCATCCCATAATGGATTCAAATTCATAAGAATTTATTCTAGGATTCAACAAATGCCACAACCTCAAAATTCTAATATAAAATATAAATGTGATCCTAATCTCAATCTATAATGGTAATTTAAAGAACATATATTCTAAAACATCCTTTACCCAAAAGTCATCCAATGTAAGGAAATTTTGGTTGACCAATGCTCTCCTCATCAGATTGGTACATGGTAGAGAATTCGAGGAATTATTCAAGAATATATCTCTCTTCAATACAACCATATGAAGACAATTTATTTTGGAAACACCCTTTAAAAATAATCACATATCGTTCATTGGGGTACAATAATATATAATGTATATGACAACATAGATGGATCTCTATATCCATGTAAACTATAATTTTAACCATCTTATCAAAAAATTTCAGAAAGAAGAACATCTCAATTTCACATAATTGATAGAAATTTCATTTTACATAGTTATAAATTTAATTGGGTTTATACCTTTACAACATATATGTTTTAAAAATTAAAAAGCATGGATAATTCATTAGAGGAATATTTATGTAAAATAAATTGAAAAGATACAAGGATTATATCATAGATAAAAACATTTAATTCATGTGATATCAGGAAATTTAACATTAACCATGCTTTTTTGTAGTATTTTCTATATATGATAAATACCCAATAAAAACTTTATATCAATTATGAAGCCACAAAATTTATATCCTCCTTTCCTAGAATGATTCTATGTAGAGGGAGGAAGAAAATTATGCCTTTCACCCCTCATCGGTGCAAAATCATCCTCTATCCCCATGTTATTCATATATAACCTAGCCTGAATTCAAACTTTTTTTTGTATGGGTGCATTTAATAATGATCCCATGAAACTATCACATTAATATTTCCATAAATTCACGAAATCAAAAAAAAAACTCTTGATGTATAATCAATTATAGAATGGTAATTAAAAAAATGATATCTTTTCAACCAATTTCCAAAATGTTTTTCAATGAATATTTAGTAAAAGTGGTGACTTCCCTTTCATTTCTCAAATAGTTGATGACCTATTAGTGGAAAGAGTATTGCACCTACTTTTAAGTTCTAGACTACTAATGTTATCCATGATCGGTATTTTTTTCATCGGGGTAGAAAATTGTGATGTCCTACAAACATTATCATGGAGAATTATTTCAACCAAACAGAGTGTGTACTATATTTACAAATGATACACCCTTGGGCCCATTTAATGTTATATCTTCACAAATTTCCAATAATAGGAAATTCATTTATTGTCCCATACTATATGGTTCTAAAATTGAAATATTACTTTAAATAACTATCAATAAATATAAAAAATTAATCCCATATTAATTTAAAATATCTGATCAATGGTGATAAATAAACATAAATATCACTACACATTTGTTTGGGTAATGATATAAGTTGATATGATATAATGTATTTTTTACTTCCTGATTAACCATGATGGGATGTTATAATTTACCAATGTAATTGTAAATGTACTATAAGAGCTACTTTGTACCCCCAAGAGGATTAAATCTATCAATTGATTGTGAAGGTTGAATGTGTCTTTGGTCATTTTCAAATTCTGGATAATCATGATATATTTTCTTCGATCAATGCGTGTTTGAAGTGTGATAATGTTTCAAATCATTATTTCTTATATCAACATGCCATAATACTTCCCTTTTCATATCCTAACTTTTATATAGGTTCTTAAATAATTGAATGAATTGGAAACACAATATAACATTCAGAGGAAATTATTAAAAATTCTTGTATCAGGATGATCCAATATTTAGGAAATTTTTAAGGGATTCAATGTTCTTAAGGAATAGTATATTGTTAATTAGACACGAATGAATTCAATTAGAGATCATACCAATTGAACGTATAATTCATTTAGCATCATATATTTGGAATGGAATTTAATTATCTTCTCATAGTATATCATTCAAGATATAAAGTAGTTCAATAAATCTTGTGTGACTCTGTCAATATCCATCATTATAATATATAATGTAATCATGTATGAATTTATTAATATTCAGTTCCAAACACATAATATGATATCTTTTCATAGGTTTTTACCATCTGAAATGAATTTTGATAATCACGTCATTAATATTAAACGATCAATTTAATTTCTTTAATTTAATCATCATCATACTTTACACATGAAATCATATTCTCGATATAATATTTCACATCATGAACACTTGTAATCATAGTAGATGATCCATAAAATGATATGTTATCCATGTCACTAGTAATATTCAGCTCATTCATGTGTTTCGTCTCACTATTATTTTCTAGGAAACTCAAATCAATTGAAAATATACATATGTACAAAGAGGAATAACATCCCAAAAAACTGTGAAAATAAAGAATGATCGGAAAATCAAAATGGAAATACCCTAAAATGACCGATTCTTCTGAAAATTAGGAAGAAAAATCGACAAAATTATTTTTAGATGAAAATAGAATAACGCCATAGACGAAAAATAAGAGATAAAATCAAGACAAAAATAATGAAAAAAATGAAATATTGATTAGGAATCTATAAAAACATGTTTAGAATATAAGTCTTTTGGTTAAAAGGTTTGATTTTTTTAAAATAAATGAGTTCAATTATTGTAGACGAACACAAGAAAAAAAATCAAAAATATCATAAGAACCACAAGAATTATAAATTGAAAATCCATAAAATAATTTTGGAAATTCATTCCTATGTTTGTAAGGTTTGATTTGACCAAAACCACAGTAGTTGCTATAGAGGATCAGTTCTTCAATAGATTGAATGCGGTGAAAGGAGAAGTGATATGTTATGGTTCATTATTAAAGGGGAATAAGTTTTCTCAGTTCTAATAATATAAGCGTTGAAAAATTATAATTTGATCATCACTTTTTTAATAGTAATAATTTAATATATTTATCAGCGATAGAATATCACTAAAAATATGATTATTTATCAGCACTTAATTTTTAACTCTGATAAAATACACTTTTAATAATGGTTAATATAGCATTGACAAAAATGTACAAAATGAAAGAAAATTAATAAATAACTAATATTAATTATATAAAAAACAAAAAATATTAAAAAGGAATTATACTAACTATATGAGTAACAAACAAATGAATAATGATTTTAAATAAATTAATAATATAAATAAAAATCATATTTTAAATATGCTAACATAATAAATAATTAGGTATAAATTAATATTTAAAAAGGAATAAATTCCAAAAATATTAAAAATTAAAAAATAATAAAAATTAGAAAATAAAAGGGACTAATTGAATATTAAAAAGAAAAAAATAAATATTTCAAAATTAGAAAAAAAATATTTAAATAAATGAATTAATTACAATAATTACATAAATTACAAATACATAAAAAGTTGAAAAAATGCATAAATTAATAAATGTTATTGTATAAATGGAAAATAATAATCTATGAATAATATTTTTTATTTAAAATATAATAATATTTAGAAATTAATTTAAATATAGTAATTATATAAATTTCAATAATATTAAAAATATTCTCTTTTAATAGTCAAAATTGAATAAATATTAATCATAAAAATTAAAAACATTCTGAAAATATCATAACATAGTGAATAAATATATAAGAATATATTTAAAAAAGAATAAATAAAAAATATATATTAATAAATATAAAAATTATTAAAAAATATTAAATAAAAGAATAATAAAATAAATATATAAAATATTAATACATTTAAAAAATATTCAAACAAGTCAATTTTTAAGATTTATTAAATTAATTATAAAAACATAAAAAATTGATTAAAATTAATAAAATTAATATAAATTATATGGACAAAAAATTACTGAAATTAATTTTATTATGTATTTAAAAGAAAAAATATTGATAAATTCATTTAAATTGTTTAATTATGAAAATTTGAAAAAGATTGAAAATTTAAAAACATAAAAAATAAAAATGATAAAACATTAATCATATAAATTACAATCATATATAAAATATTAATACAAAGTAAATATATATATATATATATTAGAAAATGAATAAATTATAATAATATAGAAAATAAATAAATATTAATATTTAAAATGTAATATATATTGAAGAAATATTAGAATTGATGAAATTATAAAAATTATTTAAAATAGTGAATTTTTACCATTTTTTACCTGAATTACAAGCATTATAAAATGAATAAAAATTAAATAATAAATAATTTTGATTATATAAATAATAGGATTATTACAGATGAATTATATTAACTATTTGATGAAAAAATTATTAAAATTGTTTTGTATGTAAATAAATTAATTATATAAATTTCATAAAAAATTAAAATCGTTAAACATAATAAATAAAAATTTGTAAATTTTAATAAAAAAACTACAAACCTATTTGAAATATAAATACTTGTAAATAAATAAGAATATATTTTAAAAAATGAATAAATTACAAATTTATTAAAATTAATTTAATATCAAAAGTGTAAAAAATATTAAATTTAAAAATACTATGAATGAATATATAAAAATTAATAATTTATAAAATATTTAAAATAATGAATTCAAGATGTTAGTTTCATGAATTACAAACACAATAAAAATTGAATAAATAAATAACAATATTATTTCTAATTAGTAATTTATTTATTAAATTGTTTTATTTAAAATTTATAATAAATTATTAACATTGAATTTGTTGACTAATAATTAAAAATATAATTATTTATGTAAATTTCTAAATTTAAAAAAATATAGAAATTAATCTCACAAATTAATATATTACCAAAATATTTAATGAATAAATATTGGAAATGAGTAAATTAGAAAGAACATTTTATAAATGAGAAAATAATATTAAATCAATATGGGACTAACACAATGAATACATAAACATACAGGCATAAATATGAAAAAACATACACGTCCACATATATTCATATACCCATACACATACACATACACATACACATAAATAGACACATACATACACATACATGCATATGAATATACAATCACATACACACATGTATAAACATAAAAATACATACAATTATATACACATACATAAACATACATATGCATACATACACATAATAAATATACATAAATATACATACACATACATACACACATACACATATGCATACAGATAAATACATATACATATACACATACGCAAACACATGCACATACTCATGCCCATACCCCTATTCAAAAGATATTCTTTTGTAGCCCATGACAATGCCAGCTATATAATACAGACACTATAATGGAAAAACACTACCTATCACCCACCACTCCCTCACTCATCTCATTCCCATTAATAGCACCCCTTCCCAGTTTCCATCACGCTCAATTTTCTACCGCCACCTCTTTCTATTTTCGCACCAGATCCCACTGCTGATCCTACATGTCATTGATACCACATGTCGTGCGTCGCCACTTTACCGCAGATTCATATTTTCATCACAATTGAACATGGTCGCTCCAGCTTCTAGCACCACCCCTATTTTATATGGTTTCTTCCACCCCCATTTATTCCATACCAGATCCCTCCCATTGTCTATGGATTTGTGAGATATTTCATGTTTTCTATATTTATTCTAGATTCATTTAAAGTAGTCTATATTTTAGGGTTCCAACTTACAACACGTAGATTATTGTTGCATTTTTTATTTCCATCTCTTTCATCTACTTTCCTCACATAAATTTCATACTATTCTTAAAAAACAAGATTGATATATTTGGGATCCTTAATAGTGTGATTTTATGATCATATTTAGCTAAATTTATTTAAAAAAATTCTAATGAAATACAATTTTTTTGGAATCCTAAGAATGTATTTGTTAAAAATATATGAAATACATGATTCGATGAATATATTGAGTGTTTCAATGAAAAATATATATTACTATTAAAAACATGAAAAAAATATACATTTAAGGAAACTAACTAAAAAGTTGATTTTAAAAATACATTAGCTACAAGGATTTTTCATTATAGTTTGAAACTAATTATTTATTATACTATTATATAAGAAAAATATTCAACATTACAAAAAAAATAAAACATTTATTTTTAGTAATAAACAATAAATAGAATTACATATTTATTATTATTTGTATCATATGTTTTTTATTCTAATTCTATTAACCTTACCTCATTAGATAATGGTGTTTTTTTGAATATTATTCAAATAATAATTACTTGGGTGTATTGTCAAAATAAATTTTATATTTTTTTATCTATATGATAAAGGGATAACTATGATAATTGGAGTAAAAATATTATTAGAAAAATAGTAATAAATATATAATTAGAAACAAAATTTGAAGGTAAATAAGAATATGATGTTTTTATATAATATATTCATGTTACTATAATTATTTTTTATGAATGAATTGAATGTTTGTTTAACATGGAATTTGAAATTTTGATCACTATAAGGGGAATTTATGATTCATCATAGGATTTTAAATTATATATAATTTTTCATATAATCATTTAGTAAATGTTATCATTTATCTAGGGTACATATGATGAATTATTTTTGATTCGTGATTGGAATAAAATATATATTTTTGAAATATTTGTACAATACAACTATTTAAACAAATTTTCATATATTAAATTCATAAAATGATTTTAATTTTAGCTCTTGGGTAATTATTACTACATTTTTGTATATATATATACATGGATACGAGCTAGATTCATCATTGTAATAAAATCCATTGAAAATATGTTGAGGCCTCTAAATATTTTATTGATTTCAAATGAGGATTTCAAAGTGGAAATTAGTTATTTTTATAGAAAATTTGATAATAGATATCCATTCATTTGACATAATTTAAGGGAGTCCCTATTCTTGAATTTATTTCAGAAATATTATAATATTCAAACTCTTCATAGGGAATAATATATTTGTTTTCAACATATAGAAACTACCCATATTGATGATGATGCATGGATGATTATTCTGATTCATATAATGATTAATGAAAGGTTTTGTGGGTTGGATCCTAAAGGAATTAAAATCAAAGATGTTTCTACTAGTGGAATTGATATGTGATCTAGTGTAAATCCTGATTTATTGAGGTTTTATAAAATACTTGATGATAAATATGAACAGAATTATATTATTGGTGTACTTATTATAGTAAATTTCCACTTATTTTGGTTTTTTGAAATTAATGGATTTGAATCATATTCGAAACACATCATTAGACATGGTATTTATGTTATTGAAAATGTATTTTCTGGTGACACTAATATCCTTGAAATGTATTACCCTACTCATATGTTGATAGTAACTTATTTTTAACATAATAGAGCATAAATACATGAAAAAATATTGGTATTATGTTTTGAATCGAAACTACCCATTTGGATATTTTTACATATATATCTATTCCATGATGAAATCTAATAGGGGGAATCAGACACATCAAAGTAAGACCGGGAAAAAAGAGAATAAAACTTCAATAAGATTTTTTTTACATTCCTCTAAATTTTATGTTGAAAATATAGTTTATATCCTATAATGTTTCCTAATTAATTAGATAGAAAGTGTAAATACCTATGAAATTGTTATTTACCAATATGAAAATAACATTTTTATTGAATGTGATCGATCAAAGTAACATTGATTTTGTAAATATTTTTCATATTAATAGATTTTGATTGGAAGCAAGTGGTTTTAATAAATTTTGTTACATGGCTTTCACAACATATATCACATGGATCATTGTGTTGGTTTTGTGTAATATTCTTATGTGCAGTCGTATGAATCTGAATATTCCATTTCATTCCACTCTTTATTGATAAACCATGATGTCCAAGTGATAAGACTGATCTTCTCCTTTAACCATTAATTGATGGGAGGAAAAAAAATTGTTGATGGAGTGATGAATTATAATTATCGAACAAAAAATGTACAACTATAGGATATGTTATTATGGACTATCAATGACTTCCCATCTTATGAAAATTTATTTTTTTGGAGTAAAATAGGGAATTTTCATACCCTTTAAACATTAAAAGTAAAAAATCTACATGGATCAAGAATTGTAAATAATAGGAATCCATTGGTCACAAATGTTTTCATAACCTTTATAATAGGTTCACATAGGAAAAAGTGGTATCTAATCATTCTATATAATTCGAGAAAACACTATATATCATGACTGTTTTCAAAATATTATAACTGGATGAGCCAAGAAAAAAATTCATGGTATGTGAATTTCATGATATAGGGGATCTTCCATTATCCTCTATTCATGGTGTTTGTTGATTTCACAATTCAATTGAATAAGTAAAAGTATTTTCGTTAATCTCCCTTACTAGAAATCAAGCATATTAAGTCATAATATTGATGTCATGATAATTGAAAATGTTTCTACGATAATATTATGTGGACCATTTGGGGTATCAACAGAAAATAAAAGGACTCTGTCAAAGAATGATTTGATTTACAAGAAATGGTAAAAAATAAACAATTTAATTTTTATTTGCGCATGAGAAATAGAGCATATATGATAGCTGGATAGTATTCAATGATTAAATAATGAGAAAGAGACATTTATTTCCACTTTAAAGATTCCCAAGGTTTTTTACGGTTACTATTATAATATTTCCTTATTTGTGAATGTGGTGAGTGGGACATTGTAATGGATGAAAAGTATCTACAATAACATACTACTCCAATAGTTAATTAAAATTTCAATTAGTGATTTTTAAAACCTAATTTTGTTATACCATTGATTGAGGTGAGTAATTTTTTAATATATCTATGTTCAAGATATCAAGAAATGTGTTATATAAAAATTTTATAGGTTAGGATTATACATATGAATGTTCAGTTATAAAAACTATTTATACGGTCGTTAATCATAGTTACTTTTTATTTGATGGTACATCTAACTGAAGGACTAATTTGTGGTAGTATAGTGAAATTCAAGTTGATGTATCCAATTGATGAGTATCTAAATACACTGAGACAATTTGTATGATTCATGGTACATTAGGAGGGATCAATAGATAATGGTTATTTTATGGATGATTGTATTATTTTTTGTACCAAATAACTTATATAAGTTGAAAAATATATAATTCCTCTCAAATTCATGAGGGTGAATTTAGAGAAGGAGCTATATTTGATATGGACATCATATAGTGTGTACAAGAACATTTAAACATCTTATTTAATACTCTATTTGTAGAACCAATGGTATAATTAGTGTCTTATCACTTTTAATATTTAAATATTACATGATTTATTTTCATGTAGAAGTTGATCATTTAAAAATGAAATCATCATAATTAGGAAGCACATTAATGAGATAAAATATGGGATCCCTCACTCTAGTGATTATAATATTCAATAGACCAATTATGTATCCTTTAATGATTAGTTCATGGAATTTTAATGTATAAATGGATTCTATTTTTGATTGATGTATAGTAATGATTTTTTTTCATTACATTTTGATCGAATTTTTTGAAATATATATGGCAATAACATGATAGTGTTAGGTTACCTGGAACTAAATGAAATATTTAACAAGCTAGATGATGGTCCATCTAAAATCAATCATTATTAAAAATATTTAGATGCTAATGGATTTTCGATACACATTAAATATATTGATGACAAATGAGAAACATAAAATAATGGCATTGGTGGTCCACCTATTTATTATTGTTATTATTATTATATATTGAATAAAAATTTTGATGTTTTATATGTGAACATTTTGAAATACATAGTGTTAATGTGTAATTGGGTTGATCCAATATGCGAAACTAAATTCTATCAAATTCATTTTATATTGATTAACTATAACAATATGATATATAGATATGAATGAGTTAGTAATGAACCATTCGTTTTTTCAACACAAGAAAAACAATTTTTCAACATTACATTTTGAAATATTAATAATTGGAATGTTTTTTGTAAAGAAGTCAAGGTGTGGAGTGTCTTTAATTATATGACATGAACTTGAAACTATTTTCATTATTGTGCAATTGTTTTATCAACACATTGCATCTCAATGTGAAAACTATATTAAATGGTTTAAAGATACCATTAAAGAATAAATGGTGAATTTTTATGATTAATGATGTGTATTATTTGTTTCTCACTCTTATACATAAAAAATAATTTTAATTATTTTACTATATAATTTAATTAAATATTTTTTACTATTTTTATTGTATTTTTCATTGTTATATAGTCTATATTTATTTGAATAATAATTCATTCTATGAATGCATACATTTTTGTGTAATATTAACAAGAGATATATCATTACTGATAAGTATATGCATATACGGGCTAAGATTTGTTGGAATGGGATTTTAATATTTGTTTATTTATTTAATCATTAAAATAATATATGCACATCTGTCTAATCCTAAACGGATTTATTTCCAATATGATCTAAATGTTATACTTCTTCCTCTCAAATGATATGCCCGGGTCATGGGATTTCAGTATAGAAATTTGACACAACACATGATATATCATTTGATGAGACTTTCTATCCTATGGGAGAGGGTGGCCCTATATTTATTGACCACTACGGTCATAACATATGTGGTCAAGATGGTTTTCCATTAAATACACATAAATAGGCTTCATTACATAAAGATACATTAGATCATTTATGGAGGGATGTTTAGGTAAGAGGATAATTTTAGTTTCATACATATGTTAAATAAACACTTACATCAATGATAATTTTTTATGTAAAATTACTTGACTGTGTTCCCCAATGATTTTCGTCCACTATATATGAAAAAATGTTAAAAAATGAGGAAATATTATAATTTTAGATTGAATAATGAGTAATATGTAACACCCCAATATTTTATGAAATATTTTTTTCAAATATAATAAATTTCTTCAATAGAGTATGTTCTATGTAACAACGAGTTTAAACAAATCATGATATTCTATTGTAATTTTTTTTAATTTATTTTGATAGTAATCGTGTGACTATTCAATTTGAGTGCATTAATATAACTGAATAAACTATTAAGATTACTGTTTATAATTTTAGGACATGAATTTTTTAGATATAAATTAATTATAAAAGAAAATGTAATTCTTTGAAAGTACACAAAATATTTTCACAAAAACAGGGTTTATGTGCACAATATCGGAATAAATTAAATTGATTACTATGCGTGAATTATTTTAGTGAAATTTATATATTATTAATTCTATAAAATATTTTATCATTCATCGATTACCATATAATCCGGAATGGGATATGAATAAATCCAGTTTTGAGCATAAAAATATTATTTTTTTAAATGTACTTTCATCGCATTTTGAGCATTTATATTGAAATTAATATTCACCAATTTCCTAAAATTTATTTGAAAAAATTAATGAATTTTATAAAAAACTTGTCAACGTTATCTTACGTTAGTGTTTTGTTAAATTTATGAAAATATTAAATTTTCAATAAATTATGAAAAATTCAAAATTTTATTGAAAATTTTAATTTTTATTTAAATAAATATAAAATTTACTTTAAAATATTTTGTTTAAAAGTAAATTTAGTTAAATATCATTATAAATAGTCCAATATATACTATTTTAATTAATTATTTTTAATTTTTTTATAAAAACGTTTTCTACTTAAGGAAACATTCTCTTTGGAAACCTGCTTTTCAAAGCATGTGCTTCTTTATGTTCATTTTAAATTATACCAATTTTCTGAAATTAATATCATAAAATGCATTAAATTTTAATAATCAACATAATTATTATTACGTAATAATTAAATCTTGATTTTTTTATAATTAATATTAAAAATATTAGAAATTAATTACATAGATAAGGTTAATGTTATGTATTGCGTGTTACATGAGTTTTTGTTAAAATTAATTTTCCACACATATATGAATTTTATTTGATAAATTTAATATAAAATTTATAATAATTATTTAAAATTTATCTTTTAATGTATCTATAAGTTTTTTCTTAAAAGATATATTACCTACATAAAAAATAGTTATAGTGGTGAATACTAAAATTGTAAAAGTGAGTAACCCTAGAGGCAAAGAAAATTAAATTTATAAAACATGTGTATATTTTAATATTATAGGTATGTTTTGAAATTAGATTTACTAAATTATTGTAGTTGTTAATTTTTAACGATCATTGTTTTTTAGGGACCTCCCCTTATAGAATAGTTTGGAGTTTTTTTAAAAGTCCACTCCTTGTCACATATTAAAAGAAATCCCCTTCTACTCTCCTCAAAACAATTAAATATCCTTTTTAGTGAATTAATATCCAATTTACATTACTACATATATGAAAAAAACCTAGAGTCCTTGGTTTTATAGTAACACCATACTAGGAAGGGTTTAGGTACAAGAATAAAAGGATGTCTAAAAATGAGGTATATTTCTTAAATGTGTGGTCACATATTATTTATTCTTATACCTCCTAAAAATATTAAAAAATTATTATGAAATAATAAAAATATTATCTTACCTATACTGAAATGTTATTATATTAATGATATAACTTATATCTATGTCTTCTTCCATCGAATGGGAAATGAAACCATTGATAATGTGTAAGGTGGACTACCTCCTCATCATATAATGTAATTTTTTTCCATTACTGCCAATCATAGCTAGATGTAATGATGGATTTAATGAATATATATTATATTTGGAGATAATTATTTTTATGTTACTATAATATCACATATAATATATTACCTTTCAGCCTGTTTGATAATGATAATATTGATCATGGGTATGTATGGACTACCACCTTTACGAAGCAATGTGATTCATTTTTTATTTTCTTATTTACATGGATGGTAATTATGTTTTATTTTATGAATATATATTATTTAAAATATATAGTAATTATTCTATAATTTTTAATTATTTTTCATTCATTCAATTCGTCAGAAAATGAAAATATTGTCTGTGTGTATGTATGACCAAATATCTTCATAAATGTTGAAAATAATTATGTATATATAAATTTTAGGGATAAAAATAAATATATATTTAATTAAAATAGATGATATTAGTATCCTGATAATAATTATGTTTCTTATGTAACCATGATCAATTTACAAGTACCAAAACTATAAACCCTAAACATACATGAAAAACATAGTAGTTAACATCCTATATAGTGATTCTAATAAAAAATTGTTAATAAACTAGTGATAAAATGGTACAGTTAATTAAGATATGGAATGATATATATATTTATATTTATATTATACATATATAATAATCCCATATTTATTATACATGTGGTTGTAATTTGAAGTATGAATTTAGATTCATGAGGTAAGATATTTCTAGTCTTTCTTCTATTTTTGGGGGATAGATGTCATATTATCATCTTATTTCTTTCGTTCCATGCATATACCTCATATTTTACACTGTATATCATTAATATAATTATTTTATTGGTATTTAAAACTTTCATTATATGTTATTCATTAATGTGGCTTATGATTTAAACATTACCAATGCGATAAAATATTCTCTTATCACATTTATTTCTACGGGACAAATTCTGTATAAATCCCTTTATTATTTTATGTGGTTCTTATAATTCCCATGAATTTCATTTGTTATTATTTCCATGATAATTATGGTGTATAAATATAAATATAGGTTTATCTCTTTCATATCTATTATGATAAAAAAATTACAGAGGTGTTTAGGGGTTTAGGATTAAATGTGGATTTTTTATGCATGAGTTTTGGTTGAGGAAATTATGTGATCCTTATCTAATAAATATAATTAATATTTATTTTACCATGGTCATTTATTGAGTATAAATGATTTCATATCTTTATTTCAATTTTATTACTCAGTATTATTAGGTACTGTTGTTAAGGAAAACTAACAGTATTTAATATTATTTTGGGAAACTTTCTCTTCCATGTCCATGTTTTCTAAAAACATTTTCAATTATGATTTTACATCTGTAAAAAATATTTAATATAATTTTAACCATTTTTTGAATTAATAAAATTCAAATTAATCATCTTGTCTTTTTTTGATTGAGGTAATTTTGGGATTATTATAAAAAATTATAATGAATTAAATCTTTTTACTTGTAAGACATGAACATCAAATCCTACCATAATGACCTCACAATTCATTGAGAATCATTTTTAGGTTTCTGATGTTATATTCCATGAATAAATTTTCCTTAATTTTTCTGATTTTTTTATTTTAATGAATTAATTTACAAATTGAAATGTTATTTTCCTCAAGAATGTTTTTAATTTTTTTATTGTATTTCTATTTATCAATTGTAACAACCATTGATTATATAGAATCATTAATATATATTTATATATATCTAAATTATACTCTTATATTATTATTCTTTCCTTTTATAGGATAATTTATTCTTTATGACCATTTATAACATTCCTTATTAATTAAATCACTTGGATAATTATATATGGAAATATTATGAAGCCCATTTCTTTTAATGAGTAATTCATATGTTTATGACTAATGATTTATTCCCTTATTATGGGATATATAATAATGAACATGTTATGATGGATAACCCTAGATATCACTATAATTCATTAGGAAATGTTTTAGTCTCTTCAGATATTATGTATGATATTATGTAGTAAATGTAATCAATAATGGGACTTTTTCCACAACGTGATGTTTTCTTGGAAGATAACATTGACATATACTTATGTAATTTTTTTCTTCTTTTCCACATTTCATATATTTCCAAGTTCATTATCTTATTCTTCCTTATGATTACTCATAATTCTTATCTTTTATGATATCATGTTATTCCTTTGACTATTATCTCTTTTCAATGACTTAATCAATTATTTTTTATCTAGGTTTTTATGGGTATGAATTATATTATATTCATTTCATTAACATTTATTGTGTCATTATACCCTTATGCTCATTTTATTCTCACTAATGTCATTGAATTGATAATGATTTTGTTTACCATTACTAAGTATTTGATATCATCCTTCTAATGTTTCCCTTTTTCCTATGCTGTGAACAATTTTTTTATATATGTTATCCATATGAAGGTGAAAATATGTGGATATCATTGTGTGATATTTCATATATCATTATAGACCAGTTATTTATGTATCCATGATATAATGTATGATATTTCCCAAGTCTCCAAAAATATAAACCTAAAATGTACATGGGTATGAAAGTGATCCAACAATTCCTTTTGATATTGTATGAAATGGATGGGTTAAATTTTGTCACATTTATTAGTATCAAATTCAAATGTGTAATGATTATGTTTTTAGAACTTGATTATGGTGTTCGGGTTCAATGATATTTTAGTTGGTATCATAGAATGGTTTAGACATTATTAATGATTATTATTTTTTCCCATGAGAGGTTATTTATTACTTATAGGTGTTGTTTTTTGTTTCATAGATTATGGTTTATCATAACATCAAATTCGTAAACACCATTTTTGAGGTTATATGAGATGGAATTATGGGGTTATTAATGATATTTTGGGGTGAATTTAATTTATTTGAGTTGACAGAGGATAAATGGATATAGGATTAATTATTTATCAAATTTATTAACATATCTTGAAAATTATATGATTAGGGAATATATATTTTTATCTAGGTATTGATGAGTATGAATTATTTATTATGAACTTTTACTTTTACTTTTGAATTTAGGATATTAATGTAGTTTTTACTCAGGTGAATGTTTTTTCATTTTGGGTAATTTTCTGAACATGTGATATTTTTTTAGTTCATTTTATTGACAATAGAAATATATTTTTAACCTTATATAGATTAGGTGACTTTTTATATATTGATTTTCATGCTTACAGCATGAAAAATGCATCTTGAATACTAATCGTTTGGGGAAAAGATGTATTTCTAATGGAAATGGATTAATTTATGAGATTATACATTTTATGTAAGTAAATTTATTTACTGTTATAGTATAAATGGTGCAATAGTCCCTCAAATATTGGTAAAGGATCCTAAAAAATACCTACTAACATTTATTTTATGAATTTATGGTATTTTTATCATCACTCTGGTCTATGGTTTTTTAGTAATTAACATTCCCGTAATCATTCATCTTATTGTGATTAACTATCTCTATCACTATCAATTATTTTTTGTAAATTTTGTTTTTTCTCCATAGTCATATTTTCAAATCACATTATTTATCTCTTATTTTTATACCATTTTTAATGATGACCTTCATATTTCCCTTTAACAGTTTTTAGGGGATGTTTTATTAACCCTTTTTATGATGTTGGTTTTCCGTAATATAATTTTCAAATTTAATTGATTATTCAAACATGGATACTTCCACAGAGGTTGAAGATGGGCAGAACTGTGATCCTACTTCAGCTACAGAAGTGGATTTCAGCATCAATACTCAGAAGAACCTGTAGATTCTTCTACCAGCTTCTAGGGAGAGCAAGTCTGATACTTCGGCTATATTTTCTACTGTTAACAGTGTTGTTGCTTCTGAAAAAAATGCTCAAAATGTTTCCCATCATTCTGTTCCCCACGGATTCTCACAAAAAATTTCAATGGACAGTGGGATACCTGAAGCTGTTAACATTGATGACCTACTTCAAGGCTCCAAAGGTCCTCAATACCCGAAAAGGAAAGTTGGGAGACCCCCTAAAGCCAGGAAAATCACGGATACTGATTTAAAGGTAAGGAGTTAAAAACATATTCCCATAATGACTAAATCATATCTTGTAGAGCTGGTAGAATCTGGAAATAAATCACCTTGAGATTTCTCTCAGCTGGTTCATGCAACTTAATGGAAATGGTTTGGACATCAAAGGATTCAAAGCTATTTTTTTCGGAGTTCACATGGAGCTGAAAATGGCTGTGAATGGGCCGGAAATCATGGTTTTATGTGATTTACATTGCTGGTTTTGGTTTGAACCTAATGAGCTTACCCTCAGGAGTAGGAAAAGCGCTGCTTGTTGGTTCAGTTCTGAGGATGCTTTTTCAGAATTAAAGGAGTCGGCCAATCTATTTCTGGTGCTGGAGATGGATTAATAGTTCCCAGCCAGACAGTAATGCTTGGTCTCAGTATTTCTGATACAAAGGGTATTGACACTTTTGACACTAAGCTATAGAAGGTTAATGTTTCTAAATAATATGTTTACCTTATAGAATAATGTGGTATTCAGATTTTTTTAGCAGGATGTGATGTTTACCATCCAAAATAATTTATATACTCTCGATGCCTCTTCTTCTCTGGTCGATTCATTGGATGTTGTCAATGATTAGTATAATCAGGAGGGATCTGGTTCATCATTTGCTGCTCATGCTCCATTGAATAAGGCAAGAGATTATTCCACAGTGTGGACCCGAGGGCGACTTCTAAGAGGGGGGAGCTCCTCATGGAAGTGTTCGAAGCAATTTTTTATATTTTAAGGCTTTATCTTGGTTATCATGATCATTAAAGACTGGATGGAAGCTGGTGCTCTATTTGGGCACTTTGTGTCTTGTAATCCTTGACTTTGGAGCTGTGTGTGTTTTCTTTTTTAATAAAATTTTCTCGGTCCATGGATTTGGTTTTTTCCAATCCATGGGTCACATTGTTCTCAAAAATTTAACGAGTTTAAAAAGGAACACTTTTGATTAAAAAGTAAAATTACATAAATTATATTATTAATAATACAATTAAGATAATTGTAATTAATTTGATGTTGAATTTTTATATAATTTTTTAAAACTTTAGTAATCTTTTTCTTGGGAAAACCCCTTTTTAAGGCATTTCTAAGTTTAGTTTTTTATTAAATTATACCTGATATGTGAATTTAATTTCATTAAATGGGTTCCATATTTGGAATATAAACAATTAATTATATTTAAAAGTTTGATTTAGTTTTTTTAATAATGAATAGTTCAAATTGTAAAAATTTATTTATGTAGTTAAGGTTAAACGGGGGTAGGTATATTACATGTGCTTGTGTTAAAATTAATTTTAGAAAAAAAAATGAATTTTTATTTGATAAATTAGGTTTCGTAATTAGAATAATTGGTTCAAAATGATCTTATAAGGTTCATTTTATTTTCAGTCATAAATGATATATTACCTAGGTAAAAACAGGTTACCATATGGAAAACTAAAATTTAAAAAGTAAGTGACATAAGATGTAAAGGGAATGATATTTAAAAAATAATAATGGTGGAGGTTTTGATAATAATTATCTTCCATAAAATACACAATTTATCAATTTTTTGAAACATGTTTTTATATAGACTAACCATTATTGTATAGCTTTGGGTATTTACTAAGATGATACTACTTCTCACTTATAAAAGGAAAGACCCTCTCCTCTCCTCTCTACATATCAATAGGATTTATTTTCATCAAATACCTTTCCAAATAAATTCATTAAAACCCAAATAATTATTTATTTCTATTATTTGATCATAAAATCATCCTACGTAGGATTTAGGTATAATCCTAAAGAGGTTGTCTGCAGAAGAGGTATAGTTTTAACACTGTATTTTCATTTTATTTATTTAAAAACTCATTAAAATATATTTAAATTGTGATGAAAGAATAAGAAAGTATATTAAATATATTTTTATGTAAATATTTTAATTACATAACTTATATATGTACCCTCTTATATTAAAAAAGATACGGAACCATTGATCATTTGTATTGTGGTGTACCACCTCAAAAATCTATAAAATTTATTTTCCATAACTGACTCTCATGGTTGGATATAAGTATGGATTTATTGTATATAAATGTATTATATTTATGAAATAATTTTATTTCATGGATTATAATATCACATATACCTTCTTAGCTTTTATCCCATTGGAAAACGATAACATTTATTGTGTGCACTTGTGGACTACCACCTCCACGAACCAATATGATTTGTTTTTTTTTACATGGATGGTAAAAAATATTGAAATTATTCATATATATGATTTATATTATATAATAATCATTTTTCATATTTAAATTATTATTTAACTTTTTTTATTACATCTATTAGTAAAATGAAAACAACATTTATTCAAATGTGCGGCCTATAGTCTCTATGAAATGTGCAATTCATTTTTCTATATATTAATTTTATGGATGACTATAAACAAGTATATGAATAAAATATATGATATTTATATCATGATTTAATTTTTTTTATTATTTAACCTTTATTAAAGTACATTTTCCAAAACTACCAAACTAAAACATACAGGAAAAAAACAAAGCAGTTATCACCTGGAATGGTGATTTTAATAATGAATGGTTAATAAAAGGGTGATAATATATCATATATAACATGTTATATATGAGTATGGTTCTTGAATAAATATGTAATAAACACGTTTTTTTTATTTTGGTTTTAATATGTATGAATAACGTGAAACTTAAGCTAATGGAATTCAAGTATCTCAATTATTATTTGGAAGCATAGTCCATATTCATGATTGTTTATCTTTTGTGTTGCAAAAATCTATACATTTAAATTTTTATTTATTAATTTAATTCATTTAATGATATATAAATTTTTATTTCTTTTTATTCTTTAATGTATAACATGATTAAAATGTTTTGAATGTGGTAAAGGATTTTCATCTCACTTTTATTTCATTAGGTCACATTCCATATTCACCACTTGTTTTATTAATGTGTTGTATATACAACTAATGAATTTATTTTATGATGTTGATCATGAAATTATGATATAAAAATATCTATATAAGGATATTTATTTTATGGTTCTTAAAATTCATAAGTCACCAAAGTGGTAAGAGATTTATGTTTCAATCAGGATTTTTTACGATTGATTTTCCATTTAAAAAATTATATGATCACCATCTAATAAATCTATTAAATTATTATTATAAAATGGTTATTAATTTAGAATATATTTTTCATCTCATTTTCCCCAAATTATGCCCCCAATACATGAAAAGAATTTTTTTATGGAAACGCGACTACATTTTTCCCTTCGTTCTAGAATCTTTCTCTTCTATTGTCCATTATTTATAAAAATATTTTCAAGTATGTTTTTTCTAATATTAAATTATTTTATAAGTTAATTTTCTCCCTTGACTTAATTTTAAAAAAATGGTTTTTATGGAATATTCTTTACATTTACAAAATGAGGTACTTTAATGACATTTTACAACAAAATGAATGGAATTTTTTCTCTTAACGTCTACAAAATGAATAGAATTTCTCACCATCGAGAACGATAAATTATTTGAAGTATAATTTTCATATTTCATAAAAAAATTATTTCAATAAAATTTAGGGAATTTTTATTTTTTGAATAACTAATTTCAAAATGGTAATGTTAATTTCTTCAATAATAATTTTAGTCATTTTAAAAATTTATATTCCTAAATAAAAACAATATTTTAGGTTTTGGATTTATTATAAATTGTGTATATTTATCTCTTAATTATATTTATATATCATTATTAATTCCATTGATGGGATAATACATGTTTTTTGTTCATTTCTCAAACACCTTAAATGATAAATCTCATGGATAATGATGTGTGGAATGATTATGAAAACCATTTAATTCCAATGGTATATTCCTAATGATTGATTTCGTTTTTATGAAATAGATAATAATGAATATGTTTTTATGGACTTACATATATATTAATTCAATTCATTGGGTAATCTCTTAGTCAAATAAGTGTTATACATGGAATTAATGAGTAAACCTAATTGATTATGGACCTCTGTCCACCACGAGACATTATGTTGGTAGTTAGTATTGACTTATTCTTATGTTAAATTTTGTTTTTGAGCCACATTTACTATGTTTAGATATTCTTTATGTTATTCTCTTATCTGAATAGTCATGAGTCGTATCTTTTATGATATCATGTTATATCTTTGACTCTAATAATACATCAAAGGATAATGTAATAATTTATGATATATGTACTGATGATTATGAATTATCTTATTTTATGATCATGAATGTTGATTACATCATCACACAATTATGATCATTTTAATCTCATTGATTTCATTGAATTGATAATTGTATTATTTATCCTTATAGGGTATTTGATCTCACCATTATTATGTTTTATTTTTCCTTAGGTATAGAAGAATGGTGTTATGTATGATATGATAATGTAAGTTAATAGATTTTAATATCTTAGTTGGAGAATATGAATATATTTATGAACTATCAATTTATTTATAAGGGTTTTCAAAGTAATAGTTTTTCCAAAATCTCTAAAACTATAAACCTAAAATGCCCCTATGTGTGTAATTTCTATAATAATTCCTTTTTATATCATAAGTAATTAATGGTTTAAATGTGGTAATATTTAATAGTATCAAATCAATAAATTTAATGTTTATTATTTAGAACTAGATCTAGGAGTTTGGGTTCTGGGCTACTACACACTGGGTAATAAATATTTGTTCCCCATTAATTTTGTATGTATTCCCAAGATTCAACTCAACAAATCAATTTTGTGATATTGTTCCATATTGGTCCACTGAGGTTTAAACTATGATCCTATTTGTTTACAAATTTCTATGAATGTGAAACATTTTAATTTTTCAAATTTGTATAAATAAAATATTGGAAGTGGAAACACATCATTTTGAGAATAATGTGATGGAGGGACCACCTCACATACTTGGGAAATGTCACATGACCCATATTCAACATGATTTAATGATCATTTAATTTTTATATTTATCATTTAATATGATTTTTAATTTTATATATATACCTTATTGGTATATATTTATGATAGAATGGTGCAGTTACAAATAGAATGTTGGTGTAGATGATGACTACGGATTGAAATGATCCTATGGTTACAGTTCCTATAGTACGTTATTATATATTTTTTAAAAATAATATATTTCTATATATACATATACATTTATATTTATACATTATGTGTGATCAATTAGATTCTGAGATAGTACTACTTCCATATGTCTAGAAACAACTTTCCGTGTAGAGGGATGGTATATTTCATCACACCATTGGTAATGATTTATAAGGATACAACATGACATATATAATGGGGATTCCTTGTTATATAGTATCATTTTTTGGGATGGTGTCTCATTCTGTTGATGGGATGACATATTAAGTGATACATTTATAGGCACAGATTCATGCTTCATAGGAAGTAAATGCAAAGTTGTTAGCTATGGGAAGAGCACTATGGGAGAATATTTTACATGGTGATTATGTCGGGGATTCCATGATGTATGTTTTTCCTTTATTTATTTATTTATTACTATATTAATTATTATTATCATCATATTTTTTGTAGACCCCTATCACACCAAGATTTTGTAATATCCATAGTCCTATAGAATACATCAGATAAACGAATTTTGTTTAGTTTTATCATTATGGTTTCTCATTAAAATTTAATTCCTCATATTTTTTTCATATTATTAGTAATGTTATAATTCACATTACCTTTTTTCATTAAATTAAATTTTACCATTATGTGAATCAAAACCAACTAAATACATTTATATCAATAATAGTACATAATAAAATATTTTTTACATTTTTTTATCCTTAGATATCAAATTCAGGTTAATTGTGTTCTTGAAATGGTCAGTACAATTTAATGTAAAATTTCACATTTATTATTTTCTTAAGATAACTATTTATCTCTTTATGAGTATAAAATGCGTAAATAGACATTGATTAGTGTGAAAACATAAAAGTGTGATCTGGTCAGTTTGAAATGAAATCTTATGAAAAATAACTTTAAGTAATTTACAATCTATAAGAATAATTGATGCATAAAATTGATAATCAATTTTAATGCTACTATCTCTAATGGTTTTTATCCTTTAGATTTGGTGTTATGTGACAAATCAAAAAAATGAGGTCATTTAAATGTGATCCCACTTTTTTAACATGAAATAATGGTAGGACATTCAATGATTCATTTTTTTTATTTGAATCAATTTATATCCATCACATGCTTGTGTACCCAGTAGGGTGGAAAAATATTTGAAAATTTTTATTGTTTTATTAGAATGACATATCTCCCATAAAAGGGTTGAAATGATAGAAATACTTCAGATTGATGTGAAAATATTATCACACATTCCTGGAATAATTTTTGATATTTTTGAATCAATTGTACTCCAATATGATTCATATATTTTTATGGATTAAGGCATGATTTCACATTGTTAGCATTATTTTAATAACGAGAAAATCGTAGATGTTGGAGTCAAGACCAACCACTAAGTATCTAGTTGACATGAAATCGTTTTAAAATGATATTTATTTTATTTATAATGTGTATTAATCATCATTAAATTGATTATATACCCAAGTAAAAATAATTATATGGACAATAATTCATATGATAATGATCATTGATTCATTTTTTATATAATGGAATCAACACCACATCCATAGGATTCCCATGTCACTCGGTATGATGGAAAATAAGAGGGGACATTGTATAGTATTATAAAAATGATATATCTTTATCATGGGGAAAAATAAGAGAAAATAAATTCACATTGAGATGAAAACATTTTAAAACATTCCATGAATTACTTCTTCTCTCTTGGAATCAACAAAATATCAATCTAATGACCTAATTTGTAGGTATGTATTAAGGTATTATTTGAAATTATTAACATTTTTTATAATATAAGGAGAATCATGTGTATAGGTGTTCAAACTAACTAAATGAATTCCGATTGACATGAAATTTTATGAAAATTATATTTAAGTAATTTGAAATATTTTGAATCATCAAAAAATTAACAAGATAATTTTATTTCAAAGTTTCATTGAATGTTGAAATTTTCCCTTATATTTTTAATTAAGTTAAAAATCATGTAAATTGGGTAAATAAAAATTAAATGTAGTTGGATTAAAAATAAATTACAGAATAATGATCCTTGATTCATTATAGATATGTAAGAATCAATGTTTTATCTATCATATTCTTTTATCGTTTGTTATGTTGGAAAAAATTGGTAACATTTTATAGATTTATTAAAATTACATATCTCCAATTTTGGGGCAAAAAATATGAAAATGTCCATTGAATTATTTTAAAATCATGGAGTAAATTCCAACAAAACCATGTGATATTTACGAATCAAATGTGCATCAATTGGTGCTTGAAATGATCACTATTGAATAGGGTGTGATTATACATTGAAAAAAAATTGTAATAATTGGAAAAGTATGTTTGTAGGTGCTAAAACTAGAAAGAAACATCCATTTGACATGAAATATTTAAAAAATAACCATTAACTGCATTTTTACATGTAGTATTCACTTGAAAATTTTTTGAATACCCAAATTAATCGGTCTGATTGAATTTTGATTTTTCTTTTATATTTGGTGTTATGTGAAAAATCATGTAAAATGGGTCTAAATCTTGAGAACAAACATTTATTGAAACCAAAATCATGGGAGAATGATCACAGAGTTTCTTTTTATCTATAAGAATCAAGTGTACATTCATTAGATGCTCATGTAACTTAGTATGATGGAAGGCAAGAGGCATTGTTGTATTGTATTATTAAAATGACACATATCCCATTAGGGGGGCCAAAATGAGAAAAACAAATGTAGTACATAAATGATAATATACTAAAAATTATTATAATCATCTTCTATAAGTTGGAATCAGTTGCACATTAGTTTAAGGATCAGCTATTTTGGTATGGTGGATGGAATGATTAGACATTATTAACATTTTTTAATTGTTGGAAAATCATGTGTGTTGGGGAAAAAATTGACAAAATGAGAACTGATTTCCTTGGAATCTTTTTAACATGATCTTTATGTCATTTAAAGATCGTATTTATCTTTTTCCCATAAATAAGATACCCAAATATATTATTATTATTAAAATTGGTGTGTGTTCCCTAAATTTGGAGTAAAGTGAAAATTATCATAAAAGGGCAGAACACCTAGCAAATGCAACTGGATGGGAATGAAATTGTGGTAGAACAATCATTGATTCATTTTTTGATCTATAGGAATAAATGTCGCATCCATTTTATGCTTGTGTCAAAAGGTATAATGGAAAAAATAAGTAACATTTTATTGTTTTATTAAAATGGCATATCTCTGATCTGAGGGAGGATGTCTAAATGAGAATACAACTTATAAATGATGTAAAAAACTAGGACGATATTACATAAATAACTATAAAATACTGGAATAATCTGTGTAACACCCCAAGCTTCTACGGTATGCTTCTCTTTAAATAACTCAATAGTGTGTGTTGTATGCAACATTGTGTTCTAACACACACCACAACCGATCAGACTAGCCGTTATGAATAGTAATACCTAATTTTTAAAATTTTAGAAATTGTATATCTTAAAATGGACTTCATTTTTGGATTCATAGTATCGAATTTAGACTAAGGTGAAATTTTGGTACTTTTCGGATAACTTTAATATTTTGATGAATAGTGAAAATTAATAAATTTTAATTAAAAACAACTTTTTTAATAAAAATAATTAATAGTGATAAATTATGAATTTGAGTGGTTTTAAAGTATATTTAGAATATATATTTACCATTTAATACAATTTTGGTCATTGGACATAATTTCACCATTAAACCGGACATAAACAAGTATCAATCTTTTGATAGTTATTATATCTTAAAAACACGCTTTTTGTTCTGACAACGGGAATTAATTTTAAATTAATTTCAGCTACTTCTGAGTTTTGAATTTGGAAAAATGGATTCCATATTTTTAATCAGTATGTACAAATTGTGTAAATAGGTAACTTTTTTTAGACATTTTGAATAATTACTTCGGTAAATATTTTATTTACCATGGTTAAAGGGTAAATCCTGTAAATTAGGGCTAACAAAATAATATTATAATAATACTAAATTACCCTAAAATGTGTCCTAACCTTATTGGTAGATACATTTCCGACCATGGGTATCTTTGGGTCGATTTTGGGACCCCATGGAGCCACTTGTAGGTGATAGGGACACTTTATTTTAATAAAGTTAAAATAAATACAAAAATGACATAAGCATATATCTTTTAGAAAAAAAAATTATATAGGGTTATATAAGTTATATTTTCGACTATAAAAATTCATTAGAAATATAAAAATATTTCCTATATAATAATATTTTATTTATAAATTTTTAGACATTAAATAATTTAATTTTTTTATGACACAATGAGGATGCAGTAATTAGCATAATAGTGAAAAATTAAAATAATTGATATTATAAATACCCAAATAAATATAATTTGAGACTTTTTATGAATTACACTAATTTTATAGGTTAATATGACATGTTAGGAACGATTTAATTAACTGTTTTTGAAGTAATAATTCTGTTATAATTTTCACAAAAATCAATTTTCCAATTAGTGTCAAAATTGACATAAAAGAGTTTTTAAAATAAATATTATATTATTAATTGATATTAAATTCATAAAAATCTAAGGTTCGGCCAAGAGACTTATATAATGATAGGTGTATCATTACTGGACCACTTGGGGGAATTTTGGAGGTATATAGTAAGTTTATTAACTATATAATATAAAAATACAAAGTGACATGGTAAGTGTCAAACTAATTAACTATGAGTTAAAACTAAAAGATAAGGTTAATATAATGACCCAAACCTGTCTAAATTATATTGGTTGAGTGGGTTTCGACCCATACCCACCTTAACCTTTAAATAATCTACTTTGGAACCATTAGAAACCGAATATGAATTTATTATAAAATAATATTTCTTGATTTTCCAAAGGTTCCCCTCACCCCTCTTATAAAAGGGCACTCCCCCTTCTCATTAATTCACACCTTCAAAGCCTTTTGTTTCGGCCAAACCCTACCCAAATACTCTCTAAAATTCCCTCACTTCATCCTATAGGCCTTACTTTAGTCATAAATCCAACCTAAGGATCCCTTTTGATAAAATCAAAAGGAAGAACCCAAAGAAGAGGTAATGTTTTCACCACCCGTTTTCAAAATCATTTCTTCTTCAACTTATTCTTTATTTTTTATTCCCATTCTAAAATAATGAATCCATTATCTCCTATATACTTTAATATTATTATAAATATGATACAACCATATTCATTATTCTATCCATCCTTTGAATGACATGTCACCATACGTGCGTACGTACGGCTTACCGTCTCCATGTCGTGTTGTATTTGTTATTCAATATATTATTATTTGGATGGGTATAGTAATGATTTGTAATTCATGTAAATAATAAATATAACATGATAATTATTCTGTATATATGATATACCTTCCAATTAAATATTATTTTAATATCAAAAGAATGATATTGTCGCTCGTGCGTACGTACGGACTACCGTCTCCACGAACGCGATGAAATTCATTCTCCATCAGATTCATTCAAGTATAATTATCTTTTGTTGATTTGAAAATAATGTTTAAGGACTTTATATTATTCTGTATATGACTAAGATACAACCTATCCATGAAAAAACATGGCTTACGTAACAAAACATATAAAAGAAAACGAGTAATTTAACACCAGAAATGACGATAATACTAAGATATTATTAACAAAGCAATGTTAAAAGATCATATATGATAACATAATAATGTATATGATTCTTGTATAATTTAATAACAATTATTTCACCATTATACAGGAGGTTAACCTACCCCCAACCAAGGAAAAGTACAAGGTAAGGGCTTATTTCACAATCTCTTCATTATCCGAAGTTGTTTATACATAATAATCTAATGGGACTTATTTATCATCCACATCCATGTTTCTTAAAAATGTATTTCAAAACATTTTTAATATTTACTAGAATATGGTTTAAATTCATTTATATCCTTGTTGACTTTTATAAGTGGTTTATAAAGGAATATTTCCGTCGTTTTCCAAACAAGGTCCTTTTTAACCTTTTTGACAGAATTAAGGTAAGAAATTTTTTTTAACTTATACGGTGGCTATGGCTATTTTCCGCCGTTATAAAATTGTCAAAGCATCCCTTACAATATTATAAGAATATTTTCAAAGAAAATGTTCTATTTTATAAATATATGACTCTTAAATGATTTCAAAATAGAAAGAGATATTTCTCTAAAAAGAGTTTTGATTTCATCTATGTCAACATCCTTTGATGGATTTTACCCTTATTTGAAGTTGATTTATTATGATACAAGACTTATATATTGTATTGAAGGTTTTGTGATATGTTTGACAGTGGATGTATTATTTTTATACCATTCATGGTTTATGGATGAAGTATTTACATTTCTTATGCTAGTTTTAATACGAATGTTTATGTTATGTTTAAACCTTTTCATATGGGAATGAATTGGACTTAATATGTGACGGGTGGAGCCTGCTATAGCTCCTCGATGCATCGGTAGGTCTCATGAGACAAACTAGTCTCTTGGCACATGGCCTTGACAAAAACTTATTTGTAGTCTTGGCGTGAGGCCTTGGCTATGTGGTTATGATAGTCTGGAATTATGCATTACATCATTATGAAAGTGGTTATTTATATTGCATGTGAATATTCGATTAGTAGAATATCCATGTGAATAAGTAAATGGAACTATTTAATTTTATTTTTTCCATACTATGTTGAAGTTAAATTTTAAAAGGATTTTGTTTTATTTATACATTGCCTTAAATGTTTATTCTTATTTATGAAATTTTCCGCTATATTTTTATCCTTACTGGGCATTTGAGCTCACCCCTTTTCTATGTTTTATTTTTCACAGGATGTAAAGAAGTAATTTATGAATGACCTGCAGGGATAGTATGAGGGGATAAGAGTGTGGACCATAGAGACTATATTATTTTATTTTTCATTTTATGATGTAATGTAAACTTTATTAATGTATCTAGTTATTTCAAGGCTACTAAACTAATCAGTCTTTCGAGATTTGATCTTTCTTGTGATCATGCCAATGTTATGTAATAATGCACCGACTCTGGGTAACTGGGGTCAGGGCATTACAGTTGGTATCAGAGGAAGTTTAGTACAAACCTTGGAAGCTAGATTTAGATAAACTCTGATTAGAGAACATAGACCTAAGATGGACTTTGAGGATTATTATAGAATAACTTACTAGAATTTTGGTATTGTAGAGATTTTGTAAGTTTTTCGAACAATACATCCCTATCTGGATACGAGAAGGTAGAGGCGGCTCTGGCACATATGTACCTAGGGGTAAAACCTGAAAACACCACTTTGAGCTAGACTCGAACGGGAACTGGTGCACGACAACGGGTCTTCCTGCACTCTTGGTTACGACACTCCCAGGGGATATGCTTAGGATAACTCTCATTTTCTTTATAAATCATTAATAAGGGTTTATGAGTATATAATTCCTCAAAGAAAACATTTTTATGATTATGGATTATATCCATAAATAGTTCAATTTATGTTAAGTGTTTTATAAGTATGGAATTATGAATTTTGATTCATAAACTAATCTAGTTTATGACATTGTTTAGAAATAGTGCCTAGTGGAAGAAATGGAAACCGTATCAATGCACGCACTCAATGTAGGGATTTCCCTCCTGCTCAAGATAATTATAGTGGACCTGGTGATGCAACTGGTGCTGATCAACTAATCACCATACTGGGACAACTCACTCAGGTTATGAAAAATTACCTTACCCGTATAGAGCACCCTGATCCGCAGTGTGGAGGATCAATGTTAGATCACTTCATGAGGCAACAACCACCAATGTTCAATGGGATTACAAATCCCTTAGTTGATGAGCAATGGATAAATTCCCTAGAGAAAATATTTTAGGCTTTAGGGAGTAGTGAAAGGGAAAAAGTTATCATGGCAGTTTACCGCCTCACTGGAGATGCTGATCAATGGTGGTCATTGATTCAAAACACAAAGGAAGATGATGAAGTATCAAATATGTAATGGAGGGAGTTCAAAGATTTGTTTTTAGAAAAATACTTTCTTCGTGACCATCGAGCAGATATGGAAAGGCAATTTCTGAGTCTGAGACAAAAGGAGGATGAGAATGTCGCAATGTATGAGGCTAACTTTACAAGGTTAGCAAGGTATGATGGAGATTATATACATAACCCAAGAAGTAAGAGTGATCATTTCTTTGATGGGTTAAAACCATTTCTCCTTCGAGAATTTGTCTCACAATCCTTCTCGTCGTACGAAGACATTGTCTCATGTGCTATCAAGATAGAGAAAGAATTCTCTAAGTTATATGACTATAAAGCAAAGCAAGAGAAGAAGAGATCTGCTGATCAATCTGGGAATGGAAATAAAGGGAAGAAGGGAAAAGTTGAATATACATCCTGTAGTAAATGTGGGAAGAAACACCCATATACTTGCTTAAAAGGAATGGGAGTCTGTTACAAGTGTGGTGAAAAAGGCCACCAAGCTCGTGATTGCAAGGGGAAGAAGGAAGCTACCGATGTACAATGCTACAGTTGTAGGGAGATGGGGCATTATGCAAATGAATTTCCTAATCGTTAGGGGAACTTACCTCAAAAAAGGACAAGGGATCAAAGCCAAGCTTATGATATCACTACTACTGAGGTAGAAGCTCTGAAAGACGTGGTGGCAGGTAATTTAATGGTTTCCTCAAGTTTAGAAAATGCATTATTTGATTCTGGATCATCACATTGTTTCATATCTTCCCAGTTTGCTAAGAAAATTAGATATTTTCAATTTGATTTAACAAAGGAGTTGTCAGTTAAAACTCCTAAGGGAAGTATCATTGTAACAAAGTTTTGTGAATTAGTCCCCATTAGAGCACATAAATGTTCTTTATCCGCTGATCTCATCGTCATACCTATGATTGAGTTTGATATAATCCTCAGTATGGATTGGCTTTCGGACCATGATGCAAAGATTTATTGTAAGAAGAATGAGGTTATGATTTTTGATGATGATGATAAGGAACACCTTATCTTTAGAGCAGAATCGTCACCACCTAATTCTTATCTAGATACATCCCCAGTAGCTCAACTAAATTCAATTATTGGGGAGTAATAGGATAAAATTACAGTGGGTGAGGAATGGAATGTTCAAATCGGGGATGTACCTATTTTGAAATAATATGTAGATGTGTTTCCGAAATAATTACCTAGACATCCTCCAGAATGAGAAGTTGAGTTTTCCATTGATTTTATTCCTGGATCAAGGCCTATATCGAAGACCCCTTATAGAATGGCCACTGTAGAATCATTTGAACTAAAGAAAAAACTAGTTTAATTGAGTAATAAGGGATTTATTCTCCCTAGTGTATCCCCAGGTGGGAGCCCCTATTCTTTTTATTAAAAAGAAATATGGATCTATGAGGTTATGTATCGACTACAGGGAGATCAATGCTATAACAATAAAGAACAAGTATACCCAACCTCGCATTGATGATTTATTTTACCAACTGCATGGAGCTCAATACTTTTCAAAGATTGACCTTTGATCTGGATACCATCAGTTTTGTGTGAAGAAGGAAGACATTTCGAAGACATCATTTTGAACCAGGTACGGGCATTATGAGTTTATAGTAATGCCTTTTGGATTGACTAATGCACCCTCTCTATTCATGGATCTGATGAATAGAGTTTTCAAGGGATATCTCTATGAATTTGTGGTGGTATTTATTGATGATATCTTGGTATACTCCAAAAGCTACGAAGATCATGAAAATCACTTGCGTGTTATCCTGAAGACTCTGAGAAGACATGACTTATATGGGAAGTTTAGCATGTGTGAATTCTGGATTCAGGAGATTTCTTTTCTTGGCCATATTGTCTCTAAAGATGGAATCTATGTTGATCCATCTAAGACCAAGGCAATCCAAAAATCTCCTACACCGACGAGTATAACTCAGGTACGTAGTTTTATTGGTTTAGTAGGTTATTATCGACGTTTCGTCCAGAAGTTTTCCAGGTTGGCTAACACATTAACAAAGCTCACACGAAAAGGGGATAAATTTGTTTGAAAAAAATAGTGTGAAGAATGTTTCGAATAACTGAGGAGAATATTAGTCAATGCTCCTATATTGACTCTACCATCGGGGAATGATGGGTTCGTTATTTATAGTGATGCATCGAAGAAAGGACTTGGTTGTGTCCTTATACAGAATGATAGGGTTATTGCCTATGCATCACGACAGTTGAAAATTCATGAACAAAAATATCCTACTCATGATCTCGAGTTCAAAGCTGTGATCTTTGCTTTGAAGATATGGAGGCACTACCTCTATGGTGAAAATGTGAGATCTATACTGATCACAAGAGTTTGAAGTATATTTTCTCACAAAAAGAACTCAACATGAGGCAAAGGAGATGGCTTGAATTACTCAAGGATTATGATTATACGATACACTACCACTTGAGGAAAGCAAAAAAGGTGGAAGATGCTTTGAGCAGAGAAGATCATGGAGTTTTGAACAATATGAGAATTTAAAGGGATCCAATTATCATGGATATAGTGAAGATGGACATGGGAATAACTAGGGAAGGTGAAACATCAATGATTTTTCAAATGGTTGACAAACAATCTTTACTAGAAAGGATTAAGAGTTCTCAGACCGATGATGAAGAATTAAAAAAGAAGATTAAAGATGTGAATGATGGGAGATTGAGAGAATTTGTGTATAAAGAAGGAGTTTTGAAATTTGGGAAGAGACTTTGTGTTACCGATATACTTGATCTAAAAAGGGAATTACTGGAAGATGCTCATAGTTCCAATTTCTCTATACAACCTGGGAGCACCAAAATGTATAGAGATTTTAAGGAACATTTTTGGTGGGACAACATGAAGAGGGAGATTTCCAATTTTGTGTCAAGATTTATGGTTTGTCAACAAGTGAAAGCTGGAAGGAAACAGCCTGGAGGAGTCATGCAACCTCTTCCCATACCGGAGTGGAAATGGGACAATATTACGATGGACTTTGTCATGGGGCTACCAAAGACTCCTAGAAGGAACGATGCAATATGGGTCATTGTTGATCGTCTTACCAAGTCATCACATTTTCTTGCTATAAGGGAAGATTTACCACTGGAACGTCTAGCAAGACTATATATTGATGAAGTTGTGATACTTCATGGAGTACCCTTATCGATTGTTTCTGATCGTGATCCCCGTTTTACTTCATGATTCTAGAAAAGTCTTCATAAAGCCTTGGATACTGAACTTCATTTGATCACTTCCTACCACCCTCAAACATATAGAAAATCAGAACGAACTATTCAAACCTTAGAAGACATGTTGAGATCCTTCTCACTTGACTTTCAGGGTATGCGGGATCAATATTTACCTCTGGTATAATTTTCTTATAACAATAGCTTCCATTAGAGTATTCAGATGGCACCATATGAAGTGTTATACGGAAAGAGATGTCGCACACCAACCTGTTGGGATGACGTTGGTGAAAAAAACTTGTAGGCCCAGAACTGGTGGAGGAAACGATGAAAAACGTGAAGGTAATCCAAAACCATATCAAAGCAGCTCAAAGTAGGCAGAAGAGTTATGCCGATAATCGAAGGAAGGATTTGGAATTTCAAGTTGGTGATCATGTTTTCCTGAAGGTATCTCAATGGAAGGGAGTCATACATTTTGGTAAGAAAGGTAAATTGAGTCCCAGGTACATCGGACCTTTCGAAATTCTAGAACGAATTGGGGCTGTAGCTTACCGTTTGGCAATGCCGCCAAATCCCTCCAAAGTTCACGATGTGTTCCGTGTATCACTATTGAGGAAATACATGCTTGAACCAATGCATGTACTCACCTATGAGGAATTAGAATTGGAACCCGGTCTATCTTATTGTGAAGAGCCCGTCAAGATTCTTGATACGAGAGAACAAGTACTGAGAAACCAGAAGACTCATATGGTAAAAGTCTTTTGGAAAAACAATAAGACGAAAGAGGCAACGTGGAAACCCGAGGAACTTATGATGAAGAACCACCCAAGTATTTTCATGCGGTAGTATTCAAGAAATTTCGAGGACGAAATTATTTGAAGGAGGGGAGAATGTAACACCTCAAGCTTCGACGGTACGCTTGTCTTTGAATAATGCAATAGCGTGTGTTGTACGCAACATCGAGTTCTAACACACACCACAACCGATCAAACTAGCCGTTATGAATAGTAATACATACTTTTTAAAATTTTAGAAATTTTATCTCTCAAAATGGACTTCATTTTTGGATTCGGAGTATCGAATTTATCCTAAGGTGAAATTTTGGTACTTTTCGGATAACATTAACATTTTAATGAATAGTGAAAATTACTAAATTTTAATTAAAAACAACTTTTTTAATCAAAATAATTAATAGTGATAAATTATGAATTTGAGTGGGTTTAAAGTATATTTAGAATATAGTTTTATCATTTAATAAAATTTTGGTCATTGGACATAATTTCACAATTAAACCGGACATAAACAAGTATCAATCTTTTGATAGTTATTATATCTTAAAAACATGCTTTTTGTTTCGACAGCGGGAATTAATTTTAAATTAATTTCTGCCACTTCTGTGTTTTTAATTTGCAAAAATGGATTCCATATTTGGAATCAGGATGTCCAAATTGTGTAAATAGGTAACTTTTATTTTTAGACATTTTGAATAATTACTTCGGTAAATATTTTATTTACCATGGTTAAAGGGTAAATCCGGTAAATAAGGGTTAAAAAATAATATTATAATAATACTAAATTACACTAAAACGTGTCCTAACCTTATTTTTGGATACATGTCCGGCCATGGGCATCATTGGGTCGATTTTGGGACACCATGGGGCCACTTGTAGGTGATAGGGACACTTTATTTTAATTAAGTTAAAATAAATACAAAAATGACATAAGCATATATTTTAGAAAAACAATTTTTACATAGGGTTATATATGTTGGATTTTCGACTATAAATATTCATTAGAAATATAAAACGATTTCCTACATAATGATATTGCATTTATAATTTTTAGATATTAAATAATTTAATTTTTTTATGACACAATGATGATGCAGTAATTATCATAATAGTAAAAAATTAAAATAATTGATATTATAAATACCCAAATAAATATAATTTGAGACTTTTTATGAATTACACTAATCTTATAGGTTAATATAACATGTTATGAATGATTTAATTATCTTTTTTTGAAGTAATAATTCTGTTATGATTTTCACAAAAATCAATTTTCCAAATAGTGTCAAAATTGTCATAAAAGAGTTTTTAAAACAAATATTATATTATTAATTGATATTCAATTCATAAAAATCTAAGTCTTGGCTAAGAGACTTATATCATGAGATTTTTATCATTAATGGACAACTTGGGGGGTCTCTTGGAGGTATATAGTATGTTTATTAACTATATAATATAAAAATACAAAGTGACATGGTAAGTGTCAAACTAATTAACTAAGAGTTAAAACTAAAAGATAAGGTTAATATAATGTCCCAAACCTATCTAAATTATATTATTTGGGTTGTTTTCAACCCATACCAACCTTAAACTTTAAATAATCTACTTTGGAGCCATTAGAAACTGAATATGAATTTATTATAAAATAATATTTCTAGCTTTTCCAAAGGTGCGCCTCACCCCTCTTATAAAAGGGCACTCCCCCTTCTCATTAATTCACACCTTCAAAGCCTTTTGGTTCGAAAAAACCCTTCCCAAATTATCTCTCAAATTCTCTCACTTCATCCTAGAGTCCTTCCTTTAGTCATAAATCCAACCTAAGGATCCCTTTTGATCAAATCAAAAGGAAGAACCCAAAGAAGAGGTAATGTTTTCACCACCCTTTTTCAAATTCATTTCTTCTTCAACATCTTCTTTCTTTGTTATTCCCATTCTAAAATAATTAATCCAGTATCTCCTATATACATTAATATTATTATAAATATGGTACAACCATATTCAGTATTCTATCCATCCTTTGAATGACATGCCACCATACGTGCGTACGTACGGCTTACCGTCTCCACGTCGTGGTGTAATTGGTATTCAATATATTATTATTTGGATGGGTATAATAATGATTTTTAATTCATGTAAATAATAAATATAAATGATAATGATTCTGTATATATGATATAACTTCCAATTATATATTATTTTAATATCAAAAGAATGATTTTGTCGCTCGTGCGTATGTACGGACTACCATCTCCACGAACTTGATGAGATTCATTCTCCATTGTATCCATTCAAGTATAATTATCATTCGATGATTTAGAAATAATGTTTAAGGACTTTATATAATTCTGGATATGAATAAGATACAAACTATTCATGACAAACATGGATTATGTAACAAAACATATAAATGAAAATGAGTAAGTTAACACCCGAAATGACGATAATACTAAGATATTATTAACAAAGCAATGTTAAAAATCATATATGATAACATAATAATGTATATGATTCTTGTATAATTTAATAACAATTATTTCACCATTATACAGGAGTTTAACCTACCCCCAACCAAGGAAAAGTACAAGGTAAGGGTTTATTTCGCAATCTCTTCATTATCCGAGGTTGTTTATACGTAATAATCTACTGGGACTTATTTATCATCCACATCCATGTTTCTTAAAAATGTATTTCAAAACATTTTTACTATTTACTAGAATATGGGTTTAATTTATTTATATCCTTGTTGAATTTTATAAGTGGTTTATAAAGGAGTCTTTCCGTCGTTTTCCAAACAAGGTCCTTTTTAACCTTTTTGACAGAATTAAGGTAAGAATGTTTTTTAACTTATACGGCAGCTGTGGCTATTTTCCACCGTTTTAAAATCTTCAAAGCTTCCCTTACAATCTTATAAGAATATTTACAAATAAATTTTTTTATTTTATAAATATATGACTCTTAAATTATTTCAAAATAGAAATAGATATTTCTCTAAAAAGAGTTTTGATTTCATCTATGTCAACATCCTTTCATGGATTTTACCCTTATTTGAAGTTGATTTATTATGATACAATACTTCTATATTGTATTGAAGGTTTTGTGATATGTTTGACTATGTATATGTTATTTTTATACCATTCATGGTTTATTTATGAAGTATTTATATTTCATATGCTAGTTTTAATACGAATGTTTATGTTATGTTTAAACCTTTTCATATGGGAATGCATTGGACTTAATATGTGATGGGTGGACCCCGCTATAGCTCCTCAATGAATCGGTAGGTCTCATGAGACAAGCTAGTGTCTTGGCACAAGGGCTTGACAAAGTCTTATTTGTAGTCTTCGCATGAGGCCTTGGCTATGTGGTTATGATAGTCTGGCATTATGCATTCCATCATTATGAAAGTGGTTATTGATATTGCAAGTGAATATTCGATTAGTAGAATATCCATGTGAATAAGTAAATGGCATTATTTAATTTTATTTTTTCCATACTATGTTTAAGTTCAAGTTTAAAAGGCTTTTTTTTTATTTATACATTTCCTTAAATGTTTATTCTTATTTATGAAAGTTTCCACTATATTGTTATCCTTACTAGGCATTTGAGCTCACCCCTTTTCTATGTTATATTTTTCCCAGGATGTGAAAAAGTAATTTATGAATGACCTGCAGGGATAGTATGATAGTATAAGAGTGTTTACTATGGAGACTATATTGTTGTAGTTTTTATTTTATGATGTAATGTAAACTTTATTAATGTATCTAGTTATTCCAAGGCTACTAAACTAATCGGTCTTTCGAGATTTGATCTTTCTTGTGATCATGACAATGTTATGTAATAATGCACCGACTCTGGGTAACTGGGGTCGGGGCGTTACAAGCTGCATGTCAATTCAACTTCTTGGTTGATCTATTTGTCTGATGATATGATTTTATATTATTAACATTTTAGATTTATGGGGAAATCATATCTATATGGGTCAAAACAAACCACTTGAAACACAGTTGACATAAAATATTCCAAAAACCATATTTACTCTATTTAAAATGTATAATAATCATCATCACTTCTGTATGATACCCTAATTTCATAGAATGATCATATATGGAATTTTCCACTTAGATTTATATTTATGTGGAAAATCTATTAAAAGGGATCAATAATAATAGAACATACATGGATTGACATGAAATCATGGGATAGTGATCGGTGATTAGTTTTTAATATATAACAATATACATTATATCCATTAAATTATCGTTCCACTCGTTATGATGAATAACTACATGCATCATTGCATAGTATTATTAAAATTATAGTGCTCATATAAGGGGGTCAAAATGAGGGAAAATATATTGATTGTTGAAAATATATATGATAATAGTCTTTATATCATTTGAGATATCATAAATTCAATTGTTTATAAATATTATTCCATGATGGATCACAATGTCTTCATGTATGATTTATCAGCATTAATAATTTTGTAATAGTGTGAAAATGTTTTATGTAGGTGTATAAAATGAATAACCGAGCTCTGTTTGACATGAAAAATTTCGACAACAATATTTATACCATTAATATTTTATATGAATAACCAAAACTACATTAATTATGCTAATTTTATTGTATGATAAAAATTTATGTTTGCCTCATAGATTTGGAGTTAAGTGAAAAATTAGGTAAAGGGCTCCAATACCATGAAACCACACATATATTGATATAAAATCATTAGAGATCAATAAATGAGTCATTTTTTATTTAAAGGAATAAATAACGCATCCATTAGAATCTCATGTCGCATTGTATGATGGTAAAAATTAGTAACATTATATAGTCTTATTAAAATGAAATATCTTCTGAAAGGGGGTGGAAAATAAGAAAATGACAACAGATTGATGCGAAAAAACTAGGAGTAAATTCTTTGAATCATTGGTGGTATTTTGGAATCATTAACACGCCAATATAATGCTCAGATTTACTATCTTTAGTAAAATTAGTTTTCAACTATAATAGGCATTGCTCAATTGATAAATAAATAGCATGACTAGGCATTTTATATTAGCATTTCATTAATTCTTTATTTATGATTATTTACGTATGTAACACCACATAATCTATTTTGGATTATATATATATAACTGGAATAAAATTTATTTTAATGTAAACATTAAATTATAATATATTTCATTAATTGGTTTTTATATCACATCTAAAGGTGGATAGAGTGAGAAATTGGAAAGGGTTGTACTAGTTTGGATCGTTGTTTGGATTGCCGATATTTTTTTATGGGTTTTTTGTCCTGGTTTTTAAATATATATACATACATACAGACACACACACACACACAGATATATATATATATATATAATTATATTCGTTTGGGAACACTATAGGTAGCCACTAATGTCTTTTTTGGGGAGAATTAATGATTTCCCATGGAGATAACTATTTCAATTTTTATAGAGACAACTTATGGAAGTTTCTAATACATCATCTAGGAACCACCAATGTGGTCGTACGGGGACCCCTTTATCGAACAACATTAAAGTTCGATATTGTTATATTATGATGAGACTAATGTGACCACCAAATGTAGTCATTTGGAAATTGCTAAAGACAAATAGCGTCTTCTAATTAGGGTCACTATTTTCTCCTTTTCTATTAGCGTACACACTCACATACACATACATGGATATTAGTACATCCACATGTATACACATACACATACACATACACACACACACACACACATGTACACATACACGTATATGTTGACATTGATATGCACACATACATACGTACACTTACACATATAAAGACAAATAAACAAATATGAAACAATATAAACACACACACAAAACAAATATATACACTCACAACACATACAATTGCATGCATACATGCCCACACACACACACACCTGAATTCAAATATATTGAGAGACATCCATATACAAACACAAACAGACAAATATATTTTATATTTTATATTATTCAATATGAATATAAATATATAAATTTAATGATGAACTATATTTAAAAAAATTAATATTAATTTATATATTTATAATTTTTTTAAATAAAATATTCATATATTATATTGATATATAAATTTTGTAATCAATATATATATATATATATTTAAACATTTTTATTGATTAATAAAATTATGATATTTTATATAGTTTTGAAAATAAGAATGATAATAATTTTTTTATTATAATATAATTATATAATAATATTTATATATTATATTAAAAAATATACTTATCATCATGTTAATCATATTTATATATTATGTATATACATATTTTTATCAAAATAAAATTGAATTATATTTAAATATGTATATATAACTTAAATTATTCCAATTACCATTTTTCATTTATATGGCTCTTAAAGAGGGAGATTTAATCAGAACAAGAAAAATGAACAATTTTACAAACACTTCTTTAGCACTGATAATGGTCTCATTTACCAATTCCTATAGATTTTTCTGATAAAATTCAATCATCTAATAGTGATTCTTATAGAATTGGTAATTTTTAGTGCTTAATAAATGCTAATATATTGTAGTGGAATTTCTTTCTAAAAATAATGATGAGGAAGATATGAAATTTAATTTTTTATTGAATGTTACATTTTTAGTTGAAAAGGAACGTATGAAGCATAATGAATAAAATAACCTAATGGGAAATAAATCATCAACAATAATTCATAATGTCTGTCATGATTTAGAATTTATTGCAAAAGTGAATTACTAGCTAAAAATGATATGGCTAAATTTTTTGAAAAAAATAAACAGTTTTAGAATATCAATGACAGGTAATGTTTTTTTTTCAAATGTTAGCTTTAAAAAATATATTTTTTTCATGAAGAATGAAGAAATAATTAAGAGAAAGGACTAATATTCTTTATTTAATTATTTTAAATTTCTATTACATAGTCATTAGGCCTAAAATTATCCAAAACTATTTAGAAAACAACTAAGATGCACCAAAACTACATTTTATACAATATCTAAAATGAGATTCAATTTTTTTTAATATGAATTCATATTGTTTGGAAAGGGTAACTTGAAAAATCCAATATAACATAAACATATTTACTTTCCCATGTGATTTGTGTCTATTATGATCAGTTTACATAACTATTATAGAGTCATTATTTGGTATGTTGGATGCATAAAATAATAATTTATTTTTTTTACCATCATTAATATCGTTATTATGTATTATGTCATAATGATCATAAAAAATGTACTATTTTTTATTATAGATAGTCTGTGAGTATTTTATTCTTCTTATATAAATAGGTTAATTGGAATTTGCATTAAATTTTATTCATTTTATTTCATTGAAAATATTTTTTAATTATTTAAATATCATGAAAGTTTACTTTGATTGTATTTACTTATAATGTCTTCTTCATGAGTAGTTCTTATTATTTGTATACGAGGATTTAAAAATATGTATAAAATTTGGAAGTATATTTAAAAATAATGATGCAATAATTAGGGGGGTTTACTGTTTTTTTATTTATATTTATATTGATATATTTTTCAAATTCATGAATTTTAGTGTATTTTTATTTTTAAAAAATGTATTTTTTATTATTCTATAAGGTATATTGATGCAATTTTATACGTCTATCATTGTTTATACGTGATTAATTTTATTTATGATTATCATTATTTGATGTAAGGGGAGTATGAATGATTATTAAACCTATATACTTAATTTTATGAATGATGAAATCAAAATTATATTGTATATCCTTCCTGATAATTACTATGAAATTTCATATTTATATTTTAATTTATGTCCAGGTGATTTTAAATTTGTTTTATTAATATTTAACTTATGGGCATATTTTTATTAGAAACATGGGTTTTAAGTTATGATATTATTTATAAATATACTAGGTTTATCTGTTTATTTATTTTATAATGATTTCATATTTATTTTCCATTAAACATGCATTCTTTTTATATAGGTTATTACTATTTATATTTGGTGGAGTTAATATGTTATTTTAATATTCATTAAATTTTTAAATCAATTTTCATGAGTGATAATATTATATGTATAACCAGTTAACTTTTTTTAAAAAGGTGTATAATCCATTTGGTTTGAGAAAAACGTTCTTATATTATGATGTGTGAATTGATAATATTTCATGTCACTTATATTAATAGTTCTTATAATTGTTGGTTCGATTTATATTTTCATCAGGGTGGTGGAAGGCTAGTATAATGAAATGGAACAAAAACTGAGAAGGAAAATATAAGAAAATTCAAAATTTACATGGTTTGGTAATGTACTTACATCCATAAGAAAAGAGGGTAAATTCTATAATTAATTTTCATTTTAAATGTTATAAGATCAAAATTTAAATTACAATATGGTTTTATCATGATTCTATTGTACAAAAATCAACAATAGTCAATGGGATGGTTTGGGTTAGTTTATCAACCCAAGAAGAATCCTTCTGGTGTCCTGATACGTTCTGCATTAGATTTCAATAATGGAAGTCCTACACCAAGATGTTACTAACCAAGAGTAATTATACCAAAAATCTTCCTACAATGACCCCCCCTAATTGGTAGTGGCCCCCAAAAATCCTCCCCTCGCAACAAATTTAAGGTGGAAGCTGGACTTGCAGTCTCCTCATAGGCTTCCTTATTCTCTTTTGGTAGAACCATAATCATCTTGTACAACCAATTATCATTGGAATAGATTTTCCCAATGTTCAAAAATATTTCATCCAAAATACTATTGATCTAGTGATATCATTTATCAATGTTTTAAGGCCTGGAATGAAATTTCTCGTTCCGGTTGATATGAATAGAGCTTTAGAAATCACAATAGAGAACAAAATTTTTCTATCTCTACTTGAGCTCCAATAGAAAATTACCTATCAACAAAATCTCCTTATATAATTGAATAATTTTGATATACATTGTATTTTTGGAATAAAATGTAACAAAATTATGAATTTAGGATTTCCATGAGACTCTACCCCCTACCAATTATATCAGGTACATAGATAAAGATTTTCTCATGTAAAAATCTTCAACCATATCAACATCCATGTTTCCTATAAAAGAATTTTTAACATTTAAAAACCATAAATAATTACTAGATATACATTAGTGATACATAAAATTACATTTCACTATTGTCCAGTTCTTTTTTTTTGGGATTTGATAATAATCTTCTCACAACGCCAATAGTGTGAGCAATGTCAAGTTAGGTGTACACCATCGAATAAATGAGACATCCAACTTTTGAATGATATGGATCTTTTTCCATTTATTTTTTATTCTCCTCATTTGATGGACTCTAATAGGTTGTGATCCTAAAATGGCTCAAAATTTTAGTGCTAACTGGTTTTACATTACTCGTGATAAATCATTGATGATCCTTCTAAATGTATCATTCTGGAAATAGGATAATATTGTTACTCCTAGAATTTGTAATAGTCATATTCAATCTCTCGAGTATTTCATTTGAAAAGTATTTTTAAACTTCATATATATCATTTCAATAATGGAGATATATATTCAAATAATTAACTTATCATTGACATAAATTAAGAGAATAATGAAATCACTAACAGAAAATTGTTTCATGAAATCAAAGTGATAAACATTTGTTCTCCTGTACTCATTCTCTATAAACGTTTCAAAAATTCTATACCAATACCTCAATCCCTAATACAAACTACATAGACTTATCCTAATTTTATATACCATGTATTCATTTATTTTTAGATTAAACACCTTTTTCCTCTCCATGTCAATCTCTTCTTCAAGATCACCAAGTAAGTATACTATCTTTACATTTCATTGTTGATCCATCATGTTTATACTTCCCACCAATAATAGAATAAAACATATAGAATATGTTTTTACAATAGGATAAATTTTTTAATCTAATCCAGTGACCTTATTCTAAACAAATCCCTTATATATCATTCTCTCTCTATAGTGTGACAATGATCTTCTATATTATACGTTGATATTGTACACCCAATTGTTCTTGAGTGGATTCATTCCATGTTGTAACACCACCAAAATAAATTTCATATTATTTTACAAGAAACACATCTATTATTTCATGGAATTTTACCATTCCCCATTATGTTGAATCCCAATCAAATAATCATAACTATTTCTCTCCCCCATCAATGATAATAACATACTCAAGTGGTCAATAACAATGAATTGGTTATCATGCTTTGGTGGATCCCTATAAAATTTATTTGGTGGAATCTATTTTAGAAAATCATATGATGGATAAATATCATCAGATGGAGAAATATTACCTAGTAAGGATGTTTCATTGGATTCATGAATCTATCTAAAGCTAGATGGGACTTATGTCGGTGAGACTAATTCAAATTTGAGTAAAACTTCATCAAAAATACCATATCTAGATTTGATATATTCCTAAATTCTCTATCCAAATTATCATCAAGAAACACTACATCTTTGATTTTTTTGATAATAATATTGATTATATTTCAAATTCAATATTCAAACTATTCTTGATCATATCCCAAAAAAGGTACAATGCTTTAACTTTTCATGAATCTCTTCCCACTTATATTATGGGATGTGAAAAAATTCCCCATGGCCAAATATTCTAAAGTGTTTTTATGAAAAACATTAACCAATAAAAAACCTTTCTAGAACATCATAGTTTTTATAGAATAATAGAGAAATTCTATTAAGATCAATTTTCATCATCATTTCCTCCTCCCAAAATATGTTTGGTACTTTGAATTTGATAGTGCACACCAAAGTCCGCCATAATGTTTTTCATCCTCTTAGATACATCATTATGTGAAATCATCGTTGACATTGGTTTTACATCCTGATGAAAGACTAAAACATTACTCTTAAAATGGAAGAGGAGACTCTTCTCCAATGTCTTCTCACAAACACATTATCCATGCTCATGTTTATATTTCAACCTTCACATGAAATTACTGAAAAATATTCTACACTTTATCTATAGTTTTTAATACCAAGGCCCTAACATTTCAATAATGATCATCCTTGAAGGTAAAAAAATAAATAACTCTTCTCATTAACTTGGTTCTCTTTATTTTGACATTAGTGGGAATTAAATCAAAAACATTCACTTCTATAGATATTAAATTACCATGAAGTGGTATGTTGTGTTTTTTACAATGATTCAATCAACACAATTATCTAAAAGGGAACCTTTTTTCGGTGTAGTGATCCTTCCTAGATATAATTCTAATTTGTCTATCACTCATGTGGTTAATCCAACTTTTATAAACATTTATAGGATCATATTTTATGGATACATTGACTTCTCGTCTAGATGTTTTGGAATTTGTGAGATAAAGAGATGTGTCATTATTACCTCATAAAATAACCATGTTACCTTTCATAAGATTAAATTTTCCATCACCAAAGTAAATGAAATAATCATCATCATCCAGAATTCTAGTGGATATCATATTGAGTTGAATACCTGGAACATGTCTAACATATTTCAAAAGTAACATACATTCAGTTTTAGTCTCGAAAAAATATTATCAGTACTAGTGATTTTTTATGCATCATCGTTACAAAACTTGGTGTGTCCAAAACACTAAGATGTGTTATATTAGAGGTAATTTCATCTATATGTGACATAGTAGGTAGCACCCAGATCTATCACCCATATTATTTTTTGGCTTGAAAGAATGAATGAATCATCATCCTAAACAATAATTATATTTTCATTGACAACTAAATATAATTATTTTAAGTTTTACCTTATTGATTTATAACCTTTTCCTTCATATTTAAACACAATGAGATGGATTATATATACATTATATAGTGTTATAACTCTTATCATATCTAAATTAGTATTTCCTTCGCTTAATCTATTGAAACAATTGGTTACAAGGTTCTCTTATTTTATTTATTCCCTAACATTTTTATTTTCCTAGACTTTCAGTGATAATAGAATATAATTTTGATATACATCCCCATTCCTTTTAGATTATTAATTGATCACTATTTCATTCATTAATTTAATTGTAGGATTTCCAATAGGTGTTGAATTGCTGACTGACATGACCAGTGTTTTCCACATTTTCCACAAAGAGATCAACATAAATAGTGCATGTAACTCATTATCAAATATAACTTTCAAGGAATTTAACAAATTGAAAATATCTTGGAACATTTTCATTTCCTCTGATATGGTGTTTTTATCCATATTCTTTAGGATGACTAGACATTATATCTAGTTTGATTTTTTTCCCTTATGTACATTTATTCCAATTTTCATCACAAAACAAAAACATCTTGTTTGTTGGGAAAATTCAGGGATATACTTGATTAGATCAACTGACTGTAATTTGGGATTCACACTTCCTATTAAGAATATCCCATTCCACATTAACTGGTTAGGTAATACTGGATTTCATCTCATTAGTTTGACCAATGCTTGTCAGTTTCTATGATTACTCTACAATAGGATTAGTATCCTCTACAATGGGATTATTCAAATCATTAATGAAAAAATGATACTCCATTTTTCTTTTCCCAATATTATAATTAAAATTTTAGAGTTTTATCATGTTACTTGAATTTTATTTCATTTATGAAATGACAATATTGAAAATCTATACAAATTGATGTGCCTATTTTGGTTCAAATAGTTGTAAATGACTCCTGGATTTCTAAAAAAACTAATCCATTTGGAAAATATATTTCTAAAATACTTTTAGCAATCTAGACCAGCTGATGTGGTGGTGCTGGCCAGGACGATTGAAAAATTCTCCAAAAAATTAACCATAAATTTATTTCATTTTCAATAGTGTTGTGATATCAGAAAAGGGGGGATTTATCACCCTAGGATTGACATGATGTTTCATAGTCTCTACCAACTTTGTTTGATCTCCATTTTCAATATAATTTGTGTCATTGGGAACATCTTGACAATTAACTCATCAATATGGATTTATAATTTGATTCAGGTCATGTTCTATTTTTTAATCACTAGAAAAGCTCTTTGTACTACCATCCTTTCAAACTAAATGGCATTGATAACAGTTTTTTGTTGTATCAAAATTATGAGGAAAAATAAAAAACACAAATAGATAAAAAAATTATAAGAATTCCCAATATTTATGTAGTTTTGAATTGTAAATACATTAATATGGAGAGGCAGTTAGTTTTCTTATACCTCTCTGGATGAAATATCAAAAAATCACAATTAAAATTAAAATAGAGTTTCATCATGATTATATAGATGGAAAATCCATAGCAGTATTTGGGTTAGTTTAGGGTACTTCATAAAACTATTGAGGAAATTATTTTTAATTGATGATTCAAGATATTGAAAATAATTTAATATAATTATATTTATCGTTTTTTTAAAATATGGTCTACTTGTTCATTTGTCTTGTTTTTTAAATAGTTTTGATCAATTACAAAAAGATGGAAATTTTTTTTTAAATAATGTTCAGTTTTAGAATTTTTGTATTGGGATAGATATTTGATGTGGGTTCTTGAATCCTTTTTATTTTCAACAGATAATTACAAACACAAACATTATTTATTCTTTTTTTATTTGTAATCTAATTTTATAATATGATAACTACTTCTTTTAGTATTGATCTATTAATCATTTATTATACTATCTTATGTTTCATATACTCCAAAAATATTTTTCATTATATTATGTATTAAATTTAGTTTTGAATTCTTGATGTCTGTTCATATAAAATATTTCTAACTATCAATGTATTACTACACGAATAGGAAATGACTCTCATAAAATTCTTTTTTATGGGGTTTTGGAAAAGTGTTTACTCTTATTATACAATACTATAGACATTACCTTTAAAATCATGAAAAAAGACCATTAACAGTGATAAAATAGTGATGTTTTTCCTCAAAACAATTATAGGGGTGAGGGGTCCCCGTTCTCACTACAAGAAATAGAATAGATAAAGGAGTTCCTTTACCATTTATAGAAATAGTGCTAATAAAGGGATAACCAGGTGATGATTTCTATTTCTATAAAAACACAACAAACAACCTGTAATTTGTATAAAAAATATATAATTTACTTGAATTAACTTTTACATCATGATTACAAAAATTACACTACATAAATTTAAATATTGATTTGAGTAATTACAATTACAATTTATGTCCCCCAAACATTTAAAAACATTAATGTCTGATCATCTTGGGAACCCAAGATCCCCTCTCAAAAAAATATTCCCATGAATTCGATTAGTGAACTACTAACCTCAACCCATGTAAATGAATCCACCTATATATGTGAAAAAATTATTATGTTAGTAATACTATAAATATATATATTAAATATTTATATGGAATAATAAATTAATAAAATGTTAATTTTAAATAAAAAGCCACACATTGAGTTATACTGACCACATTGTGGATCATATTAAGGTTTTGTTGATTCCTATATGTCAAAAATGAGTCCCGGATCATTTTTTTTAAAGTAAAAAACAATATAAATACATTTTCTTGGTTTTGTGTATGTCTCTAGTTCTTTTTAATAAAAATAATGCCAATTCAAAATAAAGGAACACCTAGAGTTATACCAGTCAAAACACGTATCAAATTGATCTATGGATGATTCATACATGTCACAAGTTACTAATGGATAATTTTCCTAAAGTATAATATCAATAAAAACTTGTTTTTTTTGGGTTTTCGGTATGTCATTTTTTTCTAAAATGACATTTCAAACTGCGAACATACACTCTAAAGCATACCAGCCACATCATTTGTCATTTTGATGTGAGACAAATTTATACACATCATAAATGGATTATAAATCAAATTCCATAATTATCAAGATAATACAGGCATGTTTTCATGGTTTTCAATGAGTGACACATGTTTTGAACTAATATGTAATTTTTAAACTAATAATAGACACATTGAGTCATATCTATCACACAGTACGTCAGATTAAGGTGCATTTGATTTCAACATGTCAATAAACGACTCATTGATAGTTTTAAGAGTGTATCAAACCAATATGAATGTTTTTCCATGGATTTTAATATATCCCTTTTGTGTTTTATTGAATGGAATTTCAATTTTAAATAAAAAGATAAAATTGGTGTCATATCAGTCGCATCATTCATCAGATTGTGGTGAGGTTGATTCTTACACATCAAAAATGTAATATGAGTCATTTTTATAAATTATGAAAACAATATGTATAAGTTTTATGGGTTTCAGTATGTAATGTGTTCATTTTATGAAATTTCATATCAATTTTAAAAAAATACACAATTATAGTCCTAACGGTCACACAATGCATCATATAGAGGTGCTTCTGATGTATTAACCTCCTAAATGTCATATGTATTATTATTTTAAATAAAAAAAACAATCTGAAAGATTTCGATCAATTTTTAGAAGGTCAGTTGAAATTTTTACTAAAATTAATATCAATTTTAAATAAACAGACACTTATGGAATTATTCTAGTCACACTATGAGTCAGATTGAGGTGATTATGATTCCTAAAAATAAATAGGACGTATTGATAATTTTCCTAATATACGAAAAATATCCGAATATGATTTCATTGTTTGATGTATTTCACTTTTGTTTTCTCATTAAAATCTCATTTGAAAATGGAAAGATGCACTTTGACTCATATAAATCATTTCATGTGTCTGTTTTTCATGAGTCTTATTCCTACATGTCATAATATACATAAAAATAATTTTAAAAAACTATGATTTCAATCGGATTATGTTTTCTTTTCTTTTCATGAGTGACGTGTTTTAATCTAAAATGTCAATTTTAAACTGTTAACGAACATTTTGAGTGACACCAATCACAACATACATTAGATTGAGGTGTAATTGATTCATACACATTATAAATGACATATGAAACATTTTTCTAAAGTATACAAACAATATGAAGTCATTTTCCTTGTTTTTTGTTCTTCACATATTTTTTTATTAAACTTAATGTCATTTTTAAATAAAAATACATTGTTAGAGTAATTCTAATCACATTTGGTGTCTAATTGGGTATGGGATGACTCATAAAATTCATAAATTACATATTAACTAGTTCATAAGGTTTAAAAATAATCCAAATGTGTTAAATCAATTTTTATAATGTCACTTGATATTTTTAATAAATTTTCATTGGAAACTGGAAAAACATACTTTCAGTCATAGAGGTCAGGATGTGTGTTTGTGATGTGCAATACTGCTTCCTATATGTCAAAACTGACATCTAAATCAGTTTACTACATTAAAAAAAATATTTCAATTGGTTGGTTTTCAATGAGTGAAAATTCTTTTGAACTAAAATGTGAATTTTGAAATTATAATGGACACAATGAGTCATACAAGTCACACATTGCATCAAATTGATGTGTGGTTGATTCCTGCTCCTAACAAATGACTTATAGATCTAAAAGAACATGGTTTTTCACTTAGGAGTGGATCCTATAATTTTCAGACTAAATATTTTCTTTGGACCAAATATGGATGCCTTATGAGTTAGTAAAGGTATTGACGGTGTCAGAGGAATGTTCGGAGTGGATAAGACATCATTTTGGAGAAAATAGACTTGATGCGTGGTTTGGAGTAAACAATGCTAGATTTTCAAATGATTTGTCAAACCATGCAGATTGTGTTTTCTCGGACCGTGGACCTCACACGGTTGGCACACGGTCGTGCAACCAAACCGTGTGAATTCCCCTTTTTCTCAAGTAATCATGCATGGATAGTGCACAGTTTGATCAATCCATGCTGAGGAAGACTTTTTGGGCAGATCCATTTCACACAGTTAGTGTACGGTTTGACAAACCATCCAGAAAAATTTTGTGCAAGCTAAAAACCTGTGTAAAATGTCCAAATCACACTTAATGTTCTTTTAATCCAACCAATTTCTCGAAAATAAGAGATTATACATGATTGACCAATTTCCCTCTCTTTTTTGGATCTTTTTTAAGATCTAAACCTGGGATCAAGTGATCTCCTTCGTCCGGAATCTGATCGAGCATTCGTTCATCCCTAATGTTTGTTGTTTTTTGAATGATTGTGTGGGGCCCACCGGTTTTGTTGGGAATCATTTCATAAATTTACATGCCATGATTACACATGTTTGAGTCGTATGATTTTTCTCTTTCTAAATATGTTTTTAGTATCTTTTGGTTATAACTACAACTAAATCTGCCCCATGATGAAGGTTATGCCATCATTGGGTTTTTAGTGTTCTGTCACGTTTGAGCCGCCTTTTAGTTGCGCCTTTTCTTGAACTATCTAAATGTGAGTCTTTTTATCATAAATGGCCTATTATTACTAAGAATTTCATAATGGCATGTTCTGTGTATTCTCACCACTCGACCCGCCTAAGGTTACTACTACGAAATGGTTATTAATAGTAAAATGTGAAATGTAATATAGAATGTATACTAAGTATATAGCATGGAATTACTTATAGAAATATAATAAAGGTTACATATCCACAGAACCCATTTCCATGTTGATGGAATGTAGCAGAGTGATCATCTCTAATTGAATATAGCTTAATGGATAACTAAGACATGATTAAATGGTTACAATGCTACATATCCTATCCACACTAATGGAAGACAAGTCTTGGACCAATAAATAAATGGTTTCAACTATAAATGACCTCCCCACACTAATGGATGGTAAGACCTGAACCAAATGAATTATTACAGGATTAAAATATCAAATAGAAATGGACTGACTCGTGCTCACCTTCGATTATGAGAGGACAATACCTTGGGTATTAGGAACCGCATTATGATTCAAGGATACAGTTATATTAGGTTAATTCCCTCATGGAATCTAGTTCATGTCTATTAATTGGATGCCCAGTATACTAGCATTGGGTCCCATTAATTATTATAGGATACCTCAGATAGACTCTTTAGATCCTACGTTGAGTAGTATGTTCCATGGTGAAATCTCATAGGGACCTCTCTTTTCATAGACCTGTTTTACCTTGGTCGATCACCTTGGACTCGGTAGGTTCATCACTGTGTAATTCCTTGGATTAAAATCCTTGAATTACACTCAAACCCATTATCTAGACTCCTATACTACTGAGTTTTCATTCCATGAGTTTATGCCACCTTCGGCTGTACCCTGGAACTCCCTCACTAGATAACATTAGTAAGTTGACTGGTTACTTCATGGGACCTTCACTAATTATACTATCATGAGGTGTTTTCAGTTTTGTCTATGCATCACATGACCTATTAACATGTAGGGTTAATTCCATAATTAATTAACTGGTTACATGTTCATACAGCGGACGAGGGATGAAGTGGGTACATGGGTATTTAGTTATATTGTATTTCTTATTATGTTTTATATATGCATGCTTGGACACTGAAATATTCTATTACACGAGCCAGATATTATATACACCATTGATTTGGGACCACTGAGATTTATCTCACACCCTCTTTAGGTGTCATTTGGTACCCGAATTAGATTACATGGTTGCATGTATTGACAATGGGAATCAAAAAGCTTCCAACACTTGATATTGTGCTGAAAGGATGATGTTTGATAGCAGATGACTGAGTTGAATCTCATGATTCTTTGAGTATCCATTGTTTTCATTAAACACAATGAACATTTTAGGCCTACTATCTTGATCCATTGTTTCAAGTTTTCTAGTAACATTTCATTACATCATCATCGATCCTATTGATACAGTTATTATTATTATTCTCTTTTCCCTATTGTCAATGTTTTCATCTGTTGTTTACCTATATTCTTTCCACTATTTATGATTCATTATTTTCCATCAATTGTGCTATACTCTTCTAATGATGAACTTTTATTCCCACAGAAAAACCACATTCCCTCGCTACTATTCAGTAGCCTCTGGCGTTTGAGAAGATTCACTTGAGGCCATGTGGCCCACTGGGCTCGGGGTACCTGTTAAGTGGAATCTGATTTTGGGTCATCATAATGTGGTATCAAAGGTGGTTTCATTTCTTACATAATATTTTGAGGTAATAGAATAGAGAATGGGAATTATTGGGACTTGGTCATAAGTTGTTCTTGGGTGTCGTGAACCCATGTTCTGGTTAAAATCCAAGTTTTTTAAAATTTAATTGTTATTATATTTTTCCTATTATAGTAGATATTATTTCTCAATTGGATGATGCACATGCTGGGTAGTGTTGTTGATTATTACTCTATTTTATAATTTATTCTATCCTTGGACCAAGGATATGAGGGAAAGGAGAATTGTACCATGAATCGTTATAGAAACATATATTTCACATGTCATGCATATTGTCAGGCCATATAGGTTCATTTAACTTATTTTCATTACTTGATAGGCCTATAATTGTTGAGTGATGCTATTATATTTTATTGAACTTTTATTAGATTGGATTATATATAGTGACTTCATATCTCAACTCATGAGGTGTATGGGACCTCATGTGTGGGGACGACTAATTTACCATGTCAAGGCATTAAACTGTAAGTAAATGGGTGTTGTTTCTATTGATAGGTGAATGATCACTAATTCCACAAAAATGATTGTCTATTATAAATTGAATACTGTAATCTAAAATAAATTGGCTTCCCATACTTATCCCACCATTTAACATTTATTAAAGGTGAATAAGTGAACCTAGAAATTAACGAAAAAATGATATGAAACATATAAATGAAAAATTACTGATACCTAACCATCTATAAAGTTATTTTGGGCAGTATTCCTTGGGTAGTGAGTTTTTTTACATTTATTTTTCCTTAGTGATGCTATATCATTTTTCAATATACTTGTTCTAAGGCTTGTGCACAGCATTTGTAGACCAATGTCACTGCGACATCCTCATGTCATTCCCCAGGAGTGTGGTGGTGACCATGCTCCAAACATGGTGGGCCCTGATCTACCAGTCACTGATTCCCCAGTCCGTGAAAGTATCATACATATGATGTAATTCATGATTGTTTTTGCATGTGTTGCACCTATGATGGCTGATCTGACCAGCGAGTTCCAGCTACAGCTTCCTCTTACTTTTTCAGGGGATGGTGGTTCTCAGGCTCGTGAGTCTTGGCTAGAGGCCATGATGACTATCTTTGATAATTTTGAAACACCACCAGAGTAGAGATTCAATATTTTTGGATACATTCTTCTATATTTGGCCAAGCATTTGTTGAATGTCGTTACCCAGGCCGATCGTCGTCAGAGCATGTTATGGGTTGACTTTTAGACTGCCTTCTATGATCAGTTCATTCCTCAGTCACTGGGAGCTGACATATCTAGAGAGTTCATGCATCTAGAGCATGTTTCTATGTTATTTATGGAATATCAAGAAAGTATCACTGATTTACTGTGCTTTGCACTAATTTTATGTGGTGATGATCATTCTTATGAAAGACGTTTCGAGGATGGGCTCCAGTCACCCATTCAAACTCATGTGAATGTTATTCTCCTTACTACCTTCTATGAAATATTTGATCAATACCTTATCATCAGGAATTGCTTGAGGGATGGAGAAAGTACCAAGTTTAATTGATTAGTGTCGCGTCAGGCCAGTAGTTCTTCTAGTGGCAGGAAACATTCACTTTAGGTTTTTTATCAGGGAAGTGGTGGAAGGAGTATCCAGTTTGATAGCTATGTAGTTTGTCATCAGAGTAGAAAAATATGGAATAAGAATTCGTAGTGTGATAGAGACCCTATAAAGTGATAGGATTGTGGTTGTATGGGTCATCATAATCATTTTGGTAAGAAAATTTCAACAGATTTTAGTGGAAAAGGATCAGCTTTAGCTCCACCTATAGGAGTGAGTTATTTTGTGCCACATCAGGTGGGGAGTTGGAGTATCCCCAACAAGTCTTTATGAGGAGGATCTCATGGACGTTGTGGTATGATCCATGATCATTCACAGCGACTACAGAGCAGTAATGATCATGGTTGTCCATTTATTTCATAGGGTCGTGGATCAGGTCAGTTGCATGACTTACAGCTGATGCCTGAGGATCAGAATACAGGATGATCTACAGTCTGAGGTACTATTCTAGTCGCGTGTCCTACTGTCTCTGCTTTTTTGATAAAGGTGATTCAAAATCATTTGTTTCTATATCTATCATGGAATTTCTCTAACTAGAGATACGATATAACTATTGTGTAATGATCCTGGATACACCATTGGGAATATAGATGGAGGGCATAATCTAGTGCATGGACTATACCCTTGACGTAAGAAATTACCCTCTATTTTGGAATATCATTGATCTCAAGATGAAGGCCTTCGACGTACTTCTTGGGATGGATTGGTTGGTCCAATATCTATCTATTTTAGATAGTTTTCACTGAAGGGTTTCTTTTACATTAACAGATGGAAATATTTTTCTTTATAAAGGCTAGTGGGGTGTCCAGACACAGAGATAGAGGCCAAAGAATCAAGGGATATGTGAAGTAACCACCCGAGATGAAAATATTTTCATGGAGGATCAGGGTTTACTTCAAACTAATTTCCCTCTAGTGGTTGATCATTTTAGGGAAGTATTTCATGATGGCATTTATGGATTACCTCCTAAGAGAGAGGTATATTTTACTATTGAGATCATTCCTGGAGCAGCTCTTGTTTCCATTCCTCCATTCAGGTGGGAACCAACTGAGATTCAAAAGCTTTATAGGTGGATATAGTACATAGAGGCTGAAGTCTTTATATGTCCCCATACAACATCTGGGGGTTCACCCATGCTTTTCTATAAGAAGGAATATGGATGTCTCTATTTATGCATGGAGTAATGAATATTGAACCATCATACGGTCATGAACTGGTATCCACATCCTCAAATAGATTATCTCTTTGACTAGCTCTGAGGAGAAAATATGTTCTCTAAGATTGACTAGAGATCCTGTTTTCATCAGGTGCGAGTCAGGCCCTAAAACATACCACATACAGCTTTCTGTAGCAGGTATGGTCTATATGAATATTTGGTTATGTTTTTTGGTCATACGAACACGCCTGTCATATTCATGGCTTTGATGAATAGGGTATTCAATCCCTAATTGGAATATTTTGTCCTGGTCTTTATGGACAACATCTTGGTTTGTTGGTGCCCTTTTAATGAACGTTCCAATCATATTGGGATCATATTGAATATAATGAGAGAGCATCAGATTAATTCCAATCTTTCTAAACGTGATTTCTGGATCAACATGGCCCACTTCATAGGCCATTTTATTTCAGAAGCAAGAGTATCTACTAAACCTAAAAAAGATAATGTTGTGGTCAGATGGGAGCATCCTAAGAACGCATTTTATATCAGGATATTCTTATGGATCACTGGATATTACATGAATTTCATACAAGACATGTCACATCTTGCATCACCTCTTACTTGACTAAGAAATAAGGGTGTTAATTTCCTATTGTTATAAGTATGCGAGAAATCCTTTCATGAGCTGAAAGGGATGCTTCTCTCAACAACGATTCTGATTCTTCCAGAACCAGGTAAAGGTTATATCATCTCCTATGATGCATCAGAAATTATACTAGGAGCTATACTGATGCATGAAGGTAATGTTGTTGTGTACAGATCTCAGTAGTTTAGGACTCATGAGAGAAATTACCTACTGCACAAAATCAATCTAGAAGCAGTTGTCCATGCCTTACATTGTGGGAGACACTATATGGTGGGTGAGTGCTCTGTCATGTATACTGATCACAAAAGCTTTAAGTATATCTTTTCTCAATGTGACATGAACCTCAGACAATGAATATGAGTTGAGCATCTACAGCCATATGATTTTGTGCTTCCCTATATTCCAGTAAAAGGCAATGTGGTTTCAGATGCACTGAGTCAGAAAACTCAAACATAGGTCATACATGAATCCAGTGATGAATGGAAGTTAATGGCCCTATTTTCTGAAATTCATATAGAGTTTGATGATAGTCGTGAGTAGTATTACCTCTCAGCCTTAGTAGTTACCCCTTCCCACCTTGATAAGGTGAAGAGTATGCAGTTTTCAGATCCTAATAGTTTGGTTCTTCGTGAGATTATACCATAATATAACCCACTTCCGGATTGGCCTATGGATAGAGACAATGTCACGTATCTACATGGAGGTATATTGGTTCTGGAATATGTGGGATTTTATTTGATCAATGAGTCTCATGCTTCTTAGTGGGAAGTTCATACAGGCATCTCAAAGATGTATTGACTTATGTGACACTAGTATTGGTGGCCCTGGATGAAATGTCAGATTGCAGGCATCATCACTAGGTGTTCCACCGATTAGTAGGTGTAGGCAGAGCACCAGAGACCTACAGTCTTGTTATATCCTCTTCAAATACCATATTGGAAATAGGAAGATGTTGCTATGGATTTTTTAGTAGGCTTACATTGGTTAATGAGGGTAGTGATGTTATCTAGGTTGTTATTGACTGAAAAGAAAAATCATCACAATTCATCCCTATTCAGAAGACATTCTCAATTGATGATCTAGGATGACTATATGTCTATGAGATCATACGACTACACAGAATTCCACATATTATCATTTCATATAGGGATGCTCGTTTGACATCATGGTTTTGGAAGGGTTTAAAGAAAGATATGGGATCCCAGGTGCATCTACAAATAGATTTTCACCTGAAAACCTGAAGGATAATCCGAATGGACAATACAGGTTTTGGAGGATATGCTCCCTACATGCATCATTGATTTCGGTTGTTCTTGGTAGAATAATTTCCCTCACATCAAGGTTTCTTATAATAACAATTTTTAGGTGATATTGAAATGGATATTTTCGAGGCCTTATATGATAGTCGATTTCCTTCACCCTTGTACGATCTACATAAACATGAGGAAGACCTACTAGGGCCTCATATTATTCAGGAGACTTGATAAAAGGCCCAACTGACTAGGAAGCATATCACTCTTGCTTATTCAAGATAGAAATATTTTTTCAATCGTCGGCGATGACCTCTTGAGGTCAATGTTGGGGACTGTGTTTTTCTTCAGGTATCACCCAGGCTAGGACATAGATTGTTAATGAAGTAGTGAAAGATCTCAACAGATTACGTAGGTTCGTTCGAGAGTCTATAGATATTCGAACCGGTAGCTTATCTATTACTACTACCTTAGAGGTACAATTCCATTAACAACATCTTTCATGTCACCAAGATATGCCAATACCATGTTGACCCATATCATACCTTTGATACAAATAATGTTTATTTAGATTCCAAAGATACTTTTCAGGAATGTACAACACACATATTTGATCAAAGCACAAAGGATCTCGGAGAAAAGTATCTCCCTCTCGCACAAGATCGATTGTAACACGACCATGTACAAGACGAGACATGGTAGTGGGAAGCCGATGTTTGTGCTCAGTGGCCAAATTTGTTTTCAAACAGTGTTTCCATACCCTTGGAAGGAGAACTCATGGTTGAGTTCTTTTAATGGGGGAAGACTATAAGAATACATTTTTCAGTATAGTATGGATCCTTTAATTTTATATATAAATCTATATTTTGGGCCTAATATGGATGAATAGTGAGTTATTAAAGGTTTTGAGGGTGTTTGGGGCTTTTTCGGAGCACGTGGCCCACATTTATAGAGAAAATAGGTCTGACGCATGGTTTAGAGTAAAACGTGCATATGGTGTTTTTTCGGATAGTGGAACCTCACATTATTGGTGCACGACTATGTAGCCAAACCATCCAAACCCCCCTTTATCCCACATAACCATGAATGGATGGTTCATGGTTTGATGAAACCATTTAGATGGATACTTTATGGGTTGAACCATCTTGCACGGTTTGTGAACAGTTTGAAAAACAATGTGGGAAAACCATGCGCAGGCTAAAAAACAATGTAAAATGTCCCTAAATCCCTTAATGATTTACTATGAAAACACATTTCTCTATCATCCGTGTTTATGTGGTATTTACCTATTTCTATATCATTTTGGATATTTTTGAAGATATAAACATGAGATCAATAGATCTCTTTCGTCTGGCATTTGATTGAGGTTCTATTCATCACGTTGTATGCGCAATGGTAAGTACTTGAGTCCTCTTTAGCCGTTTCTCTTCCCTTTCACTCTCGACCTTGATATCACCATATGAGCGTTTTTTCACCTTTTCATAGATCTAATTTGTAATGAGTAATATCACCATCTGATACCAAAGGAGAATTATTGTACAACCCATATGTGGGTGGTCTATAACTCATCCCTAATGATCATTGTTTTTGGAATGTTCATGTGGCGCCCACCAGTTTTGTTGGGAATAATTTCATAAATTTACATGGCTTAATTATAATGGTTAGAAACATATTATTATGCTCTTTTTAAATATTTGATTGGTTGTAAGCGGTTACACCCACAACTCAATCCGCCCCATGACGAAGGTTATGCCCTAATTGGGTTTTTAGTTTTCCAGCATGTTTGAGCCATCATTCAGGTGTGCATTTTTTTACCTATATAAAGGTGACCCTTCTTCTCATAAATGGATTGTTATTACAGAGAATTTCATAATGGCATGTACCATGTATTTTCACCACTTGACCTGCTAAGTTAAGTACATCCAAATTGTTATTAAAAGTGTAATGTGAAATATAAAATGGAAAGTATACTAAGTATATAACTAGGCCTTATTTAATGAAATTGAATAAAGGATACATGTATGTAGTAGCCCTTTCCATGTTGATGGAAGGTAGCAGAGTGAAAATATCTAATTGAATATGCCTTAATGGATAACAAAGACATGATTAAATGGTATCAACGTGACTTTTCCGATCCACACTAATTGAAGTTAAGGCTTGGAAAATAAATAAATGGTTTCAAATATACTTGACCTATCCACTTTAATGGAAGGAAAGACTTGATCCAAATGAATAATTACAGTATTTCAATATCAAAAAAGAATGGACAAACTCGTGCTCACCTTGGATTCTGAGTGTAGAATACCTCAGGTTATGAGAACCCCATCCTTATTCAAGGGTATGATTTTCATAAGTTTATACCCAACAACACTCCATTTCTTGTCTATTACATGTATTCACAGTATACTAATTTTATGTCCCTTTCATTATTACAGGAAAAATCAGATATAATCATTGGATCTTACATTTTCTAGTAGGTTCTGTGGTGAAAGCTCAAAGGGCCCTATATTTTCTTATCTCTGTTTTACCTTGGTTGATCACCTTGGAATTGGTAGATGCCTCATTATGGAATTCCATGGATTACGCTCCTTGGATTATACTCTTATATCTTATCTAGACTCAAATACTACTGAGTTATCTTTCCATGGGTTTACATTACCTTAGCTTTTACCCTGGAACTCCCTCACTGGATATCATTTTTAGCTTTCTTGGTTACATCTTGTTACCTTCACTAGTTATACAATAATGAGGTCATATAATTGTTGGTTAGGCCTCACGTGACCTATTAACATGAAGAAGTAATTTATTAATTAATGAAATAGTAACATGTTTAGTCACTAGTCGAGGGATGCTGTAGGTACTTGGGTATTTTGTTATATTGTATTTCTGGTTTTACATTGTATATGAATGTTTTCACACTGCTATATTCTATTACACATGCCAGATGTTATTGAAATAATTGGAGGTGGCCCACTGACCTTTATCTCACACCCTCTCCGGGCTCCATTTGGTACCCAGAGTAGATTACATGGTTGCAGTTATTGATAAAGGGAAGCATACCGCTTCCCACACTTGATTGTGTGATGATAGGAAGGATTTTGATAGTAGATGACTGAGTGGGATCTCGGGATGCTTGGAGTAGTTGTTATTTTCTATTACCTTGTGGAACATGTTATCCTTGATTTCTTTTATCCATGTATTTTCAGTTTTCTATTGATATGACATATCCTCATCATTGATCAAGTTGATACAGTTATTATTATTATTCTCATTTATCTATTGCATCATTTTTCATCCACTATTTACATATATTATTTCTTCGAGTTACAATTCATTATTTTCCTTCCACAATGATATACTCTACTGATGAGGGAATTGTCATCCCACATACACACCCTAATCCCTAACTTTAGTTAGTAGCCTTTGGCTTTTGGGATGATGCTCTTGATGCCAAGTGTCCCAACAAGCTCGGGGCACCTGTTAATTGGCATCAGGGTCCGATTAATCCCAAAATCATTTTCCTAAACAATAAAAATGATAAAAATTTCTTTTATTAGTTTTCATTATGTCAATAATCCTTTTTACTAATATTAATTTTAATTTAAAAAAATAAACACTTGGAGTTATACTAATCACATTGTGCGTCATATTATTAAGCGGTTGATTCCTACACAAAAAAAATAGCTCAAAAGTTTTTCAAAATTATAAAACAATACTAAAGTGTTTGTTCAATTTTTATCATTTCACTTGTTCATTTTATTAAAATTAATCCCAATATTAAAAAAAACATGGAGTCATACCGATCACACCGTGCATCAGGTTGAGGTGTTGTTGATTTATACACATCAAAAAAGATTTTTGGATCATTTTCCTAATGTATAAAAATGATCTAGATGTTTAATGATCTATTTTGATTATGTCACTTGCTCTCCATACTAAAATTAATTCTAATTAAAAATAAAAAGACACATTTTTAGTCATATTGGTCACATCGTGTGTCATATTGAGTAGTGGTTGATTCCTAAACAAAAAAATGACTTATGGGTCATTATAATAATGTACACAAACAATATAAATTCATTTTCTCAGATTTGGGTATGTTATTTTTCATTTTTACTAAAAATAATGTAAATTTTAAACAAAAATATGCATTTAGAGTCATACCAATCACACTGTGTTCCATATTGTGTTAAGAACAATTTCTACAAATCGCAGATGACTTATGTATTTCTTTCCTGAAGTATCAATATATTTTGATACACCAATGTTAACACACTTTCCAATGTCAATCACTATTGAATTTTGAACCATGTATATTGAGCTAATGATCATATTTATAAAATGTTCGTCTGCTAAATTCGTTTTCAAAAAATAGAAAGTATTTTCATCTAAGTACATCAAATAAATAAGAAATTTAGATAGTCAGTCAATGAATAATAATGGAATGTGTGGTTACAATAGAAGAAGGAAAATGTTATCTCATATATATCTTTTTGCAGACCATTGAATGAAAAATAGGACATCAAAATAGTTATGTGAATGAAAAGTAATTACGTATTAGATAAAAATGATAAGGAAATTATATTATAAATAGAAGAATAAATTATTGAAAAATTAAGTAAATAAATAGTAGGGATTGAAATATTCATGATGGTTTTATGCATTAATGAACCATTTCCTTGTTTCTGTTATGTCAATTATAGCCTCAAAATCCAATCTCTCATTGGCATGAGGTGTTTTGAACAAAACCACCCAAACAAGATCTAAAGAATCACACCTATAAAAGAAAAAATATATTATGTGAGTAATACGAAATATAAATAAATTAAACATAAATATAATACAATACATTACTTATATAGTGAATGATTTAATTTTGAAAACATCCCGATTACCACTATGGTTGTTTTTAAAGCAAAATGGCATGATTGATGGTCAAAAAAATTCTAAAATAAATTAACTCTGAGAGGAATAATGAAAATTATATCAACATGTAGTTTTATAATTTGTAGGTATAATATAGAACAAATATCATAACATTATCATTACATCTTCCCAAAGGGTTCCGTTCGTTATAGTATGTTTTTATAGTGTATTGGTTACATAATTATGTGAAGAACACATTACATGCATGAGAAGTTATAAATTTACCTAATGTTATCCTAATTATATAGATAACATATATATTTATGAGGGAAAACATAGTATATTTAAAGATACTTTAACCTTCGCATTGATGTATCATTTTTAATAGTATCAGGAATTCACCTTTTCATGATGGTTGTATAAATTCTTGACCAATTTCATTATTTTCAATATTTAATGTATAGCCTCAAATTCTAATCAATAATTGGGACATTTTATTTCGATCTCTATGAAAATTAAACAAATAATTATCACATATAAATACCAAGGAAAATAACTAAATAATAGATAAAATGTTGTGGAAATCAACTAAATAAGATGTATAATGTCAAATGTTCATTATATATGTGTATATTATTCCATTAGGTATATTTTACATATGTTTCTAAAAAAATATGTAGCATCTTGTGAATACAATTATTTTTTATAGTCATAGTAGTAATGTAAAAATAAAAATATACAAATTATTTCTATATATTTTAATTGAAATATTAATTATCATTGATAATACATGTTTGAAGATTCTAGTTTATTGATGGAATAAGAACTCTCTCCTAAACATATAAACATAATAACCCAAATATTTTCATTTTGTTTTTTATGGAACTACAAAATCATTGGAAAAAATAAGTAAAATTTTTTGTGTGTTTGGATAGTGAAATATTCTGATATATACCCAAATACTTTTCCACTTCTAGAATATTTCATGCTCTTTGTTTTCATATACTGTATTCATGAAATGATTTTAATAATATTTGAACAGAAAAATATCATAAAACAATTCTCATTGAAACATAATTTAAAACATATAACATTATTTTTAGTTATAAAACATTGGATGTGATATATTAAAAATTCGAAAACATCATCTTTGAGGCTTGGTTAGTTGGGTACCCATGCAGGGATTCCAGGAAATAAATCCTTGGAGTATCAAAATTGACCATATTGAGTATCCAATGTTTCCTAAAAAGTAATTTGTAAGTAATAAATGAAAATATATTTGATAGTATTAAATTATAGAGTTTTACCCATACATTGTTGGTATTATGAAGAGTTTTTCATTCGTATGTTTGATTTCAAATGGGTTGGCCGATTTGGTCACAATTTCATCCAATTTTTTCATACTATATATTTTTTGTCTGTATATGTGATGTGGGGGTGAAGAAGTAAAAATTTATATACAGGGGGAAATCCCATTAATTGGTATTCATATATAAACCTACCAAAAAAATATGAAATTTATTTAGTTATAATTAACATATTACATCAGCTTTAGGGAAATAATCATGAAAACACACCTCATGTACAAATTTTCTATTGAGACTCCTAGAAATTCATACAGGATGATGTTAATAACATTCCTATTATAAATTTATTCTGTAATAGACTCTCCATACAATTTTTTTAAAAAATCAACCATTTTATTACTACCACGTTGTGACTTTCTTTCAACATGAACCTTTAATGTTAGTAAATGATGATATTTAATGTGTGGGGTAAATTTGATTTTTGAATAACTTTTTGAACATTTGTGTTGGCCTTACCTGTTTTGATAATCCCAATTATGCTTTCACATACTTGGATAATCCAAATTAATGTTTATCTATATTTTAATTCTTTCAATCTATTCTATTTAACAATAATATGAAAATAATCTTTGGAATATGGTAATATATGTTCAACTAAGATTATATGAGTTTTGGAGAAATTCTAACTCAATCGGATATGTTTTCCATAAAACAGATAAGTATAAGTCACTGGTACAGACAAACAGATAGCTACCGATAGAACAAGTCTACTAGTATTCATAAGTCTACTGATATACACAATCACTAGAACAAATTAGAGCTACCGATATGCACTGACTACCTACTTGTACACCAGAGTTACCGATATAAGTAAATATTCCAATGTGAAGCTACCGATAGAAGCTACTGATAGAAAAAGTATTCCCAGATACCTATAGAAGTAGAGCTACCAATACACGGAGTAATAGCTACCGATAAAAAGTGCTACTGATACAATGAAGTAACAGCTACTGATACAAGGAGCTACCGGTACAAGATCAAGGAGCTACCGATAGAAGGTCACTGCAGCATGAAGTCCACCATTACACATCTACCAACAGAGGGCTACTAATTAATGACTGACCAGTCAAACTCTACTCTTTTCAATATTATTTATATATTATGAAACGGTTATATTTTATGTTTTTAATGCAATTAATGTTATTTAATGATATTTGTTGGTATTTCAGAGAACCGTACCTAGTACCCAAGAAAAGGTAAACATTCCCATTTTCCGGAGGTGAAAGATATAAATGGAAAGATAAAGACCTAGAAAAAAGTGAAGGTAACAGAAAGAACACAAGTAGGAACGTGAAGAGTGTGAACAATTAAGGGATGAATAGTATCTAAGAGGTGTATTCACACAGAAAAGGAAAGACTACATTCATACTCGAAGAGCACTAGACATACACGACCATTTCATTCTCTAGAGGAGAACACAAGCTGAATCCTAGTCAAGGAGTGAATAACTACAACGAAACTCTTCATGCAATCAAGCTGATCAAACTGAACTTGAAGAAAATGACTCCCTGTTTTTCAGAAAAAAACCATAGCAGGACTCAGATGCATTCTTGACCAATCAAAAGAATCCAGAGCTTCTTTTCAAATCACTAGAGCTTTCTAAACTCTCTTATACTCTCTCTACATGATTCATTATTTAATTTTTTGAGCAGTGTGTGTACTCTATATTATTTACACACACACTGACTCCTCTACTGAACTGTAGGATACTAAATCCTCACTCCAAACTTCTTACACTTTACTATATCACACTGAGAATTGTGGAAGAGGTCAAGTAAGACCTGGACAGCATGTGAGCTGTTGTTTGTTTTCCCACGTAGAAGAGTGGTAGAGGTCTTAGTACCTGGAAAGTCTCTAGTAATGTTGTTTACCCCAATCAAGGGTGTGGATCAAATTTATATAAATTATTTGAGAGGACTAAGTCTCATCTTGAGACTGAACCTCTTGGTTATATCTTCTATACATTTTTTAAGTATAAAGTATACAATATCTAATTTATATTTCGCTGCTAATTACTTGAAAATATAAATTTTCCTAAATTTACTTTGATAGTTAAATTAGAAAGTGTTTATACTTATTGTGAACCAGTAAGTTAGTTTCAAAAGTTATTTTAATCTTATGATTAATTTAACTGATACCTAATAAATCTTTGAGAAACTAATTGAACTTTTACAATATGTATACATTCACTAAAGTTTAACTTGTTTTTAAATAGGGGGATTTTAAGATAAATATTTTTAACAAAAATTTTAATTGGAACTCAATTCTCACCCTCTTGAGTATCCACTCCGTCCAACATTTGGTATCAGGGGATTAGTTTTTATTAAAGATTACTCAAAACACTCTATTTTTCAACTATGATTTTAGTTTCATATTTAATGATCTTAAATTTATTTTAGTTATAAATTTTATCTCTTTAAATGTATTTTCCAAAATCTAGTTATGGACAATAGACTAGAAGGTGTTGATACCAACTAGACACATTTTTTAATGGTATAAATTATGCCCAGTGGATACTTAAAATGAAAATTCTCTTAGAGAGTATGGGCTTTGATATCTGGACTACTATATAGACCCAATATAAGATTCCAAAAATTGATAGAACTACCTCGGATGAACCTACTAAAACTGCTTACAATAGTAATTATAAAGCTACGAATGCCTTGTATTGTGCTTTAGGATATAAATAGTTTAATAGAATTTTGGCTTGTAAAACAGCTTATGAAATCTAGGACACTTTAGATATTTCCCATGAGGGAACAACCAATGTTAAATAAATGAGGCTGAATACCTATACTATTAAATATGATAATTTTAAAATGAAGCTTGATGAGCCTATTTTTGACATGTATCTCAGGTTCAATTAGATTTTCAACACTATGAGCTCTCTTGTTAAAGTTGTTCCTTCAAAAGAACAGATCATGAGGATATTAAGATGTCTACCAGAAAGATGGAGAGGCACATCTATTTCCTTTAGAGAATCATGCGACATCTGCACAATGCCTGTTATGGAATTAATAGGTAAGCTTATGATGTAAGAGTAAGAGCATAAAGTAAACATGGAAGAAGACGATGAACCAAAGAGGAAGTCAGTGGCTTTTAAATCTACTGCCAAAAGGAGCAAGGACAAGGATAATGTTCACGTACAAACCGAATGCTCAACAAGTGAAAGTTCAGACTCTGACAGTGATGGTGAGATGGCTCAAATACCATTAAGATTTATGATGTTCTATAGAAATAATAAATTCTTCAGAAAATCAAAATTCAAAGGTAAATGTGACAACATAGGTCATTGGAAAAATGACTAGAAGAAAACTAATAAGAGTGATGAGATTGTATGCTATGAATGAAAAAGGAAAGGAAATGTGAAAGCAGACTGCCCAAAGATGAAGTTCAAGAAGAAACATGATTATAAGGATAATAAGTACAAGAAATCTATGAAAGCTACCTGGAGTGCTTCAGAAGACATAACAAGTGAATCTGAAGTTTCTGACTCTAAAAAGAATCGAGCTAACATGTGTTTTATGACAAACACATCTGAGGTAACACTGGACACTCCTGCTTTAAATTCATATTATTCTAGTGGTGATTCTGATTTAGAATCTGAAAATATGTCTAGTGAATAACTATTTGAATACTGTAATATTCTAGAAGAGACCTGTAATGAACTTAAGGACAAGTACGAAACCTTTAAGAAATAGCATGCTTTAACTTGAACCGTTAAATCTTCCCTTGAGATTGAAAAAGAAAAGAATTCTCAATTTCTTAAGGAAAATATTAAACTGAAAATGTCTAATGAGAAACTTATAAATGACTTAGAAATGTTCATAAATGGAAAGAACAATCTAACTCAAATTCTAGGTAAACAAGTTGCACCAAATTATACAACTGGTATGGGATAACAACCTGGACAGAGATAGTTTACCAAAAATATATTTATTCCTAAATCTGGGCAAATTTCTTCTAGTTCTAGTTCTAGAAATTCATATGCTTCCACTCATTATTTACATTGCTATAAATCAAAAAAAGTTTATATTTCAAAATCTGCTGAATCTATTTATTATATGAGACCCATAAGACAAATTTGGGTACCTAAAGCTTTGATTTCTAACCTGTCTGGACCCAAGAAAATCTGGGTACCAAAATCATTTTCCATCTAAATCTGTTTTGTAGGAAACCTACTTGAAGAGTTCTCTTAAGAAGATATGGTACTTGGACAGTGGATGTTCAAGGCACATATCTGGGGATTACTCAGGCTTTAAAAGCATAATAAATGTTGGTGGAGGCTATGTCACCTTTTGTGATAATTCTAAAGGAAAGATCATCGGCCTTGACCAGATTGGTAACACTGATACAGTTTTGATTTATAAAGTTTTATTTACTGATGGACTTAAGTATAATCTGTTAAGTATTTATCAGTTATGTGATGATGGTTTTAATGTTAAATTTGAAAATGATTTCTTTAATCTTTTTAACTCTAAAAATGTTTTAGTATTTTCTCTTTTAAGAAATGAAAATGTTTATACTGTTAATTTAAATTCTTTAGCTAAGCAAAATATTACTTGTTTAAATTCATTTCATAAAGATTCTTGGATTTGGAAAAAAATATTAGGACATTGTAAGATACATTCACTTAGAAAAATGACTAGAAATAACTTAGTTAGAGGCCTACCTAAACTTTAATTCCCATTAGAAAATGTTTGTAATCCCTGTCAAAAGGGAAAGTAACATAAAGTTTCTTTTAAATCAAAGAAAAAAGTTTCAACTTCTCAACCTCTCGAGTTGGTTCACATGGACTTGATTGGACCTTCTAGAGTTTCTTGTTTAAATGGTAAGCACTATGTCTATGTCCTAGTTGATTACTTTTCTAGATATACATGGGTATACTTCTTAGCTCACAAAAGTGAATCTTGTTCTTAATTTATTAAATACTCCAAGTCTATAGAAACCATTAGTGGACTTAATATTAAGGCCTTGAGAAGTAAACATGGCCATGAGTTTTAAAATCATGAGTTTGAGTCTTATTTCTCACACAATGGCTATAGTCACAAATTTTCTGCCCCTTGGACACCTCACCAAAATGGTGTAGTAGAAAGAAGAAATAGAACCCTCCAAGAAATTGCTAGAACTATGCTTAATGAGAATGACCTACCTATTTACTTTTGGGATGAAGCTGTGAATACATCTTATTATATCATAAATAGAGTCTTAGTTAGACCTATTCGTAAGAGGACTCCTTATGAATTATGGAACAATAGGAAACCTAAAGTTATCTAATTTAGAGTCTTTGGATGAAAGGTTTTTATCCTCAATACAAAGGATAATATTAACAAGTTTTCATCTAAAAGTGATGAAGGAATTTTTCTTGGTTATTCGTTAACTAGAAAATCCTATAGAGTCTTTAACAAAAGAACCAAATGTGTGGAAGAATCTGTTCAAATCAAATTTGATGAAACTGATCCACATGAACCTAATATTTCTCTTGAAAACCTTGAAGAAGATCTGTCTATTCTGTACCTCAATGATAAATCCAAAGAACCTTCTATAAAAACAACCAGTTCGGGAAATATTCCTGAATCTGCTTCTAGAGAACTCGAACATAGATAAGAGCCTAAAATTTCTAGTCCTACCTTTTCTAGATCAACTACGATTCTAAATAATCATCCTTTACATGATTTTGTTGGTAATCTTGAGAGAGGGACACATACTAGAGATTCTCTTAGAAATCAGGTTGAACATCAAGACTTTCTTTTCGAGCAAGAACCTAAAAATATCAATGATGCAATCAATGATGAATTTTGGGTAATGGCTATGAAAGAAGAGTTAAATAAATTTGAAAGAAAAAAAGTCTGGGAATTAGTTGAGAGACCTAAGGACACTTTAACAATAGGCACTAAATGAGTTTTTAGAAACAATGTTGATGAGTCTGGAAATATAGTTAGAAACAATGTTATTTTAGTTGCACAACAATATAGTCAAGAGGAAGGAATAGATTATGAGGAAACATTTTCCCTTGTTGCTAGATTATAAGCCATTAGGATCTTACATGCCTATGCTGCTCATCTGAATTTCAAGTTATATCAAATGGATGTTAAAAGTGATTTTCTAAATGGTTTTATAATTGATGATGTTTATGTTGAACAAACACCTGAATTTATTAATATTCATTTTCCGAATCATGTTTTCAAACTATCTAAAGCCTTATATGGTTTAAAACAAGCCCAAAGAGCTTGGTATGATAGACTTAGCAATTTTATTATTTCCAAAAGTTTTATAAAAGGGATTGTTGATCCAACTATTTTTATTAAAAGAATTTCTAAAGATGTTTTGATAGTACAAATATATGTTGATGAGATTATTTTTGAATCTTTTAAACATTCTTTATGTACTGATTTTTCAAAAAGTATGCAAAATGAATTTGAAATGAGTTTAATGGGAGAACATAAATATTTTCTCGGATTTCAAGTTTTTCAAAACGAAAATGGTATTATTTTGAATCAAAGTAAATAAACAAAGGATATTTTAAAACGATTTGGTTTAGATAGTATTAAGGAATGTGATACTCCTATGAGTACTCCCTGTAAATTGGATGTAGATGAAACTGGGAAACCAGTTGATCAAACGAATTACAGAGGTATGATTGGAAACTTAATTTACCTTACTGCTAGTCGACCAGATATTATGTTTAGTGTGTGTATGTGTACAAGATTTCAATATAATCCAAAATAATATCATTTACTTGCTGTTAAAATAATTTTTATGTATCTTAAACATACTGAAATTTTAATATTATTTTATCCAAAAGGACAATCTTTTGAGTTAATGAGTTATTCAGATGCTGACATTGCTGGTTGCAAGTTGGATAGAAAAATCACATCTGGAACACGCCATTTATTGGGAAAATCCTTAATATCTAGGTGTAGTAAGAAACAAAAAATTTTAGCTTTTTCTACTACCGAAGTAGAGTATATAGCTGCAGGTAGTTTCTGTGCACAAATTCTATGGATAAAACACACTCTTTTGGACTATGGATATGATTTTAAGCATGTTTCAATTAACTGTGATAACACTAGTGTGATTAACATTTCAAAGAACCCTGTATCACACTATAGAACTAAACACATTGATGCAATGCACCATTTCTTGAGAGATCACTACCAAAAAGGTGATATAACTCTTGAATTTATAGGTACTGAACATCAATTAGCTGAAATTTTTACCAAACCTTTATGTTTGGATAGGCTAAGTTACATCAGACATGAATTAGGAATGATTAACCTTGATCAGTAAATACCTCTCCAATAAACCTCACCGATAAACCACACCAATATACCTCACTGATAAACCTCTCCGATAATCCTCCCTGATATACCTCACTGATAAAACTCACTGATAAACCCTACTGATGAATGAATTGTTTTAAACTTCTGTATGCCGCTAGAATCTGAATCATTTGTACTTTATTTTATTTTATTTATTGTATGATTCCTAAATGATAAAACAAAGTCCTAGTTACTTCTCAATCCACCGAACCTCAAACCTTTTACCCTCAAACCTTAGCTCCTAAACCTCTCGAAAACCCTAAGATTGTCAAATCTGAGATGGAAAAGAAAAAAAATTCCTTCTGTCAGAGATGAATTTGAAGAGTCGAATGCGAAGAAGCAGAAGTCCGAGACAGAAGCAAGTTGTAGTGCTGGTAGAACAAGGTCGGGGAGGTGACCAGTGAATCCTCATTTGCAGAATAGAGTTATTGTGATCGAAAAAGCGCTATGTGTGGAATGGTTGTTGTCTAGAAAGTCGCTAGTTATTGAGGTGATGAAAGATCAGAAGTGGGTAGAATGCTTTTCAAACAACAATGGACCCTACTACTCGAATCTAGTAAAACAGTTTTATGAGTTTGTAAGCTTTGAGAAATCAGAAGATGAGAACTGAGTAATTTATTTTTTGAATGGAAAGGATATATCTTTTTCATCTGTTGAATGGGTTGAATGGTTGAAGGTTCCACACGAAGGTCTTTCTGGATATGTATCGGTAGAAATACCACCTAAACGTGATATATTTGACTATGAGACTGCCTTAGAGGAGCTCACCGGTAGTGGCAATAAAATACAAGTGGTGGCTGCAGAAATGGATGGAGAGAACAGATTTTTGTTAAAGTTTGTTCAGCATGTTTTAATTCCAAGGAGATGAGACTTTGCCAATTTAAGATATCAGGATATTTATTTGCTACATCTTTTAAGACATGGAGTGAAAGTGAATCTGTGCAGATTGTTAATGATTTAAATGGAGGATATGATCAGACCTATGTCAAAAACCAATACCTTATTCTTTTCCAAATTGATCTCAGTAATGATCAAAGTGAAAGGAGTAGCTGAATCTCAAGATGAGACAGTGGTAGTAAGGAATAACTTCTGTATCACAAGCACAGTTTGCAAGTATAGGAAGATAAACTGGAACCCATGGAAAGGAGAGTGGGTTAAGGATGATAAAAAGGCTTATGATAAGTTCAATATTATGGATCATCCTTCAAGGATTAAGGATGTGAGGGATCCAGGTCTAGGACCTAATGAAGAAGAACCTGAGTACAGTGATGAGACTGATGAAAAGAAGACTTCTATAGAAGATGGAAGGGATCCAAACTTTCCCCCATGTCCTGCTGCTGAAATTGTATCTTCAGGAAAGGATGTTATATTGGATGAAGAAACTCTTGCTGATGAGGAAGACCAGCTAGGCCCTGAGAATGATGAAGAAAAATAGATTTAATCTGAATCCTAGGATTCTATCCTCCTAAGTCTGAGTCCATTAATTGGATTCTCAGTTGTGCTTATTAAGGATATAGTGGATGAGATGAAAGGACCTGTAACTAATCTAGAGGAGCCTCCTGTTGTTCCAGAGATGGAATTGATTGTAGAAGATTCTTCTGAGGAATAAAGACCTGCTGAAAATGTTGTTGTTGTACAAGAGAATGCACCCATTGAGGGGGAGCATCAAACTAGGTTTGGAAGTGTTTCAGTGGATGTTTAAATTGAGGATTGGGAAGAAGACCTAGGTTTTGTGGTTTGTGGACTAGACTACCCTGATTATGATAATGAGGCAACACTCAACAGACCAAACATCAATTATTATATTCAGACTGAGTTTCTACCTGAGGATATGGTTAGAATGCATGACATGGATAATCTGAAGAAAGATATCAAGGCTAGTTTTGTTTAAGAAGTCAACAAAATGGAAGCTTCACAGGTATCTTCAATTCAACCGATCATGACTGACTCAGTGGCCATTTTAGCATCAGAAAGAGCAGCTGATATAGTTACACCTTCTAATATGATCACAAGGGATGACTTAGGATCCTTAAAAGCTGAAATGAAGGAGCTATTGAGTGCTTCTATTGCTGAGTTAAAGAGTTTCTTTGTTGAGGAGTTGAACAATCTGGAAAAGTCATTCGAACAATCTCTTGGCTTTAATGTCTCAACCATTGTGGAAAAAATTGTAGAAGAAGTGACAGCTTTCCAGACTCAAGTATCTAGACTAGAAAAGGATATTGAAGCTCTAAAGAAATTCGTTATCTCTTTAGAAACTTATATGAGTTCTAAATACCAAGTTGATAAAGATTTAGCTTGTGTGAAAAGTGTTGTGAGCAAGATGGTATCAGTGTTTGAAGGTTTCAAAACCTCCATGAAAGATCATGTCACCTCTTAGGATTCCATTGTCAAAAATCTTATTAGTGGGTTGACCAAAAAAATCAAGGAAATAGTAACCTTCTCTATTGGTTCTCTTGCTTCTAGACCTTCAGTGGATTTGAATCAGATTTGATCTGTGATAAAGGAGGAGCTTGGTTCAGCATCAATCAGTGGCTATGTGGACTCATCTGATCTGAGAAATTTGGTGACCTCTACTAGAGATACCACTAGAGAGATAATGAATATTGTGCAAGATTATATGAGAGAAGCTTAGACTTCTCAGAAAGAGGTGAAAGACTAGGTAGAATACTATTTCCAAAGGGTGTATACTAAGCACCATCTCAACAATCACTTCAAGATCATGCTAGAAAATATGTAGCTACCTCTAGTGACTCAAGATTTTAGAGAGAATGTAAGCAAGAAAAGAGAACTGACTCCATCCTTGGACATATTCACGGAGAACAAGGATGATTTCATATCTTCTATGGAGAGAGGAGGAGGAATAATTATAGATTTCAGAAATATTTTGTTTCCTTTCTTGCATGTTGATGCTAGACCAGTTATTATACCTCCAGCCTTACATGCATCTTCTTCTACTGCTTCTCCTGTTCCGATGACTCCAGCCCAAGACATCTGAAGCCTTACTCCTATGATCACTCAGAGGTCTACTTAGTACAGACTAGGAATAGTTTCAGTCACTCAGCCTCCTCTGATCATCTCCGGTGTTCCTAATCCTTCACCTGCATCCACACATCCTGAATCCTCTTCTGATCCTAAGGTAAAATCTAGAATTGATGACATGGATTGAATAAGTGGATAAGATATTTTATAGGAATCACATTTATTTTTTTTATTTCCCTGTACCTTTTTGTACCATGAAATACAAATGGATTTCTTATCTTTCCCATTTTCTTCCTTTTTTCTCCATGTTTCCCACTTTTTGATTATCACAAAGGGGGAGAAATATTATCTAAGGGAGAACTAACTATTATATGACATTATAGGACATATCTAGGAATAATATCTTTTATGAGAAAGGGGGGGAAATATTATCTAAGGGAGAGCTACTATGTTTTGTAACTTGTAACTTTGATACCACTGCATTTAATTCAATCTATGATACATTGACCATTTCACATCTTAAATTTAATGATATATCCTCTGATACAATCACGCATTATTTTGAGACTATAATATCAAAGTTGTGGTTATCAAAAAGGGGGATATTTTTTTCCTTAACTATTTTGATAATCCCAATTATGCTTTCACATACTTTGATAATCCAAATTAATATTTATCTATATTCTAATTATTTCAATCTATTATATTTAATAATAATATGAAAATAATCTTTGAAATATGTTAATAAATGTTTAATTATGCTTATAAGAGTTTTGGAGTAATTCTAACCCAATCGGATATGTTTTGCATAAAACAGATAAGTATAAGTCACTGGTACAGACAAACAGACAGCTACCGATAGAACAAGTCTACTGGTATGCATAATTCTACCAATATACACAATCACTAGAACAAAACAGAGCTACCGATATGCACAGACTACCTACTGGTACACCAGAGTTATCGATATATGTAAGTCTACCGATGTGAAGCTACCGATAGAATCTACTGATAGAAAAAGTCTTCTGAGCTACTGATATAAGCAGTGCTACCGATACACGGAGTAACAGCTACCGATACAAAGATCTACCGATACAATGAAGTAACAGCTACCGATACAAGAAGCTACTGGTAGAAGATATAGGAGCTACTGATAGAAGGTCACTGCTGCATGAAGTCCACCGTTACACATGTACCAACAGAGGGCTACTAAGGAATGACTGGCCTGTCAAACTCTAATCATGTCAATATTATATTTTTATTATGAAATGGTTATATTTGATGTTTTTAATGCAATTAATGTTATTTAATGATATTTTTTGGTATGTCAGGGAACCATACCTAGTACCCATGAAAAAGTAATCATTCCTATTTGTCGGAGCTGAAAGCTATAAAATGAAAGATAAAGACCTAGAAAAAAGTGAAGGTAATAGAAAGAACAAAAGCAGGAATGTGAAGGGTGTGAAGAAGCAAGGTTTGAATAGTATCGAAGAGGTGTATTCACACAGAAAAAGAAAGGCTACATTCATACTCTAAGAGCACTGTAAATACACGACCATTTCATTCGATAGAGGAGAACATGAGATGCATCCTAGTTAAGGAGTGAAGAACTAAAACGAAACTCTTCATGCACACAAGATGATCAAATTGAACTTGAAGAAAATGACTCTCTGTTTTTTAGAAAAAATACAGAGAAGGACTCAGAAGAATTCATGATCAATCAAAAGAGTCTAGAGATGCTTTTCAAATCACTAGAGCATTCTAAACTCTCATATACTCTCTCTAAGTGATTCATTATTTAATTTTTTGAGAATTGTGTGTAATCTATATTATTTACACACACACTGAATCATGTACTAAACTGGAGGATACTAAATCCTCACTCCAAACTTCTTACACTTTACCATATCCCACTGAGAATTGTGGAAGAGGTCAAGTAAGACCTGGACAGCCTGTGAGCAGTTGTTTGTTTTCCCACGTAGAACAGTGGTAGAGGTATTAGTACCTGGACAGTCTCTTCTACTGTTGTTTACCCCGATCCAAGGTGTGGATAAAATTTATATAAACTATTTGAGAGGACTAAGTCTCGGCTTGAGACTGAATCTCTTGGTTATATTTGCTCTGCATTTTTATTTAAGTTTAAAGTATACAATATCAAATTTATATTCTGCTTCTAATTACTTTAAAATACAATTTGTTCTAAAGTGACTTTGATAGTTAAATTAGAAAGTGTTTATACTTATTATGAACTAGTAATTTAGTTTCAAAAGTTAATTTAATCTTCTGATTAAATTAACTAATACCTAATCAATATTTGAGAAATTAATTGAACTTTTACAATCTGTATAAGTCCACTACAATTTAACTTTTTTTTAAATAGGGGGATTTTATGAGAAATATTTTTAACAGAAATTTTAATTGGAACTCAATTCACCCCCCCCCCCTCTTGGGTATCCACTCCGACCAACAATTTGGTTAATGCATTAGATTGTTTTTTTTAACATTGATTTCACCCCATTCTTCCATTCTTCTGTAATATCATTCATAAGTTTATACCTTTTTCATTAATTGTTAATGTTTTATCATGAAAAATAAATTGGATGTGAATACCTCCTTATAGAAATAATAATTTACCAGATATGTGGGTCATTCTATGAATGTTGCAACATCTTGTTGGATTGTTTTAATATCTTCGTCATCATGTGGAACAAATATCTCTTTTATTCACTCATGAGTTGCACTAATCTACCATCTCACATGACCTATTAGAATTTTTCTTCTTTGTAGAGTGTCTCCTTGGATATTGAACAAGGTGATCCTCTTTACAAGGTGATGGGTGGGTCTTTTTAGATATAAATCATAGTCATTTTAACCTTTTATAATATCATTATAGGAAATGTATCATTGTATTCTTGATTCAAATTTCACAGAAATAATTATTAAAGTATTGATTACCTCATAAATGACATTTTATTGAGAGAAATTTCTTGACTCAAAGATGGTGGGGGTGAGGGGATGGAACTTCACAAAATAGTTTTTCATGAGTTGTTTCTACTCAATTCATCCCCAAAAACATTTTATATAAATGAAAACATCCAATGAAATTTTTATTGATAGATAACTAATCATTCACTCAACACTTCCATTTCATTATCTTTATCCTCATGTTGTTTTCTAATCTCAAAATATATTTAGGGTTTTATCCCAAAACATAGACCTATGACGTAACCATATTGGTATGCCCAATTGGAGGCCACTTATAGTATGTGTTTGATAGGGAAAGGTATAGATGATTCATATGTTGGATTTATATATAGAATATAGGAAAAAAAGTAATCATTGTTATGTCATAGCTATTTAAACAATGATTTTTTATGTTTTTTCTTAAAAAATCAAGTCTCCCACACTTTTTGTGTGTTTTCATCTATTAATATCTCATATTTATTTATATTTTACTCCCTTGATAACACATGACGTGAGATGGATGTGACATTGAATTTGGATTCATCAATCTATATATAAGTAGGTGAATATAAGTATGTTTTTCATTCATGTCACATTAAAGTATTTAGGTACATTTAAAATATATATCAGTTTTTCATGTGAATTGTAGTCCATCCTTGATTTATGGTAGGGAAACATTGGTTTTTTGTCCCATTCCTCTATTTCACCACATAATTACATTTTAATAGATAAAAAATTCTCTATCAATGTGACAAATAAAAATAATTTCAATTAATTTATTAAAAAATAAAATCTACCTAAAAAAATTTCTCCCCATGATGGCATGTAAATTCATCACATTCTTCATTTATTTTTAGGTATGCTTACATAATTGGTGGGTGAGGGTTTATTTTCCCTTTAGAATATTAAATATTAAATCCCATTATAATTTTGTGAAATAATCTATGAATCCTTCCAATATACATTAATAACTATTTTCTATGGGATTAATCTACTATAAATTAATCCTTTAATGGATGATAAAGAGTAATCAATGTTTTATTATTTTACTTTTTTGTAAAATAATGAATGGAGATCATAAGTTTACCTAAATGGATACCCTAAATAATGGGTTAACCATGGATAAAACATGGTGCCACAACTATACATCGTACATAAAAATCTACTGAGTGGTGACCCTAATGTAACTTCTGAACATGGCCTTGTTGAGGGTAACATCATGGCCCCACAAATTCAATCTAAACTTATATTTTATTCATTTTCATTTATCCTAACAAATTTTTGTTATCATTTCCATGGTACGCCACTCCTGTTATGTAATGTCTTAGACTCAGATTCCACTGAATGGTTCTATGTGCTTGGATGTCCATATGGCCTCAAGAGAATCTCCCCAAATTCCAGATATTTCCAACTAATCTAGAGGGCCTTGGTGTGTCTATGTGAATACTGTTCCTTAATCACTAGAGTGTAACACAATATAAATACAATTACAAATAGAAAACCGAAGCATTAATAATAATTAGACCACAGATAATTTCCAGGATTGTATAAAAACACTAAAAGGACCACATATACAATAATGATAATACATGTATCTACAAATATACCAAAATAGATAAAAAACATTGAAAGAAAAAGCTTGTATCAAATTTTAAAAAAAGTACAACTGTATCTTGGTGACATCACGAGCATTGGATCGATCACATGCTCCCATGCTCCTATGTAGAAAGCATGATCCTATAATATGGAACATTCCCTTATATATACCTACAATCATATAGACTATTATTCTACCCAATACTGAACCAAAGAGGATGTGAAATATAATTCCAGTAGGTAACCACCCAAGGTCTGGGGACCCTAAATCAGTGAATATATAAAGATAACAATGTGTATAAATTATTCAAATGAGTAATGTAAGTACTCAAAGTGAAAATCTTAAGAAGACTGTGTTTTTGTTTATATAAAAGTTTATTTAATCATTCAATACCATTTCATTAAAAAGTATCAAGACATGGAGCATATCCAAGAATCCCCCAAGATAACAATGACAGTGAATTACTATACATGCCATCCATAAAGTGCCAAGAAATACCAAATCTAATCACGTTTTTTGGATTGACATACATGTATCACAACTATTTTCATTCATTTATCAATTTATAACCTAATATAATACTTATAATTCCTAATTTAAAATCGAGGTATCGCTCTAGCTAGGGTATAATGTTACTACCATTCAATTTAATCATTGGGGATCCTTTAATGGAGCCCAAGTATCACCCATCACATATATGTTCAAATACCCTTTGAGTCCATCCATGGAAATACATATTTAATATATGTACCACTCAGCATATAATGGTTTATCCTCTAAGTCCATCCTTGTTTGTCCTCAATGGAGTCTTAGTATCACTCAGGAATAAGAAAATTAATTTCCAATTGATTCTGTACATGGAATTCATAATTGAATTTATGTGTCACCCAAGGAATATATATAATAAATAAAACATATAATATAATTAATATAATTTAAAAAAATTAATGTAAATACCAAACACATCCCACTAGGACCTCACCTAAAAATGTGGATAAAGGATTGACTAAACTTATAAGGCTTATTATAAAATTTACTCACATGGGTAACTAATTATACTAAGCATCACATGATTAACCAACCATTAAATGGAAATATTCTATGTCCATTTCATTAATTTCATATTATTTTTCATTTCAATTCACAATTGAAATTACATTTCAATTTACGTATCAATTAAAAATTAACCACATATTTTTTAAAATTCAATAATAATACCCCGTTATAAGGTAAAGGGGATCACCTCAATGGAATAAAAACATACATAATGGACCATTTAATTAAACAACACACCCAAATGGGTGGTTCAAATTTTAGGGTCCTCAAACTATAACCATTCATTAAGATTCCTCTTTAACTAAATAGGCCATTCCTAAAAATTTAATTCAAGGGTTGAAATCAATTTAAATAGTGTATCTCTAAGAATGGGGAATGAGGAATAATGATATATATATAAACACTTCAATATATAATGAATGGAATGATACTACCTAAAGTAGGTACGTAGTGGATAGCTCGTCCATTATCACCTCTGAATTCTAATCAGATGGGGAGACTATCTGTTAATGGATGAATAACACAATGATAGATCATTTTATATTCAACCTAATTAGTTCATATAATAACAAATCAAACGAATAATAGATTAAAATTAATTGACGACACACATATGGGGATCTAACAAGAGGAATAGTTCTTGAATTCGAGCTTGTGGGAGAAGTTCCCTCATTTCCTAGAATAGATATCAAAAGGGCTCTCAATATGGTGTGTTTTCTGTGAGAGATAAGAAAAAAAATTGATTTTATTTAATGATTTATATATGGGAAAATTTTAAATTTACAAAAAATGTGTATCACATGGTTTTGTCTTACTGTTAGCTAAACTGCGTTCTAATAGTTCATGGTCAACTATATGGATGGGAACCCCACATAGTTTGCTTACATGGATTGCGTAATTGTGGAACAATGGTTTAAAAACCCTATATCAAAATTATATAATTGGAATCATAGCCATGTGCTCAAAATCATATAGTTTTTATGAAACCATGATTCTTGTAACCTCCCTTTGCCAAGCCTCTCATGGTTAGAAAAAATGATGCAGCTTTCACAACACAATTTATTCTAACCATGAACTAGGCCTTTTTCACCAAAAATATTATATTATGGGATCCAAAACATCCTTGAACTACCCCTGTACATCCATGACATCAATGAGAATTCATATTAAACAATATATAAGAAATTAATGTGAGAATTTATAGAATTTAATGATACATAACTCAAGAATGAACCAGGTTATTATAAAATCCACCATAAAGTAATTTGTCCTCAAATTTCCTTCTCAAGGGTGGTCATGGAAGTATGAGAAAAACATAGACCACTATGATCATACATCAGTCTCCCACTTCTAGGTCTCATCCATAACATGGGCATGCTTCTATAGTACCCATACTAATGGAATAGGTCAGGCTCAAAGAACCTTTCTGCTATGATCCACAATACATATATGATGATCCTCGAAGGACACATCTACCTATAAATCAACCACCATTGGATGAATTGAATGAGGCAATCCTAAATGATAAAATTACAACTGAGATATATGGAAGATGTCAGGCATCACTTTTTACCTGTGAGGAAACATCAAATGATAGGCAGCTGACCTGACTTTCACCAAATTCTTTATTTTCCCCAACATATCGCGGTGAAATCAAACCATTTCTTCTGATCCATATGTCTCCTAGCATTGGTGAGAGATGTAAGAAAACTCATTAACAGAACTCAAAACCTAGTGTTAATTTATGATGAACGACATATAATTTTTTATGAGACTATGTATTATCCATCTGCCCCCAAATCAACTACTCCTACTCTGTTCTATTGCACAAAACAATATCCAAGCATAGTTTCCACTCCTTCCTCTAACCACTAATGTGGTATTCTACATGGGAAATAGTAAAAAAATCTTAAGTGTCCATATGTATAGTATATTTAAATATATTATTTATGAAAAATTCAACTAGGAGTATATTCCTCTCTCAAGGGCACCAAAAATATTAGTTTCATGCTCACAACATGTCCTCAATAACCTAAATCACTGGCTCTGACTGGACGTCAAGCTAAGTGTGGTATGTTATGATCTAAGGAACCCATGTACCTCACACCCTCTACGACCATTTATATAATCGTGAAGTACATCAGTCAACCCTATCTAAATTGATAGTATGTGGCCCCCATGATGTCGTAATATATCACAAATGTACAACCTTCAATTATAATCAACACTAAAGGTTTCCTCGATTGGTAGGATATGTGAATATTTCCTATTCATTCCAATAAAAACCCATAAAACATCATTACCTCAAGGAAACCACTGTAAACCTATCCCAAAATCAATTGAGATATCATTCTATTTCAAATCGAGAATGGGAAAATTAAATAACATTCTAGCTAGTTGTTTCCATTCCACCTTCACCTGCATATATGTGGAACATCTCATGATAAATCCTGATAAACAACTTTCCATACCTGCATACCAGTAATAGTTATGTAAATTTTAATACATCTTGGTGATTTTTGAGTGTGTTAACCAAGATGGAAAATGAAAATATTACATCAGCACCTCACACAGGTCTAATGAAAACCCACATGCGACCATGCACATGGATAATTTCATCCTCCCTTATAATCCAACAAGGAAAAGGGACCACACCTACAACACTCTATCATAGTACTAGTAACTCAGCATCTGATAGATTACTCAACATCACTCTATCCAAAAGGGTATAGGTAACATCTATGGATTATAGAAATGTCATCCCATGGCTTTTTTGAAGACTAAAGTTCATCATAAAGAACATAGCTATGAGTTTCCACTCGTTACATGCATACTGATCTTCCAAAATCTGATTCATCCTTCTCAGTGCATCAACCATTAAATTACCTTTAGTAGATGCATAAGAATTATTTATGTCAAAATAATAAATCTACTCAACCCATCTTCACTACATCAAATTCAGATCACGCTGTATAAAAATGTACATGATGATTTTGATGTCTACGTACACAAAAAACACTCTCCATGAATGTAATGTCTCTAACAACAAAATACATGAACAACCAAATATTTGTTAAGATAGTGTTTCAGTTTATTCCTCTCATGTGGACTCAACTACCAGGACTCATATAACACAACTCTATCACCCTACATAATAACAAATCATAGCCTGATACTTAATTCATCATAGTAAACAGTGTTTCACCTGGCTGGATCAGGAAAAATCAGTATCAGTGATAAAGCCAATATACCATTTAGCTCCTGAAAGGCTATATCACAATAATCTAACAATAAAAATATCACACCCTTTTGAGTCAATCCATAATAGACACTGTTATGATTTACAAGTTCTATATGAAATATTTTCAATACCCAGATAGACCAATTTAACATCATACCTCAATGATGTTCTTTAGATTCCACTAGAAACTACAACATTCTCTATCTGATGGTAAACTGATAATATAGTGTTTGATAAAATTTTACCCCTTAAGTGAATCTATTCCATCTATAAGTGACACTTTTTATCTTATCATATAAATGATTCTCTTTCAGTGTATTCAATATGATATATAATTGTTTGGAATTTCCGCATCGATTCTAAGAATACACCATTATATAATCCATGAAAGACATGAAATAAGAATCTAGATAAGGATGGAAAACTTTGTTCATCATTCCCATGAATAATTATATCATGTTAATGAGAGCATACATCATTATAAATACATTTATTGAATATACCTACTATGGAATTTTGTGTTGGTTATGTCTGACAGTATAGCATGCACTTGATACTACCCAAATATCAAATCATTCATTGAGAAGTGTTTTTATTCATGAAGCTGGAAAATGAGATCATCTATCAGTGGTAGAGGATACATGTTCTTAACTTTTAGCTTGTTAAATTTCTAACAACCCACATATATCCTAGGTAAGATCCCTGATCTACTTTAGTTATGTTTTTTATGTTTTGTTTTGGAATATACTTTTGGGATGGCTAATTGTTTCCTAATGTTTGTGTAAACACATGGGGTGATTCCCGGGTTTAGGACATGATGAGGAAGAAAATGAAATTTCTGGGCATGTTGCATGGTTTGCGTGTAGTTAGTGAATACCCTGTGGAGCATCTCGGGTAACCATGCATCCTTGGAAAAAGACTTATTAATGGTTTCCACATGATTATGCATGTTGTGGGGAATTCCTAGAAACCCATGAGTATGGGTGATTTTTAGGAAGTATCTTTGGGATGTTTTTTCCACAATTTCGGAAACTGTGCAGGTAAACATTGCAGCCTAGTAATGTAGGAAAATTTACTAAATTAACACTTTTATATTTATAACCCGAACACAGTTTCCTCCCCCGCTTCACTCCCATGAACACTAGCGACAATCATGGATGACCCAATCATCCAAGAGGTTTGCCTTTGATTCGTGGACATTTGGAGAAAAATTGGTTGTGGGTTGAAGCCTTGGCTAAGTCTAACTCTCCTCTTGCTTCTTCTTTTTCAAATTAGGGATTGTGGTTTCTCCCATCATATTCCAAAAAACTGAAACCCTATTTTTCCGGTGGAACCTATGTTGGGGCTTCATGGGATGTTGGAATCCAGATATAAGTCCATGATTAAATGTCAGTTCATATTTGAATTCAAGGTAGGTGGTTTATAAGAATTATCACATAGTTTTATTTTTTATTTGTTCATGGAAACTTGTGTTATTAATTTAACTAATTGTGTTCATGGTTCTATAGGAGTGTTTGGTAAAATGGGGTGTCTATGTGACCAATTGAAACCATCATGATCCTCATGGGATGCATGGAGGATGGATTAACAATTTTAGGGCCACCCATGGGGTGCACTAGAAATATTGGGCATAGTGAGTGGTGGGGTTAAGTGAAGGATTTTTGAGTAAACTGTGAATCCCATGAAGAACATGATTTAATGGTTTATTAGTTTGTAAAAGGAATGATAATAGGTATTCCTAGGGCTATAAGACATAAGGGGTTGTTTGGAATCACATGGAAATGACCAATTTGGGTCAAATGGGATTATGTCAATTATTTAAGAAATTTGGGTAGAAATTCCTAACGTGGTTAGTGCATATTAAATGGTAAACTTGTAATTTTACTATGGAATGAAAAGGGGGAGATATGATAATGAGATGAAATAAGGGAATAAATTAATAAATTAAATGGGTTAATACATGGGAATTATGTGGTATAACTAATGGGTTATATATAATAATGTTGTAGTGTAACATGATATAAGGAATGCACATGAAATAAAAAATCTGATAAATTTGTTAATAAATGGACAGTGTTTAATTTTTCTAAAGAACATGGGTTTTTGAATACACCTAATGGGTTAATGAACAGTAATGGGAATTTGGCTTGATGGCTTTGAATTGTAATTGTTAAATGTGTGAATGGTTAATGGAATGATATTAATTCCCTTGTTTTTGTCATGTATTATGAATTCTAATGGAATTGAATAAGCTTGGTTGAGTTATAGTATGGTTTTGGTGACATGATTAATAAGCATGTCCATGTGGCTTGGTAGAGTGGGGCATTGACTTGAGCTTTTATTCCCATAGGTCGAGTTCGACTGAGGCTCTAATCTCCACAAAAAATTGCATGGGTTAGGGAAGGGGAAAAACATTCTATTCCCCTAACAATTTCATTTCATTCAAATTGAGGGTTCTAGGTGAGGATAAAGTGTTGATGTGTTATGTGTATCCCTCAGGAGATAGGGAAATTATTTATTTCCCCTATGAATTGTGATTGATTGCATTATACCCTTCTGTATAGGACATTTATGCCTATCCCAAGGAACATGTGACTAAATTGATTGAGTAATAATTACTGTTTGACAAATGAAATTGGTATAAATACTGGGAATAAATTAAATGAACTTTGTTAAGATATGGATCCCATAATTTCCCATGTATAATTTCCATTTATTTTTTTCTTATATGCATTATCTATTATACTGGATATTTTGTATACACCGTTGTTGGTGGCCTATTGAGTTTTGTACTCACAAACTGCTCAGGCCACCATTGGGTACACGTCTATATCTATTGGTTGCAGATTATGATGATGGAAATGGACATACTCTAGGATGTTTAATTGTGCTCATAATGTATAGGAAGATGGATCCAGAAATATAGTCGGGTCCTATTTTTAGATTCCTACTTTTGTATTATTTTGGGATTTATTCTCCTTGCACCACTAGTATAGAGTGGCATTTTGGTATTTTATTTATGGTCGGTACCCTATTGGGAAATGTTTAGTTATAAATGTTTATTGGATGTTTCATTTTTCTCCAGTTGTTTTTATTGTGTTCTGTTTTGGATTACTTATTTAAAGTGGTTATATTCTACCCAGATGACTTTTTATACCCTTTCCACTAGTCAGCAACCTCTAGCATAGAGGGATATAGGTTTGGGGTCATGTGACAACCCGGATCGGTGCATCGATTTTGTGACATCTTGGTCAGGGACATTACCAAATGGAATCAAGTGAGTTATTTTCACGTTCATTCTATTTGGGGATGGTAAATAAGAGATTAGGAATTTTTGGCCTTGGTAATGAGTTTATGCTTGGGAGTATCTAACCAATGTATGAGGTAAAAATAAAGTCACTATTGGTGGGAATTATTCTTCTTGATGTGTGTTATTACAATTGAATGATATATCACCATTGGGTGATGCACATGTTGTGCGATTTGACTGATTTATGATATTTTTTTCATTGTTAGAGTGACATGTGTTTGTGCATTAATGCATCATTCTAGGCACATATGGATATGTTTTGCATGAATCATTATAAAAACACACACGGGGTGGTTGTGCGAGGCATAGAGATTATAATACACTTTACATGATTGATAAAACTAATGAAAATGATTCTTAATATTGGTAATATAAGTAGCTACTGAATAGAATGCAACTGAATAGTCAAATAATATTGGTTATAAAAAAATGTTATAAACATGTTAAAAATTTTGGGTTATGGTAAATTATAATGATTGAATGGTTTCCAAAAGAGAAATCATCATATAGTGATGGGAGAATATTTAATGAGTTTTCCTCATGAACAATGTAAATGAGATTAAAATGATTATTGTAAAATGTTTTGAAATGTGAAATGTGCCTAAGAGGAATGGATAATGTTATAGAAGTATAATTAGTTTTAAGAGGAGTTGATGAAAGACTTTTGATTATGTAAAATTGTTACCCCATGTAGACCATTACCCACAATAGGTATAGAAGAGGGTAGTGTTCAATTTTTTATGTTAACCATTGGGAAAGAGTATGAAGAATGGTTAGTTTATGTTTGATTGGGTAGGATCCTTCCATATGTGGTTAAATTCTATTGGACATTATTTAAAGGTTTGGGTGAACAAAATGTAAAAAATGAGAATGTTTGAGTTCATGGGTGGGTATCCTTTGGGTTGGCAGTTTGTTCCATGTATGTGTGGGTGGGTCAAATGATAGAGTCCTCTAATTTTAGACTTTGGATTTGGATTACGAGGCCTTACAGATTATATTATGGCCTAGGTGGTGTGTTTTGGGAATTCCTAGCTGGGTTGTGGTGGTTTGGTTGTGAGTAATTATTTAGTAATGTGAGTGTGAAAACTATCATGATGCCTGACAGTATGTAGTGCAAGATAGACCCTAATGATGGTGCCTAGGTATGAGTGACATTGGGAGTAGAGACCATACAAGTTTTTTTGAATCCTGTATGGGATGTTTGGATCATAGTGCTGATGAATGTGTAATCCTTTGTTGTTGAACCTAGAGAAAATGGTTGATTGTTGTTCTAAGGACAATTTGCATTGATACTGGGGAGAGAATTCCATTCACCAACATATCTTTTTGTGTCATGATATGTATCATTTGGAGAGGGTAACAACGTCTTTTCATGGGTGTGAGTCCATTCTAGGGAGTTGGTACCATTCATCCTTCATGGTGACCTATGAGAGAGGTCAGACAGGGTTTCAAGTTCTCAGCGGTGTTTGTCACACATGTAGATTTTTTTACTATGATATTTGGACTCATAGTGTTTTATGGTGTAGATTTGTCCTAGAAGGCTATGTTGGAAGGGTGAGGTTTAGTGGTGCTACATCATTTGTGGTTTCACAATGATAGTCTTGGAAAATCAAGGGTGCCTCATTATAGGTTGCCATGCTGTCTAGGTACATGGAATGTGATCATGGGAGATTCTCCGGAGGTGGTTTCAATGTATACTGAGTACCACCAAGTTTTAATAAATGATATAGTTATACCTAGTTCATTCGTAAGGGAACCCGAGTGCTCGTGATATAATCTATGGTTTTTTCTAAGGGTTTTATCTTATTTTTTCATGAGTCGCCTATTTGGATATTGATTAATGGAGGCTTGAAATTGTTATTGAATGGAAGATATGAAGGTGGAAGAAGTGTGGTTATATGCTTTCACTCGATGGTGGAACCAATGGTGAGGGTGGTCTCATGGATGAACTTGTTTGGATGAATTTTTTGGTTGTTGGGTGAGATGTAGAGGCCACCTCAGGTCTAATGATACTGAGTACAAGATAGACACTGTTTGGTAACTAAGAAGGTGTTGGGATATAACCAAGATAAAGTTAATTTGTGTGAGACATTTGGTTTGATTGGTGTGGTAGACCATTGTGCTTCGGTTGTTAGATGCAAGGGATGCATCAGAAGGACTTGAGAGGTGTAGTGGATGTAGAGGCATATGAAATGTTGGTTCATGACTGCTTAGCTTTTTGGTTACGGTGAGATGCTTGATCCTAGTTTCCAATCACATCGGAGTGGTGGTGGTTATGTTTTGATGAGACAACTTTGAAAGTGAATCCAGAGATCCCTCGATGGTCATGGTTTCCCATAGATTGAAATCAGAAATTTCTATGTTGGGGGGAGTTCATTGAAAACTTTTTATCACATATCATCTTGTGACGATTCATCCAAATATCTTTACATCATATTAGGTACGATGAGAAACTCTGGCTCATGACATGAGAAATGAAAATGTTTGGTTTGATGAGGGACTTTATAGGGTTTACGTGCATCAAAACAACTTTTGTGGAGTATGGTGATGGGATGTACAGCCTCTATGGCTTGAGTTCAGGTCACCGAGATGGACCAAGTATCGATACACGTCAGGGATGGTGTTCTTGGATGACAGGAATGTGCACAGGGTGACATTTGTTTTCTGGTTTTGAAAAAAGATGGATGGCCATGTCTATTTTTGGGTTTTGTTTTCTAATATGTATAAGTTTTGATGGTTGGAATCTCTATTGATAGTAGTTCTATGAACACTCCTAACGTGGGGAGTGATACATTAGTCTTATATGTGGAGAGGAGAATATTAAGCAGATGTAGTGGCGCCAAGATTCCATTGAAGAGCCTAAAAGGTGTTTGTTAGGTTCCTTGGAGAGGAAATCTGGGACATGGATGTGGTGACTGATGAGCCAAGTGTAAGCTTCGGGCATAGGGTGGTTTTTTTTTAAGGTTGTGATGTTTGTGCTAATGTCGTAGAAGGATGGGTTAGGATATGACAACATGTTTTGGAAAGAGAGTATGGGTTCAATAAATCCAAAGAAGACCGGGGTTAGACTCAAGAAATTTACCCTTGGGTGGTTTTAGAACATCTTGAAGTTTGGTGAACCTTGGCCAGGTGATGTGGTTTCATGCTAAGGGTGAAGTTGATGAGGGTCTAGAGGGTATTTAATCCATGATAATGGAATTCTACTAGAATTTAGGAAACGACCTTAGTGGGTGTGTGGGATGATAATAATAGGCTTCAAGTCAGTAAGAACTTTGGGGAGATTAGAAACGGTGTAGCAGACCATTAGTGGATAGTGGGTGATATGGGGAAAGCTAGTCGTATAATGACCGTTCCTTAAACATTACATAATCCCCAATTAAATGAATAATTCACATTGAGGATCTTTCCAAGTTTATAGTTTTAGATAATTAGGCCATAACTATTACATATCAACATGAAAATTACATGTAGACACTACTACTCAGTATCCATTTTTTCATAAAATAAAAAACTCTTAAAAAGAAACATGACTAGTTCCATATTTTAGACAAAATGAATTTTCCATGATCCCAACATTGACCGTATTCATCTTTATGTCTTGTGGATAATATTTCAAAAACATGGGATGAGCATAAACAGATCAGTAAGGGTTATAAAATAAGGAATCAAAACATTATCCCGTCATTAAATAAAATTCAATGAAACCATACTTTTCAATCATAATGTGCCTTAAAAAATCATAAGAATTATGAATAACACACAGAAATCATAAATCCTAAAGGTAACTTATAGAATTCCTAGCATACATACATTGTAGATATCACGGCTACATAGAGAGTCACATTTGGAATACCTATCACAATATATTCCCTAAATCTTTTAGGAGAAACATTAACATTTACCTTTGTCACGTTACCTAATGCATTGGAGAGCTATCTCGATCTCACCCACCCTAGGTTTATCACGGAACCACCCGTATATGTAAACAATTCCCATGATCCATAACATAATCACAACACATAACACAAGTATAATGGAAAGATAACATTTCCACATTCCAATATATCAAATCAAGATATTGAAATAAATAATGCTTTATCAAACCATTTTCAAACCCATTTAAAACATTTAATAAAGAGATTTTTGAATACAAGTGTCCCATAACACTTTGATTCTTTTAATGAATTATCATTTGAAAATAGTAATTTCCATATAAATAAATCCTAAAAATAATTTTTAAAACATGGTAATTAATGATAAAGATTTATAAGAATAAATATTTAAAACATTCGAAACGTTATTTTAGTTAAAGTGTTTTTATCAAAATGAGAGACGCTTGAATACAAATAATTGAGGAATAAAATTTAATCAGAACATTATAATATCATGATAATAATTTTATTATTGATATAAAATTCCAAACGATAGTATATACACCATATAAAAGTGAATTTCAGAAAAATGATAATGAAGTCTTAATGGAATGTAAATTGAGATGAAATCCCATATAAACATGGAATCCTTAGATTAAGGATAAATAAATTACATAATAATGTGTAAAAAATACAAATACACTCAATATGATTGGATATTTAGTGTAAATTAATCATAGGAAATTCACACATTTTCTTTTTAATACAAAACCAATGACATGGATGTTTAAATCAATGAATGGAAATTGAGTTAAATTTACTGGTATCAAGTTCATATCGATGACTTGATAATTTATCAATGGAGTGATTATGTGTGTCAAAAGTACATCCACATAAAGGGGAGTGGAAATTAAAACATAAATAAATAAATAGTGATTCCACAAATAATCATAGTATGACATAATTATATATTAGAAGATTAACCCAAGTAATGGAAATTGGGTAAAAATGTTCCCTTACGGATTTGGTAACATACGAAACATACAACCCATAAAAGAATGATCCTATAATTAATCTTGAATTATCCATAAATAGAAGTATATTACACAATTAATACAATCATGACTATTAAATACACCACACAAAAGGAAATAGTGGCAAATATAGCATGAATCTCACAAGAATAAAAAGTGAGATGAAAATTCCTTGACACATTGTAATCAATCAATTCGTATGACCAAAAGTGAATAAACACCAAATGATTCAATGAATAATATGAATATAATGATAATCACGATAATATATTCCAAATGGAAGTACACAATACACCATATGCAATAAATATGTTTCAAATAATGGAAATCTCACGGAATTAAAAGTGACATAAGAAACCTCATATATAGTGTCCGACTTGACTCGTTTGTTCCTTGTTCTTCCTAAATAATAAACTAATGTAAATTTATACTTGCTTAATAACATTTTAAAGGTTATTATTTCTTTTATATCACTTATTACCATGTTATAAACATTATGTAATCATTTAAGTTAATAACGTTCATTTTGTAGATATTTGGTACTTGAGTCAAAAATGGACTTCTAATAATTACAAGTTGTTCACATAGTCCCAAGTTCATTATATCCCGAATTTTATTCATTATTTATATATCATATATATCATATATATCTAGTATATACATGTATTTATAATAGTAAATAACATTTGGAGTTAATAAATGGAATGCATCATTCATGGATACAGTAAGTCATATGTACGCATGAACGCTACTTTCATTTCTATTTATTATTTTATTGGAATTAAAAAATAATGATACATAGTTATATTATAATTCCAGTATAATATAATATATTATATAATTAATTCCATCCTTTATATGTCCTACAAATGGAATTAACGAGTCATATCACTTTCAGGGGGTGGTAGTCCACACTTCCTCAAATGAAATTATCGTGTCTACCCATAATGGAAACCATAAAGGTATGAAAAAAAATAGATGCATAAAAAAAATAAACATAATATATATAATATATAAATATAGTTTCATCTTAATTTCCCCCATGAGAGGTGGTAGGAGATAATCGGACAATCCTTGTTTTGTTAGGAATTAGTTTGGCATTCACAAAAACAGTATATTCTTCACCAATTAGATTGAGGTGTTTTTAAGGGTAATTCGAATCCATCTCATAGAAAAATCCTATTATATTTAGGATAATAGTTTTTTTATAAAATAAAGCAATAAAAAAATTTAGGGGTTGGAGAAGTAGAATAAAAGAAAAGAAGTTAAGAGAAAATGTTACCTTTAATTGGGGTAACTCCCTTTGGTTTAAACCAAAAGGACCTCTTGAAGTGACTTATGCCTAAGGTAAGGCTTCTAGATGGAATATAGGGATAATTAAAGATTATTTGTTCAGGTTTTGGATGACACAAGGTTCTTGAGAGGTGTGAGTAATGAGATTGAATTGATGGCTTTTTATAAGGGGGGTGGGGGCTCTTTAGGAAAGTGTGAAAATATTATTTTATTATATAATGATATTCTGTTTCTGAAGGTACCAAACTAATTAAATTCGATGATAAGAAGCCTAATGGTCTAAATAAAATCATACAATAACAATTTTATGGTTTTTAGATGTTATTTTATTATTTATAATCATATTTTTTTAAATCAATTATTAATGAGCTAAATACTACATCATTTTTGGGTCATAAATAATTTTATTTATATGATGTCTAAAAATTATAAAAAAATACCATGATGTAGGAATTATTTTATCCTTCCAATTAATATTTATTGGCAAAAATATAACTTATATAACCCCATGTAAACATTAATTTACTAAAACATATTTTTTCTGTCATTTTTTCCTTTACTTTAAATTATTTAATCTAAACTGTCATTTTAACTTCTAAGTGGCTCCATGGGGTCTCAAAATCGACCCAATGATGCCCATGGTCGGAGATGACTCATCCAATAAGTTTAGAAACAATTTTAAGGTAATTTAGGATTTTTATAATATTCTTTTTAACTTGAATTTCACTATTTACCTTTAACTGCGGTAAATAAATGCCTACATTTACTATTCATCAAAAAAATTATCATCTTATTGAACCACATTTTACGTACTAATAACAAACATGTATGTTATATCTTTAAAATTCAATACATATAAGTGGTAAAATTTTATTTGAATGAAAATATCAGTTTTTATGTTCTACTTAGTGGTTTCACTATTAATCAAAAATTGAAGTTTTTCAGAAAACTACCAAAAATTCAGCCTAAGCTATATTTGATATTCTGAATTGCGAAATTATGTCTATTTTACAAAATTCAAAAAATATACATTTAATTAATTAATTTAAAATTAATTCCTTTTATCAAAACAAATAGTGTATTTTTTAAGAAAAAATAACTATCAAAAGATTGATACATGTTTATGTCCTATTTCATAGTGAAATTAATTCTAGTGGCCAACATTTGAATAAATGGTAAAAAGGAAATATAATTACACTTTAAAACAAATTAAAATTATAATAAATCCATATAAATAAATTATATTAAAATTCACTTTTGAATTAAAATACAGTATTTTTAACTATTCATAAAAAATAAATTTTATCAGAAAAATAACACAAATTTACACAAAGTAAATATTTATGTCCCGATTATAAAGAAGAATTTTATTTTGTCAAATGGAACATATAAAAGTGACCAAAACTATTTTTAAAGAGGGTTTGACATTAAAAGACTTTAAGTCAACCTTTTAAAGTAAATTATGTTTAAAATTAGATTCATTCACATTTTAAGCCTCTAACATTTATTGGATAAATGTAAAAACATTTAAAATTATATATCTAATAATTTTTTAGTTATTTATATTCATTCCCTTCATTATAACGGTAGGTGTTAACTACCTTTTAAAATAATACTATTATATTATTAGTGTGCAATGTAAGATTTCAAAGAAACCCATTGTTTCGTATCAGGCACATCATTGAACATTGAAACCCCTTTAATGTAAAATTAATATTTAGTTCAAAAATATTAATAAATATGAAAATTTTCATGTTCTTTATTTACCTGGGATGTTACATCCTTCCCCCATTTTGGGAATTTCTTCCTCGCAATTTTAAAACTTGGCTAAGAAATTTCATTAAAAGTCCGACATCAGAAAAGAGTCAGTAAAAATATCACTTTAAAAGAAATAAAGGTAAGTACAAAGGTCACCCATGGTAACCCATACGAGGACTCCATATAGGAAAACAAGGATATGGAAGAGAGAAAAAATGGTCATGTTCTGATGGAGAGTGATAAAAAACATGATTAGGAGAAAGTTAACCACTAGAAAATCACAAACTATTGATTTGTTAAACAATCTATGATTACCCAGTAGAAAACGTAAACCAACAATGTTTTTGTTAAAAATTCCTTTTCATTATTTTGAGGAATTCATTTACTACATAGAATAAGAACCTATGGAAATATACATACCTTCAAGTAGTGTTTCGTCCTTTAATATGTTTCTACCAAAATACTAATCTTTTCACCAAACAATGAGCATTCAAAAAAACTTGGTCACATCAAAAGGATAAGAATCATCTTCTAGATAATCACATAATGCAAAAAAGAAGAAAAATATATTTCCCTTTTCATTTGACATCAACTAATACCAAAATGGTTACTGCGAGATCAGATAATACCTAAAAAGGAAAATCTTTTAGAAAAAGAAAAACTACTCTTAATATAAAAAATTTGTCTAACAAAACCCAAAGTTCAACAAAGACCATTCAATAAACAACTATCCATAAAATTCCTCCAAAGTAATCCAAACTATGATTGAAACCCAAATCTCATAAGGATTTAATTAAATAGTCTTCCAAGACAAATCTTAACATTTATCTCCAAATAACATCAGTTACTCATAAAATCTCATATTGAAAAGTAATTAACCTAATGACATATTCTTCATGATAGGTTAAACATTTTCATAAATAAACCAAATTGTCATATGTCCACAATAAAAAAATATATTCTTCCAAACAAAAATATCAACCATTATTTCACAATTTAAATCCCATAGTATTCTATCTTTCTTAGGAAAATACTATTTCCTCAAAATAGAGATGTCTTCCACTACAACCTTTACCACTTAATCACAAAATCATTTTCTTATTCAAGTATATACATTTGGTAAAACATAAGTTCCCAAAATTAACATATTCTTATTCCATAAAATCATTTTACTAAAATAATAAGTTATACTAACCAGGGACTTCATGGAGGCTAGTGGTCGGCGATGCACCCTTGTCACCTTTCGGTTGGGGGTTCGATTCCTACAACCTTACCAGATGAGACGGGTTTTCACCCATCCTACAGGTAGACATTTTAAAAAAACTCAAAATAACCCTAACATGTTTTAACCTCAATGGTTTCGTTATACCTCTCATTTTCCTCCGAATTCATTTGATCTCAACATCTTAATTCTTGAAGTCTCATATATATTGTCATTTTTTTATTTCACCAACATATGATAAAATAAAATGATCCCCAAAATTAAGAACATCAAACCTTGATCATGGTGTCCATTTGGTTTCATCGTCATATTCTTCACATAGGTAGAAGGTTCATGAATTGCAATAATTATTTAGAGATCCTTAAAAGTATTTTTCTTCCTTCATCCAAATACACCTTGTACAACATGGGTCATATGGGTGTTCACATAAAAACAGTTTTGGAAAATAATGATGTATAACATAAATTTTCAAAACATCTGATAAAAAATGATTTCTATAAAACAGTCAGACTAAATTTACGTGGAAACTTCAATTAATGGTCATATTAAAATACTATAGGTATGTTCTGAGAGAATATATTGTAAAAGAAATTATAAATAGGTTTCGCAAGGGTCTCCTTCTATAGCACCATTTTAAAACCATAATATTCTTCAAAATCTCATGATAAGGTAAAATATTTTAAAATTCCTTGATAATATTAACTTTTATTAAAAATATGAGAATATTGTTAAAATAGGATTTGTTTAAATACAACCCATGATCCATGAAGATAACGAGTTATAGTGGGGTGTTTGATATCTCAAACAACTTCTTGGAAGTGAGTTGTATGCTAGAAAAAGTTTCACAATCATCCGAACATGATGTTTCAATAACTATTGCAATGAAGTCATCAGGAATAGATATAAATGTCGTTTGAGATCCTCTACCTTCCATTTGTAACTGAAATTCTGTGATCTGAAAAAGTTATAAAACTAGGATTTGACAAAAATAATAGACATTGGGACTAACCATGTGTCTAATGAAAACTCATAATCCCTAAAGTTTCCTAAATTGACTTATGATACCAACTATAAGGACCTGACCTAAAATATTACATAATCCAGAATCAAATGAATAATTCACATTGAGGATCTTATCATGTTTTGGGTTTTATAGAATTAGGCCATAACTATTAGATATCAACATTAAAATTACATGTAGACACTACTACTCAGTATCCATCTTTCATAAAATAAAAAAACTCTTAAAAAGAAACATGTCTAGTTCCATGTTTTAGACAACATGACTTTTCCATGATCTCATACATGACCCTATTCATCTTTTTTTCATGTGGATAACATTTCAAAAACATTGGATGAGCATAAAAAGCTCAGTAAGGGTTATAAAATAAGGAAGGAAAACATTATACCATCATTAAATACTAATCAATGAAACCATACTTTTCAATCATAACACACCTAACGAAATCATAATATTTATGAATAACACACAAAAATCATAAATCATAAATGTAACATATGGCATTCATAACATACTTACATTCTAGCTATCATGACTACATAGGGTGTCACATTTCGAATACCCATCACAGTATATTCTTTAAATCTCTTAGGAGAAACATTAATGTTTACCTCTGTCACGTTACCCATTTTATTGGAGATCTATCTCAGGCTCAGCCGCCCTAGGATTATCATGGAACCACCCATATACATAAACAATGTCCAAGAACCATAACATAATCACAAAACATAAAAAAAATTATAATGGTATGCTAACATTTCCACATTTCAATATATCAAATCTCGATATTGAAATAAACAATCCTTTATCAAACCATTTTCAAAACCATTTAAAACTTTTAATAAAGAGATTTCTAAATCAAAGTGTTCCATACCACATTGATGCTTTTAATGAATTATAATTTGAAAACATTAATGTACATATAATGAAATTCTAAAAATCATTTTTAAAAAATGGACATTAATGATAAACATTTAGAAGAATAAATCATTATAACATTTAAAATGATATTTTAGTTAAAGAGTTTTTAAACAAACAAGAGACACTTGAATACAAATAATTGAGGAATAAAATTTAATCAAAACATTATAATATCATGAGAATAAAGGGATTGATGATATCATATGCCAAAGGATAGTATATACACCTTATAAAAGGGAATTTGTGCATAACGATAATGAAGTCTCAATGGAATGTAAATTGAGATGAAATCCCTTATAAAAATGGTTTCCTTAGAATAAGGATAAATAAATTAGGTAATAATGTGTGAAAAATATAAATACACTCAATATGATTGGATATTCAGTGTATATCAGTCATACAAAATTCACACATGTTCTTTTTAATACATAACCAATGACTTGGATATTTAACTCAATGAATGGAAATTGAGTTAAAATTATTCTTATCAATATCAAATCGATGACTTGATAATTTATTAATGGAGTGATTATGTGTATAAAAAGTTTATCCACAAAAAGGGGAGTGTAAATTTTATCATAAATAAATAAATTTTGATTCCACACATAATCATATAATGACATAATTAAGAATTATAAGATTAACCCAAGGAATGTAAATTAGGTTAAAAGGTTCCCTTATCGATTTGGTAACATACGAAGCATACAACCCATAAAATAAGGATCATAAAATTAATATTTAAATACCCATAAATTGAAGTATATTACACAATTAATGCAATAATGAGTAGTACATACCCCACAAAAAAGGAAATAGTGGCAAATATAGTGTGAATCTTACATGAATAAAAAGTGAGATGAAAATATCTTACCACATTGTAATCAATTGAGTCGTATGACCAAAATTTAATAACAAAAAAATTATTCACTAAATAACATGAATAAAAATAGAATCATGATAATATATACCAAATATAAGTACATAATACACCACATGCAATAAATTTGTGATGAACAATTGAAATCTCATGGAAATAAAAGTGAGATAGAAACCCCTTTCCTTGTGTCCGACTTGACTCGTTTGTTCCTTGTTTTTCTTGAATAATAAACTAAAGTTAATTTAAAAATTCTTATGAAATTTTTTCAAGTTTATTATTCCTTTTATATCACTTATTACCATGTTATAAACAATTTTAAATCATTTATGTTAATAACATTTGTTTTGCCGATATTAGCTACTTGAGTCAAAAATGGACTTCTAACAATTACAAGTTCTTCACATAGTCAAATGTTTATTATATATAGAATTATATTCATTATTTAGATATCATATATATCAAATATATCCATTATATTCATGTATTTGTAATAGTACATAACATTTGGAGGTATGAAATGAAATGCATTGTTCATGGAGACGGTAAGCCGTACGAACGCATGAAAGCTACTTTCATTTCTATTTCTTATTTTAATGGAATTATAAAATAATTATACATAGGTATATTATAATTACATTATAATATCATATTTAATATCATTAACTCCTTCCATTATACATCCCACATATGGCATTAACGAGTCATATCACTTTGAGGGGGCAGTAGTCCACACTTCTTAAAATGTAATTATCGTGTTTACCCATAACGAAAACCATAATGGTATGCTATAGAATAAAAATAAATAAGCATAAAGAAAACATAAACATAATATATATAATATATAAATATAGTATCATATTAATTTCCACCATGAGAGGAAGTAGGAGATAATCGAACATTCATCATTTCATAAGGCGTTAGTTTACCATTCCCAAAAACAGTCTGTTCATTAACAATTAGATGGAGGTTTGTGCAAGGGTAGTTCTAATACTTATCATAACAACAATATATTATATTTTGTATAATTTTTTTCTTATAAAATAAAGGAATAAAATTTTTTTAGGGGTTGGAGACGTAAAATAAAAGAAAAGAAGTAAAAAAAGAATGTTTTACCTTTAATTTGGGTAACTCCCTTTGGTTTAAACCAAAAGGACATCTTGAAGTGACTTCGGCATAAGTTAATGCTTCTAGGTGGAATAGATCGATCTTGAGAGATTTTTTGGGTATGTTTTGGACGATCCAAGGGGATTGAGATGAGTGAGGAATGACTTATAATTGAGGTATTTTATAAGGGGGAGGAGGGGCTCTTTAAGAATGTGACAAAATATTATTTTATTATATAATGATATTAGGTTTATAAAGGTCCAAAACAAATTAAAGTCAAATATAAGATGACTAATGGTAGAAATAAAATCATAAAATATGAATTGGACAGGTTGTGAATGTTATTTTCACATTTATAATTTTATTTATTTAAATCACTTATTAATAATTTAAATACTGCATCATTTTTGTATCATAAATAATTTTATTTATTTGATGTCTAAAAATTATTTAAAAATTCATTAAAGTATGAAATATTTCTATATTTACAATGAATATTTATAGTCTAAATTATATCTTACATAACCCTATGTAAAAATTAATTTACTAATAGATATTTGTTTTAGTCATTTTTGTCGTTACTTTAAATTAATTAATCTAAAGTGTCATTATCACTCCCATGTGGCACCATGGGGTCTCAAAATTGACCCATGGATGCCCATGGTCTTCCATGAATCATCCAATAAGGTTAGGATATATTTTAATCTAATTTAGTATAATTATAATATTCTCTTTACCTTAAATTATCCTATATGACTTTAACCGCAGTAAATAAAAGTCAAAAGTTACTATTCGTCAAAAAATATTTTCATCTTATTGAACCACATTTTACTTACTAATAACAACAATGTCTATCGTATTTTCAAAATTCAATCCACAGAAGTGGTAAAATTTCATTTAAATGAAAATGTCAGTTTTTAACTAATACATAGTGGGTTCACTATTCATTAAAAATTGATTTTTTTCATAAAACTACAAAAAAACAGCCTAATCTTAATTTGAAATTCCAAATTATAAAAATATGTCTATTTTACCAAATTAAAATAATTGACGTTGAATTAATTAACTTAAAATTAATTCCCGTTTTTAAAACAAATAGTGTGTTTTTAAGAAACAATAATTGTCAAAAGATTTAAACTTTTTTATGTCCAATTTCAAAGTAAAATTAATTCCAATGACCAACATTGGAACAAATGGTCGAAAGATAATATAATTACACTTTAAAAAAATTAAAAAGATAATCTAACTATATAAATAAAGTATATTAAAATTCACTTTTCAATTAAAATACAATATTTTTCACTATTCATAAGAAATGAATTTTATCAGAAAATTACCAAAAAATTACTCAAAGTAAATTATGATCCCGATTCTAAATAAGAATTTTATTTTTTCAAATGGAACATATAAAAGTGAAAAAAACTATATTTAAAGATGGTCCTCCCTTAAAAGGCGGTAAATCAACCTTTTAAAGTAAAATATGTTTAAAATTTGATTCATTCACATTTTAAGCCACTAAAATTTATTGGATAAATGTAGATACATTAAAAAACATATATAATAATTTTTTAGTTAGTTTTGTTAATTCCCACCATTACAACTGATAGGTGTTAACTACCATTTAAAATAATAATATAATATTATTAGTGTGCAATGTAAGATTTCTAAGAAACCCATGGTTGCGTATCGGGTACCCCATCGAACATAGCATCCCCTTTAAAGTAAAATTAATATGTTGTTCACAAATATTAATAAATATAAAAAATATCATGTTATTTATTTACCTAGGATGTTACAAGTTGGGTGTGGAAAAACCTGAGTTGATAAACTTGAAAGTGTGTGGTGGGAGTGACCCACCTCTTGGTTCATTTTGTGGCATCATGTGCCTTTTGGAAATAACGTTCTTCCCAATTGAGGTAGTTTTGATATTAGTCCGTGAAGAGATAGTGTAGTAATTTCTTTCTGAATGGTTTCAATGGTGATGATGGATTCCGATGTATGTTAATTCCCCTATGGATGCTTGGGCATGGTGATTTGGAACATGTTAGGTGATGGTAAAGTTGATTTGAGTTCTTGTGGTCTATCGTTGATGGGGGATGTTCTATGTAACTAAAAATGGTGGAGATAACCATACTAGATAAATTGTTTGTTGATTTCGTGATTAAGGTTTTGGGTTGGAAGGACTCAAGCGGTCATTTTTCAGTTATGATATCCCTGGTTGTGAGGCTTTTCAAGAGTTTAGATGGTCGAGTACCCATGATTTTTGGTTAGTTTTTCATTCTAAGTTTTGGAGTGAAATCATTAATAAATGTGTTTGTAAGGATCATGTGTTTTCCCCAAGGTGATACTGGGTTTTCTCACCATTAGAGTTGGGGGAAGTACAAAAAGATGCCAAGTGATTTGGGCCATGAGTTGTGCAGAGGATCAGGCCGATGAGTTGCCTCTTGGTTCCTCATATAATATGGGATGTTGTGTGTTATGTTTCCAGGTTTTGTGAGTTAGGTGTTGTAACATAGTTTTCCCCCATGAAGTTATCCTGGGGAGAATGGTTGAAGTGGTTGCATCCTTGATTAGTTTTTCTGCTTCATGTAGTGGGCTGTGTTGAGGAATCATTGAGGGGGAATGTATGTGCCCTTGGTCCGTGTTAGGTGGCCTTGTGATGTGAACCTAGGAACATGGAAAGTGGGAATGGGTAATCAGGCCTTGTGGCATGATCCCTTGTTATAGAGGTTAGTGATGCCCAGAAGATCTGCTCAAAGATGAGCTATTATAATGTGGGGAGGTTGTATGATATCATATCTTCATAAGATATGTTTATTTTTTTTCGTTTGGCCTCTTCATTTTTTATAGATAAGTGTTTCCCCATGTTCTTGTCAAGACCCGAAGGTGTTTTGGGGGTATGGGACACAAACGATAAAGAAAATAAAATATCTTGTCATGTTTTATGGTTTGCCCATGGTAATTGAAAATCACGCCAAGGATCCCGGGTAACCGTGTAGCCTTGGACAGAGCCTGACACATGGTTGGAACACAGTTAAGAAAATTGTGTGTAATTCCCAGGAACCCATGTGAGGGGGTGATTTTTTTTTAGTAGCATCCGCAAGGTTTTTTCAGGGTTTTTATCTAGGTAAACTGTGAGGCCTATTAATGTTATAAAATTAAAAAAAATCAACTTCTTGATTTTTAAAGCAACTCAGGTTTCTCCTACATTTCTCCCCTACTACCCTAGTGATGAACAAGGATGACCCAAGCATCCAATAGGTGGTTCTCATTCGATTATTGGCTGTTTGGAGCACCGTTGGTTGAGGATCAAAGCATTAGTTAAGTCTAGTGATCCTCTTGATTCTTTTTTTCGGATGAGGGCTTGTGGTTTATCTTATATTCTTATGAAACCCTAAAACCCTTTTTTCGCGTGGATCCTTGGTTGGGGATTCCTGGTATGGTTTAATCTGGATCAATGGACATTATTATGTATGTTTTTATCTATAGAATTGAGGTAGGTGGTTTAAAAGTACTATCCCATAGTATTATTTTGGATTTGTGCATGGAATCTCATGTTCATCATTTCAGTAATTCTGTTGTTGGTTCCATTGAAGTTTTTAAAAAAAGGGGGTGTCTATGTCACCAACTAAAACCCTGAAGACCCATGACGTATTCATGGAGGTGGGATTAACCATTTTAGGTCCATCTATGAGGTGCACCATAAACCTCGTACCAACATAGTGTTAGGGTTATGTGAAGGATTTCAGAGTAAAGTGTGAATACCATGTAAAACATGTTTTAATGGTTGATTAAGTTGTAAATGAATTCAGAATAGACATGCCTAGGGTGAAAAGTCATATGGGGTTGTTTGGAAAGACATGGAAATGAAAAATTTGTGTCCAATGTGATTATGTCAATTGTTTAACGAAAGTTGTTTAGAAATGGTTAAGAGGGTTAGTGAATTGTAAATGGTAGACTAGTAATTGGAAAATGGAATGAAAAAAGTGGAGATATGTTAATGAGATGTAATAAGGGAATGATTGAATAAGTTTAATGGGTTAATATATGAGAATTATGTGGTACACCTAATGGGTTGAACGTAATAAAGTGGTTGTGTTATGTGAAATGACAAATTTACTTGAATTCATAAATGGGATATATGAGTTAGTGAATGGTCAATGACGAATTTGGACAAGTCATAGGGGTCATTGAATACACCTAATGGGTTAGGTATGGTAATGGGAATTTGGATAGATTGCTATGAATTGTAATTGGTAAATGTTTTAATGGGTTATGGAATGATATTAATTCCCATGTTGTTGTCTTGTTTTTTGAATACCAATGGAATTTAATATGCATGTTTTTGTTATGGAATGGTTGTGGTGACATGATAAACAAGAATGTTCGCATGGATTGGTAATGTGGGGTATTTAATTTAGGATCTACACCCACGGGTTGAGTTTGAATGAGGCTCTAAACACCACCCCAAAATGAATGGGTTAAGGAGGGGATTTTGGCTCTATTCCCTGAACCATTTCATTACACTCAGACTGAGGCTTCAAGGTGAGAATATTGTGTTGATGTGATATGTGTATCCCTAGTGAGATAAGGACATGATTTATTTCTCATGTACATTGTGATTGATTTCCTTAGACCCTTATGTTAATGATATTTATTCATAACTCAGGGAACATGTGATTAAATGGATTGAGTAATGAATATGGTATAAAAATGTAATTGGGATAGATGCTTGGAATACCTTAAATGAACTTTGTTAACATGTGGATCTAGAACATTCCATTGTTTTATTACCATTTATTTTCTACTTTCATGTACTATCTATTAGTCTGGATATTTTGTAGACACTTTGGGTGGTTACCTACTGAGTTATGTACTCACACCCTGCTCAGACCACCATTGGGTGGCCGTGTTGATCTCTTGGTTGCAGGTCAGGATGAGGGTATGGTGCCTAAATCAGGATAATGACTTGGGTTAAGGATGTACGTGGAGAAGGATTTGTACTAGGAGTCCATAGCCATTTTGATTTCTAAAAATTTGTTTAATTTTTTGTGATTAAGTCACTTTTCACCACTAGTATGGCATGGCATGGTTGTATTTGATTTTTAGTATGTACCATTTTTGGGAAATGTTTGGTTTTCTATGATAATTGGTTGATTAATTTTTCTTCTGTTATTTTTATTGTGTTCTTCTATGGATTACTCTGGTAAAGAGGGTGTCGTCTCCCCACATGACTTATTAGACCCTTGACACTAGTCGGCATCCTCTGGCATATAGGGAGGCATGCTTGAGGTCACGTGATTACATAACTCAGAGCACCGGTTTAGTGGATTCCAGGTCAGGGATGTCACATCCTAAGACTTCCAAGCTCATTTTTATTAAAAAGTACTAGGGAACCTCATAATGAAGTAATGGGTTGGATGAACCCCTTTGTATCTATATCCTATTGCAACATCTTTGCTCTTGCTTCTGAGTATTAGTCATCTTATAAGGAGGAGTAGATACTGGTCAAACTCCAAGATGTAGCTTGATGGAGAAATATACCTCTGTCACTAGAGGTAATCCTAAAATGATATATGGGAATAATTCCCATAAATAATATACCATAGGAGGGAAATTTGTTTGACATGTTCCCTAATCCAAACAATATCGACTCATAGTCTAGGATATCATCTATCCCATCCCACGCTTCTTGGGTGCAAATCGACACACCTAGACATCCCATTCACCCTTGTGAATGAACTCGATTATATGTAGTTATTGATGGTCGCCCATCAGTGATAGAAATTAATGAAATAATGAATGTAAACCAACCATTACATCTTTATAATGATGTAAAACATGAAATCTCTCTAATTATGAGGTCATATACGAGGTGAAACCCACCTATCTCAAGGAGGACACCATGAAATGAAAAAAAAATCCTTCATTATAACACCCATTGGAATAGAAATATTCATAAACAATCAAAAAGTTGGAAAATTTCCCCAATTCTATCCAAAATTGGAAAACATATATGTTTATGAAAATCCACTATATTTAAAAGTGAAGAAGCTAAAGTAGAGGCTACTAGAATATTACCTTTGACAATATGAGGGTTTTTATACTACTTCACAAAGTGTATACTGGATGGTGTATATGTGGACCATTCTATATCCCTGTGATATTGATTGGAAAACGTGATTAGATCCCCATTACTATCATTGTAAAACTGGGGTCGGACTACCATGACTCAGACTATAACCACCACCTCAACATGATTGTACAGTTGCACTAATGCTCCCTTCCTGATGAGAAGATCCTTACCCTACTCTTGAATGTGGTGTTAGAATAGACCCACTATCATTGGATGAAAGATGAAATGTTCTGATGAGTTTTTATAAATGGACCATCTTGGTGAATGTTCAACAATCCAATATGTCTCTCATACGTTATGGAGTCATAAATCCCAACCTACCACACTATTAGCACCTCACATGGATACCAGAGTATGTGACATACATTCTATCATCACCACATGGTATCTCAATAAGAAAATTTCGTCTAAAAGTGGATGTAGTATAATATTTGGACAACAAACAATATAGGCTCGCACGACTAGCCTCTCTTAGGTTATGCTATGTGATAATCACTGGATTCAATATTACATAAATGGTAGTTAACATAAAAACATTCACATTCAATCATATGTCATACCTGAGTCCATCCTCAAATCACATGGCATTAGATTAACCATCACACATCTTAATTGGTATAAATTATGGTATCTCAGTATGATGGGATGAGTTATCTATAGCTTATAACACTCCCTTATCCTGGTTCATGGACTCCTGGGCTCTAATATCCCTCAATTTATTGGGATAGAAGTAATAATAGTAGGCCGTATGAAAATCCCTATATGTTATTTCCCAATGATGATATTTCTATGTGATAAAATCCTACTATCTATTATCAGATTCACTCAACATAAACATAGAGATAATTAATCTCCTCTCAGATGGTGTCTTGTGATGCTCACTGAGAGAGAGAATGTCCTCTAGCCCTGAATCCAAATCCCATGGTCCTTTGTCTCCTAAAAATGTGAGTGGATGATTCTGATGGAAGTCATGTGTCATATATGGAATAGATGGAAAAGGTCATAGTTCTCCCTAAACCATCTTCCTAAAATTCATAAAGCCTTCATGGAACTGGGTTGAGCACCAATATCTGGTATAACAACTAGTGTTGCTGTTGGAACCACTGGAGGATCCACTAGTATCACATGCCTTTACACCCCAATATTGTGGTATTCACATTCCTCCTATAATATGAATAGAGTTATACAAGGTGTAATTACTCTACAATTCCAATCACATGCAATAGACCAGTATCATTATCATGTTTGATAGCATAAAAGCGTAGATATTTGAACAAGATTGGTACAAGCATTCCTATATAAGTACACACCCCTCTGGCTGCATCTTGAGTTAGGTCTAGGAAACCAACAAATCATATATAAGTAAGTTATACTGCCTACATCCCACAACTAATGTGGGTTCTAGGTAATGTTCTCTGTTTTAATAAATTTCACATTCCATTTCATTCCCACATTCATTTCCCATTACATTCATTACATATTTATTTCCTATTCACATTAAATAGATTGAACCAAACAGTTTTCCAAATTCTTATCCTTGTGGTCTCATACTCCTCCAAAAATAAAACATTCCATTTTCCTAAATCACACTATAACACATCCTAGAATACCTATCACAATAGCAATTATATGTATCATGACACCAATCACAACAACATGCATCAAGTAATGCATCTTAAATTGCATGGCATAATGCATGGAATGTGAAATATATAAACTTCTTATATTATGAATTATATGGAACTCCTTAATATCATTTGGTTGGAGTAAAATAGGACCACAGTCATATCAATAATATCAAAAAACTTTATGTGCATCACCCAACTGTGGAATCAAAACAACCATAATAATCAAAAACTAGACAACAACAATTCATTCTTGTGAATTAGGATTTTTTATTCACAGTTTAGACTTTCCTAGGAAAAAATCATTACAAAATTCCATTTCCTTCCATTCCATTTCCATTTTCTCTAAAATGTAAAGAAAAATAGAAAAAGTGGATTCGATAGCACTTTGTAACATCTGAACTCAGATTCACCTGAATGGATCCACGATCCAAGTTGACCACATGTCCTCATGCAAATCTCCCAAAATTATAGAAGCTACCAACTAAAAGGGAGATCAAAGGTGTCTCTATAGGGAGAATATTTAGTCATTCACATAGTGTAACATAGTTAAAATAAAATAACAAATATATATATATTAATCAGTTATAGAAACCATACAATAGACAATCAGCTGGAATGGATAACCATTCCAAAATAAACTCATATACAATGATAATGATACATTTCTCTACCAATCATCCAAAACATGTACAATATAGTGAAATAAAATACGTGTATGAAATGTAAAAATATGCCAAAATTATCCAAGAAGAATCATGTGGCTCATCTTCATCCCATACTCACCAGATCTTATTCAGCAATCAAAAACTTGTTGTAAGGTGCTTGACCTTATACATACCTATAATCATATAGTATATTTAGGTGCCCAAAAGTTGTCCAAGCAGGGTGTGAGATATAATCCCTGTATGATAACACAAAATTAATAGTTCCAATCATTCACTGAATATATAATGATAATAGTTGGAATGTTATAATCGAATGAGTAAATGATGTACTAACAGTAAACATCCTATAATTCTCATATTCCCGTTTATATAAAAAAAGAATTTAATGATTAAATTCCATTTAATTACAAAGTATTTTGACCTGAATCATATCATACTTTCCTCTAGGGTAACATGGTCAATGGATGCCTATATGTTCCATCAATAATGTTGTAGAGAATTCTGAATCCAATCTTGTTCTTGGCTTGGTAGATGAATCTTGTAACTCATTTCATTCTTTATTCAATTTTGAATATGATCCCATCTATGGTTTTCATTATTTTTATTTGAGGTATCACTCATGGTATAATATAAACCAACACTATACAATCCCATCCATGGAAAACCTCTTAAGAACCTAGGTATCCTTTTAGGTGAGGTATAACAACACTTTCATATGAGTATGTCCTTGGAGGTCCACGAAGGGAGTCCATGTATCACCCATGGAATATATGATCAAATTAACTTTTATTTTATCCTTGGATATACATATAGAATCCATGTAGCATAAGTAATATAACAACAATCCTCTAATTCCATCCTCTAAAGTCATCAAGTTATCCCATGTATCACTCATGCATAAACAATGTATATTCTAATTGATTCCATCCATGGATTTACAAATTTAATCCATGTGTATCCCAAAGAATATTCATGATCATTCAAAAATTTAATTTAACCAATTATATTTTACAATTTTAAGGTCAATACCAATAACATCCACCTTTTACCTCACCTAAAATGTTTTCTAAAAGTTGGGCATTGATTATATGGATTATTCATTAATTTAATACCATTGGATTTTCAAAATAACAAGAATCACCTGCTTAACCAACCAATACATGGAAAAGGTATAGTGTAATGTAATTAACCCTCTATTCCTTATCAATTCACTCAAAATTGATATTAATATTCAATTTACACATAAATTCACAATTCACATCATCAATTTTAAATTCAATAATAACATCTCTTTAAATGGGTAAAGGGGGAACATCAAAGGTATCCAAACATATACCTTTATAATGATAAATTTAATTAAACTTCATACCCAATGGGTTTGTTCTAATTTTGAGGTCCCCAACCTGCAATAATTCATTAATGGGTCTCTATAATTACATACTCATGTATAAAAAATCAATTAAATGAATAAAAACCATTTCATTGGAATTTCTCCAGTTATGGGGAAAACGGAACAATGACATACATATTAACACATCAAATATTAATGAAAGCAATCAGACCACCTACCATAGGTTTTTATTTCATCGCTAGTCCATTATAAACTCTTTATTCAACTCATATTAGGATAAAATTGAAAATTTATGAGGGACCAAATAATAAGTAATATTAGATTGAACCTAAATTACATATATGATACCAAATCAAAAAATAATGGGTAATTTGTTTTTGAAAACATACCAATTTGATCCAAAAGTATCAACAACCCTTTAATATTAGATCAAACAGAGAAGATTCCATATATCATAGAATATATCTCAAAAGGTCTCTTGAAATGGTGAGATTTTGTGGGAGAAGAAATAAAAATTACGATTAATTTCAATATTTAATAAAGGGAAACTTTTTTATTTCCCAAAAATATGGAATAACACGGTTTGGCCATGCGATTGTCCAAAATATGCAACAATCATGCAAGATCAGCTGTAGGAAGGGAACCTCAAAAGATTTGTCACATGATTTTAATAACAGTTCACAAACCATGATAAAATCCTCTATAAAAAGTTAATACACGTATGCATGTCGGTGAGCCCCAAATCGCACAATTTTTCACGAACAATACACCCTGAAACCTCCCTCTTCATAGCCCCACACAGTTAAAATTAACCAAGAAACATTCGATACATGGTTTCTTCTAACCATGAATCTGGCCTTTTCACCCCAATTGATTGGTTAGGCTCTAAACCAGCTCCATACAACCTAGTTACCATCTTGACCTCAATTGGAATTCAAATTAGTCCATAATTAATAAATTAAACTAAAAATTGATAAAATGTAAATGACGCTTACCTTAAGAAAAAACATCTTTCTTACAAGCTATTTCAATGACATCAATTCATCACCATTTTCATGGTATTTAAGATTGTAAATATGTTGTTCCTATGGAATAGTATCATTGATATGTGAAAATTCCCATTTTTCATATGCACTGGGAACAAAAACAAGTTGAGAAACCTATTGTTCATTATGATTTTGAGCATCAACACATGATGATCTAATTATATGTAGAAGCAGTTTAACATTTAATTTAGATTACATAAATACTACAATGAACATATAATATCATGAGGAAACCCAATGAATATTAAAAAAATAAAACATGATTATTTAACTCCTTTTTAATGGTTTAATAGATTTGGACCACTATCGATTGTCAAAATACCTTCATTGGGGTCTTCATTGACATACAAATCCCTATTTTCATTCGGTCCACTAGGAAATGATTTCAAAATTACAAAGAAAAGGCCATACATAGATTAATTTCAATCTGACCCTTCAGTGGGTTTGGTTGAAAACTGAACAACTGATAAATATTGGTTTGTGGGATTTGGAACATAAAATACTTGTACTACATGTGATTACATTATAAATAGTTCTTCTTTGTACCCTTCCTTTCTGAAATCCAATTAGTGAATCCCAATTCATCTATATTAATATCACTCTAGTTATCAACCATCTAGAATAGATAAATTGGAACATGGAATGTGGTATAATTCAACATCCATACTTTTATTAAGATACCAATGAAAAACATATTAACATAAATTAGATTTATAACCTTATTACTAGAAACATGCATCCATTCATCCACAAGTGTATCTCCACTAATTTTCATGATACATACTTCATAATTTTTATTTTTATAGAATGTATAGCCCTTAATTACATAACCATTGTATGATAATACACATAAACTTGATCTCCTAGCTATCCATAGAAGTTATTTGGAAATTGATTCTGGATTTTAATATGACACTATAAAAATATGATCTTGAAACCATCCTATAAAGTGTTGATTCTGTGTATTTGATATCCATATGTTTTCCCTTAATGGATTTCAATGACTATGAATTTCATTGTGGGTCTAAACATCAGTGAAACCACTAAACTATTATGTAAAACAAAAAAGGTGGGAATGCCCTTGATTTATATTGTTGATTTTGAAAACCTCACATCCTGAAATTACATTATCCACAAGATTCCCCATTTTATGAGAATTAGATAGACCAATGTTCTCCACGCCGAAGAGGTAGGGAGTACAGAATTCAACCGCTCCCTCAATAATATATCACTCCACAATACAACTATGTCCCACTTTTATTTTTGACACACCCTTTCAAAATCATCATATATCATTCAATGGGGTACATCCATCTATACTATATGAGACCACATAGTCAAATATATACCACTATGTAAACCATCTAGTGAACCATAATAACAATGAATTACAGTGATAAGAACATTTCCAATTCAAATAGTGTGACCGTTATTTTTTTCCATTGATACTAATTTTTTGGGTCTATAAAATTGTTTCATATATCTTTGAAAAAGAAATAGATCTTGGTTAAATTATGATGTACATTCTTCAGAAATATTCAGTGAAATGTTACCAGAATTTGATTTTTCATCAAAAAATGACAATCATGTGATTTCATACCCTTTTATATTTAAATTATTTTTTGACACGATATTCTGTATATTTGATAAATACCCCCATAGAAACTTTATATTATTCAAGATGTTGACAAACTAATATCTTTCCATCCTAGAATGGGTATACAATGATTGAGGAAAAAATGTTTGTTTTTCACCCTTCACTATCACTGACTCTTCTGGTATTCCTAATTAATGAATGCCCACCCTAACTATAAATACATATTTTTTCTTTGTTAATTTAGGAACACACTAATGGGACAATAACATACATTTTTTAAATACTTATAACATCAAAACATTTCTAAAATAAAGACTATTAATGTAGGGTAATTCAAAAAAAGATACCTTTTTCCTATCAGGTTTATTATGGTTTTTAAAAAAATAATTACCAAAAGTAGTGTTTATATATTTTACATTCACAAATAGTTTATCACCTATTAGTGGAGATGGTGTTTTATGTTCTTTTAAACATCCCATAAATGACGTCGTCCAAGATCGGTACTTATGTCACCGGGGTAGAAATATGTGATGTCCATGAAACACAGTCTACGTTGAATGTTTCATCCTAATTGACCATATACCATGTTTTCAAATGGGAAACCCATTATTTTTTTATCCTATATCCTGAAAATTTTCCATAACATTTAAATTCATTTATTTTCCCATATAACATGGCTCTCAATGTGAAGCCATTATTTCTATAATCATCATACAATGTTACACCAGAATCCCCAAATAATTTCCAAACATTGATCAATAAAATTACTCCGTTTTTTTGGTACTGATATGAGTATTGATAACAAAATGTATTTTCATTTCATGAATAACCACATTGTCTAGTTATATTTTTCCAACATAATTGGCCATGTATTGTGAGTTCTTCATTGAAAAACAAAATGATTCATTCCTTTTATAGATAACACAATACATAGGTTTCTCGGCTCATTTCCATATTAAGGATACTCACGATCAATTCTCCTCCACCACGGAGAGTGTTTTGGGGGACAAAAATTACCATCATTATTTCTTGTATATGTTTGACACATCAATTGTATTGTAGTCTACTCACATCCATATAAGAGCCTAAACCTTGGAGTGATTGGAATGTACAATACAAAATTCATAGAACCCGATTGATCGTTATTTTATAAAGATAAACCACGATTTTGGAAATTTTTAAGATTTTTTGGTCCTTATGAATGAGTTCATAATCATTTGGACTGAAATGTATAATTCAGTATATCATCCCCATTGAATGTAGAATTTATTTAGAATTATGTTTCTTGCTAGGGATCTGATTATATTTGGGGTGCATATCATTCGAGAGAGGATTTAGTTCATTAAAACCCGAGTCACGCCATCCATTACTATCTATTAAATTACGCAGCTTCAAAATGGCTGACAATGCTTTATAATTAGAGGAACTCATATAAAATGACATCATTTCACAACTCCTTATCTTCTCAAGAAATTTGGGACTATCAAAAATTTCACCATCAAATTTTATTTTCATTTCCTCAATGTGATCTTTATTATCATTAAAACCTCTAATAACATCTTCCATATAGTCTTATTCATTGCCCACACATGTAATAATATAAATAGATATAAAAAAACAATGTTATCCTAGTCACTAGAATCATTTTGTTTTCCCTGGTGCTTATTACGACATTTATAACATTGATCTATTATATGATAGATCTTGTGTTCTTCAAACACCTGAAGAATAATTTGTCATAAATTACAATAAAATAAACTTACCCAAAGGATTTTAGAAGGATCAAATTCATGATCTTTTAGAAGCATGATGAACTCATTCACCTCGTCTTCGTACTCTTTTGTCACATGAGTAGCAGCCATCCATCCTCTATTCAAATCCATATTATTTGATTCGTCAATATTAATACTTATCAAAAAAAATTACACAAAAAATGGGACTTCAAAATAAGGTTAACCCAACAATTGAATGTATCATATAATCTCACTGTGAATTTATGGAAATGGATAACTGAATTTATGAAAATAATTACTCTGCTGATAATAGGTGGAATCCTCTAAATTCATCCAGAAGAAATTAAGGATGAGTTTTAGGGAACAAAATTCTATAATAACTATTTGGAGATGAAACTGAGGAGCAAGATAGTTATTATTTCATATTTTCCCATATACTCATCCCCTTAAAAGATAACACCAAATAATAGGGATGATGTAGTTGTGGAGGACTCCCCTAATTTTATCCATGTTGGTGATGTTAAATGTAATGATGTTTTAGAATTTTCAATGGGTTTAAACATTAAATCACCTCTTATGGGGGTGAGGTCATGATGGACATACTATGGATTGGATAAAATTAGTGACATACCATTGCAATGATGTTATTATAAATTCATATTATATAGGAGGTGAGATTCTTTGAATCAAGGAGGTCTCTGATTGTTAATATGATCATATAAATATACATAGCACACTTTATGAATGAACCATGTAAAAACAATACAATTACAAAAAGAATCGAATAATTCCCCCCTTAGAAACATTTTTGATCATGAAATCCAAAAAAAAGGAATATTTTTAAACTCATTTGATACACAATTAAAATAATACATCCAACTTATATCCCTTAGGATTTAAAACATAAAATATTTCATATAATTAAATAGCTCTAAGTTATCAAAATTAATTTGTTGAAAAAATAATGATGATATTACAAAACTATAAAAATATAAATGTATATTTTTATAATTACATTTAATGAATGTATAAAAGTATTAAACAATGGATAAATTAAAAAAATACAGGTATAAAAGTATAAATTTTAAAGCTATATATATGAATATATTAGTATATAAATTTATAGACATATATAGAAGTATAAAATTATATATAATTTATTTTTGAATATATATTTTATGGGATTAAACATAATTTAGAAATGTATATGAATTTATAAAACTATATAAAATTACCTATATGTTATAAAAGTAAACATAATAAAAGAATTATATAGTCTTAAAAATTTATAATAGTGTAAAATTAAAATATATAAAAGAAAAGTTTATGAAATTATAAAAGTATAATAATTTATAAGAAATAAAACTATAATGGTATATTAATTTATAAATGTAGGATGCAAAAATGGGTAAATAATTAATAAAATTATATATATAAACTATATATGTAAATATGATATATTATAAATTTTATCAAAGTATAAAAATTTAAAAATGATTAAAACTAAAAAATTATAATATTTAATAAAAATACTATTAATTTATATTCTTAAAATATGATATACTCTAAGATTTATCAAAGAATATAAACGAAAAATCATATAAAATATTAAAAATTACAAACATGATTCACATTGGGGATTTCAAAACACATTTTCATACCATGAATTGTTGGTGTTTCATACAATTTTTTTTAAATATAGACGGTCTATAGACTAATTATTATTGTTTTTAATTATTAAATTATTATAAAATACTCTAATATAAAACTGGTTATTGGGAAAAATTTGATCATTTAATATAAAATTATATTTTTATGAATTATGTATAATAAGAATATATTCATTGAAATCGATCACTACATAATTAATTAATAATTATAAAATAAAAATATTGAATATATTGAATTTCCATCCTTTAAAATATATATAAAATACACTTTTATGAAGAGAGTGATATTTGTAATGAACTATATAAAATACACAAGTGTATTATAAATATTAATATAAATTATATTGTTAATGATTTTCGTTATTGAAATTTCATATTTTGTTTCATTGGTACCTTAAGATATATTTAAATTTAAAAAAATACCAAGATTTCTAGTAATGAAAAAATAATATTTTTCAAAATAATAAAAATTTTATTATTGATCTACAAACATATATGAGTTATATTTTTTTCAATTTTGATTATCAAAATTTTTGTAATAAAATAAAATTATACCGTTTGAAAATACATGTATGAGCCAATTTTCCATTATAAATCACAATCACAATTATAAATCTATTCAATGGAATATTATTAAATTTTTATTTATGATACTAGGTCAAAAAGAAGTTATATCATACCCATGAAGAGGTTCATTTTAATGCCACACATGCTATATAATTAACATACATTACATACTAGAACTATCTATTTAAATCAAAACCATTAGAGAGATATATGCCTTCTACATTATAGAATATTATTCTACAAATTGTTTAACCAAATCTATCAATAATAGTGGAATAACTTCTCTCTATATGTGTGTGTACTAGTCGATTGAATTAAAATATTCTTTTGTATAATCTCTCAATTCCTCATTGTATGATTACACCAAAGATAAATAACAAAATGTGAAAATAACATTCTATTTTGGAGTATAAAAACAATGAATAACATATTGATCACACCCTTCTCGTATCCATCCACTTAGTTTGATCCATTGTTTATGAATTACTTTTAATTGCCTAATGAAATAGTTAATACATGAGAATTACAAATACAATTAATGTGTTTCAGCATAAATAAAATATCTTGTATTAATTAAAAGAGAAATACATAATTATTTAATGAATAATAATTCATTTCAACAAATTTAATCCCCCATAAACATAATTTAATGATGTTAAAATAAACATATGAAAACCATGTTAAAGAACCATATGTAATATATGTTGTAAAATTAATTCTCCCCAAGTGATATAATTATATATTATTTTATGTCACTATATCACACATATCAAATTAGATATATCTCTCATTGTGATTAGAATTTCATATTGATATACATCTTTCAATCTTCCACCTAAACTAATGCCTTTCTGAATTTATACACATTTAACCCTATGTTTCATCATATATAACAATTCATGAAATCATAAAAAAATCATTAATATATTATATATAAAAAATTATCAACTATCAAATAAACAAATTATTTTTTAACAATTAATTTATAACAAAACAAATCATCATTCACATAATATTTTCTAAAACCATGTGAAAGATTAGAGTAATTAAAGTTATTATGTTTTCATAATTGGTAACCAAAAAAAGAGAGTCATTTAATAGAAATATAATTATATAAAAACTAAAAAGATATCTTACATGATCTTTTAACAATAATAAAATCTGCATAAATGTGTCAACAGGTTGTATCTCATACATCATTCTTATCATATAATACCAATACCGAAGACATTGAGTAAAACCATAAAACATATAAAACATTAATCTCATATAATATAACTCATATATAATAGATTATATTAGTAAAGAATGATCATGATTGAAGAATAGTTAACATTTCATTCATATAGATAAAAAACCACATGTGTTATCCAATTATATGATTACATCACATGTCACTCATCTAAGTAGTACTGTGAACTCCAAAACATAATCATATGGAGGAACCAGTTGTCATACATGTCTTACAGGCTGAAACATACCATATCTATTTAGAAAATACCACCACATGAACAAAAACATACCCAACCACTGTTGTTTATCCCATCCTCCTGATGACTTAAGGGAGGTATAAAAATGTGAAGTTCTACATATAGAGAAATATCTTAACATAATTTAAAGAGGATTATTATGAAAAATTTATCGCTATAATACCAATTACATCGTGTATGATATTACATGTGGTATACTCAATCGAAAATTCTAGAAAAAATGTCACACTTGTGTATTATGGGTAAAATATGTGTTCTTATACAACCTTCTACTCACACAAATCATATGATATTATCACAACCGATGTATTTCCATAATAATCATCACCCATGGATGGTTTAGATATTTATCTCCATGGGTTGATTGTCATTCCACTATCTTGTTATATGCAATATATATAATTTTAATGTTTAAATATAATTGTATAACATGAATAATTTCGATATTAAAAACAACAAACCTAAGCATCAACACCTTTAGATATTATAATGATGTAACTTTAAAAAACATTGTGTTTTTTTTCTATTAATTTTTTTATCTAAAATTACAATATCATTATAACACATCTACTACATCTACAAGAAACCATCTGCCAAATTTTCATGATTCCAAATGAACAATCATATCACTAGTAAACACATTTTTTGAAACATCATTGATTAAAGAATACTTAAATATAGGTGATATTATGATTCATATTTATTTATCTCAATACCTTGAAATTATACAAAAAAAATAAATTATTAATATATAATATTCTAATTACAATAAATTATGATCACTATATGATATTTCATAGGTTGTGATATAATTCTATGACCATGTGGGATATATTCTAGGAATATATTATACATATATTTAAAATAGAAGCATAAATGTTATGTTCCTATCAATGGGAGAAATATAAACATATATCATGGTGTGATATTCATAGGCTATTTGATATCATTTACCACAATATTTATTATTTCATATTAAAAGATATCAAACATTAAATTAATGTGATATGATAATATTATAGATTAAAAATACATCATAATGAATAGTATAATATTAATCATTTATATGAAGTTATATTGTATAGATTAAAAAATTTAAATAAATGTTCTTCACTCACTTGATTCTTGGAGTATCTATTGAGATCCAAAATAAATAAGGTTGAATTATTGTTGATAGTGTGTATATACAATCTAAGTCATCAAAAACATTAAATTAATTCCAATTCCAATTATCCTTGGACTAAGAATTGAAAAAGACATGGAATAACGGATAAATATTACAAAAAATATTTTATCGGTGATTAAAATAATTTCAATATATGTGAAATGGCCAGATCCACATGGTTATTTCATAGGTGTCTCTAATAACTAGTTATAAGATGGTTTGGTTTCCTCAACCAAATAAAATATCATCATTGTTTTAGGTAATAATTCAAATCCATTCATGGTTGATTTTATGTGTCATGAACCCCTTCCCAAAAATTGTACCCCACCTGGGCCGGAAATGTGATAAGGGAGATAATGACCCACCCGAGTCCCACCTCTAGTTGGCCCTGGGTTGGCGACAAGTACCGAGGGTATAACAAACACATAGATGGGAGGCATTACCCTCTCAGAGAACACATGTAGAAGTGAGAGATATGATAGACACCAACCAACTCCATCTCAGACTGTAATATAAATGAAGTCCCAAGTACACATATATAATGTCATGCAAAACTACTACTACTGAGAGGGGAAATTGCATCTACCCAAAATAAAGTAAAAACAACAGCAACCACGAATCCCTAACATCTCATGCAACCCCTATCAAGTAGAAACCAGCCTAATCTCCAACCTGCTCCAATTGACCTGAAAAACATTTTATATAGACATAGTTTGAGTATAACAGTATACTCAGTAGGATCCTCCCTAAAGCATCTCATGCAAAAGTTAAGAAAGCATGCTAAAGCACAATGAATAGCATGTGAAACTAACTCATCACCAAAACATGTATACTATGTTCCTAGCCTCATCGTGGCTACTCTCACCAAGTAATGCATACAATAGTATATAATATAATAAAGAATATCAAGTTTACCCCTCTACTACTTCCCCACTAGTTTTCCGCTTTTCCCCAACGTTGCACGCCCTACATATCTCTCTCCAAAAGGCTTTCCCACAGATACATGGGCGAAGCACCACAACATGAACCTCATGAAACCAAACCACCACTTCCACACAATAAAGTAACTTGGTAGTTTTTAGGAGACACCATATCTAGCATAATGTGTATCATACTTCATGTATTTAACCGGAAGCCATTATAGCCCATACATTGAGTATGGATCATCAAGCCATCACATTCTATACATGATACATATATAGTAGTCCATAGGAAACAATATTTAGAATATATGTTTGTGAATAATCACAAGACATTAAATCCTTATACAAACATGTATGTGGAAACTAACCATTGTACCTACTAGCACAAGTAACTACCAAGAGAAGAGAGTGGGGGGAAACGGGGTAGTTAGTTATCCATCCTCCAACCAGAATGTTTGGGAAAACAACCCCACAGGGTTCAGAATCCCCAGGGTGTCAATTTCCCTAACTGATAGGGTGTAGTAGTGTATAGAAACAAAAAAGGTAAAGAATATAATATATCTCACAACCACACAATTGGAATAACCTAGTCTTATAATCAATTGCAGAAAACATCTCTCAGACTCCCAAATACCACTTCTAAGACTATGAATCATATAAGCACACAACCATTTAAAGAGAATTATTACATTACATCATTCCTTTTTACCAATTCCACTTTATGATAATTAATTCTTTAAACATTAATTAAACATTAACACATCCACCTTAAATTTCGTTAGCATCATACCCAAAAGTCCATTGTCCTTTTAAAATTGTAACCTCTACATTTCATTCAAGAAAACTCCAACCCCATGGAATAACATAATTTATTCAATTATTTATTTAAATCATTACTTTCCCTTATTCCCAAGCATTCAAGAAAAACATTCAATACTAATAAAAATAATGGGGCTCAACACAGCAAGTACATGAACTACCCATCGAGTCTTTTCTGCCTAAAGCAAGTGTGTAGACCCATCCACCCTTGATAAGATAATCATAGAAATCACGTGGCTTACCACACGCATCTTCGCCCCTTTCAAAGGAAGGGTAAGCAATACCAGCTGCCTTGAGCTGTGGGGAATGTAAAGCAGATAAACAACCAAAGAAACAACAAGAATCCAAACATTCACATCCAACCCATTTCATCATCCCTAGTGTCCTCCCTGACACCCACAAGCATAAGATGATTCATCTCACCACTCTAGGTGTCAACTACTGACACAACCTATAGGCCTCCCTTCCCCCCCACATATCACAATAGTCATCCAGGCTCACATTACAACACAAGCAGTAGGAAAAAAATGTCATATCAATTGGGCTCTTGTCCATTAAATAAACAAGAGGGTTACTCATAACCCTTCAAGGAATTATTTTATATCGATCAAACAATTCATTAATCCATCTTGGATTAACCGATTTATTATTTGAAGGTTACAACTTCAGGAAACCAAAATAGTAAGCTGTCACAAATAATTAGACGTGCTTACTGCACTAATTTGAATAACATCAAATTGAAAAATAAATAACCAGATCCATTTTCATGCCTCTTTATCTTCATCCAAACAATTGTCAATTAATTTATGGCTATACATTCTTTACCAATATTAATAAAAAATGAAGAGCTAGACAAAGAAATCGTATATGTCACACTATCTAGAAAAATAAGAGGAATGAAAATACTACTGATATCAATTTATTTATCCGGTTCCAATATTTATTATGTCAATTCCATTGTGATCTAGTGGGATAAAACATTCTATCTATACAGTTGTACATATAATAAAAGAGAAGCAAAAAATCCCCTACCACAAATATTTCTTGACATTCTTTAAACGAGAATGAGCCACACAATAGGTTATAATATTCTCCCCATGTGGAAACTGTATCCACTCAAGGATGCAAAGACACCACCACATTGGTCAACAGACAAGAAAATCCAATTAGTAACGTGGGGATAAAAATCTATAAAAGGGAGAGGAGAAACAGAAGTAGATGAACCCAAAAAAATGATGATAGATCATACCTTGTATTGATGATAGATCAATACTGCTTGGTTGCATCAAAACGGATGGAAACCAATCCACGGAGGAAAGTTTGATTGCACAACTCATACGGGATAGAATGAAAGGTTCGATCATCTCACAGCCCAGAACAAAGAGGGAGAACTAGGGAGCAAGATATCTTGTCCCTTTAGAAGATTTAACAGAGTAGTGGTTTTAAGATAAACTGGATTTTCCATTAAAAATGGATCGCATTAAACCATGCGGGTTGACCAAGGAAAAGCATCCCGAGACTTATCTAAATTAATATAGGAGTTATTGACTTTTAATCGGCCTTAGAGTCCTTAAAAAAGGCATTAAATGAATTTAACGTCAAACGAAATGTTAAAGGGGTAGATCTATAAAAAGTATGAAACACTTTTCACGAACTTGAAATTGGGAAAAGGAAGAACACTGTTCATGAATCTCTCCATTGAAACCTCACCATTTTAACCTTATCATTTTAGAAACATTGTTCATGAACCTCACCATTGGAACCTCACTGTTCTGGGAACTCTGTTCACGAACTCATAATGTGGAAGTGGAAAGAGGTCTCCGTTGGAACCTCACCATTCTAGAAACAATGTTCCTAAACCTCACCATTGGAACCTCACCATTTCTGGAAATTCAATTCATGAACTCAAAATTTGGCAAAGGAAATTGGTCACCATTGGAACCACATCGTTCAATAAACATTGTTCATGAACTTCACCATTAGAACCTCACCGTTCTGGAAACACTATTAATGAATACAAAATTTTTAAAAGGAAAGAGATCCCTATTGGAACCTCACCATTCTGGAAACACTATTCAGGAACTCAAAATTTGGAAAAGGAATGAGGTAGCAGTTGGAACCTCACTATTCGAAAAACACTGTTCATGAACTCAAAATTTGTCACTGGAAAGAAGTCACTGTTGAGACCTCACCATTGAAACCTCACTGCTGCAATGTTCACATAAGGTTACCGAAGACATTGTTCACATATGTTTACTGATAACACAGTTCATAGAAGGTCACCGATGACACTGTTCATAGAAGGATACCGATGACACTGTTCATCTAAGGTTATAGTTGCACTGTTCATAGAAGGTTACCATTGCACTGTTTACAATGGTCTACCATTGGAACTGTTCACCGATCGAACTGTTCACTATAAAGAAAATTTGGCAAAGTGTTGGGGATAAGTCACCTTGACATCCCAAAACCCCTCATACGCCTGATTTTCACAAAGGAAAGGACCGGGGAGGTCCGTACAATTACATTAGATACCTCTCAAAACAATCTCGTCCTCTTGAATTCAAAACCCATGTAAAGGGAAAATGAAAAAGGGTCTGAACAACAACCCATAGAGAAACCTCTCAAAAGAGAGAAATACACATGAAGAAACAAAAGAAAACCATATTATAAACATGAAAGGACTATAACCAAAATGGGGACATCGATGCATGAAAAGAGTTAAGCATATAATGACTCTGGGTATTGAGCAAGTATCTGTTACTCACGTTCCCAGGTACTCTTCTCAATGCCAATGTGTCACCACAAGAAACAAACCAAGGGAATATAATGTCTGGAAAACATTTTCTTTTTTCAGTCTTGGATCTCCACAAGTCTCTCCTAAAAGGTCGCATCATCTTCAAAATCGATCTCTCCCCAATCAATGATGTGAGAGTCATTATAAAGATAATGATGGAGCTATGATACATGGAAACATCATGTTTCTATCTCATCTATGGGGGAAGTTCTACTTGATACACCATATCTCTAACATGAGCTAACACCTAGAATGTCCCGACAAACTAGGGACAAATCCAACTCCCATGACCAAATATTCACTTCCCACAACGGGGAGTCACCTTTAGAAACATGTGATCCCCAACACCAAATTCTAAGGGTCTCCTGCTTTGATCAGCATATAATTTCTGACAATCCTACGTAGTCATCATCTTCCAACAAATCACCTGAACCATCTTTGTTGTATTACTGACTAGTTCTTGTCCATGAATTGATGAATATCCAACCCTAGTATAAAAAAAAGGAGAATGGAAAGGCTGGACATACAAGGCTTCAAACGACATCATACCTACGGTGGAGTTAAAACTATTGTTGTAAGCGATCTCCACCAAATTTAAGTGCCTCATCCATGAACCTCCACAATCCAGTAAACAAGAGAATAACATTTCATCGAGATTCTGGATGCTTCACTCTATCTGACTGTCCGTTTTTTGATGAGAAGAAGTTCTAGGGAATAGTTGAGAACCAAAAGCATGTTGGATAACTATCCACACCCTGGAGGTTAAACAAGGATCTCGATCGAAAATAATCATCCTTCATACTCCATGAAGTCTCACATCCTCCTCCAGATACTACCTTGACAAAACCTCCCCCGAGATCGACTCCTTGATTACTATAAAGTGTGATGATTTTGTTAAATGGTCCACTTCCACACAAATATCATTATCTCCTCCTGGAGATCGAGGTAAACCAGTGACCATGTCCATTGATATGTCCTACCACATCCACTGAGACACATCTAATGGTTGGAGGTGTCCACCAGGAACACGGTGTTCGGCCTTCACCTTCTGGAAGACCATACATTGAGACACATACTCCACAACTTCAAAAATTAGTCGAGGCCACCAAAAATGGCTCCTCAAGGGACGGTGCATCTTTGTCACACTTAAATGAACCACTAAAAGAGAAGTATGGATCTCTATAAAAACCATCTCAGGAATGGACAATGTATCAAAAATTGTTCCATGATACCACATTCGGTGTTGTTCATCCACAGACCAACCATTAGGGGCTTCGCCACAAACAACTCGGTCTCTCTAGACCTCTACCTCTAGATCCCCCACCTGGGACTCTTCAACATACTACAACAGAGATGACTATACCATCATCTAAAAAAGACAACCTCTTCCCTCAGCTTCTCCCATCTCAAGATTTAATGCTGGAAGTTCTTTCATTACTCTATATGAGTAACCAGATTCACGCACTAAATCAATTCAAGACATCTGACTCAACGCATCAGCTATAACATTCCCCTTTCCAGGTGTATATGATATTTTGAAGTTTTATTCTTATAAGAACTCCATACACTGACATCGTCATAATTTCAAGTCATGTTGGGAGAAGAAATACCTAAAACTCTTATGATTAGTGAAAACCACAAAGCGCTCACCAATGTGTGAGTGTCTCCACAATTTTAGAGAAAATATCATGGTTTACAACTCAATATCATCGATGGAATAGTTACATTCATGGGGACGCCACTATCAAGACCCATAAGAAAAAACTGATCTCTACTGCATTAGAACACAGCCAAACCCAAGATCTGAAGCATCAGAGAAAATATCAAACTGAACTCCCTCAACTGGAAGACAAAGAACATGAGAAATTTCTAACATCTCTTTTAGATACTCAAAATATTCATGACATTAATCAGTCTATATGAATGCCTAATCCTTCATGGTCAAAGCTTCCAGAGGAGTCACAACTTGAGAGAAATATGCTACGAACATCCTGTAATATCCTGCGAGACCAAAGAAACTTTTCACCTCCTATACTATCTTGGGGGCTTCCCAAGACACAACTTCTTCAATCATTGATGGATCCCTAGATTCTGCCTGCTGAGACACAACATTCCCCATGAAACAGACTTCTCGAGCCCAAAACTCACACTTCGACAACCTCCTAAACAAATGATGTTGATCAAGAACTCCCAAAATGACGTGTAGATGATCTGCATGCTCCTCCTCAGACGTGGAGCAAACAAGGATGTCATCGAAGAAAACCACCATGAACTTTTCCAAGAACTCACAGAACATAGAATTCATGAATCCCAGGAACACAGCAAGAGAATTTTTTTACTCTAAAAGGAATTACAACATACACATAATTCCCATGATGAAAATGGAAAGTAGTCTTCGGGATATCCTCATCCTTCACACGCATCTGATGATATCCGAACTGCAAATAAATCTTTAAGAACCAACTTGAACCCTTCATTTGATAAAATAAATCATCAATCTGGGGAAGAGGATAGCGATTCTTCAATGCCACTTTTTTTAAGTGATAATAATTAACACATAACTAAAAACTATCGTCAACCTTCTTTACAATCAAAACTAGTGCACCCCACGGTGACACACTAGACCCAAAAAAACTGCACTATAATAGACCATCAATCTATATACGTAGCTATAATAACTCAGAACGGGCCATACTATATGGATAAATAGAGATAAGAGACAGTCCTAGTTGTAGCTCGATCCCAAACTCGATCTCTCATCGATGGGGTAATGCTACAACCTCTTCTGGAAAGACATCATTGTACTCTTCTATGACCATAAGAAATTACAACTTCTAAACCTCTAAAGAACTCAAAATCTACTCAACCATCATGGATGATATAGATGGAACACGCCTATGACCCATCTGAGGGTCTCACTCTAATACAAACACCACTGACTCTCCATTAAATCCCTGAAAATAAAATTTTTCCTGAAGAAATACACAATAACCTGCACCGAATACAACCATTGCATGTCTAGGATGACATCATATGGTTGTATTCGTAAATATAGAAAATATACCCAAGAGCGGTTCTTCCCCAACACTACCGCACAGTCTCTATATACTTTAAACAAGTCAGCTCGACCTCCAAGTATCGTAGTCAAAACCAAGGGCGATGGAAGCCTCTCTACCTCAAGTACCAAATAATGGACAAGGGTAGGTAATATATAGGATTATGTCGCTCCAAAATCAAACAAGACATACACCGAGGAAGAAAACAAGAAAAGGGTACCTCGAATGATGTCTGTATCCCATGGCGCTGGCAATGCTAAAGCATGAAGCTAACCATGACATCCTCTATGGCCTCTCTGGCCATGATGAAGACCACCAACATAGTTGAACTCTACTCTCTATGGACAGGGAGCGTCATGGGTATTTCCTCTTCATACCCCATCTACCCTCTACTAATCTAAATCTGGTGCAACCTACTGATAATGCCTTGGATGGAACAGCCTCAACAGGGAAACCTGAAGCGGAAAATCATGTACACGATGACAACTTTAAAAGCTCGGGCACTTTCACTACTGATGAGCATGTCCACCAAAAGAAAAACAAGAGCCTGATCCCTTGGAATAGGCTTGATATTGTCTTCCCTCAGAGAAACGAGATTCTGAGGGATGGGACCTACCCCCGACCGAACAAAATCACTTCTTCCATGAAAACTAGGATCCCCGGACAACAGCTCTACTTCATGAGGAATCATGACGACTCCCCTCTAATGATGTTCCGGTTCTGGAAAATTTCCTCTTGAAGACATCTACCCTTGACAACACCTTAAGATATGTCTTCAACATGAATAAAGAGACTTGGAGTTGGATCTCTGGATGCAAGGCCTCCTCGAAATGCCTCGCCCTGGCCTCCTCATCTGGAAACAGGTCCAAAGCATACCGTAAATGGTTCCTGAAACAGATTTCAAACTCTCGCACACTGGAGCTCCCCGGTCAAAGGGTAAGAAGCTCCTGGTGACCGGATTCCTTCGCGATTATACAAAGAAACTAGACTCTAAACTTTTCTTAGAACTCCTCCCATGATATTGATGACTCGTCGCAATCACCAAGGAACAAGAACCACCACAGCCTCGCCGCTCCACGCATCATCATCACAACCAAGGATACCCAGTGTTCCTTCTGAGCATGGATCGAACTAATTCCTATCTCGACCTCCTCTAACTACTCTTCTATGAATATATCTGAAATGGATCCCTCTTTCTTCTGAAGACTCTGAGGCTGAAACACTGGCAATGTCCTCCTCCAATTCTCATCGTTGTCAACCACTACACTACGGTGATCTGCTGGCACAACCTGCTAGATATCTTCTATGTAATCCTAAGGAGGGTGTCGACCTAGAGCCATACCTGAAAATGACAAATAGTTAGGGCTCCTATAACTGGAAAATGGAAAACTCGTCATTAATTAATTAATTTTTTTCTTTTATTCATTTTAGGTTAACTTATCCCAAGGTATACCCATTCAAACAAAGGCACAAAGAAGAATGATGCATGATCTATTCCAAGGTATCTACCCTACAACTAGTATCACCTCGTTTAGTAGCCATTGTTTGTACAACTAATCCTAAGGGTCCCTAAATGACTATGACCCTGCTGTTCTCCAGTGTTTACATCACTTGAAAAACATGAATGAAACTATTTCCCTACCAACCCATGCAACCTCACCTGTGCCTAACCCCAAACTCCATCCTATCCTTCTACCTAACCTCCTATACCACTCTGTCCTAACCCACATCCCACAATGTGTAACCCTCCTAGGCTTCCAATGTGAGAAGGGAGATAATGACCCCCCGAATCCCACCTCCAGTAGGCCCCAGGTTGGTGACTACCATCGAGGGTATAATAAACAAATATATGGGAGGCATTACCTTCTATAAGAAGACATGAATAAGAGAGAGATAAGATAGACACCAACAAACTCAATGTCAGACTACAATGTAATATAAATACCGAGTACACATATGTAATGTCATGAAAAACTACTACAAATGAAAGGTGAAACTGTAACTACCCCAATGAAAGTAAAAAACAACAGCAACTAGAATCCCAAACAGCTCCTACAAACCCAAGCTAATAGAATGTAGCCTAATCTCCAACCTAATCCAATTGGCTTGAAAAACAGTTTATATAGATATTTGGTGAGTATAACTATATACATAGTAGGATCCACCCCGAATCCTCATGTGAAAATGTAAATAAATAATGCTAAAGCACTGTGAACAATATGTAAAATAAACTCGTCACCTAAACAGGTATACTAAGTTCCCAGCCTCACCATGGATATTATCACCATGTAATGCATACAAGAGTACAAAATATAATAATGAATAACAAGGGTACCCTGCTACTACTTACCCAATGGTTTTCCACTTCACCCCATTCTCGCACATCCTAAGCATCTCACTCCAAAAAGGATTGCCTGCAGACACCAGGTCGAAACACCACAACATGCACCTCATGCAAAAAAATCACCACATCCACACAAGAATGAAACGAGGTAGTTTCAATGAGCCACCATATCTCTCATAATGTGTATCATACTACGAGTATTTAACCTCAACCATTAAAGCCCATACAATGAGTATTGATCCTCAATCCATCATAGTTTATATAGGCTACACCTATAGTAGTCCATAGTAAACTATATCCAGAATATGTGTGTGTGAATAAAAACAAGCCATCATAGCCCTCTACAAAAATATATGGGGAAACTATCCTTTGTACCTTCCATCACAAGTAACTACCAAGAGAAGAGAGTGGGGCCAAAGGGGGTAGTCAAGCATCCATCCTCCCACCAAAATGTTGGGGAAAACATCCCCCAGGGCTCAGAATCCCCGGTGTGTACTTTTACTTAACTGACATGGGGGAGTAGCATATTGAAACAGAAAAAGTAGAGAATATTCTATATCACACACCCACACTATGGGAATAACCCAGTCTTAGACTCAACTACAGCTAACATCCCTCAGACACCCAACATCCACTTTTAAGACAATGTAACCTATACACACACAACCATTTTAAGAGATTTATTACATTACTTCATTCCATTTTTATTCAGTTACAAATTACAATAATTAATTCTTTAAACATTAATTAACCATTAATAATTCCACATTAAATTTCATTAGCATCACACCTAAAGTCCATTGTCCCTTTAAAATTGTAAACTCAACATTTTGTTCTAGCAAGATCTAACCCCATCGGTTAACATCATTTATTAAATAATTTATTTACTGGATTACATTCCCATATTTCGAGGCATTATAGAAAAACATTCTATACTAATAAACACAAAGGGGCTCAATAGGGTGAGTAGATGAACTACCCATCATGTCATTGCCGCCTATAGCAAGAGCATATAACCATACTCCATTGAAAATATACCCATGGAAAGCACGTGGCATACCCCATGCATCATCACCCCTTTAGGAAGAAGGGTAAGCAAGACCAGCTACCTTGAGTAGTGGGGAATGTAAAGTAGAATATCAACCAAAGAAACCGCAAGAATCCAAACATTCACATCCATCACATTTCATCCTCCCTGGTGCCCCACCCCGTGACACACACAAGCATAAGTTGATGCATATTGCCACTCTAGGAATAAAATACTATAACAATTAGAAGTCTACCCTTCCCCCCACATATCACAATAGCCATCCAGGCTCACATCACGACACAAGAAGCAAGAAAACAAACATTACATCAATTGGCCTCTTGGCCCTTAAACAAGCAAGAGGGTAACTCATTACCCTTAAATGAATTATTTAGTATCAAACAACTAGTTCTTTAATCCATCTTGTACTAAATGATTTATTATACATAGGTTCCAACTTCAGGAAACCTAAAAAGTAATCTATCCCATATAAATAAACATGATTAATACACCAATTTGATTAACATAGAATTACAAAAAGATGAACTATATTCATTTACATTCCTCCTTATCATTATCCAAATAATTTTCAATTAATTTCTGGGTTTACGTTATTTACCAATTTATATCAAGAATAAAGAGTAAAAAAAGAATTCATATGTATCACACTATCTAGAAAAATTCGAGGCAATAACATACGACCGATATCAATTTATTTATCCGGTTCAAATATTTATTATGTCAATTAAATTGTGATCGAGTGGGATGAAACATGATAACTATACAGTTTCACAAATAATAAAAGAGAAGAAAAGAATCCCCTATCGCAAACAGTTATTGACATTCTTTATATGAGAATGAGCCACACAAGAAGTTATGATCTCCTCCCCCCGTGACAATTGTTTCCACCCGAGGATGCAGAGACACCACCACACTGGTCAACACACAAGAAAATACCATTCGGAACATGGGGGTAAAATTCCATAAAAGGGATAGGAGAAACAGAAGGAGATGAACCCAAAATAATGATGATAGATCATCCCTTATATTGAAGATTGATCGATACTGCATGGTTGCATAAAAACGGAGGGGAACCAATCTGAGGAGAAATGTTTTATTTCCGAACTCCTACAAGATGGAATGAAAGTTTGGTGTGTCTCACAGCCGATAACCAGGAGGTAGAACTAGGAAGGAAGATATCTTGTCCTTTTAGATGATTTAATGGAGTAGTGGTTTAAGATACGCTGGATTTCTATTAAAATAAAATCACATTAAACAACGTAGCTTGAACAAGTAAAAGAATCTCGAGCCTTAGGGTAATTAATATTGGAGTTGTGGCATTTTAATCCGCCATAGAGTCCTTAAAATGAGGCTTTAAATGCATTTTTCATCAAAGAAAATGTTAAAGGGTCAAAACTATAGGAAGCTGGAAAAAATGTTCCCAAATATGAAATTTGGAAAAGGAAAAAAATTGTTCATGAACCTCCCCATTGGAATCTCACTGTTGGAACCTGACCGTTATAGAAACACTGTTCATGAAACTCATTGTTGGAAACTCACCGTCGGAACCCCAGCATTCTGGAAACAATGTTCTTGAACTCATAATTTGGAAAAAGAAAGAGGTCACCATTGGAACCTCACCATTACAAAAACATTATTCCTAAACCTCACCGTTGGAACCTTATCATTATGGAATCACTATTCATGAACTCAAAATTTGAAAAATGCATGAGGTCACCGTGGGAACCTCACTGTTAAGGAAACATTGTTCATGAACCTCACTGTTGGAACCTCACCATTCTGGAAACACTTTTCATGAACACAAAATTTGGATAAGAGGTCTCCGTTGGAACCTCACTGTTATAGAAACACTGTTCATGAACTCAAAATTTGTCAATTGAAAGAGGTCGCCATTTGAAACTCACCATTCTGAAAACACTATTCATGAACTCAAAATTTGGAAAAGGAAAGAGGTCACCTTTGGGACCCCACTATTGGAACCTCTCTGTTGTACTGTTCACGTAAGGTTACCGATGAAATTGTTCACATAAGGTTACCGATGACACAATTCACAAATGTTCACCAATGAAACTCGGCACAGAAGGTTACCAATGATAGTGTCCACCTAAGGTTGCCATTGCACTGTTCACATAAGGTAACCATTGCACTGTCCACAACGGTAAAACGTTGGAACTATACACTAATGGAACTATTCATAGAAATGGAAATTTGAGAATGTGTTAGGGATAAGTAACCTTGACCTCCTGAAACACCTCATACAGCTGATTTTCACAATGGAATGGACCAAAGAGGTCTGAGCCATTACGTTATGAAATTGTGTTATTTTATGTTTTCTTTTTCCATTTTTTGGAAAAAAATGTCCATCATAAACCTTTCATAGTATTTTGACTTTTTTCTATGAAATGAGTTTGACTATTATGTTTTGTAAGGGTTCCTTCTAAACCAATTTAAAAAATAGATTTTTCCATAATAATAAATCATTCAACCCTAGATTTGTTTGGTAGGAAACGACATTCTGATATAACTATATGTGACATTTGATAGTCATACATGGTAAAACCATGATCATAGATCATGGAATCATAGATTGAGATATTTGATGACATTATATATAATGGTACACTCTTCATATCTACTAAAAGAGATTTTTTTTACCTTGATTGCAATGAAATTTCAACACTATTTTATTTATAGTTCAATAACAACGTTTGGGATGAATCAAAACCATTAATATAAAGATATTTTGTTATATGATTCAAAACATGATGAGGGATAAAATAATCATTATTATCAATAACATTAAAATATTTTATAACCAAAATCCATATATAACAATCACAGTGGGACATACAACTAGATTTATAGATATATCATTTGTTTAGTTTTTGTAATAGGGTAACATTTTATTGTGTTTTTCTATTAATGTAAATATAAATTCATTATTATCTTTTCATACATGAAACACAGAGTTTAATCAATACTCAATCTACAATTAAAATATTATTATGTTATTATTATAATGAAAACATTAAAATTGAGTAGTATGAATAATAATATATAAATTATGATAAATACATGTTTTAATATGAATTAATTAGATATATATTGATCAGAAAAGAAAATATAAAAATCTTTTGATGGTAAAACAGATAGTTTTATAAAAAACAATTATGAGTGTGATGCGTTTTTACATTAAAAAAATAAATTTAGCACTATTGATGAATTATTATAATGAAATTTATTTATAATATATTAAATAATTTTGTATCATGCATATCATTTTATTTCTAGTCATGGTATAATAAAAAACTTAGTTTCATGGTTAAACATATTATTTTTCTTAAAATAATTTTTGTCATGTGTTGTGAAATTATATAAAAATATTTTCCATCCACTTATAGAAATTTAATCCAGAAAAATTAAATTCATGTTTTGAAAAATGTAGTTCAAATTTGGTAAATCGAACCCTTTTTAATTTTCTCAATATAAATAGTTACCATGTTAAAATTTATCACCTCGCTAATGGGTAAATCATATAAATACTTATTCAAACTAAATGATAAAAAAATATTATTACATTTAAAATATTTTTGGATGATTATAATTCAAACCTTATATCATTAGGCTTTATTGGTCAGAGTGAGTAACTCATCTGCAGAGGGTCTGAATTTAGTTCCCAATAAAAATAACTATTAAAAAAAAATTAATGTATAATACCCTTAATAAGAAAACTTGATAAATAATCTAAATAGAAGATCATATTAAGATAATTAGTTTTAAAATATTTCTCAAAGAGTTGTTATGTATCATTTAAAATAATGATTAGAATTTTCATACCTTTTGAAATCAGTTTACATCAACCAAAAAAATATAATCACTTCTTAAGTTAAACTATCAAAGTAATAGTTTTTTATAGATTGAAGAAATTTAATATATGGTAGTAAAATAAAAATTAAAAATTAAATTGAATAAAAAAAGGATTAGTATGAAGATGATATGTAATCCCCTCAACTTAGAAATAACATATTTCTATATAGATTATGATAATAAAAAAACAAATCGAAAAACCGGATCAGGTAAACAAACAATAAATACGAGATATCCAATATAAAGAGACTCTTCTACAGATTTAAGTTTTATGTAAAGATACGACATGCCACAAAAGGTTATCTTTTACAAAAACAGTGTGAAAAAATTGTAATGGAAGGAGAGAATAAATAGTATTCACCAGCATTGTGTAGAAGATAGTGTGTGTTTGATAACTCAGTAATAACACACTGCTCAAAAATAATGAAATAAATATAAATATAATTAAAAAGTAGAGATGATTAATCTGATAGGATCATAATGGTTGATGTCCTTAGAAAACCATTGGTAAGGGGTTATACTTTTCCTCAAGAAGGTTGTAGGAAAATACAAGATCATAGGAATTTCTAGAAATGATCCAGTTGATCTATAGAAGCACTTCAATCAATCATTGTAATGGAATCTGTTGTTCTGTGTTTTTTAACTTCATAGAACATGAATCAATAAACATTTGAGGGTTCGATGGTTCAGTCTCACACTTTTACATAAGTTCATTAGACATTAATCATTGTATCTATTGGATATGACATTTTACATAGAAAGTGATATACTTTTGTATTAAAATAATTATCAATTGAATATGTTCCACAATCCTCGGATAAGATTTTAACTAAGTCTTTAGGACTTGGTAAATAATCCTTGTATATAAATAGTCATTTATTAATTCATGTTAAATATATCAGATATAAATAATGGAAAAATATGGCAGATACTTAGAGTCTGATGGTAATAATCACAGTTGTTTCTCAACCAATCGATATCTCCCCTAAAAGTGAAAAGATTGTATGTTTTAAGGATAGAGGTGACTCTACTGGAGATATCTCATCCTTAATGGAGACTCTTTATTAATGGGGAATCGACTCAGCTGTATTTCCTAGAAAATAGTGACTCACCATAACACTTATCCAATTTATCATAAAATTTTCCTACCTTATAATATGATATCATACCACATGTAAATAATTAGTAATATAAGAATATTGTGTTATTATCATTAAAATCAGAGAGTGTCATACATACTCCACACGAAAATGTGCTAACACTTTCAACATTTTTTATATGGAATTTTATAAGATATGTACTAAATAAGTAAACATGGACAATTAGAGATGTATGTAAGTTGAAGACAATATAATAATCATTTATGAAGATATTTGTTTGATAAAAATTAAAAAATTATATTGAATATGTAACATAATATGTAGAACATCTTACTATTTTCCCTATATTAAGATATATGACCATTTTTTCTCCCACTTTGTGATTATAAACATGAAAATAATGATTAAATATAAGATATAAGGAACATGGACAAAAACTAATAAATTTACATTAATATTATCCAAAAAGTTTTTGAGTAAAGTAATATAAATATAACGAATAAAAGGATAAGATCTATATCAAAAGACTTCATCCAATAAGATTTACTCTTTATAGGTTAGTGGAGGATCAAGATTCTCCTTCCCTTTGTTATATTCTTTTTCCTGATAGGTGATAGTAAGGGTGAATTCTTAAGAATAGGTTTTAAATGAAGGTATTTTTTTGTAGTGGAAGTTGTTCATGAATATTAATAGGAAATATGTGACTAATTCGATTAGATGGTGACAAAACCCTAGGCTAAAATGGAGGAGGCATTGGAACATCTATCTGAGTAATCATTGTAATTATATATCTAATTGGCTCTATTGTTTTTTAAAATAATTGTTGTTGCTATAATTGATTCTCTTAAAAAACAATTGTAATATGGACATGTAGGAAGAGTTTAATGAGATGGATAAAATCTGTAATTATATTACCATACCATTACATAGAACTGGTGAAATGCATTTTCCCTTCCATGAATCTTTGAGAAAATGGTGTGGGAACCTTTAGCAGACTCACTTATTCATTGAACAATCTTGTTACTGGTGGAAACATATATTCTCAACAAGAAATTTGATGTCACCAATCATGTCCTAGTTTATGTAAATACTGAAAAAAAAAATTGATAGTTTTCTTGATGATTTCATTATCGGTCTTGAGATCAAAGACATCCTCCTTTATCATATAACAAATATTCTCTCTATGATGGTGAAACTCCCTTAATTTCTCTTCGCGAGTTTCCACATCACCCAATGTAGTAGGGAGTTTTTCCCAGATAACCTATATGAGTAGATCTAAAACAATTTTAACTGAATCACAGGGCAGTATAGATGATATATATGTAACAACAGATATGGTTTCAAATTTATAAATTAAAATATTGAAATTTTATGAGAATGAATATGTCATTCCTTCAACTATGTATTTTATACATTATACTTCTATTGAAAATATTCTATTCTCCACATACATTCATCGAATATGTATTCTAACTATTTGATCTATATGATAAATAACCAACACAACCAAATACCTTTTTCAAAATACACTGATTCTAGATAATGGAGATGGATTCAAGATCATGAAATTTTGAAAATATGTAACTAAATTCCTTCTAATATAGTAAAAATAAGAATTCAAAATACATTGAAAAGATTATAAATCATCATGTGTCACAACATAAGGAGTTATAGAAAATTTAACATAAGGATGGTCACTTTTCTCATGTGGCACTCCATCATCAGTCTATCTATCATCCTCTAGGGGGAAAATTATAGCAACTCCACAACTTGATAAATTTGATCCACTTTCTTTACTTATCCTATGATAAGATTTTAATGTTCATCATCCAAATAACTATAATTAAAACTACGTATAACAATAATTGGATAAATTCTACACTTTTCCAAATCAATAACATAAGGTCTGGTATCTAAGGGATGAGGTGACTCTCTAGGAATTGAATAATTTTGAACAATGTCAGATATAGAAGGGGATGGATCAATATGAGATTTCAATATGTTATTATCTATTTCTATCTTATCAATATGATTTGAAGTCTTATCTCATCCCTAGTATCTTCCATATTTTCTATATTAACAGGTGGTAAATAATCCATCTCAGTATCTTTAGATCAATTCTCTTCTCTAATTGTATGTGATACCACTAGTGATAAAGGTGGAGTATGAACACTTTCTTGAACATTATAATACGGATCATCTCCATTATTAGACTCTACATGATAAAATCTATTTTCATTTTATTCATCAGCATGACTCCCTTCATCCTTACCTTCAATTACACTTGATTTTTTATGATCATGATCACCATTTTCTTCCAGAGATGCATTTTCATAACTTCCATTTCCATTACCATTTTGGTATGTAGCTGATATGGAGGAAGAGGTATTAAACATTTCTTCTCTAGATTCTTCAGTGTTGTCATTATGATTTTCTTAATAGAGATATTCTCAAGTAGGTAGGGAACTAGGTGGAATGGACTATCCAAAAGAAACATAAGGAGGAAATTGAGGAATCTATGCATCACAGCCCACTACCACTAAAAACACATCTTCATCCTCTTCCACTAATTTCTCAACATGATAATTATCATTATCATAATATCATTCCACTAACTCATTAATCTCAATAACATGATCCAAAATTTAGGTTGGTCATGTTGGATGATCAATAGGGTTGAATTAATCATACAATTTTTCTGTGTCTCATACCTATCGTTTCTTCCAAGGATTTCATCTTACATTTTCACTTTTTCAAAGTGTCTTTGATAATAAACAATGTTATACTTATCTTCCACTTCATCATCTTCTTTTACAATTCCCTTGGAATTTAACATTTTATATATCAACATAGAATATATTACAGAGTTCAATATTGAAAATTCCCTTTTCATCTCATACAAATGAATCATTAAAAATATACAAAAAATCATCATTTTCCCTAGCTTCATAATAACAATGAATTAAACATAATATTATAACATGTTATTGAAATATAACTTTCTATGAAACAATCATAATGGAATACATATATCGAATCATACATTTACAATAAATTTATGCATCTGTAGGTCTCCTTACAGTACCATCTCCATTAAACTATATGAGAGACTCTTCAAATTTTTACATTTCAATGTCACATGGTATAATTCCTTCAAAATACAAATCTAACTATTCATGATTCATTTTCGTGCACTTTTCCAATTCATTTGAAATTAATGGGTCTATTTATCCATCAATCAAACTTCTTATCACAACTATTTTATTTTTGAAAATAAAATCGCCATTCTCATAAAGATCATATAATAACCTCGTATTATACAAATGGTGAATTGATGTGAACTAAAGAAGCCAATTTTTATTCTATATAGTATTCAGCACTAGAATATTACTGGATGGAATCAAATCTGCATTTATTTCTTTTTCTTCTCTGAAACTTTTTTTAAGATATGGGTGTTGTGGAATAATATACAAACTATTGGAAGATATTTTTTGTTTCTTATATTTACACATTTCATCCAGATTCGATTATTCTACTCACTTTACATGGTCCATTTGGATCATTAGAATGCATAGATGGAGAAAGTGAGAAATGAATGATAATCAACCCAAGATGAAGGAAATGATTTAGGATTTAAATGGTTTTAGGTAATGGGAATAAATTATACATATCCCAAGGGATATATCATTTACAGATTCCAAATAATAAATAACAATAAATGTTACATAATAAAATTTTAATCACTTAAATAATAGTAACAATAATAATACAATAGAAACATAAAAAAGAATGGTGACTTGTTAAATGGGGACTCATTTATGGAAATTTAGGAACGGTGAGTTGCCAATGATGACTCACCCATAGTGACTCACCAATGGTGACCCCCAAACGATGACTTTCCAATGGTGACTCGCTAATAGTGACTCACCAATGGTGACTCTCCAATGGATACTCACCAAAAATGAAACACCAACGGTCAATCATCAATTGTGACTTGGTCATCCAAAATTTTTAATTCCAAATTCATGTTTGATATAGATTATTCTCCTAGAATTTAAATGATTTGTGAATATATTAGCAAGATGATGTTCAGTTCGAATAAATTATAATGTTATATCTTATTTTTGATAATTATCACTCAAAAAGTTATCTCTTACATCAATGTGTTCTTTATGGATTGAGATACTATATTTTAGGAAAATTTTATCACACTTTTGTTTTCAAAATTTAAAGGAAAATTTCAAAATTGTTATGTAAATTCTATTAATGTATATTTCATCCCAAAAAATATGCATAACACATATATTCAAAAATGTATTTGGCTTTAGTAGTGGAGAGTGAAATAGAATTTTTTTTCATACTACACCATGAGATGGGATATTTTCTTATTAAATTGCATGTTTCTAATGTTATTTTTATATGTAATATACAACCACGAAAATCTACATCTGAATAACATACTAAATCAAAATCATGTCATCATGGATAGAATAATCCTAAATTGGTTAAATATTTTAGGTATTTATGAATTATTTTTATGGACAATAGGCAAGAATCTTGGGGGTTTTCATGAAATAGAGAACGCACACACACACTACACATAATATTTGGCTGACTAATAGTTATGTACAATAGACTATCAATTTTACATCTATAAGTAGATTGACCTACTGATTTCCCATATTCAGCATGATATAGTTTATTGGCGGTACTCATGAGAGTATCAGTGCAGTTACTGCTATCTAAGACAAAATGTTTGGAAATATCTTTAGTAACATTACATTGATTTAAGAATTTTTTATCAATATTTTAAAAAATATAAATTCCATGAAAGAATTTGATTTTTCACATTAAACTCATTTCGTATTCATTTTCATTAGTTTTGAAAAATCAGTACATTGGGAATATTCTATATATCTAAAAACAATGTTGTCTACATATATTGGAAGTATTAAAACATATTTTAAAACTTTTTTATAAAAATATTTGGATCAACTATGGATTCTTGAAATCTTTTTAAATAAGAAAAAATGTAAGCCTATCATACCATGTTCTTGGGTCTTTGATTAACCCATATAATGATTTGGTAGTTTAAAAACACGATTTTGGAAATGTGATTTATGAAATATATGGTTATTTCTAAAAAACATATTGAATTATAATACCATTTAAGAATCCACTTTTAAAATAAATTTCAAATAGTTTATAATAAAAATGTGCAGGATAGGAAAGTATTATGCTAATGGATTAATGTCTGGATAAATGTTAAAAAGAGTCTTCATAATCAATACTCTCTTATTAGTTATATCCTTGTAAAACTAATTTTTTTTCTAACTATATCTCTTAACTCATCAACCTTTGTTCTAAACACCCACTTAGTTCCAATATTGAATGTGTGTGTAGGTCCATCAACATGTTCCATAAAAAAATTTCGCACAAATTTATTATGTTCTTATTAAATAACTGATACATATAATTCACTATTGATGGCATCATTTATGATCTTACGTTCATGTTGTAAAATGTAGACTTATTTTCCAATTTAATTACTAAGGGAAGTTCTAGTTTATGTTCCTCTATCTAGGTTTCATATTATGCAATATAATAGAAGTTTCTTTTAGTTTTAATGGTTATTTGGAAAGTTGTGTTGTTTGTATCAAGATTTTCTCTAGGTTCATGTTCTAGTAATTCACTTGGAGAACATTCTGTTTGGTTAACATATCATTCATATGGTTTAGAATTATGGTTCATATATGAAAGATCAACCTTATTATTTTATATGATAGTATTAGGTTCATTGGGTTCAGCTTCCTGAAATAAAATTTTAAGAGGCACGTCCTTTATTTTGGTTCTCTTATTAAACACTCTATAATATTTTCTGTATATTTTCTATCAACAAAAAATTCCTTCATCACTCTTGGAATAATATTTTTCCAGATCATCCTTTTTATATATAATAAAGACATTGAAATTAAAAACTAAAAATTATTTAACTTATGGATTTATATTATTACATAGCTCATAATGTTTTCATCTTATAAGAGTTTTAATTAACACTATATTTATATTATAACAGTCTATGTTAATAGCCCATTTCCAAAATCAGACATGTAATTCATAATTTTTTAACATAGTCCAAAATATCTCTTGAAGAGTTCTATTTAATCTTTCTAAAAGACCATTTTAATGTGGTTTCCTAGGGGAAAAATTTCTGTTATAGCCATTTTGGGAATAAAATGATTCAAAGTCTATATTTTCAAATTCATGACCACTTTCACTGATTATATTATTAATCTTATTTCCCCTAATATTTTCGACAGATTTGGAATAAATAATTAACAAAGAAAATTTTTCACTATTATTATTTAGAAATAATACCCAATTTTATCTAGAGAAGTCATATATAAGGATATATACATAATTTTTTCCATTTAAATGAGAAACTCAAGAAGGTCTAGAAAGTTCCATAAGAACTAACACAAGAGGCTTAGATATTCAAATATACATTATAATTTAAATTAAATCTAATGAAGTTTCCCTTTTTGGAAGGGATTACAAACCCTATCATTTTATATTTCATGATTTAGTATTTCTATATCTAATTCTTTACTAGTTAAATTTCTAATATAATAGATGTTTCAATGGCATAATATCTTATGCTAAATCCAATATTCATTATGAAAGGAACCTAATAAACATACATTTTTAGAAGATAATGAATTTAAATTTATATAATAAATATTAATATTTACTAAAACTATCAAAATTAAAACGCATTTAGCATCCAAAACATAGAAGTCATTGTTTTCAAATATTACATATAACCCACCATCACATAGTTGTGACATTATAATAATATTATATTTTAAACCATCTGTATTTAAAAGTTTTGATATGATTACTGAATTAGAATTACTAATTTGGATGAGGTCGATGATTTTCACTTTAGAATTTCCCCCTAATGTGACATGGAAACCATCATCATTTATTTATTTATTGATGTTTGAATACTCACAAGACATATATATATAACATCAAAATTCTAGATACCGTATGATTTTGTTGGATTTTTTCAAATAGGTTTCCAACAAAACAATGTTTATTCTGAAAATCATTTTAGTACTCAAATATTTTTATGTCTAGTTATGATAGTATTAACAGATTTTCTCACCCATAATTTCCTAATATCTTTCCTAAAAACGTAATGTAATCTTCAATAAAAAAATATGTCCAGTTGAGTAGGTATTGGAAGTATATGAATTTTCAGAATAGGTAGCCAATGTAAATTTGGTTTTTCAATTCTTCTATATCATGGTTGTTAACCTATATCATTTATATACTTGGGATAAACTTATTTTCCAATTATTTGAGTTAATTTTATAATAAAATTGGTAAAAATTTATATCTATTTCCTTACTTGTTAATTTTTTAATTGTAATTCATTTTTCACAATATTTTTTTTTTATTTTTCAATAGTAAGGTTGGATTTAACATTTAGTGTTTAATCATGTTGTTTATTAAGGGAATTATTTTTATCATTTAGCTAGTGAAATTTATATTATATAATGTTAAACTAATCATAAAAATATTAATTGGTCTTTCAATCCTAAATTTCATCACTTTTATCATTTTTAGGAATGTTTCGAATAATAATAGGGGAAGTAGGAAGAATATTTTGTACCTTTGATATGGTTTCTACGAATCACATGTTTTGCTTATCAGACATATCTTCTTGATTAGTGATTGAATCACATAGGCTATCTTTGGAGGCACTCCATGTTACATTCGTGGATTTGTTAAATCTTCTATCCTTATGCACATACTTCTTTTTTAAATTTTAATTTTTTATATTAATCTTTTATGTAACCATTCGGCTAACATTCATAAATGGTGATTTCATTTTGAGCATCATCCTTTTTATAATCCTTTTCTCACGCTCCCTTTTTGTGATAATTTACATTAAAATTATATTTCTTGAAGAACTTTTTTCTATATAATTTATTGTATCTTATAGCCATATGGTCCATCTCTTCAATATTTTCATCCAGAGATTCTTCTTCACTGGTATTTTCAACTTGTACTTTTTCCCTTTATTTGAATGTAGTAGTATTGAAGGAAACTAATTTTATTATTGGATCCACTTCATCGATATATTTATTGACATTAATATATTATTCATATATTTTTATATTTCCTATGATTTCTTGGATTGGGAGTTTACTCGAATCACAGGATTCTAGAATTGATATAGATGTTCCTCTCCAACTATATGGAAAGTATCTAAGTAGTCTCACCACTTGATCTTTTCCCATAACTTTATTCCGGACTGAATTTATAGTGATCATTATCTCATTGATCCTAAGAAAAAATTTCAAAATTGTTTCATCAGATTTTATTTTAAAAATATCATACATGATTTTACAAGGGATTAGTCTCATTACATGGAAATTTGATATCCCATCATGTGAAACAGACAGGGTATCCCATATTTCAAAATCACAATTACAAGTAGATATTATACTAAATTCAGCATCACCCAAGGCACAAAAAACAAATTCATATCTTTAAAATTATTATTTAATAATGTTTTATACAATAAATCTATAATGAACTAAAAGTTAGAATTGATAGAAATTTGATATATTTATAATAAAAAAAAATATTTGAAAAGTTAATTTTAAAAATTCATTTGATACCTAATTTTTGTTGAAGTGAGTATCCCAAGAGGGTTGGTGAATTGAGTTACAAATAAAAAATTCATTGAAAAATTAATATACTATACTATTAACTTAATAAGAAAACTAACCAATTAATAAAAATAGAATATCAATAAAAAATAATTCTATAAAAATATTACTCAAAGAGTGATTATGTTAGAGTTATAATGTTTTATTAAATTATCTTAACTTTTGAAATCAATTTAATTAGAAAAAATTCCATAAAAACCATTTAATATTAATTATCTATTTAATAGTTTTGTTTATAGATTAAAATTCATCTAGGATATGGTATAGAAATAAATAATAATAACAAATTGGAATAAAAAAGAGGATTAGTCTCAACATGAGGATTAATCCCCTCTACATGGAAATTTCCTGGTTCAAGAAGATTATGATAACAATCAAAAAATCCACAAACTAGATTAGGTAATGAAAATAGCTACATGTTTTCCAATATAAAGAGCCTCTTCCACAGAAATATATGGTATGTAAAGGTAGAAAAATCCAAACATTGACCTCTTCCCCATACACCATGGGAAAAATCTACTTTTGGTAGGTAATAACATGTATTCTCTAGTGAGGTTCATGAGATAGTGTGTGTTTGATAACAGAGAAACAAAACATTCATAAAAAATAAATCAATAAATAGAATGTGAAAAAAAAATAAAGAAGCTCATTCTAGTAGGTTTTGAATGGTCTATGTCCTCATATCAGCTTTGGTGAGTAGTTAGATCCTTCAACTTGAAGGTTTCAGCAAAAAAGAGGATTTCATGAATATTTAGGAATGTGTTAGTGGATCTCTATCTTGGTATCATTCATTATCTGTAATTGATTAAATGATTCTATGTTATTGATTTCACATAACATTAATAAGTAATAATTATAGGGTTCATAGACTCTATCACATGCTTTTCCATAGGGGATTCATTTAGTAATCATCAAAGGTGTTGTATCTAACATTGTGTACAGAGAGAGATTTATATCCATCCCATATAAAAAAGATGTATCAGTTGTAGGAGATCCAAAATCCCCAATTCATATATTTACTAATTCATTAAGACTTGATTAAATTATCGTTGAATAGAAATTTCCATCGAGTCTTTCAGATAAAATATCTAAAAAACAATGGTGGCAACAAGATGGCAGTGACATAGATTCTGATAGAAACAATCCCGACAATAGGTCATCCAAGAGGTAACTCCTCTGTTGGTAATAATCCCAGCAGTGAAATGGTTGGTGTAACATCCCAAGTAAGTAATGAATAATAGATATTTTTATCTATTCCTATTAATGAATTAGATAGTGTTTTAGAGACTTAAAATGAAAATAAATCCAATCTTAAGCATGGAATACACTAATATTTTTAAAATATTGTTTTACTGCCTTTTAATGGCAAACCATTTTTAAATATATCTTTTGACAATTTTATAAGCTATTTTTGTCAAAATAAACTTATTCTTTATGATTGGGACATCAAAATTTACTTTGTGTGAATTTTTTGGTATTTTTCCGATGAAGTTCATTTTTTTAATGAATAGTGAAAAATGTTGTATTTTAATTCAAAACCTCTTTTTAATATAATTTATTTATATGATTAGATTATCTTTTGAATTAGTTTTAAAGTGAAATTAGAATATATTTTTACCATTTAATCCAATGGTTGTCATTGGAATCAATTTCACTTTCAAATTGGACTTAAACTAGTGTCAATCTTTTGATACTTATTGTTTCATAAAAACACGCTATTTGTCATGACAGCGGGAATTAATTATTAAATTAATTAATGCATCTTATATGTTTTGAATTTTGTAAAATATACATCATTTTTGAATTCAGAATATCAAATATAGCTTAGGGTGAAGTTTTGGAATTTTTCTGAAAAACTTCAATTTTTGATGAATAGTCAAACCACTAAGTGGTAGTTAAAGAAACTGATTTTTCGTTTAAATGAAACTTTGCCACTTCTGTGATTTGATTTTCAAAAATCCGACATACATGGTTGTCATTAATAAGTAAAATGTGGTTCAATTAGATTAAAATAATTTTTTGGTGAACAGTAACTTTTAAGTTCTTAATCGCGATTAGAGGTAATTAGTGTAGTTTAAGGTAAAAATAATGTTTTATTAATATGAGATTAGCTTGAAACATGTCATACCCTCATTGGATATGTCATGGCCGACCAAGACAATCCATGGGTCAACTTGGAGACCCCATGGAGCCACTTTGGTTGGGAAATGACATAAATAACTTTTTATTTAATGTTAAAGTAAAAATGACACAAACATGAGAAGTTTTACGAAAATAATTTTTACATGGGGTTATAAAAGTCAGATTTTTTATTATAAATCGAAATTGGAAAGATAAAAAGATTTCCTACATCATATTATTTTTTTTATAATTTTTACACTTTAAATAAATTCAATTATTTATGACATCATGATGATGCAGCGATTACCTCTTTAATAAAGGATTTAAATAAAATGAAATGATAATGTCAAATATATGACCTACACATGTCCAAAACCTATTGGATGGGTGGATTTCGAACCCTTATCACCTTACCCTCGAATTATATCTATGTGTGACGTTTTGAATCCTAAAATCATTTTAAAATAAAGTAACATTTCTTTACTTTCCAAGAGTGCCCCTCCTCTCCTCTTATAAAAGGCCCCCACCTCTACCTCCTTACCCACACTTCCAAAGCCTTTGACTCGGCCAAACCCTACCCATTTTGTCTCTCCACATCCCTCTATTACTCCTTTAAGCCTCACTTTGGGAAGAAGTCTTCCCAAGGAAGCCTTTGAGCTCAAACCAAAGGGAGTTACCCGATTTTAAGGTAATGTCTTCACTTGAGTCCTTTTGTTTTATTTTGCTTCTCCAACCCCCTAAACTCTTTTTATTAATTTATTTTGTAACAAATCCAGTATCTTCAATATACTAGTATGTTTTTATAAGAAGGATTCGAGCTACACCTACACACACCTACATCTAATGGTTAAAGAACGTACTGTTTCTGTGGATGGTGAATTTTTGCCTCCCGAAACGATGATTGTTCAACATTCTTTTAACACCTTCAAAGGTGGACATTAAGATGACACTATATTTATATATGATATATAATATGTTTATGTTTTCCTTAAGCTTCTGTATTTTTCATTTTGGGCATACCTTCCATTATGGGTAAACGCGATATCTTCATTTATGGAAATGCGGACTACCGCCCCCTCAAAGTGATTTGATTCGTTAATACCATATGTGGGACGTATAAAGGATGAAGTTATGATATTATATATGATATTACACTGGAATTATAATATACCTTTATATATTTATGATTCCATTCTATAAAATACGAAATAGAAATGAAAGTAGAGTTCATGCGTACGTACGGCTTACCGTCTCCATGAACGGTGCATTTCATTTATTACCTCTAAATGATTATGTAATATTATAAATGCATGTATATACTGGATATATATGATATATATGATATATACATCTTGATTATAATTCTGGATATAATGGATACATGAACAACTTGAAATTATAAAGGGTTTATTTTTTACTCAAGTACCAATGATCGTTAAAACGACCGTTATTAACTAAAATAATTACATAGTGCTCATGACATGGCAATAAGTGATATAAAAGGAATAATGAACTTTAAAAGGTTCTTGAACAAGTAGAAATTAACTCAAGTTTATTATTCAGGAGATTAAAGAACGACCGAGTCAAGTCGGACCTGAGGTATGGGACTTCGTCTCAATCTCCTTTCATTGAGGCATATTTTGTTTTATACACAACCTTCTTTTATACGGTGTATAAACCCCTTTGACTTTTATGTTTATCCAAAAGGAATCTTTTTTATACGAAGAATTTTACTAAACGACAAAAGGGAATGTTTTTGTCATACGTATGTGGCGACAATGACTTCTCCGCCGCCGTGACCATTATTTGAGTTTCGGCTTCCTCTACAAGCCATACCTTTTTTTAAAAAAGAAAAATAAATACCATGTTTTACTTTTCTTTTATTTTGGTATAGAAAATGGTTTTCATAATGTTTTTATATCATTGTTTTGTATTGATATCTTGTGATTGAAAGGTGGAAATGTTATGTTTCTTTTATGCATGTTTTATGTGATACGATTATGTTGAGGTTCTTGGGCATTATTATGAAGACCGGTGGTTCCGTGATAAACTAAGGGCGGGTGAGCCCGATATAGCTCTCCAATGCATTGGGTAACGCGAAGGAGTGAAACGTTAAAGTTTCTCCGAAGATATCTAGGGAATATACTGTGATGGGTATTCTAAACGTAACCATGAGGGTTACTCCCTACGTAAGAATGTTATGAATGCCTCAAGTTACCTTTTTGTCTTATGATTTCTATGATTTATTCATGATTTGATGAGGTATGTTAAAGTGCTTATGTTTTATGGGTAAAGTATGATTTCATTCTTATGGATATATGAACTTATGTTTCCTTTTCATATTTTTATAACCCATACTGAGATTTTTATGCTCATCCCAAGTTTTTTTTGAAATGTTTTTCACAGTTCAAGGGAAAGGTACATGATATGATGATAGTGTCAAGGAAGTGTCAAGAATGAATCCATGTCTTATTTTAAATATGTTTCCATTGATGGGGAAAATGAATACTATCTTTATGTAACCACTTTGTTTATATGTGGTATGTAATTCAAGTTTTATGTTCTAATTCTCTAAAAATCTAAACCTGAAAAGATCCTCAATGTGTAATCTTTTAATAACTCAAGATTAAGTATGGTTTAAGGCCGGGCCTTATAGTTGGTATCAGAGGGAGGTTTAGATAACTTTAGGAGTTAGAATCCTATTAAATTATTATCCAAAAATATTTTTTTTGAAATGATATAGCATTTTAAGATTACCATGTTGCTTCACCTAAGGTATTTCTATGATAAGAATGGTTTTCCATAGAGGAAACAGAGCAGCTTTTCTGGGAAGGCATACAGAGGGAAATGACCATTCAAATCAGTATCCGGTGATGGTCAGAATTAGAACTAAACAGTTTGTTGCAGTTATGGCTCAGTTGACTCAGGTGAAAAATGTTGTCTGTTTTTATTGATGATATTTTGGTGTTTTCCAAAATTAAAGAGGAGCATGAAAGACATTTAAGGGTTATTTTGCAAACCTTAAAAGAAAAGAAATTGTATGGGAAATTCATCAATTGTGAGTTTTGGTTGCAAAAAATTTCTTTCCTTGGTCACATTGTTTCTAAAGATGGGATAACTGTTGATCCTGCAAAAACAAAGGTTGTTGAAGAATTGCCAAGACCCACAAATGTAACAGAGATTCGTAGTTTCCTTGGTTTGGAAGGCTATTACCGAAGGTTTGTTAGAAATTTTTCATGGTTATCTAGTCCAATGACTAAGCTAACTCGGAAGGGTGTTATGTTTATCTGGACAAAAGAATGTGATGATTGTTTTCAGGAACTGAAAAGAAGATTTTTGAATGCTCCGGTTTTTGCACTACCTTCCAAGAATGGTGAGTTTGTTATATACAGGGCTGATTCATTGAAAGGACTTGGTTTCATACTAATGCAGAATGATTAGGTAATTGCTTATGCTTCACGACAGTTGAAAACTCATGAGGTAAATTACCCTACACATGATTTGGAATTAGCTGCTGTTGTTTTCACTTTAAAAATTTGGAGGCATCATTTTTATGGAGTAAAGTGTGAAATATATATTGATCACAAAAGTTTAAAGTATATATTCACTCATAAAGAGTTTAACATGAGACAAATAAGATGTCTAGAATTAATCAAGGATTATGATTGAACAATTCATTACCATCCGGGAAAAGCAAATAAAGTGGCTGATGCTTTGAGTCGAAAAAGTAATGCTTCATTAGTAATGTTGCAGTTGTAACGTGATCTTTTGGTTAAGGATTTGATGAACTTTGGCATAGAAGTTGTTAGTGCAGGATGTTCTTCTGTTTTGGTTCAGGTATCAGTGAAATATTCTCTATCAGACAGAATCAAGCAAGCACAGAAGAAAGACAGTGAGTTGCAGAAAAAGGTAGAGCTGGTTCAGAAAGGTAAGTTATCTGAATTCAACATTGATATTGATTGTGTTTTGAGATTTGGGAAGAGATTCTGTGTGCCTTTTGATTCACAGTTTAAGAGAGAGTTGTTATGTGAAGCTCATAGTTCTCCATTTTCAGTTCATCCTGGCATTACTAAGATGTATAGAGATCTGCGGGAGTATTACTGGTGGGATGGAATGAAAAGAGATATTGCTGATTTTACTGTGAAGTGTTTGACTTGTCAACAGGTTAAAGCAGTGTGGCAGTTACCGAAAGGGATGCTTTAGCCTTTACCAGTGCCAGAGTGGAAATGGGAGAATATATCCATGGACTTCGTTGTGGGATTGTCGAAGACCCCTTGAGATAATAATGCAATCTGGGTTATTGTTGATCACTTGACTAAATATGCTCATTTCCTTTCTATACGAGATACTTTTTCCCTGGATCAACTTTCCCGTTTATATCTTAAAGAGATAGTCAGGTTACATGGAGTACCCTTCTCCATTGTATTTGACCGTGATCCTAGGTTCACTTCTAACTTTTGGAAAGGCCTTCAGAAGTCGTTGGGTACTGAATTAAATTTTAGTACAACTTTTCATAATCAATCCGATGGGCAGTCAGAACGAACAATTCAGACCATGGAGAATATGCTACGATTTTGTTCGATGGATTATCATGGAAGTTGGGACCAACATCTTTCTTTGGTTTAATTTTCATATAATAACATTTTTCATTCCAGTATATAGATGGCACCATTTCAGGCATTATATGAGAAGCGGTGTCGAACTCCAGCTTTCTGGGAAGAAGTGGGTGAAAGGAAGTTGATGGGACCAGAATTGGTAGAAGAGTTGGCAGAAAAAGTTCAGCTGATACAGAAACACATGAGAACAGCTCAGAGCAGGCATAAGAGTTATGCGGACAACAGGAGGAAGGATCTATCTTTTGAGGTAGGTGATCATGTTTTTCTCAAAGTCTCACCTTGGAAAAGTGTTATGCGATTTGGTAAGAAAGGAAAGATGAGTCCAAGGTTCATTGGACCATATGAAATTCTGGAGAGAGTTGGATCAGTTACATACCGGGTGGCTTTACCTCCGAGTTTATCTCTGGTACACAATGTTTTTCATGTTTCGATGCTGAGAAAGTACATGCCAGATCCATAACATGTTTTGAGTCCAGAGGTAGTTCAGCTGGAAGAGAACCTATCATATGAGGAACAACCGGTCCAGATTCTTAACCATAGGGAGCAAGTGTTACGGAATAAGGTGATTAATTAGGTAAAGGTTTTGTGGAAAAACCACATGATGGAAGAGGCAACATGGGAATCTGAAAATGCAATTAGGGATAAGTACCGCCATTTATTCGATAAGTAAATAAATTGCGGGGACGCAATTTTATAAAGGGGGAAGGATGTTACATCCCAAGTAAGTAATGAATAATAGATATTTTTATCTATGCCTATTAATGAATTAGATAGTGTTTTAGAGGCTTAAAATGAAAATAAATTCAATCTTAAGCATGGAATACACTAATATTTTTAAAAGATTGTTTTACTTCCTTTTAATGGAAAACCATTTTTAAATCTATCTTTTGACAATATTATAAGCTATGTTTGTCAAAATAAACTTATTCTTTATGATTGGGACATCAAAATTTACTTTGTGTGAATTTTTTGTATTTTTCCGATTAAGTTCATTTTTTAATGAATAGTGAAAAATGTTGTATTTTAATTCAAAACCTCTTTTTAATCTAATTTATTTATATGATTAGATTATCTTTTGAATTGGTTTTAAAGTTAAATTAGAATATATTTTTACCATTTAATCCAATGGTTGTCATTGGAATCAATTTCACTTTGAAATTGGACTTAAACTAGTGTCAATCTTTTGATAATTATTGTTTCATAAAAACACGCTATTTGTCATGACAGTGGGAATTAATTATTAAATTAATTAATTCATCTTATATGTTTTGAATTTTTTAAAATAGACATAATTTTTGAATTCAGAATATCAAATATATCTTAGGGTGAAGTTTTGTAATTTTTCTGAAAAACTTCAATTTTTGATGAATAGTGAAACGACTAAGTGGTAGTTAAAGAAACTGATTTTTCATTTAAATGAAACTTTTCCACTTCTGTGATTTGATTTTTAAAAAATCCGACATACATGGTTGTCATTAAGAAGTAAAATGTGGTTCAATGAGATTGAAATAATTTTTTGGTGAATAGTAACTTTTAAGTTCTTAATCGCGATTATAGGTAATTAGTGTAGTTTAAGGTAAAAATAATGTTTTAATAATATGAGATGAGATTTACACATGTCCTACCCTCATTGGATGTGTCATGGCCGACCAAGAAAATACATGGGTCAACTTGGGGACCCCATGGATCCACTTTGGTTGGGAAATGACATAAATAACTTTTTATTTAATGTTAAAGTATAAATGTCACAAACATGAGATGTTTTACTAAATCAATTTTTACATGGGGTTATAAAAGTAAGATTTTTGATTATAAATAGTAATTGGAAATCTAAAAATATTTCCTACATCATAGTATTTTTTTTTATAATTATTAGACTTTAAATAAATTAAATTATATATGACATCATGATGATGCAGCGATTACCTCATTAATAAAGGATTTAAATAAAATGAAACGATAATGTAAAATATATGACCTACACATGTCCAAAACCTATTGGATGTCTGGATTTATAACCCTTATCACCTTACCCTATAATTATTTCAAGGTGGTACCTTTTGAATCCGAAAATCATTTTAAAATAAAGTAACATTTCTTTACTTTCCAAGAGTGCCCCTCCTCTCCTCTTATAAAAGGCCCCCACCTCTACCTCCTTACCCACACTTCCAAAGCCTTTGGCTCGGCCAAACCCTACCCATATTGTCTCTCCACATCCCTGTCTTACTCCTTGAAGCCTCAATTTGGGAATAAGTCTTCCCAAGGAAGCCTTTGAGCTCAAACCAAAGAGAGTTACCCGATTTTAAGGTAATGTCTTCACTTGAGTCCTTTTGTTTTATTTTGATTCTCCAACCCCCTAAACTCTTTTTATTAATTTATTTTGTACCAAATCCAGTATCTTAAATATACTAGGATGTTTTTATAAGAATTATTCGAGATACACCTACACACACCTACATCTAATGGTTAAAGAACATACTATTTTCGTGGATGGCGAATTTCTGCCTCCCGAAACGATGATTGTTCAACATTATTTTAACACCTTCAAAGGTGGCCCTTAAGATGACACTATATTTATATATGATATATAATATGTTTATGTTTTCCTTAAGCTTATGTATTTTTCATTTTGGGCATACCTTTATGGTTTCCATTATGGGTAAACGCGATATCTTCATTTAAGAAAGTGCGGACTACCGCCCCCTCAAAGTGATTTGATTTGTTAATACCATATGTGGGATGTATAAAGGATGAAGTTATGATATTATATATGATATTACACTGGAATTATAATATACCTTTATATCATTATGATTCCATTCTATAAAATACGAAATAGAAATGAAAGTAGCGTTCATGCGTACGTACGGCTTACCGTCTCCATGAACGGTGCATTTCATTTTTTACCTCTAAATGATTAAGTAATATTTTAAATGCATGTATATACTGGATATATATGATATATATGATATATATGATATATACATCATGATTATAATTCTGGATATAATGGATACATTAACAACTTGTAATAATAAAGGGTTTATTTTTTACTCAAGTACCAATGATCGTTAAAACGACTGTTATTAACTTAAATAATTACATAGTGTTCATGACATGAAAATAAGTGATATAAAAGGAATAATGAACTTTAAAAAGGTTCTTGAACAAGTAGAAATTAACTCAAGTTTATTATTCAGGAGATTAAAGAACGACCGAGTCAAGTCGGATCCGAGGTATGGGACTTCGTCTCAATCTCCTTTCATTGAGGCATATTTTGTTTTATACACAACCTTCTTTTATACGGTGTATAAACCCCTTTGACTTTTATGTTTATCCAAAAGGAATATTTTTTATACGAAGCGTTTTACTAAACAACAAAAGGGAATGTTTTTGTCGTACGTATGCGGCGACAACAACTTCTCCTCCACTGTGACCATTATTTGAGTTTCGGCTTCCTCTACAAGCCATAACTTTTTTTTAAAGAAAAATAAATACCATGTTTTACTTTTCTTTTATTTTGGTATTGAAAATGGTTTTCATAATGTTTTTATATCAATGTTTTGTATTGATATCTTGTGATTGAAAGGTGTAAATGTTGTGTTTCCTTTATGCATGTTTTATGTGATACGATTATGTTGTGGTTCCTTGGAATTATTATGAAGACGGGTGGTTTCGTGATAAAATAAGGGCGGGTGAGCCCGATATAGCTCTCCAATGCATTGGGTAACGCAAAGGAGTGAAACGTTAAGGTTTCTCCGAAGAGATTTAGGGAATATACTGTGATGGGTATTCCAAACATAACCAAGAGGGTTACTCCCTACGTAAGAATGTTATGAATGCCTCAAGTTACCTTTATGTCTTATGATTTCTATGATTTATTCATGATTTGATGAGGTATGTTAAAGTGCTTAAGTTTTATGGGTAAAGTATGATTTCATTCTTATGGATATATGAACTTATGTTTCCTTTCCATATTTTTATAACCCATACTGAGCTTTTTATGCTCATCCCAAGTTTTTTTTTGAAATGTTTTTCATAGGTCAAGGGAAAGGTACATTAAATGATGATAGTGTCGAGGAAGTTTCAAGAATGAATCCATGTCTTATTTTAAATATGTTTCCATTGATGGGGGAAATGAATACTATCTTTATGTAACCACTTTGATTATATCTGGTATGTAATGCAAGTTTTATGTTCTAATTCTCTAAAACTCTAAACCTGAAAAGATCCTCAATGTGTAATCTTGTAATAACTCAAGATTAAGTAAGGTTTGAGGCCGGGGACTTATAGTTGTTATAATATGGAGGTTTAGATAACTTTAGGAGTTATAATCCTATTAAATGATTATCCAAAAATATTTTTTTTGAAATGATATAGCATTTAAAGATTACCATGTTGCTTCACCTAAGGTATTTCTGTGATAAGAATGGTTTTCCATAGAGGAAACAGAGCAGCTTTTATGGGAAGGCATACAGAGGGAATGGACCATTCAAATCAGTATCCTATGATGGTCAGAATCAGAACTAAATAGTTTGTTGCAGTGATGGCTCAGTTGAATCAGGTGAAAAATGTTGGTTGTTTTTATTGATGGTATTTTGGTGTTTTCTAAAAGTAAAGAGAAGCATGAAAGACATTTAAGGGTTATTTTGCAAACCTTAAAAGAAAAGAAATTGTATGGGAAATTCATCAAGTGTGAGTTTTGGTTGCAACAAATTTCTTTCCTTGGTCACATTGTTTCTAAAGATGGGATAACAGTTGATCCTGCAAAAACAAAGGTTGTTGAAGAATGGACAAGACCCACAAATGTAACTGAGATTCGTTGTTTCCTTGGTTTGGCAGGCTATTACCGAAGGTTTGTTAGAAATTTTTCACGGTTATCTAGTCCAATGACTAAGCTAACTCGAAAGGGTGTTAAGTTTATCTGGACAAAAGAGTGTGATGATTGTTTTTAGGAACTGAAAAGAAGATTGTTGAATGCTCTGGTTTTGGCACTACCTTCCAGGAATGGTGAGTTTGTTATATACAGTGATTCTTCATTGAAAGGACTTGGTTGCATCCTAATGCAGAATGATCAGGTAATTGCTTATGCTTCACGATAGTTGAAAACTCATGAGGTAAATTACCCTACACATGATTTGGAATTAGCTGCTTTTGTTTTCACTTTAAAAATTTGGAGGCATCATTTGTATGGAGTAAAGTGTGAAATATATACTGATCACAAAAGTTTAAAGTATATATTCACTTAGAAAGTGTTGAACATGAGACAAATAATATGGCTAGAATTAATCAAGAATTATGATTGTACAATTCATTACCATCTGGGTAAATAAAATAAAGTGGCTGATGCTTTGAGTCGAAAACGTAATGCTTTATTAGCAATGTTGCGGTTGGAACGTGATCCTTTGGTTAAGGATTTGATGAACTTTAGCATAGAAGTTGTTGGTTCAGGATGTTCTTCTGTTTTCTTTCAGGTATCAGTGAAATCTTCTCTATCAGACAGAATCAAGCAAGCACAGAAGCAAGATAGTGAGTTGTAGAAAAAGGTAGAACTGGTTCAGAAAGGTAAGTTGTCTTAATTCAACATTGATAATGATTGTGTTTTGAGATTTGGGAAGAGATTGTGTGTGCCTTGTGATTCACAGTTGATGAGAGAGTTGTTATGTGAAGCTCATAGTTCTCCATTTTCAGATCATCCTGGCAGTACTAAGATGTACAGAGATCTGCGGGAGTATTACTGGTGGGATAGAATGAAAAGAGATATTGCTGATTTTACTGTGAAGTGTTTGACTTGTCAACAGGTTAAAGAAGAGCGGAAGTTACCGAAAGGTATGCTTCAGCATTTACCAGTTCCATAGTGGAAATAGTAGAATATATCCATGGACTTCATTGTGGGATTGTCGAAGACCCCTCGAGATAATAATGCAATTTGGGTTATTATTGATCTCTTGACTAAATCTGCTCATTTCCTTGCTATACGATATACTTTTTCCCTAGATCAACTTTCCCGTTTATATCTTAAAGAGATAGTCAGGTTACATGGAGTTCCCTTCTCCATTGTATCTGATCGTGATCCCAGGTTCACTTCTAAATTTTGGAAAGGCCTTCAGAAGTCGTTGGGTACTGAATTAAATTTTAGTACAGCTTTTCATCCTCAATCTAATGGGCAGTCAGAACGAACAATTCAGACCTTAGAGGATATGCTACGAGCTTGTTCGATGGATTATCAGGGAAGTTAGGACCAACATCTTTCTTTGGTTGAATTTTCATATAATAACATTTTTCATTCCAGTATACAGATGGCACCATTTCAGGCATTATATGGGAAGTGTTGTCGAACTCCAACTTTCTGGGATGAAGTGGGTGAAAGGAATTTGATGGGACCATAATTGGCAGAAGATTTGGTAGAAAAAGTTCATCTGATACAGAAACACATGAGAACAGCTCAGAGCAGGCAGAAGAGTTATGCAGACAACAGGAGTAAGGATCTATCTTTTGAGGTAGGTGATCATGTTTTTCTCAAATTATCAACATGGAAAAGTGTGATGCGATTTGGTAAGAAAGGAAAGTTGAGTCCAAGGTTCATTGGACCATATGAAATTCTAGAGAGAGTTGGATCAGTTTCACACCGGGTGGATTTACCTCTGATTTTATCTCAGGTACACAATGTTTTTCATGTTTCGATGCTGAGAAAGTACATGCCAGATCCATCTCATGTTTTGAGTCCAGAGGTAGTTCAGCTGGAAGAGAACCTATCATATGAGGAACAACCGGTCCAGATTCTTGACCATAGGGAGAAAGTGTTACGGAATAAGGTGATTAATCAGGTAATGGTTTTGTGGAAAAACCACATGATGGGAGAGGCAACATGGGAATCTGAAAATGCAATGAGGGATAAGTACCCCCATTTATTCGATAAGTAAATAAATTGCAGGGATGCAATTTTCTAAAGGGGGGAAGGATGTAACATCCCAAGTAAGTAATGAATAATAGATATTTTTATCTATGACTATTAATGAATTAGATAGTGTTTTAGAGGCTTAAAATGAAAATAAATCCAATCTTAAGCATGGAATACACTAATATTTTTAAAAGATTGTTTTACTGCATTTTAATGGAAAACCATTTTTAAATCCATCTTTTGACAATTTTATAAGCTATGTTTGTTAAAATAAACTTATTCTTTATGATTGGGACATCAAAATTTACTTTGTGTGAATTTTTTGTATTTTTCCGATGAAGTTCATTTTTTAATGAATAGTGAAAATGTTATATTTTAATTCAAAACCTCTTTTTAATCTAATTTATTTATATGATTAGATTATATTTTGAAGTGTTTTTAAAGTGAAATTAGAATATATTTTTACCATTTAATCCAATGGTGGTCATTGGAATCAATTTCATTTTGAAATTGGACTTAAACTAGTGTCAATATTTTGATACTTATTGTTTCATAAAAACACGCTATTTGTCATGACAGCGAGAATTAATTATTAAATTAATTAATGCATATTATATGTTTTGAATTTTGTAAAATAGACATAATTTTTGAATTCAGAATATCAAATATATCTTAGGGTGAAGTTTTGTAATTTTTCTAAAAAACTTCAATTTTTGATGAATAGTGAAACCACTAAGTGGTGGTTAAAGAAACTGATTTTTCATTTAAATGAAACTTTTCCACTTCTGTGATTTGATTTTCAAAAAATACGACATACATGGTTGTCATTAATAACTAAAATGTGGCTCAATGAGATTAAAATAATTTTTTGGTGAATAGTAACTTTTAAGTTCTTAATCGCGATTAGAGGTAATTAGTGTAGTTTAAGGTAAAAATAATGTTTTAATAATATGATATGATCTTGACACATGTCCTACCCTCATTGGATGTGTCATGTCCGACCAAGACAATCCATGGGTCAACTTGGGGACCCCATGGAGCCACTTTGGTTGGGAAATGACATAAATAACTTTTTATTTAATGTTAAAGTAAAAAATGTCACAAACATGAGATGTTTTACTAAAACAATTTTTAAATGGGGTTATACAAGTCAGATTTTTTATTATAAATAGTCATTGGAAAGATAAAAATATTTCCTACATCATAGTATTTTTTTATAATTTTTATACTTTAAATAAATTAAATTATTTATGACATCATGATGATGCAGTGATTACCTCATTAATATAGGATTTAAATAAAATGAAATGATAATGTAAAATATATGACCTAAACATGTCAAAAACCTATTGGATGGGTTTATTTCTAACCCTTATCACCTTACCCTTTAATTATATCAATATGGGACCTTTTTTATCCTAAAATCGTTTTAAAATAAAGTAACATTTCTTTACTTTCCAAGAGTGCCCCTCCTCTCCTCTTATAAAAGGCCCCCACCTCTACCTCCTTACCCACACTTCCAAAGCCTTTGGCTCGGCCAACCCCTGCCCATTTTGTCTCTCCACATCCCTCTATTACTCCTTGAAGCCTCAATTTGGGCAGAAGTCTTCCCAAGGAAGCCTTTGAGCTCAAACCAAAGGGAGTTACCCGATTTTAAGGAAATGTCTTCACTTGAGTCTTTTTGTTTTATTTTTCTTCTCCAACCCCCTAAACTTTTTTTCTTAATTTTTTTGTAACAAATCCAGTATCTTAAATATACTAGGATTTTGTTATAATAAGTATTTTACCTACACCTACACACACCTACATCTAATGGTTAAAGAACATACTGTTTCCGTGGATGAAGAATTTCTGCCTCCCGAAACGATGATTGTTCACCATTCTTTTAACACCTTCAAAGGTGGACATTAAGAAGAAACTATATTTATATATGGTATATAATATGTTTATGTTTTCCTTAAGCTTATGTATTTTTCATTTTGGTCATACCTTTATGGTTTCCATTATGGGTAAACGCGATATCTTCATTTAAGGAAGTGCGGACTACTGCCCCCTCAAAGTGATTTGATTCGTTAATACCATATGTGGGACGTATAAAGGATGAAGTTATGATATTATATATGATATTACACTGGAATTATAATATACCTTTATATAATTATGATTCCATTCTATAAAATACGAAATAGAAATGAAAGTAGCATTCATGTGTGCGTACGGCTTACCATCTCCATGAACGGTGCATTTCATTTCTTACCTCTAAATGATTAAGTAATATTATAAATGAATGTATATACTAGATATATATGATATATATGATATATAAATCATGATTATAATTATGGATATAATGGATACATGAACAACCTGTAATTATAAAGGGTTTATTTTTGACTCAAGTACCAATGATCGTTAAAACGACCGTCATTAACTTAAATAATTACATAGTGTTCATGACATGGAAATAAGTGATATAAAAGGAATAATGAACTTTAAAAAGTTTCTTGAACAAGTAGAAATTAACTCAAGTTTATTATTCAGGAGATTAAAGAACGACCGAGTCAAGTCGGACCCGAGGTATGGGACTTCGTCTCAATCTCCTTTCATTGAGGAATATTTTGTTTTATACACAACATTCTGTTATACGGTGTATAAACCCCTTTGACTTTTACGTTTATCCAAAAGACATATTTTTTATATGAAGCGTTTTACTAAATGACAAAAGGGAATGTTTTTGTCGTACGTATGCGGTGACAACGACTTCTCTGCCGCCGTGACCATTATTTGAGTTTCGGCTTCCTCTACAAGCCATACCTTTTTTTAAAATAAAAATAAATACCATGTTTTAATTTTATTTTATTTGGGTATTGAAAATGGTTTTCATAATGTTTTTATATCAATGTTTTGTTTTGATATCTTTTGATTTAAAGGTGTAAATATTATGTTTCCTTTATTCATGTTTTATGTGATACGATTATGTTGAGGTTCTTGGGCATTATTATGAAGACGGGTGGTTCCATGATAAACTAAGGGTGGGTGAGCCCGATATAGCTCTTCAATGCATTGGGTAACGCGAAGGAGTGAAACGTTAAATTTCTCTGAAGATATTTAGGGAATATACTGTGATGGGTATTCCAAACGTAACCAAGAGGGTTACTCCCTACGTAAGAATGTTATGAATGCCTCAAGTTACCTTTATGTCTTATGATTTATATGATTTATTCATGATTTGATAAGGTATGTTAAAGTGCTTATGTTTTATGGGTAAAGTATGATTTCATTCTTATGTATATATGAACTTATGTTTCCTTTCCATATTTTTATAACCCATACTGTGCTTTTTATGCTCATCCCAAGTTTTTTTTGAAATGTTTTTCACAGGTCAAGGGAAAGGTACATGATACGATGATAGTGTCAAGGAAGTGTCAAGAATGAATCCATGTCTTATTTTAAATATGTTTCCATTGATGGGAAAAATGAATACTATCTTTATTTAACCACTTTGTCTATATGTGGTATGTAATGCAAGTTTTATGTTCTAATTCTCTAAAACTCTAAACCTAAAAAGATCCTCAATATGTAATCTTGTAATAACTCAAGATTAAGTAAGGTTTAAGTCCGGGGCCTTATAGTTGGTGGTTACTCTAATTGTGATATATTATCCTTAACAGTGACTCATTATTCGCGGTGACTCGACCTAGAGGAAGCTCTTGGCTAACAGAGACTCGCCATAACAATTAGTCGAATTTTCATAACAACTATCTTACCATATAAATTGCAATCACACAACATGTATATCATTATAAATAAATGAATAATTCTTTGAGATCAAGAAAATAAGTGTGTTTCATATGTAATCCACACAAGGAGGTTCCAACAAGCATGAAACTGAATTGTGTAAGAAACAATTTCCTGGAAAATGACCTATATAATATATAAATCAAGGAAAGTTAAAGAAATGAAACAATCAATATTTTAAATATATATTATGTGTCCAAATATAAAATAAATAATGTTATGAATTATTATAAATTTAATTTTGGTATATAATTAAAAGTTAATTAGGATAGTTATTTATTAAAAAATTTATTAATTAAATATTTACCTTAATTTCTTGTGCAATGCTAATACAATATACATTCAATTAATGTAAAAATGAATTTAATGATTTTAAAAATACTTAATGTAATATTATATGATTGACATAAAGAGTTACATGGAATTTTGGGAAAATATAACGTTTTAGTGTTTTGTAAAATGATTAGATTAAATTTTCTCCTTTTTTATGACTTCTTTAATGTGAAATTAAATGAACAGTCCCAACAGTATCATTAAATATATTTTATAATAAATAATATTTTATTAAATGATTTAAAATACAGAAAAATTGTATCTTCATCCAAATGGATGAAATATGATTAATGAAAACATTCATGGTACGTATATTATCCACTTCTCAATTTATTGTATCATTTTTTTACCCTTTATGATTTAATTTTTTTACATAGGTTATGGTAGAAAATAATTAATAAAGGGGTTAGTAAAAATGATATGGTCTAAAATGAAACCAAAACATATCTAAATTTCATTTTTTGTTGATATTTCAGCCATATTCATATTTTCAAAACATTTGTGACCACTTGCAGACATTTTCCTTCAGAATTAATTTTTGACAATTTATTATTATAAGAAATTTCAAAAGTTCCCCTCAACTAATTTATAATATAGATCCTCAACCCTCATTTATTTACACAACATTGATACTTCAAGATCAAAAAAAACGCTACCATTTTCTCTTTTAATACACAATAGACTCATTTTATAGGTTCTTTAATCCCTGAAAGACCAAATCTAGGTTCCTTAAAAATGGATAAAATAGAGGTCTTCTAAAGAAGAGTAAATCATCCTTCCTAGACAAATTCAATTTATTTCTTCTTAAACAACCTCTAAATCGATGATATTTATCATAAAATAATAAATTTAGATTTCTTAATGTAAAAAATGGTCATTATGATTATGAAAACACTATTATCAATACTTTTTTCATCAAATTTGAAGTAAAATCCTCGCTCGTGCATACCCACTAATTACCATTACCACATAGATATAAAATTAATTTTTTATAAATCTATTATGGATGGTTATTTTAAGTAACTTAATGTTTATAAATGATAATTATTACATAATTATTCTTATTTTATTTTAATATAAAACAAACCCTTTACACATTTCAATCCATTGAAAATCAATAACATCTCATGCGTTTATATGTTGACTACCATGTCCACGATGCAATGTGATTCGTATCTCATTTCCACTTTACATGCATGGTAATAAGGATGGATTTGATTAGTATATATGATTTATATAATATAATTATAATTTTTGAAAGGTTAATTATTATTTACATTTATTTTTTCCATCCATCAAAAAATGGAAATAGAGTTCATGAGTACGCACAACCTACCGTCTCCATCAACATTGTGAATTTTTTAGATCTAACTTTAATGGATGTATATAAATAAATATATAATAAATATATATTATATTTATATAATGATTAATATTTTTGAAATTCTTGGTACCATGACAATGATCAAGGACCAAAAAAATCGAACAAATACATAGAAGAAAAAGGAAGCAGTTAAAATCTGGAACAATGATTTTAATAAATAATTATTAATAAACGCATGATAAAAACATATAAGTTATTAATATATGGTATTATATATATTATTTTTTTCAGATATATTTATAAATAATATATATTTATTATAAGGAGGATAAAACACTTATGATGGAAATTGGACTTGATGTAAAGGTTTATTTCAAAATATCATCATTATGCAATATGAATTATGTTAAAATCTCCAATGGGGGATCTTTTCATCCAAATAATAATTTTACTAAGAATTATATAAATAATATTTTCACTATCCTACAATTATTTATTAGTTAAAATTTTATCTATTTTTCAAATTTTAGAAATTGGTTAAAACGTAATCTTTTATTTGGTTTCTGAAAAATTTAATTTTTGACCTTCTATGAAGGTGTAAAAGTTAAATTTTTTTATTATTGGATTGAATAGAATTTAAATATATCATGATCAATAATTAAATTTATGAACCCTTTAAATTTTTACAAGTTTATATTCAAATAAGTCATTTCCCTTAAATTTAAGAGATATCTGAATTTTAATTAAGTTATTTCAATGTGAAAAGGGTATTTTACTGAAGATTTTTTCACCTAGATTTTGAATGAATTATTATTTATGTTAATATAATTTATTTAATATGATTCTAAGTATTTTATATAATGATACCATCCATGGTATTTTATCAAAAAATTTATGATCAGTTTGATAAAGGAATGTTTTTACATTCCAATGCTTGTTCTTCCAATATAGATAGTTGTTGATTATTAAGGTATGTTGATTATGTTCTATTGTTTTTGCATATTATGAATAAATTTTAAATAGTTATGTGCATGTCCAACTATATCTCTTCAATGAATCGGTAGGTATCCTATAACAATCTATATTGGTTTTCTTCTCTAGCCTTACCCATTTAGAATGATGTCATAGAACATCTCCTTGATGTAAGTTTTAGATGTCTTTCCACAAGACCATGATGGAAAGTCTTAAATTTCCAAAATTATTAATTCATAAATTTTGAGTGATTTTATTTATTTCCATGTGATTATTTACTTTTTTATGATATTCATGGACATTTTCCCAACTCATGTAATTATTCAAATGGGATTATTTGATAGTCATTCATTCTTTACTTTTTATTCTTTCCATATTAGCTTCCATTGTATGTATACTAATACTAATCATATGAGATCACCCGTTTATAATGATTTCAATTCCTAGGATTCTATGAAGATTATCATAATTGAAATTATGGGGCATAATAAATGGAATAATGTATTTATAAATGAATATAATTTATTTTATTTTATGTATCTAAATTTAATGGCGTAATCAGGTTTTTATCTATTTTTCTAAGACTACTAAATTGTTTTATTCATTGGTATGTGATTTCTTGTATCTAGTACCAATGTAATAATATAACCACTTCATATGGGTTACTAGGGATAAGGTATTTTTAATTTTTATTAGATTAAATTCATTATAAACATTGTGAAATATATTTTTTGGAATATATATTATGGAACATAAACCTATGAAGAAATTTGAAAATATTCTCAATGAAACCAAGATCAGGACTCTTGAAGTAGTTATGCATAATTTTTTCAATTTATGTTACATGTTTCATTGTTATTAAAATTATACATTATTATTCATAATGTAATAATCTGATCAAGTTTATGCTATTATTTAGAAATATATCATGGTTGAAGGAATAAAAACTATTTCAATACACATAATCTATATAGGGATTTACATTCGATACTAGATATTCATTATAGAGATGGAGCTATAGATAGAGATAAAAAATTATAAATATATTATAGTTGGTGATTTAGGTTGGGACCAATATACTTTCCCATGTAAAGAAACCTATAGATCCAAAATATAGTGTAATAATGTTAATACAATTCAAGAATAAACAACCTCCAAAATTAAATAGAGAACAAATTCATTTTAATTTGAATAATGAATTATTTCCATATATATGATATTTATTTCATTGGGATCTAATTAATAAAAATGGTTTTCATTGATGTTTATTATCTCTCAGGGGATGCAGATCAATTGTGTTTATTTATTCAAAACATTACGGAAGTGGATGAAATAAAAAGAATAGAATGGATGGATTATAATAATATTTTTCAGGAAATATATACCCCTCTTGAACAATGAGTGGATATGGTAAGACAATTGTTGAGATTGAAAAAACATGAAATGGAAAAAAAATTACGTATGAAGTCAACATTATAATGTTATAAAGACATGGTGTAGACCATAAACATAATCCAATGAGTTAGTTGGAACATTTCAATGAAAGGTTAAGAAAAATCCATTTAATGAAACTATTCTCTCATAAATTCTTATCATATGAGGAAATAATATCATGTTTTAACAAGATAGAGAAATAATTATTGATGTATTATAGATTTTAAGGAAAAAAGAGACGTATCAGATGGTATAGAAAAAATAAATAATTGAATGAACATACTAGTTAATTTTCTAACAAGCAATACTTGTGGTTGGAATCACATTGTAACATGCTTAAAATGAATATTATTTTTCTTATTTTTTGGATAAAAATTTGATAATTATGATGATTTATAGGGAATTAATAATTGTACCAATATTTAGGTATATAAAATCATGGACATCTGGAACTACGATTATTATTTTCATATGTCTCATGGAATTTTTAACTAAAATTGTGCATGAGAAAAATTCCAAGATTATAAGATCATAACAGTCACGATTTATGTTAATATCGATGAGGGGGGAAATTCACTAATCATATCCTCCAATTTAGCCAATTATTTGTTTAATTGATGTTCATTTTACACTTTTATATTTTCTATGTTATAAAAAAATTATATATTTCCCTAAAACCTTAATATGGTGTTATTTGTTAAGAATATTAGTACATGTCTCATAAAAAAGTTTGTTTTAGTCAGTTCCCAATACTAAACATAAAAATTCCATATTTGATGAATTTTTAATAGATATTGTTTATTTTAATATAATATTTGGTATGTATTGAATTTGAACCTATCATGAAAAAAATTTCCCAATGAGAATGGAATTATGATTCATGATATAGATATAGAATTCATTATCTTTTAATGGGAGATTTCATCATTTGGGTCATGTCTAGATCAACACCGAATATCTCTTATGAATGAGATTATTTGGGGAGAAGAAGACAGAATCTAGGGATGAAAATGATAATCTTAAAATTTTTTATGTACATATTTCACAATAATACATTGATTTATTTGAATAGTAATTACTTGTAAATCCACCCCATCATGACGTTGATTTTCTAATTGAGTTAATACATTATGCATGCTTTATTTAATGAACCTCCAATAAAGTGGACACAATGCGACAATTACAGATAATGAAACAACTAGTTGAATATTGTTATAAAGTATCTACATTCCCTAGTGTTTCATCTTACGGAACCCATATTATATTTATTTGAAATAAATATGTATATATGATGATGTTCATTGATTATATTGAAATAAATAATATTACAATAAATAACATGAATCTTATACCCTTTATTGATAACTTATTCAATCAAATTCATGCAGATCAATATTTCAAAGATTGACCATCATCTTAGGTATCATCATTTTGGAGTAAAGATGTAATATATTTCAAAAACAACATTTTATATGTGGAATGGACATTATGTGTTTTTGGTAATTCCATTTGTAGTTACTATTACCCCATATGTTTTTATGGTCCTATTGAACACTATATTATAAGAATATAATGATAATGTTATTGTGGTATATATTGATCATATCTTGGTGTATCTAATACCTATGAGGACCATTCATGTCACATGTGAGCCAATATTGGGACACATAAATCAAATGTTTTACATGGGAAACATAGTAATTAAAAATTTGAATTAAATTATTTTTTTCTTTGCCAAATTTTATCCATGGATAGAATATCAGTTAATAATGTGAGGGGAATGGAAGTTCAAGAATATTATACACCAATGTGCATAATGGACGAATGTAGTTTCATTGGTTTGTAAGGATACAATAAAAAATTTGTTTTAAATTTTACATCATTATCTAAAAAATTAACCAATGTTACTCTTAATTGGGTTTTGTTCATTTTGATAATGAGTATGAATAATTTTTTGAATAATTTACGAAGATATTTGTGAATGCTCTAATATTGAAACTACCATCAAAAAATGATTCATTTGTGATGTATAGTTATACATCCAAAAATGTTCCTGGTTGTGTCCTTATGCGGATTGACAAAGTCATTACTTATGAATAAATACAGTTAAATTCTCATGAATAAAACAATCCAAATCATGATTATTAATTTCTAGAAATATTAATTTCTCTAAAGATATGGATTAATTTTATCTACACATAATGATTTGTTGTATATATAAAATGAAAATGTATACAATACATTTTAATCAAAAAATCACTCAACATGAGGAAAATATGATGGATTGGGAAACGTAAGGAATATAGATACACAATAAAATACCATGTAGAAAAAGAAAATATGGTAGAAAATGAAATTATCTGGAATGATCATGGATTTCTTACCAATATGATGATTGACATGGATCCTCTATTTATAGAAATAGTAATGTTGGATATGGGATTTAATAATTAATGGGAAACATCAATATTTTTGAAATTGTTTCCAAAAAAGATTTATAGAAATGATAAAAAAGTTCACAACCTAATGACATGAATTTTCAAATGAAAAGTAATGTTGTGAATGATGGGAAATTTACATACTTTCTATAAGAGGATGGAATTATGAAATTATGAAAGAGGATATTTCCTCCAACAATATCAGATCAAAACTGAAAATTATAAAATGGTTCTCAAAGATCGAATTTCTCTATACACTATAGAGGGAATACTATGTATAAGAATCGGAAGTATTATTTTTATTACAATAATTTGAAGCATTAAATTATTAATTATATGTCACGATTTTTAGTTTCTCAATAATAGAAGGTTATGATACATCATCCCTAATGATTCATGCAACCTATAACTATTCCTATATGTAACTTTGATGACATTACTAAAGGCATTTTCATTGAATTCTAAATTTTATCTAGAAATAGTAATTGGATATGGGTTATTATTGACCACCTTACAAAATCTATAAATTTCTTAACAATAAGTGAAAAAATTTCTCTAGAGAAACATCAAAGACTCAATATAAATTATGTTTTGGGAATTCATGTTCCATTAATTTCAATTAATTATGATTTTGATCCATGAAAAAAATGAAATTTGTCAAAATTCAAAACAAGAATCATGATACTAAATTTAATCTAAAAATTATTTTTATCCAAAAAAGTATGGGCCTTTAAAATGCACTATCCAAAAATTATAAGTAATGCAGATGTCATTATCATTTCACTTATAATTAATGTGGGGTTAGTATTTACCTTGGGAATATTTTTTCTATAAAAATATCTTCTATTTATATAATCAAATTCCATCGTATGAAGTATTATACGAAAAAATGTGTCGTACAAAAACGTGTTGGGCTGAATTTGGAGAAAGGAAGACTAAAGAACCATAGATTATAGAGTAGAAAATTGTGATGGTAAAAGCAATTCATAATCATATTAATGAATATAAAATTAGGAAATGTGTTATTTAGATAACCATTAGAATGATTACAAATATGAAGTGGGAGATCATATTTTTTTAAAATTATCTACAAGGAAGGGGGTTATAAGTTCTAGTAAAAAATGAAAACTAATCACTTGGTAAATTTTATATTTTAAAATTATATAATGAATTGGATTTATGGATTATGATTTTCAAATTCCATGAATATTCTCCAAAGGACATGATGTGTTCCACATCTCATTATTAATGATGTACATTCAGGATAAAATGAATGTTCTAAACAATAACGAAATAGAAGTGGAACCGGATTTCTCTTAATATAAAAATCCAATCTATATTCTGGACACTAGAGAACAAGTGTTTAGGAATCAGACAACTCCATTGGGAAAGGTACTTTCATGAAATCATATGATCGAAAAGGTTACGTGGGGACCTAATGATATTATGATGTTCAAATACCCACATTATTTCAAAAGGTAAAATTATAGAAATTTTTATGATGAATTTTTTTTATAGAGGAATGAATGTAACACCCCTATAATTTATAAACTTTTTCTTATTAAATAAATATAATTTATTCTATTGGTTCCTTCACATGTGACATAGAGTTTAAATGAACCATGATTTACAATTAAGATATTAGTGTGGGACCATTATAAGATAATTGTTAATACTGGGGAGTAAAAATTGGAAAATCTAAATTATGAAAATATATTTTTTTAACATGAATTCATTTTTTAAAAATTTATTAGAGATGAAAAAAATAATTTGATGGTAAAAGATATATTTTTTTAAAAACTATTTTCTAAGAAGCACTTTTTTTGCCTCATAAGTTAAATTTATCACTATTGGTTAATGATTTTTACAAATTTATATATTATCTATTCAATTAATTTTTTTATATAAATTTTATTTATTTATTTGTAATGGGATAAGAAGTAATTCAGTTTTCTCCTTAAAAATTGTATTTTTATTAGAAGTCATTCCACATCAACTTGTATTCTTATTTTAAAAGTAAACATTAAAAATTATAAAAAATTTATTTTTAAAATAGAATTATAGATTTGGAATAAAGAGTATCAAATTAAAAAAATTATCCCTTTTATTTTTTATCAATAAGAATATTAATTATGGAAATATTTATCACCTCGGTAAAGGATAAATAAGGTTATGCAAGGTTAAAAATAAAATATAAGGTCAAAGTATTTCATCTAAATTCATATTGGGTGAATATAATTTTACCTCTATCACCTTAGTCTCTAATTTTTTTAATTGAAACGTTTCCATGACAATGACCAATATAAAATTTAAGTCATTAAAAGTAACAAAATTTCACTCTCTTAGTTTTTTATATATAGTATGTGTCCATGTAGGGAAAAAATAATTTTATGAATGAATATAAATTTCAATTTTATTCAAAATGTAATTAAATTAATGTTGAAAATTTATTAATAACTATTATTAATTAAATAATTAGCATAAATACTTGTATAATGAAAATGTAATGTTTATTTAGTTTATAACAAATCAAAATGGAATATTTCAAATATATTAAAAGCAATATAATTTTAATAAGTGATAGAGTTACAATAATTTATGGATTAATATAAAATATTATGGGGTTGTAAAAGGATTATATTCAATTCCAAACATTATCTTCTTGTCTTTAAAATCAATTTAAATTAATATCTCGAAAATTGAGACTAATTAAATATTATAATAAATAATATTTTTTAAAATTATTTAAAATTAATAAAAATATTTCCATCAACCATTTGAATAAAATATGGTTTAAAACATTATATTTATGATTCACTTACATAATTATGGAAAAATTCTTAAACACTTATTATTGAAATAGTTGTAACATAGGATAATGTTAAAAATAATCAATAAAGGGTTTAATAAAAAATTAATGTTTTAAATGATAGAAAAACTTGTCTGAATTTCATTGAGAGATTAAATTTTAATCCAGTACATTTGTCATTTTAATACATTGTAATTTTGAATCATTTTTATTGAGAATGATGTAATTATAATTTAATCTGTTAAGAAATTCCAAATGTACCCCTCACCTCAATTATAAATGTGAACCTCCTCCCTAATATAAATACACAACATTCATCCTTATATTGTGAATAAAACAAATACCATAATATTATATTTATTTAAATTATATAGGTTATTATCTTCCAAAAATATCAACCCTAGGTTCCTTAAGAAATGATATAACGGATGTCTTGCAAAGAAGATGTAATCATATTACCTGACATATTCGAAATTATTTCATATTATATGCAGTATAAATATATGTTATATATTAAAAAAAATTCTATATTCTAAATAAATGTAAATATTTTTCTAATTATGAAACCACCATTATCATCCCTCTTTTCTGTCAAATAATAAGTGAATGTATCACAGTTGAGTACATATGTCATACAATATTCATCTAGAAAAATAATTCATTTTTATCACTATATAAAATAGATGGGATTTTTTATGGGTTTAATTTTTATATTTTTGTTATTATATAATTATTCACATGTAATGATAATATTATATCTTCCTTCTTACCATGCAATCCATTTGAAAATGATAATGTCACCAATGTGAACATGTGGACTACCACATCCACAAAGCGACATGATTAATTTTTTATTTACTCTTTAAACTTATGGTAATGAAGATATATTTGATTAATATATATAGTTTATATGATATAATAATTATTTTTAAAGGAGGAATATTATTTAAACCTATTTCATTAAAACTTTGGAAAAATGGAATCATCATTCATGCATTCTTACTACCTACCATCTTGATGAATGATGTAATTGATTTTCCGATCTCTACCATTTATGGATGAATATATAAACATAAATAATTGATAAATAAGATATTTAAAAAATTATTAATATTCTGGGATTATGGAATTTTGATTAAATAATAAGGATCAAAACAACCAAAACAAAACATACAAGAAAAACAAAGTACTTATCACATAAAATAGTGATTTTAATAAATAATTATTTATATATAGTTGTTAAAATATTATAATTAAATAATATATGGTTTCATATATATGATTTTGGTTCTGAATTATATGTACATTAAATATATATTTATCTTGTAGGTGGTTTGAACACATACAAAGGAAATTGGACATGGGGAAAGGGTTTATTTCTTTATCTCATCATTGGTCAGGATTCTTTATATTAAAATATCCATTAAAGTAATAATTTATTTCATCATGATATTATCTAAAAATTTTATTAATGAGTTTTTTAGCTATCCTCCGATGACTTATTAATGAAATTTTAACCATGTTTCACTTTTTATAAAATGGTTTATAAATAATATTATTATCATTGTCTAAATGAGGTAATTTTTAGCCATCTTAAAAAAGTATAAAAGGAATGTTTTTTTAAATTTGTGAAACTAACTTAATTTCCCACCATCATGGAAACTAATTTATTTTAATATTTATAAAAAATAATAAAATTATATTTTCAAATATAATTTTCACATAAAGTTTGGGATATTTTTCGAATTTAAATAAGTTATTTCAAAGTTAAATGGAGTATATTCTATAAGAAATTTTCTAGTGTTATTTTGTTAGTATTTTAATTTATGTAAAAACCCTTTGATGAATATTATTTTTAATATATACAAAAACTATACCATCTAACATATTTCTATGGATGGTTAATGATCATTTTCATTGGGTAATATATTGATATTTCGTTTTCTAGTTCATTGAATATGAACAGTTATTAATTAATAAGGCATATTGATTATGTATTATTTTTTACTCATATGATAAATGCATTGGACATAGTATATCATTTTCGGGTCCCTCTATTAGATATAAATGCACTAGAAGGAATCATGAGGAAAACGATAATTATTTTTGGTGAATGCCTTACACATTTTTATATATTTTATAGTCAAATTCCTTGATGGGGTTTTCAATTTCCTAGTGAAAATAATTGATTTTATGACTCAAATGTCTGACATTATCCATTAAAACAATATGAAATCACTTATTTATGTACATGTGATTATTTGAATGAAAAATCATGTTATTAATTTATAGCTACTTCCTAAGACTATATTTTTGATATTTCATTAGTTGGATTTCATTTGGGGTTTCATTGGGTGAAATTATGAGGTTTTGGGTAATTTCATGGCTAGTGCCTCATTGAAGGACCATTTTCCAAACTATGCACTCTCTCAATCCAAAAACATAAAATTCAATAATATGATTCATACATATTTCTCATGGTTTCAAAAACCACACCCCCTATTGAGGAAACCATACTTCCCATTTAATAAAGACACGCAGTTAAAACATGGTTTGTTTAAACCATCCTTCTCTACCTAGGAAATGGTGGAGATAGGTTTTCTGTTATAAAAATCATGAATTGATAATTCTAAAACCCCCCATTTAGGTCTCTAATGGACCTCCATTGAACAAAACAAATTTCTCCCATCCTTGGAGCTCTTGAGAAGGATTCCTAGCCCCTTAGATCCCTCCCATAAACAATTATTCACAAGATTAATGCCCTTTGATCTTCTCACGGTTAGTTTCCCCTCCCTGATCTCAACCTCATGTGACCTCTTTTCAACTCTCTTGGGATCTATAAATCATTGTGTATGATTTTGGATCTAATACCAATTGTTATTGATCAAAACCAAGGATTGATTAATAGATCCTCATTTTTTACATTCTCTATTACAGTTCGCCATTTAATGTTTTGTGATTCGAGATTGGTCAATCTCAATGTAGGTGGTTCTGTTAAGATGTCCAAAATTTATTAATCCAAAATTTATTTTATTTTTAATTTAATTAACATGAACTAAATAAAATTTCCAGTTTTTGAATAAATGTATTCCATTTTTTTGGATAAAATCCCAATTTGATTGAATTTGGGGTTTTATGAAAAGTGGGAATGAAATTGGAAAACCCCCTAATTCAATTGAATTGGGGTGATTTTTTGGAAAATTATTGAATTTATATTGTTTAATTTAAATTAATTATTTGACAGAATATTTTTCAATTAAATTTTTTTATTTATTTGTGAAATATATATGAGGGAAAATTTTGGTAAATCCCTACTCAGTTTAATTGGGTGTCTGTTATGAAATTGAAATATTTTTCTTGAAAATGAATTTTCATAAATTTAATTTGTAAATGTGGGTTGTGAAATTTCATGAATTAGTTTCGAATCATTATTTGTGATAAATTGGTTAAAATGGTTGTTGATATAATCCTTATGGTTTTACCTTAGATAAATGTCATGTTTTTTATTTAAAGAATATTATGGGTTTAAATGGTAATATTGAAATATTTGAAATGTAGAATGGAAATTATTTGTATATTTATGTATCATAAAATAAATTTACCAAAATTGTTTTGTACTAGAGAACGCAAATGCCTACAGCAGTCAGTTTGTTATTTTAGGCATCAATTCAAAACATAAGACATTATAAAACGTTATATCAACACATCACATCACTTAGGTGGTGGTTATGAGTCTTATCTGACCTTTGGCCCAAAATGGTGTATGTACATATTTTTCATTTCATTGTTTAAGGTCTTCGTATCATGAAACAATATTACCTAATTATGTATATGACCATTTTTTTATCTTATTTTAATTAAAATTAATATATTTCCTCGTTATAAACTACAGTACATGCAATGAAAATTTTTTTAATATTTTTATTATAATAGTGATTAATAAATCCATTTGGGAAATGTTCCATTTCTTTAAATCACCCAATTTATTTAATGTTAATACCATCATTTGAATAGTATTTCTATAATTTGAATTTTTGCACAAGTTCCTAAAATATTTCAATCATATGATAAATAATTAATGATATTTTAAAAATGACTTTGTGAAATTCCAAATCTATTTGTATTAAAAATCAAAGAATTTATTTGGTTAATTTTATATTGATATCTAATTATAGAATCACTGGGTGATATCCTAATTGGATCTGGCTCACACAATAAAATTAGAATCATGTGTTTGTAGATTTTATCATTCCAGATTCGAGCAGGTGTAAATAATCTATAGGAGGATGTTCTAGCTGTTAACTGTGGACTTATTGAGCTGTGTCTTTTGGTACTTGGGGTAGTTTTTTTATTTTGTTACTTTTACTATCGTACTTCGAGTAATTATGTATGTTTGACTCTTGGAACTATAATCTATGTTGAGTTTTATTTAATATTTTTACTATCTTAGTTTATTTACTTCTTTGTTTTTAGTGGATAAATTGTTCCCACAATCATTCCTATATGATGCTAGGTGCTAATCACTAACATGTGGGGATCAGGATTGCCCTTGGGGATATATATGCATAGAATCGATTATTGGGATACGTGGGTACTGCGGACGGTTCGGGACATATATTTTGTTATGATGTCCTGTGATAAGTTTCCAGCTAATGTGATTATTTATATATCATTATTTGATAATCATTCATTATTTCCAAATAATTCATGCCTTATTAACAACCACTATACAAATACCCATAGTGAGCATATGATATCACTCCTCTCTTATAGTTTCTTTTCATCGGATTTTAAAAAGTTTATTATTCTTATAATAAAAACATATTCTAATGTGAATAATAGTTTAACACCCCAAGAATTAATGAGATATATTATTTATAATTTATTTTATGTCTTGTTTTGTATGCTAATCCTTGACTGTCTTGTGCTATATGCAACACCATATTAGATTGCAGTATTTGGAACACTATTCTTGGCTGGTGTTACACAAAATTTCATGTTATTTGTATATAAATAATTTCACACAACACTAAATAGATATTTTTTTCAATGTATAAAATAACTGTGTTTGGATTATTTTATAAAAAAACAAATGGAAGATTCACTAATTGTAACACTCACTTGTCTTGAATTATATGCATGAGTCACCTTCCTCAGTAGCTTGTGTTGTATAAAATATCAAGTTTCACAAAACAATGATATATTATTTAAATGTTATATAATGGGATATAAACTATTCATTAGGTATAGTATTAACCAAAATTTTTAATTTTATAACATTAAAATTCATCTTAATCATTTTATACAACATGATATAAGAACATAATCAATTTTTCGGATAAATGAATAATTTTTAAAAAAAACGAATTTTTACTATATTTGGATGGTTCAACCATTTTAAATATAGTTTTTACACTTTAATAAGTTCAATTTCATAAAATAAACATCTTGTTTGAAATAGGGAAATAATTACTTTTTCTTGTGTTTTTGTTATTTTTTTGATAAAATTTAAATTTTAATGAATAACAAAAAATACTGAATTTTAATTCAAATCAACCTTTTAATCTAATTTATTTATATAGTTAGATTATATTTTTAATTCGTTTTAAATATTAATTAAATTATTTTTTATCATTAAATCCCATTTGGTCATTGGGAGTAATTTCTCAGTTAAATTGGACATACACATATGACAATCTTTTGATAAGTTTTTATTTCTTGAATACCCACTTTTTAGTTTTGACTATTGGAATTAACATTAATTTAATTTCTACATATTGAATGTTTTTTATTATCAAAATTGGATTACATATTATGAATATTTGGGTCCAAATTATGTTATTGGGCTACATGTATTTTTGGATATTATGAATATTATCTACGGTAATTATTATATACAATGGTTAAAGGTCAATATGGTAAATTAGGGTAACAAAAAATATGATAAGGATAATAAAATTACCCTAGAATTGTCCAATATCCATTTGGATGATTAAATTTATATCCATATAACCTAAGGGTTTGAATTTATTCATTTCAGATACTTTTTTCCATTATAGTGATGTAATTATTTTTTAAATCAAATGAATGTGACAACATGTTACTCCCTTATATGTTATATGTATATTAATTTAAATATAGTGATAAAAATCATAAAACATAAAAAATAAATAGTCTCAAGAAAACTAATTAAATTATATACATCTTGTGAGTTTATTTATAAAGTTTTGAGATTAATTAATTTCCATTAATGATGAAACAATTGTGATGTGGAAATTATTTTTATAATTGAAATATCAAATAAATGAAATTAAAAATATTAAAATAAATATAATATGAGTGAATTAATATCATCCACTAATGTTATGGATTAATTTTACATGTTATGTATGTTTTAATTACATTTTTTCGAACATATCAATGTATTATGATATTTAAAAGAATTCAACTAATGAATAGTGTAAAAATTTCCACTATTGATATTTTAAATAAATAATTTTATTAAATTATATAAAATTCATAAAAATATAGCCTTCAGCCAAAATAATTGGGACGAAGTTAAATATGTCTCCAATGGTCCATTTATGGATCCTTTTTCATTTTAGAGTGAATATATAAAACCCTTTGTAACAAAAAGACATGTTATCAGGGTTAGAGTTAAGGAAATTAATTAAGTGTAAATCAACATTATAATGTTTAAAATAATACCAAAACATGTCCCAAAAAATAATTGGATGAATAATATTAAATAATTATCACAATATGATATATTTTTTGTTATTTAATGGACACATTTACATGGAAATAAATTTTATATTATTAAAATTAAATATATTTACAAAATATCACTATCTTGTATTTTATAATTTTTATGTGTCCACATAGGGACAAAATCAATATATGAATGGATAAAAATATCAATTTTGATATAAATGAATCCAATTTAATTATATAAATTAATTTTTAATTTTTATACGTTATATTATTACATTAAATGTCTTTTTAATTCTTAAACAATATTTATTCAATTAACATAAAAATAGAAGAAATGATTTTAATAATATTAAATATGTTATATATTTGATTATTTAATGTTTATAACAAATTTAAAAGATCTATTATATATATTAAAGATGTGTAAAATCATTATATTCGAATTTCCTCTTTTTCTTATTGTATTTTAAGTCAAATTAAATGAATATTATTAAATTTGGCTATAATAATAGCTTATTTAATTAATTTATTATAAAATTATTAACAAATAACAAAAATGATAAATAATAATAAGGGAATAAGATACGGTCATGCAAGTATTATAATTATCATTTATGGGAAATTTCTAATTATTTAGATCTAGAATAGTCTTTTTATATTTTAATATTTTGAGAATTTCCTAAAGTGCCCCTCTCATCTCTTATAAAAAGGCATCACCTCCCACATTACCTCACACCTACATAATCTTTCTCTCTCAACCAAATCTTCTAAAAATCTCTTATGAAATTTCTTACTTATCTTCTAGAGGTCCTTGTTTTCCAGAAAGTTCATCCCTATTGTCCCTAATAAAAGATCCAATGTCTATGAAGAAGAGGTAATTGCTTTACCAATTCAATTCAATTTAATTTCTTCTTCTAATTCCTTTTTCTCTATTTATTCTATTCTAATGTAATAACATCATTATATTATACATGATGATATGTTTTTATAAATATGGGTAAAACTTATACATCCTTTGATCGATCATACAAATAACAAAATAACCATGTGTGTGTATGTACGTTTAACCGTCTCCTTGTTGTGGTGTAATTTTTTATTCAAAAATAATTTAATAGGATGGGTATAATGATTTGTATAATGGGTTTAAATAATTAATATAACATGATAATGATTATTTATAATTAATATACCATCAAATTTCATATCATTTAACTATCTGGAGATTGATATCGTTGCTCATGCGTATGTACGGCGTACCGTCTTTATGACGTGCTGTGATTAATTCTATATGATAACCACTCAAGAATGATTATATAAATGTAATTAATGAATACATATGTTATTTATTATTTTAATATTATTTAATAACTATATAAATATGACCTAATAAATTGAACCATAATATATTCAACAAAACATGCATACAATTATAAAGTAGTTAAAATCCAAATAACAAGTAATAATGAATTGTTACAAACAAATTAAGGAGAATATTACCATATATGATGACCATGATTATGGAATAATTTAATAACATTATATAAATAATAATACATTATGTTCAGACATATAAGAAGAATATCAAACCAATGGTAAGGGTAAATTTTTCAATCTCATTTTTTTATCCGAGATTTATTATTAGTAAGTATTTACTTGGGATATATTTATCATCCATATCCATGTTTTTTGATAATGTTATCATAAAATATTTATTTTTATTCTATGTATATTTAAAGTCATTTTTACCCATTTTTTACTTTTAACACATGGTAAGGAAGGAATCATTATTTTCTCACAACCAGTCTCTTGGGGCTCGTGTCGTGACTACCTCGAACCTGCATTCCATAGTAGAGGGGTCGACGACTAGCACTGAACCGGGACGCCTCCCTCGCACCGGTCCACCACCCCATATAGGGCCGCGCCAAACCGTTGCCCAACAGTTTGGGCCCATCGTGGCCACAAACATTCGGACCGGACCTGGACCAAGTCGGATTAACCTGAACTAGGTCAGTTCGGCCCAGACCGGGTCGGATCGGACGCGGGCCCATCTGGACCCAAATACACCTTTTGGCCATATCTTGAATTCTGAGCAGCCATTTGATAAACCATTTGTGGTACCTAAATCCTTGGATTGAGAAAGTCCTTTTGGTATACTATACTTGAGTTTTGGATAAATTTGGAGTATATCCAGGTTGGATCGAACTTGAATACAATTGGGCCCTAGGAAAAGAATCGTTAATAAATTTCAGACCGGGCATTCAATTGACACTCCATCAGTCGCGTTGGGACCCTATTTACATAACAGACCTTCGTGATATTTCTTAGAGGTACTTTGTGACATTTGATGTATCGTCTGATGGATTTTGGAACAGATCCCCCTTGAATCAAGCATGCTTAGTGCGAGAACCCTGTAGCTAGATGTACTTGAAGAATTTACATATCATGTGTTGGTCAGATTCTACCAATCCAATGTGGGTCATTTAAAAATCATTGGTGGGTCATCTTTAGATCCTGTATAGGTCATCTTCATATCCTATGTGGGTCATATTAGATCTTGTTTGGGTCAACAGTAGAGCTTCTGGATGATATAGGATGATCTATCAGTACAGCTAATCATCTATACTACTATTGTATTTATGTTATACTTGGTGTGAGCCGAGTATTTACCTCAATGGTATACTTCTTTGTGGTGATACCTTTGTGGTATTTTTCTATGTGGCATTACCTTTTTTGTGTTTCCTCCATGGTATTCATTCCTTCATGGAACAGTTGAGTGTTGGATACGAATTTGGGACTTGTGTTTCCTCATGAATGAGATGGGTATACTTGATAACTTAGGTATATGTATGGGAATATTCTAAATTCGGGTTGACTATTCTTTCATTATTTGTGATTAAGGATTGCTTTTTAATTTATCCTTGGTGGATTCTGAGGGACATTAGGGGGTCTCGGGGTCCCTACTAAGTATCGTTATACTCACCCCTGCATGGGCTAGGCCTGCACCTTGGAGTGTCTTGTGCAGACAATGGACATCGCTGATCTAGGTCAAGGGTACCAAGACTGGAGGCTACTCGGGGGGGACCTTAGATGAGGTGTACTACAGAGGGGACCATTCGAGAGTTGTACCAACCCTTTACGTAGGATCCTTGGCACGTGTTCACAGAAGTTGTTTTGAATTTTTCTTGTACTTTCCATTTGGTCTTGTATTTTGGCCCCTTTACTTAATATACTCAACCAGTTTACTATATTTTTAACTTATTCCTGCATCCAGTTGTGTGCTATGATTGTTTGAGTTTGCAGGTTAAAAGGAAATTCCTTCCTAGTTTTAGGGATATGTGTTTCCAGTGTAAGTCGCCAGCCCCTGGCCTATAGAAGGTGGGCTTGGGGTAGTCACGACACGGGCCCTGGGGGATGGGTCATGACAATTTTTTTTACCAAGCGTTGTACTTTTTTACATTTACAGGAAAAGTACATGGAGAATGTTTTTTAACTTATTTAACTAGAATGGGTTTTTACAAATTCATAATGAATTATTTCCATCAAAGATACAATATAGATTTTCAAGTTTATTTTATTCAATGTTATTTTATTTTCTAATTTCAAAGAAATTTTGGATAGAAAAAATTTTCGAAGAAGAAAGAATATTTTTCTCAGGAATTAAGCTCAGTTAGTTTATCAAAATAATTTTCCTTTAAAAATGATATAAGGTTATGTTTCTATACTTATTTTTACTATTATTTAAATATTTTAATTATAGAATGATATTTTATATAGATTATGTTTTGATGTAATAATGTTTTAGTTGCCTTTATTATTTCTTGGTTTATGCTATGATTAATGATTTATGTTTTTGTGGAGCATGTAATAATGATTTAATTATGATATTGGTGGGGCAGATGTCTCCCTCTAATGCATTGGGTAAATATTTATATCTCAGGAGATAGACATGAATGGAATGTATTGTAAAACTGGTTCAGTAATGGACCTCATCCACATTGATGGTTTTTGTAACTATGTCTTGGATACTATAGAAACCATATTATATACTTAATTGTTCACCACAATTCTATATTTAATGCTAATTCTATTTTATCATTCTTAAATTTCTTTATTATATATGCCTTATGAACATGCATGATTGTTTTCATGACTCATGATTCTGATATTTAACCTTTATATTTGTGTTTTTACATTCTTATGTTTATGGTTTGTTTTATGTTCTCCATGTTTACCCTTACTGAGTATCTCATCTAATATTTTTTTATGTTTTCTTTTCCTTTGGATATAAATAAATTGTCTAGGTAGGAAAACAAATGGGGAAGATATTTAGGGGAGATGTTGATAATCTTACCCCAAGATAGTATAATGTGTTCCGAGTTTCCAAAGACACTAAACTACTACGGTCTTTGGGAATCTCTTTGTGTCAAGTATAAATTATTCCGCAAAATTAATTTAATTTCCATGTATGTTAATATTGGTTTTCTAAAGATTATATCAAATTGAATTTTTTACTAACATTTTAGAACTTGAATGCAAAAACATAGTGAGATCCGTAGTGATATTTCTAAGGTATGTCTGGGGATGTCCCTAAGGGTAAGTCTAACAATAAGCTACAGTCCTAGAATTATAGATCATGAATAAACTAGGATTAAACCTAAGATATTATAGGTTGAATTAAGTCCCCTTTGATCATGTTTTCTTCCTAGTATGATTTTTGGCCTCTCAAACTATTCGTTTTGTGTTTTAGAATATGGCTGGAAACATGAGGATTCATGGTAATGGAGAATATGATTTTCCATGTAATGATATTCTTCATGATCAAACAAATGAAATGGGATTTGGAAGGAAAAGAATTGTTATTATGCCTAATCAGAAATATTGTAATATGATCAATAATTTGAACTTTGGTATGTTTCCTAACCCAGCTAATAAGAGAAATATAGAGATTCATGATAATAATAGAGGAAATAATCATCAATTTTTCTCATGTAAATCATGTCGAATACACATCAAGGATAATGTTTCGAAGGAACCAGAATATTCTTTGGGTGTGAAAAATATGGACACTAGGCCAGTAATTGGAATAGAAAAGGTTATGTTAACATAATGGACAATGGAAATGGTATTGTTATGACATCAATGATAGATAAATGTTTGAAATGTTTAATGTATGGTTATTATACATGTTGATGCCCTGAGAGAAAATCTCCTTAATAGAATCAGCAAGGTCATATGGGACGTATTTATGTGGCTGATGATGTATATACTACAAATGATATGTGAGGTGAAAAAAATTTTATGGAATAAAATGATAAAGCTCGTTCAATGGTATAAAAATGTAGTGGAATGATTTCATTTTTTTCCAGAATAATGTTGTTTAAGTAATTTAATGGTATTATGGAATAAAGAAACATATTAGGATTGTTACACTATTTTTTCCTTAATTATTTGAAAGTATATGTTGAATATTACTATGAACAATTAAATGTTATTCATATATTTTTGGAAATCATGTGATATTCACATAATTAAGGGACGAAGATATTGAGAGATGTTGGATAGTGATATTATGGTTTGAGTATTTAGAATTTTTTGTATTTTGGTGTTTGGAAAGAGTAAATTTTTATATAATGCATGTTTTCACTAAGGTTCTTTGGTAATTCATGTGAATATTAGGTTTCAAGATAATAAATGAATATGGTATTCACAATGTTTGGAATGTGACAACCAAGAATGTAAAAATGATACGGGGGAGAAAAATGTTAAGTTTTTTTAGTTCACCTATTTCTAAAGTTTTATATTTTCTATTTTTTGATGGATTTTAATGATGTAAATTGATTGATAGTATATGTTATATTCTGATTTATGTCAGTTAGATTAAAATATTATCTCACTATTGGTGGATTATCCATATTCGATAACTCGTTCTATCCTTATTGTTGATATAGATGGAATGACCTATCATTCTATCGCATGATCTGCTAACACTTCAAGAATGTAAAATTCAACTTCATTTATTTAAATAAGATATGAAGTGGAATGTTTTTAGGTAATGACCAATACTGAGACTGTAATAAAATAGAGTATGTATTTCTCCTCATGCAAAAAATATATCAACTTTATGAAAAAGATTTTAAAACCAAAAATGTTATCCTCTTACCCCCTTATATGATGAATCATATGGTCCCTTAAATCATCAAAAAAAATGGATTTCTATAAGTTAGATTTCTAAAAATGTTATTATCTATCATTATCCATTAGAACAAAATGGTGAGATTGCTCTTCCATATCCATGTTTTCACTTCCCACGTATGATTTCTTATGTGAAAACCTAGTGATGAGTTACTTTGGGTAACCGTTATGATTATAAATTTCCTTTTTAAAATTAATTTTTATTATCCCATTTTATGATGTGTGTTCCCCATAAAAACACTTTATTAGAAAACCATTTATTACGCCCAAAGAATTTCGAGGGAGAAATTCATTTTAAGTGGGTATGATATTACAACTTGATATTTCATGAGAAATTTTATTTTTTATTTATTTTATGTCTTGTGTTTTACTCTACACCATGATTATATTTCACTATACAAAACACTGTTTTAGCTTATAGTATATCCATCATAATTCGTGGCTTCTGTTTCACACAATTTCATGTTCTTTTTATAGAATTAATTTCAAACAACACTGGTTATAGATTCTGTTCATTGTATAAAATCAATATGTTTGAAGTATGTTATAAACAACACCAATGTAAACTTTCACTAAAAGTAACATTGAATTGTCTTTCATTACATTAATGATTTACCATCCTTTATATCTTGTGTTGTAAACAATACCAAGTTTCAGTAAACAATGATATATTATTAAAATATTATTTAATAAGATATAAAAAAGTTGTTATGAATAGTATTAAACACTTTTTGAATTTTATAACCTTAAAATTCATCTCATTTTTTTCTATAACATAATATAAGAACAAATTCAATGTTTTGGATAAAAAAGATTTTTTCAAAATAATGAAGCCTTACCGCCTTTTGATGGTGCACCCATTTTAAATATATTTTTATGACACTTTTATAACTTAATTTTAATAAATTAAACATATTATTTAGAATTAGGACATAAAAATTTACTTTTGTTGAATTTTTTGAATTTTTCTGATAAAATTCAAATATTAATGAATAGTGCAAAAAACATTATTTGAATTCAAAACTACCTATTCATCAATTTTATTTGTCTTGATAGATTATATTTTTAATTGTTTTTAACGATTAATTTGATTATTTTTTTATAATTGAATACCATTTTTAACATTTTAAGTAATTTCATATTTAAATTTTACATAAACACACGACAATCTTTTGATAAGTTTTAACTTCTTAAAAACCCACTTTCCAGATTTGACAACAGGAATTAATATTCATTTAAATTCTTCTAATTTTATGTTTTGAATTATGAAAAATGGATTCAATGTTTGGAATCTATGGGTCTAAATTATGTTAATTGGTTACTATAATTTTTGGATATTAAGAATAGTAATTATGATAATTTTTATTTACCACGGTTAACGATAAATCATGTAAATTAGGGTAACAAACTATGTGATAAGCATAAGAAAATTACCGAAAAACCTTCAAAAATACTTTGGGATGAATATCTGTCGAACCATACCACCTAAGGTTCAGAATTGATTCAATTCCTGGATTTTTTTCCATGAAAATGATGTGATTATTTTATTACAACAAATGAAAGTGATAATAGGTCACTCTATTATATCTTATAAGTATAATAATTCTAATATAGTGATATTATTTATAAAACATAGAAAAAAAATATTCTCCATAATGTTAATAAAATATCCACATCTTTTTAATGCATTTTTAATTTTAAGTGATTAATTAATTTCCTTTAATGATGACACAATAGTCATGTTGAAATTCTTATATTAATTGAAATATCAAATAAATCATATTAAGAATAATTAAATAAATATAATTTGAGTGATTTAATGATATAAAGTAATTTTATCGATTACATTGATATGTTTTTTATGTTTTAAAAGTGTTTTTTCAAACATATATATATGTTATGATATTTCAAAATAGTCAACAAATGAATAGTGTCAAAATTGACACTATTTAAATTTAAATAAATAATATTTTATTAAATTATATAAAATTCATAAAAATATAACCATTGGCCAAAATGATTGGGATGAAGTAAAATATATTACCAATGGTCCATTTATGTCTCCTTGGACATTTTAATGTGATTATATTAACCCTTTGTAGTAAAAAGACATGTTTCAATTGTAAGTGTTACAAGAATTAATTAAGGGTAAATCAAAATTATAAGGATCAAAATAAAACTAAAACATGTAGAAACAAATTATTGGATTAATATTATTAAAATGTTATCACAATTTGATAGATTTTGAGTTTTCTAATGGACACTTGTACATGAAAATAAATTATATATTATTTAAATCAATGATAGTTTCAAAATATCACTAACTTGTATTTTAATATAGTTTATGTATCAACATAGGGAAAAAATCAAGATATTAACGAATATAAATGTATATTTAGATATAAATGATTCCATTTTAATTATATAAATTTGTTTTTATTTTTAGAAGTTATATAATTACCTTAAACGTCTCTTCAATTAAAACAATATTTATTCAATTAACATAAAAATAGAATAAATGATTTTAATAATTATATTTTTTTTTATATGTTTCATGATTTAATGTGTATAAAAAGTTAAAAATATCTATACTATATATTATTGATATTTTATAGAATTATATTCTAATTCCCACATTGTCTTATTGTATTTTAAGTCAAATTAAATTAATAATATTAAATTTTCAAATAAAAATATCTTAATGAATTAATTTATTATTAAATTATTTAAAAATAACATAAATGTTAAATAATTACAATGAGATAAGAAATATTCAAACATGTATTATAATTTTCATTTATGGTCCATTTTTAATTATTTATATCTGCATTAATCTTATAATATTATAAAATTTTTAGTATTTCCAAAAGTGCTCCTCTCCTCTCTTATAAAATGGAATCTCATCCAACATTTCCTTGCAGCTACATGATCCATCTAGATATACCAATCAATTCCCAATTCTCCATAAATATTATTATATAACATCTGAAGTTCTTGGTTTTCAAAAAATTTCATCCCTAGTGTCCCTCTAAAGAGATCCAAAGGAAGTCCAATGAAGAAGAGGTAATTGATTTTCAATTCAATTCAATTTATTTTCTTCTTGTACTTCCAAATTCTATGTTTATTACATATTAAAGTAATAAATATAGTATATTATACATGATGATATGTTATTATAATTATGTAACTTCCTTATATCTCCTTTTATCCATCCTATGATTATCAATATCACAATATGTGCGTGCGTACAGATTACCGTCTCCACGCCATGGTGTAATTTTTTATTCAAAAATAATTTTTTAGGTTGGGTATAATTATAATAATAATGGATTTAAATAGTTAATATAACATGTTAATGATTCTATATAATTAATATCTCATCCAATTACATACCATTTAACCATCATGAGAATGATATCGTTGTACGTATGGCATGTTGTCTCCACCACGCGACATGATTCATTATACATGATAACCACTAAATAATTATAATATATATGCATATAATGAATAAATATGGTATTTATAATTTTTATATAATTTTATAATGAGATAAAAATTTCCTAATAAGGATAACTAGAACTTAGTCGACAATACATGCATTCGATCATAAAGAAGTTAAAACATGGATAACGAGTAACAATGAATTATTACTAAGAAATGAAGAAAAATATGACCATATATGATGACCATGATTATTTAATATGTTTATAACATTATCTAAATCCTTAGACAAGATTTTTGGAAATATATAAAGAATATGGAAGTTAAGGTAAGGGATAATTTTGCAATCTCAGTTTTTTTTATCCGAGATATTTTATACATCTGTAATTAATGGGGATATATTTATCATCCATGTCCTTGTTTCCTAATAATGTTATCATAAAATTTTTCTTATTCTTATATCTATATTTTATGTTATTTTTAACCATATTTGACTTTTACTACATGGTATGGAAGGAATCTCTATTTTTAAATATACAATGTACTTTTTGACTTCTCTAACTAAAGTATGAAGAGAATGTTTTTTTAGATTGTATGGAATGAACATATTTTTACATCATCATAATGCCTTATTTCCACAAATCTTCCTCTACATATTTTCAAGTTTACTTTCAAAAAAATTCTTTCTAAAAAAAATGTGCATCGTTTTGAGAAAATAAAATGTTTTTGAATAATAAAGAATATTTTCCAATGGAATTAAGTTCAAGTGGTGTATCATAATTATTTTCCATATAAAATGACATAGTGTTACGTTTATATTCCTATTATTAATATTATTTTAATGTTTTAATGATGGAATGATATTTTATGTGGATTATGTTATTATGTAATGATGTTTGAGAAGCCCATTTTATTTATTGTGTTATAATATGATGAATGATTTATGTTTTTGTGACACATGAAAAAATGATTTCATTATGAGATGTGTGGGACATATATATCACTCCAATGAATTGGAAAAATATTTATATATCATGAGATAGACCTGAATTGAAAAGAATATAAACCTGATTTAGTAATATAGGACTGGAATGACAAGAAAATATGGTTCAGTAATACATGGATTGAACAACAAGTAAACCTTGTTTTGTAATGGACTTCATCCATAATGATGGTATTGGAAAAAAATCTTTGGATAATATGGAAATTATATTATGTAATTAATTTTTTTTATAATTCCTTGATTTATGCAAATGTTATTTTATCATGTATAATGTTTCTTTATGATCTCTACCATATGAGTTGCTAGGATTTATTTCATTAATCATGATTTGGATATTTAACCTTTATGTTCATATTTTCATGTTCTTTTGTCTATGGTTTTTTTATGTTCTCCATGTTTACACTTATTGATAATTTTATATCACCCTTTGTTTTAGTTTTCCAAGGATATATGGAATGGTTTTAGGTAGGAAAACTAATGGGGAAGATATTTATGGGAGATAATGAAGGTATTTTACCAATATAGAATAATGTGTTCCATGTTTCTAAAGACATTAAACTAATACAGTCTTTGGCCATCTATTTGTGTAATGTATTAATTATTCCTCTAATGTAATGTAATGTCCATGTACGTCAAGCATGGTTCATTATAAATAGTTTTCACAATGAAAATACCATGTTGAATTTTTTTAAATGTAATGTGAGAATCATGTATGTATATAGTTTCATAAGAGTTCTAAACTATTCAGTCCATTGGAATTCATACACTTATGTATAGTACCAATGTATTAAATTAACCACAGACTCCAGATTACTAGGGTATGAGTCATTACAGTTTACATGTGAAACATTTATTCCTATATAAAAATAATAATAGTTTAAATTGTTTCATATGTAATAATATTTTTTAATTTAGATATTATATTAAATAAAAAATGAAATATGAATTAAAAATTGTTTATAAATTGTAACGAATAAATTTAAATTTTTTTCCTTTGTGTGAATATATAATATATTAGCTATTATAAATTATTCATAATTATTTATTAAATATTTAAAAAAAGTTTAATAAAATAAATATTTTAATATTTTATGTTACTATCAATTTCGTTATATTTTTATAGAATTGAAGTTATGATTTTAATACAATGTTTCTATATAAAAATTATATAAAAAATTATAAATTGATTATATATTGAAAATGAGACAAATTATAAATTGTTTGTTTTAGTTTTATTTAATAATAGTAAATAATAATTTAAAAGGTTCATATTAATCATTTAATTTTGGGAAATTTATTTAAACTATGCCAAAATGGTTTAAGTGGGAAATATTGAGGATTATATATGTATATAATAAATGATATTTAAATGGTCTAAATTTTTTAAATGATCAGTGAAATGTTCATATGGATATAAAATGTGAATAATTAGTGTTTTGATATACCATATATTCTAATATAAACTGGTCCAAATATATATACATAGATATATATATATATATATATTCTATGAATATGAAAAAGCATGGAATAAAAATATTATGTGTTCAAATTTATATTAAATATAAGGTAAATATTCATTATCAATGAATTATAAATTTTTAAAATAATGAATGATGAAATGTTAATCGTATCCCATGTGTAAATTTATATTTATTTATTTATTTATTCAATATTTCATGGAATCAATGTTTTTACATTATTAATCCAAGTATATTAATTTAAAATTTCAAAAAAAAAATATCTATGATATTATAAAACATATAATTATGGTGTTTAATTATAAAAACCTAGATTAAAAGAATTCATTGATTGTTAACAAATAATAAAAAAACCTTGAGCTCTAACGAGTGTAAAATTTTATGATTTAATTATGGATGTTAGGACCTAGCCATTGAATTGGTGGTTACAAATAATATAAAAGGAAATATGAAATATCTATAAAAGGTTATGACTCAATAAAAATGTATCAATTAATTATTTAGAATTAATTACTCAATTTTTATTAAAATAAATTTACACTTCAAAAGTTTGTTTTCTTTAAAAATGTTTTCTACTTATTTTTTTTTAAGAATATTATAATTATTTTTTACACTTTAAAAAATTTAATTTCATAAAAATGTTATCATTATTGAAATCATCTTATGAAGTTTATCATAGGATGAAATTTTCACATTTTTCTAAGATTGTTGATCTTTCCGGGAATTGTGAAATTTCTTATTTTTTTAAAACAATTCTTTTTTATCTTTAAATTATATAATTTAAATTCCCTGTTATGTATTGATTTTAATAATAATATAACATAAGTTTCATTTTATTTTTAATATTATTATTAATTATATAGGAATCAACTTTGTACATGATATTTGTATGAGTTCATTTTATGGTTAAAAACACATAAATTAAATAAAATTCTATTGTCCACGTTTTTTAAATTTATTTTTAAATTAATAGCTCAAAATTTTTGAAAATTTATTTGAAAAAATTCATCGCATATTTATAATAATGAGGATCAATTTTCATATATCAGACCTTTTTATTTATGGTAATTATGAATAGTAACTGCGTTAATTATTTTCCACTTACTAAGGGTAACTCTGATAATTAAGGATAAAAATAATGGAAAAAATAATTAAAATTATAATTAACACCTAAATTATCATTATTTGAGGAATTAATTTAGACTATAATCTTCCAATATTAAATTTTCTGGAAACTTGGTAACATTTTTCTTCGATAATGATACGATTATAACTTTATGTGATGAATAAATATAATATGCCACTCTCTTTTTTATGATATCTATATCATTTTTTCAATGTCACAAAAAATATTTATGTTAAATTATAAATGATTATTTAAAATATTATGAAAATAACTTCATCATGGTAATTTATCTAGAATTCTTAGTTATGTAATAATTACAATAAATGCTTATGTAATACAGAAACAAATCTTTTTCCAGCCATAGAAAAATAATGTAAATGATTTTAAAAACCATAAAAGTAATATTTTTTTAGGTAATAATTTTTTTATAATAATATTTTAGACAAAATCAATATCATAGTGAACATTTAAAATTTAATATTCAAATTAAATTGTTTTATTGATTTTTCAAATTCAAATTTTTGAATATTTAAAAAATAGATTTATTTGTATTTTTTATCAACTAATATTTTATTAAGTGATTTAAAATTTATAAAAACTTTATATTGTTAAAAATTAATTTTATATGGACAATAATCTTTACTATTTACCTATTATGGTACAATTTTCATTTTATAAAAACATTTTATACCCCTAAAGAGAGAAGATCATCAATATTGCGATATTTGTGAAAAGTGTTAATGGGAGGCATGTGGGGGGAGGGGGGTCTAAACAAAGAGATAAGGGTAAAAACATAACCTCAAAATATAAAATATTTATATTATGGTATTGTGTATATTTATCTCCATTTTATAAATGAATTTTATCTATTTTTAACAACTTTACATGATTTTTTTTAATTTAATACATTATATACTTCCATGGGAATCCCTCTCCTCTATTATATAAGGAAACCAATTGTCCTCTATTTCTCACACATCTTCAAACAATTATATTGATGAAAACCTACATAAAAACTCTTCTAAAATTTATATGATATATTATATAGGTGATGGTTTTCTTAGAATTCCATCCCTTTAGTACCTCTAGAGAGATCCAAAAAGGCTCTTCAAGGAAGAACTAATCATCGCAACTGAGTGTTTTAATTTTAGTTATTCTTATACCTCTATAAAATCAATCGTAGACACTAAAATATAATATAATAAGTATATATAATATACTAATATGTCATTATGTTTATTTAACAACCTTATTTAAATTTTTTCGACCATATGAGGGATGAAAACAGAATTTATGCTTTTATGTGGACTACCACATAAGGAAGTGATACATTTAATTTTCCATCACTTTCACGCATGGATATTTATAATGATTAATTTATTTTGTATTTATGATATTAATTTCATAATTATCATTAAATAAAGACAATTTTTCATATATTTAGTTACCCTTCCATCCATTGGAAAGTGGTAACATCATTCTTGTGTATGTGTTGATTACAACCTGCACGAAGTGATGTGACAGATTTCTCATATACACATTTCATTAATGGTTATAAAATTCAATTTAATGTATACAATTACTAATTTTTATTAATATGTAAATAATATAACCATTTCCTCTTGGACCATGTTCAACATAGCAATGTCATTTTGATATTATGAACCAAATTCCATGAAAATATCCAACGTGGAATTAACCATTTTAGTAATTAAATAAGTAATTGAAATAAATTAATTAAATATATTAATGATAAAGAAATGAAACTATAAAATTATATTACACAATTAAATAATTATTTCATGTTTATTATATATGTGTTAAAGAAAATACAACGTAACTTGGTTCTCTATGCAAGTGGTTTCTTTTTATAAATTCCATTCATTGGGTTATACTTTTAATTAATTTACTATATTCTGAAAAAATATTGTGTTAAATTACCTATAATTATATTTTTTTGTATTTATAATTGTTTTATGTGGTTAAAAATGTTTCACATGGTAATATCGATGAATCATTCTCACTATAATGATATAAAAATTTTATAGATTCTTTGTCTCAATATTTTTTCGCTGAGACATGTTTGATGTTATGCACATGTTTTTGGTTTTTGAGTGGAATTTTATAAACCTATGACATGTAATACCATGTATTATTCTTAATTCTTATTCTGTAATGTTATAATTCCAAATATTTCATCCAAGGGGAATTTACTAGAATTTTACCAACTGATAAATGTTTATCATCTACAATTTTATTCTTGGGGACATATGTTATGTTAGACACCATTAATCTTTTATAAAGATAATATTTCATAAATATGATATTTTTATCTTGAATAACATAATTTTCATGGTATTGAATGTTTTATTTGATGTTATTTATTTAATTTCTGGTTAGCATTCAAAAGTTACCAAAGATAAAATAATTTATGTTACAATCATGTTACCCTTTTGAGTTCGTCTATGATAAATTTAAATGAAGATATATTTTATGGATATTATCCTTTAAAACCAATTTATTTTAATCTCCTCTAATTTTCCTACGCTTTTCATGTAGTAGTGTCCCTTTTCTATCATTGGTAAATAAAATAATTGAGAAAATTCATTTAATAAAAATAAAATCTTATATCCTACTTTTTAGAAAAGATATTTCATACATGTCCATAATCATCAAAATTGTTTGATCAATTTTTAATCACACCGTAATTTTTTTTAAAAGTTAATTTTTTCTTCCATTGACATTATTTATAATTTTTTTAAAAGTGAACATTCTAAATTTCTTCCAATCAAGTAATTTTTGACTATTTACAAAATTCATAAAGGAATGTTTTATTTTAACATATATTATATGATTGGTTTTTGAAACCATCATAACCATTATTTTATTTAGTTATTACATTACTAGTTTACATTAATACTTTAAAATAAAACTATTTTACTAATATTTGGTGATTTTTTTAAAATGTTACCAAATAAAAATGATATTTTTATCATGTTTCCAAAGTAATATTAAAATGATATTTAAATGTATTTTCAATATATTTTAAAATAAAATAATGATTAATATTATTTTTATACATATGATCCTATGATACAACCCAATTCCTTTATATGAATGTTTCATGATAATGTTTAATGGGATTCTTAAGAAACCTATCCCTTTCTCTTGAGTAAATATTGATATGAAAATTTTATTTAAATGAAAGAATTGATGTGTTTTTTTCAAGATATGGCACATGAACCTTACTAATGAAAATCGGGTTAGTATTTGAATCTAAATTCTAAGGTAACTATTTCTAATATATAATCAGTTGGTTTGTTTTGTCCCTCTAAACTATTAGATAATTAGAAATAGTTCACTGCCTTGAAGTTTCTACTAAGTGATGTTATAATTATATTACACCCAAATGATGGAGATGTTATCAAATTATTAGTTAATCTAATGCTATAATACTGTTAATGGATATGTCTTACTAAAAAGTGAATGGTAACGTTCCATTTAGGTTATTACATGATGAATGTTTGATTTTCCAAGATACCAAAATAGTTTTTCGAAGATTTATATGAGTTTTTAATGGTCCCATTGATCAATATTGACATCACATGGATAAAGTTTATTTATTATCATTACAATTAAATTTTATATTTATTTATTTCACGTAAAATTTTTAATGATATGAGCTTTGGTGAGTGTGAATTTTGTTTTTTATGCTCATTAACTATGACTATGTTAGCATACCTTTATGCTCATTAAAATCTCACTGATGAAATTCTTTGGTTAATGATTATGTTTAACTTTACTATATATTTCAGCTCATCATTTTTATGTTTTACATTTCCCTTGGTTATTATGAAACAGGATAATTGAATTGTCTCTAGAAAGGTAAAATTTGTTATTATTTTTTTGGAAATTTTAAAAATAATTTTTGGAATAATAAAAGATACATATTGTAGAAAAAAAATTAGTTGAAGTTATGGGTATTGTTATGTAATATTTTTTCACATTTTATAAAAATATAATCCTAAATTATCCGTTAGTATCTATGATCCAACATTTTCATTTGATATATTATGTTGTTGATGTCAAAAATTGGGTCATGGTAATCTGTACAAAACTAGAATGGTATTGATTATATTTTTTGTACTAGATAAGGGAGTTTTTGTTAGGTGCTATAAATATTTGTATAAAATTATAATTTATATAAATTTGGATACTATGATGTTTTATGGGTAATTAATATAAGTTTTATTTATGCCATTTGGATTATAAAATTTATTGTTTTTCATAAGCTCAAAGGAATGGGAACAAATACTTTTAATTATTACAATGTGGTTTTGAAGAGACTAATCATATTTTTTGAAGTATTTTATTGGGTTTCTTTATAAGAAAATCATAGTTGTATAATTTTATTTAAAATGAAGTATTATTTGGGAAGAACACCAAAATAATTTTTTTATGTTATTGGTGAGTCAAATGTTTATACTTTCTATATTTTATGTTCTCCATTTTGAAAATCATAAACACTTTTATAAAACCATGTTTCAATAGCCTTCATTTTCCCATGTTTTTTTAAAAAAATTGTACGGAATATTTTTCTACTAGATTAATAAATTATTGTAAAAAAATGAATACGAACATAATATATAAATGTCGTGTCCATAAAAAAGACTAGATTCAGGTCCATCAGTGTAACTCCCTGAGATTTTATGAAAAATATTCTTTTTAATTTCATTAATGTATTGTGTTGTACGCTACACCAAAAGGAGCTTGCACAACACGCATCCTTGACTTGCCTTGCATTACACGCAATCGCGACCTTCCTCGATAGCGTGTGTAGTAAGCAATACCGAGTTTCACTAAACAACGATATGCTATTAAAATATTATTAAAACTGTAACACCCCAAGCTTCTACGGTATGCTTCTCTTTGAATAATGTGATAGCGTGTGTTGTACGCAACACCGAGTTCTAACACACCATAACTAATCAAACTAGCCGTTATGAATAGTAATACCTACTTTTTGAAATTATATATATTTTATATTTGAAAATGGACTTCATTTTTGGATTCGGAATATCGAATTTAGCCTAAGGTGAAATTTTGGTACATTTCGGATAACTTTCATATTTTGATGAATAGTGAAAATTACTAAGTTTTAATTAAAAACAACTTTTTTAATCAAAATAATTAATAGTGATAAATTATGAATTTGAGTGGTTTTAAAGTATATTTAGAATATATTTTTACCATTTAATATAATTTTGGTCATTGGACATAATTTTACAATTAAACCGAACATAAATGAGTGTCAATCTTTTGATAGTTGTTATCTCTTAAAAACACGCTTTTTGTTTTGACAGCGAGAATTAATTTTAAATTAATTTCTGCCACTTATGTGTTTTGAATTTAGAAAAATGGATTCCATATTTGGAATCAGGATGTTCAAATTTTGTAAATAGGTAACCTTTATTTTTAGACATTTTGAATAATTACTGCGGTAAATATTTTATTTACCATGGTTAAGGGTAAATCCGGTAAATAAGGGTTAAAAAATAATATTATAATAATACTAAATTACCCTAAAACGTGTCTTAACCCTATTGGTTGATACATGGTCGACCATGGGAATCTTTGGGTCTATTTTGGGACCCCATGGATCCACTTGTAAGTGATAATGACACTTTATTTTAATTAAGTTAAAATGAATACAAAAATGACACAAGCATATATCTTTTAGAAAAACAATTGTTACATAGGGTTATATATGTTGGATTTTAGATTATAAATATTAATTAGAAAGCTAAAAAGATTTCATACATAATGATATTTTATTTATAATTTTTAGACATTAAATAATTTATTTTATTTATGACACAATGATGATGCAGTAATTACTATAATAGTGAAAAATTAAAATAATTGATATTATAAATACCCAAATAAATATAATATGAAACTTTTAATGAATTAAACTAATTTTCTAGGATTCTATGATATATTAGGATTGATTTAATTGACTTTGTTCGATGTAATCAATCTGTTATGAGTTTCACAAAAATCAACTATTGAATAGTGTCAAAATTGACATAAAAGAGTTCTTAAAACAAATATTATATTATTAATTGATATTAAATTCCTAAAAATCTAAGGTTCGGCCAAGAGACTTCTATCATGATAGGTTCATCATTAATGTACCACTTGGGGGTCTCTTGGATGTATATAGTAAGTTTATTAACCATATTATATAAAAATACAAAGAGACATTGTAAAAGTGAAACTAATTAACTTAGAGTTAATACTTAAAGATAAGGTTAATATAAGTACCCAAACCTGTCTAAATTCTATTTGTTGAGTGGTTTTAGACCTATCCCCACCTTAACCTTTGAATAATAAGATTTGGAGCCATTAGAAACCGAATATGAATTTATTATAAATTAATATTTCTAGATTTTCCAAAGGTGCCCCTCACCCCTCTTATAAAAGGGCACTCCTCCTTCTCATTTCTTCACACCTTCAAAGCCTTTTGGTTCGGACAAACTCTGCCCAAATACTCTCCCAACATCCCTCACTACAACCTAGAGGCCTTAGTTTGATCAGAAAGCCAACCTAAGGATCCCTTTTGATCAAATCAAAAGGAAGAACCCGAAGAAGAGGTAATGATTTCACCACCCTTCTCCAAATTCATTTCTTCTTCCACTTCTTCTTCCTTTGTTCTTACCATTCTAAAATAATAACTCCAGTATCTCACATATAATTTGATGTTATTATAAATATGGTACAACCATATTCAGTATTCTATCCACCCTTTGAATAACATGTCACCATACGTGCGTACGTACGGACTACCGTCTCCACGTCGTGGTGTAATTGTTATTCAATATAATATTATTTGGATGGGTATAATAATGATGTGTAACTCATTTAAATAATAAATATAACATGTTAATGATTCTGTATATATGATATACCATCCATTTATATATTATTTTAATATCAAAAGAATGATATTGTCGCTCGTGCGTACGTACGGACTACCGTCTCCACGAACGCGATGAGATTCATTCTCCATCGTATCCATTCAAGTATAATTATCATTTGATGATTTAAAAATGATGTTTAAGGACTAGATATCATTCTGTATATGAATAAGATACAACAACCATGGCTTATGTAACAAAACATATAAAAGAAAATGAGTAAGTTAACTCCCGAAACGACGATAATTCTAAGATATTATTAACAAATCAATGTTAAAAGATCATATATGATATCATATTATTATATATGATTCTTGTATAATTTAATAACAACTATTTCACCATTATACAGGAGGTTAACCTACCCCAACCAAGGAAAAGTACAAGGTAAGGGTTTACTTTACAACCTCTTCATTATCCAAGGTTGTTTATACGTAATAATCTACTGGGATCTCTTTATCATCCACATCCATGTTTCTTAAAAATGCATTTCAAAACATTTTTACTATTTACTAGAATATGAGTTAAAGTCATTTATACCCTTTTTGACTTTTATAAGTGGTTTATAAAGGAATCTTTCGGTAGTTTTCAAAACAAGGTCCTTTTTAACCTTTTCGACAGAATTAAGGTAAGAATGTTTTTTTAACTTATACGGCGGGTGCGGCTATTTTCCACCGTTATAAAATCTTCAAAGTTTCCCTTACAATCTTATAAGAATATTTTCAAAGAAAATGTTTTATTTTATATGGATCTTAAATTATTTCAAAATAAAAGGAGATATTTCTTTAAAAAGAATTTTGATTTCATCTATGTCAACATCCTTTGATGGATTTTAAGATTATTTGAAGTTGATTTATTATGATACAAAACTTCTATATTGTATTGAAGGTTTTGTGATATGTTTGACTGTGGATGTGCGATTTTTATACCATTCATAGTTTATGGTGAAAGTATTGACATTTCATATGCTAGTTTTAATATGAATGTTTATGTTATGTTTAAACCTTTTCATATGGGAATGCATTGGACTTAATATGTGACGGGTGGAGCCCGCTATAGCTCCTCGATGCATCGGTAGGTCTCATGAGACAAACTAGTGTCTTGGCACAAGGCCTTGACAAAATCTTATTTGTAGTCTTGGCACGAGGCCTTGGCTATGTGGTTATGATAGTCTGGCATTATGCATTCCAACATTATGAAAGTGGTTATTGATTTTTTCATGTGATTATTCGATTAGTAGAATATCCATTTGAATAAGTAAATGGCATTATTTCATTTTATTTATGCCATACCATGTTGAAAGTTCATATTTAAAAGGCTTTTGTTTTAGTTATACATTGCCTTAAATGTTTATTCTTATTTATGAAAGTTTCCGTTATATTGTTATCCTTACTGGGCATTTGAGCTCACCCCTTTTCTATGTTTTATTTTTCCCTGGATGTGAAGAAGTAAGTTATGAATGACCTGCAGGGATTTTATGAGGGGTTAATAGTGTGGATTGTGGAAACATTATGTTGTTGTAGTAGTTTTTAATTTTATGATGTAATGTAAAACTTATGAATATATCTAGTGTTTCCAAGGCTACTAAACCAATCGGTCTTTCGAGATTTGATCTTTCTTGTGATCATGCCAATGTTATGTAATAATGCACCGACTCTGGGTAACTGGGGTCGGGGCGTTACAAAAACTAGCCGTTATGAATAGTAATAACCACCTTTTAAAATTTTAGAAATTTTATCTCTCAAAATGGACTTCATTTTTGGATTCGGAATATCGAAATTAGCTTGGGGTGAAATTTTGGTACTTTTCGGATAACTTTCATATTCTGATGAATAGTGAAAATTACTAAATCATAATTCAAAACAACTTTTTAAATAGAAATAATTAATAGTGATAAATTATTAATTTGAGTGGTTTTAAAGTATATTTAGAATATATTTTTACAATTTAATACAATGTTGGTCATTGGATGTAATTTCACATTTAAACCAGACATAAACAAGTGTCAATCTTTTGATAGTTATTATCTCTTAAGAACACGCTTTTGTTTTGACGACGAGAATTAATTTTTAAATTAATTAATGCAACTGATATGTTTTGAATTTGGTAAAATAGAAATCATTTTTGAGTTCATAATATCAAATATAGCTTAGGCCTAATTTTTGGTATTTTTCCGAAAACTTTCAATTTTTGATGAATACTGAAACCACTAAGTGGTAGTTAAAAAAACTGAATTTTTCATAAAACTTAATTTTACCGCTTCTGTGAGTGGAATTTTAAAAAATCCGAGAGACACGGTTGATGTCAGTAAGTAAAATGTGGTTCAATGAGATGAAAATAATTTTTGGTGAATAGTAACTTTTTACTTTTATTTACCACGGTTAAAAGTAAATATGGTAATTAAGGGTAAAAATGATATTATTAATAACCTAAAACATGTTCTAATTCTATTGTATAAGTTTAATTCGACCAAAAACAAACTTAGGAATAAAATATGACCATTTAGGTCCACTTGAATTAGATTAGGACATTTATTATTATTTAATTCAAAGAAGAGTTAAAATAGTTAAAATCAAAGTTTATTTAATAAAACATTTTTAATATAGTGTTATACATAAGATAAATTCGACTATAATTATTAATTAGAAATCTAAAAAGATTTCCTACATAATGGTATTTTTTTTTTAATTTTTAGACATTAAATAATTTAATTTATTTATGACACAACGATGATACAGTAATTATCTTATTAATGAAATATTGACATAATTGATGTTATAAATACCCAAATAAATATAATTTGAGACTTTTTATGAATTACACTAATTTTATAGGTTAATATGTCATGTTATTATTTATTTAATTAACTTTTTTAGAACTTATCATTCTGTTATGATTTTCACAAAAATAAATTACTAAATAGTGTCAAAATTGTCATAAAATAGTTTTTCAAACAAATATTATATTATTAATTGTTATTTTATTCCTAAAAATCTAAGGTTCGTCCAAATGACTTATATAAGGTTATATATATTAATAATAAACAATTTGGGGTTCTTTTGGCTTCTTATAGTAAGTTTATTAACCTTATAGTGTAAGAACACAAGAAGACACGGTAAAAGTAAAATTATTTAACTTAATGTTAAATCTAAATGATAAGGTTAAAATAGGAACCTAAACTTGTCTAAATTCTATTGTATGAGAGGATTTAGACCCATACCCACCTTAGCCTCGAAATAAATCAATTTTGAGCTATTTAAAACCGAACTTGACTTTATAATAAAATAATATTTTTAGTTATTCCAAAGGTTCCCCTCTCCTCCCTTATAAAAGGGCAGCTCCTCCCTCTCTTACTCACACAACTTTGAGCCTTAAAGATCGGCCAACCCCTGCCAAATTCTCTTCTCCACTTCCCTAGAAACATCCTAGAGGTTCTGGTCTTCCTCAAAGACCAATTTTAGTGCCCTAAGAGGAGGTTTCAAAGAGGCGCTTCAAAGAAGAGGTAATTTCCGTTACCGATTCTTTCACCTTTATTTCTTCTTCCACTTCTTCTTCTTAGGTTGTTTTATTATGAAGTAATAACATCAGTATCACTCATATACTGATATGTTATTATATGTATGAAACAATCCTATTTAACCATCTATCCATCCTACGGAAAACGAAATCACCGCGCGTGCGTACGTACGGAATACCGTCTCCACGCCGTGGTGAAATCTATTTTCCACCACCACCTTACATGGATGGGTATAATGGTGTAAAGAATAACTATAAATAGTTATTAGAACATCATATTGATTCTTATATATTGTATCATCCACTCCAATTCAATTCAAAAATTATGGAAACGATATCATCGCTCGTGCGTACGTACGGACTACCGTTTCCACGACGCGATGAGATTCATTCTCCATGTTAACCAATTAAGAGTGATTATAAAGTATATATAAGAAATAATAATGAAATATATGACATTATAAAGATACTGGATTTATGTATATATTTATTTCATCAACTTAATTCTGTTCAACTCAATAAGGAAACGAAAACAGCGTTCATGCGTACGTACGGCCTACCGTCTCCATGAACGGTGTATTTCTTTCCATTTACTGATTTATTATATATATGTATATTCTTAATATATATATATATATAAATCATGTTTTATATTCTGTAATTAATTAATCATGATCTAAGTAATCATATGAATAATTACAAGTCAAAACACGGACGACAAATGAAACAATTTTACCCAAAACGCTCTTTAACATGGAATTTACAAAAGAACGGGTAATATAAAGTCATAAGTGAACCATATATGATATCATAACAATGAATATGATTCTGTAATAAGTCAATGACATTATTTAAATCATTATACAGGAGGTTCGGACACTTACGAAGCAAATCGGACCTAAGGTAAGGGAAATATCACAATCTCATTTTTATCCGAGATTGTTTATACTTTGGTATTTACTGGGGTGTATTTTATCATCCACATCCATGTTTCCTCAATATGTAATATTATTTCCATCCACCTACAATTATTTAAATCCAATTTTACCCTTCGGTGAGTTTTTAGTAAAAGATATGAAAGGAATCTTTTGTCGTTTTTTGTACGAGGAACTTTTTGACTTTTCCGACAAAAGTATGAGAATAATGTTTTTTTAACTTATACGGCATGAATGGATTTTTAAAACATTATTTCCAAGAAGCTTACTTTAAAATTTTTCAAGTTTATTTTTAATCAACTTCTTTTAGTTTAAAATTGTATGACATGTTAATGAAAGGAAAATATTTTTAAAGTATAAATGATATTTTCCTCAAGAATGGAATTTAAGTGTTTTATCAAAATTATTTTCCATATAAGATAATAAAGGGTTCTATTTTTATCCCTATTATTACATTTATTTGATTATGTTGTGATGGAATTATATTTTTATGAATTCCTTTATCTTATATTAATTGTTTTATGATGTTTAAGATTCCCATTTTTGTTACATGGGTTATGAAATGATGTATGATTTATGATTTTGTGGCACACATAATAATGGTATCATTATGAGATGGGTGGGACATATATCTCCCTCCAATGCATTGGGTAAAGATTTTATATCTCATGAGATAGACATGGTTGGAATTGTAGGTTATACCGGTTCAGTAAAACAGGACTGAAACGAGGGTGACTCGGTTCAGAAAGGGACTTTGTCCACTAAGATAGTCTTGGCAATGAGTCTTGACTAACAAGAAATGATTCTCTATGATTATGTGTGCATGCCACAATGTTTAATGTTTTAAGTTATGATTATTGTGATTACATTTCACTGCCATGAGTTATCCCAGGTTATGAAATTATGATCTCTTTTACAGGTTAAGATTTCCAAAAGTTATGTTCTTATGTATATGATGTGATAGATATTTCTTTTGTTTACCCTTACTGAGCATTTGAGCTCACCCTTTTATGTTTACTTTTCCCCAGGATATAAAGAAAGGTTTTAGGTATAAAAAAAATGAAGATATTTATGGGAGATGTTGAAGATCTTTCACCAGGATTAGAAGATTATATTCCGAGTTTCCAAAGACACTAAACTATTACGATCCTTGTGTGTGTGTTTTTGTTATGTACTAAGTATTCTGCAAATGTAATGTAATGTCAATGTACGTCAAGCTTCGGGTCTCTATAGTTGGTATCAGAGGAAAGGTTTAGTCAACCTTTGGAAACTAGGATGCAAAAACGTTAGTGAGATCCCTAGAGATATTTCTAAGGTATGTCTAGGGATGTCTCTAAGGATAAGTATACGTATAGGTTATAGTCCTAGAATTGCGCTAACGATCTTAGAATTTAACCTAAGAAGTTAGATATTGAGGATACTCCCCCTTTATAATGTTGTTTTCCATAGCATGATTTTTTCCTCTCACACTATTCTTTTTGGATTTTAGACGATGGTTGGAACCTGAAGGAACCGTGTTGATCAATGAAATGGACAATGCAATGATTGTCCTCCTGAAAAAACAAATGTTATGGGAGATGGAGTGAAAAATCTTATTGCTATACTTACACAAGATATGAATCATTCTGGACTTCCAAATGAGCAAAGAAGGGAACAATATTCTATTGAGTACTTCATGAGGCAACGTCCACCTTCTTTCAGTGGGTCTTCCAATCCACTTGTTGTTGAACAATGGATCAGTACCACTGAAAAGATATTTTCAGTTCTTCAATGTTATGAACATGATAAAGTCATCTTAGCAGTATATCATTTGGAAGGTGAAGCTGATCAATGGTGGAATCTTATCAAGAATACGAGGCCAAGAGATGAAATTGAGTCCATGTAATGGGACGAGTTCAAGAACTTGTTTTTCAGTAAGTACTTCTCTCGTATTCTTCGAACAAAGATGGAAAAGGAGTTTCTTGAGCTGAAGCAGAAGGATGATGAATCTGTTGGTATATACGAAGCGAATTTTACAAGACTTGCAAGGTATGCATCTGGCATTATCATCCAACCTGAAAGTAAAGTTGATCGATTTTTCGGTGGCTTAAAACCAAGTCTTCTAAGGGCATTAGCTATAAGAGACTTCAGTAGCTATGAAGAAATTGTGCGTTGTGCTATCAAGGTAGAAATAGAAGTTGGTGTTACATATCCATCTCATGGTTTGGACAAGAAACGAAAGATGGAGTTCAAGGAGAAATATCATAATAATGGTGAAAAGAAGATGAACGTTTCCTTATGCTCAAAGTGTGGAAAGAAGCATGGTGGAGATTGTCTTGAAGGGACTAGAAAATGTTTTAAGTGTGGAAAAGAAGGTCATCGAGAAGCTGAGTGTCAAAGTAATGCAAAAAGGGTTTCTAATGATGTGAATAAAGCAAAGACTGCAGAGAACGCACCACCAACACTTCAATGATTCAAGTGCAAGGAAATGGGGCATTATGCTAATAAATTCCCTAATCCAAGGGTTAGTGATGATCGACATGAGAAACCACTTAAGGCAAAGGACAAAGGGAAGTCACATGCGATCACCATTGGCGATGTTGAATATGAAAATGATGTGGTGGAATGATTAAGTGTTTGTGTAATGGGATTCCAAAATAATGTTGTATATAGTATTGTGGAGTATTGGAATATTTATGTATTGGTCTAATGTGGTATTCAAAGTGATTGAGATATTTTTGGAAATAAGATGATATGCGCATAATGAAGGGAAAATGAGAAAATGAAATGTTTAACAGTATTCATGAGCTCATGATTGATATAAGGACTAAGTGACATCATGGTTTGAGTATATAGAATTTTGAGGATTTTTGTATGTGGAAAGTGTTAACTTTTAAATGCATTCGTGTTTTCACTAAGGTTCAATGGGTATTAAAGAGAACACATGATTAAGGCCTTTGAATGTTTGTAATGTGACCAACAAGACATATCTTATGATATATGGGGATCAACGATGGTATTAAATCTCTGGTAATTGTTTTCATTATATTATGAGAGTGGACTGTAGTATTATGGATAAGCCTAAAGATTGGAATGTATTATGTTGGACATAAGTTATTATTGTTTAAGGATAAAATTTTTTTCGATATTATTGATGGGATGTTATAGTAATATAGTTTTAGAAAAAGAAAAACCTGCAGGACGGGCGACAGTCCATCGCGTCGGACAAGGCCATTGGAATCGAACCCACAACCGAAGTGCGACTGGCCTTTATCGCCTACCACTGGCCTACAGGAAGTCCCTGTTTAGTAGAAACTAGTTTTATTATATTAATCAGTATGATATATGAAGTTTAAGTCCATTTTAGGAACCATATATGATTAATCTCACTATAGAATGACTTATGTATATTTAATAACTTTTTGTTTGAATGACCCGTCATTCTATCACATGATCTGTTAAATCTTCACGAATAACAAATTCAACTTTATTTATTTAAGAGATGAAGTGGAAATTGTTCAAGGCACGAACAACAGTGAGATTATACCAAAATAAAGTAAGTATTTATTCTAATTCAAATTCTTCAACTTTAGGGAAACGATCTTGAAAACAAAAAATGTTGTCCTAGTGCTCTTATATCTGATTAATCAGATGGTACCTTAGATCGTCACAAATTTATTTATTTGTGATTGTTGGCTTTTCCATAGCCATGTTCTCTACCACTCTCCATCAGAACATGATGGTTAGATTTTTCTTCCATATCCATATTTTCACCTATGTGGAAACCGAGTGATTAGTTTATTTGGGTAACCATTACATTTCATAATTTTGTTTTTAAAGATTTGTTTTGGTATTCCTTTTTATGATGTGGGTTTCTATCAAAGAAACTTTTGAATAGTAAACCATTTATAACCCCGACGAATTTCGAGGGCGAAATTCATTTTAAGGGGGGTAGAATGTAACACCCTGAGATTTTATGAAAAATATTCTTTTTAATTTCATTAATGTATTGTGTTGTACGCTACACCAAAAGGAGCTTGCACAACACGCATCCTTGACTTTCCTTGCATTACACGCAATCGCGACCTTCCTCGATAGCGTGTGTAGTACGCAATACCGAGTTTCACTAAACAACTATATGCTATTAAAATATTATTAAAACTAGCCGTTATGAATAGTAATAACCACCTTTTAAAATTTTAGAAATTTTATCTCTCAAAATGGACTTCATTTTTGGATTCCGAATATCGAAATTAGCTTAGGGTGAAATTTTGGTACTTTTCGGATAACTTTCATATTCTGATGAATAGTGAAAATTACTAAATCATAATTAAAAACAACTTTTTTAATCGAAATAATTAATAGTGATAAATTATTAATTTGAGTGGTTATAAAGTATATTTAGAATATATTTTTACAATTTAATACAATGTTGGGCATTGGATGTAATTTCACATTTAAACCAGACATAAACAAGTGTCAATCTTTTGATAGTTATTATCTCTTAAGAACACGCTATTTGTTTTGACGACGGGAATTAATTTTTAAATTAATTAATGCAACTGATATGTTTTGAATTTGGTAAAATAGAAATCATTTTTGAGTTCATAATATCAAATATAGCTTAGGCCTAATTTTTGGTATTTTTCTGAAAACTTTCAATTTTTGATGAATACTGAAACCACTAAGTGGTAGTTAAAAAAACTGAATTTTTCATAAAACTTAATTTTACCGCTTCTGTGAGTGGAATTTCAAAAAATCAGAGAGACACGGTTGATGTCATTAAGTAAAATGTGGTTCAATGAGATGAAAATAATTTTTGGTGAATAGTAACTTTTTACTTTTATTTACCACGGTTAAAAGTAAATAGGGTAATTAAGGGTAAAAATGATATTATTATTACCCTAACACATGTCCTAATTCTATTGGATAAGTGTAATTCGACCAAAAATAAACTCAGGAATAAAATATGACCATTTAGGTCCACTTGAATTAGATTAGGACATTTATTATTATTTAATTCAAAGAAGAGTTAAAAGAGTTAAAATCAAAGTTTATTTAATAAAACATTTTTAATATAGGGTTATACATAAGATAAATTCGACTATAAATATTCATTAGAAAGCTAAAAAAATTTAATACATAATGGTATTTTATTTTTAATTTTTAGACATTAAATAGTTTAATTTATATATGACACAACGATGATGCAGTAATTATCTTATTAATGAAATATTGACATAATTGATGTTATAAATACCCAAATAAATATAATTTGAGACTTTTTATTAATTACACTAATTTTCTAGGTTAATATGAAATGTTAGTATTGATTTAATAAAAAAAATTCTAACTTATCATTCTGTTATGATTTTCACAAAAATAAATTACTAAATAGTGTCAAAATTGACAAAAAATAGTTTTTAAAAAAAATATTATATTATTAATTGTTATTTTATTCCTAAAAATCTAAGGTTCGGCCAAATGACTTATATAAGGTTATATATATTAATAATAAACAATTTGGGGTTCGTTTTTCTTATTATAGTAAGTTTATTAACCTTATAGTGTAAGAACACAAGAAGACATGGTAAAAGTAAAATTATTTAACTTAATGTTAAATCTAAATGATAAGGTTAAAATAGGAACCTAAACTTGTCTAAATTCTATTGTATGAGATTATTTCTAACCATACCCACCTTAGCCTCGAAATAAATCAATTTGGAGCTATTTAAAACCGAACTTGACTTTATAATAAAATAATATTTTTAGTTATTCCAAAGGTGCCCCTCTCTTCCCTTATAAAAGGGCACCTCCTCCCTCTCTTCCTCACACCACTCTGAGCCTTCAAGCTCGGCTAAACCCTGCCAAATTCTCTTCTCCACTTCCCTATCAACATCTTAGAGGTTCTGGTCTTCCTCAAAGACCAATTTTAGTTCCCTAAGAGGAGGTCTCAAAGAGGCTCTTCAAAGAAGAGGTAATTACCGTTACCGATTCTTTCACATTTATTTCTTCTTCCACTTCTTCTTCTTAGGTTGTTTCATTATGAAGTAATAACATCAGTATCACTCATATACTGATATGTTATTATAAGTATGAAACAATCCTATTTCACCATCTATCCATCCTACGGAAAACGAAATCACCGCGCGTGCATACGTACGGAATACCGTCTCCACGCCGTGGTGAAATCTATTTTCCACCACCACCTTACATGGATGGGTATAATGGTGTAAAGAATAACTATACATAGTTATTATAAAATCATATTGATTCTGATATATTGTATCATCCACTCCAATTCAATTCAATAATTATGGAAACGATATCATCGCTCGTGCGTACGTACAGACTACCGTTTCCACGACGCGATGAGATTCATTCTCCATGTTAACCAATTAAGAGTGATTATAAAGTATATATAAGAAATAATAATGAAATATATGACATTATAAATCTACTGGATTTATGTATATATGTATGTCATCTACTTAATTCCGTTCAACTCAATAAGGAAACGAAAACAGCGTTCATGCGTACGTACGGCCTACCGTCTCCATGAACGGTGTATTTCTTTCCATTTAATGATTTATTATATATTTGTATATTCTGAATATATATATATATATATATAAATCATGTTTTATATTCTTTAATTAATTAATCATGATCTAAGTAATCATATGAATAATTACAAGTCAAAACACGGACGATAAATGAAACAATTTTACCCAAAACGCTCTTTAACATGGAATTTACAAAAGAACGGGTAATATAAAGTCATAAGTGAACCATATATGATATCATAACAATGAATATGATTCTGTAATAATTCAATGACATTATTTAAATCATTATACAGGAGTTTCGGACACTTACTAAGCAAATCGGACCTAAGGTAAGGGAAATATCACAATCTCATTTTTATCCGAGATTGTTTATACTTTGGTATTTACTGGGTTGTATTTTATCATCCACATCCATGTTTCCTCAATATGTAATATTATTTCCATCCACCTAAAATTATTTAAATCCAATTTTACCCTTCGGTGAGTTTTTAGTAAAAGATATGAAATGAATCTTTTGTCGTTTTTTGTACGAGGTACTTTTTGACTTTTTCGACAAAAGTATGAGAAGAATGTTTTTTTTAACTTATACGGAATGAATGGATTTTTAAAACATTATTTCCAAGAAGCTTACTTTAAAATTTTTCAAGTTTATTTTTAATCAACTTCTTTTAGTTTAAAATTGTATGACATGTTAATGAAAGGAAAATGTTTTTAAAGTATAAATGATATTTTCCTCAAGAATGGAATTCAAGTGTTTTATCAAAATTATTTTCCATCTAAGATAATAAAGGGTTCTGTTTTTATCCCTATTATTACATTGATTTGATTATGTTGTGGTGGAATTATATTTTTATTAATTCCTTTATCTTATATGAATTGTTTTATGATGTTTAAGATTCCTATTTTTATTACATGGGTTATGAAATGATGTATGATTTATGATTTTGTGGCACACATAAGAATGGTATCATTATGAGATGTGTGGGACCTATATCTCCCTCCAATCCATTGGGTAAAGATTTTATATCTCATGAGATAGACGTGGTTGGAATGGTAGGTTATACCGGTTCAGTAAAACATGACTGAAACGAGGGTGACTCGGTTCAGAAAGGGACTTTGTCCACTAAGATAGTCTTGGAAATGAGTCTTGAATAACAAGAAATGATTCTCTATGATTATGTGTTCATGCCACAAAGTTTAATGTTTTAAGATATGATTATTGTGATTACATTTCACTGCCATGAGTTATCCAAGGTTATGAAATTATGATCTCTTTTACAGGTTAAGATTTCCAAAAGTTATGTTCTTATGTATATGATGTGATTGATATTTCTTTTGTTTACCCTTACTGAGCATTTGATCTCACCCTTTTATGTTTAATTTTCCCCAGGATATAAAGAAAGGTTTTAGGTATAAAAAAAGGAAGATCTTTATGGGAGATGTTGAATATCTTTCACCAGGATTAGAAGATTATATTCCGAGTTTCCAAAGACACTAAACTATTACGATCCTTGTGTGTGTGTTTTTGTTATGTACTAAGTATTCCGCAAATGTAATGTAATGTTAATGTACGTCAAGATTCGGGTCTCTACAGTTGGTATCAGAGGAAAGGTTTAGTCAACCTTTGGAAACTAGGATGCAAAAATGTTAGTGATATCCCTAGAGATATTTCTAAGTTATGTCTAGGGAGGTCTCTAAGGTTAAGTATACGTATAGGTTATAGTCCTAGAATTGCACTAACGATCTTAGAATTTAACCTAAGAAGTTAGATATTGAGGATACTCCCCCTTTATAATGTTGTTTTCCCTCGCATGATTTTTGCCTCTCACACTATTCTTTTTGGGTGTTAGACGATGGCTGGAACCCGAAGGAACCGTGTTGATCAATGCAATGGAAAATGCAATGATTGTCCTCCTGAACAAACAAATGTTATGGGAGATGGAGTGCAAAATCTTATTGCTATACTTACACAAGCTATGAATCATTCTGGACATCCAAATGAGTAGAGAAGGGAACAATATTCTATTGAGTCCTTCATGAGGAAACGTCCACCTTCTTTCAGTGGGTCTTCTGATCCACTTGTTGCTGAACAATGGATCATTATCACTGAAAAGATATTTTCAGTTCTTCAATGTTATGAACAAGATAAAGTCATCTTAGCAGTATATCGTTTGGAAGGTGAAGCTGATCAATGGTGGAATCTTATCAAGAATACGAGGCCAAGAGATGAAATTGAGTCCATGGAATGGGACGAGTTCAAGAACTTGTTTTTCAGTAAGTACTTCCCTCGTATTCTTCGAACAAAGATGGAAAAGGAGTTTCTTGAGCTGAAGCAGAAGGATGATGAATCTGTTGGTATATACGAAGAAAATTTTACAAGACTTGCAAGGTATGCATCTGGAAATATCATCCAACCTGAAAGTAAAGTTGATCGATTTTTCCGTGGCTTAAAACCAAGTCTTCGAATGGAATTATCTATAAGATAATTCAGTAGCTATGAAGAAATTGTGCGTTGTGCTATCAAGGTATAAATGGAAGTTGGTGTTACATATCCATCTCATGGTTTTGACAATAAACGAAAGATGGAGTTCAAGGAGAAATCTCAAAATAATGGTGAAAAGAAGATGAATGTTTCCTTATGCTCAAAGTGTGGAAAGAAGCATGGTGGAGATTGTCTTAAAGGGACTAGAAAATGTTTTAAGTGTGGAAAAGAAGGTCATCGAGTAGATGAGTGTCAAAGTAATGGAAAAAGGGTTTCTAATGATGTGAATAAAGCAAAGACTACAGAGAATGCACCACCAACACTTCAATGCTTCAAGTGCAAGGAAATAGGGCATTATGCTAATAAATTCCCTAATCCAAGGGTTAGTGATGATCGACATTAGAAACCACTTAAGGCAAAGGACAAATGGAAGTCACATGCGATCACCATTGGCGATGTTGAATATGACAACGATGTGCTGGAATGATTAAGTGTTTGTGTAATGGGATTCCAAAATAATGTTGTATATAGTATCGTGGAGTATTGGAATATTTATGTATTGGTCTAATGTGGTATTCAAAGTGATTGAGATATTTTTGGAAATAAGATGATATGCGCATTATTATGGAAAAAACGAGAAAATGAAATGTTTAACAGTATTCATGAGCTCATGATTGATATAAGGACTAAGTGATATCATGGTTTGAGTATATAGAATTTTGAGGATTTTGGTATGTGGAAAGTGTTAACTTTTAACTGCATTCATGTTTTCACTAAGGTTCAATGGGTATTAAAGAGAACACATGATTAAGGCCTTTGAATGTTTGGAATGTGACCAACAAGACATATCTTATGATATATGGGTATCAACGATGGTATTAAATCTCTGGTAATCGTTTTCATTATATTAATAGAGTGGACTGCAGTATTATGGATAAGCGTAAAGATTGGAATGGACTATGTTGGACATAAGTTAGTATTGTTTAAGGATAAAAGTTTTTTCGATATTATTGATGGGATGTTATAGTAATATAGTTTTAGAAAAAGGACAACCTGCAGGACGGGCGACATCCCATCGCGTCGGACAAGGCCGTGGGAATCGAACCCACAACCAAAGTGCGACTGGCCTTTATCACCTACCACTGGCCTACAGGAAGTCCCTGTTTAGTAGAAACTAGTTTTATTATATTAAGCAGTATGATATATGAAGTATAAGTCCATTTTAGGAACCATATATGATTAATCTCACTATAGAATGACTTATGTATATTTAATAACTTTTTGTTTGAATGACCCGTCATTCTATCACATGATCTGTTAACACTTCACGAATAACAAATTCAACTTCATTTATTTAAGAGATGAAGTGGAAATTGTTCAAGGCACGAACAACAGTGAGATTGTACCAAAATAAAGTAAGTATTTATTCTAATTCAAATTCTTCAACTTTAGGGAAACGATCTTGAAAACCAAAAATGTTGTCCTAGTGATCTTATATCTAATTAATCAGATGGTACCTTAGATCGTCACAAATTTATGGATTTGTGATTGTTGTATTTTCCATAGCCATGTTCTCTACCACTCTCCATCAGAACATGATGGTTAGATTTTTCTTCCATATCCATATTTTCACCTATGTGGAAACCCAGTGATTAGTTTATTTGGGTAACCGTTACATTTCATAATTTTGTTTTTAAAGATTTTTTTTGGTATTCCTTTTTACGATGTGGGTTTCTATCAAAGAAACTTTCGAATAGTAAACCATTTATAACCCTGACGAATTTCGAGGGCGAAATTCATTTTAAGGGGGGTAGAATGTAACACCCTGAGATTTTATGAAAAATATTATTTTTAATTTCATTAATGTCTTGTGTTGTACGCTACACCAAAAGGAGCTTGCACAACACGCATCCTTGACTTGCCTTACATTACACGCAATCGCGACCTTCCTCGATAGCGTGTGTAGTACGCAATACCGAGTTTCACTAAACAAAGATATGCTATTAAAATATTATTAAAACTAGCCGTTATGAATAGTAATAACCACCTTTTAAAATTTTAGAAATTTTATCTCTCAAAATGGATTTCATTTTTGGATTCGGAATATCGAAATTAGCTTAGGGTGATGTTTTGGTACTTTTCGGATAACTTTAATATTCTTATGAATAGTGAAAATTACTAAATCATAATTAAAAACAACTTTTTTAATCGAAATAATTAATAGTGATAAATTATTAATTTGAGTGGTTTTAAAGTATATTTAGAATATATTTTTACAATTTAATACAATGTTGGTCATTGGATATAATTTCACATTTAAACCAGACATAAACAAGTGTCAATCTTTTGATAGTTATTATCACTTAAGAACACGCTATTTGTTTTGACGACGGGAATTAATTTTTAAATTAATTAATGCAACTGATATGTTTTGAATTTGGTAAAATAGAAATAATTTTTGAGTTCATAATATCAAATATAGATTAGGCCTAATTTTTGGTATTTTTCTGAAAACTTTCAATTTTTGATGAATAGTGAATCCACTAAGTGGTAGTTAAAAAAACTGAATTTTTCATAAAACTTAATTTTACAGCTTCTATGAGTTTAATTTCAAAAAATCCAAGAGACACGGTTGATTTCATTAAGTAAAATTTGGTTCAATGAGATGAAAATAATTTTTGGTGAATAGTAACTTTTTACATTTATTTACCACGGTTAAAAGTAAATAGGGTAATTAAGGGTAAAAATGATATTATTATTACCCTAAAACATGTCCTAATTCTATTGGATAAGTGTAATTCGACCAAAAACAAACTTAGGAATAAAATATGACCATTTAGGTCCACTTGAATTAGATTAGGACATTTATTATTATTTAATTCAAAGAAGAGTTAAAAGAGTTAAAATCAGAGTTTATTTAATACAACATTTTTAATATAAGGTTATTCATAAGATAAATTAGACTATAAATATTCATTAGAAAACTAAAAAGATTTACTACATAATGGTATTTTATTTGTAATTTTTAGACATTAAATAGTTTAATTTATTTATGACACAACGATGATGCAGTAATTATCTTATTAATGAAATATTGACATAATTGATGTTATAAATACCCAAATAAATATAATTTGAGACTTTTTATGAATTCCACTAATTTTATAGGTTAATATGACATGTTATTATTTATTTAATTAACTTTTTTTGAACTTATCATTCTTTTATGAGTTTCACAAAAATAAATTACTAAATAGTGTCAAAATTGACATAAAATAGTTTTTAAAACAAATATTATATTATTAATTGTTATTTTATTCCTAAAAATCTAAGGTTCGGCCAAATTACTTAGATAAGGTTATATATATTAATAATAAACAATTTGGGGTTCGTTTGGCTTCTTATAGTAAGTTTATTAACCTTATAGTGTAAGAACACAAGAAGACACGGTAAAAGTAAAATTATTTAACTTAATGTTAAATCTAAATGATAAGGTTAAAATAGGAACCTAAACTTGTCTAAATTATATTGGATCAGAGTATTGCGACCCATCCCCACCTTAGCCTCGAAATAAATCAATTTGGAGCTATTTAAAACCGAACATGACTTTATAATAAAATAATATTTTTAGTTATTCCAAAGGTGCCCCTCTCCTCCCTTATAAAAGGGCACCTCCTCCCTCTCTTCATCACACAACTTTGAGCCTTCAAGCTCGGCCAACCCCTTAAAAATTATCTTCTCCACTTCCCTAGAAACATCCTAGAGGTTCTGGTCTTCCTCAAATACCAATTGTAGTGCCCTAAGAGGAGGTCTCAAAGAGGCGCTTCAAAGAAGAGGTAATTTCCGTTACCGATTCTTTCACCTTTATTTCTTCTTCCACTTCTTCTTCTTAGGTTGTTTCATTATGAAGTAATAACATCAGTATCACTCATATAATGATATGTTATTATATGTATGAAACAATCCTATTTCACCATCTATCCATCCTACGGAAAACGAAATCACCGCGCGTGCGTACGTACGGAATACCGTCTCCACGCCGTGGTGAAATCTATTTTCCACCACCACCTTACATGGATGGGTATAATGGTGTAAAGAATAACTATACATAGTTATTAGAAAATCATATTGATTCTGATATATTGTATCATCCACTCCAATTCAATTCAATAATTATGGAAACGATATCATCGCTCGTGCGTACGTACGGACTACCGTTTCCACGACGCGATGAGATTCATTCTCCATGTTAACCAATTAAGAGTGATTATAAAGTATATATAATAAATAATAATGAAATATATGAAATTATAAAGCTACTGTATTTATGTATATATGTATGTCATCTACTTAATTCTGTTCAACTCAATAAGGAAACGAAAACAGCGTTCATGCGTACGTACGGCCTACCATCTCCATGAACGGTGTATTTCTTTCCATTTAATGATTTATTATATATATGTATATTCTGAATATATATATATATATAAATCATGTTTTATATTATTTAATTAAGTAATCATGATCTAAGTAATCATATGAATAATTACAAGTCAAAACACGGACGACAAATGAAACAATTTTACCCAAAACGCTATTTAACATGGAATTTAAAAAAGAACGGGTAATATAAAGTCATAAGTGAACCATATATGATATCATAACAATGAATATGATTCTTTAATAATTAAATGACATTATTTAAATCATTATACAGGAGTTTCGGGCACTTACAAAGCAAATCGGACCTAAGGTAAGGGAAATATCACAATCTCATTTTTATCCGAGATTGTTTATACTTTGGTATTTACTGGGGTGTATTTTATCATCCACATCCATGTTTCCTCAATATGTAATATTATTTCCATCCACCTACAATTATTTAAATCCAATTTTACCCTTCAGTGAGTTTTTAGTAAAAGATATGAAAGGAATCTTTTGTCGTTTTTCGTACGAGGTACTTTTTGACTTTTCCGACAAAAGTATGAGAAGAATGTTTTTTTTAACTTATACGGCATGAATGGATTTTTAAAACATTATTTCCAAGAATCTTCCTTTAAAAGTTTTCAAGTTTATTTTTAATCAACTTCTTTTAGTTTAAAATTGTATGACATGTTAATGAAAGGAAAATGTTTTTAAAGTATAAATGATATTTTCCTCAAGAATGGAATTCAAGTGTTTTATCAAAATTATTTTCCATCTAAGATAATAAAGGGTTCTGTTTTTATCCCTATTATTACATTGATTCGATTATGTTGTGATGGAATTATATTTTTATGAATTCCTTTATCTTATATGAATTTTTTTATGATGTTTAAGATTCCCATTTTTATTACATGGGTTATGAAATGATGTATGATTTATGATTTTGTGGCACACATAAGAATGGTATCATTATGAGATGGGTGGGACCTATATCTCCCTCCAATGCATTGGGTAAAGATTTTATATCTCGTGAGATAGACATGGTTGGAATGGTAGGTTATACCGGTTCATTAAAACAGGACTGAAACGAGGGTGACTCGGTTCAGAAAGGGACTTTGTCCACTAAGATAGTCTTGGCAATGAGTCTTGACTAACAAGAAATGATTTTATATGATTATGTATGCATGCCACAAAGTTTAATGTTTTAAGTTATGATTATTGTGATTACATTTCACTGCCATGAGTTATCCCAGGTTATGAAATTATGATCTCTTTTACAGGTTAAGATTTCCAAATGTTATGTTCTTATGTATATGATGTGATTGATGTTTATTTTGTTTACCCTTACTGAGCATTTGATCTCACCCTTTTATGTTTACTTTTCCCCAGGATATAAAGAAAGGTTTTAGGTATAAAAAAAAGGAATATCTTTATGGGAGATGTTGAAGATCTTTCACCAGGATTAGAAGATTATATTCCGAGTTTCCAAAGACACTAAACTATTACGATCCTTGTGTGTGTGTTTTTGTTATGTACTAAGTATTCCGAAAATGTAATGTAATGTCAATGTACGTCAAGCTTCAGGTCTCTACAATCAGATTGACAGGAATGTTTTCCATCATACTAAATTATGTATGTTCTATTAGTATAAATGAAGTAATATCCATTGGAATGACCGGTGTTTAGTTCATAAAACTAAAAAAAGTTTAGATCATCAAATTGAAAACAATTTAATTTATTAGACTACGAATAGTTCAGTTCAACGAATTGGAAATATTATATTCCATCATATTTTCAAATGGACATAATTAGGAAGTTGGAAGAATTTCTATCAGACAAAGTATATACATAATTTTAATAATTATAGAAAACAACATCATATAAATTTTGAGATATAGAGATCAAGCTTAGCTGTAAAGCAAGAGCCCAAGGCTGTTTTAACTGATTTGGAGAATCGAAAAAATATGATTGTTAAAGGATTCCTATAATGTGAATTTAATTAGAAGAAGAAGGATTTGATGAACTTTTAACACAATCACGTTGGAATATTTCACTTCAAAAACATTTCATTATTTAACATTATAATCTTTCATAGAGTTTTTATCCTAAAGAATTAATTTTAGAGATGGTAAATTCCATAAAGAATTATTTTGTATTCATTAATAACTATGTGGTAGACTAGGGAATTCCGAGGCTACAAGTACAATGTTTAAGTTTCTTTGGATGATTGATTGATTAAAATGATGGTAAGACATACCAGAAATGAATCTTTGGATTTAGGGATTTCTTCATGGGGAATAATAGAATGAACAGTTAGTTCAAAACCCATGGATATCCAAAGTTATTTTTTTGGATTACATAACTATTATTTTTGAAGAGTATAAATCTTTTATAATGTATTTTTTAATTCATTCATAAACATATGTATATTTTTGTAACACATTACCATGTCTACTGCACATTTATATTAGATTGTTTTTCTTACTAATATTTTCTAATCATGGATTTACTAGTCTATTTTTATGTCTAATTTATTTACTTTGATTTATCATATGACCTATACATTGATAATTATATGAAATAGATGTCTGGTCAATAATAAAAAATTGGTTTGGGATTTAATGTTAGTTTAATTTTTTAAACTACAATTTACCCAACTTATTGATTGTATACTCAATAAATTGTATAACAATACGAGCGTCATAGGATAACCGTGGAGGAAAATTTTTCTTATTGATGATATTGGGAATACAAGTATAATTATTTATGGAGTGATTAAATTTGAACATTTTTTATTATTAGAAAATTTTGGAGATTTGGTATTATTTTTTCATATAATGGTTTATTTGTGTATTATCTTTTCATGAGCTAACCCTTTTTCATTTAGTTAATAAAGGGAGATTAACATTTCATCATTTTATATAACTAATGTTCAATAATTTTTTTTATAGTTCTTCAAGTATTAAATATTGATGCTCACAATTTTCATACAAAGATGAGATAAATGTGGAAACATATTGAATCATGAATGTAAATAATGATTTTTTTGTGGATTTCAATAAATTTATGTATGTATATTACCTTATATTCATAGTACAAATGATAATTTATTTACACAAAACTAGAAAATAGGTCTTAAAAAAATTCCCATTCCATTCATTTTTTATGATTTGATGACCCCTTTCTTGCCACACTTTTTTACGATCTTATTGTCATTCACATTCTCATGATCATTCATATTCAACTATTGAATGTCCTATTTCACCCTCCATCATTATTTTGACATTAATTTTTTCCTCGATGTCTACATTTACTCATCACACAAATGTTATCATTATTGGAATCCTAGTTTTGTGTTCTTATAAATTACCATTATATTTCTTTTTATCAATTTTCAAAAGGATGTTTTATTATTCATTTTTATGATGTGTGTATACAATAAAGGGATATTAAATTTTTAAAACCTTTCATTACAGATATCAAGATCTATTTTAGAGGAAAATATTTATTTAGGGGTGGGATAATATATGAACCCAATAACTTAAAATAATGGTTTCTTCAATTGCGTATAAGACACACAATACTAATCTTTAATGACTGTAAAATATTATTAGTCAAATATGCTCATTATAAAATAGAAATTGAGTTGGTGGATAAAAATATTAGAAACCATTTTATGGAAATTATTTATAAAGGACCTACATAAATAATATTTATTTAATCATTCTTAGGAAATAGTAACTAAGTTTTAATTATATCTATTTTAAGCGTCAAGAATATGTTTTCATCATAAATTTTTTTATTGATTATTGTGAGTGAATATTATATTTAACATATTCAAATTCATTGAAATTTATTTTATTAAATTTTTATCATTCATTAATTATGAATTTAAAAATTATCAAGCGATTAAATTATTTTATTTCTCTATAATGATTAATCTTTTCGTTGAATAGTTAAAGAACAATTTTTTAAAAAACTCTCAATTATTTTCCTTAAATCAACTAATTTTAATGAAAAATTTATTATTTTGAGATTAATGTTTGATGAATATCATAAAATTATTTATATTATAATTAATTATAAATGAATATTCATTATACTTTATTTTTTTATAAATTAATTTTAGGATTAAAATGCATTTTTTCAAAAATAGTTTTTCATAATGTTTTATAGGATTAATTTAATGGTAATTTATACAACATATTTGAATTTAATTTCATATATTGGATTTTATTTTTGGAATTAGGAGGGTCATATTTTGAAAATAGTACCCATTTATTTTTTATCTTTATAAATAGTATTTTGGAAAAATATTTATCACCTTAGTGCGGATAAATCAGATAATTATTGTTAAAAATATTTTGACAAGGATTCAAAAATATATCTAACACCTAAATTATTTACCCATTAAGAATTTTTTGTTACTATAATCATCTAATATTCTTTGATATGGAAAATTTGTCCCATTCTCATTGATAATGACCTAATTATCATTTTAAATAATGAGTCGATACAAAATGAGACTCTTTATAAAAATATATTTATATATATATATATGTATTATTTTAAATAAGGTTAACAAGTTTTTTTAGTTATAAATTGTTTTTTTAAATATGAATGATTTTCAATACCATGATAATTTATTTTTAATTTCTAAAGATGAAATAATTACATTTATTTCTTACATAACAACGACATTGTGATTTTAAAATTATTAAAAAAAACCATTAAATTAATTTAAAAACTATAAAAGTTAAATTATTAGGTGATTTAGGGTCTTGAAAGAATATTTTAGAAAAATATAATGTATTATTTATATTTTAAAATATTTTATTTTATTTACATTTTAGTATTTATTTTCTTAAAAAATTCATTTGAATAGTTGTGAAAATAACTTTAATGGTATTTTATTTTAACAAATATTTTCTTAAATGATTTAAAATTAAAAAAAAATATTATATTTTTTCAATTTAATGGTATATGGTATATAATGTTTTGAATATTCCACTTATAGGTTAATTTTCCATTTCTGAAAACATTATTGACCCCTAAAGGGTAAAAATCATTGAAAACACGGTAATGATAAAAATAGTAAATTCGGTGTTAAAAATAAGAGATAAGGGTTATAAAAAGACTAAAATTTGAATAATTTTAATTTTATTTGATTATATTGTCATATATTTATCTTATATTATAAATATATAATTTTTGAACCATTGTAACATGAAAATTAATTTATACTAATTTAATTGATTATCTAATTCCAAGGGTGCCCCTATCCTCTCTTATATAAGGCCACCACATATGCTATATTACTCAAACATAATGATCCACTTATATCATAAAAGTATCAAAAAATATATTATTAAATTATTAAGATAGATTCTAGAGGTTTTTTATTCATAAAATACAATCTCTAGTGTTCTTCATGAGATATATGTATGAGGTTCTTTAAAGAAGAGGTAGTCATCTTAACGAAGAGTTTGAATTTTAATTATTCATATACTTCATTCAATTATATTATAGCCATTCTAATATAATAAAATTAGTATATCCAATGTACTGATATGTTATTATGTAAATGGAGTGACAGTATTTGTCTCATTGTGGGTAATGAAAACATCATTCTTGCATACATGTGGACTACCACATTCCCAAAATGATGTGTTTCGTTTTCCATCACAGCCTCCCAGGAACATTTATAATGATGTATTCAATATTAATATCTATACCTATTATATTAATGAAATAATTGTCATTATATAAAGACAATATATCATAAATTGTCTAACCCTACCATTTTTTGGAAAATGGAAATGTCGTTAATGAATACGTATGGACTACCACCTCCGTAAAGAAAATGATTCAGTATCCATGTATGAATTTCATGGAATGTTATAAAATAAAATTTAATGTATAAAAATGATATTTATTACAAGAGTATAATTCTTGATGTGATGAAACTATAACAAACATAACCCAATTCATAGATCTAATGTTGTTTTGAAATTATAAATTAAACATCCCCAGAATACTAGAAATTAGACTTAAATTAATATCTAATAAAATATATCACTGAAAAATAAAAAAATGGTTTATGGATTAATAAATAAACCTTTAAAATATTCTTAATGAAGTATATAATTCATGTATATTTTTATATAGAAGTTACATGACATGTATTGAATATTGGGCCTTGAGGTTAGGGGCTTCTTATCTCAATTTACATTCATTTTTTTGTAATTATTCTTCATTTACTTTATTTCTTATACCAGAATATTTTATGAATATTTTTTAAAATAAATATAATTTATTTGACATCTTTTGTTACACACAACAATGAATTTTAATGAACTATAATATTTAATTCTTTTATAACCTAAACATTTAGTTGATGAGCATTAATTGGATAACTAAATAAAGTAAATTATAATGTTTAAAAATGAATAAAATTAATTTATTTTTTAAAATTCAATAGAAATTAAAATATTAATTATCTGAAAGAAAAATATGGTTTCTTTGAATAATAACAATTTTTTGTAGCTATGGGTTTTTATATTAATAAATAAAAATAATAAATCTTGGTTAATGACTTTAATTAAATTTATAAATTATAATAAATTAATATTTTTTTATCATTCATCAATTTTTTTCTAGAAATGGAATTAGAATAATATCATTTTTATTCGAAGAAACATTTTTTTAAAATGTTTGAATCGTCGTGTTTTTCATAATTATTTTAAAATTAATTTTCCCACCATTAGAAATTTTATTTGAGAATTTTAACATAAATTTCATAAACAAAATTTAAAAATTATCTTAGAGTGAATTTTTTATAATTTTATGGAAAAATATATTTTTCGATAGATAGTGAAAAATACTATTTTTTATTGACAAATTTCAAATTCTTTAAACAATTGAAAATGTATAATTTTCTTTTAAAATGATAATAAAATTTAAATAAATTATATTAAGTTATTATTAATCCAATATATGTAATTTTAATCAAATTAATTTTGAATAATGATATAACTTTTTTTATACTTGTGGAATCATTCTCATTGGAAACCAACTTTTTCACAGCATCGTCTTATTTAATTTTTAATTAAATTCTTATAAAATTTTTAATTGTTTTTTGAAAAAAAAATTTAATTAGATTATTTAGTAATATATAATATAATAAACTTAATTTTATCTCATAATGAATATCAGAAATGGTAAAAATTAATTACCATTGTTATTGTTAAAATGTGTTTACCTGGTGTTAAACCAAAAACTAAGGGTATCATTACCATATAAAATTTTCAAAAAAATAATGTATGTATATATTTATATATATGAAAATAATAATACCAAAAATAGTAATCTACGTAAAATAGGATACATTTTCGTGAGGAATTAAGTTATCATTTTGGAATTTTTCTGAAATTTCAATGAGGGTTCCCTCTTCCATGTATAAGAGGACACCTATTCTCCTCTCATCCATAAATTTGAAGAGAAATTTTTTTCATCCATAACTAACGAAATTAAATTCCTTATATCCATCCCCAAAACCTAGATCTATCCGAGTTATTCATTAGGTATAGACCTAAAATGCCTCGCTGAAGAATAGGTATTATTCTTAACAATGTGTTTTTGATTTATTTATTCCACCACATCTATCAAAACATTTAAAAATATGATGAATTAAAATAAACCATTATCTTAAATATAGTTATATTCTCTTATGTTTATGAAATAACCTATATATATCTTCACCATAATCAAATGGGAAACAAAACATTCAATCATGGGTATTGAGGACTACCGCCTCACTAAGTAATGTAATTTGTTTCCCATCATTGCAAATTAGGAATTCATATAGCCATATATTTGAAGTATATATGATATTTATGGTATAATTATACCTATTTAATTATAATATCACATATACCGTCTTAATTTCAAATCATTATAAATTTGATAACATTACTTTTGCATACATTTGGACTACTACCTCTATGAAGCGATATGATGTGTTTTTCATTTTGGTTTGACATGGATGGTAATAAGGATATATTTAATTAACATATATCATATAAATTATATAAAAACAATTTTTTAAATGTTAAATTACTATATACTATTACTTTATTCCATCCATCAAAAAATGGACTAATGCTCAAGCGTATATATGACCAACCGTCTCAATAAACTATATAATTAATTTCTCAATATAAAACATTTATGGATGAATATTAATATGTACAAAATTAGTTAACATGATATTTATATCATGATATGAAAGGTATTTTTTATTTAATCATATAATAATTTTAAGGATTATAACTACTGAACCAAAACATACATGAAAAATGAACCAGTAATAACCCTGAACATTGATTTTAATAATGAATTGTTAATAAATGGGATGTATAAGATTATAAAAAATCATAAATGGTATGATATGTATGGATATTGTTAAATAATATATTTATAATAAACCTATATCTTCTATATGGGATACTTGAACACATATGAAGAATGTTGAGGATTGAGGTAATGGATTTTCGTTTCAGTTTTACTTTTGAGAGACATATGTCTTAATCACCACTCATATAATTCACCTGGTGTATATAAACTCCTATTTACATTACATATAAATATTATATTTATTTTTAGGATACTTAATTTTTCAATTGTTTTAATTCCTTCATTGTACTTATAATTCAAATTTTACTAAAGTGGTTAGGGTTTGATTTTACGATCTCACGGCTTATTCGATTGTTTATTATAATAATAGGCTGATGAAATTTCTTGATATATATCTTAAGAATATCAGTAATTTTCATATCATTTGGATAATTATGGAAATTATTTTTTTCATTTCATTATCTCTCTTTAATTACACAAGATACCTAAAGAATCATATTACAAAAAACTATATTTATTTGTCTCTCCGGTTGAAATTCCATTCTCTTCCACATCCATTTTTTCTATGAGTCGACTTCTTAGGGCCTACCTAGCTCATGGAATGCCTGAGCTATTGAAACCCCATCCCTAACACCAATAATACATGCATTGGTGACTATCATGAGAAAGTCATAACCGATATTCGATTCCTTATCCTACATACCTTCTCACATGTACACAACATCTCCATGGAAATGTGCAGAGGTAAAGAAAAAGGAATCAATATATAAAATGTAAAATATGAATCTAACTAACTATAAAATTAAATAATGTATAAAATGTATCATAAAAGATAAAAATGGTCCAAATACTCTCCCAAAATGAAAAAGGTCCCAATATGATCACAAATGGATGTAGGAAAGATGTTGAGAGACCCCAGCTCAATTATCCATGGAGTACCACTATACACGGTTTGGGACAAGATCCACTATACTCCATCAAAAAAAGGTTCATTGATATCACTATAGACATAAAAATCATCTGTATAAAACAAAAAACATGTGGTAAATCCCATACATGGGTGATTATATGCATACCCACTAAGATCCCCAAAATCACAAAGGACATGTGAGAAAGAACTGATAAATCAGTCAACTAATCTACCCAAAATAAAACCATCAATCATCTCAACCAAATGAAATAGTTATTATCAATGAAACCCAATCTAGATTGAATGGGGATCTCTATCTCCATATCCTTGCTAAGAATTTTGATTCAACATACATCTCCAAACATCCAAATCTAGTAACCAAAACCAAAGGCCCCAAATTCCCTATTTAGAACCCTGCAATTCTTCCAAATAAAAAAGTGGATTAGTCCCACTCCATTCCACTATAGACATATTAGGTGGGGAACCTGCTAAAATTCAAGCATCATGTGTGAAATTCTAATAGTGACTATGGAGTGGATTTCACCTCCAAACTCTACCATACTATGACGAGAGAACTCACTCCTATCTAGATATCTCATGAAATTAATCACATATCAAGTGGAGGGGACCTATCCTCACACTACACTCTATAGTTGAGGGATGACAAAATACCATTTGGGAGCCACACCGCATCAAATCTTAAAGATATGGGACCACTTATCTCTAGATAGAGGACCTACACCCTCAGTGGGGGAGTTCCGACTATTCCTATATAATGAGTATGGAATACCCACACCCTAAAACGAAGAGGGATTTCCAACCCTAGGAATACTACTCTATGGATAATGGACATGCACAATCGTTGTGAAGTTCTATCTCTGCTAGACTAAGAGGTATTTGGAACTTGTTCCCTAGTGCAATTGGGGAGTACTGTCCCTTCCATCTGTCCAACAATCTTATCTGATCTGGACTCTCTATCAGGTGTCTCTATATTAATCATCATGATCATTAAACCTTACAACCTATCACAACCATGGATAGAGGGCCCACATCATGATGTGATAGGGGAGATAAAATCTAGTTGAATAAAGATTCTTGGGGACCCAATCCTTAATGAAACTAGGTATGTTGCAATTCCCAAAATCTCTATGTTTATCCAACCTGATAACTTCCCTTGGTCTAGAACCACTGGAATGTTTCTGGCTCAAATCACATAGTTTTATGTCTCAAAACACAATATAAAGGTACCATCACATCCCATATGGAAAACCACTCACAATAGGCTACTCATGGGCCTAAATTCATGCCCTAAGAAGAAGATACATAAAGAGGATGTCTAAAAAAAATGTGAATGGTTTGTACTAGGTCCTACACTGTGTGTGGCCTAACCTAGACACCTGGGTGAGTTCTCTTCTACTTGGTTTTCCATGTGGGTATATATGTAGTTTACCTAGAGTACAGCGTGTGTCCCATATTACTCATCTTGTACCCATGTCCCTAGAAGTGATAATGTCATTCACCATGTCCTTCAGACCATGCCTGCATATCTAGTCATGCCCGTGTATCAATATATGCACATGTATTTGGCCATGCCTATGTATTTTTTCATGAACCTCTACACAATGATGTCCACTGATAGGTTGTGTCTTCCCATGTCCCAAAAAACATGACCATAAACCACTACCGAACATGTATTCTAGATACATGGAAAATATTCCTCAAAATTATATCTTCTACAAATGCGAAAAACACATGATATGTGGTCTTTCACTCTATGTATTGTGATTGGGACTTTAGAAAATGAAATTCCTACAATATTCTCAAAACTATTGTTTCTCCCATTATCTATCAGATTGAACTTTAGGGTATCCTCATCATTCATAAATATGTATCTACAATGTTAAAAAGATGCATAAACATGGGTTAGGATATAAAACTCCAACCACCTAACTAGTGGTGAAATACCAAAGCTTACGGTCAGAATACCCATCTAGAATCTATTGAACCATGATCTAGCCTCGATCATCATTAAATAGGGAGTCCCTTAGTTACACCTTCCCTCCCCCTACTATGTTCATCCATCGATCAATTGAGAAACCTATCCCTCTCCCTATTGTATTCATGAACCCAAATGGGAGGGTCGAAGAGTTAGGTTACTTAATTAATTAATAAAATAATCATTCAATTAATTTAACATCTATGTTTATTTCCTGCATCCACCAATGGTTACCAACAACCTAAAACCCAATATTGACCATATTTATCTCATTCCATTGGTAAAAATGGTGTCACGAAATCAATCGTGGTTTCAGTTTTATCATTTCAGGTCCCAAATAGTGGGAAAACTATTTTTTCAGAAAATGATGCATATTTGTGATATAATATATTTAATATTTTAAATATCTCAAGATCCCGCCTCTCCGAGCCCTGGAATATCACCCTTAATTAGTGTATGAATTTGAAAATATTACATAAAACACTCTAAGGTATTACATGGAAAAATAATTTTTTTCTATTTTTTCCCCGTCATCAATGATTTTTGTCCCAAAAAGCTCATGCTACTCTAGAAGGAAGGGATAATGAACACGCATAAATCTCTACCAAGTTCTCATAGTACTCAATACATATAAATAGTCCATCCATGCAGTATCCTCCCCTACTAATACTCAATCCATCATTTGGGGTAAGGAAATTTCATCCTCCCAGCACCGACCAATGACTGAAACATAAAATATGATTTCATTACTTCCAACACATGGATAGATCCCTCAGTCTACATAACCTATTTGGTGTGAAATTTAATGATCCTCTATAATTGGATCATAAAATTAGACTATAGGCCACTCCATATGAGTGAAATGATCTGAACATCTGATTAATATGTGATCTTCATGGGATCACTAGGAAATCAGATGATCTCACTCACATACTATTTCCCCTAACTATCAACAGAACTCTACACTCTAATGGTATACATGTTTGTTGAAATGGTGATTCGATATACAATCAACCATGTGGTTTCATGGTCTCACACCATATGTGGAATCCACCATCCTAAAAACCATCAACATACCATCCCTCATCCATTAAGGGATCTCAAGAGGCCATGTGGAACCTACAAGAAACAGAACATCGGATTTTACCTATTGCCATGGGAGGCATCGATAGATGAGCAGCCTCATCTTAGTCAACCAAAACTAATTTTGATGAACCATGTAAATATTTTCAACGATTATATGTACAACCCTAGGGGATGTGTGAAATTCCCTTAAAACCTCAACTTACTTTGTGACTAGAGCCACCATTCTTCCCTATAGAAAGGAAAATGTGATCCCCACCTCCATGAATACATATGTTGTATCTCATCAAGAAAAATAGTCACAAATTACATCATGTACCAATTATAGCAACTGATGCTCTCTAAATGATAAATAATCTGGGGAGTCAGCTCCGTCAACTTGGAAAAAATACACCCCCACCCCCCCTAATAGGGTTAGTGATGAAAATAAGGAAATAGCTCTGATCATACCTCCCATCCTCATTGAGATGTACCACACATCAAAATCTATGCAGTCTGTTTTGTAGTTATTCTTAAGAATCCTTTACAATATCAACAATTCATGATCACCTCCGACCTCTAGGTGAACAAGAAATCTGAGCCCTTGTCTGGAAGCATCAAAAACCTTATACCCTCAAGACCCTCCTTTGAAATTATTAACATAAGAGAATTTGTTATCCTCAGCTGTAGTTCCTAAAATGCTCTTGCACACTGCTCTATCAAGGAAAATAACTCTCCATTTTTCATAAATTTTCCTCATCAACATCCTCAACTACCAAATCATTGTAGGGGGAATATGAGAAAATAAAAAATATAATAGTGTGTTCTTGGGAGTGAAATTGAATACATATGTATGTCTCTTTCCACAGAGGTAACCACAATAATTTTTCAGGAATGAAACACATAAAAAACTCCACTATCATTTGAAGAAAAATGTCTAAATTGACCACTACCCCACAGACTAAAATCATTAATTTATGGGAGGTAGGTGAGAACCTAAAATTATAATTACTTTGTAACACCCCTATAAGGTTCCTCTCAACCAAAAAGGACAACATTTTCCATGAACATGCATACATCCAAATCCCCTGTAACAAATTTCTATCAAACCACAAAATATGAAAAACTATTTAATTACATACACAATGTCATTATATTTCATCACAATGACATAAATTTCCCATGAGAAACTATCTCCCCAAAAATCCCTCAATCATATAACTCAAATGATGTTATCTACCCACAACAAAACTATTCACCTTGGATAGAACTAATTTTTCGAACTATAAATCATATTAGAGAGATTGTGTCTTGTTGGGGGATGAATCCATGTTCCTTTAATCATTTATTTAATATAAAAACCACCCACAAAAGGGTCCATAAATGAACTATTTTTCCCTAAAAAATAAAATCATATAGGAATCGCTCCTCTGAACATCAAAGGAACTACTAATAGATGTGTGATAGAAAAGAATCGAAATTTATGGGAACCTCAATCCCTGGATCCTAGGATAACATATATATAGAAATGACCATATCTAGAATTAGGGGAAAATTGATAAATAAATGACTCACACCTATGCCAATAAATATTTGAGATAAAGTATAGTAGACATAACATACCTTGAATCATCTAAAGAGTAGTATTTTCATTACCATCCATGGATTGTGACTACTTATGGACATGACTACCAGCTATCAGAGTCTGATGTGTTCCCCCACGTGTTTTTGTGGTGGAAGAATCTCATAGAATCACCCTCAGACATTTTCCTCCCACTTATGACCTCAACCTACTTCCATTGTAGCAGTACCTATTTGGGGTCCACACAGAAAATACATGGGGGGTCCATAATTAAGGTTATTCCTCTATCATAGATTTCCATACACCTCCTAACATTCATCCTAAACACATAGAGTATGGAAATCATGATCAACGTGACATCACTCGTAACAAGAATAATATTTCTTCTATCCTGACTAATTATATCCTCTACATTAAACCAATGCTGCATACCCACATGTATGAGTCTACGAAAGGGTGTGACTCATGTATTCAGATCCTAACAACTAATGTTAGAAAGATGCTATAGAAAACTCTATGTAATGATAACTATTTCTACTTCAAACAACATGGTGTCCATTTACTAGGAATGTCTATATAACCATATCTCATTATAGCACACAAACATATTAGGGAAGGAACAAGGAGGCAATGATAGCACATACGTATCTACTGAGGCCTTACATGAACTTCCAAACTCAAATGTACCTATGTCACATCATGTTAGGAGAGTATCATGTGAGGTTGGTAAACCTATAAACATACATAGAAACAGATATATCACTTTTTTGTAGCTCAAGGAGTTCCAAAATCCTTATAGAGTGGAATAATTAAGGTAAATTCTCAACATATAATATCTACTATAAGTATGATGATTAGAGAATCCGATCATCATGGGTCCATTTAATTTGGTTCCACCAGTTCCCTACAACACATAAAAAAGACTAACTATTTGTGCTACCATCTAGTGGAACAGGGTACAAACCATCTTGAAAACATAGAACACCACCTTATGAAAATTCTATGCTTGTTAAGGGTCTGAGTCACTTAAAATATTAGTGGAATCTTTCAATAGAACTCACACAACATTATTAGAATGCACACATAATCTTCTCAAATTTCTAAAACAATAGTCTCCCATTAAGAAGTCAATCATCCACATGAACAATTGGTGTTGTATATGTGCACTAATCAATTAGAAGAAAAAACTACTATATTCACAAAAGGAGGTAAAACATCATGAGTGGGTCCATGATATGAGGAATTATCACTCAAATAATCATCATCATGATCATGTATTAGTATCCTTCTTGGTTGTCATCAAAGAGGAATCCTATATGTAATCGAGAAACCCCATGGTGATAAGAGAATATCTAGGGATATAAATCAATAAATATATACGAAATAATAAAACTATATGATGTAAGTATCCCCCCGTCCCTAAAACCGATGTCTTGGTGTTTCGAGTTGATAAATTTGTAGTCATTGGCCTTGTGTGTAGACCTGTCATCCAATGCACCAATACTGGGTTCCCAAACATAAAATATGCACTCAAGACACTCCGAACCAATTTCCATACCTTCTCATAAATCATTGTCTAGTGTTTGACTCAAAATATAACTCAATGATATACTCTCTTTGATACCAATTTATCATGACCTGAATCCACATGGCTTGCTTAACCGGTGGAAAACCCAATCCATATCAGCCCCAACATATACTCTAATAGTTCAGGGACTCTAAAGTAGCACCCTAATGGAATTACTAATATGGGGGACATATACTATATACATATATTAACACACATAACATCTCAATATAAAATCCAAATGGTAATGAAAATTATTGTAACATGTAGAGTCTAAAACATGAATATAATAACCTCTAGGAATGAATCATTGTATAATAGATATCATAGAATATATAAATTGTAAAAAACACCCAAATTGAATTGTTTTCACAACCTGATCTTAATTAGAAGAATGAAAAAATAGGGAGATAATGATGCCAATTTCTAAGGCCAAAAACCATACACAATCAATGTTAAGAGTCAATATGTTGTACAAAATTGAGTTCAATAGAAATCCTTGCCAAAGTTCCTTTAATCTACACAATAAAAAACACATGTGAGAAAATCCCATGAATGTGTGACTATATACCAACCTAGTAGGAACCAAAAAACCAAAAATAATTTAAAGAGACTGCCATGAATTCAACCAATAGCTCAACCTGAAACAATAACCATCAATAAGCTCATCCCAAAGTGAAATTTTTTTTCAATGGAACCCAAATGAGAGAGAAAATGGATATTTATGTACACATATTCACTATGATTTTTGAGACAACCCATAGGTCCAAAGGAAAAATTATATTTCCTAGATCCAAAAGAACCATCTCCACTGTTATATACCCCATGAAACCTCACAATAACCAAGTGGGGGTACTAATCCTTTAATCTAAACATATAGTTAATTGAACACAAGCCCCAATCTAGTAATCACATATAACCCCTTAATAGATAGTATAGAGAGGACTACACCTCATCATTGTAGCCTACAACTGAGGGAGAACTATCTCTAAGTGTAAAATCTCATATAGATTATTGTGTATCAAGGGGATGGACCTACTTATTATATCCAAAACAATAGTCAAGGTAGAACCAACTCTCATGGTTGACCCACTCACTATCGAAGACAAAATATGGGTAAGTACAAATCCATTTATATAGGTCCCACACTCTCAGTAGGGGAGTACTAACTATTTATGTATAACGAGTATGGGGGAACCATCCCATAGATTAATAGAAGAGTACATTCAACTAGAATACTACACTATAGAATATGTTCCCCCACCAACAATGGGGGTGTTGGTATGAGGACCCAATCCTAGGTACAATAGGGTAGTACTAATCATGAAATCCAATTTAAAATCTAACTGAATCTCTGCTATTGGACCTGGATAACTAGAAGAATCGGCACTTTAACCTAACAATTTGTCACATCTCTTCCACTGATAGGGTACCTATGCTCTGATGCGATAAGGTTTCTCTAATCAACCCATGTGAGGTTTTTGGGAGAACCATTCCCTAGTTCATCATTGGTGGTTTCAAAGCTTGGCATATCCATGGTGATTCAAACCGATCACTTTCATTGTTCAAGTGTCACCAAAATGAATCATGATCAAATCCAAATAAGTCATATCTGAAAATAAACTATGAAATCTACGATCATGTACCCTATGGAAAACCACTCAGGATAGGATACTCGAAATTCTAAATCCAGGTCTTGATAATGAGATCCACAAGTTATATGTATCATAGAAATGTATATAGTATTTACTTGGGCCCACATGGAATTTTCCACAACTGGACACTTGAGTATGTCTTCTTCAGCATATCATGGATATATATGTGTTTATAAATGGAGTGTACCTATATTACATGGTGTGTCCCATCTCACCAGGACAATTCCTATGCCTTGTTCCATTCCCACTTCCCTAATCACACCTTCCTCTTGTGTCTAGGAATATTTTTGTTCATATTAATTTGGTCATGCACATGTATCTAGCTCTGTTCGTGTACTAGGTCATGCTTGTATTTCTAGCAGTGTTCCTCTACATTGACATTTCTACTAAATCAAGTTTTCTACCCATGTCCCAGTCTACCCAAACATGAAATTCTACATCCGTAGTTTCCTACAAAAGTCCATCGTCCACCAATAGGATGACAACACGATGTGACCTCTAACACTACACAATTGTGTGATGAGGATTTCTGAATGGGAAATCCTTGTGATCTACCCAAACCCCCATTTTCTAAAAATTAACTCTGATCGACCCCTATGGGATCCTTGACAGTTGAAAAAGGTCTCTAGAACCTTAAAATAACACATAATCAATGATAGTGACTTAAAAGTAAAAAAACATCATACCTTGTCATGAAATTTCAAATCTCTGAGTCTCAATTTTCAACTAAATGATACTCTACCTTATCTTGGACTCAATCACCATCATGGTATATTTATAATGGATCCTCATCCACACTCACTATATGGTTCTTCCATTTAAAAATTAATTAACTTTTCCATATCCCTATATAGTCTTTGAATCCAAATGAGAAGGGAGATAGGGTAATTAATTTATTAATCAATTGATCGCAAAAATTTCCCACATCGTTTAGTAGTCACCAAACACAGAAACCACAAAAGTATAAAAACCCTTCTCATTATTTCACATTTAATCTAGATTTTTTTATATAAATCGACCATTAATACATCCGTAAATATCGATAGTTGTACTCTAACGCCTCAAAATGATAAAAGGATAAATGACTAAATGATATGACTCATATCAACAAGGTGTACCCTCTTTTCTGAGAGCCTACCTTATTAGAACTCAGTAGTTATGCGTTCTTGACCTGGTGTAGTGATAAGGATAGGTGGCCTTCTGGAATGTTTCCCAAGGTGTGTGTGAGCGAGGACAAAGCACACTGGAAAGGACAAGTGTTGGCATGTGGGGACATTCATTAGTCAGATGACCTGTTCGGGCAGATGGGTCGGCCCCAACATGGGGACCATAGGTCTGCGGGTAAACATGTGGTACTTGGCGGGCCTGGACTCGATGACCATGTTAAAGGCGGGGTGTATGTGTAGTCACCGGGACCCAGTTGTTACATTTGGAATCATAGGTGGTACACAGCTTTAAGTATGGTGCACTGCCTGGGTTGTGATGTAGGGCCCACAACGAGGTTATTTTTCTCTATGAGGGGGGTTGATTTTAACACCACCAAATGTTAAAGGGTTAAATGACTAAATGATATAAATCATTTCAAAAAGTTGAACCTTATTTTTTGGGAGCCTACCTGATTAGAACTCCATTGTTAAACATATTTGTCCTGGAGTAGTGATCAGGATGGGTGAACTTCTAGGATATTTTACAGGGTGTGTGTGAGTGAGGACAAAGCACACTGGAAAGGACATGTGTGGGCCTATGGGGACAATCATTAGTCATATGACCTGTTTGGGTACATGTCTCGGCCCCAGGTTGGGGACCACGTGTCTGCAGGGCAACTGGTGGTACCTGGAAAGCCAGGACCTAACGACCATGTTAAAGGAAGGGTTTATGTGCGGTCACCAGAACCCAGTTGTTACATTTCGTATCAGAGGTGATACAGAGCCTTAAGTACGGTGTTCTTCTTGGGATGATATGTAGGGACCACAACAAGGATTATGTGCTCTATAGGGGGTGATTATGACACCCCCAAATGATAAATGGTTAAATGACCAAATGATATGACTCATGTAAACAATGTGAACCTTCCTTTTCAAGAGCCTATCTGATTAGATCTCTATAGTTATGTGTGCTTGTACTGGAGTAGTGATTAGGATGAGTGACCTTCTGGGATGTTTCCCAGGGTGTGTGTGAGCGAGGAAAAATCACACTTTAAAAGACATGTGTTGTTCTGTGGGGACAGTCATTAGTCAGATGACCCGTTTTGGCATGTGGGTCAGCCCTATGGTCAAGACCACGTGTCTGCGGGGAAAATGGTGGTACTTGGTAGTCCAGGACCCGATGACCATGTTAAAGAAGGGGTGTTTGTGCTATCATGGGGACTCAATTGTTACATTTATGGTGCCCTTAGATTTCAATTCCGAGTGCCGGTTCAAAAGATACAAAAATCCAATCGTGTGTTTACTGAACGTACCTGAAAAAAAGTTCAAAAATTCCTTCCGGGCACTCCGGGCCTCTGAATCATATACTATATATTTTCATAAACTCATAAAATTCCCATTTAATTAAACAAATTACATGGAAAATTTATGGTCTTTACATTCTCCCCATCTTAGGGCTTTACATCCCCATATGCCACATCACAAAACTAGGAAAACAAGTTAGGGTACTGAGCACATATCTGAGCCACCCGCTCCCATGTACTCTCTTGGAGGTTCTCGTGCTGCTCGCAAACATGCACCATAGGTATCGATCGTCCATGGAGGACCCGCTCCTCTCGATCATCAATGTCAACTCGAACCTCCGTAGACGTTGCCCCATCATCAATGTGTAGCTCTCCATGGCCGATGACGTGGGAAGGGTAATGCACATATATCCTCAGCTGGGATATGTGGAAGATGTCATGCACTCTGTGAAACTAAGGTGGAAGAGCTAAGTAGTAAGCCACCTCTCCAACTCTACTGAGGATCTGAAATGGTCTGATTAATCACAGAGATAACTTGTTGCCTCGGCCAAATCACTGCAAACCTCGTCTGGGTGAGACCCGTAGAAAGACGTGGTCGCCATCCTCGAACTCTAGAGGTCTCTGTCTCCTATTGGCATAAGACTTATACCTTCTCTATGCAGTCTTCATATGCTCCTAGATGATCTACACCTTCTATGTGGTATCCCATACCATCTCTGGTCCTACAAGTGCTGACTCCACTAGGGAAGTCCAGCATAAAGGTGATCTGTAAGGTCAGTCATACAAGGCCTCGAAAGGGGTCATACCAATGGTGGAGTGATAACTGTTGTTGTATGAAAACACCACCAATGGAAATTGATCCTCCTAGATCGGACCGAAATCGAGGAAACAAGCACATAACATGTCTTCAAGGGTCTAAATGGTCTTCTTAGTATGACTATTTGTCTGTGGATGGAAGGTGGGGCTCAAATGAAGTTGCATCCTGAAAACCCCCTGCAACCCCTTCCATAGCTGGGACATAAAATTTGCATCACAATCAGAGACAATTGTCGAGGTTACTCCATGTAGCTGCATAATCTCCTGCACATAGAGGTGTTCCAAGCTCTCTACTGAACCCTAGTCTCTAATTGGTAGGAAGTGGGCCAACTTGGTGAGTCGATCGATTATCACCCAGATAGAATAATGTCCCCTGGAAGTACGTGGATGTCTTGTCATGAAGTCCATGAAAATCACATCCCAATTCCACTCTGGGACATCTAAAGTCTGAACCAAGCCTACTGGTACCTGATACTCTGCCTTCACTTGCTAACTAGTGAGGCACTGAGAGATAAACTCTGCTACTGCTTTCTTCATTCCTAGCCACCAGTGTTGTTGTTAGAGATACTGGTACATTTTCACCACTCTTGGATGTACCGCTAGACCGGATGTGTGGAAACCCCTCATCACTTCCTCCCAAAGAGACATTGGTACCATGGTACATCCTCTTAAGAGGATGATGGGCTCCTGACCTTTAGAAAATCCATTAGGTGCCTACCCTGTGGATATTTGAGCATGTCGATCCATGTAGTTAGAATCCCCACGTTGCGCCTCCATGACTTGATGAAGAAGTGGGGGAGTGACTATAAGAGACTGAAGGAAAGCTAATCCATCTCGATCCATAAAGGATACCTGCAAAGCATCCAGCTGCTCTATCGCCTCTCCTAGCACCTGCATACCAGATCTCTGGCTGAAGGCATCTGCTACAATGTTCCTCATCCCATGATTATAGACTATCTGGATGTCATAGTACTGGAGGAACTCAAGCCATCATCGTTGTCTCAGGTTCAGGTCCTTCTGAGAGAAGATATTCCTGAGACTCTTCTTATTAGAGCACACTATAAAATTTTCTCCCATCAAATAGTTTCACCACATCTTCTAGGAAAAGACCACTACTGATAACTCTAGGTAATGGGTAGAGTATTTCTACTCATGTTGTCTCAGTTGTCGAGAACCATATGTGATCACTACTATCTCTTGAATCAGGACACATCCAAGGCCGGTCCCTGATGTGTCATAGTAGACTACGTACCCTACGCCCTCCTCTAGAAGCCTCATGATGGGGGCACTAGTCAGCCTCTTCCTCAGCACCTGAAAACTCTACTGTCATATCTCAGACCACGCGAAGTGTTTCCCCTTCTTCATCAAGGCTAATAGTGGTGCTACAAATCTAGAGAATTATTGTAAAATCTCCAGTAGTATCCAACCAAAACTAGGAAACTTCGTACCTCCGTCACACTCCTAGGTGGCTCCCAAGAAAGTACCACCTCAACCTTCACTGGATCCACTGCAACTCCAGCCTCCGATATGACATGTCCTAGAAAGTGAACCTCTCAGATCCAAAACTAGAACTTCAAGATCTTACCATAAAGCAGGTGTTTTAATAGTGTGTCCAGAACTACATGAAAATGATAGGCATACTCCTCCTCAATATCCAAGTAGATCATAATGTCACTGAGGATGACTACTACAAACCGATAAAGGAATGGCTAAAAGATCTTGTTTATGAGTCCCATGAACACAGTTGGTGCATTGGTTACATCGAATGTCATAACCAAGAACTCATAATGGTAATACCGACATCTGATAGTCGTCTTCTGCATATCCTCATCACATACTCTGAGCTGGTGATAGCCTAATCTGAGGTCTATCTTTGAGAACCAACATGCTCACTTAAGCTGATCAAAGAGGTTGTCAATCATCGGGAGTGGGAAATTTTTCTTTAAGATCACATGGTTTAGGCGCTGATAGTCGACACAAAGTCTCAAGCTCTTTTCTGCCTTCTTGGGGAACAAAATATGGGCTTCATAAGGTGAAACACTAGGCCAAATGAACACTTTCCCCATAAGTTCTCCAGTTGTACCCGCAGCTCATGAATCTCCACGGGATCCATCTGATACACTGGTGTGGATATTGGTGCCATCCCTGGGTACAAGTCAATGTAAAAGTCCACAACTCTGCGAGGAGGTAGACCCAAAACATCCTCAAGGAAGACATCCACATACTGTTCTACCACTACAGGATAACTTGGACTCTCCACATCAACCGCTCCGAGGGTAAGGCTAGCCAACTGATGTGTAATCGGATACACCCTCCTTCGGGTAAGTCAATCCTGCACTGCATAGGCTCTCTTCTCACTGGTGAATGTTACAAAAAGGTCCTTATGACAACACAAACACCTCGCCTTTAACATGTTTTTCTAGTCCTAGCCTTCCAGGTACCACCACTTGCCTCGCAGACATGTGGTCCACACCCTAGGGCTGACCTAGGTGCCCGAACAGGTCATCTGACTAATGACTGTCCACACAGGCCAACATTTTTACATTCTAGTGTAATATATCCTCACTCACACACACCTTGTGAAACTTCCCAAAAGGTCACCCATCCTGATCACTACCTCAGGCCACGAACGCTTAACTATGGAGTTCTAATCAGGTAGGCTCTCGAAAATGAAGGTGCACCTTATTTTCATGTGTCATATCATTTTTTCATTTAACCCTTTATCATTTGGGGGTGTTACAATCTCCCCCCACCTTAGAGCACAACGTCCTTGTTGTGGGCCCTACATCTCAACCCAGGCAGTGCACTGTATTAAAGTCTAGGTACCACCTCTGATACCAATTTGTCACGACCTGTCCCACAGGGCCCATGCCGTGACTATCCCAAGCTCGCCTTCCACAGGCCATTGGCTGATGACTTGCACTAAAAGACTTAATCCCTAAAACTGGGAATGTGTTGCCTTTATAACCTGTAATCAAATGCAACCAAGCACACTGCAAGATACGATCACAAGTAAACTGAATAGTAAATACAGTGAGTATAGTAAGTAAAAGGGGCCAGAATACAAGACCAACAGTAAAGTACAAGAAAGTGAAAATACAAGTAAACTGTAGAAAAAAGGAAGACGGCTGTTGGGTCATCCTCCGAGGTTCCTACCTAAAGGGTATGTACAGATCATCTCCTCAGCACACCACATCCATTTGTCTCCTTCGTGTACCGACTCATTGTAAGGTCCTCCTCCGGGAACCGTGTAGTCCTAGTACCCTCAGTATCGATCAACACTGTCTATCGTCTACAACAATCACAACAAGGTACAGGCATAGCCCGTGCAGGGGTGAGTATAACGATACTCAGTAGGGACCCCGAGACCCTCAAGGTCTCACAAAATCCCCAAATGATACACCTCAAATCATGAAGTCAACTGTCAACCCTACTTAGGTATATTCCCATAATATACCTAAGTTATCAAGTATGCCCATCTCAATCAAGAGGAAACACATAGTCCAACCCAAAATCCCAAAGCTCAGTTATTCCACAAAGGAAGAAAACCCACAAAAGAAAGTACCACACATGTATGCCAGATAGAAGAATACCACCAAGGTATTTCCATGAAGGAAACTACCAAACAGGTACGAACTCAGATCACACCAGCAACAACATATGTTTAGTAATAGAGATGATTAGATGTAACAAATGAATCATCATACTTTGTTAAGAGGCAGACTTACACAGGATTGCTTGGTGCTGACCCACATAGGATCAATCGGTGTTGACCCACAGAGATTCGCTAGGTGCTGACCCACATAGGATCCCTCAGTGCTGCCCACACATGATCGCTCGGTGCAGACCCACATAGGATCACTCCGTGATGACCCACATAAGATCGCATGGTGCTAACCCAGACAGGGTCGTTGGGTGCTGACTCACACAGGATCGCTCTGTGCTAACCCACATAAGATCTCTCGGTGCTGACGCACACAGGATTTCTCTTCATTCTTCACGTCACAGCCAGCTACAGGGTTACCACACTATGCTCGCTTGTCTCTCGGAGGTTCTGCTCCACAATCCACTGGTCAATGCTCCAAATTCCATGAAGTCCCTCTAATAAGTATCTTAAAGGTCTACCACATCATAGGGGTCTCAACGCAATAGACGACGCATCAATCTTACGCCCGGTCTGTGAGTTATTAGCCTTTTAGTCCTAGGGATCCGGTTGGATTAGTGCTCGATCCAACCCCACCATATCTCAACTTTACCAAAAACTCTAGTGGGATATACTCAATGGCACTGTCTCACTCCAAGGATTCCAATACCACTAACGGTCTGTCAATTGGATGTCCAGTGCGAAAGTTAAGGCCAAAAATAGTGTAAATGGGATGTAGGGGGTCCGGGTTCGGTCCGACCCAGTCGGCCCGGCCATCTGGGTGGCCCAGCCTGTTGGGTTTGTCCTGACCCCCTAGGTCCATCCCGGCCTATGCGGGGCGGCCCGGACCGTTGGGCGGTCCACCAGGCAGCGAGGGGTTGCAGATCTGTTCGGCCTCGGATGGTGCGAGGCCTTAGGGTGGCACCGCCACGTGGGGTGCTGCTAGGGTGGCTCGGCCGTGGAGGGTGCTGAGAGGGCAGCTCATCCGTAGGGGTTCCACGAGGGCATGTGGCGGCTCGGCAGTAGGGCAACACGGCCGTGGAGGGTGCCGCAATGACAGCTCATCCGCGGGGGTGCTGCAAGGGCACGGTGTGGCACGGTCGTGGGATGGCTTGGCTACGGAGGGTGTCACAAGGGCGGATCGGTCGCGGGGGTTCCCGAGGGTTCGGGGCGGCTTGTCCATGGGTGGTGTGAGGATGCGGGGTGGCGCGGACAGACCAGGGGCGGGGAGGAGAGTCTGCGAGCGGCAGTGGCCGCGGTGCGATGCCATTGCACCGTCGTAACCGGCGGAGGTGTCGGCCACCATTCTCATTCCCCTTCGTCGCCTTCGTCGCGGTTCACAGGTTCTACCGGTGCCTACTGCCGGTACCGGTCACTGCATTCATCCATTTCGAGGAACATAAATAACCTCAAGATAAACTATAGAGAGGTTGTGCCATGATTGTTTGGCCCACGCCCTCTACGTTAGGGTGGAAGCAAGCAGCTTTAACAGAATCCGAAAACAAGAACGATAACTCAAATATTAAATATGAATCATGGATCAAATAATTTTGGATGATCCATGTTATCCATGTTTTCTAATAACAAGGAAATTATTCCAGAGAATTCAAGAATTCAATTACAACCCCTACCTCATATGATTCATCGATGGAGGTCCTGAGGAAGGAGAAGACATCGTTGGGGATAGACGGTCGTTGGTGACGTCGGTGTTTCCTCGATCGTCGGTTCATTGATGTTGAAGATGTTCCTCGTCCACGATTTTCCTGATGTAGAAGTCGAAGTCGAAGTCAAATTCGAAGTCATAGTCAGCGTTCTTCGTTGGTGTTATTCATTGGAGAGATTTCTCCCAATTCTCCGAGCTTCTCCCTTTTGCCAAGAGTTTCCCCCAACTCCACCAAAATGAGGAATATCCATATTAATAGATTATGTTGGAATAATTTCAAAATTGATTAATTAATTAATTGATTGGTTGAATTAATTAATTAAAGGGTAGATTTGGAATAATTAAATGGGGGAGCTCAAGGGATTATCCCTCATTAAGAGGGAAGTTCAAGAGGATTAAGTCTCGGGTGGTCCCCACAACCATAACCCACATGGGAGGTTAGGCTCAAGTAGTCCCCACTACTATAACCTAAGTTGAGAGGTTTTAGTTCAGGTAGTCCCCACCTCTCAACATCCACATGGGAGTTCCAAAGAAAAATAAAATAAAATTTTACACAATTTTTATCCTATTCTCCCACGAAAACCCCAAAAATTAACATTCACCATCGACCAACTGTCATTGAGGTGAAAGTCTCCTTAATCGAATATCAGTGCTACGAGTTCAACGGTTCCCATGGATTTCAATTCTGAGCACTGGTTCAAATTTTACAAAAAACTCGCTCGTACGTTTTCTAAAAGTACCCAAAAAAAGTTAAGAAATTCATTCTGGGCACTCTGGGCCTCGGAATCATGTGCCGTAAATTTTCATATAATCATAAGATTCCCATTAAATTAAAAGAAAATTTACATGGAAAATTATGGGTTTTTACATGTACTATCTTTGGGTTATCAGGTGCCTTACATAACAACATAAAAGATGAAAAAAGTAATATTTATTGAACAATTCTTTAAAATGACCAAAACATTCCTTCGTACTTAACACTACTTGGGATAACATGAAAAATACATAAGAAATAGACGAGATATATAGCCAAATAAGGGAATAAACCTTGAATAACATAAAGAGAATAAAACATTTTATACATTAGGAATATCAATGGATCATAAAACGAAACATGAATAATAACACAAGATATAACATGATAATCATTACATAGGAAATGTTGAAACAACTTAAAACACTACATCATACAAAATAGGTCTATGATAAACCCAAAAAGACATCATGGTGGAAAAATTCCCATAAATGAATCATGAAAACCACCTTACCGAACATTATGTATCATGGTACTAACTATTAACCAATCCATTTGGGTGCTATATAATTCTGGGCACACCCATCACATTCACTTCATTCACATACTTAAGTGTTCCAAATAGATCAATCAATGTGGATTCATTCAAAATCATAATTTATTCCATGATCAAGGGGTTTGGAATACGTACATTAATATACCCAATAAAATAATTATATTTTTATAATTCTTAATAGAGATGAGAGAAAATGGATATGGTATTCACTACATAATTTTTCTACAATGGAAAATCGTGGTGCAATTTTGGCAGCTTAACATCATGACATAAAAATTAATAAAATCGGTTGATGAGAGGGAATGACATTATCTCGTCATTTATATATGAAACGGATAGTAATATAGACATGTAAAGTCATATATCAACATATGTAAATGTGAAAAGAATTTGTATCATAACAAATAAACATTAAGAAAGATGGGAATGGAAAGAACCCTAACTTGAATGATTGACTCCAATATACTGGGAGAAGCTTCATGAGATCTTGACGGAAACTTTAATGAACTCTTGTGTGTGGAGGGAATAATATAGACCTTCTCTATGGAGTTTTAGTGAAGATAAACCAGAGCATGGGTTGGATTATATAAGTACTGAGGTGAATTTCATTATTATTTATGTTTTGGATTCCATATAATAAAAATCCACAACCTCAAACCATTCCATGGTTTTGACCTATGGATTACACCAAATTGTATTTTTTACACTATTTAATAAGGTAATGATAGGAAATTATTAAAATATTACCATTAGGGATGTGGAGGATAATCATACCCTTGAAGATATAATATTAAATTCATAAAATATATTATAAGTCTTGAGGATTTCATAATGTCTTTACAAAATAAATAAAATAAACATACATTCACATTATATTAAATGGAAAACATATTTTTGGTCATGTATCCCATTTATGTTACTTACTATATCACCATTGGGTCACTATGATGTCATAAAACCCAAAGTAAATTTATATGGTTCTTAATTTTTCCCCCAAATTGGATGTCATAGAAAAATTAGAAAAATTCAACATCAAATAGTTTTGAATTCCTAATTTAGTAAATAATATTCAATTTATCAAAATAATTTTATAAAAATGAATATTTTAAATTTGAAAATAAAAATAGACATTAATTGAAAATTAAAGGCTTCTAATAATAAGAGTTTTTTAACCTTATTAAAAATTTTATTTGACATAATAAAAATTGTATGATCATTTATATTTTGTAAATATTATTTAATAATAATATTTCATTATTGTATTATTTATATAAAAATTACAGTAATTCATAAATTCATTAATTGAAGTCAAATATTGCCAAAAAATACAATTTTTTATTTAAAAATAATTTACAAAGAAAAAATAATCAGATTAAAATACATTCATAGTTTTATAAAAAAATAATGTAAACATTCCTAATGAAAGGGTCATCATATATGTCTCATTAATACAACAACATAAACCCTAAGATTAAGGTGTGTAATGGTGGGTATTCAATGGGTCCATTAGGTGAACAGGGATTGGTTCGTAATCTCGATGATCTTGATTCTCTACCATAAATAATTTTTTTCATTACTATGTTATTGGATCTCAGCTTGGTCTTGGTCAAGGTAAAATCCCTAAAATGTTATCTCCCTCTAAATCATGGATAAATTGACTTCATAGGGTATGATCCTACTAGATGATCCCATCACATCCATTGTCGTTGTCATATGGATTTTTTTAAAACCCTATATTTTTACTATTCATGTGATCAGTATTCAAAAGATATATTATGAGTAGTAATGAGACATATGGGTTACTTAAATACAATTGGATATAATAAATCAAAATAAATTCCCAATTTTTCTATAACCATAATTCATTTGATTAACTCCAAAGGAAAATTTGATTCATAATAGTTTAGAACATTCAATTCATCACACCATTATAAATTTCACCCTCACAATTTTCATTTCCCACCCTAAAAATGATATCGGTAATTCTGCTTCATCACCTCCCTTGGTTCACACATTCTGTTTTCAAACTTTCGGTTTCTCCACAAAACATTTACGAGGGGTATTTTCATAGTTTATAAAACATTTTCTCTATGATCTAATAACATTACTAAATTATCTTCATATGAAATATCATTCACCAATGGTACCACCTATGGATTGCGAAAAGTGAGTTTTCTTGTATATACTTTCTAAATAGTGACATATGGAATATATTATGTACTTGATATAGATTTGGTTGGTGTTATAGATGAAAGGACACTACTCCGATGTGATCAATGATATTAATGGTGTCAATGATCCATGTTAATAATCATTACATTATTCCCAAATCCTATCACATTAATCCATGGAGATATTCAGATGAAAACCATGTTTCAAATATCCAACAATAGGTTTCATTTACGATGGTTAGCATAGCTATTTTTTGGACTATGAGCATCCATGATGTGTTGTTAAAAGGTCTTATACTCCTCCATTTCCTCAATGATTTTAAGACCTTGAATTTTTCATTCCCTATATTCATCCAATCATTTCGTTGTTCTGAACTTCTTCTAATAATGGGCTTCATAGGGATCCATTTTGATTATCGAGTGAAAATTGTTGTTGTAAGTGAACTCGACTAGAAAAATATGTTGGTACCATCTTCCTTAGAATTCAATTGATCATGCTCTAAACATGTCATCATGTTTCTATATAGCCTGTTCAGATTAGCTATAAATTTTATGGTGATATCTTGTACTAAAGATATTCTCACTAATTAGAGCATGTTGGATACTTTTCCCAAACATAATATTGATCAAATGTATTTGATTGTGGTACTCCATGCATCCTCACCACTTCTCTGACGTATATATCTATGAATTTGGATCTTGTCAAAAATCATTTTGAATCACACTGAAGTGGGAAGTATTAGTAAGAAGGACCAAAAAACAAAGAATACATTTTTTTTCTTTATATGTCTCTAATGTACGGTGAAAAATTATATAGTGATATTTTTCCATCTCCGTGTTGTTTAAGGTAATTGTTTCATAACCCACTTATACTTATTAAATTAATCCTTCACTTAATGATATATGAGGCACATTTATGTTTATTCAATGATCTCATACATTATGTTGTCCCACCAATAGTGATCTTGTAGATATCAATACATCATTTTGTTTCTTGGTGAATGTAGAAATTAAAACTATGTTCATCATCTAATAGTTCCTTCTATAACTCAGGATTCAATGGAACACATATTCTTATCCCAAATTTCACTATTCATTTTTTGTTAACATTTAATGATAAGGATTTACCTTTTCATAATGTTTCCATTCTCTTGTGATTTCCAAATTCATTTCATTGGGAATCCTTTATTCATTCCGAAATAGATTGATTAGAAATAATTTGTCAAAGGAGTGATTATGTTACCATAATTATGATTCCCATGTCCATAATCTTAATATCTATGAAGAATATATCCTTCAAAATTCTCATCAATTATTGATTTTATGGGACCACTTTACTCATAGATGTTTCTACATTATTTTCTTTAATTGAATTGTTTTTCATTGAGAAGTTGTAATCCTTAATGATATATAATCCAATTCACTAGAGCATATTAATATCTTTCAATGTGAATATATATTTGAGGCCCTTGTTATCATTATATTTCTCAAACATCTCTCCATATATATAACGTCACTGTATTTTCATAGAGTAGAACATGATAACCTACTTCAGATCATGTCGGGGGTAGTTTTGATCATGAACATTCAACATACATGAATAATAAGATATGAATTTTTTATTTTTTATTAACACACAACCCAATTCCTTATTTGAAGCATCACTGAATACTATGAAAAGTTTTCAACGTGTGGGTAGTGTGAGCTTATTGGTACTGATAAAACTCCTTTTCAAATCCATGAATATCTCTTAACATTCATCTTTCTAATAAAACGTGAGTCCCATATGAGTTATCTTGGTTTTAGGGGTTTATAATCGTGATAATTCTCTCACAAATTGGCAATAGTACCCATATAATCCACGTAAACTATAAATATCTATCACACATATTGGAATCGTCCCTCCATCAGTTTCTTTTTTCTTTTAAGGGTATATTGATATCCCATTTCATGTGATGATGTTCCACAAAAAGAAGACTACCTTAAACCAGAACACACATTTTCTATACATTGAATAATTCATATCCATTGGTAGGGTCTTCAACACAATTCTTAGATAATCCTCATGTACCTCCATTATATTGGAGTATATTACAATTTCATCTACAAATACTACCACAAATATTTGATGTAATATATACAAACTCTATTCATCGGGTACATACATATTTTTGGAGAATTAGTGAGTCTGAATGGCATAAATAAGAACTCATAGTGACTGTAAATTCTAAAATGTAGTCTCGGGGGTATCTTTGTCCATCACCCTTACTTGATAATATCCTGACCGAAGATCCACCTTTGAGCATTATTGTTCTCCACATTGGTGATCGGAGAATTAATCAATTTGATGCCGATAATTCTTGTTCTTTTTTGTGATCCTATAATTCTCACAATAATCAATATAATAACACATTGACCCATCCTTCTTCATAAAGAAGAGGAATAGTTCACCCCCTAGTGAATAACATGGGATTGTGAAATATTTATCTAGATTATCCTATAGTTTTTTCTTTAACACCTGAAGTTCCATAATAGTTATTCTATAAGGAGTCCTAGATAGAGGTAATGCCCCAGGTATTATATCAATGGAAAATTCAACCTCTTTGACAGGAGGAAGAATAGATAATTTCTTGGGTAAGACATCAGCATATTCCCTTAAAGTGGTCATGTCTTTGATGATGGTTATTTCCATAGACATAATGATTTGAACTACATACATGTACTTTTTGGGAAATAATATCTTTTCTTGAGATTATGGTATTAAAGAATATTCATCCATTTCTATGAAATTTTACATAATTGAGCGTTGATTCCAAATATTAAGACTGATTTCCTTCTTAGAGAAATTTATTTTGGCTCTGTATAGGGAAATCCAATCCATGCCCAAAATTCAAACGGATTCTGAAAATGGGAGTATGATAAGGTTTTATGAGAATTTTATCCCCCAAATGATGGTAGGGGAGGAGTTATATGCTTGTGAAGAAATAGTTTCCCTATATTACATTTTTACTGACATATCTACATCCTTGAATTTTGGTGGTGCTTCAATTTTTCAACTAAATTTTCATGATAGGAAGAAATTTGCAGGACGAGAATGAAAAAGTTCATTTTCAATTTAGTATTGAATAACTGGAGTACCTAAAACCACATAATTTTAAAGATCCTCCTTAGGGTTAATGATAAAAAAAGATCCTGATATTCACCATAGAGGTTGTTCATTGCCTGCGAAAACCCTTATCTTGGTGTACTAGTTTGCAAAGTGCCCTAGTTCTATATATTTAATGCAATGAACAAGGCATTGAGAGTCAACTAAAAAATTTATTTCCTCTATCACATTGGTTAGTTTCTCTCATCGGTAATCATTCTTCATGTTCCATTCTATTCCACACCTAATGCATTTCCTTGTTCACCCTGGGTCATTTTCTAGGTTATTCTTTCAACATATTTGAAATGTGGATTGATGAAATTTCTTAAAATTACTGGATTTATCAATCTAACTGCCAGAATTAAATTCAAATTTCAACTTCTTATCCTGGTGATACCCTTGAGATTCTAAAATCACCATTTAGACATTGAGGGAACATCCTTCTATTTCATCATTGTTATGAAAGTCATAGATCACTGGAGATTTTGGTAGACTAGGATTTATCCCACCAAAGAAGCGGTCAAACATGCATTCGGGGGTAACAAAAATAATGGAGTCATATTATGAACTTATTTTGAACTATACCTTGTACACTTCGATCCATTCATCATATTTTTTTTCTTGATGGAAAATAAGTCCCATTCCTTTTAAGGGGGAGAGTGCAATGTAAAAATATATCAAAAAACATTTTCTAAAAATCCTTCCACCCCATTAGTTTGACCTATTCCTCGGGCCCTCTATTTTTTCAAGGTACAAAAATGATCAACTTCACCCTACATATGTTAAATATCTAGTATAACAATCTATTCTTAGAAAAATTAAGGATGGATAATTTATTATCAATAGAGTTGATACATTCTTCTATGATAAAGGGATATGATGACCCATTGAAAAACAGGGGCCATTTTTCATAAAGGACCCAATCATAGCTTATTCTCTCTTAGGGTGATTTGGATTATCCTTCGGATAAATGTTGTTGTTCATAAACAGAGTCAGCTGTGAAAGTATCATCACAATTTTCATGAAACCTAATACAATTGGGTAGAGAATCTCTTTGGGATAATCATCACATTTCCCATTATATTCATTGTTTACTCGATTCCTCTTATATACGGATATTATCTAGATTAAAATAATATTTAGTTAAGAGTAGTTTTTTAAATATTAAACACATAAAGGGGTAATTAGATTAAATTAATGGTATAACTAATAAATTACATGTATTTTATTAACATATGAATTTCTAGGCTTCAATCATTTTAATCCATGATTTATTGCACAACATATTATCTTATGAGCATTTTTTCCTTAATAATGGTTCATAATGGGCATAATAATTTACCACAGCATGTCCCCTAGGACTGTCTGATAATTTTTTCATTAAGGCACATTATAATGTACCAGGTTACCCAATGTCAAGATCGATGCACCTTGTTGGAGTTTTTACCCCTCTGAACATCTTTTCATGAATCATGTCCATGTGTAGTATCTCAGAAGGGATTTTTTTATTGATAAACAACATAATATATGCATAACAATTTTTATGAATGACTTATTATACATATTCTTATCCATAAGGATTTCAAAATATTTTTCTTATCCTAATACCAAAAATAACTAAGCCAATCCTTTGATTCTAACTATAACAACCTTTCTCCCTATTTCACATTTGAGCATGATTAATTACATAAACATACACTTGAAACAACCAATAATATCAAGTGGTATGATATATTAAATAAATTAGGTACATTACATAAAAACTTAAAACATGAAAAAATATAATTATTTAAAACTTTATTAACAAGATCAAAACAATCCTTCATACTTAACTCTACATGGGATAACCTAAGGACATACATAGGAAAGGGGTGAGATATAAAGAGCAGTACAGAAATAAACAAGGAATAACATAAAGATAATAATACATGTTAGATAATAGCCATATACATTGATTATAAAATAGAACATGAATAATAAGGCATGATATAGAATGATAATCATATCATGGGAAATATGGAAAAAACTTAAAACACAACCACATAAACATAGGTCAAAGATATATATGGCAAGACATCATAGAGGAAAAAGTAACATTAATTAATTAGGAAAAACCCATATTCTAACATGGATTATAATGATACTAACCATTACCAAATGCATTAGAGTGTTAAATAATTTGTGGTTCACCCGTCGCTTTCATTTCATTTTTTTTCATAAGTGTTCCACATAGATCCGTAAATATGGATTAATTCATCAACATAATTTATTCCATTATTAAAGAGTGAAACAGATACATGTAATTGATCGTTAAAATAAGTATATGCCTATAATCGTTAAATCACATGATATAAAATGTGTATGGTATTAACAATATAATTATTTTCTTAAGGAAAATTGTGCTAAAATATCGGCAGCATGATGACATAACATAAAAATTCATCAAATGGGTTGATAAGAGAAAATGGGGTATCTAATTATTTATAAATTAAATAGAGAGTAATATAAAATATTAAAGACATGTCCCAATATAATTATTTTAAAATAAAATTATTACCATAACAAAGAAACTTGAAGAAAGAGGAGAAAAGAAAGAACTGTTACTTGAATGTGTGACTCCAATGGATTTGGATAGGTATCTTCATGGATTTGGAGATCATTTTAAAACTCTAGAGTGCGGAGGTCACAATATGATCGTGCTCTATAGATTTTTCATGAATATAAATAGGATATTGGGTGTCATAATATTAGACACTAGGGGTATTTATTTATTATTTTGTTTTTGGATACTTCATATTAAAATATCTGAATCCACAATCCAACCCATGATTTTGTCCATTATTTTTTTAAATGGGAGTGGTTTAAATTATTTTATAATCACAAATTCTTATCATATTAAAATATTACCAATATTGATTTGGAGGTCAATCACACCCATAAAGAAATGATTTCAAAATCATACAGAATATAATAAGTATTAGAGGATTGATAATGGCCTTAAAAATACATAAAATAAACATATAATTACATTATTGTACTATTAAAAAACATATTTAGTCATCTATACCATTTATATTACTTATTAAATCACTTTTTTCTCATTGTGATGTCATAATACACAAAATATATTTATATGTGTTGGCGCCAAAAATATGGCCCGAAAGGAAGGAACGAAAAAGACAGCCGGCATGCTGCATCGCGAAGAACAGCCGCGAAGCACAGCCGCGAAGCCCCTCCGCGAAGCGCCCCAGCCCTGGCGGCGCCGCGAAGCACCAGAGGCGGGGATCCTCCGCGAGCGCGTTTGACGTTCGCGAGCCGCCGCGAAGCACCAGAGGCGGTGATCCTCCGCGAGCGCGTTTGACGTTCGCGAGCCGCCGCGAAGCACCAGAGGCGGTGATCCTCCGCGGGCGCGTTTGACGTTCGCGAGCGCGCCGCGAAGCTCAAGAGGCGGCGCGCGAGCCCTGCTTCGCGGCGCCCCTTCCCTATAAATACTCGACTCCCCCTGAGTCCCGGGGACGGACAATCCGACCTTTCGGCTTCTCCTCTCCCGAATCGCGAAGCAAGCTTTGCCCGGGGAATCATGAGCTCCGCGAGGTATTTCTACTTCGCGAGACGACTCTGATTTGTTTCGTTCTGAGCCCCTCTTCCGAGAGGGATGCCCTTCGCGAAGCCCAAGGGCGTTCGCAAAGGAAGGGGATTCCCAAGGGAACCCGGGCAGCCGCGGAGCACTCGTGCTTCGCGAAACACCCAACCCATGCTAGTAATCCCTATGCCAAGGCAGGATAACTATGCATCGCGAAGCACTTTGCTTGGCAGGACCCTGCTTCGCGAACCACTCCTTCGCGAGGCAGTGCTCCGCGAACACTGTTCCACTTCGCGAAGCACCTCCCACTTCCACCTATGCCCCATGCTAAGGCCAAGGCACCCCACTTCGCAAAGCACACTCCTCTGCTTAGCGATTCCTCCTTCCGTGCGACCCTCCAGGTTTGCACGATGTGATTTCAAAGTCCCATGGACAACACCTCCCGTAGCGTTGCTTCGCCCAATGCTCCTTCGCATAGGCACGCTAACGGCTATTGCTTCTTCGCATAGCCACGCTAACGTGGACCCCTCGATGATTCCTCCCGCGACCCCCTTTTACCATGGCCTTACCGACACCTTCCCTTCCCCAAGGACCAGAGGGTACCGGTTATGTAAGCCCTAGGGGTGTGGAGTGAACCCACCTCGTCCGAGCTGCAGGACGTTAAACTGCCAAGCACCACGTCCTCAACACATGACGTTAAACTGTGACCCAACCTCGTCTCCCTCACGAAGGGTTTCCCCACATCGAACATTTTTTACACCACTCGTCTCCACGGGAATGGAACTCTTCCGCACATGGAATGAGATCCTCCTTGTCGGAGTGGTGTATGTTCGCAGGGGAAGGGTCGCCTCAGAGCGTAAATCCCTAACCTTTGGTACGGATGATTGCACCCGTGCATCTCGGTACTTCCCCACTACCAAGGTCAGTGGAGGACGTGATAGGGAACGAGGCACCTCCCATCGCCGGACCAAGGTCCATCTTCCCCGCGCTTTGCCGCGCCATGGGCCTCCATCCTGGAGTAAGCCCCAACACCATGGGCCGCTCAACGCGTAAGCCCCATTTCGCTTCTCACGGACGCACCCTTCGCGACGTGATCGTCAGGTCCTTGCAACCTCTTGTTTCTCACACCGAGCATGACTCACGTGGGCTTAGAGCGAGCACCGACCCTGACAAACCATTTGAACTACGAGGTCTTTGATCCATGTCAAGGCATGGTACGTAGGAAGCCTCCACGAGGTTCAAGCCCACCATCAGTGGACCAAGGTCTACTCCCCATCCGAACTACGAGGACTTTGATCCGTGTCAAGGCATGGTACGTAGGAAGCCTCCACGAGGTTCAAGCCCACCATCAGTGGACCAAGGTCTACTCCCCATCCGAACTACGAGGACTTTGATCCGTGTCAAGGCATGGTACGTAGGAAGCCTCCACGAGGTTCAAGCCCACCATCAGTGGACCAAGGTCTACTCCCCATCCGAACTACGAGGACTTTGATCCGTGTCAAGGCATGGTACGTAGGAAGCCTCCACGAGGTTCAAGCCCACCATCAGTGGACCAAGGTCTACTCCCCATCCGAACTACGAGGACTTTGATCCGTGTCAAGGCATGGTACGTAGGAAGCCTCCACGAGGTTCAAGCCCACCATCAGTGGACCAAGGTCTACTCCCCATCCGAACTACGAGGACTTTGATCCGTGTCAAGGCATGGTACGTAGGAAGCCTCCACGAGGTTCAAGCCCACCATCAGTGGACCAAGGTCTACTCCCCATTTGAACTACGAGGTCTTTGATCCATGTCAAGGCATGGTACGTAGGAAGCCTCCACGAGGTTCAAGCCCACCATCAGTGGACCAAGGTCTACTCCCCATCCGAACTACGAGGACTTTGATCCGTGTCAAGGCATGGTACGTAGGAAGCCTCCACGAGGTTCAAGCCCACCATCAGTGGACCAAGGTCTACTCCCCATCCGAACTACGAGGACTTTGATCCGTGTCAAGGCATGGTACGTAGGAAGCCTCCACGAGGTTCAAGCCCACCATCAGTGGACCAAGGTCTACTCCCCATCCGAACTACGAGGACTTTGATCCGTGTCAAGGCATGGTACGTAGGAAGCCTCCACGAGGTTCAAGCCCACCATCAGTGGACCAAGGTCTGCTTTCACGTCGGTTTACCGACAAACTCCCCATTTGAACTACGAGGTCTTTGATCCATGTCAAGGCATGGTACGTAGGAAGCCTCCACGAGGTTCAAGCCCACCCGTCTTTCACGTCGGGTTTCACCCCCGTTCAGCACGACGTTAAACTGCACCCCGGTCCAGTGGTAAGCCATTGCGACTCACCATTTGAACTACGAGGTCTTTGATCCATGTCAAGGCATGGTACGTAGGAAGCCTCCACGAGGTTCAAGCCCAACAATAGTGGATCAAGGTCCCTCACTTATGTCGGCTCACCGACACCCACCACCCGTCGTTTATTCACGTCAGGGTTCATTACCGTCCCGCATGACGTTAAACTGTATCATTTGAACTGCGAGGACTTTGATCCATGTCAAGGCATGGTACGCAGGAATCCTCCCAGAGGTTCAAGCCCAACCCCCACCGGACCAAGGTCCACCCTCATGTAGGTACGCTGACGATGCCCATCGGACCAAGGTCCACCATCACGTCGGTTTACCGGCACCATCCCGAACTACGCGGACTTTGATTCCCTGCCACGGGGATACGTAGGAAGCCCCTTTAAGGCTCAAGCCCAACTTCGTCGTCACCACCCCTGCGATGGTCCCATTCCATTCTCAACCGTCTCCGCGAGACGTTAAATTCGCGACCTACCTCGTGGTAAACACAAGATGCCTGAGGAAAACCTCGGATGGAACGCCTTTGGCGTAACCGTCTTTGCTAGACGTTAATCTTGCAAACATACCCTGTGTTGAACACGGGAAGCTGAGGAAAACCTCAGGTACGTGTCTATGACATGTAACCCCCCGCGCTCGATGTGGGATGCCTCGGGTTTCCACGCCCTTGAGAAGCCTCGTGATCGAGGATAACAGACAGACATGCCAGGTACCCCAGCATCCAGACACGCTACCGATGCCTCGAACGTGATTACTCCCCTGACCGAAGGTAGCTGCCCTGACTGGACCCTTTGGAATGTCCCGACAGAAGCAGCGTAATTAACCGGTGTCCATGACAATATGGCACTGGGAAGAGTTTCACGAACTACGTATTAAATCTATAAGGGAGACCCGGACTAGGTGACGAGTTCTGAGGAGGAATCCACAGGAGGAAGAACCGACATCCCATCATCCCGTTTCGATCAAGGAGCAGACGTACCTGAACAAGGAACGAATGCCGCCCGCCTTTGGAAAGCGGGAATGCGGGGCAACGAAGCCGCGCGTCCCCCTCCTCCGCGGACGGATGCGCGCGCGCCCCGGCGAAAGCGTCGGAAACAGAAATGGTGAACCCGACGTGAAATTCTTCTCCTCAGCATGGAGATTAGTAGCGTTCGAGACACCGGTAGATTGACGTGTCACCGGATCCAGGTATCCGGTGCCTGGCCCCGCCAAGCAAATGGCGGGCCTATCGTGGAACTCACCAGAAGTCGGGGTAGTAGAACGTGGGGCGCTCCGCTCTGCAGCGTGTTGGCGTGGATCCTTCTCACAGACATGGGGATGGAAGAATGCTGGGGCACTGGCTGTCAATCACTTTCCTCTCAGTACTGATGAGTTGATCCCTTCGTTTGTCAGGAATCAGGTTGCTATGCGGTCACCATCCGCTCCTCGCCCGCGCAGGGGCAGGGGCGACACCACTACGACCACCCCACATGGCGCCACTACCGCCACGATGGCTGGCACGTCGCGGGAGGCGGGACGTCCACGTCCCCTTTCCCCATCAGAGGTCATCCAACGAAGGGTGATCAACAGCCTCGTGCGCAGGTATGAGGAACAAGGGGTCATCCCGACCAGGGATATGGCCCGTTTGGACCTGGAGGCTTCCAGGCCCCGCCGTCAACGCCGCCCTAACAGGCCGCACAGGGAGCCCCCGCTCCCCACCCAGACATTCAATCGTTTCGGGAGCCTATCCCCGGAACGCCTTGACGACTCTTCGCCTTATGCTGAAGAGGCAGGTGCGGTCCGGCTCAGCCCGCTCAGGGCCCCGACCCAGGAATCCCAGGCGAGAGCTCCCGTCCGGCCACGTCAGCGCCGCCGTCCGGCCCCGCAGGAAGAACAGGTAGACTACGTCCCTGCACCACCTGCACCGGCCCGCCTGACCCGACGTCAGCGCCGGGCCCGGGCTGAGGACGCTCGCCTAGCCGCGTCCACGTCGACAGCTACAGTGGCCCGAGCCACCGCCGACGTACATTATGAAGCCCCCGCCTACATTGAGCAGGGGCACCCCTTCGCCCAACCAGGATCGAGACCCCAACCGCCCTGCGGGCAGGTCGGGTTGACTCTTCGGGTTGCAGGCCCAAGTAGTGATCGCCGCGAGTTAACCCGCGGTGATGCCACCCCGTACGGAGGTCCTCCCCGTACCACCACTCCACAGAGCGTGGGCCTTCCCCGCTCCGAGGTTCGTCATGGAGGCATGCTTCATGCCGCCCCCATCCTACAGGAAGACCTGCCCCGGGGCAGTGATGCTCAGCGCGGAAACACTTCCCGCGCCCGCGGTACAGGGTATGAAGTCCGTCCTTCTGAAGGCATCATCCATCCGGTCCTTCGACGTGGGGGTCCCCCCTACGTCCTCTCTGCGACTGACGAAGGTCCTCCTCGCCCCAGCAATTTGAGGAGTGAAGGTCAGCCTCGCTCCACTCGCATCGACCGTGGAGGCCTTCCCCATGCTCCTGCCGGTTCCAACAGAGGCCCCGCCCACGTGGGTACTGTTCATGGAGGTCCTCCCCATGTACCCTTTGATATTTGCCCTGGTGCCCCTCGCACCCCGGCTGTCTCAAGTGGGGGCCCTCTCCGCCACGTCGCTAGCGCCGCCCCAGAGCTGCCTGATAGGGGTCAACCCTGTCCCGAAGAGCCACCCAGGGGCAGAAGAGCGGGTCGTCACCGCCACGGGAAGAATCTTGGGAAGGCCCAGGGGGGGATCAAACCTGCCCGCTTCTCCGATTCGGAAGCGGAATGCGATTCAGCGATGGAACCTTCTCCCAGCTCCTCCGTATCAAGGACTGGGGCAGGAACCAGACGCGTCAGCCTCGTTCTCCCCGAATTTGAGGTCCATCGGATTCCCGTCTCTCTCCGCAGGTACATCCAGGAGGAAGAAATCCTGGGAATTCCGCAGGTTTCGACCGCGCAGTCACCGCCACCGTCGCCCGAAGCGCCCTCTTCCTCTACCCGGGATCCCAAGGAGCTGTTTTGGGGGTCAACGGTGGTAGAGCCACGACATGACCGGACACCGGTAACGGCGATTCCCGTACCCGAAGTAGCAGCTATTAGCCCGTCCTATCGTGACGTTGTGGTCAGGTCACCTTGCTCTTCAGAGGAAGGCCCAGAGTACGGTGGCCAGTCTGCTCGCTTGCCGTATTCTCCGCCGCCGAGTTTGCTATCCCAGAGGTCCGCCTCGGTGCCGCTACCGGTCCCTCAGCCACCCCCGGTTGATGAGTGGGGAAATGTAGGGCCGAGCTCTGAGGATGAACCCAGGAGCTTCTGGAGTATTCTTGCAGCGGACTATTTCCCAGAGAAGTTCTGGCCCGCGGCAGCGTTGAATTTCCGCATACCCGAGTCGCTTACCCCTGAAGAAGTAGGATGCCTTTGTCGGACCCTGTGGGCGACGCACTTCCGCCTCCGTTGGGAACGGGTAGTGTACCCCAGGAGTCGGGAGCACTTCGAGGAGATTGGCAAACAGTGCCGCCTGATTGATGCAGCGGTGCTCCTTGTGGCCCAGCACCCCGAGTCGCCCGGTCATCAGGGTGCCCTCCAACGAAGATGCGTTCAGAGTTTCAAGGCACTCCGCAAGATTGTCAGGGAAGCTACCCCCCATGTGCAAGTCCGTGGTTGGGGACGCTGTGCCGCCCTCCTCTTCAACCCTATTCTACGACAGCCTGATTCGCTATGCGACATTGAGGATATGCCCTCAAGAGGGGTCACAGTCCACATGGCCGACGTTGTGGATAAGGAAGATGAGCTTGAGTTCCTTGATGGGGACTTACCACCCGAGTGCGTACCGCCACTACTCGACCCATCAGGGAGAGTCACCCGTCATCAAAGGAACCTGCTAGGCCTCCCTGTACCCACCGAGTCACTGGCGCTCGGTCGAAGCACTGGCAAGGGTAAGGAGCACTTCGGAATAGCCAAGCACTCCGACCCGTCCGCCTCCGTGCAGAAAACGGACGAAGATCCTGAGAAAGCCACGTTGCGCCAGCAGCTTGCTGAACAGAAGAGGTTGGTCGACGAACTCTTGGCTGAGCGCGCTGCAGAGCGACGACCCGACTACGGTAATCCCAGGCCAGGACAGCAGGGGCAGGAACAATTTCCCCCTGGTGAGATGCCTCCGGGCAACCCTGATCATGCTACTGCCGCGGACAGGGTGGAAGCCGGAACGTACGGCAAGAGGGCGCGATACGTCTCGCCAAACCCCCCTGAGCGACGGGGCAATCTGAAGAATCCAATCCGGGTTCCCCCAGTCGCCCAACAGGTCATTCAGCCAGTTGACCCGCGGGCAGCAGAAGCCGTCTACCGCGTTGAAGAACCTGGCAATGCGCTTGTGGTTAGGGATCCCCGTCAAGACAGGGACCCCCACCCGGAGGACCTTATTGCGGCACTCACAGCCCGCCTCGAGGCGTTGGAGACACGGCAGGTGGCGGTCCCACCCGATGGCAAGCCTTATCCCGCGTGGGTGGATGATATGCCCGCGCCTCCGGGTTTTGGGAACCCCACTTTCTCGCCTTTTAACGGGACAGGGGACCCACCCCAGCACTTGGCTCATTTCTCTTCCAGGTGCGGCCCCATGTTGGGGACCCCGGCTCAGCAAGAAGCCGCTAAGCTCCGATGTTTTGTACAGACGTTGGAAGGTCCGGCATTCGTCTGGTACAGCCAGCTCCCCATCGGATCAGTGACCGGCTGGGAAGACCTTCGCCGGCAGTTCTTGTACCAGTTCAGCTCCACCACGCGGAAGACCAGCATCGCGGACCTCTTTAAGTGCAAACAGAGGCCTGATGAGCGGGTTGCGGACTTCATCGCCCGGTGGAAAGGACTTACGTATTCTCTCGATATGCCACTGACTCAGGAGCAATTACTGACGATGTGTGTGGGGAACGTAAAGACAGAGCTGGTACCCTCCCTGATTACCCAGAATTACCCTGGGGGGTTCAGAGATTTCTCGGATAAGGCCCAGCGCCTCGAAGAGGCCCTGCAACAGGCTAGTCAGGCACGTTTGCTGCCCCCAATGATCCCAGCCAGGAGGGCCGCCAGGGCTGAACCCGCCGCAGTGGCTCAAATAGAAGCCCCGAGGCAGCTGGAATTGCTACCGGCGGTACCACCCCCGCAACCCTGCAGAGGTCCTCCACCTCAAGCACAGGCTCCTGCTCAGCAGCGACCGCCTCAGAACCGACAGGTTCCCCCGCGCAACGCGCCACCGCCACCTAGGCGAGACAACCAGGCGCCGCCCCCTCGGCAGGCCCCTCCGGTCCCTCGACAGGATCAGGCCCCCAGGGCTCCTTACCCGGAAAGAAAATACCATACCTATTCGTTCAACGAAAATCAGGTCCCTGGTTACTTCCGAAGTGCTCTGGAGCAAGGGATTGTGCGTCTGCCTGAGTGCAGGAGACCGGCAGAGGCGCATCTCACTGATCACCCCAACTACTGCCCTTATCATCGGATCCTGGGGCACACCCTCAAGCGATGCTATGTGTTTAAAGACTGGCTTCAGGACCAGGTCAACAACAACATAGTCAAGCTGGGCCCAGCGCCAGCTCAGGTGGCAGGCGTCTCTGCAGGATCAGAAATCGGCAGTGACAGCGAGGGTGAGTGGCAGCAGGTCCCTAGCCGCGGGTCCCAGAAATACGACAACTGGATGGCTCGAAAAACTGTCATCCGTGCCCAGGGTATCATCCGGGCACGCCTGAAGCAGCCGGAACCTTCAGAAGAAACAGCCGGTGCCTCAGCATCGTCCTCGCAATCGACCTCTACCCAAAAGGGCAAGCAGCGACGACGTAAGAAGAAGCAACGTGCACCGCCAGTGCCGTCGTCATCCCGCACTCTTGGCGACTTTATGCCTCCTGAAATGGGCATTCCCCCCAGAATCCGCCCAGCGGTGGATGACTCTTCGAGTGATAGTCAAGGGTACGCTTCGGTTAACACCGTGGAGCTGGTAAAGCCCTATATGACCCCCGATGAGGGGGAACCCCAGGCAGACCGCCCCAATGTTTCCAGCCGACGTCAACGTCGGCGGAATCGCAATTGCGCCGGTCACCGAGGTGTGTCAGCAGGCACTTGTGACCAAGCCGTGCACGCTACCGAGACGAGGCAGCAGGCTCAGCGCAGATCTCAGCACGCGCAGACCCATTCAGCACCCTCGGCTCTACCTCCACCGCCATTCGTGTTGCTGGATCAGGGAGAGCCGCCTCGTTCGTATCACAGCCAGTCTCGCCCGGCGACGGGCCAGCTCCCGCTGTTCAACCTTAGCCCGGCGACTACTCCCCAGGCTTCTACTAGCAGGCAGCAGGATGTACCCAGTGCTAGCCGACCGCCAGTTCAGCCAGCAGGACCCGCTATGCCTCCAAATGCCGAAAAACCCCCTGTAAGCAGAGGTGCGCGTTTGGCACGCAAGTATGATGTCCTAAAGCACTTATCCGGCATTCCGGCGAGGCTTTCCATCCTTGAGGCCCTGCGCTTGTCATCCGAGATGCGCGAGGCACTTGCCGAGGCCCTAAGGAGCCCCCTCCAGTTCGAGACGGAAGTGGCAGCCGCGGAGGCCTTCCATACCGAGACGATTGAAAACGCCGAATGTCAGGCGGTTATCTCGTTCTCTGGTGAAGACGAAGACCCTCCTATACAGGGGCACATTCGCCCACTGTATGTCACTGGCCACTTTAACGGTGTGGAAGTCCGTCGCTGCCTCGTTGACACGGGTTCTGGAATCAATCTAATTCCGACCCGGACGTTGCGAAAACTGGGTTTGTCTGAAGGTGATTTGACTCCCTCTGACCTCAGGATTCAGGGGTACGACAGGACAGAGCAAACCCCGGTCGGCAAGATCCGCCTGAAGACCCAGTTCGGTGGCTTAATTGCCAGCACCGAGTTCATGGTTGTTTCTCAGGACACCGCCTACAACGCACTGATGGGTAGGCCATGGCTCCATCTGCATGCTGCGGTCCCCTCATCGTATCACCAGTGCCTTAAGTACTCGCTCAACGGTCGAGTAGGCGTGATCCAAGGAGACGCGTCCCCCTTTGCTTCTTGTGAGGCCCGCTATCTGGATGCGGGTTATTACAAAAGCAAAGACAAGCAGATCCTGGTCAGCGAGGATGAGCCCGCTCCAATCACAAGTGATCCCTGGGCAAGCATGGACGACGCCTACATCCTCCCGATCCACCGGTTGGAGGCCACGACCCCCGACATGGGACAATGTTTTGTTGTTTCGGGTACGCAAGGAAGGCATGTTCCCGCGTCCAAGCGACGGCGGAGAATCACCTCGTACTCCTACACCAACCAGGCTCGGGTCATCCCGGAATCTCCTACCCCTGTACGGTACCGGGATGTCAGGCTCATGACAACAGCGGTGCGCCATACGTGTCTATTTCGCCGGGATGGAATCAACCGACTCGGGCCGACACGTCACCACTGCTTTGATATCGTCAAGCGTGGCCCCTTAGGCCGAAGGCCGGATGGGATAGGGTCAAATGCATTCATTGCTATGGTCTCCACGACGAGTGAGTCTCCTGATGTGATGACTGCTGCTGCCCAAGCCGGCACCAGCTGCCCCTCGGGTTTTGAGAGCCCAGAAGCACCTTCCGTCACGGAAAGTTTCCCCCCGGCTGGGGAGGAAGACTTGGAGGATGCTCCCCCAGCCTTTGAAGAAGGCGTCTCTACCACGGTTGATGAGCTGGTACAGGTGAACCTTGGCAGCAAGGCAGATCCAAGACCCACATTGATCAGTGCGTCCATGTCCCTCGAGGAGCGACAGCAGTATGTAGACTTCCTCAAACAGCACCGCGATGTGTTTGCCTGGAGTTACGATGAGATGCCAGGACTGGATCCCCAAGTGGCCGTCCACCGTCTGGGCCTCCCGGTAAAACATCGTGGGTTTAAGCAGCCTCCCAGGAAAATGCACCCTTCCCATGGTGCTATGGTTGAGGCTGAAGTTGATAAGCTAATCAAGGCCAACTTCGTCAAAGAGGTCCAGTACCCCAAATGGCTCGCCAACATTGTGCCAGTCAGGAAGAAGAATGGGCAGATTAGAGTCTGCATCGACTTCCGCGATCTCAATCGCCACTGCCCAAAGGATGACTTCCCACTTCCATTGACGGAGCTGTTGATTGACGCCACGGCCGGGTTCCAAGCCCTCTCTTTTATGGACGGATATTCCGGGTATAACCAGATCCGGATGGCCCCCGAAGATGAGGAGTCCACTGCCTTCAGGGCTCCCCAGGGTACCTTTTGCTACCGGGTAATGCCATTCGGTTTGAAAAATGCAGGTGCCACTTATCAGAGGGCTATGCATCGCATATTCAAACCGATCCTCGGGACATTGGTGGAATGCTACGTGGATGACCTTGTAGTCAAATCATATCAGCGCCAGGACCATCTCAAAGACCTTGAGAAAGTGTTCGGTTTCCTCCGTTCCCGTCACCTGAAGATGAACCCGCTGAAGTGTGCCTTCGGGGTCACCTCCGGGAAGTTTCTGGGCTTTGTTGTCAGATACCGAGGTATCGAGATCGACCCGGAGAAGATCAAGGCCATCAGCCAAATGCCTCCCCCGAGCAACATTCGGGAGCTTCGAGGCCTGCAAGGCCACTTAGCCTATATACGCCGATTCATTGCGAATCTGGCCGGCAAGTGTAAGCCCTTTTCTCGGCTCATGAAGAAAGGCGCTGCCTACGAATGGGATGAGGAGTGTCGGATCGCCTTCGAGGAAATCAAGCAGTACCTGCTCCAACCTCCGGTCTTGATGCCACCCGTCTCTGGAAAGCCGCTGGTCCTTTACGTGACCGCCCTGGAAAGATCCCTCGGCGCGCTGCTCGCCCAGAAGAATAACGAGGGCACTGAGAACAGTCTCTACTATCTCAGTCGCATGCTTCTCGATACGGAGGTCAGATATTCCCTTATCGAAAAGAGCTGCCTTGCGCTCGTCTTCGCCGTGCAGAAGTTGCGACACTACCTGCAACACCACGAGGTGCAATTGATCTCTCGGGTGGATCCGCTGAAGTACATCCTGAACCGCCCCATGCTGACTGGCCGACTAGCGCGGTGGGCAGTAATTCTCCAGCAGTTTGACATCAGGTTTGTGCCTCAGAAGGCCGTCAAGGGACAGGCATTGGCAGACTTTTTAGCTGCCCATCCAACCTCCGCGGATCAATCCCTGGACCTGGATTTCCCCGATGAGACGATTCTCTCGGTCGATCACGCTGTCCCGTGTTGGCAAATGCATTTCGACGGCGCCTCCCGGAGCCCCACCGGTAGAAGGCTCAACGACCCCAAGCTCAACAGAGTGGGTCTGGGTATTGTTTTCATTACCCCGACGCAAGCCGTCCTGCCGTACTCCTTCCTGCTGTCAGAAGGTTGTACGAACAACGAGGCAGAGTACCAAGCTCTCATCACCGGCCTCGAGTTGGCCCTCGAGATCCATGTACCCCATCTACATGTGAAAGGAGATTCTGAGCTGGTAATCAAACAGGTTAATGGCGACTACGTCGTCAGGAAGCCAGAGCTTGCACCGTTGCTGGAGTACACCCTCCTCCTGATGGCCCAGTTCTCTTCTCGGCCAGAGGTTACCCATGTCCCGCGGTCGCAGAACGGCCAAGCGGACGCCCTAGCTGGCTTAGCCGCATCGCTCGCAGAACCCGAGCAAGATGATTTGGTCATACACGTGGCCCACCGGAGAGTCATTGCTCCCGTCACCCAAGAGGACCGTGATAGCCTGCGGGTAAGTCATCTCACCGCCGGACCCTCCGTATCGGAAGTCCCGGGTTCGTCGGATGCAGTGGTTGAAACGACCCCCGATTGGAGAGCACCTTTTGCCGAGTATCTCCAAAATGGTCAGCTCCCGGACAACCGGGCCGAGCGCGAGCGAATTCGACGCCGCGCGCTTCAATTTACCCTCCAGAGTGGCCCCAGTCTTGAGCAGACCCTCTATAAACGGAGTTTTGATGGTGTCCTCCTCCGTTGCATCCAAGGAGTAGAGATACCTCAAGTTATGCAAGAGGTTCACGCCGGTTCCTGTGGCGCCCATCAAGCTGGGCCGAAGCTGTCCCATCAAATCCGGAGGCTAGGGTACTTCTGGCCCTCCATGATCCACGATTGTATTGGATACGCCAAGAGATGCCACGCGTGCCAAGTGCACGCCAACTTCTTGCATCGGCCGCCAGAACCCCTCCACCCCACCAAGTACTCTTGGCCATTTGCGGTATGGGGACTCGATGTAGTGGGACCGTACCCGCCGGCAACAGCCCGCCAGTGTAGGTTCATCCTGACTGCTACAGATTTCTTCTCCAAGTGGGCAGAAGCAGTTCCGCTCAAAGAGGTCAAGGCCCGTTCCGTCGTTGACTTTGTGAGCTCCAACATCATCCACCGGTTTGGGGTCCCTCACGCCGTCCTCACTGACAACGGCACCAACTTCCGAGCAGCTGAATTGAAGAAATTGTACGCTAAGTACGACATCCGGTCAAACCATACCTCCCGCTACCACGCACAGGCAAATGGATAGATCGAGGCGTTCAACAAGACCCTCTCTAACATTCTGCAGAAGATGGTTGGTCAGAACAAGAAAAGTTGGCCGGACAAGCTCCCCAACGCCCTCTGGGCTTACCGGACGACGACTCGCAACTCTACCCAGGTGACCCCATATTCCCTGGTGTATGGAGCTGAGGCCGTCCTACCCATCGAGATCCAGCTGCCGTCGCTACGCACGGCCGTTTATGATCACCAGACATCAGATGAGGTAGCCGAGATCCGTCTAGTTGAGCTAGAAGCACTGGACGAGAACCGGCTTCGTGCCCTGCACAATCTGGAAAGGCATCAGGACAAGATGGCAAGAGCTTTTGACAAGAAGGTTCGTCTCCGCTCTTTTCTACAGGGTGACCTGGTGCTGGCCCTGCGAGCGCCAATGATTCCCGGAAGGAAGCCGCCCAAGTTAGAACCCAAATGGGAAGGGCCCTATATCATCCATAAGGTTTACCCCAATGGAGCTTACTCCTTGGTGACCACAGATGGAGAGCGTGTAACCCCTCCCACCAATGCCAGATTCCTCAAGCGATACTTCGCCTAGGGCACAAGATGGTCCCGCATGACCCTAAACTGCGAGACGGTCCCGCATGACCCTAAACTGCGACTTGGTCCCGCATGACCCTAAACTGCGAGACGGTCCCGCATGACCCTAAACTGCGACTTGGTCCCGCATGACCCTAAACTGCGAGACGGTCCCGCATGACCCTAAACTGCGACTTGGTCCCGCATGACCTTAAACTGTATCTCCGTCCTCACTGCAAGACGTTAAACTGCAAGTCAGTCAGTTCTTCCTGACCGAGGCTCCGCCTCAGGCCCCTCGGCCTCTTTGGGCCCCTGGCCCCGTCTCCACCGAGGTCTGGCCCCAGGCCCCCCTCGTTTCTCTCCGACTTACCCTCTTACGGGATTGTACGGTACAGTGCGGGACTACGTTCTCACGTTGAGATCATGACCATGCCGCACACGTCCCCGAACGAGATACCCCTCGTCCCGCATGACGTTAAACTGCATGTCAAGAACTACGTACGGCTTGATTCTCATCTTTATGGGATACGTAGGAACGCTCGGACGCCTCGTCTTGAGCCCAGCCCCAAGCTTCTCTCTTCCACTATTCCCCCTGGGAATGGTCTCCTTGGAGGATCTTTGTGTAGCAGGGCGTCGGCCTTCTTGGCCCCGCTCATGCAACCCCACTCACGCAAAGATTGTAAAGGTCGCACCATGCGCCCGCTCCGTTCTTCTACCCTCCCACGTCCTTACCGCATGACGCTAAACTGCATGGCCTTCAAGAACTACGTATGGCTTGATTCTCATCCTTATGAGATACGTAGGAACGCCCAGACATTTCGTCTGTTGGCCCAGCCCAAAAGCCGAAATCTTCCCCTCGGGTTAAGACACGGCAGGGCGCACATTTTTTGCCCCGGCCCATGTCGAGCAAGCCTCGACCCGGCTGCACGTCCCCCCCTGGAGGTGTTTGCCCCTTTCATGGATGGATTCACACCCGGAGGGACCCCCCAAGAACGGCCTGGATACAAAGCCCAAGGGCTCTCCTACCGATACGGGCCAACGCCCCCGAGGGTTTCTCAAGCAACAAATTGAAACAAGTCCCGCGTTGCCAATTTAGTCAGCGGTCGACCCTCAATTGTTGCCCCCATGCGGGTCACCATAGGAACGCTGTGTTTCGACTGTGGTCAACAGTGATTCATTCTGCCCCATCCTGAGGTGATAAACTTCCCCCAGGTGGTGCTAGTGATCGGGACCACAGCCCACAATTCCTCACCCGGAGCGTACGGTGTGGTGTGGGACTACGTCCTCATTTACGTCGGGATCATGTACCATGCCGTACAACTCCCCTTACGAGGCTCAGCCTCAGGCCCCTTGGCCTCCTTGGGCCCCTGGCCCCCCGTCCTCATGTAAGACGTTAAACTACAAACCGGTCAGGCCCTCCTGACCGAGGCTCAGCCTCAGGCCCCTCGGCCTTTCTAGGCCGCGGCCCAGGACCTATCTTATAGGATTGTACGGTATGGTGTAGGACTACGTCCTCATTCACGTCGGTTTTTCGCCATACTATACACCTTGCTCAGGAGTATATTACTCCCCACCCAAGTCCCGCATGACGTTAAACTGCACTTCAAGAACTACGTGTGGCTTGATTCCCATCATAATGGGATACGTAGGACCACCTGGATGTCCAAAATCCGGGTCCAGCCCCATCTCTCGGGAATCCTCATCCCATCTTGGCCCCTTGGCCCATCCTTCCTCCATGAAGAGATCATATGGTGCGGTGTGGGATTATGTCCTCATCTACGAGGATCTTGTAGTGACCACGCCATGTTTCCCGCACCACCGAGCTGTTTCGTCGATCCCTCTTTCGGCTGTTCACCAATGTGCTTAAGAGTACTCTGGTTCATTACCTGGAATGCCAAGCTTTACTCGGACACGTCCGCACCCGCTTTCCAGGCTTTGCGTATCCCCGCATCAGGGCTTTCACCATTTTCCACACCCGGAGGGACCCCCAAGTACGGCCTGGATACAAAAGCCCAAGGGCTCTCCTACCGATACGGGCCAACGCCCCCCGGGGTTTCGGACGACAAATCGATAAAATCCCGCGTTGCGAATATGGTCAGCGGTCGATGCTCGTTTGCTGCTCCCACCTCAGGCTAACGCGATACAGACGCTGTGTTTCCTTCAAGGATAACAGTTTTCCTCTGTCGTCACGCCAACCCATTAAGCCCAAATGCCGGGTACACAATTCACACCCTTCATCACTTCATCGTGTCCAAGTAGAATTTCGGGACTCTTGGTACTTTTTTCCCCCGTGCACGTCTGCACGTTTGAGGAACAAGCTACATCAAAGGTGTCCTTCGGAACTCTCTGCTGACTCCCCTTTAATGGATGCCCCAAGTGTTGCAATGAGGGTCCCCCCCTTGTTTCCCACACCGAGTTTATCTCACGTGGGCTTAGGGATTGGGTTGACCTCTGTGCTTACTTGGGAGTTGTCACCATCCACGGTCCGAGCTCTAAGACCATAAACTAAGACTCTCATCTGGAACTACGTTCGAGGCCCCTTGCCCCCGAGTCCAGCTTGAGTTCAGCGAATTTATCTCTCTAATCCTGCCTTCAGGACCCTGATCACGGGACTGCGTGGCGCAGTGTGGGACTACGTCCTCGTTCACGTCAGGTACGCAATAGCTGCACTACGCACGCCCCATTCTGAGGTTCAGTCCTCCTGTCCCCTGTCCTGCATGACATTAAAAGGCACCCTTCAGAACTACGTGTGGCTTGATTCCCATCCTAATGGGATACGTAGGACCACCTGAATGTTCAAGATTCGGGTCCAGCCCCACCTCTGGGAGATATCCTGATTTCCCGGTCACCTAGACCATTTGGTCCATCCCTCTCCAGCGGGGGGTGCGTAGGTATGATACAAGGTTGTGGGCATCATGCCCCCCTTCCCCTGGGAATCTGCCATCTCTCGATCACCCTCAAGGTTGAGTCCCTTGGCTCCCCGCAGTGGTTCACCATGTATTAAGAGTACTCTGGTCTAGGACCAAGAGTGTCAGATTCAACTTGGTCAAGTTCCTTCCACTTGCCAAGCTTTGTGTTCCCATCTATTCGGACTTTCATCATCTTTCACACCCGGAGGGACCCCCAAGTACGGCCTGGAAACTACGCCCAAGGGCTCTCCTACCGATACGGGCCAACGCCCTCCAGGGTTTCGGACAACAAATCGATAAAATCCCGCGTTGCGAATATGGTCAGCGGTCGATGCTCGTTTTGTTAGTCCTCATTTCAGGCTAACGCGACAGGATGCTGTGTTGCGAACATGGTCAGCAGTAATCCTCTGTCGTCACGCCAGCCCCTTCAGTCCTTGAATGTTGGTTGCATGATTCACATCATTTTCCACCCCATCATGTCCAGGTGGAATCTCGACACTTTTGGCGCTATCCCTCAGTGCACCTTTGCATGTTAGGGGGACAAAGCTGCAATCTGGCATCCTTCGGGACTCCCTGGTCCGAGCTCTAAGACCATAAACTAAGACCCATTCGGGACTACGTTCAAATTCCCATCCTCATGGGACACGTAGGACCGCCCAGACGCCCTGTCTCTGGGTACAACCCATTCAGGAAGCCAGTCTCTCTCCCTGTTTCACCTCCGGATGGCGTACGATTTGATGTGGGATCATGTCTCTGTCAAATGTGTTTTATAAACACTGCGCACATTTCCCGCCTAGCATCGTCTCTGCTACGTCTGCGCTGCGTGACGATAAAATGCATGCTTGGTCCTATCATACGACCCTAAACTGTGACATTATCGTCCTGGCCGCACGACGAAAAACGGCACCGCATTATGGTGACCTTGCTGTAGAGGACATCACGTTGGGTACTGGCCACGCGCCATGCCATTTTTCAACGCCCATCACGGCTTGATTCTTGTGGCGACATCACGACCTACAGTTCTAGGCCTGTCGCTTCACAAAAAAAAAACCATTCACCTCGAAGAACAAACAAGATACATCAAATTCCGCTTCTTTTAGTGCAAGGGCCACGTCCGCACTTCCCCTTTCCCCTGGCACTGGTACCTTACCCTGTCACCTTCCAGAACTACGTACGGCTTGATTCTCATCCTTATGAGATACGTAGGAGCGCCTGGGTACTTCCCCGCGGGTCCAGCCTAACCCTTGAGTTCGGTCCCTCGACTCGAGCTCATTCACGTCAGGTTGTGATGTCATGCGTCCCCTGATCCCCTTTTTCCAATCCATGGTCCGAAGTCTATGACCATAAACTAAGATCTCCCCAAGGGAAAGGAATCTGCTCCCTCTCTCTAATACGTTTCGTTGACGTATTCAGATGTGTTTTGACAAAAAGCCCGAAGCATGGGATTTTCACAGGGACATTCCCCTCATCCCATGACCAAGCTTCGTGAGCTCACTATTTGGATCCTCATCCTCTTCCACATCCAAAAGGACCCTCGGACGACGTGGATACTAAGCTTAAGGGCTCTCCATGAATGCTGGACCTAAGGGCCCTACAATCGTTTCGGGCCAACGTCCCTGCGGATAATCGACAACATTTGTGACACGGTCCCGTGTTTCGAATACGGTCAACGGTCGACCCTCATTTGTTTGTCCCCATTTCAGGCTAACGCGATAGGATGCTGTGTTGCGAATATGGCCAGCAGTAGTCCTCCATCGCCACGCCGTCACCATCGTGATCCGAATCTCGAGCGTCATGATTCACACATTTCCACTCCCTCATGTTCAAGTGGAACTCCACCATACTCGGCTCTTTCTCTTCGCGCATCTAGATGCGCTGAATGATCATGTTAGTGTCATTGGGCCGGTAGTCACCGAGCATCCCTTTACCCTCACCTGCCCCTCTCTGCATCGGGAAATTCCCACCACTACTGCTTGTTTCCCACACCGAGCACGACTCACGTGGGCTTAGTAGTTTTGGCTGGATGTGTACCAACACAGTCAGGCTGCTCCTCGTCCTGCATGACGTTAAACTGCACCTTCAGAACTACGTATGGCTTGATTCCCATCGTCATGGGATACGTAGAGACACCCAGGCATTTCACCTAGGGTCCAGCCCCAGGAATCGCAAAATCCTATTCCTCCTCATTTCCAGCCCTCGCCAGAGAGGCCCTATCTGGAAGAAAGAATGATCTGTGATCAGGCCGATGCGCCCATCTGGCGTACACCCACCATGGTGGTGTAACTACTGAAGTGTTGGATTCTGTTTGAACAAACCATCACTCCATATTCCACGCTTTGCGTGCCCCTTATTCGGACCCTCGTCTTCTTTCATGTCTGGAAGGACCCCCTAACAGTAAGGATGTCTGACCTATGGTCCACCAACTGTCCTGGGCCAACGTCCCGAAAGATTAATCGACAACAAATTGATAAAATCCCGCGTTGCGAATATGGTCAGCGGTCGATGCTCACTTGTTGTCCCCGTTTCAGGCTAACGCAGTAAGGATACCGTTTCTCCGCCACGGCTAACGGTTGTCCTTTATTGTCACGCCGCCTCCATAGCGTTCCGAATTTGGGCATCGTGATTCACACTCCCCATTTTCATCTGTTTGAACTGATTTCAGCGCCCCTGGCGTTGCCCTGTCCGTGCATAAGAGCACGTCGAAGAGACAGTGGTTCGGCTATCCTGGAAATTCCTCCTCCGATCAAGCCTTCCCCATCTTTCGGGAATCTGGACTGGTTTGAGAGAATTGTCGTCAAACGTCCCGCAAACATTGCAGGGATGTAACAAGGCAATTCAACAGTGGATATTGTGCGTACTACGGAACTCAAAACAAAGGAGAAAGAAAGAGTTGAAGCACAAAAGTGTTAATAAAAGTTTCTTCGGGTTCGCTACAATACTCGGGGGTTGACTTCCCCCATGGACGGGTTGACTCCGTCAAAAGAGCGTTGCAGCTCCGCCACCCGTTGACTTGCGGCGTCTAAAGCCTGTTGCCGCTGATTCAACTCCCGCTCCTCTTCAGCAGCGGCGGGGCGTAATCCGTCAACCCTGGCCCGGGCCCTTTCCACCTCGGCCTGGACGACAGCCATCCTTCCAGAGGTTTGCCCCATATGTTCCTCAGCCTCCGCTAGCTGAGCCTTCAAGTGTGAGACCAGCTCAGACTGCGCATTGAGAGTGGCTGAAAGCTCGTTGGCCCGGATCTGCATCTGTTGGGCCTCGCCTTCAGCCTCCTGGAGCTTCCTAATGTTGGTCGCCTTCCTCCGCTGCCATCCCACGCTCAGCCCACGATCATGCTCCCGGATCTTCTCAGCCATGAGGTCTCGGATGAGCGCGTGAGGGCGTTGGGCATCCACTCCCCCGGCACATAGCTCGCGCAACCGCGAACGGAGTCTATCCATTTCGGCCAGCCATTGCGCTTGGGGAGTGTCCCTGATGAAGCGCGTGATCAGCTTCCACGACCGGCGACGGACTATGCTGCTGTCTTCCTCGTCAGAGGCCGTTTCGTCCCAATCCGCGTGGTCGGCAGGCTCGTACGCAGGATATGCCTGCAGAAATTCCTCAGCGGGATCCGCATCTGGTGTTGAGTCTGGTACGACGCCTGACGCCGGCGCAGGCACGGCGGGACTGGGACTGACCGGTTGATCCTCTTCCTCAGAGTCCACCTCGATGACTTCAGGTATGGCCCTACTGGTGGTCCCACCAGTGATGGTGTGCGCCGCAGCTTGAGGAGGTGAAGGGACTATCGACACCATCACCGGCATGCCCCTGGGAGGAACGCCGCCAGACATCCCAACCAGCCTCGCCGCAGCAGCCCACGCCAGTCGGAGAACTGTATGACAGAAAGAGACATAAAAGTTAGTCGACATGGCCCACGTGTGGCAACGAAGAGACCGGTGGAGGAGACTTACGAAGATTGACCTCCGAGCGCTGCTCCCGGACCGGTACCGATGGGACTCCAAGACGAGGCCCCCCGTATACTGTTGGAAGGCCCGGAGAGTCCGGAGGAGCCACCTCAAACCCCCCGGTTCCACCAGGTGCAGAACTGGACGCAGCCATAGGCGCGGGTTCTGAAGGCCCCGCATCGTCACCCGCCGAGGAGCGAGAACGAGGCCTACGAACAAGTTCCTCCTGCACTACCCAAACATTGGTGAGAAGTCCGTATGGATTCAACAACAGATCGTAAGAAGAGAGGTTCGGAATGCTACCTCGAGAGCCTCCGCGGAGTCATCGGATTCTGAGCTTCGGTCTCCGACCTCGCCCTCCTCCAACGGGCTCCCTCCTCCCGCCTCATCCTCCCGAGAAGAGCCCCCTGATTCCTCCGGCAAGGGGAAGCGCTCCCTCAGGTCGGCAGCCGATAGCTGTGGAGGGACTGTCTGATTCAACAGTACCCTCACCCGGTCTGTCATCGGGCGAGGAACACCGCTGGAGTGGACGTAATCCTCCAGCTCGTTCAAGTATTGCTCCGCCTCCGCCGGAGACGCCATGAATCCAGCCCGAACTGGGCCTATGCCCGGCAGTCTCATCCCGAGGCGATTCAGGTGATCCCACATCTCGGTTGGGCTGAGAAATTGCCGGTTGACATCCCAAATGTCCCAAGCTTCCGGAAAGATGGCATTTTCTGCCATGTCGACGTGACGCAGCCGCTTCCCCGGAGCCTGAGCGGATACCCGACGGAATCCCCTCGGTGGCCGCCCCTCCGGATGACCCTGCTCTTCCGGAACCACCGGATCCGCCGCTGCTGCCCTACCTTCAGCCGGTGCGGGCCTCTCTGCCACGGCAGCCCCGCTGCCGCGGGCGGCCCTAGCTGCCCTCCGACCCCGGCCTCGAGATAAAGGAGGCCCACCGTCACCAACCCGGATCGTTGGCTGCTTCAGCATCTCCCCGGGATAAGCAGCCTCCCAGCTGATGGCGTACTCCTTCACCAAGCCGAAGGCGGCGGTGGATGGAGGCAGTGTGATCTGCATCTTCCCATCCTCACGCGTGAACATGAGCCACAACTGCCTCATCACGCACGGGTGCTCCTCGTGACGCACCTCCCAGTATACCTGCGGGGTCAGCCGCTGGAGGCACCGGAACTGCCTCGCGAAACGATGCGGGGTGTACGGTTCACAGATTGGCTCACGATCTATCCGAGCCACCAAAACGCCACCTCGGAAGGCCAGGAGGTAAGCCCGATGCTCTTCCGTTCCCCGTCCATCATCGGCAAGCCTTCCCGTCGGCAGTGGAAAGGGATGAAAGTTGAACTCGTCCGCCCTCCACACCCTATTCAGCACCATCGGAACGGCCAGTTTAAATGGGAAGCTCCCAGCTGCGTTCAGGATGGAAGGGCGAAAGTTTGATCCCGGCGGCGAAATGGGGTTTGGATACTCGTAAATCCCCCTGATGTGCGCCGCGATCCACCCATACAGGAGGTGGAAGGGCCCGCATATTCTTAGCGGCTTCTTGCTCTCGCTGATACGTCGCAGCAATCTGTATAGCTTGGCGAGCATCGGGATCCCCAGGTTGATCCGCTGCCCCATGGCCAGCATCGACGCCATGATGAACGAGCTGGGCCGTACCCCCATGCTTGTATCTCTCACTGGTAGGATCCACCCACATATGAGGGCCGCGATGAACGCCGCCAGCCTAACTATTGGCTGTTGTTCGGTGCTGACGCTGAAGCCCCAAGTCTTCCATTGGCTGTCCTCCAAAACCCGCCAATACGAGTGCCCCTTACCCCGCTGGGCTGCCCTCGGACAAGTCCGAGGCCTTGGAGGGAACTCTCGATTCTCTGGAAAGTTCAGGAAGCATTTGAACCATCTTCTGAAGTGGACGTCCCTCACTGCTTCCTTGTCATCCGCGGGGACAAACGCCATCAGCGCTGACGCCAGTCGCGGCATTTGCTCCGCATCTTCCCACACACTGATGACGGGGAGGAACTCGTCGTACATGGCCCCCAAGACCGGGACCCCAGAAACCTGGTGGACATCCCACAGGCTGATGCCCACCTCCCCGTGATGCAGATGAAAAGTGTTGGTCCTGGACGACCATCTACTCAGCAGTTCCGGCATCAGCTGCTTTGGCTGGTAAATGTGGAACTGGGAGGCCCATGCCACCTCGTACAATCCCACTCTCCTCAGCTCAGCCTCGAACTCCTCGCATGAGGCGCCTACCCAGTAGGCCCAGGCCCAGTCGTCGGTAAAATTGCCGCCCTGGCGCAGGTCCCACTCATCAGACCATCCCTTCGTCGGATCCTGCAGAGCCGCCTTCAGCATGGTGCGGTAGAGAGGAGGGGACGTCTCCGGTTGCAGTGGCCTCCCGTCAATGTCGTTCACATGATTGTAGAGACAATCGGCGGTGACGGGTGTCAAATCCTCCTGTGCATGGCCATCGGCCGCCCTGAACCATTGGCGCTGGCATGGTGTGCTCCTGAACCAGCAAGCTGGTTCATCCCTTCCCGCCTCAGGGATGAAGACGTCATCCCTCAGCCCAAAGCCGTACAACGGCAGTTTTTTGCACTGTGGATAATCCCTCTGGCCTTCCGACAGCAGATCTGTCAAGGAAGTGTGGTCCGAGTGGTTCCGGACCATTTCCCCCAAGCCCGGGCGGTTGGCCATCTCATCCCGGCGAGCAGCATCTGCAAGCACTTCCCGCACAGCTTCTTGATGAGCCATGTTAACTCTGGCCCTCGGAAAAGGATTCTTCCGGATGAATCGCGAAGCTCGGTCGCGAAGCTCGGTCGCGAAGATGGATTGCGAAGATCGGTCGCGTGATCAAACCGCGAAGTCCGGCCAAGGCAGGCACGCAAAGATTCGCTTGGCGCGGACGCAGAGTCAGAGACTCGCGGTTCGCCGCGAAGCTCGATTCGCGGAGAGCTGTCGCGGAGTACGCGGAGCTTCGCGAAACCGAGAGCGCAAGAAGACAAGGAAGGCGCGTAAAGACAAAAGAGGGCGGACCCCCTATTTATAGACGCCGACCCCGGAGCATCGCGGCGCGCCTCGCCCGCGCGGAGCATCGCGGCGCGTCCGGATCTGCGGCCCCGACGAGCATCGCGGGCCTCCTTCGCGATGCCGCATCGCGAACCACCGACAGTTTTGGCGATCTTCCCTCAGACTTCGACCCTTCACCCTCCGCGGCTCCAAGTCTGAGGGGGGGCATTTGTTGGCGCCAAAAATATGGCCCGAAAGGAAGGAACGAAAAAGACAGCCGGCATGCTGCATCGCGAAGAACAGCCGCGAAGCACAGCCGCGAAGCCCCTCCGCGAAGCACCCCAGCCCTGGCGGCGCCGCGAAGCACCAGAGGCGGGGATCCTCCGCGAGCGCGTTTGACGTTCGCGAGCCGCCGCGAAGCACCAGAGGCGGTGATCCTCCGCGAGCGCGTTTGACGTTCGCGAGCCGCCGCGAAGCACCAGAGGCGGTGATCCTCCGCGGGCGCGTTTGACGTTCGCGAGCGCGCCGCGAAGCTCAAGAGGCGGCGCGCGAGCCCTGCTTCGCGGCGCCCCTTCCCTATAAATACTCGACTCCCCCTGAGTCCCGGGGACGGACAATCCGACCTTTCGGCTTCTCCTCTCCCGAATCGCGAAGCAAGCTTTGCCCGGGGAATCATGAGCTCCGCGAGGTATTTCTACTTCGCGAGACGACTCTGATTTGTTTCGTTCTGAGCCCCTCTTCCGAGAGGGATGCCCTTCGCGAAGCCCAAGGGCGTTCGCAAAGGAAGGGGATTCCCAAGGGAACCCGGGCAGCCGCGGAGCACTCGTGCTTCGCGAAACACCCAACCCATGCTAGTAATCCCTATGCCAAGGCAGGATAACTATGCATCGCGAAGCACTTTGCTTGGCAGGACCCTGCTTCGCGAACCACTCCTTCGCGAGGCAGTGCTCCGCGAACACTGTTCCACTTCGCGAAGCACCTCCCACTTCCACCTATGCCCCATGCTAAGGCCAAGGCACCCCACTTCGCAAAGCACACTCCTCTGCTTAGCGATTCCTCCTTCCGTGCGACCCTCCAGGTTTGCACGATGTGATTTCAAAGTCCCATGGACAACACCTCCCGTAGCGTTGCTTCGCCCAATGCTCCTTCGCATAGGCACGCTAACGGCTATTGCTTCTTCGCATAGCCACGCTAACGTGGACCCCTCGATGATTCCTCCCGCGACCCCCTTTTACCATGGCCTTACCGACACCTTCCCTTCCCCAAGGACCAGAGGGTACCGGTTATGTAAGCCCTAGGGGTGTGGAGTGAACCCACCTCGTCCGAGCTGCAGGACGTTAAACTGCCAAGCACCACGTCCTCAACACATGACGTTAAACTGTGACCCAACCTCGTCTCCCTCACGAAGGGTTTCCCCACGTCGAACATTTTTTACACCACTCGTCTCCACGGGAATGGAACTCTTCCGCACATGGAATGAGATCCTCCTTGTCGGAGTGGTGTATGTTCGCAGGGGAAGGGTCGCCTCAGAGCGTAAATCCCTAACCTTTGGTACGGATGATTGCACCCGTGCATCTCGGTACTTCCCCACTACCAAGGTCAGTGGAGGACGTGATAGGGAACGAGGCACCTCCCATCGCCGGACCAAGGTCCATCTTCCCCGCGCTTTGCCGCGCCATGGGCCTCCATCCTGGAGTAAGCCCCAACACCATGGGCCGCTCAACGCGTAAGCCCCATTTCGCTTCTCACGGACGCACCCTTCGCGACGTGATCGTCAGGTCCTTGCAACCTCTTGTTTCTCACACCGAGCATGACTCACGTGGGCTTAGAGCGAGCACCGACCCTGACAAACCATTTGAACTACGAGGTCTTTGATCCATGTCAAGGCATGGTACGTAGGAAGCCTCCATGAGGTTCAAGCCCACCATCAGTGGACCAAGGTCTACTCCCCATCCGAACTACGAGGACTTTGATCCGTGTCAAGGCATGGTACGTAGGAAGCCTCCACGAGGTTCAAGCCCACCATCAGTGGACCAAGGTCTACTCCCCATCCGAACTACGAGGACTTTGATCCGTGTCAAGGCATGGTACGTAGGAAGCCTCCACGAGGTTCAAGCCCACCATCAGTGGACCAAGGTCTACTCCCCATCCGAACTACGAGGACTTTGATCCGTGTCAAGGCATGGTACGTAGGAAGCCTCCACGAGGTTCAAGCCCACCATCAGTGGACCAAGGTCTACTCCCCATCCGAACTACGAGGACTTTGATCCGTGTCAAGGCATGGTACGTAGGAAGCCTCCACGAGGTTCAAGCCCACCATCAGTGGACCAAGGTCTACTCCCCATCCGAACTACGAGGACTTTGATCCGTGTCAAGGCATGGTACGTAGGAAGCCTCCACGAGGTTCAAGCCCACCATCAGTGGACCAAGGTCTACTCCCCATTTGAACTACGAGGTCTTTGATCCATGTCAAGGCATGGTACGTAGGAAGCCTCCACGAGGTTCAAGCCCACCATCAGTGGACCAAGGTCTACTCCCCATCCGAACTACGAGGACTTTGATCCGTGTCAAGGCATGGTACGTAGGAAGCCTCCACGAGGTTCAAGCCCACCATCAGTGGACCAAGGTCTACTCCCCATCCGAACTACGAGGACTTTGATCCGTGTCAAGGCATGGTACGTAGGAAGCCTCCACGAGGTTCAAGCCCACCATCAGTGGACCAAGGTCTACTCCCCATCCGAACTACGAGGACTTTGATCCGTGTCAAGGCATGGTACGTAGGAAGCCTCCACGAGGTTCAAGCCCACCATCAGTGGACCAAGGTCTGCTTTCACGTCGGTTTACCGACAAACTCCCCATTTGAACTACGAGGTCTTTGATCCATGTCAAGGCATGGTACGTAGGAAGCCTCCACGAGGTTCAAGCCCACCCGTCTTTCACGTCGGGTTTCACCCCCGTTCAGCACGACGTTAAACTGCACCCCGGTCCAGTGGTAAGCCATTGCGACTCACCATTTGAACTACGAGGTCTTTGATCCATGTCAAGGCATGGTACGTAGGAAGCCTCCACGAGGTTCAAGCCCAACAATAGTGGATCAAGGTCCCTCACTTATGTCGGCTCACCGACACCCACCACCCGTCGTTTATTCACGTCAGGGTTCATTACCGTCCCGCATGACGTTAAACTGTATCATTTGAACTGCGAGGACTTTGATCCATGTCAAGGCATGGTACGCAGGAATCCTCCCAGAGGTTCAAGCCCAACCCCCACCGGACCAAGGTCCACCCTCATGTAGGTACGCTGACGATGCCCATCGGACCAAGGTCCACCATCACGTCGGTTTACCGGCACCATCCCGAACTACGCGGACTTTGATTCCCTGCCACGGGGATACGTAGGAAGCCCCTTTAAGGCTCAAGCCCAACTTCGTCGTCACCACCCCTGCGATGGTCCCATTCCATTCTCAACCATCTCCGCGAGACGTTAAATTCGCGACCTACCTCGTGGTAAACACAAGATGCCTGAGGAAAACCTCGGATGGAACGCCTTTGGCGTAACCGTCTTTGCTAGACGTTAATCTTGCAAACATACCCTGTGTTGAACACGGGAAGCTGAGGAAAACCTCAGGTACGTGTCTATGACATGTAACCCCCCGCGCTCGATGTGGGATGCCTCGGGTTTCCACGCCCTTGAGAAGCCTCGTGATCGAGGATAACAGACAGACATGCCAGGTACCCCAGCATCCAGACACGCTACCGATGCCTCGAACGTGATTACTCCCCTGACCGAAGGTAGCTGCCCTGACTGGACCCTTTGGAATGTCCCGACAGAAGCAGCGTAATTAACCGGTGTCCATGACAATATGGCACTGGGAAGAGTTTCACGAACTACGTATTAAATCTATAAGGGAGACCCGGACTAGGTGACGAGTTCTGAGGAGGAATCCACAGGAGGAAGAACCGACATCCCATCATCCCGTTTCGATCAAGGAGCAGACGTACCTGAACAAGGAACGAATGCCGCCCGCCTTTGGAAAGCGGGAATGCGGGGCAACGAAGCCGCGCGTCCCCCTCCTCCGCGGACGGATGCGCGCGCGCCCCGGCGAAAGCGTCGGAAACAATATGGTTGTTCATTTTTACCCAAAAAATTGACTGTGTGAAAAAATTATGAAAAATTATTCATTGGAAAAAAAATTCATAATGATTCAATAAATAATAATCCTTTTATCAAAATAATTTTATAAATATTGTAATTTTTACTTTAAAAACCCACATGTAGTGAAAATTATGTTTTTCTAACATTAACAATTTTCAAACCTTATTAAAAATTTCATGTGACATCATGAAAATAATATCATCATTTCTATTTGATAAATATTATTTAATAAAAATGTTCAACTAACATATAATTTTTTTGTATGAAATCAATTAATCAATAAATTTATTAATTGAATTTGAATAAAAAAAATACAATTCATAATGGAAAAATATTTTACAAATTTACAAGAACCGAATTAAAATATATTTAATATTTAATAGAAAATTATGTACATATTCCTATTTCATCGGTATTGATACATATCTGTTTAATAAACTAGTGTATTCCTAGAGATTATGGTGCTGGGTGATGGGTCTTTCATGGGTCGGTTCAGAGAATATGGTTTTTGCAGTGATGTCATTGAGCTTGAACTTATCTCATAAACAGTTTACCTCAAGCTTAAGTAAATGGATATAAACATGGATGTGGTCAATGGAAAATCCTAGAAATTACAACTTTCCAGAAAAGTCAGATAAATTAGATTCATAGGGTGTGATATTACTGGTCGAGGTAATAACTTCCTATACCTGTGTCAATTTGATTTCTAAAAACACTATATTGATATTATTTATGTGATCAATTATCAACAGATATATAATCAATAATAATGATACTTAATGATCATTTAAATACAGTAGTATATAATAAAATAAATATTTTGCATGAGTTTTTGATAATCATAATTTATTCAATTGAATCAAAATAGCATAATATTATTCATAACAGTTCACATTAATACCAACACATACCAAATTTATATCATTCTTACTGCAATACCAGCACCAGAAAATAAATTGTGATATCAATTTTATCATTTGAGGTCATGATCAATGGGAATAACACTAATTAAAAAATCAATTCAAAAACATGATATAAAATATATAATAATTTAAATATTTCACTATTGAGCCCCTTCAGGATATCGAAAAACACACTCAGTTCGTGGCTCTTGACATATTATATAAAATATTTTAAAATCATAGTATGAAAAGATAGATTTGTTATAATTATTTTTAAAATGATTAAATGAAATTTTATCTATTCTCTGATTGATTTTTAAATTCATTATTACCCTTGGATAGATCTTTACAAAATGGTTTAAAAGCAATCATATTTTCATTTTATGAGATAGATATCCATGAATTTATTCATAAAATGTGAAAATAATTATTATTTTAATTTTTATAATGTGAATATTATTTTCCAGAGTCATTACTTTTCAATGACTAAAATATTACATTAAATGTTTCCAATGTTATTTTAAAATAAAAAATTTGCATTAATATTTAGGAATTTTTTATATTTTTAAAAAATATTTTGAATTTTGAAATGGTTATTTATTTAGTAATGTTTTTAAACATATTTTAATGGAATATCTATTCATAAATGAAAACAACACTTGATTCTAATTATGCTCTATATGAGATATGATCCAGTGATACCATCCTTATTCATTCCCCGGATGGATTTTGATTATGAGGACATAATTTTTATGGAGAAAAATTTATTTTACTAGGGTAATGTTATGATTAAATTTCTATGAAACCCATTTAATTAGTATTGGTTTGGCTATGATTAATGTTATAAGATATTTTTCACACATATATATGATTTTCATTATGTGTCCATTTTTCCTAGAATTATGAAACCCTTCAATCCATTATGTAGTGATTTATATCTACTGAGAAAAATATAAGGAGAGTGGGGAGTGAACCTTGTTGCGTATGGGACTTTTTCCACTATGAAAGACTTGGGAGTGAACCTTGACTACTATAATTTTTTGGGTAGTTAACCCATTCCCCTATGATAATTTTGTAGACGATACATGAATACTAATGAAATTATATACTATGCTAATGCCACAATAATTTGTCTTATTCCGTTGTTATGCTCTCATGGATTATGTTCCATCATTACATTATGATTAATGATTAATGAGTTTCCAAACGTTATTCCATGTCTAATGACTATGATAAAAGATAATAATGGAATTGTTTTAAAATTTTATTCTTATATTCTCATACCCTTATACTTGTGTGTTATGTTTATGTGATTATTGATACCTCCCTTATTTACTGTTACTGAGTATCAGATCTAACCCTTTATTATGTTTCCATTCCCTATGTTTTTAAGAATGGATTTATGTATTATATTCCTATAAATGGTGGTAGTTATGAAGAACATAATGGGGATTTTTTTGTTCACTTATTGAGCCAATATTTTATGTATCCATGTTTCCAATGCTACATGACCTATACAATTCTTGCATGAATCGTTAAATTATGTAATGAATAATAATATTATAAAATTTAATATTTATGTATGAAATGTATGGTTCACTAAAATATTATTAAATAATTATGTGTTTAATTAACAATGATTATGTTATGTTTAATTTTAAATTAATTTATATTTTTTTACAATTTTTAAAAATACACACCCCAATGAATAATTATAAATATTTGGAGATGATACTTATAAGGATTATTCATCTCCAAATTGTATAATGGAGACATGTTTGATGTTGTTCACCTATTAATTTTTAATATATATATATATATAATAAAATTTGAATTTTTATATCTTGTATCCTTATTAATTCATTGAGTTTAGTGTTAAAATTCGTATTAATTCATCTATGGGGATTTTACTAGAATGTTACGGTGTAGCTAGAGTTTATCATCTAAAATAATCATCATTTGTAAATATGTTATTTTATAAAGTAATCTTATTTTATGAGATGAATCAACCACCACAATGAATTTACATATGGTGTTTTCATTTTAATTATCATTTTATGTTATTTTTTTCTTGGTGATTCTGGTTCAAAAGTTACCAAATTGAAAGTTATTGATGATACATTCAAATTTCTTTTTAAGAATGTCCATGAAAAATATACACTAAGAAATTTTTTATCGATCTAATCATTTAAAAACTATATATTTTCACCTCCTATGGTTATTTATTAAAAATTCATTTATCATTTAATGTTTCTCTTTTTAGTTGACAAAATTTTAAAAATTGTTTCTATAGAAAAATAGAGCTTATTCCCAATTAGGTCGATATTTATTTATTATAATTTAAAATTTTAAAAAATACAATTTTATATATCATTTAATTTATTTAAATTTTTTTAAAACATATTAATTCAATATTTTTTCCAAAGAATTCATTTTTGACTTTATAGAAAAATAAGAAAGAAATATTTTTATAACGTATTTTACATGAATATATTATTTCATTGTCTTGAATATTCTTTACATAAATGAAATCCATACATTTTACTCTTTTTATTTTCAATGATATGTATTTTCCCAATATATCTGGAATTCTTATTTAAAATGTTTTCAAATGAAAAGGTTTTTTCTTATATTTTCAAGGTAATGATAGAATGAGATTTAAAAGTTTTTTTATTAATTTCATCATATTTTATTTGATTCAATTATTCACTACAGATATGATATAACAATAACATTAAATTCATTTCTTTTAATAGTTTATGATGAAATTATAAAGTGACATTAAGGAAAACTATTTTCATTTAATTTTAAATAAATAAAGATCGGTTTTGATAAAACACAAGAATCATTGTGTTTTGATTCATGATATGGTACATTGAAATTATTGATAAAAAATAATGTGGAGTGAATCCAAATCCTTAATGTAATTTTTATGATTAATTATCATCGTTTTTTTTGTATCCCTCTAATGAATTGGGTTGTGAGATGGACATGAGTAGATGGAAGTTACTCATAAAGGAAAAAAGAGTTATGTAAATCCTAAGAGATGACATGATTACCTGATAATAATTTACCCTTAAGAGATGAATGAGTTCACTAATTATTGGGTAATCCAAATATATGTGTGAAATATCAATTTAGTTGATTCAATGATGAATTTTTTTTGTTATAATACACCTGAACAATTTTCCAATTAATGCTTTGAGTTTTTAATGGTTCTTTGGTTAAGATTATCTTCACATGGATCAAGATTATTAATTATGATGACTCTTTCCATCGATAATACATTATTAAATCTAACGAGTTTAATGATCTACAATTTTATGGGTGTGATTTTTTTTTTATGATCACAAACATTGATTATGTAATTATAAAAATATTCTCATATTATTTTCAATAATGAAATTCAAAGGATAATTCATATGTTTACCATTAATGTGTTCTATATATCACCCTTATTATGTTTTCTATCTATCGAAGTCATAAATAATATTGATAAATGAATGTTATCTATAATGGTTTTTTATTTGATGAATTTTTAGAGACATACCTATTAATTATTATGAAATAATAAAAGATTGGTATTGTAGGAAAAACGATTGCATTAAGTCAGGTGTACTATAATGTAAGAGGTTTTCAAAATTATCAAAAACCCTAAACCAAAAAGTTAATTTGATCTATAAGTAACCCAATATTTAGGTTTTATGGTGTATGTTTGAATCGAAAAAATAATGTTATGTTTATTGACATTAATTCCAAAAATTTAAACATCATGTTTTTAGCATCGGAATAGGAAGTGTGGGTTCAAGGATTTTATATTCATACAATAATATAAAATAAGATTTTATTTATCTAATCCATGTTTATTAGTCTTATTTTTCCAATAACAAATTAAATATAATTTTCATCATTAATCTTACATATTTGAAGTTGAAATCTTGTCTAATCAATGAATCCCTCTTGAATATTGATCTATAGATAATTGAATTCCTATCAAACTATATGTGATCCTGAGTATGATTTGAGTTAAAAAAAATTTCTAATCATTTACATACAAGAGTATGATGTTTCATTTTCAATATGTGCATTTTTAAATGTGGTTAATATAATAATTAAAATTGTATTATGGATGTTAATAATTAATTAATTGTATAAAGAGTTGCAGATTAATAATATTCAAATATTTAATTTCCTTGATAAATCTGATTTTTATTAATTAAAAAAATAGAATAATTCAAACATATAAGGAAAAAATGAAATGATATATACATTTTTTTATATTGAATTAAGATATAGTAAATTAAGTAAAAATATAATGCACTGTTTTGTATAATAGATACATGTACCATAAAGAGAAAATGGAAAAATGAAATAATTGATTTATATATTTATGTGGGTAAATATAACCCAATAGAACCCATCTATAATTTTAAATTATCAAACCTGAATTCCTCCCAAAACAAGGTGTCAAACCATTACTTCTGTATAGTTAAAATTATTTTACCAAATTACCCAACACTTCCATCACGACACCTTCTTTATGGAACCATTACTACCAGATACTCGATAACCACTGATTTTGTATTCCCAATAAACATTATAGATTTATTCCCTTCAAACACCACTACTAATTCAAGATAAATGACTACTAATTATATATTATTAGTTAAATTGTTTTTTCTCTACAAGGCAATAATGAACACTTCACTCGCAGTGACTCACAACACTTGAACTACACTCGACAACCAACACATTTTATCTCACCTCCCTTATCTAATCATCCTTGAAACCCATGAATATATATCCCATCTCTACACTCATTAATTAATTAATAGTGATCAAAACATTTTCCCCATGCGTGGAAAAAATCAACCCTTTTTTTAGTGGGGGTTGCACTATACAATGAAGAAGTTTCAATGGTCTATTGATGGTTTCATATGATATAAAGGGGATTAAATGGGATATTATAATGATTTGTATGGTATATAATAGTAGGTATTGTCTAAATTTCTATAGAGTTTGGGAAATTAAGTGGGGATTTAGTATCAATTTCTAATTTTTAACATTAATTACATCTAAAATTTCAATTAAAACTAAATAACTTTTTAAACACCATTCGAAATAAATTTCCCAATAATATTACACTAAAAAGTATATTTTTCTAATATATAAGGCCTATGTTTTATATTTCTTCCAAATTGATCACATATCAATACTGTTATCATCCATTATGAGAAACCCTAATTGTTATGTGCCTATGTAGTATCCTGTAGAAAACATGAAAAATATAGTGAGCCTAATTGGTATCTATCTATACGTGATTTTTTTTGATCCACTTTTTAGAGAAATCCTAATTATAATGACCCTACAAGAATATAGTTGAGATAACACATTTGATAAATTGGGTAAATTTCTTTTATACTAAAATATATAAGAGTTATATATGTTATATTTTACAAGATGATCAAACTAAATAGATATGAACTAAGGGGATTTATAAAGGTAAACTAAAGGATAGTCAAATATAGATATTGGAAATATAATAAACATAATGAAAATATAATATCATTATTTTAGTGGATATATATTTAATGAAATTCCTTGTTGAATATTGAAAAATAAATTACACTCATGGGAATAAATATTGTAATATATATAATATACAATGAATAAATCATTAAATTTTCATTTGATATAAATTTTTTAGAATTAAAGTCGTAAAAACTATTAATCATATTATGTTGTATCATAATTTTAGAATAATTATATAAAAAGAAGAATGTATATGTTTTTTGAGTAACCGCTTCATGAGATACATTCTGAATAAGATATTAAGGTAGAGATTTATTCTTATATGAAACACCACAAGGATATTCATGACAAAATTATTTTGATTCTATATATCATGGATTAAAAACTAGATACCAAAAAAGATAATATAAATTCTTTTCAGAATATACATAACGCCAAAAGGATATATTATGAAAAATCTATACATGATATATATGAAGTTTCTAATGTTAAATTTTATCATAACACAACTAATGATACATTAGTTAGTTCTCATATACTCTATATTATTGTTGTGTTAAACTACTTCTATAGTATTCAAATTATATTATTTTAAATATATATCAATTTATGGTGAACATGTTTAAAATTTAAATGGTTGTAAAAACATTCTTACTCAATAAGAAAATATATTATAACATATAATAATTCTTTGAAACAAATTCCATCTCATGTTGCTTGAATAATGTAATTTTTTAAATAAATTATTTATATGGTTCTATTTTAATTATTTGATAAATTATTTTTTCACAAACTTGGGATTGTATTATATGAAAACATATTTTAAATTTATAAAAATGTAAAATTGAACTACTAATTTGTATTATTTTGTCATTACATGATTAATTAATTTTATTCTTCAATATTTTATATAATCCCATGTTAAAAAAATTCTCAATAATTAATTTCTTGTCATCCTAGGATAGACATTGGGATGAATACTCCTTGTTTACTTAGGTTTTTATTTTCATAAATTTTCATATTATATTTTTATAATAGAGATTGTCCATGGTGATAATATATATTATTATTATATATCATTGGAAAATTAAGATTTCATCAAATAATAACATTAATTCTTTTTCATCGTTATAATAGGTTTCCTTCATCATCATAAAATTTATTCCATTATAATAATAAAATTTTCCTATGATCTTGAAAAAAACCCAATATTCAGCAGTCTTATATTCAATCAATCACAAATTTCTCGATTATTTCCCTCTCATTATTCATACTTGAACTCAATCTTGTTTTTATGAAATTAAAATGACGGGAGGAAACAAATACATGGGTTTTGGTCTATGTAAGTAGTGGATTTATGTATTTAAGAATAATTTATGAAAAAATGTATTGTAGTTGGCCGAACATTGATGGATGGTTGAAAATAATTCAGGTTAGGTGTTTTGGAAATCCTAGGTGTGATGGAGCTTGGTGACACTGATAATGTGGCACGAGTAATAGGTGTAAACATGATTTATAGAGTTCTATGAACATAAGTTTAGAAATAATTTATAACACACTCTGTAATCCAAAAGTAAATATATAATTTTTTATTAGATCTAATATGGTAGGGTTACTCAGTTATATAAATATAACACAAAATGTGTTTTGGGTCCACATTCCATGAATTATGTTGTTGAGTTCCATAGTTTCTAATCTAACTACATGTTGGGTCTATGAATCTGACCAAATCATCAATTTCCATGTTACATAGTCTATTTACTCCATGGATACCCAATAAATAGTTGGTTGGGTGATTGGGTGTGTACACAAAGTACAAAAGTTCTAGTGAAATAATTTATTAATCAGGTTTACTTTATTTATATGTTGTCTACTCAGATATAGGGCATGAATTGGGTGGTGAAAATATATGACAAGATTTCAGTGATTGATTTAGAAATTGGGTACAATATATAGACACATAATGTAAAAATAATCTTGTACTATTCTTTTCATCATTCCACATTGGTATTAGTTTTAGATTAATGAGTAGTTAATTATTTGTAATTTTCCTTGAATAGTGAAATGGTAGATGTATCTCGATCATATATGATTTTTATAAAATTAATTTTAGTTGGTGGATAATTTTTAGATTCCAAGATATGATGAATGGTTTGGGTGGATGGATAAAGTATTTAAGGGTAAGTTTAACCTCTTAGAAGTATATTGTCTCTAGGGAATAATTCCCTCGATATTTAGTGTAGTTGGAAATACTCCCATAATACTAGGATTTGGGTCTACCATATGGGTCTATAATATAACGACCCATACATTACATAAATTAGTAATACATAAATGTTGAATAATATTCATTTCAAACAATTACAAATCCACGATAGGGCCATATAGTTATAGTATCTTTAGAAACTGGAAAACATTAACAATTGTTTCATAAAATATCTTCATTGTATCCCAATTATTTTGTCATAACTAGACCCATTTTGTACCTATCTAATTTAATATCCTTCTTCAGGACCTGTGGAAAAGGAATCATATTAAATGGTGAGTTTAAATGATAAATAATTGTAAACAGGGAAGATATCAATCATTTCATAATTATTTGACAAAAGAACAAAAACATAAGAAAATGTTATCCTACATATGAAATATCTTGATATCAGGCCACTTGATAAATCATAAAATATCATAAGAATCAATGAAGATAATCTAAAAAACTGATAACATAATAAAGAAAGTTTTTTGGAATAAACATAAACATATAAAATCATTTCATATTTGTCAGTGCTCATTTCCAAGACCATCATAGTGGACAAAGACTATTACTGAACAGAGTTCACTCCTCATTCAAGAAATGTATTACAGAACTAGATTTACTTTGAATTCCAATATTGTATATACCTTGAGATATAAATATTTATCCAATGAATTGGAGGGATATATTGGCCTCACCCATCTCTTAACTAAATCAGACTTACGTATACCACAAAAACATAAATTGTATATCACATAATAATTCAATGAACAAAATGGGTTTCTTAAACATCATTCTATCATAATCATTATAAAATAAATTTATTTAAGAATTTCATTCAATAAAATCACAATAAAATCCTAGTAATATTTTTTATTTAAACTTAACCATATTTAAAAATGTATTATTAGATGGAAAATAATTTCGATAAAATAATTGAAATTAATTAATGTGGAAAAAATCATTTCTTCTTCAAAAACATTTTCATTTATAAAAATTCCATGAAATTTTAAAATAATTATTTTTAAAAATAAACATGAAATTTAGTAACGTATTTTTAATGGAAATAACTTCTTATGATGATGTAAAAATCTTTTCTTGTCGTATAAGTTTAAAAAAAATATTTCCCTCATACTTTGGCAGGAAAAGTCAAAAAGTAACTAGTATCAAATAACAAAAAAATATTAATTTCATACCATTCAATAAAAATTAAATAATGGGTAAAATTTATTTTTAAACAATTGTAGACAAATAGAAAAAGTATTTAGTTTTAATGAATCATCGATGTGGACGATGAATATACCATAGTAAATGCTTACATAAAAATAATCCTGGATAAAAATGAGATTATCAAATTACCTCTTACCTTAGATACGATTTTCATTGTATGTATCTGAACCTCCAGTATAATTATTTATATAATTTAGTTGAATTATTCTCGAATCATAGTCATTTTAATGATTTAATATAAGATCATATTATCATCTGTTTTTTGTAACATCATTACTCATCCTTTGGGTATTAACTTCTTTATTTTCTTACACATGTTGTGTCAAATAAGTTTTTGTTCCTATTCATAGGTTATATTTATGTCATTTATATAATGATATTATTATAAAATATATATCATATTAATTCATTCAATATATCTATATAATATTCCTTTAATGATGATCATGTGGAATGAATAGCATCATGTTGTAGAGACAGTAATATGTACGTACTCATGAGAGAAGATATAATTACCATAATTATTTAATGGTATTGAAGTGTATGGTGTATAATATTTAATAATAAATATCATTTTATAATAATCATATATAGTTATTACATACATCAATATACCCATCCAGGTAATGTGCTATTGAATAAATAGATTACACCACGGCATGGAGACGGTATGTCATACGTATGCACGCATGGTGATTTTGTTTTTTATAGTATTGATATAAGAAGGAATATGGTTGTTTCATAATCATAATAAAATATCAATATATAATTAATACTAGAGTTATTAATTTATAATGAAACAACTCTTGAAGAGGATGTGGAAGAAGAATGATGTTTGAAGGAATCAGTAGAGGAGATAATCTCTTCTTCAACGTGCTTCCTCTAAATCTCCTCCTAAAGCACATGAGTTGGATATTGAAGAAGACCAGAACCACTATAATGTAACTAGGATAGTTAATAAAGGAAAATATAATTTTATGTATGATCTTGATGTCTCAAATTGATGTGAATAGGTGAGGGGGGAGGTTCTCTTTTATAATTGAGGTGAGGGGAATTTTTGGGTTATCCCAATATATTTATTTAAAATAATATCATACCCCATCAAAAATCATCCAAATTGTCCCAATTAAATATATCTGATGAGATATGGATTTAATATAAACAACCAATAAATGTTTTCATGTTTTATGTCAATTTAATATTTTATAATTTTATTATCATTTAGTTATTCTATTTAATTTTTAACTAGGGTGAAAAATATTTAAAAATACAAATGGTGCAATATTTACTTATTTGATGTAACATAAACAATAAACACATAAAAACAAACATTTTAGAACATATAATAATTATTATATATTTTTTGAAATTTTTTAAGGATTTTTATATAATGTAACAAAAAATAATTTTGAAAAATAATCAATAGTGTCAATTTTGACTCTATTAAATTGATTAATTTTTAAAAATATTAATATTACAATTTAGCATTGGTCCATCTATATTATTATATTCTAAATAGTTAATGGATGTCTTGAAAACTAGTTGTACATATTAATTGGCTCAAATTATATTTATTTTTATATTTTAATTGAAATTTATTTATTACTCTGTGAATAAAATATTTACTACATAAATTTGTTGTAATTATTTTATATACATATTTTTGGAAATAAATTTAATGTTAAATATTATTGAAAAGATAAGTCTATTATATTTCAAACTAATATATTTATTAAAATTTATATTTTAGAAAATCCAAAATTTATTATGTTATACTTATTAAATTATGAATGTGATAACGTTAACAACCCTTTAAATAAAATAATATATGTTTCATGATCTCTTGAATAAGGAACCAAATGGTCTCTAACTCATCCCTTGGATGGAAATAGTTGAGATATAATCGAAAAATAATATTTTATCAAGTGTTAGGGGCCTTTACTGTTATTATAATTTTAATTATTTTTTACATTGATTTCTCATCAATTAATTTATTTTTACAACATCAAATTATAAGTCTTTAAGGTAATTGTTTATTTCCATAAATTTAAAACGAAATTACCATGAAAATTATAAAAATTTCCTTTTAAATGAATATTTATAATATAATTTAAAATCTATATAACATTTTATAAAAAATGATATAAATATAAAAATAAGAGTACTATATATTTATTTTTCCATTAAATAAAACAAAATGAATGTGATAATATCATAAAAGTGGCTTCCAAAGGACACCATTTAGATCCAATGATGATTTAGGTATAAAAAACTCCTCCAATGATATTATGATACATTTTTTGGGTAATTTTAAAACAGAATTATTTCCCTTAATTACCATATTTAACATTTTACCGTACTAATAAAAATTACCAAAGTAACTTTTCAAACTGATCAAAAATAAAACAAAAAAATTTACATAATTTAAGAATACTGATTCCAAATAATGAATCCATTTTTTAAAATATAAAACACATATTTTTTATCATCTAATTTAAAATTAACCATGTTTTCGTAAAGAGAGAACAAATTGTAAAAATTAAAACATTGCAAAATATTGAAATATTTTTAAATAAGAATTCAATGTAAAATTAATTCTAATGATTTAAATTATATTTAATGATAATAATATCGTCTATTTATTCTTTATAAACATAAAATATTATAATTTTTTCTTATAAATTAATCTGATGATCAAATTTGATTTTAATTTATATTTATTGTATTTTTAATATTCATCCAAATTTGAAAGTTATCAGAAAAATTATAAAAAAAATTTCTAGAGTAAATTTTTCTAAACCTATTCCAATGAATATGTTTATTTGATATTAACTTTTTTAATCTATTAAAATCATAAATTAAAAAGGATTCACCATTAAATTGAGGTAAAAATTCCCTTTTAAAAATAATGGTTTATATATATCAAATAGAGTTTATTCATTCCCTATGAAAAAAATATATTAGATTAATATCAAAAGTATTTTATTATGTATATAAAATATACATTTAATTAACATATTGTAATTCATTGAAATTATTGATAAAAATTACAAATATATAATTGAGTTATACTTTCCACCAATAATTGTTGGTGAAGGACATCACCATACATTTTCATAAGTTAGTTATATTTATTCCCAATAACCTAACGACTAAGTTAAAAGAGACAATTTATAATATGGAAATCATGCAGTTCGATTAAACTCGTGAATAAGTAAAATACAAGTTATTGAAGAAATAAAATTATTTAGAGAAAATATAAAGACAGTTGGGTGTTACATTCTACACCCATTAAACTAAATTTATCCTTTGAAACTTTTCACATGGATACAAATATATGATGATATCTATCCCTATCATATCTTTATGTTCCCACATTTCATTCTCAAATTGGTGGTTCCTCTAAACAACATTAACCAATGAAGTGGTATTATTTCATTGAACTTTTTCACTATTATCCAGAATCTGTATCAGATGTTCCTCATTAGACTGATCTTTCTCCAATGGTGAGTCATCCGAGTTTAGTAAATTTGAGTATCAAGTATATACTTTCTCATGAGAGATACATAGAACACGTCTTGAACTTGAGAGAGATTCATTTGAAGCCCTAATCTGTAATCTACCTTCCCAACAGGATCCAAAATTTCAAAAGTACCCACATAGATAGGGCTCATCTTCCCATTAATTCAAAATATCATTACTCTCTATAATTAAGATATTCTTTAAAACACCTTTTCACCTACATGAAACTCTATATATTTTCTTCGGGTTTCAGTATAACATATTTTCAACTATGAGCTTCTCTTATGTATGGTTGAATACATATGACTTTTTCTTGAATATCATCAACATGATCTATTATTAATTACTTTCATTCCACAAATTCATCCATTAATGTCGGAGTTCTTCACTTATTTCCATAGAGGGAATTGTAGGGAGCCATATGAATACTAGAGTGAAATCAATTCTTGTATGAAAATTCCACCAAAGGTAGGTGTTCATCCCAAAAACATTTTAAATCCATGGAGTAAGGTCTCAAAATGTCTTATAGAATTTTTATTTTCCTCTAAATATGAAAATTTTTCTATGGATGATAAGTAGTGATAGAACATAACTCTGTATATAGAACCTTCTGAAGACTTTTCCAATGCATGAGGAAAACATCTGATCTTGATAAAATATAAGGGAATGTGGTACTCTATGAAATCATACAACTTCCATTACACATGTCATGCTAAGATGTTCCAGAGAAATGTCCTATCTAAAAGAAATAAAGTTTTAAAATTTAATATGTCTATAAACTATTACCCATATATAATTTTGGACATTATATGTTTTGGTTAGTCTGAAGGAAAAATATATAGTGATGTTCTCACATTTCCATTCTGGCTTGAGTAATGGTTGTTACATCTTCGTGTACTTTTGTCTTTCATCCTTAAACAATTGAAAATCCATGAACTGAAAAAAGTATTGTGAAACATCTCTTTTTAGGACATCCCCCTAGAAATACTCTTTCAGTTCCCTGTGCATCTCTATTATTCTAGGATAAATACATAATCATGAACTAAGAACCTTAATCAATATTTCATTTATTAATTCTAGTATGGTAGGTATACAAACCTAGTTCTTGAACCATAATATTCAATCACAATCAATGTTAAATTCAAGATCATTTCACACCTTCTTTGGTATCTCTACATCTTCCTTTTAGAACTCCTTGATCTTCACATGTACTGATGGTTGAATATTCATTTGAGAGAGATAATATTTCTCCACATAATTTAAAATTTCAAGATCTATACTTTTAAAATTGATAAATACTGGATCTTTTGTGATACCCATAATTGATAGGCTAGCATGGTGTTTTTAACTCAAATCATCTACCACCATGTTCTCTTTCCAAGAGTGAAAATGCATCGAGTAGTCGCAATAATTAATCATCTCAAACCATATTTTTTGGTGCACATTAAACTCTTTTTGTGTCAAAATATACATCAATCTTTTATGATCTATATTAATATCACAACCATCACCATAAATATAATGCCTCCAAATCACTAATTAAAAATATTACCGTTGCTAAATCCAAATCATGAGTTTGATAATTTTTATCATTGATTTTTTATTGTCATGAAGTATAAGCTATAACCATTTCATTTTGTGTGAGACCACATCGCATCCCCTTTTTGATGCATCACTATATATAATAAACCATTCAACATTTTAAGGTAGTGTGAGAAATGGTGCATTGGATAACATTATATTGAGATATTTAAAGTTCTCTTCATATTCCTTTATCCATATGACCATTACTCCATTATGAATCAACATGTTTATTGTATTAAACAATCATGAAAAATATTTCACAAAACATCAATAATATCCATTAAAACCATGAAAATTCAGATTTAAATTACCATTTTTATCTCAACCAACTTTCTATAACTTTTTTTAATGGATCTAGATATATCCACTCTCATGATATTATGTGATCCAAAATTAATGTATCTAAATCCAAAATTCAAACATTGTAAATTTTTTATAATTCTTCTCCTTTTCTCGGGGTCTTTAGTATAATCCTAAAGTGATCTTCATGTTCTTCCTTTCTTATTTATTATGAAAGAATATCATATATAAATACTACCATAAACTAATCATGATATATCTAAAGACTCTATTCATTAGATCCATGAAGATATGGGGGGGATTAGTATGACCAAAAGGCATTATTATAAATTCATAATGTCCATACCATCTATTGAATTTTTATTTGGTATATCCCTCTTCCTGAACCTTAATTGATGATACTATGAATGATGATCACTCTAGGAAATGTATTGAGCTCTGTGATGTTGGTCGAATAAGTCATCAATGAGGGGAAGGTGATATTTCTTCTTGATTGTGTTCTTTTTATATTCTCAATAATCAATTAGGGGTCTCATTGATCCCTCTGTCTTCATAACAAAAAGAATAGGTTCTCCCCAAGGTGACACACTATGTCATTTGAAACCCTTGTCATGATTTTCATGGGGTTGCTTCTTTAATTCCATCAGCTCAATTGGTGATATTTTATAAGGTGTCTTTGAAATTGGTATAACACCCAATATGAGTTCTATTGAAAACTCAACCTTACAATTTGGTGGAAGACCAAGAAATTATTCAAAAAATACATGATCAAACTATATTAAAATGGGTTTATTCATAAATTTGATATTTCCCCGAACAATTTGTGATATATAACCTTCATTTACTGGAATAATTACCCATATGACTGATGAAATTTTCATTATATGCTCATACTCCTCATTTCATTGATAGATGATCATATATTATTACTGAATATGGAATGTGACTTCCCTTCCTTGGAAATGGATATGATCTCAATATAGATAATGCCAATTAATTCCAAGAATCACATCAAGTTCCACTATAGGAAGGATCACAAGATTTAATGGATATACTTTACCATTATGAGTTATCCAAGATAAATCAACATCTAATTGTTGTGGTAATATGACGATACAAATAGAAACATCTTATGAAAATAATGGGTGGGTTGATCCTGAATAAAAAAAGTGTAGTTTATTTATAGTGGATGGTATGTGTACCTTTCACCAATTCATTATCATTATCCACATTGATGATAGTGGTCACATGTTACTTGACTTCGTCTTCACAGTAAGAGTTTTATTCCATCAATCGTGATCTATAACCCTTGAATTAGGGATTAGATTTTCATAATTCCCCATTTCCATATATTAATAACATTAATTTGTAGGAGATGTTTTCTCAGTATCCTTTTCCCTATTCCCATAATTTTATATATTTTCTGATAACTTTGGTATTTTACATCTCATTGAACTTCTTTTATACACATAAAACATTTACCAGTCCCTTCAGGACAGTTTCCACCATGTTAATTTATACAATTTGAGCATAAAGGAAAACACTTCTTCTTTTCAGTGTGATCATTAGATTTTCCACCGAATTCCATTTTAAACTTATTATCAAATCCATAGGATTGATGGGTCGTTCCAATATTTATCTCAAACTTGAGATCACATAGAATGATTTCCTCGTATCTATTGAAGTCCCTTATGGATAGTTTCCTTCAAGGATATGGTTTTATGAAACTAATTATTCTATCAATTATAGCCTATAGTTGGATAATAATAGTATATTCTTACCATGAATGTATTCTAAAATTTTCTTCATAGGTACCAATGGATTCACCGTATATTTTTGTAACATCAAGGAACTCTTTCTCCATCATTGTCTGAAGAATATAAGGAATGTACTTATTTAAATATATGTTCTTGAACTCATCACATCCCATGGATTCAATTTCAACTCCTTGCCTCATATTCTTGACAAGGATAGAAAATTGATAAGATTCACCTTACAATGGGTATACATATAAGATTATTTTATAATGTTATAAAAAATTTAATAATGAAAATATCTTTTATGTGGTTTTGATCCATTGTTCATCCACTAATGGATTAGAAGACCCATTGAAAATAGGTGGACGTTGCCACAAGAAGGTCTCAATAGAATTTTGATCCCTCGTTTTCTCATTTGGATTTAATGTGTGATTTATAGAGTGAGACTTTTTTTGTGACCATAACTAAAGGATTATGCATTCAAACTCCCATAAAATTTGGTTTCTCAAGAGGAAAATCATTTCATTACCTATCACATTTAGCATTAAAATAGATCCTTCGAGTTTTATCCAGTAACTAAAACCACGAATCCTATTGTGGGAAACACTAATCCTAATGTGGAAGACACTTAATCACGAATAAAATTTCAATTTTTCATAGATTAGGTTTTATTCGATGTTATTCATGATCATTTCAAAAATACTAGGATTGTAACCTAAACATAGTCATACCATTTAGGTTCTTACTTTGGTTTTCACATCCTAGTTTCTAATGGTTAAATATACCATTCATTTGATACAAATTATAACTACACACAATTTACATAAATTTATAATACTTCTATTTTGAAAAATATCTATTTAAAAATATAACAAAAAAATTATAGGACAATATTGGTATAGTGTATTTAGAAACTAATAAATATAAACAACTGGTTCATAAAACATCATCATTATCTCCCACTTATTTAATTATAACTAGACCATATCTTTACATATCATAATTAATATCCTTCTTCATGAACTCGATAAAATAAAACATATGAAAGGGAGAGAATAAATTCTCTATTTGGGTAAACATGGAAGATATCAATTAGCTAATAATCATAATACATAGGAACCTAATATTTGAAAATCTTATCCAACATATTAATGATCAGGATATCATACCATAGGATAAATCAATAATTTTGATAAGAATCAATGTACATAATCTAAAAATTCATAGCATAATACGTGATGTTTTTTGCCAACACATAATCCTATAATATCATTTCATATTACTCAGGACTCATTTCCAGGACCATCATAGTAGACAAAGTCAATTACTAAACAGAGTTCACTCCTCTTTCCTGCCATGTATTACTGAACTAAATTTACGTATCATTGTGGTAATCTCAATATAATGAGATATAAATAATTACCCAATTAATTAGAGGGATATATCGGTCCCACCCATATATTAATTAAATCATTCTTATTTGTTCCATATAAACATAAATCATTCAACATATCATAACCCAAGGAACAAAAATGGGTTTCTTAAGCATCATTCTGTCATAATACATGTAAAATGAATAGATTTCCTAAATAATATTACTTCATAAAAACAATAAAATAATATTAATAATAGTTATAAATAAATAAAACTTTTTAAATAATGTTATCTTAGATGGAAAATAATTTTGATAAAACATATGAAATAAATTATTGAGTAAAATATGCATTCTTCTTTAAAAAAACATTCTTTTCTTGAAATCTCACCCAATTTTAAAATAAAAAAAATTATTTCAAAATAAAAATGAAGTATTGTATAGGAATATTCATATAAATAATATGTTATAAATACAGAAAAATCTCTTCATGTAGTATACGTTAAAAAAACATTCATTGCATACTTTTTCTTGTAAAGTCAAAAATTACCTTGCATTGAATAAAGTCAAATGATTCTTATCATACCATTTAATAAAAATTACTTAATGGGTAAAATTTATTATTAAATATTTTTATAATAATAACAATAATAATAATTAATTATGAAAAATGGACGTGGATGTTAAATATACCCCAAAAAATAGTTATGTATAAACAATATCATATTATATTGAGATTGTGAAATTATCCCTTACCTTAGCTATGATTTTTATTGAATACTTGAACCTCTTGTATAGTTATTTTTATAAATTAATAAACATATTACAAAATCATATTAATTTTTATGATATAATATATGATAATATTATCATCTGTTAATTTGTTGCATTATTACTCCTCCATTGGGTATTAACATCACTATTTTCATATGTGTGTTATGTCAGATAAGTTCTTGTTATTCCACATAGGTTATAGTTATATTATTTGTATAAATATATGAGTATAATATATATCATATATATTCATTAAATATAGTTATATAATAATTCTTTAATAAATATCATGTAGAATGAATCACATCGCACTGTGGAGATGGTAAGTCGTATGTACGCACGATCGATTATATCATTCCTGTAATTTTGGAATGTTATTGGATTGGATGGTGAATATGTTGTAATAATCAATATCATTTTATAATAATCATATAAAGTTATTAATTTCTTCATAATATCAATCTAAGTAAGGTGGTGGTGAAAAAGAAACAGACTACACCATGACATGGAGATGGTAAGCCGTACGTATGTAGACGTGTTGATTTTTTATTTCATATGATGGATAGAAGATGTAGTATGGTTGTTTCATTATAATAATAAAATTGTATTATATTATATGTAATGTATTTATAACATTATAATGAAACAAATCATGAAGATAAAGTTGAAGAAGAAAATGTTTGAATGAATCAGAAGACGAGATTACCTTTTTTAGACATGTTTCCTCTAAATATCCTCTTACAGCACAGAAGATGGACATTGTTGATGTATAGAACCTAAATATTGTAACTACTTATTTTATGAATGGAAAATATCGAGTTATGGCCGATCTTGAATCCTCAATTTTAACTGAATAGGTGAGGGACTAGGTGCCATTTTATAATTGAGGCGAGGGGCACTTTGGGGATCTCAAACAATTATAAATTAAAAATAAAATCAGTCCCCATACAAAAATATCCAAAATGTACCCATTTATAATATTAGATGATATATGATTGTAACTTCTTCATCCAATTAATACATGATAAGTTTTATGTCAATTTAAACCTTAATATTTTAATTAATAGTAAGTTATTCTATTTAAATTTTAACTAGGGTAATAAATATTAAAATATTAAATGGGAAAATATTTACTTATTTGATGTATATTAGACCATAAAAACATACATAATAAAATTCTATACCCCATAATAATAATTTTTTTTCTAAAATGTATTATTTTTTTTAAATAACTTAATAAACCAATATTTTGAGAAATAATAAAAGTGTCAATTTTGACACTATTCAATTCATTAATTTTTAAAAATATTAAGATAATAAGTTAAAATTGAAAAAACTATGTAATAATATTCCTACAAGGTCAAAGTCATCTAGAAAATTTATTGTACATATTTATTATCCAAAATTTTATTTATTTTAATAGTTTTAAAAGCATTTATTTGGTATCTCCAATAATAAAATAATTACTACATACATTATCTATTTTAATTTAATATACATATTTGGGGAATAAAAAATAAAAATAAAATACTTTTATGAAAATAAATCAACTCTATTTATGTATATTATATTTAGTCTAATTTATCATCTAGAAAATCCAACATTTAAAATGTTATACTTATTTAATTATGAATCTCACAACTTTATCATCAATATAAATAAAAATAAGAAAATTGACACAATCTCATCTATCAGGTGTCAAATTGACACTAACTATACTGTTTTATGTTTATGGTAGATATATACTCAACCAATTAAATTTTTTCATGTGTTTGGGGCCTTTGAAGGTTAATATAATTTTAATGAATTTTTTTATGGACTTCTCATCAATTAATTAATATTTACATCATCAAAGTAGAATAATTTATGTTGATTATCTATTTAAAAAAAATTAAAAATAAATTAACATTATAATTAAAATCATTTTATATTTCAATTGATTATTTATAATCAAATTTAACTTTTTTATTAACTTATATAAAAATGATATCATTATTAAAATTTCAGTAAGATATAATTAATTTTTTTAAGTATATAAATTAAATTCTCTAATCTGAACCAAGTGGCTTCCAATGGACCCCACTTTTATCTAATTATGATTTATGTTGAAACAAACTCCTCAAATGATAATAATGCATGTATTAGGGTTATTTTATAAGATAATTCTTACCTTTAATTAGCATATTTACCCTCTTACTGTACTAATAAAAATTACAGGATGTGTTATTCATTATTCCAAAACATAAAATAAATATATCAACTAATTTGGCCCTAATTATTAAAAAAATAGAATCCTTTTTTCCAAATTTAATACATAGAATTTGAATTAATGTATTTAAATTTAATCTTTTTGACCAAAAGAGAGAAGGATTTTTAAAGGTTAAAACATTGCAAAAGACTATAATGTTTGTACATCTAGATTAATTTAAATTAAATTATAATGATATATATATTAAATTTAATTATTGAAATATATTCAATTTATAATTAAAAAGCATTAAATATTATTATTTAACAATACAAATTATTTTTGATTAAAAAATATTTTATTAATTATAATTTAGTGTATTTTTACTATTCATTAAAATTTGAATGTTATCCAAAAAATATTAAAATTTCATCCAATTTAATATTATGTAACAAGTTACCAAAGAACATATTTTTTTCATAAAAGATTATTAATGTGTCCAAATCATAATTTATAAAGGGGTCTCCATTAAAAGGCGATAAAATCTCCCTTGTAAAAATGAATGTTTTTATACATCAAATAGGGTTTATTCAAACCATATAATTGAAATATCTATTGGATGAATATAATTTTTTATAGTTATAACATATATATATAATTAATTTTATTTTCTAATAGTAATTTATTCAATTTATTAAAAAAATAAAAAATGTATAATCTATTTATACTTTTCCTAAATAATTGTTAGCGAATGACTTCACCATAAATTTTCCTAAGTTAGTTAAATATACTCTCACAAACCTAATGGATAGGTTAAAATGATAATTTTATACTAAAGAAACCTCATTGTTCATTTAAAATTTCAATTGCATGCCACACAAGCTATTAAATAATTTAAATTATTTAGAGAATATTTAAAAACATATGGATGTTACATATAACATATTGACTTGTGAACTATTCTATAAGGGTCGGGTCTCATATTGTTATTATTATAGAGGTATGTTTTATAGTTGTCTTATTTGACTTATTTTAAGGGATTTGTATCCTTTATTTCTATTTGAAGTTTTTGTTATTTCCTAGTGTTAGGATTCTACGAATCTAACCCATAATAAACAAATACCAACATAATTTTAGCCACATATTTCCATATACACATATATATATATGATTATTTTTATAATTATAATATATTTCATTATTTTGTTATTATTCTTTCATGAAATCATATTTATTATATTTATAATCACCTAGGCATTGGTCTTGTACACACAAATGTCCATCCTATGCCGATGATATGAAATTTTGTGGTTCTTTCAGACATGGAGCTTGTAAAGGATGTTTATATAGGATTTTTGTAGTGTTTATATATAGATTAACTCTTGTGGTGTATAGAATGATATTTATTCCACATATAATAGTGTTTTGAGTTTAGTAATTGTTATGGGATGGTGGGAATTATTTAAATTTCCTTGTCTACTAGAGTTTGGATTATGTTACATTATTTGGACTTCTACGAATTCAACATTCATATTGAAATTTGATTATTTTATTTATATCCTTGGATTGGGGTTTTATAAACATTTTTGTTTTGGCATATGTATATTTAGAGGTTCATATTCTAATTCTACCATTTTTTTCTATCTCTTGGTTCTGGTATCTAGCCCTTCCCCTGTTATAAGTGATAATGTGGTGGAACAATTTTCTAAGTACCAACCAAATCAGGTTTAGAGGTGGTTGTGTCACGTGAAAATTATATCATAGTGGCTCAAGTCATAGGGATCTATTTTAGAGATAGTTGTCTGGTGAGTATTGGTTTGGTATAATTAGGTAAATAATGACAAGGGAACTTTTGGTTTGATAATTGAGATTAGTCCCTAGTGATTGGTGATGAAATCCATCAAAAACTTTAAAAAAGACACTAATAACTAGTTAGTTGACTCATAATCTATGATATTATATTCTTGATAAAAATGGATAAAATATGCATTATGTTGCGTGTTAGTTTTCCTTACATCTATGATTTCTTGAGTAATCACTTCTATATTTTTTAATAACAATGGGATTATGTAGTTAAATAAAGGACACCAAACCATAGAATGATTTCTTAGATAAAACGGTAGTGTCATCTTAATCCCATTGTAGGCATTTTCCACATTTCACTACTGATTTTTGAAATAAGGTTTCAGTCTTGGTACATGATAAGGAGATGCTTCCACCATAGGTGGAGGAGAGCATTCATACCCCACTAGTTATGTAAAAATTAGACCCATCTAAATATACTAGCCCCATATAGTTAGATTAAAGTACTTGTATGAGAGTTCATGTCATGAGTTACCCATGTATGCACCTTCCAGGTTTTAGTGTCAGTCAAAACCTTATGATATAAATGAATGTCTAAAGTCCATAGCTCATATATTATATATATCTTTGAAACCCTCTTTCCAAAATGTAATTCTTACTATGTGTCATCTTCATAGTACAATAAGAGACTTGTTGTCACTGATTGTGTAGAAACATGACATAGAGAATTTATCATGGTCAGAGTTTGAATTATTACATAGAGAAGTGTATTATACAATAAAATTATTGATGGTGTAATCATCTGTGATGTTGTACCTTGAGTTGGATTGTGTGGAATTATATTAATAGGTTGTGAGGTTCACAAAACTCATGTGGTATTTTTTGGATATGATAATTAAGGGTTACCTATTTGATTTAAAGTTTGACTAGGGCCATAAGTGAGATATTAGGGTTCTGAGTATAAATTTTTTTATTCCCTAAAAGAAATCATTTTGGATCACACCATGGTGATAAAGTGTTTTCTATATATGTATATAACTAGTTATATTTTGAATTCATTAGAAACCAATTTATAGAAACTATAGATAGAGTCTTGTCATTAAAGATGGCCAAATTTTTTATACTTTTATAATAGGCTGTTAGTAGTAAGATTGATGGTTTGTTCTACCCTACAAATCGATAGAGATAGATTCCATTTGGCTAATAGAGGACACATGGATTATTTTTTCCCTAACAATAGTATTACATAGGATATCCATGGTATCATAGTAGATATAACTCTCCATCATAGGTAGATATGTGAAAAGGTACTACCTAGATGTGGAAGATGTGTCCAAACTAGAGGTGGTTATAGAATAGGGGTTAGTGGTGAAGAAGTATATAGGTGTGGGTGACACATTAATATACTTGGAAATATAAATTCTAGGCATTCGATGACAGGATATATGTGAAATATGTTAGGGTAGTGTAATGAAGCATAAAATAGATAGCTTTGATTTGGTGGTTCTTAACATGGATTATGGAAAAATTCATTTTATCTCTACCTTAGATTTCATACTCATCATTACCAGTGTTATTCATTCATTTCCTACTGTATACATTATTCATAATATTGACATTATTATAGAACCCCTTGATTGAACAACTCATCTAGTGTATCTTACTAGAAGCGATAATCTTATATCTCATATCTACTATTATTGTGGTCATACAATTAACGAGGAGATGTTTTTTTGGTTACCCATCATTAAAAAAATTATACATCATGACATGATAATCCAAATAAATCAGTTGTGTATTATATAGAATTGGGAACATTATTATCAACATATAGATTAATATAATCAGAAGAATAGTTGATATTCAACTTTATCATTGAATCAATTCATCAGATAGAATGAGATAAGATAAATATAATAATATTGAATATTATAACTCCTCAATTTATGATCATGGAATATTGTTCCATAAATATTTTGGAAGATTGTTTTCCTATATCAGCAGTGGATTATGTGGATATTTTACAAGGGGGTGTCCCAGGATTTCCACCTCACTATGTGGTCAATTTTTATATTGAAGTTCACCCCATGATTAATTTGTTAATGTTAATATATTATTATATGACCCCAAATGATCTCATAGATTTAAAGGTATAGTTAAATAATTTGTTGGTGAAATTTATAATCATACCCAGTGCAACCCCATGGGAAATCCAGTTCTCTTTTCCAAAAGGTGAAAGCATGTATGAGAATTTTCACTGAAAATCACAATGTTAATGAGTTGAGAATAAAGAATAAATACCACAATTTTATAATTTTTCACATCTTTTATTGGATTGATTACAACTCCACCTATTAAAATGGAATGAGTCCAAAATAGTTTGACCAGCACCCAAATTTTATAATTTTGCAATGATGGAATGGATTATGAAGTCTATTTTCATTCCTTAAGGAATGATATTAGTTATATTATGGTCTATAGATCTCATTTAATTTCTTATGTTTCATGGAAACTATGACCACATTAAATAAAGTATACAATCCAAGAGTAGAGTGTTTTGGCTGCTACGTTAATCTTTAATATGTGGGGACATTATTCTTTAGGAAAGTAGTTTTTTTCTAGAAAAAATGATCTATATGTATATACGTTCATAATGGGACCCCAATTTTAGATAAAAATGGTGGATAATGTCCCCCATGGACTATTAATTATATATAGTATTTATGATAGGGAATGTAATTGTAATACTTGATTCTCTCAGTAGGAAATTCAATGTGTAGTTGTTGGATTATATTTTTGATCGACTGTATTCATTATGTTTAGATTATATGGAGGAAATGATATTTTTCATACCTTCAGTCAATAGTGATGAAAATTACACTTCTGAACTGATTAAAGGATTCATATATTTGAGATATCAATTTCCAAATTCTCCAAGACAATATTTTCACAGTATATACACATGAATACTTCTCTAAAGGTTGGTTAAAGTTGATCCTATTTTAGTGGTAGAAAATATTTCCTTCCTTTGATATGTGAAAATGTGTCGAATGTGATTTACACCTCCCCTATAGTGGTACATCCATTTTAATTTAATATATAATGGGATCTGAAGGGTCTATTTTGGTGTTATACCATGATGTAAAGTAGTACAAAGTTAATATCTTGGTTATCGGTGGCCAACTAAACAATTTTGATCAATTCTTTCCCATTTAGAAGTTGAATTTTGTGGGAAGTTTGACACATATTTACAAATATGATAGTTTTTAGTTTAGTGGGGAACCCTTAGCAATTTTCCCTAACTATGATTTTCAATTCATATATCTATTTAAGGATAATTTTAAATAGTATTTTGGGACATAGTATTGTATGAATATGATATAAAACTCCTAAAAATATTGTTAGATAAAGAGTAATATCCACTCACTTTATGATATTATTTGTTATTTCATGCTAGAATTTGATTGGAAGAGGGTTGATTAATAACCATTTTTAGATTTTTCATATAATAACAACTATCATTCGAAAAATGGTACATCACTTTTTGTGTCCTTATAAGGAAGAGCATGATGTTAAACCCTTTTATGGATGGGTAATGATTGGTTATATCTTGTAGGGACTTAGTTAGTTAAATTAACATCAAAGAAATTGAAAGTAATCAAGGAGAATACGATGACAACTTAGTTCTATCATAATTCTATGTCAAATAGAATATAGATTCCATTACAGTATATGGAGGGATACTAACCCCTCCTAATGTTCTCACACAAATATTTTTTTGGTTGGTTTGGTCAAGGATGAACGCTATCCAAAAGATTTATCAGACAATTATAGATTATGATAAAGATATGTAGGGTTTGTTATCACATAGACTCTCCCTCTTAAAACGACCAGGTAAACAACGTTTTCTATATATCATAGCCTAATTGATATGTCCATGATGAATCATGCATTATTGACTTGTGTGAGATGGATGCAATTGATGAAATGACCTTTACAATGTACCCTATGTTTTTTGAGGTTTAATATGATAATATCTATCATTTTTTTATGATTACCTTGGTTTTTTGTAGAATGTGAATATTTAGGAGAGTTCATGGGAGTATAAAAACAAGATGTGAGACTAGTACTTTCATCTCTTATATCAGTTTTTAGTTTTATGATGAAAAAAAGGGTTGTGGGGAGTACGTAGTAACATAATTTTTTTATAATAATTCCTTCTTAATATTTGAAATATTATTTTTAATGGTTTTCATGAATCCACTATATTAGTTATGATATTATAGGAATTATAAATATTAAATAAATATATATATATATATTATTTGTATCCACACACATGAAAACTTTTAATATCACTAAATGGGGTCACACATCTATATTCAAATACTACTATGTTCCCAATGGGTGTATTTTTTTAAGATGTATAACTATTTATGGTTACAATTTAATCCCTAATATTGATAATTGGTGACATTTTTTTAATATATGTTATCATTTAATTAAGATAAATTTCTATTATTACTTTTAATTGGTTTTGTGGATCACACATGGACTAATGATGTTGACATGCCCCATTAGATGATTTTAGAGTGGGATATATAGGGATGGTTGACTTGGAATGTATATATTAAATCATATATTTCAGTAAACAAAAAATTAATTATGATAATTGTAAAAGGATTAATTATTTCCCCTGATTACATTCCACCACTTCACTCCCCTCATTTATTTCCATTGTTGGAAGAATAATTTTAGAGAAATCTATCCCCTCTCTCTTCGCACAATTGTGGTTTTTCTTTACGTTCTTCTTGGTGATGGTGAAATTGATTATAGAACAAGATTGAATATTTGATGTAGAAACGTATCACCACTAAGATATGACATTTAATTATAATGTTAGACTAATTTTTAATTTGAAAATAATTTACATCTGAAAACATATTCAAGGATGGTGATCATTATTTAAGATTATATTTTAGTAATAACATTACTATTCAATAAAAAAATATTTTCAAATATATAATTTTTAATTTAAATGAATTACATATCATGTAACATTATTAATTGAATTTTTTAATTAAATTTATTAAATTTTACTATTCAAATATAATGATAAACAATATTATCAATAATATGTGATGTGATTAGATAGTGAAAACATGAATAATTGTAAAAATATTCCATTGTAATAAAAATTATTATTTTTTAATGAAATGGAGAATTAAATTTTTTAGCCCCACTAGGTAAAATACCATTTTGGGGGTGAGAATCAGTGTACGATAGATGAAAACAACCACACATTTGATCTTGTTTTGTATCTAAACAATGATTTTTTCTCACTTCTTCTCACAAAAATGTATTTATATTGAAAATAATTATATGCCATAGATAGAATAATTTAACATGGTTCATGCTATGTAGGATAGTCTAAGGATCATACAATGGATTTGTACTGATGTACAAGAATCCACTATTTGTTTATTACTTGTATAATTCTTTGAGGTGACTCTATGTCCCTCCTGGTTTATAACCATTCACTCTTGATATCTCACTATTCTCTCAACTAAATATGACACATTACATCTCTTGAATATTCATATGTTATTCCAAACCACCTCTAGTTTTGATTATACCTATACGAGTGTTTCATCACGAAAAGTATTCGTCTATGAGATGAAATACTCTTTTTTTGTGAATATTATACATCATCCAAAAATAGAATGTGAATATGTTATTATATAAATATTTTTAATGAACCATTATAATATGAACCAACCCATTAGATGAACTTTTTCATCAAATTTACGAAGTCACATTCCCGATAACAACAGTCTAACAACAAGCCCCTAGGAATTAGCATTTTGCAAAATGGGAAAAAAATTCCCTAATAATTCAAACACTAAAATTGGGATACCTATGAGAAATATGGAATGATCCATCCATAAATTGGATTACCATACAAGGAAATATTCAGTTTAAACAATTTGAAATATCAAATTAGATTATATTCAATTACAACAAGAAACACAACTAATATAACTTTGAAAATTATAACAATAATATTTATATACAAAATCACCTGAAAACAGAAAAAAGGCTCAAAATGGGATCGAGGCCTATGAGACTGACACATAACATCCCAAATGATTAAAAAAATAAAAAAACTCGACAATATCTAAATTATATTAGTCTGATGTCTCCACTATCTGAATCCAACCATAGATTATGGTATTCATGAAGATCCACTAAATGTAATGGTGACCTTATCTTTACCGTGTTCCATCAATTTAATTTCTGAGTACACCTAATGAAATTTTTATGGTGTGAGGTAAAAACTTTTAGGATACCATCATGAATCTACATAATGTATTTATCCATGAAAACCAACAGATCTAGTTTCAAATTATCATTTTAAACAATTTCACATTGAAATTTTTTTTATAAATCATATTGTTTTTTTCTTTTCCAACAATGATTAAAAAACATTGGAAAACGGGGTTCAATAAAAGGTATATGAAACGACATTAAATAAATAGATCAAATTATCAAAACATGGTATAAGTATAAAAATAAATATCATTATATATCCACATTATGGTTTTGGGATAATACACAAGGCATCTAAATCAAAAAAGTAAAAAAATTGAAGCATGTTATCTACACAATGGGATTTAACATGAATTACCCTAACACATGTTCATCAACAGACTTGGGGGGAGAAAAAATATTGGGATATCTCTCAATCTCCACGAAGATATAAATTAATCTCATATTCAAAATCTTTACACTTTAGAAAAATTACCTTCCTATTTCACAATCTTATATAGGGATTCAATTGTCTAATCCAAGCACACACCCTAGTTCTCCTATTTTACATAGACCTCAATTAATATATACCATTATAAACTAAAATTATATTATGAACTCAAGCCTATAATAAATAAATTACTAATCACAAGGTAAAATTTTTAATATAAATTTTATAAATCCATTTGAAACCATAAATCCTATTTGGGGTTTTTTTGAATCACGTTACATGCATAAAAACGAAATCCTTATAAAAACCCATTAAAACCCATTAAATTCCCAAATAAAATGTAGAAAAATATTCAAAATTTTATAAATGAAAAACATAAATAAAATTTGATTCAATTTACATAATAAATTAAAAAATAATTAATGGTTATCAATGGAGAATCATCCTAGGGAGAGACTCATACAATGAAACTGAATGGAAACATAAAATTGAATGAAAATCACTATAATTGAGAAGGAAAAATTCATTCAAACCTATATCTCCATGAAACATCACTATGATCCTAAACTAAACCCAAGTTACATCCCCAATAATATCTAGGGATTTACTAATATAGATAAATGGAAGAATAATGGGGAAGAAGTGTGGATAAGGGATAAAATGAAGATACAACAATATTACCTCATGAAAAATCCCCACACATCATGGTGAATTCAAAAATAAATGTATGCGATAAGAGTTTCATAGGTTGGTGGGAGGGTTACGTTTTAATAAGGAGGTCGATGGGTTTGTTTGGAATACAATTTGTATTGAAATTTAATTATGTTCAATGATAAAAAACTAAATGATCCTTAGGGATTGAAAAACCACGAAAAAATGGTGGGGCATCCACTAACATTCCAAAAAAACACAACCAGTTTTAAAAAACCATGCAAATACCCTAAAAATAGCTTTGGTCCCTAACATCTCCTATTTCTTGGTTAGCCTCTACTTAAGCACTAATTGTGTTGCTTGGCATGTCTTTTGAAAATTTAATGTCTTTGATACCCAACCCCTAATAATTATAAATATAAGTAATAAATAAAAGAAGAATAAAAAAATTATACTAGTGACTTAGAAGGTGTGACAATTAGCACCACCAATCCACTTTCTACCCTTATAATGTTCATAAAATTTTGTATCAATATAAAATTGAGGATACTTTTACCTCATAAAAAAATCACACTCCCAAATCTAATGGATATTTCCACCAAACATCATAGAAATGACGACCAAAAAGAATAATTTATTTCAGGGAGCACAGTATTATAACAATCAATGACTTGTATAGGCTTCTTAATATTGGATGTTCAAATCTCAAACTACAAATATTCCTACTTTATCACATAATATGTTTTCATAAAACATTTATACAACTGCAGCACAATGAATAAATACTGAATCAGGACCATTAAATGTTGAAATTCCACATGAAAGGCTACCTATAATATCGCAACCAGAATTCCACACAAAGGTGTCCGGAGATGTTTGGTCACATGACCCCAAGTGTTCCTTCTTATACACCATAGGATCTCTACTAATAGTGTGGGTCTTATTAGTCAATAATGGAGAAACTATACTCTTTATATCAGAGTAATACACTAGTATAAATTTATAAATAATAAGGAAACAAAATATAACCATAAAAAGAACACTTCTAGTATCACAAGACAAAAAACAAAAGAAAATAATGTCAAAACTAAAGCAGTAAAAATTCCAAGATAAATTACATTTTCAATTTCAAATTCAAATGAAAATGAAAATAAAGACACTGAATAATCCCAAAAGGGTCCCGAATCATTTATGGTTTCCTCATCCATGGTCCATCCTGGCTTAGCCATATAACAAAATACCTTTTCTCTTAACCTATCTTTCATCCATGAAATCTATTCAGGTACCAATCAATCATCCTGATTAGGGTGTGAGTACAACTATGTTTTCCACCACTAATGGTGTCTAAAATAATACTCTCAATAATCGTGCATGTATTTTAATAAATAAATAAGTACAATGTATAATAAAAGGTAGAAAATTATCAATAATTTTTTATTTAACCTCATAATTTAATGTGAATGATATAATTCATAAAACTTGTACAAACATCCATGTTACTATCCACCATTTAATAACACATAATTGAATGAGCATGATAACAATCATAATACATGGAATAATATCAATGTTTCCACTCACCTTTTAACAATAAATAATTTAATGAGCATGTTACCATTCATAATAAATGGCTAACTATACATTTTACCATTCACCATTTAACAAAAAATAATTGAATTAGAATGTTTCCATTGAAAATAAAATGTTGAATGTCCATGATACCATTAATCATTTGATAATACATAATTGAATGAGAATTTTATAATTCATAATACTTGGATAAATGTACATGTTACCATTCACCATTTATAGTAACATATATCACAAATATCACAATGTTACATGTATCCAAACAACCCATTAATTAATTCCTTAATTAATTAATCATACTCACCATTTCAGTATCTCATAATGAATTACCCAATTAATAATATGTAACATAAATACCTGACCCAAATTTCCCAAAGCGGGTGAATTGTATCATTATATATGTATGATTACAAGAAATTAATATCACAAAAAAATTGATAGTTTAGTAGTTTTATAAAACCAAATACATTTGTAGGTTAAACATTACAAATTGAATGGAAATAACATATATAAATTCCTTTTAAATCATCCATAAATCCTAGGTTATCCCTGTATGTCATTCATAATATACCACTTCATGTCCTGGAAAAATGAAACATAATAATGTATTGAGTTCAAATGCTCTATAAGGGTAATCAATATAGGAAAATATCTCATAAACATATATGTTAGGCATGGTGAATAACTAAACACACATGCATTTAAAAATAAACATGAACACATTATTGAGGGAATAAGAGCTGCATAAATAATGCGAGATTAAAGCATAATCATGGGAATTATTCCAGTCCAATATCACCATGAACATTCAATTTCTTGTTTCAAAATGAGTGAATTCTTAATTTCGGACATTATAACCATACCATCAAGTCTTACTGGCAAGACCATAAATAATTTTTTTTTTCAAGGCCTCATGCCAAGACCGTAGTTGGTCTAATTAATCCTACTGATTTTTCGAGGTGATATAGATGATCTAATCTATCCCTTACTAAGTCCACTTCAATCCTCATATTAATGGGGATAAACATAAAAAAAATTACATTTTTATTGAAACTAATATATGAAATTTAAATAACTTTCCCCAAACAATAAGCATAAACACTAACCATTCTGAGTAAAAATGGTGAAAATTTTTATGAGGGAACATCCACAATCAAAATAATCATAAACCAATCTATTAATTATGCTATATGATATCATAACATATTAATCCCAAAAATACATAACAATCAATAGGATTATCAAAAAAGATGATGACACTCTTATAAAATCATCGAGTAATTCAAGAGTTAAAAACCATTTTACATTGAAAAGAAAAGTTATTTTTTAAAATATTTATGTAAACCGAAATGCGAAGGAATATATTATTTTATTAATTAAATTAAATATTTTATATAGATAATTATTTCAAAATATATATTATATAGTTCCTTAGAAAATATTCATGAATTTGATAAATTCCCTTGAATAGGGCTTCTATTTCGGCAAGAATTTTCAAAGATACTTTTAAAACATATAAAACCTCATAAAAGAAATTAGGATTATAGTTTTGACACAAATATAGAACATTCACACTGAATTTATGATGAGAAAATATAAATAAATAATAATTTAGTTGAGTTAAGTAGATAATAATAGTAACCCGAATGAAAATGGAGGGTCGGGTATAAAACCCATACCTTATGTATGATCATGTTCTTAAATAGATTTTAATGACTTGAATAAACAAATAAAATTAATTAACTAATATTTATATAACCATTTCATTATGTAATTGATTTATTATATACTTGAAAAGTTCATTCACAAACTTCATGATGGGTTTATGTGGTTCAATTTTATTGTTTGGAGAATTTTCTTCCTTGGTAGTCATGACATGATTACTTATATAACTATAAAGATAAACACATAAGATTAGAATTATTTTCATGAATATATGTTTTATTTTATTTTATAATATACAAAAGATTAAATGGTTATAAAATCCATTCGGATACTAGTAGTGATGATTAATCATTATATAAAACATTAATGATAATTGTTTGTGTTAATTGGCGGTTTCTTATCACAAAAAATTCATATATATTAATATCATATGTATGAAAATATTCTAGAATAAAACATAACTTTTAACAGATATATTATAGTATAGTTCAATGATCAAAATGTTTTCAGAACCATAATTGAAGATGGTAATAGAATTTTAAAACTCGTTGTCCATTAATGTGATAAATTATCACATATCGGGTGGTGATTTCATTTCTAGTATAAAAGAGGAGTAAATGAAAGATTATGATGAATTATTCCATTATCATAAAAAAATTCAGTGCATATATGGTACTATATTTATCAAAACATTTGGATGAATGGAGGTGAGTAAAGAAAAAGACAATAAAGGAACCTAAAATAAAAGAAATGGAAAGTGTAATTTACCTCTTGAACTTATCTTCCTTGAGAGACTCTTTATGGGAGAGGTTTTGTAATTTTTATAAGAAAAAGACATTCTTGACATGGGGAGGATATTGGGAGGATATTTGAGCATAATTTATAAAAATAACAATGCTTGAGTTGAGTGAAGAGAAGAAGAATTGAGGAAGATGTTTATAGTGGAGGAGAGCAGTGATTTTTTAATATCTTATCAATTATTTTATTATTTTGGTCATGAAAAACATATTATTGATTCTTGTGTCCAGGAATAGTAATATGAGAATCGATGTTCTCACTAAAGGATTCATACATCATCCATGATGCATGGAATAGTTTATTTAACCAATAATGTTTAAATATTGAAAATTACCATATTTTACTATTCACAACCAATTATAATATATCAAAAAAATAAAAAAAAATTCACCATAGAAATTATTGAACATGTAGAATCCAAAAATGGACTAATTTTTTTCAAAATAGTTTTTTGAATATGAGAAATTTATTTTTTATTAAAAATTATTATTTACTTGAAAAATACATTTTTAAAACAAAAAATGATTTTAAAATACCCGAATAATTTAACTATGGTATTATTAAATTATTATAAAATCTTTGGAAACAAATATTGATTTAGGAACCCATTTTATGAAAATTAATTAATTTATTAATATAAAATTATAAATAAATATTTATCAATAATAAAAATAAGAATACTTAATTAATAATTTATAAAATATTCTACTTCATTTATAAGGTGCCTAAATTTTATTTATACATTCATATATGAGGTTACTTTTCATAAGTGCCATATTACTATTCATTTTTGTACATTACTACTCATAAGGGTATGATACTGTTTACTAGAATATATGTTGATTCTATCAGAACCCACATATCATCTTGAACGCAACCGTGTTTGTCAGTTTTTCAAAATTCAAATCAAAGATGTTGAAAAATTGAGTTTATTTTCTGGTTTTTAATAATGTGTTGTTTTATAGAGACTCAATGTTACAGGAATTCAATATTAAATATATTTAAAAAGATCTTGGGGTGTTATATTATGTACTCCTAATATAAATTTCATCCTTGATATTCAGAGAATTATACCCCATTAAATGATTTGGGAAGGTCTGCATCATAATCTTCTAAAGCTCCAATATCGCCTCTTTGATTTTTTGATTTTTTTCAAAGTACAATTACCAGTAATGTTGTCAGATTATTCAACATCTGTTATTTTGTGTCTAGAATATGGATAGGATCTTCACAATTTGACAGTTTATTTTCGTAATGTATACCTTCAAATGTGAGGATATGTGTTAGGTCATGCTTTTAATTTCTCAACCATGAGACATGGAACACATTGTGTACTTTAGACTGTCTCGGAGGCATATACAAATAATATTAAATAGCCCCAATTCTCTATAAAATTTCAAAAGGTCCAATGTACCTAGATCTCAGTTTCCCTTTCTTCCCAAATCATATAACAACCTTCCATGGATATACCTTCAAGAAAACATGATCTCCAACATAAAATTCCAAATCCATTATTCTATTATCAGCATATACCTTTTTCCTGCATCGAGCTACTTTGACATGGGTTTGAATAGTATTTACCATTAAAACTTTTCTCCACATGGTCTTGGCCTACAAGATTCCTTTCACAAACTTCATCCCAAAATGTTGGTGTACAACATATCATTCCATACAATGCTTCATACAATGCCGATTAAATTATTCAATGGAAACTATTGTTGTCAGAAAACTTTACCAAATAAAAATACTGATACTAAATACCTAAAAAATATAGTGAGTAAGATATAAACATGTCTTATAATGTTTAGATCATCCTATTTGAATTCATGTCTATTTGTGGGTGATATGAAATGTTATGTCAATAAGTATCCTTATAATTTTTTCCATTCTATTATGTTGTGAAAATCACAAACACATTTCTTATAGAAATTTCTCTATCTCGATGAATTTTTTTTCATAAGGAAAATTTTTATTCTCTTAGTAAATTTTTATCCATACCCTTGGTTTTCCATGACTTATTTATTGTCCTCTCAACCAAATTCCAACTATTTTTTCATATGAATAATTAGATCCTTATCCAAACCATGGAACCTTATAGTTTACTAGATATAGAGTCTCGTGGTTTTTGGAATATAATTCCATATAATTTCAAAATCCATTTCATCATGATTTTTGAATGTAAATTATCATAAATTCAGAATTATAATTTTCTAAAATTCAGACTTTCAAGTCTCTGAAATTATGACTCAGAATTCTCTAAATTTCATTCTATGAATTCTCTAAAATTCAGACTCTGAATTCTCTAAAATTCTATCTATGAATTCACTAAAATTCGTACTCCGATTTCTCTAAAATTTTGACTCCAAATTCTCAATAATTCAGACCTTTAATTCATCAGAATTAGGACCCCAAATTAATCATAATTTAGACACTGATTTCATCAGAATTCGGACTCTGAATTCGTCATAATTCATACTGCGAATTCTCTAGAAAACATTCCCCAAATTCATTTGAATTAAGATTCAAAATTCCCCATAATAGAGACTTCAAATTTCCATTATTCTAGAATCTGATTTTTCATAGTTTTTTAGACATTGATTTTCAATTACTTACGAATCAGATTATATGCTTTTCTTGCAGCTACCCTATTCTATAAAGTAACATTTCATTTTATCTGATCTTAATCATGTTAATGTTTCTTAAGAATGTTTATGTTTCTTAGAGATGATAATGTTTCCAATTTTTTCTAACATGTTATAATTACTTACACATTATTATGTTACAATGTAAATTATGTCATAAAATATTTTTCTAACCATTGGCTGAGTGACATGTGTCCTGGTCCCTCCAAAATTCAAGGAAAAATATGACCATTTAGGTAGGAGATAACAGTTAGGATTTCCACCTTATAAATACCCTAGAAAATTAATGAAGCCGATTTATCTAGAGATTACATGTTGTGATGTTTTGATGTGATTTCTAGGGAGAGAGAGACTCTAATGCCTTGTTCAGCCTACCTAGTGAAACTCTAATTGTTTTTTTGTAAAATAGAGGGCTTCTAGGGATAGAACATTGAGGTTCTGACTACCTTAAAGTTCAAGGAATTTCAGGAATATGAATACATAGGTGGAAACTACCTTAATGTTTGATGTCTTGTGAGGATAGAAATCGAGACTATGGTATTATTATCAAGGGATTACCCTAGTTTGGGTCAGACAAACTTTTTCGAATATATCACTCAAGGTAACATTATCAATGTTTGTCATATACTCGTCTCATTGGGTTAAAATATTTCTTACTTGTTTACATATTCTTGTAACATGTTTTATTTCCACTATATTTTTTTAGAGAAATTACGTATAACTTTCTTATACATTTTTATACTTGTTTACATTGATCAATAATATTATATACTCTTTATGGAAGAATAATTCCCTAAGTAAAATTTTCTTATTTTTATTTTTCAGATCCATATTTCCAGATCCTGAGAATTTTAGTTTCTCAGTTAAGAACTAAAGGGGGATTAAGAATCCATCTAGTTTAACATTGTTAAATATAGATTTCTTTTAAGCTTAAGAGATAATTTTTTTAAACCTGCAATTAAACCCCCCCCCCCACCGATGTAATTGAGAAAATACGTATACCTTTAGATCCTATAAATTGTACCAGATGAGCTCTTTGAAATACATATACTTACATATATGTATTCAAGCTCAATAATTTATTTCACGACTTTACTTGTTTATTTTTTTGAAGATTATTATTATAATTTTTCTTATAAAATTTTAATTCTAATTCATTTTTTTAAATGAAATTTTGTATTTTCTTATATCATGGAAGGAATGAACAATTGTTCTATAGAAAACATTAATCATACTGTACCACCAATCATTGATGGTAATGATTATGAGTACTAGAGAGATTGGATGAATAATTTTTTATTAAAACTTTAGTGGATAATATAGTCATTCTCACTTATGAATACAAGATTCCTGGAAATAAATCAGAACCCTCATAAATTAGGAAAAACAACAATATCCAATAAAATTCATGAAACACAAGACACTTTTATGTTGCATGACCTGGAATATCTATAGTCAAATATCTTCTTTTGAATATTCCAATAGTATTGAGAATAAACATGATCTAACACACATTCGAACATCAAAAGTCACAGAAACTAGAAGAGCTTTGTTAAGAGATGAATTGCATGGATTACTATTTCTTTATGGATAACCAGTTCTCAGTGTGAAACAATGATTTATGACAATCGTCAATATTCATCAATCTATGGGAGAGAAAGGAATTGATGATGATGTTTTTGTAAACATGATAATTGATATTATTCCTAATGATAGTGAATCTAAAAGGGAAGATATTGATAAAAATATTAAATTATCTAACATTACTCATGATGGGTTATTTGTAACTCTTCTTCCATATGAAACAAGAATAAGATAGATGATGTCTTCAATAAGTAGAATGGTAATGGTACTACTACAATTTCTAATACATCTAAATTTATGACTCATGAAAGATTAACTTTATCTGAATATAAGAATTTTGTTTTTATATTTGAATCAAGTGATGGTGATCAATATAAAAATTATGTATCCAATATTTCTCATAGGATGAACAATATTGTGGGATAGATAGATTTTAAGTACAAATATAAGAAGAAAGACAAAAAGGACAATAATGAAAATAAATTAACTGTTATTGAATAAAAAATGGTTTGCAATATTAGAAATTATTGTGATATGATTATTAAAAAATATATATAAATGATAGGCATTTTTATTGGAACAGAAAGAAGTATTACAAATCTAAGGCTAAGAATGTATTGCAATAAAATTAAAGTTGATGTTCCTGTGGTGGTGACTCTATAAATGAATATTCAGAATATGAATCATCTAGTTATAATAATATTTCTCATATATAATGATAAACTATTGAAAATAATTAATTTATGTTTGTGGTACAGAATACTGAATCCTTAAACAATATTTCTTTAAATGATAATTTTCTTAATGAATAATATTATGAATTACTAGCTGATGAATCTTCTTCATCAGAAGAAGATACCTTAACTACATTTGTATAAGTCTCTCAATCTTATAAATAACTTGAGAATGATAACTATAATATAAAAATGATTTCTGAGAAAGAAAATTCAAGAATATGTTTTTAACAAATGAAGTATGAGATATTTCTATAAATCCTGAAAAAAACTCTTGGTTTTGAATTTATTTGTAAAAGCTAGACGGATGTTAATTCATAGAAGAACAAAATTTTCATGGATATTGAAAATATTATTTCAAAGAAAACAGTTTTAAAGAATAAATCAAACTCTAATACTGATGAATATTAGGATAAATACATAGTTATCGAAAAAAAATCTGAAATTGTCTATATAAAGAAACATTTATCAAATTCTTCTCGGGGAAGGAATGTTTTTGATAAAATTCATTCACAAAAATATCCTATTAGGAATAGTTATGGATTTGGTTATACTCATTTAAAAACTATTTTTTGTGATGATTATTTTGTTCCCTAGAATTCTTCTTTTTACAGTAAGTGTCAATGTGGGGGACAATTGGAGAAACTGTGTTTTTCAGACATAATACAGTCCACAGGTTTTCATAAATCATAATTTTATAAGAAAATTTAGATACCTAATATTTTATTTACTAAAATTTCTGGATCCAAGAATTTTTCGATTTTGATAGTCACACTATTTTATTTTCAGGAAAATAATGGAATTTACAACAAAAATGCATGGTACATGGATAGTGTATGTTCCCTATAAATTACTGGTAATAAAAAAAATCTTCGAAAAGAATATCAAGTCGAAATGAGAAAAATTAACTTTTATAGATAATGATTAGGGATAAATGTTTTGTATAGGAAACATTGTTCTTCTTAAAAATTCATTAAATGTCAAAACTTTTATTTGTTAATGGTCCAAACCACAATATTATAAGCATAATCCAATTACATGATGAAGTTTACCATGTGAATTTTATGATTGATGAATGACTAAAACACAATTCAAAGGAAGAGTTTATTCTCTCTACCCATAGGCATGAGCATGATTATACGATGCACATAGAATACCTTAAGAGCTAATATATACCTAGACTTAATGAAATGGAAGATCAATCATGGTTATGGAATAGGATACTAGAACAATATGACCATATGAAATAATGAAAAATATCAAAGAAAATGCATGTTAGGGATCTACATGAACAGTGATTTGATACTTCAAATGTTCTTGATTCTTGCCAATATGGTACTCACAAAATTAAATCCAAAAATAAATAAGTGAATTCTAAAAATCTAATACATTATTTCTACTGCATATGGATCTTTTGGGTCCAACCCAAACTGGAACTATAGGAGGAAAATACTATGTATTTGATTTACTTAATTATTAAACAAGAATCACATGGATCTATTTTATAGAAATGAAATATGATGCAATTTATTTTTTAAAATTATTTTCATCCAATGTTAAAAAAGATAAAAACATTCCATTTATAACTATTCATAGTGATCATGGGGGAGAATTTGAAAATTCATATTTTGAAAAATTTTGTAGTTAAAAGGGAGTTACTAATAATAATTCAGCTCTAAGAACTCCTAAACAAAATGGTTTTGTTGAAAAAAGAAATTTAATTATTCTAAAGATAACGAGAACCATGATGATTGAATATTATATTTCTAATCATTTTCAGGTTGATTCTCTATGTACTGCTTGTTATAATTTAAATCATGTTTTAATCATACATTTTCTTCATTAAACTTTTTATTAATTGTGGACTAGAGGAAAACCAAAAGATTTTTACTTCAATGTTTTTGGATGAAATGTATTCTTCTTGAATACTAAATATAACTTACATAAGTTTTCAGCTAAATAAAATGAATAAATTTTCTATGGATATTCCACTACATATAATTCTGTAGTGTCTTTAAAAAAAATATCATAAAGTTGAAGAAAAATTGCATGATAAATTTGGGGAAACATATCCATTTGATTTTAAACAAACCCAACATACATTTTCAGATATTTTTTCAAAAACTGAATGTCATCCTTTGATGGAAGATTATAATAATAAGGAAAATACCAAGAAAATTTTTCTGAATTATTTACTCTAGTTTCTTTTTTTACATTATTTTGATGAAGATGTTTTATTAAACCCAATTTTGTTGTTTCTTATGTATAATCTCGGCGATAGTATTTTTGGTAATGTAAAACAACATGTAAGGACTACATGTTCTTTAATAATAGGAGCAGATCATCTAGAATTCATTCCCAATTATAACCTAAAAGCCCTGATGAATAATTTGGTAATAATTATTGGATTAAACCCATTCAAAATGAACTAAATTATTTTGAATTGAAAAAAGTATGGACCTTAGTTAAAATACCTAAGGAATCTTCTACTATTGTTGTAAAATGTGTCTTCAAAAAGTAAATGTGATGAAAATATAATCATTGTATGTAATAAATATAGATTAGATTCTAAAGGCTATAATCAATGGAAAAGAATAGATTGTGAAAAAACCTACACTCTAGTATCTATACTTCAATCTATTCATTTTCTACTAGCCTTTGCAGCATTCTTCAATTTCAAAATTCTTCAAATGGACATGAATTTATATTTCCTTAATTGATATGTTCAATATTAATTTTAGGTTGAACAACATCCTATTTTTGAAGACACAAAAAATCCTACACATGTTTTTAAACAAAAAAATACTTTATATAGACTTAACCAAACCCCTAGATCTCAGTATTTTATAAATACATGATTTTTGTTAAAAAATAATTATGTTAAGGGAACTGTTGATCCAACTATTTTTATAATGAATAATAAGAAAAATGTATTTATTGTTAAAATTTATGTGTATGAAATTATGATAGGATCAACTCATCAATCTATAACTGATTCATTTTTATATCATATGAAATCGAAGTTTGAAATGAGTATGATGGTGAGTTATCAATATTCCTTGGTTTTCAAATTTCTCAAAAATCTGAAGGAACATATGTATCTCAACATAACTATATTAATGAAATTTTTAGGTAGTATAGATTTAGAAAAACACAATGTATAAGTACTCAAATCGGTTCTTTAAATTCTCTTGATCTTGATGAAACTGGGAAACCTGTAGATCAATCATCTTTTAGAGGTATGATTGAATGTTTGTTATACTTAATAGATATTCATCCAGATCAAATGTTATCAATATTATTATTTTAAATATATTAATATAATCCAATGTTATCTCATTTAAAATTATTTAAAATTATTTTTCTCTATTTAAATTGAACCATGTATTTAGGACTTTAAAATTATTCTGGAAAAGATTTCATTTTAAAAACCTTTTTAGATTCTGACTTTGGTTGATGTGAAACAGATAGGAAAATTAAATCTAGAACTCATCATTTCATTGGATATTCATTGATTTCAAATTCATGAAATAGGGAACACTCAGTAGCACTTTCCACTGAAGAATCTAAAAATTTAGCAGCTGGAAGTCGTTGTGCTAAAGTGTTGTGGATGAAACACACACTTATAAACTATGGCATGATTTTATCTAAAAAAAATATAATGTGAAATAATATAATTCCATTTCCCTATGAAAAAACCCATAAAGTAACACTCATGAAAAGAACATAGATATTATGAATCACTTTATTAGGTATCATACTCTTAAAGTATATATTATTTTACTATTTATCTGAATGCAAGAAAAACATAGAGACATTTTTACAAAATCATTACCCTCTGATATATTTAAATAAATTAAAAAAAGTTATCAATGAAAACATTAAGGTAATCATCCAAATTAACTTCTTATTAAAAATATATCCTTACATTAAGATACTATTTTTCATAGGTGGAGAACATATGTTTACACTTTTTTAATGTTTATTCCTTAAAAAGTTTGTTTCAGAACCTATAATCTTCTATCCTTAATAATTTTTTTCAGAAGATAAATTTTGTATTTTCCTAATATGAATTTCTATAATCTAAGATCATATATAAGATCCTTATCAATATGTAAAATTCATAATGATCAATATGGAAGGTATGTTTCCTTACTCAAATCTCTGAATTACATTTTTTACAAATTGGTATTTTTATCTTGTTTTAAGAAAACGTTATAATATTCAAATTCAAAAAATCCAGTTTTACCATAAACCTCAAATGATTGGTATATATAAATTTTCTTTAACATTAATATTAACCATCAAATCAGATCAAGGTAATCCCAACCATTGGATTTTTTCAGAATATGAACTGTCAAATCAAAGCCTGCAATTCCCTGACCTGAGTTACCCAGAGTCGGTGCATTATTAAATAACATTGGCATGAGACAGGGAATCATGTCCCGAAAGAACTATTGGTTTATTAATATTGGAAACAAGATACATACATAATCTCAATATTACAATTTGAAAAGAAATACGACACTAAGTTATTCCATTAGAAATATCCATCCCTCCTAGATTATGCATGCAAGTCACTCATAACTAACTTCTTCATATCCTGGGAAAATAAAAAATAAGAAAGGGGTGAGCTCAAATGCTCAATAAGAGTAAGAAAAACAAGAGAGGATAATACAAACATTAGGAATAGTGAATAATTGAAATCACATGCCTTTCAAATAATAAACCTGAAATCAATATGGTAGGAATATGAGAAGAGTAAATACTGACATAATATAACATAGTCATGGGTAATCTACTAGTTCAATAACCATATGAACCATCAATATTATTTTCATAATGAGGGTATGTATAATTCGGGACATTCTAAAACATTTTGTTAAGGCCTCGGCCAAGATTTCTAAAAATGATTAAGGCCTCGGCCAAAACCATATTTCAAATTGGGAAAGGCCTCGACCAATTACATGTCTAATTGTCTCATGAGACATACCGATGCACCGAGGATATATACCAGGCTCCACCCATCACATACTAAGTAAACTAAATTCCTCATATGAAATGGTTGAAATATGACATAAACATTCATATTAAAACTAGCATATGAAATGTCAATACATTAACCATAAAATAATAATGGTATAAAAATTACACATCCATAGTAAAAAAATCACAAAACATTAAATAAAATATGGATGATTTGTATCATAATAAATCTACTTAAAACAAGTGTAAAAGGTATCAAAGGATGTTAACATAGATGAAATCCGTACAATTTGTGGGAAATGCCTCTTTCTATTTTGAAATATTTTAAGAGACACATAATTATAAAAGAAAACATTTATTTTAAAAATATTCTTATAAAATTGTATGGTATGCTTAGATGATGTTATAACGTTAGAAAATTGTTTCACCCACCATATAAGTTAAAAAAGACATTCTTACCTAAATTTTGTCGAAATGGTCATGATGTACCTTGTTTGGAAAATGACAGAAATATTACTTTCAAAACATATAAGGTCAAATAAGGGTATAAATGACTTTATCTCATAGTCTAGTAAATTGTTAAAATGTTTTGAAATTCATTTTTAAGAAAATGTGGATGTGGATGATAAAGAGGTCAGAGTAGATACTTATGTATTAACAACCTCAGATAAGTAAAGAGATTGTAAAATTAACCCATACCTAGTACTTTTCCAGGGTCGAGGGTAAATTAATCTCATGTATAATAGTTAATAAAATTTTATTAAATTATACAGGAACCGAAAACATAAATATGATATCATATATGATCTTCTAATATTTCATTGTTAATAATATTTTTGTAGTATCATAGTTTTAGGTGTTAACTGATTCATTTTCCGTTATATGCCATGTTAGATAAGCAATGTTTGATATGGATAGGATATTTTTATTCATATCTATAATTATAAGAAGTTATTTAAAATTATTTTTTACTCTAAAATGAAAATTATTCTTGAATGATTTCGATGAGGACTGAATCTCATCACGTTCATGGTGACGGTAATCCGTATGTATGCACGAGCGACAATATCATTATATTGATGGTGAAATAATATGTAATTGGATGGTATATCTTATATACAGAATCATTAACATGTTATATTTATTATTTAAATTAGTTATACTCATTATTATACCCATCCAAAAAATTATGTGTTCGAATAACAAACTTCACCACAATGTGGAGACGGTAAGCCGTAGGTACGCATGTAGGGTGAAATTGTCATTTATAAGATGGATAGAATAATGAATATGGTTATACCATATTTATAATAACATCACATTATTTATAATTTTCTGGATTTTTTATTTTGTTTTGGAAACAACAAATAAAGAGGATGTGGAAGAAGAAAAGAACTCGAAAGAGGGTGGTGAAATTATTACCTCTTCTTCAGGTGTATCCTTTTGAGTTGATCAAAAGGGATCCATAGGATAGATTTATAATCAACATAATGACTCTAGGTCTAAGTTATTGTAGTTGTGAGGATATTTGATTAGATAATGGCCATGCCAAATGGCTTTCGAGGTGATATTTTGAGAGAAGGGGATGTACCCTTTTATAAGAGATGTCAGTGTCACTTTAGGAATGCTTGAAATATTATTTTATTATACAATAACATTAAGTTTATAATGGCTCAAAAATGATTTATTTTGGGGCTAAGGTGGGGATTTTTCTAAAAACTCTCACCTAATAGGTTTAAGATAGGTTTAGGTCACCATATTAACCTTATCTTTTAGATTTAACATTTAGTTAAATAGTTTACATTTTACCATGTATTCTTGTATTATTATAATAAATAGTTAATAAAATTACTATAAAAATACAAGTGAAACAAAGTGGTTCATTATTAATATATCTCACTTTATCTAAGCCCTTTTTTTGATCCATAAATTTTTAAAAATATTATATCAATTAATAATATAGCTTTTTAAAACACATTTATGTCTATCTTGACACTATTTAGAATTTTGTTTTGGTAAATGTCATAACAACATTACAACTTCGAAAATAATTAATTCAATCATTTCGAATAGGTAATATTAACCTCTAAAATTAGTGAAATTCATCAAAAACCTCAGTTTATATTTATTTAGATATTTATAATATCTATTATTTTAATCATTCATTAATAAGGTAATTACTGCAACATCATTGTGTCATAAATAAATTTAATTATTTAATGTATAAAAATTATAAATAAAATAATATTATTTAGGAAATCATTTTATCATTCTAATGAATATTTATAGGTGAATTTTTCTTGTGTGTAACCCTATATTAAAAATGTTTTAGTTATGAAATTTTGAATTTTAAACTTTTAACTCTTCCTTAAATAAAATTATAATAAATGTCCTAATCTAATTCAAGGGACCAAAAGGATAATATTTTATTCCAAAGATTTTTTTTGGTCGAATTACACATATCCAATAGAATTAGGACATGTGTTAGGGTAATTATAGAATCATTTTTACCTTTAATTACCCTATTTAAAACTAACTATTGTAAATTAAAGTCAAAATTAACTATTCACCAAAAATTACATTCATCTTATTGAAGAAAATTTTACATACTGATGTCAACCGTGTCTCTCAGATTTTTGAAATTCAACTCACAGAAGTGGTAAAATTAATTATTATACAAATTGGAAATTGCTCCGAGAAGGTGGGTAAAAGATGGTAAAAAGTTCAATAAAATTTTATACATCTAATTTTATTATAAAATTGAATTCAATGTATTACATTGAATGAATAATGGTTTTATGTATCTATTATTACTTAAAATAAATAAATAATTATTTCAATGAAAGTCGGTTTTAAACTATAATGCAGTGTTTTTCACTATTCATAAAAAATTGAATGTTTTTAGAAAATACCTAAAATTCACCCAATGCTAATTTTGATATTCCGAATCCAAAAATGAATTCCATTTTTAAAAAAAATATATGAATTCAAAGAGTGTGTATTGCTATTAATAGAGGCTAGTTTGATTGGTTGTGGTGTGTTAAAACTCCAAGTTGCATTCATCCCAAGTTATTGCATTATTTAAAGGTAAATGTACTGTGGAACCTTGGGGTGTTGCATTCTATCCTCCTTAAAATAACTTTGTCCTCAAAATTTCTAGAATATAACTGCAACAAATATTCGGGTGTTTCTTCATCATAAGTTTCTCGGGTTCCCCAGTTGCCTCTTCCATCATATGGTCTCTCCATAGAACTTTCAACAGACGAGTCATCCAGTTTCTCAGCACTTGTTCTCTGGTTACAAGAATTCTCATAGGCTCTTCACAATAAGACAGGTCAGGTTCCAGTTATTGTTCTTCATTGGTGAGAATATGCATTGGGTCAGGTATGTATTTTCTCAATAGTGATACTTGGAACATATCATGAACTTTTGAGAGGCTAGGTGGCATTGCTAAACGATAAGCTACAACTCTAATTTGATCTAAATTTATAAAGGTTCGATATACCTGGGACTCAATTTACCCTTCATACCGAAACGTATAACACCCATCCATGGAGATACCTTCATGAAAAGCATGATCACCTACATGAAATTACAAATTATTTCTTCGATTATCGGCATAGATCATTTTCCATATTTGAGTTTCTTTAATGTGGTTTTGGATAATCTTCACCATTTTTATTGTTTCCTAAACAAGTTCTAGTCCTATGATTTTTCATTCACCAACATCATCCCAACAAGTTGTTGTGCAACATCTCTTCACATATAACGCTTCATATACTGCCATCTGAATACTTGAATGTATGCTATTGTTACAGGAAAATTCTACCGTAGGAAAATAATGATCCCACATACCATGAAAGACATGTGAGAAAGATCTCAACATGTATTCTAAGGTTTTAATAGTATGTTCTAATTTTCCATCAGTTTGAGGGTGGTAGTAAATTCCCCAATGATGTTCAATATCTAAGTCTTTCTGAAGACTTTTACAAAACCTTGATGTAAAGTAAGGATCACGATCAGAAACCATTTATTGGTGTACACCATGGAGCCTTAATACATTATTAATATATAGTCTTGCTTTACTTTCAAGTGGTAAATCTTCTCTTATGTCAATAAAATGAACTGACTTGGTAAGATGATCAACAATGACCCATATTACATCATTACTTCAAGGATTCATTGGTAGTCTGATGAAAAATTCCATCGTAATATCATCCCCTTTCCAATCAGGTATGGGAAGAGGATTCATGAATCCTCTAGAATGTTGTCTTTCATCCTTCACTTGTTGAAAAACCATACATATTGACACATAATCAACAATATCACTCTTCATATGGTCCCACCAAAATGTTCCCTCAAATCCTTATACATTTTTGTTCTACCAGGATGTATAGATAAATTATATCTATGAGAATCATCCGAAAATTGCCTTTTTAGATCGGGTATGTCAGGAACACAAAGTCGCGCCCCAAATTTCAAAATCTCATCTTCATATACGAATCAATCAATCTCCCATCGTTCACAGCATTAATTTTCTTTTGAAAATCCTCATCATCATCCTGAGAACATTTTATCCTTTCTAGTAAAGATGGTTTAGCAACCATTTGAAAAGGTTTCGACGTTTCACCTTCCATGATTACTCCCAAATCCATTTATACTAGATCCAATAACATAGGACCCCTTTCAACTCTCATCTTGTTTAAAACTCCTTGATCCTTTTTTCTCAAAGCATCTGCCCCAGTATTTTCCTTCCCCGGTTGGTAGTGTATAGTGAAATCATCATTTTTGATTAGTTTAAGCCATCACCTTTGCCTCATGTTGAGTTCAATCTGTGAGAAAATATACTTCAAACTCTTATGATCTGTATATATCTCAATGTTTTCCCCATAGATATAGTTTCTCCATATCATCAAAGAAAAGATTATAGCTAATAACTCAAGATCATGAGAAGGATAGTTTTGATCATGAATTTTTTACTGTCATGATGCATAGGTAACTACTCTACCATTCGGCATAAGGACATAACCAAGTCCTTTCATTCAAGCATCACTATAAATAACAAACCCATAATTCCCTGATGGTAGTGTCAAGATAGGATCATTGACTAATATTCTCATCTTCTCTTCAATACATTCTTCACACTCTTTTTTCCAAACAAATTTAACCCCTTTACATGTGAGCTTGGTTAATGGGTTAGCCAATCAGGAAAAACTCTGGACAAAATGCTGATAATAACCTACTAAACCAATAAAACTTCATACCTCAGTTATACTTTTCGGTGTTGTACATTCCTTGATTGCACTGGTCTTTGAAGGAACAATAGAGAATCCATCCTTAGAGTCAATATGGCCTAGAAAAGAAGACTCCTGATGCCATAATTCACACATGCAAAACTTCTCGTATAATTCATTTCTAATAAGAGTTTTCAGAATATTGTGCAAGTAATTTTCATGATCGTTGTAGCTTTTGGAGTATACCAAAATATCATCAATAAATACCACTAAAAAGTCATCAATATATTCCTTGATAACTCTGTTCATTATATCCATGTAGACAGAGGGTGCATTAGTCCGCCCAAAAGGCATTCCTGTAAAATCGTAATGCCCGTACCTGGATTAAAATGTTGTCTTCGGAATGTCATCCTTCTTCATGCACAACTTATGGTATCCATATCGAAGGTAAATCTATGAATAATATTGACCTACATGAATTTGATCAATTAAAACATCAATGTGAGGTAGGGGATACTTGTTATTTATTGTTATATAATTGATCAACTTGTAGTCAACACACAACCTCATAGATCCATCTTTCATCTTAACGAAAAGGGAAGGGGATCCCCATAGAAAAACTCTAGGGAAAATAAATTACATTTTACTCAATTCCTCTAGTGTTTCATTAGTTCCACTAATTCCACAATGGACATTCTATTAGGGTTCTTCAATATGGGCCTTGAACCAGGAATAAAGTCTATGGAAAACTCAATTTCTCATCATGAAGGATGTCCAAGTAAATCCTTTGATAACACATCAACATATTCTTGCACAATAGGTATATCTTCTATTGGAACATTCATTTCATCACCCATAGTTATTTCATTCTCTTCATCCCCAATAATTGAATTTAGTAGAGCTACTAGGGGTGGATCTAGATTAGAATCAGATGGTGATGTTTCTTCTCTAAAGATAAGGTACTCCTTGTCTTCATCAAAAATTGTAACCACCATCTTTGTACAATAAATTTTCGTATCATGGTCTAAAAGACAATCCATACTAAGGATTATATCAAATTCAATCATGGGTATGATGTTTTGATCTGCAAATAAATTACATTTATGTTCCCTAATGGGAACTAATTCAAAAAACATTTTTTCAATGATACTTCCCTTGGGAATTTTGACTGACAACTCCCTTGTTATGTAAAACTAAAAATATCTAATTTCCTTGGAAAACTGGGAAGATATGAAACAATGCGATGATCCAAAATCAAATAAATAATTTTCTAAATTTTAGGAAACCATTAAATTACATGACACCACGTCTTTCAGATCATCAACCTCAGAAGTAGTGATCGCATAATCTTAGCCTTCATCCCCTGGTCTTTTTTAAGGTATGTTTCCTTTTCCCGTAGGAAATTAGTTTTCATAAGGCACCTTTTCTCCACAATTATAGCATTAAAAATTAACATCCTCTTTCTTTCCCTTGAAATCATGAGCTTGGTGGATTTTCACCACACTTGTAATAGACTACCATTCCCTTCAGAAAAGTACTAGGGTGTTTTTTCCACATTTACCGTAGGATGGAAATTCAACTATTCTCTTCTTCCACATGTTTCCATTTCCATAGTGTTTAAAAGATATCTTATTCAATTTCTATTCTTTAATGTCATAAGAAATATATAATTCTTTTTCTATATTGATATCACATGAGACAATATCATCATATGATTAGAAGGATTGGAAGACTAATGGTCAATAAAGAAATGGTTTTAACCTATCAATGAAATGAGAAATCTTACTTCTTGGATTACATATATAATATGCAGCATGAATTACTATCCTTGTAATGTTAGATTCATACATTGCAACATTCTCATCCTCTTTTTGCCTCAGACTCAGAAATTTCCTTTCCATATCCTCTTTATGGTCACAAGGAAAGTATTTTTCTAAGATAATCCCTTTAAACTTATTCAATTCCATACATGATACTTCTTCATCCGTATTTGTGTTTTATATTAATGACCACCATTGATCTACATCTCCCGTGAGGAAATCAACTGATAAGACAATTTTTCCTCTTTCTCTACTCCCCAAAGAATGAAATATTTTCTCTAACAAAATTAACAATTCCTCAGCTAAAAATGGATATTTATACCCATTGAATGTTGGGGGTTGTTCCCACATAAATAATTCTAACATTAAGACTCCTCGTTGTGGATAAGGGTGCTCCATACAGGTAAGGTTATTATACATAATCTGAGTAAGTTTTCTTAGTATGGTAATAAGTTGATTAGCACTAGTTGCATAACTAGATCCACTGTAATTATTGTTATTAGTAGGGAAGTCCATACATGGATTTTTTACATGGATACAATTTCAATTCCTTCCACTGTGTGCCACTTCTAAATAATAGAATACACTAGATAAGTTTATGAATCGCAATACATAATTCTAAAAATCTAAAACAAAAGACATAAATTGATCAGTTTAAGGATATAATCCATAATAATAATAAAAAACTCTTTGAGGAGGTATATACTCATAAATCCTTCAAAAAAATTTATAAGGAATATGTAAATTATCCTAAGCATATCCACTGGGATTGTCATAACCAAGAATGCAGCAAGGCCCATTATCCTTTAACGGTATACCCTAGGTCAAGCCCAAAACTCCTTTTCATAGTTTTCACTCCTAGGTACATTTGTGCTAGAGCCACCTCTACTAGATCATATCTCAAAAAGGATGTATTTCCTAGAAAACACACAAAATATCTACATTAACAATATTATAGGAAGTTTATCTATACTAATCCATAAAGAAGATCATAGTGTAATGTTCTCTAATAAGATTTTTTCTAAATCTTGCTTCCAAGGTTTGTACTAAACTTCCTCTGATTCCAACTGTAATGCCCTGACCCTAGTTACCCAGAGTCAGTGCATTATTACACAACATTGGCATGATACAAGAAATTATGTCCTGAAAGACCGATCAGTTTAGTATTATTAAAATAGGATACATACATAAGTAAAAAATTACAACATGAAAAGAAACACAACACTAATTTATTCCATTAGAAACATCCAAGACTCCTAGATTATGCCTGAAATTCGCTCTTAAATAACTTCTTCATATCTTGGGAAAATTAAACATAAGAAAGGGGTGATCACAAACACTCAGTATGTGTATGAAATACACCATAAGATAACATAAACATCAGGCATGTTGAATAATTGGAAACACATGCCTTTACAAATAACAAACATGAACACATTACGGAAGAAATATGAGCTGAGTAAATAATTCCATAATAAAACATAGACATTGGTATTATTTTATTCAAATAACTATAAGACCCATAAATATTATTTTCATAATTAGGGAATGTATAATACGGGATATTCAGAAACATTTTTTCAAGGCCTTGGACAAGATTTTTAAAAATGATTAAGGCCTCGACTAAAACCATATATCAAATTGGGAAAGGCATCGGCCAATGCCACGTCTAATTGTCTCATGAGACCTACCGATGTACCGAGGATCTATAGAAGGCTCCACCCATCACATACTATGTCCAATAAATTCCGCATATGAAAATTTTGAACCAGAACATAAACATTCATATTAAAACTTGAATACAAAATTAAAATAATTTATCCATAAACCATGAATGGTATAAAAATATCACATCCATATTCAAACATATCAAAAATCATTAAATACAATATGGAAGATATGTGTCATAATAAATCAACTTCAAATAAGTTTACAATGTATCAGAGGATGTTGACATAGATGGAATCAAAACAATTTGTGAGAAATGTCTCTTTCTATTTTAAAATCATTTAAAAGTCAAATAATTAAAAATAAAAAAATTATTTTAAAAAAAATCTTATAAGATTGTAAGGGAGACTTGATGATGTTATAATGGTGTAAAATAGCTGCACCTAACGTATAAGTTAAGAAAACACATTCTTACCTTAATTTTGTCGAAAATGTCATAAAGTACCTTGTTTAAAAAACGACAGAATGATTACTTTCCAAACATATAAGGTAAAATAAGGGTATAAATGACTTTAAACTATAGTCTAGTAAATAGTAAAAATGTTTTTAAATACATTTTTATGAAAACACTGATGTGGAAGATAATGATGTCCCAGTAGATACTTACATATTAAGAACCTTAGATAAGTATAGATAATGTAAAATTCACCCATACCATGTGCTTTTCCTTGGTTGAGGGTAATATAACCTCCAGTATAATAGTTAAATTAGTTTTATTTATTTATAAAATAACCACATACATAAATATGATATCATATATGATCATCTAATATTTCTTTGTTAATAATATTTTAGTAGTATCATCGTTTCTGGTGTCAACTGATTAGTTTCCCATTATATGCTGGGTTACATAAGCCAGGATTGTTATGTATAGGATGTATTAGATTCATATCAAGAATTATATTATGTTCTTGAACATTACATTTCATCCTAAAATGAAAATAATTCTAGAATTATTACAATGGAAAATTAAACTCATCTCATTTGTGGAGACGGTAATCCGTACGTACGCACAAGAGGCAATATCATTATATTTATGGTGAAATTGTATGTAATTGGATGGTATATCATATATATAGAAACATTAAAATGTTATATTTATTATTTACATCAGTTATACTCATTATAATACCCATCAAATAATGATGTGTTTGAATAACAAACTACATCGTGACTTGGAGACAGTAAGTTGTACGTACTCACATATGGTGACTATGTAATTTTTAGGATGGATAGAATAATGAATATGGTTGTACCATATTTAGAATAACATAAAAATATGTATAATATACTAGAGTTATTATTTTGGTAAGGAAACAATAAAGAAAGAGGAAGTGGAAGAAGAAAATAACATGAAAGAGGATGGTGAAATTTTTACCTCTACTTCGGGTGTTTCCTTTTGAGTTGATTAAAAGGGCTCCATAGGACGGCTTCCTGATCATATAAAGGACTCTAGGACTATGTGAGGGTAGTTGGGAGGATATTTTAGTAGGGTTTGTCTGAGCCAAATGGCATTGGATGTTTGATTTTGTGTGAAGGGAAGTACCATTTTATAAGAGAGGTGAGGGTCACTTTAAGAAAGATTGAAGTATTATTATATTATACAATATTTTTTGGTTTATAATGGCACCAAAATGATTTATTTATAGGATAAGGTTTTCATGGGTCTAAAACCCCTCAACCAATTAGTTTTATACAGGTTTAGTTCACCATATTAATCTTATCTTTTAGATTTAACTCTCAGTTAAAAAGTTTATCTTTTACCATGTATTCGTGTATTATTATTATAAATGGTTAGTAAAATTAATATAAAAATCAATGAGAATACCAAGTGGTTAATTTCTAATAATTATAACCTTTTATAATTCCTTTTTATATTGTTAGATTTTTTGGAATGTTATGTCAATTAATAATTTAGTATTTGTTTTAAAAACTCATTTATGTCAATTTTTACACTATTTGGTATTTTAATTTTGTGAAAGTCATAAAAACATTATAACATCAAACAAAATTTATTTATTCATCCATAAAATGTAATATTGACCTATAAAACTATTGGAATTCATCAAAAGTATAAATTTATATTTATTTGGATATTTATAATATCAATCATTTAAATCTTTTATTAATAAGGTAAATACTGCATCATCAATGTGTCCAAAATAAATTTAATTATTTAATGTCTAAAAACTATAAATAAATTTCAATTAAGTAGGAAATAATTTTATCTTTATAATGAATATTTATATTTTAATTTTTTCTTATTTTTATCCCAATATTAAAAGTGTTTTACTTATGAAAATTTGAATTTAACACTTTTAACACTTCATTAAATAAAATAATAATAAATGTCCTAATGTAATCCAAGTGGAACAAAAGGATCATATTTTATTCATAAGTTTTTTTTGGTCTAATTAAAGTTATCCAATAGAATTAGGATATGTGTTAGGGTAATTATAATACCATTTTTACCTTTAATTACCCTATAAACGTTTTACTGTAGTAAATAAAAGTCAAAACTTACTATTCACCAAAAAATATTTACATCTTATTGAACCAAATTTTACATACTGATATCAACTGTTTCTCTCATATTTTTGAAATTCAACCCACAGAAGTGGTAAACTATGTTTTATGCATATTTTCAAATGCGCTTAGAAGGTGGGTAAAAGAAGGTAAAAAGTTCAATAAAATTTTATACATATAATTTTATTATAAAAATGACTCCATAGAATTAAATTGATCTAATATAGATACTATGTATCTATTTTGACCTAAAATAAATAAATAAATATGTTTATAACGGTCGGTTTTAAACAATAACATAGTGATCTTCACTATTCCTTAAAAATTTAATGTTTTCAGAAAAAATACCAAAAAATCACCCTAAGATAATTTTCATATTCTGTAGCCAAAAATGAATTCCATTTTGAAAAATAAAATTTAAAAAATTTCAAAAACTGGGTATTACTATTCATATTGGCTAGTTTGATTGGTTGTGGTGTGTTAAAACTCCAAGTTGCGTACAACGCAAGCAATTGAATTATTCAAAGGGAAATGTATTGTTGAAGATTGGGGTGTCACAAAGCATATATTAAGCCCCCCTTTTTTGTATCTCACATCATATTTTCAATTGTATTTTGGTTGATGCCCTTCCACCATTCAAATCATTCATATAGTTTTCTTTGGTTCCTTACATTATGAATGTATCTTTATATTTCTTTGAAAAATATGACAGCCACAAAAAAGGAACCCAAGGATTGGATAATCTAGAGAGAAATTTTGGTGGACCAAAATTACTTTCTCAAGAATGATTCTTTGATTCCTAAAATCATTAAAAAGAATGGATGGGAAGGACTCTGCGTTTCCAATTAAAATAGTAGGAATTTTTTATCCTAATCTCATTATATAATTCTACGAATTAGTATGTTTTTATGAAAAAAGATGAATATAATGTTTTTCTTTCAAGATGTATAGAAAAATTTAATCTTTATTTTTTAAAAATGCTGGTATTATATTGGATATAACTTATGAAGGTGAGGCTATATTTTTCTCTAACATGTTTCTTAACAATGATGGTAGTATTGAGAAGGTTAAGGAAATATAGTGACAATGGATTAAAGCGGTTATGTAATTGAATATCATTCATCGCTCAATAAATTTTATATTTTTAGCACTAGGGATGCAATGATTTTTCATTCCGTGAAAGGGAGATAAGGATTCCCTTAAAAATGTGATATTTTCAAGATGAACATCTTGTTGAAGATATGAAAGATAAACATCATCATTTACATCCTTTAGATGATCAGAAATATCATGAACACCACCCTCGAGTCTCAGATAATTTTTAATCTGGAAATCCAATCAAATATTATTGTTCTTTGTTTATAATCTTTCAAAATTCCTTGTATCTAAAAACCCCGAATTTTCAAAATTATGTTGTTGAGTGATGACACTTAGAGGAGGATGAAAATTTGATTTAGTATTAAGACAAGATAATTTTATTATTTTCTGCATGATGATGCTCAAGTCATATGTATTAGAGCTGAAGCTGGTGAACCCTTCAAGAAGAGAAAATAAAAATTACTGGAAACTCTTCCAACCGGACCCATTCCAGAATCTCAATTAGAACCCCCAATGGCTATGAAATAGAACTCTTTATAAGATGTTGTAGTAGAAAAATGGAATGAGTATAAGAAAAAGGTGAAGGAAGGATATTTTTCTTTTAGGTTAGACCTTGCTGAGGCTAAGGCTTTAAATAGTAAAGTAGATGAAGATCATGAAAAGATATAAAATAGAAAGAAGACCTGGAAGAAGATGTCTGAAGTCAAGAATGTTCAAGCCTTTCTTAACGACACTGATAAGGTATCTAAACAAATCCAGGTACAAGAATCCTTCATTCATGAATCAGTTCTAATAGAAACTCTTGGAATTAACTTTTGAATTCGATAACCCATTGTGGAAGAAGAATTAGTTCAACAAGAAGAATAACAAGAATAAGAAGAAGTGGGAAGTGAAGATATGATAAAAATGGACAAAAAATATCAAGACAATGAATTCCCTTCTGAAAAGTTTACTATTAGTACATACCAAGTTGAATCAAACAACATAGTCTCTGAAGGGAAAGATGATGATTCTTCAGATGTTTTTGATAAATATGCAGATGATGAAAGTAGCAATCATGGTTTTATTCATCCTAATGAAGTTACAGAAGTTTATGATAATGAAGTTTATGATTATATAATAATTTATGTTTCTGATTGTGATCATGGGTCTCTGAGAGCTGATAGGGTTATATATAATGTTGATAATTGAAAGAAAGATTTATTTGACTCTCCAAGGAAATTGGTGGTTGAAAAACCTAAACAAGATTTTGTTGGAGAATCAAAAGTGGAAACCAATAGAGCAAGATAATGTTTCCTCTCCAGCAAAGGAATATGTTATGGAATCTTCATCTTCCATTCGAAAATATTATATTGATAAGTATTTGATGAATATATTTAATAACATTCCATTATACCCAATTATTGATTAAATTTGATAGATACTTCAACAATCAATCAATCAGAATACAGACACAACAAGCATTCCCATTGGAATGTTTTTTATACATAAAGTTGAGTTCAATACCTTTCACATTTCTTATGATGCTCATTGGAGATCATGAAATTAAATAACCTAATGGTATAACTCAGTGATTGATTATTTGAAAATAATTGATGATTTTCAGGATTCAGTAAAGGATTATTTTGATGTTTCAGATTTCACGATCAAGAACCTTACAACAAGGCTTTCAGAAATGATGAATCAAGATCATGTTTCTTGGAATCAAGAAGAAATATACCTGAATGAAAAGATGAATTTAGTTGCTCTAAATTTGAAATGATAAAGAGAAACCAAGGAAGAGTTGGAAGAAACAAATCCAGAGCAAGAAGAAGTGGTAATGTCTAAAACCAAAATTCTCACGTCTTAAGAAGAAAGAATCATTGATCTTTGGAATAAAAACCAAGATCTAGATCAGCTACTCATGATGTTTGAGAATGATCACTATGTGTTGAAGAATCTGAAGTAATCTATGAGAAAATTATCAATAAAGAAAAAGAAGGATCAATTTTTTTTAATATCCTATGTTTTGTATTATTATTTTCTTGTAATTAAATTTTCCTCTCATAATGACTTTTTTTATCATCCCATTATTCTGTCATGTATATTCTTAACCATTCAGGTAGAGTTTTTGTCTTCCCAAATTCCTTTTTGAAAATCATGAAGGGGGGCAGGAATAATGATCAAAAGGGTATTAATTTAAAAGAAGATAATGACTAATTTAAGGGTGAGATTAAGTAATGGGTGATTACTTAAAATATATATTTTTAAATAAGAATAAGTAACTTCTTTATAAAAACGAAAAATATGATCTAAAGGGATTTCAAAACATAAGGATAAGTTAGTCATATTCATCATCAGTCATAAGTAAAGGGAGATGTGTATTTAATCAAAGCTGAAAATGAAAAAACCTTATTCCTAATATTTTTTCAAAAATTTGATTATAAATTCCAAAAAGTGGGGGATTGTATAGTCAATATGTATCCTTATGACATTCTCCATCCCTTTAGGATTTGAATATCATAACCACGTTACTTATGGAAAATTATCCTTCTCTAAGAATTATTTTCTTTAGGAAAATATTATTTCTCAATGAAAAGTTTTATGATTATTCTTGGTTTTCAATTACTTATTTAATTTCTTCCCCAAACCAAGTCTAAATTGTTTTTCCTTTACATATAATCTGATCATTATCCAAACCTAGGAAACTTATAGTTTCTTAGATACAATGAATCAGTATTTTTATAATCTGATTCCATCTAATTTCAAACACCATTTAATCCTAATTTTTTATGTCAAATTCTTTGAAATTCAGACTCAGAATTCTCTAAAATCTAGACTCTCGATTCTTTGCAATTTCAGACACCAAATTATGTGAAATTCAGAATCTAGATTCTCAAAAATACAGATTCTGAATTCCCTTAAATTCACACTCTGAATTCTCAAAAATTCAGACTCTGAATTATATGAAATTCTAACTCTGAATTCTCTAAAATTTAGACTCTGAATTATTTAAAATACAATATCTGAATTCTCTAAAATTCAGATTCTGAATTCTCTGAAATTCGTACTCTGAATTCTTTGAAATTCATAATCTAAATTAACTAAAATAAAAACTCCAAATTCTCTAGAATTCAGAATTTGAATTCATCATAATTCAAACTCTGAATTCATCATAATTTAGAAAGTGAATTCATCAGAATTCAGACTCTGAATTCTCATGAAATCAGACTTCGAATTCATTAGAATTCCGATTCCAAATTCCTCACAATTCAGACTCTGAATATCCATTATTCCAAAATCTGATTGTTCATATTTTTTTGGCTCTGATTCTCAATTTATTATAAATATTATTATATGTTGTTCATACAGTTACCCATTTTCTTTAAAGTGACATTTCAATTTATCGGATCTTAAGCTTGTTAATGATTCTTTTGAAAATTTATATTTCTTACACATGATAATTTTTCACAATATTTCTTACATGTTATATTTACTTACACAAAATTATGTTACAATTTAATTGATGTTGTAAAATTAGTTTATAACTAAAAATTGGATAAATGACACATGTCTATATCCCTCTAAAATTCAATGAAAAATAAGACCATTGGAGGAGGAGATGACCATGGAGAATTTTTGAATATAAATACTCCATCCATTTGAAGAGGTTGATATATTCAGAGACTACATGTTGTGATTATGTGAAGTGATTTCTAAAGATAAAGAGGCTTTTGTTCCATGTGTGGTCTTTAAACATCTTGTTCAGCTATGAACAAATTATTCAACCTTCCTAGTGATACATTGATTGTTGGTGTGTACAACTAAGGGATTCTAAGGATATGAATACTTGGGTGTAGACTACCTTAACATTTGAGTACTTCAAATAATAGAATACAAAGGTGCTGACTACATTGAATATCTATGGCCTACAGGGATAGCAAGATAGACTCCAATATTTTTATTGAGTACTTACCTTACTGTACATACGATAGAAATTCTTTAACGTATTAATCAAGGGGCCTATATCCACGATTTTTGGATACCCTTCTCTTTGGGTTAAAATATTTCCTATTTATTTACTTGTTCTTGTTACATGTTTTATTTCAGATGTATTTTGTTAAATAAATAATGTATAACATTCTTATACTTTCTTATACTTTGTTACTCAGATATATAAGATTCAATGTTCTTTAAGGATGAATCTTTCCCTTTGTAAACATTTCATAAGATACTTTTTGGGATCCATATTTCTGAATCCTCATCATATTAGTTTCTTAGGAATGAACTATAAAGGGTTTGTGAATTCATATTGTTTAAAATTTTTAAACATAGATTTTCTTTTTAGGCATAAAATAGAGTGTTTTTATACCTACAATTCACCCCCACCACCTCAAGTAATTGAGCATCTACATCTACATTTCTATCCTACATGTTGTAATCAAATGAATCTCAATATCCAAATATTTCTAATGTATTTTCCATAATTTCTCTGTCAATAATGGATCATTATTAGACACAACTGAGAGAGGTTATCCATAATTTCTCTTAACTTAATTAATATAATATCGTGCAAGGATATCTTGTGAAAAAATCTCTCTTATAGAGAAGAAATGTGAATATTTGGTAATTTGATGCACAATTACCCATATTGCATCATTCGTTATTGGAGTTTTGTGTAATATAGTGACAAAATACTTGGTTATGTAATCCCATTACCATGTAAGAATAGTTATATGTCACATGAATAATATAGGATGTTGTCTTTTAGCCATCAACTCTTGACAGACTAAACATCTAAATAAAGAATCAGCAGTTTCCCTCTTCATGTTATCCCCCCAGAAATGTTTCTTCAAATCCCTATACATATTTTTTCCAATAAGTATTTATATATAAATTTGAATTATGGGAATCATCCAATAAAACCCTTTTCAGCTCATGTCACGACCCGTCCTCGGGGCCTGTGCCGTGACTACCCCAAGCCCGCCTTCCATAGGCCAGGGGCTGGTGACTAGCACCAAGGCATAAATCCCAACGAAAAGGGAAGGCATTGCCATTGAAAAGTAAACAAGCACCACAGAGTAAGCAAGCGGAAAAGTAAACACTAAGTAAAACTGTACAAGCTGTGCTGAAGAAAAGGGGCCGGAAATACAAGCCCAACTGTAAAGTACAACTAAAAAGAAAAACAGCAACTGAAAAGGGAAAACTGCAGCGTCGAGCCGTCCTCCGGAAGTCCCACCTGAAGGGTGGGTACAGATAGCCTCCTCTGCTCCTCGGGTCCACCTAACCGCTCCGAGTACGTCCCGCCCAGTGGTCCACCTCCGGGTACTGTCCTGCTTCGCACGCCTCCTCCACGATCAGCGCTGTCCGTCGTCTGCAACCAACACCACGAAGTGCGGGCATAGCCCGTGCAGGGGTGAGTATAAGCTACTCAGTAGGGACCCCGAGACCCCCGATGGTCTCCCGAAATACACAAAGAATAAATCACGAAGAAGGGATGCAATCACGAAGTAACATCTGACACGACTTAGGTATATGCCCATACATATACCTAAGTCTTCAATTCCCCGTTCGGCTCCAACGTCCGAGCCCAAACACAACCCAGTCCACACAGGAAAGCAAAACGCATACCCACGCAGGATAGAACAACACAATCCACAAGGAGAGTAAACAGTAAATCCACACAGGATAGCTCAACACAATCCACAAAGGAGAGTAAACAGTAAATCCACGCAGGATAGCTCAACACAATCCACAAAGGAGAGTAACACAAGATTCAGCTCACACAGGTATACTTATTCGGATGACGATAAAGATGATCAATGAACCATCTAAGTCGTCGGACCCACGAAGGATCGATAGGTACTAACCTTGCAGTGACCCACACAGGATCGGGCCCACGCAGGACCTGTAGGAGTTGGCTCACACAGAACCGCTGAGAGATGACCCACACAGGATCGGGCCCACACAGGACCGGGCCCACGCAGGACCTGTAGGCGCTGGCTCACACAGAACCGCTGAGCACTGAGCCACGCAGGATCGGACCCACACAGGATCGGTAGCACTGATCCACGCAGGATCGCTGAGTGCAGTAGTCGTCGCAGTCCGCTGAGGATCTCTGCACAGTCGTCGCCGCAGTCCACTGAGGATCTCTGCACGGTCGTCGTCGCAGTCCACTGAGGATCTCTGCACGGTCGTCGCTGTCGAAGTAGCAGTCGCAGCCAGCACTAGGGTTCTCGCACACAGCAAGCTCGTTCGGGAAGGTCCGCTCCACGAGCTGAGAGGCTGATACATCAACTGACACGAAGTCCGAAGTTGATGTATCCAAAAGTTCCGTATCGTCAACAGGAACTCAACGTCGCAGACGGCGCGTCAATCGGACGCCCGGTCTGAGAGATATTGGCATTTTCGTCCCAGGGGCCCGGTTGGTTTTTAAGGAAAAACCAACCTGACCGCACTCCACCTGCGTCCAAACCTCGGGCGGAGTATGCTAAAAGATCCGTCTCACTTAGAAAAATTCAGCAAAGCTGACGGCACGTCAATCGGACGTCCATAGCTCAAGATATGAGCGTTTCCGCTCCGAGGGCCCGGTTGGTCTCGTGTACGAACCAACCCGGCCGAACTCAAAGTATTCCGAAACCTTGAGTGCGATATACCGAAACGACCGTCTCGATCCAAGGATCGCGTTTCCGCTGACGGCTAGTCGTTTGGAGGCACGAAGCTCAAGATACGGGCATTTGAACAAAAACGTCCGAAGATGGGGGGTACGGGCCCGGGCCGACCCGGCCCGACCCCCCCCCCCCTGGGTCGACCCGAACAGGGTAGGCCCGACCCGGGTCCGAACCGGGTCGGCCCGACCCGGGTCCGACCCGGTTGGCCCGGCCCGGCCCGGCCAGGGCCGGTCCGGCTCGGCCGAGCGGCTGGCGCCGCGGGCGTTGACCCGCGGCTTGAGGAAACCGCGGCCCGCGTGCGGGCCGCGCTGGCGAACCGCGGACGCGGCTGAGCCGCGTCCGCCTGGACGAACCGGACCAGCGGCGCGGGTCCGTCAGCCGCCGCCGCGGCGGCTTCAGCCGCGGCGGGCTTGTCCGGCGGCGCGCCGGGGCGCCGCCGGCGTCGCTCCGGTGGCCCGTTCTCCTTCCCGTCTGCGCCGATGCTCCTCCCGGGATCCGTTCTTTACTGCGGGATCGTCAAACGTCCGCTGCGGCACGTTCCGTCGTCGACCGTCAATTCCGCACAAACGAAGAACGGCGGAGGGTCGTCGGGCCGTGTTCGTTTGGCCCGCACCCTCCGCGTTAGAGATAAACAACCGGGAGAAAAATAAAATGATCAACACATGATCCAACAATTTTAATTAAAATAAAATTGTTCGTTTGACCGGCTTTTTAATTTTCAAAGAACGTTCACGAGAAAATTAAAAAGGGGTAATTTTCCAAAAAGAATCCCTACCTTGATGATCGTCGTGCGCGGGCGTTCTTCGCGGAAGAGACCGTCGCGGAAGGGATCGATCGTCGCGTCGTCGCGGGGAGGCGTCGCGTCGTCGCGGATTCCGGCGTTGAGTCGTCGCGGATTCCGGCGTTGAGTCGGCGAGCTCAACGAACCAAGAACAACAAGATTTAAATTAGTAATATTTAAATCTGTGTTTCGTTTTAAACCAAAGAAAATAACTTGAGAGGAATACCGAGATCACTCACCTCAAAGCGTCGGTGATCGGAGATCGGAGATCGGAAGAACGTCTCGGGCGAAGGCGTCGTCGATTTCCGGGTTCGGCGTTCTTCGCGTTCTTCGCGTTCTTCGCGTTCTTCGCGAGGGAGCTGAAGAAACAGAGATCCTCTCAAATCCTTTCAAAGGATTTTTAGGTTGGTCTTATTTTATTAATATGCCAACACACGAAACCGGTTAAGAAACGATCCATCAATTCGTTGAATTAATTCAACGAAAGAAACGACCCATTTAATTCACGAAAGAAACAGACCAATTAATTGTCTGTTAAGTATATAGAAAACGCGTCGGTTGACCTTCATTAAGACGGGTTTTCACGGGTGCGTTTCTTAGCGGAAAGAAACGGCGGGGCTCGTGCGGGCCCCACCTCACAAATATCCTACCAAGGGGGTAGGATATTTCTGGATAGCACCCTATCCAGTTCAACTCAGTTCAAGCCGCCTTTAAGTGGCTTCAAGTGGCTTCCAAGTGGCTTAAGTGAAATAAAATAAAGTTGTCGCAAAATTATTTTATTTCTTAACTTTAAGCCTGAAAATTAAAAACCACACCCGAGCAAACGCAACTCCGGAAGAGGCGTTTCTAAGCGAATACCGGCGCTGCGATTTCATCGGTGCCCTCAGAATTCGATTCCGGGCACCGGTTCAAAAGTTAGAAAAACCCGCTCGTCCGTTCACTGAACGTACCCGAGCCAAACTTCAGAAAATTGATTCTAGGCACACCGGGCCTCGGAATCAGGCGCCGTCAGAAACTGCGTTCTTGTAAAATTCCAAAGAAAATTAAGAAGAAAAAAATTCCTTGAAATTTACGGGTCTTTACATTACTCCCACCTCAGGACTTTACGTCCCCGTAAAGATACATCAAAAACTAGGGAAACAAATGTGGGTACTGAGCACGCATCTGAGCCTCCCGCTCCCAAGTGCTCTCCTGGAGGTTCCCGTGCTGCCATCTGATACGCACAAGAGGAATTGATCGCCCACGTAGGACCCGCTCCTGTCGATCCTCTATCTCCACTGGGACCTCCGTAAAAGTCGCTCCATCATCCACGTCTAGCTCCCCATAGTCAATGATGTGCGTCGGGTCGCGCACGTATCTCCTCAGCTGGGATACGTGGAAGACATAGTGCACCTGGTGCAACTGAGGTGGCAGAGCCAGGCGATAAGACACCTCGCCAACCCTGCTGAGGACCTGAAAAGGCCCGATGAAGCGTAGAGACAACTTGCCGCCTCAGCCAAATCTCCTCAAACCACGTCGAGGTGAGACCCGCAAGAAGACGTGGTCACCATCCTCGAACTCTAGTGGCCTCCGCCTCCTGTCAGCATATGACTTCTGCCGGCTCTGTGCTGTCCTCATCCGCTCCTGGATGAGTTGGACCTTCTCTGTCGTGGCCCGGACCATCTCTGGTCCCACAAGTGCTGACTCTCCAGGGTCTGTCCAGCACAAAGGTGATCTGCAAGGCCTGCCGTACAATGCCTCGTAGGGTGCCATCCCGATGGTGGAGTGGTAGCTGTTGTTGTACGCGAACTCCACCAAGGGTAGGTGGTCCTCCCAGCTGCGACCAAAGTCGAGGACACATGCACGGAGCATGTCCTCGAGATTCTGAATGGTCCTCTCCGTCTGACCATCCGTCTGAGGGTGAAAGGCGGTGCTCAGACGTAGTCGCGTCCCGAACGCCTCCTGCAACCCCTTCCAAAACCGGGAAGTAAAATGAGCGTCCCGATCGGAGACGATAGTCGATGGCACACTGTGAAGTCGTACAATCTCCTGAACGTAGAGACGCCCCAAGCTCTCTACTTAGCCCTGCTCTCGGATGGGTAAGAAGTGTGCCGACTTGGTGAGTCGGTCAACAATCACCCATATGGAATCGTGACCTCTGGAAGTGCGTGGAAGTCCAGTCACAAAGTCCATAGATATCCCGTCCCACTTCCACTCCGGGACCTCCAAGGGCTGTACCAAGCTTGCTGGTACCTGATGCTCTGCCTTCACCTGCTGGCAGGTGAGGTACCGTGAAACGAACTCTGCCACAGCCTTCTTCATGCCCGGCCACCAGTGCTGTCGCCTGAGATCCTGGTACATCTTCGCCACTCCAGGATGTACCGCCAAGGGAGAAGTGTGAAACTCTCTCAGCACCTCCTCTCGTAAGGCGACTGGTACCAAGGCACGTCCTCTGAAAAGGACATCGTGCTCTGCTCCAAGGGAGAAACCATCAGGTGCCTGTCCCGAGGATATCTGTGCACGCCGCGTCTCACAGTCAACATCCCCATGCTGTGCCTCTCTGACCGGCTGAAGAAGTGGAGGAGAGACTGTGAGAGACTGAAGGAAGGCTGCTCCGTCTCTATCCATGAAGGATATCTGCAAAGCGGCTAGCTGCTCTGTCGCCTCCTCAAGTAGCTGGATGCCCGTCCTCCTACTGAGGGCATCAGCCACCACGTTCCCCTTCCCAGGAGTATAGACTATCTCAAAGTCATAGTCCTGGAGGAACTCGAGCCATCTCCACTGTCTCAGGTTCAGGTCCTTCTGAGTGAAGATGTACCTGAGACTCTGGTGGTCAGAAAAGACTGTGAAGCGCTCGCCCATCAGATAGTGTCTCCATGTCTTCAGGGTAAAGACTACTGCTGCCAACTCCAAGTCATGGGTAGCGTAGTTCTGCTCATGAGGCCTCAACTGACGTGATCCGTAAGCAATCACGGCCTGCTCCTGCATCAGGACACACCCGAGTCCGGTCCCTGATGCATCGCAGTAGACTACGTAACCAACTCCCTCCTCAGGCAACCTCAAGATAGGTGCGCTGGTCAACCTCTGCCTCAGCTCCTGGAAGCTCTGCTGACATCCGTCTGACCACACGAAGGGTTTCCCCTTCTTCGTCAACGCTGAGAGTGGGGCCGCAACTCTGGAGAAGTCCGGCACAAATCTCCGATAGTATCCGGCTAGGCCCAAGAAACTCCGCACCTCTATCACGCTCTTGGGTGGCTCCCAAGCTAGCACTGCCTCGATCTTCGCGGGATCCACTGCAACTCCTGCCTCAGAAATGACGTGCCCCAAGAAGTGGACATCACTTAACCAGAACTGACACTTCGAGAGCTTTCCATAAAGCTGGTGATCTCAGAGTGTGTCTAGTACAACACGCAGGTGGTAGGCGTGCTCCTCCTCCGTCGTCGAGTACACCAAAATGTCGTCGATGAAGACCATGACAAATCGATCGAGGTATGGCTGGAAGATCCTGTTCATGAGGCTCATGAACACTGCTGGAGCATAGGTCACGCCGAAAGGCATAACCAAGAACTCGAAGTGGCCATACCGACACCTGAAGGCCGTCTTCTGCACATCCTCGTCTCGAACTCTAAGCTGATGATAGCCTGACCTGAGGTCTATCTTCGAGAACCACCGTGCTCCCTTGAGCTGGTCGAAGAGATCATCAATCCTGGGTAGCGGATACTTGTTCCTCACTGTCACCTGATTCAGGCGACGATAATCGACACACAGTCGCAAGCTCCCGTCCGCCTTCTTGGCGAACAAAATCAGGGAAGCCCAGGGCGAAACACTGGGTCGGATGAACCCCTTGCCCTGCAAGTCCTCCAACTGTACTCGCAGCTCTCGAAGCTCAGCGGGGGCCATCCGATATGCTGGAGTGGATATCGGGGCTGTCCCAGGGTACAGGTCAATATAAAAGTCTACCTCTCTGCGAGGAGGTAGTCCTGGAACGTCGTCGGGAAAGACGTCCGCGTACTGATCCACCACTGCAGGAAAACTGGGACTCCGCACATCAACTGCTCTTAGGATGAGGCTAGCCAACTGATGAGTGATGGGCTGACCCCTCCTCTGCGTGAGTCCATCCGGTGCTGCTAAGGCTCCCTTCTCGCCGGTGAAGGTGAACCTGCTCCCGTCGGTGCGCACACATCGCACCTTGCGCCTAAAGCAGTCAATCTGAGCATGGACCGTAGATAACCAATCCATTCCCAAAATGATGTCGTAAGGCCTCGACGCTGCTACAAGAAGATCCCAGCCGAAGCTCTCGCCTCCTAGAGTAATCTCACACTGCCGGCACTAGTGCGTAATCATCGAGTCTGCTCCCGTAGGAGTCTCTAGCCGTAAGGTTCGAGCCAACGGCTCCGTCGGAATCTCCGAGCTCCGAACAAGGGCAGTGGCTATGAAAGAGTGACTCGCTCCTGTGTCTATCAGAACTGCAGCAAGGGTGGAATAGACACAGATCGTTCCTTGAATAATCTCTGGCGCGCCGTGGTCGTAGGCCTCCGCTGCCTGGAGCTGAGCCTGTCTCTGCCCGCCAGCTCCCTGAGGTCGGGGCGGGCCTCCTGGTGGTGGTGGTGGTAGAGCCTCAAAGCGTCGCCCACCACCTGCTGCTCGGCCAGCTCCTCTTCCTCGTCCGCCTCCTCCCTGCGGACCGCCACGGTCGACCCTCTGCCTCTGCCTGGGTGGCCCCTCCACCGTCTGCTGCCCCTCGGTACGACGGGTCGGGTAGTCACGAGCCATGTGGCCCTGCCCGCCACACTCGTAGCACTGTCTGCCTCTCGGAAGGCTGGCTCCGGGACGGGTGCCCTGCACTGCTGAGCCAGCGTCCCGAGGTCGCCTGCCGGAAGGTCTGGTCCGCCTGGAACCCTGAGTCATCCACCGGCTACCAGCTGCCGAAGACTCCGCTATCTGCCGCCCTGCGGTAGGTCTCGCTGTGGACTCATCCAGGAAGCTCTCGATCAGGAGGGCTCGCTCCAGTACTCCTGCCTGGGTCGGGATGCTGAGGGAGATCAGCAATGCCCTGATCTCGTGTCTCAATCCCTGCTCGAAGGTCCGGGCCCGGAAGAAGGGGTCCCGTACCATGTCTGTCGAGTAGCGAGATAGGTCGGTGAACCTCGCCGCGTACTGAGCGACCGTCAAGCTGCCCTGCCGCAGCTAAAGAAGCTCCTGGATGCGCACCGCTCGGAGGGTGGCCGGGACGAACTCTGAGCGGAAGAGGCTCTCGAAGTCCGTCCAGATGAGGGAGGCCTCATCGTGTACCTGGAGCATCAGGCTCCACCAGCGTCCGGCTGCTGCGTGCAGTAAGCTCGCCGCGAGGATCACCATGAGGTCTGCTGGCGTCTTCACTAGCCTGAAAACTCGGACGACCGCCTCCAGCCAGTCCTCGGCTGCCTGGGGGTCCGACTCCCCACGGAACCTGGGTGGTCGCTGGCGCTGGAACTCATGCAGAGCTCCGAGGCGTCGTGCGTCGTCAGCTGCCAGTGCTGGAAGCATCAGGGGCTCGGCGGGTAAAGGTACCGCTGGTGCCTCTGCTGTCAACGGGCCCTGTACCGAGGCCTCGTCGCTCGGCGGGCTGTCGTCGCGCCCTACTCTGGGAACCCTAGCTGGCTGCTGTCGTCGTGCCATCCTAAAAAGGAAACAAGTATGCCATGGTCAGAACAGTATATCTGGTGAGCTGACGCAAGTAATCACAAAGAAAACTTGAAACACACATGCAATCAATGTTTTCGTGCAGTAAGTCGGAAATCAGAAGTCAGGGTCCTGGTGTATGGATACGTCGGCCGCCGCACCAACACTGGACTCCCTGGACTGATAACCACACTCAATACGCTAAACATTATTGCTTCACATAGAAGAAAGATCAGAGTCTACGGTAGAACCGACCGCCTCTGATACAAATTTGTCACGACCCGTCCTCGGGGCCTGTGCCGTGACTACCCCAAGCCCGCCTTCCATAGGCCAGGGGCTGGCGACTAGCACCAAGGCATAAATCCCAACGAAAAGGGAAGGCATTGCCTTTGAAAAGTAAACAAGCACCACAGAGTAAGCAAGCGGAAAAGTAAACACTAAGTAAAACTGTACAAGCTGTGCTGAAGAAAAGGGGCCGGAAATACAAGCCCAACTGTAAAGTACAACTGAAAAGAAAAACAGCAACTGAAAAGGGAAAACTGCAGCGTCGAGCCGTCCTCCGGAAGTCCCACCTGAAGGGTGGGTACAGATAGCCTCCTCTGCTCCTCGGGTCCACCTAACCGCTCCGAGTACGTCCCGCCCAGTGGTCCACCTCCGGGTACTATCCTGCTCCGCACGCCTCCTCCACGATCAGCGCTGTCCGTCGTCTGCAACCAACACCACGAAGTGTGGGCATAGCCCGTGCAGGGGTGAGTATAAGCTACTCAGTAGGGACCCCGAGACCCCTGAAGGTCTCCCGAAATCCACAAAGGATAAATCACGAAGAAGGGATGCAATCACGAAGTAACATCTGACACGGCTTAGGTATATGCCCATACATATACCTAAGTCTTCAATTCCCCGTTCGGCTCCAACGTCCGAGCCCAAACACAACCCAGTCCACACAGGAAAGCAAAACGCATACCCACGCAGGATAGAACAACACAATCCACAAGGAGAGTAAACAGTAAATCCACACAGGATAGCTCAACACAATCCACAAAGGAGAGTAAACAGTAAATCCACGCAGGATAGCTCAACACAATCCACAAAGGAGAGTAACACAAGATTCAGCTCACACAGGTATACTTCTTCGGATGACGATAAAGATGATCAATGAACCATCTAAGTCGTCGGACCCACGAAGGATCGATAGGTACTAACCTTGCAGTGACCCACACAGGATCGGGCCCACGCAGGACCTGTAGGAGTTGGCTCACACAGAACCGCTGAGAGATGACCCACACAGGATCGGGCCCACACAGGACCGGGCCCACGCAGGACCTGTAGGCGCTGGCTCACACAGAACCGCTGAGCGCTGACCCACGCAGGATCGGACCCACACAGGATCGGTAGCACTGATCCACGCAGGATCGCTGAGTGCAGTAGTCGTCGCAGTCTGCTGAGGATCTCTGCACAGTCGTCGCCGCAGTCCACTGAGGATCTCTGCACGGTCGTCGTCGCAGTCCACTGAGGATCTCTGCACGGTCGTCGCTGTCGAAGTAGCAGTCGCAGCCAGCACTAGGGTTCCCGCACACAGCAAGCTCGTTCGGGAAGGTCCGCTCCACGAGACGAGAGGCTGATACATCAACTGACACGAAGTCCGAAGTTGATGTATCCAAAAGTTCCGTATCGTCAACATGAACTCAACGTCGCAGACGGCGCGTCAATCGGACGCCCGGTCTGAGAGATATTGGCATTTTCGTCCCAGGGGCCCGGTTGGTTTTTAAGGCAAAACCAACCTGACCGCACTCCACCTACGTCCAAACCTCGGGCGGAGTATGCCAAAAGATCCGTCTCACTTAGAGGAATTCAGCAAAGCTGACGGCACATCAATCGGACGTCCGTAGCTCAAGATATGAGCGTTTCCGCTCCGAGGGCCCGGTTGGTCTCGTGTACGAACCAACCCGGCCGAACTCAAAGTATTCCGAAACCTTGAGTGCGATATACCAAAACGACCGTCTCGATCCAATGATCGCGTTGCCGCTGACGGCGAGTCGTTTGGAGGCACGAAGCTCAAGATACGGGCATTTGAACGAAAACATCCGAAGATGGGGGGTACGGGCCCGGGCCGACCCGGCCCGACCCCCCCTGGGTCGGCCCGAACCGGGTCGACCCGAACCGTGTCGGCCCGACCCCGGTGCGACCCGGTTGGCCCGGCCCGGCCCGACCAGGGCCGGTCCGGCTCGGCCGAGTGGCTGGCGCCGCGGGCGTTGACCCGCGGCTTGAGGAAACCGCGGCCCGCGTGCGGGCCGCGCTGGCAAACCGCGGACGCGGCTGAGCCGCGTCTGCCTGGACGAACCGGACCCGCGGCGTGGGTCCGTCAGCCTCCGCCGGCGCCGCCGGCAACTTCCGCGGGCCGCCGGCGTCGCTCCTGTGGCCCGTTCTCCTTCCCGTCTGCGCCGATGCTCCTCCCGGGATCCGTTCTTTACTGCGGGATCGTCAAACGTCCGATGCGGCACGTTCCGTCGTCGACCGTCAATTCCGCACAAACGAAGAACGGCGGAGGGTCATCGGGCCGTGTTCGTTTGGCCCGCACCCTCCGCGTTAGAGATAAACAACCGGGAGAAAAATAAAATGATCAACACATGATCCAACAATTTTAATTAAAATAAAATTGTTCGTTTGACCGGCTTTTTAATTTTCAAAGAACGTTCACGAGAAAATTAAAAAGGGGTAATTTTCCAAAAAGAATCCCTACCTTGATGATCGTCGTGCGCGGGCGTTCTTCGCGGAAGAGACCGTCGCGGAAGGGATCGATCATCGCGTCGTCGCGGGGAGGCGTCGCGTCGTCGCGGATTCCGGCGTTGAGTCGTCGCGGATTCCGGCGTTGAGTCGGCGAGCTCAACGAACCAAGAACAACAAGATTTAAATTATTAATATTTAAATCTGTGTTTCGTTTTAAACCAAAGAAAAGAACTTGAGAGGAATACCGAGATCACTCACCTCAAAGCGTCGGTGATCGGAGATCGGAGATCGGAAGAACGTCTCGGGCGAAGGCGTCGTCGATTTCCGGGTTCGGCGTTCTTCGCGTTCTTCGCGTTCTTCGCGTTCTTCGCGTTCTTCGCGTTCTTCGCGAGGGAGCTGAAGAAACAGAGATCCTCTCAAATCCTTTCAAAGTATTTTTAGGTTGGTCTTATTTTATTAATATGCCAACACACGAAACCGGTTAAGAAACGATCCATCAATTCATTGAATTAATTCAACGAAAGAAACGACCCATTTAATTCACGAAAGAAACAGCCCAATTAATTGTCTGTTAAGTATATAGAAAACGCGTCGGTTGACCTTCATTAAGACGGGTTTTCACGGGTGCGTTTCTTAGCGGAAAGAAACGGCGGGGCTCGTGCGGGCCCCACCTCACAAATATCCTACCAAGGGGGTAGGATATTTCTGGATAGCACCCTATCCAGTTCAACTCAGTTCAAGCCGCCTTTAAGTGGCTTCAAGTGGCTTCCAAGTGGCTTAAGTGAAATAAAATAAAGTTGTCGCAAAATTATTTTATTTCTTAACTTTAAGCCCGAAAATTAAAAACCACACCCGAGCAAACGCAACCCCGGAAGAGGCGTTTCTAAGCGAATACCGGCGCTACGATTTCATCGGTGCCCTCAGAATTCGATTCCGGGCACCGGTTCAAAAGTTAGAAAAACCCGCTCGTCCGTTCACTGAACGTACCCGAGCCAAACTTCGGAAAATTGATTCCGGGCACACCGGGCCTCGGAATCAGGCGCCGTCCGAAACTGCGTTCTTGTAAAATTCCAAAGAAAATTAAGAAGAAAAAAAATCCCTTGAAATTTACGGGTCTTTACAGCTCAGGTATAGAGTAAATACACAGCCTTTTCCCAAATTTCATAATTCCATCTCCACGCAAGAAGTCATCCAAATTCCCATATTTCACAGCATTAATTTTATTTTAAAGGTTCTCATTATCCATTGGATAGATGTCAATACTTTCTAATAATTATTATTTGGAAAAAATTGAAAAATAATGATGTTTCACCTACATTGATAATTCCCACATCCATCATTTTTAGAACTATAAACACAGGATCCCTTTCAATCCTCATTTTGTTTAGGGCACCACGATCCTTCATGTTTGATGCATTGTCCACCTTATTTCCCTTCCCCATGTGGTAGTGTCTTGAATAATCATAATACTTGAGTAGTTTGAGCCATATCCCTTTCCACATGTTGAGTTATTTTTATTAGAAGATATATTTTATAGTCTTGTGATCCATATATATCTCACACCTTTCTCCCTAATGATATTGTCTCCATATCTTCATAGTAAAGATAACAATGGATATTGAAAGAACCTTAGTTAGATAGTTTTATTCATGAATTTTTTACTAAATTTATGCATACGTAATAACTACCTAATTTTGCATAAGGACACAACAAAATCCTTTATTTAATCTATCACTATATATCCAAAATCCAACATTCCCCAATGGTAGAGTCCAGATCTGGGAATTCACTAATATCCTATTAAATTCATCAAAACATTCCCCACATTCATTTTTTCATATTAACTTAACCCCTTTACATGTATGCATGGTCATTCTGTTTGCTAAGCGGGAGAATTTTTTAGCGAAATTCCAAAAATAACATTATAAACCAATAATACTATGTACATTAGTAATGTTCGATAGAGTAGGGAATTTTTAAGTAGCCTTTATCATCACATGATCAATTGATATTCAATCCATAGTGTTAATGTGGCTATAAAAGTAAACCAATCGAATCCAAAATTCACACTTTCAAAAAATCCCATATAATTCATTTCATCTAAGACTATTCAGAATGGTGAAAAAAGTTGTCTTCACAATCTTCATCTCTATTTGAGTTTACAAATACATCATCAATAAATACCACCACAATGGCATCACAATATTCCTTGAAATCACTATTCATTATATCCATGGAATCATAGGGTGCAGTAGTAAGTCAAAAAGAAAATATAGTAAACTTTTAAGACCTATACTTGGTTCGAAATGATATCATTGAAATATATTCCTTCTACACTCAGAACTGATGGTATCCAAATCAAAGGTAATCCTTCGAAAAATATTAGGACTTATGAAGATGATCAAATAAATCATCAATGTGAGGGAGGGAATACTTTCCATTTATTTTTATATCATTGATCCCCCAATACCCAATGAAAACCCTCATAGATCTATCATTCTTCATAACCAAAAGAATAGGGGTTCCCAATAGAGATAAAATCAGGTGAATAAATCCTTTATCACTCAATTCCTTTAGTTTTTTCTCGAGTTCATCTAATTCCAAAGTGTCCAATCTATAAGGATAATTTCATATAGACCATAAAACATTAATTTAATCAATATAGAAAGAAACATTATTCTCTAAATATTTCCAAGAAAATCCTCTAGAAAAGAAATGAATATTTTCTTTCGCAATATGTACATCCTCAATATGAATTTTCCTTTCCCCACTAATGGATATTGAGTTCTCATCCTCACCAATAATTTCATTTATTTGAGCTACTGGGTGTAAATCTATATATGAAATATATGGTGAAGATTCTTCTCTAAAGGTAATGGATTCTACATCATTCAAAAAAATGAAAACATCTAGCTTCTTGAAATAAGTATTTGCATCATGATTCAAAATCCAATCGATACTAATGATTTTTTCAAAGACAATCATGGGTATTATAATAAAATCAACAGATAAGTAACGTTCTTATATCATAATGGGTACTACCTAACACATCTTTTTGGAAATGATAATTCCCTTCTATGTTTTCACTGGAAACTCCTTTGTTAAATCCTATGGGAAATATCTAATTTTCACAGAAAATAAAGAATATATTAATGAATGTGATGATCTAAAATAAAACAATGCATTGGCTATGAAAGAGAAAAAAATTAAAATACCAACCCCCACATCATTTTGAACATCAATATAAGTAGTTATGATCACATAAGCATGGCCTTTATCCCATGGAATTCTTTGGAAAAAGTTCCCTTGATATAAAAGAAAATCATTTTCATAATGTACCCTCTAATTTCAACTGTAGCATTGAACATTGGTAGCTTATTTCTTACCATTATAATACCATAATTGGTGGCCCTTTTATCCACACTTATAAAAAACACCCATGCCTTTCAGGTAATTACCAGGGTGTCTCTTCCTATAATTATCATAGTGTGGAAGTTCAACTCTTCCCTTATTTATCAATTTTTTATTTTGTTCTGTAGAGTTCTCAGAAGCCCACTTCTTCTCTTGTCTTCCCATAAAATCATATGACTTGGAGAATTCCTTTTCTATCTTGATTTCACATGAGACTATATATTCATATGATGAGAAACATTAGGAGACTAGATCCCATCAGATGAATGATTTTAAACCTTCAAGAAATCGATAAATATTGAACCTTGGATTCCATATGTTATCCATGACATTTTTTCCAATCCTTGTGACGTTAGCTTTATACATGGAAAAATTCTCATCCTCTTTTTTCTATAGATTCAAAAACTATATTTCCATATCCATTATCACTTCATAAGGGAAGTATTTTTCTAAGAATAATTCATTAAAATTCCTCCATTACATTTGTTTTATTTTTTCCTCTGCCTTATTGTTTTTATTTAAATTCCACCAATGATCTGCATCTCCCGATAGATGATAAACTACCATGACTTACTTATCTCTTTCATTACATCCCAAAGAGAGAACTATACACTCTAATGAACTTAACCACAACACAATTATGAGTTGGTTTGTACTCCTATTATGTGATGGAGGCTGTTGTCATATAAAGAGGTCTAACATAGATCCTCCATGTTGTGAATCCAGGTTCTCTATTTGGGTAAGGATATTATTCATAACCTAAGTCAGCTATCCCAATATAGTAAAATCTTACTTAGAAATGAATATATAATGAGATAAATCATCATTATCTTGCATCATAGGGAAATCCCTACATGTGATATGAGCGTTCTTGTGGTTTCTATTCCATCAAATAGGAACAATTTCTAAATGATGGCATACAAAATATTAGGCTATGAATCAAAATGTATAATATAAATTTAGTAAAATACTTAGCATAAATTGAAATCCTATACATAGCTAATATCATAATCATAAATTTGGTTTCATTGAGGAAAAATTTTCAGTTAAATATTTCTTATATTCTTGTATGTAAAATGTGAATTAAATTAAGAATATCTCCTAACAGTGTCAAACTAGATTCAAATTAATGTCTGTTGTCATGTTCCAGGATACTATAGGTCAATCATGAAACTACTTGTTGAATTTATCACTCTTAGGTACATCTGTTCCAGGACCACATCCACTTGTAGCATCCAGATAGGGATATATTTGATAGAAATATTCCCATAATATATACCTCACTAGAATTCTAGGATGTTCTGGTATGTATATCCTCAATTTATATATGATGGGTCATTTTCCCTAATAATCATTTTCTAAATCTAGTATCCATGTTTTCTACTAAAATTCCTTTGATACCAATTGTAATGACCCGACTGGAATTTCCCAAAACCGGTGCGTTAATTCACTATATTGGAATGATTAAAAGAATGTTGTACCTCGAATGGGTCAAATAATGTAGAAGTTATGGAAAACTAGATAAATATTCATGTTCAAAAATAAAACATTAAATGAAATAAAATATTCACATTCCATTGACAACATCCATAACTCCTAGGATATCCTTATATGTTATTATAATATACTTCTTCATATCTTGGGAAAATGTGACATAATAAAGTGGTGAGATTAAATGATCAATAAGGGGAAAAAATATAATGTAAGATATTATAAAAATAAACTATAGTAATGGTGAATAAATATAAACATGAGACATTAAAAATAACCTTGATAACATTATACAAGGAATAAGAGATGAAAACATAATTCTATAATGAAGCATAATAATGGGTAATATTCAAGTTGAAAAAACTCTTTAAAATTCAATTACATGAATCATAATTAGTTAATTCAAAACTCTATATATCATTACCATACAATTATGTCCTCATTCCAAGACCATAAATAAAAATTTTTTCAAGGCCTCGTGCCAAGAAGGTAGTTTGCATCATGAGACTAGTTGATGCATCATGGGGATATAGAGGGTCCCTCCATTCACTTACTATGTCCAATAAATTCCTCATATGAATGGGTATAAACATAAACAAAATATATATCCATATTTAATTAAACATATGAAATGCTAATAACATTTTCTGAACATTAATCATAAACACTAACCATTCAGAGTTAATTGGTGAATGGTTTTAAGATAGATCATCCATAATAAAACTAATCATAAACCATTAAACTAAATATTTTATATGATATCATAAAATATTAATCCCAATAATACTTAGGAATCAATAATATTGTTGAAATAGATGAAGATACTCTTATAAAATCATCGAGTAATTCTTAAGATAAATACTCTTTTACATTAAAAAGAAATGTTCTTTTGGAAGAATAATGGTATAAAACAGTAATTCAAGGAATATTTTATTTTTATAATAAAATTACTGATTGTAAAAAGATAATGGTTCCTAAAAACTAATTATAGGGTTCTGTTGGTAATAGGTAATATTTTGCGAAATTCCCTTGAATCATGATTGTATTTTGGGAAGAATGTTTTCAATGATCCTTTTAAAAAAAATATCTCCCCATAAATTATAGTATTATTCAGGTTGTTAAACATATATAGGACATTAACACTTAATTTATGTAGAGTAAGTATGAGTTAATAAAAATTTAGTTGAGTTATGTTTTGAATAAGAGTAACCCTGATGAAAATGGATGTTTCAGTAGAAAAAATACATTATGTATGAAGGTGTTCTTCATAGGAAATTATTATCCAGGATAACAAAATAAAATTCATTAATTAATATTTAAAGAATAACTTATTTATTTAATTGAGTTGTTATATCCTTATTATGTTCACTCATTCCCTTCTTGATGGGTTTAAGAGGTTCAATTTTATTATTTGGGTGGATTTTCATCCTTAGTATTCATGACCAGCTTACTTGTATACTTCTAAAGATAAACATGTAATATGAGAATGGTTTTCTAAAATATAATTTGTAATATAATTTTTATCATCTATAATATTACATGGTTATATAGTTCATATGGTTATTGGGAGTGGAGTTGAATCAATATATAAAACTTTACTAATAACTGTTTTGGTCAATTGGCGGTTTTTGATCATAATGAACTCATATAAACTAATAACATATGTAATAAAAGAATAAAAAACCTTACATAATATATAATAACTATATTATATCATGTTTCAACCATTAAAATGGTTTTATGATAAGAATTGAAGACAGTAATAGAAATTGAAAACTCTTCGTCCATGAATGCGATAAATTAACACATCTCGGCTGGTGTTTTGATTTATATAATAAAATAATGGGAAAGGAGAGATGGTGGTGAATTATACCATTATCATAACAAAATTCAATTACATTTATGGTACTAGAGTTATCATCACATTTTCATGAAATAATGGGAGGATAGAAAATGAAAAGAAAGGAACTCGAAATAAATGAAATGAAAAGAGGATTTATCCTCATGAAGTTTCTTCTTTGATAACCTCTTTAGGGGAATGGTTTTGGAAATTTAATGAAACCATGGGCTATAGTAATTGGGGATGGAGTTTGGGGTGTCATTGATAGAATTTATGAATTTAAATAATGCTTGATAGGAGTGAAGATAAGATATAGTTAGGGGGTCATAGTGGGGGAGAGGAGTGAATTTTTGAATATCTTATTCATTATTTTTTTATTATTTTTTTCATGTCAAGAAATAGTATTGATTCTTGGACCTTGAATAGTAATATGTTCATGTTATTGCTCACAAATTGTTTCTTACATCATCCATGATGCATGAAATAGTGTACTTAACCAATATTGTATTTATACTGTAAATTATCATATTTCACAATTCACAAAAAATTCAAATATATGAAAAAATCCCAAAAATTTACAATAGATATTTTTTGATGTGTAAAATTGAATATATTGGACTCCATTTTTGAAAAATATTTTTAAAAATTTGTGAAATTTAATGTTTATCAAAAATCATTATTTACATGAAAAAAACAGTTTTAAAACCAAAACTGATTTTATAATACGCAAAACAATTAACTAAAGTCTTATTAAATTATTCTAAAATTAATTGTCAAACAATATTTATTTAGGATCAAATTTAATGAAAACTAATTGATTTTTAATTTAAAATGTTAAATAAATAAAAAACACTGACAAAAAGATGAATACTTAATTAATAATGTAGAAAATATTCTACTTCATTTATATGGTGTCTAAATTTTATTTATACATTCATGGGTGGAATTAATTTTCATAAGTTTCATATTACTATTTATGAGGGTACATTAATATTCATAAGGGTATGTTACTATTCATAAAAATTTACATTGATTCAATCGGACTGCAAATATCACCCTAAATGCTACAGTGCATGTCAGTTTTTGGAAATTCAAATCACAGAAGGGGAAAAATTATGTTTATTGGCTACATTATTATAAAGTGATTATTTTTAGAAGCTCAATGTTTCATTAAATAAATATTAAATTTATTTTTAAATCTATGTGGTGTTACATCTACTCATATTTTCAATATCACATAATTAATTCCATGATTATTTATCAATTCCCCAATCTCAATATCTCAAAATTACTTCTATAATTAATTATCCACAAATACCAAAATTAATAAATTAGACAATTAATTAATTTTATATATTAATTTAATTTTATTGTAAATTCATTTGATAATAAAATATATAAATTATTCAATTTTCATACAATTAATCAAAATCATGACTATGGGAGTTGAATGTTTGACCACAAACATTGATTCATTGATTAATGATATCCCAATGGAAATCACAAATAAAATTAAAGGATTATGAACATTGAATGATATCTAGATCAATTAACCTAAATCAAGATCTCTCTATGAAATATCTAGACATAAAATGATATATCTCCATAAAGAATTATAGATCTAAATCTATCCCAGAACTACAAGGAAAACCCCAAATGAATAGGGAAAAAACTATTGAAGAGCGGAATGTATCATGGATGCTATTATCTTACCAAAGGATCAAAGATCATTAATAATATCTTTAAATAGTGAATAAAGGTTGTCAAGATGGTTTATAATTCATCTATACAGATCCAAAATCATGAAATAGGGCCTATGATAAAATCGGTGGTAAATTGGGATTAATTTGGGAATTCTGGTAATTCCGAATTTTTTTGGAGACTTTATTTCATGTGCATGGGTTTCTATGCATGGGTGCATAGTTTTATAAAACCATGCACATATTTTACATGGGATAATGGTTACTCCTAGGAGTGTGAATGGTTTTAAGAACTTTGTAACAACCATGCAATTCCCCTCTGTCCACGGTTGTAAAATTTTCTGGGCAGGGGAGTATAGTTTTCCCACCCCATGTCACCACCATGCACATAACATTTTTCATTCAATTTTTTCATCTTACCATCCAAAAAAACCCATGGTAAAATTTTAACTCATATTACTATAGACAAAATAAAATATTTCATAAAATAAACATATAGTCAACTCAAGAAAGGGTTAGGATCTTAAAATCTCCCAACCCTATAATAGCTTTTCCTCCAGATAGACTATGAAAACATTCTATGATTATGAGACAAAAATATCGGTCTATTGGACCCTCATTTCTTCTTCCATTTCCAATATTTCCACCTACATATTCCCAAGTTATCATAAGACACAAATAATTAGCATGGTGTCTCCCCACAACAATTTCTTATAGTGATCCTATATATGTATTATATGTTCATAAAAGAACAAATCTATCTCATGAACAATATTATCTACATCAATCTTATGATAAGGGTTGGGGTGATAAATCTGTATTTGTGATACATGAAAAAAATCATGCACTGCAGCATATATTAGCAGGAGGGCCAACCATTACACCATTGGCCCAATTTTCCCCACAACCTCAAAAGGTATACAAATCCTGGGTGATATGTGAGTAGTATTATTATCCTACTTTGAACCAAGCTAGGAGAAGACTTAATTAAGACAAAATAACCTCAGTAAACTGTAGGGTCATTGATTTATATAAACATTAAACTTTAATCTACTCTGATTCATAGCCATATGTGATTGAATAAGCTATACCTATTTTAATGTCTCCTACAAGAGACTCATTCACATTTGTTCATACTCACCTTCCACCAACTAAAATAGAGGTGATATTCATAGCCTACCATAAAGATCTCCATATGTTCCCATATTTATTATTTCCTAATATATGTTGTTATTGGAATAATCTACTAAATAAATGTTCATCTCCCATGAACCTTCAATTTCATGAAACAAATATCACAACATATCCTCAAGAACTATTATAGTATGATCTAACTGTGCATATGTCTATGGTTAGTAATATTTACTCAATAAAACCTATTTATCATGTAGCTTCTGGAAGCCCATCCAGAATCATGAAGTAAAGTGAGATTCATGATCTGAAACAATTGTTAATCATACCTTGTGTAGATTAACTATCATTTGTATAGACAAATATCACAATTAATACACATAGAATGTCTCCCATATAGGTAATAAATGTTTTACTTAATTCTTATGATCCACGATAACCAAAATCACATCATTAATGTGAGGCTTCCATGGGAAACCCAACACAAATTCGATGGTGACATTGTCCCTCTTCCTTTTAGGAATTCGTAACATCTATAGAAAATCACCAAGATGTTGATGATATGACTCACCTTCTAAATGGTTAAGAATCATGTTATGCACCCTACTATCTTATATTCATGCCTGAAAACCAAAACTATAGTCATATGGCATGATGCATGTTGGTAACACCTGGATGTACTACTCACATTGAGGAATGAAATTCCAGCATCTTCTTCTCTAATATGATCATAGGAAGAAAAAAATAATGAAATATATTATCTCATACTCATCTATGATCTAATGTGAAGTTGAATCACCAACTTCAACAATTTCCCTCAAGGTAAATCACTATTGATTAACATATTATCTATCACTAAACCAGATCAAAAGAGTATAATCTACTAAAATTGATACAAGATTCATCTTCTCCTGAATCACTTGAACCACCATATTTGTTTCATCTAGTAGTATAATTATATTCCACTCAACACTAGACTCTTGATCTAACTACATCTATTTATTTCTAGTTATAGTGTCAAATACATTTTTCTACTTTGCATGCATATATTCTATCTCAAAATCAAAATAATTCATATACTCAATCCATCAATGCTACAAAAGATTACTTTCTTGTTGTGATAATATATAATTGAGGCCCTTATTTTCAATAAACACTATAAACATCTCTCCCAATATATAGTGCTATAAACACATTAATTCCCAAACCACAACATCCAACTCGAGTTTGTGCATAGGGTACTTTGGTTCATGTTGCCTCAAATTCTGTGACTGGTAATCCACAACTCAATCTCCATGCATCAACTCTACTATGAGTCGAGTCCCTAAAGCATTACAATACACCATTTAATATTCTCCCATCTCAAGTAGGATCATGTATTTTACTGATGTCATGCACATCTTCAGCTCCTTAAAGGAATTATCATAAACTTATAACCAATAAAACATTATGCCCTTTTTGGTCCAGCCCACAAGTGGAGTTAGAAAATAGGAAAAGTCTTTTATTAATCTCTGGTAATATCATGATAAAGAATTAAATGTTTAGATATCAAAAAATTTCTTTGGATGCTCTGAATATTAAATAGATATAACCTTCTCTGTGTCGAATAACACACATTCCATTGAGATTATGTGACCCAATACTGGTAACTGATAAAAAAATGGACACATAGATTTATTAGCATATAGAAGGATCTCTCTCAATGTACTCAAGATATTGTCAAGAAGTTTGGAATGATCTCCATGAGTCTTCAAGTAAACCATGATTTCAACTATAAACACTACCAAAAAATTGATCAATGTATAGGTGGATCATTCGTCTCATCTAGGACATAAACACTAATGGTTTATTAATCAACCCCAATAGCATTAAAAATAAATTATAAAGTCTGTGCCTGATTTTGAATGTAGTCTATGGATTATATGAAGTTTGAACACTCTGTTGATAATACCTTGAACTAAACCCATATTTTTTTAACACAAAATCACATGTGAACTTGTCAAAAAGATTATTGATATTCAGAATAGGATACCCATTCTTCTCACTCATCTGGATCAACTTCTGATAATCAATACATAAGAACAAACTACCACTAACCTTCTTTGAAAACAATATTGATGAACCCCTTGGAAACAAACTCAAATCGATAATCCCCTTACCCTACAACTCTACTAGATGATACTTAAGCTATTGAAACTCAATCTTTCTCATTCAATATTGTGTAATAGATAGTCTATTAGAAAACTACATAAGATAAATAGTGTATTCAAAATATCTCTTCGGTGGAAACCTAGAGGAATCATCAGGAAAAACAACATAGAACTTATCCACTATGGGAGGAAATAAATCCTATTTCATATCACCATCATCCAGAAATAGACTTGAGACTTGGGATGTGAGATCTCATAGTTTTTATGTAATTCTTCATGCACATCCTTATTTTATATCCCATTATCCATGATGAATATAGTTGTAACCTTAATGTCCTCTAGTAACAATAAATGTGTAATCAATATGGGACTAGCCATCCATACCCAAAATTAGGTCATATCTCGACATGTCTATAATGTAGAGATGAAATAGAAAATGATACTCACCAACTTTCATACAACAAAACTTTCACAAGGATATTTTCCAAGATCACATTCGAAATGGTGTATCTACCATCATCTTTTTTCTGAAAAACACCACCACCAGGAAAAAACCATTAACATGTTTTGAAGCTATAATGGAATGACATACACCAGTATAAAATATGGAACCTGATATTGTGTATGATTTATGGATAATACATATCACTATTGATGTTCCATCATCACTATCCACATGTGTTGGCTTCAATCCCTATAATTGTTATGCCCATATAACATGTGATGTCGTATAAGTTTCTTACGTCACAATACCCTGTTGATATGGGCACTCATTCCCAGAATCACCATATCTACTACCTATAACACCTCATCCTACTTAACTTTATCCAATAGATTGATATGATGCATAAGATCAACTCCCCACACCATGGTTTTGTTGAGATCCTCCATCACTAACCATTTTCATCACGTTCATGCAGAACCTCTAAATATGTCCATTGTTATTGTAAAAACATCACTCCATATGTGTTTGGTAATAGTTCTTATGTTAATGTCTCAGTATACCACACTGGTGACAGACCAATTCAATAAGGTCATGTGAAACTAATCCCTCTATTTGGGTACTATGCTTCCCACTACCCTAGAATTATTTCCCATAGATACACTTACTACTCTAGGAAGTCATCCACCTAGTCATCCAGAAGTATGCACCAGTGTGTCGCTAGAATCCCCCCTCATGTTCATATTGGTTATGAGATTCTGTTCCACCACATTAATAAACTGATTTAATCAAAATAAGTTAACTTGGAACAAAATGTCCCACACTTTTCCATCATAAAACACCTCATTGTAGTTGTCTTGTGTCCTGCCAACGCTGGAGAAAAGTAATGCAGATCTGTAAAGCATTTGGTAGAGTACATCATGGACATGGTCCCCTAAATCAGCTACATGAAATCTATTTCTATCACCTGCCTCTATATATATATATAAGTATTCAAATAACATGTCCATGATTTCATCCATAACATACCATCATCACGTCAAGTATGTTCCAAGATGTCTCCCTAGATATTTATAGGTACTCATATAATATAGGTATCCAACTTGATCCTCATCTCAAAAGGAGTCTAAAAATGATTAGATATCATCTCGATAGACACAACCCATAACTCTTATTTCTAAGGTCCAATCACATATGTAAAATTAAAATATTATTACAATTGAAACTTCTTTATCTAGTTAGAAATACACTTCACAACCATCCCTGGGTATAATTCAATGAATGGAATGAAGCAGGAAAAGATCTCTCAGAACGTCTCCCCCGCTTCCTCACATGGCACTCTCAATGCTTCAGATTCCACTATCGGTTGAGAATCACCACCCATATTCTCATGTCGTCCCCTCAACAAGCATCGTCCTGGAAGAATATCTCTACAATTCCAAACACATATCTTAGGACTCATAAAACAAGCCTATCACATTTACATAAGATTAAAATCACAACATGTCACACAAGTCATTTACAAATATCTCAGCACATGGAAAAAACCGAGGGGATATTACAACTCTCAACCATCATGCACTTAGGTCCAAGTTAACAAGGGTAATAACATTCTAATTAATCATTTTTCTCATTTAGACACCGATTTATTCACATTTTATATCAATTTTACCACATCACACTTCACATTATGTACCATTTTCAATTCAATTTCACATTCAATTAAAAACATTTCATGTTCAAAAGCTTTCCCAAAAATAGTTTTATGATGTGTGCCTAAAATGGCCCATGTCACAAAATAATCCCAAGTTCCTATAATAATACATGAAACTCAAATATTTGTACTTATTGGTCCATGATTCAAATATCAAAAAATATCAGAAACAAAAATCACATCACCAAACATATGCATGAGTCAAGGTGAAATAATACACAAATTTAACAACAAAAAACACTAACTACCATCCAACAGTGTGTACAAGAGTATTCCTGTGAACATGGGTTAAGAACTCCCATGAATTAACTCATTACCAATTAACATGTTATACTAGTATGTTGTTTACCATTCCCAAATAGTAAGAAAAAGAAATGAAAATTGTGCTCTGATACCACTTTGTTACATCCGATCTTGATTTCCACACATCAGTTCCCTAATCCAATATGTCAATTGACCTCAAGAGTGCCTCCCCATACATCATAGGCTTTTCATTGGTAGTGAGGGTTTGATATATCAATCATGGGTAGACTATACCCTCTTATATCAGGTTAATACAAGAGTGGAAATAAATAAAAAATAGTGAAATAAAAAATAACTATAAACATAACTATACCAATATCACAAGAGACTAGAATAGGAAATACATCATGAAAATTAATCAATACACATGCCATGCTAAATTATGTGTCCAATGTTAAATGAAACTCGAAATAAAGACTGAATACTCCCAAACACATCCCGAACCATATATGGTTCCCTCATCCACACTACAACCTAACTCAACCATAAAAAATAATCCCTTTTTAATTAAACTATCCAACATGCATGATATATATTCAGTTAATGATCTGGCATCCCGAGTAGAGTGTTAGTACAACTCAGTAGACCAACAACAATTGTGTCTAAAAAAATCATGTCAATAAAAGTGTATATTGTTTTATAAAAAAATATGTAATATGAATTAATAAATAGTTATAACATTATTAAATATTTTCTATTTAACCATATAATTGAATTAGAATGTTACCATTGATAATACTTGGCCAAATTTGCAAGTTACCATCCTCCATTAAATAACACAAAATTGAATGAGTATGTTACCATCCATAATACATGGATGAATATCCATTTTACCATTCACCATTTAACCAGAAGTAATTGAATGAGCATGTTACATTCAAAATACATGATCAAATGTCCATGTTACCATTAACCACTTAACAATACATAATTTAATGATCATTTTACCATTCATAATACTTGGATGAATGTCCATGTTACCATTCAACATTTAACAATACATAATTGAATGAGAAATTACCACTCATAATATATATCCAAATTTCCATGTTAACATTCACCATTTATAGTCACATATGTCACAATATCACAATATCACATATATCACAAAGTTACATGTATCACATAAACCAATTAATTAATCATTAAACACATTTCAGTATCTCATAATTATTTCACAATTTAATTATATATTCTCATATTATCAATTTCACATAATTAATTCAACAATTAATTATCAATTTCCTAATCTAAAGAGTTCATAATTAATTATACAATTAATTATCCCCAAATATTATAATTACACAATTCCAAAAATAATTAATTTACCATTGTTTCCAATTCTTTTTCCATGGTGAAGATCCTTATCATCATTTATTCATTGTGTTCAATGAAAAACTACATTTATCCCATATAATGGCTTTCTAATGGTGGGTGACACCCATCACTTATTCATCTATGTTTTCCCCATAATCAAAATATGTTGATGGGAGGTCATTTCCCACTACCAAAGAATCCTCCTTGTAACTTTGTCACATAGTCCAAGTTTCCTTTATAGATTTAATAAAATGCACATGAAACTCATTAATGATGCCATATCCTTTTGGACATTGGTTAATTACTATACTTTTTTCTAGACTATCATATTGGTGTATCCAGGGTAGTGAACATTAGTTTAGAGGGTAGTCGCATTGGGAATCAGTGGCATGTCAAACATGGGAACATTGTAAAACTTGTATTCTTCCTCCTAGGTGGTATTCTCATGGTATTAGAAATAGATACATTTTGTGGAGATAACATGGTATTTTATTATTGAGGCATGTATTCAGAAATTTTCCATGGCATCCCATTTTTTACATGGGGAATTCTACGAGATTAAAATCTTGTGGAGAAAGATTAGAATGATTGGATCAACTAATGGACTCATATCAGACAGGAAAATCTATATAAGGGAAAACCTTATCAGGATTACTAGATGGATAGATCAAAACACCAGGCAAGAGTGGACCTGAGATGGTTCATCTAAAAATTAAAAAGTTTCCAACCATGTAGGATGATATGGATGAATAATGGGTGGATCAGGAAAAGAAAACCCCAGAAAGTGGAACCCAAAATATTATCATTGATTGCAATTAGTCCTCAAGGAAGTTCCCTATATAACCTATTTAGTATAGAAGGATCAAAACCCCCATATTTTGAATGGGATATTTTGGGACTACACATGGCTAGATTCACTTTATAAGACGATCACTCTAGGTTGGATGAATGAGATGTTTTTGGTTCTTATACATGGTTAGATGCTCGGGTACTACTAAGAGTTGCGATGACATGAAGGTAATTATATCACCGAGATGTTCTGGCCTTGGTAGGACTTCAAATTGAAATGTAGGAACTGGTCATGGAATGTTTGGAGTGTGTAGGGTTATCATATTAATCTTTGAATAGGATTCCAATGTATCCTATTTGTGGGGAATCAAAGTCCATGTAGATTGGGATGGGGCGATGAGATATATAAGGGGGTGGCCAATGAGAATGGAGTGCATGGATGGGGACCTGATAGAATTTGATCCTCCATGATGGGTCATGACCCTATTGATATTGAGTGACTCAAGGGGAAGATAAGGATGGGATTGGTTGACGATTTTGATCTTTAGAGAGGATTTCTACGTAACTTGTTTAGAAGATGAGGATCAATGTCAACATAGATCTGGATGGTAATTATGATTACATATGGCTAGATATCCTATGACATGTTGGGTAATATGAATGGTTTGTATCTTAAATGGTTGGATAATAACACCTTATAGAGGTAGATCCGGGGGATTTGTCCCAAAAGGAATGATGTCACATCAAGAGGGTACATCCCTAAGAGGGAGAACCCATGTTTACCATTGGATAAGATAGAACCTCAGGGAGGGTTCCAACATACCCTATATAGAGGACAAGGATTAAAACACACATAGTTTGTTAGTAATAGTAATGGGGATTAAACATGGTTTGAGACTGAAAATGTATTGTCACAATCATTTTTGTACTCTAAGCCACATGAGTCATAGTTGGTGTGAGAAACGAGAGGTAGTAGTAGACCCAATGATCATTATGTGAAGGATGCACCCATGTGAGTTGATGTCGGGATTATACAATAAGGCGGCCTAGGGAGATGGAGATATAGGGCATGATCTAGTAGGTATTTATAAAGAGGTCCTCATTCTAAGAGAGAATAATTTCATTCCCATCCAGGATAGAGAGGAAGATCTCAAACCCATGGTTGCATGTGGTCATGTATGATTTTTGAGGTCGAGAACCCCATTGTAATTGCATGGGGTGAGGCTATAGTTTAACGTCATGTGATCAGTATGATGGGGCTTGGTAGTTTAATGTCTTATAGCTATGAGGGCCTTGGAGCGGTGTTGTTCTATCTCCCTTGTGTTTACTAGGGTTTTTTTCGTTTCCTTTCCTCTTCCCCCTTGGGGCCGAGTTCTGCTCATGGTGGTTGAGGGTTCATCTCGGCGTTGGCATCGCTGCTCGTGTGGTGGAGGCACTTCTCGAGGGAGGTCTAGTAGTCAGCTTGTCGTGGGATGTTTTCCGAAAATGTCGCCACAGCGTTGGTGGCTTTGCTTGTGCAGCGATTCCGCTTCCCGGTGGAAGAACCGCAGTCGGCTCGGCGCGAACACGATGTCGTGCCATCAGTCTGAGTTCAGCCTGGTTTTCCACTATCTGACGGCATCGAAGCTTAGGGTGGACCTGTTCCTAGTTCGGGTTGCTCAGCATTTCTGGTAGGACAGGTGACAGAATGGGTTGGTTTCTCGGCTAGATCTGGGCTGCTTCCAGCTATCTTCATTGCGTCTCAAGGCTTGATCTCAGTGCTTCGAAGGGGGGGGGATCTGATCTCGGTTACTGTGTGTTTTTAAAAGAATTTAATTAGGATACAGTTGTGATTTTGATCATGGATCTGGTTTCGGTTTTCCTAGTCCGATGTCGTTGGTCTTTTCATTCTTTTCATCATGAGGCTTGTTCCAGAACCTGATTATTGTGTATCCAAGGTTCTGATCAGAGCAGATCCATGCCCAAAGTGGTTTTTCTATTTCAGGATGACCTAGTTTCCCTCATTGGTGGTGGTCCTTAGATGCAGGGTTTGGTCATCCAATTCTAGGTGACATTGGCTTGAACTTGTGTTCTATGGATTTCCTTCTGGGATTTTGTGGCTATAGTGTTGGGGTGGAGGTCGACGAGGTCGGTCCAGGATGATTGTTTGTTGGAGGTCTTTCTGGTTTTTGTATTCCCTGAATGGTGGTTGATTTTTATGAGGTCTGTTGGTATGGCGATGCATTCAGACTCGACCACACAGATCAAGCCCAAGAGGAGGTTCCAGAGCTTGTTGTTCATCATTTTAGAGCATTATGGATTTGGATGTTTAGAGGGTATGGCTTTTTCCGTCTAATCGGGCATGTGCTTTTACATAGGAAACTTGCTTTCTGTTCATCTCTGCACTGGTGGAGATCTTTTTTATGATCAAATTCTATTTAGGGGTAGCTCCATGTTGTCAGTTTAGGATGCATTGGTAAACCTTCAGGTGGTGATTTGTCCCATGTCGATGATGTCTATTTGGGTTTCCCCTCTTCTTCTCTTAAAAGGGGATCTCACTTTAAATAAAATAAAAATTTGAAGGCCTTCAGGCCGTTGGTTGGTTGGTTTGTAGCTCGAAGGATGTAGACATACACCTTACCCTCTGCACTTACATAACTGGTACCCACCCACACATGAGGAAGGAAAGGCATCCGCAATTCATGAAGGGGGCTATAATGAGGAGTGGCCGATAGTGGGGTCCACATTAGAGTGGATATGAAAAAAATAAAAAACAATCAGTGTACCTATTCCAAAAATTAATTAGAATGGCATAACAATAAATAATCTCTTGTTAGGGAATAGGAAATCACTTCATATGAGATTGGAGGGCTCCATGGTAGAGGTACATATATGACATGTGAGGGGCTATCATGTGGTTCTCAAACATGGTTCATTAGGTTAAATATAACCCAGTGAGTCCATGAATGGAGGTTCCTTGATGATTAACGCTATGTCTGAAAAAGGAATGTTGAGAAAAATATGAGTGTTCACAAGGGTATGTGGTGCATGCAAAAAGGGTATTTTATGCCCACCTTCCTTAGGCACTAAATGCAAGAAGATGATTTTGGTGTTCACTTACCTTTGGAAAAAATTAAATGTTGTAGTTTCATGCCCTGGTGTCCCAAACGAAATGTGGACTCATGGGGGACGTATTGCACAATAAACTATACCATGGAGACTTGTGTTGTGAGTGGTTCACTGAAGTTTTCATCTTGAATGCGCGAGACCGACAATTAGACATCTAGATTATTAACTGAAAAGGGTGGCATGAACTTCAATTTATGGGATAAATTCATGGGGATAATGTTAAACCATGGTGGACCCTAATATGGTGTTTGATATCACATTGGGCATGTGAAAGACTTACGCGCTGAATCATTTTATGCCCCAGACATTCCAATTCCATGCATATTCCATATTTATTTCCATATGGATGTAGAAGAAGATATCTGTTGACATCGATTAGGGTGTTTAAAAATCATATGTTCAGATTGTGGTCTTTCATGAAGGCATCCAAACATTTGTGCAAATACATTGGGATTCTCAGTATTGTCCACTGAGTCAAAAAGTGCCTTCAAGTAGCTCAAATACAACCAAATGTGTCCTCACCTAGAATTCGGTGCCAATAAATTCCCCATTAGAATTGGAGGTGAAATGGGACTAGAATGGATGGTTTCAAGTGAAACGAAGAAATTTTTTGAACAATATGGAAGGCACTGACAAGATTCAACGGTCGATGCATGAAATACCTTCTGCATATAAGAGGGACCTAACCCATTCTTATAAAAATATATAGGGTACCAAGTCAAATTACCTTTTCTTTCCATATGACATGTGATTTTCTCTCTCACACATTTATTTTTTATTCTATTTGAAAACTTCTAGATCTGCAATATTCATTACACGAAACCATATAACCATTCGTAATTTTTCCTTGTTAAGAGTATCTATCCATTCCACCGGATCTTAAAAACTCATATTTATTTTTTACATGATATCCTTAATTCATTAATGAATCTTCCTTATTGTTTTTAGTGCATAATGAATATGCACTATCAACAGACTGCTAAAAAAAGGGTGGTTTCCCATCTCGTTCAAAGGGTAGATATTGTTCAGAATCCCTAGTTTCTTCATGCCAGATGGGTTCTATGATGTAATAATGTTAACATAGCCATGATTTCGTAGTCTTATATGGATTATGGATTGAGCGATAGTCTACCACTTTGGAGCATTTCCATTAAAGATGAATCGACCATCTCAAACATCGATATTGATTCACCGTGGTCGTGGGCCATGTGTGAAGACAACCTTTAGTGGTTCCACATCATAATCCAAGTCCACAATTCCTAAGAGACGGTTGATATGTTTGATGATATCATGAATCCAAAAACTAGGATAGTCATGGGGAGTGAACCATTGGCCAAATAATTCACTACCCACTACTCAAGAACCTTCTTAGTAGCATCATTGATGATAGTAAGGTAAAGATGATGGACTAGGACATGATTTCCAGGGTAAAATTCATGTCATAATGAGAATTAAAGTACTTGGTGGAACAATAGTGTGAAGATTTTGGTGAAGTGATGAAAAACATTGGGTTGTCCGAATCCCTTTGGGTGTCACAATTTCACTTCAATTATTATATGGAATTGGTACTATAGTTGTTCAATTGCTGGTCGACAGACATAAACAATTTCCACCTCCATCATGGGTAGGTTGGTATGAGTATATAGGACATCCATTGTATTTGGTTCATTCCCTTGGATGGGTTCCATTATTATGTGTTCCTACTGAAAAATTTAATCTTGAAGAATAGAGCATAAACCATCATATTAGCATGGAATCTGCTGGTGGTGGCCAATGTGATGTTCAGGATCAAATACATCCTAATGTACATCCCAATCCAAGTGTGATTCAACCTATTTCTTATAAGGGAAGATCATGTGAGTATTCCAGGTTGAGTGAGGCCATGCCCAATTGCCCCATAAAGAGGGAAGGGTGGGTTGATTTGGGTGATCTTAGAAGAAGGACAATATCAATCATGGGGATTTAGCATGGGTGAAATCTGGGATCCATTAGTGTAATATGAAACTTTCCTTATTTCCTTCCTGAGTGGATGGGTGATGTTGGTGAGAGACAATAGAATGTTTGTTAATCTGAGGATGCTGGTAATATCTTGAATCATGGGATACCACAACAATGTTAATGTGGGAGTTCTTGTATTTGTAATGTTGTAAATCATTATAGGGAATATCACAAGTGGATATATTTTCAGGATAATTTTTGGATAGTATCATATCAATCACTATGGGAAAGTAGTGCACCTTGGTGGATATGAATTCTCGAATTATATCTATCTCCCAAATAATTTATTGAGACTATCCTTTTTAAAATATTGATGTTGTCCGGGCACTAATGATCAATGAAGAATCATTCATATTACAGATTGGGAACCAAAAACATTCAAAATCCAACCATTTCGTAATCAGTTCATCCAAATAGTGGATGACATGTGATGTCCATTTGAGATGAGTGGATATTTATAAAGTATCATGATATGTGTTCTGGTATCATGGTTTCATGGAATGATTCGTTGTGAACTAAACATTTCATCCCACATATCAATGATGTTCAGATGCCTTCAATAATTATTGAACATTATGCCTATAGAAGTCCATGAATAGAATCAATAGTTTATCCTCTAATAGTTGTGGTATATGTTTACAACTACTTGCATTTATGAAGTAGCCACACTTCCTACCATAAGTATTGATGTTGGTATGTGAAGAGAATATTCAACACACTAGTTGTCATTGTGTCCAAAACTGATTTTATGGAAGTGAATTTTGTAGAATAAGGTGGAAATCATGCATCATAGGAAGTAAGAAAATAAGTTATTCTTCACTACTAAATATAGAAAACAAGTTATTCAGGTGGCTATGTAAAAACAAGATGAATCTTTAGCAGTGAGAACATCATATTAAATGTTTTCACCTCCATTTATTATGGAGGGGTGGTACTAGAGGAGGAATCATGGCCCAATCCAAGAAGCATCAAAAAATAAATTGTGACATTTACTTAACCCTAATACTAATTCAATCTTCCCCATACATTGTTAATCATGGATGATGCCACAGAAATTGTTTAATACAGAATAACTGTGGTGAATGTTGATGTGGGGTGAGATCCATATGAAAAAATTTCTAATTATCCAGGTTACAGACATGGTGAAAATTAAACATCGATATTTGTTTATGACTACCATCATCATGTATGTGCATTAATGTGGGCAATATTAAGATCCTAACTTCTTAGTTAAAGTGATATGTGGCCAAGGGAAAGACCTGGAGGAGTAGATGACTGATAGTGATGATGTAGAAGAGGAATAATAAGAAGTAAAAAAAGAAGAAGAAGGTGATGATGATGATCATGATGATGATGAATAAGTGGAAGAGGTTATGGAAGAAGATCTAGGGTGTGATGGATCACAAGGAACAACGAATCATCAATGGATTCTGTAAGAGAGCGATAAGATAACATAATCTATCGAGAGACTCCATGAGTACTTCTCGATAAGTCATATTAATATATTTTGTGTCCCCTATATCTTGAATGTCAAATCCATTAATCAGTGCCCAAATTTTAAATGAACATTTTGGCAGTGATTATGAATCCTCCACCACATGAAGTGAGAATGTGTTGATGGATGGGGAGGTTTGTGCTCGTGAGCCTACACCTGAGCTGATAAGGTAAGGAGGTAGCTACGGATGAGGTGAAAAGTGGTGGTCCATAAAAAGTGTGATGGAGTGGTCACCTAAGGAAACCATACCATTTTCATGGTGGTTATTATTATCAAATTAAAAAAAAAACTCAAGAGGGTCTCCAGCGGTGGAATTTCCCATGGGAACTTGAACACTTTATCCGGTATCCTGTTGTTCTTGTTATCTTTTATCTTTAATTATTCATACCCAACACCTGGGGATATGGTGAACATAAGTGTTCACTCTATATAGTGATCACAAGACATCAGGCATGGAAGAACAATCTGTTGGGGACATCTACGGGGGATCTCCTGATGATCGTTCCCATACATGGGGAGCTGATAGTTAAAGTTGATCTGAGCTCTTCACCTGGTGTGTAGGAGGTTACGGATAAAGGTGATTCCACTTCCAGGGTAGAGACTAAACTAGATGATGTCTAGGATTTGGAAGAGGATATGGGTGTTGATGGTCCCTCACAAGTAATAGAGCTTATTCCCTCAGAGCAGATTCCTTATGAAGAACCTACAACTACACTCTTAGATGTATTCATAGAGTATGAACCTACAAACCTTAAGGAACTGGATGTTTTTTACTCTGATTCATCCAAGGAGATTCAGATGGACCAATATAGAGCATTAAATTGTATCAATCATTTCATTAATTTCCTTGAGTCATAATTGGTGAGAAGGATTACGTCACTCTGCTCCTAGATGTGTTGTCTCTTCTCTGGAGCGGTGGACGCTAGTGATATGCATATCTTACTCCATGAATAAAATACTATAAAGATGCAGGAGATAAGTATAAACATATAATATTACTTGTAACTAAAGAAATATGATATCATCTAGAATCTCTAGGAGGCATAATGAGAGTTTCAGTGCATATAATCATATGTGAATGAACATTCCACCCTTACTTACTGTGATTTGGATCATATTTCACAATTGAAGGGCTAGATGGAAGTGGCCTAGGAGTTTCTAAAACAGGTAAACCATCATGTTTAAGACCACTGAACAGAATGTGATAGGGTGACCATTAGGTCTAATGAGATTTAATATTTTATAGATGATGAAGAGAGGGAGCATGAAAGGAGGAAGAAAGCCTTGGAGGCTATTGAAATGATCCATCTTAGCGGATGATCATTAAGTGCTATGTTTTGGTGATTCCTATGAAACAAATGTATTCTATTAGTTTAACTACTTTAATGGATTGACTATTTCTTATTTTAATCACTACACATCAATCAAATTTGAACAAAAACTAATGATTAATCCCTACGCTCTCGTGGTCCATACCTGATGTGAGAATCGAGGGAATATTATATAACAACTTAATTTTGTATGAAAATAATAAATAATCATCAAATACTTGGGGACGAATATTTTAGACGGAACACCCAGTGTATTTAAACACGAAGATTCTATAACCAGAGGGTAACACACTCCAAATAGCCAACTTTTCTTTACCAATGTCTACTAGTTCACGAGTGAGATAATTCCTGGGAAATTGGAATCAATGCAGACAAAGGAGAATAATAAGAAGTGTGAATCACAATTCCAAAAAAATTTAGAATCCCAAAGAGGATGGCATAATTATAGATGATAACAGCTATCCTTTTATGAAACACAAAAATCACATAACCTTATCCTTATATGAGGACAGAAAAATCTAGGTTCACTGATTACCATGTTCGAAAAATAGAACTATTGTAAAAATGTCATTCAATTCATTCTGGGGTGTTGACCCAAAATGGTATATGATCCCATGAAGCATGATACAATTCAAAATGGGTGTCCCTTTAGACATGAATGAAGATGATGATATTAATTAGGGGCACAAAAAGCATTTAGTTGTATGAATGAATGTTCAAAAAGATTCTAATAATCCTAATGTTACAATATTGTAACTGAGATTACTTTTGTGTAGGCCCATCAGTTTGAAAAAAGATCAAATGAAACGCTCCAAAAAGGGACTCTATGATGCGTATAAGGGATGGATCATATGGTATTGTTGATAAAAACATATTATAACATCTTATGGTAAGGATAGTGCATGATAATGTTTAATTCAATGTGATGAATATGTATCTCACAGTTTAACATCATATTGTCAAGACACTACACATAGTTTAAGGCCATAAATCTTGGACCAAAGAAAACCGTTTAGAGTCATGTTGAACAGACTATGAAAATTTAATTACCTATAGTATTTTTGTGGCATATGGGAAATAAACACAATGTGAATGACTTGAAAGAAGCGTCTGCACCATACAAGTATCATGGAGTAGACAGGAAGGAAGGACATGTGACGTGGCATGAAGAAAATTTCACAAAGATGATACCTATTTAATGTCATAAGGCTCAAACCATGGAAAATATTTTAAATACCATGTTCATGAACAAGGATTCTTATTTTAATTAAATAGAGTTATAACCATAGAGAAATATTTAATAGGTTATATATTATATAGTGTCTTGAAAGACCAGACATAAATGGGGACCAATGATGTCCATGTCACAGAACATATCCCTAAAGATTCATGAAAATAGTTTTATGTCATGGTTACTAGACTTTAACATCTATTAAAATGTCATATATAATGGAAAATGATATTAGCCAAGGGGTTGAAGGTTTCAGGGGGTTTTTGGCTGAGGCCCAAATGAGTGTTTGTGTGTCACTTCATATATCATAAGGATGGAAATCATGCCTTATGTACTTACTGAAGATCTGTGAAGTTTAACATCATACAGTAAGGAAACTAGAAGAGATGTTTCAAAATGGACAATAATATTATAGTTAGGCCCATGGCCAATGATTTGGGTGTAACTATGTAGAGACCCGAAGCTTGACGTACATGGAAATTACATTACTTTTTCGGAATACTTATTACATAACAAAAACAGACACACAAGGACTTTAATAGTTTAGTGCCTTTGGAAACATGAAACATAATCTTCTAATCTTGGTGAAAGATCTTCAACATCTCCCATAAAGATCTTCCACTTTTTGTTTCCTTACCTAAAACCTTTCTTTTAATCCTAGGGGAGCATAAAACATAAAAAGGGTGAGCTCAAATGCTCAGTAAGGGTAAGAATGGATAAAATAAAACATACCATATACATTTGAACTTAAAAACATGAACATAATGTTTAAACGTCAAAATCTTGAGCAACGACATAAAACATGGAAGTACATAAGGCATAGATCATAATGGAACATAAATCATGATAAAATAGCATGGGAATAAAACATGTAATTGTGTCATCCATTAAGCACATGTAATGATTTCCATAGTAGCCAAGGCACTGCTGCCAAGACCATCTTAGTGGACAAAGTCCTTTTCTGAATCGAGTTCACTCCTCGTTTCAGTCCTGTTTTATTGAACCGGTTTAACCTGCCGTTCCAGCCATGTCTACCTCATGAGATATAAATCTTTACCCAATGCATTGGAGGGAGATATAGGTCCCACCCATCTCATAGTGAAATCATTCTTACTTGTGCCACAAAATAAACTTAAAACATTCATCATAACCCAAAGAATAAAATGGGTTTCATAATCATCATCCCATCATCTCATAATCTATATAAAACAAATGGAAATTTCATCATAAGAAAATTGAAACCATGTAAATCATAGAGACATTATACTTGAAACATACACATATGAAATAATGTCATCTTATATAGAAAATGGTTTTGATAAAACACTTGAAATGAATTCTTGAGGAAAATATCCTTTTTTCTTTAAAATCAATTTATTTTCACAAAACATCATGCAATTTTAAAAGAAAATGATTTTGTTGAAAATAGTCATGAAATATTTTGGAGGAAGCTTCATGAAAATAAGTCTTTATAAAACCGTAAAAATCTGTTCGTGTCGTATAAGTTAAAAAAACATTCTTCTCGTACTTTTTTCGGAAAAGTCAAGAAGTACCTCACATGGTAAACAAAAGAAAGATTCCTTCCATACGATGTGGTAAAAGTAAGAAAAGGGTAAAAATGTCTTAAACATACATGGAAGGAAAGTAAACATTTTATGAAAACATTTTGAGAGCATATGGACATGGATAATAAACATAACCCCCAGTAAATACTTACGAGTAAGAAATCTCGGATAAAAATTAGATTTGCAAAATTATTCATTACCTTATGTCTGATATGCTTCGTATGTATCCGAACCTCCTGAATAATGATTTAAATAATGTCATTGACTTATTAAATAATCATATTAATTGTTATGATATCATATATGGTTCACTTATGACTTTATATTACCCGTTCTTTTGTAAATTCCATGTTAAAGAGCGATTTGGGTAAAATCGTTTCATTTATCGTATGTGTTCCGACTCGTCGTTCTTGATATTATTACTTATATCCTAATTTACATAATTCCAGAATATAAAACATGATTTATATATAATATATATATTCATCATATACATATATATTATAGATCTATAAAAGGAATTAAATACACCGTTCAAGGAGACCGTAGGTCGTACGTACGCATGAACGTTGTTTTCGTTTCCTTATTGAATTGAATGGAATTGAGTATATGACATAAATATATATATACATAAATCCAGTAGCATTATTATGTCATATATTTCATTATTATTCATTATATATACTTTACAATCATTCTTGAATGGTTAATCATGGAAAATGAATCTCATCGCGTTCGTGGAGACGGTATTCCGTACGTACGCACGAGCGATGATATCATTCCCATGATCGTGGAATTGTATTGGAGTGTATGTATACTATTTCAGAATAAATATCACTTTAAAATAATCATATATAGTCATTATTTACACCATTATACCCATCCAAGTAATGTGGTGGTGAAAAATAGATTACACCACGGCATGGAGACGGTATTCCGTACGTACGCACGAGCGGTGATTTCGTTTTCCGTAGGATGGATAAATGGTGAAATATGGTTGTTTCATACTTATAATAACATATCGGTATATGAGTGATACTGATTTTATTACTTCATAATGAAACAACTAAATAAAAATAAGTGGAAGAAGAAATAAAGTTGAAAGAATCGGTAACGGACATTACCTCTTCTTTGAAGCGCCTTTTTGAAACCTCCTCTTAGGGCACTAAGATTGGTCTTTGAAGAAGACCAGAACCTCTTGTATGTTTCTAGGGAAGTGGAGAAGAGAAATTGGCAGGGTTTTGCCGAGATTTAAGGCTCAAAGTCGTGTGAGGAAGAGAGGGAGGATGTGCCCTTTTATAGGGGGGAGAGGGGCTCCTTTGAAAAAACTAAAAATATTATTTTATTATAAAGCCATATTCGGTTTTAAATAGCTCCAAATTGATTTATTTCGAATCTAAGGTGGGGATGGGTCGAAATACTGTTATCAAATAGAATTTAGACAAGTTTAGGTTCCTATTTTAACCTTATCATTTAGATTTAACTTTAAGTTAAATAATTTTATTTTTACCGTGTCTTCTTGTTTTCTTACACTATAAGGTTAATAAACTTACTATAACAAGCCAAACGAAACCCAAGTTGTTTATTATTAATATATATAACCTTATCTAAGTCATTTGGCCGAACCTTAGATTTTTAGGAATAAAATAACAATTAATAATATAATATTTGTTTTTAAAACTATTTTATGTCAATTTTGATAATATTTGGTAATTGATTTTTTTGAAAATCATAACAGAAATATTAGTTCAAACAAAGTGAATTAAATCAATACTAACATGTAATATTAACATAGAAAATTATTGTAATTCATAAAAAGTATCAAATTACATTTATTTGGGTATTTATAACATCAATTATGTTAATATTTCATTAATCGAATAATTATTGCATCATCATTGTGTCATAAATAAATTAAATTATTTAATGTCTAAAAATTAAAAATAAAATACCATTATGTAGGAAATATTTTTAGCTTTCTAATGAATATTTATAGTCTAATTTATCTTATGTATAACCCTATATTAAAAATTATTTAGTTATTAAACTTTGATTTTAACTATTTTAACCCTTCTTTAAACAAATTAGTATTAAATGTCCTAATCTAATCCAAGTGGGTCTAAATGGTCATATTTTATTCCTAAGGTTGTTTCTGGTCAAATTAAACTTATCCAATAGAATTAGGACATGTGTTAGGGTAATAATAATATCATGTTTACCCTTAATTACACTATTTACTTTTAACCGTGGTAAATAAAGGTAAAAAGTTACTATTCACCAAAAATTATTTTTATCTCATTGAACCACATTTTACTTACTAACATCAACAGTGTCTCTCGGATTTTCGAAATTCCACTCACAGAAGCGATAAAATTAAGTTTTATGAAAAATTCAGTTTTTTAACTACCACTTAGTGGTTTCACTATTCATCAAAAAATGAAAGTTTCCAGAAAAATACCAAAAATTAAACCTAAGATATATTTGATATTATGAATTCAAAAATGATGTTTATTTTACCAAATTCATAACATATCAGTTGCATTAATTAATTTAAAAATTAATTCTCGTCGTCAAAACAAATAGCGTGTTTTTAAGAGATAATAACTATCAAAAGATTGACACTTGTTTATGTGTGGTTTAAATGTGAAATTACATCCAATATCCAACATTGTATTAAATGGTAAAAATATATTCTAAATATAATTTAAAACCACACAAATTAATAATTTATCACTATTAATTTTTTCGATTAAAAAAGTTGTTTTTAATTAAAACTTAGTAATTTTCACTATTCATCAGAATATGAAAGTTATCCAAAAAGTACCAAAATTTCACCCTAATCTAATTTCGATATTCCGAATCCAAAAATGAAGTCCATTTTGAAAGATAAATTTTATAAAATTTCAAAAAGTGGGTATTACTATTCATAATGGCTAGTTTATATAACATATCGTTGTTTAGCGAAACTCGGTATTGCGTACAACACACGCTATCATGGAAGGTCGTGATTGCATGTAATGCAATCCAAGTCAGGAATAAGTGTTGTGCAAGCTCCTTTTGGTGTAGCATACAACACAAGACATTAATTAAATTAAAAAGAATATTTTTCCTAAAATCTCGGGGTGTTACATTCTACCCCCCTTAAAATGAATTTCGCCCTCGAAATTCATCAGGGTTATAAATGGTTTACTATTCGAAAGTTTCTTTAATAGAAACCCACATCGTAAAAAGGAATAACAATACTTGGCTTGAAAAACTAAAGTATGAAACATAACGGTTACCCAAATAAATTAATCACTGAGTTTCTACATAGGAGAACATAGGTGAAAATATGGATATGGAAGAGAAATCTAACCATCATGTTCTGATGGAGAGTGGTAGAGAACATGGCTATGAAAAATCCATCAATCAAAAATCCATAAATTTTTTATGATCTAAGGTAACATCTGATTCATCGGATATAAGAGCACTAGGACAACATTTTTGGTTTTCAATATCATTTCCCTAAAGTTGAAAATTTTGAATTAGAAGAAATACTTGCTTGATTTTGGTACAATCTCACTGTTGTTCGTGCTTTGAATAATTTCCACTTCATCTCTTAAATAAATGAAGTTGAATTTGTTATTCGTGAAGTGTTAGCAGATCATGTGATAGAATAACGGGTCATTCCATCTGTCTCAAACAAAAGGTTATCAAAATTTATTAAATATACATAAGTCGATCTATAGTGATATTAATCATATATGGTTCCTAAAATGGACTTATAATTCATATATAATACTGCTTAATATAATAAAACTAGTTTCTACCAAACAGGGACTTCCTGTAGGCCAGTGGTAGGCGATAAAGGCCAGTCGCACTTCGGTTGTGGGTTTGATTCCCACAGCCTTGTCCGACGCGATGGGTTGTTGCCCGTCCTGCAGGTTGTCCTTTTTCTAAAACTACATTACTATAACATCCCATCAATAATATCAAAAAACGTTCTATCCTTAAACAATACTATCTTATGTACAACATAATCTATTCCAATCCTTATCTAAAATACTTCGGTCCAATCTCATAGTATAAAGAAAACGATTACTTGAAATGTCATCAACCAACCATCATTTATCCCTCATTATCTTGTTGGTCACATTCTAATCATGTGAATACCTTAATCATGTATTCTCTTGAAAAATGAATACCCATTACACCTTAGTGAAAACATGAATTCTGTCAAAAGTTAAATATTTCCACATACCAAAATCCAAAAAATCTATATACTCAAACCATGATATAACCTTCTCCTTATTTCAGTCATGAGCTCATGAATACTATCAAACATTTAATTTTCTCTTTATCCCTTCATTATGTGCATATCATCTACTTTCCAAAAATACTGGTACCATTCATCAAAAACTTTCAAAACTTAAGGAAATACAATAGTGTAACAATCCTTAGATGTCTCTTTATTCCATAGTACCACAACATTACACTTGATAAACATGTAATCATTCCACTACCTTTTTAAACCATTGACCGAGCTTCAACAATTATTTCATCTCACATATCATTTGTAGTATCTTCATCATCAAAAACATAAATATTACCCATATGACCACACTGATTCTCTTCATGAGACTTTCCCTTAGGGCATTGGTTTGCATAATGCCCGTACATTCCACATTTAAAACATTTAACCATTGTTGATGTCGTAGCAATACCATTATCTTCATCCATGGTGTTAACTAAACCTTTTAATTTGCACTTACTGGTTTTGTGTCCTTCTTTTCCACACCCAAAGCATCTTCCAGTTCCTTTGAAACATTATCCTTGATGCTTCTTCCCACATGATTTACATAGGGGAAATTGAACTTTATTTCCTCTACGATCATCATGAAACCTCATCTTTCTCTTATTAGCCGAGTTAGGAAACTTACCAAATTTGAGTTTATTGATCATATTATGAGATTGCTGATTCGGCATAATAATTATGTTTGGACTTCCACATCCCATTTCATTTGGTTTCTCATGAATAATATCATTCCATTGTCCATAATATCCTCCATTATCATGAATCATCTTGTTTCCAGCCATTTTCTAAAACCCAAAAAGAATAGTGTGAGAGACAAAAATCATAATCAAGGGGGAGTAACTTCAATATCTAACATCTTAGGTTAAATTATAAGATCGTTACCGTAGTTCTAGGACTATATCCTATACGTATACTTATCCTTAGGGACATCCCTAGACATTCCATAGAAATATCTCTAGGGATCTCACTAACGTTTTCGCATCCTAGTTTCCAAAGGTTGACTAAACTTTTCCACTAATACCAACTGTAGAGACCCGAAGCTTGACGTACATGGACATTACATTACTTTTGCGGAATAATTATTACATAACAAAAACAGACACACAAGGACCGTAATAGTTTAGTGCCTTTGGAAACATGGAACATAATCTTCTAATCTTGGTGAAAGATCTTCAATATCTCCCATAAAGATCTTCCACTTTTTGTTTCCTTACCTACAACCTTTATTTTAATCCTGGGGGAAAATAAAACATAAAAAGGGTGAGCTCAAATTCTCAGTAAGGGTAAGCATGGATAAAATAAAACATACCATATACTTTTGAACTTAAAAACATGAACATAATGTTTAAACATCAAAATCTTGAGCAACGACATAAAACATGGAAGTACATAAGGCATATATCATAATGGAACATAAATCATGATAAAATAGTATGGGAATAAAACATGTAATTGTGGAATCCATTAATCACATGTAATGATTTCCATATTAGCCAAGGCATTACTGCCAAGACCATCTTAGTGGACAAAGTCCCTTTCTGAATCGAGTTCACTCCTCGTTTTAGTCCTGTTTTACTGAACCGGTTTAACCTGTCGTTCCAGCCATGTCTATATCATGAGATATAAATCTTTACCCAATGCATTTAAGGGAGATATAGGTCCCACCCATCTCATAGTGAAATCATTCTTACTTGTGCCAAAAAATAAACTTAAAACATTCATCATAACCCAAAGAATAAAATGGGTTTCATAATCATCATTCCATCATCTCATAATCCATATAAAACAAATGGAAATTTCATCATAAGAAAAGTGAAACCATTTAAATCATAGAGACATTATACTTGAAACATACACATATGAACCAATTTCATCTTATATAGAAAATGTTTTTGATAAAACACTTGAAATGAATTCTTGAGGAAAATATCATTTTTTCTTTAAAATCAATTTCTTTTCACAAAACATCATGCAATTTTAAAAGAAAAGGATTTTGTTGAAAATAGTCATGAAATATTTTGGAGGAAAATTCATGAAAATAATGCTTTATAAAACCGTAAAAATATGTTCGTGTCGTATAAGTTAAAAAAACATTCTTCTCGTACTTTTGCCGGAAAAGTCAAAAAGTACCTCGCATGGTAAACAAAAGAAAGATTCCTTCCATACGATGTGGTAAAAGTAAGAAAAGGGTAAAAATGTCTTAAACATACATGGAATTAAATTAAACATTTTATGAAAACATTTTGAGAGCATATGGACATGGATAATAAACATAACCCCCAGTAAATACTTACGAGTAAGAAATCTCGGATAAAAATGAGATTTGCAAAATTATCCCTTACCTTATGTCCGATATGCTTCGTATGTATCTGAACCTCCTATTTAATGATTTAAATAATTTCATTGACTTATTAAATAATCATATTCATTGTTATGATATCATATATGGTTCACTTATGACTTTATATTACCCGTTCTTTTGTAAATTCCATGTTAAAGAGCGTTTTGGGTAAAATCGTTTCATTTATCGTATGTGTTTCGACTCGTCGTTCTTGATATTATTACTTATATCCAGATTTACATAATTCCATAATGTAAAACATGATTTATATATAATATATATTCATCATATACATATATATTATAGATCTATAAAAGGAATTAAATACACCGTTCATGGAGACGGTAGGCCGTATGTACGCATGAACGTTGTTTTCGTTTCCTTATTGAATTGAATGGAATTGAGTATATGACATACATATATATATACATAAATACAGTATCATTATTATGTCATATATTTCATTATTATTCATTATATATACTTTATAATCATTCTTGAATGGTTAATCATGGAAAATGAATCTCATCGCGTTCGTGGAGACGGTATTCCGTACGTACGCACGAGTGATGATATCGTTCCCATGATCGTGGAATTGTATTGGAGTGTATGTATACTATTTCAGAATCAATATCACTTTACAATAATAATATATAGTAATTATTTACACCATTATACCCATCCAAGTAAAGTTGTGGTGGAAAATAGATTCCACCACGGCGTGGAGACGGTATTCCGTACGTACGCACGCGCGGTGATTTCGTTTTCCGTAGGATGGATAAATAGTGAAATAGGGTTGTTCCATACTTATAATAACATATCAGTATATTAGTGATACTGATGTTATTACTTCATAATGAAACAACTAAAGAAGAAGAAGTGGAAGAAGAACTAAAGTTGAAATAATCGGTAACAAACATTACCTCTTCTTTGAAGTTCCTTTTTGAAACCTCCTCTTATGGCACTAAGATTGGTCTTTGAAGAAGACCAGAACCTCTAGGATGTTTCTAGGGAAGTGGAGAAGAGAAATTTTCAGGGTTTGGCCGAGCTTTAAGGCTCAAAGTGGTGTGAGGAAGAGAGGGAGGAGGTGCCCTTTTATAAGGGGGAGAGGGGCTCCTTTGGAAAAACTAAAAATATTATTTTATTATAAAGCCATATTCGGTTTTAAATAGCTCCAAATTGATTTATTTCGAATCTAAGGTGGGGATGTGTCGAAATACTCTTATCAAATAGAATTTAGACAAGTTTAGGTTCCTATTTTAAACTTATCATTTAGATTTAACTTTAAGTTAAATAATTTTACTTTTACCGTGTCTTCTTGTTTTCTTACACTATAAGGTTAATAAACTTACTATAACAAGACAAAAGAACCCCAAGTTGTTTATTATTAATATATATAACCTTATCTAAGTCATTTTGCCGAACCTTAGATTTTTAGGAATAAAATAACAATTAATAATATAATATTTGTTTTAAAAACTATTTTATGTCAATTTTGATACTATTTGGTAATTGATTTTTGTGAAAATCATAACAGAAATATTAGTTCAAAAAAAGAAAATTAAATCAATACTAACATGTCATATTAACATATAAAATTATTTTAATTCATAAAAAGTCTCAAATTACATTTATTTGGGTATTTATAACATCAATTATGTCAATATTTCATTAATCGAATAATTACTGCATCATCATTGTGTCATAAATAAATTACATTATTTAATTTTTAAAAATTACAAATAAAATACCATTATGTATGAAATATTTTTATCTTTATAATGAATATTTATAGTTGAATTTATCTTATGTATAACCCTATATTAAAAATGATTTTGTTATTAAACTTTGATTTTAACTATTTTAACACTTCTTTAAATAAATTAATATTAAATGTCCTAATCTAATCCAAGTGGGCCTAAATGGTCATATTTTATTACTAAGGTTGTTTTAGGTCGAATTAAACTTATAAAATAGAATTAGGACATGTGTTATGGTAATAATAATATCATTTTTACCCTTAATTACACTATTTACTTTTAACCGTGGTAAATAAAAGTAAAAAGTTATTATTCACCAAAAATTATTTTTATCTCATTGATCCACATTTTACTTACTAACATCAACCGTGTCTCTCGGATTTTCGAAATTCCACTCACAGAAGCGGTAAAATTAAGTTTTATGAAAACTTCAGTTTTTTAACTACCACTTAGTGGTTTCACTATTCATCAAAAAATGAAAGTTTCCAGAAAAATACCAAAAATTAAACCTAAGCTATATTTGATATTATGAATTCAAAAATGATGTCTATTTTACCAAATTCATAACATATCAGTTGCATTAATTAATTTAAAAATTAATTCTCGTCGTCAAAACAAATAGCGTGTTTTTAAGAGATAATAACTATCAAAAGATTGACACTTGTTTATGTATGGTTTAAATGTGAAATTACATCCAATATCCAAAATTATATTAAATGGTAAAAATATATTCTAAATATACTTTAAAACCACTCAAATTAATAATTTATCACTATTAATTGTTTCGATTAAAAAAGTTGTTTTTAATTAAAACTTAGTAATTTTCACTATTCATCAGAATATGAAAGTTATCCAAAAAGTACCAAAATTTCACCCTAAGATAATTTCGATATTCCGAATCCAAAAATGAAGTCCATTTTGAAATATAAATTTTATAAAATTTGAAAAAGTGGGTATTACTATTCATAATGGCTAGTTTATATAACATATCGTTGTTTAGCGAAACTCAATATTGCGTACAACACACGCTATCGTGGAAGGTCGTGATTGCATGTAATGCAAGACAAGTCAGGTATACATGTTGTGCAATATCCTTTTGGTGTAGCATACAACATAAGACATTAATGAAATTAAAAAGAATATTTTTCCTAAAATCTCGGGGTGTTAAAAACTATATATCACATAAGGATGGAAATCAAGCCCTGTATAGTTTTTGATGCTCTGTGATTTTTAATTTCATGTAGTAAGGAAACTATAGATGGTTTTTCAAAAATTATGTGTATGGTGTGGTTTATAGAAACCGAGCATGAATGGGGACTGAAGAGGTCCTAACCCTACAACACAATATCAAGAAATCCATAATGAGTATCCTAGTTTATGGTCATAGAGTTTGTACCGGAGGATTGTGAATCTCTTCTTAGGGAGTAGAAGTCACACAAAGGATTTTAAGATCGTCTGATCCATGCTCAGTGTGTGAATCATGGAGTGAAGTCAGCATTTCCCAATCATATGGTATGACACAAATGTATAGTATAATATTTAGGGGGTGGGGAGTCCCAACCATACTATAATTCCCACTTAATATGTTTGGATGCATAGAGGGACAACATAACAGATGTTGGAGATAAACTAAAACATATGGTGGTGGAGTGTGTGGGTCATAACGCCTTGTATATATTACACAATGATGGTGTCATGTTGATGAAGGATAACTACTGACCTTATTCAAAACATATCTTCTATATCATGCTACCATGGATTGGAATAGACTTATAAGAGTTGACCACTGGCCATATTTGAAACATGGGATCTGTCTCAAAATATTTTCCATTTTCTTTTGGGGTGTTTCCCCATAATGGTAAGTGATCCAAAGATGAATATAAAGACACTTAGGAGGTCCTTTATGTCATAGAAGAGGATGTGGAACAAGATAAAGGGACACTTGAACCATGAAAATGGATTGAGGATATGTCTTTGTTTAATCCAACATTATATAACTTATTCCACTAAACATTCAGACATGAAGGTGTGGAACATCTATAAGTATGATCAAGTATGTCTTAAAGGATGGGGTTCCTAAGGGTGGATGAATACTATTTTGGATCTTAGGGTAATGGTACCCTGTATTGAAAATATATTAAGTTCATGGTGCTTGAAAAAAATCATAATTTATGGTCATAGAGTGTGGACCATAGAATTCCCAGTTTAGTGTCGTATTCCTAGGATGTGTCTTCATAGTTTCTTATCTTCCAATAAGGATGATAATGTTATGTATTTTATTTTCATGAAACTATAAAATTAGAGAGAGATGAATCCCAAAAGAGATTTTCTTGGTTTTGAAAATAAATCTGAATTAAAGGGGACCAAAGATATCCACATCGCATAGAAAACACATAAAGGGAAACTTAGGAGAGGGGGAAAATGTTTGGTGAACCTGCTACTAGTCCTAGATACAAGATGTCTAGGATCTCAATGCATCCCATAAGGATGGGAATCAACCGTCATGTAGTTCTTGAATAACCATGATGTTTAACGTTATTTGGTGAGGAAGAAGGTGATATGGTACTTTTGAAAGGGACATGTGTGGTACAAACATCATAACCTGACGTGAAGGAAGGATGAAGAGGCCCCATGAAATATCACACACTACAGTGGAGGAATCCGAGGACAATGGGCCCAAAAAGTGAATGATTCTTTGGATAGTCTTGAATAAAAAATTTCTATGCGTTGCAAGGTATCTCATTATGATGGTAATCTCACCACACGTAGTTCATGATGATGGCATTGTAGGGGACCAATTCCATGGGTTAATGTCTTCTTAGTTGAATAAATTGTATTGATGTGTAGTTTTTCATCATACAACTATGATAAAGATCATTTTTTAAGGTTATAGAAGGCATACAATAAAATGAGGATTCCAAAGATGAAATATGTAGTGCAGCACCATGAAGAAACTTGATGTGAGTGTGAACCAAAAAGTCATAAAAACCTCTCCCTATAGTCCTGATAATAACTCATTCATAGTGTGACATCACATGGGGAAAGAAAAAGGGTCTTTAGGAAGGTCCAGATGAATGGAACCAAATAAGAGTATCTAGATTTCACTATGTATTCCATGGGGATTGGAATAAAACCATACATAGTTCATGAAATTCAATGTTGTTTTGAACCATGCGGTAAGCATGAGGGTGGGAGAGCTACCCAATGCCTTACTATATATAAACACATGAAGGATAACCCTATGTAAATTGGGACTAAAGAGGCCCCATTACATACCATGCATTCCTATGATGATAAAGTTAGACTTTTAAGGTTCATAGAGCACAGGACATGGGGGAATTATGTAGTTTATCTTCATGGAAATAGGGTGAAATACCTGTTTAATTTCATGTGAGACTATAGAGATCTTAGTTTAAGGTCATAGAGCTAGGACCATATGTTTTAGAAGCTTTTATATGTGGGTAACAACACTTTCAAGCCTCCAATTAACATGTGAGAAACTATCAGTGTATAAATCAAGAAGTGATTTTAGGCTTTCCTTCTCACACATAGAAGTGTAAAACACAGAATCTTCTTACTAGATGTGTACATATGAAATGAGGATCAACCCCAAGAGTGTTAGATTACCACTATAACATAGGGATGTGGATGGAAGTAAATATAATTTTCTAGGGTTTGGATTAAGTAATAGGGTGACTGATGGGCAGGATCACCATTGACCATAATTGTAAAACATGATCAAAGACTACACCAATCAATGATGGGGCATACAACCCAAAAACCTACTGTTGAACAAATTCAAAACACCAGAATCAATGATTGCTATTGGGAATACTTTTGAGCATTGGCCCATGATTGGATGTAAGAAAAAATGGAATAAAACCATCCTAAGTAGGAGTCCTTCTATATGATAAATATAGTGTAATTATTATCCCATAAATACTAAATTTGTCGAAACGGGTTAGAGAGGTATCAATATGGAACACTACACATTCTTCTATTCACCCGACACATTGGGGAATGTCAGAGGAAAAAACATCATAGAATTAAAATACTTTTATTGTCATATTTCTTAGACCATAGAGGTCTTAGTTTTGGGTTATAGATCTCATATCATAGGTATTTTTGTATAGGGTCCTATAGATTGGACCATTTTGTATAATTTAATGTTTTATAGTAATCATGTAGGGAATAATTTAATTTCACGTTGAATGAATCAATCTAGGGTCATGAAATAAAATGGGATTATTCCTTTTATGGTCATTCATAAAGGACCATCAATGTTGTGTAGTTTAAAATAATTCAGTACAAGATAGGTATAGTTTAACGTCATGTTGGATGAAATAATAGTTTAATGTCATGCAAGATAGGGTAACAGTTTAATGTTGTGCTTGATGATGGATAAAATTAAATCTTAGGTCGTTAGGCCAAACTAAAAAGTGTTTGTGAACAAAAACATGTCCCACAAAGAAGGGAATACATTCAAAATTAGTTTTGGAAATTCCATACATTTTATCCTCATTGGTATGAACGTAATACTATTTTAATTTCATTTCATACGATGTATATCTTTACAAGGAAACATAGTTTAATGTAATTTTTCTCATAAGAAATAATATTTGTTTAATTTCATAGGTCTAGGACAAATTTTTCACATGTGAAGTACTAACTAATAAATTTAACATTATTGGGAAGAGTAATTCACTCACCATCCACGATGACTAAAGAGTATTCACCATTGCTGTAGATATTGTTGATGATATAATGTCATTCCCATTTGCTATCAGACTTTTGTGGCATCCTTTTGGGAATCATCAGTGTTCTTAGATACAGTAGCATGCCACCATGATGGGAAGAGTGGAGAAGAAACCTATTGATTAATTATTTGGTTACCTTATTCTAATGTCTCTCTATAATATGTATGGTCTGGAGATTATTCTCATCGATAGCTTCTAGTTCTTCTAGAAATACTTCTGCTACTCTTTTTGACATCTACAGATCCTTGAAAACCATAATGAGAGATGAAAACTGAATCTTAATGGGGAGGACTAATTTTGTTCTATACACTATGGAAAATGGTATAAATTGAATTAAATTACGAGTTTTTGTCTAATATTACTGGAGAGTGTTGGGGAGAATATCCAAAAAATTATATTATTCTGACTCACCATATTCCAAAAAATGATGGAGAGGGTTTTGATAAACCTGTCGATCTACCAATTTTCTAATGCATGGTATCTAGAAGTGTGGTTGGTCCAGACACCATACTTAGATTACAATTGTTTTTCATAGCTTCCCAAAATGACGTGCCATTAATGTTGAGGATATATTTAGGGAGAACTAATAAATGGATGATTTTGAACCACTATAATTCAAAAATATACCGAACCTTTAATTATTTAAGAGGAATCCATTCTACCCTATTGGTAAAGAAATACATATGTTCAGGATGAACTGGAACTAGAAAGCTGTTATGGGTAGATATGGCCAAACAACGTCGAGTCCCTAAACTAAAAAGGGAAAACAATACATTGCAGTATGGAGGGGATCTAGAGGTTAATGAAAAAAAAATGGCATAGATCTCATGTGTGTGGAACCTCATTGTGAACAATATGAAATCATGGACCATGGTGTACCAGAATTATCCCATCCTTCGAATCTGTTGAAAAATATTCTTCCCTTCTTCAAGAGTACTATAGTACTCATCATAGACTTCATATATAACCATGGGCGTATTTCCTCCTTGAATGAAATGGCGAAGGATTCTATGACATCCATGCTTATATAGAGTTTCTCTAGGCTAGTACCACATTGGTGGGTGAATAGAGTTCACAGTGATGGATGCACTCATGATCAACTCTATCTAACTAGATATTTCTATTTTGGAGATACTCAATGAAATGAGTATTCCAATCAAGGGTTTATTCATTTATATGGGGATTTGGAGGAACCGATGCAGATGAACATGTGGTATGGTGTTTTACCTATTGGACTTTATCATTATCTGAACTGACTGGGGAAGTGAATCTTTGATTCACCAAATGGTTGAACAGATCTGCATGGTCATGTTCTACAAGATATGCGACTAGACTAGATAGAGATTCATCTTGACCATTTGGTGATCGAGGAACATGAGTCACCTTGGACTGAGAAGGGAATTGGGTCATTAGATATATAGACTTTTTAAGTATGTTCACAAGTTTTTCATTCTAATTATGTATTCATAATTGATCTTCAAGGGGACTAGTTCAAAATCTTTCTTCAGGTGAATGTTTGGAACATCAATCTCGAGATCAAACTGCTAAATAGGGATGAGAGCCTGATACTATGAATCATTATTGGTTCATACCTTTGATAGAAAAAAGTAATATTGTATAATGGATTATTCATTTTGAAAACAATTCAAAATCCTACCCTTTTGAACCTAATATCATAGATCATTCAACTAGAAAGACTTCAGGAGGGACCATCAATGTGTTTTTTACAACATGGTATAGCCTGGTCCACTAGAATGATGACGTCATTTATAATGTCAATATCTAGGGATAATTATAGGGGAGAATGAGCATCCAGAAAGACATCCAATGGTTGAACATTGATAACCTTTTTTTGAATGAATCTGATGTATAAATATTGATTAATCACTGGAAATCATTCTACATTGACTTTCAACATCAGGTAATTCAAAAAGTACATATGAGGATCCACATGGGAAACCAACTATATCTCGTGTTGTTGTAGACAGTGTCTCAATTTCTACACCATGAAAACCATTGTGATGTAGCTCTTCTTGAGATAATATAAAATATTCTATATCCATTTTTTCTTCTTCTGGGATACCAATGTGTAGAGGGATCATTTTAGGGAGGTTAAGTAAAGGAACAATGTCTTTCTAGATATGGGTTGCTTTATTACCAAAGGCTACATAATAAACGTATTAATCTACTCTAATGTATTTTGTAACTCTTCATCCCATTAGTAGGCTGAACATTTATTCATGGGTCTGGAAAAGGGATTTCCCTTGCTGGCCATATCCACAATGAATCATCATTTGTAGGATATGTGGACTTGGAATCCTTGGAGTTTCTATATGATGCTTGGAGGTGTCATATGTAAATAGAAATGATTTTATCTGGTACAACCTCAACACATCTTTATCAGTAAATTGAACTGAGAATATTCTCATAGGTCACCCTGAAATCACATTTCTGGGGGTTCATCTACAACTTTTAAGAGTGAATAAATAAGAACACATTCTCCATATATCTGATATGGTCCTAATTTTGTTGATATTTTACCACATAATTATCCACACGTCATTCCAATAACATCTCAAGAATCGGTTTGAATATGTAAGTCATATCACACTGATAGATTGCTCCTACGTGCTTCACACTGAAAGGCATAAACTGATAGAATTAATAAAATATAGCACATTGAAGGAAGTGGACCCTTCGTCTTTAGGGGCCATTTGGATCTATTTATAGGTATAATAACTGTCCATAAATGAGATACACTTGAATCTATTTCTTGCATCAATAAACATCTCTATCACTACAAGTGAATAATCATCCATCAAGTAGTGGTGATTGAGATCCTGGAAGTCGATATAGACTATAATCTACCTATTTTTCATCCTAATAGGAAAAATATTTTCTATCCACGTGGGGTACCGAACATTGTTAACAATTTTTTCATTAAGGAACATATCGACATGAACTTCATCCATTGTACCATGAGACTAGTGAATCGTATTGGGAGGATACTTGAACCTATGATTACCCGTAGTGAGACAAATTCAGTGACCGGTGACCTCATATTTGATATATTGAATCTTGTTATAACTATTTGAAAACACATTATTGTGCTGTATTAGAAAATACATGTACTTATTCTATTCCTCTAGAGGCATGGCCGCCTTGATCTAAATCGGTCTTAGATCAAACTCTAAGACAATTTTCACATGTACCAACTGTTAAAAGGTAGTGGAGATTCCCTCTTCAAATGAGAGAGGAGCATTTACGAAATCCTTTTCTTTATTAGAATCATGAGGATCATCAGATGGAGGAAATTATTATGAGTTAACTAACAATGGAGGAGTACTAGTACCATCTTTAGTGGTAGAAAAATCCTCATCAGATGACTCCTTCACTATTGAAATCATAGTAACAAAGGTTGTCGAGACAATTCCCCTGGGCCTTTGACTGAGGGTTCTATGAAAGGAAATGTAAAAGTAGATGTGGTGGGTTGATTTTTATCAACTTAACCATACTCAATTTAACAAGAAGTTATCATATAATGTATTAGCTATAGGGAGAACATCTCAATACCTTACAGGGGTAATAGGCTCTAGTATCACTCTATCGTGTCATATGTATAAGTATGAGGTAATTTTACATTTTTTCTTGTATCTATGAATGTGTCTACATATCATCTCAGAAATGATGAAATAGTGTAACATTCCTTGTGTTGTATCCCCTATCTAGTGAGACGGATGGATGAAAGAATCCTCTAAGTATGCCCACAGGTTGGGGATTTTGATATTTTTCTTAAATTGATTATTCCGAAAAAAATTTGCATTCTCTTATAATAGTCAGAATCCAAATAGAGGTCTTCATAGGAGGAAATAGAAAATGCATCATCTTGGATCACACATAGTCGACTATTAAGTTAGTGAATGAGGAATTAGTGACATGAGGTGGGGAATATTGTATGTTGATGGAGTCAGGGTCTACCCATCAGCAAATTATAGGTTGTATCATATGAGACAACCATGAATTCAATGCTTGAAATGAGGCATCCAAACTTATTATTTAGGAATATCATTCCACATGGAATCTATACACTCCTATCATAACCATGAATCATCAGGTCAAAGGGACTCTGATCTTCTTTAGTGAATCCTGGAGTGCGGAGTAACCGGGTCATGATAAGATTGATCCTAGAACCTGTGTCAAAAACACAATAAAGGGCGTCCAAACATTTTAATTTTTCGGTTATGTATAGTGGGAGGATTTTCAATTATAAAATAAAGTCATAATATTTTATTGAGGCTGAAATGATATCCTGTCATTCTACTGAATTGGATTCCTCAGAATGGAAGATATTTGTTTTTTCCACATATACCTATAACTGAAGGGGTCTCATCAAGAACTCAATAAGGTATTCTTATATCTCATTTTATATTCATAGAGCCTCAAGATTCAAGATATTTTTAGTAATGTTGGTGATATGTTTGATTTCATCATAGTCCCTTAATTGATATATATTTTTGATAGGCGGACGTTTCTATTTAATCGGAGATATGATATGTGTTACTGTCAGAACTAGTTTATTCTAATTGGTGCTAGTAATATCCTTCAGATATCTAGTTGAACCATGTGAAATAATAACTGGGTGATCTTTGGACTCCCGAAGCATATCCATTTCTAAACAAGACTGGTGATGATGCAGTCGTAGTGACTCTTCCTAGCTGAGTAGCTCGAATGAAGGTGGCTGTGAATATGAAAATATGGGATTTGTGGTATTTTCCTACTAGGCTCTATGTTGATCCATCTGTATAGTCTCAATAACATTCTTGTCTTAGCATGAATCACTACATTGGGTGTTCATAATATTCACATTTCCATGGACTCATTGATGATGGCGTCGGCCATGAAAATTAAAAGGACCTCTATGATACTCATTATTTTGGGGAATCATATAGAGATTTACTAACTCATTGGTATTCATAGAGGCATACTCTAGTTCATCATCCAAAGAATCATCCAACACTGGTTTTATTATATAGGTGGTCCTCATATCTAGAGGCATGAAGCCTCTATGAGAACCAAATGTTTTTTGAAATAATTTTTGTACTCTTTTGTACCTTACTCTATCAACTCTTCCTCTACTGGAAAGTACATGGATTATATTTAGATGAAAACCCCCATTTTTTAGAATTCACAATTGCATTAAGATGATTAGGCCTATTGCAATGGCCGATAATGATACCTTGGGAATAAGAAACTTTCCTATGAGAATATTCCCAGTGAGGATCCCAATAATCATGCTGATATAACCAACGACTGGACACCTACTACCATTCTATTTAATTTTGGTAGTCATGATTTTCTAAAACACATGCCACCTATGTCGGGGTAGGGCCCAATATAACTTCATTGTTATTTACCTGATCATTTATCTAGTCCTCTATTATATACAACTATTGGATGTTGTGTTGAAGAACAGGTGATAAGCATAGTAGTTGGGGGGTCAGTTGGACTAGCCTCCATGGGGTTCTTTCATAATGGAATCTTTTGAATCCCCAGATAGAAGGCACTATAGAAATAATTAGGGCCCCGATTCGGGTTAAATGAGTATTCTGGGATTCTCCTATCAGAAAAGAGAGCCCTATTCTCTTGGTATTGTCATGGGGATGGAGGCTGGAAGTGGACTAGAACCAAATTGTACTACATTGGTAGTGGTACTGGTGCATTATGTTTTAGTGCCCGCTGATTATGCGCCAGACAATGATGACACAAAGGCTGACAGTAAGGCCATTTCCCCTGGGGTTGTTTATAGTCATCCTCTGTCGGTAACAATTCTAGTGTCCTGGGTTCCACTATCTATATGATAATGGTAGTATTTGACTTTTATGTTCATCTATTAGGAGCTAGGGGAGGTAATGGGCATGCCTACTAAGCCTAATACTATGAATCCTATACACAGCGTCATCTGCCTTTAAATTCTCTCTACACATCATCATCAAATGCTCTTGTGTTAGTATCATGTTGAGTGATTATGTGAGGCCTTTCCATATGGTGAAAAGACTAAAACTCACTCATATGTCATCTGTTGCACTAGAAGAGGTTAAAAATACATCTATTGTGAGTTGTTGATCCGGACAATTAAAGAAACTACACGTGATCTTCTTCCCAAACCGAAATAGACCCTATGGGTTTCTGACTGTACAAGACAAACACATGCCCTTATATTATATGTAAAAAACACTAGATCTTGGAATCCTCCTATTGCTCTAGGGATTCCAACATGGGTTCACACATTGATATGTAGTGGTCAATATAATGCTTTGGATTTCCAATCATATTGCGAGAGTTGAATTAGTTGTTTTAGAAATTCGGGGTTTCATTCATGTCTGTCAACCATGATGGATATGACTTTTATTTAGTTGATATTTCCTCCTATCATGTGTCCTTTTCTACAACGTGAGGATTATGAGAATGTATCACATCATCATGGTGGGGATTTCTATCTAAGATTATTTTTCTGACCACAAGTGCTTTGATTGTATCATTGGAAAAATAGGCATGCTCAACTACTCATGGAGAAGCAAGTTGAATGACCTATAAGGAGGCTTGTGGAGAAGCTTATGGTGTGGCCTATTGTAACATCCCGACCCAAGTTATCCAGAGTCAGTGCATTATTTTAATACATCGGCCTGGTTATAAGGAATCAAGTCACGAAATACCGATCTGTTTAGAATCCTTGGAAAACATATTACATACATGAACGTTGCATTACACGTTAGAAAATAAAACACAACATAAATTATCCTTTGATAATACCATTAATCCCCTAGCATAACAATTCTTATCAATCATAATACACTATATGGTATCGTGTGAAAATAAAACATAAGAAAGGGTGAGCTCAGATGCTTAGTAAGGATAAAAATATAGTAAAAACTTTCATAAATAAGAATAAACATTTAAGAAAATGTATAAGAAAAAAATAATCATTTTAAACATAAACTTATTCATAATATGGACAATGTGAATCAAATAATGTCATTTACTTATTCACATTGATATTGTACTAGTTGAATAATCACATTCAAAATCAACAATAAATTTCATAATGATGGAACACATAATGTTATACTTCATAACGTCATAGTCAATGACTTGTTCCAAGACTAAAAATACGATTTTGTCGAGGCCTTCTCTCAGGACACAAGTTAGTCTCATGAGACCTACCGATGCATCAAGGAGCTATAGTGGGCTCCACCAGTCACTTACTAAGTCAAATGCATTCCTCATATGAAAAGTATTAAACATAACCTAAGCATTCATATTAAAACTAGCATACGAAATGTCAATAAATTATACATAAACCATGAATGGTATAAAAATAACACATCCACAGTCATAAATATCAAAAAACCGTCTACACAATATAGAAGATTTGTGTCATAATAAACAAACTTCAAACAAGTTTAAAATTCATAAAAGGATGTTGGCATAGATGATAATGATTTGTAAAACTCTTTGAGAGAAATATCCATTTTTCATAAATAAATTTAAAAGTCATAAAATTTAGAGAAGAAGTCATTTAAATAAATTTTTGAATCAATGTGTCCCATACGACTTTGAAACTTTTGAAAGGAATTAACATTTTAAAAACATTCATGTCAATATAAATAAATCCTTAAAAACCATTTTGAAAACATAGACATTAATGAGAATGATTTAGAAGAATAAATATTTAAACCATTTAAAATGATGATATAGATAAAGAGTTCTTTCCATAAAAATTTAAAATAATCATTATGAAAATATTTTTATGAAAAAACGGATGTGGTTGATAAAGAGGTCCTAAAATATACTCACATAAAAACAACCTCAGATAATGAAAAGATTGTAGAATTAACCCTTACCTTGCACTTTCCTTTGGTCGAGGGAACATTAAAACTCATGTATAATGACAAATTCATGTTATTAAATTATACCAGAACCATATACATATTTATTATATCATAAATGATTCATTAATGACTTTATAATGCCCATTTAATAATTATTTCCATGTTAAATTAACATTCTGGATAATAATCGCTTTCTTTATCGTACGTGTTTCAACTTGTATCACTTAGATCCTTATTTAAATACTTCTTGAATAAAAAACATGATTTATATATCATATATATTTAGAATATAAATATTTATAATAGAGAGATATATGAAATGGAAGGCACCATTTATGGAGATGGTAGGTCGTACGTACGCATAAACGCTATTTCCATTTTCATATCGTATTGAACGGTAGTAAGTGAATAAGACATATGTAAGTAAATACATACATATATATATATCCAGTATAATTACCATGTCATATATTACATACTTAATAATAATATATATTTTTATAATCATCGTTGAATGGTGAATGTGGAAATGATTCTCATCACATCGTGGAGACGGTAATCCGTATATACGCACGGGCAACAATATAATTATATTTATGGGGAAATCATATGTAATTGGATGTAATATCATATATAAAGAATAATTAAAAAGTAATATTTATTATTTACATCAGTTATACCCCTTATTATACCCATCCAGATAATGAAGTTTTTGAATAACTAACTATACCACGACGTGGAGACAGTAAGTTGTACGTACGCACACATGGTGACTTTTTCATTTATAGGATTGATAGAATAACGAATAGGGTTGTAGCATATTTATAATAAAGTAATAGTATGTAGGAGGTACTGGAGTTATTATTTTTCAAAGGAAACAACAAAGAAAGAGGAAGTGTAAGTAGAAAAGAACCTCAAAGAGGTGATGAAATATTTACCTCTTCTTTGGGTTCTTCCATTTGATTTGATCAAAGGGGCTCTGTAGGTTGGCTATCTGACCAAAGGAAGTATTCTTGGATTAAGGGAGGAATTATGGGAGGATAGTATAGTAGGGGGTGGCCGAACCAAAAGTTTTTGGATGTGTGAAATTAAGATAAGTGGAAGTGCCATTTTGTTAGAGAGGTGAGGGTCACATTAGGGAAAGCTTGAAATATTAATTTTTTATAAAATCATTTTCGGTTTCTAATGGCTCTAAAATGAATTATTTAGAGGATAAGGTAGGGATGGTTTGGAAACCTTTAAATGAATTGGTTTTAGACAGGTTTAGGTCATCATATTAACCTTCTCTTTTATATTTAACTCTTAGTTGAATAGTTTTTCATTCACCATGTCTCTTTGTATTTTTATATTATATGGTTAATAAACTTAATATAACAAAAAAAGTGAACCCCTTGTGATTAATTATTAATATATATCCTTATCTAAGTATTTTGGAAAAACATTATATTTTTTAGGAATATTATATCAATTAATAATATAGTATTTGTTTAAAAAACTCAATTATGTCAATTTTGACACTATCTAGTATTTGATTTTTTTGCAAGTCATAAAAAAATTTCACATCGAATAAAATATATTTAACAAACCCTATAATGTTATATTAACCTATAAAATTAGTGTAATTTATCAAATGTCTCAATTTACATTTATTTGGATATTTGTAATATCAATTATTTTAATACTTAACTAATAAGTTAATTACTGTATCATCATTGTGTCATAAATTAATTAAATTATTTAATTTCTAAAATTTATAAATAAAATAAAATTATGTAAGAAATATTTTTATCATTCTAATTAATTTTTATATTCGAATTTATATTGTCTATAACCCTATATTAAGAATGGTTTAGTTATTAAACATTGAATTTGACTCTTTTAACTCTACTTTAAATAAAATAATAATAAATGCCCTAATCTAATACAGGTGGACCAAAGAGGATTTTACTTTTTTCATAAGGTTGTTTTTGGTTGAATTATACTTATACAATAGAATTAGGATATGTGTTAGGATAGTTATGATATCATTTTTACCCTTAATTACCCTATATACTTTTAACCGTTATAAATAAAATTCACAGGTTACTATTCACCAAATATTATTTTCAACTTATTAAAAAACATTTTACTTAATTATATTAATTATTTCTCTTGGTGTTTTTAAATTCAACTCACAGAAGCGGTAAAATTATGTTTTATGCAAATTTGTAAATGATCCGAGGAGGTGGGTAAAAGAGGCTAAAAAGTTCAACAAAATTTAATACATCTAATTTTTTTATAAAATGGATCCAATGAATTAAATTGAACTTATATAGGTATTATATATATATTTACTTAAAAAATTTAAATAAAATAAATAATTATTTAAATAAAAATCCATTTTTAAATAATAACGCAGTATTTTTCAATATTCATTAAAAATAGAATGTTTTCAGAAAAATACAAAAAATTCACCCTAAGATAATTTTGATATTCAGAATTAAAAAATGAATTATATTTTACAAAATTTAAAACATATAAGTTTCATTTATTAATTTAAATTTAATTTTCGTTCTAAAACCAAAAAGCTGGTTTTTAAAAAGTAAAAACTATCAAAAGATTGACATATGTTTATGTCAAATTTAAATATGAAATTACTTATTATTATGTACATTGTTTTAGATGATAAAAATACAATCTAATTATACTTAAAAACCATTAAAAGGCATAATTTAACACTATAAATTATTTCGACTAAAAAAATTGTTTTCAATTAAAACATAGTATTTTTCACTGTTCGTCAAAATATGAAAGTTATAAGAAATGTACTAAAAAATTATCCAAAAAAACATTTTATGTGACTATTATAAAGAAGAATTTAATTTCAATATACTGAAAATATAAAAGTGTCAAATATTGGTTTTAAAAAGGATTCGACATTAAAAGGTGGTAAAGTTTCATTTTTTGAAAAATTCATCATTTATCTGAAAAAATGAATTTGTTCTTATATTATTTCTAAGAGACAAATAATATGGAAGTTAAAATTAATTATAGTATATAAGATTAAAAATTTAGTTAATAGTATTCAAAACTACTTCTTAAACGGCTTGTTTGATATGTTGTGGTGCGCTCGAACTCGGTGTTGCGTGTAGCGCAAGCTATTGAATTACATTAATGAGATATTGTACAATGAAATTGTGGGGTGGTAAATTCTACACTCCTTCACTAAATTGGGTCCTCACAATTTAAAACTGTTCTTCAAAAATAAAAGTTTAAAAATAGAAAAATACCTTTGTGGAAAACCCACATCCGAAATCGGGTAAATAAAATTTAGCCTTAATAAGATGGAATGGGAATGAAAAAGATACCACCAAATTATGATCACGATTAGGAGAAAATTGGTGGCAATTAGAGACACATAATTGGGGGAAAATGTAAATATTTATTGGGAGTGATTGAGAACATAAATTACAAACAAGTGTAAAATTGAGGGCCTCAAAGCCATCAATTTAGGTTGATTTAAAATATCGTTGGTTCAACAAAACATAAGGTATTAGGATAAAAAATTTCTGGATTTAAGATCCCTTTCCTAAAGTTTAAGAATAAATTTATTTGTAGGGTAAGAGTAAAAAATATAATTGACATTTAAAGTTTCATACATTAACTATTTTCTACCACAAACACATATTTCACTCCAAAAGTCAATAGAATATAAAAATATTCATTATATCGTAATATTATAGGGTTTCAAAAATAATGAATTTATAATTAATTTGTCAAAATATATTAAAAAAACTACATTATACAAATTAGGACATCACGAATTCCAGTGGTAAGTGATCCACCCTTGTCACCCTTGGGTTGTGGGTTCAAGTATCGTGGCCTTGCCAGACGTGACGGGTTGTCGCATGACCTCCAGGATGTCCTTTTTATAACAATCCAAAAATAATCATAAGAAATCATTTAACCTTAATAATAGTATCCAATGTCAAAATTAATCCATTCCAACCTTTAGACTAACCCAAAATACTTATGTCCAAATTCACAATCCAAAATTTATATGGAATGTAAACACAAGGAAGATTCTTTTTTCCATGTAATAACATGTGAATAACTTCATCATGTATTCTTTTAAAACACGGTAACACCCAAAATTTCCATAGATCCATATTGATTACACTCATCCTGCCTTATTCCTTATTTAATACTTGATACACTTTTTATAACAAAATATTTTGTAAACTCCAACAATGATGGAATATACAAATCGTTAATCAGTTTCAAGGTAGTCAAGAATATAAAATATAATTTATCGAAATAAATCATATATTATTACAAAATAACTACCTCAGTATCAGAACCATATTATGGTTTATCTTTCTTTCAACCATATATTTTCCAAAACAAAAAACCTACCGGCTATTGAGTCACTTTTCTTGGTTCTACATAATCTCAACTCCTTAATGAAATAGTGTTGTAGTACAATCCTCATCTACTCTACAATTATTATAAAATGCCCATCATTAATACAATACTTAAATGAAACAATACATTAATAACAACATAAGAACTCTAATCATTCCTCTTTATCTATGGTAGTATCATAACTTGATTATTATCCAATAGCAGCATTTGGGGTATACTCTGATGATTTGGACATTGATTCGCATACTGTCCCAACTCCTTACAGATGAAGCATTATACATTTGAATCTTTTTTCTTACCCTTGCAGTCACATACTTGGTGTCCTTTTTCTCCAAAAATATAACAAACTCTCATTCCTTTCATGCTTTTACAAAGTTGATTCTTTCCACATTTATCACATATGGGAAAATCCGTCTTTCCCCACTTCCCTTTATCCATATTTCTTACTTCCATCATTTTCTTATCTGGATTCCCTTCAAATCCATAGGACTCAAAGAATTCATTACATATATTATAAACACATGATACTATTTCTTCATATGATGAGAATACGCGGGAGATTATTCCCCTTTTAAATGTTGGATTAAAACCATGAATGAAATGATCCTTATTAATCATTTGATCATGAGTATTGCTGGAATATTTATTCCCTCTACAAGGAGATATTTGTAAATAATAGAATACACTAGGTTAGTTTATGAATCGCAATGCATAGTTTGAAACTTGTAAATTACCTAACATAGTTTGAAAAGATTATGCATATAATCTATAATCATAAAATTCTTTTTTGAGGAATTATTTACTCATAAATCCTTCTTAATGGATTTTAATGAAAATGTGAATTATACTAAGAATATCCCTAGGGATTGTTGTAACAAAGAGTGCAGCAAGGCCCATTTTCGTGTACCCGGATACACCAGGTCAAGCCTAAAACTCCATGTCAGTGTTTTCACTCCTAGGTAAATCTGTGCCAGAGCCTCCTCAACCTGCTCGTATCCAGACATGGATATATTGATTGAAAAATACACAAAATCTATACATTACCAAAATTAAAGGATGTTATTCTATACTAATCCTCAAAGTCTATATTAGGGTAATTTTCTCTAAGAAGAGTTTATCTAAATCAATTTACAAGGTTATTACTAAAATTCTTTTGATACCAACTGTAATGCCCCGACCCTAGTTACATAGAGTCAGTGCATTATTTTAATACATTAGGATGATTACAAGGAATCAAGTCCCAGAAGGCTGATCAGTTTAGCAGTCTTGAAAATAGATTACATACATGAACGTTACATTACAAATTAGAAAATAAAAAAAAACATAAATTACCCTTTGAAAACTCGATTAATCCCCAAGCATAACCCTAGTTATCAATCATAATACACTTCTTGGAATCCTGGGAGAATAAAACATAAGAATGGAAAGATCTCAGAAGCTCAGTAAGGATTACAATATTGCGAAAAAATTCATAAATAAGCAAAATCATTTAAGGAAATTTATAAAAAATAAGCCTTTTAACCATAAAATTTTTCATAATATTGCCAATGTAAATCAAATAATGTCATTTACATATTCAGATAGATATTCTACTAGTTGAATAATGACATGAAAGATCAATATCCAATTTCATAATGATTGAATGCATAATTCCAGACTTCGTAAGCACATAATCTTGGACTTGTGTCAATACTACAAATAAGATTTTGTCGATGACTTGTGCCAAGACACTAGTTTGTCTCATTAGACCTACCGATGCATTGAGGAGCTATAGAGGGCTCCACCAATCACTTACTAAGTCCAATTATTTCCTCATATGAAAAGGTTTAAACAAAACATAAACATTTGTATTAAAAATATCATACAAAATGTCAATATTTTATCCATAAACCAATATTGGTATAAAAATAACACATCCACAATCAAACATAGCATAAAAAATTAAATACAATATGGAAGGTTTTTATCATAATAAATCATCATCCAACAAGTTTAAATCCATAAAAGGATGTTGACATTAATGTAAATAATTTGTAAAACTGTTTGAGAGAAATATCCCTTTTTCATAAAAACATTTAAAATTCACCAAATTTATAAAGGAAGAGATTTAACCGAATTTTTTAACCAAAGTGTCCCATACCACTTTGAAGCATTTGAAAGGAATTAAAATTTTAAAAACATTCATGTCCATATAAATAAAACCTTAAAACCCATTTTTAAAACATGGACATTAATGAGAATGATTTAGTTGAATAAATATTTAATCCATTTAAAATGATGATCTAGTTAAAGATTCCCTTCCATAAAACCTTAAAATATTCCTTTTGAAAATATTTTTATGAAATATGGATGTGGATGATAAATAGGTCCTAAAAGATACTCACATAAAAACAATCTCGGATAATGTAGAGATTGTAGAATTAACCATTACCTTGAACTTTTCTTTGGAAGAGGGTATGTTTACCCTCCTATATAATGACAATGGTATGTTATTAAATTATACGAGAACCATATTCATATTTATTCTATAATACATTATTCTTTTATGACATTATAATGCCCATTTAATAATGATTTCCAAGTTAAATAAACATTTTGGGTAATAATCACTTTCTTTATTGTACATTTTTTAACTTGTATCATTTAGATCATGATTTAAATACTTCTAGAATATAAAACATGATTTATATATCATATATATTTAGAATATAAATATTTTTAATAGATAAATATGTGAAATCTAAGACACCGTTTATGGAGACGGTAGACCATACGTATGCATAAACGTTGTTTCCGTTTTCATGTCATATTGAACGGAAGTAAGTGAATAAGATATATGTAATTAAATACATGAATATATATATATATCCAGTCGAATTATTATGTCACATAATACATACTTATTAATAATATATATTTTTATAATCATCGTTGAATGGTGAACGTGGGAATGAATATCATCGCATCGTGGAGACAGTAATCCGTACGTACACACGAGCGGAAATAACATTATATTGATTGTGAAATAGTATGTAATTGGATTGTATATCATATATACAGAATAATTAACATTTTATATTTATTATTTACATTAGTTATACTCATTTTTATACTCATACAAATAATGAAGTGTTTGAATAACAAACTACACCACAACGTGGAGACGGTAAGCCGTACGTACACATGTATGGTGACTTTGTAATTTATAGGATGGATAGAATAATGAATATTGTAGTAATATATTTATAATAACATCATAGTTTGTAAGAGGTAATAGAGTTATTATTTTGGTATGGAAACAACAAATAAAGAGGATGTGTGAGAAGAGAAGAACATGAATAAGGTGATGAAATATTTACATCTTCTTTGGGTTATTCCATTTGATTTAATCAAAAGGGATCCTTAGGATGGTTTTATTACTAATGGAAGGCCTATAGGATGAAGGTAGGAAAGTTGGGAGGATATTTGGGTAGGTTTTGGCCGATCCAAAAGGCTTTGGGGGTCAGAAATTAAGAGAAGGGGAAGTGCCCTTTTATAAGAGAGGTGAGGGTCACTTTAGAAAAAACATTTAATATTATATTATAATAAAATAACATTCGGTTTATATTATCTCCAAGATGAATTTTTTAGAGGATAAGGTGGGGGTGGGTTGGAAACCTCTCAACCAATAGGTATTAGAAAGGTTTAGGTAATCATACAGACCTTATCTTTTACATTTAACTCTTAGTTAAACAGTTTGACATTTACCATGACTCTTTGTATTTTTATATTATATGGTTAATAAACATACAATAATAAGATAAGAGAACACCATGTGGTTAATTATTTACATATATAACCTTATCTATGTTCTTTTGTCCGAAAATTAGATTTTTAGTAATATTATATCAATTAATAATATAGAATTTCTTTTAAAAACTAAATTATGTCAATTTTGGAACTATTTAGTATTTGATTTTTTTTAAAGTCATTAAAACTTTTTCACTCAGATTAAAATTTATTTAACCCACCCTACTATGTCATATTTACCTATAAAATTTTTGGAATTCATCAGAAGTCTCAATTTACATTTATTTGGATATTTATGATATCAATTATTTTAATATTTCATTGATAAGCTAATTACTTCATCATTATTGTGTCATAAATAAATTAAATTATTTAATGTCTAAAATTTCTAAATAAAATACCATAATGTTTGAAATCTATTTATCTTTCTAGTTAATATTTATATTCTAATATATATTTTGTGTAACCATATATTAAAAATTGTTCAGTTATTAAACATTAAATTTAACTCTTTTAACTATTCTTTAAATAAAATAATAATAATTGTCCTAATCGAATCCAAGTGGACCAAGGAGGATCATATATAATTCCTAAGGTTATTTTTGGTATAATTATACTTATCCAATAGTATTAGGTAATGTGTTAGGGTAATTATAATACCTTTTATACACTTAATTACCCCATTTACTTTTGACCGTGGTAAATAAAATTCAAACGTTACTATTCACCAAAAATTATTTCCATTATATTGAACAGAATTTTACTTACTGATATTAACCGTGTATCTAGGATTTTTGAAATTCAACTCACATAAGTAGTAAAATTATGTTTTATAAAAATTTGTGAATGCTCCTAGGAGGTGGGTAAAAAAGGTTTTAAAAGTTCAATAAAATTTAATACATCTAATTTTATTATAAAATGACTCTAATTAATTAAATTTAACTTATATAGGTTTTATATATCTATTTTTACTTAAAATAAATTTAAATAAAATAAATAATTATTTAAATAAAAAGTCGGTTTTGAATAATAACAGTGTTTTTCACTATTCATCAATAATTGAATGTTTTCAGAAAAATACCAAAAATTCACCCATACCTAATTTTGATATTATTAAATTAATTCTATTTTACCAAATTCAAAACATATAAGTTTCATTTATTAATTTAATATTAATTCCCATTGTAAAACAAAAAAGCAGGGTTTTAAAAAGTAAAAACTATCAAAAGATTGACACGTGTTTATGTCAAATTTAAATGTGAAATTACATATAATAACCTAAATTGTATTAAATGATAAAAATATATTCTAATTATACCTCAAAACCATTCAAATGCATTATTTAACGCTATAAATTATTTCTATTAATACAATTGTTTTCAATTAAAACATAGTATTTTTCACTATTCGTCAAAATATGAAAGTTATCATAAAAGTAAAAAAAATTATCCAAACTAAATTTTTATGTTGTGATTCTAAATAAGAATTTCATTTCATCGATTTGAATATATAAAATTGTCAAATATTGGTTTTAAAAGGGGCTCGCAATTAAAAGGTGGTAAAGTGGCAGTTTTTTAAAAATAATTCTTTTAACTTTAAAAAATAAATTTGTTCTTTTATAATGTCTAAGAGACACATAATATGGATTTTAAAATTATATAGATTATATATGATTCAAAATACATTTAATACTATTCATAAATTCTTTTTTTAATGTCTAGTTTGGTAAGTTGTAGTGCGCTCAAACTGAGAGTTGCGTGTAGTGCAAGAAATTGAATTACTTTAACGAGACAATGTACAATGAAATCTTGTGGTGTTACACCAATGGTACGGCCCAATATATATCATGAAGGAGGTTATCAAGATGCGCTGGTAGATTCGGTGACAAATAACATGGATGCTTACCAAAAACCCTGACATCTACCCTGATGGAATGCATGAGATTACCCATATTGGTGAGAGGTACCTGAACGGGAAGGACATGTGTATTCCACTGATACCCTAGTGGATGAGAGAAAAGATTTTATTAAGGATCAATGAAGTCCAGACATCATTTTTCATGATGCTCGATAAGGAGTTCATTAATGAACCTCCTTTGTTATTTTAATTTCTTCTATAAGGTGGCCTTAGTAGAGTCAACCACGATCCATTGTGCAACATTTTCTATGTAAGATGGTTTTAAAGTCCCAATTAGGAACATTCCTTTTTGGAATCTTTTAAAGATATTTAATGAGGTTGAAGGATATCTAAGGGAATGTCCCTATATCTTCTAGAGTCATAACACCTGTATGAGTATCCACCTGATGTTGTGCTACCCTAGGGGGTATGTTCTCTTTTTCATAATTGACATAGGTATCATTCTCCTTGAGTATTCTAAGTACATCAATATTCACAGTTATTGTGCCTATCAGCATATCCTCCATATCAATAAATAATCCCAACAATCACATGATGGGACTAAAGAGCATAGCATCATACTATCACCAACAACAAATCTTTACATTTGGGTATGCCTCCTCATTAATTTTATAGAGTATCGTAATGATCTAAATGCAACTTTTCGGAAGGTTCCCATGATATCCATATGATGCATGTTTTTGGGATACCTAGAGCACTACCAAATCAACCATAAAAAACTATCATCCAAGGTCATTGAAATTGTTCTTGTTATTTGGATAAATCAACTGATGGTTATGGAAGTGTATTTATGAGTCCTATAACATTTATTCAAATAACAAGACCTCTTATATAGTGATGGACTCTGAGATGCTGATTTCAGGAGTGGAAATCAGAAAAAACATCTTAGGAAACTGATCAGCAATAAGGATGTTCCACAAGATCCTCTATTCAGATGTAGGATTCGGCTCTTCATTGCCCCATTCTTCGATCATGTCCGACAAAAGAACTATAAATGGTACCGATGTTGATCATTTTAGTGGTGGGATATTCTTCAGATAAAACAGTGCATGAAATGACGAACCAATTCTCAAAGGGTTATCTCTCGAAGATGATACCGACCACGTCATCATATACCTATTGGATGGAGTACTGACCACTGCCTGATGTGTGAGGGTGCTAGCTTCTAGTGATAGATATCATGGGTGCTCATAAAATAATGTTCTGCATAACATATCTTAGTGATCTCATGTTGAGGTGGAGAATGAACCCAATTATGAAATGTAGTATTGAATGGAAATACACCGTAAGGGAGGAAAATATTCCCCCTCCTGCATGTATCTGCAATGGGATTCTGGGATCTAGGGCATCTCAGTTTCATGGATGAAAAAACACATACAATTGGATCCTACCCAAGACTCTAATATATGTAATGGGGGGATGGATCCATCAATGGGTACCATTAATCCTCTAAATCGGGGGATTTAACTATATTTACCAAGACATGGCACTACTTGAAAATATTCTATTAGTTGTGATGATTCTACATTCTACCATAGGATTGTTCGTTAGGACACAAGATTTTGTTTGGAATGAGGAGGGAATTTGTGTGATTTTTATTGAATGATTATAAGGGGAGGACCTCTGGATTGATTTTTTGGGGTATGGGGTGAAACTCTATACAAATTGTGATATATTTTAGGAGGACCTTCACTTGACCCCTGGTAGTGGGGAGGAACACAACTATGAAAAGATGTGGTTCAAGAGAACTTAGATAGATATAAAAAGGGACATGGGGAGGACCTCTGTATTGATCACTGGATGCATGGGGATGACCTTCATCCTTATGAGTGCTGGAGAGGGGAGGACCTTCACTGGAGCTGGTGAGGAAATTGGGAGCACCTTCGTGTGGGAATCCAATGGCACATAGAGGACCACCGTACCAGATGGTAGTTAACGCATGCAGTGGGCCTTTAAAATGGATATGGATGATGTAGGGACGGGCTCTAATATGGTTGTTGGTGGATTAGGAAGGACCACCCCCTCTGATTGGATGTGGAATTGGGAGGGCCTTTTTACTAGTTGGGAATGAATACATGAGGGGGGAATTTATACTGGTCGTCGATGAAGTAGGGATGGCCTCCACTATGGTTGTTTGTAGAGAGGGGAGGACCCCAAGACTGATGGGATTCAGTATTGGGAGGGCCTCTGTAATGGATGGTGATGAAGTTCTAAGGCCCTTATCTTTGGTAAATGCAACTATAGGGAGGACCACTTTTTTAGCTAGGAATAATGTGATGAGGAACTGAGAAATGGTTTTAAACAATATGGGGAAGACCTTTGTATCGAGATTCAAGGTTAGTGGGTACCTCTGGGCTGGATGTCAACAAGCCAGGGTGGCACACTACATGTACATCTGATGGAATCTTGGGGAGGATTTCCATGCTGAGCATGAGAGTAGGGATGAACTCCACTCTGAATAGAAATAGTTCATGGAGCACCTCCTTACTAGATTTCATCATCATGGGTTGGCCCACGATGGATTCTGGTGCCTCCAGCAACAACAGAGTCAACCTAGCCTACCCATGGGGTGGCTAAGGCCTCAATCCTGATCAACACTATTGCCTCCTTTCTCTATAGTGGCTGGAATTTGGGGGAAGACATAGGTTGTGTCATGGGCCGCTGAATCTGTTGAAGATGATTCCCATTGACAAGCATCTTTTTGAGAATTTTCCTGATGTTGTAGTTAAGTTATCAAGACTGGGTACTATAGAGAAGGAACAAAGAAAACTTCTTCTACAACAACGAGGACTATATGGAGGCAATAATGAGTCCACATTAGAGCCTTACAAAATGTCTCAGAGGTGGTCTTCTTGACTGGGATGGAAAAAAGGTCCCATAAATCATCAACATAAGGGAATGAATCAAAGGACATCTCTAGGGAGAGGCCCCCGAAGTTTGGGATGTATGAGTGGGGTGTAGTGCCTCCCAACATGACCTTTGGGGACGAAAGTGTTAGTGAAGCACATAAGCGTCCAGATCCTGATAGGCCATGTCCCTCATGGGTATGTTACCCTCCTATAAATATCGGAAAACATGGAAATTTATCACATTTCCCTATATAGTTTTCTAGGTTGAGATGGGGTTTCAGATCCCATTAGTCGTGGTTGTGGAAGAAGTCGTGGTCGTGGTAGGCCATGAGGGATTTCATTGGGAGATTCCTTCTTCCCCTACGTCTTTGATTAGGGGGTGACTAACTACCTATAGATGGGATCATGAAAATATATAATATTTATCCTTCAATTTAGATATATGTAAAGAAATTCCCAATTCCCCATCTTCATCAAATCATCCATTACTAGAGAGGGAGATCAATGCTAACAGTGCCACAAACAAGGACTCCCAATGAATAAATCTCCCAAATTTTGTTGAGTTTCATGCTAGGCCCACTATTTACTTTTTGGGATCTAGCACTAGATCACTTTATTTTTTGAGATGCCCATCCATGAATGTCTCGAATTCCACTAATCACATATTGAGTAGAGAATTACTAATTAGGTTCACCATTTCTAATTTTGATGCATTTGTTTGGCTGTAGATCTACATAGTCATGCATTCATTTTGATCCCTAATTCAATAAATTGTACTCTGCATTCTAAGAATCCTAACATGGGTAAAATTAAACTATTATTCAATTATTTATACTCCATGAGCGAAACTAGATGATGGGATTTCAATTCAACCAACCATGGATTCATTCTATGATTTTTCACCTATTTGGGACCTCCTTAATAAATTTCTGACATAGTTGTGAAACTCATTCCAAATTCCTTCTATTTTGGACATTGGTTAATTATAATACTTCTATCAATACATTACAAGGGGTCTTTTTAGGGAAGTATCTTTCGGTTAGTAGAGTGGTCCTGTTGGGAATCAGTGGCCTATCTAGATGTCGTAATGTTGGAGCACCTATATTCTACCTCATAGGATGTATTCTCAATGGAATTGAAATTGAGGAATCTTGTGTCTATCACAAGATATCTTATTCCTAAGTAAATTCTTATGAGGTTTTCCATGGCTTCTATTATTTTTCAAGGGGTATTCCAAAAGATTATCTTCTTACAGAGATTGATCAAAATGATCAGAAAATCCCATATAGATGGATCTGAGAGGTGAACCCCTTGGAGGGAACACCTGAGAAGGTTTACCATATGGATGTATGAAAACATCTGATCAAAGAGTACCTGAGGTTGGGAATCTCAAAAATTCATGGTTTCACACAATGAATGTTGATCTGGATGAAACAATGGGTGATTCATGGAAGGTGAACCCTAAAAGAGGAACACCAAGGATTTCCATTGGATGGGACTAAACATAAAAAGGATTACTACAAACCGTCTTTAGATTTAAATTACCAAAACACACAAATAATTATTGGTTGATTTTGGTATTAAACGTGGCTATAATCCCTTTGTAAGATGATCACTCATGGTTGGATGAGTTGAAATTGTGTGGGGAATATCCATGGTTAGAGGCATGGGTGATATTGGGAGCATAGAGGATGTCAATGGAATGATCTCACCAATACATGGTGGCCCATGTAAGAATCAATATTGAAATAGAGGAATTGATCATCGAATGGATGGAGTGGGTACAACAATGGGATTAAACCTCATGGATGCTTTATTTTTATCCTAGTGGTTGGGAATCAATGTCCACATAGTTCTGGATGGGAAGACTACACACCTAAGGAGGTGACTCGCAATAATGGATTTCACTGATGGGGACTCAAGAGATGTGGAACCTACGGGGTGGGGAATTATTCTATCAAGATATTGTGACTTTAGGGAAAGACTAGGATTGGAGTGGATGATTGTATTGAACTAAGTATGTGAGGGGGTGGGGATTACACTTGTTTTTTATCATAGAATGGTTTGTCACAATAATTTTAAAACTCTAATACAACTTGATTCATTCTTGGTGTGAGAAACAAGAGGTTGAAGTAGACTAGATGATAGTTTCATGAAGGATTTGACCAAAAGAGGTTGTGTAGGGAATACACAATGTGGTGGCCCCAGAAGTTGGAGGTTGGGGATCTCTCATAGAGGGATTTCAATAGAGGACCTCATTGAATGATTGGAATATGTCATTCCCTTCATAGAGTGAGAGGAATATCTCACTCTCATGAAGATTAGTGGTCATAGAGAATACCTGGGGTGGAGAACCCCATCTTCATTGTACCGGGTGAGACTACAACATAATATTATGTACGGAGGATGACGGGGCATGGATGTTTAACATACTATAGCTCAAATTATGAGGACATAATACTCACCCTATGAAAATACAGAATTGATACCCACAAACACTTGGGGAAGGGAAGGCATCTACAATTCCTATTGGGATTGGTGTCGAGGAGTGGTTAATAGTGTGGTCCAAATTTGCGTGTATATGAAAAAAATATGTTTTTATGGTTCTATTCCATGATTAAAGTGTAGGTAATATCAACAAGGGATACCACATGTGGGTCATGGAAATCAATTCATAAAATCCTTGAGGAATGCACTTGAGAGGTGTTCGTAATTCAATTGAGTTGTGCACAAGAGGTTCTCAAACATGGTTCTTTAGGGTAATGGAAACCCACAGTGTCTAATAATGGTGGTGCATGCAATATTAATGGTCATCACAGAAAAATATGGTAGAGGGAAAGATCAGTGTGCAAAATGGTATGTGGTTCATGAAAGAATGGTATTTTTCATTCCCCTTCCATAGGATCCTCGTGCAGGTAGATTCTTTTATGTGTACATAACATAGGAAAAAAGGAAATTTCTGAGGGTCAAGACCATTTGTGATTTCACATTAGGGGTCCCATGGGGGACCTTTCACACAATATCTTATACCTTGGATCAATGTCTTGTGCCATATTTCATAAAGTGGTCATCTTTCATGAATGGGAGCAATGATTTTTCTTCGGGATCATTACCCAATAAGGGTGTGGGGATCTTTTATTTATAGGTGAAATTCTTTGAGAAATCATGAAAACATGGAAGTGCAGAATATTTCATTTTTTGTCGCATTGGGTACATAACATACGTACATTACAGATCCCTTTACACACCAACCATTCCACTTATGCTAATTTTTCATTGATATTTCCACATGGGCGGGGAGGAATATATCTATTGAAGTCACATTGGGTGCATGAAAATATAACATGTTGATTTTGGTCTTTCACATAAGCATTAAAACATACAGTTGCATCTATTGAATTTATAGAAATTTCAGCTGAATAAAATAGTGTATTGAGGTTCCTCATATGCGCCCATTTGTGTGCTGAAGTGGAATTCAGAACCAACTACACTATTAATTAATTATTGAAGGGAATTAAATATCTAATAAATTCTATAAATTATTTAATTTTCATACATTTAATAAAAATCATGTTAATGGGATTTTAATATTATGCAATGTACCTCGATTCACAGACAAATGATCTACTAATAGAAATACCAAAAAAAAATTATAGAGTGTTGGTGATGGACATGATCTAGATCAATAATCCTATATCACTATAAAAAATCAATATCTATCTAATCATGATCTATATATAAAATACTATATCTATATCTACAATTATAGATCAAAATATAACCCAAAAAAATAATACAAAACACCAAAATAACATGGGTAATAATAAGAGAAGAGTAGAAATAAACAATGATAGAATTATCCTACTCGTAAGAGAAAAGATCTTAGATACGGGATTCTAATCACAAATAATAGAGGTTAAAGAATCATGAAATTCCTTATAAGAGCCCCGAAATAATTAAAAATTACGTAGGGTCAAATGGGGGTCGATTTGGGATTAATTAGGGGGTTCAGGAAATTGATAAATTAATTTTCAAGAATCATTAGTTCCCCCAAAAATATTTCTGGTTAGGGGCGCATGATTTGACATAACAATGTGCCTATACCATGTTCTTATTTTATAGGGGTATAATGATACACCTAATAGGGTACATAGTTTGAATAAATATGTACCAAATGTGAAATTCCCACATGTTAATGGATGCACAATTTTCTGGGCATGGGTCCATGGTTTTCCCTAACCCTATTCCAAAAGTGCACAACCCCTTTTTCCTTAATTTTTCTCAACATTCCATCCAATCACACCCCAATTTGAAACCCAAAAGAATATTACTAAAAAATAATCAAATAATTCCCTTAAATAAATCCCAATTAAACTCTAAATGTTTTCATGATTGTACACTACCTATCCAAGACACACCAAAATCATAGCTAATATAACATAACACAACACCAATTTCCTCAATTCCCTTTAATAGTAGAGGTTTATTCAAATAAATACCCAAATAAACACCATATTGCTAACCACAAAAATTAATAGGATACAATGGATATTAGAATATGATTTATAGAGACTCTAAAATTTCACAATCCTTTTACGAATCAAATGTACATTGATTAAAATATCCTTGTTGAGACTCAATCCCAATATGGATCAGAAACTGAACACATCCTAACATGTTGGGATTAGCATAAACATCCATAAAAGGCCTCAAAAGGTTGTATTTCTATAATTTCTTGATAAATACTCTTGTATGAAATATAATACAATTATGTATACCTCTCCCATGTACCCTCAAATTTCAAAACAAAGGTTAAAATCACATCCTTATGAATCTAGATTGACTGCACAATCATACAATCTGTCTATTGATGATATGTAGTGATCATCATTAACTAGTTTCCCAAATATTCCAATATAACTTTTCAATACCTATAAGTGAAATGAGAAAATCACATAGAATCTATGGATGAAATCACTCCATGAAGCATAGTGATCTTCCAGACATACAGTTGTATAAGCTCTTCTGCATCCACTGACTCTCTTATGTGGATAATGTTGGATGATTTGGTTAATAAATATATAAACCCCAAAATAGAGTTTATTCCACCACAATTTCTATGTATACTACTAATTAAATCCATAGATATTTCATCCTACTTTCATATCATAATGCGACAAGGTTTTAACAACATGACCAGTCATTGAATCTCGACATTGATCCTTTAGTAGGTAAATCATATTATATAAATTCATTTAATGACTACCTCATCTCGGTGCACCAATACTTGAATCCTAGATTATAAAATATCTTGTTATGCACTGGTTAAATAACCCTGATAAAATTATTACCCTCATGCATCACCTTCCACCACAATGATAAAGAAACCCACATACACTTTATAAAGAAATTGTTTCTATTGAGAGATCAGGACTAATCACTTTAGGTATCCCCAAAAATTAAATCTCTTTTAATCTGTTGGTAGTTAGGGTTGGATTCTCGAACACAATGAACATGATCTTCTAGAAAGGTTGTGACATAAACACTTATTAAGAACACATTCTCTATATCCTTCTTCACTTACAAACTAATATCAACATAGTAACTCATTACTTATCACTCATGTACAGATTCCTTAACTACTCATATTAATAATTTCCTACTCATGGTAATGGTGACCATATTAACCTTCATAAATAACTCCTTAATGAGGTTTGATAACTAATATTTAATTCAAGAATCACACATCCCAACTCTGTTTCCTAGGTGGGGTAATTATTTTTATGTGTGAATTGATGAAAACACACATAGGCCATCACATTATCATCCTAAATCAGCACACACACCCAACCTACACCTAAGTCATCACAATATAATATATAATCCTTACTATGATTTGGAATAATAACAAAGGGATTATTTAAATCAATACCTGCAACTTCTAAAAATACCTATGTAACTTCTCTCCCATCTAAAACATCATCCCTGTATTAGTAAATTTTTTCATGTGTGATGGTAGCATGATGTCTCTGACAAAATGCCAATAATACCTAGCCAAACCCAAACAATTTTGGATCCCAAACACAGGTGTTGGCTTCTCACAAAAAATTACCAATGGGATATTCTTGGGATATATGGAAATCAATTTCAATTAAGTAACATTAACCAAGAACATCACAACCATTATCTAGAATTGGAATTTAGATAGCATAGAATATATGATATATACCTTTAAGGTTCTTAAAACATTATCCATAAGGAATCCATTGTAATACTACGTCATGAAGTAAACCAATATATAATACCAAATCATGACCATAATAGAAGTCCAAATAAATAGGGATGATATAATTTATAAAATCTATAAATATTGTATAGATGATGGTAAGGGAAAAACATAACCAAAAACTAAAAATTTCCATACTAGATCTTGAATCTTATCTCAGGAACATCCTCTTACTATAACCTAAATTGGTGGTACCTTGTCATAAATTAAAATTTGAAAAACCAGTGGTATCCCCTATGTTATTAGAAAATATCATAAATTCATGTCAATTTGAATTTATTCTTAATGGTCACCTAATTAATCTTGTTATAATATTCCAAAAGTTTGTGAGTGTCATCAACATTCGTAGAAAAAACTAGTGATGCCCATAGATAAATACATAGATAAATAAATATCGTGGTTTGAATATCCTATAAGTTAACCATTAACTAATTTAACATAGATGTATCCCTTATGCATGTTACAAAGTATATGAGTCTTGTCCTAGGGAGTAGGTCAATTTTATAGGTGACCACTTGTTGGGGCCAAAACACATAGAAATCATCCCGAAATACCTTGGCGTACTGATAGAAAACCATTTAATGATCTACGTTTATATCTTTCTCTACAACATCAATGAAAAACATGGGTAACATACATTAATTGAACCCTACATCCAGAATAATGGGTCTTATACTCCTATCATTGGGTTCCATTCATCATGGATGATATGAGGTATTCAATCTGGTATAGACACCCAAATCTATATAGATAATTTTAAATTTGATAATTAAAAATGATCATCCAATCCATGCTGGTGATGAGATTATTAAAAAATTATGGTTCATTACAAAGAATTCCTACAAGACCTATACATAAAAAAATAATACATATAACTCCAATCATTTATAGTATATCAAATTCCTCCTTCCCAGTGGATTATATTGATCTACTATAAATGGAATCAATTGCACTCAAATTCAAATGTATCCATAATCTATAATGAGTTAAAAAAATTAGGAAACATTGAATGTAATGGAATCTAAATATATGAATAACTAATAAACACAATTCCTCTCATGGTGGAGGGATTAGATTTAGATTCCTTGGGATCAATATGTTCTACATTATGCTTTCCCAACCTAGGCCCTCGATGAGACTTCTATATAGGATTACATCCCACATTAAAGTGCGAATGAGCTTTTATACCCCTATAATTAATAGATTACAATATGATCCTTTTGAGAACAAGGAACCAACTATACTCCAATATAAATGATTTATGTAGAAACATAGTAGGTGACCGAAATGAACACACCAGTTTCATTTCCATAGAGACTTACAATAGTTTGTCATATTGTGGTTAAACATTACACATTGAAAATAGGTCATAGGTTTATTCCCAAAAGAAAAAACTAGAATTAAACACGATGGCCATTAAGAATCTCTACTTCTACCTTAATGATGTTCACCCCTCATCCTCTTTTAGAAAAAGAAGATCTCTGGGAGCCTCTTGTAGGTGAAGAAACCCCGTTGAGTCTCATAATCTAAACTAAACCTTAAATTTCGTTAACTAATTCATCATCCACATCGGCATAAGTCGGTAGGACCCATGATTCAATCCCCATTCAAAATGATGGGATTTGATTAGTCGTTTCTAATGAGATTAGGGGACAAGTGAACCTTCTCAATAAACATATTATTATATTTAATTAAAAATTTGTTTCCTTGATCAATTTTTATGAATTCATTGGTTGTCATGACCTTCAATGTTTTTGGATAGGACTACTGATTGAATTTATTACTGAATGTAGTCGAGGTGAGAACCATATGAATTTTCACATGTACTATGGATTATTTTTTCTTCTAACACATTCCTTAAAATATATTGTTAGTGAATGAATCCTAATTATCATCAAAGGAATTGAAATGGAAGATACAGTTTATAATGTAGATAAACTTTTACAGTTTTTAGTTTCTCATCACTAAGGAAAACCGTTAAGTTCATCCTAGTGAACTATAAAACATGGATTGTTATATATTCCAGATCTCTTATACACAATTTTCCTAATTATTGGATATCATGGATCATATATTCCACTATGAGAATCCAATAATAGGGTTTTATCAGATAACATGCTATATAGCTCCATATCTTCTATTATAAAAAGTCTATCTAGGTTCCATTATATTTAAATCAAAAGGAAAAAATCTCAATCAATGCATAATTAAATTCCCAACAACAACAATTAAATCATAAGTAATACGTTAAAAAAACATAAAAACCCCTACATTAACATTGAAAATAATTCCAAAAGAACTGGGGGTGAAAAAACATTTAATTTGAACATTTATTCACTATGAATAGTTTGGCCACATGGGTTGGAAAATTTTTCACCAACCATGTAGAGTTTCATAAGAGGGATTAAATAATAGGAATAAAGGAATTCAATCTGTTTTCCAAACTCTACACCCTAAACATGAACCCTTGATTTTATTACCAATTTCTCCCAAAAAAATATTTCTCAAAATAACTCATCAGACTATTTTTGAAATCATAACAAGTAAAGACACTAAATCTCACAAAATAATCAAATTGAAGCTCAATTTCATTGAATGATTCTCGACCACTCATGGTAACTCGAGGATTTTCATGATGAAGAGTTGGTCAGGAACTCTTTTATAATTACCTATCAAAAATAATGGCCCAATATAATGTCTACCACAAACCCCAAATAATAATAGTGCTCTGGTACAATTTTGTTATGAATCAATATGGGTTGACCCGGACTGACATACCAAAAGGTCCAAAGCACTCTCTTGATTTCCAAATTCTAAAAATAAGAACTACAGAATCATCATATAAAAAATTGGAATGATTATATCCTCCAAATCCAAATAATTAATCATATTTTACTCCAAGAAATATGACATGAATATTTTCTAATTTTCTTCCACACCATAAAAAATGCATTCTGAACAATTTTAAAATATCAAAAAAGCAAATGGAACACAACAACTCGAATAGAAATAATAGCTACCATCTCTTAATAGACTATAACCAGAAATTTATATACATAATCACTATAATTCATAAAGAAAATATGAAAATAAGTTCAAGGACAGTGAGACCAATACATAACATCCCAAAATATCTAAAATACCAAAATTATAGAAATGATCTAAACTAAGTGAGACCATTATCTCAACCATCCCAAATTAATAATAGATGATGGTAATCTTGAAGATCAAATGTACTACATCGTTCCCTTACCATTACCTTTGTCTTGAAAAACCTCATCCACATACTCCCAATGACATATGGTTGGTGTGAGGTAAATCCTTGTAAAATTATAGAATTATTCTATATAATGTATTTTTCTATTCAAAATAATGGTTCAGGTTTTAAAGTCACAATTAAAAAAATCACATTGAAAAAATTTCATTAGAAATCGATTTTGATTTTATAAAAAAATCCATTTTCAAATGTATGAATAATGGATCTATAATAAAAGGAATATAAATCCATATGACATACACATGAATAATTCATTTAAAAATGTCATATATATTAGAATAAACATCATCATCAATCCAAAATTATGATTGGACATATAAAATAATGAATCTAAATCATCCAAGGAAAAAGAAACATGCAACATGGACTCTAACAAATGGGGTAAAACATGTCATAGTCTAACACAACATCAGTTGAAAGAAAAGTGAGAAAAATAAGATTGGGTTCCCCCTTAATCTCTCCCATACCCTATATCCCACAATGTCCCCCCCTAAGTACACTTTGATATTATTCCCTAATTATTTCACAAACTAATCTTGCGATTCTATTTTCTATGCCACCTATAATCCTAGAACCTCCCAGGGGAAATAGATTCCCAGTCATATAAAAATTAGTAATGAAGATTCTACACATGCCCAATATAATTGAAGCGTCAATTATAATTTTAAATCTTATTAAAACCCCCTTTATAATTCATCTCATACAATAAAACAAATTTTATCCTTTTGGACAAATAACATTCATATATTAAAACCAACTCATTTGGAATCCCCATTCAAAACAACCCAATTTCCAAAAAAAATGAAGGAATAAAATTAGACGTTAATAAATAACAATAATCAACAAAATTTAAATGAAAATTAATAAAAAACCAATTTACATGATGAATTATATGTACCAGATGGAAAAAAACGTTTAGGTAGAGACATATTCCTTAAAACTATATTGAAACTCATATCCTTCAACAAAAACCACAAGAACCAGTAATGAAAGTATACCTGGAACCTAAATAACCAATAAGACCAATTAAAAATACAATCTAACACCAATAATTCTCCCCCATGTCATGATAGATTCGTAAAACATCACTGAATGTGAATAACATGGTGTAATAATGGTGGAGAAGTGATAATTTGAAGACAACCCAGACTAACCTAAAAAAACCACCATACATAACAGGAAATACACTAAGAAATAGAGTGGACAAGAGATTCACACTTAGTGGGGTGGGTGATTTACATGAATACATAGGAATAGTAGTGGGTTAGGCATAAAATATAAATGCGAATTTAGGTAAATTATTTGTTTTTGGAAAATTATTTCCCCCACACAGTTTGAAAAATCTTGTTCCAAACATACATGATCGACTAACATCCCAAAACAATAGCATAACGTTTCATAGGAACTATTAAATGACTAGACGAACTGTTTATAGACCGTGTAAAATACAGATGGTCCCCAACACCCACTCTCACTTGATTGGCCACTTTGTTAGTACTAACCATTCACTAACATTGTACGTAGGGTTGCCTTCAAAAATTTTATGGTTTTTAAAAACAACTCCAATGAACTCTAAATAGGAATAAAATAGAAAAAAAGAAAAAACTAAATATATACTAATAAACCAATTGGTGTCACCAAACAAACCACCACATATTGGAAACTTATACAGCATATTCGTTTTTGGAAATACACTATTCATTGTTCATCTTTTCGGTGGATCCACATTCATGAGAAGATATGTCACGACCTTCCTGTGTTTAGTTATTCCTCAATTTAATGATTTTATAGACCATCCATATTTATTCACTCACCACATAAATGTCCTACTAAGACTCACCATTCTGAGAATCTATTTTTCATTTACATTCCTCATAGACTCTTCTCCATGTACCTACATCACAGACTTCCATCACAACAAACATTAACAAGAAAACTAATTGTTGACTTTGATGAATCCTTAGGTGATGATTAACTTATATTCATAATGAATTGATTTTGGTTTCCAAATATAGAAAAATTAATCCAACGATTAGGCAAATCACTTAATTATTTTTCACCCTTTCATATTAACTCCTTCCACATACTTCTCTACATTATTTTTGTCCTCCCATCACGAACTTATGACTACACACTAACTATATTGTCACATGAAAATCCTAAGTGATGGACCCCATCCATGTGATTTCTTTCATTAGCCATGTTTTGACATTTCATACACTCTAATACTCTTTTTTTTCATACCCATTAAGCGATGTCAGGAAACACCCAACACCTACCACACTATGTCACGAACATACACCATGATCTTCCTAGTTACAACACAAAAAACCCACCATTTTCTAATAATAAACACTAAAATTTCATACCCAAAATTTATGAAAACAATTTTAATAAAGGAAAACATCAATGCACTCATTTTTAACACCAATAAATTATTAAAGAACTAATTTTCCAACATGTTGTGTCAATAAAAACACTGGAATATATGTCAACTGATATTTTCCACAAACGAAAAAAAAACCAAAAACCCAAAAACATGAAATTGATGAATTTTTTCAAACAATACACCCTTTGGGATTATTTATAATGTATAATCAATTTATACCATAAAACACCTTATAAATACTCAATATTTTGTGAAATTTGTTTTCCAGATAATCTTACTCCTTTATATATTTTTCATTACATGCAATTTCAATAATAACTTGTATTATAGAAAACATAGATTTTTAATTAAATTAAAAACCATATTGACCTTATATTTCATTACACATAACAAAAATTTTTTCATCTGTTACATGAAAAATAATGTTGATGTTACCTTACATTCAATGTTATGTTTAAACAAAACAAGACATATTATTATAATATTATTATATAAATGATTATTGTCACCTAGACATTGGATTGGTGGGTATGAATAAAATTAAATAAGGTATGAAAATATTGTTTAAAAATGTAATCATAATGAACTCCTTTTTGATCAATTAATTAAAAAATAAAATAAAATATTTTTGGAAATAAATAGAAATAATTTTTCAAAAACTATTTTTATGCATCCATCTATGTTTTGTACCAATAAATTAAAAAAGCGCTATTTTGGAATAATATTAATTAAATATATATATTTTATATTCAATTTTATTTATGACACTGATAATTTCAATTTTATATACACAAGATAAAAAATTCATATTTTATCCTACAAAATATTTTTTTCCAAAAAAGAACAGTTTTTTCCCTTATTTGGTGCAGTTATATTAATTTCATTAAAAATTTAAAAAAATTATTTTAAATAAAAAAGTTTATTTTTGAGTTTATGATACCAAAATGATCATAGGTTGAGTTTATGTGATTTTTCGAAAAATGTTCAATTTTGGATGATTGGAGAAAAAATACTGAATTATAAATTATAACTGCATTTTTTTTTAAATTATTTATAATTTTAAATTATATTTTGAACTGATTTTAAAGAAAAATTAGTTTAAATTTATATCAATTAATCTAATTCAGGTCTTTGGAATCAACTTCAAATTGAATTTTGGAAGGAAAATATTTTATTATTTTTAAGTAGTTATCTTTCAAAATGCGCCTTCTCATCACATATGTGATATTAATTTGAAAATGAATTCTGAAAATTATATTAATGAAAATTGGTAAAATGGATTCCATAATTTTGTGGTAATATTTGAAAATTTAGAATATTTTTAACTTTATATTTTACCAGACTGAATAGAAAGTACATAAAAAATTAATTACCTTGGTTTAGGAAAAAATGACTTCTTGAGGGGGGGGTTAATCTAAATAGATAAGGGTAAAAATGAACTATACACTTGTATAAAAATTATTTTCTGGACATATTTAGACCATTACACCTATAAGGTTTGATAATGTGCCAATTTTTACACATATGACATAACAAATCATGGGGAACATAATTCTTTTAAATAGAACTATGTGTGTCCACTCCCCCACTTTTAAAAGGCCACCACCTCTCCTCTCCACTTTAAACCTTAAAACCTCATTAGATATAAAAATACAGACCCAAATAACTTCCCAAAATATCTTACATCATCCTATAGTCCTTATTTTTGACATAAATTTAACACATGATGGCTTTAGTACAAACCTATGGAGGATACCAGAAGAAGATATAAAGGTCTTCAATGAGTGTCCTTATTTTATTTCGTTCTCCCCAACATTCAATTATTATTGAAAATTGTGATATAATTACCATTGCACATTCCATATACTCGGATGTTTTGATAAAAACATAATGAACAAAAACATTCTCCACTTCTACCAAATGGGTTAATAAATCAACATTTTTGTGTATGACAAACTACTTCTTTTCAAACCGATGCCATTCATTTTTCCATTACCACCTCTAACAGTTAGACATATTTATGGATTTATTATTTATATATGATAAATATTATATAATTTTCCATTGGAAATTTTAATATCACACATTCCATCATTATTTCTATTTTTTGTGAATATGAAAACATTGTTCATGTGTAGAGCGAACTACCGCCTTACGAAGTGGTGTGATTCGTTCTGGCTTTACATGGATGGTGATAAGGGTAAAGTTAATGGTTAAAGTATAAATTCATTAAAATATTATGATATTAATTACATATTTATCATTATGAAATAATAATATATATCATTTTATTTTTTACCGTTTCACTAAATGAAATATGATAACGTCACCCATGTACATGCAGACTACTGCCTTCTGGGTGCGAGGTGACTCTCTTTGCACCAACACACCACATGTATGATATGTATAACTATAATTAGTTAAATTATTCTATATTTATGATCTTATTCAAATTATATAATAAAATATATAACATATCCACATTACATAATGATCATTGAGAAGTGGAAATGTTACTTTTGAATACGTGCAACTTATAGTTTCTTTGACCATAACATACATAATTTCTCTAAATCATTATTTTTAATTGTGATAAAATATTTTCTTTAAAAATTATAATGCTATAAGAATTATTTTTCTATATGTGATGGATCCATGATCTGTGAAATAGGACTGAAAATAACAAATCAAAACCTATACGAAAAACAAAGAAGTTATTTCCCAAAACGTGGTATTGACATCAAATTTTTAATTGTAGGGTAATAAAATAAGATTAGTAAATAGTATGTTGAAGGATATATAAAATTATGTATCAATTGTTAATGTATAATAAACTTATATTCATAATAAATGACGTTCTAAGGAGTTTGATGGAATACAAGTCTTTAGGTAAGGGATTTGAAGTCTATCTTTTATTTCTCAGAGTCCTAAGCAAATTGATCAATCAATTTTTTTTTTTGGGTATATAAAACTGATTTGAAAAATTTTATCATAAATCACATTATTTTCAAGATATTTAATGATTCATTTTATTTCATTTTTCAATTGGGATTACAATTCAAAATATTACTTACATGGTAAGGGATTTCCAATCTCACTTTTTTTCTTGGGAGACATTTGCAAATTCACCACTCATTTTTTTCTGTATATATTAAAACTTTTATATGTTATATCATGAATATCATTTTTTTTTCTTGATTAAAACCCATATTTCATCCAAAAAAAGTTTTCTGAAAATATATTAGAATTTTTTTTATCATTTTTGTAAAATGATTTAATAAAGATAATTTTACCCATCATTTTATTTTTGTAAAACTGTTTTAAAAGAAATTATAAAATTTTATTGAAAAACAATTCACATTTTGTTTTTACTGAAAATTTTAAAGGAATATTTGTTTGTACGTGTAAATGATCAATAAAACATACCATCATAAGGAATATTATTTTCATTGAAATGATCTATTTTATGTTTTCTGGTTTACCTTAAAAGAAAATGATTTATAATTTTCTAATTTTTTTTAATGAAAATTGTTTCCAAACTGGAAATGATACTTTCCTCAAGAAATGTTTAAAATTATTCTTAAATTTTACATAAATGTTTTTAATTATTATATTCTATGTAATTAATTTGGAAAATAGTTTGTATTTCTAAATTATATTATTCATCGAAAGCTTATTTTCTGTAAGATATGTTTTTTTGAACTAAGGATATTATTTATTAGAAATTGACTATGTTTTGTGTTTGTTTTCAATACACGCGCTGAATTATAGGCGGTTTTCTATGAAATATATCTTATAGTTATATCTAGTGATATTTTTGAAGAGGCTTCTTTTCCTTGTGTTTGCTTTATTTTTGGGGTCCGATATCTAGAGGATGAAGCTAGAATAACACAAGGAAGATTTAAAAAATCAACTCATCATGAAAATATTAAGGGAATGGGTTTTACATAGATTGGGAAAATTTTCACAACGATGTGAAACTTCATGAATGGTGAGAATGTTGTCGATGATTATGAGAATTAGAGAATCACAAGTGTGTGATGTATATGAGAAAACCGTCATGAAAATGTCAACTCTCAATAGAAATTTGTGGTTAGAGGATCACCGCAAAAAAAAATCGACATCCCGATGTTTTGAAAGAATGCTTCACTATAATTCCAAATATCCATGGATATTCAAGATTGATGGTTCTATGCAATGATGTTTTTATATGATATAGAAAGAATACTAAGAGGTGTTGGAGCACCATGAATGGAAAAATCAATAAATATGAGACTAACACACTTCATTCACATTAATGTTTTCAAGAAAAATCCAGAATCGCATTGAATTTGTGAATTGAGGGTTACTCCATGAATTTGGAATTCTATGTGAGTGTGAGCATCATTGAATGGATATTTATGTCTATAATGATTCCAGGGATTATGAGAAAAGGGTTTTTCTTAATGATGGGGAATTTTGGATTAACTTAGTGAGCATTATGAAGGTAGTTAGTTTGATGAAGGATGTTTTCATCATAATGTAATTTTATTAAAGGAGCTTCTTAGAAGGGTGTTTTGAACATCAATTTTTTAGTTAAACGTTTTTTATATGTGCATAAACTTAGGTCTCAGGTGAGTACAGAGTATCATTCTAGATATTTACAAATAATTTAATTCCAATCCACCAACTCAACATTCAATATTGATAAACTGAGTTTGAATTCTATCAATGTGGTGAGCTAGGGGTTGTCTACAGAAGTTATCTGAGGGAATCAGTCTGCTGTCTAGAGTAACTTATAAAGGCAGTGTTCATGGAACATTGTTACTATGTAAAAACTTATGTATTCCCCATATAGTGAATATTATTGTGTTAGGTATGATTGATACACTATCAAAGTGCGTTGTATGGAATACACCTTAGCAGTGAACCATGTAAATTTGAAGTTTTTTCTCTTTTCTTGTGATTGTTTCTTTTCTTCATGAATTTATTAGATATCTTAAATATGGTCCTCCTAACATTGGAACAATATCCTTCACTTTAGAAGAATAAGATGACACCCTGATTCACCTCTCCCCTCTCAGGGTGTTCTGGGATCCTTCAAGTGGTATCTATGCCAACATGTTGCATGAGTTAAACCTAAATTATTTTATTACCTTGTATATTTTTATTAATTTCATGGTAGTTACCCACTATTATGGTAGAAAAATTCATATTAATAATAAGAGGATGACATATCATCAACGTTTTTCTAGGAATGGATGTTCTTATTTTAAATGCACAACGGATACATGTCACTGATCTAAAATGGATGGTTATAACTGATAGATAATGGAAAATTTTTTATGTATATTCTAAAGAATATAATTCCCACATTGTATATCATTATGATATAATGTATCTAAATGTGATGATATTTACCTTAATAAATTCAATGTGGTCAAAACTGGGGAAATATATGAAGGATACAACAATGTGAAGGAGGAAAAAATACAAGTCATGTACAATAGGTTCAATGACTTCCAAATTTATCCTAATGAAAATTTAGATAACATTTTGAATCATATTCCTAAATTTTTTCGACCTATACAAGGACATGGTGATGAAATCAAATACATAGGCATTTTTAAGAATAATTGGAGATGAATTCAACCCCTATAAAATACAAAATTTTTAGCTCAAGAGGAAAGGAATATATCTACATATTCTTTGGATGGCCTTATAAGTATTATAGTAAAATATATAATTAGATTTAAACTATATGATGCAATGAATCATGTAAAAAAGGATATAAAATTCAAATACATGGAAAACATGACATTTCAGGAGAAAGTGTTGAAAAAGGAAGTGAGTGGGATTAAATTATTTCCCTATGTGGAATATAATTCAAGAGAAGAAACATGATATTTGGAGGAATGATGCCTCAGTACTATTTTCATTAGCGAAGAGATGGTCACATTTCTTCTTGGTGCTCAAGGATGTTTGAAAATGAAGAAAGTGAACCTATAAATATTCAGAATCCATAGAAATGGTTTTCCCAAAATGGATAAGTCAAATCGATATGGAAGTTACAGAGAAATGTTTTTTTTGTTAAAGATGTTGAAGATAATGAATCTTTGTGGAATAAGAACAAGAATTTAAATCTATAACTCAAGCATCCCTGATAAATACAGTATAAAAGATTCAAATATCAAAAGATACACCTAGAGATGGACATTTCATTGTTTAATTTAATATCAAGTTGGAACATGATTGTTCTCTTAGTAATCTTAAGAATCAATGAAACAGGAAAAAAAAGGTGGATGTATGGTATGGAAGAATCATCAAAATATGAAGATAAACTAGAATCTAAAATTGATTGATTGGATAATTTTTTAAAATAACGTTCAAATTTTTTAAAGCATAGAATATATAATATATATCAATCTTAGAATTGAAGAACCATGAAAATTACATCAATGACCTTACATCTATATTGGATGATAATTCCAAAAGTACTGAGGTACATGAAGAAGAATTTATAACTAATTTGAGTATGCTATAATATGAATCAAATTCAAAGGTAAAAAATATGAAAATAATGTTTGGAATATTCTCAATTATTGAGCTATTAGAGAGATCTATATGTGGAGATGATGAATTAAAAATGGTCTTGAATTATTAAATATCCATACGCATGGGAATTGGTGTAATCGCTTGTGATGCTTAATGATAAAATTATTGAAATAAACGAGGTCATAATAAATTCAAGCTAAAATTTAAAAACATCACAAAGTAACCTAAATTCCTAAAAAATGAAGCATTAAATAAAATAGAATTGAGAACTAAAAACTATCCCCTATAATCTAGAAATTATATTAAATCAAACGATTTTTCTATGGAATTATACATGGGGATCAATAGGATTGATAATAAATTTCCTCTTATAAAATGTCAATTATGTGGCTGATTGGGCCATACAATATCATTTTATTATGTTGTAAGGATAAATTTTAATGGGATAGAGATAGGAATTCAAAAAAGGAGAACTTTTCTATACCCAAATTATTATAGAATAAATAGTTTCTATGGATATTGATTTCATTATTATAACTTTTTTCCAAAATGATTTTTATTGTAGGTATAGGAATGGAAGTAACAACACATATATAAATCAGAGACAATTCAAAACCCCCAACTAGATGGTGTATCTCTCACAAACAGTATTTCTCCTCAAGAAGAAGAGTATCATTATGATGAAAACATGAACATGGAAAAGGTATTTAAATGTCCATCATTACCATTATCTCAATTTAATATTTCATGGATGTAGAATACGAAAAATGGGACATCCAATCTTGTAGAAGTTACTCTCAATGAAACCAATAATAGTAGCACCTAAATTTACGATAAGGTATTCTAATACTATATGATGAGAAATGTAGATTTATTGAAGAATTTATTGAAAATAATTGATGGAATAGTCAGTTTAGGAAATTATAGTTCATTGAAGATCAATGTTAGTGGGAGTACAGAACTAAAAGGTGATGAGATTTAGAAAAATGAGGGTCTATATGTGGATGGTTTTCATCACAATATCCTATCTGTTAGTCAACTCTATAAATCAAGATAAAGAGTGACATTCAATAAAAATAGTTTCACAATAAAATTATGGAAGGGAAATTCTCTCCTAAATGGATGCAGAATAGATGGAAACTTATATCAAGTGGATAGTAAAGAAAACATTTTCTACAAGACAGTTAAATAAGAGAACAAATTCAGGCACATGGGGATTGGTCACATTGACCAAAATTATATGGAAAAGAAATATATGCTGAAGATAGTCACAAATATCCCAAATATGAAGCATTAATGGGAAAATACATATGTTGCCTCCATGGGGGAATGTTGGCCTTTATATCATATCAACCAATGAAGTGAAGGGAATAAAATCTTCTTGATCTCATGCACACATATGTATGTGGATCGATAAATGTGGATGGAACATATGGAGATAGGTACTTAGTTTTGTTTATTTATGACTATAGTAGAATGTATTATGTCATGGTAATTCATAGGAAACAAAATGTTCTTGATTGCATGAAAATTCATCAATATATTGCTAAGAATGAGACATGCCCAACAATCAAATTTCTATGATCTCATAATGGAGGAGAATTCATGTCTACTGAATTTGAAAATTACCTGGTGAAACATGGAATACAACATGAGGTGGATTCCATTATAACTCCCCATAAAAATGGATTTCTTGAGTGTAGGAGCTGATAGGTAATCAATATGTTCTGAACTATAGTAGTTTACAGTCACATCTCGTGTCTTTACTAGAATCAGTATGTTCAAGTTGTAGTGTATAGTCAAAACTGAACAGGGCATTATATGGGAGAAAAAAAGACACCAAATGATTTTTGGAATGAATGTAATCCCGCATGGAATTATTATTGTGTCTTTAAATGTAAATTTTTCTTCTAAAAAAGAATGAAATCAGGGGAAGTAGAGTCATGATTTAGATGAGGGAATATTTCATGGATAATCAATGAAGAGAACACCATACAAATTCTTTAAAAATCACCTTGGAAATTTTTTGGATATAAGGGAGGTAAAAATCGTTGATGATGAAACCACAAATTCCTCGAGGAATTGGTATGCTGCTATGGTAGAAGATGAGTACGAATTTAAACATGGAACAAATTCAAATACTGAATTAGGGGTAGGTGTGGAATACATTCCAGGGGAACAACACAATGTTCATTTATAAGTAGAATCAAATGAGGAAAACATGGGTGAATAAAATCCTACTGAACCACACAAGTGGATTATAAGAGCATAAATTAATCAATCCAACATCATTGGGGTCGTACAAGACCAACACAAACTACATGAATGCGGAAAACTAAACTATCTTGTTTCCTAGTAGTTGTGGAACCATCCTTATTTGAAGAATCTATAATGGAAGAGTGATGGGTTAATTCCATGAATGATGAGATGGATCATATTGACAATAACCAGAAATGGGTTCCTATTAAGAGTCCCAATAGTCATAATGTGATCACAACAAAATGTATTTTTAAGAATAAATATTATGATCATGGTAATTTGATCACATATAAAGAGGAATTGGTTTGTAAATAATATTAATATAATAATGGTGTTGATATTCAAGAAAACTTTTCTATGATGCCTAAAATTGAGTCAATCAGAATTTTTCATTACATGGAAGTTCGAATTGGATAAAAACGTTATCCAAATGAAGTTAAAACATCTTACTTAAATTTCATTTTTGAAGAAGTAGTCAACCTAAAACAAAAAGTGGGTTTACTTCTTGGTAATGATGAAATGAATGTTTTTATATTAAAGAAGGTTGTATATGGCATATTGTATGCACCACGAGAATGCTACTCTTAGCTAGATTCATATAAAAAAATCTCAAATTTAAAAGAGGTGTAGTGGATAAAAAACTCTATGTAATTAGTTCATAAAAAGAGCAGTTTAGGGAACATTTTTATGTATATGAAATTATATATGGCGGGTGTATGTAGGGATACATGGATGAATTTACCAATAAGATTAAATTAGTATCTAAAATTCCTTTGATCGGTGAACTCACATATTTCATGGGGGTTCAAATAATTATGAGGAACAACTAAAATTTTATTTCCAAGGAAATGTATGAATGATATTTGTTGAATGAATTGAATATGAATGACTCCAAACGAATTTTAGCTCTGATTGCGGTTGGAGAAAAACCTAGAAATAATGAGGATGGGAATTCTTTGGATCCCTCCTTGTACAAATGAATCATATAATAATTATTTGTCTTTATATTGAAATGTATATATATTTCCTTTACAACATTCTTAGAATCATGCTTTCAATGTAATATAAAGGAATCACTCATGGCAGAATTTAAAATAATTATGATTTAAATAAAGCTACTAATACTTATGGCTTGTACTACCATAATATTTAATGAACTATCTATACATTCTCATTATACTAGGCTTGATCTGGGGTGGATCATTGTTTATTAAAAAGAAATTTATGTTCTGGATTTTTATTATACATGAATGTATATAGCTTAGTACTATTGATGCATAGTATATCTCTGCTACAAAGGCATGTTTCCATATACTTTGGATGAAAAAACAACTGAATGATATTGGTGATGAGGTGAAACATCTAATGGGGATTCACACTGATAATAATAGCACGATCTACCTTATGAAGATTCATGTTCCACATTGCCATATGAAACGTATTGAAATCAGTATCACTTCATCATGTGATTTGTTGAAGAAGGCATGATTAAAATGGATCATGTTGTAATAGATGATAAATGGGTTGAAATTTATACCAATCTACCAGTAGGGCATGTGATTGAGAATCCTCAGCTAAACCTTGGTTCATAGAAACCTCCCATTGTATAAGGAGGTCAAGAATGTTCCCCTCTCCCAAGTTTTGTTAACTATAATAATATGTTTGTGAATGTGATGCATGTTTATGGGGTGGATACGATCTTGGGGGAGTGTGTTTTGCACTCTAATCATTAAATTATATGTTCTTTGGGTTTATTTACAAAGGGTTAGAATGGGAAAAAACTTCTATGAGGTTGAAATAGAATTGAGAAGTGGAAACCCACATTGTTACCAAGGGGGAGAAAGAAAATTTTATTGTTTTGTATTTTTAGTTTTTTACAAAACATGAAATGCTTATGTGACATGATAAGAGCATATATTTGAAATAGTTGATAATTGAAAAACACTAGATCCCAATTCCGGATTCTCTCATTATTTCTACATCAGGATTTTCACACATTGACTTTGAGTGATGGATGGATTTATTCTCTCGTATCAGGTTTTCATAGTGATTGGTGATAAATGGAATTAATCTAAAGATTTACATCATTCATAAAGGGGTAGATTGTTGGAACCAATGATGTTATTTGATTGAAATGGAGTATGGTTTGAGTTTTTTTAAAACCCTCACTTAGAATATAATTGAGTTTTCTATAAAATAGATATTATAGTTCATGATTGATATAGTTTTGATTGTGGCATAGTTTCCCCGTGTTTGAAAAATATTTGGGGCCAAAAATCAGGAGGAAAAGTTGAGCATCAAAAAAAGTATTTTTATTGAATCAACAGATCACAAAAATATTAAATTCATCAGTTTCATGGGAAATGTGATAATTTTTGTGAAGATATAGAGAATCTTGAATGGTGATGGTGTTCTCCATGATTAAGAGAATTGGATCACCATGATTGACTGGTGGTTTAATGCATCTCATCACGAAAACATGAAATAACAATGGAGCATAATGACTAGAGGAGCACCATAATGATTTTTTGACCATGTGATTGTTTGATGGAAAGCCTATCAAAGACATCAAGTTGCATTGGATCTTTGTGACTCGTGTTTCTACGTGAATATGTTATTGAATGATCTGGAAAATCCGCTTTGTGGTGGTGGAGCATCATGAATGGTTAAACCTCTAAACGTGAGTCTACCCCCCCACTTCATTTACATAGTGATATTCGTGAGGAATTTTATTTCTATGAAGGTAGTATACTTCATGAAAAAGTTTTAGGAAAGGAGCTTCATGAATGACAGTTTTGAAAATGTTGTTTTTAGTGAATTGTGATTTCGAAGTGCATCAACCTGGGTATATGGTGAAAAACGATTCTCACACTAGACATGAACAAAAAAATCAATTCCAATAATTTTATTGAACGTTAATGTTGATACACTATGTTACGCTTCTGTTAATGAAGTTATCTATGGGGATTTGATGTAAATATTATGAGGGACATGGTGTGACATCCCTATATCTTTGTAAAGATAGTGTGCTTGTATTAGTGTCACTATTTCAAAAATTCTATATTCCACATATAGTGATGATTAGTGGATTTAGGAATGACATAAACATTATCATCATATTCTCCTTGGACATTCCCTTTGTGTAAAAAATGTAAAATTGTTGTGTTCTCTCATTTCATGTGATTGTATTTTTTTTGGGTGTACCCATCAGATAGGTTTAACAGGTTCCTACCGATGTGGGAATAATATTATTCACATTAGAAGAAAATGTTAAACACCAGATTCACCCATCCCCTCTCAGGGTGTTCTGAGGTCATTCAATGTTCCATGTGATCTTTCGAAATCCTTCTCTATCTAAGATGATATACGTAACACTTAAGTTTTTACGAAATCATTTTGTTGGAAAAATTAAAAATTAATTGATGGAATGAATTTAATGATAGAAAAGTATAATTTTAAAGTACATAAAAACTATGTTTATCTATAGTTTAACACAATGATTATTTTTTATTTCATTACACACAATACTGAGTATATCTTACTTTATAAGCAACGCTATGATTAAATGATACGTGATATATTATTAAAATACTATTATTTAGAAATGTTATGGTCACCTTTCCATTTTAATATATGTTATGAATAAGATTAACTAAACTATGAAAATAAGGTTTACACATTAATATAAAATTAATAATTTTGTTACTAATTAATTATAAATGAAAGTAAGAACTATTTGAAAATATTGAAATTTCGTTTCTGAAAACTACTTTTCCATGCACAATCATTTTTTATCTCAATAAATTTATAAAAAAAGCTATTATTATTTATTTTAATGGAATTTGTATATTATATATCTTATAAACTTTTTAACATTAATCATATTTATTTAGAAGAGATATAAGAATAAATCCAATTTTAAGAATAAAAAAAATGTATTTTTTAAAGGCAGTTTTACAACCTTATAATTGCACACATATTTTGGGAAAAAATTATGTTTTATAAATTATATATGAAAAATTAATATTTATTTTTAAAAGGGTACTATAAAAATTATCTTAGGGTAAATTTTTGGTATTTTGTGAGAAATTTCATTTTTTGATGAGTAGTGAAAAATATAGAATTTTCATTAAAAACTCACTTTCCATTTAAATAATTTACGATTTTATGTAATATTTTGAATTGATTTTAAGGTATATTTAGTTCAATTATACATATATTAATACAATTTAGGTCATATTAAACAATTTCACATTTAAATTGGATATAAAAACATTTCATAATTTTGAACATTTTCACTTTAAAAAACAGTTGTCTCATTCCATCTGTGGGATTCAATTTAAATAAAAAATTTTAGCATCTATGAAATGAATTATGAAAAATTTATTACATATATTAATTCATAATTATTTATAAATTCTAATTGTTCAAATTTAATTTTGGTAAAAATTATTATTGAAAATAGTCAAAATCAATCATGATGATTAAGAGAAAAATCAGATCACTAAGGGACTAAACATTAAACATAAAGATAAATATGACTTACCCACATTTCCTAAAACCATTTTATGTCAATATTAAGACCATATAATTTCCTTCATACAAAATTTATCATTATTTTAGGAACCATATTTATGGGAGAAAACAAAATACTGTTTATTATTTGGAATTTATAAGAATGTCACCCCTCCTCCATTATAAAAGTGAATTCAATCTCCCCAACTCCTCATCCAACGGCCCGAAAACCTTCAATTTTTTTATTATAATAATACCCCTTTTAAGGGAAGAAGGGGGAATCCAGACAGACATCATAAACTTCAAACATATCACGACACGAAAGTCTTAGAGAACAGAATCAGACTAACAACAAGGAGGTGCCCGCCCCAGCATTTGATCGTGAGGATGCTCTCCACCATTGCATAACTGATCGGCTAGCAAATGTCCCGTGTCAAAGCATAGACCCGATCCGATGATAAGTTTCATAACCTCTCAAACAACCAATCCGAAAAGCTCTGCAAAGATGAACCGCCAGCTCTAAAACATCCTCCGGGGCATAATCCATGTAGTCGAGTCTAGCGCAAACCCCAAAACCCACACAATGCAAGATTAAACCGATACAAAATCCAAAATCAAACTGCCAGTCAATAGTCATAATACCAAATTTCTAAATTCAGAAGAGATCACGAACTGCAAGCCCGCCAGCGTCGAACATACACCAACAGACGCATCTCTGCCAACTTCCATCATCATCAACATCGGAGCCTCACCATACCTCGCCGTCGTCGATCGAACGTCATCGGCATCACCCTCCCTACACTGCCCGCTCGAGCTCACATCCCAAAGACCCATGAAACCAATGCCCAACTCCACCTCAGAGAGAATGATGGAAGCCTGGATCCAGAACAGAGAAAACACAGGCTTGTGCAGGACGAAACAACGGCCAGACTAGTACCGATCGGGAGACCAGGAATCCGTCCAAACTCCACTCGACAGAGGCCGACGAAGCACAACCATCACAAGAAATGAACAGACCCTACCAGAAATATAACCAACACCGAACAAGCATAAAACCCATTGAAGATGATAGAAATCCGAAAAAACCAAATCAGATCCAAACCTTCGAGTCACCACGACGCCCGAAGAACTCGAGCCGTAAATATGGAACAGAACCCCCACAGAAGCACTGGAAGTCGGGATGAGATAATCCACCACTGGATTGGAACAGAAACCGCCGAAGAAAAACAACCTGCAAAGCCACACGATGAAGATACAAAGCGTCCAGATCTGACCCCACGCTGCCGTAAATGAAGCCGGAAGACGTCCGAAACGCGAAGCCCGAATTACCCTAACCGCAACGAAAGCTATCGCTACGAAGAAGAGAACCGCTCGGAACTGGAATAGAAGCCGAAGAAGAAGAGCACGCCGCTCGAAGATGATTAAGAAAAACCATAACTGAACCCTCGCCGCCACGATCGAAGCCGATCGCCGTCCGTTAGGCGATGCCTGAAGAACCCTAGCAAGGGAGATGCCGCCGCAACTGAGGAGAGAGCCGCGACCGAAGCCGCGGCGGAATGTTCTATACTGAATATAAAATTCACCCCATCTCCCCAACTCTTCAAACATCTCCTAAAATTGGAATAATCCAAACCCTAAACAAAATAAACTACAACTTCTATTGCCTAATATTATAAGCCTTACATTGGTAATAAATCCATCCAATGATGTCCTATTTTGCAATCCAAAATAAGATACCTGAAGAAGATGTAGCATTCACCAAAGAATGTTTTTGTTTTATTTCTTAATCAAATTGACTAAATTATATTAATATCATGGTTTTATAATAACATATCTATACTAAATACAAATAAATTTTGTTATGTTAATGATACAACCTATAAAAAACATCTGTAAAATGGGATATGCAATCATCGTTTAAGTGTATGACAGACTACCGTCCCACTAACCAAAGTTGTTCGTTCTCCCATTTCCACCATACATTGAGGGGAATAATTATGTATTTATTTTTAATAAATGATATATATTATTTTAGTGGTTTAATAATTCTTCTCTAATTATTATATGACACAAAACATCCTGCTTTCCATTTTGTAGGAATACTAAAACATGGTTTATGCGTATGATGGACTACCTTCTCACGAAACGATGTGATTCATTCACGCATTACATGTAATGTACTAAGGATGGATTTATTAAAAATATGTGACATATGTAATAACAAATTAATAATTAAATGACAATATATATATATATATATTTAAGTAGCTTTCTTTCTTTCAACATGATAGGAAAATGGAAACATCATTAACGTATATGTATCGCCTACCGCATCCATTAACGGTTTATCTTATTTTACACCTCTATCTTTTATGAATCATCATAATACATATATAATGACAATATTTTATATATATATATATATATATATATATATAATTTTTTGATTCATTATATGATTAAATCATGATATAAGTAATTGGACCAAGAATAACAATTCAAAACATTTATGAAAAACAAAGTGGTTATTACATTAAAACTAGCATTAACATATATTTTCCAATAAAAGGGTAATATATACTTATAAAAATATTATATATGTTATGATATATTTGAAATGGTTCATTGATAGATTTATAATAAAATTACATTTAAAATACAGAATGGTTAAATGTTTTTATCATATTTCAAGACTTATGGTACATGTATTTATAGTATCACATTTTTTCAGTGATACATACGCCATATTCAACACTCTCTTAATTTGTATGGTATATATAATTCCCTAAGACTTTTTATATCAGGAATTTATTTAATTTTATGATATTTAATTTTTTTCGTTAATTTTATTCTTTGATAGATCTCATTATTTAAATGTTACTCATGTATTTAGGGGGTTTCCCATAAATCTTCTATTTCTGTGAGATATATTCCATATTCCCCACTTAGTTTGGTTATTTTTTGCATATAATACACATTAATGAATAATTATATTATTATAAATAAATTTATTGGGATTTATAAGTCAATTTTATGATCTCTCTTTCTTGGGGGTCAGATATTTAATGTTACTAAATAGTTAATTGATTTTTGTATCAAATTTCCTTCTACGAAAGGTATGTTACGTTATGCAACTATTTTTTATCAGAACAAATCTATAATACCCATTTTACATGAAACATAATTAAATTATTTATATTCATGATATTTTTGGTTTCATTTTCAATGATTTCTTCATGGTAATTAGGATTCAAGGTCAATAAGGTGGTAAGAGTTTTAAGTTACAATATCAAAATTTACGGATATTGTTTATGAAGAATTCTACAATGTTGAAATCTCGTGAATACCTCTAAATAATTATCATATATATTCTTATCCATTTTTTACTCATGATATATTAATATAATATTATAAATTTTCCACTCTTTGGAAATTATGTTAATTGATAAAATGTGTTTAAGAAAATCATACATTATTTCTGTCTTCGATCAGAAAAATATTTTCTTCCAAAACCATGTTTTCTTAAAATGTTGTTATATTTTTAATCTCATTTTCAAGGAAAATTATTTTAAATTATTTTATGTTTTAAAAGGTGTTTTAATTTTTTTTAAATCATATAATATTTGATTTCAAGGTTTATTTCAATGAATATGGGTTTCGAAATGTATTATATTTTAAAAATAATTTTTCAAATATGATTTTTTATTTTCCACAAGAAATATTTTAAATGATACTTTCATGAAAATATATCTAAGATGATATCTTTTGGTCTTAAAAATTCCTTACATCGTATATGATCAAATGATAAAAATCATATTCATTTTCTGAATGGTTTAGGTTTTCATGCAACTATGTTTATAGAACCTATTTCTTTTCCAAAGGCTAATCACGTTTCAAATATAATAACATTAAACCTACATAATAACCTTGGTTTAATAAGGTTATGAAATAAAAATGACTATTTTTATGAGTTTTTTTTATTATTTGAACGTTCTTTATAATGTATTCAGGTAGTGGTTCATTGAAATTCCTTATATGACGGGGTGTCATAGATAGAAAAAGGTAATCATTTTACTGCTTATAATATATTATGGACTAGATAGCATTAGCTAATCCTATTACAGCTAATATGATGGGGGTGGCCCAAGTAGATTTGGGTAATCCAATCACAGCATATATGATGTCGTGGATTTGATTGTGTCGGGTGATCCCGTCATAGCTTACATTATGGGTGACCCTAGATAGTTATCATATAAATTAGGTAAATATTTATATATATCATGAGATAATCATGGTTGGAATGAGGAGTTAACCTAGTACAATAAGACATGCTTCCATTATGGATGGTGTTCTGTCCCACCCAGGAGGTATAGCTGCCTATGCGTGAACCAGATTAAATGTTCACCATTTTATGCATGAACCTGATTACATGTTCATAATGTTACATTTTAACTAGATTATATGTTCTCATGTTTTACATGGACCTAGTTACATGTCCATAACTTGTTGCGAGGTCATGATTTCATGTCCTTAACAAAATGAGTGAACATGTATCTAATTGCACATGTTCAAAATGTTATAGCCTTCTGTTTATGCCACAATTCCTTGTGTTATTCATATATTGTTGTCTCATGGATTATTATCTTAATGCCCTTAAAATTAATGTCTTGTGATTTACTAATCATTACTCTATCACTCGTGTATAAGATATTTGATATGCAGGGTAGGAACATCAAATTTCATATTCATGTTATCATACATTTATATTCATGTTATGCATTAATATCTCTACTATTTACCATTACAAATTATCTAAGAATAATATTTATTATGATTCCTTTCCCAATGTAACAAAGAAGGGTTTTAAATACGAATAATAAATGGGAATATATTTGTGGGAAACATTAAAATATTTCACCAAGATCGAATATTTTATTCGTAGTTTCCAAAGACACTATATTTTCACCATCCAAATTAATGTGTTTATTTAATATAATGAATGTTTAAAAAAATGTTATAATATCCATTTATGAGATGTATGGGTTCATGTATTTAGATTCAAAGTAATGGGTTAATCAATCATTGAAAAAAATGATGACAAAAATTGACTGAGATCTGTAGGGAAATTTCTATAAACATGCCACCGGTTGTATCTATGAATAATTATAAGGATGATTCAATGTTTAGGAAAATTAACTAGACTAATTTTAAATGATATATATAGTTATTTTATATAATTTACATCTTTTTATAGATACTACCCGTGGATTTGGTGGTTTCAAATATTTTTCAAGGGGTAACAACTCTGAAAACACCACATTGGTCAAGACTCGATCGAAAAATGCTATATAAAAATGGTCCTCCCTGAACACCTAGTTTGACACATAACGGGGATATTATTTGGGAATTCCAAAAACACTTTATAAACCACCATGATTGTTTTAAATATATTATTATCATTGATGTCCTAGTTAATTCATATGGTGTCATAGATTTATAATAATAATTTACCAAGATTTAGAAATCATATAACTGATTTTTATAATTATGTGGGTTTCTGATATGATATGTGTTTCTAACACAATACTTATTAGTTTTAGTAAATGGAGGTAAATAGATGTAATGAGGTTAATGATGAATGTGATGGAAAATTTTCCCATGATCAGTCAAATTGGATTATAAATGAACTTAAGGATGCTGTAATTATTCTTAATTAGTTTTCACAAATCATGAATAATAATATATACATTATAAAATCTCAAAATTATCCAATAAGAGAATGAAAGAGTTTGATGATATTTTGGAATGTGGAGACAACATAGTAATTTAGATTTAGATTCATCTGTGTTGAGAATATGGGTAGAAACACACAAGTGAATATCGTATCTGGACAATAATTTTTTTGACTATGCAGAAGATGGACACCAAGAAAATAACAGCAAAGGGAAAAAGGAAAAAGTCAAGTTAATGTAATTTATAGGAATATTTTTCACTCTATGGCATTATCAATGGATAATTTTTTTAAATGTGAAACGATTTAGAATTATGAAAATGAATTTCCAAAAGGGAAATCATGTAACGGGAATCAACAAGGTGGTGAAAACAATTGTTATATTGTTGATGATGAAGATATTGTAGATGAAAAGTGAAACGAATGAAGTGTTAATGAATATGATGATGAATCATTGTTAATTTTTAGATAATTAAGTTGGATGAATGATGTATTTATGTATTGGATTTATAATATTACGTTATGGAGATTATGAAAAATAAAACTATTATTCAATATAAGTTTTCCATTAATGATTTGAAATAATATTATGAATGAAACTGATAACCAAGAAATTTTGTTTAATGAAAATGTAATATTTTCATGAAAAAGAATTATTAAGGGATGTTTACCTTTAAAATGATTCTGAAGTTCAGAAAATGGTGTTTATTTTTGGTAAAATTCGATAGTATTGATTACTCATTAATATTAATGGTTTTTTGAAAATTTAGTTTATGCTCTGATTGATCAAGTTTACTACATTTTTTAAGTAATTTATCCAACAATCTGTGATCTATATCAGGAATGAAGGAGAATGTCTATTTTTAATATGGTTTTATGGTAATTTATTTTATTACCATCTTTTTAAGAGAATACATGATGAAGGTATTTGTAAGATCCCAAATCGTCTTTTAAGGTATGTTTTCCTTTTCTTGTCATTTTTGAGAAAAGAGGAAATTCTGGAAATTTTTAAAGTACACGACGTGTAGTTTATGAGTACACGCCGTTTACTAAATTGCCATAGTAGGCAGTAATCTGGCCATGTAATGGCCAAAAACACAGTCATGTGGTTGTGATTTGGAGGCCACCTAAAGCGGAGTACAGAAACGGTGAGTACATGTCGTGTACTTCAAAAGTACATGTTGTGTACTTTATTTTCTTCATTAAATGCACCACAGTCATGACTAATCACTAGAACACTCTTCTTCTAGGTCTTGTTCGACTGAGAGCTCCATACAACTGCAGATATTCGATGAACCCCCAAGCATGCGTCCATCCTCCAAATCGAACACTGTCGGTTGCGTTGGAATCACATCAGTGAGTTCTCTCTTCTCCAAGAGCACCATTTTCTGATTTCTCTTGTCTCATGAGATATCATGGGTTGAACATTTTAGATGTTATTATATATCTTCAATGTTCTTAGGAGATTCAAGCATTGAGGTTCACATATAGATATCTCTTAAAACCATGGTAGGTGGTTTGTGCCTTTCTGTACAAAGTCTTTGAGTATTATGTGCAATTTCTACCAATACCCTTGAACGGGGTATTGTGTGTTTACTTTTTTACCCCTGTTGATTTCCTAACATGATCACATGATTGTGTAGATTTTATTTGGACCTGAATAGGATTGATTGTTATGCATTGAATGTACTGCCCATGTATGTTCTGTTTAAGATCATTTGGTCCTATTTAACCAGTTTGACAACCTTGCCTGTTTTCCATGCCTATTGATGTAGGATGGAATGTTTGTATTCTGACCTGCTTGATATATTGTAAACTATTTAGACAAGTAGTTCTATAGGTTTACTATGCCCATATACATTGCTATGCTCATTGACCTACACAAGGCCGTGAGAACTTGGTCTAGTAGACTATAAGGGGAATTGACCGAATGAGCTTCCTCAGAGAGTCTTTGAGAACTTTACACTATAAAAGGAATTGACCATGTGAGATTCCGCATTTAGCCTTAGTTTTACTTTGATGCTCCTTGATTACTCTATAATATAAGTGGAGTTGACCGAGTGAGCTTTCTTAGAGAGTATTTGAACGACCAAGGATATAAGGGGAATTGACCGAGTGAGCATCCTCAGAGTGTCCTTGACCCTGGGGATATAAGAAGAATTGACCATGTCCGCTTCCTCAGAGAGTCCTTGACTACCTTAGACTATAGAGGGAATTGACTGTGAGTGCTTCCTCAGAGAGTCTTTATAAATTCTATGACTAAAATAGAGTGGCCAGGCCGAATACACTACCAAGAGGGTTGCTTGTACATCTTATGTAGGACTAGAGGGGATGGCTGTGAGTACATCCCAAAGGGTTACCTTTTTGTGTTTTGTTGATTGTTTCATTATTGCTTGACATTTAAAGTATGGATTGTTTACTTCTGAGTACTTTTCTGTTTATTGCTTTATGTACTTTTTCCTATCATATATTCATTGACTATTATGCACAGATATTCGGGTGGTTGCCTACTTGGAGTTAGTCTCAAACCCTATTTGGGCCCTGATTTTTGGCCCAAACAGATTATATTCCTCTAGGTATAGATAAGGTAAAACGCCCTTCAACATCAAGTATTTGACTTGCGGTCGAGCAGGAGATCATGGGACCAAGCATAGGCTTGCAATGCTGAGGAGTTGTTTATATTTTTCATTTTTAATTTGGTTTAGAGCTGTTTTCATTTCTAGCATTGAGACTAGTTTGGCTGCTTTCCTAGAAATATGTATCCCGCATCATTATATATATATATATCTGTGTGTGTGTGTGCTTCAGTTTTTTATTATTCTAGTCTTCCGTTGTTTACTATTATTGGACATTTATTGCTTCCGCTATTGTGTCTTGTTTAATTCCGCTCTGTACTCTACCAATGAGGGCATAGTTTCCCCACTATCACACCCAAGCCCTAGCTACTAGTTGGAATCCTCTAGCATGCATGGAAATGCGCTTAATGCTATGTGACCAACTGGGTACGAGTTGCCTCTGGGCGGCTTCCAGAACTGGGACATTACAATGTGGTATCAGAGGAATTATTTTCTCTTGACTTACTGTTTGGAGCCTTTAACTAGGGATAGGATGGCATAGGTACTTGGTAATATGTTGTGCCCAGGAGAAGCTAACCTGTGTATAGGGAAAAGCCAATATACCCTTTTTAATGAAATTTTTCGGGGTTTTCAACATTATGGTTGATTTGATTTTCACCGTTGGGTGATTCACATGTTTTGTTCTATTACCGTTAATGTTATTGAGGTTCTATTTCTATCACAACCTTATGAGGTGAGGGTATTCCATCTCATGCATCATATTGGCACTTGCTAGAAATCACATGTCATGCATTCTTGCCATGCCATCTAGGACGCATTAGTGATTGCATGTTGTTATGATACATGTTGTGTAGAATATGCATGTTGTTGTGATAAATGCCTCGATAAAAATACCTGATGTTTGATAGGGTATTTTTTATGTAAGGTTTTGATTGAATGAACACCAAACAGTGGTTCTTTTGGAGTTATGGGCCCTTGTGAACCAGAATTTGGTGGAACATTGGATTGTTTTCCTTTTTATAAAATGTATAAGATACGATTCTTTGATTCACGGGGAGTATGGGCCCCCAAAGATCGGAATTTGGCACTTCTAATGTTTGTTTCAGTTTTTTCTGGGTCTCGAAGTAGATTATGAGGCTTACTATCTGGAAAAACCCAGAATACGTGCCAAGTAGTTTTGACTACACGCCATGTGTTCTTTTATTCAAGAAGAAACTGTTTCTATTAAGTACAGTCCGTGTACCTTATATACACGCCATGTAGTCTCTAATCTTTTCATATGCTACATGGGAAGATACATGGGATAGGGAACTTCTTGTTGGAACACACTATGTAGCATTTGAGCATGTCGTGTAGCATTGATCTTGTGCCCGCCCGTGTAACTAACAACATAGATAGATAAACCTTAATCTATACACATCGTGTCATTATGGAACACGCCGTAAAGTCTTACCCAAGTACATATCCATGTCACTAACAACAAAGGTTAGTATTATCCCCTCACAAACATGCTGTGTCCATCTGGAACACGCCGTGTAGTGTGAGATGTGTGTCAGGTCGTGTCACTAACAACACGGGCTATGTGAAGTTTTCTAGTACACGACGTGTCTACCTTGAACATGCCATGTAGTTTTGTATTAGGAGAGTCGTGTGGCTTAACCGTGTAGAAGGACTCAGGAAAGGAAAGGGGATTCAAGTACACGCCGTGTGTTAAGACAACATGTTGTGTGTTTCGGGTGTTACACGAATAGTTTAGGCAGGAGTACACGCCCATGTAAATTTCATAAGGGAATACGCTGTGTAGGAATTGTTCACGCTATGTAGTCATGTTTTGTAAAACATGAATGCCTTCATTCTCCTATTCCCATCTTATGATTCTTGTTTTCAGTCCTTGATAATCTTGTTTTAAGGTGAGCACTTGACCTTGCAGAGTCATGCCACCGAGATGTCCTCCAGTTATGCGCCAGTTTTCTAGGCGGTGATCAGACACCAGTCATGGCCGATGAGGGACTTCCATCCGATCCGTTTGTTGTTCCAGTCTTGGAACCAACCGTTATACCTAACACTGGTGCTGATTCACAGTTTAGAGAAAGATTTTTGATGCAGGTCTCTCAGCAGCAGCATCCTTTGACTTTCTCAGGGGATGGAGGACCCCAGGCTGCACTGTCATGGATATAAGCCACACTTACGATTTTAGAGCATCTATAGATACCTCCATAGAAGAGGGTGAATCCTACTACCTACATGCTCTGAGACTCCACCAATAGGTGGTTGGATGTGATCTCACATGCAGAACACCAGCATAATATGCCTTGATATGAGTTTCAAGGCATCTTCTATGATTAATTCTATCTGAAGACCATGAGGGCCAATTGAGCCCGAGTGTTCATGAGTCTAGGGCAGGTTACTCTTTATGCTATGGAGTATTCCTCTCGCTTCACAGATCTGTAGTGTTTCACGCCTATTCCAGGAGGTGACGAGTTGTTCCTTGTACAAAAGTTTGAGGATAGTATAAGGGATGACATCCGATCACAGGTGAACATCTTCATGTTGACTTCGATATCATCTATGGTAAACCAAGCGCTAATCACAGAGCGAAATCTGAGGGATTCTGGAGCAGTGAGCTTGGGAGGTTTAGCATCCAGAGTTAGTATCCCTCCTTCTGACAGTAGTAAGTGCCATAGATATAGAATCCCGCCTTTTTATAACATAAACTTTCATTAAATTACACAAAACTGAGGATCTTTAAGGTTTAGTGTCTTGGAAACCAGGAACTTTAAACATGAAAACATAAAAGATTCTTCTTAAATACTTGGAAGGCTTCTCCTCATGTTCATCCTAGGTTCATTACTGCATCTCATAACCTGGGGACATACATCAAAATAAAGGGTGAGTAGAAGGCCCAGTAAGGGAAACAAGAGAAACATTTTACATGTGAACTTGAGATACTTCAATAAGGTCATGAAAACAACATTAAGGCATGAGAAAGATATCATGAGGCATATCATAATAAAAATAACATTTTTCTTAACTTGAAGATGTGGCTGCAACATTTAATATTGACAATCATTTCATTTCACCAAGGTCCATCCCCAAGGTGTCATTAAAAATTACCAAGGTTATTCACCAAGGTATCAGTCTAAAAAGTCATCTCTAGAGATTAAGTCTTTACCCAATGCATTAGAGCGCTATCTGGGTGCACCCTTGACATGTCTTTATTATCATGTGATCCACATATATCATCATCAATCATTTCATAAACAACCCATATATCATAAAACAAATGGGTTTCATTTCATAATCATATCGTTTTAAAAACCGCTTTAAGGACATGATCTTTATGTCATTTTAAACCCACGGAAAAGGGAAAGCGGGTTTCATGTATGTAAATCCCAGAATTTAAAATAGAAAATTTTGATATATATGTGAATACCATTGTAGAAATAAGAGCTTTGAGTATTCACTTAATAATGTAAAATAATTTTGAGATAAAGAGGGAGGCATTTTGAGACGAAAACTATGCAGCATAACGTCTATGATACATGGTTTTAGAAAAAGTTGGAAAGAGAGGGGACATGAGTCACCCACTCAAAAATGATACATAAAAAAGTAGGGGAACAAAATATAAAGTATTTAAGAACATGGTAATGAAATTTGAATGATATACCATTTGAAACGAAGAACTTGAAAGGAAGACAAAAAAATAGATTTCTCTTATGAGAATTTGGCAGCCTAACGACGTCACTTAAAACTTCCAAAAATGGATTGACGAGATCAAACAGGGTCTCTCATCATATGAACATAAATGATCAGTATGATAGATATAGATATCATACCCCAACATAATAAAAAGGATCTTTAAAGACTTGACATGAAAATAGATCTTGAAAATGAGAAGGGTGAAAGAACCCCTTAGAAATTCGACAGCCTAACGGCGTCACTTAAACTTCAACAAAAATGAATTGATGAGATCAAATAGGGTCTCTCATAATATGAACATAAATGATCAGTATGATAGATTTAGAGATCATACCCCAACATAATAAAAAGTAACTTTAAAGACTTGACATGAAAATAGATCTTGAAAATGAGAAGGGTGAAAGAACCCCTTAGAAATTCGACAGCCTAACGGCGTCACTTAACCTTCAACAAAAATGAATTGATGAGATCAAATAGGGTCTCTCATCATATGAACATAAATGGTCAGTATGATAGATTTAGAGATCATACCCCAACATAATAAAAAGGAACTTGCAAGACTTGACATGGAATTAGAACTTTGAAAAAGGAGAAAGGTGAAAGAACCACTTAAAAATTCGGCAACCTAACGGCGCCACTTAAAACATCAAAATACTGAATTGAAGAGATCAAATGAGGTCTCTCATCATAAGATCATAAAAGATCAGTATGATAAATTTAGAGATCATACCCCAACATAATAAAAAGTAACTTTAAATACTTTACATGAAAATATATCTTGAAAAATGAGAAGGGAGAAAGAATCTGTTACAAAAATTTCGGCAGCCTAACGACGCCACTTAAAACTTCATAAAATGAAATAATGAGAGTAAGAGGGGATCTCTCATTATATGAACATGAAAATTTCAGTAAGAGGAGTATAAAAGAACATCCTCCAACATAAGAACATGGAGCATAAAAGGAATGACATAAAAGAGATTACTTGAAAAGAAAGAGAGAGGTCAGATCCCTTACCTTAAAACGTAACTCTTAAAACTCAAAGGTTGGGACCTTGAGGGCTTGGGGGCACCTTGGGAGGACTCCTTAGGAGGTAATGAGACCCGAAATTCATTGGGGGAGAGTGGGGAGTCTAAATGGATGAGAGGATGGCTTGGTATTTATAGGGAAAGTGAGGGGACAAGACATTAATGGCCAAGGGACACCTCAAAAGTGGTTTTCTCAAAACCATGTGCTCTCCCAAGATATTTCCCATGAAGTTAGGCCACATGGGGCCCCCCATACAATAATTCATCACCTATGGTCGACCATCCCTTAAAATATCTCATGATATCATCATGACACAATTATGATGTCATTAAACATACCGAAACCCTAAAACTGTATTTTTACTATTCACTGAAAATTCAACTTTCTCAGAAAGATTCCAAAATTTCACCTTAACCAAATATCAATTCCCTGATTTCAAAAATGAACTCAATTTTATAAAAATAATTTTCTAAATATTTTTAATTTATTTTTTAAATAAATACACTATTCACCGAAAATTCATTTTTTCAGAAAAAACCCCAAAAATTACCATAACATAATATCGATGCTCTGAGTTCAAAAATGAAATCCATTTTATAAAAATAATTTTTTAAATATTTTTAATTTAATTTTTAATTAAAAAACACGATTCACTCGAAAAAACTAATACTTGAATAATAATTTATGAAATCGTTATTTAACCATTTTATTGAATCACATTACTTAATCAAGGTGCCTAAATTATATTAATACTTTCTTTAAGTGAGATTACTAATAATTTTGGACACATTACTAATCCTAATCATAAAATCACTATTCATAATTTACTATTCATCAAAAATTAAGTTGATCTTATTAGACTCTAAATTTCATACTGAACATAATTGTAGAAGACCATTTTTTGAATATCATTACACATTTTTAATTATTTAAGTTTTACATAAACATTTTTAAAATATCCTTTTTCTAAAATTCATCAAAAATATGCATACTATATTTATCCGGTCATTTGAAAATTCATAAACTTCATCATAAGAAGAAATCCCAATTTTTATTTAAAACAAAGGATTACACAAGGCAGTTATGGTCTCCTTAGATAGCCCCTTATCACACCAGCATAAGACCTAAGTGTAAGGTGTGCTAAGGTGAGAGAATCTGAGGGAGGCTCGACTAACATCGCACGAGTAGTAATTTCTATCAGTTTGAAGTTATCATAAAGGCGATTCCGTTCTAGCTTCACACGATGAAGTTCGGCTTGGGTTTGGTCCAGAGCAAATCCCAGTGGTGCTACCTCCTTACCAAGTTCTGTTAGATGGGCTTCGATCAGTCCAAGACTACTGGGTGAGGCCATCGAATCTTATTTCTATAATAATTAACCAAGTTTACTTGTGTTTAGAGACAATAATCAAAACGTTTAGTTTCCAACGGTCATATTGACCAATGGTCATATAATAGTCAAAACCCAACGGTCTCATTTTAATTAAAATCATGTTATCAAATGAAACATTTTTTTGAGTATAAAAATAAAATAAAATAACACATAAAATTAGGAAATAAGATTTATTCAAAATTTCGGGTCGTTACAATCTTCCCCCCTTAAGAAATTGCATCCTCGCAATTTTTAAAATTGGGTTTTTAAATTTCATTTAAAGTCCCACATCGGAAAAGGAGTCAGTAAAACTATTACTTTAAAAGAAATAAAGGGAAGTACAAAGGTCACCCGAGTTAACCCACACTAGGATTCCATGTAGGAAAACATGGAAATGGAGGAGAAAACAAAGGGTCAAGTTCTGAGGGAGAGTGATAGAAAACATGATTAGGTGAAAGTTAACCATGAGAAAATCCCAAAATTATGATGTGCGTAAATGGTCTTTGATTACCTAGTAGTAAACGTAAACCAACAACATTTTCATTTTACGTTCCTTTTCATAATTTTGAGGAATTAATTTAGAACATAGAACATAAGAAAATATACCTACCTTCATGTAGAGTTTCATCCTTTAATAAGTTTCTAACCAAAACTAATCTTTTATCCAAACGATGAGCATTCAAAACTACTTGGTCTCATCAAAACACAAGAATCATCTTCTAGAGAATCACATAATCCACAAAAGATTAACTATCTATTTCTTCTATCTTTAAACATTATCCCAAAAACAGAAAGGGTAAGGTAAAACAACTCTTCAAAAAAAGAAAGAATCCCATAGGAATGGAAACTACTTTTAAATCTTCAAAGTTCCATGGTACTACCCAAAGTTCATCATAGACCATTCCATAAATAACGGTCCTTAAAATTCCTCAAAATAAACCAAACTAAGATTGAAACCCAAATAAAAGAAGGATTTGATAACATAGTCTTCCAAAATAAACTTCATTGTTCATCTCCAAACAACATCAACCACTCCTAAAATATTATAACAAAAGTATCTAACCTAAACATATTTTACCCAAGATAGGTTAATCATTCCCATAAGTAACCTAAATTAATATAAGTCCACCTTAAATTCATCGATTCTTCAAAATATAAGTCAACCTTACTCCTCAATGAAAATACCGTAGTAATCTATTTACCTTGATCATATAGGGTCCCCAAAATAGTGAACGTCTTCCAAAATAATAATCATCTTTTAATCCCCTAATCATCTCTGTCATATTAATACGACAATCGTCGCATTTCCTATCAAATTGGTTGTTGGGACATGTTCTTCCATTTCCCTCCATTAACTAAGAAAATAAACTATAATTAGGGGCTTAAATACTTAGCCAATAATCATGAAAAGGAAACTTTAAGCATAAAAGGATAAACTTGTATAATAAAAGTATATCCTAACTTGTGATCCCCTAGGTTCCAATCTAGGTTATCCATGATTATATATTCTTATATGAATCATTATTTTATTTTATCTTTGTTCCTTTAACAATGGTTCATACTAAGCTTATGAATTTACCAAAGCATATCCCCCGGAAGTGTCGTAACCAAGAGTGAAGCAAGGCCCGTTGTCGTGTACCAGTTCCCATTTGAGTCTAGCTCAAAGCGGTGTTTTCGGGTTTTACCCCTATGTACATCTGTGCCAGATCCACCTCTACCTGCTCGTATCCAGACAGGGATGTATTTGCTTGGCAACCCATTACTCAATACTCACCAAAATACCAGGAAGATTTCCTATATATAAACTTTTCTATAGGCTTCTTCCTAAAATTTTCATATCCTAATTTCCACAAATAACTAAACCTCCCTTTGATACCAACTATAGCATCCCGCCTTTTTATAAGATAAACTTTCATTATATTATACAAAACTGAGGATCTTTAAGGTTTAGTGTCTTGGAAACCAGGAACTTTAAACATGAAAACATAAAAGGCTCTTCTTAAATACTTGAAATGATTCTCCTCATGTTCATCCTAGGTTCATTACTGCATCTCATAACCTGGGGACATACATCAAAAGAAAGGGTGAGCAGAAGGCCTAGTAAGGGAAACAAGAGAAACATTTTACATGTGAACATGAGATACTTCAATAAGGTCATGAAAAGAACATTAAGGCATGAGAAAGAAATCATGGGGCATATCATAATAAAAATAACATTTTTCATAACTTGAAGACATGGCTGCAACATTTAATATGGACAATCATTTCGTTTCACCAAGATCCATCCCCAAGGTGTCATTAAAAATTACCAAGGTTATTCACCAAGGTATCAGTCTAAAAAGTCATCTCTAGAGATTAAGTCTTTACCCAATGCATTGGAGCACTATCTGGGCACACCATTGACATGTATTTATTATCATGTGATCCACATATATCATCATCAATCATTTCATAAACAAACCATATAGCATAAAACAAATGGGTTTCATTTCATAATCATAACGTTTTAAAAACTTCTTTAAGGACATGATCTTTATGTCACTTTAAACCCACGGAAAAGGGAAAGCAGGTTTCATGTATGTAAATCCCAGAATTTAAAATAGAACATTTTGATATATATGTGAATACCCCTATAGAAATAAGATATTTGAGTATTCACTTAATAACATAAAATAATTTTGAGATAAAGAGGGAGGCATTTTGAGACGAAAACTATGTAGCATAACGTCTATGATACATGGTTTTAGAAAAAGTTGGAAAGAGAGGGGTCATGGGTCACCCAATAAAAAATGATACATAAAAAAGTAGGGGAACAAAATATAAAGTATTTAAGAACATGGTAATGAAATTTTAATGATATACCATTTGAAACGAAGAACTTGAAAGGAAGACAAAAAAATAGATTTCTCTTATGAGAATTCGGCAGCCAAACGACGTCACTTAAAACTTCCAAAAATGGATTGACGAGATCAAATAGGGTCTCTCATCATATGAACATAAATGATCAGTATGATAGATATAGAGATCATACCCCCAACATAATAAAAAGGAACTTGAAAGACTTGACATGAAAATAGATCTTGAAAATGAGAAGGGTGAAAGAACCCTTTAGAAATTTGACAGCCTAATGGAGTCACTTAAACTTCAAAAAAAATGAATTGATGAGATCAAATAGGGTCTCTCATCATATGAACATAAATGATCAGTATGATAGATTTATAGATCATATACCAATATAACAAAAATTAACTTGAAAGACTTGACATGAAAATAGATCTTGAAAATGAGAAGGGTGAAAGAACCCCTTAGAAATTCGACAGCCTAACAGCGTCACTTAAACTTCAACAAAAATGAATTGATGAGATCAAATAGGGTCTCTCATCATATGAACATAAATGGTCAGTATGATAGATTTAGAGATCATACCCAAACATAATAAAAAGGAACTTGCAAGACTTGACATGGAATTAGAACTTTGAAAAAGGAGAAAGGTGAAAGAACCACTTAAAAATTCGGCAGCCTAACAGCGCCACTTAAAACTTCAAAATACTGAATTGAAGAGATAAAATGGGATCTCTCATCATATGATCATAAAAGATCAGTATGATAAATTTATAGATCATACCCCAACATAATAAAAAGGAACTTGAAATACTTTACATGAAAATATATCTTGAAAAATGAGAAGGGAGAAAGAATCCGTTACAAAAATTTCGGCAGCCTAACGACGCCACTTAAAACTTCATAAAACTAAATAATGAGAGTAAGAGGGGATATATCATTATATGAACATGAGAAGGGCAGTAAGAGGAGTATGAAATAACATCCTCCAACATAAGAACATGGAGCATAAAAGGAATGACATAAAAGAGATTACTTGAAAAGAAAGAGAGAGGTCAGATCCCTTATCTTAAAACGTAACTCTTAAAACTCAAAGGTTGAGACCTTGAGGGCTTGGGGGTACCTTGGGAGGACTCCTTGGGAGGTAATGAGACCATAACTTCGTTGGGGGAGAGTGGGGAGTCGAAATGGTTGAGAGGATGGCTTGGTATTTATAGGGAAAGTGAGGGGACAAGGCATTAATGGCCAAGGGACACCTCAAAAGTGGTTTTCTCAAAACCATGTGCTCTCCCAAGATATTTCCCATGAAGTTAGGCCACATGGGCCCCCAATACAATAATTCATCACCTTTGGTCGACCATCCCTTAAAATATCTCATGATATCATCATGACACAGTTATGATGTCATTAAACATACCGAAACCCTAAAACTGTATTTTTACTATTCACTGAAAATTCAACTTTCTCAGAAAGATCCCAAAATTTCACCTTAACCAAATATCAATGCTCTGATTTCAAAAATTAACTCCATTTTATAAAAATAATTTTCTAAATATTTTTAATTTATTTTTTAAATAAATACACTATTCACCGAAAATTCATTTTTTCAGAAAAAACCCCAAAAATTACCATAACATAATATCAATGCTCTGAGTTCAAAAATGAAATCCATTTTATAAAAATAATTTTTTAAATATTTTTAATTTAATTTTTAATTAAAAAACACTATTCAATCGAAAAAACTAATACTTGAATAACAATTTATGAAATCGTTATTTAACCATTTTATTGAATCACATTACTTAATCAAGGTGCCTAGATTATATTAATACTTTCTTTAAGTGAGATTACTAATCCATTTGGACACATTACTAATCCTAATCGTAAAATCACTATTCATAATTTACTATTCATCAAAAATTAAGTTGATCTTATTAGACTCTAAATTTCGTACTGAACATAATTGTAGAAGACCATTTTTTGAATATCATTACACATTTTTAATTATTTAAGGTTTACATAAACATTTTTAAAATATCTTTTTTCTAAAATTTATCAAAAATATGTGTACTATATTTATCCGGTCATTTGAAAATTCATAAACTTGATCATAAGAAGAAATCCCAATTTTTATTTAAAACAAAGGATTACACAAGGCAGTTACGGTCTCCTTACATAGCCCCTTATCACACCAGCATAGGACCTAAGTGTAAGGTGTGCTAAGGTGAGAGAATCTGAGGGAGGCTCGGCTAACATCGCACGAGTAGTAATTTCTATCAGTTTGAACTTATCGTAAAGGAGATTCCGTTCTAGCTTCACACGATGAAGTTCGGCTTGGGTTTGGTCCAAAGCAAAGCCCAGTGGTGCTACCTCCTTCCCAAGTTCTGTTAGATGGGTTTCGATTGGTCCAAGACTACTGGGTGAGGCCATCGAATCTTTTTTCTATAATAATTAACCAAGATTACTTGTATTTAGAGACAATAATCAAAACGTTTAGTTTCCAACGGTCATATTGAGCAATGGTCATATAATAGTCAAAACTCAACAGTCTCATTTTAATTAAAATCATGTTATCAAATGAAACATTTTTTTTGAGTATAAAAATAAAATAAAATAACACATAAAATTAGGAAATAAGATTTATTCAAAATTTCGGGTCGTTACAATAGAGAGTATGTACAAGGAGATCAGAGTTGGCGGGATACATCTTCGGGTAGCCAGGTGGTGTGCTACCACTGTGGGAAGAGTGGTCATATGAGGCCATGTTTCCTAAGAAACCTAGTGGAGTGTCGATCTTGCAGCACAATGGGTAACCATCAGTGCTTTTGTCTGTTTATCTCACTAGTAGCTGGTGACAGGGGTTCATTTATGACCCCGTGTTTAGGATCAGCACTGCCAGCTTCTCACCAGTCTGGGAACTGGAGTTCTTCTAGTCGTTCAGGCTGGGGGAGGTCATGGTCGTGGCATTCAGTCACTGGTTCTTCAATGTTAGTAGGGTGTATCAGCTCAGAGCGGTCAGGCAGGGTCACAGGTCTACGGCTTAGGCCAGACATTTCCAGTGGAGCAGACCCACCAGGAGAAGGATCCCGGACCCTCTACAGTTTGAGGTAATATCTTAGTAGCCTCAATTTTAGCTTCTTCTCTTTTCGATACAGGGTCTTCCAATAGCTTTATCTCTATCACTTTTTTGTAGTTCCTTTGTCTCATTATCTTTTCCTCTACTGATATCTTGATTCTAGACACTCCATTGGGGACTAGAACAACTAGTGTATGTTAGTGCAAGGAGTTACCTCTATAGGTTGGTGGGTGTCACATCTTATGGGACCTCTATGTCCTAGAGATAACATGCTATGATGTCATTCTGGGGATGGACTGGTTAGTTCCATTCCCGACAATCATTTTCTATTATCTCCACAGGGTGAGTTTCACATCACTAGAAGATGAATCCTTTCTTTATAGGGGAGAGTGAGATTTCTAGGCGAGTAGAGCGGGTCCAGAGTATCATGGGATGGGAGATGTTACAGCACAGATTCATAGTCTATATCTGGATGACCAGGGGACTTCACAGTTAGACATTCCTCCATTGGTGGATCATTTCAGAGATGCCATTCTAGAAGAATTTTCTGGTTTTCCTCTAGAGCGCGAGGTAGACATATCGATTGAGCTTTTTCTAGGAGTGTCACCGGTGCCCATTCCACTTATAGGATGGATACACTAGAGTTGCAGGAGCTCATGAAATAGTTGGAGGAGTTGAAGGAAAAATGGTTCATTTGACCCAATACTTATCCTTGGGGTTTTCCTATCCTATTTTCAAAGACGACAGACAACAACCTCAGGCGTTGTGCGGACTATCTGAAGTTGAACCAGCTGACTGTCAAGAACCAGTATCCCTTGCCAAGGATTTATGACCTCTATGATCAGCTTCAAGGATCTTGGGTGTTCTCGAATACAGACATGAGGTCAGGTTATCATCAGTTGCGAGTTATACCATCAAATATACCTCTTACAACCTTCCATAGTAGGTAGGATCTATACCAGTATATGGTTATGTCGTTCGGTCTAACGAAAGCGTCTACAGTTTTGATGGAACTATGGAACCGAGTGTTCCATCCATACTTGGATTCCTTCATGGTTGATTTCGTGCACGATATCTTGGCGTACTATCAAAATATACATGACCATGCCTCATATCTTGAGATCGTTCTGAGTACACTGAGAGAGCATCAGTTATATCATATGCTCTCAATATGCCACTTTTGGATTGATCAGATTCAATTCCTAGGGCATATTATCTCAGAGGCAGGAGTATCAGTAGACCAAGAGAAAGTGAGATCTATATTTTTTTGGGATAAGTCTAAGAAAATATTTGAGATGAAGAGTTTTCTAAGGCTGTATGGATACTACAAAAGTTTCATACAGGACTTCTCACGCTTAGCAACACTGCTGACATGTCTGACTAAGAAGGGTGCGAAGTTCGTATGGTCAGATTGTTCTGAGTCAGCCTTTCAGGAACTGAAAGGGAGGTTAACTTCTGCACTGATACTAGTCTTGCAAGAGCTAGGACTGAGCTATACTGTTTACTGTGATGCGTCAGATATCAGGCTGGGAGCTGTGCTTATAAAAGAAGATGGAGTCGTTGCATATGGGTATCGGCAGTTGAGGCCACATGATAGGAATTATCCAATGCACGACTTGGAGTTGGAAGCTGTTGTTCATGCCCTATGCTATTGGAGACATTATCTTCTGGGAGATAATTTTGCGGTTCTCATTGACCAAAAAAGTCCCAAGTACATCTTCACTCAGCATGATCTAAATTTAAGATAATGTTTGTAGGTTGAATACATTCAGTCCTTTGACTTGGAGTCTACCTATACTCCTGGGAAAGGCAACAATGTGGATGATGCATTGATCAGGAGGACTCAGATACAAGAAGTTCAAGAGGCCAGCATTGAGTGGAATCTTATGGCTCTATTCTCTAAGATGCATTTGGAGGTGCATGACAGACAGGACGTGATTTTCTATCTTCTGTAGCTATTACCTCTACTCTTCTTGATAGAGTTAGAATGAGGCATCCATTATATTCTGAAGGCCTACTCCTAAGGGAGAGTGTGTCATGAGAGGACCAAATTCATGGATGGACCATTGGTGAGGATGAGATCTTGCGTTTCTAGGGGTGCATATGGGTGCCAATAGATATACGCGAGGATCTGATGTGGGACATTCATTCCTCAGTTTGGTTAGTTCATCCTTACATCACCAAGATATATTGTGATCTACACCATCAGTATTGGTGTCCAGGTATGAAAACGGATGTTTCCGGTTTTGTCATGATTTGTTTCACTTGTCAGCAGGTGAAGGCAGAGCATCAGTGACCAACAAGGCTTCTATAATAGTTACCCATTCCCAAGTGGAAATTTAATGATGTCACGATGGATTTCGTGACTAGTTTGTCGAGGTCTCCTCGAGGGAATGATACAGTTTGGGTTGTCATTGATAGGCTTACGAAGGTTTCTCACTTCTTGCCGATTAAGGAGACCTTCAGTGTTGATGAGCTGGAATGGTTGTACATTCAAGAGATTGTATGTCTTCATGGAGTTCCACACTCCATCGTTTCAGACAGGGATGGGCATTTTACTTCTCGGGTCTGGAAGGGGATTCAGAAGGAATTTGGTAAACAGGTACATTTGTGTACAGCTTACCACCCCCAAAAAATGGCTAGTCTGAGCGTTTGATTTAGGTGCTTGAGGGTATGCTCCGAGCATTAATTCTGGATTTTTATGGTTCTTGGGAGAATCATATACCTCTTATAGAGTTTTCCTACAACAATAGTTTTCAAGAAACTATTCAGATGTCACCATATGAGGCTTTGTACGGTAGGCCATGCCGATTTCCTTTATGTTTGCTGTTGTAGGAGAGGCAGCTTTGTTGGGACCTCATCTAATTCAGGAGACCACAGAATAGGTAGAGTGGATTCTAAAGAGGATGACTACTATTTCATCTCGACATAAGTCTTAAGCTAATCAGTGGAGACGACCATTGTAGTTCAAGGTCGGGGATCAGGTTTTCTTGCGTGTCACACTGAGGTTGGTATAGAAGAGGATTATGAGATATGGTAATCTTTCGCCAAGGTACATTTGGCCGTTTGAGGTGTTGGAGAGAGTTGGGATGGTAGCCTACTGGTTGCAGTTATCTCAGAGGTACTGGTCTATCCACAACTTTTTTCACATTTCTCAGCTCCGACATTACTTTTCAGACCCATCTCATATATTTCAACCTGAGGAGTTTGAGCTCTATGTGGAGGTGTTGTTCAATGAGCATCCTATTTAGATTGTTGATCACAGTACAAAGGTTCTTTGAGGCCAGTTTGTTCCTCTGGTATGGGTGCTTTGGCATCACTTGTGAGTACAGGAAGTGACTTGGGACAGGGAGAAAAACATACGATCACAGTGGTTGGAGCTGTTCAGGGTTTCTTCTTCTACGCCGTGATAAGGAAATTCAGGGAAAAATTTCTTTATGGGGGGGGGGAATTTTGTATGAACCCAGATCTTCTTTTCAGGTATGTTTTCATTTTCTATTCATTTTTTAGATAAGTGAAAATTCTAGAAATTTTCAAAGTACACGCCGTGTACTTTTTGAGTACACACTGGGTACTACATTGCCACAGGAGGCCGTGTGCTGGCCGTGTAATGGCCACACACACAACCGTGTGGGGTGATTTGGAGGCATCCTAAAGTGGAGTACGGGAATGACTGGTACATGCCATGTACTTCAAAAGTACATGCAGTGTAATTTCTTTTTTTCATTAAACGTACCGGGGTCGCGGCTAATCACCAGAACACTCTTCTTCTAGGTATTGTTCAATCGAGAGCTCCGTACAGCCTCAAATATTCGATGAACACCCGAGTCTATGTCCATCATATGAATCGAACACTGTTGGTTGTGTTGGAATCACATTGGTGAGTTCTCCCTTCTCCTAGAGCACCATCTTCTAATTTATCTTGTCTCGTGAGATATCTTTGGTTGAATGTTTTAGACTTTTTTTTGTAGATCATCGATGTTTTAATGAGATTAAAGCTTAGAGGTTCACATATAATGATCTCCTAAAACCTAGGTAGGTGGTATGTTCCTTTCCCATCATTTTCTTTGAGAATTATGTTCAAATTCCACCAACACCCTTGAACGGGGTATTGCGTGTTTACCGTTTTACCCCTGGTGATTTACTTCGATGATCACATGATTGTGTACAGGATATTTGGTTATTAATAGGATTGATTTCTATTCCTTGGATATATTTCCCATGCATGTTTTTTTTACGTCCATTTGGTCCTGTTTAGCTAGTTTGGCCGCCTTGCCTGTTTTCCATGCCTGTTACTATAGGATGGAATGTTTTTATTATAACATGCTTGATATATTGTAGACTATTTAGCCAAGTAGTTATGTAGGTTTACTTTGGCTATATTTCATTTCTAGGCTCGTTGACCTACACAGGGCCGTGAGAACCTGGTGTAGTGGACTATAAGGGGAATTGATAGTGTGAGATTCCTTAGAGAGACTTTGAGCACTTTAGATTATAAGGGGAATTGACCGTGCAAGCTTCCTTAGAGAGTCTTAGTTTTAATTTTCATTACCATGATTAATCTAGAATATAAGGTAAATTGACCAAGTGAGCTTCCTCAAAGAGTTTTTGAACGACATGGGCTATAAGTGGAATTGACCGAGTGAGCTTCCTCAAAGAGTCCTTGACTATTGGGATATTTGGGGAATTGACCATGTGATCTACCTCAGAGAGTGCCTAACAACATTAGACTATAAGGAGAATTGACTATGAGTTCTTCTATAGAGATTCTTTATGAATTCTATGACTGAACCATAGGGGCTAGGTCGAGTGCACTACCCAAAGTGTTGCTTGTACTTCTTAGCCAGTACCAGTGGGGATGGCTATGAGTACTTCCCAGAGTGTTACCTATTTGTGTTTAGCTATTTTTGTCACTATTTCATGAAATTGAAATTGTGTATTGATTACTGCAGAGTAATTTCATGTTTATTACATTCTGTAATTTTACCTGCCATATATTCAATGACCATTAGGCACAGTTCTTCGGGTGGTTGCCTATTGAGATTTAGTCTCACACCCTGTTCGGTACATGCTTTTGTGCCCAAATAGATTATATTGCTACATATATAGATAAGGTCATGCACCCTTCTACATCAGATATTTGACTTGTTGTGGAGCAGGAGAGCATGTGACCAAGCTTAGACTTGTGATGCTGAGGAGCTGTTTATTATTTTCTTTTGTACTTTGGATTAGAACTATATGTATTTCCAACATTATGACTTGTTTGTAAGATTTATAAGACATATGTATCTTGCATCATTATATATATATATATATATATGTGTGTGTGTGTGTGTGTGCTCCAGTTGTTTCTTATTCCAGTATTTCGCTGTTTACTATTGTTGGATATTTACTGCTTCTACTATTGTGTGTTGTTTACTTCCGCTGTGTACTCTGCCAATGAGGGCTTAGATTCCCTACTATCACACCCAAGCTCTCACTGCTAGTCGGCAGCCTCAGACATGTGGGGAAATGTGCTTGAGCCCATGTGACCAAATGGGTATGGGGCGCCTCTAGGTGGCTTTCGGAATTGGGACGTTACAATATTCACATGTTTGGTATATGAATACTAAAAGAATCATTATGATATATGTTGGATCAATGTTATGATGATTTTTATAAATTCATTGTTGTATTGGTAATGTTTATGAATTTCAACTTTTAGAAGGATTTCATAGATAATTATTTATGAAATGGATTAGGTTGAAATTTGAATACAGTTTTATGGATTAATATTTCCCAATATGAATATTCCTGAATAATTTGACAATGTACTAACGTTTTTTTGAAGATAAATAAAGGTTGTCCAAATAGCTTATCACTCAATCTATGGTTTTTATTATCCATTAGAGATTCAGGTACAACATGTTTCCCATTATTTATTAGATTATAAGATGTAGTGTAAATTGATCATGCAACAACCAGAGGTTGAGATAGTTCATATGAAATTCAATGAAATCATGTAAGTATATCTCACTATGTAAACATTCAACTTCATGAAAAAGATCTTGTACCAAATTAATTTTATCATTATACCTTTATTTTTATGATGAAATGGTCCCTTAAACAATCATAGATGTATGGGTTTCTGATCATTATTATTATATGGATCACCCACATTATTGTGATCAAGGATATATATCATTGTCTATAATTATTTATAATTTTCTTCTATGTCCAAATCATCACTTCCCACCTATGTTTTCAAAAATGGAATCCTAGATACACATAACTTTGTGTAGCCACTGTATTTCCAAAATTATTAAAGATATATTTATTATTCATTTTTATGATGTGGTGTTCCATGAATGGAACTTTATTGAATTGAACCATTGATGACATATATGAATTTCCAGGGTGAAATTCCTTTTAAGGGAGTTATAAGGTAATACCAATAGTTATTATAAATTATTTTTTTTATAGAAAAAAAATTATTTGATGGATTTCATTGAATGATAAACCTAGATATTAATTTTTTACACATAAATATTTTTTTAGAATTAGTTAAATTAAAATTTATGTTTGGATTTTGTTTCATGTAGCACCGAGCATAGATTTCTTTACTTGAAACAATGTGTTTTAATGATAAAAGAGAAATTATTAATAAATATTATTATTTAATAAGACTGTTCTTACCTAGCAGTTTAAATGGTAGTTATGAAAAAGATTAACTGAATTCTGAAAATATTTTTTCCACACTTTTATAAAATTAATACTTCATTTAAAAATTAATCTTAATTAGAGTATAAACTATTTGAAGATAATGAAATTCCATTTTTGAAAATCTCTTTTTATGAAAAAAATATTTAACTCAATAAATTAAAAAAACATTAATTAATTATTTAAATGGATAATATATAATCTTTTAATAAAATAACTATTTGATATTAATCTTATGTTTTTTATAGATAAGAGATTATAATAAATCAATGTTTTCACATAAAATGTTTTATTTTTTTAACAACTGTTTTTCCAAATCACAATTCCATGATTATTTTAAAACTAATGATTGAAAATTTTAAAAAATATATTATATAAAATAATATTAATTTTCAAAATCATAATGAAAAAATTATCCTTGAGTGAATTTTCTATATTTTTCTGGGAAGATTCATTTTTTTATAAATAGGGAAAAATATGGAATTTTAATTGGAAACTGAATTTTCATCTAAATAATTTATATTGATAAATTATATTTTTAGATTTAATTAAACTAAATTTATTTATATTATTCATATATTAATAAACATTCGGTCATTGGAACCAATTTCAAATTGATATTATATATAGAAACATGTCAGTATTTTGAACATTTTCAGTTTAAGATCTTGTAATTTCATCATATCCATGAGATTAATTTCAAATTAGTTTCTTCCCCTTATATGAATTATATTTGAAAAAATAGTTATTTTATTTTGAATAATAATTGTATTTATGTTTTAATTTGTTCAATATCATTTTTAATAAAATTACTTGTGAAAATTGATAAAATTAACCACGTTTCTTAGGGAAAAAATGAGTTTACTAAGGGATAAAATTTAATACTTAATAGGAAAAATAACATAAAAACATGAAAAAACCCATTTTAGAGAAATTTCTCCTATATAACCTATTTTTTTGAAATTAATTCAATATTTAGGGAACTTGATTTCATGTTGACCTCCCAATTCTTTTTACCTTTTCATATTTATAGAAATTACACTCCTCCTCCATTATAATTTGAAATTCACTCTCCCAAATTATTAACAACACTCAATAAATTTGGCCTACAAAACTCTTCCCAAATATACTCCAAAATTACCTAAAAATACCTAGAATAATTGTTTTGGCATAAATCCATCCATGGAAGTCCATTAGATATGACTAAAAGAATATTATCAAAAAAGAGTTAACTTTCATCAATGAATGTTTTTGTTTCATTTTTTTTCATCAAAACACACATATATTTTCCATATAATGTTTATATAATAACCTTAGAATATTAAATATTATAATATTATGTTATGATATGTTTATTTTCTACAAACACACACATTTCTATCAAATGGGATAAATTAACATCGTTCTAGTGTATGATGAACTACCACCCAAACCGATGTTGTTAATTCTTCAATTACCCACATTCCAAGTTGGTAATAATTGTGGATTTATAGTTTATATGTTATATATATTAATTTTATAATGATAAAATTAAAATTTAATTATTATATAAAACATAACTTCATGCTTTCAACTTTTTGGGAATATGATAACGATGTTCGAGTGCATGATGGGCTATCGCCTCACGAAAAAACAGGATACATTCACGGTTTACATGGAATTTATTAAATATGAGTTTAATAAAAATATATTATATATATGATGTAATTGAAATTATAATATATATACATATACATATATATATGAAATTTAATTTTCTTTCCTTCAATATGACAATAAAATAGAAACATCATCCATGAATATGTATGACCTTCAATCACTATGAACGATGTATTTAATTTATTTCCTATAACATTTATGAATAAACATAATTATATATGTAAGGAATATATTAGATATTTATACCATGGTTATAATTATGGATATTATATAAACATGATCTATGTAAGAGGACCGTGAATTACCTAGTCTCACTTTTACTTCTGTGAGACTTATTCCATATTCCATAGATATTTCATTTCATTGGGGTATATACTGCCCTATGAAATTTTATGTCATGAAATTAATTTGTTTCATGATATTAAAAGTTTCAATTAATTTAATTCTTTCAAATAAGTCATGATTTAAATGTTACTCAGGTATTTAGTCATTTTAACAACTCACTTTTATATCATTTAGATACTTTCCATATTCACGACATATTTATGTTATGTGGTGTATATAATGACCCTGAATTTATTTTATAACACATATAATTAAATTTATTTTTATTTAAATTTTCATTTTATTTCATCGATTTTATGGGGGTTACAGTTTCAATGTTACAAAAGAGTTAAGGGATTTTTGACAGAATTTTCCTTCTTTGAGATGTAAGTTATTTTATGAACCTATATTCCTTCATGTTGTGTATATACAACCTCATTGACATGAAATATAATTAATTTATTCATATTCATTATATTTTAATTTTCATTTAATGTTATTTTTAATATTTAGATTAGTATCCATTGTTACCAATGTGGTAATGGATTTATGTTAGAATCTCCCCAATTATTGAGACTAATTTTTATCAAGTATATAATGTTTTAATATCATGATCTACCAATCATGAATAATCATGAATTTTGTTATACATTGGATATTGATTATATCTTCATGTAATGGTAAATGTTTTCTAATTATTTGGTACAAAAGTCAATTAATAAAATGTTGTTATGGAAATTCAATATTGAAATCTCTTTGGTTGGAAGTGTTTTTTTCAAAACCCATGTTTTCTAAAATAATACATTTTTAAAATATTATATTCATGTAAAAGTAATCATAAATTTTTTTATTTTATAATTTTTTTAAATTTTTTTTTCATGATTCCATTAAATATTTTAAAGGTTTTTTCAATTAAAAACTATTTCTAAGTGTTTTATATTTTAAAAATAATTTTTCAAAGAAGAAATGATATATTACTGAAGGAATGTACTAAATGATTCCTTAAAATTTAATTTCCTTCAATGATGACATCCATTGGTGTTACCTATTACTTATGGGGGATATTATACAAGTATAACATTCTTACTATTTCTATGAAGGTTTTATTTTATGATGACATGATATTTATTGAACACGCATCTTTTCCTCTAGTTAATCATTTTTTAGATAGATTGACATGAAACCCAATACATTATCATTTATTTAATTGTTTAAGAATGAATTATAATTTATATTATGTGTTTTTGTGATTATATGAATGATCTTTGTACTTTATTCATGTTGTTGTTCTTGGACATTACATATATGATGGGGTGGGAAAGATAACATTAGGTAATCTAGTTATAACATAGATAATTGGTTGGTCCTGAAATCACTGGTTAATATCATTATAACATAAATGATGGGGTGGGCCAGATGGCTCGCGGTAGGCCTGCGACAACTTATATGATAGGTCACACCATATTGTGCTGGGTGAGCCTATTATTTATAATAATAATGGTGGACCAAATATCTCTCCATTTAATTGGGAATATATATATATATATCATGAGATAGACATGGATATAAAGTGGGGTTAACCCATTATAGTAAGACATGGATTCCAATGGTGATGGAGGTGTGTGTCCCCTGGGAGGTTAAATATCTTATGTATGAACCTGATTTCATGTCTTGACTGTTATGTATGAACATGATTACATGTACACAATGTTAAAAATGAACCTAATTACATGTTCACAATGTCATGCTTGGACCTTGTTTCATGTCCATAAGTTGACAAAAGGGTCTAATTTCATGTCCCTGAATTATTGAATGATCTTATTTTTATTTACTCATTCTCAAATGTTATAATTAGATATGTATTCCATATTTCCATGTCTTATTCCTATGTTATGATCTTTTGGGTTATTATCTTGATTCCATTACGATTCATGTCTTATGATCTGATAATAATTATACCCTGACTCATTTATATAATCTCTGATATGTAGGGTATGATCATCAAAAGTAATTATAATGTTATCTTACACTTATGTTAATGTTATTTTTTCATGTTTATTTTATTTACCATTTCATTGAATATAACATTAACCTTTATTATTTTTTTTTCCTTTCCCCATTTTTTGAAGAAAAGTTTTATATAGGAGTACTAAATTGGAATATCATCGTGGGAAACATTGAATAAATTTAACAATGTTAGAAGATTGTGTCCCCAATTTCTAAAGGCTCTAAACTATTATAATCCTCAGGCATGTGTTCATGTAATGTAATGAATAGTCATAAAAATTATATAGTATCCATATAGGAGAATACAGGGTTATTATAATATCCTTTTATGTAACTTGTGATTTTAAAGGGATAATAACAATGGATATTATACTTATTCGTTCTATGAATGATTTATTTGGATTTTTTGTTTGTGAAACACTATTATCTCCCATGGGTTATAAAAAGATAAAATGGATTTGAAACCCACTTTATTATCCATGGGTTATACTATGAAGAAATTATGATGAAAACTAACTCTTTTCTACATGTTAGGTTATGCTGGTTATTTGTGGAAACTATTTCATTTTAGGGATTATAATTTGATGATTATTTTATGATCATGTGCCACACATATTTATTATTTTCATTATGATTTGGGGGTTACATTAGAACCAATTATAATGGTTTTGTTACAAAAAAATTTGTGGGTACTATATCTATGTCCAATGAATTTGTTTATGATTTATATCTCATGAGATATATTGGATTGAAATAGTTAGTGAACTCAGTTAGCAAGGGAAATTGTAAATAATGATGGCCTTAGGAGTAAATAATTGCAGACATTATGGTTTAGGGAGTAAACGCATTCCACTATGATGAATTTGACACAATTTAGACTACATTGGTGGTTATCCCAAGCATGAAACAAGTAATGGGGTGTTTAGTTAGAACCTAACAATATATGAATGTCTTGGTGGGTCTCCTTAAAAGAACATTTTCTATGATTATGTGTATTCCACACATCTATTTCATATTCTAATTTTATCGAAAAACACCATTTACTTTCTGATTGGTATGTCGTATCCCTTGTCCTGGATTTACATATTACTTGGATGATTTGTTCTAAGAATGAATTGGAATTATATCTGTAATGGTGTTGTTGGGGATTTTTTGTAATTTTATTTATAAAAAACATGTTGATTTTTTAGTGTCCTCGAAGTTTACATTCCATGTAATGTATATACACGGGTTGTAATCATTGCATGTAATATTTTGTGAAATGGTTACACATCATTCAAAGGTTACACACTATGCACTTCTTACACACTATGTACAAATTAAAAATTATTTTTTTAAAAAAATGTTGATGGGTTTTTAGTGTATATGGGACATGAAAATTACATGCCATGTAAAGGGGTTTCAAATGATTTAAAATATCGTGTTTTGGTTTTAAACTGGTAGTTGAGGTGGAAATTTTACTTCCCTTCACTAGGATTCTCTACCCTCGACCTGGAGGCTATACCAAGGATATTTTGGTTCCCTCTAACACTTTAATATCATTTCATTTATCAACTAATCATTATTGCATTTTCATTGAATCTCTCATTGTAAGTAGTCTTCCTATCTATTATTGTCTCCCTTTTTCCATTTAGATTTTTATATATCATATATTAATTAACGGATATAAAACATATGTTTTTTATCCTTGATTATATGTTGAGTTCCTATATCATATTCTCCATTTTTCTAATTATCATGTCCCGTTATAGGCAATGCTAATCTATGAAAAATGTTGGTCATTCCATGTATTATTTAATAATGGAGTAAACCATAAATTTAATATGTTTCAAATTTCATTCAATTGATTTATAAAAAAAATTTATTTAAATTGGACATTGGTTTTAAATTTTTATGGAATTTTGGGGAAAACCCCCAATTCAAATGTAAATGAAATTTTGGGTGTAAATGGAAATTTATAGAGTTTGTAAATTGTTTTGAAATATATTTTTTTGAAAATGGAATAAATTGGTTAGATAAAAAAACTATGATAGGATTGAATTGAAAAGTCATGAAATAAATAAATAAAACCATGTTTTTGTTTTTTACATGAATTGACATTTTTAATAAGGGAATGTGGGTGATTGTGATGTATTTTGATGTAAAATTATTTTCTTCTTTCTATTTATTGATTGAGAACATGTGATCCTATGTAGTTAGTCAGTTATTTGGGAAAAACATGCTAGGATGCAAATGACATAACAATATATTGATGAATTTAAAATCTAATAAAATTATTGTTCATCATATCATATAAATGATGGGATGTTGATGGGTCAAATTCGGAATGAGATTGAGGGAAATGTGTACACATTCTTGTCGTGATCATTGAAATGTGATGTGTTTCAATCCCATACTATAGAAGTGTTATACTTTAAAGAAGATGAATTTTTTGTTTATTTTGACTATTTTGATTACATATTCCATTTATTTTTAATCCTATTTACTCATGACTAATGATTTATATAAACTATTTTAGATAATGTTTTTGTTTAATAAATTATTGAAATGTTATCCATCCTTTAAAATGAAAATAAAATTTAAATTTAGAAATGAAATAGAATTACCAATCGTGTTTTGATTACAATTGAGAGAATTATTTTGTTTATTGCTGTGGAATATTATTATGTTACACTTGGTGAGACCCTACTATAATTTTTATCACACACTATTCCTTTGCATTTTTTAATTTTTAATAATTTATTTTAAATATTCCAATTAATGGGAATGCGCCTCTTGAAGTAGGTGGATGCTCATTATCCCATAGTGGTTGGAGTGAAATTTATTTTAGGGAATATAGTTTGTCCTGTCTATTATCTCATACATTGTTGATATACAGTTTGTGTTTTTTATAAACCAATTTTGTTCTAGAAGTATCTACCACTTCAATTTTTAACATAATGATATAAGAATGTTTCTTCTGTTATGTTGGAGGTAAAATCATTTTCACTTTTAAAAAATATGATTCTATGTGGCATTGACCAAAATATAGGGATTGGGAATTCCCTTTAGTCTATGTAGAGTTTAGATCAGTTATTAGGGAAACTAGGGTATCTGGGTTGTTTCATAAAAAGTGTTATTAATGGTACAGGTTAAGAATTTTGTTTTCAAGATGTAGGAATTCGTTTTGAGAGAGTGTCTATTAATATCTCTTCATATGGAGCCTTAAGTCACCTATGGTGGTTGGTGAATATTGTTATGAGGATTATTGGTAGTATTTTCAATGATTCTGAATTGGTTCGGTTGAAATCCAAATCTTATTTTCCTATCAAATGGAATTAATTTCTCTAGTAACTCTTGTTTGACTATTGATTTTAGTAATCTTTTGATGTATTCAGTGTAGTTTTTTGATATTTTGTAGCTTCATGCCTCTGATAGGATATGTGAATATTTTTAAGGAGTATCTAATTGATGAACCATGGTGAGTGAATCATTATATGGACTAGATTCTGCTTAAGGTTGTTGTGCATATTGTTCAAGCTCTAGGACAAGCACTTTCTCCCATTCTCATTTAGAATGTTTTTGTTTAACCATAAAGGGATCAATCTCATAATCTTTCTCAGTAGTTCCTTTATACGAAAATACATGTTTTCCATGTCTCTAAAATCCTCAAGAGGATGCAGAATTTTTTAGAAATATAGATATTTGCTTTATATTCTTAGAAACTCACAAATCTATTAAGAAAAAATGTGCTTCCATTAAGCTTAATGGTCCTTTCAGGAGATGGTGCGACTCTATGGTAACAACTAAGAATCAAAAGGGTTTATAGTCAATGTAATTTATGGTTCTTTTTACTAAATAGTTATATGTACAATTGGTGGTGTTTATAAGGATATGGGGTTTTCAAACTCGTGAATGATGATAAGATCATGATAGAATATGTGGACTATTTGGATGAGATTATTTAGTTTTCTCCTGAGACATTATTTAATGAGAATATGATGACCTGATGATTCGATTTGGGTCTTTGATCTGATTTTTTCTCATGATTTTCTTTTAATGATATATTCCTATGTGGATGTGTTTGGTAGGTTATTGAGGGTTTAACATGATCTAGTTGGTAATTTAAGGTTGATGGGAGTATCTTTTTCTCTTGATGGATGTTTTGTTAGTTCCAATGAAGAGAAGAGAATGTGTGATAAGTGTCACGGTGGATATTGACATAAGGGATCTTCTATAGCTCATTTAGTTCCAAGAATTGGTCCTTTGACTTAGTACCAATGTGGAATTATTGGGTATTTGAAAGGGTATTTCACTGAGGCACCAAATATATGTGGTTACTGGGGTCATTTTTGACACATGATGAAATTCTTTTACATATTCTCAGCACCGCATAGTGGCATGATATCGTCTAAATTATAAAGTAAAGTGGTGGAATCACATTCGTCAAGATATAATGGGTTCCATCCATTAGAATTCAGAACAATTATTCTTCACACAATATAAGAGTCTCCAGAGTAAGTAGTTATAAGTCTAGTAAATCTGAGAGGTATCATCACTATAAACTCATACTTTGTGGATGTTTTATTTTATACTGGTTATTCTCATCCGTTTATATCAGCTCACATTGTGAATCACCTAATTAATCCCATGGATTGTTTATCATATATGATGGATGTTACTACACCCCTCAAAATGAAGAGATGACATTATATTCATTGTCCTTCTTGTGTTTTCTCATTACCAGATATTGATCTTACTTATAAATTTCATGTTCACATCATGAATCCTACTGATTTAATTTTCACGATGTATTATATATTTACTAATAATGTCCAAATAGGTTGTTATCTTCAATGGGTCTACTTCAATAAACCTAATGTGGTGTTCCTTATAATTTAAGAATAATGGAACCCATATTTGAGCCATGCTAGACCATCTTATCCATAGTTTGAGAAAGCAATATTAGAGTTTTATTTTGATCTAGAGAGGGACTCATTGAGTGGTGACTTCACTCCAGTTATCGTCAAGTTAACCAACACCATTCCTTATGAATTTTTGAGTTTTCCATAATTATGGGATATATATTTTCTATTGGGTTAGTATCTAGTACTCAACAAACACCACATCCCATATACCATATGGAACTAATTGAAATTTATTATTTCAAGGATTAGTTTTATGTCCTTTTAGGGAAATTCTTTATATGTCGTATTGTGTCGCCTTGGGTGGTGACAATTATCGTTATTTTGAAAAATGATGGAAAAAATCACCTTCATGTTGATTACCAAAAGATTAATCAATTTATGTAAAAAAGAAAGTATATGTTTCTATAGATTTATGATATATTTTACCAGTTAAAAAAGGAATGTGGTTTTTGGAGATTGATCTTCTATCATGTTACCACCATTTGAGAATAAAAAAATCTAACATTCAAAAAAACTACCATCATTAGAAATATTGTTTATTATAATTACCTTTCAATTCAATTTGTTATCCAATGATCAAGTATAATTTATAGAATTGATAGGGATTAAATTCCTCCAATATCTCAATATGTTCATGATCGCATTTTTAGATTATATCCTGTTATAGGCTAACTCTGAGGAGAATTATTAGAATCATTTGAAAGTATTTCTAGAATTGATGAGAAGTCACAAAAATTATATAAAGCTATTGAAATTTAATTTTTGGATTTATTATGTTATTTTCATGGAAAATTTGTTAACAAAACATGGTATTTTAGTTGATCCAGTGAAGATAAAATTAGTTTAGGCAAGGGAATAACCATAAAATGTTTTTGACATTCAGAGATTCTTGGGTTTAGAAAGTTACTATAATCAGTTTGTAATTTATTTTCTCAAATATGGATTCACCTATGAACATTATAACCCAAAAAGGATTTAATTTTACCTTGGATGATAGAATTCAGTGTTATTTTGATGATTTGAAAGGTATTTCATCTTATAGATTGGTGTGGGGATGAACAATACTATGTGGCCTTTTGTGATGCATTATGTTTAGATTTGGGGTGTGTTCTTATGCATATTGACCGTGTCATTGTCTATGGATCTGAGTACATTAGGCACGATGTGATGAATTATACAAAATATGACCTTGAACATGCATCTATGTTGCATGCACTTATGTGTTGGCATCATTAAACTTTCAAAGAATGGATTAAAATGTATTCAAACTATAGGAGATTTAATTTTATATTATTTAAAATATATTTTAATATATTATATATGTGATTGGTGGAATACCTACAATGATTTTATTTTGATATTTCCTATTCCCTATTGAATTTTAATGTCATTGATGATACATTAAGAATGAAAATTTTGAACCAGGCCTTGAAAGAATCATCATAAGAGAGTAACTTCATGGATAATTTTTCATAATTGAATATTAGAGATTTGGAATCAGGGGTAGAGGTTTTCTTGGATTTTGTTCAGTTGACCTCTGATCTTTTTGAGATAGATTTTTTGGAACAACAACATCATGATGAACTCCATGGAATTAGGAACTATCTTTATGATAGGGAGACAATATGTGAGTATTAATTATACATGGAGAGTATCCTATGTTTTTTGAACCTGTACATCGTAACCTTGCCTATATGAAATTCTATGGTAGGGGAATTTCCTAATTCAGATTGGTCTATTCACCAAGGAACCCAAAAAAATGTTTTATTACACAAGTTAATGATTCTGGTGGTGGTGTATGAGACAAGACATTGCAGATTTTCTTTCTAATTTTTATACATTCTAGAAGTTAAAGTATTAGAACTAGAGTCTTACAGTTTTGATTCAACCACTTCTAGTTCCATATTGGATGTAGGAAGTTATTTCTATGGAATTTCTGGTGGGGATTCCATGTACTAGAAAAAGAAGAATTTGATATGGGTTTTGATCGATAGACTAAACAAATTCGCTCACATTATATGGATTCTTTATGAAACAAATGATGAGGATCTATAAATCTATATTTGATAGAGATTTTCCATTTTCATAGAGTTTAATATTCTATATTCTCGGATAGGGATCCTCATTTTACCTCTAACTTATGGAGAGGCCTTCAAGAGAAACTGGGATCTTTGATTCATTTTTTTTACGGTGTACCATCCGGAGATGGATTAAAAAAAAGAGAGAGATATACAAATTCTTGGGGATATACATTGTGCACATGTCCCCATTTTTTTGTAGATTGAGATAACCATATAGGAATGGATGAGATTTTTTATAACAATATTTATGGGTCTATGATTAGGATAACTCTTTTTGAGGACCTGTATGTCCATCCTTTTAAATCTGCATTGTGTTGGATAGAGATTAGTGACTGTTCCATGGATGGACCGAGCATGGCACTAGTGAAGATAAAAAAGATTCATTTAACTCATAAATGGATTTTAAAAGCATATAGATAGTATAAATCTTATGAAAATAATTATTATATACATATGGAAGTTTCAATTAATGACTAGGTGTTTCTAAAAGTTTGACCCCATTTGGGACATCAATGTATTGGGAGGAAATGGAAGAATGATCCTAATTTTTGGGACCTTTTTAGGTGGTTGAGCAGGCAGAGATTGTGGATTACCATTTAGTACATCCTCTATATTTGATGTTGTTACATAACATTTTCCACGTGTTGTAGCCACAAAAGTATCTTTTTTAACCATCCCATGTTTTGAGATGTAGTTATTTTGATGTTGAGCCCAATTAATGAATGAATGAAAATCCAGTCAGGATTCTTGATTATGAGGAAAACAAAATTCATTAGCAAAAGATAATTTTGGGATAGGTTCTTTGGAAGGAAGGTTATAATTATTATGAGACATGGGAGTTTAAGGCTCTCATGAAAGATTAGTGACCACACCTATATTATTAGAGAGAATATTATCATGCATTTTGAGAAGAAAAATAATTTTATGGTGGGGTGGTTTTGACACACTGATACCTTTCATAAAAATAATATCCAACAATTGTATTGGATTTACTTTTTCATTGGTTTAGTAGGAGAAAGAAGGAATTTAGAGTATAACTATAATGGTGAATTTAGGGATTTGATGGAATTTTCAGTACAAAAACCCTATATTTTCTACAGTCTTCTAGGGATCTAAACACTGTAGAATGGGTATACATGATATGTAATCTGGTCTTGGTGGATGCAATGTAATAGGTAAATAACACACAATGGGCACACACATGGAATTCTTACAAATAGTGTAAATATCAAAAAATATATTTTCAATAACAATAAATGGGTTTTTTTTACAAAATATGAGACTCTTAAATTACACGATGTGTAATGGGGTTATAAGTCGTGTAAATTCCAAATATCTGATTTTAAATAGGGAGTTTGGTTGAAATTATTAATTAACTTCTTCTGGATTCCTTATACTCGACCTAGAGGATCACCCTTGGAAATTTTGGAGTGCCCTAACCCTTATAGATTGTTTGGTTTAGAAATTGATCATTTTTGTGGTTGATGTATGCCTCTCCAGGAAAGTTTTCTTCATATCACTTATGTCTCCATATATTTTCCTCTAGGATTTTTATATATCATAAAGGGAATAAAGGATTTAAACATTTCATTATTTAATTAGGATTGTATTTTTAGTTCCTACAACATCTACTACATACTTCATGTTAGCATGTCCCATTACTGGAATTGTGAATCTATGGAAAATGAAGGTGGTTCCATTTAAGATTGTCTAGTTGATTAAACCTTAAATTTATAGGGTTTTAAATTTATTGTGTTCAAAATTTATTTCATTCTATTCATGAAGAACCAATTTTATGTGAATAGAAAAATTTATTTTAATTGGTATAGAATTATGGGACCCCCACACAATTCTGATGGAAATGGAATTTATGTTGTAAATTAAAATTGACGGGGTTTAAAATTTATTAGAGAATTGATTTTTGGATGATGGATTCATTGATTTGATATAAAAAATATGATCTGTTTGAATAGGAAATTCTTGAAATAATTAAAATCCTATGTATTTGTTAGTAATGTTATTTTTCTATTTGAAAAAGTCTAGTGAATGATTATAAAGTATTTTGAAAATAAATGGTTCTCTATTTTCAATTGGTTTATTGAGAATATTCGAGAATGGGGTGTTAGTGGGTTATTTGGGTAAAAAACTTGGGGATTTTAAAGCCCTAGAAACATATTTAAAAATTACAAATCAATCATAAAACTAGTTTGGTATAACATATCCCTAATGGGTTATCGATTAGTCCTACTTAAAATGAGTTTGGGGGATGTGTTAACACATACATTGCATGATCACGAATATGAGATGTGTGATGATCCCATAACATGAAACCATAATACATTATGGAAGATTTCAATTTTTTTATTGTGACTTTTTTATTACATATTTCATTTATTTTGAGACTTATTTACCCATGCCAAATTATTTATATAAAAAATTTCATATATTGTGTTTTTATTCCATATTTGAAACGTTCTCTATAATTTAATATTAATAGAATGTTTTGTTTGAAATTTTAAATTTTACATACATGAATTTATTGACTAAAATTGAATGTATGATTTGGTTTATTGTGATGGGATCTTATTATGGAACACCTAGTGAGACCCTCTTGGTATTTTTAGCTAACACTGATCCTTTTCTTTTATATTTTTTAGATTTTTTACTACCAGGTATGTGTAATGGGATGGATCCTCTTAGAGGAGTTGAATTCTCTTGATCCCTAGTATTGTAGAGTGATGTGTCCATTAGGATATAATGTTTTCCTTGTTTATGTTCTTGTACATTGGTGAAATACTATTTGGGGTTTTGAAATTCCAGTTTTGTTTCTTGTACTATCTCTAGATTTAGTTTTAAAACATATTGATATATGTCTATTTTTTCTATTGTGTTTGAGGCAAAACCATTCCCACATTTATATTAGACGATGTGAGGTGATAGTATCCAACCAATGGGGAACAGGAACACCCTTCAGGCTATACAGTGATCATCTTGGTTATCAAGTTATAAGGTTATCAAGGATAGTTCATTATAGTTATACTCACATGGCCCTGGTTTTTTCTTCTTTTGTGATTCATGCCTTATAAACTATTTATTTTTATTCCATGACACGTGATTATTATCTATGATAAGTTGGGTATGAATTTTATATGTTATTTCAATTATCACATTCCCTTATACATATATTATTCTTTAATATGATCATAAATTTATTTCCATTATAGTTACCCTTATTTAGCATCTAAGATCACCCTTTATTATGTTTACTTTACCTAGGTTATGAAGAATGTTTTTCATGTAGGGTATACCAATAAAGTGTACTAAATGAGAAGAGATTTTTGGAAAAAACTCTAGATCATTTACCAGATTAGAATATTTTATTCCATGTTTCAAACGGGACTAAACTATTATGGTACTCAGGCATTTGATTGTGCAATGTAATGGATATTCTTCTAAAATGATGAAATATCCATTTATGTGAATCCTGGGTTTCTATTGTTGGTTTCAATAGAATGTATTAGTTAACCTTTTTGAAAATTGAATAATAAAAAATCTTTGATATCCCTAGGGATATTTCTATAAACATTTCAAGGTATGTCTCTAGGGATAATTTAATATATGGTTCAATGTATAGGAAAATTCCATGGAATTTTGGTAAAGGTTATGGCGATTTGTTTCCATGAAATTAAATCCCCGGTCTAGATACTTCAAGTTGATGTGGATGTAGTATAATGGTTCATAGGGGTAATAATATTGAGAATGGAACATCGATATGTTCTCGATCGTCACCTAGTGCATGAATACGGTCCTAGATGCAAATGTGTTTTGACACTATCTGGGGACATGATTTGGAAATTAACAAACTCTATATGAAACATCGTGATTGATTTATATAGATTATGACTCTTAACTATGTAGGATAATCCTAAGGTGTTTTAAATTATAAATAAGGTATCATGATTTATAAATACAATAAGTTATTTTCATGATTAATCAGTTTCCCATTATGATTATCATTTCTCACACTAGTGTTTTTTATTTTAGTCAATGGAGTGAACTATAATTAACTATATTAACATTGAATGTGATGTAATGTTTGTTGATGAGTTTCCATATTGGATGATAATTTTTGTGAGAAACATGATTAATTTATAATGTTCACCAATGATCAACTTTTACCTTAATACTACCGTTGAATGTTTATTTATATAATATGATATTTTAAGCTGATAACAATTATTGTTGGTTCTAGATACCATATGATTATCGTAGTTTAGCACACGAGAAGACAACCTTCCTGTACCCAAATTTTTAACTATTTACATTAAAAATAAGAATGTAAAACATTCATTATATAAATTAAATGAATGTAAAAATTCAATATTTTGATGGTTATCATGAATCCCCCAATGTTCCCCTCTAATATATCGTGGAACAACTCCCCCTATAACAACAAAGACATGCAGTTATAGGTTTTGTAGTAAACAAAAATTCTATAAATATTGTCTTTGATACAATGTAGGATAATCCAAGATAAAAATATCTTTAACTTATATCATCTTTAAATGATACGCATTAGATTTAATAAATAATAACATAATCCTAAGAATTGATGGTGTAATTTCATTGAGGATTAACAATATTATAAGTCTTTTTATTGGGTTTTTTGATTTTTTTTATTAAATTCCCCTTAGGAATAATATTTTTTAAAACCAGTATATTAAGGAGGTCTCAGCCTTTCCAACATTGAGTTTACGTCGAAAGGCGACAATGCGAATGTCTCCTTTTTCCAAATGAAAACGTTTTAAAAATTAAAAATATATATCATTGTATAATTTATAAATATAAATTTATACTTTTTTCTATAAATATATAAATGATTTTATTTTTAATAATACCATTATTGTTAATAAATATTTATTTATATTACTAATTTAATTATGATTTATTTTTAAATTCTATTTTTATGTATTAGATTACTTATGTAAATTATAATATTATTTAGATCATTATAAATATTTATAATTTTAGTTATTTTGAATATTTTAATACAATATATAATATTTATTAATATTATTATTAATAATAATTATTTATCCTAACATTAATAATTATAAATTATTATAATATAATTAATAATATAAAACTTAGTAATATTCATATCCATTAATTTCCAAGTGAAGAAGTTAAAGTTTTTTATAAGAGTTTATGAAATTATGATTAGTTTTTTATATATGTTTTTTAATTTAAATTTTGTTTTAATTTTTGATCATGTTTTTAAAATTTAATTTAATTTTTATTCAAATTTTATAATTTATATGCTTTCAAAGTAACCAACATGAAACATAATATTGTTTCATGTAGGTGATTTTAAATTTCCATAAATAATAAAGTACAAATATAATAAAAATGAAATTTTACACCCTTATATTTCACATAGAAAATATTATAAAATATCAAGTGTTTCATAAAAAAATTAATGAATTTAAATTTTACTAGCCCAATATCCTTTTTTAAAAAATTTATTTTGTATTTATAATTTTTTTTCATATAACTATTATTTTTTATGATTCATAATATGTTTTTCAAATGTTCTAAATTTCATTTACATTGTTTTTTACTATAAATTCGGTGCATATATTTTTTAATAAGAAAATATTTTATTTTTTATCAATAATGATTGTGTAATATAAATTTATTTTTGATTATTATATTGATGAATGTATTTTTATTTTTAACAAATTTTTATATGATTGTATTATGTTTTTAGTTATTGTATATTAATTTGTATAAGATATTAATGTTACATACTAGATATTTAATATGTTTTCTTATGTTTTATGTATTTGAATTTAAATGATTATATAATTAATGGTTTAGGAAAATATATATGAAAATTAAAAAACTATAAAAACATGAAGAAAATTTGACAACTAAAAGAATTTAGTCAATTTAATAGACATAAAATAATATATATGATATAATATATTTTGGTTTGAGACCCTTTTCTAAAGATAAAACATTTAAATTAATGAGTATAGTCAATTCCTATGGTGAGGTCACGACCCACATTATGTTTTGAAAATAGGACACCTGTATGAATATCTCTAACCTACATACTAGGGTAGAGTATGATGAGATGAAGAGGGTTCTTCCTTAGAAATAGGAACATAAAATGTTCGGTGCTCTACCATGGACTCAATAGAAAGAGATATCCAATCGATCTCATTATGGGAACCTAATTCTTTTATAACTATGTATGTAGTAGGGCCTACATTCATCTACTAGGGTAACTATTTGGTCTATGAAGGGTCAAACATTTATGGTGAAGTAATGAAAAATGACCTAGGATAGAAGATTTGATTCGATATAATTGGTGAAAACTATGGATATCATGACAACCGAAATGGATCCCATGCCTCTCGATTCACTTCCCCAATCAGCTGAGGCTATACTTCTAGAGGTGAAACCTCTACCCATGGAATATGTGAGGCCCCATATAAAGTATGATGCATTCTATGACATCATTGTAAAGGATCATAAATATCAAAGGCTACTGGAGGGGGTTCCTGAGTAGGAACCTCCTCTCCGTGGGAAGGAAAATCATCTCTCTAAGTTGGAAGATCAATGATACTATCAAGAATAACAAGATATTCTAGAATCAAGCCCTACGTTGCAACATGGTACACTACTAAACTAAAAAACTTACCATCTCTAGATGAAACATTATGATAATATGATGTTGTTTATTATGATATAATGAGGTCAAAATAGATTTAAAAAAGTAAACAAAAAAATTAATGGAAATTTATTGACATAGACGATTCTAAATTACTCTACTATGTTGACCATTATATTATATATACTTCAATATATATCATGGAATATATTTGAGATTATCATATAGGGGTAATTGAATAACATTTATTCCATAGACATGAAACTACACTAATTTTCCTAAGAGGTAAAAATATTCTACACGTTGTTGGGGCCATTCGACATTCTTCCTCCATATCTGCATCAAAAAATGATTTTATCATTACTATCTAGTTTCGAAGGGAATACATTGAACAAATCCAAACTGGTGCATGACACGATCAAGATGGTGCCACTCAATAATAGTAAAGTGAATGAGAGGCAATAAAACTATGACATCATGAAGCCCATTAGTGTATTATGTGGGAAACTCATCTAATAGAGCCTAGAATGACAATAATGCAATCAAAAATGACATGTGAAATTTGTTAATTTTTTAACTAAAACCTAAAAATGATAATATTTTGAAATTGACTAGAAAAATAGTGATTGAATATACTTATGTTGGGGGGTAATAGATTTTCAAACATTAGATGATATTTACCCAAGATGTGTCACAACATTCCTTAATAGAGGTGTATTTGAATCCACTTATAACAATAAATATAGAAAGTGATAAAGAATAATATATTAAATTTAATAACTCATGTTAGAATTCAAAAACAATAGATATGAGTGATAATATCAGTGTCCACCTGGAGCGGCATACATCACATCCGTATGATGCTCCTGAAAAGAAAGAATTGTTTAGAGGGGAGGGAGGTTCCCCCATTCCCACTTCTGAATAAGAATGGCAGATCCCTTGATATCAATGTGATCTAAGAGGCATTACATGCATAATGATATATAAGTGTATGCCCAACATACATATCCACAATTGTATCTCATAGCATGATCAAAATAATCTAGTATCCCTAGATAAATCAAGAACACATGAATAGTAGGGTGATTAGTGCATAGTATCCTTTCAATGATATGAATTACTTATTTATGGGCATAACATATGATATTTTCGTGATTAGAAACAACATGAAAAATTGTCAATATCTTTTCAAGATAGCTCAAAGATATTGGTCTTTCATCTGTCGCATCATCACACCCACAATCTCAAGGCCTAGATATCATTGCGCATTCTCATGAAAATAAACACTGGTACTTTCTATACTGCATCCCTTGGATATAAAGAATAGTATAAATTGAAAAATCCCTAATATTTATGGTTATCTCCCACTCAATAATGAATAATATGTGCATATCATGTCTCCGTCTCTCAGTGAGGGAAGAAATGAGGTGTTGATCAATGAATTAATAATTATATGTATCAATTCCATTGATTCTATCATGATGTAGGTTTGTTATAATGGTGGTTGGAGGTGGAATTTTATGATAATGGGTGGATCTACACATGATTATCTATCGAACAACATTATCCACTAGAACCTCACATGAAATAGGCTTATACAGCTCAATGAGTTGATTGTTATCCTCCATCATTATGTACAAATATAAAGTAAATATTATGTTTAAAATTTTAATATAATGTTGTGGTTAAAATAATGCTATAACTAGTTAAATATAAGACATAGCTTACTTATTTCAGTTTCATTATGAAAATTTTCTAACCAATATAAAAGTCCATGTTTTCTTGTTTCTCAAAGAAAATTTATATTGAATTGCGAAGAGTATTTTTCATTTATGATAGAATCAATGGATGATGATCATATTTCCCAAACTCCATTTTAAAATTGGGGTTTTAAAGAAATGATGTTACATTTTTTGATTGATTTCTTGTGTGTGATTTATGTAAATGTATGTATTATTTATTAACTATTATTATTTGATAGTAAAATTATTTTGAAATTTAAAAAAAATTCTGAAAATTTATGCATTATATATTAAATCCATGTAATTTATATTATGCAGTTCTCACATTGGGGGTAATAAATCCTCGTGGTTGATAGTGTGAAATTGATCAAGAAGTGAAAGAGAATCATTTCATATTATATCCATCCTGATGACATATTTTATATCTCAAATGTTTCCCTTATTCTTAAGGGTAGTCCATCTCGTTCTAAAACCCTATAGGCTTCAATATCCCTCATTTTTTTTGCACAAGTTATTGTTAGGCATCACTATTATCCTACCTTTGGGCATTGGGTAATATAAAAAATCCTCAATTGGAATCCATGGTGTAGTATAATAGTTATCAATTTTATCCATCTAGTATACTATATCAACATATGATTCACAAGATATTTTCTTAGACATAAATTTTGCAATGGTGTGTTCTCCTGAACACCACAGCGTATAAATGTTTCATCATTGGAAATTTCTCAATTTTGATAATTCAAAATAGACTTGACCACTACTACCTATGATGGGTTCCTGAAAGTAATGAACCTCAAATATTTAGTCTTCTCATTTGAAAAGTTTCACTTGATAGGTAGAAGCATCTTCTGTGTTATTTTCAATCTCTCATTGAATGTGTAATCTATACCTCAACCTCAACTAAATCCCGCCATTAATTAGACTTCCTATTTCAAAGGTGTACATGAAACAATGATAAATGAATCATTAATTGGGATAGTTGAAGGTAATTTTTAAATCCCCTTGAATGATCCTTTGATGCACAACACGATGTTTTTGGTTATGTGTATTTACAACTTCCCACCATTATATGACAATATCCATTTTTTCAAATCCAGATCATATAATCATACACTCCTGGATTATCCCCACATATTTCTTATAATAATTATTAAATCATTCAATGTGATGGATCATTGAGTATATGAAAGTTAACATGTTTCATATAAACTAATATTATCATATAATTGAAATAGTGAAAGTTGAAATGGATATTGTATACCAAGAATCAGGATAGTTTCTCTATAGGTTACTCATGGAATGTTTCCATTTGTTAATATCAATGCGTATGATATACTAATTATAGTGTAAATGTATGGGTCTCTAGATAAAATAAAAAATATTTCATACAACATTGAAAGATTGATGATTATTAGATATCAAACAAACACCCCTAATTAGAGTAATTGTTTATGATACATGCTAATTAACAACTCCAGGAACTGCAATTTTCCATTATAATAATGGTAAAAACATGTGGCACATTGAAATGTTTCTATATTGGGTTGTCAAAATAAAAATTTTACACATGTAATTTACATTTAGAAATATTTTCTCATGTTATATGAATTGTTTGTTAAAACGAAATGTAGAAATACATGGAAGGAACAAACATAAAAACCGATGAAATTTGACATAAGATGGATCAATTCAGTTATCATGAGACACATGTTAATTGATATCATGATGGAATAAAACATGGATATTATGTCTTAGTTTGGATAAAAAAATTATAAATACCCAATATGAGTCATGTAAATAACTATAGAATTCAAAAAAATTAATTTGTTTCACTATCCATGTCAATTCATAGGATATATTATAACCAAATATTTTATATCTTCTCTTGTACGAGATCTATATGCACTTTTTGGTAGGTACTGATCATCTTAAAAACAAAATATGTCAAAAGTTCATTATATAATTATCTGTGATATTTTTTAGGATTTGGTGAATATATGAGGTTCCTCAAAATTATAAATTCTCCAATAATCAAATTCTATACTAGGAATCACCCGAAAAGGGGATTTACAATCATCATTGTATTTTTCATACCACATGATGTATTATGTAAATATTGAAACATGGAAAAAATTTATATAGTTTTTATCAATGTTGAATATTTTTAGTAGTATTTTTATGGTATCCATGATAGAGAAATATCTTTTAGTGTATAATGTATTTTCTAGTCACTATGTATATCCTATATAACTCTAGGAAACTGCATGGATGGTGTGATAACACTACATTAATATCTATGAAAATGATACATTCCTTCCAAACATTATGTGAAGAGGTGTTGATGATTTATCGTGTGTCGATCCATCTAAACAACTATATCATTTCTATCAATTTCATCCCAATTTTCTTTTTTAGATTCCTCCTCCTTCAATTTTTTATATTAGTATATTCAATCATTACACACAATTATATTACTATAGTGTTCTTTCTTTATAATTGGACATCGATTTCGTTTTCCCCTATCACATCATAGGTAATAAAAATGATTCCTTAGGGGTAGACCTTCTTCGATTACTCTTTTATACCAATGTTGGTGTACAATTGAACATTGAAATTGTATACTATAAACCTAAACATAAAATTCAATGGAATAATCATACTATTGATAAAATAAATTTATTTTTTTGGCCTAGTCCTCATCATTTTTCAATAGAAGAGAATGACTCCGTAACCTATCATATAATTGGAAATGTGTACTAAACAATTACTAAATCTCTTATTCAAGTCCTAGATTTAAATGGCAATGAATACTTTCCTAATGTTATCTTAGGGGTTCACTATAATATTTATAAACCACCATTATTGGTTATGAATTATAAGAAAATGTGAACTCAGTTTTAATAAACATCTCATTGTATTAGACACATGTAAACATCATCTTATAAGTGAAAACTATTTTTTATCATGATTTTGACTGTGTGAATAATATTTACATTGAAAAATAATCATGTAGTGTTGACTAAAAAAACATTACTTTATAAAATTTTTCGAACAAATTCATATAACCTCAATGTTAACACTAATTCTTCATTATAATATATATAATATTCCTAATTGTATGTTCAGTATTTTATAATGAGAATTGAATTTACCTACTGTATATCCCCCATGAGTGTTAATATAGGAGTGCATCAATGACCATTTTTTCACTAGTTCCTAATAGTGTCTGGATTACTAAAGTGTTTTTAGGGTTTTTAACTTTACATAAAACGGTGATAGAGAAAAATCCCCTTATAGTATGTTGAATGGAATTTTATTTCTTATATAACAAAAAAATTCCTCACTTTACTAAATGGTAAAACATTTTCTTATATTATTAGAGATAATACTAATGTTTCATAGTATAATTTTAAATCATCCAAAAGGCATGTTTACTTGATTCTAATGAAAATAAAAATAATCTAAATCTTATTCGATGACAGTGTCAAGCCAGGTTTTCAGTGAGTTATGAATCATTTAAATAATAGTTGTGACAAATTAGGTGGGCAATTAAGACTATTTATCATGTAGTTATCCCTCTTTTACCTTATATAAATTCAATGTTAGTCAAAAGTTAATCAGTGGATAAGAATTTATTAATCCTAAATTAATTCATATTAAAGCATTAAATAATCATTTATTAATCACTATTTAATCATTAGTTAGTCATTATTTAATATTTTTTAGACATTGGATAATCATTAACTAGTCATTACTCAATCATTCATTATGAATTAGTTAATACTTAGTTAATTATGACTCAATCCTTCATTAACCACATGTTAATGATTACATAATTAATATTTATTATATATATATATATATGTAAAATATAACAATTTTTTAATTTATATATAAAAATTATTTTAGTATTTAATTTATAGTTTATTAATAGTTAATCATTGACTAATTATTGGCTAATCATTACTCATAATTAAATAGTTATATTTTAATAATTCTATAGACATTGATTAATCATTCATTAATTACCCAGTGGTCGTTATATTACAATTAATTAATCATTTAGTAATCCTTTGTTAATAAATAGTTAATAAATTTTTAATCATTACATAATCCAAAATTATTTATCCCTTAAATATTCATTAATCACTTGTTAATCAATACTTATTTAATATATATTATGTAGTCACCTTATATTTAATTTTCAGTTAATTAATTGTTACTCATTAAGTAATGTGTGGTTAATGATTAAAAAATAATTAGTAAATAAATTGATATTAATTTGTAAATTATCTGTTAAAAATTAGTTTATCCTATGTTATTTATGCCTTATCACTCATTTATAATTATTAAATTAATAATTAAGTACATTATAGTTAGTTATTTTTAATTAACATTTCATTATAATTAAATAATTAGATCATCATTAATTAATCATTAAATGATAATATGTTAGTTTTAAATTAATCTTAGGTTATTCATTTTTTAATAATTCATTAATTCTTAGATAATCATTAGTTAATCAGAGCATAATCACTATAATATCATTACTAAATCATTTTTTATTTAATAGTTAGTTCATACTAAATGAGTGTTTCACTAATTTTAACCCATCATGTAATTAATATCAATTCCATATTATTTTTCTAATATTGATTACATTTATGTTATAATAAATAAAAAAATTCTTATAATAATAATCAAATTATTTATACTATATATAAATTATTTACACTAGATTCATAATTAAATAAAAAATATACATAGCGATATTAACTATTATATGTAAAAAATATCTTACTAACTAAAAAATTATGTAAATAATAAATTTAATTATAATGAAAAAACTACATCAAAAAATAAACATTTAACTTTAAAATAAATAAGAAAAATTCCTCTAGAAAATGCGTCAAAAATTCAATAATTCAAAAATTCATCTCTCATTTTGGGCTTATAAAATAAATTTTAAATGAGAGAAAACAATGGAAAAATTATAGAGAGATAAGTAGTAAAATTTGAGATAAGTATTCTTAAATTACTAAAGAGAATATATAGGGTTTGGTGGCTTGTTATTTTGAGTTTAGAAAATTGTTGAATTTTCTATAACACTTTGCCCATAAATTAACGTAAAAGTCCATATCGACATTTCCACATTATTCATTCATTTCCATGTCATCAATTTGGGATGATGATATGTAAATATCGCATTATTGAAGCTACTGTTTTCATAGAAAATAATGGCATCATGGAAACTATATTTTTCTGGATTTGATTTATAAAAAATTTCAACCTTGGGGAAGTATAATTTTTTATTTCAATAAAATGTATATTAAATAAAAAATGATAAAATAAACATATATTGTAACACTTCTAATCATTTCTCTATAATTAAGCCTTACTGGAATCACTTCTAGACTGATCATAATTTTTACTCATCTTCATAACCTGGGAAATTGAAATATAATAAAGTGGTGATCTCAAAATATATATAATGGAGAACATGTCATCATTTCATCGTGGATTAGATCATAAGTTGATGATAAATCAAGGAAAGGGAGAAATATCTCACTAAAAATAACATGGAACATTAATAGCTATCCAAAAATCATGATTGGAGGACATGGAATCTCAAATGAAAAACATATAACAAAAACATTATTATGAAATTATGAGTTAACAAAACATGATCTATAGATCATGATAATTAGAATATGGTATGGGAATTTCAAATTACATTGAGATATGGAATAATAAATAACTTTTCCAAGTACATAATCACATTTTATTATCATATTGTGAATATAACCAAGAGGGAACACCTTATATCTTGTGATCACATCCATACATATGTGTCTTACTTAAAATAAATCATTCATCATGTCATAAAAACACCTAAAATTAAAATTAGTTTCATGAAATTTTGAGATGGTATCACTAGAATCGACACTAAGAATTTAAATGGTTGATACCAAAAATTCAATCCCCCCCCCAAAAAAATATTTCATAAGAACATTTAGAGGGTGATTCATAAATAAAAATTATAAGGAAATATATCTTTTAGTGATATATTGGAAAATTGTAGCTAAACATGTAATGTTTTTTTAGAAAATGTTTCAATAATTTTCATAAAATATTACATTATAGATAAAATTACAAAGTCAATGTAATGAATATTCAGTGAAAAAATTAGAAAAAATTTGTTAATATGAATACTTTTAAATGTATCGTTAAAAATATATATTTTATCATAAAGGAATTTGGAGTAAAATATAATGAATTTGATTACTAAATAACTGAAACCCATTTAATATTTTGAAATTCCATTGTTGAAAACAAATATGGAATAAGTGGTATTAAACCATTGGTTTAAAAAATATTGAGTGAAAATATAAAGGTATCATGATTAAATGAAATTTTTTATTTCAAAATATGAAAGGAATTTTTTTTAATGTTGAAAATGAAAATGGAGGAAACCAACATTTAAAGGATATTCAATTTGTTTCATAAAATTTTGCACTTTTATGACAAATAAATTCACTATAAATGAATATTTGAGTTCAAAATATCCTTTTAAATTGACATAAAAGAATAAATATCTTATGAAATAATATATAAATTAATTTTTACAAAATAAAATAATTATTATCAAGGAATTATATTTTTACTACTTGGAATATAATTTGAGTTAACAAAATCCCATATAGATATGGTTGTTAATGAAGTAATATACAATTAGAAATTTATTTTATGTGGTAGAAATATAAATTCCTATGAAGAACATAGGTTATAAATTATTATATACTAAAATAATATAATTTACCCAACTTATATGAATATTTTTAATAATAACAATCATAACTCAATGAATGTTAATTTAGTTAACAAAAACCCTCATTTTGTCCTTATCATTCAAATTGAAAACCCATGAATTGACAAAATTATATAGATTTGTATATTCCAGAGATTTAATGAATAATTATTAGAATGAAAATATATTTCTAGTAAAAATAACATAAATAAAACATATTTTGTGAATAAAAATTGTATCTCCATGAATGAAAATTGACATCAATGAAATCATACCTTAGGTTTAGAGATTCTCTATGAATGTTCCTAACATCCAAAAAAATAAAATAAATTTTATTAAAAATATTATAAATAAACCATTCTTCAATATTACATTTACTTTTGTCCAATTATTATAATATTTTGTTTATATATTAAATGGGTTTTACCTATGGAGATTTCTTAAGTTAGTTCAGTTGGTTTATATTAATCTTCCTTGGTATATTGACTATTGGTAAATTTGTTTTAAAATAACTTCATAACATCCATAATTTTATATGTGTTTGTTTTTTATTATTCCATTAGTTAAAAATTTATTTAGTTTCTTTGATTTTCCTAAAATTGATTCAAATAATGAAAGGTTCCACTATGTGATTATTTAAGGAGATTATGTATAGAGTAATCATTTATTGTTAATATCAGTTATAGAATGTGAAATATTATATTTCGAGAATATTAATAATTTCATAAATATCATTTCTATTCATTAGATATATTTTCGAGAATAGAACTGTAATGCTGTATTGGGAAAAAATACATTATTTCATGGAGGTGGTAGTCTGTACATACACATAGGTGAAGCTAGTGGATTTAATAGGATGTAAGGGAGGTATAAAAAAATTATTTAAATTTATCACCAAATTTATAAATTTTATATTTTTTCATTAAATGATTCTCCCAATCCATTAATGTACGGTGGTTGTAAGATAATAGAACATTCCATCCATTTAGTTGGTAGTTTTCACATATGCATGATGACATATTAATTATTTTATTGATTTTGTATGAATGTAGAAAAGTTATATTCTATAATTATAATAAAATTTAATCATATTAAAAATAAATATTTTTCCGTACATAAATGGAGAGAATATATATTAGTGGTTAATATAGGGAATGAATTCATAGAGATTTGTTGAGTACATTACCTCTCACTTTTGATGAATTCCCTTATGTAAAACCTTATGGATCCTTATCTTGGTATATTGTCCAAAGTATGTATTTGTGGACATGGGAAGAGATTTTTAGAAAAAATATGGAATATTTGTATTTTATCTAAATCAATGAAATGGGTAAATAAAAGTTATGTAAGTTATCTCCTTTTATAAGTCAATATAATCATATTTTAATAAACAGTCATTCACTTTTCAATGATGGTGTATCATTATTCAAGGGTCATTGGCTACAAAAGTGGGAAATAATGAAATTTTTGGTGAGATAAGGTCTAGAAAGCCTTAACCATTCATTTGAAGCATTTTTTGAACATGTTCGATGTATTTTAGTATTTTTTACTGTTTTGGTTTCTCCCTTTACAATAGTAATTTATATTTTATTGAAAATTTATGGTAACCCCAATTTCCAAATTATTATTTCCTAAAATTAAATCTATGCTCCAAAAAATATAAATCAATTTATAAATAAAAAATAAATTTTAAATTGCAAATATTAATATATTATCAAACTATTTTTGTAGAATATTTTTAGCCTTTAAGTCTTGTTAATCTTTTATAAAATTAACAACCATTTAAATGAGTAATTATATATTTTTATATGTGTATATACATATTATAAGTCTCTTTTTATAAAAAATGTAAAAATAATTTTTTTGATACATATTACAAAACATTAACAAAATAATTCTTTAAAAAGAACCCTTTAACCATTATCACAGTCATTAACAATAATAATTGTAGTCATACAATTATACATTGAAATGAAAAATAATTTATTTAATAATATGAACATGATGATATTAAATACAAAATCCATTTTTAGATTTTATTTCTATTATTTCTTAATACTAATTATTAATACGAGGGAATAAAAATTGTTTCTTTGGTAAAATATAACATTAGTTTCCCAAATATTAAGATGGAATTTTCTAAATTAAAAAATTAATTTTGAAGTGATTTATTTTAATTTATTAATATATAATTTTTAAATTCAAATGGTTTCAAAAAACATTTTAGACATTCATTTTTTATGATAATGACATAATATTGACGTTATTAGAAAAATCAGTATTTTTCACTATTATTGGAAAATCAATTAATTTAAAAAATATATTAAATTTATCATAGCACTAAATTGAAATAATAAATTTAAAAAATAAGTTCAATTTTTTAAATTCAAATTCTACAATTTTTAAATTTATTTTTAATGTGATGATAAAATATATAAGGTAATATTGATTTTATTAAAAAATGGCCTTCTAAAACATTATGTTTTCCATCTAATATGTCAAACCACATTATATTTTGGTGATCCATATGATAAAAAGATATAATCCATATTATTAGTTTAGAGGAAAATTTATTCAAAATTATTGATTTCAAATATTCTACCTCCTTAAATAAATTTCATCCTCACAATTTTAATTATCAATCACTAATTGAAATATATTAGGGATTTCCATGACTCAATATTTTATTTCCAATGAGGTAAGGAACATATTTAGATGGGTATAACTATGAAAATCATGAATTCCTTATTAATATACATATCTCAATATATGTTTTATTCATAATTTATTAAGCTAAATAATCTTCATATTTTATGTTTAGGCAAATACAATGGAATCAATTTTGCTATGGAGTTTATTTTTTTTAATATAATGACAAGTGATCATGTGTTTATTTGAGATATGAAATTTTACTTCCCTATTTAGTTGATTAACATGAATTCTATGTGGAGATAATTAACATATTTCTAGAGTCACATATTCTTGATCTAAATGGATTATATAACACTTGTATAGCTCATAATCCTACAATTTGGGAAAGAGGTTCGTATACCTTGGATATAATAATGATACCTCCAGGTGTTTTTATTTATAAATCAAAAACTAATAGATGGTTAAAACAAAATAAATATAATAAATTGTTAAGTATTTAGGGAAGAATAAAGTTCCCTATTATCACATAATTATTTCGTTAGACATCAATAACAGTCCTTATATTTCATTTTTTTATTCTCAAGGTCTAAGAGGTTGTTGTGTCAAATTTCATTTTAATCTCTAGGATTAGTGAACTACTTATCATTTTAACAATATTACTTACAACTATAACATTGGATTTCTAATGGATAATTTGATGAAAATTATTTTTCAATATTATGTTAATTTAAATCTTCATTTTTCTTTGATATATATTTTTTTATTCCATCATTTACCTCTTCTAAAAAATATTCAAATTCCACTATGAAATTTCCCTTTGTGACTCTTCCCAAATTTTTAAAATGAGGGTAATTGATTTTTCTTTCCATTACCATATTCATCACCCAAATTTTTCAAAAAAAAAAACTATATATTAATTTCAATTTTTGGATGTTTAAGAAAAAAAAGTTGTCTATGATAACCCAAGAAATAAGGGTGAAAATAATAATAATATTTTCAAGAGTATATTATATAACATATTGATCCTAATTAGGAAAATAAATTCATTGAATATCAAAATTTTTTTTATCTTAGTTATTATAGTCTTAATATATTTTTAAAACTATAAGGGGTTAACATGAGTGCTGAAAAATTTACACGGTATGATAATTATTGCAAGATATCAAAATTTATTTTTCAACTATGATATTTCTTACTATTTTTTCACTATCACATTAGAATTAATTTCATCCTAAATGAATCACAGTTCAATATTGGATTCCTTAAGTAGAGTTCTCTCAAATATATTATCTTATTTCCTATTCAAAATTATTACTTTTGAATGGGTCAAAAAATGACTATTATTAAACATGGATTAATCTCTATGTTTTAATCCCTAGGTATTTATTCTTAGAGCCCCTCATCATGCACTAAATAATGATCATGTTTATATTCAATAAGGCATTTTCATGGTGGAAACCCATTGGTTCATATGTTCCATATCCATATCAAAATTATTGTATCCAGACACATATAAAATTTCATGGAAACCACATACTGATAATATTACTAAACTTCATGGATGTTATCTTATACATTGAGTTATATTTATTTTTTCACCATTGTTATGTTATCATAATAATAAAAATAATGAAACTAATACCCAAAAATATTAAACCCTTATATGATACCTGCTATATAAACTCAAGACTACACTCCATGGTTCAGTACAAAAACATTCTTTAATGAGAAAATATAATACAAATTAAGACAATCCAAGATAAAAATTACTTTATTTTAAATTATTTCAACATTTTTAACATTATATCTCATAAATAATCACACAGTCAAAAGAGTGATGTATTTAGTGTCTTGGGGGAAAAGTTATATAATTAAATTATATTACCACACTATTGAACATTTCTCAATAATTGTGCCTCACATGACTATGGTATGGAGTTATTATAAGTTATAATAAGTTATAATCATATTAATAACCAAAGGAATATAAAAATAATAATTTAGTGAGCTTAAATTCTCAGTAATGTAAAACATATAATCATGTTATCAGGGGATTCATAATAAGAATATCAGAATATATGAGCAAGTTTAAATTTAATAATAAAAATAATATGGATCAATAAGAGTGGTCTATAAATCATGGTCGGAGGATGTGAAATCTAAAAGGAAAAAACATGTACATTTGAAAATGTGTGAAGAATAACGAGATAATAAGTGTTTCCCAAATAAAATACTCATAGAAATAAATAATGGAAATGTAACATTTTATTATCAAATTGGATAAAAAATAACGTTTCCAAAAAACATAATCACAATGTATCATTATATATGAGCATATCGGAAATGTCTCACCATTTGTTTGTGATCATATCTATGAAGTCTCACCCATTATTTTTTTAGAATATCCATGATGCTCCATCTATATTATATCATCACATATATAACTATAACCAATTCATTGGATGGAGATATATAGTCCCCACCTATAAATATCTCTTAGGTATGGGTGTCACCTTAAAACAATCATTTATCACATTATAAATTTCCTTTATAATGAACAAATGGGTTTCATAACATTTTGATATAGTGTCACCAAAATTGAAATCATAAATGTGAAAGGTTGACATAAAAAAAAATCAATCACTGAAAAATAGTATGTTATATGAACATTTATAGGGCGACTCATGAAAAATAATTTCCATGAAAATATTTCCTTTAGAGATAGAAGAATATTATTGTAAAATTTTGAAATAATTTATATAAAATGATTATATCATTTTCATAAATTATTAAGTTACATGATATAATAAGAAGTATTTTTTCAATGATTTAATTGAAGAAATAAAAAAATACGTAATTTTTTTTTCTAGTAATTTATACACAAAATGATATAAAGTGTATCAAATAGGAATGGGGAATGTAGGACAAAACATTTCATTATGTGATGATGAAAATGTTTTTAATATTTCTTAATAATATTGTTAGAAAAACATATTAAAATGAGGATGAAGTACATCCCTTTAAAAGGGGTAATGGAAAATTGGATGGAAATTTGAGAAGACACGTTTTTTGATTTTAAAATATAAAAAATATGGTAAGAAATAATGTGGAAATGGTGTAATATTTATCATTAACAGAGTTTGTTTTTTATTTCAAACGATTTCAATTTTATGAAAGATAAAATCATTTAGGAATTATTGTGGACTTTAAAATATACATTACCAAGGTATATAAGAGGAAATATATTTTTAAATTACATAATAGATAATTTACCAAACAATGAAAATTTATCTATAAGGAATAATATTTTAATTAAATCAAGGGAAATCAATGTTAACAAACACTACTAGAATTCAAGGTATTTGCAACAGGTTATTTACGACGTGATCCTGTAGCAAATAAGTTTTAGTGACGGGGCCCCGTCGCAAATACCCTGTTGCAGAAAACACCATTGCAAATAATATTATTTGGGATGGGCCCGTCGCAAATAATATTTTTTGCGACGGGAAAATTCACAGTCGCAAATAAGTCTCTGATTATATACTTATATATAAGTTCTTTTGTGATGGGCCCATCGCAAATACTCTTTTGCGACGAGCCCATAATCCGATCGCAAATAGTATTGACAACATACCAATAATCCTATCACAAATACCCTTTTTATGAAATCATTATTTAGGCTATTTGTGACGGGATCCCATCGCAACAGATCCCGTCGCAAATAATAAATAATTTTTTTAAAAAATAAATTTATTAAATTTATGATTATTGAAAAATTAATTTTAAAATTATTAAAATAATAAAAAAAATAAAAAAAATATTAAAATTCTCAATATTCACAATAAAATATAAAAAAAATCATACAATATTATTATTATTATTGAAAAATTAATATTAATAATATTAAAATATTAAAAAATATTAAAATTTTCAATATTCACAAAAAACTATAAAAAAATCAAAAAATATTATTATTATTATCATTATTATTAGTAAAATAAACAAATATTAAGAAATATAATACTGAAAAGATATATTTAATAAAATTATGATGAATGAAACAATAATATTAATATTATTAAAATACTAAAAAAATAAAAAATATTAAAATTCTAAATATTCACAAAAACAAATCATAAAATATTAAAAATTAAATTATGTAATAATCGCACCGATATAAAAGACAGAAACTGTAAATAGTTCATATTACAATAAATTAAAATTCAAATATTTTTGATATAAAAATATCACTGGGGGGGTCGTCTTCTGGAATAGGTGGAGGAGATGAAGGAAATGGTGGAGGAAAGACCATCCATAAAATACGAGTCAGACAACACATGTACTCCATCTACTCGTGATGTGAATGCTACTGCCATCGACACATATTCTCCTTGTGCTGCTGCTGCTGGTGCTGCCATCGACACATCTCCTCCTCGTGCTGCTGCTGCGGCTGCTGCTGCTGCTGACACATATCTTTTTGCTACTTCTGCAAACTCTCTATAAGGTCATTCTGAGCTCGGAACTGCTCCTGATAATGTGATCCAAAAGATGATGCCTCTCGACGAGCTCCTCTCAAGCTAGACGTCGACATCATAGTGGAACCATAATAAGTACCGGGAGTTACATGAGAGCTGAACCAACTACCCGTCCCTTCTCAAAGCCATACTGTGTCGCCTGCATCCATACCGCCTCGTCGAAATGGTGGGAACTGGTCTGATCAGTCGCCTCGTCCTGCCCCTCAGCATGTGTCTGAGAAGTCACAGCCTCATATGACTCCTTCAATTACAATTTTAAATTAAAATTGTGAAAATATTATATGCAGTTAATTGTAAAATTGAAAAAAAATAAGACTAACCACAATCTGATGCAGATGATCACCTCTAATCTCTCCGGGGGCTGGATAATTGTACATCCTCCGATAAACATCATACTCTGTAATATCAGGATGCTTTGACTGCCTATATGAATATAAAATAAACTGTTTATATTGGAAGTTATATATAATATTTCAAAAAAATACTTACCAGATTCTCTCTATGCGTACTGAATGTACGACTACCAGCTCGATGCGTCACCTACTGTCTCCCCCGGTTCTGTCAACCCAATGAAAAATTCCTATGAAATCCACCACCCAACCAGTGTGCACATAATCTATCCCAAACCTGAGATGAAATGTACTCTGGTTGGTGGGCTCTACACGACTCATCAAATATTTTCGCTCCTGCTTTCTTAATGGTGGTCTTTCTCCAATTGTGCAAAAACTGACACGAACGCTCACGCATAGCCACCTCCCATGCTGCATGGATAGCGTCACACTTTCTATCCTCGATGGGATACCATAAACCCTACAAATAATTTATAATATAAACTTATTAATAAAATAAATTTCAAAATAAATATTATTTATTTACGTACCAGCCAATGATTGTACATGCCGAGCTGCACATCAACGAGAATCTGTTCCCATGTGGTCCATGGATGAGAAAAATAATTGCGCAAGATAGAGCTCCCCTGTCCCACATCTATATGTACAAAACTTTGAAAAAATAATAAATAATCAAACAATTAGTATATATAAATAAATTAATGAAATCTAACTAAAATATACCGGTTACCATACCTCCATGTGTATGGATCGAAGCCAATATGTGGACGTCGCTCGGGGATAGGGTCTGGAATAATCAATCGTGCAAAACCGCTCCCCCTCCACCTACCTCATGAACCACCAGTAGGATGAGGGTCAGATGATCCCACATCCCCATCATCCAAAGGTATATCAGCCTCCTCTAACTCACGCAATAGTCCAGAGTCCATCTGAAACACAAAATGATTGTTGTTAGTAGATAGTTGAAAATAACTATTATATATATATATATATTAGTTATGATCATAACCAGCATTTAACTATTCCAATGTTCACCTTCATCATCATCTTCATATTTAACGATGTCAATGTCTTCATATTCCTTCTCAGCATCATCAATATCAATATGAGATTCACTTTTATCATCCCTTTTCATTTCAATTTCATTTGTAACATCATTAACATCTTCATCACCATGGACCCTTAATTGTGGGGTGTCCTTATCGATATTTACGTTTCATTGTGAAAAAGATGGATTTTGAGTAGTCTCTTAAAAAATTTCAATTTCTTCCACTTCAGTGGAACCACATTCAATTTGAGTAAATTGATTTTCCCGAGATTTCATTTTTATTATGCTCCACCAATCACCAAGTCTGTTTAAGTAGCACAGTACTTTGTGTAATAAACTTGATGTTCCTTTTGAGCTAGTAAAAATGGTTCATTTACAGTAAGAAGACTTTTATATTTAATATCGATGATTCCATGAGTCGTATGAACACAAAATCCTCTCTCAGTATCCAACCACCAACATTTAAACATCGTTATGTAATTTTGTCCAAGATAACATAGCTCAATAATTTCATCCAAAATGCTGTAAAAGTCAACTTAAGTTTCTCTATGATGTAATCCCCTCAAACAAACTCCACTGTTCATTGTTTTTTTGATTCCTCTTACGCACGTGTATGAAATCGAAAACCATTCACCACATATGCATTATAAGATTTAACCATTTTGGATGGTGGGTTATCAATATACAGTCTCTTATCAATTTTATCAGCATGTTGAGACACCTGAAAATTTTTAAAACAACTATTAGTATAATAAATTGTAAACTGAATTGTTATTAAACCATCAATAATTTATGTTACCAGCTTTTGAAACCATTGAGAAAAAAAAATTTCTACATTCTTCAAGAGAAGCTGCTGTAATTTGTGGATCTTGTTTCTTGATTTGATTATCATATAACCTACAAATAAAATCTGTTTACATACTGTAACAGAAATTATAGAATAAGTGATAGATGCACACACAGTACAAATGCTGTCATTACTTCACAGTTGAGCAGAACATATGTATGAGCTCTGTGATATTCATCGTCTGAAAGCCATCATTATGGAACTCAACTGAAGCCAAGATTTGGCTGATTAAAAACTGTTAAATTATTTTCCATTTCATCATTAACATTTCCCTCATTCCGTCCCATGTGGTTTTGTTTTCAGGGATATTCAGATTTAAAATAGTGAGAGAAGAAAAAAGAAATTTCCACTTGAAAATAAGCTTCAACAATTGAACCTTCAACAGATTCTTTGTTATGTACTTTTTTCTTCAATTTCTGCATGCATCGCCCAAATGGGTACATCCATCAAAACTGTACTAGACATCCACATTTAGCTTCATGTGGAAAATGTAATATCAGATGTTACATTGAGTCAATCAAAGCTAGTGGAAAGAGTTTTTCCAGTTGACATATAATTACAGAAACATCTTCATCCAGTTTTCTTAGTGCATCGTAGTCATTTTTCGCTGCACAAATGTCTCGAAAAAAACATGATATGTCTGTTATCGGATCCCAAATCATAGAATTCAACAAACCTCTGAATCCAATCGGCATAATTCTTTCCATTATAACATGACAATCATGACTTTTTAATCCGGTAATAGGACCATTCTTAACACATCTGCCCAAATTGAAAGCATAGGCATCTAGAAGTCTCAAATCTACAATCCAATGACAAAATAATAAATGACTCTATTTGGAAAGTGTATAAGAGGCTTTTGGTTTCATTAACCTCTATGATCTGACATATTCAAATAGTTCAAGTTCTAGTCGCCTGCAAATTGGGGAAAGATATAATCGTGCTTTTACAGTATCTTTGTTCTTACCTTGTGTATCCAAAACTGTATGAAATAAATTATCAAAATAGTTCTTCTCAAAGTGCCTGACATCCAACATGTGGTGGACCAACAAATCAGACCAATGTGGGAGATCCCAAAAAATTATTCATTTTATTCAATTATGTTCTTTCCCAAAGCCATGAATTTTCTATTGGTTTACTGTTAGCCCAAATGTGATGGGAGGTAATGAAAATACAACTGATTTTAACTATGTACCTAAGATCATTTTTGGAGGTTCATCTCTTTGAATTATGTCTTTTCTGAAATGAGATTTTTTCCATCGAAAAGGATGATCGGTTGGATGAAATATACGATGACAGTCAAAATAGCAATGTTTTTTCCATTGACAAGCATAAAATCTTTGTTGTCTTTCATACAGTAAGGACATGATTTTAGACTATGTGTACTCCAGCCATATCACATGCCATATGCCGGGGAGTCACTAATCGTCCACATCAATGCAGCTTTTAATGTGAAATTTTGTTTTGCAGCAACATCATATGTACTAACACCATTACTCCACAATTCATTTAACTCATCAATAAATGGTTTAAAATAAACATCAATATTTTTTTCGGATGTCATGGGATTAATAAGGTCAAAAAGATATAGGGTTTCATCATCAACATCCATGGAGGTAGATTGTACAAAGTTATAAAGACATGCCAAGATGAATACTGATTACAATAAGAACCAAACGGACTGAAACCGTCAGTAGAAAGACCCAATCACACATTTTGGGATTCTAAATAAAAAGATGGATGCAGACGATCAAAATGATTCCATGAATCACCATCAGATGGATGATTCAAGATTTTACCGGTTGAAATATTGATTTTGTGCCATGACATCATTGACGCTGTGTTATGAGACATAAATAAACGTTGCAGCCTAGGTATATGGGGGAAATATCACAACTATTTTACAGGAATTGATATGGACTTCCATGGTTGTGCTTCTTTATACCTCGATTGTCCACACATTGGACAACTATCCATACAATCATTTTTACCAGAATATAAGATGAAATAAATAGCACATGCATTAATATTATGATAACTAAGGCCTAGATTATGAACTAACCTCTTACTCTCATTGTAATTTTCATGCAACCCATTTCCTTCAGGTAACCGTGTTTTATCCAAAGAAAATATCTGATCAAAATAGTTTTTTTGACATTGCATTATCTGATTTAATAGAAATAAATTTTGCAACCGCTTTTAATTTTCTTATCTTGCAACCAGGAGATAATTCATCCTCAGAAGACCTCAACAACTCATAAAACATTGATGGTGCCAACTCAGGAGTAAAATCAATATCATCATGAGTTTCAGTTTGTTGAACAGATGGACCTGCAACATCATGTACTTAATTTTGGAACTATGATGGATCCGAAATCAAGATATTAGTATCTTCTCTAAAAATGAATTCACCATGTTGATACCAAAAAACATAATCTCGTTGAAAACCAAACCGCAAGAGATGGCCCCCAACCTTGTCGAATGTGTCAAACGTTCTGAGAGCACATTTTTTACAAGAACACTTAATTGTGCCTTCTGAAACATATTCTAGTTTTGATGATGAAAATGCTAAGAAAACTTCAACACCCTCAATATATAAAGGATTTAAACAAAAACCATTTGGATTTCTATGCTAATTTATCCAAGCACGATAATCTAATAATGACTGATGTCAACTTCCTTGTTCCATATTTTTCTATAAAATATAAAATCATCACTATTTTTGAATAATTTGAAATTATAAAAATATTATCTGAAAAAAGAATATAAATAATTACTACTAATTTTTAATAATTACCATTTATTAAAGGTGGCACAATATCTAGAGGATTGACGACTACTCTTTTGTCTGACGCCTCATTTACTTGCATCTTTCTCACACTGAAATCACAATGAAGAATATGGTTAGAGGTACTCATATTCATTCTCATATGCATGAGAATGAATATCCGTATCTCCAATGAGATTCTTCATTCTGATTTCAGTGTGAGAAAGATGCATGTAATTGAGCTGTCAGACAAAAGAGCCCCATTTTCTTCAATGAATCGTCTTCTTCCAACTGTCACTGCCTGAAAACATTATAAAAAATATGATCCTACGAATGCATATCCAATCTTCTATATACGAGATTGAATATGCCTATGTAGCTGCACATTTTTCATATTGTTTTTAGTCATTGATAGTTGAAAGGAGAAAAGTCATCGAGCAAAAATAATGTCGTAAATCCACTGGAAATTGTGCCAGGATCTTGAAATTTATTAAGATTTGTTAAAATTTCATTCTAACCATTCCTAACTAATTATTACTATTTATTAGTATTTATTTATAATTATTAATAATTAAGAAATACTTAGCAATACTTTGCAAAATAAAAACAGCTTGAATAATGAACGGAAATTTGGTAATCATCGTTGTGGAGATGATTACAAATTTTCCCTTCATTATCCAATTATTTTTCGTTTACTAATTATAATTATATCTAATTATTACTAATAAAAAAATTATATTATCAATATTTATGAAAGAACAATATTAATATTATTAAATTAATAAAAAATGTATAAAATATTAAAATTATCTATATTCGCAACAGGATTTATTCTATTCTTAACATTTGTAAATCTCAATGGGTCTCCAATTGTCAGGTCATGTGCAATAAAAAGTTTGTGTCAGACATTTCCTATGTAAACTCTATAATTTCCCTTGTACGTTTGATCACCTCGCAAGTAGTGCTGTAATAGGATGACCAAAGTAATGTCGTTCTCGTCTCTAAGAATCATCTCGCTCCTCTTACATAGATCATTCTTCCTTGAAATTTTGAGGGGACATCAATATCTTTCCCTTAAATTTTCAAGGAATAATGTTCTATGGAAAGGGTCATGTGAGATAATTCTTATAGATGAGAAGTGTATGACGTAGGTAGTCCTATTACAATGCTACTTGCAAGGTGATAAACCAAGGAAGGAAAATTATAGAGTTTACATTAGACATGGATGACACAGACTATTTTTTCGCATGACCTGACAATTGGAGACCCTTTGAGATTTGAACATGTTAATAATAGAGCAAAGCCTATTGCGAATATTGATAATTTTAATATTTTATAATTTTTTTATTATTTTAATAATATTAATATTGTTTTTTCTAATTATTGATAATATAATTTTTTAGTAATAATTAGATATAACTATTTATTTCTATATATTACTATTTATTTCTGATTATTGCTAATTAGTTCTAATTATTACTAATTAATTCCTAATTTTCTGATAATTATTACAATTTATTTCCAATTTATTGCTAATTATTTCTAATTATTCCAAATTATTCCTAAATATTCCAAATTATTAGTATTTATTAGTAATTATAACTAATTATTAGTAATTATTAGTAATTATTACTAATTAAAGATAATTATTTCTAATTATTGCTAATTATTCATAATTATTGCTAATTATTCCTAATTATTGCTAATTTTTACTAATTATTGCTAAATATTACTAATTATTGCTAAATATTACTAATTACTTTTATTTATTCCTAATTATAAGTAAATAATACTAATTATTAATATTTATTCCTAATTATTACTAATTATTCATAATTATTACTAATCATTCATAATTATTACTAATTATTCCTAATTATTACTAATTATTCCTATTTATTGCTAATTATTTCTAATTATTTCCAATTATTTCTAATTATTCCTAATTATTTCTAATTATTACTAATTATAGCTAATTATTGCTAATTATTTCTAATTATTGCTAATTATTGCAAATTATTTCTAATTTTCGCTAATTTTTGCGATTTATTGCTATTTATTTCTAACTAATGCTAATTATTTCTAATTATTCCTAATTATTCCTATTTTTTGATATTTATTGCTAATTATTAGTATTTATTGCTAATTATTATTATTTATTAGTAGTTATTACTAATTATTTGTATTTATTACTAATTATTAAAATTTATTGGCAATTATTACAATTTATTACTAATTATTACAATTTATTACTAATTGTTACAATTTATTAATAATTATTAATAATTATTGCTAATTATTGCTAATTATTGCTAATTATTGCTAATTATTGCTAATTATTTCTAATTATTCCTAATTATTGCTAATTATTCCCAATTATTAGTAATTATTACTAATTATAAGTGTTGATTCCTAATTATTCGTAATTATTCGTAATTATTCCTAATTATTCCTAATTGTTACTAATTATTCCTATTTATTAATATTTATTTCTATTTATTAATAATTATTGCTAATCATTGCTATTTATTGATAATTATTGCTATTTATTTCTATTTATTGCTAATTATTTCTAATTATTTCTAATTATTGCTAATTATTGCTAATTATTGCTAATTATTGATATTTATTTTTACTTATTGCTAGTTATTTCTAATTATTCCTAATTATTGCTAGTTATTGCTAATTATTAGTATTTAATAGTAATCATTAGTAATTATTAGTAATTATTAGTATTTATTACTTATTATTACAATTTATTAATAATTATTATATTTTATTACTAACTATTACAATTTATTACTAATTATTATTAATTATTCTTAATTATTATTAATTAATCCTAATTATTACTAATTATTCCTATATTTTACTAATTATTCTTATTTTTTACTTATTATTCATGTTTTTTAATCTTTATTTCTATTTATTACTAATTATTGCTATCAATTGCTAATTATTGATAATTATTCCTAATTATTCCTAATTATTCCAAATTATTGCTAATTATTTCTAATTATTCCTAATTATAGCTAATCATTCTTAATTATTGCTAATTATTCTTAATTATTGATAATTATTGCAAATTATTGCTATTTATTTCTAATTATTGCTAATTATTTTTAATTATTGTTAATTATTTCTAATTATTGCTAATTATTCCTAATTATTAATATTTATTGCTAATTATTATTATTTACCAGTAATTATATGTATTTATTAGTATTTATTACTAATTATTACAATTTATTATTAATTATTATTAATTATTGCTATTTATTACTATTTATTCCTAATTATGGAAAATTATTTCTAATTATTTCTAATTATTGCTAATTATTCTTAATTATTCCTAATTATTACTATTTATTAATATTTATTCTTAATTATTCCTAATTATTACAAATTATTCCTATTTATTACAAATTATTCCTATTTATTACTATTTGTAGATATTTATTTCCAATTATTATTAATTACTACAAATTAATTATATACATTACTAATTATCGTTAATAATTAATAATTACTACTAATTATTAAAAATTAAAACTAAAAATTTCAATTTATTAGTACAACTAAATACTAATGAAAAAATAATTTAAATTTAATTTAATTACATCTAATCAACAAAAACAATTAACATAAAAAAATGAAATAAATAATAAATTAAAAAAAACATAAATACATTTAGGACTGATTTTTTGTTGATGCAGACGGCTTCACAACTTCTTGGTGAACAAACAAATAAACTTAGAAAAATTCTCTCTCTAAAATCCGAGTTTAGAGAGAAACATGATCTAAAATTTGAAATGAATGAGAGGAAAAATGGATGGGGGTATATATAGGTTAGATTATTTGCGACGGGATACCCGTCGCAAATTGTATCTTTTGCGACGGGACCCGTCGTAAATACCTACAGCCGCATTAATTACTGTCGGCGGTTAAAAAGTTATTTGTGACCGAACCCGTCACAAATAGCCCCTGCCGACACACCTTTGGTAACGGGACGACATCCCGTCGCAAAAGGCTATAAACCGCTGCCAGTTATTTGCGACGGTGGGATCCCACCATCCCAAATAACCTTAATGCGGTTTGGCGCGCTATCCGCGCCAAACTATTTGTGATGGGAGACGAAATCCTGTCGCAAATAGTTGGTTATTTGCGACAAGTCGTTAACCCCATCGCAAATAACCTCTTGGATGGACCTTTTGCGACGGAATTTATTTGCATCGTAAAAGGCCCGTCACAAAAAGCCCTTTTCCCGTAGTGAATGTCCCTTATGGATATCTTAATTCATGAAGCTTGTGGCATTTTGAAATGAGTTTTTTTGGTGGAAACTAAAAATACCATTAATTGAAAGTTAAAATACTACTTAATAAAATAAAATAATAAAATATACCCCACATATATAAAATAAGTTCAATAAGAACAATCATAACTCAATTAACCAGAATTGAGATAACAAAAAGGCTTTCAATTATTTATTTTTTGAATTAAAAAACCATGACTATTATAACATGAGATTAATTTTTTACATCACCTTGATTTCATAAAAATATAGGACAAAACTAAATCCAGGTTCAATACTTACATAAAACCAAACACAATTGGTGAAAACAAATCAAATCTTAATGAAATAATTGAGATAAAAAAACCGATATATTTGTTTGAGATTCATAATTCACATGAACCTAAATTTCTTAAAAATAAAAAAAATCTAATGTTTGGTAATAACCCTTTACAAATATATATTTTTTAAGAGCTATATTTATTATTATATATTCTTTATTTATTAAATAAATTTTTTGTTATGTCGATTTGTTGAGGTTGTTTGGTCAATGTCACTGAAACTTATATGTTATATAGAACTAATTCAAATGTGTTTTAATTTAGATTCATAATCTCAATAATTTTATAGGTTCATGTTTTATAAAAATCTATTTTCAAAAAAAAAATCATTTCATGGATTTTCATAAAATGGTTGCAAATTACAAAAGGTTCCACATATATTAATTTAAGTCGATTTGGTTTAATATGATCATTTACTGTTAATATCACTTATATAATGTAATAATAAAAACTTTTATCAATGAGATTTACCTTCTTATAATTATGTTATATAGTATAAATCACCTAAAATTACATAGAGAATAAAACAAGTCATTATAAATGAAAAATGAATGAAAAAAGGAATTTTTAGAAAATAAAGAACATATACTGATGGAAAAGTAACATCTCCATTAGAATACAATTGTGACCATTTAGAATAGTAATATTAAAAATATAATAGTAATATATAATACAGTTCTAAAGCAAATATATATACAAAATATTAATTATTAATAAAAAATAAGTTTGAGATTATCGAAAAAATGCCAAAATAATCTAAACCACTATAATTAACACTTTATCGAATGAATCATCCTAAAATATAGAAAAATAATATATAATACCATTAATTATTTTATAATACCTCTAATAGCCTATAATTTAAATTATAACTAACAATTCTCATTTTATATGATCTTTCACACATGTACTGAAGTGAGTCAATCTTGAAATCCATGGAAACAAACACTCCTGAATGAGAAAATTGAATCATATAAATCACCAAAAATAACATAAATGAACATAATAAAATTATAATAAATAAAATAAATTTTAAATTTTATTTTATTGAAATTATTAATGAATCTAATTTCATTATCCATGACATAAAATTCAATTTCATAACACTTTCATACATAAGCTAAGGGTTTTCTCTTCTCACTTTTATTTCCGTGAGATATTCCTTATTCCCCACTTATTTCCTGTTTATGGTGTATTTATTCATCCCTTTGATATATCATATAATCAACCTAATTATATTAATGGTAATCATTGTTTAATTTTAAAATTATTACTTGCATGGGGTATATGATTTGACTGATTACAAATTGGTAAGGGATCCTATCTGAACTCCCATTTTTTCCTCCGAGTTATGATTTCTTTCTTTTTTCCCAAATGTAATTCTAAATTATTATTATACACTCCAACTAAATTAGGAGGGTATCTACCAAAAATATGTACAATTTTCAATTCTTCTTTCTTTTATGGGGAAATACATTTTTTATAGTGTTCCCATCACAATTTATCCTTATAAGAAATCCTGATTAAAGGGAATATCCCAATTTCTTAACAATTTTTCATGTACAATCCACAATCTATTGTAAGAAACCATTATTTTTTTCAAATCAATTATTTCATCATGAAAAAATATCTTAGTTCATTTCTGGTTTTATACAATTCATTATTCCTTTGTTCTCTTCAAAGACTCTATTATATTTTCCCTCTAACCAAACTAAAGTAGCCTATTTCAAAATATTCATAAAATCACATTGTATATGTTCTTACCTCTGTTGGATAAATTCATGCATTAAATATTATTTATTTTCCCTTTTCATTTCTTGATATAAATGTTTATAATCTGATTTTATGACATATATAAATGACTTTCAAAAATATAACTTTATTTCGAACTAAATTTTTTTTTATTTCTCTCAATAATTCAACAATCATTGTGCAATAATATTTTGATGTATTTTAACAACATTTATTGAATAATTTATCTTATTGAGATTTATCTCTTATGATACCCTCAACCATATGTTACTTATTGATTTAAAAATAATTTTTTGATGTACTATCTTGATAGCATTTTCCATATTACTCTGGATAGTTTATGATTATGTTTATTGACTAGGGAAAGTTATTAATATTTCACATTCTAGTTTGAATATGAATGTATATATTTATTATGTTCCACAAAATTATAATGAGTATTTAACTACACATAGTAAGTGAGAGGTTTGACCCATTGTAGCCCATTGATCCATTGGTAGGTCTCATGAGAAAAAATAGAATGGGTTTTTACACATTTATGTACGGTGTCTTGGCCGAAGCCTTGACAACATGTCTATAATGTTTTTATTATGAATTCCATAATTATGATATTAGTAACTGAGAATCCATGTTATTATTAGACTAGTGGAATATACATGGTAAATTTCCATTCTCATGTGATTATTTGTATGGCATTATTTTTTTATTTTTTATTTATAACATATTATGTTCAATATTATGTCATAATGGAAAGTGTTTTTTAGTTATTGACCTTGCTTTATTGTTTATGTAAATGATTACTTCTTCTATTTTCTTACCCTTACAGATCTTATGAGCTCCCAACTTTCTTATGTTTTATATTTCCCCAGGATGTGAAGATTTATATTATGAATGACTTTCATAGATAATAATGGAGTTTATGAGGGGTTTCAATGGATTTTATATGAGGTTTTCCATTCATGTTGAAATATAAAACATATTTAGGAATATGGCTTTACAAAGATACTAATCAATTAGTTTCTATGCGATGCGATTTCTTGTTCATAGAAACAATGTAATAAAGTAAGGAACCAACTATATGCTACTGAGGATGGGGTCTTTAGAGTTGTATCAAATTATGTTTTGTAGATACATTAGAATCTCAGTATAAATAAACCCTGATTACGGAATATATAACTCTACAACTGATGTTGGGAATACTCTTACAAAAAACAAAGAATATTATTTAGAGATCAATTATACATAAACTTTCAACTGAAATTATGCCTTTGACTACTTTTAGATTATTTTTTATGTTTCAAAATTATATGATATAATCTATTGAGTCCCATTGTTTATAAATTGAGCATAGTGAAAATATTGAAAACCATATCAATTAATGTATTCCATTATGGGATTTCCCTCATATAGAATATAATGATGTTGGAGTTGGAGTTGTAGCTAGAGATGAAAAAATTATAACTATATTGGGAAAATTGACTCAGGTTATGAGAAATAGTCATACCCATATGGAGAAGATGAATTTGAAATGTGGTCTTACCATGCTAGACTACTTTATACAACAATAACCTCCATAATTTGATGGGACAAGCGACACATTTAAAGATGAGAAATGTATAACTTCCCTTGAGAATAGATTTCTTAATTTTCTAAGTAATGAAGGTTCAATGGATATCCAAATAGTTTATCATCTACAAGGAGATAAGGAAAAATGGTGATCATTGATTCAAACCACTAAGGGAGAAGAGTAAATTGAAAACAGGGAATATAAGGATTTTAAGGAACTTTTCATAGAGAAATATTTTCCTAGATAAAAAGGTGATGATATAGGGAGACAATTCTTGATCCTGAGATATAAATGGGATGAAAATGTTTCTAAGTATGAATTCAACGTAACAGTGATAGAACGGTATGCCTAAAACAATATATGTAATCAAAAGAGTATGATTGACCCTTTATTTAATAGAATTAAACCAATCCTTAAAAGGAAAATAGTATCACATTAACTGTCATCATATGAGGATATAGTATCTTTTAATATAAATAGATGTAAATAATTCTCTATGTATTATAGTTATAAAGTTACGAAAGAGAAGAATTGTATGGAATCTCAGAAAAATTATAAGTAGAAGAAATTAATGAAGGGTTTTTACCTATGGGATAATTGTGGTATGAAACACCTCGATATATTCTTGATGGGAATGGATTTTTTCTAAAAAAGTTGATGAATATGCCTCTAGGGTCATTATTTCATGGGTGAGAAATAGTTTTATAGTTTTCGATGATTAAACTATAAGTTTAAGGGTCTGTAAAAAAATTAGTTCCCAATTTTCCATGGGAATATAATCTAGCAAAATATAATGGATGAATGAAAATCCTAGGTCATCACTACTGATGAAGTTGAATGATTGATGTTCTTCCATTTTTATTAAATTATTATGTTATATGATTATATTAATAAATTTTATTTTGGTTGTTATAATTATAAAATATATGAGTGTAGTACATTAAATTTTCTGTATTATTTTGAAAGAGTGTTTATAATGGTAGCATGAAAAGAGATTCAGGGGAATGTTGATCTTTTGGAAAAATTATATTGAGGGAAGATAAGCAATAATATATGATTGATGTCGTGATAATAATGATAAAGAGATGTTAGTTGGATAGTATTGGTGACCATGATGGAGGTACATGGTTTCATGGTTTGTATTATATTTATTGGTATTATTTAATGTTAGTTTGATTGTATTGGTGATCATGCAACAATGATTATAGATTTTGTTCAATATATATAAGAACTATGTTTTTATTATTTTATACTCGACACCAACAAATTAGTCACTAAATGCAACACTGACTTGTCTTTCATTACATGCAAGAGCAACTTATTGTCATAGATTTCGTTGTACGCAATACCATGTTTCACTAAACATCAATGTATTATTAACAAATTATTATTTAATGGGAAATAAACTAGAAATTATGAATATTATTACCCACATTTTGAATTATATATAACATTAAAATACACCTTATGTATTTTCTATAAGATGATATAAGAAAAAATTCAAATTTTCAGATAAAGGAAGAAATTTTCAAAGAAAAACAATTTTATTTCCTTTGGATGGCGAACCATTTTTAAATCACGTTTTTGTAATTTTTATAGGTTCTATTTGACATAATAAAAATATTCATTTGAAGGAGGACATCAAAATTTAATATTTTTCGATCTTCTTTATTTTTCTGATAAATTTCAAATTTTAATGAATAGTAAAAAATATTGCATTTTAATTCAAAACTGTCTTTTTATCTAATTTGGGTATATAAATAGATTTACTTTTTAATTGTATTTATAGTTAAATTGGAGTATGATTTTAGAATTTAATCCAATTTTTATCAATGGATGTTAATTCATATTTAAATTGGACATAAACACATGTTAATCTTTTAATAGTTTTTATTTCTTAAAAACCTTTTTTTATGTTTTGAAAATTGGAATTTATTTTAAAAATTTAATGACCTAGAAATTACGTGTAATATTGTTTATAATGAAATGGGAATTTTATGAGTCACCAGAAGTGACGACATACAATTTTGATGTCCAGAGGGCCCAAAATGAATTTCTGAACTTTTTTTCGGGTACGTTCAGTAAATGTACGAGTGGGTTTTTGTAACTTTTAAACCGTTGCTCAGAATTGAAATCTGAGGGCACCGTTGAACTCACCACCTAGGTATTCTCTTAAGGGGACCTTCACCTCAACCGTAGTAGGTCGAGGGTGAAAGATAGAATTTGGGTTTTTTGTGAAAGAATAAAATAATATAAAATTGTGTAACATTTAAATTTATTTGGAACTCCAATGTGGATGTTGAGAGGTGGGTACCACCAGAACTAAACCTCCCATGTGAGGTTATGAAGGTGGGGACCACCAGAATTAACCTCCCATAAAAGGTTATGGTGGTGGGGACCACCCAAGACTAAAACCCCCATGAACTCCCTCTTAAATGTGGAGAAGCCTCTTAAACTACCCCACTTTAATGGTGCATCCCCCTTTAATTAATTATACCTACTCAATTAATTAATTAATACATTTTGAAATTATGCCAACAAACTAAATAGAAAACAAATTCTACTATGTTTCCTATTCTTTTATTGGGAAGAGGGTTGGAAAAGCACTTGGGATAATTTGGATAAAGTCATCTCCAACAAAGAACATCACCTCCCAACGAAGATCGACCATCGGAGATTGTAGAATGTGGAAACCGACCCTGAGCCGGATTGGAAGAACCTTGCAAAGGCAACCAATATAGAACATCTTCGATGAAAATGAACCAACATCTGTTCTTTTCACCTGTTTGACGTCAATGATCAATCAAGGTTGGGGTTTATTTATGAGTGATTATCACTTCCCATGTTCATCCCTTCAAAACTAAGAATGCAGATCAACTCTCATAAAATAGTTTTTCCACAAAAGTTTTCTTTTTCATGATTAGGAATAGTGAATGATTAAGGTTTTAGGGATTTATGTTTTTTAAATATCTTCCATACATGTTATTGATTCAAATTTGTGATCCACTTGCAACTACTCTAACGTGGATGGTACGGGCCAAAGAAACATGGCTCAACCCCTCTATCGTTCTTCTTTTATGTGTTCTTTATGAGGGTGATAGAGAATGGTGATAGAGTTTGGCACCGGTGGAACACGAGAACGGCGTCTGACACCACCTCCGACCACGACAACGAAAACGACGCCTCTCCACGGCCCCGCCGTGCCGTCCGCAGCCCCGTCGCGTCAGCGGAGGCCTCACCGCCCCGCGGCCTCCGCGCTGCCGGGCCGGGACGCCCAGTGCGGGTCAGGCCAGACCCAGCTGGCCGGACCGAATAGTGGGCTGGGCCCGTAACATGGGTCGACCCAAACCGGGTCGTCTAGGGCCGAGTAGGTCTGACTGGGTTTGACCAGACGTGTACCCACTACGACCCAAATACGCTCATTTGGCCATAACATTGGTACCAGACATCTGTTTGAAAAACCGTCAGCGGTGCTAGAAACCTGGGAGCGAGAAGGTCCCTTGAGAATATCCCACTGTAGGTTTTGGTAAAGTTGGAGTATGGTCGGGTTGGATCGAGAACGTATCCAACTGGGCCCTCGGGACTAAAAGGCTAATAACTCACAGACCGGGCGTCCGATTGAAGTACCATCTGTTGCGTTGAGACACCTATTATGTGGCGGTACTTTGAGATACTTCTTCATGAGACTATGTGGCATCTGGAGTATCGACCAGTTGCTTGTGGAGAAGACCCTCTGGGATAAGAGCAAGCCTATTGCAGAAACCCAGTAGGTGGTCATGACGTGAATAATGAAGGGCGATCCTATGTGGGTTAGCACTAAGCGATCCTTTGTGGGCTAGAAACTAGAGATCTAGTGTGGGTCAGCATATAGTGATCCTATGTTGGTTAGAACCTAGTGATTTTGTGTGGGTCTGCACCAAGCAATCCATTATGGGTCTGCACTGAGCGATCCTATGTGGGTCTCCCTCTTAACAGAGTATGATGATTTAGTAGTTACATCTAATCATCTCTACTAGTGTACCTATGTTTATCCTGGAGTGAGCTTGGTTTGTACCTTTGTGGTGCTTTCTTCATAGTAATACCATGGTGGTAATCTTCTATGTGGAATACCTATGTGGTACTTGCCTTCGTGGTATTTCTTCCTTTGGGGAACAATTGAGCTTGGGGCTTTGGAGTTGGACTCTGTGTTTTCATCATGATTGAGATGGGTTTACATGATAACATATGTATATATATGGGCATATACCAATGTTGGGTTATCAATGGTTTCCTTTCTTTTTGGTTATTCGATGTGGATTTTGTGAGACCTTGAGGGTCCCGGGGTCCCTACTGAGTATCGTAATGCTCACCCTTAAATGGGTTATGCCCACACTACCTTGTGTTTGGTGCAGACGACAGACAATGCTGACTAAAGATGCGAGTACCAGGCCTGGAGGTAGCTCATAGGTGGACCTTAGATTAGGCATACTGCAGAGATGACCGATCAAGAGCTATACCTACCCTTCAGGTGGGATCCCTGGCGGGTGTTCATAGGTGCTGTTCCAGTTCACTTGTACTTTCAGTTTCTAATACTTTTCAGTTGAGCTTGTATTCTGGCCCCTTTTTTTACTGTACTCAGTCTGTTTACTATTAACTTTACTTGACTTCGTATCTTGATGTGTGCTTGGTTTCATGTGCTTACAAGTTATAAAGGAAATTTCTTCCTAGTTTTATGGAATATGCCTTCGATGCTAGTCGCTAACCCCTAGCCTATGGAAGGTGGGCTTGGGGTAGTCACGGCCCAGGCCCTGGGGGATGGGTTGTGAAAAATTGGTATTAGAGGAAGGCTGTTCTACCATATAACATAGAACACTAATCTTTTTTTAACAGAAAGAGTGTTAAGTGTAGTGAGTGTGGTTATTAGTTTAGGGAATCTAATGTTTGTGTGGGGGATGACTTATCCATACACCATGACCCTGACTTATGATTTCTGTCTTAGAGCATGAAAACACTGATTGCGTGTGTGTATCCAAGAGTTTTCATTGAGATCTCTTGAGTCATCTCACCAGGTATAACTTATTTACCCTGGAGCAGCTATTTCTTTTCAGAATTCCTCCACGTAGATAGCCATCTAGGGTTCCAAATATAGTACGCCCTAATAGCCCACCGAGCGATGAGGCCTCGGTGCAGGGCCCTCTTCCAATAGAGGCACCAGTGGAGGCACCAGAGGTACCATTACCATTGGTCCACTGATTCCACCAAATCCAACAGTAGAGGGTGCATGCTGCTTGAGCATGTTGCTTTTGTTCCAATTCCAGAGGCCACCAAGGTTCAAGGGAGAGATGGACCCACAAGCGGCTGAGGATTGGGTGGATTCCATAGTGTGAGTCTTCTGATAGGTAGGGACACCAGCTGATCTCATGGTGATCATTGCCACCGACATTCTACAGGAAGCAGCAGGCAGATGGTGAAGGTTGATGCTCTAGGTTCACAACGAGGTGACACTTATCTGGGTTGGCTTTGAGAGCCTGTTTCACGTACATTTTGTCCGAGGGACTCTTCGAGCAGAATGCATACATGAGATTCTTCATCTGCTGCAGGGAAACATGACTATGGCATAGTACTCAGTGAGGTTCCCTAACCTCTCACGATTCTCCATAGATATGGTGTGGGACCCATTCTTCATGACCTGGACCTTCGATCAGGGAGTAAGGTGAGATATTAGGGACTCAATTATCTCACTCAGCATCTTGACGCAGGCGGGGGTGTTTGAGCGAGCCCGTTTAGTGGAGAGTTTCCTTGCTGAGTAGTCACCAGTAGCGAGACCCACCACCAAGCATCACATAGCGGAGACTTCTGCAGTTGGCAGTTGACATATGTTGTAGAGGTCCAATAGGACTAGACCTATAGTTGGAAGACCACAGGATTCAAGGTCGGTTGTGCGGGGCACACAAGGCAGAGCCGGTCATTCCAGGAGCGGGCAATGTTACACATGCGGAGGCAGGGTCACATGGATCGTGACTGTACGACCCATCGTACTTATGATTAGAAGACGGTCGAAGGACCCCCCCAGGAAATGAAAGAGATTCTACCTAGGTGATCTGCAGGGAGTAGGCGGACGTGGAAGAGGAGAGGGCCGTGTAGCTGGCGGTGGGCGGTGATTTGAGATATTACTGCCACCATCACCAGGAGGTCCACCCCGACCACAGGGAGAAGGTGGACAGGGGAGAGCCTAGCTCTAGACAGCTGAGGCCTATGATAATGGTGCTCCAAAGATGATACATGGTACGATATGTGTCTACTCCACCTTAGCTACAATATTTATAGACACAGGTTCTAGTCATTATTTTATTGCCACTTCCCTCTTTTGGATCTCGGAGATTCTGATGAAGTTGTTGGCTTGATCCTTATGGCTAGATACTCATATAGAAGCAGATTAGGGGATTACACACTAGTTTCTATAGTGTTACCTTACTCTAGTAGGGGATAGATACAGCTAGGATCTCCTAGTAGCAGTGTCGAGGCCTAACGACATCCTCTTGGTTAGGGACTAGTTATCTACAGTCCATGCTCCGATTGACTGTATTAGTCGCAATGTGTGGTGTGTCCACACGGATGGGACAAGGTTTAACTTCACTGGTGTTAAGGGAGACTTTGCAGCACCGAATGGACTTACCCAGAGGAGAGTGCAGCTGATCACTCATCCTTTGGATAGCCTTACACTCCGAGCAGTTGATGTGGAGAGTCCGAGTTATCCTGTAGTGGTGGACCAGTATGTGGATGTATTCCCTGATGATGTTCTGGGTCTACCTCGTCATAGAGAGGTGGACTATAACATTGAATTGTACCTTGGGACGTCACCGATATCTAAACTAGCGTATCGGATGGCTCCCGCGGATCTTTGTGAGCTGTGGGTACAGGTGGAGGACTAATAAGGGAAAGGGTTCATTTGGACTAGTGTTTCTCCTTGGGCAGCCCTGATTTAGTTTAGTAAGAAGGCTGATGGGAGTTTGGGACTTTCTGTCGACTATTGGCACGTGAACTAGGTGGCCGTGAAGAACAAGTACCAAATTCTGAGTATTGATTCCCTCTTTGATCAACTGAAGGGAGCACGATGATTCTCGAAGATAGTCCAAAGATACGGCTATCACTAACTCAGAGTACGAGATGAGGATGTGCCGAAGACAGATTTCAGATGTTAGTATGACCACTAAGAGTTCTTAGTTAGGCCATTCGGTGTGACCAATGCTCTAGCAGTGTTTATGGAACTCATGAATAGGATCATTCAGCCATACCATGGTTGCTTCGTAGTAATCTTCATAAATGAATTTTTGATCTACTCGACTACTCAGGTGGATCATGCTTATCATTAGAGGGTAGTACTGGACACACTCTAAGAGAACTAGCTTTATGGTAAGCTCTTGAAGTGCCAGTTCTGGATTTGAGAGGTTCAATTTCTGGGACATGTCATATCGGAGGCTGGAGATACAGTATATCTATCGAAGAGTGAGGCGGTACTTTCTTGGGAGCCAAATATGAGTGTGACAGAGGTACGAAGTTTCCTGGTATTGGCTGGATACTAGCAGAGTTTTGTTCCAGAATTCTATAGAGTTACAGCACTACTTTTAGCGTTGACGAAGAACTGGAAACACTTCATGTGGTCAGAGATATGCTAGCTGATTTTTCAGGTGCTGAGGCAGAGGATGACTAGTACCCCCATCTTGAGGCTTCCTGAGGAGGGTGTAGGAAACATACTCTACTACGACGCATCAGGTACTGGGCTCAGATGTGTCCTGATGTGGGAGTGAGTAGTGATCGCATATGGTTCTCGACAGCTGAGATAGAATGAGAAGAACTATGCTACCCATGACCTGGAGTTAGCAGCAGTGGTATTCACCTTGATGATGTGGTGACACAATCTGAGGGGCGAACACTTTACAGTCTACTCGGATCACTAGAGTCTCAGGTATATCATCTCTCAGAACGTCCTGAACCTGAGACAATGACATTTACTTGAGTTCCTTTTGGACTATGACTTCTATATACTCTATACTCCTGGGAAGGGAACGTTTTAGTATATGCACACAATAGGAATTCTGGTATACAGCTACTAGGAGAGGCTACAGAGTAGCTGGCCACTTTGCAGATATCCATTGTGGATTGGGATGGACCAACTTTTCTTCAGTCTCTTACAATCACTTCCCCACTTTTTCAATGAGTCAGGGAGGCGCAGCATGGGGATGGTGACTGCGAGGCTCGACGTGCTTAGATATCCATAGGGGCGACACCTGATGTATTTTTTGAAGGTGGAGAGCACGTCATCGTCCTCCGAGGACATACCATGGCACTAGTGTCACTTCGGGAGGAAGTGATGAGAGAGTTTCATGCATCCCCTCTAGTGGTACATCCATGAGTGCTGAAGATGTACAAAGATCTTCGATGACAGTACTGGTGTCTAGGAATGAAGAAAGCAGTATCAAAGTTTGTATCACTATGCCTCACTTTCTAGCAAGTGAAGGTAGAGAATAAGGTACCATCATGAATAGTTCAACCATTAGATGTCCCAGAGTGGAAGTGGGATGTGATATCCTTGAACTTCATGACATGGATTCCATGTACATCTAGGGGTCATGAATCGATTTGGGTGATCATCGACCGACTCACCAATTCGGCCCACTTCCTACCGATCAGAGATTAGGGTTCAGTAGAGAGCTTGAGACTCCTCTATGTGAAAGAGACTGTGTGTTTACATAGATTACCCTCAATGATTGTCTCCGATCGTGATGCCCGTTTTACTTCCTGGTTATGTAAGGGGATGTAGGAGGCTTTCAGGATGCAACATCATTTGTGCACCACCTTCCATCCTCAAACGGATGGCCAGATAGAGCGGACCATTCAGACTCTCGAGGACATGCTGTGTGCTTGTGCCCTCAACTTTGGTAGCAGCTGGGAGGATCACTTGCCTTTGTTGGAGTTTTCATACAACAAAAAATATCACTCCTCCATTTGGAGGGAACCTTTGATGCGTCGTATGAGCGACCTTGAAGATCACCTTTATGCTGGACTGATCTCAGGGAGTCAAAACTACTGGGACCAGAGATGGTATGGGCTACCACAGAGAAGGTTCGGGTCAACCAGGAGCGGATGAAGATAGCACAGAGTAGGAATAAGTCGTATGCCGACAAGAGACAGAGACCTCTAGAGTTAGAGGATGGTGACCACGAATTTCTATGGGTATCACCCTGACGAGGATTATAGAGATTCGGATGAGGAAACAAGTTATCTCCAAGGTTCATCGTACCTTTTTAGGTCCTTATTAGAGTTGGTGAGGTGGCTCACCACTTAACTCTTCCACCTCAGTTTCACCAGGTGCACGAAATCATCCACATATCCCAGTTGAAGAGATACGTGAATGACCCTTCTCACAACATCGACCACAGTGAGCTGGTCATCGGTTATGGGGATACTTTTATTGAGGTTCCCTTAGAGATAGAGAATCGACCAGATTGGGTCCTTTGTGGGTGGACGATACCTAGGTAGCGTGTTCATTGGCAGAACGAGAACCTCCAGGAGAAAACATGAGAGCGTAAGGTTCATATACATGCTCAATACCCCCACTTGTTTTCCTAGTTTTGAGTTGTGGCTTATGGGGATGTAAAGCCCTGAGGTGGAAAGAATGTAAAGACCCAGAAATTCTGTGTATTTTTTTAAATAAATGGGAATTTTTCGAGTCTGCAAAAATTGACGGTGTGTGATTCCAAGGCCCGGAGTGCCGAGAATGAATTTTTGAACTTTTAATTGGGTGCGTTCAGTAAATGTACAAGTAGGTTTTTGTAACTTTTGAACTGGTTCTTGGAATTGAAATTTGAGGGCACTGTTGAACTCGTAGTGCCAGTATTCTCTTAAGGGGACCTTCACCTCGACCGTAGTAGGTCGGGGGTGAAAGATAGAATTTTGGTTTTTCATGAAAGTATAAAATAAAATAAAACTGTGTAACAGTTTTATTTTATTTGGAACTCCCATGTGGATGTTGAGATGTGGGGATCACCAGAACGAAACCTCCCATGTGAGTTTATGGAGGTGGTGACCACCAAAACTAACCTCCCATGAGTGGTTATGGTGGTGGGGACCACCCTGGACTAAAACCCCCTTGATCCCCCGCTTAAATATGGGGAAGCCTCTTAAACTCCCCCACTTTAATGGTGCGACCCCCTTTAATTAATTATACCTACTCAATTAATTAATTAATCCATTTTGAAATTATGAAATCAAACTAAATATACAACATATTATATTATGTTGCCTATTCTTTTGTTGGGAAGAGGGTTGGAAAAGCTCTTGGGAGATTTTGGAGAAATTCATATCCAATGAAAAACATCACCTCCCAACGAAGAACGACCCCTGGAGATTGTAGAATGAGGAAACTGACCCAGAGCCGAATCACAAGCACCTTGTGGAGGCAACCAATGCAGTACATCTTCGACGTCAATGAACCGACGTTCGTTCTTTCCTCCTCTTTTACGTCAACGATAAATCAAGGTAGGTGTTTATTTATGAGTGATTATCACATCCCATGTTCTTCCCTTCTAAAATAAGAACGCATATCAACTCTCATAAACTAGTTGATTCACCGATGTTTTCTTTTTTAGGATTGGGGATAGTGATTGGTGAAGGTTGTGGGGATTGATGTTTTTTAATTATCATTCATTCACATTCTTGATTAAAATATGTGAACCACTTGTTACCACTCTAACACGGATGGTGCAGGCCAAACAAACATGGCCCGACCACTTCTTCATTCTTCTTTTGTGTGTTCTTTGTGATGGTTACGGTGACCGGTGCTGGTGTTTGGCACTAGTGGAACACAAGAACGAAGGCTGGCACCACCAATGGTCATGACAAAGAAATCGGTGCTACCTTGAGGCCCCGACGCAATGCCCCGTGACTTCGTCAGCCTCGAGGAATCGCGGCCTCCGTGTCATTGGGTTGGGCCTCTCAGTGCAGGTCGGATAGCCCAGCGGGTTAGTCCGGGTCTGTCCGACCATGTCGGACCGGACCCAGACCCACTACGATCCAATTACGCTCTTTTTCCCATAACTTTGTAACTAGACGTCCATTTGATGAACCGTCTATGGAACTACAGTCCATGGATCAAGACGTTACACTCAGTGTACCCCACTAGAGTTTTGGGCAATGTTGGTGTATAGTCAGGTGGGATAGAGCACGTATCCAACCAGGCCTTTGAGACTAAAAGGCTAATAACTCACAGAACGGGTGTCTAATTGACGCACCGTCTGTTACATTGAGACCCCTATGATGTGGCGGTCCTTTGAGATACTTCATCGTGACACTACATGGAAATTGGAGTACCGAGAAGTGTCTTGTGGAGCATACCCACCCAGAGACAAGCAATCCTAGTGAGGAAACCCAGTAGCTAGCTGCGACGTGATGAATGAAGAGTGATCTGGTGTGGGTCAGCCCCAAGCGATCCTGTGTGGGTCTAAACCTAGTGATCATATGTGGGTCATCATCTAGTGATCCTGTGTGGCTCAGCACCAAGCAATACTAGGTGGGTCATCACCGACCGATCCTTTGTGGGTTGACACTGAGCGATCCTGTGTGGTCTGCCTCTTATTAGAGTAAGATGATTTGGTAGTTACATCTAATATTATCTACTACTGTACCTATATTATACTTGGTGTGAGCTGAGTCTGTACTTGTGCAGTACATTCTTCATGGTAATACCTTAGTGTTATTCTTCTGTGTGGTGTACCTGTGTGGTATTTGCTTTCGTGGTATTTATTCATTTGTGGTACAGTTGAACTTGGGGCCTTGGAGTTGGACAATGTGTTATCCTCAGGATTGAGATGGGTTTACATGATTACTTAGGTATATGTATTATCATATACCTATATAGTGTTATATGTTGTTTTCCTGCTTTATGGTTATCCTTTGTGGATTTTATGAGACCTTGAGGGTATCGGGGTCCCTACTGAGTATCTTTATACTCACCCCTGCATATGCAATGCCCGCACTTCGTTGTTTTTGGTGCAGATGATGGACAACTCTGTCTGAGGATGTGAGTAAAAGGACTGGAGGGAGCTCGGAGGTGGACCTTAGATGAGGTGTACCACATAGATGACAGATCGAGAGCTGTACCTACCCATCAGGTAGGATCTTTGGTGGGTTTTCACAGGATCTGTTCCAGTTTACTTGTACATTCAGTTTCTTGTACTTTCAAGTTGGGCTTGTATTCTGGCCCCTTGTTCTTACTGTACTAACTCATTTTATTATTTAGTTTACATGAGTGATTATCATGATTTGTTCATGGTAGTGTGTTCTTATAGGTTATAAAGTCAATGACTTCCCAGTTTTAAGGAATACGCCTTTGGTGCTCGTCGTTCGCCCCTAGCCTATGGAAGGCGAGTTTGGGGTAGTCACGACACGGGCCCTGGGGAACGGGTCATGACAAAAATAATTACTGAAACATTTGTGTCTTGAATTTTGAAAAATGGATTCCATATTTCGAATCATTGGTTCCAAATTATTTTAATAGGTTACTTTTAGTTTTTGGATATTATGAATAGTAACTACGGTAATTTTAATTTACCATGGTTACATGTAAATCAGGTAAATTAGGGTAACCCACAATATGATAAAGATAATAAAATTACCCTAATAGAATAAAAAACCCCATTAGATGAATAAAAGATGACCCATATCAGCTATGGGTTGTAATTGAATAATGTAATGGACTTTTGTCCATGGAAATGATGTAATTATTATTAAAACAAAAGAAAGTGTAAACAATTCACTCTCTTATATACTATAAGTATAATAATTTTAATGTTGTGATAAAATGATTAAACGTAGAATATAAATAGTATCCATAAATATAATGAAATATTTTAAATAATTGTAATTTGTTTTTAATTTTTATATGTTAGATAATTACCATAAATATTGACAGAATAGTGATATTGTAATTATTTTATTATGAGAAATATAAAGTAAATGATATTATAAATACTAAAATAAATATAATATGATATAACTAATGACAACCATGATTTATATAGACGAATTCGACATATTTCTCATGATTTGAAGTGTTTTTTCCGAACATATCTTGTTGTTATGATATTTTTATAATATCAACAAATAAATAGTGTAAAAATTTACATTATTGTTATTTCTACATGTAAAATAGTTTATTAAATGTTTTAAAATTACTAAAATTATAATATTTGGCCAAATGGTTTGGATAATTCCAACTATTTCAAAAATGTATCTTTTTTGGGTCTTCTAACATGTGATGGTAATTAAATAAACCCACAAATTTTAAATAATAAAATATCATGGTAAGATTAAAAAGTGTAAAATAAGGGTTAAACCAAAATGATAATGATTAAAAAAATTAAATGCTTGTTAAAAATTTATTGGATGATTTTATTTTTACATAAAATCATCTTATATTCTAAATAAATGAGTTTAGGTACATTATAAACAAAAAATAAATTTATAATAAATTAATATTTCATGATTTTCCCAAAGTTCCCATACTACCTATTATAAAAGGCCACCACCTCTACCCACATACCCACACCTTTCAAGCCCTTCAGCTCATCCATCCTTTTACAAATAAGATTCAAAAATCATTCCCTTATTCCAAGAGTCCACACTTTGGGAAGAAATCCAACCGAGGGAAACCATTTATGCAAATCAAAAGGAGATAATCGAAAAGAGTAAATTATTTTTCAACCTCTTTCAAAATTCTTTTCTTCGTCTACTTCCTCATCATATGTTGTTTCCATACTAAAGTAATAAATCCAGTATCTTATACATTCAGATATGTTACTATAGTAATGGGAAAACTGTATACTTCCTTTTATACATCCTACGAATTACAATATCACCATGCATGTGTACGTACGGCTTACCATCTCCACAGTATGGTGTAATTTGATATTCCACAATACTTAATTTAGATGGGTATAATGATGAGTATAATTGATTTAAATGATTAATTTTACATGATAATTATTCTGTATAATTAATATATCATCCAATTTCATACCATTTAACCATAATGTGAATGATATCATCGCTCATGTGTAAGCACAACCTACCATATCCACCATGCAATGAGATTCATTCTCAACGTTAACCATTATAGAATGATTATAAAGTATATATAATAAATAAGAAAGAAATATATGACATAATATTGATACATTATTTATGTATATATATGTGTGTGTGTCATTTAGTTGCTTCCATTAAATTCAATAAGGAAACAAAAACAATATTCATGCATACATACAACCTACCATTTCCTTGAATGGTGTATTCAATTTCATTTATCTAACTATTATAAATATTTAAATAATAAATATTTATTATATATAAATCATATTTTGAATTATGGAAGTAATTAAATCAAGATCAAAGTAATAATATCAAGAATAACAAGTCAATACATGTTCGATAAATTAAACGTTTTTTACACAAAACATTTCATTAACAATGAATTGATAAATGAACAGGCAATATAAAGTTATAAGTGAATAATATATGGTATAATAAATATATTAATGGTTCTTTTTAGAAGTTAATAATATGTTTAGACCCACTATACATGAATTTTTTACACATACAAGAGAAATTAGATCTATGGTAAGGGATAATTTTACAATCTCATTTTTATCCCAGTTTGTTTATACGTAAGTATTTACTGGGGTATATTTATCATCCAAATCAATGATTCATAATTTTTTAATGTTATTTCTATTCTTAAAAAAATTAATGTTAATTTTTCCCATTGGTGAATTTTTTTTAAATTGTATGAAGGTAATATTTTTCCGTTAGTCGATTTGAGGTACTTTTTGACATTTCTGGAAAAAGATCGAGGAGAATGTTTTTTATAAATTATGAAGAAAGAATGGAATTTTAGGGTTTCATGACAACATATTTCCAATCATAATACTCTTCACATTTTGAATATTATTTTCAACTAAATTATTTTCATTTAAAATTATGTGTCATTTTGATAAATAAAAACTTTTTTGAAAAATAATGGATATTTTACTCAGGAATTAAGTTCATGTGTTTTATCAAAATTATTTTCTGTCTAGGATTACATATGGTTATGTTTCCATTCATATTATTATTAATATTTCATTATCTTCATGATAGAATTTTTTTTAAACGTACACTTATTTTAAATGGATTATAATGTAAGGATGTTTAAAAAACCCATTTTATTTCTTGGTTTATGATTTTATAAATGATTTACCTTTTTTGGGAACACGTATGAATGGTTTCCATATGAGATTGGTGGGACCTATATTAAAATACAATACATTGGGTAAATATTTATATCTCATTAAATAAACTTTACTAGAAAGAAAAGTAAATTCGGGTTAGTAATACAAGGATAGAATGGAAAGCACACCTAGTTCATTAATAAATGACTGGAATGATAGGTAAACACAGTTCAGTAATGGGAATTGTCCACTATGATGGTCTTGGGAACAATTCTTTGGATAGTATGTATATCATATTATGTTCTTATTTCTTTTCCACAATTCGTAGTTTATGCGAATTCAATTTCATCATGGTTAATGTTCCTTTATGATCTATGCCTTATGAAATGCCATGATTTATTTCATGAATCACGATTATGATATTTAAACATTATGTTAATTTTTTACATTCTTATGTTTATGGGTTTTTATGTTCTCTATGTTCACCTTTACTTGTCATTTCACCTCACCCTTTTTATATTTTATTTTCCACCGGACATAATGAATGGTTTTATATAGGAAAAAAAGCTGGAATATATTTATAGGAGTTGATTAAGATGTTTCCCCATGTTAGAATATTATGTTCCACATACCCAACGATAGTAAAATAATACGTTTTTTGGGCATCATTTTTGTGTCAAGTATTAGGTATTCCTCAAAAGTAATGTAATATCCATGTACATTAATCTTGTGTTATTAGAACACATCCCTTCCTTGTATCATTTATATTTAAGAAAAATCATGATCACTCTAATAATAAATATTTTTAACCCACACATCAGGAATTTAATATGTTTTCTAACTGTTTAGCATTCAATCCATTATTTATTACATCATTCTGATATACTAGTAGTATATTCCTTTTATTTCACTTACTAGTAACATAAATATTGTAATCTAATCCACCACATTGTAATCCTATAATCATTATGTATTGATCAATTAATTATTACCATTCACTTGATGATTGACTCAAACTATACAAACAATTCTTCAGTGGATAAATATGTTATCATATTCTGGAATAAAAAACCATCTAATTGTTTGATGTAAACATATTCTTTCATAAAATCACTAAAAATTGTTAACTTGAAATCCATATGGAACACATTTAATACAAATTACCTAACAAAAACTGTGAATATTTTAATTTTCTATTTCCTATCAATTGGTGAAAATGTTTCAACTACATATATGGCCTCAATATGGGAGTATCCCTTTTAGGAAAGTTGTGCTTTATATAAAATTATCAACTTTTCTTTTTATTTTTTTATATAAAACATGTTTGGTATATATGACATTTTGTTTTGTGTCAAGTAAATGAACCAAGTATAATTCTCCTCAATTATTATTATTTTTTCATTCATCACACAATATTCATCTTCTTCTTTTATAGCCTATTCCAATCATTTTTATATGCCTATAATATGAAATAAATATTTTATATAGACTTCATTATCATCATCTGAACCAGTGATATCTGATCACCACTGATTTTTTCCTAGGAATTTTTTTATTAAATATTTGAATTCTATGAATATATGTTTATCACATTATCCTTCTTCTTATCGGTATATTTTTATGAATCTATCACTTACACATGCAACCCCCTTTGGTAATAACCTCTTCATATTCATCCTTTCTAATGCAGTCAGTAACCTTTTTAGTATTCTTATCATTCTATATTAATGTAATAAAATTTTATTCAACACATTTTTTGATATTCATATTGATGAATTTAAATTCGTGCATTTTTTATTATCCAAGTAAAATTCATTAATTTATATGATATTCAAACATCATATGTTTCTATTTATAGATAATGAAAAAATTAATTTAAACATCACAAATTTACATTAATGTTGTGTTATTTCCATAATATTGATTATATGAATACTTATATTCCCTCAAACACACAAAATATATTTTTATTAATATAGATTAATGTAAGTACTGCTTCATTATAAAAAATTTCTAGTACGTATTTTATAATAAGTATTGTTATGACCATATTTTATAGAACCTGATTTCTCCAAAAAACCATAATATTTTATTTACGAACTGTCACTGTTAAAAATTATGTGTCTTATCTTATTTTTCAAGATAATCTTCCACATAGATATTGCTAAAATTTATTCCATTTTCTGTTTATATTTACATGATTTTCTATGTATATATATTTTCATCCACCATCTGATGTTGTGATACGTAACTAAATGCCTCAGAATTGTTGGTGATGAACACAATATAAAAAATACTTATGAAACCATTAGTAAAAATAATTTACAATATTTTCCCATTACTAGTTTATTATGGTATAGGTACACACAAATCAATATGAATAAGATAATGAACTACCATTATCGATTTATATTGAACCTAGTATATCTTTAGAGTAATATTTTATTTTTAATATAACTCATACATTTTTTTATAATGACATAAATAATTAAGGCAATCTCTAGATCCATTAATTTTCACCATATATTCTATGTTAAGTTTTCTAAAATTATAAATCTATTTATTAAATAATATATTTTCTTCATACTTATAATGAAAATACCATCTCCCCCTATAACAATGTAGAGATTACCCTTCTTTTGATTCCCCTTTATAATGATGACACAATCATTTAACATAAAGATACAAGCATTCTTGGTAAACATTATTTCATTCCATATCCCATATAGTTGACTGAAAGATATAAAGATATGAACGAGTCTTTAAAAAAGTGAAATATGTATGTGTCTCACATAGTTTTTCCTAATTTATATTTCTCTAATCAAATAATATACAAGCCTTCATATTTTTCAAATAAAACAACAAATTCTTTTTTTCTTGATTATTGTGATAAGATCCTTATTTTCCATTATGTTGGTATAGTATATTTTTCCAATTTTATGAGAACCAACAAAATTTAATGCTTTCAGGGAAATTTCATCAACTACATCCTGCTTAGATATTTCCTTTTTGATCTATGACTTTGGATTCATTCCCAATGTGGATTGAAATTATTAATATTCTTTATATCATAATGGAACCACTGCATCTCTAAATACATCAAATATATTTTTTATTCAGAGAAATTGATGATTCCTTAAGTTAATACAAACCCCCTGTTTCAATAATCATTGATATATCCCACATCATCACTAAAAAGAAATACCTCGACATATATTCAAATCCTCTACGCCTGAAATAATGACCAATAAAATCATCCCTATAATTTTTTTCCTTCTTAGCTTCTGAGGGTTCTCTTATTCCATTTGATAACACATGGATAAAAAATCAAATTTTTGGGAATGTACTATATTTCCACAATAATAAAACCCGATATTAGAATAATTCATGCATTTAATTTCTATAACACCAATCACTGCTTATGTTATTTGAATATTTGAAATATATGTCATACCCAAATAAACTAGTCACTTTGGAGTAGGTTCTTATGGTTAGGTATTAACCATTACTACATTGTGGAAATGATCAATCCACATGCTATATTTTCCAGTTAGATAATACTTTCAATTTACTGATTGTCAATTTCCAATTATTCTACACATTTGTGATCCACTATTTCTTTTACAATCACATGTTTGATTGACATTCCAATTTTCATACTGACAGACAAAACTATCTTCTGATCATAATTTTTTTATAGTTCAAAAAATTCACGATCAATCATTTAGATATATTTGAAATTATCATTCACTTTTATAGTAAAAAAAATAACCTTGGTATTCTTTAACATTATTCTAGTACTTAATACCCATCTCCATGTTTTCAATATTTTTAGATTTTAGTTTCCATATTATTTCCTTCATCATAGACTTTTCTTTTTCATTAGAAACTAGATAGATTCTGGAATCATAAAACACTATATTGATCTTCTTCATTTTTCCTGTCCACGCCTCTATCTCTTCAGGAAACACTTATATTTTTCCTAACAATCAACTCTTCCTTCCATTTATCCATATTCATTGAAAATATATTTATTTACCTAGTAATTCCCCATAACATACACAAATTAATTTTCTATATGATCTTTCTATTCCTTAATTTATTCAGCCTCACATGTTTTCGAACAATCATCTTCTTATGAATGATGGTTAATTTTGTTGAATAATTATAATTTCATAAATTTTATAAATTTCCTAATGGTTAATGATTTCTCTAGTGGAACATCAACAATCTAGTAACCATTTTTAATCATTTTTTGAAACAATTATATAAGGTACCCTTCCACATAGAAATCAAGAATGTGTTAGTTTCCCTTTAAACAATAATTGTCCCCAAAATATATTCTTGGAAATGAATGACATGAATTCATTCTCATCATATTCATCATGTCCAACCTCTATATTAAGATTGTTCAAGGACTTGAATACCACCTACTTAAGCCTCCCAATTTCAAAAACATTATTTTAATTACTTATCATCTCATACTTAATAAAAATAATGTGAAAATTTATTATCATAAACTTATTTGTAAATTTATCACAATTTAGAAAGATGTTTATATTGAACCATGGTGTACATATTAAAATGATACACAAGATGATTTTAAAATTCCTAACACATGCCAAATAGGCATTAAAAACACAAGGGAATAGTCATATGATTATGGATATTATCTTACCTAGTAGAACAAGGAAGAAGAAGATGGTTAAAGAATACATAATTCATGACCATTAGAAAGTCACAAAAAGTCTCTACAAAAAGCGCATGACCCACGATAACTATAGCAGAACCCTCATCAATGAGAATCCTTGATCACTAGTGGATAAGCAGTGATAGCTGAATATGAATCCCAGAGGATATGTGGGTTTTCATTGGGATGTACTTAAAAAACAATATTAATTATATCGATAATCATGGGAAGCTACATTAATAGGAGGAGACCCCCAGTGGTCAAGAAGATCACAAACCAAACCATCATTGGGAATAATAAAATCCCTAGATGATGTCCAATCTATCTCATGAGTCCTATGAGATATCTTCTTAATGAATGGAGGATATAACCAGGAGGAGGTTAGATGGGCTCACAATAACTGAAGGACATGCGGCGTGCCCCTGAAGTCAAGAGACCCACCATGAGTTGTCTGGTCTACCATGTGAAACCCCTTCTATTCGTCAGCCATGCCACATGGAAACCCCTTGAAAATTCTTCATCTCTCTAAAGACATATGAATGGTTTTATCCACAATACATACATTCTATATTTTTATCCACATTGGCTAGGTGAGAAAACATGATAGAATCGAGTAAAATTCATAGAAATTACTCAAGAAAACTCGCATACCTCCCAAACCATGTCAAATAAATCAAAGGGTATCAAAATGGAGGAGGTGAGTGGTTTACACAATCATTGAAAGACAAGTGACACACACCTTGAGAAATCATCGAGACAACGTTTGACCTCAATGTCATGACTGAAGTTTCTTGTGATGTCTGGTAGGCTTTTCAGCCTCTCACCATGGAAGAAATTTCCCATGTCCATGTAACTCTATGTCACTCTCTGAAAAAATGAATTGGTTTTCCCGTTGGATGCTCATGAACCACAATGAAACCCAAGTTGGTCATGCAATGCTTACCAGAATATAGATGTAATTACATTAACACCATATGTGAAATCATTCACGACTCTTGACCTTTGTCACATTAAGAAAATGATATTATAAAGGAGAAGGGGAGAACAGTTTTTGGTTACTGAATGTAATTTGATGCACCTAGTGCACCCTCAGTGTGGTCAAATGAGACCCAGAGACAAGCCATCCAAGGACTTGGAAATAATTTCGAACACTCATTTGGATCTCACGAAAAACCTTTGGATCTTCTACATGATGACATAAAAGTTCTTTGATGCATAAGTACTCAATAGTCAGTAATAATCTGATAATGGATATCTGGACATGCTGTCGCTGAAAATTATGCAGTTCCCTTAACGTGGTCCACCATATATACACATGATACAACATAACTCTAGAGCACATATCGAGTCTATCCTAGACTCAAACTAGATTCTTCGCACAAACTAATGAGTATTTGGATGGAAATGCCTATAAATTCTACATTACAACTCGGAAAAATTATTGGTTGGGTCAATTGATGATTGATCAGAAACTAGATGTTTGGACCCAGACTACTGCAACACACATCGACGCTCATACTCTGGGCTTCTGATCAAATTCATTCATGTTACTAGTCGACCTTCCTCCAGGTGATACACTAGTAGACCTCTAGATATGTCATTCCCCATGCATAAATCCCTTTGCATGATCAATAAAATATCACACAAAGGACTTATGGAAAAGAACATGTGATGACCATATTGCATTTCCTCCATATCACGTGATACCTAAGAAAACTTACAATAAACCAAACCCATGAACTAAAAGTATAAGAGTGAAAACACATGATTCAAAGTGTAAGAACCATGTGAAAAACATGGTCAGGGACCTCCTCATGATTCTTGGGTTTCAATCAAGAATATGTGACAGTTCCATGTCACGCCTCCCAGACATCACGAAATCATTTCGAAATGTCATCTCAGATATTTAGAACGCTCCAAAAATGTCAAGAAATATCTTAAAAACCCTTAGTGGTAACCAGTAGGATCCTGTTAACCCTCTGGGTTCATTACCTCCAACATGCGATGTCTTTTGGATGAACCTCCCAACTCATATAATGGCACCCTCTCTTGTTAGCTGAGTCTTGTTGACACATCCGAATAAGACAATCCATCTCTCACAGTGTTACCCCTGGGAATGTCATCCTAGTCCCATGATGTCTCCCTGAGGTGTCATCCCAGGCATGCGACACCCCAAGACATGTCTGCATGGTCCCACGATCTCTCCCTGTTGAGTCATCCAAAACACCCAACACCACTATGACCACACAACCGTGACTCTAACAACACCCTCCACATGTGTCGAACAGGGTCACACGATGACCTCTAGGGTACTGAAATAGGGTCATGAAACACCTTATAGAAAATAATTCCCACTCACTAGGGTATCCTTAGTGTGAAATATACGGAATCTATTAAGATAACTATGAGGAATCTCATTCCCGCTATAACTGGGATATGTTGGAAACCCCCCAAAATACCTAAGATCCATATCAACACCTCCATGTATTGTCCCAAGATATAGATCCCAAATCCATATTCCACAAGACTAATCATGCGCTCCCCATTTTTACTCAAAATGAGTATGGGTCACATGGGCTTGCGGGTATGTGATGAAAACCTCATTAGGCATTAAAAAACCATTCACTTGGGAAGCCTGATTGTATAGGGACCAAAAACAAATAACTACTAGAATAATTATTACCACTATAACTGGGATAATTTTGACATCTCCCCCAAACATAAGCTGAAATTTTTGGCAAGTTAAAATCCCCCTAAATTAGTCCTTACTACATGACATTAAACAACACCAATCAACTGAACTATGATGGCTCAGATTCCCTCTATAATCAAGATACAATGGATGCCCCCCTAAAGGATTGATCTCCATATCAAACACTCTGTGGAATGAACCAATACAAAGATAACATATCAATATTACATAAGGAATATCATGCACTATCAACTATTTCACACAACGATTATGGCACATGTCAGCTTTGTGGGTGCGACAAAAACCTCATTTGGAATAAAAAACAAATTCACCGGGTTAGCCTCAGTGTATAGGGACCCATAAAAAAGAACAATGAGAACACTGATTACCACCATAAATAGGATATGTAGGTGGTATCCTCCATAATTGATCTCAAATAAATGGAATATCAACATCCCCACTTAGTAGTCATTATCTCATGATGTTAAACTGCACATATTAACCGAACTACTTGGGTTTTGATTCCTACAATAACCTGGATATGTAGGATGCATCCTAATGGCTCAATCCCATCCCTGGAATACCAACTGCCTCCATAAGATGGAGAAAAGACCGAAACACTTGGTCATATGGTTTCATCATATAAGAGACCCCTCATTACTGGAAAATGACAAAGAACTTATGATACATAAAGATGGATTCACAATATTGATTCTATTCTATCACACATAAAATAGTGTTAACCAATATCCATTTTTTAGGCAAACCATTCTGACTTTGGGAGTAGTGAGAGATTTATGAACATGTCATAAATATATAAGAGAGTCACAGAGTAGCAATTAGTTCCCCCCCATAATGGTGTGATGAGATCGACCTCCCATGCTCCCAACCAATGTGAGTCCCCAAGAGTCAGTGGTCCTAGCAACAAAGATGAGCATCTGCCTTTCGAAAGACGGTACTTTCAAAGCTATGGATAGGGGAACCATTGGATGGTTCTGAGAAAATGGATAGTGGTAATGAAATGATCTGAATCTATTAAATTTAATAAAATCTTAATGAAACAAAAATGGTGAACCCGATGCGAATCTCTAAAAAAATGATCGGTTTATAATTTGTCACACCATTATGCTTTTCCTCATATGAAAACAATAGATATGAATCTAATGAAAATACCTCTAATATTATACAATTTTTTCATAATCCATATTTTCATGTTACTTTACCCTTATATGAAAAAAATCTGATCATCTCAACATGAACCTCTTATGCCACTTCACATTGTAAACCATATTCAAACAATGTTTTAATAACATCATAAACCAGGATTCCTATATTTCCTTCCTCATGTTAATAATTTCACACCAAAAAATTGAATAGACTAGGAATATATGATTTTGTTTTAAACATGAATATCTGATTAACACTTATTATACCTATGATATGGGATTGATTTCTAGCCTGGTTCCATGTTCTCTACATTATTTCATAATCCAAAATCAAGAGAATGTCTTCATATTGTAGGACTCATTTCATTGCTACATCCAACTTCACAACCCCCATGGATTATAAAACTCTCTCTCCAAACATATTGCTCCAGCAGTAGGTAGAAAACCTGATGATTCATGAGAACCATAGATATGGTATAACCTCACCTATAGATGCTGGATGTGAGATTCTAGAAGTGCGACATCCGACATGTCAACATCACCCAATAAAGGTTGTTTCTAAACCAATGTGCCGCATCTCCATGGTCAATCTATTTGGGAGCCTATCCATGTAGTGTGACAACCACCACCATACGTACCTAATAAAGGTGGATCAAGAGGCTGGATCTGGTCCCCTTATGTTTTAGGCTCCATTAAGTTGGTTTCATACTAACCATCATCTCTAGAATCATCATACTAGTACCTATCAGCCTCCTAATGAGGGTACCTCCCAAAATATAGTCTCCTTGGACACCCATGCATGGGCTCCACCAAGGTAGACTTATGAGATAAGGAAGATGTGGGACATATAAGAAATGTTTAATATCCTAGATCCACTGACAGCGCCTGCTAGTATACTCTATAAAAGACAATCTAGTAGGCTCACATCCCTTCTCACTATGAACAAGTATATAGGTGTATTATTTTAGAAAACATGGGGGTGTTCACACTTATAACCCTATAGATGATGCCCTTAAGAATATCCCTATGGAACAAGGTGGGACTATGTGGGATCGCATCCCCTCTTCAATAAAAGATATCTGTAAATAGGTAATGTAGACAGAAAATATGCAGGCATATATCCCCTTACACACATTGATAAAATGCCAATATATTATAGAGATAACTAAATAACTCCACCAGAATATTATGGAACTGCTATAGACTAATGGAAATGTACATAATCTTATCAATATAGCAAGGAGAACTCAATATTTTGGTCATTATGATCATGTGGTTTAACATAATCAAGCCTGTATTCTTGTACCATCCTTGGAGGATTATCGGCATATTCAAATAGATGGCGAGGCATTAGACATGGATCTTAATCCCAATCCAACTAGGGTCATCCAAGTGAGAGTGGAACATGCCATCTGATATGGGGACATTCATATATAAGAAGTATTGTTGCATAATATGGATTCTGAGGATTGGGCCCACATACTTGATCTGGCTGACGCTGACTAGGTTAGAGTGGAAAAGGGCTCAAGATATGATCATATTCCTATTAGTGAATCTACTCACATAAACTATAAGATTATAGTATCATGGACCATATTTCTACTTTAGAAAACAGACAACTGTGGAAACATTATTCCAAGGAAATATTAGAGGAGAATAATATTCCTTCTCCCATTTTCTAGGTCTGCTGGCATATTCTTAGAGGGAATGCATATTCAAAACTGGTGTATATTCTTAATCCAGCTGAGGGAAACCATGTTAGAGCAGTACATACCTCATGGTAGGATCATAATTCTTCCAATAATGACTAATTATATATACCAATGGCTCAATATGGGCCCATACCCCCATCTTGACTGAGTATCCCCTTGTAAGAGTGGAACAAGCCTGAGGACATGCTCATATCCCTAACAAAAATGAGAGAACATATCAACATTGTAACGCCCTGACCCCAGAAGTACAGAGTCGGTGCATTATTACATAACATTGGCATGATCACAAAGGATCAAGTCTCAAAAGACTGATTAATTTAGTAGTCTAGAAAACATTAGATATATTAATAAGTATTACATTACATCATAAGTTAAAATAAACTACAACAACATCTTGTCTTCATATACCCTCATACTATCCCTACAGGTCAATCATAAATTACTCCTTCACATCCTGGAAAAAATAAAACATTTAAAGGGATGAGCTCAGATTCTCCGTAAGGATAACAATATAGTAGAAGCATTCATACATAATCATAAACATTTAAGGCAATGTATAAATAAAACAAAAGCCTTTTAAACTTGAACTTCAGCATAATTCGGAAAAGATAAAGTGAAATAATGACATTTACTTATTCACATGGATATTCTACTAGTCAAATAATCACATGAAATATCAATAAACACTTTCATAATAACGGAATGCATAATTCCAGACTATCATAACCACGTAGCCAAGGCCTCGTGCCAAGACTACAAATAAGATTTTGTCAAGGCCTCGTTCCAAGACACTAGTTTGTCTCATGAGACCTACCGATGCATCAAGGAGCTATAGCGGGCTCCACTCGTCACTTACTATGTCTAATTCATTCCTCATATGAAAAGTTTGAAACATAACATAAACATTCGTATTAAAACTAGCATAGGAAATGTCAATACTTTATCCACAAACCATGAATAGTATAAAAATAGCACATCCACAGACAAACATAACTCATTCGATATAATATGGAAGATTTTATTGTATCAGATTAACCTCAATCGAGAATAATGAAGGATATTGACATAGATGGAATGAATCATCAAAACTATTAGAGAGAAATATCCCCCATTTTCTTAAAAACATTTAAAAGTCACACTATTTTTCAAGAAGCCATTTAAAAATATATTTTTTGAATCAATATGTCCTATACCACTTTGAAACTTTTAAAAGTAATTTTAATTTTAAAACTTTAATGTCCATATAAATAAATCCTTAAAACCCTTTTTAAAACATGGACATTAATGAGAAAGATTTGGAATAATAAATCTTTAAAACATTTAAAATGATATTTTAGATAGAGTTCCTAACCAAAAGAGACACACATGAATGAAAATAATTGAGGTAATGAAATTTTTTTAATATCATGATGATAAAGGTATTCATGATATACTATGTCAAAGTACATTATATACAACATATAAAAGTGATTTGGTGTATAACAACAAATAAGTCTCAATGGAATGTAAATTGAGATGAATTATCTTATAAAGACCATATCATTAGGTTAAGGATAAATTAATGAAATAATTATGTGCGACAAATATAAATACACTCAATATGATTGGATATTCAGTGTAAATCAATCAGAGGACATTCACACATATTCTTGTAAAAACAACACCAATGGATTGGATATTTAACTCAACAAATAGAGATTGAGTTAAAATTACTCTTATCAAGTTCATATCAATGACTTGAGAATTTATCAATGGAGTGATTATGTGTATCAAAAGTATATCCAGAGAAAGAGGAGTGGAAATTATGACATAAGAAAATGAATAGTTATTCTACACATAATATTGGAGTAAAATAATCAATGAAGTATGCATAAAACTGAATGAGTGGAAATTGGAATTTTAAAATTCCCTTATCGATTTGGTAACTTGAGAAACATACACCCACAGAATAAGGATCATAAAATGATGATTAATGTATATTACACAATTAATACAATATTGGGAAGTACACACACCACATGCAATAAATAAGTGGTGAACAATGTAAATCTCATGGAATTAAAAGTGAGATAAGAAACCCCCTACCTTATACTTTTCCTTGGTTGATGGTTGGTTAACCTCATGTATAATGGTTAAATAATTGTTATTAAATTATACAAGATTTATATACATTAATATGATATCATATATGACCTTTTACCATTTCTTTGTTAATAATATCTTAGTATTATCGTCGTTTCGGGTGTTAACTTACTCATTTTCTTTTATATGTTTTGTCACATAAGACTTGTTTATTATGGATAGGTTGTATCTTATTCATATCTAGAATGATATCAAGTCCTTAAAAAATATTTTTAATCATCAAATAAAATTTATTCTTGAATTGATATGATGGGGAATGAATCTCATCGCGTTCGTGGAGACGGCAATCCGTACGTACGGACGAGCGACAATATCATTCATTTGATATTAAAATAATATATAATTGAATGGTATATCATATATACAGAATCATTGTCATGTTATATTTATTATTTAAATTAATTACACATCATTATTATACCCATCCAAATAACAGTGTATTGAAGAACAATTACACCACGACGTGGAGACGGTAGGTCGTACGTATGAACGTATGGTGACATGTCATTAAAAGGATGGATAGAATACTAAATATGGTAGAACCATATTTATAATAACATCACATTATATAGAAGATACTGGATTTATTATTTTAGAATTGAAATAACAAATAAAGAAGAAGTTGAAGAAGAAAGGAACATGAAAGAGGGTGGTGAAATCATTACCTTTTCTTCGGGTTCTTCCTTTTGATTTGATCAAAAGGGATCAATAGGTTGGATTTTTGATCAAACTAAGGCCTCTAGGTTGAAGAGAGGGAATTTGGGAGGATATTTGGGTAGAGTTTGGTTGATCCAAATGGCTTTGAAGGTGTGAATTAATTAGAAGGGGGAGTTCCCTTTTATAAGAGGGGTGAGGGGCTCTTTAGGAAAAACTTAAAGTATTAATTTATAATAAATTCATATTCTATTTCTAATGGATAAAAAGTGGATTATTCAAAGTCTAAGGTGGGTATTGGTCAAAATAATATCAACCAATAGATTTTAGACAGGTTTGGGTCATTATATTAACCTTATCTTTTAGTTTTAACTCTTGGTTAATTAGTTTAACACTTACCATGTCACTTTGTATTTTTATAATATATAGGTAATAAAATAACTATATACATCCAAGAGACCCCCCAAGTGGTCCATTAATGATAAAAACATCCTGATATAATTCCTTTTTCTGAACCTTAGATTTTTAGGAATATAATATCAATTAATAATGTAATATTTGTTTTAAAAACTCATTTAGGTCAATTTTAACACTATTCAATAATTGATTTTTGTTAAAGTCTTAAAAACTTTATTAATTCAAAAAAAATTCCTTTAAGCAATAATACCATGTCATATTAACCAATAAAATTCATGTATGTCATCAAAACATTCAAATTATATTTATTTTAACATTTAAAATACCAATTATTTGATTCTTTCATTAATAAGGAGAATACTGTATCATTATTATGTCATAAATAAATTTAATTATTAAATGTTTAAAAATTATAAATAAAATACCATAATGTTTTAAATCTTTTTATCTTTCTAATTAATATTTATAGTCGAAAATCCAAAATATATAACCCTATGATTTTTTTTTTCTAAAAGATATATGCTTATGTCATTTTTGTATTTATTTTAACTTAATTAATATAAAGTGTCCTTATCACTTACAAGTGGATCCATGGGGTTCGAAAATTGACCCAAAGATGCCCATGGTCAGAAATGTATAAAAAAATAGTATTAGAACACGTTTTAGGGTAAATTAATATTATTATAATATTATTTTTTTACCCTTATTTACCGGATTTACCCTTTAACAATGGTAAATAAAAGTTTTACCGAATTAATTATTCAAAATGTATAAAAATAGTAGTTACCTATTTACATAATTTTTACATCCTGATTCCAAATATGAAATCTATTTTTCCAAATTTAAAACATTGAAGTGGCAGAAATTAATTTAAAATTAATTCTCGCTGTCAAAACAAAAAGCGTGTTTTTAAGAAATAATAACTATCAAAATATTGACACTTATTTATGTCTGGTTTAATTGTAAAATTATTTCCAATGGCCAAAATTTTATTAAATGGTTAAAATATATTATAAATATACATTAAAACCGATCAAATTCATAATTTATCACTATTAATTATTTTGATTAAAAAAGTTGTTTTTAATTAAAATTTATCAATTTTCACTATTCATCAAAATATAAAAGTTATCCGAAAAGTACCAAAATTTTACCCTAATCTAATTTTGATATTTTGAATCCAAAAATTAATTCCATTTTGAATGATAAAATTTATAAAATTTCAAAAAGTAGGTATTACTATTCATAACGACTAGTTTGGTTGGTTGTGGTGTGTGTTAGAATCTCGAAGTTGCGTACAATGAAAGCCATTGCATTATTCAATGGGAAACGTACCATGGAAGATTGGGTTGCTACATTCTCCCCTCCTTCAATAAATTTCATCCTCAAAATTTGTAAAATTGGGATTGGGAATATAATAGAAATTCCCACATCGGAAAAAGAGTCAATAAAACTATCACTTTAAAAGAAAGAAAGAGAAGTACAATGGTTACCTGAGATAACCTATACTAGGATTCCATGTAGAAAAACATTGATATGGATGATAAAATAAGTGTAAAGTTCTGATGGAAAGGTATAGAAAACATGATCAGGAGAATGTTAACAACAATAAAACCACAAACTTGTGATGGGACAAACAATCATTAGTTTCCCAATAGGAAAAGTAAATGGACAACATTTTTATTTTTATTTTATTTTTAAGTTACATTACATAAAGATGAGGAATTCATTTCTAATATTGACTAAGAACATAAAGAGATATACTTAATTTTTAAATAAAGTTTTATTCTTTAATAAATTTCTACTACTAACTCATTTTTAAATGATGAGTATTCCAGAAGACTTGGTAACACTGGAAGAGCTAATAAAATTATTATAGAATCACCTGATCCATGAAGAATAAACTATATATTTACCTTGTATTTAGAGATTAATCAAAACCAAAATGGTTATTATAAGATCTGATGGTCCCCCAAAAGTTTATTTAATTAGAGAAATAAACACTAATCTTAATTTCTAAAATTAAACCAACAATACCCCAAAGTTAAATAAATAGCATTCAATAAAGAATTGTCCTTAAAATCCATTAATAAAATCCAAAATAATATTGAAACTCAAATATTATAAGAATTTGTTTATGTAGTCTTCCACGTTAAAAGGTATCTCCAAATGACATCAATTACTCTTAAAGTCACATACTTAAAAGTAATTAACCTAATCACATATTCTCTATTATAGGTTAATCATTTCCATAAATAACCCAAATCACTATAAATACACAATAAAAACATATATAAAAATACACCATTACTCCTCAAATGAAATCCCATAAAATTCTATTTTCCTTGGGCATATAGTGTTCCCAATAAAGAGAACATCTTCCAAAATAACATTTATCACTTAATCACCAAATCATTTTCCTATACTAAGGGTATTCATTTGATAAGACATAAGATCCCAAATCAAATTATTATTGATCAATAAAATCATTTAACTAAAAATAATAGTCACACTAAACAGGGACTTCACGTAGTCTAGTGGTAGGCGATAAATCCAAATCTCACTTTGGTTGTGGGTTCGATTCCCACAGCTTTGTTTGACACGACTAGTTGTCACACGGTCTGTGTGTTGTCCTTTTTCAAAAACTATATTTTATAACATTACCAAAATGAGATAAATTCCTCAAAATGACCATAACATAATTTAACCACAAATGTTATCTCATACCTTGCATTTTCATCCCAAATTATAATAACTTGTAATTAACTCAAACCCAATGATCATATCAATCAAAATGGTCATTTATAAATATATCCACAAGAGAAAAGATAATTCATCCCCAAATATCATTCTCACATGGAAAACTGCAGGGTTACAAATACAAGAGAAAACTATTCCAAAGTTAACCCATCAACAAGGAGCACTAATACTTTTTAAACATTTCTCCAACCATTTATTTCCACATAGCTTCTTCTTTAACCATGAAAATATCCTATAGAATAGGGAATTCACTCGGGTAATGGCTTGGTACCCTACATTTATGGAAAATGACTGTAAATGGATTCTTGGAACCATTTTTATCATCTTCCATAGTACTCTTCATTTTTCTTCAGCAATTCTTCACATTATGTCCTTCCGTAAATCATTTCTTTGTCTCATTGAGACACTTTCTTGGGTGTCTCCTTCCACATTTCCTGGATGATGGAAATTGAGGATTCCTTTCTCCATGGTCTCCACTGCTGGAGATCTTATCATTCATCACCATTATATTCTTTTTTGAGTCCAGAAATTGTTTAATATATATATTGTTGATCATATTTTTGGAAAATTGATTTGGAATGAAGACGATATCTTTTATGCCTATCAAAATTCCATTTTTTGCTCATTTCCACCACTGTTACCACCTTGTACATCATTCTCAAAGTCACTATGACTTCCTTGGAATCCATCCATTGACTAAAACCAGAAAGCATTGTGTGAGTAATAGTTGTCATAAAATCATTTAGAGAATATCATGTCACCATATTCTCAATTTGAAACACCTTAGGATTAACCAAGGACATTCACTCTCATCTTATATATAATACTTCAAATTGTTTTGTAAAGAAAATGTAAATTATTCTATGCATATCCTCCAGGAGGGTCATAACCAAGAGTGCAGCAAGGCCCGTTTTCATGCACCAGTTCCCGTTCGAGTCTAGCTCAAAGCAGTGTTTTTAGGTTTTACCCCTAGGTACATCTTTACCAGAGCCACCTCTACCTGCTCGTATCTAGACAAAGATGTATTTCTTGGAAAACTCACAAAATCCCTACATTACCAAAATTTTAGGATGTTATTCTATACTAATCCTCAAAGTCCATATTAGATCTATGTGATCTAATCAGAGTTTATCTAAATCTAGATTCTAAGGTTTGTACAAAACATCCTCTGATACCAACTGTAATGCCCCGACCCCTGAAGCCTAGAGTCGGTGCATTATTACATAACATTGGCATGATCACAAAGGATCAAGTCTCGAAATACTGGTTAGTTTAGTAGTCTTGGTAACACTAAATATATTCATAAGTCTTAATTACATAATAAGGTAAAAAAACTACAACAACATCTTGTCTTCATATACCCTCATACTATCCCTGCAGGTCAATCATAAATTACTCCTTCACATCCTAGGAAAAATAAAACATTGAAAGGGGTGAGATCAAATTCTCAGTAAGAATAACAATATAGCAGAAGCTTTCATAGATAATCCTAAACACTTAAGGCAATTTATAACTAAAACAAAAGCCTTTTAAACTTGAACTTTAGCATAATATGGAAAAGATAAAGTGAAATAAAGCCATTTACTTATTCACATGGATATTCTACTAGTAGAAGAATCTCATGCAATATCAATAACCACTTTCATAATGATGGAATGCATAATTCCATACTATCATAACCACGTAGCCAAGGCCTCATCCCCAGACTAAAAATAAGATTTTTTCAAGGCCTTGTGCCAAGACACTAGTTTGTCTCATGAGAGCTACCGATGCATCGAGGAGCTATAGCAGGCTCCACCCGTCACTTACTAAGTCTAATGAATTCTTCATATGAAAAGTTTGAAACATAACATAAACATTCTTATTAAAACTACCATACGAAATGTCAATAATTTATCCACAAACCATGAATAGTATAAAAATAGCACATCCACAGTCAAAAATAACTCATCAGATACAATATGGAATATTGTATTATATCAGATTAACCTCAATCTAGAATAATGAAGTATATTGACAGAGATGGAAAGAATCATCAAAACTATTAGAGAGAAATATCCCCCTTTTTCTTGAAAACATTTAAAAGTCACACTATTTGTCAAGAAGCCATTTAAAAATAGATATTTGAATCAAAGTGTCCCATACCACTTTTAAAATTTTAAAAGGAATTTTAATTTTAAAACTTTAATGTCCATATAAATAAATCATTAAAACCATTTTTAAAACAAGTACATTAATGAGAATGATTTGGAATAATAAATCTTTAAAAAATTTAAAATGATATTTTAGATAGAGTTCCTAACCAAAAGAGACATACTTGAATGTAAATAATTGAGGTAATAAAAACTTTTTAATATCATGAAGATAAAGGGATTCATGATATACTATGTCAAAGTACATTATATACTCCATAAAAAAGTGATTTTGTGTATAACAAAAAATAAGTCTCAATGGAATGTAAATTGAGATGAATTCTCTTATAAAGACCATATACTTAGGTTAAGGATAAATAAACTACATAATTATGTGTGAGAAATATAAATACACTCAATATTATTGGATATTCAGTGTAAATGAATCAGAGGACATTCACACATATTCTTGTAAAAACAACACCAATGAATGGGCTATTTAACTCAACAAATGGATATTGAGTTAAAATTACTCTTATCAAGTTCATATCGATGACTTGAGAATTTATCAAAGCAGTAATTATGTGTATCAAAAGTATATCCACAGAAAGGGGAGTGGAAATTATGACATAAGAAAATGAATAGTGATTCTACACATAATCTTGGAGTAAAATAATCAATGAAGTATACATAAAGCTGAATGAGTGGAAATTGAAATTTTCAAATTCCATTATCAATTTGGTAACATGAGAAACATAAACCCATAGAATAATGATCATAAAATTACGATTAAAGTATATAACACAATTAATACAATCATGGGTAGTACACACACCACATTCAATAAATAAGTGGTGAACAATGGAAATCTCACGGAATTAAAAGTGAGATAAGAAACCCCTTACTTTATAATTTTCCTTGGTTGAGGGTAGGTAAACTTCCTGTATAATGGTGAAATAATTTTTATTAAATTATAAAATATTTATATACATTAATATGATATCATATATGATCTTTTAACATTGCTTTGTTAATTATATCTTAGTATTATCATCGTTTTGGGTGTTAACTCACTCATTTTCTTTTATATTTCTTGTTACATAAGCCATATTTGTTATGGATAGGATGTATCTTATTCATATACAGAATGATATCAAATCCGTAAACATTATTTTTAATCATCAAATAAAATTTAGTCTTGAATGGATATGATGGGGAATGAATCTCATCGCGTTCGGGGAGACGATAATCCGTACGTACGCACGAGCGACAATATCATTATTTTGATATTAAAATAATATATAATTGAATGGTATATCATATATAAAGAATAATTTTTATGTTATATTTATTATTTAAATTAATTACACATCATTATTATACCCATCCAAATAATAGTGTATTGAATAACAATTACACCACGACGTGGAGACGGTAGGCCGTACGTACGCACGTATGGTGACATGTCATTCAAAGGATGGATAAAATACTGAATATGGTGGAACCATATTTATAATAACATCACATGATATAGAAGATACTGTATTTATTATTTTATAATATAAATAAACAAGAAAGAAGAAGTTGAAGAAGAAAGGAACTTGAAAGAGGGTGGTGAAATCATTATCTCCTTTTCGGGTTCTTCCTTTTGATTTGATCAAAAGGGCTCCTTAAGTTGTTTTTATGATCAAACTAAGGCCTCTAGGTTGAAGTGAGGGAAGTTTGGAGGATATTTGGGAAGATTTTGGCCAATCCAAATGGATTTTAATGTGTGAATTAATGAGAAGGGGAAGTTCCCTTTTATAAGAGGGGTGAGGGGCTCTTTAGAAAAAACTTAAAGTATTAATTTATAATAAATTAATATTCGGTTTCTAATGGATATAAAGTAAATTATTCAAAGTATAAGGTGGTTATGGGTCAAAATTCTTTCAACCAATATATTTTAGATAGGTTTGGGTCATTATATTAACCTTATCTTTTAGTTTTAACTCTTGGTTAATTAGTTTAACACTTACTATGTCACTTTGTATTTTTATAATATATAGTGAATAAGATTTCTATATACATACAAGAGACCCCAAAGTGGTCCATTAATTATAAAACCATCATGATATAAGTCCTTTGGCCGACCCTTAGATATTTAGGAATAGAATATGAATTAATAATATAATATTTGTTTTAAATAGTCATTTATGTCAATTTTAACACTAGTCAATAATTGATTTTTGTTAAAGTCTTAACAAAATTATTAATTCGAAAAAAATTCATTTAAGAAATACTATCATGTCATATTAACCAATAAAATTCACAGATGTCATCAAAACTATCAAATTATATTTACTGTAACATTTATAATACCAATTATTTGATTCTTTCATTAATAAAGAAAACACTGCATCATTATTGTGTCATAAATAAATCTAATTATTAAATGTCTAAAAATTATAAATAAATTACCATTATGTTGGAAATATTTTTATCCTTATAATTAATATTTATAGTCTAAAATAAAACATATATAACCCTATGTAAAAATTGTTTTTCTAAAAGATATATGCTTATGTCATTTTTGTAATTATTTTAACTTAATTAATATAAAGTGTCCTTATCACTTACAAGTGGATCCACGGGGTCCCAAAACCAACCCAATGATTCCCATGGTCAGACATGTATCATAAAATAGGGTTAGGACACATTTTAGGGTAAATTAATATTATTATAATATTATTTTTTTACCCTTATTTTCCGGATTTACCCTTTAACCATGGTAAATAAATTTTTTACCGAATTAATTATTCAAAATGTCTAAAAATACGAGTTACCTATTTACATAATTTGGAAATATTGATTCCAAATATGGAATTATTTTTTTAAAATTCAAAACACAGAAGTGGCATAAATTAATTTAAAATTAATTCCCGCTCTGAAAACAAAAAACGTGTTTTTGAGAAATAATAACTATCAAAAGATTGACACTTGTTTATGTCCGGTTTAATTGTAAAATTATGTCCAATGACCAAAATTGTATTAAATAGTAAAAATATATTCTAAATATACTTTAAAACTGCTAAAAATCATAATTTATCACTATTAATTATTTTTATTAAAAAGTTCTTTTTAATTAAAATTTAGCAATTTTCACTATTCATCAAAATATAAAAGTTATTTGAAAAGTACCAAAATTTTACCCTAAGATAATTTAAATATTTCAAATCCAAAAATGAAGTTCATTTTGAAAGATAAAATTTATAAAATTTCAAAAATTAGGTATTACAATTCATAACGACTATTTTGATTGGTTGTGGTGTGTGTTAGAATCTCGAAGTTGCGTACAATGCAAGCCATTGCGTTATTCAAAGTAAAACGTATCATTGAAGCTTGGGGTGTTACAAACATATTCCAAAAGCTCCTCAGTAGTGGGATAATATCCCCACAATACTAGGTGGTTCAATACAAATTTTGACAATCACCGTACAATAGGACCATATCCCTACACAACAACAAAAGGCTTCTAGGCATACACCGACCACGACGTAGAAAATGTCCCATATTGATAGTTTTTAAATGTTTTCATCCTTGAGTTTATTTTTGATTCATTCTCAACACCACAAGGGTTCTTTGAATCTTCTATCAAAGTAGAAGCATGATACATTCATTACCATGATTGTCCTCTTCCTGGAATGTGGTGATGGGTCCCAAGGACTCTACTCCTAACATCCACCATGTTCAACCTTCCCATGGTGATATCTCCCATGGGTGAAGAATTCCTCACATTGTCAAGACACATAATCATAGATAGGTGAAGAGAACATAGAAATCAATATAAATAGATGTGTTCAAAACACCAGGGTCAACTGTATATAGATCCCAATAAGATTCTACAAGATCTCTACTCCTAGCAGTTAGTGACCTTTAGATTCATATTTTGTGGTATTATTGGAGGGGTATGTGTATGTATAAAGAATAAGAATCCAAAATTTAAATATGGAGGGATATTTCTTGAAACAACATCCCCATCATGTTATATCCCCTCTCTACATCCATCTACGAGATCCCTAACGTGTAATAAAAGGAGGGCATTCCTTATCTACTATATAATATATGGGATACTCATTTGTGACTGAAGGATTTTCATCCTTGTTATCTGGGATTTGAGTATCAACTTCAGACCATCATGACCCTCTTTTACTAGCTCTACCTAGCTGCTATCACCATGGTCTGGGATCCAGACCTTAAATAGCACATCTCAAATTTGCAACATGCTTATTTCCATTGCATGAAAACACATCAACATCTAATCTTTGAAGAAATGTTAGGAATCCAAATTTTAGTATGGGTATATTATGGAGCGTTATGCTTCCTCACTCCCCTTGAACAAGAGAGACCCCCAAATATGAAATCCTGAAATTTTATATCCTTCAGTGAAGTCAGGGGACATGGAAAATCTCCGGCTTGTTGGTCACTATAATATAATTCCTCCACTTCAACATTACATATACATCACATATGGGTAGTGAGGACAGAAAAAATGACTTCAATATTGGACCCTCAATATAATAAGATTATGTTCCAAACATTAACATTGATGTTGCAATCACCAGGAGAACTACATAAAATGAACGATCCTTATCATGGGCTCCCATCACACCCACCTCTCACACAAAAAGAGCGGTGTTGCATCACAGAGACCATAGTAGTAGCTTCCATAATGGTCATACCGGAAAGGACTCGGCCTACTAGTCTTGGAGGACATTTTTTAACTGCTTCTTCCCCATGGGCCATCAGTTCCTAGGAAAATTTAGGATGTGCTTATAGAAGTCAGAGGACAACCCGATCCCAAAGGGATAAGTGAATTTATATCTCAATCACAATCTCCAAATTCATTACCTCCTAAAAATGGATAGGAGACATCGACGATGATTACAAATCACCCAACACCAACATGCTGGTGACCACTACATATTCAGGATAATTATTTCCCTCGATAAACCACATCCCATATGGATGGGTTGATATTTATCATTATCCAAACTGTATAGGAAATAAGTATTTTGTATGTCGGGAGGTAGAGAACAACAGTTAGAATCCTACCAGTTCCTCCCACCGTAATAATAAACAATATTTTTTTGTGCTAATTCAGAAACCCCAACCATAAATCCCATCAAAGTTATTATTCATAAACAAAGAGGATAAGAGCATATAGTGAAAGTAATAAAGAACCACCAAGGTCTTAATCAAACACATACAAATAAGGCCAAGGGAATGAATAGCTACACTAATTTAAGACTTATATAACCATCCTTCCACATGGAATGCAATCGAACAACCACCATTGCTCGATATTTCTCTGTGAACAACATCAAAGTTATCATGGTGGAAATATATCAAGATACAAATGTATAGGGTTGCAACAAAAAATACAAACCCCAAGAGGAGGGTTATTTGGATGCAATAAATGTGTGTGTGTGAAGCAAGAATTAATGAATGATCCAGAGGTTGGAACAACCCAATAATCAGTTTCCACCTCCTCAGCGGAACATATGAAAAGATAATTGGAAGAAACAACCACAACAATGTTTCCATATTTAGATGAGTGATTTTCTTATTATGAGAGTGAAATATGATCTCTCTGGTCAATCAACAAAGAGCTTCGTATCGGAAATATTCCCATTAGGTGTCATCTCCAGTCAGAGTGAAATATTATCCATCCTATGGTTGATCTTCCAACTAGTGTAACATATGAATATCTAATTCAATCTTGGTATAGAAAACCCAACCATATAAACAAGAAATCTAGAAATGATCGAGACATAACCCTACATCGGTGAAAACCTCTCCCTCTTCAAGGTAATTCCTCTATCAAAGGAGAAATAGAGTATTAGTGGGAGAAGAATGTGGGACCACCTTATCAACCCCACTAGCTGCATACGGACAGAAGGTGGCCTAAATGATATTGCATCTAGATTTTCTCACTATCATTGAATTCATAGATACTCATATGAAAAAAATAGAAGGGAAACACGTGGAAATGATGCCGAAGAAGATGCCATATCATGAATGGATAGATGATACCTATCCTCCCCCAAATTCATAAATCCTACCCTTTCCTCCTTAAATAGTGAAGGGGATCTTGAGAAGCATCCCACACACTTCATGTATCTATGTGGGATGATGATGGGTCATCTTGATCAGTAGGAGGAAACAAAGATACAGTGTTTATTATAGTCATTGACAAGGATAACCTTTATCTGGTATAGTAGTCTACTTACAGGATATATAACAGGATGTGAATATATTCATCATAAGTTCCATTAAAATTGATTTCAGAACTGAGGAAGAAGAAGATCATTGACCTAAAGAACTACAACAAGCATGAGAATTTGAGGGTGTCCAATTTCAAAGAAAGGTGGTGGGGGGGGGGGTCTGAACTATTTACTCAATATTTCTATCCCACAAGAACAAATTCTCTAACATTGTGCTAAAAATATTAAGGATGAGATAAAGACACCCATAATCCCCATGAATTATATAGTTGGATTCATAATGTTCCCATAAATATCATAATTTCTTGAAGAGGATATTTAATGAACCAGGTCCATGTCTCAGACCTTGATCGCATCACAAGGAAAAAATCCAGGAAGTGTCGGTGGTGCAGTTGTCACCCCCATTCCTGCAATAGTCCAAGCACCCATACATGCTCTAAACCACCCAACACCTCCTAATAATAAATGATAGTATAAGAAACACCTTCGACCAGAATCATTGAGAAACTATGGCTGCCCAGTATTTCAAGAATGAATGAACAAGGTGTACTCCTTCTGAAATAAGAATGTTTTGTTGTACTAGTTGGAAGCCATTGGAAACAACATTCTCATGCTCTTGTATACCAGGAGGCCCGATGAAGTCAACCTCACATACCTTCCCGATTAAAATACTTTCCATAGAATGATTTCCCATAATATCAATATTTTTTTGTCATTAATAATGTCATTAATGGCATGGTTGAATCTGGATGGGTGACATTGAGTGATTCTTTTGAACAAGTGGCTTGCATAACCATTTACTGATCAGAGGTAGAGGAAGGATGGATGAAATATCTTATTATGTAATCAAACATGTTTTACAACTCTATGGCTCATAAAATAGTTGATCGAGATCATGACTCCCTTAAGGAAAAGATTCAAAAACTCTCAATTGTTCCACCATCCAAAAAGGTGAAGTCTAATTTATGACCCATGGGGTGGGAATGACCACCTGAATTTGGGAGAATCAAAAGAGGAAGACCATTATTCTGCTCCAATGTAGACTCTAACTCTTGCATATTTCGTTCCAACAATAATTGCATCTTGGGCACTGACCCACCAAACAAAATCATCATCAAGCGAATATTTCACAGTCGGTTCTATAAACAACATATGCTTGACTAACCCCTTATCTAATGATGGGTACACCCCAAAATATGGGTTTCCTATATTTATTTAAGGAATGGAAGGCCGCATGTACTACTGATGACGATACAGGGGATAATACAAATATGTTCGGAGTTAATTTTCATTTCATATCCCCACTGAAGACATATATGTAACCAAGACGTATGGAAAACAAATTGAACAACCTCAAATATGGAAGGGAGGTGCTTCAAAGGCATCTAGTAGTCATATGCTCCCAATTGACCTTTTTAATCGCTTAATGGGGTTTCATCCTGATCATCCAAGGATACAAGGAGGACTGGGGAAACCTATGCCATTGGCGGTAGATAATCCCTCAACATCCATAAATGTTGGTCCATCAACCTCTGTCTCCCCAGCTCCTGGCCCACATGCTCAGGAGAATCCAATACCGGGAAACATCGACCTCAGGCACATGTGTGTGGTGTTCTGAAATAGAAATCTTCTACACCTTCCAAGCTCTTTGTCCTAGATGTCCTTTATCTTTAAAAATAACCCACTGAGGAACATGTTGAATCCATCCAAATCCCATAAGAATTTGAGTCATAAGTCATTATTTACATGGTCTATCGAGCGGAGACCATTTTCTCTAGATTCCATCATTCCATCTCATTCACTAATCAAGATCAAGAGGAGGCCATATAGGGACACATCAGACCCTTTTAAATATCTGAAATAATCAATAACATCAATGTCCCAAGGATTTTGTTTAATAATGTATCTAGGATCAATCTCATCCATGCCTAAACCCTTTGATGTTTGGTTAAAGGAAAATTGGACTTATCCACTTCAAATCATACCTTCCAAGTGTATGATAAGCAAGAAAAACAGCCCCCCCAGAATGATTAATCTACAGACCCAATTTGGGGATCTCACATTAGATGACGAGTTTAGGGTTATCTAGAAATACGCCGCATGTAATGTCACCTAGTGGAAATAGTGTTTTTAACGTCTGATAAATTGCATCTGTTTTTCTAAATAGGTGTAGAAATGTATGTGTGGGAGAGTTTTGGTGTCAGTTTAAAAAAAGACACCAAAAAGGTTTTATACATCATTTTTTGGTTTTATTTTTAGTAAAACCAATATAAAAAACCCCAGAAGAATTTATTTTTGGTGATTTTTTTTAATAACTGACTCCAAAAATTAAAAAATGATTTTCAAAAACGGTTTTTGTAAAAAATGATTGCTAAATTTTTTTTTAGATATTTTAGCGTTAATTTTTCAATAACCAATTCCAAATGTCTTTAAAAATCACACTTTTTTTGGAAACCCTCTTTTTTTGGTTCGAAGAAACAGTCCGCTCTTAAATAATCCCTCCCAAATCATGACACTTCGAAGTACACCCAGTGATCTAGAAAAAAATTTTGGTTAGATTTTCTTCAATTTACACAATATGCAGTCTCCATTCATCATTTTATTCGATTAATTCATCATATTTGTGTTATTTTCATCACAAAATCCAATTTATGAACTAAATTGTGGATTTATTTTAGTTTTTCCATCTTTACTGTTCATTTTTATAAACACTTTCGTTTTGATCTTTTAGTAAATTCTTATTCTTGCAACACATTCAGGGGACGATTTTCATGTTTAGGATCAAGGATAATTTGAACTCTGAATTTTTCAATTTGTTAATTTAATTTGATGGAATGTGTGATCTTGAGTTTTACTAGATCATTCAAATTTGTTAGAATCTCATTTTAAATATTAAAGCTCATAAAATATATTGATCTTAATGTATTTGATCCTTGATATTTATTGGTTTGTGTATATCAATCTTGTAATTCACATTAACATGTGTTAACCTTTTTTGATAGTAAAATGTAAAAGGATGTGATGTTCTTGATTCACCCCTAAAAAAGTATCACAATTATTATTGAACATTATCACATATATAATTCTTTATAACATACATAAACTAAATAAATTCACAATATAATTCATTGTGATATATTCATATCAATTTTGTGAAATGATAATTTGGTTTATGAAACCCATGTTTATGCATGTTACAACATACAATATGATTAAACAATTTTTTCAATAAATCTCTCATTTTGTCCCCCATCGTTCAGGATATATTTTATCCAATGTTATCTATATATAGTAATGAAAAATATAATATTTTATAGTGTAATATCATTTATCACACTATGTTTTATCTTTGTTATGTATGTACAATTTTTTTAAATCTAACAATCCTTCGAATATTCCTTTATGTGGATTTGATTATATTGTTGGGTTTCATAGATATGAAATATGTATAAATAAATTTTTTTTCATAAGATAATTCCAAAGAATATGTGGTAAAATATATTATGAATATAAATTTACAACATCCCTACTTGTTGATAAATAATTTCATAGTGAGTTTGACGTGGTTAAATTAAAAATAGTCATTGGATTATTATGTTCAGTAGTAATCCACCTCCCATATAATCACAATTCATAATTATAAGAACTCTATATATTTTTGAAGAGTGTTATAACCCCTTTTAAATAATACAATAAATGATAAATAATGACTAATTTATAGATTATAACACTAGTATGTTTGTTTTTATGAGTATTGGATCAATTTATATAGAATATTATTTAATTAATATGGTTAAAAGAGTTCATGCATTTAAAAAATCATGGTGTATCCTCAACTTAAATAGAAAATATGTTAATATATATACAAAAATAATACATGAAATCGTAATTTATATTAATTGTAATAAAATTATTAAAACATTTCATATATTCTAATCGCAGTGACATGATCTAAAATTATTAAATATACATTTTTTTGTAGTCAGATTGGATGTATATGTGATTTATATGTGAAAATTTTTATTGTAATATAATTCTTCAACAATGACCGCTGGTTGAACACCCAAATGGTATGAATGATTATGTATGATCATATGTTGATATAGATGTTGTTGTTGTAGTATTCAATCATCATGATAAGAAGCTATGTGAGATTATTAATGATATTTTTATATCTATTGGAGGTGTAGATATGAGATGGTAGAATTACATATCTATTATTATCAGTGAGTTTCACTTGTAACATACCACTCTTTTTAGAAACCACTATATAAAATGAACTAATAAATTAATTCAACCTTCAATAATTCTGACACACTCAACACCGAACAAATCTAACAACTGTGTAAAATGAACTAATAAATGTTAGATGATTGAAAATAATTGAATTATATTATCAATAAAACACATGTATATCATATTAAAATAAAAAGTTTACAAATTTAAATTGTGTTTCATATATGATGTTTTCTATCTTATTTTTAGTAGTTTTTATTAAATTATAATTTTTTATAGTTTATCAGTTTACATATATATATATTTAAATGTTTATATGTTTTAATATATTCACAAATTATATTGTGATATTAGGTATTTAATGGATTGTAATTGGATAAATTTATGAATAGCCACTAATGAATATGAAAAAATATTTGATGAATTCATGGAATTTTTTAAACAAAATATTCAAAACATTGATTTTATTTCATATCCATGAGTAAGGTGTTTGATTAAGAGAATGTTAAACTCCCGGGATATCAATGATCAAGTAATTTTTTAGGTCTTTACCCTTAATTATACAGATTGGATCTGGAATGGTGAAATAATAGTATATTCAATAGATAATGTTTATTACAATATTTATAATGTAACAGAGGATCGTATTAAATATTTAATTCATCATTTATGTGTTTGAACCATGAAAAAAATAGAAAGTGTTGAATGATTTTATATTGATTATGAGAAACCATTATTCCTAGGTTATAGTAAATATATAGTTTTTCAGCCTTTTTGAGATTGGTTGAGTTGAATGAAAGTAATGGTTGGAGTGATAAAAGATTCTCAAACATACTTGGGCTTTTAAAAGTCCTACTTCCATAATGAAATGGGCTTCTAAATTCCAATTATGAAGAGATGAAAATATTATTCCCTATGGGATTGGGGTATAAAAAGATACATTACTTCCAAAATGACTGTGAGTTGAATATGAATGAATAAGAATTTTTATTAAACATTCCTACATGTGGAACATCACACTATAAGATGGAAGGAAATGTCAATTCAAATTCATTTTCAGGAACAAACATATAACCTTAGTCTAAATCAAATAATTTATTCAAATAATCCCATCATATAATTTCGATAAATTAAGTAAGATCAATTTTTAGGTTTTGAAATCAAAACTCATAATTAATAAATTTGGTAGCATCCAAATATTCTTCATTTGAAGCATTTATTTTCAAATTCAATTAATAAAAAAATTATAAGATGTAATTCAGAAGAAGGTATATTTGATGGTAAATTACATAACCCTACTGACTCAACACAATTTAAGTAATTTGATAATCAATTTCATAATATTGGAAGTGATTTTAGTATTCCCAGAATGGGGTGTGTATAGATTGAATGAATCCATATCAGATCTTATGTATTTCACACAGTTTTTGGCTTGTTTTTTTATTAGTTTAATACATATCCCCACTGATATGTATGATGAAGAAATATGTTATGATCATGTTATTTATTTCTGAACCAATAAAACCATGAAATGATATTGATTTGTAGATTTAATCATTTATTGATGGTTTGAAACTTCTATAGGAGGAATGTGTAAGTGTTTTTGATGCATTCAAGAAAGGGTATAAAATTTTGTGTTTTATGATATTTTAAAGTATAAATTACTTTCCTACATATTGATTCATATCAGGATACTGTGGCAATAGGCATAAATCATTTCCATTTTTGGAAGAGATGTTATATTATTACTTGTATAATGGAATAAAAACAATGTCAATGGGACATCAATGTTTTTTTCTAATTGATCATATTTATCATAGATTAAAAAAGGAATATAATGGTTTACTGGAAGAAAATCCTTCTCTAAATCCATTATAAGTTTAAGAATATTACCATAGGGTAAAAAAAATATTGATTCGACATTTATAAATAAAAATAAATCCCATATTTAAAAAATATTTTTTGGAAGAAAAATCAATTTTTTTGAACTACCTTATTTGGAATTTTTAGATTTAAGAAATTACATTAATGTTTTTCATCTTGATAAAAATATATGTAACATATTTATTGGAATATTATTATAAATAAAATGAAAACAATGATTGATTGGATTCTAGATAGTACATGATATAAATGGGAATACGTTTGGTGTTAGCTCCCACTGTGAAAGGAAATAGAACATATTTACCTCAAGCTTATAACACATTAAGAAAGTGTGAGAAGTTGAATTTTTTAAATGTTTGTATGGTATAAAAGAGCCCGATGGATTTCATTTACATGTAAAATTTTTTGTGTTAGTGATGTATTTCCAATAAATAGGTATGAAATCTGATGACAACCATGTATTGATGCAACAACTGCTACCGGTTCCACTGTGTTGTATATTTCCATAAAATTTTAGAATGACTATTATTTGGTAATTTAATTTTCTCAAATCTATTTGTATCAAAGTTATAGATCAAATTTTGTTAGATGAGTTGGAGAATGGATCTTCCCTTATTTGTTGTCAACTATATATTTATTTCCCCCCTACATTTTCCAATATAATTGTTCATCTGGAGATAATTTGGTGCGTTTGATAAGAATGTGAGGGAATATTTATTTATGTTTGATTTAACCTTTTGGAAGGTATATTAAAATTTTAACAGGATATGTCCAAAATCCATATCGCCTAGAGCTCTATATTGTTCAAAAATATGTATCAGAATAGGCGTTTAAGTTTTGTAATGAATATTTCTATGATGTGGAGCATATCGGTCACCCTATATCTTGACATTTTATAGTTTATATTGAAGGTAGAGGGATTCAAGTCTTAAATTTAATGTTCATTCCACGTGATTAAGTGATATAGGCACATTAATATATTTTAAAAAACATAGATGATGTTCAATCATATATATCATCACATATAACATAATTAATTATACAATATCCAAAAATAAATGAAAATTGGTTGTTGATTTAGCATAAAAATAAATTTGTTTCATTGTTTAAAGAGAAAGTGAAAATATATATATATGCACCTGAAATGTTGAAATGGTTAGTAGAGGAACTATCACATAATGTGATAACATTTACTGATTTTGATAATAATGGGAACACATTTTACAAAAAAAAATATATATGATAAGAGTACCATTCAAAATAGTGTTGTGATGTTTATCGTTGATGTAGTTCATTTTTCTAGTGAAAAAGTAAAAATACAGTTTTTTCCTCATTGACATGTTTTGGAGTTCTTGAGGATATAAGGGAAATTGACTATAAAAAATTTCAAGCAACTATGGTTAAGTGTAATAGGGTTGAACAAAATAGTGGTGTGAAATGTAATGATTGTGGATTTACAATGGATGATTAGAAAATATTTATGTACCATGAGGAACCATTTATCATGGAGACACAGGAAAAGCAGATATTTTATTTCATTGATCCATAAAATGATCAGTGGTTCGTAGTTTTACATGAAAAAAAGATACAATTTGGGTAATTATATTGATGTCTATACTATTATTGATTTAAAAGAGTATTATTCATCTATTGAACAATTTTTTGGATGATTACGATGACTAAAAGGTAGACATAGTTCATGAAGTATGTAATGATCATGATTATGTCTTATGAGAAAACACCAAATTAGACTACAAATTTATATGGTAATTATTTATATTTTTCTTCTTTTTTGAAACATACAAATGCATGCCTCTTTTTTACATATTTTTGTCATTCTTGTTTCTAAATATATAGTTTTCTAGTATTATTAATATACACAAAATTTCATTAAATTTTCATGTGTCTATGTCAAATATAGGGAGAGAGGAGTAGTTACCAATGTAGATCTATTTTTTATATTTTTAATTATTTAGTAATATAATTATTTAATGAAATATAAAAAATTAATTTATAATTTTTTTGCAGGACAACTAATGTGTCCTTAGAAGATGAGAATTATACTATTACTATAGAGAAATCAATTTATATAGATAGAAAATGTGGTATTACATGATTACCAAAACTATCACTTCCTCATGGAGAAAGAATATTATATATTTCTTTTGATGATAATACTAATGCAACTGGATCAAATGGAGTGCAGTTTGTCTGTTATATATCAATGTAGTGCCATTGTAGGATTACTATTTTATATCATGATTGTAAGTCCATTGAAAAGATTGTGAAACAACATATTTGGGAGGCCATGATGCTAAAATATCTCAATTCATTTATTTTATCATATTTTTTTAATATTTAATATTCTAAATGACCTTTTTCATTTTTTTTTCAATTAAAAATGACATTGCATTTTGAGGAATCATATGAAATTATGGAAAGAAAAATATAATTATAGGGGGTTACATGGAGATAATTTGAAACAAAAATGACAATAAATTATTTTTTTAGAAAGGAAAAGTTTGAAAACCCATGCCTTAAGTATCTGTATATAAGTATTGATACATGGAAGAAATATTTTGACACCCCTAATGAAGAAAGATTTCAAGTATGATAATTATTTTATATAGTAATTTTTTTATATATTATTATAATTAATAATTAGTTTATTTTTATGTAATAGGCCTTGAAAAGATCTTATTAAGAGATCTATTTGAAAAATGCATACCCTTATACATTATCATGTGGAGGGTATCTATATTTCGGGAAAGAAATTTCTAAATAGTCATTTGAAGCATTAAGAACTCAAAATAGTAGTGGTTTAGAAGAGGTCCACTTTGGTCCTCCACATTCCCCCACATACAATGAAAAATGGAAACGATCGAGAAGAATGAAAAACTAAAAGTATCTTACAGAGGAAGCTCAACAAGTGGATGATAAAAATGTATGTAAATATAATTTATTTGTCATGAAATTTTCTATTTTATAAATTATAATCACTAATATAACTTCTTAATTTTTCATTTTAGGATGAATTTCAGGAGAAAGAGACAAAGGTCCCTTTTATTACTGAGTGTAGGATGGAAATCTTAGCCACTACTTTAGGAAAGGTATAAGACCCTAGCCATGTTAGAGGATATCAGGAGGATTTTAGTATTCATGGTGTTTTTTTGTCAAATAATGAAATAAAAAGACCCATAAAAAGACTCCTTAAAAGCATAGTATAAAGTAATGAAAGAGTATATTGGGTGACCAAATTCAAGCATCCATGAAGGAGGATTTGTTATAACACATAGCAAGATAGTCAAAATCTGTATAGCCTTCCCAACCTGCCCAGCCTGCATACTTTGATCCTCTCCAACTATCCCAGCTCAACTACATAGCCTAGCCTACCAAGCTTTCTTACAATGATCCTCCACCTCCATACCATCTAGACAACCCTAAAAAGTATCATTATTTTGATCATCCACCTCTATCCTAGAGATACTACCCTTCCCATCCTTCCAACTCTGATCCTCCACCTCCTCACTCAGAGCAAACCGTATAATGTGAGTTGTTTGAAAGAGATCCTCAAAAATATATTGGTAAGTTCAGACTCGTATAATTTTTGGGGAATTATGTACATCACCATACTATGAATATGAGCTTAGTTAGAGTATAAATACATGATATTATTGATCATAATGCTCTACTACCATTTCCTGCTACGGAGTCTACCATATTTGTTGATTTTTTGGGTCATTTGATTAATTTGGTCAACTAGTCTTATTTGTTATATTTAATATTTGGTATGAATTTTTATAAATTATAATAACATAGGATTAAAAATTACTTATAACTTTTTCTGGCATTTAACATAAATATGAGTATCTTAATGCAATATAAATTGCACAATTGAAATAATACATTCTGAAACAATCGACTATAGATACTTATGATATTTCCTATTGGATAAAAATATTATCTTAGGATTCAAATTTCTTGAATAATATATATTAGTTTTTAATGACATATTATATATGTGGAATAGATTTTCAATTGATTTAACTCAATAAAGATATCACGAATATTGTTGATTTTAAAGAGCTCTACCAGAATGTGTTGTTGTTGTTTTCCATGTAAGTAAATTGATGTTTTAAATTTTTTAAATTAAAATATGGTTTAAATTGACTAACTATAATTAATTTTTTAAATTAGGTATCAACACATCCATCTAGTAAAAAATGATATAAAATCCTTTTACTATTTTGTAGATCCAAAATACATTTATATGAATGTGCCACATGTGGAAAAGTCTAGTAGAGATGCATATATATATATGTGAGAGATTATCACATATATAGATTGGATGTTGGTGTTTTTAAAATTTCCTAATATGTAATAATAGAAACATAATTTTTAAATAATGATCATTATAATTTCATTAATTGTTTTTTTGTATTGCAGGGTTCATTTGATGTTAGATTTATTTTTCACATGTGAATGAACCTTATATTGGTATATCTATTTATGAGGGCGTGTTCATAAAAGTTTCCCCCCCTTAAAATATAGGAATTTTTTTTCACAAGATCATTATATTTAATTCTCATTGTTTATAAATTTATTATAAGTTCATATATATGAAAATGATGTTCATGGGAAAAAATTAACAATGAACCCATGCCGTTTAAGAAACCAAATGAGAATCATGTGAAAGTAAAGGTAATTATTTTTTATGTTTGAAATTGTTCTATTTTTTTGATATATTAATATATATATTGTTATTTATTATCATTTTAAGGTTTCATAACCACAGTTTAATCATCAAGAAGGACATATTTAATGTGGGTATTATGTTTTATGATTCACATACAAGATAATCATAATCGGGGTAACTACTGAATTTCATAAGGTTACTTATATTATATTTTTATATTCTATGTCAAATTACTGTATTTTTAATCTGTTATAATTCATTGTTATTGTAGATAATTAATGATATGGAGTCCTATACCAAAACTAAACTTACCCATCTTCAATATTTGTTAGAAAACTATTTTTTGAGTCTAATTACGATTTGAGGCACGTATATTCTAATTATTATGAATAATATATTAAATTTTCCTATCAACATGTGATCAAAAAACTAATTATTTTGTTATAATATGTGTTTTAACAAAATTATTTCAAATGAATTCATCAACAATAATGAACAATGAGTATGCTATCAATTTTAGGTATGTATATTTGGAATCTTCACTATAGTGAAATGCGTTGATATTTATTTGTTTAAACAGATTAAAGGATATTTGATTTTTTAGTCTTTTAGCTGATGAATATTTTTTTATGTTGTATATTGGATTTTTGTTAATGGGATTATGATTATTTGGGAAGTGTAATATTTTTTTCTATTTTTTTTAACTTTCGGCGTCAGCTTTTATGAAAATGGACGCCGAAAATATTCCTCATGGGTGTTTTGGAATTGTGAAATCGAATGTAATTTTATGTTATATCATATAAAAATAATAATTAACATTATATATATATATATTTTATTTACATCTGTTATAATCATTGTTATACCAATCCAAATAATGAAGTGTTTGAATAATAAACAACACCACGACGTGAAGACGGTAATCTGTACGTACGCATGTATGATGACTTGTCATTCATAGTTTGGATAGAATAATAAATATGGTTGTACTATATTTATAATAACATCACAATATGTATAAGGTACATGTGTTATTATTATGTTATGGAAACAACAATGAAAGAGGAAGTGGATGAAGAAAAGAACATTGAAATGGGTGGTGAAATTATTACCTCTTCTTCGGGTGTTTCCTTTTGATTGATCAAAATGGCTCCTAAGGTTAGATTTATGATAGATGTAAGGACTCTAAGTATAAGTGAGTGTAGCTGGGAAGATATTTCAGCAGGGTTTAGCCGAGCCAAATGGATTTGGAGGTGAAATTTTGAGAGAAGGGTAAGTACCCTTTTATAAGAGAGGTGAGGGTAACTTTAGTAAAATCTTGACATATTATTTTATTTTACAATCATATTCGGTTTATAATGGCTCCAAAATGATTTATTTCAAGGATAAGGTGGGGAAGAATCGAAATTATATCAAAAAATTGGTCTTATACATGTTTAGGTCACCATATTAACCTTATCTTTTAGATTTAATACTTAGTTAAATAGATGAACTTTTACCATGTATTTTTGTATTATTATAATAAATGGTTAATAAACTTACTATAAAAATCCAATGGAACCAAAATTGGTTCATTATTGATATATATAACCTTATATAAGTCCTTTGGTGTATCCTTATATTTTTAGGAATATTATCTCAATTAATATTATAGTATTTGTTTTAAAAACTCATTTATGTCAATTTTGACACAATTTGGTATTTCATTTTTGGGAATATCATATAAATATTTTTCACTTCTAAAAAAATTTATTTAATCAACCATAAAAATTCATATTAACCTATAAAATTAGTGGAATCCATCATATGTCTCAATGTTCATTTATTTGGATATTTAGAATATCAATTATTTTAATCATTCTTAATAAGGTAATTACTAAATCACCGTTGTATCAAAAATAAATTTAATTATTTAAGGTATAAAAATTATAAATAAAATAACATTATGTAAGAAATAATTTTATATTTATTATGAATATTTATATTAGAATTTATCTATTGCATAACCCTATATTAAAAATGGTTTAGTTTTTAAACATTGAATTTAACACTTTTAACTCTTCTTTAAATAAAATAACAATAAATGTACAAATCCAATAAAATTTGACCAAAGGATCATATTTTATACCTAAGATTTATTTTTTTCAAAATAAACATAGAAAATTTAATTAGGGCTTGTTATAGGATAATTAAAATATAATTTTTTACCTTTAGTTACCCTATTTACTTCTAATCATGGTAAATAACTGACCAAAGTTACTATTCACCAAAAATTATTTTCATTTTATTGAACCAAATTTTACATAATGATGTGAACCGTGTCTTTTGTATTTTTAAATTCAATTCACTGAAGTGATAACATTATGGATTATTCAAATTTTCAAATGTGCATAGAACGTGGGTAAAAGACGTTAAATAGTTCAATAAAATTTTATACATCTAATTTTATTATAAAATGAATCCAATGAATTACATTGGACATATATAGGTTTTATAAATCTATTTTAATCAAAATAAATTTAAATTAAAAATAATTATTTAAATAAATATACGTTTTTAATCACTAATGCAGTGTTTTTCACTATTTATAAAAAATTGAATGTTTTCAGAAATATAAATAAATTAACCCTAAGATAATTTTGATATAGTAAATTAAAAAATAAATTTCATTTCACCAAATTACGAATATAGAATATTCAATAATTAATTAAAAATTAATTCCCATTGTCGAAACCAAAAAGTAGGTTTTTAAAAAGTAAAAACTATCCAAAGATTGACATGTGTTTATGTCAAATTTAAATGTGAAATTACTTATAATGACATAAATTATATTAAATAATAAAAATATAATCTAATTATACTTTTGAACCAATTATATTCTTAATTTAAAATTATAAATTATTTTGATTAAAATGTTTTTTTAAATTAAAACATAGTATTTTTCACTATTCATCAAAATATGATAGTTATCATAAAAGTACCAAAAATTTATCCAAACTAAATTAATATGTCATCCTTATAAAGAAGAATTTAATTTCATTAAATTGAATATATAAGAGGTTAAAATATTGGTTTTAAAAATGGTTCTCCATTAAAATCCTCTAAAATTGATTTTTTTGAAACATATTTCTTTTTTCTAAAAAAATGAATTTGTTCTTATATTATGTCTGAGAAAAAAATAATACGGATTCGAAAATTATATGGAGTATATAAAATTCAATAATCAGTTAATACTATTAATAACCGCTTTTTGAAAGGCTAGTTTTGTAAGTCGTGGTACGCTCTAACTCGGTGTTGCGTGTAGCGCATGTTAATGAATTACTTTAAAGAGATAACGTACTAGGAAATCATGGGGTGTTAAATTCTACCCTCCTTCAATAAATTGTGTCCGCACAATTTGAAATTGATAATCGAAAATAAAATATTAAGAATAGAAAAATACCTTTCTCGAAAACCCACATTGGAAATTGTGTTTATAAAATTTAATCTTAATTAGAGGGAAAGAGAAATGAAAAAGTCACCACCAATTTTTGATCTCTATTAGGAGAGCATTAGTTGAAATTATAGACACATAATTAGGGGAAAGCCTAAATATTTATAAGGAATTATTGAGTTCATTAATCACAAAAAAGTGTAAAATTGAGGGCCTAAAATCCATCGATATATGATTATTTAAAACATCACCGGTTCAAAAAAACATAAGCTATTAGGATAACTCATTTTTTGTTTTAATTTCCTTTACCTAGTGATTATTATTTAATATATTCTTATAAAAATATGAAAAAATATACTTTACATGTAGAGTTTCATCCTTCAACTAATTCCTACCACAAACTCATTTTTTACTCAAAAAGATAAGTATTTTAGATGACTTCGTCACACCTGAAGCGCTAGAATCAACTTCTCGAGAATCACATAATCAAAAAAAGATGAACTACATATTTCTCTTTTCTATAGAAATTTACCAAAACCAAAATTATTAGTACAAGATCATCTGATCCCTAAAAAGGATAATCCTTTACAGAAAGAAATACTACTCTTAATCTCCAAAATTAAACAATTAATACCCAAAGTTCAACAAAGAACATTCAAAAAAATAATTCTCCTTAAAATTCTTCAAAATAATCCAAAGAATTTTTGAAACCCAATATTCAGAAGGAATTGATCACATATTCTTCCATGATGAATCTTAACATTTATCTCTGAATAACATCAACTACTCTTAAAGTCACATTCTTAAAAGTAATTAACCTACTCACATATTCTCTATGATATGTTCATAATTTATCATAAATTACCCAAATATCTATAAGTATACAAAAAAACAGACATTCTTCCAAATTAAAAATCCCCCATTAATCCACAAATGAAATCACATAGTATTATATTTTTCTTTGGCATATTGTGTTCCCAAAAAGCAAAAATATTTAAAAATAACATTTATCAGTTAATCACCAAATAATTTTCATATAATAAGGATTAATAATAATTTCCCAAAATCAACATATTCTTGATCCATAAAATCATTTAACTAAAAATAATTATTCATACTAACCAGGGACTTCACGAAGTCCAGTGGTAGGCCTTAAATCCCAGTCGCACTTTGGTTATGGGTTCGATTCACACAGCTTTGTTCGACGAGATAGGTTGTCACATGGTCTGCGTGTTTCCCTTTTTCAAAAAATTAACAATTTTATAACATTACCTTAAATTAGATAAATTTCTCAAAAATAACAATAATATATTTTCTTACAAATTCCATCTCATACTTTTCATTTTCTTCCCAATAAGTAATAACCTATAATTGACTCAAATTCAAGGATCATATTATCCCAAATGGTTCTTTATAATTATATCCACAAAATAAAAGACAATTCATCCTCAAATAGAATTTTAATATAACCAACTATAGGGTCACACATACAAGAGAAAAGTCTTCCATAGTAATCCCATAAACAAAGAGCATTAATACTTTTAAACATTTCTCCATCTATTTATTTCCACATATGTTATTCCATGACATAGAGGTTAACCTATAGAATATGACATTGTCTTATTTAATTCCCAGGTCCCATACATTTACGGAAAATGACTGTAAATGGATTCTTAGTATTATTATTATTTTATTCCATAGTAATCATTATTTTTCCTCAACAATTATTTATTTTATGTCCTTCTTCCCCACACATAAAAAATTTACTTCTTCCATTGAGACACATTCCTTGGTGTCTACTTCCACATTTCCTACATTATTAAAAATTATATTTCTTTTCACCATGGCCACCACTCCTAGATCTCTTATTATTCTCATACTTTCTCTTTTTTGTTGCGTTCAGGAGTGGGTTAATGTATATGTTGTTGATCATATTTTTTGATGATTGAGTCGACATGAACATGATATCTTTTATGCCTATCAACTTTCCATTTTGTTTCTCATTTCCGCCACTGTTCCCACCTTGTACATCATGTTCAATATTATTATGAATTCCTTGTAATCCAGCCACTGACTAAAACTAGAAAGTAGAGAGTGAGTAACAATAGTCATAAAATCATTTAGAGAATATCATGACACCTTATTTTCAATATAGACCACCATAGGATTAATCATGGTTATTTATTCATATCTTATAATAGAATACATGAAATCAGTTTGTAAAGAAAACATGAATTATCCTAAGTATATCCCCCAGGAGTGTCATAACCAAGAGTGCATCAAGGCCCATTGTTGTGTACCAGGACACCCTTGGTCATGTCTAAAACTCTTTGTCAAAGTTTTCACTCCTATGTACATATGTGCTAGATCCACCTCTACCTGCTCATATCTAGACATGGATGTATTTCTTGTAAAATACTGAAAATCTCTAGATTACAAAAATTATAGGATGTGCTTCTATAATAATCCCAAAATCCTATCTTAGGGTAATGTTCTCTAATGAGATTTTTTCTAAATCTAGCTTCCATGGTTTGTATTTAACATCCTCTGATACCAACTGTAATGCCCTAACCCTAGTTACCCAAATTAAGTGCATTATTAAATAACATAGGCATGATCACAAGGGATCAAATCCCGAAATACCAATCAGTTTAGTAGAATTAGAAGTACTAGATACAAACAAAAGTTTTTAAATTACATTATGAATTGAAAAAAATGTATCTCCTTTTAACACATTCATCTCTATTTGACTATCCATGCAGGTCAGTCATAATATACTTCTTCACATCTTGGAAAAAATAAGACACAGAAAGTGGTGAACTCAGATGCTCAGTAAGGATAACAATATAGCGTAAACTTTCAGAAATAAGATTATACATTTTATGCAATGAATAAAACTTCCACACAATCCTTTTAAATATAAAAATCAGCATAAAATGGAAAAGATAAATCCAATAATTCCATTTACGTATTCACATTCATATTATAAAAGTTGAATAATAAAATGTAATATCAATAACCAATTTCATAATGATGGAATGCATAATGACGTACATCATAACCACATTGTCAAAGCCTCGTTCCAAGACTACAAATAATATTATTTCAAGGCCTTGTGCCAAGACACTAGTTTGTGTCATGAGACCTACAGATGCATCGAGGAGCTATAGTGGGCTCCACCCGTCACTTACTAAGTCCTATGCATTCCTCATATGAAAAGGTAGAAACATAATCTAAATGTTCATATTAAAACTATCATACGAAATGTCAGTATTTAAACCACAAACCATGAATGGTATACAAATAGCCCATGCACAGTAAAAAACTCATTCAATACAAAATGGATTTTTTTAATATAACAAATTAACCTCAATCGAGAATAATGAAGTATATATTGATATAGATGAATATAATCATCAAAAATATATGAGAGAAATATCCCAATTTTCTTGAAAATATTTAAAAGTCTATAAATTTATCAAGATGTCATTTATAATATATTTTTTAATAAAAGGGTACCATACAACATAGAAACTTTTAAAATTAATATTAATTTTAAAACCCTAATTTCTATATAAATAAAACCTTAAAACATTTTTAAAACATGGAAATTAATGAGAATGATTTAGAAGAATAAATCTTTTAAAAATTTAAAATGATATTTTAGTTAGAGTTCATAAACAAACAATATATTCTTGAATACAAAAAATTTAGACAATAAAAACATTATAATATCATGTGAATAAAAGTATTGATGATATACTATGTCAAAGTACAGTATATACACCATATAAAAGTGAATTGGAACATAACAACAAAGAAATATCAATGGAATGAAAATAGAGATGAAATCTCTTATAAAGACTGTATCCTTAGTTTAAGGATAAATAAATGAAATAATTATCTGTGAAAAATATAAATACACTCTATATGATTGGATATTCAGCATATATCAATCAGAGGAAACTCACACATATTCTTTTAAAATCAACACAAATGACATGGATGCTGAACTCAACGAATGGAAATTGAGTTAAGATTGCTCTTATAAAGTTCATATTGATGAATTGAGAATTTATCATTGGAGTTATTATGTGTATCAAAAGTATATACACAAAAATAGGATTTTATATTACTACATATATAAATTAATTGCGATTGCACACATAATCTTGGTGTAATATAATCAATGATGTTTGGATAAAACCCAATCAGTGGAAATAGAAATTAGAATTTCCCTTACCAATTTGGTTACTTATTTATCATACACCCCACGAAATAAATATAATACAATGAATATGAAAATTACAATAAATTAATGTATATTACATAAATAATAGAATCATGGGCAGTACATGAATCACACAAATGGATATAGTGGCAATGTAGCATGAATCTCACGCGAATAAGAAATGAGATGAAAACCCCTTACCTTGTATTTTTCCTTGGATTATGGTACATTATAATCCTTTATAATTGTTAAATAATTTTTATTAAATTATACAAGAACCACATACATAAATATGATATTATATATGATCGTTTTATATTTCAATGATAATAGTCTTTCAGTAGTGTCATTGTTTTGGGTGTTAACTGATTCGTTTTCCTTTATATGCGTGGCTAAGTAAGCCATTTTTTGTTATGTATTGTATGTATTTGATTCATATACACAATGGTATTAGGTTCTTGAACTTAATTTTTATTCATAAAATGAAAATTATTCTTGAATGGTTATGATGGGGAATGAATTTCAATACGTTCGTGGGGATGTTAATCAGTATGTACCCACGAGCGACAATATCATTTTATTGATGGTGAAATCATATGTAATTGGATGTTATGTCATATATAATGAATAAATAACCTGGTATATTTATAATTTACATTATTTATACTCATTATTATACCCATCCAAATAATAAAGTGTTTGAATAACAAACTACACCTCGACGTCGTGACGGTAAGCCGTATGTATGCACGTATGGTGACTTGTCATTCATAAAAAGGTTAGAATAATGAATATTGTTGTACCATATTTATAATAACATCATAGTATGTATAAGGTACTGGAGTTATTTTTTTATTATGAAAACAATAATGAAATAGGAAGTGGAAGAGGAAAAGAACTTTTAAAGAGGAGGTGAAATCATTACCTCTTCTTCGAGTGTTTCCTTTTGAGTTGATCAAAAGGGATCCATAGGTTAGCTTTATGATCTATGTAAGGCCGCTAGGTAGAATTGAGGGTAGTTGGGAGGATAATTTAGTAGGGGATTGATGAGAAAAATGGCTTTGGAGGTGTTATTTTCTGAGAAGGGGAAGTACCCTTTTATAATAGAGGTGGGGTCCACTTTAGAAAAAGGTTGAAATATTATTTTATTATATAATCATAATTCATATAAAATGGCTAAAAAATTATTTATTTCAAGTAAAAGTAGGTGACTGGTCGAAAACCTCTCATCCAGTCTGTTTTAGATTGGTTTAGGTTAACATATTATCCACATCTTTTAGATTTAACTCTTAGAAGAATAGTTTAACTTTTACAATGTATTCTTGTATTATAATTATAAATGGTTAATAAAAAAACTATAAAAATCCAATAAGACCCCAATAGGTTCATTATTGATATATATAACCATATATAAGTTATTTTTTCTATCCTTATATTTTTATGAATATTTTTTAAATTAATAATATAGTTTTTGATTTAAAAACTCATTTATGTCAATTTTGACACTATTTGGTATTTAGTTTTTGTGAAAGTCATAAAAACATTATCACTTAAAACAAAATTTATTTAATCTACCCTAACATGTCATATTAACCTATAAAATTAGTGGAATTTATCAAAATCCTCAATTTAAATTTATTTGGATACTTATAATATCAAATATTATAATCTTATATTAATAAGGTAATCACTACATCATCATTGTATCATAAATTAATATAAATATTTAATGTCTAAAAAATTATAAATAAAATAAAATTATATAAGAAATATCTTTATAATTATAATTAATATCTATAGTCTAATTTATTTTAAGAATAACCATATATTAAAAATGGTTTGGTTATTGAACTTTGAATTTAACACTTTTAACTCTTCTTTTAATAAAATAATAATAAATGTCCTAATATACTCCAAGTGGGCCAAAAGGATCATATTTTATTCATAAGGTTTATTTTGGTCGATATAAACTTATCCAATAGAATTATGACATGTGTTAGGGTAATTATAATATCACTTTTTTCCTTTAATTACCATATTTACATTTTACCGTGATAAATAAAATTCAAAAGATATTATTCACCAAAAAATATTATCATCTTATTGAACAACATTTTACTTACTAATGTCAACTATTTCTCTCATATTTTTAAAATTCAATTCATAGAAGCAGTAAAATTATGTTTTATGGAATTTGCAAAATGTGCCTAGAAGGTGGGTAAAAGACGTTAAAAAGTTCAATAAAATTTTATACATCTAAATTTATTTAAAATTGACTCCAATGAATTATATTGAAAATATATAGGTATTATTTATATATTTTGACTTAAAATAAATTTAAATAAAAAGTCGGTTTAAAAAAATAACGCAGTGTTTTTCACTATTCATCAAAAATTTGAATGGTTTCATAAAAATACCAAATATTCACCCTAAGATAAAATTGATATTTTGAATTCAAAAATGAATTAAATTTTACCAAATTCAAAAAATAGAAGTTTCATTAATTAATTTAAAATAAATTTCCGTTGTCGAAACCAAAAACGTGCTTTTAAAAAGTAAAAACTATCAAAATATTGACATGTGTTTGTGTCAAAATTTAAATGTGAATTTACTTATAATTAACTAAATTATATAAAATGATAAAAAATATAATCTAATTATACTTCCCAACTATTCAAATTCATAATATAATAATATAATTTATTTTCATTGAAAATGTTTTTTCAATTAAAATATAGTGTTTTTCAGTATTCATCCAAATATGAATGTTATCAGAAAAGTACCAAAATTTTATCCAAACAAATTTTTTATGTCACAATTATAAATAAGAATTTAATTTAATGAAATTTAATATATAAAAGTGTCAAATATTGGTTTTAAAAAGGATTCTCCGTTAAAATTCAGTAAAATGATTTTTTTAAAAAAAATACTTATTTTATATGAAAAAATTAATTTCTTCATATACTATGTCTAAGAAAAAAATAATATGGATTCTAAAATTATATGGTTTATATACAATTCCAAATTCATTTAATTCTATTCATAACTGCTTTTTGATCGTCTATTTTGGTAGGTTGTGGTGTGCTCGAACTCGGTGTTGCGTGTAACACTAGTTATTGAATTTCATTGAAGAGATAACATACTATGAAATCATGGGGTGTTACTTATCAATGTTGATATTTTTAGAGGATTATATTACTTTCTAATTAATTTATTAGGGGTCCACATATAAGAAAATGAAAAATAGAAAACCATCTAATCACAAAATTATTGTTAAACCCCTTACATTAACTCCTTCAGCAAACCTCCTTCCTTCATAGTCCATTTACCCTCACCACAATATGACTACACACTGACTATACGACACCATGAATTACCTACATGATGAGACCCTACCATAATCTACCTTTTAGAGACTTAATACTTTGTGTCATCTACAACTCCCCTCCTCTAAAATTTTATACCCATTGAGTGGAGTCTTGAACAACCATGAACCTACCATGTGTCTCCACATACACATAGAATAGTCTGTATGGTTACCACATGAAAAACCCCCTTTCCCAATAACAATTATTGAAATTTCAGGAATTAAAACTATTATACAATAGAAAAATTTTCTATATTCAATTTGAAATTTTTGAACACTTGTAAATTCTTCCAAAAAAAAGCTGTTTACTTTATTTTTCAACAAAAACACAAAAACACAAGAACCATTATTAATTGACATTTTCAATAAAAAAACTACTCAAAACACTAAAACTCCACATTTATTGATTTTTTCACAATTTGTTTGTTTAATATTTATTTATATTTCAATAGAATAACCCAAATAATTTATAATTGTTTAATATTTATCATGTTATTATTGCGGGGATGAATCCACTTATTTCAATGAGGAATTTATTTTGATAAATTCACAAGGTTTAATTTTCTATGGAAGTTTATAAATGGTTATTTTTATAATTATTATTGTTTTCAGTTGAATAGTTAATCATTGAAAAATAAATCATTTTCAAATGTTATTCATTTATATTAGAGGTTTATTCTATTATCATCCAATATAGTCCTTTCCCAAACATGTGTTATTTGATGAACCTACATGAAAACCCATTCAGGGTTGGTATAATAATCTAGATATTGTTAATCTCTAAATTATTTCCCTATCATTATTCATACATTTATTGAGTAATGATTTTGATGTTAAAGTGATTGAAAAAAAGAGATACTCTTGTTCAGGTCTATTGTAGTGGGGGATATGCGGTGTTTAGGTGTAGCCTGACAAAGTGATTGATGAAAGACATATGTTAAGTGAAGGATGGATCAAAATTTAACTACTTATGTGATATGGAAGGATCTGTGATGGAAGAGTAAAGGAAAACCAATAGTGAAATCTTAGGTCGATAAATCAATGAGATTTATATAGATTTGTGTGCTACTAATTTTATAATTTTAATGTACACCATGTAATCCAATGGGATACATTATATGTAGTGTATGAGTAGTGACTCTTGTTTTATAGAGTTACCTAAATATCACATTAAACATAACATCTAGTCATATCCCATTTATCTTCACATTGAGTGATTAAACATGTGCTCAATTTATGTGTTGGGTCTATATACAAGACCTATACATCATCTTCCATGCCAAACATTCAGCGAATTATATAGTTATTTTATGTTTAGTTAGTGGGGAAACTCATCATCTACACAGATCACACTCCTTCAAAATCCAACGTATTCTTTATAGATATGTTATGCACTATGAATATTTTAGTATCTCTCATATGTTTCAAAATAAGTGTTGGTTTTGGATTTATAAAAAGATTATTTTGTGTATTTTACATGTAGAATGTTATGGTATATGTATCTTCATCATAAATGTCTTATATATGCGGCATTGAAGCTAGAAAAATTTTCATTTCTTCATAGAGATGATATTAGTCTAGTGTTTATTATTTTACACATAAATCTCAGTTGAAATAACCACTTTCAACCCATCCTTGTTGATTATGAAAATAAAGTTTTAAACCAAATATATAATTTAATATAACATTATATGATGTTACTAAACATAACTATTTATAAAATATATCACATATTGTGTACAAATATATTTGGATATTTCTTTCCATTATTCTTGATAACATTTGGTAGTGCTTCCCCAAACCTTTTATATAATTATTAAATAATATAAAATAATATAAAAATTTATAACAATATATATCAAGTAATATAATAAAGCATACTCCTATTATATTTTATTAAACTAATATCACACATCACAATGTATGGAGCATAACTCATAAGTGGTGTTTTAAAATTTACAAAATACACATACTAAAAGAGATATACCATCAATAAATTATACAAACAAAATATATTTTCATTATATTATATTGTTTAATATGGTTTTATAATAAATCATGGTATATTGATATCATGCTAGAACCCATTTTTAATATTTTATGACTTTGCATCTTTATAATGTGAGTTCATCATATGATACAATTAATATAAACTCTTGTGATATAGTTGTGAAAAATTATAACCATTAACATTCGAATGTTCCATACATGTATGTTATCATTGATCAAACATTTCATAAGTAAAAAAGATGAATGAAGGAATATATAAATAATTAAAAATAGTTTTTAAGCATATGTACACCTCATAAATTTTACAATACATGAGATATTGATTGCCAGTTTTGAGGAGTCACCTTGAGGCATATATAATGGAGGCAAATGTAGAAGGTGTTTGTTTTTTCCATATCCTTCACCACAATATTATCCTCATAACTCTCATCTGTTTACTCTCCAAAATTTTAAAAAATATAATATCAATGATAGAAGTAGATTCCCCCTGCATACTTGGGGTATTCATTTTTAACCAATTGATATACCATGAAGGTGGGTTTTTGTTGGTAGCATATTAGAGATCTTCATCAAGCGCATGATGAAATATAGTATCTATGACTCTCATTTGTTTAACAGAAATAGATTATAGATTACATATTTACATAGGATATGTTTTAAAAATGGTTTATCATTGGTTTTGAGATTTATAATTTTCTCAATTTCCATAAATGAGTGATGTTTGATTTTCAGAAACCCATCAGATCTACTGAAGATAGTATTAAAGAGTTAATCGATTCCTAAGTACTCCCATTGATGAATAGTACCAATGTGTGGCTCTATTAATAGTAGATCCATTATTGATGTTAATAGTTTCATATATGAATGTGTTTGTGAAATTTATTGATCTGATAGTTTCCTATAGATTTTATATTTAATGTGTTCATATGAGAAAATTGATATCACCGTTAGTGGTTTCAAAACATCACAATGTGCTTTGATTTAAAAGTGAAGATATTTTATATTTTTATTACATTATAATATATATTAAAAAATTTAATTGATAATTTTTTATGAATATGGATATATGTTATGAAATACTATAGGACATGATATATGACAACCCCAAATCCTTAATACACTTTATTTCATGTTTTATTACATAATGGAACACTTAAAACAATCCCAAAAGATCAATTGGTCTAGTTTCTCTATATAATTATTTACATAACATGATAACAAGAAAAATTAACCAAAATGTTATATAAAAACATCATAACATTCACTTATATTCTATAGAACCACTAAAACTACATGGGATAACATGGGGACATATATTTGAAACGACTAAGCTAAAAGGAAAATTAAGGGAATAATAAAAGAATAACATGATGAATGTGATAAATTTTAGACAATAAGAATATCAAGGTGATATGAAATAGAATAGAATAATAAAAGTTATAATCAAGGCTTTATATAAGATTGTAAAATAAAGGCAACATGGGTATGCGACAATAACATAAAACAAGTCATAATAAAAATAAGTATTGGATGATGGATATGAAAATATAACATAGCGTTCTTAGGATAACCACTTGAAATCCATACATGGAATTTCAGGAGATAAAAACATTACCCAATTAATTGGAGGGATGTATAATTCTAGACCCACATATAACATTCATATTAGGTATATCAGTAAGTGTTCAATAATGATCATAATATATAAGAGAATATATTATCACTTTTCACCGTATGATTAAGGGGGTTAGCTTACATACATGGAATTCCACACATAATGATGGATATGTACATATTGGTGAATTCCATTGAGTGGATATGTTATTAGGTATTTACTATATAAATGTTTGTATTGAAAAAATCAGAGGACAATTTTTATTGAATAACAGGGTTACATAGAGATTCATGGGAGGGTTTTATGAGAGTGATAAGGGTATCTGATCACTTGGAAATAGTAAGAAAAATATGTTGGATGTGTAAAAATGTATCCAAACATGATCTACTAGAATTTAAAAGGCATAATATAAATAATGTGACTGAATAAAGAGAATAAATAGAGGATCCTTTATTTTGATATAGTAACAACATTGGAAGATGTTATAACAAGAGGGGATAAATAAACTTTAATTTTTTTAAAAAATATTTAACAGTAATGGTATATTTATAAAAACATTAAATTATTAAAAATTTAAATTTAAAAGTATAAACATATCGACATAGTAGAATGGAAAAGAAGATAGGAGAGATCCAATACAATGTGAGGGTGCTTGTAAATTCATGGGAGGAGATTACTAAGAACTATAGGGACCCTTGGGAGGGATATAAAGAGGGAAGGGTAGATTAAATTCATTATAAACTGGTTTTGAGTGAATATGAATGAAATTATGGCTGGTTTTCAGATCAAACGACAAGATGACCCTTTATTAATTACCAAACGTAATGTTTGGACTCTAGTTGAAAAAATAATCAAAAACCCAAACCATACTATTTTTTTATCACGATTTTCAACAAATAAGAGTGTTCTTATTAATTAAATAATTTAATGAACTTATCTCATTATAATAATAACCTTGGTGTTTTTTAGGTGAGTTAATTTTATAATGAGTTGATTTTAAAAGAAAATATATAATAATGGTTTCGGAGGATTTATTGGGAATTTATAAAATTAATTAAATAAGATCAAAAATAAAATATTTTAATGGTTTTGACATATAAATGGTCATATATACCATTAATGTTATATATTACATAAAATATTGGTCATTATGATGTCCTTATAAAAACCACATATTTATATCATATTTAATTTTTACACCGAAATTCAACTGTATCAAATAATTATGAAAAAATTATTTTTGGATACTTTCAATGTGATGATTAAAAAAATAATATTTATTTTATTTAAATAATTCTATTTACATGAAAATTTACAATTTTAAATTAATATCCCCATTTATTAATAAATACTGATTTTTTAAATAAATTGTTTTTGAAGCACATAATAATTATATTAGACTTCATTAATGTATATTATTATTTTTATAAAAATAAATAATTATTAACTATAATATAACATTTATTTCATTGTTTTTTATCATATTAAATATGTTTTTAATCAAAACCATATACATTCCCAAAAAATTATAGTTTTGTTTTTTCATATCAAAATCATCGTTTCTATTGATTTATAATTTTATATATAATGTAATAAGGATTATGGATTATATAATATATAATTAAACAAAAATAAAAAAACATTTTATTAAGGTCAAGATACATAAACCCTTATTGCACTAGCATACACCGTAAGGGTATGCTGTGAGATAGTGGGGCTTTCATTGGTAGGACTAGAAAAGACAGTATATGTTGTGATCTCAATAATCATTGATATCTATAATAAATTATGTTAATCCTATTTTTTTATTGAATCTCAACTAGGGATTGGTAATGAAAAAATCCAAGTGACTCCATCTCCAATAGATGATCTAATATATGGGCTTCATCGTGTATGATCGTAATGGTAGAGGGCATCTCATTTGTTGTTTGTGTCAGTTGGATTTTTTCATAACCCTTAATATATACTGCTCATATGATCCACATATAATTTATATACTGTCAATAATTATTAATCATAAAACTCTACTATATAATATATGATATAACTTATAATAGTCCAAATTAACCAATCTTGTACATGTCTTTCCTATAATTTAATTTCCTAATAAGGAATTTACTCAATTAAAATGATAAACTAATTTAAAAATGATTGCGTAATTAAATTATCCCCCCTTAAAATATATTCCCTAGAAATTCATTCATACACTAAAATAGATTATGCTACTTATTTTTCCTCACCTCTACTGGTTCACAAATTTCTTCCTCAAACTTGTTGTTCCACTATAAAAAATTGATTATATGAGTTGTCAAGTGTTCAAGAACCCTGTATCTATTATTTATTATCTTCACTTACTAATTTTCGTACCAATTATAATTTTACGCAGGTAAAACATATAGATTAATCACATGTGATGGGTCTAGTATATACTTTTTCAAGATGGATACTTTAATCAAACCACGTACTTAAGATATGTTATGTTAGAGTATTAGTAAATAGGTCTTGACTATGATGCAATCAAGGATCTCAAAGGGGCCAATGAATCTTCGACTAATCATTCCCTCATTCCCTAACCACATGGAATTATTCCATGAGGATATATAAAGGAACACATTATCTATAATGTCATACTATATGTCTTTTCAATGATTGTATGGGTATATTTTCAATCATTTTTTTGGGAATTAATATGATGTATAATTTTTTCAATCCATCTAAATAATCTAATGGAAATCATGAAATCACATAATTCTACATCTCCAACATCATCCTCTCATGTGTGTAATGACCCGAAACTTTGAATAAATCTTGTTTCCTAAATTTATGTGTTATTTTATTTTATTTTTATACTCAACAAAAATGTTTCATTTGATAACATGAGTATAATTAAAATGAGACCGTTGGGTTTTGACTGTTATATGACCATTGGTCAATATGACCGTTGGAAACTAAACGTTTTGATTTTTGTCTCTAAATACAAGTAATCTCGGTTAATTATTATAGAAAGAATATTTGATGGCCTCACCCAGTAGTCTTGGACCGATCGAAGCCCATCTAACAGAAATTGGGAAGGAGGTAGCACTACTGGGCTTTGCTCTGGACCAAACCAAAGCCGAACTTCATCGTGTGAAGCTAGAATGGAATCGCCTTTGCGAGAAGTTCAAATTGATAGAAATTACTACTCGTGCGATGTTGGCTGAGCCTCCCTCAGATTCTCTCACTGTAGCACACCTTACACTTAGGTCCTATGCTGGTGTGATGAGGGTCTATGTAAGGAGACCAAAACTGCCTTGTGTAGTCCTTTGTTTTAAAAAAAAATTGGGATTTCTTCTTATGATGAAGTTTATGAATTTTCAAATGACCGGATAAATATAGTATGCATATTTTTGATGAATTTTAGAGAAACGATATTTTAAAAATGTTTATGTAAACCTTAAATAATTAAAAATGTGTAATGATTTTCAAAAAATGGTCTTCTACAATTATGTTCAGTACGAAATTTAGAGTCTAATAAGATCAACTTTATTTTTGTTGAATAGTAAATTATGAATAGTCATTTTATGCTTAGGATTAGTAATGTGACCAAATGGATTAGTAATCTCAATTAAATAAAGTATTAATATAATCTAGGCACCTTGATTAAGTAATGTGATTCAATAAAATGGTTAAATAACGGTTTCATAAATTATTATTAAAGTATTAGTTTTTTCGAGTGAATAGTGTTTTTTTAATTAAAAAATTAAATTAAAAATATTTACAAAATTATTTTTATAAAATGGATTTCATTTTTGAACTCAGAGCATCGATATTATGTTAAGGTAATTTTTGGGGTTTTTTCTGACAAAATGAATTTTCGGTGAATAGTGTATTTATTTAAAAATTAAATTAAAAATATTTATAAAAATATTTATATAAAATGGAGTTCATTTTTGAAATCGGAGAATTGATATTTGTTTAATGTGAAATTTTGGGATTTTTCTGAGAAAGTTGAATTTTTAGTGAATAGTAAAAAAACAGTTTTAGGGTTTCCGTATGACATCATAACTGTGTCATGGTGATGTCATGAGATATTTTAAGGGTTGGACGACCAAAGGTGATGAAGTATTGTATTGGGGGCCCCATGTGGCCTAACTTCATGGGAAATATCATGGGAGAGCACATGGTTTTGAGAAACCCACTTTTGAGGTGTCCCTTGGCCATTAATGCCTTGTCCCCTCACATTCCCTATAAATACCAAGCCATCCTCTCATCCATTTCGACTCCCCACTCTCCCCCAACAAATTTATGGTCTCATTACCTCCCAAGGAGTCCTCCCAAGGCACCACAAGCCCTCAATGTCCCAACCTTTGAGTTTTAAGAGTTACGTTTTAAGGTAAGGGATCCGACCCCTCTCTTTCTTTTCAAGTGATCTCTTTTATGTCATTTCTTTTATGCTCCATGTTCTTATGTTGGAGGAGGTTCTTTTATATTCATTATGCTGTCCTTTTTTATGTTCATATGATGAGAGACCCCCTCTTACTCTCATCATTTCGTTTTAAGAATGTTTAAGTGGCACCATTAGGCTGCCGAATTTTTAAGGGATTCTTCCACCCTTCCCATTTTTCAAAGTTCTACTTTCATGTAAAGTCTTTAAAGTTCCTTTTTATTATGTTAGGGTATGATCTCTATATCTATAATACTGAAATTTTATGATCATATGATTAGAGACCCCATTTTATCTCTTCAATTTAGTATTTTGAAGTTTTAAGTGGCGCCGTTAGGCTGCCGAATTTTTAAGTGGTTCTTTCACCCTTCACGTTTTCAAGTTCCACTTTCATGTAAAGTCTTTCAAGTTCCTTTTTATTATTTTGGGGTATGATCTATATATCTATCATACTGATATTTTATGATCATATTATGAGATACCCCATTTGATCTCTTCAATTCAGTATTTTGAAATTTTAAGTGGTGCCATTAGGCTGCCAAATTTTTAAGTGGTTCTTTCACCTTTCTCCTTTTTCAAAGTTCTTATTCCATGTCATGTCTTGAATGTTACTTTTTATTATGTTGGGGTATGATATATATATCTATCATACTGATCTTTTATGTTCATATGATGAGGGACCTTATTTGATCTCATCAATTCATTTTTGGTTGAAGTTTATGTGACGCCATTAGGCTACCGAATTTTCATAAGAGAAATCTTATTTTTGTCTTCCTTTCATGTTCTTCATTTCATATGGTATATTTTCAAATTTAATTACCATGTTCTTAAATACCTTATATTCTGCCCCTCTACTGTTTTATCGGTTTTTTATGAATGTTTGACCCATGTCCCCTCTCTTTTCAATGTTTTCTAAAACCCTGTAACATAGCCGTTATGCTGCAGAATTTTCGTCTCAAAATATATCACTCTTTTTATAAAGTTCTTGTATTTTATTAAGTGAATAATCAAAGATATCTCTTCTATATGGGTATTAAAATATATACCACAATGTTATATATTAAATTCTGGGATTTTCATACATGAAACCCACTTTCCCTTTCCGTGGGTTTAAAGTGACATAAAGATCATGTCTTTAAAGCAGTTTTTAAAACGTTATGATTATGAAATGAAACCCATTTATTTTATGCTATATGGGTTGTTTATGAAATGATTGATGATGATATATGTGGATCACATGATAATAAAGACATGTCAATGGTGCGCCCAGATAGCGCTCCAATGCATTGGGTAAAGACTTATTCTCTAGAGATGACCTTTTAGACTGATACCTTGGTGAATAACCTTGGTAATTTTTAATGACACCTTGGGGATGGACCTTGGTGAAATGAAATGATTGTCAATATTAAATGTTGTAGCCACATCTTCAAGTTATGAAAAATGTTATTTTTATTATGATATATCTCATGATTTCTTTCTCATGCCTTAAAGTTCTTTTCATGACCTTATTAAAGTATCTCAAGTTCACATGTAAAATGTTTCTCTTGTTTCCCTTACTGGGCCTTCTGCTCACCTTTTTTTTATGTTTGTCCCCAGGTTATGAGATGCAGTAATGAACCTAGGATGGACATGAGGAGAAGCCTTTCAAGTGTTTAAGAAGAATGTTTTGTGTTTTCATGTTTTAAGTTCCTGGTTTCCAAGACACTAAACCTTAAAGATCCTCAATTTTGTAAAATGTAATGAAAGTTTATGTGATAAAAAGGCAGGATGTTATAGTTGGTATCAGATGATGGTTTAGTTATTTGTGGAAATTAGGATATGAAAACTTTAGGAAGAAGCCTATAGAAAAGTTATATATAGGAAATCTTCCTGGTATTTTGGTGAGTATTGAGTAAGGGGTTGGCAAGAAAATACATCCCTGTCTGGATACGAGCAGGTAGAGGTGGATCTGGTACATATGGGTAAAACCCGAAAACACCGCTTTGAGCTAGACTTTAACGGGAATTGGTACACGACAATGGGCCTTGTTTCACTATTGGTTACGACACTCCCGGGGGATATGATTTGGTAAAATCATAAGCTTAGTATGAACCATTATTAAAGGAACAAAGATAAAATAAAATAAAGATTCACATAAGAATATATGATCATGGATAACCTAGTTTCAAACCTAGGGGATCACAAGTTAGGGTATACTTTTCTTCTACAAGTTATCCTTATATGCTTTAAGTTCCTTTTCATGATTATTGGTTAAGTATTTAAGCCTCTAATTATACTTTCTCTTCTTAGTTAAGGGTGGGAAATGGAAGAACGTGTCCCAACAACCAATGTGATAGGAAATGCGACGATTTCCGTATTAATATGACAGAGATGATTAGGGGATTAAAAGATGATTATTATTTTGGAAGATGTTCACTATTTTGGGGACCCTATATGATCGAGGTAAATAGATTACTACGGTATTTTCATTGAGGAGTAAGGTTGACTTATATTTTGAAGAATCAATGAATTTAAGGTATACTTATAGTAATTTAGGTTACTTATGGGAATGATTAAGGTATCTTGGGTAAAATATGTTTAGGTTAGATACTTTTGTTATAAGATGTTAGGAGTGGTTGATGTTGTTTGGAGATGGACAATGAAGTTTATTTTGGAAGACTATGTTATCAAATCCTTCTTGTATTTGGGTTTCAATCTTAGTTTGGTTTATTTTGAGGAATTTTAAGGACCGTTATTTATGGAATGGTCTATGATGAACTTTGGGTAGTACCATGGAACTTTGAAGATTTAAAAGTAGTTTCCATTTCTATGGTATTATTTCTTTTTAAAGAGTTGTCTTACCTTACCCTTTCTGTTTTTGGGATAATGTTTAAAGATATAAGAAATAGATAGGTAATCTTTTGTGGATTATGTGATTCTGTAGAAGATGATTCTTGTGTTTTGATGAGACCAAGTAGTTTTGAATGCTCATAGTTTGGAGAAAAGATTAGTTTTGGTAGAGACTTATTAAAGGATGAAACTATACTTGAAGGTAGGTATATTTTCTTATGTTTCTGTTCTATATAGTAAATGAATTACTCAAAATTATGAAAAGGAACATAAAACAAAAATGTTGTTGGCTTATGTTTCCTACTAGGTAATCAAAGACCATTTACACACATCATAAGTTTGGGATTTTCTTATGGTTAACTTTCTCCTAATCATGTTTTCTATCACTCTCCCTCAGAACTTGACCCTTTGTTTTCTTCTCCATGTCCATGTTTTCCTACAAGGAGTCCTAGTGTGGGTTAACTCAGGTGACCTTTGTACTACCATTTCTTTCTTTTAAAGTAATAGTTTTACTGACTCCTTTTCTGATGTGGGACTTTCAATGAAATTTCAAAACCCAATTTTAAAAATTGTGAGGATGAAATTTCTTTAGGGGGGAAGATTGTAACGACCCGAAATTTTAAATAAATCTTGTTTCATAATTTTATGTTTTATTTTATTTTATTTTTATACTCAACAAAAATGTTTCATTTGATAACATGAGTATAATTAAAATGAGATTGTTGGGTTTTGACTGTTATATGACCATTGGTCAATATGACCATTGGAAACTAAATGTTTTGATTTTTATCTCTAAATACAAGTAATGTTGGTTAAATTTATAGAAAGAAGATTCGATGGCCTCACCCAGTAGTGTTGGACCAATCGAAGCCCATCTAACAGAACTTGGGAAGGAGGTAGAACCACTGGGCTTTACTCTGGACCAAACCCAAACCGAACTTCATCGTGTGAAGCTAGAACGGAATCACCTTTGCAAGAAGTTCAAACTGATAGAAATTACTACTCGTGTGATGTTGGCCAAGCCTCCCTCAGATTCTCTCACCGTCGCACACCTTACACTTAGGTCCTATGCTGGTGTGATAAGGGGATATGTAAGGAGACCGTAACTACATTGTGTAATCCTTTGTTTTAAATAAAAATTGGTATTTCTTCTTATGATGAAGTTTATGAATTTTCAAATGATCGGATAAATATAGTATGTATATTTTTGATGAATTTTAGAAAAATGATATTTTAAAAATGTTTATGTAAACCTTAAATAATTAAAAATGTGTAATGATTTTCAAAAAATGGTCTTTTACAATTATGTTCAGTACGAAATTTAGAGTCTAATAAGATCAACTTGATTTTTGATGAATAGTAAATTATGAATAGTGATTTTATGCTTAGGATTAGTAATGTGACCAAATGGATTAGTAATCTCACTTAAATAAAGTATTAATATAATCTAGGCACCTTGATTAAGTAATGTGATTCAATAAAATGGTTAAATAACGGTTTCATAAATTATTATTCAAGTATTAGTTTTTTCGAGTGAATAGTGTTTTTTAATTAAAAAATTAAATTAAAAATATATAGAAAATTATTTTTATAAAATTGATTTCATTTTTGAACTCAGGGCATCGATATTATGTTAAGGTAATTTTTGGGGTTTTTTCTGAAAAAATGAATTTTCAGTGAATAGTGTATTTTTTTAAAAATTAAATTAAAAATATTTATAAAATTATTTTTATAAAATGGAGTTCATTTTTGAAATTAGAGCATTGATATTTGGTTAATGTGAAATTTTGGGATTTTTCTGAGAAAGTTGAATTTTTAGTGAATAGTAAAAAAAGCAGTTTTAGGGTTTCGGTATGACATCATAACTGTGTCATGGTGATGTCATGTGATATTTTAAGAGTTGGAAGACCAAAGGTGATGAATTATTGTATTGGGGTCCCCATTTGGCCTAACATAATGGGAAATATCATGGGAGAGCACATGGTTTTGAGAAACCCACTTTTGAGGTGTCCTTTGGCCATTAATGCCTTGTCCCCTCACATTCCCTATAAATACCAAGCCATCCTCTCATCCATTTCAACTACCCACTCTCCCCCAACGAAGTTCTGGTCTCATTACCTCCCAAGTAGTCCTCCCAAGGTTCCCCAAGCCCTCAAGGTCCCAACCTTTGAGTTTTAAGAGTTACGTTTTAAGGTAATGGATCCGACCCCTCTGTTTCCTTTTAAGTGATCTCTTTTATGTAATTTCTTTTATGATCCATGTTCTTATGTTGTAGGAGGTTATTTTATATTCATTATACTTTACTTTTTATGTTCATATGATGAGAGACCCCTCTTACTCTCATCTTTTCGTTTTAAGAATGTTTAAGTGGCGCCGTTAGGCTGCCGAATTTTTAAGGGATTCTTTCACCCTTCCCATTTTTCAAAGTTCTACTTTCATGTCAAGTCTTTAAAGTTCCTTTTTATTATGTTGGGGTATGATCTCTATATCTATCATACTGACATTTTATGATCATATGATGAGTTACCCCATTTGATCTCTTCAATTCAGTATTTTGAAGTTTTAAGTGGCGCCGTTAGGCTGTCGAATTTTTAAGTGGTTCTTTCACCCTTCTCGTTTTCAAGTTCTACTTTCATGTCAAGTCTTTCAAGTTCCTTTTTATTATTTTGGGGTATGATCTCTATATCTATCATACTGATACTTTATGATCATATAATGAGAGACCCCATTTGATCTCTTCAATTCAGTATTTTGAAGTTTTAAGTGGCGTCGTTAGGCTGCCGAATTATTAAGTGGTTCTTTCACCTTTCTTTTTTTTCAAAGTTCTAATTCCTTGTAATGTATTGAATGTTACTTTATATTATGTTGGGGTATGATCTCTATATCTATCATACTGATATTTTATGTTCATATTATGATAGACACTATTTGATCTCATCAATTCATTTTTGGTTAAAGTTTATGTGACGCCATTAGGCTGTCGAATTTTCATAAGAGAAATCTTATTTTTGTCTTCCTTTCATGTTCTTCCTTTCATATGTTATATTTTAAAATTTCATTACCATGTTATTAAGTAACTTATATTCTTCCCCTCTACTGTTTATGGGTCATTTATGAATGTTTGACCCATGTCCCCTCTCTTTTCAATGTCTTCTAAATCCCTGTAACATAGCCGTTATGCTGCAGAATTTTTGTCTCAAAATATTTCTCTCTTTTTCTAAAGTTCTTGTATTTTCTTAAGTGAATACTCAAATATATCTCTTCTATATGGGTATTCAAATATATACCAAAATGTTCAATTTTAAATTCTGGTATTTACTTACATGAAACCCACTTTCCCTTTCCGTGGGTTTAAAGTGACATAAAGATCATGTCTTTAAAGCAGTTTTTAAAACGTTATGATTATGAAATGAAACCCAATTATTTTATGATATATGGGTTGTTTATGAAATGATTGATGATGATATATGTGGCTCACATGATAATAAAGACATTTCAAGGGTGCGTCCAGATAGTGCTCCAATGCATTGGGTAAAGACTTAATCTCTAGAGATGACCTTTTAGACTGATACCTTGGAGAATAACCTTGGTAATTTTTAATGACACCTTGAGGATGGAACTTGGTGAAACTAAATGATTTTCAATATTAAATGTTTTAGCAACATCTTCAAGTTATGAAAAATTTTATTTTTATTATGATATATCTCATGATTTCTTTCTCATGCCTTAAAGTTCTTTTCATGACCTTATTGAAGTATCTCAAGTTCACATGTAAAATGTTTCTCTTGTTTCCCTTTCTGGGCCTTCTGCTCACCCTTTTTTTATGTATGTACCCTGGTTTCGAGATGCAGTAATGAACCTAGGATGAACATGAGGAGAAGCCTTTCAAGTGTTTAAGAAGAATGTTTTATGTTTTCATGTTTTAAGTTCCTGGTTTCCAAGACACTAAACCTTAAAGATCCTCAGTTTTGTAAAATGTAATGAAAGTTTATGTGATAAAAAGGCGGGATGCTATAATGTTGGAGTCCAAAACACCTTACCATATAGAGAATCATAAGGTTTTATTTGAATAGGAGGAATGCAAATGTTTTTATATAAGATCTATAATACGGGAATGTGATGATCCCGAAATCCATGAAGATTCATTGGACAAGAACTCATTACACCATCTTGATTTTTAATGGTTCATTTAGATTGGACAGCCATATGAGATTGAAAAGCCAGGCTAAATCTCATGTCTATATAGAATACTTCCTTAAGGATTCCCAAAAACTTAAGGAATGGAACATATCTTGATTAGATTCAATAGATTCTAAAACTCCATGGAGTGGTACCAATTCTATTATTTATATATTTGAGACATAAACAAGGGATAAATCTTCCTTGATTTAATTAAATTTCATTAACCACATATGAAAATGGACTAGCACCCTGATGATGTTATTACCATTGGTTATATTGAGGAGTCCTATAATGAAATCAATTCTTTTTGTCCCATTTCAATATTCGTATGGCTAATGGTTTTATCATACCTTTAAAATTAGGATAGAAAACCTTGACTTCTGAGAATATAAATCATTGATATAAAAATTCACCAATCTCCCACTTACTGATATCTCACCAAAAGTGCTGCATCAAATCCATATACATTACAATGATTCCTAGGAGAATAATATATGATGTTCTATGAACATTATCCATAATTTCCCTCTTCACTTATAGTTTTTATGTAACACAAATCCTAGTTCCAAACCTTATAACTCTATATTTAGCAGTGATAAAAATCAAAATATTCACTACCTTTTTCTATAGCACCTCATCATCATTCTGGGCCTCTTTAATCCCCCCAAGAATGAATTTGTGATATGTTTTTTGACAATGGTAAGATAAATATCCTTTTATTATTCTAATTAAAATTATTTTTTTATCCATGTTTATTATGTCCATTTCAATCCACATCAGGGAGAGTGTTATAACATCTTTTATTCAATGAGAATATTTAATTTTTTCCCCCTTTCTGCAATGGTAATGGATTGAGAAATCATAATCCTTGATAATATTTCACCGCATTTTTTGGCACATATTGAGCTCTGTTTATCCTAGTATATACATGATGATCTTATAGGCTGTATATATCTCACAATTCTCCCAATATATATTATTTCACCAAATATTCAATTAAAATACCATTGATGCTAATTATAGATAATGTGTAAATTATTTATACTCATGTTATATATTTGGTGGGAGGTATAGGATTTTAATTTTTCACGTTGCGTGATTAAAAAATTCAATCACTTTTTGGATGCAATGTTATAGATCATAATTCCTTCCCCACTAGTGGGTAATGTGAGCACAAGTTCCATGATAATCATTTTATATCTCTTTCTGGCTTTCTTCCAATACACCATTCCATTTGAACATCATCCCTTATAAGTTATCATGGTTTTGGTTCTTGAGAATCATGTGATGTTACTCACAAATCAATGATATTTCGTAGATATGATGTCAAAACTATGGATCTCCATAATATAGGTTATTCTCACCCATTATTATATTTACAATGTTTTTTAATGATCCTTATACATCCCTTTTTTGGTGGTAACATTACCAATAAAGGGTACTTTATCCATCTCAAAATCACATTTTTGTACTTCACTAGTAAATTTTCCTTTCACAACCTCTTTATAAAGATATTCAAATGATCCTCATTATCAACCATTATTTTGAACTATAAAAGAATATCATATATAAATAATACCACAAATTTTTAAAGGTAATAACTAAAGACTCCATCTATCAGTTATGTGATGATTTTTGGAGTATTAGTGAGTATAAATAGAATCATTATTTTGCCATAATGCTTGTACCTTATATGAAAAAAAATTATTGGGGTTATCCTTCTTCATTACCTTAACATGATAATATAATGATTAATGATCCACCATAGATAACTACTAGGCTCTATGTAGCTATTGGAACATGTCATCAATCCCTAGATGAGGATACTTGTTCTTTATCATGATCATATTGAGATCATGATAATAAATGCATAAGCACATTGAGGGATCCTTCTTGATGAGAAGGATAAGGGAAACCCACATTGAATAATAAGGTTATCTAAACCCCTTATTTATATTGTCCTTCAGTTTTATGGCATTTCTCTCTTTTATTAAATAACTTTTTATTACATTTTATATACAGAGGATCTTTAAAGTCTAGTGTCTTGGAAATCTTGAACCTAATACAAGAAAACAACAAAAAACATTCTTATAAACTACTCATAAGGCTTCATCATAGATTCATACTATGTAAAATTACTAAATCACAAATCATGGAGACATACATCAATGAAAAAGTTGAGCATAAGGCTCAATAAGGAAAACAAGTTAAATAGTTGACATGTGATCTTGAGAAATATTAATAAGAACATGATAAAATTCATAAAGGAATGATCAATGGATGAATAGTAATATCATATAAAAATATATTGAATCATAAAAAGAATATGTGGATAAACCATTTAATTTAGACATTCATGAACATATCACCAGGGGTTATCCATGAGATGTCATAAAAATTACCAATGTTATTCACCAAGGTATCGTGAAACATGTCATCTCTAGAGATTGAATTATTTAACCAATGCATTAGATCACTATCAGGGAGAAACCATAATATTTATTTATTTTCATATGATCCACATATATCATAATAAAACATTTCATAAATAACCCATATAGAATAAAAGAAATAGCTTTTATTTCTAAATTGTGACGTTTTAAAAGTTCTTAAAAACATGACCATTAAGTCATTTATAATCCATGGAAACAGACTGAGGGTTACATGTATGTCAATTATAGAATGAATTAAATAAATTATATGTATTGATGAATACCCCTAGATATGAAAAAGATAATTGGGTATTCAAATAAATAATACAAGATAATTTCTTGAGAAAAAGAGAGAGATTTTGAGACGAAAATTCTGCTGCATAACGACTATATAACATTGTTTTAGAAAACATTGAAAAGAGAGGGTACCAGATTCACCCACTCATAAATAAATCATAATACAGTATGGGTATTTAATGAAAAGTAATAAGATCATAGTCTGGATATTTGAAGGAAATATCATATGAAAATGAAACTGGAAGGAAAAGAGAATATGCAATTTCTTTTATAAAAATTTCGACAACCTGGCGCCATCACTTAAAATTTTTAAAAATAAATTAATGATAGTGTAAATGGTATATCATAATTTGGAAATTAAATAGAAATTAGTAAAGATATATAATATCAATTCCCCTCATAATAAAACGGAACTATAATAAATAACACAAAGGAAGTCATGACTTAAAAGTTGAGGGTGAAAGGATCCCTTACCTTGAAGAGTAACTTCGAAACCGTGAAGGAAGGTACCTTGGGAGGCTTGAGGGAACCTTGGGAGGACTTTTTGGGAGGTATTGGGACCATAAAATCGTTGATAAGGATTTTTGAATTAAATTATTAGGGGAAAGGGCTTGGTATTTATAGGAAAAGTGAGGGAAAATATTATTAATTTCCAAGGGACACCTCATCAGTGCTATTTGAGAAACCATGGGATTCCCATGGTATATTCCCATGTTATTAGGCACTTGGGACACCTCATAGAATATCTCAATATTCATAAGTTGACCAGAAATCGTACATCATTATTACATCATTAATTATGTCATTAAACACTCGAAACTCCAAACAGTAATGTTACTATTCACCAAAAAATGAACTGTTTCAGAAAAATCTAAAAAAATCACCATAAGCTAATATCAAAGATATAAATTCAAAAATGAACTCCATTTTATGAAAATAAATTTCTAAATTTTTTAAATTTAAATTTTAAATAAAATCATTATTTATTCTAAATCAATGACTTTAAAACTGTAACACATTTTGTAACACCTTAAAAAAGTATTCAAGGTCCCATAAAATTATCTTAAAATCATAATAAAATAAAGTAACAATTTATGAATAATTTTTTTGAAAATAAAATTCTATTTTAAATTTCTAAATTAATTATAAAATTTTATATAAAATATTTACGACATACAAAAATACAAAAACTTATTCTATGACCGTTTTTTCACTTTTAAGATTTTCAAATTGTATTTATACATTCATGGGTGAAGTTTCTACTTTTTTGCCAATTTATGATTCATTAGTATTACTTACTATTCAAACGGGTATGTTACTACTCTTACTTTACTATTCAATAAAAATTACATTATTCTTATTAGACTTTAAATTTATCACTGAACACAACCATAGAAGAACATTTTTTTGAAAATAATGTCACATTATTAATTATTTATAGAATACATAAATATTTTAAAATACCTTTTTTTTTTCTAAATTTCATCAAAAATACACATACTATATTTATAAGGATATTTGAAATTCACAATCTTTTCTATAAGAAGGAATAAAAAATTTATATATATAAAAGGATTACACAAAATAGTTATGGTCTCATTAAATAGCCCCTAACAACACCAGCATAGGACCTAAGTGTAAGGTGTTCTAGGGTGATAGAATCTTGGGGTGGCTTGGACAACATTGCCCGAGTGGTGACTTTTATAAACATGAACTTCTTCTTTATACTATTCCATTCAAACTTCATATGTTGAAGTTTGGCTTGGGATTGGTCCAAAGCAAAGCCCAATGATGCTACCTCCTACCCAAGCTCTGACAGATGGGATTCATATGGCCCGATTCTACTGGATGTGGCCATTCAATCTTCATTCTGTATTAATTAACCAAGATAACTGTATTTATAAAAACACGACGTTAAGATTATAGTTTCCAATGATCGTATTGACCAACTGTAATATAACAGTTGAAAACAAAAGGTCTCATTTGAATTATACCCACTTCATTAATTAAAGGATACAGTTTTGTTGAGTATAAAATAAGATAACACCCAAATTTAGGAAACAAATATAATTAAAAAGATTGGGTCTTTACATTCTTCCCCCCTTAAGAAATTTCGTCCCTGGAATTTTATCTCATACCCTATGATGAGAAAGGGTGTGGGTACTTCAGTCTAATAGAATCCTCCGGTTCCCATGTGGATTCTTCAAATTTGTGGTTCCTACACAACACCTTAACAATGTGGGTAGTCTTTTTTGCATAGAACCTTGTCTCTACGATTCGAGATCTCAGTAGGCTGCTCCTCATAAGATTGGTCATTTTCCAGTTGCACCACCTCTAGATTTAGTACATGTTAAGGGTTAGGTATGTACTTCCTCAAGAGGGATATGTGGAAAAAATCATGAACTTGTTCTAGATTTGGAGGAAGTGCTAGCCGATAGGCCACTTATCCCTCACTATCAATGATTTCATAAGGTCCAATATACCTTGGGGGGAACCTCAATTTTTTCAGAAACCTCTAGACTCTCATCGATGGTGAAATCTGATGAACGAATTTTTCACCATTATCAATCTCCATGTACCTTCGATGGTTGTTGACATAGCTCTTTTGCCGACTCATAGCATCCTTAATGTGTTGCTGGATGGCATGGAACTTTTCTATCATCTCTTGCGCAAGATCAGGCCCAAGAAGTTTTCTCTCACCAACTTCATTTCAAAGAGTAGGAGTTCTACATCGCTTACCATATAGAGCATCATAGGGTTCCATTTGAATTCTCAATTGGAAGTTGTAGTTGTAAGAGAACTCATCTAAAGGGAGTTGTTGATTCCATCCACCTTTAAATTCCATTGATCATGTTCTTAGCATTTCCTAAAATGTTTGAATAGTATTTTTAGATTGGCCATTAGTTTGGGGGTGATAGGGCAAATTGAAATTCAATTCATTGCTCAGAGCTTGTTGAATACTTCTCCAGAACTTTGATGTGATGCTTGGATCACGATCAGATACGATAGGAAGTGGAACTCCATGCAGCATTAATACTTCCTCCAAGTAAATCATTAAAAGTTGATCAAGAGGGAAATCTTCCCAAATGGAGATAAAATGGTAAGTCTTGGTCAGAAGGTCCACAATAAACCATATCTCATTGTCTCCTTTGGATGTACTTGGGAGACCAGTGACAAAGTCCATAGGGATATTGTCCCACTTCCATGCTGGTATGGGTAGTGGTTGCAATACCCCTTGAGGAAGTTGTCTTTCCGCCTTCACTTGCGGACATTCCAGGCACCGTGAAGTGTATTCATTAATATCCTATTTCATATTATCCCACCAATAATGATCTCGAAGGTCCCTACACATTTTTTTGCTTCTAGGATGTATAGAGAAAATAGAGCTATGAGATTCATCCATCAGCTCCTTCTTTATTTCTGGAGTATATGGAACACATAGTCTTGTACAAAACTTTTGTACACCTTCTGGATCAATATTTAACTCATGAAACTTCCCATCCTTTACAGCCACAAACTTCTTCTGTAACAACCGATCTTCTTTTTGAATTTTCTTGATATTCTATAGTAATGATTATTGAGAAATCATTTGGGTTAGGGTTGATGATTTCCCTTCCATTATAATTTCCATGTCCAGTTTTAATAGGTCATTGATCAACCGATATCTTTGAATCCTCATAATGGACAAAACAACTGGATCTTTCCTGCTTAATGCATTGATGACTTTGTTTGATCTTCTTGGATGATAATGAATTGAATAATCAAAGTATTTAAGAAGTTCCAACCATATTTTTTGTTTCATATTCAATTACTTTTGTGGGAAAATATACTTCAAACTTTGATGGTCTATGTATATATCACATTTCTCCCCATAAATATAGTGCATCCATATCATCAGAGAAAAACGATGACAACCTACTCCAAATCATGCGTAGGATAGTTCTGCTCATGAGTCTTCAACTATCGAGATGCATAAGCAATTACCTTGTCATTTAGCATGAGGATACCCCAATCCATTTCAGATATAGATCACTAAAAATAATGAATCCTTCTCCACTTGAGGGAAGAGTTAACATGTGTGCAGTAACCAATCTCTTCTTCAGCTCTTGGAAACGTTCCTCACTCTCCATTGTCCATATGAACTTGTCGCCTTTTCGAGTTAACATGGTTAATGGATTAGAATGTCATGAAATGTTTTTTGCAAACATCCTATAATATCCCAATAAACAAAGGAAACTTCAAATATTAGTTATTGTTGTAGGTTGATGCCACTCATCTATAACTTTTTCCTTTCAAGGGTATACTATGATTCATCATTAATAACAATGTACCCTAAGAAATCAACTTGTTGTAACCTGAATTTACATTTACTGAACTTTCCAAAAATCTCCCCTTCCATAGAGTTTTACATATAACCCTATGATGATCCTCATTCTTCTTATGACTTTTGGAATATATCAAAATATAATCAATAAAAACTACCACAACGTTATCAAGGTAGTCCTTCACTACTATATTCATCAAATCCATAAAAATAGAAGGTGCATTAGCAAGTCCAAAAATCATAACAAAAAACTCATAATTCCCACATCTTGATCGGATAGTGGTTTTTGGAATATCTTCTTTATTCACCCTCAATTGATGATAACCAGATCGAATATCAATCTTAGAGGAGAATTGAGCCTCATGACATTTGTCAAATAAGTCATCAATTCTTGGAAGAGGGTATTTCTTCTTTACTATGATCCCATTTAGTTCTCTTAATCAATGCATAACCACATCTATCCATCCTACTTATTCACAAAGAGAACAGGTGCTCCCCAAGGAGGCACAATCGGTCAGATAAACCCCATCACCAAAAAGATCTTTTTGTTTTTTCTTCAATTCCTCCAGCTCTACATTTTCCATCCTATTCGGGGTCTTTGATATTGGATGATATCCAGGTACAAGTTCAATAGAGAACTCTACCTTGCTTTGTTGCGGAGGTCCAGGAAACTCCTCATGAAATATGTCAACATATTCCTGGACGAAGGGGACATTTTCTATCCTCACACTCTCATTTCCTTCTTCTTTGTCACCGATCAATTCCATAAAGAAAGATATAGGAGGTTCTTCTAGACAAAGAGTTGGATGAGATATCTCTCCTTGGGAGATAATTATAGGTTCTCCGTTCAAGCCTACAAATATTTCCTTACTTCTGCATTTGATCTTAGCATTATACTTTGAAAGCCAGTCCATCCCTAGTGTAATATCAAATTTCAACATGGGAATGAATACAAGATTTTCAATAATATTGTGATCACTAATGTAAATACTAGAGTTTCTAAACACTGATGATTCATGGATAATCCCTCCAGGGGTCTTGACTGATAACTCTACTTTTATCAAATCAAGAGTTGATTCTAAATTCTCTGCAATCTTAGAGGAAATTAAGGAATGCGTAGAAACGGAATAAAAAAAGTACTTTCTATATTTGAGAGAACAACAAGAGTACCTACAAACACATCATTCCATGTTTCAACATCATCTGTCATGATAGGTAAAGCATTCCCTTTCTCCCTTGGCCTTTTCTGAGGTTGATGGAGGAACCCCTCTACTGCCCTCATATTTGGACAATGATTGGCAAAGTGCCCAAGTGGTCCAAACTTAACACACTTGATATCATGTAGGGCCAGCACCATATTACCCATTTTGTTAGTGTTTAGAAGTTGAGGTGTCACCTCACTACTACAATTCCTCTCAATATATCCATCTCTTCCACACTTGTAGCATTTCCCACTCCAGAGAAGGCAGTTACCCGATTGCTTTTCCCACATTTATTACACATGGGATGTTGCACTTGCTTTCCTCCTCTTCCCTGATCAAAGGTCCTCTCTAAGATAATCTCCATCGATCAATTTTTTTGATTGATTTATATGAAAAATGATTCTCAACAAAATCAAGTTTGACTTTCATTGCACTCAGTACGATCACCTCATAGCTGTCATAGTCTTGGTTGGCTAGATTCTTCTGCAGATGAGGTCTTAGTCCCCCAAAAAATTGATCAACCTTACAATTAAGATCCCTGAAAAATATTGAGGTATAACCAAAATTTCATATAATGTTAATCTCGTAGCTTCCCACAGATTCACTCTCCTTCTACTTTAGCTCGAGAAACTCCTTCTCCATTCTTGTTCTCATGGAATAAGGGAAATACATACTGAAGAAGGTCTCTATGAACTCTTCCCACTCCATAGCTTCAACCTTCACTCTTTGCCTCGTGTTTTTAAATTGTTCCCACCACTGATCAACTTCTCCCTCTAAGCGATAGATATCCAGGGTGACCTTCTCTTTCTCTGAATAGAAGAGCATCGAAAAGATCTTCTCTATATTGATGATCCATTGTTCATAAATCTATGGGTTGGTTGATGTAATAAAGGATGGTGGTCGTTGACTCATAAAGGACTCAACAGAATGTTTTTTACTTCATGGTGAGATCAGTCTCTCAGCTTGATTCATGTTATTTCACATAACTTGAGTTATTTGGTTCATCATTCGCATGATTGTTTCCATTCTAGATTCTATCGATGGGTCGTCAATGCATGGTCCATTTCGGTCACCATTTACATGGTTCCACCTATTTCCATCCATTTCTAAATGAATAAAACCTTAGTCAGAAACTTATTTAATTTATGATTTTTTAATTATAAAATATTTTATGTCTTAAAAATTCATTAAACAGTTACATTTCCCTATAAATACTACATAATGATTCCTAAAAACCTTATTATTAACCAAACATATCCCCCCGAGAGTGTCATAAAAAAGAGTGCTTCAAGGCCCATCGTTGTATACCAAGATACCCAGAGACAAGCACAAAACTCTTGGTAGGAGTATTGACTCATAGGTATCTCTGTGCCAGAGTAGCCTCTCCCTGCTCGTATCCAAACATGGATGTATTTGATTGATAGACACCTTACTCAATACTCACCAAAATAAAAGGATGTTTTCCTATATTTAAAGTTTTCTATAGGATTATTCCTAATGTTTTCATAAACTAATATCCATAAATAACTAAACTATCCTTTGATACCAACTATGGCATCCCAACATTTTATTACACAAACTTTTCATTAATCTTTACAAACAGAGGATCTTTAATGTCTAGTGTCTTGGAAATAAGAAATATAATACATGAAAACAAGGTAAAAAATTCCTCTAAACCAATCGTAAGGATTTATCATAGGTTAATCCAATTTAAATTTACTACATCTCATATCCTGATGACATACATCAAAGGAATGGGTGAGCAGAAGGCACAGTAAATAAAATAAGTGAAATAGTTGACATGTGATCTTGATCAATATTAATAAAAACATGATAAAAGTCATAAAGGAAAGAAAAATGGAAGAATAGAAATATCATATAAAAATAACATGAATCATAACATGAATATGTGTCTACAATATATCATTTAGATATTCATGAACATATCACCAAGATTTATCCCCGAGGAGTCATAAAAATTAATAATGTTATTCACAATGGCATCGTGAAACTTTTCATCTCTAGAGATTAAATTATTTACCCAATGAATTGAAGAAATATCAGGGAACACCCTTAATATGTATTTATTTTCATGAGAGAAACATGAATACCAATCAAACATTTCATAAATAACCCATAGAGAATAAACGAAATTAGTTTCATTTCCAAATCAAGATGTTTTCAATGTTCTAAAAAACATGATCATTACGTCATTTATAACACATGGAAAGAGAGTGAGGGTTATATGAATTTCAATTATAAAATAAAATAGATCAGATTTATTTATTTGTTAATAAACCTGGATATGAAAATAAAATTGGGTACTCACATAAATAATACAAGAGGATTTCATGAGAAAAAGGGAGAGATTTTGAGATGAAAATTCTACAGCATAATAGCTATATAACATGGTTTTAGAAAACATTGAAAAGAGAGGAAACAAGATTCACCCACTCATAAACAACTCATAATACAGTATGGGTATAAAAGAAAAATAAATAAGAACATGGTGTGGATATTTCAAGGAAATACCATATGAAAATGAAACTCGAAGGAAAAGAGAAGGTGTGATTTTTTTACAAAAATTTCAGCAGCCTGATGGCATCACATAAAAATTCAGAAAATAAATTGATGAGAGTGGAAAGGGTAATTAATCATTTGAAAATTAAAAGGACAGTAGTAAAGATATAGAAGAACAATCTCCCTCATAATAAAATGGGACTATAAGACATAACATAAAGGAAGTTGTGACTTAAAAGAGGGGGGGTGAAAGGAACCCTTACCTTGAACATTAACTTCGAAAGCTTGAAAGTTAGGACCTTTGGAGGCTTAAGGGAACCTTGGGAGGTATGTAGACCAGATATTAATTGAGGAGGATTTTGGAATGAAATGAATGAGGGAAATGGATTGGTATTTATAGGAAAAGTGAGGGAATAAATTATTAATTTCCAAGAGACACCACATCGGTAGTATTTGCAAAACTATGGGATTGCCCATGGTGTTTCCCAAGGTATTGGCCACTTGGGGCCCCTCATAGAATATCTCACTATGCATAATTTAACCAGAAAGTGTGCAGAATTATTACATCATTAATGATGTCATGACTCAACCGAAACTCAAAACTGAATTTTTACTATTCGCCAAAAAATCAACTATTTCATAAAAATCCCAAAAAATCACCATAAGCTAATATTGATGATTTGAATTAAAAAATGAATACCATTTTATGAAAATTAATTTCTATATATTTTTAATTTAATTTTTAATTAAAATCAATATTTATTCCAAAAATACGACTTTAAAACTATAACTCATTTTATAACACTTTATGAAAGTAATCAAGGTCCTATAAAATTATCGTATAACCATAATAAAATAAAGTAAAAATTTATTATTAGATTTTATAAAAATAAATTTCCATTTTAAATTATTAAATATAATATTAAAATTGCAAATAAAATATTTATGACATACAAAATACCAAATCATATACTATGATCGTTTTTTCACATTGAAGATGTTTAAATTGTATTTATACATTCATGGGTGAAGTTTATATTTTTTGCCAATTTACTATTCATTACTATTCATTAGTATTCCTAAGGGTACGTTACTATTCATACTTTACTATTCACTAAAAATTAAGTTTATCATATTAGACTCTAAATTTCTCACTGAACACAACTATAGAAGGCTATTTTTCGAAAATAATTTCACATTATTAATTATTTTATGAATACTAAAATATATTAAAATACCCCTTTTTCTAAATTCATCAATAATACACATCCTATATTTATCCGGATATTTGAAATTCAAAAAATTTTCCATAAGAAGAAATAAAAATTTTATTTAAATAAAAGGATTACACAAGGAAGCTAAGGTCTCGTTACATATCCCCTTATAACACCAGCATAGGAACTACATGTACGGTGTGCTATGGTGATATAATCTTTGGGTGGCTCGAACAACATTGCCCGAGTGGCGATTTCTATCAGCTTGAACTTCTCCCTTTGGCGATACCGTTCAAGCTTCATATGTTGTAGTTCGGCTTGGGCTTGGAACAAAGAAAAGCCCAGTGATGCTACCTCCTTCGCAAGCTCCGACATATGGGCTTCATATGGCCGGAGTCTACTGGATGAGGTCATTCAATATTTTTTCTGTATTAATTAACCAGAAAAATGTATTTATAAAAACATGAGGTTAGGATTATAGTTTTCAACGGTCATATTGACCAATGGTCATATAATAGTTGAAACACAATATTCTCATTTTAATTATACACACTTCATTAATTAAAGGATATAGTTTTCTAGAGTATAAAATAAAATAGCACACAAAATTAGGAAACAAATATAATTAAAAATTTCAGGTCTTTACACGTTTTTTCTTCATCTCTTCATGTACAAAAAAATTCATTCTATATGTAGTATTATATATTTGAAAATATTTAGGTATAGTCTCGATTGATAAAACATTCTCACAGATTGTAGCAAGGCACTACAATTTATTTAGCAACACATCATCACATTCCATTATAATGTGAATGTAATCAACGATGACCATTTCTATTGTCTCAGAAATTTTATCAATATAACCATTCTCATAAGGAAATAATATCAATGCATGTGATTGTGATACCAAAAGTGAATAATAATCCTCCATGTAATACTATAGAATCATAGGGAATATTGTAATATCTACGGTGATTAGCTTCTCTCATCAATTTATGTATCCCTTAAAAATATAATTCCAATAAATGATCAGAATAACATAACATTTTCCTAAATGGAGTATCACAAGGTTCATCAAGAATATCAACCCATAAGTTTTTATAATAGAGGATATATATTATTGGGATTCAATAATTTCCACATTTACTATCTTCACAGATATATCTTATTCCAAATTTTTTGTAGTGTTTGAATTGTTCTTCTAAACTTTTGTGAAATGAATGAATTCATATAAAAAGTATCAAATAATATGTTTTCTATCCATGAATGAATAACAAGTATAATGATCACTACATCATTATCATGATCCACCTATGAAGTTTTCATGGTATATGGTCTCCATTTATATCGAGGCTATGAAGATTGTATTTTTCTATTATCACTGAAAACCCTTGGATTTGGGAATTTATTTACATAGTTCCCTATTCTCTATAGTTGAAATATTCAATAATATGATGAGGGTTGAATATATAATAATTTTTATCATCACATGTGTGGGTTTCTCCCATCCATAATTTCTAGCTAGGTGCCCTTTCTTTATACACCTAAAACATTTCTTTGTCCCATAACAAAAATTTCTACGACGTTTCATCCCACACATTTAACTAGTTTGATTTTGGACTTTCAAATCCACATGAGAAACCTCTATAAAAACTCTGTAATTAGAATCCACTCCATTTATCTTATTTCTAGACTCATTAGAACCTTGATATTAGATAGTCTCCATCTCGAATTTGAGGGAACATCAAAAAATTTCATCATTGATTTCAATGTCTATAATCGCCAATACATTTTATTGATTCATATTTTCCCTTAATGAAGAATTCAATATTACTTTTGAGGGTAATGGAATATTTGGAGACTTGTCATGCAAGTCTTGTGATATTTTCCCCATATTCCATGTTGGATTCATAGCCTTTTGTTTTGAAGCTAAGGAAGTCATTCAAAATTTTAATATGGGGAGTTCAATAGAAATATTTTTTTTAAAAATAATTACAAGAGGTCCTTCTACTCCATCAATTTTATCTCATCCTCAAGATTTTTATTTTTCACTAACTTATACCAATGATAAGATTATCTCTCCATATTATAAAATAAAAACACAACCATTTATTTCTCTAAGAGGTGAGGGATACAGATGAACTTTTCAATGAAGTTGATCCATTACTATTCCATTAGAGGATCTGGAGATCAACTTAATTATATAGTCCATTTTCAAATAAAGGTCTCAATTGAAACTTAATATTTATTATCTTTATTTGGGTGTTCCTTATAATTTAGGTATCTATTAAAAAAATTATATATTTTAGAAACTATTGTCAAAATTTTCATGATTCATGCTCCCATCAAGTTGATAATTTAATTTGGATAGTCATCCAATTTATTGTAATAGTGGTTCTTAAATAAGTTTCTCGAATTTTAATGTATTGAATAAAAAAATGGAAATTTAGGAATTGGAATTCTAAAATTATTAAATACGTAAAATTTAAATGATAAATATTAAATGGATAACTTTTAAGTGGAATATATTCATTATCCAATGAATTTTTTGGTTTTAATTTATATTATTAATGATATATTTTCTAACATAATGTATTATGGGAATTTTTTATTTTTTATAATTTTTCCTATGGAGTTTGGGAATTTACCAATGAATATACCATAGGAGTTCCAAACATGGTATATAGGAAGACATGTTTTCATGCACTATGTGAAAATAGTGTCCAAATCAATATTCCATTTTCATGGCAATTACACCTAGCTTCAACTATGCTAGATTCAAATCCAGTTATATTATCCCAACATGGATATTAAAAAAAACATAATCTATACTTTATAAAAATATAGGGATGTTTTTCTTTTGTTATTATTATAATTAGGGATTCCATTTAGCTTTATAAACATAATTCCAAAAAATGAATTGGCTATCCTCTAAAACCAACTATGATAACCCATAAATTTAGTATACTTTCTTTGAGGAATTATTACATAATGGTACACCAAATAGAGTCGTGAAATAATGGTATGTACTATGAAATTTGATAATTTGGAAATAACAAAAGAACTTATAAAATTAATAAACCCGTATTTTTAAAACACGATAACATGTTCCTATGTACCATAGATCCTCCAAAACTGCACAAGATATCCTTGGGATATAAATAAGAATGTGTCCGATAAAAATAAAAAAATATAGTATAATAAAATCATAAAATGAAGAAAGTGATACATGATAGAAAATAGAGATATAAATGTGACATAAAATGGGTGAAAATCATAATCATTATCATGGTATCATGATATACATGTATAAGGTAAAGGTGACATGGGAATGAAAAAACAACATAAAACATGAAATCATAACAATATGTTTGGGATAAACACCAATAAAACATAACATAGTGTGATTATGATAACCTCACATTAACCATAGATGTAATTTAATGATATAAGAACATTAAATAGTGAATTATAGGGCTATATAATTCTTGTGCCACCAATCACTTATATATCATGTTTATGCATATGTGTCACACATAGATCTTACAACATATGAAGTAAATTCATCACATTAAACACCATTATTAATGAGTTTTGATTGAATAAATGGAATTACCCAATCAAGGAAGCATTATTATATCTAGGTTATTACCCTTTTGTCGAAATAGTGATGGGTATTCACTATAAAAATGCATGGAAGAGAAAAATCATAGGACAATTTTTCCATAATAATAGTGACATATAAAAACTTATGGGAGGATTTAATGAGAGTGAAATGGGCTTCTCATCGCTTGTAAATAAAAATGAAAAATAAGAGTTCTATGTAAAAAATTACCCCAAAATTATTGATTGTAAATTTAAAGTTATTATATATTGATGATCTTGAATAAATTGAAGAATTTGAGGATCCCTTACTTCAAAATAGTAATAGCTTAGATAAAGGTTATGACAAGTGGGGATGAATGATATCATATTATTGGAATAAAATTGGATATCATTGGTATATTTATAAACACATGACAACATAATAAATTGTTATTCAATAGGATAAACTCCAATAGGGGTCATGAATGGAAAGGAAGAGAGGGAGAGATCTCTTTCCTTGAGGGGGCGATATGAAATGAATGGAAGGTGTTTCTTAAGAGCATGGGGAACCATGGGAGGGTTTTAGAGATGGAATCATAATTTAAATTAATTCTAAAAGGAAATTTAGTAATGATGAATGTGACATTGTGTAATTTTTTTAAAAGATATGCGGGTTATTTATTAATTTCAATCATAGATTTTCAACTATATAAGATGGAGTAGTTAATTCCAAAATCCTTCCCATGGATATAGACCATTGTTTTTTCCAAATTGGAGTGGTATAAAATATTTTATAAATACATGAACCTAATACATTAAATAAATACCCTTGGAGATGTGGATTGGATTCATGTTAAAAAATAATTTATTTTAAAACATATTATATAGTAAAATATTCAAGGGTTCTTTAATAATTGTAAATTTAATTAATTAACATTGATATAAATTCATATAAAGTGGAAAACATATTCATTCATGGATACCTTTTATAGAATACATTAAATCACTTTAGGGTAATTTCGTTGTCTTAATACATAACATATATTTATACCGTATTTAATTTTTTATTTAAAAATTCACTCTCTCTGAATATTGTGAAAAAATATCCATTTAATAAGATAGAAGGGAAGAATAAAAAATAATATTTATTTTATCATAATAATTATCATGATATGATAACTTCTATTTTTAATTAAAAATCCATATTTATTAAAAAAAATACTATTTTCTATTTAAAATAAACAATTTCTGATGATAATTATGATTATATTGGATTTCATCGAATTGTATTAAAATTTATATATATATATATAATTTATATTTAATAAAAATATAACAATTATTTCATATTTCATGAAGATATTAAAATATTTTTTTAATAAAAAACATTTACTTTCCAAAACTAATATTTTGGTTAATTCATATCAAAATTAAATTTTCATCAACTCATATATAATTATATATAAAAAATAATAATGAAAATGGATAAATATAATTATTATATTATTACAATGAAAAAAACTACTAAGGTATAGGTTCATAAACCCTTATTACACCATTATACTGTCTATTGGTATATTGTGTGATGGTGGGCCATTCTTGGGGTTGTTCAGTGATCATGGTTTCGGCCATGATCTCGATAAGATTTAAATTCTCCATTAAATTTTTCCTTCATTTTTTTGTTGAACCTAATATTTTTCTACGTTAATGAAAAATTATAGTGATTCCATCTCTCCTGGAATCTCTGATAAATGGGATTTATAGGGTACACTTGTACTAGTCGAGGCCATCAGTTTTTTTTCTATGTTAATTGGAATTTATCATAACACGTACTATATACCAATCACACTATCAATATATAATGTCTATAATGTTAATGATTATTATGCTTAAAGATAATTTATATTTTAAATAATATAATTATAACATCCTGAAATAACCATTGTAGTGAATGTGTTTTCTATAATTTAATTTAATACAATGAAATTTACCTAATGAAAATGAAAATTAAATTTATCAAGTTTAAAGTCAATAAATGACACAAAAATCCTAAAGACATGGGATATCATATGTGGTGATATAGTTATTATGGAATCCCACCTTTTTTGTTACATGAATTTTCATTACATCTTACAAACAAAGGATCTTTTATAGTGTAGTTTCTAGGAAATATGGTACATAATACATGAAAACATTAAAAATTCCTATAATAGACATGGAATGATTTTTCATTGGTTAATACAAAGTAAATTTTCTACATCACATAATTTTGGTACATACATCAATGGAATGGGTGAGGATAAGGTCTGGTAAGTGAAATAGGTTAATTGCATTCCTGAAAAATATCAATAAGAACGTAAGGAATATCATTACATAATAATAAGTGGAATATGAACTATATAATAATAAAAATAACATGATTAATAACATATAAATGTGTCTAAATCATTTAATTTGTAAATTAATAATAATATAACTGGGGTTAATCATCGAGGTGTCGTAAATTAAAATTACCATGGTTATTCACCATGGTATCATAAAACATGTCTTCTCTATGTACTAAATTATATTCCCAATGAATGGGATAAAATTCAGGGAAAACCCATAATATGTCTTAATTAATATGAGAAACACAGATCATAATCAATATTTTAAAAAATAACCCCTAGAATGTAAAAATATAGGGTGTATATCAAAATCACGATGTTTCAAAAGTTCTTAAAATATGAAAAATATGTCATTTTCAACCGACATAAATGGAAGGAAGTTTTCAAGTATGTTAATAGAAAAATAAAATAAATCACTTTTATAACTATGTTAGTACCCTAGTAAATTAAATATTATTGTGTTTTCTTAAAAATAATACAAAATAGAAATTATTGAGAAGAAGAGGGGAATTTTGAGAAGTAAAATCAACAACCTAACGAGTATAACATGTGGAATGAATGTGAGTAAAATGAGAGGGGAAATGAGTATACCCTAGAAAACATATAATTTGGTAGTATGGGTATTATCATAATAATAATAGAGAAGTGTAACTATAAAAATTGTAAGACATATATGAAAATATGATCATGAAATGAATAGAAAAGAAGGATAATTTCCATAACATGAAGAGTTATTCCAAACTCATGAGTAAGGAAACCTTTTGGGCTAGAGAAATACTTGGGGAATCCATGGGAGATAATAAAATACATTTCTCACATATAATAGATTATATTATAAAGGAAATGTAGAAATTAGTGGTAATTTTTAGAAAAAGTTTATGATTTGTTTAATAATTTCTAAATATAGCCCTTGGAAATCCAGACCATGGAAAATGAATATCGATGGGCATGACCATGGTTTTTTTCATTTATTTTGGAACTTTGATACATATTTTATGAAATTGTATCCCATAAGAATTTTTAATCATATTATATTACATATTTTGTAAGGGAAATGTAATCTTTTTAAAAAAATAATAAATTTAAAAGAAATGATTCCATTTTAGTCTTTAGAAAGTAACCTATTGGTTTTGAAATTGATGAAAATTTATTAAAATATTTTATATTAGTAAAAAAAATATTTTTATAAATGTATTTCTTTTACATATGTATTACATCCTTATGAAATAATAATTAAGTCATTAAATGTACTGAAAACCCAAAAATGTATTTTTTTTCTATTCATGGAAAAACAAAATATTTTAGAAAATTATCACAAATTCACCCCATCCTAAATTCAACATGATGATTTAAAAATTGATTTTTATTTTACCATAATGATTCTGTAAATATGTGAACATAATTATGTACAAAATACTTATATGTTAAAAAACATTAGGATGAAAAAGCATAGTGAAATTTAAAACACATAAAAACATGGAAGGACACAATACAATTATTTTATAATTTAAATTTAAATAAAATTGTTTTATCATAACATTTCATTAAAATAAATATTATTAAAAATACCTTATTTAATTTAAAAAATTGATATATTTTCTAAAAATTACAATTTAGGTCCGAGAAGTAATTTTTTCAAATTTCATCTCAATTAAACATATATTTTATTACAAAATGATATTATTAAAATGGAAAAGATGAAATATAAATTGTATTTATAAAATTAAATTACACTTTATCTAACTAAGGATGGGACAAATAACCCCTTATAACACCCACATGCGACCTAAGGGTACTGTGTGTGGTGGTTATAGTTTCATTGGGAAGCTTGGCTAACAATGACCTAGTTGTTATTTTTAGTAACTGGACCTTCTCTCATAGGAAATATAATTAATGATTTACTTGTTGAAGCTTGTCTTGGTCTTGGTCATGGGAAAACTCCAATGAAGTTACCTCCCTCCCATGCTCTGAATCATTTTCCGCACAAAAAACCACACTACTAGTTGTGGACATAGCTTAACCTTTATTTTTTAATTATCCTATCATATATACTTATAAAAACTAATTATAAAATTAAAACTTTAACCAATAATATTGTTCAAAATGGCCATATTGACCAATGGTCATCTAATGGTTGAAACCAGAATGACACATTTACCTTTTTAGTCACTTTATTATTAAATAGACATGAATTTTTGTGTGTAATCTAATATAATTCACATTTTCAGGAAAAAATATCAATAAAAAATGTGTGGGTCCTTTAATTATTCTCCAATTAAGATTTTTTCCCTAAAATTTCTACTCATTCTATTAGTTGAGAAAAGTTGTGGGTTCTTCTATCTCATTGTGTCCTCTAGTTCCCATGAAAGTTATTCATATTTATCGTTACTATACAACACATTTATGTGTTTGATAGTCTTGTTTCATAGATCCTTGTGTCTATGGACCATGATCTATATCAGTTACCACTCATAAAAGTGTTCATGTTCTAGTTGTACCACATATGGATTTAGTACATGTGAGGGATTTAGTACATACATAATCAATATAAATACATGTAATATATCATGAACACAATATATATTTGGTGAAAGTGGTAGTAAATAGTCCACTTTTTCTACGCGATCAAGGATTTCATAGGGGCCAATGTACCTAGGGATATATACCCCTTTCTTCCCAAACAACATGACTCTCATCCATGGTATTATTTGAATGAAAAACATTATTTCAAACATCAAACTCCATGTCCCTAAGATGGTTTTTATCATAGATCCTCTTCCAACTATAATATCCTTTATATTTTTTTGGGATAACATGAATCATTCTGTCATCTCTTGCATAATATGAGGTACAAGAATCTTTCAATCAATAGAATCATTCCAAAATGTAGGATTTCTACATTTCATCCCATAGAGAACTTCAAAGGGTTCCATATGAAAAGTCGATTGTAATATGTTGTTTTATAGGAACTCAAATATTGGGATATATTTATACCATCAACCTTTAAATTCCATTGATAATGTTCTCAACATGTCCTCAAGTGTCTTAAAAGTACAATCAGAATTCCATTCCACTTGGGGGTGATAAATCATACTGAAATTCAATTACTCACTCAAATAATGTTAAAGATGTCATAATAATATTGATGAGAATCGTGGCTTATGATTGTAAATTATAGAACATGGAACCTAATTCAACCTAAAAACTTATTTTCTATAAATCTTATAAAGTTGTTCAATAGAAAAATCATCCTGAACAGCGATAGAATGGGACGTCTGGGTAAGTAGGTCCATTATAACCCATATTTCATTGTTTAATTTGGATGTTATTGAGAGACTATTGAAAAATTCCATAATGATATTTTCCCACTTCAATGTTGGTATGAGTTGTCTCTGTAATACTCTATTAGGAATTTGTAGCTCCGCCATCACTTGAGTTCACACCAAGAAACTTATAGTGTAGTCGAAAATATACTTTTTCATGTTAACCCAAAAATAATGATAACGATGGGCCATATATATTTAAGTTTTTCCCATATGTGGGGAGAATATATAACTATTAGGTTAATCTGTATGTTCTTCTTTATCTATCTAATAGATGGAACACATAGACTCACAAGAAATTTTAGTACAACTTATAGATCAATATGATACATAAGAAGATTACCATTCATCATAATATCTATCTTCATTGGTAATAAGGTATATTTTATTTTATATTTATTGATATTTTCTAGTTATATTGGTTTATAAATCATTTGGGATAGGGGTGATGTTGTCCCTTCCCTCTTGATTCACATGTCTGTCATTACTAGGTCCTTGATCAATAGATATCATTGATTCCTTGTCATTTCTAGAACACGATAGTCTTTCCTACATAAGGCATTAGTGAATTTGTTAGATCTTCTAGGGTTATAATGAATAGAAAATAATCATATATAAGAAGATCCAATCATATCCTATGTCTCATGTTCAATCACAATTGCATGAATATATACCTAAATCATTGGTGGCATGTGTATATATCGCATTTCTACCCATAAAGATAGTGGATCAATATAGTAAGTTAAATAATTTCCGCAAGTAGTTCTAGGACATTTGTATGAAAATTCTACTAATGAGCCATTATATATCGATATGAATATGAAATAACATTTTAGTTTTTCATAAGGACTCACCCAATCCCTTTCCGAGACCATTGATAAAAATGTGGAATCCATCTTTTATATAAGGTAGTGTTAATAAATGTTTAGTAACAAATTTCATCTTCAACTCATTGAATATTTTTTCACACTCTTTTGTCCAGATGAAAATAGCCCATTTTCACGTTAAATTGGTTAGTAGATTAGAAAATAATGAAATTTTTTCACTAACCTCCAAAAAAATCCATTTAATCTATGGAAGCTACGAATCTCAATTACTATTGTATGATGAGGCCACTCCTCCACAAAATGATTCATGGCAGGGTCAATTGAGTTTCATATATTCATTATAATGAACCCCAAGAAAAAACTTTTTGTAACAAAAATTTATATCTTCTGAATTTCCCATATATCCTCTACATCATATATTATTTTAATATGACCCTTAGATGATCCAAATTCACCTCACAACATAATTAATATATCTAAATATTATCGGTAAAAACATCCACAAAATTTTCAAGGATTTCTTTAAACTATCTATTCATAAAATCCATAAATATAGTAGGAGGATTATTCAAGGTGAATGAAATAACAAAAAACTCATAATTCATGTATCCTGATTGGGATGGAGTATTTGGAACATATTAGACCTTCACCCTAAATTGTTTATAAAATGATCAAAGATCATTATTAGACAATATCTGATCCATATGAATCTGGTCAAATAATTCATCCAACCTTGGAAGATTGTACTTTTTCATTATTCTGATCCAATTATGTTATCTATAATTAATTCATAGCCTAATTAATCTATCATTATTCTTAAAAAAATGAATAGTTTCTCCCCAATGAGACACACATGGTCAGGAAAACCCCTTCTCAAAATATCATGAAACTGTTTCTTTTATTCTTATAGGTCCTCATTTCCAATTCTACATGGGGTTATTGATATCTAGGTGTAAGTTCAATGGATAACCCTAAAACTATTTCTCAATGAGGTCCAAGAAACTTTTCTGAAAATTCATCAATGTAATCCTGAGTGATGAAGACATTTTACCTTCTCATACATTCATTTCCTTCTTACTCCTCAACGATCATCTTCATAAAGAAGGCTACAGGATGTTCATCTTGACCAATCTCAGATCAAGATATATCTCTTTTTAAAATTACTATAGGTTCCCCATTCAAGAATACTGAGACTTAATTAATTTTTTTTTTCTATCATAGAATTATACTTTTTTATCCTTTCCACCCCTCATATAATGTCGGCTTCCATAATGGGAATTACTACTTGATTTGCAATGAGATTGGTCACACCAATGTCATTACTAGTGATTCAATACATTATTGATGCTTGGGAAATACCTCTATGAGTAATAAATGTTATGACTACTTAATTTATTTCAGGGATTGATTCTATATTATTTGAAAACTTTGAGTGAATAAATGAATTCATAGAACCATAGTCTAAAAATGTACTTACTATGTTTGAGAGAACAACAAGTGTACCTAACAACACATAATTTGGAGACTGCACTTTAGCTGTTGTGATAGAAAGTTCCTAACCTTGATCCCTTGGCCTATGCTGAGGTTGAATGTCATTCACCTATGTTATATTCTAATTTACAAATTGATTTGAATAGTGCACAAGAAGTCCACAGTTATAGAATTAGACATCAATCTAGTACTATGTCATCTTCACTTTATTGTTATTGTTGAGAAGTTGATGATTCAACTCACTACAATAGTATTGAGAAAATGGACATCTCTTCCAGAATTTTAACATTTAACAATAATGAGTGAGAAGTTCCTTAAATGATTCTTTCATCATTTGTTGCATACGGGATGTTTCACATTTTTTCTCCTCTCCCATGATCATAATTTCACCCTAAGTTTGTCTCTAAATATATCTTTTTTTCATTAAATTTATTAGACCACTATACCTCTCTAATCTCAAGTTCAAAACATAATATCACTCTATAACATTTACTAAAAATATTCATAGTCTCAATTGGGTATATTCCCCCATATATGGGGATTTAGTGAACCAATAAATATATCAACCATTCAGTTGGGATCTGTAACAAAGATCCATGTGTAAATAGAAAGTGTTGTGAATATCAACTCATATCATCCCACATATTCATTTTTCCTATGATTCATCTATATAATTCCAACTAATTTTTTTATCACATCAAATAGGGGGAATATATTTTGAAACTGATTCCCCAATACTCCTCCCAATACATAACATCAATATCCATTCTTCGATTCATGTTTTAATAAGTGTACGCAACTGATCAGCTTCTCTCTTTATGTGGTAAACAACCATTGTAAATTTGTCTTGATTCTAACAACATAGTATAGAAAAGTTATCTTCAATTGAGCTTATACATTATATATAAATTAATGGGTTAGTAGATCAACTGAATGATGGCATTCATTAACGCATAATGGATTGAATGTAAATATGTTACATTTGAGGTGAATATGGTCTGTCACCCTTTTTAAAGTTATTTTTCATTACTCTAGTTAGTTGATTCATCATTATGTTTATGTTTTCCATTATATCTACCACTAGGGGGACTATAGTTCATGGTCTATTTCACTCTTCATTTATGTAGTTCCTCCTATTTCCATAATTTTTCTAAATGAAAAAAATATAGTACGAAACATGTTTCTCATAAAAATATTACAATTTTAATGAAATTTTATGTCTTCAAACATCATTCTTAAATATTTTGTTCTTTGAGAACAAATTCATTTTTTAAAATCCTTCCCAATGGATCATAAAAAGATAGTGATTGACTATAAATACCCCCTTGGGGTTTCAAATAAGGAGTGAAGAAAACACTGTTGTTGTGCACCAGTTCCCATTTGATTCTACATCAAATAAGTGATATCGGGTGTAACCCCTAGACTCATATTTTCTAGAACCACATCCACATGTTTGTATCCTATCATGGTTTTTTCTCTAAAACCACATACTTATTAATTCACCAAAATACCACAATGTTTTCCAATATGTTAAATTTTCCCTACGATACTTTCTAATGTTTTCCAAACTGATTTTACAAAATTAACTAGACCTTAAATTAATACCAACAATTGAATACCACCTGTTTATTACAAAACATTTTATTAAATCGTATGATTATAAGATCTTTAAAAGATAGGTTTCATGTAAATATTGTACGTAATACATACAAACATGATAAATTTTTATATTCCACTTTAAAATCTTCTTCATTATTTCATCCAATGAAAATTTACAACATCTCATAACCCGGGGAAGTACCTCAGAGGAAAAAATGATAATAAGTCCCAGTAATGGAAACAATTTATAAATATCCATGTGGAATATCAATAAGATAATGAGAAATATTATTATGGTATGAGAAATAAATAAAGAGGCATATCATAAATAAATGATTTATAACATTGAAATATGGCTACTACATTTAATTTTTACATTCATAAGAATATCACCAAATATAACCAAAAATGTTTCATAAATAAAAATTACAAAATTAGTTCACCAATGTATCGTAAAAAATGTCATCTCTAGATATAAAATTATTTACTTAATTAAATTGAGCACTATAAATGGAAAAAAATAATATTTCCCAATCAATGTGAGTAAAATTTACCACAATTAAAAATTCCAAAAATAAACCATGAAGAATAAAAAAATGTGTTTCATATAAAAATCACGGTGTTTCAAAATTTCTAGGACACTCGATCATTATGCCATTTTAAAACCATGAATTGGGAATGTGGGATTCATTTGTGTCATTAATAGAATAAAAAAAATCACTTTTATATCTAGGTGAATACACTTAGAAAAGAAAACTTTTGGGATATTTATAAAAATAAAATAAAAAATAATTTCATGTGGGGAAGAGGGATGTTCTAAGATGTACATTCAATAGCATAATGGGTATACAACATGGTTTTGAAAATGGATAAAATGAGAGAGTAAAAGGGTATCCCATTTATATAAAATAATTTTCCTGTAAGGATATGATAAAAAGGGAAATAGAATAGAGTATCACATAATGGAGCCAAGAATATTTTTTGATAGAAATGGAGTATTGTTTTTTTTCAATCTACACATGGAAGATCAGCTAGTTTAAAAGGAATGTGTTCTTACGATTAATGATGAATTTAATGTTGATGGTGGCACATATTCCAAATGTAATCCAAATTTTTTGTCCTCAAAATTGGATATATGTTTTTGGAAAATGAGGGATTTCTACATAGGATTGAACGAGATGTGGAATGAAAAAAGAATTATAAATAGAAACGAAACTTCATAGAATAGGCCACGAACTACATACTATGTACTAGGAACATCTATTAGATAATGATGGGAGCTACAAAAACCAGATGAATATAGTTTACTAAACGAAATCGGTTCATGGGGAAGGTTTTTGGTTTTCGGAAAGGGTTGTTGTTTGTGAGAGGAAAATTGTTCATGGGATGTCTTGTTTTTGGAGGAAATGAGACTGTGTTTTGAGGAACCATGATATGTGTAGTTTAAAAAAAGAAGGGGGTGATTTTTGTCACCACGTAGGGAGAATGTCGGTATGTGGAATAGGTTGGAAAAATGTTTTGCAGGTGAAGCCGCACATGGTGAAGGGTGTGCTATAATGGAGATGTGGTAAATCTTGGTTTAGAGGATTATTTGTATCTATTTACTAATATAAGGAGGACTAAACCCGTCATTTAATTGGAAAGAGAATGATTAAAAAACAAGGAGGAATTCTTTGAAGTCTAGATTGGTTCGTGGGAAGACGACCATGCGACAAAGAATCTACTTAGAAATTCAGAGGTATTTGGTGGAGGAGTGAATTGGATTACGGTAATAAAATTCCACATAGTAGAGGTGGTATGAAGAGGATGAACTTAGTCTGTAGAGTTCCTGCAGTATATGGAGTGGAAGAAAATAATGTCTGTAGAGTGGAGACGGTTCACGGAGTGGATTCAGTAAGCGGGGAAGGGGTTGTTCACAGAAGGTAGTTTATGGAGGAATAATGTGAAGGTGGGTCACATAGGTTGTTATAAGAGGAAAAATATAGACATGGTTTGTGTTGTACAAGTAGTATACAGTGCCGTGCAGTACGCAGAGGAAAAAGGTTAGTTTGTGGAGGAGAATTTTGAAAAGTATTAGTAAAATGAAAAATGAACATAATCTAGGGGTAAAAACCCAATATCAATAAAGAATCCATATTCTTTTTTTGGATGCATAATTTAATAACAACACATTTTATTGACCATCACATCAATTAACAGATTTTATACTCTAACTAATGTTGTGAGCAAGGGGGAGGCATTGGATGTTATCCAAGGGACGTAGTGTGGTATCCCTAAACTATACGCAGTTAGCTAAGCATATTGTGACTATGATAAAATTATATAATCTACTACTAGTTAATATTATTCAATTTTGGTACCTCCAACACACTATCGGTGTATGCTCCTCAGATGTAGACCTTTGCGGTGATCTAAGTAAAATTGCATTGTCTTTTCTTTGCATGTGATTGTTTTTTACTCACTGGATAAGATTAATAGGTTCCAAATAGTGTGGTAACATGATCCATCATATTAAATGTAAAAGGTAACACCCTGATTCTCCCCTCCCCTCTCTAGGGGTTTCGGGGTCATTCAATTGGTATAAGAGTGTAAATGTTACGTGTGCTAAATCTGTCTCTCTTTGATATCATAGAGAACTCATTAAATGTAAGGGGTGTCCAACTCTTTGATTGAATAATATTACAAGTTTGGATTAACCTGATGACATATCACCTATAATCTCTTGGAATCAAAGTCATATTTTCTATTCACAAGGTATTCTGGTAACTGATGCAACATGACTCTCTATGACTGAAACTCATAGGAAAATACTGTATGATGATGCTAAAGCATAGAATTATTTAAATACCGCTATTTTAAATCAAATTTATTAGAAGGTGATGAATTTTACTTCTAGAAAGACAATTTGGGAATGATTGGATGAATATGAGAATGTACAGTCTTAAATCCATGAATTCATTGAAAATGTAGTGGAATAGAAACTCAAAATTGAAGAATTGGTAAAGGTCATCAATGGAATTACCTTAATTCTAAAAGAGAATTAAAAGGATTTTAAGGTCTAGATGAATAAGTTGTTACACTAAGGTGTAAACTCAAAAGAGAATCAATTTCAAAGAAAAAAAGTATAAAATATAGCTGGGAAAATTCTCCAATGCTATGTTATTTGAGAGAGATATACGTAGTTCCGATGGAGTTGAAAGTATTTTTAATGAAAAAATGTTTGAATAAATTGGTAACAGTGGAATCGGTTGTGATTTCAAACAATCTAATGATGGAAAAAATGTTCCCAAATAATGGAAAGAAAAAAGTTGTACATGTTGAAAAGTCACATGAAGTGTTGAATAATTAACCCTCAATTCAATCTGAATGGATAACTGAAAACTATTCTCATGAATCCCAATAAGATAAGAAATAAAAATCACCTTCATGAAATTTACATGTGAAAGAATGTAAGTAAAAAATAAATTTCTACTTTCGAAATGGAAATTCTATAGAAATCTGAGCCATAACATATCATACTATGAAGAGGCATGATGATACAGGAAAAGGAAAAATTTAGGAAGTCAACAAAGGAGAATGAATTCGTATCCATGTTTTTATTTAAGAAAATGTTTCTGTGGATATTTCTTTTAGTGTTCTAACTTTTCACATAATTCTATTTTTTGCGGGCAGATGAATGAGATCAACAATTCATAAGTCCATACTCGCTAACTAGAGGGTGTTTTTATTTCAAATAGGTTCTCTCCACTCGATGAATTGTATAATAATGAATAACCAATGCACATGGAAAACATATTTTAATGAACATTATTATACTTCACTCAAACTGATATTTCCTGGAAGAAAAAATAAAATTTGGGAAATCCAACTTTGTAGAAGTAGCTCAGAGATATACTAATAACAACAACACCAGGATTCTTGATAGTGTATTGTCATGCCATATGATGGGAAATACATAACTTTTAATTAATATAAATAAATACGGTGATGGAATATTGAGGATCAGTGATGATGGTTCTATGAAGATCAAACGAAGTCGATGTACTGAACTGGATAATAGCGAGCTAAATAATACTAAAGTCCTTTATGTGGATGGATTGCATCACAATATCTAGAGTGTGAGTCAGATATGTGACTTATGAATTATAGTGACATTAAATAAAAATTGGTTCACTATAAAAGGAACAAAAATGAATTCTCTCATTAAAGGATGTAGAATAGGTGGAATCTTTTATCAGGTTAATAGTAAAGAGAACATTTATTGCATGAAAAATGAAGAATAAAACAACTTGTGGAACTGGAGGTTAGTTCACATCAATAAAAAAGAAATGTGAAATGAATATAACTATATATTTTAATTGATATCCCAACTATAATAAGTTAATCTTGGAATACATGTGATTCTTTCATGCAAGGAATGTTGGTGTGTAGTTCATAGCATCCAAAGAATTAAATAGCATCAAATCATCAAGATCACATTCATAGAGATTTATATGGTCTAAAAAATGTTTCTAAAACATATAAAAAATGGTAATTCATAATTTTCATCTATGATTATAGTAGAATGGATTGTGAGATAGTTATAAATTTGAAATGAAAAGTGATTGATTTCACGAAAACATATCACTAAATAGATAAGAATGATACAGGATGGAAAATCAATGTTCAACTATCAGACAATGTGGGTGGAATACACATCCAATAAAATTGAAAATTAGAATGATAAAAATAAAATTTAGCTTGAGGTGGAAGCTATGAGAACTATATAGAACAATGCATTATTTTGGATCTTTAATGGACTGGTCATCTGTATGGCTATAACTATGATGATTGAGAGTTTTATATCTCACCATTACTGGAAAGAGGTTGTTCATGTTTCATTTTATATTCAAAATTGAACATGTCATTATATGGAGGAATCCATGAAACCATATGAGTTTTGGAATGGATGGAATCCCTATTTAATGTATTTTTCATTTTTTTTGAAGTGAATTATCTGAATCAATATATGAAATCATGTAATGAATAAAAAGTCATACAAATGTTACAATAAACTTTTTGGAAAAATTATTGAATATATTAATGTGAAGATCATTAATGATAGAATCTTAAATTCCTAAAGATATTCATGTATTGATGTCATTGATTATGAGGAGGAATGTGAATATGGAATGGATTAAAAACATTAGTGGAAGAAATCAGGAAAAACATTGAGTAATCATGTAATAATTTTGTCTCGGGATAAGAATTAGAAGATGAAAACATGAATGAAAAAAGTTCATCTGGATCTCACAGGAGGAATCTAAGAGTGGAAATTGATGGATCCGACATCATTAGGGAATTTTACCACCCACATAGACAAGGAAAATAAGGAACAATGCAGAATCTTCATTGATTTCAGTTTGGGAACCATCCTCATTTGAACAAGCGGCAAAGGGTGAAACATGTGTTAAGGCCATGAATATAGAGTTGAATTGAAAATATAAGAACCAAACATGGGAGATAGTTTAAAGACCTGATCATCACAATGTGATTAGTATAAAGTTTATTTTTAATAATAAATTTGTTGATCATGGAAATTTTATCAGAAATAAGTCATGACTACATTGAAATGTCTATTTAGAGATTGATGTTGTTGATGTTGATGAAACATTAGTTCTGGTGGAAGATTGGAGTAAATCAGGATTTTTCTTCCCATGGAAGTTTAGAGAGGATAGAAAGTGCATCAAATAGATCTAAATAAGGCTTTATAAAATTGAATTCATGAAGATGAATGTTTCATTGAACAACCAGTAGAGTTACTTTTTGGTGATAATGAAATTATGTTTTTAAAAATAATGAAGGCTCTATATGTCATGGTGCAGTGACCACAAGTGTGGTACTGTCGGTTGGATTCTAATGTAAATGAGATTGAATTTAAAATATAAAGACTGGATCATAATATTTAGGTAATGAATTCCCAAAAATATCAATTCATTGTATTGGTGTACATTGATGATATTATATTCAGTGGAAGCATGGAAGGATTGGTGAATGAATTTTTCAAATATATGAAATCAGAATTTGAAATGTATATAATATGAGAAAACACATACTTCTTGGTGATGCTTGTGATCCAAATGAGAAAAACCCTATTATTTATCAAGAAATGTCTGCAATATATTTGTTGAATAAATTCAATATGCATGACTCCAAACCCATTTCAACTCCTATTACAGTTGGAACATAACTTGGAAAGCAAGGGGATGTGACATCTGCAGATCCTACAATGTACAAGAGAATCATTTGAATCCTATTGTATTAACTGAAAAATAACCTAATATTGTCTATCTGACATTATTATTTCCCCACATTCAATGTATTCCGATGGAAGAACATATTTAGGCAGTAAAAAGAATCAGAAGGTATATTCAAGGTACCCAAAGTTTTAGATTATTCATTGATTTAGGAAAGGATAATGAACTGCTGACATATTCTGATGCTAACTGGGCTTGAGATGTGGGGGATTGAAAATCTACATGTGGTGAATAATTCTTTATTAGCATGAAATGAATGTGATGATTGAGAAAGATACGTGAAATAACTTTTCTCAGTACTGATGAAGCTGAATATATCTCCTCTACAAAGGAAATCACTCAACTACATTGTATGAAGAAAAAAATAACTAAAATTTGGGATGTGGTGAAACTACCGTGGGTGATTCATTGTGATAACAAGAGTTCAGTTGATCTTATGAAATATCATGTTCAATATTCTTATAAAAAACACATTGAAATCATATATAACTTCATCATGTAAAATTGGAACAAGGAATGATGAAAATGGATTATGTTGGAATTGATGATCAAGTGGATGGCATACTGGACAACCTATTTTCATACCATGTGTTTGAGAAGTATCAGTTTAAAGTCGATGTTCAGCCACCTTCCCATGCATGAGGTGGTTATAAAGTCACCTATACCTAGTTTGGATAACTACTTGAATAGGTTTTCTAATGTATTATATGTTTATGTGAGAGATATTATCTAGGGGTTATTAAGGCAATAAAATTTAAAATACGATTCTTTGGGTTTCTTTCCAATGAGTTTGAATTGAAAAATTCAATGATAATACAATGTTTTTATGGTTAAATGTAGGAAGTGGGAGAATATAAAAAATAAAAAAGTGTTACTATGGGGGAGAATAATGATTCACAAGATATAAGAACCCAATTCATGCTCTTCTTATTTTCTACACCAATCATTTCTCATGTAGACAAAGAGTGTTGGCCGAGTTTTTTCTTATTAATTAGGATTTTATTACAGATGGTTCTTCATTGAATTTATCTATAGATTTCCATAATAACTCAAAGGGGGACAATATTTGACCCAAGGATATATGTTAACAGTAATGGAGTATAGTTTGGGTTTTGTTTTTTTTTCAAATGGAGAATCACGTAGTTTTAGAGGAGTGCAGTCTTATAATTGAGGCTAAAATCATCGTTTATTATGCCATAGTTTTCCATTTATTGGAAAATTTTTGGGCCTCAAAATTGGTAGATTGTTTTCCTAAAAAGAAGGATTTATAATACTAGTGAACGAGATATAGAATGGAGAAGGAATTTGGAAAATAAAAGTAACTTCATATATCATGTCTTGATCCACATACCATGTACCGGGAATGGTTCACAAATGATTAAGTGAGTTATGCATACCATAAGAATGAGGTTCATGGAACCGAAATCGGTTCATAGTGATGCTTTTATATTCATGGAAAGGCTCAAAACTTGTTAGAGGAAAATGGTTTGGTGGATGGCGTGTAGTTGGGGAAAAAGAGATGGTGTTTTTTGGAGTCTTTAAGGGTGTCGTTCACAGAAACAATGAGATTTTTTGTCAAAAATATAGGGAGAATGGCTGTATGTTAAATGGATAAGAAAAACCGTTCATGGGTGATGCTGTAAGTGGTAAATGTGGTGATTCAATTGAGATTTGGTCAATCTTGGTTTACAAGATTTTGGAGATTTATTTTCATATATAAAAGAACTAATTCATTATTTTGTGTTGATGGTACGAAGTTTAAAAAATTGAGAGGAATTCGGGAATGTCTAAAGTGGTTGACAGGAAGACAACCCTACAGAAGAGATTATGTTAAGAAATTTAGAGGAATTTGGAGATTTATTGAATTAGGTTATGGGGTAATAGTTCCAAATAAGAAGGTAGTATATGGTGAAAGAACTAGTTCTGTAGTGTTCTTTTAGTATGTAGAGTGGAAGCGGAGACACTCCATAGAGTGAAGATGCTTTACTGTGTGGAGGTAGTACTGGAAGCAAGTGTTGTTCGCAGAAGGCAGTTTATAGAGGCTGCTTGGGAAGGTGGATCACATAGGTGGTTCACGAAGGTAGGATACATAGCTGGTATGCAGTACACCTGCATTACACGGTGTAGTGCTATACACCGAGGAAGAATGTTAGTTCATGGAGGAGCATATCGTAAACAATTAGTACACCAAAAAGTGAACTTCATATTTGGGTAACAAAACCTAAATAGATAATAAATATTTAGTAATGGATGCATAACTTAATCTCAACCCATTAAAGTGAACATCATTTCGATAAAATGATTTTAATTTCATACCAATGTAGTGAGCAAGGGGGAGTCAATAGAAATGATGCCACAGTTTGATATCCCTAATCCATATCATGTTAGTGAGTCTAGAATAGAGTGATGGGGATAATATTTTACACTCCACAACCAGCGATGATTAGTGTTTTTTGGTATGATCTATACCCTATTGGTGTTTGCTCATTGTATATATTCCTTAGTGGGGAACCTTGTAAAATTGTTGTATCTTCACATTTCATGTGATTTTTTATACTCATTCTCATAAGTGAGGCTTAAAAGGTTTCTAGCTACGAGGAAACAAGATCCATCCGATTTAAAGAAATTGTTGACCCTTGGATTCACCACTACCCTCTCAGGGTGTTCTGAGGTCCTTTAGCTATAACATTTATAAGACATATACCAAATGAGGTTCTTGAATCAAAATTAAAATAAGGATAATCATTTTACCCTGACGAGTTACTCCAAAATCCCATGGAATGGATCCTTGGGTGATTGAGGAAAACTTTGGGGGGGGGGGGGGGTCTCCTTGGGAGGTAAAACTACCAGAGCCTAATGTTGGATGTATTTTGAGTGATAAGAAATTGAAAAATTGGAGGATATTTATTGAAAATGTGGGGCATTTTTTAAATAATTTCAAAATATAGGGCTTGGAAATATATGTTGTTAAAAATAAATCCCCATGGTCTTGAACAAGGTTTTTTTCCATTATTTTGGACATTTGAGACATATGTTATGTTATTTTATCCTTGAAGAACCATTAAAAATATTATATTACTTATTTTTCCAGGGAAATATAATGTTTCCACACAATAATATATTTAATGAAAAATATTCCATTTTAGACATTTGAAAGTTACTTATATGTTTGAAAATATATTACAATTTATTAAAATATATTAATATATTTTATATTAATAAAATAAAATATTTTTAGTCGTGGATTGTGGTTATCAAATTTTTACATCATTGTGAAAAAATTATGATTCCATTAAACATAACTAAAACCCAAGACTACATTTTTATTATTCATAGAAAAACAAATATTTTATAAAATTATAAAAAATTCCCCCTAACATAATTTCGACATTAAAATTATGAAAACAATTTATTTTATTATAATAATTATCTCAGTATGATAACATTAAAATTTAACTATAAAGAAACTTGTTTGTTTAAAAAAATAGTTGGTTGGAAATGCATAGTAATTTTTTTGGCACATAATAATTTTTATGGTCATAATAAAAATATTATATAAATTATATTAATGTAAAATTGTTTTTATCATCATATTTTTGTAAAATATTTATTAGTCATAATATATTATTTTAATAGAAAAATGTATAAGAATTAGGAAATGTAAAATGTAGTCTGAAAAGTTAATTTATCAAGTTTCTATCTTAATTAAACCTATATTTTATTAAGTAAACCTCTTCATAAAATAGAAAACATGGACTAAATATTTTATTTATACAATGGAATAACACTTTATGTATCTAATATTGAGACATGTACCAACTTATAACACCCAAGTACGGTCTAAGGGTAAGGTGTGTGATAGTGATATCTTCATAGAGAGGCACAACAAACATCGACTGAGTGGTAATTTCCACTAACATGAACTTCTCATATAGGGTATTTCGTTCAAGCTTTACTTGTTTTATCAAGACCTGGGATTGGTCATGTGTGAACACTATTGAGGCTAACTCCCTCTCAAGTTATGAAAAATAGGTTTCAAATGACATTCCTCTATTGGTTAAGGCTATAAAATATCATTTCTCTGTTAATTATCATTTCTAATTTTTCTTATAATTACTAATTATAACAATAATGTCAATACCAATAGTATAGTTCCAAACGACCATATTTAACATTGGTCATAATTGTTCAATGAATATTTAACGGTCGAAATGAGATGATCTTATTTACCTTTATATTCACTTCATTATTATATAGATATGGGTTTTTGTGTATAATATAATATAAAACACATTTTTATGAAAAAAAATATCATTCAAAAAAGTTTGGTTTATTAAAGTTATATTCCAATATTTTTTAACATATAATGATATATGATATAACTAATAATATTTCACGATGGAATTTAATATATTACAAAAAATGGGCATTATATTTCCTTGGTAATATCAATTCAGATCATTGAATATGATTTCATAACTCAAAGTAAACATTACATATAATCATGTAATAATATGTTATTGCAAACCATCAATAAGTTAATCCAATGCTGGTTTCCATGTGATAAGTTAAAATTATGGTGGCCAATCATTGAATAAAATTCATAGACATTGAATTTATTTTATTTAACACATGTTTTATTTTTTACACAGGTACTATGGAAAACAAATTTCCATGAAGTATCTATCATAATGTATAGTAGATTGTGTTAACATCAACCTGCAAGATGAAAAATATGATATGTATAAACAATTTTATATGATATATATATATATATATATTGTTTTTCATTTTTTTAAAATCCCAATTATTAATTTATTTATATAATTTATTAATTTGTTATAAATTATGAAAGAAGGTGTTTTCAAATATTATTTAATTTATGAAATGTTAAAAAATATTTCAGTTATAAAATGCTTATAATTATTTAAATAATGTTTTCGAACTACTTTTTAAAAATATATATAATATTATTTCTTAAAATTAAATATATTTATAATTTTAATAACATGAATTATAATTTTGATATAAATTTTTTATATAAAAATCAGAACTGAATGTTATAAAGTGTTTATAAAATTAAAAACATGGTTATTATTTTAAAGGAGTTTTTATTAAAATGTTTTAATTTTTTATAATTATTATTATAAATTGTCCAAAACAAAGGCCCTATTAGAGAAAATAATTAAATAATACAAAAAAGATATTTTATAATTTATATGATTGTATTTTATGTAATTTTAAATATGAAATATTAATGTTATATAATTCTTTTATATATTATAATTAGAAGTGAAATTGCATATATTTAATTTGATATCATATATTTATGTAAACACCATATAATATAATTACAAGAAGGGGTTCAGATGAGAAATAAATTTTATGTTTTAATATTAAATTAATTATGTAATAACCTTTATTCATGATTTAATTAATTAGTGTTTATAATATCTTTATTTATGAATGTGTCATAAATATTTCTTCTCATGTTTCAATATGTATATCATTTATTTATTTATAATATTATATTATTTAATTTTAACGAATATAATTTTTATATTCTAAAAGGTTGTATGATTCTTTTTAATGCATGGACCAACTTTTATGAATCTCCATACATTCATATAAGGAGTTTCATGCTATTTGTGATAGATAATTTATTTTTCATCTTGCATGACATTGGTTTGGACATTGTTACGTTATTTAATTAATAAATTCATTATAGTTTTTACATATTATGTGATAGAATTATTATTCAATTAAGATATCTATTGAGTAACATATAATTGGGTAGATGTACATTGAGATAGACTGGTTAATAGCCTATAAGCTTTTTACTTTTCTAGAAATGTTGGGGTTGGATATATGTTACACAAAACACAATCTTCAGTGGATTTCTAATATTATATAACTTTAAGACATTACATGAATTAATTACATATAATATTTTCTTAATATGAATTTGGATATTTATAAACATAATCATCTTCTATTTCTTCTTAGTAACTCATTATACGATTTCTTTAAAAAAATTCACATAATTATAGTTGGAACATATTTATTTGGTTGATGAAATAGTATTCCTTACTAAATCATTATAAGCATGCATACATATAAGAGGAATATATGAAATAACATGGGGAGATTATATCCTCTTTAAAAAACCTTATGTAAGATTCCTTTAAAATGAAACTCCAATCAAGACCTTGATTATCCAACTATGCATGTCATTTTAAAGTAGGGTTCTGGTGGATTATATAGTGTAAGTCAAGAATGTAATGGGTGAACATAATAGTATTAGCTTCATTATTCATGTAATATTAAATGGTTTTAAGTTAACTAGGATAAACTAATGGGATTAGGTTACTAGTAGAATGCTGTTGAGTTTCACCATAATATAAATATAGTAATCTTTTATCCACATAGCTATCCTAGAGTCATATCTATGATTATCGACATGATTTATTACTAAATCGACAAGTGATGAAAGGAATAAAAAATTAAACTTATTTCCTAGGGCTGGATCATTGTCCACTAATCGATATGTTGAATTTAAAAAGGCATATCATTTTAGTATGAGCATATTTAAAAATGGAATTTATTGAATGAATGAAAAACATAATATTTAATTAATAAAATCTTTAATTATAGATATATTTATCATCATTATCTGCTATCTTCATTTTTTATCAATCATAGTGGAAGGATAATATTAATTTAAGAAAAATATTTGAATAACACAAAACAAATGAATAATTCTTAATAAAGAAGGAAATTATATTTTCTAGAGTAATACCCACATGAGTAACCAACTATAAAAGTATTTAAAAATGGATCTTGTTCTAATGAGAATAATAAATGTAATGAGTTAGTTTTTCCTAGAAATTTGATAGAGAATGACCAAATGAATTTTTGAAACTGTTGATATATTTAATAATATTAGATATTTTAATGATTTTTTGATATTAATTGTTTCAATATAATATTCATGTCGTTATGTGTTTAATTATGTAATCATCACTAGAAATGTTATAAAAACTGTGATTATGTTCAAGAAATGTTTACCCGATTTTATCCAAGTGTCAAGGACTTATTTTTTTGGGATGAGATGTACATGCTCTGATAATGTGTTGACATTCCATGTATGAGTATGTCTCAGAATGTTTCTTCAAGTAAACAATCCACGTCATTGAAACCTAGAGGAGGTACAAGAATAAAACAATTCATTTATTAATTTTTCATACTTTTATGGAAAAAAGTGAGAAACATCATAAAACAATCCATAAAAGAATCACGATTTATAATATATTAATAAACTATTGGAATAATGTTTAATTTAATTTGATTCATTATCACTATATATTTTCAACACCAACCACATATGTATGTTTTTTGGTCATCCAGGATCAGATATACAGAACAATAATCCAACTTATCCTAAAAGTTTAATAAACTCATCCTAATTCAATCTCTATAGAAAGTGAAGATATATGATTTGATTTTCCCATATACATGAAATAGATTTAGAAAATTTAATGAAATCACATGTTTGATATAGTTGTAATAGAAATCAATTATAATTTTTTGATATCCATATAAAACCAAATGTATATATCAGAAATGTTATTAATATATTGTGGTTCAAATAAATAGAAATAATTGGTGTGTTTTATAGTTTAGGTTCAGAGGATGATGAAATGTGTTTTAATTCAAAATGCTTAATTTGATTTACTATATAATTTTTTGATGGATCTACATAAAGGATTTTTTTTATATTATTTATCTTTTATTATAAGATATTTTTTTAAATAAATTAGTTTTTATACAATCTGAGATCATTAATTTTAAACCCATAGTTTATCGTTCATTGGATTATATAACATCTATGAAAAGGATAAAGGATAAAAATGTTTTATTTTTGAAAAAAAAATATTTTTAAAAATACGAGTGATATTATCCCTTGAATAATAAGAAATATGTTTTAAATGAGTAAAATATGACTTTAAAAACATTATTATAATCACTAGATTATTATATAATATATGGATAAAATAATTTATTTTTTATATATTCCCACTAAAGGAAATAAGATTAATTTCCAAAAACAATGTTGTTTTTGTATCATAGCATAATATTATAAATAAAATTGTGTTTTAATTAGATTATTGGGAATATATTTGTACATATTAATGTTCATGTAAAATAAATAAATGATTATAGTAGTATAATATTTAAGAGATTGTCATTTTATAACATAATGGAGTTTAGGATGTGTTAGTAAATAGAAATGTGAAGAGTTATATATTGTTACAAAAATTGTTCTCTACACACTTTTTAATTGAATATGTTCTAAGGAAAATGATTTTGATAAACTTATAAATGGTTTTATTTTGAAATTAAATTGTTATTAACAATAGATCATCATATTTTGTGATGTAAACAAGTTTAAAAAGATATAAAAATAGTTTACTCATAGGAATACGGATTCTATATTCTAGTATTATTCAATAATTAATTCTTTATATATATTTCTTAATAAATTATTTTTTAGGATACTTTTATCAGTTGTTCACATAGTGATATTGTGATAATTACATAGAGAAGTGATGAGATTAAGAAAAACATAAAATTTGATGTAAACATAAGGCTGAAATGGTAATCTATAATATTTGATATGATGATAGAAATCGTTATATGTGGGTTTTGAAAAATTATTATAGAGGTTTTAATATATGAAATTTATCATTCCATACAAAAGACAATATCCAATTTTTATTTCCTCCATGTTTTATATATATATTACATGAAGTGAAATGAAAATTATCCTATCAATGTTCAAATTTTAGTTATTCCTAAAAAATGGTCATCACAGTGTATTATAGGGTTTGATAAAATGTCAAGGTATCATTATTTTTGATTCTGGTATCGAGATATGAATTATTCCCATGGGTTAAAAAATGTTTTTTTCTTCACTATATGTCGAATGAAGTACACCACATTGTTTGTCAGACACCATGTATTTTTTATACTAGGGGTGTGTGTTTCCAATTTATATTTCTCATTAACTATTTTTTAAATATAACAATATAGTGGGCCATAATATTTTCAAATTTATTTATGAAATTTTTATGTATTAGAAAATTAAGTCGTTACTGGGTGTGTTGCTGATCATGTCATAATATTTTGAAACTTTTATTATGAAATTCTTAAGGCTTTGAATATTAAGTGGTGGATAGTTATGTTATTGATCATGTCATCTGTTGAAGCTTAATATAGATAATATTTTCCCTCTTATATGATGTGTATGAAATAAATTCCCTCGATTGAGGTATATCAATGGTTTTTATTCCCATGTTGAGATAATACATTTGATGTGAATATATATCAGATGAGGGGAATGTGATGTGAAAATCCATAAAGGTGAATTACATGTGAGGTATTAATCAACATGGTCATTTTTTAAAAATAGAATAGATATTGTATGAGTAGATATATAAGAATTATTATTTTTTCAATGGTTATATAATTTTTTATAAAATTATGTCATATAAAAATGTGCACTTGTAAATTATGCAGCTTGTAGACATACATATAGAAATAAATATGTCTAATAGAGATCATGCAAGACACCTTTATAGGTATAATGTCCCCAATTATTTACCATTGGCTAATTATTAGTTTTATTTTAGGATTTTAGAATTCATATTTGAATCCAATCATGAAATTTACCAAGGGGATACCATTTTTGATTGATTTATTAGGGATTGAATTTAAGAAACTCAAAATACATTTTAAATTTCTTTTAGAGTTTATCTAGATGCTGTTCAAGATGTATGTTCTCATGATTTTACCAATATTTTGATACAGGGTGAATTTAATTATATATTTCAAAAAAATGGATATTTACAAAATTAATTTTGTGATATAGTTTCATATTGATATTTACGTGATACAATATAAGTTTAAATGTGAAAAATTAATTGAGACATTATTGAATGAGGTAGAATAAAGGAGATGTACACCAAATCTATATAAAATATAATTTATATTTAGTTATATCATACCATAGGATAAGGGAGTTTCATATATAAAAAAAATATTGATATCATTATTTTTAATGTTAGCTATATTGTATTTTTTAATTTTAGTTAATCATATTTTTTTATTACTATAACTTTTTAAAATTCACTTTTTTATATGAACATTAACTGTTAAAGTATGAATCTATAATAAATTCATTCTATCATTGATTAAATATTTTATAAGATGAAATTTTTATAGAATAGAATTTCCAAAATTTATAATGATTTTGTAATTTTATATGTAACTCCATTTTTTAACGTATGAGTACTTGATTGAGTGGAACATGGAGTTCCCTTGATACCTATGAATTAAACACAGATTCTATGAAGATAATTCATATTTATACCCAAACCTTCAATATCTAAATTACACTAAACCTATAATATTAAACCCTCCATTACCTTTAAATATAATCCCATATCACAGAGAGATTATGAATTCCAATAGAGTGTCAAATGATCCGGTTTCCATTTGTGGATACACCATAGATGAGGGAGTATAATCACAACCTCTTATATATATTTTATCAATCTGTGATGGAAGATAGTGATAATTTTTATCCTCAATATTAGGTGTAATATTTTAATAAATTTTACATGCATATGGTTTTAGTTCTAATCTTGGTTGGTCATGGGGTTTATGGTTTTGAATTTCTAATTTCATCCTCTCCCTTGAACAATTTTTATTAGACCGATAAAAATAAATCTACAATATACATAATGGAATGATATTTTAAATATTACTACATAGGAAGTAATATAATAATGAATTTAGTGACTTATGATGTTATAAGGCTATAATTATTTTTACCCATTGACATCAACAATAACCCAACAGATAATTGAATCATTTTGACATCTTATAGATTCATATTAAATTTATTTATTTTAAATAAAAGTACCTTATTTTTTAGATAAAAACTATGTTTCATTGAATCAATACACAATCATAATTTTATATTCAAGCCACAACTTATGAATAAACATAATTAAAAATAATAAAAACAAAATTTTTCATTTAAATTGATTAAATTGAAGAAAAAAATTATAAATAATTTTTTGTAGAATTCATGCATATCTATTATGATTAAAATATCTATAACTTAAAGTTCTATGATGTCTTTTATATTCATATTAGCATGTAATTATGTTAACATTCATAAAATATCATCAGTAAATAACTATATTACACCAATATAAATTCAAAAGACTATAATATAAAGATTCATTTGGAAACAAGATATTTAGTATTTAGAAGACACAATAAAATGATTATTTTTTCTATACTAATGATATGTAACTATTAGTTATTTAAAAAACACACACATAAACATAGATGAAAATATTAAACTAAATATATAAATATATTCTATACACATATAATCTATACATACATCTGTTACTAGTTTCCCTACAAGTCTAGATATCCAATGTATCAAATGAATGAAAATATCCACCTCATTATAGGGTATAGAGTATTAAAAAATGAATCTATAATAGAATTTATTGTCACCTTTATTAGATTATCCTTTATGTACTAATGATATATGGTATCCTCAATATTATGTATAATCCCATATGCTATAGTTTTTATTTTCTGATCTTCTATAAATAATTACAAATTAATGGTAATTATTGGAAGTGGTCGTGAAGGGGTGGGATATAATGGATTGAATTAACTATGTATATTGGAAATCATATACTACACCTATGATGAAATATTTTACTCAATAATCATAAACAACACCTAAACATGTAATTTTAAAAAATCTATTATCCATTATATAATTTCCTCAATAATGAAGTACCAGGATGAACAAACACTTTTCTAATAGATACACTAACCTCGTATCCTCATACACTACAAGATTGATCTAAATTTTTATTAGAGAAGATCCCAAATGTCTTTATACCATTATATGTGAAGGTCCCTTTTATACATTACCCCTTAAGGGAATCCTATAATGTGTATTAAGAAATTATATAAAAGTTGTGAAATTTAAGGAGTTGAGGATAACTAAAAATTATTCGTACATTTTTTTTACATACGTACATTAAAATTTCTGTAAGAAATTTCTTGTTTTTCATAAATGAAGACCTTTTCCATTTTTTATACAATACTGAGGGAGAATGGCATAGTCACTATGGGAATTGATGACTCAGTTCAAATTTTTTGTAATGTCCTAATAATCATTTTTTCTTTGAGTATAATATACACTAATTGAGGTAATTTTTTAGGTTATATATTCTTAAAATATATCTCCTGATGATATCTACTATGTGTTGTTTTTTATAAACAAAAAAACCAATAATATCATTTTTTTAGTAATTATAAATATTACACCTTTCAAAGTTCTCATTGCACATAACAAAATTGATTCATTTTATTTTATTAAAGTATGATTCACATAAATTTTTTCTATAAACCCATAATTTTAACAAGAATGTTATTTTTTCCATTCCATTAATATGAAATTTTATGTTACTAATGATTTTAAATCTATATATCTCTTTGAAATAGAAGTTATAAGTCTCCTCATAAATTTTATTGTGTCATAAAAATTATATTTTAACTGAATGTTAGGGAATAAATTAATGTATAATTTTAAAATATTTGTTCCGATACAAAAGGTAAAAATAAATGTGTCTAGGAAAATCGTCAACAATAGTTGATCTAGTAAATCCTTTCCAAGATTCAAATATTTATAAATCGATGTTTTTATTTTTTCTCAAGAATTAATTTATAAAAAACTCTTAAATTGTTTTACATTTGCTACGATACGATTATCATTATCATCAAACATAATTAGTTTCTTATGTTCATTTAAATGGGAACATAATAATTTTTGTAAATGTGTGCCACCACATTTACCAAATATATATTCCCTCTCTTTCATTATATAATCAGAAGGCATGAGTGTAGAATAAAAAAGTATAGGATCCTACTTAGAAAGTTAATATGACTGAAGAATTTGATTAGAAGTTTTCAAGAAAAACAACTTAATAATCACTCAATAAAATATTATATTAATATAAAAATTTACATATGTAATTTAATAAATAATTAACATTAGTATAAGCTAAACTAAACAAAAAACTGTATTTATCATATTTTTTAACATAAATATTAAATGATAATATATTTTTTGGAAACATTTATGTGAGACGAAATGATATAGACTGGAGAATCAAAAACACTAATATAATTTAAAATGATATAATTATGAAAATATAATTTATCTCTACATATAAATCTATTTTTAATGTTAAATAAAAACATATTGTATTAAATAAAATAGTCTAATTTAATAATAAATAAATTGAAAAAAATTTAATTTACATTTTAAAAATATGTAAAGATAAAAAAATTAATTTAAAATATATAGTTCAAAAACTATTACTTGATTTTTTTTGGAATTTTCAACAATATTCCTCAGTTTTTATGTATTACATGAACCACTTATATGTTTTGGTCATTACCATCCGAAGATAATATTGTCATTTTTTGCAGTTGGTTCTCAAGAAAAAACAACATTATACATTATATTTCTTCTACATTCATATATTTTAATGATAATATATACTTTATATCATATTTAGAATCCATTTTCATAGCATTAATATGAAAATGTTTGTGAATATCTATCACATAAAAAATTATATGAACGTTACCCACTATAATGAGAACCTTTATGTTCCATTATGATATACATAAAAAACGATCTATTATGAGATAACATTCTAGGATTGGACATAAATAATATTGATAGTTAGGTGGAAGTACTAATAATATTGTGATACATCATCTATTGAAGTTTTCATGTGGTAAGTTATACGAAGAGAAATAATAAGAGAAAACTATCCACTTGGAAATAAAAATGTTTATGTATTAATGGATGTTCATTTTAATGAATGTGGTTAATAATAATTTAACTTAACAGTATTATTCGTGTATGTTAAGGATTAAAAAAAATAATTAGTTATCATTAACCATCAAAAAAATGTCTGTGGGGATAATGGGTATGATCTGTTTGTGAAAAATTATTTTTTTATTAATATATATATTGAGGAAGGATTTATTCCATCCATATTATTAGAAGATGATATATCAAGACATTGTTTGATTTGGAAGTGGAATTTTAAATTTCATGTCAATAGTGTTATCTTATTTTATTTCATATAATTCAAATAAAGGCGTAAAAACAATTTTGGTTGAGAACATAGGTACAAAACACACATGTTCAGCTATCATGACAAGGAGATTATATTACACACTGATAATTTTGTATATGGTTGCTGAAATTATTACAAATCCGTTACATTTATTGGTGTCTTGATTCATTTCATGGTAGTATTATTGGACCTCAGTCAATCCCACCTAATACCACTAATAAATATTCCTTTTGGGTAACACGCTAAGTATTTCTTTTGATCTAAATTGAATATTATTTATATTTTACAAATTTAATAAATAATATTATCTAGATTGAGAGGTAATAATTATTCATGACTTATTAAATAATAAAAAATATTAAATAAATATTTCTACATAATGTTTTTGATTAATTAATAAAATATATAATATGTATTAATATCTTATTACATTTAAGGTAAAAAATATTTTCTTATTCATTATTTAATAATTTATTTAATAATGTTAATATCAAAATAATTATTTTATTCACCAGAATATGAATATAATATTTATTAATTTATTGAATGAATACTATTTATCTGTTTTTATTCATAAAAAATATTTCTTTATTAAATTTATTAATTACTAAAATATAAGAATAAATATTTTGGTAATTCATTTTATTCCAAGGATGATGAGTGCATCCAATTATTGGTCTCATGATAAAAATTTAGTTAATAAACTATAAATAATATTTTTCATTTAATGGGTCGTTACACACCATGTAATTAAAAAATAATATTTTACAAACTCTAACCTTATGACTAATTAATTTCTAGGAAATTTGTTGAATGAGGTGTTTGGGGAAATTATATAGGATTTTGGAGGAGGAATGAAATAGTTTTTAGGTGATTTGGGGGAAATATGTGTGTTTTAGGGGATGAGGGTGGGTTCTATCAGTTGAAAACTAAATGTAGATCCCTAGAATTAGATCGCTGGAGGTATATCACTAGCAATATATTTCTAGTGGTATATCAATGGTGTTATATTTCTGGTGATAGATATCTAGATGAAGATAACAAGAGAAAAAACACTCTTAGTAGATCTATTATGGTATATCTCTAGAAGTATATCACTGGTGTTAGATCTCTAGTGTTATCTTATAGGTGTTTGATTACAAGGAGTAGATCACTGGTGTTATATCACTTGTGGTAGATCACTGGCATTAGATCTTGGTAGTGGATCTAGTTTTTCCATAATTTTTAGTTTTTACCTTTTTGATTCTTTTTTTACAATAGTGTTTTTAATACCATAATAAATGGATTTTAAATCTATTTAAAATGAGTATAAATATATCCTCTCTTAATAAAATTTATAGCTCATTTTTAATGGCCATAACACATTGATTTTTTGAAATCATCGTCTAATGGTCAATTATAACCATATTAAATCCTACAGCTTTCAGATCAATTCATTCAAAAGTAATGATCTTTTATTTTTTTACCTTCATTTCATTCTATTGGGATTAGATGTTCTAGAGTCTCATCTATAAAAATCCTAGAACACAATTGTTTGAGATCCCTATAGGTAGTTTTCTCGTAAGCATGAGCCCCCAGTTGTTAGGGAAAAAAATTAGGTAAATATTCATTCTTCCTAGTACAGAATCCTTAATCTCTATGATTGTTGTATCATGCAGGAGTGGTATGTATTTTTCATAAGAATTTGGTTTCATCTAGATTAATGAATATAATTAAATAGTTTAATTTCTATTGAAATTGGTAGAGGAATGAATTTATGGATATATTATTATTATGATATAGTGATTGTATAGGCATAATTCCTTACTGAAAATTAAACACACTGGAAGATGTGATTGTTTTGTAAAATTTCTAATATTATAAATTTACTTGTTGTGATTGTTCTTAGATCACCCAAATTTAATATTGACAAACCACTTACATTTTGTTAACAAATTAGTTTCCCTATGGTCATGTGTTTTGTTATAATACCCCTAAAATAAAGAATATAAATATATAAAACCACCTTCCAAAATCAATAACTTGTTTTGTGACTTGTTGTGATGTGTGGATGATATGAAATGTAGAGTGATTTATGGTTGGTATGCAGCGGTTGTTTTTGGGGTGTTTGTGAATGGATTTGGTGGTGATGTGGCAGTGTTGATGATGGGGTGGACATGGCTGTGATGGTGGATGTGTGGGTATGTTAGCAAGAGTATGATGGTCTATATAATTATATGATACGCATTTATATTATTGTTTACTGAATAGTGATGGAATTAAATAATATATAATGTAATTTTTAGTGATAAAAATTGTTAATTATTGGTTAATATAGGGTTATGTGGTTGAAAGGTGTTGATGTTAAATTTGAAATTAATGGGATGGAGTAATTCAATTTTTTAGCTATTAAATGAAATCAATTGGTAATGGGTAATCACAAAATGGATATGATTGAAATGAAAAGGTGGATTTTGGATCAGTGATTATTGGGTGGTTTTATGCTTGATTAGGTGGTAATGATAGTTGGTATTCTTTAAGATGGTTAGTTCATGTTGTGAACCCATTTTATGGGTTATTGTTAGTGGATTATATATACTTTGTATATTCTAGTTATTTTATTTATGCACCCTACCCATATCAAGAACCTTATACTATCAAGAAAATCATTTTGTGTTGTTTTTACCAACATCCCTAGTAGTTAGGATGGATGACCTAGTGCCCACTATTCCCCAATCTGTTAACCATTAAATGATGATGAAATTCATGGTATGTGATGTTTGGAAGTCTAAAGTGTCACTATGTAGATATTTTTTGATGTGTTGATGTGGCCATGTTTAATCGAGAAAGGGGATATTTTGATGACCCATGTGTCTTCATGTGGGATGATGAGGTAGTTTTGTTGGGGATTATGCGTGGTAGTTGGAGAGAACAAGGTGGATGTCATATATGTCCAAGATACCCTACTATTCTAGTCATGGATATGACATGATATGATGGATGAGGTGTGTGCTTTAGAGATGACATGTGATGTGATGGCCAGTTTCACTCAAGATTATTTGGATGATGAGGTATACGGAAGGGGTGGGAGCACTAGCAGGTACGACATTGGGGAGTGACGAAGGAAAATATCAGTGAAAGTGGAATTGAGAAACCTTTATCGACATTCATTTTATTACATAATTATTCATTGATTGATTTATTTGGTGAGGGTTTCTTAGTAGAGTTTGGGTCGGATAGTTGACCTATTTAGTTTTTGTTGGTTATGCAGTTCACTCACGAGTCCATTGGTATGCTTATTTCATATGTGTACAAGAGACTTTGGTTTACAAAATGAGTATAATAGTATGATCCCCATATGTATATAAAATGATTTTATGTTATCAGGGGGACTATGAGGACTATTATTGACATTTCATGATAAAATCATTTAAAAATTACTATTCTAATGCTATAGATTAGTTTTTTTAATTTACTTTGGTGAATTTTATCTGTATCAATATTAATTATACATGAATTTTGGGTTGGTTTTTTTATTATTGTTATATAATTTCATTGAGTATCTTGTAATTTATTACCATTATCACTAGATCCTATTCATTTTATAGTGGTTAATTACTTCTAAATATGATATTTTTTTATCCTAGATTCTAGTCACTGGCATAGGGAAATTTAGAGGCAAGACTCTAGGGTCAATACTTATCACCCCTCATTGCGATATAATTGGATGGGGGGTCATAGAAAAGTGGTATCAAAGATTATGGTTGAGATGTATGTTAGTGTATGGAGTAAGGAATAGTGAGGATTACATGGGTTGGTAGAGAAATAGTTTCACTGGACCTTATTATGTGACATATGATAGTGAGGCAGTCTAGGACATAAGATTTTAGCCCCCATGATCCAATGCACATTATCTAAGCTTATTGAATAGTTATGTGATGTGGACCTTCTTTAATGGTAGGGGATAAAGATATTTACATCCATCGGGATGAATTATTTTCTTGTTATAATTGGATGTGTATGGGATTAGGATGTTTAAAAGGGATTAAAATATGAAAATAAATCATATTAATGCTGTTTACAGTTAAGGATAGGATATTCATAATTATACTTTCAAAAATGGAACCTGGTCATCATCCACATGTGAATCATGAAATTTAGGTTTTTCAAGATGAACCATTTGATCAAAATATGGTTAATCTAGATGAGTAGGATGAATAATGGAAGTTCAAATTGTGTGGTTTGTAACATATAGCTTGCTTGAAAGTGTGAGGGATGTTTTACATATGTGAAAAAAAGGTCTAGTGGGTAGATATTATGATCAAATTTCATTTTTTCTACTCCCTAATAGAGTACTAAGTCCCTTTTTCAGACATTCATATGTGGGTAGATATGCATCTGTTGTGGATGATGTATTTGGGTGAGCTGATAGAGGAAGATGTTTCCAAGATTTACATTAAGATTGAGTTCAGATAAGAGTTCATTTATTCAACCATGACATAAGTGATGAGGTAGGAGATTAATTACATTCATAAATGGGGTTTTTGAGTTTCAGAGATTTACATCATGTTCAAGGATGTTCTTCACATGTACATATATTTTTTCCAAGAGAGGAGTACTGAGCGAGGCATATTTTGGAGGAACTCCATCATTCAATCTGGTATTTAGTTACTCAATTTTTTATAATTTAATTTGGATTTCTAGAAGATGATATATTTTATCAATAATATGCATTTTTCAGATGTTTTAGCATGGCATGGAAGCCAATATGGTTCCTTGAGGAGTAGTACTATCGGTGGAATCTCTCTAGAGTATGGGCCTTCAATATTTTGACATGCAAGGATTACAACTCAATAGTTTTATTTTTGGGCTACTAGGATTTTTGGTCTATATTTATTAAATATTGTAGGGCATGGTCATTAATAGGATATATTCCCAGTTGTTCATGAGGTTCATAATGGTATATTCCATATGTTTCAGCATTAGTTTTTGTAGAAGTTTCAATGAGGGTGTTTTCGAAATAGGGACAGAAATATTATACTCTATAGGGAGAAAATGTGATTTTAAGACAGAGACATGAGTATTTCCGTACTCCTTTTGGAGATCTACCCATGTGAATTTGTGGAGGTGGCCATCTGTAGAAAGTCAAGGAGTTGGGTGTGGTCTATTATTGGTAGTGGATGCAAAAATGCTATAGGGGTCAGATATCATTCAAGGTATGATCAGTATATCTGGTATTAATCTTTACGAATTTTTTGTTTCAAGATACTCAAACTCCTTAATTTCACCATCTATAGTCCATTCTCTAGGACTAGGTGAAAAGAGGTTTCCAGTTACACAGTTGTTGACCATGTTATTCAGAGGCCCGAAGAGTTTGTATGATGTTTGTCAAGGGTGAAGGCCAATGAAGGTGCCACATCTATCCTATGGATATATTTTAATTTTTAGATTAATCCATATGATTTCATCATCAATATTGACAGGTTTTTTTATTTTATACTTTCAAAGGTTATTTTTTTCTCCTTTGTAGACATCTAGCATGTTTTTTTCATTATTAGAGTTTTATTTGGTTGAAAGTAGATGTGTGGGTACCCTTCCATCCTTGATGATTTATTTTTATGTGTAATCAATATGCATAGAGATTGGGGAGGTTACTATGGATTTATAGGAGTTTCTAGATGTTTTACTAAAGGATATTTTGTTGCAACCCCTGACGTGACTTTGAGGATGGGATTGATCAACTTCCTAGTGAATCTATGATAAAAATTTATCCTTATCAGATAGATTCCTACGTGTTATGAGAAATGATGATTTGGGTCGATGATATAATTTATAATGGTTTAATCTTGGTTATTTTTTCACTATGGTGTCCTATTTTAAATCCTATATTATCATACACGGTATAAATCCTTTTGTTTTTGGATTTAATGCTTTTTACACTCTAATGGGAATACCATTTTTGATCATGGGGGTATTATGGGTGTCTAGGAATTGTTTCAAGATAGAAATATGAATATTAGAGGAAAACTGCTAGGTTGGATGGTTAGTATTAATACATCTCCCCAATCCAAATAATTTTATGAAACCATACAGAGCTAGATAGTGGGATTGAGTAGCCCATATGGGTTTTCGAATCGTAGAGATAGAGGCACACACCCATGCAGGATCACCTAGAATTTTTAACAATGGTGTTCTCCTTGGTTTATTCATGTTTAGTTAAATCATGCATAGTGACCAAGCAGGTTCCCTAGGGCACAATAGCGGGTGCACAATTTGTGCATAGTTTGTCCAATCATACTGCTAAACAATGCGGCTGTGATTTTTATGGTAAAATTTAAATATCCATTTTTTAATCTTATAACCTAATTTATTATCTCTATTATTCTTTTTTTAGTAGTTTTATATGTTATTGAACATCTTAAATAAAAATGTATGGGTTTTCAATTGATTCCTTGTCAAATACATGAATCGAGCACCGTTAGTCTCATTGGATCCACATCGATGAGTACTCAATTCATATTGTGTCATTATCCATTTAACTTCGGATTGAAAATTTAATTTAGGTGCAATATAATATTCATTATTTATTAGTTCTTTTTCTATTCTTCATTTTTTTCAGATCTGAGTCAAATAATAAGGTGATACTGGACAAGCACTCTACTACGGACCAACTCTATGTGGAATATACATTCCCTAATTGGTTTGGTGATTTATTAAGCTAGTTTCTATTGTGACACCCATCATAAATTTCATAACTGTCCCAAAATTGGATTTAATAATTGAATTAAAAGAATTGGAACTTGTTAGGGAGGAACTTTAATTTCCTTGAGACATGAAGGAGGCTATTTCTCTAACTAACACCACCCATGTGGTGTGCCTTAGACATTTCTTTTGTTAAAACCTCCATTGAGTTATTTTTTATACTTTAATAGTTAGAATAACCCCTTATATAAATGGTTTTAGTTGAATTTCATGATTAGGATATGTGATGCCTCAATTTCCATGTGATACATGATGTTGAGTTTCGATTTTTTATATGAGTATGTAAAATAACATAATGTAATTGAATGTGAATTGTGATATGATTGGGTTTCCTCAGTGAACATGAATGTGAATGGGTGAATTGTTACATTAGACAATATTTTTGTGCTATGAAATGTGTCATGGAAAGGGTATAGAATTCGTTAGACCTGTTTGATCCTTGGATTCTAATTCTGTGGGATGGAATGGGTCTTGATACCCCATGGATCCATTTTATAAGGATCATAGTGGAGAAGGTCAGGAGAAATGTTCCTTGGATCCCAATTAAATACTAACCACATTTCTATAAAGATGATTATAGGACTAATCAAGGATTTCTTGGTCCATTTTACCAAGGATCAGGAGTTAAGAGGTATCACCCTTGATTATACGGAATGTCCATCGTAAATGGGATATGATTGGTAGTGTGACATGACTGTGGTCGATATGAAACATTAAGTTATATTTTTAGGTAGTGACTGTTTAATATAAAAGTCATATGACATGAACATGGTTGGTTTTTTGTTCCTAAATGTACAAAAATCTCATGATAGTTATATCTATATCCCCTGTATCTAACTCATTACTAGTGCTGGACACTTTTTTTGCTGGGAGAATTGTGAGAAAATAATGTATCACTAGTTCATAGTTTATATCACATGGTAAATTTACTTTTATTAATTTTTATCATTGATATGTATTACACCCTATATTGTCTTTTTATATTTCTTAGCTAGGACTTGTTATATATTATTGGTTGGTTACCTATTAGGATTGTCACTCACACATTGTTTAGTCCAACACAGGGTACCATGATAGGCGCATATAGGGAACATGACATGGTGTTTTGTGACATGTATTGTACTAGTTTTCTATATTTCTATTTTGGATAAATTGCAGAGACATGACATGTATTATAATCATTAATATATGATATTACTTTGTAATTACTTTCTATTCATTTTTTATCTATTGTATGACAATTTTAATGCTTCTTATATTTGATTTGTATGATTTATACTTTTGTATTTAACAATAATTAGATGGTATTGTCACCCCACAAACACACCCTAATACCTCACTACTAGACGACAACCTCTAGCATTTGGGGAGATGTTCCTAAGGCCATGTGAACAACCGAGCTTAGGACACCATTTATTGGCATCCTGGTCTGGTACATTATAAACCTAATTTTATTCTATAAGAAGGTGGATGGTAATATGAGGTTGTGCCTATACAATAAGATGATAAACCAGTTGATGATAAATAATAATTTTCCTCTTCCAAGGGAAAATGATATTTTTGACCAATTGATGGTAGCTGATTAATTCTATAAGATCGATCTGTGGCATGTATATAACCAATGGAGGATGAAGAAGGCTGATTTTCTGAATAGTTCCTTCAGATTCAGGATTTTCCTCAATGAATTGTAGTTATTCCATTCAATTTTCCTAATAAAAAAGAAATTTTCTTGGGGCTCATGAACTTTTTGGTTCATGAATTCCTTAATCAGTTCATATTTCTATTCGATTGATGATATATTGACCTATATGAAGTCATAGGAAGATTTTCAAGACCATCTCATATCCTTCATATAATTTTTTCGACACCTCCATCTCTATGGATTTTTTTTCTATATATATGTTCTAGACACTAGAGCTTTATTTCCTTAGGTATGTGGTTCCCAAATAGAGATTATACATGGACCTATCAATGGTAGAGGTTGTTATTTCATGGGAAGCACCAAAGAATGCGACATAAGACCATATCATCCTAGGCTTTGTGGGATATTATTATAGTTTCGGGTCCAAATACTCATGAATTAGAACCCCATTGAATTATTTGACTATATACCAGGCTTTGGTATGAAATGAACAATTTATAGAAGTGAAAAAATCTATAAAGGTATTTTTTTTCAATTCATTAGTGCTTCCATAGAAAATGGATGTTGTGTTGTTTGTGATGTTCTGTTATATTACAAATGTAACGACCCACAACTTTATCAATCAAATTTCATTCATATAATAATTCGTTATAGTATAATCACATTAGGAAGCACAACGACATATAATGATACTAAATATTATGGAACCATTAAACCTAATTTTCCTAATTCTATGTTCTGAATTTCGAAAATATAACATACATGATTGTGTTCAGGATGATTTTTAGAGTCTAATAGAACAAACATATTTTTTGGTGAATAGTAACATACCAATATGAATAGTACCCTACCCAAATTAATAATAATTAAACCCTTATGAATATTAAATATTCAAAAATAATAGTAACCTTACACATGATTGTTTAAAAAAAATTAGGCAGCTTATAGGTGACAATTTGACCGTAGTAAATATATTAGTATTATTGTAATTCGTAAATAATTAATTAATTAATTTAAAAAAATGTGTTTTCATAATTTTTCTTCATAAATTAATAACTCTATTTCTTCATGTTTTATGAAGATTTTTTAAGACCTTATGTAATTTTTGAAAGCCTTATAAAATCAGTTTTAATTTTAAAAATGGTATTTTTAATGTAAATTAAGGTTTTAATAAAAAAATTAAATTAATCATATTTAGAAAATATTTTTTAAAAAATGGGACCATTTTTGGAATCTACCCATCGAAAAATGGTTAGTGTGAATTTTTTGGATTTGTCTGAAATACATAAATTTTTATGAATAGTGAAATACAATAATTAAAAAAATATGTTAAATACACTAATTATAGAGTAATGTATGATGTTATATTGATTTAAGACTGATTGGTTTGGATTCACATGATACAATTACTGTAATTAGTCATGGTAGACACACTACTACTTCTCTTGTTGAAAAGTAATAAATTAATGAATATTATATTGAGAAACCCCCTCTCCCCTCCACTATAAATACCACCCTTCACACCCTCATTTCCTCACACATCTCAAGCATCAAGACTTGCGGAAACACTACCCAAATCTATTCCCTAGACCTTCACCAATGACAAGGATCTGTTTTCCTCATCAAAATACCAAGCCATGGCTAATTACGGAGGATCTCAAGAGGAGGATTCAAGATGTGATTCCTCTCTCTCTTTTCTTTCATATTCTTTTCACATTTATTTTCTTTTCTTATCTTATCCTCAGATTATATTATCCAAATTTCATGATAAAATTATTATTTATGATATACTATTATGGTATAATGTTAATGTAAGTTTACTCATTATACTCCCCCCGTTCTCTCTTTGATAATAAAATGAAATCTTTTCCCATGATGTGTTAATTTACCTAAATCATCGGCGATGCACTTCTTTTTCCCATAAAATCATTATAGGATTCCAATAAAACCATAAAATGGTAGAACAAAGATTTTAATGTGTAGGTTTTATCCACTTTTATGATCTAGAACTAACTTATTTATAGGAAACTAAGTGATAAAATAAAACAATATCATTGGGATAAGAAACCACCCAAATTAACCACAAATGATCATCATTAAATTATATCTAATGATTCATCCCCATGGTGAATAAAAAAATTCATTATAATATCATTTATATCTATTTAATTTCACTAAAAATATATATTAAATACTCTTGATGTTCATCCATATTTGAAATGAACATTCATTCATGAATTCAAGTGAACCGTTCATAAAAGCCATGAAATTAACACTCCCAAATGAAGAATTTAAGCTCTAATACTCATCCAAATGCCCTTTAAAGAACATAATCAAACTATACTAAACCATGTTCATGTATAATATGTTCTTTAATTTCTCATTAATTAATATAATGTAATTATACCAGACATTAATGTGAAGAAATCATTCAGATACATGGTAAGGGGGAATTGTTGAACCCATCATTCATTCCTAGTTTTCTACCTCTTTAACTCTATTTTTTGTATGGTATCTCCTTAAAAATAATTTTTCATCATTATAATACCTTTTTATGGGATATAAAAGTTTTATATTTGAGTTTATGTCAAATAAATTTTTTCCAAAATAACTCTAATTTCAAAAACATACCTTTTAATTCTCACTAAAGGTTAATGGTTAATGTAGAAAGTATGTTATTCCCACTTTCATTTGGGAACCCAATGTTTATGAATTTATTCTTATTATATGAAACCCATTCCATTCCATGGGTTATTTATTTTCATTTTTTATATATGTTCTATGTGGAATGCATTATAATGATAATGTTATGACGTGACATGTGCTCCCCAAATTATATATCGCAAAATGAATGTTGTGATGTGATGGGTGCACTCAGAATTATACACCGCTGCAAAGCCATGGGTAAAGTGATGAATCTCATGAGTTAATGTGAAATGTGTGGTGAAAAGGATTCTATCTTTGTTCACAAGTATGTGTGGTAGTTAACCACTAAACATGATGTTTTATTTTTATGCATTTCAATATTTCAAGTCATTTATTAAAGTTTCCTCTCATGATTTTGATGATGTTGTTATGATTATTCTCAAACCATGCTATATTGTTCTTATCTATCCTCTTACTATAAATCTATATCACCCCTTTTTTGTATATCCTCATATGAAAACATGTTCTATGAAGGGGTCAAGTGCCAATAAGAATCTAGAGAAGAATGAATTAAAAAAATGTTTATGCAGGATGTTGAAAATGTAATGTTGGGTCCTAATTTCCCCAAGACACTAAACCTCTATATCCTCGTGGTGTAATACTATCATGTTTTTTATATTCATTATAATGTAATAGTAATTTATTAAAAGGTTGGGTTACCATAGTTGATATCGCATGAAAGGTTTCATTAATTTTTTAATTATGATTAGTGAACCCTAGAGAAACCCTATAGTATGAGACTAAGTTAAAATTTGCGCATAAGAAGCTTTATATAGGGATCCCATAATTTCTTCCTTTAGTGAAAATTTTAAAAATTAATATTCTATTTATTCATGACATATTGAATTATGGTTTGTTCCATCCTTTTTAATTTTAAAAAATGGGGGGAACCAGGACTTACAATGCCAACAACTCGTGCGAGGGCCAATGCAACGATTGCCCAAATGACATCCCCAATGAATAGGGAGGTTTAATTAAAAACATCAAGGATATTATCTCCCAAATATCTCTAGTTATGAACAATAACCAAAATAATGGGGAACATCCTCCTTCACTAAAGAGGGAGTAACTGGATATCGAGTGTTTTATGCAGCAACAACAACAAATGTTTAGTGGATCTTCCGATCCACTAGTTGCTGAACAATGGTTCAACACCATGGAGAAGAAATTTTATATTCTCCTTTGTTCGATGATGGATAAGGTGACACAATCCATTTATCATCTATATGGAGAGTTTGATCAATGGTGGTATTTGATTAAAAACATTAATACAAGGTAGGAAATTGAAGAGGTGGACGAGAAAGACATTAAGATCATGTTTCTTAATAAGTATTTCCCATGAAATCTTCGTACTATGATGGAGAGATAATTCAAAGAGCTCAATAAAAGGGAAGGAAAATTTGTCACAACCTACGAAGTGAGTTTCACAATTCTTGTTAGGTACACTTCGGGTGTTGTTATCAACAATGATAGAAAAATTAGATGATTCTTTAGTGGATTAAAACCACACCATTGAAAGGATATTGTAACTCGAGACTCTATGATTTATGAAGAAGTTGTTCGATGAGCGCTCAAAGAGGAGATGGAGTTTAAAGAATGGTCCCATGTATATGGTGAAATGAAACTAAATATGAAGTTTCAATCTAGGGGATCTAGGGATAAAGGTGGGAAGAAAACACAACGACCCACATTCCAAAAATGTGGGACGTTGCACCATGGTAACTACCTCAATGGGACAGGGAAATGCATCAAGTGTGGGTAAGAAGGACACCATTCTCAAGAGTGTCAAAAATACATGAGAAGGAAAAAGAATACAATGGATGAAAAGATAGAACCACTTATGGTTCAATGCTACAACTGTAGGGATAAAGGGAACTATGAAATCCATTGCTCTAAACCTTCAGTCATCAAGGGTATTCAACGTCAGTATCCACCAAAACGAAAGGAACATGGGAAGGCTTATTCCATCACTATAGTGAAAGTAGATCAAGATATTGAAGTCGTACACGGTACACATCCTATTCAATCAGGAATGTAAAAATTATTATTTGATTCTAGTTCTATGCATTCCTTTATATATTTAAAGTTTTCTAGAACTATAGAATCGAAGCTCCAAAACCTTTTAGTAGACATATCTGTAAAAGCATCATGTGGTGCAATCATTGCTGCCCAAGTGTTTGAATATTCTCCTCTTGGCGTATGTGGGAATATTCTTCCATTGAATCTCGTAATACATCCTTTGGTGGAATATAGCACTATAATGGGAATGGAATGGATCAAATTATATAGAGCACCTATCAAATATCAAGAAAAATAAATATATTTTTATATTTTGAACCATCACATGCTCTTCTAAAAATGCAAGAATGATCATGAATCTCATTACAAAAATCCTTCAATGGTGTGGGTTTTGATTATCTAAGATTAACCGTACCTCACCCAAGTGGTTGAGTTAATGGAAAGTGCCAACCTTGCAAAAATTCCCATCATGGGGGAATACAATGACATAGTTCGTAAAGAGTAACGTAGACTTCCCATAGATTGTGTGGTGGAGTTCTCAATAGAACTCATACTCGAAGCTACTCCTATCTCAAAGTGTCCCCAAAGGATGGATCCTATCGAACATGCAATGTTAATGAAGGAGCAACAAGATAATTTTGACAAATGGTTCATATTGCCTAGTGCATCACCTTGGGGTGCACCAGTGCTCGTTGTGAAGAATAAGGATGGAACAATGCAGATGTGTATCAATTTTCTAGAACTCAAAAGGATCACCAATTATAAAAAGTATCCTCTTAGAAGGATTTATGACTTGTTATATTTGTTAGGAAGAGATAAATACTTCTCAAAGTTGGATATTCATTCTGGATATCATTAGTAAAAGGTGAAGAATGAAGATATTCAAAAGACTACATTTCGTACAAGGTATGGGAAGTGTGAGTTTCTTGTGATTCCCCCAGACTTACTAATGCACCTAAAATTTTCATTGATTTTATGAATAGAGTATTTAGAAAATACCTATAAAAATTTGGGGTAGTGTTTATTGATGATATTCTCATCTACTCTAATTATCATGGGGGAACATGAATAACATTTAAGAGTTGTGTTGGTGGCATTGAGAAAGCAGAAGTTGTATTACATGTTCAGAAAGTGTTATATTTGGATGAAGCAAGACATGTTCATGGGACATGTGATCACATGTGAGGGATTTTCTCTGGACCCTTCAAAGAATATGGAGATTTAGGAATTGACTAGGCCCTCTAGTGTCATTGAAATATGACGTTTTCATGGATTAGTTGGGTACTACAAACTTTTATTGAGAAATTTATCATGATTGTAAATCCCACTAACTAAGTAAACAAGGAATGTGGTAAGGTAGGAATGGAAAAAAGAATGAGAGGGAAGCTTCATGGAGTTAAAGAGAAGGATGATCACTGCACCAGTACTACAACTATAGAAAAGTGGAGAATGTTTTGTGATATACAATGATGAATAAAAGAATGGATTGGGTTGTGTACTCATTAAAAATGATAGTGTCATTGAATACACCACACAGTAGATTAATATCCATGAGTAGAACTACCTGATGCATGATCTAGAGTTGGAACGTGTGATTTTATCCTTGAAAATATTGCAGCACTACCTTTATGGTGAGTTGTGTGACATATACACAGACCCCCAAAGTATAAATTATATATTCACACAAAAGAATCTCAACATTCATCAAAGGAGATGGTAAGATCTAATAAAAGATAATGATTTCTATATTCATTATCATACTGGAAAGGAGAACAAAGAAGCATATGATCTAAGAAGAAAAGAACTTTCTACTCTATCCATCATGCGTATTGAGAATGAAATTATCATCATGGATATGAAAAAGATGGATTTAGAAATCATATGGGATGAGGATACGTCCTACCTTTACAAAATGACTATGCAAACATAAATCCAAGAGATAGTTAAGGAGGCACATTAGGATGATCTGGAGTTACAATACTAGGTGAATGTTGTAAATGAATGGAAACTTCAAGAGTTCCATATCGACAATGACAGTTTGATTCAGTTTGGAGAGTGGCTTTGTGTGCCTTCATCACAAAAGAAAAAGAAGGAGCTAATATACAATAATGATAGCTCAACATTATCTATCCATCCTGTTAGTACCATGATGTACAAAGATCTATGTGAACACTTCTAGTGGGATAACATGAAAAAGAAGATCTCTGAATATATCTCAAGGTGCTTGGTATGTCAGTAAGTTAATAAAGAGAAACAAAAGTCCCAAAAAGTTGATGTAGCCATTGGCTATACCCATATGAAAATGGGAGAATGATACTTTAGACTTTTTCATGGGTCTCCCAAGGATGTCGAAGGGAAATAATGTGATATGAGTGGTGGTTGACTGACTCACCAAGAGTGCCAATTTTATCGCTATTTGAGAAGATCACTCGCTTGAACAACATGCAATGACATATGTGAAAAAATTGGTGAGACACTATGGTGTTTCACTTTATATTATCTCTGATCATGATCCAAGGTTGCTATATAAATTCTTAAAAAGTCTTCATCATGCTTTTAGTATGGAATTAAATTTCAGCACTACCTATCACCCCCAAACTGATGGCCAATATAAAAGGTTTATTCTGATGCTTAAGTATATGCTAATAGCCAACTCTCTAGAAATTAAATGTGGGTGGGATAAGAATATCCCATTGGTTTAGTTCTTATACCACAATAGTTTCCACTGAAGTGTTTAGATGGATCCATATAAATGATTGAATGGAAAGCGATGTAGAACTCTAACCTATTTGGATGATGTTGGATAAATTAAACAACTAGGACACGATCTTGTGCAAGAGATGGAAGATAAGGTTCACTTTATCCAGAAACACATCGAAGCATCTCAGTTTTGGAAAAAGTTCTATGCTGACAACCATCGAAAGGACATGGATATCTAAGTTGGATATAAATTTTTCCTTCGAATATCACCATGGGAGAGAGACATTCAGTATGGAAAGAAAGTGAAGCTAAGCCCAAGGTAACATGGCCCCTTGGATATCCTTAACCGAAAAGGAGAAATGACCTATCTGATTGAAAATACAGTAAATATGGCTCTAGATCATGATGTGCTTCACATATCACTCCTGAGAAAGTACATACCAGATACCTCACATGTACTAAACTCAGAGGTGGTGCAATTGGAAGATGATCTCTCCTATGGGGAACATCCAGTAATGATTCTGGACTAGAGAGATATGGTTCTACATAACAAGAAAACCCACCATAAAAAAGTGTTGTGGAGGAAAAATATGTTTGAAGAAGCTACATGGGAACCGGAAGAGGAGATGAATGAGAAGCCCCCTCACATATTTATTTATAACAATACTTTGAGTGAGATATTTCATAAGGGGGGAAGAATGTAACGACCTAATGTTTTGTCAATGAAATTCCTTTATTATAGTTATTCCTTATAGTATAACTAATTTAGGAATCACAACAAAATATATTGATATTAAATATTATTTGACCATTAAGCATAATTTTTCCAATTTTATGTTTTGAATTTCTAAAATATGACAAACACAGGTGTGTTCAGGATGATTTTTGGAGTCTAATAGAACAAAAATATTTTTTGGGGAATAGTAACATACCCTTATGAATAGTACCCTACACTTATGAATAGTAAAATGACCCTTATGATAATAATATCATCCAAAATAACAGTAATCTTACCCATGAAATAATAAATAAAATTTAGGCATCTTATAAGTGAAAATTAGACCATAGTAAAAGTTTTGTTACTTTTGTAAGTCATTGATAATTAATTATAATTAATTCATAAATTTTAAATAAAATGAAATTTCTTTAAATGTTTTTATAAACTAAAAATTTTATGTATTCTAGTTTTAAGATAATTTTATAAGACCTTATGTAAATTTTGAACACATTGTAAAATATGTTTTAATTTTTAAAACACTTTTTTTCTTGTAAATTATGTATTTAATTAAAAATTACATTAAAAAAATTTAGAAAATTATTTTTGAAAAATGGAAATCATTTTTTTATTCTACACATCAAAAAATTGTGACTTTGAATTTTTGGAATTTTTCTTAAATACTAGAATTTTTTATGAATAGTGAAATACCATAATTTACAAAATAACATAAATACACAAATTATAGAGTCATGTATTTTGTTCTTATGATGTAAGACCAATTGGTTGGGATTCACCTGATATTGTTACTATAATTAGTCATGAATGACTCACTATTACTTTCCTTGTGGAGAAATAATAAATTAATGAATATTATATTGAGAAAATCCCTCTCCCCTCCATTATAAATACCACCCTTCACACCCTCATTTCCTCACACATCACAAGCTTCAGGCCTTGCCTAAACTCTGCCCAAATATCTTCCCTAGAACCAATCCCATGACCAAGATCTCTTTTCCTCTTCGAAATGCCATGCCTAGGATCCTTATGAATGTTCTCAGGAAGAGAATACAAGAAGTAATTCCTCTCTCTCTTTTCTTTCATTATCTATTCAAATTTATTTTCTTTTATTAGCTTATCCTCAGATTATCTTATCCAAATTTCATGATAAATATAGTTTTCTTGATATACTGGTATTATATCATGTTAATGGAATATTACTGATTATACTCCTCCCTCCCTCTGTTTGTTAACAAAATTAAATTGTTTCCCAAGATGTGTTAATTTACCTAAATCATGGGTGATACACTTCCTTTTCCCTTAAAATCCATCAAGGCTACCAATAAAACCATAAAATGGTTGAAAACATATTGTAAATTTTATTTATTATCCCTTTTAATCTTCTACCACTAATTTATTTACATGATTCTAAGTGATAAAATAAAAGGCGATCATTGTGATAAAAAACCACCCAAATTAACCAAAATGATAATCATTAAATTTTTTATAATGATTCATCCACGTGGTACATAACTGAATTAATTATAATATCATTAATATCTATGTAATTTCACTAATAATATAATTTAAAAGTTTGGATGTTCAACCATATTTCAAAGGTTCATTCGTTCCTAAATACAAGTGAACCGTTCATAAAAGTTCTGAAATTAACACACTAGAGCAATGAATTTAAGCTCTATAACTCTCCAAAGGCCCGTAAAAGAATTTAAGGAATTAAAAGTGATGAATTTTCATGTATAAAAGGTTCGTTAATTTCTAAATAGTTAATATAATGCCATTATACATGGCATTAATGTGAATAAAGCATTCAAATTTAAGGTAAGGGGAAATTCTTGAACACAACATTCTTTCTTCGGGTTCTCCCTCTTTTAGTCCATTTTTGTTAGGGTCACTCTTCAAAAAAAAAATCGCCATTATGATACATTTTCTGGGATAATATTTTTTTTAAATGGACTTTTTTCAAATAAATGCTTTCCAGAAGAAATGTTCTTTCAAAAACATACATTTTCAGTCTCACTCAAGGATGATGGTTCTTGTAGAAAGTATATTATTCCCACTTTAATCTAGGTACCCAATGATTTGTGAATGTATTATAACAATATTAAACCCATTCAATTCCATAGGTTATTTATGTTCATTTTTTTGATATATGTTCTATGTTTAATTCATGATAATGATAGTGTTATAATGTGATGGGTGTGTCCCGATTTATATAGTGCAAAATGAATGTTTTGATGTGATGGGTGCACCCAAAATTATACAGCACTCCAATACATTGTATAATGTGATTAATCTCATGAATTAAAGTGTAATTATGTTTGAACAAGATTTTATATTTTTTCCCTGGTATGTGAGGTAGTTAACTACTTGGACATGATGTTTCATTTTTTGTGCATTGCAACATTTCATGTCTTTTATTAATGTTTCTTCCCATGATTTTGATGATTTTTTTTATGATTATACTCACCCATTATATATTTATCTTATCTATCCTCTAATTGGGATTCTATCTCACCCCCTTCTCAGGTATATCCTCAGGTGACTGCATGTTTTAAGGAGAGGTCAAGTTCCAATAAGAAGCTAGAGAAGAAGGAATTAAAAAATGTCTTTTCTTGATTTTGTATATGTAATGTTGGTCCCTAGTTTTACAAGTATATTGAACCTCTGGATCCTCATGGGGTAATACTATATTGTTTTTAATATTCATAATGATGTATCAGTAATGTAAAAAAAGGTTGGGTTGCTATGACATGTCTTGGCTAGGGATGTGTCTTGATGTATTAGAATGCAGTGATATCTTTTGTGTTCAGGAAGATATGACCTCAGGATTATAACTATACAACCCATGATCTCTATGTTGTAGAATATGTGTTTTTATAATGTTTTTGTGATATCACTTAATTGGGGATCACTTTGTGTTCTTCAGGCAATAAAATAGATTTAGGTATGTCTTTTCGTTGCATGATCTGAATCTGTGATATCATAGGTGTATAGTGTTTCTTAAAGATAATGGTTTCAAGATATCTTACTCATAAATAATGGGAAATGTTGTGGAAAATTATTTGAGTATATATTCATGGAGGGATGTTGATCATGAATGTAGGGATTTTTCAATTGTGATGATGGAGTTGGCAACCCTACACTTCGATGTGAGGGTTTTTGATGGTGCAACATTCCAATTTCAGATGATTTCATAGACTTCTATCATTCATGGGGTGGAATATTCTCACTGGGGAGACACTGAGGAATATGTAATTAATGATCATTTTGGATATAGTGAATCTCTATCAGGATATTCAAGGGATGGTCAGAACAAGATGATTTTTAATAGAGTTTTTTGTTTTCTAGTTGAAATGCATAAAGGACCCCTCGATGAGTTTCATAAGAAATATTTATTGGTACACATCATTTTTCCATGATTTTACTTTGTATAAAGATGTTCTATTGATAGAATGAGATAAAATTGGCGGTCGTAATGTTTTTGGTTCACAGTCTAGTTTTCTAATAGGTAAAGGTGTAGAATCATGTTCCTAGAGTTTTACAACAACACTTGAATGTTCCCATATGCAAGTGGGATGAAATATAAATGGACTTATTCAATGAATTACCCCAGGATCTGAGATTATGTGATGATATTTTTAATTGTAGACTAGTAATTTTTTTGGCTCACATACCTCTGAACAAAGAGTCCGGTGTAGTGGATATGTTGTAAAAGATGATTGTGGTTGAGGTGGGGTGGATTCATTGAATCTCAAGGTCTATTGTATCATATTATAACACAACATTTACATAATGAGTCTAGAGTTAAATTTAGCGCGTTTTGGCACCCAGATACACCTCAAAATAGATTTATTCTATTAGATAAATGGGCATAACGAGAGAATAATCCAGACAAATAAGAAATATTTCAAGCATGTTTCTTGGACATTAATGGATCATGGGAATGACACTTTCCATTGTATCCGTTTTCTTTTTATAAAATATATCATATATCCATTAGATTTTTCCTATTTGTTTGTTTTTACATGATACCATTTCTTTATCCATTGTTCTGGAGGGAGGATAGGGATACAATTTTTTATAGTCCCGTTGTGGTGAAGAGAACAATAATGAAGCTATCGTTGGTTCAGGAGAGGATTAATGAACTGTGGGGCTAGAAAATTTATGATTTAAATAATTAGAGGATACCCCTAGTCTTCATGGTCAGAGGCCATGTGTTTATAACACTCTCACCTCAATGTGTTAAGTGGAGGTTTTATAGGGGGTAAACGTTCTCCTATGTTTTTTTCACCCTTGATGGTTTTCAGGCATGTTTATGAGGAGGCATACTAATTTTCACTTACAACATTACCAGAATAGATCCTTGATGTGTTCCTTGACTCTCTACTCTATTAATATATTTATGATAAATTATATATCATTTATTTTAATGTGATTTATATTTAGGATCATGTGGTGTTCATAGAGAATCCAATGGTGATCTATGATCATTGAGAGAACTCTCTATGAAAAAATAAAATTCCATTTTATCATGTAAAGTGGATGCACAATTGATAATAAGAGATTACATGGGAGAGTGATACATAGATTTTTATTCCATATCCATAGTCTTTTTGAGTTTTTATTCATTTTTTTGTCTTATTGTGTCTTGATCAGATGTTTTTACTTTCTGTTTTATATGTGATATTGTCTTTAATTTTTGATATGATGTGTGAGTAAAGATTAAATGCTTAAAATTAAGGAAAAACATGATCCCTAATTGAGTTGTGTCATACATTTACATGATTGAAATCATATGGGAAGGTCAGTTCCTCCAAAAGAGGATAACATCTTGACATGGGAGTTGTAATTCATTGATTTGTGTATTGGGTATGTTCTGTTTGTTCAGTGTAGAAATTTTTGGATTGGGGATATGTAGTGGTTAAAAGGGTTGTTTAAGTGGTTATGTTGGAAAGTATAGGATTGTTAATGGACTATTTAGTTGGTGGGGGATATTCTAATGCATTGATTTTGTTTAGAGGTATCTTGAGGGATGGTTGTTCAATCATTTCTCTCTTTACTTCAAGTTTGGTTTTAAATTCTCAATAGTGATAACAGTTTTATGAGTTTTTTATGCAATGGAACCGACTATATACTCTGATACATTGTGGATAATAGGGTGATAGATGTGTTCTAGGAATTTCTAACTTCACATAATATAGGAAGGGAGGTGTTTTGAGGAGATTTGCAGGAAAGAGTGGTGTTATATAGAAATATGATAGATCCTGGTGGGAAATAAATAGTGGTTGATCTATGGGGGTAACTAAATCTTGGTAGATATCTTAAGGTAGATCAATGGTGATAAATCTCTAGTAGTAGATCACTGGAAGTAAATCATTAGAAGTAGATCACTAGCGGTATATCTATGGCAGTAGATCATTGTCCACAGATCAGTGGTCATATGTCCATGGAGGTATACTGCTTGTTTAATATCTCATGAATTATATCACTAGTAGGATATCACTAGTAGTTGACCTATGTGGTTATATCATGGTTGGTAGATCACTAGAAGTATATCACTGGTGGTAGTTCAGTAGTGGTAGTTCAATGGTGGCAGATCACTAGAAATATATCACTGTATGAAGATCACTGGAGGATTATCACTACCCAAAGATCATTAGAGTTTGATCTATGGAGGTAGATAATAGGTATAAGATCCTAGTGGTAGATCTCAGATAGTAGATCATGGCCATAGTTCCAATTTTACCAGAATTTCTAGTTTTTTCCTATTGTATTCATTTTTTGCCATAAATTTTTTTAATGCCTTAGTGAATGAATTTTAACATCTTTTTAAATTAGGATGAATATATACTCTATTTATAAAATTTCCAAATCCATTTTAATGGTTATACCAAGTGTATTTGATGATATTGACCTGTAATAGTAAGGTAAAATAAAATCAACTCACAATAGTGTGGATCTATTCATTTAAAAGATGAGATCCTACTTTTTTTTACCTAGATTGATTTCTATTAATATGGGAGGTTATATATACTCTTCCCATTTATTCCTGTAAATATTTGGTTTAAGTTCTTGATAGGTGGTTTCCCTTTCAATGTGTGCACCCTATTTATGGTGTAGGAAATTAGTGTAAATATTCTTTCTTCTAGGTATTGGATCCTTCATCTCTCACTAATTTGTATCATGTTGGAGGGTTATATTATTATTTTCATGGTAATATGGTTTTCTTCCAACATAATGAAGATAACAAATCAATTAAATTGAAATTATAAGTATTAGGTAAATTATTTGATAATTTCTTTGGATTTTTCATTATTGTGATATAGTGATTATTTGGGATTAATGCCTTGAAGAAAAATGTGTATATTATTGGATTGTTTTACACTAGATAATGTTTTATGTGACTTTTTTTCTATTTTTATTGTTGAATTACACTGATAATTCAAATTGGGATTCCAAATATATTTTTATAATGAAATTGTTTCCGAAGGACTATGTCTTGTGAGATTATGCCCCTAAAATAAAGGATTGGAATAAAAAACCCTTGATAAATATGTAACATTGTATGGGACATGTTATGGTAGCATCCCACCTCAGATTAAACTTAATGGTTCCCTAACAAAATGGTTGTAGGACCTCTGTTTTGCCTCCCTATATTCCAGAGGATTCCAATTAGCAACGAGGGACTGGTGTGTGTTTGTGGGGAGATGATTTCCTCATAAGTGAGACTGTAGAGAAGTAAAATAAAATGAATAAGAAAACAATAAAATAATATTCTAAAAGACTGGACTTATAATCCACCAAAGAAGAAGTAGAAATATCAAAAAAATAGAACCATAACAATAATAATAAATAATAAATGTAATTATCCCATTGGTGGAATAAAAAAAGATACAACGATGATAACACTCTTGTGGATATACAAGAATGTCTATAATGGGAATAGGGGATACATACATATAGAAACTGCTATAAATATTATAAAAAATTCTAATAACTAGTACAATTAGAATCTTGATGATAGACTCACTCATCTTCCCCATACTCTATCCTAGTTATTATAATAATGCATCATAAGTCAGCTACATCCTGTTGTTTATACTAGTGGTCCTGATGTCAACATGGGTACCAGAGGAGGAAAAAAGTGGGTTCTATATATAAATTGTTGGACACCAACAACAATGTATAGGTATATTCGTTTCCTAAATTATAAAATGAACAATTTTCCATTGAGAATAAATTCATGATAGAAATTAATATCTAAGTACATCGGATTGTGTTCCCCTTGGGGATGCTGCCCCAACCTACATACTTTGGCCTAATCTAGTGTGTGATGAATAAGGGAAACTATGATTGTAACATGAGTAGTGATATATATATATAATGATAAATAGATAGACAATCCCCAAGCTTTGGATTATTATGATTATAAATGTTTCAAAATTAACTAATTCAACATGACATTACGTAATTAAAATAATTATTTAAATTTAAATAGATTCACCTTCATCATGTCTAAGGCGGCCTGGATGGAACACCAAGAATTGATATACATGAACTATATATAAACAATGCCACATGTGTCCATCCAAGGATACACATTAATTAAATCCCAATTGACACTCTAGGAATAGTGTGATAACATCAAGAACTAACCATTGAGTTTTACCTTGGTATCACATGTTGGGGAAATGGTCTCTCTCATTCCATGGTGATACAATAGGAATATTGATTCCATCCATGATTTCTCTCCTAGGGAACCATTTTATTTCATATAGAGGTAAAAAATTGACTCACATCAATAGACCATCCCAGGCATACCTAGTTTCACCCAATACTTGTTTTACGACTCATTAATAAAATCTCACTATGTAATGAGGGGCTTGTCAAAGGGTTACATAAGTTGAAACCTCTTATTTCAAAAATGTAATTAAGGATAATTCATGTTATGACTTTTAAAAGGACATGAAATTCAACACAAAATCCATTCATAACATGATTATAAAAATCACCCTACAAAGTAATTAAAAAATAAATTTATGGTATTATATGTAATGCATAAGAATCCGACCAATTGACATAGTTCAACAATTTAATTTATGAAATGTGGCATAGAGGACTAACCCATAGGTCGTCACCCCATTCAATTAAAATTATTATCAAAATGTGTTCTTAAAATGGAATTGACCCTCAACGATTTTTAGGGAATTTTTAACCAGTGGAAAATAGTCCTCAAAGGAAGGATACGACCACGATGGTGGAATATGAGAGGGAAATCATACTAAGGGGATTATTATCCACTTTATAGGGTCACAAAGGGCATGGAAATAATTCAATTATCATTATTTAGAAAATTAATGGTGTTATTAGAATGGTGAGACTCGTGGCATGATGTCGCACAATATAAAAGGCAATGAAACCCATTGGATGTAACTGGACCACATAACTTATCTCAGTAGATGTTACCTCATTCAACAAAAACCTTTTATTCAATATTTAAGAGAATATATCAATGAAATATGAAAATAATCTGAATATATGGAAAATTATATAGCATAAAAATAGTCTTATAGAGAAAGTATTAAACTATAATAGGAAGCATGTTGAGTGTAGATTTTCCGTCAAGCACTTTGATGGATTAGACAGTGGGAGTTTTTGCTTTTGGAAGGAGATGTTTACTCAATACCTAAGAGTGGAGGATGATTCTTCTTAATAGGTGGAGGTTAGGTTTGCTGGAGAAAAAGAAAAAGGGAATCTGGGTTTATATTCTGGAATACGTAAGAAAATGTTTTAAAATGGTAAATTAAGTATTGATATTTCTGTGAAATGAAATTGTTTATTTAAAATTTTATAATTAATATAAAGAATAAAAATAAAATATATTTCACTAAAATAGATTCATAAATTTATATATTTTCCCTTATGATTATATGTTAATTTTAAGAGACATTAAATATTTTTTTAATTTTTTATAAAATAAGATATAATTTTAAAGTCATCATTTTTCATGTAAATAATGGTTTTATATATAAAATAAATTTCACATATTTATAAAATTATTTTCATAAAATGGATTCCATTTTTGAAATCTACATGTCAAAAATCAGTCTCGTGTATTTTTGGGGTTTTTCTAAAATATTTGGTTTTTTTTGTGAATATAAGAATATATAAATTTATGGTATGATCTAAATAAGTGAATTATCAAGTCATGGGTGAAGTATGGATGCTTAAGAACCATTAGTTTTAACTCCCTTGTAGTAGTTACAATAATTAGTCACAATAATCCACCCTATTGATAGTCTTGAGCAAAAAAAATAAAAAAATAAATAAAATAATCAATAATAATCCTCTCCTCCCACTATATATACCTCCCCTCACCACCCATTATCTATATAACCTCAAACGAATGAAGAATTCTTCTATTATTTACAATTCTTCTCCTAAACCTATTTCCCATAACATGATCTTATTAGTCTCACCAAAATAAAACTCCCAATTTCCCATAGAGGTTCTCAAGCAGAAGAAGAAGTTCAAGAGGTAAAATCCTCATTCATTATCCTTTAATTTAATTTAAATTTGTTTTAAATTATAATTATCTTCTAACCAAACTATCAAAAATTGAAATGATAAATCCATTATATTTTACCAACAAAAATTATATTAAGTTAGTGTTTTATTAACCAGTCACTCTAATCTATTTCAGTTTTTTTATAAAAAATATAACATTGTCTGTGAGTTGTCAATTAACACCTTCATAGATAAGGATTGTTTTTTTCTTATACCACCTTCAACAATGGGCATGAATTCAAGGCTTAATCCAATACTTTACCCATTATAGGTGTATAATCAAGCTAAAATTCGAAGGATTCCATGAATTATTCACCCATATGCTTCCTGATATTCAAATCTGGCTAAGTGGGGATGTATTTGAGACTTTTATATTCTGTTTAGACAATGAAAACCTCATCCAACTAATAGAATCTCCAAAAACATAAGGCACAATCCATTAACTCTAAACTAAGGTTGTGCGAAGGGTAATTCTTCTTCTGAGGCCTTAGTTGGTGGGTTCAATATTCCAGGACTCGATCTCACTAAATCAGTACTACCCCAGCCCAATTTTGGAAGCATCACTATAGAATGTATAACATCTTACTGACTCTAGAAGAATCAGGATCAATGCTGAAATTATTCATCCCTTTAAATCCAAGATTATCGTCTCACAAGATTTAGACTAGAAGTACTTCACACCATTCATTGTCAAGCATGTAAGAGGCCCTACTTATCATGATAAGCCTAGAATGGATTGGTTTTAATATCTATCCAGTCCTAAGAAACTATATTATTCAAACACATTTGAGGGATGATTCTAGTAAACCATCGGGATCAGCTTATATGGAACATTAAATTTTCCTCACTCTAAAATAATTTAACACATGAAGTGAACCATACCGATCCAAAAGTGGAATGTGTTGAGATTTGCATATTGATGGTGCTCTCTCTGTTTATTCAACACGATATCAAGATGATTTTCATCGTCGTGTTTGGAGTGAGAATACACTATGATTGGAATAATTAAGACCACCACAAGTGAATCTAGGTTTGAATCAGAAAGATGATTCATCTTAACAATAAATAATTTTGGATCGTTCGTCAAACCGAACTGCAAGACCAGTTAGTTTTACAAGTCGTAGTACCTTTGAAACACTATATTTTTTTATGTATGATGGCATCATATGAACCTGAAAGTAGACTGACCTCAAATAGAAATTATAAAAAACCTTTTCTCAACATATTTGTTCATTGAATTCATCTATATGAAGCATTGTATGTCAGTTCTCTACTATTACCTAATCCATTCTGCGGTAATCCATGCACAGTCAAAGGGTAATGTCTGACATATTTTTTGAAATGGATGGTTGAACCCAAATGTGATGTACTGGATTAGAGAATACCCTTTTCCTAAATATCTTCATGACACATCATGAGTTCCTAAATCTCTATAGGTTCCATAATATTGGTTGGAATGGAAACTGATCCAGCACCTAGAACTCTCTCGATGGTGAACTGAACCACATCATTATGAGGTATGACATATAAATCGTTAAGAGAGGCTTTATAGTAATGATTAACCATAGTAAGGAATACTATAGGGTGTATTCCCTAATTTTTCAAAAAGAGTTTCACTATCTAGGATGTTACCTTACCCATACCAGTGTGCTCCGGTCCTGAGCATCCTACCTAGATATCCAATTCGACCATATGAATATACATGTTTTCCTCTTACGATGTGAAATAATCCTCCTAGTGATAGTAATGAAAATGGGCATGATAAGGCACAAGATCTTCCTTATTGAGAATGATGTCTATGTTGGTCATTTCATGGATAATGAAATTCCATAGGAAGTGATACCCACATATCTCAAGAGGGAACTCCTTGCATTGGTGTATACTCTCTTCCCAAACTAATAATGGCGTGTCAAGAGATATAACAATCCTAGAGTAATATTACACTAGGCCCATACTTCCCAGAGTTTCCGAAGATGGAAAAGAGTGTGATGCACCTAAACCAAAAGAGGTAGATACTAATGTATAGGTGACCAGAATAGTAACTCTAACTATAGATGGCTATTGACCTTTCTCCTTAGGAACATGATGTATTGCCTTGATATGGCCTAAACTGCATCCCTGATGTGGTATCCCACTTTCCTGAGGAGGTCCACTCTACTGACACTCAATATCTGAGATTTTTTCACCTTGACCACGACCACCCCTTGACCTAATTGGATGGTAGAAGTACAACTCCAAATATAATGAATATTCACTTATCTTTCTCATGGAGGAGGTTCTGACACATAACCCTGCTGAATTGGAACTAATGGAAATGATCAGAAAAAACGATGGAGCTAACCCATCCTAGTACAATCCCGACACTCGATTGGGTTCCTCAGGAACTATGGAAATTTATTCCCTACACATCAATACATGTGAAACACTTCAAACTTTTCACTGCATGAAACCTTGATAGTAGAAATCCATAATGTACCTTCAAAACATCACTTCTTGCCACTAGATAAACCACTACTCTTCCTAGAGGATGAACAATAGTCAAGATAGAGTCAAGGGTTCATATAACATAGTTGATGTCATACTATATGGATGTTCATAGGAAATTTATAGAGGATATATCACATTAATTTTAATTTTTTGTCACATCTAATAGTAGACAATTTATTTAAAAATTAATTAATTTATTTTCATTTTTAGTTATTTGGGGTTAGTCATCTCAACCTAGTTAATTTCTCCACATATTCATAATTCATAAGACCCATACAATTATAGATTGAAATTGTAAGGTATAGTAATTGAGTCCTAGCCTATAAGTTGGGAATAAGGGCATAACAAGTCATTCCTATTAATTTCATTAATTGAATTTCATTCTCAATATAGAAGCAATATCCTATTAATCTCCCTTGTAATTCATCAATCAATCCAATAGTCATGGAATAATTAGTAATCTAATTTCTCATCATCAATGTTTGTGAGAAATACCATTTATATTGATGATGGGAAATTAATGAAGAATTTATTTCATTCTGCAAGAAACACTGGAATATCGCAAAGAACATATAACAAGGAACAAAACACAAGCAAAATCGCTATAATAAATTCATTCATAAAATTAGATATGGAATGGAATAATGCATGAAAATTATTTTCCAATAGTTCCTTGTATGATTCATGAATTTGATACACCATCATTTCAACTGGACATGGAAAGGATATTGCAATTTTTTTTAACAATTCTAGGAAACTGTATCACACAATAATGAAATCATTGAAACTATAAAAGTACAAAAAGTAATAGCATTATCCTATCCCATGTAATTTGAGTTGCACTGATATGAAGGGTATCTACTTCTAGTAACATTATCATTACAAAATTATAATTCTCATAGTCTCTTATAAAATTCCCAAAAAGTAAGGAAAAAGAAAAAGTAGCTCTAATATCACTTTGTAGAATCCTTGCACAGATTCCAATTAACGGTGCCCCAAAACGGTGGTCAAAAGACGTCAAACAAGCCTCCACAAACTCCAAAGTCCTCTGGCTAGGAGTGTAGGCTTGGGGTTTATCCATGGGTAGACTATGACCTCATAGGTTAGAGTGTAGTGAAATAAGATATAAAGAATAAGAAAACAATAGAAGCCAATGCTATAAGACTGGAAATGTTACCCATTATAGTAGATGAAGTAATATTAGAAAGATTACTGAAGAATGATATTAATAAATCAACAAGGAAAATAACCAACTTTTGGAAGCTAAAAAAAGATACAATAATGATAAAGAAAATTGGATATACAAAAAATAATACGCATGCAAAAAGGGATACATGCATATAAAACATTCTATACAAAAAACCTAAAAGGAAAAATACTTCAAAAACAAGCATCTCATTTATAGGCTAAGTCCTATGTCCCCTACTCCACCCTAGTAATCAGAATCATGTATAAGTAGTATGATTATTTTCCTTTTCAATACATGCAGTCATGAAGTATACTTAGGATTGAAAGGTGGCCCAAGTAGGGCGTGATAGATACTCAATAGGATACCAAAAATGGTGTCCAAATCAATCCATTTTTTTATTGTAAAAAATGAAGATTATGGAATAAATAATAATTTCTGGACAAAAGAAAATAACTATGTATATAATATTGGGTTCCACATGGGACACAAATACAACTATACATGAGTCAACCTATGATGGTTTTTTTGAATAAAGGGTTGTTATGAATATAAAGTGAGTAGTTATATATACATATATATGGTTAGTCTCCAAGCATTTTATTTTTCATGGTGGACACAGACCTAAAATTCTAATTTGAATTGTTACTTTTATAATTGAATACATTGTTTGAATTTAAATAGATTCACACTAAGCCTTTCCAACCCCATGTATCGTAATAGGGGGTATATATATAACTAATTCAATAGGAGTACCATCCAATGTGACCCAAAAATGAAATCACATGTGAAACTATATTCACAGTGTGGTAACATTAAGAACTAACCTCTCTAAAAATACCTTGTATCGCATGTAGGGGCCCAAATATCTCTCATTTCACAGTCAAACCACCATTCCACCAATTTCATCAACAAGGTCTCCCCTACAAGGTTTTTTTCACTAATCTTGAGGTAAAAAAGGAAAGACATAGGGAGAGAATCATAGAAATATCTAGTGTCACCCTCGACGTGTTTTACAATTCATTGAAAAAATCTAACTAAAGAATTAAGAACTCATCCGAGGAGTCTGTAATTTAGAACCCCTTTAATCACCCTCAAAACTATGGTGAATTATTTTTTTAGATTCCCAAATGACATTTAATTCAACCAGGACACTATTTTTATCATGATTGTCAAATTATCATTTTCATTAAATTAAACAATCTATATATGGAATTATGTATAATGATTAAGAACATTAATGATTCACATATTTGAAAAATTTCATTTAAAACATGAGTGATAGGGTTTTATTCCATGGCCCATCACCCTATTCAATTAAAATTAGTATCTCAAAACATTTATTAAATGAAATTTTCTCTCAAGGGGTGTTAGAAAATTTAAAACATGTGGAAAATAGGCCTCTATTGTTGGATAGACCAATGGTGTTGTCATACTATAAGTAAATTTCCCAATGGGGTTGATTCTCCTTATTATAGGGTCACACCAGGAATTGAAATGAACTCAATTAAATTTATTTCAATAATTAAAGGCATATCAAGATGAGTCGGGCATGTAGGAGGATGGTACAAGATATAAACCAAAAAAAACATACATGAACTTACCATACCACCTACCTTCACCCTATTATGATTTCGACAACTACTGTTGTCATTTTATTTGAGGTATAGTAGAATATATTAAAAAAATCATGAAATAATCTAAAACTAGGGAATCCATTCTTGCACTAAAATATAATAATAGATTAACGTTTCAACAAGAATAGGTTGAAGGTGGAGTGTGTATCTTACATAAAGCTTTATAATGGTTTTGATTGTGGGATATTTCAAGTGAAAAATGAGAAGTTATCATAATACCTAAGAGGAGAAGAAGAGTCTTCCCCAGAGAGGTAGTAGAGGTCTTATAGAGAAAATATAAAATGGGACCATGGTTTAAACGTAAAACATTTCAGGTGTAGAATTATAAAATTAGCCACATATTAATAGTTTCATGGTTTGGAAACATGGTTTGAAACAATATGTGGATGGTTTTAATCCATGGGGAACCTCGTATAGGCTAGGCACATAGTGTTTCTAACTATGAACTTGCCATTAACATGATCACTTTTTATGTTGTATGAAACACTTCTTGGGAATGATTCCAATCCCATGTGGTTTCAGTGAAACTGTTTGTCACCTTAATCCCCACATCCTCACAACCACACAGTTTGGGTAATCGTATAGGCTGGGCTACATGGTTTCTCCCAATCACATATCCTAGTATGTTTCATTAATTTCCCTGGATCTGGTATATGAACAAGACTCAACCACCCCAATTACCAACAAAAACTGCATATTCATCTTAATAATGGTGTAACCCATGAAATTAATCTAAAATAAAATGCATTGTACCTTTTAGAAAATCTGGGACATTAAAGTTGTGATGTGTGGTTATAGGGTGATGTGTTGTTGGACTGAGGGTGTGGTATATTGGGATATTGTGGTGAAAAGTGGTCAATATATGGTGGTTGTGATGAGGTGTTTGACATTGAAATAAAAGTGGATGTTTGGACTTGTCAACATGATAATGATGGGATGTATAATGTTATGATGTGATGTGTTATACTAGTTTCGTGAGTTGTGATGGAATTTAATCAATGATAACCAAATATTATGGGATGAAAATTGTATATGAATGGTTAATAATTGAATGTGTTGTCAAAATGGGTTTATGTTAAATGTGATATTAACAGGATATAATATTGGAATGGTTTGGATGTTAAATGAAATGGATTGGTAATGGGTTATCTAGTAAAGGCATGGCTTGAAATGATAAGTGGTTAACAAATTATATCTTCTTGTGTGGTATTATTCATTTAGGGATGGATTTTATAATGGGGATTATATGATATGGTTTGTGATTATTGTTTACCCTTAGGAAGAGTTTGTTTGTGTGAATTATATATACCTTTTATATTATTTTGATTTTCTATAATCACAACACCCATGTAGAGCACCTAGTTCTAACAACAAAATGTTTTTTGGGTGTTTTTCCGAAACATCATAATGTAGAGGATGGATGGAAGGGTTCCAATTCTTTGTTATACCATATTCTAGGAGATGATGATCAAATACATGGGATATGATGGAAAAATGTAAACTTTTTCATTGTCGATATATGTTGGTATGTGATGGGATGACCTAGGTGTATTTAGGTGAGGTATGATGTGAAAACTCTGGTGTCTTTGGGTTAGACATAGTGGAAGAATATGGTTGGTGTCATGAAATTTAGTAGGAGGGAATGAAGTTGATTTCCTACATGTTCATGATACTTGACTACTCTAGTCATGACTATGACCTGATGCAGTGGACCATGTGTCTTCATGCATGATTATATGTGATGGTATGGCCAGTTGCATGCAGCATTCTTGTCATGTTGTGATATATAGAGGGAGTGGGTCATCCTGGATGTACATCAATGCTCAATTAGAGAGTAAAATTAGTTGGAAAGTGGATTGGTGTACCCATTATCAATATTCAACATATTACATTATTTTATTTGGTGTTCATTATCTTGGGGCCATTCATTTTTGAGAATGGGGTTAGATACTTGATCTATTTTAGTCATACTAGTTCTACTATTTTTTCATTGTTTTAATAAAATTCTTCATTCACATGTTCCAAAGAAACATTGGTTTTCCTACTAGGTATACTTGTATGATCCCCCGATGTATATAAACTAATTTTTCTTTTTCTAACTGAAATAAAAATTCTATGATGGACATTACAATCTCAGATCTTTGGATAGTAGTTGTGTCGTTACATTAGCATTACTTTTGGTTATTTAGTTTGAAGACATTTATGTGTATTAGTTTTGTTTAATCATGCATTATTGGATGGATTATCAAATTTATTATATTTTTTCATGGTTTTATTTATAGTTGATTGATATTATCTTTGAATAATATTTATATTATAGAGGGTAATTCTACCCATACATTATAATTTTTCACCCACAAGGTTATTCACCAATCGGGAGGCTATTGTAGGTGGGACTCGAGAGTCATTATCTCTCCCCCCTCATTATGGAATCTTTGGAGGGTGGTGTCCGAAAAAATATCACTATTATACATGACATGAAGTTCCCTTTGGGTTTGAAATATTATTCAGGGATTTTATTCAATTAATTAATATGTATCAATTTCCATGGATAAATAAAGAGAAAATTATGAAAATATTGAGAGGTTGATTGTTCTGAAAATTATTCACCTCCATATATAATATCTCTCAATGAAGATTTATTATTGGGTTTTCTCTCAAAAAATATAGATTCTTTCCTCCCTATTCATTCCCCTAAGTCAAGAGAGATTAATATCCTTCCAGACTAAAGGGATCCTGATTAGGATCAATGGAGTGGTACATGGCTATCAATATTTCTCACTAGCACTCAAAGTACAATAAAAAATGTTTCCTGAATAAAGAGAAAGATGCAGATCACCACTAGAGGGGTACTACATTGGGATCATGTAAATGAAATGAATGTAAGACAATATGTTAATAAGACGATCCACACCAATATCAAAGAAATAACCTGATACTGGTGTATTTAAATGTTCTGTTAGATTAATTATAAATATATGTAATAAATATCCTATCATAGTTCTAGTAAAAATAGTTGTTATTATTTTTTGATTTTTTTCTAGTCATAGAACATTTATTCATGTACATTTTTGATGATCCATTGAATCTGAAAATAATCCAATATTTTCATAAACTCAATAGGAACATTCACTCTTTTTGAAACCATCTTGTTTTATTAGAGAGCTCACATTAAATTTATAATTATTTATTGACTATTAATATTTTATTTTTTAACTATTAGTATTCATTTTTATGTGTTTTATTTATCCAATTGTAGTGATCTCTTTTTTCCACTTTTTTCTCACTAAAATATCTCATATCGTTTAATAATACATGGCGAATATATGTACAAGAATTCAGAGGTAGGGCATAGTTTGTAGGGTAACCCAACGTGTAACATACAAACAGACCAGGTAACACCACATGATGCAGTTGTCATGTGGTCAAAAGACCCAAAATAAATAATTATATATCCCATGATATAGTTAATATACCCAGAATAAATCTAATACATACACAGTTCAATTAACAAAAACACACCCATGATGTGATTAATTTTTATATATATTAATTAATTTAAGTGACATATAATAAATAAATATGTGTTATTAATTCTTATATTGTGTAATTATTTCACATTCCATGTAATTAATTCACATGGTGTGTATATATTTTACACATGGTGCACTTAGTTCACTTGTTGTGAATTTAATTAACATATATGTTAATTAGTACACATGTATGATTATTAATTATGATGCAATGATATTGATTTACAGATTATGTAATTAAATTACATGAGATGTAATTAATTTACATAACATGTAATTAATTTTGATGACAAGTAATTAATTTACACATGATTTAATTAAATCCAGGTGAAAAAATTATTTCATAATATTTTATGCATAATACATTCCATGACATTATGTACATCATGTAAATTGATTATTGTCTATAAATTTAATAAAAATTATTAATCCATAAACCACATCATTATGTATTCTATATATAATTCATTCAATCACACATACAATATGGTAGTGATTATATGATATTAAATACTTAATTTGTTTCTATGTAATATTTGGATATACTCTTCTTGTTTTGTCATTGTATACTATATACTCAATGTGCATTAAATTGGTATATGAATTAGATTTTTCATGGGTACTATGTGTCATTTTTGGGAAATACATGTTATGAAATTACATCAAATTTCATTTATGTGATGTGAAATGTAAGTTAATTTTATTCAGCACAAGCCATGTCATGTCATTCAGGTGGGTATAAACCGTGTTTCACCAATGTAAATTTTGTGGTCTTATTTATATTAATTTTGAAAAAAATTAATTTTATCATTTTATTTAAAATCATATTTGATTAATAGTACAGGGTGACATTGGATGGGGATTAAGATAAAATGAATTAGTCCAATAATCAGATATTTAATTGGATTAATTCCTGCATGTTTTATCTTTATAAAATTGTGTATCAAAATTAATTCATGCTAGTTATTTTAAATATGTATTCATTGATCAAGTGAATTGTCCTGAGTATAGTCCATCTTGTGCATGTGTATGGTTTCATGTAATATAATTATTGTATGGGTTTTTTTGAAATTATTTTATTATCTTTATTTGATGGCATGTTTTTCATTCCTCCTTATTTATTATATATTAGTCTACCTACCCACAATTTGAACTTTGTAAACATTCTTTCGGTTTCAATTGAATAGCTAATAATGTAAATTAATTTTGTGGATAGATCTCACAAACACATTGAATTTTTCCGGAGTGGAGATAATGAAAAGAAAACAATGTAGATACACAATAAAAAATGGGGATTACTGAAAACTCGATCCCAAATATGTCCAGTGATATATTTTCTCTATGGTCAATTGCTTATTTGTTACCCACAACACAATAATGATACATCTAGTTAGAGATCATGAACATTCCATTATTTATTTATTTTTATTATATTCGATGCATGTATTATTTTATTGATGCTCGATTGTGATCACATAAATAAATAGATTAATATTAAAATATGGAATTAATATTAGATGATTACTGATAAATATTTTATTAGTACATGTTTAATCATAGAAATAATGTCAAAGTAATATTAAGACTACATGTAATAAATAAAACTACAAAAATTTTAAAATAATGTCTAAATTAGCCCAAGTTAATTTTAAGTCATTACTGTAACATCCCAAGTAAGTAATGAATAATAGATATTTTTATCTATGTCTATTAATGATTAAGATACTGTTTTAGAGGCTTAAAATGAAAATAAATCCAATCTTAAACATGGAATACACTAATATTCTTAAAAGATTGTTTTACTGCCTTATGATGGAAAACCCTTTTTAAATCTATCTTTTGACAATTTTATAAACTATGTTTGTCAAAATAAACTTATTCTTTATGATTGGGACATCAAAATTTACTTTGTGTGAATTTTTGGTATTTTTCTGACAATGTTCATTTTTTAATGAATAGTGAAAAATACTGCATTTTACATCAAAACTGCTTTTTAATATAATTTATTTATATGATTATATTATGTTTTGAATTGGTTTTGAAGTTAAATTAGAATATATTTTTACCATTTTATCTAATGGTGGTCATTGGAATCAATTTCACTTTGAAATTAGACTTAAACTAGTGTCAATCTTTTGATACTTATTGTTTTGTAAAAACACGCTATTTGTCATGACAGCGGGAATTAATTATTAAATTAATTAATTTGACTTATATGTTTTGAATTTTTTAAAATGGACTTCATTTTTGAATTCGTAATATCAAATATAGCTTAGGGTGAATTTTTGGTAATTTTCTGAAAAACTTCAATTTTTGATGAATAGTGAAACCACTAAGTGGTAATCAAGCAAACTGATTTTTCAGTTAAATGAAAGTTTACCACTAATGTATATTGAATTTTGAAAATCCGACACACATGGTTTTCATTAAGAAGTAAAATGTGGTTCAATGGGATAAAAATAATTTTTTGGTGAATAGTAACTTATTAAGTCTTTAATCACGATTAGTGGTAATTAGTGTAGTTTAAGGTATAAATAATACTTTAATAATATGAAATGACCTAGACACATGTCCCAACCTCATTGGTTGTGTCATGGCCGACCAAGACAAGCCATGGCCTAACTTGGGGACCCCATGGATCCACTTTAGTTGGAAAATGACAATAATATATTTTTATTTAATGTTAAAGTGAAAATGACACAAACATAATATGGTTTACGAAAACAATTTTTAAGTGGGGTTATACAAGTCCAAATTTTGATTATAAATAGTCATTGGAAAGATAAAAAGATTTCCTATATCATAGTAGTTTTTTTATAATTTTTAAACATTAAATAAATTAAATTATTTATGACATAATAATGATGCAGCGATGACATCATTATTTGACAATTTAAATAAAATGGAAAGATAATGAAATATCTAAAACCTACACATGGCCAAAACCAATTGGATTAGTGGATTTCGAACCCTTATCATCTTATCCACGAATTATATCAATTTGGGACCTTTTAAAACCGAAACACATTTTCAAATAATGTAATGTTTCTTTACTTTCCAAAAGTGCCTCTCCTCTCCTCTTATAAAAGGCCCCCACCTCTACCACATTTCACACATTCCTCAAGCCTTTGGCTCGGCCAACCCCTGCCCATTTACTCTCTCCACATCCCTCTCCTCATCCTAGAGGATTCCCTTTGGGCAGAATCCTTTCAAAGGAAGCCTTTAGGATGAAATAAAAAGGAGTTACACTTTTAAAGGTAATTATTTCTCTCATGTTCATTTGTTTTATTTTGCTTCTCCAACCCCCTAAACTCTTTTTATTTACTTATTTTGTAACAACACCAGTATCTTAAATATACTATGATGTTGTTATAAGATTTATTTGATCTAAACCCTCACACAACTACATCAAATGGTTAAAGAACATACGGTTTCTGTGGATGGCGAAATTCTGCCTCCCGAAACGATGATTGTTCAATACTCATTTAACACCTTCAAAGGTGGACATTATGATGTCACTATTTTTATATATGATATATAATATGTATATGTTTTCCTTAAGCTTCTGTTTTTTTCATTTTGGTCATACCTTTATGTTTTCCATTATGGGTAAACACGATATCTTCATTTTAGGAAGTGCGGACTACCGCCCCCTAAAAGTGATTTGATTCGTTAAAACCATATGTGGGATGTGTAAAGGATAAAGTTAATGATATTATATATGTTATTATACTGGAATTATAACATAATCTTATACCATTATCCATGAAATAGAAATGGAAGTAGCGTTCATGCGTACGTACGGCTTACCGTCTCCATGAACGGTGCATTTCATTTCTTACATGTAAATGATTATGTAATACTATAAATGCATGAATGTACTGGATATATATGACATATATGATATCTAAATCATGAATAATATTCTGGATATAATGAACCTTTGACCAAATTAACAACATGTAAGTGTAAGAAGTCTATTTTTGACTTAAGAACCAAATACCGACAAAATGAACATTATTAACTTAACTGATTACATGATGTTCATAACATGGTATAATAGGAATAATGAACTTGAAAAAGATTCATAATCAAGTATAGATTAACTCAAGTTTATTATTCAGGAGATTAAAGAACGGTCGGGTCAAGTCAGATACGAGGTATGGGACTTCGTCTCAATCTCCTTTCGTTGAGGCATATTTTATTTTATACACAACTTTCTTTATACGGTGTATAAACCCCTTTGACTTTTACGTTTATTCAAAATGAATCTTTTTTTTATACGAAGCGTTTACTAAACGACAAAAGGGAATGTTTTTGTCGTACGTATGCGGCGACAACGACTTCTCCACCGTCGTAACCGTTTTTTGAGTTTCGGCTTCCTCTACAAGCCATAACTTCTTTTTAAAAGAAAAATAAATACCATGTTTTACTTTTCTTTTATTTTGGTATTGAAAATGGTTTTCACAATGTTTTTGTGTTTTATTGATATCTTGTGATTGAAATGTGAAAATGTTATGTTTCCTTTATGCATGTTTTATGTGATACGATTATGTTATGGTTCTTGGGCATTATTATGAAGACGGGTGGTTCCGTGATAAACTAAGGGCGGGTGAGCCCGTTATAGCTCTCCAATGCATTGGGTAACGCGAAGGAGTGAAATGTTAAGGTTTCTCCGAAGAGATTTTAGGGAATATACTGTGATGGGTATTCCAAACGTAACCAAGAGGGTTACTCCCTACGTAAGAATGTTATGAATGCCTCAAGTTACCTTTACGTATTATGATTTCTATGATTTATTCATGATTTTATGAGGTATGTTAAAGTGCCTATGTTTTATGGGTAAAGTATGATTTCATTCTTATGTATATATGAACTAATGTTTCCTTTCCATGTTTTTTTTATAACCCATACTGAGTTTTTATGCTCATCCCAAGTTTTTGAAATGTTTTTCACAGGTCAAGGGAAAGGTACATGATAAGATGATAGAGTCAAGGATGTGTCAAGAAATAATCCATGTTTTATTTTAAATGTGTTTCCATTGATGGGAATGAAGAATACTATCTTTATGTAACACTTTGTTTATATGTGGAATGTAATGCAAGTTTTATGATCTAATTCTCTAAAACTCTAAACCCGAAAAGATCCTCAATGTGTAATCTTGTAATAACTCAAGATTAAGTAAGGTTTAAGGCTGGGGCCTTATAGTTGGTATCAGAGGTCGGTTTAGATAACTTTAGGAGTTAGAATTCTATTAAATGATTATCCAAAAATATTTTTTTTCTAAGTGATATAGCATTTAAAGATTACCATGTTGCTTCATCTAAGACATGTTTGTTCAGAATGGTTTTCCGCAGAGGAAACAGGGAAGCAGTGCTAGGAAGGCATACAAAAGGAAATAACCTTCCGAATCAGCATCCAGAAATGGTCGGAATTGGAACTGAACAGTTTGTGGCAGTAATGGAGCAGTTGACTCAAGCGATAAATGGTGGTGGTATCCATGCACGAGATCAGCCAGATCAACCGCAGAGGAACATGTCAGTGGTGGAACATTTCATGAGGCAACATCCACCGTCATTCAGAGGATCATCTGACCCTGTGCTAGCTGAAGGGTGGATTAAAGCACTGGATAAGATTTTTGATGTCATGGGGTGTTCAGACAATCAAAAGGTTAGTCTTGCTATTTACCGTTTGGAGGGAGAAGCAGATCAGTGGTGGTCTATGGTTAAAAATATCAGGGACGGCGATGAGATTGATGCTCTCGACTGGGATGAATTCAAAGGTATGTTTCTTGAGAAGTATTTTCCTAAGGCTGTTCGACTTAGGATGGAAAAGAAATTCTTGGAATTGAGGCAAGAGGAAGACTCAGTGGCTGCCTATGAAGAAAGGTTCACTCGATTGGCAAGGTATGCTCCAAATTTTATCCGGGACCTTGATAGTAAAATCAATCGTTTTTACTCAGGATTAAAGCCAAAATATCGAAGGGCATTGGATTCTCGTGAGTTTAAAAGTTATGAAAAACTTGTTCGATGTGCTGAGAAGGTGGAAATGGAGTTTGCCGATGACCAAGTTTCCTATAACAACCAGCAGAAGAAGAGACCGAGGTGGCAGGAGAAAGGTAAGAATTCTTGAAAAAAGTCTGATGGTAAGAAAACTAAGTTTCCAGTTTGTGATAAATGTGGAAAAAGGCATGCTGGGGAATGTCTTCTGAATTCTGGGAAGTGCTACTGATGTGGTAAGATGGGACATAAGGCTCGTGATTTCACTGAAAAGGATCAAGGTGAAGGTAAGAACAAGTTTGATTTACAGTTAGTGAAATGTTATAAGTGCAATGAGATGGGTCACTATGCAAACGAGTGTCCGACAAGGAGCTTGAGTGATGGGAAGTAGTTAGACTACAAGCAGAAAGGGGTGGTGAAATCCTTTGCAACTACTTCAGCAGATGTCGGGCCATCAAATGAAGCTGTATCAGGTACTTTGTTTGTTTTTTCAGATTATACCAGTGTGTTGTTTGATTCTGGGTCTACACATTCTTTCATCTCTGAAACCTTTTCTAGTAAAATGGGAATACCATCTCAAGAAATGACTCCTGAACTTTTGGTAAAAACACCTGGGGGAAGTGTCGAGGCAAAAAGAATTTTTAAGAATCTTCCTATCCTTATCTGTGGAAAAAACCTACTTGCAAACCTTATTGTTCTACCTCTAGTAGAGTTTGATGTTATCCTGGGTATGGATTGGCTCTCTATTTACCATGATAAGATTGACTGTAGAGCTAAAGAAGTTTCTTTTCAGAAAGACATTCAGTTTGTTTACAAGAATGAACCCTTACTTTTTATAACATATCAAGAGGCCGATAAACTTGTAAAAGATGGAAATGAATGTTACCTTGCACACGTCGTTGAAAATAAAGGAACTGTTCAGATTAATGATGTGCCAGTGGTAAATGAGTATCCTGATGTTTTTCCTGATGAGTTGCCTGGAATAATACCAGATCGGGAAGTTGAGTTTACTGTTGACTTAGTTCCTGATGCCAAGCCAATTTCAAAACCCCCTTATCGAATGGCACAAATTGAACTTTTAGAGTTGAAGGAGCAATTGCAAGATTTATTAGAGAAAGGTTTCATTAGACCTAGCACATCACCTTGGGGTGCTCCTGTTTTATTTGTTAAAAGGAAAGATGGTTCTATGAGACTTTGCATTGATTATAGAGCCTTGAATAATATCACTATTAAGAACAAATATCCTTTGCCTCGTATCGATGATTTGTTTGATCAGCTCCAGGGAGCTCAGTTTTTTTCAAAGATTGACTTGAGATCGGGGTACAATCAGCTGAAGGTTAAGGAGGCAGATATTCCGAAGACCACGTTCCATACGAGATATGGCCATTATTAATTTGTAGTAATGCCTTTTGGGCTAACCAATGCACCTGCTGTATTCATGGACTTAATGAATAGAATTTTCCATGAGTTCTTGGATAAGTTTGTGGTGGTTTTCATTGATGATATTTTGGTGTTTTCTAAAAGTAAAGAGGAGCATGAAAAACATTTAAGGGTTATCTTACAAACCTTAAAATAAAATAAACTGTATGGAAAATTCAGCAAGTGTGAGTTTTGGTTGCAACAAATTTCTTTCCTTGGGCACATTGTTTCTAAAGATGGAATAACTGTTGATCCTGCAAAAACAAAAGTTGTGGAAGAATGGCCAAGACCCACAAATGTAACCGAGATTCGTAGCTTCCTTGGTTTTGCGGGCTATTACCGAAGGTTTGTTAGAAATTTTTCACGATTATCTAGTCCAATGACTAAGCTAACTCGGAAGGGTGTTAAGTTTATCTGGATAAAAGAATGTGATGATTGTTTTCAGGAATTGAAAAAAAGATTGGTGAATGCTCCAGTTTTGCACTACCTTCCAGGAATGGTGAGTTTGTTATATACAGTGATGCTTCATTGAAAGGACTTGGTTGCGTCCTGATGCAGAATGATCAGGTAATTGCTTATGCTTCACGACAGTTGAAAACTCATGAGGTAAATTACCCTACACATGATTTGGAATTAGCTGCTGTTGTTTTTGCTTTAAAAATTTGGAGGCATCATTTGTATGGAGTAAAGTGTGAAATATATACCGATCACAAAAGTTTAAAGTATATATTCACTCAGAAAGAGTTAAACATGAGACAGAGGAGATGGCTAGAATTAATCAAGGATTATGATTGTACAATTCATTACCATCCGGGAAAAGCAAATAAAGTGGCTGATGCTTTGAGTCGAAAAAGTAATGCTTCATTAACAATGTTGCGTTTGGAACGTGATCCTCTGGTTAAGGATTTGTTGAACTTTGGCATAGAAGTTGTTGGTGCAGGAAGTCCTTCTGTTTTGTTTCAGGTATCAGTGAGATCTTCTCTATCAGATAGAATCAAGCAAGCATAGAAGCAAGACAGTGAGTTGCAGAAAGAGGTAGAGCTGGTTCAGAAAGGTAAGTTGCCTGAGTTCAACATTGATAATGATTGTGTTTTGAGATTTGGGAAGAGATTGTGTGTGCCTTGTGATTCACAGTTGAAGAGAGAGTTGTTATGTGAAGCTCATAGTTCTCCGTTTTCAGTTCATCCGGGCAGTACTAAGATGTAGAGAGATCTGCGGGAGTATTACTGGTGGGATGGAATGAAAAGAGACATTGCTGATTTTACTGTGAAGTGTTTGACATGTCAACAGGTTAAAGCAGAGCGGCAGTTACCGAAAGGGATGCTTCAGCCTTTACCAGTGCCAGAGTGGAAATGGGAGAATATATCCATGGACTTTGTTGTTGGATTACCTAAGACATCTCGAGGTAATAATGCAATCTGGGTTATTGTTGATCACTTGACCAAATCTGCTCATTTCCTTGCTATACGAGATACTTTCTCTCTTGATCAACTTTCCCGTTTGTATCTTAATGAGATAGTCAGGTTACATGGAGTTCCTCTCTCCATTGTATCGGATCGTGATCCCAGGTTTACTTCTAACTTTTGGAAAGGCCTTCAGAAGTCGTTGGGTACTGAATTAAATTTTAGTACAGCTTTTCATCCTCAATCAGATGGGCAGTCAGAACGAACAATCCAGACATTGGAGGATATGCTACGAGCTTGTTCTATGAATTATCAGGGAAGTTGGGACCAATATCTTTCTTTGGTTGAATTTTCATATAATAACAGTTTCCATTCCAGTATACAGATGGCACCATTTCAGGCATTATATGGGAAGCGGTGTCGCACTCCAGCTTTCTGGGATGAAGTGGGTGAAAGGAAGTTGATGGGACCAGAATTGGTAGAAGAGATGGCAGAAAAAGTTCAGCTGATTTAGAAACACATGAGAACAGCTCAGAGCAGGCAGAAGAGTTATGCGGATAACCGGAGGAAGGATCTATCTTTCGAGGTAGGTGATCATGTTTTTCTCAAGGTTTCTCCTTGGAAAAGTGTGATGAGATTTGGTAAGAAAGGAAAGTTGAGTCCAAGGTTCATTAGACCATATGAAATTATAGAGAGAGTTGGATCAGTTGCATACCGAGTTGCTTTACCTCCGAGTTTATCTCAGGTACACAATGTTTTTCACGTTTCGATGTTGAGAAAGTATATGCCAGATCCATCTCATGTTTTGAGCTCAGAGGTAGTCCAGCTGGAAGAGAACCTATCTTATGAGGAACAACCGGTCCAGATTCTTGACCACAGGGAGCAAGTGTTACCGAATAAGATGATTAAGCAGGTAAAGGTTTTGTGGAAAAACCACATGATTGAAGAGGCAACATGGGAATCTGAAAATGCAATGAGGGATAAGTACCCCCATTTATTCGATAAGTAAATAAATTGCGGGGACGCAATTTTCTAAAGGGGGGAAGGATGTAACATCCAAAGTAAGTAATGAATAATAGATATTTTTATCTATGTCTATTAATGATTAAGATACTGTTTTAGAGGCTTAAAATGAAAATAAATCCAATCTTAAACATGGAATACACTAATATTCTTAAAAGATTGTTTTACTGCCTTATGATGGAAAACCCTTTTTAAATCTATCTTTTGACAATTTTATAAACTATGTTTGTCAAAATAAACTTATTCTTTATGATTGGGACATCAAAATTTACTTTGTGTGAATTTTTGGTATTTTTCTGACAATGTTCATTTTTTAATGAATAGTGAAAAATACTGCATTTTACATCAAAACTGCTTTTTAATCTAATTTATTTATATGATTATATTATGTTTTGAATTGGTTTTGAAGTTAAATTAGAATATATTTTTACCATTTTATCCAATGGTGGTCATTGGAATCAATTTCACTTTGAAATTAGACTTAAACTAGTGTTAATCTTTTGATACTTATTGTTTTGTAAAAACACGCTATTTGTCATGACAGCGGGAATTAATTATTAAATTAATTAATTTGACTTATATGTTTTGAATTTTTTAAAATGGACTTCATTTTTGAATTCGGAATATCAAATATAGCTTAGGGTGAATTTTTGGTAATTTTCTGAAAAACTTCAATTTTTGATGAATAGTGAAACCACTAAGTGGTAATCAAGCAAACTGATTTTTCAGTTAAATGAAAGTTTACCACTAATGTATATTGAATTTTGAAAATCCGACATACATGGTTGTCATTAAGAAGTAAAATGTGGTTCAATGGGATAAAAATAATTTTTTGGTGAATAGTAACTTATTAAGTCTTTAATCACGATTAGTGGTAATTAGTGTAGTTTAAGGTATAAATAATACTTTAATAATATGAAATGACCTAGACACATGTCCCAACCTCATTGGTTGTGTCATGGCCGACCAAGACAAGCCATGGCCTAACTTGGGGACCCCATGGATCCACTTTAGTTGGAAAATGACAATAATATATTTTTACTTAATGTTAAAGTGAAAATGACACAAACATAATATGGTTTACGAAAACAATTTTTAAGTGGGGTTATACAAGTCCAAATTTTGATTATAAATAGTCATTGAAAATCTAAAAAGATTTCCTATATCATAGTTGTTTTTTTATAATTTTTAGACATTAAATAAATTAAAGTATTTATGACATAATAATGATGCAGCGATGACATCATTATTTGACAATTTAAATAAAATGGAAAGATAATGAAATATCTAAATCCTACACATGGCCAAAACCAATTGGATGAGTGGATTTCGAACCCTTATCACCTTATCCACGAATTATATCAATGTGAGACCTTTTAAAACCGAAACACATTTTCAAATAATGTAATGTTTCTTTACTTTCCAAAAGTGCCTCTCCTCTCCTCTTATAAAAGGCCCCCACCTCTACCTCATTTCACACATTCCTCAAGCCTTTGGCTCGGCCAACCCCTGCCCATTTACTCTCTCCACATCCCTCTCCTCATCCTAGAGGATTCCCTTTGGGCAGAATCCTTTCAAAGGAAGCCTTTAGGCTCAAATAAAAAGGAGTTACACTTTTAAAGGTAATTCTTTCTCTCAAGTTCATTTGTTTTATTTTGCTTCTCCAACCCCCTAAACTCTTTTTATTTACTTATTTTGTAACAACACCAGTATCTTCAATATAATAGGATGTTTTTATAAGATTTATTTGATCTACAACCTCACACAACTACATCAAATGGTTAAAGAACATACGGTTTCTGTGGATGGCGAAATTCTGCCTCCCGAAACGATGATTGTTCAATACTCATTTAACACCTTCAAAGGTGGAAATTATGATGTCACTATTTATATATATGATATATAATATGTATATGTTTTCCTTAAGCTTATGTTTTTTTCATTTTGGTCATACCTTTATGGTTTCCATTATGGGTAAACACGATATCTTCATTTTAGGAAGTGCGGACTACCGCCCCCTAAAAGTGATTTGATTCGTTAAAACCATATGTGGGATGTGTAAAGGATAAAGTTAATGATATTATATATGTTATTATACTGGAATTATAACATAATCTTATACCATTATCCATGAAATAGAAATGGAAGTAGCGTTCATGCGTACGTACGGCTTACCGTCTCCATGAATGGTGCATTTCATTTCTTACCTGTAAATGATTATGTAATACTATAAATGCATGAATGTACTGGATATATATGACATATATGATATCTACATCATGAATAATATTCTGGATATAATGAACCTTTGACCAAATTAACAACATGTAAGTGTAAGAAGTCTATTTTTGACTTAAGAACCAAATACCGACAAAATGAACATTATTAACTTAACTGATTACATGATGTTCATAACATGGTATAATAGGAATAATGAACTTGAAAAAGATTCATAATCAAGTAGAGATTAACTCAAGTTTATTATTCAGGAGATTAAAGAACGGTCGGGTCAAGTCAGATACGAGGTATGGGACTTCGTCTCAATCTCCTTTCGTTGAGGCATATTTTATTTTATACACAACTTTCTTTTATACGGTGTATAAACCCCTTTGACTTCTACGTTTATTAAAAAGGAATCTTTTTTTTATACGAAGCGTTTACTAAACGACAAAAGGGAATGTTTTTGTCGTACGTATGCGGCGACAACGACTTCTCCGCCGTCGTAACCGTTATTTGAGTTTCGGCTTCCTCTACAAGCCATACCTTCTTTTTAAAAGAAAAATAAATACCATGTTTTACTTTTCTTTTATTTTGGTATTGAAAATGGTTTTCACAATGTTTTTGTGTTTTATTGATATCTTGTGATTGAAATGTGGAAATGTTATGTTTCCTTTATGCATGTTTTATGTGATACGATTATGTTATGGTTCTTGGGCATTATTATGAAGACGGGTGGTTCCGTGATAAACTAAGGGCGGGTGAGCCCGTTATAGCTCTCCAATGCATTGGGTAACGCGAAGGAGTGAAACGTTAAGGTTTCTCCGAAGAGATTTTAGGGAATATACTGTGATGGGTATTCCAAACGTAACCAAGATGGTTACTCCCTACGTAAGAATGTTATGAATGCCTCAAGTTACCTTTACGTATTATGATTTCTATGATTTATTCATGATTTTATGAGGTATGTTAAAGTGCCTATGTTTTATGGGTAAAGTATGATTTCATTCTTATGTATATATGAACTCATGTTTCCTTTCCATGTTTTTTTATAACCCATACTGAGTTTTTATGCTCATCCCAAGTTTTTGAAATGTTTTTCACAGGTCAAGGGAAAGGTACATGATAAGATGATAGAGTCAAGGATGTGTCAAGAAATAATCCATGTTTTATTTTAAATGTGTTTCCATTGATGGGAATGAAGAATACTATCTTTATGTAACCACTTTGTTTATATGTGGAATGTAATGCAAGTTTTATGATCTAATTATCTAAAACTCTAAACCCGAAAAGATCCTCAATGTGTAATCTTGTAATAACTCAAGATTAAGTAAGGTTTAAGACTGGGGCCATATAATTACACATCCCATTATATTATTTTTGATAGACCTATAATTATACTTTTATTTTAGGATATTTTTTGGGGAACTCTAATTTATCAATAAATATAATAAATTGTAGTGGTTCAACTTAACAAGACATGTATTGAAATTAATAAAATGTTTCTATTCAATATGAATTTTAGAGGCTAGGGTTTAGGAGATCCAAACATGGTTTTCGAGATTGGAGAGTCCGCTCAATTTAAAATGGACCCCCAATCCTAGAGTTAGAAAGGCTACCTACCTAAAAACCATCTTATAAAATTAGTGTCCTTTTTATATATTATTTTAAGTGGAATGTGTCTCCCTTCAACAATATAATCTCGAGTGATGGGTCTTTTTAAGGCCAATAGTGAGGGCCTTTGAGAATTTTTAAAATAGAGGGAGTCAAGATACGATTGTCAAAATTATTTTTTCTCCAATATTTTTTAATCACATAAAGTAAAAATATATCTATTATGATAATTGTAAAAATGGAATGAAGAAAAAAAGATAACATTGTGTTCATTTCTTAACATAGGGAATTTTTATACGAGGAAAAATTTATTGGAGTAGTATAAATGTTTTACACCACATTATTATCATAGATATTGTAATGTTTTTTTTTGAAATTACCTAAACTATGTAATCATCCGACCAAGTTGAGGAGAAAATGATGCATATAGAAGATGCATGGATGATTATTCCTCCAAGAAATTATATCTTATTACTCTTTAGTATAATAAAAAGTGACATGATGATAAATGAGATTTTCCCAACACTATTTTATTATAAACTAGAAATGTTTTTCTTAGATTATAATAATGTTCTCAAGAATTTATGTATAAATTTTTATATTAAGATTACATTTCGATAAGAGACTATCCATTAATATCATGATATCATCCTTACATCCGTGGTTATCCATAATCATTTAATACTAGAAGAATAGTATAGTGAAACCACTCATAATTAATTTTTTACTATACATCACATAGAAAAATAATTTTTAGGAGAAACTAATTTAAATACTTCATATGCTATGGATAACGATATTAAATGACGAAAATATAGTTAAATTTTAAATACAGTGCTTTAAAAAAAATATTACAAAGAAACAAAGCATTAAGAGGGTGGTTAATATTCAGAAGGCTATTTTCTTCTCTTATGGAAAGAAATAGTTCATAGAAGATGTGTAATAAATTTTCGCATAAGAAACAAAAACATAGGTATCTTTTATCGTTGAATATAATATTTTTATTATAATTCCTAATAATTAAACAATATGTCTACAAATATTATAATTTTATAATATTGAATGTTTTGAAAGATTATAATATCTAGGGTAAATTCAAACAAATAATGATTCATATGTCTGTAATGAGAGTAAAAATCATGTAAATATCAGAAATATATTTATTAAAATTTTTAATTAGTTCTACCGAAAAATTATCTTCACTTCCATCGAGACCAAATGAGACATTTTTTCAAAATTTATATAAATTTTTTTATTGTACTTAATTCTAAGCACATGATTTAGTAACTCTTGAATCACAAATATCCATTGAAATGAATGATGAAATTAAAATATAATAATATTTTACAATTGTGTCTGGATAATTAATTTTAAAATAAAAACTACATGTAGTGGAATTTTTTAATCCCTAGAAATTGTTTTATAATCTTTTGAGTTATGATATATGGTATAGATACAAACTAATAATTACGTATTCAATAATGATACTATTATAAATAAAAGTTATGCTTCAAAAAAATTAAGAATTGTTCCATATTTCAATGTGAAAAATTCTAAATATAATGGTAAATTCCAATAATTCATGTAATTCATTTAAATTTTTAAAAAATGATCTGTGAAGTATATGAGTGCACATGGTAAATATCAAGGTACCTATAAGTTTTCATGTCATAGAACACCTTGACCATGTAATCATTGAACAAATATGTTGATTAACGTTTTTACCAAATTCAAATTTCCTTATATAAATCAATATTATTATAGTATTAATATGAAGACAAATGATTATTCTTAAATATATTACAAATATTCTATTATTTCTTCCAATAAATTTGTTTCGAAATATAACTGATACAACATTCCATTTTCCATGTATATTAACGAATAGATATCATATGAAATATGATATGAAAAGAGCCTATTAGGAAATGAAATAAATATTTGTTCAAACCATTTTTAAAAAATATGGGTTTAGCTACGAACAAACAACAAAACACTTCACTCATCATAGTTAATAATCATATAGCATATAACGATATTAGAGTCTAGTCTTGAGAGACTATGCTTCCACAAACAACACCTTTATATTTAAGTATAATGGGAGTTGGCATAGATTCTAGGGCTTAGGACTCGTGATGCACATGATTGGTCATAATAATGTTGGGCTCCACCAATATTTCATGGATGTGTAGTTCCATATATTCATTCTACATAAGACATCATACATAAATAAGTGGTTCATGTTCATTTTTGAGGTGATGCATATATTATTTCTATAAATATGTTCTATATAGAAATATGATATTGTCAAAATGAATGTATCAATTAATGTTTTGTATTACATGTTTCATGATTCATGGACCCCATATTTTGATTATTTTTAATAATTAATATTGCAAGTGAATATTCAAGAGAAACATGATAGAGATGATACAAGATAGTACCAAAAAATAATTATTGATTATTAAATGGTTTATTTCAGGAAAAACTGTTCTGTCGATCAGAATGACTAAAGTTATTTTTAATTATAATTTCCAAAAAATACATTTATTGCAATTTTATTAGGATATTTTATATCAATGCCCCTATTTTGTAGGAAACCTTATGGAATATTTCTATATGATGAGGAAAAAAAGAGTTTCTAATGATATATGTTTATAAGGAATAACTATAAAGGGTTGGTGACTTTAATAAATGATAATATGATATTTAGATTTCATAAATTTAATTATGGATAAATAATACATATTGATAATTTAATATTCATTTGGAAATTGAATGTCATCTATCTCTAATTGGTTTGTGGGATTACTATCAGTTTTCATGGTAGACTTTTTTATACCATATAAAAAAATGTGTGTAATAGTTCATTATGAAAGGGGCATAATGGTCTTTGGTTTTAATTACTTTGTAAGTCAGATAAGATTGATTTGCGTAGTGAAAATGGATTTACACAACAACTAACTTCCATTTAGGATTTATATTATTTATATCACTTTTGTAGAGTCATACTCAATGAATTGTTTTAGCCTAAATAGAGATAATGAGAGTGTTTATTAGGACACTTTTAATATCATAATAACATGAAAGTCTCTCATTGGAGATGGTATGGAGGATTATCACACTCTAAGGGATGTGAATTTTTGTAGTTGATTCATGTGGTAGAAAATATAATCCACGTAACAGTCTTCTTATTTACCATTATAATGTATCTTGAAAACATGTTTCTATATCTATCATCTAAGATAAATACATTCAGATTTATCATTTATATCCCCTGAATTTTATGATACTTTTTATAAAGAATTTTTTTTATTTGTGGGTACTAATGAAGGAATTTCTCATTGAATGGATAAATGTAGAAACCATGTTATAGGGAATAAAAAATATAAAAATAGATCCATGATTTTACTAAATAAACCCATTTAAAAATTACTGATAAATACCATTGGAAACAATAATGCACTAAATTTTTGATAGAATATAAAAATTTCTATAGATTATACATGGTAATTAGAAGAGGTTATTGAGAATAACAATTTATACAATCTTAAATACAAGGAATATAACTCATATATCATGATATGTTCTAATTGTTTATATTATTTATGAATGGTGTATAAATTTAAATATCAATTAGATACAACATAAATGTATATAATTGTATTTAAGTATATATGATAGAACATGAGAAGTAGAATTGGATATGTTCTTGTTGTCTAGAGATGTTGGATTTCTGGTGATCAATGGAATTGATCACCTAACTTTATTAAAATCAATATGATTGATTAGCACTATAAATATAAAGTAATATGAAATAAAAAATTATTACCTATAATAGTTTCCATGGGCACAATAACTGAGTATGTTTCATCTTCTGATGCATTTTAAGAAGTACTGTAGAAAATTCCTATTAATATTTTGGGTTATATAAAAAATAAATACAATTATCAATATTATTAATAAAATGATCTATTGACCAAATTAAGATATGAAGATCCTTAAATGGGAATAAGATGCAGATAATCTTTATTAACATAACATGAGGGATTTTCTCAATGTAGTGATGTCACATTAAATAGATTTTTCGCATAGAAATCAATCTTTACCAACCGTAATAATGAATGTATGATTGGCCTAGCTGTTATATCAACTCTCAGAATAAGAATATTTAACAAGTGAGAATGATCCAAACATTAGTTGTTGGCTCTAATAAAGGGTGGAGTCTACTGGTGTTCTCATTCTAGAACACACTATGTTATAAATTATATTTCTAGAATATGCATGGATTTTAATATTAATAAATAACATACCATATATTTTTTATACTTTTACATAACATTAATATTTTAATATCTTAGAATATTTGTCAAATTAAAAAGGGCATTATAGTTCACAAATAGAATGATTACATTAATGTACCAATATTGTATTCATAAATTTTTTTTATGGATGGATACTATTCTATAAGGGGAGACATAGTATTTCATTGATTGGTGAGTGTACTTTTAAGCATATGGGACTTCATATCCAGAATTTATCTCTGTGAAATCTCTTTGGTAGGATAATATGAGAACAAATAGATATGTAGGAAGTCCACATGTTTTTATGTCATTTCATTGCACGGATCCAAAGTAAAACAACTCTAATAGGGTTCCATATGTGCTCCTTCTATCAATAAATTATGATAATGAAGAACATAATGCTATCTTGGTAGATTGATTGTATTTCATTTCAATATTATATAGCTTCACACTCCTTTTTGATTGATTAAAATTTAACTTATTCATTTTAGTATTGAGAGGAAGAGAGGAGGACATAGATATTGAGTGGAAATTGTCGTTCTCAACAAATAACCTCTCTCCAATATCCTAACAAATTATTTGTTGAATTAGTGTTAGGGTTTATCATTTAATTAATTCCATAAAGGACTAGAAATATATTAGACCTAAATAGAAAACATTAATTTTAATAAATTAGTAATATTAGTTTATTTTAAGTCCTATACATAATTAAGAAATGATAAATATTTATTTTACAATATGGAAAATAAATACGCATCACTATAAAAAATATGAGTTGCTCAAAATAACAAATATTGATTGAAATATTCAATAAATATATCAATAAATAGTATACATTAAATAATTAAATAAATATTGTATTCATAGTATTATTAATAAATATGTATTTAATATTCATGTAACAAAATAAGATATATTTAATGTATAATTATGATTTATTATGGTGTGAAAAAAATAAATATTATATATTTTTGTAAATAAAAATTACTTCATTAGTAAATATTTAATTAATATTTTAGATCATTTAATAAAACGTGAATAGGGGGATAATATTTATTCTAACGATTTGATATAAATAATATTAAACTAATAAAAAAAGAGTTATTTTTTATATGACCCTCTCGGGCTCTTCCTCATTGAAATTAATCATGATTTCCAAATGTCACATATAATAATATTATAATTGGCGAAGAGACCCACTAATGAAGAAGATATGTCACAATAAAAAACCGTATTCAATGGCTCATTGTATTATATAATAAACATTTCATTTTAAATCATCATGTATGTTTCACACATGTGACACCACCCTATATGCATGATATATATTTCATTGACAATATGTAATGAACTAAACTATACACCATGTCCAATAAATTTAATGCAAATATCCCATTTGAATGGAAGAACCAATAAATTTACTTTAATAAATTGGGAGAAGACAAACACTTCTTAAAATTATTTATTAATATCATATTATACATGACACACTCAAAATATCCAAATTTATAACTATAATATATTGATATATTTCATGATAATACATCTAGGTGCATGAGGCATTCCATTCATTAATGATTATAATAATTCCATATGATTATTAAACACTGTCATATGAAGTAATATCACCTCACAATAAAACATGTAGATTTCTCATTATATGCTCCATTCCCATAATCTACCACCACAGTGATTTGAATGTGTGAACTTCATGAGATGATGAATCATATTGTTAGGTGTACTAGCACATAGTGGTCAAAATACATGGTATCCCATCACTATGTGTTATCTATCCATTGAAAAAGGTTTAAGAATTTCATTATGTCATTTTGTAGTTCAAATCACATTTGGGAATTATTATGCCCTTTTTCATGCGATAAATACACCATCATATTATTATATTAATGTCACGTAGAAAAATGAAAAATATGTAAGAATATATTTCATTAATATTCAAAAAATTTAATATACATGAACTATAATGTGCATACAGTTAGTGAAAGTACCCCAACTCTAGTAAACATTCAATGAGACTAAAACTAAATATTGATGGATTTATGTCCTGTAGTTCTCCCTTCAAGATAATGTGTCTTTTGAGATAAGGTTATTTTAAGGAGTACTCTGTGTATTATTCTTTGGGAACTCTGCTCACTAAAAAATTACCTCTCTATGAAAATCATTAAGAAGATAATGTTTCAACAGTATGTTCTTAATCTACTCATGTAATCTTTTCTACTTTTTAATACCCTCCATTATAGAATTATCATAATATATTGTGTAATGGTATTCACTAATTGGCACTACACAAAAAACATGGATGATTTTTGATATCTAAACCATTTCTTTAGCCACATAAATTTTTTTAATGCACTTGGAATCTAATGTAGATTGAGTTTCCATGAATTTATTTCAAATCATCCAGTTCACAACACCTCTATTGGGAGAAATTTATCCCCACTATATTTTTAGATTTCATGATCTATTTGAAAAAAATGAAATTCATATACCCTGATGAATAGTTACACATATATAACATATAATAGGATCATATCCTTAGTATTCCTTAGATACATATGGATAGTTTTAACTGCCATCCCATGATGGTTACCTAGTTCTATTGATATATTACTATAGTACTTAAGGAAAATGATTTATACAAATTAATATATATTAGAACAAATTTTAAGCCTCAAACTATTATTTCAAATATGATATGCAGTTTTTCTATATCCTTTTTTGTGTTGATCAATTATTATGTGGACTGTTGTGAGATTTTCCCTATATTTTATGTGTTTTTTATAATTTTAGTTCCACATGAAGAAAAAAATTCCCATTGTGAAATTAATTATGGTCTTAGGTCATCTCCTGTATAAAATAGCCTGGGAAAATTGGATAGGATTGGGAATGGTATAAAGTAATGAGCACTAGGGAAGACCCTATAAGTAACAACCCAAACTTTTATCAATGGAAACTCCCTTATTATAATTATTTCATATATTTTAAATCACAAAAAATAACATATAATGTACAATAAAATCATTATAAATTAATAATGAATGAAATAATTATTATTTATATAAAATAAGGAATGTATACAAATGGAATTGTAACATGACCATTGGAATATTAATGTGACAATTAAGAATACTATCCTAAACATTAGAATCTTTTTTTAAACTATAAAATTATAAATATTATTTATTCATATTATAAATGGAATGATCAAATTCTTATATCATCAAATATGTTAATAGATGTTTTAGAAATTATAAATTAGGTACTGATAATTTTTTAAAATGTAAATGTTTATTTAATTTTTTTAATAAATATAAATATTTTAAATAAAATTTATTTTAATAAAATTTATTTAGATATAATTATTATATTTTCTTATGATTATAAGATAATTTTATGAGACATTAATTATATTTTCAATGTGTTATAAAAAAATTTGTAATTTTAAAATCATCTTTTTTCTAGTAAATAATGATTTTAATTAGTAATTGAATTTATCATATACAATAAATGATTTTCATAAAATGGAGTCCATTATGAATGTTACATTCAAAAATGTCTAGGATCAATTTTTTTGTTTTTTCAAAAATAGTTGATTTTTTGTGAGTATTGAAATACGGTAATTTATGGAATAAGCTGAATACCTGAATACCTGAATAATTGAGTATTTGATGATGTATGGATGATGTAAGAACCATTATTTCTTATAGATAGGAAATATTTAGAACAATTAATATCACCAATCCACACTATCAATAGTCTTGAACCATAATAATTAACAAATGAATAATGTAATCATATACACTACTCTCCTCCCACTATAAATACCACCCTCACCACCCCTTCTCCTCAAAGATACAAAGCTTTCATGACTGCTTTTAGGAGGTTTTGAATTAAATTATTAAATATTTTTATTCCAATATCTAGTAATTTTTTTAGAAGTGGAAAACAATTTCAATCATAGGTATGAGATTCTCTTTAAACATCCAAATTACATTTGGGTTATGCTTACTCTTTCGTTACACTGATGTAATTCTTCATTAATCATATTTACATATTATATATTCTATTTATATGTTTCAAAATTATTTATATATCCCTATTTTTATTTATTAGGCATGAAAATAGATGTTTTATCAGGCTTTCTTCTCAATTCCACTGACCAACAGGCTCGATTAATGGGAACATCTCAATTGCTTGTCAATTTTCAAGTACCAACCATAATATATTCTAATCCCCATATATGTTTAAAAAAATAAATCATTTAAACATAAAAATATCATTTTTTATTTCTTGGTTTATGAAAAAAATAATTAATTTTTCTATTTTGAAGTCACTTATATATTTTACCTTAAACTGTAATAATGTTGCTAATATCTAAAGTCTCATAGACACTTTTTATATGTTTTAAATTAATTTAGACATAATTTATAGTGATCTATGTTTATTTTCTATTATTATTATCCATTTATGATTTAAATACATTCTTTTCTGGACAACATTTTGATATTTCTTGGGTTATGATTTATGACATGTTTATGATCCCTACTTCTTTCTATGGGTATTCCATATGTTTATTCCATATGAACGATTCTTCATGTGGAACAAACATGGATGAAAATTTCATGATGGGTGATCTGAGGTAGAACTTATATGTCGTGGGTAATTATTAGTCTCATGAGATTCTATATTGGGATTATGAGTAAACATGATTCCTTTGCGGGATTATGTCTGCCATGTGCAATGTTCAAGGAAATTAGACTCGAGTCATGCTTATTTAATGTTTCGTATTGATTAAAAATTTCTATCATTCTAGGATTACTTTATCCTATTATCTATATTTTATAATTTTATATGTTAATTCTTGTCTTATGTCTTTTATGTCATCATGGTATTCCTTTTAACCCTTCTACTATTCGTTATTCCTATATCTAATCCCTTAATAGGCTTTTTTGATCATCCATTTTGTTCATGACTTAACCTAGTTATACTATGAAGGTGAAAGAGATAAAAAGAATTTAGGATAATAAAATGAAGAATAAATATAAGAAATTTTTCATTTTTGGGTTTCATACATTCAAATTATATATCTATGAATCCAAAGGCACTACAATCAACGATCCTTGGTTTGTATTTTATGGATATTTTTTCTTAAAAAAAAATGTAATTATAGGTGTAAAAGGATATGTCGTTATACTTGGTATCATAGGATGATATAGTAATTTTTTACATATTGGGACTATAAAACATTAGTAATAACCATAGGTATTATTCTATCAATAAGGATAACTTTGATTGAGATATATGGATTCACAAGATAAGATATACTTTTCATTTACTAGTTTATCCTTCTATGTTAAAATTTTAATTATTATCTTCTTATAAGATATTTAGGGAAACCCCATAATTTAATTTTTCATTTGTATATAATGGTATTAAATAAGAGAAATACCCCCCATGTTTTCACCTTAGTATGTGAAATGAAATTTCGAGGGAGAAAATTTATAAGGTAGAAGATTGTAACGACCCCACAATTTTATCAATGGAAATTCCATTCATATAATTCTGTGATATATTAAAAATCCAAAATATCACATATAAAATATAATAAAAACATTATAAATGACTAATTACTGAAACAATAAGTATTTATAGATATTATAGAACCTATACCACTAAAATATTTACCTAAAATTTGGAATAGTAATGTGTCCATTAATAATAGTGTCCCTTCCAATAAAGTAGTAACCTCACCTATGAAATTATTAATAAAATTTGGCAACATATAAATGAAAATAAGATATATTTTTTATCATGGATAATGTAAATAAATGTTTGATAATTGATAAATTATGTATTGATATTTTTGTGAAATGTATTTTTTTATTTAATTTTTTTTAATTACTATAATTAGTTAAAAGAAAATTTATTTTCCTAAAATATATTCATAAATTAATAATTATTTTCGTATTAATATATTATTATTTTAGGATACCATAAATAATTAAACAATGTGTTAAAAATTAGTTATAACTCAAAAATACGAATTTTTAAATAAATGATGATTTTTTAGAAATTAAATATATCAGATTTTGGAAATTATTTTCATAATATGTGGTCCACTTTTAAATACTAATGGTAAAAAATGGTTGGAGAGAATGTTTTGGGGTTTTCTAAAATAGTTGAATCATTGGTGAATAGTGAAATAGGGTAAGTTAATGTATAAGATAAATATATGAAAAATTGGGTCATGGATGATGTATGTTTGATGCAAGGACCATTATATCAATATCACATGACCTATTTACTATAATTAGTCAAAATAATCAAATCTATTGATTGTTTTGAGCCAAAATAAAAAACAATGAATAAAATAATAAACCCCCCCTCCGAAAAACTATAAATACACCCCCTTAAACTCAGAACACCAAATCCATGAAGATTTATTATTTTCTACACAATCGAACATCCAAAATTCTTCCAAATGTCTTGGTTTTTATAGTATTACCAAATTACAATTCCAAAGTTCATTAACGGGGTCAAAAGGTAATGATGGTCAAGAGGTAAAATATTCGTTTGATTTCATTTAATTTATTTTCAATTTCGATTCACTTATTAAATTCTCCTCGCCACCCTACCCAAAAGTTCCATGATAACTCAAGTATAATTTAGATATTAGAATTTAATTATTTTAATGTTATATTCATCATCAATTATTTTATTTCCTCCATTTATTTCTAAAAATTAAGACATCATCGGTGAGGTTTCGATTCACCACCTTGATGTATGATGATTTTTCAATTCATAATACATCATTAAAAGATTTTCATAAAACCATTATAAGGGTTAAAAATTATTTTAAAATTTATATTAAAATTTATTTACTATTCATAACTAGTATATATACATAAAATTAACTAATAAAACAAAACTATTTTGTGATGATCCAAAAGATGCCAAGATAATCTAAACAATTATCATTAACATTTTATTTAATGAATAATCCTTATATTTGGAATGTAAATGATATATAAGACCATTTAATCTTTTTAATTTTCATTAGTGGCATATAATATAAATTATGGATAACTTTTCCAATTTTACATGATCCTTCATACATGTATACAATAGAACCAATCATGAAAACCAAGGAAACAAACTCCCCCCAAATGATGTATTCAATCATTTAACTCAGAAAAAATTCCATATAAGGCCCTCATAGAATATGATAAATAATTTTTTGGGGAGGTTATTAATTAAATTATTAATAAATCTATTTTCATTATCTAGGACATTATGTGCATGTGAATAACACGTTTGGACATAAGGTAAGGGATTTTCTCCGAACCACTAAATTACATTTGTGTTAGGATTACTCTTTATTTACATGAAATTACATCTACTTTATTCTTATTTACTTCTTATAAATTTTGTTTATATCTTCTATAATTATGTATACATCCAAATTATTTTGTAGTTTATGGGGGAATACATGTTTTATAAGGATCCCTTCTCAATTCCATTCGATAAGTACGCCCAATTAAAGGGAACTTCCAAATTTCATAAAAATATTCTAGTACAATACACAATAAATTTTAATAAACCACTATTTTACTAAAATAACTAATTTTAAATTTATAAAATACACTTTTCTATTTCTTGTTTTATAAAAATTTTCATGCATTTTTCCATTTGAATGTGTCTTTAATATTTTCCCTTAAACTACACAAATGTGGATTATTTCTTAAGTTTCATAAACAATAATTTTATATGTTTCCAATTAAGATGGATATAACATATCATGATCTATTCCTTTATAACCTTTTTACTATCCATGTATGTTCTAAATCCATTTTTTCATGGAAATCATTATGATAATCTATTTGGAAATGATTTATGACATGATTATGATAAACATTTCATTGCATGGGAACTCATATGATTATACCTTAGGGTTGATTCTTCATGTTGCACAAATATTCTTGAATAGTTTATTATGGGTGTTCCAATATAGTTCTATAATGAATTGGGTAATTCTTAGTCTCATGATATGAAATGTTGGGATAGTGATTATGCCTACTTTATTTTAAGATACTTTGTCTTCTACGTGCATTAGTATTTAATGTTAGCCTTGAATCATCCTTATATAATGTTGTATGTTGTTTTAAAATTTTAATGATTCTATGATTACATGATCTACATGTTATTATTCCTTATAATTATTCATGTTCCATGCCTTTTTTATTTCATAATGTACTACCTTCTAACCCATTTGCTATGATTTATTCTAGTTTTTATTCCCTTACTGGGTTGTTTAGCTCATCCTTTTTGTTCATATATTCCCCAAGTTCTCCTATGCTGATTTAATTGATAAAAAGATGGTTGGAGATCATTATAGAGATTAAATAAAATATATTTTTTAGTTTAATGGTTTATAATTATGTCTCTAATCATCTAAACATACTGGACTTTATGATCCTTAGTTTATGTTTCATGGTTAGTTATGTTTAAAATAATGTAATAATATGTGTTAAAGGCTATGGTCATTATAATATGGTCCAAAACTATAGAAATCTCACAAAACAAGTGGTGTATGTCTTGGTGACTCAATAATGTCTAGATATCTTGAAACACAACATTGGTGTTGGCCATGTCAGGTTACCCAAACATAGTGTGTTCAAGGACTCCACAATTATGGTGAAGGGAATGGTATAGGCTATGGTGGTAGTATCATGGGCCATTGAGATGGATGAAATGACTACCATAAATTGCGGTACTCTAGTGATAAAAGTGGTAAACCCATGTGAGGATTACAAGGGGTATTAAATGTGATTTTAATTCAATTATTTTCTAATGAACTATCCTAATTTGTCATAATATGTCATGAAATATCTCTTAACACATGGTTATAATTGAACCTCCACAAATTATGGAGGATACTGACCTGTTTATATAGTGTAGAGACTATACCATTTTGTTAGAGTACAATAACAATAGAAAATAACCAAACTCATACACATCAATAAGGATAAGATTTAGAGTAATAATAATAAATAATATTAAATAGAAAAATTCAATTACAAATGAAATGTATTACATAATAATTATGGGTCCAATGCATAAAAAACATAAAATCCAAGGATAGGCACAAAAAAATCCAACAGGATCTTCAGCCATCACCAACAATAACCAAATACATGGACTCCATGATTCCCAATATGCACTAGCTTGATCTTGATACATCACATGAGCAGCTCCATTAGATAAAGAAACACTATTCCCTAACCACATCATTTTGAAAACACTTTCCCTAACCTAAAGAAAGACATCAGTTATGCGCACTCACTAAGCTACATGTACTACTGGTGAGAAAAAATGTTCTAATGCCACCCTAAAAGGTAAACCTATAATCATTAACCATAACAGGTTCCTGAACAAGTGATATTCCTATCCAATATAAAATTTAATAAAATCTAAAATATAAAAACAACTAGAAAAAAATGTTGGAAAACATAGATAATGAAAACATCCAAATTTGGATTCTATCTAGACATCCATGGTAAATCTTCCCCCACTTTAGTCAACACCAATAGATTTATATCACGTGGCTCATTGAGCCACACAATGAATGAATATTCTTCAATATCTATAAAGGATCTCCAACATGTTTAAATGAATAGGTAACAATGTAAAACCCCATGGAATAACCATATATTTATACATAATAATGTGCATCTAATAGTCTCTAAAACTCTATTAGAATTATTTTGATTAATAATAAGAACATCTATGTTAAAATAATAATAGAATCTATCAGTAATGATGGTAATACCAAAAGAACCATAAAAGATATATATAGCCAATAATACGTGGGATGTATAAAAATACCGAAGAAAAAAACATCTCAGACCCTAGGATCATGAAAGAAACAACATTATATGAATCCCATCAATGATTTCCACGACCCATTACGATATGAAATACAAAGTTTTCTTTGTATATGTACAACTAGAAGGGGTGGTTGAACTCATCCAGATCACCAAATAGTTACCCAATCCCATCTAATAGTATCCTTGCAACCATTGGAAGAGTGAAATAGAATAAAGATTAGGGCCAACTCCTAATCCATGATATCATATGTGTCTGAGTCTCAAACTATATTCCAATGAAGAAGCAGGCTCAATCATTGTGGCCAAAGGCCCACCAAATGTGGGATGATCCAAAGTCTATCCCACCATCAAAATACCTAAAATATATGTGTCTGCCATCTATCAACCAAAAATGTAACACCCCATTATTTTGTGAATTTTTGTTAATAAATTTTTTATATTCTGTATGTCACACAACACTAAACATAGATTTTTGGTTATGTCAAAACACTATGTTTTGAATTAATTATATGCAACACAAGCATGGATTGTGCTGCAGGAAATAATGTCATGGCTTGAAATACACACAAATATTACATGGCCTAAACTACAAGAATATTGACTTTTATTTCCCTACATGAATCACTGAATTTTCTTACACTACACACAACACCAACAAGGGGTATGTTACAGGAAACACTAAGTTACTATGAAACATTGTTTTATTGTAATAATTATTTTTATGGAGATACTTAAAACCTAGCCATTAGTCCTAGTAATAAGAGTAGTAATAAATATTTTTCATATATTTTATATTATGGTTTTATATAAATAGAACATATTAATAATAAAAAAATGTAATTTTACTTGTAAAGTCTTTACATGTTTAATTTTTTTTTTCAAATATACTTCTTTTTATGTCTTTATGTGAAAAAAATAGATTACTTTCGAAATTTAATTTAAAAAAATATAAATTATTAATCAATTTGTGGATTACAAATTATATTTGGGTAATTTTTTGGGAATTTTCTATTAAACATCAATTTTTGATGAACAATGAAAATACTGAACTTTAATCCAAAATAGCTTTTACATCTAATTTATATTTAATAAGAAAATATGTTTTAAATTTACTTCAATGTTTATTTATATAATATTTATACAAATTAATCCAATTTAGGTCATTTTAATGAAATTTTATTTGAAATTGTTTTTAAATATTTAGCAAACTATTTATTTTTTTTAATTTTTAAACATGTTATGTCTTCAGATCTATATAATTTGAATTAATCTTAATTATGCTTATTGTGTGAGTTTATTTTCAAAAAATAGACATAAATGGTTTGAATTAGTATAATATTTTTATTCTAAAAGGATCAACTTATTTTTTTGAAGAAAAATATTATTAAAGTGGTTAAAATTTAATTACTGTGATTGAGTTAAAATATAGCCTTTCAAGGGACTAAACCATATCATTAAGTGCCCAAATACCATATAACCTTGCCCTAAACTAATTTTATGTCCATATTTAGGAATAAAAAAATTCCACTAATTATTATTTTTTGATTATTAATTATTTTCGTTAATAACTAGTGTACACAAAATAGGATATCAAAAATTCCAGTTGAGTCTTTTCACTTCCCTATAAAATACCACAACTTATACATATACTTCACACCTCTCAACCAACACAGGTTTGACCATGATAAAATAAAATAGTTTTCCAACATATTTATCCACCTTTTTTATGCATCAATTTGTGCATAAATAAATTCAATGATGACCTTTGGTAAAAAGGGAACATAGGTACCCGATTAATAGGTAAAGCCTTCTCTCAACCGACTTCTTTAATTTTTATTACACGCCCCATAAAATCATATTATTTCATTATTCTATAAAAACTATCCTCAATATACTATTATTTATTTATTCTAAGGTATTTAACTTCACTTGCACACATTTCCATCAAATGGGAAATAGATATACTATTTTTTTTGTATGGGGAATTACTTTATCACGAAAATGATGACTGTTAATTCTTCTGTTACCTCCTCTAACAGTGGGAATTATAAAAGAACTTATATTTATATAATATATGTGTTAATTTGAAAATTTTTTATTCATATTTAATTATTCTACAATAAATATCCTCATATTTTACATTTTTTGTAAATATGATAATTTTGGTTTGAGGAAGTGCGGACTACTGCCCATTCAAAGCAATGTGATTCGTTCACACACTACATGAAATGTATTATAGATGGGTTTAGTATAAATATATGATATATATATATATATATTAACTAATAATTTCACTATAATGATATTATATACATATATATATATATGGAATTTTATTTCATTGAATCAATACAATAATAAAAATGTAAACATCGTTCATGCTTATGTACGGCTTATAGTTTCAATGAATGGTGTACATAAATATTATATATATTATAATAATTTAAAGATAATTTATATACATGATTCTTATATAACGTTCTACAATCTGGAAATCATCATGTAAATTTATGTAGCACAGATATAACTAATTAATACACATGAGAAGAACAAAGAGGATATTACCCAAAGTGAATCATTATCATAGAATTGTTCACAAAAAGGTAATATAAGGTCATAATAAAACCATTCAGGGTTTTAAAAATAATATTTTTTTATTTAAATGATTTATAATAAACATAATTTTATTATATACGAATATCGTATGAGTACGAAGAGATTCAAGACACATGTTAAGGGAATTTCATCTGAATTTTTTATTTCCATGAGACACATGATTAATTCACCACTCATTCCTTTTGTGTGGTGTGTATACTACCCATAGATGAATTATATGACTCCTATTATTAAATTTATGTGAATTTAAATATCCATTATATTCACTTCATTTATTAGGGTTTATGTTTTAAAATATAATAAATTATTAAAATATTTTTTTCTTAATTTTCTATCAATGAAATGAATGGAATGTTAAGCACCTATATTTTTCAATGAGGTTTATAAACTACATTTTTAATATTATATAATTAAACTACACTTTAATGATATTTTTATCTTGATGTAATTTAAATTTTATAAATTGAGAGTATGGTTTGAATTTATTAAGTGGTAAAAGTTTTTTGACACAATCTCATCGCTATTGGAGATTTTTTACGCTTATACATCCTTTTCTGAAATATCTTGATCCACATCTAAATAACTCTGATGATTTTTCATAAAATATGGTTTATAATGATAAATTAATATATCTGTACCATTTTCAACTCTTTTTTACATAATATAGTAATAAAATTGGTTTTAAGAAATCCCGACCTTACCCCTCTATTCAGTAAAAAATTAGTGTTCTTTCAAAACCATGTATTCTAAAAAGGTTATAAATATGTTTTCTAGATGATTTGATAATTTTTTAATGAAAATTATTTTCCAAAACCATTCTATGACAATTAATATTTTTCCAATGATAAAGTTTTTCAAAATATCTTCATGTCATTCTTTATTTGTTTTCATCATTTTTTTCAAAAAAACAGTTGGTAAAGTGTTTATGTTTTATAAATCCCTTTAAAATTTATAATTATATTTACCTCAATAAATGTTTTAAAAACAGCCATCCAAATATATTTTCAACCAAGATAATATATATTTTTTAATTCATTCCCTTCTTTGAAATTATCCAAGGGTTTCATTCATATTCACTTTTGAATGGTTTGTGATTGGATGGGATTATTCTTATGACACATGTTTCTCATCCATAGGTTATATTATTTCCAAACCTGATTCTTTTCACAGGTTATTTTTATCATGAATGTATTTTATAAAATTCATGTTCTATATAGGTTATTATATTATTATATGTAATAATACCTATTTTATTTTAAGGGTTATTATATTAATTCTTATGATCTTGTGGAACATGTTTGTATAATTTCATTATGATATGTGTGGGACCAATATCTCAATCCAATGAATTGGGTAATGATAAAAAATTTATGATCTATATGGGTAAACATGAAAGATTTCATATCCCAAAACAAGATGGTTAAAATGAGGACATCACAATCTCAAAATAAGACGGTACACGGTATGGAATCCAAACACAGATGTAAATAAATCATTGATTAAGACAATCCTAACATATTATGATGGTTTTGGTAGGTATCCTAGATATACAATTTTATATTCTTATATGATTTCCAAAATTACATGTTTTATTAGTATTACATGACATAAATTATTATATTAATTATTTCATTATGATTCATGTCTTAATAGTTTCAATTAATTATTCCCTAGCTCATGTTGATGATATTTGATTTGTAGGGTATTATCTTATATTGCTATGAAAACATTCTCATACCCTAATTATTAGGTTTTTAAGTATATTCCTCCCTTGATTACCCTTACTGAGAACATGATCTCACTCCTTTTTATTTTTTATTCCCTTGTTTATGAATATATATTTCATGTATGATTTTTGATAGAGGGGTGCTAGTCTTAAGGAAACTAGTGGGAGATAATGTATTTTACTTATGCAGCATAGTTTATGTTTTCATGTTTCTAAAGGAACTATACTAATACGATCTTTGGGAGTCTACTACTGTAATGTTTTATGAATTATGTAAAAGTTATGTAATGTCTATATAAGTTATAACAAGGATTTTATAGTTGTTATTAGAGTGAAATATTAGATAAACCTTCAAAAAAAGTTGAAAAAATTTACAAATATCCTTAGGTACATTTTTAAGAATAAGTATAGGGATGTCTCTATGTATAATTATTTAGATGAGTTTACATTTAGGAAAATATTTTGGAATTTTCGTAAATTATATAGTATGTTTTTTTCCATCCAATACATCCATGAATAGATATTGAAAGTGGTTGTGTCTTTGGGATTGAAGTACCAAGGGTAAAAAACTATGAAACGATGCCCTAAACTAGACTCTGGGTAATTTGGAACACAAAAATGGGCCCTACTGCACACTTAATTTGACACACTTGAGGTATATGATTTGGGACTCAAAAACACTTCACCGACCACCATGAAATATTTTGATAGAATTTGTCCATGAATAACATTGGATAAACCTAATATTACATATTTTTTGAGATGATTCCAAATTTTTTCTTAATTTAAGTTGTATTCATGAGAATGTGTTTCCCCACTATGATAATCACTTATTCCTCAATTATTCATGGTTTTAGTCAATTGATGGAACATGAAAGAAAATTATTAATGTTGAATGTGATGAAAAATCTATTGATGATTGGATAAATGGGATGATAAATTGAGTGAAGGGTGTTTCGATCATGCCAAATTAGTTTTCAAGGAACATGATCAATAAAATGTTCATTAAACAACTCTCACACTCACCAAGGATGTCATGAAAAGACTTTTCTATGAGATCAGATAATAGAGACAATCTAATAATGAAGATTTGGTTTCATTTGTGTGAACAATGTGAAGAGAATCACCTAAGTGAAGGTCTTAGAGGAAAAATAATGTTTTTTTACTATGGAAATGAAAGAAAAAACGAAAGTAATTATAAAGAAAAAATCGAGTGTTTAGATAACAATATTGATCGGAATATTGGCCTCCCTAACACATAATCAACGGTCAAATACTCTATATGTAGAATAAATAGTCATTATGAAAATTGATGTCCTAAGGGGAAATCTGTAGAAGATAATGAATAAGGTCGGGAAAGTAATGGTTATATTGATGCTAATAATGACAAAATAGATTAAATGGGAATGAAAATAAGTATTATCTAATTTGATGATGTCGACTTATAATGGATTATGAATGATGTAGAATAATAAAATATTTATGTATTTGGGATTCATGAACAATGTTATATGAATAGTGAAATAGTCCAGGAAAATTTGGATTAAATTATTCTCTATGTATTTAAATGATTATTTGATTCTGATGGACTAGAATAGTGTTTTAATGACAAGGTGATATTATGAATAATGGAAGATATCATCTAATATGTTACTTATGTTAAGATATATTTTTCAAAAAATATATATGACATATGAATAATTAAATACTGATTACCTTGTAACTAATTAGGAATATGTCGAGAAGTAGTCCAGGATATTATGGATGATACATATAACTTATTGGATTTATATAATATATCCAATAATATATTAAATAAAGAAGTATGCATGTTATCCAATAGGATTTATGGTAATTCATGGAGTAACCATGTTCCATGAGAGTATACCATGAGGGAACACACATGAATGGAATGTGACAACCAAGAGAAACTTTTTGATATATTGGGGGCCAATGTTAGTATAATGTCACAACTTTATATCTAAATTTCAGCATTCTAATCATTTATAAGTTTTATAAGGTTAACTATTAATGAAAATTTCTTGTTAAAATTCATAATAAGTATTTATGTATATAGAATGTATTTAATAATTTAGTTAAATAGAAATTTTGTGATTAACATTATATCCTAGATTTCCATCATATTTATTTTATTGAAATTATATTAGTGTTGTTTTAGAAAAGGGAATCATTTATGTCGCGTTAAAATCAATTAAGATCAGCAAGGCCACAAGTCTTGAACCCATGACCGAAGGATGATAACTGTTTCGTACCTACCACTCGCTGATGTATTTTCCGGGATAATATGTAATTATTTTGATGAATAATTATTTATGTCAAAGCAATAGTGTTATATTTAATTTTTTGAGATTAATTTATTAACCATTTTGGTTTTTAATAATAGTTATATATAAATAGTTATGATTTTCATTATTTTATGGGACTTAATATATGAAAAAAGTTTTTTTTAGTAAATCATGCATCCAATTTAATTTCTAAACACCTATCTCTTAAAGTATTGGATTAATTAGAAATATACAGAAAAGAACCAACAACTGATTTTTTTATATAAATATACCAAGTAAGTATGTTTACTTATATTATTGGTAAATAAAATAATTACACAGAGATATGATAATGACCAAATAATATCAACTAAAAACCTAATTTTTTTTGACCCAATTTCCTTATAAATCATCATAGATTTATGAATTTGAGTCCCTCACCATTTATTTGATCATTCATTTGTTTTTGATTGATGACTTCAATCACATCTTAAAAATATTCACACTTTTCTTCCATGTCCAAAATTTACTCCCAACCATTATTCTCTTATTGGGAAACCTACTTGTATTTCACATTGGGTAACATTTATTCTTCAAAATTTCGTTTTTAAGGGAATATTTATTATTAATTTTATGAAGTGGTTTAATATGACGGAAACATTAAATTATTAGAAAATTCATAACCCAAACAAATTTTAGCGTAGGAACTCATTATATGGTGGGTAGAATGTAAACTTCATATTGTTTGAGATTTTTTTTACAAATTAAATCCATTATATATTTATTATTTCAAAAAACACTAAACGTAGATATCTGGTAATGTGAAAACACTATGTTTGGATTTCATTTACACAATATAATCTTGGATTGCGCTACATGAAACAATAACATGGCATGTGCTACACGCCACACCTGTAACAAAAAAAGATTTTGAAAATAAATTTATTATTAAATTAATTAAACAATAAGTTTCTTAAAACAACATATTTTTATAACCAATCTAGTATTCAAAATTTTCCCACTCCTATGATTTCAATTTCGAAAGTCTGACATACACGGTTGTGGTCAGTAAGTTATTTGGATTCTGATATAACCAAATTATTTTTTTTGTGAATAGTAAAATACCCTTATGATTAGTAATTATACCATTATTAATAGTGAAATACCCTTATTAATAGTAAAACACCTATGATATTATATAAATATATATAGGATTTCAGTGAATGTAATATGTACCAATGTTTTTGAATAAGTAAATAAATGTTTGAAGACTGTATTTTTCAAGTAAATTATGATTCTAATTAAAAATTAAATTAATCCTATTTAGGAAATATTTCTTGAAAAATGGAATTCCATTTTGAATTCTAAATGTTTTAAAATGGTCAGGGTGAATTTTTTGTATGTTTCTGAAATACCGAGATTTTTTGTGAATAGTAAAATTTCGAAATTTACCTTATATATAAAGTATCCATTAAATTCACTATTTATTGCATAATGGCTTATGTAAGCACACTTGGTTCGAACGCACATACACATATTACTATTTTTTGTCATAGAATCATCACTATATCTTATCTTATGGAAGAATAATAAACTAATGACTAAAATATTAAGAAAACCCTCCTCCCCACAACTATAAAGGAATGCTCTTCCACACTCTTATAATTAATCATATCAAGACTTGTGGATTATCCAAATTCTTCCCAAATATCCTCCCAAGATCTAACCCAATGTCCAGAATCCATTGGTCTAATGAAAATACGAAATCCTATTCCCGTAAGATCCACTCAAAGGAATGTTTTTTCAAGATGTTTTAAATTCTTTTTTTATCTTCATTCATTTTTAGGTTTCATTGTTCTCAATTAATTACAAACATCTCCTCATCCGAATGGTATGAAATATACAGTACCAAAAATGTACTAGAATGTTTTTATTCTAGTGTGATAATTCAACTTTATATCTCTTTTTTCCCATCATTTATCCAAAAATGAAATAACGTCTGAGATATGTTGATTTATCACATTCAAGGATGATGAATATTTCAATTTATTTACCTTCAAAAAATATGGTCATGAAACAATATTTAGGTTTGAACCAGAATATTATATTTTTATTTTACCTTATGTAATGCTCTTTAATCCTTAATCACTTAGGATGTAAAATAAAAATGAAAAACAAGGTAATTTTGAGCAAAATCCCCAAATTAATCCAAGTGTTAATCATTAATGTTTTATAAAATGATTCACCTTCACTCTAAAAAAATGAATTTTATATCGATGTAATAATCTAAATTTTAATTATTAACATATAAAATCAATTTTGGACACAAAATACCATCTTACATGAACTACCATACTCTTTTATAAGTGAGCCGAACATGAATATTATGAGAACTAGCACTCATGAACAATGAAATTGAAACCTGTAACCCATCTAAAAGAACATGAATGAAATTAATAAATACATAATAAAATAAATGTATTTATAAAGGGTTTTTTAATTGTTAATTTATGAACCTAACGTGGTTATAAATTTCCTTAAAGTCATGAAAATAACACCCTTATATTTAAGGTAAGTGGTCATCACTTTCTCACTTTTATTCAAGAATATCCTATAAGTTGTGTCATTTTTTTAATTCGAAATGATGGGGTATGATTTATAACCTCCCCTATACTGAAATTATGATTCATAAATGATGGGATACCCCTTTACATCGCATTAATCCCCCACAAGAACACATGTTACCATGCAAATTTTTTTGAAAGGGGTTTCTTCATCTCACATCCATTTTTGTGAGATATTCTGTTTTCACAACTGATAACTGTTTATGGTTTACATATACTAAAAATTGAAGTTTTGAATAATAAATCTATTTATTTTCATTATATTAAATGTAAAATTATATGATTATTAATTATGGGTCTTTTGATTCAATTTATTACTAAGTATTAAGTATTTTCTACCTGAACATCCATTTTCATTCAGGTTTCTCTTATTCTCTATTCAACAGAATCAAATTATTATTTATTATTATGTAATCCCAAAACAATATGAGATAATGTTCTATATATGTGTACCAATCATAATCTTTCTTTATTTTCTAGGTATTTACGTGATTTAAATGAATCTTTTCAAAAATTCTTTCGAAATGCATGTCTGATTCAAGGAACTTCTTGAATTCATACATATTTTGAAGTCCACTTTATAATATATTTTATTCCAAATTTATATTTCCAATATCACACATTTTATAATGAAAAATATATTTTGGTTTATTCCTATTTTTATATATGAAATGATTCCTTTGTGTTTTAAAATCCTTTATATTTTCCATTAACTACACTAAAATGATTTCATTCTTATGCTTCTTTAAAAACAATTCTTAAATGATTTCACCGCAATAAGACATTATTTAAACCTAAAATATAATTTCAATGACAATAAAATTTATTTTCTTGGATATAAATGATTAAAATCTTATTTCATGACATATACAAATTATTTTCGAAAAGAACTCTTCCTTCCAAAGGAAAAAAATAATTTTTATCATCCCACTTTATCTTTTATGAGATATATGCCTTGTTCACCACTTATTTATTTTTTATACTTTATGTAATTTCCTTTGGTAAAACCTATCAATAGTATCCTTATATTCTTGATATTATAATGGTGTATGATTTGAATGTTTCTAGGTGGTATGTGACACATTGGAATGTTTAAGGATTATTTACTCAATGATTTTTCATTAGTGTCATTTAAAATTATCTTCATATATGTCAATATACAATATTTAATATTATACATCATTGAGATTTATCCCCAATGATATCATCCACCAGGTTTCATTTAATATTTTCTGATTAGTATGAAAAATGATGTTTTATATTGAAACAATTATCCAATTTACTCTGAATGTTTAGTGTTTATACTTAATGTTTAGGTAATGTCATTGAAATTTCATATGTTAATTTTAATATCAATTTATATGATGTTTATATTTATTTCTATTCATATGAATAATGAATTAGACTTATTAAGTGATGTTTGGGGACCGTTATATCCCCTTGATGCCTCAATATATCTCATTAGAAAAATAGATATGGAATTGGATGAGGCCTTTCCCAGTTTTAGATATGGTTTTGGGAGAGGCCTTAATCATTTTTAGATTCCTTGGAGGAGTCCTTGACAATATTTTTCTGATTTTCCAGCATCTAAATTTCCCTCATTATAAAGAAAGAAATTCAAAGTGCACGAGTTTATTCATATAGTAGAATGGAAATGACTATGTTTTATTAGAGAAATACATATTTAGCTCATATTCTTTCCATATTATGTGCACATTTTTCTTTTAAAGGAACATGTTTTCAATTATTCATGATGCCTAATGTTTATATTATTTTCTGCTGTATTGCTTACTCATATTGAGAATTTGATCTCACACCTTTTTTATGTTTCATTTTCTTTGGAAAAGAAGAAATTTATTATGAATGACCTATGTGGATAAACTTATTGTTGTTTATGTTCCCAATAAAACATATATGTTTTATTTCATTTCATGTTGTAATGTTAAACTTATGTATGTATCATGTTTCCAAAGTTAATAAAACAGTTATCTCTTCTAGATTAATATTCCTTGTTTATATTCCAACATTAAGAAATAAGGAATCAGATCTAGGGAACTAGGTTCATCTATTTATAGTTTCTATATCAGGAATATTAGTATAAAAGTTAGAAACTAGATATAGAAAAATTATATTACTAAACAAAAACCTAAATAGACTTTTGGGACATGAATACAAAGAAATCCTATATGTTTTTTATTTAATAGATTATGTGGTTTATAAAGAAAATATATTCCTGTATGGATACTAAAAATTAGAGGTGGCTCTAGCATAAGTGTATATAGGTGAAAAAACCAAAAACAACTCTTTGAGATTGAATCAAATGGGAATTGGTGTACGACAATGGGCATTGAAAAAATCATTGTTCGACACTCCTAGGGGATATGCATTTATTAATTAATAAGCATAATACAAACCATTATGAACGATTTATGCACGTAATGTTACCAAAGAATTTAGTTCTATGATTTATGATATATTATTATTTGTTATGTGCTATACCATGTTTAAAAATATAGAGAGTTCATAATTTTATGAGCTAATATTTTATATGGAATTGATTAGAAATGGCACCATCTAGAAGGAATGTGAACTTCACTGATGTACATGATTAAAAGAGTTATAATTATCATATCTATAATGGGATTAAGCCATAATTTCAAAGGAATATAGTCTCCCAAGTATCCTTATCATATAAAAAAATATAATCATGTTTTAACATGTTCTATAAGGAGTTATATCATTCATATGGATTTTACGGAACGAAAATAATGAAGAGGATGGTAGAGAAATACATTGATAAAGAGAATAATTAAAATAAGTGTTTTCCCAATTGTGATCATTGTGGAAAGAATCCCATGGGTATATGCTTTAATGGAATGGGAGTTTGTTATAAGTTTGGTGAAAAAGGACATAATTTTTTTTTGATTTCAAGGGTAAGAAAAATGTTTTAAATGTAAAATTCTATAACTGCAAGGAGATGTGACAGTATATTAATCAAGGTCACAAACGTCAATCGAATGCAACCCAAATGATGGTACTAGATAATGATCCATATATGATACTACCACAAATGACATGGAATGATTAATGTGACTCGTCAAGAAACATTTATTTGGAATATTATTTTAGTAACACACTAATAGAAGAATTATGGAATATATGGGGATTTTACTAGAGTACATTTTCATTATGGATTTGTGGTTGTATGATTAATGGTACTAAAGAAAAATTAACAAAGTATAAGGTCAAACTTTTGGAAAATATATGGTTGATGGATAAAAAACCTTTATTATGTTCATAATACTATGATTTTAATCTTGGAATAAAGATATGATATATATGGATAATGTAAATTGGATAATACTAACTACCATGAGAATGATTCTAAGGTATTTTATCTTGATCTTTTAGAATGTTAAACCATTTATGAAATGGTTTAAATTGATAATTCTATGTGGACTTAGGGGTTAATGAATCCATATGATGAAACTTATTCTACTCGATGATGTATAGGAATTTCAATGAACAATAAATAGATAATTTCATTTTAATAAAATTTAAACGCATATTTATTAACATATAGAGTGGAATAATCCATCAACTCAATGAAAACATTCAAAAATATTATTTTTTATCATAATATATGATAAAGATAACATAATTTTTCATATCTGTAGTTTATATTTCTATGTTAATGTAATATTATCTAAAAATATTTTATATCAATAGAAATTCATAGTTTGGTTTTTTTTCTATGACTAGGTTTCAATTCCAATCAATGTCACTCTATTCAAAATGATAATTTATTTATTTATTTTTGACCTACTATTTTCCATTATCCTTTTATAAGATGATATTAAATTATTACTAGTTCTGATATGGGTTTTTCACATGGAAAATTTCAAGTTTCAACCAATAACATTTAATGTGAAATATAATATTTTGAGGATGAATTTTTTGTATGGAGGGGGATAATGTACCACTACAAGATTTTGAAGATAAATTTAATATTGAATGCCTGAAGAAATGAGTCTCTAGAAAACCACTTTTTTATATCCTATCGAGTAATCATAATATTACCACCCCAATTATTTGAATTTTGAAAATCTAACAAACACGGTTGTGATCGGAAAGTTATTTGTAGTCTGATATGAAAAACTTAGTTTGTTATGAACAGTGACATACCCTTATGAATTGTAATGTTACCCTTATGTATAGTGGAAATATTTTATGAACAATAACCTCACTTATGATAGCATATATATAGGATTTAAGTGAATGTATGATTCCCCTATGTTTTGGAATAATTAAATAAATGTTTTAAAAACTGCATTTTTCATGTAAATTGTAATTTTAATAAAATGTAAAATTATTCATATTTATAAAATATTTTTTCAATAATGGAAGTCATTTTTGGATTCTACAAATCATAAAATGGTTTGGGTTTTTTTTGAGATTTTTCGGAAACACTCGAATTTTTATGAGTAATACAATATGGTAATTTACCATATATATACATTATAAATTAAAATCACTATTTCTAGCATCGTATATAATGAAAGAACACATGGTTTGGACTCAGATGTGCATATTTATATTTTTTTCTTTTAATCATCACTATTTATTTTCTAATGAAAAAATAATAAACCAATGTTAAAAATATTATGAAACCCCTCCTCCCCTCAACTATAAATACCACCTCTTCCACCCTATTCTCTTCACTCCTCTCAAGCATTGTACCTTATCTAAATTCAACCCAAATCTCCTACCATAATCCTCCACTATGACCAGTTTACATTGGCTTCAGAAAAATAATAGACCCTCTTCCCTCAATAGCCTCTCAAGGAAGGTTAATTCAAGAGGTAAAATTCCAATTTTCTTTTCAACCATTTTAATGTTTTTTGTTATATTTTCATTCAAAAACTCTACAAATGAAAAAGGTATGAAAAATCAAGTACCATAAATGTACTTGAATGTTTTTATACTAACTGTATAAATCATCTTCATCTCTAATTTCCCTCTCATTTATGCTAAAAAATAAACATCATATGTGATCTGTTGATTTATCACATTCAAGGATGATGGTGCATTCAATTGGATTTACCACCTTCAAATATAGTCACAAAACCATCTTATTTGGTTGAAATATACTGTTATATATATATATATATATTATCTTATGTATTGTTCTAGATTCCTTAATCCCTCATGATGAAAATAATAATAATACAAAACTAGTTAATAGTGAGAAAAATCTCCAAATTAATCCAAGTGTTTATTGTTAATGCATTATATATTGATTCACCTTCACTCTAAAAAACCAAGTGAATTTTATAACCATTAAATCATTAAAAATTTCATTAATAACATATAAAATCAATTATGTTCTTCAAATCCCATTATACTTGAACTACCATACTCTTTTATAAGTGAGTCGATCATGAATATTATGAAAACAAGAACTCCAAAACAATGAAATTAAATCCCTTATCCCATATAAAATTCTATGAATGATCTTAATAAATTCATAATAAACCAAATAAATGTATAAAGTGTTCTGTAATTGTTAATTAATGATCCAAATTTTGTTATTTAGGTCATTAATATCAGGTGAAGAACACCCAAAGATTCAAGGTAAGGGATCCCCCCTTTCTCACATTTATTCACGAATCTCCTCTATATTGTTTCCTTTTATTTTTAATTCATAATGATGGGGTAACACACTATGATTTCATAGTACGCTATCTCTTCAAAGTAATTCAATAACTTACGCTACCCACAACAACGAGTTTGAGGGCACCATGACTTACATAACTAGCCATTAAAAGAGATATTATGAATAGTTTTAAGTAAACTTTTAATTTTATATACTACATATAATTTTTGAATCTGTATTATTTGTTTCTTAGAAAAAAATATAAGAACAAATTCAATTTTTCCAATAAAAGAAGTATTTTTCAAAAAATTCTATTTTACTACCTTTTAATGGAGGAACCTATTTAAAACCAATATTTGACACTTATATATTCAATTTAATGAAATTATATTCTTATTTTGATGTGGGGGATAGCAAATTTAGTTTGGATAATTTTTTTGTACTTTTTGGATACCTTGCATATTTTGCGGAATATTGAAAAATACTATGTTTTAATTGAAAACAACATTTTTAATCAAAATAATTTATAGTGTCAAATTATGAATTTGAATTTTTTGAAAGTATAATTAGATTATATTTTTATAGTTTAATATAATTTATATCATTATATGTAATTTCATATTTAAATTTCACATAAACACATGTCAATCTTTTGATAGTTTTTTCTTTTTAGAAACCCACTTTTTGGTTTTGACAACGAGAATAAATATTAAATTAATTAATAAAACTTATATGTTTTTAATTTCATAAAATAGAATTAATATTTAAATTAGGAATATCAAAATTATCATAGGGTAAATTTTTGATATTTTTCTGAAAACTATCATTTTTGATGAATAGTGAAAAACACTTCGTTATTGTTTTAAACCGAATTTTTATTTAAATAACTATTTATTTTATTTACATATATTTTATGTCAAAATATATATATAATACCTATATATGATCAATTTAATTTATTGGATTCATTGTATAAAAAAATTAGATGTATAAGATTTTATTTAAATTTTTAACGTCTTTTAACCACCTTCGAGGTACATTTGCAAATTTGCATAAAATGTAATTTTAAAACTTCTTTAAATTGAATTTAAAAAATCTAAGAGACATGGTTGAAATTAGTAAGTAAAATTTACTTCAATAAGAAGAAAATATTTTTTTATGAATAGTAACTTTTGACTTTTATTTACCACAGTTAAATGTAAATAGGGTAATTAAAGATAAAACACTATATGGTAATTACCCAAAAAAATGTCATAATTAAATTGGATAAGTGTATTTCGACCAAAATAAATCTTAGGAATAAAATATGATACTTTTGGTCCCATTGTATTAGATTAGGACATTTATTATTATTTTATTTAAAGAAGAGTTAAAAGTGTTAAATTCAATGTTTAACAAATAAACCACTTTAAATATCTGGTTATACATAAGATAAATTAAACTATAAATATTAATTATAAATATAAAAATATTTACTACATAATGGTATTTTATTTATAATTTTTAGGCATTAAATAATAATATTTATTTATGATACAATGATGATGTCGTAATTACCTTATTACTGAAGGATTAAAATTATTGATATTATAAATATCCAAATAAATGTAAATTGAGACTTATGATGAATTACACTAATTTTATAGATCAATATGACATGTTAGGGTTTATTAAATATGTTTTTTTGATTGATAAAGTTTTTATTAATTTCACAAAAACAAAATACCCAATAGTTTCAAAATTTACATAAATGTGTTTTTAAAACAAATACAATATTATTAATTGATAAAATATTTCTAAAAATCTAAGGAATATCCAAAGAAAATAGATAATGTTATATATATCAATAATTAACCAATTGGGGTTCTATTGTATTTTTATAGTAAGTTTATTAACAATTAATTATAATAATACAAGAATATATGGTAAAAGTTAGACTATTAAACTAAGATTTAAATTTAAAATAAAATGTTAATATGGTGACCTAAAACTATATAAAACCAATTGTTTGATAGTTTTGAGACCCATGCCAACCTTATCATCTAAATAAATCATTTTGGATCCATTATAAACCGAATATGATTGAATAATAAAATAACAATTTCAAGCTTTTCTTAAAGTGACCCTCACCTCTCTTATAAAAGGGTACCTCCCCTTCTCTAAAAATTAAACCTACAAAGCCATTTGTTTCAGACAAACCCTACTAAAAAATCCTCCCAACTACCATAATTTATACCTAGAGGCCTTAAATTGATCATAATTCTATCCTAACGAACCCATCTGATCAACTCAAAAGAAAACACCTGAAGAAGAGTTAATAATTTCCCCACCTCTTTCAAAGTTCTTTTCTACTTCCACTTCCCCTTTAACTGTTGTTTCCAAAAAAATAACAACACCAGTAACATATTCATATTGTGATTTTATTATAAATATGGTATAACCATATTCATTATTCTATCCATCCTATTAATTACAAGTCCCCATACATGCGTACCCACAACATATTGTCCCCACGTCTTGGTGTAGTTTGTTATTCAAACACTTCATTATTTGGATGGGTATAATAATGAGTATAACTGATCTTAATAATAAATATAGCATGTTAAGGATTATTTATATATGATATAACATCAAATTAAATATTATTTCACCGTCAATATAATGATAATGTCACTCGTGTGTACGTACGGATTACCGTCTCCCCAAACACGATGAAATTCATTCCCTGTCATAACCATTCAAGAATAATTTTTATTTTATGATTAAAAATAATGTTTAAGAACTAAATATAATTATTTATATGAATTAAATACATCCTATCAATAAAAAAAATTTCTTACCTAAGAAATTAAATACAGGAAAATTAATCATTTAACAGCCTAAAAAATGATACTACTGAAATATTATTAACAAAGAAATATTAAAAGATCATATATGGTAGAATATTTATTTAATTTGTTCTTGTATAATTTGATAACCATGATTTTACTATTATACAGGAGGTTAACATACCCTTGACCAAGGAAAATTACAAGGTAAGGGGTTTTCATCTCACATCTTATTCACACTAGATTCATGCTATATTGCCACTATTTCCTTTTGTGTGATGTATGTACTCACCATGATTATATTATTAGTATTATATAATTTTATTACTAGGAATTTTTATATTCATAATATGATCCTTCTTTATTGGGGTGTATGTTTTGTTAGTTACCAAATCTGTAAGGGAATTTATAATTTCAATTTCCACTCATTGGGTTTTACTCAAACTTAATTGATTTTTTTACTCCAAGATTATGTGTTAAATAACTATTTATTTATTTATGTAGTAATTTCTTGTCCCTGTTTTTTGGATATAATTTTGAATCACATAATCACTCCATTAGTAATGTCTCAAGTCATCTATACGAATTTGAGAAGAGTAATCTCACCCCAATTTCCATTCATTGAGTTAAATATCCAAGTCATTTCTGTGGTTTTTACAAGACTATGTGTGAATATTCTCTGATTTATTTTATTATATATACAACCAAAATGAGTGTATTTATATTTTTCACACATAATTATGTCTTTTATTTATCTTTAACCTAAGGATACGGTTTTTATATGGGATTTCATCTCAATTTACATTCCATTGAGACTTCATTGTTGTTATAATCCAATTTAATTATATATGTTGTATATAATGTAATTTGACAAAGTATATCATGAATACCGTTATTTTCATGATATTATAATGTTTTTATTACCCTGATTATTTGTATTCATGCATCTATCATTTGGTTAGGAACTCTAACTAAAATATCATTTAAAATGTTTTAAATATTTATTCCTCTAAATCATTATCATTAATGTCCAAGTTTTAAAAATGGTTTTAAGGATTTATTTATATGGACATTAATGTTTTAAAATTAAAATTACATTTTAATGTTTCATAGTGGTATGGGACACTTTGATTCAAATATCTATTTCAAACGGATTTTGATAACTAGTGAGACATTAAAATGATTTCAGGAAAAAGGGGGATAATTCTCTCATATTGTTTTGAGGATTATTTTCATCTATGTTAATATACTTCATTATTCTAGATTGAGGATAATTTATTATAATACAATATTTTATATTTTATTTAACGAGTTATGTTTGACTATGGATGTGCTATTTTTATACCATTAATGGTTTGTGGTTAAAATATTAACATTTCTTATGCTAGTTTTAATAAGAAGGTTCAGATTATGTTTCATCCTTTTCATATGAGTAATGCATTGGACTTAGTAAGTTATGGGTGGATCCCACTATTACTCCTTGATGCATCGGAAGGTCTCATAAGACAAAATACTGTCTTGGCACAAGGCCTTGATAAAATATTATTTCTAGTCTTGTCACGAGGCCTTGACTATGTGGTTATAATGTCCGACATTATACATTCCATCATTATGAATTTGGATTTTGATATTACATGTGATTATTAAACTAGTATAATATCCATGTGAATAAATAAATGGAATTATTTAATGTATCTTTTCCATATTATTCTAAAGATTAAGTTTAAAATGATTTTATTTTAGTTTTACACATTGCCTTAATTGTTTATGCTGATTTATGAAATCTTCCTCTATATTGTTATACTTACTGAGAATCTAACTCACCCCTTTCTATGTTCTATTTTTCTTGGATGTGAATATGTATATTATTACAGACCTGAAGGGATAGTCTACAGGAGATAAATGTGTTTAAAGGAGAGACAATGTTGTTGTTTTTCATTTCATAATGTAATGTAAAACTTATGTTTGTATCTTGTAATTCCAAGGGTACTAAATGAATCCGTCATACAGGATTTGATCCCCTATGATCTTTCCTATGCTATTTAATAATGCACTGACTCTAGGTAACAAGGTTTGAGGTATTAAAATTGGTATCAGAGGATGTTTAGTACAAACTGTGGAAGCTAGAATTTGAAAAACATGATAAGAGAACATTACCCTTTGAAAGACTTCAAGGATTTGTATGGAAGAAATTCCTATAATTTAGTGGATGTATATATTTTGTGTATTTTCCATGAAATACATTAATTTCTAGATATAGGTAGGTAGAGGAGGCTCTGGCACGGATGTACCTCAGAGTGAAAACTATGAAAAATAGTTTTGGGCATTCCCTAGGGAATCCTAGTACATGATAGTGGGCCTTGCTACACTTTAGGTTATGACACCCCCGGGGGATATGCTTAGGATAATTCATGTTTTCTTTACATACCAATTTGAAAGATTTTAATAAAAGATAATAATAAATAACCTTGACTAATCCTATTGTGTTTTAGATAGAAAATAACGTGTCATGAAATTTTCTGAATAATTTTATGATTATTTTTACTCACACTATACTTTCTTGTTTTAATCAATGGCTAGATTCCAAGGAATTCATAGTAACATTGAACATGATGTACAAGATGAGAACGGTGGTGGAAATGAGAAACAAAATGGATTCTTCATAGGAGTAAAAGATGTCGTGTTCATGTCGAATCAATTTTACAAAAATATGATCAACAACATATACATTAACCAACTCCCGAACTCAAAAAATAAGTGAAAGGTGGAGAATCATAAGAGCTATAACATTGGAGAACATGGAGAAATGAATGCTCATTTTCTATCATGTAGGAAATGTGGAAGTAGAACCCATCAAATTGTCTCAATGAAACAATGAAATGCTTTATGTGTGGTAAAGAAGGACATAAAGAAAAGTATTTTCGTGGAAAATTAAAATAGTATTATGGATGGAAATAAAAATGATCTTAAGAATCAATTTATAGACATTTGCTATAAATGTTGGGGACCTGGTCATTACCTGAGTCAATGTTCTATTCTCTAGGATAACTTCTATGTTAAGGAATAACCTATTCAAAAATAAATGGATGGACAAATGTTAAGAATATTAATTTTTATTGTTGATGGGATTACTTTGGAAGACGTTTCTCTTGTATGTGTAACCCTGTAGCTTAATATGTGAAAATTTTATTTGAGGAATAATTATCTTTTCTATTGTTGATATAGTTATAAAGAGCCATTTTGGTTTATATGATCCATTAATTTGAGACAATTTTAGTTTATTAATTTTTGGGAAGAAAATGCATGTTATGAGATAAATTGTGAGTTTAAAATATGTTATGGTTATTTTTGAGAAATTTATCTCATTTTTTGGGAATGTTATAAAATTATATAGTTTTTTAAAAAGGACATCACACAGACTGTGTGACAACCTATCACGTCGAACAAAGATGCAGGAATCGAACCCATAACCAAAGTGTGACTGGGATTTATCGCCTACCGCTAGACTATGTAAAGTCCCTAGTTAGTATGACAAATTTTTTTAGTTATGTTATTTTAGGGATCAAGAATATGTTGATTTTGTTAAATTAGTATTTATCCTTAATATATGAAATTGATTTGGTGATGAAGTGATAAATGATATTTTGGAAGATGTTTTCCCTTCTGGGAACACTATATTCCTAAGGAAAATATAATACAATGGGATTTCATTTGTGGAGTAATGGTGGATTTTCGTTTTGGAATAATTTTTTTTGTGGACTTATAGGGACTTGGGTTATTTATGAATTATTATTAACCTATAATAGAGAATATGTGATTAGGTTAATTACTTTTATGTACGTGACATTAAGTATAGTCAATGTTATTTGGAGATAAATGTTAAGATTTCTCATGGAATAATATGTGACCAAATCCTTTGGAATTTTGGGCTTCAAACATAGTTTGTATTATTTTGAAGAATTTTAATGATAGTTGTTTTTTATGGTCTTTGTTTAACATTGGTTATTGTTTGTATAATTTTGGAGATTAAGAGTAGTATTTCTTTCTATAAAGGATTATATTTTTTAGGGATTATCTCATCTTCTAATAACCATTTTGGTTTTGTTTATTTCTAAAGACAAGGGACATACATAGTTTATCTTTTTTGGATTATTTGATTTACTAAAATATGATTCTAGTGCTTTAAGTGTGACCAAGTCATCTTGAATACTTATCTTTTGGAGTGAAAGATGAGTTTGTGGTAGGAATTAGTTGAAATATGAAACTACACTTGTCATGTATATTTTATTTCCTCTTATAATATGAATAACATAATTATTAATCATTGGGGAAGGTATCTTAAAACCAAAAATGTTTTATCTAAACAGATTATGTTTTGTTGAACTGATGATATTTTAAATCATTATAGATTGATGGCTTTGAGGCCCGCAATTTTACAATTGTTTGTAACTGATGAAATCAACCACTCCCTATAAATATTTATTTTTTCCACCAATTATATCTCTATAATACCCACCAATGTTCTTCTAATCGAGATCATAATTTGTTGGTGACTTAATCATTTTCTTTTCCCTCATATAAAAATAAATTTTATTAACCCAATTTTGGATGGGTGTTTTCCCCAAAAGTATTTTTCTATTTTTATCCTTTTATTTTCGAAGAACAATTTTAAATTGAGAGGATGCAATTTATTAAAGGAGAGGAGAATTTTACACCACAAGATTTCATAGTGTGTGATCTCTTCAATGTAATTTAATAACATGCGTTACACACAACACCGAGATCGAGCGCACCATGACTTACCAAACTAGCCGTTCAAAAAGTGTCTATGAATAGTATTAACAAAATTTTGAATTTTATATAATAAATATTAATTGTTTCTTCGACATATTATATGAACAGATTCTTTTTTCAGATTAAATAAGTATTTTTTTTAAAATTCCATTTTACAGCCTTTTAATGGAGAACCCATTTTTAAATCAATATTTGAAAATTTAGTATAATAAATTTAATGAAATTTAATTTTTATTTAGAATCGGTTCATGAAAATTTAGTTTTTAGAATTTTTTTGAAGTTTTATGATAACTTTAATATTTTGATGAACCATGAAAAATACTATGATTAAATTGAACACTACTTTTTTATTAGAAACAATGTATATTGTTAAATAATTCATTTTAATGATTTGTTATCATAATTAGATTATATTTTTATCATTTAATATAATTTAGGTTATTATAAGTAATTTGACATTTAAATTTGACATAAACACATTACAATCATTTGGTAGTTTTTACCTTTTAAAACCCTCTTTTTGGTTTTGGCAACAGGAATTAATATTAAAATAATTAATGAAACTTTTATGTTTTTAATTTGGTAAAATTTAATTCATGTTTGAATTTATAATATCAAAATTAGTTTTGGGTGAATTTTTTGTATTTTCTAAAAACATTTAATTTTTATAGAATAGTGAAAACACTGTTTTATTGTCTAAAAGGGGATTTTTATTTAAATAATAACTTTTTTAATTCAAAACATATATATAATACCTATATAAGTTAAATGTAATTCATTGGATTCATTTTATAATAAATATTGATGTATAAAATTTTATTGAACTTGTTAATGTATTTTACCCACCTTCTAGGCACACTAATTTTTTTTCATAAAACATAAATTTTACACTTATATGAATTGAATTTACAAAATTTGAGAGATTTGGTTTACGAAGTAAGTTAAATGTGATTCAATAAGATGAAAATAATTGTTGGTGAATAGTAACTTTTGACTTTTATTTACCACGATTAAATGTAAATAGGGTAATTAATTGTAAAAAAATTATATTATAATAACCCAAACACATGTTCTAATTCTATTGGATAAGTGTATTTTGACTAAAATCAACATAGGAATCAAATATGTTCCTTTTGGTCCACCTGGATTATATTAGGACAACTATGATTATTTTATTTATAGAAGAGTTAAAAGTTTTAAATTCAACGTTTAATAACAAAACCATTTTTAATGTATGGTTATATAAAAGATAAATTCGACTATAAATATTCATTAAAAATAAAAAAATACAGCATAATGGTTCTTTATTTTTTATTTCTAGACATTAAATAATTAAATTTCTTTATGATACAATGATGACACAATAATTTCCTTATTAATGAAAGATTAATATAATTGGAATTATAAATATACAAATAAATTTAAATTAAGACTTCAGATGAATTTCCCTAATTTTATTGGTTAATATTACGTGTTAGGGTTGATTAAATAATTTTTTTTCGATGTGATAATGTTTTTATAACTTTCACAAAAATAAAATACCAAACAGTGTCAAAATTGACATAAATGAATTTTAAAAACAAATACTATAATAAAAATTGATATAATATTCCTAAAAATATACAGTTTGGAAAAAGGACTTATATAAGGTTAGATATAAAAATATTTATTCTATTGGGTTTCTATTGTAATTTTATAGTATGTTTATTAACCATTTATTTTAATAATAGAAGAATACATGGTAAAAGTTAAATTATTTAACTAAGAGTTAAATCTAAAAGATAAGGTTAATATGGTGACCTTAACCTATCTAAAACCTATTGGGTGAGATTTTGTCGACCCATTCCCGCCTTAGCCTAGAAATAAATCATTTTTGAGCCATTATAAACCAAATATGATTGTATAATTTAATAATTTTTCAAGCTTTTCATAAAGTGACCCTCACCTCTCTTATAAAAGGGTAGTTCCCCTTATCTCAAAATCATGACTCCAATGCCATTTGGATCGACCAACCCCTACTGTAATATCCTCCCATATACCCTCACTTAGACCTAGAGTCCTTACTTTTATCACAAAACTATCCTATGGATCCCTTTTGATCAAATCAAATGGAAACACCCGAAGAAGAGGTAATAATTTCACCACCTCTTTCAGAGATCTTTTCTTCTTCCACTTTTTCATTAATTGATGTTTCCATAACAAAATAAGAACTCAAATAACTTAAATTTTTTTATGTTATTATAAATATGGTACAAATATATTCATTCTTGAATCCATTATATGAATGGCATGTCACCATACGTGCGTACATACGACTTGTCGTCTCCTCGTCGTGGTGTAGGTTATTATTCAAACACATCATTATTTGGATGGATATAATAATGAGTATAACTGATGTAAATAATAAATATTAAATTTTAATGATTCTTAATATATGATATAACATTCAATTAAAAATGATTTCACCATCAATATAATGATATTGTCGCTCGTGCGTACATACGGATTACCGTCTCCACTAACATGATGAAATTCATTCCCCATCATAACCATTCAAGAATAATTTTCATTTTAGTATTAAAATTAATGTCTTTGAAATTAATATAATTCATTATATGATTCAAATACATCAAATAAATTACAAAAATGTCTAACGTAACACAATATATAATGGAAAACAAATCATTTTACACCTTAAACAATGACACTGCTGATATATTATTAACAATGCTATATTAAAGGATCATATATGATACATATTTATATATGTGGTTATTTTATAATTCAATAACAATGATTTAACTATTATATAGGAGGTTAACGTACCCATGACCTTGGAAAATTACAAGGTAAGGGGTTTTCATCTCAATTCTTATTCCTGTGAGATTCATGCTATATTGCCACTATTTACTTTTTTGTAGTGTATGTACTACCCATGATTGTATTATTTATGTAATGTACATTAATTTATGGGAATTTTCATCTTCATTGTATGATCCTTTATTCGTGGGGTGTATGTTACGTTTGTTACAAAATCAAAATGGGAATTTCTAATTTTGATTTCCACTCATTGGGTTTTCTACAGACTTCATCGATCATTTTACTGAATGATTATGTGTTAAATTACTATTTTTTTTATTTATGTAGTAATTTCAACTCCCCATTAAGTGGATATAAATTTGATACACATAATAACTCCATTTACAAATTCTTAAGTCATTAATATGAACATGATAAGTGTAATCTTAACTCAATTTCCATTCATTGAGTTAGACATCCAAGTCATTGGTGTTGTTTTTAAAAGAATACATGTGAATGTACTATGCTTGATTTACACTGAATAACAAATCATATAGAGTGAATTTATATTTGTCACACATAATTATGTCATTGATTTATCCATAACCTACGGATACTGTCTTCAAAAGGGATTTCAACTCAATTTACATTTCATCAATACTTCTTTGTAGTTATGTCCCCATTCACTTTTATATGGTGTATATACTGTACTTTCACATTGTATATCATGAATCCATTTATTCTCATGATATTATAATGTTTTTATTACCTCAATTATTTTTATTCAATCATCTCTCATTTGGTTAGTAACTATAACTAAAATATCATTTTAAATGTTTTATAAGTTTATTCTTCTAAATTTTTATCGTTAATGTCATTGTTTTAAAAATGGTTTTAAGGATTTATTTATATTGACATTAATGTTTTAAAATTAAAATTACTATTAAATGTTTTAAAGTGGTATGGGACACTTTGATTCAAAAATCTATTTTAAATGTCTTCTTGATAAAGAGTGATAATTTTAAATGTTTTCAAGAAAATGGGGATATTTCTCTCATATAGTTTTGATGATTATATTCTTATATGTTAATATCCATCATTATTCTCAATTGACGATAATTTATTAAAATAAAATATTCCATATTGTATTGAATGAGTTGTGTTTGACTGTAGTGGTGCTTTATTTATTACATTCAAGGTTTGTGGTTATAATATTGACATTTATAATGCTAGTTTTAATACAAATGTTTAGATTATGTTCCAACCTTTTCATACGAGGAATGGATATTACATAGTAATTGATGGGTGGAGCCCGCTATAGCTCCATAATGCCTAGGTAGGTCGCATGAGACAAACTAGTGTCTAGGAACAAGGCCTTGAAAAAATCTTATTTGTAGTCTTAGAACGAGGCCTTGACTATGTGTTATGATGTCCGACATTTTGAATTCCATCAATATAAAATTGGCTGTTGATATTACAAGTGATTATTCGACTAATATAATATCCATGTGAAAACGTAAATGGTATTATTTGATTTATCTTTTCCATATTATGCTGATGTTTATGTTTAAAAGTCTTGTGTTTTAGTTATATACATTGCCTTAAATTTTTATTCTTATTTATGAATGATTCCGCTATATTGTTATCTTTACTAAGCATCTGAGCTCACCCCTTTCTATGTTTTATTTTTCCAATGATGCGAAGAAGTATATTATGAATGAACTGTAGGGATAGTCTAAGGATGATGAATGTGTAAAAATGAAACACAATGTTGTTGTTATTCAATTAATAATGTAATGTAATACATATATATTTATCTAGTACATCCAAGGCAGCTAAAATGATCGGTCTTTTGGGATTTGATCCCTTGTGATCATGCCAATTTTATGTAATAATGCACAAACTCTAGGTAACAAGGGTCAAGTCGTTACATATAGGGTACGATTTATCACCTCCCCCATACATCCCTTATAATATATAAATTATGGTATACACCATAAACTCCCATTAAGCCCCCAAAAGAACACCTGTTACCATGCATAAATGTTTGTAAGGTGTTTCTTCATCTCACTTCAATTATTGTGATATATTCTATATTCACTACTTTTACTTGTGTATGTTATATAAATACTGAACATTGATGTTCCATATCATGGATATCATTATTTTCATGATATTCAATATATCAATTTTTGATTATTAATTTTTGTGCATATGATTCTATTGATTGAAATGTTGTAAGTATTTCAATCCCAAACATCAATTTTCATTCGGGTTTCTATTTTTCTCTATTAACCTCTATGATATTCTTATTTCCAATTATATAATCATAATTAATTCTATATAAATTTTATATATATGTTTAAAAAACATAATCCTTCTTTATTTTATGTGGATTTACATTTTTTAAAATAATTATTAAAAAATCTTCCTAAATGAAATCCAGATTCCAGGAACATCTCAAATTTTTACCTATTTTGAAGTTCACTCTATAATATATTTTATGCCATATTTATCTTTCTAAAATCACACATTTTAACATGAAAAAGGTATTTTGTTTCATTCCTGGTTTTTTGAGAGCTAACATGCCTTTGAGCTTTAAAATCTTTTAATATTTTCTTTACACCGCACTAAAATGTTTTATTTCTAATGCTTCCTTAAAACACTTTTTAAATTATTCCCCTCGATAGGACTTTATTTAAGTATATAATATAAATTCAATGACCATAAAATTTATTTTCATGTATATACATGTTTACAATCAGATTACATAAAAAATAAAATGTATTTTCCAAAATAACATTTTTTTCCAATATAAAAAGTGTTTTTCACATCTAACAATATCTTTTATGAGATATATGTCTTATTCACCACTTATTTCTTTCTTGTGGTATATTTAATAAAATTTGGTATATAATATAAAAAGTCTTCTTAAATTAATGATATTCTATGGTATTATTACTTGAATGTTTCAATGTTGTATTTGACACTTTATAATGTATAAGGATCATTTCCTCAATGATTTTTCAATGGTCTCAATTAAAAGTAACTACAAAAATGTCATCATACTTTTCTTAATCATGTCCATCACTCATGTATATCTCCTATGATATCATTGGACATGTTTTTTTAATGGTTTATAATTTGTTTGAATGTGGATGTGTTATTTTCAAACAAGTCATCTATTTTCTATGAATGGTTAATGTTTATGCTTAATGTTTAGGGAATGTCATTGAAATTTCATATGTTGTTTTCAATATGGATTTGTTTTTTTGTTTATGATTATCCATTTTCCTATGAGGAATGAATTTGATATAGTATGTGATGGGTGTGGCCCTCTATATCCCCTAGATGCATCAGTAGGAATCATGAGACAAATAGATAGGGACTTGGATGAAGCCTTGACCATTATTAGATATTGTTTTGGAAGAGGCCAAAACCATTTTAAGATGTCTTGTACGAGGCCTTGAAGGCATGTTTCAGAATGACCATCATATGTATTTCACACATTATAACGCTATAAATTCAATGTTCATGAGCTTAGTTATACTATTAGAATACCATTTATTATGTTTTATTATGGAAATATTTACTGTTCTCATATTACTTCCATATTATGTGTTCGTTTTTCTTTTAAAGGCATGTGTTTTCAATTATTCATTATACATAATGATTACGTTATCTTAGAATTTATTTATTACTCTTAAATATTGTTTGGGCTCACACATTTATTTTGTTTAATTTTCTCAAGACATTAATTTGTTAATTATGAATTACTTGTGTGGATAAACATATTGTTCTGGATGTTCCCAATAAAACATATTAGTTTTATTTCATTTCAAGTTGTAATGTTGAACTTTTTTTTGTCTTTTTTCCAAATATATTTAACTAATATTTCCATTGTGATGAATATTACCTATTTATATCCAAATTTAATAAAATAAGGAACTGGCTCTGGGAAACTGGGGTTATATCTTTACAGTTTGTATCAGAGGAAGATTATTAAAAAATATGGAAACTAGATATAGAAAAAGTAGATTAGGGAACAAAACCTTGATATATATATTGTGGATATCAATTCAAGGACATCCTATAAGTTTAATTAGTAATAGATTATGTGGATTATATGGTAAATAAATCCCTCTCTAGATAAAAACAAGAATAGGTGGATCTAGAATAGATGTATCTAGTTATAAAACCCGAAAACATCGCTTTGAGATAGACTCAAATGGGAACTAGTGCAGAAAAATGGGAATTACTGCACTTATGGTTTGAAAATTCAGGAGGATATTCTTTGGTCAATTAATAATCATATTATAAACCATTATGAAGGATTAATTCCACAAAAGTAACCGAATTATATGGTTCTAAGATATGTGTAGCATAAATTTATGTTATGTGTTATACCATGTTTAGAGATATACAGAGTTAATAATTTTATGAGATAATATATTATATGGTAATGATTAAAAATGGATCCTAGAATAAGGAATGAGAACTTCCCTAATACACCTGATGAAAAGTGTAAGAAGGATTTTATCACTAATGGGATTAATCCAATGTTTCAAAAGAATATATTCTCTCATGTATCATCGTTGTTTGAATAAATAGCAACATCTGTTAACAAGGTATATAAGGAATTTTATGTGACATATGGATTTGAAGGGAAGAAAATGAAGAAGAAGTTGTTGGAGAATAACATGGACAACTGGAAAAAGAGAGATAAGGGTTTTCCCACATGTGATAACTAAATAAATAATCACACTCATAAATAATTGAAGGGACTGTGAGTTTTCAATATGTGTGGATAAAAAAGACAACTAGTTTGTGATTGAAAGGGTAATAAAAATTATTCCAATGTATAAAGATATAATTTCATGGAGATGACACACTATGTGAAATAATTTCCCAAGAGTCTATAGAATATACCCCCAAATGATGTTACTGGATAATGATCAAGATATGATACAACCATAGATGAAGTAGAAGGATTAATATTCCCAGACATGAAACTTGTATTTTGAATTTATTATCTATAATGCATTGGTTATATGAATTTTTGAATATATGAGGATTTTACTATAGTACATTTTCATTTTGGATTTTAGGTTAAATGATTAATTGTACTAACGAAAATTTACTCAATATCATGAAAAACATTTTAAAAATATATGGTTAAGGGATAAAAAACCCTTATTATGCTCATAATAATAAGATTTAAATTTTGGAATAGAGAGATTATATATTTGTAGAACGTAAATTGGACATTACAATTTACAAAGGGAGTGATTCAATAATATCTGATCTTCATCTTCCTGTAATTTAAAACAACTTATGAAATGGTTTAAATTTAACATTTTATGAGGTTTTAGAGGTTAATGACACCATGTGATGAAAATTATTATAATATATTATTTATAAGTAGTTCAAGTAACAATCAAAGGATAATATCATATTTATGAAATATAAATTTATTTTTATACACATATAGAGTGGAATAATCCCTCAACTCTACGAAAAGAGTCTTAAATGATGATATGTTATTATAATATTTGATAACATTAATGAAATTTTTCATGATAGTAGTTTATGGTTCTTTGGTAATCTACTTTCATCTAAACCTATTTTCTATCACAAGAAATTCATAGTTTGGTTTTTCATCTATGCCTGGGTTTTCAATTCCAATTAATATCACTACATTCAAAAGGATAATTTATTTATTTATTTATTTATTTATATACATATTGATTATTATTATTATTTTGACTACCTTTTTCTCATAACCCTATTAAGGAGGATATAAAATATACCCTTTTTCAGATATGGGTTTTCCATAAGAAAAATTTTCATGTAACTTCCAATAACATTCAATGTGAAATAATAAATTTTGAGAATGAATTTTTTGTAATGAGAGGATAATGTAGAACCCCAAAATTTTGAAAATAAATTTAATTTTCAAATCATGAAACACTAAGTCTCTAAAAAACACCATTTTTATGACATATTCAGTAAACATAATTTTACAACCAATATGATTTTAATTTTTAAAATCTGACATACACAGTTTCTATGAGTTTGTTATTTAGTGTGTGATATGACCAGCAAAATTTTTAGGGAATAGTAACATACCCTTATGAATGTTAATGTTACCTTTATGAATAGTTTCATACACTTATGAATTGAAATATCACTTATGATAGTATATATAAATGATTTATGTGAAAGTATGATGTACCTATGTTTTGGAATTTGTAAATAAATGTTTTTAAAACAGTATTTTTCATGTAAATTATGATTTTAATTAAAAATTAAATTAATACAATTAAGAAAAATATTTTATAAAATTGGATTTTTTTTTGGATTTTACACATTAAAAAATGGTTAGGTTTAATTTTTGGTATTTTTCTGAAATACTAAATTTTTCGATGAATAATAAAATATAGTAATTTACTATATATATACCTTATTAATTAGATTCACTATTCTTGGCATCATCACTGATGTAGGAAAACATGGTTCAAACCCACATACACATATTACTATTTTTTGTAATGGAATCATCTATATTTCTTTTCATATTGAAAAATAATAAACTGATGATTAAAATATTAAGAAAACCCTCATCCCCTCCACAATAAATACCACCACTAAATCCTCTTCTCTTAACTCCTCTCAAGCCTTGTTCCATCTCAAAAATCTGCCCAAATATTCTACCTTGTTCCTCCCCCCAAACTATCATCACTTTGTTTCATAAAAATACCAAATCATCTTCCCCTAAGAGGATCACATGAAGGTTCATTCAAGAGGTAAAATTCCTCTATTCTTTTCAATCATTTTAAAGTTTCATTGTTCACTTTTTATTCCTAAACTATCCAAATCTAAATGGAATGATAACTAGAGTACCATAAAATTAATTTAATGTTGTAATTTTATTTTATAATTCTTCTTCATCTCTCATTTCCCCCTTATTTATGTAAAAATTGATAAATTGTCTAAGACGTGTTGAATTATCACATTCAAGGATGACGATGCATTTTATTTGATTTTCCTTTTTAATCAATGTTCATGAAAAAAATATTATGGTTGAAAAAAAGTATTATATATTTATTTTATCTTATGAAATTTTCTGGAATCCTTATGCACACATGATGTAATATAATAATACAAAAAAAGGTAATTGAGAGAAAAATCCCCAAATTGATCCAAGTATTTATCTTAAAATTTTTATATAATGATTCAACTCACTCAAAATAACCAAGTTAATTTTATAACCATTTAATCTTATTAATATTCCTTGATAAAAAAATAAATTCTATAATTCATCTCCTATCTTACTAGAACAACCATACACTTTTATTAGTGATCTGATCATGAATATTACGAAAACTAGCACTCACAAAAAAAGAAATTGATCCCTTAATCAATATAAAAGGACATTAATGAACATTTAAAATTAATAATAAACAATAAATGTCTAAAGGGTTCTGGAATTTTTAATTAATGAACCAAATTTTCTTATTCGGGTCATTAAGATCATGCGAATAACACCTTCAGATTCAAGGTAAGGGATCCCCTCTTTCCAATATTTATTAAAGAATATCCAATATGTTGTGTCATTTTATTATTAATTCCTAATGATGGAGTTTGTTATAAAACCTATCCAATACGTCCCTTATGATATATAAATGACTTTATATAACTTTACCTCTCCTTATTCCATGACAAGAACACATGTTACCATGCCCAAATGTTTTGTAAGGCGTTTCATCATCTCACATCCATTTTTGTGAGATATTTTTCAATCACTAAATTTACATGTATTTGGTGTATTTAAAATTACCATTCATGTTTTATGTCATGAATATATTAATTTTCCTATAATTAAATGTATTATTTTATTATTATTAATTTTGGGGCATACGATTCATTTGATTACAAATATGTATATATTTTCTACCCGAACATCCATTTTCATCTGGGTTCTTCTTATTATATGTTCACCACAATGAAATTATTATTGAATAACATGTAATCATCATAAATTATTTGCGAATGTTATATATATTTTCACCAATCATAATCACTCTTTTTAATGTGGAGTAACATGTTTTAAAGGAATCTTTCAAAAAATTCATCTAAAATGCATCCCTCATACAAGGAACTACTCGAATTCATACCTATTTTCACGTTCACTATAGAATATTAATTATAGAATATTTATCTTTATAAAATAAAAACATTTCACATGAAAAATATATTTTGGTTCATTCTAGGTTTTATGAAAGAAAACATTCCTTTGAGCATTAAAATTCTTTATTATATTTCTTAAACCACACTAAAATTATTCATTTCTAAAGATTCAGTAAAAACACTTTTTAAATGATTTAACCTAAATAAGAGTTTATTTAATCATCAAATATAATTTTAATTACCCTCCCTTTTATTTTCTGGGATATAAATATTTACAATATGATTTAATGAAAAATAAAAATGATTTTCTAAATGAACTCTTCTTTCTAAGTTATAAAGGATTATTTTCATCCCACTTTAACTTTAATATGATGGATTCCTTGTTCAGCACTTATTTATTGATTTTGGTTTATGTAATTACCTTTGTTATATCATATCAAGATTCTCCTTATTCTCATGTTATTATAAGGTATTATGATATTAATGTTTCATGGAGTTATGTGACACTTTATAATGATTAAGAATGATTTCCCCAATGATTTTTCAATAGTCCCATTTAAAAGTATCATCTTATATGTCAACAAACTTTTATGAATCTAATACAACATTGGGGATTATATAATATGATATCATACATCATGATATATTAACTAGTTTATTATTAGTTTGACTGTGGATATTCTTTCTGGAAACCATTCACAAATTAACTTTGAATGGTTAGTGTTTATGATTAATTTAGAGGGAATGTCATTGAAATTTCATATGATAATTTAAATACAAATATATATGTTGTTTATTTTTACCCTTGATCATATAAGGAATGAATTTCACTTAGCATGTGATGTTTGGTTCCCGCGATAACCCCTCAATGCATCGGTAGGCCTCATGAGACAAATGGATATAGACTTGGGTGAGGCCTTTCCCATTTTAGATATGGTTTTGGACTGGGCCATAATTATTCATAGTTGACATGGCCGAGGCCTTGATGATATGTTTTAGAATGTTTGGAATATGCATTTCCCTCTTCAATAACATACAAATTCAATGTTCATGAGGTTATTTGACAAGTATAATACAAAAAATTATGTTTTATTATGTAAATACTTTCTCATCTCAGATTCTATCCGTATCATTTGATCGTTTTTATTTTAATTGAATGTGTTTTCATATATTCACCATGACTAATGATTATGTTATCATCTGATGTATTTCTTACTCCTACAAAGAGTTTGAGCTCACTCGTTTCTTGTGTTTCATTTTCTCCAAAAATGAAGATGTTTATTATAAATGACCTTCATGGATAATCATATAGATGTGGATGTTTCTAATAAAATATATATGTTTTATTTCATTTTAAAATGTAATGTGGATCATTTGTGTGTATCTTGTTTCTAATCCTAGTAACCTACTCGGTCCTTCAGGATGTATATTCCTCGTTTATATGCAAATGCACTAAAACAAGGCACCATCTCTGAGATATTGGTGTCGTTTCTTTAAAACACCAACATGGATTATGCAACATGAAACACTGACTCTTTTTGCGCTACACACAACAACAACATGGATTTCACTATACGAAACACCATCTTGGCATATGATACATGAAAAAAACTGTGTTTTTATGAAACATCATTTTGTTGTAATAATTATTTAAATGATATTGTTGTAACCCAGTCATTAAAAATTGTAATAAGAGTATTAATAACAACTTTTCAAATATTGTTTATAATTTTTTATATAAATATAACATTTTAATAATAAAAAATATAATTTTTTGTAACAAATTTAGATGTTAAAAGACTACAATTTTTCTAAAATAACCTAAATTTCATATCCTTCTCTAAAAAATAATTAAATTAATTTGAAAATTATTTTAATATATAATTTAATAATAATAAATCATTTTTAATTAAGAATTTTCAAATTATCTTATTGTGAATTTTTGGGATTTTTCTAAGAAACATAATTTCTGAATGAATAGTTAAAAATACCAAACATTAATCCAAAACTAATTTTTCATCTAATTTACTTATACTGATAAATTATAATATAATAATTTTGAAGTGTTTAGTTATATAATATTTTTATAAATTAATTCAATTTAGTTCATTGGAATCAATTTCAATTTGAAATTGTATATAAAGACATAGAAATCATTTGAATGTTTTTACTTTTGAAACATGTTATGTTGTCTCCTCTATATGATTAGAATTAATCATAATTTTATTGATTTTGTTTCTTCAATTACCAAAAATAAACATACATATTTTTAATCTTTATAATATTTAGTTTCTAATAATATCGTATTAATTTTTTTAACAAAGGTAATAAGTAAAACTAATTAAAATTAATTATAGTGAATAAGTTAAAATTTATCTAATTAAGGGACTAAACCGTAAACATAAGTACAAAAATGACCATTACTATTTTCCAAAACAAATTTTGTTACCATATTTTTTCCATAAAACTTAAATTCATTAGTTTGGTAGGTTTCTAATGAGTTTTGTTAGTTAAGAACATGTGTACACCAAAATTGTTTTCATAAATTCCAAGTGAGTCCTTTCCCTTCCCTATAAAAGGCCACCACCTATCCCTTTTCATTATTACCCTAAATTAATATATGGTCATAATATATATACCAATATAGTCTCCCAAAATCCCTACCATCCTTTTCTAATCCTCCCTCTGGGAATAATTAATTCCAAGGAAGACATTCAGTGACTACCAATAGTAGTTACTTGATTAAGTGGAAACATCTTCTCAAAAACTCCTTTCATTTATTTTATTTATAAACCACATAAACACTTCTAATTATATTATTCTATAAAAACCCAGTATCATAAATTTAAGAGCAACTTTTTATTATATGGTATCTAACTACACTTACACACACTTCCTTGTAATGCTTAACAAACACACTATTTACGTGTACGACGGACTACCTCCACACAAAACACCGAATGTATCTTCTTCCTTTACCACCTATAATGGTGAAGATTATTATAGAAAATAAATTTATTGATATTATATACATATATACATATATGTAATTTTCATTATTTATTGCAATATAACAGTAAAATATAAAAAACATTCATGTGTACGTACAACTTACCATCTGAATAAATAATGATTTCCATTTCATACATAAATATTCAATAGATTATTATATTTCACATATAATAAATTTAAATTATATTTATATCATTATCCACATTATTTAAATAATTATATAATTATATGGACCAAGGATATAATAAATTAAGACACACGAAAAAAACAAATCATATATTACACGAAGTGAAACATAAACCGGGAATTCTTAACAAGAGGGTAATATAATGTCATAAAAAACATTTATAGTATTACAGATTAGAATTATATTATTCAAAATATGTATTATAAAATTATATTTATTATACTTAAACTTGTATGAGTACAAAAAGAGTCAAAACACAATGTAAGGGAATTTTATCACACTTTATATTTCTGTGAGATATATTCTTTATTCACCACCAATTCCATTTGGTTAGAGTGTATACTATCCATTGATTAATTATTTTATTCATATAAAAAAATTTATGGGTATTTAATTATCCTTTTTATTATATTTCATTCATTAGGTTTCTGTTTCAAAATATTCCAAATCAATAAAATTAATTTTTATCGATTTTCCTCCATTGGGATGCATTCCATGATATGAACCAATATTTTTCCATGGGGTGTATATACTACATTTGAAATGTTTTATAATGAAACTACTTTATTTAATGATATTTTAATCTTCCTTTAATTTAATTTTCATAAATTTAATGTAATGTTAAATGTTACTAGGTGGTAATAGTTTTTTGAAACAATCTCATCGCTTTTAGAGATTATTTATGTTTGTGAAACCTTTGATGAAATATCATGATCCATCTCTCAAGAACAATAAAGATTCTTCTTATCCTCTGGTTTTTCATGATATATTAATGTATTGGTACAATATTTTACACACATAGGTACATATTATTGTTATTTAAGTGATTTTAAGAAAATTTTATCTAACGACTCTGTTCATTCAGAAATTTGTGTTCATTCCAAACCATTTTTTAAAATGTTTATAAAATATTTTAAAGATTATTTTATATGATTCATATGTATTTTGTAATATTTTTTCAATATCGTTTTATATTTATTCAAATTAAAATGATTATAAATTGTTTTCAAATCATTGTTTATAATTGTCCATTTTTGTTTTCAAGAAAATGATTTTCAAAAGGTTTTATGTTTTAATGAGGCTTTTCAAAGAATAAATTATATTTACCTAAAGAAATGTTTCCAAAATATTTGTCCTTGTTATTTTTCATCTAAGATAATATTTTTTGACATTGAATATTCCCTTCTTTTAAATTATCCAAAGGTTCAAATGAAATTCTTCCGTGAATGGATTTTGTTTTGATGGAATGCTACCTATGGAACTAGTTTCTATTCTATGGGATATATTATTTTGAAAACTGGTTATTTTTATTAGTAATGTTTATTATAAAATGATTATGAAACCTATCATTTTCCATATTTTATGATATGATTACATGTTTATAATAAACATTTTATTTCATCTGTTATGAAATGAATGAATATGATCTTGAGAAATATTTAACAATGATTTCATTAAGAGATTAAAGGTACCCATTCTTTCATAAAATGCATTGGGTAATGATTTATGTTAAATTTGATCAGTGGTTACATGGGAATAAATCCCAAGGATGAAATATGAGGGCACATGAGATGAAAAACCAAGCCTGAATCAATAGGGTACGAGGGAGGACATCCCATACCCAAAATAAGAGGGTACAGGGGAGGGAATCCCAAGCCCAAAGTTGGTACACAAATGATAAGACTAATCCTAACATGTTACAATAGTCTTGGTTGGTTTCCTAGATGTAAGATTTTCAGTTATTTTGTGTTTTCAATAATTCCATGTTTTATTCCATGATATGATTTCATGTATTACAGTATTTCATTCCTTTTAATTCATGTATTAGTAATTTCTAATAATTATTCCATGATTCATTTTTACGATCTTTGACATGTAGGCTATGATATTATAATGTTCTTATGACACTCTCATTCCTCTATGCCCATGATTATATTTACATGTCTCCCTTTTTTACCCTTATTGATCATCTGATATGACCCTTATTTCATTCCCTTCCCTAGGTTATAAAGATATTTTTCTTTTATGATTTTTCTAGAATAGGATCAAGTCATGGAGAACCTAGTGGGTTGTAGTGTTTCTCTCTTGCGTATCAGTGTTTCTGGGTACATGTTTCCAATTGGTATGTACTAATATGATCTTTGGGAATCTATTTGTGTAATGTTTTATGTATCCTAATAATGTTATGTATTTTCACTATTTGTTAAGACATGGTCATTATAAATAAATCACGGGGACTCACCAAACACCATGGATCTCAGTATCCCGTAACCATCCACCTTGATCACTCAACATACCACCATATTCCCAAAACCAACTCATGGCTCTCATGGCCCTTAATGTATCATTATAATGTAAAATCCCACTACTGAGACGCCTACAAAACCCAATATATTTCTCCTCACCCAAAAAACATCCTCAAATGGAAAAATGCCCCAACAAGAGAAGGAAATCCTACAAAGGGTTCCTCTGGATCAACCAAAAGCACATGAAATTTTTGATATAAAAAAATACCACATAGACCTTAATGGATGAAAATAGATTCTATATCAGTAACACACTGAATGGGTATCCCAAAAAAATAAATCTTAAAATACATTCTCATTGGTCCTCATGAATACCTCAAAAGATAGACCATACAAGGGATCCTCAATAAAATATGAACCAGAGGGAAAATCAAATTTTAAGAAAACCACATATTACCATCCTAGAAATAACCATTCCATAAGTTCTACCTTTCCGCTAATGGTTTGAAAATAATAACATTCCACATAGGGATTCTCAATAGATAATGCTGGCTTCCACATAATAGTTGACCAGAAACCAAGACACAAGTAATCATTAAGATTTCCTCAAACTGGTCTCATCAACTCAATATATCTCATCCACATCCTCCATCTCACAATGTCAATACACCACAAAGGCTCCAAATGTATTGATTCTCAAATCTAGGAGCTAAAACATAATGTATCATACCTTGAGTACATGGTCCCACTATGCATGGATAACCCAATATCTCCTCTTAGATACAACTCGACGCAATCTTCTGGGATTTATTCAAAAGTACCTTGAATAACACTAGAATATATTCTAAAATCCATGTCTAATAAAATGATCACAACACTCACATGAGCCTTTCTACTCACAACCAATCCTTTAATAGGATTTTAGAGATAAACCAAAAGAATACTTCTAAAAACACTCACATAGTCCAAACCATCATCCAGATAGTATTTAACTACCAAAAGGATATGTCAACCTTATTATATGTTGAAAAATTCCAAGAATGGACTACACACAAGTCAAATTCTGACTCAAATTTTTTTTATGAAAAAATAGACCAAGGAATGACAAAATTACGTGGTGTGTACTCTAGGTAAATGACGTGTACCCCCAAATGTCCTAACAAGATGTATTACACTTACTAATCTATGTGTAATTCTCAAAAGTACATGGTGGGTGTGGCTTATAATTGAAATATACCCTACACAGGGATCTATCCTATGTACCGTAGATCCAATCAGTCTTTAAAATACACATGGACACAATATCTACTACATTAGACATGACATGTAGTCCCACATGGTGATCCAACCCATATACCTGCCCACATACAATGTATAGGCATGTAATCCTACATGGAATTACCCCCACATGTGTACTATCTGTGTACTTCAAAACATCCAATTTCCCCCCACATAGGGATTGTATATCCATGTAATCATCCACAACACAAAGGCCCACTACATGGTGTGTACACATAAGTTCTAAAATTATAGTCCCAAAACCCATCTTCCCAAAACAAAAAGAACACATGTCATGTATTCTCTGATCCACATGCCATGTAAATTGGTTTTCTCAAATAGAAAACACCCAAGATGGTATGAAACCCCAAATTTCCTATTTTAAGCCAAAGATCAATCCCCAAAATGTCCCCAACATCCCATGAAAGTATTTTAGAACTAAAAATACTATTTTATAGGGAATAATTAAAAAAATCCAACATACCTTCCTTTAGGTGGAATCCACCGAAGCATCATTATGAAACTGCCACCCTCAGCCACTACACTATAGTGTGGGCCACAGATGAACCCTCAAGTGTCACATCCTCCTCTCCCTATCCCTATTCTCTCCCTCTTCCTCCGTCATCTAAATAAAGTAGATACCTAGTGGGAACTCACGTGAAGAAAAAGGTAAAAAGGGAAAAATTAGGTGAAAGAAAAATAAAGTAAATAGAAAAAGAAATAAAATGAATAGGGGCTTGACCCCAACACTTGACACAAGGTTGTAAGACACCGAGCCAAAACACCCCATTCATGACTCAAAAATAGTGATATAAACTCAAAATTTCACTCCACGCGATGGATATTATTGAAAAAAGGGGTGTGATTAAATTAATAAATAGTAAATTTAATATTATATATCATGTGAAAATAAGAATAAGACACATTCCCACTAAAATTAAATACAAGGGTTAAGTCACTATTCCTAGAACAATTGAGTAGTTAATAAACTATTTGATATTATCTATTAGGTTAATTTATCAATTTCCCTTTGAAACAGTCTTAGGAAGAATGGATTTAAATTTTATTGACTTCCAACACCCATGACAGCATGTGTCATCAGAAACACTCAAACACGTAAAATTATCACCCCTAAGAATCCTTTATAGTTATTCCTCAGAAAATATTTCAACCAAGAACTTGTACAGGTAATGCAATCTTGACTATGCTATAAATAGTCTTATAGTGTCCACAACACTCATCTATTATGGAAAACATTCAACACCAATCAATTGTATCCTACCCACCGTATGTTTATTCTAATAATCTCCTTGTATCCCAAATTAAAATCCTCACAAAACTTAATAAATCCATCATGAAACATAATGTATAGATATGGGAAAATAGCTCATAACTGAGTGTCAACAAAAAATAAAAACAGGTAGTTCCCAACCCCCCAGTAATGAATAGTTCCATGCTAAATAACACACATATGAGGAGGATCATGGAACCTTACATCCAATGGTGAACTCCCCACCCTGATTATTTCATCAAACTTGTCTCAAGTGAGGAACATGACTCATTATCATGTGGGAAATGTCTTAATGGATCTAGTCCAACACATCTAAAACCACATAAAATGATTCTCACACATCTTAGTTACCAAAATCATTATCGCAGTTGGAACTCATCTTCAAAATAATGGAATCATACTCATTTTATGATAAACCACACCAACACCATCTACTCGATCATTCATAAAAAATAAAAAGCATCTTACCATACCTCTACTACACTACCCATATTGTATAAAAAATGAGAAGGTCCAATAAACCAACCAAACCTGAACTCTCAACCAAGAAACAATAAACTGATCTCTAAAAATGATCCACTTATTAAAGATCATGAATCCCTATTCCTAACAACATCCCAATATAGGAAAACTAAACAACCCAACCAAGGGACATAATCTCTATCAAAGGTGTACCACTCAACACATGACTTATCATAAGAAGAAATTTTTTAAATGGGGTTAACCTCTATATAACTATACCATGTACTCATATGAGACAACACTGTATGACCCATTGATGACACTTTAATCAATTTAACCACTACCATTATTAAAAATATCACAATCTTTCACACGTCATGTAAACATAGCATCCCTATAACAGTGAATTAACAATGTCCTCTTCCCACGATCCAAGTTCAAAAATCTAAGAGAAGCCACACATCTAAAAAATAACGTGCATCAAACTAGGTGAAGTCGAAAAACTAGAAAAATTGGTTAAAATAACATCAATATAATTCTATAATAAATCGACTTACTATTTCAAAATGTCATTGTGACACACCATTATAATATCCATAATAAGTCCAAATACATTCATTGACCACATGTGAACCAACTCTCCCCAAATAATAGACCAAAAATGATTTGATACCATTTTTTTTAACTAGTACAGGTTGCATGAAATGTCACCCAATATTTCTCAACACATGGCCACAATCTCTACATCTACACTACTGGAGTCTTCCAACCAGTGATGAGGGAAAAATTTACATTAGGGAGACAATAACCACTATTGAGGTTGTAATAAATGTGGAAGACAATCAAACTCATACATATCCACATGATTAAACATCCATTTATACATAAAAAAATGATGGATGTGTTAGTAAATTAAATTTAGTATAAATACTAAAAAACTCCAAAGAATACAAAACATACAACTGGAAATCTATCAATCAGCTTACCATAAAAAAAATAAACCAAAAATCAGTATAGTAGGATTTTCTATCTACACCGAATAGAACCAAAAACACAGTCTCCATGACTGTCAAGCTGTACCAGCAAGATAGTGAGACTCCACCTAAGTGGTACTCCTCAATTAATCAACATTGTGCCTCCTATCCAACCATCACACATCGTATTGTTTGACTTTAATGTAGACATCTGGTCTACAAGAACATAGAGGTGAATGTACCCAATGTGAGAAATAAATCCCATTATGCTACCCCCAATGGTGATCCTATAATCCATATTCACAAAAATTGTATTCAATCATAATATTCTAGTCCTATATGAAATCTAATTATATATAGAATAAAAAACTTTATAAAAATGGGTGAAAAAGAAAAGAAAACATCCATCTGTGGGTTATAGCATTACACCCAAGGTAAATTTACCCCAAATATATCCCATGTAAGGGTATTTATATAAAATGACTCACCCAACTACATAATACATGGTTTATTATCCAGATATACACCTGACCTCCAATGCATCTAAAATTTAATTCCTGAATAATGAACCTTAGGGAATAAATGTATGCTTATAAATGTGAATGAAAATATACATAGTTCTCTAATAAAAATAAAAATATATGAAATGGTGACATAAACATAATTTTTAGCACAACTAGGGAATTCTTTAGAATTGAAGGTCCTATACAATGAATTGGGTAATATATATGGACCCAACAATCAGTATGATTCATAAATAATTTGGGGGAATAAAACACCCATTCCAATGGGAGTGTAAAAGCATCTCTGGGACATGAAACCCCATATTTGAGTGCCTTGGAATCTCAAATGTATGAATTCACTTATAATTGGAATAAAAAAATCAAGACGGTGGAGGAAAACATCCATTTTTTATTTGTCTTTTCGTGACAAACCACAACCAACCAACTAGCCAATAGGAGAACTATATCAAAACTCTAAACCAATTTACGGTGTATGATATCCTAAGGTTCTCCATGTAAAAACAAATTACTGCCTTCAAACTACCTCAGAAGTATTTGAAAATGGACAAATCTACATTGGATTATCCATCCATTAACCCAACATCCAAATAGTTGAACTAGAAACATTGAAAAAATCTTGTCCTTCAAATCATGGTTATTCTCCTAGAACCCTGGATATCAACATCCAACCACCAACCACCATTTTCTTTCAAAGATACCCCTCATGACCAAACAAGTCTAATGGATCTCGTTGATACTTGAGTAACATCACAATGTGATTCCCTATTAGGGACTCCTTAGAGGCACCCATGCTCTCAGGCCATGCCTGTAGAAACATCATCAAGTTCCCAAAATTCTACAACCGGAGTAGGACACCCTACTAGGGTTATGATGGATGAATAAATATCACATGACATGAAAGACAAAAGATACATTCTAGACAACCCTTAGTGGCCTCTAACCGATCCTCATTCAACAATTCAACTAAATGGAATCTAAATGAAAATAAAATATATAAAGGAATTATCATTTTTCCCCATGTATTCCTAAAAATATGGACCTTAACAGGACTCTTATATAAGAGATGAACTTCATTGAAAAGATAAAATAAGGAAAACCTCAATGGTCCCTCATAGAAACTACCCAGCCTTGGGTATTATATTTCCCACTAGGGAATCCAAACAGTAGCACCACATAAAGGAATTCTAAAAATGAGACTTCATCTTCTACCAATCATATGATTTGAAACTATCCTACAAGGAAATACTAGAGAGTAACTCAGACACATCTTAGCAACTCAATGATATCCAACTATAATCTTGATCCCAACTTGTCTACCTTGTACAAAGGCTCCCACAAAACATGTCCTTAAACAAAGGAGATAAACTACAAAAATTATCATATATAGTAACAAGTTTCACAATCGAAGTACAATCCAAAATATACTCAAAGTCACAACTCATTATTTACTTATGGGGTCCATCTAAATGAATATTAATAAACACATTCCAAATATACACAACCCAAGTCCAACTATGGAGCTCACAACTATCACATGGGCCTTGTTGCTCACAACTGATAACAAGAGAGGAATTTGGAATGGAACCATAATGAAATAATCTAAAAACACAACCCCAATCCAAAAAACATTTAGATAGTCTCTAAACAATAAAATTAAACCATTTTCATGATCTATGTTTAAAAAAATATAGAAGAGGCTACTCAAATGTATAATTTTGATCCCATGGTGAAAACGAACATGCTAATAGAGAAAAATGTACATGAATTTTAAATTATATGAACAAAAAGTAAGCCCAAAGGTCATACTAGGAAATGTTAAACTAGATAATTAGTGTTTACTTCTCCAATGTACATGGAATGTGTTCCATGTAAATGGTGTTTTCCATTTCATGGGGTATATCCCATATACCTCACAGAGTGTGTAATCTACCTAAGCACCAGGTGTTTACCACCACATACATTTTGTGTCATGCAAAAAATGGTGTCCCTCCATAAAATGGGTTCTAGACTATGTAATAGTAAATTTTCCCTTCTTGGGAATGTATTTTCACACAATTTTCATCCCCACATGTGAATTGGTCGTGTACTTCTACACCACAAACAACCCCCGCATGGGGTGTTCAACCTAGTACATAGACACACCATGAATCAAACTACATGGAATATACTTTTATTATCATGGTTTATAGTATCAAAAAACCCATCATCCCTAAATAGAAAGAACACCCATTGTGTTCACTTTAGACCAAAAACCATGTACATGGGTTTTTTTGAATGGAAAACCCCAAAACAACAAGAAACCACTTATTTTCCAACTAAATCTAACGATCAACCCCACTGGGTACTAAAAATCAATAAAATAATTTGAAAACTAAAAAAATATTTTATGAGGATTAAAAATGGAAAAAATAAAACAAACCTTCCTCTCGGAATAAAAAGATGTAGATTCATGTTGAGACGACCCATAGAATCCACTGCACTTCGATTCGGGCCTATGACAAACCCCTGAGCAATGCATCATCCTCACCCTCTCCCCCTTATCTCCCAATAAATCTCTCATCCATGAAAGGGAGGACCTAAGGGAGAATACATTGGATTCTAATAGAGAAAAAATTGGAATAGTGAAAAAATTAAAATAATGAAAAAATAAAAATGAAAAGTCAATTAAAAGAAAATGGGTTTCGGCCTGTCACCAATATCAAATGTATGGTTGTGAACATCGTAAGAAAATCACCCAATTAAGGACTCTACCATGGGGATAGAATAAAATTATTATTCTCCACTAAAATAATACACCAGAATAAGCACAAAAAAATAAATTAATTTTTAATTAATCAAATATTAAACATTCTGTGATAATCTAAATGCCTTATATTTTACCCAAAAACAGATCCAAGGCTAAACAAACTATTATGGGACTAACTTAGTGTTCATAAAAATTAGCCACGATCATATTATATGGGAATTTACAATCATTCCATAAAAAAACACATAGGAAAAAGGTTCGAATTTCTCACGATTTTCTAAACCCATGATAGAGGTGTCATCACATCTTCCCCTATCAATCAAATAGAAATCAATCGTCATATCATTCCATTATTCAAGGTGATTTGGAGAATCTCCAAATAAACCTATGGTGAATTGTGTTGGATTCCTTATGTTACGTATATCTACCTTGGATAACAATGAACTTATAGTCTGACTTTGCTCATCCTTACTAGAATATCGTACCTTGGGAGTTCCACTTGATAATCATATTGACAAAAAATCATGGGATCTATTATTTTCATCAAATTTCATAGTTCCCTTGTGAGCATTTATCCTCTTATTATGAGAATACATATATCTACTATTGTTGATGTTTGTTGTTTTTGGCTAAGATGATGTAGTTCTATCACATGGAAATATTCCGTATCAAGTCTCATTCTAATAAAATTGTCACTCCTTATTAGAATTTGGTATAGGAGTTCTTGGAATGAAATAATTTTGTGGTTGGTGTATAAACATGGTTTTGGTGACAACAGTCTTTACTAATCACAACAGCGACATTGAGAATCTTTATGTTGGATGTTCATTAACTTTTTAGGTCTTGTATGGCCTTTTTGTGATGATATGTTTCTTACATTGCTACTGTGTATCCTGTGATACAAATATAAGATGCTTGATTCCATTCATATTCTTAGGTATGTTGTCAAACCACGATTTATCTTGATCACATGATCTTGTTTTTTAATAACATATCTCATGATTATGGGTTATATTCTATTTGAATAGGCTCTACCTTGTTGTGTGTGGTTGGATTTCCTTTATAGGTGTTTCTACTAGTACTCAGAAAAAGAGGATTATCATAGTATGGTTATCCCTAAAAGGGGGCATGTGCACAACATGGAATGATGAAAATGATGGACCCAAAAATAGTGTTGGGGAATGATGATATTGAGGCGAGACCTAAGGTATCTATAGTTTGGTGTGATAGACATGTGGATGAATCTTGGGATTATATGAGAAATTATGGTCTTGTGGTTAAAGTCAGGATGAATTTTAGGGTATGATGAAAATGATACCCAACCTAACAAATTAGAATTGGCAGTTCTCAATGATTCTCATTTTCAATGGTGTTAGCTATTATTATGAATTCCTTTTAGATGATCCTTTTATGATAGAGGGAATTCAGGTATGGTTGGGACCCATGGAAGCTTAGTCCACAGACAATCACTCGATATATTATTGTTAATTATTTTTTCTGAATCCATATTTACCATGATATATACCATTTATATTTGGGAAATCGTAAAAATTATTCATTGGTGGGTTCCGATATAGTTATATTACTCACGCACTACATTTGTGCATTAGAAAAATTCAGGATTTGGGAAGCTTGTAATGGAAAGGGGCCCATGGTAGATTGTTGAGGTGTATATCATGGTGATAGAAGAAATAATGGGATAAAATATCAAGGATTATTTTTTTTTATTTTAGTTTATTATGACAACATTATACTCTAATTTTAACTAACACGTTTTTAGAATTGTTTATTTTCATGTTTGACATAGATGACATTTGGTAAAACATTTTGTTCACTTTTTCATCCATTGTGACATTCTAGGTTGTTATATTTTTTTATGTTCATGTTGTATGGATAATATTACTTAGGGAATGCCCTTTTTCACTACTCACTTAGACATCACCAATAGTTGTTATCCTCTTACATAAATGGATTCATGAATGAGACCATACAGAATATACACTCATGTGTTGTTTGAGACAATATGGATTTGGGTTTTAAAAACTAGTATCAAATGATTCATTTTTTATTTCAGTTATTTTGGTTTTATGGTAGCAATGAGATAAGTTTTTTAGAACATGGGTAGGAGAGCATCCATGAACATGGAAATAACATGTTTAATTGAACTCCAAGGTACTATCAATGTGATTTTTGATAATGTATATGGGATTTGGGTGCATTCATGCTTCATGTGTAGGCATTTATGATATCTTGTCACATATATATATATATATTATGAGTAATTCCTAGTAGTTTTAAAATTATATTCCCTAATTTGTAAAATCTATATTGTGATATAATTGTGTTATATACATTTAGGATATATCTTTTCATACATTAATTAGTAGAATGTGTGCATGTTGTTATTTTTTTGTATATAAATAATTTTTAATAACTTGTAGGTATTGAGGACTAGGTATGATCCATGGGTAGAACTAATATGAATATTCAGTGTGGGTGGGTATCTCTTATGATAGGTCTTCTAATAGATATATCTTGTTTTCAATGATGAAAATCATGATTCCTTATCTTTTGTAAGTTGTTGAAAAAATTATATTCATCTATTGGGACATCCAGACAATGAAACCTAAACACCCTCTTGTGGGGCCACAAAGATAATCTTGAATAAACACTCCTACAAGGGAGGATATCACAGGTATACCACTATGCCCCCATCTATAATATCCTCTTTTATAAGAGGACTCAAGGAATAAATTTCTAGCGATCCAAGGGTATTCATGTAAAAAAAATCTCAAAAATATAAATGTATTCTTTAAAATTTAAGAATTTTTTTACATCAAATACTTTCAAGAAAATTTTCTTTACGGGGTTTAGCCGGCCACTTTTTTTGTGTGAAATAATTTTTCAGGTTATGATTTTGTAGGGAGTGTCTGCCAAAACAATTACATCCTAAATAGATTTTTCCATAACCTTTAAACCATATTTATGTTGTATATACCATTTTTACGATGAAAATGTGGTACTAAATCCATTTTCCACACCTTGATCCACCCATTTATCCTCAAATGATTTCAATAAAACACATCTGAATGCATCAAGTTTATTTGCTCAGACATGAGAAACTATCACATGATTTGTTTAATTTAAAAAAACCCATCCCACACTATAAAAAAATCAAATTCTTATTGACAACATCATCCATTATTTATGTGGGTTATTACAATTTACCCCTATAAAACATCTCATCCTTGAGAGGCCTCATTGATTATTCGTCAAACAAATGAATCATTAACTTGCCTAAAATATGATATTAACTGACCATGGTCTACCAAGGAGATCTATAAGTACTTCCCTTATGTATTTCTAGAAATATGAAAAACTACTCCTTATAACATTATCTATCACTAAAAAAAATCATCAAACAACTTGTAAGTGTTTCTCGATACCTGTATACATCTACAACCCCACTATTTCATGAACTATTGCATAATAAAACTAATGATGCTACTCACCATAGAACTTAACTTATCACCACGTCTTTTGATCTCAAAATTTTCTCCACCATATTAATAGTTTATTAAAACAAAATATTGGTGATCTAATGACCTGGCCGACATTTTTTTCATATCTCCTAACCCAAAAAATATTAATTCAAATACTATAGATAATATTATATGTCTTATCAAATCCATGTCTTTTATAGATGTGTTTCCACAACCCACCCAAAGGTGCTAAAAGTTCTGTCCATTTTGTGGATATTCTTAACCAAACCTTGTAATACTATTGTTTCACCCAAAAAGAAGAACTAATTTCCTTATCTTTTCCATGAATTTATCCCATAAGGGAACCTTCATCACCTATCACCACATGCTTCTCCCCATAAATATAGTCATGGATATTTTCATCCCATGTTTTACTGCCTATAACATGTCATAATCAATGGATTAACCACCTAATGATGAGAATTAAACAAGTTCACCCCCTTAAACATGAAAAAAATTATTGATTGTCCCATGAAACATATCAATAAAATGGGATCACACCACTAAATTCAGTGCGACCACACTAAAACATTTCGAGTTGAAATAGATACACCATCTCCATCAAATATCTCATCCATGATTCAAATATTGTGTTTATATTAAATAATATAAATGTGAAATTTCTTATTATTTTCATCAAAACACTAACTAGACATTCCAATGAGTGGTCAAACCAAGATAGTGACCCTTCTCACAAGGGGGCATCCTATAATTACTATGGAGTTCTCCCTAGAATATGGAAATCATTACATTGTCTGCAAGTGGGTCCACCAGAGAGTTCGTACATCCAACAAGAGAAGACATTAAGATAGTTTAGTGAATAATTATTTCCATCTCAAAAAAAGTCAATATAATGATATTTGGAATGTTTTTATTTGATCAAGTTGTTCACCAAGGTATCATCTACATTTACCATGAAAAAATCATCCACTTATGATGTGATGTTCTACTATTGGGATATGGAGAGTCCATTCAAGGTCCTCGAGCCTATATATGTAAAAGTGTCTCACAAACACTAGACCACTAAAAATCTAGAGGGGCTCCCTAGAAATAATTATTTCACAACCCATTACTATTCATCTATGAATGAATGTCTATGATGAAACAATGGAAAACCCCTAATTAATTGTGTTTCTTCTCCAAAAGATGAATGAAACATACTGGAATTAAAACACCTTCATAACTAAATATTACAATTAATGTAGGTGGACATCAACAAAGATTTATTGAATGAAATAAGTTATTACTCTCAATTTACCTATTCGTGATACACAAACTGTAATGCCCCGACCCCAGTTACCCAGAGTCGGTGCATTATTACACAACATGGGCATGATCACGAAAGATCAAGTCTCGAATGACCGATTATTTTAGTAGCCTTGGAAACACTATATACATTCATAAGTCTTACATTACATGATAAATTGAAAACTACAACAACATAGTCTCCATTTTTCACACTCATATCCCCTCAGACTATCCCTGCATGCCAATCGTAAAATACATTTTCACATCCTCGGAAAAATGAAACATAGAAAGGGGCGAGCTTAGATTCTCTATAAGGATAACAACATAGAAAAAACATTCATAAATAAGAATAAACATTTAAGGTAATGTATAAGACTGAAAGAAAAGCCTTTTAAACTTAAACTTCATCATAATATGGAAAAGATACAATAAAATAATACCATTTAATTATTCACATGGATATTCTACTAGTCAAATAATAACATTCAATATTAATAGTCACTTTCATAATAATGGAATGCATAATGCAAGACTATCATAACCACATAGTCAAGGCCTTGTTCCAAGACTACAAATATGGTTTTTTCAAGGCCTTGTGCCAAGACACTAGTTTGTCTCATTAGACCTACCGATGCATTTAGGAGCTATAGCGGGCTCCACCCATCACTTACTAAGACTAATGCATTACTCATATGAAAATGTTTAAACATAACATAAACATTTGTATTATAACTTCCATATTAAATGTCAATAATTTACCCATATACCATTAATGGTATAAAAATAACACATCCAATTTCAAAAATATCACAAAACATTCAACACAATATGGAATATTTTTATCTTAATAAATCAACTTCAAAAAAGTCTAAAATCCATTAAAGTATTTTGACATAGATGAAAATGATTTGTAAAACTCTTTGAGAGAAATATCCCTTTTTCATGAAACCATTTAAAAGTCACAAAATTTAGATAGGAATACATTTAAATAAATTTTTGAATCAAAGTTTCCCATACAAATTTGAAACTTTTGAAAGTAATTAACATTTTAAAACATTCATTTCCATTTAAATAAATCCATAAAACCATTTGGAAAAAATGGACATTAAGGAGAATGATTTAGAAGAATAAATCATTAAAACATTTAAAATGATGTTTTAGTAAAAAGTACCTTAAAATAATCCCATTGAAATATATTTTACAAAACATGAACATGGATAATAAATATGTCCCGGTAGATACTTACGTAAAAACAATCTCGGATAATTAAGAGATTGTGAAATTAACCCTTACCTTGCACTTTCCTTTAGTCAAGGGAACGTTTAACCTCCTGAATGAAGATAGTAGTATGTTATTAAATTATACCAGAACCATGTAAATATATATTATATCATACATGATTCATTTATGAATTTATACTACCCCTTTAATAATAATTTCAATGTTAAATTAACATTTTGGGTAATAATCGCTTTCCTTATTGTATGTAATATAACTTGTTACTCTTGATTGTATCACTTAGACCAAGATTTAAATACTTCCAGAATACAAAACATGATTTATATACAATATATATTTAGAATATAAATAAGTATAATAGACATATATATGAAATGAAACACACTATTTATGGAGACGGTAGTCCGTACGTATGCAGAAACGTTGTTTCCGTTTTCATATTGTTTTGAACGGATCTAAGTGAATAAGATATATCTAAGTATATATATATATATATATATATATCCAGTATAATCATTATGTCATATATTACATACTTATTATTAATATATATTTTAATAATTATGGATGAATGGTGAACTTGGAAATGAATCTCATAGCGTCGTGGAGACGGTAATCTGTACGTACAAACGAGCGACAATATCATTTCTTAAAGGTGTGGAATTGGATGGTATATTAATTTTATAGAGACATTATCAGGTTATTTTCATTATTTTCATACATATTACTCATCATTATATCCATCCAAATAATATAGTGTTGAATAACAAGTTACAACACGACGTGGAGACGGTAAGCCACACGTACGCACACATGGTGACATTATCATTCATAAGATGGATAGAATAATGAATATAGTTGTTCCATATTAACAATAATATAAAATTATATAGAATATAATGGATTTATTATTTTTATAATGGAAACAACAAAGAACTAAGATGTTGAAGAAGAAAAGAACATGAAAGAGGGTGGTGAAATTATTACCTCTTCTTAGGGTTCTTCCTTTTGATTTGATCAATAGGGATCCTTAGTGTGGCTTTATGACCAAAGGAAGGCCTCTAGAATGAAGTTAGGATAGTTGGGCGGTTATTTGGGCAGGGGTTGGCTGAGCCAAATGGCCTTGTAGGTGTGAATTTGAGAGAAGGTGAAGTGCCCTTTTATAAGACGGGTGAGGGGCACCTTTGGAGAAACTTAAAATATTATTTTATAATAAATTCATATTCAGTTTATAATGGCTTCAAAGTGACTTATTTAGAGTCTTGGGTAGTAATGGGTCTCAATAATCACAAAGAATTGGTTTTATACAAGTTCATGTTACCATTTTAACCTTATCATTTAGATTTAACCCTAAGTTAAATAATTTAACTTTTACCGTGTCTTCTTGTATTCTTACACTATATGGTTAATAAACACACTATATACAGCCAATAGAACCCCAATTTGTTCAATAATGTCATATATATTATTATATATGTCTTTGGTCTGAACCTTATATTTTTAGAACCATTATATCAATTAATAATGTATTATTTGTTTTAAAAACTATTTTATGTCAATTTTGACAATATTTGGTATTTTGTTTTTGCTAAATTCAGAACAACATGATTAATTCAAAAAAATAATTGATCTAACCAATACTAACATGTCATAATGACCTATAAAATTTGTGTAATTTATAAAAAGTATCAAATTACATTTATTTGGATATTTACAATGTCAATTATTTTAATCTTTCATTAATTAGGTAATTACTGCATCATAATTATGTCATAAATAAATTTATTTATTTAATTACTAAAAACAATAAATAAAATACCATTTTGTAGGAAATCATTATAGGTTTCTATTTAATATTTATAGTCTAATTTATCTTATGTATATCCCAATATTAGAAATGTTTTAGTTATTAAACATTGATTTTAACTCTTTTAACTCTTCTTTGAATTAAATAATAATAAATGTCCTAATCTATTTCAAGTGGACCAAAAGGATAATATTTTATTCCTAAGGCTGTTTTTGGTATAATTATACTTATCCAATAGAATTAAGACATGTTTTATGGTAAGAATAATATCATTTTTACCATTAATTACCCTATTTACTTTTAACCGTGGTAAATAAAAGTAAAAAGGTACTATTCACCAAAAATTATTTTAATCTTATTGAACCATATTTTTCTTACTTATATCCACCATTTCTCTCGGATTTTTGAAATTTCCCTCATAGAAGCGGTAAAATTATGTTTTATACCAATTTGCAAATTCTCCTAGGAGATGGGTAAAAGACGGTGAAAAGTTCAATAAAATTTTTATATATCTAAAATGATTATAAACTAACCCCAATGAATTAAATTGAACATATATAGGTATTTTGTATCTATTTTTACCTAAAATAAGTTTAAATAAAATAAATAATTATTTAAATAAAAATTCAGTTTTAAACTATAACTTAGTGTTTTTCACTATTCATCAAAAATTGAAAGTTTTCAGAAAAATACCAAACATTTACCCTGGGATAATGTCGATATTCTAAATAAAAAAATGATGTATATTTTACAAAATTCAAAACATATAAGTTTCATTTATTAATTTAAAATTAATTCCCGTTGTCAAAACCAAAAGGCGTATTTTTAAGAAATAATAACTATCAAAATATTGACACTTGTTTATGTCCAATTTCAAAATAAAATTGCTTACAATGACCAGAATTGGATTATAAGGTAAAAATATAATCTATTTATACTTCCAAACCCCTAAAATTTATAATTTAACAGTATAAATTATTTTTATTAAAAAAGGTGTTTTCAGTTAAAATATTGTATTTTTCACTATTCACCCAAATATGAAAGTTACGATAAAAACACCAAAAAATTATTGAAACTAAATTTTTATGCACCGATTATAATGAAGAAGTTTATTTTGTAAAATTTAATATATAAATGTTTCAAATATTGGTTTTAAGAAAAGGATCACCATTAAAAGGCGGTAAAATTGCATTTTTTTTAAAATTATTATTTTATCTGAAAAAATGTATTTGTTTTACATTATGTCTAAGAAACTCATAATATGGATTATAAAATTTTAAAGATTATATATAGTTCAAAATTCAGTTAATACTATTTATAACCGCTTTTGAACGGCTAGTTTGGTATTTCGTGATAAGCTTGCACTCAGTGTTGCGTGTAGTGCAAGTTATTGAATTATTTTGAAGAAATAAAATACTATGAAATATTGGGGTGTTACATTCTTCCCTCCTTAAATATATTGCGTCCTCTCAATTTGAAATTGTTCTTTGAAAATAAAAGTTTGAAAACAGAAAATATCATTGTGGGAAAACCAACATCTCAAATTGGGTTAATAAAATTTAGTCTTAATAAGAGGAAAAAATTATAAAAATATATACTTGACATGTACAATTTAATCCTTCAACTAATTACTACCACAAACTCATCTTTCACTCCGAATGAAAAAAATTATATTTATCCAAATCGTATAATGTTCCAAAAATAATTAATTGATAATTCATTTGTCACACAATTTAAAAAAACTAAATTATACAAACCTGTACATCACATTGTCCAGTCATAGGTGACGCACCATTGTCTCTCTTCAGTTGCGGGTTCAAGTCTCATTGCCTTTCTGAATGCGACTAGTTGTCACCTGACCTATGGGTTTTCCTTTTTATAAAAATCCAAAAATAACCTTTACAATAATATCCAATTTCAAACACAATCCATTCAAACCATTAGACTTATCCAAAATACATATATCTAAACTCTCTATAAAAATTTTATAAGGAAGTTAAACACAATGAAGAACCTTTTTCCTAGGTAATAACATGTGAACGCCTTCATCATGCATTCTTCTAAAACACTACACCATCCTGAATTACCATAAAAGCTTATTGATTACATTCACACTCCCATATTCCTTATAGAATACTGGATATACTCCATCTATTAAAAAATTTTGTAAACTCCCATAATGATGGAATATACAAATCATTAATCAGTTTCAAGGAAGTCAAGAATATTCAATATAATTTATCCAAATCAACCATCTCTTATTCCAGAATCACTACCTCATTATCAAGACCGTATTAAGGATTACCTTTCCTTCAGCCATCTATTTTCCAAAAATTGTCTCTGACTATTATGCCACATTTCTTAGAACCATATAATCTCAAATCCTCAATAAAAAAGTACTGCAGTACAATCCTTATTTATCTCCATAATTAATGTAACCAGTATACTGTTGATACAACACTAAAATGAAATAATTATATAATAACAACATAAGAACAGTAGTCATTTCTCTTCATCTAAGGTAGTATCATAATTTTATTATTATCTAATAACATCATTTTTGGTATACTCTTACGATGGGACATTGATTCGCGTAGTGTCTGAACTCCTTGCAGATGAATCATTTTACATTTGAAAACTTTTTCTTACCCTTGAAATCACGTACATGGTGTCTTTTTTCTCCACACTTATAACAAACTCCAATTCCCTTCAAGTATTTACCAAGGTGATTCTTACCACATTTATCACATATGGGAAAATCATTATTTTATCTCTTCCCTTTATCCATCTTTCTCTCTTCCATCCTTTTCTTCTCTTGCTTCCCTTCAAAGCCATAGGACTCAGAGAATTCATTACCTATCTTATTAACACATGACACTATTTCTTTATATGTTGAGAATACATGGGATACTAATTCCCTTCTAAATATTGGCTTAATACCATTAAAGACATGGTCCTTCTTACTCTTTGGATCATACGTATTGTTGGAGTTCACATTCCTTCTCCTAGGAACAATTTCTATACAATGGCATACACTAGGTCAGTTTATTAATTTCAATGAATAATTACAAACTTGTAAAATACCTAACATAAATTGAATAGTTTATGGATATAATCCATAAAAATATTTTGTTTTAGGATGTATATACTTGTAAATCCTTCATAATTATTTGTAAATAAAATAAGAATTGTCCTAAGCATATCCCTCGGGAGTGTTGTAACCCAGAGTGAAACAAGGCCCAATGTCGTGCACCAGTTCCCATTCGAGTCTAGATCAAAGCGGTGTTTTAGGGTTTTACCCCTAGGTACATATCTTCCAGAGCCTCCTCTACCTGGTTGTATCCAGATAGGGATGTATTTTCTTGGAAAACTCACAAAATCTCTAAATTACAAAAATTCTAGGAAGTTCTTCTATACTAATACTCAAATTCTATTTTAGGGTAATGTTCTTTAATCAGAGTTTATCTAAATCTAGTTTCCAAGGTTATTGCTAAACTTCTCTGATACAAAAAAAAAACGCCCTGAACCTAGTTACTCAGAGTCAGTGCATTAATATATAACATTGGCATGATCAAGAAAGATCAAGACTCGAATGACTGATTAGTTTAGTAGCTTTGGAAGCACTAGATACATTCTTATGTCTTACATTACATGATAATGTGAAAACTACAACAACATATTCTCCATAGTTCACACTCATATCCTCTCAGACTATCCCTATAGGTCAATCATAAAATACTTCTTTGGATCCTAGGAAAAACAAATCATAGAAAGGGGTGAGCTCAGATGCTAAATAAGGATAACAATATAGAAGAAACATTCATAAATAAGAATAAACATTTAAGGCAATGTATATGACTAAAAAAAGCCTTTTTAAACATAAACAACAGCTTAATATGTAAAAGATACAATAAAATAATTCCATTTAATTATTCACATGGAAATTCTACTAGTCGAATAATGACATGAAATATCAATAACCACTTTCATAATGATGCAATGGATAATGCCAGACTATCATAACCACATAGTCGAAGCCTTGTGCCAATACTGCAAATATGATTTTGTCAAGGCCTTGTCCTATGACACTAGTTTGTCTCATGAGACCTACCGATTCATTGAGGATCTATAGCGGGCTCCACCCATCACTTACTAAGTCCAATGCATTACTCATATGAAAAGGTTTAAATATAACATAAACATTCATATTAAAATTGGAATAAGAAATGTAAATACTTTACTCATAAACCATGAATGGTATAAAAATAACACATCCACAGTCAAAAATATCAAAAAACCTTTTTATACAATATGGATGATGTGTATCATAATAAATCAACTTCAAACATTTTTAAAATACATTAAATGATTTTGAGATAGATGAAAATGATTTGTAATACTCTTTGAGAGAATTATCCATTTTTCATGAAAACATTTAAAAGTCACATAATTTAGAAAAGAAGACATTTAAATACATTTTTGAATCAATGTTTCCCATACCAATTTGAAACTTTTGAAAGTAATTAAAATTTTAAAACACTCATGTCCTTTTAAATAAATCCTTAAACCCATTTTGAAAACATGGACATTAATGAGAATGATTTAGAAGAATAAATCATTAAAACATTTAAAATTATGTTTTAGTAAAAATTACCTTAAAATAATCCCTTTGAAAACTATTTAATGAATCATGGACATGGATACTAAATATGTCCCTGTAGATACTTACGTAAAAACAACCTTGGATAATAAAGAGATTGTGAAATTAACACTTACATTATAAATTCTTTTAGTCGAGGGTACATTTAACCTCTTGTATGAAGATCGTAGTATGTTATTAAACTATACCAGAACCATATTAATATTTATGTTATCAGACATGATTCATTTATGACTTTATACTACCCATTTAATAATAATTTCCATGTTAAATTAACATTTTGGGTAATAATCGCTTTCTTTATCGTACGTGTTTTAGCTTGTTACTTTTGATTGTATCACATAGACCTAGATTTAAATACATCCAGAATATAAAACATGATTTATATATCATAGATATTTAGAATATACATATGTATAATAGACATATATATGATATGAAAAACACCGTTTATGGAGACTGTAGTCCGTACTTATGCAAAAACGTTGTTTCCGTTTTTATATCGTATTGAGTAGAACTAAGTGAATAAGATATATGTAAGTATATATATATATATATATATATATATATCTCCAGTAGCATTATTATGTCACATATTACATACTTATTTGTAATTTTTATTTTTATAATTGTCGATGAATGGTGAACGTGGAAATGAATCTAATCGCATCGTGGAGATGGTAATCTGTACGTACGCATGAGAGAAAATATCATTTCCTTAAAGGTGTGGAATGGGATGGTATATTAATTTTAAATAGACATTAGAATGTTATTTTCATTATTATTATACATATTACTCATCATTATATCCATCCAAATAACATAGTGTTGAATAACAAATTACACCACAGCGTGGAGACGGTAAGCCGTACGTATGCACGCATGGTGACATTATCATTCATTAAATGGATTGAATAATGAATATAGTTGTGCCATATTTACAATAAAATCACAGTATATAGAAGATACTGGAGTTATTATTTAATAATGGAAACAACAAAGAAGGAAGAAGTGGAAGAAGAAAAGAATTTGAAAGTGGGTGGTGAAATTATAACCTCTTCTTCAGGTTTTTCCTTTCGATTTGATCAAAATGAATCCTTAGGTTGGCTTTCTGTCTAAAGTGAGGCCTCTATGACTAATTTAGGATTGTTGGTAGGATATTTGGGTAGTTTTTTGCCGATTCAAATGGCTTTGGAGGTGTGAATTTGAGAGAAGGGGAAGTGCCCTTATATAAGAGGGGTGAGGGTCACCTTTGCAGAAACTTATAATATTATTTTAGAATAAATTTATATTCGGTTTATAATGGATCCAAAGTGACTTATTTCGAGTCTAGGGTGGGTATGGGTCGAAATAATCTCAACCAATAGGTTTTAGACAAGTTTAGGTTACCATTTTAACCTTATCATTTAGATTTAACTCTAAGATAAATAATTTAACTTTTAACTTGTCTTCTTGTATTCTTACACTATATGGTTAATAAACTTACCATATACTACCAATAGAACCCCAATTGGTTAATTATTATCATATATATTATTATATAAGTCATTTGGATGAACCATATATTTTTCAGACCATTATATCAATTAATAATATAATATTTGTTTTAAAAACTATTTTATGTCAATTTTGAAACTATTTGGTATTTTATTTTTTATAAATTCATAACAGCATGATTACCTAAAAAAATTTGATCTAACAAAACCTAAAATGTAATAATGACTTATAAAATTATTATAATTTATATAATTTCTCAAATTATATTTATTTGGATATTTATAATGTCACTTTTTTTAATCATTCATTAATACAGTAATTACTACATCATCATTGTGTCATAAATAAATAAATTTAATTATTTAATGTCTAAATATTATAAATAAAATACAATTACGTAGGAACTATTTCTAGATTTCTAATTAATATTTATAGTCTAATTTATCTTATGTATAACCCTATATTAAAAATATTTTAGTAATTAAACATTGATTTTAACTCTTTTAACTCTTCTTTGAATTAAATAATAATAAATGTCCTAATCTAATTCAAGTGGACCTAAAGGATCATATTTTATTACTAAGGTTGTTTCTGGTCGAATTACACTTATCCAATAGAATTAGGACAAGTGCTAAGGTAATAATAATATAATTTTTACCCTTAATTACCCTATATACTTTTAACCGTGGTAAATAAAAGTAAAACAGTTACTATTCACCAAAAATTATTTTTATCTTATTGAACAAAATTTTTTCTTACTGATATCAACCGTTTCTCTCAAAAATTTTGAATTTCCCTCACAGAAGAGGTAAAATTATGTTTTATGTGAATTTGCAAATTCTCTTAAGAGATGGGGAAAAGACGGTGAAAAGTTCAATAAAATTTTTATATATCTAAAATTATTATAAACTGACTCCAATGAATTACATTAAAATTATATAGGTATTATGTATCTATATTTTCATAAAATAAATTTAAACAAAACAAATTATTATTGAAATAAAAATTCATTTTTAAACTATAACTCAGTGTTTTTTTCTATTAAAAAAATGAATATTTTCTGAAAAATATGAAAAATTCAACCTAGGATAATTTCGAAATTCCAAATCCAAAAATGGTGTCTATTTTAACAAATTCAAAACATATAAGTTTCATTTAATAATTTAATATTAATTTCTATTGTCAAAACCAAAACACGTATTTTTAAGAAATAATAACTATCAAATGATTAACACTTGTTTATGTCCAATTTTAATGTGAAATTTCTTACAATGACCAGAATTGGATTAAATGGTAAAAATATAATCTATTTATACTTCCAAACCATCAAAATGTATAATTTAACACTATAAATTATTTTTATTAAAAAAGTTGTTTTCAGTTAAAACACAGTATTTTTCACTATTCACCCAAATATGAAAGTTATCAGAAAACACCAAAAATTTATAGAAACTAAATTATTATGTCCCGATTATAAAGAAGAAGTTTATTTTCTCAAATTTAATATATAAAAGTTTCAAATATTGGATTAAAAAAATGGTTCACCATTAAAAGGTAGAATAATTGCATTTTTTTTAAAATAATGCTTTTATCTAAAAAAATTTATTTATTTTAAATTATGTATAAGAAACTCATAATATAGATTCTTAAATTATAAGGATTATATATAGTTCAAAATTCAGTTAATACTATTCATAACCGCTTTTGAATGGCTAGTTTCGTAAGTCTTGGTGCGCTTGAACTCGGTATTGCGTGTAGTGCATGTTATTGAATTACATTGATGAAATAACGTACTATGAAATATTGGGGTGTTACACAAACTTCATCACATATCTCCATCACATTCTTACATCCGTAACTTTACCAAGAACATATAGTCAAATAATTTATTTCCACCACACAATGATCCTGAATTAAAATAGTTTGAGTAATTCATTATTGGATGTAGGCTCAAATTGGAATCCACAATGGAGACCATGCCTTTTGGTCTATCATCATCAACACCACAAAATATCTCTTAGAACTCCCCATCAGGATAAGGATCCATTCATCTTCTAGGAATAATAACACAACCCCCTTACAATTTTTTTTACAATGTAGCATCATAATTTTCCTTACATATCCAACATTATACCAACCACATCCATGCGCTTTCCACCACAAGATGCATCTCCACTAATTAGCATACTTCTATTATCTGACTACACTAATAATGTACTCTCAATTAAATGGTCCAGATGTATCTCTAGTGTTATCCATGATCCCATAATTTGATTTCCCATACACCAAAAATTTGGTTTCCCGCCACCAATAATGATATCACTCATGCGAATTGGTCTCAAACCCAATCAAATCAAACACCAAATCACTATGTTATGATTCAAAAATAATATCCTATAGGTCTCACACCTAAATATATAGATCATGTTTCATGGAAGCCATAATGTTCTACCATATATTAAAAAGGTAATACTCTAAGAATGTAATAGCTCAAAGGGTATCTAGTATACTCCTATTTAAAATACACATGAATTAAACTTGTCAATAAATCCATCACTAGGGCATCAAAGAAAATTTCATTCAAAACCCAAACCAACCACACAAAAGGTGTCAAATATTATGTACTGATATAATACTAACCATACTAGGTCAATGAACCTATATTTCATGAGGACTGTTGTGTCATGCTAATCTCAAATCATCTCACCTAGGATATATATGAACTATCATAAAAATAATCCATACACATGCATTCCCATATGGGAATAATTCCATGAAGTACCAATATGCGATTGTTCCATATGAGATGATTTGGAAACTCGAAAAAGTGTGTCTATGACATTCATGAAATCATAATGTAATAGGAATTGTTTTATCATAATATAACCTATATAATATGAAGAATGAGATACTTATTACATTTATTGGACTTTATTAAAAACCAAATCAATGTAATCGTTCCATTGAGGCAAGAGTAATATATCCATAATAAATCAAATCATCCAAAACAACTGGGTATCACCAATGAAAAAAAATATCAAATAAAATTATAAAAATTAAAATCATAACCACTTCCCCTAAAATTAGTATACTAGACTACCAACTAGAATTGGTCTTCATGATGAACTATCCAAGTATACATTATAGGCTTAGTCTGATTACAACATATCTAGTCTACTAGATCAAAAATTGAAAAAAATACCATATCTGAAAAAATATTTTAACATCCCCCACATATCACTATATAAATATTAGACATATTGATTCACCAAATGAACTCAGGATTTTTTCCTCTAATACCAGAGGCTATCAGTTAGTAGGAAGGCTCTAAGATGGTATAATGGTGACAATATTCCTCCAATACCACATTGTGTGAGAAATAATTCATATAAAACATAATAAATCAATATAAATAATTATAGTAATCATAATGTAATTGAATACTAGTAAAAAAGCATGAAATGTGGAAAGGCCTCAACAACCATATTGAATCATACTAAAGACTACCGACCAGTCGTGTCATTAATAATTTCTAGAATAAAATAAATAAAATATAATAAAGGTAATTAACCACACCACCATGAGAAACCCTCATCCGGTTTACTGATAACATCCATGAGAAATTTTTTGATCATGTATTCATTGTCCTCAATCGGACCTGCAATTGAAATAAGTAGTTGAGAGATATTTAGGCACCCACATGCAGTGGATGCCTACAAAGTTTGTGAGTAAAACATAGTGTACCACCAAAAATGGTGTGTAATGAAATATAGTTTGCGTATAGATTTTATGAAATAGTATGATAAGTGTAGGTATTAGTTGATAAATTAATAAAAAATTCAAATGAAACTGTTGTGACTCTATTTATATGTCAAAACCTAGTGTCCACCAGACATGCAATAGATCTATTCAAGATTTCATTGAGAACATCCTGGAATCATGAAAACCAAAATCATTACTATAAACATATCCCATGTCTATAGTATAGAAAGATTCATCACATAACCATCAATGAAAATTATACGTATTACAACAGCACTGGTCCAAGATCTATAAGAATTATAGCATAATTGTGTTTTCAACGATATGAATCATAGAATCTCTGGAATAATGATAAAATGAATTATAGAAAAGCTGGGTTAAGCCCAATAAGCATTAAAAACGCACCAATCCAAGGAAAATGATGATTATAGCCTAAATGTTCCAATACATAGAATAATTACATCATCAGCTCAAACTAAACATATAAAAACACATCATAATTCACAATATCAATCATTGTAATATCATTTGGTAACCATTTATTCTATCAGGCCCTGATACCAACATATCATCTTCATTATCAAAACTATATTAAATGTATCAATTCTACCCATTCATTATTCTCATGAAATTATATACATAATTCACAAATTCATCAATCCTCATTCTTTTGGGTATAAATTTGTTACACCATTTACATATTATCCTAAAAAATATAATAAATATAATCCATAATTCAGATTAAAATAATGTAATTAATCTCTGAAAAAACAATAACTATTTTTATCTCACTAATAATTAGATAAAAACTACCATAAAATTTATCATAAAAACCCGTATTCATCAATATTTTATACTAATTCCATTTAAATTTCATGTTACAACACTAATTCATCAATATTTTCTCTTATGAATATCATATCCATTAAAATGTTATATTAATTCCTTGTCATGAAAATTTATGAACTCAAAAACTAAAATATTTCAATTAGTAAAATCAAAACATAACAAATTAAAACCATTCAGGGGGCTCATGGTTCATTCAATTCATATATGAACAAGGTGAAAAGGGATTTCACACCTTGTGGGTGGTGACATGACCCAATGTTAATGCCGTTGGACTGACGGGTTCCACAGGAGGAACAAGATGTGATTTCTCCTCAACATAGGAATTACCAAATTTCATAGGATTCACAATCAAAGATCCATTGAAATAAAACATAACGTATATACTAACTAAAAATGAAATAATAAATAAGTGTTTTTATACTCCTCCAACATCCAATTTAGTTAACCCCACTCAAAGAAAGGTACTAAAAAATATCATAACTATTACATGGTTCAATTGGACCTCTCAGAAATATAATTGGTTCTTTACTCATTCCCAAAAATAGAAATTAATTAATGGTAATTATATTTTAATTAGTTTAATTAAAATGAGGTACGCCACCTCAAAATGGAAAATAAAGAACAAGGAAAAAAATTATAAGACCGCATCACCTACCTAGAATAATGACTAACCACATATTGATGATCCAACATGACCATACAACAAAAAAGGAGGAAAACCCATATCACCTGACGACACAACAACTACTACATTAGAAAAATTAAATTTTAATCCTTAATAAGGGAAACCGAAATGAAATACATTTCTATTCTCCCGATACAATGAAACACTTTTATAAACAAGGGATACTATGTATCTATGTTGATCCATGATCTCATCATCCATAGAAAAATGCATTTTGATAAAGTTGATTGAATATTATATTTTTAATTTGCATTCATGTCTCTTATAATTAATAATGTGAATTTTAAGTATAATGGAAGACACAGAGGGAGGAACACTTCTATAACTCACTTTGTTGAATTTATCACAATTAAAGGTTCTTTAATTTGTTAATGAATGATATTGATAGATATCCCTAATTCCATGACCTCTATCTCCCATCACCTATCACATAAGAGGTTCAAATGAATAAATTTATTGGTTTGAATTAGTATTCATGTAAATTAAAATGTATTAGAATATATAAATGGATGGTTCATGATATATAAATTTTATTTTTCATCCTAAATGTTCAGGGTAAAGTCCATTAGTAAGCCTAGCTATCCACTGTAATAGTGTGAAACTATGTCTCACTGAATGAAATATTAGGCAGTACCTCCATGTATATTTTAAAATTATAAAATATTTTTTCTATATGCCATAATGAATTTTTACACCCTAAATATAATATTTATGAAGAAAATGGGCTTTTTATCCCTTTTCAACAACATCATTAAACCACATTTCCCATATGTCTAACTCGAACACATTAATCATCCTAAAAACAAAAAAAAATCTAAAAAATAACATATATGTATGTTCAGAAAGATGAAAACTTACTCTAATATTTCAATTTCAAAATATCCCATTCAACATGGTGAAAATTTTAAAATCACAATAGAAAAACTCAAATAGTAACAACACTAGTTTGTACAATTTTACTTATTGAGGTTATAATAGTTTCTATATGATGAAATGGATCACAAATCATTTTCCCTATATATCATAAAAATAAAAAAATATTTCCTTATTATGTGTATGTGAGGCGCATTTTATAATGAAAATTTTACTTTTATAAGGAAAAATGACACATTTAGTATTATCTACCACAAAATGAATCAATATGAAAATTATTTCATTCATACCAATAAAAATTTAATCACATAACATTTTTCTATTTTATCCATTGAAGAAGTGAATGCTTCCTCTATTTTGTGTATCTGACCACAGTTTTAGACTAAAATAATTATTCTAAATGAAATGAAATACTTTTCATCATAATGGGAGTACCATGTGTAAAATTATTGTTCTGTTAGTTTCTTTATGTCAAAATACATCAGAAATAATTTCAAAAAATTATCATGATAATGTTAGTGAATTTAATCAGATATGGGTATGTAGTGCATGTTTTTTACTAACATGCCATCAATAATTGAATATGGAATCATTTTTTCATATCTACCACACCATATATTAAATTGATAACTAGTAGATCACTAAATATAAAAAATGATTCATAAACAATTTTTTAGATTTATCATGTCATTAAAACTAAGCCTTCACATTTTTGAGCATGTTACATGTTCTTTGGACAATGTTGTCACTTTTGTACTATATACATGGACTTTGTGTCATATCAGAAATACCACGTCATAGATTGAGATGTGGATAAATAATTTACATTAAAATTGAATCTCAAACCATTATAAAATAGTATAAATATAATATGATCATATTTCCTTGATTTTGAGCAAGTGAGGAACCCACCTCAGTAAAATAGACCTTTTAAATAAAATCATACTTTTATTCATAATAAAAAAACTATGTTTCATATTGTTATGTTTTTGATCCAAATATGTCAAAATAAAGTATGAACAAATTTTCTAATATTGAAAGAATTTACAGGAATTTTAGTTCATTCATCTATATGTGACACAAAATTTGAGAAAAAATACCAATTTTAAATAAAATTAAACACTAGTAGTCATAATAGTCATAACATGTGAGGGATTGGAAGAAGTGTTACTCTATAGTTGTGGTATCCTTAATGGATCTAACATGAGATTTCATACATGGAATCATGAATTTCTCCCTGTAAGCGAGATGATGTTTAATTATATTGAGAGAATAGATTTTTCTTGGGGAAAAAATTACCTTTAATAATAATCCCTTGGTACATTCCCTATTATACCAAAATTTCACCCAGAATAATTTATATAACGGATGAAAAAAATAACATATTGATGAAATAATGGGATCCATGTGTCCCCATAAAATAAGAATATATTATAGTAAATCAATATTAATTATTCTAAAATATATGAAACAACATTAGAATATATATAATTAATTCAATGTCCCATTGGAATAAACATATGACAACATACATACAATTAAACTAATATTTGGGCCAACAAATGTAATCTTCATTCCAAAACCTCATTATAAATAGTCCATATATGAATCCCAATATATAGATATTGTGTTATACTAAACCCTAAATAATCCATCAATCATTGAGATATTATCTAATACCCATGTATTGTGGATATTGATATACTATTAGAATTTCTTGAACAACTATAATAATCTTCATTTTAAGTAAATATTTTTAATTTCTTCCACATTGTAGATATTTTCTGGATAAGAGTATTATTGAATTAGGGCATAGATCCAACATAAAAAACCATAAAATACAATGTGGACATATCTGATTTGTATGAATTTATACTAAAATATATAAATTTTAAAATAAATAATTATATAATTCAATGAAAACCCTTCATAACATCCTACATTACCTTCTCCTTTCCCTTACCAGTCCTTAAAACCTATAAAAATATTTACAAAAACATTGGAGGACCATATATTCACAGTAAGGAATATAAAAATAATTAAACAAATAGTTCATTTAAAACATTGGTATCTAGGAAACCCCTTTTTATTCAAATATTTTATTTTACAAAAATATAATTCCTAAAAAATAATTTATTTTACCTTTTGTAAGAAAATTATTTCCATGAACAATAAATAGCAATTAGAGAAAATTTCTATAGGTACATTTGGACATCATCCCATATATTCCTTATAGAACACTTACATATTGAATTATTCATACGACCAACTGGAAAAATTATTCCCCAGAGAATATAATAATTACCCATTCCATGGGAGCTCTATCATGACAGACTCATCATTTAAGCAATAACTAGATTACTTAGGTCTTTATGGGTGAACGCTTTGTTTATTATTTCCATGAGTCACATCATGAATAAATGTTTTCAATATTAGAAAAATTATATTAAACTCATATGAAAATATCATTCAAATATTAAAATATTATAATTTTTTAAAATTCAATTTTGATCAAAAATTAAACCATAAATTAGATAACTACTTTCAATACCAATATAACCAAATAAAGAATATATTGTTTTTAATATAATAAAACTAGAAATCATGAAAAAGATGCTAGATATTATATAATTTTTAAAGTGGTGGAAAATATCACTATCACCATTCTGCTTAAAACATATATGATGATTCCTTTTAAAAATATTATAAATGAAGTATAAGTGAAATAAAATTAACATTAGAAATATTTTTCCATTGGGAAATCATCTCAAATATAATTTATAAAAATTGGTCATGGAATATAGGGGGGGGGGGGGGGGGGGTTAAGGAAACCTATAAAAGAGTAAAGTTTCAATGAAAATCCACTTATAACATGAGAAAAACATAAATCCTAAACCCCATTAATAAATGACACTAAAATCACAATATATCATGAAAAAATAATTTTTTTTAAATATAATTATTTTGGGGGTTTATGTTACCTTATAAAATTAGAAAGGATAATATCTTCAAGATACGCCTCAATGAAATAAAAATGAGAGGAGGTCCCTTAACTTGAGTATGATTCATCAAGTGTGTATTTATCATATAGAATAAGAAACTAATATTAGTTATTTACTTACTAGGGACCATTTATTGGATTATTATTACATCTCTTTCACCTATAAAAAAGTTATATATAATCACTTAACCAAAAAAGATGTGGTTAGATTCTTTGAACATATTAGATTTATTTGTCAAACCCAAAATTGTTAGTCAACTATAGTAAAATAAGTCATCATAGATACATATACATAATAATAATAATATTAATAATCACATATTCTTTATATTGATATAAAATTTTTTATATTAAAAAAATTTAGGAAATAATTCTCGGAAAAAAGTTACAATGTTACAATGATCGATATGGTTGTCCATACGTAGGCATGAGTAAAGTTATTATTTTTTATCGATCATTATTAAATGCGGTAACATGAATTTCTCATTCCAAATAGATAATTATATCATAAATACCATATTATTAAATTATATGTATCATTCCTTTGATTGTTGATGAATAAAAATTAGGATCACATTTATTCTAGGAGGCGGTAGTCCGTACATCCAAGAACAACATAATTGCATATTCAATGTATGGAAATGTAAAAAGTAAATTAAATATTATATTTCATGAAATATAATTATTTCATTAAAATAATTAATATTCCATGCGTATCATATAAATTAGTTATAGTAACCCAAATTAATTCAATGTAACACATTAGTGAAAAAACGATCACATCGCTTCATGAGGAGTAAGTCCACTTTACACACAAGAGATGTAATCATATCCTCGATGGTATGAAATTTAAAATAAATGAATATGATATAATGACAATAAATGAATTATAATTTTATAAATATGATAATTATCAATATATAATTTTTATTTCTATAATATTTTCACCCCAATAGTGGTGGAAAATGAAAAAATGAATGACCTAGTTTTGCAAGGTTATAGTCCATCATACACATATATTATGATTTCATAAATTGTTTGATTGATGTGTCTGTGTTTTTAGGTCATAAAAATATTTTACCAACATCTTAGTATATTTCATATATTATTATAATTATATAACCATGGTATAATACCTCTCATTGCTCGATGGATGAACTCTCTCAAAGCCCTTCTTGAAATCATACACATTGCCACTCATACTTACCAAGAAGAAAACACAGTTGTGGATGGTCTTGCCAACAAAGGAGTCAACCACACCATGAAATGGAGTGATTATCTTCTGGTTGATCTCCTTCCCCATTTATTTAAATATTTTTATAAGATTCTATCTTTTCGTTTCATGTAAACTTTCTCTATCTTTTCTCTCTTAATAAAAAATTTTATTTTCCCCCTAAAAAAATATAAAGATGGTATAATAATAATTGAATGGGTGAAGGGAGAAATAAAAAAAATGCGCGATGATGAATGTTGCCTCTTTTTTGAGAAACTTTAATTGGTTTGAATTAAAATACATATTTATCAGGGTTTTGTCCGAAATTTAAGCTTCTATGATAAGAATTGAGGATTTTATATTTTATTTATTATGGCCTTGCCAAATAAAAATGATTTGAGGGGTGTGAACAGATAAAGAGTAGTTGAGGACATCTATAATGCAGGTGAGTGGGAAATTGAATTATTTTAAAATAGGGAATTCCCCCCACCTTTTAATAATAATTGTGCACTCACTAAAAGAAACTACAATTTCAAGAAGAGTAATTTTTTAGAAAAAGATGATTTTATATTAACAAAATTAATAAATATAATAATTTTATAAAATAATATGTTTTTTAATTATATTTAGATGTTTAATTTAATTTAATACATTTCCCATTAGTGATTATTTTATTAAATTAAAATGGAGAAATATTGTTCATTTTGAAATAGGTTTTTGGAAAACAAGACTTAAACAACAAAATTTCTTATATTAAAAAATAAAAAAATTGATTCAAAAGTAATTAAATGTATAAAATATAAAAAAATAATACTTTGGTTTTTTGATAACATTTTCAAAACACATTTTTACTCTTAAATTAATTATTTTATTAAATTAAATTACTCCTTTTTACCAAAATCATTATTTATCACTATTCATTGAAGATTTAGTATTTTCCAAAAATCCCAAAACATCATCCAATGTAAATTTGGATATTTATATATAATAAATTATATTTATTTAATAAAATAATAATTATAAATTTAAGAAATCAATGTTATAGATAAAACACTATAAAAAAGGTATTAATTATAACAATTTTCCTTTTGAATAATTATTACATATTATTTTTATAAATAATATAACTATATATTTCATATTAATAAAGACCTAATTTTTTTTCTTTACTAGATATAAAATCATAGGTAAGTCCACTCCATAGAAAACTAATCCAACTATGACCAATATTTCATAAAATCAAATGAACTATGGTCTCATATTCCCATCCTTATGAAAATGCACCACACTTTTCAATGTAGAAACATTCCAAAAGAAATGATCACCCACCTAAAATAAATGATCTTTCCTATGGTTATATAAAATAATTTTTGTCCTAATATTATATTTCCTCATGTGTTGTGAAATTAACTAATCATTCTAAATCATTTTCTCTAATAAAAATGGTACCATAAACATCCTTTCTCCAATATCATCCCACAATTTTTCTGTCTGAAACCACATTCCATATAATTCCTCAAATTGTTTCATATGTATACTTGAATGAAACTTTTTGTTATATAAAAACCCAATCAGTGAATTATATCAATATATATTTCACCAGTAATCCATTCATACAGAAGAAGGAAAGTCTTCCTTGGTCTATATCCTCTTCTTAGACAATCTATTGGATTAATTATGAGAATATATATGAAATTTAATTCATTTCCCATAGACTTAAAACATCATTTTATATAATAAGACGTTATCCTTGGATAATTGTATGATATAATATAGAATGTAACTTCGTGTAACCTAACTATCCCATTAACATATAGTATTTAAATCATATATAAAGATATTATATATCTAATGCAAAGGAAATGTGAATATTAGTTAATCAATAAACAACAAAACAAATTTCATTATTATCTTTGGATGTGTTGAGAAATCATACTACGAAATTGATTGATATATTCTCCCATTTCTACTCTGTACAGGAAATGGTTGATGTCTCTCCATTGAAAACTATCATTCAGATTTAATCTGTTGAAAATCCAATCATGTAATTGTAAATTCAACAATATCGTATTTCGTTGAATATCACCCGTAATACTCCAAAGGAATCTTCAAATCATAATACATAATAGATGAATTGGAATCATTGAACTATACGATACAGTCAAAAACACATTTCTCAATGGGGAATCAAATTCCAAGATAATATTTTTCAAAATTGTTAAAACAACTTTGTTTGAATTTTAAAATAAAGAAACATACCCTTATTAATAGAATATAACTTTTCCTATAATGATTGATCTACCTTACGAGTTCTCTCAATTCTTTCTAACAGGAATGACTACACTGAGCCTCAAAAAAATATATTATATCCCTACATCCAAAACATCATGGAAAATATTCCCCAAATCATTAACCAATGGGTCACGTTCCAAACATAACATAATTAATGTAGCATTACTTTTTCAAATCAAAGAATCAACCACATTATTCTATTTTCCATGATAATAATGAATAATTCAATCGTAATACATAATTAAATATTGAAATATTATATTTCTCATTTTAAATTATTTATGGGTGAATATATACTTCATTCCTATTTAATACGTATATATTTCAACTTTCATAAAAACAAATGATACCTCTAAATTTTTAAATAAAAAATAGAATCTAATTCAAAATAAATTTCAGGTTAATTTAAATCAATAGGTTTAAATTGATGTGATGAAAAGGAAATTACATGATCAAATTTCATTATTAAAAAAATATTTACTTTAATGGAAGCATAACTGTAGATGAAAAGTTCTACATTTTAAAAAGGACTCAATAAAACAATAAAATTCAACAATCTTCTTCATAGTTCTTGAAAATAATAATCATATTTTTTTTTCTAGATGAAATTAACATAATTTAATGTTATTATTTTCAAGGGGCTAGAAACCAGATAAAGTTTTTCAATAAAACAACAGTAGTAACCTGCTAATCAATTAAAACTAAAAATCTCTATGATATTTTTCGGTGTTGGCCATTCTAAAAAAGTTCATTAGCAAGGTCAAAAGTTGTTCCATGTATGAAAACAATCTCTCCATGGAAATAATTTTTTAACCAATATTTATTATTCTTTATATACCCATACATTTTAAAACCTCTTAATGTTCAAAAAATAGCTCATTTGTTTGATCCAATCTCTTATTGACATTTATTATATACCTAAACTTCATCAATAAAAACAACCAAAATCAAATAAAATATTTCATTAAAAAATTTCATTCAAAGGGTTTGAATATTTATTTTTTTCTTAGATAACCAAAATTGTAAAACTAAAAATTCATAGTACTCATATTTGTTTTGAAACCGAATTGTTAGAATTTATGCTTCCTTCATATTCAACGGATGGTACCATGACCTTAGGATAAGATTAACTAATTACCACCCTCCCTATAGCTGATCAAATAAATCATCTATATGAGGAAAATATATTATTTCATGATAATAATGAAATTCATGGCTCTATAATAAATTCAGTGTTTCATCGAACCATCAATAATTATAATAAAAAATAGTGGTTTCACCCCACGATGATGTGCTAGTTCATATGAGACCATTATTTAATAACACCTATAATTTTGTTCAATAGTAAAAGTTCCACTTCATGAATTTGATAGTTGGGTTTAAAATTTTATTAGACTTTAAGACTATATAAGTAGTTAAATCATCTTCCTGATCATGAATAAAAATTGTAAAATCAATCGAAAGAAATTCATGTTTTCATTTACTATTAGATAATCACTCATTTTAATAGTATCATTAATTTCAACAATATGTGCTATGAAACATTCACATCCTCCAATAGTCAATTTTTCAACATCTTAGTAAGTGATCAATAGAATTAAATAATTGAACACAAAATTATTACAACTTTAATATATCATAGAATGATTAACTAAATGGAAACCCATTACTAGAATGATATAAAACTCTATTATATCCAGTTAATCAAATTTAATAGGAATGTCTATCCCACTAATAATAGAAACAATATTCCTATAATTATTGTTATCTATAAATATTCCATCTATATTTTTCACCAAAATTTATATCATACAGTAATTAGAAGATATTAACAATTAACATGGTAATTTCTCTAAAATTAACTAATGAGAATATCCAGATTCAAATAGGGTATTCTCATAATTAGAATAAACATGTGACATACATATAACAACATCATTAAATGGAAAATCATCAAATGTTGAAGTAGAATATAACTTTTATAATCCACCAAATTTATAATCATGATGATTTACATCATGTTCAACTATCTTTGGATATGTATTTGCATAATAACCAATCTCATTAATACTAAAAAATATCACAATTGAATGGATATCAGTTACCCTATTCATTGATAATTCATGATTCATTTCATGGAATTCGTGTTCTATGTGGCCAACCATTACATATTCGTATCACATCCCTAACTTCATTAGTCATTATCCAAGGTGGTTTTTTACAATAGTTACCACAAGATGATTTCTTTAATTTCTAACATTTAGATTTCCATTATGTATGTCTCCACATCACCTACCATCCCGACTAATTTCTTACTTTCATTATCATAAGGCACAATATATTTGGAAAAATCTATCTCAACATTTTATGCATAATAAATAACATTATCTTAGATTTGAAATTCTCTCAGCACTACATAACCTCTTAAAAATTGTTTAAATCTTGAGTAAAATTAGATTATTTTTCTATTTTTGTATCAAAAATATTCAATCACATTATAATCCAATCTTGTTAATTTTTCCTCATATGAATCTATAGAATCATCAAATTTTTACCTTATTTCATAGAATTGTTTTCCATTTAGATTCACACAACATTAGAGAAATAGTTCTTGAGGAAAATATCCATCAATTTTCCATATTCCATGGATTTGAGATCATCATTCTCTCTAGTATTATTACCCCAATACCACCATCGATTAGATTTACCTTACAAATGATAAATTTATAGGGAGGCCTTGGGATCTTCCAAAAAACACCAGATATAAAATTTCGTCTCTAGAGAATGGATCCCTCTGTCGGCTATCATAGAGTCATAAGATCTATTGAATGATGTAGAAGGTTGGATCATTATGCAGTCAAAAAAAATACATGTTCTCCAATGGTATATTAGCTTACAAACTAGAATGGACACTGCCACCATTTAACTCTTGAACCAACAGAGATATCACTACAATAAATGGTTATGTGATGAATCCAACAATCTCAGTAAGCTCATTTTTATGGATATAATCCTCTCAATTCCCTCCTAATATATATTTTATATTATCCCAGTGGAAATCCTTTCTGAACACACATATTTCAGAAGAATAAATATAGTAATATTTAAAATCTATAACATTTTAACTTGACTATAATGTTTATTCACTCCCGGGAAAAATAATATCATTATCCTAAACCTCTAATGTTATCAAAACCTATAATTGATAACAACACTATTACATCATCCTTAAAAATTACAAAATCATGTGTTTATGATAAAAAATTTACATTGGTACACCTTTAGGAACTTTTCATGTTTTTTGTTTTAGATAATTATGGCACAACTCAAACATAACAAAACTATAAATGAAATTTTGGAGGCTTTGGAATATTATCTGTTGTTAGTAAAATATAAGACTTTTAAAATAAATACTGATATCCTTTTATAAAAACCCTTCACAACATCCATATTGACCTATTCATTTCCCTCACTAGTCCTTAAAAACTTTAAAAACATTTTTATAATCATAGTATGATCACATAAACTCAATAAAGAATATAAAAGGAAGGAAAACATAAATTAGTAAAAATAAGATAACATATGAAAAATATTTTTCTGAAAACAAACCATATTAATGAAAAAAAGAATTATCCATCCAAAAAAATATCATTTATTTACCTTTATGAAATTATTTCCATGAATAATCATTAGAACGAATAAAAAATTCATGTACATACTCTAGGGAATCATTTAATAGATCACGTATAGAACACTTTAATTACCATTATTGAACCCTTACAAATTGTAATATACATGTGGACACCATCCAATATAATTCTATGAATATTATATTAATTACCTAATGAAATGGAGTGATATCGTGGGAACTAATTATTTAAGCTATAAATGACTCACCCAACAATATATGGACACACCCATATTTTATAATATCCAATAACCTCATCATGAATAAAAAATTTCACCATTAAAAAATCTCTTTTAAAATCATTTGAAAATTACATTCAATTATTAAAATACCATATTCATTAAATATCCAACTTTTAGTAAAAAAAAATCATTCTTTTAAAATCTGATTTTCAATACCAAAATAACCAATATAAGGTATATATGGATTTTCATATAAGATATATGGATGATAAAAATGGGAGTTATAATTGAATGAACAGTTATGATAGATGGAAAACTCACTGTCATCATTCTATTTAAAACCCATAAAAACATTACTTTAGAAAATATTTGTAGAAAATAAATGATATAGACAATACAATTTAAGAATATTTTTTTCCAAGGTGAAAAAATTACATATATCATTTTAAAAACATGGATATGGAAAATATATATAGTTTTATAGAAAGAAATAGATGTGGATTTTTGTCAATAAAACTCCCCATATCGCTTAAGAAACACTTGAATCACAAACCCAATTAAAAAATGATATTATAAAACATTAAATTTCATGATAATATATAAAATTTTTATATACAATATCAAAGGGGATGTATATAAGAATTATAAAAGGGTAAAGTTTTCTATCATCAAGAAATGAATCAATGAATGAAAATGAGATAAAGTCCCTCAGAATATGTCAGATTTTCCATGTGTGTGTATAACATTTGGAATAATAACCTTTGGTTAATTATTTAAATTCTTGAGAAAAAAATTAAATTTATTTTAACAATTATTTTACATATTAATAGGTTATATATAATTAAAAAAATTAATTATATTTATTTTAGTCATTTTGACCATATTCTTTTTTTGTTTCCAAAAATACTATTGTAGGCAGGATATAGTCAATGGGGTCAATATTTAATCATATCCAAAAAAAATTACCATGAATTAATGATGGTATTTATTCTTAAATTATTCTTTTATAACCAATTATGGATTATTATTTTAAAAATTGAACCATCCTTTCAATCCTTGAGACGGTAGGTCATACACATACATAAGTAATGTTCAAATTTTTCAATGATCGTTATAGTCATATGTAAGTAAAATATTTTTTCCAGAATGAAAATTTTAAACAAATAAAATATTATTTAATTTTAAGTAAAATTTTTATGATGTGGTTATGGTAAATTGATGAATCACATCACATCAATTAGGTGGTAGTCCACACATCCCTAAATGGCATTATAAATTATTAAATATATGAAAAGGTAAAGAGATAATTGCCTATTTTATATCCCAAAAAATAAATATATGATTAATATCATCAATATTTAATTTATATAATATTTATTTATTATATTTACCTTTATTACTTTCTATGTAACACATTAATGTAAAAAACATGACATTGCATCGTGATGTGGTGGTTCGTCGTACACATGAGTGATATTATCATATCCCCAATGTAATGTAAAATGCATGTATATTATATAGTTAATATAGAGGTATTATTATTCAGAGAATATCATATGAATTCTGATTCTTTACGCCGGTATTCTGCCTTACACATGAATGATTATTTCGAATCAAATTTAATGAAAGTGTGTGTGGGTGTTTGTAATAGAGTTAATATAATAAAATATGGGTATATTTTGGATATTTAAATTTGATATAATAATTATATAAGTTTAATTAATGGGGGATTGAAAATAAATAAAACAGAAATACCCATTGAGGAACGTTGCCTCATTTTTGTTTTACCCATTTTTGTTTTCATGAAAAGAATTAATCAGTAGTGTATATTCCAATTCTAAGCCATATAATATAAGTTTATTTGAGTAGAGAATTTATTTTTTTATTCAATGGATGATCAAATGTTCTAAATTGGTTTTAAGAGATGAGGAATGTGGATTCCTTTTATATGGAAGGTGTGTGGAAAACTTGTAAAATTTTGAATGAGGGAATTCCACCCATGTTTTTTCAATATCTGGTGGATCTGAAAATCTATAAAATATGATACTATAAATTATATGATCAAATATGTCCATATAATTCCTTTTTACATGTTTCTAGGCTATTATACCCCAATGTATAATGTTCATCCACTATGTGATTTTTTAACATAATAACAGTAATTAATTTTAATTTCTTCCACAAATTCTTTTGGAAAAAAACTAATTAGATCTCACTAGAATTTATAAATTATTATTCCACCAAGTATGGTATACGTTTTTTTAAATTTATTTCATATAATTGGTAAATTAAAATTTAATATTAATCCTACAGTCACTACGAGACACTAGGTAATTAAGAATAGTTTTCTTTCCAGAAAAAAGGGATTCTACATTAACTGAATGACTAACTATAATCATTTTAAGAAAAAAAATTGTATTTAATGATATTTAGTATTTATAATTCATTTAAAAAATTATACATTAAGGATTATTTGAAAAAATTATAAGGTGAATCATTTCCCATTTTAATTTATATTTAAAAAAACACGACATTAAACACAAAAACAAACATATATTAAAAGGCAATATAATATGGATTAAAAAATAATTAATAATAGTAAGTATAAATAAATAATATATAATTTACCCTAAAAATATTATATTTTTTGGTACTCTTAAATTACATAATATGTTAAATGAAATGATTTTTTTTTAAAAATTATTTTATTTTTCTCTATTTACTGACGAATCGATATTTTCCAAATAAATCACAAAAAATAACCCAATGTAAATATTGATATGATTATTTAAAAAATGAAATTAATTTTATCGAATTAAAATTCTAGAATTTATAAATTATCTTTATAGATCAACACCTATAAAAAATTGATTCATTAAAACAATTTCTCTTATGACTGAGAATTACATAATATTTAAAAACTTATATGACTTTGTAGTTCATATATTCAAATTTGAAAATGTTTTATTCTATCATTACCATTATTGTTTCACCCCTTATCCCCCTAATGTTACCCCTCCTTGACCATCACAAGGGAGAGGTATATAATGAACCACTGAGTCTCTCCCATATCTGGGAAAGATTTCTCTACTAGAATAGAGTGTATAAAGATTGTCACACATATGGGAGTCATTCCCATAAAAAAAGAAAAGTAATATAATAATATAGGTTACCAAACACCAATAAAATATATAAAATATAAAATAGAAAAATATAAAATATCTCATAATGCATATAATGTGACAAGATTATAGAGATACTCTCCATGTTAAAGGAGAAAAAATCCTATGGGAGAAACTCAACCACATTTGAATTGCCTAACCCAATAATGTACATCATATTCAAAAATTTCCACATGAAAAAATTAATAAAAAATTATATATATATATATAGTGATAATTACATGAATACTTAGTAGGATCATAACTAATGGTTGTCATGAAAATGTGAGAAGGGCATACTAATTCCTATAACACTCTTTAATTTACCATTCTTTTTTTAAATAATTTATATGTTCATTAAATTAAAATTATTATTATTTGAATATATTTAATTCCATTATAGATGTAATTTTGTTTAAATAGGGCGACATCCCTCCAATATATACATCAAGTGTTTTGGAGGATTTGTTTAAGGGTATGACAATAATTATATGGGTTGTGTATAGGTAAAAATAATTTCCATGTTTAATATAAGGTAATTTTTTGTTATATATATGCTTTATATTGGTAGTTATCCATGATTTATAGGTAAACAGTTTTGTATATTTTCTGTTTATATGGTTTAAAAATCTACTTCATAATGCTAAGAGAATATTTATAAAAATTACCTAAGGGTATGATAGTTGTTTTGTGAGGGTAAGAACAAATACAGAGTGATTATGTGAATGTATCCCATACTACATAAGGGTAGTTTCTAAAATGTGTAAGGTTGTCCCAAGGTTTTCAATGTGTTGGTAAAGTTACCCTAGGTGATGCATAAATGTATGGGGGATTCATCAAGTATTGTTTAAAGGATACTCTATATTTCTATAGGGTATATAAGGGTAAAACTTCCACATGTTAAGTCTAAAAATAGCTATGTAAGGGAAGTTCATTGTTTTCAAATGCTGCCTAAGAGTAACCTTTTACAACTATAGGACCCCAACGTGTTTCAAAAGAGTAAAATAATGCTTTCATTATGAATATATCTATTTGGGAGAAATATATTTTTAAAAGATACATTTCACTGATCCTGTGACAATATAATCTTGAATTACATTTTTAACAATTTTAACGGTCTAAAAGCATGGAATAAATTATTCCAACCACCTTAATGATAATAAAATTTATATTGGATGTATTAAAATTCTATTCATTAATGAATTGATTAAAATTACAAAAATATTAGAATAATTAAATTTATAGATTTTAATTTTGAAAGCTATAATACATTTTGTATATAATTAAAATTATTCAATCCTTGATAACCATTACTTTATATAAATATGAGGAGGGAATTATAGGTGTATTTATACTATGTAATTGGATCAAAATACATTATCAAATTTATGTTCCTTTCATTCATGGAGAATAATTTACTATCTTTTTCAATGATTTTTCATTACTAAACTCTCCATCTGGAGTTTCATGTTATGAAAATGTAGAAATTGTTTTATTTATGATTCAAATTTAAGTAGTTTCTATGTCATGTGATAATGAATCTCATTGTAAATTTTCTTGGTTTATTTTGAGAAATTTAATGGTTGATATATTCTAGGTAAAAGACATTTTTTAAAATGTGTTTTTCTTTAAAAACAATTATAAACAATTCTATTTTATTAAATTAATAAATGATTGATTTATTTCCAAAATATATTTTAAATTAATATTAGTGTGGCTCATCGATAGTGAAAATTGTATTGATATATTCCATTTATTTTAATGTAGAATTTAATTTAATGGTAGTATTGATACTTCTATTGTGAATTTTTTATTAAAATTATCATTATTTTTGATATTTTTCTACTAATACATGAAACATAGAAATATTTGGGGACCCTATATGTTGAAATATTAATACTATAGTCAGTGATATACTTATATGGAATTTAAATTGGTGTTCATGTAGATGTGGATGAAAATCAATATTCTAATTTCCACATTTTGTTTCCAGGAAAAATATTATTCTGAAAAACTTGTTATCTTAGATTTAATCCCTTTTCAAATTTATTAATTCCTATATGAATGAGACTAATGAAATTTAATTATTAATGTAATCACATATATATCATGTTTCAAATGATTATATGATTAACTTATTTTTTCCCAATTGACATTATTCCCCAGGATTATATTGTATTTTTTCATTTCCTTCTCAATACAATTCTCTTTATGCTCACCATTATATCCTTTTGAGATATGGATATTTTGATTAATGCCCTATATTTACCATTTTTATTCATATTAATATTGTTCTATATTTTAATATGTAATGTTTTTAAATTGAATCGAATATATTTTTATGAAATGATTTTTTTAAAAATAAACTATATATTTAATTTGATTTCAGGAATGAATTAATGATTTCACAATTTTAGAAAATATATAGATTCTTGGACAGTATCCTTCAGTTCTATAGTGGTAACAGTATAATTTTTTTTGGGAAATTATAGAATTGATTTAGAAACACACTGGTAAAAGGGAACGTTTTTATGTATAATGATGAATTATCATCTTTAATGTCACCATTTTAGTAGTTACGGATTGTGGTGATGATTATTCTCATAGTGATCAATTCATGAACTTCTGTTTTTTTTTCATTAAGGTTATTCATTTTAGATTATCCTAGTATGTCTATTATTTGTGTAATTTTCATGAATATTATACTATAATTTATTATCTAATTTTGTGTGTGTGTGAAATATGTTTTTCTATATTATTAGGTGGAATCCTTATATGATTTTATATGTTGATATTGAGTTTCCTATTTTCATCCCATGGTGATCAAGAATTCACATTGGGTCTTCAATCAAGAATGCTTGGATGTGGTTTCTAGTTGACCGTGATTGGTTTTTAATGAAATGACATGAGATAAATTCCAAGATAGATGTTTTACAAAACATCATATATTTGGTATGTTTTTTTGGAAAATTATATATATTACCATTCTTAGATAGTATAGTACATTATGTGTTGGTGTATGATTACCAAATATCATGATTCCACTGGAGTTATCCTGGGAAATTAAGATTTATTTTATTTTTTTCATCATATATGATCTGATGTGATGAATTAAAATACTCAATAGCATTTATTGGTTTCCTTGATGGTTATATGGTATTTGAGTTATATGTACTAAATATAATGATGTTTTAAATCTATCACGATGTCATTATAGGCCATTAAATGACTAGGCACAAGGTTTAGAAATAGTTAAAAGGGTTATTACACAATTAGCATGTGGTCATCAACAATTCATGTAGTTTTCAATAACTCTATATCCATTTGTTTTTATTCAAAAAACCCTTGACTATTTTTTTTCATGGAGTGACAATAATTGCAAGGAATAAATCATGGTGATTTTTGGGATTTGTGTATATTATAAATTATCTTCAATAAAAAATACTACTAGAATTTAAAAAAATAGAGATTTTATAACATGATAATTGTGAGAAAATGGATTTTTTAAAATTTAGTTGTTTCATAAAAATGATGGTTAATTTAATAACTATGAAATGAGTAATGGTTTCTAGTTCATTATTAGAATGAAATGTTTGTTTTCAATGAATTTTACACCATTAAAATAATTTTTTCAATATGTTTTATACATTTAGAGTGAAATAGTTTTTTACCATGAATAAATGAATAGTAGGTTTCAGTTTTTTTATAACAAAATATTTTTTTCATCAATTATTCCAAAGGTTTAATTATTTTTTAAAAGTTTAATAAATAATTTATGACTTTTAAGAGGATTTTTTTTATAATTTTAATAGAGATTTTTTTAAAAGAACATAATTCATGGATAATATCATTCAATATGATAAATTATTTTGTGTGTTAATTTTTATGGAATGGTAAGATGTTTCAACATGAAATTGAGTAATTTAACAATGTTTTTTTGAATATATTATTAATTTCGTGGATGATTATTACATAAAAAATTGATTTTTTGTATAAATAATTTTTAAATGTTTTTTGGATGTTTTAAAAAAAATTAATAGTTTTTCTACACCTTGTTGAAAACCACTCTAAAACCGATTTCATTATTTGATGACCATTTATAACATGACATGTGATCCTAATAAGTTTGATTGGGTAAATATGATTTTATAGACTATTTTTCAAGGGATTCTTATGTTTGTTCTGAGTAGAGGGATCTCATGTGTATCTAATTAATTCAGTGTTGATTCCTTTTAGATTTTAATCTATAATTTCTGAGTGGTTGTTGTTTTGGGATAACTATGTTTGGGAGTTATATTTGATATCCCCGTAGGTTTGATCTGGTGATAATAGCCTAAAATCTATTAGTTTGGATAAGAGATCCATTGGTGTTATGCTATTATTATTTGGATAGAAGGGACCACAAAGTTAGAGTTTCTAAATCTGAGTTACCATTGATGCAATTTCATAACCCAGAACTAGATTCATGTGATTTCATAGTGAGACTTGTATTTTTTTGGAACTGTAACGTGGTTATTCGAGAAGTGGTGGATCTGATTCTCTTTGTTGTACCTTACAAATGAACATTAAAATTTATCTTTTGTATGTTTCTTGAGGGTAGTTCCCTTCTATAGGATTGATCATTATTTCCATTGGTTGGTTGAACCCTGTGAGAAAAATATTGTTTCACTTTCATAAGGGTGGAGATCTCTTAGGTTTCTATTTCTTGGAGTTTGAATCCTCATTTTTCTTATTGGTTATCACTTGTGCCCGTGTAGTTTCTTATTAGTGCACCATTTTAGGTAGAATATCAATTATGGGGAGAATTATGCAAGGATTTGTTTTCATAAAGACTAATGTTGGATAATATGTTATATAATAATAATGTCTAAGGATTTATGAGAGGTTAATTTATGTCCAATTGTAACATCCCAGGTGAATAAAGAATAAATAATTTTCATTCTTATTAATATTTACGAATTAAATATCAATTTTACTTTAAAGGGGTTGCTATGTTCGATAGCGTACCCGATACGCAACAAAGAGTTTCTTTGAAATCTTACGTTGCACACTAGTAATAAAATAATATTATTTTAAATGGAAGTTAACACGTAACCGTTGTATTGGCGGGAATGAATAGAAATAACTAAAATATGATTATATATGTTTGTTATTTTTTTTACATTTATCCAATAAAGGATAAAGGCTCAATGTAAGAAAAGAATTCAATTTTAGGCATATATACTCTAATATTCACTAAAGGTCCACTTTTCGCCGTTTGATGGAGAACCATCATTAAATATAGTTTTGGTTGCTCTTATACATTCTATTGAACCAAATAAAATTATTCTTTAGAATCATGACATCAAATTTTACTTTGTGTGAATTTTTGGTATTTTTCCGACAAAGTTCATTTTTTTAATGAATAGTGAAAAATGTTGTATTTTAATTCAAAACCTCTTTTTAATATAATTTATTTATATGATTAAATTATATTTTTAATGGATTTTAAAGTTCAATTAGAATACATTTTTTACATTTAATCCAATAGTGGTCGTTGGAATCAATTTCACTTTGAAATTGGACTTAAACGAGTGTCAATATTTTGATACTTATTGTTTCATAAAAACACGCTATTTGCTCTGACAGTGGGAATTAATTATTAAATTAATTAATGTAACTTATATGTTTTGAATTTTTTAACATAGACATCGTTTTTGAATTCCGAATATCAAATATATCTTAGGGTGAAGTTTTGGTATTTTTCTGAAAAACGTCAATTTTTGATGAATAGTGAAACCACTAAGTGGTACTTATAAAAATTGATTTTCCGTTTAACTGAAAATTTACCACCTCTGTGTTTTGAATTTCAAAAATCTGACACACATGGTAGTCATTAGGAAGTAAAATTTTGTTCAATGAGATTAAAATAATTTTTTGGTGAATAGAAACTTTTAAGTTTTTAATCACGATTAGAGGTAATTAGTGTAGTTTAAGGTAAGAATAATGTTTTAATAATATGAAATGACCTAGAAACATGTCCTACCCTTATTGTATGTGTCATGGCTGACCCAGAAAACCCATGGGTCGATTTTTTGGACCCCATGGAGCCACTTGGGTAAGATAAAGACATTAATGCCTTCTATTTAAAGTAAAAGTAAAAATGTCACAAACATGAGTTGTTTTCCAAAACATTTTTTTACATGGGGTTATACAAGTCAGATTTTTGACTATAAATAGTCATTGGAAAGATAAAACGATTTCCTACATCATGATTTTTTTTATTATTTTTAGACATTAAATAAATTAAAGTATTTATGACACCATGATGTTGCAGCGATGACCTCATTATTTAACAATTTAAATAAAATGAAAAGATAATGTAAAATATAAGAACTACACATGTAAAAAACCTATTGTATGGGTGTATTTAGAACTATTATAACCTTATCATAGAAATATATTATTTTGGGACCTTTTAAATCCGAAAACCATTTTATAATAAAGTATCCTTTTATACCTTTCCAAGAGTGCCCCTCCTCTCCTCTTATAAAAGGCCCCCACCTCTACCTCCTTACCCACACTTCCAAAGCCTTTGGCTCGGCCACCACCTACCCATTTTATCTCTACACATCCCTATATAACTCTTAGAAGCCTCACTTTGGGCATAAGTCTTCCCAAGGAAGCTTTTGAGCTCAAATCAAAAAGATTTACCCGATTTAAAGGTAGTGTCTTCTATTGTGTTCTTATGTTTTATTTTTCTTCTCCAACCCCCTAAACCCTTTTTATTCATTTATTTTGTAACAACACCAGTATCTTACATATACTAGTATGTTTTTATAAGAATTATTATAGCTAAACTTACACAAACCTACATCTAATGGTTAAAGAACATACTGTTTTCGTGGATGAAGAATTTCTGCCTCACGAAACGATGATTGTTCAATATTCTTTTAACACCTTCAAATGTGGACATTAAGATGAAACTATATTTATATACGATATATAATATGTTTATGTTTTACTTAAGCTTCTGAATTTTTCATTTATGGCATACCTTTATGGTTTCCATTATGGGTAAACACGATATCTTCATTTTAGGAAGTGCAGACTACCATCCCCTCAAAGTGATTTGATTTGTTAATGCCATATATGGGACGTATAAAGGATGTAATTAATGATATTATATATGATATTATACTGGAATTATAATATACCTTTATATCATTATGATTCCATTCCATAAAAGTGGAAATAAAAATGAAAGTAGCGTTCATGCATACGTACGACTTACCGTCTCCATGAACGGTGCATTTCATTTCTTACCTCTTAACATTATGTAATATTATAAATACATGTAAATACTGGATATATATGATATATATGATATCTAAATCATGAGTATAACTCTGGATATAATGGATACTTTTACAACTTGTAATTATAAAGGGTTTATTTTTTACTCAAGTACCAATGATTGTTAAAACGACCGTTATTAACTTAAATAATTAAATAGTGTTCATGACATGACAATAAGTGATATAAAAGGAATAATTAACTTTAAAAAGGTTCTTAAACAAGTAGAAATTAACTCAAGTTTATTATTCATGAGATTAAAGAATGATCAAGTCAAGTCGGATACAAGGTATGGGACATCGTCTCAATCTCCTTTCATTGAGGCATATTTTGTTTTATACACAACCTTATTTTATACAGTGTATAAACACCTTTGACTTTTATGTTTATCCAAAAGGAATATTTTTTATACGAAGTGTTTTACTAAACGAAAAAAGGGAATGTTTTTGTCGTACGTATGCGGCGACAACGACTTCTCTTCCGCCGTGACCATTATTTGAGTTTCGGATTCCTCTACAAGCCATACCTTTTTTAAAGAGAAATAAATACCATGTTTTACTTTTCTTTTATTTTGGAATTGAAAATGGTTTTCATAATGTTTTTATATCAATGTGTTGTATTGATATCTTGTGATTGAAAAGTGGAAATATTATGTTTCCTTTATGCATGTTTTATGTGATACGATTATGTTATGGTTCTTGGGAATTATTATGAAGACGTATGGTTCCATGATAAACTAAGGGCGGGTGAGCCCGATATAGCTCTCCAATGCATTGGGTAATGCGATGGAGTTAAATGTTAAGGTTTCTTCGAAGATATTTAGGGAATATACTTTGATGGGTATTCCAAATGTAACCAAGAGGGTTACTTCCTACGTAAGAATGTTATGAATGCCTCAAGTTACCTTTATGTCTTATGATTTCTATGATTTATTCATGATTTTATGAGTTATGTTAAAGTGATTATGTTTTATGAGTGGAGTATGATTTCATTGATTCTTATGTATACATGTACTCATGTTTCCTTTCCATATTTTTATATCCCTTAATGAGATTTTTATGCTCATCCCAAGTTTTTGAAATGTTTTTCACATGTCAAGGGAATTGTAAATGATATGATGATATTGTCAAGGAAGTGTCAAGAAAGAATCCATGTTTCATTTCAAATATGTTTCCGTTGATGGGAAAAAATGAATACTATCTTTTATTGTAACCACTTTGTTTAAATGTGGGATGTAATGCATGTTTTATGATCTAATTATCTAAAACTCTAAACCTGAAAAGATCCTCAACGTGTAATCTTGTAATAACTCAAGATTAAGTAAGGTTTAATGCTGGGGCCTTATATTTGGTGTGAGAGGTTGGTTTAGATAAATTTAGGAGTTAGAATTTTATTAAATGATTATCCAAAAATATTTTTTTATGGTCAAATTGAAATGATATAGCATTTGAAGATTACCACGTTGCTTCATCTAAGACATGTTTGTTCAGAATGGTTTTCTGCAGAGGAAGTAGGGAAGCAGTGCTAGGAAGGCATACAGAAGGAAATAACCTTCCGAATCAGCATCCTGAGATGGTCGTAATTGGAACTGAACAGTTTGTTGCAGTAATGGCGCAGTTGACTCAAGCGTTAAATTGTGGTGGTATCCATGCACGAGATCAGCTAGATCAACCGCAGAGGAACATGTTTGTGGTGGAACATTTCATGAGGCAACATCCCCCATCATTCAGAGGATCATCTGACCCTGTGCTAGCTAAAGGGTGGATTAATTCACTGGAGAAGATTTTTGATGTCATGGGGTCTTCAGAAAATCAAAAGGTTAGTCTTGCTATTTATCGTTTGGAGGGTGAAGCAGATCAGTGGTGGTCGATGGTTAAAAATATCAGGGACGCTGATGAGATTGATGCTCTCGACTGGGATGAATTCAAAGGTATGTTTCTTGATAAGTATTTTCCTAAGGCTGTTCAACTTAGGATGGAAAAGCAATTCTTGGAATTGAGGCAAGAGGAAGACTCAGTGGCAGCCTATGAAGAAAGGCTCACTCGATTGGCAAGGTATGCTCCAAATTTTATCCGAGACCTTGATAGTAAAATCAATCGTTTTTACTCAGGATTAAAGCCAAAATATCAAAGGTCATTAGCTTCTCGTGAGTTAAAAAGTTATGAAAAGATTGTTCGATGTGCTGAGAATGTGGAAATGGAGTTTTCTGATGATCAAGTTTTCTATAACAACCAACAGATGAAGAGACCGAGGTGGTAGGAGAAAGGGAAGAATTCTTCAAAAAGGTCTGATGGTAAGAAAACTAAGTTTCCAGTTTGTGATAAATGTGGGAAAAGGCATCATGGGGAATGTCTTCTGAATTATGGAAAGTGCAACCGATGTGGTAAGATGGGACATAAGGCTCGTGATTGCACTAAAAAAGATCAAGGTGTTGGTAATACCAAATTTGATTTACAGTTAGTGAAATGTTTTAAGTGCAATGAGATGGGTCACTATGAAAATGAGTGTCTGAAAAAGAGCTCGAGTGATGGGAAGCAGTTAGACTACAAGCAGAAAGGGGTGGTTAAATCCTTTGCAACTACTTCAGCAGATGTCCGGCCATCAAATGAAGTGGTATCAGGTACTTTGTTTGTTTTCTCAGATTATGCCAGTGTGTTGTTTGATTCGGGGTCTACACATTCATTCATCTCTGAAAACTTTTCTAGTAAAATGGGAATACCATCTCAATAAATGACTCATGAACTTGTAGTAAAAACACCTGGGGGAAATGTTGAGGCAAAAAGAATTTATAATAATCTTCCTATCCTTATCCGTGGAAAGAACCTACATGCGAACCTTATTGTTTTACCTCTAGTAGAGTTTGATGTTATCCTGGGTATGGATTGGCACTCTATTTACCATGTTATGATTGACTGTAGAGCTAAAGAAGTTTCTTTTCAGAAATACTTTCAGTTTGTGTACAAGAATGAACCCTTACTGTTGATAACATATCAAGAGGCTGAGAAACTTGTAAAAGATGGAAATGAAATTTACCTTGCACATATCGTTGAAAACAAGGGAACTGTTCAGATTAATGATGTTCCAGTGGTAAATGAGTATCCTGATGTTTTTCCTGATGAGTTTCCTGGAATAATACGAGATCAAGAAGTTGAATTTACTATTGACTTAGTTCCTGATGCTAAGCCAATTTCAAAACCCCCTTATCGAATGGATCAAATTGAACTTTTAGAGTTGAAGGAGCAATAGCAAGATTTATTAGAGAAAGGTTTCATTCTACCTAGAACATCACCATGGGGTGCTACTGTTTTTTTGTTAAAAAGAAAGATGGTTCTATGAAACATTTCATTGATTATAGAGCCTTGAATATCATCACTGTTAAGAACAAATATCCTTTGCCTCATATCGATGATTTGTTTGATCAGCTCCAGGGAGCTCATTATTTTTCAAAGATTGACCTGAGATCGGGGTACCATCAATTGAAGGTAAAATAAGTAGATATTCTAAAGACCGTGTTCCATACAAGATATTGCCATTATGAATTTGTAGTAATGCCTTTTGGGAAAACCAATGCACCTGCTGTATTCAAGGACTTAATGAACAGAATTTTCCATGAGTTCTTGGATAAGTTTGTGGTTGTTTTCATTGATGATATTTGGTTGTTTTCTAAAAGTAAAGAGGAGCATGAAAGACATTTAAGGGTTACTTTGAAAACCTTAAAAGAAAAGAAATTATATGGGAAATTCAGCAAGTGTAAGTTTTGGTTGCAAAAAATTTCTTTCCTTGGTCACATTGTTTCTAAAGATGGGATAATTGTTGATCCTGCAAAAACAAAGGTTGTTGAAGAATGGAAAAGACCCACAAATGTAACTGAGATCCGTAGTTTTCTTGGTTTGGTAGGTTACTACCGAAGGTTTGTTGAAAAATTTTCATGGTTATCTAGTCCAATGACTAAGCTAACTCGGAAGGGTGTTAAGTTTATCTGGACAGAAGAATGTGATGACTGTTTTCAGGAACTGAAAAGAAGATTGGTGAATGCTCCAGTTTTGGAACTACCTTCTAGGAATGGGGAGTTTGTTATCTACAATGATGATTCATTGAAAGGACTTGGTTGCGTCTTAATGCAGAATGATCAGGTAATTGCTTATGCTTCACGACAGTTGAAAACTCATGAGGTAAATTACCCTACACATGATTTGGAATTAGCTGCTGTTGTTTTAGCATTAAAAAGTTGGAGGCATCATTTGTATGGACTAAAGTGAAAAATATATACTGATCACAAAAGTTTAAAGTATATATTCACTCTGAAATAATTGAACATGAGATATAGGAGATGGCTAGAATTAATCAAGGATTATGATTGTACAATTCATTACCATCCAGGAAAAGAAAATAAAATGGCTGATGCTTTGAGTCAAAAAATTAATGCTTCATTAACCATGTTACGTTTGGAACGAGATCCTTTGGTTTTTGATTTGATGAACTTTGGCATAGAAGTTTTTGGTGTAGGAAGTTATTCTGTATTGTTTCAGGTATCAGTGAGATCATCCTTATCAGACAGAATTAAGCAAGCAGAGAAGAAAGACAGTGGGTTGCAGAAAAAGGCTGAGTTGGTTCAGAAGGGTAAGTTGCCTGAATTTAATATTGACAGTGATTGTGTTATGAGATTTGGGAATAGATTGTGTGTGCCTTGCGATTCACTGTTGAAGAGAGAGTTGTTATGTGAAGCTCATAGTTCTCCGTTTTCAGTTCATCCTGGCAGTACAAAGATGTAGAGAGATCTGCGGGAGTGTTACTGGTGGGATGGAATGAAAATAGATATTGTTGATTTTACTGTGAAGTGTTTGACTTGTCAGCAGGTTAAAGCAGAGCGGTAGTTACCGAAAATGATGCTACAGAATCTACCAGTGCCAGAGTGGAAATGGGAAAATATATCCATGGACTTTGTTGTGGGATTACTGAATACATCTAGAGGTAATAATGCAATCTAAGTTATTGTTGATCAATTGACTAAATTTGCTTATTTCCATCCTATTCGAGATACATTGTCTATAGATCAACTTGCTTGGTTGTATCTTAAAGAGATATTCAGGTTGCATGGAGTTCTCCTCTCCATTGTATCTGATCGTGATCCCAGGTTTACTTCTAACTTTTGGAAAGGCCTTCAGAAGTCATTGGGTACTGAATTAAATTTTAGTACAACTTTTCATCCGCAATCAGATAGGCAGTCGGAACGAACAATTCAGACCTTGGAGGATATGCTACGAGCTTGCTCTATGGATATCAAGGAAGTTGGGACCAACATCTTTCTTTGGTTTAATTTTTCATATAATAAAAATTTTCATTCCAATATACGGATGGCACCATTTGAGATGTTATATGGGAAGCGGTGTCAAAATCCAGCTTGCTGGGATGCAGTGGGTGAAAGGAAGCTGATGGGACCAGAATTGGTAGAAGAGATGGCAGAAAAATTTCAGTCAATACAGAAACACATAAGAGTAGCTCAGAGTAGGCAGAAGAGTTATGCGGATAACCGGAGGAAGGATCTATCTTTTGAGGTTGGTGATCATGTTTTTCTCAAAGGTTCACAATGGAAAAGTGTGATGCGATTTGGTAAGAAAGGAAAGTTGAGTCCAATGTTCATTAGACCATATGAAATTCTAGATAAAGTTGGATCAGTTACATACCGAGTGGCTTTACCTCCATGTTTATCTAAGGTACACAATGTTTTTCATGTTTCGATGTTGAGAAATTATATGCCAGATCCATCTCATGTTTTGTAACACCCCAATATTTCATAGTGTGTTATTTCTTCAAAATAATTCAATAACATTCACTACACGCAACACCGAGTTCAATAGCATCATGACTTACCAAACAAGCCATTCAAAAAAGGTTATGAATAGTATTAACTAAATTTTAAACTAATATATCCTTATAATTTTAGAATCCATATTATGAGTTTCTTAGACATAATGCAAGAACAAATTCATTTTCAGTATTGCACTTTTATCAACTTTTAATAGTGAATCCTTTTTAAATACAATATTTTAAACTTTTTGACTTAATGGGGACATCAAAAATTTAAAATGAAACATCCCAAGATTCCACGGTACGCTTTCCTTTGAATAATACAATAGCGTGTGTTGTACGCAACTTCGAGTTTTAACACACACCACAGCTGATTAAACTAGCCGTTATGAATAGTAATACCTACTTTTTGAAATTTTATCTCTCAAAATGGACTTCATTTTTGGATTCGGAATATCGAATTTAGCCTAAGGTGAAAGTTTGGTACTTTTCGGATAACATTAATATTTTGATAAATAGTGAAAATTACAAAATTTTAATTAAAAACAGCTTTTTTAATAAAAATAATTAAAAGTGATAAATGATGAATTTGAGTGGTTTTAAAGTATATTTAGAATATAGTTTTACCATTTAATACAATGTTGGTCATTGGAGATAATTTTACAATTAAACCGGACATAAACAAGTGTCAATCTTTTGATAGTTATTATCTCTTAAAACACACTTTTTGTTTTAACAACGGAAATTAATTATAAATTAATTTTTTCCACTTCTGTGTTTTGAATTTGGAAAAATGGATTCCATATTTGGAATCATGATGTTAAACTTGTGTAAATAGGTAACTTTTATTTTTAGACATTTTGAATAATTACTTCGGTAAATATTTTATTTACCATGGTTAAGGGTAAATCCGGTAAATAAGGGTTAAAACATAATATTATAATAATACTAAATTACCCTAAAACGTGTCCTAGCCTTATTGGTTGATACATGTTCAAACCTAGTAATCTTTGGGTCGATTTTGGGACACCATGGAGCCACTTGTAGGTGATAGGGACACTTTATTTTAATTAAGTTAAAATGAATACAAAAATGACACAAGCATATATCCTTTAGAAAAACAATTTTTACATAGGGTTATATATGTTGGATTTTTGACTATAAATATTCATTCGAAATATAAAAATATTTCATACATAATGATATTTTATTTATAATTTTTAGAGATTACATAATTCAATTTATTTATGACACAATGACGATGGATTAATTACCATAATAGTGAAAAGTTAAAATAATTGATATTATAAATACCCAAATAAATATAATTTGAGACTTTTAATGAATTAAAATAATTTTCTAGGATAATATCACATATTAGGATTGATTTAATTAACCTTTTTCGAAGTAATAATTCTGTTATGAGTTTGAAAAAAATAAACTATTGAATAGTGTCAAAATTGACATAAAAGAGTTTTTAAAACAAATATTATATTATTAATTGATATTAAATTCCTAAAAATCTAAGGTTCGGCCAAGAGACTTATATAATGATATTTTTATCATTAATGGACCACTCTGGGGTCACTTGGATGTATATATTAAGTTTATAAACTATATAATATAAAAATAAAAAGTGACATGGTAAATGTCAAACTAATTAACTAAGAGTTAATACTTAATGATAAAGTTAATATAGTAACCAAAACCTGTCTAAATTCTATTGGTTGAATGGTTTTAGACCTATCACCACATTAAAATTTAAATAATCAACTTTGGAGCCATTATAAACCGAATATGAATTTATTATAAATTAATATTTCTAGCTTTTCCAAAGGTGCCCCTCACCCCTCTTATAAAAGGGCACTCCACCTTATCATTTCTTCACACCTTCAAAGCCCTTTGGTTCAGAAAAACTCTGCCTAAATACTCTCTAAACTTCCATCACTTCATCCTAGAGGCCTTCCTTTAGTCAGAAATCCTACTTACGGAGCCCTTTTGATCAAATCAAAAGGAATAACCCGAAGAAGAGGTAATGTTTTCACCACCCTTTTTCAAATTCATTTTTCTTCCACTTCTTCTTTCTTTGTTATTATCATTATAAAATAATAACTCTAGTATCTTATATATACTGTGATGTTATTATAAATATTTTACAACCATATTAAGTATTATATCCACCCCTTGAATAACATGTCACCACACGTGCGTACGTACGGCTTACCGTCTCCACGTCGTGGTGTAATTGTTATTCAATATATTATTATTTGGATGGGTATAAAAATGATGTTTAACTCATGTAAATAATAAATATAACATGATAATAATTCTGTATATATGATATAATATCCAATTATATATTATTTTAATATCAAAAAATGATATTGTCGCTCATGCGTACGTACGGACTACCGTCTCCACGAACGCGATGAGATTCATTCTCTATCGTATCCATTCAAGTATAATTATCATTTGATGATTTAAAAATAATGTTTAAGGGCTTGATATAATTATGGATATGAATAAGATACAACCTATCCATGACAACCACGACTTACGTAACAAAACATATAAAAGAAAATGAGTAAGTTAACACCCGAAACAACGATAATTCTAAGATATTATTAACAAAGCAATGTTAAAAGATCATATATGATATCATATGAATGTATATGATTCTTGTATAATTTAATAACAATTATTTCACCATTATACAGGAGGTTAACCTACCCCCAACCAAGGAAAAGTACAAGGTAAGGGTTTATTTCACAATCTCTTCATTATCCGAGGTCGTTTATACGTAATAATCTACTGGGATCTCTTTATCATCCACATCCATGTTTCTTAAAAATGTATTTCAAAACATTTTTACTATTTACTAGAATATGGGTTAAAGTCATTTATACCCTTGTTTTACTTTTTATAAGTTGTTTTAAAGGAATCTTTCCGTCATTTTCCAAACAATGTGCTTTTTAACCTTTTCGACAGAATTAAGGTAAGAATGTTTTTTTAACTTCTACGACGGGTGCAGTTATTTTCCGCCGTTATAAAATCGTCGAAGCTTCCCTTGAAAGCATATAATAATATTTTCAAATAAAATATTTTATTTCATAAATATATGACTCTTAAATGATTTCAAAATAGAAAGAGATATTTCTCTAAAAGAGTTTTTATTTCATCTATGTCAACATCCTTTGATGGATTTTACGCTTATTTGAAGTTGATTTATTATGATACAAAACTTCTATATTGTATTGAAGGTTTTGTGATATGTTTGACTGTGGATGTGCTATTTTTATACCATTCACAGTTTATGGTGAAAGTATTGACATTTCGTATGCTAGTTTAATACGAATGTTTATGTTATGTTTAAAACTTTTCATATGGGAATGCATTGGACTTAATATGTGACGGGTGGAGCCCGCTATAGCTCCTCGATGCATCGGTAGGTCTCATGAGACAAACTAGTATCCATTATGCATTACATCATTATGAAAGTGGTTATTGATATTGCATGTGATTATTAGATTCTTAGAATATCCATGTGAATAAGTAAATGGAATTATTTAATTTTATTTTTTCCATACTATGTTGAAGTTCAAGTTTAAAAGGGTTTTGTTTTAGTTATACACTGCCTTAAATGTTTATTCTTATTTATGAAAGTTTCCGCTATATTGTTATCCTTACTGGGCATTTGAGCTCACCCCTTTTCTATGTTTTATTTTTCCCAGGAAGTGAAGAAGTAAATTATGAATGACCTGCAGGGATATTATGTGGGGATATGAGTGTGGAATATAGAGACAATATGTTGTTGTAGTAGTTTTTCACTTTATGATGTAATGTAAGACTTATGAATACATCTAGGGTTTCCAAGGCTACTAAACCAATCGGTCTTTTGAGATTTGATCTTTCTTGTGATCATGCCAATGTTATGTAATAATGCACCGACTCTAGGTAACTGGGGTCGGGGCGTTACATGTTTTGAGCCCAAAGGTAGTTCAGTTGGAAGAGAATCTATCTTTTGAAGAAAAACCAGTCCAGATACTTGACCGTAGAGAGCAAGTGTTGCGAAATAAGGTAATTTACCTGGTAAAGGTTTTATGAAAAAACCATATGGTTGAAGAGGCAACATGGGAATCTGAAAATGCTATGAGGGATAAATACCCCCACTTATTTTGATAAGTGAATAAAATTGCGAGGACGCAATTCCCAAAAGGGGGGAGGATGTAACATCCCAGGTGAATAAAGAATAAAACATTTTCATTTTTATTAATATTTATGAATTAAATTTTAATTTTACTTTAAAGGGGTTTCTATGTTCGATAGCGTACCCGATACGCAACAAAGAGTTTATTTGAAATCTTACATTGCACACTAGTAATAAAATAATATTATTTTAAATGGTAGTTAACACGTAGCCGTTGTATTGGCAGGAATGAATAGAAATAACTAAAATATGATTATATATGTTTGTTAATTTTCTTTACATTTATCCAATATAGGATAAAGGATTAAAGTACGAAAAGAATTCAATTTTAGGCATATATACTCTAATATTCACTAAAGGTCCACTTATCACCTTTTGATGGAGAACCATCATTAAATATAGTTTTGGTCACTCTTATACATTCTATTGGACCAAATAAAATTATTCTTTAGAATCGGGACATCAAATTTTACTTTGTGTGAAGTTTTGGTATTTTTCCGATAAAGTTCAGTTTTTAATGAATAGTGAAAAATGTTGTATTTTAATTCAAAACCTCTTTTTAATATAATTTATTTATATGATTAGATTATATTCTGAATGGGTTTTAAAATTAAATTATAATATATTTTTGACCATTTAATCCAATAGTGGTCGTTGGAATCAATTTCACTTTGAAATTGGACTTAAACTAGTGTCAATCTTTTGAAACTTATTGTTTCATAAAAACACTCTATTTGCTCTGACAACGATAATTAATTATTAAATTAATTAATGTAACTTATATGTTTTTAATTTTTTAAAATAGACATCATTTTTTAATTTGGAATATCAAATATATCTTAGGGTGATGTTTTGGTATTTTTCTGAAAAACTTCAATTTTTGATGAATAGTGAAGCCACTACGTGGTACTTATAAAAACTAATTTTCCGTTTAAATGAAATTTTACCACCTCTGTGTTTTGAATTTAAAAAATCTGACATAAATGGTTTTCATTAGGAAGTAAAATGTGGTTCAATGAGATTTAAATAATTTTTTGGTGAATAGTAACTTTTAAGTTTTTAATCGTGATTAGAGGTAATTAGTGTAGTTTAAGGTAAGAATAATGTTTTAATAATATGAAATGACCTAGACACATGTCCTACACTTATTGGATGTGTCATGGCCGACCAATAAAACCCATGGGTCGATTTTTGGGACCCCATGGAGCCACTTGGGTAAGATAAAGACATTAATGCCTTTTATTTAAAGTAAAACTAAAAATGTCACAAACATGAGTTGTTTTCCTAAAACAATTTTTACATGGGGTTATACAAGTCAGATTTTTGAATATAAATAGTCATTGGAAATCTAAAACTATTTCATAAATCATGATATTTGTTTTATAATTTTTAGACATTAAATAAATTAAATTATTTATGACACCATGATGATGCAGTGATGACCTCATTATTTAACGATTTAAATAAAATGAAAAGATAATGTACAATATAAGACCTACACATGTAAAAAACCTATTGTATGGGTGGATTTCGAACAATTATCACCGTATCCTCAAAATATATAATTTTGGGACCTTTTAAATCCGAAAATAATTTTATCATAAAGTATCCTTTTATACCTTTCCAAGAGTGCCCCTCCTCTCCTCTTATAAAAGGCCCCCACCTCTTCCTCCTTACCCACACTTACAAAGCCTTTGACTCAGCCAAACCCTGCCGATTTTGTCTCTCCACATCCCTCTATAACTCTTATAATCCTCACTTTGGGCATAAGTCTTTCCAAGGAAGCCTTTGAGCTCAAATCAAAAAGAGTTACCCGATTTAAAGGTAGTGTCTTCTATTGTGTTCTTATGTTTTATTTTGCTTCTCCAACCCCCCAAACTCTTTTTATTAATTTATTTTGTCAAAAAAACAGTATCTTACATATACAAGTATGTTTTTATAAAAATGATTCGAGCTAATATTACACACACCTACATCTAATGGTTAAAGAACATACTGTTTCCGTGGATGACGAATTTCTGCCTCACGAAACGATGATTGTTCAATATTCTTTTAACACCTTCAAATGTGGCCATTAAGATGACACTATATTTATATATAATATATAATATGTTTATGTTTTACTTAAGCTTCTGTATTTTTCATTTATGGCATACCTTTATGGTTTCCATTATGGGTAAACACGATATCTTCATTTTAGGAAGTGCAGACTACCGCCCCCTAAAAGTGATTTGATTCGTTAATTCCATATGTGGGACATATAAAGGATGTAATTAATGATATTATATATGATATTATACTGGAATTATAATATACCTTTATATCATTATGATTCCATTCCATAAAATATGAAATAGAAATGAAAGTAGCGTTCATGCGTACGTACGGCTTACCATCTCCATGAACGGTGCATTTCATTTCTTACCTCTAAAAATTATGTAATATTATAAATGCATGTATATACTGGATATATATTATATATATGATATCTAAATCATGAGTATAACTCTGGATATACTGGATACATGAACAAATTGTAATTATAAAGGGTTTATTTTTGACTCAAGTACCAATGATCGTTAAAACGACCGTTATTAACTTAAATAATTACACAGTGTTCATGACATGACAATAAGTGATATAAAAGGAATAATGAACTTGAAAAAGGTTCTTAAACAAGTAGAAATTAACTCAAGTTTATTATTTAGGAGATTAAATAACGATCAAGTCAAGTCGGATACGAGGTATGGGACTTCGTCTCAATCTCCTTTAATTGAGGCATATTTTGTTTTATACATAACCCTCTTTTATACGGGGTATAAACCCCTTTGACTTTTACATTTATCCAAAAGGAATATTTTCTATAAGAAGCGTTTTACTAAAGGACAAAAGGGAATGTTTTTGTCGTATGTATGCAGCGACAACGAATTCTTCACCGCCGTGACCATTATTTGAGTTTCGGCTTCCTCTACAAGACATACCTTTTTTCTAAAAGAAAAATAAATACCATGTTTTACTTTTCTTTTATTTTGGTTTTGAAAATGGTTTTCATAATGTTTTTATATCAATGTGTTGTATTGATATCTTGTGATTGAAAAGTGGAAATGTTATGTTTCCTTTATGCATGTTTTATGTGATATGATTATGTTATGGTTCTTGGGAATTATTATGAAGATGGGTGGTTCCATGATAAACTAAGGGATGGTGAGCCTGATATATCTCTCCAATGTATTGGGTAACATGAAGGAGTTAAACGTTAAGGTTTCTCCGAAGAGATTTAGGGAATATACTGTGATGGGTATTCCAAACATAACCAAGAGGGTTACTCCCTACGTAAGAATTTTATGAATGCCTCAAGTTACCTTTCTGTCTTATGATTTCTATGATTTATTCATGATTTGATGAGGTATGTTAAAGTGCTTATGTTTTATGAGTGGAGTATGATTTCATTGATTCTTATTTATACATGTACTCATGTTTCCTTTCCATATTTTTATATCCCTTACTGAGCTTTTTATGCTCATCCCATGTTTTTGAAATGTTTTTCACAGGTCAAGGGAAGGGTACATGATATGATGATAGTGTCAAGGAAGTGTCAAGAAAGAATCCATGTTTTATTTTAAATATGTTTCCATTGATGGGAAAAACTGAATACTATCTTTTATTGTAACCACTTTGTTTAAATGTGGGATGCAATGCGTGTTTTATGATCTAATTCTCTAAAACTCTAAACCTAAAAAGATCCTCAATGTGTAATCTTGTAATAACTCAAGATTAGGTAAGGTATAAGGCTGGGGCCTTATAGTTGGTATCAGAGGTTGGTTTAAATAACTTTAGGAGTTAGAATTTTATTAAATGATTATCCAAAAATATTTTTTTTTATGGTCAAATTAAAATGATATAGAAGTTGAAGATTACCATGTTGCTTCATCTAAGACATGTTTGTTCAGAATGGTTTTCCGCAGAAGAAGTAGGGAAGAAGTGCTAGGAAGGCATACAGAAGGAAATAACCTTCCAAATCAGCATCCTGAGATGGTCAGAATTGGAACTGAACAGTTTGTTGCAGTAATGGCACAGTTGACTCAAGCGATAAATGGTGGTGGTATCCATGCACGAGATCAGCCAGATCAACCGTAGAGTAACATGTCAGTGGTGGGACATTTCATGAGGCAACATCCCCCATCATTCAGAGGATCATCTGACCCTGTTCTAGCTGAAGGGTGGATCAATGCACTGGAGAAGATTTTCGATGTCATGGGGTGTTCAGACAATCAAAAGGTTAGTCTTTCTATTTACCATTTAGAGGGTGAAGAAGATCAGTGGTGGTCGATGGTTAAAAATATCAGGGACACTGATGAGATTGATGCTCTCGACTGGGATGAATTCAAAGGTATGTTTCTTGAGAAGTATTTTCCTAAGGCTGTTGGACTTAGGATGGAAAAGCAATTATTGGAATTGAGGAAAGAGGAAGACTCAGTGGCTGCCTATGAAGAAAGGTTCACTCGATTGGCAAGGTATGCTCCAAATTTTATCCGATACCTTGATAGTAAAATCAATCATTTTTACTTAGGATTAAAGCCAAAATATCGAAGGGAATTAGCTTCTCGTGAGTTCAAAAGTTATGAAAAGCTTGTTCGAGGTGCTGAGAAGGTGGAAATGGAGATTTCATATGATCAAGTACTCTATAACAACCAATAGAAGAAGAGACCGAGGTGGTAGGAGAAAGGGAAAAATTCTTCAAAAAGCTCTGATTGTAAGAAAACTAAGTTTCCAGTTTGTGATAAATGTTGGAAAAGGCATCCTGGGGAATGTCTTCTGAATTTTAGAAAGTGCTACCGATGTGGTAAGATGGGACATAAGGCTCATGATTGCACTGAAAAAGACCAAGGTGATAGTAAGACCAAATTTTATTTAAAGTTAGTGAAATGTTTTAAGTGAAATGAGATGAGTCACTATGAAAATGAGTGTCTGACAAAGAGCTCGAGTGATGGGAAGCAGTTAGAATACAAGCAGAAAGGGGTGGTGAAATACTTTGCAACTACTTCAGCAGATGTCGGGCCATCAAATGAAGTGGTATCAGGTACTTTGTTTGTTTTTTCAGATTATGCCAGTGTGTTTTTTGATTCAGGGTCTACACATTCTTTCATCTCTGAAAACATTTCTAGTAAAATGGGAATACCATCTCAAGAAATGACTCCTGAACTTGTGGTAAAAACACATGGGGGGAAATGTTGAAGAAAAAAGAATTTATAAGAATCTTCCCATCCTTATCCGTGAAAAGATCCTACATGCGAACTTTATTATTTTACCTCTAGTAGAGTTTGATGTTATCCTGGTTACGGATTGGCTATCTATTTACTATGCTAAGATTGACTATAGTGCTAAAGAAGCTTATTTTCAGAAAGACTTTCAGTTTGTGTACAAGAATGAACCCTTAATGTTGATAACATATCAAGAGGATGAGAAACTTGTAAAAGATGGAAATGAATGTTACCTTGCACATATCGTTGAAAACAAGGGAACTGTTCAGATTAATGACGTGCCAGTGGTAAATGAGTATCCTGATGTTTTTCCTGATGAGTTGACTGGAATAATACCAGACCGGGAAGTTGAATTTACTATCGACTTAGTTCCTGATGCTAAGCCAATTTCAAAACCTCCTTATTGAATGGCTCAAATTGAACTTTTAGAGTTGAAGGAGAAATTGCAAGATTTATTAGAGAAGGTTTTAATTCCACCTAGAACATCACCATGGGGTGCTCCTATTTTATTTGTTAAAAAGAAAGATGGTTCTATGAGACTTTGCATTGATTATAGAGCCTTGAATAACATCACTGTTAAGAACTCATATCCTTTTCCTCATATCGATGATTTGTTTGATCAGATCCAGGGAGCTCAGTATTTTTCAAAGATTGACATGAGATCGGGGTACCATCAGTTGAAGGTAAAGGAAGCAGATATTCCAAAGACCTCATTCTGTACAAGATATGGCCATTATGAATTTGTAGTAATGCCTTTTGGGCTAACCAATGAACCTGCTGTACTCATGGACTTAATGAATAGAATTTTCCATGAGTTCTTGGATAAGTTTGTGGTTGTTTTCATTGATGATATTTTGGTGTTTTCTAAAAGTAAAGATGAGCATGAAAAACATTTACAAGTTATTTTTCAAACCTTAAAAGAAAATAAATTGTATGGGAAATTCAGCAAGTGTAAGTTTTGGTTGCAACAAATTTCTTTCCTTGGTCACATTGTTTCTAAAGATGGGATAACTGTTGATCCTGCAAAAACAAAGGTTGTTGAAGAATGGAAAAGACCCACAAATGTAACTGATATCCGTAGTTTTCTTGGTTTGGCAGGTTACCAATGAAGGTTTGTTGAAAAATTTTCATGGTTATCTAGTCCAATGACTAAGCTAACTCAGAAGGGTGTTAAGTTTATCTGGACAAAAGAATGTGATGATTGTTTTCCGGAACTGAAAAGAAGATTGGTGAATGCTCTAGTTTTGGCACTACCTTCCAAGAATGGGGAGTTTGTTATCTACAGTGATGCTTCATTGAAAGGAATTGGTTGCGTCTTAATGCAGAATGATCAGGTAGTTGCTTATGCTTCATGACAGTTGAAAACTCATGAGGTAAATTACCCTACACATTATTTGGAATTAGCTACTGTTGTTTTTACTTTAAAAATTTGGAGGCATCATTTGTATGGAGTAAAGTGCGAAATATATACTAATCACAAAAGTCTAAAGTATATATTCACTCAGAAAGAATTGAACATGAGACAGAGGAGATGGATAGAATTAATCAAGGATTATGATTTTAAAATTCAATACCATCCATGAAAAGAAAATAAAGTGGCTGATGCTTTGAGTCTAAAAAGTAATGCTTCATTAACAATGCTACGTTTGGAACAAGATCCTTTGGTTTTTGATTTGATGAACTTTGCCATAGAAGTTGTTGGTTCAGGAAGTTCTTCTGTTTTGTTTCAGGTATCAGTGAGATCATCCTTATCAGACAGAATTAAGCAAGTGCAGAAAAAAGACACTGGGTTGCAGAAAATGGTAGAGTAGGATCAAAAGGGTAAGTTGCCTGAATTTAATATTGTTGTGATTGTGTTATGAGAATTGGGAAGAGATTGGGTGTGCCATGTGATTCACAGTTGAAGAGAGAGTTGTTATGTGAAGCTCATAGTTCTCTGTTTTCAGTTCATCATGGTAGTAGAAAGATGTACAAAGATCTGCGGGAGTATTACTGGTGGGATGGAATGAAAAGAGATATTGCTGATTTTACTGTGAAGTGTTTGACTTATCAGCAGGTTAAAGCAGAGCGACAGTTACCTAATGTGATGCTTCAGCCTCTACCAGTGCCAGAGTGGAAATGGAAAAATATATCCATGGACTTTGTTGTGGGATTACCGAAAACATCTAGAGGTAATAATGCAATCTGAGTTATTGTTGATCGATTGACTAAATCTACTTATTTCCTTCTTATTTGAGATACTTTGTCTCTATATCAACTTTCTCGGTTGTATATTAAAGAGATAGTCAGGTTGCATGGAGTTACCCTCTCCACTATATCTGATCGTGATCCCAGGTTTACTTCTAACTTTTGGAAAGGCCTTCAGAAGTCATTGGGTACTGAATTAAATTTTAGTACAACTTTTCATCCGCAATCAGATGGGAAGTCAGAATGAAAAATTCAGACCTTGGAGGATATGTTATGAGCTTGCTCTATGGATTATTAGGGATGTTGGGACCAACAAATTTCTTTGGTTGAATTTTCATATAATAATAGTTTTCATTCCTGTATACAGATGGCACCATTTGAGGGGTTATATGGGAAGCGGTGTCGAACTCCAGGTTTCTAGGATGAAGTGGGTGAAAGGAAGCTGATGGGACCAGAATTGGTAGAAGAGATGGAAGAAAAAGTTCAGTTGATACAGAAACACATGAGAACAGCTCAGAGCAGGCATAAGAGTTATGCGGATAACCGGAGGAAGGATCTATCTTTTGAGGTAGGTGATCATGTTTTTCTCAAAGTTTCACCATGGAAAAGTGTGATGTGATTTGGTAAGAAAGGAAAGTTGAGTCCAAGGTTCATTGGACCATATGAAATTCTGGATAAAGTTAGATCAATTGCATACTGAGTGGCTTTACCTCCATGTTTATCTCAGGTACACAATGTTTTTCATGTTTCGATGTTGAGAAATTATATGCCAGATCCATCTCATGTTTTGAGCCCAGAGGTAGTTCAGTTGGAAGAGAATCTCTCTTATGACGAACAACCAGTCCAGATACTTGACCGTAGAGAGAAAGTGTTGCCAAATAAGGTAATTTACCAGGTAACGGTTTTATGGAAAAACCATATGGTTGAAGATGCAACATGGGAATCTGAAAATTCTATGAGGGATAAATACCCTCACTTATTTTGATAAGTGAATAAAATTGCGAGGACGCAATTCCGAAAAGGGGGGAAGGATGTAACATCCCAGGTGAATAAAGAATAAAACATTTTCATTTTTATTAATATTTATGAATTAAATATTAATTTTACTTTAAAGGGGTTCCTATGTTCGATAGCGTACCCGATACGCAACAAAGAGTTTCTTTGAAATCTTACGTTGCACACTAGTAATAAAATAATATTATTTTAAATGGTAGTTAACACGTAGCTGTTGTATTGGTGGGAATGAATAGAAATAACTAAAATATGATTATATATGTTTGTAATTTTTTTACATTTATCCAATAAAGGATAAAGGCTTAAAGTACAAAAATAATTCAATTTTAGTCATATATAGTCTAATATTCACTAAAGGTCCACTTATCGCATTTTGATGTGGAACCATCATTAAATATATTTTTGGTCACTCTTATACATTCTATTGGACCAAATAAAATTATTCTTTAGAATCAGGACATCAAATTTTACTTTGTGTGAATTTTTGGTATTTTTCTGATAAAGTTCATTTTTTTAATGAATAGTGAAAAATGTAGCATTTTAATTCAAAAACTCTTTTTAATCTAATTTATTTATATGATTAGATTATATATTTAATGGGTTTTAAAGTTCAATTATAATATATTTTTACCATTTAATCCAACAGGGGTCGTTGGAATCAATTTTACTTTGAAATTGGACTTAAACTACTGTCAATCTTTTGATACTTATTGTTTCATAAAAACACGCTATTTTCTCTGACAGCGAGAATTAATTATTAATTTAATTAATGAAACTTATATGTTTTGAATTTTTTAAAATAGATATCATTTTTTAATTTGGAATATCAAATATAGCTTAGGGTGAAGTTTTGGTATTTTTCTGAAAAACTTCAATTTTTGATGAATAGTGAAACAACTAAGTGGTACTTATAAAAACTGATTTTCCGTTTAAATGAAATTTTACCACCTCTGTGTTTTGAATTTCAAAAATCTGACAAACATGGTTGTCATTAGGAAGTAAAATGTGGTTCAACGAGATTAAAATAATTTTTTGGTGAATAGTAACTTTTAAGTTTTTAATTGCGATTAGAGGTAATTAGTGTAGTTTAAGGTAAGAATAATGTTTTAATAATATTAAATGACCTAGACACATGTGCTACCCTTATTGGATGTGTCATGGCCGACCAATACAACCCATGGGTCTATTTTTGGGACCCCATGGAGCCACTTGGGTATGATAAAGACATTAATGCCTTTTATTTAATGTAAAAGTAAAAATGTCACAAACATGAGTTGTTTTACTGAAACAATTTTTACATATTGTTATACAAGTCATATTTTTGACTATAAATAGTCATTAGAAATCTAAAAGGATTTCCTACAACATGATATTTTTTTTATAATTTTTAGACATTAAATAAATTAAATTATTTATGACACCATGATGATGCAGCGATGACCTCATTATTTAACGATTTAAATAAAATTAAAATATAATGTAAAATATAAGACCTACACACATTAAAAACATATTGGATGGGTGTATTTCTAACTAATATAACCTTATAATCAAAATATATAATTTTGTGACCTTTTAAATCCAAAAAAAAATTTATAATAAAGTATCCTTTTAAACCTTTCCAAGAGTGCCCCTCCTCTCCTCTTATAAAAGGCCCCCAACTCTACCTCCTTACCCACACTTCCAAAGCCTTTGGCTCGACCAAACCCAGACCATTTTGTCTCTCCACATCCATATATAACTCTTATAATCCTCACTTTGGGAAGAAGTCTTCCCAAGGAAGCCTTTGAACTCAAATCAAAAAGAGTTACCCGATTTAAAGGTAGTGTCTTCTATTGTGTTCTTATGTTTTATTTTGCTTCTCCAACCCCCTAAAATCTTTTTATTCATTTATTTTATAATGAAAGAAGTATCTTACATATAATAGGATGTTTTTATAAGATTTAATCGAGCTACACTTACACACACCTACATCTAATGGTTAAAGAACATGCTGTTTCCGTGGATGGGGAATTTTTGCCTCACGAAATGATGATTGTTCAATATTCTTTTAACACCTTCAAAGGTGGCCTTTAATATGACACTATATTTATATATGACATATAATATGTTTATGTTTTAATTAATCTTATGTATTTTTCATTTAGGGCAAACCTTTATGGTTTCCATTATGGGTAAACACGATATCTTTATTTTAGGAAGTGTGGACTACCGCCCCCTCAAAGTGATTTGATTCGTTAATGCCACATGTGGGATGTATAAAGGATGTAATTAATGATATTATATATATGATATTATACTGGAATTATAATATACCTTTATATCATTATTATTCCATTCCATAAAATACGAAATAGAAATGAAAGTAGCGTTCATGCGTACGTACGACTTACCGTCTCCATGAACTGTGCATTTCATTTCTTACCTCTAAACATTATGTAATATTATAAATACATGTATATACTGGATATATATGATATATATGATATCTACATCATTAGTATAACCCTGGATATAATGGATACATAAAAAACTTGTAATTATAATGGTTTTATTTTTGACTCAAGTACCAATGATCGTTAAAATGACCGTTATTAACTTAAATAATTACATAGCGTTCATGACATGACAATAAGTGATATAAAAGGAACAATGAACTTGAAAAAGGTTCTTAAACAATTAGAAATTAACTCAAGTTTATTATTCAAGAGATTAAATAATGATCAAGTCAAGTCGGATACGAGGTATGGGACTTCGTCTCATTCTCCTTTCATTGAGGCATATTTTGTTCTATACACAACATTCTTTTATACGGTGTATAAATCCCTTTGACTTTTATGTTTATCCAAAAGGAATATTTTTTATACGAATCATTTTAAAAAATGAAAAAAGAGAATGTTTTTGTCGTACGTATGCGGAGAAAATGACTTCTCTGCCGCCGTGACCATTATTTGTGTTTCGGCTTCCTCTACAAGCCATACCTTTTTTTAAAAGAAAAATAAATACCATGTTTTACTTTTATTTTATTTTGGTATTGAAAATGGTTTTCGTAATGTTTTTATATCAATGTTTTGTATTGATATCTTGTGATTTAAAAGTGGAAATGTTATGTTTCCTTTATGCATTTTTATGTGATACGATTTTGTTATGGTTCTTGGGAATTATTATGAAGATGGGTGGTTCCGTGATAAACTAAGGGTGGGTGAGCCCGATATATCTCTCCAATGCATTGGGTAACATTAAGGAGTTAAACTTTAGGGTTTCTCTGAAGAGATTTAGGGAATATACTGTGATGGGTATTCCAAACGTAACCAAGAGGGTTACTCCCTACGTAAGAATGTTATGAATGCCTCAAGTTACCTTTATGTCTTATGATTTCTATGATTTATTCATGATTTGATGAGGTATGTTAAAGTGCTTATGTTTTATGAGTGGATTATGATTTCATGATTCTTATGTATACATGTACTCATGTTTCCTTTCCATATTTTTTTATCCCTTACTGAGCTTTTTATGCTCATCCCAATTTTTTGAAATGTTTTTCACAGGTCAAGGGAAGGGTACATGATATGATGATAGTGTCAAGGAAGTGTCAAGAAAGAATCCATGTTTTATTTTAAATATGTTTCCGTTGATGGGAAAAAATGAATACTATCTTTTATTGTAACCACTTTGTTTAAATGTGGGATGTAATGCGTGTTTTATGATCTAATTCTCTAAAAATCTAAACCTGAAAGATCCTCAATGTGTAATCTTGTAATAACTCAAGATTAAGTAAGGTTTAAGGATGGGGCCTTATACCAATGTAGTTTTTTACAAAGATTAGTTGGGTTGATTCCTTATAATTATGAACCCTTAGGTCTGAAATTAAGATATACCCTGATTTCAGAAAGTGGGAGGTGATATTATGATTTATTCTAATTACAAATACATGAATAAAATCTATTCACCTTTGACTTTGAGTTGATGTAGTAGTATATTATAAATAAATATGGTGAAATGAAAACCAATGAATGATGATTATGATACGTTTTAACCTAATATAATCCAGTTGTATAATCGTACATAGTGTAATCTAATCGCAATATAAAAAATACAGGATATGTGATTTCAGATCAACAATTTCTATAATGAGTTTACAATAAGTGAAGAATGTGTAGTCACATAAGATTAATGGATTGTTTATCCAACACACGATATGATGAATCAGTGGTGGAGGGATTATTGGAGAACCTCTTTATAGATATGAACATTGTTGTGTTTAATGCTTTTATAGTACACTGACAATTCATTATATAAATATTAAATTATTATTATGATAAAAAAAATAGTGATACACTCCAAGATCCAAAGGTTTAGTATCCTGGAAAAATTAATCTCAAACAGCAATTTTAATCGATAAAAATATATATTTAATTATGAATTCTACATTATCTTAATGGCTCACGTTTTAATAATAGTACAAGTAATTATCTCTGTGTGTGCACTAATGAAAGGGGTTTTCTAATAGCCCAATAAGGGGATGAATAACATTGGATGAATAAAAGACATTAACAAATAATACATGGGTGAGAATAATCAACATGAACATTTCAAAATAATATTATAATAATTATAATAATGATGGGGACATTTGATAAAGACATGAAATGTGTCATGTCCAAAAAATGAATTGTCATTTCATAGTGGTCAAGCATCACACATAGTTGAAAACATAGATAGCATCATATAAATGAATAACATATGTTCATAAATAACAAAATAAGCATTGTGACTGAATCTAGCATCATTTTCAAACATATTGAACATAATCTTTGGTGATACATCAGGTCACCCAATTTCTTGGAGGTAAATATTATTTTCGGCCCCTCTATCACACCATAAATATTCATAGGCATACTTCTCACATAGAACATACGAAAATAATAGTCCTTCAAAACACATGGAATAGAATGGGTTTTATAAAGATATAATGAAACATAAATTCATGAATAAAATTTTATTTTTTTGAATGAACAATGGAATCATACAATGGAATAAAACCAAATTACCCAATAGTGAAGATGAAACATTTTTGGTGTAAAATAAGATATTTTTTATTTATTGTATCTTTGATAAAATCATATCTCATAAAATATTGGTACATAGTAATAACATGTATATATCCAAAATAATAGTGTAAATTAATTTTTAGGATATGAAAGGTAAATTCATTCATGGAATGTGATGATAAACCAATTGAAGGAATTGGGTTCATGAATCACCTTACCTTCATTCATGCATTATTTTGTGACTTTTACACCTCTAGAATAATAAGCTAAGTATTATTAAAACATAGTTATAGAAGTTAATAATATTTATTTGTTCCACTAAATTCCATTATAATTATTTTATTCTAATATATAACAATCTTTGTTAAAAATTAATTGTCTCAATATAATGGTTTCATTAACTTTTCCATTTTTGAATCAATATCACTATTTTTATTATAAGTATTTTATATATAAGTATAATTAACTCTAGAAACCTAGAATAAATTTAATTAATTATTTATATATTATATAAATTCCATATTATCTATCCATGGATGTTTTTATATCATTAAATTAGAAATTTCTCTATATGTGGTCAATTGGCCTTTCATAAGAAATTGTCGAAAGAGAAGGAAAAAATAAATTTTAAATACACATATATGTGTATAAATGTGATAGATAAATTTGTTTAAAATTATTATTATATAGTTTTTATACATTCCAATTACATTCATATGATTTGGTTTTCAAATTGGGGGATAAAATTTAATAAGAAGAGGAAAAAGAAAATTATTATTTGAACATTCAATTTCCTTTGTGTAGCTTATCTTGTAGGTCACTTGAACGCAATTGTTGTTTAGAGTTTCAAGACATAATAACATCTCTATGTATTTTAATGGGATTTAATAGAATTATTTTTTAAAATTATGGGATTTTTTTTTAGGGATTAATGGGTTTTCAAAGGGATGGAGTGGGGTTATTTATACTTGATGAGAGGGGGTATTTTTTTGTTAACATATTGAATAAAATAATATATCAAAGGTAACAATTGTAATAATGAATTATTTCAAATAAAAATCATATAGAAAGATAATATAATGTTTTTTGGACATTAATCCATTTTATAATTTGATCTATTAATTTATTAAATATGAATTTTTATTGAGAATTAAAAAAATTATTTACAGAAACACATTTGACCGTAGGCTTTGAAAAATGATTTTTAGGTTTTAAAAAATGTTTTGTTTTATTTAAATGACTAGTTTATTAAACTAAAAATATTTTCTCTTTAAATCATGTTCTATATATTTTTAAAATACTATAATATAGTAAATGATGTAATTTTGGAAATATCAGTTAGGAAAAATATATATTTTCTATTCAGATAAAAATTGAAATATTTTAAAAAGATAGAAAAAAAGAATTGGAAAATTTTGACGTGCATATTCCTTGAATTTTATTAATTTGGTCCAAATAATTTTTTAACATAGGTAATTTTAATTTCAAATATAAAAATTTTGATTTTTATAAAACAAAATGAAATACATATTATTAAAAATATTATTATCAATTTAATTAGTGATTAATATAGATATTTTTATATAATTATAATTTTTTTATTTTCTAAATAAAATTAGAATAAGTATTTTTTATATTAAATTTAATTAATTTTTTATTATACTACCATTCCTTTGTTTAGGTTACCTTTTTTAATGGTATGGTCACCATTAAAATGTTCATATCTCTGTCCAAATAGTCACAATACTTTTCTAATTGTCATATTACTATTCCAATTGCCACATTACTATTCCAAATGTAATATTAAGCCTATCAATACTAATTCCTTTCCTTATTCCTCATTCACCTCAATTAATCTTTAGGTTCTACATCTTCAATTTCATAAACATTCGATTGGTATTATAACATTATATTTCTTTTTATAGTGGTGTTCATTTAGGGGATAACTATTAAATACCAGGTTAATCCATATTTTCCAATTATTGTTTTTTAAATATTGTTCCACATATAATATATTCCATTAAAAAATGTTTTATTATAGAATAATGTTGTAAATTTATTAAATAAATTATGTTATTTTTGTGTGTTCCTATTTATTGTATGTGAATAATAATAAAAAATATAATATAGAACAATTATAATCAGGAATAAACTATCATTAACAAACTCTAGTTCATTATATGGTTCCCCCTGTATAAATATAATCCTTGAAATTTCAACTCATATTGTTAGTTTAGAATAGATGTGAGTACAACTAATTAATTTTTTCCTTTTATTCCTGAATTTTATCATCATATTAATAGTCTATCCATATCACGTTGACATGGTGATATGTCTTTTTCCATAGGATTTATCAATATGGTCCATGTTTTTCACAAGATGCTCCATGTATGTGTGTTTATTGTGCAGTTGTACCACCTCTGGATTCAACACAAGTGAAGGTTCAACTATGTACTTCCTTAGGAGTATTAATCTAAAGACATAATGATATTGATATATATTATCTGGTTTTTTTACCTGATGGTACACTACGCCTATGAAAAGTCACCAAAAAAGTTATAATGTGACTTGAATAGAGCATACCTTTTTTCCAAACTGTATGGATCTATTATATAGGGATATTTGATGGAAATATTTTTCTCCAGAATCAATATATGAGTCCATTTTAAGGTTTTAATTATAAACAATTTACTGATTCTGAGAAATTTTTATCACTGCTAGTTGGACTAATCCTTTTCATTCATCCCTTACCCAAGATTCAGTCAATGTATCATCCATTCACCAACATCATTTCAAAATGTGTGAGTTGTACATCACATCCAATATATATCTTCATGTGAATCCATTTTAATACATTATTGTAAGTTTTCATTGTTTGATAAATAAACTATTGTGATATATTGATCACAACCCCTTTAAATTCATATGAGTAAGCTATCAGAATTTCTTTGAGTTCTAGAATTGTCCTTTCAGATTGCCCATTAATTTGGGGTGATAGGGTATACTGCAATTCAATTCATTATTCAATTCATATGGAAGACATATCCTAAAATTCGAAGTGAATCATGTATCATGATCGAAGAAGATTGAATTTTTTTCAACATGAAACCTCCCCACTTCCTATATATATATATATATATCTCAACATGCTGTTTAGGTGAGAAATATTCCTGAACAGTGATGAAATGGGAAGTCTTTTGGAGTTGATCCACCATAACCAATATCAAACTATTTCTATTATATTTCTTTATGAGACTAGTGAGAAAGTATATATTTATGTATTTTCATTTCCATGTGGTTATGGGAAATTTTATCATCATACCCACTAAATTTCTATACCAAGATCCTTGTGTTTTTATTGATTATCTCTTTCTTATTATTAACGCTATAAATATTATATTTACGACCCCGATACATCATGGAACATCTACAATAGATAGAGATATGTGATATATTTGTATTATAAAATATATATTTCATTTTATCTAGTCATGTAGTCACATAATGAATATTTCATAATCAAATGAAACTATCCCCATCGATGTGTAACTCATGATTCTCCCATTTGATTAATTGTTTCACCTTCTTTTGATGATCCATATCATTTTTGTGTTCATCGATGATATTCTCTGGGATATAATGCTAGGAAATAATTTGGTAAAGGTAGTATCCAATTATTATGGATAAGATTTACATATTAATACTTTCAATTTATAGTAAGATAGTGTTTTTCTAAATCTACATCATGAATATACTAGCTGGTTATTCTCTACTAAGGGAATATGAAACCCTGTTCACATTTTTCAGATAGTAGTGAAAAGAGAAATCATTGTCCATGATCATCTCTAATTATCTTCGATAACCTATTTTGAGATTATTCTACATGAATATATAAATTATACTCATATGATCATTATAAATATCACACTTTTCACCATAGAGGTAGTTCCACCTAATCATTATAGTGAAAATTTCAAATACTAATTCTAGATGATTTTTCGAGTAGTTCTGCTCAAGAATCATCAACCACTATGAAGAATAAGATATCACATGATCATTATTCATGAGAATAAAACCAAATACATTCATTAAAGATGAAATGTATATCATTAAACCTTCTAACCATGATATACGTGTTAGTATATTCTTGTTTATTAGATTATTCCAGATAATATTTCCTCACATTCTTCCATCGAGATATACATCGTCCCTTTCTATATAAACAATGTGAGTGGGATAACAAAATCCTAGGAAATTACTTACAAAATATCATTAGAACCATAATAATCTATCAATACTATATATTTCAATGAATCCAATGGTTTTGGGCCATTCTTAAAATTTATTTTTCTGAATGATCCAAATGAATTCCATCGATTAGGTGAATATTCCCTATGAAAGTGTCTTCCTGCATTTAAATGTAACACATTGATAACAAATAGTATATCTTGGTCATCCATAATGTATCATAAAAAATCTGTAGATTCTCAACATGTTCGTCCTTTCTCCTGGACTGTATGAGAATATCATCGATAGTGATTAACATAAGTTTATTGATGTAGTCACTAAATAATATATTCTTCATATCAATGAATATTATAGAGAAATATGTTTATTCAATGGGATTAACTATGAACTAATATTTTCCATACATTCTATAGAAGGATGTATTTGGAATATCTTACTTAATTACCATTAGTTGATGATATCTATAAGGAATATCCCCCATTTAGATATTCTGATCTTCTATATTTTGATCACACAATTCATCATTCCTTGGATATTGAAACTTGATCATTATGGTGATCCTTTTTAGTTCTCTATATTCAATACACAACCACATTGTTCCATCCATCTACTTGAAAAAAGCATAGGAAAAACACAAGTGCAGCTCTATGGAGTGTGAACCCTTATTTCAAAAGCTATTATAACAACTTATTTACATCATCCACTTTGATCGGGGCCATCCTATAGACGAATGTGGAGATTTGGGTTGAACCATGTGAATATTCTATTAAAAAATGCATCATGTTCTAAGAGAATACAAGGAAAGTCTTTAGGAAATATGTAACGCCCTGACCCCAGTTACCTAGCATCGGTGCATTATTACATAACATTGGCATGATCACAAGAAAGATCAAATCTCGAAATACCGATTGGTTTAGTAGCCTTGGAAACACTAGATATATTCAAAAGTCTTACATTACATCATAAAGTGAAAAAAACACTACAAAAACATATTGTATCTATATTCCACACTCATATCCCCACATAATATCCCTGCAGGTCATTCATAATTTACTTCTTCACTTCCTGGGAAAAATAAAACATAGAAAATGGGTGAGCTCAAATTCTCAGTAAGGATAACAATATAGCGGAAACTTTCATAAATAAGAATAAACATTTAAGGCAGTGTATAACTAAATCAAAACCCTTTTAAACTTGAACTTCAACATAGTATGGCAAAAATTACTTGAAATAATGACATTTACATATTCACATGGATATTCTACTAGTCGAATAATCACATGCAATATCAATAACCACTTTCATAATGATGGAATGCATAATACCAAACTATCATAACCACAAAGCCAAGGCCTCGTGCCAAGAATACAAATAAGATTTTGTCAAGGCCTTGTGCCAAGACACTAGTTTGTCTAATGAGACCTACCGATACATCGAGGAGCTATAGCGGGCTCCACCCATCACATATTAAGTACAATGCATTCCCATATGAAAAGGTTTAAACATAACATAAACATTCGTATTAAAACTAGCATATGAAATGTCAATACTTTCACCATAAACTATGAATGGTATAAAAATAGTACATCCACAGTCAAACATATCACAAAACCTTCAATACAATATATAAGTCTTGTATCATAATAAATCAACTTCAAATAAGCGTAAAATCCATCAAAGGATGTTGACATAGATGAAATAAAAACTCTTTTAGAGAAATATCTCTTTCTATTTTGAAATCATTTAAGAGTCATATATTTATGAAATAAAACATTTTCTTTGAAAATATTCTTATAAGCTTGCAAGGGAAGCTTAGACGGTTTTATAACGGCGGAAAATAATCACACCCGCCGTATAAGTTAAAAAAAACATTCTTACCTTAATTCTGTCAAAAAGTTTAAAAAGCACCTTGTTTGGAAAACAACGGAAGGATTCCTTTATAAAACACTTATAAAAAGTCAAACAAGGTTATAAATGACTTTAACCCATATTCTTGTAAATCTTAAAAATGTTTTGAAATACATTTTTATGAAACATGGATGAGGATGATAAAGAGATCCCAGTAGATTATTACGTATAAACAACCTCAGATAATGAAGAGATTGTGAAATAAACCCTTACCTTGTACTTTTCCTTGGTTGGGGGTAGGTTAACCTCCTGTATAATGGTGAAATAATTGTTATTAAATTATACAATAATCACATACATTCATATGATATCATATATGATATTTTAACATTGCTTTGTTAATAATATTTTAGAATTATCGTTGTTTCGGGTGTTAACTTACTCGTTTTCTTTTATATGTTTTGTTACATAATCCCTGGTTGTCATGGATAGGTTGTATCTTATTCATATCCAGAATTATATCAAGTCCTTAAAAAATATTTTTAAGTCATCAAATGATAATTATACTTGAATGGTTATGATAGAGAATGAATCTCATCACGTTCGTGGAGACGGTAGTCCGTACGTACGCACGAGCGACAATATCATTATTTTGATATTAAAATAATATATAATTGGATATTATATCATATATACAGAATCATTATAACGTTATATTTATTATTTACATGAGTTACACATCATTATTATTCCCACCCAAATAATAATATATTGAATAACAATTACACCACGACGTGGAGACGGTAAGTCGTACGTACGCACGTGTGGTGACATGTTATTCAAGGGGTGGATAGAATACTTAATATGGTTGTACCATATTTATAATAACATAATAGTATATATAAGATACTGGATTTATTATTTTAGAATTTTAATAACAAACAACGAAGAAGTGGAAGAAGAAATGAATTTGAAAAAGGGTGGTGAAAACATTACCTCTTCTTCGGGTTCTTCCTTTTGATTTGATCAAAAGGGCTCCATAAGTTGGCTTTCTGACTAAAGTAAGTCCTCTAGGATGAATTGAGGGAAGTTGATAGAGTATTTGGGGAGAGGTTGGCTGAACCAAAAGGCTTTGAAGGTGTGAAGAAATGAGAAGGAGGAGTGCCCTTTTATAAGAGGGGTGAGGGACACCTTTGGAAAAGATAGAAATATTAATTTATAATAAATTCATATTCGGTTTCTAATGGCTCCAAAGATTATTATTTAAATGTTAAGGTGGGGATCGGTCGAAAACCATTCAACCAATAGAATTTAGACAGGTTTGGGTTACTATATTAACCTTATCTTTAAGTATTAACTCTTAGTTAATTAGTTTGACATTTACCATGTCACTTTGTATTTTTATATTATATAGTTAATAAATTTAAAATATACATCCAAGAGACCCCAAGTGGTCCATTAATGATACAAATATCATGATATAAGTCTCTTGGCCGAACCTTAGATTTTTAGGAATTTAATATCAATTAATAATATAATATTTGTTTTAAAAAATCTTTTATGTCAATTTTGACACTATTCAATAGTTGATTTTTGTGAAACTCATAACAGAATTATTACTTCAAAAAAGGTTAATTAAATCAATCCTAATATGTCATATTATCCTAGAAAAGTATTTTAATTCATTAAAAGTTCCAAATTATATTTATTTGGGTATTTATAATATCAATTATTTTAACTTTTCAGTATTATGGTAATTACTCTATCATCATTGTGTCATAAATAAATTCAATTATTTAATCTCTGAAAATTATAAATAAATTATAATTATTTAGGAAACCTTTTTATATTTCTAATGAATATTTATAGTTGAAAATACAACATATATAACCCTATGTAAAAATTGTTTTTCTAAAAGATATATGCTTGTGTCATTTTTGTATTCATTCTAACTTAATTAAAATAAAGTGTCCCTATCACCTACAAGTGGCTCCATGGGGTCCCAAAATCGACCCAAAGATTACTATGGTTGAACATGTATCAACCAATAAGGATAGGACACGTTTTAGTGTAATTTAGTGTTATTATAATATTATGTTTTAACCCTTATTTACCGGATTTACCCTTAACCATGGTAAATAAAATATTTACCGAAGTAATTATTTAAAATGTCTAAAAATAAAAGTTACCTATTTACACAATTTAAAAATCCGGATTCCAAATATGGAATCCATTTTTCGAAATTCAAAACACAGAAGTGGAAAAAATTAATTTAAAATTAATTCCCTTTGTTAAAACAAAAAGCGTGTTTTAAGAGATAATAACTATCAAAAGATTGGCACTTGTTTATGTCCGGTTTAATTGTAAAATTATCTCCAATGACCAAAATTGTATTAAATGGTAAAAATATATTCTAAATGTACTTTAAAACCACTCAAATTCATTATTTATCACTTTTAATTATTTTGATTAAAAAGTTGTTTTTAATTAAAATTTTGTATTTTTCACTATTCATCAAAATATTAAAGTTATCCGAAAAGTACCAAAATTTCACCTTAGGATAAATTCGATATTCCGAATCAAAAAATGAAGTCCATTTTGAGAGATAAAATTTCAAAAATTATGTATTAATATTTATAACGGCTAGTTTAATCGGTTGTGGTGTGTGTTAAAACTCGAAGTTACGTACAACACACGCTACTGTATTATTTAAAGGAAAGCGTACCGTGGACGCTTGGGATGTTTCATTTTAAATTTTTGATGTCCCCATTTAGTCAAAAAGTTTAAAATATTGTATTTAAAAAGGGTTCACTATTAAAAGTTGATAAAAGTGCAATACTGAAAATGAATTCGTTCTTGCATTATGTCTAGGAAACTCATAATATGGATTATAAAATTATAAGGATATATTAGTTTAAAATTTAGTTAATACTATTCATAACCTCTTTTGAATGGCTTGTTTGGTAAGTCATGGTGCGATTGAACTCGGTGTTGCGTACAGTGCAAGTTATTGAATTATTTTGAAGAAATAACACACTATGAAATCTTGGGGTGTTACATTCTCCCCTCCTTCAATAAATTGCATCCTCGCAATTTGAAATTGTTCTTTGAAAATAAAAGGTTGAAAATAGAAAATATCTTTTTGGGAAAACCCACATCGGAAATTAGGTTACTAAAATTTAGTCTTAATATGAGGAAAAGAGAAATGAAAGGGTCACCACCAAATTATGATCTTGATTAGGAGAACATTGGTGGAAATTAGAGACATATAATTGGAGGAAAAACGTAAATATTTATAGGTAGTGGTTGAGTTCATCAATCAAAAACAAGTGTAAAATTGAGGTCCTTAAATTCATCAATCTATGATGATTTGAAATACCATCAGTTCAACAAAACATAGGGTATTAGGATAACACATTTTTGGTTTTAGGATTACTTAAATAAAGTATAAGAATTAATTTCTTCATAGAATAATAGAAGAAGAAAATATATTCTTGATAAGTAGAGTTCTATCCTTTAACTAATTTCTATCACAAAATCATATTTCACTCTAAAAGATAATAGAACTTAAAAAAATATATTCTATTTATCCTATTCATATAGGGTTAAAAAAACGAATTTATAATTCATCTACCAATTTTTTTTTAAAAAAACTACATTATTTAATCCCGGACATCACGTGGGTAAGTTGTAGGTGATACACCCTTGTCGCCCTTCAGTTGTGGGTACAAGTCTCGCGGCCTTGCCGGACGCGACAGGTTGCCGCCCGACCTCAGGGTTGTCCTTTTATGGAAATCCAAAATAATCCAAACTAGAACTATCCAAAATACTTCAGTCCAAAATTTATAAGGAAGGTAAACACAATGAAGATCCATTTTTTTCACATAATAACATGTGATCACCTTCATCATGTATTCTTTTAAAACACTGCAACATCCTGAATTATCATAAAACCTTATTGATTACATTCATGATCCCTTATTCCTTATAGAATAATAGATATACTCCTTCAATCCAAAAAATGTTGTAAACCCCAACAATGAAGGAATATACAAATCATTAATCAGTTTCAAGGTAGTCAAGAATATCCAATATAATTTATCCAAAACAATCATGTATTATTCTAAAATCACTACCTCAGTATCAGAACCATATTATGGTTTTTCTTTCTCTCAGCCATATATTTTCCAAAAAATTAACCTGCTATTTAGTCACTTTTCTTTGTTCCATGCAATCTCAAGTCCATAATGAAATAGTACTGCAGTACAATCCTTATATACTCCATACTTATTATAACAAGTACATTGTTGATACAACACTCAAATGACATAATCAACATAAGAAATCTAATCATTCCTCCTCATCTGTGGTAGTATCATTACTTGATTATTATCCAATAACATCATTTTCGGCATAGTCTGATGACTGAGACATAGGTTCGCGTAGTGTACAAACTCCTTGCAAATGAATCATTGTACATTTGAAACCATTTTATTACCCTTGCAGTCACGTACTTTGTGCCATTTTCCTCCACACTTATAACAAACTCCCATTCCTTTCAGGCAAGTTCCAGGGTGTTTCTTCCCACAATTATCACATATGGGAAAATTATTCTTTTCCCTCTTCCCTTTATCCATCTTTCCCTCTTCCATCCTTTTCTTCTCTTTCTTCCCTTCAAAGCCATAGGACTAAGTAAACTATTTACTTATCTTATCAACACATGATATTATTTCTTCATAAGATGATAATACATGGGAGACTATTTATCTTATAAATTCTGTCTTAAGAACATGAAAGATATGATCCTTCTTTCTCTTTGGATCATGTGCATTGCTGGAGTTCTCATTCCTTCTACTGGGGGACATTTCTAAACAATTCCATACACTAGATTAGTTTATGAATAACAATACCTAATCCCAAACTTGTAAAACACATAACATAAATTAAATAGTTTATTTATATAATCCATAATCATAAAAATTTCTCCTTTGAGTAAGTATATACTTATAAACCCTTCATAATGGTTTGTATGAAAATTAGAATTATCCTAAGCATATCCCCCGGGAGTGTCGTAACCAAGATTGCAGCAAGGCCCGTTGTCATTCACCAGTTCCCATTCGAGTCTAGCTCAAAGTGGTGTTTTCGGGTTTTACCCCTAGGTACATCTGTGCCAGATCCGCCTCTACCTGCTCGTATCCAGACAAGGATGTATTGCTCGGAAAACTCACAAAATCTCTACAATACCAAAATTCTAGGATGTTCTTCTATACTAATTCTCAAAGTCCATCTTAAATCTATGTGCTCTAATCAAAGTTTATCTAAATCTAACTTCCAACGTTTGTTCTAAACTTCCTCTGATACCAACTGTAACGCCCCGACCCCAGTTACCTAGAGTCGGTGCATTATTACATAACATTGGCATGATCACAAGAAAGATCAAATCTCGAAAGGCCAATTGGTTTAGTAGCCTTGGAAACACTAGATATATTCATAAGTCTTACATTACATCATAAAGTGAAAAACTACTACAACAACATATTGTCTCTATATTCCACACTCATATACCCACATAATATCCCTACAGGTCATTCATAATTTACTTCTTCACTTCCTGGTAAAAATAAAACATAGAAAAGGGGTGAGCTCAAATGCCCAGTAAGGATAACAATATAGCGGAAACTTTCATAAATAAGAATAAACATTTAAGGCAGTGAATAACTAAAACAAAACCCTTTTAAACTTGAACTTCAAAATAGTATGGCAAAAATAAAATGAAATAATTCCATTTACTTATTCACATGGATATTCTACTAATCGAATAATCACATGCAATATCAATAACCACTTTCATAATGATGGAATGCGTAATGCCAAACTATCATAACCACATAGCCAAGGCCTCGTGCCAAGACTACAAATAAGATTTTGTCAAGGCCTTGTGACAAGACACTAGTTTGTCTCATGAGACCTACCGATGCATCGAGGAGCTATAGTGGGCTCCTCCCGTCACATATTAAGTCCAATGCATTCCCATATGAAAAGGTTTAAACATAACATAAACATTCGTATTAAAACTAGCATACGAAATGTCAATACTTTCACCATAAACTATGAATGGTATAAAAATAGCACATCCAAATTCAAACATATCACAAAACCTTCAATACAATATAGAAGTTTGTATCATAATAAATCAACTTCAAATAAGTGTAAAATCCATCAAAGGATGTTGACATAGATAAAATCAAAACTCTTTTTGAGAAATATCTCTTTCTATTTTGAAATAATTTAACAGTCATATATTTATGAAATAAAAATTTTCTTTGAAAATATTCTTATAAGCTTGTAAGGGAAGCATCGATGATTTTATAACGGCTGAAAATAACCACACCCGCCGTATAAGTTAAAAAAACATTCTTACCTTAATTCTGTCAAAAAGGTTAAAAAGCACCTTGTTTTGAAAACGACGGAAAGATTCCTTTATAAATCACTTATAAAAAGTCAAAAAAGGGTATAAATGACTTTAACCCATATTCTTGTAAATATTAAAAATGTTTTGAAATACATTTTTAAGAAACATGGATGTGGATGATAAAGAGATCCCAGTAGATTATTACGTATAAACAACCTCGGATAATAAAGAGATTGTGAAATGAACCCTTACCTTGTACTTTTCCTTGGTTGGGGGTAGGTTAACCTCCTGTATAATGTTGAAATAATTGTTATTAAATTATACAAGAATCATATACATTCATATGATATCATATATGATCTTTTAACATTGCTTTGTTAATAATATCTTAGAATTATCGTTGTTTCGGGTGTTAACTTACTAGTTTTATTTTACATGTTTTGTTACGTAAGCCGTGGTTGTCATGGATAGGTTGTATATTATTCATATCCAGAATGATATCAATTCTTTAAACATTATTTTTAAATCATCAAATGATAATTATACTTGAATGTATACGATAGAGAATGAATCTCATCGCGTTCGTGGAGACTGTAGTCCGTACGTACGCACGAGCGACAATATCATTCTTTTGATATTAAAATAATATATAATTGGATATTATATCATATATACAAAATCATTATCATGTTATATTTATTATTTACATGAGTTACACATCATTATTATACCCATCCAAATAATAATATATTGAATAACAATTACACCACGACGTGGAGACAGTAAGCCGTACGTACGCACGTGTGGTGACATGTTATTCAAGGGGTAGATAGAATACTTAATATGGTTGTAACATATTTATAATAACATTACAGTATATATAAGATACTGCAGTTATTATTTTAGAATGGTAATAACAAAGAAATAAGAAGTGGAAGAAGAAATGAATTTGAAAAAGGGTGGTGAAAACATTACCTCTTTTTCGGGTTCTTCTTTTTGATTTGATCAAAAGGGCTCCTTAAGTTGGCTTTTTGACTAAAGGAAGGCCTCTAGGATGATGTGAGGAAAGTTTAGAGAGTATTTGGGCAGAGTATGGCCGAACAAAAAGGCTTTTAAGGTGTGAAGAAATGAGAAGGAGGAGTGCCCTTTTATAAGAGGGGTGAGCGGCACCTTTGGAAAAGCTAGAAATATTAATTTATAATAAATTCATATTAAGTTTCTAATGGCTCCAAAGTTGATTATTTAAATTTTAAGTTAGGGATAGGTAGAAAACCATTCAACAATATAATTTAGATAGGTTTGGGTTATTATATTAACCTTATCTTTAAGTATTAACTCTTAGTTAATTAGTTTGACATTTACCATGTCACTTTGTGTTTTTATATTATATAGTTAATAAACATAATATATACATCCAAGAGACCCCCAAGTGGTCCATTAATGATACAACTATCATGATAGAAGTCTCTTGGACGAACCATATATTTTTAGGAATTTAATATCAATTAATAATATAATATTTCTTTTAAAAACTCTTTTACGTCAATTTTGACACTATTCAATAGTTTATTTTTGTGAAACTCATAACAGAATGATTACTTCAAAAAAAGTTAATTAAATCAATACTAATATGTCATATTATCCTAGAAAAGTATTTTAATTCATTAAAAGTCTCAAATTATATTTATTTGGTATTTATAATATCAATTATTTTAAATTTTCACTATTATGGTAATTACTCCATCATCATTGTGTCATAAATAAATTAAATTATGTAATCTCTAAAAATTATAAATAAAATATCCTTATGTAGGAAATCGTTTTATATTTCTAATTAATATTTATAGTCGAAAATCCAACATATATAACCCTATGTAAAAATTGTTTATCTAAAAGATATATGCTTGTGTCATTTTTGTATTCATTTTAACTTAATTAAAATAAAGTGTCCCTATCACCTACAAGTGGCTCCATGGGGTCCCAAAATTGACCCCAAGATTCCTATGGTCGAACATGTATCAAACAATAAGGCTAGGACACGTTTTAGGGTAATTTTGTATTATTATAATATTATGTTTTAACCCTTATTTACCGGATTTACCCTTAACCATGGTAAATAAAATATTTACCGAAGTAATTATTCAAAATGTCTAAAAATAATAGTTACCTATTTACAAAATTTGAACATCATGATTCCAAATATGGAATCAATTTTTCCAAATTCAAAACACATAAGTGGAAGAAATTAATTTAAAATTAGTTCCCGTTGTTAAAACAAATAGCGTGTTTTAAGAGATAATAACTATCAAAAGATTGACACTTGTTTATGTCTGGTTTAATTGTAAAATTATCTCCAATGACCAAAATTGTATTAAATGGTAAAAATATATTCTAAATATACTTTAAAAACACTCAAATTAATTATTTATCACTTTTAATTATTTTGATTAAAAAAGTTGTTTTTAATTAAAATTTAGTAATTTTCACTATTCATAAAAATATTAAAGTTATCCGAAATGTACCAAAATTTCACCTTAGGCTAAATTCGATATTCCGAATCCAAAAATGAAGTTCATTTTTAGAGATAAAATTTCAAAATGTAAGTATTACTATTCATAATGGTTAGTTTAATCGGTTGTGGTGTGAGTTAAAACTCGAAGTTGCGTACAACACACGCTACTATATTTTTCAAAGGAAACCGTACCGTGGAAGCTTGGGATGTTTCATTTTAAATTTTTGATGTCCCCATTTAGTCAAAAAGTTTAAAATATTGTATTTAAAAAGGTTTCACTATTAAAATTTGATAAAAGTGCAATACTGAAAATGAATTTGTTCTTGCATTATGTCTAAGAAACTCATAATATGGATTCTAAAATTATAAGGATATATTATTTTAAAATTTAGTTAATACTATTCATAACCTCTTTTGAATGGCTTGTTTGGTAAGTCATGGTGCGATTGAACTCGGTGTTGCGTGTAGTGAAAGTTATTGAATTATTTTGAAGAAATAACACACTATGAAATCTTGGGGTGTTACAAAATACATCACTCCATTTCCACAAAATTATAGTTAACTCATGTTAGTAATTAAAATCATCTCAACAATTTGGGAAATTATTCTACATCATAAGGAATTATCTCCCCTCCATTCATTGATTTTTATAGAGTTTCATGATCTTCCTAGAATTTTTACAAGATCATGGGATGGTTTAGAATATAAAATGAAATTATTATTTCTAGATAGTTTATGAGTGATCTATATAACGAGAGTAAATTCATTCCCAATATAGTATCAAATTCCACAAAGGGAAGGATTTTAAGATTTTATAGAAGAATCTTCCCACATAAGATAAAATGATAGGAGTCCAAATATTCAGTTGTGTTGATCATGAAATAGAGATTTAATATAGATACTTCTACATCATGTTATTAGGGTTTTGATTCAACCATTCTAGAAAAAATTCATAGGATAATGGATTGAATGTAACTAGAATAAAATAAATCTCCTTCCATTCTTGAGTGATCAGAATTCTAGATTACATAACTTCATTTTCATATTCTTTATCAGTGGTGGGGTTGTATTATGATTTATTATTCTTGTGAATAATTTTAGGTTGTTGACACGGATTACCCTAATAGATATTTGGTTTAGCAAATAGGATTCCAAAGAATGCCTATTCCCTATAGTTGAAGAATCAAACATTGGGTGGTGCCTTCTGTTACAACACCACATTGATCATATTCATCATGTATCATAAACATTCTTTATATTTATGATATTATCTATAAAAAATATATAATTTCTTTATCAATTTGATGAAATTCCCATGATTTGTATTCCAATATTAATTTCATGGTGGTGATTTGTCTTTCCTTCCATCATTTTATTTTGATCCCAAAACATAAAACTCAATATTTAATTTTGTATCTCAATATGCATGGTACCATTCTCAAAATTATATCTCTTCATTGAGAGCACACCGATCAACCTCTTTATTACAATGGATGTATCAGATAAGAACTTCATTTATATGGTGTGGTTTTAGGACACTTAAGAATAAATCTATTATTTAATCATTACTCATAATGAATCATAAGGAATATGCAAAAAAATCATGCAAATGTTTCCCCCTATACATAGATAGATTCTGCATTATTTTTCTTATGATCATCAAATTAACTCGGTATCATTATCCAATAATTTCATTTGAAATTATTTTAATGAATTAAATTCTTATAACATTCCCTCTCTATTTTTTTCCATTTAATCCTTGAGAATTGTATTATCCATCATTGAAAACAAGTTTCCATACTCTCCATATAAAAGATTATTGCTAAATCCACCTTGTCATTCTTAGAATAGTTGAGAGGAAAATACCTCATCTCTGTTGAGTAATCCAACTGTTCAATGACATGCGGTTCAGATGTTCCAAAAAATGTATGTTTCCATTTATGCATAAAGGATTAAATATAAAATTTTCCCTACATAGATAATGGTGGATATTAAGCATTAAATAGTTTATTGGTCATACCTGGATACAGATATGTATAAACTACAATGAAGTTTTGATCCCCACCTACTATTGAATTAGGAATGTCCTTAGAGAAATTTTCATATTACCTCGCATAGGTTGTCTGCTAGTTTATTCAAATCCCAACCATTTTCATGAATATAAAAGGTTTTAAAAGACATAAGTCAATAAGGAATGAATTAATATTTTATTTATAAGAATACATTATTAAAAAGATATAAATTATGTTATTTATATGATTATTTTTTTCCATAAATTAATCTTATAGGATAATGTATTGTAATACAGTTGTAACATTCAGTGGAATAATTATTTTTTCTGAATATTCTTCATGATAGATTGTATTAGAGTTTTTGATTAACTAAATCACATCCCCTGGGAGTTTTAATATAGGTTTGTATTAAGTCTCATTGTTTTGAAGAAATTTTGGATTGATTCAATATCATTGTCTTATTTTCAGGGTTTTTAATCTTATAAAAATTAGTTCCAGAGTGGCATCATCTCTTTATTATCCATAAAAGGATTTCATTAAACCAAAACCAACAGCCCCTGTTAATTTATAAAAATATGGTAATTTGTTTGAACATGGACTTATCCTTATGGTTTTTAGTAATATTTTATCATCCTAAATAAAAAATGAAAGAAACCATGATTTGATACCATCTATAGAACCATAATATTTCATTATATAACTATTTCATCATTTTTTATATACAAACATAATAGCGATAATATCTATGATACAATGGTTTAGTATCATGGTAGATTTATTCTAAAAAATCACTTTTAAATAAATATAATGAAATATTATTTAATTACTTCATCTCGGTCATCATTGCTTCTCTCATGTTCTCCTTATCAAAATAAACTACCATAGGGTATACTTCAAGGAAAGTGTTGAGCTAAATCCATCTAAGTGGAGGAATAACATGGGATGAATAAATGATATGAGTCAAAAGTTCATGGATGATAATAATCAACATATTAATATTAAAATAATAGTTTTTTTCGTCATAATTGTGAGGGAAGCATTTAAAAAAATACTTGAAATGTTTCGTATGTATCAAATGAAACTTCAAGAAATTGTCGTCCAATACCACACATAATTGGAAAACAATTTGTCATTATGTTCAGGAATAATATAAATGAATAAATCATAAAATCATCAATGTGAATAAATATAAAATCATGATCACAAATATTTCACAAAATCTCATGATATACATCACATTACCCAATGAATTAGAAGGAAATATATGTTTTATCCCTCCATCTATAGCATAAATTTTCACAATCAAGAACGTCACATAAAATGTATAAAATCATTGTAATTAAATTATCCAAATGAAATGATTGCGAATTATAAGGATATCATAAGATAAGACTTTTTGACTATTATTTTGGATTCCAGAATGAATAATCAAATCATACATGGTCATAAATCATGATTTTTGCTTAATGTAAAGGAAACACTTCCAGAGGATTAATATATGATGTTATTTGAAATTAAATAATAAATGAAAACAATTAAATATAAATTTTTTTAACAGATAAATAATATTTATATCCCTAAAATAAATTAAAACTTTCCATTGATTTATTTAAGAGAAAAATTCATTATTTTAATGTTATGATAACCCAAAAAGGAATTTAGATTAGGAATCTACTTACCTTAAATCATCCTTTATTTTAACCCTTTTACACCTCCTATGTAATAAACTATATATTGTTAAAAAATACTTATAGAAGTGAATTATGTTTATCTATACAACTGTTTATACATAATAATTATTTTCTTTTATTTTATAACACTTGTTGTAAAACATTAATTTTATGGATATCAAGTTTTCAATAAATTTTCATGTTTTTTATATAACTATTTTTGATAAAAGTCATTTAAAAATAAGTAAAAATTATTCTAGAAGACTAGAATAAATTTAATTACATATTAATATTATATATAAAATTCTTATTAACCATCCATGAAGGTGGTTATAATTATTGAGCTGGAAATGTCTCCAGAGGTGGTTAACAAAGTTGTAATGGGACATTGTCGGCTGAGTGGGAAAGAGAAGATATAAATTTATATATGCCGTATATATGATACTTACTATTTGTTAAAATTATTAATATTGTTTTAACATTCTTCAAAACTTATTTTACAATATTTGGTTTTATTGTGGTGGTGAAAAATTATTGAGAAATAGACAAAAGATGAAGAGTTTATCAGAATGTACTCTTTGTTGGTGTAGCTTATCTTATAAAACATCATGAAATACCTTAGTTTTTTATGTTGGTTTGCTAAAAATTTACCAGTGTATTATAACGGTATTGAGATGAATTATTTTGATTGATTTTTGGTTCTTTTATGTGATTTATGAGTATTTTTTCCAGGTAAGTGAGTGACATTATTTATACTTAAGGAGAGGGGATGTTTTTTGTTAAAATGTTTAGTAAAATAGTGTATTAATGGAAAAACTTCTAATATCAAATTTGAAACCTTAAAATAATATATCAATAAGATCACTTGGTTGTTTGACATTAAACCACTTTAAAAATATAATATATTTACATTTTAAAACTGAAGTGGAATGAAATGAATTTTTTTATTTTACAAAATGAATATAGTCTTTAGAATTTTGAAATTGAATGTTATTTATTGAAACTATGTTTAATTTAACGTTTATTTAATTAAATATATTGTGGAATGAACACAATTTTTCTAAAGGATTATTTTTCTATTAAATTGTAAATGATGTTATTTGGGATACAGTAGATATTAAAAAAATATATTTTTCCTATTAACATGAAAAAAATAAATACTTCATAAAATTATAAAAAAATCACCAATAGAATATATTTATATGATTATTTCATAAATGAAATTTATTCCATAAAATAAATTTTCTAGCATGTGTATTTTTTATTTTATGTATAAATATTATGAAATTTTAGAAAAATAGTAATATATATATATATATTTAAAAATAATCTTATTGTTTATTTGAGTATTTTTATTTATATTTATTTTATTTCAATGTAATATTTATATTTTAAATAATTAATTATAAAAAAATATTATTAGAATTTAATATATTTGTGTCGAATTACTATTTCAATAGTTATGTTACTATTCCAATGGGCACATAACTATTACCACGATCATATTACTTCCAATAAATTCTATTTCATTACATTATTCGTCAATCACCTAAGTTCTTCTTAAGGTTTTACATTTTATTTTTATAAAATTTTTTATTAATATTTCTTTGTTATATTGGTGTTTATGGGGGGGGGATTTTTATTTATGTATGGAGTGGTCCATATTTTCCCATTATATTTATTTTGTATTCTATATTTATCCCCTTATAGTGATTTCCATTATAATAGGTTTAATTATAGAAAAATGTAACAATTTTCATTTCTGAAATAATGTTATTGATAATTTTTCTATATATTTTTTGTTCATAGTTCAATATGATTTATAATTAAATACAACTATTTAGGGAACCACACATCATTAATAAACACCGTGTCGTTACGCCAATAATATGTTTTTTTTCTCAGCATATGAGAAAAATATTTCTAAAATATATCTTCAGAAGTATTTTTTCAAGATGAATTTAGATAAGGATTTATTATATGTTAACTTTATTCTAATTGATCGATTCAATTTGTGTTTAATGCCATTTTTCATAATTTCATACGTCAATGTTAGCTTTTAGAAATAACAATTCAATTACATAATTTTTTTATTGATGTCATTCTTGTAAGGAAGGTGAAGCAGAATACAACAGATCTAGTTATTTTAATGTGGGCTTATCCATTTTATTATGATGATTGGATGAAGTGTCCATGGTCTAAGTAACCTTATAAAAAAATCAGGAGTGGAAGAAGATATAATATGGGAGTTCATTAATTGATTAAAATAATTTTCACCTATATTTTCTTCCATGTATATGGTTATGGTATAGGGTAATAAACATCTACTTGTTGGAGGGGATAAGAAAATACATTGTGTTCTTGAGACTAATAATTTTTATTGATACACATGATTTAGGTACCATTTTTAGAGGATTTGATTAATACAATGGGCTCATGGTGAAATTCACGAATAACACTCATTCTTGAAGTAGTTAATTGTGTTAGATGAATCATCTAATTCATGAGGATATGATTCAGGTGTGAATAATTTTTTTATTATAATTTGATATTGGTTTCTTCCACACTATATAATTACTGATACACACTATGATGTCACTTATAGATATCCATCTAAATAATCATGATGTCAATAAATGGTTAGATAGTTGTCTATGGTGGAAAAACGTTTATTCAGTGGTCATAGGGCCAATATGGTTATCTATGTAAATTTTTTATGATATATAGTTCCATAAATGAATTTATGAAAACTACCACCATAGTCTATGGATAGAAGAGGTTAATTAATGGGTCTATATATCTGATAATTGTTTCATTTGAGATATATCTATTCAGTGAGTAGGAGATGTCAGGAACATATTTTTTGGTTCCTTTTAAATGGTCATTGAACATATTGCAATTTTTTCTAATTGGTACGGAATGTTTTCCCATGTAACTTTAGTTCAAAATATTAGGATTGTTTCCCACTAATGGAGGTATCATAAAGACCCAATATTTGTCATTAATATGGATGATATTGACCTTAAATTTGATTCCTTATTGATTTTTGTTACCCGGGTTGCTTATGGAATACAAGGATATAGAAGTAAGTGGTAAAAATGCCATTTATCCATATATTGTGGTAGTCTAGATAAAATAACCACTAGAAATGTAAACTAAAATCATTTTTATTTAGAATCAACCAATATCATTGTGGGTTAATAATCATAAGTACTTTTTATAGAATATATAATTTATGGTGAAGAGAAACTCTCTACATTATATCATAATTATAAAAAATAATTCGGTTATAATTTATATTAATTATTATTCGAATTTTTTTAATGCAATACTTACCATTTTGCATTATATTGGGTTTATGAATTGGAATGTCCCACCTACCATTGCATATGGAAGTTTATAGGAGTCGAATAATGGTAGATAATTATGTAGTTTTCATAATGGTAATGGAGAATTTTTATCATTTTATTAATTGGACTATGGAATTATATGTGATGTGTATGAGTATATATGTCATGTGTAAGGGTAATCCCAATTTTATATGAACAATGTATGAGAAAATATGTTGTTTTATAAGGTTGAGGCTCTGTTTATACTTTTTGAGTAAGGGTATGATAGTCGATGCTTATGGGTAAGGAAAAATTCATGTACCCTCAAAAAATATATCATTCACTATGTAAGGGTATTTTACTTGAGGAATTTTTGTATCACTGGGATTAAATTGTTTGTATAAATATACTGTTGAAACTAGGTATGAGTAAGGATGGTTCATCAAGAAAAGAAAAATGGTAATGATGTACTTGTAAAGGTTGTGTAAGGGTAACATTGCATCCATGTATGGGTAAAACAAGCTGCGTAAGTGTAGTAATTTAGTTTCAATGGACTCATAAGGGTAACCAAATACACTTATGTGTCATATAAGAGTGTCATAATAGTGAAACCAAGTTCCCAATACAGAACACACTATATTTAAGAAAAATAATTATCAATTTTGTTTTTTATTTCCCCTCTTAAACAATTACCATATAAAATTTGTTTTTATAAATGTAATGGTCTAAAATCATAGAATTAATTATTTTAACTAGATTAATGTTTGTAAAAAATATATTCAAATTAATAGAGAACCCTAAACACAAATATCCTTTAAAATTGTAAATTAAATTGTTATATTTAAAATTGATAGTTTAATGTTGCGAACTGTAGTATCCTGTTTATGTCATTCTAATTACTTAATCATAATTTACATGGATTTTTATTATCTTATTTAGGAGGTTGTTCAAGGAATATAACTTCTATTGAAGGGGATTGAATTTCTTGTCACATTTCCTTAACATTCATAATTGTGAGAACAAAATACTTTATTGTTAACTGATTATTCATGCCTCGATTCTCCATCGAGTATTCTCATGTCAATTAATCACCAACCTTTTTTTGGTAAGTGTCTATGTATAATTATTATAATCCATGATATAATAAATTTTCATGTAAAATTAAATATTTTATTTTAGAAATTATGGGTTGTTTTTTTAGGGATGAAAAGAGTGTATTAGAAGGGGATTTAACTAGAAACAATTTATAAAGAATTGCGTTTGGTGAAATTAAAAAAATATATACATTTGTATTTGAAATATATTGAAAAAATAATTGGATTGGTTAAAATTCACTTTTTAAAGGTGAAATGATAATTTTTTTATTTTAATGGGGATTTTAAATGCTTGTGTGTGGAGATACATAACTTTAAAAAATTGTGTTGTAAAATTTTTAGTGATGTTTATGTTGTTTCTATGAAAACATGGAACATGGGAACATTAAGGAACCTTGGATTGGGACATATTCAAACCATTTTGTCTACGATAACAATAGGAATTCTAAAAATCTATTTGAGTTGATTTTCATATAAACATGAAACATTACATTGATAGACTATAGAATGACTAGATATTTTTTGGAATCACATTCAATATTAGTGTTACTTATTATTTATAGTAATGTTTCCCCATGGGAAATATTACAATTTTTTTATCATGATGGTTTCAGTTGTATATCATGTTTTATATGATCACTATGTTATCTTACAATTTTTTGTCCCATGGGAATGGTTCTCTAAATAGAATTTGTATTATCTTAGTAACAATTGTGTATTATTCAATTTATGTTCAATGTGTTATAATTTTTGGATAGGGATGTTTCGAAAACATCCCAACATTTTTCATTCATTAAAATATTCAAATTTTTGGGGCAATGAAAATTTATTATATTGAATATAAAACAAAATGTGTTTTAAAAAATTATTTTCATATAGAAATTGATTTATAAACATGTTTTGTTTTAAATATAATTCTAATGAACCTATAGTGTTAGATATTGAATACATTTATTTTTGGTGTCTTAATAATCATTAGTAATCACAACCTAATTTTACCATTTTGTTAACATTCACTTTTCTTGACTTTAGTAAAAGGTACCCGTTTCATGTAACATGGGAATAACTTTTTGATGATATCTCATTCATAGCATACATTGATGGTGGTGATGTTTAGTCATCAGGGGACCTATTTTGGTTCCTATTTTTTATATTTTAGGTTCTACCTTTTCGATAATCCTTATAGGTCTTATGGATTTTTACATTTATCCCATGTTATTGTTTTTATAGAATATTGTTGGTTTACATGAGAATGGTTATGTTTTTATTCCAAGTGAAACATTCTCCATGGTTTTATATGTTGATACATATGTTACTAACACTAGTTTAAGGTGAATAAAAAAAATATTTAGGTCTTCTATAGAACTATATTTTTTAACAATTCTGGTTGACCCAGTTGTTTCATTAAAAATTTGAATGAATAAAAAGAATCACTAGGAACATATCATGTCAACTACTTTTATTCATCAAAGGGACACGATTTCCAAATAACACATCCAGGTATTGTAATATAATTTGAGGAATATCAACAAAAAGGTTAACACAAGAGTCATTTACAATGATTTTCCAATATAAAACTCTTTTCATATGTCCCTACTCTCCCATCTCGAATATATAATATAACTACTTGAATAAACTAGTGATATCATATAAATCCATGAATCCCACAAGAATATATCTATCACATAACACCATAAAACACATATGTCGACACATTTTATTTCACTCGAAGACAACTAGGTCATCATATAACTTATCACTTGATGTCAACCTGGACATTATGTTAAATGATGATAAAAAATTTATCTCCAATGTTTTATGTAATCTTGAATATTTTCGATATAAAACTTATGTAATCTTCTTACCATATATGGGTGAATTCATGAACCACACAAAAATCTCATAAAACATCTCCACTTAAAAAAATTGAATTACTGAACATCAAGTCCCACTAATATAAAAAGCCCTTAAAATACATTGTTAGAAAGTCATTGTAGGCACCCATCTATCATCACTATTAGGATATTGGAAAAATACCCCCAAAAAATTTGGGTGTTAGAATATGAGGCTTGATGTTTGTGGGGTACCTAACGAAATAACATTAAGATTATATTATATATATAATATCCACAAACACACATTCAAACTATTTGTTGATAATAAGAGTACATTTATAACTCACAACATCTCCTGACACCTCAGAACATCCAGAACATTTTCTACCACCACAAAATACTATACATTATAGAAAAAATAATCATCCACAAACAAGATTCCTCAATCCACCATTAATTATATGGTTATCCAATTTCCAAAATTACAGAGCATTAAATTAATCCAAATAAAAAAAATCCATTCAATATTATCAAAATCACATTCATTTATAATTCAACACATTTAATCGAGAAACAAAATAATAAATTTATCTTAAAATCTTTACAAACATATATTTCCTACCATTTCAAATTCTATTTTCCTCTTTCCATATTAAAATTATACAGAATTATTCAATTTACCAATCCTTATTACCATATCTAAAAATTAATCTTCATAACACATCTTAACCCACGCCATATCAAATTCATCATTAAAAAATATTTCCAGTACAACTAGTAATATAACACAACACACAATAACCCATCCATACCATTCCTGGAATCCCCACACTACAACAATATAACATTTTCACTCTTTCCTCTTTATAAAAACCATTGATCATTATAAATACATCATTAAACTACCACCATATCAAACCCACTCAACATAACCACAACTCACAGCTTCCAATTATGTTTTAAAAATGGTAATCCATTATATTAACTTCATTTAATTCAATTGAATTATCAAAAAAACTCATATTTTCATTGGGAAACCAATTCATTACCTGAATTTACATAATTAACCAATTTCATTAAATGTAATATGAAAAAAATAACATAATAATGGTTACAAAAATTATATCAATAACAATGCAAACAAGACTTCCAACTACCATGGTTTTTAGAAAACTATTCATGAATTGATGATCCATTTTACAAAAACAGAATGTAATTTAATGAATATAATAAATACATTTCATGAAAAATTATATTAATTATATAAATTTAATAAGTATAGACTCTTTCTGGGATAATATTTTGATTATCTAAGATAATAAAGAATGATATAAGAATAATAATAAATCATTATGCATTAGATAATTTTTCTAAAGGACTTAACTATTTACTATATAGTGAAATCAGGTATAATATAAGAGAAAATATTCATTCCCCATCAAATTATGATTTTATCGAAACTATTTATCATCATTAGGTAAACTGAATCAAATCACCTAGATGGAAGAAAAAGAATTCTAATATCATGGATACAAAAGAAATAAAGAAATAATGTGGATCTAATATGACATAGAAGCCTATAAAACTATATAAAAAATGGAAGATAGTGTATGAACTTATTCACATAAACAAGAACCAAGATGATCTTCATAAAAAACTCTAAATAAATTACACAATTAGAACATTAGGATTTTTAATCCAAAGAAACATTGAGAAACAAGAAGGAACTCAATACAGAAAAATGAAATCATTTATATCATTTGTAGTTATACATCCATGGATACACTACTAATCATTACGTATGTTATTTCACCCTATATCATATAAAATTGGAGTCCATTTAATTTTTATCAAACCATCAGTATTATGTGACATCAATTATTTCATTTAAAACTCTAAAAAGATTCCAAACTATTGATTTACATATATATCTCGTGTTCTTATATTGGAAAACACATTACCTAATGTTCAAGATGAGATATATTGAGTTTATAAAAAATTTATGATTCCCATATATAGGGTCCATGCATTGTATAGGGGTATTTTTCATTTATCCTTACATTGTCTATAAATGTTTTGTGATATATGAACACTATATAGGGTTAACATAGCTTTAACATAACGTTTCTTTACAACCCAAATGTATTTATATGACAATCCACTTATATATATATAGTACATAGGATGCCGTTATGTAACATTATGATACTCACTGTAATCCATACCAAATCTGGGAGTGGCCCTTACAAAGCGTATAGTCATGCTCACGTACCATTACTCAATCTATGTAGGATGTTTATATAGTGCATGAGAACACCCTATAAATCATAAATATGAAGAGAGAAAACCCTTATGTTAATATTTAAAACTCACAAGTACCCCTAAAAAACATCATAACATTATAGGTACCCATACATTATATTTATAATTTCTAATAACCCTTCCACGGTTCTGGAGGATCTTGACAAACCCAGAACATACTAATAGAAAAACATGAATACCTTTAAGAAAGCTATTAAATCCACCATTACCTCAATGAATCCCTTGAATAATAAGGTCACCCTAACACAGTTTCAAGGTCTTTCATAATTGTTTAAAATCCATAAAATTATTATTTTCCATTTTAAAACTAATAAATTATTAATTAATAGCGTTTGTTATTACTTTCAATATTCAAAAGACATCTAAACTATTATAATGGCATTAAAAACATACAAATTAATTTCGCAAAAAATTATAAAACATTGATATTACTCCAATAATTTTTAAATCTAATTAAAATATAGTTTTTAAATTAAAAACTAATTTTTGAACAATATCTTAAATTTATGAAATTTCTTTCGAACCATTAGACACATCATAATGGAAATGCAATGATAAAAAATTTTCTAGTCCTTTATATTAGATACCACCTTATAAATTCTCATCTTGGGCTATTGAAACAAAACCTGGTGGGATTTAAATAGAAGGGGATATAATTTAACTACCCTATGAGATACCTTTTGAGGATCATGAAATATTTCGATCACAATAATTGGTTAAAATAAAATTTATCAGTGGACACTGCTCTAAAACTCTAATGAGGTCATATAGATATGATAAAAATAAATCATAATGTAGTACATAAAATTAAAACAATCATAACTATATAGAATGAATATATATATAACTACTTCTTTATTAAATATATCATGTTTTTTAAAAACAATGAATATAAATTAATTTAATAAGAAAAAATATTTTATTTATCAATTAAATAATTTTACTTTGTCGTGAAATGAATTAAAAATCTACACATGCCTTATTCTTATTTGTTGTTCTAGTAAATTTAAATTAAAAAAAATATAAAACATGTCATGTGTCACATGTCTAAAAAAATAATATTTTCATTTTTATATAACAATTTATTAACTTATATATCCTATATATCTTATATCAATAAGATATCTTGGTTAATAAGATTAAAACCTAAATATGATTTTCATAATCATGATGATAAAAACATTTCACCAAGTCACTTGAATTTTAGAAAACTTGATTGGACATTAAAAAATTATCAATGAAAAGTCATCTATAGAAATATAAAAGCAACGTATTTTTCAAATTAATCTTTGTGACCACACTTCAAACACATTTTGCAATACATGTTTTTTACATAAGTTTATTATTATAAAATATTTTTTCTAGTCAACTTATAAAACATGTTTCCTAAAAAACGTTTTTTAATTGTTATCACTTAATATTATGACATTCTATAAATAATAAATCTACTAATGAAGTAGTAAAATTTGTTTTTTCTCTACAAGAAAAAATTAATTAACAATAAACAAACTAAACCGAATAAAGCATTAACTAAATTAATTCACCATGCCCCAAATTTTTTAAACATTCCATGAATGATTGTCATTAAAAAAATTTATATTCATTATATAAAAAAATAATGATTTAAAAATCATAAAACCCTATAGTAATGATATTTAACAATTAATATTTATCATGTTTTAGAATATAAATTACATAAACGGATAGTTTGCATGATACTATCAAAATATTCATCCTCAACTAACATATCTCTACCATTCTCTTAACTATTTTACAATCAATAAATAAAATTAAAATTAGAAAACCAATTTAACAAATGAAATGAATAAAAAATTTTATTTTTGTATGGATTAATTGTGATAATTCTGATATAAAAATTCCTATGTAAATAAAACATTACATACTAGGAGAAAACCCAAGATAAAATTACAAATGATTTTATATTTACATTGTTAATTTTCTATGGGTGAATTCCAATACTTACATGACATTCACATAGAATTTTTCAATAAATACATTTAAATAGTAGGATCACAACCCTGTAATCTCATTAAAATGTGAAAAGTGAATATTTTATCCCTAGTGAAAGAACTGTTAATTTTTTATGCACGTATCAAGTCAACTAGTTCTCGACACTACTAAGGATTATTCAAAAAAATATATCAATTAAAAGATAAATAATATCAATAAATTTGATAAAAATGATACCCTGAACAACATTAACATTTATTATCGACTTTCACACCCCTATATTGTACTTTAGGGTGCTTATATATCACATGCAATGTAATAATGATTGGAGAGACATTTCTAGACAAATCTTTCCAAAAACCCATATGTAACTGGCCATCACATCCAACCTTAAGACACATGGTCCAACATATCAAATCTCATCAGATGTCACCTATGCCATCACATAATAGCGTCACTAACTAAACATATTACATCACATCATATCTCATCCATTTTCATAAATTCTAAATAGTTGGGTATATTGAACATGAAGGACATCAAACTCATTCCCACCTCGAACAATGAATGACCCCATAATGAAATTCCTCATCATCTCATTAGGAAGATGTGATTGTGAAATTTTTACCTATTTCTATCATAGATAATGAATATCAAACATTATTATAATTGATAGTGGGAAATAGTGGGTAACCATCAATTCCTCATTAATATCTTGATGTTGGAAAAAATACCCCCAAAACATTTGGGTTTCTGAAAATTATTCCAAACATTGGTGTCTTATATATAGAAATAATATTGGGTATATAGTATACATATATATATATATGTTTATATAAATATAATTGATACATCAAATCCCAATGTATGGGTTCAGAAAAATATTACTACTCCAACTCAGAACATAATCATAAGACACATAACATCACCTAGTTTCATTGTATGCTCTGATTTCATAAAAAAACTCTAGAAAACTATCCTATATTTACTCCATTGAATCACCAATTGTAATCCTATAGTTTTATTCTCATTGATTCTCATATCTAACAGGTTCCATGCATAACAAATATGTGACACAGTTATCTCTTCCAAAACCCACACATTATTCTCTTATAATACTAAGTCATAAAAACTAAATCACTATTCCATGATATTAATATTACTGAATCATGGTATCAATTGAAATAAAAAAATTATGGTAACAAGAAAATAAATATATCTAAATAAGAAACACCCTTGAAGGTCCTCTTCAAAATTATGTATCTCACTCATGGAGTGGCCTACTACATAATAACTCCCCACTGAGCATGGTTATAAAATCATAACAATATTAGAATGTGGAATTCATCTTCGATTCATCCAACTTGGATCATAATCACTATCTCATTTAGAATAAACCCCAAATCTATAAGGTCAATAGTATTAATGTTCCTTCTCTCAAAAATCCCATCTTTTTAAAAAAATCATGCTAAAATCATCATGTCATGTTGAATAATTCATCACCATTCCAATATCATGTACCGGAAAAAACCTCATATAAACCAATTTTTTTACCCACACAATATGGGTTTTCAACCAATTTCTAAAGCACTAACAATCCTGTGAAAACACATATATAGATTTAAACAAAAATATTTTAAAACAAAATTGAACCATAATACCTGAATCACTAATATTCTAATAAATATGTCAAATCCCTAGGCTCTTCCTCCTAACCATTTGGTCATGAATCATAAAAATCACTACTCATAGTAATCACATAATTATCCTCATTCCCAATATCACATGATAATAGACATTCTAAAACACCTGATCTTGGTTCTCATATGTAATATAAATATATATAATTTTGATTCCAAGTCATCAGCTTAATAAGGAATTTATTGTCACAAAAAATAAACATATTGAACCATCCCATTATGAATAAGGATTTTATACACACAAATATAATCCCCAATTCAAATTGAAATTACTTTTCCTATTATGGCATGGATCTTCAACACACATATTCATATAAGAATACACCCTTGAGGAATGTCATATCATCAATGTATAAATATATATACAATGACATAAATCTTGGTTGATTCATGTTGATTAAACAATAATCCGATGTTTTTGTTTAATAAAATTCCAAAAATACACAATATGGGAGAACTCAATTTATATTCTTGATGAAACATTAAGTAACCGAAAAATGCATTTTACATTTTCCCAAAATGATACCATAACCAACCACTATGGGTTTATCTCTCTGAAACCATATACTTGTACTGACCTACTTAGTTCCCTACAAATCCCTCTACAGAGGGACTATGCATTCATCAAGGATAATATTAAAACATCATGCTACCCATGGCCATTAATTGGTCACCAAACCAATGGTTAGTACTATACATCAAGCATCCCTCCACATACACTAGAGGATACTAACATGTAATGGGGGTTTCTATAGGTATTGTGAAGAGACTATAACATATATACAGAATTATAATCATATTTAAATTAGGTAGAATCATAAAAATTATTGAATAAGGGAAATAATGAATAAAATAGACATTCTCTATGAAATGAAATAATACAATAAATACTAAAATAGTCACAAATCATTAATGAGTTGTAACCCAATTTTAAAAAAAAATTTAAAAAATTAAATTCCAAAAATTAATATAAGTTATTAAAAATACTTGAGGATCTAGTAAAATCACTGATCTATTCCACTTCTACTTCTCCAAATACCATCAGAGATAGTAGATGTGGAAAATGAAATCTAGGTCCTCACCCAAACCATATACTCTAAAATATAATGGGTTCACTATTTCAGATTTATCTTAGCTACCCGAGTATGGTTTGATTACATATTTTTTTAGGGAATCACAATTGTTTTCATGTGTTATACCCGCAACATAGTCATATGTTCATGTTTAATGATCATGGTTATAAATAATAACAAAATATAAATGAAAAAAAAACAAATAATTTATATTTTAGGATAATTATGGAATGTCTCTATGCATGTTTCATGGATGATTCCAACACACATACCATATTAATTGTTTTCCATAGGATCATGATCACAATCAACCAAACCTTCTTTATAAAATTCTAGGGTGTCTCTAAGAATGTCAAGATGGATCCACCTCCCAATATAACATAATACCATCTAACAATTATATAGACACATATTATGTAACTCCACTGTTTGATTTTTCTCATCCTGGGTATATATTTAATGTATCATAGAGCACACTAATTCTCTTGGAACTCTCCATTTTAATGGCCTAATGTTTTATAAATTAAATTCCCTTTAAAATGAATAAATTCCTTATTAATATATGTATTTTTATAAATTACAAGGACTAATATTGTTTCTTTTACCATTATAAGTTATATCCTATAAAATTTTAATTATAATTATGAATCATAATAATTTATAATATATATTTCGTATAGTTTCCATAATGATTAATATATATTCGAGGTTATAGTAAAATCCAATTTATTTATGATGGACTAGACCGGTAAGATCATACCCTAGAAGTCATTTTATTGCATCACCTAAGGAAGATTTCGTTACTATTATTTTCCTTAGAACAAGCTCAAGAAATGATTCATCAACTAAAAAATTATTGGAACAAATTATTGGATAATATAATTCTTATTGAGATCAAATCATAAACAATGATCACTGAATCACCCCATGATTATGTCACCATAATAAACCTTACCCTTAGGTCATACATTGGTATAATAAGGGGTTATATATCTGGACCATTATAATATAAATTTGTATATTTTTTTATTATTTATAATATATGTCTTATATTTGACTTCTGTATTATTAATTTTTATACTATTAAATAACGTGTTTTGTAAAAAATAGATTATTATATGATGAAACAAAAATTGTATTTTTGGGAAATATATAGTTTCTATTAAGGCCTATTTTTTATTTTTTCAAGTATACTTGAAGAAATGAATATTTTAATAAAATATTATTATTTAATAAAATATATATTAATATATTAATGATATTATATTTTTATGAAGTGGAAGGTTATTTTTAAAATAGTTAAAAATGGTAACCATCGTAAATACCTATATTGTTTAGTTAATAACATTGTTTTTCGAGAAGTATAAATTATAATAGTTGAAGATTTTTTTTGATTAAATACATATTATTTTTGAAATCCTAACATTGAAATTATAATAGGGGTATTTTATTATAAAAATAATTGGAAATAATATTTCTGGGGAATATTTAAATAGTGGATAAATATATGATGTGTATTAAAGAAAAATAAAATAAAAAATATATATCAAATGAAAAATTTAAAATGTATCGACAAAAAAAATTATATTTTCAAATTAATTTATTTTGTTTGACAATTTATTTGAATAATTTTATAAATCCGTAATGAATCCTATAAAACGAATCATATATTATAAGTTCATTGAATCATTTTTTTATGAATGTGACTCAATTCTACATCACGAATGGTATAATAATAATTTTTTATATTCTTAGACATATATAATTACAAATACCACTTCATAGTAGTAGAGGACATGGGTAAAACCCATATGATGATTGGTGATTTTGAATATATTTTCATATATAGTTGGAGGCCAACTTTTTTAAATTATTAAATAAATCCCCTCTCATTTAATAGAAAAATGAACCCAAAATCCCACTCCTTTTACCTGAAAACCCATTAATTATTAATTTAATATACCATTCCCTCAATGTATTCCTTCCAATGTGTCCTAATATCATAAAAGGCTCTATATATTCTTTTAGAAACACTCTCTCATCATATGGAATCCCCTAAATCTCTTTTATCAAGCACATTCTTTATATTATACACATCTGATTAAAATTATTCAGGTAGGGGTATGTTTTCAAAAATACCTCTTATAATACTTATTATTTACATGTAGTTAATGAAAGCATTCACTCAAATTATACCCATCCATGAATCTTGATGTACACCCATTATAATTCCGAACTAATCATGAGATTTTACAATACATATAAGTTTTTAGTGAACAAATAAAACCATTTTCTTTCAAATGTATTCTACTATATGTATCGGTCCATTTTTTATTTGAAACATCCATGTTTTTAACCCAAAATTCTAAATCATGTGGTAATAGTGATGATAGAAATCATTTTGGTTTATATTTATTGGGTTTTATGGGCTATAATTACATTCAAACATGTATACAAACACACCATAAACATTGGCTGGAGAGGAATTCCATAGGCCACCCCAATGGGATAACCTACCCATCATGAATTTATTTACTTACTACATAGCATGTATTCTCATTAGGAATGAATCCCATTAAGAATATTCTTCTTTATTCATGATCTGAATCATATGTTGGCAGGCCAGGAGAATCTATCATGTTTCCCCCACCAGGTACCACTACCCGTGCCTAGTCCCATCTCCATGAGGGATCCTGCTATCACTACCGCACAACATCACCTAAATAATAGAAATTCCATCCACCAATTTTCATGTCGTTACACACAACCACATTATTCCCTACTGGAGGCCGGTGTCTACTACACAACATGATGACAACAATCGGGTGACCTGTTTCTCGGTGTCACACTAATGCCTAGACCGATAAATATTTTCATTTGAACACCTACCACCATGAACAATTTCACCAATAACCAATCATTACAAAGGAGTATCATGTCTTTTACACTCTACATTGTAGAAAACTAATCAAGACCACCAACTGATGATGGGGTCATGTCAATCACTAACCTATCCTGAGATAAGGGCCCACAATCAATGACCATAATTTAATTATTGGTGGAATACATAGCTGTTGGGATTTGATCCACAGCTGCCCAAATATTGTCGGAGGTTGTTATACCACTTGGGAACACCCCCATGTGCTTATTATGGTTTATGATATATGTGGAAGAAAAATCCATTTAAATGATATTTATATGACTTGTATACTAAAAATTATATTTTCCTCTTATGCATTACATAATGTATTTTTATCTCAATGATATACCATGTATGGTTTTTGAGAGTTTAAACAATGAATACTATTCTATAATTTCTTGGTTGTTATCATTGACCTATGGTTATTATCCCATGTTTTATATTTTTCCACATCCCTATAATGTCTTCATGTTGTCATGTTATATCATTCATCATTGTTCATGATTATGATTCCAAACCCCTTTATGTCAACTTAATATTTCATTAACCCACATATACTAAATTACCATATGATTTTACTTCTTTATTCCATTACTGGTCTTTCTAGCTCACCCAATTTTGTTGTATTCCCTCAATTTCTGTCAAATAATTTTTGAATAGCAATTTATTTTTAAGATCATGTTGCGGAATTAGTAAAAAAAATTGTTTTAAATATGTGCAATATATTGTATGATATACCTAATTTCATAGAGAAACAATTCCTCATGATATTATGTAATAATATTATGTGTTCCATTACATAATAAATCATGAATTACTATGAATTAATATATGTGGTCTAATATATTTTATTAGAGGATGAGATTGTTCATTTTGGGCCTCTCATTAGAAAAACCTATTGATATTTATATGTATAATACTAAAATCAGGAGAACATCACTGAATTTTTTATTGTATTGAGTTTATGGTTTCGAAGATAATAAATTATTATATAGATTATACAATTAGATGTGGCTTAAGAATAGTAGTTCCTAGGGGGAGTATTTTTATTCATTTTTGAAAAAAATATAATTCTAAGAAATATATTTTTTTTCAAAAAAAATGTTTAGATATGGTATCGACAATGCCACTGTGTGGTAATGTCAAAAGGTGGAATCAACTATACCACCTTTCCCCAAAAAAATATTTTCCTTTGTATATTTTTTAAATATATTTCTTTATATATGTAAATATATATATAATTTTATTGTTTTATAAATATATATAAAAATATTTAAATTTAAACATGTTATGTTTTATAAAAAAATTGTGACTTGGAAACTATCTTTTAATTATCATATTTATGACTTTTTTGTAATTTAAATTTTGTTGTATATGTTGAGTAATATAATTAAATATATTTTTTATGGTATCTGTATTTTAAAATTCATATTATTTCAAAGTGGCCATCATAAAGAATAAATTTTTTTGAAGTTGGTGGCTTTGAATTTCTATAAATAATTATGTTTAATTAAAATCTAAATGAAAATTGACAAACATTACAAACATAAATAAAATAATTCAAAATTAAAAACATTTCATAAAAATAATCAATGAAAAGTAATTTTATTAGAACACTATATTTTTTATACACGTACTTTTTTATTTATCAGATTTATTATAATAATATAATTTTCAATTATTTTTTAAATATAATAGATTTTTTTTTCTGTTCAATAAATGTATAGATGTTTCGAAAATGTATTATTTTTTAATTTAGATTTTTGGAATAGTTTTTATTTTATAATATATTAGTGTTACATATATGATGTTTACGATTTTTTCTATATTTAATGTAGTTGATTTTGAAAGAATATTAAACTCAAACTATAAAAAAAATATAAATGAAAATTGAAATAGAAGATAAACTTATAAAATTGGTAAATAATAAAAACAATTTCACAATTTTAATAGAATATATTGGTTTTTAAATTATTCTTTGTAAATAGATTACATATAAATGAATGAATAAAGTTACTATCTATTGTGGGTTCATGTACAAAAATATTGTGTGCGAATGGGATTCCCTTCTTTGATCACTAAACTCTGTGATGGGGTGGAGTGTGATAATCTATAGATGGTTGATCCTTAGGTGATGGAACATTCGGTATCAGATGATCTACTTGTGTCTCATTAGGATGAGGTGTTGGCTTAATGTCATCATGAAATCCTAATCCTTAACCCACTATGTGTGTAGTAGGACCATCCATCATCATAGGGGTGATCTATATAGACTATGAAGGCTCAAGCGTGAAAGGTGGAGGAAGGAAAAATTACCCCTATTAAATGATTAAATAATATATACCTAGATAAAATAATGGATATCATAACAAAAAAATGGATCATAATAATTTTTATTCATATCACAAATCATCGATGTCAGGAATGCTCTAGGGAAGACCTTTGCCTATAAAAGTTGTGCGACCTGACGTGTCGCATGACATATTCTATGTCATCGTCATCATGGATCCTCGACATCTGAAAATGATGGAGGATGTTCCTTATTTGTAATGTCTATGACATGAGTAGGAAAGTCATAACAATGTGGTGGAAAATCAAAGATAATGTGGTGAACTACAAGATATGATAACATCGTCCCCTATGCTACATCATGGATCACTGCTAGGATAGAAACCTACCCTTTCTCTAGATCTAAGTTGTATATAATATTCTATTGTTTTGTATGGTGTAATGATATTCAAAATGAATAAGAACTAGTAAAATAAATAAATATTGTAAATTTATTGAATTACCATATCTGGAGCTCCCTTTTATATGTAATAAGATATAATATAGACTTGAGTCTATTCCATGTTGCATAATTAAGATTCTATGATAGATGTAATCACATCATAAACATACACACGATATGTAAAGATGCTAATATTTCATAGAGGTCTAGATACTTGACATGACAAAAATTAAATTCCAAATACTACCACCTTATCAGCTCTACAAAATGAAGTTTTGGTGACTGTCTTGTTTGAAATATAATATACTAAATACCACCAAAATGGAGGATTGCTCTATTAGGATAATGATACTCAATGAAATTAAAGTTAATGAGTGGAACTATAGTAATCAAATTTTCATGACTAGTACTATCATAAGTGGGAAACTTGTCTCATAAATTAAAATATGGAGATCATCATATCTAAAATGAAATTTGATATTTTTCAGAAAATATTATTACAATAAATTTGATTATATTATGGAATTAGTTGGCCAATAAAGGATTCTTTTTACATATAATGGAGGGTATTAAATTATCAATAATTTGATAGTATGCACTCAATTTATGTCTCAGATTCCTGATGAAGTGGTTTATCTAAATACAATAATATAATAAAACATCAGAAGTGATAAATAATATGAAATTAAATTCAATAAATTCTTCTCTCATTAGAACCCAATATAAAGGTGTGATAATACCAATGTCCAATAGTCGGGTCATCAAGCATAAATATATGACACTCTTGAATAGAAATAGTAGGGGAGATTGGATAGATTCACACTCATTCCAAGATTTGAATATGGATGACCAATCCCATAATATCAGTTCAATCCGACTAGTATGTTATTCCTAAGGCTCTATATTTAAATTCCAATCATGAAAATACCCAGTTGTATCTCTCATATTGATAAAAATTCCCTAGTATGAACATATAATTCATGTGTACGTGAACACTAGAGTGATCGATACACATGGTCCCTACAATGATCTATAATATATATGAAATGTAATTATGCATGGCAGTCAGCTCGTCTGTGTTAGTGGGTAACTGTACAAAGTGTATCTCCATCCACCTCATGGATATAGACTCTTCATTAGAAACATAATATTCGGTGACAATGTTAACTCTTAGAAATATCAATATAATCTCAGAAGAGTCTCCAGGGGTTATCCCTATGAATTCATCCCCTTGGATATGAATATCGAGATATACTAGAACATCCTCAAGGGTGATGGCCATCTCACCCTCATCCTTGTGGAAATTTTTTGCCTCTAATATCCAGATCTCAGTGGGTGTGGCAAGTTGGTGATTATTAATGAAGGTAAAATCGTATATTTCAATTCCATTAATGTCATCACAATATAGGTAGGATCTAATGGTGGTTGGTGGTATAATGTAATGATAAAGGTGTACTTGACATACCATGATACGTCAAAAATTAGAACCCACTAGAACATCACATAAAACATGAATACACAGCTCAATGAGTAAAAATGTTTCATTCATATGTTCATAAAAAATATTTTAATACTTCTATATAAAATGTAAATATAAATTTTTGGTCAGTAGAATGTAATTAATGGTTTAATGTAAGACATCACATGTCTAAAACTTGTGTATTATGATGTTTCTTTTTACCAAAATATAAGGTCATTTCATCAGGTTTCTCAAAGAAAAAGTCTAAAGTTGTTTTTTATATGTTGTTAACTTGTGTCATGTGTTTTGTATTATATGGTTTTATATATTTATACATACAATAATTTAGTATTTGTTGTTTAAAATATTATTATTAAATATGTCATAAAATGATTTCAAAGTGAGTTAAAAAATGGAACAACATCATAAAAATTTATATCAAAATTTTTAAAAAATATATGATCATATAAAGTGAAATGGAAAATAAGACAACAATTAAATAACACATGAATTTTTTAAAATATATAAGATTTTGTTTTATCATATCTTTCAAATGGTTTATAGGAACACCTTAGCAGGTCCAAATCATCTCGATGATAATAGATGGAAAAAATTCATTATCCAATGAAGTATGAGATTATGTCATGTTTAGCTGCATGGAACTAGAAGATACCTTAATCATCAATATTTTATGACCTCCATATGTAATGTATGGAATCACACTCAAGGGAAATATAAAAAAATACCCATATTTTTCAAACTATATCAGGTATTTTTCATGGATGGATTCCTAAACTAAATATCTTTAGTGCCTATAAATATTAAATATTATTAGTATATTTTTCGTTGAAAATTTATATGTAAAATCAATTACAACAGTTGATGTCTCTTCCATATTACTAATTAAATTTATTAAAACAACAGGGAAATGAGTCGTTGTTGAAAAACATTCCAGTATAATTTAGTCCAACATGAAATTACTTCTGAACAACATATGAAGTGTTGTGGATGAATTTTTGTGGTTCTAGATTCTATAAAACAACTGGTTATTTAAAAACATCCTCATCGAATTCTAATGATTCCACTTAATCAGCATTGTTATCTCTATCAATTCCATCATTAGAAAATTACTCATTTAAAGTCATATTTATATGTATATCTTGGAGATTATATAGGGTGTACTCTTTAAAATAATAGGGTATTAACTCAATTTAATGGGATAAGCTGCATTAAATCACTTTTATATGTCTATATCCTCATATAATGGGTAATTAGTTTTTCACAAATTAAACCTCAACATATAACTCCATCATGCCACCATTTGACTGATGGAAACATAAAGTTTCTTCATTGACCCATTTCCCATTAGTAAACAATTGAAATTCTAGATTTCATAGTATATCTAGGATTTGAAAATGTCATTAACTAATAAAAATGGTCACTTGATTAGGTCCTGAATTTAACAACCACAAATTCATTATTGAAGTTCACCTATGGTTATATAATAAGTTGTCCAAACTATAGTTTTGGTTCTGTACTATATGATCATCCATGGTTTGTTTGAATTTCTTTATCATGGTAGTACACAAAAGAAAACATTATTATGTTTGAGAAAAATGTTTTCTGATAATGATTCTGATATTTAAAAAACTATTGATAGTGAGGTTTGACCTTATATTAATTATTATTCTGATATTTTAAAAAATAATTTTATTTCATAAAAAAGACATTAATGTTTTGAAGTAAATTTTTATCATCATAATGGTATGATCAGTTGATTATAAAGAAAATATGAATCATCCAATGCATATCTATAGGTAGATTCAAAATATCTATGAAATAAGGTATTTTTCTGTTTACCTATTTCTGATTGAGTCTAGATTAATAAGGTGTTTTCAAGAATTGTCCCTAGGTACATCTGTTCTAGAGCTACATCCACTTGTTATTTCCAGACAAGGATTTCATTTCATAGATAACTATTTAATATTTACGATACAAAAATTATAGAACGTTTTCTTCTATATTAACAAATGAAATTTATTATTTTTAGTACAATAGTTGACTTTACTAAAGGTATTTTCATTATTTTATAAATATTATAGGATTCAACTAAGACATATCTATATAGAGTAACAAAACTAGTGTGTAATAAGATATAAATCATCCAATTCCCAGTATTTGAAAATCACGTGTTTAATTAAGTCTCTTTATTATCTAGTTTGTCTTCATTATTCATATATTTATTCTTTTATTATCCAAATTTAATCAATATATAATAATCAGTAAATCATTAATTTATTAATATTTAATCAATATATAATCTTTATTTAATCATTAGTTAATCATCCTTTAATCAATGGTTATTCAGTCTTTAATAATTTTTTGATTATTCTGTAATTAGTAGTTAATTAGTATATAATCAATCATCAATGATTCATTAATAATTCTTTAACCATATGATAATCAATGTTTAATAGTTATTTAATGATTAATTATTTATTGGTTAATTACAATTTAATCATTCGTTAATCATAGTTTAATCATTATTCAATAATTATTAAATCATTATTTATCCATTACCCTAATATTAGTTAATTATTAGTTACTCAACCTTTAATAATTATTTAATAATTAGTTAATCAATATATAATCAATATATAATCATAAATTAATCATTATTTAATCATTAAATTGTCATTAGTTACTCTATAGTTAATAAATATTTAATCATTAGGTCATCATCGATTAATGAGTAGTTAATCATTCATTACTAATGAGTTATAAATTATTCTATAATTATTTAATCACATGTAAATCATTTTTTAATCATTAGATAATAATTAGGTAATAAATTTTTAATCACTTGTTAATAAATATTTAATCATTAATAAATTAGTACTTAATCATTAGTTAATTATTTCTTATTCATCAGTCATTCATTACATAATAGTTACACAATTATTATTTCATTCATAGTTAATCATTAGTTAATCATTTATTAATCACTCCTGAATGATTAGTTAATCATTATTTTGACATTAGTTAATCCTTTGTTAGTCACTAGTTAATCCAAAACTAATCATTAGTTATTCATTCTTGAATCATTAGTTATCATATATTAATCATTCTTATAATTATTTATTCATTAGTTCATCATCCTTTAATCAATGTTAATAATTTGTTAACCAATAGTTTAATATTATTTATGAATTGTTTAGTCATTACGTAATCATTCATTAATCATTACTTAATCATTCTTTAACAATTAATTAATAATTTGTTATTAATTTTTTAATAACTTTATAATCACTATTAATTCATTATTTAATCATTCTTTAATCATTAGTAAATCATTAGTTAATATTTTTGTTAACCATTATTTAATCATTGGTTAATAAATTTTAATCATTTATTAGTAATTATTTAATTACTAGTTATTCAATATTTATTTAGCTGTTAATCATTCATTAATCATTAATTAATCATTATTAAATCGTTAGATAATTGTTATTTAATAATTACTTAATCATCATTTAATCATTTTTTATTAATTAGTTAATCAATCTTTAATCTGGATTTATTTATTTTTAAATAATTAGTTGATAATTAGTCAATCAACCTTTAATCATTAGTTAATCAATATTTAATTGTTCGTTCATCATCCTTTAATCATTATCTAATAATTCATTATTACTTTCTTAATTAATATTTAATAATTATATAATCATTAGCTAATCATTATTTTATCATTATTTTATCATTAATTAAACATTCTTTAATTATTTTTTATTCATTCTTTATTTAGTAGCTAGTAATTTTATATGTATCACTGAATCCTTAATTAATTATTTTTTAATGATTAGTAAATCAAATGGTATTCATTAGTTAATTTTTATTTTCTTATCATTGCTTAATGATTTTTAATACTATGTCATTCATTAGTTAATTTATACATCATAATTACTAATAATTACAATTATTCCTAAAATATATCCTACTAACTTAGATTGTAAATAAATAACCTATTTAAAACTATGTATAAAATTATCATTTAAATAAATAACATAAATAATAATAATAAATACCTTTAAATTAAGCATCGTAAAAATTTGTAGTTCTTTTGGGGCACTAAAACCATCACGTACAGATCAACAACAACATTGATTATTATTGACTGGGATTGTGGAAAAAAGAGAGATTAAAGTCTTTTAGAGTGATGTTGGGGTGAGAGTACCATCTTATAAGCAACCTTTTAATTAATTGGGATGGTTGAAGGGACTCATCCTCCATTCCACTTTATAATTTAAAAACATTATAACCATGTATTACTGTAAAAAAATCCTAAATAACACACATAGTGGTACTAAAATATAAAAGGGAACATTGTGCATGACTCAATCATCACCTAAATATTGAAAAAGTACCCTTACTACACACATATATTATGGTTAACATTTTTTGAAATATGGAAATTCATAGGTTAAGGAATATATGTCATTTATTATTTCTCCTATTAATTCCCATGGTTCCCAATTTTGGTTTTTAATAGTTATAATATTTTCATCCTTAATTATCCCTTTTCATTAGTAAATGGATGGGAATATGAGGAACCAATTCGAAAAAAAAAACTAAAGATCCATGTAATGGATTCCAAAATTCCATGCCTAACCCCAATGGGAAATGGAGTCGAGAATATAAAGAAAATAATTTCACAATTTTTTCATGTTTTAAATAAATACATTAATCAGGTGGAAAACACATATCCACTTAAAAATTAGAATGTAGTAATGGATCAATTTTTGTGAAAAGTCATTTTATTTTCAGTGCATAATTTTATCACTCTATAATGGTACAATAGATCAGCTCCACTAGAAATATCATATCTATAATTCCATGGTCTCATGTCGAGATGGACATGCTAGATGTTTATCGTATATGTGGGGAAGTTGATAAAATTCTGACATTGATCAAATTTATGTATCCCAATGATGTAGTCATAGGAATAAAGTGGATGGAATTTGAGAATTTTTTTTAAATACTATCCTCACACACTCTGATTGACACTAAAGATTTATTCGAACAACCTCATCTTAAATATTGATGAGTCCATTAGGTCAATTGAATTCTACCTCACATGAAATTCATGATAATCCTCTCTGTTTATAATTTTGTATAAATTAATTTTGACCACTTCTATTCTAGAGTAAATCCGATTCTATTAAAATATTTAGAAATTCAACACATTTATCTATATAAGTAAAAATATTTATGTGCCCTCTAAAATGAAATAGAGAGATGTGAATCTCAAGGGCCCCATTGTTTTGGAAACAAGAAGAAATAAAATATGGTTTTTTTCCAGTTGAGTGAGGGGTAAATCCCATTTGGAAAAAAAATTCATTAAATCCCAACTCAAATGTGTGGGAAGAAGCATCATATAAATTTACTAAAGGGGATAAGGAAGTTATTTTGGTGTGATAAGGAAGGTCACATAGCTAATTAACATTGACAGGTGAAACCAACCAATGTGATGAAAGTATGTAATTTTATGGTCATCCTTCTTATGAATATTCAAAGATTCAATATCATGGAAGATCTAAGATTTGTGATTAAATGTCCCAGAAAAAGGGTCATTAATCATGAAAAACAATAAAAATCATCCCAGTAATTGAGAGCACAAGAGAGTTAATTTCATAAACATTTTATAAGTAGGGCTTAACAATGAAGTCGAAATAGGTATGTAAGTTATTTATTCAAGGTAATGAATATATTAATTGATTCCAGTTCTATTCATACATTCATTTCATATAATAATAGTAGATCTACTAAAACACCATCCTAAAACATAGTAGTCGAGTTATCTGTGTTGAAAAAAAATTAGTTGATTATTGTATCCCAGTTGTATAACACATCCCCTATTAAATATTTATGGCTAAATTTCCCTATAAAAAATATGATATCTCTTTTATTTGATTTCAATTAAATTATAGTTATGTATTATATTTCCATGTATAGAACCAACATAAACTTATAAGATAAGAAAATCACCCTTCATATCAATAATCACTCTCTAATTCTATAATTTTAGTGGATGATGAATCCCTATAGGAATCCATATCTCAAGAATGAATATTATTTATTTATGATAAATAATAACCATATCAAATTATTTTTTTGAAGGAAAATGTATTCTGTGGTGATATAAAAATTTTAATTTAATTATCAGATGTTTTTTCTAATGAATTTATTCGTCTTTCTCATAACAATACATTTTAGTGAAGATTTAAACTAATACCTGGTCCAAAGCTAATATTTAAGAATCCATATAGAATGGCCATTTTTAATATCAAATTATAGTTTATTAGCTACAATATAATCTATATAATGGTTTTATATTCCCATGTACTTCAACATGTGATGAATTAGCGTAATTCATCAAAACTAATGATGGGTCCTTTAATCTCTATATTGATTATCATGATATAAAAAATATGAAAATAATGAATAAATATCATCTACCATGAATTTATTTCTTGTTCTACCATCTTTATGTATCCCATTTGATCAATAAGGTGTCTTTAGGGTTGGTGTATTTTCATCTAATATTGAATAATTAGGATACCATGAAGAATAATTTTCAAAAAGTAAGTGCACTAGGAGTTCATTGTGATTCCATTTGGAAACAATAATGTTCTATATACCAATATACATATCATTAATAGTGTATTTATAGATTACGTAAAATTATTAATCATATTATTTATAAATTGTATTCATATTAACTAAAATTGAAAGGATAAACATGAGGAGTAATTTGATGTTGTACTGAAAACATTGTGAAAATAAAACATAAATGTGTAGTAAAACAATTTCATGTTTGGGATGGATCATGTAATATTCAAGGGGAATGATATATCAAGTAATGGGATATTTATAAGTAATTAAAAAAATGGTGGAAGTTAAAAGATGACTTAGAACATCATCTATGATGTAAATCAACAGTTTCTATTGATTAGTTGGGATCTACTGATGATTTGTGATAAATATTACATAATATTAAGTCCCACTAAATGATATTATTCATAAGGTGGTAATGTTTCGTATGAGTAATTAATTTATTAGGAGAATTAATTTGAATATAAGTGTCTATTCCCTACACCAGTGCTCACATTATCCACTAGTGGGTAATGAGTTCTGATCTACTATAATGTGTCCAAAAATGGTCTTGGTTTTTTTGTGTTAAGAAACTATAGTGTAATACCCTAGTTCTTCTTCTAATTAATTAATTTTGATAATAACAACATAACACATGATATTGAAAGGACATATTGATCTTCACATTGATGATCTTGAAACATTATCTCTTTTGTGTAAAGTGTGAAATGATAATGGATTACTATTTACTAATGTTTATAGTCACATAAAATGATCATAATATATTCCAATGAGTAACACCATGGTATTTTATGAAATATTTTTTTTTCAAAAAAAAATAATTTCACTTGTATCATATGATACATGCAACACAATTATTTTAAAACCTTCCATATATTATTGGAAAACAAATATTTTTTATCTATTAACTGTTGGATTGTGTTATGAAAAAGAATAAATAAATTATGAAAATAAATTCTGTACACATATATAAATTGATATCTTTTGTTCTCAATTAAGATTAAATTAAAATAGAACACATTTTAAAATACAAGAAATGTTTTTAAAAAAATTTATTTTTATCAAAATGGATTTATTGAGTATCAGTTCAATTATTTTAAAAACAAAAATTACCCTATAATAATATGTATTCAAAATACTAAATTTCATTTGTTTAATAAATATATAAAAAAAATTGAGGTTTTTTTGAATTTTCTAAAAACATTATTCATTTTAGGATTATTGAAAAATTGTTATTTTTTGTTAAAAAATTTATGTTTAATTTAAATAATTTATAATTTTGATATTTTATTTAAAATTGTTTAAAAATAAAAATGAGTTCAATTATATTTTTATTGAACTATTTTTGTTCATTTTAATATTTATTATTTTAATTTTTCATATAATGTTTTTAAAACTCATTAAAACTTCATTGGAAAATCACATTTTCATTGCACTTGTGGGTTTTATTTAAAATTAAATTCATTCAATTATATGGGATTAATTTGTTAAAATTAATGAAAAGTTTTTAATATTAATAATTAATATTATCTAATAAAGGTGGCTTATTTTTTCCATAATGAGTAGTAACAATAGTGAAAACAATTATTGTTGTGGTTAAGCATAATTTTTTTTACTAGTGGTCTATTAAAAATTATCCCACACTTGAATAATTCTCAATATAAGGAAACATTTAGACCTTATCTCATCTACGATCATGGTAGGATTATTATTCTTCCACTTGTAGAGCATAAACAGTGGTTATATCTTTTTTCTTACAAAAATTTCATGTGTATCATCTCCACATAATTTAAAATGCCACCTCCTATCCTCTACTATTCACACTTCCAAATAAATTTGGTGTTACCATGAAATTTTTTTATCCCTTCCTCAGATCCATCTCAACATCCCAATTCATGTGTGTTGATCATAAATTCAACTTATAAATGCTTTTGGCTTATTCTTACAACTGTTTTCTGATGAAGAGGTAACATCCTTAACCGATAATTTTTGAATTAGTTCTTCATCCCCCTTAATAAAATATGATTAAATCGTTCTGAAATATCATCCTTGGTTTATAAAATATATGTACATGTTATTAGGTTATGATAATGAACTATATCCATCTATTTTCCCCTAAAATAGGAACATACCACTTTTATTGTTTGTACGGAGTACTACTGCAATGTGAACCACCGTAATTGATTTTATATTGCCACCTCTCAAGATTTGATGCACTGATAAATTTAATATATATTTTAAATTTGTGAATTAATTTTTTCCTATTATTTTTTTCACATATATGTAGATATATTTAATTGTGGAGGTTAGATAATTTCACATGGGTGTAAAGAGGGATACCATATCGTGAACCAATATGATTTTGTTTCAAATATGATTTTCATGGAATGTAATAAAGAAACATTTAATGAATATTTTGGATCTATATGAAATAATAATTATTTTTTGAAGGGTGAGTTTTTATTTTTATTTCATTCATTCCATCTGCTAAAAAATCAGAATCATCGTTCATGTGTACAAAAGTCTTACTGTGTCCATGAATGGTTCATTCCATTTATCGATCTATAGATATTATATATGAATCTAAATATATGTTTAATTAAAATATATGATATTTATGTAATCATAGAAATTCTATAGATGAAGGAATGATGACCAATGTAAGAGGATTAAAACTAAAGATTTTATTTCCATGAAATTATCAACACCCAGAAATGGAAATTTAAATAATGGAATATTGTAAAAAGTGTGTTGAAATGTTATAATGGGACCATATATGAAATTTAAAGTATTTATATTTCTCAATAATATATTTATAATATATTTAAATTTATTTCTTTTGATGATAAATAACAATCGGGGAATGATTAACTCAATATAATGGATTTCCATATCAGTTTTATTTATATACGACACAATTCATATTAAAAATAATTTATTTTATCTTATTTATAAAAATCCCACAAATTTATTTTATTATTATTATTTTAAAAAGCATTACAATTTACATATCCATCTAATTATCTCCCAATCATGGGGTTTTGATTCTGACATTACCAAATTTTATTGGTTTTATGTTACAATATCATTCTTTTTTAGGATTGTTTAAAAAATTATTATTGATGATGCAATTCGATGGTCTATACCTCATAATTCTATGACTTTTATTCCCCTTAATTTGTTTTTAGATATTAAAAAAATTCATTATTTTTACTCTATTTATGATTTCATAATACCAATGAAAATATTTCAGGTAAATTGAGTTTCGTTTTCCACTTCTATTAAATAACATTTTTCATCCATATCTATGTTTTAAAAAAATGATTCATTGAATTATTTAGTAATAGACAACGATTGTTTAATTTAATTATCACTCATGTTTTATTTTTTTCAAAATCATTTAAATGGATTCTTCTTTTTGTATTTTGAATAATGTATGTTTGACATTTCATGGAAAATGAAAATGGAAGGACTGTTTTAAGTTATAAAACATATATAGAATTTCTCTCCATCATAACCACTCAATACATTTGAGCTCATTTTAATTGGTTTAAAGGTTCTTCCAAAAGTTAATATCTTGGTTAATATTAGGGAATTTTATTGATTTTAAATAAGTGCTTTAAAATTTAAAATAACATTTCATTCAAAAACTCCTCCTAGTAATATTTCTGTCCCATTTGATTGATTTTATTCTGTACTAGGGATATGATATTTGCAGAAATTTATCATTCCTTTTGGTAATATTGTATATTTACAATGACTGTCTATTTATGAAACCCATTACTTTTCCATAGGTTATTTTATGATGAAAATATGAAATTATTATGAAACATGTTCCTTTTCCATGGGTTATTCCTTAATGAAATTAATAAATGATTATAAGAAGTATTTCTTTTCAATGGGTTATTCTATAAGGAAATTTTTATAAATCATATTTATCTTATTAGGTATTGATAAGAGGCATATGTTATGATTTTGAGGTACACATATGTATGATTTTCATTCTGTGATTAGTGGTACACATAAATCCCTCCAATTAATTGGGTAAAAATTTATATCAGTTGAGATATATAGGATTTCAATAGTGAGTAAACCTAGTTTAGTAAGGAATTATTTCCACTCTGATAGCCTTTAGAGTAAACTTTGACAACTAGTTTTTTTAGTGTGATTCCATTTCACTATTTTAGAATTTTCAATGATACTTTACTATAATGGAAATGATTTTCTTTGATTATTTTTATCAAAAATGTCCATGTATTATGCCTATGTAATGATCTGATGGAATAAGTGCCTTTATTCCATTATGATTTATGTATTATTTACTAGAAGGATTTATTACATCATTCGGAATTCTAATATATAATATACATGGTATGGTTTTCAAAATTTTATTCCCATGTTCCACAACTAAACAGTCATGTATTGATTATATCTCCCTTTTTCTATTATTTAGAATCTTGGTTTACAATTTCATTTGTTTCATTTCCCTATAATAAGATGAAATGTATTATTTTTTATATTATTATAAAGGATTATTGTTATCAAAAAATTAGTTTTAGATGATATAGTACACTTATGTATTAGATATACATGTGGCCACGATTCCTAATATACTAGAGTTTTCTAAGAATGTAATGTGTGTTTGGTAAAATTAAATGAATATATATCTACTATGATGAAATATATATTTAGTAAATGTTGGAGATTTAATATTTGGTGTCAGAGAAAAGGTTTAGTTAAACAAATGTAGTACGATGAGAAAATATTAGTGAGAAAGCTATGGATAATTCTAAGGATACTTCAAATTGTATGGAAATGTCTTGATTTTTTTTGAATGATAGAGAATTAGTATTCCAAAAAATGTCATACCTATATAGTTACTAAAATTCCATGTGGATCTATTGATGTTATTACAAGGGGTAATAATTTAGAGGAAAACATATTGTGCTTCGACTCTGTCATCACTTGGTGTAAACCAATGGTAATTGTTAGACACTTGGATTGAAACTCTTGTGAAATTTTCATTAAATATATGAAATTTTCCTTATATAAAAATATTAAGAATTTAAATATATAAGGATTATGGATGATCTAGAGTCAACCTATTATGTTTTTGATATAAAATAAGATTTCTTGATTTAGAAATTCTATAAATGATTATTCATTATTAATCACATTGGTCATACAATCATGTTGTTCATGATAACAATATTGGTTTTTATAGTGGATTTAAGATCGAATAATGGACTTGGGGTTGTTTAAATTACACTAAAATATATAATTATCTTATTTTAGGTTATTTATATAAATTCCCTTATATCATGTAATTTCTCAGGGAATTTCTATTCCCATCCAATATAATTAGTTGTTGAATTATTATTAACAATAGATAATGAAAAAAGTAAATTCATTTAATAATGTGAATTTTCATTGCTTTAGGTTTGATGGAATTTATTTCCCTCAAAAAGATTTATTCTCTAATATATAAAGTTTGATGTTATCTTATGCATGTATTTCATTTCTCTATACAAATAAAACATAAGTTCATGAGTAATTGATACTAAATTTGATATTTATAACCAAACTGTGATTTTCTATTCTATAATGATGGATATGAGAATCCAATGAAAATATAATCCATTGTATGGTAATTAGTTCCAATTCACAATGGGTGTTTATCTCAAATGGTTTTGGAGAATCTCAACATCCACGATAATCATATATTGTGGGTGTTTGTTTAAGTATTTCATTATGTGTTTCCTAGTTTTCCATAGAATATTATTGTAGAGTTATCAATAAATACATTACTTGGTGAAACACCAATTTAAAAGACTCCTTAAATAATGTCCCCAATTGAGTATTAGGGTTAATAAACAATACTCTAGAATAATCAAGAAAATGGACACATTCGGAAAATTGTGTCACTATGAGGATATCCTATTCCCATTAATATGAAAAAATATTGAAAAATTTGTCTCTACATTAATTATTGGTAACATAACCATACCACTATCAAGCACAATTATCCTCTACCATGCATCGATTCCATTATTTGATCAACTATGAAAAACTCGGTAATTTTGCAGGATTGGTCTTCATTATGGATACCAAAAATTTATGGATAAGAAAAAGGATGTTCCCATGACATCCTTCCAATCAAGTTATTCACAATATGAGTATATAGTAATTCTAAATGGCCTTAAAAATTCCCCCATGATTTTAATGTATTTAAGGAATATATTTTTTCGAAATTACAATGATCTGTTTTTGGTTTCCATTATCTTTGATATTCATATATATTCAAAGTGAATGGAGCTTCATTAATGTCACATTAGAAATCTACTGAAGACACAAAGAATGGAGAAACTATATGAAAAATTTATAAAGTGAATATTTTGGCTATATATTTATTCAATTTGGGGTCTTATAATCTCAAGAGAGTGTATATAATTTTATCCATCATAGATTGATGTTTTTGAACCTTGAAAAAACCAAACATTCTGTCAATGATCCAATTTATCCATATATTAGATATATATTACCAATTTTTAATGGAAAAATTCCCAATGATTGACAGTCCAATAACCATGTTAATTATTACTTGATCCACTTTTTTGGATAGATGAAGGGGAAACAAATCAACAAACTGTATAGAAGGATATTCAATACAACTATAATTATATTACCCTTCTATAGAGATTGGTATGTAATCCATATGGATACATAAAATAGTGTATTTGGTAATGTTCTCATATATAATGAAATTGTCATAAATTATTCCTAATTAAAATTTATTGTTCATGATAAAAATTACGCATCTCTTGATTTGAAATTAGTCGTGGTATTTTTACATTAAAGATATTGATCAATAATATTTATGTATATTTTTGTGAGAAGTATATTGAAAATAAATTTTATATTATTTAATAAATCTAAATGAGTTGAATATGAACCACTTAAGATTTTTGGAACTATGTAAATAATATGACTACGCAATAAATTTCCACAATTGTAAAGATTACAGGGTGGTTGATACATTAAACTGAAATGATCATTCAATATTATCTATGATACTGATAAAAAAATTCCAATTTGTCTGGTAATGAAAAATATATATCATTAAATCAGGATGGAGTGGGATAAAATATATCTTTCATAAATGATTATTTGACCATCTATCCTTATATGGATTTAGGAGCATAGAAAAAATGTGTATGAACAAAAGGTGTTTATAAATAATATATATTTTACCCTAGAATGTGATGGAATGACAAGGCTCCTGAAACGTGTATGTATTCTAACCATACTATACATAAATAAAGAGATCCTAGGGGAGGCTCAAAGTTCATCACTCTTTATTTACCTTTATACAATGAATATGAAATGAGATTTAAAAAAATATTTCTAGTTTGATGGAATAAAGAGATATATTCCATATTTTTTTTATCACATGTATTAGTACATTCGTATGATGAACTTGAGAGAAAAGAATAAAAGTTGATATTATAACCATTATTTATTGCATAATTGAAATTGGAAAACCACACCATTTGTTTTTTTTATTTGGTTCCCAAAAAATTTTAATGTTCATAATGATATATGGGTTGTAGCCATTTTCCCTATGACATCATTTTACTTTATCACTATTAGAAAATATTTCCATATCGATCACCTTTCTATTAAATGCACTAATAATCTGGTATGGTTCAGTGGAGTAACCAATTCTATTATATTTTATTGGGATCTGAGGTTTACCTCGATATTATATTGATGTCTTTCACTACCTCCAGATACATAGTTTATTTTCATCATTGTAAATTAGTCATAAATAGATGATCGGTTTGGGATTTATAATCGCCTCTATTATATATGTTTAGATCATTTTCCCTAGAATTCATTGGTGGTTGGGTTCAACACCTTTCTCTAGTGTATTTTTCTTATAAAAATTTCTTTTACACAGGCATTCAGATGGATCCTTATTATGAACACTATAGAATGCAGAGTAAAACATCACATTTAGGACTGAAGTTGGAGAATTAAATCTATTGGGAACAAACTATATGATTAAATGGATGATACTTTTAGATATATTTAGAATCATGAAAAAGGTGTCTCATAATTTGTAAAAATGTTATTAGGATAATCATCGACTAGATCATGAAATCAAAATTGGTGAGAATGTGTTTCTACGATTTTATCAATGAAAGGTGGTTATAATTTTTGTAATTAAATATATTTTTATCCATATGTATATTGGAAAATTTTAAATTCTTGATCGATTATCAATAGTAGAATATTCCTTAAAACATCCATTAATCCTTCCTAAAGTTCATGATGTCATCCTTGTATATCCAATGAAGAACTACTTACCTGGCCCATTACAAGAATTAAACATAGATATCATACCATTGGAGTTAAATATTTCTTATGTGATTATGAAAATATAGATTCTATATTATATAGTTAATGTTTTGTGAAACAAGATGACTCACTTGTTTAATTTTTCATTCCTAAACCACAAATTTTAGAATTTTTCATAGGGACCTAACGATATGATGATGAATTAGTATCATCAATTAATTTTTGGATATTGATTATTATTTTTATGGAAAATTAAAATTAATTCATGATTAATTTTACTCACAAATATTTAATTATATATATTTTTAAAATATATACAAATTCATTGATATCTTCTATTATATGCAACACCATTTTTCAATGTATCAGGATGTACTATTTATATATTACTATTAACTTTCACCATATCAAAGGAATGGTTGGAATGAATATGAATACATAAATTATTATAATTTATATATTATAAAAATATAAAATTAGTTCTTTTATTCTTAAATAGATATAAATGAAAATAAAAAAACTATTGAAAATAAAAGTAATGTTTTTTAGAAAACTGATTTTTTTCTAAAAATGCATTCATCACATTTTCAAGTACTAATTTTAAAATTAAATATCTATAATTATATAAAAAAACAGTAAATTAAAATTCTTATTGTATTCTTCATTTCACAGTAATATAATAATTATTATTTTAGTGCTTTCGAAAATGATTCATTTGATAACAAATTATGGAAAACACTTATTTTTATTAAAAGGTGTCATTTCTTCTAATGAATTTACAAAGAGAATTTTTTTATCAAAATGGTTTCAAATTGTAAAATACATAAATTATACTATAAGACTTCCAATTTCGGTCTTCATAATAATTATTAGTGTTAAATATTATTTAAAAACATTCCATACTTATGAAAACATCATCATTGGAAGCCCAATTTTTCATCAACCATGGTATTTTTTTCAAATAAAACACTCCAATTATGTTATTTGAATTTGATAAAATGGATTTAGTTTTTTTAGTCATTTGTAAATACCCTGAAATTCTGTTCAAAATTATTGTTTTTAAATACATGGTATTTTTACGAGTCCGCAAAAATTGACGGCGCTTGATTCCAAGGCCCGGTGTGCCCGAAATCAATTTATGATGTTTTGTTCGAGTAAGTTTAGTAAACGTATGAGCGAGTTTTTATAACATTGGAGCTAGTGCTTAGAAATGAAATCTGAGGGAACCATTGAACTCACAGCGCTGATATTCTCTTAAGAAGACATTCATCTCAACGACAGACGATCGAGAATAAAAGTTAGTTTTTGGCTTTTATAAAAAAAAATAAAGTACAACACTATATTTTAATTTTTTAAGCTACCATGTGTTGAGTGTGTCGATTAAAACCTCCCCATGGGAGTTGGTGGTTGCACCGCCACACCCTAACCTCCCATGAGAGGTTATGGTGGTGGGGACCACCTGAGCATAACCTCCTAGGAGAGGACAATTGAGGTGGGGACCACCCGAGCCGCATAACCTCCCTATTAATGATAGGGGTGGGGACAAACCGACCCCTATTGATGGTGGAGGATGAAACCTATCCACTCTCCCTCATTAATGAGGAAGATCCTCTCGACCTCCTTGCACAATTAATTGCGCCAATGCATGTGTTTATTAATGAGAGCCTCTTGGCATCCTCCAAATTAACGAGACAACACTCATGCATTTAATTTCGTGGAGCTGGGTTTTTAATTCTCCTTTTTGAATTGCTGTTCCAACGTAATATTAAACGACCAATCTAATATTATTTCATTGGAATTTCTCTTTTGGTAGTATTGAGAGTAGCTTGGGAGGAAAGTACTTTTAATGAGGAACGCTCATCCCAAAGAAGGATGAAGAACGCGAAGAACGCCGGATTTCATCTTCGACTTCTTTCATCAAATCCTACTGACGTGGAGTTCCTTCTACGGTCGACGAAACTCAGGATTCAGAGAGCGTGGCAGATGCGACAAACAATGAATTCTTTCGTCTTCTTCTCGTGACTTCAAACATCAACGAACGGCGAACAAAAAATACTAAAGTAGGGGTTATTACATGTTGATTCTTCCCTTTTATAATTTCATGTTTTCCTTTGTTTCCAAATATATAATTTTCCATTATCAAATAATGTTATATAATTCACCATTATCTAGGATTATGATTCTCATCCCCTTTCTATCAACTCGATTTCTTCTTGATAGACATGTACTTAATTACCTTATTATACTGTTTATATATTCACACAATAGGAATTATTGCTCAGCCAATTCTGATGTATGTTCCAAGGCTATCTCATGTATATTATAAAGAAAAATGTAATTTTATGGTCAGGTCGTACAACTTTGAATCAAAGTCGATGTGAACCTATTTAAGCTATTCTATTATATTCATAATTTCATAAATATAGTAGAACTCATGATGCTCTAGCATTGTATTTACTATTCCCTAATGGAATAATTCATTAATTAAGTTGAATTAAAATATGGGTTTTCATACATAATATTAGAGTAATGTCTAGTTATTTTTGGGATATGGATTATAATATCCAATAGAATTACTTATGTAAAATAATGAACATAGTAAAACACATTGAAAATTTTGAAGTGTAGAGTAAGTGGTTTCTAAACTAATACGTCCATATCAAGATACTGTTAGTGCATGTGTCTCTTGAATAGTTTACTAAGGGATAATAACCCCTAAGGGTGCATTGTGATGGAATTGATTTTCACCTATTTCATGAAACATATCCCTTCATGTATAATAAGTTTGACACCAATATGCTTTGATAAATTCAATATGTCATTATGTTCCATTATAAAGGGAAAAAGTTCACATAAAATTTTATGTTACAAAATAGATCATGGGTAAAATATATTGAAACATTGAAATTCAATGTTTAAAGGATATATTCCCTTTTTTTAGTTATCCAATTAATTTTCATGTTTACCAAGTTATTTTTTTAATAGTTCTAAAATTATCATCCCCATTAGAACATTTACATTTGTTAATAGATAAGAATAATAAAATGAAATCAAAAATAAATGTGATGAGTAATGTATTGGCTTCCAAAACGAGATGCCTAACACCATGGGAAAATGATTCAAGAATATAAGTATGATAATTTCCTAGTTAACCTATGTTTTTAATTAAACATTAATAAGGGGGAAAATAAAATCCCCTAAATATTAATAGTTGTAATTGAGTTATTTATATGACAATGTCCTCTGATATTCAGTTGATATTATAATCACCTAATTATTTTATAACATATAAATATCATTAATATATTATTCTACATTATTTAATTATATGATAAATATAAATTCGTAATGAATTTTTATAATGTGGATGGCATAATTGATCAATGGTGGATGCTGATAAAAAACTAACCTCAAGGATGTGGCTAAAGTAATGTTTGAAATGACTTCTAGGAAATATATATCATTAAATTTTTTCCTACACACATTAAATTACTATTGTGAAGGATTCAATTTTCCATATGTAGAAGAATAAAAAAACAATTGAAGCATAAAAAGATATTATCACAATATATACATGGTACATGTCCATCTTTTTCATTTCCCCTAAATATTAAGTCAACCACTTCTTTGGTTGGATAATGTTGAGTCTATGAAATATTTTTTATATTGATACATTAAAAAATATAAGGAAATTTTCTATTGATTATTAAATGGTGTAATGTAGAAAAGGGAATCTCAAGGGTAAAACATATCTAGATACATGAAGCATTAATCTCTATTAACCCAAGTAGAGTGATTGAGATATGTCATGTAGGTATGAATGTTCAATGTTCCAATACTCAAATTTTTGGGAAGATGAAACCAAAACAAATCATGAACAGAATAATGAAATGCTCTAGATATGGGGAGGATGGTAACCAAGCTAACATGTGTTGATGGGAGAAACCCACCAATGTGATGGGTGAAAGGAATTATTTAGTAAATGATTATTCGATTTTAAAATTTTTTGACTTTAAGGAACATGGTTAAAATGAAAAAAAATACCCAATTCCAATGGATGTTGATGAAAAAAAATGAAAACAAGCTCTATGAAATAGGGATAAGATGAGGTCTTATACCATACCAACTACTAAGTTGGATCTGAACCACAATGTGTTTAGATGTGAAATAGTTATTCATTCCATGATAGAGAACTTATTATTTTATTCTAGTTCAATGAATTCTGTAATATTAGGAATTTTTAGTAGATGTATTCAACTTCCACATCAAATCATGGAATTTGTGTTTTCAAAGATGATGGAAAATTGGTCAATTATTTTATTCCAACAATATAACTCATCCCCATTAAACATTTGTGTTCTGAATTTCTAGTTCAACCCCATGATGATTAGTTTACTTTAATTTGAATCTATTTTTGGTATGGATTGGATTTCTTTTTATAGATCCAAAAAAATCCGAGATATGGGAAAATCCCTCAATATCCACAATCTCTCTCTAGATCAATATATGTTATAGATGGATGTTGTTTTTTCTTTCCGACGCTTTCGTTGGGGCGCGTGCAGTGCGCATCAGTCACGCGGAGGACGCGCTGCCTGTGGCCCTGCATTCCCACTTTCCAAAGGCGGGCAGCATCCGCTCCTTTCTCAGGTGCATCTTCTCCTTGATCGAAACGGGATGATGGGATGTCGGTTCTTCCTTCCGTGGATTCCTCCTTGGATCTCGTCACCTAGTCCGGGTCACCCTCATAGATTAAGATGTTGTTCGTGAAAACCTTCCTGGTGCCATATCTTCATGGACGCCGGTTAATTACACAGCTTCTGTTGGGACATTCCAAGGGGTCTGGTCAGGGCATCAACCTTCAATTAGAAGATTAGTCACATAGGAGACATTATTGGTGTGTCTGGATGGTGGTAATTGTCAGGTATTTTTTCTATCCCTTTATTATAGGGCTTCTCGGGGGTGCTGAAACCCGAGGAATCCCACATTGAACGTGGGGAATGTTATGCCATAGGAATTCATATGAGTTTTTCCTCAGCTTCCCTTGTTTCACACAGGGTATGCCGCAAGTTTAACATCCAGTGGGGACAGATCGGATAGATCAGAACACTGACTAGAGTGAATCAGATGAAGGAAACCCCTGGAGGGAATGCTGATACTAGGGGTCGACACGTGGGTGGCCTCTCGAATAGTGTCTGGTGGAATGGGGAGTGAGGTGGCATGATTCCACCGGGACTTGGCGACCAGTGTAAGAATCATAATGGATGATGGAAAGAGGTAGTGAAGAAGATAGGATTGTCATGTGGTGACGAAATTCTTGGTCTTGTGCACCGAGGAGACTTTCTACATATCCTTGTGGTAGAGAATCAAAGTCCGCATAGCTCGATGGGATGATGGGACTCCTGATGGGGCGACCCGTGAGAATGAACACATCGATTTGAACCCAAAGGAAGTGGAACATATGGGTTTAGGGGTGAGCTTCCTGAGACACATAGGCTTGAGGAAGAGGTTGGGATGGGACATGGATGATGGGAATGACACCCAAAGAGGCTTCGTATGTATCCCCATGGCACAGAATCAAAGCCAGCATAGTTCGGGTGGCGAATACATTTTAACGTCATGCGGGAGGCTGGTTAAACCTAACGTGGAGGAACAACCGAGTGGAATAGGGAATACACTCTGAGGCATCCCATGATGATGATATGGTGATCACACTCTATGGCGGCCCCTGATCATGATACGGGGATTAAACTTTGAGGTGGCCCATGATGATTGGTGAACTGAAGTGGTCAGAACGACCAGGTGGTGGGCTTGAACCTCACTGAGGTATCCTACGTACCATGCCTCATCACAGATCAAAGTCCTCGTAGTGCAGGTGGTGAAGGTTTGGAACAACGACATGAGGGCAGTCAGGGCCAATAGTTTTTGGGATTAAACCTCAGGTGAGGCTTCCTACGTACCATGCCTTAGCACGGATCAAAGTACATGTAGTTCAGGATGGGGGAATTTGGGGATTACAGTCTAAGGCAGCCGTTGGTGGGGTCGTGGCCGCTGCTTACTCTAAGTTCACTTGAGTCATGCTCGGTATGAGAAACAAGAGGCAGCAGGGACCCGATGATGATGTTGTGTAAGATGCGTCCATGGGAAGTGGGATGGGGCTTACGTATGGTTAGCGTCCCAAAGAGGAAACATGGGCTTATGCGTAGTTAGATGCCCTAGAAGTCGGGGTTGAATCTAGGATGGAGGCCCGTGGTGATAAAGCCCAAAGGGAGAGGGACTTGACACTGAAGAATGAAGGAGAATCACCCTTCCCCATCCCGACCTTCCTTAGCCTTGGGCTGTGGGGATGTATGGAGGTGCATGGGTGCTACCTCCTGGGGAAAGGCTAGGGGCTTACAGTGAGGTGGAGGCCCTTCCCCGAAGACAGGTGCAGTACCCAACAAGGAGGATATCATCCCCTGTGAGGGGTAGATCTAAATCCTGTTGAGGCGAGCGGGTGTAGAGAATGTCCGAGCTAAGACGCTGGTGGGGGGGGGGGGGCGAAGTCACAGTTTAAGTTCATGTGTTGAGGACGGAGGTTCTTAGAAATTTAACGTCTTGCAGATCAGATGAGGTGGGATCACTCCGCAACCCTAGGACTTACATAACCCGTACCCTCTACACTATAGTGAAGGGAAGGGATCTGAAATGCCGTAGCTGGGGGGTGTCGGGAGGTATCCCCTTGGGGTCCACGTTAGCGTGGCTATGCGTAGAAACAATATACGTTAGCGTGCCTATGATAAGAAGCATGAGGCGGAGAAACACAATGGGATGAACCATCCAAGGGACTTTGAAGTTACTTCATACAAGCCTGGAGGGTCGCACGGGAATACGGTGCATGACTTGGATGCTCGGGGTATGAGAGGCACATGTAAGTGTCGTCTGTGTAGAGGGGGTCGGACACTCATGATACTCGAAAAGTGCCGGGTCGGGAACCGGGTGGATTGCATGAAACCTACAAGTTTTGCACACAAAATCATAAGACTTGCGTGAAATGAACTAGTGGGGCATTAAAAGGGGGTCCTCATGCGGAATGGGAGGAGGAGTTTTGCACGCAAGGAGGAGGGAGTTGAGCCCAATGGAAGAGTTTCACGCAATGGTAGAGTTATTCCCAATTGGAAGGGGTTGCCTGCAATGAATGTGTAGAACACAATGGACAGACCCCGGAGTGAATGTAATTTGGTCTATGCCATTGGGGTCTCATGTGAAGGTGGACCCCGGGGCGATGAGGCGCGAAATAAGCTGTACCTAAAGGACATATTTTTCATGTGCGGAAGCCAGATCTCGCACATAAGAACATAATCTAATTTGTCCTCACCCGAAATGGAAGGGGTAGCCTTCTATTTATAGGTATCCCAGGGCGCTGAAACCCGGACAGCACGCAAAATTGCGTGACACACGTGCAGCACCACGAAAATCCCACCGCGGGGTCCGGGGTGCAAAATATTTCGCGCTGCGCTGGGGGATTCTCACGAATCCTGGACCTCTTCCGCGCTGGGCAATGTTTTTTACATGCCTCCTTGTTTATTTAGCACGTCCCCTCAGGGGCATCCGAACGGGGTCTATAGATCCAAATATGACTTCCCTTCATCGTTTGGAAAACAACTTTAACTCTGGCGCACTTTTTATTTTTTAAAAATGCCCCCCTCAGAATGGGATCAGCGAGGGGTCTCATCGGTCGGGTTCCGAGGGAAACTCCAAAATGCAGGGCCCCGTGGAACGCCTGCGCGTAAAAACTGACAGTGGCATGAAAAATCACCGCCACATGCGGAATCCACTCTTCGCGCTTGTGCGGAACCCATGATTAGCCTATAAAAGCTTCCGCGCGTATTACGCTCCGTATGGCATTTCTCCCACGATAGGAATTGAGCTCTCATGCGCGAAATCACTCAGCAGCCTGAAATTATTCCAAACAATTTATGGTATTTTACACGCAAACCCATGGTTTTTCACGCCACACCCTACTTATTCCGCGCCAACTGCAAATTTTATGCACCATCCCCTCAGATATCACACCAGACTCCCAAAACAGTTATTTGGAACAAGATGGCCGTGAACCAAGCTGATGAGGGTGAAGCCGCTGCTCGCAGAGCAGAAATGGCTGCGAATCTGGAGGGTTATAGTGCAAAGAGAGTTGTCTCTGATAACCATTCCCTTTTCAACATGCTGACCCCCTCTGAAAAGGAATATTTTCTATCTGATATCCTGTCGCTTTGGAACTTTGGCATTCTGGAGGAGGTCCCTCTATCGGGATTTGAAGTAGACATGTCGTGGTCATGGGTAACCCATGAGGATGGAATTTCTCGATACAACATCACCAACAATGGTCGTCTTACTAGAGAGATGAGTCACATGGACGTATTCTTTCTGAACCTCAGGACGAGGACCATTGCTGGGGGTGACCCTATTGCAGAGAGTTCCCTGGCCCTCTATGCAAGCACATTCCATCAGTGCGTCACTGATGAGACCAAGGGTTGGATACAGGACTTGGACCTATGGTTCGGAGGTAATTTTTCCAGTGAGTGGGAATGGGCATACTGGGTTCGCAAGACATGCGACCAATTCGGGCCCGAACTGCGACATATCGGTCTATTGGAGGTGGTATGGACTTCGCAGTTTCATTTCCATCAGCAGCATGATCTTGGTCCAGAGCTATTCACCCGACGGTCCCCTAACACCAACACGTTCCACCATCATCATGGGGATGTCATTTTCAGTCTATGGGATGCCCACTACATCAGGGGAATTCCATTGGAGGGCTATCAGTATGATGAATTCCATCCCCCAATGAACACCTGGGGAGACAGGTCACAGACCTCCATGATGACGTGGCATCTTCTGGATCTGGCCAAGAAGAGGCTGGGAGTCAAAGACTTCTTGAAAGCCATCACCTAAAAGGATTGGGCCAGCCTATCCCTGGTGAAGGACCCAGAATTCAAGATGCCAGGGTGGGGAAGACGGATCCTAACCATGGTTTTGAGGAGCAAGAGAGGACCATACTAGAGGACTCTGGAGGCGGGGCAATACCAATCATGGGGAAACAGCATGAATGAGGCCCGAGACCCGAATGTCTGGTATACTGAATTCCTCACCGCATTCCTAAGATGGTGGCTCTTTCCGGTGAGGGATGCATGGATGGGCGTCCATCCCACAACTCTGGTGATGGATGGCATCATGGGTGCCAAAAATAGGTTTGATTTGGGGGTCCTAGTGCTGGCCCAATTGTACGACATCTTTGGACACATTTAGAGTGGGGGATCACCTAGGAGAGTTTGTGGTCCCTTTCTAATTTTCCATTGTTGGGTCGCAACTCAATGCGGAGAATACACATTTCCAAAATCCATCTGTCCTCCTGGTAATGTTTTGCGGACCTCATTGCTAAATATTGCAGAGTTCATGCCGATGATGCTCAATGATGAGGGAGTACGGATCAGGATCGGCAACCATGCCAACTTTACCCTCATCCCATTCCCCACCCCAACTGGTAAGCTAATAGACGATGGAAAAGGATCACTGGAGTAGGAGTACTTCCAGAGAATCAGGGGAGGAGTGCATGTGGCCCGAATCGATGTGAGGATCTTCTGCGATCCATACGTGCCATCCTGGTTTGCCCGGATGTTTGGGTGTCTCAAGTGGATGCCAACGACGTTGTACACAGACGTTCGGGAGGAGAAGAATCCATGTGATCTTTTTCAGTTGTGGCTGATGTTCACAACTTACGGTTCTAGTGACATCGTCACCTTCCCTCCAACTAGATTCGACGCCGGTCTTTCAACCGAGTACGCTGGACATTGGGTTATAGCGTACACTGATGGGATTCTGCGAAAATGAGTTCGACAGCTCAAGGTTTCTATTGTAGAACCTGGGTGATGAGAGAGCAGGCAAGGTGCTGCTAGGGGGGGGGGGAGATCAGGAGTGCATCAGGAGACGGGCCCCGTGCATGCCGGATCCTCAGCAGTGGGGGCGTTGCATGGTGTGTTCAGAGAACTGCCTTGGAAGAAAAAATATATCTACTCCAACCATCTCACGATGAAATTTTCCAAGAATTGTGGTAGGCCTGGCTAACCCAGCAAAAATCGATGAGCACTGAAGCTCTTTGACAGAAGATAATTCATGACAGGATCCAGCTGCTAGAAATCAGGATCACTCAGGTTACCGATTGGGTAAAATTCCTTCGAAAGCATGCATACTTTACGACCATGGACATGTATGCGCACCAACGGGGTCGGTGCATGGAGCCACATCTTCTGGTGAAAGAGATGCTCCTCTAGAAGCATGATCCTAAACAGATGTCCTCAGAAGATGATGATGGTGGTGATGGGTTGGAGGGCGAGGAGGAGGCAGGAGAATGCGAAGGTTCTCAGGGAGGGTCTCGCCAGGGGAGCCTGTAGGGGAGCGGCGAAATCTTCGTCTCTGAAATAGACATAACCGAGTTACTTCAAGTTTATCTCAGTCCTTATCTATCCTTCTTTATCCATTATTCTAATCTGCAATCCCTAATCCATGTCCCTTTCTTACTCAGGAGCATGTAGGCGCTGATTAGGCTTCTTCAGTAGGAGGAGGGGAAGAAGCTCCAGTGGGACAAGGTGGGGATCCAACGCCCATGATTGAGGTGACAATCTTCGAGGGATCCACTTCCAAGATATCTCCTTTAGTGGCCCAGACACTGGTTGTTGACACCTTGGGTTCCTTTAAGTCCTTTGCTTTGGTACTGGTGCTTACCATCAGAGAACTCAACTAAATAGAATGCTCTATGTATAGTGATTTCAGCGTTGGAGGCTCGTCGGGCTGCTGAGCCCGGACCGTCCATGAGTAAATTAGTGGTGAACATACCGCCTCCTCCATAAAATGCCTCCCAAAATGAGTCGGCCCTGGTAATTGGTGAGCAGGGAGCAGCGGACATCAGTGATGCTGATGTCGGAGCGAGACCACAAACTGACGAAGGTACTGCCGCTTTCAGGGTGAGAGAGGAAGGTCGCTCAGATATTGTGGAGCCTATTCAACAGGAATACATCTTTGAAGTTGATCCTCCTGCTGGCCTACTGGTTTTCTTCCCTATCTATCAGCCCACTGATCCCAAAGAAATTGACGATTCAGATTCATAAGCATCCAAGGAGAGCTGGATGACGAGGTGCAAAGGGTGGATATGCATCCAGCGTTTTCTCAGGCAGCCTCAGACGGAATGGCTGAGGCGGATGGGATCACTCTAGACCTGGCTATGTTTCCTTTGTTCCGGAGGGGCACACCCTGAATGCCTTCATCTGACGGTCTGTGATTATATGTCCGAGAAGATGCGTGTGATCAGCCGGCGCTCCTATGTCGCCCAGTGTCGGGAAGATTTAGTGAGCACCCGAGCGTTCCTGAGGGCAAAGCAGGAATTCTGGCACCTCAAGGGACTGGAAAATGAAAAGGAGGCCTTCATTGAAAAATGTTCTGATCTCATGGAGAAACTAACAAAATAGCTGGTAGATTTCCAAGAGCAGCTGATGGAGGCGAGTCACCAGATGACCGTGCTCCAAACTGAACAGGCGCAAGCACAAGCTACGATCAGTGAATTGTTCTCCGCAGCTACTGATGAAGAGAGAGTCTTCAGGGGGCGGGAAGCAGTCTTAGAGGCCACCAGACAATGGGTAGCGATGTTGGAAAGATCTCTCTTAGAATATGACCCTTAAGGTCCCTGTTTTGGCCAACTCATGAAATTTTCCTTTTCCCTCTGCTTATCATTTTGAACCAATGTATGGAAATATTTATTTATCTATACCTTTGGTTTAACATACTCAACCATAATCCTGAAATAAATAACTATTCATCTTTGAGCTCATGTGGGCCATACCCAAAGTTGAGAAACAAAGGATGATTGTACTATCATCTTGTTTGACCGTGGGAGTGTCAAACAAGCTTCGGTCATTCGAATTTGAACTCGGATTTCCGAGGAAAGGAGGGAGGCCCAGTCAAATGGAGAGAACCTCATACCGATCTATGTATCGTCTTCTCAATTTTCTCTAACGAAAAAGAAGGGCAATGCCGAGGGAATTGAAATCAGCCCGAACAGAGGGGATGGAAAATGTGAATCACATTACCCTAAATTCAGAAAATGGTGAGGGTGGCATGGCAACGAGGAATAACTATTGACCATGTTCTAAACACACCATCCATATTGCGTCAGCCTGAAATGGGGATGACAAATGAGGGTTGACTACTGACCATGTTCGCAACACAGGACCTAACTCAAATATCATCTATCAGTCTGCCAGAATGTTGGCCCTGGAAAGTAGGCAGACCATAGGTCAGGCATCCATACTATTAGAGGGTCCCTTCAAACGTGATCAGTCCTTCGGAATGTTGGCCCAGGTCAGTAGGAAGACCATAGATCATGCATCCATACTGTTAGGGGGTCCCTTCAGACATGAAAGAGGATGGGGATCTGAATAAGGGGGGGTACGCAAAGTGTGAAAGTGAAGTGGTGGTTTGTCCGAACAGAATCCAAAACTCTCAAAATTGCGCCATCATGGAGGAAATGCATCGAGTGAGCCCATCAATCTGATAATGGATCATCCCATCTTGGCGGGAACTCTTTGGTGAGGGAACTGTTCCTTCGCAAATCATTATTGGGCATCCTAAATTTGTTCAGGGCAGATGCTGCAGTTATGCATCTCACCAGAATGTCAGGCCAAAGAGGCCGATGGTGGGTAAATTGTGGGAATTGCAATTCCCAGTGCTAGACCCGAGACAAAATGTATGGGTGTTCCTACGTATCCCATCGGGATGGGCATAATGAAACACATAGTTCTTGAAAGGATCTTTGTTTATGGTCTTAGAACTCTGACCAAGAAAAGGAGGAAGGAAGGGGGTACAGGGCAAGGTGATCATGAAACCTGACGTGAATGAGGACATCGGTTTGGCTTGCCATGTGTTCCCTGGGGAAGTGCTCAAGTCTAGGGACTGAACATGAATGGTTGGATGGGCCCATGGAAAAGTGCCCAGGCGTTCCTATGTATCTCATAAGGCTGAGAATCAAGCCAGACGTAGTTCTGGGAAGTATCATGGTAAGGTACTCATGAAAAGATGAAAGTGGTGTGCGGGTCTTTCCCTCGCACCAACAAAAGCTGCATTTGATTTATCTTGTTTGTCCTTTAAGGTGAATGGTTTTTCATTGTGACGTGACTTGGGTTAAAATTCCTAAAATCACCACACACAAAAACAAGCCTTACATAGGCATTGAAAAATGGTATGGTAAATGACCAATACCCAACGTGAGATCCCCCATGGTATGGTGAGGTCATCACAATGCAGTGCCGTTTTTCGTCATGTGGCCGGGACGATACAATCAGTTTCAGGTCATGATAGAACAGAAAACAAAGATTAAAGTCATATGGCTTGGACACGAAGGAATCTTCACGACGTGTTAATGCATACCCAATGTAAATGAGAACGAGGTTCACATCGTCATGGTGTGCAACTCAGGGCATGGAGTCTCAGGCCGAGAGGCTAGTGAGAGGCGAAGAATAAGGGGAAAGAAGAGCTATCTCCCAGTTGGACTGGGCCTGAAAGCATGATGTCCGGGTGATTCCATGTACCCCAAGGGGATGAGAATCTATCCATGCATCATCCTTAGGGAATCTCTTAGTTTATGGTCTTTGAGCTCGGACCGCGGGAACCCCGAAGAATGCCGTATCACAGCTTTTCCCCCTTGAAGTGTGAAGGTGCACTGAGGGATAGAGCCAGGGGTTCCGAAATTCTACCTTGACGTGATGGAATGGGACATGATGTGAATCATGAAACCAACATTAGAGGCCTAAAAGAGATGACATGATGGCGGATAATTACTGCTTACCATGTTCGCAACACAGCATCTTGTCGCATTAACCTGAATTGGGGACAAACAAATGAGCTTCAACCACTGATCATGTATGCAACACAGGAATTGTATCAATTTGTTGTCTGGAAACCCTCAAGGGTGTTGGCCCATAACAGAAGAAGAGCCCTTAGGCCTAGTATCCATGCTGTTTTGGGGGTCCCTTCAGGTGTGAAAGATAATGGGGGCCAAATGAAGGGGAACATGAAGCTTGAAAAGTGGATGGAAACTCACCCAAGTTGAACCCGACACACCATTTCCTAGACCAGAGTACCCTTGAACACATCAATGAATCACTATAAAGAGTCAAGGGGATCGACCAAAGAGGGGAGGGACCCAAACATTAAACATTTTGGTGGTCCAACGTGTCCCATGAGGATGGGAATCAAGAAACTTATAGTTCTTGAAGATGCAGTTTAACATCATGCAGGATGAGAATGCAGTTTAAGGTCATGCTGGACTGGCAGTTTAAGGTCGTGCTGGACCGTGGGCTAGTTTAAGGTCATGGAAGACCATGGGCCAGTTTAAGGACATGGAGGACCCGACAGTTTAGGGTCATGATGGACCTGAGTGATGACTCAAGAAAAATACTGTTTGAGGAACCTGGCATTGGTGGGAGGGGTTATATGCTCACCATTAATGGTCATAAGGGAGAATGCTCCATTGGGGTACTACTTATGAACAATGAAAGTTCCTTCCCATTTGGGCTCCAACTTGGGTGGTTTCCTACCGGGGATCATTGGCGCCCTGAGGGTGAAGACCAAGTATCCTTTTAAGAAAGAGCGGAGGCGAACCTTCCAGTTGAAGGATCGAACCATCTTGCTCTGATGCCTTTCTAGGTTGTGCAGGGAACGAAGCCTATTCTCATCTAGTGCTTCCAGTTCAGCTAGACGGATTTCTTCCAGTCTATCCGGCGTTTTTTGGTCTTAGACCACTTTGCGCAGAGAGGGAAACTAAATCTCGATAGACAAGGCGACATCAGTTCCATACACCAGAGAGTATGGGGTCATCTTGGTGGAATTATGGGTCATCGTCCAATAAGCCCAGAGAGTGTTGGGGAGCTTATTCGGCCAACTTTTCTTGTTCTGACCAACCATTTTTTGCAAAATGTTAGAGAGGGTTTTATTGAATGCCTCGATCTGTCCATTTGTCTGCACGTAATAGTGGGAGGTATGGTTTTAATGGATATTGTACTTAGAATACAATTTCTTTAGCTTGGCTACCCGAAAGTTGGTACCGTTATCAGTGAGGATGGCGTGAGGCACTCAAAATCAATGGATGAAATTGGAACTCACAAAATCGATGATGGAACATGCCTTGACCTCCTTGAGGGGAATTGCCTCTACCCACATAAAAAAGAAATCTGTTGCGGTTAGAAAGAATCGGCATTGGCGAGCTGTTGCTGGTGGATATGATCCTACGATATCCAACCCCCAGACTGCAAGTGTCCAAGAGTACTTGGTACTGTAGAGGGGCTCTGGCAGCTGATGATCAATGTTAACATGAACTTCGTACACATGGCACCACTTGGAGAACTCGATGAATTCGTGGATCATGGAGAGCCAATAATACCCTAATCTCTGAATTTGGTGAGATAGTTTTGGCCCAGCCTGATGGGCACTGCAGGAACCCGCGTGAACCTCTAGCATGACTTGCGAGATCTCAACTCCCTGGATGCAATGGAGGAGAATACCATCAAACCCAGATTTTTAGAGGACTGGTTTAAGTCTGGGGCCACTCTGAAGAGTAAACTATAGCGCGCGACATCGGACTCGCTCGCGCTTAGCCCGATCTGACGGGAGATTTCCATGTTGGAGGTATGCAACCAAGGGTTTCCTCCAATTGACAATGATTTCGATCACCACATCCGGACTACCAGAGGGACCCGATGTGGAGGTGCTGGTGGTAAGATGGCTTACCAGTGGGCTGTCATCGCCATTCAGAATTACAGGAGCTATGACTCTTCTATGTGCTACATGAATAATCAAATCATTCTATTTGGGCTATGCAAGTTATGCAGCCAAACATGACAACGCATCCGCTCGACCGTTCTGTGATCGAGGGACATGAGTAACCTCCAGTCGAGATGGGAGCCGGGCCATTAGCCGGAGAGTGTGTTCTAACAATGGTATGAGATCTAGTATCCTGACAACATAGTCACAATTGACCTGCTTAATGACCAGCTCAGAGTCCCCTTTCACATGAAAATGGGGCATGTCAATCTCGAGGGCCAGCTCGAGGCCAGTGATGAGGGTCTGATACTCTACCTCATTGTTAGTGAAGTCTTCTGACAGTAGGAATGAGTATGGCAGAATGGATTTCACCGGGGTAATAAAGACGATACCCAGGACTACTCTATTGAGTCGGGAATAGTTAATCCTTCTACCAGTAGGGCACCAGGAGGCGCCATCAAATTGCATTTCCCAACACAGGATGACTTGATCCATTGAAAGGATTGCTTCATTGAGGAAATCCAGGTCCAGGTTCTCTTCGACGACAGTTGGATGGGTAGCTATAAATTCTTCCAATGCCTGTCTTTTGATAGTCTTATATGGCACGAACCTGATGTCAAACTGCTGGAGGATTACCACCCACCGTGCTAGTCGGCCGGTCAACAGGGGATGACTTTGAATGTACTTCAGTGGGTCTACTCGAGACACAAGCTATACCTTGTGGTGTTGGAGGTATTGTCATAGTTTTAGTACGGTAAATACAAGCGCAAGTTAGCTCTTCTAGATAGTGGAGTACCTGGGCTCTGTATCATGTAGCATGCATCTAAGGTAATAAAGGATGTTCTCTGTCCCCTCACTATTCTTATGGGAAAGAAGGGCACCGAGAGATCATTCCAGGGAACTGACATAGAGGACCATAGGATTCCTGTAGACGGGTGGAATTAGGACTGGTGGACAGAGCAGATATTGCTTGATTTCCTCAGACACAATCTGTCACTCATCGTCCCATTTTTAGGCCAATCCTTTCTTCATGATTCGGGAAAAGGGCTAACACTTATCGGCATGATTCACGATGAATCGACGTATATAGGCTATGTGGCCTTGAAAACCTCGAAGCTCCCGAATATTGCTCGAGGGAGGAATCTGGCTGATGGACATGATCTTTTCCGAGTCGATCTCAATGCCTCGGTACCTGACAACAATGCCATGAATCTTCCCGGAAGTGACCCCGAAGGCGCATTTCAGTAGGTTCATCTTCAAGAGGAAGGATCGGAGGAAACCAAACACTTTCTCAATGTCCTTGAGATGGTCCTGGCACTGGTAGGACATGACCATCAGATCATCCACATAGCATTCCACAAATTTCCCAAGGATTGGCTTGAATATGTAGTGCATGGCCCGCTGATTAGTGGAACCTATATTATTCAGGCTAAAGGGCATGACCTGGTCACAGAAAGTACCCTGCGGTGCTATGAAAGCGGAAAACTCTTCATCCTCAGGGGCCATCCAGATCTGATTATACCCGGAGTAACCATCCATGAAGAAGAGGGCCTAGAATCCAACCATTTCTTTGATCAATAGTTCTGTCACTGGAAAGGGAAAATCATCATTCGGACAATGGAAATTGAGATCCCAGAAGATGATGCAGACTGTGATCTGTCCATTCTTCTTCCTGACTGGTACAATGTTGGCCAGCCATTTGGGGTATTGAACCTCCATAACGAAGATGGACCCGATGAGCTTGTCAACCTCGGCCTTGACCATGGCACTGTGGGAAGGGTTCATCTTTATGGGAGGCTTCTTGAATCTTTGATGGTTTACCGGGAGACCAAGGCGGTGAACGACTACCTGAGGATCTAGCCCTAGAATCTAGTCATAACTCTAGGAAAACACGTCACGATTCTATTTAAGGTAGTCAATATTCTGAGTTGCTTCTCAAGAGGCATGGCAGCACTAATCAATGTGGGTCTCGGATGTAACTCGCTAATAAGGTTCACCTTCACCAACTTGTCGACGGTGGTGGAGACGCCTTCCTCAAAGGCGGGGGTAGCATCCTCCAGATCCTCTTATATATTCACGGAGGGATCCTCCACGAGTGGTGTTACTTATGAGTTAACAGACCCTGATGGGAGGCTAGTACCAACTAGGGCGGCACTGGTTATTGCATCGGTGAACTCTGGTGCTGCTGAGATCATAGATACAAAGGCGGTTGATCATATCCTATCTGGTCTTCGACCCAAGCATCCATGCTTGATAATATAAAAGTAGTAGGTGTGTGTTGTACGAAGGTGACTTATTCCAGCCTGGCGAAATAGGAAAGTATGATGAACCAACGTTGTCATGAGCCGGACATATCGATACATGACGGGAGTAGGAGGCTCCAGGACCACTGAGGCTAGATTCGTATAAGAATAGGAAGTTATCTTCTGACGCCAGTTGGATTTGGGAGCCTGGATTCCTTTTTCCCAGAAATTACAAAACATTGTCCCATATCGAGGGTCTTGACCACCAACCGATGGATCGGGAAGACGTAGGAATCATTCAAGTCCACCCACAGGTCAGCTGTAGTGGTGACGGGTTCAACTTCCCTTGTATGGACTTGTTTATCCTTGCTCTTGTAATAGTCAGCGTCCATGTAGTGGGATTCAAAAGAGGCGAAAGGAGTTGCATCACATTGGAGTACACCCACTTGACCATTGAGGGAGTACATGAGGAATTGGTGATATGATGAGGGGAACACCTTATGCAGGTGGAGCCATGGCCTACCCATCAACACATTATATGCGGTGTCCTAGGAGACAACCATGAACTTAATGCTGGATATTAGACTGCCAAATAGGGTTTTCAAATGGATCTTGTCGACTGGGGTTAGCTCGGTTCTGTCATATCTTTGGATTCTAATATCAGGGGGAGTCAGATCATCCTCGGAAAACCCTAGCTTCCGCAGTGTCCGTGTCGGGATAAGGTTGATCCCGGAGCCCGTGTCGATGAGGCAATGACACACCTCTATGCCATGAAACTGGCCGGTGATGTACAATGGGCAGATGTTCCCCTGTATGGGGGAGCCATCATCCTCTCTGGATAACGAAATGATTGACTAACATTCGGAATGCTCAAGAACTTCAGCGTGGAAAGCCTCTTCCACTGCTATCTCCGTCTCAAATTGGAGGGGGCTCCTCAAAGCCTCGGTGAGTGCTTTGCGCATATCTGGCGACAGGAGAAGGGATTCAAGGGTGGAAAGCCTTACTGAGATGTCGGAAAGGTGCTTGAGGACGTCGTAATTCTATGCCAGACGTGAACCTCTGATTGTAGGAAGTCACCCCATGATTGAAGGCACGGTGGGCCCTGCTAGCCGGACCGGCAGCTGACTGGAACTCGGAAGATCCTGCTATTCACTGGTCAAATCCCATAGAGCAACTGCCAGGTGAGGATTAGAAGGCTATGTTTGGCCTGACTACAATCGACCTGTAATGAGGCAGAGTTTCTTGCGGCACAGACAAAGTGGTTCTTCCTGATCCATTAACACAAATGGTGGCGGAGGAGGGAATGTCGCGTGCTGAGTTCTACGCTGGACATGTTGTCTCATCTCAAAGGCATGCATGGCCTAGCTAGAGGTGCCAGCTGGTGTGCCCTGGACACCCATATGGTCGTGGTTCCATCGACGCTGGCATCGGCTGGGAACATTGGGAAGGTTCTTCTGGCGCTCCCCCACGTTGGGATTCAAATAGGGATTTACTAGCTCGACGGTGTTAACCGAAGCGTACCCCTGACTGTCACCTGACGAATCATCCTCCATGGGGGGGGATTCAGGGAGGGATGCACATCTCCGAGGGCATGAAGTCGCCAAGAGTGTGAGACGACGACTGCATTGGCGGGGCGTGTTGCTTCTTCTTGCGCCGTCGATTCTTGATATTCGTGGGAGAGGCCGATTGGGATGATAATGCAGAAGTGGTGGCCGCAGCTTCTGCGAGCTCTAGATGATTCAGGCATGCGCGGATAATACCATGGGCACGAGCGACAGTTTTGCGAGCCATCTAGTCATTATAATTTTGGGACCCACGGTCAGAAAGATGATGCCCCTCACCCTCATCGTCACTACTACTATCTGATCTCACAAAGACACCAACCACCTGTGTCGGGGCTGGCCATAATATGACTATTTTATTGTCAATTTGGTCTTGGAGATAGTCCTTGAACACATAACATCTCTTTATGGTGTGCCCTAGGATCTAGTGATAAGGGAAGTAGTTGGGGTTAACAGTGAGGTTTTCCTCCTCTGGATTTCTACACTCAGGCACTTGTACGATTCTCTGTTCCAAGGCACTGCGGATGTAACTGGGGACCTAGGCCTCGTCAAATGAGGAGTTCTGATATCTTGTGTCCAGGAAGGGGGATCTGGGAGCCTGAACCTGAAGGGGGACCGGAGGAGCTTGCCGAGGAGGTGGAACTTGGTTATCCCTCCAAGGTGGTGGCAGCGCATTGTGTGGGGGTACCTGCCGATTTTGAAGACGTTGCTGGGATGGAAGTTGCGCCTGCGATGGCGGACCCTTGTGGGGCTGTAGAGCTGGCTCCACTGGTAGCAACTCTAACAGCCTGGGGGCCTCTATCTGGGCCACCATGGTTGGCTCGTCTCTGGCCGCCCTCCTTGCTGGGATTACAGGGGGTAGTAGACGTGCCTGTCCGGCCTGTTGCAGGGCTTCTTCGAGGTGCTGGGCCTTATCTAAGAAATCACAGAACCCTCCGAGATAGTTTTGAGTGATCTGGGAGGGGACCAACTCCATCTTGACATTACCTACACACATCGTCTGTAATTTCTCTTGAGTCAGTGGCTTGTAAAGGGAGTATTTGAGCCCCTTCCACCGGGAAACAAAATCTGCGACTCTCTCATCAGGCCTTTGTTTGCACTTAAAAGGTCTGTGATGTTTGTTTTCGGAGTGGTAGAGCTAAACTGGTAAAGAAACTGTCTGCGAAGGACCACCCAGCTAGTCATATATCCGAAGGGGAGTTGGCTGTACCAAATGAATGTCGGCCCATCCAACAACTGAATAAAACAACGGAGCTTGGCGGCCTCCTGTTGCACTGGTGTTCCTAGCATAGGCCCGCACCTTTAGTTGAAGTGGGTCAGGTGCTGTGGTGGGTCCCCTGTCTCGTTAAATGGAGAGAAGGTGGGATTTCCAAATCCTGAGGGTGCTGGCATATCATCCACCCATGCCGGGTACGGCTTTCCATCTGGTGGGATGGCCACCTGTTGTGTTTCCAAAGCCTCTTGGAGGGCAATTAGTGCCGCCATTGGATCATTTGGACGGGGAACCCTATCCTGCCGGGGGTCCCTGACCACGAGCACTTTACCAGGATCTTCAATGCGATAAGATAACTCATCATCTCGTGGAGCGACTAGTGGATCCCGTGAAGGGTTCTTTGGGTTGTCACGCCGTTCAGGAGGGCTCGGCGAGACATATCGCACCCTCTTGCCATGAGTCCCAGATTCCGTCCTGTCAGCGAACAAGGCATGATCAGGGTTTCTTGGGGGAAGTTCGCCAAGGAGTAGTTATTCCTGCCATTGGTTCCCCCGCATAGGTTCACCATAGCTGGGTCACCGATCTGTGATACGTTCGGCTAATGGTTCATCCACCAACCTCTTCTGCTCGGCATGCTGTTGGCGCAACACGGTCTTTTCAGGGTCCTGCTCCGTCTTTGGAACTGAGGTGGATGGGTCAGAGTTCTTGATAGCTCTGATGGGATCTTTCCCCTTACTGGGATTCCGTCCGAGTTCTAACACCTCGTTAGGTAGAGGGAGACCTAGGAGGTTCCTCTTCTGATGGGTGATCCTTCCTGATGGGTCCAGTAGTGGGGGCGTGTTCTCCAGGAGGAAGTCCTCATCGAGGAGCTCCAGCTCATCCTCCTTGACTATTGTGTCGACCATGTTGACCGTGACCGTTCCAGGGGGCATGTCTTCGATGTCTCTAAGCGAGGAAGGTTATTGGCGAATAGCATTGAAGAAGAGGGCATCATACTTTCCCTAGCCACAGACTTGCGTGTGTGGGGGGGGGGGTAGCCTCCTCAATAACTCTGCAGAGGACCTGGAAACTCTAAATGCACTGCCGTTGAAGGGCTCTGTTGTGAACAAGTGACTCAAGATGCTGGACCATGGGGAGTGTGTCCAGGTTAACCAGAAGACATTGTTTGCCAATGTATTCAAGGTGCCCTTAACTCCCAAGATAGGTCACTTGCTGGTGGCGAAGACAGAAGTGAGTCGCTCAGAGGGTCTGGAGGAGACATTCAAACTTTTCTGGGGTGAGAGATTCCGGCGTGAAAAAATATGATCCTACGGTCGTCCAAAACTGCTCATGAAGGTTGTATGCCACAATCATGGTCCAAAAACTTCTTGACTCAGATTTGATGTCTTCCCCTTGGTTGCTCCACTCGCCAGCCGGGGGTGGCTGAGGAACTGGCAGTGGCACTGAGGATGACCGTTGGGGCGGTAGGCTAGCTGGCTGGGAATCCGATGAGCGAGTGGACTGGCCTCCGATCCTCAGGCCGCCTCGCTTCCTAGCCACCATGTCACGATAGGATGTACTGATGGTCGTCATTGCCTATTCAGGGGATTGGGATGCGTGTGAGAGGATGCGATGCTTCTCTCCCACCATTGGTCCCTAAAAAAACTCTTTGTGGTCTCTTGTAGAGGGAGATGGCATTGGTGATCATGTGGTTGGTCCCCAAGGACACACCAGGTTCTATTCCTATTAAATATAACTGCAGACGGAGGTAGGAATCCTATAATCCTTGCACTCTGGGAGTACTAGGCTGATGTGCCTCGTCCCTGTCATCATCCTTGAATCAGATGAGGGAGGTGATGGTTCCCATGCTGGGTTGTATTCTACTTCAGAATATGAAAAGAAGACAGGTTTAATCTCCGTCTGAGCATTCCTAGAATTCCTCTAGAGTCGGAAACTGCCTGCTCTCCAACCTCTTGATGGATCTCTGGATCAAATCCCACTTTCGGAAAGAGGAGTTCCTTCAGCCATAAAGGTGTCAGGGTGAAGAGAGCTCCTGCCAGGGTGGACTGCGGTGTGAGGAGCACCGGGGCAGATGTTAAAAGTGACACGGGGAGGACCTCCATGATGGTGAGTGACCATACATGCAACGCCTCTACCCCTTCAGTCTGCGTCATGGAAATTGACCCCATACCCGGTATAGAGAGTGAAGGAGATGTCTCCATATGGAGTTCTGCTGTAATGGGGAAAACCCTCGCTAGGGTTGAAGGTGGCACGAGGAAGACCTTCAAGTGAGTATTGGAAGTAGGGAGGGCTCGCACCTTCCGTATTGGCGGCATGGAGCGGGCCTCTGAATTGGATGGAACAACTGTGGGTTGACCCGTAGCAGACATCGCATGTTCCAACGACCAGGAGAGTCGACCAAACCTGCCCGTGGGGCGGTTGGGGCCTCAACCCGGGTCGGGCGTAGAGCTTCCCCTGCTCACCGTGTGTTGGGAGTTGGGGGTGTGAGTCGGCGGTGGCTCAGGCCACAGTGGTCGCCGTTGTTGATGTCCCTTGGCGCGCTCCCTCTTCCATTTGCTCCCGACGTTGGCATTGGGTTAGATGGACTGGAGCCGGTGGTGCAGGCACGTGGATTACCTTATTTATCACCGGGGGAGCTGGATGATGGCACCGATGCGACCTGCTGGGGTCCCCGGCCAGGAGCCCTTGGATCAGAACCTTGATTTGGCCGACCCCTACCTCTTCAGCTAGGGTGTGTAGTTGTCAAGGCGGTTCGGGGACAAGCTTATAAAATGGTTGAATGTCAGGGTGGGGAGCAGTGGCTCCCTACGCGGCCCTCGGGGCAGTGTTGACGCCGAGGCACAGCTGTCTCGACGTCTAGGCGATCCATGTTTTGTGTAAGGATAATCCACTCCTCCTCGTACCTGCAGACATGGTTGTTGATTACCTGTTGTAGGACGATTTCTGAGGGTGAGAGGGGGTGTGGGTGCCCAGTAGTCATAGCCGTTGAGGTTGTCCTGAGAGAGGCGAAACTACGCGGGGTAGCCGCGCCAGTACTGCCCCTGCCGCTGGGTCGGTGGGCAGGTGGTGATTGCATTCCAGATGTGACAGCAACCTGGTTCCTAAAAAAGGGAGGACAAATAATTATTACTGATAAGAAAAATAATTGACAACCAGTTCCCCAGCATCATTCCATATTCCATGGTCGGCGAGAGGGATCCATGCTGACAACGTCGCAGAACAGAATGCTGGATGTCCTGACTGCCCCTACTGAAGAGCTTCACGTCAAGCCTTCTTGGAAGGGCCTGGTACTGGGAGATGGGGTCAGATTACATGCTAAACCACTTATTCCTAGAACGCTACCAGTATTCATGCTGAGGAGAAGACCTTCACGTTAGGTTCAACATTTTTGTTTCCGACGCTTTCACCGGGGCGCACATGGTGCACATCCGTCACACAGAGGATGCGCTTCCTGTGGCCCCGCATTCCAGCTTCCCAAAGGCAGGTGGAATCCTCTCCTTACTCAGGTGCGTCTGCTCCTTGATCGAAACGGGATGATGGGATGTCAGTTCTTCCTTTCGTGGATTCCTCCTCGGAGCTCGTCACCTAGTCCGGGTCTCCTTCATAGATTAAGATGTTGTTCGTGAAAACCTTACTGGCGCCATATCTTTATGGATGAAAGTTAATTACACTGCTTATGTCGGGATGTTCCAATGGGTCCGGTCAGGGAAACAACTTTCGGTTAGAAGAGTAGTCATGTTTGAGGCATTACTGGCGTGTCTGGACACTGGGGAATTGCCATTTCATTCTTCTGTCCCTTTATTATAGGGCTTCTAGAGGGCGCGGAAGCCCGAGGCATCCCATATTGAATGTAGGAAATGGTATGCCATATCCATGCATCTGAGTAATTCCTCAGCTTCCCATGTTTCACACAGGGTATGCCACAAGTTTAATGTCCAGTGGGGACAAATCAGACTGATCAGAACACTGACAAGAGTGGATCAGATGGAGGAAACTCCTCGAGGGAACACCGATACTGGGGTCCGACATGTGGGTGGCCTCCCAAATAGTGTCTAGTGGAATGGGGAGTGAGGTGGAATGATTCCACAAGGACGTGGCGGCCCGGGTAAGAATCGGGATGGAAAATGGAAAGAGGTGGTGAAAGAGACAGGATCGTCACGTGGTGACGACATTCTTGGTATTGAGCCTCAAGGATACTTCCAACGTATCCATGTGTCAGGGAATCAAAATCCGCATAGTTTGATGGGATGATGGGACGCCTGATGGGGTGACCCATGAGGATGAATGCATGGATAGGAACCCAAAGGAAGTGGAACTTCTGGGTTGAGGCATGAGCTTCCCCATACACATAGGCTCGATGGGGAGGTTAGGATGGGACGTGGTTGATGGGCTTGAACCCCAAAGAGGATTCCTACGTATCCCCGTGGCAGGGAATAAAAGTCCCCATAGTTTGGGTGGTGAATACATTTTAACATCATGCGGGATGAGGGGTGAACCTAGCGTGGAGGAACAACCAAGTGGAATGTCGCATACACTCTGAGGCGGGCCATGATGTTGATATGGGGCTTACACTCTGAGGTGGCCCATGATGATGATATGTTGCTTACATTCTGAGATGTCCCATGATTATTGGTGAACCGACGTGGCCGGAATGACAAGGTGGTGGGCTTGAACCCCATGGAGGCTTCCCACGTACCATGCCTTAGCATGGATCAAAGTCCCCGTAGTTCAGGTGGCGAAGGATTGGAACGATGACATGAGGGTGGTCGAGGCCAATGGTTGTTGGGATTGAACCTCAAGGGAGGATTCCTACGTAACATTCCTTAGAACGGATCAAAGTCCACGTAGTTCGGGAAGGGGGCATTTGGGTCTTACGCTATGAGGCGGCTCGTGGTGGGGTTGTGGCCGCTGCTTACTCTAAGATCACATGAGTAATGCTCAGCGTGAGAAACAAGAGGCAGTGGGGACCCGACGATCACATCACAAAATATGTGTCCGTGGGAAGTGGGATGGGGCTTATGCGTGGTTAGCGTCCAAAAAAGGAAACAAGGGCATATGCGTGGTTAGCGGCCCGGGAAGTCGGGGAGTACTCCAGGATGGAGGCCCATGGTGATAAAGCCCAAAGGGAGAGGGACTTGACACCGAAAAAGGAAGGAGAATCCCCCTTCACCATCCTACCCTTCCTTAGCTCTTGGCCGTGGGGATGTATGAAGGTTCATGGGTGCTACCTCTTGGGGAAATGATAGGGGCTTACGCCGAGGTGGCATCCCTTCCTCACGGACAGGCACCGTACCCAGCAAGGATGATATCATCCCCTGTGAGGGGTATATCCCACTCCCGTTGAGATGAGCGGGCATAGAGAATGTACGAGATGGAGAAGTTGGTGGGGGGGGGGGCGAGGTCACAATTTAACATCATGTGTTGAGGACGGTGGTGCTTGGCAGTTTAACGTCCTGCAGCTCGGACGAGGTGGGATCACTATGCACCTCTAGGACTTACATAACTGGTACCCTCTGCACTTTAGTGATGGGAACACACTGGGAATGTTGTATCTGGGGGTGTTAGGAGGTACCCCCTTGGGGTCCACGTTAGTGTGGCTATGCTTAGAAGCAATAGTCATTAGCATGCCTATGTGAAGAATCATGAGGCGGAGCACCACAATGGGATGAACCATCCAAGGGACATTGAAGTTACTTTGTATGAGCCTGGAGGGTCGCACGGGAAAATGGTGCATGACATGGATGCCTGAGGTATGAGAGGCACCTGTGAATGTCATCTTTGTAGAGGGGGTCGGACACTCTCGATACCCAAAATGTTTCGGGTGGGAAACCAGGTGGATTGCACGCAACCTACTAGGTTTGTGCACAAAATCCGAAGACTTGCATGAAATGTACTGGTGGGGCGTGAAAGGGGGGGTCCCCGTGTGGAATTGGAGGAGAAGTTTTGGGCGCAAGGAGGAATGTGTTGTGTGAAATGTAAGAGTTTCACGTAATTGGAAGGGGTTTTGGGGAATGAATGAGTTGCGCACAATGGACAGACCCTGTAGGGAATGCAATTCGGTCTATGCCATGGGGGTATCATGCGAAGGTGGACCCCATGGTGACAGTGCACACAATAATTTATACTATAAGTACATATTTTGCACGCGTGGAAGCCGAATATTGTGCATGGGAACATGATCCAATTAGTCATCGCCCGAAATGGAAGGGAGTCACCTTCTATTTATAGGCACCATGGGGCGCAGAAACCCGACCGGTGTGAAAAATTGCGCAACGCAGGGGTAGCACCGCGAAAGTCCCACCGTGGGGTTCGGGGCGCGAAATATTTCACGCCGCATCGTGGGATTCTCGCGAATCCTAGACCTATTCCGTGTAGGGAATTGTTTTTCACACACCTCCTTATTTATTTTGCGTGGCCCCTCCAGGGCATCCGGAAGGGGTCCCTGGATCCAAATATGTATTCCCTTCGTTATTTGGAAAACTTCTTTAACTCTGGCGCACTTTTCAGCGTATAAAATTTTAATTTAGTATCATCATCTGAAGAATAAATATTATTTATTATAAAAAATTTCATCTAGATAAAATGATTAACACTAAAGAAAATATCAAAATTTATTTCATTCTTAATATAAGTGAAATCATTGATTAGTTTCCTTGTGAATTTTTTATGATCGAGATATTATCTTGTAAAGTTAATGACTGAGGATATCCCCATGACTACATCTCATACAATTTAAAAGCATTATGAGTTCATAGGGATTATTTTTGGACATACTAATTATCTAATTTATATAACAGAATTAATAAATAATGTTCTTGTAGATTACATAAATAATTTTATAGTAGTAATTATTGATGAAATTATTATGTATTTTAAATGAAAGATGGATGTAAAGAGAATTTTGATGCTATATTGAAAACCATGTATAATGAAAAGATATATGTTATGTACAAAAAAATTAATATCCTATTTCAATACAGTAACATTACTAGGGAATGTTATCACCAAAAATATGGATACATGATGATCTTTTAAAACAGATGAAATTAAAGGATTTCTTAGAACAATAACTACAATGGAAAATCCATATTTTTTTCATTAAAAATACACAATGGATGATTATTTAGAAAAATATCACTATTTTCATGCACAATATCCATTATAACATATAAGGGAGTCATGTTTTTAGGGAATATGAATGAAATAAGTTATTTTAATAGTAAAATAAGTGGCTAATAAATACAACTATCTAATATTACCCACCAATGGGGAGGATTATTTATATTCATTGATTCATAAAAAAGTGGAATGGGTTGTGTAGTCCATCAAGATGAAAAATTGATAGCCTATTCCACCTTCCAATTAATGATCTTGTAAAGACAACCCAACCCAAGGTATATAATTAGGATTTTTGGTATTCAAGTTGAAGATTTTTCTCTCATTAGTTATATTGAGGGAAGTGTGTCATATATACAAATGAAAAAATCACCAATTATTTATTAACACAATAGGATCTCAATTTTAACCAATAGAGGTGGTTTGAACTCATAATAAATTATGATTTTATAATCAATTATGATCATCTGAAAGTAATCAAATTTAATTTTCTGATTTTTGAAAGGATCCAAAAATCATGTCCAATGTGATGATTTCACAGGATGTTATATTCATGGATGTATGGATATGAAAATAATAAAAGGAACTTCTTCCTAACTTGATCAAATAACTATTCTACCATCCATTGGTTAGAGTATTTAGGATCTCTAGAATGATGAGGCACTACTATAGAAAATGGTACATATCATTCCAAAGGTAAACATTGATGAACTAGGATTTATTAGGTGTTGAACTGGAATATGTGTGCCATGAAATAGAACTGAAGAGAGAACATCTGGATGATGATCATGTATTGAAATTCTATATTCATCAACAATCACTATGATGTATAGATACTAAAAGATAAATATTTAGTTGTATTACACGATGAAGTAAATTTCTAAATTTGTATCATGAATATTTATATGAAAAAACAAAATTTTGAATGATAGAAGTCAAACATAATTTGTCAACCATTACCTATATCAATATATAAATGAGAAAACCAAACACAATATTTCTTTATAAGACTTTTACAGACTTATAATTCCAATAATTCCATCAGAGTGGTAGTTTTTCACCTTACAAGGTTAGCATATTTCATTTCAATAAGGAATTATTTATTCCTAAACATAAATTACATGAATTATTTATAGAAGTGGTTAGACTAAAAGTAATGTCACTATCTATTGTATATGATTGAGATATGAGGATTACCAGATGTTTATGTAGAATCCTTCTATAAGCATCAAATACAGATATATACTTCATCATTTATGATCACCATCCCATTGATGGTCCTTATTAAAGAACCATTCACACTATATATGATATTTTATGATCTTTCACAAATAATTTACAATGATTTTTTGATAAGGAAAATCGCACATTGGTGATTTCATATAAGAAAAGTACCATTTTGTGTGTTCAAATGGATCCTTAAAAGGCAATATGTAAGAAGAGGTGTGGAAACCAATCATTCTTGGAAGATGTTAAAGAGTGGATGATGATGGGACCTAATCTATGCTATGTGATTAATTTTATGGTTCAATAAATTAAATTTAAAATTAAATCCTCTAGATATCGAAGGAAAAGTTTTTAATGTAATCATCAATGTGATAAAAAGTTTGGGGTTGGAGGTAATTTTCTCCTTCAAATACCACTATGAAAGAAATTCACGAGGTTAATAAAGTTGGATTGCTTAATCTATGATAAATTGACCCCATCGAGATAATTTATCGCATTATTGTTATAACATATTGACTAGAACAACCACCATATCATTCCCATGTCCATGATGTGTTCCATGTATCCCACTTTATGAATTAATAATAGAACCATTACATGTACTAAATCCATTTGTGGTACGATTATAGAATGATATTTCATACGACAAACCATTGGTGGTTTTCCTTAGATCATATTAGAAATGCTCTGTGAAACATTAAATATCACCTTTTAATAGTTTTATGGAGTAATTAGATGTTTGAGGAAGTTACTTGGAAATTGGAAAAGGTCAGGAAGAAAAAGTACCATCATCTACATTTTTTTTCTAAATTAAATTCCAAGGTTCCCAATTATTAGGCGGGGAATGAAACAACCTTAAATTTGTTTAAAGAAATTTAATTTTAATAAATAAATGAATTATTATGAAATATAGTTATAGAAAAAACAAGATCTTTAATTATTTTATACAATTTTTGGTTATATCGTGACAGATTTAAAAGAAAATTTATAATAAACCAAGAATAGTATACATATAAATTAAAACATTTTTTTGAAATATTTCATACATTACAAAAAAATCCCAAATACCATATTAAATTAATTCCTTTGGAAAAAAAGAACATAAAATTATAGTACGATGAATGATTATCATTATTTCTTATAGTGATCTTCCTATATTGTATTCCTACCTAAAAACAATTTTATAACATATGGAAATGAAATAAATGAAAATGGTGTGCTCAGATTCGTAGTATAGGTAAACAACAGAGATATTAATTATAACATAATCATAATGCATAATTTGATAAAAATATTTGATTCTCAATTCCTATACATTAATAATCCTGATATCATATCTTGGAATAAATCATAAAAGTTCATTACAAATAAAAGAAAATATTAAAATAGGGAATAAAAAAATACATGAGATTTCGGCATAAACATATGCATATAAATTCAATTTCATATATGTAAAGGATCATTTTTAACACCATTATTGTAGAATAATTCCATTACTGCACTGGGTTCACTCCGTGTTCCACCCATGTATTACCAAACTCCGATAACTACCATTCAAATCATTTATTGCTGAACCGAGTTCGAATTCAAGACCATACAAGTCTATAATGTGATATATATATATATCTTCACCCAATGAATTTTATGGGGGAATAGGTCCCACCAATTACATAATTAAAACTATAAATATGTGTTCAACAACAACATAAATCATATTAAAACCCATAAAAAAAAATGGCCTTCATAAAAATTTCCTTGTAGCGTAACTAATGGAAGTTGAAAAAAATTCATAATTATCAATCAATAACAAACCATTTAAAGATAGAATAATAATAGATTAATTGGATTATATTCTCAATGAAATAGAAGTAACATCAAATAATATTTTATTTGATGAAAATTGATTTTGAAAGATATGTTGAAATAATTATTGTGGAATATATCCTTTCCTTTTTGAAAAATAATTTTTAAATCATTAAAAATTTATCAAATATTTTTTATATAAAATAATATTGAAATGTATAATGGAATATACGAAAAAAAAATAAAAATATTTTATGTCCTTTTTATTAGAAATTTCTGAATTATCATTTAAAACACATTTGAAACATTTTTAGAAAACATTAATTTGATAGAAAATATCTTTCTAACAAAATGGGGAATGAAATTACATGAATACAACCTATCAAAGGGCTATATATACACCCGGTAAAATAATATATGAAGTAATATAACATGTGTCTCAATGAAATTTGAGATACACTTACCTTACCGATATGGTAAAATTTTGAACGTAAACCAAAAAAATGGTTATTGTCAAATGTATATATTAATACCCATATATATAATGTAATTATCATATATAACATCCACGGGTATTATGTAAACAAATAAAAAAACTTGAAAATATGTAATATGCCTCACAGAAATAAAATTTAGACTATAATTTTAATTACCTTAGGCCTGATTTCCTTCTAACAAATATGAACATACTATATAATTTTTTAAAGTGTGTTATTTATTTATTCTATAACCATATTCCTATTAATAACATCATAAATTATCCTCTTATATCATATTATCACTTTTTGTTTAATATATTTTGTTCTTACCCACCTTTCAGGTGTCCAGTACATCATTTTCGTATGCATATTTTCTTCTATAAAACTAATTTCTTTTCCATAGGATATAGTCATTTCATCTAATGAATGTCTTTTTAATGTGTTTCATTTTAATTCATTATATACACTTATATAATCATTCTTTAATGGTGAGCGTGGAAAATTAATCATCTCGCGTCGTTGTGATAGTAAAGACCCAACCTTAAGAATAAATTATTCTAATGTTTTATGAAATAAAATTCATATTTTAGGATCTCTTCAGTTTAGAGTTTTATAGAAGTATGAAATGGTCCAAAAAATTAATCCTGAAGATTACAATTGGAATCTTGTACTGAGTATCAATTTCTTCACAAAAGGAAACTATTTTAAATTAATAACATTGTTTTCTCAAGATACATCATTAAATATTTCATAATGAATTACTATTTCGCATTAGAAATATAAATACCTCTCAAAAACATTTTAAAATATTGTATGATAAATAAATATCCATTAGGGAAATAAGGAATTTGAATCGTTAGTCTAGTGAAAATCGGAAAACCCATTAAAGGCAATTTCCTAAAAACTCATTAGCATGCATAAAAAAATAACATAGTTTCATAGAGACATCATTACCATATATCTCATACATTAACCCTTTAAAATTGAATTACCATTCCATAAAATTCCATATTTAGTGTACCCGAAGCAATACATAGCTATAATGGGGCTCACCATGCATATAAGTTATATCAGGTTCACTTGTTTCTCATGAGCTCTAAGGGGGATAAACCCATCGTATAATCTATATCAGGATCACCAATTAGTGATAATGGGGTTCATCACATCTTATATATTTTAAAAGGACTAAATAATGAGTAAAACTCTTGAAAACTCTTTTAAATCCATGTGTAACACAATTCCAGATATCGAAATACCATTTTCTTGTAAAATTCACATTAATATATTAAAATAAAAAAAATAATTAATATGCCACATTATATAGAAATAAATATTAAAAATTTTAAAGTAAAAATTAAATATATAATGTTTCACTAAATATGGAAATTTTTTCGTGTCGTATATGTTAAAAAACATTCCATGTTATTGAAATTATCAATCCATTTTTAAAACTGTTTTAAAATCATTTAAAAAGTAATTAATGAATCAATGTTTCCCATAAAACATTTTATTTTAAAAAAAATCATAAATTAACATTTTATAACATTCATTTCCATATAAATAAATCCATAAAACAATTTTTAATGTTTTTATGTGATTCAAATAGATTTAGATGAATAGATCCATAAGAAATTTAAAATGATTTCTATATTAAAGAGTCCCTTAGCACCTCATAAACACTTGAATAAAAAACTAATGAAAAAATTAATTAAAAACTATAAATATCATGATATTATATTAATTTATGATAAAAATATTCAAAAGGGTTGTATATACACATTATATGGTGATAAAAGTTCATAAAATCATGATATATCTCAATAAAAGGAGATTGAGAAGAAGACGCATACCTTGAGTCTAATTCATCATGTATTTCCATTTAAACATGAATAATAAACTTATGTTAATTATCTATTTTCATGGGAAAAAATATCATGTTTATTATTATGTTATTACCACTTAATTTCCTTTTATAAAAATTACATAATTTTTAATGTTCATGTAAGGCATTTTGAAGATAATCGGTACATCAGTGCAAAATGAAAAAGGTATGATGTCAAAAGTAAAAGGGGTAAAAATTAAATCATATCTATAATAATATACATGAAATAATAATTACTTTTATATATAAATTATATTTTTAAATCCATTCATTAAATAAGGATATGAAAAAATGACTAGGATACAATCATATAGATGGTATGTTGTGCGTACACATGAGATACGTTTCCATATTTCAAAGATCATTATCGAAAGAAGCTAAGTAGCTTTTATCCCTAAATAATTATCATTATATAAATAATATAATAATAAAAATTTTAATATACTTATATACATAATCCATGTGATGAGGTGATGAAAAAAATCACACTGCTTTGTATAGGTGGTAGTTCACATGTACGAGTAAATGACATTATCATTTTTATATGCATCTATATTTATGAGAAAATGATATATTATCTTCTTATGCCGATAAATATTTATTCAATTTTATATATAAAAATTTAATATATCATTATAAATATTCTTGAGAAATGGTAATGGAAAAAGAATTATATCAGTCCGTGGGGTGGTAGTTCAACAAACACTTGAATGATAATTAATTTCCCATCTAATGGAAAAAGAGATATATTTCGGTGATGGTATTAACATAATAAATTCACAAAATATTCAGGATAGAATAATTATTACCTCATCAATATTTATGATGAATTTATACATGTGAAATATAAAAAAACACTTAATTAAAAATAATACATCTTCTTGAGACGATCCCCTTGATTAACGCCTTAAAACCTCTAAGGAATATTTTATTATTAAAATAAGGCCTCTATAATTTTTTATGGATTAAATGAATTTATTTTTATTGAACCTGACTGAACTACATAGGTTTTTTGGAGTGTGTAATAGAGAATAACGAGTTACCTTTTAAAGGGGAATGGAGGGGCACTCTTGCAATTCTCCAAAATATTAATTTAATATAAACTAATTTTATATTAAAATTGGATCCAAACTAATTTATATTAAATATATGATGATTTTGGTTCAAATACAATTCATCTAATCTAAATTATAGATTTTTTTACCATTTTAATCCTTATTGTTTTTCTTTTACCTTTATTTATTTTTACTATAATATGACAATAATTTATACATTGAGGGTACACATAATTACTATAAAATCCCAAAATACAAAAAAAATGAGTAATTAAGGATTTTTTTGGCATATTCCTAAAATTTGTATTATTTTCATATTTTTAGGTGGTCCATATCATTTAAAAAAATTGTTTTAAAATATCATTAATTTAAATTTTTATAGTATTCATTATTTGTAATATTAAAAATAACATAACAATGTGTTATATTCAAATAAAATCTATTAAATAATCTGTAACATGTCAAAGTCAAAAAAAAATTATGACCTTATTTATTTCAATTATTATTATTTTTTAATAATTTTAATATCATTTATTTGTGTAATTCCCCGACCCGAGTTTCCTAGAGCTGACAAATTATTTAATTGCATTGGAAAGCTTACAAGAATGTCATATCATGAAGGCTGGAGACATTTTGTAGTTTTTGAAAACTATATACATACATAGGTTCAACATTACAAATGGAAATCAATCAAAACATATATGTTTTATTGGTAACATCCATAACTCTATGTTTATCCCTACAGGTAAATCATAATAAAATTTTTCATATCCTAAGAAAATGAAACATAATAAAGGGGTGAGCTCAAATTCTCAGTCTGGGTATGAAATACAGTGTATGATATCATAAACATAAACATTAGGCATGGTGAATAACTAAAACACATTCTAGTAGAAATATACTAGGGATTAATATGGAAAGAATAAGAGTTGAATCAATAATTCCTGAATAAAGAATAACCAAGGGTATTCTACTAGTTTAATAACCTCATGATCTATTAGTTACTAGTTTTATAATGAGGTTATTCATAATTCTAGAGGTCATAACCATACTATCAAGGCCTCCTGCCGAGACAATAAATATCTACATTGTGAAGGCCTCATGCCAAGACCATAGTTTGTCTCATGAGAGGTACTGATGCAATGAGAGGTTATAGAGCCCACCAAACACTTACTAAGTCCAATTCATTTCTCTTATAAATGGGGATAGACATAAACAACATTTAAATTCATATTTAAACTATCATATGATATTTAAATAACATTCCCTATATATTAAACATAAACACTAAACATTCAATTTAAATTGGTGAATGGTATCATGATAGAACATAATCATTCAAACTAATCAGAAACACATCCTCAAAATATTTTAGATAACATCTTATGAGGTACGCTTCAATTATGTACATGTTTCAACAAGGAGTATGACCAAAATGGATATACTTTTAAATGATTCCATTGAATATTTCTTGAGGAAATAATCCTTTAACATTCCAAAAGTGTCCCATAACACCTTGAAGCATTCAAATAACAATCCCTTATAACATCATGATAATAAGGAGAATATTGATATTATATACAAAAGGTTAGTACATAAACCACATGCATGGAATATTTTGTGAACAATGCAATCATCTTATAAAAGTTAATGTGAGTCGAGAAAACTCTTTTTTTTTACTTTGGAAAGCAGAGTTCTTTTGGAAAATAAGTTGAATTTTTCATGAAATCTTGTTTTTAATCATCTATATGCCATAAAATAAGAGGTAAGAATATTGGAATTGTATTGGAAGAATAAATTAAGTCCCACTAATGTTAAATCATGTAATAATATTTTTTAAATAAGCTTTAGATGTAAAACATTTTAGTGAATTTTTAGAAAAATATTAAAGTGATATTAAAATGAAAATGTCTATTTTCCTAAATAAAACCATAAATGAAGAAAGATGATTTTTAATGATGAAATTTTTGATTTAAAAATAATAATAATGTATTAAAATATCTTATTTAGTTAACTTTAAAATAGGTTATAATTCGAGAAGTTCCCTTGTAATGAGGTTTTTTTTCTAGAAGGATTAATGAAAGATCGTTATAAAACATATAACTCCCCATAAATGAATGTAATATTCTTTTTGGTAAAAATATATAGAAATTAAAACAGAATTTATGAGATGTATATATTAATAAATAATAATTTAACTGAGGTATTTAGAGAATAAAAGTTACCCAAATGAAAATGGAGGTTTGGGTAGAAAACCATTACCACTTTGTGATCAATCAAATCAAATTACAAAAAACTAATAATTATAAAATTATACATTTAATTCCATTAAAATAAATTTATTCATGAAATTATACATAAATGGAAGTTATGCATACACAACATAGAAGAAATAGTGGAGGATAATTAATATCTCACAAAAAAGGAAGTGTGATGAAGAAACCCTTACAAACATTTCATCCTTATAACAGTTTTTATGGTGAGGGAATTAATAAGATGTAAAGGGGTATTCTGCTATTTATAAATCAAAATGGAAGTATTGGGAGGTGTGAAATCATACACTAGTATTTTTAATTAAAAAAAGTACACAACATTGGGGGGATTCTTGAAATAAAGTGAGAGAGAGGATCCTTTACCCTAAATTTGAGGGTGTTATTCACTTGATATTAATGACATGAATAACCAAATTAGATTCATTAATAAAAAACTACATAACCATTTATACATTTATTTATTTTATTATGACATTATAAAGTTCATTCATGGACTTTTAGATGGGTTAAGGGATTCAGTTTCATTGTCTGTGAGTGCTCATTTTCGTAATATTTCTGATCGACTAACTTATAAAAGAGTATGGTAGTTCACGTAAGATGGGATTTGAAGAATAAAATAATTTTTATATATTAAAAATGAAAAAATAATAAGATTAAATGGTTATAAAATTAAATTTTCTTGGGTTTTAATGTCAATCATTATATAAAACATTAATGATAAACACATGGATTAACTTGTCTATTTTTCTCCAAATTATTTTATTTTGTATTATTATTTTTTCATCGTGAGTGCATAATGATTCTAGAACATTAAATAGGATAAAATGAATATATCATAGTATGTATCAATCCTATTAATTTTTTCATGACCCTATTTGATGATGTTAAATCAAATTGAAAGCATCATCATCACTTAATGTGATAAATCAACACATATCAAACGATGTTTCAATATTAGAATAGAAGAGGGGTAAAGAAGATATTAAAATGAATTATACTATTATCATAACAATATTACTGTACATGTATCAAAATGGACTTTTTAAACCATTTGGATTAGGATAGGTTAGGAAAGAATAGAGAACAAAGGAATAGAAAAATTAATGAAAATAAAAGTAAAATTTTACCTCTTGAAATAACCATCTTTAACATTCTCTTAATAGAAAAAGATTTTGTAATTTTATGATACCAAGGGATGATAGTAAATGGTTATGTTCATGCGAGGATATTTGGGAATATTTTGGAGAAGGAACATGGCTTGACAGAATTGAAGAGAAGAGGGTAGAGAAGGTGGTTTTTATAGTGGAGGGGGAGGGTTTTCTTAATATTTTAATCATTTGTTTATTATTTTTCAATAACAAAAAAATAGTGATGATACCAGGACCAGAAATAGAAATAATTTCATGTGATGTCAAACCAAGGGTGATTACATTAGCGATGATTCAAGGAATTTTATATTTAACTCATAATGTATATATACGGTAAATTACTGTATTTCACTATTCATAAAATTGATGTATTTTAGAAAAATACCAAAAATTCAACCTGTCCATTTTTCTATGTCTAGAATTCAAAAATAATATCCATTTTTAAAAAATAATTTTCTAAATATGATTAATTTAACTTTTAATAAAAAACATAATTTACATGTATAATACTGTTTTTAAAACATTAATTTTCTTATTCTAAAACATAAGTGCATCATATATTCACTTAAATCCTATAGATATAATATCATAGGTTAGGTAACTATTCATAAGGGTAAGTCACTATTAATAAGTTTAACATTACTTTTCATAAGGTTATGTTACAATTCACCAAAAATTATGTTTTTCATATCAGACTCTAATGAATTTACTGATCGCAACTGTGTATGTTAGATTTTCCATATTCAAATCATAGGGGTTGTAAAATTATTTTTACTGGCTAGGTTATAATAAAGCGGTGTTTCTTTCATACATAGTTTTTTAGGCATTCAATATTAAATGTATTTAAAAAATATTGGGGTTTTACATTATCCCCTCATTAAAAAAAATTTCCCTTGAAATTTGATATTTCACAATGACTGTTATTGGTTTTTACAAGAAAATTTCCAATTGGAAACCCATGTTAGAAATTGGGTTTATAGATTATCCTCCATAAAAATGTTGAGGGATAAGTGGTAGTCAAATAATAATAAAAATTAAAATAAATAAATAATTTATCCTTTCTAATATAGTGAAATTGATTGGAATTGAAAACCTAGGCATATAAAAAACCAATCTATGAATTTATGGTTATTGAAATCAGATTTACATTAAAGTGGATTACTAAAAGACCATAAAATACAGTAATGAAAACTTTCAACAACATTATCAAATATTATGATAACATATCAACATTTAAGACACTTTTTGTAGATTGGAGGGATTATACCACTTTATAAGTTTATAAATATATTCTTATATTTCATAAACATGATTGTATCAATTGATTTTTCCTGGAAATACTTATATGTCATATCATAGCCTAAGTTGCATCATGTGGTGTCATTAACCTATAAATACTCATACAATGATCAATTTAAACCATTTCATAAATGGTTTATCATTCCAAATAATCAAGATTCAATAATTCAGAATCATTCCCATGATTGTTAGTACTATCCAATTTACTTTATCCAATTATATCATCTCAATATTCTGAAATTGAGATCTCAATTTTATGAACATAATAACTTTTATCTAACTCTTAATCAAATATTTTCAAAAAAATTGACCTACTTCATATTCAATTTTACATAATACCATTAATCATATGACCTAAAATCCCTAAAGAAAAGGTACTACAGTACAATCCTCATTTATTCTATAATTATTATATCTAGTGCATTGTTGATAAAATATTCAAAATACATGATTCTTGGCTAGGAATATTAATCATTCCACTTCACCTATGGTAATATCATAACATGATCTTTATCCAGTATCATCATTTGGGTTATATTCCCTTAACACTGTGTAAATTGATTCACATAGTTTCTCATTTCCATGCAGTTGTAGCATTCAACTTTGGGGGCCATTTTCATAACCTTGATGTCAGAAATTTTGTGTTCTTTTTCTAAAAAATTATAAAAAACTCCAATTACTTCCAATAAATTAGTAGGGTTATTCCTTGCACAGTTATCGCTTGTGGGAAAACCCTTTTTCCCTTCATCCCATTATCCATATTTTACTCGACCAATCTATTCCGTTCATTCTTCATTTAATGACATTGGACTCAAAGAATTCAATACATATCCTGTTATCACATAATACGATTTCTTTATTACATTAGGATACATGAGAGTATATATTCAATTGAAATTATGGCATAAAACCATTAGATATATGATCCTTCATACTCATTTCATATCGTTAATTGGTTATGTTATCCAACCTTTTCAAGGCATAGTTTTTAATTAATTACTTTAATATATTACCTCATAAAATAATGAAAAATCTATAACTCAAAACATAGAATCAATTCTTGCATCTTAAATCCTAGAACCATATATATTGGTTACATTGGGGGAATAAATCCTTCATTATGGTGGGTAATGAAAATGTGAATTGTCCTAATCATATACCCCAGGAGTCTCAAACTAGATGTGCAATACGACCTATTGTCATGTACCAGGATAAACTGGGTCTGGACTGAAACTCTTTATCAGAGTTGTTACTCCTAGGTAAATCTGTTCCAGAACCACATACACCTATAGTATCAAGATAAGGATATATTTTCAATAAGGATCAACAAAAAATATTCCTTAGTAATGTTATATGATTTACTTTTATTCTTTTCCCCATAATCTATCTCAGGTATTTTTCACTAATCTATGTTTTCAATATGTATTTTCTAGGTTCTTTACTAATCTTCTTCTGATACCAACTATAACACCCTGACCCCAGTCTCCTAGATCCGGTGCCTTATTTAATTACATTAGAATGCATACAAGAATGTCTTATCCTGAAGGCCATATTAGTTTAGTTATTAGGTAAAACCAGATACATACATAGGCTAAAAATTACAAGTTGGTTTAAAATACATAATATATGTTTTATTGGGAACATCCACAACTCTTTGTATATCCCTGGAGGTCATTCATAATATACATCTCCATGTCCTAAGGATATGGAACTTAAAAAAGGGGAAAACCAAGATGCTTAGTATAAATATGAAATACAGTAGAATATATCATATTGAAAAAAAATAATCATGGTGAATAACTAAAACATGTGCCATTAAATATATACTAGAACATAATATGGCAGGAATAAGAGATAAATAAATAATTACATAATATAGCTTAACCATTGGTATTATAATAGTTTAATAACCACATTAACTAACAATTAATTGTTTCATAATGAGGGGATTCATAATGTGGTACATCAAAACTATTCTATCAATACCTTATGCCAATACAATAAACATCCATTTTTTCAAGGCCTCATGCCAAGACCATTATTTGTCTCATGATACCCACCAATGAACCAAGGGGATATAGTAGGCCCCACCTAATACTTACTATTTCCAACTCATTCCTATTATGAACATTGGTAATCATAAATAATGTATACATTCATATTAAAACTAACATGTGAAATATAAATAACATTCCATGCATGTTATATATAAACACTAACCATTCGAAGTAAATTAATGAATGTTATTAAGATTGAACATCCACATTCAATCTAATAAAAAACCCTTAAAACATATTTTAGATTATATCATAATTGATATAATTCAATGAAGTGCAAGATTCAACAAGGATATTGACCTAAATGAATATACTATTAAATGATAGTATTGAAAATTCCTTGAGTATATAATCCTTAATCATTCCGAAGTGTCACATATATCCTTGAAACATTCAAATCAATATTCCATTGAAAATCATGATAATAAGGAGAATCTTGATATGATATTCCAAAGGTTAGTAAAAAAACCACATTCCTGGAATAAGTGGTGAACAAGGCATATATCTCATGAAAGATAAAATGTGATGAGAAAAATCCTTTTTATTTTGAAAAGAATAGTTCTTTTGGAATAACATTTGGAAATTTCATGAAATCACAATTATAAATATTTATATCCCTAAAAATTATAGATATGAAAATTAAAATTATATTTATTGCATAAATGATATCCCATTAATTTTTAATCTTGTAAAAAGAGTTCTTAAAGAATCATTAGAAGTAAATCATTATAGTGATGTTATTGAAAAATATTAAAGAGATTTTAAAACGGAAATTTTTTTTTCCTTTAATAAAACCATAAATAAAAAAAGATGTGTTTTTATGATCAATTATGTAATTTTAAAAAAATTAATGGCTTAAGAAAGATTACATAGTGCACTTAATAATAGGTAAGAATTTGAGAAGTTCCCTTGGAATGAGGTTGTTTATCGGTAATGATTTTTGACAGAACCTTTTAAAACATATAACTCTCCATAGATGTATATAGGATTGTTGTTGGTAAAAATATATAGACATTATCATAAAAATTTTTAGGAGTAATTATGAATAAATAAGAATTTAGTTGAGGTACGTAGATAATAAGAGTAACCCAAATGAAAATGGATGTTTGGGTAGAAACATCTTACCACATTGTAATCAATTGAATCAAAATCCCCTAATGTAATAATCATAAAATGATACATTGAATAAGATAATAATAAAGTTATTCATGATATGATACATCAATGGTATGTATACAAACACCATACATAATAAATAGCGGGGGGGTACGGAATATCTCAAAAAACTAGAAGTGAGATGAAGAAACCCTTCCAAACATTTTTACATGGTAATAGATGTTCTTGTGAGGGCTTAATGAGAGGTAAAGGGCTTCCAAAAAAAATTTATATCATAAGGTAAGTATGGTGAAGGGCACAACATATAGAGGAATCTTGAATAAATGTGTGAGATAAGATCCATTACCTTAAATTTAAGGGTGTTGTTCACTTGATATTAATGACCTGAATGACCAAATTATGTTAATTATCTAACAAATACTGAAAAAATTATACATTTATTGGTTTTTTATAACATTATTAATTCATTCATGGTCTTTTAAATGTGTTATTGGATTCAATTTCATTGTTCGTAAGTGCTCATTTTCATAATATCCCTGGTCGTCTCACTTATAAAAGAGAATGGTAGTTCATGTAAGATGGGAGTTGAATTCCATAATTGATGTTAAATATTATTAATGAAAATTAAAAATATTAAATGGTTATATGATTCATTTGTTTATTTTTATTGAAGGATAATATTTATATTAATAATTAATGATAAACACTTGGATTAATTTGGTGATTTTCCTCACAATTACCTTGTTTTGTATTATTATTTTACATAATGAGTGAAATAGGATTCTAGAACATTAAATAATAAAAAATCAGATATAGTTTTCAATTTCAACTAAAATTTTTTTATGACCAGATTTGAAAATTGTAAATCAAATTAAAAGCATCATCGTCCATGAATGTGATAAATCAACACATCTCAGATGAAGATTCATTTTTACAAGAATTTAGGGGGAAATGAGTGATGAACTTGAATTATCCAATTGGCATAAAAAATTGTATTAAAATTATTGTACATTAGTTTTCATATGATTCAGATGAGTAGAGGTTATTAAATAAAAGAGAATTAATTACATAAAAATGAATGAAAAGAAAAGTGTAATTTTACCTCTAGAATTAGCCTTCTTTGAGATCCTCTTATTGGAAAAGGATTAGGACTTTTAATGAGACCAGGATATTCTGGTCATGGGGTAGGCTCTTAGGAGGATATTTGGGCTGAATATGTATAAGGAACATGGAATGAGAGGAGTGAAGAGAAGAGGGTGGAGGAGTTGATATTTATAGAGGAGGGGAGGACTGGTTTCTTAATATTTTAATCATTAGTTTATTATTTTTTCTAAAGACACGAAATACTGATGATTCAATGACAAAAAAATAGTAATAAGTGCATGAGAGTTCGATCCAAGGGTTCTTACATTAGTGATGATTCTGGGAATAGTTTATTTAACTCATAATGTATATATATACTAAATTATGATATTTACCTATTCATAAAAAATTAATGTATTTTAGAAAAATCCAAAAATTTCATCGTAACAATTTTTCAATGTGTAGAATTGAAAAAATTAAATCCATTTTTAAAAAATAATTTTGTAAATGTAATAAATTTAATTATTATTTAAAATCATAATTTACCTAAAAAATACAGATTGTAAAACATATATTTATATATTGCAAAACATAGGAACATCATACTTTCACTTAAATCCTATAAATATACTATCATATGTGATTTGAATATTTATAATGGTATGACACTATTAATAAGGGTAAAATTTCTTTTAATAAGTGTATTTTACTATTCACCAAAATTAATATGGTCCTATTAGACTCTAACTAATTTACTGATCACAACTGTGTATGTTATATTTTCAAAATTCAAATACATTTGTTGTAAAGTTATGTTTAATGGATAGGATATACTAAATTGGTTTTTTAGATAATCAGTGTTTCATGAATTCAATATTAAATTTATCATCAAAATCCATTATTGTTACAATTTGATTATTATACTAATTAAATAATCACAATATTATCATTGTGTGAACATTTAATTTTATTATTTATTCACTAAAATTATAAATTAATTACTATGATGTATATAAAAATTTAATTATTAAAAATACTATTATTGTCAAACATTACCCTTATATAACCCCATATTAATTTTTTCCCCATGTTAAAAATAAAACAATGATAAGATTGACATTCTGTTGAATATATTTTTATTATGGTTATATTCTCAACAAAATTTCAATAAATGGTCCCATAAATGATAATATAATTCTTAGGTACGATAAAAACACATCCAATAAATTTATGGAATGTTTTAGGGATATTTTATAATATTTATAATATCATTATTACCCTTAATAACATGATTTACCATTAACCTTGGTGACAAAATAATTAAGTAAATTTAATATTCATAATATAAAAAAATAAAAGAAATATATTTACATAATTTAGTCCCACTTATATCAAATATATAATTCATATTTAAAATTTTAAAAAACATAAATTTCAATAATTTATTTTAAATTTATCCAAATGATGGAATGAGTAAAGGAGATTTTAAAATTAAATACCACCAAAAGATTAAAATGTTTTTATATCAAATTTATATGAAAAATTGATTATAATGAACTAATTTTTTTTAAATTATAATAACTAATATGATAATAATTTAATACAAATAAATTATGAAATTTATAAATATAAATAAATTTGATTAAAAAAGAGCTTTCCATTAAAATGATATATTTCATTTCAATGTTCTTCTAAACATGAAAATTATATGAAAATATAATAAAATAATCCAAAGTAAATATTGATACACCAATCTTATATAATATGATTTTTTTCCAATAGAACTAATTAAAGTATCAAAAACTGCATGTAATATAGGTTCCCCACCAAAATGCATCAAAAATTCCTTTTTTCAAAATACTCGTTTTATGTGTAAAATTATATTTTTTATATATCAGGTCTAGAAAACTTGTAAAACGATTTTTAAAAATTATATTTAATATATTATATATATAATTAATATAATTCAAGAAAACATGATTTGTTTTTGTCTTGGTATAAAAATATACTTTTCCACATTTATATAGTTTTTCAAGAAGGCATTTTCTTTTGTTTTACAAAGGTTTTTACATAAATTTATAATTAATTTTTCAGTAATTTAAATATGTATAAATGTGCAAATAATATTTTCATTTTTAAATTAATAATATTTATTCCCACCAATCTATTGATTATTTTATTTACATTTATATAATAATATTTAATTGTTATTTTAATCATAATATGGCATATCATGTATGATATCAATCACATTCTATACTATTTTTAAACTCTGGATGTTACATTCTCACCCACCAATGTTAACAAATTGTGTCCTCACAATATCAAATCTAGACTGAAAACATGGTGTTTGAATTATCAAAATATATTTATTTGAATACCACATAGTAAGAATGAATTTTAAATTTCTGCATTAAATTAAATGACGGGATGTATAATGGTTACCAAAGATAACATATACTATGTTTTTGTGAAAGAAAATTTGGGCCTCAAAGAGAAAACTAACTCTCAAAGACTAATAGAGAGTGATAAAAAACATTTTTGTGGGAAAAATAACCTTCAAAAATCGATAAATATGTAATTGTTGAAAAGACTATTGATAAAAATAAATGTATAATCTCTTCCAAACATTTTCATAGAGTGGAGGAATTATTTTACTACATATATTAAGAACATGAATAAAAACACATACATGAATACTGTTTTTTCATCCTTTAATCATTTCCTCCACAAACACCTCTTTTTCTCCATATGATGAGTAATCAATGTGATTTTTTAACTCCTAAAGTAATAGAACCAGGTTCTAAAAAATCTCATAATTCAAAGAAGATTTAAAATTTATTAATTATTTCAGGACCCATTATCCAAAACCAAAATTCATAGTATCAAATACAATTATTTCACAAAACTAATATACCACGTATGATGAAAAACTGCTTCAAACTCCAAATTTCAACTGAAATGCCCATAGATTAAAATAGACCATTTAATTAATAACAATCCTTATATATCCTAAAAAATAAAATGGAAACCCATCATTTAATATGATTTGATAACATTATATTCGAATATAAATTTTAACTTTTATCTCTAAATCACATCAATCACTGTTAATGTCTCAAAAAAAAATGTAACTACTTAAATAAAATAACCTAAATGCTGTAATATTTATTTCCATAAGTAAAATAAATCAACATTAATCCATAATTAATCATATATTCATCAAATATATAATTCACCATTTATTACTAAATAAAATACCACAGTTATGTTTTTACCTTGATCATATAGGATTCTAAAAATAGTGAATGTCTCCATAAGTAAAATTATAATCCTAATCCCCAATTAATTATTTAATCCCATGTAAATATATTGTATAAGAAATTCGTTAAAAAAATGAACAAATTATTCATCTATAAAATATTTTAACTAAAAAATTATACAAACTGTAAATTCAAAAAGGCCAATGGTAGGTGAAACCACCTTTTCTCCCTTCTATTGTGGGTTAGAAACTCACAAACCTGCTTGACGTGAGGGGTTGCAACCCATACTCTAGGTTTTCATTTTTCTAAAACTATATAATTATTATAAGATCCCCAAATTTTAATAATGTCTTCAATAATAAAAATAATGTTTTTTAAAATCATGGAAAATATCATACCTTTAATTTTTCATCCCAAAATGTAATAACCCATAATTTTTTCAAAATTAAATTTCACCACAAATATGGTTAATCACCATAAAATTTTAAAAATCAAATCCTCAAAGTAGTTTTTATGATAGTAATATTATGATCATCCTGATATTTATAATCCCATTATGTTATTCATAACTCTTAAAGAAATATTCTAATCTCCAAAACCGACTAAAAAATATTTTGAAATAAACTTTAAGGAATTATCCTTTAAAATAACTTATTCCACTATTTTTAAATAGAATTTAAATTCAATGATATTTTTAGGTAATAGTTTTAGGGGATAATAGGAAACTATCATAATGTAAACCCATATATTTCATGCAGACACATAACTCTTTATCCGTTTTTCAAAAAAGTAAACCATTGTAAAATAAAAAATTTGTTTCTTTCTGAGATACATCTTCAAATATTTCATCATGAAATCATTTGTTCCCATATAAGATATAAGTCTATAGAAAGAAAAAACAAAATTATTATAATAAAAATAATCTCAATAATGGACATAAAGAGAGATAATTGTTAATCCAACATAATCACGAATACCCTATTAATAATAATTTCATAAATATTCCTTACCAATCCTAGAAAAATAACATAGGTTCATTGGGATATCATTACCATATCACTAAAACATTTACCATTGAATATGTAACTACCATATGGTTGAATTCCATCTCTAGAACACCAAAGGCATTTGAAATCTATAATGGGGCCCAACCATCGTATAAGATATATCGGGCTGACTAGTTTCTCTTGAGCAATAATGGGGCTCAACCCTTCATATAAGATATATTAGACTCACCTATGAGAAATAATGGGGCTAAAAGCTTCATATATAATATACAATGACTTATTCAAGAGTAAAACTCATAAATCATTTTTTAAACCCAGTGGTTAGACACATCGAGATATCAAACAACCCATTTCATGTATAAATATCTATAAAATATGAAAACCGTGCACATAATTAAGAAACCCATTTCTTTAGAAAGAAATATGATAAATTATATGGGGAATATTGAATTATTAAAGTGTTATGATAGTCGTGAATTTCATTCATATTGTATATGATAAAAAATATTCAAAGTTATTGAAATAATCAATCTATTTTTGAAACTGAATTTAAATTTTTTTTAAAAAGAAATATTTTAATCATGTTATCCCATACAAATTTGATATATTATAATTAATTTAAAAAATTGTCATTTTAAATCATTCATGACCATATATATAAATCAATAAAACCTTTTATAAATAATTTCCATTAATAATAAATATTTAGATGAATAAATCCTTAAATCATTTAAAAAGATGTTTTAGTTAATGAGTCCCTTACCATTTGGGAAACGCTTGAATAAAAATAATAAATATATAAAATTAAAAAGAACTTTTAATATCATGTGAATATAGTAAATCGTGATATAAAGGTTCAATTTTCTTGTATATAAAACTTATATGATAATAAAGGTGCATAACATCATCACATGCCTCAATGAAAGAAGATTGTGGTGAAGTCCATTAATGTGTGTCTGATTCATCACATATGTACTTTAAATTCTTGAATAATAAACTTGTTTTAATTATTTAATTTCATGAGATGTTATTTATATATTATTATTTCTTTTATATCACTTAATATCATGTTATAAAAATAACAAAATTCTTAATGTTCAGGTCACGTATTTCGATGACATTCGAGACTTGAGCCCAAAATGAAATTGGAATGATGTGAATAGTCAATGTGGTCATAATTCTAGCTTCTCTAGAGTAATAATAATGAAATAATAATAACTTTTATAAGTAATTTGTATTTTTAAACCCATTCATAAAATATGGATAAGAAAAATGTACTTTGTTACAATCATGGACATGGTAAGTTGTGCTTGGGGATGTGCAGTGTTTTCATATTTCAATGATCATTACATAATGAAGTTCTAAGAACTTAGATCTTAATTTATCTTATAGATCATTATTTTGGGTTGTTTTCAATTAAAAAGAGAGAAATGGTAATTTTATGTTTACATGTTGTGTACTTATGAGTAAAAGTCTGGTACCCAGCTACCACGTACAACCGCATACTATCAATGTTATAGTAGAGTACATGGTTTTGTGGTGAGAAGTTCGACCACTTAAATCAGGGGAAAGTTAAGGATACCAAATAGGATGTACCTTAAATGAACTCTCAATGCATTTGTTATTTTAATTGATACATCTGATCAGGGTCATGTCTCATCCTCTGAAACATCTTCTTCTCCCCTTGGTTCGTACAAGAGAGCGATGGAATGACTGAAGAACATCAAACCCCTCTCTATTTTCACAACAACCTCCAATTGAGACACCATTAGTTGAAATGTAATTCAACCAGTGAGTTTCTTATTTCCTTAGAGCATCTCTTCCAGATTCCTTCTCTCATTTGGTTTACTCAAGGTTTGGATATTTTCATCTTTTTATAGATCTAAACCATTTTAGGCTAATTCACGGGTAGGTGTTCAATAGTATTGACCATATGACATCATTGTAGGTGGTTTGTTCCTTTTTCTAATTGTCTTTGGATTATATGTGCTAAAAGTGCCATATTATAATGTTTAAGGTATTTAGTTTTTGGAATTAGACCATTTTTTTTAACTTTTATATTTTGGTAGATTGATAAATGGTAGTTTCTTATGCATGAGGTTCGATACCGTGTCTATGGGACACCCTAGTTTTGAATTTCCCTTGTCTGATAGATTATTTCCATTTGGTCTAGAATTTATATATGGAATTCCTTGTTTTCAATGCATTGGGTTTTTAGGATTTAATTATTGATTTTATGATATTCTTGTGATATGCAATGTGAAATTTTGACCACGGGGAATTTGGATTTGAGAGCTTCTCGAGGCAGCATCTATAATTTGTAAATGACAACTTGTGAAACTCTCACAAGAATGGCATGTTACCTCGAATATTGAAATATTTCTAGATTTTCAATTGTAATAGTTGATTTGATTTCACCATTGCATGATGAACTTATTTTGTGATGTTAGGACTGAAATCATTTTGGTTCTAATTTTTATTTCAACCTGATTATATGAGTGTATTCCATAACATGTATCATATAGAATCTTACGATAGGTAAAATTCCATGAATTTTTGTCATGTCATTTAGGATGCATTTTTGATTGTATGTTGTTTTGATAGATGTTGTTCTAGATTTTAAATTGGTTGTTATAGAATATTGTATATAAATACTTTCTATTCTGATAGGGAATTATAATATGTAATGTTTCATTTGGATATATGATAAGATTTCGCCCCAAAGGTGTTATGGGCCCTCTTGGATCAGAATTTTTTGGATCATTTTTGAAATTTAATTGAATTTTGTCAAGTTATAATGTTAAAAGGGATGAAAAACATTGATTCTTAGGTATTATGGGCTCTCACGAGTTGGAATTTTGCATTACATGGCTATGTTTTTTTGTTTTTATGGATTATAAAGGAGTTTTAGAGGCATACATTCTAGAAACCAAGAAATCACAACTTGTGATGTTATGAACACATGCCTTGTGTTCTTATATTTTGAAATAACTGAGTTTTATTATGTATAGTTCATAAACCATATTTACACACCATGTAGTTGTTGACCATGTGACTAATTGTGTGCAAAATGACACAGGGTTCATAAAATTTTGGTAGAACATGCTGTGTACTAGGATTACACGTCTAGATATTTTCAACAGTGTATCTGGTCTTGTGAATAATGATACTTGTGGATGAAACATGGGATGTAAATGATGTGTTTAGAGTATACATTCCCTAAATCAATCAATCATTTATTCTCTCTAGTGAATAATGACATGTGTGGGAGGATCTTAAGTAGTACATGTTCTTTCTTGGCTGAACACACTGTGGAGTGTTGTACTGGGAGAGAACTGTGTAGTTCTAGCAATGTAGAAGGACCCTAGATGAGGGAAAATTCATGTACACACTATGCCACAAGATGAACATTCTATGTGTATGGGGTGTTAAACAACTAGGTTATAATATGTACACACCCATGTTAAAACATAAGGGAACCGGTTGTGTAGTGGATCTATATGCTGTGTATCCCACTTTTGAAAATATTGAATTATTTTTTTCACCTATTCCTTTTTTTCACTTCAATGTATTTTCCTTGATAATTTCGAACTAAGATGTACGGTTGAGCTTAAAGAGTGTTGCAATCAAGATGTCATCTAGTTGTGCGCTATGTTCATGGTGATGATCAGACACCAGAAATGGTAGACTAGGGACTAATAGTAGATACACTCGTCGTGACCATCTTAAAAACTATTTTTATACTGAACGCAGATGCTGATGCACAATTCTGTAAAGGATTGATGGGGATGATGCATACATTTTAGGGAGAATAACATCTTTCCTTGACTATGGAAGAGTTGATGAGGGTGTTCAAGCAGTAGTATCCTCCCACTTTTTCAGGGGATTGAGGACCAATGGTTATAGTGTCATGGTTGGAGTCCTTGCTTTCATTCTTCAATAATATAGAGATACCTACTGAGAGGAGGGTGAATCTCATGATGTACATGCTACTGATTCTGCCAAGATTGGATGGGATGTTATCTAACAGGCGTGATTTAATTAGGATATGTCTTAGGAAGAGTTTTAGAGGAACTTCTATGATTACTTTTACCCTGAGACATTGAGGGCCGACCACGCCTGGGAGTTCTTTCATTTGGATAAGGGCACCCTTTTTGTGATGGATTACACTTCTTTATTTACATATCATTAGTGATTTACACCTAATTACGGAGGTGGATAGTTGTCAATGGAAAAGGTATTTTAGGATGGTCTCTAGTATGAAATATGAGCAAATGTTAATGTTTTCATATAGACTTCAGTCCCTACTATAGTAAATCAGGCAGATATAACCATGAGTAATATGAGTAATTAGGAGCAGTGAGCTAGGGTGGTTCATCATCCATGGTTGTTACTCTTTCGAACTATAGAAGGAAGCACCATAGAGAGATTTTATGGGATTTTTCTTCAGGTAGTTAGGTTGTATAATACCAGTGCGGAGAGAGTGGTCATACAGGACAACATTTCCAGAAGTACCCAGCCGAGTTCTAAAATTACAACAAGATGGTTCATATTTGGCTTTTTTCTGGATATTACCATGAGAAGCAAGTGAGACTAGATTTTTTATGACTCCACGTTTAGGTGTTGGACCACAGGTTTTTCATCAGTTAGGGAATGAGAGTTCTTTAGGATGTTCATAACGAGGATGTGGTTGGGGATGCAGTAGCTAGATGAAAATCATTCAACAAATAAGGGTGGATCATCTCTAGCTTGTCTTAAAGGGCTACAGGGTTGCAGTCTAGGTCAGACTTTTGTGATGCGGCAGGCCCAACATGAACAAGATCTATGACCATCTACTATTATAGGTACAATTATAGTTGCCTCAGTTTTAGCTTCTCTTCTTTCTGAGACTAGGGCTTCCCAATATTTTATATCCATTGTTGTTGTAGAGAGATTTGGGTTCTATATCATTACATCTGATGATGTCATGATGCTAGAAACTCTATTGTGGATTAGAACAGATAGTGTATTCCAGTTTAATGAATTTTCTGTTGAGGTTGGTGGGTGTCACATCTTATGGGACCTCTTTGTATTAGAGATGATATGCTTCGAGTTCATACTCAGAATGGCCTAGTTGGTCATTTTTCATGACTTTTTTTACATCTATAGTCGTAGGGAGAGTTTCACATCACTAGATAGAATGTCTTTTATACACAAGGGTGAATGGTATGTCCATGAAATAAGAGATGGACCCAATAATCACAGGTTAGGAGGAATTATAGTTCATGTTTCTATTTTATATCTGGATGAAAGGTGGTCTTCAACGATGGACTTTCTTCTCGTTGTGGATCATTTCAGAGATATATTTCTAGAAAACTTTTTAGGATTAACTTGGTGATAGGTAGATTTATCCATTGATCATGTGCTTAGAGGGACACTTGTTTCCATTCCCCCTTATAGGATGACTACACCAGAGTTACAAGTGCTCATGAAGCAGTTAAAGGAGTTATAGTTAAAAGGTTTCATCTGACCCAATACTTATCCTTGGGGTCCACTGATCCTTTTTATGAAGATTGCATATGGTACCCTTAGAGTCTGTGTGGATTATAGAAATCTAAACTAGTTGACTATAAATAATCGATTTCCCTTGACTAGGATTGATGACCATTTTGATCAGCTTCATAGACCCAGGTGTTCATGAATATTTCATTGAAACTGATTTATCATCAGTTTCATGTTAGATAATTAGATATACCTCTTACAACCTTTCAGAGGAGTTATTTTCTATATCGGTATTTTTTATGCAGTTCAGTCTCATGAATACACTGGTAGTATTCATTGAACTAATAAATCAAGTATCCCATCCTTAATTGGATTCTTTTGTCATAGTCTTCATGGATGATATATTGTTGTACTCTCAAAATTGACACGACGAAGCCAACCATCGTGAGATAGTATTGATTACACTGAGAGAGCATCAGTTATATGATAATATTTCAAAATGTCAATTTTGGATGGACCCGATTTAGTTTATGGGTAATGTCATCACAGAGATAGGAGTATTAGTAGACCTAGATAATGTTAGTGTAGTAGTTACCTAGGAGTAGCCGAATAATGTTTTTGAGGTATAGAGTTTTATTGGGCTGGCTGGTTACTACAGGTGATTTATAGAGGACATTTCATGCATAGCATCGCCACAGATAGGACAAACTATAAATAGTGATACATAGTTGTGGTATGATTCTGGAAATTCATCCTTTCGTTAGAATAAACAGAGATTGACTTCAACACTAATAATAATTTTTCTGATGTAGGGAATGGGTTACATTGTTAACTATGATGCATAAGGTATTAGGAGAGGAGAAGTGTTTGTTCAAGGGAAATGATTCGTTTTGTATGGATTTAGTAAATTGAGTCCACATTAGAAGAACTAACCTATGAACAATCTTGATTTAGTTGTATTTGTCCATGCTTTGCATTGTTGGGGACATTTTCTTTTGGATGAGAATTTTGTGGTATACACTGACCAAAAAATCCTTTTGTAAATCTTTCTTATCTTGATATGAATTTGAGACAGTGAAGTTCGGTTGAGTACCTTTAGACTTCTGACTTTGAGATTGCCTACACTCTTGGAAAAGGAAACAAAGTTGTCGATGGGTTGAATAGGAGAACTCAGATATATGTAGATCAGGAGGCCAGTAGTGAGTGACAGCTTTTGCCTCAATTATCTTAGATGCATTTGGGAGTGCACAAAAATTAGGGGTATATGTTTCTTTCTTCAATAGTTGTTACCTATACTCTACTATATCGAGAGAGAATGTGGTAGCTATCATATTCTAAAGGACTAGTCCTATGGGAGAATCTATCAGGTGAGGAACCTCCTTTTGGGTGTTCTATAGGTGAGGATGAGGTTTTGTGTTTTTATGGGCACATATGGGTGTTATTCCTCATACGCTTGAGCTGTTGAAAGATTTTCATGCCTCCATATGGGAATTTTATCCTTGTGTCGCCAAGATTTATCGAGATACCCATCGTCAATATTAGAGGCCAATAATGAAGAGATATGTTGCTGGTTTTGTTATGAGATCTTCCACTGGACAGTAGGTTCATGTAGAGCACCATTAATTGGCATCACCATTACAGTAGTTACCCATACCTTAGTGGAAGTGGAATGATGTCGCGATGGATTTTGTAATAGGTTTACTAAGGCCGCCTCGAAGAAATGATGCAGTTTGGGTTTATATTGATATGATCATGATGGTATCAGATTTATTATTGATCAGGTAATCCTTTAGGGTTGATGATATTGGAAATTTTTACATCTGATAGACTACACATTTTCATGGGGTTCTGCACTCTATCATTTCAGACATGGATTTCGAGTTTACTTCTCGTGTCTAGAAGGGACTACAAAAGTATTTAGGTATATAGGTACTCATAAGTACAACTTATAATCCCCAAATAGATGGCCAGTCTGATTATAAAATTCATTTTTAGGAGGACATGCATCGATCATGAAACTTGGATTCTGGGGATCATGGGAGAGACACATACCCCTGGTGGATTTTTCCTATAATAAGAGTTTTTAGGAAATAATTTATATGGAACCATAAGAGGATTTGTACGGTAGGCCATTTTGATCACCTCTATGTTGGATAGAGGAAGGAGAGGTATCTTATATAGGACTCAACTTGTCCAGAAGACCACAAACTAGGTGGAGTTGATTCATAAGTGGATGGATACTATACAATCTCATTAGAAATCTTATGCTGATTGACAGATATTACCTATAGAGTTCGAGGTCGGAGATCACGTGTTCTTATTTGTGACATAGAGTTTGCGACACGGGAGGATCTAGAGACATGGAAAGATTTCCCTGAGAAATTTCAGGCCCATTAAGGTTTTGGGGATCGTCATGATGGTTACCTATTGGTTGTAGTTACCTCATAAGAACCGGGCTATGTAGGACATCTTCCTTGTTTCTCAGCTAGAACATTAATTTTCATATATGTATCATCTTTTTCATCCCAATGAGGTTGAGTTGGAGGGGGATACATATTTTTAGGAGCACCCTATTCAGATTGTGGATTGAAACATGAAGGTTATTTTTATCCAATTTGTTCCTTTTTTACAGGTGCTATGGAAGCACATGTGAGTTAAGAAAAAGACTAAGAAGAAGGAGGCTGATGTGAGATTGTAGTGGCCGATGTTGTTTGTAGATTCATCTTCACCACCCTTGAAAGGTAAATTTGGGGATGATTATCTTTACAGGGGGATTTTTGTAAGAACCTAGATCATCATTTCAAGTATAGATCTTTATTTTTGGTTGTTTTGAGGGAAAATGAAGAAATTTGAATTTTATACGTACATGATGTGTACTTATGAGTATACGCAATGTACCCGGGTACCGCATACAGCCATGTACTAATCGTGTAACAGCTGAGTACATAGTTGTGTTGTGGTCTAGAAAACCACATATGGTGGGTGTTAGTTAAGGCTACTACACTATTTGTATATTTAATGAACATGCAGTGTAGTTTTCTTTTTATTTGATAAATTGGATCGGGTTGGTATCTCTTCCTCGGAGACATATTCTTCTCCCCTTTGTTCATACAGGATAGTGATAGAAAGGCCAAAGATCATCTAACCCTCCTTATTCTCCATCTGACCACCGATTGAGATGTTGTCAGGTGTGTTAGAATTCCACTGGTGATTTCTCAATTTCCGTAGAGCCTCCCTTTTAGATTCCTTCCCACTTTTGGGTTATCCAAGGTTGGTTGTTTTTCATCTTTTTTAGATCTATGACATTTTAGGCCGATTCAAGGGATTTTGTTCAATATTATTGATCGTATGACATCAAGGTAGTTATTTCCTGCCATTCATTAATTGTCTTTGGATTATACATGAAAAAAGTGTGGTATACCCATGTTTGGGGTATTGGGTGTTTGGAATTATACCTTTTTACTACCTTTTATGGTTTGTAAGATTGATAAAGGATAGATGAATATGGGTGAGGTTAGATATCTTATTTATGGGACACCCCATGGGTGGGTTTCATTTGTTGGAATGATTATGGCTATTTGGTCTAGAATTCATTTTAGGATTTCCTTGTTTACCATGCCTTGTGTTGTTAAGATGGAGTTAATTATTATATGACATGCTTGTGATATTCATTGTGATGGTTTTACCAAAGGGAGTTTGATTGTGAGAACTTCCTATGGTAGGGTTATTTATAGATGTTTTCTAATATGTTGACCAAGAGGTATTGAAAAATAGTGCTTCCAAATGGTCATTGACCTAGGGGTTTATGTAACACCCCAGGTAAATAAAGAATATGACATTTTTATATTTATCCCTATTTGTGAATAAAATGTTAATATTAATTTAAAGGGAACGCTATGCTCGATGGCTTACCCAATATGAAACAACGAGTTCCTTTGAAATCTTACGTTGCACTCTAATAATAAAATAATTTTATTTTAAATGGTAGTTAACACCTAGCCGTTGTAATGAGGGGAATGAACAGAACAAACTAAAAAATGATTATATATGTTTGTCAAATATTTTTACTTTTTACAATAAATGTTAGAGGATTAAAAATGTGAATGAATCCAATTTTAAGCGTAAACATTCTAATATTCTTAAAAAGGTCGATTAACCACCTATTGATGGTGAACCTCATTTAAATCCACTTTTTGACAATTTTATGTGTTATATTTGACAAAATAAAATTCTTCTTTATAATAGGGACATCAAAATTTACTTTGTGTAAATTTTTGGTAGTTTTCTAATAAAGTTCATTTTTAATGAATAGTGAAAAATGTTGTATTTTAATCCAAAACCTCTTATTAATCTAATTTATTTATAAGAATTGATTATCTTTTGAATTTGTTTTAAAGTGAAATTAGAATATATTTTTACCATTTATTCAAATAGTTGTCATTGGAATTAATTTCACTTTGAAATTGGACTTAAACTAGTGTCAATCTTTTAATAGATATTATTTGTTAAAAACACGCTTTTTGTTTTGACTGTGGGAATTAATTATTAAATTAATTAATGAAACTCAAATGTGTTGAATTTTTTAAAATATAAATCATTTTTTAATTCATAATATCACATATAGCTTAGGGTGAATTTTTGGTATTTTTCTGAAAAACATCAATTTTTGATGAATAGTGAAACCACTAAGTGGTAGTTTAAAAACTGATTTTTACTTTAAATGAAACTTTTCCACTTCTGTGATTTAAATTTCAGAAATCTGACATACATGGTTGTCATTATGATGTAAAATATGGTTCAATGGGATTAAAATAATTTTTTGGTGAATAGTAACTTTTATGTTTTTAATCGCGATTAGAGGTAATTATTGTAGTTTAAGGTAAACATAATGTTTTAATAATATGAAATGACCTAGACACATGTCCTGCCCTCATTGGATGTGTCCTGACCGACCAAGAAAATCCATTTGTCAACTTGGGGACCCCATGGAGCCACTTTGGTAGGAAAATGACATAAATAACTTTTTATTTAAAGTTAAAATAAAAAGGTCACAAACATGTGTTGTTTTACTAAAACAATTTTTACATGGGGTTATACAAGTCATATTCTTTACTATAAATATTCATTAGAAAGATAATTATATTTCCTACATCATGAAAAAAAAATTTATAATTTTTTACACATTAAATAAATTAATTTATTTTTGACACCGTGATGATGCAGTGATTACCTCATAAATGAACGATTTAAATAAAATGAGAAGATAGGGTAAAATATAAGTCTTATACTTGTCACAAACCTATTGGATAGGTTTATTTAGAAGCCGTATCACCTTATCCTATAAATATATACTTTTGGGTCCTTAAAATCCGAAAATAATTTTATAATAAAGTAATATTTTATAACTTTCCAAGAGTGCCCCTCCTCTCCTCTTATAAAAGACCCCCACCTCTACCACCTTACACACACCTCTAAAGACTTTGGCTCGGCCAACCCATTCCCATTTCATCTCTAAAAATCCCTCTCTTAATCATTGAAGCATCAATTTAGGCAGAATCCTTTCCAAGGAAGCCTTTGAGCTGAAATCAAAGGGAGTTACCCGATTTAAAGGTAATGTCTTCCCTTGTGTGCTTTTGTATTATTTATCTTCTCAAAACCCCTAAACTCTTATTATTTTTTTTTTAACAACACCATTATCTTAAATATACTAGGATTTTGTTATAATAATTATTTGAGCTACACTTTAACACACCTCCGTCTAATGGTTAAAGAACATACTGTTTCTGTGGATGGCGAATTACTGCCTCACGAAACGATGATTGTTCAATATTATTTTAACACCTTAAAAGGTGGACATTAAGAAGTCACTATATTTATATATGATATATAATATGTTTATGTTTTCCTTAAGCTTATGTATTTTTCATTTATGGCATACCTTTATGGTTTCCATTATGGGTAAACACGATATCTTCATTTTAGGAAGTGCGGACTACCACCGCCTCAAAGTGATTTGATTCGTTAATGCCATATGTGGGACATATAAAGGATGGAATTAATTGTATTACATATGATATCCTAATGTAATTATAATATACCTTTATATAATTATTATTTAATTCCATTGAGTACAAAAAAAAAAGAAATGAAAGTAGTGTTCATGCGTACGTACGGCTTACCGTCTCCATGAACGGTACATTTCATTTTTTATCTCCAAATGTTATGTTCTATTATAAGTACACATATATAATGGATATATATGTAATATATTACATCTAAATTATGGATATCATTCTGAAATTATAATATATACATCTATCATTTTGTTTTAATTCCATTAATATGACAAAAAATGAAAGTAGTGTTCATGCGTACGTACGACCTACCGTCTCCATGAATGGTGCTTTTAATTTTTTATCTCCAAATGCTATGGAATAGTATAAAATGAATATATATACTGGATATATATGATATTTAAAACATCAATACTATTCTGGATATGATGTACCTATAACTACATGGAAAATTCTTTTCCAACAAGTTTGATTTTTACTCATGTACTGAACATCGACAAAAACGTCTGATATGAACTCACTTTATTAACCGATTATTATAACATTATAATATGTGATATGAACTGAATAATAATCTTTAAAGCAGGTCCTTAAGAAATTATAAATTGACCCAATTTTATTATTCAGGAGATTAAATAATGATCGAGTCATGTCGAACACGAGGTAAGAGAACCTACCTCTCTCCTTCTTTTTAAGTACACTCTTTTATGTCATTCCTTTTAAGCTCATATTTCTTATGATTGAGATGTTCTTTTATATTACTATTATTGTACATTTTAGGTTAATATGATGAGAGACCCTATTTTCTCTCATCAATCCATTTTGAAAGATTTTATTGGTGCCGTTAGGCTGCCGAATTTTCATAAGGGATCCTACCTCTCTCTTTCTTTTTAAGTACTTTTTTATGTAACTTACTTTATGATCCTATTTCTTATGTTGGGGGATGTTATTTTATATTACTCTTGATTTAAATTTTATGTTAATATGATGATAGACCCTATTTAACATCATCAATTCATTTTTGAAAGTTTTATGTGGCACCGTTAGGCTGCCGAATTTTCATAAGGGGATTTTCATCTCACTTTTCATTCCCGTGAGATTCATGCTACATTTGCCAATATTATCCTTTTGTGTGGTGTATGTACTGCCCGATATTTTTTAATTTTTATAATATACTATCATTTATGGTTATTTACATCTTTATTGTATGATCCTTCTTTCATGGGGTGTACGTTTCGAAAGTTGCCCAAATCGGTAAGGGAACCTTTCACACTCCTCTTTTTAAAAGACTTATTTTGTTATGTATTTTAATTTACATATTTTTATGATGGAATATGTTATTATATATCCTTATTTATGTAAATTTTATTTCCAAGTGATGAGTTACCATTTTCTCTCTCATCAACTAATTTTATGAATTTTAAGGTGACGTCGTTAGGCTGTCGAATTTTACCAAGGGAACTTCTTAACCGAATTTTGATTTCTTTGGGTTCAACATGTAGTTATTGAATATTTCATCCTTTGAATATGTGTGAATTTCCATTGATTGTTTTTCAATTAATATCCACTTATATTGGGTGTATTTATATTTTTCACACATAATTATGATATTTATTTATCCTTAATTTATGGATACCTTCTTTATAAGGGATTTCATCTCATTTTAAATTTCTATTGAGACTTCATTGTTGTTTTGAACCAATTCACTCTTATATGGTGTATATACTATCTTTTGGAATATTATATCATGAATCCCTTTATTCTAATGATATTATAAAGTTCTGATTAAATGTTTTTCCTCAATTATTGTATTCAAGTGTCTCTCATTTTGTTAAAAACCCTTTATCTAAAATATCATTTTAAATGTTTTAATGATTTATTCTTATAAATATTTATCATTAATATCCATTTTTTCAAAATGGTTTTAAGGATTTATTTATATGGATATTAATGGTTTAAAATGTTAAAAGCTTCAAATTGGTATGGGACACTTGGATTAAAAAATCTCTTTATTAAATGTTTTAAATGGTTTTGAAAATGGATTTTAGAATGGATTCGTTATTTCAATATCTTAAAATGTTATATTGTTATTGCGATGTGGGAATTTTATCTTTCCTTTATGCTTAAGTTATGTGATATGATTATGTTATGGTTCTTGGGAATTGTTTATGAAGACGGGTGGTTCCGTGATAAACTATGGGCGGGTGATCCCGATATAGCACTCCAATGCATTGGGTAATGTGAAGGAGTTAAACATTAAGGTTTCTCTGAAGAGATTTATGGAATATACTATGATGGGTATTCCAAACGTAACCAAGAGGGTTAATCCCTATGTAATAATGCTATGAATGCCTCAAGTTACCTTTATGCCTTATGATTTCTATGATTTATTCATGATATGATGAGGTATGTTAAAATGCTTATGTTTTATGAGTAAAGTATGATTTCATACATGGACTAATGTTTTCTTTTCATACTTTTATATCCCTTACTGAGATTTTTATGCTCATCCCATGTTTTTGAAATGTTTTTCATAGGTCAAGGGAAATGTGCATGATATGATGATAGTGTCAAGGAAGTGTCAAGAAAGAATCCATGTTTTATTTTAAATATGTTTACGTTGATTGGAAAAAATGAATACTATCTTTTACGTAACCACTTTGTTTAAATGTGGAATGTAATTCCTGATTTATTATCTAATTATCAAAAACTCTAAACCTGAAAAGATCCTCAATATGAATTGTTCATTTAGTTCAATATTAAGTAAGGTTTAAGGCTGGGGAATTATAGTTGGTATCATAAGTCGGTTTAGATAACTTTAGAGGTTAGGGTATTCTCTACGCATAAGTGACATTACCATAATGGTTAGGATTTCAAAAAGAGTCCTAGTTCTAGATAAAGTGAATGAGTATGTATATCTTAGTGTTTATCTTCCTCATTAGTACATGATGGTTTTGTTGATATACTCACACTTACATTTCTGTTTTTAGTGAATGGCTAGTTCTAGCAGGCACCAAAGTGACAATAGGTTTGAAAGAAACTGTGGTGGTTCTCTGATTAAGAGACTGGATGAAGTGTGAGATTCAATGAGGAAACTCGTGGTTATTCTAAACCAAATATCAAGGAGTCATGATCAACCACTTGAACCTTGGTATGTTCTTTAATGAATCATGTACGAGATGACCAATCGATGTGGAAGTTCAGGTAATAATTACTAAGGTAACCATTAGGGTTTATATGATCCTTACTTTTGAGATAATTATGGGTTATTATATGTTATGATGGAAAATGAAAGTCATGAGATAAACTTGAGGTTAAAATATGTTATGATTATTTTTGAAGATTTTATCTAGTTTTGGAGAATTTTTTAAGAATTATATAGTTTTGGAAAAAGGACAACACACAGACCATGTGACAACCTGTCGCGTCGGACAAAGCTACGGGAATCGAACCCACAACCAAAGTGCGACTGGTATTTATCGCCTACCACTGGACTACGTGAAGTCCCTGGTTTTTTTGACTTATTGTTTTTAGTTAGATGATTTTATGAATTAAGAGTAAGTTGATTTTGGGTTATCTATAGAAATTATTAACCTATCATGGAGGATATGTGATTAGGTTAATTACTTTTCAATATGAGACTTTAAGAGCAACTGATGTTATTTGGAGAGAAGTGTTAAATTGTACCTTGGAAGACTATGTGATTAAATCCTTCAAATAATTGTGTTTCAATATTAGTTTGGTTTACTTTGAAGAATTTTATGGACAAATTTTTTATCGAATGGTCTTCATTGAAATTTTGGGTTTTGTTGGATAAATTTTGGAGATTAAGAATAGATTTTCTTTTTATAAAGGGTTATCCTTTTCTGGATTATCTTATCTTGTTCTAATAATTTTGGTTTTGGTAAGGGTCTAAAGACATGGGGAAATATATAGTCCACTTTTTTGGATTAGGTGATTCTCTAGAAGTTGATTATAGTACTCTTAGTGTGAACAACTCTTCCTAAATACTCATCATTTAAGGAAAGTATGAGTTTGTGTTAGAAATCTAGTAAAAGTTGAAAGTCAACATGACAAGTAAATATGTTTCATTAAGATCAAAAATAAATTTCTCAATGAAAAGTAACTTAAAACAAAAATGTTGTCCATTAACTTTTCCTACAGGGGAATCGAATACCGTTTAACACACCACAAGTTTGTGATTTTCTTGTGGTTAACTTTCTCCTAAACATGTTTTCTGTCACTCTCCCTCAGAACATGAACCTTTTCTTTTTCTTCCATATCCATGTTTTCCTTCATGGAATCCTTGTATGGGTTAACTCGGGTGGCCTATATACTTCTATTTCTTTATTTTAAAGTGATTGTTTTACCGACTCTATTCCGATGTGGGACTTTCAATGATGTTTTCAAGCCCGATTTTAAAATTACGAGGACGCAATTCCCAAAAGGGGGGAAGGATGTAACACCCCAGGTAAATAAAGAATATGAAATTTTTATATTAATCCATATTTGTGAATAAAATTTTAATATTAATTTAAAGGGAACGCTATGCTCAATGGTTAACCCAATACGCAACAACGAGTTCCTTTAAAATCTTACGTTACACTCTAATAATAAAATAATTTTATTTTAAATAGTAGTTAACACCAAGCCGTTGTAATGAGGGGAATGAGCAGAACTAACTAACAAATGATTATATATGTTTGTCAAATATTTTTACTTTTGACAATAAATTATAGAGGATAAAAAATGCGAATGAATCCAATTTTAAGCATAAACATTCTAATATTCTTTAAAAGGTCGATTAACCGCTTTTTGATGTCGAACATCTTTTAATTCCACTTTTTGATAATTTTATGTGTTTTATTTGACAAAATAAAATTCTTCGTTATAATCGGGACATCAAAATTTACTTTGTGTAAATTTTTGTAATTTTTCAGATAAAGTTCATTTTTTAATGAATAGTGAAAAATGTTGTATTTTAATTCAAAACCTATTTTTAATCTAATTTATTTATATGATTAGATTACCTTTTGAATTGGTTTTAAAGTTAAATTACAATATATTTTTACCATTTAATCAAATAGTGGTCATTGGAATTAATTTCACTTTGAAATTGGACTTAAACTAGTGTCAATCTTTTAATAGATATTATTTCATAAAAACACGCTATTTGTTTTGACAACGGGAATTAGTTATTAAATTAATTAATTCAACTTATATGTTTTGAATTTTGTAAAATATAAATCATTTTTTAATTCGGAATATCAAATATAGCTTAGGGTTATTTTTTGGTATTTTTTAGAAAAACTTCAATTTTTGATGAATAGTGAAACCACTAAGTGGTAGTTTAAAAACCGATTTTTCGTTTAAATGAAACTTTACCACTTCTGTGATTTGAATTTAAAAAATCCGACATATATGGTTTTCAATAGGATGTAAAATATGGTTCAATGGGATTAAAATAATTTTTTTTTGTGAATAGTAACTTTTATGTCTTTAATCGCAATTAGAGGTAATTAGTGTAGTTTAAGGTAAAAATAATGTTTTAATAATATGAAATGACCTAGACACATGTCCCACCCTCATTGGATGTGTCATGACCGACCCAGAAAATCCATTGGTCAACTTGGGGACACCATGGAGCCACTTTTGTTGGAAAATGTCATAAATAACTTTTTATTTAAAGTTAAATTAAAAAGGTCACAAACATGTGTTGTTTTACTAAAACAATTTTTACATGGGGTTATACAAGTCATATTTTTTACTATAAATATTCACTAGAAATCTAAAAATATTTCCTACATCATTATATTTGATTTATAATTTTTTAGACATTAAATAAATTAATTTATTTATGACACTGTGATGATGCAGTGATTACCTCATAAATGAATGATTTAAATAAAATGAGAAGATAGGGTGAAATCTAAGTCTTTCACTTGTCACAAACCTATTGGATGGGTGGAAAGCGAAACCTTATCACATTATCCTCGAAATATATCCTTTTGGGACCTTAAAAATCTGAAAATCATTTTATAATAAAGTAATATTTTATAACTTTCCAAGAGTGCCCCTCCTCTCCTCTTATAAAAGGCCCCCACCTCTACAACCTTACACACACCTCTCAAGCCATTGGCTCAGCCAAAAACTGCCCATTTCATCTCTACACATCCCTATATTCATCATTAAAGCCTCAATTTGGTCATAATCCTTTCCAAGGAATCCTTTGAGCTCAAATCAAAGAGAGTTTCCCGATTTAAAGGTAATGTCTTCCCTTGTGTTCTTTTGTTTTATTTTTCTTTTCCAAACCCCTAAACTCTTTTTATTACTTTTTTTTAACAAAAACAATATTATAAATATAGTACTATGTTGTTATAATAATTATTTGAGCTACAATTTCACAAACCTCCATCTAATGGTTAAGGAACATACTGTTTCTGTGGATGGCGAATTACTACCTCATGAAATGATGATTGTTCAATATTATTTTAACACCTTCAAAGGTGGCCATTAAGATGTAACTATATTTATATATGATATATAGTATGTTTATGTTTTCCTTAAGCTTTTTTATTTTTCATTTATGGCATACCTTTATGGTTTCCATTATGGGTAAACATGATATCTTCATTTTAGGAAGTGCGGACTACCGCCCCCTCAAAGTGATTTGATTCGTTAATGCCATATGTGGGATGTATAAAGGATGAAATTAATGGTATTACATATGATATCCTAATGGAATTATAATATACGTTTATATCATTATTATTTAATTCCATTTAATACAAAAAAAAGAAATGAAAGTAGTGTTCATGCGTACGTACGACTTACTGTCTCCATGAACGGTACATTTCATTTCTTATCTCCAAATGATATGTACTATTATAAGTACATATATATAATGTATATATATGTAATATATTACATCTAAATTATGGATATCATTCTGTAATTATAATATATATATCTCTCATTTTGTTTTAATTCCATTAATATGAAAAAAATGAAAGTAGCGTTCATGCGTACGTACGACCTACCGTCTCCATGAATGGTGCTTTTAATTTTTTATCTCCAAATTCTATGGAATAGTATAAAATGAATATATATACTGGATATATATGATATTGAAAACATAAATACTATTCTGGATATGATGTACCTATAACTACATGGAAAATTATTTTCCAACAAGTTCGATTTTTACTCATATACCGAACATCGACAAAAACGTCTGATATGAACTCACTTTATTAAACAATTGTTATAACATTATAATATGTGATATGTACTGATTAATAATATTTAAATAATGTCTTTATGAAATTATAAATTGGGAAAATTTTATTATTCAGGAGATTAAAGAACGATCGAGTCATGTCGGACACGAGGTAAGGGAACCTACCCCTCTCCTTTCTTTTTAAGTAAACTCTTTTATGTCATTCCTTTTAAGCTCATCTTTCTTATGATTGAGATGTTCATTTATATTACTCTTACTATACTTTTTATGTTCATATGATGAGAGACCCTATTTTCTCTCATCAATCCATTTTGGAAAATTTTATTGGCGCCATTAGGCTTGCGAATTTTCATAAGGGATCCTACCTCTCTCTTTCTTTTTAAGTACTTTTTTTATGTAACTTACTTTATGCTCCTCTTTCTTATGTTGGGGTATGTTATTTTATATTCCTCTTGCTTTAAATTTTATGTTAATATGATGAGAGACCCTATTTTATCTCATCAATCCATTTTTGGAAGTTTTATGTTACGCCGTTAGGCTGGCAAATTTTCATAAGGGGATTTTCATCTCACTTTTCATTCCCGTGAAATTCATGCTATAATTGCCACTATTATCGTTTTTTGTAGTGTATGTACTGACCGATATTTTTGTATTTTTATAGTATACTATCATTTATGGGTATTTATATCTTTATTGTATGACCCTTCTTTCATGGGGTGTATGTTTCGAAAGTTTCCCAAATTGGTAAGTGAACCTTTCACACTCCTCTTTTTAAAAGACTTATTTTGTTATGTATTTTAATTTACATATTTTTATTATGGAATATGTTATTATATTCCTTATTGTTGTTAATTTTATGTACAAGTGATGATATACCATTTTCTCTCTCATCAACTTATTTTATGAATTTTAAGGTGACGCCGTTAGGCTGTCGAATTTTACCAAGGGAAATTCTTAACCAAATTTCGATTTCTTTGGGTTCAACATGTAGTTATTGAATATGTCATCCATTGAATATGTGTGAATGTCCATTGATTGTTTTACACTTAATATCCACTTATATTGGGTGTATTTATATTTTTCACACATAATTATGAGATTGATTTATCGTTAATTTAAGGATACCTTCTTTATAAGGGATTTCATCTCATTTTACATTTCTATTTAGACTTCATTGTTGTTATGCACAAATTTACTCTTATATGGTGTATATACTATCCTTTGGAATATTATATCATGAATCCCTTTATTCTCATGATATTATGAAGTTCTGATTAAATGTTATTCCTCAATTATTGTATTCAAGTGTCTCTCATTTTGTTAAAAACCCATTATCGAAAATATCATTTTAAATGTTTTAATGATTTATTCTTATAAATATTTCTCATTAATATTTATGTTTTCACAATGGTTTTAAGGGTTTATTTATATGTATATTAATGGTTTAAAATGTTAAAATCTTTAATGTGGTATGGGACACTTTGATTAAAAAATATCTTTATTAAATGTTTTAAATGGTTTTGAAAATGGATTTTAGAATGGATTCATTATTTCAATATCTTAAAATGTTATATTTTTATTGCGATGTGGTAATGTTATCTTTCCTTTATGCTTATGTTATGTGTTATGATTATGTTATGGTTCTTGGGCATTGTTTATGAAGACGGGTGGTTATGTGATAAACTATGTGCGGGTGAGCCCGATATAGCACTCCAATTCATTGGGTAACACGAAGGAGTTAAACATTAAGGTTTCTCCGAAGAGATTTAGGGAATATACTGTGATGGGTATTCCAAACGTAACCAATAGGGTTACACCCTACGTAAGAATGTTATGAATGCCTCAAGTTACCTTTATGCCTTATAATTTCTATGATTTATTAATGATTTGATGTGGTATGTTAAAATGCTTATGTTTTATGAGTAAAGTTTGATTTCATACATGGACTAATGTTTTCTTTTCACACTTTTATATCCCTTACTGAACTTTTTATGCTCATCCCTTGATTTTGAAATTTTTTTCATAGGTCAAGGGAAAGGTTTATGATATGATGATAGTGTCAAGGAAGTGTCAAGAAAGAATCCATTTTTTATTTTAAATATGTTTCCGTTGATTGGAAAAAACGAATTCTATCTTTTATATAACCAATTTTTTTAAAATGTGGAATGTATTTCATGGTTTATGATCTAATTCTATAAAACTCTAAACCTGAAAAGATCATCAATGTGAATTATTAATTTAATTCAATATTAGGTAAGGTTTGAGGTCAGGGCCTTATAGTTTAGACCATGAGAGTTTTCCAACTTCTTGTTTAAATTTTTTTATGCTATGTTGACCAAGGTGAGTAGACCTTGAGAGCTTCATATGTGGTCATTTTTAAATGATTACAGTTAAGATTAGAGTAAAGGGGTTAGATTGTGAGAGATTCCTATAATTTCGATATTAAATGATTACTGTTATTTGAGACCATGGGGGATTATACTGTGGAAACTATCCCAAGGGGTCGTGATTGAATAATTGAATGAGAGTGAAGAGTCTGACCAGACAAAGCACAATATTTCACTCAATCATACATTATTGTTAGATGTAGTCCTAAGAGGTATGTTGTTACAACTACACGAGGGATAAAGAGCGCAGTCTAGATCCCATGTTCTACATGATTCAATAGTTGAATAATGAATGTAATTGAAAAATATATGACTATTTACTTTTGTGTACTTCATAGTTTGTTTCTCTATTTTTCCTTATTACCTTATATATATATTCACTAATATTTATGAATATATATTTTGGTGGTTTTCTACCAGGAATCGCCTCAGACCCTATTTGGGTAATGTTTTTGGACCCAAACTGATTATATAGTTGCTGGTATAGATAAGGGAAATAACCCTTCTTCTTTAGGTACTTGATTGTTGTGGGAGCTTGAGATCATGAGACCAAGATAAGGATTGTGATGCTGTTGGAGTATACTGATTTTATATACTTTGGTTTTATAATTATATTTCCATAATTATGGATTATTTGGATTTTTTCTAGACACATGTGACATGCATCATTTATATATGCTCGATTAGTTATATTTCCATTAGTCTTATAATATTTACTTTTGTTTTATGGTATTACTAATTTCGATGTTGTTTAATATTTTCATTCTGTTGTTTATACTCTTCCATAGAGGGTATGGTTTCCACATTATCACATTGTGTCCCTCGCTTCTAGTTGGAAGTCTCTAGCATCTGGGGAAATTCTTTAGAGGTCATGTGACCAACTTGGTTCGGGGCACCATTGGGCGGCTCCCAGAACTGGGAGGTTACTGAAGTTAAGTATTATTCTATATCTAAATATTGATAATAATATCAATTATATAACATTAAACATTTAAAAATAATTATATATATATATATCCCATGTGATGGGGTGATGAAAATTGAATCACATCCCTTCATGGAGATTATAGTTTACAAGTACAGACAAATAATGTTATCATTTTTATGTGAATAGAAAAATGAGAACAAAAACATTAAATTTCCATCTTATAATGATAAATATGAAATGAATATTATATAAAAACATTAATTCAATCATTATAACCAGTATTTAGATACAGTAATAGAAATCAAATTATATAAGTTCATTGGGTGGTAGTTCATCGTGCACACGAATTATAATTCATTTCCCATTTTATAGAAGTGGAAAAAAATTTAGTCAATGATATTAAAATAATAATATATCAGTATAATATGAATCATGTAGTTTTTATTTCATTATGTATGAATATGATTTTATGTAAGTGGAAGAAAAAATATTTCAAAAACACTAAATTAAAAATGATACTGCTTCCTCAGACGATCTCCATTGAATAACACTGTAAAAAATATAAAAATTGTTTTAAGAATAAAATAAATCCACCAGAATATGGGTAGGGATTAAAGGAAGGTATTTGGAGTGACATTGGGAATCTAAATATGTTTTGAGGCCTGAGTAATAGATAAGAATGGGTGCCTTTATTTAGGAAAGGGGAGGGTCAATCATGTAGTTATTCAAAATGTTAAATTAATATGAATTTATTTTCCAATCCATTTTTCCCAAAGAGGATATTTTTGAAAAATATGTTGATTTAGGCTCTAATAAACTTGATAATATCGAAATTAGTTATGTTTTGAATATTTTATAATCCTTATATTTTTCTTTTATCCACTTTTAATTTTTACTGTAAAATCATGTAATTTATATTTGTAGGGTTAATATAATTACTATAAAATGAAAAATGAAAAGTAAATGATTATTTGAAGATAATTTCAAACATAACCCTATCATTTGACTATATTTCAAATTTTTTGGATTCCTATATCAGGTAATAAAATATTATTTAATTAAAATTATCAATATTGTCAATTTTGAAAGTATTCATTATTTAACTTTTTTAAATCTTCATAAAAAACTGATATCTTCAAAAAAACAACAATAAAATAATCCATAACATGAAAACTCCATCCATAGAACATGTGGATGACATAAATTATTTCATATTATTTTATTTTAATACTATTAATATCATTTGATTGATTGTACCAATAATTAAACAATCACACCCTCATCATTGTGTCACCATTTACTTAGACTACTTTTTTCTAAAACATTATAAATAAATTACAATGAAGTATGTAAAAAAATTAGTTTGATAAATATTATTTATAGTTGAACATATAACTTATATAATTCTAAAATAAAAATGACTATCTCTTTAAAAACAAAAGAATGAGAAAATTTACTTAATAATGAATATAATATTACAGAGATTAAATTCTCATCCAAATTGTCTAAATTGGTCTCATAAGAAATAATTTAATTTAGAGGGATGAAAATACTCTCTAATAAAATTAGTAAAATTTTTAGGGTAAATTTATAATATTAATTATATCAGTTTTACCCTTATTTTCACGATATACACTTAACTGTAGAAATAAGAAATAAACAAAAGTAATTATTCATAAAGAAGAAAATATAAGGAAGCTTTACACATAATCTGGACATACTTATTCTGAATATGAAATAATGTTTTCAATTTTCAAAACCCAATTGTTTCAGTAATAAATCTAAAATTAGTCCCGTTGATGGAATGAGAAAAATGTTTTTTTATTTAAAAACCCATCAAAAGCTTGTAATGTTTTTATATCCAATTTCAATGTGAAATTAATTCCAATGACATAAATTTTATTAACGTTAAACAAATAATCTAATTATAAATTAAAATGATACAATAATATAATTTAATGCAATAAAAAAATTTAATGAAAAAGTTTTTTTATATAAAAATGTTGTATTTTATTTCACTATTCATCATAATATAAAAATATCACAATTATACAACAAAATCAACCAATTAAATTTTAATACTATAAATTCAAATAAGACATTTATTTTTTAATATAAAACATTAAATTGTTTCCAAATACTTGATTTTAAATTGTTTTTCCATCAAAAGGTGTAAAATTACCTTCATTGAAAAATATTTGTTTTATTTGTAAAATTGGATTTGTTCAAATATAATTTATAGGGAAAAAATTAAATGAATATTATACATTTTATTCAATGTATTATATATATATTTCATTAATATAATAAAAAGTGTGAATTTTTTATTTATTAGTATAAAAAAAATACTTTTTTAACAATTAATTTTTTTTTCAGAACAATATTTTCAATTTTTTAAAAAGGGTTTTACATTTATTTATAATTAATTGGCCAATGAATTAATTATATATACAAGTGAATGTAATATTTTAATAATTCAATTAATTCTATTCATTCCCACAATTCTAACGACTATGTTTTTTTGGTAACATTTAAATAAAAAAATTACAATTTTCATTTATACTTAATGGGGAAAGGCATGTACAATGTCGAAAATAGACATTGAATTTAGATAAAATTCGGATGGTAAAATGAATTTATGAAATATATACACACAATAGACAGTATCATTCCCTTAATGGTGGTAGGAAAAGGAAGTGGATGGTATATAATTGTTTTTTTAGAATAAATATCATGTTATAATTATAGTATGTATATTTATACCATTTCCCCGATTATACCCATCTATATAGAGTAGTTATGAAAATAATATTATACCACAATGTAGATATGGTATGATTTATGTACACATGCAAGGTTATTTCATTTTTTATAGGACGAATAAAAGGTGGAATATGGTTATCCAATAATCATATTAATAACTCAACATATATTTAATACTGGATTTTTATTAGTTTAGATTTTAATAACCATGTGAAGATTAAGTATAAGATGAAATAATCTTGAATGATTTTGTAAATAGAATTATGTATTCTTTGATGAATTACCATTAAATATTCAATTATAGAATCTAGGGTTTTTAATTATAGAAGTCTAGATCCACAATAGAGTGGCTATAAAGTTAAGAAGAGAAATATGTAAGGTGTGGTCGTTATAATGGCTCTAAATCATCTGAAAATGTTAGAAAGGATGTACCCTTTTATAATTGAGATGATGTACAATTTTGAATTTCAAAAAATATTTATTAATACTAAATTAAATCTCAATTCAAATACCTCCAAATGGAAATGGAATCGAATTATGTTGAGATAATTTTTTAATATCACTAACAAATATATTTTATATATGATTTGGTACTATTTTAAACCTTATCATTTTCATTACCCCTTATTCAAACTATTTCAATTTTAACCATGGTAAAAACATTTCTAATACGAAAAGGTTGTAATTATAACATATGTCATTTAAATTTAACCATAAATTAAAAAAAATTTATCTATAAAGACATATTTTAATTATTTTTTATCTTAAAATATGTTTTATGAATTTAAAATACTTTAAAAAAATATTTTATTATAAAATATCATTACTTATAATTTAAAAATTATTTATTCCTTATAGAATTTAAAATTTAACAATGAAAAGTTAACATATAAAAAAATATTTTACTATATACCTAAGAGGTAAGGTCATCCTTAAATTTTTTTGACCACATTAATTTTTTAAACTATTATTTATTTAAAAATTTTAACTCTATTAATGTGATATTTACATTAATAAAATAATTAACACATCACAGTTTTGTAATTATTTATTATACATTTTTGTCACTAAAATTCAAAAATAAAATATGATTTTTAAGATAAATATTATATATTTCAGAATGATATTTATAGGTGAATATATACTTAGTTTATCCCAAATTTATAATTCATATAATATTTTAATGGTGAATTTGAAATCATTAAATTTTTATTAAATAAAATATTATATAGATCATAACCACATCTAAGTGGTCCAAAAAGTATACAAAATATCATCAAAATATGTTTATTTTTTAGAAAAATAAAATTTAGACTACTTCATAACATACATTTTTCCCCATGTGGAAACATAAGGGATGTTAAGACATATAATGTGTCATTTTGTGTCTTTAATTGATTTAAAAATAATATATGTAATTATCATGGAAAAATTTCCATTGAAAAACATAATATAAATACATAGGTTTTAAGGGTGGAGATATCTTCATTGAATAAAGTTTTTCCAAGTGTCTGGGTAATTTTATAGTTCTACTAATAATATTTTTATCCTAAATTTCACAATTTACCATTTAATGTTGTAATGAGATTTACGAAGGTTAAAATTCATATTGGACCAAAATTAAAGGGATATATTCACTAAATTTGGAACTAATGAAGGCATTGTTTTTGCCAATTTTTAAATTTTCAAAAACTATATGTTTTGTAGCTTTACTTAAAACTAAACAATTAAAACACTTTGAAAAATAGGTTTTTGAAAAAATGAACATGTAAAACAAAAAAAAATTAATAATAAATATGTGCATATTATAAATTATAAAAAATTGAATTGTATTATTTTAATTTTAAATTAACTAATTAAAATTTTAAAAATAATACAAAATAAAATTTAAGCTTGTAAATTATTTAAAATATAATAAATATTTCTACAAAAATAGTATTTTAAATTTTAATAAAAAGATTAATCATTTCAGAAAAAAATTACCTTAAGATAAAATTGACATTATTATTTCAATAAAATATTTAATTTCAGAAAATTAAATTAAATTATTATTAAAAATTTATTTTCAAATAAATTATTCCATTAAATGATTGAAAAACTAAAATCCCTAAAAATTCATATTTTATTTATTATAAAATTATGTTATCTTATTTTAGGCCCCTAAAACATATCGGATGAATTCCAAAAAAATCAATGAATATTTAACATTTAAATGTAATTAATATCATCTAATAATTGTGATTTATTTAAATTGTTATTATACAACTCTTTTAATGAGATTACAAATAGTTTCTCTAGAAAACACTACCTTTATTTTTATTTTTGTTTTATATTAATTTATAATTAATTAGTTTACCAAGAGTTAATTTCGTAATTAAGTTAGTAATTATTAATTCCCTTCATTCTAATGACTTGTAGCAAACAATCATAATATATTTTTTTAGTAAAACACGGTCTTGAATGTAACACAAGCGATCAATGGAACCTGATATTGTGTATAACCTAAGAAAACATTGAGTTTCATGTATTAAAATCTAATATATGTGATAAATGTAGTGAAATAATAACTATTTGTTGTGTATAAATCAATAAAAACATGGTGTTCTGTGGAACATAATACATAAAATAAATTAAACCAATTAAAAAAACAATTCATAAAAAATAAAGTGGTTACATTATACCTCCCAAAAATGGATTCTCCCTCAAAATTCATTACTCTAATACAAAAAAAATCATTACACTTCCATACAAAATCATCAATTTACCATGTAGATTCATCATACTATTTCTTTCTCTAAAAAATTCTAAAAAGATCTGTGGCCTTTTTTCTTATAACATTAGATCTACGATCTAGAATTTTTACCGGTTTCCCATTATAAGAAAGATCTTTATCTAGTGGTATAACCTCTGAGTGTAGTACATGTGTAGTAACAAGTCTATACATACTCATAAGATATACATCGAACACATCATGAACATGATTGAGATTTTGGAAAATCCTTTATTGATAAGATAACATTCTAATATTATTAAAAATTTATTTTATAAAAAAATATCACCACTAAAATATCAAATTTAACATTGAAAATCTGAGGATGTTTGATAATTTGGATACAGGATACCCATATCCTAAAAATTATTTACAAAACATCCATTAATATAAGAATTTTGGAAACCTAGTAGTTTTCTAATCTAACTCACTACTAGGATTCCATTTATGATAACATAGGTGGAAATTGATGACATGGAAACAAAGAGAAAACTAAATATCAGGTTATTATGGAGAGTGATAGATAACATGGTCATTATAAAGGTAAATAACAAAGAATGACAAACCAGTGATGATATAAAGGACTATTTGATTCATAAAAAATGATGTAACTTGGATAACATATCTTCTTATATTTATATTTCCTAATATTGAATAATTTTCACAAAAAGATACACTTACATGACTTTAATTCGATTTAGTATGAAGAATATTATTCATTGGTTGTGCCTTGGTCAATTTCAATGTTATCTATTACACCAAATAATGATGATTAAATTTTCATGCCTGAATAAATAGGGGATTAGATGTTTTATAATGTGTTGAAAATTAATTTATTTGGTCTCTAGTAACCATAAAAAAATAGTTAGAATATGTTATCCTATATGCATAAATCATCATAAGGTTCGGTAAAATATTAATCTCTAAAACACATCCATTGTTCAAAAATAACTAATTCAACAATAGTTTCCCATATAAACCATACATAATATTATAGTCCAAAAAATTATAAATAATGTATCTAAATTTAAAAAATAAACTTATCATTACTCCCCCAAACAACTTGATGTAGCTCATAATTTTCAGACATCAAACATGTGAACACCATTATAATTTATTCAATTGAATCACGGTAATAACGTGAAGTGTCATAAAACATTTGTGAAAAAATTCATGATTGAAAAAATTAACTATTTTCTGATACCATAAATCTTAAAATTATATAAGGTAAATCCATGATATCGTAAATCACCTTTTAATCATATTACAAATCTGTTTCGAGTTCATCAATTATATCTATCTTGTTTTTCCAAAATATAACATCAATTATTCTCATTACCCAAAAATCATGCTCATATTAAGTGTTATCTATCCCATACAAAATTACATTATCATACCAATAAATTTTCATGGTTACTTGTACCATTCAACATATAATTTTAAATACTTATGTGAAAACTAATGTGGACCAGTCCATATATGCTTAGTTATTTTAAAATAAAATAAAATTACTTGTACAACATTATTCAAAATTTCTAATATATAATCGCCCAATCATTCCATCACACTGTTATAATTATCCATATCTCCAATAATGATCTCATGATACTTCAATATTTCATTAGCCTTAAGAGGTTTCTAATGTTTATTATCATCATTAGACAATGGATTTTGATATTGGTTCACATAATTCCCATTTTCATTACACTTGAAACATTTTTATGTTGTAGGATCATTATATGATATCCTTTTCACTATTCACATCATTATATTTTTTCCCATCACTTCTATTGTCAATTACTAATGACATCCATTCCCCAATGTAAAACATTAAATAATCTCCTTATGACATTTTTCTCGATGTATTTCCCACACATTTTATTTAAAGGAAATATTATCTTAATTTCACCATGTTTTTAATGTTTTACATTAAATTATTTCATAATTTTCACTTCAAATTCCTCATATTTATATGTAATTCCAACCACAATTTCCACCTTGATAGAAAATCAGATGATTTATTCATAACTAATGAATTCCCTTATGGATAATTCCCTTCAGAGTCTTGGGTATAAGCCACTGATGAATAAATAAACCTTACATTCATTTCCATAATAATGTTTGAAGTTTACCTCTTAGGTCTTTTAAAATATTCATCTTAGGTACCGAGGGACTCATTATCCTTTTTATTATGCTCAATGAGATCCTTGTTTATCTGAATATGAAGAATGAGAAAAATGTACTTTTAAAAAAATATGTTCCCAAAATCAACCAATTATATGGGGTAAATTTCATCTCATTGAATCATATTTTTGATAATATTCCACCATTGATCTGCTCCACTGTCAATACAGTTGACCAAAAAATGAAATTATACTTTTGTGAACCATGGGGAATTTAAAATATATTTTGTATTGATCCACTGCTCAACCAGTAATGGATCAGAAGTCACATGGAATGATAGTGGAAGTTTACTGGTGAAGTAATCATTGGAATTTTTCCCTTTTTATTTCATTTGGATGTACAACATGATTCATTTCTTCCAAAAAGTTTCTGAGAATAGAAATAATATTTTTCATTCCATCTCCCATAACATTTGATTTCTCTAAATTAAAATCATTTCCTTACTGGTTGCATTCAGTATTAATAAGGTTCAATTAGATTTAAACCTTTCAATGAAACAAGAAGTCTAGTTTTGGTAACACTAATTATAGTGGGAAAACAATAATCAAGGGAAAGTGATTTAATTATATAACATCTTTGGTTTAATCCTATATTTTCTGTGATCATTACCAAAATCATAGGATTGTATAATATACATAGACTTATCTTTAGTGATATTTTTTTTCTTATCTCTGATTCCAAAGGTTGAATAAACATTTTCTCTAATACAAAAAATAATAACCCAAGATTAATGTTTATATAGAATGAATCATTTTTTTAGGAATATTATTTATAATACCCAAAAACACCCAAATACCACATTAGTTTAGTGCCCTGGAATTATTGACCATGAAATTATAATCTTGTGAGCGATTATAAATGCCTATCACAACGATCTTCCAATATTGTATACAAACCAATAATCTATTTTTATAACATAGAGAAATGAAAAATATGAAAAGGTTTTGCTTTGATGCTCATTATGTGTAAAAAAGTGGGATTTCAATCAAAACATAATCATAATGAATAATTAAATAAACAAAAAATATGAAAATTATATCTTATATATCAAAAACCTTGATATCAGGTCATGGAATAAATCATAGAATCTCATTAGAAATAAAAATATTCTATGAGGCGAAAACATAAAAAATGAAATTCTAGAATAAGGATGAGCATATAAATTCATTTCCATATTATTTAATGACCAATTATATGTCAATAATAAATGAAAAATTACTATTACATAACTGGGTTGACTCCTCATTATACCCTTCTATTACTAAACCGATGTTACTCCCATTCTAATCAAGTATTACAAAACCATGTTCACTTCTCATTTCATTCCTCTCTATCTCATGAGATAATAATCTTTATTCAATTCATTTTAGGGTAGTAAATGACCAAAATAACCCATATTTAAAACCATACATATGTGTTCCACAAATACTTAAATCATATCATAACACATAAAAATAAATGGGTGTTATGCCCTGACCTATCCGTAATTTGTATTTTATTATTTTCTTGGGTTTTAAAATTATGTTGTCGAGGTTCGGGTTGAATCCCGAACAATATTTTTATTTTTTTTCAAAAAAACACGGAGTTTTTTGTTGACGTCATTAATCGAAAGGGCAGAGCGCATTTCGGAAACCCCGCGAAGCTTCGCCCGTGCAGCGGCACTGTCCGTCGGTGTTCGGAAAAAAAAAATTAAAATGAATAAGTTTTTATTTTATTGTTGTTAAGAATAATAATTTTTATTTTTATTTTTTTATTATAATTAAGGCTATTATTATTATTATTATTATTTTTATTATCATCATTATCATTTACTATTAATTTTATTTTAATTTATCTTCTTTATTTTTTACCTTCTTCTTTATTCATTCTTTTCTTTTCTTTTCTTTTTTTGGTCTTCCATGCACTTTTCCCCTGCTTCTCTCCCTTTGTTCCACTCTTCCACGCGGGTGCCCTTTTTTTATTCTTCTTTTTTTATCTCTTCTTCTCCTTCAACCCTTCTCCTATACTCTTTTTGCTGAAAATCTTCTCCCCCAGTTCTCCCTCCTTGCAGCGCCCCTCTGTCCGCACCTCCTGCCGACTCCCAGCAGCCCCTGCCTCCGGCCCTCTCCCACCCCACCACCCCGCGCTTAAGCTGCTCTGCATCTCGTCATACCCCCTGGAAGACTGCCGACCTCCCTCCTCTTACGCGGAACCTGAAGCCACAGTCACTCTTCCCAACACCGTCGACCAGCTCGCATTTCAGCTTGCCCATGCGCTTCCCTCCTGCTGCATTGGCGCAACCCCATAGCCTGGTGCACCTCCCCATTAGATCTAGTGGTCTGTAGTGCACTTCTCTTTCCCTTCGGCTGGACACGTACATAAAGCGCGGTAAGTAGCTCCTCAGTGCGCAGCCCACGCGTAACCACGCTGCCCGGTCATGACCCCAGACCCCTCGTCGCACTCCACTACCTGCGTCGCCACCTGTTGCAGTGCCTAACAGCCGCCTTCAGCCTCCGCACTAGATGCCTGTCACCCTCCTACTAGTGTCTTCCTACACAACACCCCCTGCAAGTCCGGTTTTCCAGCTGCATCTACTTCCGCAGTAGCCCATGTGTGCAGCTCTCCGCCGCACCAGTCCGCGGCTGGCCCCTGGTGTCGCTTCCCTGTCCATCGTTCACCATCACGCAGACCCCCCATCCTGGTGTGCCTCCGCCCTCATGCTGCTCCTCACCCGAGCTCTTTTCCAGATCCTCCCCCAGCTCTCCACCTCACCTAGTGCTCTGCCCCTGTGAGTCCCACACTAAGAAACCCCCTCCCCCTTTGCAGCACCCAGCCGCCGGTCCCCTCTCCCTGTTCTCCCTCACCCTGCGCTGCTGACCTCCACCTCCTGCACCCCTTCGCAGTGCCACTGGCTTCCACCTCCAGGTCTGGCGCCCTCCTGCTGGCTAGGCCCCCCTGCACGTTTCGGCCTCCGTACCCTGCTCGGCCTGCAGGTACCAACATCGACACGCCTCCTGCCCAGATCTCCCACGCTGCACTAGCCCACCTCCAGCCTCTGCACTCGCGTGACTTCTAGCCAACTTCAGCAATTTGCGATGCCTCATCCTACTGGCCAACATCAGTGGTCCGCAGTCCTCCTTCCCGCTGGATGACCAGACACCCGGAGATCCCCCTAGCTCCCTTGTTGCATCGTGAGTAGGACCTCCCCAGGATCTTTCCACACGCCATATCCTACCGGCACACCGTCCGGCCTGTAGCAGTGCAACGCCCTTGGCGCCTCCTGCAGAACCCTCTGACACTCACCTAACCGGCCGTGACGTCCCGACCCCTTTCTTTACTCTGGCTAAATTGTGTGCACTTCTCCAGACCTGCAGGACCTCTTTCTGGTCGCGGTGCAACTCTGACCACCGGGTTCCCTCATGTTGTGCGCCTTCTGAGCCATCCTGCATCCTCCGGCTGACCGCGAACCCTTCTCGACCGCTAACCGCGAACCCTTCTCGACCGCTATCGGTGACTTTTTCGGCGCCTCGCAGCCCCTCGTCGACCTTCTGAGGCGGGATGAACAGTTCTGTCACCTTCCGTTCCACCTTTGTTCATGTGACCAGCCGCACACCTTGTTCTCAACTGGGCGCGCGATGAGCGTCCTCCGCCCTAGGTGAGCAGTTTAGGCTCACACCGTTTCGCCTGCACTGGGGTTCAGGTGAGGTATGTGTTGTATTTTGTTTTTATTATTTTAAATGAGTGTTTATGTTTGTTTTTAGTTATTCATGCGATGTTTAATTTTTGGATTATTTCCAGTCAGTGTTTCTATGTTTTAAACCATTTTACTTTCGGTTGCAGCGCGTTGGCAAGGCATTTCCATGACACTACGGTCATCAGCTTGCACATGCCTCTGCACCCCCACGAGGCGTGTCGCATCATCGTGATTGGTTTGCGAGTCGAGGTAGGTCCCCCACTGCACTCACCTTTAAATTTATAAATTATTAATTGCTTGATATTTTATTAATTTTAATGAATGAGAAATAATATAAGATAATTAATTTTTAAATGTTTATTTGGTGTTAAATGAGCCGTTTATTTTATACAGAACACTTGAAACATTTTCATGACTAGCGAACACCCAATATTGAAAGAATGCATGTTTGTACTTTAAAAATAATTCATGGAATTTCAAATGTACTTCTAGTTTTAAAGATAAATGATTTCTTCTGAACAAGTGTTTTGGGTTTTCTCGAGAAATGAGGTTTTGCTTTAAAATTTGTGAAGGCCCGTTTGGCACTTTAATAAAATAAATTATTTTGGAAAACCCATTCAGGGGTGATCTTTGGTGTGCATTGATTGCATGAGCAATATGTGATGTTTGTGCACTGTGATCGATTGATTTACACTGTCGACGCACCCATTTTTATTTCTTGTATTGACATGGGAACCTAGCATATTGAGTGAATCTTCTGAGAACGATTGCTGCACTAGTTTAGATTACGCACTGGCTAGTGGCCCCACAGAAAGGGAATACTGATTTATTACTGCTATGGGGATTGGGCCCCTCGGTTAGGCCATGCAGGGCTATGCCGACTGTTATGGCATTATGACGTCATCAAGTTAGAGCATGATTTTAGGATGAGTAATATGTATAGTACGTTCTGGATTGTTCACAATCTCCTAGGTTCGACCCATTTTTTCATTTAGTGTTTATTTGTATGTGGAAGATGATTGAGAGGTCTAGTTCGGTTGCTGGCCCATTTGTTCCACCTTTTCCACTACCCTTGGTGTGTGTTGTGTATTATGTGTGGTTTCCCCATTTTGGCTGACAACTGATGTTTGGATTTCTAAATGGTTCACAGAAAATGTTTTAAAAAGAAATATACATAATCCTTTCAGACATTAAACTTGTTTTCAAATTAAAAAGGGCAATGTACTGATACTTGTTTTAGAAATGAGAGTGTGTGTGTGAAAACCAATATTTTATATAATTTAGTTCAAACCTGTAATTGGTAAATTCTTCATTTAAAGGTAGTGCATTGGGAATAGTTCGTTGGGCACGCCTACTGAGTTTTAATACTCACGCCTATAGTGTTTTACTATTTTTAGTTTGGTTGTAGGTTGGCTCGAGCTTGCTCGCCGTGGGCGAGAGTTGGTTGTGGTTTGGTGAGCGACTATCGGAGTCGCAAGGAGTTTTTGGTCGAGACCAGGTTTGTGTGTTTTGTTGTATGCTCTTTCTTTTCTGTGTCATTTATTTACTTCGTGCTTTATTTCTTTCTACTGCTCTATTTATTTTCATTGGGTGAAATCATTCCCACTTTCTCCCCATTGATGCCCTGGTGCTTGTCGCCAGCCCGGGAGGATAGGGAACACCCCTCAGGTCATGTCGCGGACCGGATCGTTTAACCAGTTCAGGGTCGACCCGGGTTGGTTCATGAAAAAATAGTATCAGAGGAGGTCAGCTCCTGAGCGGACCTTGTTTTTCAGAGCACCCATTTTTATTTGGGGTTTTCATGATAGAAGGAGTATGATTATCTGGACTCGAGGTATAGGGAAGAGAAGGACGTCATGAACCCTTGGTCATTCCGAACCTCGGGTTACTATGGGATGTTTGTGTTGTCGATGTATTTTTATTCTTATGGTTTGTTTGGTATTGGGAAATGAAATGAGAGTTGGGCAAGTGACCTCCATGATCTCACATGGTCTGGAAAGCCATGTGGAGCCAAAGACATTACTCTAGAATGCTCTCAGTGAAGGTGGTGTGATTGGCGTATGGTCGCCAACCATATGGTCGAGTCACCCATCTTCACTAGTTTCCCTCTAGTGAATCATCTGGGGTTTCTTTATTACTGAAAAAAATCATTGTGAAAAGTGTTATTTTGGTTTTTGAAATGACAATGACCATGTTTGACCCATCTTCTTGTTTTCTTGTTCCTTAGTGTTCACCCCCACGAAGGTTCGAGGGATGCCCAAGGTGTAACTTCAGGTGGTGCATCCTTAGAAAATCCTCCAGTTGATCATACCAAGGACTACGTCCTCGAGTTTTGGAAGTGGAACCCTCCCCTCTTTTATGTGCAGGCAGATCCTCTTGAGTCAGAGGAGTGGTTACGGAAGATTGAGAGGAAGTTTAGTTTCATTGGGTTTCCTGATTCATTAAAGGTAACGTTGGATACCTTTATGCTTGAAGGTCCAACCTGGAAATGGTTGAAGTTCATGTCTTGGAATAAACCTCGGAAAGATCTCACTTGGGAGTTCTTCAAGTCGTCATTCATCCAACAGTACTTCTCTGAAGTGACAATGGTGAGGAAGAGGATGGAGTTGTGCGGTCTCCAGCAAGGTGTCAGATCAGTGTTGGAATTCGTCCGTCATTTCCTGGACCTGGTTTCGTATGAATCAGGGTATGTTGGTAATGATCTCGTGAAATCTCAGCATTTTGAGCTTGGATTACATCCTGACTTGCAGACGAATGTGGGAGAGTTCAACGTGATCACTTTCCCTGATGTGGCGAGACAAGCTTTCCTCGTCGAAGCTGAGTTAGTAGGAGTACATGAGGTGACGAATCATCCTCCGGCTTTGGGAAATAGTGTAGAAGATAGAGATAAGAAGAATGGGAAGTGACATGATGGTGGTGGAAATGGTAGAGGAATCAAGAGGCCTTCAGACCTTCAGTCATCTTCCTCACAACACAAAGCCCTGATCTGTAACCAGTGCTGTAAGCGGGGGCACAAGCGGCCGATGTGCTCGAATGATCCGAAACCCTGCCACACCTTTGGACGTCTGGGCCACTTAAAGTGATTCTGTTGATGTGTTTTCAATAAGCGCACTGAACCCAGACCTGGCTCATTGAAGGACACCGCCGCCCATCCGCAGGATTAGGACGGTGTTTGGAGATCAGTTTTGGGTTTTCTCTTTATAGTGTTTCTTGGATGTAGTAGTCATGACCTGTACCATTTTTTGGTGTTTCATTTATTTCAATTGTAAGAATAGTTGTGGCTGAACCTCTTTGAATCCTTTGTTTTAATGGATGTATGTTTGTTAATATTTTGGTTCGTCTGTTATGATTGAGAATTTTTGAAGCCTGACTACAAGGAGGGAGATGCATCAATCATCAGAGATCCAGCCATAGGTCCCGGAGTGAATCTGGTGTGTAGTCAGGTGAAACCCAGAAGTGAAGAAGGGCCTCAGTTTAATCTTCATCCTTAGTGTGGTATGGTTTGTTTTCTTCCTAGGGTGTGACATCATTGAGGTGGCAGTGACGATAGTTTTGACACTCTTTTGGTTAGGCCCTTCCCTCCCCTACCGTAATGGTGGGGTTTTTGGTCTGTGCAATTTTTTTTCAAATTCAGTTAGTTTTTCCAGTCATAATGGTGCGAAGACCCATCGCGGGTCCCATTGAACTCAATTTGGCTTGTTTTTTTTCTGGGGAGTCCATTCGGGTATCCCCGTGTCAGTGTCAGATTTTTTCCTTGGGTTTTGTTTTGGGTGGGGTTTAAAGTGTTCATGTTTTGAGGATGATTTGCACGTCATGGGAGTTTGGTGTTCATTTGGATTAATCAACTAGAGGTGCTTAAATTTTTTGGGGGTGAGTGACACTTAATGAGTTTATTCTTAGGTGTAGGTCTTGTTGGGGCTTCCCGGGGATGGGAAGCTTTATGGGTGGGAGAATTATCACGCCCCGACCTATACTTAATTTTTATGTTATTATTTTCCTGGGTTTTAAAATTATTTTGTCGAGGTTCGGGTTGAATCCCGAACAATATTTTTATGTTTTGTAAAAAAAAATGCGTAGTTTTGTGTTGACGTCATTGAGCGCAAGGGTGGAGCGCATTTCGGAAACCCCGCGCGGCTTCGCCCGTGCTGCGGCACTGTCCATCGGTGTTCGGAAAAAAATTAAAATGAATAAGTTTCGTATTTTATTTTTGTTATGAATAATAATTTTAATTATTATTATTTTATTATAATTAAGGTTATTATTATTATTATTATTATTATTATCATAATTATCATTTACTATTAATTTTATTTTCATTTATATTATTTATTTTTTCCCTTCTTCTTTATTCATTCTTTTCTTTTCATTTCTTTTTTTGGTCTTCCACGCGGTTTTCCCCAGCTTCTCTCCCTTTGTTCCAATCTTCCACGCGGGTGCCCTTTTTTATTCTTCTTTTATTCTTTTTTATTCTTCTCTTGCAGCCCTTCTCCTCTTCTCTTTTCACTGAACATCTTCTCCCCCGGTTCTCCCTCCTTGCAGCGCCCCTCTGTCCACGCCTCCTACCGACTCCCTACAGCCCCTGCCTCTGGCCGTCACCCGTCCCACCACCCCACTCTTCAGCCACTCCACATCCCGTCGTCCCCCTGGAAGACTTCCGGCCTCCCCCCTCTTACATACAACCTGTAATCACGGTCCCTCTTCCCAACACCGTCGACAACCCCGCATTTCAGCTTTCCCATACGCTTCCATCCTACTTCATTGGCACAACCCCATAGCCTGGTGCACCTCCCCTTCACATCTAGTGGTTAGTTGTGCACTTCTCCCTACCCTCCGGCTGACCACGTACATCAAGGGCGGTAAGAAGCTTCTCAGTGCGTAGCCCGAGCGTAACCATGCTGCCCGGTTATGACCCTGGACCCCTCGTCGTACTCCACTACCAGCATCGCCCCCTGTTGCAGTGCCTAACAGCTGCCTTCAGCCTCCGCACCGGATGCCTGTCGCCCTCCTACTAGTGTCTTCCTACACAACACCCCCCATGCAAGTCCGGTTTTCTAGCCGCATCCGCTTCCACAGCAGCCCACGCTTACAGCTCTCCGATGCACCAGTCCACGGCTGGCCCCTGCTGCCGCTTCCTTGTCCAGCGTTTATCCTCACGTAGACCCCCTAGCCTAGTGTGCCTCCGCCCTCATGATGCTCCTCGCCCGAGCCCTTTTACAAATCCGCCCCCAGCTCTCCACCTCGCCTAGTGCTCCGCCCTTGTGAGTCCCGCACTAAGGAACCCCCTCCCTCTTTGCATCTCCCAGCCGACGGTCCCCTCTCCCTATTCTCCCTCACCCCGCTTTGCTGACCTCCACCTCCTGCACCCCTTCGCTATTCCCCAGGCTTTCACATCCAGGTCTGGTGCCCTCCTACTGGCCAGGTCCCCCTGCACGTTTCGGCCTCCCTACCCTGCTCAGACTGTAGGTACCATCATCGACTCACCTCCTGCCCGGATCTCCCACGCTGCACTAGCCCACCTCCAGCCTCCACACTCATCGTGACTTCGGGCTAACTTCAACAATCTGCGATGCCTCATCCTACTGGCCAGCATCGGCGGTCCACAGTCCTCCTTCTCACTAGATGTCCAGACACAAGGAGATCCCCTAGCTCCCTTATATCATCGTGAGAAGGGCCTCCCCAGGCTCCTACCGCACTCCATCTCCAGCCGGCACACCGTCCAGCCTGTAGCAGCGCAGCGCCCTTGACACCTCCCATAGAACCCTCTTACACCCACCTCACCGGTCGTGATGTCCCGACCCATTTCTTTACTCCAGCTGACTTACGTGCACCTATCTAGACCTGCGGGACCTCTTTCTGGCTGCCGTGCAACTCCGACCACCTGGTTCCCTCTTGTTGTGTGCCTTCCGAACCGGCGCGCATCCTCCGACTGACCGTGAACCCTTCTCGGTCGCTATCGATGACTTTTTCGACACCACGCAGCCCCTTGCCGACTTTATGAGGCGGGACGACCATCTCTGTCATCTTCCGTTCCACATCTGTTCATGTGACCAGCCGCACACCTTTTTCTCAGCTGGGCGCGCGACAAGCATCCGCCGCCGTAGGCGAGCGGTTTGGGCTGACGCCGTTTCTCCTACACTGGGGCTCATGTGAGGTATGTGCTGTCTTTTGTTTTCATTATTTTAAATTAATGTTTATGTTTGTTTTTAGTTATTCTTGCGATGTTTAATTGTCAGGTTATTTCTAGTCAGTGTTTCTATGTTTTAAACCATTTTACTTTCTGTTGTCGTGCGTTGGTAAGGCATTTCCATGACACTGCAGTCGTTAGCTTGCACGTGCCTTTGCACCCGCGCGAGGCGTGTCGCATCATCGTGATTGGTTTTCAAGTTGAGTTAGGTCCCCAATGCACTCACCTTTAAATTTGGAAATTATTAATTGCTTTATATTTTATTAATTTTAATGAATGATAAATAATATAAGATAATTAATTTTTAAATGATTATTTGGTGTGAAAAGAGACATTTATTTTATACTGAACACTTGAAACATTTTCTCGACGAGCGGACACCCAGCATTGAAGGAATGCCCTTTTGGCCTTTAAATATAATTCACGGAATTTCAAATGTACTTCTAGTATTAAAGATAAATGATTTCTTCTGAACAAGTGTGGGATTTCTCGAAAAATGACATTTTGCTTTAAAATTTGTGAAGGCCCGTTTGACACATTAATAAAATAAATTATTTTGGAAAACCCATTCAGGGGTGATCTTTGGTGTGCGTTGATTGTGTGAGCTGTATGTGATGTTTGTGCATCGTGACTGATTGATTTACATTGTGGACGCACCCCTTTTTACTGCTTGTGTTGACATGGGAACCTGGCATATTGAGTGAATATTCTGAGAACTATTGTTGCACTAGTTTAGATTACACACTAGCTAGTGGCCCCACAATAGGGGAATACATAGTTATTGCTACTATGGGGATTGTGCCCCTCAGTTAGGCCATGCTGGGCTATGCCGAACGTTACGGTGTTATGACATCATCGAGTTAGAGCTTGCTTTCAGGATGAGTCAGATGTATAGTACATTCTGGATTGTTCATGATCTCATAGGTTCGAACGATGTTTCATTTAGTGTTTATTTGTATGTGACAGACGATTGAGAGGCCTAGTTCGGTTGCTGGCCCATGTGTGCCACTTTTTCCATTTCCCTTGGGGTGTGTTGTGTATTATGTGTGGTTTCCCCATTTTGGATAACAACTAAAGTATGGATTTCTAAATGGTTCGGAGAAATTTTTTTAAAAAGAAATATACATAATCCTTTCAAACATTAAACTTGTTTTCAAATCAAAATGGGCAATGGTCTTATACATGTTTTAGAAATGAGAGTGTGTGTGTGTGAAAACAAATATTTTATATAATTTAGTTCAAACCTGTAATTGGTAAATTCTTCATTTAAAGATACTGCATTGGGAATAGTTTGTTGGGAATGCCTACTGAGGTTTAATACTCATGCCTATAGAGTTCTCACGTTTTTAGTTTTGTTTCAGGTTGGCTCGAGCTTTCTCATCGTGGGAAAGAGTTGGTTGTGGTCTGGTGAACGACTCTCGTAGTCACGATGAGTTTTTGGTGGAGACCACGTTAGTGTGTTTTGTTGGATGCTCTTTCTTTTTAGTGTCATTTATTTACTTCGTGTTTTATTTATTTCCACTTCTCTATTTATTTTCATTGGGCGAAATCGTTCCCACTTGCTCCCTGTTGATGCCCTGGTGCTTGTTGCCAACCCGGGTGGATCAGGAACACCTCTCGGGTCATGTCACAGACCAGCTCATGTGACCAGTTCAGGGTCGACCCAGGTTGGTTCATGATAATGGGTTTCATAACAAATTCTTCAAAAAGTAACATATAGAAAATAAAAAATAATCAAATTTATAAATCAATCCTAAAACATTCATATCGATAAAAATAATTGTATAATTGGATAATTTACCAAGAAAAAAATAATCAGCAAAAGAAATCGTTGTCTTAGATTTGAAATGATTTTGTGAGATCATGTTAAATATTTCTAGTCAAAATTTCCCACCAATTTTAAAAAAGGATTTTTAAATAATCAGACATTTAGAAAAAAATTCATTTAAAATAACCTTGAAAATTTATAAATAAATTTTTGACTACTATTTTAAACACATTTTAAATCCATTATCAATAATAATTTCAAAAAGATCATTTAAAAATATTTTAAAACATTTTTGAAAATTATTGATTTCAAGTTACACATATTTTTGAATATTGTGACAGTAAAATTACATGATACTTAATATCTTATGATAATAAGTATATTAAGGATACCACCTATCAATTTTCAATTTATAAAAATTTCTCTATAATATATTTTACTAATATAACGTGTTTCTCAAGGAAAGAAAATTGAGACAGAATTACCTTATCAATTTGGTATCTTTTGAACCATAAGGCACATTAATAGAGAGATCATAAAATTGATATATAAATACCCAAATATTTATGTTTAATAATCATATGTTACATTCAATTTCAGTAAATACAACACCCAACTAAAAAAAATGGTTAATATGGTATATGCCCCACAGTAATAAATGTGAGACTACAAATCCCCTTACCTTAGGTCTGATTTCTTTCATATGTATATGAATCTCCTATATAATGGTTTGTGAATGTTATTAATTTATAAAATAACAATATTAATATTTATTATGTCTTATAAGATGATTTTAGATATTTTCATCTCCCATTTTATAACAATGTTTCCTTATCACCATTCTTACGGGTTTTAGTTGCTTCATTTTCCAATGAATGTTTTGTCGTATATGTCTTGGTTCATCTGTATAGGATATAATTTCATGATATATAATATTATATTAAGGTAATATATTTAGTATTTAATTATTTTATACATATATATAATCGTTATTCAATTTTGATCTTGGTAAATGAATCACATCATGTCATGGAGATGGTAAGTCGTATGTACACACGATCAGCGATATCATTTCCTTAATAGTGATTGGGGATGGAAATGGGTTATAAATTTTTTTATTATAAATAACATTCTATAATTATCATATATATCTAATTTTTCCATAATTATAAAAATACATTTAATGTTGTGATGAAAAACAAATATCAGCACGATGTGGATACATTAATTCATACATACGCACATGTAGTGCATTCTTTTGTAATAGGACAGATAAAATTTTTAATATGGTTTTAAAATAATAATAACATATAATAACATATTTTATACTATATTTATTATTTTATAATGGAAATAACACTTAAAATAGATGATGAATAAAAAATAATCTAGGAAGAGTTGTTAAAGATGATTACCTCATCTCCAATGAATATAATTTAGATGTCTTCTAAGAGACAGTAGAGTTCAAATTATGAGAATATCAGAACCATTATAAGTAGTATAAGGATATTTTTAAGTGAAATTAGAATGTTATGGTCGATATTGATGGATTAAAATTATGTGAAAATTTGTGGAAGTAGGTTCCCTATTATAATAGAGGTGAGGGGCACTTTTGGAATTTCAATATATATTAATTTATACTAAATTCTATCTCATTACAAATACATATAAAAAATATTAATTCTAATATAAAATGAGATAATTCATTGATATCATAAAAAAATATATTTTATTAATTTTTTGGTATTACTTTAGACCCTATAATTCGGATTATCCCTTAGTCATCTTCTTTTAATTTTAACTATGTTAACAAATTTTCCAGTATTAAAAAGTTGTATTTTTTACTTATGTGATTTAAATTGTAACATAAATTGTAAAATTATAATATTATAAACCATTTTTTTCATTTTTTATTTATAAATATGTTTTATGATTTGTAAGTAATTTAATAAAATATTATTCTAAGAAAATATCATTACTGTCAGTTTTTAAACTATTCAATACACATTTACAAATATCAAGATAACAAGTTAACATAGAAATAAATATTTCATTATATCCATAATATGTCAATGGAATCTATTAAATTCATTTATAAGATTAATTATATGATGTTATATTTTTTTAATATTTCTAATAACAATTAATAGATATATTCATTAATAAAATAATTTCCTCATCACTATCGTATAATTATTTAATATACTTAATTCTTCACGAAAAATTAAAAATAAAATAATATGTTGAAGATAAAACTTTTTTACATAAGAATAATTTATCTCGAATATACCGTTTGGGTTACCCTATATTAAAAATGGTAAAGCATATAAATCCTGAATGTGAAATTTTTAAATGTTTATTAAATCAAATATTATTAATATAACAACCTCATATATGTGGCCCAAAAAGTCCAAAACATCCATGAACATATTTTTAATTTTTTAATAATTTTCAGTTATATTCATTCATAACTTGCCTTTATTCCTATGTGGAAGCATGAGGGATATTTAAGACAAGGAATGTGACATGTTTTTGACTTTCTTTGACATAAGTATTATATAAGTCAATTTCAATGAACAGTGTCCATTAAAAAAAAATTTATATAATTAGTTGTTAAGAGTATAATTTTATTCCTAAAATAATTTTTTTAAAGTGATAGTTTAATTTTAATAGCGCTATCATTTTATTTTAAACCTAAATTATCAAATTTAACTATTGTAATGGAAACAAAATTTATCTAGGTTACTATTCATATTGACCAAAATTAAATGAGATCTATTCAATAAATTTGTGTCAAATGAATCCAAATTTTTCAACCAAATTTAAATATTAAAAAAACACAATTTTTAGAATTATATTTAAACTAAAACTCCTAACAAACAACAGAAAATAATTATTTCTGAAAAATACAATTTTTAATCATAACATGTTTTTATAAAAAATTAATTTATAAAATCATTTTAAAAATAAATAATTGGAATATTTTAAATTAATACTAACTAATTAAGATTCAATGATAATAAATAAACACAATTTTACCATTTAACTTATTTAAAATAAAATATAAGTTTAAATAAAAATCAGTACATTAACTATTAATCATGAGAAAAAAATTTCAGGAAAAAAACAAAAACTTACCCTAATATATTTTTTAAATTTAAACTAAAAAAATGTTTTTTATAAAATAATATTTTTAAAATTTTTGAAATTTAGTTTTAAATTGAGTTTTTTGTTAAAAGGCGATAAAACCTCCTTTTATAAAAATAGAGATTTTATGCTTAAAAAGGGGGTTTTATTAATTTATTCCTATAAATTATATTGGATGAATTCAGAAAAATTTAATTGAATATTAAAAATATTAATTCCAATATGATTTTTACTAAGTTTTTATTAATTTAATTTACTAATGTTAAATTGCTTTGTGGGAATAAACATAGTTTTTTTGGTAACAATACATAATTTTTTTTCTATTGGTTTTTCTACATTTATAATTAATTATTGGCCTAAAAAATGTTTTCATAATTGAGCTAAAAAAATTTATTCCCACTATTCCACATCTTTGTGAAAACAATCATTTCATATTATTGTTTATAATACTTGGTCATTCATGTAACACAGGATTTCAAATGCACTAAACATTGTTTGTAACAGAAGAATTTTTGTTGTTGTGTATACTGAAATATTATATAAGTATTGCTTGTAATGAAATCTTTACATGGTGGTACATATATATCAATAAGAATGTTGTGTATCTTGTAATACAATCTATCAAAGAATATAAATTTATTTAAAAAATAACTCCAAAAAACTTAGGGTGTTACACCATTATACATTATAACCATTTAAAATATCCCTAATGTAGTGTGACTATTCTGATTCGTATATATTAAGGGTTATTATAAATTATAAATGGAATGGGTAAAGAAAGAGATATCCTCAACTAGTTGGATCTTACCATATGAATCTCATTGATCAATGTTTCCAAGAGAGATGACATCATTGGTATTTTCCATGTCCACATCCCAACCATGATTCAAAATCTAAAAAACACTCAAAATCAGTTACAAGAGATGTTCCAGCCTATGGAGATAACAACCAAAACAATTTTCATTGAACCACAATAAGAAAGTGTCACCACAACACATCATACCCTTTTGCGATACACTATTGTAATAAGGGTGTATTTATGCAGACCCTAGTAATATAAATTTTTATATTATTTAATTTATAAATAAACAATGAGTATATTTATACTTTTTATTACCACATTAAAAATGATAAAATAAAGAGATTGATTTAAAAATAATTTTTGATACGATGAACGAAAAATTGTATACTCTAGAAATATTTAGTTTTAATCAAGAATCCATATTTACAGAATTAATTTATTATAGAAATAAAATTTATATTCAATAAAATCATCATATTATATTATATTTATTTAAACTCAAAAATCTAAATTTATTTTTATGAATTCAATGATTTTTTTAAGAATCAGAGAATTATTATCATAATAAAACAACTATTTTTTAGTAATTGGGTATTATTTATTTAAAATGGTAGATATTAATATTTAAATAATCATTTATATAAAATAATAATTATTTATTTATATCACCTCATGAAAATAATCCAAGAGTGACTTTTAAAATATTTCTTGAGATAATTGATTTTTTGAGTGAAAATTATGTATGATAATAATATATAATATGTATTATGAATTCCAAAAAAAATAGGTAATAAATAATGTAAATGTACCCATATCCCAAATTATGTTTCCACTTTTAAACAATGTAGTTTTGAAGTTATTTGATTTATTTTATAAACCCCTAATGAACCATCCTAACTTATATTATATTCGAGGATTTTAAAATCATTTCATTAATCACATGATTCAATTCAACATCCCCAAATATATTAATTTAATTATTTCCACTCATATACTTATAAAATATCATAATCATTCATATTTGGTATAGAAAATGGGAAAACCCATAACACGGATTATTCTATATTATTTTATCATATAGTGACCACAAAATAATTTTGGAAATTAAAAATGAACTCTCCTCTTTATTGCTATAAATAATCACCCATCCTCACAGTACTTTGCACTCAAATACCATTGATAATTATTTATCTATGAATTTTCCTCTCAATATCTATCAAATAGTTTTCCTAATATCTTTTTAAGAACCTCTAAATCATTTATATGTCCTCTATATTAGTAAGAAATTCATCTTATTCTTCTTTTATTTTAATATCCTTCTCTTTATTAGGCTTTCTGATGTCTAATTATATTTGTAGGGATATGTTTTTACACATCTCTATACTATACATACAATTCAAAATTGATCATATAACAATTTAACACTAATTATTTTCTTCTATTATTCGTTATATAAGCTGATTTTGTGGGTAATTGTTTCTTGTGATTTTCCAATCCATATATTTGTTTATTGAATACCCATTCTAAATTTTACTCAATTTTATTAACCTATATATATTTATACATTATTGATGAGGGAAATTAATTTATTAAACCCACACTTATTAATTTTAGGGTAAAATCTTAGGAAATGTGTTATTCTTTTTTAGGATCATTGTGGAATTAAAATACATATACATGATGTGAATGTGATGGGTGGGCCTCAAATTATATATCAATAAAATGCATTCTGTATGATTTTTTGTGTCATGGGATACTATGTGTGGAGAATGTGAGGTTTTTAAAAGAAAACTATGTTTTGATTTCTATTTTTTTTCTTAAATTAATTTTATGATGTCATATTTTATGATTTTACATACATACCAATGTTTCCATATTTTTATTATGTTATATCATACCTCATTTTTTAAGATTATGATTCTCAACCCCTTTTCTGAACATAATATTCCTCCTAGCTCACATTTTATAAATTACATTATGATATTATTATTTTAATCCCCTATTGAGATATATTGTTCACCCCATTCTAAAATACATTCACATACTCTAACTTGATGTTTTTGAAGAGAATATAAATTTCAAGGGAATTGATATGTTGTTTTTAAATAATGTTATTATACCCAGGTTCATGATGGTATGATATGTAGTTTATTTCCGAAATAAATTATCCAATAAGATAATCTGGGTGTATATTATGTGTAAATTTATGAAATAAATAATGAATTATGGTGTTTTTGAATATGTGTTGTAATACAATCCTAGTGTACCAGATTATCCACTTGATCTAGTGACATGACATCCCATGTAATAGTATCACATACCTCCATTATGATAGTTTTCTTATATAGTAGTAATGAAAACCTTCCATATGAGTGTTTTCTCTACCATTAGCATAATCCAAAATCTATTACTAGATTACCCTATGAGAGTTATCTAAAGTAGGTAATTAAAAATCAAAACACATCTATATGTTATTTTCTATGCACAAAATTAGAGGACAACAACTTTTGGTAATAATCAAAAAATGAATAAATGATCACACATATGGTATTTTATAATATAATTACAAAACCACACAATGGGAATGCACCATGTACCATCATATGATAAATAGAGAACATGGGTATTTATAACACCTAAACCCATCATCACAATTTAAACACAAGCTCACCAACACCGTAGGGTTCAAAAATTCATTTTCACACCCAATGGGGACCCCTCTGCCTCATATAGGGTATCAACATATAAGAAAACCTAGGAATACCACGTATAAGAACTACATATGTGGAATGGTAATTCCAATATCAAATTATAACGTCACTCATCAAACCCATTTGCATTATATGACCCACTATGGTCAACCAAAACCAACTAATCTATTTCTTACATGAGGGTGGTCTAAGGGAACCTACCCAAAATCCTATGAAGTATTATTCAAATCATTTTATATAATTGTTGAACTCTAAATAGGTATAAAACATCAATGATAATCAATATTAATGGCCCCCTCCATCTTTGGATGGGCCATTAGGATAGTTCACAAGGGCCAATGTGGTAGTGGACATTTTTTATATAATGGGAATATCAATTTAATTACCCATTTAACTTATCATTAAACAATTTAAATTTAAATGGTAAATAGACTCAACGGTATGAAAATGTCTCTCATGTATCATAAACCAAATGGATAATTATCCTAAGAATCATATGAGTACCATGTTGATAAAACTGATATCGATCAATCTTTAAGTGAATTCTAAAAAAATATTTCCCTAGATCATCCCATGATCACGAAACCACGATAAAACAACCCATGACCATATCACATAGCAGAACATAATAATTATTTAATAATATAAATTTATAATAAATTAAATCAAATTAATTAAAATATTAATAAATTTCTACAACTCACTTTGTTATCCCATCACACTAGAAACAATGTTAATATAGGGTGGTCCACTCCTGACACCCCTATTGTATATGTTATGGGAAATACAAAAATATAATTTTTGATTCTATGATAAAATGTATGAAAATCATCCAAACACATAAGTAAACCATATGTAGATGCGCCTTTTACTAAATGACATTTTTCAATGCGTGGACATAACCTTGGGTTCTCCAATTTCTAGGATGAGAAAAATACTCCATAGTGATGGTGATTTATACCACACATGAGTTAAAATTTATGTACACCCTAAAAAAATAAGGATAATATAAAAAATTTATGTTGAACCAAAAATGGAAAATGGGATGGAATAACCTACACAGAAGAATCCTTTGATAACATCTAAAATCACAACTAATAGATATTGTATACGTGGGAGGCACAAGTTATCATCCGAACCACATGATAATACTTAACAGGATTGATAAATTGTGGCTAAACCTGTAATTTAGATTAAAAAACACACCACTATAAAGGGTCATGACATAACAAACATGTTATACCAAGATATTGTGGGATTTTTTCTAGATCTCTTGGATATCCCTCTTTAGTGTGTTATATAATCCATTGAAAAAGTAAAAATGTGAACACTAAATTCACACCATTAAAGGGATATTGTAATAATTTTATGTAGAAATAGACACATTATCTTTTCCCTAATGTTCACTCTAATCCCTATTGTGACCCCAAACCTTAAACCACATATAGTAATAATATATATGGATGTTTAACCCCTCAAAAAAATTCTAAATCCATATTCTCAAAATGAAATACCAATCATACATAAATTCAACTTCTCTTGAAATTCAAACACCATTATATATATATATGGAATTAAAATAACCCTAACATAACAAATATCAACAATTAGAAGTCCTGGTTCTCATCCAAACTCACCATGTGAGCTAAGTAGGACATAAATCCCCATTATAACTTTTGTATCTCATCCTCAAAATCCATATTACATTCAAATGCACCGAATGAAATTATGTCACGTAAGATACTAAAAACAAATCACTTCTCAAAATTCCAAAAAAATGATAAGATAGTAAATATTGAAGAACATATATCCCATTAAACACATTTTTTCTATTAAATTTAAAAAGAATTACTATGGTGATCCTTACAATTGAACATCACCCATAAAGATCAATTCTGATATATAATGATCATTATTGTTGTAGTTGTCTACAAAACTGAATCCAACATTATTCCAACTACCTAAAAAGACAATTCAACATTATTCTCCTAACAATACCCTCACCAAGTCTATACTCTATATAAAACCTAGTACCCACCACTATTTGAATTCTTTTGAATCCAATAATCATTAAAGATAAAACCATATTAAATAGAATAACATACCCAAACAAAGGATTTCCCCAACAACCGTCACAATAATGACCCACTCTTTCCATAAAATGAAATTATATGTAAATAAATTGATATTCATTATATAATAAAAATATCTATGTCAGAACTACAAATTTTTATAGTTCTTGGATATTGGATAAATAATCATTTTATTTTATGAGTTATCTTTAGTAGCTCCGAAAACGATATTATTATGTAGTACTCCTTTTATGCATACCCTACCTAACTAATTCATCATCACCTATGGAAATAAATATAAGAAAGGATGTTATCATAAGAACATGAAGTGTGAACAAGGTAGATATCAATCAATAAATGAGAACAAGAGTATAAGAAAAAAACATAATAGTATATAATTATACCTTCATTTTAAAGATGAACAGCCTGATTCATGAAATATATCCTTGATGTTTATAAAAAATGAATCATAAAATAACATTATCTATAAGAGAATAAAAATAGTATATGACATGGAATAATGACACTATCATAACCAATTAAAATAATTCCCTTATAAGAATAGGAACATTCCCAAAACATATAAGGTCGCTTTATGAGTGGTTACACCTCTTGGGCCAAACACACCACCCTCACCAATGGTTTCCATTTATTTATATTGTAACGGGTTTACATCCCAAACCTTAATATTTGTCATGGTAAGCTCCCAATATCTCCATAGAGTGAAAATTCCCTTATTTAACTTCATTCCATACATATTCCAGTAATATATCACCAGATCGAGTTCAATTCCAATATCAGTCGTGTTTATGTTATGAGATATAACTCATTACCTAATGCATCGGATGGAGATATATGTCTCATTAGTCATTTTTTATAATGTAACAACCATTATTTATTATAATAAAACCACTATCCTTGGTTATAATTAATCCACCAACATTAAATTAAAACCATAAATATATGTGTCATAAGAACGTAAGACATTCATTGTATTTGAATAAATGTAACTAATTGTGTTTTATAAACATTTCATCATATCATATATCATGGAAAATAATCCGGATTTATAAATATAAATACATCATAAAAAAAGACCATCTAGAGTATGAATAAGGATTATATCCCATAAGTCATATCCACAATAATATATGTGTATCATAATATAATGTTATCATAAATTGAAAATTGGTTTTGAATAACCAATTCAATTAACTTTTGAATAAATTATCTTTTCCATTTTAAATAATTTCTCTTCAATGATCTATACAATTATAAATGAAAATATTTTCAATAAAATTAAACATGTAATCCTATAAATGAAGTGTCAATTAGTTAAATATTGATAATGGTGGAAAAATATTCTCTTTTTGTATATGTTTTCAAAAAAATTCCTTCTATCTTTTTCTCAAAATATTCAAAAAGAACCTATTTTAGAAAATTGTAAAAAATAATCCTTTTAAACTATTTTTTCAAACTTAATCTATGAATAAAAATTATTATAATTGATTATAAAATCATATTAAAATTTTTTGAAAAATATTATGAAGTCATGGAAATGTTAGAAAATTATATTTTTATAGAAAAAATTAAAAATATTAAATTTTAAAACAATTTCCATTGTAAATATAATTTACTCAATATGAGAATTAATCTCTTTTGTCTATCACATGTAAATAAAATTGAAAAATCCTAAATAAAACCTAATATAATCAAAACTCATCTCAAATATAATCATATCTTTTCATATTCAATGGAATCTATGTTCAACATAATGAATTGAAATTGAGTTATGAAATCCCTTACCACAATGTAATCAGACTAATAATTTCCCTAAAACACATAAAATTATAATACCAGGAAAGTCTGAACCAGGCATAAGCCTGGTCCCGAAAATTTATTAAAAGAAAAGTGCAAGTAAAGTCAGAAGAAAATACAACGCTACATAACATCAAAACCATATGCATCCTTCTCCCCATCATCAGATAACTCATCACCAGGATCAGCTGACTCCCATTCAGAAGATTCGTATTTGCACATCATCTCAAGGTACATATTTTTCTTCCGCAACATTTCCTCAGACAACTTCTCTTTGACTGGCCGTTTTCCACTGGATCCTTTGTCCCTCTTCGGGGACCCTCCTCTTCGTTTCCCACTGTATCCATTTGGAATGACATTTTCTTGTGACACCTTGTGTGCAGACCTTGTTGCCATTGGTTTGGGTAGATCCGTGTAGTCTCTCCTTGGCCTCCTCTTTGGTGGTGCAGTCATGACACCTTCACTTTCAGATATCTTCATTCGACCACCTTGAACAATATCACTATAGGAGGGCTGGACCATACCACCATAGGAGGGCTGGACCATACCACCATCATTTTCTTTCTCACTATCAGAGCAGTCCCCCCATTTACCAGAAATGTGCACCACCCTATACCCGTCACCGCCACCATGAATGCCTTTTTTCACATTACAATCTCCAGCTAAGCTGTCCAACAGTGGACCATTGTCTATAGTTGCTTCAGAGCCCTTCTCAGCACTATATGTTCTCTCATTCCCCAGATCCTGATCACAAGTGCCAACACTAGCAACCCTTTTCTCAACATTAGCACCTAAGGAAACAGAATTTTGATCCTCATTAGTCCTTTTGGCATCCTGCTCCTGATCGAGGACCAAATCAATATCTACCAGGAAAGCAAACCGATTGTCGAGCTCAATGTTGTTCGCCTCCCTCCCAGGTGTTTCCCACATCCCATCCACTGTCATCACAGCACCAATGGCATTAGCACTTTCCTTGATATGAGTTTCTTGATTCCCAGCCAGCTTCACAGCCCCAAGATCCATGAGTTGATATTGCCTCTCAATCTCCTCTTGAGCTGGGGAGTTAGGACCTACAACAACAACTTACACATCATGGACAGCGACAACCGGCCTTTCTGGAGTGCAAACCTCCAAAGCTCTCGAAACATGGGCATTCGGTCCCAAATTAGAGCCAAACACCAACTCTGGCTGTACTGAGTTGCAAGCCACCACCTGCAAATGGGTCCCCTGCAAAGCACCTGGTTCCTGCTGCTCCTCCACCACAACAATAACACTATTCCCCTCCTGAAAATCCAGAGAATCCACAAAAGTGCATTTATTTACCTCGGAATCACCCTTCTCCAAAACCTCCTCAACACCTGCAGAACAAAGCAAAGCCCTCTCCTGTAGATGACAAGAACTCCCCTCCGTAGAAGGTCGAGTCTCCACTGCAAGAGCATGTTTCAACCTGTCAAACACTTGCAACACCGTTGGGTTCAAGGTTGTCTGAAGTTCCTTCACACCACATGCCAGTTTTGGTGCAGCGTCAACCATGAAATCCTCCCTGCAAGGGGCATCCCTCTGGCCACCCTGTCCAGAACCACCTTCGGCCCTGAATCACAACTCAGGTGCAACATCGGCACTCATGACAACATCTGCACATTCATGCCTCACTGCCTCTTGAGCTGGCCGCAACACACTACAGACAACACATCCTTCTTCACCTCGCCCTTTCATCACCTGCGGTCCATCACTCCTCCCTCCATTATGGAAAACAAATTCCGTATGCCCAAACCTCTGGCAGTGTACACAGAACTTCATCCATGACTCAAAAACAACCTCCTGCCTCCAGCAAAACTCTTGTTCATCAGTAATCCACACACAGCGCACTGGAGGCCTTGCAACATCAACTTCGACACAAATCCTCGGGAAAATTGGATGAGACACAGATTCAGTTCGTTGATCAAAACAAAGAAATCAGCCAACCATGTTACCAATTGCACATATAATTGAGGGATTTTGAAAAGAAAGTGGAAGGCCAGGGAGGCTTGCCCATGTCGCGATCAAGGAAGGGTCGCGTTGCATATGAAACTCAATGCTCCAACGGAAGAAATAAAAGAAAGAAGCACCACACCTTCTTAAAGAACTTGACCAGGCAACTATCATGTCCTCCTCCGAGCTAAATCGGACCATGAGATGCCGCTTATCAAGCAACCCGACGACCACATTCTCACGAAACACCCATGATTTGGAGACGAACTGCTCAAACTCCTCCACCGAGGGCCTTTGGGGACGAAAGCGGGCCACCAAAGTAAACTTACAAAGATCTGAAGCGCTATTAACCTCCGATGTAAGAAGAGATAACTGAGGCGCCTCCCGGAAAAGACTTGGCACTTTCGGGGCAATTTAAATCTTAGGGAAAGGCGTTGAGGGGATAACCTCCTCCATTGCAGGCAGCAATCGGTGCTAAACTCCCCCCTCCGGTAGGGAGGGGGGAGTAGATCCCGGCGACATGAAGCTAGGGCATCATGGAGGCGGAGCTCTCAACTGCGGCAGCTCTCCTCCTTTGGGTTAATTCATAAAATTATAATATTAAACATTAAATATCATTATGAAAATTCTGATAATAATATAATATATCAATGGGACTTATATACACCATAAAAACTAAATATGTTATGAATAAGTCATATATCTCAAAAAAATTAAAGTGAGATGAGATACCATAATCTCATGAATCCCTTTTTTATGGATACCTTAACCTCATATATAAAAGGTTTATAAATATTATTAATTCATTAATGAACTATATTCATGTTATAATACTCATATTATTATTTTATGATATATTACCACCTATTCAATAATAATATTTCATTATTTTAACAGTTTTGGGTGTGTTAATTTCATCGTTTCATAGACGGTGATTTGTTTATTGTAATGGATTTTATAGTTATGTGGAAATAAAAAAATAATGTATAATTAAATAGTATTAATTCAAATATTAAATGTTTAAATGTATCCATGTATAAATTTTCATTCTTAAATGATGATGATTTATTTTATAAAATGTTAATGATAACTATTCAGTCTATTATAGTTGTTTTCTGACCATCAAGAATTAGTCTAATTTTATTCAATGTTATATTTAGGTATTAGTTCTAGGGAAAAATAGGAAATAATATAACTACAAGAATATTATTTATCCAAAATAATTTTTTATGACCATTCATAAAGTCAATAATGGAAAAAACTCATTATTCAAGAAGACAGTAAACCGTCATAATTTAGACAGTGGTTTATTTTTTATGAATAAGATGGGATAATAAATGGGATCTGTATATGATGATAAATTAGAATTATGAAATTAAATAATATTAATGAAATATTAGTTATTATTCCTGTTTGTGTGAAGGATTTAAGGAAAAGTAAAATGAAGAAAAGAATTTAAGAGTGGTGGCATGAGAAAGTTAACACTTGAATTTCAGATCCTTGATAGATCAATTATAGAATGTGGAATAGGTTTTTTGGGGTCACTAGAATCAAATGTGTGTGGGGATATTGGGTAGGATATGGTGTGGATGATATTTCGAGAGAATCACTCCTTGTGAGTATAAATGGGGTAGTGAAGAGTGGTATTTAAACATGAGGATGGGTGGTTTTATGTGATCAAATAATAATTATATTATATTTAAAGCTATCCAAATTATGGTGGAATTAATTATAATTAATTTGGAAGAAATGTAATGTTATAAATACATATTAAGGTCTAGTAAAACATCAAATACTGATTTATGTTTTTATTTTTAGGTATTCAAATCTTTTAACATTTACCATTAAGCTACAACATTATTTCACCTATAATATGGAAAATATTTTTTTACCATGGTAACCTTTATATTAATAAAAATGAAATCAAAATTAAGAAATATTTTAGACCTCATGATTCAAATTTTTATCACATTTTTAAAAATTCAAATCATAGAATTTTTAATTATACATTTAAAATTAAGCAGTAAAACGCAATAGAAGACAATTTTTTAAATATCAATAAGAGAAATATGTACATAAATGAAAAAAGGTATAAATATTGGTAAATTATAATTATTTTTATTATATATAAATTTTTTTACGTAATTTACATTCAAATAAATTAAATGGAATAATATGAATTTTAAATATAAATAATATAAGGGTTTTATAAAAATTGGTATTTTTTTTCTATTCACTGATGAATAAATATGTTTAGAATGTTTTCAAAATTTAGGATTATTATAATTATTATATTATAATTAAATAAATTTTGGTAATTTTATGAAATAAATTTTATAAATGTTTCATATATTGATTATATTATTTACACATAAAATTCATGAAACCCAATATTTGATGAAAATTTATTTTTGTCGGATAAGATTACAATACTATAAATTTGAGTGATTATTTAAAAATAATTAATTAATATTTTATAAATTAGTATTACCATAATATATTTAATAATATCATTTATACATTCCATTCTAGTCAAATTAATGGTGAGGTTATAATGGAAACATTTAAAACAAAAAATTCATTATACTTTAAAACTAATTTTTTTTATCTTTTATGATATCAAGAGTAATATTTTATTCTAAATGTATCAGAATATTATAACATCAACACTTTATTAAATATCATACACAAAATTTTAAATCTATATTAAAAAAATAGTGGTTTATAAAATTAAAAATACATTTTTAAAATCACACATCGTAAAAAGGACCAATAAACATCCACATGAAATATAATATAGGAAAGTACAAAAGTTTAAAAGATATAACACATACTGGGTATCCATTTATGAAAAACATGTCATGGAGGATAAAATAATACACCAATGTACCAATAAATGGTGATCGAGATTATTGTGATAAGAAATTTATCCATCACAAAACCATAAATTTTTTGTGAGTTAAAAGGAAATTAACTCCCTATTACAAAAATTAATTGGATATGGTTTTTACTTGAAATTCCTTTTCATAAAATTCAAAAATTATTTCTCTATCTATACTAATAGCATAATGAAATATAATGACAAGAAATATATAATTTCATTATCATATCTTCTCCAAATGATGAAAATTCAAGATGCAATTTATATGCCTAATGAATTATAATTAAATTCCAAAGGTAATGAAATAAAAAAATCTAAAAATAAATTCGTCAAGACTTGACAATAACAAAATCCAAATTGTTTAAGATGTGGGAATATATTTCCCCCAAAATATTACACCTTCATAATAAGAAACATGACGTTTATCACCAAAAATCAACATTAATAATCAATGTCAATCATTGATCATTCAAAAAAATCATCAATAATATTATAGAATAATATTGAGATGAAAAATCATATAGATTTATAACATAACCTTCCACTTTAAAGTTAATATTTATCTCTAAATAATATAATCCACTCTTAGAGTCTTATTCAAAAATTTAACTTCCCTTTTCATATAATCATATACCTAAGTAATATAATTCTCCAAAAATAGTATATGTTTCTACATGATAATTAATACTTTATTTCTAAAATATGATTCTATAGTATCATGTTTACCATATTCATATATGGTTCTTAAATTATTAAATATCTTATGAAATAACATTGATCACGTAATCCAAAAATCAATTTCCAATCCCATGGTTATCAATATAATAAAACATAAGATCCCAAAATAAAAATATTTTTCATCGATCATATTATTTAAATAAAAATAAAACGTATAAATTTAAACAATACATCCATTAGGATAATGGAAGGCGATACATCATTACCACCCTTCGGTTGTGGGTTCAATTACAATGTCATTAAATGATGTGACATGTATTCACTGATCTGGTGGGTTATCCATTTACAAAAACTATATTAATATAATCCTAATAAAATTATAGAATTTTGATTAACATCATCAGAAAACATTAATCTATTTATCCTAAAATGGTATCTCATATTGTTTACTTTTCAACATAAAATGTTAGAACAAATAATTAGATCGATTTAAATGATAATATAAATAAAAAACTTCCAATACCATTAAACTTCTATCCACCATAAGTAAATTTTTTTTATCAAATAAAATTATTCATATCAAAAAATTAGGGGTTACATGTACCGTAAAAACAATCACTATTTTACCACTTTTTAATGTTATAACCTCTATCTAAATTAGGTTTCAAAATTTATGAAATCAAGTAAAACTATTGAAAAATAATTGGTCATTCCATGATTCCCATAAAAATTATAAAATACCAAAATTAAATAATTTTTGAAACTCAATACATAAAAACATTTTTCATCCTCCATCCTTCTAAAATAATTAACCATTATTCATCATCTGGTTCCCTAATACATATTTACTAAAATAAAATAAGTTAATTATATCTTTAGGATTCATCAGTATCATCCCAAAAATCCTTCATACATTGAAAAAAATAAAATAATTTATACCTTATATAGAATCAATAGGATTACTTTGATATCACCTATATATTCTTATATGATTCCCAAATTCATGACAGTAAAAGTTATTATACATTTTTGAAATTCCCTTTTCGTTAGAGTTGGTAATGTTAAGATATTTAAAATTAATGAAAATGATACCGTGACCAAAAATATTTTTGGAGAAAATAAAATGTTTTAGCTAAGGTAAACAATTTCTTGTAGGTGATTTGAATACTCAAAAAATATATCAAAATCAATTTAACAATATTTTCCAGTAATTATGATAATATTATAATATATAATGGATAAAAAGGTTGTGATGGATCCCTTTCCTTCCATAATTATATATTATACGTAATCTATTAAAACTAACCTCATTAATACATCCATTGATTTATTTCACATTAAAATGGGAAAAGACCTTTTAATGATAAAACCCCAATAAAATCAATAATATTATAACTAGTTACCTTTATAAATCCATTATCTATATATATAATTAATCTAATACAATGACGTCACATTAGACAATGTAATGGTTTCAGAAGACATGATGCTTATAATCAATCAAAAACTTGTAAACCCATAATGATATTTATAACCCTTAAGAAATCCATTTTAATAAAAATAATAATCTACAATGTATTCTAATTCCTTCATTGATACTCACTATATTGACCCAGTATTTACATATAGATATCAAATTTATATAGATGATTATTTATTATAGAATAGTGTTATACACTCATCAACTGTATATTTTTATACTCATTAATGAATAGGTAAAAAATCATTTTATTTAATGATATAACTTCAACATCTCCCGCACATATTTTCTCACATAGTACCCCTATTAAGTATACCCCACCTAAAACATTTTCCATCACATGGGATGTAAAAATAACAATGGGTGAGCTCAGTTTCTCATTATGGGTGAAACAATGTAAATTTTAGTCATGACATGAGCATTACATAATATGAACATGAAAATAAATGTGTAAAATCGTACAATTTATATCAAAGATCATAATATTCAGTCATGTAATAAATTGTAAATGTTTATGAGACAAGAATCATAAAATTACATAGTATGTGAAATAATAACATTATAATAAGATTTAGAATTATGGAATACACATAATCCTAGATAATCATTCCCTTAGTAGTCAAGTATCATTGCCAAAACATATCATGGAATTCTATGGGAGGCTACACTTCATGGTAGGGACACCCCACCAACCCCAGTTAAATAACTTTCTTTATAGTGTAATAACTTTACATCCAAAACAATAATAAACATCTCGGTTCACTCCCAACACCATAATAGTGTAAAATATTCTTTATTGAACCATTTTCACTCCCCACTAATTAACTATCATACTAAATTGGGTTAACTTCTCATTTCAATCATATCTATCCCACAAGATATTAATCATTATCCAATATATTCGAAATAGATATCGGTCCCACCTATAATTGGTTATAAAGTAATCAAAATACATGGTTATAACATGAATATCTCCCTTTTTTATAATACAATGACTATAACATAATTTCAACCAAACATATGTGTTCCATAAGAACACAATACATTCCAAATATCAAAATCCATCTAGTGAATAATGTTTCATAAAGATTTCATCATCATATTACTGATGGAAAATAAAATGGATTAATAAAAATTATACCTTCATAAACCCAAACCTTCTAGAGTTATAATAATGACGGATCATAGATATCGTATCCCTAATAAAAAATATGTAACATAGAAATAAAGTTATCTTATATGAATTTTTCTTAAAAGACCAATTGACATAATTCTTTAAAAATTTGCATATGCATTTTTAAGTAATTTATTTTTAAAGGCCCCATAATTATGAAGGTAAATATTTTCATTCTAAAAAATCATTAAATATTTATAAGGAACCATAAAATCAATAAATAATGATGATGGTGGGAATTACACTATTTTTTTATAAGATAAAAAAACATTCCTTCCATATTTCTGATGGAAAATTTACAAAGATACTTATTTAGAGAATGATAAAAAATAATTTACTCATATTATTTTTTAAAAATTATAAAATATATAAAAATGTCTCTACCAAATTATAAGTTGATATTGAAATTATTTTTTCAATAAATTCCACAAAACATCGATTGGTATGAAAAGTAATCCAGTAAGGGAATCATTTGAAATAAAAAAAATAAAATTCCATTATAAATATCATTTCCTCTAAGTGAGCATTAATAGAATTAATCAATTACATGTATCACATATAAATCAAAATGAAACAAGTGAAAATACAATATAAGAAATTAAAAATTCATCTAACACAAAGTATGGACATAGAATATTCATTGAAGTATATATATGGTCTAATGAATTTTAATTGAGTTATGAAATCCTATACAACATTGAAATAAATCGAATTTTATGCCCAAAATATTTATTAATGCTTGAATTAAAAATATAATACCATCATTACGATGTATATCATGATATTATTTATCAAATTTATATATATAAACTACATAAATTAGATATGTGGTTAATATATAATATATGTAATATAAATAAATGTGACACGAGAAACCCTCACCTCATTGGTCACATTAGTTTTTTATACATCAACCTCATTTATAAGTGATTAAATAATTTTATTAATTAATTATTGACCCATATTAATAGTTATGATACCTTTTATGATAGTTTTGGAAAAAAATTCAAACTATTCACTAATAATATTTCATTAAATTTATTATTTTGTGTGCATCTCTTTCATGGTTTTTTAGTCAGCCCATTTTTGTTTGATTATTGATTTTCATTTCAAATGGAAATATAAATATGAAGGTGAAAAAAATTCTATTCACATAGTAATATCTGTATAAATATAGCCATATAATTTTTTTCATTATCACATGAGTGTGATCCATTTTTTAAAAATGTAATTAGAAATATTTTTTTATTTTAACTTTTATTTCGACCATCATGAACTAGTAACATTTTATATAATATTATACCAATATATTAGTTCTAAGTCATGACATATTTTATAATATAAAATGTTAAAATATTATTTAACCATAATAGTTGTTTTATTATCACCCCTTAAGACTTTAATGGAAAGTGAAAATCATTATCAAATTATACCATTAACCATCGGAATTTTGGAAATGATTTCATTTCGTTTAAAAATAGGTGATAATAAAAAGAATAGATATAAGATATTCCATTAGAAAAATAAATTATATAACATACATGATATTATTGTTATTTTTTTTAATGAATGGGGTGAGGATATTGTTTAAGAAGATGAAGAAGAAGAAAATATGAGAGGTGGTTTGAGAAGGTTACATCTGAAATATAACCTCCATGAAGGATCCCTTAATTAACACATAATTATACATTAGGTGAGACAAGAAGTACACAGATGTGTGGGGATTGGGGATGAGACTTTTTGTCAAATATTTTAAGAGCTAAATGTATTTTGATGATAAATGTAGTGTTTAGGAGTGGTATTAATACACAATGAGGGGTTGTTTTAAGTGATTAAATAATGATTATTTTACATTTAAATCCAACCAAATATGGGTGGATTTAATTCCAATGAATTTTAGTCATAAATATTATTGTAAACAAATTATATGGTTGAAAATAAAATCTTCCACCAATTATGGAATACCTTATTTGACCTATAATGTAACATCCCAAGTAAGTAATTAATAATATATATTTTTATCTATGTCTACTAATGAAATACATAGTGTTTTAGAGGCTTAAAATGAGAATAAATCCTATCTTAAGAATGAAATACACTAATATTTTTAAAAGATTGTTTTATTGCCTTTTGATGGAAAAACATTTTTAATTCAAACTTTTCAAAATTTTATAAGCTATATTTATCAAAATGAACTTATTATTTATTATTGGGACATTGAAATTTACATGGGATAATTTTTTGGTATTTTTCTGACAAAGTTCATTTTTTAATGAATAGTGAAAAAATACTGCATTTTACATCAAAACTGCTTTTTCATCTAATTTAATTATATGGTTATATTATCTTTTTAATTGGTTTTAAAGTTTAGTTAGAATATATTTTTACCATTTAATACAATATTGGTCATTGGAAATAATTTCACTTTAAAATTGGACTTAAACTAGTGTCAATCTTTTGATACTTATTGTTTCATAAAAACATGCTATTTGCTCTGACAACGGGAATTAATTATTAAATTAATTAATGTAACTTATATGTTTTTAATTTTGTAAAATAGACATAATTTTGGAATTCGGAATATCAAATATATCTTAGGGTGACGTTTTTGTATTTTTCTGAAAAACTTCAATTTTTCATTAATAGTGAAACGACTAAGTGGTACTTAAAAAACTGATTTTTCGTTTAAATGAAATTTTACCACCTATGTGTTTTGAATTTCAAAACTATGACATACATGGTTGTCATTAAGAAGTAAAATGTGGTTCAATGGGATTAAAATAATTTTTTGGTGAATAGTAACTTTTAAGTTTTTAATCGCGATTAGAGGTAATTAGTATAATTTAAGGTAAGGATAATATTTTAATAATAGGAAATGAACTAGAAACATGTCCTACACTTATTGGATGTGTCATGGCCGACCAAGACAACCCATGGGTCTATTTTTGGGACCCCATGGAGCCACTTGGGTAAGATATGGACATTAATGCCTTTTATTTAAAGTAAAAGTAAAAATGACACAAACATGTAATGTTTTACTAAAACAATTTTTAAATGGGGTTATACAAGTCATATATTTGACTATAAATATTAATTAGAAAAATAAATATATTTCCTATATCATGATATTTGTTTTATAATTTTTAGACATTAAATAAATTAAACTATTTATGACACCATGATGATGCAACGATTACCTCATTATTTAACGATTTAAATAAAATGGAAATATAATGTAAAATCTAAGACCTACACTTGTCAAAAACCTATTGGATGGGTGTATTTCGATCCCTTATCACATTATCCAAGAAATATATAATTATGGGACCCTTTTTATCCGAAAATCATTTTATAACAAAGTTTCTTTTCTTAACTTTCCAAGAGTGCCCCTACTCTCCTCTTATAAAAGGCCCCCACCTCTACCACCTTACCCACAATTACAAAGCCTTTTTATCAGACAAACCATGCCAATTGTGTCTCTACACATCCCTATATAACTCCTAGAAGCCTCACTTTTGGAATAAGTCCTCCTAGGGAAGCCTTTGAGCTCAAATCAAAAAGAGTTACCCGATTTAAAGGTAGTGTCTTCTATTGTGTTCTTATGTTTTATTTTTCTTCTCCAACACCCTAAAATCTCTTTATTCATTTATTTTGTAACAAAACTAGTATATTTAGTATACTAGGATATTGTTATAAGAAGTATTTGAGCTACACTTACACACACCTACATCTAATGGTTAAAGAACATACTGTTTCCGTGGATGGCGAATTTCTGCCTCTCGAAATGATGATTGTTCAATATTCTTTTAACGCCTTCAAAGGAGGCCATTAAGATCTCACTATATTTATATATGATATATAATATGTTTATGTTTTACTTAATCTTATGTATTTTTAATTTATGGAATACCTTTATGGTTTCCATTATGGGTAAATGTGATATCTTCATTTTAGGAAGTGCGGACTACCGCCCCCTCAAAGTGATTTGATTCGTTAATACCATATGTGGTATGTATAAAGGATGGATTTAATGATATTATATATGATACCATACTTTAATTATAATACTATTATGTATCATTATGTTTTAATTCCATTAAATATGAAATAGAAATGGATGTAGCGTTCATGCGTACGTACGGCTTACCATCTCCATGAATGGTGAATTTCATTTCTTACCTCTAAATGTTATGTAATATTGTAAATGCATGTATATAATTGATATATATGACATATATGATATCTAAATCATGAATATAATTTTTTATATAATGGATATTTTACCACATGAACAACTTGTAATTATAAAGAGTTTATTTTAGACTCAAGTACCAATTATCAACAAAACGACCATTATTAACATAAATAATTACATAGTGTTCATAACATGTTAATAAGTGATATAAAAGGAATAATGAAATTGAAAAAGGTTCTTAAGCAATTATAAATTAACTCATGTTTATGATTCAGGACGTTAAAAACGATCGAGTCAAGTCGGACCCGAGGTAAGGGAACTTCTTAACCCAATTTCAGTTATTTGGTTTAATCTCCTACTTTCAAATTATGCCATGGTATTATTATGTCCTATATTGTATTTTTACGTTCTTTATGTGTAATTATAGTGAATACACATAATAGATCTACTTTATTTAAAAAATGATCTTTGTATGGGACTTCGTCTCAAACTATTTTCATTGAGGCATATTTTGTTTTATACACAACCTTCTTTTATACGGTGTATAAACCCCTTGGACTTTTATGTTTATCCAAACGGAAACTTTTTTATATGAAGCGTTTTACTAAATGACAAAAGGGAATGTTTTTGTCGAATGTATGCAGTGACAATGACTTCTCCGCCGCTGTGACTATTATTTGAGTTTCGGCTTCCTCTACAAGCCATACCATTTTTAAAATGAAAAATAAATAACATGTTTTACTTTTCTTTTATTTTGGTATTGAAAATGGTTTTCATAATGTTTTTATTATATCAACGTGTTGTATTGATATCTTGTGATTGAAATGAGGAAATGTTATGTTTCCTTTATATATGTTTTATGTGATACAATTATGTTATGGTTCTTGGGCATTATTATGAAGATAGGTGGTTTCGTGATAAACTAAGGGGGGGGGGGTGAGCCCGATATAGCTCTCCAATGCATTGGGTAACACGAAGGAGTTAAACGTTAAGGTTTTCTGAAGATATTTAGGGAATATACTGTGATGGGTATTCCAAACGTAACCAAGAGGGTTACTCTGTACGTAAGAATGTTATGAATGACTCAAGTTACCTTTATGTATTATGATTTCTACGATTTATTCATGATTTGATGAGGTATGTTAAAGTGCTTATGTTTTATGAGTAGATTATGATTTCATTGATTCTTGTGTATACATGTACTCATGTTTCCTTTCCATATTTCTATATCCCTTACTGAGCTTTTTATGCTCATATAATGTTTTTGAAATGTTTTTCACCGGTTAAGGGAAGGGTACATGATATGATGACAGTGTCAAGGAAGTGTCAAGAAAGAATCCATGTTTTATTTTAAATATGTTTCCGTTGATGGGAAAAATTAATACTATCTTTTATAGTAATCAATTTGTTTAAATGTGGAACGTAATGCAAGTTTTATGATCTAATTCTCTAAAACTCTAAACCTGAAAAGATCCTCAATGTGTAATCTTGTAATAACTCAATATTAAGTATGGTTTAAGGCTGGGGCCTTATAGTTGGTATCAGAGGTCAGTTTAGATAACGTTAGGAGTTAGAATTATATTAAATTATTATTCAAATATATTTGTTTATGGTCAAATTGAAATGATATAGCATTTGAAGATTACCATGTTGCTTCTCCTAAGATATTTATATGTTAAGAATGGTTTTTCATAGAGGAAATAGAGCATATTTTCTGGGAAGGCATACAGAGGTAAATGACCTTTTCAAATAAGTATCCTAAGATGGTCAGAATCAGAACTAAACAATTTGTTACAGTGATGGCTCAGTTGAATCAGGTGATAAATGGTGGTTGTGTTATTGATGATATTTTTGTGTTTTCTAAAAGTAAAGAAGATCATGAAATACATTTAAGGGTTATTTTGCAAACCTTGAAAGAAAAGAAATTGTACGGGAAATTCAGAAAGTGTGAGTTTTGGTTGCGAAAAATTTCTTTCCTTGGTCACATTGTTTCTAAAGATGGGATAACTGTTGATCCTGCAAAAAAAAAAGGTTGTGGAAGAATGAAAAAGACCCACAAATGTAACTGAGATTCGTAGTTTCCTTGGATTGGAAGGTTACTACTGAAGGTTTGTTGAAACTTTTTCACGGTTATCTAGTCCAATGACTAAGCTTACATGGAAGGGTGTTAAGTTTATCTAGACAAAAGAATGTGATGATTGTTTTTAGGAGTTGAAAAGAAGATTGGTGAATTCTCCAGTTTTGGAACTTCCTTCCAAGAATGGTGAGTTTGTTATCTACAGTGATGCTTCATTTAAAGGACTTGGTTGCGTCCTAATGAAGAATGATCAGGTAATTTCCTATGCTTCACATCAGTTGAAAATTCATGAGGTAAATTACCCTACACATGATTTGGAATTAGCTGCTATTATTTTCGGTTTAAAATTTGGAGGCATCATTTGTATGGAGTAAAGTGTGAAATATATGCTGATCACAAAAGATTAAAGTATATATTCACTCAGAAAGAATTGAACATGAGACAGAAGAGATGGATAGAATTAATCAAGGATTGTGATTGTACAATTCATTACCATCCGGGAAAAGAAAATAATGTGGCTGATGCTTTGAGTCAAAAGAGTAATGCTTCATTAACAATGTTGCGTTTGGAACGTGATCCCTTGGTTAAGGATTTAATGAAATTTGGCATAGAAGTTTTTGGTGCAGGATGTTCTTCTGTTTTGTTTCATGTATCAGTGAAATCGTCTCTATCAGACAGAATCAAGCTAGCACAGAAGCAAGACAGTGAGTTGCAGAAAAAGGTAGAGCTGGTTCAGCAGTGTAAGTTTTCTTGAATTAAACATTGATAATGATTGTGTTTTGAGATTTGGGAAGAGATTCTGTGTGCCTTGTGATTCACAGTTGAAGAGAGAGTTGTTATGTGAAGCTCATAGTTCTCCGTTTTCTGTTCATCCTGGAAGTACTAAGATATACATAGATCTATGGGAGAATTACTGGTGGGATGGAATGAAAAGAAATATTTCTGATTTTACTATAAAGTGTTTGACTTTTTAGCAGGTTAAAGCAGAGCGGCAGTTACCGAAAGGGATGCTTCAAACTTTACCAGTGCTAGAGTGGAAATGGGAGAATATATCCATGGACTTCGTTGTGGGATTTCTGAAGACACCTCGAGGTAATAATGCAATCTGGGTTATTGTTGATCGATTGACTAAATCTGCTCATTTCCTTGCTATAAGAGAAACATTTTCCCTAGATCAACATTCCCATTTGTATCTTAAAGAGATAGTCAGGTTACATGGAGTTCCTCTCTCCATTGTATCTGACCATGATCCCAGGTTCACTTCTAACTTTTGGAAAGGCCTTCAGAAGTCGTTGGGTACTGAATTAAATTTTAGTATAGCTTTTCATCCTCAATCAGATCGGCAGTAAGAATGAACAATTCAGACTTTGGAAGATATGCTACGTTTTTGTTCGATGGATTATCAAGGAAGTTGGGACCAACATCTTTCTTTGGTTGAATTCTCATATAATAACAGTTTTCATTCTAGTATACAGATGGCACCATTTGAGGCATTATATGGGAAGCGGTGTCGAACTCCAGCTTTCTGGGATAAAGTGTGTGAAAGGAACCTGATGGGACCAGAATTGGTAGAAGAGTTGGCTGAAAAAGTTCAGCTGATACAGAAACACATGAGAATAGCTCAGAGTAGGCAGAAGATTTATACGGATAACCGTAGGAAGGATCTATCTTTTGAGGTAGGTGATCATGTTTTTCTCAAAGTTTCACCATGGATAAGTGTGATGCGATTTGGTAAGAAATGAAAGCTGAGTCCAATGTTCATTGGACCATATGAAATTCTGGAGAGAGTTGGATAAGTTTTTTACCGAGTGTCTTTACCTCCGAGTTTATCTCAGGTACACAATGTTTTTCAGGTTTCAATGTTAAGGAAGTACATGCCAGATCCATCTCATGTTTTGAGTCCAGAGGTAGTTCAGCTGGAAGAGAACCTATCTTATGAGGAACAACCGGTCCAGATTTTTGAACACATGGAGAAAGTGTTACAGAATAAGGTTATTAATCAGGTAAAGGTTTTGTGGAAAAACCACATGGTTGAAGCGGCAACACTGGAATTTGAAAATGCAATGAGGGATAAATACCCCCACTTATTCGATAAGTAAATAAATTTCGGGGACGCAATTTTCTAAAGGGGGGAAGGATGTAACATCCCAAGTAAGTAATGAATAATATATATTTTTATCTATGTCTAATAATGAATTTGATAGTGTTTTAGAGGCCTAAAATGAGAATAAATCCAATCTTAAGCATGGAATACACTAATATTTTTAAAAGATTATTTTACTGCCTTTTGATGGCAAACCATTTTAAATAAAACATTTGACAATTTTATAAGCTCTATTTGTCAAAATAATCTTATTATTTATGATTGGGACATTGAAATTAAAATTGGATAATTTTTTGGTATTTTTCTGACAATGTTCATTTTTAATGAATAGTGAAAAAATACTGCATTTTACATAAAAACTGCTTTTTCATCTAATTTAATTATATGGTTATATTATCTTTAGAAATGGTTTTAAAGTACAATTAGAATATATTTTTACCATTTAATCCAATAGTGGTCATTGGAAATAATTTCACTTTGAAATTCGACTTAAACTACTGTCGATCTTTTGATACTTATTGTTTCATAAAAACACGGTATTTGCTTTGACAGCGGGAATTAATTATTAAATAAATTAATGTATCTTATATGTTTTGAATTTTGTAAAATAGACATCATTTTTGAATTCGGAATATCAAATATATCTTAGAGTGAAGTTTTGGTATTTTTCTGAAAACATCAATTTTGATGAATAGTGAAACCACTATGTGGTACTTAAAAAACCAATTTTTCGTTTAAATGAAATTTTACCACCTCTATGTTTTGAATTTCAAAATTCCAACATACATGGTTTTCATTAAGAAGTAAAATGTGATTCAATGGGATTAAAATAATTTTTTAGTGAATAGTAACTTTGAAGTTTTTAATCGCGATTAGAGGTAATTAGTGTAATTTAAGGTAAGAATAATGTTTTAATAATATGAAATGAACTAGAAACATGTCCTAACCTTATTGGATGTGTCATGGCCGACCACGAAAACCCAAGGGTCTATTTTTGGGACCCCATGGAGCCACTTGGGTAAGATATGGACATTAATGCCTTTTATTTAAAGAAAAAGTAAAAATGACACAAACATGTATTGTTTTACTAAAACAATTTTTAAATGGGGTTATACAAGTAATATGTTTGACTATAAATATTAATTAGAAATATAAAAATATTTTCTACATAATGATATTTTTTTAATAATTTTTAGACATTAAATAAATTAAATTATTTATGACACCATGATGATACAACGATTACCTCATTATTTAACGATTTAAATAAAATGGAAATATAATGTAACATCTAAGACCTAAACTTGTCAGAAACCTATTGGATGGGTGTATTTCGAACCCTTATCACCTTATCCTCGAAATATATAATTGTGGTACCTTTTTTATCCGAAAATTATTTTATAACAAAGTATCTTTTCTTAACATTCCAAGAGTACCCCTCCTCTCCTCTTATAAAAGGCCCTCACCTCTACCACCTTACCCACACTTCTAAAGCCTTTTTCTCGGTCAAAACCTTCACATATTGTCTCTCCACATCCCTATATAACTCCTAGAATCCTCACTTTGGGCAGAAGTCTTCCCAAGGAATCCTTTGAGCTCAAATCAAAAAGAGTTACCCGGTTAAAAGGTAGTGTCTTCTATTGTGTTCTTATGTTTTATTTTGCTTCTCCAACCCCATAAACTCTTTTTATTCATTTATTTTGTAAAAAAAACAGTATCTTCAATATACTATGATGTTTTTATAAGAATGATTAGAGATACACTTACACACACCTAAATCTAATGGTTAAAGAACATACTGTTTCCGTGGATGGCGAATTTCTGCCTCACGAAACGATGTTTGTTCAATATTCTTTTAACACCTTCAAAGGTGACCATTAAGATGTAAATATATTTAAATATGATGTATAATATGTTTATGTTTTACTTAAGCTTCTGTATTTTTTCATTTATGGAAAACGTTTATGGTTTCCATTATGGCTAAACGTGATATCTTCAATTTAGGAAGTGCGGACTACTGCCCCCTCAAAGTGATTTGATTCGTTAATACCATATTTGGTACGTATAAAGGATGGATTTAATGATATTATATATTCTACCATACTGGAATTATAATACTATTATGTATCAATATGTTTTAATTCCATTAAATATGAAATAGAAATGGAAGTAGCGTTCATGGGTACGTACAGCTTACCGTCTCCATGCACGGTGCATTTCATTTCTTACCTCTAAATGTTATGTAATATTGTAAATGCATGTATATACTGGATATATATGAAATATATGATATCTAAATCATGAATATAATTTTGGATATAATGGATATTTTACCACATGAACAACTTGTAATTATAAAGAGTTTATTTTTACTCAAGAACCAATTATCGTCAAAACGACCATTATTAACATAAATAATTACATAGTGTTCATAACATGGTAATAAGTGATATAAAAGGAAAAATGAACTTGAAAAAGGTTCTTAAGAAAGTATAAATTAACTCAAGTATATGATTCAGGATGTTAAAGAATGATCGAGTCAAGTCAGACCCGAGGTAAGGGAACTTCTTAACCCAATTTCCATTCTTTGGGTTAATCTCCTACTTTTAAATTATGCCATGATATTATTATGTCCTATATTGTATTTTTACATTATTTATGTGTAATTATAGTGAATAATCATAATAGATATATTTTATTTAAAAAATATTCTTTGTATGGGACTTCGTCTCAATCTCTTTTCATTGAGGCATATTTTGTTTACACACAACCTTCTTTTATACGGTGTATAAACCCCTTTTTAATTTTTACGTTTATCTAAACAGAAACATTTTTATACGAAGCGTTTTACTAAATTAAAAGGGCGAATGTTTTTGTCATACCTATGCGGTGACATCGACTTCTCCGCCGCCGTGACCATTATTTGAGTTTCGGCTTCCTCTACAAGCCATACCTTTTTTAAATGAAAAATAAATACCATGTATTACTTTTCTTTTATTTTGGTATTGAAAATGGTTTTCATAATGTTTTTATTATATCAATGTGTTGTATTGATATCTTGTGATTGAAATATGGAAATGTTATGTTTCCTTTATGTATGTTTTATGTGATACGATTATGTTATGGTTCTTGGGCATTATTATGAAGACGAGTGGTTTCGTGATAAACTAAGGGCGAGTGAGCCCGATATAGCTCTCCAATGCATTGGGTAACGCGAATGAGTTAAACGTTATGGTTTCTCCGAAGAGATTTAGGGAATATATTATGATGGGTATTCCAAACTTAACCAAGAGGGTTACTCCCAACGTAATAATGTTATGAATGCCTCAAGTTACCTTTATGTCTTATTATTTCTATGATTTATTCATGATTTGATGAGGTATGTTAAAGTGCTTATGTTTTATGAGAAGAGTATGATTTCATTGATTCTTGTGTATACATGTACTCATGTTTCCTTTCCATATTTTTATATCCCTTACTGAGCTTTTTATGCTCATTCCAGGTTTTTGAAATGTTTTTCACAGGTCAAGGGAAGGGTAGATGGTATGATGATAGTGTCAAAGAAGTGTCAAGAAAGAATCCATGTTTTATTTTAAATATGTTTTCGTTGATGGGAAAAATTAATACTATCTTTTATTGTAACCACTTTGTTTAAATGTGGAATGTAATGAAAGTTTTATGATCTATTTCTCTAAAACACTAAACCTGAAAAGATCCTCAATGTGTAATCTTGTAATAACTCAAGATTAAGTAAGGTTTAAGGCTGGGGCCTTATATATAATGCGGTAAAACATGTTTTTAAGCTTATAAATTTTTTTTTTGTAAAAAATTAAAATGGAATTAGTATCTAATTTAGAAATCCTTTTTAAAAATGTGGAATACATTATTATAAATTAAAAAAATATAATTTTAAAAATTATATTTAAAATTAATCCTTCAAAATGCAAGGAGGTACAATTTTATTGAATAATTGGGTTTTAATCCATAAAATGTACATTTAAAAAAATAAGGCAAAATAATGGTTTAAATGTAATAAATTATATTATATACTCCTAGAAATAATTATGTAAATTTTAGATCAATATAATATCATAATATTACAGTTAAATATAATGAAACTATGTGATTTAAAAATCATAAGCTTTTACAATTCACTGAAAATTATGATGTTTAGAAAATGGTCAACATTTCACGAAAGGATAATTCTGAAATTCTAATGTCAATAATCAAGTTCACTTTATCAATTAAATTTTATAATTATTTTAAAAAATTATTATTTTTTATTTTAATATGCTCAAAAATCCATATTTATATGAAAATGTATTTTTGATGGGAAAAATTCCTTCACTTATAATATTAGTGATTATTTACAAAAAAAATAACTATTAATTTATAAATGAGTATTGTAATGCCTAGACCCTAGAATCATGGAGCTGATGCTTTGTTAAAATACATTATAATTGCTACATGATACCAAATCCCAAGGGACCATACACTTTATTTGTCTTGGAAATCGATATTACATACATGATACCCATATTACAATATAAAATAGAAAAAAACTATAATACATAATAAAATAAAATAAAATACATCCATGACTGCATATTCAAATATTTCTTCTTCATAACCTGGAGAAAGAAACATAATAAGGGTGATCTCAAATTCTCAATAAATGTAATCACAATTGAAGAAGAAATTAATAAATATATATGGAAAATTAAATATCATAGTAAAATCTCCATTAAAATTACTATATATGAAATAAATAATGTGGAAAGAAAGAAACTGAAACAGATGACATAAATCAATAAATTGAGAATGAACAATTTCTATATATATGTCAATGAAAAATATATTGGAAAAATAATACATGATTCTAGATTTAGGAAATTACATTCTTATCGGTCATCATGACTCAGGAACATGAAAATATATTACTATAAAGACCATTAACAAGATGGTTTAAAACACGGATAAAAACCCATATAATTCTGCCAACTTATTTGTCTCATTAAAACCTACTGATACATCGAGTATCTATATAAAGACCAGGATCCACCTGTCATTTACATTACAAATAATTCCTCATATTTAATAATAAATATTCCTAATATTACTTCTCAAATATCCCTTCAGTATGAGAAATAATAATCAATCAATAATTCCCCAATAATCAAATAATCTTTAATGTAATTACCATATGAAAAATGATATACAGTTTAAGAAATATTATTATCCATTATCTAAAAAAATGGACAGTCAAAAATATTTTTATTGAATAATTATGAAAATAATTTTATTTCTTTAAGGTAAGTTAACAATATCAAAAGTAAGTGAAATTATGAACATTAGAGGAGAATAATCTTTAGACATTCCATAGTGTCTAATTCCTCATTGAGAAATTGAAATAATAATCTAATGAACTCTATGAAATCTATTTAATCTAAAATTTTTATGATAATAAGAGAATTCATGAAAAGGTATATCCAAATGGTAAATATTTATGCCACACAAAAGAAGTAAGTGGTGAATATGACATTAATCTCAAAAATTTAAAAAGTGAGATGAATATCCCTTACCTTATCATTCCTTTTTTGTATGGTATTTAGCCTTATTTATAGTAGTATAAAATATTTTAATATATAATACTAGAATCACACTCTTGTTTATTATATCATATATCAACCAATTACATCATTTTATTACCCATTTCTTAATAATATTTTATTATTTAAACTGTTTTCTATGTTAATATCTTTGTTTTCTAAAATAAATTTTCACTTTTTAGATGTTTTTATCAATACATATATCATGGTTTCATCATCTACATAATGTAAACCATGAATAAATTATCATATATAATCATTACATCTGTATTTTTAATAGTCCATAACATTTGTATATTCAAGATGAAGTGCGCCATTCAAGGAGACCGTAGGTTGTACTTACGCATGGACACTATATCCATTTCATTGCTGAATTCAAAAAGATAAAATAAATTATACATATTTAGGTTTATATGTTTCATAGTATAATTATAACCAATGAATATATATTTTATTTATGGAATGAATGAGTCATATCTCTTTGAGGGGCGGTAGTCAAGACTTCCTCAAACAAAATTATTATATTTACCCATGATGGAAGTTTAATGGTATGTAATAAATAAAAATTACAGAAAAATAAGGATATTTTGAATAACACTTATATTTTTCATAAATATATTTTTCACCATTATGGAAACAATGAGTGGTGGTTGGGAAAAATTAAACAATCATCATTTCATGAGGCAATTTTTCGTTGTACACTGAAATTGTTTGTTAGTTACCCATTAGAGAGTGGTGTGTGTAAGTTTAGTTAAAACAAATATTATAACAAAATAATATTATAATTAATATACTAGTTTTATATGAAATCATAGAATAAAAATATTATAGGGAGTGGGGAATTGGAATGAAATTAGAAAGATTGAGAGAAGGAGATATCTCTTAATTGGGTTACTTCTTTGGGTTTATACCAAAATAATTTCTTGTAATTATTATAAAAAAATTTATTTTTATAAGTGGTGGTATGTCGGGAGACCGTTTTTTTGTGTAGTTTCCTAACATAGGTTATTTTATAGATGTTAGGTTATGGGAAAGGGGGTGGCCTTTTATAGGGAAGGGGGTGTCACTTTTGTAAGTACCAAATGACATTCAATACAGAGTGATCTATCTTACCTAATGAGCCTCCAAAATTCAAAAATAATGGAGTAAATGAGAATTATGTTATAAAGAAACCTCACCCACACAAAAATATTTGCATTATAATAATATGTTTCATTAACTTCTAAGATTCCCAAGTATTATCATTATGGTATTTAATAAAGCATCTAGTTTCAAATATCATTAATTTAACCATTAAGTCTAAATTAATGAAATATTTATTTGAAAATATAGATCCAATAATTTATTAATATTATATATAATATATATATTAAAATTACAATAATTTTTTGAAATTAATTTTCAAACAAGTACATGTGACGCGGTAAAATGATGCTTCAACTCGGACCATGCGAACAATGTTTTTACAATATATAGGAAATATTTTAATTATAAAATATTAATTGGTATATTAACATACCATATTAAATATTTATTAAAACATACAATTAACATGGAATATTATATTATTTTTATTAATAGTAATTTATTTTATAATATTAATTTATACTAAAATAAAAATAATGTCAATATTGAGATTATTAATTTAATGTTAATTTTGAAATATCATTATTATATTGGAATTAAAATAAATTATGTTTATAGGATTTTAACTTGATAAAAGAATTTAACAAAATTATTAAAGGAAATAATTCAATTAATTACCTTCACTTTTAATATTTATAGTATCATTTATTTTTGTTACTTATTAATAAAATAATCACTACATTGGTGTTTCTTTAGTATTTTAACAAACTAAATCATCTCTTAAATTTATTGATAAATTATTATGATAAAAATAAACTATTTATCTTTCAAAATGGTATGTATAAACCAAAATTTTATTTTTTTACATATCTCAAAATTTTATACATGTTATAGGTAAGGAAAAAATCTTTTTCTCCTTTTTCCATACTGAACCTTCAATATAGGAAATATTCATTTAATAATATCCCAATAACAATATATTTCATACAGTGTGGGTACATGGTAAATTTCTTTGCATACAATGGATATAGGACAAGTTTCCACATCATTTCGGTATTTAATATTAATGTTTAGTCATTTATTAAGCTAAATCATTCAATAATCAACGCAACTAATATTAATAAAATTTTCTAATCATTTGAGTCCAAAAAATTGTGTTTCTTTATTTGAACAAAAATATCTTAGTTATTACATCCATGTTTTCATATTATAAAAATTTAAATCATAGTAGTGTGAAAATTAGGATTAACTCTAATATCTCTTACGGGGAATAATAGTGGGTTATTAATGTAGAAAAAAGTTCAAAATATTTTAATGTTTTAGATTCAATTTCATAGTAAAGTTTATTCTAATGACCATAATTTTATAAATTGTAGTATTTTTTATCAAATTTGACTCTAAAACAAATCAAAAGTATAATTTATCATTATTTATTATTTAAACAAAAATGTTTTTTATCTAAAATTTCGTAATTTTCGTATTCCGCAAAAAAATGATGTTTCTCAAAAAAAATCCCAGAAATTTAACATAAGCTATTATCAATATTATGAATTAAAAAAATATGTTCTTCTAAAAAATATAATTCATAAAAGTATCATAATTTATAATTAAAATTGGCACTCTATTAAAATATGGTAAACCTATCTCTTTTGTGTAGTGTAAGTGAATTCAGTGTCATATATAGCATAAATTTAATATTTTGTATAAACCATGCCAGAAAAATATATTTATTTTAAATGGAAAATATTCTAAAGTCTTTAGGGGTAAAATTATACCCATATTAATTAAATTTCTTCCTCACAATTTGAACATGAACTCTGTAATCTATAGATTGGAAATGAATAATTTTTGAAAGACCGACACTATAAAAAGGATACAAATAATATTTTATTAATAAGAGAGATATGAAGGTACAAAGTTCTCTTATATATGTTCCATAGTTGTATAACATAGGTGGAAAATGGAAACAAGGATATGGAAACAAAATTTATCCATCATGTTCTGATGGAGAGTGCTTGAGAACATGTTCTGAGGAATGTTGTTGACCACAAAACCAAAAACCATAGGTGTGAATAAAGGACATTGAAATCATAAAAATGATGATAATATTACAATTTTTTTTGAAAACCATTTTTTCTATAGTTATGGGATTCATTCACAGTATAAGAATATATATAAATATCAATTTCTATAAACAAAATATTTCTCATTGATTATGCCATGAATTATTTATGCTTCGTCTATATGAACATAATACAACATATAATGAACTAATAAATTACCATTCAAAATATCATAAAATTGTAATCTTAAAACATTATTTTTAGGTAAATTTTGCAACATATTATGATCCAATCACTTCTAAATGAAAGTCACTGAATTTCTATAATATACATATCATAATCCTTTAATCAACATGAAAAAGATATTAATTTTCAAATTCCAACCTTGTGGATCACATCATCATGTATCCTCTTGAAATATGTTAAAAATCAAATTACAACAAAAAAAGAATTCCTAATTTTTCCCTATGTAGGACTCATGTTATTGGATATATCCCTTAAATCTGAAAGTGATTTATACTCTGTCAATGAGAGCATATACCACTTGTCCAAATGTCGTTAATATGTTCAATGGTAGTTAGTACTTATCCAAATAAATCATTTCATCATAATTAACCTAAAAAATAATATATTAATATGTTTAATTCCCTTAATCATGTGTTTTTTGAAAATAGAAACTTTTTTATGAAATAATTTTCTTGGTACCATTTAGAATTTGATCTCAAATACTTAATGGAAAATTACTACAATAATATAATCATATATTGCATAATTCTTATAACCAGTACATTGGTGATAAAATATTCAACTGGCGTAATTATTGAACAAGATTATTAATCATTCCACTTCATCTATGGCACTATCATAACTTCATCAATATCCAATAGCACCATCTAAGGTATATTCCATCGACTCTAGGAAAATTGATCCCTATAGTGTATATCCTCTTTTTAGTGGAAGCATTGAATAGTTGAAACCATTTTATTACCCTTTCAATCAGGAAAATTGTGTCCTTTTTCTCCAAACTTATAACAAACTTCCACTCTCATCAACCATTTACGAGGGTAACTCTTTATACACTAATCACATGTGGGAAAATCCTACTTTCACTTCTTACCTTTTTTCATATTTTTCTATGGCATCCTCTTTATACCTTAAAATCCAAAGGACTTTGAGAATTCATTAATTTATAGTAAACAAAATATAGTATTTCATAATATGATGAGAGTTATTGTAAGACTATATCATTTATAATTTACATATTAAGACCCTAAGAGATATGATCCTTATTAATATTTATATCACAAGCACTAGTAGTGTTTTCATTCCTTCTTCTAAACATCATTTCTAAACAATGGAATATAATGGATTAGCATATATTTTTATCAAATTTGTATAACTCTAAAATGGTATAACACATAACATAAATATTGGCATAATAAATCCCAAAAACCATAAACATTGGCTACATTGTGGAAATCATTACATCTAAATACTTCATAATGTTAGGTAAATAAAATGTGAATCACCCTAAACATTTCCCCCAAGAGTGTAAAACCATGTGTGTAGTAAGGTCTATTGTTGTGTTCTAGGTTACCCACATAATGTCCAAAACACATTTTCAGAGTTGTTACTACTTGGTATGTTTGTTCCAAAACCACGTCCACTTGTAGTATCCATACATTGATATATTTCTAGGAATTAACAAATAATATTTACTATACAAAAATTCTATTAGGTTATTCTACACTTATCCTAAATGACTATCTTAGGGGTTTTCTCCCCATTCTATGTTTTCCAAATCCAATTTCTAAAGTTGTTTCAAAATATCCCTTTAATATCAACTATAACTCCTTGGTGCAAGAAGAGAGGGCTCAGTGTATTATTGCAATACAATGTCATTACTACAAGGAAGAATAGAACGAATGACCGTATAGTTTTGTAGTATTGGATAACTTGATTACATAAATGATACCCGTAATACATTTTTAAATAGTAAATACACCAAAGATAAATAATAAAATGAAATAAACTATTTCCTTGAATTCTTTTTCAATGATTTATTATTACTATCCTTGGGAAAAACATAATAAGCGTGAGATCAAATACTCATTAAGGGTAAGTAAATTGGAATAAAAGATGAATTGATCTATATGTAAAGGTATATAACAGGGTACAGTTTCCATAAAAATTACTGGAGAAGGCATAAATAATGTGGTATATAAGAAACATCAATGCATTGCATAAATAAATATATATAGAATGACCTACATCCATAGATATGTTGATTAAAAATATCATGGAAAAAAATAACTGATAAAAAATGAGGAAAATAGAATTTTGAATGGATGTCAAGTCTGAGGAACATGAAAACCTATTACATTTATGACCATTTAGAAGATGGATTAAAACCTGAATAGAAACTTGTTTAATTTCGAAACCTTATTTTTCTCATGTGAACCTATCAATTCATCGAGGAGATATATACAATCCCGGAACCACCAATCATTGCATGTAAAAATAATTCCTCAGATTTGATTATCCAAATAACTAAAAAACCTTATCAAATATCCATAATTAATAATAAATATGGATTAATTAATAATTCGCCATTAATCAAATAATTGTAATTTTTTTACCATATGAAAATGGTATATGGATAGGAAACAATATTTTCCATTGTATAAAAAATAGATATTAAATTAAATTTAAAATGAAAAATTATTACAATAAATAATTTTGTCAATATATGTTAACAATCACAAAATTAAGTGAGATTAAGAAAATACAAGGAGAATAGTCATTATACATTCTAAAGTGTCCTTTACCACTTTGAAAAATTTAAATCAAAAAATATAGAAGGGTATGACATCAATTTAAGTGAAAAATAACAGATTAATGGGACAGTTAATGATATGGTATATTGAAATTGGTAGTAGGTATGGTACACAAAAGAATTAGGTATTGAATATGGTATTAATCTCATAGATTTAAAAGGTTAGATGATAATCCTTTACCTTATTCTTATTTTTTGGTGTGTGGTCCTTAGACTCATTTATATTGGTTTAAAATAAACTAATAAATATTAATAAAACCACACTAATGTTTATAATATCATATATTATCTTATTAAAATATTTTATTTCCCTTTTACAAACAATCATTCATTATTTTAACTCTATTTGATGTTAATTGCCCATTTTTCTCAAGTACGTTTACAATTGTTTTTTGTTTTTATTATTAAATATATAATGTTTTCTCATATTAAGAATATATACCATTAAAATAATATCATATATATTTATTACATCTCTTTTTAGATGAGTCCATAGCATTTGGATATTAGAAATGATGTGCACCATTCATTGAGATGGTAGGCTATATGTACACATGAACGCTACTTCCATTCCATTGATGATTTAAAATAATTAAAACTAAATTATATTTTTAATTATACAATTTCATTTATTATATTTATGTTATAAAAGTTTCATTTTTTTATTATAACCAACCATTATATGTTTCATGCATGGCACGAACAAGTCATATTACTTTGTGGGGGCGGTAGTCCAGACATCCTCAAATGAAATTATCATATTTACACATGATGGAAGCATAAAGGTATGTTATAAATAAAAATTACAGAATAATAAATACATTTTAAATGAAATATATATTTCATATAAATATATTGTCCACTATAATGGCCACCCAGATATATTGTTGGGAAAAATTGAACAATCATCGTTTCATGAGGCTGTATTTCACCACACACAGAAATAGTAATTTTGTTACCCATAAAATGAGGGTGAGTATAAGTATAGTTCAATATCATATCATAAAAATATAATAGTATATTTAGGATACTTGTTTTTTATGTAATCATATAATAAGAATATTATAGGGAGTTGAAAATGGAAATGAAATTAGAAAGCATGAGAGGACATAACCAGGTAACTCCTTTTTGTTTATATCGACAAGTTTTTTTTGGAAACATTTAATCCAATAGTGATGATTATAGGTATAATTGAGAAATTTTGGAAGACTATATGTGAATTTTTTGGAAGAACAAATGTGGTTTTGGAGGTGTTAGGAGTAGGGATCGGTTGTGGCCTATTATAGGGAAGGGGGAGGGAAACATTTGTAAAAACCAAATGGTATTCAATAATGGGTGGCCTATATTACCTAAAGTGACCCCAAAATGGAAAATTAATGGAGTAAAAGAGAATAATTGTCGATAAAAAACCTCAGACATAGCAAAATATGTTTATTTTAATATTTTTTTCTTCAACTTCTATGATTCCAAAATTTTATCATTTGGGTTTTTATTAAAGCATATTATTTTCTAATCAAATTAATTTAACCATTAAGACTAAAATAAAGTGAGATTTATTACAATATATTTATAAACTGAATTATTAATAATATATATAATTTAAAAAATAAAATTCCCTTGTGTTTGAGAAATTAATTTTAAAACAAGTGCATGTGACACGTTAAAACGCTGCTTCAACCCAAACAGTATTAACTATGTTTTTGTGATATATGGGTCAATATGTCAATTATAAAAGATTAGTAGTTAAATTAACATACCCTATTTAATATTTATTCTCACTAAAAAATCACTTTATACAGTATAGTAATTTTATTAATTTTAAATCATTTTATAAGTATCATTTATATTAAAATAACAATAATTACAATTTTTGATTTTTTTTTTATTTAATGTCAAATTTAAAATATAAATCTTATAATAAAATACAAATTTATTATCTTAATAGGTGTATAACATGATATATTAATCTAAAAAATAATTTAATTTAATAATTCAATAATTTATCATAATTGTTAATATTTAATGTATCAATTATTTTAGATAATTATTTACTAAATAATCACTACATTGGAATTTATTATGAATTTGGAGTAACTAAATAAAATATAAAATCTATTGATAAATTATAATGATAAAGATAAAAAATTTATATTAAAAAAGGCTGTGTATAAACAAAAATATTATTATTTTTACATGTCTAAAAATTTATTAAATGTAAAAGTTATGGAAAGTTATTTATTTATTTTTCCTTACATAAAATTTATATAGGGGACCTTCATTTAATAATATACCTAAAACCAAATATTTCAAACCATGTGGGTACATGTTAAAATTAATGGAATCCAATTGCTTTTGGAAAAGACTAAATGTAATTTTGGTCTTTAATATTTCGTTTTAGTCCCTTATTAAGCTTAAGCTTACCTTAAACAACATAATTAATCTTAATCTCATTTACTAATCATTTGGTTATACAAATTAAGTTAATATTATTATGATAGAAATATCATACTAATTAAATCCATGAACATAATATTTTCAAATTTCAAATCAAAAAAGTGGGAATATTAGGATGATCTTTTATCCCACAGATAGGGAGAAATAATAGCTTTTTAATGTAGAAAAACATTCAAATGTTTGTGAGTTTTTTATATTCAATTAAAAAGTGACATTTTTTATAATGAAAATAATTTGACAAATTGGTGTATAATTGATATATTATTACTCTGATAAAATATATAATATAATTTATCTTTAATAATAAATTAATCAAAAATATTATTTTTAACTAAATTGTTTTAATTTCCACTATTAATTAAAAAATTTTGTTTCTTATAAAAATTCCAAAAAAATTAGCATATTATTATTTATAAATTCTGAATTCCAAAATGATTCATATATTTAATAATAGAAATCCTAAAAGTGTTAATGATTTGTTTAAAATATGTTAACCATTATAAGGCGGTTAAAATCAGTCTTGCATGTAACGTAAGTTAATTTTTTGTCTTATGTAGCATATGTTTAACATTGTGAATAAAACGTGAAAACAAAAAAGTTTTATTTATAATAAAGGGGAAATATTGAAATTTCTTAGGTTTTCACATGTATGATTACTATATATTTTATTATACCTTTAATAATATTAATTCCTTCCATTTTAATGGGTATGTTATAATGGTCACGTTTAAAATATAAGATTATGTAGTTTGTTTAATCCTAGAATTATGTATCATATAGGATATCCAACATATTATTTTCATTTAAAAGTATAGATATATTACACTCACACCTAGTGTATCACTAGTGACCTATAAAAAAACACCATCTTCCCATAATTTCTTGGTATTGATGTTACAAATATATAATTTTCAATATTTCATCTCAAGGTTCACCCCAGATATTGTGTGATAAAACTATGTATTAGCCCCTAATCAAAGCAATGCATCGGTTTCACCCCATGAAAATTGTTATTAAATGGTGATTCATCTCATAAGGCACATCATGATCCATGGATAGACCCATGAATTATTATCATCTCACACATATATCATCCCGATCCAAATGAAAATCCATCAACTCTATCAAAAAGAAAATATGAATCTGGAATATAATATAAATTAAGGGACTATACCACTTTGATCACATCACACACCGGTACCCTCATGTCACCTATAATGTCCAATGACCAGTCTCACTGCATATAAACCCTTACAAAATGAAGTTACTATTATCAATAACAATATGATGCTCGTCAACAGAAAAGTGTCATTATTGTCACATGGAGAAACCACATTGTCATCATCAATGACCACAACCACATCCATCATTAATTATATTGACTAAAATGTCCGTGTTTTTTCAAATATGTGTTCTTACATGAGAAATTTCATTATTTATTATTCTTATATTATTGATCAAAAAATCATGAAATCTAACAAAATATAGTCCAAAATATGGTCCCACCATTCTAGAGCCTATGGTTGAATCCTAATCATTTGGATTTTTCTTGACAATAATCATGCAAAATGTCTAATTAATGGCATATCATATGTGAATCACTCCTATTGAGCCTTGAATATCACATTCTTAGGATATAATTCCTATAAAACACTCACTAAATCCCATATATAATCAACCTTTTCATTTAATCTTACCAATCTACCATTTAATCATATCACATGTATTCACCATATACTTTCGGAAAACATTTCTAATATAGAAGGTATATTCTCATATATCGCCAAATCCACTTCTCCATCATGTCACACCCAACTTTTTGAGGGGTCATCATTATATAGGGGTTTCATATTCTATTTTAATCTAATCATGAACCCAAATCACACTCCCAAGATCCATACATAGTCAAACAATTCTAAAAATCCGAACTTTATTTTATTATCCTCTTTCATGTCAATCTCTTTTAACTATACTACCTAGTAACTCCTCTTCAAAAAATGAAACATCACATGTCTTATATTCTACCTCAAGATGACCCAAAAACATTGAATCACCGAAATAGATAATATATTCATCCATGGTGTAATAACACACATATACTCCACTAATAACTATTCCACATCACGCCGAAACACCCTCAGTCTCACTGCATACTACATACATCAATAAATATTGGGTAATATGGATAAGAATTCCTTCCATTCATAGTGATTAATCATAATATGGTACTCCAGGTCCCTCAATTTCCAAATCACAAACCCTCAAGGTTCTTCTAAAAAAATTGTAATATTGAAGAACTCTAATGATTCCATATGTAATATATCACCATATTTTTATCAATCCTAACCAAAATCATCCACCCCTTATTTTATCATTAAAAAACTCACAAGCTTCATCCAACTCCTGAATCAGGATTCCATTATAAGAAATAAATCAAAAAACCCACTAGGATCTAAGTAAAATATAATGTTTCTTAGGTGTCCCATCAATCCTAATGAGTCAATTATCACAGTTGTCTATATCCCACAAAAAATCATCAAAACTATCATTTTGAAATATCAATGAAACACAAATTCCATCATTGCCTACAGTGGATTTTTATATTTAAATTCTGTATCTAAATCGATGAATATTAATTACATTATAAAAATAAAAATATATGGATCATAATTGTACATGGTCTTTGTAAATATGGAAACATAAAAAAATGGTTCATAATTGAAATGCATCATCTCTCTTTATGTTTTTTCAAAAATATCACATTCTAAAACATACCATAATAATACCTTTCATTGTCACCAAGTGAAAGGAATTATATGAAACAGTCACTTCATATTCGTAGTAAGGGTGAATAAGGGGGATACATATACATAACCAGAGGATAATGGTATGAGAATGCATGTATAACATTTTTCGATATTACCATTCATATAAAATATCATAATATTGAGTCATGGAATAAATATTGGATGTTCATAAGACATGAATCACAAAGTAATCCAAGAGAATAAGCCAAGTCATAATAACATATACATAAGTAACTAAACTGTTACTAACACATGAAAATGGAAAATTATTTCCATATTAGTCATGGATAAATCCCAAGGCTATGATAGTGGCATCAGGTCACTCCACAAACCATCAATGTAGTCAAGGATCACACCTAATACCATCATTTCAGAAAAATCCCCTTACTGAACTGGGATCCCCCCAGTTCAATTTCTATCTACATTATGAGATATAAATCTTCACCCATTTCATTGGAGATAGATATATTTCCCATAAATTTCAGGATTAAATCATCAATATTAGTTATAGAATATAGTAAAATATTTATAATATCATATAAAATAAACATACATGGGTTTTATAACCAATTCATCCTATCATGACCTATGAAAAATAGATATGTTTCACAATCATTTTACTATTTCATCGTAGTAGACAACATTTAATGTGAATGAGATTCATGAACATATTTCATCATAATAAGTAACATAAACCATCAAGAGAAATAATTAGTATTATATTATTCTATCATATCCTCAATAAAACATATATAACATCAAATCATTTCATCTTATATTGGAACTAATTTTGAATGATCACTTTGAACAATAATTGAGTAGAGTGACCTTTCATTAAAAATCACTTTATTAAAACTTAATATTCTATATGGAATGAAAATAAATTTATTTGAAAAAACTATTAAAAAATTCAATGTAATATTCTGAGAATGAATGTGTCATAATTGAAGATAATTTTCTATATGGCATACAACTAAAAAAAATTCTTTTAACATTAGCGATTGTAGTCAAAAGATCCTTCTTAGGAAAAAAGATGATTCCTTTAAAACCATTTGGTTAAATTTAATAAATATGGATAAATTTAGTATAAAAATAATATGATAATCATTAATAATTATTTATAATATTTTTATAAAACATGGCATTGGAGTAAAAAAAATGTCCAACCGAAGAGAGGAATGTGTTCATATTTTCGTAAAAACAATTTATCAATTATCATAAGTATGAAATAGTAGAAAAATATTAATATCACATGAAAAGATAATCAATAAAAATTTTAAATTAAAATTATTGAAATTATTTCGGAATATAAAAAATCATTTCATTTTTGGAAGGATAATCATAAATAATCTCGATAAATAATGATACTTTAACACAAAATCTGTACTTCATTGTAACATTCACTCATATGAACCATGAAGGAATAAAATTAAATGAAACATAAAATACCATGATAATAAATACACTCATGAAATTAAATATTAATGTGGATTTATATACACATAATAAAATATGCGAGGTGCATTAAATAACATATGTCCCAAAGAAGGGAAATAGAGACAAAAATCACATACTTCTATAAAAAATATTAAACTCTAAAGCCCATGAAAGGGATATCCTAATATGGAAATTAAATAAAAAAATATTTCAAGAAAATCAAAATATAATAAGTTCATGGTAATAATATATACCTCATAATAAATTCATGGTGAATAAAGCATCTGTCTGACATAAAATATAAGTGATACAAAAATTTCATTAATTGTCTCATAAATTTGTTCTCACACATTTGAATCTATAATATATTAAATATAATATGATTTTAAATCCAAAAATAGTCAAGTGAATGAATTTAATATAATATAATATTAGCCCCCTTATAATTTTTTAACACAATATGATTAATGACACCATTTTAAAATCCTCATACCCCGGTGTTAACTGTTATGTTTTTCATTATATTTTTGGATTTTTGGATCCATAAAATTTATGTTGAACAAAATTATATTATATAATAAAGGTAAAAAATAATATATATATTTCAAAATTTAATTTTATAACAAATTAGTTCCATCGAAAAAGATAGAGATATAAAAATGAATTATATATTTTATTAAAACAATAAGTCATACGTACCAATGACCATGGTTTCCATTATGTTGGTGGATTCAATTAAATAAATGAAAATAGTGATTAACATTTTATGTGTAATTATTATTTCATATATATAAAATATATTTTTTATATTTTAAAATATTACCACCCATTTGAAGTATAAGTTAAAAATGGTTAACATCGCTTCACAGTGAGGTAATTCTTCATACACATAAATGAAATTTCCATATCAACTAAAGAATAAAATATAAATTTAATATGTCATATAATAATTACATTATTATAATTTTTTTTAAAAATATAATATATTTATATATACCACATATTCATCATCATAAAAAATGATTAATGTTCTCTAGGAGAAATGAGTCAAATCAGTTTAGCGAGATAGTAATCCTTAGTACACAAGAGATACATTATTATTTCCCTTTTGATGGAAGACGATATGGATACAAGTTATTACCATAACATAAAAACATATCATTATATTTAAGATATGAAGGCTAATATATTATCATGGTTATATAATAACTCATAGTGGTTCATGAAGTAAGAAAAATATTTGATGAAAGTTACCACCGTTCAGACACATTTTTCTATTTGCAGCAAACAATTCCCTTGGAAGTATTTATTAGCAATAAAGGTATTATAATAGTATTATATGTTTGATGGTATGTTATTGTTTTAGGTCTTTTTTTATCCAATTTTTTTAAAGGTGTGAATTGGAGAGGATAGGTATGTCCATTTATAATTGAGGTTATTGGCACACGTGTAATTTATTTAAAGTGTGAATTCCAAACAAAATTTTCACATCTCATAAGACTCCAATAGTGATAAATTTTATATAATATAATTTTTAATATTAAAATATTTCCTTAAAAATTGTCTTAAATAATTTGTGGGTCATTTTGACACATTATCCTTCATGGTCAATACCCTAGTAAGCTTCTTTTACCTTTATCCTTTATCATAGTAATTTTTTTTTTGTTTTTTCACTAATAATTATGTAAATTTTTTTCTGTTGAGAATATATGATAATATAAATTTTTATTTTTAGAAATATGGAATCCATTTTTCAAAAAATAAATTCGTTTAATTAAAAAAATTTATATCCAAATCAGTATCACTGATATGATGAGGAAGAATGTTTTCAAATTGAAAATAATAAGAAGATAAAATGGATTTTTTATAAAAATTAAATATGTAAATAATTAAAATCATAAAAACTGAATTAATAGACACAATATAGAAATAAATTTAATTTTAATAACATATTAAAAATAGAAATTTATTTTTTAATATTTAAAACAAATGACAATTCTATGTAAAACATTGTATTTTCACTAATCAATCACATAAATTGACTTTCCATAAACGTCCAAAACCATTACCCTGATATAATTTTAAAATGGTTATTTCAAAAATTATTTTTATTTATTCAAATAAATATTTTACCAATTACAGAATTTTACTTTCAAATTGTTCTCAAAATGTGATGAACACACATTTTAAAAAATATTGACTTTTCAAAAACATTTACTTTATTTTCAATTGGTTTTTATTTTTCCTTATAATTACATTAGAAATAATAAATTCATTTTATAATTTTGTATACCATAAATTTTCTAACTTTATATAATCCTCTTCAGAAACATTACGCTTAAGGCAATGTGATGACTATTGTATTTTTTTGATAATATTAATAGTATTTTTTTTGTTTGATAAAACTTAGTCTTCCATGTAATGGAAGATGAAATCAATGTTTTGTGTCATGCACAAAATTAAAGAAACTCATTTTTACCTATAAAAAAGATATTTAGAATAGGAAATGTTAATTTATTTGAGAAATAATAATTCATAAATACTAAATGTGTTTCATTATACAGCCCTTAAAATGAATTTGACCTCAGAAATTCAATTATTCTGATACAATCAATTGAGGGAACTTTACCTCATCCGATCGCGAGGTTCCAACATAGCTTCCTAAACCAAGTAATTTCACAACAATTCCATGACCATGTGAGTTTTCCTATTTCATTGGAGTTTCTACATTTGATCCAAATTCTACATGGGAAGATCCACATAAGAAAGTTCATTCTCTATTCATATAACATTTGAGTTCCTTAAATTAGATGGATCATGTTTTTAATTAATCAAGGTGGATATATGGAACAAATCAAGACTAGGATAATGGTTTTGTGGAATCAATAAAATAATAAACCATCCATTCTCCCACAAGGATCCCAAAATTATCAATATACATTGGGTTCATCAACACATTCTATATGAATCTCATAAGCATATTCCATATTGAAATCTGTAAAAAAAATTCTAAATAAAATGAATTTTACCATAATTCTTGTGATATTCAACAAAAATCCTCTACAAAATATAATCTTATATTTTTTTATTTAATTGATCTATCATTATCTTCCATTTCATTAGCTATATGATGTCAAAATAGATTTCCCCCTTCAAAATAATTCTATAATGTCATTGTTTTACAATTCTTTATTTATAAGGCTTCATAATTAGTCATATTAATACTCATGTGAATGCTACTATTATAGGAAAACTCAACTAGATGAATGTATTTATCATAAAAATATTTTATATCTATCAAAAAATATCATTTCACATATTTGTGGGTGATAATGTTTCTCTCATACCTACCATCTTCTTGGGGATGATGAGAAGTAATGATGATTATTTCAGTATCAATAGCATGCTAAAGATATCACCATACTATTGAGGTTTACGACTATTCATAATAAGATTCAATTGAGTTTGGTGCATAATGAATTCTTACAAATTCAATAATTTATAACCTTGAATAATGATCTAGGAAGAATTATTCTATTAATGCGTTGAAGTTTCATGACATCGTATGGTGATCGACTACCACAAATTTAGAATTGTCTCTTTTGGGAATTGTAGTTGTTCTATGAAAAAATATATTGTGATGTTTTCTTATTTCCATTCTGGTGTGGAAAATTATACTAACATCTACATAGGCTTTTGTCTCTCAGACTTGACTCGCAGACATAAGAAGCACCAAGATAAAAACTCATAAATATCTTCCACCATCCTATCCCAGTAGACCAATTTTTTCCAATATCTATACATCAGTGAAATTCCATGATGAATAGTGAATGATGAACTATATGACTCCTCCAACACATCCATATTCTAATGTTTCATGGAAAGGAAACACATATGTTTATTGAACCTTATTATTTCATTATATCAATTTTAATCACTAGAATATTTTTCACCCTAATTCGAAGGTCTATATCATCCATATATTCCATATTTATCCACAAATAGATAGGTAGATGAACACTTACATAGTAAATACATTATTCCACCCCTTCTGTCGTGATTTTAAAATCCATACTTTGAAGATTAATATAAATTTAATTTTTTGATCTACATCATAAATAATATAAATTATCATTTTGATTCAATGGATCGTCTACATTGTTAACATACCCAAGGTGGTAATATATGTAGCAGTCAATAATATTTAATTATATGTAACCATATAATCAAATGAATAATAAATTCCTTCAATGGGAATGTAAAAATTTAACATTAATATTTGTAAACATATCACACATTTCACTATAATTATAATGCTACTATATCATTATTTAACGGATTACCATAGAATTCTAAAAATCATTAGTTGTGTAATTTTTCTCAATAACCTTTATCTGTTGTGAGAAAATAGCTTTATCCTTGTCATTTCGAATGAGATTGTATCACATTCCCTTCATAGATGCATCACTATATATTATGTTCTCTTCTTTAATTTTGGGTAATGCATGCATATGTGCGCTGACTAATTCTCTATATAGTTAAATAAAATTTTCATTATATTCATATTTCTAATAGAACTTATAAACCTTCCATGTTAACTTGGATAGTCAATTGGAACAATTTGAGAAATTCTCCAAATTGTGAGAATAATATCCATCCAAACAAAAAAAATTATATCTGATACACTAATGAAAATCTATACCATTATTGAATAACTATTAACATTTACAGATCCATAAATAAACCATATCTTGAAAATATGTTACCCATAAATGAAACATTATGTAGCTAAAACTCAGACCTTGTAAATTTTTCATACAACATATTCTCTTATTAGGATATTTACTACCATAATCTTGTGATCTTCATGCTCATCCATTCTATTTGAATATAGAATAATATCATCTCTAAAAATAATAACTTATTGAACAATGTAATCTCTTAAGACTCCATTAATTAAAACCATGATGATAGTTGGAACATTAGTAAGGCCCAATGTCATCAAAATACACATAGTGTTAATACCATATTTAGAATACTAGGTTGGATGTAACGTCCGCCTCAACCTTCAGTTGTTGATATACAAAATAAAGATCAATCTAGGAAATGTACTAATCTACACATATATGATCAAACAAGTCATTAATATGTGTAGGATGATAGTAACATATAATTTTGATCTTGATTACTACCAAATATCCAATAAGGAGTTTCATTAATCCATCATTTCTCTTTAAAATAGAGAAGTTGAACCCTAAAGTAACAGTCATGGAATGGGAATTAGTTATAAAGACTCTCATTGAGTTTCTTCTTCAATTACTAACATTAATTGAATATATTCTATACGTATTCATTAAAATATTTGATAAAACAGAGATAATTTATATTGATAACACTACGTCACTATTCAGGGGAATACTTGGAAATTATTCTGTAAATAAATCAAAAAATTATTAAAAAATATGAAGATAATTAATTATGTGTTTATCCCCAACAATATGCAATAAAACTTCATTGAAAATGAATTATTATCAATATAAAAGATGCGACTTTCATCAAGATGTTTTTATTTATCATCACACTGAATGTTGATCATATGTTCAAATGGATTGACAAACACAACATTCCTATCATTGAAATTTTTTGAGGTAATTATGTAGAGAAAGGAAATTTAACCATATGATAACAAAAAAATCATCTAGATGGAGAATAACAAGATTTATAGAAAGTACATTCAAACAAAGTTCATATTGAGAGGAAATATAGACTTGTGGTGCAATCATCCTTCCATTTGATGATATCACCTATATTTCAACTTTTATTCATTGTGGAGGCATCTTTATACACTTATAAAATTATATAGATATAAAATAATGTGTAGATACAAAGTCCAATTAAGACATTAGCAGTACGAGAGTGGATGGTATGTCTTCATTTGACCATGTTGTTATATTTACCCTCATCAGAAGTGGTAATGACATTATATTTACCATTCTCTCTATGATTAATAGTTTTCTAACATTGATCATCACCATTAAGACTTATATTTTTATACCCTTTAACATTATTCACATTCTCCTAATACTTAAAGAATTATGGTGTGGGTGTTAATTTTGTGTAAATCTCAATTTTTCCATCACAATATAAAATTTTCCAATCATTTAATTATTCAATTTCATGTTAGTATTCTTTACCATAGATAAAAAATTTGGGTAGACCCATTAATAAATTTACACCCTGATTCTTTTCACATATTGAGAATAGTGGAAAGGTCTTCTTCTTGACTCAATTTTTTTATATTTCTTTTCAAATTCCATATTTCTCTTTTTATAATAACCAAGGGAAATATATGTAACAATAACCTCCATTTCCCCCATGACGGTAGATCAAACAGTTTATTCATATATAAAGACGAATCTAATGGAAAATTCTCTTTGGAGACGAGGTATTAAGAAATTGAATAATCATTCAACCATACTTTTTGGTTAGATGATAATGACAATAGTGTACCTTGCATGTCTTGTAAAATTTTATATATACGGACCAGAAGATTAATCATCATTTTTTTCACATTTGAACTAATTATGCATATTTATATGAAGAATATGAGGACTGTTCTTATTGAAAAATATGTTCATGAATTTATCCCATTTAATTGAGACAATTTCATCATGTTATATAATAATCAAGGTAGGAGTCTAAAATTGATCTTCTTCACCATATATGTGATATATATCAAAACAATTCTAATTATTTGAATATTAGAGAATGGAAAATACCTTTTTGGTGTAACTTATCAATTTTTCATCCACTAGTGGATTGGAAGAATCTCTAAAGGATAATAAACCATACCTCTTGAAGGAATAAAAATAAATTTTTTCCTCCATTTCTCATTTGGATGTCCAAAATGATTTGTGTCGTGAGAATGTTTCATGATAATAGAAACAAAAAAGTTCATTCCATGTCTCACAAATTCCATTTTTAGGTGGGAAATCATTTCATTATAAATTGAATTCATAATTAATCTATCTCCATCATGTTGTATCAATTTATGGAAACCAATACCATATCATGATAAAATCTAATCATAGGGTTAAAATTACATAATCATGAGAAATTACATATAAAATCAAATCAATTAAACCTTAGGTTCATCCTAGGATATTTAGGATCATACTTTATTTAAATCCATCTTAATAGGTTTTAGAGTTTATATAGATTAAACAAAATAATATCCATAATAAGTATAAAACAATGTGTACATCAAAGCTATTTTTCATTCACCAGTCCCTCATTGAGTCTAGATAAATAATTTGTTTTTAGGGATTTTACCCCTTGGTATAACTATTCACTAGACACATCTGCTTTTAGTATCCATAAATGGATCTATAGCTATGAAAACGAAATAATCTATTCCTTATCATAACATAGTACATTCACCTATACATGAGATATTCCTAATGGTTTTCACTTGATTTTTTTCATCATAGTTTCCAAAAGATAACTAAACCATTCATCTAAAACCACTCATGCAGACCCAATGTTTTTTATACATAAATAAATATTTTAATATATTAATATTCATCACATTACAAAAATAAACATATAAGGATCATAATAGTTTTGTGTCTCTATAACCATTGATACATGGAAATATAGTTTATATCTGAAATACATCATATCACACTAGGATTTTAATAAATTGATCCTCCGATAGACATATTATCCATAATACATTTCTTTACTACTTGAAAAGATGAAGGGTATGATAGGGTGAGCTCAAACACTCAGTAAGGGAAATCATGGGAGATATAAAAAGGTAAAACGTGCATAAGGGTATCAGAACATAAGAATAACATTTTAAGATCATAAATTACATAGAAAATATTATAACATTGATCCATTGAATACATCATGTCAATTAATAATACATGATTTATAATGTAATTCAAGGGCATAATCCATGAGAGAATAAAATAATAATAGTACATGGAATAAGTGAAAAAATAATATAGAATTATTTCTATTATAGTCAAGGATAACTTCCAATGATATAATACTAACATGGGATCACTCACAAAAAAGTCATATTATTCATAGTAAACTCCCATAACCATCATTTCAAGCAATCTCCATTAGGGAACTAGGTTCACTCCTCATTCTTATCCTATTTGAATCATGAGATAGGAATATTTATCCAAGTAATTTGTGAGATATATTGATCACACCAATCACATAATTTAAACATTCATCTATGTTTGAAAATAATAAAAAATAGTAATGATATCATAATCTATAAAATGAGATGGGATCCCCAATTATTTCATCATATCACAACCTATTGAAAAGATACAAGTTTCATAATCATTTCACCATTTCATTATATCATAAGTTAGGGGAATGGATTAGAGTTCATGAACATATTTCATCATAATAATAAACAAAAACCATCCAATTAATGAATACTTGTTGTATCATAGGATCATATCCTCAATAATACATATGTGGAAACTAAATACATTATTTTATATGGGAAATTATTTTGAAAGATCACATGGAACATTTCTTGAAGAAAATACTAATTCTTTATAAAACACTTTTTTAGAACATGAAATTCATAATATATTTTAAATAAATAAATAAAATTAATATTTAACATAATTAAAGGAAATATCATTTAATATATATAATGATGGTAGATAATACAATAAATTTTGTATACATAAAAACAAATATCAATTTTACAGTAAGGGTAGTAGTCAAAAAAGTCAGGATCAGAAAATGATAAGAAAATTCATTTTAAAAAAAGTTCATATAAATTTATCATTGGTAAAAAATTATTTTAAAAATCATACAATATAATTGGATATTTTTTTTATTTTTCTAGAAAACAAGGTTTTGGGGGAAAACAAATTTCAATATAATGTGAGATGTAATGTAATATTTTCTAAAAATGTGTTATGAATTATATTTTCTACCACGAAGTGAATTAATGGAACAACTACATGAAAAAATTATGAATAGATATATTACATGAAAATTCCAATGGTTCATTGGTGATAAATATTTATTTTTCATCATTGTAAGCATACTCATAGAAAACCCTGATAAAAGATGAAATTTTAATATAAATGTGTTACCACTTCGTAACATCAAATCATAATCCCCGGGAATGAATACTATTAAATGAAAATAAAAATATCAAGGGAATAAATAGTTTATGTATATTATATTTAAATTTAACTGTGTATAATTGTCACAAAATAATTGAGTTTGACAACATAACATATGTCTAAAATGCAGAAAAATGAGATTTAGATCCCTTAACACATGTGAAACATTTGAACAAATAACCCAATGAATGTTAGATCCTAAAAATGATATCTAAGTCACAATAATTTTATTGAGAATGGTCATTAAATAATCTCATGGTATTTATATAAACCATTTTAAATAAATACATGGGCATTACACATGTGTCACGCCGAAAATGAAATTAGTATGGAAATCAAATACATTTTATCTTAACCTTATTATAAATTTTTTTAATATCATTTATATTATATATAATGTTATCATGCATGTATACCATAGTCATAAAAATTATATTAATATTATATGTGATCTTTTTATAACGTCTCATCACCCATTGTTGAATGATTTTTTATCAAAACCTTTATTTCTGGATGTTAACTACATTGCATTTCATTATAGTTTTTTCAGTAGAACATGTTCATTTAAATAGTTCACCATGAAATTTTCTCTAAATGTTTAATAATTTTATTGATATTATTTAGATAGTTTTTTTCATCCCTAAATTTGGATATTAAAAAATTAAATACACCATTCGTTGAGACGGAATGTTGTACTTATGGATGAATGCTATTTCCATTTTTCCTGTATATGGTATGAATTATAGGTATATCATTATTAACCATTACATATTCATTATTATTTAATATTTATCTCATATATTGATTATATTTTATCCTTATTATATTCATTGTGATGCATAAGTCAAAAAATGTATCACATTTCTCTGTATGGTGGTAGTCTACATTACCGAGAAATGATGTTATCATAGATCCCTTGGAAATTATAGTAAATAGAATATGTGAAATAATGATTAAATCAGTAAAATTATTATAAAAATATAATATATATTACTTATATCCATAATTATAAACATCCATGAATGGTGTGTATTGAAGAAGAATCACATTAGATTCACAAGGCAGTAGTCCACATTACACATGAGCTACCATATCATTCATCATATGAGAGAAGATGAGTTGGGTCTAGGAAAATAAATTAACATAAATTCCACTCAGTATGTTTATTATGATGATTTTGTTATATTAACGTTGTTAAATAATAATTTAATGAGGTTTAAAAAGAAATAAAAAATACTCATTGATGTTTGGGACCATACTTCAATCAAATTCATTTGGTTCACACAAAATGAATTCCATTTATGGAAAAATTACAAATAAAATACATATAGGATTAGTATATGAATTTTGTGAAGTTATTTTGGTATTAATATTACAATCCATGGGGTTTTGATAGTGTTTAGAGATAGGATTTGGGGTTTCCATTTAGAAGTGTGGTTGGTGAGACAATTATATTTTTTTTGGACTAGAGTTAATTAAACCAATTTTACATCATGTAAAATGTCTCCAATAATAGTAAATTATATATTATATATAATATATTGTTTAAATAGGACCATAAAAATTGGGTTTTGTCTGGTTTTGTGCCATTTTTACAACTTATCATTTTTTATTAACGACCAGATAAACAAGTTTTTACCATAATCATAGAATTTTAGCAATTTTGATGAATCATTAAGGTCCAAAATTATTTTAACATTATTAGATAATATTAGTTATTATGATTCTCAATATCTAATAAATATTTCAAAATTACCATTGATATAAGTCTAAAATTTTTATTTAAAATTAATCTTGTAGAGAGGAAGAGAATATAAGTTTTTGAAGACAAAATTTACAAATGATTAAAAGGTTTTTAATCATTAATCAACATTAAAACGATTAAAATGAGAAATATTTTATAAATAGATATATTATATAACTATTTATACATTTACAAACTTTTTATAAAAAAATTTAATTTCTTTAAAATAATAAAAAATGACTACTCTTATTAAAAACCCGAATTTATTAACTATTCAATGAACAAATTATCTTCTCTGAAAATTCACAGAAATTTAACCTAACATTATTTCACCATTATGGTTTCAAAAATTATATTAATTTAATCAAATTAATCTTTTAAAATTAAAAATATTTATATAATCATAAAAATTATTACGACAATATTTTTTCAAAATATAGATTTTCAGATAACATTGCAATTATTTTCAATTGGAATTTAACATCTTAAATAATTATATGAGAACCAATTAATTCATTATATAAATATGTAGGAAATTGTTTTTATAATATTGTTATTTCTATAAATAAAATTCTTTCTTATAAGAGTTGATATGTATTGTATTTAAATAAAGTACATAATAATATATTTTTGTTCGTTAAAACTCAGTCTTGCATGAAATGAAAGATAAAGGTAGTGTTTATGTCATGAATTATATTGAAGGATAGATGTGTTTTGGGTATTGAGTGAAATTGAGAACATAAAATTTATTTTATTTAATAAAATTATATTGATTAAATAAGTTGTGCGTTATACTATCCTTCATCTCATGGGTCTTGAAGAACAAAACCTAACATCCCCTACCAAAACCATCATTCCAATTTGATCTGACACTTAACATGCAACCTACTAAATGAAATATTAATTGTGTATGACAATCACATCAGCCTATATTAGCAAAAAAACTCTTTTTTCTATGAGAATATGTATAGATAAACAAGAAACACATAGATCATTTAGATATAATTCCATTCCAATATATAAAAGAAAACAGTAAAAAGGTTTCTATTAGAACATTAAATAAACAAATATTTTAAAAAATCGCCACTAAGGGTCCATCTCTAAAATAAAAAATTCCAAAACCAACCAATTGGGATCACCACATGTCCATAGTACATATTCACTAGGTAATCTCCACAACCATCCATTTTATTAACATAGTATCCACATGACCTTCATTCATAAGGAAATATATATACAATCAACCCAACTGTGTATAAATATATCAAAATCTTATAAAAAATAGTCTCCTGTATAGTATTGAAACATTAAATAACTCTTTATCCCCCATTTATGATAAAACAAAACCTAAAAAACCCCTACATTTGAGGAAAATTCATATATGATATGAATGATTCATATAGACACTTATTGGCTCCACGAGCTAAGAGGAAAAAAATTAATAATACACTTGTATTCTTCAAACATATTGTGCCTCCCAGAAATATAAATTAATCAACTAAAAAAATACATAACATTACCATCCACTGAAAAAAGGAATTCAAAAAGAAATTATATTTTGATGATTTAATTTTCAAGATTTTATCATAGTATATGAAACAATTCAATATGTGTGGGATAAAACAACAAAAAATAGTTAATAAATAGAAAACTAAGGTAATGAACCACATTGTAATGTCCCACTATGTAATCCCACTAATTAGTTCCTAAGTCGGTGGTCTCTACTATAACCTAGAAATGTCTCCTCACATAGTAGAGGCTAAAAAGTTGACGTGTGGATATAAAGTATTACATAGGTAAAACTACACACATTATATCAGAGTGAAATGTCATACATGAAATTAAAAAGACTCATACAAAGTAGATTGTAGGAATATAGAATAATGTGAACATATTATGAGAAAATTAATGAAAAAATAGATCCCTAAAATGTCATAATGATTTTTGTTCTATTCAACCATATGAAGAATTAAGATAAATGAAATAATAAAGACAAAAAAGTAAGATGATCAAATACAATTCCAAATCCTCACCTTACCCTATTCTCTAGGATGGATAGGTACATCTTTGTCTTGATCATATAAATCAAGGATATAACCCATCTTAAACCTATGTCAAGTGAGTATTTTTGGGGAACTGTGTTTCATGGACTCCAAAATATTGTGTGAGTATGAAAAAATATTGGGAACAATTGATTTTTTCACGTATTATACCATAAATGTAGAGATATGTGCTTGTTAAATTCATAGGAATGTATATATCTACTAAAAATAAATGAAAATTACAACCAATAAATCATTTTTTGGAATGATTCTATAATATCTCTATGATTATCATGCAGATAGTTCCTTCCAATTTACGATTTCATTATTGATCTTGATTTCCATGACCAAGAGCTATCTTACCATATTTAGATGGTTCCAATGGGGCTCCTGGAATGTTCTAAATACCATGAAACCAAATATAAAAAACCTAATTATACCTAGTATAAATATTTTTATCTTGGACATCACATAAAATTGTTTTCTCTACATGGGCATAGAAGTAATTATCCCAGAACATGGTAATGCTCTATGAATTCTCTCTCTTGGCATATCATTTCAACCAGAGGCTATGAACTCATAGTATCTTGATATATAAACAAAAACACCTCCCTTATGATAGTTTTCAATATGAGTACTAATACAGAACTCCCCCGCATTTTTTCACAAATCTAAGATCGTAAGACCATAAGTATCATAGTCCTTTCGAGGTTTAGTTTTCTCATCAAATTTAATACTTAATAAAACAATACCCCTTGTATTCTTCGCATTCAAAAAATACCTCTCGTTATTGTAGTTTTGAAAATATAATTAAAAGGCCAACAATATGGAAATTTTCCAACATATTAAAAATCATCCATGATGGCATGTACCTTGTCCAATAATTTTTGATATAAATAATTTTTTTTGGATAATGTTGAAACCCATCATCACCATCCATACCTATGAACACCCACTCATCCCTTGGGTGAAAACATCATTGGGAAACCTAATTGGATCCCATAGGTCTCAAAAAAAGAAATTAAATCATACGAAAACTATTTTATAACTCATAGAAAACACACCACATATGTTTCATAGTGCATGTATTTAATTATAAGGTCACTCAATTTTTTTCACTCACCCAAACAAAGGTCATGTTTGGATCCATGAGGGAAAAATAATATTGTCTCATCATATTCCCCCATGTGGAATGTTTAAGGCCACATATACTAGGGCCCCTATAATAAACCTCCAATAATTTTATTCAGTTACACCAAAATGATTTTTTCATAATATTATAACATTGAATATTTTTAGGGACTTATTCATCATGGATGAAGAATAAATCATGTCACAAGTCCCAACATAGTTAAGGATTTCACGAACCATCCCAAGTAGACCCTGAACCGGTCACTAGAGCTAGTCTGTAGCATGTACTGAGGGGCGTTGCCAATCCCCTTGGGCTGGCAACTAGTGCCAGTAATTAACACTAAACCATTGGGAACGAATTGTCCCATGAAACAAATATAGATAGATAAACAAAAATAAATGATAACCAAATAAAACATGTAGAGGAAAGTAAAAGAACAACACCTACCTCTATGTGACCTCCTAGTTCACTACCCAACTCAGAACCAAGTCCACTCTAACATTGAGCAGCTGAACCAGGAACATGCATAGGAAACTGAACATGAAACTGGAATGATAAAGTAGGGGTGAGAATCAGAATGCTTAGTAAAAAACACCACAATGTACATTCCATTATTTCCAAAAACATTTCCTTTGATACCAATTTGAAATACATTTATAAAAAATATTTTTTTTATCTACCTCAAATTTTAAATACAAATAAACAACATGGTCCATTTCTCTCATATTTTAAAACAAGGCACAAAAAGGAAAATGTGGAATTGTTCTTTATATGTCCAAACTCAACATAGAAAAAATTTTAAAACCAAAAAAACGTTCATAGTTCTACAAATAAAAACCAAAACCAGGTACAAATAAAATGTATTCTAAATGTCAAGGACAATGACACTCGTCATACTCATAATGGGGAACCACGGGAAATCCTAGGAACTCATAGAAAGACCAAAATGTAATATATATGTGACTCATCCTAAAGGCATGCCTACTCTCGATGACGTCATAACACCCTAACAATCGACTGTCGCCCTACCTGTCCTGATTGAGGGGTGAAATCCCATAACAGTAATAAAAATGCATCCCACTGCTATAGGCCACTAGCTAGTGTGTAATCTAAACTGGTGAAGCAATCGTTCTCGGAAAACCTATTTGCTATGCTAGATTCCCGTTTATATTTCACAAGGCGAGTGTGCTATGCCACTTAAACAACAATTCACACATATATACATATATCACCACACACACCACACCATGTAACACCCCAAGATTGCACGATACGCTTCTCTTTCAATAATTCAATAGCTTGCATTGTACGCAAGTTCGAGATTCTAACACACTATGACCAATCAATGTAGTCATTATAAATAGTAATACCCACTTTTTGAAATTAAATAAATTTTATATTTCCAAATGGACTTCATTTTTGTATTCAGGATATCCAAATTATCCTAAGTTGAATTTTTTGTAATTTTCTAAGAACATCCAATTTTTTATAAATAGTGAAAAATACTTAAAAACAAATTTTTTAATCAAAATAAATTATAGTGATAAATTATACTATTGAGTGGTTTTAAAGTATAATAATAATATATTTTTACCGTTTTATCCAATGGTAGTCAATAGAATTAATTTCACATTGAAATTGGACATAAACAATTGTCAATCTTTTGATATATATTGTTTCTTAAAAAACGCTATTTGTTGTGACAATGGGAATTAATTATAAAATTAATTATTTCAACTTATATGTTTGGAATTTTTCAAAATAGACATCCTTTTTGAATTCGGAATATCAATTATATCTTACGGTAATTTTTTGGAATTGTTTTGAAAAACTTTAATTTTTGATGAATAGTGAAACCACTAAGTGATAGTTAAAAACTGATTTTTCGTTTAAATGAATCATTACCACTTTTGTGATTTGATTTTAAAAAATTAGACATATATGGTTGTCATTAGGAAGTAAAATGTGATTCAATGGGATAAAAATAATTTTTGGTGAATAATAACTTTTAAGTTCTATTAATCACGATTAAAGGTAATTAGTGAAATTTAAGGTAAAATGATACTATAAAAATATGAAATTACCTTTAAACTTGTCCTACACTTATTAGATGAGTGATGGAAGACCAAGAAAATCTATGGGTCCACTTAGGGATCCCATGGAGCCACATGGGTAAGGAAATGACATTAATAACGTTTTATTTAAAATAAAAATAAAATTGTCACAAACATGGGTTGTTTTACTAAAACACTTATTTCATAGGGTTATATATGGTAATTTATTGACTATAAATATTCATTGGAAATAGAAAAACATTTCCCACATCATGATATTTTTTTATAATTTTTAGACATTAAATAAATTAACATTTTTATGACACCATGATGATGCAACGATTACCTCATTAATTAACGATTTAAATAAAATGAAAAGATAATGTAAAATATATGGCTTACACTTGTCAAAAACCTATTGTATGGGTATATTTCAAACCCTTATCATATTAACGTGGAAATATATAATTGTGGGACCTCTAAAATCCGAAAAACATTTCATAAAAATGTAATATTTCATGACTTTCCAAGAGTGCTCCTCCTCTCCTCTTATAAAAGGCCCCCCACCTCTACCACCTTATTCACACCTTCAAAGCCATTTGGATCAGCCAACCTCTGCCAAAATACTCTTTCAAATTCCCTATCTTACTCATAGAATCCTCACTTTGGGCATAATTCTTCCCAAGTAAGCCTTTGCCTCAAATAAAAAAGAGTTACCCAGTTTTAAGGTAATGTCTTCTCGTATGTTATTTTGTTTTATATTGCTTCTACAACCCTTTAAACTATTTTTATTACTTTATTTTGTAACAAAACCATTATATTAAATATACTAGGATTTTTTATTATAATTATTTGGTTTAAACTTACACACACCTTCGTCTAATGGTTATAGAACATATTGTTTCTGTGGTTGGTGAATTTCTGCCTCATGAAATGGTGATTGTTCAATCTTCTTTTAACACATCTAATGGTGGACATTAAGATGTCACTATTTTTATATATGATATATGTTATGTTTATGTTTTCCTTATGCTTCTTTATTTCTCATTTATGTCATAACAATATGATTTCCATTATGGGTAAACACGATAATTTCCTTTTAGGAAGTGCGGACTACCGCCCACTCAAAGTGATTTGAATCGTTAATGCCATATGTGAGATGTATAAAGGATGGATTAAATTATATTATATATTATATTATACTGGAATTATAATATACCTTTATTTAATTATGATTTCATTCCATTAAATATGAAATATAAATTAAAAGTAGCATTCATGCATACGCACGACTTACCGTCTCCATAAACGGGGCATTTCAATTCTTACCTCTAAAAGTTACGTAATATTATGAATGAATGTATATACTGGATATATATGATATATATGTTATCGAAATCATGAATATATTTCTGGAGATAATGGATATTCTACCACATGAACAAATTGTAGTTATAAGAAGTTTATTTTTTACTCAAGTACCAAAGATCGACAAAACGACCGTTATTAACATAAATAATTACATAATGTTTATAACATGGTAATAAGTGATATAAAAGGAATAATAAAATTGAAAAAGGTTCTTAAGAAAGCAGAAATTAACTCTAGTTTATCATTCAGGTGGTTAAAGAACGATCGAGTCAAGTCGGACACGTGGTAAGGGGACTTCTTAACCCAATTTCCATTTTTTGGTTTAATATCCTAATTTCAAATTATGTGATGATATTATTATGTAATATCTTGTATTTTTTTACTTTAGTTATGTGTACTTATAGTGAATACACATAATATATCTATTTTATTTAAAAAATGATCTTTGTAAGGGACTTCGTCTCAATCTCCATTCATTGAGGCATATTTTGTTTTATACACAAATTTCTTTTATATGGTGTATAAAGTCCTTTGAATTTTACTTTTATTCAAAAGGAATATTTTTTATACGAAGTGTTTTACTAAATGACAAAAGGGAATGTTTTTTTGTCGTACGTATGCGGCGACAACGACTTATCCGTCGACGTGACCATTATTTGAGTTTCAGATTCCTCTACAAGCCATAACTTTTTTTAAATGAAAAATAAATACTATGTTTTAATTTAATTTTATTTTTTTATTGAAAATGGTTTTGATAATTTTTTTATTATATCAATGTGTTGTATTGATATCTTTTGATTAAAATGTGGAAATTTTATGTTTCCTTTATGCATGTTTTATGTGATACAATTATGTTATGGTTTATGATATGTTTAAACATATTCATATGAGGAATGCATTGGACTTAATAAGTGACAGGTGGATCCCTCTATAGATCCTCGATGCATCAGCAGATCTCATGAGACAAACTAGTGTCTTGACACGAGGCCTTGACAAAATCTTATTTGTAGTCTTGGCACGAGGCCTTGGCTACGTGGTTATGATAGTCAAGCATTATGCATTCAATCATTATGAAAGTGGTTATTGATATTTCATGTGATTATTCGACCAGTAGAATATCCATGTGAATAAGTAAATGGAATTATTTCATTTTGATTTTTCCATATTATGCTGAAGTTCATGTTTAAAAGGCTTTTGTTTAGTTATACATTGCCTTAAATGTTTATGTTTATTTATGAAATCTTCCTCTATATTGTTATCCTTACTGAGAATCTGAGCTCAGCCCTTTCAATGTTTTAATATTTTCCTGGATGTGAAGAAGTATTTTATGAATGACCTATAGGGATATTCAGAATGGGATATGAGTGTGGACTATGGAGACCATGTTATTGTGGTTTTTCACTTTATGATGTAATGTAACTTTATGAATGTATCTACTGTTTCAAGGCTACTAAACTAATCGGTCTTTCAAGACTTGATCTTTGTGATCATGCCAATGTTACACAATAATGTGCTGACTCTGGGTAACTGGGGTTGGGGCGTTACAGTTGGTATCAGAGGCAGTTTAGTACTAACCTTGGAAGCTATATTTAGATAAACTCTGATTAGAGTACATAGCCCTAAGATCGACTTTGAGGATTAGTATAGAAGAACCTCCTAGAATTTTGGTATTATAGAGATTTTGTGAGTTTTCCGAGCAATACATCCCTTTCTGGATATGAGCCGGTAGAGGCGGCTCTGGCACAGATGTACCTAGGGGTAAAACCTGAAAGCACCGCTTTGAGCTAGACTCAAATGGGAATTGGTGCACGACAACGGGCCTTGCTACACTCTTGGCTACGACACTCCCGGGGGATATGCTTAGGATAATTCTCATTTTATTTATAAATCATTATGAAGGGTTTATGAGTATATAATTTTTCAATGAAAACATTTTTATGATTATGGATTATATCCATAAATAGTTCAATTTATTTTAGGTGTTTTCAAGTTTGTTATTTTGTATTTTGATTCATAAAATAATCTAGTTTATGACATTGTTTCGAAATGGAGCCTAGTGGAAGGAATGGAAACTATATCAATGCACGCACTCCATGTAGGGATTTCCCTCCATCTCAAGATAATTATAGTGGAGCTGGAGATACAACTGGTGTTGATCAATTTATCACCATACTGGTACAACTCACTCATGTAATTAATAATAACCTTACTCATATGAAGCACCCTGATACACAACATGGAGGATCAATGTTAGACCGCTTCATGTGGAAAAAACCGCCATCATTAAATGGGGGTACATATCCATTAGTAGATGAGAAATAGATAAACTCCATAGAGAAAATATTCCGTGCCTTAGGGAGTAGTGAAGGAGAAAACGTTATAATGGCAGTTTACTGCCTCACTGGAGATGCTGATCAATGGTGGTCATTGATTCAAAACACAAAGGAATATTAAGAAGTATCACGTATGGAATGGAGAGAGTCCAAAGATATTTTCGTAGAAAAATAATTTCCACATGACCATCGGGTAGATATGGAAAGGAAATTTATGAGTCTGAGGCAGAAGGAGGATGAGAATGTCGCAAAGTATGAGGCCAACTTTACAAGGTTAGCAGGACATGCTGCAGATTATATACATAACCCAAGAAGTAAGATTGATCGTTTCTTTGATGGGTTAAAACCATTTCTCCGTCGAGCTTTACTATCACAATCTTTCTCAACATACGAAGATATAGTCTCGTGTGCTATCAAGACAGAAAAGGAATTCTCTATGTCTTATGACAACAAAGTAAAGCAAGAGAATAAGAGAACGGTGGAACAAGAGAAAGATAAAGGGAAAAAGGGAAATATGTATTTTCAATTATGCAATAATTGTGGGAAGAATCACCCCGGTACTTGCCTAAAAGGAATGGGAGTTTGTTATAAATGTGGAGAAAAAGGTCACCAGGCTCATGATTGCAAGTGAAAGATAGTGGCTATCAATGTTGAATGCTACAATTGTAGGGAAATGGGGAATTATGAAAATGAATGTCCTAATCGCTAGGGAAACATAACTCAGAAAAGGCCAAGGGATCAAGGACAATCTTATGCTGTTACTACAGTTGGAGTGGAATAATTAATCTATTGGTGCTTTTGGACTCAAGGATTATATTCTAGTTATAAGAATAATGTGATATATATAAGGATTGTGCTGCAGTACTTGTTGTTTTAATTAAGGTTTTAATATGATGAAGGTAATCTTATTTTTATACGAGACAATAAGAAAAACTTTACTTTGTTTGAGGAATCTGATGATACAATTGATTTTGTAATTTAGTGACCTTTTAGAGAATGTCTGGACGGAGGTATTTGGATAACTATAAAGGTTGGAATGGATTAAGTTGATCTTTGGATAGTATTGTTTAAGGTTAAAACATTTATGAAGATTATTTTTGGAATATTCTAATACTATAGTTTTACGAAAAGGACAACCTGCATGTTGGGGGATCACCCATCACGTCGGAAAAAGCGGTGGGAATCAAACCCAAAACCATATTGCGACATGCCTTTATTACCTACCACTAGCCTACAGGAAGCCCCTGGTTATTAAAAAAAAGTTTTCCTAATATAAATGGTATGTGATAAAATTATGATAAATAGAATATTTTTGAGTTCTATTACCTTTTAGAGTGAAAGATGGGTTTGTGGTAAAAATTTATTAAAGATTGAAAGTCTACATGACAAGTAAGTATATTTCCTTACATTCTTTGTAAATCTCCTAAATAAATTCCTCAACTTTATGAAATGTAACTTCAAACAAAAATTTTGTCGGTTAACATTTCCAATTGGGGAATCAATGACCGTTTAACCAATCAGAAGTTTGTGATTTTATTGTAGTTATCTTTATCCTAATCCTATTTTATACAACTCTCCATCAGACCTTGATGGTTTGTTTTTCCTCCATATTCATATTTTCATAGAATCCTAGTATGGGCTATCATGGGTGACCTTTGTACATCTCTTTCATTCATTTAAAGTTATATTTTTATTAACCCTATTTCTGTTGTGGGTTTTCCACAAAAGTTTTTTCTATTTTCAACTATTTATTTGCAAAGAAAAATTTCAAATTGTGAGGACGCAATTTATTGAAGGAGGGGATAATGTAACACCCCAAGCCTCCACGATACGCTTCTCTTTCAATAATGCAATAGCTTGCATTATACGCAAGTTCGAGATTCTAACACACCGCGACCAATAAAAGTAGCCGTTATGAATAGTAATACCCACTTTTTGAAATTAAATAAATTTTATATTTCAAAATGGGCTTCATTTTTGTATTCGGAATATCAAAATTATCCTAAATTGAATTTTTTGTAATTTTCTAAGTATATCCAATTTTTTTATGAATAGTGAAAAATACATAAAAAAAACTTTTTTAATCAAAATAAATTATAGTGATAAATTATACTATTGAGTGGTTTTAAAGAATAATTAGAATATATTTTTACCATTTTATCCAATGGTGGTCATTATAATTAATTTCACTTTGAAATTGAACATAAACAATTGTCAATCTTTTGATATATATTGTTTCTTAAAAAAAGATATTTGTTATGACAGCAGAAATTAATTATAAAATTAATTAATGCAACTTATATGTTTGGAATTTTGAAAAATAGAAATCATTTTTGAATTAGGAATATCAGTTATAGCTTACGATAAAATTTTTGCATTGTTCTGAAAAACATTAATTTTTGATGAACAATGAAACCACTAAGTGATAGTAAAAAACTGATTTTTCGTTTAAATGAAACATTAGCAATTCTGTGATTTGATTTTAAAAAATCCAACACACATGGTTTTCATTAGGATGTAAAATGTGATTCAGTGGGATTAAAATTATTTTTGGTGAATAGTAACTTTTAAGTTCTATTAATCGCGATTAAAGGTAATTAGTGAAATTTACGGTAAAAATGATATTATAATAATATGAAATTACCTTTACACTTGTCCTACACATATTGAATGAGTCATGGATGACCAAGAAAATCCATGGGTCAACTTGGGGACCCCATGGATCCACTTGGGTAAGGAAATGACATTAATAACTTTTTATTTAAAATAAAAATAAAATTGTCACAAACATGTGTTGTTTTACTAAACAAATAATTACATGGGGTTATATAAGGTAATTTTTTGACTATAAATATTAATTGGAAAGATAAAAATATTTCCTAAATCATGATATTTGTTTTATAATTTTTAGACATTAAGTAAATTAATATTTTTATGACACTATGATGATGCAACGATTACATCATTAATTAACAATTTAAATAAAATGAAAAGATAATGTAAAATCTATGACTTAAACATGTCAAAAACCTATTGGATGGGTATAGTTCGAACCCTTATCACCTTATCCTCTAAATATATAATTTTGGGACCTCTAAAATTCTAAAATAATTTCATAATAATGTAATATTTCATGACATTCCAAGAGTGCCCCTCCTCTCCTCTTATAAAAGCCCCCACCTATACCACCTTATTCACACCTTCAAATCCATTTGGCTCGGCCGACCTCTACCCAAATACTCTCTCAACTTCTCTATCTTACTCCTAGAAGCCTCACTTTGGGCAGAATTCTTCCCAAGTAATCCTTTGGCTCAAATCAAAAAGAGTTACCCGATTTTAAGGTAATGTCTTCTCTTATGTTATTTTGTTTTATTTTGCTTCTCCAACCCCTTAAACAATTTTTATTCCTTTATTTTGTAACAAAACAAGTATCTTAAATATACTAGTATTTTTTTATGAGAAGGAATTTATTTACACTTACACACAACTTCGTCTAATGGTTAAAGATCATACTGTTTCTCTGGTTGGTGAATTTCTACCTCACGAAACGATGATTGTTCCATCTTATTTTAACACCTCTCATGGTGGAAATTAAGATGTCAATATATTTATAAATGATATATGTTATGTTTATGTTTTACTTATGCTTATGTATTTCTAATTTATGGCATACCTTTATGATTTCCATTATGGGTAAACGCGATAATTTCATTTTAGGAAGTGCGGACTACCGCCCACACAAAGTGATTTGAATCGTTAATGCCATATGTGGGATGTATAAAGGATGGAGTAAATGATATTATATATGATATGATACTGGAATTATAATATAACTTTATATAATTATGATTTCATTCCATTAAATATGAAATATAAATGAAAGTAGCGTTCATGCATACGTACGGCTTACCGTCTCCATAAACGGTGCATTTCATTTCTTACCTATAAATGATACATAATATTATTAATGAATGTATATACTGGATATATATGATATATATGATATCTAAATCATGAATATAACTCTGGAGATAATGGATATTCTACCACATGAACAACTTGTAATTATAAGAAGTTTATTTTTGACTTAAGTACCAAAGATCGACAAAACGACCATTATTAACATAAATAATTACATAATGTTCATAACATGGTAATAAGTGATATAAAAGGAATAATAAACTTGATAAAGGTTCTTAATAAATCAGAAATTAACTCCAGTTTATTATTCAAGAGGTTAAATAACGATCGAGTCAATTCAGACACGTGATAAGGGAAATTCTTAACCCAATTTCTATTCTTTGGGTTAATCTCCTACTTTCAAAAGATGTCATGATATTATTATGTCCTATCTTGTACTTGTAATTTCTTTATGTGTACTTATAGTGAATACACATAATAGATCTATTTTATTTAAAAAATTATCTGTGTAGGGGACTTCGTCTCAATCTCCATTCATTGAGGCATATTTTTTTATACACAAATTTCTTTTATACGGTGTATAAACCCCTTTGAATTTTACTTTTATTCAAAAGGAATATTTTTTATATGAAGTGTTTTACTAAACGACAAAAGGGAATGTTTTTTTGTCGTACGTATGTAGAGACAACGACTTATCCTCCGTTGTGACCATTATTTGAGTTTCGGCTTCCTCTACAAGACATAACTTTTTTTAAATGAAAAATAAATACCAAGTTTTAATTTTCTTTTACTTTGGTATTGAAAATGGTTTTGATAATTTTTTTATTATATCAATTTGTTGTATTGATATCTTATGATTGAAATGTGGAAATGTTATGATTCCTTTATGCATGTTTTATGTGATACAATTATGTTATGGTTTATGATATGTTTAAACTTGTTCATATGATGAATGCATTGGACATAATAATTGATGGGTGGAGCCCGCTATAGCTCCTCGATGCATCGGAAGGTGTCATGAGACAAACTAGTGTCTTGGAATGAGGCCTTGACAAAATCTTATTTGTAGTCTTGGCATGAGGCCTTGGCTACGTGGTTATGATAGTCTTGCATTATGCATTCCATCATTATGAATGTGGTTATTGATATTTCATGTGATTATTCGACCAGTAGAATATCCATGTGAATAAGTAAATGGCATTATTTCATTTTTCTTTTTCCATTTTATGCTGAAGTTCATGTTTAAAAGGCTTTTGTTTAGTTATACATTGCCTTAAATTTTTATGTTTATTTATGAAAAATTCTGCTATATTGTTATCCTTACTGAGCATATGAGCTCACCCATTTCAATGTTTTAATATTTTCGAGGATGTGAAGAAGTATTTTATCAATGACCTACAGGGATAGTCAGAAGGGGATATGAGTGGGGACTATGGAGACCATGTTATTGTAGTTTTCCACTTTATGATGTAATGTAACTTTTATGAATGTATCTAGTGTTTCAAGGATACTAAACTAATCGGTCTTTCGAGACATGATCTTTGTGATCATGCCAATTTTATGCAATAATGCACCGACTCTGGGTATCTAGGGTCGGGGCGTTACACACCAACTAGCACCACCCCAACCACATCAAAGTTAGTCTCATGCCTAAAAAATAATTACTCATAGGAGGTACCATACCGTGGACCATCCCATCTCACAATTAACCAAATAGAAAAGAGACTCAACCTAAGAGGGGTTTTCCAAATTTCCATTTAGAAATTATAAATGGGTCCGTAACATCACAACGTTTATCCATTTTCTATAAACAATTAGAAACTATTTTCTGAAAACATTACCAAACATCATATTTTCAATAATGTGGCCAAACAGGCCCTGCAACCTTTTTATAAAAATACTTCACTTAATAAATAATGGCACACAACCCACCTTCGCAACCATAAATCCATTTAAAAACACAATTCATTAATATCACACACTATTTCAAATAGGAAGACACTTGCAACATATAATGAAGCATATTCTACTAAGCACCTACTTTGAAAACCCATATAAAGAATTGAAACACCAATTTGATCTTTGAAAACATATTTATAAAAACTAAATCATTCCAAGATAAATCACCAGTCATATAAAAGAGCTAATTGGGCCATTTAGAGAAGTATATTGGTTTGCACAACATAACTAAATGTACAACATATTATAAATTCACTTTTAAAATCACATACACCTCTAAATTTTTTCAAAAAAAGACTCGCACCACTGGAATTATTTAAAACCCCTTTCTATAAAATATATAAACCAATTTTAAAGAGGTATCCAAGGATTTAGACTCACAAAACCCATCCAGAACCCTCATTTGTAAAAATGCACACCCGCCACCTATAAAAAACAGAACGTGCACCAATATAATAAATCATTAAACACTACAGATATTATAAAACATTTTATATAATTTTAAAACCACCCAATGGAACATAGTAAACCATGGAACCACTTTTGAGAGGGAGAGAGAGTAGAGAAATAAAACCATTTCACTAAAACCTCAGGTTCCAAAGATCAACCAGTTCAATGGAAATAATTTCTATAAAATATTTTCACAAGGTGAAATCACTCAAAACATCCAACCCATCCATTTGAAGGTAAAGAACATAATTCCAACCAAGTTAGAAAAATATATTTAAATTCATAAAAAAAGAAACAATTTTAAACATATTATTAATAAAATATACCAACAAGAAAAATGGTGCCAAGAATGAACCATACTCATAATAGGGTTGGAAAACATATTGTAACTTTTAACTAATAAAAATTCAAGTATAAAATGGATAGAAATTTAAGTGAATGTCATGGAACACCAACCTCAACTTGTGTTAACACAACGACGCATTGACAGAAGGAATAAAACCTATCCGTGGACCAAAATCATACCCTAGATATCATGAAAAATGCACAAAATGACCCATTGTATAAAAGTGTTGATTGATTTGAGAAAAACACAAAAAATTGAGAAATAATACCAAAGGAAATTTTTGTTGATATACTAGTTGCTCAAGAGGGAGGTCGGAGGAGGCTGGGTGGAGCTTGAGACAGCGAGGGGACGGCGGCTGTTGGAAGCCGACCGGACGAGAAAGGTCACGCCAGACAGGACAGGCTGTGCCGGGCCAGGAGGGGGAGCAACACCAGACAGGGAGGGTTTGGGATAGATAGGGGTGGGGGGCTGTGTTGGACTGGGAGGGGCAGCTACGCCGGAATGAGAGGGGGGCGATGGGAAACCGCGGGGCACGGCAGAGCCAGTTGGGTTGGCTGGTCATGTTTGCTAAGGTGGCTGGTGCGGCAAGGGTCTGTGCGAGCTGGCAGAAAAAGGGGAGGGGCTCATCGCCCTACTAGAAAGGAAATGGGTGCCTCACACCAGATGAAGGAAGGGGTTACTCCTTGGTCGGTGCCCAATGGAGGGGAGGGTTGCGCCTGTAGTACCTCAAGGAGGAGGGGGAAAGGGGGGGGGGATGCACCTCCCCACCTTCGGGTTCTGATTTTTTTCAGTTATTTATTTATTATTTTTTCCACTTTCATATCTTAATAATAATAATAATAATAGTAAAACCAATAAATATTATTAAAACCATTAATAATAAATATGTCTTATCATTTTTATTTAAAAGAATAATTATATAATCATTATCAATGTTACAATAATATTAATATTAATAATATTAATAGAAAGGTGATAATAGTAATATTAATATCAAAAAAGATGTAAATAACAAAATTAATGTTAATTAAAATGATAATTTATTACATTTCATTTCAAAATAATATCCATATTTATAACCATTTAATAATAACTACATTATTACACAATTAAATAGCGATAATATTACCATTGGCGCAATCATATTCTCATTATTATAATTTAAACATTAACATCGTTTTTTTGATATAATATTTTATTTAGCTTCATTTTTCAATTAACTTAATTTCTTTATTTAATTTAATATTTATTTGATGTGTTGTGCCACCACGCATTGACCAAGACCAAATGCACAGTCGTGGCTAATGGTGCATTGACTGTACCCAAGTCCCATGCCCACCAAAAACTTCAAACATTGAAAATTTCAAACTGGGAACCAACTAAACCACCTCCAAAAGACACAGGACTGAGTAAATAGTGAAAATAAAATAAAATAAATAGGAAAATGAGGTCGGGGTGTGACAATTCACCCCACCATAGACACTTTCTACCCCTAAAAAGTCATCAAGCCAACAGTTGACACAATTAGAGTCCATGCCCAGACCAAACCAAAGGAACACGAGATCCTTAGAGTAACTATTCCAAAAAAACATCACACACAACCAATTCAAGGAGAACCACATCCTGATTTTTTGGGAATAACATAAGAGGGTTCTCCCCACCATGAAAATTAAATAATACAAAATCCCTAGAAACCCGAACAACCCCCCCCCACCCAAGGCGGGGAAATACATGAACTCCGAAACAGAACTAATTCAATCATTCCACGTGGACCGATCAACACTCCTAAAACATAGATTAATGCTCGCAATTTAAATAACCCAGAAACCTGATGATGAGGAAAGAACTCAACACTTCCCCTCAATTTCATGAAATGAAACATACACCTAACGAACACAGTTGAGACCAACTAAAAATCAGAACAATCCTGTTTACCCCTAGACCCAACATCCTTCAAGGAATCTAAATGATCTAAAAACCATGATAAGATAAAATAAGGCTGCATGGATTGCAGTTGAATAACCTCATCACACCACCACAATGTGGATGAGTTTACGAAGTCCAAATGAATCAGAAAAGAAAACCATGGATATTTCCATCCCAAAGTTGAAAAATGTTTCTCGATCGAGGATCCACACACCGTCATCAACTCCTGAATGTGTGCGAGCTTCACCCTGAGACCTGTGTCTAGGTCCCTAATGGCTAAAGAATCTCCGACCTCAGAGTCTAGAATTTTCATCCTCCGGTCCTCAACTGCACCCTTCTGAATGAAGCTTCTTATAGAACTCTCCCCAGTGGCCTGAACAAATTCATGGTAGCAAGACCTCGGAGGGAATCAATGAGGCGTCTTCGAGTGCCATAACCGGTCAGATTAGTCACATGTGAGAGAATGGTTCGACAAACTGGGAGTTGGTGCAGACGAAGGCCCTTTCCAGATGAGGAACCTCCACAAGATTTTATCCCCAACAGCTAAAACCATGTCTCAAACTATAATGAGATATTTCACAATTTGTAGTCCAAAACTAAACCCATAAATAACTATGGGTTGTTACGAACCTTAAATACTTGAGGAGTTCCCAAAAACCTGAAGACATACTATCTTTTTGAACTTTAAAAAAACCTCTAACTTACTTTTATTAACTCCATAAGCAGGAAACACAAATGAAAATGTTACTGGGGACTGGGCATAACTCATTAACATCCATTGGAGTATTTTTGGGTGGCATACTTATAACAACATGAAAAAACCATCAAAACTAGCATCATGCCAAAACACAATTAAAGAAACAATAAAAGACAAGGGAAATAGGCCCATAAGCCCATAATATACAAACAAAATCATAAAAAACTTTTCCAAAACCTTTATTTCATTAAATTTTAAAAACTCACCTATGTAACCTTATGAACCACCGCATGTGCATTCATTCAATCCCTCTTATATCATCTGCGGAAAAGTGGTCCCACACACTATCCTCACACACCCATGAATATATGACTATCCGTGAATAATTCCATGATCAAAAATAACTTTCCCAAATCAAACCCAAACACACACAAAAATTTTCCAAATCAAAACACTTGATATTTAAAAAACACATTACTATTTTCAAAATAATTTGGAAGAAAAACCTTTTTCATTTTTGAAATAGCTTTCATTTTTAACACACACTCACATCAACTTAGTTCAAAACTAAACACAACCAAATACAAACCATCGATATGAGGAACTAGTGTATTTTCCATACCGGGAGACATGGTGGTGAGCCATTCCCCAAGTAAGTCATAACACAAAGAGAAAATTAATCCGGGAACAAGGACTCCACATGGGTCACCAACCCATGTGAAGCCGCAGTGTGAACCAATTCATCCCCATTATCATCCATCACCCCAAATAAACCAATGTAAAAATACTCAGATCTCAAACTACCAATGGTAACTTAGGTCTCGTCGCGAGTGGTGGGGGTCAGGCACCGACCCGTAACCTACCTCCTAAGCCCCGACTGTCCTAATCTAATTCTACCAGACACCCCAAATAACAGGAACATCCTCTGATACCATTTTGTCATGAACCAACCTTGGTCGAACCTAAACTGGCCGCCCGATCCGGTCTGCGGAATGTCCCGAGGGGCGTTCTTGATCCCCACGGGTAGGAAACTAGGGTCAAGCATCAACACTTAAGCATTGGGAATAATTTGGCCCATGAAAAAAATATAAATAGATAAACAGAGACTAACAATAACCAAATAAAACTAGTTGTGAATCGAAAAAGAATAACACCTACCTCCTTGTGACCTCCTAGGTCACTACCCAACTCCGAAGCAAGGCTACTCCAACACTGAGCAGTTGAACCAGGAACCTGCATGAGAAATGGAACTTGCAACTGGAATGATAAAGTAGGGGTGAGCACTGAAATTCTTAGAAGGAAACACAACAAAGTCCATGCCATTCTTTTCAAAAATATTTCCACTGAAACTAGTTTGAAATTAATTTATAATAAATAGATATCTATATCTACCTTGAATTTTAATTACAAACAAACATCATGGTCCAAGGACCTCATGTTTTAAAACAAGGGAAAAAAAGGAAAATGGGGAATTGTTCTTTCTTTGTAAAACCTCCACTTAGAAAAACATTTAAAACCAACAAAATTTTCACAGTTCTCTAAATAAAAACCAAAACCAGGTACATAGAAAATGTATTTCAAATGGAGAGGGAAACGACACTAGTCAAACTAATAATGGGGAAACATGGGAAATCCTAGGAACTCAAAGGATGACCAGATCATACTATACATGTGACTCATCCTGAAGGCATGCCTACTCTCGATGATGTCATAACGCCCTAACACCTGACTGTCGCCCTAGATGGCCTGGTCGAGGAGCCCAATCCCATAGCATTAATAACAAAACATCCCTCTTCTATGGGCCACTAGCCAGTGCATTATCTAAACTAGTGTAGAAATCATTCTCGGTAAACCTCTTTGTTATGCTAGATTCCCATGTCTATTTCACAAAGGAGTTTTCCATCAAACTTAAACAACAAACAACACATATATATACATATATAACTACACACACACACACACTGCACAGACCGACAACACACCTACATCTCAAAGATAGTCACATGCCTAAAAAAATAATTCCTCACTGGATGTCCTATACTGAGGAGCCTCCCAACTCACAATCAACCAAATAGGATAGAGACTCAACCTAAGAGGGGTTTTCCAAATAGTCCTTTAAAAATGCCAAATTGGCCCTTAATATCACAACATTTAACCATTTTCCATAAACAATTATAAACCATATTCTAAAAACATTACAAAACATCATATTTTCAATAATGTGGCCAAAAGAGCACTACAACCTTTTCATAAAAACAATTCACTTATTAAATAATGACACACAACCCACCATTGCAACGAGGCATACATTTAAAAATTAAATTCATCAATATTTCACACCATTTAAAATAGGATGTCACTTGAAATAGCCAATGCGGCATATACCACTAAACACATAATGATATAAACCCATATAAATATTTAAAAGACCACCTTGAACATTGCAAAAATGTTTATAAAAACTAAATCACACTAGGATAAATCATAAGTCATTTAAAAGAGTCAATTGGACCATTTTGAGAAGAATATTGGTGTTCAAAACATAAAAAAATGCACCACATATTAGAAATTCACTTTTAAAATCACACGCACCTCTAAACATTTTCAAATCAAGATTCGCACCACATGCATTTGTTAAAAACCCTTTAAGGAAATTTTAGAAATTTTTTTAAAGAGGAATCTAAGGATATACACACACCAAACCCATCTAGAACCCTTGTTTGTGAAAACGCACAACCACCACATATTAAAAACAAAATGCACACTAATATAATTAATCATTAAACACACCACGTATTAGAAAACTTTTCATATAATTTTGAAACCTCCCAATGTCACAAAGTTAACCATGGAACCACTTTTTAGAGAGAGTGCAGAGAAATCAATCCATTTCACTAATACCACAAGTTCCAAAAACCAACCAGTACAAAGGAAATAATTTCTATAAAATATTTACAGTACGTGACATCACTCAAAACATCCCACACAATCATTTCAAGGTAAGGACACTAATTCCAACCATGTTAGGTAAAACTATTTTTGGACATAAGCAAAGAACCAATTTTAAACATATTCATAATCAATCTTTACTAAAAGAAAAATGGTTCCATGAATGAACCATACTCATAATAGTGGTTCAAAACATATATTAACTATTTTTTAATAACAAATAATGCATCAAATGGATTGAAATTGAATAGAATGGCATGGAAAACCTACCTCAACCCATGAAAACACAACGTCACATTTATGAAAGGATGAAAATCACTATGTGGACCAAACAGATACCCTAGATATCAAGAAAAATGCGCAAAAATGACTAGTGATATTAGAGTGTTGATTGATTTTAGAAAAACTCCAAAATAGAGAAAAACAATACTGAAGGATATTTTTTTGGCATGTTGGTCAGTCAAGCGGGAGGACATATGAGGATGGTTGGAGCATGGGACAGTGAGGGGAGGGCGGCGGTCAGAAGCCAACTAGATGGGGAAGGTTGTACTAGATAGGGGAGGTTGCGCCAAACTGAGAGGGCTTGCGCCAGATGGGGGAAGGGGGGGGGGGGGGGTTCTACAGAACAGAAGGGGGAGCTGCGCCGGACTAGGAGGTGTCGCTCTAGGAAGGGGGGCTATGCCGAATTGGGATGGGGAGCTGCACCAAACCTCGAGGGGGTGGTGGAACCCGCAGGGCAAGGCGAAGCCGGCTGGATCAGCTCGTCAGGTGCGTCTAGGAGGATGGAGCTGTAGAGGTCAGTTCACACCAACAGACGAAGGGGAGGGGCTCGTCGAACTATTGGGAAGGAGAGGGGTGCATCACACCAGATGAAGGAGGGGGTGGTGCCTTGGACTTCACCTGATGGAGGGGAGGGTTGTGCCTGAAGTACCTCATACAGAAGGAGGAAAATGGGGCATTACACCTCCCCCATTTAGAGTTCCAATTTTGTTTCATTTATTTATTTATTATTATTTCCACTTTCATATCTTAATAATAATAATAATAATAATAATAATAAAACCAATAAATATTAATAAAACCACTAATAATAATTATTTCTAATCAAATTTATTTTAAATAATAATAATATTATTATTATTATCAATGCTACAATAATAATAATAGTAATAATAGTAATAATAACGTGATAATAATAATATTTATAATTACAAAAGAAATTAGTAACAAATATAATGATAATTAAAATGGTAATTTTTGTACATTTCATATTAAAATAACAATCATATTTATAACAATTTAATAATAACAAAATTATTACCAAATTAAGCCCTAATAATAATACTATATGTGCAATCATATTCTCATTATAATAATTTAAACATTAACCACATTTTATTGATATAAAATTTTATTATGCTTCCTCTTTCAATTAACATAATCTATTTAAGAAATTATTTATTTATTTGAAGTGTCGCACCACCATCCATTCACCAGGACAAAACACATGGTCACCGCTAACAATGCACTGATCGTACACCGGTCCAAGTCCCACCAAAAACATCAAACTTCGAAAATTTCAAACTGCAACCCATCTAAACCTAGTCCAAAGGACGTGAGACCGAGTAAAGAGTAAAAATAATATAAAATAAATAGGTGCCTAACACCGGGGTGTTAAAATGTAAATTTTTTTTATCAACGATATATCAAATTAATTAAAAATAAATCTACAAATTACACAATTTGAAATAAATATAACATTTACCATGATGTAATTACCTATTTTCCCATGCATTACAAAGAAATTTATCAAATATATTTGGATTATAGGTAAGACCAATCTCAAACCAGAGAAACCCCCACTTTAAGGAAAACATGACTACTCTCTCCCAAACTCATCGTACCGTCAACTAACCCCTAACCAACCACATAGGGTTCTATACCATACTAAAATATCACAAATAATTTTTTAGACCATTTTATAAATAATTAAACATATTAATATAAGTATAAATACATTTAAAATATAACTAGTTTATCCCATCATGTTTCAGCCACAAACCAAAAAGTGTAGTTCACTTTAGACACACCCCTAGCCCTATGAAACTTGGAAGACCCAACTAATATAACTAATTCAGTGCTAAATTTTAGTGAAATTATCTAAAAACATAGGAAATTCAAAATATAATGTATCTTTTTAAAAAATATGTGGGACACCATGTGGACAGTGCCTCTGGTTCTCCTCTAGTGGGGATAAGTAAAAACCCCCCTTCTTCATAATTATATACACAATTATATGTTGAATCCAACAAAAACCCAATAACAAAAATCAATAATAATAAGCATTAAAAGATGGATGAAAAAAAAGAAGGAATGGGGAGGATAAACCACTCATAAATATTATCAAATGACACCTAAAATCCCCAAAAAGGGAGGAATAAAAAGGGTGTGGCACCAACCGTCATACCAACAACATGCTTCAACAATAGTTTAATGTAAAATATGGAGGTTAATTCCCATATTTAAATTGATATATAAACATCCTGAATATATCATGGAATTACACACATATTTACACTTTTATATTTTGTTGGTTTTTCATTAAGAACCCCTACACAACCCTCTGTTCACAATCCTAAACAACCATGAAATATTTCATGATGTCAATACCACCGTCATGGATTTTAAGGGTTGTTGTTGTAGTTTTCAACATACCCATCCCCTGACCCTTATCCTATTTTCTTTTGAACCCTCATTACATCCTCTAAAAATTTACCTAGATATAAAAACACTCATTGAGGGAAATAAATCCCTAAAAACACTTTATAATTCCTGATTCACAAAACATACCAGAAACTATACAAAAAATTAAAACTCCAATCAAATTATGATATCCATACACACATGAGAAATTTTAAATGTCGTCAATGAACCACATGACCACTCATTAGAAGAAACTATATAATGGTAATTATATTTCATATGCAAGGCAAAATTTATACTAGAAATCAAAATATATGTTTTCATTTATACATTAAAAATAAGATCCCATTAATAGTAAAATCATACATATGTATACAAAAGTGAAGTGAATCATATATTCCAAACATGATACCAATATATTTCCATTGATCCCAGCTAAACCATAAAAATCAAAACAAGTCTCATCTATCCAAAATTGGGATCCATGGTCTTGATTAATATGTTATTCATCCTAGAGAGTCTAATATCTATAATATACATCCACAAGAATCTTGGGTTTTGATTAATGAATATATTATGGGGAATGTGATTGTTTTACCTCTAATGTACTCTTAATCTCTCTCAATCACTAACCAACATTATACCATCCCAAATCAAATATAATGCAATATTTTAGTTCCCTACATGGGATGCTTGAATTGTTCCCAAAATATGATACATTCTAAACCACGAGACTTCCTCCCCATATGCGAGAGTTTGTATACTAGAATTAAGGGGAAAGATTAGTCGTCATGATACTGGTCTAACAAAAAATAATTCAAAGGATTATACCCGATTTTACCAAAAAATCATCATGATCAATTCATATAAAGGTCATCCAAATATCTGATAGACACAAAAGAGGGATCCCAAAAAGACCCCAATGTCCAATACATAAATCTATTAATATATATAAATAATTTATAACCATGTGATAGAGTATTAATATATATATAAATATATAAAGAAATGGTAGACCATGAAATGAAATTAAAACAATAAAAAAACAAATATTTTCCAATAAACGAACATTCCAAATCATCCTACATAACCATCAAACAATAGAATCTATCCATTATAACCAACATGATGGAGATATTCCAGATTCAAGGATAATAAAACCTATGATGAGTGAGTTCTTCTCAGGTACCCAAGTATCATTTCCACCAATGAATTTCTTTTGTACAACTCAATTGCTAACCACCAAAGTTTTCACTAATATAGACATCAATTTAGTGGATTCACATGTGATATACTCATCTAAATAATTATGTAAAATATAGAAGTTCATATAAAATAATAATCATTGATCATGTAGTTCAAACCTGATGGGTGGTATCATTATTACCTTCTTTGACCTATTTCAATGTGTCTAGAAGTATTCCACCTATCCCCAGGGTGATACATGTCCGTTCTCGGAATTACATCAGATTATGTAGTCTCTATATATAACGAATAATAATATTCTTATAAAAAACCTCATAATAAATTATCACCACCTCTCAGGAATTATATATATCACACATCACTCCCTTGGATAACATCCAAATTAGAGTTATCTCTATGAATATTTTTATATCAATGGACAAATTTTTTAATCCTATTAATTGAGAGGAGTTTCATTTGATATCATTATACGTAAGAATTCTTCTAGATCAAATGAATTCTAGGTATTTCATTAGATTCCAAATGTATGATGGACATATCTTAGGAATCTTTAGGTATCATATTAATATAATAATCATTAGTCATACATCAATATCACAAGCATCTAATGCATCTCATAATATTCAAAAGGTAATAAGAACAAATCATTGGAATTAATTGGAATCTTATATAACATTATTTGGTATCTCTGCCATATCCTATGGAGGAAATCCTTGAAATAAAATTATATGTATTCATTGGCATACATAAACCTAGTATGATCTTAAAATAATTATTATATTATTATCATTGCTTCTTCATTTTACCATCCCATCTCGTTTAACCAATGAAATCCGTAGAATTATAGGACCCTTTGCTTTCCCTAAAAGCATTCTTGGAATCCAACATTGATTTAAGTTAAATGGTTAAACTAATCAATAATGCACACACAATTTATAGGCTAAATATTATATGGGGGATCCTTCCAAGGCCATCGAGGAACACCTTTATCATGTGGACCCAATGTATATTCATTAAAATAATTTAAATAACTTTTAACCAAACCCATATCTCAGAGTTTTTTTGTCCATTGATATCATAATACTCATCTTATAGATCTACTAGAATTAATATATATTCTATAAAAGAATCCCTGTTGAGGGATGACCTATTTCCAATCTTAGTTTCAATATTCATGAAGGGTAGTTCATCACAAACATGTTACCACTAACTAACCATAGGTATACAAAACCTGTTTCCTAGATATCAAATGTAGAGGAACAGTCACCATACACCCATCAATTAAATCATAGGATAAAATACATCTTGCAATTAAACAAAGGCTTAATCGTGCTGAATAAATGTTTCCATCACTCTCATATCAAAGAACATATTTATGGGGTTTTAATTTTTGGACAATACACTCATTATTTCATTTACTCCCTTTGGGGTTTTTTGTAATCAAGTTATTTAATTGTATATATTTAACACCTAATCCATTATTAGTCATGTAATTAATTTATTTACTATGTTTCCACCATCCCCCATGACACAAATTTAAATTTATATATATTTTATTGAAAATAAATATATTTTATTTAATAAAATAAAGAAAAAAAATTAATTAATTGGATTGTTGAAATCCCTTGTTACTCAGATGACATATAACGTGAATTAGTAAAAAAATTTAAACAAAATTGGTACTATCATGGGAGGACATACATAAATATTAGATTTATTCCCTTTATAAAACAAGATCGACGCTACTCATCGTACAAAAAAATATGTCTATGTGAGCATCTTCATTAATTTTGAGGCCCTAAAAGCATAAGAATTTAATTATTTACAGAATATATTAATAAAATATTTTAGAATTAATTTCATAATTATTTTATAATGAATAAATAATAATTTATTTTTCCAAACTCCACCTTTTTATATTAAAATGTAATCCTTTATTAATATAGTGACAATATATTTTTTAGAAAAATATTTCATTTCATTGAATGGGCCACTTTGTTATGATAATTGTGGTTACCCATACAGATGAGCTATATCCATTATGAGGGTAACAAATTTTATCCTTACCAAGTGTAAATTCCATACATATGGGTAATCGAGCCTACCCTTGTATAGTGGGTCACCCATATCAAGCCCCATACATAATTATTTTTTTAGTTTTTAATTTTTTTAATTTTCATACATTAATTATACCCTTTAACTCTTTAGAAGAAGGCACATTGAAATTAAAAAACACTAATCAATTTATAAAATATAGAAATAATTTATCAACATGGGATTAGAACCCCCAGTCACATCACAATAGCATTCATAAAAACAATAAAAACATAATACCTTGAAGAAAATCCAAAATTATGATTCAAAAAGAGATGTATTAAAATTTTGAATAATTATTTTATATTTTTGTAAACTCTAGAATTATCATGTCCAAATAAAGTCTCCCAAAATGTTACACCCTTTTTTTCCTTTAATGGAGCGCCATGATGAAACCATCATTGTGACTTGACCCAAACCCAAACAGCTCAACCTCTTATAAATCTATTGAAGCCTTTACCCCATACCATATATGAAAAATGAATAATAGGTTGTAAATAGTAAAATTTATATTATTTAGTTTAATTTTCTATAATATATTTTTTATTTCAAGCTTAAATACCACGAACTAGGTCCTCAAACCTAGATAATTTTTATAACTCACATCATTAAAACCCCTAATTCGTCACTCAGGCATGAAGATAAAAGTATTGTCTTCCACTCAGTTTAAATGATATCAACATTCACACATACTGAATGAGTTAATAACTATTTAATAAATTTATTTATATATTCTAAAAAATTATTTGAAATCACTAAAAACTCTAACTAAAATTAATTAACCCTATTTTAATATTCACAGAATCACATGAAAATATTCAATCGATTTTCTAATAGGGAAAAAAAATTTATAACAAAAGAGATTCTAAAAAAAAATTAATTACCCCTTATTTTTTCAACCCATATAAGTGATGTTTATTATAGTGTGGTTAATTGATACAAATCATAAATAAATTAAAATTCATTTCATTGAAAATTAAGGATAATTTCTGTGTGGGCCTTTGATTTTGAGTATTTTATGTGGTTTTTGACTAAAATGAATCCTTGAAATGAAAATAGGAAGTATGAGTCATAATGGACACACAATGTATTATATTGACATATAGTTTACTCCTATACATGAAATAAAGTAAGAATAATTTTACTAATATATATATCAATAATATTTTGTTCTATTGTATTTGAGTATGTTACATGTATTATGAACTAATATATCAATTGTAAATAATAGCATGTACATTAAGTCATATTAGCCAAAACATGTTTCAGATTTATGTAATGATTTATATACACAAAAAATGATTCTCAATTCATTTTTGAAATATATGATGACCATCAATTTTTTATGAAATCTGTTTATAGTATAGGACACATATTTTTAACTAAAATGCACATTTTAAATAAAAAAATGATCTTTCAATCATAACCTACACACCATGGCTCATATTTACATCTATATAATTTCTATACATAATGAATAAATATTTAATCATTTTTAATTTTTATCATTGAGATCAATAAATATTTTATCATTATTTAGTACGTGACAAGTGTTATGTGAAAAAATGTCACTTTTAAATGGAATCATGCACATTGGGTCATACCAGTAACATTGTTTGTATGGTTTATGTCTCAATTTTGTAATGTATTAATACAGTCTAAGCGTTATTTCTTTATTTTTAGTATATGAGATTTGTTTTGGGATAAAAATAAATTTCAAAGTGAAAACGTTCACATTGTGTCAAAACAACTACAAGATGAGTTAGATTGTTGTGTAGTTTATTCACACGTATCCTAATTGAATCATGGATCATATTCATAATGTATTAGGATGTTCAAGAATGAATTTTTAGTTTTCAATATGTGAGACACTTTTCGGAAAAACAAGTCTCATTTAAATAAAAATGTCACCATTAAATATGAATAAAAAAATTTAGTCAAAAGGATTACATGATGATGGATTGAAGTGTGTTTGATTACTACATTTCAAAAATGAATAACAAATAATTTTCCTAAAATATGAATATAATTCATGGTATTTTCTTGTTATGGATAATTCAAGATTTCTTTCAACTAAATTGACTTTTTAAATGAAACCACATGCTTCATGTCATCATGGATGCACTAAAATATTTTTACATTGAGTATATATATATATATATATAATGAATAATAGGTTTTATCCCTATGTAATTTTGAGAATATGACTTCTTTTTCTAATTATTTTTGTATTTTATATTTATTTTTTAATAAGGAATTAGTTTTAAATGAAATTGTGATCTTTAAAACTTAATGGAAACACTTTATTTCTATTTCAGTTAACACCAATTTCTACTAATCATAAATGAATAACAAATACATACCATAACATCTATTTTTCAACCATTAATTTTTTAAATGTTTTTAGTTTGTGATGTGTGTTTTGAACAAAAATGTAACTTAAAAAACAATATTCAGAAATAGTAGACATATCATGTGTTAGATTGCGATGTGGTTAGTTGTAACAAATAAAAAATGAAAAATATGTCATTTTATTTAACAAAGATGACTCTCTGAGTATGTTTTCATGATTATATTTATTTATCAAATATTTATTACCAAAATTATTATTTTAAATTAAATCATCAACTTTCTCTAAAAATTCCAATACTCTGTCAGATTGATTTTTAGTTAATTAATACATATCAAAAATTAAATAAATATTGTTAAAATTAGGAATAATGAAACAATAAGTATGTTTGGTCATTCTGGAGTATGTGACGTGTGTTTTGTACTAAAATTTCTCTCTTATATAAAAACACATACATTAAGATATAACAGACATACATTGTTTTAAATTGATGTTTTTTGTTTATTTCAAGATAAAAAATTAATCACGAATCATTTTTATAAATTACTACGAGAATCTAATGATGTGTTCGTTATTTTGAGTATGATAAGGTTGTTTTGACATAAAATGTTTGTTTTCACTAAAAAAACACAATTTTAGCCACAATAGCTACAATATTTATCCAGTTACCAAGATATTAATTTGTAATCATAAAAAATAAATCATGGAACATTATTGAATATTATTAGTATAATTCGAGTGAATTTAATTCTTTTCAAGTATGTTATGGGAATTATGGAATAAAATGTCATTTTTAAATGAAAACATTAATAATAAATCACAATGAACTCATTTTAATTCTTATTGACATGTGTTTGGTATAGATGAAAAATTAATCAACTTTTTTATTGATATGTATTAAGATAATCTACAGGTGTATACTTAGTTTTGAGAACATTAAATACATTTTGGACTAAAATGTCACTATTACTTGAAATCATGCACATTCAGATATATATGACATACAATGTTCCAAATTAGTTTATTTTTTATTCTTAAAAATCATAAATGAATCATGTATCTCTTATATAATTTATCAAAAAATATATGTATACATGAATAATTATAAATTTTGAATAGTTCATTTTGAAAAAATATATATTTTTATTAATGAATGCATGCACATGGAGCCATCCCAAACACATCATGTGTAAAACTGTTATGTAGTTCATTTTAAATCATCAAAATTGAATCACAAATCACTATCCAAAGGTATCATGATAATCTAACCGTGTTACCACAATTTTGAGAATTTGTGTATTGATTTTTACTATAATATCTATCGTTAATCAAAACTAGGATTTTTGGTCATAATGGACACACTATGGGTTGTACTAATAATTAGTTGATTAATAAATAAAATAATTAAATACTTTTTCCTAATGCATTAAGTTAATATTTTTTCAATATACTTACTTTGAGTATGTATCACACGTTTTCACTAAAAGGTGTATTTTAATTAAATATATTACTTTGAAATATATTGATTTAAAATTTCCCTCCAAACATTATATTAAAACATAAATGAAAAAATAGTAAATTTATCACTGTTAAACATAAAAAATTAAAAAAAACCTCCAAATCTATTCAGATAACATTAATTTATTCTAGAGTGAATTTTCCATCTTGAACCCGTCAGCAATAATTGATATTAATCCATGAATTATTTTCCTATTGTTATAAATAAATGAATATCTATAGATTCCATTGTCATTACTAGAGGAAAAAATCATTCCATTGATTTAATACTAATATAATAATGTTTATAGATAGATTTAATTTGAATATAAAATCATTATGATAACAAATAAGAAAACAAACACTCTATAGAGGCCTTCCCTTCTCTTCATAGTAATTAAATTATTGGGAAAAAATATATTGTAAATTGATTTAGTGATCTAATTGTAATTCAGGATAATTATAAATTCAAAACTAATATACATTTCATGATTTTATATTTTGGAGTGTAAATTATTTTAACTATTAAATTTTATCTTGGACTGATTGGTGTTAGATCAAAAAGGGTGCTAGATACAATGAAAGGGGGGTGATTCAAGGTATTCATATTCTTTCCAAACATCATTATGCACCATTGGATCTAGACCACTTTAATACAATGGTCACATATAATTCTCCTTAATGTAAATGATAATATTTTCCATTAAAATATTATATAATGTTAATGCACTAAATGTAAACCAATAATGTAAGAATAAGAAATACATATTTTTACTTTTTTCAACCTCACATGGATACATCCATGGAGAATACATCATAAATGACACGACTATTTTAAATTCACAAAATCTCAACACTAATAATGATGTTTATGCTAGATCACTTCTATACCCAGGCTCACTTTCATTACAAAATATATGGTTTGCCCACAACATTCCCAAGCGTCACTCACTATGTATCTTTATCTAGATCATTACTGGTGGAAAGGATCACTATCTTTTTCATCCATTACTCTCTACTATTGAAAGGTATCAACTCATAGTTTATAGACGTTTTAGTTCATTACAATGATTCATATAATGAATCTTCAACTATATATATATATGCTTTGTTGAAGGCTCATATTCACTCATAGATGAAATCGACTTTTCTACATACTATTAGTTTTTGGAATTTACATTCAAAAAATGATCCTCCATGAACTACTTTGAGTCCACCATAGACTACCTTGAGTCCTTGAAAAACTATTCTACACTGTGTGGCACATGTGTTTCATAGACCAACTCTTCCTCCATTATCTGCATCTGCTTCAGCAAACCATCCTACTTTTGGGGAAAATTTATTCTTCTAAAGACCAACCCTTATTCCATGGACCGTCCCTTCTTTTTAGATGAGTTCTTATTCTACAGAACACCTCAACAATTTGGAGCATTTTCCATTATATGATATAGATCTCCATAAAACACCTTCTGCAAATTATCTCAAAAGAAAACAACTCCTTTATAAGATTACTCGTCGTGAACTTATTCTCCTTTGAGAACTACGCTGCAAATTCTTATGGATATAACATATTTTATCCCTAAAGCAAAGAATTTTTATAATTAAAATTTATCTCACATAATGATGGTATTAGTGGTACTTATCTTAGAAAATTGATCAATAAAATCCCTTATGTTTGTTCCACTTAAATCATTGGTGTGCTATAGCCTTTTCCATGTACTAAGCTTCTTTCGTGAACCGTTATTTCCTCTTCTGTCCCTGTAGAATCATCATACCATAACAGAAGGTGATCTCTTAAATACATGAATCCCTTTGGGGCTCCACAAATAACCTATTCACATATAAAAATGATGACCCATCCCACGTACACCAATTATTTTCTGAGAAACTTGACTTAGACGAACCACTTTCACCCTTTGGGTTTGTTGATAGTTCTTCTCAATTTTATACATCATTAAAGATTCATCCATTTTATACCAGAATTCCTACCTTGTGATTAGAATAACGATCAAGTATTTTTTGAACACACACTTTAAGCTGGTATGACCCATGCTTGACTTGAGATTCAATATTATAATGAAATTTTTATCAGTGAGTCACCACATTTATTTTCAAAAATACTCTTATACTATCATTATAGACCTTATCTATCGTTATATATAATCTTTAATAGATCACATTTAGAATATTCAGATTTAATACATGCCATATATCCAAACTCTCCAAATAGATTCAACTCCCCAATCTCACTGCTCATATTGTAGGCTCCTTTCTATGTCTTGACTATGAAATTTTCTCCCATTGAGTTGCCACAATTTATCCTAATTTTTCATTGAACCTGAAGGACACATCATTATTGTATAATATAGGGTAAAGAACACACATCGGTACATTTGGGAAAAATAAAAAAACCTTTTAGATATGGGGTCCCATATCCACAGTTTTCATGTGTCGGAGTTGACTGAACTCCCACAACCAGTCAATGAATTTCGAATCATTCTTTGGGTAAGGCATTTGAAAAAATAAATGCAACCTATAGTTCTTGTAGGCTCATACTCAAACATAAGAACCCCTTGCACCACCTTCTCCTAGACGAAATGATACATGATTTCAATTTTCTTTTTCCTAATGTTATGGACTATTTATTATTATAAATTATATTACATGAATTATAAATATAGATTGTGATTGGATAATTCAACTCAATTCCCAAATCACCAAGATGTGGCTTCATCCAAAATAAATATGTTTATTCTTCAATAAACTCACGATATTCATATTCTATAGTGGTCAATGAAATGAAATCTTGTTTCTTACGTAACCAAGAAATTTTCAATTGACCAAGATAGAATGAACCACCATATGTTGATTTTATATCATATACTAAACTAGCCTAATATGCATGTGTATATCCCAATAACTATTGCTGAGATTTTTCCTCATAAATCAAACATAAATCCACAATGCCCTTGATATAATGGTGTATTATTTTCATTGAAAGTATATAGGTTTCCATGGGGTTGATTTTATAGCTCCCAAAATGACATATGGAAGAAACATATCTGGGTTTGTTTCTATTAAGTACAATAGACTTGCAATGACCTGTCTGTATTTAGTAACAGTAACTTATTTTCATTTATCATCCTTTGATAGAGTCTTTTGAGAAGCCACCTGAGTTTTCATCTCCATGTAATTATACATTTATAATATTCTCAAGACCTACTTTGAGTCATTGGTTTGAGAAATGACATTTCCATTAATTATTTATGTTACCTTTAAACTAATGAAACCCATAAATTCATCAATCATTGACATTTTGTACCCAATTTTTAGAAATTTGGAAAACTATATGCACATTTCTCTATATGATGTAGTTAACATTATTCCATTTAAATTCACCAACACCATCATCCATTTATTACTAACATTGTTTCCATATAGAAATTTATTAACTCCACCATGCATCAATCTATGATTTTTCAGAAACTGATCTAGCCTCGAATTCCATATTCTTGGGGATTGCATGAACTAATATAGACCATTATTCAACCAAAAAATAGTGTTATCATTTTCATGAATGAGAAAACCATATTTCACCTCAATATAAACCTCTTCTTCTAGAAACCCTTTGAAAAATGTTGATTGTGCGTCCATCTAGAAGACATTGAACTTTCATTTCACTATATGGTCAGGAAAAATATTATTTTCTCTACCCTTGATTCAAGTGGAAATGTCTCATAAAAATTGATATCCTCTATATTGTAGTACCATTTTCACACTATTTGTGATTTTTTTGAATCATTGTGCCTTCTTAATTTATATTATTGAACAAACACATTTAGTCCTGATGACATTATACTTTGTAAGTCTTGAAAAAATCACCCATAAAACCCACAACATTGAACTGATATAAATAATTAATACCAATTTTTTTCTTATAATTTGATATGTTTAATTACACTTTAGAATGGGTAGACTACATTTCTTAAATACTTTTAATCTTATTGTGAAACTTCTTAGTATCCTAAAAATACTCAACTAATGCCACATCATTATAGAAAAATAGATAATTATAAAATACATGAATGTTTCTGTTTGTACCCAAATTCATCATCATAAAAATAAAAATTCAGCCTTTATATACCATTGACATCATTTATCTGATAAGGAGACAGTATGACCCCCCTATGATTTGAATTTTTTTTGGTTGTTAGGCCCATTGTTTAGACCCAAAAAAGTCTTCTTCTCGTGCATCTTTTCTTCATATGTTAATGCAGCTTTGAAAAAAATTCTCCAACTCAATAATTATTTTCTATTTATAGCTGCCTTTAATGAGATTTTCATTGGGTGAATTTCACACTACATAATGATCCGTTAACACATCCACTAATCCTACTAAGTTGGGAATTTGTGTTGGAAAAAATATGTAATGTTAATAATTCCATCACTTTCCACTACACTCAATTACTTCCACATATATCATGTTGCCATAGAAAATTATCACCTTCTAAGGAATTATTTAGGAATTCGTATTCATCATTGGTAACTAATATGAATCATTTGACATTACGTAGCACAAAAAATGAGCACTTTTCATCTTTTGATGCCACTTCCACTTGGATGATATCTCCCCTTGAACCTGAAACACATGAAAATAAATTAATATATTTTTTATACCTTGGGAGAGGGAAACAACTAGAATACTCATGAAGATGATTTTTGGTTGATCATGATGGTTTAACCATTTTTTTCTTTCTTTCAAATCACTATATAATTTCTATGAATGTTCTAACTGCCCAGCCAATATCATCTATTTTATCCCTATGAATAAAATTTAGTTAGCCACATGTTGAGTATTATTTTGATATTTGGACAATATAGGGTTATAATGTTTCATAATTTTTTTGTTTCCAACCATTTTTATATTTTTCCTTCTTTTCATCTCCACAAATATTCCATTTTCCCTGACAATTTCGTTGAGCTGTAATATTATCACTGGCCATCTACTCTAAATTCTTCCACTATTATAGGGATCTTTTGGTTTCATTCACATCTCACCATGTGTCATGAAATGTAGATTTTTCAAGGCATTATTTATATGTTTTTATATTATTATTTTTATGAGTCATTCCACCATTTCATGTTAGGGTTTTTTCTTCCACTAAAATTACATTATTCTTAATCACAACTGTAGAATATCCTCCCATTTTCATCTAGGTTATTTAACATTCATTCCCTGAGATTTTTTTGAGTGTAATTGAGTAGGTGATTGATACAACTTTCATTGAGCTCCTTGTGATCCACCTGGGGCTATAAACCTATTTTTAATCATATCATGTTGTATTCCAAAATGGGCCTTTTCATTATACACTACAAGTTTTGGGGATCTACACCTAGATTAATTTTCCTTCACTTATTTATTCTTGTTGAAATGTATTTACAAATTCTCATGAATATAACATATAAAAAATCATCCATTAAAGGAATAACTCATTTCATTATTTCTTGGATGAAATATTCTTACAGGTAGAGTTTCCCTTTTTACATTGTGTCCCTGGGCTTCCTAACACATACTCATGGAGTGTCCCTATCTTCAGCCATAGTTTCCTTTCATGGATATATTCATCTGAGTGTTTCTTCTTCCAAATTTCTCAATATTCTTCTTCTTATTCATATAATTTGATGTATTTATGTCTTCAAAACATGAAATATATTCCAATTCCACAAAATGAAGCTTGATGTATGACTATTTCATCCACAAAAAAATAAAATGATGTTATTAAATCTGAAAAAATCCTTTTTATGTCTTCTAACAATGTCGACATGATTTTTCACATTTTTGAGCTATTTATCAATCTTTCCTATTATGCATGAGTAAGGGCTAAACATATCCAATATTGATTTTCCAAAAACTACATGGTGTTTGAGAGGAGACAATACTTTCTTATTTTCTCTCTAATGTCGTATATTTTCTTTTCATTTCAATATCACCAAATAAAATATAATCAAATATTATGTGACAATGATTCTTCAATTTGAGAATTTGGTTGGAATTGGATTATCCAATTTCTTTCTTAAATGTATCAAGAAATCCTCCCAATTGTTGAATCATATTTTCCATAGTCTCATTTTGAGCATTATTTTCTCTTATTTGAGTTTTCCCATTATCTATCCCAACTTCCAATTCATGGGATATTTTTGCTATCATGTTATATAGATCCATTATTTTTTAATATTTAATAGGAGTACATTAATTATAGAATGAATTCATTTTCTATAGCCTAAGTTTATTATGAATTATTTAATATTTCTATGAAGCATGATCATGATTTATGGCTTCCATATTCTGAATTTATTTTGCATTGAAACCCTATTACTAAAAATCATCTTTCAATTTTTTCTACCTTATTAGAATTATTTTTATGTTCTTAAATGTGGGAATAATTATACTCACTATGATTACTAGCCACATCAATAATCTATTTATTTAAGCCTCTGATCATGCTGGCCTTAATTTCATAAACTTGGATTCATTTATATATCTATTTAATTTCAACATCATGTTTCTAATTCAATTCCTTTATTTCATGGACAAATTCCACTTTTAGTATTCTTATAATTTATCATTCTTCAATAGAACCAAAAAAAACTAATAACATTGGGTTTTTCACTCAGTCATGTATAATTATTAAAAGAGTGAATACTATCATTATCTGATTCATCCGGGTCTTTCTTTTGTTCATTGTTATTTTCCTTCAACTGAATCTTGCTATTTCTATAGACACTTGCACACTAAGTGATCATACAAGGTCTATTCCTATTCATTGATGTTCTTACCTTTTCCATGGAACACTAATATAAGATAATATTCAATCTTTAGAATCAATAGTCATATCAACCAAGAGATATAAAATAAATTTAATAAAATAATGCTTCGATCTGAGACCAATTTTTAGGTCCAAAATAGCCCTAGATACCATGAGAGGGGGGTGAATCAGGGTATGCGTATTATTTTCAAACTTGTTCATAACCCACTGGATCATGACCTATTTTTTACAAGGTCTAATTATTATTAAAAGTAATGTAAATTTTGATTAGTACCTTTCAAATTTTATCTAATGATAATTCACTAATAGAAACACAATGAAGAAGTCACAAAGAAATCGAATTTTTATTTGGTTCATCCTCATTCGGAAATAACCAAGTGGAATAAAATAGAGATGTATTGATTGTACCAAATTCAATAATGATGACATATAATAATGATGTCTCTTCTATATCACTAAAATACCCAGGTTCACTTACATTATAAGATTTAGGGTTCGCTTAATGAATTTCCAAGGGTCACCCTCAATGTATCTTTCTCAATCTCATGGTGAGCGGATAGGATCATTGTCTTCATCTTCATTATCACACTACTATTGGAAGGGATACAGTCATAGTTTATAGACATTTAGGTCCCCTCATTTGAAAAAAACTACATATCCTAAACTGTAAATAGATTCCCTCTTGAAGTATTGTTTTCACTAGTAAATGAAATTCACATTTGCATATATTGTTAGTTTTAGAAATTAATTTTGTAGATTATTCCTTTGGAAGCTTCCTTGAGTCCTCTATGGATTACCTCAAGTCCCCATTGAACTGAACTGCACCACATGGCATGGGTTCTATGATTACCGCCTCTTTCTCCACATAATGATTCTTCTTCCACGAACTGTCATCCTTCTGTAGACCACTTCTTCTTCTACAGACCAACCATTCTTTTGTAGACTACCCATATATCTCATAAAAGTTCTTATTCCATATAATGCCTCTCCTCCATAGACCATTTTCATTTACAGGATATAATTCCCCTCAAAACCCCTTTTTAAAAAAGTCTCCACAGAATAGTTCCCTTTTCATGGAATCCTCCTCACAAACCTCTTCTCATTCTAGGAATCTCCAATTAACTCTATCAACCATATATGAATATCTTACTAAAGAGGAGATTGTTTCTAATGATAATAACTCTCACATATTTATTGAAATTGTGATACTTATTTAAAAAAATATATCCAAAAAATTTCTAATCTATTTTACATAAATCTTTAATGCGATACAACCTTTAATATGCAATATGCTCCTTCCCCAAACCATTTTTCATTCATAAGTCTTCATCAAAACTTCCTTCAATCTCATTTGTTTATCTATTTTGTAAATGAATCCATTTTCAACTCTAGAAATTACCACCTCAATTCTGGAAATGATGATCCATCCCACATACCACATGCATTTCATGAACTACATGCCTCACCATGACCATTTTCCCAATAATTGATATGTATTATTATATTTCAAAATTAAATTAACATGTTGTAGTCCAACTATTTGACAACATTACAATGGAATTGTAAATGTATTAACCAACTCCTTATAATCTCTGTAAAATAAAAAATTATAAATCACCTCTTCAAGAATTATATGAACATTCTAACACCATGTCAATGACCCAATTAGTTCTAAATAAATATTTTTCCTCATGTAAATACATATATAGTCAACTATTGTAGTGAGAACATAAATTTGTATATATATATATAATGATTAATATAAATCATAAATAAATCATTACTTAAATTCATAAATATCTCTATTGGTGTTTTGTTTTTTAAATTAATATGATACAATGAAAATTTTCAAATTTATTTACTACAATCAATGTCATTATTATTTTGGATGTTGTGGATGTATTGAAAAATATTTTTTTATTTAATTTGATATTGTTTTTAGAGAGAAATAATATTTTATATTTCCAAATATTTTTCAAGTTTTAATAAAATAAGTGCTTCTAATGGATGCTTTCTATTCATATACATTGATTATTATGATAAAAAAGGCCACCCTATCATAAAAAAATCTCATTTATAAAATAATATGAAATGTTCAATATTGTGTTTATTTTAAAAATATTGAATGTAGTGTATTAAAAATTATTAAATCAAATAATCTGTTTTATAATTGTTGGATATTCCTGATTTGAGTCAGCAAAATTTACAGTAATTAATTTATTGTAATGAGTGTCCAATTCATGAAAAAATTCTATAAAAAGTAATAAGGTATTAGAAAAATGAAATATTATTATTACAAGATATTATTTTAGATTATTATATGAAAATTGTTTGTTTTATTTATAGAAAACAATATGTTATTTTATTTTCATATATTTTCTCTAGTAACATTATTTTTTATAATATAATCTTCTAATATTGATAAAATTTATGTTGATTCTATATTAGGGATACTCTGTCAAAGAAACTTTTCATAGTCTCTTCCCATTACATTATATTGAGTTATATTCTAGAAGAAAATATAAATTTTATATTACTATATTTAGAATGATAAATAAATTATTAGGTAATGATATTATAAGTATATATCACATGTATACATTCACAACACAAGATCCTATCCAATAATTATATAGATTAAATTTTAATGTCCCATGAACAACCGTATCACTAATAACCACTCCTTAAAAGTTTCCTCCAAGTAAAATATTTGAAAAATTTTTATTTGTAAAAAATGTATCTAAATTAAACTATAATATTAGTAAGTTACACATTAAAATTGGTTGGATTATATTAATCATTTATGGTCCTTATGATTTATTTTTTTTGATCTTAGGGATATATTTGAATTGACCTTTTTCATACAATTATATTTTTCATATATAATAGCATACCTCATTTATGAAATTGTTTCACAAATTGATATTTTTTTAATATAAAATAAATTTATGATAATATTCCACATTTTCACTATGTTTCATTATATTTAAAATTATATGATTCCAAAGATCAATTACCAAGGCTTACTATATTAATATATAGATAATCATAAGGAATATATACTTTGAATGGTCCCCTACGAAACATGAATCCAAGTTCTCAAAAAAATTACATTTTATTACTGTATTGAATATATATGTATATTATGAATATTGTTCCCCTAATAACAAGGAAACATGTTAGTGAAGACAGATATAAATATAAAAAACATTCATCAGGCAGAATATTAATACATGAAAATATGATATAGTTGTTTGATTAAAATTTAATAATAATATTTTGATAATTTCGATTACATGTCATATATTAAACTTTTTAGGTGAATGGAAAACATCAATTATCTGGGTGTCTCTATTGTTCTGGTAGTCAAAACAATTTTATTTCTCTACATCGATCTCCTCTAAAAACAATTACTTAATACAATAGCCAACTAAACAATTGTTTATTTTATAGAACATAATTTTACATAAATTAACTTCATCCTTTCATCTGTATCCTTTTATGAATGTTTTTACTCATAGTATTAATATGGTGTAACTCCGAAACCCAAACCTATAAGACATCCATACTATTTGGGCCACTTCAATGCAACAATATGTAACAATTCTTCTTGTTTAATTTAATATCATTCATTTGCGTAAAATAGAAAAATATTCTTCCTAATGATATAAATAATTATTATATAATATTATTCAAAAGAAGATAAAATTATTATTATATATTTCTTGTACATGATTTCCATACATCTCCTCTAGTTTCACCTATAATTATTATATTTCTATTAATATGACTCTATATCCTGGGAACTATCCTTGCGATCAAATATGGATTAGGGATCAAATTTTCAATTTTATATAAAAATAATAGAGCATAATTATTTTATTTTTCATTTGATATGTTTTTAATTTATATATGAAACACATATGTTTTTTCAAGTAAATAATTTCTCATTCATACATTTTGGTAGCCATGTGTTTGATTTTCGGCATACGAGTTATTTAGTACTCATGATTGTTTTTTTAAATTAATATTTAAAAATAAAAGTAATTATTAAATTTATTTCCATATAAATTAAATCCAATGAAAATGTTCCTAAAATATTAATATTATTAATTTCCAATAAAAGAATCCAATTTTGATAGGATTATTATATTGAAGTATATAATTGATCGGTGTAAGTTTACATTACCTATAAAATTCCAAACACGATGCCTCATTATAAATGTCTATAACACACTATAATCCATTTTTGGGAATGCTCACATTAATTTCATATGAAAATAAACTAAAATTAATGTATTATATATGTTATGGTGATGTTTAAATTAATGTTTTGTTATTTTATATATTATTAAATTAGAAAATATATATTATAATGTTTCCATAATGTCTTATAAAATAATTTCACTCACCACATATACAACATTGGTCACGGTTTCCACACCAGTCAAAACATGAATCAGGGTTTTTACCCCAATGAAACTGAAGAATATTGACAACCCGATTGCAATATGTGGGTCACATTAATTATATCTAAAATAAAATTTTAAATAATTTCTTAATTCATTATTATTATTTTTACGAATAGAACACTATGTCACTCTAGTTTTTTAGCCATATATTAATTACATTATAAAAAATATTTAGTTTTAATATTGTTAATGTGTTGATCATTTGGATTTGAAATATAATAATTTGAAAAATCCATTATCTCCACAAGTAGATATAACTTTAATTTAAATTAAGTAAACAAAGTAGTGACCAATAATATTATAAGAAATCCCATTTTATCATTAAATATACATTGGCATGTTCCCTAAACATTCCTTATTTTTTCAAGTTATATGGGATATATCCCCTCTTCCAATGATTCAAATCCCCTAATTGAAGTTATATCAAACAAGTAATACATTACCTATATTGATACCAACATCAAATGATCTAGATATCCTAATAAAAGGTTTTAACTCAATGTAATTTTAATATAAGCCTATATGTGTTTTATTCAATAATAAAATAATTGACTAATATATTTTTAGATAAATTATAAAACAAAATACTGTTATTTCCTATGATTATATTTCAATTGATTCATATATACACCATTTCTTATTAAGATTCAATTTCACTGATCTAAATTCATCAAATTTAACTTCACTCATATTGATTTCAAATTCTTTTTTAAAAAATAAGCACACGTAATATAGTGTAATCCCACACACATATTTACTCAATAAATCCAAATTAATAAATATTCACATAAATTAAATTTCCTTCTTTTTAACCAGATGGATTCGTACCTTATTCCATAGGTTTAACTCACCTATTTTTCTTTATACTTCATCCAACCTATTCAATAACATAAAATGGATAGCATTTAATTACAAAACAATTCTATGATGAAACATTTATAATTTATCTTAGTGATATCCATTGAATATTTTCTAAAATTTAATTCATATTTAAATAAAACTCCATAAAAATATTATCTTGAAACTATACTATAAATTATCGAGTAGTTTATTTGATATCAGTCTGTTGACCATTGATGTATTCAAATACCTAACAATACTCTCCATGATTCAATCTATTGATAGTCCTCTATACTTATATGTGAAATGTAAATTTTCTTATTATCCTTCACTATAATTGTAATTTTTTTGACATCCCATTCTTAAATTCCTTCACCCTCATTCTGAATATTGTGACGATATATTGCGTTGATAATAACATCTATATCTGATTGTTAGCCAATGTATTATTCAATAGATTCTTCTTAAATATATATATTTATAACAATCACATTTCATTGAAAAAAATTGATATAACCATTTAAAATCATCATCTACCATTCAATGGGATACATGTAAATGTAATTTTTATTACCAAATATTCAGATATCTCTTACCAATTTAACTATTAAGTGAATAATTTTATTAATGAATTATAGTTGTAAAAATATTAAAAATTATTAAAATATGGTATTAATATTATTCTCCACAACTGGGAACATATTTGTCTCCATAAATTTATATCCATGGTATTTGAAAATAAAATGAATTAATTGTCAATGTCGGTTATAAATATTTTATTTAGAATGAAATTTAATGATGCATCTGTTAAATATTTCATCAAAACATGAGTTTTATTTTATATTATTAATCTTAACATTTAATCAGTAATCAACATGATATTCATGGTATTTGATTAATATCCCTCACGAACCATTAATCTATTAAGGATGTTTCAAACTGGAAATTTCTTATATTTAGATAAAGAATAAGAATCTGGCAGAATAGAATACCATCAGTCCCAATTTATTGGTATAAAAGCATTCATGATCCACATATCATTCATTTTCAACTTATACATAATTCCACCATTGGTTTTTAAGAGGTAATTTTGTAAAATTTTATTAGAACAATAATATACATTTTTTATATGTTCATGAAATCCAAAAAATGGTTTTCCAACATATAAATCTATTATAATGTTCTAAATAAAATTTTCCCTTTTTACAATAACTTTTGGATGGGATTTTTTACCAAAAATTGTTACAATATCCATTAAATTCTCAAAATATTGATCACATATTAAAAGGCACTTTGTTATAACTTCTTTTGAAACCATAAAATTATTTTCTCCATGATCAGTATTTATGTCATCATGTTAAAATTTTTCAATTTTCTAAAAACATAAACATTAAGGAATAAATAAACATCAATGTTTTTATAACATATTCACAAATTGGATTCCTCAATATTCCATTAATCATATATTTCATCAAATTTTCATAATAAGGAAATTCATTTTCCATCTTACAAAAAATTTAAATTAATATGATCATTTAACATCTATGAGAAAAAAGAAATTATAACCCATGTATCTGACATTGATTTTATATGTTTAATAAATATGTAATATAGAAGTAAATACAACCATTAGTTTCATTTATTACTAATATAAGTGAATAAAACATAATTTTTTTATGTTTCACACATAACCATAGTAGAAATATATAATTTAAAAACATAATTGTGAATATACTATGAGTTTTTCTTTTTTCTCATAAATGATTAATTCCTTATTTAGATATCATTATATGGAGGACCCCCAAATAATTTAAAATTCTATATAACCTTGATCAATTCTATTCCACTAAAGAGAGTACACATGAAGATAATGTTTACACTCTTGAAATCATGTATCTATATACCTAATCAATAGTCTTCAAGTATTCTCACATCCATCTAGATTTATAAACTAGAGAATAATGTCACTAAACTATAATCCATTCTACAGAAAAAATTTAACATTATTTTCATACACAAACTCCAAAATTTTTATAATATTAAATTATTCATGGTCTTATAAAAAAGATAAAATCTTCTTGATTCACATACAATCATTCAGAAATTATACACACTGAAAATAAAATTCATTTATTATCTTATGTTCAATATGGTAGTTAATTATTATTTGGTAAAATATCATTCAAAAGAGAAAATATTTCATTTCATATTTTTTTTCTTTATCCATTAATGGTTTTAAAATTATATATTTTGATTATAGAAGATAGTATCATGTATATAAAAAAATGATAAAAATGTTACGTCTTTTCGCAACCCATCAACTTCTAAAACATCTATGGATAGTCAGAAATATTATTTTCAAAAACCATTTCAATTTTTTGAATATGATCAAAATGGTATTCTGATATTAAGATTAACTTTTTATATATATATTTAACATAGTTTTAATTTCATAGTTTAATATTTTTACTATTTGTTTATTATTTTAAATATTTTTAATATGTCTTAGTTATATTGTTATTTTTTTAAATTATAAATCAATATTAGTTATTAATAGAATTGAACGTATATATAAAAACATTTAATATTATATATTTTCATTACTAATATTAATAATTATAATTGTTTTTTATTATTATTATATGAATTATTAATAACTTTAAATTATAATAAAATTCATTAGAACTATATTTATTCTATTATTTATCTGTGTATAAATATGTAAAAAAACTCAATTTAACCTATATTTATACTATTTATTATTATATAAGTGTGTCACTATTTGTAATTCTGATATCATGTGGGGATTCATTAATTTTTAAAGGGTTACTATATTTTAAAATTTATAATCATGAAACTGAAAATAAAATAAACTACATGGTAATATATAAATTGCATTCCCCGAGATAAATGAACAAATATAGGTACTACAAAATAATAATTAAATAAAATAAAATAAAACTATTTTATATTTATAGGAATTGAATCTAATATAGTGATTATAGGTTTGCTGTATAACAATCGTGATGAAAATAGAACAGCGGTGTCAGGTAGGAATGAATCATGGTTCATGCAATATTAGATTATTAAATAGGTAATTAAAAATTATAATATTATAGGATTCTTTTCCTAGATATTCTAATGGTCCTTGTAATTTTTTTCCTTTTAATATTATCCTTATCTCATGGTAAGGTAATTAATATAGTAAAGGATTGGTATCCCAAAACCTTATTTATATATAGTGTAGAAGTATGAACTATTCAAATAGAGGAAATTTGAACCCTAAAGCTCACATTTAGAAAAAGTAATTCAATCCTCTCAAGAATTTATCATGCAAAAATAATGAATTAAAATAAACTATTTTAATAACCAACCTCACAATATATATAAAATAAGAATCAAGAAAGATAAATAAATAATGTAAAAAAATGGAATCCCAACATAAATTTCAAATCAATGATATAAAATGGCATACATTAAATTCCCATTGATAACGCAGTCCACAACATAACGATGTTACCCCCTCACAGTAGCCATAAGAGGCTATAGAAAATAATGAATGAAAACTTATAGGTAATAGACTATAGTAGTGATATTCTTGTTGTAACTTAGTCTACAAGGCATCCCCCATCGAGCATATTCTAATTTTTTTGTGAATATAAGGATGGTTATTCAAATTCCAAAGCCATCAACACCTAATAAATGCTTACCAAATGTCTCATATTTTTTATTTTTCCACAACATTCATGGAATTTAAATTTCCTACACGACGTGTAATCCATGTTTGCAGTGACATTTACATAATATCTTTGTCCCAAACTTTTGGTTCATGAATTTGTATACACAAAATGTAACAGATTTTCACAGTGTCTAATCTCTCACAACATTTCCTAAGTGGATGAGAATCCACTTTAATATCACATGGTGTAATAAAATATAAATTTTTTAGTTTATCCACTAAATTTTAGTATCTATGTTTCATCTGAGAAATCGGGTTTAAATTACCCATATTTTATTTTGTTTCTAGGATTCATTTTTCCTGTTATAAAAGGTAAAAAATCCTAAAAATACCAATATGTTCATTACATAAATATTAAATTATAGAAGCCATTAAATTACAATATCCAAAATTTAATGCATGAAATACATATATCAAATACGCACACACATGAATTCAAACTTGTGCTCATGGATGGAATTTCAACAGACAACAAAGGACACTCTACTACACATGACTCAAATTAAATTTTAGAAAAAAGAAAAATTTCAAATATAAATTAAATGTCTAAAATCACATTGGATAGTTCATAAATTCCTCACTTTTCAAGGAAACAAATCAATCATGTATTTTACTTCCCTGATTTGTAATATTCATTCCTTTTCAGTCATCGATTATATTTATTCTATTCATTATTAATATGATTTCCATTTTTAGTTTACATGGGTTTGAAATTTTTTATCTCTCAACATTAGGAAACAATGGTAAATATAATTCAACAAATATATCATGGAAATTTCACTTACCAAATGTTTTTAGGGAATATAAAATCTCCATCACATAATGACAGAAATAAAAAAAATTCATACGGGGCTCACTATTTAGGATCAAATAACTCCATGTCTTAGGGTATGTTGGTGAATTATGTAAATCAAGTAAGGCTCATAATGAATTTTTTCACTTTGGTAACTTCCATGAAAATAAAAAATAGGTTGGTTAAACTCTCTTCCTCCACTAATATCTTTGAATAGTCTCATAAAGAGATCAAATGATACAACAAAAACACCATATTTTATTATTAATTTCATTTTCTATTAAAACAAATTTTTTTAATGGAAAATTATCATGTCCATGACCCAACCCATATTGATTTCCTCTAGAAACTATTTTTAATATATATATTTATATATCAGTATCATCTATCAAATAATGGTGATTTTTTTATTTCCATAGACACAAACCTTTTTTATTATTTTCAACAGTGTGTGCAATAAAAACAATCATTGTACCTTCCCCAAATCTCATGGAATTTTTCACCACGGTTATTCATTAAAAAATACTCTTCCATTACACCGCTATAAATATCCTTCACTCTTATTTTATATAATCATTCCAAATATTTAGAGAATAGTAAGAAAAGATAAGATGGGTTATAACATCAATCTCCCCTAATAGGTTTTTTCATTTATTTAATGGGATTTAAAAATGATTAATGTTAGAAGGAACCTTAGATAGAGGCATAAAAAAATGATTCCATAGTAATTTAAAAAATAATTCTATTCAGTCATAGCTAAAATAATATTCAATGAACGATGTAGTTGAAATCCTTCCAATGTTTCAAAATAAATACACGAATTAATGAATGTAAAATATTGGCTCAAAAGATATTCAAAGAATGAGATGAATGGTTGGTCGAATCATTTTTGAAAATTAATTTTGAAAATTAAATCAATTAAAAAAATATACAAAATTCAGATCATTTCAAAATCACATAAAAATTTCATTTATAGTTACCAACATGGTACTCTGAATCTTGAATTTTCAAATCCTAATCCATATGTTTATCCATACCAGTTTCTTTTTTCCTATATTTCTAAATAAAATTTATAGAAAATAAATTAAATTCATGGCATCATATTTATCATAAGAAGTTTATGTATTATAATTAATTAGATTAATGTATGAATTAAAGGTGGGTATTCAATTTTCAATAATTCATTAACATGATTTTAATTTGGTGGGTATAATAGAAGAATTTTGAATTGAAATAGTTACTCCAATTTTGTATTTAATGCTTCAAAATTAGGATACATTGGTTCTTCATGAACCTTTTGTTAGCATGTATCGATTATATAATGTGTATTTTTGGTCTAAAATTTGTGAATTGGTTTTTTAGCATGTAAACAAATTGCACATTTTTCTTCATTCATCCTCATGGTACTTTCCACCAGATAAATTTATGGACCTAAAAATGATAAATAATGAGTAAATGTTGAATCCATATCAATAATGATAAAAAATATAAAGGGAATTTAAATTAAATCATTATAGACTATTAAATGTTAGGAAATAAAATAATCTAAATTCCTAGAATCATATAGAAAAATGGGTTTCCTTCCAAAATATAATTTTTTAATGGTTTTTCCTTGAACATGCCTTTGTTAGCTGATTGGAGTGTGGTATCAGGATAAACACTACATGTTTTCCCATTTATGACATTGAAATCAACCCAGCTCATCTTGAATTCTCCATAATAGAATTTTCATTTAATTACATGGGGGTAACCAAATAATAAATAGTACAAAGAATACCAATAATATCTAAGCATTTTTATAGACATATTAAAATTATTATTTTCATTTGTTAGGTTTCATGTGTTTAATTATATTAATTATTGCTTATGATCATCCTATAACTCCTTAACTTCTTATTTTGACTCTTCCTATTTTTCTTCTTATGCTTTTTTATTGTAATGAACAAATAGTTATTATTCATCTACTATCAATGTAATTATATGTTATAAAATTTTGTGATAAATGAGGAAGCCATAATTTCTTCCTTCTCATCCTCTTCTTCTTTTAAAATTGGGTGTGGTCTATGTTTTGTGTGAAAAATTTATATAATCTCATCAATTGATATATATTTTTCTTCTTAATTCATTTTTTCAACATCTTTCTATTGTATACTTAATTGTGTTCACCTAACTCATATTATACAACAAGATTTCATTTTTCATCTAAACAATGAAATTCTAGGGATTTGTCATTAAGATAAAAGTCATCTTCGGAAGGGGTACTTACATCTACTTCATTGTACATGATTCATTGATCCTTTTGCTCCACATATAATTCTAGCACCATGCTATGTGGTAATGTGCATTTGATTATTTTGTACGTTTGTAGTCCTTCTATCACCCCAAAAAATACCCATTGAGGTAAAAATGATAAAAACAATTATGCAAACAAACAGTGCCAAAATCAGAAAAAAAATAATATGAGAACAAAATTTTCCAAAATTATTAAACTAACAAATTTTTAGATCATATAACTTAAAAGGACACTAATAATCTGATACCCCATGAGGTGTCTTTGATTCTAATAGTGTTACCAAATTTATAATTTTCTAAGCATTAATAATGAAAACCCCAAATAGAAGGGTACTGGAGGAATTTATTATGAGTGGTTGAACCAACAATGGTTGGAATGGAAAAATTATTAATTTAAACTAATATATCTAATATATTATATATTTTTAGTAATTTACTCTAAACCAATGAGCATTAGATTTTGAAGTAAAAGGTTGAATAAAATAGTAAAGTGGTGTCTGGTATCAATTAATCATTATTCAAGGAAGTATAGGGTCTAAAATGATAAATTAAAAATTATAGAGTAATAAAAATTGGGTTGTATTGAGTCCAATGTTCATGGGAAATGATCTACATTCAAAAACCTCCATATCACATGGTTAGCAACATTGGATTCCAAATGGATGTGTTTCCAAAAACAATATTGAAACATAAGTTAGAAAAAACCCCATGGTCATAGAAGAAATTTATACCCTCGATGAGACATTTAAAAAACATCCATCAATTAACTTTTTCAATGGTCTTTCTCAAAAAAATAAATAAAATAAAAACTCATCTTAACCCCACCAATAATGGTCATGCATGAGGAATCAAGAAATATAATGAAATGAAAAACAAACCTGAATTACAATCACAGATAAAATACATATTCATTAAATCAATGATTATCATGAATACCACATCCAAATGAAATTAGGACCTCATGCTAGAAATGAGTGGGTGCATAAAATATTGAATGAGAACCTATAAAAAAGTAACAGTAAAAGGATCCATGGTTAGGCACCTCAATATGATTGGAATCCCTAGTCTACCTCCCTCCAGTATATTTTGTTGTGTCGCCAAGGGTGGATTTTTATAATCCAATGTCATCACACCACTTCATTTTTCACCTCATATATCTTATTTATTTATATTTATTTAAACATTTATGATGGGTTAACTATATAAGAAGTGTGTTATCCACATCATAGGAGGCTTTTTAACAATTTCATTGTCTTAAAAATTCACGAATTTAATTTGTAGACATGATGTGTAATGAGTTTTAATAGTGTTTAATATTACATGACATCTTTTGAGCGGTGTAAAATCCTTATTAATCCCATTTTTTGTAATGAAATAAATGATATGTAATTGTTCTACTCAAATTTCATTGAACAAGTCCATCTAAAGAATATGATATAAATTCAACTCTTTTTGTTCCACTTCCATGATTCATTATTTCCTTCCATATAAGGTAAAAAAAATCAAACAAGACAAATGTTTTAAATATTAATTAATTAAATTAAAAAAATAAAGAAATTAAAATAACATAAAATACATAAAAGAAATTCATATATCAAGTACCACAAACTATAATTCAGACATACCCTCAAGGATCGAATCTCAACATTCTACAACAAACAATCACCCTATCATGCTTCATATTCAATTTCATAAAATGCAATTGATCAAACAAAAATTAATTGTTCTAACATCACATAAGAGAACTAATAAATGAATCACATTTAGAAGAAACAAATTAATCAAGTATTTTTATTTTATCCTTAAAATACCCAGTACTTTTCAGTCATCCATTTTCATTATTCAAATAATTATTAATTGTCATTAATTTTTCAATTTCACTATCTTTGATTTTTTTATCTCATCATTAGCGTACCAATATAAGTAAAATGAAACATGTATCTCAAGTCCCTATCACGTACAATAGTTGTGAAAGGCATCTAGCATCTCTACCACATAAAGATATAAATATCAAATAATAGTGAAATCTTATTCATTTATAATCAAATGATTATGAGGCTTAGGGTACGTAAGTGTATTATATAAATCACATATTGGTTAAAAAGGTGTTTTCCCTAATTTATATTTCAGGATAATAAAAAATTGGTCGATTAAATTATCTTCTTCCCCCAGGATCTCATATCATACCAATAAAAAGTAGATATGAAACAAATAAAACATCCTCTGTTATTATTATTATTTTCTCCCTTTTATTTTCTCAAAGTATTGTGTTGGGGAAAATTAAAAAATCCACCAAAAAACCCAAAATTTTCTTCTAAAGACACTATTTGTAATCTTTATAACAAGATCACAAGTCAAAAATTATGATTTTGGATTTTTCCATAACCAAAACCAATTGATTTCTCTTTTTAGGATGGTGTGAAAAAAAATTAGTGTGCCTTCCCCAAATCTCATGGAATTTCCCCCCACACTTATTCATAAGGAAATATTCATCCCTTACACCATTATCTATATCACTCTATCTTACATTTCATAATCATGAAATTTAATTAGAGAAATTCAGGAAAGGATAATATGGTAATGTACAATGAATCCTACCTAAAATGGGTATTTATGGTTTATAAGGGATTTAAAAATGATTAAGCTTATGTAAGTCCATAGATAATGGGAAAATTAAAATATTCATTAATCAATTTAAATGATATTTTTTTCACACATTGCATTGATAAAATTAAAATAATGGTCTATAAGAAAAAATTATTGAGTTTCATAAAAAATATATGAATGAAATACTAGAAAATGTTGGTTTATTGGCTGTCTCATGAATGAGATGAATGGTTGAGGTGATCATTTATGCCAATTCATATAACTATTTATATCAATTAATGAAAATATCAATAATTCAAATCATAAAAAATCCCATAAATATTACAGTTATAGTGATTAAAATGATTCTTTTAATCATGTTTTTTCATATCTCATTCCAAAATAGTATCCATACTAGTTTTTTCAATTTTTCTCATTCAATTTTTTTTTATAATGAAATTTAAATTCACCGCATAGTATTTATCCTAAGTATTATATAGCTCCATGTTCATTTGATTAAATCATGATTCCAATATGGTCTTGAAATTTCAAATTAATGATCTAAAAATATTTCAATGTTGTGGGATAAGTGGAAATATTATAAATTAAAATGATTACTACCATTTTGTATTTGATTCCTCAAATATGGGTTGCAGAGGCTCTGCCTACACATTTTCATGATGAGTGTTGATTAAATGATGTGTATTTTGTGATATTCACATCATTAAATGGTTTCATGAAATGTAATTGTCATGCGGATTCCTCATCATTATTCCTTGTGCTAATTGATACATGTGCCTTTGATTCACCTAAAAAATGATAAATAACATGTAAAAGTTCATTTTTTAAAGCACAGTCAAAACTATAATGGTAATTAATATGATATGCTAATATAATTTTAAATCCTAAGAAACTAATAATTGAAATTCCTAGAAAGCAATAGAAAATTGGATTTCCTCATAGAAGATACTGTTTTTATAATAGTTATTTAGCTCAATTATACTTTAAGCAGTTTATTGGAGTGTGTTATATGCATAATCATCTTGTTTTTACCTAATTATGACATCAAAACCCACACAAATCTGCATGAATCCATATAAAAAATTGGTATAAAATTCTGAGTTTGTGACTACATTCTGAATAGTAATAATACTACTCGAAAATATCAGCATCTATCCAAAATCAGTAAAAATTTTATTTTTATTTTCCCTGATGTATGTGTTAAATTATCCAAATAATTTCAGTGTTCTTAGCTTATATCTATTCATGTTCTTCTGTTGTTGCAACTTATTTTTGTTCCTCTTCATAGTCATTATAGGATACCACTAGTTCATCTTCCTCTTCGTTTGGCGTAGTTAAATTTTATGGAAACATTGTGGTAAATGTGGAAGCCATCATTTCGTATTCTTCTTCTTCTTCATTGTATTTTGGATACAATAACTTTTTTTTAAGAATCATTTGTATCATCTCATCATTCAATGTCTCTTATTCCACTTTATTATATTTTTCATAACGTTGTTGTTGTCGGTTGAATTGTGATTCATCACACTCAAATTCTACAACACTATTTCCTTCATCATCAGAACCTACAATGTGAAGGTTATAATGGATAGGATCAATGTCATATTATGAATGGGTATATAACTCTAATTCATCATCCAATATTACTTTTTAGTGATTCTCATAATAAAATTTTGGTTCCAATATATATAGTATTGAACATTTAATTATTTAGTATGGTTATAGGCACTCCATGGATTGATTATTCATCATTATAACTTCACTAAGAAGTGGATTCATGTAATCTAGTATGAAGGGGAATCTATCCTTAGTATTCATCATACTTCATAACCCAGATATCATTACAGTAAATAAACAGTGTGGTTTAAATCTTGCAATTAATTAAAAAAACAATACTAAATTAATAATAGAAAAAATATATGAATTTTTTTATTATTAAATTATAAAAAAATTAAATTCATTACTCTCATCCTTATATGATGTTCCAAATAATTTGTATCCCATGGGGAACTGTTATTTCTCATAGGGTTACCAAATATAGAAATTTATAAACATGAATCAATGAAACTACAAAACTATATAGATGGATAGGAATTTAAATTCTATGGTGGAACGCCTAGAGTTATAGTGTGTGAAAATATTAATTAAATAAAATAGTCCTAAACTATATGAGATATGTAGAAATTGTATCTAAATGAACTAGAAATGTTTTTGTGAAAAATGAGGGAGAATAAAATTGAAATTTGATGTCATATATCAATGGATCATAGATCATGGAATAAGTGAGTATTAAGTAATCCATTAACAATTATGTAGTCATCGAAATAAGGTACTTGAAAGTACAATAGTCATAGTCAACGATTCTCATCCAATATCACTATTTCTCAGGGGTAGGAACTTATAATTGTAATAGATGCGTATCTTGAAAACAGTTTTTAACATACTCTAGAATCAAACCCAATGTTATTATAGGAAATTTAAAACATAGACCATAAATTTAAACAAATGTATCCCATCAACTCAGTCAATGGTCATTCTCATAGAATTAAATAAATTAAACACTTTTCTTAACCTGAATCACAATTTGCATTAATCAAGAGTTAATAAAGAGAATGTAATGAAGAATAATGATGACATCCAAAATTGAATTACATTCAATAATTAATTATATCATACATTCAGTCGCCATTTTTCACATATTCCATGACACATTGATATCACCCACAAATGCTTGGAACAAGATGGTATAGAATGTAACAAATAGAATCCTATAATGAAGAAGTACTAGCATATAAAAATAGTGGTTATGCTCAATCCACCATGCATCCTTAGTCGATATACCTCTGGACTATTTTTTGTATTGTTGTGGGTGTATAATTATAATCTAATTGTGTCAATGACTTGTAAATTCATATATCAGTAATCATATTCTTTTTTCTATCCCAAAATATTCAAGATGTGTAAATTTTATACAGGTCATGTAATATATTTTAGATGTTTCATTTTCATTTTTTTATCATGAACATTCAGGAAGGGTATTTTTATACATGACGTGTAATGGATTTTCCTAGTTTTTTATATTTCATGACTTTTCCTCAGTATCAAAGGTTTCACTTGAATCCCATGTTGTTTAATGAAAGTCTCATCCTGTAATTATTATTTTCAAGTTTAACAGATCCACTACATCAATAAAGCCTGATGTAAATTCACCATTTTTTTCATTTTCAATTATTTGTAGTTTCCTAAAATAAATGATAAAAAATCAAACAATTCCATCACTATAATTCTTAATCATTTAAACTACACAAATAATGATATTAAAATACCCAAAAATACATACATGAAATACAGATACCAAATTCTAATTATTTATCCATTTATGTTATGTTTATTAATATTTTTTACATAAAATTTTTTCTATTTTATTATATTAATTTTAATATTAATAGTTATATATTATAAAATTTTAATATTCAATATTTTTTTGATTTTTCTAGGAAGGTTTTGTGGCTTCATTGCTGGTTAGATATACCTATATTTTTTTTATCTAAATCATCATTGTGTGGTCAGAACACATACATCATAAATGTCAGTTCCACACTCCCCAATAATCATAAATACCTTTCAATTTAAACCCAATTATCCATTTTTTAGTGTGGGAAACCTCTACTACTATGTAATAATACACACCTACCACCACTCGATGTCAAATCCTCCCTATGTATTAGGAAAATCCATATATTACACCAACGATGATAGTCCAAAACATTCCTATATACATCTAAACCAATGTTAATTCCCTTCCATATGTGAAGTAACATCATGACTCTATCCACATACATATCTATCCTTAGTGTTTCACTCACCGAAATACCCCCAATCACACCTCCATTTTAGTGTTTAATTGGATAACTAACAACAACAATACCTATTATGATACTTCACTTTGTGGAATTTTGTTTTTTAGATCATGGTTATTGTCACCGTTGGGATGAATGGTCATTATATTGGGTTATGTGGAGCGAGATATCAATTTTCACATTGGATTATTTCAACTTCAAAATTAGTGGTGGCTCTCACAAGGTGGTCCGTACTAATATTCCTGTGATTTGAAAGGTGATGGTTTTTATTCAAAAGTCTTCTACAGTATCTTGTAGTGGTACTTATTTCAATAAGAACATGGTGATTTATATTCATAATTTTCATGGATTTTTTGAATCATCACTATCTAATTTAATTATTACCTAGTTGTGATGTATATGATGGTAATTTCAATACATTATTTAAATTAACTGTTTCATTTCCAGTTATTTTGTTTCCAATATGAATTGATTTATTATTGTATATCTTTGTCTAATTTAATTTATATAGGATTGATGAAAATCATTATGTGGTTATTCATCAAAATAAAAATCAGTAATCAAGAGTTATAAGTCAATAAAAAAATTTATCTTCTCTGTTTGATCATGTACGTAAGATATCCCTAATTTTGACATGAGAAATTTCAAAATAAAAATAATTTATAATAGAGAAATTAATTTTTGTTGGTTTAGTTCTCTACATATATTAATTGGTAATACCAAATAGGTAATCATGTGTCTATATACCTAGCACAATTTGATACATCAACTTTCTATGACAAAATTCACTATATTTTACGTAATGATTATATGATTAATGTTCATAAAAAATATTCATAAAATTATAGAATTATTTTTTATTATTAATCTATAATATTTGATTAATTTCATGTGTTATACAATATTACTAGATTATATTATGATAAATTGGGAATCTATAACAATGGGTTAAATAAATATTCATATTTTGGAATAAATTGATTCAACTCAAAGGCACATCAAAAAGGGATGAAACTCTAACACATTATACTCCACCGTCTACCCTCATTTATAATATTTTTCATTTATAATTAATTTTTTTAATTTTTTAAATTTATATTTTTAATCACATGAAAAATTAATAGGTATTTACATTTTTAGGGTAGGTAATTCCATTTCCAATAAATATTGTCCCCATGGGGTAAACACTTCCATCTCTAGTACAATATTTATAATGATATATGAATTTCAAAATATAACACTTGAGGATAGCGTATATAAATCCCCATAATTCATTAATGATGTAATTATATAATATAATCTATAAACCATAGTGTTGACCTAGTGAAAATACTGATTTCTTCTTCCCTTTTTATGGAACTGAAATACATTCCCTTAGATAAGTTAAGGGTGTCCATTGACATTGAAGAGGAAATCTAATCTCTAACGTCCCCAAAAAACATCCTAATAGTCTAACTTATAAATAAAAATCATGGATATCCTCATGATTGAGAACATGCTCAGAGATGATGAACTCTAATGAATCAGATGCCCTCCTCGACCAAGCAAAGGAATTTGATGGATGGACCTATGAGTATGATGGAGCTATTCCCCTTCAAATAATCCATTTTTTCTTTTTAGTGCACTTCCAAGAATCATGAGACCCTCATACATATAAATATTTTTCCCATTTCACTCAAAAGGGATGGATACCCCAACCATTCTACATTGGATCTCTTATTTCATGATGTACCCCAAAACCATGATCCCCTGATGGAAATTGGTCAAACAAGATAATTTTTCATTGTGAAACACCTTCCCTATATTCATATGTACCCCTACCTCTGGTAGGTATACTATTCTCAAAGGACCACTCCCATGGTGGTGGCTGGAGACCCTTTGAGGTACTCAATGCTTCACAAATCGTTCTATCATTATGCTGCAATCTGTTACTGATCTAGGACTTCATCTTAAGTAGGGTATATAATGTCTCATGATACCCATTACTTAATGAATCGTTATTTCCAATGTGAATAAATTGAGATTCATGAGGCCCTCCTCCATGAGGCATTATTCTTTTTTAAGTCCCTTCTCTTGTACCTCACCATGTTGCATCCCTTATACTGAAACTACTTCTTAAAGGTCAAGATCCCTAATCCAGCAATCCCATATTGTATTTGTATATATTTACTTTTCATTATCATGTGACATAGGTTAGCCTTTCTTGTGGCCCACTCTCCATGTGTGGTCCAATATTCTTGTTTACATTTTTCTTATCAACAAAGGTATGCTAATGTCTTTTTTTTAGAATAGATACGATAACATGGAAAACACAACAGACCATTCCTCCACACAATTACATCCTATCATTGCTGATGCCTTCCCTTCCCCAAGGGATAATGAGCATCAGTTATGCATGGTCAAGGGGTATGTGGTGTGTCCCATCCATCCATGATATAAGACATAAAACTATCCAGTGCTGTCATCCTATCCACATGATGTCAAGCATTATCTTCATCCAGTACAATGCACATGGGTTTCCCTAAGTCATTAATTTTTCATTCCCACTTGTCTATATGGGAGTTATACCCTCCCCACAAGTTATGAGATCCTCCTTGAGAATATTATTTTCATAATCCCCACACCACCTTTCATTGTTTCATCATTTGTGACATGACTAATGGGTTAACTACTTCCACTTTTTTCTCATAATTAGAATGACTCACATGGGCTTATAGGTTAGTACCAACAATGAAATTAACATATACTCTTATGGGAATCATATATGCAGAAGTCCCAGTCCATTAAAAAATACATGTACATTGATTCCCAACTAACAAGGAAACATAAGAAGGATCCTTGATGTTCAAGATTGACATCGTCCCATCATGGAACCCCCATCCTAGTCTTTCCCATCATTCACTATGTCTCAACGGGGTCATTCCCTCAACATGAATATCACATCTCATTTGGGTCCCCATGGGATGATTCCATGCATAAGACCCAACTATATCCTCTATTTCCATGGGACTCCACCTTATCTGTATCCCTTAACTCCCTAATTCAAGACTATGTTGACATTGATTCCCAGCTAATTGGGAAACATTGGAATCCGAACTGCGGTTCAAGACAATCATCTATAACATCCACTAAATCCATATCCATCCTAGTCCATACATGGTCCACCACATCACATTAGGTTCATTCCATAAATCTAGTCCATTCCTATATGTAATCCCCATCCCTATTATCATTGATCGTAGAAGTACTCAGGTAGCTAACCATACATAAGCCCCACACCACTCATCATCCAAACAAAATCTATATTTATGAAAATCAAAGCTAACTATTTGTAATACCCACACCACATTCTTCCAAAATATCTGTGTTTTGATCGCTGTCTTCAAAATAGGTGATGCAGTATGCCTCCTTGAGGGTCAATCCAGAATAATGCTAAGCCATGGTTCCCTCCACATAGGTGTGTATATTCCGCATACACTATCAGTGGTGTCTAAGTCATTTTCAGGTTGTTACATATTCACTTTATGGAAAACCCATCATGTATCTTAACCCACATAAAATTTTGATCCATCGGTATGGAAATTATTATAGGTACTCCTTCCTATGGAAGAACCCCCTTGGTCTGCCCCCATGAGATGTTTTGATTACTTCTACTCCTCCCCCAAAAGAGGTTATGTTCACGACCTACTACTATTACCTCATGATAAACCTGGGATGACTAAGGAAAACATCATAAGACATTTCGATTTCATCATATAACCCTTGATCAATTTATGATCCTACACATTATCTACCCGTTCGATTCCCTCCATTGAGGATGAAAATTGATGACCAATGTTCGAGTGTCTAGAGATTCCAGTAATTCCCAACATGAATAATATCTTGACAAAAGGATGAATCCATGTCAAGTACCCTTGTAATGTTCAAATATAATTATCTTAATTAACCAACATCCAAAAATATATGGTACCAGCATTGTGTGTCATTATCAAATCTTAATCTACGAGGGAGAACCCGACTAGGAGACAACTTCTTATGAAGAATCTGAAGAGGGAGGAACCAATATCCCATCATCCAATTTTGATCAAGGAGAATAAATCAATGTTGAATGTGATGAAATCTACAACCTTAGGAATATTGGAATGAATGGAAATAATTCACACCAACAGACAATACCATTATCATCAGCGCACCCATGTAAAATAGACAAAAACATTAATGGGGAAAACAATGTGAAACTATTATCCTCAACATGGGGAATAATAGTTCTCAAGCAATTTGTAGATATTCATTTCACCACATCATGATATCTAGTTCAAGTCCCCACTAAAAATGTAGTTGGGATCACACAAAACTCACTTGAAATTTGGGCATTTTAGTAATGGACATTTTCGTCTATGGAACTATTAGTGTGAATATCTCTCTCCATCCATTTTAGATTAAATGGAAGTAGGGAATTGTGAATTGATTTCATCATATAAAAACATACTAATAAATACTTCTACATTATAGGTTCCAAGATAAGGGATATCAATCAATCCCACCCGTAGACATAGGGTCAGAAGGGACATCAATGTGGAAATCAGCTGGCATGACTCTATCCGTAGCACATATTCAACCTTGAAACAACTACCGGGAACCCAATCCCCATCACACCCTCGAATATCATCTATAAAAAGTTGATTGACACCCTTGAACACCAGTATGACCAGTATGAGTTCATTCTAACAATAGACATGACTTCTCAGGACCTATATGATTTTCCACCTTACTGACATAAGCACCCCCATGGGCCACATAGGGATCCCCTGCTCGCCACAACAACATAATGTCAGTTTGGTAGCCTCCCCTACGAGAAATACTATGAAATTAACCCCTATTTCAAGGAGTAAAGGGATCATACCGTCACCCTGGCTATGAAAACTGCCTGGGAGATACCATGGAGGGCTCCCACCATGTCATGAAAATTCCCACAATGAATAGTCTTGCGGGATGAGGAATGGGTGACCTATACTCTTTCTCTTGTAGCCCGAGTCCAAATAACCCGAAAACAACATCAGGTGCATGTTTTTGAGGTTTTTATCCAATTTAAATCATCATCCAACTCTTTAGTGTCCCATGCCACCACCATCACACTCTCAAAACACATACCAATATAGAGTAGTGATCAATTATCACCCGATCAGACATAAGGCCTCAGCCTCCTCATAGGTTGGCTGGGTTGAATTATTCAATCATTGGAAAAAACAATAACCATTTATTGCAAACCCATGATTATTAAATACAATACTTAGGCCATCCCAGAACCATCATGAGCCATATTGGAGGACCTCCTACTCTCTCACCTCATATGAAGGTCCTCCCCATGTTCATATCATCAATAAAAAAGTAGGTCCTCCCCATTTCCATGAAATCAATCATAGAGTTCCTTCAAAAGTATATGGATCTATATACTGAGTTCTTCCACCTATAAAATTTGATCAACATGAAGTTCCTCCTTATTCCATTCCCCGCTCAAGAAGAGGTCCCTCCATGAATACATTGACCAAAGAGAATGTCCTCATTGGTTTCCACTGACCAGTATGAAATTAATCCCCATACCTACAAGATTAGATGTTATCCCAAATATTTTAGTCATAAACATGGAGTTACTCCCCATTTTCTCAAGATCAATTAGTGTTTTCCCCTACTCTAGAAATGATCCAATTGGATTTCGTCATTTCATCATCGATAGTAATCATGATGGACCTCCCAGTTTCCATTTTATCTAATGTGATGTCCCTCCTCATGATGTTTCTTCCAGTTCACATGTAATTCCTCTCCATGTTCATGCCAACCCAATTAGTGGTCCACCCTAGTATCTCAACATCCAGAGTAGTGACCCTCCCCACTCTCACAATAGTCTGAGTTGAGGTCATCCATTCTCTGAAAGAAACTAATATTATGTTCCAATCCAAATTCCAAAAATATCATAGTGATGTATTCCCTAATCAATAGCCAACCTTACATTATGTCCATCCCATGAAAATGAGTTACCCATCCTTAAACAGTCATCCCAGGTAAAAATGATTAATGGATGACACTGGTGGAAAAAGACTGGGAATTTACTATTCAATGTTAATATCGACCAATTATCACACTCTGAAGAAAAACTAATTTAATTAAGGAACCTCTCCCTAGTCATCTCTGATAGATCTTGGAGTTGGATATAGATAGGTGGGATTCATTATCGAGGAATTCGATATGTAAATAATCCAAAAATACCTTTATAGTCACCTGTTGGTGGAGGAAGATTTTCCTCCAATCTGTGGTCTTCTGTTGCATTCTTCTCTGTCATCGTGAGTTTTATTCTTAACTTCTTTTTGTGATCATAGAGACTTATTCTGAGATTTGATAGAAAACAAGCATCTAGTAGACCCATATAAAACCATCACTACCATCACACAAGAGGCATTTTTATGTTCTCAATCATACAAGGAAACAATGATGTGACCACAGAGAGAAGATTTATCATATGATGATCAATAATAACACACAACTTCTTCTCGTCCTACCAATCCACTGGCACATCTATCTATATCAATTTCACTACTAGCTTCAATTTTACCTTTAATCAGAGCCTTGGGAAATAAGTATTCAGACCCCCCATCTGAATTTGGAATCTTGTTTGAAAATTTTGTTGATAATAAGTTTTCATAATTCTTTTTCTTGAATATAATGCCTAACATAGGCAGTCTGGGTTCACATACCCAATATGAATTCATGTGTCTCCCACAGACCATCTGGGTGATTTTATTTCATTTTTAAGACTATTAGTTTGTCTATTTGTTGATCTGAGAGCATTATGATGACATCGTCTAGTAGTACCACATGGTCGAGTTGACAAAAATCTTAATGGCTTATCATCCTATGCCACCTGGAGATCACTAGACCCTTTAGAAAAGATGCATTCAGATATTCATAATTCTCTATAGTATTATTTAAGTGGAATCCTAGAATGTATAAATCTAGGGATGGGGGTAGTATGGTATCCCACACCTCAGTCCCATTCTGAAAAAACCAAATTTAACTATTGATGTTGAGGATATGAAATTAGGTGTGGAAAATGTGAGTATGGATGAGCTCAGCACAATCAAGTAGAAGGACACCAAAGTTTGATTCGTAGAAGAGGACCCATCCACTACTGAAGTGAAAGATAAAGTGGTGCATTTTACAAGTATCCATACATTCTAGAAAAGGTATTCATATGGCCTTGGATATCCCTCTGCATCATTACCCATTGTTAATACCATTTAAAAATGTAACGATTAGATCAAGACCTCCAAACCCCCTTATCTATTAGATGATGCATTGTGGGAAAATTTAAATTCCACTATGGCACATTGGTCCAGAAGTATGAATATCAGAAGATTCTCCTTGATGTTCTAATTACTGAGCACCTCTGTTGGAGGCACCCAGACACTGGTGAACCCTGAATGGGCAATGATGATCCTCCACTAGTGTAGAATGGATATACACTTGTCCTTCTCTTACAGGTACCCTCAATTGATCCTGAAAGAATAAAACATACAGAAATGGTGGTGACTAGTGTGGATAGAAAACGGCCATGATATGGGTCACTGAATCCACCTACTTAGTGTGATAATCCTCCTTTGGTTGCAACCCAAGTCATTCCTTTAGTCACTCCACAAGATATCCTCCAAGCTACTCTGTGAGCTACTCGGCCAGCCTATCATTTCATTTATTCCATCAATGCATTGGTGGTCTAGAATGCTTATCAAAATAGTAATCCCCACTAAGAATATATGATAGTGTCTCTCACTACTCACCTCGAGTATCTAATGATGTGAAAGGTGGTTTTCTCCCCTAACAGAAAGACATATCCCACATGGGTAGAAGACATGTGAACACCCCCATATTTTGGGAATCCTATCTTCATCACCTTAAATGGGATGAGTGAGTCATTAAATCATATATCCAACTTCATCACATGGTGTAGACCCATTTTGGGGACACAAAACCAGCAAGGGGACTCTATGATCCGATGCTTCCTAATGATATTGGAAGGGCCTGTATTTTTATGGAACAACTAGGTACCCATAAGGTCCATTACTCATTTAGAATATCCCTGCTAGCAGTTCCACTATCCCTTTAGCTCCACCACACGAAAGAAAGGTATTTTTTACCTCTTCATGTTCATGAAACATCTATATGAATGAGTCATAGATTGTTTCTCATGATGGAATAATCTATCATATTCACTCAATATTTCACGGACTCAAGAGTGGTTTTGGGTGATCTGCATGGGAAATTTCAATACTAAGCACATTTGATCCATCGTCGCTTATATTTTCTTGGGCGAATTTTAGGATTTATATGACTTGTCTCATCATCTAGTATTTTATTTCTAATTTCTAGACATCAAATAAATAAATTTTTTATGACACAATGATGATGTAGTGATTACCTTATTAATAAATGATTTAAATAAATGAGATTATAAAATTTAACAATCTATCAAAAAACTGTCTAACTATTATCGTATGATTTTATTTCTATGAATAGTAATCTTATATTCTAATTTAATTAGTTTTGGACTTTTGAAACTGAAAATCATTTTATAATAAAATAATGTTTTCAAACATTTCTAAAGAGACCCTCCTCCCCCTTATAAAAATCCACCAACTCTAACCCATTACTCATACATCTCATGTCCCTTGGATTATACAACCTCTAAATAATTATGCTCCCCACCTCCCTCTATTACACCTAGAATCCTTACCTTAGACCAAAGTCACATCAAAGATTCCTTTTGGTTCAAACCTAAGGGAGTAACCCGATTTAAATGTAACGTCTTCTGTTATGTTCTTTTCTTTTATTTTACTTCTCCAACCCCAAAAATCTCTTTATTCCATTATTTTGTAAATAAATTTGTATCATCAATACACTAGGTTTTTTTATGATATATATTCAATCTACACCTCCATACACTTACATCTAATTGATATTAACATATTTTTTCTATTGAAGGCGAACTACAGCCTCACAAAATGATGATTGTTCAAATATCTCCAACCGCCTCTCATGGTGGCCATTATGATGGCAGTGTATTTATATATGATATATATTATTTCTATTTTATTACTATTCTTGTTTATTTTTCATTTAAATCATACCTTTTTGGTTTTCGTAATGGGTAAATATGAAAATTTCAATGGAGGAAGTGTGAACTACTACCCCCTCAAAGTGATATGGCTCGTTCATACCACACATGTTACATATGAAGGATTAAGTTAATGATCATAAATAATGTATATAAAATATTATATTTTACTAGAATAATAATATACCTACGTATAATTTGGTTTTCATTAAATTTAGAATGAAAAAAATGAAATGTAAGTACCGTTCATGAGTATGTACGTCTTGCCGTCTCCATGAATGGTGCATTTAATTTTCATATATCCAAATGATATGGAGTATACTAAATAAATATATACTGGATATATATGATATATATGATATATAAATCATTAATATAATTCTATAGATAATGTAATTTTGATAACATGGACAATTTAAAATTATATCAAGTTTAATTTTAACTCATGCTTCGAACATCGAAAAAATGTCATATATGAACTAAAATAATTAACTAATTGTTATATAATGATAATAAGTGATATAAAAGGAATAATTAACTTCAAATGATTATTAAGAAAGTATAATTTTACGCAATTTTATTATTTAAGATAAAAAATTGATCATACAAGACAAGTCAGACTTGAGGTAAGGTGTTTTCATCTCACATTTTATTCTCGTGAGATTCATGCTATTTTCCACTATTTCCATTTCTGTGGTGTATGTACTTCCAATAATTGTATTATTTATGTAAATTAAATTAATTTATGTGTATTTAAATCTTCATTTTATGATCTTTCATTCAAGGGGTGTTTGTTTCGTATGTTATCAAATTGGTAAGGGAAGCTTCCACCCACCTCTTTTTATTGAAGACTTCTTTTATGTTATGTCTTTTAATTTCCATTATCATATGTTGGGATATGTTCTTCTATATTATTATTGATGTAAATTTTATGTCCAAGTGATGGGATAACATTTTCGCTCTCATCAACTCATTTTCTGAATTTTATGGTGACGTCGTTAGGCTGCTGAATTTTCGTAAGGGACTATGTCTCAATATCCTTTTATTTGAGGCATATCTTGATATTGTTCACCTTTATTATCATATATGGTGATTATACTGCCATTTGACATATTATTTCATGAATAACCTTATTCTCATGATATTATAAGTTTTTTTAATGTATTTTTTAATTATTTTTATTCAAGTATTTTCTATATCATAATGGACTCTTTAACTAAAACATTATATTAAATGTTTTAACGATTTAATCTTCTCAATATTTTACATTAATGTCCATAAAATCAAAATGGATTTAAAAATTTAATTATATGGACATTAATTTTTAAAATTTTTAATCCCTTTAAAAATTTTAAATTTGTAAGGGACACTTTGATTCAAGAATCTCTTTATTAAATGTTTTAAATGGTTTCAAAAATGGTTTGATAAAGCATTGATTTTGTCAATATATTAAAATTATTTCAATGTGGAAATGTTATATTCACTTTATGATTTTTTATGCGTTATGGTAATTTTATGGTTATTGGGAATTCTATATGTATATAGGTGGTTCTATGATAAACCTAGGGTAGGTAAGCTCGAGATAGATCTTCAATGCATTGGGTAATGTGATGGTGGTAAACATTAATGTTTCTCCTAAGAAATTTAGGGAATATACTATGATGGGTATTACAAGCATAACTCCCTACATACCTGTGAAAACTATAATGAAATTATGATATGTATACTATAAGTTACCTTTTTGATTTATGATTTCTGTATGTTATTCATAAATCTTATGATTTCATAAGGTATGTTATGATTGAAAAGTATGGTTTCATTGATTTATAATTATTGATGGGCTAATGTTTTAATTACTTATTTTATAAACCTTACTAATCTTTTTATTCTCATCCCATGTTTTAGAAATGTTTCTCACAGGACTTAATGATAAACATGGTCTTGGATGGGATCATGGAAAATTCATGCGGTATAAAACCTGGAACTAGACACGTTTCTTTTTTTATATATATTTTATTGAATAAAAAAATGGAAACTATGTAGAAGTGTCTACATTATAATTTTTGGGATGTAATGTCAATGTTATGGCTTATTTCTCTAAAGCTCTAAACCTAAAAGGATCCCAAGTTTTAGTTCTTGATTTAACTCAAGATTAAGTAATGTTTAAGCTCTGGGACTTATAACTAGAGAACAAAATTCCTATTAAAATATCTTCTAGTTCTGATATAGAAATTGGAAGATGTTTCCACGGATTTTATAGTCGGGTTACCTTAGTCCCCAAGATGTAGTGAAATTTTATGGGTTGTCATTGAATAGTTAACAAACGTATCCAATTTCATTCCTATTTGGGAGACTATCTATGTTGTAGTGTTTGGAAAACTGGATGTATGTGAGATCATATGACTACATGGAGTCCCATGTAGAATTGTTTCAAATAGGGATTATTTTTTCACATCAAAGTTATGGAGTGGATTACATAATGATATGGGAACAGTAGCAATTCTATATATAGTGTTTCATCCTCAAGCTCATGGACAATCGGAACAGACAATAAGGGTTCTAGAGGATATGATCTGAGCATGTGCCCTTGATTTCGGTAGATATTGGGAGAAAAATATCCCTCTCACATAGTTCTCCTATAATAGCATTTTTAATGTGAAATTTTAGATGGGTCCATTTGATCCCTTATATGGTAGGTCATTCCATTTACCCATGTTCCAGCTATAGTTAGGTGAGACATCACTATTAGGTCCTAATATCATTTAGGTGACTTCTCAACATGTTTTTATGATCATAATGTGTATGAGTACTACTCATTATAGATAGAAATAATTTTTTGATCACCATAAATGTCTTTTTGAGTTCATGGTTGGGGATCATGTTTTACTTTGGGTATCACCATGGAAAGGAAATATATTGACAAAGAATCTAGATAAGATATCTCATTTATATACAAGGAAGCATTAGATTTTAGAGTATGTTGGACCTGTATCTGATATGTTTCTATAACCCCAGTGGTGTTATTCCATTCACAATGTATTCCATGTTTCACAATTTCACCAATATCATGCCGACCAATCTCAGAATTTTTTTCCTGAGGAAGCTAAGTTAGATGACAATGCTACCATTTAGGGGTATCCAATACACATCATTGATCAGAGCATGAATGGTCTATAAGGCTAGTATATCCCTCTATTATGGGGGATATGGACGAACTGACATGTGTAGAATGGTAAGTGGGAATAGGAGGATGAAATAAATTGCTAGTGTCAATTGTTTTTCTCTGATATTGTTTCACCACCCATGGAAGGTTAACTTAGGGATGAGTTAATTTATGGGGGGAAGATTATATGAACTCATTTTTTCACTAAGGTATGGATCTATTAAATTTTATGTTCTTTGTAAAACTAGTAACATAATAATAGCTATGTAAAACCAAAATCATCTCTGTTGGAAATGAGAGATGGTAATTGCCAATTGCTAATGTAGCCAGCCTCACAACATTAGCAACTCTAAGATCCACCACTCCTCTAGAAATCATTCAAAATATACCTGGTTTCTACATTTGAATACAGATGTGAGCCCCAAAATATGTATCTAATACCCCATGTGTATAAATGGAATGATTACACTCAATAACGAACACACCTTTAGTGTCCCCACGCTTCTAGGTGTAGTTCCCCTTCTAGTGGTCTGGCCTTCCACATGAAAAAAAACTGCATCTTATTCCATTCCCTAACTTTAGATCTTCCCCTTTTGGAGGGACGATGCTCAGGGGGGGTCAAACTATTTGTAAATCCTTAGCCCATTTTCCTTATACTTCCTTTTCGTATTAACCAAATGGACTGTAGTTTTTTCACTCCCCATGTCCTTATCTACTTGGCAAAACAACTTCTACAGTACCAAAAGACCCTCCTCATTATTTCTCATTTTTTTTTTGAAAAAAATGCTAGAAAAGTTATTGGGTAGTGATGATAGGATGATATCTATTCGCAACTCATATGAGAACTTAATCCCTATGATTTCCAAGAATTAATGTAACTAATAAACTTGACTACATTAGGACCAGATGGTGCAGACTCTCCAAGCATAGTTGTGAACAGAACATATGAGATCTCATATCTCTCATGTCTCACCTTCTCTTGATAGATATCAATACGGTGAGATATCATGCTATACGAATCCATGTTTTAATGTTGCATCAAGAGATCATTAGAATTGGCCGATATCAAGAAACATTGGTAATATGTGGAATCATCTTTATGTTTCATATAGAAAGAGATTTCCTCATCACTGATCTTTTTTCCATGCGAAACTATAATAGGCTCCTCCATCACATACAATTTCTTCTCATGGAGAAGGATGACACTTAAATTCCTCTACCCCTCTGAGAAATATGTGTTGGTGAGATGGTTTTCCTTCTTGAGTATGGTTCAAAATGAAAAGTTTGAATTAATTTTTCTTTTTGTTCATATAAATTAAGATGAAAAAAATATTTAGTACATTATGTTGATAAAACTAAGTAACTTAAATAATTTAATAATTATTTGTCTCCCACTATTTTATCAAAATCCAATATCCCACACCATTTTCATCATAATATTCTATTAAATGAATACTCTAGTGGTAAGGATCCATATTACCCTTTTCATTACCCAAAATAGGGTTTGTCATGAAACATGAATGGTTTTAGGTAGGCATTCCAAATTACAACTAAAATAACTTGAGCTCATTGATCTGCTGAGTAGACTACCCAATCATGAAATATGTTTATTTTTTATTTCCCCAACCTTTGCCTCTTGGTCACACAAAGTCCTACTATGGCGGTCAAGCCTTCTTGTGAACCATGTCAAGTCAAACCCAAACCATTAATTATAATTTCCTTATAATTGAATGCACCCAAACTATGGTTGGTCAAGAAGTTTGAACTATGGTTGGATTCTAACAAAGATTATGGAAGGCAATACCAACTTAATATTTTATAGGGGATTTTATCATTATATGTAAATTTCCATTTTATTATATTTTTTACATTATTTATTATATTAATTTGGATATACATAAGTGATTATCCATGTCTATGATAATATTTACACATAATAATATCTTATTTTAGTTTCATCATTCATGATTGTTAATTCATTAATGGTGTGATCATGACAACACATGCATAATAAAGAAACCATAAAACGGATAGAAATAAAATAAATGGTATGATCATGAGCATGTTATATTGGTTAGTTTATCTAGTGGTTGATAAACAAACCTAATACCTAGGGGATAAACACCATTAACCTTTTGGGTTCATGTTTACATCATTCCACATACCCACAATTGTATCTCCTTGGATTGGTTTCCCCTTGGTTCCTAGCATGAGCCGCCTCCACTAGCTTCGGATCTCCATCCATTACATATGCTTTTATCTCAATTGTAGGTGATTGGTAAACAAGGTTTTACAAAAAAGAATCTTTCTTCATAAGGCCCTACATATTAATGAGGTGAAGGCTCGCATGCCAAAATATTTAATATCAATAAATTAATTAAAAGAAACCATCAAAAAAACAAATGTCCTTCTCTAGATAATGATCATCCAAAAATGAAATGATATTTATGGATAAAAAACTAGCATTCAATTATTTAATATTTCTTTTATAAGATAAACCATGATCGAATCAATTAATTTTCTTTAATTAATCAATCCTTTTTTTGATAAACCCTTTTCTAAATTTCCATTATATTCTTATCCATCAACATTTTAAACAAATAAATTCATTTAAAATTATCATTGTACATAACTTGTACAATGGAGGCAACCTGGTGAATTCCTGTTCATAACTACCTAATGAGTAGAAATGAACATTACAAATAGGATAAATTAAACACACACACACAAAAACATATATCATCTATAACATGTTTTTCCCTGTATTACACCGCACCATGGTACACGTCTCAAGGGTTTCTATAATAATATAATAAATTTTAATATATCATTTTAAATTGGAAGAGTAAACAATGTGTAGATCCAACAACACAAAATGTACTATCATTCATTTTCCATCCGAAGTACATGCTTGGAGATACGACATGTAAATGTAATTTAGAAATCCTTAGAGTACATGGCATGTCCAGTGGGCCACAGGTTGTGTAGTATATACGTTACACGGTCTCCATCCAGGTGAGCCATGTATGGGGTACACGGTCTAACCCTAACATAAAGGATCTACATATCATCCCCAGTGTGCCACATGGTGTGTAATATGAAAACCATATTATACATGTTCCTGGTCAACACATGGAGTCATAAAGGCTTAGATAAACTCTGATAACATAGATTTTTTTGGTGGACATGTCTGATGCAATGAACCTTGACTACATTGTGTGTACTATCGAATACATGATTTGTGTTCTCATTTTGTACTACTAGAAACCATTGGCACTTCCATATGATATCCTTTATTTTATTTTTATCAAAATTAAATGAAAATATCATTTCTGTATGGTGAACGAGAAACAAAATATGAGAAAAAGATCTCGAGATTTATATTTACCGAAAAAATAACTTGAATTGAAAAGGAAAAATTATTAAATGTGTAAATCCTCAAAAAATTGGAAATAATTATAACCAAATACATAACCTCCATCTAATACCATTTTTTGGTTTCAGGTGGAGCAGAAGCACATGGATAGGTGTAACCAACTTTCATATTTTCCATTAACAACGATCAATCCATGATCTGTCACAATGATAAAATGATAGATCATTAGAATAAAAAAAGGCTGAAAGAGAAGTGTGTGTCATGGAACCATGGATTGGATCATCATACAATGGTTATAATTTGTTTAATTTAAAGGAAAGATTTACCATGATGGAATTATATCACCGTTGATGTTCATAGTCATGATCCATTGTGATCCATCAATGCATCTTAGAATATAGGTATATTCTTCCTATAGAGTTGATCCACATGTGATCCACATATCACTAGACAACACTAAAGGAATATCCAGGTGCTAATGCGGATGATTCATCACTTTTGATGTCTTCCATTGATCTCCATGAGAGCCACTTCCAAGGTGCTCTCCATTATCTGGTGGATGAGGATCTCTCTTATAACTTGGGAGAGTTCTTAGAGGAAAAATAATTATCTCTTTGTTTAAGAGATTTATCTAGGTCGGTTGTGTTTATCCACATATAATGGATAGATTATTAAGTATATTGTAATTGGAATTTTATTACTAAGAATAATAAAATAAATTAATTACCTGAAAGCATTTATTCACTTCATTTAATTGTTAGTAAGACCCCATGTCGAATAATAACAGTTGAGTATTATAATCACATGACATGATCCCAAAAATATTATAACTGATATTATTTAATAAAATAAATAATATTATATCTCAAAAATCCACATAAAAACTAGACATCCAATACATTTGTTTTTCCATTTTCTTTATTTCCTCCACCACATTTTTTATACCTTGAATAGTGACTATTTATTTATTAAATAAATATCAATTCATTAATCAATACTATATAAATTATTTCAATGACAATATATTCTCTCTAATAACGAGGGTAGAAATAAATGTGATCAATCCTCCTTTCATATTTATTAACCCACAATAAGGAATAATATTAATTCAAATATATAAATTAATATTAAATTAAGATACTTGGACACACTTAGTGTGTAACCCTCATGGCCTCCATCTCAATGGAATTAGGCAGATCCTTCCTACAGTAAAAGGTTAGCATCTAGAAAAATAATAAGGCATCCGTAGTGATAGAATATACCACTGTAATGACATGACACATCTTACAAACACTTACCATGTAATGTAATAAATTTGTCTCTATATCTCGAATCAAGTGTGTTTCATGATATTTCCATCAACCGAGGTGCTTGATTACTTTGTTCATTGACTTCCCAGAATTTATCATGCCCATTCCTTACCATGGAAATGGATTTATCTAGGCCATATCAATTCAATCAATGTGCTTGTGATATCAACATTCGTTATGAAATAGATGGGAAAAATATTTTCCCGTATTATCTATTAATGCAGTATTACTCATGACAAACCCAACATATCCTACCTCATTGTGAATAGTGGGTTGTCACAATTTTTTTCAATACATCTATTTGTGAATGTTTAAATCCCTATTAATAATTTTCATAATTTCTAAGTACCAATACACATGTTGGTAGATAGGAACATCCAATGACACTATGAAATGTGGATTTCCTACTGGTCGGTCTCGTTATCATAATATCCTCCAACATATTACCAAGGGCCCACACCATGGAAAGGATCCTCAATGTTTAATAAGTCCTTAACACTAATGTAATGTACAATTTTTGTCCCTCAAATAACATCATCTAGCCATAGAAAACATATTAATAAATAATTTTTTGGAACATCAAGGTTCCCATCATAGGAGGGATCCTCTATGTAATTATAGTGAGACAACCATCCATAAGACATTATAACATTAATTGTAATGCAGAATAAGAATAAATATCTGATAAGGTATTTATTAATGAATAATGTACAATTTGGTTTGTTATAGGCCACCAATTCCAACATTACATGGGTATTTATTTAAACTATGCTACATTATTTCGTTTATGCACTCTTTCACGCTGTTACATTTCCATTTCATGGACTTGATGAATTAGAAACTGTTGGTGGTGGCCCACTGATATTTATCTCACACACACTCAATGTGTCATTTGTTAACTAGGTATGATTACATGAATTCATGTGTAGATATAAGGAAAAATTCATCTTCAAGCAATTTATTTTTTATTTTTTGGAATGGATATTAATACCATATGACCGAGTCAAATATCAAGATTATTGGGATAGTATTGTGATTTTCATTATACGATTTTGGATCATGTTATTTCTACTATATTGAATCCATGTTTTCCAGTTCTCATGTGACATGACATATTAGCATCAGTTGAAGTATGCTTGTATGTTATTATAGATATTTATTTATTTCAACTATTGTTTCTATTTTCCATTTTTCCTTCTATTTATTTATTTTTCATCCACAATTTACATATGTTCATACATATCTAATGTTCAAAAAAAATTTAATGAGGGAATAATCTCCACACTGACACACCCTAAGCCCTCTCTTCTAGTAGGTAGCCTATGGAATTTGTAGAGATGTGCTTGAGTTCATGTGGTCCACCAGGCTCGAGGAACCTATTAAGTGGTATCTAGGTCTTGGAAATCACATATATATAGCTTCTGTCACTATGAATATATTTATATGATTAGAGTACATAAAAAAAGTTTCTCGGGCTCCATATAGATGAACTAGATTCCCTCTACGAGAATAGTCTCTCGTCCTTGAATAATATAGAGAGTCACCTGAATTAGATATCCACAACATTCAATAAGAAATTTGATGCCTACTCCTTCCTTCACGGTGACATATTACTGTATCTAAAGACACTGATGATTCCATGTAAGAAGCCACAATCTTTTTAGCCCAAACTAGAGGGGCCTTAAATAATTTAGAAGGTATATCCTAATGGTTTGTATTCTTTGGACACCATGGATGGGGAGAACATAACTCCTCTGAACAATGCTATGTTCATTAAATTGTACTTCTTGTGAAGAATCAACAAAAAATTAGTCTCTATAACATGATGTAAAAATATGCTACAACATGCTAGTTCCATGATAATAAACTGTATAATTGTTTAGATACCTAGAACAATATGAAAAAGTGAGTTCCTGAGTTAAAACATCACGAAATTAAACTCTGTGTATGTTCTCCTAGGATATGTTTCATGTGGTGGTGGACCTCCTGGGTCCTCATTCACATCAGGTTTTTTCACACCACCACTATACATACATTTCTTAAAACATATTTTCCTCCATGTTCCAAACTCTTTGAAGATAAACTTTTATCTTATGTTCTATGGAACATAACCTTAAAATGTCTGTTGTAATTCCATGAATTATGAACTTAATCTATTTGTAGCCCAGACAGTCCAAACATGGAATATTTTTACAATGTTCATGTTTTCTATGGGATCATTGGGTCCTCATTCCTGTTGGGTCATAGTTTTCATGTCTTTAAAACACCCTTGGAACTCATTTTCCCTATTCTTCTTGGACTTACCGTACTAATACACATAGAATCTACATCCTAGTTGCATGAATGTAAGCTGTTTAACAATCATTGTCCTGGATAAATGTTTAAAAATGGAATAACATTAGGATATTGTCACTTGAGAGAACATTACCCTCGGCCCTAGTCATCTGTGATGTCGTGTGATAAGAACTACACATGGATGGATTCCTATCCTCATGGGATATTTAGTGAATCCAAAACATTTTATAATTAGTGATATGTCAATGTTTATCAAGCCTTCATCCATTGGGGCTTAACAAAGTCCACGAAACTTGACATTAAATTGTATGTGAGATTCCAAAAGAAAAAGTATTTGGTGTGTGGGCTTCCACAATCCTCATTCACATTAGGTTTGTCTTTCCACCTCATTACGCATGTACCTCATGGAATTATTACCTCATGGTCCATGACCTATGACCATAAATAAGTAGTTAACATCTGCGACACATGACACTAAACTATGATCCTAACATCAACATGTTTATTATTCCCCCGGATAATAGTGGAATCTTTATGTTTCCTCCTCAGAGGGTATTTTATGTACTAGTGGTGGTCTCCCATCACACTTTATTTTAGAACATTTTTTAGATATATTACCATCCATATATAATACATAGAGTTTCCAAGGAATTTTGTCTTCGGGCCTAGCCACAGGTTCATTAATTTTCTTCCCTCAGGACATATTCATGGACATGACATTATGATGTTAAACATCATTTTTTCATCATGAGGTGTGTAGGAAACATGTGAGACACCATGAATTCATTCACATTGGGTTTTACTCCCACGTGTTTTACACACCCTAAAATTGAACATCATAAAATTTTCAATGAATTTAAACATTAAACTATTTCCTACGGTCTATGCAATACGACCTTAAACAATTTACACACCAAGGTTTAAAATCTCACACTCTAATATGTTCAGTCCACACATTGAGTCTATCTTGGTTGGGGTTTTATATTATCCTTAAAATCCACAAGGTCCACCATATGGTGATAGTCTCTTCTCTCTTGTTTTTACCTCCCATTATAGTCCAAATCCCCAATGGATCTTGAGCATAAAATTTAGTATCTTGTGTTTTAAACCTAGCAAATATTTGATTAGTTATTATTTTTCTACGTGGATTATTGGTATGGTTATGGTTCCTATGTTTCTAACATGTTTAATATCCATCCTTTACATACATTCTCCCCTTCTTTTTGACCTTGAAATTATCGATATACTTCCTTTCCATTATTTTTTTATCATAGTGAGGTTCCTTTATTGGCATCATCCCTCATGTGCACTCCCAAATGTTAGATAAAACACAATACCATTACTTTTTTCCAAGACTGAGCATTGATCATACATGATAAGTAGTTGTTGTATGGTTTGTATCGATATGGTGGAGCCTCACATGAACCCTTTGATTTGAAATAAATGACCTTAAGGAAAGATCCTAGATAGGAATGTGTGGTTTATTGATTTTGTCGTTCCACCACACCACATATACCCAATTTTGGGAATCCTCCTAGAAATCTATTTTTTGGTATTTTTGTAGTATGCGTGCCTCTTTGGGAAAATTAATGTCAATTTTCATCCATCCATAATGAACGAATACCTTAGGATATTTCATTGTCCATTAAAAAAATTAATCTATTGGCCAAATTCCGGGGAGTATGACCCTACACATTTTGTTACATCCCATTCATATACTATAAAACTGTCTGGCTCAACCTAGTCATCTATCATTTAACTAAACTATGCATCATCCTCAGATGTATGATGTAAAACTATGAGTTCATCATCATCACTTAATGAATTTAAAATTGAAAGGAATCCTAATCCCTAACTTTAGAGGTCATTTCCTAATGATTCTCATCTACCATATTGGCCACGTCATGTACTGTCACAAGGAATCTGAGATGATACTCCCATGGAATATGGGTAAGATATTTCTCCAGACTAGTACTCTTACAACATCAACTTCTATGCTATGGTGGTGTAACCCCATTATTGTTATAATCCATCCATGAATTCCATCCCCCCACTCCCACACATTGTGTGGCCCTTAATTTGGATCGTAATCATCATTAAAATTTGTTATAACCACCCAATATAATGGTTTATAGACATGGATCACCTACTATTTTTGTCCAATGTTTTTGAAGACATTTGATGAAAAATCAAGATAAGTTCCATGTTTTGAACATGGTTTGTTTTCCCTTCTTTTTTAATTCCCCTATTTCATGATAAGAGACATGGATAAAATGATTCAAAAATTGTCAAATGTTGTCAAATATCATGAAACCAACCTTATTGCATTACGAATATAGTGTATCATGATTACAATTTCTGTATTGTTTTTGTTTGGAATGATTCCAATACCACTAGAGTTAAACTATTCATCCACTAGAACATTTTAGAAAAAGAAACATTGATGTTCGGAGTGTCTTGTTCTCCAGTCACAACCTCTCTCACCCCAAAATATCTATGTTTTCGGTCAACATTAGCAGACCCTATGTTTTCAAAGGTTATCTAACAAACTCTTACAATGTGAACAATAATGTGGTCATCAATTCATTATCACACCAGGCACTACCCATGTGGGCCAAGGGATTGGTGTTTACTTCTCTCATAGATAGGATTTATGTGTGATAATTTTATTACTTATATAATGTATCTACAAAAAATAATGTTTCAATAAAGAAAAGTCTTATTGAAGTTGTAGGGACATCCACAAGTTGGATCACCCCATTGATTAAGATCACCCTAAGATTCACCCTTTCGAAAATCACTTTAGCTTCCCAACCATTGGGCATGTGGACTCTCGGGTATGATACCTATACCTATGTTCCCCATTTTCCTCACCATCCACTGGGTAGATCTCATCATTCCTTATCTATCCCGGATATTACTTAGAACTGAGGTCATCCACTTAAAGAGATTCTTTTCTGAGTAGATCTTTGGCCTCCTCTAGTTGGAGCATCACTTTTATGACATGTTCTGATAGATTGTAAATGAAGGAGGAATTATCATTCATCGGTTCATAAAAGTACTTTATCTCTTTTTCAACATCATAATGCTTATGGATTCTCTCATACTTCTCCTAACACAAATCAACATCCATGTGTTGGTTAATTTTATGTATCTTTTTAGCAAGGTAGTGGTGGATTAGAGCATAGAGATCATGTCCGTCCACCCCTGCATCACACTGATAGTACAATGAGTGGGGATGTGACCCCATTCAACTCACACATTTTCCCTATGGGGTTCCAAGGAAATGATTCATGTGTTTCCATACCCAAAGCCAGATGATGATTCTTTACTTTACCATGTCAGGATCATAGTTTTCCATTAGTGTAGGATCTATAGGTTCTTACTCTTGAAATTCATCAAAGAATCCAGTGGTTGGATTGTCCTCTGGAATTTTGTCAGTTGGTCTATTATCCATGTTGTGAGGTTTCATGTCCTTACATGACCCCACCTTAATGATTTTGTCCCTGGTAACCTCGAGTACTATCTTGCTAGTAGCGTTTCATGAAAGAACAAATTACATATCACCAGAGGCCTTGTCCAAGACATATCTCATGGATGGATCCACATGCACCGACACCGATGTTGAAAAAAGGATAATTGATCCTCTATCCACTTACCATTATAGAACTCCCAATTCCCCCAACACATTTCTAACATGAAACATGTTATTCGACACGATCATGTAGAAAAAATGTGGCTTTCTATAGAAAGAAAATTATGAAGGCAGAGTAGTGGCATATCATTATCCCAAGTTATCACCATAGGAATATTGGTACGTGGACCTTCATATATTGTTGAAGCCTTTAGAAATTTTAGGGTGGCCTCCTCGGACTTCTGAAATGTTAGTGGTCCCATAGTATATATTTTTCCCTGACACATATCATGGGGCATATTCCTCTCCACCTAATTAAATACATTCATCCCCATTTGTGAGAATTAAATTTATTACATGGGTGGAAGTTAAAATCAATTGATTTTAATAAATTAGTTCATTCAAATTAAATAATTTTTTTGATAGATTGCTCTTCATGAATCACTCAATATAAAAAACCATACTATATTAAGATAATATATAAAATCAAATATAGTCTCATTAAAACCTAGTCATTTGAATAATGAGACTAAATTAGAGTAACCACTATATAAAATATATGTATAATTAAAATATAATATAATTTTAATATTAATAAAAATAAAATGTTTTATTTAAAATGGTTAATAATATTATATTATTCTTCAAAATTTATTTCTTTAAATATTTCTAATTTATAAAAGATACATAATTATTTCACAAAAAATATCACTAATTATGAAAATTTATATTTAACAATAATAAATTGTTTACACAATTTTTTTGCTAAATTTTATTATACAAAAATCATAATTTTTAATATTTGAAAATGTCATTATCAAAAAAATAATTTTATAATTTATTTCATTATTATAATCCAAAATTTAATTGATGAACTATTAATATTTATTTGAAAAAATAAAAATAAAAATAGATTAAAAAATTTCCATAAGATAAATTTTTGTGTTTTTTATGAAATTGTTAGTTATAATTTGAATAGTTAAAAAATACATATTTTACTAAAAACTATGAATTTAATGACATTATCAATATAAAATAACGACCCAAATGTTTCTAAAATATTTCCATTTAAAATATACATATTTATATGAAAATTAAATTATTTATTATTTCAATGTTGTTTATATAAAACCCAGGTATATCCCCTGGGAATTTTATGTAATATTTTTCTATAAAATCTATTCTTATTACAAAATAATATAAATTAATTTTCATCATTTATAGAAACAATGTATATTAAAATTGATTACATAATTTAGATCTAAAATATAATTTTATTTTACAGTTTCAATTTTGATTTTTGGCATTAATGAACAAATAAAAAGATTAATGTTAATGAATAAGTGACTGGTAAATATGTAATTTTTTATAAATTTTTTCATAATATTGTATACTTTTTATCTTATGAATTAAATTAAAATACTAAATATTATTAAAATATTTTTATTTTTAATCCCATATATAATAATAATAACATAGGTTTATTTTTTACTAATGTAAAATATTTTTATGAATAAAAAATGGTTAAAACAACAGTTTTTTTTGTAATATATATATATATATATATATATATATTTTATTTTTATATTATATATAAAATAAATTAGAATAAATGGAGATTAAATTTATGTTTATAAGACCCATTTGTGGATTGAGTGGTTATTTTTTATTAAAAAAATAAATTACAAATATAAAAACTAGTTACAAAGGAAAACAAAGAAAAAGGTAAAAGTAATTAACAAATAACCAATATATAAAACATGTTTAAAACATGTGTGGAAACAATTTTATGATGTATTCTAGACCAAATAACTCCTAGAACTCTATTATTTCAAAATTTCTGAATCATTTGAACTAGAATAGTGGAATTATTTTATTGTAAATTAAAGGGTGTTCTCAAATATACCATTTTCGTTAATTATAAAAGGGTGAAATTCAACCCATTCACGCCTCACCCATTACATAATGTTAATTTATATTAAAATTAATTTTATATCCCCATAGAATCACCTCTAATGTTCCAAAGCCCTTGATCATAGTTATATATTTTATGATTCTCATTTCAAAATATACATTCTAGATATATTTCGAGGTACCAAGGTGTGTATTACCTAATCCAGACAATTTCAAAAAAATCGTTATCATCCAAACCATAAATATACATGAAAATATGGTAAAATTTCTATTTTGGTTATACTTAATTGTTAATATCTTAATTAAAAAACTTTTTTTATATTCATTCACTTAGATAAACAAAATAACAATGATCGTGTGTTTAATAAAATATCACTTCAAAAAAATTAAATTGTTTATTTTATTTTTCATTAATTATCTAATACACTTATAAAATGATTAACCAAGATAAAAATATGTTAATAATATCATTATTCATAATATTTTGTACTGATATTATAATATTATATTTTAATACTCACACAATGTGATATATCTTGTTAATGTTTAGGTCGGCTTGACCACTGGTTTGAAAATTGATATAAAACTGTATAGGGGATAAAAATTGTAACATTATTAAAAATAGTACTATTTTTTAATAATAAATTGATTGTTTTTTATTTTTCATGAATAATTATGTTAATTATTTTATTCACTGTTATAATGTCACATTCAATTGCTAAAATCACTAAAATAAGCCGATATAGATTCAATCTTCAAGAAAACATAAGTTAAAAATATAAAATAAGTAAATAACATATGATTATAAATTTTCCATTTTACTTATAGAGTCATAAGGTTCCTAAAAAGGTATATAATTAACTAAATTTGATTATTCAAGAAGTTAAGATAATGTGATAAATAGATCTGCATGAAAGTAGTGGTTTTCATCTCCAGTTACCCGAATTTAGACATATTTGTTATTGTAGACATAATTTAATTTATTCCATTTATATAATCATATGTTTGAAATATAATAAATTTAATTATAATTTAATGATGATATTTTTTCTCTATTAAAATTCATCTATTTCATGTGGCTTTGATATGAATGTTTAAAAATTCATAACAATTTTTGTCATCAAAATTATTACTCATTAAAAATTATTACACGTTATGGTAATTTTTTTTGAATGGGTTCTACTGAGAAAAAAATTCCATAAAAGATATTAAAATTATTTCATGTTAATTACTAGGATATTCTAAGATAAGTTATTTTTTTCATCAAATGTATTTAGATTCATGTGGTACACTAATAGTTAGAGTTCTAGATAATTCAATTTTCATTTATTTAGTTATGATCATTATCATGAATTTGATAGATAAAAGTTTTGAAAATTCCTAAAACAAATATTTTTTTGGAGGCACTATTTATTTATATTGTTAACAAATACACCCATATTCAAGTCTTAAATTCCTTATGGTTTATGTTTCCTTTTTGAGATTTTTAAAATATAAATCCACTTTCCTTGAGTATTAATGTTTCATCACAATCTTTTTAATTCCATAATTCTGTACTCCAATGATAATATTATATTAATTTTTATTTTATAATATTTTTTAAGAAATACTTTTCTATTACAATTTTTTTGTTTCCCTTTTTACATTGACTTTTCCCAACAAATGAAATTTCAAATTATTAAGTTCCATTCAAAATCAAATATTTTATCTATATATCCACATTTACAATCAAAACATTTTTGTCCTTTTAAAGTATATATTATTATAGATTATATATATAACTAAATTTTTAATAAATAATTAACTTCACCATTTTATAATATATATTTATATGTGATATGCTTCAATTTTATAAAATATTAAAAATTATATCATATATACCTTTAATTTTTTCATCTGTATTTAATTTTGAATTCTAATAGAGTTACAATAATTGGATTTATGTTACATTATTAAATATATAAAATAATAATATAGTATAATTTTTGTGACTCAAGACATGATTCCAATCAATCTATAACCTGATCCATTCTTCGGAGGTATAATCCAAATATTCATTTTCAATGATGTTTTTCATCTATATCAACATTATTCTATGATTCATGTGAAAAATTTGGATTTTTTTCATTTGAAACAATCAACATTCATCATTTGGATTGATTGTGATCACATTATTCCATCACTAACATAAACAAATACCACTACACCAAACAATTATAATTTGTTGGTTATATACATAGAACGATATTCCATTTATTAATTCGATAAATTTTCATAACTTATATATTTATCGTCTTGAAATGGATTTCAATTTGATTCATAGAAATGACGACTATTAATTTTTTTTAAATTAAAAATCTATATCTATATTTTTTTAATCATATAATCCCTTTTAATTAATTGGGGAAAAGTATTAACAAACCATATGTTGTTATTCCAATGAAAAATATTATTCCCATACTGACTATATATTATTTTTCAGAGCACATTTTTTCATTGTGTTAGTTATTATCATGTTATCAAACTTATTGACATATAGAAACATATTGGAATTCAGTGTTTTGTTATTCTAATATGATTGATTATTAGAAATTGGGGCTATGAATTGTTTACAAATATTCTCATTTGATTAGTGCATTAAACATATATAATTGATTATTGGGGAAAATAATAGTATAAATTATGAAACCAAATCTTCATTTATAATATGAAAATTTTTTATAATACAAATTTTAATATTTTAGGTAATAAATCTTTATATTTGATAGGTTGAGTATTGATTTTGAACATTCACGGTAAATCATTTCTTAGAATAAATTTTTAATTTATCCGGGAAATATATGCATTAATAAAGAATTAAATTTTTTTCTTTATCTATTCCTAAATTAATTTAAAATGATGAGTTATAATATTTCCAATTAATCATGTTGTTATTCTATATTTGAATACATGACTGATAAGACTAACTAAAAGGAAAATGATTTTTTATAAAGAGTTATTTTAAATGTATAACGACATTCTATTTTATGCAATTAATATAATGCTTAATAATTAAGGATATCATTAAACTGAATATATTATATATCCAAATATATGAATTTAAAAATATAAAATGGTGAATAATTGATATATAGTTAATGTAATATCATATCATACTAGAAAAATGCACTTCATGAAAAATAGTTTTTCATCACATTTATGATTTTATTTTTAAATTAAATTTTGACACTATTGTGGATTTAATTCGATAATATTGATAAATTATTTATAATAATCATGATTTTTATTATTTAATATGTTCAAAATATTATTTTTTATAAGAAATAGTAAAAAATATACAAACCGGCCACCATGGTTAAGGTCAAAACATGTTTACCTGGTGTTAATTGGAAAACATAAGTGTTAAAATTACAAAATCACTTACTCAATGATAATTTTTTTAAATGTAATTATATCATAAATATATAATATTATAATATGATTTTTTCTCCATTTTCTTCTAAATTTACATAATTCTATTTCAAAACATTGAATTTTTATTAGTGTTACATACACCTCTGTGATAAAAGGATAATTTCTCCCTTCATATCCACACACCAATAGTGAAATTTAGCTCAACAAACCCTAATAATAGTCTATCCAAAAAATAATTGTCCAAGTTTTAAAGTTTATGTTATTCTCAATATACAAATCTTATTGTCTATAATAAGAGATTTCAAAGTGGTTTCTCTTAGAGAAGTTAATAATATTAAAAATCATATTCTATTTTATTTCTTCTTTTACTCATGTAAATTATGACATATAACTCTAATATTTTAACAGTAGTATCCCACATATATTGTCATTTTATTATGATCATGAACTAATATCTATCCATTTCCATCTTCCTCAAGTGAGAGAAAATCATGGCATGTGTGTATGGTAGAATACCACATCGTGAAATGATGTAATTTGTCTTCCACCAATGTCTCAAATGGATACTCATAACCATAGAAAAAATGAATCTATTTTATTATAATAAAAATAATTATTACTATTTAACATCAATATATATTTTACATAATTATCAATTAACTCATTACGAAATGGTATTGTGGCTTATGGATACATATTGTCTGACATATCCATGATGGGATGAAACTATTTTTCCATGTCTAACATTCAAAAAAACTGACTGAAAATTGTATCTAATAAAAAAATATTATGTTATTAAACCCTAAATAATTATGGTGATAATGAATCAATATCATTTTACAAGAAATATAATGGTTGTAAAAAACATGTAGGATAAAATAAGGAAGTTAACACCTGAAATAATAGTAATAATGAACGATTTTTATTGAACAAATGATTAGATTTAAAAATATGTTGATATATGATATTATAAATATGGATATTTATCTATTATAATATAAAAAATTGTTTAAAACAATTATAAAGGAGGTGAAATCATGTTCATCATAGGGGATGTGTGTGGTAAGGGGTTTCACTCAATTATCACTCCATTTAGACATATTTGGTATTGTGAATCGATTTACATATTATATGGAAAATATATTTCATAAATTATTTACTTTAGATGAATATATGTTTATTAATAATTATTATATTTTCAATTTTATTTTAATATTTCAATGGGTTATAATGTAAATGTTACAAATGTAGTATGAATTTATTTTATTTTATCATTTTTCTAAGATTGCCTATATTTTTTGTTGAAGGAATTTTACAATGTATCATTAAAAATAACCATATATTTTATTATTATATGAATATTTAAGGAGTTCCCATATTTTATTTTTAATTTTAATTATTTAGTAGTTGAATTAATCAATGAGATGTTGAAAATTAAATTTGGATTATTTCACCTTTTGATTCAGAATATTTATATTCGATCTCCATATTTTACAAAATTATATTTATAAACCTAAATGCATTCAGTCAAAATAATTTTTAAGGGAATAATATGTTAACATTTATATTTTATATGATTGAATTTTTTTTATTATAATATTTTTTTAAGTATTATTTTTACTAACATTTAGAAAAGTCTAAAAGAATATTTTTATTTAATGTATATGGTGTTTTTATATTTTCACATCACTGTAACCATTATATGTTTTTTGGGTTTTCCTATAAGTTATCATCTTTTATTATGAAGAAAATTTTTAAATTAAAAAATATCTTATAAATTTAATTTATATTTAATTATATTCACCAAAATATTTTTTTTACTATAAATCTATTTATCTGGTGAATTGATAGTCAACACTAATCTATTTATTAATTATATATCCATTAACAATATCATAAATTATTTGAATTATGGTGATATCGTTTCATTAGATATTACATTTTTCCTAAATATAAACAATTTATTAATATTATATATGATTTTTGGATAAACTGAATCCCATTTTTACATAATGATTTCTTATTACAAAGGTTAATTTTTTTATGGAGGAAATATAGATATTTTGTATATATTATTATATATAGATACATATTTACTAGTAATATTGTAATTAATTATATTTTTTATTCAAAAAATAAGAAACTCATTAGTAATGCATTTAATTTTGTTGATTTATATAGCCCCATTATGAATTAATAGGCCTCATGAGACACACTAGTTGGCCAATAATTTAAAATGTTTTTTTTAATACCTACACAATGGCTAAACTATCATGGAATATGGTATTGATAGTAAAGATATATTGATGTTAGAGATAATGAAATCCAATATTAGGAATTTTATTAAGTGATAATTCTATTATAATGAAACATGAGGTTACTAAATTTATATTATATGTGGATGCAATTCATGCTCATGTTGTTGATTAAATGGAATTATTTTTCAAGATTTTATATTTCCATATTAATTATACCCTATTTTCCCAACATAACTTCTGATGTAAAAACCCTATTTAATAATTTTATCTCAACCTTATTTTTTTCCTCTGACCAATATATATAGAATTAATATTATAATGAGTGTTAAAGATGTATACCATTTTATTTTGACATGTTTAATTTTTTTCCAATGTAAAAATAGAATTTTATTTGTAAATTTTTCATCATGAAAACTATAATATATGGTCTATCAAGATGATATCCCTTGTATCTTATTTTAATTATTCATTATAAACACCAACATAGGTTACTCAGGTTGGGATTCATATTGTTAGTTTTCAAGGATATTTAGTCCAAACCTTCCGAACAAGATTTAGGAAAAACTAGATTAGGGAACACAATCCTTTAATAAAATTTAATACTTCTAATTATAAGTTTATATCATAAATATTTTTGTAATGTATAGAATATTTGATTTTCCAATATAATTTCCACATTTATATATTTACTTTATTAATTCTAATTTTCAAATGTGATGTAGATATCTAAATAGAATCAAAGAGTCTATCAAAATGATTTCTCTCGAAAAAATGGAATTTATAATCCAAAAATATACCACAACACATTTATAAATATAATTACATTATTTATTTATATTGAATAAATTAATCAATATCATATGTGAACACAGTTGAAGAAAAAATTACTTTTAAACCATTTTTCTTAATAATATATTTATTTATTTCAGGATATCATTCTATATTTTAAATTAGTTTAATTAGTTTCAAATATGGATAATACTTTTCACACCTCTAATATTATAGATTTAATATCAGTTATTTTTTTTTGATTCCATTAAATTTTTTAAAATAATTTCTCCCACATTAAATATAATTATAAGTTAGATAAATTATATATTAACGATTTTAGATAAAATATAATCTTATTTAAACATGGTTATCCATGATGTGACCTTCCTCCCAATTATCTATTATACCCTTAAACTCATATGAAACATTTTTTCAACATAAATTAATTTTTTATAAGCAATGTTGAACATTATAAATAATCATATAATTGGTAAAAGAAATTGTATGTAACCTCAAAATAAGTAGTCAAAGACATCATAGAGGATAACATCTATAAAATATTTCATTTATTAAATAGACCAACACTATAAGTAAACTTATTACTTATCTACGAGGTTAATTAAATTCATTATAATGTAATAGTTTTTTCAAAAAATTCATTATACATTTCTTGGTTGTTTACAGGGTTCGAGGATATTACCTTGTTTTTTTAATAATTTTGATGTTATTTGAATCATTTTAATTAATTCAATTACTTATAGGTTTTATTATGTATCATATGTTTGATCTATTTTTTATATATTTTATTTTTCTTTGAAATTTTTTGTATGAAAAATATTTCATACATTCCCTTTTAATTTTATCCCTTCAAAATTATTTTAATCATTAGGTAAAAAAGCCTAATGTAATTATTTTTGATAAATTTAAAAAATATATATATAGAAAATAATTACCCTACATTTAATTTATATTATTGAATTAAAAAATACTATAAATGAAAAAAAATATTATTCATTTCTCAAGTGTATTACATATCAATTATAATTTTTTTTGTATCAAAAAAAATAATTTATCATTTTATAAAAATATTACATATTATTTATAATATCCTATATAAATATTATATCACAGGTTAACAATATAAAAGTTAATTATCTAATATGTTTTTTGATAAAAAAATTATTTTTCAAAAAAGTAAATAATATTATGCAAAATATATAAGTCATATTTTCTTTTATAAATTTGTTTGTGTGTCTGTGTGTGTTTGTATCTGTGTATCTATATGTATATTCAATTCTATCACCTAAACATGTGAAATCCATATATTTGAAGCTTTATCAAATTTTTTATTTTATAATAAAATGGGAAAATTATTAATGGAAAATCAAGGGATTATATAATCTATTATCAATAGGAACAATTAATTGGACGTTAATAGAATGAAATGAATTTTTTATATTTAAATAAATTGTAAATTTTTATGGATTAAATTTGAAATTAATAGATAATTTTTTTGGAATTATATACACTTTTATAGATATCCCTTATCCCCTTCATTATTCAAAACTATTATTTATGGAATTTTTTTATTTATAATGATTCAAAAACATTGTTCTTATGATTAATATAACATTTAATAATGACATTTATTTAAATGGGAACCCCATATAGGGGTTAGAGGATCTTTAATTCATTAATATTTTAAATTTTGTACACTTATGATATACAGATGACCACACAACTACTTTTCATACATTTATAATAATCCATTTTATTCTAGGAAATATTTAATATTTCACATATATATAATATATTTAAAAAGTAATAATAATTTTTTATATGATGAAAAAAGAGGGATAGCTTATCAAGATACTATTTTCATCTCTACTATCTACCTATAATGATATTTAATAATATATTAATATTTATTATTGATTAAGAAACAAAATTATATATTTCATGATGATGAAATGTGAATCTTCCATGTTGCTGAGTAGAAGTAGTCGAGACCTTTATAAATAAAAATTTATTTAGTTTATTTAAATAAATCAATAGAACTATATAAATTAATTTATTAATATCATTAAGATGATATTTTCTCCTATAATGTATAATTAATTTTTATATTTATAAATATATCTTTTTTTAATTCATTTTTCTTCATTAAATCAGCTTATAATAAAATTGTACAATAAATACAAAAAAAATCCAATATAAAATCATATTATATGTATCCATAGGTGCTCTATGAATCCATAAACAAAAAATAATATATTTGGTACTAGAATGGATAATATAATCAAATTTAATTATTCTATATTGATTATAAAAAAGAACATATCCTTTTTGGAAGGACTATATATTTTTTCCCAAATTCTATTGATGGAGGTGGTGGATTCAGTCTTTGGTCATGATAACATTCTTGAGAGAAATTTCTGTTGTATTGAGAGGATACTATATATAAGATTAGTTCAACCCAAAAATAACACCCTTTAATTAAAATTTTATAACATCTATTATACACATATGCGTAGTAATTTTATATTATGTATGGGTCTAAATCAAATTAACTTATTCTATGTAAACCTCACAACTTGTAACAATGATATTATTTTTATTATTTTAAAAAGTTAAGAATCATAGATGTAAAATTATCATATAAAATAAATTACTTATATTTATTTTAATAATATTATATCATGTCCATCAAGGACCTTGACATGACCTGTCAAGCCTCCTAGTAATTAATCAAAAAATGAAAAATAAATATCACTTTAAATTAAAAATAACATTATAATGTAAACCTAACGTAAAATGCATTTTTATATTCACTATACTACTGATAAATATTTGTTTAAATTTGACTCATATATATATATATATATTCAAAGGGTAATATAATTATTTAGTAAAAAATTTTTATCAATATATCAGGAATAAATATTATTAACCCATTTAATTGTTTTTTGATTTTTCACTTCATATGAAATTAAATTAAAATTTATTAATGAATGATTATTATTGATAAAATAAATATGTATCTAAATATAATTAGGTAATAAGGATTTACGACTATTATTATCATCTAGAAAAAACACAGGGAACATAAAAACGATAATGTTAATGTCACTATAATAATAATCTCCAACAATTTATCACTATATAGTAAAATATTCTTTTCTCAATAACTCATTAGTAAGTATTCATTTCGTATGTGTTCAACCCATATTCATGGTGTAGGTTTCCTTGAATTCCTAAAATTAACAATTTGATAAAAACCATGTACATGGTCATAATCAAATTATATAATTTCAACCAAATGTTTGAGAAATCATCTTCCAGACTGTAAGGGATCAAATCTTATATTAAATTATTCAATAAGTCCATTTTAATATTGATCCATCAAATGTATCCTTCATTATCATGATCATATAGAAACAAATATTTATTAAATATATCAATGTATTATAATCATAAAATTCATTAATTGTAATATAAAGTATTAGGATCATTAATCATGTTCATGTATAGGAATATCAAATGAAACATAAATCCTATGAAAATCATATTGGAAATAGTTTTCTCACAGCCTCCTATCATAGATATTACTTAGTGAAAAACACCATGAGAAAATCCTCATCCCCTTAATTTAATCCATAAAAATATTGTCAAACAACATTCTGGTATTATCATATTGATTATATCTAACTATAGAACATTTTTTTAAGAATATTTTCCTAGAACTTCAAGGATCGTATCATAGTTAGTAACATTTATGTCATTTGATGCAAAAAAAATCTCTGTAAATTATCAAATTCTATATTAAATATAATAATATCAATATTTTAATTATATACTAATATTAAATCATTAGAATATATATAAGAAATATAATGTGTAAAGTAGTCTGATCAAGGAAACTAAATCCGAAACAATTCCACATCCACTACATCAAAATAGTTTCAAATTTTAGTTTCCTATCTATCACATTATATTGATGAATATAGTCAAATAATTATTTAATATATTTTTATTAAAAATTATCATCCATGGAATTTATACATATAGTTACCTATCATATTTCATATTACTCCCTAATCAAGTGATACATCTGATGTATCCGCCACATCTACTAATATGACCCTTTGTCCTTTACTGAAATTTCCATTAAATAATTATCACAAAAAAATGTTACATGAACCTTAAAACTATACACTAAATTAAGATCCCGGATAATTTTTGTATCCAAAAACATTTTTTAGATTCATTGGAAGATGAAATATACTTAGAATCTTATTTATAATTAGTGACTAGAAGCTGCATTGAGGTCTTCAAAATCACAGCTTCTCCATTGAGGATATAGATATATCTTTCCTTTAATATCAAACCATCCTAATCTATATATATGTATGAATATATATATATATATATATATATATATATATATTACTGGATCCTAATATTCTTCAAAAACATTGAACATATACTCAGTAAACCACATTCACTTCAAGATAGTCTTTACCATTATTAAGTGGAAGTGTTGTGGTTCTACATTATATCTACGAGAAATTATAAAAGAATGGGAAACATAAAAATTTGATATATCACATAACATACATGATACATGATACCGTTAATTTATATAGGATTACACCTACTATGATCAAATCAAAAATATTTCCATTAAATAATTTAAATCTATTAGGGACTATCCATGATTTATAAGTACTACTGCCTCCTTTAAAATTAATTTCTTCTGGATGTCCCATTCTCACCCAATGATATTCACATCCACCAAAGGATCTAATAAAATACAAAAAAACCTATATGGAATACATAATAGAATCTATTGTAAATTTCCATATTCTATGTTACTTAGATATTCCTTATAGGCCATATGTTCATTTTTACAAACTAATGATGCGTCAACATATTTAATGATTTGAAACCCCATATCTATTTGGTTTCATAATATCTGATGTGATGCTACAATGATCTTTTGTCTTTGAAATATTCTCTACTGTAGATATTTAAATAATATTTTTCTATATAATATCTTTTATATCTTGTGCCTCAACTTAATTCACATTTAACACTCTCCAAATATTATTTTTGGATATGTTATCCCTCTCAAGAAAGATAATATGATTTTCTACCAAAATCTATTTATATGTATTTATGTATAGATAATATCTTCTAGTTTTAATTGGATATCTAATAGGGATTCAATTCACATCCTCAAGGTTGTTTTGTTTCCAATGGTAAATTTATAAAATTATTCACATCCCCATGAATATATGAAACAAATTATGTTTCAACTTATGTTGAATCACGTATAGTATTTTGTTTTCTGATTTTTTTAGAAATTAATGTCGAATTTTCTATGAATTCTATAATTCAATCCACAAAAGGATATTGGATGAGTCTCATGATTATTAACCAATCTTATCATGCCCAACATGGATGGATTAGTTATTTCATATACACCATTCAAATTTGGTGCATAAGGAGTAAGACAAGGTAATATAATGAAATGTCATAAGTAATCAATGGAATCCTATTTCATATATTCTTTAATAAATTCTATGGGAAATTATTTTATCTTATTACCAACCATATTTTATAATACATTCATAATCCCAATGAATTTATCAAAGGATTCAATATTATTTCTCAATTACTATACACATCCTTGTGTTTTAAAAACACCTATGAGAATTATAGAATAAGAGTATTCTCGCCTATTTTATAATGAAAATTGTCTACACATTCATATATTAACCAATAAATAAATTTTATGTCTCATTAACCCTTTCCACTAAATCGATCATTATCCCATTTCCCTTGTGAACATCCATGACATGTACTATGTATTTTTCGTTCTAATGTGTCCAAATACATATATTGATACATCTATTTCATTTTATTATATTTTATATGAACAATCTAGTGATTAGATTACTTGTTGTGTTATTAATATTGTGAACATGATTCATTATCAATAAAAAACAAGTGTATTTTTAATTATAGATAAAATATACTATTCATTAAAATTACTATTTCCTAACATATTATTTATTTCTAGAAGTAGTAAATCATAATCATAAATATGAAATTATGTCCATATAGAAATTAATTAGACATGGATATATATTTTTCGTAATCTTTTAGAACACAATATTAGTTCCCTAAAAATAAAATCTATTATTTTAGTTAAGTAAGATGGTAGTCTCTGAGAGCATGTACATCTAGTCTACCTCCATTGGTAGCATGAAATTCCACATCACCTCTAGAATTTTTTTAAAGCTATTTGGTTATATTATTTGAATACAGGTGTGAGCACAAAAAGAAGTATATGATACCAAATTTGAAATTGGAGACTGATTAAATTTGAGAACTAATGCACCATCATTTTCCCTTTACATATTCATTGCTATTTATTTCCGACTAGAGTGGTTCATATTACCACATAAAATACATAAAGCTTCTTATCCCTTAAACAATCCCTTGATCCTATGTCTATTATTAACGACAGAATATAACATAGACACATAGATAGTGTTGTTCATTTTATCATTTATATTCTTCTGGTTTACTATATAGACAACATGTTTTTAATGACACTTGTATGTATCCAATAGTAGAATCAATGTATGGAGTTATACGAGTTTCATAAAAATATTATTCATAGAATGATATAAATTAAAATAATAAAAGATATTATTATGTGATGAATGAATGGGATATTTGAACAATTCATTGGTTATTGTGGAACAAAAAAGGTTCAAAAGAATAATTGAGAAACTCATCATGATTACTTTAGTCCTATAATTCACAATCTAAATAATTTCATGTAAACTGTTCCTTGTAGTTCTCATGTATCTCACATAAAACCATCTTTCGATGAAGATAATAGAGATGACGAAGCATAGTGTGTGCATCCATTTAATTATATAGCTTCAAAAAACACTATTCATGGATGATAGTATATGGAATTGGACATCCAAAGAATTAACCAATGTCTGAAGTAGAGATAGATATCATCTGCACTAGAACACTATGATGGTTTTTTAGGAACTAGGATTTCCAGTAAATAATTATTCTAGTCATAATGTTTCAAATCCTCAAGTTCCATTACCACTCCAGGTAATTATTTCAGGTCAGAATATTTCCTTCTTCAGAAATCTATCATAGTGATAATGTTGATCTAGTGATATCAAAAATTTGATACTATAAAACACAATCAGATTCTGGTACTATATTTTCAGTACCAACATTTTAAGGTAAAGAATATTTCCTTTGTTGCCCACTCATTCTAAAAAAATCAATAGCCCTCTCAATTGGATAAAATATTCCATGTCACTCGTAAATTCGAGTGGAAGGGATCCATAATTTCACTCCCATAAACCAAAAAAATTCCATTGAAATTATTTTATAGTACATTTGTATGAGGTCATGATAATTATATTAACTCACAACACAATGATTCATTTGGTGGGCTACCAAATCATGAAATCCTTGACTCATATTTTTTATCTCCTTATTTAAAATGGAAGTTAATAGAATATATCCATTTGAATCAATACCATATTGGTTTACTCGACCTATTATAATTTTTATGTCTCCACAATTACAAAATGTGCCAATGACTATGGCCTAACTGACACATTAGCTATGGTTGTATCATAACATAAAAGTGTGATGTATTTTCTAACATAATATATCCTTGATGGATTTTTTACATGGGAATAAATTGAAATTATTTTATTATATATTAGACTCATTATTATTATGTAGATTTTACATAACTAATTTACCCTATATGATAAAATAATTTATACCCAATCTTTTAGTTTTATTCCATATGTGAATAAATTTAATTTCATTAACATTATGGGATTATGTTAAACAAAATATTAATGTGAATCTATGAATAAATATAAAAAAATGCATCAAATATATTTAAATTAATATTGGTAATGTTCCTTATCTATGACTATATGTTTTTATTTTGGGTGTACACTAATAACACTTTACCACTGTTGAATAACTTCATGCCAAATATTGCAATGAGTTGTAATATTCGACACCAATCCTACAAATATTATTCATTAGTCAATCCTCAACTCAATCTAGATCCATCTCCACTCACCCATGGTAACAACGTTTTACATAAGTATACTCACACACAGTTGAGGGAACTAGGGATTTGGGATTATATATGTTAAATCATTGACATATTGGCCCATTCATAATAAGGGGTAGGAGGTGATTCATGGATTAAAATATTTAACAGAATAATAGTTTTAAAAAAATATCTAATAATTTAATTAAATAAGAAAATACACATGCATTATTTGTTGTGGAATATTATCATCCTTTCATGTTTTGAAGACACATTTATATCTAGTTAAAAAGAATATTAATTCATTTTAATGATGTAAAAATATTAGTTATATTATTAATTGATATATTTCTTAATCTTAATTTTTTATCCCAATATTGTTCTTGATCACCATATTCATTAACATGAAACATAATAAATAAAAAAATATAAATTAAATTTATTTAAATATAATCTATATACTAACATGTGACATAATGAGAACCCTTAAGGCCAATCATTCATGTAATAAACTAATGGAAACTAAGTTGTGTTCCAATATTCTTCTATTACACATTACATTCTCTCACGTTACATAGTGTACGATATAATTTTTTTTATAATTAATGAGGTTTAATGTACTTAAAAATTTATAATATTATGTTTTATGACATTACATAGCATATAGCTCTATAGGATAATTCATAGAGTTATAATGGTTTGTTTGACTACAAAAAAAGAAATTAAAATAGGTCCAATGTTAAATTAAATACAATAATGATTTATATAGTGTGTATGAATAATATACATGGTGTGTAACTTTAGGAAACATATAAAATAAAGGAAATAACATTTAATTTATTAAAACTAGTTACTTTATAGAAACATCTAGATACACATTAGGTTGTTTGATTTAAGGAATGTATTAATGTTATCTCTGTCTTAGACTTACACACCATAAATGTGATGTTATGTGACCGGAGTGAGTTGGAATAGTTACATAGTATGTATATAGTGGATAAAATATATTTAATTCATTACTATAATTCCAAATCACATGGATAGGGATTCACCTTGTATTTGGAATAAAAAATTAAGTGTAAAAAGTTTTTATAAAATGGACCCACACTGTGTATTCTATTCTAGATATTTATACCCAGATGATAGACATAATTCAATTTGTAATTAATATAGATCTCATATTCATTTACCTCATAGTTGACTAGAATTTCACTATCATAACTATGTATGATTACTTATAGTGCAAACCAATTACATACCATGTAATTATGTGAAACCATATATTATATAGAAGATATCATGAGGTGTGTAATTAATTTTTCATTCATAATGAAACCCATAATATAAAATAAAATTAACATAGTTTTTCCAATTTTCATTTATTGGACTACATGATTTTTACTTTTGTGATATATTTTTTGAAGACATATCTACAAGTCATTTTCTTCGAAACCTCTAGATTGAATATTTGAATTTTCATCCCTAATTAAATGTTTGTTAATAATTATTTGAATGTCAATGAACATGTTATTTTTAAAATAAAATTAAATAATGAGAAACTATAAATTGAAAGTAAAATAAAAAATGATTATATGTGATTAAAATGTAAACAATTATATATTAATATGTGACCACTTTGGGACCACATGAATGGTTTTCTTTGTGTAGAGAAATATGTTGGGACCCTACTCAATGAAAAATTCATCATTTTTTTGATAAATCCATATAAAAATAAAAAGGCATACCAGAGTCTCCATATAGTGAATATTTTTAGATAGAATTTATAATTAGTTTATATATTCAGAAATATAACCGCTAAAAATTCAAAATTTATTGGTGAATATTTTTTTGTCTTATCATAATGTCATTATAGACCAAGGAATAATACCACTATGGGTATCAAAACATACTCTAAAAATATCAGAACAATTGATATAGAACTTGAGGTTTAAGCATAGACTGTTTAACCTCCATAAACCATTTAATGTGTATCCCATCAAGAACAAATTTATTTTTGACTGATTCTATATTTTTCTATTTCTATTCATATGAAGAAAAGAGGATTATCTCATCAATCATGAGAGAATTATTGGAATAAATCTCTATCGATTTGAGATAATTCAATGAATATGATTCATTGTTTTAAAAAATTACTACCTCAAATAAAATTGATTTAACACATGTCATATACATAGGGTTATAAATTAAATATTACACAGAGGGCCTCATATAATTTCATTTTTTAATGTCAGTAAAATGACTTATGACTATAAAAATATTATTATTAATTTAACATGGGTATACATGTGAATATTTTCGTATCATTTTAAATAAATTAATTAATATTAAATTAAATGATATTATTTAACTTCCATCTAATACCTTAACCCAACTTGTTAGTCCTCCTAGTATTTGTTATACATAATTAAAAAATATTTTTTGAAAATAAAAAATATATTTATATTAGCTGTTAAATAAATAAATAAATATTATATTTAACTAAAATGAATAAATATATTTTTATTATTCAAATAAATTAAATATTTACGAGAGTATTATGGGTGACACAATATTTTTGATCAACTTATCTTGAATTATTATTTTCCCTCTTTCATTATCAAAATATTAGTTAATTTTCTAAGTTAATATAGAATTTAATTGATATTCATGAATACACTATTGTGTGTTACCTTTTACTCCTCCTTGTCTATGAAATTAAGAAATCTTGTCTAAAGCCCAAGAACATTATAAAACAGCACATCAAGTAACATATTTAGAAAGAAGCTATTGTTTTAATTGGAACAAACTTACATGATCATTCACTCAATATTATAATCCCCTTCTTCTTTATATCTCATTATGTTGGTTTCATTACATTATCAATAATCATATTTTCTTTATATAACATTCTCTTACTACATTAGGTTAACTCATCAACAAATTATATAGTGTCTATCTATATAATATGAAATTTCAAATAACTCATGACACAGTCAATATATCATACCACATTCCAATCATATAAAATCATTTGTTTCATAATTACATTAATGTTTTTGGAATATCATTTCATTTAATAATAAGATAATGTATGTGGACCACTATGAATGTTTATATATGGGATTAATTAATTACACAAAAAATATATAGAACCTAAATTGGTGGTATATTCACATAAAGTTCTATCATGGATATTACAATGTTAATACATAATGAGAAGAATTATCATCTTATTATGAGATTCCAATATATTACATAAATTATCATTTTTTTACTCTCAGATAAATGTTATACAAAAAAAATACATGTGTTTAACAATGTGTATAAAATATATTAGAAATATCATCATAGTGGGGAACTATAATGTCCTTTTGAAGTAACATATATTCAAAGGTTATTATTAAAATATTCATGACATATAAGAATATAAATAATGATAGATGATATAAATATTAATGTCTTTGAATAGATAAATTTATTCTACTATATAATGTAGGTTGTTATAGATAACTAACTATACTAAACTAGAACATAAAATAAATAAACCAACAAATAGATTACAATATAATTTGAAACACATGATATTCATGGTCCTACTAAGATAACGATATAGTCGATAGTTCTTCTATGTCTTCCTTCACTGATTACAAACATACTATGACCTCTTCCCTTTTATAAAAATCCCAAAAGATGTGATTTATAGAAAAAATAATTTTAAATTAGTTATTCCAAATATAATGATTTATTAATTATTTTCAATGATAAAACCCTTGCATTTAAATGTTTTATTAAAAAAAAATTCAATTTGAATTATTGAATGAAAATTGTCTTAAATATGAAAATTTCTTAATTTTAGAATTTTGAATTATTTTAACCATTATGGTATTATGATCACATATTATACACTAGAGAAAAATTATTATGATTTTTTTATAGGATTCCATGATTTATGGCATACATATTTACCTTTTAGACCTTGAGAAAATTCGATATTCTAGAGGTCTGAAAAATAATTAATGTTGGAAACAACATTTGGGTGGATAAAGTGAACCCCACTCCAAACATAATGCCTAAATAATGCTACACACATCCAATTGAGGTGATTCTACCATTATTCAAAATAAGGCACATAGAATCATTTATCAATTAAATTTGATTGAATTATTCACTCACTAAGTGGGTCATTGGAATCTCCAAATTGAAGGAACATTTATTATTTATTTTACCTTAAAATTATCATGGAGTAAACTAGCAATATAATTTAATATATATAGTGGGAAAAGCTAAAATTCGGAGTAAAACTACATAATAGATATTTAAAAATGTTATAGAAGTCAAAATTATATAATTCATTAATTAATGGTGTCAACCTATAACACCCCAGGTAAATAAAGAATATGAAATTTTCATATTTATCCATATTTGTGAATAAAATATTAATATTACTTTAAAGGGGATTCTATGCACGATGGCGCACCCAATACGCAACAATGAGTTTCTTGGGAATCTTGCGTTGCACTCTAATAATAAAATAATATTATTTTAAATGGTAGTTAACGCATAGCCGTTGTAATGGTAGGAATGAACATAACTAACTAAAAAATGATTATATATGTTTGTCAAATATTTTTACTCTTTAGAATAAATGTTATAGGATTAAAACTGCAAATGAATCCAATTTTATGCCTAAACATTCTAATATTCATTAAAAGGTCGATTAACCGCCTTTTGATAGAGAACCTCTTTTAAATCCACTTTTTCACAATTTTATGTGTTATATTTGACAAAATAAAATTCTCCTTTAGAATCGGGACATCAAAATTTACTTTGTGTAAATTTTTGGTATTTTTCTGAAAAAGTTCAATTATTAATGAATAGTGAAAATGTTGTATTTTAATTCAAAACCTCTTTGTAATCTAATTTTTTATATGATTATATTATCTTTTGAATTTGTTTTTAAGTTAAATTAGAATATATTTTTACCATTTAATCTAGTAGTGGTCGTTGGAATTAATTTCACTTTGAAATCGGACTTAAACTAGTGTCAATCTTTTGATACATTTTGTTTCATAAAAACACGCTATTTGTTTTGACAGAGGGAATTAATTATTAAATTAATTAATGAAACTTATATATTTTGAATTTTGTAAAATAGACATCATTTTTGAATTCGGAATATCAAATATAGCTTAGGGTGAACTTTTGGTCATTTTCTGAAAAACTTCAATTTTTGATGAATAGTGAAACCACTAAGTAGTACTTATAAAAAACTTATTTTCCGTTTAGATGAAATTTTTCCAAGACAATCCATGGGTCAACTTGGGGACCCCATGGAGCCACTTTGGTTGGAAAATGACATAAATATCTTTTTATTTAATGTTAAAGTAAAAATTACACAAACATGATGTGTTTTAAAAAAACAATTTTTACATGGGGTTATACAAGTCAGATTTTTGACTATAAATAATAAATGGGAAGATAAAAATATTTCCTACATCATAGTATTTGTTTTTAAATTTTTAAAAATTAAATAAATTAAATTATTTATGACATCATGATGATGCAGCAATGACCTCATTATTTAACGATTTAAATAAAATGGAAAGATAATGTAAAATATAAGACCTAGACATGTCTAAAACCTATTGGATGGGTGTATTTAGAACACTTATCACCTTATAATCTAAACACATCAATTTGGGACCATTAAAATCCGAAACTCATTCTAAAATAATGTAACATTTTTTTACTTTCCAAGAGTGCCCCTCCTCTCCTCTTATAAAAGGCCCCCACCTCTACCTCCTTACCCACACTTAAAAAGCTTTGGGATCGGCCACACCCTGACAATTGTGTCTCTCCACATCCCTCTATAACTCCTTGAAGCCTCACATTGGGAATAAGTCTTCCCAAGGAAGCCTTTGAGCTCAAACGAAAGGGAGTTACCCGATTTTAAGGTAATGTCTTCACTTGTTTCCTTTTGTTTTATTTTGATTATCCAACCCCCTAAACTATTTTTATTAATTTATTTTGTAACAAATATAGTATCTTAAATATACTAGGATGTTTTTATAATTAGGATTCGAGCTACACTTACACACACCTTCATATAATGGTTAAAGAACATACTATTTCTGTGGTTGGCGATTTTCTACCTCACGAAACGATAATTGTTCAATATTCTTTTAACACCTTTAAAGGTGGCCATTATGATGTCACTATATTTTATATATGATATATATGGTATTTATGTTTACTATATGCTTCTTTATTTTATATTTAAACCATACCTTTATTCTTTTCATGTTGTGTAAATACGATAATTTCATATGAGGAAGTGTGGACGACCGCCCCCTCAAGTGATGTGACTCGTACATGCAATACATGGAACATATAAAGAATGAAATTAATGATCATATGTGACATATATAACATATATATTATACTGTAATTATAATATATATATATATATATATATATATCATTTATTTTTAATTCTGTTAATATGACAAAGAAAAAATGAAAGTAGCGTTCATGTGTACGTACGGCCTACCGTCTCCATGAACGATGCTTTTTGTTTTTATCTCCAAATGATATGGAATAGTATAAAATGAATATGTACTGGATATATATGATATTTTAATCATTAATTATATTCTGGAAATTATTTACTTATAACTACATGGACAATCATTTTTCAAACAAGTTCATTTTTGACTCATGTACCAAACATCGGCAAAAACGTCTGATATGAACTAACATTATTAAAAAATTATTATAAGATTATAATATGTGATATGAACTGAATAATAATCTTTAAAGGAGGTCCTTATGCAATTATAAATTGACCAAAGTTTATTATTTAGGAATATAAAGAAACAAACAAGACAAGTTGGACTTGAGGTAAGGGATCATACTCCTCTCTTTCTTTTTAAGTACACTCTTTTATGTCATTCCTTTTAAGCTCATCTTTCTTATAATTGGGATGTTATTTTATATTACTCATACTTTAAGATTTATGTTCATATTATGAGAGATCCTATTTTCTCTCATCAATCCATTTTGGATGTTTTGAGTGGCGCCGTTAGGCTGCAGAATTTTCGTAAGAGATCCAACCACTCTATTTCTTTTTAAGTACTCCCCTTTATGTCACTTCATTAAAGCTCCTATTTTTTATGTTGGGGGATGTTATTTTATATTCATATTTCAGTAAAGTTTATTTTAATATGATGAGAGATCCTATTTTATCTCATTAATCCATTTTTTGGAATTTTTAAGTGGCGCTGTTAGGCTGCCGAGTTTTCGTATGTGATTTTTCATCTCACTTTTATTCCCGTGAGATTTATGCTACATTTTCCACCATTTCCTTTGAGTGGTATATGTACTGCCCATTATTATACTACTTGTGTAATATAATTTCATTTATGGGTATTTATATATTCATTGTATGACCCTTCTTCAATGGGGTGTACGTTTCGAAAGTTACCCAAGTCGGTAAGGGGACCTTTCACCCTACTCTTTTTAAAAAGACTTATTTTGTTATGTATTCTAAATTAAATCTTATTATGTTGGGATATGTTCTTATATATCCTTATTGATGTAAATTTTATGTACAAGTGATGAGATACCCTTTTTATCTCTCATCAACTCTTTTTGATGTGACACTGTTAGGTTGTCAAGGGAACTTCTTAACCCAATTTCGATTTCATTGGGTTCAACATGTAGTTATTGAATATGTCATCCTTTGAATATGTGTGAATGACCTTTTATTATTTTACACTTAATATCCACTTATATTGGGTGTATTTATTTTTTTCACACATAATTTTGAGATTGATTTATCCTTAATTTAAGGATACCTTCTTTATAAGGGATTTCATCACATTTGACATTTCTATTGAGACTTCATTGTTGTTATTCACCAATTCACTCTTATATGGTGTATATACTATCATTTAGAATATTATATCATGAATCCATTTATTCTCATGATATTATAAATTTCTGACTAAATGTTATTCCTCAGTTATTGTATTCATGTGTCTCTAATTTTGGTAAAACCCCTTTAACCAAAATACCGCTTTAAATGTTTTAATTATTTGTTCTTATTAATATCCATGATTTCAAAATGATTTTCAGGATTTATTTATATGGATATTAATGGTTTAAAATTTTAAGAGCTTTAAGGAGGTATGTGACACTTTGATTCAAAAATATCTTTATTAAATGTTTTAAATGGTTTTGGAAATGGTTTCTTTTTGAATGGATTCATTATTTCAATATAGTAAAATGTTATATTGTGATTGAAATGTGGAAATTTTATGTTTCCATTATGCATGTTTTATGTGATACGTTTATGTCATGGTTCTTGGGCATTGTTATGAAAATAGGTGGTTCCGTGATAAACTAAGGGCGGGTGAGCCCGATATAGCTCTCCAATGCATTGGGTAACGCGAAGGAGTGAAACGTTAAGGTTTCTACGAAGAGATTTAGGGAATATAATGTGGTGGGTATTCCAAATGTTACCAAGAGGGTTCCTCCATACGTAAGAATGTTATGAATGCCTCAAGTTACCTTTTATGTCTTATGATTTTTATGATTTATTCACGATTTGATGAGGTATGTTAAAGTGCCTATGTTTTATGGGTAAAGTATGATTTCATTCTTATGTATATATGAACTCATGTTTCTTTTCCATATTTTTTTTAACCCTTACTGAGATTTTTATGCTCATCCCAAGTTTTTGAAATGTTTTTCACAGGTCAAGGGAAAGGTACATGATGTGATGATAGTGTCAAGGATGTGTCAAGAAAGAATCCATGTTTTATTTTAAATATTTTTCCATTGATGGAAAAAATGAATACTGTATTTTATGTAACCACTTTTCTTAAATGTGGAATGTAATGAAAGTTTAATGATATAATTCTCTAAAACACTAAACCTAAAAAGATACTCAATGTGTAATCTTTTAACAACTCAAGATTAAGTAAGGTTTAAGGCTGGGGCCTTATAGTTGGTATTAGAGGTCGGTTTCGATAACTTTAGAGGTTAGGGTATCTTCTAAGCATAAGTGACATTACCATAATGGTTAGGATTTCAGAAAGAGTCCTAGTTTTAGATAAAGTGAATAAGTAAGTATATCTTAGTTGTTATCTTCCTCATTATTACATGATGGTTTTGTTGATATACTCACACTGACATTTCTGTTTTTAGTGAATGGATGGATCTAGCAGGCACCAAAGTGACAATAGGTTTAAAGGAAACTGTGGTGGTTGTCTGATTAAGAGACTGGATGAAATGGGGTATTCAATGAGGAAACTCGTGGTTATTCTAAACCAACTATCAAGGAGTCATGATCATCCACTTGAACCTTGGTATGTTCGGTAATGCATCATGTACAAGATGACCAATCGATGTGGAAGTTCAGGTAATAATTATAAATGTAACCATTAGGGTTTATGCAATCCTTACTTTTGAGGTAATTATGGGTAATTATATGTTATGATGGAAAATGAAAGGCATGAGATAAACTTGAGGTTAAAATATTATATGATTTTTTTGAAGATTTTATCTCGTTTTGGGGAATGTTATAAGAATAATATAGTTTTGGAAAAAGGACAACACGCAGACCGTGTGACAATCTGTCACGCCAGACAAAGCTGCGGGAATCGAACCCACAACCAAAGTGCGACTGGTATTTATCACCTACCACTGGACTACATGAAGTCCCTGGTTAGATTGACTAATTATATTTAGTTAGATGATTTTATGAATTAAGAGTAAGCTGATTTTGGGTTATCTATGGAAATTTATTAACCTATCATGGAGGATATGTGATTAGGTTAATTACTTTTGAATACAAGACTTTAGGAGCAACTGATGTTGTTTGAGATAAATATAACTATTTATCTTGGAAGACTATGTGACTAAATCCTTCAAATATTTGGGTTTCAATATTATTTTGGTTTACATTGAAGAATTTTATGGACAAATTGTTTGTCGAATGGTCCTCATTGAACATTGGGTTTTGTTGAATTTTTTTCGGAGATTATGAATAGATTTTATTTTTATAAAGGGTTATCCTTTTCTGGATTATCTGATCTTGTTCTATTATTATTGGTTTTGGTTTTGGTTAAAGTATAAAGACATGGGAAGTATATAGTTCTATTTTGTGGATTAGGTGATTCTCTAAAAGTTTATTATAGTACTCTTAATGTGAACTAGTCTTCCTAAATACTCGTCTTTTGGAGAAAATATGAGTTTGATTAAGGAATCTAGTAAAAGTTGAAAGTCTACATGACAAGTAAGTATGTTTCATTACGATTTAGTTAAGCTAAAAAATAAATTCCTCAACGAAAAGTAACTTAAAACAAAAATGTTGTATGTTAACTTTTCCTATTGGGGAATCGAATAGCGTTTAACCCATCACAACTTTGTGATTTTCTTACGGTTAACTTCTCTCCTAGACATGTTTACTATCACTCTCCATCAGAACATGACCCATTGTTTTTTCATCCATGTCCATATTTTCATACTTGGAATCCTAGTATGGGTTAACTCAGGTGACCTTCATACTTATGTTTCTTTATTTTAAAGTGATTGTTTTACTCACTCTTGTTCCGATGTGGGATTTTCAATGAAGTTTCCAAGACCAATTTTAAAAATTGCGAGGACGCAATTCCCAAAAGGGGGGAAGGATGTAACACCCCAGGTAAATAAAGAATATGAAATTTTCATATTTATCCATATTTGTGAATAAAATATTAATATTACTTTAAAGGGGACGCTATGCACGATGGCATACCCAATACATAACAATGAGTTTCTTGGGAATCTTACGTTGCACTCTAATAATAAAATAATATTATTTTAAATGGTAGTTAACGCCTAGCCATTGTAATGGTGGGAATAAATAGAACTAACTAAAAAATGATTATATATGTTTGTCAAATATTTTTACTCTTTACAATAAATGTTATAGGATTAAAAATGCAAATGAATCTAATTTTAAGCGTAAACATTCTAATATTCATTAAAAGGTCGATTAACCGCCTTTTGATGGAGAACCTCTTTTAAATCCAATTTTGTCAATTTTTTATGCTATATTTTAAAAAATAAAATTCTTCTTTAGAATCGGGACATCAAAATTTACTTTGTCTAAATTTTTGGTACTTTTCCAAAAATGTTCAATTTTTAATGAATAGTGAAAATGTTGTACTTTAATTCAAAACCACTTTTAATCTAATTTATTTATATGATTATATTATCTTCTGAATTGGTTTTAAAGTGAAATAAGAATATCTTTTTACCATTTAATCCAATAGTGGTCGTTGGAATTAATTTCACGTTGAAATCGGACTTAAACTAGTGTCAATCTTTTGATACTTTTTGTTTCATAAAAACACGCTATTTGTTTTGACAGTGGGAATTAATTATTAAATTAATTAATTCAACTTATATGTTTTGAATTTTGTAAAATAGACATCATTTTTGAATTCAAAATATCAAATATAGCTTAGGGTGAACATTTGGTAATTTTCTGAAAAATTTCAATTTTTGATGAATTGTGAAACCACTAAGTGGTACTTATAAAAAACTGATTTTCCGTTTAAATGAAAATTTCCCATCTTTGTGTTTTGAATTTAAAAAATCTGACATACATGGTTGTCATTAATAAGTAAAATTTGGTTCAATGGGATTAAAATAATTTTTTTGGTGAATAGTAACTTATTATATTTTTAATCGCGATTAGAGGTAATTAGTGTAGTTTAAGGTAAGAATAATGTTTTAATAATATAAAATGACCTAGACACATGTCCTACCCTCATTGGATGTGTCATGACCGACCAAGACAATCCATGGGTCAACTTTGGGACCCCATGGAGCCACTTTGGTTGGAAAATGACAAAAATATCTTTTTATTTAATGTTAAAGTAAAAATGACACAAACATGAGATGTTTTACTAAAACAATATTTACATGGGGTTATATAAGTCAGATTTTTGACTATAAATAATAAATGGAAATATAAAAAGATTTCCTACATCATAGGATTTTTTTATAATTTTTAGACATTAAATAAATAAAATTATTTATGACATCATGATGATGGAGCGATGACCTCATTATTTAACTATTTAAATAAAATGGAAAGATAATGTAAAATCTAAGACCTAAACATGTCCAAAACCTATTGGATAGGTGTATTTAGAACCCTTGTCACCTTATCCTCGAAACACATCAATGTTGGACCATTAAAATCCGAAACTCATTCTAAAATAATGTAACATTTATTTACTTTCCATGAGTGCCCCTCCTCTCCTCTTATAAAAGGCCCCCACCTCTACCTTTTTAACCACACTTCCAAAGACTTTGGCTCAGACAAACCCTACCCATTCCATCTCTCCACATCCCTCTCTAACTCCTTGAAACCTTACTTTGGGCAGAAGTTTTTCCAAGGAATCCTTTGAGCTCAAACCAAAGGGAGTTACCCGATTTTTAGGTAATGTCTTCACTTGTGTCCTTTGGTTTTATTTTGCTTCTCCAACCACATAAACTCTTTTTATTCATTTATTTTGTAAAAACTACAGTATATTAAATATACTAGGATGTTTTTATATTAAGGATTCGAGCTACACTTACACACACCTTCATCTAATGGTTAAAGAACATATTGTTTCTGTGGTTGGCAATTTTCTGCCTCACGAAATGATGATTGCTCAATATTCTTTTAACACCTTTAAAGGTGGCCATTATGATTTAAATGTATTTTATATATTATATATAGAATTTATGTGTGCTATATTCTTCTGTATTTTATATTTAAACCATACCTTTATCCTTTTCATGTTGTGTAAATGTGATAATTTCATATGAGGAAGTGTGGACTACCGCCCCCTCAAGTGATGTGACTCGTACATGCAATATATGGAACGTATAAAGAATGAAATTAATGATCATATGTGACCTATATAACATATATATTATACTTTAATTATAATATATATATATATATCATTTATTTTTAATTCCGATAATAAGACAAAGAAAAATTGAAAGTAGCATTCATGCGTACGTACGGCCTACCATCTCCATGAACGGTGCTTTTCGTTTTTATCTCCAAATGATATGGAATAGTATAAAATTAATATGTACTAGATATATATTATATTTTAATCATAAATAATATTCTGGGAAATATTTAATTATAACTACATGGACAATCATTTTTCAAACACGTTCATTTTTGACTCATGTACCAAACATCAACAAAAACATCTGATATGAACTAACATTATTAAACAATTATTATAACATTATAATATGTGATATGAACTGAATAATAATCTTTAAAGGAGGTCCTTAGGCAATTATAAATTGACCAAAGTTTATTATTCAGGAATATAAAGAAACGGACAAGACAAGTTGGACATGAGGTAAGGGATCCTACTCCTCTTTTTCTTTTTAAGTACACTCTTTTATGTCATTCCTTTTAAGCTCATCTTTCTTATGATTGGGATTTTATTTTATATTACTCCTACTGTATGTTTTATGTTCATATGATGATAGATCATATTATCTCTTATCAATCCATTTTGGAAGTTTTGAGTGGCGCCGTTAGGCTGCCGAATTTTCGTAAGAGATCCAACCTCTCTGTTTCTTTTTAAGTACTCCCCTTTATGTCACTTCATTAAATCTCCTCTTTTTTATGATGGGGGATGTTATTTTATATTCCTATATCAGTAAATTTTATTTTAATATTATGAGAGACCCTATTTTATCTCATCAATCTATTTTTGGAATTTTTAAGTGGCGTTGTTAGGTTGCCAAATTTTCGTAAGGGATTTTTCATCTCACTTTTATTGTCGTGAGATTTATGCTACATTTGCCACCATTTCCTTTGAGTGGTATATGTACTTACCATTATTATACTACATTTGTAATATAATTTCATTTATGGGTATTTACATATTCATTGTATGACCCTTCTTCAATGGGGTGTACGTTTCGAAAGTTACCTAAGTCGGTAAGGGAACCTTTCACCCTCCTCTTTTTAAAAAGACTTCTTTTGTTATGTATTTTAAATTACATCTTATTATGCTAGGATATTTTCTTATGTATCCTTATTGATTTAAATTTTATGTCCAAGTGATGAGATACCCTTTTTATCTCTCATAAACTCTTTTTGATGTGACACTGTTAGGCTGTCAAGGGAACTTCTTAACCGAATTTCGATTTCATTAGGTTCAACATGTAGTTATGGAATATGTCATCCTTTGAATATGTTTGTATGAACTTTGATTATTTTACACTTAATATCCACTTATATTGGGTGTATTAATATTTTTCACACACAATTTTGAGATTGATTTATCCTTAATTTAAGGATACCTTCTTTATAAAGGATTTCATCACATTTGACATTTCTATTGAGACTACATTGTTGTTATGCCCCAATTCACTCTTATATGGTGTATATACGGTCCTTTGGAATATTATATCATGAATCCATTTATTCTCATGATATTATAAAGTTCTGACTAAATTTTATTCCTCAGTTATTGTATTCAAGTGTCTCTAATTTTGGTAAAACCTCTTTAACCAAAATATCACTTTAAATGTTTTAATTATTTGTTCTTATAAATATCCATGATTTCAAAATGGTTTTAAGGATTTATTTATATGGATATTAATGGTTAAAAATTTTAAAATCTTCAAGGTGGTATGGGACAATTTGATTCAAAAATCTCTTTATTAAATGTTTTAAATGGTTTTGGAAATGGTTTCTTTTTGAATGGATTCATTATTTCAATATACTAAAATGTTATATTGTGATTGAAATGTGGAAATGTTATGTTTCCTTTATTCATGTTTTATGTGATACGTTTATGTTATGGTTCTTGGGAATTGTTATGAAAATGAGTGGTTCTATGATAAACTAAGGGCGGGTGAGCCTGATATAGCTCTCCAATGCATTGGGTAGCGTGAAGGAGTGAAACGTTAAGGTTTCTCCGAAGATATTTACGGAATATAATGTGGTGGGTTTTCCAAACGCAACAAAGAGGGTTACTCCCTATGTAAGAATGTTATGAATGCCTCAAGTTACCTTTTATGTCTTATGATTTCCATGATTTATTTATGATTTATGAGGTATGTTAAAGTCCCTATGTTTTATGGGTAAAGTATGATTTCATTCTTATGTATATATGAACTCATGCTTCTTTTCCATATTTTATTTATCCCTTATTGAGCTTTCTATGCTCATCCCAAGTTTTTGAAATGTTTTTCACAGGTCAAGGGAAAGGTACATGATGTGATGATAGTGTCAAGGATGTGTCAAGAAAGAATCCATGTTTTATTTTAAATATGTTTCTGTTGATGGTAAAAATGAATACTGTCTTTTATGTAACCACTTTGCTTAAATGTGGAATGTAATGCAAGTTTCATGATCTAATTCTCTAAAACTCTAAACCTGAAAAGATCCTCAATGTGTAATCTTGTAATAACTCAAGATTAAGTAATGTTTAAGGCTAGGGCCTTATACAACCACACACATACTTTTGGAGAAATAATCATGGAGAGAAAAATCTCTCCACCCACCTATATAAGGTGGTGAACGCCTCCACTAAATACCATCAGGTGACACCACCATGGTGGAGATCTCCCCAAAGGAGGAGTTTCCCTGGGAATCTTCCCCATTTCATCTTCTTCTTAGATTTTGTTTATTTCATTATATTTAATTTTGTTATGGGTTCCATTTTATCTCAATTTTAATTAAAATTATCATTTTATTTTATGTAAATAAATTTATGAATTTTTTCCACCGAATCTTCATCATATTTTCTTATTCTTCTTAATTTTATTATTAATAGTATTAATATTATTTTTAGTATTAATTTCGATTTTACTAGTACTATTATTATTTCTATTACTATAATTATTAATAATTTTCTTTTATAGAATTTATTTTCATTTATTATTCTTTTCATTTCATGATTATTATAATAATTATAATAAATTACTATAATTTTTATATTCCTTATAAATTATATATTTTACACTATATATTTTCCTGTTCTATTTTCTCATATTTATATCTATCCACCCCTCTCTCTTCTCATCCACCATTATTTAATTTTTATTTTATTCATCCACCCCTCTTCCTTTTATTTTATTCTTTGTATTCTTCTTCTCTTCCACCCACCTCTACATGTGATCAATTACTCTCAAAAATGGGAGGCTAACCTTGAGTCATGTCCAAGGGCGAGGTAAATGTGTTCTATAATTTTCTTTAATGTTTATTTAATTTTTTTACATAGAATAGTGTTGCACGCATGGGTGAGGTGAATGTCTGGGATGTAGTGACTACCTCCAATGAAATTGATCTCTATATATCTCTATTATTTAATTTAATCCCATTTCTCTCTGTCCATTTTTTGTGTGTTCACACATTACAGTCAAACTAGTCAATGGATGAAACGACATCGAAAGAAAAATTTCTTAGATGACAATTCATACAAAACTGTGATGTGTCATTAACCATGATTAATGGACGTGGTGGAATGTATATTTCTTATCCTCTCATTAAATTACCCAATTTATAAATGTATAATAATATTTAATAAATGATATTTAATATTTGATTTCTCAAACTGAAATAAATCATATAATTTAGAATGATGATTGAATCCGAAACTGAACTAAAGATCAATTCATTTATTCCTTGGATTTTTTTATCTAGAAATATCATGTAGTTTACACTATCCATTTTCATGTCATTTTTTTATTATTAAAAAAAAATATATATTAATTTTTCCCATCAAATATATAAAAAAATGTAGTTTATGATAATTAGGTTAAGTGAGTAAACAAAAGAGAAATATCTTAAAGTGAGAAACCCTGGTTATCCTTTGTACTAGAGTAGAATAAATTATTATATTTTTTGACAATTCCCAATGACAATTTTTTTTCAAAACTATCAATGTTTCCTGTGAGTTAATCTGTTATTTATATTAATTTTTCTAATTTCACCTTTTATATATTTTTTAATATCTTAAAAACCCATTAAAAATTTTCATTCCATGATGAATTCAAAGGATTATTATTCTCTATTGGTTGATGATTACTCATAGGTGTCACAACCAGTAGTTGAAGACCCATTTTCTATCAAACAAATTATTTCATTATGGGTTAGACAAGTCAAGGTATCCTATTTCCAATATTTTCATATATGATGAATTCAATTACCCAATCTAGGATCTATAGTTGATCCTTGAGTAATTAGTGGTTAAGGTATTAGACAGATATCTAATTGAAATTTGGGATTACATTCTATAATTATATAAAGAAGATTAAATGACATTAGAAGTTTTATACTCGATCAACTCCAATAAATTTGAAGAAGTGCAAAAAAATTCTATGGGATTATTTAAATTAATATAAAACATTATATCACGAACGTAATGAGATAGTCCATGATGTACAAGGAATACTGATTCAATAAATGAATATATCCAAGAACCATCATACCAATCGAATCATGAAACATATGATGAGACTCTTATCATACCTGATGATGCTAAGAGGGAATACATACCTGTTGAACTACATGTGGGAGATCAGAAATAATAGGATTACTTATATAATGAATGTGAGAAAATTTTTAATCTCATTATACCATGAAATGTATAAGAGCATGATGATTTGATGGAAGACACAATCCTAGTGGTGGAATTAGAAATAAAAATGTATGATCCCAACTACCTACCTCTATCCTTCTATATAACAATCCAAGATGCATTTACCATTGATTAATTGACTAAAATTCAACAAACTCTTGGATTTGAATCATTCTGTGAGTCTATATCTTCATATTTTATTTAATCCGAATTGTGCATCACTGATTATTTTTTTGATTATATAGAAAAAATAATAATTTATATTCCTTATAAAAAAGGAATATCACCTATTGAGTAACACATGTAACAACATAAAATAATTGAGTATTCATTAGATGGAGTACAAGAAGAGATCCAAGTTGAATTTCTTGAAGAAAAAGAGATACATGTTTCCTATATTAAAAGAGATGATTTTGATATTAATAATTCTAATATAAAATTTTAATCTCCCTTTGATCATTATTTTAATTTATTACATCTGGGGAAACCATTGGATATTTATGATGAGGTTTCACAAGTTGAAAAAAAAGATGCGGAGGTTCCATTCTACATCATACCCTCACCATGAACATTGTAAAATGTTGTGAAGTGGTTGTATACGATGTAATATATATATGGAGTCCTCATAAATAGAAAAGATAAAGTCCATTTTGTAATGAAACACATGTGGTCCTTCAAATCCATGGAAATCCAACCCTTGATAGATTATGAATAACATTTGCGACTCCCCTTAGAAAGAAGTAAGAGATTCCAAGTCCCAAATGGGTTAATATACTGACAATTAAATTTAAATTTTTTCTCTGAAATTATATTTCAATTTTATTTGTAGGATTAGATGAACCTACATCCCTAATCCATCCTATTATTTTTGAGTGTTAATGAAATGATCCTCGTGCATAATTGATAATTTTCTCTTGTAGGTGAATGATGGTAGAGGGAATTCAAAAATAGTGATGGAATAATAAAAAGATGTTTTTCGGAAGGTATTTCAATACAAAATTTTACATTTTAAACTCCTTACATATTTTTTCTGAAACCAGGTTTTTAGCATTAAATTTAAAATTTAATTCCCACAATTGCATTATGTTTTACGTGACTAATCTTGAATAAACTTGTTTCTTAAGAAACAAGGGATTTCAGGCTACATATTTCAGTGTTGATGTGATTAAATTATTAGAATTTAGAATTAAAATTTTAAAAGGAAGCATGTATATTAAAAAATGACTCATGATTTGAAGGAATTAACTGATTCATTTAAATGAAAATATGAAACCATTTTTTATTGGATTTTTTTTGGAAATTTATGGGAATTTATTTTGTATTTTTAATAATCCCTTAAGTGATTGTCCCAAATAATATATCCCATTATCAAGATTATTTATATACCATGTAATTCCTATAATATAATTTAAAATATTTCCTGAGTGATATTGGGGAATTCCACCTGTTAGAACAATAATTTTAACCTTTTAATGTTATGACTAAGAAAAAACAAATTTAAAAAAATTGAGTAATATTTGGATAAAAAAAATCATCACTAAATGACCACATTTACATCAATAATTATATATATCATAGAGACCGTGAATTACATTTATAATGAGACACGTTTCAAGCCATTTTTATCCATTCATACCCTACTCTGTTTAATTTCTTGATATTATAATGTTGATGTATAGGGGTAAAGGGAATAATACTAAATGGGAGTATTTGCATAGCAAGCAATAAGTGTAGGTGTGCCTCTTGTGGGAATTGTAAAAGGTTATGGATTCATTTGTTTTACTATATTTTTTTATCCCTTTTATGATTTGAGTAAACTGAAAATCACTCTTAATATACCTTTTATTATTATCATATGCTTTTGGGTGGTGTATAATAAAATTATTATAGTCATAAACTTTTGAAAAAAAAGAAAAAAATATAATTCCTGTTTTTAAAAGAGAAAAAAATTAAGTATTAAAATTAAAATATACATATTCAAGAGAGGTAAAATCGGTATTTATTTTTAAACTGATCACAATATTTACTTTGGAATCTAGGGTATATTGGCAGTTGATATAATTTAATGGGATATGTCATTAATCCTTTACATTAAATGTCATTATTTATGATTTGAGAGATTAACCTCCTCCTTGTGCGTTATTTTTTAACATCATGTCATACAAAACGTATGCCTCACATGTATTTCGACCTTGATTATTGGACCTGAATATTTTATGTGATTTTTGGAATTAAAAAGTGGAGAATATAGTTACTTTACTATGATAGGGATATGGAGTATGTTCTCATGATATGAGCATAATATTTAATGAATTTTCTCTTTAGTGACAAGATAAGTGAATAAAAATTGAAGAAAACCATGACTTTAAATGTTTGATACTAAAGAATCGTAGAGATTTCATGATTTAAGTGGAATCTCCATCAGTTTTCAAAGGATAAATGTGAAATAAATGGATAGGTTTTTCATTGATAAATGAGTTATTGAATTGAAATATGGTTTTTAATTTGAAAATTTTATTTGATATTTTCTATTTGACTGATTTTATTACACTGAAAGTTTAATATTGATAACATTTGGGTTATATTTTACTCATTGTTGAGATTTTATTCCTGAGGACAAGCATGGTTCATGTGTGTTGGTATTTGACAGGAAAAAAATTAATTAAATTTTTTTATTCTAGTTATATTGATTTATTAATTATTTTTAATCATAAAACACCTGTATTTTAATGTATTATTAAAATAATTGGCAATTTGATTTATATTCTAAAAATGGGATAAAAAGGAAAATTTTCATAATTCAATAATTTTGATAGTTTTTCAAAACATTTGTATTTTTATCATATCATTAACAATATAGATCAAACAAATATGATTTTTGAGGATTCATTTATTTATGGGATAAAACATTCCCTTATAGACTATGAGCTAATTCAACTCACTATAGGCCCTAAATATAATAATGTTAGAAAACCTTCTGGGTGTACAAATTATATCCCACATAAGAAATGATGCATAAATCATTATAAATTCCATAAATTTAGTTGATTTCAGCATGATTTTAAAGAGGAATCATAGACCCATTTATCCATTTCATTTTAATGAATTATTCTCTCCTTAAATGGGTCATTGGATTATCCACATTAAAGGATCATTTATGAATCATTAGACTAGAAAAAAGGAATGGGGTAAATTGGGTATATCATTTAATATTCATGGATGATGGATCTAAATTTGTTATTGAAAAAACATAACCTATTATAGAATAACCTTATAAAATACAACATTATATGATTTGTCAACTAATAGGGTCAACCACATGTAAACATGTGGAGAATGAATTTTGGACAAAAAATCTCCCCTAGCATTTAAAAGGATGTGAACCCATCGATTCTGTATCATCATTCGACACCACCAAGAATGATATCTACACCAATCAAGATCATTGATAAAAGTCTCCCCCATTACTGGTTCACAATATTTTTTTTTCACTCTTTTATTTGTGATAGTATTTGTGTTTATTTTTTTCAATTGTAATTTGAATTATCATTTACTTTAAAAAAAATAAATTCAATCATTTTTTGATTCCTCACACACTTCATCCTCTTTTCTTATTCTTCTTAATTGTATTATTATTTGTATTATTAGTGTTAGTACTAAAATTATTATAACAATTATTATTATCATTATTATTACTATTATTATAAATTTTAATAATATTATTTTAACAATTTTATATTTATTACTAATTCTCTTCCTAACTTAATAATAATACTAAAAATACTAAAACTTATTATTATTATATTAATTAAACTCCATTAAAATATATTCAAATGCCCAGACCCTAGTTACCAAGACCTGGAGAATTTTATTAACACATTAACATGATTCTAAGGTATTATATCTCTATGGATCGATAAGTTTAGAAATATTAGAAAAAAGATTACATACCTAAACATTATATAAAAATTTATATCAAAAAATACAATATAGGTAAACATTTGAGAATTGAATTATCCCAATATCTTAACCCTAAATATCAATCAGAAAACACATCTTGGCATCCTAGGAGAATAAAACATAAGAAATGGGTGAGATCAGATGCTTAGTAAGGATTAACAATATATCAAAAGCTATAAAAATAAGTATAAAATTTTAAACAACGTATAAAACAAAAACACAAGCATTTTAAAAAAATTATCTTGAGCATAATATGGAAATAATAAATCCAATAATTCCATTTAAACATTCATATGGATATTATAATAGTTGAATAATCACAAGTAAAATTAGTAACTAATCCCATAATGAGGGGATTCATAATAAGGAACGTTATATCCACTACGCCAAGGACTCGTGCCAAGACCATATAGAAATATTATATTAAGGCCTTGTTCCATGTCACTAGTTTTCCACATGAGACCTACCGAGGCACTGAGGGGCTATAAAGGGACCCCCAGTCACTTATTATGTCCAAATAATTCCCTATATGAAATTGATGAAACATAACATAAACATTTGTGCAAAAACAACCATATGAAATGTTATTACTTTAACAATAAGCCATTAATTGTATAAGAATATCACATATATAGTAAATCATATCACAAGACCTTAAATACAATATGGTAGATTGTATTATAATAAACCAACTTCAATAAATCAAAAAATCTGACCAAGGAGACCAATATATGTGAATATAATTTATTGTATTCATTAATACTCATTGATGGAAATATCCCTTTTCACCTTAAAGAATTCTAAAATTATATAAAATTAAAATATAATTTTTTTTGAATATCCTTATAATATTGTAAGGTAAGATTAAATATGGTGAATAAATATGCTTCTAGAAAATACACTCTCGCTCTGTATAAGTTAAAAAACATTCATTCCTTAATTTTTTGAAAAGGACATAAAGTACATCATTTGGAAAACGAACAAAATATTTCATTCAAAAAGAAATTATATAAAGTCTTAAATTTTTAAAAATGAATTTAAAAATCTATAGGTTTATAGTAAAACATTTTATGAAAATATTTTTAGACACATGAACATGGATGATAAAGATGTCCCAATATATACTTACACATCCACAACCTAAAATAACAATGAGATTTTGAAATCAACCCTTACCTTATACATTCCTTTAGTAGAGGGTGAGTTATCCTCGTGTATAATTGTTAAAAATATATTTTTATATTATACAAGAACCATATCAACATTTATGATATCATATATGATTCATTTATGACTTTGTATTACTCATTTATAAAGAATTTCCATGTTAAATCAACATTTTGGGTAATAATCTCTTTCTTTATCATACATGTTTTGAAATGATATTTTTTTTATCATATTTAAAAGATTATAATTTATTTACTTATATAATTTGAAACCTGATTTATAGATCATATATATTAAATATATTAATATATATATATATAATATATAGATAAATAGAATGGAGCACATCGTTCATGGAGATGGTAGGTCATACGTACAAATGAACAATGCTTCGGTTTTCCTATCATATTTAATAAAAATTTGTAAATGAAATATATGTATATATATATATTATTAGAATTATAATGTATTCTATTTCATAATTATTAATAATATTTATTATTATAATCATTATTAGTTGGTGAACATGGAAGATGAGTCTCATCGTGTCGTGGAGACGGTTCGTCTTACGTACACACGAGTGACATTATCATTTCATTAATTGTTAAATGGTGTGGAATTGGATGGAATATGAATTATATAGGAACAATATAATTTTATATTAATTATTTACATCCATTATATTCATATTTATACCCATATAAATATGGCGTACATAAAAAACAACTTACACCATAATGTGGAGACGGTAAGCCATATGTACACACTTATGATGATATTGTTTTTCATATGATTTGAAAATAGATGAATATGCTTTTCCCATAATCATAATAATATCACAGAATATACTATATGTTGTATATATTATTTTTTGTACGATGAAAACATAGTATGAAAATGTAGAAGAAGAAAAAAACATTGAAAGGGTTGATAAAACAATTACCTATTCTTCGGGTTTTCCTTATGATTTGAACAAAAGGGATCCATAGGATGGATTTTGGACCAAAGTCAAACCTATTGGATGAATTGATGGATTCTGGGAGGAGAAATGGGTAGGTTCTTCATGAACCAAAATGAGATAGAGGTGTGAGATAAAGATAAAGGGAGGTTCTCTTTTATAAGAGAGGTGAGTGACACTTTAAGAAATATCATGAAATATAAATTCATTATAGTAAAATTTTAGTGTTATAATAGCACTAAATTAATTTATATCTTGGATAAGATTATTATGGGTTTAAATAATCTCAACCAATAGGTTTTAGACATGTTTTGTTAATAATAGTATCATTATCTTTTAGATTTAACCCTTAGATTAATAGTTTAACTCTTACTATGTCTTCTTGTTTTTTTATATTACATGGTTAATATAGTAACTATAAATTGAAAAAAATACCATAATTTATATCATTTATGATATTTTTATCACTATACATGTCATTTGTCCTATCTTTAGATTTTTATGAACTTTATATCAATTAATAAAATATTATTTCTTATAAAATAACATTTAGGTCGATTTTGTTACTATTCAATGTATTCATTTTTAAAAATATGAAACCAACATGATATCTTCGAGACAATACTTCCAATGTGTCACTAACATGTCTTAGTTGACTATAAAATTAATTTATTTCATTAGTTAATTCAGATTATATTTATTTTAATATTATTAATATAATATTTTGTATTATTCCTTCAATAAATAAATTATGCATCATCATGGTGTCACAAATAAAATTTAATAATTTAATGTCTAAAAATTATAAAAAATATAATTATTTTGATAAATTTATTATATGTATAATGAATATTTATAGTATAATTTGTCATTTGTATAAACCTATATTAAAAATAGAATGGTTTTTAAGATTTGAATATGACATTTTTAACTCTTCTTTGAATAAAATAAAATAAAAGACCTAATCTTACACATGTGGCTACAAAGGATCACATTTTAGACCTAATGGTGATTTCGATATAAATTTAAGAATTAAATAGAATTAGTAAATGTGTTATGGTAACATTATATTATTATAAAAAAAATTTTACCTTTAATTTCCCTATTCATCTTTAACCTTGGTAAAAAAAATTCAAAATTTACTATTTACCAAAAATTATTTTGATCATTTTAGAAAAAAAATTCTACATTTTTAAAACCATGTATGTTATATTTTCAAAATTATATTCATAGATGCGGTGAAATAATGTTTAATGCTAATTTTATAATGTGGCTAGAAAGCGGGTTAAAAGACATTTAAAATGTTCAATGAATTTTTTTATATAATTATATTATACAATTTATTTAAATGATTTACATTAGACTAATATATGTACGATGTATATGTTTTTAAATTATAATAAATTAAAATTTAAATAATTATTTAAATGAAGAGGTCAATTTTACCCACAACGCAGAGTTTTTCACTTTTCATAAAAAATTGAATGTTTTCAAAAAAAAACCAAAACATTCACCTTAATATAATTTTGATGTTATGAATTAGAAAAAAATATTCTATATTGAAAAATATAATTTATAAAATTTGGTTAATAATCTTCATATCCACTTTTTAATGACTTTTTTGATAGGTCGTGATATTCCTAGGCTCATAGTTTCGTAAAACGCATGCTATTTAATTTTTTAAAATGAAGTGTACCATGAATGCATGGGGTGTTAAATTATACCCTCCTTCAACAAAATGATTCCTCTCAATTGAAAATCAAGATTGAAAAGTAGGGGTCTGACATTTGAAAATATCTTTATCGAAACCACCCATAGAAAAATATATTAATGAGACCTCTTTTTTTAAAATAAACAAAGGGATACATGAATGTTATCATAGATTACAGATACTAGGATTCCATGTAAAAAAACATGGCCATGAATGAAAAATCTAACCATTATATTATGTTGGTTATTGATAGAGAATATGATCAGGAGAATTTTATCAATCAGAAATCTATAAATCTGTGATGATCTATGGGACCATTTGATTCATCAAGAATAGGACTATGATATTATTTTTTGGTTTCAAGATCTTTTATCTAGTGTTGACGATTTACATTAAATCATATTATAAGAAGAAAAATATCCGTACTTAATTGACATGTAGAGTTTCATCCTTTAACCAATTCCTACCTCAAATTCATCTTTCTATTCAATAGATAATAACATTAAAAAATATTCAATTTATCAAAGTCGTATCAGGTTAAAAATATAAACATATAACATTTAAAAAAATAAATATATGTTATATTAACTAGGGACTTCTTGTAGGCCAGTGGAAGGTGATAAATCTTTATCCCACTTCAGTTGTGGGTTCGATTACTACAACCTTGTCTAACGTGATGGTTTGTCACCTGACTTGTGGGTTGTAATTTTTCTAAAATTATAGTATTATAACATTCCAAAAAAATTATAAAAATGATTTAAATATAAAAAATACTTTCCAACTATCATCACAATCGATTTCAACCATTAGAGTTATCCAAATTACTTGTGTCCAAACTCTCTATAAAAGGCCACTAAATTTCCAAAATTAATTGTTACATCAGATTACCCAAAAAACGTAAGGTTGCTCTTATTATCAAATACTAAATATATGATTACCATCATCATTTAAAAATCATAATGAAAAAAACGTTCTATATAAAAATCCTTGTATATATCAGGTTCTTCTTTTGACCATAATAAAATTCTTGAATCCAAAAATGCAAATACATTATTTATTTTACTTCCCCCGTAGTAACAGAATAAACTTGACCTTGACCTGTTTTCTTCTTCTGACCAATAATTCATTTATGATTTGGAAAATAATTTTCATAATGTCCCATATAATTACTATTATACCATTACATTTATTATTTCTTTCCCTTACAATCACGAGCCTAGTGAAAATGTTTTCCACTTTTGTAACAAACTCAAATTTATTTTAAGAAAGAACTCGGATGTTTCTTCTCACAATTATCACATATGGGAAAATACTTCATTCCATTTCCCTTTTTCAATCTCTTTATAAATAATTCTCTTCATCATTTTCATTTCATTAATTTCATAAGACATATAGAATACATTTCCCATCTTGATAGCACATGAGACTATATCATCATATGATTAGAAAGATAGTGAGACCAATTCCCATTGAAGGAATGGTATTAACCCATAAATGAATTGATCAATATTACTTCTTGGGCCATGTATATAGTCTGTAACATGCCTTTAAAACCAAGGGATCTTATCCTCATACATTACAAAAATATCATCCCCTTTTTTCCTCAGACACCGAAATTAATTTTCCATATTAACTCATTGTTCACGAGGAAAATATTTTGCTAGGAAAATTTGTTGTAAACTCCATCCATCCCATATTTTCAACTTCATAATCCTCTTTTTTTTTGAATTAATGACTACCATTGATCCACATCACATGAGAGATGATAAACTTCAATGAATAATTTTCCCTTTTCATTAGTTCCCAAAGTAATAAATATTTATTCTAAGGTACTTATCCATTAATCACCTATAAATGGATTTTTATTCCCAATAAATGTTGGAAATTGTAGTCTCATGAAGTGGTATAAAATTGATCCCCCATTTTGTGAATCAGGATGCTCCATACGGGTAAGTTTATTATTCATAACATGATTCAGTTTTCCCATTATGGTTATAAGTTGTTCAGTACCAATTGTGTCACCATCTCCACTGTCATTATCTTACATAGGAGGTAAATCCCAACATGGATTACGTGCATTGATAAAATTTACATTCCTTCAACTAGGAGCTATTTATAAATAATGGAATACACAGGAATAGGTCTTGAATCATAATGATTAATTCCAAACAAGTAAAATAATTAACAAGAAAGGAAAAATATATTCATATCTAATCTATAAACATAAATATGGTTTCTTTGAGGATATATTTACTCATAAATCCATCATAATGTTTTATTAAAAATATTTGATGTATCCAAATCATATCCTTAAAGAGTGTCTAACCAGGTGCACAGTAATGTCTGTTGTCATGTACCAGGTTACCCTGAGTTAAGCTTGAAACACTTTGTCAGAGTTTTCACCCCTTGGTATATCTATTACAATACCACATCTAAATGTAGTATCTTGATAAAAATGCATTTCATGGAATATCCATACAATATATACCTTACCAAAATTCAAGGGCGTTCTTCTATACTTTTCTTCAATGTATTTCATAGTGTTATGATCTCTAATATAATTTTTCAAAATCAATTTCAGTGGTTGTTGTTAAACTATCTCTAACACCAACTGTAATGACCCAACCCCAGTTACCCAATATTGGTAAATTATTTTAAAACATTTTCATGATTATAAGAAATTATTTCCAAAATGACTGATGAGTTTAGCAATCTTGGAAAATATATTACATACATGAACAATATATTAATAATTATAACATAAAATACAGCATAGATAATCCTTTGATAACACCATTATTCCCAAAGATTAACCATATATATCTATGTTAAAAGACTTCGTGGAATCCTTGGGAAATAAAACATATGAAATAGGAGAGCTCAGATTCTATTTAATGATAAAAAATATAGAAGAAGCTATTAAAAATAACCATAAACATTTAAGGAAAGTTGAAAAACTAAAACAACAGCATTTTAAAACATTATCTTCTGCATAATATGGAAAGAATAAATCAAATAATTCAATTTAAAAATTCACATGGATATTCTACTAGCTGAATAATCGCATGTAAAATCTATAACTAATCTCATAATGATGGAATGCATAATTTTGGACATCATAACCACTGCATCACAAGCTCATTCCAAGACCATAAACAAATATTCTTTCAAGGACTTGTAACAATAAAATAGTTTTTCTCATTAGAGATATTGAATCACTATGGGGAGATAGCGGCCCCCTACCATCACATACTAAGTCCAACGCATTCCTCATATGAAAAGTATGGATCATTAAATAGACATTCATATTAAAACTAGAATATGAAATGTTAATACTTTAAACATAAACCATGAATGGTATAAAAATTGCATATTCATAGTCAAACATATCAATTGACATTAATTATAGTATTGAAGATTGTTTCATAATAAATAAATTTCAAACGAACATAAAATCCAACTATGGATGTCAACATAGATGAAAATAATTTAATAAATTCATTACAACCCTTTGAGGGAAATAACTGTTTTCAATTTAAAACAGTTAAATGTCATGAAATTTTAAAATAAAACTTTTGTTTTGAAAATAAACATGTTATTTTTTTGGGAATGCTAATATTGATTAGCTGAAATTTGGTGGAAAATATAGACTTTCTCTGTATAATATAAATTTTTTATTCCATTATTTGTCAAAATGGTCACAGTGTACCTCATTTGGAAAATGACTAAAACTTTCCATTCAAAAAAATTTATAATATGTAAAACCTATGAATAAAATACATTAAACAACCACATGATTATTTTAAAACATTTTTTTAAAACATTTTATGATTCATTTATGACATTATATTACCCAATTATTAATAATTTCCAAGTTAAATCAACATTTCTGGTAATAATTGCTTTCTTTATTGTATGAGTTTTGACTTGTTATTTTTGGTCGTATAACATAGATCATAATTTAAATACTTCCAGAATGTATGACATGATTTATATATCATATATATTTTTTAAATAAATATATATAATATATAGATAAATATAATGAAACACATCGTTCCTGGAGATGGTAGACCATAGGTACGCATAAACGCCACTTCTAATTTCTTATCTTATTGAATGGAAGTAGGAGATTGAAATATATATATATATATATATCACACTAGCATATTTATTATGACATATATTTTATACTTATCCTTAATATTTATTCTTATTATTATTCATGGATGGTGAATGCAGATGATAAATCTTATAGCATTATGGAGATGGTAAGTCGAACGTATGCAGTAGCGACGATATCATTCCCATAATGGTTAAATGGTATAGATTTTATTGATATATGAAATTTAAAGGAACAATATCATGTTATATTTATTATTTAAATCCATTTTATTCTTCAGTATACCCATAGAAATAATGTTTATATGAAAAACAATTTACACCACAATGTGAAGATGGTAAGATGTTCATACACACGCATGGTGATATTATTTTTCATAGGATGACAAAAATGATTAATATGGTTTCCCTATAATCATAACAACATATATGATGGTATAATATTCTAGAGTTATTACTTTCATTTGGAAATAACATAGGAAGAGTATGAAGAAGAATAAATGAATATTAAAAGAGTTTGATAAAATAGTTACCACTTCTTCGAGTGTTTACTTTGAATTTGAAATAAACGGATCCATCGGATGTATTTATTCCCAATGATAGACATATAGGATTGATTTATGAATGTTTGGAGGATAAATGTAAAGAGTTTTACGGATCCAAAAGGATTTATAGTTTGAGTTAAAAAGAATGTGTGGTGACCGCTTAAAAGATAGGTGAGGGGTACATTATGAAAAGTCATGAAATATTAATTTATTATAAAATTATATTCAGTTTATAATAGATAAAAAATTATTTATTTCTATGATAAAATGAATATGGGTCTAGATACTCTCAAAAAAATATGTTTTAGACATTTTTAGGTCACACAAGTAACTTTATATTTTAGATTTATCCCTAAGATAAATTGTTTATGTTTTACCATGTCTTCTTTTATTTTTATACTATATGGTTAATATAGTTACTATAAATTGACAAATGAACATAAATTGGTTAATTAATGACATTTATATAACTATAAAATTATTTTTTCCTATCTTTATATTTTTATTACTTTTATATCGATTAATAAAATAGTATTTATTTTAAAATGTCATTTATGTCAATTTTTTTAGTATTCAATATTTCCATTTTTTTAAAATATAAAATCAACATTATAACATTGATGAAATACTTCCAATTTATCACTAAAACGTGTATGTTATCTATGAAATTAGTGGATTTCATTAATTAATTCAAATTATATATATTTTAATATTATTAATATCATTTATTTGATTCTTCCTTAAGTAAATCATTTAATACATTATCATGGCGTCACATTTAACCTTAAGTATTTATTGTCGAAAAATTAAAGAAAAATGTCATTATATAGATAAATTTAATATATTTTTAATTATTATTTAAAGTATAATTTATTTTATGTATAACCCAATATTAAAAATTGTTTAGTATTTATAATTTGAATAAGACATTTTTAACTTTTCTTCAAATTTAATATAATAAATGTCTAAATATAACACAAAAAGGTTACAAGGATATAATTTTAGAAAAAAGGGTGATTCTTCTCCAAATATATTTATGGAATATAATTAGTACATGTGTTTGGGAAATTTTATATTATTATAATATTATTTTTACCTTTAATTGTTATATTCACATTTAACGGTGGTAAATATAATTCAAAGGTCACTACTCACCAAAAATTACTTTGATCCTATTAAAACAAATGTTTTATCATGATTATAACAATCTATGTCAGATTTTTGAATTTCAGTTCACATAAATGATGAAATTATGTTTAATTCTAATCTTCTAATGGGGCTTGAAGGCAGGTAAAAAGAAGTTAAAAATGTTCTGTGAATTTATATATCTAATTATTTTATAAAAATGATTTTAGTGAGTTAAATTGGACTAATATAGGTATTATGTATATATTTTCCTTTAAAATAAATTAAAATTAAAATAATTATTTAAATGAAAAATTTGGGTTTCACCCATAATGTAGTGGTTTTCACTATTCATAAAAAATGGAATGTTTTTAGAAAGATACCAAAAATTCACCCTAAGATAATTTTTATATTAAGAATTAAAAAATGAATACTATATTGAAAAAATAAAATTTATACAATTTTAAAATGTTTTATTAATACTATTTATAACTTGTTTTTAAATGGAATGTTTGATAGGTCGTGGTGTGGTTTAACTCGATGTCATGTACATCACATACAATTGAATGATTTAAATGGAAAAGTATCATGGATTATTAGGGTGTTATGTTTATAATTAATTTTTTTTTATTTTTTTATTCTTATTTCTTCTCATTATCTCTCTCTATCTCTCTATCTTCTCATCCCACATTACTCCCTTTTTATTGAATCTATCCTCTATTATTTTTTTATTTTATTCTATGTATTCTATTCCTCTTCAACCGACAACACCATGTGATCTATTACTCTACGAAATGAAAGGCTTACCCCAAGTCCTGTATTGGGGGAGGTTAAGGTCTTCATCAGTTTGTTAATGATTAATTTAATGTTTGTAGATACAATTGTGTAGCGTACATGGGGGTGGATGTCTCTGATTTGGTGAATTCTCCCAAAGTCGTACAACTCAATCTATCTCTATTATATTATTTAATCACATTTACCTCTATCGATAGGTTATTTCATCACACATTGGAGTTAATGTAATAAATTAATGAAACAAAATCTATTGAGTTGGGTTATAGAATATTGTACACACTAGATCACGATATGTCATCGTCCTTGATTGATGGAGGAGGTGGAATTGAAATTTCTTTTGTATTCATTGATTTTCACAATTTATAAATGATTAATGGTAGCTCAAATACGAAATTCCATTTTGGTATTTAGAAACTGAATTAAAACTTATAAAAGATAATAATGATTGAATCCAAAATTGAACCCACAACCAAGTCCTTTCTTCATTAACTCACTCTATTTAAAAATTATATGGTAGTTTAAATTATCATTTTTTACATGTAATTTGTTCTAAATATTCAACACACAAAAAATATTTACATTTTTCATTATATATATATATAACGATTTAGTTTATTTTAATTTGTTTTATTGTGCTAACAACTAGGAATGTTCTTCATCTGAGATGACCATGGTCAGCCTCTATGCTGGACTAATAAAAATTATAACTACTCTTGACTAGAACCTACCGTAGACATGTGTCAGTTATACATTTGAATTATATGATATTTATATTGAAGTGACCTTGGAAACCATGGTATAAACTCAAATAAAATATTATGAAAATAACATTTGATTGTGTCTTTATAATAAATAATCTCATCAATCTCATAGAAAAATTCACATATCCACATTATTTATTTAACTACATCATAATTTCATGTATACTTATATTATATTGTATAATTGGTTACCACTAAATTCATTGCAACACAAATTTATCATATCACTTATATAAACTATGGGTTTATATCCCTACTATGATTTCAATTCATCCTGATATATCTTGAAATGAGAAACATCATATCACATCAGAACATGATCCTCATATCCACAAAAAAAACATGAACATAACAATAATATTCCTTAGATTCATTATTATAGTCATTAAATTTATCCAATATCTATCACCAAATCTACTTCCATTTTTCATAAATTGACAATGTTTATGTAGAACCAAGACTATTATGTTACATAGAATAAAATCTGGAGATATTTTTAGTTTCTCATGGTATTCTACTCATCCTTTCTATCTACACTTGTTTCCGAGGAAACATTTTCATAGAGAGATGTATTCTATTTGACATAGGAATCAATACTCTATTGGATCATTCTATTAAAAATATCATCATTACCATGTAAATATAAGTAACATGAATTAGTCCATGAATACACATAAATAAATCATGAATGATTTGGATCACTATAATGTGGGTCACATTGACTAAGTATTGTATAGAAGAGCTTTGATTCACATATTCGTTAACTGAATGTATGGATGGTATGAGATTTCCCATTAGTAATATATCATTGTCACAGAATAAAATTAAAACAACAATACTATCATTAGACCAACTATAGATGAAAAGAACATATACATATTTTGGGAGACCAAATTCTTTTATGGAATCATTAAATATAATGTTCCATGATCTGGATGTTTTCTGCATTCCATAAATTGATCTCTACAAAATATATATCAAATTTTAATGAATTTTATTAACAAATTATTTTGGTTTTAATATATAGAATACATTTATAGGGTTCCTCTTATAAAGTAATATTTTCAAAAAAAAATATTAGGTCCTTTATTCAATGTAATATATTACGGAGAAAATAATTATAATTGAATTTAATATATATATATATATTGGATAGAAGGATTCGTCAATTTAACACCCTCCTCACACAATACGTTTTTAATTAATTTCAATTTTTAGATAATTAAGGATTTTATAATTTTTTTTGTTATGGATTATGGTTTTATAATTTTAATGGTTTTTTTTGTGTAGGGATTGTTCGTTTATTTGAGAATGTATATAGAAACTATACATAGGGTTATATCAATCAGAATAATATATTATTAGGTATTTCCATGGTAAAAATTAATGTATGGAGTACAAGGTGAAATGGTTCACAGTAGATTTGTGAGTCTTGTGTGGGAAACACATATTCTTCATTTTTTTGAAAAATGTTATGGTAAGTACTGCAACTTACCAAGAAACATTTTAATATATTTAGTAGTTTATCTCAAAAAAAATTATTGGGTTTTAAAACTTTTTTATCCTAAAAATATTAAACACCACTATCCCATTGTGATATTTATTTGCCATCTCCCCTTTACAAGGGTCTCTCTCGCATGTCCAATCATTTTTGGACTCCCCTATGAAGACCCCCATGGTTAATCCCTCATCCCTCAGACCTCAACTATCACTTGGATGAGATACCCCCTAAATAAATCCTAGATAATGTTAACACCAAATCCCTTGTATCCTCTTCAGAGAAATTTTCACCTAACCATATTCCTCATTCATATTCCTTCCTACATTATATTTTCTCTACATCTATAACGACCCTAAACTTTTAAATTTATCATTACATGATTTTATACATAATTAAACATCAAATTACTAGCCATGGATTGTAAATTCTAGTGCCATGGAAGACTATGTAAATAATCCATAGTCATAAAAATTATTTTATTTAATCGTTTTAATGAGATACTAACTACCATTGTACTCATAAATCTACATATGATAACATGGGGATAACAAGAACAAAGGGTTGAGATAAAATCCTCTTCATGTAATATGCATAATAAAAAATCTTTACCACATGGGTTAGAAGAAATAGAATAATGATATAAAAAGGCATGGAACATATGAAATCTTATCTTCTAAAATGGGATCATATAAACATTGAATCATAATAATGTTGTAGAAAAATAAAATGTGAAATTATCATGACTCAATGTTTATTTCACATAGAGGAGCTCAGGTCATGGTTAAACACAAATACTGTGGCTCATGGTAGCACTATTCACGGCTATCCGCCAAGACCGTTGCACATAATGTCTCTTGAGAATCAACTTTACCCAATGCATCGGAGTGCTATATATGAGAACTCATATTAACACGATCATGAATATTTTTTCCACATAATCAATCATACATAAACATATGGGTACGCAAGGAAAGAAATTGGTATGATAATCATGTCATAATGCATAATAAATGGGTGTATCTTAAGTGTCCATGAATGAATGGAATTAAAAAAATAAATGGAAATTAATAATAGGAAATAATAATATATCATTATAAGTGATATCAGATTGATTCAACAACATGTATGAAGAGTATTTATGAAATTTTATCATTATAACTTTTTAACGTGGTTTTATGTAAAATACTAAAGATCATTTAAATTGGAAAATGGAATAATTTTTTTATAAAACCAGAATTGATCCATGAATATTTTAAAAGAAAAAATGTGGTTTTTTAAAGTAAATTTTTACTTAAAACATATAATAGAGCTCTCTTGAAATTAGGAAGGAATTCGGGAAGTTCCATTTAAACGGGTTTGCATGTCGGGTGATATTGAGGAGGGAATCACATAAAAAAATGTATATCCCTGAAAGAGTGTAACGACTTAATATTGTCATAAAAGGAAATTACTTTCATATAATTATGTCATAACCACATGAAATCACATCATAATGAACTACTATGTGCTATGTGACCTTTTAACATAAGTTTGTCACTTCTGTGATCTGAATTTCAAAATTCTGACATACATGGTTGTGATCAGTAAGTTGTTTGGAGTCCCATAAGAAAAATATAATTTTTTTGGAATATTAACATAAACTTATGAATAGTTATATACCCTTATGAATAGTGATATACCCTAATGAATAGTGACCTTAACTATGATTGGTTATAAATATTATTCAAATAGAATTTCTATATACCTATGTTTGGAATAAGTAAATAAATGTTTTAAAATAGTTTTTTAGTATCAATTATTATTTAAATTAAATAATATATTAATAATACATAGAAAAATAGTTATGAAAAATGAAATTCATTTTTTGTATTTTACATGTCTAAAAATGATTATGGTAAATTTTTGTTATTGTTCTGAAATACTAAAATTTTTGATGAATAGTGAAATACGGTAAAATATTGTATATACAAATTATCAGTTAAATAAACTATTTATGACATCATTAGTGATATAATCCCACTTGGTTCAAACTCAAATTAATTTATTACAATTCATGGTCATGGAATCATCACTATTTTGGTTCTTAAGGGAAGGTAATAAACTAAGGATTTAAAATTATGAAATCCCTCCTCTCCTCCACTATAAATCCACCCTAACTCCCTCTTCTCTTCACTCCTATAAGTCATGAAGCTACTCAATGTTATAAAAACATACCCTTACATAGTCACTGTCCACATCCAATAATCTCTTGGTCCTTCCAAAAGACAAAAATCTCATCCCTTAAGGATATTCTCAAAGAGGTTCTTTCAAGAGGTAAAACAACATTCTTTTTCATTATGTTTCTTTTCAATTTGGTTTATTTTGTTACCCTCTCCTCACATCCTCTATAAAAATGACCATGATTGATTTAGTATCATCTATATACTAGAATTATATCATTTTAATGGAAGAAACATCATCAATATCCTTAATCTCTCTCTCACTCTTTTATTTTATAAATGTAATCAACATCCATGAGGTTCCAATTTATATCCTTCGTGGATGATGATATTTGGTTCTTCAATTTCTTCTTAATTACTGGTCATAAAACAATTTTGATGTTTTATGTAGACTATAATATATATATTTTAAACTTATTAATATTTTGGAACTAGTATACATACTTATTAAAAAAATTTATGACCAAACTAGTACCTAATAATCCAAATACTGAAAAATAACCTATTTAAATGAAATAAATTTTTCATCTATTGATCCATCCCCTTTCCATGTAACCAAATTATAGAAATGACCATTAAAACTTTTGGATGATCCAAAATATTATTTAATTTAATTCATGATATTTTTATCCATTCCACATGAACTCCATTAAAGAAGAACAAGTTAACTGATTATGAAAATTAAGAAAAAGAGCTATTCAGAATGATGAATTTAAATATAATTACTTATCAAATAAGGAACCAGCTCCAGGAAACTAGGTTTGGGTCCTTATAGTTGGTATGAAATAAATTTTAGTGGAAAACATGGAAACTATATTTAGAAAACAAATTTTAGGGAACAAATCCCAAAGATAGTCTTTGAGGATTAACATACAAGAACATCCTTGTATTTTGGTAAGGAATATTATGTGGATAGTTCTAGAAAGTAAATCCCCATCAGGATACAAACAGGTAGAGGTTCCTCTAGTAAATATGTAAGTAGGAGTGTAAACATTGAAATGGAGTTCAGGGATTGACTCAGGGTATCCCGGTACATGACAACGGGCCCTCCTGCACTCTTCGTATTTACACTCCAGGGGGATATGCTTAGGATAATTCACATTTTTTTTACATGAAATTATGAAGGATTTGATTGTATTTTTTCCTCAAAGAAACCATTTTTGTGATTATTGGATTAGACATGCGTTGGATTTCAATTTATTATATATATTTTGTTATGTTGATATTATACATTATGATTCATAACCTAATCATATGTATGTCATTATCTAGAAATGTCATGTAGTTGAATAAATGGAAACCAGATGAACACACATATCCCATAAAGGGATTTACCTACGAAAAAACATAATGATGTTGGATATCGTGCTACGACTGGTGTTGAGAAGCATATAACAATACTGGGACAACTTAATCAGGTTATGAATAATAACCTAACACGTATAGAGTATCTAGTCGTCCAGGTGGAGGAGTATTCTTAAATCATATTATGTGACAACAACCTCCATCATTCAATTGCAGTACAAACCTAATTGTTGTGTAATAATGGATAAGTTTCCTAGAGATGATATTTCTTTCTTTGGGATGTAACAAATTTGAGAAGGTCATCATGGTAGTTTATCATCTATCGGGACATGTGGACTAGTGGTGGTAGTTAATCCAAAATTTTAAGGGGGAGGAATAGATTAAAGAGATGAAATGTTGGGACTTTTGGGAAATATTCCTAGAGAAGTACATTCTCAAGAACAACGAGCGGATATGGAAAGAAAATATCTGAATTTGACCAAAAATGAAGATGATAATGTTGCAATGTATGAATCTAACTTCACATGCTTAGAAAGTCATGTTGTGGACAACATACGAAAGACAAGGAGAAAGATTGATCAATTATTTTGATGGCCTAATGTCTTTCCTCTGACAGGAATTAGTCTCCGAATGTTTCTAATCATATAAAGATATAGTTTCATGTACTATCAAGATAGAAAAAGAATTCACTATGTCTTATGACTTTATTCAAATGGAAGGAACAAAGAGGGCTACAAAAAACAATCAAAAAGGAAATAAGGAAATAGGGAAGAGTTGAATATGTACCATGTGATAATTGTGGAAGGAAACTCCTTGGTTCCTTATTAAAGGGAAAAATATTATGCAAAAAATGTGGACAGAAAAGACATATTGATGGTGATTATAAGGGGAAGAGGAAATATATTAATATTCAATGATATAATTTCCATGATATGGAACACAATGATAATGATTTTCTAAAGCATCATGGAATCTTGCTACAGAAAAAGCCAAGGGAGTAGGGAAAATAATATATTGTCCCAACTACAGAGGTTGACGTTCCTAAAATTGTGGTGGTAGGTACATTAATCATTTCATCAGACATATTCAATGCTTTATTTGATTCTTCATCCTTGCATTAATTTATAACATCCATGTTTGGAAAGAAAATTTGACATGTCCAATTTGATTTAACAAGTAAGTTATCAGTAAAAACTTAATGTGGATGTATCATTGCTAGAATGAAGAGATTATTAGTACCTATACAAACACATAAACATGATTTAGTGGATAAACTTATCATCATACTAATGATTTACTGTGATATAATTCTCAGTAGGAATTGGAAATAAAATTTTTATGTGATTATATTTTTCTAGAATAATGAAGTTACAATTTTTGAGAATGGTGTAGAATACCTTATATTTTGATCAGAAACCTCTCCAATGGATTCTCATCAAGATCCACCCCCAGTAGCTATACTGAATTCAATTATTAGGGTGGATGGGAATCCAATAAAAATGGTTGTGAAAAAGAATGTTCAAATAGAATATGTGCATGTTATGCCAGAATATATTGATATCTTCCTAGATTATTTACATAGGCATCCTTCAGAGTGGGAAATTGAGTTTTCCGTTGACTTAATTCCTAGTTTTGGGCCATAACAAAGACCCCATATTGAATTGGATCTATGGAGTTAGTGGAACTAAAGAAACAACTAGTAGAATTGAGTGATAACATATTTATTCTCCCTAGTGTTTCTCCATGCCGAGGCCCTGCTCTTTTCATTATGAATAATGATGGGTCTATGAGGTTGTGCATTGACTATAGAGAGATCAATGCTATAAAAAGAATGAACCAGTATCCCATTCCACACATGGACGATTTATTGGATCAACTTCATGGAGCCCAATATTTTTCAAAGATTGAACTTCTATTTGGATATCATCAGTTGCATGTGATGATGGAAGAAATTCCAAAAATAGCATTTCGAACTAGGTATGGGCATTACATGTTTATCGCAATGCCTTTTGGACTATCCAACGCACCATCTGTTTTCATAAATCTAGTGAATAGAGTTCTCAAGGAATATCATTATTAATTTTTAGTGGTTTTTATTGATGATATCCAGGTATACTCCAATATAATTGATTTTAATTAATATCACTTGTACACATTTCTGAATACCCTTAGAAGAAATGAATTATATGGGAAGTTTAGAATGTGTGATTTTTTCCTCTAATCAGTTTTCATTTTGGGACACATTGTCTCCAAGGATGGAATATCTGTAGATCCCGCAAAGGAATACACTGTGCAAGAATGGCCTACTCCAATGAACATAAGTGAGGTACATAGTTTTATTGGTTTAGCAGGTTATTATCAGAGTTTCATTAAAAACATCGCCTGTTTAGCCATCCCAAGGACCAAGCTTCAGTGAAAATGGGTTATGTTTGTTCGGAAAAAGGAAATAGATGATTGTTTTAAATAATTGAAGAGAAGATTACTGAATTCCCCAATCATGACTCTACTATTAGGAGATGATGGATTTGTGATACTTAGTGATTCATCAAAAATATTACATGGTTGTATCCTTATGTAGAATAATAGAGTGATTGTCTATGAATCTAGGCTTCTAAAATTTGATGTACAATACAATCCAACTCGTGATATTGAGTTATCAGTGGTTATCATTTCTCTGATGATTTGGAGACATTACCTCTATGGAAAAAATTGTGAGATATATACAGATGATAAGAGTTTAAAATATATATTCTCACAGAAAGAACTCAAAATGAGACAAAACAGATGGATTGAGCTACACAAGGATTATGATTACACAGTACACTACTACCTGGGGAAGGTAAATAAGGTTGAAGATTCTTGGAGTATAAATGACCACAAATTTCTGAACAAGATGAAAGTTTAAAGGAATCCTTTGTTCATAGATTTAGAAAATATTGATATAGAGATTATCAGGGAAGGTAACACATCACTACATTTTCAAATAGATTCCAAAAAATCATTACTGTGAAGGAGAAAAAGTTCTCATGATGATGATGAGAAGTTTCAAAATAAAATTAATGCCTTAAAAAATTGGAATTTGAATGAATTCATATATGAGGGTTTAATTTTGAATTTCAAAAAGAGGCTTTATGTTCCCGCTATTTCAGAGCCAATAAAGGAACTTTTGGATGATTCTCATAGATATAATTTCTCTATACACCCTGCTGGAACAAGTATGTATAGAGATCTAAAGGAACATTTTTTTTGGGAAAACATGAAGAGAGAGATTTCTGATTACGTCTCGAGATGCTTGGTTTGTCAATAGGTGACGACGAGAAGACAACATCCTGGAAGAGTTATACAACCCCTTACTATACCTATGTGGAAATGGGATAATACTACTATGTATTTTTTCACGGGTCTACCAAAGATGCCAAGAATGAATGATGCGATATGGGTCATTGTTGATCATCTTACAAAATCAGCATATTTTCTTTCTATAAGAGAATATTTTCCACTTAAAATTTTAGAAAGACTATATATTGATGAAGTGATAAGACATAGTGGTTTACCATTATCAATTATTTCTGACCGTGATCCCCATTTTAAATCATAATTCTAGAAAAGTCTTCTGAAATCCATAGATACTAATCTTCATTTTAGCACTGCCTACCACCCATAAAATAATGGACAATCAGAAGATACTATTAAAACATTGGAAGACATGTTGAGGTCAAGTTTACTTGACTTAATATGTATGTGGGATCAGTATTTAACTCTCGTAGAATTCTTCTATAATAATAGCTTCCATTAAAGTATTCGGATGGCAAAAAATAAAAAATTATATGGAACGAGATGTCGTACCCCAACTTTTTTTGGGTGATGATAGTGAAAGAATTCTCATTAGTATAGAACATGTTGAGGAAACAACCAAAAAGGTTAAGATTATCCTAGCCCAAAAAAAACTCAAAGTTGGAAAAATATCGATGCTGATAACCGAAGGAAGGATTTATAATTTCTAGATGGAGATTATATTTTATTAAAGGTATCTCCAAGGAAGGGAATTATACGATTTAGTGAGAAGAGAAAATTATGTCCTTAGTAAATCTGACATTTTGAAATTCTGGATCGAATTGGAAATGTATATTATCATTTGGAAATGCCTCCAAGTCTATCCAATGTTCAAAATGTGTTCCATGTATCAATGTTAAGAATATACATGCGATACACAACACATATACTCACCTATGAAAATATATAACTTGAGCCCGATCTGTCTTATTGTAAATAGCCTATGAAGGTTCTTGATACCATAGAACAAGTATTGAGGAATCAGATGACTCATCTGGTAAAGTTTATTTGGAGTAACCATAAGATGGAGGAAGTAAAATGGGAGCCTAATGATCTTATGTTGAAAACATAACCACGCATTTTTAGGTAACATTCTATGAATTTCGGGGACAAAATTATGTAATGAGGGAAGAATGTTACAACCCAATATTTTTTTCAATGGAAAATTGTTTCTTATAAATATCTCGCAAAAACATGAAATCTCAACATAATGAACTATTATGTGCTATATGACCTTTAAACCAAAGTTTTTCAAATATGTGTTGAGAATTTCAAAAACCTGACATACATAGTTGCAATCATTATGTTTTTTGGAGTCTGATAAGAAAAACATAATTTTTACTAAATAGTAACATACCCTTAGGAATATTAATAATCCCTTATGAATAGTGATATACCCTAATGATTTGTAACCTTACCTAGGATAGTATATAAATAATATTCATGTAGAAGTACAATAGAAATATGTTTTGGAATAAGTAAATAAATATTTTAGAACTGTTTTTTAGAATATATTATTATTGTTATTAAATATTAAATTTGTAATGCACTGCCCCATGTTACCCGGAGTTGGTGAATTTCTACATAACATTGGAATGATCACAAGGGATCAAGTCCCAATAGACCAATATGTTTAGTAGTTGTGGAAGTACTAGATACAAACAATTGTTTTACATTACATCATGAGATAAAAACAACAACAACATTTTGTCCCCTTCCAACACACTTATATCCCACAGCCTATCCCTGCATATCAACCATAAAATAATTCTTCACATAAAGGGAAAAATAAAACATAGAAAGGTGGATCTCCTATGATCACTAAGGATAACAATTTTGGGAAAACATTCATAAATAAGCATAAAAATTTAATGTAATATATAAAACTAAATAATAATCCTTTTAAACATAACCTTCATCATAATATGTAAAATATAAATCAAATAATTCCATTTACTTATTGACATGGATATTCAACTAGTCAAATAATCACACGCAATATCAATAACCAATTTCATAATGATGGAATGCATAATTCTAGACTTCATAACCACATAGTCAAGGCCTCATGTCCAGACTACAAATAAGATTTTTTCAAGGCCTTGTGCCAAGACAGTAGTTTGTCTCATGTGACCTACTGATGCATTGAAGAGCTATATCAGGCTCCACCTGTCACATACTATGTCCAATTCATTCCTCATATGAAATTATTGAATCATAACATAAACATTCTTCTGAAAACTAACATAAAAATGTTAATTATTTAACCATAAACAATGAATGGTATGAAAATAACACTTCCGTAGTCAAACATATCAGAAGACCATTAATATAATATGGAATATTTTATCCTAATAAATCAACTTCAAACAAGTATAAAATCCCTCAAAGGATGTTGACATTGATGAAATCAAAACTATTTGAGAAAAAAATCTCTTTCTATTTTGAAATCATTTAAATGTCACATATTTAGAAAAGAAATCATTTATTTTGAAAATATTATTATAATATTTTATGTTAATATTCGAAGGTGTTATAACAGTGCAAAATAGTTGTGCCCGCCATATAAGTTAAAAATATCATTCGTACCTTAATTTGTCGAAAAGGTCATAAATTAAATTGTTTGGAAAACGACGGAAGGATTCCTTCAAAAATTTTTATAAAAATTCAAACAAGGGTATAAATAACTTTAACCCATATTCTAGTAAGTAGTAAAAATGTATAGAAATACATTTTTAAGAAACACAGATATCAATGATAATGAAATCCCAGTAGATACTTACGTATAAACAACCTCAGAAAATAATAAGATTGTAGAATTAAACCTTACCTTTTACTTTTCCTTGATTGAGGGTATGTTAAAATTTTTATAATAGTTAAATAATTGTTGTTAAATTACACAATAACCACATACATAAATATGATATCATATATGATCTTCTAATATTTTCTTTATTAATAATATTTCAGTAGTATCATCATTTCGTGTGTTAACTGATTCATTTCCCTTTATTTGTTTTGTTATGTAAGTCATGTTTGTTATGGATAATATGTTTTACATTAAAATACATAATAAAATTATTTTCTTCAACATTATTTTTTAATCATAAAATGAAATTTATTCTTGAATGGTTATAAGGGGAAATGAATTTCATCACGTTCGTGGAGACGGTAATCTGTATGTACGCACGAGCGAAAATACCATTCTATATATAGAGAAATAGTGTGTAATTGGATGGTATATCATATATACATAATATTTATCATGTTATATTTATTATATACATCATTTGTACTCATTATTATACCCATCCAAATAAATACATGTTTGAATAATAAACTACACCACCACATGGAGATGGTAAGCCATACGTATGAAAATATGGTGACATTGTCATTAATAGGATGGATAGAATAATGAATATATTTTTACCATATTTATAATAATATCATATTATGAATAAGGTACTAGGGTTATTATTTTGGTATGGTACTAACAAAGAATGACGAAGTAGAAGAAGAAAAGAACGTGAAAGAGGTGGTGAAATAATTACATCTTCTTCGGGTGCTTCCTTTTGATTTGATGAAAAGGGACCCATAGGTTGGATTTCTGATCAAAGGAAGTCCTATAAGATTAATTGAGGGTAGTTGGGTGTATATTTGGTCCGGGGTCAGCCAGGTCTAATCGATTTGGAGGTGTGATTTTGAGAGAAGTGGAGGTACCTTTTTATAAGAGAGGTGATGGTCACTTTAGGAAAAGCATGAAATATTATTTTCTTATACAATCATATTAGGTTTATAATGGATCAAGAATGATTTATATATAGTATATGTCGGTTATGGTTCTAAAACCTCTCAACCAATAGGTTTTAGACAGGTTTAGGTCACCATATTAACCATATCTTTTAGATTTAACACATTGTTAAATTTTTTACCTTTTACCATATATTCTTGTATTATTATATTATATGGTTAATAATCTTACTATAAAATTCAAATAGAACACCAAGTGGTTAATTAATGATATATATATTATTACATAAGTCCTTTGTCTGAATAATAGATTTTTATGACTATTATATCATTTAATAATATAGTATTTGTTTTAAAAACTCATTTTTGTCAATTTAGACAGTATTTAGTAATTTATTTTTTTGGAAGTCATAACAGAATTATTAATTAAAAAAAATTAATTTAATCCACAATAACATGTCATATTAATATAGAAAATTTGTGTAATGAATCAAAAGTCCCAATTTACATTTATTTAGATATTTATAACATCAATTATTTTAAGCATTCATTAAAAAAGTAATTAATGCGTCATCATTGTGTCATAAATAAATTTAATTATATAATTTCTAAAAATTATTAATAAAATACCATTATTTAGGTAAAATATATAGCTTTATAATTAATATTTATAGTCAAATTAATATTATATATAACCTTATATTAGAAAAATTGTTATGAAAATTTGAAGTTAACACTTTTAACTCTTCTTTAAATAAACTAATAATAAATGTCGTAATCTAATCAAATAGACCAAAAGTATCATATTTTATTCCTATGGTTTTTTTTCGACAAAATACACTTATCCAATAGAATTAGGACAAGTGTTAGGCCAATAATAATATCATTTTAACCATTAACTACCCTATTTACATTTAACAGTGGTAAATAAAAGTCAACAGCTACTATTCAACAAACATTTATTTCATCTTATTGTACCACATTTTAATTAATTATATCAATCATGTCTCCTGGATTTTGGAAATTCAATTCAAGGAAGTGGTAAAATTACGTTTTAATCACATTTTCTAACGTGCCTAAAGGTTGGTAAAAGATGGTAAAAATTTCAATAAAATTATATATATATAATAATATTATTAAATTATGCCAATGAATTGCATGGAACTAATATAGTTATTTGGTATCTATTTTGACTCAACATAAATTAAAATAAAATAATTAATTATTTAAATAAAAATTCAATTTTAAAAAATAATGTAGTGTTTTCCACTATTTATCAAAAATTGAATGTTCTCAGAAAATTAAAAAATACATCCTAAGCTAATTATGATTTTCTGAATCCAAAAATGGTGTAAAATTTGAAAAATAAAATTTATAAATTATCAAAAAGTGGGTATTACTATTCATAGTTTCTAGTTTGATTGGTCATGGTGTGTTCAAACTCCGAGTACCGTACAACGCAAGCAACTGCATTATTCAAAGGGAAACGTACCATAGATGCATGGGGTGTTACATTATCCCTTCCTTGAAATATTTTTTCCTTCAAAATTATTAGAATACAACTCTACAAAAACGTTCAGGTTGTTCTTCATCATAAGTTCCTTGGTTTCCCACGTTGCCTCTTCCATCTTATGGTTTCTCAATAGAACATTCACCAGACAAGTCGTCCGGTTTCTCAACACTAGTTCTCTGGTATCAAGAATTCAGATAAGTTATTCTCAATAAGATAGGTTGTATTCAAGTTATATTTATTCATAGGTGAGTACATGTGTTGGTTCAGACATGTATTTTATCAATAGTGATCTACGGAACACCTCATGAACTTTGAAGAGACTTGGCAACATTACCAAACAATAAGATACAACTCCAATTCGTTATAGTATTTCAAAAGATCTGACGTACCTTGGACTCAATTTAACCTTCATAAAAAATTGTATAACACCCTTCCATGGAGATACCTTTAAGAAAACATGATCTCATACTAGAAATTCCAAATCCTTCCTTTGGTTATGGGAAGTTGTTACATGACTCCCCCAGGATGTTGTCTTCCTGACATAACCTATTAACAGACCATACATCTTGACACATAGTCAGTAATCTCCCCCTTCATTTTGTCCCACCAAAAATGTTTTTTTAAATATCAATACATCTTAGTGCTACCAGGGCTTATAGAACAATTGATGCTATGATAATCAACAAACAATTCCCTTTATAGATCAAGTATGTCAGCAACACTAATTCCCTTCCCAAATTTGTAAATCCTGTCTTCATATATGAAGTCGATTAATCTCCAATCATTCACAACATTAATTTTCTTTTTAAACACCTCATCATCAGTCTGAGAACTATTTATCCATTATAGTAAAGATAGTTTTCCACCCATTAAAAAAATATTGATTTTTCCACTTCCATGGATGTTCCCATATCCATATTTACTAAATCCATTAAAATAGGATCCCTTTCAACTCTCATCTTTTTCAAAACTCCAGGATCTTTTTTGATCAGAGCTTTTTTCTCCATATTTTCCTTCCCTGAGTGGTATTGTATAGTGAAATAATAATCCTTTAGTATCTTGATCCATCTTATTTGCCTCATGTTGAGTTATTTCTGTGGGAAAATATACTTCAAAATCTTGGGATTAGTATATATCTCACATTTTCACCATAGAGATAGTGTATCCAAATCTTCAAAGTAAAGATTACTGCTGCTAACTCATGATCGTGAGTTGGATAGTTTTTTTCCATGAACTTTTATCTACCATGATGCACTATCAATAAATCTATCATTCTTCATAAGGACACAACCAAGTCCTTTCTTTGAAGCATCACTAAAAATAACAAACTCCTAATTCTCTGATGGTAGAGTCAAGATATGGTCATTGACTATTATTCACATTAGTTCCTCAAAAAATTCTTCACACACTTTTTTCCAAACAAATTTATCCCTTTTATGTGTGACCTTGGTTAATGGGTTAGCCAATTGGGAAATATTATGGATGAAGCAACGATAACAACCTTCTAAACTAATAAAACTACGCACCTCATTTATACTTGTCAGGGCTGACCAATATTGGATTTCCTTGGTCTTTGAAGGATCAACATAGATTCAATCCTCAAAGACAATATTTCCAAGAAATGTGATTTCCTGAAGCCAGAATTCACACATGATAAAATTCATATATAATAAATTTTATAAGAGGGTTTTCAGAAAATTGCACAAGTGATATTCATGATCTTAGTAGTTTTCTGAGTAAAAAAAGATATCATCAATAAATACCACTACAAATCCATCAAAATATTCCTTGAAAACACTAATAATTATATCCATGAAAATAGAGGGAGCAATAGTCAGTCCAAAAGGCATTACTGTATACTCATAATGCCCATACCTAGTTCAAAATGCTATTTTATGAATGTCTTCCTTCTTCACACAAAATTGATGATATCTAGATTGAATTTCAATCTTTGAAAAATCATGAGCTCTATGAAGTAGGTCAAATAATTCATCAATGAGAGGAATGGGATAATTTTTCTTTATTGTTATAGCATTGTTCTCCTTGTAGTCAATGCACAACCTCATAGATGCATATTTCATCTGAAAAAAAATAACAGGGGCTCCCCATAGAGAAACACTTGGGCGAATAAATCCCTTATTCCTCAATTCTTTAGTTATTCCTTTAGTTACACTAATTACACAGTGTCCATTCTATAAGGGGTCTTCGATATGGGCCTTGAACCAGGAAGTAAATCAATGGAAAACCCAATTTCTCATTCTGGAGGATATTTAGGAAAATCCTCTGGAAGCACATCAACATATTCATTCATAATAGGTATGTCCTATATTTAAATAGGAAATTCCTCGCCCATAGTTAATTCATTATCTTCATCCCCAATAATTGAATTAATTATATATACTAGGGGTAGATCTACATAATAATCAGGTGGTGACATTTCTTCTCTAAAGATAAGGTACTCCTTATCGTCATCGAATATTGTAACCTCCTTCTTCTTACAATAAATATTCTCATCATGTTCTGAAAGCTAATCCATTTAGAGGATTATATCAAATTAAATCATGGGTATGACGATGAGATCAGTAGATAAAGTACATTTATGTTCACTAATGGGAACTAATTCACAAAACATTGTTGCAATGATACTCCCCTTAAGAGTTTTTACTAACAACTCTATTGTTAAATCAGATTACAAATATCTAATTCTCATAGAAAACTAGGAAGATATGAAACAATGTGGTGACCGAGAATCATATAAATAATTGGATAAACTTTAGTAAACCATTAGATTACCTACCACCATGTATTTCGGAGCTTTAACCATAACAGTAGTGATCGAATAAGCTTTGAATTTCTCCCTTGACCTTTTATGATGTAAGTTTCCTTGGTGATTATGACATTTGTTTTCATAATTCCCCTTTTCTCTACAATTGTAGCATTCAATACTGACAACCCCTTTATTTCCCATGAAATCACGAGCTTGGTGGCCCTTTCACCACACTTGTAACAAACACCCATTCCCTTCAGGAAAGTACTCGGGTGTTTCATCCCACGTTTACCACATGATAGATATTCAACTTTACCTTTCTTCCCATTATTTCCATTTTCAGAGTGTTCTGTAGATATCTTCTTCTCTTTCATTTCTTAAAAGTCATAATACTTATAGAATTCCATTTCTGTCTTGAATGTACCTGAGAAAATATCTTCATATGGTGTGGAGGACTGTGAGACTAATGCTTGACAGAGAAATGGTTTTAACCCATCAATGAAACGATAAATTTTACTACTTGGGTTACGTATATAATCTATTGTATGCCTTTCTAACCTAGTAATGTTAGCCTCATAATTTTTGACATTTTCATCCCCTTTTTGCATCAGACTCCAGAATTTCCTTTCCATATCCGATTAATGGTCTTGAGGAAAGTATTTTTCTACAAAAATCTATTTAAACTCCCCCAGTTCCTTTTTTTATACTTCTTCATGCTCCTTTGTGTTTTGAATTAATTACCATTATTAAGAAAAATAAAATTTATAAAATTTCAAAAAGTGGTTATTACTATTCATAATTGCTAGTTTGATTGGTCGTGGTGTGTTAAAACTCTAAGCTGCATAAAATGCAAGTTATTTCATTATTTAGTGGGAGTCGTACTATAGAAGAACAGTGTGTTACAAAATTAATCATATTTAGAAAATTATTTTTGAAAAATAGACTTCATTTTTGGATTCTAAACATCAAAAAATGGTTAGACTGAATTTTTTTTATTTTTATGAAATTCTCAAACTTTTTAGGAATATTGATATATGGTAAAATATCGTATATACAAATTTTCATTTAAATACACAATTTATGGAATCATAAGTGATGTAATCCCACATGGTTCAAACATACATGAATTTTTTTAATAATCATGGTCACGAAATCATCACTATTTCTAGTCATGATTAAATGTAATAATCTACTAATTAAAAAATTATGAAAACCCTCCTCTCCTGTGCTATAAAACCACCCTCACTCCCTCTTCTCTTCACTCATATATGCTTTGAAGATCCTCAAATTTCTGCTCAAATACCCATCCTTAGTCACTCCCCACATCCAAGAATCTATTGGTCTTTGCAATAAACAAAAATCCCCCACCCCCTTAAAGAGGATCTCAAAGAGGTAATTTCAAGAGCTAAAACACCTTTCTTTTTCATTTAGTTTCATTTAATTTTTTTTTGTTATCCTCTCCTATCCTCCTCTATCCAAATGACCATGATAGATCTAGTACCATATATATACTGGAATTATATCATGTGAATGGTAGAAACATCATCAATATCCATACTCTATCTCTCTCTCTCTTACATTATAAATGAAATCAGCGTTCATGAGTTACCAACTTATAACCTTCGTGGACGATGAATTTTCATTCTTCAATATATCCATGATTCTGGTCATGAAACCATTTTGGGTGTTGAACCAGACTATAATATATGTATTATAATTTAATTAATATTCAGAAACTAGTATACATATGAATTATTAAATCGTATGACCAAACTAGTTTCTAATAATCAAAATACCATTAAAATAATCTAAGTGGATGTCAAAAATATTTCATCTAACAATTCATCCTCTTTCCCTGTAACCAAATGATATAAATGACCATTAACACTTCGATATGATTTTAAATAATAAGTAATTTCAATTCTTGATATTTACATCCATTCCACATGAACACAATTACATAAGAACAAGTGAACCGATTATGAAAATAAAGAAAATGAACACATCAGAACGATGAAATTCAATATAATAACTAGTCAAATAAGGCCTCATCTCTGAGAAATAGGGGATAGGTCTTTACAATGATAATGATTAAGTGATCATGATACATGATTTTGGACATATAAATAAAAATAATAAGTTGTCCATAAATATAATATTGGATTTAATTTGGGAAAAACAGAGTGAGAATAACCAGAAGGAATATTAGAAGTTCAGGTAGAATCCGTTACGATATGTCTGGTAGTGCTCACCACTTGATATTAATGAAATGAATAATTACAATTAGGTTCATTAAGAAATAATTAAATAACCTATTTACAATTAATTGACAAAGTATAACCTTTTCAGTTTACTCATAACCATTTTGATTGGTTTTGAGGTTTTATTACATTGTTTTGGTCCATTTGTTTCATGATCTGTTTAATTATATACATGAATGGATAATCATGTAAATTGAATATGGTTTTTTATAATTTCAGTTACATATTGTTATTTAACATTCATAAGGTAAAATTTTTGTAAATTTCATTTTGATACTTGGAGTGAAGATGAGTCGTTATATAAAAAATTCGGGACATCCTTTTGGGTAAATTGGAGGGTTTTTATCATAGTGAACACATTTTGTTTTATAAATAAAGAACATGTGTACAAAAAGATTCCTGAAAAATAGATGGCAAAAAATACATATAGTATTGTATGGTTCATACATGATTAAGGTTTCATGACAAGAATTGAAGATGGTAATGGATATTGAAAACCCATCGTCCTTAAATGTGGTAAATTTACATATCTAGGATAATGTTTTTACTACTTGTATAAAAGAAGGGTAAAGGAAAGAAAATTATAGGAAATTCCATTATCATAACAAAATTAAAGTATATTTAAGGTACTATAGTTATCATAATATATGAATGAAGAGAGGTCGGTATAGAAATAGAAACAAAGGAACTTGAATGGAATGTAAAAAAATTGAAATGTGAAATTTACCTCTTAAATTAATCTTCCTTGATAGCCTCTTAAAGGGATAGAATTTGGCCTTCTAAATTTACCAATGGCTGGAGAATATGGGGGGGGGGGGATATTGGTGAGATATTTGAGCAGATTTTGGGTGAGGCACAAGGCCAGAGAAGAGTGATTATAAGAGGGGAGTGGGGGTGGTTTTTTTATTAGAGTGGAGGAGGGATTTCTTAATATTTCAATCATTATATTATTATTTCTCTATATGACCAAAAATAGTGATGATTACAAGACCAAAAATAAGAATACGTGCATGTGAGTTCTAACCAATGGCCATTTACATCATCCATGACTTAAGGATGTAGCAAAAATTCGGTATTTTAGCACATATCGTAAATTATGATATTTTATTATTAATCAATAATAAATTTGTTTTAGAAAAATCCCCAAAACTCACCATAAGAATTTTTTAATGTTTATAATCTAAAAATGAACTCCATTTTATGAAATTAATATTCTAAATAAGGAGAAAATAATTTTTAAAAAAATCATCATTTATATAAAAAAATACATATGTCGAAAATATTTCTAGTTTTAAAATACATTGAATAATTAACTAAGGTCTTATAAAATTATCCAATAATCATAAGGAATCAAATGAAATTTATCAATACCATTTATGAAACTAAATTTTCTTTTTTTAATAATTATATTATAAAAAAATTAATTAAATGTTTATGACTTATTAAAATACCAACATTATCATATTATCACGTATAAAATGGATAAATTTTGGTAATACTTTCATTTATAAGGACACTAATTATGTGGCCAATTTATTATACATAGTAGTTATATTACTATTCATAAGGGTAATATTATTATTCTTAATGGAAAATTACAATTCACCAAAAATTAAGAGTTTTTTATCTAACTCCAAACATCTTACTAATCACAACTGTGTATGTCAGATTTTTTAAATTCAAATCACATAAGAGAAAATATTATTTTTAATGGTCACATAGTATTTATTAGTTCATTATGTTATTATTTCCTATAATTATATGACATAATTATAATTAGGGAATTTCCATTTATTAAACATTAGGTCGTAAAAGCATCCATCTTCTCTTCTTTTTCACTAACATGTCCCTTTCCACATCACTGTGGATGGTTCAGTCAATTCCTAGACCAAAGGGTTAACAGAATTATGTGATTTTTATTATTAATAAGTTTCATATAGGATCATTCTATACATTTTTTGTTATCTTTCCTTGGAGATGATTTAATTCAGACTACACTATCCTTACAGACATTGTTTGTGGGTGGGTGTCTCTTTAGAACTCACATGATTTACCTATAATAAAATTCATAATCTATTAAAAATATTCTTATTATTTTAGAAACATATAATATTTTTTCAGTAAGAATTAATTTTTATTAAATTGTTTTATCACTTGGAAAGGGATTTATCGTAATTCCTTGCTTCTGTAAAATTTGATAACATTCACTTTTAAAATTATTTAGGTGGTTTTAAAATGAATATTACAGAATTCTTATATCTATCCTGGATTCATTGTTTTTATTTCTAATAAGAAGGGTTTAACAACATTGTATTGAATTGGATGTAATTAAATGTGTTCATTAAATTCAAATTATGATTTTTAAAGATGGATTTAAAATTTTATATTTTTTTAATATAGGATCCAATTTTAAATTGGGCATGAAATGATATAAAAAATATATAATGAAATTAAGAAGTTAGATTTATTTAAGAAAGGTATCTAGATAGAGGGACCCAAGGTGTTTTAAAATTCCATTACACACGATTTGTTTTAATCTTTCATTTGGAACCATTTGGTTTCATTTGAAAAGGATTCATTATTTAATAAGGTGATATTAATCATTCCATATTACATAATAAATCATTTTTATAAACATAGATTTTTTAAATCCAATTAGTTTTGTGTTTAGAACACATTTTATAATCATAATAGATAGGTTGGTTTCAAAAGAGTTTTTATCCCTTTTGGATTATATCATTATAATCGTTGGTGGATTTACCTTTATTCAATGGTGATTTAATGGGATGTGTGAACTCTCACATGAGTTTTAAAGATTATTTTTTAAAAATTTGTATCATAATGGGATTGAAATTACTTTTCATGGTAGAGTGTTGTCTGGGAATACCAATATTATTATGGAAAATTCCTATTTTACACATTATGTGAGGGTATTATAAATATTATGAAACCATAATTGATCCTTATCTAGTTCTTGTTATGAATATTTTTTTCATATGATCCCATAATGGAACGTTATCTATTGATGCGTAATTATTTTTTTATGGTTGTATATATTATTGACGATGTTTCTTCAGATGGTTTCTGAGGGGATGTATGATTTATTTTCATATAAAGTATCCATGTTTCATGATATTCTTTTATTTATCACGACTTCATTTGAAATTTCATGAGATTACAATATATATTGTAGATTTCCATTCTGAATAAAAAATATAGTAGAGAAAATGGGTTTACTAGGGAGGGTTTCATATCTATTTTGAGATGGTTATACCATAAGGGATATCATGTCATTATTCTAATAATCATAATCAATATCAAAGATTATGTAATTATATATAATATTATTTATATTTATATTGATGAAACAATTGTGGGTGATGAATATTCATCTGTTTAGGACTATGATCCTTTTCTCTAGAAACAATATTTTTTACTAGATCATATGGGTGATTCCCATTACACATAGTTCCTTTGTAATAACTTTTTACGGATTTGGACTCTTGATTATATTGTGTCACCTAGCATGATTTATTCTAGTGGATCCTTTAATTTTTTTCATTATTGGCTTGTTTTCCTTGTATTTATTACCAATTAGTGAATTATGTATCACTTTGTGTGTCTGATGGTTTACATTCAAAAAAATTAATAAGTCTTGGATGTGTTTTTTGTAATGATTTTTTTTATATAAAATGTTTTTGGAAGAAATAGATATCCTAGAAATGGTAAATGAAAAAAAGAGTTTTTTTGGAGATTTACAGAATATGAAAAATTAGAGGATTGGTTTATTTTTTATTTAATGTCCCCATTTCTTTTTTTAAATGTATAATTTAAAATTTTTATTTATATATTTTTTATTTTTTATAAAAATTGATGGTTTTTTGATATGGTTCACATATCCTTTAATTGATATGCATTTGATAAGTCATGATAAATGTTACTTTCTACTCTATATTCAAACTATCATTTTACTAACTATTCTTTAATGTTATTTCTAACATTTAATATTATTTGGGCATATTTTTCATGTTTTTTAACAATAACATATTAACTCAACAGTAAGTTCATTGTTTAGTTACTAGCCACCCTTGAGAGAACATATTGGCTATGATGTGTCTATTTTATTTTTATGTTCCATTATGACATAGGAGAAGTAGTCTTTTAATAAATTCAATAGATCGAGGGTAATTGTATATACCTTAACCCTAGTATCATAGATCCAGTTGTTATATTACTAATATTTCAGAAGATACATCTGATATCATCCCTATGGACTAATTATTATTGTAGTATTAGTAAAATATATATAGGAATGATTCCAATATTACATTTTGGAACCACTAGAAAAAAAACATTATTAAATAATATTGTTATTCCCTATATAATAACCATGTATATAATTAATGAAAAACATTCTAGATTCATAGGAATTTAATGAAATTTATAGTGACATTAAATCCTTTCTAATGGTAACATACAATAGAGTCAATCATGAGTAAATAAAGAAACATCGATATGGCATGGTAAATAACCAAGAACACATTCCATTTAATCAATACTGTGAGAATGAAATAGGTAATAATCAATAAGAAAATATAAATAACCAATAACATATTTCATTTATCCAATAAGATGATAACTAATGGAATAAAAGTATAATATAAATATGAAAATCACATAATAATATCAATAAATGAATTCATAATAAAAAAATTTAGTAATATTTCATTTCATGATCTCCACATGAATGACACAACAACTATAAAGACTATTTAGAATAAATTTTAAAACTACAGGTAAAATCCCATTTAATTAAAGATTAATGTTTTGTCTTATGAGACCCACCGATGCATTGAGGGATTATATAATTACGGGCCCCACCAGTCACTACATGTGTAATGCATTCCTCACATATCGACTGATCGATTTAATTCATGAAAAATATTCTCGATAAATAAATATGTGTATTTATTAAATAAAAAAGGATTTAAAATATATTCCACATTCAATAAAATGAATTTCTTGAGAGTACACAACATTTAAAAATGATATATGGTTTAAGAAATCATGATATCTCAGATACAAAGAATAAGAAAATTTGATAAAATAATAAAATATATAAATAAGTTCTATATTATTTAAGAGATAATAATATCAATTAAGGAAGAATATGAATATTTATAATGATTTCCAATGATCATAAAAAAGTGAACGGTTAAAGGGAAAATAAATTAGAACACAATTAATTAAGAATGTAAATATAAGAACATTCCTTAGTAAAAAATTTCATAACCCAAATAAAGAAATAACTATGATGGTATAAATGTATCAATGGTGTTGTATAAGAAAAATAATGGTGTTTTATTATTGATGAATAGAAATAAATATAAAAATATCATTATTACATTCTTAAGGGAAACATTTAACATTGAAAATATATTTTAAAAAGAAAATATTTATGGAATATTAGAAAAATCATTTTATTTTATAAATAATATTGTAATCATATAAATAAATCATAAAAAAATTAGTCATCATGAAGGTCGGTAATCCTGTATATTTCATATAAGTTAATATTTAATATTCCTTTCAAATTTTAAATAAAATGAAAATCATATTGTTTAAACAAATGATAATAATATTCCTTTCAAACAATTTTATAATAAAATAAAATATTTTTCATGTTTTATTTAACAAATACTTTTTATAAACATTTTTGGTTTTATTTTTAGAAAACATGGATATGGAGGGAAAATGATTTTCGACCAAAAAGAAAATTAAAGATGGTTCTTCATAGAATCATTTTACTAATATTTTTATACTCTAATGTTTTAAAATGGTAATATTACATGAAAATATAATTCATAACTAATGGAGAAAAAATGAACTGGTTTTATTATAAAATGATCATATTCGAAATTTAACAGTAAATAATCCCTATTAAAATGAGATCTCGAAAAAATGCCTCAAAAAGATTATAACATTTAAGTGATAATTAATTATTAATGATACTATCTACGAAAAATGTATATAAATAGTACAAATTTTTAAATAGAATATAAGATATTCAAAATATATTTGAGACATAATTTTTTTATATTAATGACAATAAATAAACAATATATCCCAATGAAATGAAATTGAATTTTTCATATTTTTTCCGATTGGAAAAAATAAAATCAAGTACACTTTAATTATATAATTCATATTGAAACATAAAATTCCATGAAATATGAAGTATTCATGAAATTACATGTAAATGATCCTATATATAAATCATCAAACTAAATTAGATTAATTACAATACAACATTACTCAATGAATGGAAATTAAGAATAAATATCAAACAATATTATTACCTTTAGTTGAACACCAATTATCCTCCCGTAAAGTGGTTTCCATGACCCCCTCCCACTAATGATACCCCTCTTAGGATGGTAGGGAAGAAATGGATATAATGAACCCTAACTCCCACATTTAGTAGACCCTAGGGTGGTGACCAACATGATGGAAACAATGATCTCGCAATATGGGAGGCATTGAAATTTATAAGAAAAAATGTTCAGGAGATATTTGGAATCAACCATAAGAAACTCCATGAAATATATATAATAAAGCTAAACCATCCCACAAGGAATGTATCAATCAAAATTGATACATATTCATGTATCCAATGAAATACTAAAAGAATAAAATCTAAGGCAGAAACACAGCAACAAATCCAATGCTCGAGGTAGAAATTTCTAGCATGGTCTCTATATTCCCCAACAAAACCTGAAAATAGTTTTTATATACATAGGCTGATCATAAAATTATAGTCAGTAGGTAAACAATTCCTATCATCCATGACTGGATGAATCATAATAACTCTCTCAAGAGAAAAAAGAAGAACCAAATCGCACTAAACAAGGTATACTAGCCATCCCTACCACACGAAGGCATGCTCACCATATTACGCAAGTCAAATAAATTTATTTAATAATAAAATCAATTTTAGGGTACCCAGCCCCACTTCCCACTAGTTAACTACTCATACCCTAATAGAAAATGTACTAGAGCTTCCACACTCTTCTATAATCGCCATTTCCCAACCCACCAGCACACACCTAGGCCTCAGTTCTAGTCTCACAACCATGGAAAATGAATCTCACCATATCATTCCCACAAAAACCTGGCCCACAACCATACCAAATCCTTTTCTATAGTAACGATGGCCACAATCATACCACATCATTCACAAATACACCTAGGCCCCAAATATACCTCATACTAAAAACACCTTGGAAAGCACATTGTATCTCATCTCGTAGACACCTAGGAAAGCACAACTCACATGCAGTCAGTTGGTACTCACAACCACACCATAACATGTCTGAAGTGTCTTAGTCTACCAATTCCATGAAGAGGGATAAGGGATGATCAAATAACCATCCATTCATCCTCCCATATGGATTCTGGGAAATATATCCTCCCTTGTGATGATAGTGGTATTCGTCACATAGTGCTAAACTATGATCGGGTGAATTTAGAAATCACAACGAAATACATTTATATACATTTAGAGTTATCTATCACATGCCCATAATTGGGGTTTATTATAATGAATAATTATCTAACTGAATTCACACAATCAGTGCAACCTCTACATGAATATAAACACACAAACAAGGCACAACCCACAATTTGTTTTCAATCATTCATCCATATCACATTGTTTCTATTTTTTCAACAGTTTACACATTATCATACAATTGATTTGTGAAAACAACAATCATTAGAAAAGACCTTTCTTTTATAAGGATGTATTATTTCATATTTCCAACATATTTGTTTACAAATAAACATTATCATGTTAATCAACACAACTCTTCATAAATTTATTCATTGAACATAACCATTAAAAATTAATAACATACAGAATTAATTCCATTATCATATGGGTGATTGTAATATAACCTACCACATATCAAAATAACAACAAAATATAAAAAAACACAATCCGATCATCTCATTATAAATTAAATTCACATTTAGCTTCTTAACAAATATCACAGGTATCAAATCATCCCATATTGAAAACAAATTGGTCTATTAAATTCCACCATGTTATCATTAATTATTTAGATATTCATAATCCACATTTCATTTAAAATAAACCATTTTCCTAGGTTCCTCCCAAGAATATATATACCATTTTACTTCCACACCCCATAGAACTAGAAATAATTCACAAAAAACAATAATAACCACACATAAAGAAACACCACACAAAAAAGCATTATGTTCTTTCAAACAATCCCACATAACCACCAATTTAAATCCACATCACCATTTTATAGCCTAAGTTCTCATCCACACAATAATAATCATACACTCATCCAGTATAACCATACCCATCATAACCCCCACTATACAACCACATGTACCATTAAGAAAAACATATTCCCCATTATTTAAAATATCTCATCCACTACCCCCATATATCACAACAAATTCATATTCCCATAATCATATCACATGTGCCAACCCAAAACCCAAAATCATGTCCAAAAACAAGTTACAACACATAAAATATCAATTCATGCTTCCACATTTACAAGGAATACCTTATTAAACTCCAATATATTTTTGGTGTTATCATATAATCCATAAAATCTTGAGGCATCGATTTATTTTATCCTAACATATATGGTTAGAAAATTCCATGAATTTTTTAACTATAAGAAGACTAACATTCATTCATAAACATTGTGTGCATAACCTTGGAGACCCAACTACCATAAATTTCAGTAGGCATATATCCCATACATTTACAATATTAATAAATAAGGAAGCATGACATATCACCTTTATCGGGTATGCATATTGATCATAAATAGATTCAATTTCCTTTATGATAATGCTATTATTGTACCATCAAAAATGAAACATTCAAACAACCACATCACATGATACACACTTAAACAAGAGACGAAGGGATCCCTATATAGAATAAGAAACAATGATAAATTCCCTAATGTGACAAAATAGGATGTGTTCATGCAGCAATATCCTCCAAAGAAAACATAATGTAGAGATTACAGAACCAATACATGACTCCTCAAGGATAAAAGGTTATGTGTATGTCTGATATAAAGTGAAAATAGAATCACACAAAGGGGAAAGGATCTTGAATTTATAAAGTTTTGATCCTATATAATTATCGATTTTTTTTTTAAAATCTATTACATTCAGAACATGAATAATACCACAATGATCAACTATTTAAAAGTCTCATGATTCTAGAGGAGTCATAGATATTATTTAGGAACATTGAAACAATATCAAACCCACATTAATTTTTCCTTAAATTTATTTTATGCCTATTAAAACATTTAAGGGGAGAAACTGGAAAAACTAGGAATATTATAAAATTTTGAAAAAAATTCACGAATTACTAATAGTTGGGGGATTTCCTATTATGAGTCAGCAGTGGTTGAGGTTCCATTGAGGGACTCACAGTTGGAAAAGTCACCAGGGTGAGATACTTGTGGTGAGTCACCATTCGATGAGACATCATTGGGTGAGTCAATGGACGGTGAGCTAAAATTCTGTGACTTTCTGTTCATTGAGCTACCATTTTGTGAGTCACCTTTCACTGAGCTACCATTCAGTGAGTCACTATTCAGTGAGATACCATTTAGAGTGTCACTATCGCGACACACTATTGTGACCCACCATCAGTGAGTAATCATTGCGAGTTTCCATCCCTAAATCACTATTCCTGGCCCATCGTTGCGAGTCACTATCGGGAGTGACCAACGTGACTCACCATTGGCATGTCTAACTATTGAAAAAATTGGAATTTTTGAAAACTACTGAAATGATTCCCTCCTACCTCAAGAACTCCAACACTATATTTTGAATATTTTAAGGAACCAGATATGAACGTTCCATTGCAACTAATAACATTAAAACCATTCCCACCCTCTATAATTTAAAACCAACCCATAAGAATAGAGGTGAAGGGTCTACACCATCATCCCTTGAGATACCTCTCACATTTCTATATATATTTGGAACACAAAAATCACTCTAAAACCATCAGTAATGGAATATACCACTTATATAAGGACACAATAACATAGATAGGTATAAAAATACATGTATTCAATGCACAACAATCATAACAACACCACGGAAGGGAGTACATTAAAAACAATATCTCCACATTACATCAAATGGAAGTGGTTGTTTCAGACCAGAGAGATCATTGTTATATTGTTTATATTAATAAATTCAAATATATATTCCATTTAATGAATATTTATGAATATAATTTACTAGTTTTTTATTCAATAGATTTGAAGTTCAAAATTGTAAAAACATACCATGCTTAACATATTAGGGAGAAACAGATTACCAAGTTCAAGTAACAATTTATAAACATCATAGACAAGCTGTTTAAGACAATTTATTATCCCAGGTTGTGGAAGGTTTTTCAAATCAAATCACAATTTATCAAATAATCTATTAATTTATGAATAGGTATCTCAACATGTTTTAGGAACACTCAATGTTTGGAAAACATGTTTATTAAAATATTTCCATAAGGGATCATGTTTTTATAATATTTTTTGTCAGTTAAGAAAAAAATTTTGAGTTAAAACCAATTTTTGAATCCCAATTATAGCGTGAGACATATCAAAAATACCATTGTGAAAAGACTCTCATAATTTTTTTTTAAAACCACATATTCTCCAACATGTTTCCTAGAACAACGTAAATAAATTGAGTGGTTTCACATTCCAACAAAAAAATCATCTAATAAAACACCTTCATGCTATTTACTAAGTTATTATTAGCACAAATTATTATATAATTTAAAAAACTCTAAATAACATAGGGCTTGAATCACAAATATGTCACATGTTTTAAATGTACCATCTTATTCCAGTTCTAAAGATTTCTATGTTTTTCATCAAGGAATTAATTTTCATGAACATGATTATGAAGAAAAAGTAAAGGGTTTAACATTCCAATTCCAATTTTTCACAGGACCATGTCATTACATGCGAGAGTTTTTAATAATATTCATCTACCAACAACAAAATATATATATATATAAACTGAGACATAGATATCCCATGAATAAAAATCAAAGAAACGCATCCACCCCCACCATGGTATTTTCGACTTTGGGTGGCACTAAATCACCCACACTGTTTTAAAATGTTTCATAATATAATGCATCAGGATGCGGGAATTATTTTCCACTTTAATCATATGTTTTAGGTTATAACACATGTCATAAACATAAATTTAATCTCAAAAACCCATCCGAAATGATAATAGTCAAACTATCTCACCGCTTATATTTAAATATATATTATACATGGTAGAAATCCCATCTTCATTTCTTTCAGGATTCCCTAGAAAACCATGTTATTTTATTGACGACATTAAGTGATTAATCCTTCTTATTGGTGGTGAGGAATTTCATCAACATAATCCAAACACATCCTAGAAAAACACAAGTAAAAACATATTTGTAACCATATATCCCATACATTACACATCACCCCTACTGCACCACAAAAACACTAACCCCAAACACACTTAATAAAAAAAATCTTACACCATTAATTTCATGAAACCACATCCCAACAACACTTTACGATCCATTAGAAACTGCCATTTTCACATAAACTCATTCTCCATCTAATCCTCCACACTACCCCAACCAACTATCTTGATTATAAAAAAAATACTCTTGCACATTAATTGAGGAATTCTCTCTCCCATGTCGAGATATTATTCTCTTTTGGTGGCAGTGACTCGCCCACACAGATTCAATAACATAATGATATAACACATCCTAATTAAGGATTTGGTCTTCCCATCAAAATGTGGTTGAATAATTAAAATCATACACCACACAAGGGAAAACAGAAAAGAAGAGCCACACATAGAAGCAAAACATAGCATCATCTAGAACTGTTTAGGGGATTTCATTATTTTCTCTTATAATTTCACACGGGTACATTCACAGAGTTTAAAGATTAACATTGGGAATCGGTTCACTAGTTATACATAATTGATCAACCTTTCATTATATGGAGAGTTAAATCATTTTATCATATCAAGGTTCTCATAATATATAAAAGTCACTTTATAAACAAGGTTTCCAATAACTATTATTTTCAACAAGGAATAACAACAAATTAGTGTCGTGATATTAATGCAACCACAAAAAAAACTTTTGAAACACCATCTATTTAATTTAAATAACAACAACATTCACCCATGTTGAAGGTAATGTTTTACATATGTTATATCATATAATATTTTTAGCACTGTTAAACATGATATTTTGGGATCATATTATTATCAAGTAAATACACGTTCAAATTCATTTTGACAAAATTCTGCATTCTATATTCTTGTGTTCAATTCAAAAACAATATTATCTCAAAATCAATAATGTATAACATTCTTTCTAAAAATTAAAAAATAAAAACGTTCTATTTCTGTCTATCATTCACTATCATGATCAGGATAAAAATCATTCAATTATTTCATATAACTAGAAATATTGATTATATGAGGATAACATGATTCTACACACATATTTAAATGTAACATATCGAACAAGTTACATTCACAAGTTTCTCATAAGATAATTTAGATAGTTCTACATTAATGATTTCATATTCAGGCATGGATCCTATAATAAACTAATCCATACATAACAAGTGAGGTAAGATTATTTCGGTACATAAAATTTCATATCAATTATTAAATAATTCGTCAAATTATTCAAATAGTTTTTAATTATATGAATGTTTCCACCAGTCATGCTTATCATTTTCCAAAATTTAGTCATAAAAGTCAAAAGAATTAATACCCTAAATCATGCTCACAAAATACATATATATTAATACTACAGAACTATAATAATACCAAATATGGGGAAAATTATTCCGTAAAAGGGTTATTAAATCCTGAAGTATCAAACAATTAAGATTTTCTATTCAAAAAAATCATAATTTAATGTCTAAATCCAAATTTTACAATTTGGTAGTAACACATTCTTATGAAAAATTAATGATAGAAAGAAAAAGAAGACATTTTAACTATGATGGAAGCTATAACACATCTAATCATTTTTTCCTAATATTTCCTAACATTAGGATAACTAGATTCCATGTGATACATTTATAATAAAGGAATCAGGATTCAACTCATTAAGATTAATTATACAAAAGTAAAGGTAACAAAAAATTCAGACATCATGAAGTTTTAAAAAAACCTATTTAATCTAGACAGCCATCATATTTATCATTCCTCTTAGTTGTAGGAATTACCCAAAAAATAGAAAAATCATGGGAAAGGTTATAGAAGAACATATAAAATTTAGTGATTCATTAAATTCATTTTATCATAAAATAGTCATCTAAATCAATTACGAACACAACTCAATATGAATGTACCTATCCTAGGGTCTATACCCCACAAACGGGGCAGCCTTACATGGTTGTTCAGAAGGTTCAGAGTCCTTGCATCATATTAGGGGGAAAAATCTTATTTCTTAGCATGTCTTCCCTAGGATATCCTAGGAACCATCCTTGTTTTGAAGTGAAGAAAGAGAGATAATGACCCCTGATTCCTACCTCTAGTAGGCCTTCGATTAGCGACCATGAACAATAGTACAAATATCTCAAAATATGGGAGGCATTATCCTTTCTAGAACAACAAGATCTAGAGATATAAAGAATCATCTATAAACAACACCATTAAATATATAAAATAAATCCAAACCATCCCAAAATCCATTTATAAATCAAAACTGAGACATATACAAGCCTATAAAAGAAATAAAAATAGAAAAAATGTTATGGTAGAGACATAGAAACAGATCCAAATACTAAGCTAGAAATATTCAACATGGTTTTGGTAATCTTCCTAGAAATTGGAATTCTTTTATTATAGGATGAGAATACAAGTATACTCAGTAGGAAAACTAATCTCTCTCATGAATGAGTTATAGAATAATACTAATGGTCATGTGAGAATACATAAGAACTAAACAACACTTAAAAAGGATTACTATCCATCCACACCACACGAAGGCACACTAACCATGTAATTAAAGTCATCAAATTTGATTTTATTAGTACATCAATGTTTGGGTACCCCACACAACTTCCGACTTGTTATCTTCTCATTCCCTTAATAGAAAACATCATGGCACTCCCACACTCATCCACAAACCCGATGTCACAACCCACCCACACACACTTGGGGCTTAGAGCTAGTTGCAAAACCTGGGAAAACGAAACTCCCCACATCCCACCCGTAGAAACCTGGGCCACAACCATACCACATAATTCCCACAAACAATTGGTCTATAACAACACCATATCCAACCGGTATACACCTAGTCCACAACCATACATTATCCTAAAGACACCTAGGAAACGACTCCCCATCTCATCCTATAGACACATGGGAAATAACACCTCGGCCACAGACACTTAGGCCTCACAACCACACCACATCCTTCCTGAAGTGTATTGGGATTCCAATTCCAAGATGATGGGGAGTGAAATATCCAATAACCCCCATCCATCCTCCCAAAGGGATGTTGGGAAAGACAACCACCCCTGTGATGATGGTGGTGTTCAAAACATATTTCTCAACTAGGGTTGGGTTAATATATAAATCAAAAGGAAATACATGTGTATATATTTAGTGTTATAGAAAACTAGCCCATATTAGGGGTTTATAACAAGGAAAATCCATCTCACAGAGATCACACATTCGGTGCCACCTCTAAATGCATAAAAACACAAAAAACAGAACAAACCAAAATTAATTATCATTCCTTAATCCATATTCCAATGTTTCTATTTTATCAACATTTTCCACTTTGTCATCCACATGATTTGTGAATTCAATATTCATTAGAAACCACATTTCATTTAAAAGAAAATTTTATTTCATAATTCCAACAGATTTGATTATACATTAACGTCGTGAAGTTAATCAACACAACCCATAATAAATTTCCACACTGATCATGCCCATAATAAATTTCTAATATACTTCATTAATTCTATTAAAACATTGGTAGATGTAATAAAAATGACCCCAAATGTAACCACCCAAGCTTCCATGGTTTGTTTCGCTTTGAATGATATAATAGCTTGTGTTGTACGCAACATTGAGTTCCAGCACACCACGACAAATAAGACTAGCCGTTTTAAAAGAAGATATGAATAGTAATACACACTTTTTGAAATTTCTTGAATTTAATTTTTCAAAATGGACTTCATTTTTGGATTCTTAATATCAAAATTAGCTTAGGGTGAATTTTTTGTATTTTTTTAAAAACATTCAATTTTTTATGAATAGTGAAAAACAGTACGTTATTGTTTAAAATCAATATTTATTTAAATAATAATTATTATTATTTAAATTTATTTTAAAGTCAAAATAGATACATTATACCTATATTAGTCTGAAATTATTTTTTAAAATCATTTTATAATAATATTTGATCTATAAAATATTATTAAACTTTTTACCGTCTTTTAACCACCTTCTAGACACATTAGAAAATTTGCATAAAAAGTAATTTGACTGCTTTTGTGAATTGAATTTAAAAAATACTAGAGACACAGTTGAAATTAGTAAGTAATATGTGGTGCAATAGTATGAAAATAACTTCTGGTGAATAGTAATTTTTGAGTTTTATTTACCACGGTTAAAAGTAAATATTGTAATTAATAGTAAAAATGTGATTATAATTACACTAAAAATGTTCTAATTCTATTGGAAAAGCGTGTTTCGAAAAAAATCAACCATATGAATAAAATAGCATCCTTTTTTATCTACCTGGATTAGATTAGGAAATTTATGATATTTTATTTAAAGAAGAGTTAATAGTGTTAAATTCAAATTTTAATAACTAAAACATTTTTAATATAGGTATACACATAAGATAAATTCTACTATAAATACTCATTATAAAGATAAAATTATTTCATAAATAATCGTGGTTTATTTATATTTTTTATACATTAAATAAATTTATTTATTTTTGACACAATGATGATACAGTAATTACCATATTAATGAAAGATTAAAGTAATTGATATTTTAAATTTTGAAATAAATATAAATTGAGAGTTTTAATGCATTACACTAATTTTATAGGATAATATGACATGTTAAAGTTGATTATTTTTTTTGGAAGTGATAAAGTAGTTATGACTTTCCCAAAAGCAAAATACTAAATAGTGTCAAAATTGACAAAAAGGAATTTTTAAGACAAATACTATATTATTAAATGATATAATATTCCTAAAAATTTAAGGTTCATCCAAATGACTTAGATATGGTTATATATATCAGGAATGAACCACTTGGGGATCTCTTGTCTTTTTATAACATTTTTATTAACAATTTATTATAATAACACAATAAGACATTGTAAAAGTTAAACTATTTAACTGAGATTTAAATCTATAAGATAATGTTAATATGGTGACCTAAACTTGTCTAAAACCTATTAGTTTATAGGTTTTCTACCCTTACCCATATTATCCTCTATATAAGTCCTTTTTGAGCCATTATAAATGGAATATGATTGTATAATAAATTAATATTTCATGATTTTTTTAAAGTGACCCTCACCTCTCTTATAAAAGGGTGCTTCCCATTCTCTTAATTTCACTCTGCTAAATCCATTTGGATCCACCAAAACCTACTCAAATATCCTCCAAACTACCCTCAATTCATCTTATAGGCCTAAATTTGATCCGAAAGTGATCCAATGGATCCCTTTTGATCAAATCAAAAGGAAACACCTGAAGAAGAGGTAATAATTTCATCACCTCTTTTAAAGTTTCTTTCTCCGTCCACTTCATCTTTCTCTGTTGTTTCCATACCAAAATAATAAATCACATACCTTATACATACTGATATTTTATAATTAATAATTTACTGATGTATTCATTATTATATCCATCCTATGAATGAGAAACTCACCTTATGTGCGTATATATAGCTTACCATCTCCAAGTCGTGGTGTAGTTCGTTATTCAACACTTCATTATTCGGATGGGTATAATAATGGATATAATTGATGTAAATAATAAACATAACATGGTAATTATTCTTTATATATGATATAACTTTAAATTACATATTATTTTACAATCAATTGAATGATATTGTCACTCAGGCGTACGTACGGATTACCGTATCCACGAATGCGATGTGATTCATTCCCCATCATAACCATTAAAGAATAATTTTAATTTTATGATTAAAAATAATGTTTAAGAACTTAATATAACGTTGGATATGAATCAAATACATAATCTCCATAACAAAAATGACTTACGTAACAAAACATATAAAGGAAAATGAATCCGTTAACACTCAAAACAATGATACTATTGAAATATATTTAACAATGAAATATTAGAGGATCATATATGATATCATATTTATGTATGTGGTTATTGTATAATTTAATAAAAATGATTTAACTATTATACATGAGTTTAACATACCCTCGACCATGGAAAATTAAAAGGTAAGGGTTAATTTTACAATCTCTTTATTATTCGAGGTTGTCTATACGTAGGTATCTACTGGGACTTCTTTATCTTCCACATCTGTGTTTCATAAAAATGTACTTCAAAACATTTTTTCTATTTCCTAGAAATTGGGTTGAAGTCATTTATACTATTATTCGCATTTTTTTAAAATGTTTATAAATAAATATCTCTATCATTTTCCAAACAAGATTTTTTAAGACCTTTTTGACAAAATTGAAGAAAGAATGTTTTTTATGACATATACGGAGAGTGCAGATATTTTCTGCCATTATAACACCTTAAAAGATTCGATTACAAGCTTATAATAATATTTTAAAAATAAATGTTTTATTTTATAATTATGTGACTTTTAAATTATTTCAATATAGAAATAGATATTACTCTCAAATATTTTTGATTTCATCTATGTCAACTTCCTTTGATAGATTTTACACTGGTTTGAAGTTTATTTTCTATGATACAATATTTCAAATTTTATTGAATGTTTTGTGATTTGGTTGATTGTGGATATATTATTTTTATACCATTCATGGTTTATGGTTAAAGTATTAATATATTGTATGATTGTTTTAGTATGAATTTTTATGTTACGTTTCATCATTTTCATATGAGGAATACATTGGACATAGTATGTGACGGGTGGAGCCCACTATAGCTCCTCAATGCATCAGTAGCTCTAATGAGACAAATTAGTGTCTTGGCACAACGCCTTGAAAAAATCTTATTCGTAGTCAAGACACGGGGCCTTGAATATGTTGTTATGATGTCTGACATTATGCATTCCATCATTATGAAATTATCTATTGATATTACATCTGATTATTCGACTAGTAAAATATCAATATAAATAAGTAAATGGAATTATTTGATTTATTTTTTCCATATTATTCTGATGTTTATGTTTAAATGGCATGTGTTTTAGTCTTATACATTTCCATAAATGTTTATGCTTATATATGAATGTTTCCCCTATGTTTTTATCCTTACTGAGAATTTGAGCTCACTCGTTTATTCTGTTTTATTTTTCCCAGGATGTGAAGAAGTATATTATGTCTGACCGAGAGGGGTAGGCTATGGAATATGAGTGTGTTCTAAAGAGACCCAATTTTTTTTAATTCATAATGTAATGAAAAACTTATATATTTATCTAGTACATACAAAGCTACTAAATAGATATGTATTTTGGGATATTATTTATTGTATCATGCCAATGTTATATAAGAATGCACCGACTATGGGTAACTTGGTATTGGGCATTACAGTTAGTATTAGAAAAAGTCTAGTACAATCCTTGGAAGTTAGATTTAGAAATACTCCGATTAGAGAACATTACCCTGGATATACAATTAGGATTATTATAGTATAACTTCAAATAATTTTATTAATATAGATATTTTGTTAATTTTTTTAGATATAAATCCATGTTTGGATACGAGCTGGTAGAGGATTCTCAGGTATAGATGTACACATGAGTGGAAACTCTGCAAAGGAGTTTCGAGCATGACCTGGGGTATCTTGGTACATAACAATGGGCATTGATACAATCTTGGTTACGACACTCCCATGGAATATTCTTTAGATAATTCAAATTTTATTTATACGATATTATGAAGGATTTAGAGTAAATAATTCCTCCAAGAATTTGTTTTATGATTATGGATTATATCCTTAAACTGTTTAATTAATGTTATGTATTTTACATGTTTGGAATATGTATTTTGATTCATAAACTAATTTATTGTATGAAATTATTTTGAAATGGTGCCTAGTAGAAGGAATGTAAACTGTATCAACACACATATTCCATGAAGGGATTTCCCTCCTACTTATGATAATTGTATTGGAGCTGGTGATGAAACCGTTGCTGAAAAATGTATAACCATACTGGGACAACTCACTCATGTTATGAATAATAACCTTACCCATATAGAGCACCCTGATCCCCAACGAGCATGATCAATGATAGAAAAATTCATGAGGAAACAACCACAAACATTCAATGGGACTAAAAATCCATTAGTCATTGAGAAATGGATAAGTTCCGTAGAGAAAATATTTCATGATTTGGGGAGTAGAGAATGGGAAAAAGTTGTCATGTCTATTTATCAGGTCAGAGGAGATGAAGATCAATGGTGGTCATTATTTCAAAACACAAAGGAGGATGAAGATGTTTTCAATATGGAATGGTGGGAGTTTAAGGATCTTCTCTTAGTAAAATACTTTCCTCATGACCATCGAGTAGATATGGAATAGAATTTTCTGAGTGTGAGGAAAACATAGGATGATAATGTAACAAATTATAAGTCTAACATTACAAGGATAGAGAGGAATTCATTAGATTATATATGTAACCAAAGAAGTAATATTGATCAATTATTTGATGAGTTAAAACCATTACTTCGTCGAGCATTAGTCTCACAATCTTTCTTGTCGTACAAAGATATAGTATCTTGTACTACCAAGAAAGAAAAGAAATTCAATAATTCTTATGACAATAATGAAAATAAAGAGAATAAGAGATCTATTGAACACTTTGGAAATGTAAATAAGAGGAATAAGTGAAAGGTGGAATTTTAATCCTAAAATAATTGTCAGAAGAAGCTCCCCGATACTTTCCTGAAGGGAATGAGAGTCTGTTACATGTGTGGGGAAAAAGGCCACTATGCTTGTGTTTGAAAGGAAAATAAAGAGGTTGTAAATGTTGAATGAAACAATTGTAAAAAAATTTGGTATTATCCAAATGAATGTCCTAAATTCCTAGGAAACCTACCATAGAAAAGGCAAAGGGAGAAATTCCAAGCTTATGAGACCACTAAGGCTGAGGATGAAGCTCCGAATGACGTGGTGGAATGTAATTTAATGGTTTCCTTAAAATTTGGTGGTTCTTAATTTGATTATGTATCATAACATTGTTTCATATCCCCCAATTTTCTATGAAAAATAGATATTTTCAATTTGACTTAATAGTAGGGTTCTCAGTCAAAACTTCTAAGGGAAGTATCATTGGAACAAAGTTTTTTCAATCAGTCGCCATTATGGCATATAAACGTTCTTTATTTGCAGATCTTATTGGCATACCCATGATTTAATTTTATATAATCCTCGGTATGGATAGGATTTGGGATCATGATGCACGAATTTATTGTAAGAAGAAGTAGGTTGCAATTTTTGATGATGATAATAAAATACCTTATAATTAGAGTAGAAATGTCAACATTAGATTCTAATCTAGATCCACCACTAGTAGCTCTACTAAATGTATTTTCTGTGGAGGAAGGGAGATAAATAACTATGGTTGAGTAAAGGAATGTTCAAAAAGAGGATTTACCAAATGATCAATTATATGTTAATGTGTTCCTAGAGGATTTACATGGACATCCTCTAGAACGAGAAATTGAGTTTTCAATTGACTTAATTCCTAGTTCAAGGCCCATATCGAATACCCCTTATAGAATGGAAACTGTTGAATTAGTGGAACTAAAGAAACAAATAGTGGAATTGAGTGATAAAGAATTTATTCTCCCTATAGTATCTCTATGGGGAGCCCCTATTCATTTTGATAAGAAGAGTGAAGGATCTATGAGGTTGTGCATTGACTATAGGGAGATCAATGCTAAAAAAATAAAGAACAAGTATCCCCTATCTCACATTAATTATTTATTTGATCAACTTCATGGAGCTAAATATTTTTCAATTATTTTCCTTGGATCTAAATACCATCAGTTGTTCATGAAAAAGGAATACATTCCAAAGGCAGCATTTTGAACTAGGTACTGTCATTACAAGTTTACAGTAATGCCTTTTGGACTATCTAACACACCCTCTATTTTCATGGATCTAATGAATAGAGTATTCTACGAATATATTGACAAAATTTTAGTAGAATTTATTGATGATATCTTGGTATACTCCAAAAAATATGAAGGTCATGAAAATTGTGAGCACACTATTTTGAAAACCCTCAGAATAAATGAATTATATGGGATACTCAACAAATGTGAATTCTGGCATCAGAAGACTACTTTTTTTATCCATATTGTCTCAAAGGATAGATTCTATGTTGATACATTTGAGACAATATCTATCCATGAATGGCCAGAACTGATGAGTGTAACCGAGGTATGCACTTTTATTGGTTTAGCAGGTTATTATTGTCATTTCGTACGTAATGTTTCCTGATTGGCTAACCCATTAACCAATCTCACATGTAAAGGGGTTAATTTTTTTTTGGAAAACCGAGTGTGAAGAATGATTTGATTAATTTAATATAAGATTATTCAATGAAACTATCTTTACTCTACCACCGGGGAGTGATGGGTTTGTTATTTATAGTCATGCTACAAAAAAGGACTTGGTTGTGTCCTTATGAAAAATGATAGGGTTATTTCCTATGTTTCATGGAAGCTAAAAATTCTTGGACAAAACTATTCTACTCATGACCAAAAATTATAAGTTGTAATCATTACATTGAATATATTGAGAAACTATCTCTTTGGGGATAATTTTGACATATATACCAATCATAAGTGTTTGAAGTATATTTTCTCATAAAAAGAACTCAATATGAGGCATAGTTGATGGCCTTAACTACTCAAGGATTATTATTTCACTATAAACTACCACTTAGGGAAGGAAAATAATGTTGCAGATTATTTGTGGAAAAATGATCATGGAGTTATGAACTAGATAAGAGTAGAAAGGGATCTTATGTTCATGGATCTAGTACTGATAGATAAGGGAATAATCAGGGAGGGTGAAACATCAATACATTTTCAAATTGTTTCCCAACCATCTTTACTAGAAAGGATAAAAAGTTCTCACACATATGATGAGGATTATCCAAAGAAAATTTAAGCTGGGAATGAAGGGATATTGATCGTCATCGTATATGAATATGGAATTTAGAAATTTAGGAAAAGGCTTTGTGTTCCTGATATTACTGATGTCAAAAGGGAATTGTTTTTTGATGCTCAAAGTTCCAATTTATCTATACACCCTGATAGTATTATGATATATATATATTTGAAGGATCATTTTTGGTGGGACAACCTGAAAAGGGAGATTTCTAATTATGTGTTAAGATGTATGGTTTGTCAACAGGTTAAGGTTGTAAGACAACATCTTGTAGGAGTCATGCAACCTCTTCCCATACCTGAGTGGTAATGGGATAATATTACAATGGATATTGTCATGGTGATACCAACGAATCATAGAAAAAATGATGCAATTTGGGTCATTGTTGATCATCTTAACAAGTCATCACATTTTTGTACTATAAGAGAATATTTACGACTTGAACGTTTATCAAGACTATATATTAATGAATTTGTAATACTTCATTGTGTACACCTATAGATTATTTTTTATCATGATGCCTATATCACGTCAATATTCTAAAAAAGTCCTCACTAATACCTAGATACTAAATTGTATTTGAAAACTGCCTACAACCCTCAGACTGATGGACAATCATAAAGGACTATTCAAACCCTAGAAGACTTGCTTAGATCTTGCTCACATGACATTCAAGGTATGTGGGATAAGTATTTACCTTTGGTAGACTTTCCATAAAACAATAGTTTCCATTCAAGTATTCAGGTGGCACTATATGAAGCAGTATATGGAAAGAGATGTTGCACACCATCTTGTTGGGATGATTTTGGTGAATGAAAACTCGTAGGGCCAGAACTTGTTGAGGAAACAATGGAAAAAATGAAGATTATCCAAACCCACATCAAAGTAGCTCAAAGTAGGCAACAATACTATTCTGATAACAGAAGGAAGGATTTGGAATTTAAAGTAGGAGATCATGTTTTATTGATGGTATCTCCACGGAAGGATGTTATACTATTTGGTAAGACGGGTAAATTGTGTCCCAGGTACATCGGACCTTTCGAATTTCCATAACGAATTGGTGTTGTGTCTTACCATTTGGAAATACCAACATGCATCTCCAAAGTTCATGATGTGTTTGACATATCATTGTTTAGAAAATTCATGCATGATCCTACACATGTACTCACCTTTGAAGAAATTGAACTGCATCCTGTTCTATCTTATTTTGAAGAGCCTATCCGAATTTTTGATACCAAAGAAGATGTGTTGAGAAACCGGATGACTATCTTGTTAAAATTTCCTTACAGAACCCATAAAATGGAAGAGGCAATGTGGGAACCTGAGGAATTTATGGTGAAGAACCACCCGAATCATTTTATGTAGTAATATTCTAGAAATTACGAGGATGAAATTATTTAAATTACAAAAGAATGTAACACCCCAATCTTCCACAGTATGTTTCACATTGAATAATACAATAGAATATGTTGTACACAACTTTGAGTTCTTGCACACCATGAAAAATAAAAATAGTCATTTTAAAAGCAGTTATGAATAGTAATACCCTCTTTTTGAAATTTTATAAATTTTATTTTTTAAAATGGGCATCATTTTTGGATTTGTAATTTCAAAATTATATTAGTGTGAATTTTTGATATTTTTTGGAAAACATTCAATTTTTTATGAATAGAGAAAAACTATACGTTATTGTTTAAAGTAAACTTTTATTTAAATAATTATTTTTATTATTTACATTTATTTTAAAGGCAAAATAGATACATAATACCTATATTAGTCTAATTTAATTCATTGATGTCATATTATAATAAGATTAGATATATATATTTATTGAAATTTTTACCCCCTTTTACCCCCCCTTCGTGGAACATTTCTAAATTTGTATAAAAATTAATTTTACAACTTCTGTGAATTGATTTTAAAAAATCCATGAGACATGGTTGACATCTGTAAGTAAAATGAGGTTCAATAAAATAAAAATACATTTTGGATAATAGTAGCTTTTGAATTTTGTTTACCACAGTTAAAGGTAAATTGGAAAATTAAAGGTAAAATCGATATTATAATTACGCTAAAACATGCCCAAATTCTATAGGATAAGTGTATCTAGACAAAATTCATCCTTAGTAATAAAATATTATCCTTTTTATCAACTTTCACTAGATGAGGACATTTATTATATTTTAATTTAATAAGAGTTAAAAGTGTTAAATTCCATTTTTTATAAATAAAACATTTTTAATATATGTATATAAATAGGATATATTAAACTATAAATATTAATTAGAAATATAAAATTATTCCCTATATAATGGTATTTTATTTATCATTTTTAGGCATTACATAATTAAAATTATTTATGACACAACGACGATACAATAATTTTCTAATTCATGAAAGATTAAAATAATTGATATTTTAAATATTAATATAAATGTAAACTGAGACTTTTGATGAATTCAACGAATTTTCCATGTTAATATAACATGATAGGGTTGATTTAATAAATTTTTTTGGAAGTGATAAATTTTTTAGGACTTTCACAAAAACAACATACCAAATAGCATCAAAATTGATATAATTGAATTTTTAAAACAAACACTATGTTGTTAAATGATATTATACTCCTATAAATCATTATATCAGCCAAAGGAAAAGATAAGGTTAGATATATCAATAATGAATCACATGGAGTTCACTTGGGTTTTTTGAATATGTTTATTAACCATTTATTATATAATGCAAGAAGACATGGTAAAAGGTAAACTATTTTACTAAGAGTTAAATCTAAAATATAAGGATAATATGGCGACTGAAACAAGTATATAACCAATTGGTTGAGAGGTTTCAGTCCTAGACCCAATTAGAATATAAATAAATCCTTTTGGATCCATTATAAATGGAATATTTTTTTTATAATAAATTAATATTTCAAGATTTTCCTAAAGTGACCCTCACCTCTCTTATAAAAGGGTACTTCCCCTTCTCTTATGTTCACACCTCCAAAGCCATTTTTCTCAGCCAAACCCAGATCTAATATTTTCCTAACTAACCACTCTTAATAATGGGGTCATTATATTCACCATAAAGCCAACCTAATTATCCCTTATGTTCAAATCAAAATGATGCACCTGAAGAAGAGGTAAAAATTTCATCACCTCATTCCAAGTTCTTTTATTCTTCCACTTTCTCTTTATTTGTTTTATCCATAAAAAATTAATAAATCCCATAACTTTTACATATTTTGATGTTATTATAAATATTATAAAACCATATTCATTATTCTATCAATCCTATAAAGAACAATGTCACCATATGTGGGTACGTACGACTTACCGTCTCCACATTGGGGTGTTGTTAGTTATTTAACACTTCATTATTTTGATGGGTTTAATAATAAGTATAATTGATGTAAATAATAAATATAGCATGTTAATGTTTATTTATATATATTATATACTAGACAATTACATATGGTTTTACTATCAATATAATAATATTTTCCCTCGTGCGAACGTACAGATTACCGTCTCCATGAACACATTGAGATTCATTCCCCACTGTAACCATTAAAGATAATTTTTCATTTCATGATTAAAAATAATTTTTAATAACTTAATAGAAATCTGGATATGAATAAAATAAATCCTATCCATAACAAACATGTCTTACTTAACAAAACATATAAAGGAAACTGAATCAGTTAAGACCCAAAACAATGATACTACTAAAATATTATTAACAAATCAATATTATGAGATCATATATGTTATTGTATTTATGCATGTGGTTCCAGAATAATTTAATAACAATTATTTTTTTTATTCATGAGGATAGCATACCGTCTATGAAAGAAAATCACAAAGATAGGGTTAATTTTACAATCTCTTTATTGTCTGAGGTTTTTTATACGTAAGTATATACTGGGACAACATTATCATACACATCTATGTTTCTTAAAAATGTATTTCAAAACATTTTTTTAGATTTCCTAGAATATGGGTTAAATTAATTTATACCCTTATTTAAATTTTTATAAAAATTTTAGAAATAAATCATTCCATCATTTTCTAAATAAGTTATTTTATGACCTTTTCAACAAAGTTAACGAAATAATTTTTTTTAACTTATATGGTGAGTGCATCTATTTTCAGCAATTATAACACCTTTGAAGCTTCCCATACAATCATATAATATTATTTTCAAAATTTAAATTTTCATTTATAATTACAAGTCTTTTACAATATTTCAAAATAGAAATAGATATTCCTCTCAAATAGTTTTGATTTCATCTATGTCAACATCTTTTGATGGATTTTACACTTGTTCAAAGTTGATTTGTTAGGATACAATATTCCAAATTGTATTTAATTTTTTATGATATGTCTGTCCATGTATGTGTTATTTTTATACCATTCATGGTTTATGGTTAATGTATTAACATTTTATATGCTAGTTTTAATACAAATGATTATGTTATGGTTCAACCTTTTCGTATGAGGAATGCATTTGGAATAGTAAGTGACGAGTGGAGCTTTCTATAGCTCCTCAATGTGTCGGTATGTCTCATGATACAAACTATTGTCTTGGAACAAGGCCATGAAAAATTCTTATTTTTAGTCATGAAATGTGGCCTTGACTATGTGGTCATGATGTCCGGAATTATGCATTCCATCATTATGAAATTAGCTATAGATATTACATGTGATTATTCAACTAGTAGAATATCATGTAAATGGGTAAATGAAATTATTTGATTTATCTTTTCCATATTATGAAAATGTTTATGTTTAGAAGGTTTGTGTTTTAGTCTTACACATTTCCTTAAATGTGTATGCTTTTTTATAAAATATTCTGATATATTGTTATCCTTACTGAGCATCTAAGCTCACCCCTTTCTTATGTTTTATTTTTCCCAGGATGTGAAGAAGTATATATTGACTGACTTTCAGGGATAGGCTATGTTTTATGAGTGTGTTCTAGGGAGACACAATGTTTTTTTAATTCATAATGTAATGTAAAACTTATGTATGTTTCTAGTACTTACAAGGCAACAAAATTGATTCGTCTTTCGGGACATGATTTCTTATATCATGCCAATGTTATGTAATAATGCACCGACTCTGGGTAATTAGGTCGGGGCCTTACACCAAATCATAATCATAAAAATATACAAGAAAAATACATTCCATAATCCTCATTATTCTTTAAAAACACATTTACGTCCATAATAGACATCTCAAGTATCGAATTATCCCATATTAACGACGCACTGGTTCCTTAAATTCTATTCAGTTGCCAATAATTCTTTAGTTGTTAACATTACACATTCCATTTCAAATAAATAATTTTTCAAGATTTCACCCTACAATATATGTACCATTTTAGTTCCATACATACTAGTGAACTACAACAAATTCACACAATAATATAACCAACACACACAAAGTAGTACCACAAAACAACCCATTACATTCTTTCCAAAATTCCACATCACAAGAAAATTTCATCTGCATCCCCTTTTTACATAAATTCTACATATCCACTTCATTACCATCACAAATTGCCTTATATATCCATACCCATAACAACCCCACTATACAACCAAATGTACCATTACATAAATCCCAACACCACTGCATAAAACATCTCATCCACTACCCCCACATATCACAACACATTCACATTCCCTTCATCATATCACCGGGTCCAACCTACATGACACAATCATGTGCACAAAAAAGTTACAACAAATAATAGTGCTAGACATGATTCCAAATTTTTTAGGGAATCTATTATTAAATCCCATATAATTTAGGATGTTATCAAATAATCCATATAATCCTAAGGAATCCATTTATTATTGATGAATATACATGGTTTTTGAATCCATGAATCTGTTTAACCATAAGCATGCCAACATGCATTCATATACAATCATCACTTGCTTACTATGGTAAGGCATGGGGTACACATGCAACAAAAACCTCCAAGGAAAACACAAAGTATTGATTACATCACAAACACAGGAGTAATATGGGAAGAATGATGTTGGTGATGTCTAGTATCAATATAAAAGGTGAGTGCCCAAGGGATAAATGATATATTATTTATAAAGGTCATATCCTATATCAACGGAGGAATTGATTTAAAATATAGTAATTCCATATCTTGACCAAGACCTCACAGTTTTTTCCATTTAAATTTATCATGATTTTACTGTTGTCAATGATATTATTTAGGCACTTTGAATGTAACGCTCCGACACCAGTTGCCTATAGCTAGTGGATTATTTCATTACATTGGCATGAATACTAGAAAAATATATATCTAAGGACTAAATAGTTTAGAACTTTTGGAAAACCAGATGAATACATAAGTTCATCATTACAACTTGAAAGGAAATTAAATATTTAAATTCCATTGAAAATATCCATAACTCCTTAGATATCCATGCAGTTCATTGATAATATAATTCCTCACATCCAAGAATGATAAATAATATGAAATGGGTGATCTGATAAACTTAATAAGGTTATGTAATATAGTTCAATATATCATATACAAAAACATTTTTCATGGTGAATTGCTACGAAAACATACCCTTAAAAATAGTCATGAACATAATATGGAAGGATTAATAGATCAATAAATAATGCCATAATAAAACATAAACATGGGTATTATACTAGTCAGATAAAAACATTTTCTATCAATTACTAGTTTCATGATGAGGGAATTCATATTTTCAAACATAATAATCATTATGTCAAGGCCTCATGCTTAGACAATACATAAACAAGTAAAACCCCAAACTAATTTGTCAAATGAGACCCACTGATGCATCGAGGGGCTATATCAAGCACCTCCCCAATCACAAAATAATTCCAATTAATTATTTATATAAACTGGGATAAACATAAATGACATATCCATTCATATTGAAAATAACATATGAAAGGGAAATTAACTTTTCCCCAACATTAAACATAAACACTAACCATTTGGAGCAATATAGTGAATGGTATCAAGATTGCACACCCACCATCAAAATAATAATGAACTATTAAATAAATTATGTTGGATGATATAAAAAATCATTAAACCTATTTAAAATAAGAATAAATATGGGTTTTGAAATAGGTTAAAATACTCTTATATAATCATCTATTAATTTTTTAGATAAATACTCATTTACATTAAAAGGAAGAGTTTTTTGGAAAAATTATTTGAATAAAACCAGAAGTGAATTATTGTATATTTTTTATATTGAAATGAGTTATTTTATATAAATAATTATTGGTTAAAATATATCATAGTGTTCCCTTGAAAATGTGTAGAAAATCAGAAAATTCCCTTCATTCATGTTAGTATTTGGATAAGATGTTTTGAGAGATCATTTCAAAATATGAAACTCCACATAAAATAAGGAAGGATATTTGTTGGTAAAAATATATAGAACATTCAAAAATAATTTATAGGGAGTAAATATTAATAAATAAGAATTTAATTGTACTTAGTATTGAATAAGATTAACTAGTTTGAAAATGGATGTTCGGGATTGAAAACCCTTACCTTGTGTACGAACATGTTCTTCACTAGACCTTAACATCCTTGAAAATAAAATTATATAAATTAATTAATTATTTCAGGACATTTTATACATGTATATGATTAATTATAATTTCATTAAGTCCATTTATGGCCTTATTGATATGTTATATGATTGAATTATGTTGTTCAAGAGTGTTTGTTTCCATGATTTCATGATCAGTTCACTTGATTATAAGTAACATAGATCATTTAAAATTGGTTTAAATCTATATAATTAGAGTTAAAGGTTTTTAATTAGAATAAATAAGTGTAAATTTAGGAACATATCTTTTGGTTACATGTTATGAGGATAAATCATTAGATAATACATTTAGCGATAATAGTTTTTGTTTTTAAGGAGCTTACTGATCATAATGAACTCATGTTGTTTTATCATTTATTATTGTGAAAATATGTTACATACATAGCATTAAAAGGGTTATACTATAAATTTATAAATATTTATAAACCATTAAAATGGATTCATGGATATTTTTGAATATGATTTTGACGAATGAAACTTCATCGTCTACAATGGTTTTAAATTTGTACCTTCGACACGATGATTTTGTTTTTAAAATAAATGAAGGATATAAAAAGGAAAATGATATGGTTATTCAATTAACATTGTATTATTATTATTTTATATAAATTATACATTAGATATAATTATCATTTTTCATCAGATGTGTGGATAGGATAATAAAATAAAATAAATTGAAATGAAATTAAACGAAAAGGAAGAGGATTTACCACTTAAATCAACCTCACAGAGAACCTACTTAATTGAAGGGGTTTTAGAAACATGGAACTTCCAAGGGCTCCTAGAAATGGGGAGGGACAAAGTAAGATTATTTTTTATGATCATTGAAATTATTAAAGACTTATATTACTGATTATAAGTGGGAGTGAGGGTGGTTTTTATAGTGGAGGGGGGAATGTTTTGTAAATATCTTATTCATTGTTTTGTTATTTTATTTCAAGACAAAAAATATTGTTTATTATTGTTCTAAAAAATTATAATAAGGGAATATTAGTACATAAAAATGGCCATTTACATCACCTATAACTCAAGAATGATGTAGAAATTCATTTATTTAGCATATTGTTTATAAATTATCGAATATCATAATTCACCAAAAATTCATCTATTTCTGAAAAAACCCAAAAAAATCACAATAACAATATTTTTATGTTTATAATTAAAAAGTATACTCTATTTTATTATAAAATATTTCTAAATATGAGAAATATAATTTTAAAAAAATCATTATTTGCTTGAAAAATAAAAATTTTAAATTTAAAAATGATTTATAATATATTCAAATTTAAGTGATGTCTCATAAAATTATGATAAAATCATAGGAAAAAAGTATTTATATAGGAAAAAATTTTATGAAAATTAATATTATTAATTATTTTTTTATTAAATATTTATAACTCACAAAAATAAAAACACATAATTATGAAATTTTAAAATATTTAATCATTTATATGGTGCCTAAATTTTATTTATACAGTCAAGGGTGAAATTAATATTAATATGGTTATATTATTATCCCTAAGGTTATGTTATTATTTATATGGGTATGATAATATTTACCAATCAATGGAATTTGATCCTATTAGACTCTAAATAACATACAAATTGCAACAATGTTTCTCATTTTTTTTCAAAATTCAAAATTCAAACCCAAAAAAATATGTTCACTAGATAGATTAAAAAAAGTGTCGATTAATAATGACTTAGTGTTTCATGAATTAATCACTAATTTCTTGTTTTAAATTAATGGTATTCTACATTCTTCCATGTTAAAAAAATTGCATGCTTGAAATTACTAGAATGTTTAACTTATAAAATTATTTGGGTGGTTGTTCATACTATGTACCTCCGGCTCCCATGATGCCTCTAAAATTTTATGATTTTAAAAAAATTTCATTACCATTCAAGTATTATGAATCTACAATAGCAGTTATGTTTTTTCCCGAAACTGGATAGGCTCTTCATAGTGAGATAAGACAGGTTCCGATTCTATACCTTTAGATATGAGGACATGCATTGGGTCTGGGATTTACTATCTGAATAATGAAACATGGAATATGTTGTGTACCATATAAAGGCTCAGTAGAATTTCCAAAAAGAAATTATCCATATCTCCAATTCCCTTTATAATTTCATAAGGGGCAATGTACGTTGGTCTTAGATTCCATTTCTTTCAAAATCTTATAACACCCTTTCAAAGAGATACATCCAAGGAAATGGGATCTCCCTATTAAAACTCCAAATACGTACATCAATTATCATCATAGCTCTTTTCCCAACATTTATCTTCTTTGAAATGGGTTTGAATAGTGTTTAATTTATTTTTTGTTTCCTCTACAATATTTGGAACCACAAGGTTCCTTTTACAAAGATCATCCCAACATGTTGGTGTACAACCATTGTTTCCATACAATGCATCATCTGGTTCCATTTGAATACTATAATGTAATCTATTGTCATAGGAAAACACCACTAAACGAAAATAATGATCACACATACCCTAAATGATAAGTTAACATGATCTCAACATGTATTATAGATTTTCGATCATCCTTTCTAATAGCTCGTCTGTTTGTGGGTGATAAGAATTACATAATTGAATCTCAGGATCCAATCATTTCTTGAAAAAAATTACATATATTTGATGTAAATAAAGATTCTTAATTAGACACAATTGTTATATGTTCTCAAAGAAGTCAAATACACATAATTGATATAGAGTCATGCAATCCACTCTAATGGAAAATCATACATTATTGAGAGGAAATGTGAAAATTTCATATGTCGGTCAACAATTACCCATATTTAATCATTCTTTCTTGATATTTTGGGTAATCTAGAAACTAAATCCATGGTGATGTCATCCCATTTCCATGGAAGAATATGCAGAGGTTTCTTGAGTCCCCTAGGATGCTGTCATTCAACCTTCACATATTGATAGACAAACCATCTATATACGTAATCTGAAATTTACCTCTTCATTTTGTCCCACGATAATTATTACATAAAATCTATATAAATTTTAGTGCTACAAGGGTGTATAGATAAATTAGAGCTTTGTGAATAATCAAATAACTCCATTTTTATCTTGGGTATGGAGGGAACACATAACATCTTCCAAAATTTAAGTATTCTATCCTAACACACGAAGTAAGACAACTACCCATCACACACACCTCAAATTTTCTTTTGATGATTTCCTGTACTAGAATGAGATGTTTTAATTCATTCTAATAAGAATGGATTGGTTGATAATTGTAAAAGTAATGATGTATCACCATCTTTGATAATTCCCATAACCTTGCTTACTTTATCCATGAATATTGGATCCCCTTCTATCTAGTTGGTGAGGTATCTTTAAATGCATCTATAAGACCCTAGTTCAAAACAAGGTAAAGGCATATTTTTGGGGGTACCATAGCAGACTGTAGCAGGCACTGTATGAGGCACTAAAGTAGTACTGTAAACTTTGTGGGTACTATTGATGAACTGTACACTATATAGGTATTGTAGCAGAACTGCACACTGTGTGGTACTGTAGTAGGCACTGTAGTAGTTACTGTAGTAGGTACTATTTGGTACTATAGCAGTTGGAACTATTCACCTTCGGCAACCGGTTTGGGCTTGGAGTCCTTAAGGCTTTCGGGCCACCCAAGCCTTCGAGTCAGTAGGGATTTCAGGCCACCTTTAATGCTTTTGGGCTACCTAAAGGCCTTTGGGAAATATACTATTGCCCTAGACACACTATAAAAAAGGAGTATCCCCAGAAGACGATTCAGGGAAGGTGCACTCACCAGAGCAGAACCAAATGGATTTGTTAGAATAAGAGTGTGTGGATATGCCATTGGGACTAGCCTGTGCTTGCACTGGAAGCCTAGCCAGATGGCCATGCGAAGGTGGAGAGCTACTATCATGACGTAGATGCTGGGGAGGTGCAGTTTCTTTTAGATTGTATGGTTGAATTCTCTAAGACCTTCGGTTCATGTAATCTCCTAATCCTATGGGCCATGTAATTTCTGATCCTACAGGCCTTTTAAGGGTTCCCCCTCATCCCATGAAAGTGGGTTTATCAAAGTCAATAAAAAATAAAGTCTTCGTGCCATTTGGGCATGATCCTTATTAATTAATGTATCAACTACCTTATTTTCCTTTTTTGGGGGTAGTGTATGGAACTATAATATTCCTTGAGTATCTCGAGCCATCACCTTTGTCTCATGTTGATGTATTTCTAAGAGAAGATATATTTCAAGCTAAAGTGATCTTTATATATCTGAAATATTTCTCCATAGATATAGTTTCTCCATATATTCTTAGTGAGTATTACATATACTAACTCAATATCGTTAGTTAGATAGTTCTGTTCATAATTTTTTAACTACCTTGATATATATTCAATAACTCATCCATTCTGCAAGAGGAAAAACCCAAGTCCCATATATTATGAATCACTATAGATCAAATATCCCCAATTTCTTGATGGTAGAGTCTGGATCGGAGAATTCACTAATCTCCTCATCAATTTGTTAAAACATTTGTTTCATTTTTCCCCTATGAACATACCCATTTAAAATTATTCTTGGTCAACAGGTTGGCTATATAAGTGAATTTCCAAACGAAACACCTATAATTACATTCTAATCTAAAAAACTACATAACTCGATTATGTTCATTGGTATAGGCCATTCTTGAACTACCATTGTCTTCATAGGATCCACTAAAATTCCATCTATTGACCCAATATGACCTAGAAATGAAACTACTTTAATCTAGAATTCTCACATTCTAAACATCCCATATAATTTTTTCTTCTAATAGTCATCTGAATAGTGTGAAATTGATTCTAATTTTGTTTGTAGCTTCTCTATTATACCACAATAACATCAAAAAATACAACTACATAGTCATCACGATATTCATTGAAAACACCATTAAACAAATCCCTGAAAATAGAGGGTGCCATGGTAATTCCAAAATGCATTACTGTAAACTTGTAATGACCATACATAGTTATAAATTTTGTTTTTTTCTTATCATCCTTCCTCACATGAAACTTATGATATCCAAATCGAAGGTTTATCTTCAAAAATATAATGCTCCATGAAGCTGATCAAATAAATCATCAATTTGTGGTATATGATACTTGATCTTTATTATAATGGAATTGATATTCCTATAGTTAATTCACAAACTCATAGATCCATCCTTATTCTTGATAGAAAGAATAGGAGGTCCCCATAGAGAAACACTAGAGAGAATTATTCATTTATCACTCAATTACACTACTTATTTATTCAATTCTGCTAACTCTATTGTATCCATTCTATTATCAATCATTAATGTTGTTCTTGAACTGGGAATTATGTCAATAGTGATCTCAAATCCCACTCTGAAGGATTCCCGGGTAAATTATCTAGAAACACATAAACATATTCTCGCACAATAGTTACATTTTAAATTTGAAGATACCTTTCCTCACTCATATATATTCCATTCTCTTCCTACCAATTAATTGAAGTTAGTAATGAAACTGAGGGTGGATATAGATAAGAATCAGATGGTGAGGTTTCTTATCTAAAGATAAGGGATTCTACATCATTCTAAAAATTGTAACACTCATCTCCAGGAAATACATTCAGACATCATTTTTTGAAATCAAATTCATAGCATGAGTTATATAAAAGTAAATCATGGGTATGATGATATGTTCAGTATCTAAGTCATGGTTCTATGTCATAATTGGGATTCATTGAGACATCTTTGTTACAATGTGTAAGAACCCGTATTTTCATTTCAGGTATGGATCATGATTTGAAGTGTTTTTTAGAAAAAGGGGAGAATTTTGAAATTTTCTAAATACACACAGTGTACTTCTGAGTACACACCGTGTACCCAATTAACATGTATAGCCACATCTTGGGCGTGTAATAGCCAAGACATGGCCATGTGGGGTGATGTGGAAGACCACTAATATTGGGGGCCAGTTGAGGTAGATACATGTCGTGTTTATTAATAATAAAAAATGTATAATTTTTCTTATAATTGACATATCAGACTAGGGTCATGTCTAACCCTCATATTGTCTTCTTCTAGCCATGCCTCACAATGGTGTGTACTGAATTGTTGATTCTTCTCTAATCCACTAATACATCATCCGTTCTCTAAATCAAATACTTTCGGTTGCATTGGAATCTCCACGGTGAGTTCTTCCTTCCCCAAGAGCCCCTCATCCTAATTCCTATTTTTTTAAATGACTTATTCAAGGTTGAAATTTTTTGACCTTTTTTAGATATATGGAATTATAGGCCGATTGATGTACCGAAGATCGAGAGTGTTCTCCATACAATGTCGATGTAGTTTTTTTCCTTTTATTGTTTGTTTTTTAGATTATATGCCAAAGTGCTGATTACCCATGTTTCAGTTAAATTGGGTTATATAAATTAAACCATGTTTTATCTTCCTATGATTGATTGTTGGTTTAAGATTTTGTTGTTGTGGTATTATGTGAAATTTTATGTTTAATGAACACCCCATGGGTATGTTTCATTATTTGAATTTTTAAGACTCCTCGGTCTCGGTTTCCTATGAGGAAGACATTGATTCCTTGTCTTGCATGACCTGATGGGACTGGTTTCATTTTTCCACTTTTTAAATGATTGTGATATGCATTGAAATTTTTATACATATAGTAGTTCAGATTACATTGGGTTTCTTGATATGATATATGCACCATTGATTTTCACAAGGCTGTGGGAACCTGGTGTAGTTCGACCGTAGGGGGAATTGACATTGGGTGCTTCCCTAGAGAGTCAGTTATGTTTCATGCTATGAGAACACGGGGGGATTGAACGTGAGTGCTCCCTTAGAGTTTCTATTGTTTACATTATGAGATCACAAGAGGAATTGGCGTTTATTTCATTCCCAGAGAGTTTTTAGTTGTTGTTGAATGGCCATAGGGGGCATTTATGGTGACTGATTCTTCAGAGTTCCTTTTCCATTTTATTGCATTACATGGCCAGAGGGGTTAGATTTTGTGAGCTACCCAGAGGGTTAACATAAATAATGAATGTTTGTGATGCGTCTATGAAGCCAAAGTACAAGCATGTATTCAGTTCTGCTAGTTAATCTTATGAGATTGCTATTATGATACTTACATTATTGAATGATGTATAATAAAAGATAATGAATGTAAATGGAAATTACAGTATTGTTTATTTTTTTGTTAATATAGTTCTTTGCTAAATTTCCATTATTACCTGATATATATAATCAGTAACAATTGGGGACAACTAATGTGATAGTTTCCTACTGTTTTTCATCTTACACCCTGTTTGGGTTAGGTTTTTTTACCACAATATATTATATGGTTGTAGGCGTAGATAAAAAAAATCACCCTTCTTCATCAGGTACATGGTTGGAAAGTTGGATATAGAGATCATTCGACCAATAATAGGCTTGCAATGCTGCTAGAGTTTTCTAGTTTTCATTGTACATTGGTTTAGTCACATCATTGAAAACTATCCTTTTCCTAACACGAAGGATTTCCTCATTTGGGAACCTTCTTTTAATGGATTCCTTTATTCCAAATGTTTCTACAAAAACTATTTCTACAATTCTATTTCTAATTCTGTTTGTTTGAAAGCCTTGAGTAAACCTTGGATCAAGCCCTCAAGACATACTCTTATTTGGCCTGTTTCCCATTATAGGGTCCCCACCATTGTGTGCCTTAAATTTTTTGGGATTCCTCTTTTCTCTAGATTTCATATGTGAAATCTACATCACGAGGATGCTAACCATTTTTTTTTTCTTGTGCTACAACTACAGCTCTTTGGAATTTCACTTTTTACATTTTGGGTTGCAGATGGTGTATTCCCACTACTGTCAACTCCCAATTGCAGCTATGTGTTAATTGGGAATCTTTGAAGCAAATCAATGATCTTTTTCTGACTGTAGTGGTGGAAATCCTGCATGTGATCTGGTATGATAGAAATAACATCATTCATAATAATTTCTCTTTTAGTCTCAATGCAGGTAAAACGCATATTCTCATTGCCATCAAGGATTCTACTTCTCTTCAAAAAGATCATTGTGACAACTGTGTTGGCGATTTTGAGATTCTTCTCCGTCTTCTGATTGCGGTATCTTATAGAACACCTCGACTCACCTTTCAGGTATTTTGGAAAGCTCCACTTCCAGGATGGATCAAAGTGAATGTCAACGGTGCCTCTAGAAGAAACCCGGGTCCGGCAAGTTGTGGTGCCATTTTTAGAGACTCCATTGGCAGATGCCTTCGATGCTTCTTCGGTGGATGTGGCACGACCTCAGCTTTGGAAGTGAAAATGATGGGTGTTATTCATGCGGTGGAATTTTCCAAAAAAAAGGGTTGGCAAAAGCTATGGATTGAATGTGATTCAACCACTATTGTTCAAGCTATTTGGAAGTGGGTGGTGCACCTCACATGGCCGCTTACCCCTTAATGGATGAAATGCCTTGCTTTTCTCATGGACCTCGATTACATTTCCACACATGTGTTCCATGAAGCGAACATGGTTGCTGATTGTCTTTCCAACAAAGAGGTTAATCAGGATGTTACCTAGCTTGATGAGTTTCTTGATGTTTCGCTCCCCTTTTATGATAAGGATTTTAATAAGATTCCGTCTTTCAGACTTTTGTAACTCTTTTTTTTTTGAAAAATAAATACTGACTTGGTCTTTGACTGAGGCTCCATCTCTTAAAAACTGTACATTGGTTCAGTTTTATTTCCATTGTATCGTCTTTTTTGGATTCTTTAAAAGACATATGTGACATGCATCATTTATATATATTCTCTAATTGTTGTTTACATTCAGCCATTTGTTTTTTAGTTGTTTGATGGAATTTTGATTCTGATACAATTTTTTATTTGTTATTCCCTAGTGCATGCTCTTCCAATGAGGGCATTGTTTCCACACAATAACACCCAAGGCCCTCGATTCTAGTCGGTAGCCTCTAGAATTCAGGGAAATGTTCTTGAGTCCATGTGACCAACCGGGTATGGGGAAAATTTGGGCGGCACCTGGAATTGAGACATTACAAAGTGGTATCAATGCGGGTTATTTTATACTTTGTCTTACTATTTGGAGACTACAAACATGGATAGGAAGGAATATGTAGTTGGTAATAAGTTATTCCCAGGAGCAGCTAAACAGAGTATAGGGAAAAGCCAATTTACCTCAGTTATTGTAATTTTTATGGCTATGCAATTGTTACAGTTTATTTGATTTTGCTGTTGGTTGATTAACATAATATGTGATGTTATGATTTATATCATTGAGGTTCTATTTCTGTTGAATCCCTATCAGATGAGGATATACCATATCATCCATCATATAGGCACTTTTTAAAGGTCACATGTCATTAATTTTTTCATGCCATTTTGGATGAAATACTAATTGCATGCTGTTGTGATAGATAGAGTTCTGCATATTCATGATATCATGATAGATGCCATGATTTAATACGAGATGTTTTGATAGGGTATTGGAAACATTAAGGTTTCATTTGAATGGGAGCCAAACATTGGACACTCAGGTGTTATTGGTTCTCATGGATCATAATTTGTTTGATCATGTGATTGATTTCACGGTTATACATCGAGATATACTTGACTATAATTCCTATAATTGATTCGTGTGGACTATGGGCCCCTACAGATCCAAATTTGGCATAATAATTCATGTTTCTGTGTTTTTGTGGGGTTCTGGAGTAGTTTCTAAGGGTTATTGTCTAGAAAGACCCAGAATACACAATGTGTGATGATGAATACACGCCATGTATCCTTCATTTCAGGATGAAAATGTATTTATTTATTATATGTTTTGTACTTTCTATTCACACCATGTATCTATTTACCATGTGACCAAACTTGTGTCTAGAGACATTGGTTTGAAATAATTTCATGAACATGTTGTGTACTAGGCCTACATGCCATGTTTTGGTGATATGTGTTTCCATCTGTGTGACCAATGACATAGGTCAGTGAAGTCATTTTAGTAATTATCGGGTCTGGCACATACATGATGTGCAGTTTTTCTATAAGAGAATCGTGTAGTTCTAGCCATGTATAAGTACTTGAGAAGGAGGAAATATTATGTAAACATCATGTCTCAATGAGAAAATTCCTTGTGTATGGGTTTTTAAACGATTAGAGTTGGCAGAAGTACACGCCCAAGTAATGGGTTAAGGAAACATGCTGTGTAGATTTCCTACATGTTTTGTAACCCTATTTTGAAAAAACATGATTGATTTTTATTCTCTATTTTTCTTATCACTTCTATGTTTATATTTCTTTAATATTGTACCGAGGTGTGTGCCGAAACTTTCAGATTCATTCCACCTAGACTTCCTCTAGTTGTACGTCCTTTTTTGGGTGATGATCAAAACTAGAAATGGTAGACCAAGGACCACAAGCAGATCCTCCCGTCCTGCACTTCATGGTACCAATCATCATTCCAGATACAAGTGCCTATGAAAATTTCCAAGAAGGCTTCATGGGGATGATGCAGACATTCCAAGAAGCATGACCTCTTGCTTGTCTTTGATAGAGTTGATAAGGGGTTTTCAGAAGTAGTATCCTCCCACTTTATCATGGGATTAAGGAACTCATGATGTAGAGTCATGGTTAGAAGTAATGTTGTCTATCATCGATCATCTAGAGACACCTCTTGATAGTAGAGTGAATCTCATGACATACATGCTTCGATATTCTTCCAAGAGATGGTGGGATGTGATATCACAGGCAGGACACCAATGTGTTATGGCTTGGGCTAAGATCCAACAGACCTTCTAGGACTACTTCTACCTCGAGACATTGAGGTCCAATCGAGCCTGAGTGTTCATGAGTTTGGAGAATGTTATTCTCTCAGTCATGGAGTATTATTCTCTCTTAACAGAGCTGCAATGCTTCACACCCATTCTGGGGGCGATGAGTTATTTCTTGGGAGAATGTTTGAGGATAGTCTCGAGGATGACATCTGATCTTGATTAAACATCATCAGCTTGACTCCCATATCTTCTATAGTCAACCAAGCACTGATCATCGAGCGAAACAAGAGGGATTCTTGAGCTATGGTCTAGGGAGGTTCAACGTCCAGATTTGGTACCCTTCTAATTGATATCAGGAAGCATCATAGGCACTCTACGTGTAGAGATCTGAGTAGGTGGGAATTTATTTCAGGTAGCCATGTGGCGTGGTACAAGTGCGGGACAGGTAGACATAAGAATCATCAAAACCTGAGATACCCTATTGATTTACAAAATATTGTGGAAATATGAGACATATTCCGCATTTCAACAACTCCCTCCATCCCGAACCTTGTGAGGGAGGATGTTTTTTGACTCCTCATACCGGAGCAGGACCACTGATCCCACTTTAGAATGGGTACTGGAGTTCTTCAGGATGTTCATGCCGAGTTAGTGGTTGTGGCCACAGTGGTCAGACACATGGTTCTCAGAAGCTGCATGGTGGATCAGATCATGGATCTTAGAAAGCTTTATAGGGAAAATGTTCATGTCAGGCTTTTGTGTTGGATCAGTTCCAAAAAGAGCAGGATCATAGACCCACTATGGTTATTGGTACACTTTTTTTCCCCAGTTTTAGCTTCTACTCTTTTCTATATAGGGGATTCCCATAGAATTAAATATTTTCATGTAGTAGAGATTATTGGTGCTTGAATATTTAAATCTATTGATATTACTATGTTGGGAACTTCTTTGGGGACTATGATGGCTACTATACATCATTGAAAGGATTTCCCTCTTGAGTTTGTTGGGTGTTACTTCTTATGGGACTTTTATATCTTAGAGATTATGGTTTATAACGTTATGCTTGGAATGGACTTATTTTTTCCCTTCCAGGATGTTTTCTATTAACATAATCGTAGGGTGAGTTTCACATCACCAGATGGAATATTATTTCTACATAAGGGAGAATTGGAGGTCCCAGTGAGAAGAGTTGGACCTCAGCATCATAGGATGAGAGGTGTTACAACCCAGATTGCTAGTCTGTATCTGGATGACAAGGGGATCTCATAGATGGACTTCCCTCCAATGGTGTATCATTTTAGGGACGTCATTCCAGATGAATATTCAGATTTACCTCTAGAGCGAGAGGTATACATATCTATTGAACTTCTTCTAGAGGCATCATTGGTGTACATTCATCCTTTTTGGATTGCTCCACCAGAGGTGTAGGAGCTCAAGATGTAGATGGAGGAGTTACAGGAAGAGGGTTTCATCCAACCTAGTACTTCCCCTTGGGGTTTTCATATCCTATTTGTAAAGGAGTAGGATGGTACCCTCAGATATTAGGTAGATTTTCATTTGCTAAACCAGTAGACAATTAAGAACTGATATCTGTTACTGATGATTGATAATCTCTTTGACCAACATCGTGGGGCCCGAGTGTTCTCAAATATAGAATTATGATCCTGTTATAATCAGTTGCATGTTATACCATCCGATATAACTCTTACAACATTTCAATGTAGTTATATTATATATGAGTATGTGTTTTTGATGTTTGGTCTCACGAAAGAGCCTGCAGTTTTCACAACACTGACGAACTGAGTGTTCCGTCCATACTTGGACTCCTTTGGGTGGTTTTCATGGACGATATCTTGGTGTACTCTCAAAATATATATGACAATACCATCAATATAGATATTTTATTGAGTACAATTATAGAGAATCAATTATTGTCTATGATCTCAAAATGCCACTTTTGGATGGACCAGATTAACTTTTTGGGTCATGTTATCTCAAAGATAGGAGTATCAGTAGACTAAGAGACAGTGAGAGTAGTAGTTTACTAGGAGAATATGAAGAATTTATTTTAAGTACATTTTTTTTGGGGAAATAAAGTTACTACAGATGTTTTATGCAGGGCCTTTCATGCTTAGCAGCGCCACTGATGGTCCTAACTAAGAATAGTGTGAAGTACTTGTGGTCAGATTCTTGTGAGTCATCAATTCTGGAGGTGAATGGAAGGTGGAATTCATCACTGATTATAATTTTACCAGATCTGGGAAAGAGTTACACCATTTACTATGATGCATCAGATATCATGATGGAAGCAGTCCTTGTGTAAGGGAAGGAGTTGTTGCATATGGGTCTCGGTAGTCGAGGTGACGTGATAGGAATTACCTGACACACTATCTTGAGTTGGCTGCAGTTGTTCATGCCCTATGGTTTTAGAGACCTTACCTTCTTGGAGATTTATTTTGTGTATTCTATCCAAAAAATTATCAAGTATATCTTTACCCAGCGTGACCTAAATTTTAGACAATGAAGGTGGGATGAATACCTTCAGTCCTTTGACATTAAGCTTGCCTACACACCTATGAAAGGCAATGCAGTGGAGGATGTATTGAGTAGGAGGACTCAGATATAGGTAGTTCAAGAATCCAGTAGTCAGTGGAAACTCAAGGATCTTTTCAATGAAATGTATTGGGTGGTGCACAATAGAAAGGGGCACATGTTTCATTCCACTGTAGTTGTTACCTCTACTCTACTTGATCGAGTATGAACTTGGAATCTATCAGATTCTGAAGGCCTAGTTCTATGGGAGGGTGTGTCAGGAGAGGACCCTACTCCTGGGTGGACCATAGGCGTGGATGAGGTCTTGCACATTCATGGATTTGTATGGGTGTCAGTAGACATATGTGAGCAGATGATGCAATACTTTAATATATTATCTTGGGTAGTTCATCCAAGTGTCACAAAGATGTATCGATATTTTCCTCGTTATTATTGGTGGAAAGGTATAAAGAGGGACATCGATGGTTTTGTCATGAGATTTTCCACCTACCAATAGGTTAAAGTGGAGCACCAATGACCAGCAAGGCTTCTACAATCGTAACCCATTATCAAGTTGATGTGGAATCATGTTGCGATGGATTTCAGGACATGTTTACCAAGGCCGCATTGAGGAAATGGTGCAGTTTGGGATTTCATTGACAGACTCAATAAGGTTTCACACTTTTTTACCAATCAAGGAAACTTTCAGTGTTGATGAGCTTGGAAGGTTGTATATCTGAGAGATTGTACATTTTCACGGGGTTCCACACACTATTGTTTCAGACATGGATTCCAGATTTACATAATTTTTATATCAAAGTATATAGAAGGATTTGGGTACACTTTTACTTTTTAGTACAGGTTACCATCCCCAGACATATGGCTAGTTAGAGCACACGATTTAGGTGTTGGAGGACATTCTTAGAGCATGCATCCTTGATTTTGGAATCTCTTGGTAGACGAACATACCTCTGGTGGATTTTTCATACAATAATATTTTTTAGAGAAACTATTTATATGGGACCTTATGAGCCTTTGTATGGAAGGACATTCCAATCACCCCTATGTTTGATGGAGTTATGATAGGTAGCTATGCTTTGACCTTATCAGGTCCAGGAGACCACAATGCTGGTAGAGTTTATTCAGAAGAGGATAGCTACTACGCAGTCGTTGAAGAAGTATTATGTTGTTCGACGGAGATGACCTCTACAGTTAGAGGACAGAGATAGGTTTTCCTATGCATCACACCGATGTTGGGACACATGAGGATTAAGAGACAGGGAGAGCATTCACCAATATATGAAGGGTTATTTGAGGTTTTGGATAGAGTGAGGCCAGTTTCCTATCAAATGTAGTTACCTTAGAGGTACGGGCTATGATTGAATTCTTCCACATTTTTCATCTACGGTGTTCATTCTCAGACCTATCTCATGTTCTTCAACTAGAGGATGTTGAGATGGAGGTGGACTAATTTTTTGAGGAGAATCCTATCCAGATTGTTGATCACAACGTGAAGGTTCTCAGTGGCCTGTCTATTACACTAGAATAGGTGTTGTGGTAGCACAACTGTGTGTAATAGGAGACTAGGGAGACATAGACTGATGTAACACCCCAAGACTCCGCCGTACGCTTCACTTTGAATAATAATGTAGCGTGTGTTATACGCACTTCGAGTTATAACACACAACAACCAATCAAACTATCCGATATGAATAGTAATACCAACTTTTTGAAATTTTATAAATTTTATCATTCATAATGGACTTCATTTTTGGATTTGGAATATCGAATTTAGCTTAGGGTTAAATTTGGGTGCTTTTCGGATAACTTTCATATTGTGATGAATAGTGAAAATTACAAAATTTTAATTAAAAACAACATTTTTAATCGAAATAATTAACTGTGTTAAATTATGAATTTGAGTTGTTTTAATGTATATTTCGAATATATTTTTACCATTTAATAAAATTTTGGTCATTAGAGGTAATTTTACATTTAAACCAGACATAAACAAGTGTCAATCGTTTGATAATTATTATTTCTTAAAAACACGCCATTTGTTTTGACAACAAGAATAAATTTTTAAATTAATTAATGAAACATATATGTTTTGAATTTAGTAAAATAGACATCATTTTTGAATTCATAATATCAAATATATCTTAGCCCGAATTTTTGGTATTTTTCTTTGAAACATCAATTTTTGATGAATAGTGAAAAACACTGAGTTATTGGATAAAACCGATTTTTTATTTAAATACTTATTATTTTAATTTAAATTAATTTATGTAAAAATAGAAACATGATACTTATATAAGTTCATTTTAATTCATTGGGGTCAGTTTATAATAATTTTAGACATATAGAAATTTTATTCAACATTTTACTGTCTTTTACCCACCTCCTAGGAGAATTTGTAAATTTCCATAAAACATAATTTTACCGCTTCTGTGAGTGTAATTTAAAAAATCCAAGATACACGGTTGATATCAGTAAGTAAAAATGTTGTTCAATGAGATGAAAATAATTTTTGGTAAATAGTAACTTTTTAATTTTATTTACCACGGTTTGAAGTAAATATGGTAATTATGGGTTAAAATGATATTAATATTACCCTAACACATGACCTAATTCTATTGGACAAGTGTATGTCAACTAAAAACAACCTTAGGAATAAAATATTATTATTTTGGTCCACTTGGATTAGATTAGGAGATTTATTATTATTTAATTCAAAGAAGAGTTACAAGAGTTAAAATCAAAGTTTAATTACTAAAACATTGTTAATATAGGATTATACATAAGATAAATTCAATTTTAAATATTAATTAGAAATATAAAAATATTTACTACATAATGGTATTTTATTTATAATTTTTAGAAATTATTTAATTTAATTTATTTATGACACAATGATGATACAATAATTAACTTATTAGTGAAATATAAAAATAGTTGATACTATAAATACCGAAATAAAAATTATTTGAGTCTTTTAATTAATTCCACGAATTTTATAGGTTAATATGACATGTAAGTATTCATTTAATTATGTTTTTTCGAAGTAAAATTTCTGTTATGATTTTTACTAAAATCAAATACCAAATAGTGTCAAAATTAAAATATTAGAATTTTTAAAACAAATATTATATTATTTATTGATATTCAATTCCTAAAAATCTAAGGTTCGGCCAAAGGACATGTATCATGATAGGCGTATCATTAATGGACCACGTGGGGGTCTCTTGTATTTATATAGTATGTTTCTTAACTATATAATATAAAAATACAAAGTGACATGGTAAATGTCAATCTAATTAACTAAGAGTTAAAACTGATAGATAATGTTAATATAATGACCCAAACCAGTCTGAAATCTATTGGTTGAAAGGATTTAGACCCATACCCACCTTATACTTTGAATAATATACTTTGGAGACATTAGAAACCGAATATTAATTTATTATTAATTAATAATTTAAGTTTTTCCTAAAGAGCCCCTCCCCCCCTTATAAAAGGACACCACTTCTAACTAATTCTTCACACATTCAAAGCCTTTTGGATCAGACAAACACATCCCAAATACTCTATCAACTTCCCTCACTTCAACCTAGAGGAATTATTTTGATCATAAAGCCAACCAATGGAGCCTTTTTGATCAAATCATAAGGAATAACCCGAAAAAGAGGTAATGTTTTCACGACCCTCTTTCAAGTTCCATTCTTCTTCAACTTCTTCTTTATTTGTTATTTCTATTATATAATAATAACTCCAATATATCCTCTATACTGTGATTTTATTATAAATATGGTACAACCATATTCATTATTCTATCCATCCTTTGAATGACATGTCACCATACGTGCGTACGTACGACTTACCATCTCCACGTCATGGTGTAATTGTTATTCAATACATTATTATTTGGATGGGTATAATAATGATATGTATTTTATGTTAATAATAAATATATCATTATAAAGATTCTGTATATATGATATACCATCCAATTATATATTATTTTATTATCAAAAAAATGATATTTTCGCTTGGGCGTACAGATTACCGTCTCCACGACGCGATGTGATTCATTTCCAAGTTCACCATTCATCGACGATTATAGAAATATATATTATTAATAAGTATGTAATATATGACATAATAATTCTACTAGATATATATATATATATTTATATATATATGTATTTATGTACTTACATATATCTTATTCACTTACATCCGTTCTATACTATATGAAAACTGAAACAGTATTTATGCGTACGTATGGACTACCCTCTCCATAACAGTGTTTTCCATTTCCAATATATGTCTACTATACATATTTATATTCTAAATATATATGATATATTTATCATGTTTTATATTTTGGAATTATTTAAATCATGATCTATGTGATACCATCAAGAGTAACAAGTTAAAACACGTACGATAAAGGAAGCGATTATTACCCAAAATGTTAATTTAACATGGAAATTATTATTAAATTGGTAATATAAAGCCATAAATTAATAATGTATGATATCATAAATATTAATATGGTTCTGTTATAATTTAATAAAATACTAGGATCTTCATACAAGAGGATAAACGTACCCTCGACTAAAGGAAATTTCTAGGTAAGGGTTAATTCCTCAATCTCATTATTATCTGAGATTGTTTATGGGTAAGTATTTACTGGGAAATTTTTATCATCCAAGTCCATTTTTCATAAAAATGATTTCAAAATAAATATTTTGAGGATTTTTTAAAGGTACCCATTATCAATATCATGATTTTAAATGTTTTAAAGATTTATCTTTCTAAATATTTTTATTTAATGTCCATGTTTTCAAAATGATTTTAAGGATTTATTTATATGGGCATAAATGTTTTGAAATGATAATTCTTTTCAAAAGTTTCAAAGTGGTATTAGAAACATTTATTCAAAAATCTCTTTTAAATAACTTCCTTTATAAATGTGTGACTTTTAAATTAATTTAAAAAAATGATATTTCTCTCAAAATGTTTTACTCATCATCTTGAACTATGTCAGTATCCTCTACTGGATATTATTTTTGATTGAGGTTGATTTATTATAATAGAATATTCCTTATTATATTGAATGAGTTGTGATATGTTTTACTGTGGATAATCTATTTTTATACCATTAATGGTTTATGGTTAATGTATTGACATTTCGTATGCTAGTTTTAATACAAATTTTTATGTTATGTTTCAACTATTTATAAGAGGAATACAGTGGACTTAGTAAGTGACGGGTGGAGACCACTATAGCTCCTTGATGCATTGGTAGGTCTCATGAGACAAAATAGTGTCTTGGAATGAGGCCTTGAAAAAAGTTTATTTGTAGTCTGGGCACGAGGCCTTGATTATGTGGTAATGATGTCCAGCGTTAGGCATTCCCTCATTATGAAATTAGTTTTTACATGTGATTATTCAACAAGTAGAATATCCATGTGCATGTTTAAATGGTAAGGATTCATTTATTTTTACCATATTATGTTCATGTTTATGTTTAAAAGGTATTTGTTTTTAATACACATCTTGCCTTAAAAATATTTTAGCTTCCACTAAATTTTTTACCGTTACTGAATATCTGAGCTCGCCCCTTTCATATGTTTTATTTTCCTAGGATTCGAAGAAGTGTATTATGATTGATATGCAGGGTTATGCTACATGGAAAAATGGAATTCTCAAAAAACAATCTATGCTGTGTTTTATATTTCAAATTTTAATGTAATGTTAATGTATGTAATCTATTTTCTATAATAGCTAAACTGATTCGATCCTTCGGGACTTGATTTCTTGTAATCATGCCAATGTATTAAAATAATGCACCGGCTCTCGGTAACTGGGGTCGGGGCGTTATAGTTGGTATCAGAGGAAGTTTAGAAATAACCATGGAAACTATATTTAGATAAACTCTGATTAGAGCACATTACCCCAATATAGTCTTTGAGGGTTTTTATACGAGAACATCCTAGAATTTTGGTATTGTAGAGATTTTGTGATTTTTCCGAGCAATACATCCCTGTCTGGATATGAGTAGGTAGAGGCATCTCTGGAATAGATGTACCTAGGGGTAAAACCCGAAAACACTGCTTCGAGCTAGAATCGAATGAGAACTGGTGCACGACAACGTTCCTTTCTGCACTCTTGGTTACGACACTCCCAGGGGATATGCTTAGGATAATTCTCATTTTCTTTACAAACCTCTATGAAGGGTTTATGAGTGTATACCTCCTCAATGAAAACATTTCTGTGATTATGGATTATATCCATAAATTTTTCAACTTAATTTAGGTATTTTACATGTTTGTAATTATGAATTGTGATTCATAAACTTACCTAGTGTATGCCATTGTTTAGAAATGGCGCCCAGTAGAATAAATGAGAACACCAGCAATACATATGATCCAAAGAGTAAGAAAAATCATATCTTTCAAAGAAATAAGCCAACATTTAGAAGGGAAATAGTCTTCCATGTATTCTTAACATATGAATAAATAGTATCCAGTGTTAATAAGATAAGTAAATAATTCTCTAAATCCTATGGATTTGAAGGGAATCCAAAGAAGAAAAGGATGGTAGAAAGAAAGATGGATAAAGGGAAAGAAGGATGTTCCAATATGTGAAAAATGTGGAATGAAACACCTTGGAAAATGCATGAAGGGAATGGGAGTTTGTTATAAGTGCGGTGAAAAAGGACACCGAGTACGTGATTATAAGGGAAAGAAAAAGTTTTCCAATGTAAAATGCTTCATCTTCAAGGCATTGCGACACTATGCGAATCAATGTCCAAATCATCAGAGTATGCCCCCAAATGATGCTATTGGATAATAATAAAGTTATGATACTACCTCAGATGAAGAAGAATGAATAGTGTTATTATGTTGTTATTATAGGATTATTTCATTTGAGTCATGTATCAATAATATACTGGTTATCTGAATTATGGAGGTAAATAAGGATTGTACTACAGTACTATTTTATTGAGGATTTGAGATTATATGGTTCTATGAAAAGTGACTTAATGGTGAGCTACACTTTTGGTAAAATACATGGTTGATGGAATGGTAATCATTAATATGGTCCTGATAATGAGGCAATAATTTTTCAATAATATATGGTTGATTTTGGTAATTTTGGATGTTGTAGTGTTGTAAAATAATACATGATGAAGGCATTCACTTGTTATTACCTGGAAAAAAGGATCCTCATTATGTTTAACTTCCTTGTAAATTGTGGACTGTGAGTTTGGATAGTAGTATTTTTGATAAGTCTAAAGGTTTGAATGTATTAGGGTTTAAAGGTTATTTTTGGATTTTTATAAAAAGGACAACACGCAGACTGTGTGACAACCCGTCGCGTCAGACAAAGATGCGGGAATCGAACCCATAACCATAGTGAGATTGGGATTTATCACCTACCACTGGATTACATGAAGTCCCTGGATTGTATAATGTAGTTTATTTTTTAAAAGGGTCTGATATGTGAATTATAAATTCATTATATTTGGAACGCTATACGATTTGGATAAATAGAGTATTTTTGAGTTTTATTATGTTTTGGAGTGAAAGATGAGTTTGTGGTAGAAATTTGTTATTGTATAAAACTATAATTATAAATTAAGTATATCTATTTATGATTTTAGCCAATCTCATAAATAAATTCCTCAACATCAAGAAAAGGAACTTAGAACAAAAACGTTGTCCTAGATAGTACAGTAGATCATCACAAATTTATAGCTTTGTGATTGTTGGCCTTTTCATAACCATTTCCTCTACCACTCTCCATCAGATATTGATGGCTATATTTCTCTTCCATATACATGTTTTCCTAAATGGAACCCTAGTATGTGTTATTTTAGGTAACCTTCATACTTACCACTCTTTATTTTAACTAGGGGCCTCATTAATCCATTTTTCGATGTGGGATTTAAACTATGATATTTTGAAATGTCAACACCAATTTTCCAATAACGAGCATAAATTGTGAGGACGCAATTTATTGAAGTAGGGGATAATGTAACACCCCATGATTCCACGGTACGATTCACTTTGAATAATACAGTATCGTGTGTTATACGCAACTTCGAGTTATAATACACCACAACCAATCAAACTGGCCATTATGAATAGTAATACCCAATTTTTGAAATTTTATAAATTTTATCATTCAAAATGGACTTCATTTTTGGATTCAGAATATCGAAATTAGCTTACGGTGAAATTTTGGTTCTTTTTTGATAACTTTCATAATTTGATGAATAGTGACAATTACTAAATTTTAATTAAAAACAACTTTTTTAATCGAAAAAATTAATAGTGATAAATTATGAATTTGAGTAGTTTTAAAGTATATTTAGAATATATTTTTACCATTTAATATAATGTTGGTCATTATATGTAATTTCACATTTAAACCAGACATAAACAAGTGTCAATCTTTTGATAGTTATCATTTCTTAAATACACACTATTTGTTTTGACAATGGGAATTAATTTTTAAATTAATTAATGAAACATATATGTTTTTAATTTGGTAAAATAGACATAATTTTTGATTTCATAATATCAAATATTGTTAGACTGAATTTTTGGTATTTTTCTGGGAAACATCAATTTTGGATGAATAATGAAAAACACTGAGTTATTGGTTAAAACTGATTTTTTTATTTAAATAATTATATATTTTATTTAAATTAATTTATGTCAAAATAGATAAATAATACTTATATAAGTTCATTTTAATTCATTGGGGTTAGTTTATAATAATTTTAGATATATAAAAATTTTATTGAATTTTTCACCGTCTTTTACCCACCTCCCAGGAGAATTTGTAAATTTACATAAAACATAATTTTACCGCTTCTATGAGTGAAATTTCAAAAATCCGAGAGACGCGGTTGATATCCGCAAGTAAAATGTGGTTCAATGAGATGAAAATAATTTTTGGTGAATAGTATTTTTTCCTTTTATTTACCACGGTTAAAAGTAAATATGGAAATTAAGGGTAAAAATGATATTAATATTACCCTAACACATGTACTAATTATATTGGACAAGTGTATCTTGACTAGAAACAACCTTAGGAATAAAATATTATTATTTAGGTCCACTTGGATTAGATTCGGACATTTATTATTATATAATTCAAAGAAGAGTTAAAAGAGTTAAAATCAAAGTTTAATTACTAAAACATATTTAATATAGGGTTATACATATGATAAATTCGATTGTAAATATTAATTATAAATCAATAATAATTTCCTACATAATGTTATTTTATTTATAATTTTTAGACTTTAAAATATTTAATATATTTATGACACAATGACGATGCATTAATTACCTTATTCGTAAAATATTAAAATAATTGATATTATAAATACCCAAATAAATATAATTTGAGACTTTTAATGAATTCAACGAATTTTATAGGTTAATATGACATGTAATTATTTATTTAATTATGTTTTTTTGAAGTAAATTATGTTGTTATGATTTTCAAAAAAATCAAATACCAAATAGTGTCAAAATTTACATAAAAGAGTTTTTAAAACAAATATTATATTATTAATTGATATTAAATTCCTAAAAATATAAGGTTCAGCCAAAGGACTTGTATCATGATAGGTGTATCATTAATGGACCACTTGGGGGTCTCTTGGATGTATATAGTATGTTTATTAACTATATAATATAAAAATACAAAGTGACATGGTAAATGTCAATCTAATTAACTAAGAGTTAAAACTAATAGATATGGTTAATATAATTACTCAAACCTATATAAAATCTATTGGTTGGTAGGATTTCGACCCATACCCACCTCAGACTTTGAATAATCCAATTGGAGCCATTAGAAACCGAATATTAATTTATTATAAATTAATACTTTAAGTTTTTCCTAAAGTTCCCCTCCTTCGCCTTATAAAAGGACACCATTTATAACCAATTTTTCACACCATAAAAGCCTTTTGGGTCGGCCAACCCCTGACCAAATACTCACTCAACTTCCCTCACTTCAAACTAGAGGCCTTAGTCTGACCATAAAGCCAACCTAAAGAGCCCTTTTCATTAAATCAAAAGGAAGAACCCGAAGAAGAGGTAATGTTTTCACCACCCTCTTCCAAGTTCGTTTCTTCTTCTACTTCTTATTTCTTTGTTATTTCACTTCTAAAATAATAACTCCAATATCTCCTATATACTGTTATGTTATTATAAATATGGTACAACCATATTCAGTATTCTATCCATCCTTTTAATGAGATGTCACCATACGTGCGTACGTACGGCTTACCGTCTCCACGTCGTGGTGTAATTGTTATTCAATACATTATTATTTGGATGGCTATAATAATGATGTGTATTTGATGTAAATAATAAATATAACATTATCAGAATTCTGTATATATGATACACCATCCAATTATATATTATTTTAATATCAAAAGTATGATATTTTTGCTCGTGCGTACGGATTACCGTGTCCACGACACGATGAGATTCATTTCCAAATTCAACATTCATCGACGATTAAAAAAATATATATTAATAATAAGTATGTCATATATGAAATAATAATTCTACTGGATATATATATATATATATTTATTTATTTATATATATAAGTATTTATGTACTTAGATATATCTTATTCACTTACTTTCGTTCAATACTATATGAAAACAGAAACAACGTTTATGCGTACGTACGGACTACCGTCTCCATAAACGATGTTTTCCATTTCATATATATGTCTATTATACATATTTATATTCTAAATATATATGATATATTTATCATGTTTTATATTCTGGAATTATTTAAATCATGATCTATGTGATACAATCAAGAGTAACAAGTTAAAACACGTGCGATAAAGAAAGCGATTATTACCCGAAATGTTAATTTAACAAGGAAATTTTTATTAAATGGGCAATATAAAGTCATAAATTGATCATTTATGATATCATAATTATTAATATGGTTCTGGTATAATTTAATAACATACTATGATCTTCGTACAAGAGGTTAAACGTACCCTCGCCTAAAGGAAAGTGCAAGGTAAGGGTTAATTCCTCAATCTCATTATTATCCGAGATTGTTTATGTGTAAGTATTTTCTAAGAAATTTTTATCATCCATGTCCATTTTTCATAAAAATGATTTCAAAATGAATATTTTATGGATTTTTGAAAGGTACTCTTTATCATGATCATAATTTTAAATGTTTTAAAGATTTATCTTTCTATATCTTCTTAATTAATGTCCATGTTTTCAAAATGATTTTAAGGATTTATTTATATGGACAAGAATGTTTTGAAATGATAATTATTTTCAAAAGTCTCAAAGTGGTATGGGACACTTTGATTAAAAATTCTCTTTTAAATTACTTCCTTTATAAACGTGTGACTTTTAAATGATTTTACAAAAAGGATATTTCTCTCAAAAAGTTTTACTCATTATTTTCAAATATGTCAGCATCCTCTACTGGATATTATTTTTGATTGAGGTTGGTTTATTATAATACAATATTATGTATTGAATTTGATTGATTTATGATATGTTTGATTTTGGATGTTCTATTTTTATACCATTCATGGTTTATGGTTAATGTATTGACATTTCTTATGCTAGTTTTAATATAAATGTTTATGTTATGTTTCAACTATTAATATGAGGGATGTAGTGGACTTAGTAAGTGACGGGTGGAGCCTCCTATATCTCCTCGATGCATCAGCAAGTCTCATGAGACAAACTAGTGCCATGGCACGAGGCCTTGACAAATCTTTTATTTTTAGTCTTGGCACGAGGCCTTGACTATGTGGTAATGATGTCCGGCATTAGGAATTCCCTCATTATTAAATTAGTTATTACATGTGATTATTAGACTAGTAGAATATCCATTTTCATGTTTAAATGGTAATGTTTCATTTATTTTTACCATATTATGATCAAATTTATGTTTAAAAGGCTGTTGTTTTTTTGTATATCTTGCCTTTAAAAGTTTATAGCTTCTGCTAAATTATTTACCATTACTGAGAATATGAGCTCACCCCTTTCTTATGTTTTATTTTCCCAGGATTCCAAGAAGTGTATTATGATTGATATGCAGGGTTAAGCTACAGGGAACAATGGAATTCTCAAAGAACTATCTATGTTGTGTTTTATGTTTCAAATTGTAATGTAAAGTTAATTTAAGTAATCTATTTTCCAAGACTGCTAAACTGATTCGTTCCTTCGAGACTTGATTCCATGTAATCATGCCAATCTATTAAAATAATGCACTGGCTCTGGGTAACAGGGGTCGAGGCGTTACACCGATGTGTGATCGATGTGGTAGTGATGTTCGAGGATTCTTCTTTGCCACCAGGTTAGGGAAATTCAGGGATGAATTTATTTAATGGGAGATGTTTGTAAGAACCTAGATCCTTATTTCAGGTATTGATCTTGTTTTCGGGTATTTTGGGGGAAAATAGGAGAATTTTGAAATTTTATAAGTACACACCGTGTACATCGGAGTACATGTCGGGTACCCAGTTACCTCCTACAGCTAAGTGTTGGTTTTTTAACAGCTGAGACATGTCTGTGTGGTGTGATGTGGCAGACTGCTAATGTCAGGGCCAGATGAGGGAAATACAAGACGTTTCCATTAGCAACACATGTTGTCTACTTTTTATTTTTATGGACTTATTAGGCATATGTCGCATCTAACCCTCATTTTTGTTTTCTTCTAGTTGTGCCTGGTGAAGGAGCAAATAGAATCACTGATTCTTCTCCAAGCCACTAATTCGTCATCCGTTCTCCAAAACAAACACTGTCAGTTGCATTCGAATCACCTTAGTGAATTATTCCATCTTCTAGATCCCCTCCTCCGGCATCATTCATGAGTTATTCAAGGATGAATGTTTTTACCTTTTTTATATCAATGGATTTCTATTCAGATTCATGGGCCAACGTTTGATATTGTTTTTCATTCAATGTCAAGGTATGTGGTTTGTTTCCTTTCTTTGTTTGTCATTGAGTTTGTATTCCAAAGTGTCAATTACCCATGTTTTAGGTATTTCAGGTTAAGGAAATTAAACCTTGTTATATCTACATTAAATTGATTTTTGTTTTCATGGTATATTGTTGAGGTTTTATCTGAAATTTCATGTTTAAGGAACACCCCATGGGTGTGTTTCCTTGTATGAATGTTTACGATTGTTTGGTCCAAGTTTCCAATGAGGCAGACCTTTTTTTCTTACCTTAAATAATAGGATGGAAGTGATTTCCTTTCTTTGCTTATTAAATTCTAGTGATATGAATTGAATTTTTTTGGATGTGTAGTAGATTAGATTAATTTGGGATGCTTGATATCATTTATGCACAATTTATTTGCACAGGACTGTGAGACCCTGGTGTAGTTTCACCACATGGGGAAATGATATTGAGTGCTTTCTCAGAGTTTAATTTATATTTTACTCTATAAGACCATAGTGGAAATTTACGTTGAGTGATCCCTCATAGTGTCTATTGTTTATATTTCAATACCACTTGGTGAATTGATGTTTAGTTCTTCCCCAAAGATTATGTAGTAATTGTGGAAACAATATTGGGGGAATTGAAGGTGATTTCTTCTTCATAGTGTCATTACCATTTTATTACATCACATGGCCAGAGGGGTTAGACTATGTGGGATACCTATAGGGATAACATAAGTATTGAATTTTTTTGATGCATCATCCAAGCCAATTAATAATCATAGATTTGGTTCTTGTTAGGTAGTCTTATTAGATACCTATTGTGATACTTAATTGATTAATTTATAAAAATTAAATTCTAATGAATTTAAATGGATTATATAGAATTTTTTAATTTTATTTCCAACTAGTTCTATACTTTATTTCTATTATTACCTTCTATATATATACTCACTGACAGTTGGGAAGATTATTTTGGTGGTGTCCTACTAGGATTCATCTCAAACCCTATTTGGTTCATGTTTTTCAACCCAAACAGATTATATGGTCATAGCTATAGATTAGGTTAAGTTCCCTTCATCCACAAGTATATGATTGGCTGGTTGGAGCAGGAGAGAATACGAACAAGTTTCATCTTGTACTGATGCTAGAATTTTCCAATTTTCATTGTACATTGGTTTAGTTGTATTTGTAGAATATCACTTTGTTTGGCTGCTTTCCTAGACATAATTGGCATGCATCATTTAAATATCTACTTTAGTTGTTATTTACATTCATTCTTCCACTATTTAATTATTGTATGGTATTTTTCATTAGCTAATATTTATTATATGTTATTTTGCAGTGCATGCTCTGCAAATAAGGGATTATTTTCTCCACTATAACACCCAAGTCCCTCACTGCTTATCGGCATCCTCTAGAATTTGGAGAAATGTGTTTTAGGACAAGTCACCAACTGAGTACGGGGAACCTTTGGGCATCACCCAAAATTTGGACATTATACAACGATACATTCCTTAGGATTTTTGATAGATAACTCCTTTATAAAATAAAATTGGAAATGTATAATAATATTCAAAAACTAGGATGGTATAAAAAAATGTAATGGTCTAGAATCAAATAAATAATTATCTATGTTTGAAAAAATGATTAACGTACCATCCACCACATCATTTGAAACTTCAAACTCTGAAGTTTCAATCTCATAAGCTTAACCTCAATCACTTTGGCCTTCTCTAGGGAATGTTTCCTTGATGCTTAGTAAAATCATTGGAATAATTTCCCATTACATTGAAATTGTAACATTGAAAATTGGTGGCATTATTATTTCCCTTACAATATTTTTATTGGTGAAATTTTCCTCTACACTTGTAACAAACACCCATACTATTCATGAAAGTTCCTGGGTGTTTCTTACCACAACTATCATAGGATGGAAAATCAATTATTCCCTTCTTCACTCTCTACATATTTCTTTTTCTAGAGTGTTCAACAACCCTCTTCTTCTCTTGGATTCCTTTAAATTCACAAGACTTGGAAATTGTTTTTCAATCTTGATATAACATGAGATTATATCTTCGTATAATGAGAAACATTTGAAGACTAGATCTATTTAGAGTAATTGGTTTAAAACATCGAAGAATTGAGAAATTTTTCTCCTTGGATTATGCTTGTATTCCAAGGAAAACCATGATAACCTTGTGATGTTAGCATCTTATATTTCAACATTCTCATCCTCTATTTTCCATAAATTCAGAAACTACCATTCCATATCTTTTAATTATTCATGAGGGAAGTATATATCTAAGAATATTTCTTTAAAATCAATCTATTCCTTATTTTAAATCTCTTCCTACTCCTTTTTGTTTTGAATAAGTTATAATTGTCGTTCAATATCTCCCGCTGAACGATAAAATTCTGTTACAACATTATGTATTTTTTTACTTCCCAAAGCATGAAATATCTTCTCTAACGATATTATCTACATATATAATATGAATGGGATTTTATTACCATTAAATTATTGAGCCTGTTGTCTCAAAAAGCGGTCTAACATTACTTCTCCACATTGTGGATGAAGGATTTCCATATGGGTATGTTTGTTTCTCATAACCTGAGTCCGCTATCCCAGTATAGTAATAATTTTCTCAGCACCCATCATATTTCCAAAGCCAACATCATAATCATTCATATGGAGAAAGTCCCTACATGGGATACATGTAATCATGCAATTTCCATTCCATACACTAGGAACAATTTCTAAATGATGTCATACACTAGATTAGGCTAGGAATCATATTTCATAATATCATGTAGCAGAATACATAACATATATTTAAATCCTATTTATATCTAATCCCATAATCATAAACACTGTTTAATTGAGGAAAATTTTACTTTTAAATCCTTCATAATGGCTTCTAATGTAGAGGTGAATTATCCAAAGCAGATCCTCGAGCAGTGTCAAACTGAGAGTGAAGTAAAGCATGTTGTCCTATACTTGGTCACCATGGGGCGCACCTAAAACACATTTTTGGAGCTGTTAATCCTAAGTTAATATGTTCCATAACCATGTCCATTTCTAGTATACAAACATGGATGTATTTTCTAGGAATATCCCCATAATATAATCCTCACCAATATTTTAGGATGTTATATTATTATTATCATCAAATTATTTCTTAGGTTTTTGTTCCATAAACTCCTTTTAATTAATCTAGATTCCGTGTTTTCTACTAGATTTCCCTGATACTAACTGTAACACCCCGATCCTAGTTACTTAGAACCAATTTATTATTTCCGTACAGTAACATGTTTATAAGAAATTATTAATTTTGAAGTAAAAAATTGATTACTAGATTTGTAAAACTAGATGCATGCATATGCTCAACATTACAACAAGAAAGGAAATACAATATAGAAATTTTGTTGAAAATATCTATAATTCCTTTGTTATCTCTACAAGTCATTCATAATATACTTCTTTACACCCTATGAAGGGAAAACATTAGAAAGGGGTGATATTAGATGCTCTGTAACGGTATGAAATACAACGTAAGTTATCATATAAATAATCATTATCCATAGTTAATAACTAAATACAAATTCCTTAAAAACATGTACATAATATGATATGAAGAATATATGAATAAATAATAGCATAATAAAACATAACCTTAGGATTTATAGTACTACAATAACCACATGGAATACCAATTAAAAGTTTCATAATTAGGGAATGCATAATTTCTGACATCATAATCATCCTTTCAAGGCCTCGTTCCAAGACTATATATAAATGGGTAAAAACCTCAAATAGATTGTATCATTAGACCTACCAATGCATATATGGGATATAGCATGCCCAAAATATCACATAATAATTCCAATTAATTCCTCCAATGAATGGATATAGGCATAAAAAACATATATTTTCATATTTAAACAAACATATGATATGTAAATTAACATACCCCAAACATTAAACATAAGCACTATCCATTTTGAGTAATATGGTGAATGGTATCAAGATAACACATGAACCATAAAAATAATCATAAAAAATTCTAATTAATATGTGGTATAATATAATAAAACATTATTTAAACAGAATAATTTACAAGTGTGTTGAAATAGGTGAAAATACTCCTATAAAATCATCGAGTAATTCTTGAGATAAATAGTATTTTACTTTGAAAAGAAGTGTTCTTTTAGAAAATTAATTGTATAAAACCAGAAGTGGATTAAGGTTTATTTATAATTAAAAAGTTATTTATTATATAAAATTAATGGTTTTTAAAAATATATTATATAGTTCCCTTGAAAATAGGTAAGAATTCTCGAAATTCACTGGAATCAGGCTTGTATATTGGGATGATTTTTTGAAATGCCCTTTTAAAATATGTATCTACCCATAAAATGAAGCAGGATTTTGGATGATAAAAATATATAAAACATTATAAAATAATTTATATGTAATACATAATAATAAATAATAATCTCATTAAGGTAAGTACACAATATGATTTACCAGTATGAAAATGGGGGTTTGGGTAGAAAATCCATACCTTATGTCCAAACATGTTCTGCACTTGACCGTAATGCCTGGCATTATAAATTTATTCCATAAATTAATTACTTAAGAACATTATATACATTTATTTTACTTACTATAGATTTATTATGTCAAATTATGTCCTTATTGATAAGTTATATGATTTAATTCTGTCATTCTGGAGTGTTTGGTACCTGGATTTCAAGATAAGTTTGCTTGATTATAAGTAATGGTTTTCAATTAAAATTGTTATAATTCTACAGAATTGGAATTGAATTATTTTAATTATAATCCATAAGTTTAAATGGTTATACCTATTATTTGGTAACAACTTATTAGGAATAATCATTAGATAATATGTTTACTGATAATTGTTTAGATTGTTACAACAGTTATTGATCACAATGAACTAATTTTTTTATCGTTAGTATTATGTAAATATGTTACATAAAAAAATAAAAATTGTTATATTATAAATTTTACAATATATATTAACCATTAAAATGGTTTCTTGAATATCATTGAAGATTATTTTGAATAACGGAACATTTTCATCAGTGAAGGTTGAAAAATGGCACCTCTCGGACGATGATTTAATTTATAAAATAAAAGAAAGAAAGAATAACTAGATTAGTGATGGTTCATCCATTAAAAGGATATAAATTTAATATATAAGTGATAATACAGTTATAATGATCATTTAGAAAGAGTATGTGAGGATAGTATAACAAAATAAAATAAATTGAAATGAAATTAAAAGAAAATGAAGAGGATTTACCTATTGAATCAACCACTTTGAGAACCTCCTTATGGAATGGGGTTTTTGTCTTTTGGAAAGTCCACGGGATCCTGGATGTGGGGAGGGACTACTAAGAGTATTTTTGTAGAACACTAGAATGCTTCTAGGCTTAGAAGGGTGAAGAGAAGAGGGACTATTGGGTGGGTTTCATAGTGGAGGAGAGGAGTTATTTTTGAAAATATTATTCATTATTTTATTATTTTGATCACGAAAAGTAATTGTGGTGATTTATGGGACCAAAAATAGTAATTTGGTAATTAATATAAAAATAAATAGAAATTCACCTCATCAATGACACATGCATGATGCATAAATTCATCTATTTAGAATATTTTATAAATTATCAAATTTCATTATTCACCAAAAATTCATGAATTTCAGAAATATCCAAACAAAATAACCATAAAAATTTTTCGACGTGTATAGTCTAATAAATGATGTCAATTGTTTTAAAATATTTTTATAAATGATAGAAATTTAATTTATAAAGAAATTCATTTTTTATATAAAAAATACAGATTTTATATTTAAAACAGAATTTATAATACATTAAATAATTAACTAAGGTCTCATTAAATAATCCTAAAATCATAAGCCAAAAAAATTTATTTTGGGAAAAAATTTATGATAATAAATTTTTTTAATTTATTAATTTAAAATTATAACTAAATATTTATTACTCAGATAAATACCAACACTTAATTATTAATTTTTATATCATTCACCATCATCTATATGGTTCTTAAATTTTAATTTTACATACATGGATAATGTTAATATTCAAAATGGTACATTACTATTCATAAGGGTAAGTTACTGTTCATATGGGTAAGTTACTATTCCCTAAAATTGTATGTTGATCCTATCTGGCTCAAAATTTTTTACTTATCGCAACCTTGTATGTCAGTTTTTTTATATTCAAATATCTGATGTGGATAAAATTTGTTCATTGGATAGGTTATAACAAAGTGTTGTTTCATAGAAACTCATTGTTTCAAGCATTCATCATTAAAATTAATTGTAAATTCTTGGGATGATACATTGGAACAATATCAATCCCACTTCAATATGGCATTAAATTCATTTTACATACATTAAAATATTAAAGGGTAGAAACTGGAAAACCAAGGAGGATTCTGAAATTTTGAAAAACTGTTGGAAATTACTCACTATTGGGTGAGTCACCGTCGCAATTCACCGATGGTTGAGGCACCGTTGGGTGACTCACTATTGGACAAGTAAGCGGTGCATGCTACTGGTGAAAAGATACTGATAGAGAGTCACCATCTTTGAAGTCACTATTCGATCAGTCGCCATTCGGGGAATGAATATTCGGTGATCCACAGTTTGGTGAGCTACCATTCATGGAGTCATCGTCGCAACCCACCATTAGTGAGTCAATATTGTGAGAGATCATCCACGATTCACTAGTGCAAGCCTATTTTTTATGTCACCATCATGATTCACCGATGTGACTCGCCATTAGTATGACCTACCATTGGAAAATCTAGAACATTTAAAAACTCCTGAAATGAGTCATTGTTACCTCCAGAACACCTCAAACACAAAATTTTGACAAACTAATGGGCTAGAGAGGTCTGGTCCATTACAATGGCGTTAAAAATTATATTTTCTAATTGAATAATCATGTTAATTTTTATAACACAATAAATGATCCTTAAATTACATATCATCACATATTAATTAACAATAATTCATTTATACTATTGTGGAGGCTGCTAATTGCATGGTATTTCTCATGCATGTTGGGTCAGGAATGTTACTGATCATGAAAATAGGATATATTTCATTCATATTCATAATGATATTTGTGTTGAAAATTTTATTATTTTCATAGATTCATCCTTTGAGTAATTAACTAAATTTGGAAATTGAAAATTAATCACATTTCTTCGACATGATGGAAGGTAGAACATACACATGAACGATTTTATCACTTCCTTAATGAGAGAAAGGGTAATGATGAGGAGGGTATAATAGGTTTCCAAAATCAATATCATATAATATATATCAAAAATATTCATTAAATATATCACTTTTCAACTTAAATGTAAAACATTAAGGGAAAAAATGAATTGTTTCGCACTGTGGTACTCCACCATGCACATAAGGGGAATAAAAATAAATTAAATTGAATGGAAATTAGGAAGATTTACGTTTGGGTTCTCGTGAGATGTCCCAAGATACAATCTCCCAGAGTTCTCTTTGGTGTGGTAGTTCTCGTCATTTTTTTATTCAGCATCCCATAAATATTTGTAATATAATATATATAAATTAAATCCATCCTTATATCCAACAATGAGAGTTGTTGATTAAAAATCAGTTACATGTGTTTCCGAGGCGGTAGTCCTCTATACACACGATAGTATGTTTGGTTCCCAATATGATGGAATATGATATTTACATAGGTTATTAAATTATAGTGATAACATCGTATTATATTATTGATAACAGATTTAAAATAACATAATAATTTAATATTATATAAAGGGGATGGTTGATGATATAAAATATAGACAATCATTTAAAAACGTTACATCTTCTTCGGATGACCTCTTTAGGTTTTCACCAAAAGCCTTACATTGATAGATTTATAATCGATATAATGCATATTTTATTTTGGATGAGATGTAAAAAAGGGATTTAGGGTAGTCTTCACAAATCTAATGGGATATATAAGTGTTCATATGGGAGTAGAGGTAGTGGCCCTTTATAAATTTGTAGGTGGACACGCTTATCATTTTGGAAAACAATCAGTCATGCCATCATTTTTCACAAGTCACATCCTTCAAAAATGAAATTTGGTGGAATATATATGTTATAATGTATAAATATTTTTGTATAATTGAAATTTAATTGGTTTTCATGTAATTTAATTACATATTTGATTTGTATAAACATCATTGATCTCATTTTCAACAAAACTACCGTAATTAATTTTTTCTATTATCATTATTCAAAATGGTAAAAATAATTTTTACCATATTAGAAAATATAAAATATTTTGATTTAAAATATTTATTTCATTTATATAAATTCAATTAACTGATGTGGAATAAATTAATTTAGAATAAAACCAAAATATGTGATGAAAAATTTAAAGACCAGTATATTTCAAGGAAAAGTTTTTTATAAATTATACGGGATTTTATGAGTATGTAGTTTCTGACGGCACCTGATTCTGAGTCCCGGTGTGCCCGGAATAAATTTCCAAAGTTTAGCTCAGGTAAGTTCAGTGAACGAGCAAGAAGGTTTTTCTATCTTTTGAACCGGTGCTCGGAATTGAAATCTGAGGGCACCGATGAAACCGTAGCACCGATAATTTCTTATGAGAACCTTTTCCGAAGATGCGTTTTCTTGGGAGGAGTTGTAACAAAAAGTGGATTAAATAATAAGTGAATAAAATTGGGGTACAATTTTATTTCTAACTAAGGTGGTTTTATCCTACATGGAGGAAGTTAGGGTGGGACCCACTAGCATCCTAACTACCCATGTGAGGATAAATGTGAGGTGGGGCCTGCACGAGCCCCAACCCTTCACATTCCCTAAAACCCCTAAAATCCCCCATTAAATTCCTTGTGTTTAATGTTGGAAAACCCTTGAACATGATTAAGTAACTCCTCCTCTCCCAGTTTAATTCATGCCAACACACACTAAATTAATTTATTAATCCTCTTCAATTAATTTAACTAAGTGTTTGAATTTTATATTTTTGAAATGCATGGAAATGTAAAATAAAATAAGAAGAACCTTATTTTATTTTGGGTAGGCTTGTTGTGTTGAGAATTGGAGGATAGAGCGCTAGTATTATTTGAAGAATGCCATATTCAATGAAGAACGCCAACTCTCCGACGAAGAACGTCGACTCAGCGGCCCTGGTTTCTCCATCCCCTTCTTTCTCCACGACAAGGGAGGAGACACCGACGACGATGGAAACGATGCCATCATCCGCGACACTAGACAACCGTGAAATTCTTTTGAGGTTGGGGTTAATTATTTTGTTCAAGTTTTATCACCGACCTTCATTGTATAAAATTTTGGCAGAATGTTATCATCATAATGGGAGGATATCGGACCGCACAAACACGGCCGATTCTCCTCCCCATTCTCTTGTTGATCTTCGTTGATGTTTGAGGCAAAGGTGGTGCGGTGTCGTTGCACCATGCAGGGATGAAGAGGACCACGAAAAGGAGCAGGCCGCGACAGTGGTACACGGTGCCGTTGTGCCGTGCCGGTGAGTCCGAAGGAGGCCTCGGCCAGGAGCGGGCCACGACGGAGGTGCGCGGCGCCGTCACGCCACGCCGGTGGGATGAGCAACGGCCTAAGGCCGCCGGCGTCTCCAGGATGTGGGACCCTAAAGGGTCCCGCAGTGGTTCACAACTGGCCGGCCATTAATGCCGATTGTTTTCCAGGAATTCGGGGGGTGTAACCCCCTGACCGGCTTTTAGGGCGGACCCCACTGGGTCTGCCGTTTACGCAAATAGGGGGCTGCGCCCCGCTCGGCCATCACCGAGCAGCGTCCGGCTTTCGTACCAGGCCACAAGCCAAACGGGCCAGGCCACGCCAGCTGGGCCGGCACGCAGCCAATCAGGCCGGACCCGGACCCGGGTCGGGTTGCCCGGTTCGGGCCGACCCAGGGGGTATTGGTCCGGGACCGACCCGGCCCAGACCCCCTATTTTCGAGCCAGGTTCGTTCAAACGCCCATATCTTGGGCTACGAACTTCCGATTGACGCACCGTTAGTTGCGTAGGGATCCTTGTATCGAGGCGGACATTTCAATATATTGCACATGAGGTTTCAATGAAGTTTGGGTACGGCCGGGTTGGTTTGAAACCAAAAAAAACCGGGCCCTTGGAGAGGAAACGCTTATAACTTAAGGACCTGACGTCTGAATGACATTCCGTTAAATACGTTGAATTCCTCTTAGTGATACAGTTCTTTTGGATTACTCCACTCGAGGTTTGGATGCAGCTGGAGTACGGTCAGGTTGGTTCAGCTTAAAAACCAATCGGGCCCCTAGGACGGAAAAGCCAATATCTCTCAGACCGGGCGTCTGATTGACACACCGTCTGTCGCATTGAATTCCTATTGATGAGACGGAACATTGCGATACATCAACTTTGGAATTCGTGACAGTTGATGTATCAACCCCTCAGCTCATGGAGCGGACCCTCCCAGAATCGAGCGTGCTGTGTACGGGAACCCTAGAGTTTGCTGCGATAGTGAAGATGATGATGACTGTGCTTAGATACTATGTGGGTTCGAAAGGGATGACTACCGTACTAGAATAATTCATGGGTTCGATGATGATGACTACTATTCTAGTATCATGTGTGGGTTTGGCAGTATTGACCTCTGTACTTGTATCCTGTGTGGGTCCGGCAAAGTAGCTGGTCTTGTATCCTGTGTGGGTCCGACAGCTTGGCTGGTCTTGTATCCTGTGTGGGTCTGACAGCCTAGATGAATCAGTGGATTACATCTTATCATCTCTATCTTTATACGAAAGATGTATACCTATGTAAGCTGAGTCTTTACATTCAATCATTATCATCGATGTGATTGACTTGCTTTTCTTTGTGGATTGGGTTGTGTTTTCCTTTGTGGATTCGGTTATGCTTTCCTGTGTGGACTGAGTTGTACATGGGCTCTTAAGTTGCAGCCGAACTAGAATTGATGAATTTGGTATATGTGTGGGAATATACCTAAGTAGAGTTTATTGAAACTTCATGTTTCTATCTTTCCTTTGTGACTTATCCTTTGTGGATTCTGGGTGGCCTTCGGGGGTCTCAGGGTCCCTATTAAGTATCGTATACTCCCCCCTGCACGGGCTATACCCGCACTACATTGTGTTGGATGCAGACGATGGAAGTTGCTGATTTTGGAAGAGGATTTTGGAGCGGGATGGTATCCGGATGTGGACTATCAGGCGGGATGTATACGAAGTGGACGGACGGATTTGAGGAGCTGATGAGACCAAATGTACCCACCCTTCAGGTGGGGTTCCCGGAGGACGTCTCAGTGGATGCTACTTTACTTTTTAGCTATTGTACTTCAATTTTCTTAGTTGTACTGTACTTCCAGTTGGGTTTGTATACTGGCTCATTTACTTTCCATCACTTACTTTTGTACTCAGTTTACTTAGTGTTTACTTCATCTTATGTACTCTATTGTGTGTGTTTTCTTATATAAAGTCAATGCCTCCCCTTTTATCGGGATTTACGCCTTTAGTTCTAGTCGCCAGCCCCTGGCCTATGGACGGATGGATTGGGGTAGTCACGGTATGGGCCCCGAGGACGGGTCGTGACAAATTGGTATCAGAGGAGTCAGTTATACCGTAGAACTCAAGACTCTAATAAGTTCTTCTATGTGAAGCAATAGTGTTAATGGTAGTGAGTGTGATTATCAGTCCATGGAGTCCAGTGTTGGTGCGGCGGCTGACGTATCCATACACCAGGACCCTGACTTCTGATTTCGGACTCAGTGCACAGAAACATTGATTGCATGTGTGTTTTAAATGTTTTCTTTGTGATTACTTTGTGTCAGCTCACCAGGTATACTGTATTAACTGTGGTACACCAGTTTCTTTTTAGGATTGCCCCACGACGGCAGCTAGCTAGGGTTCCGAGCATTGTGTGAGATGGCAGCCCACCGAGCAACAAGGGCTCGGTGCAGGGCCCCATTACAGCAGAGGCACCAGCGGTACCTCTACCCATCGTTCCACCGATGCCACCAGCCCCAGTAGTTGAGAGTGCACGTTGCCTGAGTGTACTACATGATTTTCAGAGTCCGAGGCTGCCCAGGTTCCGTGGAGAGACGGACCCTCAGGCAGCCAATGATTGGATGGAGGCTATTGTCCTAGTCTTCAGATTAGTAGGGAAACCAGCTGACCTCATGGTGATCCTTGAGGCGAGTCTCCTACCCATAGCAGTAGGTATATGGTGGAGACTGATGCTCCAAGTTCATGATGAGGCATCATTGCTTTGGACTGACTTCGAGAGCCTCTTCTGCTCAGAGTTCTTTCCAGCCACCCTCTGTGTGGTGCACATTTATGAGTTACTATAGTGGCACCAGGGAAACATGACAGTATCCCATTACTCAGCGAGATTTACCGAAATCTCATGCTACTGCACAAACATGGTGCGGGACCCATTCTTCCGGGCTCGAACCTTTGTGCAGGGACTGAGACATGAGATCAGGGCTTTGATGATCACCCTCAGCATTCCGATGCAAGCAGGAGTACTGGAGTGATCCCTTCGTGTGGAGAGCTTTCTTTCTGAGCCTACACCAGTAGTGAGGCCTACCACAGGGCGACACGTAGTGGAGTCTTCTGCAGCCAGCAGTAGACAGATGTTGCAGATGTCCAAGCAGACCAGGCCGTTATGAGGCATACCTCAGGATTCTGGCTCGGCTATGTGGGGAACATGACATTGAGCGAGCGTTACGAGGATAAGACAGTGTAATTCATGCATCGGGCAGGGTCACATGGCTCGTGACTGCCCGACTCGCCATGCAGACGAGCAGCAGACAGTGGAGGGACCTCCCAGGCAGAGGCAGAGGTTTGACCATGGCAGTCCGCAGGGAGCTGGCGGGCGAGGCAGAGGAGCTGGCCGAGTTGTAGGTGGTGGATGATGTTTTGAGGCTCTACCACCACCACCACCTGAAGGTCCGCCCCGACCATAGGGAGTAGGCAGACAGAGACATGCTCAGCTTTAGGCAGTGGAGGCCTATGAACACGGTGCTCCTGAGATGATTCGAGGTACTATCTGTGTTCACTCCACCCTTGAAGATGTTCTTATAGAAATAGGAGCGATTCATTCTTTCATTGCTGCTGCCCTTGTTCGGAGCTCAGAGATTCCGACGGAGCCATTAGCTTGATCCATATGGCTAGAGACTCCTACAAGAGTAGACTCGATGATTATGCTCCGGTGCAAGTACTGTGAGCTTACGTTAGGAGGCGATATCTTTGGCTGGGATCTTCTTGTAGCAGCGTCGAGGCCTTACAATGTCATCTTGGGCATGGATTTGTTATCTACAGTTTAAGCTCAGATCGACTGTATTATGTGAAAAGTGCGGTGTGTCCACATAGATGGGAGCACTTTCACCTTCACTGGCGAGAAGGGAGCCTTTGTAGTGCAGGATGGACTCACACAGAGGAGAGGACAACCGATCACCCATCAGTCGGCTAGTCTCATCCTCGGAGCAGTTGATGTGCGAAGTTCTAGTTTTCCTGTTGTGGTGGACCTGTATAAAGACGTTTTTCAAGACGAATTTCCAGGACTACCTCCTCGCAGAGAGGTAGACTTATACATTGACCTATACCCTGGGACAACACTGATATCTACACCAGCATATCGTATGGCTCCCGATGAGCATCGTCAGCTGCCGGTACAGCTGGAGGACTTGCAGAGAAAGGGATTCATTCGACCTAGTGTTCACCCGGGGCTTCCCCGATTTTGTTCGCCAAGAAGGTGTACATGATCTTGCGACTGTGTGTCAACTACTGTCTCCTGAAACAGGTGACCGTGAAGAACAAGTATCCACTTCCAAGGATAGATGACCTATTTGGTCAGCTCAATAGAGCATGATGGTTCTCAAAGATAGACCTCAGGTCAGGCTATCATCAGCTCAGAGTTCGATACGAGGATGTGCAGAAGACGGCCTTCAGGTGTCGGTATGGACACTATGTGTTCTTGGTCATTCCTTTTGGTGTAACCAATGCTGAAGCACTGTTCATGAGTCTCATGAACAGGATCTTCCAGCCTTACCTCGATCGATTTGTCGTAGTCCTCATCGACGAAATACTGATTTCCTCGACTACTAAGGAGGAGCACGCCTATCACCTGCGGGTTTTATTGGACACAATCCGAGAAAATCAGATTTATGGTATGCTATCAAAGTGTCAGTTATGGATTCGAGAGGTCCACTTTTTGGGGCACGTCATCTCTGAGGCGGGATTTGCGGTGGATCCTGCGAAAATCAAGGATGTACTAGCTTGGGAACCACCCAGGAGCGTGACGGAGGTGCGAAGTTTCTTAGGTCTGGCTGGGTACTATCAGAGATTTGTTCCAAACTTCTCCAGAGTTACAACACCACTTTTAACTTTGAAAAAGAATGGTAAACCCTTCATGTGGTCAGATAGATGTCAGTAGAGCTTCCAAGAGCTGAGACAAAGATTGACCAGTTCACCCATCTTGAGGTTACCAAAGGAGGGAGTAGGGAACGTAGTTTACAACGATGCATCAAAAACCGATCTCGGGTGTGTCCTGATGCAGGAGTGGGCAGTTATCGCTTACGAATTATGATAGTTGAGGCTGCACGAGCAGAACTACGCTACCCATGACCTGGATTTAGTGGTCGTGGTCTTCGCCTTGAAGATGTGGTGGAACTATCTGATGGGTGAGTGATTTACAGTCTACTCTGACCACCAAAGTCTGAGGTACATTTTCTTGCAAAAGGACCTGACCCTGAGACAACAGCGATGGCTCGAGTTCCTCCAGGACTATGACTTTGAGATAGTCTATACTTCTGGGAAGGGGAATGTAGTAGTTGATGCTCTCAACAGGATATCGGGATTTTAGCTACTTGGTGAGAAGATAGAGCAACTAGTCGCTTTGCAGATATCCTTCATGGATAGAGATTGGGCAGCCTTCCTACAGTCCCTCATAGTCACTCCTCCACTTTTTCAGCGGGTCAGAGAGTCACAACATCGGGACATTGACTGTGAGACGCGACGTGTACAGATATCCACAAGACAAGCACCTGATGGATTTTCTGTAGGAGGAGAGAATGTCATTATTTTCAGAGGATGAACCACGGTACCAGTTGCATTATAGGAGGAGGTGATGAGGTAGTTTCACACTTATCCATTGGTGGTACATCCAGGAGTAGCGAAGATGTACCAGGATCTTAGAAGACAGTACTGGTGGCCAGGTATGGAGAAGGTTGTGGAAGAGTTCATTTCTCGATGCCTCACCTGCTAGCAGGTAAAGGCAGAGCACCAGGTACCAGTAGGCTTGGTACAACCCTTAGAGGTCCCAGAGTGGAAGTGGGACAGAATATCTATGGATTTTGCGACGGGGTATCCATGAACTTCCAGAGGACACAAATCCTTCTGGGTGATCGTCGACTGACTCACCAAGTCGGCAGACTTCTTACCTATCAGAGAGCATAGCTCAGTGGAGAGCATATGACACCTCTACGTTTAGGAGATCATACGGCTTCATGGCGTTCCATCATCTATCATCTCCGATCAAGATTCTCTCTTTACTTCCGGTCTTTGGAAGGGGTTGTATGAGGCATTTGGGATACAGCTACGCCTGAGCACTGCCTTTCATCCTCAGATGGATGGCTAGATGGAGAGGACCATTCAGACTCTCAAGGACATGCTTCCTACATATGTCCACGACTTTGGTCACAGTTGGGAGGATCACCTACCTTTGGTGGAGTTTGCGTACAACAACAGATACCGCTCCACCAACGGGATGACACACTACGAGGCATTGTACGACCGACCTTGCAGATCACCTCTGTGCTGGATTGACCCTAGGGAGTCAGCACTTGTAGGATGAGAGATGGTCCAGGGCACGATGGAGAAAGTGCAGATCATCCAGGAGCAGACGAGGAATGCATGGAGCCAAAATAAGTCCTATGATGATAGGAGGCGGAGACCACTAGATTTTGAAGATGGCGGCCATGTTTTCTTATGGATCTCAACTCAATGTGGATTACAGAGATTTTGCCAAGGCGGAAAGTTATCTCCGCACTTCATCAGACCATTCCATGTTCTCAGAAGGATAAGAGAGGTGGCTTATCACCTGGCTCTTCCACCTTAGTTTCACCAGGTGCACGATGTCTAACACATATCTCAACTGAGTAGATACGTGCACGACCCGATGCATATCATCGACCACAGAGAGATAGACATCGATGACGGGGTGAAATTTGAGGACGTCCCGGTTGAGATCGAGGATCAAGAGGAGTGGGTGCAACGTGGAAGGTTGATTCCTCTAGTGCGCATCAGGTGGCAGCACAGGAACCTCTAGGAGAGCACATGGAAGTGAGAGGCTCAGATGTGTGCACAATACCCTCGTTTATTTACCTAGTTTATGATGTATCTTTACGGGGACGTAAGGCCCTGAGGAGGGAGTAATATAAAGGCATGTAAATTTCAATGAATTTTTTTTCTTAAATTCTATGTGATTTTACGAGTACGCAGTTTCTGACGGCACCTGATTCCGAGGCCCGGTGTGCCTGGTATAAATTTCCGAAGATTAGCTCGGGTACGTTTAGTGAACGAACGAGCGGGTTTTCCTATCTTTTGGACCGGTTCATGGAATTGAAATCTGAGGGCATAGATGAAACCACAACGCCGGTAATTTCTTAAGAGAACCTTTACCAAAGATAAATTTGTTTGGGAGGAGTTGTTAAAAAAAGTCGATTAAATAAAATGTGAATAAAATTGTGGTACAATTTTATTTCTAACTAAGGTGGTTTTATCCTACATGGGGAAAGTTATGGTGGGACCCACTAGCATCCTAACTACCCATGTGAGGATAAATGTGAGGTGGGGCCTGCAAGAGCCCCAACCCATCACATTCCCTAAGACCCCTAAGACCCCCATTAAACTCCTAATGTTTAATGATGGAAAACCATTGAACATGATTAAGTAACTCCCCCTCTCCAACATTAATTCATAACAACACACAATAAATTAATGATTAAACCTCTTCAATTAATTAAACTATGTGTATGAATTTTTTGTTTTTGAAATGCATGGAAAAGTAAAATAAAATAAGGAGAAGCTTATTTTATTTTGGGTTGGCTTGTTGTGTTGAGAATTGGAGAAGAGAGCTCTAGTATAATTTGAATAACTTCATCTTCAACGAAGAACGCCAACTCTCTGACGAAGAACGTCGACTCAGAGGTCCCAGTTTTTCCATCCTCTTCTTTCTCCATGACATGGGATGAGGCACCGACGATGACGGAAACGATGCCATCATCCGTGGTGCTTGACAACCGCGAACTTCTTTCGAGGTAGGGGTTAATTATTTTGTTCATGTTTTATCATCGAACTTCGTTGTTTAAAATTTTGGCCGAATTTTATCATCATAATGGGAGTATATTGGACCGCACAAACACGTCCGATTCTCCTACCCTTTCTCTTGTTGATCTTCATTGACGTTTGAGGCGACGGCGGCGCGGTGCCGTTGCACCGCGCGGTGACGAAGAGGACCGCAGCCAGGAGTGGGCCGCGACGGTGGTATGTGGAGCCATCGTGTCACGCCGGTGAGTCCGAAGGAGTCCGTGGCCTAGAATGGGCTGCGACAGAGGGGTGTAGCGCCTTCATGCGTTGTCGGTGGGACGAGCGGCGGACCAAGGACCCAACAGGCCAGGCAGGGGCGGCCGGCCAAACCGGCCGCCGACGCCTCCAAGAGGCGGGACCCTGAAGGGTCCCCCAGCGGTTCACAACTGGCCGACCATAAAGGCTGGATGTTTTTCAGGAAGTCAGGTGTGTAATCCCACGACCGGCTTTTAGGGCGGACCCCGCTGGGTCGGCCGTTTCCGCAAACAGAGGGCAGCGCCCCCTTCGCGCCCCGCTCGGCCAGCGCCGAGCTGCGACTGGCTTCCGAGCCGGTCCTCAGGCCGCACGGGCCGGGCTGGGCCACACTTAATTAGGCCAGACCCGAACCCGGGTCAGGTTGCCCTGTTCGGACTGACCCAGGGGGTATTGGGCCGGGTCGGACCGGGCCCAGACCCCCTATTTTCGGACAAAGTTTGTTCAAGTGCCCATATTGTGGGTTACAAACCTCTGATCAACACACCATCAGTTTCATAGGGATTCTTGGATCAAGACGGACTTTTCGGTATATTACACTCAAGGTTTCAGTGAAGTTTGGGTTTAGCTGGGTTGGTTCGAACCCGAAACCAACCGGGCCCTTGGAGCGGAAACACTTATAACTTAAGGACCAAACGTCCGAATGAAGTGGCGTAATATACATTGAATTCCTCTTAGTGAGAAGGTTCTTTTGTCATCCTCCACTCATGGTTTGGACGCAGATGGAGTACGGTCGGGATGGTTTATCTTACAAACAAACAGGGCCCCTGAGACGAAAAAGCCAATATCTCTTAGACTGGGCGTCCAATTGACGCACCGTCTATCGCATTGAGTTCCTATTGACGAGACGAAAATTTATGATAAATCAACTTTGGACATTGTGATCGTTGACGTATTGACAGCTTGGATCGTGGGGAAGACCCTCCAGGAATCATGTGTGATGTGTGCGGGAACCCTAGAGTTGGTTGCGACTATGGCGACGATGAAGATTGTGCTTGGATCCTCTGTGGGATCGACAGGGATGACTACCGTAATGGAATCCTTTGTGGGTTTGATGGCGATGACTACTGTTCTTGTATCCTGTGTGGGTCCGGTAGTATTGACCTTTGTACATGTATCCTGTGTGGGTCTGGCAGAGTAGCTGGTCTTGTATCCTGTGTGGGTATGACATCTTGCCTGGTCTTGTATCATGTGTGGGTCCGACAGCCTAGATGAATCAGTGGCTTAAATCTAATCATCTCTACCTCTATACGAAAGATGTATACATGTGTGATCTGAGTCTTGACTTTCAATCATTATCATCGATGTGATTGACTTGCTTTCCTGTCTGGATTGAGTTGTGTTTTCTTGTGTGGATTGGGTTATGCTTTCCTGTGTGAACTGGGTTGTACTTGGGCTCTTGAGTTGGAGTCAAACTGGAATTGATGACTTAGGTATATGTATGGGAATATACCTAAGTATAGTTTATTGATACTTTGGGTTTGTATCTTTACTTTGTGGCTTATCCTTTGGGGATTCTGGGAGGCCTTCGGGTGTCTCGGGGTCCCTACTGAGTATCATATACTCACCCCTACACAGTCTATGCCTGCACTACATTGTGTTGGATGTAGACGACGAACATTTCTGATCTTGGTTGAGGCTTGTGGAGCGGGATGGTATCTGGAGGTGGACTATCAAGAGGGACGTATACGGAGCGGACAGACAGATTCGAGGAGCTGAGGAGACCATCTGTACCCACCCTTCAAGTGGGGTTCCTGGAGGACATCTCAGTGGATGCTGATTTACTTTTAAGCTATTGTACTTCACTTTTATCAGTTTTATTGTGCTTCTAGTTGGGTTTGTATACTGGCCCACTTACATTCTAGCACTTACTTTTGTACTCAGTTTACTTAGTGTTTACTTCAGCTTGCGTACTCTATTGTGTGTGTTTTCTTATATAAAGGCAATGCCTTCCCTTTTATTGGGATTTATGCCTTTGGTGCTAGTCGCCAGCCCCTAGCCTATGGAAGACGGGCTTGGGGTAGTCACGGCACGGGCCCCAAGGATGGGTCGTGACAACAAAATGGTTTTTCAATGAAAATTTCTCATATGATTCAAATAATGTTTCATCAAATATCAACCTAATGTTAATACAAATCAACTAATCTCATTTTTTTATATCATAATAGAAATAATGTATAAATTTAAATCATTTTAATAAAATTTTTAACATGTATATTTTTTAAAAGAAAAGATAATTCTTTTGAAAATCCAATATTTTTACTGTTCAATAAAGAACTGAAATTTTCTAAAATTTCAAAAAAATTCACTCTAGAAAATTTTGAATGCTGATTTGATGAATTATTTTATTTTTTTAAAATTAATATTTCTAATTTGGAGAAACTATATTATATAATAAGTTCTCAAAATAAAACAAAACCACTGTTTGAAAAAACAATTTCATGGCAAAAGAACTATTTTCATTATTATCTCATGTATTGAAAAATATTTGATGAATAAGGATATTTTTTTTTCAAATATATATATATATATATATATATATAAACCACTAAAAAGTGATTTATTGAATTTTTAGGATAGAAAACACAGTGTCTACCTAAAAACATTTTTGTAAATATTTTTGTTGTCATATGATTATTATTTTAATTTATAATTAATTATAAACTATTGAATATATATTATAAATTTTAACACTAAATAACATTCATAATACAGTTATTAATACTCATAACCACCAACATAATGACTATGGTTTAATGGTTAGTTTTAAAAAATAATTTTTTTTGATTATCGCTGCTTGTTTGACCCTGATATTACCAACATTGGATGTTATCAATGAAATTAAATTATTTAAAAATTAAAAATTAAAAAATATCATGGAGAGAAATTCCCCCCAAATTAAACAATTCATGTATTCATAATTTGAATTCATTTGATGAAGTCATGGTTTTCACAATTGAAACTACATTTGTTGAAATCATGCATCATAAAATGGGAAAATAATCTTTCTCTTCAAACCATTGAAGGAAAATGTATTGGTCATCTAGAATTGTATCTTACTAGGATTCAAAGAAGGATAAAATTTGAGGGATGTGATTATAAGGGTATGGAATAAAATATTAAATAATAATGGAGAGTGAAATATATTATGGTAAAGAGAAACATAACGAACATAATGCCATAAATCAATGATGAGTGAAATAACTATTAGTTCAACGGAAATAAAGGTGCTGGTATAATATTTTTTTGAACAATGTTTCTTATGTTGAGTAATTCCATTAACATTATTACTAAGAATATTGCAACTAGGGATTTTTAAACATTAATATTAATTATTTTTTGTTAAACATTCAATACCTTATATAATAAATGCCTTGGAACCATATAGGTTTACTGTCATTAGATACTAGAAAAAAATATTATTTCATGAATTATGTTCAGGGTCTCCAAAAATTATCTCTCCATATATTACTCTCTATTGACATACCCTATAGAGAACCTTTATTCATGAAACGATGAAATGGGAAATATTAAAGGGTCATCTCATATCCCCAGTAAGCATATAAAAGATAGATATCTATCTATGATCATATGAAAGAATCAGATAAGTATAAAGGTATGTGGTAATGAATCATAATTCAAAAAGATCATACCCAATATGTAATACATCATACACATGATTAATTGATTAATTATTTTTAGTTTATATGACATGAATCAAAACGAAATTAATGAACATGAATCAATAGAGTATAACTTTGGTATATGATTGTTGAAAACATAAGATTATATTTTTCTATCCTATTTAAATTAAAACAATTTCAATCATTCAATTACATATATGAAATCTTGTATGTGCATAAACATATGGACCTGATTGTAGGTCTATGATTAACATTGTGACCATGAAATTAGGTCCGCGCATAAGATTATGGAAAGGTAAGTGGGCCCACACATAACATTATGGTCATCAGAAAAATTACACACAGAACCTTATGAACATGAACGTAGGTCCACATATAATCTTATAGACATGAATACATGTCCATGAATAATTTTGTGAACTTGTAATTACGTTGACAAATAAAAAAATCAACTCATGCGTTATCTCTATTTACCAAATTCATTTTTTGGTGGAGATATTTCCCAACAATACCATAAGTAAAATCATACATACTTGTTCTAAAATATGATAAAAAATCTCACCATATCATAACCTATGAAAATAAATTAGTTTCCTATGAATTTCATCGTTTTATCTTATTATAAAATATAATAAGTGGAATGGGTGTCCTAATATTTTCATCATGATATAACGCATGGAACGGAAATTAGTTCCATAAACATATTTTTATAATAAGAATAATCAATACATAGAATGTTTTATAATATTACCCTTAAATTATATCCCTAGTAAACTATAAGTCACGTCATTAATTTTTATCGTTTATTTAAAATGATTTTTTAATGATCACATAAAACATTACATGAATAAAATTTCATTTCCACTATTAAAAACACTTTGCAAAACCATAAATATTATTTTACAAGAAAATTGAAATACACTTAGGTGGTACAGAAATAATTTATTATTCATAACAGATGAAATTATAGTTCATGTCATGAATGATAAAATTAATAATTCATTTTAAATTTCCAGTTAGATCCAAGAATTACTTATTTAGAATGAAAACAGAATATTTATTTTGAAATAATTCATAATAATTAAAACATTAAAAAAATTTATAAAAGCAATAGGATTATAAAACTGCTTTTTTGAAATCCCATTTACAAAACAAGATTTTTGAAGAGAACTAATTTATGGCCGAAGAGAGAAATAAAGACATATTTTTATAAAAACATTTCAAAAATATTATATCTTATGAAATATTAATTTTTTATATTATACGATAATATAAATAATAAATAAATTATAAGAAATTTATTTTTAATTATTGAGAGGAAAATCATAATATTTCATCATGAGATGCATAAACATGAACAATCCTGTAAAACATTGAAATTGTTACAAGAAACACGTACCACATTGGTTATATTTAATCAATATACCCTTGACATAATAACATTAAATGAATCATATATTATACTGAGAATAAATAAATTGATGATATTTCATTTCAAATTGGCTGTATATAATTATTAAAAAATAATATATATGTATACCATAATATTTGTCTCGGGGAAGGAAAAATTAGGCAAAAATTCATTACCACTTAGGTAACTTTTTCACTCTAAACCCCATGAAATTTAAATACTAAAATTTGTATTTAAATACCAACAAATTTTTTTTAAGAATCATTATATAAATTTATGTGTGGTGTATACACAACATAAATGAAATAAGTTGTGAATATGGAATGTGTCTCACAAAAGAAAAAAGTGAGATGGAATTCCCTTTCATTAAGTCTTGATGATCTTGATGCATGTTAAAACCTCAAGAATAAAAAATATAATATTTTATAAATATATTAACGAAAAATAATTATATATAATACCATATATTAATTACTTATGTCCTTTTATTACCTTTTTATTAATAATTCCCGGTTGTAATCATATTTTGGGCAATACCTACTTTGTTTTTTTAGCATGGTTTAATTTGTTATTTTTGGTTCCTCAAACATTGATCATGATTACATCATATAGGGAATGTTAACCATGATATAAATATAATATATATCCATTAAAATTTTATTTATATTCTACCATTAATGTTATAAGTATATAAAAAATTCACAATTTTTGGAGATGGTCGGTTGTACGTATGCTTGAATGATGATTCCATTTTCTCGATGAACAGAATGAAAGGAAGGTAAATAATAAATTAATTTTTCTGAATAATTATTCTGTAATATATATTAAATATTATCATCAATTTAATATTCCTTCCCTTCCATGTAATTTGTTACTAACAGTCAATTCACATCACTTCACGAGGCGATACTCTTCCGTACACATGATCGAGGTAACTGTATACCCCACAGAAATTGAAAATTAAAAAGTTGTATGTGATATGATGTTTATAAAAGTTTATATTTTATCAAATATCATTTATATACCTTATATACATCATAATACCCAACCATGAATGATTTTTATGGAAAAAATATCACATCAATTTGCGAGGTGGTAGGTCACCTTACACATGATTTTATTTACTGTTTCTCATTTTATGGAAGAAGATATAAATATAGTTGATTCCCATGGAATAATTAATTATTAATATATCAATTATAATTATGTTATTATATTATCATTCTTAAATTATAATTGAATTATGTAGAGGATATAATAAAATAAAAATGCTCATTGAAGGACATTATCACTTTTTTCAAACAACTTTTTTTTGGATTGTGCCAAAATAATTCATTGATTTGATTTATGACCAATTAATGTTTTCTATGATGATGAGAGGGAGGTGTAGAAATTTTTTGGTATTGGATGGGCTGATTTAGAAGTTTCTTAATGTGTGAATAGTGTAGTATACTGGGTGGCCTTTTATAATTGAGGTGAGTGGAATGATTTAAATTTTGAAAAGTAAATATTCTACCAATATTTATTGTAAAAAGCCAAACATTTTTTAATTAAAATTCCTCTTGATCTAATTAAATGTATTAATATGTGAAACATTTATACAAAATATGAAATTCATTTGTTTTATGTTTTTGGATTTAAAATACCATTATGAATTTTGATCATTTCTATTGTAGTCGTTGAATAGTGATCACATGATTTGTATAAATATGGGATTTAACGAATCCAATTTACTCAGAAAAAGGATGTGATGGCCTCATCCAGTAGACTTTACCCAGATTAAGCCCATTTTTGCGATCTCAGAAAGAAGGTGGCATCATTGGGCTTCACTCTTGACCAAGCTCAAGCAAAGCTTGAACACATTAAGCTTGAACGGAACCACCTACGGGAAAAGTGGATGTTAATAGAGATTACATCTCAAGCGATGTTATCCAAGCCACCCCAAGAGTCTGTCACCATCGCACATCTCACCCTTCAGTCTTATGTGGGTGTTTTAAGGGGTTATTAAACAAGACCCTAGTATTATGGTTATGTACATTTTTCTGTATATAATAATAAATATACTTTCATTTTATTATCATTACCTTGTAAATAGTTTTTAAAGCACATATAAGATTTTTACTTAATGTTCAACTAATAAATCTACTTTGATGAATTAATGGATATTTGAATTAAATAATATTTTAATAAATTCTTATTATTATTAATAAATTAATTTTTATTAAATATAAATGATCGTATAAATTTATGAATGCAATTGAAATTTTTATTAAGGTTTGAATGCCATTTTCGTCAAAACCAAAGATTTTTCGACAAATGACAGTTTTTTTAAAAGAGGAAAATAATATATTTATAAAATTATTTAGATAATATGAATATTATTTCAAGAATCAGGATGTCAAAATTATCCAACGGTGAATTTTTCATCATTTTCCGAGACAGTCAAATTTTTGGGTAAAACTTATATACCAATTAAATATATAATGTGTTTTATGACATCATAATGACCCAATAGTGATGTAATAAAATACTATAAACTTTTTTTTCAGACAATATATGTTTTACCCTTAAAATATTGTGATTTTAGGTTTGATTAATTTATTTTAAAAAGTTTTAGTGGACGCTTCAAGACTAACTAAACATTTTATCTTTTTAAATTATTTTCCTTCGGAGTGTGACTCACCTCCACATAGGCATCCCCATTATTTTAAGAAGTTCGGACTTTGGCCTTATAAAATATTTTTTTCCACTTCCATTTCAGAAAAACCATGGGCTGGTTTGTTGTTTGGATTAGTTTAATGTGAGGTGTCCCAAAACCAAATAATAATGAATTCTATAACCTTTCTTTTATCACTAGTGCAGAAAATATTTTTTACGTCGGTTATTTTTTATTATTTACGTCGGTTTTTAGGCGACGTTAATACGGACGATGTTATAAATAACGTTTTTTACGTCGGTTATTTAAAACCCGACGTAATATCCCTAACATCACGGTGGTTATCACGTCGGTTCATATAATAACCGACTTGATAAATATGCGCGGGGGGGCTTTATCACGTCGGTTATTCCCTAAACCGACGTGATAAAACGCCTGGGATATCGTTTATCACTTCGGTTATGTCATAACCGACGTGATAATCCCTTCCCCTGGCCTATTATCACGTCGGTTATTTAAGAAACCGACGTGATAAAAAGGCCTGGGAAATGTTTTAGCACGTCGGTTATCCAATAACCGACGTGGTAAATCGATTCCCAGGCCTTTTAGCACATTGGTTATATTAAGAACCGACGTGATAAAAGCCCCGGGAACGGTTTATCACGTCGGTTCTAGAAAAACCTGACGTGATAAACCCCTGGCGATTTATTTACCACGTCGGTTATAAAATAACCGACGTGAAAGAATTTTTTTTTTAAATAATTGCACTGCTCTCACCAAAAAGCAACCAGAAACCAAACAAAAATAACAATGCCAGCCCTCCCCCAAGCCCCAACTGAACCCCACCCTCATCTATACCCACCTAACAACCTGGCCAGCCCTCCCCCACCACATTGGAGCCCCACCACAACCCTTGGACACCCCCCACCCCTTGGACAGCCCCCCACCCTCATTTACACCCCCACGACCCCTAGTACAGCCTCAAACACCCATTGGAAACCCCTCCCATATCCCTTGGACACCCTCCACCCCTTGGACACCCCCCACCCCTTGGACAGCCCCCCCACCCTCATTTACACCCCCAAGACCACTAGTACAGCCTCAAACACCCATTGGACACCCCCCCCACACACCTTGACAGCCCTCCCAGACCCCTTGGACACCCCTCCCATATCCCTTGGACACCCCCCACCCCTTGGACACCCCCCACCCCTTGGACAGCCCCCACCCTCATTTACACCCAACCGGCCCCTTGGACAGAACTCCCAGACACCTTGGACACCACTCCCATATCCCTTGGACACCCCCCACCCCTTGGACACCCCCCCACCCCTTGGACAGCCCCCCACCCTCATTTACACCCAACCGGCCCCTTGGACAGAACTCCCAGACACCTTGGACACCACTCCCATATCCCTTGGACACCCCCCACCCCTTGGACACCCCCCCACCCCTTCGACAGCCCCCCCCCCACCCTCATTTACACCCCCCGAACACCCATTGGACACCCCTCCCATATCCCTTGGACACCCCCCCACCCCTTGGACACCCCCCACCCCTTGGACAGCCCCCACCTTCATTTACACCCAACCGGCCCCTTGGACAGAACTCCCAGACACCTTGGACACCACTCCCATATCCCTTGGACACCCCCCCACCCCTTGGACACCCCCACCCCTTGGACAGCCCCCCACCCTCATTTACACCCAACCAGCCCCTTGGACAGAACTCCCAGACACCTTGGACACCACTCCCATATCCCTTGGACACCCCCACCCCTTGGACACCCCCCCACCCCTTCGACAGCCCCCCACCCTCATTTACACCCCCCGAACACCCCTTGGACACCCCTCCCATATCCCTTGGACACCCCCCCACCCCTTGGACACCCCCCACCCCTTGGACAGCCCCCCACCCCCTGGACACCCCCCCGACCCCTTGGAAACCCCCCTACCCCTTGGAAACCCCCCCATCCCCTTGGACAGCCCCAAACACCCCTCCTATATCCCTTGGACACCCCCCACCACTTGGACACCCCCACCCTCATTTACACCCAACCGACTCCTTGGACAGCCCCAAACACACCTTGGACACCCCTCCCATATCCCTTGGACACCCCCCACCCCTTGGACACCCCCCACCCTCATTTACACCCCCCCGACCCCTAGGACAACCCCAAACACACCTTGGACACCCCTCCCATATCCCTTGGACACCCCCCAAACACCCACCCACCCCCTTGGAACCTCTCCCCCCATACCAAAATCCAGACCAGAAAAACCATCAACAGTAGACCAAAACAAGAAGTAGAGAAAAATTAAACATTCACTTATATAACATTCAAAACTTACACTGTCAACTTAAAAAAAAACTAAATCCAACCTAAACGACTACGAAATACACAATTACATTGACAATATTCAAAATTACATTTTACATTACAAACAACTAAAAGTCAATCAAACCTGTAAAATAATTTTACCACTCCACTTGTAAGTGTTTGATATCTTCAGCAGTAAAGGGTTGAGGGTCATCAAAAAGCTACAAAGGAAAAGGATAGTAGTCAACGTGTATAACGAATAAATCAAATTGAAATATTATGAGAAAGAGGAAATCTTACCAGGTCAAAACTCAGAACTGTCCCAGTTGTTATTATTTCATACATAAATCTTAACATGTAATATCCGCATTCGATGATGCCTTGTTGCTCATGACATTTCTGTTTGAATGAGTGTAAATTCAATATATTATTTTTATGTAATAAATCAAAATGTACAAATTATAAATGGATATTTACCTTCGCATGTACATATTTGATCTTGAAATTCCTTTTCTTTGCGCTTTTTCGAAAGTGGACCCATGCCCTGTTAGAAAATAATACGAATGGGGTAAATTTAAAATTCATTATAATATATAAAACTATTGTGAAATTGAAACTTACGTTTCCAATATATTCTTAAAACTTTCTCGCACATCATCATGGAGAGAGCATATCCAATAAAGTGTTTTCTCCCTAGGGAAAAAAACCCCTAACATCCAATGATCCCTGATAAAAGGAAATTTAACGTTAGTGGTTTTTTATGTTAAAAGATAATTAACTCTTTGAGAGGGATGTGTTTCATACCTCTCACAAAAAGGCATCATCCAACACTGTGTGATTACATTCTTTTCAAATCTATCAGCAATATAAAGCATTCTTTGTTCCTCATCCAATGCACATGCTTCAGGGGAAATCAATTGTGGGTCCACGAATCCATATACATCTGTCAGCTCATTCCTCTCACAAATTTTATACAGATACCTAATACAAAGCAGACATAAGTATACATTTTTAATAAATATAACGCAAGGAAAAGGTGTTAAGACTTACATGATAAAAATTTGCACCACGTTGATGCCCAACTTATCTCCAGTGACAAACTCCATGATATCAGTTTTCATAATCCCCACACATAGTTCACGTCCACAGACATGAGCTTCCATTGTAAAGTCATAATGATCCGCCAACAAATTTGAATATCTTGACAATTTGTCAAGACTGCTAGTATCTGCATCTGATGTCATAGCTATCTGTCTTTGTTGTTGTCTATACAGTATTTCTTTACCTTTGAAGTATTCCTGTAAAAATAAATTGAAAAATATATTAGTTTTCAAATGATAAAACATTAATAAAAATATAAAATAAAAGATATAACATCCATACCTCTATGGTAATGAGTCGAAGAAGTCTGGATGGCCAAAGTAAAAAATGGCCGATACTATGTCCAACTGTCGTCACCTCATCTGTAGGTAATGGTATCCGAGCTGATCTATCTATAATATCCTGTACAGTGACCCTCTGATTCTCTACCTCTAACTGTTGATGATGAACTGTATCTCCTATACAATATACCATCCCATATGCAACTATATGATGTTGAGGATCATCAACATACAACTCACAATAAGTAGGCAGCTGCGGCGGAGGAGGAGGATCAAAAATGGGGTCCGCAGGCTGAGGTGGGGGAGTGGGAGCTACTGGGAGAGGTGGAGTGGGAGCTGCACCCTGAAATTGTCTTTGCAAGTCTGCAAACATTAACTGCACCGATGCTCTAATCTTGTCCTCCATTGTCGCATTAATATTATGGACTTCAGCCTCCAAGGATTCTATTTTTTTATAAACTCCCTCAACGTTAGAAGTTGAGGAACGTGGCAACACTTTTCTTACCGATACACCTGCCGGATATCCTCTTACACGGCCAGGATGTTCGGGCTTTCCCAATGCCACAGATAAAATATCTTCCCTCCCAGATGGTGTAAATGTCCCCTGTGAACTCTGCTCCTCAAGAGAGTCCTGTAATAATTAATTGAACATTTCTATAATGATTGGAAATATATGACGAAAATAGTAAACTTAAATAAATAAAATAGATATCTTACAATCCTCTCAAATACGAGTCTCGATTCTTCCGAAAGATATTGTCCTTTTTTTCCCTTCCGAGCTCTTTTCCATTTCTCATGTCTAGATGGAGGGGATGGAGGGGCCACCTCTCCAGAGCTTGAAGACTCAGCTCTTAGTTGTTGAAATTTTTCTGCCATCATTTGTTCTTCCAATAATGCATACCCTCCCCGAGATAAACTATGAGGGTATACATTTTTAGATTGGATCTCTTGATGATCTTTCCTTGTTTGCTGTAAATTAAGAATAAGTAATCTTTAACAAAACAATAATAAGATCATTTATATAAGAAAGCTTATAAAAGTTTACATTGCCCTTACCAAAAATGATTCTTTTCTTCTACTTTCAAAAAATTGTCTCCATGTGTCTTCACCTATAAAAGGATATATACGACATGGATTCTCACGACTCCTATGACCATAAATGAAATCAGATGAGAGGGTTGATTTGAAATCCCTCCATCTCCTAGCAGCCAACGATAAGCATTTATTCCTGACTCCTCCAGTGTCAGGAATATCAAATGTCATCTGATAAAAAAGAGGTTAAAAATATTATATATACTAGAAACATTTAATGAACAGTCAAACAATAGCAAAAGATCTTACCAAAATGGTCTCCCACAGCTGAGAAATTATCGCCTTATCCACACTTCTCCAATCATCATAGAGAATTCTTACTTTGCTCTTAGCCTGAGTTGCTACAAAACCCTTAAAATCTTTAGCATTTGGACCTCTAGGAAGATCATCATCATCAAACTCCACGACTATCCTCTCCTCCTTCGTACGGGCAAGTGATAATTTTGGTAAACGTGTGCACCCACGCTTACCAACCTTTGAACTCTTTTTCGTAATAGGAGCATGTGAATGTTCCTCCCCAGATGTATGACCAATATGCTCATCTCCAGAATCATGTGGCTGATCAACTGATTGATCTGTCATTTTCCTTCAAATCAAAAAAACAAACATTAGTTCACAAATAGAAAAGTGTACTAAATTACATAATAGTAAACATTGGTAATATGGTAAGCATGTTAAACAATGATAAACATGGTAAACACAGGCAAAAGGTTGCCAAAGTGTTGGCCCAAGAAAGCTGAAACGTGGACTCACTGAGTCCACCGGTCAGCCGGTGTGAGCACACCGGCCAGCCGGAGGACCCAGGCAGTAGACTTTCCCACTGCCTGGTGCCACCGGCCGGCCGCTGGCTCACCACCGGCCGGCCGGTGGACCAGACGGCCTTCCTCTGTCTGGACCACCGGCCGGCCGCTGGATCACCACCGGCCGGCCGGTGGACCAGACAGAGAGCCTTCCTCTCTGTCTGGACCATCGGCCGGCCGCTGGCTCAGCACCGGCCGGCCGCTGGTGATCCAGACAGAGAGGAAGGCTCTGTCTGGTCCACCGGCCGGCCGGTGGTGATCCAGCGGCCGGCCGGTGGACCAGACAGAGCTTTGTTCTGGACCACCGGCCAACAGGTGATCCACCACCTGCCAGCCGGTGCGCCCAGGACTTCTCCTCTTTACGGTTTTTATTGTTTTATCGTTTTGGTTTGATACATGTTTTAATAAGTAAAAAATTTACAGTATCTAACATTATATGAAAAAACTAAATGTAAACAAGAAATAAACTTGTGTTACCTGTAATTTTAGGAATGTACAGTTGGATTGTTTTCCCAAATTCCTTCGTCGTGATCGTTCCTTATGGCACAAACCATGTCTTCAACATACTCATCATTATGTTCTGTTAATCTTTCCTTGGAAGTAGGGATCTCACATAAATCAGCATCTTCATCAAATTCATCCTCACCAACATATTGGTTTTTCCCATGTAAAACAACAGCCCACTGCATATCTGACTGATCTACTACATAGAAAATTTGTTTGGCATGTGTTGCCATTATAAAAGAATCAGCTGTGTCTTCCAATCTATTCAGTTTAACAAGTGTCATTCCAAATTCATCGTGTCTGACACTGTTGTTACCGATAAACCATTTACAGTTAAAAACGGGAACTTTAATTTTAAAGTAATCAGCCTCCCATATGTCTTCAATCACTCCATAATATGCAGTTGATGCCGAAATTGGGTTTCTGTCCTTAGCACTCGAAAAATGCATTGCTTCTGCAAACACCAGTACACCACTATTCTGAACTGCACTTCTGTTGTCCTGAGCTTTCGTATGAAATGTATAGCCATTAATGTCATAAGCGGACCATGTTATCACATTTAAAGATGGACCACCCACTATCCATTTTAATGTCTCTGATACATCTGATCTACCAAGCAACATCTTTTTAAACCATGGAAAAAAAGTTTTGTTGTGCTCATTCAAAATCCACATTTCTTTCTTCTTTGGGTGACATTGTTTCAACTCATTAATATGCAATGTGATATACGGTTGAACATCAGCTATGTTATTCAAGATGTATGATTCTAACTTCTTCATATGTTCAGCTGACAGTGATTTGACTTTCAAGCCACGAATCCCCTTTCCCTCATTATTAACCCGTTCATGGAGAGATGGAGGCAAACCTATGTGTTGCGCCGTAGCCAAGTAGCTCGTACAAAACTCTGCTACCTCCTCAGAAATATACTTTTTAATAATGGAGGCTTCAGGTCGATATGGATTTTTATCATATCCCTTTAATATTTTCATATACCTTTCAAAAGGATACATCCAACGAAGATATACAGGTCCACAAAGTCTTATTTCTCGAACCAGATGAATCATTAAATGCACCATCATATCAAAAAAAGTTGGAGGAAAATACTTTTCCAAATGACAAAGTATAAAAATTGCATCCTTTTCCAAAATGTTCAAAGCATTCACATCAATCGCCCTGTTGCAAATTGAATTGAAAAAATAACACAACCTCATTATAGTCTTTCTGACACAGATGGGCAATATTCCACGCAGTGCAACTGGTAGAATTTGTTGCATCATGACATGACAATCATGTGATTTCATACCTATCAACTTCAAGTCTTTCAATGAGACAAAAATTTTTACATTTGAAGAAAAACCTTGAGGCACTTTGATATCATGAAGACACTGACAGAAGCTACTTTTCTCCCTCTTCGATAATGTATGACAAGCCGGGGGAAGAAATGTTCGTCTTCCTTTAGGAGTGGGAGCTAACTCCAAACGTATTCCCATTGACAGTAGGTCTAACCTTGCATTCAACCCATCTTTTGTCTTTCCTTTAATATCTAGCAATGTTCCGATCAAAGAATCACAGATATTCTTCTCCACGTGCATGACATCAATATTATGTTTGACTTCATGATACCTCCAATATGGTAGCTCAAAAAATATTGACCTTTTCTTCCAAATATATCTATCATTACCAGATTTCTGTGTCTTTCCCAATGTCACATCAAGGTTTTTCACCCTCTCAAAATACAATTCTGGGGATAAAGGTTGAGGAGCAGTATCAAATTCTTGTGAGCCATTGAATGCCTTTTTTAGTCTTCTATAAGGGTGATCCATAGGCAAAAACTTTCGATGACCCATGTACACTGTTTTCCTCCCATGATGCAATTGACAATATGACGTCTGTTGTTTGCAAATTGGACATGCTTTATGCCCTTTAACACTGTATCCAGACAAATTTCCATATGCTGGGAAGTCATTTATAGTGAATAGAAGCATTGCATGCAGTTGAAAATATTTCATTTTAAAAGAATCATACACCCTAATACCATCAGCCCATAACAGTTTCAAATCATCAATCAGCGGTGACAAGTATACATCAATATCATTGCCGGGTTGCTTTGGACCAGAGATCATGATACTCAACATGACATATTTGCACTTCATACAAACTACAGGAGAGAGGTTGTAAATTACCAATAAAACAGGCCATGAACTATGTGTGCTACTGAGGGTTCGGTATGGATTCATTCCATCTGTGCACAAGCCTAGTCTCAGATTTCTAATTTCATTTCCAAATGTAGGGTACTGGGCATCAATTTTCTTCCATTGTGGACAATCAGCTGGATGACGTATTTTTCCATCACATACCCGCTCATCAGCATGCCATCTTAAACTTTTTGCATCATGTGAATTAGCAAATAAACGTTTGAAACGAGGAATTATAGGAAGATACCAAAATACCTTTGAAGGGAGCTTTGTAATCTCTACATCAGCTTGTGATTTTTCTTTCACCTTATACCGTGATGTCCCACATTTAGGACACTCTTTCAGAAATTCATATTCCTTCCAATATATAATGCAGTCATTCGGACAGGCATGTATTTTCCTGTATCCCAATCCCATCGGGCATAATATTTTTTTGGCCTTATAATGTGAATCTGGAAGATCGTTATCTTTTGGAAGAATGTCTTTCATCAATTGTAGCAGCTCTGTAAAACTTCTGTCACTCCATCCATGTTTCGCCTTCAGGTTAATCAATCTTAACACCGCCGACAAAACCGTAAAATCTGTACAACCAGGATATAATGGTTTTTCGGCATCACCATATAGACGTGAAACTGTCGGTTCTATCTCAATTTGTTCTGCTACAATATCGCGAATCATTTCTTCAATTCCATCGGAGTTACCATCTTGCGATTAATTATCATCAGTGACATTCTGTCCAGTTTCGCCATGCCAAATCCAAGGGTTGTAACTCGGATTGAAACCATGAAAAATCAGATGATCTTTTATCTCTCTACTTTTCATCTTCTTCATATTCAGACATTTCAGGCATGGACAGAAAAAAATGTCACTACTTGGAACATTTCGTTTAGCAAATTCCAAAAAGGCATCAACACCTTCCTCATATTCATTGCTCATTCGATGTGCCGTAATCCAACTTCAACTCATTATTACCTATAACAAATAGAAAAAATATATATATTTTTTAGATAAGACAAATATATTTTTATATGAAAAAAATCATAATTTGAATGTAAACAATTTTGAAATATAAAACAAATCGATGTGTAAACCCCCCTGGACACCCCCCGACCCCTCTGGACAGCCCCCACCCCTCCTGGACACCACCCCCACCCCCTACCCCCTTGGACACCCCCCTGGACATCCCCCAACCCTCTGGGCAGCCCCCCCACCCACCCGGACAACCCCAAATACCCTCTGGAGAGGCCGCCACCCACTTGGACAGCCCCCCACACCCATCCACCCCCTTGGACACCCCCCTGGAGACCCCACCGACCCCTCTGGACTGGCCGCCACCCCCTTGGACAGCCCCCCACACCCACCCATCCCCTTGGACACCACCCTGGACACCCCCCGACCCCTCTGGGCAGCCCCCGACCCCTCTAGAAAGCACCCCCACCCCTCCTGGACACAACCCCCCACCCCCGACCTGCTTGGACACCCCCCTGGACACCCCCAACCCTCTGGACAGCCCCCCCACCCCTCCTAAACACCACCACCCACCCCCTACCCCCTTGGACACCCCCCTGGACACCCCCCCAACACCCACCCACACCCTTGGACAGCCCCCCACACCCACCCACCCCCTTGTAAACCCCCCTAGACAGCCCCCCGCCCCTCCTGGACACCACCCCCACCCCCACCCCCTTGGACACCCCCTGGACATCCCCCAACCCTCTGGACAGCCCCCCCACCCACCCGGACAACCCCAAATACCCTCTGGAGAGGCCGCCACCCACTTGGACAGCCCCCCACACCCATCCACCCCCTTGGACACCCCCCTGGACAACCCACCGACCCCTCTGGACAGGCCGCCACCCCCTTGGACAGCCCCCACACCCACCCATCCCCTTGGACACCACCCTGGACACCCCCCGACCCCTCTGGACAGCCCCCGACCCCTCTAGAAAGCACCCCCACCCCTCCTGGACACAACCCCCCACCCCCGACCTGCTTGGACACCCCCCAACCCTCTGGACAGCCCCCCACCCCTCCTAAACACCACCACCCACCCCCTACCCCCTTGGACACCCCACTGGACACCCCCCAACACCCACCCACACCATTGGACAGCCCCCCACACCCACCCACCCCCTTGTAAACCCCCCTGGACAGCCCCCCGCCCCTCCTGGACACCACCCCCACCCCCTACCCCCTTGGACACCCCCTGGACATCCCCCAACCCTCTGGACAGCCCCCCCACCCACCCGGACAACCCCAAATACCCTCTGGAGAGGCCGCCACCCACTTGGACAGCCCCCCACACCCATCCACCCCCATGGACACCCCCCTGGACACCCCACCGACCCCTCTGGACAGGCCGCCACCCCCTTGGACAGCCCCCCACACCCACCCATCCCCTTGGACACCACCCTGGACACCCCCCAACCCCTCTAGACAGCCCCCGACCCCTCTAGAAAGCACCCCCACCCCTCCTGGACACAACCCCCCACCCCCGACCTGCTTGGACACCCCCCTGGACACCCCCCAACCCTCTGGATAGCCCCCCACCCCTCCTAAACACCACCCCCACCCCCTACCCCCTTGGACACCCCCCTGGACACCCCCCAACACCCACCCACACCCTTGGACATCCCCCCACACCCACCCACCCCATTGTAAACCCCCCTGGACACCCCCCGACCCCAAATCCATGCACCTATGCCATGGTTGTGTGTGAATAAAGTAGTAACAACTGTAAAAGGGCAACCCATCCAAATGGACACGCCCCAACCCTCTCGGGGATTTATAGAAAACAATGAAAAATTAGTGAAATCATAAAATTACTCAATATTACAAGTAGAACAAATAGATCTAGGGATGATAAATAAGATTATGGTGCCAAAACGAGTTAAAAGGGTTCGCAATCGAAGAATCTTATCTAGTTTCAACAAAAAAATCACAACACATATATATATACTATCCGCGAAAAAAAACGAACGAGTGGGAGGATTACCTGAGTGCTGCGAGTTTAGATGATTGATCCGAGGATATTATATATGAGAAACGATGATCGCAAAACGAATCTAAACCAACGAAATGGACGAGCCGATTCGGGTTTACGTGCGAGAGAGACGAGTCGCGACTGTCGAAGGTAAACTCGCGAATGACAATCCACGGGTCTGGGTAAATTTTTAAATGAGTTATCACGTCGGTTATTCAATAACAGACGTGATAATTGTTTTAAAAACATTTATAACGTCGGTTATTTCAATAACCGACGTAAAAACCTTCCTCCGATTCATTTGTTACGTCTGTTAGTTTATAACCGACGTTATAAAGGGCTCAAAATCCGCGTTTTTTTACGTCAGTTATGGAATAACAGACGTCAAAAACATCTGCGGATTCTTTTTTTACGTCGGTTATTTTATAACCGACGTAAAAAAGCCTTCAAAAACCGCGTTTGTTACGTCGGTTATTCAATAACTGACGTAAAAAGGCCTTCGGAAACCACATTTTTTACGTCGGTTATTGTTATAACCGACGTAAAAAACGAAGCCGCGCGATTAATAACGTCGGTTATTATTATAACCGACGTTAAAGGTGTACCGAATACAAATATTTACGTCGGTTAATAAATAACCGACGTAAAAAATGGTGACGTAAAAAACGTTTTCTGCACTAGTGTATAAACCCACCCAAGATCCAACTTCCTCCTCACTCAAAGCATATAGAGTTCCTCCAACCTCTACCCTCCTCTCTCTAGAATCCTCTCAAGGTGCCCCAAGCTCCCATGAAGCCTCTCTCAAGCCTCTCTCAAGCCTTTGGAGGCCCAAATCCAAGTAAGGGTTTTTCTCCCTTTCTCAATTTTGTTCAATATACATTAAATTTTTATGCCCTTTAAATTTCAATTATAAATGTTGGGGTACGGTTTAGAAAATCCCCCATACTGACCTATTTATTTTTGAATGATTGGAGATCCCTTTATCTCTCATTAAATGACTCCCATGTACACCCATTACTATGCAGAATTTCCGAATGGAATTTCTCTCTCCTCATTTACATTCAAGAAATTCTTTTATATCATGATTATAAATTCCATTACATTTTGGGTACATTTATCTATATGACCCTTTTACTTTTCTTGTCATGTAAATATGATAAGACACATCTTTCACTCTCATCAACCATTTTTATGATTTTTTATGTCACGCTGTTATGCTGCCGAAATTGCATCGCGCTTTTCCATGCCAAAGTCATTGTGTAGTAAATTCCATGTCCATTAATCTATCAAGGGTATTAACATTTATACACATTTACTTATTATAAAAATGCTCCATGTATGTATTCCACATTCTTTTATCAGGGAATAATTTCTTATGTTGAATTATTCAATGTTTTAGGATCCATGTGGCACAATTATGAAGAAAATGGAATGTTTAAGAAGGGTGTTCCCTGATAGCACTCCATAGCATTGGGTAAAGTATTGTATCATAATATGTCATGTGCAATGATTGTTTACTCATGCTAATTCTTGTACAACGAGGGTTTACTTGTGCTTCATGTGCAATGAGGGTTTTCTCATGCTCCATGTGTAATGAGCCTTTGCTCATACTAGTTCCATGTTAAGTGTTGTTGTCACATTTACATGTTATGATTATCATGATTTATCACAAATTTATGTTTATTATTCACTTTTGATCTATTTATATGACTATTGTATAACATGTGTTGTATTTTTCATGTTTAAATCCTGACTTGGCTTTATAGCTCACCCTTTTCTTAAGCATGCCCTCAGGTTCCCCCATGCAATGCAAAGTATGAGGAATGTAGTGGTCATGTAAATGAAATTTTCAATAAAGATGTTTTATTTCATGTTTTAAGTTGTTTTTTAATGATCCTAAGCCCCAAATACACTAGACCTCTCGATCTTTTATGTTGTACCAAGTGAAGTTTATGTAATAAATTACGTTTAATAGTGTCATAAAAGAACAAGGTTGTCATAGCTTATATCAGAGTATAGGTTTAGTTATTTTTGGGATTTGGATTAGAAAACACTAGAAAATCCATATATATAAGACTAATTATAATAAAAACATTCCTATGTTTTGGTGGGTATTTATTATGTGGTTTATCAAGAAAATACGTCCATGTCTAGATACAAGTAGGTAGAGAGGGCTATAGCACTGATGTATCCAAGGGGTAAAACCCGAAAACACTTCTTTGAGCTCCACTCGAATTGGAACTGGTGTATGAAAACATGCCTTGTTTATAAGTCATCAGTTTTTTCCTTGGAATACACTTAACATGTCACCCATAATTTTTTTTATTCCCAATGGCCGGTAATAGGAGGACTCGAGCTAACAACCGATGTGAAGATCAATGTGACAACTATGCAAATGAGATGCCCAATCCAATGGGAGCTGGGATTGCAAACATTGTCACACTTCTCTCTCAGAAAACTCAAGATTTGAATAGAAACATAGGTCAAGAGGAATGTTAAACCCCCCTAAAAAAGAACAAGTTGCTATCGAGAGCTTCATGTTAAAAAGCCCTCCTACTTTTAATAGAACATCTGACCCCTCAATCGCCGAACAATGGATCAACTTCATTGAAAAGATCTTCTCCAACCTTCAATGTTCTAAACAAGAGAAGGTTCTTCTGGCTTCTTATCTTGTGGAGGGTGAAGCTGATCAATGGTAGACGTTGATCAAAACTATAAATCCTAAGGAGGAGTCGAGGCATTAGAATCGAAGGATTTCTGGTAGATGTTTTTCGATAAATATTTTCCACGTACCCTCCATCTTAAGATGGAAAGGGAATTCATTTCCCTCAATAAAAAAGAGGATGAATATATTGGAGTTTAAGAGGAATACTTCTCAAGGATTTCACGATACTTTTTTGGGTTTTTTGTTACCCTCAAATGCAAGGTTGACCGCTTCTTTGGTAGGCTGAAACATAGCCCATGGAAAGAGCTGGCGATCCGTGACTTCGATAGCTATGATGAAATTTTCTAATGTGCCTTATAGTTCAAAATGGAGATCATATAATCTCATGTGTATCATGGGGATAATAAGCGTAAGGTGTAATTCAATGTTGTAGGTTTGATGGATAAATCCAATGGTGCTAAGAATATCCAGCACCACACATACCAATGGCGCAGAACGAAACACCTCAGAAATTTCCTAAAGTGAATGAGGAAATGATTTAGGTGTGGAAGAGAAGGACACCTAGCTATTAACTATCAGCAAGAAATACTTGCAGTTGTGATAGAGGAGAGGAACGCTTCGTTTAAACCTCAATGCATGGTTCAATGCTACAACTACAAAGAACTAGGGCATCTTCCAAATCAGTGCCCTAACACAAGGGTTTTCGGAGGTAACCAACAACCTCCAAGGTAGCAAGGGTGAGATTTTTCCATCACTACTACCGATGTGAACCCCAAAAATGAAGTGGTGAAAGTTATGCTAGTTATTCATTAGGGAACATACTTTTTGACTCATGATCAACACATTATTTTATATCTTGAATGTTTAGTAGAAAAATCCCAACACCACCACAAAACATGGATGCGAAGATGTCGATGAGTACGGAAAATGGGGCAATCATTGCATCCCATGAATCTAACTCTGCCCCTTTCATAATATGTGGATTGATGTTCCTGGTGAAACTTGTCATACTCCCTCTGTTGGAATTTGATGCAATTCTTGGCATGGATTGGCTTTCCTTATATAAAGACAACATAAATTGTCCTGAGAGGGAAATCACTCTCCATGTGGAGAATCAACCCCCGATTCATTTCTAGTGCACAAAGTAAGATGAATCATCTTTAGCTCCATAATCTCAAGCATGTATATTATTTCCCAATGAGCACGCGTATCTAGTTCAGATGATTGAGTCTAAGTAGGAAACAATCCTTGAAGAAATTCCTATTGTGATGGAATTCGCTGATGTGTTTCCCGATGAATTTCAAGATCTTCCTCCTAGAAGGGATGTTGAATTCTCAATTTATCTTATACCTAGGAAATTTACATATCCAAAACTCTATATAGTATGGTTATTGTGTAGCTTGAGGACCTAAAAAAAACTACAAAAGAATCTAGATAAAGGGTTTATACTCCCAAGTTCTTCACCATGGGGTGCACTAGTCCTCTTTGTCAAGAAGAAGGATAGGTCAATGCACCTCTGCATTGATTATTGTGAGATCTACAAAATCATGATAAAGAACATGTATCCTCTCCCACGAATTTATGAATTGTTTGATCTGTTACGTGGAGAACAATACTTCCCCAAGGTGAATTTCTAGTTGGGATATTATCAAGTATGGGTGAAGAAGGAAGATATCCCCAAAATTCCATTTCGTACAAGATACAGGCACTATGAATTCATAGTAATGCCTTTTGGACTCACTAATTCTCCCGCAATATTCATGGAATTAATTAATAGATTCATTATAGATTACCTCAACAAAGTTTTTGTAGTCTTTATTGATGATATTTTGATATACTCAAAAACCAAGGAGGATCGTGTGGAGAATCTAAGAACTATACTAGAGACCTAGCGGAAGGAGAAGCTAAATGAAAATTACAACAAGTGTGTGTTCCTGTTGAAGGAGGTCTCATTATTGGGCCATATCATCACAAGCAAGGGGAGATATGTGGACCCCTCCAAAACAAATGCAATTGAGGGATGGTCGAGGCCAACATCGGTATTGGATATCCATGTCTTCTTGGGGTTAGCTGGATATTATCGACGATTTGTGAGAAATTTCTCATGATTTTACAACCCTATTACCAAGCTCATTCGAAAGGGATTAAAGTTTTCTTCGAGTGATGAATGAAAAGAAAGCTTCAAGGAGTTGAAAAGAAGGCTTATCAATGCACCTATGCTCACTTTACATACAAGTGGAGAACAGTTTGTGGTATTCAGCGATGCTTCAAAGAAGGTCCTATGATGTGTGTTAATGCAAAATGAAAAATTCATTGCCTATCCTTCAAGGAAATTGAAAGTTCATGAACAGAACTGTCCTACACATGACCTTGAGCAGGCTATTGTGATCTTCTCTTTAAAAATTTGGCAGCATTATCTCTTTGGGGATAAGTGTGAAATATATACGGACCACAAAAGTCTCAAGTATATATTTACACATAAAGAGTTGAACATGCACCAATGAAGATGGTTAGAGCTAATTAAAGACTATTACTACTCAATACATTACCACCATGGGATAGCGAACAACGTGGTGGATGCCCTATGTAGAAAGGACACAATGACTCTATCATTGATGAGAATTGAGAAGGGTCAAATCTTCTTAGATTTGATGAAGATATACATGGGAATAATAAAGAAGGGAACATTATCAATCCTTTCACAAATGACTGCTCAACCGTCACTCTTTGAAAGATTAAAGGATGCTCAAAAGGATGATATGGGAATTCAGGAAAAGGTTGAAGCTATCTGAAAAGGGAAATCTGTGTATTTTAATGATAATGAAAAAATAATTGTGAGATTAGGGAAAAGACTATGTGTTCCTCATGTCTGGAGCTGAAGAAGAAACTTTTGGATGATGCACATAGTTCATATTTATTTATTCACCCAGGAAACAAAAATATGTATCGAGAACTCTGAGAGTATTATTGATGAGATAACATGAAGAAGTAGATCCCTGAATATACATCGAAGTGCCTGGTGTGTCAGCAAGTGAAGGCGTAGAGGCAGATGTCTAAGTGGATGATGCAACAATTCACCATAGCAGAATGGAAATGGGAGAACATCACCATGGACATTTTCATCAGACTTCTAAACACATCCAAATGAAATAATGAAATCTGGGTTGTCGTGGATCGTCTTACAAAGGCTGCCCAATTCATTGTTATTCGGGATGATTTCTCATTGAATCAACTGGAAATGATATATGTTAGGGAAGTTGTAAGGATGCATGGAGTACCACTATCTATTATGTCCGATCAAGATCCATGATTCACCTCTATGTTTTGGAAGAGTCTTCAACATGCTCTAAATACTGAACTGAACATCAGTACGGCCTATCATCCTTCAACTGATGGCCAATCCGAGCAGAATATCGAAACACTTGAGGTCATGTTGAGAGCATTCTCAATAGACTTTAAAGGAGGATGGGATCAACATCTTCCTCTGGTTGAGTTCTCTTATAATAACAGTTTACACTCAAGCATCCAAATGGAACCATATAAAGCCCTTTATGAGGAAAGGTACAGAACACCATCATGTTATGATGAGGTCGGTGAGCATAAGTTTCTTGGACCAGAAATGGCGGAAGAAATGGTGGAGAAGGTGAAAACCATTCTACAGCATATCAAGTCAGACCAGAGACGACATAGGATTTATGTAGATAACCATTGATGATAACTTGAATTTAAATTTGCAGACATGGTATTTTTACGCATATCTCCATGGTAGAAGGTCACGATGTTTGGAAATAAAGGGATATTAAGTCCATGGTACATCGGCCCGTTCGAGATTCTTGATCATGTCAGGGCTGTGGCCTATCGACTAGCACTTCCACCTACCATGACCAATGTACATGAAGTCTTTCATGTATCCCTCTTAAAGAAGTACATATCTAACACTTCACATGTACTCTCTTCAGAGGTGATATAGTTAGATTATGATCTTTATTATGAGGAGAAACTAGTGAATATCTTAGATCATAGTGAAAAAGTTCTACGAAATAAGACAATGCCCCTCGTCAAGGTGTTGTGGCGAAACCACAAGTCTGAAGAAGCAACATGGGAAATAGTGGAAATTATGAAGCAGGGTTACCCAAATTTGTTTTAGTGTTGGAAAATGAAATTTTGAGGGTGAAATTTATTAAAAGGGGAAGATTGTAATGACCCAAACTTATGTTAATGAAAATCCCTCTTGATCTATTTAAATGTCTTAATATGTGAAATGGTTATACAACATACAAACTTCAATTGATTAATGCTTTTGGATTTCAAAATAGCATTACTAATTGTGACTGTTGCTATTGTAGCCATTGAACATTGATCACATGATTATTATAAATATGGGCTTTAACAAATCCAATTTACTTAGACAAAGGATGTGATGGCCTCACTCAGTGGACTTGCCCTGTATGAAGCCCATTTTTCGGAGCTCGAAAAGGAGGTAGCGTCATTGGGAATCACTCTTGACCAACCTCAAGCCTAGCTTGAACATGTTAATCTTGATAGGAACCACCTATGGGAAAATTGGAGGTTGATAGAGATTACCACCCGAGCGATATTATCGGAGCCACCCCAAGAGTCTTTCTCCATCGCACACCTCACCCTTTAGTCTTATGCAGGTGTTTTAAGGGGGTACTTAACAAAACCCTAGTACTATGGTTATGTACATTATTTATGTATATAATAATTAATATACTTTCATTTTATTATTGTTACATTGTAAATATTTTTTAAAGCACAAATAGTATTTTTAGTTAATGTTCAACTAAGAAATCTTTTTTGATGAATTAATGGATTTTGGAATTAAATAATAATTTAATAAAATATTTTTTATTATAAAATTAATGTTTATTAAGTATAAATGATATTGGAATTTTATGAATGTAATTATAATTTTTATTATGGTTTGAAATCCATTTTTATCAAAACCAATGAATTTCTGATAAATGTCGGTTTTTATTTTAAAAGCATAAATTAACATATTTAGAAAATTATTTAGATAAAATAAATATTATTTATGGAATCAGGATGCCGAAATTATCCAACGGTGAATTTTTCATAATTTTTTGAGACAGTCAAATTTTTGGGTAAAAATTAAATACAGTTTAAATATATAAAGTGTTTTATGACATCATAGTGACCTAATAGTGGTTTAATAAAATACTATAAACATTTTTTTCAGACAATATATTTTTTACCATTAAAATAATATAATTTTGGGTTTGTTATATTTTTTTTACAAATCTTTAGTGGACCCTTCAAGATTTTTTAAATATTTTGTCTTTTTAAATTGTTTTCCTTGGGAGTGTGACTCACCTCCACATAGGAATCCCCATTATTTTAATAAGTTTGAACTTTTTCCTTATAAAATATTGTTTTCAAATTCCATTTTCCAAAAAACATAGGAAAACACCATAGGATGGTTTTTGGTTTGGATTAGTTTAATGTGAGGTGTCCCAATCCTAAATAATAATGAATTCCATCACCTTTACTATATACTCCCACCCAAGCTCCCACTTCCTCCTCACTACAATCCTTTTTAGTTCGTCCAAACTCTGACCTACTCTCTCTAGAATCCTCCCAAAGTTCCCCAAGATCCAAATAAGCCACTCTCAAGCCTTCTCAATTCATTGGAAGCACACTTCCAAGTAAGGGTTTTTCTTCCTTTCTCATTTTTGTCCAATATTATTTAAATTTTTATGCCCTATTAATTCCAATTATAAATATTGGGGTATGTCTTCACACCTCACCCATACATCCCTGTATATTTTTTAATAATGAGAAATCACTTTCTCTCTCATTAAATGCCTCCCATGTACACCTGTTACTAAGCCAAAATTCTGAAGGGAATTTCTCTCTCCTCATTCACATTCATGCATTTATTTTGTATCATGATTTTAAATTGCATTATATTTGATGGCACATATATCTATATGAACCACTTAATTTCCTTTTCAGGTAAATATGAATACACACCCCATTCTCTCTCATCAACTATTATTATGAGTTCTTATATCATGTTGTTATGCTGTCGAAATTGCACCGCGCTTTTCCAAGACAATGTAATTGTGTAGTGAATACCATGCCCATTACTCAAACAAGGGTATTAACCTTTATGAACATTTACATATTGTTTAAAAAGTTTCATGTATTTATTACACATTCGTTTATCATGGAATAAATTATTCTGTTGAATGATTCAATGTTTTATGATCCATGTGGCACACTTATGCATGAAATTAAATGTTTAAGAAGGGTGCGCCCTAATAGCTTTCCAATGCATTGGGTAATGTATATTATCATGATACGCCATGTGAAATGGGTGTTTACTAATGCTAATTCAAGTGCAATGAGGTTTTACTCGTGCTTCATGTGAAATGATGGTTTACTCATGCTCCATGTGCAATGAGCCTTGGATCATGCAAATTCCATGTTAAGTGTTGTTTCCACATTTCCATGTTATTATTATCATGCATTATCATGAAGTTATTTTTATTCTTCTCTTGTGATCTACTGATATGACTATTGTCTAACATGTATTGTATTCATCATGTTCTTCCATGATTTATCCCTTACTCGGCTTTATATCTCACCTTTTTCTTATGCATGTCCTCAGGTTATCCAATCCAATGGTAAGTATGAGGAAATGTAGCAGTAATGTAAAGGAAGTTTTCAATAAAGATTTAGTATTGCATGTTTTAAGATGTTATCTAATGATCTTCAGCACCAAAGACACTGGACCTATCGATTTTCTATGTTGTATCAAGTGATGTTTATGTAATAATTTTGTTTAATTGTTTAATAAAAGATCAGGGTTGTCGTATTTATCACATGAAAAACCTCCAAAAAATAGAACCATATTAACCTATAGACATGATATAGATTTTTTTTCATAAAGTAGATTTTATTAAAGATTTTATTTCATTTAAACCCTTTTCTTTTTTTTACCCTGGGAAAACCAGTTTTCAACTTAGTCCTAGTAAATAATTTTTATTGATTTATCTATTCTTAAAGTGAAAATATTATTAATCCTTTTTAGATAATAAAAAATATGATGTTTCCAAATAAGGAATAAATTTTCTTTTATTCAATATATATAAGTTTTACAAAATTATTTAAAACAAAACTCATAGATTCGATAAAAATTCAAGTTTTCATAATGTCTATTTTTCACGAAAAATACACTTTTATATTATGTATATAAAAATTAATAATCATTGAATTATAATAAATTAATATTTATTGATATTTAGTAGATAAAATTTATTTAAAACATTCTTAAAAAGGGGTTATTTTAATTAATTAAAATTAATAAATATACACCATAAGTCAATTTAAAAAAATATATTATCAATCCCAAATATAAACATATAATAAAATACATTTAAAAGGAAAATACAAATAATAAATTGTATGAAATATAACCAAACATAACATTTTAGAATTGAAATAAATTTAAAATTGTAATTTAAATTTGAAATTATTTAATTTCTTCAAAATAAATGACACTTACAAAATTTTTAATTTTAAGTATTCACTAAAAAATCAATTTTTTTCAAAAAATCAAAAAATTCAATCTAATTAAATTTTGATATATTTATTTCATAAAATTTTACATATTTTCTAAACAAAATTTTCAAAAATATTTAGAGATTAATTTTATAATACGTACACAAAATTCAGAAAATTTGTTTTAAGATGAATAACGTTTTAAGAATTAAATTTCACTTATACACATCTAATGCTTAAAAAAACAAAAGTTGAATGGTAAGACATCTATTGAGAACATGATATATAACAATCATTAAAATATTTATCCAATATTTATTTCCCTTATTTATTAAGATAAAAAAATTTGTGTGTATAAAAAAATTATTTTAGAAAAATAATTCCTTTATTTTTAATTTGTCGTTATTTTAATTTTTAAATAATTGACAATAAAATAATTCATTTTACATGTTTTTCTAAACCATTTAAATTCATAATTTATTTGATAATATTCAATATTTTTATTCAAATTGTTTGGAAATAATAAAGAATCATATTTTAATTTAATATATCATGATTCGATAAAAATAAAGGTTGTTTGTAACATAACAAAAGCCCATTATTTTTTGTAATGCATGCTATCGAGAAAAAAATAAAACAAATATTTGGAAGAAAATATTTGTTTCAAAAAATATCAACAATTCACATTCGACACCCCTTAAAATAAATTGCTTCATATAAATTCATCTCAGTAATCAATTATTTAATATGTTACAATTTTATTGTTGAACCCCATGTCATAAAATAGAATAATAAAACATTCCATAAATGGGAACAAATTAAATATTAAATGTTTTCATAAAGTATCACATAGCTAGTTCTCCTATTTTTGAGATGTTTTTGGGAAATTAATATATGGAAATTATGGAAGAACCATCTCCCAAGGCGTAATAGAGAGTGACAGAGAACATAGTTATGATAATGTCAATAACCCCAAAACCATAAATTTGTGATAAGTTAAAAGACCATCAATTCATCCAAAATAAAGGTAATAGTATAATGTTTTAATCTGAATATCCTTTTCATAAATTTCAGGTATTCTTTCTATATCTAGAAAAATACCATGTGTAAATATGTATACTTCAGACATAAAATTTATTTCAATTATCAATTTTCATCAAAATCATATCCTTCTCCCCTATTGATGAGTATTTAAAACAAACATTTCATGCTTGAATCAGTGAAATAAACTTTTAATCGAAAACATAATGCAAAAAAGGACAAAAAACACTTGTTCATGTATTTATACAATGTCCAAATCCAGAATGGTTTTCCTAGGATAACATAATTCCCAAAACAATGCACCTTCACATTAATCTCTATGTCCAAAGATAAACATAATCCATTCCAAAAATATTTATCTTTAAGGGTGCTCAAAAATATTGATACCGAATAATTTAAATAAAATGACACTAAATCTAAAAACTAAACTTATAATTAATAAACCTAATATCATATCATTTTTTATCAGATTCCAAATATGTGAATAACTTGTCCATATATTCTCCTAAAACATGGTAATAACATGAATTACTATAAAACATACATAAAAATATACAAGCTTCCAAATATTAAATATTTCCACATTCAAAGGATAAAATTCCAAAATTTAAAAAATATTTAATAAATCAAAAAATGTTGAAACTACATCATCCATAAACAAGATTTTTATTAAATCAATAATCACTTCCATGCTTATAGATGCAATCCATATTTCCAAATCTATGTGAATAATTTAATCATAATTATCTCTATATCAAGAACATTTTATGGGTATTCTTCCCCAGTAATGTTCTTTTTGAAAAATATACACTCCCAATTAAATCAATATTCTATGTTATCAATACCCATCAACATATTCTTAGAAACCCTTCAATAAAACTATTGCGAAACAATTCATTTATGTTTCATGATTTTATAATTTCAAAATACATTATACAACATTATTCAATAATTACAATACATAAAAAGTGAATTCTTCCACTTACTTCATAGACCATTATTGAATTTATGTAATTTTATTACATAATATTACATTTCTCTAATACATCATTCATAGTCTCTCGATCATTATAAATAGAATCATTACTCACACAACCTCTTAGATTCTCTTCACATGCATTCACCTTGGGAAATTATTATTATAATTATCTAAATTTTTTCATTTAAAACATTTTACGATCAATGATATGATATGGATTCCAATATTTTCATCCATTTAATTAAAAATCATTTCATTTTTCATTTTCAATTACATTGTGTCCTCTTCAACATGAAAAACATATTCTTATCTTTTTAAGAAATTACATTGAGTGCTTCTTTCCAAATTATCAATATATAGGAAAAGGAATCCTCTTTCCTCTATGATCTCCACAACTTAAACTATCAAAAAACTATATCATTATATTTTTTAATGCGACCAATTTTTTGTATAGGTTCATGTTTTCAATAATGGTTCATTATAAAATATTAGGCATAAATTTTTTTTGATTCACCATAATCATCATTCCATTTGGATGGCCATCGATAAAATTTATATCACCTTATTTGTTGAACTAGTTCCTACTAGTTTCAATTATTGATTAAAACTGAAAATAATATTTTGAGAAATAGTGGTCATATTTGAATGCATATAGTTAAGGAAAATCATTTATAATATATCTAAATCAAGATTTTATTTTAAAATCTACAGAACTTTGGGTTTATCCTAGGTTATCCAGAGTCAACATCAATTCAAATACATATTTATGGTACATAATAAAATGTGTATCAACAAAATCATGTCCCCAAGTAGTGTTAATCAAGGTTAATAGAAAGGTGCACTATCATGTATCATGTAATTTTAGAGTCAAACCCGATGCACTTTCCACGAAGTTATTACCCTTAGGTACATTTGTACCATAACTACATCCACTAGTATTATGAAGAATATGGTGTATATATGTGAAAAACATATAATCCCTTTCTTAACTAAACCTAAGAAATTTATCATATACTTAGTCATATCACCAGGGTATTCAATAATTTTTTCTTTTCATAATCGCCAAATATTGAGTAAATGCTTCTCCTTGGTACCATCGATAGTGACCAATGAAATTTATTCATAAATCTTACCACTAATATGTTGTGAATTAAATAAATTACATAATAAAAGCATCTGGACCATAAAGTAATTTTATATAGAGTCTAACCAAAATATATTGTCACTCTATTAATGATCATAAGCTTCTCCTACAATGTTCCCCCAACTATGTATTCATCATAAACATACCAGACATCTACCCCTTCTTCATTACCTATGGGAGGGGGACATAAGAAATGGTGAGATGTGATTCCTAGTATGGGTGGACATAATAGATTCCAATCTACGATGACATGATAATATATGAAAAGTTTAAAGATATGAGGTTAGTGTTCATATTTTAAAAATATCATACCCTGTCCATTATAGATCATAAAAATGATTCCTGGCCTAAAGATTTCCAGTTTGTAATACATGAATCAAAATGAAATTAACAAACACAAACCACATGACCATTACATTTGTATAAGTGTGTGGAAAAAACATAATCATATTACATTTTAATCATGTTTAAATAAAAATAGTTTCACTCAATAAATTAATGACATGAAACTAGTAACATTAATAAACTTATGGAAATAAAAGAATGTCCATGAATAACAATTTGAACGTGTAATTAGGTTCAAGTATAAAATTATTGATATATAAGTAGGCCCACACATAAAAGTGTGGAAATGAGAGTATTACCACGCATAACCTTAGTTATAAAAGATGTTCTAAACATAATCTTGTGTACATGAATGTAGGTTCCTGCATAACATTGTTACCATATAATTAGGTACAAAACTAAAACAATACACTAATGAGTTATCTTTATTTTCCTAATGCAATATATATATACATATCCCACTTATAACCTAATTAATATCATATATATATGTGTGTGTGTGTGTGTTCCACAATATCATAAATCATTCATCATATTTGAACCTAAAAAATATATTGGTTTCATAAAAATTTCATCATTTCTTCATATCATAACACATAGATAATGGAATGAGTTTCCTAATCATTACATCATCATTTATACTTTGGAGGAGAACTTGTTTTCATAAATATATTTACACCATAAAAATAAACCATTGAGAAAAATAATAATTATGGTATCCTTGGATCATAATCCCAATAATTCATATTTAACATTAAAGGATGTTATCTTCAATGTAAAAGGATTTTGAAATATCAATTAAAAAAATGCATAAGAAAAATATCATTTTTACATTGCGAAAAAACTTAGAATCATAAAAAACATCATTGAAAATAACTTGTAATACTATTAAGGGAAGCAAAAAATAATTTTGTGGGAATAATAATGTGATTTACATTTTAGGTCATGCATGTTAAGAAGAATATTCCTTTCACATTTTTTGTAAAATAAAAAATGGATTTTTTTAGAAATTTACCTGATGATTTATTTTAAAAATAATTATAAAAATTTTAAAAAAATTATAAATGAATTATAAAAATTATCAAATTATAATTAAAAAATTTTAAATCTATTTTTAGAAACCATTATTTTAGAAGAAAATTAATTGCTGACCAAAGAAATAAACATCTTCAAATTATCTTGAAATACATTTCTTTAAAAGTATACATATCATTTAATGAAAAAATATTGTTATTAATAAAAAATAAATTAAATATATATCTGAGAATAAAAATCATGTGAATTCACGAGTGGAGGATAATAACATTTCATCATTTGAGCCATAATCCTTAACAATCTCGTTAAAAGATTCTCTTGTAACATAAAACATGTACCAAATTGTAAACTATGAATAATATTCCCCAAGAAAGAATAAAATTAATAAAACATGGAATATCATGAAAAATATATAAATTAATTATATTGCGTGTGAATGATTCTTTATTAAACCACATAAATGAATGTAGGTGTATAACATAGAATATGTCACAGATAAGACAAATAGAAAAAAATCACTTATGTTTTTGTTAACTTATGAAATGTAAAACTCATAAAAGATAGATTTCAAAATCGATATTTAATTCCATTTTAATTTTTGGAGATTCATCATAAAATACATTCATTGGATGTATATACACCACATTAAAAATACATGGTGAATATGGAACCAGTCTCATAGAAGAAAATAGTGACATGGAAATCCCTTTCTTTAAGTCTTCACTAAATTCATACACGTCCAAAAATCTAGTATAATAATTATAAGTATATTATTTATATATATTAAATATATTTAATTATATATATAATAATATATATTTTTTAATTATGATTTTTTATTAAAATTTAATTTGTAATTGCTTTTTACAATGATGCTTCGGGCAATAACTAATTTATATCACCTTTTTATTGATTTTTTATTTTTTTCCTCTTACAGATATCATGGTTACATCATCTCAAGATTTTTTTACATGATATAAATATCAATTGTTTTCAGTATATATTTATTTAAATAAGTCGATTAATTATAGGGATATAAAATGAATTCATTGTTCATTGAGATGGTATATCATATGTAGACATGAATATTGTTTTCAATTTTCTTGAAAGATGGAAGGAAAGTAAGGTAAAAAAAATTAAATTTTATATAATAATTATTTTGTAATTTATATCATATTTAATCATGATGATAATCCTTATAAAATTACATGTAATGTTTTACTAACAAATAAAAAACTTTTCTTCATTATTTGGTAGTCTTCTACACAAATAAACGACTTTATTATATCCCCCAGAAAATTGAAACTAAAATCTTAAATATGAAATAATATTTATAAAAGAAAATTTATTCCAAAAATAAAATCTATGTACATTTTATACATAATGTTACCAAAAATTTATAAGTATTCATGGAAAACACATCACATATGCTCTTGAGTTGGTAGTTTTCAATACATACAATCAACGTTATCGATCCCAATTTGATGGGAGAGGAGATGGATACAGGTCATTACATTAAAATAATAACCTCTAATTACATTTAATAAACTATTTTTATTATATTTTCATTTTCAAATAAGAATATAATTATTTTCATGATAAAATAACATAATAAACTCATTAATTAATTTTACATGTTCTTCGAACAACTTCTTTTGGTTAGAACTAAAAGTCTTACTTGGTTGGATTTATGACCAATAAAAGGAATACAATATAAGGATGTGCAATTTGAACATTTATTTTTCTAGGTAAGTTCTCTACAATTTGGGTTTGATGGTGCAAGAGAGAGGATATGTGGTGGTTTTTGATAATTTATGTGAGTGGAAGACCTGTAATTTTTGAAAATAAAGAGGTGAACCAATGATTTTCACATTACAAAGGGAAAAGTTGATAATAATTGATTCTTATAATTTTTAAGGACAAAATAATACCCCAAAATATATTTTACACATTTTTTTTAAGTTTAACTCTTATTTGTTTAGTTTATCCTTTGGAAAAAAAGTTTTCACCTTGTCTGGGGTGATTTGTTTTTATAATTTCACTATTCATTATGTTCAAAAATCAAATTGACCATATTAGATGATTTAATTTTGTTTGATTCCGAATATGGAATCAATTTTATCAAATTAACTTCATCGAATTGGATAAAATTATCTTCAATTAGAACCGATACGTGATGAAAATGTGGTTTCCCAAGATGGGAATTCTTCATAAAAATTAGGATTTCATATTAATTATATAAAGAATAATAAAAATTTTATAAATATAAATATTTATTTATTTATATAAATTATTTAAATTTAATATAAATTGTTTTCCATTACGTATTATTTATATTAAACAAAATTTAGATATACTTCACACATTAAAATTGTACTAAAAACCCTATTTTTAAACCTAATAATAAAAAATTAATAAAATAAATTAAAAATATGATTCAATTTAATTAATTGGATTGAATTTAAATATATAAAAAATATTAGAATTTAAATCAGTCTCATAGTTTAATTTGAAATTTAAATTACTCAATTTATTAAAATGAAAAGTCATTTTTGCAAAAATAGGTATTTTTTACTATTTAATGAACAATAAATATTTTCCAAAAAAATCCCAAAATTTTCTCCTATGTTAAATATAATATCACTATTTCAAAGAAAAATATTTTCCATTTCTAAAATTTAATTTTCTATTGTGACAATATTTAATTTTAAAATAATCGTGCAAAAATGCAACAAATCTATTTTTTTGAAAAATATAATTTTTAAGCATACAATTTTATTTATTCGTATCTCTTTCAAAAAAAATTATATAATGAATATTAACTATTTTTTTTTGATTTTAATAATGAAAATTAGTAAATCAGATAACAAAATTTTATTTATTTTTATTATTGAGATAAAAAAATTCCAAATAAAAATAGTATTTTGTACAAATATTTCATTTATTTTCATTTGAACTTAATTGTCAATAAAATGATTAATTTTAAATACATTTTCAAACCATATACATTCATAGATTATTTAAACATATTCATTCCATCAATTCCATGGGCTTTTTAATAATACGTATTTATATTTTAATTTAATATATCATCGTTCCGTAAAACTCATTATTTCATGTAATGCAAGATAAACTCATTATTGCATTTAATGGAAGGTACCAAAAAATATAATCTATACATTTATTTAAAACATATTTCAAAAAATACCGAGGTGTTACAAATAGAGTAATAAAATATTCTTACATTACATGTATTATTTCACACATTAATTAATTTCAAACTTAATTCTATCTTTTTTCCAAAATGATGTGTATTCAAGAAGGATTTTTCATTCCTAAAGCACTAAAAATATCATTTAATAGTTCATTCGCTAAATAAAATATTTTAACTTAAGAACTCTTTTGTCAAGATATCTTACACCATCAAAATTTATTTTTCATGGTAATATGATTCCCAAAATAAATATACCTTCATATTAATCTCAAAACTTGAAGTTTGATATAAATCATTCCATAAATAAAAATCCTTCATCCCAAATAATGAAAAAAATTAAACATCAAATGTATTATATCCAAATAATTATTCATCATAGATCTTCGACTATTTACAAGGGTTAAATAATCCTAATCATAATGATACAATTTCTAATATCGTCATGATATTTATACATTAATTTGTTTGAGTAAAAACAATGTCATATTTTCGTAGACATCACATAGGCCCATGGATTGAACTACAACCATATCTCCCTTAGGGTGTGGGTTAATTATCAATGGTATTGTTTTAAGTGATGGGTTATTGGCCAGTTTTATGGTTTTCCATTCTTTAAATTTATTTCCTTATGATTCCCCTAACATTCATAAAAATAGATTTTACATTAGTGAATTAAAAATTGGCCTTAAATAAAAATTTATCCACTGATGATATTAATAACACTATTTTCCGCAAAATAAAAAAATTTCAATTGATTATTATTTACTAGAATTCAATGATCAAATATAACCTAATGGTTATCAGTAAAATTAAACTAATGTCCATATGATATATAAATGAAATATTCTTCTAACTACTTATTCATATACAAAAAACAATGGGTTTTTTATAAATGTCAACTAATATATCATTAATCATGTTAAAATTATATCCCATAAAATATAAAATGAGGTATCTATCTATTTATCCAAAATATTAACAATATAATTATCTTCCCATGACAATTTGGTTTTATCCTATTTTACTATTTCATATTATGAATTGTAAATCATTATATATAATTCTCAATCTGGTATAACACTTAACATAAATTAATAATTTTTCCATTTTTATTCTTTGAATCATAAAATTAGTTACTATTAGAATACAATTAATTCAATGAAATATTTTAATATACATCATAATGGGTTTTTAAAAAAATTAACAAACCAAAGAATACACCACCGGTGTCTCAAACCGGATTTGATGTATGTCATATTGTCAGGCACCAGGTGATGATCAATTCAAGCTCAATATTCCCTTTCTAGAGTTATTACCCCTACGTATAACTGTTCCAGAACAATTTCAACTTTTAATGTCAAATTATGTATTTTTTTCTTGGAAATATATGAATTTATACTTTAATGCAATTTAAATATTTTCATCAATATTAATCCAAAAATTTATCCATAGGGTTATGTTACATGATATATTTTTTTATTAATTCTAATTCCTACGGTTTCCTATAAACTTCTTGTAATAAAATATGTAATAACCAAAACCCTAATAGCCCAAAGATGGTTGTACCATTATAACATTCTAATTAGATAGAATTTATTTAATCCAGAATGATGTAATAGTTTAGTAGTGTTGAAAAAAATAAATACATAGATTATTCCCATTTTACATTTTAACACTCCAATTAAAAAATAAGTATTTTTTAGAGAATATCATTATTACAGCTTCCATATCCTTTAATATCATTCATTTTACACTTCAATGATTCTTGGGAAAGGAAACTAAATAAATGTGTTATAAAATGCATAGTAATGGTTATATACAGTGTAATATTTTTTATATACATAAAGAATCATCAAAACAGAAATTTAGATAACAAAGACCACATTCCATTTAATTAAGGACAGGGTAATAAAAATTGAAAAAATAAATATTGAGTGGTAAATAATAGAGAGAATGTGTCATTAAATCAATAACAAGAGAATAAATGCATCCGTGTAAAATATCTATGAAAAAATAAAATGTAAAATAAAGATAACTAAATTCTGAATGGAATACGAGTTTTTCATTAGAACTCATGACCTCAAGAATCATTATACTTATACTATGAAGAACATTTACAATAAAGTTAATAATTATTATTAAAAAACCACTTAATGTTATCTTAAAATTTTGTCTCATGATACAAACCAATGCATCCAAAGTCTATATAATTATAGGCCCCACACATCACTACATGTCCGATGCATTCCACTTTTATTGAATGAATGATTTAATTAATTATTAATATTAATTATCATAAATATATGTATTGAGAAATGAACAGAGATTATATAATTATTCCCCAGTCAATAAATTGACTATATCAATAAAACACCATATGTAAAAATTATAATTGGTGAAGTAAATTATCATATCCATTATAAAACGAATAATGATAATTTTGAAAATAAAAAACAATATCTAGAAATTGTATATATTTTAACAGAAAATAATATCCAAGATATAAGATTTAGGATATTTATGATAATATATATTGATCTGAATAATTGGAATGTTTCAGGGGAAAGTAAACAACAATATAACACATAAACAATTTTAATTTTAATACATTCCACAACCAAAATGTACATTAACAAACTATAAAAGGAAAAATTATGGAATCAACATATCCCAGATGGTGTATAAATAAATTAAATGGGTTTTTTAATTTTTTTATAAAAATAACAATAAAAAGGTTATATAACATTCATGAGAAAAATATCTACTTGACATTGAAAATATGTTTAGTAAAAAATTTCTAGAATATAAGGGAAATGAAATTAAGAAAAAATGACATATTAATCTTATAAAGGAAGAATCCAAATATTGAGTTATCATGATGGTGGTTTATTCTGAACATTCCATATATGTTACAAAAATCCCCATTCACATTTTTGGTAAAAGTAAAAATAATATTGTCCCGAAAAAGATAAGAAGATTCTATTCAATAATATTTTTAAAAAATTAAAATAAGGGTTAAAGTAACTTCACTAATTAAATTTTTTAATTTTTAAGAAAAAATTTATTTTACTTTTAAAACACATATATATGGATGAAAAAAATCAACCAAAAAGAGAACAAAAATATGGTTTTTATTAAAAAGACTTTCCCAATATTTTTATTGAAGACTGCATGATTGTTTTAATATTACTTTAAAATATTATCAATAAATGGAGGATAATAAATTTAAATGGACTTATTATATCATGATCATATAATTTCATTAAATAGAAATTTAAGGATAAACAATCTCGATTAAAATGAGGTTGTAAAATAAACACATACAAGGATAATATTGTTGATGTGATAATTACTCAATTATGTGATTGTGTGTGAAAAATATAAACAAACATAATAAAATATATATATATATATATATGATAATATAAAAAACATCACATAAAAAATTTCAAATGTTAAAGATAATGAATAACTAATATAACCCAGTGAAAGGAAACAGATTTATTAAATTATTTACAGCTTCATAACAATTTAGTAAAATCCGTTTAGATTAAATAATTAAAATTGAAATAAAAAATACCATATCATGTGAATTATTTATTTTATTACATGTAAAACTATATCCGGGAACATAATATAAATATGTTTGGTGAATAACAAAATAATATTCATCAATGAATGGAAATTGAGGCAAAATCTGTTACCACACACTTCCCTTTATTTGATTGCTATTTATCCCCCATTATAGAGTCATTAAAAATGTTACATACTTTTTCAAAAATAGTATTAATATTTATATTACAATTTATAATCATTTTTTGGAAACTTATCACCAATTTTTTAATAATATTTCATTATTAATAATTTTTTGTGTATTAATTTCCTTCTTTTACAAAGGCTTGTATTTTAGAGAAGGGTCTGGATAATTATCATAGGATATTTCTCAATTATATAAAAAATGATATTAATGTTGAGAATTTTTTTATAATTAGATATATCCTTACAATAATTACTTAAATTTGTACATGTTGAATGAATCACATAGCCTTATGGAGATGGTAGGTCGTGTGTACAGAAGAGTGATGTTATCAATTACATAACTGCAAGAAGGGTAATGAATTAGATGGAACATTAATTTAATAGAAATAAATATTATATAATATATATCAAATTTATTCATTCTATTTATCCTTTATTACCTTCCATGAAAAAGTAATTGTAAAAAACATCACATCACTTTGTGAGGGGGTAGTGTACCGTACACATGGGAGACATTATCATATCCTAAATGGAATGTTTAGTAAGAAATAATATTGGAAATTATAATTCATAAATTATATCTATATCATAAATATTATATATATACCATAAATTAATAATTAGTTCCTTCCTTGAGATGTGTTGAAGGAAAAACATTTACCTATGTTCTCAAGAAGGTAGTACTGCGTACACATAGTCGAACTTTTTATTTCCCATTTTATTAATGATGACTTGAATATATGTAATTAAATTAAAAAAATAAAATATAATTATATTTGATATGGTGTTGTTATTATATTATAATTTTTTTAATAATTGTTATTTAGGTGTAATAATAAATAAAATTAAAATATTTCTTAAGAGATTTTTCTCTTCTTTGGACAACCTCTTAAGGTTTGCAACAAAATCATTCATAAATAGATTATGATAAAAATAAGGAATATAGTATGTTTAGGGGGAATTATGTATGGTATTGGGGTAGTTAATGTCAAATCCATATGTCTTTGGCTGTGTTAAATATAGGGGAGAGTGGGTATCATGTTATAAGTGGCGGGAAAACACACTTGGAAATTTTGAAGGGAATTAATCAAACACCAAAAGTTTTATACTCCACAGAGATAATAGATGTATCTTACATGAAATTTTATGATATAAGGTAATAATATGTAATAAAAATAATAATTGGATACTATTTTAGGTCATTATAATTCATATCATCTTGGTTTTACCCCCAGAAAACCCATTTTCACCTAGACATTTGTAATTAAATTTTACTATCTAGAATATTCATTATAGTAAAAAAACAGAATTATTTTATAATATTCATTATTATTATTAAAATTATTTAATTCATTTTTCATAATTCAATTAATAGATGTGGATTTGTTTTCTAAAAAGAATCTCACATTAGTGATGTAAAAATTGTTTTCCAAAGAAAGGTTCTTATTAGTTTAATAAGATTTTAGGTCAAAAATCACCTTCAAATTGGTTCTTTTGATGAAAATGGTTTTAATTGTATTATTAATTAATATAATAACATTTAAAAAAATTAATCCTATAAATACATTGTAATTTCTACAAATGAAAAGGAAATTCTTAAGAAAATCTAGTTTCATTAACTACACGCATAAAATTATTCATTTCTGAAAATTCTATAATTTTCACCATAAGATAATTTTTCCATGATAAATTCATAAATTAATTTCATTTTGTGTATTAGCTTTCTAATTGTGTATAAAATATTTTTTAAAATAATTATATAAAACAAATCGAAACTACTTTTTAGAAGAAATTAATTTTGATGCATAAAACCAGATTTTTTCTTTTATTAAGCCATTAAAAATATTATATGAGTTAAAAAATATTTTATTGAATATATAATATATATTTTTCAATAAAATAATTCATAAATTTATTTATTATATATTGTTTGTTAAAAATGCATGTTATGTAGGTAAAAATAGTTTTTAGAAAAAACATGTCTTTAACCATAATTTTTTTTATTTTTATTTTTAATTGACTTATAATTAATGAATTTATTTTATAAATGTTTATAATATTTAATTTGAAAAAATTTGTTAGTACTATTCATACCCACCTTTATAATGGCTATGTTATTGTAGTAATGACTAAGTAATAATTTTTTTATAGAGTGCCACCACTTATTTGAACAAGGTTTTGCATGCATTGAAAGCCATCAAAAAATAAAATTATTTAAAGAGAAATATAATATATTTTTAGGGTGATACATTACTTATATAACTTATTTTATAAAACAAATCCCTCTAGTGCTGGATTTTCAAGCCTCTTTTAATTAATGGATTGTGGGGATTGGGTTGAGTGGAGGGAAAGTGTGTTTACATTTGTTTACTACATTTTTATTTCTATATATATTATTTGGAATGAATTTATAATGGGAATATCCATCATTCTAGTTATTCATCAGTTTATACTACGTTTTAACTCTAGTTAATGGGTAAAATAAATCCCAACTGTGTTAATTTGATTCCCCAAAACACATTTTTGGGTCGAATGTACCAGGATTGTCCACAAGGGTATCGGTCGCTGGGTTTGTACACTAAGTGGATATATTTCCTTGACCATTTTTTTGAAAATGTTATGAGATAAAAAACATAAATGGAACTATGGAGGAAAATTGGTGGTTGGATGTTTTGGATCTGTAATGAAAGAATTTTAAATTAATATAGTGTAGTGGGAAACACCACTGAAAATGTGTCCTAAAAATTGAAAATAATACTATTAGCATCAATAAGGTGTATCTTTAATTTTTTAGCCTACCAAGTTAGAAATATGAAGAGAAGGGAGTCATATATAAGAGATTTTTCATGATGGGTGACCTCATGGGATATTCACCAGTGTTCTTGTGAGTAATTGAAAATCACAATGAATAAACATGTGTCAGCCAATGGGGATAGTAATTAGTCTAATAAGTGACCATGGTGGGTTACACTCAGGGTTATTCTTATATGGAAATGAAGTTATTATAGAAAAAATGGTGTTATATGACCACATTAATTTCATGGGAAGTTGGTTCATAAAAAATGATTTTAGAGTGGGTTCTTCTTTCAATAATTACATAGGCACGTTTATCATTATCAATTTTTGTTATTTTTGATTTCATTACAATATTGAGATATATATTATTTTCCACACACTTGATATTATTATTGAGTATGTTATTGATCACCACTCGTCATGGTGTTTTCTAAGTTATGATTGGATGTGGTATTTTAATTTGATATAGATAATTTAGTTAGGTTTACCATAGACTATGAATTGATCCTCATTATAAAACAATGAGATTATGTAGGGGTTATCATATATTTGGATATGTAAAAATAAGTAATATTGGTGGTATGATGTAGGATTAAAAGGCCACAAAAATCAAGGAGGTGACCAAATTCCTAATCATGTGACTGTAATAGGGATTATTATATGAATATCCATTTACAACCAAAAACATGGTCTCAAATATAAAACTATTTGTTATCTCATTTCTGCTATTATTTTGTTAGTTTTTATGAGGCCCCTAATTTTTAGGTATGGGTTAATGTTGGTTTTTTCAATATGTTGATGAGGTGAATTTTGTTTTGATGGATTTACGATGGTCCTCCTTTTTTATTATTTTTTTGTGAAATGGGTTATTGTGAAAACGAGGGATTTTATGGAAAATTATTTGGATATAATATAAATACTATAATTTTTAAAATAAAATGTATTTGATATTTTTCACAGTTATTTTTTATGGGGATTTAGGTCCTCAGGCTTCATTCTAAATAAAGATGATATTATATAAATGTTTTGGAGTTTTATTTTTATATGTGTTGATTTTGTTGTTCATAAAACATATTAGTTTTAAAACTCCTAGGTTTTTTTTAATTATAAATGAATTTGGAAAAAGCATGGTTAGTTTAAAGAGTATATTAATTTTCATTTAATAATTTTTAATAGAGAACCACTTTTAGAATGTCGCGAAAATTGTCTTTGGGAAGCTCGAGTGACTTCCTTCTTTTACAATGGTTTTGGTGGATTCCAAATACAAGTATAGTTTGTTTATAAATGTAAATTTATTTCATCCATAATGTAGTAGTTTTTAATGAAATGATTGATATAACATGTTTTTTCCCATTTTTATTGGTGTTTTTTGGATTTTATCCCTTTTTTGGGTTATGACCATTTGACATAATTCAAGGGACATACCTAGTTTGGCTTAATTATTCATTGTAAATAATGGATTCCTCCCAAAAAGTTCTTGGAAATGATATATTGGTAAACATAGGGTTAGTTATTCCCATGTTTTTAGATCCTTTATGGAATCAAATTCGAGTTTAATGTGTACATTTCATTTTAATGATGACAAATGGTGTTAGAGATCATCATCTATTTTGGAGAATATGATAGGGGATCCTTGGAAAATCAATTGGGTAATTGATAAGGACTATTTTTTATAAACATTTTTTGGAAAGGTGTTTTATCATCAGATGATTCTTCTTTCATGATTGTTTCTTGATGGGTTTTATGCCTTTTATGTTCTTGTGAATTTTTTCTAGGTATATCTTTTCTGGGGTCTTTGGATTATAGATTAGTGTTTCGGAATATAGTATTTTTTTAGGTGGTGATTGTTTTATTTTTCATATCAAATGTTTTTTATCCGTATATAAATGAATTTAATGATTTATACCTTGGTGTGGGATCCTTACATGGGTTCGGACATTTTATTTAGATGAGGGATTTCTTTGGTTGACTTATTTATGTTTTTGGGAATGGAATGCGGCTATTTGTAATTATACAATGCATTATTTTGTTTCAAAAATGGTTGTGTTCACACTGAGATGGGATCCAAGGTGATATTTATTATTTCATTGCATTATATGTCCATTTTTATCCTAGTATATGGATTGTGTCATTTATTTGATTATGGCATGAGTTTAATTAGTGCTTTTTTAGGGCTTATGGAAGAGTGATGTCATTGGTGACCTAGACCCATGAAAATTTGTTGTCTTAGATGTTTTATTTGTGGAATATATTTGGGAACCAATCTCAAACTCATCAATGTTCTGTGGTTGTGAGGCCCTTTTGGTGATTCATGGATTATATTCCTTTTAGGAGACAAGAAATTTATTGATGTTTATGGTTAGTGTAGATTCATTGCATATTTTTTTAGGAATTGATTCTTACCTTATTGACACTTATATTGTAGGAGTGCTTTTTTTAAATTTCAGAAATTATAATATTTTTAAATGGTGGGGAGACCACTCTCTAGTCTCACTTCATGTAGAGTTTACATTTCAATACTGGTTTTTATTTTCCTATTATGATGTTTATCACTATTTATGGAAATTTAGTTGTTCCATATAATATATATTGTGTTCGAGGATTACATGTTCATAAGATATCTTGAGTATTCTCTGAACCATTACATTTTACAATGTAATTAAATGAATTCCTCCTTTAATGTTACATTTACCTTGACAAGGGGCATTCAAGGTAAAGAAAGGAGCATGGTGAGGAGAATGATGACATAAAATGGTCATTATACTCTTCTATTTCATTCATTTTTTATTTAATTTTGTATTATTAATTTTTTTGATTCCATGAGGTTAATATATTAAATTTTTAATTATTTTTTGGTAGCTGGCAGTAAGGAGAAATAATGTGGAAAATAGACATCACATTCAATATTCAAGATAACGTTGTTGGAACATTTTCCATGTTTATTTGGATAGGTAATGGTCCAAAAGTAATTTAAAAAGAGTGATTTTATTGGTCTAGTGTGGGTATAATTATATCCATGTAGTTTATAAAACCATTCTCATAAATAATATGTGTTGATAAAAAAGTATTTTCATAAATCAAATTTCCACTTTTCTCTTTATTATTTTTGTTTTCTCCCTTTCTCCTCCACCCTTTATTAGAGCTCCCCATCTCTATATTGGAATCCTTACATGACCCCCCCCCCATAATGGCATCCATCAAATGGATCTCTCACATGGTTTCACATACAACGAAACACCCTACATCATATTTTATCCATCCTCCCACTAATGTCCCTGAATGCATTAATGTTACACACCCAAGATGATTCTTCATGTTTCTATGCTCTATTCCTAGGTCTCATATTTTTCTATGGGTTTCCACCATTGTCCACATGAATCATATTTCACCACACATGTATGGCCAATGTGTGCCACTACTCTTCATTTTATAAAAATTAACAATTTTCTTATAATAGTAGTTAGTTCTGCAGAACCCTATGCCAAATGGATAATGGGATTATTGTTATTTAATTGTTATTATGGTTCTTGTAGGTTCATTATACCCTATTTGGTAATCTTTATCTAGAAGCAATGCATTTATGATAATTTTATCTATCCACCCATTGATTTTGGGTATGATATTCCACGATACTCTAATGTATGCATGTTATTAAATTGAATGGGTGTTTAAAAGATTTAATATGTGTTTAGAATAAAATTATATTACTATAGTTGTTTTGAATCAATGTTTACATTTTATTATCAAATTAAATGGTCTTTGGCTACTATCAATGTTCTGGTAAATTCATCCAAGTGTATCTTATAAAATTATTCATGTGCATTAAAAAATTATGTAGTGGAATTCATAGATAGATCATGCTTTTTTTGTTATCTTTCAAATGGATGGATGAAATAATATATGCATGTGACTGATTATATGTTTTTTATAACTGAAAATTGTTCAAAAAAAATTGGAGTTAAATATTTTTTTAAAAAATATAAATTGTGATCCCCTTATTAAAATAGATTTGCAATGTATTAATGGATTTTTTTTGTGAAAATATGGGATCTGTGACTCATTAAAATAGTTTTGAATTTGTGGATCTGGTGATTTTCTGAAATTGACATTGAAATGTAATTTATATTTTATCACATTTGTGTTTGGAATAGTTTTTTTCTTTCGAAAGAGATACATTATTAAAATGTTCTTGATGAATATTGTGTGTGATACTTGAAAAACTTTATACTATTATTTTTACATAAAATCAAGTGTTTGAGTTGTTTAAAACCCATGATAAAATAAAAATTGGTTTATAATAATTTCTGGGTTATTTTATCACATTTTTATTATGTTATATAAACTATTAGTATCATTAAATGTCTTTAATGGTGATATGAAGGGATGTATGATTTTATAGTTGGTTTTCAATGTTTTTTTTATAAATTTCATCAATATTGGATAAAACATTCTTTTGATGATGGTGAGTTGTCACGGTCTTCCATGATTATTTCATAAAATGCCTATGATCGTTGTTATAAAATGGTTTTATTAATGGTGAAAAACCCTCATTGAGAACCACGATATTATTGTTATTCCCATTCTAAATGGAAATACCATTAGGGGATGTAATATATTGATGCATAAATTAAATAAATTATGATTTTATCTGTCATTGTGGATACTACTTGTGTTGTTTTGGGAGGTATGCCATGGGTTATTTTAAAATGATTTATTCATGTGGTGTGTGATCATATAACTTATCACCACCTAGATTGATGCGTCAAGAGAGTATTTATGTTATAGTTGATTACATGTGTAATGGAAATACCTAGATGATGAATTTGGTTTAATAGGGATTAATTCAATGCTCTTATGATATTTTGATACTTTTAGGGGTAACATACCTTTATACTAAATATCTTCATTACACTAATGGGTGATGTAATTATAGGGATGGTGATTTTTGGTCTGTTAGATGGAACAACCAATAAAGTTGAAAGTTGAATAGTATTTTCCTATGATAATATTCACCTATTCAGGTCATTTATTTCCTATTCCAAGCGGTGATTCCAATGAAACATAGGTCATTCACAAGATGTTTTAGGAGTTTTTTTTCATGATTTTATTGTGTCCTCTTACATGATTTATTTTTTTCAATTTTTTTCATGGATTTTGTTTCATATTTTTTTTCCAATGTGTGATTTCCTTTTATCCCAATGAGTGTGATGTTTTAAATTCAAATGGGTTCTAATTATATGGTTTTAATGTGTCTTCATAGGGGAAAATCATTTTCTTTTTTGTAAAGGATTTTTTAAGAAATTTTTACCTAGAATTATTTTATTCAATAGTTGCATTCATGTAATTATTATATGAAAAAATGGGGTCTTTGTTACTTTAATATGGTTGATAATCCCCTTTACCTTGTAAAAATGATTAGTTTAAAATCTCCAATCGTCCTTTTTTTAATTTATAAAAATATATTATTATTTGAAAGTGTTCATCTGTAATATTGATTATATTTTGTTATAAATCATTTGAATAGACCATTATAACTCTATATTCAAAAAACCATTTTATAAACTATTTTTAAATTCAATGGATATATATTTAGATGTTCGTGACATAGATGTAATTTTTATGCTGACACCTATACTATCTCAAATAAATTTTTTTCTAGTTATGTTCATTTCCACTCATGTGAGATATAATTGGTTAATGTATGTATATATTATTTTTGGTTTCCTTTAGTTATATTTATAATTATTCTTTTTCATATTTTCAAATCTAAATGGTAGAAACAGTTTCACAAGATAGAGCAATGATATTTTTAGGTATCTTTTTATGTGAGGGGATTTTTGCAGAGAGAAACAAGGGTGGAAATATGGGTAGTTTTTTTCATTAATTTAATAGATTTAATATTAGTATACAATTTATTTATAATGGATATATATTATACTAACCAAAAAAAATTCATCATTTTTTTATTTTTTTACTCAGATTATTTGGTGCAATTATTTGAATGTTTGATCGGGTGGTGCCTGGGAAATAGTTTCCTATTCATGGAGATCTGGAATGGCCTAAAATCTAGTGGAAGGATGAATTTTTCAACCAACATTTTGATGTTAAAGGTTTTTTTATTTTTACCAAAATAAATTCATTAATGATTATTAAAACCTTTAGAGACCAAATTTTTTTGATAGTTATAAATATTACTTTCAATATCATGTTGTTCTTGAATACGTATTTTCAGAAAAAAAATACATTATTAGAGGATCTACCAAAATCCAAACACTTTTTCCCTACATGTAATCCATCTCAAAATACATCACTTATTCAAATTTTATATCTTTTGAGAAAAATCCTTCTTACTTATGATACAATTTTTCATTTTTTAAACCAATTTAATATTTTAAATATTTTATACATTTTGAACCCCAAAATATATAATGGATGAATATGATGACTTGTAAGAAATAATTCTTTGTTCGAGAAATGACTCATTAACAACCTAAAAATATTTTTTACATATTTTTATAAATGTTCAATAAATTTACATATAATACACACTAGAGGACAATAGAGCCTTAGTTTATTTGAAAATATGAATAAAAAATAAATTGATACACAAGTTATCCTTACAATATCGCACAATATGCTTCCCAATCACCACCATTCATCTTTTTTTCAAAATATGAACATTTCTTCTTAACTTGAAGAAAAGAAATAATAATAAAGAGTGAAATCAGATGATCAATATGATTTAATAACATATAAATCTATTGACACAAAAACCTAACATTAAAATTTTGGTTTTATAATATGTGATTTACATTATAATACGATGCCAATCATTTCATATATCATAATATAGATTTATTGTATAAATATTGGCAGTTAATAAGACATGAATCAGAAGGTAATAAAATATCATTAATGATATCATACCATTGGAAGAATATATAAGTGTGTGACAAATACATGATCTTGTAAACTCATTTTCATAGTCAAATATCAGTACCAAGTATATCCTAGTAGAATATTTTGCCAGAAATTCTATCATTTACTTCATCAATGCTCACTCTCAATACATTCATTATATACGAAGTCCTATATTGAATTTGTTTCACTCCGTATTACCTTCCTTAAAATATTATTTTATATCTATATTTTCCCAATGAATTAGTGGGATATAAAATTTTGGGAATACCCTTCCCATAATAATAATTTATTAATATGTATTATATAAGATTATAAATAATTCATCATATATCACAACCCCAGATAAAAAATTGGTTCCCATAAACTTTTCAAATATTCATCAATGCATAACCTATATAAAGTATGCGGGTATCGTAAACATCTCATTATCCTAATCATAAAACATAATGAAAAATTAGAAGGATGAAATCTATGGATTACATACCCGATAAATTATAATTCACATAAAAGGTTGTTATCTTTATTGAAAATTAATTTCAAAGATAATTTAGAATGTTAATTGTGAAAATAAATTTTTTATTCCAAAATATTTGAACTTAATATATAATTTATTTCCAAATATAATGATTCATTTGAAATGTTTCTTCGAAACATGAAAATGATTCTTATAAGAATTGACTGATCAGTAGTTTACGAATTTCTATTCATAAAGTATACATTAAGAAAAAAATTAATTTAATTGTTTTTGTAAAAACTCATGATTAACACATTCAATAAATGCAATAATGATTCCATTACAATAATTTTTTAAAAATTCAAACATGTGTAAAAATAAATTTAAACAATAACATGATAATATTGAAATCATTTTTTACCACTATGAAAATAATGATAGTAGTTCATGAAACAAAATTCATAGTAATTTAAATTCTAAAGGAGATAAAATGGTATTGTTATGTTGATTAATACTTTTAATAAATAGATATTACATCTCACTAAAACTATATTAATTAAAATTCACAAACCATATGCATGAGTATCAAAAAAGTATAATTGATTTGAGAAAATTGACATATAAATAACGTGTTGATAATTATCCTACACCATCTCACACTATCATCTTCATAATTATTAAACTTTATAGACATAGCACAGATAATACATATCTTCATATCCTAGAGAAATAATAAATAAAAATGGGTGTCATATGATTCTCAATAATGGTATATAATGTGATTTTTCATCAAAACATGAGTATAAGTTTATTAGAAAATTAGATTAATATTTCGAAATACATATCCTTCATATAATATATTAAAATAAAAAATCCTATAAAAAATCATCATAGTTAATTGAAAATGAACCAAAATGGAAATAAAGGACATGAGATATGAGAGATAATTTTAACATAAGTCAAAGAAATGTGGAATAAAAATAATCATAGAAAATCACTTATTTAGTAGTCAATGATCATTTATAAGGCAGTCATATTATAATTTGTTCACTACCACAATAGTCACATTATTCATGTTTCATTCCCAGTACTCTCATAGTGTAAAAATACCCTCATTTAATTGTGTTGAATCGATATTTAATTCATATTTATCTAATGAGATATAAATAATTACCTTTTGTATTGGATAGAGATATAAGTCCCAACCATCATGTAATTACAATCGTATATTAATGTGCACTGATATCATAAAACATTCTACATATTTACACAAATGAAAACAAAGTGGTTTTTAAACATTTTATTATAGAATAAAATGTCGAGAAGAAATATGTTTCATAAACATTTCATCATGGAATAATATAAATAATAGTGTAAAATGATGGGGTTTTATAAAAAAAAATTAATCATAAACACAAACCATACAGGAAAATAATAAGGATATTATTATTTGATAGTCACCCAATTAAATCTTAAATAGCATCAAGGTATTTCATGTCATATGGATTTATTTTTGAAATATAAAGTAGAAAATTTCTAAATGAAAATATACATTTCACATTCAAATATTCATAAAAAATAATCATATTTTAAATTAAATTATAAAAAAAAATTCATCAAGAATAACACATAAAACATGTAATGTAATATTCAAAGCATGGAGTGTAAATAGTGGAAAAATATTTTTAATGTGTCTTATACATTAAAAACCATTCATATTTTCGTTTAACAACCAAAATAAATTTATTTGGAAAATAAAACTCTAATTCCTTTTTATCCCATTTATACAAATTGTTAAAAATAAAAAAATTCCTTTTAAACATTATATATAAATATCTAAAAAACATTTAAGACATTTTGATAAAACATTGTTAATGTATAGTGACATTTTTTCACGTTTGAGAGAAAAAATTTGACTTTCCATAAAAAAAAATATTTTTGATGACATGAGTATATAAAGAGAATAAAATGAAAGGAAAACATGTATTCCAAATAAATAACCAGAGTAAAATAAAATTCATGATAATTATTTATATGTATATTATGTAATTAATTTACTGAAAATGTGATCATAAATATTCCCCATAAATAATGAGATTTTAATGTTAATCCCAAACAACATAGATAAACATTAAATTAAAAACCCATGAAAGATAAATCACAAAATAGATACATAAATCCCCTTAATTTTCATGGGAACTATCATATGATATATTATTGTAATATATATAAACCCTATAGGAAATTCAAGTGGCGGATAAAGAATGTTCCTAAAAAAATATCAAGTGAGTTGAAAATCTATTACCTCAAGTCCGTATTACCTTAAAAGCGTTCTTTCATTCTATATAATAAATTATTAATTATTATAATTATATATAAGAGTAATATGAGTACTTAAAATTACATATATGAACACATTATAATGATTCAATATCATTTTATTAATACATCCTTATTAAAAAGTCATTTTGGGGGGGTTATCTGTTAAATTGAGAAATTTGGTTTGGTAGTTTCGATACCTGTTTAATGATAATATATCCATCATATCCATAATGTTAAACATTGAATAATTAAATATCATAAAAATTAATTTTATACATATTTAGAGTCTTTCATAAATATTTGGGATTGAAAAATGGAAAGCATTGTTCATGGACATAGTAAGTTGTATGTATGAATGAACATTAGTTCCATTTTTTTAACAGATTCAATGAATGAATGGTAAATAATACATCACATTTTTATAATCATTATGATTTCATATATATGAAATATATTCCTAAATGTTTTTATTATCACCTTCCATGAAATTTGTATGTGAAATAAAAATTCATCACATCGTTAGGCGGTTATCCACCACACACATGAACGATGTTATCATTTACCCCAAAAAATTGAAATTTTTGAAGGAGTATGTGATGAATTTTTTCGATAAGAAAAATCATGTTTCAAGAATCACATAAACATATATGTATATATATATATACATAAATTACCATAACTTTTGAATAAAATGTTGTTTTCTAAAAATATATGTTTTACTATATCATAATAAATAAAAATATATTGTTATTAATGAAATGTGACCATCATGTTTTAGCCGTTATATGACTACTAGTGAATATTATAGTTGGAAACAATAATAATTTTTAAAATTATAATTATTGTTTTTAAATAGAAATGATAATAGATAATTAATTTAGAATAACGTGCTGAAGGACTCATCCATTAGACTCAGGCCATATCGAGCCCATTTATCAGAACGTGGGAAGGAAGTAGCATCACCTGACTTTTCATTGGCCAAAGCCCAATCTGAGAATCAACATGTTTTTCTTGAATGAAATTTACTAAGGGATAACTTTATGCTAGTGGAGATTACCACTCGGGATATATTATCAGAGCTAACCTTGGAGTCAATCACCATCACACACCTTACCCTTATATCGTATGAAAGTGTTTTAAGGGGATTTATTTCATTTCACTAGATATATAAAATGTAATCCCTTTGTTTTAATGAAATTTGTTTTCCATCTTTTCCATTTTAAGGAATGATTTTATTAATAAAATATAATCTTAACTAATATAAATATGATAAATTGATTTTATTGGTAAAAAATTACTTTTCAGATATTTATCATTCATAGAGTATTTTTATAGTAAAATAAAAATATTTTTTGACTTTCAAATGTAAAAATTAATCTATGGTAAATTTTTAGTAGTTTCCAATGATGTTTCAATTTTTAGATGAATAGTATTTTGATGAATATTATTTGATGAATATTATTTTTTTGGATGTATAGTAGTTGATGAATATTATTATTGTTTATCAATAGTAATTTTTTATAAAAAATTATTAAATAATTTATTTAGGTAAATGATTTTTGAAAAATAGACATACACGGTTGTGATCATTCTGATATTTAGCGTCTAATATGATCAAATAATTTTTTTGGTGAATAGTTACTTGACCCTTCGGAATAGTAATTTTTCCCTTATAAATAATAATCTGGCTAGTGGAATAGTATCCTCACATATGTAAGTATAAATATATCATAGTCATCTTAAATAGAAATGTTATATAATTATATCATATTATAAGTAAATAAATGTTTTAGAATATATTAGTTATGTATTAGTATTTTATTTATTTATTTTAATTTAGAATAAAATTAATTTTCCTTAATTGGAGATCATTTTTTAATTCTACATTTCGAAAAATGAATAGGGTTATTTTTTGTTACTTTTCAAAAATAGTTGAATTTTCGATGATTAGTACAAATGTAGTTTTGATTTTTCGGTATGTTTAAAGATATCATAACTATTTTATAATGATGTAATGATTATGATAAGATGCTGGTACAACCTTTTGGATTAATATATGATATGAGGTGTCCCTAGTGGCCAATACCATGGGAAAATACCATGGGAAATCCCATGGTTTTGCAAATAAAACTAATGAGGCGTCCTTTGAAATTAATAGATAAACTCCCTCTCTTTTACGATAAATACCCAACCATTATATCATTTCTCTTCATTCAAAATTCATCCTCGACGAATTTATACTATTTCTACCACCAAATTAGACCTCCCATGGTGTCCATGAACCATTATGGTCCTAATCATAGAGTTTTAGAAGTTACTCATCAAGGTAACAGAATTCCCAACTTCTATTTTCCTTGCATGTTCTCTTTTAGCTGTAATATCTTTCAAATTTCCATACCATTTATTATTTCCTTTTTATTCTATCCCTATACTATGTTATGAGAATTTTATGAATGGTTGGCCCATATACCCTTTCTTTTTAATGTTTTATAAAACTATGATTCACACCTGCTATGCTACAGAATTTTCACCTTTAAATATCACTCTTTTTATGAATAAATACTTTTAATTTCTTTTTGTGAATACCCAAAACTCTTTAATTTCCATAGGTATTTATAGTGAAATAAAAATGATTTATTTTATTTAGTAATTTACATAAATAAAACACACATTCCCTTTCAATCAATTATAAATGACCAAATGGTTTTGTTTTTAAGAACTTTATAAAACATCATGATTTTGATAAGAAGCCAATTTATTTTAGTATCATTGTTTTATTTATGTAATGTTTTATTATGATCTATTTGGATCATAATAATATAATTTATCATTAATGATGTGCCCTAATAGTTCCCCAATCCATTGGGTAAATAAATTATTTTCCAAATATGACAAGTTTTACTATTCCTTACTGAATAACCATGGTACTTTTTTATGACACCTTGGGGATGGACCATGGTGGTTTTCTTTGTAATGTGAAAATTAAAATTTTTAGACAAATTTTCATGTAATTATTCAAGGCATTATTATTATTATATTCCTCTTAATAATTACTTTATGATATTCCTCATTTTCTTTTTGATATTTCTCATGTTCACATATAAACAACTTCACATGTTTTATCTTATGGGGCCTTATGCTCACTCACTACTTTGATGTATGTCCTTAGGATATGAGATGAAATAAATATACTTAGTATGAACCTTGGAGAATATGTTTTATGGAATAGAATAAAGTTTTTATTTTACATGTATTATGTAGCTTATTTACAAGTAACTAAAATTTAAAAGATCCTATATTGGAAAAAATATAATACAAAGTGATTTTATAAAAAAGAGGTATGCCATAGTTGGTATAAAATAATTTTTTAGTTATTGGAAGAAATTTGGATATAAAACATTAAAAATAACCCAATAGAGTGGTTAATTTATAGCAAAACATCCTAGTATTTTAGTGAAATAATAGGTAAGTGGTTTCAAAACAGATAAATATCTATCTGGATACAAACAAGTTTATGTGGCTCTAGAATATATTAATCTAGGGGTAAAACCCATTAGCACCACAATAAGCTAGACTCGAACATGAACTAGTGCACGAAAAAAGGCCTTGCTGCACTCATAGTTTGAAACTCCTGGGAGATATGTTTTGTTAATCAGAAGATTTTTTTAACCCTTTTATAGGATTGGATAAAATGTATAGTTCATAATGAATAACGTCTTCACGTTATGGTAAATAACATGATTCAGGTGGAGAGAAAAGTTTTATCAAGAATTGAACAACATTTTATTTATTTCTTTATGCTTCAACGACCACCAATGTTATGTGGATCTACTAACCCATTGATTGAGGCAGATTTGAAAAGATCAATAGATAATATATTTTATGTACATCATATTTATGAAGTATAAAAATCACCCTTGTTGTTTTTTGCTTATAGATAGAATCTGATCATAGGTTGGAGTAAATTTAAGACTATATTCCAAGATAAGAGATTGAAGTTATGTTGTGGGATGATTTTAAAGGAATATTATTCAATAATTATTTCCCTCGTTCAATGAGAAATAAAATGGAAGAGGAATATATCAAGATGAAGAAGAATGATACTAAATCTGTGGGAAGCTACGAGATGAAATTTACAAGGCTTTCATTTTACACCTCTATATTTTTCATGTAACCTAATGGTAAGGATGATAGATTATTTGGTGGATTAACACATCATCTACAGAAGAATCTATCCATCCAAGACAATGACAGTTATGAGGAGATCATACGAAGAGAAATGAAAGTCAAACTAGAGTTAGATGGGATAAAATGGTCCCATAAATCCAATGAAAATATGATTTTAATGGATCCATGCTTTAGGAGGATCTTTGATTAGGGAATAGGTGGAATGAAATTGAAACTTCTCATGTGTAAAAAATGTTGTAATAAGAATTCAGGGAACATCTTGCTCGAAAGGTGGAACTGTTACAATTGTAGAAGAGATATCCATATCGCTCAGTGTTGTTTAAGTGATGTGATGCCTCAACATTCCAACACTAAAAACAAAGTGATGATGTTGAGCGCCCGAAATGAAGTTCAATGCTTCAATTTTTGATATATTGGGGGCATTTCCTATCACTGTCTAAATCTGAGGGTAGTGGATGGATATCACCATAAACCTCAACATATGAAACAGAAGAAATTTTATTCTATTTCTATCATGATGGTTGATGATGAATCTAAAAATGATGTTGTGGAAGTTACAATTGTTGTTCTCTCAAATCTAGAAAGTTCTTTGTTCGATTCTGGTTCTATGAATTCCTTTATTTCCTCCTAGTTATCAATGAATATAGAATCAATTCATATACTTCTAAATGTATAGTTATTGGTCATGAATCCTAGAGGGATTTTCAATGATTAAAACGTGTTTAGAAATTATAGTATTTACTTGAGAGAGCACAATATTATCACAAATTTTTAAGTTATTACTAGGTTGTAATATGACATTATTATAAGGAATGACTGACTCTCTTCTTGGATCAAATTTTGAAGCAAGGAAATCTTTATAGTATTGAATGGAAAACCTATAGTTATATTCTAAAGAGAGATATCTTAACCTGTTATTTTTCTTGAATAAACACCTATATATTTTTTATGGAGTTGATTGGTGATGAGGAAGAAGTAAATGAGAGTATAAGGACATAGAATGTCCCCATCATCTTGGAATACATTGATGTATTACCTGATTTGTTACCTAGACATCCCCTAGAAAGAGATGCGGAGTTATCCATTGAACTCGTGCTTGGTTCCAAGACAATTTTAAAAACCCCATATAGAATGGAGAATGTGGAGATGTATGAATTAAAGAAACAACCCCATGATCTTCTGAATAAGGGGGTTATCCATCGATGAGCGTCTCCATGGGGAGAACATGTTCTCATTATGAATAATAATGATGGATCTATTTGGATATGCATTGATTATAGATAATGGAATGGGATCACAGTAATGAACAAGTACCCATCCCATGAATTGCTGATTTATTTGACCAATGTTATGGGGCTTAGTTCTTCTCCATGATTGATCATTTATCTAGTTATCATCAATTAAGGGTGAAGAAAGAAGATATTCAATAAAACACCTACCTATAATGATAGAGGAATTATTATTTTCTTGTAATTCCCTTTGGATTGACTAATGTACTGAAATTTTTTAGGTATTTTATTAATAGAGTCCCTAATGACAACCTTGATAACATTATGGTACTATTTATTGATGATATTATGATATATTCAAAAATATGGAAGGTGGATGAAAATCTTATATGGTTAATATTGAAAACAATGAGGAAATATAGGTTATATGGAATGTTTAGAAAGTGTGTGGTTTGGTTACAACATGTTTCATTATTGTGGGACATTGTAATGGTGAAGGATTCTCAATTGAACCTGCAAAAAGAATGGTTGTGGAGGAGTGGAAACATCATTCAACAGAAACTGAGACAATTGGTTTACCTGGATTAGTAAGAAAATATATATGGTTTGTGAGAAACATCTCATGACTTTCTAATCCACTAACCATATGAACTTGAAAAGGGGTCTAGTTCATCTAGACAAAGGAGTGTGAGTTATGGTTCCAAGAGATGAAGAATAGATTTGTTACATCAACCATGTTAACACTTTTCTCAATTAGATATGGATTCATTATTTTTACCTATTCATCTCTAAATGGTATTGGGTGTTTCCTCATACAAAATGATAAGGTGATTTCTTATGAATCTCGATATTTGAACCCTCATGATAAGAATTATCCAACGCATGATCCGGAATTGGCTGCAATTGTTTTTTAAATAAAGATATGGATGCACTATCTTTAGGGGGAGAGGTGTGACTTATACATAGACCATAAAAGTTAATGTCTATTTTAATGAAAAATTATTTGAAAATGAGACATAAGAGATTGTTTGAACATATTAAGGACTATTATTGTTTAATTTATTATCATCCCAGGGGGGAGAAAATGTTTTTGATCTAGTAGGATGGATGGATCATGTTGTTCTGGAAAATATGCGGATTAAATGAAATCACTTGACCAAAGTCCTAGAGAAATTGGACATGGTAATCATAAGGGAAGTCACATCATAATCCCAATCCCAAATGATTTCTCAACAGTCATTACTATAGATAGAAAAGTAAGCTAAAAAAGAATATCCTTTGTTACAGAAGATGTTTTAGGTTGTGAAGGATGGGAAGATTCTTGATTTCAATATTGATCAAGAAGGTGTACTAAAATTTCATACATGACTATGTATTCTATATATTCCTGAAATAAAGGAGTTGTTTGATGATTCTTAAAGCTCTACATTCACTACACATCCAAGAAGAAAAATAATATATAGTAACCTTTGTGATCATTATTAGTGGGACAACACAAAAAGTGATATTACCAATTACACTATAATTTTCATGTTGTGTCAAAAAGTGAGGGAAGAGTGAAAAAATACTAAAAGGGTATAACAATCACTATAGATTCTAGCATGGATGTTGGATAATATCACTGTGGACATTATCACTAGTCTTCTGAGAAATTACAATGGAAAGAATGTGACATTGGTTATAGTGGACCGTCTCACCAAGACATCCCATTATATCTCCATTTAAAAAAATTTCCCTCTTGATCAACATTCGAAGATTTACAAGAAGGATTTGTTAAGGATTTAAGGACATACTCTTTTTATCATACCTAATAATGATACAAGGATCACTTAAAAATTTTGGAGAAGTCTTCAAAATGTATAGTGTACCGAATTGAATTTTAGTAAGGCCTATGAACCTGAATCTAATGGAAAATCCAAAAAGAATTTCCCAAAACTCGAGGACATACTGAGAACATGCTCAACGAAATTTAAAGGCAGATGAGATTGACATATCCAATTAGATAAGTACTAGTACAACAATAGCTTGCACTCAATAATTAAAATGGAAACCTATGAAGCTCTATTTGGGAAATTATGTAGAACTCATAAATTCTTGGATGAAGCTGGTGAGAGAAGAAAATTGGGCCTAATATTATACAAGAGATGACAAAAAAGATTTATTCCTTCCAATAACACATTATGTTTTCTTAGAGTCACAAGAGGAGCTTTGCTGACTACCATCGAAGGGACATGGAGATTGAGGTCGGGAAAAAATACTTCCTTTGAATTTCTCCATGGAAGAGAGTCATGTAGTATGGATGGAAATGGAAGCTCAGCCCCATGTATATTGGCCCTATGAAATCCTTGATCTCATAAGAGTAGTGTTATATGATCTTTCTCTTCCTCCAAATCTAGCTCATGTTCCAAATGTATTCTATGTATACAACATGATGATGTATGTACCTAGCACATAACATGTACTAAATCATGAGGCCATACAACTATAACATGACATCTCTTATGAGGATGAAACAATGGAGATCATGGATTGTAGATACAAGGTTCTAAAAAACAAGACTACACACTATGTTAAAGTGTTTTGGAGAAACACCAAATATGAAGAAGCCACATGGGAACCATAGGAGACAGTTAGGAAGAAGTAAAGACACATATTCAAATTCTGAAGGTTTGTGTTGAAATTTCATGGATGAAATTTCCTATGGTGGGAAGAATGAAACTTCTCAAACATTTGAATAATACATCATTTCCTAAAAATAAATGTTTTACTATGACATCATAAATAAATCTATATAAGTATAAATGAAATGTGACCACTCGGTTTTGACCGTTATATGACCATTTGTTAATATGTCATTTGGAAACAATGATATTTTTTAATGTCATAATTATTGTTTATAAATATAAATGATAATGTATAATTAATGAAAAAAAGATGATTTGATGGTCTCATCCAGTAGACTTGGGTTATACGAAGCCCATTTAACAATGCTTGGGAAGGAGGTACTATCACTATGATTCTCTTCAGACCAAGCCCAAGATAAGGTTCAACATTTTATGCTTGAACGAAATATCCTAGCAAATAAGTTCATGTTAGTGGAGATTACCACTCAGGTAATGGTATTCGAGCCGCACCAAGAGTCAATAACCATCACACGCCTTACCCTTGGTCATATGAGGGTGTTTGGGGGTTTATGTTTCAAGCCCATAGATACATAAAACTGAATCCATTTATTTTAATGAAATTTTTATTTCTTCATTTTCATTTTAAGAACAGAATTGGTTAATAAAATATATGTTTTATAGAAGAAATTTTGAATAATTGATTTTAGTTGTAAAAAATTGCACTTTTTAGAGATTTTTTATACATAGAGAATTATTTTGGAAAAAGAAACATGGTTTTTGAATTTCAAATTTAAAAATAAATCTAGGTTGTATTTGTAGTAGTTTTCTACAAAGTTACTATTTTTCGATGAATAGTATTTTGATGAATACAAATGGATGAATAGTATTTCATGATGAATTGTATTATTTATTTATGAATAGTAAAAAAACATGTTTTTAATTATTTATTAAATAATTGATTTTGTGAAAGGATTTTAGAAAAATGGACATACATGGTTGTGTTTAGTAAGATATTTAGTATCTTATAGGATCAACATTATTTGTTGGTGAATATTGACATGACCCTTTGGAAAAGTTTTTATAACCTTAAAAATAGTAATTTAACTAATGTAATTTTAACCCCACCTATAGAAGTATAAATATATCTTAGTCATCTTAAATGGTAATGTGATATAATTATATTATAGTATAAGTACATAAATGTTTTAGAAATTAATATTTAAGTATTTGTATATTATTTATTTAATTTAATTTAAAATGTACTTCACTTTTTTTAAAATAGTGTTTATTTTTTAATTATTCAAATTGATAAATGGTAAGGGTTATTTTTTGGTATTTTTTTGAAATAGATGATTTTTAGATAAATAGTAAAAATATGGTTTTGTGTTTTCGGTATGTTTAACAACTTCATAACTATGTCATAATGATGTAATGAGTAAGATATGATGTTGGTCGACACATGAGGATTAATATATGATATTAGGTGTCTTAATTTTCCAATACCATGGGAAATTACCATAAGAAATTCCATTATTTTTAAAATTCCTCAAATGAGGTGTCTTTTGAAATTAAAAAATACTTCCTCTCTTTTTCTATAAATACACAACCATTAATTGATTAATCTTCATTTAAAATTAATCCTCTACTATTTTTTGATACTTCTACCTCTCAAAGTGTCATCCAATGGTTTCCTCAATCCCTCAAGGTATGAATAATAGAGTTTTAGAAGTTAATCTTCATGGTAAGGGAATTCTCAACTTCACATTTCCTTTAAATTTCCCATTTATGTGGAATGTCATTAAAATTTCAATAACATGTTCTTATTTACATTTTATGTCCCTATAATTTATTATTAGTATTTTATGAATGGGTGACTCACGTTCACTCCCTTTTAATTGTTTTATCAATCTATGTTTCATACCTGTTGTGCTTCAAAATATTCATCTCAAACTCTCACTATTTTTTCTCATGAAGTTATTTTATTTTCTATATGTGAATACCAAAAACTAATTCATTTCTTCAGTTAATAAAAAATAAATAAAGAATATTTATTTTATTCTTTAATTGACATACATAAAATCCTCTTTCCCTTTTCATGGGTTATAAATGATATAATGGTCATGTTTTTATGCAATTTTTAAAAGTCCTTGATTTTGATACGAAGGACATTTATTTTATTCTAATTGGGTTATTTAGGAAATGTTTTATAATGATATATATTTATCACATAAATATAAAGAAATATTTATGGTTAACCCAGATTGAGCTCTAATTCATTTTTTATGAAATTAATCTCTAGAGATGAAAAGTTTTACGATAGCTTGATGAATAAAATTAGTAATTTTTTATGACACCTTTGGGATGGGCCTTGGTGATATGATTATGAATATATAAATTAAACATTCTACAAAAATATAAATATTTTTATTCTAGATATTATTATTATTATGTGCCTATTTATGATTCCTTTACAATATTACTCATTTCCTTAATGGTATTGCCCATGTTCACAAGTAAAATGTTTAACTAGTTTTTCATTACTAGGCCTCATACTCAAACATTTCATTGATGTATATTCCAAAGTTATGAGATGAAATTTATGTACTTAGGATGAACCTTGGAGAATCCATTCATGTGGAATAGAATAATGTTATAAATTTTCATGCATTTTGTACCTTATTTACAAGACACTAAACTTTAAAAGATCCCCTATTTGTAAGATGACATGTAAAGTTATGTAATAAAAATTTGGGATTCAATATATATTAAAATCATCAATATGTCAAATCTTGAGATTTGGTTATTGAAAAATAATTACATATGTTTGGGAGGTGGCTGTCCACTGTACACACAGTCAATTATTTTCTTTAATCGTTTGAGGGATATGGATATGGATATTAGTCATGAAAATAAGAAAATAAAATCACAATATGTTTATGATAAAACTGTCATTATATAAATAATATTTATTAATATTTTAATGATGTTGAAAAATAAATAGAAACAATTTGGTTAAGATCATTACCTCTTTTTCAAAAATCCCATTTATTTTAAAATAAATTCTTACATATAAAAGATTTATTATGAATCTAAGTCCATTGGGTTGTTGGGAAGTAGTTATTAAAGGTATTTGGGTATTAATCGTATAAACTAGTGGGAGGTGGAATTTTGAATAAGATAGGATTTAGGGTGGATGTTTATATGTGGTGTAGAGGACATGTCACGAACCAGGCTAGGTCGCCATCCAACACGGCACCCAACCCGGTCCGTGACATGGCCTGAAGGGTGTTCCTGATCAACACGGGCTGGCACAAGTTCCTGGGTATCTAATAGTATAAGGGAATGATTTACCTGAAAGATGAAACATAAAAATAACTAACCACTTTAATGGAAATAAAACTGATTTTATACAATAAAACTGACCCTTAACACATTTCATATTAAAAGATCTACAATTGGAACCAAAAAACAAAGAGAGATGAAAAAAGAAGAAAACTAAAACTCTATGAAGACTATAATGAATGTAAACTAATACATTTATATGAAACTTCATGCAACATGAAGAGAAACCTCCTCAAACCACCATCGTCAGACCTGCACGGGAAAACCATCGGCAATCCGAACCACTGTCACTAAGCACGGTGTCACAACCTGGAGACCACATGAAATATGGTCTACATACACCTGAAGGTGTATACAGGGTGTGATAGAAAATCATAGATATACTTCACCCAATAAAAAGTTTCGATGTATAAACATTAAATGACAAAAACATTTACAGGCTAAAAAAATAAAGGACACAAAAGCTTGACCAATTTTAAAGAAACATTTTCTATAACGAAAACACTTTTAAAGAAAACAACTTAAATAAAAGGAAACACCCGTTCATCTAAGAAAAACCCAATCCTTCAAGAAAACCCAAGAGATACATTGTAGGTCGATAGTGAGTGTATAGTAGTCCAAGAGAACCAAAAGTGGGAGAGTCCCTATAGGTACTAGCAAAGAGAATGGGACCCTAGAACATCACATCTCGATGAACAGTACTATAAGAATCACAACAAAATACGTTCTCGTGCACGAGCCACTAGTAGGGAAACACAACCATAACCTAGTGGTCTCCAATATTCATCCAAATTTTAGTTAGTGTTGTAATCATTAATCCATCTAAGTGAAACTAGGCCAGAGTCACTTCCGTACCACTAGCATGCTAGATCTAGTCCGCCCACGTAGAACCCAAGCTTCCCCATTTGTGATCAACATGATCCAATTTCATATTTCATGCCAAACTCAGATGAATAAAACAAACAGGGTGTTACCTAAACCAACGCCACTCTTGCACACACACACACACAATCCATTTGAAATAGAATGCACACCAAAAGAATTTACCCAAATCATTTCAAACAATTTCTGCATTGTTAATAATTTTTTATTAAAACATATTAAATTATTTATAAACAAATTCTTCAAAAAAATATACATAACACAACATAACACCCAAAACCAAATTCATCCCTCCTCCCTGACCATACATACCTGACGCCACATCAAGAAAAATTTCTTCACCACTCGCATCAATAAATAACCCAATTGCCTAGTTAAATGACCATTTTCCCGATTAAACAAAACACTAGAAATTTTATTAAGAAATTCCAGAAGATAAAACATTAGTTCAAACCCCAAAGACCCACTCACATTCTATTTTTGGGAAAAATGCATATAAATGCAACACTAGAACATAAACAGTGTACTTTGCGCATTTTCACAAAACAAACACATAATTTATGAAAATCTAGTAGATAGTAAAATGTGGGTTTTCAAAGAAACAACAAACTCAGCCCACACAAAACCTTCCCTTACAACCAAACACATTCAACACCATGTTTAAAACATACTTAACCCTACTTGCACAAATAAAAACTTAATGCACACATTATTAAACACTTAGGATTGAATAAATACATGTTTTCAACCAAAGAATGCACCCAACCATATGAACATACTACCAAACAATCTAACACAAGGAAGACGTCATGAAAATAAAATTCTCACCCAAAAGAATTAATCATTGAACACTACAAACTAACTAAGTAATAAAATGTCTTCATTAAATAATGTTTAAAATGTGGATCCACCTACCTTTGACCTCAAATTCCTACAAATTGGTGTGAAACTCCACTCTCATGATGAACGCACCACAATGAATCCAAATAGGACCCTAAATCAATAATTCAAACAAAAAAAATCAAAATTTAACCCTAAATCATGAAATTGAACCACCCTAATTTATGAATAAATGCCAATAGAACCCCATAGCCACTGTGAAACCAAAAACTCTAGACAAAAAAAGAGAAGAATAGTATTGTCGCCGGCTAGCAAGGGGAGGTCATGGTTCCCTAGGAGATGGAGGGAGTTATGGTGGATGGACCAAGGTGCGGCGTGACGGGGATTATTTAGGGAACATGCAGGGGCACAGTGAGGAGGACGGCCAAGGAGCTGCGAGCTGGTCCGGTGGACGGCACGAGCGAGGGAAGGACAGAAGTTTGTCGGGCTCTATTTGGGAAGAACATGATCTGATGTGCTGGATAGGAGGGATCCGATGAGCTGGGTAGGAGGGTGAGCGTCATGAGGGAGGTTTCCAGATAGGAGTGGCCAAGGGGGTGCAATGGAGGGAGATGCGCTGCATAGGGTTTTGGGGGGGTGGGAGTTTGGCCCGACGGGATGAAGGGATAGGGGAAGGTGGGTGCGACGGGCTGGGGAAATGGGAGGTCAAGAGGGAAAGAAAAAAAGGGAAAATATAAAAGAAAAAAAAGAGAAGAATAAATAAACAAATAATTCAACTTAAATATATTAGTGATGATATTAATAATAATTATAAGCATAAAAAATATTATTCGCATAATAATAAAAATTATATTAATAATATTAAAAAATATATAATAATAATAATAATAATAATAATAATAATTATAATAATAATTACCCTTATTATCATCATTAAAGTAATACTTTAAATTTTTTTTGATTATATTTGTTTTTAGGGGGTCGGGAAACTGCGCGGTTCCCCCATGCGGCTCCTTATAATTTTTAATAGGATGATGATGGTGATGATAATAAATATAATAAAATTATAATCCTTAATGCCTTTTTTAATTTGAATCCCATATTGATCATTACAATTAATTAATTAATTAACTAATCATGTACCGGGCAGGCTGTGCGGTGAACTGGGTGAGGTCACACGATGACCCAAGCGAGTCCACATGGCATCTATGTGGTTCGTAGGACACAGTCGAGGCCAATACAAGCGTTTTTTAAATAAGAACGTGTAAATTTTATGTTGGGCCTCGACCAGAACCACTCGATGACCAAAAATTTAATAAAATAAAAATCCCAAAAGAGGTGAGTGTGACAAGTCTCCCCACCAAACCGCCTTCCATCCCCAGAAAGCCACAACTATGACTAAACCCCAATGCAGCCATTGATTCCCCATTATGGTTCAAAAGAGATTCTTACAAAGAAAAAAATTAAAAAATAAAATGAGGGAAAAACACCGTGCTCAGAGAGTGGTACTTAAATAACAACTTGAAGAAACTCATAAAAGGATTTTCGACATGTATTCCACCCTAAAGTGGAAAAACACCTCCCGTTGATCAACTAAGGAATGGAACTCTCACACCCATGGAATCCAACTTCACAAGATGAAACATCCCAAGAACCATTGAATGAATACCATGTCGTTTGTCTGGATGAAAAAAAGAGACCAACCATGACCAAGAAGCACCCTTATCACCTATCACCAACACATCTTTAGAAACATAACCAAAAGTTCAACATGGGGAAGCCCGAGGGGCTCCCCACCATTAAGAAACTACTAACACCCAAGAAAAGACTGGAAAACTGACATGGGGAGGTTCGAGCGGACTCCACACCATTAATGAAAAGTCTATCACTGATTAATTATAGAGAAATTTGTACAAGAACCAATGTGGGTATCCGCGCCTTTAAAACTAACAGATGATATAGAACATTGAATATTTCCCAATGGTGACCAAAAACCACACCACAAGGGGTGCGGAGGGAGGGACCCAACCACCAGGCGTCAAAACCATGACCATCCACAGTCCAACATCTCAAATTTCCGGTATAAGAACCATTAAAAATTGAGACCGTTTTCCCCCTAAACATACCTCATAAAGACCACTAAATTTATTACATCCAGGGGAAGAATCACTCATGACTTTTAGGAAAAGAGATGACCTTGCCTCCACATAGTCACGAAATCCTTATGCACCCAAATGGTTTGTTCGAAAAGGAATAACAAACGAAAAAAATTTAAACTTCCATTACTTTAAGCACCAATGACAGAAATAAAGTCGGGGTCTCATACACTCCCAGGGTTCCTGACCATGCACGAGCTTCACTCTCAGGCCTATGGCTAGAGCCCTGATGTTTGAAGCATCTCCTCCCATGTAGCCATGTATTTAAGACTCCCTAATGGATCTTCTCCTTTTTGGTCTCACACGCAACCACACCGTAACCGAGACAAAACCATCAAACAAAATCCACCATGAAATCCAACTACTAACACATGGAGAAATCACCAACACACGAGTTTAGATTATGCACATGCATCACTTCTTCAGCTTAACTAAGAAACATAAGAGAGAAATATTCATGTAAAACACTCCAATTTTGACAGAAAAAAATCAAAACTCCCCAAGAGGAGGATTCACTCCTATGAATTCAAGGGTTCTCTAAGGGTTCTCCGAAATCCACCTTTTCTATTCAAGAGAAATCATGATGCATACATCACCAAACATGACCCCTGTAGCTGATGGAAGTGCTACAAACCTTTCAAGACATCGTTCAATGCCGATAACTCTGAACGTCCTTCACCCTTCCCCGCTGGAATTCCTTTCACCATTTTAAGGGGAACTTTTAGACACAACGGATCCATACAACATATCTGATGACTTGGAATACTCATGGAGACCAAAGCTCACATCAACTCCTATCACGCCTTCCATCCCGCTGCGAGAGGATCCGCTTAACCGGAAAGGGTTAGGGATGGACTTAGCACTATCACTAAAAAGGGAGAGTCCTTACATTAATCAACTGGAGGGTCGGCCAATGAATAATTACATGTGGCTGCACTCCAATTGCTTGTTAACACTTTATGGGGGAATAAACTAGACAAGAAAAAAAACAATTGACCCAACCAAACTAGTATAATGGTTAATACATAACACAAGAGAACACTAAACGTGCAGGGGGAACCACTACAACAGATTCCTGAAGCACTTTTCAAAATAATTCACTAACCACATGCTTTTATACCAACTTAAAAAAAATTCAAACGCAAGACACAAATAATTAAAAAAGGATTCTCGGCTCGAAACACCTCACATACAACATTTTAGAAACATAAGGACACGCCACACAATCACCGATTATTAACACATTGAATTCTCATTTAACCAAACTTTTGAAAATCAGCAAACCTGGTGGGTTGCACAAACACCAATGGGGTCCCATGGGCCTCACACCTGCATGTTCTTAGGCCACACAGGCACCCATCTCCTAGACACCGAAGAATTAATTTTCTCGTGCCATTGACCATTTCTCTTTCCATAAAAACTCATGCATGTGGTTTCCCATGAGAACACCAATGATCGAAACCAAACCTTTCCATTTTCTTCAAAACCAAAACATCCAACCCACTCATTTTAAACCTCATACAATTTTACCATTTTAAAGTTCTTCATTTAAACACATTTTCCAAGACTAAATCATTTTTACTAAAAAACTAAGTTTCCATAATTCCAAAACAAAGAAACGGGGAATGGTGCAAGAGAAAACCTGTATCAGCAGGTGACCAGAACATATGGATGGAAGCCATATGCAAGTCATGACACCACCATAGAGGGTATTCTAGGAAGGTTTCCCCAACTCTACATGGATTTCCAGAACCTATGATCTCACTAGGACAACTAACCCTATTCAGTTTTCATTTCCCCTAAACAAAACTAATCACAATGACCAATGAATCAGTAGAAATCAACTTACCCTGGTAACTCAAATCATGCCACGAGGTGTGCTGGCCATGCACCTTGCTCATAACTAGAACGTTAGGTTCTGTCACCCATAACATTGGTCTACACTGACTCTATCACAAAATTACATGACTCAAGAGATAAAACCTGACTCTGATACCATTTCATCACAAACCAGGCCGGGTCGCCATCAGACCCAACGCCCGACCTGGTCCGTGACATGGCCTGAAGGGCGTTCCTGATCCCCATGGGCTGGCACAAGTGCTCGGGTATCAAATAGTACAAGGGAACAATTTTTCCAAAAGAAGAGACATAAAAAATATTAACCATTTCAATGGAAAGAAAACTGATTTTATACAACCAAATAGACCCTTAATACATTTCATATTTAATGATCTACAACTGGAACCAACAACCAAAGATAGATGAAAAATAAGGAAAAATAAAACTCTAAGAAGACTGTAATGAAATAAAACTAACACATTTATATTAACGTTCATGCAACATGAAGATCCACCTCCTCAAAACACCATCATCAGACCTGCATGAGAAAACCATCAGCAATCCAAACAACTGTCACTAAGAACGATGTCACAACCTGGAGACCAAAAGAAACAAGGTCTACATACTCCCGAAGGTGTATGCAAGCTGTGAGTGAAAATCCTAGTAGGAAATCACCCAATAAAAAGGTTCCATGTATAAACATTAAATGACAAAAACATTTGCAGGCTAAAAAATGAAATGACACCAAAGATGGAACAATTTTAAAGAAACTGTTTCTTTAAAAAAACCCTTTGAAAGAACACTACATAAATAAAAGAAACACCATTGCATATAAGAAAAACTCAAACCTTCAAGGAAACCCAAGAGCTACAACATATGCCGATGGTGAATGTATAGTAGTCCAAGAGCACAAAATGTGGGAGAGGCCCTATAGGTACTAAAAAAAATAATGGGACCCTAGAACATCGTGTCTCGGTGAAAAGTATTATAGGAATCACAAAAAAAATGCGTTCTCGTCAATGATCCACTAGAAGGGAAACACATCCATAACATAGCGGTCTTCAATCATCATCCAAAGTTTAGTTAGTGTCATAATCATCAAACCAACTAAGTGAAACTTGGCTAGAGCCGCTTCCGTATCACTAGTGTGCTAGATCTAGTCCACCCACCTAGTTCCCAAGATTCCCCTTTTGTACTCAAGATGATCCAATTTCAAATTTCCTATCAAACACCAATGAATTAAAAAATAAGGTGTTACCTAAACCCATGCCACTTTTTCACACATACACAAAATCGATTTGAAATAGAATGCACACCAAAAGACATTACCCAAGTCATTACAAACAATTTTTGCATTGTTAATAATTTTTTATTAAAACATATTAAATTATCATCATTAATAATTTTTACTAAGAAATATTAAATTATTTATTAACATATTCTAAAAAAAGAAACATAACATGGCTTAACACACAAAACCAAATTCATCCCACCACCTGGACCAAATATACCCAACGCCACATCAAGAACACATCCTGAACCACTCGCATCAATCAATAACCCAACCACACAGTTAAAATGTGGAACATATTATTAAACACTAACGATTGAATTAATACAAGTTTTCAACCAAAGAACGCACCCACCAATATGAACACACTACCAAACAATCAAACACATGGATTACATCAGGAAAATAAAATCTTCACCCAAAAGAATTAATCAGTGAACAATACAAACTATCTAAGTTAGAAAATGAATTCATTAAATAATGATTAAAATGTGGAACCACCTACCTTTGACATCTAAATTCACACAAATTGGAGCGAAACTCCACTCGCACAACGAAAACAACACAATGAATCCAAATTGGACCCTAATTCAATAATTCAAACCAAAACAAATCAAAATTTAACCCTAAATCATGAAATATAACCACCACAATTTAAGATTAATCCCCAAAAGAACCCCATAGAAACTATGCAACCAAAAAATCAAGAAAAAAAATAGAAGAAGAGTATTGGCATTAGCCAGAAAAGGGAGGTCATGGTTCGCCAGGAGATGGAGGGTGGTCCAAGGTGCGACACGATAGGGTTTATACGGGGAAGAGGCAGGGGTGTGGCGAGGATGTCGGCCGAGGAACTGTGGGCTGGTCTGGAGGACGACACGAGCGAGGGAAGGAGGGGGGGGGGTGTCACGCTCTAGTTAGGGAAAAGGGGACCCAACGAGCTGGGAAAGAGGGATCTAGTGAGCTAGGTAGGAGGGATAGCGACATGAGGGAGGTGGCTGGACAGGAGCGGCCAATGGGGTGTAGCAAAGGGAGATGCGCCACGTTGGGTTTTGGGGGGGGGGGAGTTCAGCCCGAAGGGGTGAAGGGATAGGGGAAGGTTGGTGTGACAGGCTGGGGAAAAGGGGGGAAAGAGGGAAATAAAAAAACAAAAGGAAAAATAAAAAATAAAAAAAAGAGAAAAATAAAAAAAAAATTAATTCAACTTAAATATATTAGTTGTAATTTTAATAATAATTACAAGCTTAAAAAAATATTATGATCTTAATAATAATAATTAGATTAATAATATTAATAACTATATTTATATATTAACAATAATAATAATAATAATAATAATTACCATTTTTATCTTCATTAAAATAATCCTTTAAATTTTGTTTGATTATTTTTCTTAAGGGGTCGGGCAACCGCACGGTTACCCCGCGCGACTCATGACAATTTTTAATAGGATGATGATGGCAATGATGATAAACATAATAAAATTATCATCCTCAATGCATATTTTAATTTCAATCCCTTATTGATCATTACACATTATTAATTAACTAACTAATCTTGTTCCGGGTGCCCGTGCGGTGAACCGGGCGAGGTCACATGGTGAACCAGGCGAGGCTTCACAGCTTCGATGTGGTGCGTTGGATGTAGTCGGGGCTAATACCAGCATTTTTTAATAAGAACATGGAAATTTTAAGTTGGGCCTCAACCGAAACCACCCAATTCCCAAATATTTAATAAAATAAAAAGTCTAAAAGAGGTGGGTGTGACCGGACACAGTTAATCTTTTAAAAAAAACATATATCCAATTTCTACGTGCCCAACACTTCTCCAAAATGAACATTCCATTACCCAATATGAGATAAATTCAATACATGTCCATCCATTAATTACTAGATATGTGTTTGGTGGTTTTGACCCTTTTCACTTTAGTTTACCCCCTTGTTAAAACTGATTTTAATATTTATTATTTTCAAAAACTCAGTTAAATGTATCTGGTAATATTTATTATGATGATTAAAAATATGGATTTCTATTTTTGAAATTCAACACAAATATGTTGAATAAATAGTTTTAAAATAATTCTCACAAGTGTAGTGTAAATTTTTTTTCCAATGAATAAGTGTTCATATGTATGAAATGATTTTATATAAAAATTGATTATAATATTCCCTCCAATGAAGAAAATAAAGAAAAAATATAATTGAAGAAAAATAACATTAATGATAATATTACATAAATATGATATTTTTATATTATTTAACAGTAAATTACATTGTTTAATAAAAATTTGTATTTTTCATTATTCATAAAAAAAATCTTTTCTGAATTTTTTTTTAAAAATTATCATCAAGATAATATCAAAGTGAAGATTTAAAACAATTTTTATTTTTTCCTATACAATTACAATTAGTTAATGGTTTTTATTTTAATATAGGTGTTCCAAAAAGAAACAAAACTATTTTTAGAAAAAAATAAATATTTTACGAGAAACACTAAATTTATTACTAAAATATTAAAAGAAATCTAATAGAAGAATGAAAATAAATTACATAGAATATAAAACATATAAATTTCATTAATATTATTAAATAATAGCTATTACTTTAATTTATTGACATAAAATGTATTTATGTTCATAAAAATTGTTTTTTAGAAATACATTTCTTTTAAATTAAATTTGGTATTTGTTTTAATTTGTAATTAATTGAGAACCAAATATTTAAATTTTTTAATGTGTAAACTATATTATTAGGTTAATAATATTAAAATACTCTATTATAATTTTTTTGATGAAAAAAATATTAATGTTTCAACAATATATCATCATTTGTTAAAATCAGTGTTTCATGTGTCACAAATTATCGAGAAATTAAATTTATTTGAAAACAAATAATTTCATAGAAATTAATTCTATTACATTATCCCTCCCTTAGAATGTATTTTTATTTTGAAATAATGTCAATATAGTAAAAATAATTTAGGATAATTATACCTCATCATATATTCAGGTTCCACACATATATTCATCAAATATGTTGTTTCACTAAAAAAAATTATTAGGGGATTTGAAATATGTTCCAGTACATTCTCTGTATGATCCAGAATCTCCATTAGTTTATCCTAATACGAAATAAATTTTCCTAGCAGTTTGAAATATGAATTTATTAAATGTGATGGATCATTTATGTAATTAATTATGAGAGATACAGGGAGCACATCATGAAGTTGATAATAGTTGGGTTGAAGACCCAACCCATATGTTATTGTCCCCACTCAATAAAGAAGATCAAAATGGGACAATATAACAAGGGAATTGTTTTCATTTATTTTTGAATTTCATAATCATTTTTTAAGGAAAACTCATTGGAATACCATATCTCTATCTGAAAAATACAAGTCATGTTGATGACTATAAACATAAGATTTCAACTGACTTTGAGCTCCATTGATGTGATTCTGAATGTATCTAACTTTCTCTTCCATTACTTCATAGATCAAGGGTTATAATATTTTTCTTTGTTAAAATGTAATCCCTTAAGTTCAAGCTATACACTTGTATCCATATTGTACATTATAAGGATCCATATGAATACACTAATAAAAGGAATTATTGTAAGAAAACATTAATATATTATGTTGTTGATCTGAACCACCATTAAAATCCATAGAATTAGATCTCAACATATCCTCTAAGGATTCAATGGCTCTCTTGGACTGTCCATCATTCAATGGATGATACATAGTGTTGAAACCTAACATATTTGAAAGGTCATGTTGAATACTTTACTATAATAACGATGTAAAAAACAGATCTCAATCACAATAAATAGAACATGGTACTCAATATAAACTAAAAAATTACATACTATTATCATTTGAAATATTATCTAGAGATAAATTATCTCTCACAGAAATGATGTGTTGAAACATCATTATAAAATTGAATACAACCCAAAAATCAATATGGTCGTTTGATTTTTTTTGGAGACAGATGATACAATCAATGGTTAAGTTTCCTCATTTCAATTTTTTAATAGATAATGGTTGTATAATACATAGTAAAATTTTGTCTCCCAGCCTTATCCTTCTTATATAACAATCACTTTCATACAAATTCTTAAATATCTCACTTCGTTAAATCTCACCATAATTTCTATTCCAACTCACATTACATCTTCATACATCAAGAATGAAAAGATAATGTAGAACTTTGAGAATCCTCTAACAAATCCATTACCAAATCATGTATGGATTGATAACATACATTGGTCCCATAACATATCATTCAATCCTAATGAAGGTTAAAATCAATAATATTTCTTAAAATATTATATATTTCAAGATGTTCATTAATTATCACATTAATGATTTGAGAAATCAAAATAATTAATAAATTACAACTGTCTTATATGAAACATATTCAACTCTTTATAAATGCATATGTTGTGAATTTTGTATGGTCGGTATATATATCCCACTTTTCTGTATTAAGATAATGCCTCTATATCTTTAATTCAAAGTTTATTTAGATAACTCCATATGTTGTGTGGGGTAAATTTTCTCATGATCCATTAATTGGTATGTTTCATATGCTATGAACCTATCATTCTAGAAGAGAATAAATCCAAGTCCTTTATTTGAGGCATCACTATATATTTCAAACCATTCTCTACTACATGTTAATGTAAGAAAATGTTTACTAAATAACCTTCTTTTTAGTTCAATGAAATTTTCATTACATTCATAAAAAAAATTGAAACTATCTCCCTTCCTAGATTACATTATGATTGGATTGGATAACTATCAGAAATATTCTAAAAAAATTAATAATATCCAACCAATCCATGGAATCATCAGATCTCTAACAATGTTGTTGGTCTGGTAAAATGTTCAATAACTTCATTCATTGATAGATCAAAATATATGTTCTCTATTGATATTATATTACCCGAAATGAATCCTTTTATCTCCAAAATTGAGAATATGTAAAATTTTCATATAGCTTCTCCTTCAATAGGGTCTTCATTATAAATATCAAGTGATCATCAAGATCTTCATTACTCATTGAATATATATGATTATCATTTATAATGAACACTATATACAGATCAATATAATCTCAAAAGAATCATTTCCTTAAATATGGTACAATCCAGGGGTATTTGTAATACCAAATTGTGTCACTACACATTCATAATGTCCATCCATTGTTTGGAATGTTTTATAGGGGATATCCTCCTTCATAGTTATCAATTTATGATATCTAAAATTAAAATCAATCTTTTAAAATTATTTATCTCTCTGAAGTTGATCTAAAAATTCATAAATATAGGGTAGATCAAAATTCATCCTGATAGTGATATTATTAAGTTCTAAATAATCAATGTTGAGTCACATTAATCTATCTATATTAATAAAAAATCTAGAGCTACCCATGGTGAAACACATAAAATAATGAATCCCCTGTCAAGATTATTTTGGAGTTGATTTATCTCATTCTAGAAATTCATTATTGGAATACTATAAAAAATACTTTTAAATTTGTGTATCACTTGTTATGAGTCCTATTGGGAAATTGATATAGTGATTCTATATATGTTTGTAAAACTCATCCATAAAAAAACTCCCCCACATTAAACATATAATCAACATTATGTTGTTCTCTAGCCATCTATATTGAAAACCATTTTTTGAAAGGGATAATGTTCCATACAATGGATGAAATTTCAATATTAAGTTAATATCTAACAGGGAACTAATAGAAAAACATAAGATATATGGGAATACTAAATATGACCACCCTTCCTCATTAATTGATTTTGTATTTTTATAGTGAAAACCAATCCACACCTAAGGTAACATCAAATTCAACTAAATGAAAAATAAAAATATTTTTAGGGAGTAAATATCCCAAAACAATGAACAAGAGAAGAATCGTAGACATCAGATTCAATCAATGTTCCATTGGGGGATTTAATATCTAATTTAATATATAATAATTTTGGGTATTAAATATCTTTGTACGATAATGTTAATGATATAACAGAATTCATATAACTATTATAAAATAAAATAGTTAAACATTTCAGGATTTTCCCCCTCCCCATATTCACAATTCTATATTCAATACATTTTAAAATCAAATTGGATGTCCAAATCCTGAAACATTATTTTCTATCTAGGATAACATCGAATTAATCCATGACATCCACAACCATCATCTATTTAAATATTTAATAATATTATTTAAAAAAAATTATACAATCCAAATCATATCCCACAAGTGTGTCAAATCATGTGTGTGAAGCGGCTAATTTTCATGCACTAGGTGATGATTGAGTCAATGAGCAATGTACATTTTTCAGGGTTATTACCCATAGGTGTAAATGTACTGGAGTCACATTCATTTGTAGTATCCAAATATGATTACAGTTTCTTAGGAAATATCCACTCTATCTTTCACAAAAATTCATTGGTATTTTCCTATAATTTTAATTCTCCTTAAACTTATCAATTGGATTCTAAAAAAACACATCCCAGTTCCAAAGGGTAACTAAATCATTTTTCGGATACCAGCTCCCAAATCCTAGGATTTATATACAAAGATATTACATCTTAAAGGATATGTATTCATTTCAAATAATAAATTCCCTCAAGTGGATATTAAATGTTTAATGTATTTTGAATATTGGATACAAAATAAACTAGTTCATAAGTGAATTACATCATCTCCTACTATGTTCCTCATAACTAGAACCCTTTATTGACATATCACACATAAACCATTTCCTTATAACCTGGGGATAGGAAACCTAAAAATGGGTCATCTCATAAGCTTATCAAGGGTATGAAATGGTGATATCAACTTAACCTGAGTATAAGTATATTAGAAAATGAGGATAACATTTGAAAATCCATAACCTACATATCATAAATAAAAATATTGAATTGTGGTATAAGTATTGGATGTTAATAAGACATGAATTATAATTGAATCAATGTCCATGATCCATGATAGAATAATATTAATTGAAAAGATAGAATTGTGGAACAAACATAAGAATAGAAAATCATTTCATTAGAAATAATGGATTGAGTCACGAACCATCCCGGATACCCCGATTCCATAACACTCAAGTGGGTACTTAGACGGTCTGAATTGGGTTCCTAAACCTCATAGTTTTGAGACTAATAGATGAATTTATTTGAGATATATGAGGGTAAATGTTTCCCCACAAAATAGTGGAAGATAAATGGTAAAAATTATGTATGATTAACACCTGATATGAAGAATGTACCAGATAAATGAGACTTCTGAAATAGAACAAAAATAATTACATCCTCAATGTACCAAATGTATTACATGATAAAAATCAAACAAACCATGAAAAATATAGATAATATATCCATTAGTCACCTTTATTACATCGATCCCAATTGATCATGAACATCCACCTCCTCTAAGAGGATAAATCCATTTTCTCATACCTAGATTAATAAAATATAAATATTCTTTATGGAAAAGGTGTGGTGTGAGAAATAAATATCATTTGGGTCTCACTATGTGTTCCATAATTTATTAAAAAAATTAAACTAGTTATACTATTAATATAAATAAAACAAATCAGGTAATTTAAATGGGATGCTTTCAAAATAATACTTTGATTCAAATAGAAATATTGGATGTAAAATAACTATAAAATAGTATAAAACAAAAAATTCTTATAAATCAATTTCTATAATATAGTTATATTTAATAAAACTGTTCCATAAATCAATAACATATATTTCAAATCAAACGATGGTTAACACTATGGCCAAAAGTCATATGGTATCTTAGTTACTAGATTTTGTAACATCCCACATCTCATCAAAGATCATGGCTCCCTATGAACTACCACAGAAGTAAAAAAATACTGTCATCCACTCCCAAATAAACAATTATTACATCCACTCACACATTATGTAGAAATAAATCCACTTCCAATTACGGGAAAATTATATCCACTCCCACTTAAGGGAAAAATAAATCTGCTAACATTTAATTTCAAATTACATCCACTCACACATTAAGTTAAATTACATTCAATACCATATAAGTTAAAATTACATCCACCTACTAGCTACCTAGTCTCTCAAGTGATTTAGTCAGATAATAGAAAAAAATGTAATTTTCAATCAATCATTTAAAAAAATCAGAATATAATTCCCTATTTTTTATTTTTTAGGAGCCTTTTACAATTCATAATCAAATCATAGGTTTTCCACATTTCAATCCATTTCAAATAAATTTTCAATTTATGTATTTGATTCAATCAATATCATGCCTTTAAAAAAATTATCTCGGAGTATAGAAGAAATTTTTCATAAATCCCTTCCCAGAATTTCAATTCCCAATAATTTTAGAATTTTTACCATTTTAAATACTCAATAAAAAAATAAAAAATAATCTATGTAAAATTATTTGAAGAAAATTAAAATATAATTTCATCTAAATGAAGTAATTCAAGTATTCAATTTTAGGGAAATGAATTATGGAACCATCTACAATTAATAAAATTTCAAGAATCAAAACCCATAATAAGAATTCCAACATAAATAGAAGGAAAAGGAGAACTAGAGATAAACCCTAAAATATATATACAATCAAATGGAGCCTACATACATCCAATATGTGAGGACCCATAAAAATATTAATAGAAAGGAATAAGAGGTACAATGAACTATTACAAAGGACATCATATTTCTTGAGAGGGATCAGATCTTCCATCAGCCCTAAAATTCCCCAAATGATTAGGATTGAAGAGATAATATAACTTTTATGGAGCCTTCATGAACATGGAAATCATATTAGTGTTGATAAGTGCCGTTAGGAATCTTAAACAGGGTATCAAGAAATTTTAAAATAATTGTCAGAATAATTAAATCATGTCAGAATAGTTTCAAAGAGATGGTCGCACGGTTAGACATACCATGAACAATAACCATGTGCCCCTACTATTTGGGGTGTATAGTTTACCCTTGAGGGTGCATAGCCTTAAAGACTATATGCTAATATTATAAACCCTCATCGCATAAGGATTCAATTTATAAAGGGTCTAGCCAAACAGTTTGTATGAATGGTGTTCCCCCTCCAGATCACCATAAAATGGTGCATTTTATTCTATGCCAAAATAACATGACTTCTCCAAATCATATGATAACCATGAATAGTGAAATGGGATTCTAAAATTACCGAAATTTCACTTGAGACATATTGATACAATTCCAAATAATAGAATGATAAAAAATAGGGTCGACTATTACTTGAAAATACGTAATGTGGTGTTACAACCACATGACTATAAAGACATTTTGTACATAGAAAGAAGGTCATGAATGTTGTATGTCAAAGAGACGAGACAAAGACTTGCTCATAAGTTCCTCACACTCACATGTCTAGTGAGATTTAGAAATACATTTCCATATGATATTACCAAATTTATAATCCTTTAATGATGTTCTATTTTATTATAATCCTCTATCATTATTGGATTCTAAATCATGGTTAAATCAAGCTCAATATTAAGAACTTCATAGATCTGAACATGAGAAGGACCAAAAATACTCATATGGAGCTATGGTACCTGGAACACATTATGTATTGATGTCAACTATAGTTTATCATCAAAATGGTAAGATGTATTCCCCACCATCTCAAAAATATTAAAGGGTCCCAAAAACGTGGTTGAATGCTTTGCCTACTTTCCAAACCATTGATAAACCAAAATAAGTTAAACTATGAGAAATGAGATAATTCCCAATTGAAAACTCCAAATGTCTATGTGGATGATCATCATAGGATTAATATCAGATTTTTGTTAAAAAAATAGTTTGAAAATCAATATTAACATTGTATTCTGTATCAAAATTTGTCCAACCAAGGAAGTTTCACCAATCTATAACCATCACATTAAGGATTTAAACAACATTCCATAAAATTCCTCAAAGGGATGAAATATGATTTTAGAATGAATAATATTATTATAAGTGAAATTAAGAAATCCCAAATGGTCATTCCATGATCCATAAAAGTTGAGAACACAAGAACATAGCATATCCTTATGAATTTTTACAACCCTCTCTATCTAGAGATCCATCTATTAATGATACATCCTACATAAAAAACCATGATATTCCATCATCACATAAAGGACACTCTAGAGTCAAGTGGTAAAATGAAGCTCTCCATTAGAGACTATAGCATATAAAACCCAATAGAAATAAATAATCACATTCATATAAATAATTTCAAACTCTTGAAATTTGGTTGTATCAAGAATGGGGATAATGTGATCCAATTTTTTCACCCTATCAATCACCACCCATATCTAAATCATATTTCAAAGGGTATGTGATAACAAGCCCACAACATCCATAGATATTTAATCACACTTCCAAGTCAGTAATAGAAGATGTTGATGCCAACCTGAAGTTCTCTAGTTCTCGATAATTACCTATTTGAATATAAAACAACAATATATATAAAAAATCTCCAATCTCATTCATCGCCACCAAAATTGTAGTAACATTTCTTACAACATATTAATGGTACCAAGGAGAACACCCCCCTATGAGTTATATTAATATCACATCAAAAAATTTCTCACTATCCAAGGTACAACATAATAGTTCCAAAAAAAGTACGATACACTCATAAGATAATATCCCAACACCAATGGTCCCCACAACATAAAAAGAGTACCCAATTCCTTGGGAATCGTCATCAAGATTAAATTCTTAATGAATCATCTTGAGAGGATTATAGGTCAACTAAATAGTAGACAAGAAAAAATAATCCACTATTTCCCGTATTTCTATATGAAACTGTAAAAAATATCCATTAAATTACACTCTTCTAATGTTTTTTCATGGCTTGCATTGGATGATTCGTTCTCAATACTTCTTCAACAACTTTCCCTTTCTCTGAGTGATAGGAAATGTCAAAATAAAAATGGTTAAGGTACTTTATCATACTACCCTATCATAGGATCAAATTATTTTGAGAGAATATATTATTCATACTCATTTGGACATAATATATGGTAAAACCTTCTCTAAATTGGTATTTATGCCAACTCATGAGAGCATGAATCACCTCTATAACATCAAGGTCATGTTTCAAATATTTTTTCTCATGTGGCCAAAGCAGTTGAGATCCATAGGCTACCGCAAGATCAATTTTCCTATGAAAAAATCCCAAACATGAACTAGATGTATCACAGAAAAACAACATGGCCCTAGCTAGCCTTAGGAATATGAAACCCCGTCATAGAAGTAAAAACATGGTTCATGATAAAAACAATAATTCTAAAATTTATCATAGAAAATGGACATCACTCCTTTTTGAGTGTGATTGGTAATTAGAGATTCCATATTTGAAAAAACGATTACAAAAAAATAGTATCATCCTACTAGATGAAGACGATCTAAACATTGAAAAAGTCATGTGTTTTATCACATGTCAGAACATGCTTCACCATATCATGATTAAATGAAATATCATGTCCTGATCCCAAATTTCAATATAAAATATCATCTCAAATATAAAAATCACATCATGATAGCATGGAATACAAATGGTGATTTGAGAAAATTTTAGGAACAACACTCAAATCAAGAACATCAACCTCCTCAAATACATATTAAATAAGGATTTCGTAGATAAATACCACCAATAATGTAACAATATACTCATAAAAAATCCAATTCATAATATCCATGATGACTATAGGATCAATTGTTAGGAAAAATGGAAAGACAAAATACTCATAAAGTCCACACATGCATTGAAGTTGATCTTATGAATTTTTGATTCATTTATTCTAAAATGGTGAAAGCTAGATCGATATTTGATTTTTGAGAACCACTTTTCCCATTTTAACAGGTTAAAAGTATCATCGATCCCAAAAAATAAGTAATTGTTCACTACCAATTCCAATTTTCAATTCAGTAAATTAGAAAAATGGATAAGTGTTCCATATTAATTATTTAAAAATAAAATAGGTTCCAACCAATGCTAAAAACATGGAAATATGAATACTTTCACAATAAGTTCATCTAACCAAGACTTCAACACTTTTTGTTCATGTAGTTAAATATGGAAATAAGGAATAGAAACTAGTTGACTATTAGGTATTTAATAAATAGAGAAATCTACCTCTATTATAGGTTGAAAACTATATAAATAAAAAAGAAACACACTGGGAAACCTTGTTATAAATTAACAGAGATCACCACTCTATGAATCCCACTTGAGATAAACTGTGAACACTGATACTACTTTTATAAAATCATGTTAATAATGAATGTATATAAACATAATAAGGTAAGAATTTTAATAAAACTCTTGGCACAACCATTCAGTGCGGTAAAGGAGACTCCATGTAGATAACATTCAATTGAGGAGTTATTAAAAACAAGCCAAAATAACCCTAGAATTTCCTCCAGAGTTCCCATATTGAGAATAAGAAAATCTCATGTAATATAAAACACTAATTAAGAGGAGACTCATGTAGGAAAATTGATTTCATGATCTCTATCTATTATGAGGGGAAAATTAATATCCATAAAATTAGAAAAAAAAAACAATAAAATGATTTAGAAATTCAACAATACGAGTTGACATAAATGTTTGAGATTCACCAATTTTAAATAAATCAGTCCCAATTGTTGATTTTATTGTGATGGTACCTCTAACAGTCATTAGACATGTATAATCATCCCCTAGAGACACTTCCACTATTTGATGAAGATTCATTATGGATTCTTGTATTTGGATCCCCCTTTCTCATGAATCATCTGACTGATGCACCGTGTATTTTTATAATGAATGAGCCTATTACACAACACATAGAAGAAATGAAAGTAAAAATTCTTGTTATGTGTCTTCGAAAACCATAAGAACTATACGTATTTGGTGTCTTGGTATGTAAAAATCTCTAATTTACAACCTTTCCAAAATTGGAACAAGTCGGAGGCCCTCTCTTATACACTCAAAGAGTACGAGAGGTTACCTACTATCGAGAATCACCATGAGACTCCCCAGACATCCTCTTTCCTTTATGGGAAATCCCAAAAATAATGCTAGGATAAAAAGGGACTCCATTCTACCTAAAAATACCATAAATATCAATTTTAACCACCAATAAGCCATGTTGCATGTTTGTATACAATGATAGCTTTAGATATATGATGTGATAACTAATATCAGGTTGAATACCCATCTTGAATCATTGATAATTCATATTCTCATTAGATGTTACATTAGGATCAAACAACACATGCTTGATAAGTGGTTTTCATACTCTTTTGTGGTCATGTATGCCTATTCCAATATGAAAAAATTTATTGGTGCAGGTAACACCATCTATTCTAGATATAACTAATCAATGAAGACAATTATAAAATCATTCAACTCTAAACCCTTATGTTTCTTAACCTGTATCATCATACCCCACTTTCTCATTCTATTCCCATCTATATTAAAGGTGTAATATTTCACCTTAATCGAATCCATTGGATCCAGGAAATCATATAGAAGTAATATATTTCCAAAAAATTCCTCAACATATTAAGGATCATTAGAGTCTTGGAAATCTTGTTGATAATGGAAGAAGAAATCATGATCATGATTCATAGAATCATCACATTGATGATCTAAAATTGTAGCATGAAAAGGAATGGTTGAGGGTGTTAATCCCATATATTCGACTAAAAAATATCCACTACATTCTAGTCCACTTAATTATTTTATCATTGAGTTTCATCATCATATTCATCTTGGGCCTATTCATGAATCTTATTATAGGCATGTTTCTACAAAACATCAGATGAAAACATTGAAGATTTAAAAGTATTTCTTAGATAATCAACTCAATCAAAAGAATTAGTAATATCTATATCATTAGATAAGATTCCATGATTTTGATTATAACAAACACAAATCATAGTTGGGGAAAGGATTATAATTATATCAAATTATTCCATAGGATGAATTTCCAAAAAACCCATGTTCACTTATGGAAATTTATGATGATATTTGGCTAAGAATTAACTCAAAACTACCTCTTAAGTCGTAGAAAGTCATCCCAATCAACACAATGAAATCCTGGAAAGATTCTTAACCCACCCTTTGATACTATTTTTTTCCGGAACTAGCCCAAATGCCCGTGTACAATGATACCCTATCCTAAAGTAAGATGGACCTAAGATAATTCCAAATAACCTTTAGTTAGTGAATACCATCTGGAAACTCACAAGATAAAAGAGGGAAATCATTTTTCCAAATAAAGAGATAGATAAAGTATTACAAGTTTGTATGCTCAATGATTCAATTAAAAAAATTACCAAAAATTATAGAAATTTATAATGGAACTCTATGAAGTAATTAATGTATAACATGATAAAACCCAAAAAACCCATGAAATATGAGGATGACATCTCCCTAAGTCATATTTATCACTCTGAGCCCTAAAGATCAAGAACATCCGCCTCCTCCAAGAGGTTATCTCCTATTACATGGACCTGGAAAAAGAAAATCATCAAATTCCAAAATGAAATGTCAGGGTGGGAGATATAACTCCCATTAGGGTCTCACCATGTGTTCTATAATCTGTGATAAAACAACAAACTAGTTATGAAATAAATATTAATAAAACAATCCAATACCATTTAATGGAATATTTATAACAAAATATGATTTCACTAAAATAGTTTGAAGGAATGTAAACAACTATAAAAAATATTAAATTGACCTTACATATTAAATAATTAATATTAATCAGTATGCGTGACTAAAAAAATATCCATAAATCAATGTCATGTATTTAAAATTAAACAAATTACAGAAAAATATTCAAGCACCAAGTGGTATGTTAGTTATTAGCTATCGGAACCTCATAGATGTCATTTCGGATCATGGATCAATTTGAACTCAAAAATAAATGAAAAATTATGTTTTTAACTCCCACATCATGGAAAATAAAATCCAATCCAACATAGGGGTAAATTACATCAACTCCCACTTAAGGGAATATACATCCACTCCCCATTGTGGGAAAATTACATCCACTACCCTATAATATAAAATTAAATCCACTTATAAAATTGTAATAATCCCATCATCTTTAAACGATCAATCATATGAAAAAATATTGCAATTCAATATTTTAATTAAAATAAAATAAAATTTCAGAACTATAGTTTTTTACATTCCTTTTACAAATCAGAACCAAATCATTGGTTTTAATCATTTATTTCCATTTAAAATAACTTTTTAATTTAGGCATTTTTCTCAAAATCAAAATCAAATAAATGAATCAAAATGACTTATAAATCAAGTAAAATTTTTTCATAAATCTTCCCCACAATTGTAATTCCATTGAAACAGGGGGTTTTCTAAATATTAATTCTTAGTTTAAATTAATGATCAAATAATTGATTTTACACATTTTAATGATAATAAAATCACATTTAAGTTAAATTAATAAATTTAAGGTCTCAATTGTAGGGAAACAAATAATGGAACCCTCTACCATTAATCTTGTTTCATGAATCAACACCAATAATAAAAATTGCATCATCCATTAAAGGTGGCGAAGATCTTGAAATAAATCATAGAATCAATATCTTTTGAAATGGAATCTACATCCATATAGTATATGGGGATTAATGAAACTCTTAGGAGAAAGAAATGATATATCAAAAGAAACTTTTAGAGAGTATATCAACCTATTAGAGAGGGATTAATTATTTCAAATGGACATTGATTTTCCAAGTGATGAAAATGGATGATCCAAAATCCTTTCTAAAGATCTTCACATCCGTAAAAATTACTTTAGGGTCGAGTAGGGTGATAAAGAATATTAAATGGAGGATTGAAAATTTTTAAAATAATTTTCAAAATATTTAAATCCAATACTAATTGTTTCCTGGAGGTGGTCGTAGGTTTAGAATAATCAAGTCTTCTTACTATGCTCCCATATAATATATAGTTAGAGGTTTCTTTTTTTCATGACACAATTTAACAATCACTACACCTACCTTTCAACCCATCACTGCCTAAGGTTTCATTGTGTGGATTTTCTAGAATCATGTTTTGGAAAGATCATGTGCCCCCTCTTGGGAACCATCAACGGGAACACTGTTTTCGGGGTCAAAATACATGGTTTTCCCTAACCATGTTTCAACTATGGGAAACCCAAATGGATTCCAAAATTCTCCAAAATTCTCCCAAAACAACCTAAATCAAAACCCAATAAAATCACGAGGGTCATGGACCACCTAAAAACAATTAATGTTATGTTATTACAAATTTTCCAGGAAACCATGAGGGGGTGGTTCCACTCTAAAAATAATCATAGTTGGTAATGTTCACTTTTAAAAATATCACAGTACACAAAGCCCCGCATTAGTGGTGGGTAACTCCCAATTATATTCATGTTTATCATATAAGATATATATCATTACCCAATGCTTTGGAGGGAGATAAATGTACCACTATTCATGTAATTATACTCATACAAATGTGTTCCATGATATCATAAAAAATTTATCAAATCAGAACGCATGAAATTAAATCAGTTTTATAAATGTTTTGTAATATGAAAACACTTGGAAAAGAAATAATTTTAATAAACATGTCCTCATTTCATCCAAACATACCTCATTTTAAAATAATTGGTTTTATAAAAATCATGTCATCATATACATAAACCTTCCAGATGAAGAATAAATATTGTATTAGAAGATCATATCCCATGTAATTTGTATATATCATGAAGGGATGTCATCTTAGATGTAAAATGATGTTGAAATATCACTAGGAAGATTTAATAAGGAAAATACACTTTTCAGTTTGAAGATAACATTTAAAAAACATTTCCAAAATATTATAGGAAAAATAATTTTGATTCTTAAAACTATTATGAATTTTTAAGTAAGCTTCAAATCATGGAATGGTTCTTTTTGTGGTTATATCCGTACATGATTTATAAAATATAAAAAAATGGATTTCAATTTTTTGTTAAAACTACAAATGAACATTTTCAGAAAATAAAAATAATATACCATTTTAAACCATTTTGTAAAATGTTATCAGTGGAAAAATTATAATTAAACCATCCATTTATAATTTTAGTACAACTTTTGATAAATTTATTAATAACATAGTTATGGTAGTGATTTTTTTTCTAAATCGAGAAATAATTTCAATTATCCTTAAAACATATTTTTTATAACATAAGTACATGAATAGATGAAAATTAAAGGAAAACCTGCATTCTAAAGAAATAAAAATAAGAAAATTGGATTCATGAGAAATATTAAAGTTGGATCATTAAATTACTTCCTTAGAAATGTACTCAAATATAATTTTGATAAACAATGAGACTATACCATAACACCCTTACCTATTAGGTAACATTTGAATAAAACCCCAAAGAAAGAGGGATCCTAATATGTATATATAAATATGAAAAATATTCATATCAATCATCATAATATTATATACCCAACATAAAAGAAAAAAGTGATGAACATGGAGTGTGTTTCACAAAAATAAATGTGATTTTGAAATCCATTACTGTGAATTAACCATTCCTTAAAAGTGATTTAGCCTACTATATAATTAAGTAAAATTTATTATACATATATACTAGAGTCGTATGCATAGTTAAATTATAATATATGATCCCTATATTTTGTTTCAACATTATTTTATTAATTAATCTTAATTAAAATTCTCATTTCTTGGTTTTAACAATTTCATTGAGAATTTCTATATGGTATTTCTAGAACATGTACATTGACCATAGTTCTATCACCTACAAAAATTTTGTCATGAAATAAATATCATATTTATATATATTATCTATATATATTTATAGTTATCTATAGAAGTTATATATATAATAATGGAATCCACATTTTATGGAGATTGTATGTCATACGTATGATTAATCATCGTATCCATTTTTAGTTAGATGGAATAAAATAATGTAAAATCATAAGTCACCTTTCCAAAATCTTTGAAATTTCATATATATTATATATATTCATTATGTTTTCCCTTATTACCATCCATATAATGCCTACCTAAAAAAATTAATTCTCTTTATGAGGTGGTAGAAAACTATATACACTATTGAAATTATTATAACCCTCATGGATTGGGATTTTAAAATATATATGTTATAATATTAAATAATTTGAGGTCATGATTGGGAAAAAAATATTTTCGCTCACGAGACTATATTTTACCATACGCATTATCAACTGTTTCATTCCCCATTTAAGGGAAGTGTATATAAAATAGTTTATTCCATTAAAATAATAATATCTTAGTATATGGAAGATCATTATATTACTATGTCATCATTATTTAATAACATGATATTGAGTTGGAATAATATGAAAAACAAAAATACATGGTTAATAATGTTACCTATTCTTCAAGAAACCCCGTTGGGTTTACACCATAATACATACTGGGTTAGAAATAATGAACAAACAACAACCATTATGATTTTGGGACTTAATTAAGGAATGTAATTGGATAGGTCTTGTATCAGGCAAATAGCATTGGATGCCGGAATAGAATAGGAGATAAGGGGACCTTTTAAATGTGTATGAGAGAACAAAGTGGAAATTTTAGAAAAAAACATTTGAAAACATTTTACGAAAAACATATGGATAAAAATGATACTTCATTAACCATTTATGATTAAATTATAAAATATTTACCATATATTGGAATTATAAAAATATTAGGTCATTTCATTCCATTATCTTTTTAATATAACCCAATTGGTAAACCAATTTAACATTATCAATGACAATTAAATTTTAGTATTTTTAACATTAAATATGGTAGAATGTTAAGTTGAATATATTAGATAATTTAAATTATTAATATGTAATTAATTTTATCAAACTCAACTCACTGAAGAGGAATAAAATAATTTAATATAAAACCTAAAATCATGTTGAAAATGAGTTTTTCGAGAAAAAATTCTTCTATATGAAATGTTATTATATCAAAATCAGAAATAAGATTGATCTCAATCCTAAACTAGATAATTAATAATTTAAATGAACAAATTAAACCTTTAGACCCATTTTATTGAAAATTAGAGCATTGTAGATTCTATAAAATATGTGACATATTTTATTAAAAATTGGAATTTTTGATTATTCATTAAAATTTTAATCATTTTGGAGAATTATAATGTATTGAAATCAATGCAATTTTTACATGATTATTTAAATAATGAATTATATTTTTTAAAAAATAAATTCTAAATGTGAAAAAAATTAATTATAGAGTTTTTTCACCAAATAAGGATGAAATTGTTTTTTAGAAACAATATATTTATAAGAAAAAAACTAGTTTTTAAACATAAAAATTGATTTATTTATATTCGTTTCCAATAATAATATATCATTAATGAAAAAACATGTGAAAATTTGAATTCTATATAAATTTTATTAAAATTTATTCACAAATAATGGTTAATTTAATTTATTTATATAAAAGGCCTTTCCATGAATAATAATTGTTTTCTATAAAAACATTTATTTAAATTCACGAAATAACATGTAAAATTATATTTATATAAACCTCATAAATTAATATATTAATAGATAATATAATGTTTTCAGAGGAATATAATTTTTAATGATAAACCTTTAACAATTTGGTGTCGTTGAAATAATAACATCACGCATGGGAGAACCATAGAATGAGTTTTAAATCCCCTTGATTTTCAATAGAAGGAATAGAAAATTTATTCTTCGTATCTATATATATATACCAAACAAATAAACAATTGGTGAATATTATATATGTATCACATAAGTAAACATTATATATGATATCCCCTTCCCACAAGTTCAAATCACATAAAAATGGATATATCCTCTTGTTTAATAAATTGATATATATAATAATTAAATTTAAAATTCATATAAAAACATATAATATCATATATGAATAGCTTATAACATATTATGTTACATTCCTATACCATGAGCCTCTAAACTGGTTCCCCGAGATGGGTCGTCACATGACCTAAAGCACACCTCCACGTATGCTTGAGGTTGTTGACTAGCATTAAGGGTCTAACAGGTAACATGGGGAGACAATACACATTTTACCAGATTAATTCACAATAGAACACAATATAAATAGTGTAAACAATAATTAATAACCAATAAAAAATAATCTATAACAAAGCATCCCCCAAACGGGGTATAAACCACAAATAGAAAATAACAATTCCATGTTGTATTATTAGAGACACAAGTGTAGAAACACGAAAATAAGAAAAACAATAGAAATCCCCAAGGATTCCTTACACCATGTATGGAACCATATCCATGTTAATACTAATCCAAAATAAACTCCTAATAATAGGGTCACCACCCTGATCCTGACATACAACCATGATATCTAATGGGGTACCCAAAAACACCCAAAACAAGGTGTGATTACAACTCCTTAGGCCACCACCAATGGTTTATAAAAATATCTAGTCTAAAAAATAATGCATGAAATCATAAATAATAACAAGGAAAAAGAATGTAATTTTGGGGCCACTGTTGAAGGCTATCTACTCAGCTAAAAATCCATTATGTCACTTTTATTGCAAGTTCATCATCAATCACGAAGTGCATAAGGTAACATCCCAATTCAAGAAGCCCCCAGAGGCGTCCCGTAACTGGTTGGTCACATGGACTCAAGCACATTTCCTTGAACACCAGAGGCTGTTGAATAGAAGAGAGGGACTTTTGTGTGATAGTGGGGAAACTATTCCCTCAATGGCACAGTAACACAGCAGAAGTAAAACAGATAAGAATAGCAGAAGTAGTAATAATACCTTACAATAGTAAACAATGGAAGACGAAAAGTAAGAAACAACTGAATCACATATATAAATATGATGCATGATACATATGTCTAGGAAGGTATCCAAACAAATCACAATGATGGAATACAGTACTAAACCAAAGTATAAATGAAAATAGATAAACTCCTCAGCATAGCAAGCCTCATCTTTCTCTCATACTCTCGAGCTCCACATCAGTCAAGTACTCTCTATAGGAGGGTGCTTTCCTTTATCTAAACCTATAATAATATAATCTTTTTGGGCCCAAAAGCATGACCCAAAAATGGGTGTGAAAGTAAATCCTAGTATTCAACCACCCCAATATCTACTCCTATCATTAAGTGAATATATATGGCAGGTAATAAGAAAAGATATGTAGTAAATAAGGATGTACTCAAAAGTAAACCATCCAATAGTTTGAAGGAATTCAATTTCATATATCAACTAACCATATAATCAAAATAGGTAACCCTCTAGGAAGTACACACAACATATCCCCTCTGGTTCAACATACAATGATATAGTAAAGACTCTATGAGGAATCACTCACCGTCAATTCCCATTATAGTCAAAAGTGATTATAGTCTCTCTGAGGAAGCACTCGACGTCAATTCCCCCTATAGTCTATTAACGGTAACCTATAGGTTCTCTGAGGAAGCACCCAACGCCAATTCCTCTTATATCCTCATAACGTATCTATAGACACTCTGAGGGAGCACTCAACGTCAATCCCCCCTATGGTCTCATAGAGTGATAATTATAATAGAAACTCTGGTAAAACCCACAACGTCAATTTCCCCTATAGTCTCACTACACCAGATTCCCGCATCCCCCAGTAAATCAAACATGCACAAAAATAAATAGCATCCAAATTAATCATCAAAAACTACATAGATAAACAACTATATCATATAATATCATGTCAGTTAATAATCACTCCATCCTATAGTACTAGGAATGGAAGAAAAGGAGTATCCTAAATTGGAAAACTAGACCAAATTGTCAAAACAAGAAAACAGGGGTAAAACATCCATAGATTAGAAAAAAGAACCCTAATATCAACAATCAACCTCTATCGAATTAAAATATTCATAGTAGGAAAATAAAAAGGGCTAAAACCATAAACACACAAAATCCAATTCATGGGTATTGGCCACTTTTTCCCATATAACTACAATACTATCTAAGGAATGGCACAAACCACCTACCTCAGTGTTTTAAGATTGTAATATGTGAACCTCAAGCCTTGAATCTCCCAAGAACACTATAGATCTACAAAAATGCAAAAAAATCTCAACTAGGGATAACACTAGAAAGAGGAGTAATCCAGAAAATAAGCTCTAGAAGGAGGAGGATCTTACTGTGGTGATCCCAATGCAATCGACGGCGGTCGATTTGGATAACAGACGCTTGATCTAGGACTCGGTGAAGATCCATGTCTTACGGACTATCTTGGAAGAGTCGGACCTAGAAAAAGGTGTTTCTGTCGATTATATGTGACCTCGATCCATTTAATTAAGTAATAATAAAGTACACGACATGTACTTGCCTTTACCATCCCCCGCATTAGGTGGTATCTAGGTCACCACACACGACTGTGTGCACAGTCATGGGCACGGCCATGACACTGCCAACACATAGCTACCTGTTGTAACTTACTACACGACACATACTTATAATGTACACAGCGTGTATATAAGATATTTCTAGAAACTCCTCTTTTTCTCAAAAACATAGGAAAAATAAAATAGTTATTGAAAATAAGAATTTGGGTTCTTACAAACTTCCCCCTTAAAGAAATCCATCCCCGAATTTCCCTAGCAAGGTAGCGTAAAAGAATAATCCTCAAAATGACTTAGCCACTACAATTGTACATCGGTATCCCTTTCCCATGTCTCGTCATTTACTCTCATGTTCTACCATAGAAATCATACTAGAGGAACTTACTGGCACACAGAGAACCTTCGTACTTCAATCAACAATCCAGATAGGACAGTCCTCGAACGAGGTGTCTACCATGAGCTCAACCTCATCGGGTTGAAAAACATGAGATGGGTTTGAGAATTAACGTCGATGCTGAGAAACATAACTGAATTCATGAATATCCCAGTACCTATGAGGTACCATCAACCGATAGGAAACTGGCCCAACTCTCTCCAACACCTCAAATGACCCGATGTACCTCGGTAAAAGCTTACCTTGTCTCCTAATCCTATTGTGTCCCAACCTCATTGTGACACAAAAGAAAACCTGATCGCCGACCTCAAACTCCAGAGGTCATCTCCTTCAATCAGCATAAGACATCTATCATGACTGTGTAGTAACAATCCTATTCCGATTCAACTATACCTACTCTGTGGTCTCCTAGACAAGAAGAGGTCATAGCATAGCTGCGTCTCCTACCTCCAGCCAACACAAGGGTGATCGACATGTCCTACTGTACAAAGACTAATAAGGATCCATCTGAATAGTTGTTTGAAAACTATTATTTTAGTAGAAATCCACAAGAGGTGTATGCTTATCCCATGAACCTCCAACATCCAGGATGAATGCTCGAAGCATTTCCTCAAGCACCTGAATCATACACTCGGACCGACCATCTGTTTGGGGGAGGTAAGATGTACTCAAAAATACATGTGAGCCCAAATCATTCTATAGACCCTTCCAGAAATAAGAAGTAAAATGTTTGTCCCTATCTAAAAAAATGGAGTGTGTATCCTCAAGTAGATATACAACCTCTCAGATGTAAAACCTTCCCATCTCATCAACACTGAAAGTCTCCTTAATCAGCAAGAAGTGAGCAACCTTCGTGATTCTTTCAATCAAAACCCAAACCGCAACATTACCTCAAGGCGGCCTTAGAGAGCATGTCAGGAAATCCATCGCTACATCATTCCCCTTCCACTCAGGAATGGTTAACTGTTTCAAAATTCATGTTGGTCATTGATACTCCGCCATCACCTACTGGCAGGTGGAACACCTCATGAAAAAACCAGAAACATCTCTCATTATACCTGGCCACCAATACTGACGGTGTAGATCAGGATACATCTTGGTGACTCTAGGATGAACTGCCCAAACTGAGGAATGAAATTCATGCATTATCTCCTCGCATATGTGGGTTGTCACCCAAACACTCCCCTAGAAACGCAAGTTCTTATCTTCTCCTATGGTCCATCTAGAAATAGGGTCCTCTTCTGACACACATTCCTGTAGGACTAGGCCTTCTGAATCTGATTACTGCCTCATTCTTACTCAATCAAGAAGAGTAGAGGTAACAGCTATAGAAGAAAGAAATGTCTACCCATGTCTGTCCTGAACCTCTAAATGCATCTTAGATAATAGAGCCATAAGCTACCAATCACTATTGTCCTCTTAAAATGCCTATATTTGAGTCCTCCTTCTCAACGCATCAGCCACGATGTTGCCTTTTTGAGGGGTATATGCAAGATCATATTCAAAGAACTGAAGGACCTCAACCCACCTTTGCTTTCTTAAATTCTGGTCATGCTAAGTTAAGATGTACTTGAGAGTTTTTTGTTCAGTGAAAACCAAAAAATGCTCTTCTAGAAGATAATGTCTCCAACAATATATATCGTAAACAATCGCAGCTAACTCGATATCATGTGTAAGGTAGTTCCTATCATGTAGCCCCAATTATCCAGACTCATATGCTATGACTCCTTCCCCCTGCATAAGCCTAGCTCCTAGCCCGATACCTGATGTATCACAGTAGACAGTATAGACATTTCCCAGCTCTAGTAATACTAGTATCGGTACTGAAGACATCCTCCCTTTAATCTTTTGAAAGGCTGAATCTGAAGAATCTGACCACAAAAACATTTCACCCTTCTTACTCAAAATTTTACGTGGTGCTGCTAAGCATGGGAAGTCAGGTATGAAACATCTATAGTAGACATCAACCCCTAGAAAACTCCATACCTCAAAGATGTTCTTGGGCTTCTCCCAGAAAACTATAGCTCTCACATTCTCTGCGTATACTGATACTCTTATCTCTGAGATAACATAAACCAAGAAGTGAATCTGGTCCATCCAAAAGTGGAATTTTAAGATCTTAGCATATAAAAAATGTACTCTCACTGTACTCATAACTATTTCAAATTGTGTGTCATGGTTGTGCCGAGTGTGGGAGTACACCATGATATTATCCATAAAGACAACCATGAAAGAATACAAGTATGAATAGAACAATAATTTCTATCAGTGCAATGAAAATTGTCAGCACATTCGTGAGACCAAACAACATAACCACATACTCGTATAGACAATAACTTCCACAGAAGAATGTCGTATATACATCTAATGCTCTAAATTGCAACTGATAGTATCCAGATCTCATGTAAATCTTCCAGAACACCTGGGCTCCTCAAACCTGATCAATGAGATCATCAATCCTTGTCAAGGTATATAGGTTCTTGACTATCAACTGGTTAAACTTTTTATAATCCACTCAAAGTATAAGGGTACCATCTGCCTTCATCGTAAATAGGACAGGTGAAACCCATGGAGAAGTACTGGTTCAGATGAATCCCTTTATTTGTAAATACTCTAACTACATCTTGAGATCTGGTAGGTCTAGTGTTGCCATCCTATAAGGAGGAATGGACACCAGTGTTGCTCTTGGGAGAAGCTCAATAGAAAATTCTACCACATGCTATAGAAGAAAACCTAGAAATTCCTCTGGAAATACATCCCTGAAATGATCCTCCACTAGAGGAAAGTCTATCTGTTAAGTCCCCTGGTCATCCAGATATAGACTAGAAATCTGGGATGTAACCTCTCCCAACCCATGATGCTCAGGTACTTCTCTGCTCTCCTGGACATCCCATTCTCCCTTATGAAGAAACGATATGCCCTATGGAGATATAAAACTCACCCTACGGTGATAGAATTCGACAAAAACCAAGAAGGTAACTGACTAGTCCATTCCTAGAATGAAATCATAACCTATAATCACTAGAACCTAGAGGTCCCATAATAAGTGACACCCACCATCCACTAGAGGGTACTACTTTCACTAATGTACTCTAGTCGGTCTGGTCCCAAGGGAGTGTCTAGCATCAAGATATCAGTAGAAGAAAATATACAGAGCCAAATTCTCTCCACAACCACAAAAGATATAAAGAGAAGGGAATCCTCTGTATCGAAAAGTGTAGAAGATAAAACTGAGGCAAATTGTATCATGCCTTGAACTGTAGAGGGTCTGGGATCCTCCTCCTATGGGGTCTGCTCCACTACAAAATCCTGGGCTATACCACGGCCCTATGACCCTGCCTGACCACTCTACGTTGATCCACCATATTGTCACTGAATCCCTAGATACTATCCACCATGGTTGTGACCTCAACCTTAGCTTGGACGACAGATAGATCTCCAGTTCCCTAACTTAGGTGAAACTGGGGGGTGCTTCTCCTAAATGATGAGTCATAGAAGAACCCCTATCAACAGTAGTTGATGAGAATACCTAACATAACCACTAAATATGACTCATCTTTCCAAATGATTGGCACTCCATTGGGTCTCTCGGGCAAATGTGGCCTCATATGGTCGGTTGTTCCACACTGGTATCATACAACCTAGCTACCTGAAGGTGTATCCCACCTACTCGGATCCCCACCTGTAGTCTCCCTGTGGTACTCCTTGATTTCAGATAGAGGATCCCAAACTCTAGATGTTGAACCACCCTAGCAAAAAACTCTAGAATACTTTAGATTACACTCCGTAATCAGTTCCTATTTGACTACAAAAGTGATGGATATCAACCTGAATATGTTCACCTGATATTGGATATCCTGCAAGAGACCATCCTCAAACTTTCATGAAAGTAACAAATCATCTCCCCATAGAAAGGGAGTAAGGTGCATCAGCTCTGTGAAGAAATAATAATACTCCATAACATAAATGGTACCATTATCCAAAATCATGAACTCTCAGGCTCAATCATCCCTCAAGGTCTCGGGGTAGAAGTAATATTAGAAGGTGCGCTAAAACACCTACCAAGACATATTCATCTAGCGTCCGACCTGTGAGATCACATCCCACCATATCTAAGTGGAATCCAGAATCATATACATAGTGAGCATGACCCTCCTCTCTGGAGGCGTCCCCAGATGCTTGAAGATTGTCGGCATGGATTCTATCCATGACTCTATAGCCCGGGGTCCTCCATTCCCTGAAAAGGTGGGAGGATGATGTTGTTGAATGACCCACGTCAATTCTTCCATCGACGGGGTAGGAGGCGCTGCCCCTAGAAGGTCCATATCATCCTCCTAAAACCCTCTCGGAACTATGAATCCACACATATATCTATAATGATGGCTGGTTCGAAGACTGGAACTACCAGAGGATCTGCTGGTAGTCCCTGATCATCCATGTCTGGCGTCTGATCACTGCCCTATAACTGGTGTACAATTAGAGGACATATCGGCGACATGACTCAGCAAGGTCATGTGCACACCTTAGATCATGACTATCAATGACTGAAAAAAAGATGTTTATGAAGGGTACATGGTAAAGAAATAATTCAAGTATTTCAAAACATGGGTACACGTCATATATAATTCCTACATGATGTGTTCCCTTAAGCATTTGCATGGGAATGTACTCCTGCCAACCCAGGTTGTGTAACACCCCATACACACGACATGTTTTCCAAATACACAGTGTGTACTGGAATCCTCTTCCCCTACCTGAGTTCCCTTACACAGATAAGCCACACGATTCTCCTAAAACAAGAATACACAGCGTGTTCGTGCTAGACATGGTGTGTACTAGACAAGACTCACATGCTTATGTTGTTAGTGAAACGTCCTGTTTCGTGGATGACTCTACATGGTGTGTTTTTGATGGAAACGATGTATACTATAATGGATTTAAATGACTTGTGTTGTTCTCTAAATGGCTGGATACAAGGGGTAGACGACACGGAATGTTCAAGATTGACATGGTGTGTATAAACTATGTTTTATCACTCTGTGTTGTTAGTCACACGGGTAGACACATGGTCAACACAACATGACATGTACAACCGGCACACATTGTGTTCTAACATGATTTCACAACCCTGTGTCTCTTCCCACATAGCCAATTACATGGTTAGAGATTACATGGAGTGTACATATAGAATAAGGCATGTACTCAAGAAAAACAATTCCTTCCCGAATAGGAGAACACATGGTGTGTATTCAACATTACATGCTATCTATTCTGGGTTTTCTAGGCAGGAAGCCATAGAAACTACTAAAGAACCCATAAAAACACTGAAATGAACATTAAAGTTCCAAATTTTGATATATTAAGGCCCATAATCCATGCGAATCAGAGCATGGAATATTATACATGTTATATACATGGAAAACAAGGCAATGATCCATAAAATTCCAGTCCTTGAGGGCCCATAACACCCCACGACCTAATGTTTGGAATACATTCAAACAAAACCTTACACAATCCAATACCCTATCAAATATAATGTATTCTATCAAGGAATATATCACAACAACATGCATATCTAGCACAACGTATGTCACAACAACAAGCAATTGCTAATGCACCCTAAATGGCATTGAAATACTGCATAAAATGTGATTTCTTACGAATTCCTATGTGATGCATGATATGGAATACCCTCATCTCATCAGGTTGCAATAGAAATAGAACCTCAATAACATTCGAAATAACAAAACAAAATATGTGAATCACCCAATGGTGAAATCAAATCAACCGTAAAATTGCAAAACTAGAAACAATGCAATAACGAGGTAGATTGGCTTTTCCCTGTACACGGGTCTGCTACTCTTGGGAACAACATATTACCAAGTACATATTCCTTCCTATCCCAAGATATAGGCTCCAAACATTAAGTCTATAAGAAAACATCCCTTTGATACAACTTTGTAACGCCCTGGTTCCGAAAGACCCCTAGAGGCACCCCATACTCGGTTAGTCACATAGCCTCAAGCGCATTTCACTGAACGTCAGAGGTTGCTGACTAGCAGCAAGGGACATGGGTGTGATAGTGGGGAAACTATGCCCTCATTGTCAGAGTAACACAACAGAAGTAAAACAAATAAAAATACCAGAAGCAATAGTAATACCATACAACCGTAAACAGGAGAAGACGGAAAGTAATAAACAACTGGAGCGCATATATAAATATGAATCATGAGACATAAGTCTAGGAAAGAAACCAAACAAATCACAATGCTAGAATAAATTACTAAACCAAAGTAAAAAAAATAAAATAGATAAACTCCTTATCATTGCAAGCCATAGCTTGGTCCCATACTCTCCGGCTCCACATCACTCAAGTGTATGAAGTACAAGTGTGCATGACCTTATCTAAACCAGTAATAATATAATCTGTTTGGGCCCAAAAGCATGACCCAAACAGGGTGTGAAACTAAATCCATGTAGGAAAACACCCCATGACTTGTTCCTATCAGTTAGGGAATATATATGGCAGGTAATAAGCAAATAGAAGAAGTAAACAAGGAATTAGTCAAAAGTAAACCATCCTACAGTTTCAAAGCATTCAATTTCATATATCAATTAAGTAGATAATCAGAACAGGTAACCTTCTGGGAAGTACACATAGCCTATCCCCACTAGTTCAACTTACAAGGATATATAAAAGACTCTCTGAGTAAGAAATCATCACCAATTTCCCCTATAATATTTTAACGATCACCTATAGGCGCTCAGAGGAAGCACACAACGTCAATTCCCCATGTGGCTTCATAATGTATCTATAGACACATAGAGGGAGAACTCAACATCAATCCCCCATATGGTCTCACAACATGATAATTATAATAGACTCTCTGGGAAATCCCTCAACGTCAATTTTACCTATAGTATCACTACACCAGGTTCCCATATCCCCATGTAAAGAAAACGTGCACAAAGATAATTATCGGAAAAAGTAAACCTCAATAACTACATGGATAAAAAACTAAATCATATAATATAATGTTGACTAATAATAAATCCATCCTATAGTACTAGTTATAGAAAGTAAGCAGTAGCCTATGTAACGTCCCGGTTCCGGGTGCCACTCAACGGGTGCCCCAAACCCGGTTCGCCACATGACCTCAAGGGAATTTCCCCGAATGCCAGAGGCTACCAACTAGCAGTGAGGGCCCAGGTCTAATAGAGTGGAAACTATGCCCTCATTTGTTAAAGTGTAGCGAAAAAGAATATAATAAAAAATACAACAACAAAGAATTCAGTAATAGCATATATAACTGAAATGGATAACTGATAAAAAGGGAACCAGCAGTCATATATATATGAAGATGCAGCATGTCACTATTCTATAAAACTGCCATAACATGTTACACTACAATACAATACATTACAACTGATGTACAAGTTCAAAAAATCAAAACTGAATAGCCAGTAGCATCGCGAGCCTATGCTCAGTCTCATGCCCTCCTACTCCTCAGCAACAATCAAGTACCTGTATAGGGACTCTTGCCCCTATACACACCTGTAGCAATATAATCTGTTTGGGTCGAAAACCATGACCCAAACAGGGTGTGAGAAATAAATCCCAGAAGGCACCCACCAAAGGCCCATGCCAAACTGTGTGAAAGCATGCAACAAAAGTGTGCAGTAGTAAAATGCAATAAAGTAAGATGTACTGAAAAGTAACTAACTTAACCAGTTATATTTCCATTTTAATATCCATTTAATCCTTTAATTTAAAATAACACCACAGTGAATATTCTAAATGAACAGGCAATGTCCTCAGACATGTAAACCCCTACCCTCAGTTAAAGAGTATCCAAATACACTAATCTTCCCACAGGCATACAGATATTTCCCACGAGTGTAAAAAGTGTTGCCCACAAGCATAGAATCAACTTCCCACAGGTACGAAAGAAGTTTCCCACATGATAAATAGTACAGTGCCCACAGGCTAATCACAACACTTCCCTCGGGCTAAACGCGTAACCGGGCCATGCCCAACATGTAAACAAGAAGTACACATGAAATTCCTCTCATGGAAATTCTACAATCATTACTTTAAAGTCATACCCTCAGGTATCCTGGCCAAATGGATAAACAGAGGAACGCACCCCCAGGGTGGTCCTGGATCCAAGCAACGATTCCAAACATTAGTTTTACAATTTTATTTAATTACCTATACAGTTCTAGGTAGTTTAAATATCCACGGCCTTAGCCACATGACACCCCAACATGGGTTCGTGGAACAAAAGTACTCAAAAAACGCACAACAGTTGGAACATAAACACCAAGCCACCTACCTTTAACACCATCAAACGATATATGCAAATGTCTATTCTAGAAATGCCCCAGAATGACGTAGATATGACGTAGAAGAAAAGCCGTTAAAACTCAAAAAACATCCATACAGGAAATAATTGGTAGGAACTACTCCAAGAGAAGGGCTAACTCACCCGTGCGGTTCTAGGGAGATCAACAGTGCAGAAATCGAATCCCCGACGTCTGGTCGATGGATCTCCAAAGCTCTGGACTCCCTTTCCCACTCTTTCTTCCCATTCTAAGCCTTCCCTGTGAACAGGGGAGGCTACTACCCTTTTTAAGCTAAAAAACCAAGTACACAACATGTATTTCCAAGTACACGGCGTGTACTTCCCATTTTTTAACTGTTTCTCTGGCGGCTTCCCACCAGTGTGGTGCTGTTCACCTGCTGACATGACTACATGACATGACTTCACGAGTACAGGGCGTGTGTTGTCACACAGCTGGCCACCTCCTTACTATTCGCATACTGACTGACTACACGGCGTGTAAAGGACCAGTACATGGAGTGTAGTTGGTTTTTACACCCTTAATCGCCGACATGGCCACACGCCCTGTGTACCCATCCCACAAGGCCAAAAGTACACTGCGTGTGGAAAAGTACATGGCGTGTAGTTCCAAAATTTGGGATTTCTCCCCATTTTCCTTATTTTATTCTCAAAAAACTTAATGAATGGAGAAAAGAAGAAACCTATACCTAAAAAATAATAACTGGGTTCTTACAAACTTCCCCCCTTAAAGCAATTCGTCCCCGAATTTACCTCCCAAGGGTGGCAAAGATAAAGCATAGAACAACTATGGCAACTGAGCACGTACGTCGGTCTCCCAATCCCAGGTTTTGTTCTGCTATCGACCATTCTACCATAGCACCCGTACAAGAGGAAATGACCGGCCTTGAAGAACCTTCGTGCTCCTATCAAAGATACGGATCAGATGCTCCTGAAAGGATGCATCTTCCTCTAGCTCAACCTCCTCTGGCTGAAAGGTCTGAGACAAGTCTGAATAATTGTGATGTAGCTGAGAAACATGGAAGATGTCATGCATGGCTCATTACCACTAAGGTAACTACAATCGATAGGCATCCAGATCGACTCTCTCGAGAATCTCAAATGGCCACACATACCTCGGTGAAAGTTTACCCTATCTCCTGATCCGCCTGTCTCCCAGCCTCTGCGAAACACGCAAGAAAACCTGAACCCCGACCACGAACTCAAAAGGTCATTTGCGGCGATCAGCATAAGATTTCTGATGAGACTGTGCGGTAGCCATCCGCTTCTGAATCAACTGGACCTGATCAGAAGTCTCCTGCATGAGACGTGGTCCCATTAAAGCTGCCTCACCTTCCTCTGACTAGCACAAAGGTGATCGGTATGGCTGACCATATAAATCCTCGTATGGTGCCATCTCAATAGTTTCCTAAAAACTATTATTGTAGGCAAACTCGACTAGAGGGATATTCTTCTCCCAAGATCCCCCAAAGTCTAGGACGCATGCACGCAACATGTCCTCAAGAACCTGTACCGTACGCTCTGACTGGCCATCTATCTGAGGGTGGTATGCTTTGCTCAAAAGCACCTATGTACCCAGTGCCCCCTGGAAACTCTTCTAGAAACGATATGTAAAATAGTCATCCCTATCTGATGCGATAGAACGAGGAACCCCATGAAGGCGTACGATCTCTCGTATATAAAACATCTCGAGCTCATCAACACTGAAGGTCTCCTTGATCGGAAAAATGTGAGCTAACATCATGAGTCTGTCCACAACAACCCACATGGAATCATTTACCCTAGGTGACCTCAGCAACCCGATCAAGAAGTCCATCTCGAAATCATCCCATTTCCACTCGGTAATGGGATACTGCTGTAACAGCCCAGCTGGTATTTGATGCTCTGCCTTCACCTGTTGACAGGTGGAACACCTCGTAAAAAAACAGCTATCTCTCTCTTCATACCCAGCCACCAGTACTGACGTCTCATGTCATGGTACATCTTGGTAACTCTGGGATGGAATGCCCAAGATGAAGCCTGAAACTCCCACATCAACTCCTCACGTATATCCCCTGGAACCCACATTTTTCCATGGAAACGCAGTACCTCATCATCGCCTATCATCCAACTAGGAGGAGGGTCCTCAATTTCCACCGACTCCTATATAACTATGCCTTCAGAATTACATAGGTGTCTCATCCTCACTCTATCCAGGAGTGTAGAAGTCACAGCTAAAGAAGAAAGTTAAGTCTGCCCCTGACTGTCATGCACCTCCAAATGCATCTCAGAGAACAAAGCCATAAGCTTCCATTCACCACTGGCCTCATGGACTGCCTATATTTGAGTCCTCCTGGTCAGTGCATTGGCTACTGCATTACCTTTACCAAGTGTATAGGCAATCTCAAAATCGAAGGACTGTAGGTACTCAACCCAGCTTCTCTGCCTTAGATTAAAGTCACACTGTGTAAAGATATACTTGAGACTTTTGTGGTCGGAAAAAACCAAAAAATTCTCTACGAAGAGATAATGTCTCCAACAGCTCAATGCATGAACCACTACGGCCAACTCGAGATCATGCGTCGAGTAATTCCTCTCATGTGGCCTCAACTGCCGAGACCCGTACACAACATCTTGATCGCCCTACATAAACTCTGTTCCCATCCTAATACCAGATTCATCACAGTAAACAATATAGCTCTTCTCCTGCTCTGGAAGTATCAGGACTGATGTTGAAGTTAACCTTCCCTTCAACTCCTAAAAGGCTGTTTCGCAAGCTTCTGAACAAAAAAACATCACCCCCTTTTTAGTCAAACCCGTCAACGGCACTGCTAAGCGGGAAAATTCTTGTATGTAGCATCTATAATAACCAGCCATTCCTAAGAAACTATGTATCTCAGACACGTTCTTAGGTTTTTCCCAAGAAACTACAACTCTCACCGTCTCTGGGTCTACCGAAACTCCTTCCTCTGAGATGATATGACCCAGGATGTGAATCTGGTCCATCCAAAAGTGGCACTTTGAGAGCTTCGCATATAGTGGATTCTCTCTCATTGTACTCAATATGATCTCAAGATGGGTGGCATAGTCTTGTCAAATGTGAGAGTACACCAAGATGTCTTCCACAAATACTACTACAAATGAATCTAGATAAGGATGGAACACACGATTCATCTGATCCATGAAAGTTGTTGGCGCATTCGTGAGTCTGAATGACATAACTGTATACTCATATAGACCATACATACTCCTGAAAGCCGTGAGAGGTATATTAGATGGTCTAATGTGCAGCTGATGATATCCTGATCTCAAGACAATCGTCGAAAACAATTGTGCTCTATGAAGTTGATCAAAAAGATCATAAATCCTCAGTAAGGGATATCGGTTCTTAACCGTCAACAGGTTCGGCTTCCAATAATCCACATAGATTCTGAGGGTACCGTCCGCCTTCTTCGCAAAGAGGATTGGCGAACCCCATGAAGAAGTACTGGGTCGGATGAAACCCTTCACCTGTAACTCCTCTGACTACCTCTGGAGCTCCTGCAACTCTAGTGTAGCCATCCTATAAAGAGGAATGGACACCCATGTTGCTCCTGGCACAAGTTCGATAGATAAATCCACCTCTTGCTTCGGAGGAGGACCTGAAAAGTTTTCCGGGAAGAATCCCTGAAATGATCAATGACTGGAGGGAAATCCGTCTGAAAAGTCCCCTGATCATCTAGATATAAACTCACAATCTGGGCTCTGACTCCACCTCTCCCACAATACTCTCGTCCAGCTCGACTCACCTGAACATCCCATTCACCCCTGTAAAGAAACTCTTCGCCCTCTGGTCATGCGAAACTCACCCTGTGACGATAGCTATCTATAAAGGCTCAAAAGGGAACCAACCAGTCCATTATAAGAATGACGTCATAGCTCGTCATCTCTAAGATATAGAGTTCCCAATGAAAGTGAAACCCACCATCCTCAATGGGGCACTCATTGCACTGACACACACATGTCGTTCTCATTACCAACGGTGTGTCTAGTGTCATAACCTCAGAAGAAGAAGGAACACAGAGCCAAAGGATCTCCACAACGGGTATATATATGAAACTATGTGTAGAACCTATATCAAAAAGTATTGAAGATAAAACTGAAGCTACAAGAATAATACCTCTGACAGTAGAAGGTCTGGGATCCTTCTCCTGCTGGGTTTGTTGCACTGCATATGTCTGCCTAGTGTCGTGGCCCTACGACACAGTCTAGGTACCCTGAACTGTCCCGCCCTACTGGCTCTGAGATACGGGTGTCTACCTACCACAACCACGGCTGCCATCTCTGCCTGCATACGCTAACGTATTCCAGTTCCCTGACTGGTAAGAAGATGTTGGTCCTGCTCCCACTCGCGGAGTTTGTACACAACCCCTTTCTCTAGCCATTGGTGGAAACGCCCTGCAAAATCCCTACAGATGACCCATCCTTCTGCAAGCTCATCACTCCACTGGGTCTCATGGACACTTTGTCCTCTTGTGCCCCTCTCTACCACACTGGTATCACATGACCTGGCCACCTGAAGAATTCTTTTGGCTGGTACTTCCACCCTGAGAGAAGTCCATCTGTTTCTTTCTCTTGCCAGTAGGAATAGTACCAGAAACTAGTGATAAACAGCCCTGGCCCACACCACTAACTTCTCGTAGGTTCCCCTTTGTAATCAGTGCCTGATTCACAATATCATGTACTGAAGGCAACTTGAAAACATTCATCAGTGCTCGATTGTCATAACTGAGACCATCCTCAAAGCGCTTGGCCCCCAAAATCTCATCACCCACCAGAACAGGTGAAAAATGTTGAAGCTCAGTGGAATGAGGAGAATAATCCATCACCGACATAGCGCCCTATTGTAGATTCAAGAAATCTCGAGCTCGATCTGCCCTTAGCGTCTCTGGGAAGAAGAAGTCATAGAAGGCTATCTGAAAATCTTCCCATGCCATGTCTCTGTGATGCTCTATCTGGGTGGTAACATCCCACCACCTCTTGGCGGAATCGTGTAGCATGTAAGTTTCGAGCTTGACCCTCCACCCTGGATGCATCTCAAGATGCTCGAAAAATATTCTGCATCGATCCTAGCCAAGACTCCGCAGCCTGTGGTCTGCCATCCCCTGAAAACATCGGTGAATTCTGCTGCTGGAATATACGAGTCAGCTCCGCCATAGATGTGGTAGCCGGCGGTGCTCCCTGAAAGGTCTGCATGAACCGCATAAAGCCTTCACGTAACTATGCCTCTACGCCTGTGTCCGGTATAAAATTTTTCGCCGCATCTGGCTCTGCTAGAGGATCAACTTGTAGCCCATGGACCACCATTTCTGGAGTATAATCGTTGCCACTCTCCTATCTAACAATGCACAGTCTTATAGGCGGCATGACACTACATGGTCAAAACACACCTTAGATTCAATATTATCAAGACTGAGAGCGAAGGAACCACAAAGGGAAAAGGGGAAGAAGATATTTCAATATTTTCAAAACAAGACTATACGGCGTGTATACTGACTACACGGCGTGTACTTGACTTCTATTCCCCTGCTCGGGTCCTTCTACATGGCTGAGCCACACGGAACTCCATTGAACAAAACTACATGGTGTGTATATCAGCTACACGGTGTGTATGGTGTTATTTCCAACTACCCGTGTCATTTGTGAGATGGCTGACTACTCTTCTTGACACTACACATTGTGTTACACCCGCACATGGCGTGTACACCACTACATTTCCCAGCCACATAGTCAGGTCCACACGGTCTATCCTCAGACAATACTACACGACGTGTCCGATAGGTACACGGTGTGTTCAAGGAGAGGTGACACCTACCCATGTAGTTAGTTACACGGTTGAGTCCCCAGGTCACATTACACGGCGTTTTCATCATTGACACGGCGTGTTCAAGGAAAGAGTTCACCGAACCGTGTTGTTAGTTACATGGTCGGACTCCGGGTCAACACTACACGACGTGTATATCAGGTACACAGCGTGTTCTACCCATGAATTTGATACCCCGTGTCGACTCCCACACGGTTTGGGACACGGGAAGAGACTACACAGCGGTACTGAGGGTACACGGTTTGTACTCAAATAGTTTATTTTTCTTCCCGAACAGAGGGCCATACATGGCGTGTTTAAATAACTACACGGAGTTTATACTGGGTTTTCTAGATATTATGCCTCATAAACTACTTCAGAGCCCAGAAAATACTGAAAAACACACCTAAGTGTCAAATTCCTACCCGTGAGGGCCCATACTCCCCACGAATCAAATTTTGACATCTTATCTGTGTTATAATAACATAAACAGTCAATGATCCACCAAATTTCGGTCAATGGGGGACCATACTCCCCAAAAAGCAAATCTTGGAATCCATTATAATAACAAGCTTATACAACAGTTCTCTATCACATAACAGGTTCTTTGTCAAAGCAGTTATCACAACAGCATGTTTCTTTAGTACAACAACTATCACAACAACATGCAATTTCTAATGCACCTACACGGCATGGAACTATGCATGGCATGTTATTCTAGCATGTGCCAAAATTATGAATGAGATGGCATACCCTCATCTCATCGGGTTGCTACAAAATAGAACCCAGAGATAAAATATAAACATCACAATCACAAGTGCGTCACCCAGCGGTGAATATCATATCAACTATAAATCTTGCAAAATCAGAAAAATTTTCAAAAATATGAGGTAGACTAGATTTTCCCTGTATACGGGTTAGCTATGCCAGGGCACAGATTATTACCAACAACTGTTTCCTTCATATCCCTTACTAAGGCTCCAAATAGTAAGTCAAATAAAATAACTCCTCGGATACCACTTTGTAACGATCCGCTTCCTGGTGCCACTCAACGGGTGCCCTGAACCTAGTTCTCCACATGACCACAAGAGCATTTCCCCAAACGCCAGAGGCTTCCAACTAGCAGCGAGGGCCCAGGTTTGATAGTGGGGAAACTATGCCCTCATTTGTTAAAGTGTAGCGCAAAGGAATATAACAGGACTTACAACAACATCAGAAGCAGTAACAACATATATAACTGAAATGGATAACTGATAAAAAGGAAACTAGAAGTCATTTATATATGAAGATGTAGCATGTCACTATTCTATAAAAGAGCCAGAAAATGTTACAGTGCAATACAATACATTACAACTAAAGTACAAGTACAGAAAAGAAAAATAGAACATCCAACAGCATCGCGAGCCTATGCTCGTTCCCAAGCCCTCCTACTCATTAGCAACAATCAAGTACCTATATAAGGACTCTTTCTCCTATCCACACCTGCATCAATATAATCTGTTTGGGTCGAAAATAATTTACAAACAGGGTGTGAGAAATAAATCCCAGTAGGCACCCACCAAAGCCCTGTTCCCAACTGTGTGAAAGCATGAAACAATAGTGTGCAGTAGTAAAATGAAATAAAGTAAGCAGTAATGAAAAGTAACTAACTTAACTAGTTATATTTCCATTTTAATATCCATTTAATCCTTTAATTTAAAATATCACTATAGTGAATATTCTAAATAAACAGCCAATTTCCTCAGACACGTAAACCCCTACCCTTAGGTAAAGAGTATCCAAACACACAAATCATCCCATAGGATTACAGATATTGCCCACGGGTGTATGAATTGTTTCCTATAGGCACTAAATCAACTTCCCATAGGCATGGAAGAAGTTTCCCACATGCTAAATAGTGCAGTGCCCACAGGAAAATCACAACACTGCCCTCAGGATAAACAAGTAACCGGGCCATTCCCAACATGTAAACAAGCAGTATACAAGAAATTCCTCTCAAGTAAATTCTACAATCATTACTTTAAAGGCATACCCTCGGGTATCCTGGCCAAATGGATTAACAGAAGAACGCACCCCTGGGGCAGTCCTCGATCCAAGAAACGATCCCAAACAACAGTTTTACAATTTTATTTAATTACCTATACAGTTTTAGGTAGTTTAAATAGCCACGACCTCATCCACATGGAACCCCAACATGGGTTCATGGCACAACGATACAAAAAAACGCACAGTAGTTGGAATATAAACACCAAGACACCTAACTTTAACACCAATAAGAGATATACGCAAACGTCGATTCCAAAAACGCCCAAGAACAACATAGATCTAATATAGAAGAAAAGTCATTCAAACTCAAATAACTTCCTTACAAGAATTAATTGGTAAGAACTACTCCAGGAGAAGGGAGAACTCACCCATGCAGTTCCTGGGAGATCAACGGTGCAGAAATCGGATTCCTGACGTGCGCTCGACGGATCTCCAAAACTCCGGACTCCCTCTCCTGCCCCTTCCCGTTCTAAGCCTTACCTATGAACAGGGGAGGCTACATCCAATTTTATGCAAAAAAAAACAAAGTAAACAACATGTATTTTCAAGTACATGGCATGTACTTACCATTTTTTAACTGTTCCTCTAGCAGCTTCCCGCCAGCGTGGCACTGTTCACCTGCCGACATGACTACACGGCCTGTCTTCATGAGTGCACGGTGTGTGTTGTCGCACAGCTGGCCACCACCTTACTATTTTCCTGCTTACTGACTTCATGGTGTGTAAAGGACCACTACACAGCGTGTAGTCAGTTGTTACACCCTTCATCGCCGACATGGCCACATGCCCTTTGTAACCATCCCACACGGCCAAAAGTACACGATGTTTGGAGAATTACACGGCTTGTAGTTTCAAAATTTTGGATTTCTCCACATTTTCCTTATTTTCTCTCAAAATACTTATGGAAAGGAGAAAATAAGAAACTCGTACCTCCAAAATAAGAACCGGGTTCTTACAGCCTAAACCGGTAAACTAGACCAAATGGTCCAAACAAGAAAACATGGGTAAAATATCCATAGCTTGAAAAAACAACCCTAATCTCAAAAATCAACCTATATCCCATCAAAGTAGGAATGGAAGGAATATAAAAAGGGCTCAAAACATAAACACGCAATACCTTGTTCATGGGTATTGGGAACCTTTGCACATATAACTCAAATACTATCTACAAAAAGGCACAAACCACCTACCTCGTTGTTGTAGGATCGTTATACGTGAACCTCAATCCTTGAATCACCCATGAACATTGTAGATCTACAAAAAAAACCCTAAAAATGATCATTTGATGATAACTATTGAAAGAGGAGTAATCCAGAAATGATGCTCTTGAAGTAGGAAGAGTTTACCATGGTGATACCAATGCAATTGATGACGGTCAATTCGGAGAACGGACACTCAATCGGGTGGTCGGAGAATATATGTGTCGTATGGATGCTCTCGGGTGAGTCGGACCCAGAAAGAGGTGTTTTAATTGATTAGACGTGTCCCCGGTCCATTTAATGAAATAAAAATAATGTACACAACGTGTAATTTGGAAGTACATGGTGTGTACTTGCCTTTATCATCCCCCACATTAGGCGGTATCCCATTCACCACACACGGTTGTGTACACGACCCTAACACGACCATCACACAGCTACCTGCAATAACTGAGTACATGATGTGTTCTGAAAAATTTTCTAGAAACTCATCTTTTTCATAAAAACACCAGAAAAAAAAACATACTTGAAATGAAGAATCATGGTTCTTACATGTAATTTAGGTATTCACATCATTCACACAAAGTTCATGGCATCAATCATTCTGGATAAGACAAAAAAATTATTTCCTTATATCACTAGGGATGAACATATAAATTAATCACCCCACTTACCATGGAGCCTTAGTCAAAGTATTTCATTGAATAAAATCAATGGGGGCATAGAGCATCAGTCTTACTCCTCAACCTGTGCATTCCTAGGTAGGTTAGAGCATCCTTCCAACCCAATCTATGGGAGAATCATATGTCCTTTATCCCACCACCAATCCATGTGCACATTATTATCCATACATTTACCACTCAACCATATCAAAACCAAAAAATAATCAATACATATAACAATCATACGATAAAAGAACTAACATAAACAATATTAATGGAAATAAAAATTCACAACAATCAACATGGGAATTGATTCTATTTCATAACACATTAATATGTTTTCCATTCACATTTAAAATCACCTTTTACCTAATTACCATTTTCAAACCATAACCCATTATGTATGTTCATATATTTCCACAAAGTTACCAACATTCAATAATTACAATGTAGTAAGCCCATTTACCCTGCTTATCATTTCACAAGCATATCCCACTTATGCATTTCAATTAAAATTATTATATAACATAGCAAAACCACTTTATCACATTCCACCCATTAGGTTTACCACATAATTTCCATTTCTTTACGCAATCCACAAATTGTTCAATTACCTTATGCAAACCCATTAACTTGTTCAATAATTCCCAAGCCAATACCAATTTAACATGTTCATCATTTCACATACAGTAATTCATTTGGCAAACTAAACATAATTCATCACCCTTTAGAAACAATCTCATTTGACCCAATTAACCAATTACTAATTCATTGAAAACAAACCCCAAAACTATTACCAAACAAGGTATAACTATCAAAATTATACTTCCAATTCAAATAAACATACTAACATGCTCAACCAAGGCTCTACATTATCACATGTCAATTTCACACTTAACGTTACCAATTTCTAGGACCGATAAGGTTGACAAAACCCATGGAAGACCCTAAAACGTTTAATTTGTCCTAATCACATCCCATGGGGACTGTGAGGGGTTCCATTAATCATTTATACACCCAATTTTCTAAATCATACTCCATGTAACAAATACACAACAAGATCAAGGAAATATCTCAACACACATGCCAAAATCTTTAACTAAACTATGGGTTAAAACTTCTAGACAACCTACATTAAATCTGATGAGGAACAAACTCTTAATCATGGCCTTAGATCCTGATCCAAAAACCCATTGAATTTTCATCCTCCTTTCCATTAGAAAAATATTTTTTTAGATCATTGGAAAGAGAGGAAATAAACTACGAAGCCTAATCTATAAAAGAGAAACAAGTGGAAGATTAGACTTACCCGGATCTTCGATTCGTAGCCAACAAAATCAAAAAATGCCTAGAAACAAGAGAGATAAATGGTTAGAACCTTTTGGAGGTCATGTCTCGTCACTAAGGTTGAGAGGGGAAGAAATGAGGAAAATCCCTATTGAGCCTTTAAAATCATGAAGTGTAAATTTAGTGGATTTCTCAATGTTATTAGGCTGCACGGTTTACATACACAGTTTTCAAAACTATGCAAAAAACATTAAATATATACTTTCCAAAAACCACCCCTTCTCAAAGTTTACTAGAAATTCTATATGGTTAGTTTAACAATGCGATAACCATGTGAAAGCCTTTTTCCAAGGTTCCATTATTACTTGGTTTGGTCCAAATGCTTTGTACTAACTGTGAACAATTAGTTGAAAATGCCCAGAAAACTCCTTTTTCCTCATATATCAAGCATGAACCCCTAGAACACCCCATATCCTTCTCATGAACTTATGAAATACTTATTTGAACAAAATAAGAGACTCTAAGTTAAACATAAATAAAAAAACAAGCCTCAAGAAAATCCAAGATCTTATAACCTCCCAACCAAATTATGGCTCGCCATCAAGTAGCTCTTCCAAAGTATCACTGAGTTTCCGTAACTAGAGGTCATGTCACTAGGCCTTCAAATCAACTCTCATTTCCTAATCATCTCATTCAACATTACAATGCTACCACAAATGTGAAAAAAGGAAGAGTCTCGAACTGCTATAATTTCTCACCACTACCCCCAACACAAACTTGATACTCCCCAATAAGGCATCAACATCAACCGCACCAAAACACTATGACATCATAGAGAAAATATAGGAAATAGTTCCTAAATCATATAACATGGAAACATCATTCATAGTATTATATCATCATAGAGGAACCAATAAACACCCCATCGGTCCGATCCCTTACCCAACTCATGACTGGAATCACATGGAATCATTTTCCTCTATTTTACGAACTCTAACATTGACAAAACATGATACCCTCTAGTTGAAAGCACACAATAATTCCAACCATATTTCCCTAAGTATGTAGATCCACCACTCATGTATTGATAATAAAATTTCACAATCATACATCTAAATGCAACTGAAAAATCCAGTACTCGACTGATTTAACATGTTTCTAAGCTTTCTACCAAGGCCAACTCACCAAAACAGTTTCCACTCAATTCCCCCAACCAGAATCTTTAATCATATTGACAACCAACCACTTATCCTCTATAGTTCCATCCACCCTATTCATTTAATTGGATCATCCCTTCTCTATGAAATACCACCTTAATCTCAACTTGAGGTTGACATCACACATGACGCACACACTATGGTCATTCCCTATCATATGGAGGAATCCCTTCATTATGTCACCACATCCCTCCAATCCATCAATAGGATCCACCGTCTCAAAAAATTCTAAAGAACTAACACCCATATCAGTCATAAACCATTAAAATAATGATACGTTCTCACTCAATCCCATTCCAAAATTTTAGAATCATTCCTCTCACCAAAGGTACCACCTAAGGTGATTTACAACTCTCCACATTTGTCCCTTGCTCAGATTAGAATCTTGTTTCCCTAGTTGAGACATCCTGGAATGCTTAGGTAAACCATTTCCATGACTCTAAATCACATGGAGAAGGTAACTTTTAATTGAAAGGTGTTAAAATCCTCCCAGAGACCCTTACATGAGTCTACTTCCGACCTTCAATGATGTTACTAGATGGAAATCCGCTTTTCAAAAATTTGATTACATCTCACTACACTCTTTGAGAACTAAACATGAGGATTTGGACTTAAATTTAGAGGCTTCCTGAGCCCAAAGACAATGATTTTCTTAATATACCACCAAGGATGAGGCCGATATGGCCTCTTTGGAAAACCCATAATTCACCTCACATGTATTATATTAAAATTCCTATGCTGCTACATCAACTCAATGTTCTCCTCCCAACATTCAGGATTGACTCATCACTCCCCACCAAAGGATTATCATTATCTTTTCTCTCAATTAGGGATTTTAACCACCATGGATTACTCCCAATCTCATGCTAACCACGAATCATATACAAGGATATCCAATTTTCTTGAGGACAATAAAACAAATGTCACATATATCCCATTCTCGACTACTTGGAATGACACCCACTACATTCATTGATGCTCGATCTATCCTCAGGACTGCACCTGAAACCATCGAGAGTGTACATCCCATCATCCAATCTATATATTCACTGCCCCCATGAGCGTAAACTCCCTGATGTACCTCAATGAATCAAAATGAATTAAAGACGCTTGGTATAAGCCCAAAGAATCTCAATGTACCTACGATGATGTAAATATGGTGGGCATGATTGTCACTAGTTGAGGTATGCTTTGAAGTTCTCGAATAACACCACCACCAACTCATTTACATTCATTTTCATTGACCATTAGGGAACATCATGATTTGTTGATATTTTTAGGCCTCCCTACAACACACCTATCATTAGAATTTAACTGCAACTACTCAAGAACCAATCTCATTTCCAATCATGCCCATACAGTGTGTGCCCACATCTAGACCCTTTAGAGACCTCATGGGTTTTTCACATTCCTTCGACCACACTCATACCAACATTAGTTCCCACAACAAACCACCACCTAGGCATAGCCCAACGCCCACTTACACACTTAACCATTCCTCTAATTTAGTTAGCCTTATGTGCCCAGGTTATTCTAAACATCTCACCCAACAACAAATCCATTCATACAAATACAACCATAAATTTGATTCTTGTTACCAAAGCATAACAGTCCTCATATGTATCGATCCCTCCATTTATGTATTTTCCATGAATCCTTTCCCAAAGCACCCACACAACTAAGCTAGTATCCTATGAGGTCACCCTTGATTTCTATAAAACTACCAATGCGTCACCATAATGCAAGTCACATAGAAAGATCATCGATCTTCCCACTTATCCCTCTTGGCTATCCCACACTAAATGTAATGTTTCATATCCCACTATCAGGGTCTAACAACCACCCATATGACACACAAACAAGAGAACTAGGAACACCATTAGGCCACTATCATAGTCCACCATGATTGAAAAATGATAAAGGTTCCCTAAATAATAGTCACGATAGAAAAAATCCATTCATTCTCACACACATCGAGATACAAATTAATCAATGTATGCGAATGAAACACTCGCCCCATGTTCTGATACACATGGTTATTAGCGCTCCAAGTAATAATTATCTCTATGTCCTACACCAAAGGTAATCATACACCTACATCATCACTATGAGACAAAACCCCAACTCTAGGGTCTAAGATACATCTCCCAGGTCCTAAACCCACATGGGTCCCCAAAGCCCCAACAACACCCATCTCTAATAAAACTACAACCAAGAAACTCATTCTATTATCCATCATACAACCCACACAATTACAACCCATATGGTTTAATAATTTCACATTACCAAACATCACTTTAAGACATCATGTTCGCCGCCTAAAAAAATACACAATGAGGAATAACCAAAGTTTCATACCCTTGAACTCTCAACATACCAAATTCCCCAAAAACCCTACACACTCAGATTCATATCCCCAAATCATTTTAATCGTCAAAAATATCAAGGTAATTACAACATATATATACTATAAAATGATAATTAATTACCTACCATATAGAACCCACTCCACATACACCATTCAAACATTTGTGTTCACATGTCTACCATTACCCCCAACACTTCTTACAAGGGGTAATGGTCAACAGGGGGAAACCAAATTACATAATCACAACCATTAATCAAATATACCATTAAACCATTTCCTCCTTCACACATTAAACCATTCTCTTTATTAAATTTCTCAACCCCAACAATGTTATAGCCATCATTTCAACTCATATACACTTTCCAGGAGGTAATATTCATTATCAATTTCATAATAAACATCAAAATCGTCATCTTTTAAACACCATTCGTTATTTAAAACTTTACATAACAAAAAACATTAACCTTGTCATAATATTTTTTCCTACACAATATTCATTAACCTCCAATTTAATTATTTCCTCTTACCCATCTAAATTAAAATTATTAGGCACCATTTTTATCAAATTTTGCAAAGAAGTAAAACAAATTCTACTATATATGTCCTACAAACCCATATTGTGTGTGTGCCTATTATGATGAATTACAACTATATCCATCATTTCCTAAAATGATTCATGAATGCACAACCTCATGCCATTATTACGATGATAATAATACCAAAAATAGGTCAAATCACACGACATGTGCATCACCCAATGATGAAGTTTCATTCAAATATAACAACCCACATCATGAACAACAATTTCCACCTTATGTGACTTGGGTTTCCCCATGTACATGGGTTGGATAATTATCTCGACCCCTCTTCCAGGGACCATGTTGTGAGTACCCCATGGATTCCACCCAAATTCCCATGGATGGTGACTTTCACTGAAGGAATTATCCTACAAGTGGTAAGAATTTTCTGAGTACTGATACACACGCACACTCACAAACCATGTCCGTAATGCTAAGAGAGAAAACATGCGTGCTACTAAAAAACCAATAAGATTAACAAGTACAAACCTATAAGTAAAGGGGCCATAATACAAACCCAACAAAAAGAAAGATGTAAAAAGGGGTTAAAAAGTCTCAAGAAACACATACTTATAAAACCTTACCTAAAGAGTTGCTAAAGAGTATTAGCCTGATGTTGTTGGAGTCTATGTCGCCTATCTATCCTCACCAGGCACCACATGGTCATGGACTTCCAAGATCTCTGTTAAATAGTATGTCATCTACAAAAGTCACAATACGTGCGGTCAGAGCCTGTGAAGGGGTGAGTAACAAAATAATCATTAGGGACTCAAAACCACAATGAAAATACCACAATGAAAAGTACACACGAAGTAGTGAACATGTCACATATGTATAACCTGATGTATTGAAATCAAGACAATCAGTCGTATTTCTAAACATCTTATATTATTGGGGAATCATCTTTTATGAGTCACTATGTCCTATAGGGCCACTAAGGTATGCTCATCACTATGGTCTGATGGGCCACTGAGGTCTGCTCATTATTGAGGTCATCTAGGCCACAGAGGTCCGCTTGTCTATGGGGCCATTGAGGTCCGCTCGTCACTGAGGTTTTCTAAAACACTGAGGCATGCTCATCTACGAGGACAATGAGTTCCACTCATCACTGATGTCTAATAGGCCATTGAGTTGAACTCATCTCTTGGTCCACCGAGGTCCACATTTCTGCTAGGCCACTAAAGTTTTCTCGTCACTTCTTTATTTTCATAGCTAGTTGTAGGATTCCCGCTTGAAATTCTCTTGATTCTATGAGAATGTAATAATATATCCATCAGTTTTATCCAAAAATCCATTATAACTCACTTGGATTATGTCAAAATAACCATCTCATCATGATGGTCCCAACACCATAGACGACTCTTCAATCGGATGTATAGTTTGAATGTTATGCATGTGTTTCTAAAAAGGGGTCAGTGGAGTCTTGGTATGGACAAACCAAGGAGGATGAACAAAACCTGACCGGGCTCAGGGTCCCCCAACACGACCCTGGTCCATTGACCCAACCTAGATCCGACTAGGTCCGGATCTTACCCAACCCACTGGGATGTGGGAATAGCCTGATGGGCCGCTCAGGGTGGCTGGCCTTCTACATACTAACCCTCTGTGAGCAGGCCGACTTGTCAGGCCCAGAAGAGGTGGTCTCCATGACCGCACCCAGTCACCATGATGGTTTCCCCACATGACTCCCATGTGCTTTAAAAATGGTCCCTCCTCGTGCAGTCCCACTGGATGGTGGCCCTCTGGATTTGTGATGCGGCACATTGTCATCTCTGCTTCAGACAGCCACCAGCCTTTTCCAGGGGCCCCTATGTGCCACCCCATGACTAATTACATGGGTAAATCCTCCTCTATAGTGTGTCACAGGTGCATGCCACCTCTCGAAAGTAGGTGCAACCAGTCATCGCCAGCGCCTCTTCGAGTGCCAATTCACCGAAAGATTCTTCTGCGGTCTACCAGACTTTCACTAGTGGTCTGTTCGTATATATGAAATATGTTTCGGAGTTCTTTGGTCATAATATCTCCAATTGTGGGACCAAACACATCCTATCATCATCCTGGGGGTCTGGTCACTTTCAAAACCTCCCAGCAAAATTTGACGTGACAATGTGGGTCCGTCCGCAAATAACTTAAGAAAGGGGATAGGAAAAAAACCATGAAAACCTGAGGGATGGACTTTGGCATTGCTCATTCAGCCTTCATTCATCCCATTAGAATGAAGGGGAATGAAAAAATAGAAACCATGTTTTTAACCCTTGAAGACCTGAAATAAACATCTCATCATGTATGAATGACAACCCATGGATCAACCTGTTAGTGGGTTGATACATGTTTGTCCTTTAGAAAGAAAGAATGGGGTAAAAATCACATATAACAAAACCCCTACCTTCAGTATGGAACTTTCATTTTAGAGTATCAACTTGCTCTTATTAGTCATTTCTCAATTCGTCTTTGTTGTCGGTTCATCGATCATCACTCACCAATGCCAATTCTACAATGGTTGAGAGTAATATTGGATTGTTCCAATGATCCTATATCTGGTTAACCCATTAAATAGAGAGAAATTATTTCATAATATTTGTTTGGTTGTGTCACTACGTCATTACACTATTTCATTTAGCAACATCATTTTTGTTATAATTGGGTTGCAACATTATAAGATGCAATGAAATTTGAAATTTGAATAATATAAAATTGAATTTATTTTTCCCCTCAAATAATATTAATTATATTTTTCATCAATTTTCTAGAAATTATCTTTTTTCCCTCTACAAGTAAAATTCAAGGTTATGTATTTCTTTATATAAATTCATCATTCCAGATGCAATGGTTCCCTCTGATTTTTAGTCCAGTCAACCATTTAAATATTCCAAAAACCACAATGGTGCGCTATTTTAAAAAAACCCCAAAAAATTTTAAACACTTATTTCTAGCTTACTAGACCTCAGTATCAATTGTTGTTTGAGCACCAGGTCTAAAAATAATCCCATATATTTTTTTAAAAAATTATATAGAATTTCTAGACCACTACATTCTCCCAATTTTAAGGTTCTACATCCTCATAATCCAAAACAAGGGCTAAACAAAAAAAATGGGGGCACTGATCATACATCTGATCCTCCAATTCCCATATTCTCTCCTAGGGATTCATGTTATGTCCCTAAATGTGAACCAGAGGAATATACCATCCACAAAGCACCTGCTCATTTCGATCATCAATCTCTACTAGGAACTCCGCAAATGTTACCCCATCATCAATGTCCAACTCTCCCTTGTCGATGGCACATGATGGATCATGTATGTACCTCCTTAGATGTAATACATGAAAGACATTATGCACCTGGTGCATATCTGGGGGAAGATCTAGGTGGTATTCCACCATTCCTACTATTCTCATAACCTAAAAATGGGTGATGAATCATGGAGACAACATGTTGCCCCAACCAAATCTCTGTAATCCCTGTCGAGGTGAGACCAAAAGAAACACATGTTAACCCTCCTCGTACTCCAAGGGCCTTATTATCATATCATAATATGATTTATACCTACTCTGTGTAGTCTTAATCCACTCTTGGATAACAACCATCTTCCCAGTGGTAGCTAGTACCAACTATAGACCCTTGGGTGCTGACTCTCTATGCTATGTCCAACATAACAGTGATATGCTAGGTATCCCACATAGTGTATCGAATTGTGCCCTACCAATGGTGGAGTGGTATATGTTAATGTATGTGAAACACACCAGAGGTAGATGACCCTCCCAACTATGACTCATGTCCAAGATGCAAGCATGTATAAAATCTTATAAAAAATCGATAGTCCTCTCCATCTAACCATATTAATATGGGTAGAATGCTATGATAAAGCATAACTGAGTTCGAAACTCCTCCTAAAATATCATCCACAACTGGGATGTATAGCATGTGTCCGGATCCGAGACTATCGTCAATGAGGATCCATGGAGTTGAATTATCTCCTCCCTGTAGAGGCTTACCAAGATCTCTAATAATCCCATCTCCCATATGGGTAGGAAGTGGTCTGAGTTGGGGAGTCGTTAAAAAATTACCCAAATGGTATCCTTACCTCTAGATGTGTGGGGGTAAATATCTCATGATTTCCATCTAAATACAATCCCACTTCCACTCTGATACCTCAAGTGGATGATTCAATCCTGCTAGAACATGATGCTCTACAATAAATTGTTAAAAAGTGAGGCATGATGAAAAATACTCAAACAGAACCATATTCATTACCAACCATGAGTAATGATATAAGAGATCTTGGTACATCGTATCCACTCTCGGATGCACCAAAAATTGGGAGGAGTGGAACTTCCTCAAAATTTACTCTCACAACACCATTGGAACAAAATTGCACCCTCAAAATAGGAAGACATGCTGCCCACCTATCGAATATCCACTAGGGGCTTGTCGTATTTATAATTGAGTACTTCTAGTCTCCCAATCGATATCCCTAGTCTATTTATACCTATCACATTATAATATTGAGAGAGTAACAACCATCGACTAATGATAATATTCCCCATATCCATCCAAGAAGGATATCTATATCGCAGATAACTACTCTGATTCCTCACTCAAAAACTGAAACATGTTTCTCTTCCTTAACACCTCTGCCACCACATTACCCTTCCAAAGAGTATAGACTATCTGGGAATCATAGTCCTAGAAGAAAACTAGCCACTACCACTTCCAAGAACTTCAGGTCCTTTTGGGAGAATATATAACTACGAATTTTGTGCTTGGAGTTGATGGTAATCCCTTCTCCCATCATGTTGGGCCACCACACCTTCAATAAAATAGACCACTACTGCTAGCTCTAGATCATGGGTCGTGTAATTCATCTCTTGTTGCATGAACTTCCTTGAACCATATGAAATCACTACCAACTCCTACATTTTTAGACATCCCAGTCTGGTCCCAGATGAATTACAAAATTCTACATATCCAATTACCCCCTCTAGTGTTCTCAAGAAGGGTTCACTCATCAGTCACATCCACATCTCCTAAAAACACATCTATACTTTTTTTGTTAAAAATGTGGGATGTACCTTCCATTTGAAAAATGATAAGGGTGTTTCTACCCTAGAAACATTAGGAATAAACCTCTGCTAATATCCATCCAACCTCATGAAACCACTCACCCCAGTCAAGCTTCTGGGAGGCTCCCAAGCAAGCACTCCCCCTATCTTTTCCAGATCCACTGCAACTACTTCCTATAAAATGAAGTTTCTCATAAAGATAACCTATTGAAGCTAGAACTAACAATTTGGGATATTCCCATGAATCTAGTGATCTGTGAGGGTATATATGACTATTTTAGGTGTGTCGCGTACTCCTCCTCAGATGTTGAGTACACTAAAATGACATCACTAAATACTACGATGAAACTATCATGGTAAGGCTGCAATATCTTTTTCATGAGTCCCATAAACATGGTTAGGACATTAGTCACGTAGAAATTCATCCCCAATAACTCATATTTTCCATAAAAACACAAAAATGATGTTTTTATTATATCCAAACCACATAAAGGAATATTATGATAGCCTGATATAAGGACTATCATTTATAACAATCTTGATCCCTTCATGTGATCGAAGTGTTCGTCAATCCCTTGCAGTTGTTGTTGGTTCTTCATGATCACCTTATTCAGGAGCTGGATGTCCACACACATCCTCATAATTCTGTATAACTGCTTGGAAAAAAATAATTGGGATGCCCATGGTGAAACACTAGTCCTCATGAATCCTTTCATCTAAAGATCATATAGATGTTCCCAAAACATAGGAAACTCGGAATGATCCATCAGGTATGTTGGTGTGAATATTGGTTCCATCCTGGGGTATATGTCAATGTATAATTCAACCTTCCTATGAGGGTAGATCCTAGAATATCCTCAGGAATGATGTCTTTGTACATTTCCACCACTATATGAAAGTGGGTAATCTTCTCGTCCACCACACCATGGTAATGTCTAGCCAACTAGTGTGGGATCGGTTTCACCCTCCATTGAAAAAGTTCCTCATATATAGGAAATTGTCCTATTTTTTCAGTAAAGGAAATCCTAGTCCTATCTCCACGGACACACCAAACTTTATGCCTAAAATTATCAATATGATCATGAATTTTACATAAATATTCCATACCTAGAATAAAACCATTTGGCCTCAATGCCGCTACTAGTATATCCCAGCTGAAGCTATTGCCAATAAGAGTAGGCTCACACTACCGGCACCAGTGTGTGATCATCAAATCCCCTTCTGTAGGAATCTATATTCATAAGGATCGAGCCAACGTATCCAACGGAACCATTGAGCTCTAAAAAAGGTCTATGGAAAGGAAAGACTTAATGGATCCTAGGTCTTTAAGAATTTCCCCTAAGGTAGTGTAGACATAGGTTATACCTCTAATCATCTATTGAGCGCCGAAGTCATAAGCCTCCATCACCTGAAGCTAGCCTTAACCTTATCCATCTACTCCGGGATTTTTTGATAGACCTCTTGGGGGTGGTGGTGTAGCACCTCAAACCTATGTCCACCCCCGGTTAATCTGCATAATCCCCAACTATGTTTTCCTCTCTATGGACCTCCCTAGTCACCACTTTTCCTCTTCCTCAGTGGTCCCTTGATCTTCCACTAATCATCTACACAACGAGTTGGGTAGTCATGATCCATGTGTCTCTATCCACTACATGAGTAGCACACCCACATACTCTATTGAATCCCTCTACCCTAGGTTCCTATAACCATTGATCATGAGTTCTTCGGTCGCCCCATAAAAGGCTTGACCTGATTGGCTCTCTTTGTTAGGTTCCTGATACCCACTCATGAAGGCCCCACCACCAGGTTTCTACTTGTAGCTCCTACTGCTAGCATCATCTCTTCCTAGAAGCTCTCTATGAGTAGAGCTCGCTCTAGTACCCCAGCAGGAGTAGGGATGCTAGGTGATACCATGGATGCCCAAATCTCTCGAAAAAATCCCTACCCCCAAGCTCGATCCCAGAAGAACAGTTCTTGCACCATGTCTGTAGAGTAGAGATAAATCTAGGTGAATCTCATTTTGTACAATGATACTTTCATGATACCTTATTGTAGGTGTAGCAACTATTTTATGCGTACTAGGTGAACTCCCACCAGAATGAACTCCTCCCTATAGAGGCGCTCAATTTTTTTCCAGGTGAGGGTCTCCTCATCATGTGTCTAGATAATCAAAATCTACCACCTCCCCACTAAGCCCTGAAGAAGGCTCATGGATATGTTACCCCTATGGTCAATAGGAATCTTCACCAAATAGAAGACTCATGTAATCACCTCAAGCCAACCCATGGACACCCAGGGGTCCGTCTAACACCTAAACCTGGGAGGTCTCTGCATTTGTAACTCATGTATGACCCGAAGACTGTTTGAATACTCTACCAGTAGTGATGATAGTAATAAATGATGAATGGTTGGTGGCCACACCGGTGCACCTCTCGGAGGGGTATCACTAGTACTGGTCCCTATACTAATGCCTCGTCACAAGGCGTACCACCTTGGGGTCACACACTAGAATCATGGATGGCTATCTAGGTGGTGGAATCGTGAAATATATCCAGAAGATCCACTGTCACTAAATGATACCTAGTGATATGACTCTAACTCAAGATGGAAATGAGAACTCCCTCAATTCCTATATGATTCGTACATCCAGTGTTTTCTTGTACCGAGACGAATATCAGTATTCAGGGTCTTGGTGTACGGATACGTCAGTCGTCACGCCATCAATGGACTCCCTCATTCCTGAAAGATGAACTCAAAACATTTATCACTATTTGCGAAGAAAAAATCGATTAATTATCAGTCCTTGTGGTAGAACTAACCTGATTTGATACTAATTTGTCACAACCCATCCATTAGGGCTCGTGCCGCAACTAACCCAATCCTACCTCCAAAAGGCCACGAGATGGAAAATAAAAACAAAGGAATTATGCTGAAAGTGAGAGTCATTCTCGGAGTACCTATACACAAACACACTCACAACCCCATCCCACAATTCTAAAAAGGGAAAACAAGCATGCTACTAAGACAACCACTAAGAGTAAACAATACCAAGAAAGATGTAATGGGGGCCAGAATACAAAAACAAAAAATGACTAGAATTTAATAAGGGAGTACAGTTTTTTGGAGATACCATTCCAAAGAACATCCTACCTGAAGAGTATGTGAAGATTATCTTCCTGATGTTTTAGGAGTACGCCTCGCCTATTTTTCCTCACTGGGTACCGCTTAGTCCTGGACCACCAAGGTCTCTACCAAAACAACATTCGTCTACACAATACTGGATATGTGTGGGCTGAGTTCACTTAGAGGTGAGAAAAACAATACTCATAAGGGACCCCAAACCCCAATAAAACAAACTTAATGAAATTTACACCTAAAATAGTGGACAAATCACATAGGTATAACAAAATTTATAGTAAGGAAAACTATTAGTTGTAATTTTGAACATCTTGTACTACTGAGGGACTCACCCCCAATGATTCATTATGGACTATTGGTCTACTGAGGTCCCCTCATCCCTGAGGTCTACTGGGCCACTAAGGTCCACTCATCAATTAGTTCTACTAGGCCATTATGGTCTACTCAACTATAGGGATACTAAGGTCTCCTCTTCACTGAGGTTTGCTAAGACACTAATGTCTTCTCGTCTAATGGAACAAAAAGGACCTCTCCTATATAGGTCCATCGAGGCTGGCTCATCACTAAGGTCTGTAAGGCCACTAAGGTATGCATGTCAATTCCTTCTTGTTACAGCCATCCGTAGGATTACTGCTCATAGAACGCTTGATTCTAGTAGAATCCACTCCTCATGCCATTGGTCATATCCCAACATCCATACAAACACATTTTGAGTATGTCAAAAGGATCATCTCGTTGTGGGGGTCCCAATGCCAAAATATTATCATCAATTAGACATATAGTTTGGAAATTATATATGTTTTACTAAAAAGGGGTGGGTTGGGCTTGGGTCCGGTCTGACCTGGGGTCCACCAACCCAACCCTGGTCTGACACCACCCATCTCCCACATAGTCGAGTCTAACCAAACCCACTCGGCATGGCCCAATCTAGCTATACCCGGACTATTGGGCCATCCGAGGATGTCTGGGGCGGCCCATCTTCTCCTACCTTCCGGAGGTGGTGGTCGCCACATCCAGTCTCAGTCAACATGGTGATTTTTCCAATAGACTGCCCCCCCCCGGGACAACGCAAGCCCCTCCTACCATGGTTTTGCTAGATAGCGGTGCCCTCTTACCATAGTCATGCTAGCTCATGGACCTCTGACCCTATAACGCGGCTCATTGTCGCGTCCGACAAAGGCTGATACCGGCATTTGCAGTTATCCCTGGTGCACCTCCTCATGACTGATGTTGTGGGGACCTCAAACGCCGCTATGTTCTACTACCTCTCGCACGTAGCCACCACCACATGTCATGGGAACCATTGATTTCTTCTGATGTCCATCAGACTTAATCTAGGGGTCCGTTATTTGATCCGGAAGATGTTATGGAGTTCACATGTCATAATATTTCCTACCGTAGGATCAAACCCATCCTATTATTGACTCGGGGGTTTGACAGCGCACATAACCTCCCAAAAATGTTTTACTCTCATTGTGGGTCTTTCAGCGAAGAACCTAAGAAAGGGGAAATGAAAAATACCAAGAAAACCTGAGGGACATACATTGGCCTTGTTCGTTCATCCTTCGTTCATCCTGTTAGAAATAATGGGAAAGGAAAAATAAACACCAAGTTTCTAACCCTTCACGCCTCTAAATAATCATACCATCACTCATGAACGACAACCCACATATTAAAATATTTTTGGGTGATCCTATTATTTCATTTTGAACTGATGAATGGTGAAACAAAATAACCTAGAAAAAAACACTACCTCGAGGTTAGATCATTCCTTGGATAACATCTTACTACTCTCATTCATCATTACTTAATCTATCATTGGTGTCGGTTCATAGAGCTTCACTCACCAATGCCAAATCTAGAAGGGTTCATAGAAATACTAGATTGTTCCAACAATCTCTTATTTAGATAACCCATTAATTTGAACAAATGTGGTTCAGTGCTTCTGTTACTCTTCGGTTGCAATGCCATTATGTTACAATGAAATCTGAAATTTGAGTAAAATATAATAAATGTTTGATTAATTTTTCCATAAGAAAAATTTATAATATTTTTCTTAAAAATTACAGAAAATTTATTTTTCCCTCAACATGTGCTAGTAGACGTTAATTCATTCCATAGGTAAAGTCATTGTTTTGGATGCAACGATTCCCATGGGTTTTTAATATGGACACCCATATAGATGTTTTAAAAATAGCAGACGTGCTCTATTTGAAATAATCGTTAAGAGAACAAAACACTTATTATGGGCTCATCAGGACTCATAATCAAGTTTCTTCTGAGCACCTAGTCTTGAAAAAATCACATATAATTTTAAAAACAATCACATTAATTTCCTATAAAATATAGTAATTTCAATCACAATCTCATTGACAAGGCCAAACACTATCCTAATCTTCGGTCTACCATCCCTAAATAGTAATAAATTAAAATGAACTACTCTGATACAACTTTGAAACATCCCCATCCTAGGGGACACTAAACTAGTGCACCAAGCTAGGTCATCACATGACCTCAAGAATGACTCTCCATATGCCAGAGGTTGACTACTAGTAGCGACAGTCTAAAAGGTAATGTGGGGATACTATATCCACTTTACCAAAGTAAGACACAACAAAAAACAATATAAATATTTGACACAATATGTAATAACCAATGAAAAAGTAATACATAACAAAGAATTCCCCAAATATAACAATTCCATTTTGTACTATTATTTCCACAATTTTAGGAAACCCATAATAAATAACATAGATGAAATCCCCATGCATTACAAAATTCATGTCCAGAACCTCATCCATGTATATCCCAACCTCAACTCAACTCCAATGTATAGTTTTGGTGCCCTAGTTTGGATATGCAACCACGAAATATTCTCGGGTACCCAACACCAGCTAGAGTAGGGTGTGAATATAACTTAGAATGCCACCACCAATGGTGTCTATACATATCCAGTCCAGTAGATAGTTCATGCTATAATAAGTAAATAACATGAAATGGAAACATTATTTTAGACCACTATTTAATGATATCTAATTATCTATTACTCACCATGTGACAGTCCATTATGTCTCTTTTATTAAATTTTCATCATCAAACATGAATTGCATATGTCAGGCATTCACATAATTGATAGAAGGTTTGTGGAAACTATCATTCCACATAACAGAAACAATTTATGTTCCTATCTCACTAGGGATGGGCATATCAAGTAACCACCCAACTTTCCTTGGAGCGTCAATCCAGGTATTTCATTTAATACAACCATTGGGGGCCTAGAGAATCAATTTGAATCCCCACCTGAGACATTCCTCGGTATGTTAGAGAATCAGTACAACCCTACCTATGTGAGGAGTATCATTTCTTTTTTCCCACCACCAAGCCATGTGCACATGATTATCCATTCATTTACCACACAACCATATCAAAACCAATCACAACAAATACATATAACAAATATTCCATAACTGAACAAACATAACCAATATCAATGGAAATATCAATTCAAAGAAATCAACAAGGGAATTTATATTATTTCAAAACCCATTAATACATTTTCCATTCACATTTCAAATCCCCTTTGACCCAATTCACATTATCGTACCTTAACCCATTATGCGTGTTCATAGATTTTTACACCTTAACCAACATTCAAAAATTACAATGTACTAACCCCATTTATCTCACCTATCATTTCAAAAGAATATCTTTCTTAATGATTACAATTAAAATTCTTATATAACTTAGCAGAACCACTTTATCACATTCAACCCATTTGGTGTTCCTCATAATTCCCATGTATTTACCAAATCCTCAGATTCATCAATTCCCTTATGAAAACCCATTCACACATTCTACAATTCACAAGGAATTTCCAATTTTATTTGTTCTTCATTTTACATATACTAATTCTTTTGGTAATGTCAACATAATTCATAACCATTTTGACACAATCTTCTTTATCCTAATTAACCCATTACTAATTAATTCCAAACAACCCCTTAATCGATTACCATCCTCGGAATAACTATAATAATTTCACTTCAAATTCATGTAAAAATATTAGTATGTTCAATAAGGGCTCTACATTATCTGATGTCAATTTCACACTTAAGATTTCCAATTCCAAGGTTAGATAAGGTCGACACACTCATCCTTGACACATCCTGTGGGTATAGTGAGGGGTTACAATAATGTTTTAGACACCCAATTTACCAAATAATACTCAAGGTAACAAATAAAAAACAAGATGATGGCAAGATATCAACACACATAAAAAAATATATAATAAATATATGGGATATAACTTATAGACCACCTACCTCGAATTTGATGATGAATGCACTATTAACCTTGGACTTTGATCCCGGTCCAACCCCCCTTGAAGTTACAACCTCGGTTCCACTATAAAAAAAATACGGTTTTTGAGATTTAGAAAGAGATCATAGAAACTAAGAACCCAGATCCGAAAAGGGAGAAACAAGAAAAATATTAGACATACAAGGATCTTATATTAATAACCAATAGTGTCCAAAATGTCCTATAATTGAGAGAGATTGATCTTTGGAAGCTCTTGGATGTCTTGGTTCATCACTAGGGTTGTGAGGGGAAGAAATGAGGAAAATACCAAGGGATCCTTTAAAATCTGAGATTGGATATTCTGTAAGTTTCTCAACTTTACTTGGCTGCACAGTTTACATGTAGGTTTTTCCAAACCATGCGCAAACTGTGCGAGAGCTACTGTCCCAAAATCAACCCTTTTTAGGTCTTCTAGGGAATTCCACATGGTTAGCATAAATGTGCGATAACCTTTTGAAATACAATGACTAATGATTCATGGTTACCAGGGATAATATTTATGGTTTGTACTAATAGTGCACAAACCATGAAACATTCCTAGAAAACATCTTTTTACACTTATATCGTGCCCTGAACCCCTAAAAACCATCGAACCTGCTCATGAACTTTGGATACACTTATTCAACCAAACAATGGGACATAAACTAATAAATAAACAAACACACATGCCTCATGAAAATCTATAATCTTATATATTAACACACATTTATTAATAATTTCATATCATAATTTTCATTACAGGGTGTTACCAATTTTGTTCTTCCAGAGATTTTCAGTTTGGTAGATTCCATCATTATATATTGATCAAGGTTCTATAATAACCAAATTGATTTATGAAAGAACCCAAATCTTCTTTTCCAGCATGTTTTTATTTTTATGGTGTTTTTATGAAAACGGGGATTTTTTGGAAATGTATTAAGTACACGCCATGTACTCGGTTACCACGGGTAGTCGTGTGCTGGCCGTGTAATGACCATGCACATGGCTGTGTGTGGTGACCTAGAGACTAACTAATGTGGGGTCTATTAGGGAAATAACACACCATTTACTTCTAAAATACATGCCATGTACTTTTTTTTACATTAAACAGAACAGGGTCACGTCTAATTGACAGAAACACCTCATTCCAGGTCTGATTCGTCCAAGAGCATCTGTACGGCGCGTATCTTCACCGATCCCCCGATGGATCATCCGTTGTCCAAATCGAACTCTGTCAGTTGCGTTGGAAACACATAAGGGATTTCTCTCATTCTCTTTTACACATTCATCTGATTTTTCCTCTCTCTTGAGATATTGTGGGTTGATCATTTTAGAAGTTTTTGAATATCTATGGTGTTCTTGGGAGATTCAAGGCTAGGGGTTAACATATAATGATCCAACAACACCAAGGTAGGTGGGTTTTGCTTTTATGTAAATAGTAATTGAGTTATATGTGAAAACTTTCCCAATACCCATGAACGGGGTATTTCCTGTTTACAGTTTTAGCCCTGTTATTTTCTTGCTATGCCCTGAATGCTTGAGTAGAGGTTTGTTGATTGAAAATAGGGTTATTTACCTTGTAATGGATGTGTTTGACCATGTTTTAATGCTTTTGACCATTTGGTCTAACTTTTGTTGGTAAGCTACTGTTTGTTTTTTTCATGCCTAGTATGGTAGGATGGAGTGTTTTTATCTGAAATTTTGTTCTGTTGTATACTGTTTAGCCAAGTAGTTCTTGATGTTTACTTTGGATACTATATATATCATTGTTGTCGATTGACTTACACAGGGTCGTGAGAACCTGGTGTAGTAAACCATAGGGATAATGGACATTGAGGGCTTCCTCAGAGTGTCTATTTACAGTTACAATGTGAGACCATAGCGGTAATTGACGAAAGTTCATTTTTAGAGTGTCTTTAGTTCCTCGACGTGGGCCCATAGGGGGAATGTGATGTTGAGTGCTTCCCAGAGTGCCTTTTAGTTACCGATACGAAACTATAGGGGGAATTGACAGTGAGTGCTTCCTCAGAGAGTCTATGCTTAAGCTAAATAGAAGGGATTAGGTTAAGAGTACTTACCAGAGTGTTACCTGTTTTGATTAGCTGCTTACATGATATATGAAATCGATTACAATTGAACTGTAGGAATGATTTCTACTGAGTACTTCCTTGTTTACATCTTCTTTTTATTTATTTCTTTCCATATATATTCTCTGACTGTTAGGAAACATTTTTTGGGTGGCTGCGTATTAGTATTAGTCCCACAACCACTTTCTGTCATGCTTTTCGGCCCAAAGAGATTATATTGTTGCTGGTATAGATAAGGGAAAGCGCCCTTCCACTTCAGGCAACTGATTTCCGAGGTGCTGGAGAGCATGGGACCAAGCTGAGTCTTGTGATGCTGAGGAGATTATATTTTTTCTTTTTTAATTTGGCTATTTCTGAATTCTAGCATTGTGACATGTTTGGATTCTTCCCTAGACATATGTATCACACACCATTTATAGATGTGCTACAGTTGTTTCATACTTTTCGTCTTCCGCTGTTGACTGTTGTATGGTACTATTGCTGCTTCCAGTATTATTATCTATTTTACTTCTGCTATGTTACCTTTCCAATGAGGGCATAGTTTCCCCTTTATCACACCCATGTCCCTCAATGCAAATTAACAACCTATGGTGTTCGGGGAAATGCACTTTAGGCCATGTGACCAACCTTGTATGTGGCGCCTCTAGGTGCCTTCCTGAACCGGGATGTTACAAAGTGGTATCAGAGCATTCATTTCTTCTTGAATTTCTATTTTGAGCCTATAGCTAGGGATAAGAAGTAATAGGTACTTTGTAAGGAGAAGTGACTGGGATTAGCTAACATGTGTATAGGTAAAATTCAATCTACCTTGTAGTTGCAGTTTTTCTAGTTTTTCAATTTTATAGTTGATTTGATTTCACCATTGGGTGATTCACAAGTTTTTTGTTGTTATCGTTTATTTTATTGAGGTTCTATTTCTGTTGAAACCTAATGAGATGAGGTTATTCCATCTCATGCATCATATAATAACTTTCTAGAAATCACATGTCATGCATTCTTTCGATACCATTTAGGGTGAATTAGTGATTGCATGTATTTGTGATAGAGGTTGTATTAGATATGAAAGTGGTTGTGATAGATGTCGTGATAGAATACCTGCTTTTGATAGGGGTATTGTATTATGAATGTTTTTATTTGATTGAACACCAATAATTGGTTCTTGAGGTGTTATGGGCCCCCATGAACCATAATTTGGTGGAAAATTTCCTTTTTGTGCTTGTTTATGACATGTATAAGATGCCAAACTTTGATTCGCGGGGAGTATGGGCCCTTATGGATCAGAATTTGGAACTTTAATGTTTGTTTCAATGTTTTTCTGGGTTCCAGAGTAGTTTCTAAAAAGTACATTCCAGAATACCCAGAATACATGGCATGTAATGTTGAATACATGCCATGTGTTCTTCTGTTTGGTAAAGAACTATTTTTCTTAAGTACACGTCGTGTACTGTATGTACACATCGTGATGTCTCTAACCATGTAATTGGCTATGTGGGCAGAGACACGGGGTCGGTAAATCATTGTAGAACACATCGTGTACCAGATGTACATGTCGTGATGGGTAGACTGTGTGTTCAACCGTGTGATCAATGACAGATATGGATACAATGTAAGTTATACACGTTGTGTGATGATTAAACCTGACATGCAGTGTAACCCATGTATTGAGCCATGTAAGAAACAACACAGGTCAGTGATATGTTTCTAGAACATTCCATGTAGTTTCAACCATGTGACTAACAACACATGCAGTTGAAACATAAGCAGTACATTCCATTTCCATCCGGAACACACCGTGTAGGGTGACCCGTGTAACCGACCATGGGACTAACAACACGGGTTGGTGAAGTTCATCTAGTACATGTCGTGTCTCACACTAACATGCCATTTATTCTTGTTCTAGGAGAACCATGTGGCATATATGTATAGAATAACTCGGTAAGGGGAAGAAAATTCAAGTACACGCCGGGTGTTAGGACAACATGCCATGTGTTTGGGGTGTTACTCAACCTGGGATGACAGAAGTACATGCCCATGTGAAAGATTAAGAGAACATGGTGTATAGGAACTATACACATTGTGTATCCATGTTTGGAAAAACATGAATTCTTTCTTTCTCATGTTCCATTATTACACTTCTAGTATTTAGTCCACAATAATATTGATATAAGCTATGCTCTTGAACTTGAAGATTAATGCCACCGAGACATCATTCTGTTGTACGCCAGTTGCAGGGTGGTGATCAAACATCGGACATGGCTGATCAGGGACTACAAGCAGATCCTCCAGTTGTGCCAGTCATGGTACCAACCATCATTATGGACATAGGTGTTGACACACAATTCTGACAGGGCTTTAGGAAGTTCATCATGGCCTTCTGCAGAGTACCACATCATGCCCCTTCTTTGGAAGAGTTGAAGCAAGTTTTCCAGTAGCAGCATCCTCCCACCATCACAGGGGAAGGAGGACCTCTAGCTAAAAATTCATGGTTATAAATCATGATTTATGTCTTCGAGCATATGTAGACTCCTACAGAGAGGAGAGTGAAGCTTTCTACCTACATCCTTAGAGACTCTACCAAGAGATGGTGGGATGTGATCTCACAGGTAGGATGACAACAGGTTATACCTCGGGATGAGTTCCAGCATGCCTTCTACGACTACATCTATATGGATACTTTGAGGGCGGATCGAACTTGAGAGTTCATGAGTCTGGATTAGGGTACTCTTTCTGTTATGGATAATTCTTCTTGATTCACAAAGCTGCAATGATTCACGCCTATTCCAGGAGGTGAAGAGTTATTCCTGGCAAGGATGTTCGAGGATGGTCTCATGCACGACATCCTATCTCAGGTGAACACCTTCATGTTTACATCCATCACTTATATATTCAACTAGGAACTGATAACGGAGAATAATATGAGTGATTCTAGAGTTGTGAGCAAGGGTGGCTTGACATTGGGAGTTGGTATCCCTTTTATTAACAGCAGGAAATGCAGCAGGGAGTCTATACGTAGGGATCAAAAGAGGAGAGAGACATCTTCTGGTAGCCAGGTGGTGTGATATAAATATGGGAAGAGTGGGAATATGAGGCCACACTACCTGAGAGAATTACTTGAGTTCTGATCTTGTGGAAAAACGGGCCATCTTCAGCACTTCTATCAGATCTTCCCACCAGCTACCGGTTACAGGGGTTCTTCTATGACTCATCGTTCAGGAGAAGCACCACCTGTATCTTACGAGTTACGGAACTAGCGTTCTTCCATCCATTCATGCTGAGTTGGAGGTCATTTCCATGGTATCTAGTAGCTAAGATTTTAGTGAAAACAATGTGTATCAGCTCAGAGTGGTCAAGAAGGGTCACTGGTCCGTGTTACATGTCATCCATTTACAGTGGAGCAGACTTAGTAGGAGTTAGATACCAAACCCTTTAAAGTTTGAGGTATGATTCTAGTTGCCTCTGTTTTTGCTTAGGCCCTTTTTGAAGAAACTTCTTCACATAGATTTTTATCTATTGTTGTTGTGGATATCATTTTTCTTTGTATCTCCTCTTCTGTTGATATCTTGACACTAGACACTCCATTGGGGACAAGAACGGCTAGTGTATGTCAGTGCAAGGAGTTCCCTCTTGAGGATGGTGGGTTCGACATCGTATGGGACCTCTATGTCTTAGAGATGATAGGATATGATTTAATTCTATTAATGGATTAGTTAGTTCCATTCCAGGTAGTTGTTTATTTCTATCGTCATATGGTGAGTTTCACATCACCAGATGGTGGATCATTTATTCATTATGGAAAATCAGATGTCCAGGCAAGTAGTGTGGGACCCGAGCATCAGGAGTTGGGGGGAGTTATAGCACAGATTTCATGTCTATATCTGGATGAACCGGGGACTTCTCAGATAGAATTTCTTCCAGTGGTGGATAATTTCAGGGATTTATATCTAGAGGAATTTTCAGGTTTGCCTCTGGAGCATGAGGTAGACTTTTCTATTGATCTTTTTCTAGGACCAGCACTGTTGTCTATTCCCCTTTATAGGATGGATACACTAGAGTTACAAGAGATCATGATGCAGTTAGAGGAGTTGCAGAAAAAGGGTTTCACTAGACCCAATACTTCTCTTTTGGGTTCGCCTATCTTGTCTGTGTAGAAGGTAGATGGGTCCCTCAATCTGTGTGTGGATTATCGGAAGTTAAACCAGTTGGTGGTCAAGAACCAATATCCCTTTCTGAGGATTGATGATCTCTTCTATAAGGTTAGAGGATACCATGTGTTCTCAAAGATTTAATTGAGATCTGGTTACCATAAATTGAATGTTAGACCATTTGGTATACTTCTTACATCCTTCCAGAGCAGGTATGGTCTCTACGAGTATGTAGTTATGCCATTTGGTCTCACAAATGCACCTGTAGTTTTCATTGCACTGCTGAACCGAGTCTCCCATCCATACTTTGATTCCATTGTGGTAGTCTTATGGGATGATATCTTGGTATACTCTAACCCTCGAAATGACCATTATACTCATCTTTAGATCGTTTTGGGTACCATGAGAGAGCATTAGTTATATTCGAAGCTCTCAAAATTCCACTTTTGGATGGATCAGATTCACTTCATGGGTCATGTTATCTCAGAGAAATGAGTATTAGTAGACCCAGAGAATGTAAGAGAAATATTTTCCTGGGAGTATCCGAAGAATGTCTTTGAAGTGTGGAGTTTTCTAGGGATGTAAAGAAACTATATAACATTTATAGTATAATTTTCTAGCATAGCAGTGCCACTGACGGGTCTGACTAAGATGGGTGAAAATTTCATGTGGTCAAATTCTTGTGAGTCATCCTTTCATGAGATGAAAGGGAGGATAACTTCTGCACTGATACTAGTATTTCTAGAGACATGTAAGAGCTATATTTTGTACTATGATGCATCAGGTATTGGGCTGGGATATGTGCTTATTCAGGGGGAAGTTATCGTCGCATACGGGTCTCAGTAGTTGAGGCCACATGAGAGAAGTTACGAGACACATGATCTTGAGTTAGCTGTAGTTGTCCATGACTTATGCTATTGGAGACATTATCTTCTAGGAGAGAATTTGGTCGTTCTCACTGACCACAAGCTTCCCAAGAATATATTCATTCAGCATGACCAAAACATGAGAATGCAATGATGGGTTGAGTACCTTCAGTCCTTTAACTTTGAGCATGCCTATTCACCTAGTAAAGGCATTGTAGTGGATGATGCGTTGAGCAGGAGGACTCAAATACTGATTTTTCAGGAGGCCAACAGTGAGTGGAAGCTCCTGGATCTATTCTCTGAGATGCATTTTGAGTTTCAAGAGAGACAGGGGCATAATGTTCGTTCATATTTGGTTTTTACCACTACTCTTCTTGTTCGAGTGTGAATGAGGTAGCTATCAGATTCTGAAGGCCTAGTCCTATAGTAGAGTGTGTCAAGAGGAGACCCTATTCATGGATGGACCATAGGTGAGGATGAAATATTTCATTTTCATTGGCCCATATGGGTGTCATCAGACATACGTGAGGATCTAATGTTGGACATTCATTCCTTGGTTTGGGTAGTTCATCCTGGTGTCACCATGATGTATCGTGTTCTACATCGTCAGTATTAGTGGCCAGTTATGAAGAAAAGTGTTGATGGTATTTTCATGAGGTGTTCCCTTGGTCAGAAGTTGAAGGCATAACATCAGTGACCAAAAAGGATTTTGAAGTAGTTGCCTATTCTTGAGTGGAAGTGGAATGATGTCACGGTATATTTCCTGACAGGTTTTCCAAGGTCGCCTCGATGGGATGATGCAGTTTCGGTTGAGGTTGACAGACTCATGAAGGTAGCTCAATTCTTATCGATCAATGAAACCTTAAGTGTTGAGGAGTATGGAGGACTGTACATACAAGATATTGTGCATTTAGATGGATTTACAATCTGCATTTTTTCTAATAGGGATGCATGTTTTACTTCTTGGGTCAGGCAGGGGAAACAGAAGGCTTTGGGTACACATGTGCTTTTGAGTACATCTTACCATCCCAAGATAGATGGACAGTCTGAGCATACGATTTAGGTGCTTGAGGACATTCTTCAAGCATGCATCCTGTATTTTGGAGGTTCTTGGGAGAAGCACATATCTCTTGTGGGGTTTCCCTACAAAAATTGTTTTCAAGAAACTATTCAGATTGAACCTTTTGAGGTATTGTATGATAGGCCATGGCAATCACCCTTATGCTGGTTGCAGGTATGATAGGCAGCAATGCTGGCACCTCATCTAATCCAGGAGACCACAAAGTAGATAGAGTTCATTCGAAAGAGGATGGTTACAACACCGTCACAACAGAAGTCTTCTGCTGATCGACAGAGACGGCCTCTGGAGTTTGAGGTTCGGGATCATGTTTTCCTACATTTCACACCGAGGTTGGGATAAAATAGGATTTGGATATAGGATAAGATTTCACCGAGATATGTCAGTCCATTTAAGTTGTTGGTGTAACACCCCAAGCTTCTACGGTACGATTCTCTTTGAATAATGCAATAGCATGTGTTGTACGCAACATCGAGTTCTAACACACACCACAACCGATCAAACTAGCCATTATGAATAGTAATACGTAATTTTTAAAATTTTAGAAATTTTATCTCTCAAAATGGACTTCTTTTTTGGATTCGGAGTATCGAATTTATCCTAAGGTGAAATTTTGGTATTTTTCGAATAACTTTAATATTTTGATGAATAGAGAAAATTACTAAATTTTAATTAAAAACAACTTTTTAAATCAAAATAATTAATAGTTATAAGTTATGAATTTGAGTGGTTTTAAAGTATATTTAGAATATATTTTTACCATTTAATACAATGTTGGTCATTGGGCATAATTTCACAATTAAATCGGACATAAACAAGTATCAATCTTTTGATAGTTATTATATCTTAAAAACACGCTTTTTGTTTTGACAGCGGGAATTAATTTTAAATTAATTTTTGCCACTTCTATGTTTTGAATTTTGAAAAATGGATTCCATATTTGGAATCAGGATGTCCAAATTTTTTAAATAGGTAACATTTATTTTTAGACATTTTGAATAATTACTTCTGTAAATATTTTGTTTATCATGGTTAAAGGGTAAATCCGGTAAATAAGGGTTAAAAAATAATATTATAATAATACTAAATTATTCTAAAACGTGTCCTAACCTTATTGGTGGATACATTTCCGACCATGGGTATCTTTGGGTCGATTTTGGGACCCCATCGAGCCACTTGTAGGTGATAGGGACACTTTATTTTAATTAAGTTAAAATAAATACAAAAATGACATAAGCATATTCATTTTATCAAAACAATTTTTACATAGGGTTATATCTGTTGGATTTTAGACTATAAATATTATTTAGAAATATAAAAATATTTTCTACATAATGATATTTTATTTATAATATTTAGACATTACATAATTTAATTTATTGATGACACAATGCTGATGTAGTAATTACAATAATAGTGAAAAATTAAAATAATTGATATTATAAATACAAAAATAAATATAATTTGAGACTTTTTATGAATTAAACTAATTTTATAGGTTAATATGTCATGTTAGGAATGATTTAATAAACTTTTTTCAAAGTAATAATTATGTTATGATTTTCACAAAAATCAATTTTCCAAATAGTGTAAAAATTGACATAAAAGAGTTTTTAAATCAAATATTATATTATTAATTGCAATTCAATTCCTAAAAATCTAAGGATCGGCCAAGAGACTTATATCATGATTGGTGTATCATTAATGGACAAATTTGGGGTCTCCTAGAGGTATATAGTACGTTTATTAACTATATAATATAAAAATACAAAGTGACATGGTAAGTGTCAAACTAATTAACTAAGAGTTAAAAATAAAATATAAGGTTAATATAATGACCCAAACCTTTCTAAATTCCATTGGTTGAGTGGTTTTAGACCCATACCCACCTTAACCTTAAAATAATCTACTTTGGATCCATTATAAAGAGAATATTAATTTACTATAAAATAATATTTCTAGCTTTTCCAAAGGTGCCCCTCACCCCTCTTATAAAAGGGCACTCCTCCTTCCCAATAATTCACACCATAAAAGCCTTTTGGTTCTGCCAAAACCTGCCCAAATACTCTCTCCAATTCCCTCACTTCATCTTATAGTCCTTCCTTTAGTCATAAAGCTAACCTAGGGATCCTTTTTGATCAAATCAAAAGGAAGAACCCGAAGAAGAGGTAATGATTTCACCACCCTTTTCAAGTTCCTTTCTTCTTCAAATTCTTCTTTCTTTGATATTACCATTCTAAAATAATAAATCCAGTGTATTATATATACTTTGATGTTATTATAAACATGGTACAACCATATTCAGTATTCTATCCATCCTTTGAATAACATGTCACCATACGTGCGTACGTACGGCTTACCGTCTCCACGTCGTGGTGTAATTGTTATTCAATAAATTATTATTTGGATGGGTATAAGAATGATGTTTAATTCATGGAAATAATAAATATAACATGATAATGATTCATTATATATGATATACCATACACTTATATAATATTTTAATATCAAAAGAATGATATTGTCGCTCGGACTACCGTCTCCACAAACGTGATGACATTCATTCTCCACCGTATCCATTCAAGTATAATTCTCATTTTATGATTAATAATATTATCTAAGGACTTCATATAATTCAGGATATGATTAATATACATCCAATCCATGACAAACACAACTTACGTAAGAAAACATATAAAATAAAATGAGTAAGTTAACACCCGAAACAACGATAATACTAAGATATTATTAACAAAGCAATGTTTAAAGATCATATATGATATCATATTAATGTATATGATTATTTTAGAATTTTGTAACAATTATTTCACCATTATATTAGAGTTTAACCTACCTCATCCAAGGAAAAGTACAAGGTAAGGGTTTATTTCACAATCTCTTCATTATCAGAGGTTGTTTATATGTAGTAATCTACTGGGATTTCTTTATCATCCACATCCATGTTTCTTAAAAATGTATTTCAAAAACATTTTTTTTACTATTTACTAGAATATGGGATAAAGTAATTTATACCCTTTTAGAAATTTATAAGTGTTTTATAAAGTAATATTTCCGTTGTTTTCCAAACAGGGTCCTTTTTAACCTTTTTGACAAAATTAAGGTAAGAATGTTTTTTTATCTTATACAGTGGGTGCGGATATTTTTTGCCATTATAAAATCATCGATTCTTCCCTTACAATATTATAAGAATATTTTCAAAGAAAATGTGTTATTTTATAAATATATGACTCTTAAATTATTTCAAAATAGAAAGAGATATTTCTCTAAAAAGAGTTTTGATTTCATCTGTGTCAACATCCTTTGAGGGATTTTACCCATATTTGAAGTTGATTTATTATGATACAAAACTTCTATATTGTATTGAATTTTTTGTGATATGTTTGACTGTGGATGTGTTATTTTTATACCATTCATGGTTTATGGATGAAGTGTTTACATTTTGTATGCTAGTTTTAATACGAATGTTTATGTTATGTTTAAACCTTTTCATATGGGAATGCATTGGACTTAATATGTGACGGGTGGAGTCCACTATAGATCCTCGATGCATCGATAGGTCTCACGAGACAAACTAGTGTCATGGCACAAGGCCTTGACAAAATCTTATTTGTAGTCTTGGCGCGATTCCTTGGCTATGTGGTTATGATAGTCTAGCATTATGAATTCCTTCATTATGAAAGTGGTTATTGATATTGCATATGAATATTAGATTAGTAGAATATCCATCTGAATAAGTAAATGGAATTATTTAATTTTATTTTTTTCCTACTATGTTGAAGTTCAAGTTTAAAAGGCTTTTGTTTTAGTTTTACATTACCTTAAATGTTTTTTCTTATTTATGAAAGTTTTCGCTATATTGTTATCCTTACTGGGCATTTGAGATCACCCCTTTTCTATGTTTTATTTTTCCCAGGTTGTGAAGAAGTAAATTATGAATGACCTACAGTGATAGTATGAGGGGATAAGATTGTGGAATATGGAGACTATGTTGTTGTAGTTTTCATTTTTATGATGTAATGTAAAACTTTATTAATGTATCTAGTTATTCCAAGGCTACTAAACTAATCATTCTTTCAAGATTTGATCTTTCTGGTGATCATTACAATGTTATGTAATAATGCACAGACTCTGGGTAACTAGGTCGGGGCGTTAAAGTTGGTATCAGAGGAAGCTTAGTACAAAACATGGAAGCTAGATTTAGATAAACTCTGATTAGAGCACGTAGTCCTAAGAAGGACTTTGAGGATTAGTATAAAAAAACTTCCTAGAATTTTGGTATTGTAGAGATTTTGTGAGTTTTCCGAGAAATAAATCCCTGTCTGGATACGAGCAGGTAGAGGCAGCTCTGGAATAGATGTACCTTGAGTTAAAACCTGAAAACACCACTTTGAGCTAGTCTCGAACGGGAACGGGTGCACGACAACGGGCCTTACTGCACTATTGGTTACGACACTCCTGGGGGATATGATTAGGATAACTCTCATTTTCTTTACAAATCATTATGAAGTGTTTATGAGTATATACTTCCTCAAGGAAAACATTTTTATGATTATCGATTATAACCATAAATATTTTAATTTATGTTAAGTGTTTTACAAGTATGGAATTATGTATTTTGATTCATAAATTGATCTAGTTTTTGCCATTGTATAGAAATGGAGCCTAGTGGAAGAAATGGAAACTATATCAATACACGCACTCCATTTAGGGATTTCCCTCCTGCTCAAGATAATTATAGTGGAACTGGTGGTGCAACTAGTGCTGATCAAATAATCACTATACTAGGACAACTCACTCAGGTTATGAATAATAACCTTACCCATATGGAGCAGCCTAATCCGCAGCGTTGAGGATCAATGCTAGATCTCTTAATGAGGCAGAAACCACCAATGTTCAATGGGAGTAAAAAATCCCTTAGTAGCTAAGCAAGGATAAGTTGCCTAGAGAAAATATTTCAAGCATTAGGGAGTAGTGAAAGGGAAAAAGTTATCGTGGTAGTTTACCGCCTCACAAGAGATGATGATCAATGGTGGTCATTGATTCAAAACATGAAGGAAGATGTTGAAGTATCAAATATGTAATGGAGGGTGTTCAAAGATCTGTTTTTACAAAAATACATTCCTCGTGACCATCGAGCAGATATGGAAAGTCAATTTCTGAGTCTGAGGCAAAAGGGGGATGAGAATGCTGCAAAGTATGAGGCTATATTTACAAGGTTTGCAAGGTATTTTGGAGATTATATATGTAACCCAAGAAGAAATATTGATCATTTATTTGATGGGTTAAAACCATTTCTCTGTCGAGCATTAGTCTCATAATCCTTCTTGTCGTATGAAGACATTGTCTCATGTGCTATCAAGACAGAGAATGAATTCTCTAAGTCATATGAATTTAAAGAAAAGCAAGAGATGAAGAGATCTACTGATCAATCTAGGAATGGAAATAAAGGGAAGAAGGGAAAAGTTTAATATCCATCCTGTAGTAAATATGGGAAGAAACACCCCGGTACTTGCTTAAAAGGAATGGGAGTCTGTTACAAGTGTGGTGAAAAAGGCCACCAAGCTCGTGATTGTAAGGGGAAGAAGGAAGATACCGATGACCAATGCTACAATTGCAGGGAGATGGGAAATTATGCAAATGAATGTCCTAAGTGTTAGGGGAACTTACCTCAGAAAAGGCTAATAGATCAAGGCCAAGATTATGCTATCACTACTACTGAGGTAGAAGCTTCGAAAGACATGGTGGTAGGTAATTTAATGGTTTCCTCAAGTTTTGAAAATGCATTATTTGATTCCGGATCATCAAATTTTTTCATATCTTCACAGTTTTCTAAGAAAATTAGATATTTCTAATTTGATTTATCAAGGGAGTTGTGAGTTAAAACTCCTAAGTGAAGTATCATTGCAACAATGTTTTGTGAATCAGTCCCCATTAGAGCACATAAATGTTCATTATGCTCTGATCTCATCATCATACCTTGGATTGAGTTTGATATAATCCTAGGTATGTATTGTATTTCGGACCATGAAGCGAATATTTATTGTAAGAAGAATGAGGTTACAATTTTTCATGATGATGATAAGAAACACCTTATCTTTAGAGCAGAATCATCTCCACCAAATTCTTATCTACATCCACCCCCAGTAGCTCGACTAAATTCAATTATTGGGGAGGAAGAGGATGAAATTACAGTGGGTGAGGAAAGGAATGTTCAGATAGAGGATGTACCTATTGTGAAAGAATATGTAGATGTGTTTCCGGAATATTTTCCTGGACATCCTCAAGAATGAGTAGTTGAGTTTTCCATTGATTTAATTCCTGCATCAAGGCCTATATCGAAGACCCCTTTTAGAATGGCCATTGTAGAATTAGTTGAACTAAAGAAAAAACTAGAGGAATTGAGTAATAAGAGATTTATTCTCCCTAGTGTTTCTCCATGGGGATCCCCTATTCTTTTTCTTAAAAAGAAATATGGATCTATGAGGTTATATATCAACTACAGGGAGATCAATGCTATAACAATAAAGAACAAGTATCCACTACCTCTCATTGATGATTTATTTGACCAACTGCATGGAGCTCAATAATTTTAAAATATTGACCTTCAATCTGGATACCATCAGTTGTGTGTGAAGAAGGAAGACATTCCGAAGACAGAATTTCGAACCAGGTATGGGCATTACGAGTTTACAGTAATGCCTTTTGGATTGAATAATGCACCCTCTGTATTCATGGATCTGATGAATATTGTTTTCAAGGAATATCTCGATGAATTTGTGGTGGTATTTATTGATGATATCTTAGTATACTCCAAAATCTATGAAGATCATGAAAATCACTTGCGCATTATCCTGATGAATCTTAGAAGACATGAATTATAGGGGAAGTTTAGCAAGTGTGAATTCTGGCTTCAGGAGATTTCTTTTCTTGGCCATATTGTCTCTAATGATGGAATATCTGTTGATCCTTCTAAGACTATGGAAATACATGAATGGCCTACACCGACCAGTATAATTGAGGTACATAGTTTTATTGGTTTAGCAGGTTATTATCAACGTTTCATCCAAAATTTTTCCCGGTTGGCTAACCCATTAACAAAGCTCACACGTAAAGAGGTTAAATTTGTTTGGACGAAAGATTGTGAGAAATGATTCGAAGAGATGAAGAGGATATTATTCAATGCTCTTATATTGACTCTACCATCGGGGAATGATGGGTTCGTTATTTATAGTGATGCATCGAAGAATGGACTTGGTTGTGTCCTTATGTAGAATGATAGGGTTATTGCCTATGCATCACGATAGTTGAAAATTCATGAAAAAAACTATCCTACTCATGATCTCGAGTTAACAGCTATGATCTTTTATTTGAAGATATGGAGGCACTACCTCTATGGTAAAATATGTGAGATTTATACCGATCACAAGAGTTTGAAGTATATTTTCTCAAAAAAAGAACTCAACATGAGGCAAAGGAGATGGCTTTAATTACTCAAAGATTATGATTTCACGATACACTACCACCTGGGGAAGGAAAACTAGGTGGCAGATTCTTTGAGCAGAAAAGATCATGGAGTTTTGAACAATATGATAATTCAAAGGGATCCAATTTTCATGGATCTAGTGACGATAAACATGGGAATAACCAGGGAAAGTGAAACATCAATTCTTTTTCAAATGGTTTCCAAACCATCTTTACGAGAAAGGATTTAGAGTTCTCAGACCGATAATGAAGAAATCCAAAAGAAGTTTAAAACTGTGAATGATGGGAGACTGAGAGACTTTTTGTATGAACAACGAATTTTGAAATTCCGGAAGAGGATTTGTGTTCCCGATATACCTGATCTAAAAAGGAAATTGCAAGATGATGCTCATAGTTCCAATTTCTCTATACACCTTGGGAGAACCAAAATGTATAGAGATTTGAAAGAACATTTTTGGTGGGACAACATAAAGAGGGAGATTGCTGATTATGTGTCAAGATTTATGGTTTTTCAATAAGTGAAAGATGTAAGGCAACACCCTGGAGGAGTCATGCTACCTCTTCCCATACCAGAGTGGAAATGGGACAATATTATAATGGACTTTGTCATGGGGATACAAAAGACTCCTACAAGAAACGATGCAATATGGGTCATTGTTGATCGTCTTACCAAGTCATCACATTTTCTTGCTATAAGGGAAGATTTACCACTGGAACATCTAGCAAGAATATCTATTGATGAAATTCTGAGACTTCATGGAGTACCCCTATCGATTGTTTCTGACCGTGATCCCCATTTTACTTCAAGATTCTGGAAAAGTCTTCAGAAAGCCTTGGATACTAAACTTCATTTGAGCACTGCCTACCACCCTCAAATAGATGGACAATCAAAACAAAATATTCAAACCTTATAAGGCATGTTGAGATCCTGCTCGCTTGACTTTCAGGGTATGTGGGATCAATGTTTACCTCTGGTATAATTTTCCTATAATAATAGCTTCCATTCGAGTATTCAGATGGCACCATATGAAGCGTTATACGGAAAGAGATGTCGCACACCAAACAGTTGGGATGACATTGGTGAAATAAAACTTGTAGGCCCAGAACTAGTGGAGGAAATGATGGAAAAGGTGAAGCTAATCCAAAACCATATCAAAGCATCTCAAAGTAGGAAGAAGAGCTATGCAGATAATTGAAGGAAGGATTTGGAATTTCAAGTCGGCGATCATGTTTTCCTGAATGTATCTCCATGTAAGGGAGTCATACATTTTGGTAAAAAGGTAAATTGAGTCCTAGGTACATAGGACCTGTCGAATTTCTAGAACGAATTGGGGCTGTAGATTACCGTTTGGCAATGCCGCCAAATCTCTCCAAAGTTCACGATGTGTTCCACGTATCACTATTGAGGAAACACATGCCTCACCCAACGCATGTACTCACCTATGAGGAATTATAATTGGAACCAGATCTGTCTTATTGCGAAGAGCCCATCAAGATTCTTGATACGATAGAACAAGTATTGAGAAACTGTACGACTCGTATGGTAAAAGTCTTGTGGAGAAACCATAAGATGGAAGAGGAAACGTGGGAACCCGAGGAACTAATGATGAAGAACCACCCGAGTCTTTTCATGCGGTAGTATTCTAGAAATTTTGAGGACGAAATTATTTAAAGGAGGGGAGAATGTAACACCCCAAGATTCTACAGTACGCTTTTCTTTGAATAATGCAATAGCGTGTGTTGTACGCAACATCGAGTTCTAACACACACCATAACCGATCAAACTAACCGTTATGAATAGTAATACCTACTTTTTTAAATTTTAGAAATTTTATCTCTCAAAATGGACTTCATTTTTGGATTTGGAGTATCAAATTTAGCCTAAGGTGAAATTTTGGTACTTTTCGGATAACTTTAATATTTTCATGAATAGTGAAAATTACTAAATTTTAATTAAATACAACTTTTTTAATCAAAATAATTAATAGTGATAAATTATGAATTTGAGTGGTTTTAAAATATATTTAGAATATATTTTTACCATTTAATACAATTTTGGTCATTGGACATAATTTCACAATTAAACCGGACATAAACAAGTACCAATCTTTTGATAGTTATTATATCTTAAAAACACGCTTTTTGTTTTGACAACGGGAATTAATTTTAAATTAATTTCTGCCACTTCTGTGTTTTGAATTTGGAAAAATGGATTAAATATTTGGAATCAGGATGTCCAAATTGTGGAAATAGGTAACTTTTATTTTCCGACATTTTGAATAATTACTTCTGTAAATATTTTGTTTACCATGGTTAAAGGGTAAATCCGGTAAATAAGGTTTAAAAAAAATATTATAATAATACTAAATTACCCTAAAACGTGTCCTAACCATATTGGTGGATACATGTCCGACCATGGGAATCTTTGGGTCGATTTTGGGACCCCATGAAGCCACTTTTAGGTGATAGGGACACTTTATTTTAATTAAGTTAAAATAAATAAAAAATTGACATAAACATATATCTTTTAGTAAAACAATTTTTACATAGGGTTATATATGTTGTATTTTCGACTATAAATATTCATTATAAATATAAAAAGATTTCATACATAATGATATTTTATTTATAATTTTTAGACATTAAATAATTTAATTTATTTATGACACAATGATGATGGAGTAATTACAATAATAGTGAAAAATTCAAAAAATTGATATTATAAATACCCAAATAAATATAATTTGAGACTTTTTATGAATTAAACTAATTTTATAGGTTAATATGGAATGTTAGGAATGATTTAATTAAAATTTTTCGAAGTAATCATTTTGTTATGTGTTCCACAAAAATCAATTTTCTAAATAGTGTCAAAATTGAAAAAAAAAGAGTTTTTAAAACGAATATTATATTATTAATTGATATTGAATTCCTGAAAATCTAAGGATTGGTGAAGAGACTTATATCATGATATGTGTATCATTAATGGACCACTTGGTGGTCTCCCGGAGGTATATAGTATGTTTATTAACTATATAATATAAAAATACAAAGTGACATGGTAAGTGTCAAACTAATAAACTAAGAGTTAAAACTAAAAGATAAGGTTAATATAATGACCCATACCTGTCTAAATTCTATTGGTTGAGTGGTTTTCGACCCATCCCCACCTTAACCTCTAAATAATCCACATTAGATCCATTAGTAACCGAATAGGAATTTATTATAAAATAATATTTCTAACTTTTCCAATGGTGCCCCTCACCCCTCTTATAAAAGGGCACTCCTCCTTCTCATTAATTCACACTTTCAAAGCCTTCTAGTTTGGAAAAACCCTGCCCAAATACCCTCTGAAATTCCCTCACTTCATCCTAGAGGCCTTCCTTTAGTCATAAAGCCAACCTAAAGAGCCCTTTTCGTCAAATCAAAAGGAAGAACCCGAAGAAGAGGTAATGATTTAACCACCCTTTTTGAAGTTCCTTTCCTCTTCCACTTCTTCATTCTTTGTTATTACCAATATAAAATAATAAATCTAGTATATTATATATAAATTGATGTTATTATAAACATGGTACAACCATATTCAGTATTCTATCCATCCTTTGAATAACATGTCACCATACGTGCGTACATACGTTTTACCGTCTGCACGTCGTGGTGTAACTGTTATTCAATAAATTATTATTTGGATGGGTATAATAATGATGTGTAATTCATGTAAATAATAAATATATCATGATAATGATTCATGTATATATGATATACCATCCAGTTATATATTATTTTAATATCAAAAGAATGATATTGTCGCTCGTGCGTACGTACGGACTACCGTCTCCACGAAAGCGATGAGATTCATTCTCCATTTTATCCATTAAAGTATAATTATCATTTGATGATTATTAATAGTATAAAAGGACTTTATATCATTATGGATATGATTAAGATACAACCTATCCATGTAAAAAACGACTTACGTAACAAATCATATAAGAGAAAATGAGTAAGTTAAAACCTGAGACAACGATAATACTAAGATATTATTAACAAAGAAATGTTAAAAGATCATATATGATATCATATTAATGTATATGATTATTGTATAATTTAATAAAAATTATTTCACCATTATACAGTAGGTTAACCTACCCAAAACAAGGAAACGTATAAAGTAAGGGTTTATTTCACAATCTCTTCATTATCCGAGGTTGTTTATACGTAATAATCAGCTGGGATTTCTTTATCATCCACATCCATGTTTCTTAAAAAAGTATTTCAAAAAAAAATTAATATTTACTAGAGTATGGGATAAAGTCATTTATACCCTTGTCTACTTTTATAAGTGGTTTATAACAGAATCTTTCTGTCGTTGTCCAAACAATGTCCTTTTTACCCTTTTTTACATAATTAAGGTAAGAATGTTTTTTAACTTATACGGCAGGTGCGGCTATTTTATACCGTTATAAAATCGTCGAAGCTTCCCTTACAAGCTTATAAGAATATTTTCAAAGAAAATTTTTTATTTTATAAATATATGACTCTTAAATGATTTTAAAATATAAAGAGATATTTATCTAAAAAGAGTTTTGATTTCATCTATGTCAACATCCTTTGATGGATTTTACCCTTATTTGAGGTTGATTTATTATGATACAAAACTTCTATATTTTATTGAAGGTTTTGTGATATGTTTGACTGTGGATGTGTTATTTTTATACCATTCATGGTTTATGGATGAAGTATTTACATTTCATATGATAGTTTTAATACGAATGTTTATGTTATGTTTAATCCTTTTTATATGGAAATGCATTGGACTTAATATGTGATGGGTGGAGCCCGATATAGCTTCTCGGTTCATCGGTAGGTCTCATGAAACAAACTAGTGTCTTGGCACAAGGCCTTGAAAATATCTTATTTGTAGTCTTGGCGCGAGGCCTTGGATATGTGGTTATGATAGTATGGAATTATGCATTCCATCATTATGAAAGTGGTTATTGATATTGCATGTGAGTATTCGATTAGTAGAATATCCATGTGATTAAGTTAATGGAATTATTTCATTTTTTTCCATACTATGTTGAAGTTCAAGTTTAAAAGGCTTTTATTTTAGTTATACATTTCCTTAAATGTTTATTCATATTTATGAAAGTTTCTGCTATATTGTTATCCTTACTGGGCATTTGAGCTCACCCTTTTTCTATGTTTTATTTTTTCCAGGATGTGAGGAAGTAAATTACGAATGACCTTCCGGGATAGTATGAGGGGATAAGAGTGTGGAATATGGAGACTATGTTGTTGTAGTTTTCATTTTTATGATGTAATGTAAAACATTATTAATGTATCTAGTTATTCCTTGGATACTAAAATAATCGGTCTTTCGACAGAGTTGGGCCGATTTCCTATTGGTTGCAGTAACCTTAATGATACTAGTCTATGCCTGATGTCTTCCAAGTTTCCCTGCTTTGATGTTACTTCTCAGACCCATCTCATGTTTTCCAACCCAAGGTGGTTGAGTTAGAGGTGTATGCCTCATTAAAGGAGAATCCTAACCTAATTGCTGATCGAAGTGTGATGGTTCTCTGTGGTCAGTCTGTTCATATGGTATGAGTGTTATGACCGCACGAGAGAGTATATGATGAGACCTCGGAGAGGGAGGCCGATGTACGATCACAGTGGACTTAGCTGTTCGAGGATTCTTATTATATTCTACCTTTCTAGGGAAATTAAGGGAAAATTTTCTTTAAGGGGGTAAGTTTGTATGAACTTGGATTATCTTTATTAGGTGTGTTTTTCTTTGTCTGGTGTTTTTAATAAAAAAGGGTTTTTTTCTGGAAATTTCATATGGACACGCCATGTACTCAGTTTTTGCGGGTAGCCATGTGTTGGTCGTGTAACAACTAAGCACACAGTCGTGTGTGGTGACCTGGAGACCACCTAATGTAGGGGCCGGTAAGGGCATGTTCACGGTGTGTACTTCTAAAGTACAAGTCGTGTACTTTTTTTTCATTAAATGGACCGGGTTGTGTCTAATATACAGAAACACCTCCATAAAGGTTTGACTCGTCCGAGAGCGTCCGTACGGTGCAGATCTTCACTGAACTCCTGATCGAGCGTCCATTCTCTGAATCAATCTCTATCGGTTGTTTTGGAATCACATAAGTGAGTTCTATCTTCTTCTTGATCACCATCTTCTGATTCCTCATATCTCGTGAGATATTGTGGTCTGAACGTTTTAGACATTTTTTTAGATCTACGGTTTTCATGGAAAATTCAATTATTGAGGTTCATGCTTTATGATTCTAAAACACCAAGGTAAATGGTTTGTGTGATTCCATAGATAGATTTTGAGTTATGTGTTCCAAATTTCTCAATACCCTTGAACAGGGTATTGCGTCTTTACGGTTTTAGCCCAGTTATTTGCCTACTATGCCTTGTGTGCTTGAGTAGAGGTTTCTTGATTGTAAATTGGGTTATTTACCTTGAAATGTATGTTTTTCCCATGTTTCTGTACTTTTGACCATTTGGTCTAGCTTTGCTTGATAGGTTGATACTTGTTTTTTCTATTCCTAGTATTGTAAGATGGAGTGTTTTTATCTAACATGTTGTTATGTTGTAGATAGTTTAGAAAAGTAGTTCTTGAGGTTTAATTTGGCAGCTATATATATCGTTGTACTCGATTCACTTACACAGGGTCATGAGAACTGGGTGTAGTAGACCATAGGGATAATGGACATTAAGGGCTTCTCCAAAGTGTATTTTTACTTTTATAATGTGATATCGTAGGGGGAATTGATGTATGTTATTCCTTTGAGAGTTAGTAGTTCCCTTGACGCGGTCCACAGGGGGAATGGGACGTAGAGTGCTACCTAGAGAACCTTTTAATTACCGATCTAAGTCAATAGGGGGAATTTATGGTGAGTGATTTCTCAGAGAGTCTATGCTTAAGCTGAACAATAGGGGTTAGGCTGAGAGTACTTACCCGAGGGTTACCCGCTTTGATTAGCTGCTTACATGATATATGAAATTGAATGGAATTGACTTGTAGGAATGTTTCCTAGTGAGTACTTCCATGTTTACTAGTTTTTTTTCTTATTCTCTACCATATATATTCATTGACTATTAGTCATAGATCATTGGGAGGTTTCCTACATAGATTAGTCTGACACCCTGTTTGGGTCATGATTTTGGGCCCAAAAAGATTATATTGTTTCAGGTACAGATAAGGTCAACCACACTTCTTTTCCAGCTACAGGATTGTTGAGGATTTGGAGAGCATGGGACCAAGATGAGGCTTGCGATCCTGAGGAGTTTTTCTATTATCTTTTTAATTTGGAAATTTCTATATTCCATTACTGTGACATGTTTGGATACTTCCCTAAACATATGTATCAGGTAGCATTTATATATGTGCTCCAATTTTTTCTTACATTCTGCCTTCCACTGTTTACAATTGTTTGGTATTATTACTACTTCCTCTATTTTTATATATTTTAATTCCAATGTGTTACTCTTTCAATGGGGGTATAGTTTCCCCACTATCACACTTATGGCCCTCACTGCTAGTCGGCAGCCCCTGGTATTCTTGTAAATGCACTTGATTCCATGTGACAAACCGGGTACGGGGTGCCTCTGGGTGGCTTCAAGAATCAGGACGTTACAATTTACATGATAGACATATAATAAATTTTCATTATATATATATATATATTCATATATAAAAAGAATAGAAATAATATTGACACTATTCGTGGGGATGGTATTCTATACATATACATGAATGTTGTTTTCATTTTCTAAAAAAGAAATAAAGATTGATAGATATTATTTTATCAGTCTATAAACAGAATTATATAAGTAATAGTGTAGATATATATTAATTATAAACTTATTTCCATCCATGTAAAGCTAAAATGAGAAACAAGTCTCATTTGATTGTGGAGTTGGTAGTCCACACATATGCATGAGAGACATTTTCATTTTCCAATGGATTGGGAGGTAAAAATGGTGATATGCTATTATAATTAAAAAATATTCAATATTTTATAAATATCCCATATAAACACGAAACCCTTCTTTATAAGCATTCATGAAATGGTGATGGACTTTCAATTGTATCATTATATTGAGGCAGTAGTCCATGCATATAAATGACTGATACATTCACTTCAAATATAATTTAAAAGGGTTCGAAAAATTGGGCATACATATTCATAATAATATTAAATTATATTATGTATATATAACACATTATTTTTTTATTAAAACCATTTATTAGTATAATTTTTAGGAATAAATAAATTGAAATATGTCAGTTTATATAATTACTTCTCATTCAGTTGGACACCATTATATCCATTCATAATAACCATTATAATGATCTTTTTGAAAGATCTTCATCACTAAATAATTTCTCACATATTTTATAAGAATATTGGGTTGGTGTTGGTGAAGATAGATGACTCAAAGTGGTGTAGATAAGAGAAACAAGTTATCAACATTTATTAGTTCGGGAGAGGAGAAATTAGGAATTAACAAAATATAGTAAATTTTGTTTCATGTCAACGTTTCATCATGTGGCCAGTACATAAAACGAAATTTATTATATGGTTGAAATTACTTCATCCAATAAATTTTGGACTTGACTTAGTAGAATTTTAAACATTATCCTTTACATTATCCCCTTTGTTAAATATTTCTAACCATAATAGTAGTAAAATAGTTTCTAAACATAAAGGGTTGTGATTTTATTATACGGTAGAAATTGGTTATTAAATGGAAAAGGGACAAAAGTTTAGGAATTTTATAATCCTATGTGTCCTTGTGAAAATTTTTATGGTTTTAAATTTTTTAAATAAATCATTTTCATCATAAAATACCATTACTATACTTTTGGATTCTTTTAATTTAATTTAACATTAATTACATCAATGTAACTGGAGAATTAGATTAAAAAATAAAAAAAATAAAAGAATAATTATTATTAACTATAAAAATTAGGTCACATCCTACATAATACATTGAATATTTATTGAAATGTTTTGAAATCATTTGCATTGAATTTTCTACTACTTTCATAAGCACCATGTTAGCATTCTATAGGCATTGAAGATAATAATATAACCATAGAAAATTACACATATATTTCAATCCTGAAAATTATATTATTAGTCTATATATCATCTAATATTTATTCAAAACATTTTTTTATCAAAATGTTAACGATAAATTTATATTTAAAAAAATATATTGACACTTTTTATTTTCCATTACTGAAAATATTAGCTATTGTTTAATCAAGGATAAATACAATTAAATGATGTTTTTTTAGAAATTATTGTTAATAATAAATTAAATATACTAATCAAATGAAATATAGGTATAATTTACATTGATTTTGGGGAATTATCTTACGTTTTAACCATGTTTTACCATTTTATCCATATATAGATTACAAATAATTACAATTGTTATTGTTTATATTAACAGAAACAAAAAAGTTCCAATAAAAAATGCAATACTCCTGATTCAATATATTTTAGTTCTAATCATCGAAAAGGGAAAGAAATCAATTTTAATAAATAAAATTAAAATGCAACCAAAAACTATTTTTTAAAAAATATTTGTATTTAAGAATAAAAATTAACATATTTCAAAAACATGAGTATTATTGACTAAAAATAAAGTATTTATATTATTGTAGATCTGAAGGATCTAATTTCAAACTGATACCAAATTTAAAATAGAATGTTAATTTTTAATAATCCATTAAATGAAATGAAATTAGATTATTTGAAAAATATGATTTTTGACTATTCAATATAAATTCATTCATTTTAGAAAAATCCAAAAAAATTACCTTATGTTAGTTCTAAGATAATAATTTCGGTAATAATTTTCATTTAATAAAATTAATTTTCTTTATGGGGTGGTGATCTACTATACTTTTCTTAAAAATTTAATTAAATACACATTTAATGAAAATGAATTTTGAGAACATACAATGACATCACTAAAAATTAGTGATTATTTCCTAATAATTAGTCGATTTGTTTAGTATTTTTGGGAAATTATTCATTTATTTCATAATGAATTTACTCATATTAATACCTTTCAATTCAATGGCTAGAAAATAATTATATTTTTATAGCACATCATAATTATTATAAAGATTAATGTTGCATATTATGAAATATATCAAGTATTTTATTCCATTAAACTATATTATCAGGTTGCAACATTGTCCCCCATTAAAGAAATTCTACATTGAATTTTTGTATCACTTATAAAATGTTCAGTATTTTATAATAACTTTACCAAAAACTCTTTCATATAGAGGGATATTGAAACATCAAATATATATAAAAAGTGGGTAACATAATGGTTACTATAAATAACACATAAACTTATTCTTATATAATAATAATATAAATGGGATGTTAAAAATATACTCATAACAGTTAAATATCCCATCCAATTTCTATAATAGTGTGACAGAGAACATGTTTATGGGATGGTCAATGTCAAAAAATCCATAAATCAGTTTGGGGTGACAATACCATAAATAAATTAGGTATATATATATTAAGATAAAAATATTATATCAAAATCATATTTTTAATGATGTGGGAACATAAAATTTTCATGAAAGAAAATGTGTGAAAATATACATACTTTATTTCATTCAATATAATAATACAAAATTCATCTACTGGTTATGCTTTGATCAATTATCACATCATCTATTAAACCAATAAGTTAATATACATGATGAATCTTTCAAGAATTATTCACTAATATTAATTTTTAAGTGATCATCAGATCCATAAATGTATCATAAGTTATTATACCTATTTAACAATATTTAAAAAAATGGTGTTTAAATGTTATCAAATATTGATATCTAAAACATAAAGATAAAATTATTCCATTCCATAAATATTTAACTATAACACTCTTGTAAAATATTTCTTGAAAAATTCAATCCCCTAAAATAAGAACTATTTGATCACAAATTTTTTTAAATATAAACTTGAAAATTGATCTTCAAACAACATAATCCAGTTGAACATTTCACATATAAAACATGTTAATACATTGATCATTATTCTCCTAAAAATTTTTAATAACCAAAATCACCACATGACAACATTGATGCCAAATATTCTTCCAAAAATTAGACCTATCCAATATATTCCATAAATCAAAAAATGTAATTAACATTATTAAATATGACTTAAATCAAATTTTTATCAATTCACTAAAATATTTCAAGCCCAAAAATTAATTCTAATTAACTTCATCGATGTCATTAATCTATTGAACCAAACTAATCAAAATTAACAAAACATTGGAAGAGTTATCACACACTTAATCTTGTGTTCCAAACCAAATACCACCTTACAAGAAAATTATTTATATTATTTATTGATAACATTAAACTATTTCTTTTAAATCCTTTATTAAAATATATATGGAATAGTTAATAGATGTTTCATGAAAATTACAATAAGAATATAATTGATATAACACTTATACATCATAATATAATACTAAAATGTAATCAATATTAATCTATTATAAAAAATTGGTATATCATTGGTCATTACATGGAATAGGAGTAATCCATTAGAAATTGTATTGACTCAGATAATTACCATGATCCCCATATATAAGTAATAAAACTATACATGTTACCTTTGTATGAACTTTATGTACATAAATTGAGATCACCATTTATTTCTATATTTACCTTATCTGTCTTATTCTACTCCACATATAAAAAGACTTCTCGTTCCTAGGAGTCATGTCCAAGAGTACCTCTTCCAATATACTTGAAGTGTTTAAAACAAAATCTTCTAACAACTATAGTTATCATTAAACTCTATTTTTTTATAATTAGCTATGTGATAAATCCCATAAATATTGAGATTGGTTATAATATTATGAGATACCTGATTATCCATGATCCCAAGGATTTTTATTATATATATATTCACATTTTTTTCCAATAAGAATGGTCATTCCCTTTTCTATCACATTTCTAGTGTAGAAGATTCCTCTTTTATCAAGACATTGACTAAAACTGAAATCCATAGTGTGAGAAAAAATATTCAATTTGAGATATTGCCAATGTTATATATATAATTTCTATATCTTGAAACCATTTTTTCACAAAGTCGTACATTAGGTTTGGATTAAGCTATCCATGATTTTCAACTATTGAAAACCTTCATATTGGTTCATTGGATAAGTTTTTATTCAATACAAAAAATATCACCCTATAGTATGATATGTGATGTGCATAAAGGGATCACTCATTATCCACCATATCTATTGATGAGATACACTAAACAACCTCTTTTGGGGTTATCAATCAAAAATTTATCTGTGTCAAGACCATGTCCATCTATAATGTCTTGATAGGGATTTATTTCTCTGAAAAAATTATAATGTATTTCTTACCAAATCATTACCATGTAATCCCATAATTTTACATATCCCAAGGGTTTTCACAAAATTTATATAACCCTAGTCTAAAGTGATTAACTAAAAAAACAGCTGATACTAAGTAAATTTAATCACACAAAATATACATATATATTATATCTTTTTAGTTTAATATTTAATATATTTCATAATGAAAATAGAACCATAATGTATAGTGTATTATAAAATTTGGATACAAAATCAATTTACATATGATATACAAGTATCCTCTCTCACATGGTACATCACATTTAATAGCCTTCATAAAAACATCATACATGAAAATGTTTATATATCTCAGGGAAACGAAAACAAAATAAATAGTTGTCTTAGATGATTAGTGAGTATAAAAAAAGTAAATATATTTGATCATATAAATATAACATTATCATAAGGGTAAGATAACATCATATTAAAATTTTAAAACCATACCCAATAAATCATTAGTCATAATCTTCAATATTGTCATCAATAATGATTGATTAAAAGTCTTGAATCATATAGGAATCAATAAACGTGAGACATTAAAGAATAAAATTGGTATAAGACCAAAGAATGTTTCCAAAAAATAATCATAGAAAATAATTTATATAAGAATGTCTCACATACAAGACTATCATAGAGTATTGGGTTAAATCCCTATTCGATCAAATATTTTTTCAAGGTTCACTCCCAAGACTATCATAGTAGGAAGAGTAACTTGTTAAACTGGCTTAGCTTCCAATTATAGTCCTTATTATATCATTAGATATCCATATTAAACCAATTTTTAAGAGTTATATATAATTTTAACTGCACCCATCACAATTTCATACTCTAATAATATGTGTTCAACAGTATCATAAATCATTCATTATATATCATAACTCTATCATAAAAATAACTTTACAAAAAATTTAAATAATTCATCATAACATAAACAATGTAAAATAAATAGGTGTAATATACATCACATTACCATAATCATGAACAAGATATAAAAAATAATAAAAATGGTATACTTGGATCATATACATAATAAATAATATATAACATTAAAGGATTATATCATAAGGATAATTACATTAAATTAACACATGGAATAATTTATGAGAAAAATACCATCAATTTTAAATTACTTAACAGATGTCTAAAAATTTATCAAATTTTATGTAAACCATTTTACATTAAAATAAAATTTTATAAATTTTATAAGAATAATAAAATCATTGAGTGTTCATGATGGTGAGAAATTATACACTTGTTGTGTAAATTCATGTAATGATTTTCATATCATTTATATTAAATGACAATGGTGCCTCATTTGGATAATAAAAACAACATTCCTTTTAATATTTTTTTTAAAAAGTAAATATTTGGGGAAAATAAAATTGAATTGTCACATAATGATAATATATTCATTCTTGAGAACATTTTTAAAAATTTGGATTTGTAATAAAGGAATCTTAACCAAATTGAAATAATGTATATTCTCCTTATAATCATTTTATCACACATTTTATGTAAAAATGAGTGAATATTTTACTATTAAATAATAATGAAATGAATAAATAGATGATACTAAAATTCATCGGATTATTTAGTGGTATATAATATCATTTAATTATCATAAACTTAATCATAAACAATCCAGGTAAAGAAATTAATTATAACATAAACCCATTACCACTTTGGTATATTTTGAATTTTATGGACCATGAAATAATAAAATCCAAATAACAGTTAAATTTATTAATCATAATTATATAGCTGATATAACTTATCTAATATTTTGAATATACACCACCAAAAGGAATATAGTTTCATAACATAACATTTGTCACAAAGAAGATAATTTGAGACATTAAAACATTAACTCTTTGGTGACATTCCTTTAAAAATATAACAAAAGATAGAAAATTTAATGTATTTTTTAATACCTATAATTTTAATGAGAAGAATCATTAAATTCATTCCCCATCTGTACATACAGCACTCAAATAAAATGGGTTTTTAATATACACCAACTAATATTATATGTGAACATAACTCAAGTATTAATTTAATAAAAAGTTATCTAACATAATATATAATAAATTTCAATTAATAATATTTAAATAGAAAATTTATTTACATTTTTATAATATCATACATCATCCACTTATAACACTTAAACATTAATTTACTAATAATTTCATTCCAAAGGGTCATTTATAGGTGTAAAATATTGTGTTTTCAAGATAGATTATGTTCAGAAATTTAATTTCACAGAACATTGATCATGGTTCCATCATCTCAAGAATATAATTCTAGATAAAATTATCCTAATTATTCATTATATATATATATGGTGTAAATAGAAAAAACCATAACACTATTTAAAGAGATGTTAGGTCGTACGTAATCATAATGGCTATTTAAATTTTCAAATTAAATGAAGGAATGAAATATAAATATTATTTTTCTATTTTATTAGAATAATTATATAATTAATATAATATATGTACCTTACATATATCCGGATAATAATTCATGTAAATTTCTAATAAAAAAAAGATCACATTGTGTCATAGAGTTGGTAGTACATATATTCAAAAGAGTAACATTATCATTTTCCAACGGATTATATGGTTGGAAGGTAGATAAGATATTATATTTCTAGAAATATATTTACTTCATAAATATCAAATTAAAAATTTTAAAACATCATAATTTTCACCCATGAATAATTTTTTTGTAAAATTAATTGTGTTTCTACGTGGATGTGGTATACCATATGTCCAAACCAGAAACACTTCCACATCCTATTTGGTTGATAAGAGGGTTAATAATGATGGATCTGTTATCATAATAGTTAATTATTACATTAAATAACTTGATGATTTTTTTTGATGAATACCATTGATATATATGATTTTGAAGAAGAAATAAATAATTGTTGTTGAGAAATACCTTTACATATCCTTTAGTTTATCACATTTAAGACAATTCCCAATTTCCCTTGGAATGATATTATTTATAAAAATAATATATACATCATCTATTAGAATGTATAAAATATAATTAGTCATGTTTTGTTCAATATAGATGGATTAAATTAGTTTATCAAATAGAAATAAGGGTGTTGTCTTATAAGTGGTGGAGAAGACACACATTAAATTAACAAAAATGATTTAATATAATAAATTCATTTCAATATGAATGTTTCACCATGTTACTAAATTTTTGAAACTACCATGTCATATGGTTGAAATCCCATAAAAATGTGAAATTTTTATCGGTATATGTTATTTTGTAATCCTTTTCATTTAATTTATTCCCTATATTTAAAATTTCTATCACTGATAATAACAATAACTTTCTAAATTCTAAAAGAATTTCAATTTTATTTATGATGTAATAATTTATGAAAAAATGACCAAGAGAATAAATATTAAGTAATTTATCATCATATTTGTCCCCTTTCAAGTATTTTTTAGCTTATAATAATTTAATAGAATAATTCTGTTTATTACATCTTATTAATTTTATTTTTTAAACTATTTATTAAATATGTTTTTTATGTCATCAATATAGTACATGATTTTGAATATAAACTCTTTAATAATATAAAAATCATTATTAATAACCATAAATTTCTTTTGAAGTCATAATTCAGAAAAAAAGTGTTACCTTTTATGTGTTTAAAATAATTTAAATTTATTTCTGTACTTGATGCAAAACAAATTGTGTCATCATCATATAAGGGTTTATAGTAATTAAATAATAAGTAAAAACTATTTATAAAATAGAACAATGAAGATAATTTTATTAATTGAAAATTAAATTTAATATTAGTTAATATTTTATTTTTATCCCTATGTGAACATATAGGGTGTATTTAATAACAATAGAGTGACATTTTCTATTTTTCATTGAATACAATATTTTATAGGTTAAAATCAAAGACAAATGGGAGAAATTTAAAATGATACAATATCAGAATATTATGGAATAAATATACACATATAGTGAAATATAATAATGTTTTTGGATTATATGGAGACATTATCTCACTTTTTTAACAATGGTTTACCAATTTTACCCTTACTAAGGAGAAAAATATTTACATTAGTGACTATTCGTAGTGAACAATAATAAAAGTGACCATTTTTAAAACAATTTGACCCTCACATTAAAAATTAAATACCCATTATTCATGATTAATTCTATATATGTGATATAAAATCATTTTATCATAATTTTTTTAAGAAAAAAGTATAATATTTTTCAGAATAATGTGTCTGTTTGTTTAAAATTTAACTTAAATTAATATCATGAATATTGAAAATTAATATGGGATTATTTATATTTTTTTATATAAAATAGATCACACACCACCTTAAAAATAAATCTATAATTTAATGGGATTTATAAATATCTTTATTTAATCAAAATTATTGAGAGTATTTTTAAAAATTGCATTTTCACAATTCACTAAAACATCTATCATTTCAAAAAACCCAAAAAATTAACAATGAGATAGTATTAATATATTTATATTAAAAATTATTCTCATTTAATGAAATATAATTTCTAAAAGGTTCAATAATTATTTAATATTTCCTCACAAAAAAAAAAGAAATAAAATTTCTCATTGAGTAAAATTAATTTTTAATTCTTATAATAACTTCACATATAATTAGTGCTTATTTCCTAAAAATTAATCAATAAAAATGTGTTGATATAGAAACTATAAATATATTTACTAATTTTATTATTCAAATTTATATTACATAGATTAATGTATTTGTTATAATTATATTTTTGTAGTACATCAAAATTCTCATTAAGATCAGTGTTGCGTATAATTAAATCTATCATGATTTTAATAAATATAAACTATGTTTAAGTTGATTTATAGTCCAAAATGGTGTTTTTATGTATTTTAATTAAAACATTCAACTATGGGTTATATATATGAGTGAGTTTGGATAATATCTCAAACACCCATTGATAATTATATAACACTTTGTTTTCATATTCTATTCTATTGTTTAAGGGGAGTTTCAATTTCATCCGGACAAGTTTATTTTCTACTTTATTCATAAGAAATTTAATTAAAATTAAACATACTTATATGGAATTAATTGGATAAATACATATCTAAAAACGTGGTTATTAAAATTAAGAATTAAGAAAATCCACCACTATTTTAAATTATAAAAAGACAATTCTTACCTAAATTACCCAATTTAAGAGGCATTGTGGCTATTTTATACCTTCCAATAAATATATATTTATCAATTATTTAATGTAGAAAATAATGAAATTAATAAAATGGTTTTATATCAAAAAAATTTATATACAAATCTTTAAATAATGGTGTGGAATTATTTTAGTTTAAATGAACAGGTTAGTGATGTAATATATATCTGTGATATATGAAAAGTAAATATTTTTTATTATAAATTTATGATACCCTATTTTAGTATTATAATAATAAATTATAGTTAATTAAAAGTTATATACAATTAAATACGCTATCTTTATTAATGGGTCATATCTTATTATTATATTTGAAAATAAATCTTCCCTTATCTAAATTATATTTGGAGATAAATATAAATTGGTCATAAAGATAATATTTTTTATAAAGTCTACATATAATAATAGTTTCGTATAAATAAAACCAATCCTATATGACAGGTAATATGTTATTTTATAGTCTATGGTTTAGTTAGTATTACTCTATTTAAATCACATAGATCAACCTCACCATTAGAAAAAAATTAATCTACTTGATTTTTGATTTTGGATACAAATTTTAACACCCCAATCTATATCAAACACTATATTTAAAAAATGAAGAAAATTAAATTAGAAAACAACTCAACTAAATCATCCCCATTATTACTCACATGATATTTTTCAAGTAAACTATCTTAATTAATTCATCAAAATAATTCAATTGAGAACTCATATCCTTCTAGGCAATCCCTATATGGATAAGGATCGTAGAGTTGATATAATAAGGTTTATTCATACATTTCTTCATACATCTTGTAGAAATCACTATTCACACATGTGAGCATCATGAATTGGACATATAATTCATTATAAAACTATCTTAGGTAAAGATAGATATCCCTTTAATATCATCTTTAATAATATCATCATGAACTAGGGACTCCGATATTCAATGTTTCTACTATTATCATAGTATATTTCAAAAGTACATGTTCAACTCATATAAGTTAGAACTGATCAGGCACATACCATTCTTTATACTAGATCAAATTAATAATATTTAGGTCATTCTATTTACAATTTTCTATAATAAAATAAAATTATGTTTTAGTACATTAAATTAACTAAAAAAAGTTTCAACTAATTTTATTTATTATTCCAAAAATATTTTATCTAGTCCCAGTAACCAATACTATTTGATTTGGAATGTCTTAAAGTGTGGATAATTTAGTGGAATGGGTCTATATTTTCCTTCTCATTTCCAAAACTGTGACCATTAATGTTATTTGAAGTACATTAGTAAGGATGAAATTATTATTTAGTTAATATGAATCTCCAAGATCTGTTTAGTGGAGTACCAAACCGGAAATAATCGAATCAGATTTTGGATGTTCTTGAAATGAAATGGTTTTCAATAGACTATATACATTACACTAAATAAAAAATTGGTTTATTTAACCATTATCCTTTTTAAGACTCCATTTTAATTAAAATTTACTCTTATTATAGTGTGGATGAATCTTAAACTATTGGTGCATCAAATCTCAAATAGTTACCTTTTTTCTAAATTAATGTTTCATTATGTAATTTTATTATTTTATGTATGTTCACATTATATTATCAGATAAATTCCACATTAATATTTTATGGATTTTATATTATTAATTCACAATGTATAATAATATAATTTACAAATAATATATTTATTTCATTCCATAGAATCTTTATTGTTATTTTATTTTCATTATGTGATCACCCTAAATTAAAAATAAAATGACATTCATAAATAGGTAAACAACACTAAAATGGAGAATGTAATATAAATAAGTTGAAATTCATGACAATTATGTACTATATTGTTTATCTATTGCAAAATATTCAAACCATAGACCAACGAGAATAAGTATTTGAGGAATATTAGGATCAATTTACATCATTTGACCAAATTAGTAAGTATCACCTTTGTTGTTATTTCCCAAAGATTAGAATAGAACTATCATTGATAATTTGGATGATCTTTCCTTTATAAAGGTAGGTCCTTCTAGCTAGGTGAATATAAACCTGACTATTTATTAATGAAATAATGAAAAGTAACAATCTAGTGGGAGAGAAGGGGACAAATATAAGACAGCCAAAAATAGAGAGATACATATCAAAAGGGTCAATATCCTCACTATTTCCATATTCAGAAGCTGCACCAACATCAACTGAATCCCATTCGGATTGGGAATTTTTTTGATCTAAACGAACAAAATTCATCTCCTTGATCCATTATTTCTATGATGTAATATGATCCTAAGAATAATTCATATTGGAGCACCATCATTTGAAATCTGCATCAATTCATATTGATACCTTAGAAGAGAACATTTTAGACATGGTCCTTGCCATATTGGATAAGTCATTCCATGACATTCTATTAATGGTAGTATAGATGATTCCCAATATATAAATAATCTTATTCTTACCATGATTGATGATATCATTGAGAAAGGATTTAATAAAACTCAATTCATTAAGAGTGTTAGTTTCCATGTTTTTTCATCATCTGTGACATTATCCCATAAATTATAAAGTAGCAAAGTTCTATGGATTTTCTAAATCCACTCTATAAAATTAATTTTTTATGTGAGTAATGTGGTCCCCATCGCCTAGATCCTGCACTGGAATATCTAAAACACTTGACTAGATAAAGACACAACCCATAAAATAGGGTTTCCTGTTAGATTCTTCTAGGAATATACATTGAGAAACTCCAGTAGACACATTCTCATCACATATCACCTCATTCACCACCGAAACTAGTTGCATGACCATAGAAGCATCCAAGTTAACCTCCTTCTCCCCATGCCCAACATAATAATCTAGTACCATAAATTTATCCTTCCTGACACGAGCATTCCCTTCCATATCATATCAGATTGAAGAATCATCATTTAAATGAGAATCAATATCACAAAGTGACACATCATAACAAAAATTCATTATAGACTCTCAAGAGAAAGCATCACCCAAATCATATTTTAATCTACCAAAAATATCATTGATTTTCTTGTCAGTTGTTGTATATTTTAGTGGCTTCTAATTAGTCTTCATTTCTTCAAACCGGATCGAGATACAACAATAGACAACCCAATCATCCCCTACCAACCTTCGACCATCATCTATTCCAAGGAAATCATCATTCAAAAGTCATCCTTAGTCAAGGGAAACCGGAGATGGAACTGGGTTTTTGTGAAAGGAAGCAGAACTAGGTGCATTAAACTATATCCTCTGATACTTGCACACAATCATCACGTGTCCCTAGTTTCTTGAAAATTTAATAGAACATGCACCAGGACTCAAATACGACTGACAGATTAGTAGAATATCATATTTAATTTAATAATAATTTTACTGAAAACCCAAAAATTGAATATTTTAGTCAAATGTAATTGAAAACAGAATAGGTAATTAGAGATTATGATCATCTACATATGTAATGACTACATATTGAAAACTATCTAGAAATATTTTCTACTTTTGTTTAGGATATATCACATTAATTAATAACTAATCATATTATTAATTAATTACATTGTTTTGATTATTTTTCCATTCAATCATCCCAAATGATCCCCATCAAACATGATTTTATAAAAATTAATTAGTTTCATTTGTTTAAAACTAAATAAATTCTCCCTCTGTATTAATAATGGATATGATGTATACACTTTTTTTCCACCAAAGATGGAATTTTGTACCGGTAATGCATCCAGTAAATAATTTAAATCTTCTATATAGTGTATAGTATCACATGCCATTATGATTGTTTTACACATTTCATTCTGATAGTCATGTATTGTGTACTTACAATAAATTTTAGAATACATGGAATTTTAAGATATTACAATGTGTGTGGTTCTGTGGGTCATGTCATATATTCTATATGGTGCGTTTGACCACACAACATTTAATTAGTATAAAAAGTGTGTACTTTGTTCTTTCTGTCTGATTTATAAGGTGTGTATAACTAGTTTAAATGTTTTTTTATAATTTGATTCTAAGGAATTTAATTATTAATAATTTAATTCATAAAACTATATGACATGATATGTACATAAATCTAAAGCCCATGTAGTTTGGTTCAATACTAGAGATAATATTCATCCCGTCATTTTGACACACACAACAACACTATTATGGTCTATAACATGTATGAGTTGGCATGAATTAGACAAAAATTAGAGGCTATCCACATGAAATGTAATCAACTATTGTAATTATATCATTACATGAAATTTGATTCCCCACGTATTTAGTAGATAAAATTAAGTTTTACTTAGTTTATATAGACCAGATACATGTTGGGTATTCCGTTATGGCCAATATTAATCTACCTTTAGACACCACATTACATACAGATGTTGTTTAAAATGACTACAAGATTTTGGTGAATTTTACAAAGCTTAACATGTGGGTTTATATAATCTATACACAATTAAAATTTACTTTTATCACATCAAACTGTGTATCATCGAGAATTCATCAAACAATATGATACCAATAAATGTCATTTAATGCCACTAATATTATTTGTTGTAATTACCATAGAATATCTTGGTGTGGATGGATAAACTATATTATAAAAACATTATGGTCATAAATGTTTAGTGTATGTTGAAATGTAGATACATAAACAACTGATAAATACCTGATCTACGACATCTCCCATATAGTACATCATGATTAAGTTATTTCTTATACACATCATAATTAAAATAATTTTTAAAATTCTTGGGAAAAGAAGAAATAATAATATATGTCCCTATGTAATCATTAAGGGTAATTATGGGATATATCAACAATCATATAAAAAATTAATGAACATAAGTGTATAGGTTCATCATATTCACATTTTTAAATTAAACAACATATAACATAGATCAAAATCTTATGTCCTAGAAAAAATCATTGTAGTTCAAAACAAATAAATCATAGTGTAATTATACAACATTATATATAACCTAATAATAGTGCTATATTGCACAAGTATGTTTATGAAAATAATAATTTAAATCAATTACTCATTCAAATATATCACTCAAGAAAATCATAGTGGTTTGGGTCATTCCCCATTCCATCATAAACATAATAATGGATCACCCCAAGACTATCATAGAGGGTAGGGTGACATATATAATATGGTATCATGTCCATTGTTGTCCATATTATCTCTTGTCATATCAATCATTAGTCAACACATTATAGTGATACCAAATTTTGATCCAACCATTCTCAAAATCATAATCCCTTAATATGTTTTATAAATGATTATAAATCAATCATTATATAACAAAACTAAAGGAAGATAAATATATTTCATGATCATGTCAACAACTCATCATACCATAAATAGTAAAAAAAATAATCATGTCTCATAAGCATCACATTATTGTAATCCTAATCCACCTAAAAAATAATAATTATGATATCCTTCATTAATATCCATGTAAATAATATTTAAAATCAAGGTTTGTTATCTTAAAATAAAATTCAATTAAAATATCATTCTGAATATTTATATAGGAAAATACTCTTTTCATTTGGAAATAATTAAGTTAAAAACTAATGAATTCTAAAATAATAATGATATGTTTTTGTATGGAACAATAGACCCATATAAAGGAATCATCCAGATATTAATATTTCATTATGGTGGTAAATTAATTTTATTCCATCCATGTTAAAACAAATATTTCATTCACATTTTTATAAAATAGTAAAATGTATCTCATTCAGAAAATAAAAATATCGTTACTTTTAATCAACCTTTAAATTATCAAAACAATGTTATTAATTATTTTAAATAATAAAATTATAATTTATTAACACTTTTGAAATTATTTCAATGAAAAAAGTGATAATGTTGATAAATATTTTATACAAAATAGAAAATAAATTCTATTATTAATAAAAAATTAATTTTTTATAAGTTCAAAAGAGAGAAAAATCATACTATTAAATGATAATCATAGTGTGTATATCAGGTAATTACATTCCTAAAAATCATGAGATATAGATCTTTATATTTCATTGTTGGAATATTAATTAGAAATAATCACCTCAAACAATCATAATTTAATATAAAACCCATACCAGTTTTGTTAATTTTGAATCATTTTCCACCTAAAAAAATAAAATGAAATGACTAATTTAATATAATGATCATAATGAGATTCATTGTACAAAATATATGTGGTATTGTATATACACCTCAAAAAAATATAGGCTCATTCCAGAATATAAGTTTTGAAGATTAAAATTTATGAAAATAAACCCTTTATCCTTGGTAACCTTAAAATTATAACCTCAAGAATGAATAAACCTTATATGAAGTTGTAAATAGTGAAAATTTTCATTAGAAGCATCATAATATTCATTAGAAAATATTATATTTTTGAAATAAAATAATATATTTGTATATTTGGCATATATAAAATAAAAAGAAAACTGAAATGAGAAATCTAGATACCTCACGTTTCACTTAAATTAAAAGTGATCTAACATCACATATATTAATTTTAAATTAATGAAAAATAAAAAATTGATTTACATTAAGATAATATAATATGTGACCCATTTATAACATTTCTAAAATAAATTATTAGTAATTCCTTATTAAAATCAGTGTTTCACAGTATTAATTGTTTCATTTTTTCATCAGTTTTAGTTTGAAAATTTCAATATATCTATAATTATCTTGGTTCAATAAAATATATAACATTATTATTGACCTAAATAAAATATATATTATATATATATATATATATTAATACTCATTCATAAAAGGGTGAGATTTAATAATTATTCCCCTGGTTTATGACAATTGGCCATGCCTATACACAAACACAGTTTCAATTTTTTAACCAAGGGAAAGAATGGAAGATTGATATTATTTAATAACATAGAACAAAATTTTATTTATAAATAATATATATATATATATATATATCATAATTATATCCTTATTATAATTCATGTAATGCTAAAATGAATAATATATCACATTTCCCTATGGATGGATATACTATATGTACATAGAATTGATGTTGTCATTTTCCAAGAGATTATATGGTAAGAAGGTATATAATAATTTTTAATTATATAGAATTTATTAGTTTATTGATAATAAATATAAACATTAGAAAAATCATTACAAATAAAAAGTAAAATCGTTACAGAAAATAATTTTTATGAATATATAGAGGGGTAGTCCACAAGTAAGAACAAGTGATGCATTCCCTACACATATGATGTAAATTGGTTGAATAATTGTGGTCCTATAATCATAATAATTTTTTTTCATATTTTGGATACAAAATATATAATTTTATGATGATAAAAATAAATTTATAATAGTTAAAAAATCAAAATTGGTAAAGTAAGATGATTATCACTCTAGGGATTTGTAAAAACCCTAATTCAATTTACCAAGAGCTTGTGGTTAATGTAATACATTAGCACTAGATAAAAGTTTATCATATTAAGAAGTAATTTTTTTAGTAGTCTTTATAAACTATATATGTACTTTAATTTTACATACATTTCTAAGCCTAACATTCACCATAGAATTCAAATTTATAACACCATTTTTTCCTTTAGAATATCATATAATATCATTCATAAGTCACTTGTTATCTTCCTTTGGAAGGGGAAAAAATAAAGGGAGATCCAAGATCCTCAGTCAGGTAATGTGTATAGTGGGTGTTAACAATGATCCTATAAATATATCATGAGTGTGTTGGTATGAGAACATGATCATAACATTTGAAAACCATACTATGCATATCTAAGATCATATTATTGAGTCATAGAATAAATATTAGTATTTCATATGACATGAATAATAATGTAATAAAATAAAATTATGCATGAAATAATATATTTGAATATGACATGAATTGTATTTGTAAAAACATATTCTTATAAACTCTTTTGTCAAGGCTAACAACTAAGAAATTTATCAAATATTAGGCTTTAGATAACATCTTGGGTACCTAAATATGGCATGGGGAACCCACCCATGTACCCTCATTATAGGGATTCATTTAACCACCCACAAAACCTATTTTTCTGGAGTGGGATAACCTCCCTTATAAACTCTTGTTTCTGGATTGGGATATTCTCCCTTGTCCCCTCTTATTTTGGGAATTGGATTATATCCCATTTTCCATCTTGTTTTGGGCTTGGTATAATAACCCAATCATATAACATAACTCCTTACCAATTATATTATAGTGAGATATAGGACCCGCATACTTTGTTATGATGCAACCATATTCCGTGTTTATGACATAACCACTATCACATATTGGAAATTAGAAATATATGTTCAAAAATATCATAAAACATTCATCATATCAAAAACCATGTAAATATATGAGTTTCTTAATCATTTAATCATATCATATTATATAGAAATGATACAGTTTTCATAATACTTTCACAATTTCATCATTGCATTCCTCATGGAATATATAATTGTTTTTATAAAAATTTCATCGATATAAACATTAACCATCCAGAGAATGGATGGGGATGGTATCATTTAATATTATCCACAGTAAAGAATTAGTAACATCAATTAATGGAATGTTAGATAGAAAGTTTTATTGAAGAAACACATGGAATAATTTTTTTGAAAATTAACCTTCTATGAAATAATCATTTTGAAATATAAAACCTTTTCAAAATACAATTCAAATTGAAAAATATTTCATTTACATAAAAATCAATTTCTTTGGAAATAAAATTAAAATATGATAAAGGATTTGAGGAAAATATTATACGAAATATATTTAAAAAAATTCAAAAATAATTTTCCATGAAAATGTTTCTTATTTACTATTTTAAAAAATAATTTTTTTTAATACATGGTTTTGGAAGGATGTGTATTTCCGACCGTGGAGATATATAAAGTTACATTTTCTTACGAACATACTCTTGATATATTTAGGGAATAAAGGGAGAAATTTGATGATGAAAAATTTATTCTAAATAAATAACATTTGGAGGATAAATTTCATGTGTTCCATGGAAGATATATCATATGATCTTATCATCCAAAATATATTAAGAAACAATCTTTTTTAATGGTAAGATCGGTACATAAAAACAGTACCACATGGAAACTATGAATAATTTTCCCCATGAAGGAATAACATTAAATGTGACTTTTAATATCATTAAAATAAGTATAATAATAATATATAATATAAAATTGTCATTATATAAATCTCATAGAACAATAAAGCTACAAGACATAACTTATGTCTTAAAAAAGGTCGATCGAGATAACAATTCCATACCAATTTGTTAACTCATGAACTGTAAATACCATGAAGGAGAGATACTAAAATCGATAATTGTGTGAAAATAATTTTAAGGATGATAATAATAAAATTAATTTTATAAGGACCCGACCTTAAACATTACTTAATCATGAATTAAATAAATAATTCAGATAGAGGATCTTTTCAGGTTTAGAGTTTTAGAGAATTAGGTCATAACTATTACATCTCAAAAGATTTCATAGTAGACACTTCTACTAAGTTTCCATAAATCGAAAAAAAACATAAAAAGAATCATGTCTAGTTCCATGTTTTAGATAACATGTCATTCCTTGATCCCATCCTCGACCCTATTCATCTTTAAGTCCTGTGGAAAACATTTCAAAAACTTTGGATGAGCATAAAAAGCCCAGTAAAGGATACAGAAAGAAGGAAAACTCTTAGTTTTTCAAAACAACATGTAAACCTTGAATATATTACCAAAGTAATAATTTTCACCTTTATGAAGTAGTAAAAACTATTCACTGAATAAAAGACCATTACTTACACTTTTGTAACCAAATTATTACCATAAAACCCATATAAAGAACAGATAACATATTAAGGTAACATGGGAGATAAACATACTTAAATGGAATAACCATACGGTCGACTTCCACACATACTTAATGGAATAGCCATACAGCCGACTTCCATACCCAATGCATTGGAGGATATAATGTAACCACCCGTCCTGGTATTCACGGCACCACCCATCATATGGTTTATCAGGTAACCACTCGTAAGATGTCCAAGTACCATCATTACACATAAGATATTGAAAATATATACATTTCAAAAACAACATTCCATTTTCAATCACAATAAGTAATTCCAAGATATTGAATTAATCTATCCATTTTCAAAAACCATTTATAAGAAATTTTTGAATCAAAGTGTCCCATTACACTTTGAAGATTTTAATGGAATTATAATTTTAAAACATTAATATCCATATAAATAAATACTGAAAACCATTTTGAAAAAATGGACATTAAAGATAATGAATTAGAATAATGAATCTTTAAAACATTTAAAACGATATTTTTGTTAAAGAGTTTTTAACAAAATGAGAGACTCTTGAATAAAAATAATTATGGAATAACATTTAATCCGAGGTTTATAATATCATGATAATAAAGGTATTCATGGTATAATATGTCATAGGATAGTATACAGACCATATAAGAGTGAATTGGTGCATAACAACAATTTAGTCTCAATGAAAATGTAAATTGAGATGAAATCCATTTTAAAGATGGTATCCTTAAATTCAGGATAAATATATCACATAATTATGTGTTAGACATATAAATACACCCAATATAAGTGGATATTAATTGTGAAACAATCAGAGGTCATTCACACATAATCATTGAAAAACAAAACCAATGACATAGATATTTAACGCAATGAAATGAGATTGAGTAATGATTTCCCATACAAGTTCGTAAGAATTTTTCAATGAGATGATTATGTGCAGAAATAGTATATCTACATAGAGGTTTGTGAAAATTACAACATATATATTCCACACATAATCTTGGCATAATAAAATCAAGAAGTTCTGGTTTAACCAAAAGAATTGAAAGTGGGTTAAGAAGTTCCCCTACTGAAATCCAACAGCCTAACTTCGTCACTTTAAAATTCAGAAAATGAGTTGATGAGAGAGAAAATGGTATCTCATCACATGGACATAAAATTTACATAAATAAGGATATATAAGAACACATCCCAACATAATAGAATGTGAATTAAAATACATAACAAAAGAAGTATTTTAAAAACAGAAGGGTGAAAGGTCCCCTTACCGAGTTGGGTAACTTTTGAAACGTACACCCCATGGAAGAAGGGTCATACAATTAAGATGTAAATACCAATAAATGAAATTATAATACACAATGTGTATAATAATGGGCAGTAGATACACCAATCAATGTAAATAGTGGCAAACGTAGCATAAATGTCATGGGAATAAAAGTGAGATGAAAAATCCCTTACGAAGACTCGGCAGCCTAACAGTGCCACTTAAAACTTCCAAAAATGGATTTATCATATAAAATAGGTTCTCTCATATTATTAACATAAAAATTTAAGTATGAGGAATATAAAATAACATCCCCAAACATAATAAATATGAGCCTAAAAGAAATGACATAAAGGATAGTACTTGAAAAGAGAGGAGTAGGATCCCTTACGAGAATTCGGCAGCCTAACGGCACCACTCAAAACTTCCAAAATGGATTGAAGAGAAAAAATAGGGTCTCTAATAATATGAACATAAAAATTAATGAATGATTAATATAAAATAATATCCCAATCATACGAAATATTAGCTTAAATGGAATGAAAAAAAAGAGTGTACTTAAAAAAAAGAGGAGTAGGATCCCTTATCTGAAGTCCGATTTGTCTTGTTTGTTTCTTTATATTCCAGAATAATAAACTTTGGTGAATTTATGATTTCTTATGGTCCTCCTTTAAATATTATTATTCATTTCATATCACATGTTATAATTTTATAATAATAATTGGTTAATAATGTGAGTTCATATCAGACGTTTTTGTCGATGTTTCGTACATGAGTCAAAAATGAACTTGTTTGAAAATGATTGTCCATGCAGTTATAAGTAAATAATATCCAGAATAGTATTAATGATTTAAATATAATATATATCCATTAAATATTCATTTTATACTATTCCATAACATTTGGAGAAAAAAATAAATGAAATGCACCGTTCATGGAGACGGTAGGCCGTACGTACGCATGAACGCTACTTTCATTTCTTTGTCATATTAATGGAATAAAAAATATTTGAGATATATATATATTATAATTAAAGTATAATATATATGTTTTATAGGTCACATAAGTTCATTAATTTCATTCTTTATACATTCCATGTGTTGCATGAACAAGTCACATCACTTGAGAGGGCGGTAGTCCACACTTCCTCGTATGAAATTATCGCATTTGCACAACATGAAAAGCATAAAGGCATGTTTTAAATATAAAATTCAGAAGCATATAGAAAAAATAAATACCATATATATCATATATAAAATATAGTGACATCATAATGGCCACCATGAAAGGTGTTAAGAGAAGATTGAACAATCATCATTTCGTGAGGCAGGAATTCTCCATCCACAGAAACAGTATGTTCTTTAACCATTAGACGAAGGTGTGTGTAAGTGTAGCTCAAATCCTTCACATAAAAACATCCTAGTATATTTCAGATACAGGTGTTTTTACAAAATAATGTAATAAAAAGAGTTTAGAGGGTTGGAGATGAAAAATAAAACAAAAGAACACAAGGGAAGACATTACCTTTAAATCGGCTAACTCTTTTTGATTTGAGCTCAAAGGATTCCCTGGAAAGGATTATGCCCAAATTTGAGGCTTCAATGATGAAGAGAGGGATTTGGAGAGATGAAATGGTCAGGGTTTGGCTGAGCCAAAGGCTTGAGAGGTGTGGGTAAGGTGGTAGAGGTGGGGGCCTTTTATAAGAGGAGAGGAGGGGCACTCTTGGAAAGTTATAAACTTTTACTTTATTATAAAATGATTTTCTGATTTTTAAGGTACCAAAATTATATATTTCTATTATAAAGTGATAAGAGTTCGAAATCCACCCATACAATAGGTTTTTGACAAGTGCATGTATTAGAGTTTTCATTATATTTTTATTTTATTTAAATCGTTAAATAATGAGGAAATCGTTGTATCATCATGGTGTCATAATTAATTTAATTTATTTAATGTCTAAAAACTATAAAAAAATATCATGATGTAAGAACTCGTTTTATATTTCTAATGAATATTTATAGTCAAATATATGACTTTTATAACCCCATGTAAAATTTTTTTTAGTAAAACAATACATGTTTGTGACATTTTAATTTTAACTTTAAATTAAAAGTTATTAACGTCATTTTCCAACCAAAGTGGCTCCATGGGGTCCCCATGTTGATCCATGGATTTCCTTGTTCGTCCATGACTCATCCAATAAGGGTAGGATATGTGTCAATGTCATTTCATATTATTAAAACATTATTTTTACCCAAAATTACATTAATTAGCTCTAATCGCGATTAAAACCTAAAAGTTACTATTCACCAAAAAATTATTTTAATCTCATTGAACCACATTTTACTTCCTAATGACAACCATGTATGTCGGATTTTTTAAAATCAAATCACAGAAGTGGTAAATTTTCATTTAAATGAAAAATCAGTTTCTTTAACTACCACTTAGTGGTTTCACTATTGATCAAAATTGAAGTTTTTCAAAAAAATACCAAAAATTCATCCTAGATATATTTGATATTCCAAATTAAAAAATTAGCTCTATTTTAAAAAACTCAAAACATATAATTTTCATTAATAATTTAATAATTAATTCCTGCTGTCAAAACAAATAGCGTGTTTTTGAGAAACAATATCTATTAAAAGATTAACACTAGTTTAAGTCCAATTTCAAAGTGAAATTAATTCCAATGACCACCATTGGATTAAATTGTTAAAATATATTCTAATTTAACTTTAAAATAAATTAAAAAGATAATATAATCATATAAATAAATTATATAAAAAAGTGGTTTTGAATTAAAATACAACATTTTCACTATTCATTAAAAAATGAACTTTATCAGAAAAATACCAAAAATTTAAACAAAGTAAATTTTGATGTCCTGATTCTAAAGAAGAATTTTATTTTTTCAAATATAACACATAAAATTTTAAAAAAGTTGATTTAAAAGAGGCTCGCCATCAAAAGGCGGTTACTCGGCCATTTAAAGAATATTAGAATGTTTACGCATAAAATTGGATTCATTCACATTTTCAATCCTCTAAAATTTATTGTAAAATGTAAAAATATTTGACAAAAATAAATAATCATTTTGTAGTTAGTTCCGTTCTTTCCCACCATTATAATATCTAGGAGTTAACTACCATTTAAAATAATAGTATTTTATTATTAGATTGCAATGTAAGATTTCAAAGGAACTCATTATCGCGTATTAGGTACGCCATCGAGCATAGAATTCCCTTTAAAGTAATATTATTATTTATTCACAAATAGGGATAAATATAAAAATTTCATATACATTATTTACCTGGGGTGTTACATCCTTCCCCCCTTTTGGGAATTGCGTCCTCGCAATTTTAAAATTGGGCTCGGAAACATCATTGGAAGTCCCACATCAGAACAAGAGTCGGTAAAAAAATCACTTTAAAAGAAAGAAAGAGAATTACAGAGGTCACCCGAGTTAACCAATACCAGGATTCCATGTAGGAAAACATGGATATGGAAGAAAAAGCAAAGGGTCATGTTCTGAGGGAGGGTGATAGAAAATATGTTTAGGAGAAAGTTAACCACCAGAAAATCACAAACATGTTATGGGTTAAACGGTATTGGATTCCCCAGTAGGAAAATTTAACGGACAACATTTTTTTAATTTACTTTTCATTGAGGAATTTATTTTTGAGCTTAACTAAAACATAAGGAAACATACTTACTTGTCATTTTGACTTTCAACTTTTACTAGATTTCTTACACAAAATCATATTTTCTCTAAAAGATGAGTATTTAGGATAACTTGTTTACATTAAGAGAGATATAATAAACTTATAGAGAATAACCTAATCGAAAAAAGAGAACTGTATACTTTCCATGTCTTTAGACCTTAACCAAAACTAAAACCAAAAAGGTTAGTATGAGATCAGATAATACCCAAAAAGGATAATCCTTTATAAAAAGGAAATCTATTCTTAATCTCCAACATTTTTCCAACAAGACCCAATGTTCAACGAAGACCAAAAGTTATCCAAACTAAGATTGAAACCCAAATATTTGAAGGATTTAATCACATAGTATTCCAAGTTAAATCGTAACATTTATCTCCAAACAACATCAGTTTCTCTTAAAGTCTCGTATTGAAAAGTAATTGACCTAATCACATATCCTCCTTGATAGGTTAATAATTTCCATAGATAACCCAAAATCAACTTACTCTTAATTCATAAAATCATTTAACTAAAAAGAATTAGTCCAACTTACCGGGAACTTCACATAGTCTTGTGGTAGGCGATAAATACCAGTCGCACTTTGGTTGTGGGTTTGATTCCCGCAGCTTTGTCCGATGCGACGGGTTGTCACATGGTTTGTGTATTTTCCTTTTTCCATACTATATAATTCTCAAATCATTCCCCAAAAAGAGATAAAATCATAAAAAATAACCATAACATAATTTAACCTCAATTTTATGTCATGCCTTTTATTTTCTATCATAACATATAGTAGCCCATAATTAACTCAAAAGTAAGGATCATATAAACCCAATTGGTTCTTTAAAACTATGTCCACAAAAGAACAGATAACTATTACTTGAATAAAATTTTCATATATCAAACATCAGGGTTACACATACTATAAAAAGTATTCTAATGTAACCCCATCATCAAAAGATACTTAATACTCTTAAGATTTTCACCATAACTCTTGAAGCCCTTATATGTTGACTTCTTACTCATTCAACATTCTTCATGATCCATTAACCATTCCTATCCAACTTATTCTGAAATAATTATTCCCTACAAACAAAATATTGAATCATATCCTAAGATTACAAAATAGGAAAACAAATGTTATGAAATAATCCATAACATTGATTGGTCATTGTTAGTTTCTTCATCCTCAATCGGAATGGCATTAGGTATTGGTAAATGAATATTTGTACGATCTTGGTGATCCCATTCCCGAAACTTCTTCATAGGACATGTGTTTTCATAATGACCATGCAAACCACATTTAGAACATTCAATTGATCCCTTAGAAAGAACTTCTTTCCCTTTCCTCGAGTCAACTAGTTGCTTCCTTTTTTCGTGGAAGGTTCTTGCTTTACGACCTTCATTTCCACATATATAGCATATTTTCGTCCCTTTGAAACATTTTCCTAGGTGTTTCTTTCCACATCTTTGACACATAGGTTTTTGAACTCACTTAACTTTATGATTATTACCTGTAGTTCAGTAGGGATTTGTTTCTCGCATATATGGTGCCTTATAGAAATCCCCAAGGTTTAGGTGGTCAATCATTACTCCAGATAGTTGGTTGAGGATAAACACAAGAGTTCTCATTGTAGCTCCCATATCATTCAGTTGCTCACTTAGAAAACTGTCACAGTTTCCTTCATATCCACTATTACTTTGGTGCATGCTAGATCCATCCATTTACTAAAACCAAAAAGGTCGATGTGAGTATATCAACAGAACCATCATGTACTAATGAGGAAGATAAACACTAAGATATAGTTACTCATTCAATTTATCTAAAACTTGGACTCTTTATAAAATCCTAACCATTATGGTAATGTCACTAATTCTTAGAGAATACCCTAACCTCAAAAGTTATCTAAACCGACCTTTGATACCGACAATAAGGCCTCGGCCTTAAACTTTACTTAATCATGAATTAAATGAATAATTCACAAAGAGGATCTTTTCAGGTTTAGAGTTTAGAGAATTAGGTAATAACTATTACATCTCAAAAGATTACATAGTAGACACTTCTACTAAGTTTTCATAAAACAAAAACACACTTAAAAAGAAACATGTCTAGTTCCATGTTTTAGATAGCATGTCTTTCCTTGATCCCATCCTTGACCATATTCATCTTTAAGTACTGTGGAAAACATTTGAAAAACCTGGGATGAGAATAAAAAGCCTAGTAAAGGATACACAAAGAAGGAAAACAGTTAGTCTTTCAAAACAACAAGTAAACCATGAATACTTTACCAAAGTAATACTTTTCACCTTTATGAAGTAGTAAAAACTCTTCACTGAATAAAAGACCATTACTTACCCTTTTGTAACCAAAAGATTACCATAAAACCCATATAAAGAACACATAACATATAAAGGTAACTTGGGAAATAAACATACTTAAATGGAATAACCATACGATCTACTTCCTAACATACTTAATGGAATAACCATACGGTCGACTTCCATACCCAATGGATTGGAGGTTATAACGTAACCACCCGTCCTGGTATTCACGACACCACCCGTCATATGGTTTATCACATAACCACCCATAAAATGTCCATGTACCATCATTACACATTAAATATTGAAAATATAAACATTTCCATAACAACATTACACTTGCAATCACAATAAGTAATTCCAAGATAATAAATTAATCAATCCATTTTCAAAAACCATTTAAAAAATATTTTTGAATCAAAGTGTCACATACCACATTGAAGCTTTTAATGGAATTATAATTTTAAAACATTAATTTCCATATAAATAAATACTGAATACCATTTTGAAAACATGGACATTAAACATAATGATTTAGAATAATGAATCTTTAAAACATTTAAAACAATATTTTTGTTAGTGTTTTTAACAAAATGAGAGACTCTTGGATACAAATAATTTCAGAATAACATTTAATATGAGCATTATAATATCATGATAATAAAGGGATTCATGGTATAATATGTCAAAGGATAGTATAAAAACCATAAATATTGAATTGGTGCATAACAACAATGAAGTCTCAATGGAAATGTAAATTGAGATGAAATCCATTATAAAGATGGTATCCTTAAATTAAGGATAAATCTATCACCTAATTATGTGTGAGAAATATAAATACACCCAATATAAGTGGATATTAATTGTTAATCAATCATAGGTCATTCACACATAATCTTGGAAAAACAAAACCAATGACATAGATATTTAATGCAATGAAATGAGATTGAGTAATGATTTCCCATACAAGTTCGTAAGAATTTATCAATGAGATGATTATGTGTAGAAATAGTCTATCTACACAAAGGTTTATGGAAATTAAATCATAGAGAGTCCTCACATAATTTTCGAATAATAAAATCAAGAATTAGAGGTTTAACACAAAGAATTGAAAGTGGGTTAAGATGTTCCCTTATAGAAATCTGACAGCCTAACGACATCACTTTAAAATTCAGAAAATGAGTTGTTGAGAGAGAAAACGGTATCTCATCACTTGGACATAAAATTTACATAAATAATGATATATAAGAAAACATCCCAACATAATAGTATGTGAATTAAAAGACATAACAAAAGAAGTCTTTTATAAATAGGAGGGTGAAAGGTCCCCTTACCCAGAAGGGTGACTTTCGAAACGTACACCCCATGGAAGAAGGGTCATACAATTAAGATGTAAATACCTATAAATGAAACTATACTACAAAAAGATTATTATAATGGTAATTACAGACACCACTCAAAGGAAATAGTGGCAAACGTAGCATAAATGTCATGGGAATAAAAGCGAGATGAAAAATCCCTTACGAAAACTCGGAAGCCTAACGACGCCACATAAAACATCTAAAAATGGATTTATGAGATCAAATAGGGTATCTCATAATATGAACATAAAAATTACAGTATGAGAAATATAAAATAATATCCACAAACATAATAATGGTGAGCTTAAAAGAAATTACATAAAGGAGAGTACTTAAAAAGAAAGAGAGGAGTAGGATCCCTTACGAAAATTCGGCAGCCTAACAGCGCCACTCAAAACTTCCAAAATGGATTGATGAGAGAAAATAGGGTCTCTCATCATAAGAACATAAAATGTACAGTAATTTTAATATAAAATAAAATCCCAATCATAAGAAACATGAGCTTAAAAGGAATGACATAAAAAGTGTACTTAAAAAGAAAGAGAGGAGTAGGATCCCTTATCTGAAGTCTGACTTGTCTTGTTCGTTTCTTTATATTCCTGAATAATAAAATTTGGTCAATTTATAATTTCATACAGGCCACTTTTAAAGATTATTATTCAGTTCATATCACATATTATAATTTTATAATAGTAATTGGTTAATAATGTGAGTTTATATCAGACATTTTTGTCGATGTTTGGTACATGAGTCAAAAATGAACTTGTTTGAAAATGATTGTCCATGTAGTTATAAGTAAATAATCCCCAGAATAGTATTAATGATTTAAATATCATATATATCCAGTAAATATTCATTTTATACTATTACATAACATTTTTAGATAAAAAAAAATTAAATGCACCGTTCATGGAGGCGGTAGGCCATACGTACGCATGAACGCTACTTTCATTTGTTTGTCATATTAATGGAATTAAAAATAATTGGGATATATATATATATATATATTATAATTAAAGTATAATATATATGTTTTATAGGTCACATAAGATAATTAATTTCATTCTTTATACATTCCATTTATTGCATGAACGAGTCACATCACTTGAGGGGGCGGTAGTCCACACTTCCTTGTATGAAATTATCGCATTTGCACAACATGAAAAGCATAAAGGAATGTTTTAAATATAAAATTCAGAATCATATAGAAAACATAAATACCATATATATCATATATAAAATATAGTGACATCATAATGGACACCGTGAAAGGTGTTAAGAAAATATTGAACAATCATCGTTTCGTGAGGTAGGAATTCACCATCCACAGAAATAGTATGTTCATTAACCATTCGACGAAGTTGTGTATAAGTGTAGCTCAAATATTTCACATAAAAACATCCTAGTATAATTCAGATACTGTTGTTGTTACAAAATAAATGAATAAAAAGAGTTTAGAGGGTTGGAGAAGCAAAATAATACAAAAGAACACAAGGGAAGACATTACATTTAAATCGGGTAACTCTTTTTTATTTGAGATCAAAGGCTTACATTGAAAGGATTATGCCCAAAGGTGAGGATTCAATGATGAATAGATGGATGTGGAGAGATGAAATGGTCAGTGGTTGGCTGAGCCAATGGCTTGAGAGGTGTGGGTGAGGTGGTAGAGGTGTGGGCCTTTTATAAGAGGAGAGGAGGGGCACTCTTGGAAAGTTATAAACTTTTACTTTATTAAAAAATGATTTTCGGATTTTAAAGGTCCCAAAATTATATATTTTAAGGATAAGGTGATAAGAGTTAGAAATCCACCCATACAAGAAATTTTCTACAAGTGTAGGGCTTATATTTTAAATTATCTTTTCATTTTATTTAAATCGTTAAATAATGAGGTAATCGATGCATCATCATGGTGTCATAAATAATTTAATTTATTTAATGTCTAAAAATTATAAAAAATTATCATTTTATAGGAACTATTTTTATCTTTATAATGAATATTTATAGTAAAAAAATTTTTCTTTTATAACCCCATGTAGAAATTGTATTAGTAATAAATACTTGTTTGTAAAATTTTAATTTTAACTTTAAATAAAAAAGTTATTAATGTCATTTTCCAACCAAAGTGGCTCCATGGGTTCCCCAAGTTGACCCATGGATATTATTGGTCGTCCATGACTCATCCAATAAGGGTAGGACATGTGTCAAGGTCATTTCATATTATTAAAACATTAGTTTTACCTTAAATTACACTAATTACCTCTAATCGCGATTAAAAACTTAAAAGTTACTATTCACCAAAAAATTATTTTAATCTCATTGAACCGCATTTTACTTACTAATGACAACCATGTATGTAATATTTTTGAAAACCAAATCACAGAAGTGGGAAAGTTTCATTTAAACTAAAAATCAATTTCTTTAACTACCACTTAGTGGTTTCAATATTCATTAAAAATTGAAGTTTTTCAGAAAAATACCAAAAATTCACCCTAAGATATATTTGATATTCAGAATTCAATAATGATGCCTATTTTACAAAATTCTAAACATATAAGTTACATTAATTAATTTAATAATTAATTCCCGCTGTCAAAACAAATAGCGTGTTTTTAAGAAACAATATCTATTAAAAGATTAACACTTGTTTAAGTCCAAATTCAAAGTGAAATAAATTCCAATGACCACCATTGGATTAAATTGTAAAAATATATTCTAATTTCACATTAAAAAAAATTCAAAATATAATCTAATCATATAAATAAATTAGATAAAAAAGAGGTTTTTAATTAAAATACAACATTTTCACTATTCATTAAAAAATGAACTTTATTGGAAAAAAACAAAAAATTTACACAAAGTAAGTTTTGATGTCCCAATTCTAAAGAAGAAATTTATTTTGTCAAATATACCACATAAAATTTTCAAAAAGTAGATTTAAAAGTGGTTCACCATCAAAAGGCGGTTAATCAACCTTTTAAAGAATATTAGAATGTTTACGCATAAAATTGGATTCATTCGCATTTTTAATCCTCTAACATTTATTGTAAAAAGTAAAAATATTTGACAAACATAAATAATAATTTTTTAGTTAGTTCCGTTCTTTCCCGCCATTACAATGGCTAGGCATTAACTACCATTTAAAATAATATTATTTTATTATTAGAGTGCAACGTAAGCTTTCAAAGGAACTCATTGTTGCGTATTGGGTACGCCATCGAGCATAGCGTTCCCTTTAAAGTAATATTGTTATTTTATTAAAATATAAGGATAAATATAAAAATTTCTAATTCACTATTTACCTGGGGTGTTACAAATTTATAATCAATTGATGAACCACATCAAATAATTATTTCATGAATGTGACATATGTCCAATAGAAAATAAAACTGAGACATTAATCCCTTAACTTAAGTTAGAAATTCTATTTTACACATTTAAAACTACATTATAATAAAAATAACTTTATTATTAATCAATTAATGAACCATAATTATATATATACATCATAAAATATATTTCATTCTTATGACCTTTTAATGCCAATTAATTATCAATTCTTCATTTTAATTATGTTCTGGGTAATAACTGCTTTGTTATTCATTTATTTTTGGGTTTAATTTTTTTTTAATATAATTTGATCATGGGTACACCATTATAATAATATTTATAATTAAATAAATGTCATTTATATTCATCATATATTTATTATGATCAACCATTAATGATATAGGTAGAAAATGAGTGACAATGCTCAGAGAGAGTGTAGGTTGTACAAACATGTGAACTCTGTTTTCATTTTCTTGACGGACGGAATACAAGAAATTTGAATAATATATCACCATTAAAAAATAATTATTATCTAATATATATCACATAATAACATATATATTACTTTAGTATACATGTATTTCCGTACAATTAAAAAATAAATAAAAAACACATGACATCAGTTCACTAGGTGGTGGTACTTTATACACACGGGCGACATTATTAATTTATGATGGGTTGGAATGTATGAATTTTTAAATGATATTATATTTATATAAGTAATTTTTGATAATAAAAATCATAAATAATCCATCATTTTAGCCCTTTTTTACATTCTATGAAAAGCGATAGTGAATGAAAAATTGCATCCCTTCGTGAGGCGGTAGTTCTCCCTACAAAGGAATGATGTTATCAAATCTACACACAAATGCAATTGAAAAAACAATTATTTTGAGATATAATAATTAAAAATTAAAAATAATTTCATAAATATCATATATTTACATTAAATTAGTCGTTATAAAAATTCATGAGAAACATTTAAAGAAAACGAACTATATAAGTTTGAGTGGTGGTGGTCTTCCACACACACGATTGTTGGTTTTGTTTCTAATTTGAGGGAAGATAAAATATATATAGTTAAACACATTATCATAAAAAAAATATTTGTATATTTATGATATTTATGTTATGTTATTAGCAGGATTAAATAATAATTACCAGGGTAAAGGAAGATATAAAATAAAAATGCTTAATGAAAAACATTACCTCTTATTTGGGGAAAATATTTTGGATCGAAGTCAAATAATACTATGATGGAGGAAGGGATGTGAGGAATTTATTTGTCCAAATATATGGAAAATGGTTTTTGTTTAAAAGATGATAGGGGTGGACTTTTATAAATGCGATGAGTGGTACAAATATTGTTTTTGAATGGAGAGAATTCAACCAACGTTCTTTTCATGTCATAATGATAAAATTAATGATCTTATATTCAAAATAGAAGGAATATGGTAGATATTTGGCTATAAAATTAGTTTTCCAAACTTTTCTAGTCGTTTTGATATTTATATTTTATATTTAACCCCCCAGAAAAACCACTTTTAATGTAATTGGGGTAAATAATTTTGTTTTATTTTCCAATACTCATGGTAAAAAATTTAGTTAACATTATTATATAATATAAATTATTCTGAATAAAAATGATGAATCCAATTTTTCAAATTCTATTCTCATAAGTGGAATATTTTAATTCAATATTAATTTCGTATAGGTGATGAGAAAGCTAGTTTTGAAATTGAAAATGTTCAAAAAATTTAAAGGGTTTTATGTGAAAATGAGATATGAAACGGATTACAATGACCCACACAATATTTATATATTTATAATTGAACAATTGTTTCGTTTAAATCATTATTATGAATTTTTATGTTTTTAAAATATCCAAATGAAAGGAAAATTCTTAATAAAACACAATATTATTCAATATTTACATAAAAAAATATATTTCCAGAAAATTATCTGAAATCAATAATATGATAATATCTATATTCTAATTTAAAAAATTATTTTTTTCCCACAATTTATTTATATAAATTTGAAAAAACTAAATTTTTATATAAGTTCAATGTAAAGACCCATAAAATTCAAGGGAAATGTTTTCTTAATTTTCGTTGGAATTTTACAAGAGTGTGGTTTCTGACAGCACCTGATTCCGAGGCCCGGAGTGCCCGGAATCAATTTCCGAAGATTGGCTTGGGTACGTTTAGTGAACGAATGAGCGGGAATTTATAACTTTTGAACCGGTGCCCAGAATCAAATCCGAGGGCACCGATGACCTCGCATCGCCGATATTCTCTTAAGGAGACCTTTTCCGAGGTTGTGTTTATTGTGGGTTGAGAGTTAGTTTTTCGGAATTTAGAATAAGTTAAATAAAATTGTGAAATACAAATTTTATTTTAACTTGTTGGTTATTTTCACCCATAGGGAGTTAAAGGTGGGACCCACATCCACTTAACCTCCCTTGGGAGGATTAAGTGTGGTGGGGCCCACACAAAGCATAACTCTTCACCTTCCTTTTTTTTAAACTCCATACAACTCCTCTTTTAAATAAGCTTGACAACTTGGGTTATTAAATGGGTTGAGTTGTTAATTTCAAACCTTTGAATTTCAAAATGGTTTGGTTGAGTAAATAAAATAATACTTTAGCTTATTTTATTTGGGTTAGAATTCTCTAGCCACCTTGAGAGATTTTTGGAGCTTCCTTCTTCTTCTTCAAACTCAACGAAGAACGCGAAGAACGCCGTTCTTCAACGAAGAACCTCTCCGTCGAAGAACTCGGTCCTTCTGCGACGCCGTATCCGCGACGCGACGTACTTCTTCCTCGTCATCTCTTCCGCGACGGTTTCCCGCGACAAAATCGCCGTCTAAGAACTTCGAATCCTCGCTTCACGACGTCGACGTCCTTTTTCCGCGACGCCGACCACCGCGACGCTCGTCTTCCGTGGGTCGTTGACGATCATCGTACTTGAAACCGTGGTAGGGTTTTGTTGTTGATTATTTATTTATTCTTGTTCTTGGTTCTAGCATGAAAATCTTGAGGATAAGTGTTTATGTGTTATCGTCTAACGAGAGGGGGGCCGGACTGCACAAACATGGCTGAATCCCCCCTCCTTTGTTCTTGAATATTATTTTATTGCGGATGAAATGAGATGGCGTGGTGCCGTCACACCACGTGGGAATCACACGACAAATATTTCGCGGCACCGTCGCGCCGTGCCATGGAAATATTATCATGAACGCGACGACGTCGCGCCGCGTCGATGAAAACCGAAGGCGCCGCGGCCGGAGCGGGGCCGCGACGGAGGGGCGTGTTGCCGTCGCACCGCGCCGGACAACGAAGGCCGCGACCGGTTCTGGGCCGCGGCGGGACGTGATGACCGGCGGCCAGACGGGCCGCCGGTGCCGGAAGATGGAAGAGGACCGGCCCATGCCTGTCCTGTTGAGAAGAAGCCTGTCGGCCAGGTCGGGCCGGCCGGGACGGTGCAAAACCGAAGGAATTAAATTCTCCCGGGCGGTTAATTGGCCCCCCATAAAGAGGGGGGCCGGTTTCACAAAGGGGGGGGGGGGGGGCAGGCGGCCCCCCGTTTTTCTCAAAGGCAGGCCCCCACGTGAGAGGGGGCCATTTTCTCCAAGGTGCGGCATCCAGCCGCGCCGCCATCTGAGGAAGGGCGGGGGCCTTGCCCCCCGCGCGTGGCACCCAAGCGGCGCCCCGGCCACGCCGGACCGCGCCGCCGTGCCGGGCCGGGTCAGACACGGGTTGGGTCGACCCGGTTCGGTCGGACCTGGGTTGGGTCGACCCGGTTCGGGCCGACCCAGGGGGGTTGGGCCGGGTCGGCCCGGACCCGGACCCCCCATTTTCGAATCGACTTTGGTCTTTTGCCCATAACATGAGCTACAGACCTCCGAACGACGAACCGTCAGCGGAAATGCGATCTTTGGATCGAGACGGTCGATTCGGTATATCGCACCCAAAGTTTCGGAATACTTTGAGTTCAGCCGGGTTGGTTTGTACACGAAACCAACCGGGCCCTCGGAGCGGAAACACTCATATCTTGAGCTACGGACGTCCGATTGACGTGTCGTCAGCTTTGTTGATTTCCTCTTAGTGAGACGAATCTTTTGGTATACTCTGCCTGATGTTTGGATGTAGGTGGAGTACGGTCGGGTTGGTTTTTCCTTAAAAACCAACCGGGCCCCTGGGACGAAAAAGCCAATAACTCTCAGATCGGGCATCCGATCGACGTGCTGTCTGTAGCGTAGAGTTCCTGTTGACGATACAGAACATTTGGATACATCAACTCTGGGCTATGTGACAGTTGATGTATCAGCCTCTCGGCTCGTGGAGCGGACCCTCCCGAACGAGCTTGTTGTGTGTGGGAACCCTACAGCTGACTGCGACTGTGACTGCTACTGCTACTGCTACTGCTACTGTGACTGTGACGACGACAGTACATAGATCCTTAGTGGATTCGACGACGACTACAACACTCAGCGATCCTACGTGGATCAGTGCTACAGGTCCTGTGTGGTCCCGATCCTGTGTGGGTCCGATCCTGTGTGGGTCTGCGCTCAGCGGTCCTGTGTGAACCAGCGCCTACCGGTCCTATGTGGGCCCGATCCTGTGTGGGTCATTGCGGGGGTTAGTTACCTATCGATCATTCGTGGGTCCGACGATTTAGATGGATAAGAGATCATCTTTATCGTCTTTTGAAGAAGTATACCTGTGTGAGCTGAATCCTGTTGCTTTCCTGTGTGGTTTGTGTTGTGCTATCCGGTGTGGATTTCGTTTTGCTTTCCTGTGTGGAATACGTATACTTTCCTGTGTGGACTGAGTTGTACTTGGGCTCGGAGGTTGGAGCATGTTGGAACTAATGACTTAGGTATATGTATGGGCATATACCTAAGAAGTGTCGGTTGTTACTTCGTGATTGTATCTTCCTTTGTGGTTTATCCTTTGTGGATTTTGGGAGACCTTCAAGGGTCTCGGGGTCCCTACTGAGTAGCTTATACTCACCCCTGCACAGGCTGTGCCCGCACTACGTTGTGTTGGTTGCAGACGACGGACATCGTTGATCGTGGCTGAGGCTTGCGGAGTAGAACGGTACCTGGAGGTGGATCACTGGGCGGGATGTGCCGGAGCAGACGGCGGCACCCGAGGAGCAGTTGAGCTATCTGTAACCACCCATCAGGTGGGATTTCCAGTGGACAGCTCGGTGTAGTGGCTTTTACTTTACAGTTGTTGTTTTCCCTTTTGAGTTGTACTTTACTTTCAGTTTGGGTTGGTATACTGGCCCATTTACTTTTCCGCACTTCAGTTGTACTCTGTTTTTACTTAGTGTTTACCTTTCTACTTGCTTACTCTGTGGTGCTTGTTTACTTTACAAAGGCAATGCCTTCCCTTTTTACCGGGATTTACGCCTTGGTGCTAGTCGCCAGCCCCTGGCCTATGGAAGGCGGGCTTGGGGTAGTCACGACACGGGCCCCGAGAACGGGTCGTGACAAATTGGTATCAGAGGAGTTCGGTTCTACCGCGATCTCTGATCTTTTCTATGTGAAGCAATAGTGTTTAGTGTATTGAGTGTGGTTATCAGTCCAGGGAGTCCAGTGTTGGTGCGGTGGCCGACGTATCCGTACACAAAGACCCTGACTACTGATTTCCGACTTAATGCACGAAAACATTGATTGCGTGTGTGTTTCAAAGTTTTCTTTGTGATTACTTTATATCAGCTCACCAGGTATACTGTTCTGACTGTGGCGCACCTGTTTCCTTTTCAGGATGGCCCCTCGACGGCAGCCAGTTAGGGTTCCGAGAGTCGAGTGTGACGACAGACCACCGAGCAACGAGGCCTCGGTGCAGGGCCCTTTGCCAGCAGTGGCACCGGCGGTAGCTCTACCCGCCGAGCCACCGATGCTTCCAGCACCAGCCGCTGACGATGCACGTTGCCTTGGATCTCTGTACAAGTTCCAGTGCCAGTGACCGCCTTGGTTCCGTGGGGAGACGGACCCCCAGGCAGCAGAGGACTGGCTGGAGGCAGTGGTACGAGTTTTTAGGCTAGTGAGGACACCTGCAGACCTCATGGTGATCCTCGCTGCGAGCCAACTGCACGCAGCAGCGGGCCGATGGTGGAGCTTGATGCTCCAGGTGCACGATGAGGCATCTCTACTTTGGACGGACTTTAAGAGCCTCTTCCGCTCGGAGTTCGTCCCAGCCACCCTTCGTGCGGTGCGTATACAGGAGTTTCTTCAGCTACGGTAGGGCAGCATGACGGTCGTTCTGTACTCGGCGAGATTTACTGATCTCTCGCGCTACTCGACCGACACGGTACGGGACCCATTCTTCTAGGCCCGGACCTTCGAGCAGGGTTTGAGATACAAGATCATGGCATCGCTGATCTCCCTCATCATACCGACTCAGATAGGAGTACTGGAGCGGGCCCTTTTGATCGAGAGCTTCCTTGCCGAGTCTTCACCAGCGCCGCGACCCACCGCAGGGTGGCACGTGGCAGATTCATATGCAACAGGTAGTCGACGGATGACTCAGGGGTCCAGACAGACCAGACCTTCAGGCAGACGACCTCAGGACACTGGCTCAGCAGTGCGGGGCACACAGTGCCGAGCCAGTCTTTCGAGGGGCAGACAGTGCTACTCATGCGGTGGGCAGGGCCACATGGCTCGTGACTGCCCGACCCACCGTGCCGAGGAGTAGCAGACGGTTGAGGGACCACCAAGGCAGAGGCAGAGGGTCTACCGTGGCAGTCTGTAGGGAGGAGGCGGATGAGGCAGAGGAGCTGGATGAGCAGCAGGTGGTGGGCGATGCTTTGAGGCTCTGCCACCACCACCACCAGGAGGTCCACCCCGACCACAGGGAGCTGGCGGGCAGAGACAGGCACAACTCCAAGCAGCAGAGGCCTACGACCACGGCGCACCCGAGATGATTCTAGGTACTATCTGTGTATATTCCACCCTTGTTGTAGTACTTATAGACACAGGATCGATTATCTCTTTCATAGCCGCTTCCCTTGTTCGGAGCTCAGAGATTCCGACAGAGCCGTTGGCTCGATCCTTACGGCTAGAGACTCCTACGGGAGAAGACTCGATGATTACGCACTGGTTCCGGCAGTGTGAGCTTACTCTAGGAGGCGAGAGCTTCGGCTGGGATCTTCTTGTAACAGCGTCGAGGCCTTACGACGTCATCTTGGGCATGGATTGGCTATCTACGGTCCATGCACAGATTGACTGTTTTAGGCGCAAGGTGCGATGTGTATGCACCGACGAGAGTAGGTTCACCTTCACCAGTGAGAAGGGATCCTTTGCAGCACAGGACAGACTTCCGCGGAAGAGAGGACAATCGACCACTCATCAGTTAGCTAGCCTCATCCTTGGAGCAGTTGACGTGCGGAGTCCTGGTTTTCCTGCAGTGGTGGATCAGTTTGCAGACGTTTTTCCCGATGACGTTCCAGGGCTACCTCCTCATAGAGAGGTAGACTTTTATATTGACATGTACCCCGGGACAACCCCAATATTGACTCCAGCATATCAGATGGCCCCCGCCAAGCTTCGAGAGCTACGGGTACAGTTGGAGGACTTGCAGGGCAAGGGGTTCATCCGACCCATTGTTTCACCCTGGGCTTCCCCGATATTGTTCGCCAAGAAGGCGGATGGGAGCTTGCGACTTTGTGTTGACTATCCTCGCCTGAACCAGGTGACAGTGAGGAACAAGTATCCGCTACCGAGGATTGATGACCTCTTTGATCAGCTCAAGGGAGCACGGTGGTTCTCGAAGATAGACCTCAGGTCAGGCTATCATCAGCTCAGAGTCAGAGATGAGGATGTGAAGAATATGGCCTTCAGATGTCGGTATGGCCACTATGAGTTCTTGGTTATGCCTTTCGGCGTAACAAATGCTCCAGCAGTGTTCATGGCCCTCATGAATAGGATCTTTCAGCCATACCTCGATCGTGTTGTCGTGGTCTTCATCGACGACATTCTGATTTACTCGACGACTAAGGAGGAGCACACCTATCACTTGCGAGTTGTACTAGACACACTCCGACAGCACCATGTTTATGGTAAGATCTCGAAGTTCCAGTTCTAGATACGTGATGTCCACTTCTTGGGACACGTTATCTCTAAGGCGGGAGTTGCAGTGGATCCTGTGAAGATTGAGGCTGTGTTAGCATGGGAGCCACCCAGGAGCGTGACTGAGGTTCGGAGTTTCTTGGGACTAGCTGGATACTATCGGAGATTTGTGCCAGACTTCTCTAGAGTTGCGGCACCACTCACATCTTTGACGAAGAAGGGGAAACCTTTCGTGTGGTCAGACAGATGTCAGCAGAGCATCCAGGAGCTGAGACAAAGATTGACTAGCGCACCTATCTTGAGGTTGCCTGAGGAGGGAGTAGGGTACGTAGTCTTCTGCGATGCATCAGGGACCAGACTCAGATGTGTTCTGATGCAGGAGCGGGCAGTGATCGCCTATGGATCACGTCAGTTGAGGCCGTATGAGCAGAACTATGCTTCCCATGTCCTGGAGTTAGCAGTAGGGGTCTTCGCTCTGAAGACATGGCGACACTACCTGATGGGAGAGCGCTTTACAGTCTTTTCTGATCATCAGAGTCTCAGGTATATCTTCTCGCAGAAGGACCTGAACTTGAGACAACGGTGATGGATCGAGTTCCTCCAAGACTATGACTTTGAGATAGTCTATACTCCTGGGAAGGGGAACGTGGTAGCCGATTCCCTCAGCAGGAGGACGGGCATTCAGCTACTTGAGGAGGCGACAGAGCAGCTAGCCTCTAGGAAGATATCCTTCGTGGATAGAGATGGAGCAGCCTTCCTCCAGTCTCTCACAGTCACCCCTCCACTACTACAACGGGTCAGAGAGTCACAGCGTGAGGACGCTGACTGTGAGACACAACATGCACATATATCCTCGGGACATGCACCTGATAGTTTCTCCCTTGGAATAGAGCATGACATCCTTTTCAGAGGACGTACCATGGTACCAGTCGCATTGCGAGAGGAGGTGCTGAGAGAGTTTCACACTTCTCCTTTGGCGGTACATCCAGGAGTGGCAAAGATGTACCAGGATCTCAGACGACAGCACTGGTGGCCAGGCATGAAGAAGGTTGTGTCAGAGTTCACTTCTCGATGCCTCACCTGCCAGCAGGTGAAGGCAGAGCATCAGGTACCAGCAGGCTTGGTACAACCCTTGGAGGTTCTGGAGTGGAAGTGGGACGATATATCGATGGACTTCGTGACTGGACTTCCATGCACTTCCAGAGGTCACGAATCCATTTGGGTGATTGTTGACCGACTCACCAAGTCGGCACACTTCTTACCCATCAGAGAGCAGGGCTCAGTGGAGAGCTTGTGACGTCTCTACGTTCAGAAGATTGTGTGGCTCCACGGTGTGCCATCATCTATCATCTCTGATAGAGATGCTCGATTTACTTCCCGGCTTTGGAAGGGGTTACAGGAGGCGTTCGGGACGCAGCTACGTCTGAGCACAGCCTTTCACCCTCAGACGGATGGTCAGATGGAGAGGACCATTCAGACTCTCGAGGACATGCTCCGTGCTTGTGTCCTCGACTTTGGTCACAGCTGGGAGGACCACCTACCCTTAGTGGAGTTTTCATACAACAACTGCTACCACTATACCATCGGGATGGCACCGTACGAGGCGTTGTACGACCGACCTTGTAGATCTCCTTTGTGCTGAACAGACCATGAGGAGTCAGCACTTGTGTGACCAGAGATGGTCCAGGCCATGACAGAGAAGGTCTAGGTCATCCAGGAGCAGACGAGGATAGCTCAGAGCCGGCAGAAGTCATACGCTGACAGGAGGCGGAGGCCACTAGAGTTCGAGGATGGTGGCCACATCTTCTTGCGGGTCTCACCACGACGTGGTATACAGAGATTTGGCCGAGGCGGCAAGTTATCTTCGCGCTTCATCGGACCCTTCCAGGTCCTCAGCAGGATTGGCGAGGTGGCTTATCGCCTGGCTCTACCACCTCAGTTGCATCGGGCGCACGATGTCTTCCACGTATCTCAGCTGAGGAGATACGTGCACGACCCGAAGCACATCATTGACCCCGGGGAGCTTGACGTTGGCGATGGGGCGACTTTTACGGAGGTTCCGGTGGAGATAGAGGATCGACCGGAGTGGGTCCTACGTGGACGGTCGATTCCTCTAGTGCGCATCAGATGGCAGCACGGGAATCTCCAGGAGAGAACATGGGAGCGGGAGGCTCAGATACGTGCTTAGTACCCTCATTTGTTTCCCTAGTTTTTGATGTATCTTTACGGGGACGTAAAGCCCTGAGGTGGGAGTAATTTAAAGACCCATAAAATTCAAGGAAAATTTTTTCTTAATTTTATTTGGAATTTTAAAAGAGCACGGTTTCTGACGGCACCTGATTCCGAGGCCCGGAGTGCCCGGAATCAATTTCCGAAGTTTGGCTCGGGTACGTTCAGTGAACGAACGAGTGGGAATTTCTAACTTTTGAACTAGTTCCTGGAATCAAATTCTGAGGGCACCGATGAACTCGCAGTGCCGATATTCTCTTAAGGAGACCTTTTCCGAGGTTGCGTTTATAGCAGGTTGAGAGTTAGTTTTTGGGAATTTAGAATAAGTTAAATAAAAATGTGAAATACAAATTTTATTTTAACTTGTTTGTTATTTTCTCCCAAAGGGAGTTAAAGGTGGGACCCACATCCACTTAACCTCCCTTGGGAGGATTAAGTGTGCTGGGGCCCACACGAAGCATAACTCTTCACCTTCCTTTTTATAAACTCCCTTTAACTCCTCTTTTAAATGAACTTGACAACTTGGGTTATTAAATGGGTTGAGTTGTTAATTTCAAACCTTTGAATTTCAAAATGGTTTGGTTGAGTAAATAAAATAAGACTTTAGCTTATTTTATTTGGGTTAGAATTCTGTAGCCACCTTGAGAGAATTTTGAAGCTTCCTTCTTCTTCTTCAAACTCAACGAAGAACGCGAAGAATGTCGTTCTTCAATGAAGAACCTCTCCGTCGAAGAACTCGGTCCTTCTGCGACACCGTATCCGCGACGCGATGTACTTATTCCACGTCATCTCTTCCGTGATGGTTTCCCGCGACGAAATCGCCGTCAAAGAACTTCGAATCCTCGCTTCACGACGTCGACGTCCTTTTTCCGCGATGCCGACCACCGCGACGCTCGCCTTCCGCGGGTCGTTGACGATCATCGTTCTTGAAATCGAGGAAGGGGTTTGTTGTTGATTATTTATTTATTCTCGTTCTTGGTTCTAGCATGACAATCCAGAGGATAAATGTTTATGTGTTATCATTTAACGAGAGGGGGGCCAGACCGCACAAACACGGCCAAATCCCCCCTCCTTTGTTCTTGAATATTATTTTCTTGCGGATGAAACGAGATGGCGTGGTGCCGTCACACCACGCGGGAATCACACGGCAAATATTGCGCGGCGCCGTCGCGCTGTGCCGTGGAAAGATTGTCATGAACGCGACACCGTCGCGCCGCGTCGAAGAAAACCGAAGGCGCCGTGGCCGGAGTGGGGCCGCGGCGGAGGGGCGCGGTGCCGTCGCACTGTGCCAGACGACGAAGGCCGCGGCCGGATCCAGGCCGCGGAGGGACGTGATGACCGGCGGCCAGCCGGGCCGCCGGTGCCGGAAGATAGAAGTGGACCGGCCTATGCCGGTCCTGTTGAGAAGAAGCCGGCCGGCCAGGTCGGGCCGGCCGAGACGGTGCAAAAACGGGGGAATTAAATTCCCCCAGGCGGTTAATTGGCCCCCCATAAAGAGGGGGGCCGGTTTCACAAAGGGGGGGGGGGGGCAGGCGGCCCCCCCATTTTTCTCAAAGGCAGGCCCCCACGTGAGGGGGGCCGTTTTCTCCAAGGCGCGGCATCCAGTCGCGCCGCCAGCTGAGGAAGGGTGGGGGCCTTGCCCCCCACGCGTGGCACCTGAGCGGCGCCCCGGCCGCGCCGCCGCGCCGGACCGCGCCGGACCGCACCACCGTGCCGGGCCACGCCGCCGCGCCGGACCGCGCCGCCGGCCGGGCCGGGTCGGCCCGGACCCAGACTGCCCATTTTCAAATCGACTTCGGTCTTTTGCCCATAACCTGAGCTACAGACCTCCGAACGACGAACCGTCAGCGGCGATGTGATCCTTGGATCGAGACGGTCGATTCGGTATATCGCACTCAAAGTTTCAGAATACATTGAGTTCGGCCGGGTTGGTTCGTACACGAAACCAACCGGGCCCTCGGAGCGGAAACACTCATATCTTGAGCTACGGACGTCCGATTGACATGCCGTCAGCTTTGTTGAGTTCCTCTTAGTGAGACGAATCTTTTGGCATACTCCACCCAAGTTTTGGACGCAGGTGGAGTACGGTCGGGTTGGTTTTGCCCTAAAAACCAACCGGGCCCTTGGGACGAAAAAGCCAATAACTCTCAGACCGGGCGTCCGATCGACGCGCCGTCTGTTGCGTAGAGTTCCTGTTGACGATATGGAACTTTTGGATACATCAAGTCTGGGCTATGTGATAGTTGATGTATCAGAATCTCGGCTCATGGAGCGGACCCTCCCGAACGAGTTTGCTGTGTGCGGGAACCCTAGAGCTGACTGCGACTGTGACTGCTACTGCTACTGCTACTGCTACTATGACTGCGACGATGATAGTACAGAGATCCTTAGTGGATTCGACGACGACTACAACACTCAGTGATCCTACGTGGATCAGTGCTACAGGACCTGTGTGGGCCCGATCCTGTGTGGGTCCGATCCTGTGTGGGTCTGCGCTCAGCGATCCTGTGTGAACCAGCGCCTACAGGTCCTATGTGGGCCCGATCCTGTGTGGGTCATTGCGGGGGTTAGTTACCTATCGATTTTTCGTGGGTCTGACGACTTAGATAAATCAGAGATCATCTTTATCATCTTTTGAAGAAGTATACCTATGTGAGCTGAATCCTATTGCTTTCCTGTGTGGTTTGTGTTGTGTTATCCTGTGTGGATTCCGTTTTACTTTCCGATGTGGAATACATATACTTTCATGTGTGGACTGAGTTGTACTTGGGCTCGGAGGTTGGAGCATGTTGGAATTGATGACTTAGGTATATGTATGGTCATATACCTAAGCAGTATCGGTTGTTACTTCGTGATTGTATCTTCCTTTGTGGTTTATCCTTTGTGGATTTGGAGAGACCTTCAGGGGTCTCGGGTCCCTACTTAGTAGCTTATACTCACCCCTACACGGGCTATGCCCGCACTATGTTGTGTTGGTTGCAGACGATGGACAACGTTGATCGTGGCTGAGGCTTACAGAGCAGAATGGTACCTGGAGGTGGATCACTGGGCGGGACGTGCCAGAGCGGACGGCGGGACCCGAGGAGCAGTGGAGCTATCTGTACCCACCCATATGGTGGGATTTCCATTGGAAATCTCGGTGTAACGGCTTTTACTTTACAGTTGTTGTTTTCCCTTTTGAGTTGTACTCTACTTTCAGTTTGGGTTTGTATACTGGCCCATTTACTTTTCCGTACTTCAGTTGTACTCTATTTTACTTAGTGTTTACCTTTCCGCTTGCTTACTCTGTGGTGCTTGTTTATTTTAAAAAGACAATGCCTTCCCTTTTTACCGGGATTTACGCCTTGGTGCTAGTCGCCAGCCCCTGGTCTATGGAAGGCGGGCTTGGGGTAGTCACGGCACGGCCCCGAGGACGGGTCGTGATAGTCAAAAAATGTGATAAAACTACATTATAGAAAAAAAAACTATTTTGAAGCATAATTTTTGATTTTTTATTATCACATACATATAAATCCAGTTGGATTAAAGAAAAAAAAATTGTTTTAATATATATTATATATATCATTAAAATCATTTACTATTATTTTTCAATTTAATTTATTACGATAAAATTCTCTTGGGAATAAAAAAGGAATTTTTTATAAAACATTTCCTTTACATTCAATTTGTTATTATTTTAATTTATAATTAACTAAGAACCATTGATCTCATTCTATAAATGTTTAGGCAATAAATTTTTATATTTCAATTATTTCGTTTTATTCCCTCAATACTATTGTCTTGTACATAACTTTTATGTTGATTAATAATATTAATAGTATATTGTTTTTGGGTAAAACATGGCGTTCTTGTAACAAAATAATATAAAAACATGTTGATGTGTATAATGAAAGAAAATATTGGTCTTTTTTATCTTTCACTCTATCAATGAAGCATTTCATTACCTATAATTCAATCAATAATAAAAGTTATATTATTTTGAAAATAATATTTCATAAGATCTTTATATGTTACATTCTACCCCCCCCCCCCACACCCATAAAATGAGATTCACACATGAAATCATTCCCAATCATCAAAGGATTTATCATTTGAAAACATATTCCGAGTAACCCAAATCATATCACTAAATAATAATTCATTCCTTACAAAGGAAATGTTGGAAAACATTGTTTCCGGATGTAACACATAATTGGATTTCTAAATATGGATTATATTGAGGGTAAATTAAAATATGGATTTGGAAGGGAAAATTAACCCCCATTGACTAATATATATTGATAGAGAACATTTTCAGAAGAATGTAAATGAAAAAAACATATATCAATTAGGTGTGAAAAATACATTGAAATAATAAAAAATTATTATAATAAAATAATGTTTTATTTTGAGATCGTTCTTATAAAAAAACAATTACATTATTTCATTCCAATTAATGAGAAAAATGTCACTCTTTGGTTGTGACTTGATAAATTTCCACTTAATCCATAAGTAAAATAAATAATGATTAATTTGATATTTTTTAAGAACTAATTGGTTGTAATTTGTATAATGGGATGAAAATTCATTTCTTTTATCTCATGTTATCATCATAAAATTTTTTTTATCAAAAGTTATCCAATATGAAAAAAAATTATATGGTTAATTAATAAATTAATCTAAACAACCTCAACCAATGATCGGTTTAAACCATTCCAAAAATGGTTAGCCTTTTAACTCATTCAAAATATATCTGAACTAATATATGCCCAAATATTGGAATGATTTTATCTCATATCCTTCTATAATCAACATTAAAATAATTTTAATCATCCATAATGTCTGATACCAAAATATGTATACATTAATCTCTTAAAAAAGGTCATAATAACACCACATATTCTTTTAAAAGTTATTTCACCCATTATTACTTAAATAAGTTCATATCAAAGCTAAAAAAATTTAATTGTGAAATCAAGGTTCATCATTACCCTGATAAACAGTAATATGTTGATTTATAATAGCATATATGATTTTATTATTCCAAATTATATGTTTGGAAAGATAATCCATGTTTAAAAGCACATAAATTTTCACTAATGTTTGACCATCATGATTTTCAGTGAGAAAATTCAAACAAAATCCATATGAAATTCACAAAAAAGGAATTTAGGATATGTGTTCCGTAATTATCATTATTCACTTCATTTATTGTGATTTTATAAACATTACCTTTATGATTCCACATAAGAAGTTATAGATGTAGATCATCATCATAATCCCCCTAATTTGAGGACTTTTTGGAATAATTTCCCTATAAAATTTTATTTAAAACCCCAAAAGGAAGGATTATTTGGTGAATATTTTTCACTATTCTTACGACTTCAAAGTTAAGTCACTCTATGAACTTAAAATCCACACATAAAATATTTCATAGTGTAGTTAATATAATTTCGTCCATGTTTTCATCCTCACATAGAGCACACATAAGGAATCATTTTCTTATCACTATGGTTTTTAGTGTTCCCTTTGAAATTCATATTTCATTTCTTAACATAACCATGCGATTGATGGGTAAATATAATTTGAATTTCCTCATGGATTGCTCATCAGAATATTTGTTCCTAGAAACTGAAGTCCCTTTTGGATAAATAACATCAGATATGTAGTCACAATCTACTGAATAATTGGTCAAACATTCATTAATATTCACTAATAATAGAAGAATTGTACGTTGTAGGTCTTGTAAAATTTTCTTTATAGGTACCAATAGACTTATAATCCTTGTTTTTAAGATCAATTTATTTGTTATACATTTTTTTAAGTGAAATTTGAGTAAAACAATTATTGAAAATATGATCTTAAAATCATCACTCTCCATGGATTCAATTTTATCTCATTTCAATGTTATATTAATAAGATTCCATCATCAGTCTGCATCTACATCCAATTGATAGATAGCCAAGATAAAATTTTCATGTTATAAGTAATGGATAACCAAATGCATCTCTTCTTGTCTACTGATCCATTTCCCAAAAACTAGTGGACCAATCATTCCATTAAATCCCGATTGGAATTTCTTCATAAAGGATTTAGAAAAATGGTGTTCACTATATTAGTCATTTGGAATAACTCCATTATTCTGATCATGAAAATGTTGTTTGAGAATAGTAATAAATATGGGTACCTCATTCCCCATATATTTTGGCTTCTTAGATGGAAAGTCATTTTATTTTACATTAAATTCGTAATTAACATGGCCTTTCTAGTTTCATCCATTGACCTAAACATAATAGAATAGCCTAACAAAAGCTAATCATAGTATGAAATCATAAAATCATGAAAATTCATTTAAAATATTTCTAAATCAATATACACTAATCTTTATAAATGAAACCATAGGTTTAACCTAGAACACATAAGATCATCATCTATATCAATCCTTCATAATGGTTTGTCAGGAAAATTTTATTTAAACAATGAATATCCCCTAAGAGTGTTAAACCAGGTGTACAGTAAGGTCAGTTTCTATTTACTAAAGTACACTTGAGTCAATCACGATTTTAATTTTTCAAATTTATTACCCTTACATACATATTTTCTAATCACCCCACTTGTATATCTATAAAGGTATATATCTTAAGTAAAAACTACCTAATTAATTGCTTTCTAAGACAATAGGATGTCATTTAATGATTATCACCACGGTAAATTTTCATCTTCTATTATCTGATATTTGTTTTATTAAATATATTTACTATGTTCCCTACTAAAAATCCCATCATACCAAGTGTAACATCCCCAATTCCATTTCCCAGATTTGGTGGTTACATTATTAAATTATCAATAGATAGAAGGTATCACATCTTAAATGATTGAATAGTTTAGTATTCCTATAAATCTACCTATATATTTCAATTTTAGATACATTAGAAAAAAATAACATTGAAAATTCGATTCTTCTTGAGAATTAGATTATTCCAATTATCCTATCCCAAAATATCATTCACAAAGAACTTATTGGAATCATGTAGAAATGAAATATTAAATTTAGTGAGATTAGATTATTAGTAAGTTTATGCTTACATCATATATAAATCATTTATCATATAATTATAGAATGAATATAAAGGTATTGGAACATGAAACTGGATTTTCATATTAGATGAATCATAATGTCATAAAAGAGAATGATCCATAATAGAATAACATTATAATAACATAGGAAATTTGTGTCATGAACATAATAATGGAAAACCATATATTAAGGATACTAACAAACAATTCATAACATGTTTTAAAAGTATAACCAACCATATACCAACATTTTTAGGATTGGAATAACAACCTATATACCCTATTTTTTAGGCATGGGAAGACCTCTCATGTACCCTCATATTTCAGTATTTGTATGATCTCCTATGTATCCTCTTGTTTCTTAAATGGGATAACCTCACATGTACTTTCTATTTTAGGAATTTTGATATCCTCTAGAATACCATTGGTCTCAAGGAAAATTTACATTTACCCAATGCATTGATGGGAGATACAGTTCCTTCCAGTCTTTGTTATAACACACCACCACCACTAAATGAAAATCATATGTCTGTGTGACACAATATCATAAAAAATTCATCATATGAGAAACCACGTATAGAGGTGTGTTTTTTAAACATTTAAAAAAATAATAACTTGTGGAAAGGAGATCAGTTTCATAATCATTTCATCATTTCATTATAGCATAAGAAAAGTAAAAAATAATGGGTTTAATAAACATTTAATTGACATAATCAATAACCATCTCGGTAGATGATAGGGATGATACCATTCAATGTTATCCCCATTATATAATAATTATCATCAAAGGACATCATCTTAGATGGAAAATGATTTGTAAATATCACCTTAGAAGTATCTTGAGGAAAATTTCATTTAATTCAAAAACACTTTTGGAAAAAAAATATTTTTAAAATCCTTTTCTCTTTGAAAAATATATTTTTAAAACATCATCAAAATTACCTTTCACTAATGATATACATTGAAACATATAAATAAATATTTGAAATTCATTATAAAAAAATTTTAGAATATAAAACATTTTTGAAATAATTTTCCTAAAAAAGGGGATTTAAAACCATTTTAAATCATTTTTTAAAACATTTTTAGAAAAAACGGATTTTGAACTGACTGAATAGTTAAATAAATTAAAATTTTCATGAAAACATAATTTTGATATCTTGAGTAAATAAAGATATAAAGATGAGGGGAGTAAGTATTATATTAAAATAGTCATTTGAGAATAAAATTAATGATTTACATGAGATATGGATCATAATATTTTATCATAAAAAATATAATAATAAACAATTTCAATAAATGATGAGACTGTAACATAAAATAATTATCACTCAGTAGTTATAAATTGTATGTCATGTGAAATAGTAATATTAAATGAATCCTATAATATCATAGAAAGAATTATATCAATAATATAACATGTAAAATAGGTTGTATGTACATCTTGTAGAAGAATATATTTACAAATCCTAACTTATGTCTCAAAGAAGGGAAATTGAGAAAAAAAATCCCATACAAATTTTGTAACTTCTAAATCATAAATTCAATGAAAGAGAGATCCTAAAATATATATTTAGATAAAAATAATTTTCCTGGGAATAATAAAAAAAATTATTTCATATATAATATATGCATTTAATCAATGAAATATATGGTGAATATGGAACATGCTCACAAAAAAAAGTGAGACGGAAATCCCTTACCTGAAGTCACAACTTCCTTCATACACATATGAACCTATTATGTAATAAATAATAATATATTAAAGAAAAAAATTTAAATATATAACATAATATATTATTTTTTTTATAACCATTTATTAATAATTTATTAATAATTAGTTCTCTGAATAATTTTTCAGGTAATAACATCATTTTTTCACGTTTCTTTTGATTGATATTTCTGGTCCTTTTATATTGATCATGATTCCATTATTTAAAAAATATTTACTAGTTTATAAGTATCATAATTATTCCTTATATAATTATTCAGTGTAATCCATTGATGTTAGATGATGAAAATTAATTACACCGTTCAGGGATATTGTAGGATGTATATACACATGAATGCTATTTTCATTTTCCCAATAGATAGAATGTAAAAATGATAAACAATAAATCAAACTTAATGAGTCATTATTATGTAATATATATAAAATAAATATCATATATATTAATTTAATATATAATTATTACAATATAACTAAAACATAAATGAAAAACATGTCACATCAGTTTGTGAGGTGGTAGTTTTCCATACACACGAGCGATGTTATTGTCTTTTGATAGGTTAGAAGGTAGGAAATTAGATGAGATATTTTATTTCAAATAGTATTTATATGAAATAATTATCTCATATAATCATAAATTTTATTATTTTTTACCTTCCATATAAATTGTTGTTGAATAACGAATAACATTTCTTCGTGAGACGGTAGTTCGCAGTACTCACCGATGTCGTTATTGTATCAACCAAAGAAAGGAAAATGAAAAATTAATATGTTATAAAATGATAAAATAAGTATAATAATGTTATAAATAAGATATATTATCTTTAAATTCATAATTATATCAATTTATGAGAAGTGGTGATGGAAAATGATATTTCTTCAATCACGTGGTAGTAGTTGGATGTACACAAGATCTACTGTTCTGTTTTCTATTTAAAGGAAAATGTTATAGATATTGGTCATTAAATTAACTAAAAAATCACTTTTTATTTAAGATACTTAGGTTATTATATTATGATGATTAAATAATAATTGGATTGGTTGAGGAGGAAATAAAATAAAAATTCTCATTGAAGTATGTTACCTCTTTTTCAAACAATGGCTTTTGGTTTGTACCAAACAACATCATTGTTTGGATTTCTATCCAACTAGGAATAAATTACTAGTTAATGGAAGTTGATATTTTTTTGTAAGGTTTTTTCTTGAACATATGTCTTTTAATGTTTGAATAAGAGAAGAGAGTGGGTGGCCTTTCATAAGTGAGTTGAGTGGCACATATGTAAATTTTAAAATAAGGTAATTCCATCAATGTTTTTTCAGGTAAAAAGTCTCCAATAATAAACCATATTAATTATATACGAGATAAGTTCTAAATATTTCCTAAAAATGGTTGTGGGATATGCTTCTGAACATTTTACCCTTTACCTTTTACATTTGACACTCTTTAAAACTATTATTACCTCAATTGTGGTAAATGGTTTTTCCTATTTTAACAATTCATTAAGGATAAAAATTATGTTAAACTTAATATATAATATATATAATTATAAGTGAGAATATGGAATCCATTTATTAAAATTCTATTCACATAAGTGGAAAATTATAATTTAAAATTAATCTTGTAGACACAATGAGAAAAGGGGTTTTTAAGTGAAAATGTCAACGTTTAAAATCTATTTATAGAAAACATTAATATCAAAATGATTAAAAAAACCTATAATGATTAAATTATATTTATTTGATACTATTTTTCATTTAAAATAAACTTACAATAATTTTTATGTCATTAGTGTCATTAAAAGAAATGACAATCCCTAATAAAAAACAATATTTTTTACTTTTTAATCAAAATATATATTTTCAAATAATTCTAAAAAACTCATATATAATTAATTCGAACATGATGATTTAAAAAAAAATTACTAAAAAACTAATTTTCTAAAATATACAAATATTAATTTTAATATAAGTTTGTAAAATGCGATAAAACTGCTTTTTTGAAAAAAAAATACACATTTTCACAACAGAAATTGATTTCTTCTTATATTATGTGTATCAAACCAATTGGATAAATGTAAAAAAATTGGTTGAAAAATGATAAATATATAAATATATATATAATATCATATAATATTAGTGATTAATTTAATTTTTTTAATATAAAATTCAGTTTTTCACAAAAAATAATTTTCAATAAAAGACACTTTATATTCTTTTGGATTTTGTGTTTTATTTATAATTAATTTATAATAATTGATCTCATTGAAAAAATGTAAGAAATTTTTACTTTCATAAGTTACGCTTAGAGATTTCCTCCTATACCGATGGTTTCAAACCATTGGTATAGCCTATTTGAATAATTGGAATAGACTATACCAACGGTTTGCAAAATTGTTGCATTATTTGTTGTGGGTATCACCCTATATCAACATTTTATAGAAAAATATTGGTGTTGGGATTCAGGAATATCATTTTTACAATCATTATTTTAAAACCATTGGTATATTTTATTACAAAAAATTTGAAAAATAGTGGGAAAGTCAATATATAAATGGTTTACAAACTGTTGTAATAGCTTTCCCAGATGCATGTTGTTCCAAAATTTCTATAAAACGGTTGTTATATACCATATATAACTTCCCAGGTAGTAGCACCTTCCCCTTTCCCAATTACCTATATAAATCACTATACAATATGACAAAACATCACCAACAAATAATAAAACAATTATAACACAACAAACCAATTAACACATTCAACTAATTATAATACACAATTAAATATTCTAATATATTTATTCTCACACAATCATAAACAATTCACTTGTTATGAATACTAATACAATATGTAAAAGATCATTAGCTCTATAATCATGTAAAATATCATCACCATCATCTTTATCATCATTGGAGTCACCATCATCCTCATTAGCATAATCCTCAACATCATCCTGATCCTCAGTATCGACATCATTAAGAACTAAATCATCCTAACCACCACTAGAACCATCACAAGGAACATCATCTTCCCTAACAACACTTGGTCAACCTCTAGGTTTCCCAAATGATGTGGGGATTTTCGACATAAATTTTTCACATGATTCATAGGCCTTATAGATTTTTTATGAAAATTTTCTTTCATAAATATTATAAAATCATCCTTAGCCTTTTGATTCCATTAACACTCCTTCCTCACCATTTGTGTGGCCTTTTCTGCCTCAGTAGAAACTAGTTCTGCCTCTTCACCATTTGTATCCAACATGGTTATACCATAACTGGAACATAAATTAAGTCAATATCTAGTGGAAACAATAATATTCTTTGTGAGACATCTTACAATCATGTGGTTCCCTTTTCCTAATACATGATGTAAATGGTTTTTTGGCCCAAATATTTCATCTTTCGTATCATCATGGGCATCCAAATAAAATTATTCTAAATATCAATGAACTATTTAGTTACAAAATAGATATTAAAATTTTAAATTAATAATGTAAAACATACATCCAATTGTTGTGGCTATTTATATTCCTCTCTTACATCATCCTTTATTCATCTCGAGAAAAACAATTTTTCAAATGGCACCCATCTTTAAATATTCAATAGCCCCCTGTGAAATGACATTATCTCTAGAAACCCAATATTCAAAGTGTATGAAGGAATGATTATTATAGTGAAATTGAATATATCCAATGGGAATAATTTTTTTGGAAAATAGATCATGATAAATTTTTATAAAAATAACCCAAGAATCCAATAAACATAGTTTTCATGATTTTTCTTACAAACAATCATTTTTTCAATTTCTAGGAAGCACTAATATGATGAAATATTTATCAATATATAGAGTATATCAAATCCTAATAAAAACCACTATAAAATTAATGAATAATAAATTAAATGATTATATTAAATCATTTGCAGACATAGAGGGAACTTTACAATAAAAAATGTACCTCTAACCCAATTCCACTCGAAATAAAACATTTTATAAGAGGATTGCTATATATGATCATAGGTAAATTTCAATGATAAATAAAAATTTTCTTTTACATTGTTTTCAAATTCATCTTTAATCCCCTTAAAAACTTTAGTCATGTTTTATGTAGGCATGGTATAAGCTGATGGTAGGTGGGTTTTAGATATTATAAAGAATTAAATATAACATGTTTTATTATTAAAATAATATTATTAGTATTTTATGTCTTGATTAACAAATAACTATGGTAAAACATCTTCCATACCACCACTAGGTCAACCTCTAGGTGCGACATATGATGTGGGGATTGTGACATAAATTTATCACAGGATTCAGAGGGTTTTATTGATTTTTTTGGAAAATAGACTTCCATGAATATTATAAAATCATCTTTGGCCTTTTGATTCCCTTGACACCTCTTCACGACCATTTTTTTGCCTTTTCTGCCATAGTACAAACCGGTTCAACCTCTTCGCGAGTTATTTCCAACTCTGTGATACCATTACTAGACCCTAAATTAAGTCAATATCTTGTGTAGACAATACCCTTCTTTGTCTCACATCATACAATCATGTGGTTCACTTCTCATAATACCTAATGTAAATGGTTGTTTGACCCAAAATTTTCACCTTTCTGATCATCAAGGGCATCCAAATAAATATATTATAATTATCAATAAACTATTGAGTTAATAAATAGATATTAAAATTTGAAATTAAAAATTTAAAACATACATCCAATTATTGTGTCTATTTATACTCATCTTAAATATTCCTTCATTCACCTCAAGATAAAAAAAATCAAATGGAACGCATCATTAATTATTCAATAATCCCAATGAAATGACATTAACTATAGAAAACAAATAATCCAAGTGTATCAAGGAATGTGTATCATAGTGAAATTGAATATATCCAATAGAAATACAAATATGTTTTTGGAAAAAAGATCATGATAAAATTCTTATAAAAATAACCTAACAAGCTAATGAACATAGTTTTCAGGATTTATTTTAAACAAACAATTATATCATCTATTTCAAGGAAGAACTAATATGATGAATTTTTTTCCAATATATAGATTATATCACCACATAATACAAGTCAATGGCCAATGAATGAATAATAAATAAATTGATTATATTAAATCATTTGCAGACATAGAGGGAACATTACAATAAAAATTGTAACACTAACCAAATGCCACAAGTTATAAACCATTTAATAAGATGATTACTATATATGATCATTGGGAAATTCAAATGATAAACAAATATTTTCTTTAAAATTGTTTTCAAATTCATCTTTAATCCCCATAAAATGTTTTGTCATGTTCTATGTAGGCATGGTAAAAGCTGATGGTAGGTGAGTTTTATAAATTATAAAGAAAAAAATATATCTTGTTATACTAAGATAATAATATTTTTAATGTTTTATTGAATGGGTAACATATATCTATGTGTATAAATCATCACTTTCATTATTTTAGAGGGCAACATTAGTCGATAGTCCACTAATAATTTCACCTTTATGCAGTAATATATTAGTATTTAGCTATTTAATTTAACATTATACATAATATAATATAATAACGTTATTATAATTTAAGTATTTATTTGGTAAATTCCATCAGGATTGAATAAAATGAAATATACTATTTTAAAGAGTCGTAGTACTGTTTGAAAAAACAGAAAATATGAGGATGTGGTTAACTATTGATTTTTTATTTACTAGATATTATTTGTTTAATTAATAGTTAATTTTTAATAATTTCATTGTGTTACTGAGACTAATAATTGTGTTTCCCTAAATTGAGCCCACGTGTTTTAACATTTCATATAATAGTTATAGTTATGATCTAAATTTTATGATATTTTATATTTTAAATGTTATGGGTTTTCATTCATATATTACTGAATAAGGAGACCTTGTTGATATTTTTAATTGAAGACATATTTAGGGATTCATGAAATGTGGGGGTTGCACTGTAATTGATGTGTTTTTGGTTGTGATATTTGGGTTATGTTAAAAAGATATATATAGAAAAAGTATACATTCCCTTAGATTTTGTGATGTTTGTAATGTTTTTGATATAATTAAATAGATATTTTATTAAATAATTAGTTACCTTCGATGTTTTATAGAGAAGATAGATGATGAATCACTACCGGAGGTATAAGGTAACATGGTTGATTTCACTTATATATTTGAGAAGGATTATAGTTTCCTTTTATAGAGATTTGATAGAATAAAGATACAAGAAAGTTACATCCCATGATTTAGGTGGATGTATTAGGTTGTGAGTCTCACTTCTCATGAAATAATGGTGTGTACACATCATCTAGAATGAGTGTATGGCTCTATGCCCTCGATATGAGCCATTTGACGAGTCTCTAGGCATGATAGTTGTATCATTTTCATTATTGTGCGATATAAAATTATTATTATGAATGTTATGAGGCTTTTTGTGTCTCAATTTTTTTATAGTCTGTTATATATGGTTTTGGAAGTGATTTTTCTTGTAATATAATAATTAAACACCATTCCTAAAAATATATTGAAGTGTTTTAAGTTAATTTTTAAAATCCTATTTAAAAATGCATGTCTATTTACTTGTATTAAAGTTAATGAGATCTCTCCTAGGTGAAATTATTATATATTATTATAAAGTTTTTACAGGTTTTCATTCTACGAAATATAAATTATTTCAAATGGATCTTTCTTATTTTGAAAGGGTAATTATTTTGTAATGATGTTTCTTGAGGAGAAAAAATTAGTTTGTGGGATGATGGTTTTGGGTTATTGTGGTTTTATTGTCATTATTTTCTATATTTGGCTTCCCTTGATTTTGAGGTTATTTTTTGTGAAATATTTTAATAATATAAATTTATAGAATATAAATTTTTGAATGAAAGTTTGAATCATATCATTTTCTTGACCAGAACCTTTGCAACTAGGTTCAATGAAGAATAATTGTCTCCTTAGTGTAGATTTCAATTATAATTTAAAAACAAAAATAATCACATGACATTAAATGTTATTGACACACACACACACAGATATATATATATATTTGAAATAAAATACTCGAGATAATAACTATAGGAGGAACACTCATCACTCTCATGTAGAAATTACATCCTGCCATCCCCTCCCTTCATATCTCTTCAAGGTTTTTCATTTCCTTGAATTTGTAAATAAAAAAGAAATTAACATTAATTTCATGAAAAAATTATAATAAAAAAATAATTAATGTGTGCATGACTTAATTAAGGAATATAAATTATCAAACCAAATAAATGATAAATAGAGATATAATAAAATCATATTATATTTACTCATAAGAATATCCAAACATAAACGGTGTGCCATATAAGGATCAATACATTCAAAATAACATGTGAATTATTGGTGCATTGTATTATTATTTAATTTTTGATTTGATCCTATAAAAAATTATAAAGGTAATGTTTTTCATTTCGGTCAATTTAATAGAACATTTGTCTATTTTTTGGTATACGACATCTACTTTATATTTTGGGTCATGGAATTTTTTCAATTTTTTAGTTTGGTCATTATTTTTATTTGATTGGTTATCCATTATAATTTAAATACTATGTCTAATTTAAATTTATATTTTTTTTGTTCAAATTAAATTTTTTATATTTTTTGGTTTCATAGGTTTTGATAATGTTCAATTCAATATTAAAAAATGGTGATCAAATAAAAATGCAACTAGTATATAATGAAAATTAAAAGGAAGTTCAAGTTGGATAAAAAATAAATTTAATCTATATTAAAGACATTTTAATAGAACCAACATGAAAAACAAAAGCTAAACTAAACCAAAAAACATGAGAACGTGGATGGAACATTCAATATATTCCCCAAAACAACATCTGGTTCATAATTATGTCTGAAAATAAAACTATTTTTTTCCTCGTATGTAACAAATTGATACAGTCCAATGGAAGTACTACTAGTGTCAACTTCATCACCACTACAATCAAACATTTGTCTTCGGATTAAATCAATAATGACACAATATTCAGGTGGTAGATGATCTTTCACACAAAAATAAGTTTCTCCACTAATTCAAATACATATGCCTCATTAGTAGCAGGTGTACAAGTCATATGAAAAACTAAAAATAAAAAATAATTCATAAATGTTATATACCTCATTATAAAATCAATCCACATTCATTTCTTCATAATTACTTGACCATTAGAGTAATAATCCAATATTTGTATTTTCTTAAGAAATCCATTATTAGATAGATTTTTAAATTGAGATTTGATGTCTGATGGAGTGGAATATTTGTTTGTTTTTTTAGTTACTATAAAACCATCATGTTTTGTTCACATGTTCATTTCTAATTCATGGATAATGAAGTTATACCAATTGATCATGATTTAATTTCCTTAACAAACCGTAGAATTAAGAACAAAATATAAATATCTTATTTTCTTAGAGAGAGGGTCAGTAGAAAAAATCAATAACTAAAATATATATGAATATTAAAATGAACTGAAAATTATTTTTATTAATTTATTTGATTAACACATCAATATTCAATTTCTACCAACAAGAAAATTATTTTCTATGAAATGTCTCTCCTTTTCCTAATGATAATGAAAATTAATTTATAATTATATTTTTATTATATTCCTAAAATAAAATGAAATGGATTAATATATATGTATAATTACATGTGACAAGAATACATTTACATGTTCAAATTACCTACATGATGTAGTCATCAAAATAATCATAGTTAAGAAAAACTATGTGATGTTCCATCTCCAAGTCTTCAAGGATTAATGTAGATAATTTATATGTTCATGGAATTCCCCATGATTGGGAATGTTATATAATTCTTGGTTCAATCTTCTCATACCACCCTTATTTATTTTTCATTATTAGGTTGCATCTTATAGTCACATAAGACAAATATGTTGAACATAAATTCATTCATTTTTAGACTAGTAAAATTTAAGGATAGATACTTCATAATGATTCATATTATGGACATAAGACATCAATGTATACATATTTAATTTAGTTTGACACATCCAGTTAACATCAGTATGTCCTCCAAGAATTATTTTGGTTTGAATAGGGACAATTATATGTATCATGAAGGTGGAAAATAATGTCAGAAACATTTTCTATAACTCAAACAAAATTAATGTTTCCTCTTCAAAAATAATTCAAGGTAGACATTCAAAATGTTGGTCGGAGTAGTTTACTCAACAGGGGAGGAGTGAATTGAGTTACTACAAAAAAAATTGTGAAAAAAAAATATTATTTTAAAAGAAATGGATTTCCCTAAAAATAGATACAGTACAGTTAATCAAGGTTATACTATTATAAGATTTTTAATGTTTAAACAACTTCTTAGAAGATTGATTAATTCTTTGTAATCTTAATTTTTATTATTAATATTACTTTTGAAGTTATCAAACTAAGCGAAATTATTTATATCTTTTTTCCAAGACTAACTATCAAAGTGAAATTAGTGTTTTCTGAATTATACAATAATGTAGTAAAATAGAGAAGACTAAATTTAAATAGCACAGCAGATATGAATCAATTGGTTCAATCTCAAGCCGAGTCCTAATCCACTTTACATGGTGATCACCTTCCACCAAGCAGTTTATATAAATAAACTTTGATCCACAACCTGGATCGGGGTTAACAATAGTACACAGACTGTCCTGGTCACATAGGGACCTCTTCCACAGTTTTCGGGGGTAAACAAAAATAATAACCAGGCCACACAGGGACCTCTTCCACAGTTGTCGTGGGTAAAAAAGGGTATAAAGAGTTTGGTTTAAGGATTTATACATTCTTCATTTTAGCACAGGAGTCAGTGTGTGTATGGGATATACATTGTATACACACTGCTCAAGAAGTAAGTAAAATAATCACTAAGAGAGAGTACATATGAGTTTATAAAGCTCTAGTGATTTGAAGTGTAGCGCTGGACTCCTTCGAATATGCAGAAATGCTTCTGAGTCCTTCTCTGGTTTTTGTCTTGAAAAATAGAGTTTTGCGATTCAGCTTGTGTTCTCTAGGAGCTTTGATAATGTGAAGATGTTTTCTAGATTCCAGTGTACTTCGTATATTCATCAGCAGGGTTGGATTGTATTCATGAGGCAATTCTTTCTTTTAAAAATATTGCAAAGTGTTCTACATGGTCATGTTCAGAGTCTGGTTTTTCTGTTCAGTATCGCGGGAAATTGTCGTTGGGCACTCTTTACTCTATATCTTCGAATACATGAGTTTTAGCCGACATGATCCATGTGTTTATTACCTTGCACCTCGTACTATGTCTAAATAGAAACAATAATTATATCAGTGAATTAAAGGAGTAAAATATGACCATTAAACATTAAATTGAAAGACGACAAAATAGTTTAAGAAACAGTGTCACAGTATATTATGCAAATGGTTTCTCCTTCCCACGGTGTCTGAGTTTCACGGTCTAAGTGTCATGGAGTCTGAGTGTCACGGTGTCTATGTTTCATTGTTTCTGAGAGTCACAGTTTCTTGCTAACGGATTCTTACTTACTGTGTCAGGCTTAGGGTGTCTGGCTTCACGGTGCCTGGCTTACTGTGTCAGGCTTATAGTGTCTTGCTCACAGAGTCTGGTCTTCACGGTGTCTAGATTACTGTGTCTGAATTATGGTGTCTTTCTCACAGTGTCTTGTACTTAGGAAAATAATAATATTCAGAATTAAATAGTAGTATGCATTAAATGGATTGAGCTTAACCATTATAAAGCATGAGTGAAATTGAAACACAAATACACATGATTGGACATAATTTATATGATTTATCTTGGTTGAATAAGATTTGTGATCATTAATGAGATTTGGTATTATTAATGAGATTGTTTATCATTAAAACACGAGTAATACATGAGGAGTACAACAATCTCCCCCTTTTTGATGATCACATATCATGTATAATTAAAGTGTAAATTAGATGCAACTATAGGGAAAATAACATATAGAAACTTTCTCCCCCTTTTGGGATTATCAAAAAGTTGAAAGAAAGAGAGGGTAAGTAGTGAACATTCCATTAAGAGTAAATAGTTCAGTACATAATAAAGAGAGATACAAAAGTAATGACATCCCCATAAAAAAAGTAGTAAGCAGTTGTCTTCTTCAGGGATTGACCATCGGTTTGCCTTTATCTGCAGTAGAAGAGGAATCCATATGGGAAGTGGTTGATTTAGACGAAGGAAGAGAGTTAGTAGATAGAGAGGGTAAAGGGACACCTTCAAAGACTAAGGGATCCAAGGTAGAAGTAGTAGAAGATCAAGGATGTTGCAGATCAAGAATTGAAGGCATGTTCGGATTGAGATCTTGGCCAACAAACATGGTAGTTGAGGCTAAGGCAGAACTGAATGTAGGTTGTCCAAGTCTGAGAGGAGAAACCGCAGGAGGAACAATTGTTTTAATTTGGACATGAATATAAGTTATGAGGAGTTTGATGAAGTCTGTAATAATTTCTCCACCATACTGCATGGATTTTTCAAAGTCATATTTGTTTTCCATGAACTTGTCCATAAATCTTGTAAACTCTGTTATCTTTTGGACAAGATTTTTGAAGTCCTGAGTTATAGGAGGAATCTACATATTCTCTACAAGGTATTTGAAATGGTTGGTCATATCAGTCTTGGAGAAAATTCGGTTGAAATAGAAATCCACTTTCATAGAAATCTCCTGTTGGGAATCATTTTCAATCTTGGAATGAATTTTCACATGGTAAAGAACTCTATCATTATTCTTGATAACATTAGATAAATAAGTTACATTGAAGCCACTGAAAGGATTCTAATTCTCTTCTTTGACTATAGATATGAGTAGAGAACTATCCAAGGAAGGTGTAGAGGATTCACCAGAGGTATGAGAAGATATGACGGTTGTGGTTGGAGATTTGAGCTGATTCAATGCCTTTTGAAGACAACCGGTGTACTCCTCAGTGAGTTTACTCAGGTTCACCACTAGCTCTCTCATTTCCTTCAACAACTGTTTGTGACTTTCTGCAATCTTTTCAACAAAGGATAACAAGTAAGGTTGAATCTGAGACACAACATCTCGAGAATTTTTAGAAACAGTAAGTTCTAAAGCAGCAGCACCAGGCTCTGATCTTGAATGCATCTCTTTATGCATGTCTTCAACCATTCTTCTTAGGGTTGTGACTTCATTACTGAGAAAATTATTTTAAACTTGAACTTCATGAATGTCATGGAGAATTTTAGGTTGGATCTTCCAAATGATCTTCTCCAAAATTAGCGAGGCATCTCTCTCACTCAGATTTGTCACATGACGATGTTGAGAGTTCATAAGCTTCTCAACTCCAAATAAGATAGTATATCCAAAATCCATCAAATCATCATTACTGATAAAGGACAAGTGTTCAGGTAACGTTTTGGGTACATGAATTGGTATTGGGATAGGTTCATGTTCTGGTTCCTTCTCAGGGGCAAAGATAGAAACTAACTTTAACTGAAACAGGGAAGAGTGATCAATCCCAGTTGCAGTAACCTGCTGAGACTCAATCACATCATAAAATCAAGGGAATTTTTACTGAGTGTCTACAGGACTAGACTTAGTTGGATATGAGGATTCATCTGACTCAAGATTTTGGGTTTCCTCCCCCTCAACAGGTGCTTCATTTTCAGGATTCAGAGGCTCATGGTCTTGGTCTAAATCCATAGCTTCATCTATATGTTCGTCATTCATCTCTTGTCTAGCCAGCTGAAAGACTATCTCCATCCTCTCTTCAACAGAGGGTATTATTTCAGGAATTGGTTGTTCCTTAGGGAGTTCTTTCAAATTTTCATCCAATATAACATGGAATTCTTCAAAATTTACTTATTCCATAATAGGGAGTGCTTCAAAAATAGGCTCTTACATGGCTTGCTGCTCGGGTTCTGTCACACCTGATTCATTTCCAGCCTCGGGCTGGATTTCTATATTGACCTCATCTCTATGGGTAGGAACTTCTTCGTCAAGAACAATAGGAGGAATAATAGTCCTTTCATCTTCATCAAAAACTTATTCCCTATGAGGTACTTCAACCTCATCTTTTTTTTTCTTCTGAATACTCACCATGTTTATCTGGTTCTAAACCAGGATCAGAAATGTCCTTCGGCATTGATGGATAATCCACAGGATTAAAATTCACATAAACCTTATCGTGGTCTAGCACCCACTCCTTTTTACAATGGTTCTAGTTTATCTTCATTCTCCTGATGGTGGATTTAGAGAGATAGTACTCAAATTCCATAATTACTAATTCATTATGTCCAACTATGCATTTTTCAACAAGAATGGATGATATCAGCTGAGAGTTGAACAGAGAGGTTGATTTTGATGTAACCATGGTCAACTCACACATATGGTGAATGATGTACTTACACAGGTTAATATTGTATCCATTCTCCATAAGATTAATTAAGAACACATCTTGATATTTTAATATCGCAAAGTCACCTTTCTTTGGACTAACTAGATTTTGGACAAACTTAAATAGCAGCCTTGTTTCTCCATAAAGTTTAGCAGCTATGGCCCTTCTCTTGGTTCCATTTCCGGTTAAGGTTTTCAGAGCATCTTCAGTGTCAAAGAAATCAGTTGTAGGCGGAGGTTCCCTTCGATAGTCATCACAAATTTCTTCGTGAGGTATCCTAAGGCATGAAACCTATAACCTCGATGATAAGGAGCATCTTTGTCCATTAATCAATATCCTCACAACAAATCTTTCACCAGAGTCAAAATAAAATTGTGCGTACTAATAGAACTGAGCTACTAACATTGGATAAATAGGACCGTTCTCCCTTTAGAACCATTCTATCCAGACTTGTGCATTTAACAATTTCAGGACTAGAGATTTTCTAGACAAAATCCATTTGGGGCAGATTTCTTTCTCAGGGACAACACTTCAATTTACCAGGTTCGGATTCAACGGTCCTTCGGGTTCCAGCTTGGGTGATATATTCTTCTTCTTTGGGTGGTGCTTCTCAGGTGTGGATGATGATGGACATTTCATTCTTGGAATCCACAAAAGGTTGAGAGAGAGAGGGGGTTGCAAGGTTGAGGGGGTTCGAAAAGAGTGAGTAGGAGAATGTATGGGTGAAGAACCGAGTGAACTCTTTGTTTTATAATATGGGAATGTCAAACATCACAAAAATAAAAACCGTAGAAAGTAAATGAGGTGAAATAAAAATTACCGCGATACGGGTTTAAAGAAAATCATAAATAATTTTCACGGTGAGACAGTGAAGGGTTGTTACGGTGAGACAGAAAGTGGTTGTCATGGTGAGACAGTGAGAGAATGTCATGGTGACATAGTGAGTGATCTTTTCAGTGCACATTATGGTGAGACAGTAAATGTCAGACCGTGAGTACAAAGTGCTAATGGTGAGACCGTAAACATGAGAGACATTAAATTAGAAACAGTAATCATGAAACAGTAAATTAAAACATAGTAAAATATTGAATAGTAATACAAGTAAGATATCTATTTGAGAGTTATCATTCCAAGGTCATGTATGATGTAGTCTATTCTCTCAAAATTTAATGGTTTAGTGAATATATTAGCCTGTTCATATTCAGCACCAATGAATTTCAAGGTGATATCACATTTTTGATAATGATCTCTCAAAAAGTGATGTCTTACATCAATATGTTTTTTCCTAGAAAGTGAAACACGATTTTTTGTGATGTTAATAGCACTTGTGTTGTCACAATTAATTGGTACATGTCTTAATTGATATCCATAATCTAGTAATGTGTGTTTCATCCACAAAATTTGTGCACAACAACTGCCAACAGCTATGTATTCAGCTTCTGAAGTAGATAATGCAACATAATTTTGTTCCTTACTACACAATGATACTCGTGACTTTCCTAAAACGTGACATGTTTTAAAGGTCCTCTTTCTATATAACTTACAACCACCTAAATCAGTATCAGAATAACTAACTAGTTCAAATGATTTTCCTTTAGGATAGAACAGTCCAAGATTGGGTGTATGCTTAAGGTATTTGAAAATTATCATTATAGCATTTAAATGAGATTCTTTAGGATTTTCTTGAAAACAAGAATACATACACACACTAAACCTAATGTCTGGATGGCTAGAAGTTATGTAGAGTAAACTTCCAATCATTCCTCTATAAGTGGTTTGATCAAAAGATTTTCCATCTTCATCAAGATCCAATATACATGTGGTACTCATGGGAGTGTCAGTACTTTTAGTGCTATCCAATCCAAAACGTTTTAGAAGATCTCTAGTGTATTTACTTTTATTTAAAAAAATTCCCTCACTATTTTGAAAGATTTGAAATCTAAGAAAGAATTTTAGTTCACCCGTTATGCTCATTTCAAATTTGATTTGCATCATTTTAGAAAAATCGATACATAATGAATTTTTTGAAGATCCAAAAATAATGTCATCTACATAGATTTGAACAACTAAAACAACATTAGAAATTCGTTTTATAAAGAGGGTTGGATCAGCTATTCCGTTTTGAAAACCTTTAAAAATAAGAAAACTACTCAATCTATCATACCAAGCTCTTGGAGCTTGTTTTATACCATATAAATATTTTGATAGTTTGAAATTATGATTATGAAATTGAGTGTTTGTAAATCCATGGGGGTGTTCAACAAATACATCCTCAGATATATACCCATTTAAGAATGAACTCTTAACATCCATTTGATATAGTTTGAAATTCAGATGTGTAGCATAGGCAAGTAGGATTATGATGGCTTCAAGTCTGGCTACTGGAGCAAAGGTCTCCTCAAAGATAATTCCTTCTTCTTGAATATAGCCTTGTGAAACAAATCTAGCCTGGTTCGTAACTATATTTCCAGCTTCATCTACCTTATTTCTAAACACCCATTTAGTTCCTATGATGAAAGTGTCCTTGGGTCTTTCAACAAGTTTCCAAACTTTGTTTCTTTCAAACTGATTAAGTTCTTCTTGCATAACCATTTCCCAAAATTCATCGTTGCTGGAATCATCAATGTTTTTAGGTTCAAGTTGTGACATGAAGGCTTGATGTTCAAACTGATTTCTAAGAGAAGCTCTAGTTTGTGTTCCTTTCTCTAAGTCTCCTACAACAGCATATAAGGGATGGTTTTTAAGGGTTATAACCATTCTAGAAAAAGAGGGACTAGTGATTTTCGGTTCATCAACAGATTCTGGTTCATTATGACTCGATTGAAGGGAATTTCTAGAATTATATGTTTTCAAAGAATCATTCACAGAGGAATTTGTGGATTTTGAGTTGAAATTCAGATTTGATACATCATCCTCCATATTTTATATGATTGTTATAGGCTCATGTGGATCTATTTCATCAAAATTGATATGAACATATTCTTCCACATATTTAGTTCTCTTATTGAATACTCAATAATCTTTAAATAATATTGAGTAACCTATGAAAATTCCTTCATCACTTTTGGATGAATATTTGTCAATATTATCCTTAGTGATGAGAATAAAGACATTGAAACCAAAAACTATAAAGTAATTAACCTTAGGATTTATATTGTTCTAGAGTTCATACAAGGTCTTTTGGAGAATTGGTCTAATCAAGACTCTATTGATTATGCAGCATGATGTATTAATTGCTTCAGCCCAAAAGTAAATAGGTAAGTCATATTCACTAAGCATTGTTCTAGCAATTTATTACAGGGTTCTATTTCTTCTTTCAACAACACCATTATGTTGAGGTGTTATAGGGGAAGAGAAATTGTTACTATAACCATTTTGTGAGCAAAATTATTCAAACTCTTGATTTTCAAACTCACGGCCATGATCACTTCTAAAAGATTTAATTTTAAGGCCACTAAGATTTTCTACAGACATATCATACTTAGTAAAATAAGACCAGGCTTCACTTTTGTGAGCCCTGAAAAGGGTCCAGGTATATCTAGAAAATTCATCTAACAGAACATAAACATAGTGCTTCCCATTTAAACTAGAAACTCTATATGGTCCAAACAAAACCATGTGAACTAATTAGAAAGGTTGAGATGTAGAAACTTCTTTCTTTGATTTGAAATAGATTTTGTCTTGTTTTCCCTTTTGACAAGGATTACACACTTTGTCTTGTGGAAACTCACGCTTGGGTAAGTTTTTAACTAGGCCTTTTCTAGTTATCATTCTAAGGGAGTGAACATTATAGTGTCCTAGTCTCCTATGCGAGATCCATGATTCTTTATGAAATTCACATAAGTATGAAATTTTTTTAGAAGTTAAGGAATCTAAATTAATAGAATAAACATTCACATTCCTTGATGTATAAAATACTAATTCATCTTTAGAATTAAAGACATTAAAGGCATAATTTTCAAATTTAATATGATATCCATCATCACATAATTGTGAGATACTGAGCAGATTATATTTTTTGCCATTAAAAAATAGTACTTTAAAAATTAATATCGAATTGGAGTTACAAATCTGGCCTAAGCCACTGATCTTCCCTTTGGCATTTTTACCAAATGTGGTATGTCCTGCATCTACTTTTTTTTGGTTCTTGACGCATGAGTAGACTAATTTCATGTGCATTAAACATCCACTTTCCGAGTACCATAAATTCTTGTAGGAGTTCTTTAAGCAGCTTTCCTATAATAGGATCAATTAATGACAGATTTTGGTACCCATACTTGTTTGGGTCCAATAACATTAGTAATAAGTTCTTTAGTATCCCATATTTGTCTCATAGGTTTCCTGTAGGCATTTTGTAAATTATTTGAAAAATAAACTGTATTTGGTCCAAAAATACATGAAATAGTAGAGTATATATAATGACTTGATCTAGTTGAGTTGTTTCCAGAATTGGGAACAAAATTATATCGCCTAGACTATGAAACAAATTTTTTTATCCTAATGGTTCTTTTACAAGGTTGATAACCACTGCCAATATTATATTTTGGGGGAAATTTGTTTTCCTAGAATTTGGGTAAGGGTATTTTTCCCATTTTTAAAACTTTCTAATTCACTTTTTAATTGCTCATTAGACATTTTTAATTCACTATTTTCATTGAGTAGCTGATCATTTATCTCCATTTTAGTAGTATGTTCAGATTTTAAATTTATAGTGAGAGCCTCTTGTTTCTTTAATGATTTATTTTTATCTTTTAATTCATTTCATGTCTCTTCAATCATGTTACAATATTCAATCATTTCATCATTAGTTATATTTTCAGAGTCACTGTCCTCTTCAGAATAGTATGAATCAAGCATGTCATAGTTCAGTGTTACCTCAGATGTGTTTTTCATAAAACACATATTGGCTTTTTTACCCAGTTCATCATGTGATATCTCTGAGTCTCTTGAACTATCCTTATAGGAACTCCAAGTTTCATTGATTTCCTTTTTGTACTTCTTGTCTTTGTCTTCATATTTATTCTTAAATTTTAGCTTTGGACAGTTAGCCAATATATGTCCTTTTCATTTACATTCACAGAATACAATTTCATATGATTTGTCATTCCTTTTCCAGTCATTTTTTCAATTTCCTTTTGGATCATACATGCCCTTGAAGTTAGGATTTATGAAAAAGTTATTCTTTTTGTAAAATAGTTTGAATCTTATGGCCAGTTGAGTTATCTCCTCATCATTTTCAGGTGATTATTGTTCAGTGGTGGGACTTTCTATAGAAGATTCCAGTTTCCATTTGTCGTTGTGCTTCGAGAAGGTTGTCATGAATGCTTCAGATTTCCTCTTTGGTTCATCCTCCTCTTATTTGTTGAGTTTCATCTCTTCCTCATACATCACCAGTTTCCCAATGAGTTCTTTTATTGGTAGCTTATTGATATCACATGATTCTCTAATAGAGACAGAGTTTCCCCTCCATCTGTTAGGTAAACACCTAAGGATTCTCATGATCTGTTCATTGGCAGTGACTTCTCTTCCAAGAGAAATCATTGTGTTGAAAATATCATTGAACCTGAGATACATGTCAAAAAGTGGCTCATCAGGCTTCATTTTAAATTTGTCATATTTTATAGTATAATTATTACGTCTCATTTATTTTACACTAGATGTGCCTTCATGTGAGACAGCAAAGGTATCCCAAATTTCTTGGGCAGTTTTACAAGCAGAAATCCTATTAAATTCTTCATGTCCTAAGGAACAGTATATAGCATTCATGGCATTGGAATTGTTATTGTAAGCAAGTTTTTGAGGTTCATCCCATGTAATTCTATCAGTCATAGGAAGTTTTTATTCATCTATAATGGATGACCATATTTCAAATATCATACTCTCTAGAAGCATTTTCATTTTAATTTTCCATTGAGCATAGTATGTTCCATTAAAAAATGGGGGTTTGTTGGTTGCATCACCTTCCAGTCTATTATCACTACTAAAAAATTACATTAAAAGAGCTATAAATTTAGAACTAATAGAAATTTACAGATTTTAAAGTACAACTACAATCACAGTTGAGTAAGATTACACATAGTCCTACTAAAGAAACCTCTAATACCAAATGTTGGTCGGAGTAGTTTACTCAAGAGGGGAGGGGTGAATTGAGTAACTATAAAAAATTTCTATTACAAAAAATATTATTTTAAAAGAAATGGTTTTCCCCAAAAATAGAGCCAGCCCAATTAATCAAGGTTATACTGTTATAAGATTTTGACTAGTTAACCAAATTCTTAGATGATTGATTAATTCTTAGTAATCTTAATCTGTATTGTTTATATTACTTTTGATGTTATCATACTATGCCAAATTAGTTATAACTTTTTCCCAAGACTAATTATCAAAGTGAAATTAGTGTTTTCTAAATTATACAATAATGTAGTAAAACAGAGAAGACTAAATGTAAATAGCACAGCGGATATGAAACAAGTGGTTCAATCTCGAGACGAGACCAAATCCACTCCACTTGGTGATCACCTACCACCATGAAGTTTATATAAATAAACATTGATCCACACCCTGGATCCGGGTTAACAACAGTACATAGACTATCCAGGTCACATAGGGACCTCTTCTACAGTTTTCATGGGTAAACAAAAATAATAACAAGGCCACACACGGACCACTTCCACAGTTGTCGTGGGTAAACAAAAGTATAAAGAGTTTGGTGTAAGGATTTATAAACCCTTTAGTTTAGAATAGGAGTCAGTGTGTGTATGGGATATACAGAGTATACACACTGCTCAAGAAGTAAGTAAAAGAATCACTAAGAGAGAGTAGATATGAGTTTATAAAGATCTAGTGATTTGAAGTGCAGCTCTAGACTCCTTCGATTAAGAAGAAATGATTCTGAGTCCTTCTCTGGTTTTTTCTTAAAAAATAGAGTTTCATGGTTCAACTTGTGTTCTCCACAAGCTTTGATAATGTGAAGATGTTCTCTAAATTCCATTGTACTTCGTATGTTCTTTAGTAGAGTCAGATTGTATGCATGAGACTATTCTTTCTTTGAAAATCTTGCAAAGTGTTCTTCGTGGTCGTGCTCACAGGCTTGTTTTTCTGTTCAGTATCACGCGCTATTTTCATTGGGCACTATTCACTCTTTATCTTCAAATGAATCAGTTTTGGATGATAGGTTCCATGTGTTTTGTACCTTGTACCTCGTACTATTTCTACAAAGAAACAGTAATTATGTCAGTGAATTAAAGGCATCAAATATGGCAGTTAAACATTAAATTGAAAGACGACAAAGTTTTTTATGAAACGGTGTCCCAGTATGTTATGCAAATAGTGTCTCCTTCACACGGCGTCTGAGTGTAATGGTCTGAGTGTCACGGTGCATGTGTGTCACAGTGTCTGAGTGTCATTGTGTTTGAGTGTCACGGTGTCTTGCTCACGGAGTCTTACTTACTGTGTCTGGCTTACGGTGTCTGGCTTCACAGTGTCTGGCATACTGGGTCAAGCTTACGGTGTCTTGCTCATGGTGTCTAGTCTTCACGGTGTCTGGCTTACGGTGTCTTGTTCACGATGTCTTGTACTTATTAAAATAATAATATTCAGACATAAACAGTAATATGCATGAAATGGATTGAGCTTAACCATTATAAAGAATGAGTGAACTTGAAACATAAATACAAATGATTGGATATAATTTATATGATTTAACTGGTTGAATAAGATTTGTGATCATTAATGAGATTTGGGATTATTAATAAGATTTTTGAACATTAAAACGTGATTAATTCATGAGGTGTCCAACAAGAAAATATATTACGATAATGATATCAATAAAAATGGCACAACTGGACAACTACCACCCATACATTATTTGATATTAGATGAAGAATTTCTATTTGAATCAAAATAAAATAAGGATATTAAAATCATGAGCCACTAATGATTTTAACTTAAAATATTTTCTTTTATACCATTTTGATATGTTAATTAAGTATACATAAGGAACATTAATAGTCTCTAGTACTTATGGAAATTCAGGTTATTTCTACTAGTTTCATCACGTAATAAAAACACATATCATTGTATTTATTTTTACTAATACGAAAAGCATGCAATGATGTTCTGATACTATCACAAACTAGGTCAGGCTATTATCCAACATGACACCCAACCCAATCTTCAGAATGTCCCATGAGGCATTCCTGACCCCCCTACTACGGAATCTAGTTATAGGAAAAAAGGTAGAACAGTTGGAATAATTTATCCCAATAATAACTAGGATCAAAAAGGAAAAATAGAGCATGAAACAGAAACAACTAATAACTGAACATCAGTAAATACATACCAGACCTAGATACAACAATAAGAAAAATATAAATGAGGACTAAAACAATTCAAAAACAAACTAGTACAATAAAATCTTGATGTGGCCTCTTGGACACCACTAACCACAAACCAATACCATCCACATGATCCCTAAAAATAAACTAAACCTGAAAAATAAATCAAATCTACCAATTATGAGTGGCACAAGTAGGGTGTGTGAATATACAGCCCAATACATAAGTACTAAAGATTCCAAAAAAATAATTTCCCAAAAAAACCTATAATAAGTGGTTTTAAATACATTAATAACATTTGGTTTTACCATTTTAATGAAATATACATAGATTTCCATAAATTACATTTTCTTAAAAACAAAAACCATTTTCAACATTTCAAAAAACTTCTAAAAATATAGTTTAACAACGAAATAGAAATTTTGAATTCCAAATCAGGTGAACAAAAAAATTCTAGAAAATGATATAACAACACAGGTATATACTATCTAATAGAATCGGTAAAAATATGTGTAGCATAATAAAACTAAACATATAGATAACATTCATAGGAATTTTATAAACATACCTAGAAGTAATATTTGTTTGTTCTAAGATCAGAATCACCTATCATTATATTATAGAACACTATAGTCAATAACCAATTAGCAGTAGCTAACAAACCTTATTGGTGAAACTTTCCTCCTAACTCTCAAAAAATCTAGGGGGTATCAACACATCTAATCAAGGTCGATAATAAATTTTTACTCAACCCTAAATATGAAATCCATGAATCCATTGATAATAATATATGTTGAATGGGGAGGTCCTCACTTTTTTGGAATAAAAAATAACCCATTTTTTCAACCATGCTTTCCTAGCCCAAACACTGACACCACCTATGTGATGACCCACTCCTATGAGTGTCCATCATAGTGGTTCCCATCTAACTATAAGAAAAACACATGTTCCAACTGGTCCTTTAGATCAAAATAATTTCAAAACAAATTTTCAAAAACATCTCTAAGTTCCAACAAATCCACTACATTACCAAAACAAATTACACATTCCAAACCATTCCCAAAACCATGATAAGCACAGAACATACAAAAAATTATTCCAATTTGGACTTCACGTATATTTCATACCCAATAAACTCGACATGATTCAAAATGGTACATTCTTTAGAAAACACATTTGAATCTACCTTTTATTTTCTTTAAGAAAGAGTAATCCATTATAGATGACTATGGTTATGGGAAATAATGGGGATTAGAGGTATCTTGAATTGGTTGCCAACATCCAATTGATGAACAAATCATGTTACCAAAACAAAACCATTCCCAAAACAATCCAAAAAAAATCTAGCATTATATTAAATGACCCATTGACATTTTAATGTCTCCGATTTTCTAACTATTTTTTGGGATATTGTATAGACTATTTTTGAGACTCGATGTTATGATAGTGTGCGATTTTGAGGCCCCAAGATCCTAAAAAATGTTTGAAATATATAAAAGATATTAAATTAATAATGTGTTCTTTTTACCAGAAAAATTGTATTTACATCAAAATGGAATCCAATATCAAATATATTAGATCATGGGTGAGTTAAAAATGCGGTTTTAACCTAGTTATGACATTACATTAGTCTGCATGAGGGGTTTGGGGAAAATCCATCATGGGTGTAAAATGAATGAAATAAATAATTAAAATATTTTATTTCATCCATCAAGGTAGTGACATAAGTTCATCTATAAGTATAATGTTCTGAGAAATATTCTAGGTTATCCCATAACCCTGGAGCTATCAGAGAACCATTGGAGAGAGAAATTGTGGATATCTCTCAGTTGAACATCAGTCGAATTGTAGATCAAAAATTAATGTGTAGTAGGATTCAGAGATCTCACCAACGACACTGACAAATGATCATTCATTATTAGTGATCGGTCCTTACTGATGTAGGATGAGGTCTGATTTAGGTTCCTTTCTAATTTTTTATTTCTATGATGTAAAAAGACAATCAACCAATTGATTGATTCTTGGATCATGTGTTTCTCCTGAAGGGATTATAGTTGGGTTTTATTGGGAGAATATATTTGTGATTATATGATTACATCATTATTTTTCATTATAATGAAAATTAATTGAATATGACACCAACATAAACCTAGTTCCATTCCCCATGGATGTTATTTATGCATTTCTTCATGTTTTATCCTTTCATCATTGTTATTTCCCCAATGTTCCATGGATCAATATGTAGTATAAATTCAAATGTTGCACACCCATTTCATAGTGAAATGGATTGAAATCATAAATTATGGTTTATAGTTATGTGAAAAATGATTGATGATAGAAGCATCATCAGATTACAAAGACTAGAAACTCAGTTTTTGAGTTCATCCATGTGAAATGAGGAATGGGGTACAAGACTATTTTCTTGTATTTCTAGTGTCCAAAAACCATTTTTCATTGACTTCGAGGATCATCCATCATGGTTTATTCATTTTCCCACAAAGGCACTCTAGTATTAGCTGATAGAGTAGTGGGAAAGATTCACATAAACTGGATTTTGTATTCTAGACAGTCTCATAACACAAGACATGAAATATGGGATTACATGGTGTATGAGACCCTTCCATAAGTTTCTAGGATTTCAGTGGAGTATAGTATCACACTACATGTTACCCTATCACATTAAATGTGACCACTACACTATGTATTGACACATACCTCTATGTGTATAAAAACATGGGACAAAATACATAAGTAGGTGTACACATTACACTACGACATGGACACAACTATTCTATGCATACATAATATAATCTATGTATCATTAGATCAGTAGAAGTACATGGGTAACTGCATGATTTGTACTTTTACATAGACAAATATGCATGTCATTTACATGGGAAGGACTCATGATAGATTGGAAAGGGATACTACCCATACTACACATCATGTACACCTAAAATATTATCCCAGTTCCCTTGTCCTCTATAACTTATACAATTTCTATTTTTCTATATTCTCCATATCAATTATCTAAAGGTTGGTATGGAATCACCTCCAACTGATAGGACGATGTTCCCCTCCACATGAATTATTTGATAGAGATGTTGGAATCCTTCCATGAGACCTAAAGTGAGATACTATACCCATCATCGATCCTAGTTAGAGTCCATGTTAACTTTAGGACAAACAATATGCATTTTCTAATACACTACATAGAGGGTTAATCCTAATTCAGTTGTTTGTATATCATAGGTACATGATAGTGATCCTCATTTGTGTTTCATACCTCTTCATACATTGAGAATATACATCATATGATTTGAACAAATGATACATACCTATCAGATGGACCTTATCACCTCTATCTAACTCATATAATTTGTTCTTTCATGCAAGTGCTATGTCGATCCATTGTGGTGAAATCATTGGCTAGTATTACAGTTGTGAAATTAGCTTTCAGTTGTATGTCTTTATTTAGAATATGTTAATATTCATGTTGTATTTTTTTTTAGAAATTTACCTTTATATAGATGACCATGTTCATTTCTTAAATGTTTTTTTTGGTTTCAGGGTGTCATTCTAGGTATTGTTAGACTTACACCTACAAGGGAATTTCTTGCATATTTCATGTCTTTCATAGATGATATCATTTTTTAACAGGGTCTCTAAGGGACCAAGACAAGGTGCAATATTTTTTATCCAGACAGACCATAGTTTGTTCCTTCAGTATCATGATAGTAGTTTCTAACATTAATTTTTTAGGTTGGTCTTATTTTAAGATTCATTGAGGTGGGATTGTATTTTTCTAGGTTTACTTTACATTAATACATGTCATAATCTAGTTTTCAGTTTCGATGAATGCATGAATGTTAGTACTGTTAGGTTTAAATTTTATCATTGTACGGTCGTGGATATATTTGTGTGTGTACATTTACGTATGTTATGGCCTCCTATTTTAGTGATATTCCTACTCGGTGTTACTCATAATCCATTATTCTATAGGAGGCAGGCTCAGGGAGACTCATCATGGGACCCATTGGGATGGTTTGTGATAGAGTGATATCTAAGACTTTAGTTCATCATTATTAATAGAGTCTGTGAGATTGGTTTTCAAAAACAATGTTATTTGTGTCAGGTTTGGATTTCATGCTACAGACTCTAATGTTGGTGTCATGACTGACATATCTATACATCAAGACTCTAATAACCATCTTTTTGGATCGGTATATGAGAAAAATTGTTGCATGGAAATAATGGTACGTGGATTATATATGAATAAGTTTTTATTTCTATGTACTTATTGATTCATCTATCGAGATATACTCATTATCTTTGGTGCATCATTTTTACATTCAGGATTCATCGGAAATGTATGATAGCTAAGATCTAGCATCAGGATAATAAATATGATCCCCTCAATAATGAGGTATCAATATAGGGACAAATTCGAGAGGTTTTACCTCTATGTGGTGAAACACATATACCACCACATATAGAGAAGCATATTCTAAATACAGTACTATCGGATGAGGTGTGTAGGATACATGAACATCCTGAGTTTCAGTGACAAGGCCCCCATTGGTTCTGAGATGTTCCAAACCCAATAGAGGATATGGACTATCTTGAGGTTGTGATTCATTTTTTCTATCTATTCGGGAAACCAATATATTGGATGGTGGTCTTAGTAGTGAGACTTCTCTGTGACTCAATAGGATGATTATTGGAGCTATAGACCCAGTATTGTAAGGAGATTATTAAATCATGGTTATAGTTTGAGTGCCTCTTCAAGGAGGATTTATCTCATGAATCACTAGGGTTTTTCATATCTAGGAGTTTTTACAGCTTTAGTAGGTCACCACGATAATAGATGAGTATTCCTCAATGTTAACCTATCTGTCTACATAATCATTAGATATGGTTTATTTTCAGTTCATATAGGATTTGACCATCGAGCGAGTACTACATAGAGACATCCAATCCATTTTTATACCTCCATTAATTCCTACCTTTTAATTGGATGTAGAAAATGATTTTTTTGGTTAAGATTGTATTTGCTGAGTAGGTATAGGAAATAGTTTCTAGAAGTGGGAAACTAGAGGAGATACCTCAGTTGTTCAAAGATGAAATTTTCCTAAAGAACATTTACATGTGAGTATGAGGTCCTGTGATAGACGTTCAGTGATTTAGGAATCATAGTGTGTGTTCAGTCATCCAAGGGAGAGGTAGTGTTACTCATTTTATAGAAGAGGACATCTTTCCTTATATTTTCTGAGCCACCATATGGTTTACATAGAGACCATGGATGGTACATAGTGGTAAAGGTGGTATTATGGGAATATGGTTCTGTAGGATGGTTGATAATGAATAGGAGCATGAAGATAAATTGGAGGTGGTAGAAACTTTTAACTTTTAGCACCACCACCCCTAGGTGGTCCGTACCTAGCTCATAGAGATGGAGAATGGGAGATGTTACAACTATTGGTGGTTGAGTCTTAGGTAAAATATTCTCCATAGATGACATGATGTATGATATTTTATTTTTCAATCATAGAATAAGTACTTATAGAAATGGGTTCTATTCATAAGATTCATTCCACCTATCTATTTTGAGACTTAGAGATTCTAGTTGAGACCTTGGCTCGAACCCCTCAACTTGTAGAATCTTACTAGTTATGAATCAACGGTCACACACATATTCTGATAATGAGACTTATCTTTTCGGGTGATATTATTTTGTTTCAATATCTTTTTAGAAATAATGAGTCATTATGAATTCATCATAGGTGTGGAATTGTTGTCCTCATTTCAAGCCCAGATTGAATCTTTCTATAAGAGGATTTCATCGGTCCATAATGATGGGACTGGGTTCTATTTTTTTAGTGAAAAGAAAACCTATTTAGTGAATGATGGACTCATGAATTAGAGGTTTTAGTTGACTAGTCATCATTTGGCTAGAATTATCCTTGGTGTAGTTAATGTTATGAGTTTTCAATTGTTTTCAATGGTGGTGGAGTATGAGGTCATGATTCATAAATATGTTCAAGGATTACCTTCCCATCATGAAATAAATATATGAATATATCTATACCCTCAAACGACACCAACCACTATTCTAGCATATCAGATGGCTACCATAGATCTTTTCAATTGAGGGTGTCATAGGAGGACTTTTAGAGTGAGGTATTTCTTATAACCTATGTTTCACCCTGGGTTCCCCCTATTTTTTTGCAAAGTTGGATGATGGGATATTAAGGTTTTGTGCAGACTAAATGTTCTTGAACTAGGGAACTATGAAGAAAATGTATCCATTTTTAAGGATGAATGTTCTATTTTATCAGTATTGAGGGGCATGATGGTTCTCTATGTTTGAAATCAGATTTGGCTATCACCATTTTTTAGTACATGAGGTTGATATATTGAATTTTTTTTGGATGTCCATATGGTTACTGTTACTGTATTCTAATTCCCTCTAGTATGAAGAAATCCCTAAAAGTGTTTATTGGACTATTGAACCAGAAATTCATCTTTTCATCGATCAGTTCATGGTAGTCTTCATTGATGATATCCATGTGTAATTGGCATTAGATGAAGATGATACGTGAAACATGAGGATGTTTCTAGATGTACTCCAACAAAAACAGCTTTATGGGATGCTCTAGAAGATATAGTTTGGGATTTAGGAGACCCAAATTATGGGACATGTTTTCTCAGAAAATGGAGTGGAATTGGATCTGGTCATGCTCAAGGCAGTGTTATCTTGGCAGCCACCCAATATCATGATATAGGTGTAGAGCTTCATTGGGATTCTAGGATATTACTAAATATGCATAATTTATTTCAACATGAAATCGTCATCCATGACAAATTTGACCCAAAAGGGAAACCATTCATGTGGATAGAGAGGTTCTAGTATGCTTTTCAATATTTGTGATACAGACTGACAAGCACACTTGTCTGGAGACTTCAAGAGTAAGGTGTCACGTATGTGGTGTTGTAATATTCATTAGAAATTGGGCTGGGTTGTGTTCTGATATTGAGGTAGTATTTGATTTCATATGGTTCACATCAGTTAAGACCACATGAATGGAAATACATGACCCATGATCTTGAGTTAGTAGTGTTAGTATTCACTATAGTTTCATGTATATCTTCACTTTGAAGGATATTAATGTTATATATAGTTCATGGATAGATTTCCTATTGTATTATAACGTTTATTTTTCTGTACTCTATGGAAGGTGAACGTGGTAGTCAATGCTCCTATTGGGTAATCCTATAAACAGTTTTTGTATGAGGTGTCAGAGAAGTGGGCCTCATTGGATTTAACCATTGTAGATGGAGAAAGTGTAGCTTGTTGATGGTAAAAGGATCTAACCAATCCTATTTTAGAGTGATTCATTGAGGTTGAACATGGACATGTCTACCATGAGACCCTTTGTACATAGATATCCAGTGGACATTCACTAAGTGATTTTGTTGGAGGTTGGCATCATTTTATTAATTTCAATGGATGAAATACTTTACATGGGACATTGTAGGTGGTGGTTCTGAGAGAGTATCATACATATCCTTTGGGGTTACATATTTTTGTGGAAAGTTGAACCTATAATGTCGACATCATGTTTGGTATACAAGGATGAAGAAGTCCATTGCATAGTTTGTATCTAGATGCCTTTCATGTCAGTATGTAATGGATTTAAACAAAACCAATCATGTTTTTCTGAACCCATTTAGGATCCAAAGTGTAATTGGAATGGTATATCAATGTAAATAATATTAGTTTTACCATGTACATACAAAGGACTTGATGAAATTTTTTATATCATAGACCAACTCACCATGTCAGGCCACTTCTTAACTATTATGGGGAAGACTTAAATAGTTTATTAGGACGCCTCTATGTGTAAGATATATTTCACCACCATAGTTTTCCCTTAATGATTGTTTCTAACCATGATTCTATCTTTACATCTCATTTATGGAATGTATTTTTGTGGAAATTTGAGACTCAGTTATGCTTTGGCATGGAGTTTCACCTCAATACAAATGATTAGAAGGAGGAAACATTTCTAGTCTTAGAGGGAATTTTTAGGGACTGGTTATTGGAAATTGGTCAAAGTTGGGAGGATCACATATCGCTAGTGGAGTTTTTTTTTCATGAACAGAAACCATTCCACCACTGATGTGGGACCACTAAAGGCTTTGTATAAGAGACACTTCAGGTCACCATTTTGCTAGACTGACCTTGGTGAGTCATCACCTATGGGGCTAGAGGTAGTGCAGGATTCTAAAGAGAATATTTAGATCACCGAATAGTATATGAGGACTACACATATCCCAAATAAGTCTTTTTCCAATAGATGATGTGGGATGTTGTATTTTTATATGGTGACCATGTTTTCCTATTGGTTTGACTTCGACATAGATTATGGAGATTTGTATGGGGTGCCAAGATGTCTTCAAGATTCATTATTCCTTTACAGTTACTTCATATGTTTCTAGAGGTCATATACAACATATCCTTACATCCATAATTAGATCGGGTACACAACATATTTCACATGTCATAGATATGGTGGTATGTGTATTACCCATTGAACATTATCGAATGAGGTGAGTAGGACATCAAGGATGGAGAAAACATTACTAAGTACCCAGTAGAGGTTGATGATTGGATGTCGAGGATAATTAATGGATGAGATATTCATGTAGTGTATGCCAAGTTCTAGCATGAGAATCTCTAAGATACCACATGTGAGCAGTATTCTCTCATTAGTTCTGAGTGCAAAAATTTCCTTCTGTAGCCCTTGATTTGGATTTTGAAAATGTAAATTCCTATGGTGTAGAGAATGTAATAACTCTTATTTTCCAAGTGTGATTTTTTGATGTTGTATTTGTTATTTTCATAACTAGAAAAAAATATGACGTTTGACTAAAAGGCATATTTTTTGTGGAATATTAATAAAATATATAAAACATATTACATTTCAAACACACACATTTCTCATGAAACAATATATTATCATCTAAAAGCGGGATAGGATTTTAAATCTAATGTCACCCTTGAGATCGGAATTCAGGTTTTACCCTTGGTGTGACATAACATTTGATGACATGAAGAGCTTGTAGATAATTCATCGTGGGAATAAAATGAATAAATTATCTAAATAATGGTTATATTTCAATAGTTCATATTGTGAACTATGTTGTTCTATTAGTATATTGTTACTCCAAAACCTCAGGGTTATCCGCTTTACCCTAGAGATATTATGGAATAGTTAGAGAGGGAATTGGCAGATCTATCTCATGAAAAAATTAATTTGATCATAAATTGGTGATCGGTATGTAGAGGTATTCAGATATCTCGCCAATGATAATGATTTTTTCTTCTTATTCTTCAACAATCGATAAATCATGAGGTAGAGTGTTGTTTAGTTTAGACACACTCACCGTTATGTGATTTCTATAAAAAATGGATCAATAAACTAGTAGATGGATTTATAGATTGTTGATATAGATGGATGTGATTAGTACTAGTATTTATTTGTAGAATTTTTTAGTGATTATGTGATTATCTATTCTATTATCATTATAATGGAAATTAATTGATGTAGCCATGAATATCAGTTGAGGTTTTTTCCATTGGATGTTATTTCTGTATTTATTCCCTTGTTCTATATTCATCACAGGTGATTTCCAATTGGCCCACAGTTTGATGTATACCAACAAATCGAATATAGTGCACATATTTCTTGGAACAATGGTTTGAAATCATATATTTGGGTTTGGAAGGATGTAAAGTGGTGAGATGATAGAAGTGGCACTAGATCAGAAAAATTAGACTCCTAATTTTCATGTTCTTCAGAACATATTGATGAATTATGTAGAAGACCATTTTCCAACCAGGTTTTTTAGCCATAACCAATTGTTCATCAATGGTAATGCATGTCCAATAAGGTTCTCGATTTTAAGAGGACGGAATAGATAGATAGGTTATAGTAGTAGAGAAAATGATGTGTGGAATATATATTATTGATTAAAAATATCTTGTAACACAAGAAGTGTCATCCAGGATTACAGAACCTCTAGGACCCTTCAAGTGGAGGCAAGGTTTTCTCGATGACGTTCAGGATCCCACTATATGTTGACCTATCACATGGATTGTGACCGCTCCATAGAGGTTTTGCATGTACCTCAGTGAGTACATGGACACAGGATAGAGTACACTTGTATGGGAACCCCATGTACTCTTACAAAGACACGCCCAAGCTGAGTATACAGGGGCTAATTTGTGTACTAGAACATATGTATATGTAAACGGGAAGTAAAACAACATGTAGGTTTATATGGCCCTAAAAACGAACGTGGACAACAAAAATTTACATTGAGAGGACCTAGGGTTAGTGGGACACAATGTGCACCCCTAATAAACCTCAGTCACTCATAAAATCATGTCTTGGATACCTTTTCCCATTTATCTCAAAAAAGTATCATTATGGATGTTTCCATATATCCATTACATAAGGGTTAGTATGGAAGGAGATCCTACCCATAGGATAGTGATCCCTTCATCTATATGCCATATATAGAGTTTTTGGAATAATTTCGTGAGGCATAGAATGAGATTCCCTATTCATGTTCATTCACTAGATGGAGTTCATTGAATCATCAGGACCAACAATACATGTGATCTAAGCCTCTACTTGTTTGGTTAGTCTAAATTGAGATGTTTGAAAACTGTATAGCCTTGGGGGTGATCCTCATTTGTTTATCCTATCTCTTCATACATTCGTTGTATACTTCATATAAAAATACATGATAATCACTACATGGATGGGCATCATTAGTGTTGTCTAAATCATGGAGTGTGTTATCACAAATGACTGCTATGCGTAACAATTGACCTTCAATCTTAGGATATCAGTACCATTGTTACTATACAATTAGTCTTTGTGTAATGTTTGAGTATATCGCAATATTCTTGTCATTTGTCGTCTAGACATATACTATTATAGATCTGATTTTATTCCTTCTTTATATGTTTTTTAGGTGTCCTGAAGGGTATTATTAAACTCACCCATGAATGGGATTTTCCTTTGCATGTCTTGTCTTTTGGAGTCACTAATCCTCTTTGATAGATTCCCCAAGGGAGCAGGACCATGAATTGGTTTGTGAGCCGAGAGAGACCTCAGTGTTTTCTTGTGGTATCTTGTCTACAGTCTCTATCATTACATTTTAGATTTTACATATTTTTAGAATCTTTTTGGTGGGATTGTATTTGACCAGTTTTCTTTACATTACATAATTTTATACTCTCATTGTGGATTTTGATGTATGTATTCCGAGTTGGTCATTTGTTTTTATATTTCATAATTCTATTGGCATGGTGATATGTTCTAGTTAAAAGTTATTTTTGATAAGCCACCCATGTTAAAATATTCCATCTTGGTTTTAGTTTCCATTCTTGGGAAAATTGGATGTGTTATTGGGGAGTCGCGTCCTTGTCCCCATTGGGATGGGTCGTGACATATATTTTATCATACACCTTGAATCCATATCTCTAAAGAAAAAGTTAAATAAATATTAAAAAACCATTATCACCATATTTACCACATATAAATCTAAAAAAACATAGGAAATAGAAACAAAATAATGGGAATCAAATTTAGAAACAATTTAAGAAATCTCAAGCATCAAATAGAATGTGTTATATAAGAAATGCATAGAACCACATGACTTAATGACATGGGTATGCGATGAAGCTATATGAGAAAGAAGAATTATCCATAAGAGGCTATCCACACACACTAGAATCAAAGTAAAAAAAGTTAACAATCAACCGAAGCCTCAAGGATTCATCCAAGATATAACCAAAGAACCATGAATTGTGAGAGATGTAGAATAAGAGGGGGAAATTGGCCAAAAACTCACATAAACTCACTATAGTGGCATGGAGAAGAATTCATGGGAGACAGAGAACCATAGATAGGGGGTTATTAGAGCCAATAGTGTTCATATATAACTGATATGATGATGAAAACAAAAAAGGGTTTAAAACTAATGTGGGAAAAAGCTGTAGATTCATCATTTTAAAGACCTGGGGATGTTGTATAGATTAGTCGCACTATTTTCTAAACTATTTTCCAATTGTGCACACCATAATATAGAAAAGGGACACCAACATAAGATAGACACATATTTTTGGAATCAATGTTCCAACCATGAAAAATGGTTCTATAAAATTACATTGTCTTACTACATGTATACCAGATGATTTACCCTAACTTTGTGGAAGTTATGTGAATTGAACTATACATCAAAATGAAGTCACCCAGTTCCTACATAGACTATATTGGATTGTCACAGACCATTATTATGTCATTAATGTAAAACCATGGAATAATTAATTGAACTATACACACCCTCATCCATAACTGGCCACATAATTAACCCCCAAATTGAACACAAAAACTCTCCACATGGCCAGAACTCAACCAGAACTACCAAAACACCAAAATTCCTATCAGGAACATGATATAAACCCCAATAAGAATATAAAACACCATTAAAAGAATTAAATAAAATAAAAAAAACTATGGTTGGTTTTTTGAAAATTCAACCATCCTTAAAAACTTTTCCCCTATAAAGTCACAAATCCAATTGTAGAAAAAAATCCAAAAACTGAACGAATCCAAGAGAAACAAGAAATATCTTGGTGAAACATCACTCCAAAAGTAACACCCAAAAAATATAAGAAAAAATATAATAAAGGAATATTTTTTAAAATGGGCAGGGTTCTCCCCACAACTAGAACCCAACTAACATGATGTCACCCACAAGGAGACCCCTTATATAGGCCAACATTGGAATTCCCTACACAACCAACTAATAAAATCATAAGAAACTCCAATTATAATCCAAAAAGAATAAAAACAATGGAACACCAATAAAAGGAACTCCAATCCACTTGAAAAAAAATTACAATTCATCATTTCCATGAAACACAAACGTCTCTAAAATGAGCATAGACCCATACAAAATTGTTCCATAATGAAAACAAAATTTTTTCAAAAAAATGTAAAAAAACATAAAAAATATTTGAAAATATTTCCTGAAAGTCATTCTATAATGTAGATAAACAACTAAAAATACAAATATAACTATGGTAGAGAATCCAAAAATACTTCTTCTAAAAGGATCCCCATACCCATTATGTCTAAATACATTAAAAGATTTAATATAGGGCCAATGGGTAGAGAATTAATTTCTTGAAGCTTTTCTTACCCTTATGTTAGGAGCTAACGTCCTCAAACGGAAGCATCATTTTCTAGAAACTAATATTACCAAACATCTCCAAGTGAGAAAAGCAGGCACATCGATTTGATGCCTTTGTAGTATTATCAAAAAAATCTTTGATTCCCTATCCTAGATACACTAGAAGCACACAAACAAACGGTTTGAGGAGTGGGAAGTTGGAGAACAAAATGATAATCCTCGAAAATAGCTTCTTATATCATAAAAAATGTTTCAGATGGGGAACCATCAAGAACACAAATTGAAACTGGATTACCAACTACTACTGACTACACTATGGGAATCAACTCATCTAAAAATTCCTCAACTACCAACATATCAAATTATATTTCATGTGATGAATACACTCTCTCATTGATCTCTTTATGAATACCCCTAACAAAGAGATGATCCTTCAGTTGATCATTTAATGTTATCTTTAGGGAAAAAAGAACCATCTCTTTTCAGTGATGAACATATGCCTTTACCTTCCACTGGCCTTGATGAAAACTCATGTACTATACCACTGTATTCATATTCAACTCTTATAGTATGAACCATCAGAAAATAGTTCTTGAATACTTCCCCATGAATCCAATCATGAAATTTTTCTAGGAAGATCACATTCCACTAATCTAAACCTAAACAATTAAACAAACCCAACAAAACATGCACCTTCGCCATGTTAGGAGTTCCCAACAATATAAACCCACCTTCACCTTTCTCAATTTAATCATTATCATTTAATGAATATTGATCACCAGGAAGAATATTGATAAATCAAGAAGAAATCGACTCTTCCTCCCCACTCAGTGTCTGGGCCTGGAAGACCACTGGAAGGGACTCAAAAATAACCTTTTGAATCATTCTGGAAACATACAATGGTTAAAAAAGGAACACAATACTAAATGAAAAACCATTCCATACTCAACCAAAAATGAACATACCGAACCAAAAAAAAATCCTCTTTCATAACAACCACCTCCTTTCAAAATCCACGTTCCAAATAACAAAATCCACTTTCCAATTCAATTTTTAACACCAAATGATATTTTTTAAATAAAGACACACTTGTAATAATTTTCCCTTTGATAACCTATTTTCCCAAAATTCATTTTCCCTTCTATAATCAACCCACACTCACTACAGTAAATCCAAAACATAACTCAAAAAAAACACCTAGAATAGGGAACTATTAACTAATGAAAAACTCAACCACATGGTTTAGTTTACAATGTCCAATGAAATGACAAATCGCTAGGAGTGTCTTGAACTCTATTTTCAGGTTCCACATGGGACACTACTCCACAAAATCCCACTATACTACACTGGTTCACCACATTTTTCAATCCCTATCCACACAACCCAAAACCAAATCAAAAAACACAATAACTCGTACTACCCCTAGAAACATGAGGATTTGAACGAGCAAGAGTTTGTGAATCTCATCCCACCCCAAGCTCATGAGTTCTGATAGTCTAATTTTTCAAAAACCATATTCCCCAAATAATAATGGGATGCCCTAATTCACTAATTTCATGAACCATGAATGTCTTACATCCAACAAGACACCATACGAGCACCGTGACATGGAATGAGAGTCATTCCTAATAATCCAAGGTGGGTAACTGGTTTTGTGAATAAGGGATATCACACTATGAATGATTTATCCACATAACAACTAGGATCAAAATATAAAATAGAGCATGCATCACAAACAACATATAACTTAAAATCAATAAAAAAATAGTATCTAGATTCAAAAATAGAAAAATATAACTAAATTCTGAAAGAAACTAAAAACTAATTATAATGACAAGATATCTATGTGAACACTTGGTTACCACCATCTACAAACCAAACTTCTTCATAGGAAACCCAAAATGAACCTAAACCTACAAAACATCATGGGTTTACAGATTCCTAATGTATGGTGTGAGAATAAATATCCCAATAGTTAAGGACAAGAGAGGTCATAAATTTTCATTCCAAAAATTATCCTTAAGAACTAGTTTGAAATACATTTCGAAAATAGGGATTTATCTTTTCAAATAACATGATACATATTTCTTAAAAATCCATTTTTAAAACAATACAAATCTATTTCCACTAATAAAAATTTTCCTTTCAAGATCCTATTTAACAAATGATTCCCTAATATGAAATATAAATCATATGAATAAACAAAAATTCTATTAAATGAATGAAACAACACAATAATGAAATATCTGTAATAACATGTGAAATTGGTTGTAATAAAAAAAATTAAACATATAAATAATAATCCTGGGAATTTATTAACTATATCTAGATAAAATCCCAAGATGTCCTTTTTTCAGACTCACCTTTTGGGGTATGTTGATTCTCTATAGTCAATAACCAAGTGGATTTTATAAATTAGCCTCATTAGAGTAACTTCGCACCAAGCCAATCAGTAAATCCAATTGTTACCAACCAGTTTAATTGTTGTCATAATGCAATTTCCACCCAACCCTCTAGATAACAATATGGAATACCATAAGAAATATATATGGTGAATGATGAGGTCCTCACATGAATGGAATAAAATAGTAACCCATAGATGCCATAAAATGTTCCTAGGCCAATCACTAAAACCCCCTATGTGATGACCCTCTACTCATAGGGTCTACCATAGAGGTTCATATCTCACCAAAAGGAATATAAAAGTTCCAAATGGGCCATCATGTCATAGGATTTTCAAAGAAAAATTCCAAGAACATATCAAAATACCAATTTGACCTTTACACATGCAAAACCAATTCCACATTCTATACAATTTCCAAAACCTTGAAAAAAACATAAAACAAACGAAAATGTTTCCAAATGGACGTTAATTTAATTTATTCACCCAAACCACACATCAAGATGCCAAACGAGATTTATTTTTTAAAAACATTTGAATCCACATTTGAAATTCTTTAGGATCCCAGAATTTAATTGAGATGAGGAGGGTTTGGGAAAATAAGGGGAAGAGGGTAATTTGGAATTAGTAACCAATGTCTAATTTAAGAATAAAACATGTTACCAAATGATAATCAAGGAAAAAAAATCCAAAAGTAACCATACTCATATTAAAAGGGAATATTAACCTTTTATAAAACACTTTATATCCATATGGAGTAATTATAGAAATTTTTTGTAACCCCATAAAACCAAATTTCCAACATGGATACATCACAAAAACTCTCAAAAGAAAATCATAATAATTGGTATCACATTTATAAACCATTTAGGAATTATCATACATCAAATGGAATGTATCTAAAAAGAAATGGATGGAAACACCAACATCAATGATGTGAATATGTGGTGAATCTCTAAGGGAAGGTTGAGATATCCTCAAGTGACTATCAATACACCATATAATTAATGGAATAAATATAAAAATTAACCCAATACAATTATTTTCCTCTCAATAAGAACCAAACCAAAGATGAATCTTGAACGAAGAGAGAAGGAGAACAGGAGGTGGAAATTAGGAAAAACTCAAATAAAATAATCATAGAGGCTTGGATAAGCATCCTTTGGAGATTGAGAGCTATAGAGAGGGGTTTATGGGGCCCCCTAGTGTCGTTAGGTTCTGAAAGGGAGAATAACCTGAAATGGGTTTAAAACAAAATAAGGAAAAAGTTAGAGTTTCAACTTTTTAATGACCTAGGAAAATCGTGCACCAACAATGATAACCTTAATAGATAATGTGGACACCCACACAGGATGACCACATTGTTTGCGAACCTATGCACCGAAAATGGAATGTTTTTATATCACATTTAATTTCCTTACCATATGATTTCTAAAGTGCTTCCCAAAACTGTTTTCAATCCATGAGCCTTGTCCCACACAACAAAATGGGGATGAAATATTACTCCTTACACTCAAATGATTTTTCCCAAACTATGATAAGTGTGTGGAAGTGAAACCATGTAAGATTTAATGTAACTAAAAACTCCCTCAACCTTAATATGATTCAATTTTATCCCCCAAACCATGAACATAAACCATGAAAATTTCCATAACATTATTGAAAGCTCCATTTCTCAAAAACGCCCATTAGGAACTCAACTTGAACCTTAACCCTAATAATCAATACAAAGAACATAATAAAATAAAAAAATGTATTTAGTAGGGTGTGATGGGTACCATAGTCTAACTTATGACTATGAGTTCATAAATCAGATTTCTCCCTTCCATTGACATTTAGATGAATTTAATGAAATATTTCACATAATGTTTTGCCAATAATCATTATGTATTTGAAAATATATAACAAAGTGGTTGAGAAATAAGTAAACTAAAAGAATTTTATTTTCATTTTCCAATTGTAATTGGTTTTAGTGGACAAATTCATCCTCATGAATTTAATTTTAAACATCCTAAATGAAAATTCCCATTATTCAATTCATTACACTCAGTAGTTCCACACATATGCTAAGGTGGAATATAACTCTTGATTTTATTTTAAAACATTTCATAATTCTTATTATATAGATGATCAATTTTAAGGGATCATCTATTTACAATAAAATTGATTCCATTGTGATATTTAATTCCTTAAGATTTGGTATTATTCATTCATAAAAAGATAGGAAAGTTTTATTTTTATTATCCAAACATATATAATTAGAAATGAATGAAAACAAATTTTCATCCACATAACCTAAAAAATATCTTTAATATTTCATCCCAACAAGAATCATATGTTCACACACTAACTATCCAATGATGATTTAACACATTTATTAATGGTTTTATTTATAGATCTATATAATTATCTGGGTCAAAATATCTTGGTATTTGTATAATCAAGATGGTGAAATATTTTTTATACACATATATGGAGGATGATTATAATTTTATATAAAAACTAGAAAGATTTTATGTAAAGTAAACATATTATAAGATGGATTTAAACCATAATATGTTATAAAAAACCTCACTTTATGAACATCAAGATTAAAATAAGGATATTGAGCATCATATGTTATCCATGCTAGTCTATATATAGGATGACTGAACTTATCATTTTCCTCAATCTCATGGTCCCATACCAACACATATTTATTGATATTTTGTCAAATAAGAAAATATTCTATTGTTTGGGAGACAATAGAATGTTCCATAGTAGTTTTTGATGCACAATGAATGTTTTTTAATTAGATTTTGGCTTCTATATATATTTTCCACATTTTATACAATTATATTGTTCAGAATTTTCCTCTGAAAATAGGTTGTAATTTATTATCCAATAATTTTTTTATGAAAATCCATGTTTTGAACTATAATTCATTCCATATAATGCTTTGAGGGAATATAATTTTAATCTAGAAGTAATTCCTTCAAATATTTATGAATATAATCGATTGTAGTATTATAAATCACGTACATGGGTTTCCATTGAATCTGTATAAATAAAAATTCTTTCTTAATAATTTTAACCAAATTTTTAAATACTATATTTGTGGAAGAAACATTCAATTTTTTCACCCTACCAATATCATTATTTTCATTACATGCATCATGTGTTCTCATATAGATGTATTATCATATTGGAAACCATTCATCCTTATTTGGATGGGTAAACAAAAACTAATCGTATAATAATTTCTCTGATCAAATCCTCTCATTCAGATCACGAAAATTTTAATATTTCATTTTCATACCATCATGATACTAAGTATAGTGGTTTCCTTGAAAACCATATCTGGTTATATGGTTGCTAATTTCATAATGTATTAACTATGGTATTAAACAAAAATATAACATGGGAAGTATATATGAGCACTATCTAAAGCATTGTTTTATAAAGAATCTAAAAATATCTCCATTTTTAAAAAAATCACTTAATATTAGATTAGTTTCATACATCCAACTTCTATTCAATATGTTAAAAAATTGTTATATGCTAATTTATAATGAAAATTAAATAATATATTTGTAAAATAAAATAAAATATAGAAATGAGAATTGTTCCCTTTATTTGAATCCAATGATAGCACGTTATTATATTTGAGAAGAAAAATATAAAATATAAAATATATATATATATATACTATAAATATAAAGAAATGAAATGAATTTAAATATTATAAATGTGTAATAATTAAACATAATACTACACAAAATTGTGTTTATAATTGTTGTTTTTCATTCTATTACTCTATTAAGATTTAATGTATGTTAATATTAATCTAAAGATTAATTTATAAATGATTACAATCTCTAGGTATGTGTATTATATAGTATACAATAACTATGATGTTATATCTGATAAATATATAATTACTGGATTCTCCTATTGAATGATCTTAAACTGATTCCTTCTGAGATTTACTAATTATCCCCCATGATTGTAATTTTGGATATCTAGAATTTCGTATAGAACACCTTTATTTTGAATTTAGTATTCTTTTCATTCATTCGAATTATTCTATGGTTTTATTATCAACCAATTGTTGGATAAAATGAATTGTTATACATAATATTATGTCATATATCAATATCACCAAAATTCAGTTTGAATATTTAGTTTTAATATGATTTCTTTATTATAATATGAAATTAGTAGGATTCGTAATGTTTTTCTGAATATGATTTCGTTTAACTATGCTCTTATACCTTGTAGAATAACATTCTTATATATAACATTCATTGAAAAATTTAAATTTCATGAGTGATTCAGGATAATTATAGTAACACTAAATATTGGTGGAATTGTGTGTGATGGTGATTGAATGTGTGATAGATGTGATAAAATAGATTAAATTTACAAAGAATATTCAGAAATAAATAAAATTTATGTGTTACACGATGAATGGGAAGTAATGGGAATTTTTAAACAATCAGTGTATGGTATAAAATAGTGAAAATGTGAAAGATGTTAATACCTCATTATTGGAAATAATTAGTTTTATATAATGTGGCTACATTGATTTGGACTAATTGAAATGTGCTTCTAGACCTTAGTTTTTATTATATTATAATTGATACTCTTGTAAACTGTTAAGGATCTCCATCAAGAGTAATAAACCAACCTTTAACAGGAAAACCATTTCTCAAAAAACACTAACTTGTAATAAACAAATTAATTGATTTGAATAAGCTAAAAGAATTATGTATTTTCACTTAAAGATATTGCAGTTCTAATATCTAGTTGACTCTTTGGAAAGAAATCAATTTATTACTCAATAAAAAATATTTATATTGTTTGAAATATTTATTCTCTCATAGTACACATGTTAGTAAAAAATAAAAAATAAAAAATTATATGTGAAAAAACATATCAATAGAGTCAAATTATGTTAGAGATATAAAAATGAAAGGATACAATTATATTGAGGAAAAAATCAGATAAAAATGTCTCGTAGGGGAATTTTTCTATGAAAATTATCCATTAACAAGAAAAAATTATATACACTATAGTGTTCCTTGTATAAAATATGATAAATATTAAACGATCAACTAGAAAATTTACAAATTATACATCAAATTATGTATGGAAAACCCCTGATTGAACAACCACAACTATATATAGAAATATAAAAATGAAATAAATATTGGGAAAAAAGAACATACCACAGTATTTTAGACCAAAAATAAAAATTAAATTGATGGTTGATATAATAATTTAATGATTTGTATTTCACAAAATTAATATTGATTATTAATGGAATAAAAATAGGAATTGGGAAGAGATCATATGGGTGGGGAAGAAAAGAGAATATTTAATCCACTACTAGGGTATTTTGGATGAGAATGATATGGGAGGAGGGGATCCCACATGGGTTGGGAATGATTAAGAAGGATATATCAGATGTTTTTTTAAAACCGATGGTATATATAACTCTATACCATTGGGTTTTTTAACCTTTGGTACAGTCATAATAGTCCAAATATTTTTTTTAATCTAATGTGATATCCTTGATATAAAATTCATATTCCAGCTATTCTGATGAACCATTGGGATTGGAAAACCTATACCAATGGTTTTAAAAAAAAGCATTTGAAAAGTTATAGGTTTTTATCCAATATTTCCTCTAGTGTTAGATAACTATATTCATACCCTCCATTCCATCATCTTAGAGAAAAATATCATATTTATTTATAATATTTGCTGTATATTGGTCTTTCATAAAACATGGAATTTATTGTAAAATAATCAATCGAAGAAACTCATTTTTTGGGTATAGTAAGATAAATATGGTGATGTGACTAATAAACTCTATAAAAGTAACATTTTATTGTACTGAAATAAAACTATAAAAAAGAATAAATTAGTATTAAAAAAAGCATACAATTTGATGATGTAACAGATTAGTTTTTTGAAAAATAAATTATTAAGGAACCTTACAGTGAAATTTTAAGAATACCATAACCTCTACTTCCTATCATGGGGAGTTTAATAATGCAATGGTTAGTGTTGGGAAAATTTAAATTTTTTAATGTGGTGAAAATCAAGAAAGGAGGGATGCCCTTTTTTATGTTGGTGAGAGGACACACATAGAATTTATAAAATATTTAGATATAAAAAAATAATTTTAATTTTAATTTTCAACCTTATTTGTATTATTTCAAAACATATAAATGATATAGTTCAAATACCATCAACTAGTAATATTTTTTTGGTTTAATTTATATTATAAAACATACCATTAGTTTTAAGCCTTCATTAATGTTTTCTAAACATAAACGTTTAAATAAATTCATTTTTTAAGGTTTAAAAATTTAGATATAGGTAAATATTTACTCATAAATATAGAAAGGATAAATATTTTGATCGTTTATCATCATACTTGTCAACATTCATGTTTTTTTAAATACAATAACAAAATATTATTTTTCAATAAAAATCATTATTGTCATTTTTGGAAAAATTAATTTTAGTTAACATTCAAAACTTCAAGATAAATAAATAATTATAATATAAACTCTTTAAAAATAAATTATATATTATTATTATCTAAAAAATTATATTAAAACAATAATTCATCCAAAAAATATTACATTAAATGTTTTTGAAATAATTTACACTATCTTTTCTACTACTTGTGAAAACACTGAGAAAAAATTCTATAAGAATTTAGGTTAAATATATATTTTCTAAAAATTATTATTAAGATCCTGTCATGAAGATAATTTTATTTAGATTTTTAAAAACATTTATATTCATTAAAAACATATTTATATTTTTATTTCAATGTATTAGTGATATTTACATGTAAGAGGGTGGAATTTTATATTTTTCATTTTCTAAAATATAATATAGTTCATAATAACTGATAATTGAAAAAATGTAAATCATTGTTTTTTTTAATATTATGGTTGAAATATACCCATACAATGAAATTTCGGGATGTTTTAGGTTGAATTTGAGACCTTATCTCATAGTTTTAACATGGTTATACCCATTTCACCATTAGTGATGTGGAAAATATTTTCCTCGGATACTACATATAATAAAAAGAAATAATATGGAACTATTTTAAAATTTCAACCCCCTGACTCCTTATATTATATATATTTTGAATGATTTAATCTATATCATCTGGAACCATGATGCCACTCAATAGTGCTTCGATCCAGGTTGGCCACATAGCCTCAAGCGCATCTCCTCAAATGCCAGAGGCTTCCGACTAGTATCCATTGCCTCTATATGATAATGGGGAGAATATTCACTAATTAAAATAATGTAACACATCAGAAAAAAATAACAGTTCAATAGAGGAAGTAGTAATACCATACAAAATAAATAAATAGTGGATGACTAATAGTATAAATAACCATAAGTAATATCATAAACAAGATGATGTTACATGTCACGTATTCGTGAAAATATCCAAAATAGGATACATTTTTTCATACACAGTATAAGTGAAAAATGTACAAAAAGGACAAACAGAATCCCAGTAGTATCAAAAGCCTTGTCTTGGCCCCATGATACCAATTCCTAAGAAGCATATTAATTACTTATAGGAGGGTTCTTGACCTTATTGACACCTGAAATCATATATTATCATTTCGTCCAAAAGACAACCCAAATAGGTTCTGAGGCTAAATCTGTGTAGGCTACCACCCGAGGTTCGTGCTAATCAGTTACTGAATATTTATAGGAAACAATGTACAATAATGGAATTAGTAAGCTAGTAAGTTCTCAAATGTAAAAAAATTGCAATCACTAGTTTTAAATTATTCACATTTTATTATATACTTAATAATTCAATTACATTGAATTTATTAGACTCGAGATCCTACTAAATCTTGACATCCCATGTATAACTATAAGCACAAAAAATGGCTTGGAAGGGCATCTAAGAAATCATAATTGAAAACCTAATTAAATCATGTGATTTGTATGGGAAGACGATTTATAAAAGAATTCATTTCAATATTCAATTATAATCCAATCTCATCCTTTAAGTTCAAGCCTAATATCCAGGCCACTTGGCCACGGGCCTTCGAGCTATGTTATGGGTCTCCCTCTACCCAGTCTATAGAGTTCTTTTATTTAAATACTAAAATGAGGCTTCATCCCCAACCTTCTAAAAAAATCCCACCCTTTAATGTTATATGATGTAATTAAAGTATCACTCCATGTGAAATTTCAGAAAGATCCTATAAACATATCCCGAAAAAACATTTACAAACCTAGTATCAGTCTAGGTGTTGTATATGTTCACGTCACTAATCTTGTCCTTGGAAGTCCTATAAAGAATACTCATGTATCAATCAGGACATATAGAAATATCCCTCTTGAGCCCATCCATGGAATCCTTCAATGGATCCATGATTCACTTGTCGTAAATGTACATCCTCCTATGAGCCCATCCATGAAATCCCACAATGGATCCCTGGTTCACGCATGGCTTAAACATATTTAGTCATTTTATCTAGTCCATGGAATTCTAACCTAAATCCATGATTTAATCAGGACTATTTATATTTTAATCATTTAAATTCATTTAAGAATTTAATTAGGCATTCCAAGGTAAACACCAAGATCATTTAATATAACTATCCTCACCAGGGTGAACCAATAAAGGGATAACCTCATGGCTTGGCCTTCCATTAACATATATGGGAATTCATATCATAAAAATAAGAACATGTAAATTAAACAATTACATGGATTTAACATTCATCAACTCATGTGTGAAGATTAACAGATAGAGCAATTCACTCCAATCATGATTAAATAGGCAACGACATGCACAAGTAACTGAGAAGGTCAATCATCCCATGACCCTTAACCAAGTCAATTGTAATCATCAAAAATATAAATTCCATTAATAATCAAATTCATTTTTAACAACCAATAAAATTTAATCAAAGGAATTCCACATAGGAATCTATGGACAGATGGCCATAAAAGTCCATTCAAAGAAACTATCCCTTGTGGTGGAATTTATTTATGATAGAAAACCTATAACATGAATCCAAACTCAAATTGAATTAAAAAAACTTGGATAGGTAACAACTGGGTTTTTTTTCAAAAAAAGGGTCACCCTAAAAATGGGCATGTGTCACTTCAGCATATATAAACAGCTCAACAATTATTGAATTGCATGAGACCACCTACCTTAGAATTGTTATAGATAGATCATCTAGAATCAATCATTGATTCATCATGTTTTGGAGGAAATATGAATAACGGATGATGAAATGGATTTTTGGGTATATGAACCTAAATCCAAATAATACAATTAATATCCAAAAGAATCGGGAAAGGATAAAAAGGAATTGAGGTTATACCATTTGAGGTCCAAGGAGAAAAACCACATATGAATGAGAGGTTAGACTGATTTGGGATATGAAATCAATGAATAGTCCACAAAAAGGGATCTCTAGATATTCACATGTTGTTAAACATAAGAAGGATATTATATTTTTAGGTTATCTGTATTTTTGGGTTAAACTATAAATTTACCCAATTTAAAAATCTTGCATTGTTTGGGCACATAGTTTTTCAAACTGTGAGCCAATTTATGTGGTCTACTGTAAGAAAAACGGTTGCTCACAACATTTAAAGGCACAATATACAAACTATATTAAAACCATTAATAGGTCTTCTGTAAAATATGAAAAAATGCATACCTATCAGAGGGTTGTGAGGCTCCTCCTGCACAATTTCATCAAACCATTCATCTTTTAGTCCACCAAATTCCAGCCACTTGTAGTTTATTCAAACTATGTGGCCTACCCCCCCCCCCCCAATGGTTTCCAAAAATAATGTTCCATATATAAAACACCCAAATAATTGGGTATGAGATCTGAACCAGATATTGAAACCTCCAAGCATTCTTTGAAACCTATAGGAATTCACATTAGGCCTCATTTAAGCATTTAAACTGAGAATTAATGGGAAAAATAAGATTTGAACATTAAAGAAGAATTAGGTCCATATGAACAACGAATAATAATAAAATTCGTGCCTAAATATCCCTTATATGTGTGATAAAGAAACAAATGAGAATAACTCTGTCCACTAAGATCACACATTATCCACCCTCTCTTAGGATGCATCATATACTCAATCATGCTTCCATTGCACTAGTACTAATGGAACATATCAGACACGGATAAATTTTGTGCTATAATCTACTATTTATATTGGATTCCCCCCCAGAGGATGAATTTACATTTATCTCATCCTCCCCATGTTGAAAATAATGAGGTGGTTCTGAAAATTAACATCTCTGCTTAGAAACATGGAAGATTACATGCATATGGTGATACCTCTAAGGTAACTACAACCAATAAGAATCTAGCCAGAATCTCTCTAGAATCTAGAATAGTCCAAAGTATCTCGATGAAATATTACCTTATCTCCTAATCCTCTTGTTCCCCATCCTCGGTGAACAATGTATGAAAAACCAATCCCAAACCTTGAAATATGAATTTAATCTATGGTTATCAGCATAGGATTTCTTAGGAGACTATGTAGTAGCCATCTACTTCCAAATCAATTGTACCTCCTTAGAGGTATCCTGGAAAATATGGGGTCCCATCATAGGTACCAATACTGCCTCCATCTAACACCGGTGTGATAGACATGACCGGAACAAAAAAAATCCCCATAAGGTTCCATATAAATTGAATCTTGAGAGATATTATAATAGTATTTATCAACTAGAAGTATTAACCCCTCCCAAGAGCCCCAGTTCTATGAGGGAGTGTGGCCAGTGAGGACCCTCCTTCTGGTTAGACCATAGGGGAGGATGAAGTTATGCATTTACGGGGTCACATTTTGTTATTAGCAGACATGCGAGAGGAGACGATGAGAGAATTTTATTACTCCATATGGAAATTGAATACTAGTGTCACCACGATGTCTATATATTTTAATGTAATTATATTTAATCTCAATGTGTAAGTTACATAATGATACAGTAATAATTAATAAGGGTTTAAACAAAAGTTTAAGGATTATAAATTTATCAAAAGTTGTCTAATTTTAATTGGAAAATGGGATTTCTACCAAAAATAATCCTATCTTAGAAATAATATAGTTTTGAGTTGATTGTAAAAAAATAAATTTATATTAATTTAATATTGTTTATAATTCCATGTTTTCTCCTCCCTCCTCCATCAAAAGGGAACACATTCATCTATATAACTAAAACTAAAAAACATTTTTTCTAGGAGAGGGGAGGAGCACTCTTGGAATTATAAAACGTAACACGAAAAAACCATTTTTCATCCTAGATCATACTAATACCCTTCCTATTATACCCCCAAAATTCCTAAGGCCTTCATCGAAACATAAATCAGTCCTTTATTACAATTATGTTCTTATAAGAGGTTCTCATCTAATGGAAATGTAATGTTTTTATTTAAGTATTTCTATTTTATTTCTTCTTCTTGTTCATTTAAATTTCTTTAATACTGGATGAAAAAATGTTATTATCCTCAATATAATGGTATGTTATTTTGTTAATATCATCAACTACATTTTTATCAGATTTCATCAAATGGGAAATTAATTTTTCCTTCATGTGTATAGTAGACCACCAACTCACGAACTGATATAGTTTATATTTTATCACCATATTTCATAACCGGTAGTAATGATGGAATTAATGTTTATATATGTAATTCATGTCATATATATACTTATTAAATATCATTGTATCCTTAAATTTCTTACAGTTCCATGCCTAGAAAAATGATAACGTCGTTCATCTGTACCTGTGATCTACCACCACCACAATATAATGTGATTAATTTTTTATAAACAAAATCACTTGTATAATATATATAGGAATATTTAATTTATTACTATGATTGTAAATATATTGTGATCAATTTTTAATGCAAAAATGGTTATTACATTTTTTTAATAAAGATCATTGAAAATGGAAATGTTACTCATGTGTATATACAATCTAATGTCTCCATGATTATAATATTTTTCACTATTATTAACCATACATAAATGGGTGTATTTAAAAGTAAAATTAATGTGTTAATGTGATTAATATTTAATTGATTTTATTCAATAGATTCTGTAATTGTGGACATTTTGACAATGGAAATCAAAACAAAGTCATCTTCAACTCACGTACCAAATATCATCAAACCATCTGACGCGACCATAAGATATTAATTAATTGTTATAAAATTCTAATTAAATATATAAAAGAAATAATAAAAATAAAAAGGTTCTAATGAATGTATAAATTAACATATTTTTATTATTCATGATAATAATGAACATACATGGTGAATTAGACACAATGTACGAGACTTTGTCTCAATCTCCATTCATTAAGGCATTTCATGTTAATATGCCCCTTTATTATTTTTCAAGTTGTATATATAGCACCTACACCATTTCAAATCAATATATTATGTATAATAATGTATTGATACTAATTTTAATTGATGATTTATTAAATATATTAATTCATTAATATTAATAATTAACTGTTCAAAGTTGTAAGGGACACCTTGAATAGTTAAAGATTTAATTAACAAATATTTTACTACATGAAATTAATTTACATATTTTTTATATATTTATAGAAGGATAATAAAGTAAATTTTATGCATATTTTTTATTCAATTAAAAGGTTTTGAAAAGTAATCATTCTACATGGTGCTTTGACATTATTTACAATCAACAAATGGAATGTTTTGTTTTAACGTATACCGCGATAATGAATTCTTTATAGTCGTAACCTTTTTTGTGATTTTTGTATTCCTCTTCAACACATAATGTAATTTTAAATGAAAAATATATACTTTTTTCAATTTTTTGGTATTTTGGTATTGGAAGTGGTTTTTAAACTGGATGTATTGTTTAAATATCTTGAAATGATTTCTTGTGATTGGAAATGATGTTTTATGTGTGAAATGCTGAATATTATAGTATTTTATGTGTCATCATAATATTAAGATACATAAAATTTTTATGGGTGGTTACATGATAAACCAAGTATGGGTAGTTATTTGATAAACCAAGGATGAGTCGTTACATTAAAATGTCAAATTAATTTTCTATGTAAGTTGGCCATATGGATACTCCATTTATAAGAGTTAAATGTTTTGAATTCGACCACATGGTTAATCATTTTATGTATGACTATGTTTCTAGTTACCATTTTATGATATATCTTCTTTAAAAGGATTTATGGTAACATTTTTATTACACAAACTATATAATATGATCTTAATTTTCAGTTGAATGTATTTACTACTACATAAGCATATAAAGTATTACATTATGATAAATTATCCCCGGGTTTTCTTGTTTTCACAAGACTAACAGTTTTCATTCTTTGTGGATCCCTTACTGAGATTTTTGTGCTCATTTGATGTTTTAAAATGTTTTCCACATGTCAGAATATCATTAAAGATAGATAATATTTCATGATGGATGTATTGATGTTATTTCATTAAATGATTCCATGATTCCTTTTAAATGGGTATACTTTGGTGAAAAAATGGATACTATGTATAAGTTACCACTTATATTTTATGGATTTATATTGGAATATTTTTTCCAAATTATCTAAAACTCCAAACTTAAAAGATAGTAAAATGTATATTCTAGTGCAAACTTACATGAATATGTATCTTTCAAAGGAAAGGTGCATAAAATTATACATTTATTTCAAATTTCATTTAACCATATTCATATATGAAAATTTAATGGTCAGATTATAATTAAATTGATGTAATACATGAAAATTTTCATAATGATGTTATTCATGTGTTAATAAAGTTATCGAGCATTTTTTAAGAATCAATTTATGTTTTGTTATAGTAAAAAACATGGGATTACTCCTTTAACATACACAATGTGGTATATGTAGACGTTAGTGAAGACAGTATCACAAACTCCCATAATAAATCATTTAAATCAGGATTTATATACAATTGTCCATGTAATATGTAGAGTTTCAATGTCTTCTAAAAAAATTATAATCTACATATTTATTGATCTCCTTGATTTTCTCAAATTACCATACTTATAATTCAGTAGTTATATAAATTCAAATCTAGTTAAATTATTTGTAATAATTATGATGAATGAGAATCAACACATGTATTTAACAAGAAATAGAATCATCTATAAGAACCAATTCAAGAAGCTTTGTGACACATTCATTATTTCAGCTAAATGGTTATTTTCCATTTTTCCTTTAAAAAAATAAAATAATTTGGTAAAAAATAGAAAAAAACAATCTAAATAATAAAAAATTTCTAATCGAGTTAATTTCTATTAGTTTACATGGCCTAGTCAATTACACCATTATTTGGATTGATATGGCTCATGTGAACATAATTCATTTTATATTTTTGATAAATGGTTTTTTTATTATTATTATACAATTAATTTTTATTAAATGTTATAAAAAATAAAATATTTTATTCCTTATATAATGTATCATCTCATATTCATAAATATCAATATAAATCCATCTATATCTAAACCAGTCATTAATATATTATATTTTAGAAGACTATGAAAATAATAATTTTTCATTAAATGAAAAATAAATCTTATTGGAAAAGTATCACCAAATTTTATAATGGTTTGTGTATTAATTCTTATTCCATTAATAGTATATATATCTCCCACACCTTCAGAATTATTTTTTAATCTACCTTCTTCTGGTTTTGGGAAAAAAATTTAAACACCACAAACTTTATCCAATGCTAAAGATATAAAAATTGATGAGTTAAATATAAAAACAAATGCACATAAATCATTACATTATTATTCATTTGAGTTTCTTTTGGATCATTATATCCTTGATTTCATCTAATGAATTCTATAGAGATCTAATATCCATTTTGTTTTATTTTTCTCCAGATAATGATCACATTGGTAAGATAACATGGATTTTTCCTTCATTTATTTAAGGCTATTATATATATTTCTATTCATGTATGATGGAGTTTGGAATTGGAAATATATTGATTTATAAATGTGTCTCGGGTATAGATAGATGGATCCACCTTAATAGATACCTTATAAGGATGATCAGGAATGTGAAAATCTAATATGTAATGATTCATATTTTGGTGTAGTAAAATTCCCTAGAACCTACACCACTCCTGGAATTCAGATAGTATTTGAAAATTTCTTTTTTCATAAATTGATCATAATAATTTTAATAATGTTAAATATTTTACAATTCTCTATAGAAAAATAAAATTTGAATTTAATATATATTCCTTATTACAAATAAATTAATGTAAAAAAGTATTTATTATATCCACACTATATTTTCAAATACCAATATAGTTCACTATTTCCTTTGGAATATCCAATAATATGGATATTAGAATGTAAATGATAAAAATTTCCCTTAACATAAACCAAACTATGGTAATGAATATTATTTGATGTTGTTTAGGTATGAACTTTTTCCAATTATATCAAATTGATTCTACAGGATTCGTTAAGTGGACTACCTGACCTGAAATACTATAATCATATTTTCCTAATTCGTTCCACCAAATGGTATTCAATAGATTATATCCACTAACCGCATTACAAATTTGTTTAATTGAACCCATAATGCTTATTAAAACTCTAGGATAATTATGAGTACATCTGATTATTACTGCACCGACACTTTAATTATTTGTTGATCACAACATTTATTATGACAATATTTTATGACTGGATAATTAATTCAATGGATTTTTAAATATATAAATTATTTTATCATATTGTATCATTTTTAATATTATGTGTATTTTATATAATTAATTATCTTTATCTATCAAAAAATATATACATAATAAAATTAATTTTTTTACCTAAACACGCTTCTTATTTGATTAACTCCATCTGATCTCATTTTACAATAAATAAACCTACAATCCAAAAAAAATAATTAACTATTGACATGATGATTTCAAATAATTATGTGGAATTATAATTAAATTTATAAACTCGGTTGTTTATTTTGTTGAGGATAATAAAACCTCTATCCTAAGGGGAATATATATTTGAGCATTTCTTTGACCAAGTTCCAACATTCCAACCCATTACTATGTATCTCACTAGTTGGTTTACCACAACTCTGACTAGAACCAACTATGATAGTTTATGTGATCTATTATTTATTTATGGACACTAACACCCAATTTATGAGAAGTAGGTTTTTTGGGTTATATAAAATAAAATGCGTACACACCGGCCCATACATAATAAAGTGGGGTGACTCCTAGAAGATAATAAGTTATATAATAATATATTTATCATAAAACCCTGAAATAAGTAATTAAATTGAATAGAAATTGACATATACATTGGTCATTCTAGATTATGATATTTATCTTATGTAATTAAAACACATTTAAAACTGTAATGAAATCATTTCAACTCTCTTTTCAATAATACATATCAATTTAATTAATAATTAATCATATTATTAATTAATTAATTAATTTTACTTATTTATCCATTTTTACAATCATGATGATATCCATACTACGTAATATTAACCAAATTATATAAATTAATTTATATTAAAATTATATAAATACACTCAGTGTGCTAACATGGGACATGATTTGTACACTTTTGGTCTACCCTACATAGCATATAATAGAGGTAATATACTAATGTTAGAATATGGATTTTTTCATAGTTTATACCGTCACATGATATGATGTGTGATCTACATTGTGTATGCTAGTAGTCGGGTACTGTGTATTTATACTACATGTAAGCATACATGGAATGTCATGATATTAAAATGTGAGTGGTTCTAAGGGTCATAATATTTAGTTTTCACAGTGCTTATCACCACATAAATAAGGAATTAACTTAAAAGTGTGTAATGTTTCTATGATTATTATTTATAGGGTATGTATTATAATGTCAAAAGATATATAGAAATTATTTATTTAGTAATTTAATTCATAAAACTATCTAACATGACATGTATGTTAAGCTACTGGTTGGGTAATTTAGTTCAGTGCAAAAAATAAATTTCAATCCATTATTTTTACTCACACAATAATGTTTTGAAGATGTGTGACTCAAATGAGTTTCCGGGAATAAAATGCCATGTAAATGCATTCTACACAATATGTAATCCATTTTTATACATCCCACATTACATGGATAGGGTCTCTCTATATATTTTGAATGAGAAATTAAGGGTTAATATTATTCTATAAACTGGATACACATCATGTATTCCATTATTTCCCATATTACTCAGATAATAGTTAAAATAAAACAAGTAATTAATAAACAGGTTGTGAAAATTGAAAAAATGGTTTTTTTGAAATTCAATGGTATTAATTTGTAGGATTATATGAAATTTAAACCTTTTATATGTAATCTAATCAAATCAAACAACTTGTTTTTTGAATTTGTCACAAAATGTGTAATTAATATATGCCATATAATTCCATTCATATGATGTGTTCTAGTTTCCATTGTGAATACTTTTGATTTTGAAAAAATTATATGATGTGTACCATAATTTTATATTCCATTTGATATATGAAAAAATAACATCAATAAAATAACCATTATTATGGACATAATTAGAATGTTCCATTTTAATAAAATTATTGAGATATCATTTTTTGATCATGGAAGGGAAAATCCTATGATTCCTTATTCATTAATATCATACCCCTCATAATGAAAAAAACATATCCAACATCACTGCAAGGTTATTTCCTCATCAATTTAGCCAATATGTTAATGTACACGACTCATAATATGCATTAATAATAATCTCAATTCAAAGGATCATTACACATGTTCACATATAGGAATGTTTAATGACTCATATAATATATTGAATTCTTATTGGTGGACCAATTTTCATAACCTCCTACCATTGATATTACTAAGTGAAAACATCATGAGAATAATTATTTTCCTAATATTATAATTAAACACATTATGATCAAACATCATTTATATCCAATCAGAATAATGTCATTTGAACAAAGAATATAAATTTGAGAATTTTTTTATATCACATCAATTATCTCACCATAGTGGGGAAGTATTTTTTTCTTTTAATTAAGAAAATACCCCTATTGATTTATCAAATTATATATTAAACATGAGAGTACAAATCATGTGATAATGTAATAATACCCATACCTTTGAATATATATATTTAGGTGAAATATATAATTCAATGTAGTTTGTTCTAGGGAAACAAGAACAAAAAAATATCTCATAAAAATGATATAAATAATATGTTAATGTAAAATGATATTTTTTCATTAAAAACTAAATTTAAAATCAATTATCGCCATCTAATGTTTGTTATTTTTTTATTTGTAACATATTAATTCTATATGATATATTATTACACCAACAATTATTATTAATTAATTTTATAAATTTTTTTAAATGGTTTGAAAAAATAATTTAATTTATTGAAATAACATTGTGTCTATAATGATGAATAGTTACATGTTATCAAATTTTTAGTGGCCTAATGTGTATAATTATGGGATTATAAATAGGATGATTGAATTTGATCGAATTTACATGATATTATTTGCTCAGGAAGAGATCCCTATTTAATTTCCTTATACATTTTAATTATTTGTAAATTTAATAATAAATCATACATGTTATGATTTCTCTTTTGAGAATAATTTTATCTTCTTAGATATAGGAATATGTGTTTTTGAGTGATCAGAGTTATTGACTTTTAATTAATTGAAATATTATTTAATGAAGAGGTTTCATAAACATTAAAGGATGTAAACAACATGATAATAAATAAAAAATAAGAAAACGAATGATGGAACATAGTGATTAATATAATATTGGAATATAGATAATATAAATATTACTGTTGAATGAAGAATGTTGTTAACTGATTTTTAATCGATTAAAATATTATAAACATGTGAACCATGTTTGTTGTTTCCTTTCTATATTCTATTTTTTATTCATGGAATCTTGAAAATAATGTTTAACACTTTCCAATGAATTAATATAGGGTAATTTTGTTTCCAATATAATTTTAGTATGTCATATAATCAATATTTTCTATTATTTCATATACTAAAACACCAATGTTGGTTGGGGTGTATAATGCCCATATTGTACATTGATTTTAGGTGTTTCACAACATCATTATTGAAAAGGTAATAGATGTATTACTACTACCCCTAAACAACTATTTTATGAATAAGTACATTATATGTGGACATATCTGTACTCTTGTGGCTTACTATTATAGTAGACGTGGTCATATAGGCGAAAATGGTTCTTAGTTATGAAATATATGTATATTTGGAATGATTAATTTTATAGTGTATACATGAATATGTATACTAGTTCAAGGGATTATGTTTCATAATGAATATTTTATATTATAAGGCTTGTGATCTTGATATTGTTGGGATTATATTGATATTTTTGTGATGTATTTTCATAGGTATTTCATTTGTCTTATGGAGGGATTGTGGAATCTAGTCCATAAAACATTTGGATTTAGGGTGACTGGTTTTTTTATGGAAAGTGGTTGAGGATTAACCTTATTAGAAAAATTCATTACTACTTATGAAATATTCCTAGGTCACACATGGTGAGTATTACTTCATGAGTATTTAAGTATATATTAAAATTTTAAAGATGGAGTTAGTTTCTATATTTATTCAATATATCTAACACACACTTCTTCATCATAGGTTTTAAGGAGGTTTTTACAGAATGTATGTGTATTACCAATCCCAATATATATTTATATAATTCATATTAGTATCATCGAGTTAGATATTGATCTGGATGTTATTATCTCAAGGGTATTTTTTATGAGTTGTTGTTGCTCGAGAGCACATCCAACTGTGGCGTTCATGGTTTTTTATTAATTTTCCATTTAAATAATATAAAATATCATGAATTGGTTTTGGGATTTTTTATTTATTTTGTGGATTTTATTTTTCGTAATTTATATTTTCCATTAAAATTTATGGTAATGTCTTTTATATAAGTAAATTTTATACACTCACCATCAATTTCTAATCTATGGTATATTAGTTGAAATTTTAGGTAGCCACACTAATCATAACTTCGTTCTCAAGAGGGTTACTAGTTGGGACAGGTCATGAAAAATTGGCAATAAATTATTTTATTTGGGAGTTCAATGGATATTTGAGATAGAAATAGTAAGGAAACATGGGTTAGTGCTGTAATAGTATTAGTTGCGCTTAGTATATTGTTTATTTTATAGAGAATATCATGGATATAGAATTTTAGTTCCCAATGTGATATGAAGCAAGGACCATTTGTTTGTTTAATATGATAAGAGAAATGATTATTCTTTTATAGTGGAGACCTATATAAAGCTCATGCATCAGGATGTTTTTTAATTTTATTTGAATTAGGTTGATAATAGATATATAGATAAAAAATATTAATTAATCATAAATATTTCACATTACATAATTAGAGTGTCACTTTTATTTTATATTTTCCCATGATATTACTAAGTTGATGTCCCCATAAACCTCATGTTAATGATGCTCAATAGGATGTAGCAATAGATCACTCAAATATTAAAGAACATGAAGTCTATTTTTGGAGAAAGATTCTTTGTGTGATTCAACATTTGGTCCTGTAGAAGTATAATTGATCTTTATCTAATCTTGAGACTGTGGATTTATTATAGGTGGTAATTATTATATTTAGTCAAATACATGATAATAGAGAGTAGTGGATTTCATTTTTTATCAGTATTTTGTGGGGAGTTACCCCTTAATGGGGGATTATTTATCAAGGTGATAATGAGGAGTAATATTTATTAGTGGAAATTTTTTTCAACTATTTATTTGGTGACCTTATCTCTATGACCATGAAAATATTTCACCAGTTGGATATGATTTTAACCCTCCAAGGAATATCCAACATGTGAGTGTTTGGAATTATATCCATGAACATTTTATAATATAATTAATATCTTCTTTCTAATGATGATCCTAGATAGAGGAATTTTGAGAATGAATTACATCAATAGATTCAATGTTAGGTCACCATGAACACATTATCACCATTTCCTGAGGGGCTTCTACTTTAAATGGTAATTAAGAGGGTGTTATCTTAGATTTTATCATCATCAAAGGGGAATAATCCAAACATTATATGGGAAAATTCGTTGTGATGGGGTTCTTATTTTTCATGTTAGTCAGGGAATTAGTCGGTAGGGAGTCATTCCCAACATCAGTCATCATATATGACTAAATAATACTATTATAATCCCCCATCTAGGACCATGAACATTTTATTTCATATGGTGGTCAAGACCATAATAATCTTGAGTGTCTAACCAGTATCATCATTCATTATTAAACATGTGACCCACTACATGTTTGGCATATGCAGTTGTATCCACTGAGATTATAGTGACAACCATAGTAGGGTTCTCTATGTGTTAGTTAGTGGAAGGAAGAAACATAGTACCAATTATATCCTTATAATGTCCATCATCCATGGAGATAGAGAGTAGAGCATGATTATTGATTTATAATCATAACTCAAATAACCTTGTACAATCAATATGTAACATGACATTACCTACAACACCCACTATGCCATAGGCTTCAAAATATAATTGAGGTTATATATAATTTCATTAGGAGACAATACCCTATAGTAATTGTCTTTATAATAGATAAATAACCAAACATGTAACAATATACAATCATAGTATGTTGATAAAAAAACAAGTATATCATTTTTAATGAAAAAATATGCGATCAATAAACTCAACAGTCAGAAATAAATACATGATACTGATATTCCATCTGGTTGATCACATATACAATATAGAAAAGATCATATTTCAATAGAATCTACAACTCCAATACTCACACAATCTCTATATCCATACTCATAGTATGATATCCCTATGGATGATAAAACTTATGATTTACCCCAACCATTACATGAAAAAATTCATGGAATCCCGACATACCATGTTCCATGTCCTCTCCAATTGGGTGTAATTTAATCTTAGTTTAACACCACTGACATGGTCCAATACCTGATTAGTGTTATACAGATTCTGTGAAAATGATAACTATGGAAGGAAGAAAAAAAGTATAAAATTACCATATTAATTTAATATATTAACTGCAAAACAACCTTGTAAACAAAAACAAAATACTATGTTTTCATGAATGAACCAATCAAATTTTTTTTGATGTACTTGATTTATCTCTATTCTATAAGGATAGATATAACAAATTCCAAATGTAAAAAAGAACTATCCACATTAATTTTCAATCTAGTATCAATAAATCAAGTCACTTGATATCCCCTTATCATTGAGATAGAATGTTTCTCAATATAACTTTTTCATCAAGGGATGATGTTTCATAGAATAAATGGGAATTGAGCATATGTTCTATATGACATCCACTAGGAATTATGTAAACTTTTTACATAGCATCCACTATTCAATGACTGATTATAGTGCTTAGGAACCACTATTCATCATGTTATCACGATAATTTGAATATTTGAGGTCAACATTCCTCTTCCTTGTATTTTTAGACTATTTCAGTTATCGTAATCCATGTTATCACTTCCCAAAAGTAAAAATTAAAACAAGTCAGTCCTTCTTTCATTAAATTATAAAACAATAAATTCATATACAATATCATATATCACATATTATGGTAAATAGTATATATAAGAAGAGAAAATCATATAAACATGTTTATTTATAGAAAACATAGTTGTGGATGTGTCCATTATCATTCATGGTGAAATAAAATACATTGGAATACTCAAGGAAAAAACATCATAATGGGCCTCTCATGATACACATACACCCACATGTTGTCTCTATCATGAATTACCATCATATTATTCCAATATAAATTCCACATCTAATAAAACAATACATTAAAATAAAGCAGATCTTAGAATATCATCATGTTTCATATTCATTCCATGTTTGTTCAAGATAATACATAACCAGATGTGTTTTCTAAGTATATTCAACAGATAAGTCAGCAAACATTATCTCATTGGCTCTAGGCCTTGTGTAACCCATCACACTCCCTAATCTAATAAATTATAATTTTAATGGTTCATTTAATTAATTAATACTTAAGGATCATTAATTAGTAAAGTATTATAAATTTTACCCTTAATTGTTTTAATACATTGGAATCGTTAAAAATTATTCTAGGCACGATCATAATAAAATTCATAATTTAGGGTCATTAACCCCTAGTGAAACAAATTATATCTTATTCTAATCAACCGAGAATAAAATATTGGGTAGATTTTAAAATATTTGCTTCCTTAAATAGGTAAAATCCGTACAAGAAAATCTAAACATGATTTTTCATGTCCATCCATGTACATTTGGCCTCCATCGATTTCCATGAGGTTCTTTTCTTTCCCAATAATTCTAAACAATTAATTAACAATTAATTATAACTAATGAAAATATTTTCAATGAACACACATTTATGGATTAAGGATACACATGTCAAAAATCTTATCGTATATCCCCACCAAGCCTAAACCTTGAACAACAATCCATTGAAGTTTTTCTAACAGACAACCGACTTCATTTCAGAAGAAATCCCCAAAACACAGAAACAAGAAAATTTAAAATTTAATATAATTAAATTTGAACTTTTGGAGAAAGAAACCAATTTATGTACCTTAGTTCTTACATAATCCAACAATTTTGGAAACTTTTTTCTAACTCCTAATTCTAATACTAGGAAAATCCCCAAATCTATTATGTGATTCAATGACTAATTTTATTCAATTTTAATATATATAAAATAAATGAACAATGGGTTATATAACATCATCAAAATTCCTAAAAATGGAATGTTTTCATAATCATGAGATGTCCTTTATCCATGTAGATACAAATAATTATCAATATCAGATAATCAAACCATGATCTAGTGTAACATTCACTCACATTTGTATTTGAAAATAATAAAAAATTCAATCGAGTATACAGATGAATGAGGATAGAATGATCCATGAAATTTCATACATAAACAGATTTAAGAGGATAAAATCTACTAATTGGATCATCCAAAAGAAATTTTATAGTTTTATACCACCACATGAGGATGAAGAAGGCCATGATTGAAAAGAAATGAATTATCAAACACATATTAACATACTATTTTCATCATGGGTGACCATGGATCCAAGGAGACATCTGAAGGTAAGAATATAGGAATTTCCATCCAAATCGATTACAAATATTAGATCAAATGGGTATATGTCATAGTATAGAGAAGTTGACGAAAATAAAAAATATATCTTTCATAAATGCTACCCAGTGAGCACCAATATCTTAATAGGTGGGGTTCTCCTACAAATTGGAATCCCACTCGATGTTTGGTAATCCATTTTTGAATGCAGGCCAATTGTATACCTCACCAAATAACTTGTTTAGGATTATTGACTCTCCAATGAGTCTTTCTATCTAGCATAGGATTCTTCCAACCCCATTAGTGATCTAGTGTTGTAGGTATATCATGAATTCTCCATGTATTTTATACTAAATTATAGAGCATTTTTTCAACCTATATTATTCCATTCAAGTCTATAAGTAATACTCAAGGATGTTTAGACATCAATAAGCTTAGTTTGACACCTTTTTCTACAAGAAATACTCACAAAATGTGAAAGGGAGTTGTACCCCCAAAATTAAAGGCCTATAATGAAAAGGATTTCTAAAATTGGGGTAGTTAACAATTGGAGTTGATATTTCTTATAGATGGTTTTGGATATATACTTATTCCATGTTTACCAGTACAAGGAGATATAGATAACATGAATGGTGTTATCTATTTATATTCTACCTTGGAGTATACATACTTTTATTTAGAATCTGTGTACTCTTTTGTTTCTACCATCTTAGTATGTTCTCTTGGACATGAGGTGGAGTGGCTTCTAGCACCCATGGATTTTACTATGTCATTTTGTGATCATCCAATATTATATAAAAGTTATTGATATTTTGAGATGATTTTATTGTAATATATATATTTGGTATATTTATATAATTTATCAATTCATAAAAAACATCATATTGGGAATAGAATGGTTTTATTTTCTTTCACTTGTTATCAATTTCATTGGGAGGTGAGTTTATTTCTTTGATTAAAGGATAAATGATTCCATTTAAATTGATTACCGACCCTATTTATTGGGTTGTATCGCGTTGATTCATTATCCTCAATGATAATTGAGTTGATGTTAAGTCATGTGATTGTTTATTTGAATATATTTCATTATGTTATAGTAGAATATCTGATTTTTTATTTGAAAGAGATAATGATTCTAAAGCCTCAATGAGAGTTCAAGTATAAGAGACAATTATTTCTCTTTGTCACTCCTATATCGATGTCCATACATAGAATTGTTCTTTATAGATTATGAGAGAAACAAATTAATATTCATGGTACTTAAATTATTGTTATTATTTTTTCTAGAATATTTCCATGGGCGTACAAGGTATTATATGTGTATAAGGAGGAAGGTAGTTAGAAATTGAGTATTGATTATCATCACATAAAAATAAGTGACACTAAAGAACAATTATTTATTTCCATGGACTAGTGATCTCTTCTATATTATGAAGCGACATTGCATTTTCATGAAAATTTGTTTCCATATAGTTTATCATAAGATGGATCAAAATTTGGATATATCCTAAATACATCATTCATATGTTGTTATAGGTTATTTGACTACATAATTACTCCCATTGGTGTTTCAAACTCACCAATTGTTCTCATGTAACTCATCAAAACTATATTTCATTAGTTTCTATAGATAATTGAGGTTGGTTTCATTGATGATGGTTTTTTATTTCTATATCACAAAATTACTGTTTACAATCATGTTGTGGGATGGTATTAAAAATTTTGGGCTTAGTTTGATATCCTAGGGGAATATTGTTTTATGCATTAGAGTGAGAGGATAAGAGATTAATCTCATCTATGCATTGTGAAGATGAATTATTATCGACCTTGGGACTTAGATTTGATATAATATATATTATTTAATCCTTCCTAATATAATTATTAACACTATTAGTTATACTTAAAAATAGTTTTGTTCGAAGCATGAATTTAAAGGGAATTGTATGCCTGAATTAAATTCACTCATTTAATCCAATCATTAAAACACTCTATAGTTCAATGCCATAAAATTGTGAATTATGGATATTATACACATCCATGGTGGCATTGTGATATTATTAAAATAGGAATAAAATGGTTTGAAGATTCGATTGGTCCCATGATATTGTTTTTCTATGTATCCTTATAAACGGAATCATAACCTACAGAGTTTTGTTCACCATACCTAGAAAATAATTCATTTTATGGTCAAGTGACCTAGACTATTATGGTGCCTTTTAATGTCATGAAACCATGAAAATGGGATGTTTCTTTTATATTCATTTATCTTGGACGAATTCCATCAGATTTAAGATCATTGAAAATAGATTACATGACTCAGGAATCATAGAAATTGATAATGTGGGACTGGTTCCCCTACAATTCTACCATGTTTACCCAGAAAGAAGATCTTGTTGAAGATATTTTTGGAATATTCATATGATTTTCTCAATTAAATGTATATTTTTTAATGATAATTCATCATATACACATCATATATTGAATCTTGTTCTCATTAGATAATGAAATTTTATGCTTGAGGGATGTTGGTATTAATCCAAAATAGGGAATAATATGTATCGAATGAGAGAAAAAATCAAAAACCATATAGTAGGAGGTGTATTCTAATGGATATATGATATAAATAGTCAATGAAAAATTATATCCTCTAGAATGGATGTTACATACGATGTTTAAAGTCAAATATCTTGAACCATTTGGTGAAAGTAACCTAGTAATGGTTTGTGGGGGACTTATGCATGAACTACCTTATCTAGTTCAACATTCGTCTAAATAACTAAATAGTAGTTAATAGTTAGTTTGAATGCCTTATAAGAGGACCATGGAGTGCATGAATCATTGATAGAGGTAAATGGATGAGACTTCTAATGGGTACTGTAATATGAGTATACCAACTCAAGTCATATGCGGGAACCAAGAGTAGAATTTCAACGGAAATCATATGAGGTAAACAATGGGGAACCCCAACTCAAGTTATTTCAAGAATCTCTCAGGCGTATAAAAAATGAAATAAATTGGATTATGGTTTCATTTTTGGGATTCACAACCCAAATCAGGTTCCATCCAACCAAATAATATTTTGTTGTTCTCCTTTATTTTTGCTTCAGGATGTTGATTGATGTAATGGGAATGAGATAAATTCCGTGGAATATAACTCGATACCCATTCATATCAGGAGTGGGGGAGGGTTCACAAACATTATGGAATGATGGGTTTCTAGGTCAGGGAACAATGTGGAAATAATGTTTTTTGATATTCATAGATTCTAGGATTGTGTTGCTTCATGTTGTGTTCATCGATGAGATAAATACATTGTGACTTGGAGAAATCAAGGGGATTCTTGAGATAACCCAAGGAATTCATAATTTCTAGTATAATTAGGGTTACAATGGAAATATGGAAATTATTTTTAATGGATCCTTGGTTGAAGGTATCTCACAGAAGTTGTTATGATAATGCCCTATGTGAAATGTGTTGGTCGGTATTCTTCATGAAGGTACCCCAAGGAGTATTATTTTGGAAGTGCTCTCATATGAGTTCTTCTGAAGTTTTATTAGGAATGGGCCAATTTTGATCATTATGACAACGTATATAGGATATGGGTGAGTCAATGATAACCATATGTTATGTTTTCTTACTTGTTTAATAACATTATTCAATAGTTATTAAGAAATTAATCTAATGGAAAATAAAACAACCTATAACTATATATACATATTTATTTACAAGGATCACAGCTAAATTAGAAAAGAGTGTTATTAGAATGGTTTGTAAAAAATCCATCACCAAAAAACTATTGGGAAAAAATCAATATGTGGTTATAGTAAGTTTGGAATAATCATTACATTAAAATAACTATAGTTCTTCAAATAGATATTGTTCGCTTCAAACATTTAATCATATCTATTAATGTTTTGTATCAATTGTATGATATTTTTCAAAAAGGATTCACTACATAATAATTTTTCCACTTCACCATCATTCAGACATTCCTTTATGGTAATTACTTATTATTCCTCTTCAAGTTCATAGAAATCATCAATAAATATCTTTCTAGCATCTGATATTAGTCTATCCTGGAATGGATTTTTTTGTCATAGTTTTGATAAGAATGTTTTATACCTTATGTATAGTACCTAATAATTCTAGTATATTTTGATTTTAAAATACTATTTAGTGACACTATAATAGATATCATCTAAATTCTTGATTTTCTAATCTTATCTTCATAATGTTCATGAGATTCTAAAAGAAAGAAAGAATCTGTCTAGTATCACTCTACTGGGTGCTACTATGTATAAGTCATCAATGTAAGATCTCTTCTGTTGGGACCTAAAATCATCATCACCTTTCTCAACAATTACATCAACAATGAAAAATTCTACAACACACCTCCTCCTCTTTATATTGGTAGTGGTACCCAATGAAATAAGGATTTTATACAAAAAATAAAATTCCAACATTCCCATCAAAACATTAATCAATTGAATGAATTCATATATAAATAAATATTAGAAAATTCCTAAAATATCGAAATTAATATATAATCCAAAAATCCTGAAATCCATGAATTAATTGTTCTTTTTCCATTATGATTTTCAAAAAATATAATGATCATATCAACATTATCACATCCAATGACATTGCAATTTAGATAATGAAGATTCAAAAAACAACACCTATTCAACATCATAGAAACTTCTCTATCTAGTATCTGTGTAAGTTTTTTCCTTGTATGGTCCCCCTTTATCTAGTATCTCTTCATCATGATTGTCTTCCACATACATTAATTGTATAATGTTGAGGGATTGTAAAAGTTTTATCATTTTCATCAAAATCATGTATTTCACTCATAAAAAGAATGCTCTATCAAATATAGATCTTCAATCATCAACAAAACATGTGAAATGAACATCTATATATCCATATATATCAATCATTCCTATGTTTTCATTCTTTTCTTGTAAAATAAATTTTCCTTTGATATATCTAAAAAATATTTCTAACCAAAAGATATGATTTCATCGAATCACTATTATACTATGTGAAAATAGAAACAACATTAACTATCATAGGCCATGTGGTCATTAGAAATGATCAGTTCAAAAAACATTCAAAAATATTTGGGATCATAATATTTTCATGAACATATTTTTTTAAAAAAACAGACACTAAATTTTGTGAGGAAATTGGCATCGAATCATCCAAAACATACTTCGAAGAATTTTCATTAGCATACCTCTATTATAAATGGAACATATATTTCTTCTTCTCAGAGATTATAAAAACAATAATTTGCTTCAATAATTTTTTCACAGAAATTTCAATTCATTACTTCATCTTCTCCGAAATCATTTCACAGATTACATTATCATTCCCATTGAATACGGTATCGTCAACAAATATAATTATAATAGTATTAGCCAATTTATTTTAATTTATTTAGAGGTTATTATTATTTTTTACAATATTCAAATTAAATACCCATAAGAAAGAACCCAACATGTAATTTCATGTTCTTGGTACTTTTATTAAACCATACAATTCATTCTTCTAATTTCAGAAATAACATTCATCTTTACCGTGAACAAAGTCACATGTTTATTTAACATAAACATATTAATCAAACCATTCATTATGAAAATATGGATTTATATCCATATATGATAACATATATCACCATTGTGTATAAATAGAAAGAAATGTTTATATGATTTCATGTCATTCTAATTGAGTAAAGGTCTCATGAAAATATATAAATTCAACCAAAGAGTAATAATTAAAATCTAGTTATACCCTTTTTAAATCACATTTCATTATTTATCATCTTACATTGGGAAACCCATTTTGTTCAACTAATATTATTATTTTCTTATTTGGGAACAATTTACCCTACCCCATTTTTCTCAATCTCATTCGATGATTTATTTATTCCATCAATACAATCTTGATACTCCAAAAAACATCAACATATCTTGGATAAAAATATGAATATAATGATGTATGTGTAACTAAAATCTATTATCATCTACATTGAACATTATTCCCCTTAACTTTAATGATGTTTTAGAATTACACTAGTATATCCTCAAAATATTAGATGAATAATACATTACCTCATCACATAAAATACCTAATTCAATATCATTATCATGAATATATTCTACAGTATTTAATCCATCATAAACTTTTTTATATTTTTCAATAGCAAAAACAACATCATAATATTTTATTATATCTATTAGTAATTCTAAATACATTCTATCTGAATGTTCTACCACTTTCATATTTTTTGAGTCAACAATCATTCCAATTTTTTATTTTATAACATATACCCTCACTATTAAGAGGGTAGCTATAAATGATTCCAACAACACATATTTGATCATATTTAACAACATTTTAACCGTTCACATTAATTTCTTCCGAAATACCAATACATTTTGGAATATCATACATGAGATTTCTTAGTAATACATCTTGAAATTCTTCATATCAATTTTTGTCCAATATATACAAAAATTATGAATGTGAACCACATATCTTATTTATTTCTAGCAAAAGGGCTATGAAGTATCATGTTCAACCAATGTCTTCTTTCCATCTCAAACAAATTCCAATTTCTACATTCAGTAAGACCATTTAATTAGAGTGTTTGTGATGAAGTAATTTTATGATGAAACCATTTATTTTTAAGAAAGTCTCTAAACACCCCCTTGGTATATTCTGAAGAATTATAAGTTAGTAATTTCCTTTTGGAATAGCCATATTCATTATCAACACTTTTCCAAAACCTCCACTACATTTTAGATCCTTTCTCAAATGATTCAAAAACCTAATACATGTAATGCAAGTAAAACCGTGAAAAATGAAAAAGAAGTAGATATCAGAATTGGTTACTTTCTTTTTCATTGGCTGGCATATATATGAATGTATAAACTCTAACTGGACACATTAATGTATCTAAAATCTCTTTGGTTCATAGTTTATAATAATAACATGTTGGAATATCAAAATACCCAAATATATTCTTTTTTTATTATCATGAATATCACAAATAATGTATATCCTTTTCATCCTGATCATATTATTTTGGACCATATGTGATAGCCTTTTATTTCATAACATATTTTTCTCCATCACATTCAAATACATTGAAATCTATGTATTTCCGATTTAAAAAATAATCATGTAGATCATTCCCAATTCCAAAAACATACACACCTTCAAGACTTTGGAAAAGAATATATCACTTCTAAAAATATCATTTTTTCTTTTAATAAAAGTCATGAAACACTAAACATGTTTTATTTTCTTCCATAAATATATAATTCTACATTCTATTTCAACATTATATTCTAATTAATGAAGATCTAACGCCATTGATTCAAAGGGACTCATCATTCCCAAAATACACTATGACTTCGTAATAATAATTGTCTTTATTAAAAATAATAAAATATATAATCATGTATTAATGACACAAAATATCCAATATCCATGGAAAAGATCCTTTTTATAGCTATGAGAAATGTTTCAACAAGAAATACTATATCCTTATTTTTTTTCTTGCTTTCTATACGGGTTTTGATATTTTTCATATAATCATTGTTTATATGGTACCACCGAAATACATAATTTAGCAATATTATTTGGTTGATTAAAACATTCATAAAAAATCCACATATATAAATATATATTTATTTCGGAAAATGGAAATTTTCATGTTTCCTTCATTGAGTTGTAGGATTCACCCGCAAACACTTCCCCAAAAACCAGATTTATTTTTAATAATGTACGTAATTAAACCATAACGTTTTTATAGTACAACAACAACCACTGTAACTCTAGTAGTATCAATAAAAACCAAATATTTTTCTCTAACATACATATCATTTAGAATTGTGCAATTGTTTTCCATAATCTTTCTTGTAATCCATCATAGATCATTAATTTCCAGAAATATTATAATATCCTCCAAACATCATCATCTTCATCTTAGATTTATCACCATCCATTACCATATCTCTAGATTTATAATATTTTTCTTTATACTTTTTTACATTAGAAATTTTATAATTATTGACTAATTTTATTGGTTATATAAAAAGTCTTATTTACATTCGTTTTCTTTTGAACATCATTAACCATCTTCTTAACCTTTGATGCCAAATTTTATTCATCCATATAATTTTTAAAAATATTTTAATATTCAAAAATATAAAACTATGTTTTGGATTTTTTTCCTTAATAAAATTCAATTCATATTTTTGGAATAGGAAAAAAATTATTCTCATTCACCATCAACTTTTCATCAATCATGATGTAGATTTTTTATCCTCATTAATTAATATCAACATATCATCAATATATTTTATAGATATCTATGTTTATTCATGAATATAGTATTTTTTATTTTTCAAAGGTCCTCTTTTATAAAATTATTTTTCTCTATTTTTTGATGAAAAAAAAATTGAGAGGAATTGTATCAAATTTATTTTAAGAATAAACTCTATCAGAGACTTTTATTTTACATCATTTGAGTTACTAATATAATCACTTGGGTAATTCCCATCATTTATATTGGGGATGAGATAATTTTAAAAATCATTAAGACTACATATTTATGATTCAACATCACTATCATAATATTCCTCACATTTTGACAACAATATTGTGTTTTTTTCATTTATAGAAATTCATTATATTTCCATTAAAATAAGTTATTGATTTTCATGCCTTATTCATCATTGATATTAGTAATCTTATATTATCTATATCACTATAAAATTAAATTCTTCCAAAATTTGTAGCAATGTTTCCTATGTCTCAGAATCCAATGAAAATCAGTAGAAATATTCTATTGTACATCCATATTCCACATTTCAGACATTTTGAAAACAAATACATGATATTATAAAGTATTTTAATAACACTTTCTTCCGTGATGGTGACACAAAATTAGTATCATTTACATTTATTATAAATTAAATTCAATACACATTTGAAAAATATTTCTCAATCAACCTTTTCTTTTTTCATGATATCATTTTATCTTCTCATTTTATATGTTATGTGAATACTTAGTAGATCAATAAAATGTGTAGTTTATAGATCTTTATATCCTATATATGAATATATGGAATCAAATTTGTCTAGATGAATTCATATAATATTTTCAAGAATAGTTGAATCATTTAATGTCACATGGAAACATATAATGCTATTAAAATGATGTTAACTCTTGTAAATTAGTATCAAATTGATTAACCGTAACCTATTTAATTTTATTTTTACAACAATCTGTAGATAAATAAAATTTCATTCTATACATTAATATGCCCTTAAAATATTTAATTTTAATTATCTTATATTCGTATAAGTATTTCAATGGAGATATTACTTATAATTTCACAATAATATTATATGGGAATTTTAGAAATTCTAGATCACCTGTTATTCACCAAATTCATCGTATCAACAACTATTATGGGATATATCTTAGTGGGAGGATGGAAAAAATCAATAATAACTTTTATAAATTCATATGTAGTTGATATAAGATACAATTAAATCTTTTTCATACATGATTTTATAATTTATTAAATCATTTATAGGAATAACTTTACCATATATCGAGTTATGAATAAACATGGTGACCTTTCATTCCATTAAAAGACATCAAGGATTCAACAATGGGTACCATTAATACGGTACTAATTGAATGGTCCGGTTAGGATAATGAATCATCAAGAGGGGGAGGGATGAATCATTGATCCTATACTTTAATGTTTTATTTCATAAGAAACAATACATGCCTCTAGATTGTGATAAATGAAAATATTATAAAATAAAAAAACAACACCAATTTGAACATATGTATTTAAAATATTGACTACTCGATAATAGTATCAGGTCATCCGAATGTTTTGAAATTAATCCACGACCACAAAACCACTAGAAAATAATCATTATGGTGGTTATCGTAACCATTAAATACCCATTACTAAGATAGAAATATATTTCTTATAATAATAAATTTTCTCCTCACATATATATTATGATATAACTATTTTTCATAACAACATTATGAACCTTCACTGATAGGATTCAATACAGTACCACTATGATTTTTGAAGTCTCTTCACATGTTCAATTGTTTCATGTAAATCTTCTTCCACAACACATTCATACATTATTTAGAATGAAAACATTCTTCCAACCTATTATAGTGTCTCCACTAAACACTTTTTTGGTAAATTTGGAATGATAAATTTTCCTGATTCCTTATTTCCAATAACTCTCATTACTCATATGAACTGATATAAAAAAATATTTTTGTTTCACACTGACTGATATCAACTGATTCACTATTCATCTAATATTCTCTTCACTATGTATATCTGATTCAAAATGTTTGGAAGACCCTATATAGTATTAATCTATGCGGTTCTATTATGTTTGATCCCTCAATGCATGATATCTTCTAAAAAACCTCAAATGTTCTTCACATCACTTATCTACAACATTAATGATTCTTTCTTCTTTGGTTCAACTGCCCAAATTTATATTTGTTACAATCCCCCCAAAAAGGATGATGTGTGAACATCAAATTCGATGTTCCCAATCAAAATTTTAATATCCCACTTAAAACATTTCCCAATTAATTGCATTCAAACGTCAAATTACATGTGAACCCTTTGTAAAGTTCTATTTCAAGGAAATCACTAAAATTCATAAAATATTTAAAAGAGTCATGGTCAAAGATAAAGATTATTGAAATTATGAATGCTTTTCTCAATATCGACACCCTAAATGACCTTGAAAAATATATTAGAAATATTCCATATACATTTTATGATTGGATATCATATAAATTTATCTATATTTTATCTTTGATAGGTTCTTCATAGTTTGTATATTGTTTGATCGATGACATTTTTTCATGAACAAGGAGTCTATCTGCATTATTAGAAATCCTATGATTAATATCATATAATAAAATATATGATAAAATTTGAGTTACTATATCGGTTCTATCTATTTAGAGACTTCACTTGAAAACATAGTTATGTTAAATTCATAAACATTCATTCTATATAATGAACTGATTAATGTTCATGTGACTTTATTATAAATGGAATATTAAAAATACTGCAATTCTAGATGAACATTTAGATGGAAATTAATTACGGTATTTTATAACATTTCTTAAAAAATTGATTGTCTGACAGTGTCTTCCCAAGGAATTTGAATAATCAATCAGAAGGGATCATTGTGGTCATCCTATAGGCATCATAATTTATTTTTCTACTAAAACATTTTAATCAACCTCCATAACCATTATATTAATTATACATTCAAACATTATAATAATAAAAACCATAGGGTTTAATGATGGACACTGTTTTATAGACATGATGTTTGAGTGCTATGAATATCAGTAAATAATCACCTAATTTCCTTTAACGAACATCCCTATCTGATGAAATTGTGAACAAAAATAAATTTAAATTTAGATACACAATTCATCCAATAACATTAGTATGTTGGACTTCGTCCATGAGAATTGTTCCGTTGGACACAACTTTTTCACCTTAAACAACTCCATATGTTCAACTTTTAATGTAATGATAAAAAATATATGGTTATTTATGATTGAAAATAAAAAAATCATATGAAATCCACAAATTATTCTCAACCATCTTCTAATTAACATTAAAATACCTCAAAACCAAATATCCTGAAAACAATATAAATGAGTGGTAATTACCCAAGATATATCCTCATTTCCAAGTTTTTCACTCCCATCCATCAATAATCCAATTCTAAGGTTGGTTCTTACAGTATTTATAGATTCATCCTCCATAAAATCTTTCTCAAAATGGGTAGTTTTTCAGGGGATATATTTTTATATTCTCAATATACCATGAATTTATGAATGATGGTGAATCAATAAGGGTGATCCACAAAAGAGATTCATGGTGGGTATGTGGACAATATTCTATTCGAAAAAAACTATGTGTCAGGTATGAAATCACCAACTTAGAGTCCTAGAGGAAAATGGATCAGGAATATGTGAAATCCTTCATAGTGAGACTCCACAACACAATCAAAATTGTTTGTATTTCAAAAACCAATTGTTTCATGAATAAATATTAAGATTCATTAAACTGTAATATCATATAGAATTCACATAATGCCTATGTGGTTGGAATATATTCTAAATGAAAATATTCTCGTTTCAAAATTTCTCTCAACTGCAAATGAAAATTTTCATGAAATAGACAGACATGTAATACTGTATGACCTTTTTTATCCATGAGATGTCAAAACAAGTCCTATTAAAAGATAAATAATTTTTATATTTTTTTTAACTTGTAAAATTGGTTTATTGGGAACTAACATGGTTATAATTCCCTAAATATTGGGTTTTATAGTCATAATAGACATTTTTATAGATGAACAAAATATGTTACCTATACAAATTGGGAGGTTCCCACTACCACACCACCCAAATGGGAATATGTTTTCTTGAATCCTCATTACTTAATGCATTATAGATTATATAGAACAGAGGGATCATGTTTTCTTCTTTAAGTGGAATGAAGATTGTAACACCCCGAGATTTTATGAAAAACATTCTTTTTAATTTCATTGATGTCTTTTGTTGTATGCTACACCAATATTATCTTGCGCTATATGAAAAACTGTATTAGTTTGCAGTATATTCAACCCTAACATGGCTTTCATTACACACAATCGCGACCTTCCTCGATAGCGTGTGTAGTACGCAATACCGGGTTTCACAAAACAACGTTATATTGTTATAATATTATTATCGACTAGCTGTTATGAATAGTATTAACTAAATTTTTAATTTTATAACATTATTATTCATCTTTCCTATTTTCTAGAACATGGTATGAGAACAAAATAAATTTTTTCGGGTAAAATAAGTATTTTTAAAAAAATGCAGTTTTCCTGCCTTTTGATGGCGCACCAACATAAAATCTAGTTTTTTACATGTTTATAAGTTAAATATGAAAAAATAAAATTCTTCCTCGGATTTATGATATAAAAATTTAATTTGGATAAAGTTTTGATAATTTTCTAATAACTTTCATATTTTAATGAATAGTAAAAACATACTATATTTTAATTAAAAACAACTTTTTTCATCGTAATAATTTATATGGTTAGATTATCTTATTAATTGGTTTTAATGAGTAATTAGAATATATTTTTTCCATTTAATATAATGTTTGTCATTGGAATTAATTTCACTTTGAAATTAGATATGAACAAGTATCAATCTTTTGATAGTTATTGTTTCTTAAAAACACGCAATTTGTTTTGATAACTGGAATTAATTTTAAAATTAATTAATGTCACTTCTATGTTTTTAATTTGAAAAAATAGAAAACAATTTTGAATTTGGAATATCAAATAATTCTTAGGCTTATTTTTTGGTATTTTTTGGAAAAACTTCGATTTTCGATGAATAGTGAAACCACTTAGTGGTAGATAAAAAAACTGACATTTTCATTTATATGAAATTTTACCACTTCTGTGAATTGAATTTCAAAAATCTGAGAGACACGGTTAAAATAAAGGACTAAAATGTGGTTCAATGAGAAGAAAATATTTTTTGGTGAATAGTAACTTTTTACTTTTATTTACCACGGTTAAAAAGAAATATGATAATTAAGAGTAAAAATGATATTATTATTACCCTAACACATGTGATAATTCTATTGGATAAGTTTAATTCGACCTAAAAAACCTTAGGAATAAAATATGACCTTTTAGGCCCACTTGGATTAGATTAGGACATTTAATATTAATTTATTTAAAGAAGGGTTAAAATAGTTAAAATCAATGTTTAATAAGTAAATAATTTTTAATATAGTGTTATAAATATGATAAATTCGACTATAAATATTAATTATAAAGATAAGAAAATTTACTACATAATGGTATTTTATTTATAATTTTTAGACGTTAAATAATTTAATTTATTCATGACACAAAGATGATGCAGTAATTATCTTATTAATGAAATATTGACATAATTGATCTTATAAATACCCAAATAAATGTAATTTGAATCTTTTTATGAATTCAAATAATTTTCTAGGTTAATATGACATGTTAGTGTTTATTTAATTAACTTTTTTTGAACTAATAATTCTGTTATGATTTTCATAAAAATCAATTACCAAATAGTGTCAAAATTGACATAAAATAGTTTTTAAAACAAATATTATATTATTAATTGTTATTTTATTCCTAAAAATCTAATGTTCGGAAAAATGACTTATATAAGGTCATATATATTAATAATGAACAACTTTGGGTTAGTTTGTCTTGTTATAGTAAGTTTATTATCCTTATAGTGTAATAAAACAAGAAGACACAGTAAAAGTAAAATTATTTAACATAAAGTTAAATCTAAATGATAAGGTTAAAATAGAAACCTAAACTTGTATAAATTCTATTGAATGAAAGGATTTCGACCTCTACCTACCTTAGCTTCTAAATTTATCAATTTGGAGCTATTAATAACCGAATATGACTTTATAATAAAATAATATTTTCTTTCCAAAGGTGCCCCTCTCCTCCCTTATAAAAGGGCACCTCCTCCCTCTCTTCCTCAAACCACTTTGAGCCTTCAAGCTCAGACAAAAACTAAAAAATTATCTTCTCCACGTCCCTATAAATATCCTAGAGGTCCTGGTCTTCTTCAAATACCAATTTTAGTGCCCTGAGAGGAGGTCTCAAAGAGGCGCTTCAAAGAAGAGGAAATGTCTGTTACCGATTCTTTCAACTTTATTTCTTCTTCCACTTCATCATCTTTAGTTGTTTCACTATGAAGTAATAAAATAAGTATCACTCATATACTGAAATGTTATTATAAGTATGAAACAACCATATTTCACTATTTATCCACCCTACGGAAAATGAAATCACCGCGCGTACGTACGTACGGAATACCGTCTCCACGTCGCGGTGTAATCTATTTTCCACCACCACCTTACTTGGATGGGTATAATGGTGAAAGTAATGAATATATATGATTATTGTAAAGTGATATTGATTCTTTAATATTATACATACAATTTAATTCAATTCCACGATCATGGGAATGATATCACCACTCGTGCGTACGTACAGACTACCGTCTCCACGACGCGATGAGATTCACTCACCATGTTAACCATTCAAGAATGATTATAAAGTATATATAATATGTAATAATGAAATATATGGCACAATAATGCTACTGTATTTATGTATATATATTTATGTCATCTACTTAATTCCATTAAATTCAATAAGGAAACAAAAACAACGTTCATGCATACGTACGACCTACCGTCTCCATGAACGGTGTATTTCATTCCATTTATCAATCTATTATATATATGTATATTAGGAATATATATTATATATAAATCATGTTTTACATTCTGGATGTAAGTAATCATGATATAAGTAATCATATGAATAATTACAAGTTAAAACACAAAAGAAAAATGAAACGATTTTACCCAAAATGCTACTTTAACATGAATTTACAAAAGAACGGGTAATGTAAAGTGATAAGTGAACCATATATGATATAATAACAATTAATATGATTCTGTAATAAGTCAATGACATTATTTAAATCATTATACAGGAGTATTGGATACGCACGAAGCATATCGAACCTATGGTAAGGGATAATTTTGCAAATCTCATTTTTATCTGAGATTGCTTATATGTAAGTATTTTATGGGGTTATTGTTATCATCCCTGTACATGTTTTCTAAAAGTGTTTTTATGTATTTTAATGTCTTTTTTACCCATTTTTACTTTTACTACATGGTATGTAAGGAATCTTTCTTTTGTTTACGTTACGATGTACTTTTTGACATTTCCGACAAAAGTACGAGGAGAATATTTTTTTAACTTATATGGCACGAACGGATTTTTACGGTTATATAAAGCCTTATTTTCATGAAGATTCCTCCAAAAGATTTCATGACTATTTAATGAAAAATATTTTTCTTATAAAATTGGTTTTATTTTTGCAAAAAGAAATTGATTTTGATGAAGAAAGGATATTTTCCTCAAGAATTCATTTCAAGTGTTTTAACAAAACAATTTTCCATGTAAGATGACATTATTTCATATGTGTCTATTTCAAGTATATAGTCTCTATGATTTACATGTTTTCACTTTTCTTATTATGAAATTATATCCATTTATTTTATATGGATTATGTGATGATGTGATGATGTTTGTGAAACCCATTTTATTCATTGGATTATTATGAATGGTGTATGTTTATGTTGTGGCACAAGTAAGAATGATTTAATTATGAGATGGGTGGGACCTATATCTCCCTCCAATGAATTGGGTAAAGATTTATATCTCATGAGATAGACATGGCTAGAACGGTAAGTTAATCCGGTTTAGTATTGCAGGACTGGAACGAGGAGTGAACTCGATTCAGAAAGGGACTTTTTCCTCTAAGATGGTCTTGGAAGCAATGCCATGGATACTAAGGAAATCATTACATGTTCTTAATGGATTCCACAATCACATGTTTTATTCCCATGCTATTTTATCATGATTTATGTTCCATTATGATCTATGCCTTATGTACTTCCATGTTTTATGTCGTTGCTCAAGATTTTGATGTTTAAACATTATGTTCAAGTTTTTAAGTTCAAATGTATATGGTATGTTTTATTTTATCCATGCTTACACTTACTGAGCAATTGAGCTCACCCTTTTTATGTTTTATTTTACCCTAGGATTAAAAGAAAGTTTTTATTTAAGGAAACCAGATGTGGAAGATCTTTAATGGAGATGTTGAAGATCTTTCACCACGATTAGAAGATTACGTTCCATGTTTCCAAAGACACTAAACTATTACAGTCCTTGTGTGTCTGTTTTTTGTTATGTATCAAGTATTACGCTAAAGTAATGTAATATCTATGTACTTCAAGATTCGGGTCCCTATAATTGGTATCAGTGGAAAGGTTTAGTTAACCATTGGAATCTAGGATGCGAAAACTTTAGTGAGATCCCTTGAGATATTTCTAAGGTATGTCTAGGGATGTCCCTAAGGTTAAGTATGCATATACGTTATAGTCCTAGAATTGCGCTAACAATCTTAGAATTAAACATAAGATTTTAGATACTGAAGGTACTCCCCCATTATTATGTTGTTTTCCCTAGCATGGTATTTTCCTCTCACACTATTATTTTTTGGGTTTTAGATGATGGCTAGAACCCGAAGGAACCGTGTTGATCAATGTAATGGACAATGTAATGATTTTCCTCCTTACCAAACCAATGTCATGGGAGATGGAGTGAAAAATATTATTTCTATACTTACACAATCTATAAATCATTCTGGATTTCAAAATGAGCAGTGAAAGGATCAACATTATATTGAATCCTTTATGAGGCAGCATCCACCTTCATTCATCGAGTCTTCTGATCCCTTAGTGGCTGAACAATGGATCAGTACTACTGAAAAGATATTTTCAATTCTACAATGTTCTGAGCATCATAAAGTCATATTATCAGCATATCGTTTGGAAGGTGATACTGATCAATGGTGGAATATTATCAATAATACGAGGCAAAGAGATGAAATTGAGTCCATGGAATGGGATGAGTTCATGAACTTGTTTTGCAGTAATTAATTCCCTCTTATTCTTCGAACAAGGATGGAAAAGGAGTTTCTTGCACTTAAGTAGAAGGATGATAAATCTGTTGGTATATACGAAGAGAATTTTACAAGACTTGCAAGGTATGCATCTGGCATTATCATCCAACCTGAAAGTAAAGTTGATCGATTTTTCAGTGGCTTAAAACCAAGTCTTCGAAGGGCATTAGCTATAAGAGACTTCAGTAGCTATGAATAAATTGTGCATTGTGCTATCAAGGTAGAACTGGATGTTGGTGTAACATATCCATCTTAGGGTTTTGAGAAGAAACAAATGATGGAGTTCAAGGAGAAATCTCATAAAATGGTGAAAAGAAATGAATGTTTCTTTATGCTCAAAGTGTGGAAAGAAGCATGGTGGAGATTGCCTAAAAGGTACTAGAAAATTTTTTAAGTGTGGAAAATAAGGTCATCGAGTTGTTGATTGTTGATGTAATGGGAAAAAGGTTTCTAATGATTTGAATAGAGAAATGACTATGGATAACTCTCCACCAACCCTTCAATGCATCAATTGCAAGGAAATGGGGCATTATGCTAATAAATGCCCTAATCCACAGGTTAACGATGATCCATGTGAGAAACCTCTTAAGGAAAAGGATAAAGGGAAGTCTCATGTGATCACTATTTGTGATTTTGAGTATGAAAATGGTGTTGTGTAGTGATTAAGTGTTTATGTAATGGGATTTCAAAATAGTATCATGGAATCTCATTTATTGTATTGTGGAATTTTGGAATATCTATGTATTGGTTTTCAATAATTATATGGTACTGGTAACCAAGAAAAGGTGATTGAAATATTTTTAGAAAGCAGATGAAATTTGCATAATGAAGGGATAAGGAGAAAACAATATGATAGTAATCATGAGCTCATGGCTGATACAAGGACTAAGTGATATTATGGTTTTAGTATACAGAATATTGGGGATTTTGGTATGTGGAAAGTGTTAAAATTTAACAACATTCATGTTTTCACTAAGGTTCAATGGGTATTCATTCTTCAAAATAATACATGATTAAGGTATTCACATGTTTATAATTTGACCAACAAGATATATCTTATGATATATTGGGGATAAATGATGGCATTCATGTGATTGTTATGTGACATTTCAAGTAATCATTTTCTTTGTACTATGAGATTGGACCGAAGTATTTTAGATAAGCCTAAAGATTGGAATGGATTATGTTGGGCATAAGTTAGTATTGTTTATTTATAGAACATTTTTCGATATTATTGATGGGATGTTATAATAATGTAGTTTTAGGAAAAGGACAACCTCTAGGACAGGCGACAGCCCATCGCGTCGGAAAAGGCTGTGGGAATCGAACCCACAACCGAAGTGCGACTAGCCTTTATCACCGACCACTGGCCTACAAGAAGTCCCTGGTTAGTATAAACTAGTTCTATTATATTATGCGGTATGATATATGAAGTATAAGTTCATTTTTGGAATCATATATGATTAACCACACCATAGATGGACTTGTGCATATTTGATAACTTTTCCTAACCTTTTGATTGAAACAGATGGAATAACCCATCATTCTATCACATGAACGGTTAACACTTCATGAATAACAAATTAAACTTCATTTCTTTAAGAGATGAATTGGAAATTGTTCAAAGCATGAACAATAGTGAGATTGTACCAAAATCAAGCAAGTATTTCTTCTGATTCAAAATTTTCAACTTTAGGAAAATGATATTGAAACCCTAAAATGTTGTCATAGTGCTCTTATATCCGATAAATCAGATGGTACCTTAGATCATCACAAATCTATGGATTTTTGATTGTTGGCTTTTTCATAGCCATGTTCTCTACCACTCTCCATCAGAACTTGATGGTTAGATTTTTCTTCCATATCCATATTTTCACCTATGTTCTCCTATATGGAATCCTAGTGATGAGTTACTTTGGGTAACCATTACATTTCGTACTTTAGTTTTTAAATATTTCTTTTGGTATTCCTTTTTACGATGTGGGTTTCTATTAATGAAAATTTTGAGTAGTAAACTATTTATAACCCTAACGAATTTCGTGGGCGAAATTCATTTTAAAGGGGGAAAAATGTAACACCCCAAGATTTTATGAAAAATATTCTTTTTAATTTCATTGATGTATTCTGTTGTATGCTACACCAAGATTATCTTGCGCTATACGCAACACCATATTAGCTTGCAGTATACGCAACCCTAACTTAGCTTTCATTACACGCAATCACAACCTTCCTCGATAGCATGTGTAGTACGCAATACTGGGTTTCACAAAACAACGATATATAGATATAGTACTATTAGGGACTAGCCGTTATGACTAGTATTAACTAAATTTTGAATTTTATAACATTATTATTTATCTTACATATTTTCTAGAACATGGTATGAGAACAAAATAAATTTTTTCAGGTAAAATAAGTATTTTTCAAAAAATGCAGTTTTGTTGCCTTTAGATGGAACACCCACTTTAAATCTAGTTTTTGACATGTTTATAAGTTAAATATGACAAAATAAAATTCTTCCTTGGATTCAGGATATAAAAATTTAATTTGGATAATGTTTTTATATTTTTTTTTATAACATTCATATATTAATGAATACTAAAAACACGATATATTTTAATTAAAAATAACTTTTTTCAACGCACTAATTTATATGATTAGATTATCTTTTTAATTGGGTTTAAAGTGTAATTAGAATATATTTTTACCATTTAATACAATGTTGGTCATTATAATTAATTTCACATTGAAATTGGATATAAACAAGTATCAATCTTTTGATAGTTATTGTTTCTTAAAGACACGCTATTTGTTTTGATAACGGGAATTAATTTTAAAATTAATTAATTCCACTTCTATGTTTTGAATTTGTAAAAATAGACATCAGTTTTTAATTCAGAATATCAAATAATGCATAGGCTGAATTTTTGATATTTTTCTGGAAAACTTCAATTTTCGATGAATAGTGAAACCAATTGGTGGTAGATAAAAAACTGACTTTTTCATTTAAATGATATTTTACCACTTCTGTAAATTGAATTTCGAAAATCCGAGAGTCATGGTTAATATCAAGGACTAAAATGTGGTTAAATGAGATGAAAATATTTTTTGGTGAATAGAACCTTTTTACTTTTATTTACCACGGTTAAAAGTAAATAGGACAATTAAGAGTAAAAATGATTTTATTATTACCCTAACACATGTCCTAACTCAATTGGATAAGTTTAATTCGACCGGAAAAATCCTTAGGAATAAAATATGACCTTTTAGGCCCACTTGGATTAGATTAGGACATTTAATATTAATTTATTTAAAGAAGGGTTAAAATAGTTAAAATCAATGTTTAATAAGTAAATCATTTTTAATATAGGGATATACATAAGATAAATTCAACTATAAATATTAATTAGAAATATAAAACGATTTCCTACATAATGGTATTTTATTTATAATTTTTAGACACTAAATAATTTAATTTATTTATGACACAAAGATGATGCAGTAATTATCATATTACTGAAATATTGACATAATTGATGTTATAAATACCTAATTAAATGAAATCTGAGACTTTTTATTAATTACACTAATTTTATAGGTTAATATGATATGTTAGTATTGATTTAATTTACTTTTTTCGAACTAATCATTATGTTAGGATTTTCAGAAAAATCAATTACAAAATAGTGTCAAAATTGACATAAAATAGTTTTTAAAACAAATATTATATTATTAATTGTTATTTTATTCCTAAAAATCTACAGTTCGGCAAAATAACTTAGATAAGGTTATATATGTTAATAATAAACATATTGGGGTCCGTTTTTCTTCTTATAGTTTGTTTATTAACCATATAGTGTAAGAAAACATGAAGACACGGTAAAAGTTTAATTATTTAACTTAAAGTTCAATCTAAATGATAAGTTTAAAATAGAAACCGAAACTTGACTAAATTCTATTGGATGAGAGTATTTAGACACATCACTACCTTATCTTCGAAATAAATCAATTTGGATCTATTTAAAACCGAATATGACTTTATAATAAAATAATATTTTTAGTTTTTCCAAAGGTGCCCCTCTCCTCCCTTATAAAAGAGAACCTCCTCCCACTCTTTGTCACACCAATTTTAGCCTTCAAGATCTGCCAAACCCGGCCAAATTCCCTTCTCCACTTCCCTAGAAACATCGTAGAGGTTCTGGTCTTCTTCAAAGACCAATTTTAGTGCCCTAAGAGGAGGTCTCAAAGAGGCGCTTCAAAGAAGAGGTAATGTCCGTTACCGATTCTTTCAACTTTATTTCTTCTTCCACTTCTTCTTCTTTAGTTGTTTAATAATTAATTAATAACATCCGTATCTCTCATATACTGATATTTTATTATAAGTATTAAAAAAACATATTTCACCATCAATCCACCCTACGGAAAACGAAATCACCGCACGTACGTACGTATGGAATACCGTCTCCACACCGTGGTGTAATCTATTTTCCACCACTACCTTACTTGGATGGGTATAATGCTGAAATTAATGAATATATAAGATAATTTTAATGTCATATTGATTCTGTAATATTATACATACACTTTAATACAATTCCACGATCATGGGAATGATATCATCGCTCGTGCGTACGTACGGACTACCGTCTCCACGACGCGATGAGATTCACTCTCCATGTTAACCATTCAAGAATTATTATAAAGTATATATAATAAGTAATAATGAAATATATTACATAATAATGCTACTAGATTTATTTATATATATATTTATGTCATCTACTTAATTCCATTCAATTCAATAAGGAAACGAAAACAGCGTTCATGCGTACGTACGGCCTACCGTCTCCATGAATGGTGTATTTCATTCCATTTATCAATATATTATATATATGTATATTGTGAATATATATTATATATAAATCATGTTTTACATTCTGTATTTAAGTAATCATGATCTAAGTAATCATATGAATAATTACAAGTTAAAACACGAACGACAAATGAAACGATTTTACCCAAAACACTACTTTAACATGAATTTAAAAAATAACGGGTAATATAAAGTCCTAAGTGAACCATATATGATATAAAAACAATGAATATGATACTTCAATAAGTAAATGACATTATTTAAATCATTATACAAGAGGTTTGGATACGTATGAAGCATATCGGACCTAAGGTAAGGGATAATTTTGCAAATCTCATTTTTATCTGAGATTGCTTATACGTAAGTATTTACTGGGGTTATTGTTATCATCCATGTACATGTTTTCTAAAATTGTTTTTATGTATTTTTAATTTCCTTTTTACCCATTTTGACTTTTACTACATGGTATGTAATGAATATTTCTTTTGTTTATGTTACGAGTTACTTTTTGACTTTTTCGACAAAAGTATGAGGAGAATGTTTTTTTAACTTATACGGCACGAACAGATTTTTACGGTTTTATAAAGCCTTATTTTCACGAAGCTTCGTCTAGAATATTTCATGACTATTTAAAAAAATCTTTTTCTTATAAAATTACATGACGTTTTAAGAAAAGAAATTGATTTTGTAAAAGAAAGGATATTTTCCTCAAGAATTCATTTCAAGTGTTTTATCAAAACAATTTTCCATCTAAGATGACATTATTTCGTATGTGTATGTTTCAAATATAAAGCCTCTATGATTTACATGGTTTCACTTTTCTTATTATGAAATTATATCCATTTATTTTATATGTATTATATGATGATGGGATGATGTTTATGAAATCAATTTTATTCGTTGGGTTATTATGAATGATGTATGTTTATGTTGAGGCACAAGTAAGAATGATTTCATTATGAGATGGGTGGGACCTATATCTCCCTCAAATGCATTTGGTAAATATTTATATCTCATGAGATAGACATGTCTGAAACGGTAAGTTAATCTGGTTCAGTATTACAGGACTTGAATGAGGACTGAACTCGATTCAGAGAGGGACATTTTCCGCAAAGATGGTCTTGGCAGCAATGCCTTGGCTACTGTGGAAATCATTACATGTGCTTAATGGATGCCACAATTACATGTTTTATTCCCATGCTATTTTGTCATGATTTATGTTACATTATGATCTATTCCTTATGTACTTCCATGTTTTATGTTGTTGATCAAGATTTTGATGTTTAAACATTATGTTCATGTTTTTAAGTTAAAATTTATATGTTATGTTTTATTTTATCCATGCTTACCCTTACTGAGCATTTGAGATCACACTTTTTTTGTTTTATTTTCCCCAAGGATTAAAAGAAAGTTTTTAGGTAAGGAATCAAAAAGTGACAGATCTTTATGGGAGATGTTGAAGATCTTTCAGCACGATTATATGATTACATTCCAAGTTTCCAAAGACACTAAACTATTATGGTCCTTGTGTGTCTGTTTTTGTTATGTATCAAGTATTCTACAGAAGTAATGTAATATCTAAGTACATCAAGAATCGGGTCTCTACAAAGATTATTTTTTAACTAAAACTCAACCTATATGGAAATAGTAAGGCTTTATCATATATTCAAAAAAAATTATAATATTTGGGATTTTATATTATCTATGATATTATCTTCAAGAACTATAATAATTAAGAAGAACATGTGGAGTTTTTTGATCCATTCTAGATGCTTTTCAGCATCATTAGTTGTTTTTTAAGTCATCAAAATGTAGTTTTTTAACTCATGAGGTTCATATTCCTAGGCATGTTTTGTATTTTCTAGGAGTATTTCTAGATCCATCATAGATAAAGGTAATTTATTTGTATGAATCCCTTCATAACTTCAAATAAATCTATTGTTTTCTAGGTCTTGCAATATATAGTAATAATTTTATACCTGATTGCTCTTATATTGATGCTCCTCTAAAAACTATGACCTTAATGGATCATAATTTCATTTGGATATACCAGTGTAATGAGAATTTTGAATATATAATTTATATTTTGTAATGGATACTTTTATCCACATGTAATAAAATTGTGTGATGTTAGATGTTTAATGCAATTTAACATTCCTTGAATTAGTTTGTGATCTGATTAAACAGAGATGATTCATCTCATATGGGTCTGAGATGTTAGGATATCATGAATGTAACTACACCACCGAAAATCTATATATTTTAACTATCATGTATTCAAGGATGTTTTGGTGAAACTATCTCATTATAATTTATTTTTTTTCTTTAAAAATGATAATATTTTTAAGAATATCATCTCCCAAAGCAATTCAAGCTTTTAGAAACCACATTGAATTTAATTATTATATGATTAGGACATTGATATTTTATATACATCGGTGAAAGGTGTAAGAATCTGGGTTTTTTGAACAGGTCAAAATCCTGACCCTGTTTAAATTTTTGACAGGTTTCTGAGGAAACTGGAGAAAACTATATGTTTCTAGAAATTTCCAGATTACACGCCGTGTACATTTAAGTACATGCCGTGTATATGTTAAAAGAGTGTCGGCCGTGAGCTCGCCAAGTACATGCCGTGTGATGACAGTGTAGAATTTTCTTAATACACAGAGTGTAGTTTTAAACACGCCGTATAACCCCGACCGTGTGGTGGCTATACATGGCGTGTAGGCCTGTTGGCCGGGTTGAACCAAGGACACGCCATGTTCCCTTTGGACACGCCGTGTAGTCTAGACGTGTATGAGGGATATACATGGCGTGTGGGATAGTCGATGAGGAAGAGAAGAGAAACCAGGTACATGCTATGTACCCGTCTATACACGCCATGTACTCAAGTCAGTAGGTCTGGAATGTAAGGCAGAGGAATCCATCCATCTTATGAACAGTTAAATGTCCTACACGACGTGTAGTCATGAAGTACACACCGTGTACTTTCTATTTTTGTTTGCGCTAAAACAGGAAGTAGCCTTGTTTTGAGGCAGAACACACATTTTTTCACCTGGTTTCATGATCCAAGCCGGCCGAACCACTTTTCTTCTCCTGATCGTCCTTCTGAGACCCGATTAAATCACTGATTGATGCATTGGAACCCCCTCGGTAAGGCCTCGATTCCTCTTTGGTTGTTTTTTTATTTTCATTCTAGAAAAAGTTATATGGGTTTGAGCGGTATTGAATCTTTTTTAGATTTACCACGTTTTAGAAAGAATTGGTTGTTGTTACCGGAGGAGTAGCATCGTACGAGTCTCAAGTAGGTGTTTCATACTTCATTTTGTGTTTTCATGGTTGTTTGGGTGATGCGGCCTTTGGTCCGTTATCGGTTATTTTGAGCGGGACCTGTTTTATCTGCTGTTTCATATTGAATTTCTTAGGGGACCTATGGGATAACTTTGGGTATGCCCTTGTTACCAGTTTGCGTGAGGGGGCCGGGTTAGGGGCCATTGCTCATTGGGGAATTTTGGCTAGGGAACTCCATAATGGTTTTAATTTAAATAATAATGTGTTAAACTCTTTAGTTTAATTTATTAAAGCCTGATAGAAATTGTTAAAGGCATTTAAGACCTCAGTTCTGTTATGGGACAACACCTTACATAGTGCAATTTAACTATTTAGTTGGTTTTTCCTGTTTATGTTTTCTATTTAAATATGTTATATACAATTGATAAATTCCATCTGCTGGACCCTTGGGGTGGTGTTGGGCATGTCTCGGTTATTCTTGGGGGATGCGGATCACAGTTTCGGCTTGGATTGGGTTACTTTGAGTGGTTTTGACCATGGGATTGGGTGTCATGGATGTCGGCTTGAGGCAGTACTACTGTCAGGTTGGGCATGGATCGGGTTACTAGGCAGGCGATTCCATCAGACATGAGCAGCATGGTCGCAGGGACACAAGGTGTCGGATGTGTTGGTGGATTAGGTACTATTTTGGTGATTACAGCTCACCCGGAACATTGAGTAGTGTGCACATAGATATACTCCGTGATGAGGTGGTTTTAACCACTCATGTGGGTAGAGGCCCTCGTAGATGAGGTTAGGTATTTTGGTTGGTGGTTCTTGTCGTAGAAAGCCACATGGGAGGTGAGGATCCTTCAAGGGATGGGTGTGCCTTCGGGACGTCGGCACTTGAGATACATGGTGTCATGAGTCATATGGTGTCGGGTTACTATTTTTCGGTGTGCCTTCGGGACGTCGGTACATGAGACACCAGGTGTCAGGAGGCACAGGGTGGTGGGTTACTATTTTTGGGAATGCCTTCAGGATTTCGGAACTTGAGACACGAGGTATCAGGTGGCAACCGGTGCTGGGCCACATGATAGAGATTCCGACATTGGCCAAATCAAGTGACACTCCATGGTGGCTGTTGAGCACCATTGGAGTTTGTGTTTATTTGTGCATTGTATTGTTTACTTCTTTCCTTGTAAATGCATGACTGCTTAAACACATGTATTTGGTATGCACCATTGGGTGGTATCCTTCTGAGATTTGGATCACACCCTATACGGGCCCTTCGGGATGCGTGCAGACTTTATAGATTTACGTAGAGGAAAGAGGCCAGCTTCAGGAGCTGTGTTGCATTATATGTTGCATGGAGATGGTATGGACCTTGATGTCATACCTAGCTGGGGTATACTTTGTATTTTTTTCCTTTCTATATCAGCATGCTTACTTGTTGTAGCTACTATTGGTTAGCCATTGGTGCCCTTTTATATTCAGTTGTGTGTGACCTACTTTCGATGCATGTTTTACTATTTAGTAGTAGTTACATGTTATCATCATGATGTTGTGTTTATTTCCACTGATGTTGTTATATTTACTACTTCTGCTGTTTATCTATATTGATTATGCTTCCGCTATGCGGGTCTAGTTCGAGTCTGTTGAGTTTTTCTTTCCGCAACATCTTTACTGTTATACTCGGACCAGTACCCTTACTATGATCCTCCGAGAGGGTATAGCCTCTGCACTATATCTGACAGACCCTCACTGCTAGACAGAAGACTTTGGCATTCAGGGAGGTGTGCCTAAGGTAGTGACACCCGACTTGTTCGGCACTGTTCGGGTGGCTGGCCAGGTCCGGGTTGTTACAAAGTGGTATCAGAGGAGCTCTTGACAAGGATTTATTAGTAGTGTTCTTCTGGCATCTAATGAGATTGAGACATCAGTTATTATTTCTGCTGGTTTTACTAATTGGGATATGGTAGACTGGAGATAGGTTTTTGTTATTGGAATTGGGTTTCTATCTTGGGCTTGGGTTCATGCAGCCCCAGGTACAATGGATAGACCAAGTTTCTATGGGTGGGAATTGTTGTTTGCTTTTTCTCGCATTACGATTTATAGGATTTCCACCTCGGTGTCTCCCTTGGTTTGTGAGGATGTTGATTGTGATATGTGACCCTTGACATAGTATTGTAAGGGAGAATTGGACATTGGCCCGGTATGGAAAGTCTTATAGTTTGGATTTTGATAGGCACATTTTAGGGTATTTAAATTTCATAATTGCACATATGCTTTGTGAAGTGATAATTCCATGTGAATAAAAATAAATTATCATGATTTATATGCTCTGAAATGTGAATTGGTGAAATTACTGATTGGATTTCTAGTGGTGAAATGTGTATTCCATGATTTATATTTTGTAAAATTGCATGTGGCGGGATATTTGGGTATGAATCTTATGAGAGCAGGCATGTACGATGACTGAGGCAGTGTAATTATTAGGATTAGGTGACTCGGTCGTCAGTTTGAGGCAACATGAGTTGTCAGGATGGGCATGGCCCGAGGTACTTTTGATACATGGCTCTTCTAGGGTGGGTAAGGAGGCCATGAGGCCGGGATTCTGTGGGGCATGTGTTGCGGTGAGGGGTGTAAGGGTAGTTGTTATGCATGTCCTTTTACTTCTTTCCTTGTCAACTTAAAATATACTGTTACATATATATGGGTTGTCTGACCATTTATTGTATTCAGCGGGTTACTCCTTCATGAGTGAATGGACCGTTAGGCAGGAGATGATACAGTGCCATAGGATCAGGGTCAGAATTCTCTATAGGAAGAGAACGAGTCACAGGTTCAGGCTCAAGGACCGGATCAGGTTCAGGATCCAACGCATGCAGGACAGTAGCCGATTTTGGCATCGTTCGGGTCGTGGCTCGACGAGTACCTCTGAGCGAGCCTGGTACACATCTTGTAGGGGATTGACAGAGGTACATAGGGTACAGATCCCTCTATGTCATACCTGATGCAGGAGTTCCAGTCGCAGCACCTGCCACTTTTTTAGCATGATGGTGGTCCGCAGGCGACTGAGAAATGGACAGAGAGTATGCAGATGATCTTCGAGCAGCTTGAGATGCCTCCAGGGTGGAAGGTCAAGCTGGTGACGTACATGTTGAGAGGACTGGCGAAGCATAGGTGGGATGAATAGGTTCAGTCTCATATGCACGAGGGACTGGCATGGCAGGACTTCGAGGACAGGTTCCTCGAGCAATTTTACCTAGAAACACTGAGGGCAAAGAGAGCTCCAGAGTTCTTGAGTCTTCAGAAGGGAGATATGTCCATCATGGGCTATGCAGTTACATTTACAGAGTTGTATCATGTTGCACCTGGTATGATGAGTGATGATGCATCTAGGGTGAGGCGCTTCGAGGATGGCTTACGACGTGTCATTCAGGTCCAGGGGAACATCTTTAGGCTGGGTTCTTTCTCCGAGGCAGTGAATCAGGCGCTCATAGACGAGGGAAACGAGAGAGAGAAATCTCACTTTGGCAGGATGATAGCTTCAAGTGATGGTTCGGATAATAGGAAATGAGGACGTGACGAGTTCTAGCAGGGCAATCAGGTTAGGGATTCAGCTAGACCACCTCATGGTAGTTCCTCGGTGATTTGCTTTCAGTTTGGACAGCCATGACACGTTAGGGCGTAGTGCGATAGGCCTTCGAAGGAGTGCCAGGCATGTGGACAGGATGTGCATCTGGGGAGGTTTTGGAGGCATCCTTCTCAGAAAACAGGCAGGAACGGACTAGGACATACTGGAGCGTCTGGAGTTGGTTCAGGTTTGGTACACGAAGAGGGTAGTCCAGGTTCAGCTGTGCTCGGAGGTCGTGATAGAGATGGTGGGACCCAACTGAGGGGTCAGTGGCCGATGATTGGAGTATCACCGCAGGGAGGTCAGGCATCAGTCAATCATGTTTTAGGCTAGGTGCATGTCGTGGAGCTTCCAGAGGTTGAGTAGGCCGGTGAGACGATGATAGTTAGAGGCACACCGCGGTGTGGCGGTGATCTCCATGTTTTCTTTTTTGTATGACCTGTAGAGTCATGTCTATTTTGAGTACACGTGGTGCATAGGATCTATGTGGACTGACTAGATGCTAGTCAGTGGGATTGGAACCATATTGGGTGCGTGATATATTTTATATATATGTATGTATGTGATGTGCAGCATCATGGCATCGAGGATGTGGGTTATTTGAGGTGTCGTGGGCATCGGGGCATCATGGATGCGGGTTACATGAGGTTTTTTGGGCATCGGGGCATCGAAGATGCAGGATACTTGAGGTTCTAGACACCAGGACCTCGTGGGGAGGACACCGATGCGGTGCGTGATATGTTGGGTGTTGGAAGCGACACAAGAGCACTAATGGGGTGCATAGGTGATGATGCGTCAAGGGAGGACTATGTGTCTGGAAAACAGGTGAGTAAAACCTTGTCTGTTTTATGTTTTTTTGGGTTGAGACCGGGTTAGGCGATTCCTATGGTGGGGAGCCCCCTTGAGGAGTTTATTCGGGACTATTGAGACTGGGGATGTCTGGGTTGCTTTTTTCAGGGTGGTATGTGTGGTGTCATCTCTGGGTATTTTTTGATAGCTAGGGGATGATCTATGTTATGTTGGGGAGTTTGTAAGAACCCAAGTTTTTAGAACAAGTCAAAATCTCATCCCTGTTTATATTTTTAGATGGTTTCTATGGAAGCTGGAGAATGTAGGATGTTTCTAGAAATTTCCATATTATACATAGTGTACTTTTATGTACACGCCATGTATATGTTAAGCGAGTATCGGTAGTGTGCTCGCCATGTACATGTCATGTGATGACAGTGTAGAATTTTCTTACTACACGGTGTGTAGTTTAAAACACATCATGTAACCCCGACCGTGTGGTGGCTATTCAGGGCGTGTAGTCCTGTTGGTCGGGTGGAACCAAGGACATGCCATGTTCCCTTTGGACACACCGTGTAGTCTTGCCGTGTATGAGGGATATACATGGCGTGTGGGTTAGTCGGAGAGGAAGAGAAGAGAAACCCGATACATGCTGTGTACCAATATTTATACGCCGTGTACTCATGTCGGTAGGTCTGGAAAGTAAAGCGGCCGAATCCAACAGTCTTATGAACAGTTAAATGACCTACACGACGTGTAGTCATGAACTACATGGTGTGTAGTTTCTTTTTTTTTTGCGCAAAAATGGGCAGTAGCCTCGTTTTGAGGCAGAACACACATTGTTTCACCCGATTTCATGAACCAAGCCGTCCGAACCTCTTTCTTTCTCTTGGTCGTCCATCCGAGACTCGATTCAATCACTGATTGATGCGTTGGAACCCCCTCGGTAAGGCCTCAATTCATATTTGTCCATTTTGTTTGTTTTTTGTTCTAGAACAGGTTATATAGGTTTGAGAGGTATTGAATCTTTTGTAGATTTACCTCGTTTTATACCGAATTGGTAGCTGTTACTAGAGGAGTTGCATCGTACGCATCTCCGGTAGGTGGTGCATACATCATTTTGTGTTTTCATGGTTGTTTGGGTGATGCGGCCTTCAGCGAATTTTCAGGTATTTTGAGTGGGACCTGTTTTATCTGATGTTTCATATTGAATTGCTTTTGGGACCTATCAGATGCCTTTGGGTATGCCATGTTACCAGTTTGCGTGAGCGGGTCGGGTGAGGGTTCATGGCTCATCAGGGCATTTTGCCTGGGGAATGCCAGAATGGTTTTAATTTAAATATTAATGTGTTAAACTATTTCATTTAATTTATTAAAGCCTGATATAAATTGTTAAAGTCATTTAAGACCTCAGTGCTGGTATGGGACAAGACCTTGAAATGTGCAATTCAACTGTTTAGTTGGTTTTTCCTGTTTATGTTTTCTGTTATATTATGTTATATGCATCTCCTGAATTACATCTGCTGGATCCGTGGGGTGGTGTTGGGCATGGCCCAGTTATTCTTGGGTGATGCGGATAACAGGTTGGGCTTGTCTTGGGTTATGTTGGGTGGTTTTGACAATGGGATTGGGCATCATGGACATCGGCTTGAGGTAGTATAAGGCCCCAGCCTTAAACCATACTTAATCTTGAGTTATTACAAGATTACACATTGAGGATGTTTTCAGGTTTAGAGTTTTAGAGAATTAGATCATAAAACTTGCATTACATTCCACATATAAACAAAGTGGTTACATAAAGAGAGTATTCATTTTTCCCATCAATGGAAACATATTTAAAATAAAACATGGATTCATTCTTGACACTTCCTTGACACTATCATCATATCATGTACCTTTCCCTTGACCTGTGAAAAACATTTCAAAAAAAACTTGGGATGAGCATAAAAAGATCAGTATGGGTTATAAAAATATAGAAAGGAAACATAAGTTCATATATACATAATAATGAAATCATACTTTACCTATAAAACGTAAGCACTTTAACATACCTCATCAAATCATGAATAAATCATAGAAATCATAATACATAAAGGTAACTTGAGGCATTCATAACATTCTTACGTGGGGGGTAACCCACTTGGTTACGTTTGGAATACCCATCACAGTATATTCCCTAAATCTCTTCGGAGAAACCTTAACGTTTCACTCCTTCACCTTACCCAATGAATTGGAGATCTAAATCGAGCTCACCCACCCTTATTTTATCATGGAACCACCCGTCTTCATAATAATGTCCAAGAACCTGAACATAATCGTATCACATAAAACATGCATAAAGGAAACAAAAAATTTCCACCTTTCAATTACAAGATATCAATACAACACATTGATATAAAAACATTATGAAAAACATTTTCAATACCAAAATAAAAGAAAAGTAAAACATGGTATTTATTTTTCTTTTAAAAAGAAGTTATGGCTTGTAGAGGAAGCCGAAACTCAAATAATGGTCACAGCGGCGGAGAAGTCGTTGTCACCGCATACATACGACAAAAAAATTACATTTTGTAATTTAGTTAACACTTCATATAAAAAAGATTCCTTTTGGATAAACGTAAAAGTCAAAGGGGATTATACACTGTATAAAAGAAGGTTGTGTATAAAATAAAATATGCCTCAATGAAAGGAGATTGAGACGAAGTCCCATACCTCGGGTCCGACTTGACTCGGTCATTCTATAATCTTCTGAATGATAAACTTGAGTTAATTTATACTTGTTTAAGAACCTTTTTAAAGTTCATTATTACTTTTATATCACTTATTGTCATGTCATGAACACTATGTAATTATTTATGTTAATAACAGTCGTTTTAACGATCATTGGTACTTGGGTAAAAAATAAACCCTTTATAATTACAGGTTTTTCATGTATCCATTATATCCAGAATTATAATCATGATGTATATATCATATATATCATATATATCCAGTATATACATTCATTTATAATATTATATAATCATTTAGAGGTAAGAAATGAAATGAACTATTTATGGAGACGGTAAGCCATACGTACGCATGAACGCTACTTTCATTTCTATTTCGTATTTTATAGAATGGAATCATAATGATATAAAGGTATATTATAATTCCAGTGTAATATCATATATAATATCATAACTCCATCCTTTATACGTCCCACATATGGTATTAACGAATCAAATCACTTTGAGGGGGCGGTAGTCCGCACTTCCTTAAATGAAGATATCGCGTTTACCCATAAATGGAAACCATAAAGGTATGCCCAAAATGAAAAATACAGAATCTTAAGGAAAACATAAACATATTATATATCATTTATAAATATATTGTCATCTTAATGGCCACCTTTGAAGGTGTTAAAAAAATGTTGAACAATCATCGTTTCGGGAGGCCGAAATTCGCCATCCACGGAAACAGTATGTTCTTTAACCATTAGATGTAGGTGTGTGTAAGTGTAGCTCGAATACTTCTTATAACAACATCCTAGTATATTGAATATACTGGAGTTGTTACAAATGAAATGAATAAAAAGTGTTTAGGGGGTTGGAGAAGAAAAATAAAACAAAAGGACTCAAGTGAAGACATTACCATAAATTCAGGTAACTCCTTTTGGTTTGAGCTCAAAGGCTTCCTTGTGAAGACTTCTGCCCAAAGTGAGGCTTCAAGGAGTAAGAGAGGGAAGTGGAGAGAAAAAATGGGCAGGGGTTGGACGAGCCAAAGGCTTTTTAAGTGTGGGTATGGAGGTAGAGGTGGGGGCCTTTTATAATAGGAGAGGAGGGGCCCTCTTGGAATGTAAAGAAATGTTACTTTATTTTAAAATGAGTTTCGGATTCAAAAGGTCCCACATTGATATAATTCGAGGGTAAGGTGATAAGGGTTAGAAATCCACCCATCCAATATGTTTTTGACATGTTTAGGTCATAGATTTTACATTATCATTTCATTTTATTTAAATCATTTATTAATGAGGTAATCGATGCATTATCATGATGTCATAAATAATTTAATTTATTTAAAGTCTAAAAATTATAAAAAAATACTATGATGTAGGAAATCATTTTATATTTCCAATTATTATTTATAATAAAAAATATGACTTGTATAACCCCATATAAAAATTGTTTTAGTAAATTAAATCATGTTTGTGTCATTTTTACTTTAACATTGAATAAAAAGATATTAATGTCATTTTCCTACCAAAGTGGCTCCATGGGGTCCCCAAGTTGACCCATGGATTTTATTGGTCGGCCATGACACATCCAATATGGGTAGGACATGTTTCTAGGTCATTTCATATTATTAAAACATTATTTTTACCTTAAGCTACACTAATTACCACTAATTGCGATTAAAAACATAAAAATTACTATTCACCAAAAAATTATTTTAATCCCATTGAACCAAATTTTACTTCTTAATGACAACCATGTATGTCGGATTTTATAAAATCAAATCACAGAAGTGTCAATGTTTCATTTAAACGAAAAATCGGTTTCTTTAACTACCACTTAGTGGTTTCACTATTCATCAAAAATTGAAGTTTTTCAAAAAATACCAAAACCTCACCCTAAGATATATTTGATATTCTGAATTCAAAAATGATGTCTATTTTAAAAAATTCAAATCATATAAGTTACATTAATTAATTTAAAAATTAATTCCCGCTGTCATGACAAATAGCATGTTTTTATGAAACAATAATTATCAAAAGATTGACACCAGTTTATGTCCAATTTCAAAGTGAAATTGATTCCAGTGACCACCATTGGATTAAATGGTAAAAATATATTCTAATTTCACTTCAAAACCAATTCAAAATATAATATAATCATATAAATAATTTAGATTAAAAAAAGGTTTTGAATTAAAATACAACATTTTCACCATTCATTAAAAAATGAACTTTATTAGAAAAATAGCTAAAATTCACACAAAGTAAATTTTTATGTCCCAATCATAAATAATAAGTTTATTTTGACAAAAATAGCTTATAAAATTGTCAAAAGATATATTTAAAAATTGTTTTCCATTAAAAGGCAGTAAAACAATCTTTTAAAAATATTAGTGTATTCCATGCTTAAGATTAGATTTATTTTCATTTTAAGGCTCTAAAACACTATCTAATTAATTAATAGACATAGATAAAAATATCTATTATTCATTAATTACTTGGGATGTTACATCCTTCCCCCATTTAGAAAATTGTGTCCCCACAATTTATTTACATATTGAATAAATAGGGGTACTTATCCCTCATTGCATTTTCAGATTCCCATGTTGCCTCTTCCATCATGTGGTTTTTTCACAAAACCTTTACCTGATTAATCAACTTATTCCGTAACACTTGCTCCCTGTGGTCACGAATCTAGACCGGTTGTTCCTCATAAGATAGGTTCTCTTCCAGTTGAACTACCTCTGGACTCAAAACATGAGATGGATCTGGCATTTACTTTCTCAGCATCGAAACATGAAAAACATTGTGTACCTGAGATAAACTCGGAGGTAAAGACACTCGGTAAGCAACTGATCCAACTCTCTCTAGAATTTCATATGGTCCAATGAACCATGGACTCAGCTTTCCTTTATTACCAAATCGCATCACACTTTTCCATACAAAAGATATATCCTTCTTCCTGTTGTCCGCATAACTCTTCTGCCTACTCTGAGCTATTCTCATGTGTTTCTGTATCAGCTGACCTTTTTTCCATCTCTTCTACCAATTCTGGTCCCATCAAATTCCTTTCACCCACTCCATCCTAGAAAGCTGGAGTTCGAAACCTCTTCCCATATAATGCCTCCAATGGTTCCATCTGTATACTGGAATGAAAACTGTTATTATATAAAAATTCAACAAAAGAAAGATGTTGGTCCCAACTTCCCTGATAATCCATAAACCATGAACATAGCATATCCTCCAATTTCTGAATTGTTCGTTCTGATTTCCAATCTGATTGAGGATGAAAAGCTGTACTAAAATTTAATTCAGTACCCAATGACTTTTGAAGGCCTTTCCAAAAGTTAGAAGTGAATCTGGGATCACGGTCAGAAACAATGGAGAGAGGAACTCCATGTAATATGACTATCTATTTAAGATACAAATGGGGAAGTTGATCTGGGAAAAAAGTATCTCGTATAGCAATAAAATGAGAAGATTTAGTCAAGCGATCGACAATAACCCAGATTGCATTATTACCTCGAGAGGTTTTCAGAAATCCCACAATGAAGTCCATGGATATATTCTCTCATTTCCACTCTGGCACTGGTAAGGGCTGAAACATCCCTTTCAGTAACTGTCGCTCTACTTTAAACTATTGACATGTCAAACACTTCACAGTAAAATCAGCAATATCTTTTTTCATTCCATCCCACCAGTAATACTCCCGCAGATCTCTGTACATCTTAGTACTACAGGATGAACTGTAAATGGAGAATTATGAGTTTCACATAACAACTCTCTCTTCAACTGTGAATCACAAGGCACACACAATATCTTCCCAAATCTCAATACACAATCATTATCAATGCTGAATTCAGGCAACTTACCATTCTGAACCAGCTCTACCTTTTTATGCAACTCACTGTCTTGATTCTGTGCTTGCTTGATTCTTTCTGATAGAGATTATCTCACTAATACCAGAAATAAAATAGAAGAACTACCTGCACCAACAACTTCTATGCCAAATTTTAATCAAATCCTTAACCAAATGATCACGTTCCAAATACACCATTGTTGATAAAGCATTACTTTTTCGACTCAAAGCATCATCCACTTTATTTGATTTTCCCGGATGGTAATGAATTGTACAATCAGAATCCTTGATTAATTCTAGCCATCTCCTTTGTCTCATGTTCAATTCTTTCTTAGAGAATATATACTTTAAATTTTTTTGATCGGTATATATTTCACACTTTACTCCATACAAATGATGCCTCCAAATTTTTAAAGCGAAAACAAAAGCAGCTAATTCCAAATCATGTGTAGGGCAATTTACCTCATGAGTATTCAACTGTCATGAAGCATAACCAATTACCTGATCATTATGCATTAGGAAACAACAAAGTCCTTTCAATGAAGAATCACTGTAGATAATAAACTCACCATTCCTGGAAGGTAGTGCCAAAACTGGAGCATTCACCAATCATCTTTTCAACTCCTAAAAACAATCATCACATTCTTTTGTCCAGATAAACATAACACCCTTCTGAGTTAGCTTAGTCATTGGACTAGATGACCGTGAAATATTTCTAATAAACCTTCGGTAATAGCCTGCCAAACCAAGGAAGCTATGAATCTCAGTTACATTTGTGGGTCTTGGCCATTATTCAACAACCTTTTTTTCAGGATCAACAGTTATCCCATCTTTATAAACAATGTGACCAAGGAAAGAAATTTGTTGCAACCAAAACTCACACTTGCTGAATTTCTCATACAATTTCTTTTCTTTTATGGTTTCCAAAATAACCCTTAAATGTATTTCATAGTCCCCTATACTTTTATAAAAGACAAAAATATCATCAATGAAAACCACCACAAACTTATCCAATAACTAATGGAAAATTCTATTCATTAAGTCCATGAATACAGCAGGTGCATTGGTTAGCCCAAAAGGCATTACTACAAATTCATAATGGCCATATCTTGTACGAAACATAGTCTTCTTAACATCTTCTTCCTTTACCTTCAGTCGATGGTACCCCGATCTCAGGTCAATCTTTGAAAAATACTGAGCTCCCTGGAGCTGATCAAACAAATCATCGATATGAAGAAAAGGATATTTGTTCTTAACGGTGATGTAATTCAAGGCTCTATAATCAATGAAAAGTCTCATAGAACCATCTTTCATTTTAACAAATAAAATAGGAGCACCCCATGGTGACGTTCTAGGTCGAATAAAACCTTTCTCTAATAAATCTTGCAATTTCTCCTTCAACTCTAAAAGTTCAATTTGAGACATTCGATAAGGGGGTTTCGAAATTGGCTTAGCATCAGGAACTAAGTCTACAGTAAACTCAACTTCTTGATTTGGTATTAATCCGGGCAACTCATCAGGAAAAACATCAGGATACTCATTTACCACTGGCACATCATTAGTCTGAATAGTTCCTTTATTTTCAACGATGTGTGCAAGGTAACATTCATTTCCATCATTTACAAGTTTCTCGGCCTATTGATAAGTTATCAACAGTAAGGGTTAATTCTTGTACACAATGTGAAAGTATTTATAAAAAGAAACTTCTTTAGATCTACAGTCAATCATAGCATGGTAAATAGAGAGCCAATCCATACCCAGGATAACATCAAACTCTACTATAGGTAGAACAATAAGGTTTGCAAGTAGGTTCTTTCCTCATATAAGGATAGGACGATTTTTATAAATTCTTTTTTCCTCAACATTTCCCCCAAGTGTTTTTACCAAATGTTCAGGAGTCATTTCTTGAGATGGTATTCCCATTTTACTAGAAATGTTTTCAGAGATGAAAGAATGTGTAGACCCCAAATCAAACAACACACTGGCATAATCTGAAAAAACAAACAAAGTACCTGATACAACTTCATTTGATGGCCCGACATCTGCTGAAGTAGATGCAAATGATTTCACAACCCCTTTCTTCTTGTAGTCTAACTGCTTACCATCACTCGAGCTCTTTTTTGGACACTCGTTTGCATAGTGACCCATCTCATTGCACTTAAAACATTTCACTAACTGTAAATCAAATTTTAACTTACCATCACCTTGATCTTTTTCAGTGCAATCACGATCCTTAGGTCCCATCTTACCACATCGGTAGCACTTTCCAGAATTCAGAAGACATTCCCCAGCATGCCTTTTGCCACATTTATCAAAAATTGGAAACATAGATTTCTTACCATCAGACTTTTTTGAAGAATTCTTTCCTTTCTCCTACCACCTCGGTCTCTTCTTCTGTTGGTTGTTATAGAACACTTGATCATCGGCAAACTCCATTTCCACCTTCTCAGCACATCGAACAATATTTTCATAACTTTTAAACTCACGAGAAGCTAATTCCCTTCAATATTTTGGTTTTAATCCTGAGTAAAAATGTTTGATTTTACTATCAAGGTCTCGGATAAAATTTGGATCATACCTTGCCAATCGAGTGAACCTTTCTTCATAGGCAGCCACTGAGTCTTCCTCTTGCCTCAATTCCAAGAATTGATTTTCCATCCTAAGTCGAACATCCCTATGAAAATACTTCTCAAGAAACATAACTTTAAATTCATCCCCGTCGAGAGTATCAATATCATCAGCATCCCTAATATTTTTAACCATCGACCACCACTGATCTGCTTCACCCTCTAAACAGTAAATAGCAAAAATAACCTTTTGATTGTCTGAACACCCCATGACATCGAAAATTTTCTCTAGTGCTTTAATCCACCCTTCAGCTAGCACAGGTTCAGATGATCCTCTGAATGATGGGGGGTGTTGCCTCATGAAATGTTCCACCACTGACTTGTTCCTCTGCGGTTGATCTGGCTGATCTCGTGCATGGATACCACTATCATTTATCACTTGATTCAACTGCGCCATTACTGCAACAAACTATTCAGTTCCAATTCCGACCATCTCAGGATGTTGATTCAGAAGGTTATTTCCTTCTGTATTCCTTCCTAGCATTGCTTCCCTGTTTCCTCTACAGAAAACCATTCTGAACAAACATGTCTTAGATGAAGCAACATGGTAATCTTAAAATGCTATATCATTTCAATTTGACCATAAAAAAATCTTTTTTGGATAATCATTTAATAGAATTCTAACTCCTAAAGTTATCTAAACCATCCTTTGATACCAACTCTAAGGCCCCAGCCTTAAACCTTACTTAATATTGAGTTATTACAAGATTACACATTGAGGATCTTTTTAGGTTTAGAGTTTTAGTGAATTAGATCATAAAACTTGCATTACATTCCATATATATATAAAAGTTGTTACATAAAGATAGTATTAATTTTTCCCATCAATGGAAACATATTTAAAATAAAACATGGATTCTTTCTTGACACTTCCTTGACACTATCATCATATCATGTACCTTTCCCTTGAACTGTGAAAAACATTTAAAAAAAATTGGGATGAGCATAAAAAGCTCAGTATGGGTTATATGAATATAGAAAGGAAACATAAGTTCATATATACATAAGAATGAAATCATACATTACCCATAAAACATAAGCACTTTAACATACCTCATCAAATCATGAATAAATCAAAGAAATCATAAGACATAAAGGTAACTTGAGGCATTCATAACATTCTTACGTAGGGGGTAACCCTCTTGGTTACGTTTGGAATACCCATCATAGTATATTCCCTAAATCTCTTTGGAGAAACCTTAACGTTTCACTCCTTCGCGTTACCCAATGCATTGGAGAGCAATATCGGGCTCACCTGCCCTTATTTTATCACGGAACCACCCGTCTTCATAATAATGCCCAAGAACCTCAACATAATCGTATCACATAAAACATGCATAAAGGAAACATAAAATTTCAACCTTTCAATCACAAGATATCAATACAACACATTGATATAAAAACATTATGAAAACCATTTTCAATACCAAAATAAAAGAAATGTAAAACATGGTATTTATTTTTCTTTTAAAAAGAAGGTATGGTTTGTAGAGGAAGCTGAAACTCAAATAATGGTCACGGTGGTGGAGAAGTAGTTGTCGCCGCATACGTATGAAAAAACATTAGCTTTTGCCGTTTAGTTAACTCTTCATATAAAAAATATTCATTTTGGATAAACGTAAAAGTCAAAGGGGTTTATACACCATATAAAAGAAGGTTGTGTATAAAATAAAATATTCATCAATGAAAGGAGATTGAGACGAAGTCCCATACCTTGGGTCCGACTAGACTCGGTCGTTCTTTAATCTCCTGAATAATAAACTTGATTTAATTTCTACTTGTTTAAGAACCTTTTTCAAGTTAATTATTCCTTTTATATCACTTATTGCAATGTCATGAACACTATGTAATTATTTAAGTTAATAACGGTCTTTTTAACGGTCATTGGTACTTAAGTAAAAAATAAACCCTTTATAATTACAAGTTGTTCATGTATCCATTATATCCAGAATTATAATCATGATGTTTATATCATATATATCATATATATCCAGTATATACATGCATTTATAATATTACATAATCATTTAGATGTAAGAAATGAAATGCACCATTCATGGAGATGGTAAGCCGTACGTACGCATGAACGCTACTTTCATTTCTATTTCGTATTTTATAGAATGGAATCATAATGATATAAAGGTGTATAATAATTCCAGTGTAATATCATATATAATATCATTACTTCATATTTTATACGTCCCACATATGGTATTAAAGAATCAAATCACTTTGAGGGGGCGGTAGTCCACACTTCCTTAAATGAAGATATCATGTTTACCCATAAATGGAAACCATAAAGGTATGCCCAAAATGAAAAATACAGAAGCTTAAGGAAAACATAAACATATTATATATCATATATAAATATATTTTCATCTTAATGGCCATCTTTGCAGGTGTTAAAATAATGTTGAACAATCATCGTTTCGGGAGGCCGAAATTCGCCATCCACAGAAACAGTATGTTCTTTAACCATTAGATGTAGTTGTGTGTAAGTGTAGCTCAAATACTTCTTATAAAAACATCCTAGTATATTTAATATACTGTAGTTGTTACAAAATAAATTAATAAAAAGAGTTTAGGGGGTTGGAGAAGAAAAATAAAACAAAGGACTCACGCGAAGACATTACCTTAAAATCAGGTAACTCACTTTGGTTTGAGCTCAAAGGCTTCCTTGGGAAGACATCTGCCCAAAGTGAGGCTTCATGGAGTAATAGAGGGAAGTGTATAGTCAAAATTGGTAGGGGTTGTACGAGTCAAAGACTTTGGATGTGTGGGCCCTTTATAAGAGGAGAGGAGGGGCACTCTTGGAAAGTAAAGAAATGTTACATTATTTTAAAATGCGTTTCCGATTCAAAAGGTCCCACATTGATATAATTCTAGGGTAAGGTGATAAGGGTTTTAAATCCACCCATAAAATATGTTTTGGACATGTGTAGGTCATAGATTTTACATTATCATTTCATTTTATTTAAATACTTTATTAATGAGGTAATCGCTGCATCATCATGATGTCATAAATAATTTAATTTATTTAAAGCCTAAAAACTATAAAAAAAATACTATGATGTAGGAAATCGTTTTAGATTTCCATGGACTATTTATAATCAAAAATTTGACTTGTATAACCCCATGTAAAAATTGTTTTATTAAAATAACTCATGTTTGTGTCATTTTTACATTAACATTAAATAAAAAGATATTAATGTCATTTTCCTACCAAAGTGGCTCCATGGGGTTGCCAAGTTGACCCATAGATTTTCTTGGTCGGCCATGACACATCCAATAAGGGTAGGACATGTGTCTCGGTCATTTCATATTATTTAAACATTATTTTTACCTTAAACTACACTAATTACCACTAATCGCGATTAAAAACATAAAAGTTACTATTTACCAAAAAATTATTTTAATCCCACTGAACCACATTTTACTTCTCAATGACAACCATGTATGTCGGATTTTTGAAAATCAAATGACAGAAGTGGCAAAGTTTCATTTAAACGAAAAATCAGTTTCTTTAACTACCACTTAGTGGTTTCACTATTCTTCAAAAATTGAAGTTTTTCAGAAAAATACCAAAACCTCACCCTAAGATATATTTGATATTCTGAATTCAAAAATGATGTATATTTTACAAAATTCAAATTATATAAGTTACATTAAATAATTTAATAATTAATTCCTGCTGTCATGACAAATAGCGTGTTTTTATGAAACAATATGTATCAAAAGATTGACCCCAGTTTATGTCCAATTTCAAAGTGAAATTGACTCCAATGACCACCATTGGATTAAATGGTAAAAATATATTCTAATTTAAATTCAAAACCAAATCAAAAGAAAATCTAATCATATAAATAAATGAGATTAAAAAGAGGTTTTGAATTAAAATACAACAGTTTTCACTATTCATTAAAAATGAACTTTATCGGAAAAATACCAAAAACTCACACAAAGTAAATTTTGATGTCCCGATCATAAATAATAAGTTTATTTTGACAAACATAGCTTATAAAATTTTCAAAAGATATATTTAAAAATTGTTTTCCATTAAAAGGCAGTAAAACAATCTTTTAAAAATATTAGTGTATTCCATTCTTAAGATTGGATTTATTTTCATTTTAAGGATCTAAAACACTATCTAATACATTAATAGACATAGATAAAAATATATATTATTCATTACTTACCTGGGATGTTACATCCTTCCCCCCTTTAGAAAATTGCGTCCCCTCAATTTATTTACAAATCGAATTAGTGGGGGTACTTATCCCTGATTGCATTTTCAGATTCCCATGTTGCCTCTTCCATCATGTGGTTTTTCCACAAAACCTTTACCTGATTAATAACCTTATTCTGTAACACTTTCTCCATGTGGTCAAGAATCTGGACCGGTTGTTTCTCATAAGATAATTTCTCTTCCAGCTGAACTTCCTCTGGACTAAAAACATGAGATGGATCTGGCATGTACTTTCTCAGCATCGAGACATGAAAAACATTGTGTACCTGAGATAAACTCAGAGGTAAAGCCACTCGGTAAGAAACTGATCCAACTCTCTCCATAATTTCATATGGTCCAATTAACCTTGGACTCAGCTTTCCTTTCTTACCAAATTGAAACACACTTTTCCATGGTGAGACTTTGAGAAAAACATGATCACCTACCTCAAAAGATAGATCCATCCTCCTGTTGTCCGCATAACTCTTCTGCCTACTCTGAGCTATTATCATGTGTTTCTGTATCAGCTGAACTTTTTCTTCCATCTCTTCTACCAATTTTGGACCCATCAACTTCCTTTCACCCACTTCATCCTAGAAAGCTGGAGTTCTACACCGCTTCCCATATAACGCCTCAAATGGTGACATGTGTATACTGGATTGAAAACTGTTATTATATGAAAATTCAACCAAAAGAAGATGTTGGTCCCAACTTCCCCGATAATCCATAGAGCAAGAATGTAGCATATCCTCCAATGTCTGAATTGTTCATTCTGACTGCCCATCTTATTGAAGATGAAAAGCTGTACTAAAATTTAATTCAGTACCCAATGAATTTTGAAGGCCTTTCCAAAAGTTAGAAGTGAACTTGGGATCACGGGCAGATACAATTGAGAGAGGAACTCCATGTAACCTAACTATCTCTTTAAGATACAAATGGAAAAGTTTATCTAGGGATATGGTATCTCGTATAGCAAGGAAATGAAAAGATTTAGTCAAGCGATCAACAATAACCCAGATTACATTGTTACCTCGAGAGGTCTTTGGCAATCCCACAACGATGTCCATGGATATATTCTACCATTTCCACTCTGGCACTGGTAAAGGCTGAAGCATCCCTTTCGGTAACTGCCTCTCTACTTTAACCTATTGACATGTCAAACACTTCATAGTAAAATCAGCAATATCTCTTTTAATTCCATCCCACCAGTAATACTCCCGCAGATCTCTGTACATCTTAGTACATCCAGGATGAACTGAAAACGGAGAATTATGAGCTTCACATAACAACTCTCTCTTCAACTGTGAATCACAAGGCACACAAAATCTCTTCCCAAATCTCAAAACACGATCATTATCAATTTTTTATTCAGGAAACTTACCCTTCTGAACCAGCTCTTCCTTTTTCTGCAACTCACTATCTTGCTTCTGAGCTTGCTTGATTCTGTCTAATAGAGATGATCTCACTGATACCTGAAACACAACAGAAGAACTTCCTGCACCAACAACTTCTATGCCAAAGTTCATCAAATCCTTAACCAAGGATCACATTCCAAACACAATATTGTTAATGAAGCATTACTCTTTCGACTCAAAGCATCAGCCAATTTATTTGCTTTTCCCGAATGGTAATGAATTATACAATCATAATCCTTGATTAATTCTAGCCATCTCATTTGTCTCATGTTCAATTATTTCTGAGGGAATATATACTTTAAAATTTTGTGATCTGTATATATTTCACACTTTACTCCATACAAATGATGCCTCCAAAATTTTAAAGCAAAAACAAAAGCAGCTAATTCCAAATCATGTTTAGGGCAATTTACCTCATGAGTTTTCAACTGTCGTGAAGCATAAGCAATTACCTGATCATTCTGCATGAGGACACAACCAAGTCTTTTCAATGAAGCATCACTGTAGATAACAAACTCACCATTCCTGGAAGGTAGTGCCAAAACTGGAGCATTCACCAATCTTCTTTTCAACTCCTGAAAACAATCATCACATTCTTTTGTCCAGATAAACATAACACCCTTCCGAGTTAGCTTAGTCATTGGACTAGATTACCGTGAAAAATATTTAACAAACCTTCGGTAATAGCCTGCCAAACAAAGGAAGCTACGAATCTCAGTTACATTTGTGGGTCTTGTCCATTCTTCAACAACCTTTGTTTTTGCAGGATCAACAGTTATCTTATCTTTAGAAACAATGTGACCAAGGAAAGAAATTTGTTGCAACCAAAACACACACTTTATTTTTAACAAATAAAATAGGATCACCCCATGGTGACGTGCTAGGTCGAATGAAACCTTTCTATAATAAATCTTGCAATTGGTCCTTCAACTCTAAAAGTTAAATTTGATCCATTCGATAAGGGGGTTTCAAAATTGGCTTAGCATCAGGAACTAACTCTACAGTAAACTCAACTTCCCGAACTGTTATTATTCCAGGCAACTCACCAGGAAAAACATCAAGATACTCATTTAACAATGGCACATCATTTATCTGAATATTTCCTTTATTTTAAATGATGTGTGCATGGTAACATTCATTTCCATCTTTTACAAGTTTCTCGGCCTCTTGATAAGTTATCAACAGTAAGGGTTCATTCTTGTACAAAAAGTGAAAATCTTTCTGAAAAGAAACTTTTTTAGCTCTACAGTCAATCATAGCATGGTAAATATAGAGCCAATCCATACCCAGGATAACATCAAACTCTACAATAGGTAGAACAATATGGTTTTCAAGTAGGTTCTTTCCACAGTTAAGGATAGGAAGATTCTTATAAATTCTTTTTTCCTCAACATTTCCCCCAGGTGCTTTTACCAAAAGTTCAGGAGTCATTTCGTGAGATGGTATTCCCATTTTACTAGAAATGTTTTCAGAGATGAAAGAATGTGTAGACCCCAAATCAAACAACACACTGGCATAATCTGAAAAAAGAAAAAAAATTACCTGATACAACTTCATTTGATGGACCGACATCTGCTGAAGTTGATGCAAAGGATTTCTCCACCCCTTTCTGCATGTAGTCTAACTGCTTCCCATCACTCGAGCTCTTTGTCGGACACTCGTTTGCATAGTGACCCATCTCATTTCACTTAAAACATTTCACTAACTGTAAATAAAATTTGAACTTACCACCACCTTGATTTTTTTCAGTGCAATAACAAGCCTTATGTCCCATCTTACAACATCGGTAGCACTTTCCAGAATTCAGAAGACATTCCCCAGCATGCCTTTTTCCACATTTATCACAAACTGGAAACTTATATTTCTTACCATCGGACTTTTTTGAATAATTCTTACCTTTCTCCTGCCACCTCAGTCTCTTCTTCTATTAGTTGTTATAGAACACTTGATCATCAGAAAACTCCATTTCCACCTTCTCAACACATCGAAAAAGATTTTCATAACTTTTAAACTGACGAGAAGCTAATTCCCTTCGATATTTTGGTTTTAATCCTATGTAAAATCGATTGATTTTACTATCAATGTCTCAGATAAAATTTGGAGCATACCTTGCCAATCGAGTGAAACTTTCTTCATAGGAAGCCACTGAGTCTTCCTCTTGCTTCAATTCCAAGAATTGCTTTTCCATCCTAAGTGGAACAACCTTAGGAAAATACTTATCAAGAAACATACCTTTAAATTCATCCCAGTCGAGAGGATCAATCTCATCAGCATCCCTGATATTTTTAACCATCGACCACCACTGATATGCTTCACCCTCCAAATGGTAAATAGAAAGACTAACCTTTTGATTGTGTGAACACCCCATGACATCGAAAATCTTCTCTAGTGCTTTAATCCACCCTTCAGCTACCACAGGGTCAGATGATCCTCTGAATGATGGGGGATGTTGCATCATGAAATGTTCCACCACTAACATGTTCCTCTGCGGTTGATCTGGATGATCTCATGCAAGGATACCACCACCATTTATCGCTTGAGTCAACTGCGCCATTACTGCAACAAACTGTTCAGTTCCAATTCCGACAATCTCAGGATGTTGATTCGGAAGGTTATTTCCTTATGTATGCCTTCCTAGAACTACCTCCCTGTTTACTCTACGGAAAACCATTCTGAACAAACATGTCTTAGATGAAGCAACATGGTAATCTTTAAATGCTATGTCATATCAATTTGACAATAAAAAAAATATTTTTGGATAATCATTTAATAGAATTCTAACTCCTAAAGTTATGTAAACCGTCCTATGATACCAACTATAAGGCCCCAGCCTTAAACCATACTTAATCTTGAGTTATTACAAGATTACACATTGAGGATCTTTTCAGGTTTAGAGTTTTAGAGAATTAGATCATAAAACTTGCATTACATTCCACATATAAACAGAGTGGTCACATAAAGATAGTATTCATTTTTCCCATCAATGGAAACATATTTAAAATAAAACATGGATTCATTCTTGACACTTCCTTGACACAATCATCATATCATGTACCGTTCCCTTGACCTGCAAAAAACATTTCAAAAAAACATGGGATGAGCATAAAAATCTTAGTATGGGTTATAAAAATATAGAAAGGAAACATAAGTTCATATATACATAAGACTGAAATCATACTTTACCCATAAAACATATGCAACTTAACATACCTCATCAAATCATGAATAAATCATAGAAATCACAAGACATAAAGGTAACTTGAGGCATTCATATCATTCTTACATAGTGGGTGACACTCTTAGTTACGTTTGGAATACCCATCACAGTATATTCCCTAAATCTCTTCGGAGAAACCTTAATATTTCACTCATTCGCGTTACCCAATGCATTGGAGAGCTGTATCGGGCTCACCCGCCCTTAGTTTATCACGGAACCACTCGTCTTCATAATAATGACCAAGAACCTCAACATAATTGTATCACATAAAACATGAATAAAGGAAACATAAAATTTCCACCTTTCAATCACAAGATATCAATACAACACATTGATATAAATACATTATGAAAAGCATTTTCAATACCAAAATAAAACAAAAGTAAAATATGGTATTTATTTTTCTTTTAAAAAGAAGGTATGGCTTGTAGAGGAAGCTGAAACTCAAATAATGGTCACGGCGGCAGAGAAGTCGTTGTCACCGCATACGTATGACAAAAACATTACCTTTTGTCGGTTAGTTAATGATTCATATAAAAAATATTCCTTTTGGATAAATGTATAATCAAGGGGGTTTATACACCGTATAAAAGAATGTTGTGTATAAAATATAATATTCCTCAATGATGGGAGATTGAGACGAAGTCCCATACCTCGGGTCCGACTTGACTCGGTCGTTCATTAATCTCCTGAATAATAAACTTGAGTTAATTTCTACTTATTTAAGAACCTTTTTCAAGTTCATTATTCATTTTATATCACTTATTTCCATGTCATGAACACTATGTAATTATTTATGTTAATAACGGCTGTTTTAACGATCAATGGTACTTGAGTCAAAAATAAACCCTTTATAATTACAAGTTGTTCATGTATCCATTATATCCAGAATTATAATCATGATGTATATATCATATATATCATATATATCCAGTATATACATGCATTTATAATATTAAATAATCATTTAGAGGTAATAAATGAAATTCACCATTCTTGGAGACGGTAAGCCGTACGTACGAATGAACGCTACTTTCATTTATATTTCGTATTTTATAGAATGGAATGATAATGATATAAAGGTATATTATAATTCCAGTGTAATTTCATATATAATATCATAACACCATATGTTATACATCCCACATATGGTATTAACAAATCAAATCACTTTGAGGGGGTGGTAGTCCGCACTTTCTTAAATGAAGATATTGCGTTTACCCATAATGGAAACCAGAAAGGTATTTTCAAAATGAAAAATACAGAAGCATAAGGAAAACATAAAAATATAATATATAATATATAAATATACTGTCATCTTAATGTCCACCTTTGAAGGTGTTAAAATAATGTTGAACAATCATCGTTTCAGGAGGCAGAAATTTTCCATCCACAGAAACAGAATGTTCTTTAACCATTAGATGTAGGTGTGTGTAAGTGTAGCTAGAATCCTTCTTATAGAAACATCCTAGTATATTGAAGATACTGTAGTTGTTACAAAAGAAATTAATAAAAAGAATTTAGGGGTTTGGAGAAGCAAAATAAAACAAAAGGACTCAAGTGAAGACATTACCTTAAAATTGGGTAACTCCCTTTGGTTTGAGCTCAAAGGCTTCCTCGGGAAGACTTCTGCCCAAAGTGAGGCTTCAAGGAGTAAGAGAGGAAAGTGTAGAGAAAAATGGGCCGAGGTTGGCCAATCCAAAGGCTTTGGACGTGTGGGTATGGAGGTAGAGGTGGGGGCCTTTTATAAGAGGAGATGAGGGGCACTCTTGGAAAGTAAAGAAATGTTAATTTATTTTAAAATGAGTTTTGGATTCAAAAGGTCCCACATTGATATAATTCTAGGGTAAGGTGATTAGGGTTCGAAATACACCCATCCAATAGATTTTGGACATGTGTAGGTCATATATTTTACATTATCATTTCATTTTTTTAAATCCTTTATTAATGAGGTAATCATTGCATCATTATGATGTCATAAATAATTTAATTTATTTAAAGTATAAAATTATAAAAAAATACTATGATGTATATAATCGTTTTATCTTTCCAATGACTATTTATAATAAAAAGTATGACTTGTATAACACCATTAAAAATTTTTTTTTAGTAAAATAACTCATGTTTGTGTCATTTTTACTTTAACATTAAATAAAAAGATATTAATGTCATTTTCCAACCAAAGTGGCTCCATGGGGTCCCCAAGTTGACCCATGGATTTTAATGGTCGGCCATGATCCATCCAATAAGTGTAGGACATGTGTCTAGGTCATTTCATATTATTAAAACATTATTTTTACCTTAAACTACACTAATTACCACTAATTGCGATTAAAAACATAAAAGTTACTATTCACCAAAAAATTATTTTAATCCTATTGAACCACATTTTACTTCTTAATGACAACCATGTATGTCGGATTTTTTAAAATCAAATCACAGAAGTGGAAAAGATTCATTTAAATGAAAAAACAGTTTCTTTAACTACTGCTTAGTGGTTTCACTATTCATCCAAAATTGAAGTTTTTTAGAAAAATACCAAAACCTCACCCTAAGATATATTTGATATTATGAATTCAAAAATGATGTCTATTTTACAAAATTAAAATCATATAAGTTACATTAATTAATTTAATAATTAATTCCCGCTGTCATGACAAATAGCGTGTTTTTATGAAACAATAAGTATCAAAAGATTGACACTAGTTTATGTCCAATTTCAAAGTGAAATTGATTCCAATGACCACCATTTGATTAAATGGTAAAAATATATTCTAATTTCACTTAAAAACCAATTCAAAAGATAATATAATCATATAAATAAATTTGATTAAAAGGAGGTTTTGAATTAAAATACAACATTTTTCACTATTCATTAAAAAATGAACTTTATCAGAAAAATACCAAAAAATTCACACAAAGTTAATTTTGATGTCCCAATCATAAAGAATAAGTTTATTTTGACAAAAATAGCTTATAAAATTGTCAAAAGATAGATTTAAAAATGTTTTTCCATTAAAAGGCAGTAAAACAATCTTTTAAAAATATTGGTGTATTCCATGCTTAAGATTTGATTTATTTTCATTTTAATGCTCTAAAACACTATCTAATTCATTAATAGACATTGATAAAAATATCTATTATTCATTACTTACTTTGGATGATACATCCTTCCCCCTTTAGAAAATTGTGTCCCTGCAATTTATTTACTTATCGAATAAATGGGGGTACTTATCCCTCATTGCATTTTCAGATTCCCATGTTGCCTCTTCCATCATGTGGTTTTTCCACAAAACGTTTACCTGATTAATCACATTATTCCGTAACACATGCTCCCTGTGGTCAAGATTCTGGACTGGTTGTTCCTCATAAGATAGGATCTCTTCCAGCTGAACTACCTCTGGACTCAAAATATGAGATGGATCTGGCATGTACTTTCTCAGCATCGAAACATGAAAAACATTGTCTACCTAAGATAAACTCATAGGTAAAGCCAATCGGTAAGCAGCTGATCCAACTCTCTCCAGAATTTCATATGGTCCAATGAACCTTGGACTCAGCTTTCTTTTCTTACCAAATCGCAACACACTTTTCCATGGTGAGACTTTGAGAAAAACATGATCACCTATCTCAAAAGACAGAGCCTTCCTCCTGTTGTCCGCATAACTCTTCTGCCTACTCTGAGCCGTTCTCATGTTTTTCTGTATCAGCTGAACTTTTTCTTTCATCTCTTCTACCAATTCTGGTCCCATCAACTTTCTTTCACCCACTTCATCCTAGAAACCTGGAGTTCGACACCGCTTCCCATATAACGCCTCAAATGGTTCCATCTGTATACTTGAATGAAAACTGTTATTATATGAAAATTCAACCAAAGAAAGATGTTGGTCCCAACTTTCTTGATAATCCATAGAGAAAGAACGTAGCATATCCTCCAATGTCTGAATTTTTCGTTCTGACTGCACATCTTATTGAGGATGAAAAGATGTACTAAAATTTAATTCAATACCCAATGAATTTTGAAGGCCTTTCCAAATGTTATAAGTGAACCTGGGATCACGGTCAGATACAATGGAGAGAGGAACTCCATGTAACCGGACTATCTCTTTAAGATACAAATGTTAAAGTTGATCTAGGGAAAAAGTATCTTGTATTGTAAGGAAGTGAGCAGATTTAGTCAAGCGATCAACAAGAACCCAGATTGCATTATTACCTAGAGAGGTCTTCAGCAATCCCATAACGAAGTCCATGGATATATTCTCCCATTTCTACTCTGGAACTAGTAAAGGCTGAAGCATCCCTTTCGATAACTGCCACTCTGCTTTAACCCGTTGACATGTCAAACACTTCACAGTAAAATCAGCAATATCTCTTTTCATTCCATCCCACTAGTAATACTCCCGCAGATCTCTGTACATCTTAGTACTTCCAAGATGAACTGAAAACGGAGAATTATGACCTTCACATAACAACACATTCTTCAGCTGTGAATCATAAGGCACACACAATCTCTTCCCAAATCTCAAAACACAATCATTATCAATGTTGAATTCAGGAAACTTACCCTTCTAAACCAGCTTTACCTTTTTTTGCAACTCACTGTCTTGATTCTGTGCTTGGTTGATTCTGTCTGATAGAGATGATCTCAATGATACCTGAAACAAAACAGAAGAACTTCCTACACCAACAACTTCTATTCCAAAGTTCATAAAATCCTTAACCAAAGGATCACATTCCATACGCAACATTGTTAATGAATAATTACTTTTTCGACTCAAAGCATCAGCCACTTTATTTGTTTTTCCCGGATGGTAATTAATTGTAAAATAACAATCCTTGATTAATTCTAGCCATCTCCTTTGTCTCATGTTCAATTCTTTTTGAGTGAATATATACTTTAAACTTTTTTGATCGGTATATATTTCACACTTTACTCCATACAAATGATGTCTCCAAAATTTTAAAGTGAAAACAAAAGCAGCTAATTCCAAATCATGTGTAGGGTAATTTACCTCATGAGTTTTCAACTGTCGTAAAGCATAAACAATTACCTGATCATTCTGAATTAGGACACAACCAAGTCCTTTCAATGAAGCATCAATATTGATAACAAACTCACCATTCTTGGAAGGTAGAGCAAAAAATGGAGCATTCACCAATCTTCTTTTCAACTCCTGAAAACAATCATCACATTATTTTTTCCAGATAAACTTAACACCCTTCCAAGTTAGCTTATTCATTGGACTAGATAACCGTGAAAAATTTCTAACAAACCTTCGGTAATAGCCTTAAAAACCAAGGATGCTACGAATCTTAGTTACATTTATGGGTCTTGGCAATTCTTCAACAACCTTTGTTTTTGCAGGATCAACTGTTATCCCAACTTTAGAAACAATGTGACCAAGGAAAGAAATTTGTTGCAACCAAAACTCACACTTGCTGAATTTCCCATAAAATTTATTTTCTTTTAAGGTTTTCAAAATAACCCTTAAATATCATTCATGTTCCTCTTTACTTTTAGAATACACCAAAATATCATCAATGAAAACCACCACAAACTTATCCAAGAACTCATGGAAAATTATATTTATTAAGTCCATGAATACAACAGGTGCATTGGTTAGCACAAAAGGCATTACTACAAATTCAAAATGGCCATATCTTGTACGAAATGCAGTCTTCAGAACATCTGCTTCCTTTACCTTCAGCTGATTGTACCCTGATCTCAGGTCAATCTTTGAAAAATACTGAGCTCCCTGGAGCTGATCAAACAAATCATCGATATGAGGAAAATGATATTTGTTCTTAACAGTGATGTTATTAAAGGCGCTATAATCAATGAAAAGTCTCAAAGAACAATCATTCTTTTTAAGAAATAAAACAGGAGAACCCCATGGTGACGTGCTAGGTTGAATGAAACCTTTCTCTAATAAATCTTGCAATTTCTCCTTCAACTCTAAAAGTTAAATTTGAGCCATTCGATAAGGGGGTTTCAAAATTGGCTTAGCATCAGGAACTAAGTCTACAGTAAACTCAACTTCCTGATCTGGTATTATTCCATGAAACTCATCATGAAAAACATCAGGATACTCATTTACCACTGACACATCATTACTCTGAATAGTTCCTTTATTTTCAATGATGTGTGCAAGGTAACATTCATTTCCATCTTTTACATGTTTCTCGGCCTCTTGATAAGTTATCAAAAGTAAGGGTTAATTCTTGTACACAAACTGAAAGTCTTTCTGAAAAGAAACTTCATTAGCTCTACAGTCAATCTTATCATGGTAAATAGAGAGCCAATCCATACCCAGGATAACATCGAACTATACTAGAGGTATAACAATAAGGTTTGCAAGTAGGTTCTTTCCACAGATAAGGATATGAAGATTCTTATAAATTCTTTTTTCCTCAACATTTCCCCCAGGTGTTTTTACTAAAATTTCAGGATTCATTTCTTGAGATGGTATTCACATTTTACTAGAAAAGTTTTCAGAGATGAAAGAATGTGTAGACCTCGAATCAATCAACACACTGGCTTAATCTAAAAAAACAAACAATGTACCTGATACAACTTCATTTGATGGCCCGACACCTACTGAAGTAGTTTCAAATGATTTCACCACCCCTTTCTACTCGTATTCTAACTGCTTCCCTTCACTCGAGCTCTTTGTCGGACACTCGTTTGCATAGTGACCCATCTCATTGCACTTAAAACATTTCACTAACTGTAAATCAAATTTGAACTTACCATCACCTTGATCTTTTGCAGTGAAATCACGAGCCTTATGTCCCATCTTACCACATCGGTAGCACTTTACAGAATTTAGAAGACATTCCCCAACATGCCTTTTGCCACATTTATCACAAACTGGAAACTTAGATTTCTTACCATCAGATTTTTTTTGAAGAATTCTTACCTTTCTCCTGCCACCTCGGTCTCTTCTTCTGTTGGTTGTTATAGAACACTTGATCATCAAAAAATTCCATTTCCACCTTCTCAGCACATCGAACAAGCTTTTCATAACTTTAAAACTCACGATATGCTAATTCCCTTCGATATTTTGGTTTTAATCTTGAGTAAAAACGATTGATTTTACTATCATGGAATTGGATAAAATTAGGAGCATACCTTGCCAATCGAGTGAACCTTTCTTCATAGGCATCCACTGAGTCTTCCTCTTTCCTCAATTCCAAGAATTGCATTTCCATCCTAAGTCGAACGGCCTTAGGAAAATACTTCTCAAGAAACATACCTTTAAATTCATCCCAGTCGAGAGTATCAATCACATCAGTGTCCATGATATTTTTAACCATCGACCACCACTGATCTGCTTCACCCTCCAAACGGTAAATAGGAAGACTAAAATTTTGATTGTCTGAACACCCCATGACATCGAAAATCTTCTCTACTGCTTTAATCCACCCTTCATCTAGCATAGGGTCAGATGATCCTCTGAATGATGGGGGATGTTGCCTCATGAAAAGTTCCACCACTGACATGTTCCTCTACGGTTGATCTGGCTGATCTCGTGCATGGATACCACCACCATTTATCACTTGAGTCAACTACACCATTATTTCAACAAACTGTTCAGTTCCAATTCCGACCATTTCAGGATGCTGATTCGGAAGGTTATTTCCTTCCGTATACCTTCCTAGCACTGCTTCCCTATTTCCTCTGTGAAAAACTATTCTGAACAAACATTTCTTAGATGAAGAAACATGGTAATCTTCAAATGCTATATCATTTCAATTTGACCATAAAAAAATATTTTTGGATAATCATTTAATAGAATTCTAAATCCTAATGTTATCTAAACCGACCTTTGATACCAACTATTTGGCCCCAACCTTAAACCATAATTAATCTTGAGTTATTACAAGATTACACATTGAGGATCTTTTCAGGTTTAGAGTTTTAGAGAATTAGATCATAAAACTTGCATTAAATTCCACATATAAACAAAGTGGTTACATAAAGATAGTATTCATTTTACCATCAATGGAAACATATTTAAAATAAAACATGGATTTATTCTTGACACTTCCTTGACACTATCATCATATCATGTACCTTTCCCTTGAACTGTGAAAAACATTTCAAAAAAAACATGGGATGAGCATAAAAATCTCAGTATGGGTTTTAAAAATATAGACAGGAAACATAAGTTCATATATACAAAATAATTAAATCATACTTTAAACATAAAACATAAGCACTTTAACATACCTCATCAAATCATGAATAAATCATAGAAATCATAAGACATAAAGGTATCTTGAGTCATTCATAACATTCTTACATAGGGGGTAACCCTCTTTGTTACGTTTGGAATACCCATCATAGTATATTCCCTAAATCTCTTCGGAGAAACCTTAACTTTTCACTCCTTCACATTAACCAATGCATTGGAGAGCTATATCGGTCTCACCCGCCCTTAGTTTATCACGAAACCACCCGTCTTCATAATAATGCCCATGAACCTCAACATATTCGTATCACATAAAACATGCATAAAGGAAACATAAAATTTCCACCATTAAATAACAAGATATCAATACAACACATTGATATAAAAAGATTATGAAAACCATTTTCAATACCAAAATTAATGAAAAGTAAAACATGGTATTTATTTTTCTTTTAAAAAGAAGGTATGGCTTGTAGAGGAAGCTGAAACTCAAATAATGGTCACGGCATCGGAGACGTCGTTGTCGCCGCATACGTACGACAAAAACATTACCTTTTGTCGTTTAGTTAACGCTTCATATAAAAAAGATTCCTTTTGGATAAATGTAAAAGTCAAAGGGGTTTATACACCGTATAAAAGAAGGTTGTGTATGAAATAAAATATGCCTCAATGAAAGGAGATTGAGACGAAGTCCCATACCTCGGGTCCGACTTGACTCAGTCGTTCTTTAATCTCCTGAATAATAAACTTGAGTTAATTTATACTTGTTTAAGAACCTTTTTCTAGTTCATTATTCCTTTTATATCACTTATTTACATGTCATGAACAATATGTAATTGTTTATGTTAATAACGGCCATTTTAACGATCATTGGTACTTGAGTTAAAAATAAACCCTTTATAATTACAAGTTATTCATGTATCCATTATATCCAGAGTTATAATCATTATGTATATATCATATATATAATATATATTCAGTATATACATGCATTTAAAATATTACATAATCATTTAGAGGTAAGAAATGAAATGCACCATTCATGGAGACGGTAAGCCGTACGTACGCATGAACGCTACTTTCATTTCTATTTCTTATTTTATAGAATGGAATCATAATGATATAAAGGTATATTATAATTCCAGAGTAATATCATATATAATATCATAACTCCATCCTTTATACGTCCCACATATGGTATTAACCAATCAAATCACTTTGAGGGGGCAGTAGTCCGCACTTCCTTAAATGAAGATATCGCGTTTACCCATAATTGAAACCATAAAGGTATGCCCAAAATGAAAAATACAGAAGCTTAAGTAAAACCTAAACATATTATATATCATATATAAATATAGTGTCATCTTAATGTCCACCTTTGAAGGTGTTAAAATAATGTTGAACAATCATCATTTCGGGAGGCCGAAATTCGCCATCCACGGAAACAGTATGTTCTTTAACCATTAGATGTAGGTGTGTGTAAGTGTAGCTCGAATAATTCTTATAAAATCATCCTAGTATATTTAAGATACTGTATTTGTTACAAAATAAATGAATAAATAGAGTTTAGGGGGTTGGAGAAGCAAAATAAAACAAAAGCACTCAAGTGAAGACATTACCTTAAAATCGGGTAACTCCCTTTGGTTTGAGCTCAAAGGCATTCTTGGGAAGTATTCAGCCCAACGTGAGGCTTCAAGTAGTAAGAGAGGGAAGTGGAGAGACAAAATGGGCTGGGTTTGGCCGAGCCAAAGGCTTTGGAAGTGTGGGTAAGGAGGTAGAGGTGGGAGCCTTTTATAAGAGGAGAGGAGGGGCACTCTTGGAAAGTAAAGAAATGTTACTTTATTTTAAAATGCGTTTTGGATTCAAAAGGTCCCACATTGATATAATTCGAGGGTAAGGTGATAATGGTTCGAAATCCATCCATAAAATAGGTTTTGGACATGTGTAGGTCATTGATTTTACATTATCATTTCATTTTATTTAAATCCTTTATTAATGAGGTAATCACTGCATCATCACGATGTCACAAATAATTTAATTTATTTAAAGTCTAAAAATTATAAAAAAATAATCTTATTTAGGAAATATTTTTAGCTTTCCAATTACTATTTATAATCAAAAATATGACTTGTATAACCCCATGTAAAAATTGTTTTAGTAAAATAACTCATGTTTGTGTCATTTTTACTTTAACATTAAATAAAAAGATATCAATGTCATTTTCCTACCAAGGTGGCACCATGGGGTCCCCAAGTTGACCCATGGATTTTCTTGGTCGGCCATGACACATCCAATAAGGGTAGGACATGTGTCTAGGTCATTACATATTATTAAAACATTATTTTTACCTTAAACTACACTAATTACCACTAATCGCGATTAAAAACATAAAAGTTACTATTCACCAAAAAATTATTTTAATCCCATTGAACCACATTTTACTTCTTAATGACAACCATGTATGTTGGATTTTTGAAAATAAAATCACAGAAGTGGAAAAGTTTCATTTAAACGATAAATCAGTTTCTTTAACTACCACTTAGTGGTTTCACTATTCATAAAAAATTGAAGTTTTTCAGAAAAATACCAAAACCACACCCTAATATATATTTTATATTATGAATTAAAAAATGAGGTCTATTTTACAAAATTCAAATCATATATGTTACATTAATTAATTTAATAATTAATTCCCGCTATCATGAGAAATAGCGTGTTTTTATAAAACAATAAGTATCAATAGATTGACACCAGTTTATGTCCAATTTCAAAGTGAAAATGCTTCCAATGACCACCATTGGATTAAATGGTAAAAATATATTATAATTTCAATTCAAAACTAATTCAAAAGATAATCTAATCATATAAATAAATTATATTAAAAAGAAGTTTTGAATTAAAATACAACATTTTCACTATTCATTAAAAAATGAACTTTATCGGAAAAATACCAAAAATTCACAAAAAGTAAATTTTGATGTCCAAATAATAAATAATAAGTTTATTTTGACAAAAATAGCTTATAAAATTGTCAAAAGATAGATTTAAAAATGGTTTTCCATTAAAAGGCAGTAAAATAATCTTTTAAAAATATTAGTGTATTTCATGCTTAAGATTGGATTTATTTTCATTTTAAGGCTCTAAAACACTATCTAATTCATTAATAGACATAGATAAAAATATATATTATTCATTACTTACTTGGGATGTTACAGGTAGTACGACTGTCAGGTTCGGCATGGCCCGGGTTACTAGGATGGCGACGCCATCAGACATGAGCGGCATGGTCGCAGGGACATGAGGTGTCAGATGTGTCCTTTTCATAGGTACTATTTTCGTGATTACCGCTCACCTAGAACTTTGAGTAGTGTGAACACAGAGATACTCCGTGATGAAGTGGTTTTGACCAATCTTGTGGGTAGAGGCCCCCGTAGATGTAGTTAGGTATTTTGGTTGGGGGTGCTTGCCGTTGAAAGCCATGTGGGTGGTGAGGTGCCATTAGGGGATGGGCCTGACTTCGGGACGTCCGAACATGAGACACAAGGTGTCAAGAGGCACATGGTGCCGGGTTACTATTTTTGGGTGTGCCTTCGGGATGTCGGTACTTGAGACACTATGTGTTAGGAGGCACATAGTGCCAGGTTAAAATTTTTGGGCGTGCCTTCGGGATGTCAGTACTTGAGACACGAGGTGTCAGGTGGCACACGGTTTCGGGTTACACGACAAGGATTCTGGTGTTGGCCGAAGTAGGTGACACTCCATGTTGGCTGTTGAGAAGCAATGGAGATTGTTTTTTTGTGCATTATACTATTTACTACTTTCCTTGTAAATGCATGACTGCTTAAACACATATATTTGGTACGCAACATTGGGTGGTATCCTACTGAGATTTGTCTCACACCCTACACGGGCCCTTCGGGATGCGTGCAGACTTTATAGATTTATTTACAGGAAAGAGGCTAGCATCAGGAGCTGGGGTGTGTTAGTTTTTGTATGGAGATAGTATGAACCATGAGGTCATACCTAGCTGGGGTTTACTTTGTTTTGTTTTCCTTTCTGTATCGGCATGCTTACTTGTTGTAGCTACTGTTGGTTAGCCCTTGGCTCCCTTTTATATTTAGTTGTGTATGACCTGTTTTGGATGCATGTTTTACTATTCAGTAGTAGTTACATGTTATCAGCACGATGTTGTGTTTATTTCTGCTGCTTTTTTTATATTCACATATTCCGCTATTTATATATATTGATTATGCTTCCGCTCTGCCGGTCTGGTTCGATTTTTCTGAGTCTTTCTTTCCGCTTCATCTTTACTCTTATACTCGGACCGGTACCCATACTATGTTCCTCTAAGAGGGTATAGCCTATCCACTATACCTAATAGACCCTTGCTACTAGTCGGAAGCCTTGGGTTTTCGGGGAGGTGTGCCTAATGTAGTGACACCTGACCCGTTCGACACTATTCGTGTGGCTGGCCGGGTCCGGGTCGTTACAAAAGGAAATGATATTTTTGATGCACTGAGTATTTTGACAAGTAATGATGTAATTATTTATTCTATACATTCTTTGAACATGATAGAGGTTCTTATAGTGATACCCCATTATAAAGATGAAATTTATCATAGAGGGTTGATTTAATGGATGATAGTGAATCCATTCTTGGATCAATATGTGGATGAATCTTAGTTCGAAGATTTTATAGTGGATCACATGGAGAGGTAGAACTACGAGGGGATTGTGAAGATCCATAGTTTATAAGAGAGATTCATATACAACAACGATACTGAATATAAATTTAAAGAATGGAGAGGTTTTATGTGTGCTTCGGAAATCATTTATTCCTTAGTACTATCATTCATTCATAGACTAATGGTCAGATAGAATTTAAAATCAAAGCATCAGGTGAAAATTTTGGGGCAGGCGTCATGAATTTAAAATGTTTGTGGGTGGATAACTTATAATTGTTGTAGTTTATTATAAAAATTGTTATCACTCTATGAATACTATAGATCCATTTAAACCACATTATTATTAACCTGGTATATTTTTATTATGTTGGATTGTGGTTTGATAGTCAATGATTCTTGGGACGAAACTGGTTCATCACATGACATAAATAGTGTATGTTATTTAGGAGTAACAGAAGATAATACATGTAATGAGAACAACTATATTGATCATTGGATGAGTCGATTAGAGTCCAATGTTTTCATTAATGTGTTCGAAATTGTATCTCTTATTCTCGGTGAACATGGGTATGGTAAAGGGTGTATAATTTCCCAAAATATTTTGTGACTATTGAGGTGATGGAGCATGTGGGTGATGTAGCCAATCAATTATCAATACATCCACAAATGATCCAAATCCATGGTGTGTTCTATATATTTTAGTTTCCTTGATAACATCTTGATGAATCATGCAACATACTAGTATTTTAGAATGTATTTTATATAAATACTATTGTGTTTCATATCTTGTGTTGTACACAACACAAAGATTAAACGAACAAAAATATACTATAGAAATATTATTATTTTAATACGGTCATTATTATAAATTTGTTTCTTCAAATTGTATGGATCATAATAATCATATTATGAAATATATGTAGAATATTATTCTTAATAAAATTAATATTCTGTTATAATATGATTTTAAACTGGTTATAAATATTGAAAAAATATTTTCAATATAAAAGATATGTTGGACCCAAATAAGTTTTTCTATGTGAAATGTATCATTATCAACATATATTAAATTAAACCGTATTCAGGAAAGATTTTATTGAAATAAGTTGAATATACACCCAATGTAACATATTATCGAAAATTGGTTGGGGACAAGTCCTATTTTAATAAAATAGATTAAAATAACATCAATTTGGACAAAATAGATAGAGGTGGTCAGATATGGCATCTCCACCCTCAACAAATATTAGAGAATGGCTCAAATGGTCAATAAAATGACATAAATACAATACATATTATACATATTAATCATCACTACAATCATAAAAATCAGAGTTTTCACTAAAAGGTATAAACATACTATAGTTCTAAACAATTTTAATTTATAGATTTTTAATTGTGATCATTTTTCTGAGATTATAATAATCCCTTCTAGGCATCCTCTTCTTCCAATGAGTATGTGATAATTCTTTTTCATCCATATTATTTACTTTGATTAATTTTGTCAAGTAATAATACTTTACCCAAATGATATTTTCATCTTTATCAAAATAAATATCTCCCAAATTGATTTTAATTCCTGGGGAGTTGTAGGAATCCTTGAAATATTTTTTGAAATCAATTAGGTGATACTTCTGCAATAAATTCAATTAACCCCAATGGGATTAGAATTTGAATACTCTTTCTACATTGAATCTTCCACTTGATTATCATCACTACATATCAATGAATATATGACTAGGGTAAGAAATACTCCTTATCTATGACCGAAAAAACTCATTGTTGAATCCTAAATTTATCCTAAAATAGTGTAGTAGAAAGAGATATCACCTACTCCACCGATTGGTCTACATCGCAAATATGTTTCCACTCCTATGGAGGAACATAATCCTGTAGATGTTTATGATATATATCTAGACCATACATAATTGAAAATATAAATTTTTGGGTTTCATTATCTCATGGATAATAATAAATATTTGGGATCTGACCTAAAGAAGAGGCCAAACCTTTCAAGGTATCTTCTGAATCAGAAAAACCATAATAATGTTAAAAAATATTCGGCATAGAGTTTGAAACATAATTAGAAAATATATCATATGATTTATGATTCATATCAAAATTAAGGGAAACTAATAGGCACTATGAACATTTTTTTGGTTTAGTATATATTTTCTTACACATAAATGTACCATGAAAACTATTCGGGGAAATTGTGCAGGTTATGTACCTCCAAAAAGAATTCTTATATTGGCTAATTTTCTTACAAGAAAAAAAATATAAGGGATATTCTCATAAAAACAAATGATAAAATCTTTATTATATGTGAATATAACCACCATCGTAGTTATAATTGATCTCAAATCAACTTCTACAATGATCAATTATAACTAGTGATTTCTAATCCTAGTAAAAGAAATTTGTAAAATTTTAATATAATACCAACTATAAAATCCCTTCTCATTATTACACATTAATAAATGATTTAATCAAATAAAATTAAAAACAATATAACATGAATGACATATAATTCTAGATTATTTTTTAATTAGTTACATTTCATTAAAACATTAAACATTATTTGCAACATCTTTATTGAAAACTTCTTCAACATGCTTTATCTTAAAACTTCAATGGATAACCTGGGGAAAATACATATGAAAGGGGTGATCCATAAAGCCCATTAATGGAATAAAAATTTAATAACAAGAATATTATAGTACATGTTAAATGAATAATTTGAATTATGAATAAGGAATAAGAATAATAAGGAATTATGGAGCATTATAATCATAACATCATAATTGTGGGAACAACATAAAACAATACCTCATAATCATAGTTCAATGCTAAAAAATGACAAATTCAGGGTGGAAAAATTAGCATAAATGAATCAGGTGCCTCTTTTACAAACATGATGTATCATGATACAAAAATGTACCTAATAAAATAGAGCACTACATATTTTTATGTGCCCTCATCACATTCATTTTATTCTCAAGCCTAAGTGTTACACATAGATCATACAACATAGACTCATTCATCATAATAATTTTTTCCATGATGAAATATGGTGTAATAAATACATTGATGTCTTTAATGAAAACATACATGATTATAAAAGTGAACATCCTTGTTTGGAAATTGGTATGATATTCACTACACAATTGGTTTTAGCAAGGAAAATCTTGGTGAAAATTCATCTGCAAAACTGAGTCACATAAATATTCATAAAAATGGGATTTGGAGAGTGAAATGGGTCTCACATAATTTGGAAATGAATTTTGTTTTAATAGGGACATTTGACTACATTTAAAATCATATATAATTTAAAAAAAAGGAATACGATAATATATAATCTTACATAAAAAGACAATAGAAATGATGCTAATGAAATTTTGGCATGGTAAGAGGTGTACATATGAGTTCATAATGAGAGAGAAATGGGTCTCTAAAAATTTATAAATTATATGATAAATATTGGGGAGGTGATAAAAAATACTCCATCATTTTGAATTTAAAATAAAAGGTCGTAACTAGATATGGAAACATTGATAAAAATGAGAAAGAAGAGAACCCTTACATGAGTGTGTGGCTCCAATGACATGAAAATGGGGTTATTGGAAGATTGGGTTACTTGGGATGATTATAGAGTGGTATAAGAAGAGTAATGATATTCAAAATTGATTTAATGTGATGAGAAGTTGGATATTGGGTGGGTTTATATAGGAAAAGTGGGATTTTTTTTAATATTTAGGTTTTGGAGTATACAAAATAAATTGATCAAATCAAATAACATTATAATAATTTTCCCCAATGTTTCCTTCAAAGTGGAGTGCTTTTCATTATTTTATTTGTAAATGGGATCATATTTTTAAAATAACTCCCTTTCTTGTGTAGAGGTGAGTCATAATTTTAAATAAATTAAATTAAAACACTAATTATACTAATGGTTTCGAAATATTCAAAAGGGCTAAATAAAAAAATTAAATTAAATTAAAATCACAATATTTTAAGGGGAAACATATATTGGAACTATTACATAGATTATAGTATATGTTACATCTATTTTGTGTCATTATAATGTCATAAAATACCCTGTATATTTATATGGTGTTTTGTTTTTACACGAAAATTAGATTTTCTATGATAAATATAAAAAATTCAACATTGGATAATATTGATTTTTGGATTGAAATAAAATACAATTTTTATCTAAATAATATGCTAAATATGTTCATTTTCACTTTAAATACAATACACGAAATTTATTGAAAATGATGAGTTTTTTGCAATAAATTTTTTTGAACACTAATATAAACTACATTTCACTTCATAAAAATTATATGAACAATTGAATTTAGAAAACCCATATATTATAATAATATTTTATTAAAAAACAATTTATATAAAATAATACATTAATTCACCAAAAATTAATTCCTTGTATTTGAATATTATGCAAAAATACAATTTTTTTTAAATGAATCAAATTCAAAATCATTTGTAAAGTAATAATAAAAAATGAAAATATATTCATTATTCTATAGAATATTCAAAATTCATTTTATTAAGGTCTTTATACATATCTTTTTATAACACGTGTGTATTCCCTTATAGTATGGTTTGTGATGGCGAGACAATCATTAAGACTTTCAATGAACATGATTTGGGTCATGATTTTGATGAAATTCAACATATCCTATAAATGGATTCACTCATGCTTAAGTTGCAGGATCTCATCTGGGTGTTGGTCTGGGAAAAAACCTAATGATTCTTTCTTCCATGGATGCTCAGAGAAATGGGATTCATAGGGTATAAATCAACTGGTTGGAGCCATAACAACCTTTGTATGTGTTAATAGGATTCGTTAAATCCCTATATTTATACTTAATCTTGTTATCACTATTTAATGGAAATACAATAAACTGTAAAAAATTTTAATGGTGTTTGGAATCCAATAGGATAAAGTAAAAAAATAAGTTCATGTTTTTTCAATATCTATATTATATTATAAAACATTAAATTATAACGGAATTTTATTTATAATAGTTCTAGTCAATACAATATTCCCCCCTTGAAAAATTTATCTTTATAAATTTTAATTTCACCCCTTCCAAATTATGAGGGGGATTTTTTCTCATTACTTCCTCTGGATCCCACATTACTTTTTCAAACTTGTGATTTTTTGCACAACACTTTGACAACATGCATTGTCTTATTATGTAGAACATTGTCTCTATAATCTTAGATCTTCACTCAATGCTCTTCATATGAAATATCATTCTCCAATTGTACAACCTATAGATTGAGTACATTTAAGGTATTATGTATTTACTTCTTCAATAGTGACACATGGAATGCATCATGAACTTGAGATATTTTTTGTGGGAGTGCATATTGATAATCCACCACTCGGATGGGATCAAGGATCTCAATGGGGTCGTTGTATCTTGGAATACACTTTCCATTCTTCCAAAATCCCATCACTTTATTCAAAAGTTGTGTGAAAAGGATAACCATTTCTTCAACATCAAACTCTAGGTCTCATTAATGACTGTCATCATAGCTTTTTGTTGACTCTAGGTAGCCTTGACATGATGTCGAATGGTCCTAAAATTTTCAAACATTTCCTCGACCATTTTAGGACCCAAAATTTTTTGTACCCCAACTTTATCCCAGCATGAAATACTCCTTAAAATAATCCCATATAGGGCTTCATAGGGAGCCATTTAGATTATTGAGTGTAAGTTATTGTTGTAAGATAAATCTTCCAAAGGTTGATGGTGATCTCATCCTCCTTTGAATTCGATTGAACATGTTCTCAACATACCCTCTTGCGTCTTGATAGTCTACTCTTATATTCAATCATATTGAGGGTTTTTGGCACTGATGTAGTGCATATTTTGAATCAAGATTTTTTGGAGACTCTTACAGAACATAGGGGTGAACCCTTGACCTCGATCAGATAAAATCAATCATGGTACTCCATGTAGCTTGAAAACTTCTGTGATGAATATCTATGCAAGTAAATCTACTGAGAATTCCTCTAGTATTGCAATGATTTTTTTTCTCACTGTAAGATGATCCACCATAACCCATATAGAATTATTCCCTCTTGATGTATTTGGATGATTTGTGACAATGTCCCTAGATATTTTTTTTCCCATTTCCACATATGTATGGGTAGCGGTTTCATCAACACCTTTGATGTTATCCTTTCTTATTTCACTTTCTGACATAAAAGACATCTTGATACATATTATATTATATCCTTATTCATATTTCCCGTCAAATAGTGTTATCAAGGATCTCGATGCATCTTTTTGATTTCTGGGTTGATGGATAAGGTTGAGATTTGTGCATCATCAGACAGATCTATAATTAAATTAGGATTTGATGGTATACATAGTCTTGTACCAAATCTCCCAACACGATCATCATTAAAATTTAACTTTGAGGATTTCCATTTTCTTATAGATTCAAATTTCAACAAAATTCCCACATCCACAATTTGATCATCCTTTATCCTTTACATAAGAGATGGTTAATCAATCATTTGTGAAAGGATTGATGTTGTTCCTTCCTTGGTAATTCCCATTACTATAATTTCCAAATATATGAAGATATATCCCTCTCAATTATCATCAATGATATAATTTCAAGATCCTTTCTTCTTAAAAATTCTACCACTTTATTTTATTTCTCATAATGATAGTGTATTGAGCAGTTATATTATTTGATCATCTCTAAATATCATCATTAGAGCTTATTGAGATCTCTCTATGTGAATATATACTTGAGTGTTTTGTGATCATATATATATTTCACACTTCTCACCAAAGAGATAGAGCCACCAAATTTTTAAAGAAAGTATCACTATAACTAAATCTAGATCTTTTTGTGGTATTTCTATTCATGAAACTTCAACAACAATGTAGCATAGTCAATAAATTTTAGTTTTTCATTAGCACACAACCCATGCCCTTCCTATAAGCATTGTTGAATACCTCTAAAAGCTCACCACTTGTGGGTAGTGTGAGAACATTCTTAGTGATAAGCCACATATTCCACTCCTTGAATCTCTATTCACATTCGTTATTACGAGAAATAATTACACCCTTCTATGTTAGACAAGTAAGAGGGTTTGACAATAATGAGAAATTTCTCACAATTTAGTGATAATACATAAATTACCCTAGGAAACTATGGATATCTTTCACAAATATGGGCCTCATCCATCAATAAATTTATTCAATACTTTAAGGGTCCACTTATATCCCATTTCTTGTGATGCAATTCCCCAATAATGTGACATCCTTTATCCAAAAATCTCACTTGATATACTTTTCATAAATCTTATCCTTTTTTATAGCCCATAGAAAAGTGTTCAAATTCCCCTCATGACCCTCCTTGTTTATAGAGAAAATTATAAATATCATCTAAAAATACTAACACAAATTTTTTCCAGGTAATCCCTAAATACTCTAGTCATTAAGTCAATGAATTTTGCAAGAGTATTAGTGTGTTTGAAAGGAATCACTATGATCTCATAGTACTCATACCTTTTGCGAATTGAATTCTTGGGGATATGTTCCTTATTCCCCCTAACAGGGTAATATCCCTACCATATATCCTCATTGGATAAGTATTATTCCCCTTTTAGTTGAAAGAAAAAGTCATCAATTTTAGTTATATGATACTTTTTCTCTATCATGATATTGTTGAGCTCATAATAGTTGATTAAAAGGCACAGTGAACCATCCTTCTTCTTGATGAAGAGGTTTTTGGAACCCCATGGTGAAGCACTTGGGTGTTTGAAACCTTTATCAATATTCTCTTGTAGTGGTTTCTTCAGCTCCTCCATTTCGAAATTAACAATTCTATACAGAGTCATGGCTAGTGGTAACACTGTATGTATAAGATCTATTAAAAAATCATCATCTCATCTTTAAGGAAGACCTGGAAATTCCTCCTAAAACACATCAACATATTCCCACACAAAGATAATGTATTTAAGGATGATTCTATCATTATACTCTACCATTTTATATAGATACACATTATCATATGGTGACAATATCCATGATTGAGATGATGGTTCTAAAGAAGATTCATCTATATCATTTTATTTGTATAAAATCTAAGGATGATTTGCAATATAGAGAGTGAGTTCCTTATAATGAATATTTATGTTCGATATATATAGGGGGAAACATCCCTACACATAATTGCATAAAATTCATCCAAAGTGAGTATGACATGTTTTCTGGTAAATTCAGACAACACACATTGATAGGATAGGATTTATATTATTATGATGCAATGAATTCCCTTTATCTATTTTCACCAACATCTCTACTTCCATTATTTGTGTTGGTGTTTGAATAGTTCAAATAAAATTTTATAATATGATGGAATGCATAGAACATGAATCAAAAAATTCACTACCTATTTATAAATTAATAACAAGCATACCTACCACCACGTCGTTCTCAGAATCCACTTCGAAAGTTGAGATAAAAAATGATCTCCCTTTCTAGCTTGGAGGTTGTTGGATGACTATAAAATCTCTTGGATTAGTTCATTGGTTTGAAAACTACAATTTTTCCTCATATTTTGAGCAATGAAAAATTCCCTAACTATTGACCAGGTAATTCTTTTACTCCATTGAAATAAAAAAATTATCCTCCCAACATTAATTATCTATGTTCAATCTTGCCCGCATATAATTAATTCACACCTACCCTTCACGAAATATATAGGGTGCTTCTTTCCGCAGCATTGGAAATTGGAATGTTGAACATAATTTCCACCACTTTATATCATTATCAGACTACAAAAATTTATATATACTTTTGGATTCTTATCCCAATGATACCCCTGAGATACTCTGATCTCCATTTCTACCATGAGGGAAAATTTCAAAATTTCCCCATATATATCGAATTCAAGAATCGCTAGGGATTCAAGTGGGCTAGGTTTTAGCCCACCAAATAAGAGGTAAACGTTGAACATGTGGTTAATGACAAATCTAGAGGCGTATTGTAAGACCCATGTGAATTTTTCTGTGTACGCCCTGATAGATTCATCATATTTTTTATTGATGTCATGGAAATCCTTTTACATTTTACGATAGAGAGTGTCAGGAAACTGGTTATCAAAAGACATTTTACAGAATTCTTTCCACACCATTTCATTGATCTTCTACTCATAATTTGTATTTTCTTCAATGCCCACCACTTATCAGCTTCCCCTTCCATACAATAAGATCCAATGGAACCATATTTTTTTCATAACATTGATGTATTGAGAAGATTTTTTCAATGGAGTTGAGAAATGGTCTTATAATTAATGGATCAGATGAGAAATTGGATGTAAGATCCATTTGACGAAAGAAAATATTGATTGTTAATTTTTCTCTATTTGGGGTTTTTGGATTCTCCTCTTGATCCAGGTCTCTATTAAGAACCTAAGTCAACTCATATAATATCATCATTAAGTGTTAAATAACTTCTCCCATCAGGTTTGGCATGTTAATGAGGCATTCATAACATTGCTTTTCACATTGATTGATTACCAAAATCATCATATTTATGGAAAATGGTTTGAATAAAAATGAAACATATGGATTATCATATAGAACTTTTAAGCATATAAATGGAAATTTAATGGAATTTAATGTATTTATATATCTTACATGTATTTCCATAACATATGGATTTGTAAGATTCGTCATATGTTTTCAATGATATATTTACTATGATATAATATTATGGGAGTTTTTTACACACTTAATAATGTTTAGTAATGATATTATTAATTAAAAAAGAATATCCCCCAGGAATGTCAATCCATGTGTCCAGTAAGTCATGTTTTTGGTAACCTAGTTACCACGAATCACGCCTAAACACCTTGTCGGAGTTGTAATTCCTTGGTATATCTATTCCAGAACAACCAACAAATATAATACCCTGACATATATGTATTTGTTTAATAAAAATCATAAAATATAATAAAAAATAGGGATTTTTTCTTTTATTTATCCTTATCCCTTCGGATTTCACTAGTGTTTTCTAATCCTAATCCTGAAAATAACTAAGCATTTTATCTAATACAAATTATAACAAACCTTGTTTTTATTACACATTAATTCATGATTTAATTACATAAAACATCACATAATGAAACCCAAAATATCGCGAAGTATGTTGTATTTTGGAATTAGGTATATTTCATTATGTCTTTATACATGAATTGCCATATCTTTATTGAAAATATTACTAACATGCTTGATCATAAAAATGAATTAGATAACCTAGGGAAAATACATAAGAAAGGGGTGATCCATAAAGCCTTGTAAGGGAATAAAAATGGAATAACATGAAGATAATAATACATGTTAAATGGGAATATCAATGTGGTGTGAAGGAACATGAATAACAATCCATGACAAATCATGATAATTATAACATTGGAAATATGGAAAAACATAAAAAAACTGAATTATAGACATTGGTCAAGGCTAGGAAATTATGAATTCATGATGTCAAAATTAACATAATGAAATAAGTTACACCACTTTCCTAACATGATGTATCGTTAAAATAATTATTACACAATGAATTGGAGTTGAATAAAATTCCTGGAGAACGCACCAATTTCACTTAATTCTCATGCTTATGTGTGCCACGTAGATCATAAAACATGGATTCATTTTTGATGATAATCTATTCCATGATCATTGAGTGTGGAATGCATACATATATATCCTTAATTAAATTTTATATTTTTCTTAATATTGAACACCCTTGATAAGAAATGGGTATGTTATTCACTATAGAATTAGTCTAGCATAGAAAATCATGGTGAATATTCTCTAACATAATGGTGGAACCCAAAAATTCATCAAAATAGGTTTTTGAGAGATAAATGGGTATATAATAATTTATAAATGAATTATAATGTAATAGGTACATGGAAGGACAGGTCACCACATATATTATTTGAAAAAATCCATAGGATAATAAATAAGCATACATAAAAATAAAAAAGAAAGTATCCTGATGAAATTTTGGCATGGTAATGGGTGTAAATGGGAAGGCCTAATGAGAGGGAAATGGGTATCACATAATTTACAAATAATAATTTAAGTATGCGGTATAACGACCCATACTTTACATACATTGTTAATACTTCAAAATTGAAGCACACTTATTACAACATATGACAAAACCACAAAGGACCGTATAGGTATAGTGTCTTTAGAAACTGGGAAACATAAACAACTGGTTCATAAATCTTCTACAGTGTCCCCCATTTATTTCATCATATCTAGGGTCCCTTTTAGCATATTCTACTTAATATCCATCTTACTGACCTGGGGAAATGAAAACATAAAAGGGTGAGCTCAAATGCTCAGCAAGGGCAAATAAAGGAAATAAAATCATATCATATCTTTTTGAAAATCAAAACCTGCAAAAGAGATCATAATATCTTAACATGGAATAAATCATAGAAGTGAAAATGAGATCCCCATAATCATAACATAAAACTTGAAACTTTTGGGCATGCACACATAATCATGGAAAATCATTTCTTGTTAGTCATGACTCATTGCCAAGACTATCTTAGTGGACAAAGTCCCTTTCTGAACCGAGTAACCCTCGTTTCAGTCCTGTTTCACTGAACCGGTATAACCTACCGTTCCAGCCCTGTCTATCTCATGAGATATAAAATCTTTACCCAATGAATTGGAGGGAGATATAGGTCCCACCCATCTTATAATGAATCCTTTCTTATATGTGCCACATAATCATACATCATCGCATAACACATGTAACAAAAATGGGATTCTTGAAACATCATGACATCATAAATCAATTCATATAAGATAAAGGAATTCATAAAAATAATTCCATCACAACATGATCAAATCAATGTAATAATAGGGATAAAAACAGAACCCTTTATTATCTTAGATTGAAAATAATTTTGATAAAACACTTGAACTCCATTCTTGAGGAAAATATCCTTTCTTCTTCAAAAAAACATTTTTCCTTTCATAACATGTCATACGACATTAAAATAAAAGAAGTTGATTAAAAATAAACTTGAAAACTTTTAAAGGAATCTTCTTGGAAATAATGTTTTAGAAATCCATTTATGCCGTATAAGATAAAAAAAACATTCTTCGTACTTTTGTCGGAAAAGTCAAAAAGTACCTCGTACGGAAAACGACAAAAGATTCCTTTCATTTCTTTTACTAAAAACTCACCAAAGGGTAAAATTGGATTTAAAAAATTGTATTTGGATGGAAATAATATTACATATTTATGAAACATGGATGTGGATGATAAAATACACCCCAGTAAATACTTACGAATAAACAATCTCGGATAAAAATGAGATTGTGATATTTTCCCTTACCTTAGGTCCGATTTGCTTTGTACGTGTCCGAAGATCCTGTATAATGGTTTAAATAATGTTATTGACTTATTCCAGAATCATACATATTGATATGATATCATATATGGTCATATTCTTAGATTCTTGTTAGTAATATTTCATTGTTACTTGTTACTCGGGTCTTTATTGCCTTTTGTTCTTATGCGTGTTTTGTCGAATAAATTCTTATTCTTATTTTAAGGTTATAGATACCTTATATCCATAATGGTATTAGTGTAACATATATCATATTTATTCATTCAATTCATTTATATAATTACTATGTAATGATGATCATGTAGAAGGAGTCGCATCACATCGTGGAGACGGTATTCCGTACGTACGCACGAGTGATGATATCATTCCTATGAACGTGGAATTGTATTGGAGTATATGTATATTATTTCAGTATCAATATTACTTTATAATAATCAAAAATAGTTACTCATTACACCATTATACCCATCCTTGTAAGGTGGTGGTGGAAAATAGATTACACCACGGCGTGGAGACGGTATTCCGTACGTACGCACGCGCGGTGATTTCATTTTTCGGTAGGATAGATAGAAGGTGAATTAGGGTTGTTTCATATTTATAATAACATATCAGTATGTAAGTAATACTGATGTTATTACTTTATCATGAAACAACTAAAGAAGAAGAAGTTTAAGAAGAAAGAAATTGAAAAGATCGGTAATGGATATTACCTCTTCTTTGGAACGCCTCTTTGAATCCTCCACTTAGGGAACTAAGATTGGTCTTTGAAGAAGACCAGGACCTCTAGGATTATTCTAGGGAAGTGGAGAGGAGAAAATGGCAGGGGTTGGCCGAGCTTGAGTGCTCAATTTTGTGTGAGGAGGAGGGGGAGGAGGTGCCCTTTTATAAGGGAGGAGAGGGGCACCTTAGGAATATCTCAAAATATTATTTTATATTAAAGTCAAAATCGGTTTATAATGGTTCCAAAGGGTCTTATTTCGAAGATAAAGTGGGGAAGGGTCGAAATACTATCAACCAATAGGATTTAGAAAAGTTTAGGGTATTATTTTAACCTCATCAATTAGATTTAACTCTAAGTTAAATAATTTATCTTTTACCATGTCTTTTTGTTTTCTTTCACTATATGGTTAATAAACTTACTATAACATGCCAAACGAACCCCAAATTGTTTATTATTAATATATATATCCTTATATAAGTCATTTGGCCGAACCTTAGATTTTTTGGAATAAAATAACAATTAATAATATAATATTTTATTTAAACACTATTTTGTGTCAATTTTGACACTATTTGATATATGATTTTTGTGAAAGTCATAACAGAATTATATGTTCGAACCAAGTTTATTAAATCAACACTAATATATCATAGTAACCTAGAAAATTAGTGGAATTCATAAAAAGTCTTAAATTACATTTATTTTGGTGTTTATAACATCAATTATGTCAATATTTCATTAATAAGATAATTACTGCATCATCATTGTGTCATATATAAATTAAATTATTTAATGTCTAAAAATTACAAATAAAATACCATTATGTAGGAAATCGTTTTAGCTTTCTAATTAATATTTATAGTCGAATTTATCTTATGTATAACCCCATATTAAAAATTATTTACTTATTAAACTTTGATTTTACCTATTTTAACCCTTCTTTAAATAAATTAATAATAAATGTCCTAATCTAATCCAAGTGGGCCTAAATGGTCATATTTTATTCCTAAGATTGTTTTTGGTCGAATTACACTTGTCCAATAGAATTAGGACATGTGTTAGGATAATATTGATATCATATTTACCCTTAGTTACCCTATTTACTATTAACCGCGGTAAAAAAAGTAAAAAGTTACTATTCACCAAAAAATTATTTTTATCTCATTGAACCACATTTTACTTACTGATATCAACCGTGTCTGTCGGATTTTTGAAATTCCATTCACAGAAGCGGTAAAATTAAGTTTTATGCAAAATTCAGTTTTTTAACCTACCACTTAGTGGTTTCACTATTCATCAAAAATTGAAAGTTTTCAGAAAAATATCAAAATTTCACCCTAGGCTAATTTCGATATTCTGAGTCCAAAAATGAAGTCCATTTTGAAAAATAAAATTTATAAAATTTCAAAAAGTGGTTATTACTATTCATAACAGCTTGTTTTAATAGCATATTGTTGTTTAGTGAAACTCGGTATTGCGTACGACGCAAGCTATCGAGGAAGGTCGCGATTGCGTGTAAAGCAAGCCAAGCAAGTGTTGTGTAGAAAAAGATTCCTTTGATGATTTATATAACATAAAAGTCTCGGGTGTTACATTCTACCCCCCTTAAAAAGAATTTCGCCCTCAAAATTCGTCACTTTGTAACAAACAGATGAGGATACTTCTCCCTCATCATATCCTCAAGCTCCCATGTAGCTTCTTCAAGTTGGTGGTTCCTCCATAAAACTTTCACCAATCGAGTGGTCTTGTTTCGTAGGAATTTTTCGCTACGATCCAGAATCTCTATCGGCTGTTCTTCATAAGAAAGATCTTGCTCCAGCGGTACAACTTCTGAGCTGAGTACATGTGAAGGATCTGGTATGTACTTTCTCAGGAGAGATACATGGAACACATCGTGAACATGAGAGAGATTCGGTGGAAGAGCAAATCGATAAGCTACCTTCCCAACACGATCCAGTATTTCGAAAGGACCGATATATCTAGGGCTCAACTTCCCCTTCTTTCCAAATATCATAACCCTCTTCCAGGGAGATATTCGTAAGAACACTTTATCACCCACTTCAAACTCTTGGTCTTTTCTTCGGTTGTCGGCATAACTTTTCTATCGACTCTGATCTGCTCTTATGTGTTGTTGAATAGATCTAACCTTTTCTGCCATTTCATCAACGAGATCAGGTCCTAATAGCTTTCTTTCCCCAACTTCATCCCAGCAAGTTGGAGTCCTGCATTTCATTCCACAGAGAGCTTAATAAGGAGCCATCTGAATACTGGAGTGAAAGCTATTATTATAAGAAAATTCCACCAAAGGTAGGTGTTGATCCCAACCTCCTTTGAAACCCATAGAGCAAGCTCTCAACATATCTTCTAGGGTTTGAATTGTTCTCTCAGACTGACCGTCTGTCTGGGGATGATAAGCAGTGCTGAAACTCAACTCTGTATCCAGAGTATGCTGAAGACTTCGCCAGAACTTCGAGGTAAATCTCGGATCCCGATCAGATATAATAGAAAGTGGTACTCCATGAAATCTTACCACTTCCTTTACATATATCCTGGCAAGATGATCTAGAGAGAAATCCTCTCTAATAGGAATGAAGTGTGCAGACTTTGTAAGATGATCAACTATGACCCAGATAGCATTATTGCCTTTGGATGTTTTAGGAAGTCCTGTGAAAAAGTCCATAGTGATGTTTTCCCATTTCCATTCGGGTATGGGTAATGGTTGTAACATCCCCTTAGACTTTTGTCTCTCAGCTTTAACTTGTTGACAAACCAAGCATCGAGAGACATATTCAGCAACATCTCTTTTCAGGCCATCCCACCAGAAGTACTCTTTCAGGTCCCTATACATCTTCGTGCTTCCAGCATGAATAGAGAATGAAGAACTATGAGCTTCATCCAGCAGCTCCTTCTTAAATTCGGGGATGGAAGGAACACAAACCCGATTCATGAACTTTATTATCCCATCACAATCAAGGTTGAATTCAGGAACATTTCTCACCTTCTTTTGTAACTCGACATCTTCTTTCTGTGCCTCTTTAATCTTCACATGTATAGATGGTTGAACATTCATTTGAGAAAGATAAGATTTTTCCCCTTCCATTATAATTCCAAGATCCATCCTTTGTAAATCCATAAATATTGGATCCTTTGTGATCCGCATCATGGATAAACTAGCATGGTCTTGTCGACTTAATGCATCTGCCACCTTGTTTGCTTTCCCAGGGTGGTAATGGATTGAGCAGTCATAATCCTTAATCAGCTCCAACCATCTTCTTTGACGCATATTCAGCTCCTTTTGTGTGAAAATATACTTTAATCATTTATGATCAGTATAAATATCACACCATTCACCATAAAGGTAATGCCTCCAAATCATTAATGCAAAGATTACCGTAGCCAACTCCAAATCATGTGTTGGGTAATTTTTCTCATGGATTTTCAACTGTCGTGAGGCATAAGCTATCACCATATCATTTTGCATTAGAACACACCCCAATCCCTTCTTGGATGCATCACTGTAGATCACAAACCTTTCTCCACTACAAGGCAGTGTGAGCACAGGTGCACTGGATAACCTTCTTTTCAACTCCTTGAAATTCTCTTCACATTCCTCTGTCCAGACAAACTTAACTCCTTTCCGAGTCAACTTGGTGAGTGGATTAGATAATCGTGAAAAATCTTTTACCAAACGTCGATAATATCCAGCCAAACCAAGAAAACTTCGGATCTCAGTTACTGTTGTTGGCCTCGACCATCTTTCGATAACCTCTGTTTTTGCTGGATCCACAGATATCCCCTCTTTTGAGATAATGTGACCCAAAAATGCAACTTTTTGAAGCCAAAATTCACACTTGGTAAATTTGGCATAAAGCTTCTCCTTTCTCAGGGTCTTCAATATAATTCTCAAGTGATCTTCATGCTCTTCCTTTCTCTTTGAATAGACAAGAATATCGTCTATAAATACTACCACAAATTGATCAAGATAGTCTCTAAAGACTCTATTCATTAGATCCATGAAGATAGCAGGGGCATTAGTAAGACCAAATGGCATCACTATAAATTCATAGTGTCCATACCTTGTACGGAAAGTCGTCTTTGGTATATCCTCCCTTTTGACCCTTAATTGATGATACCCTGAATGAAGATCAATCTTGGAAAAGTATTGAGCTCCGCGTAGTTGGTCAAATAAGTCATCAATGCGTGGGAGAGGATATTTGTTCTTGATAGTGATCTTGTTAAGTTCTCGATAATCAATGAAGAGTCTCATTGATCCATCTTTCTTCTTAACAAATAGAATAGGTGCTCCCCACGGTGATGCACTAGGGCGTATGAATCCCTTATCAAGATTCTCTTGGAGTTGCTTCTTCAATTCCTGCCACTCAATTGGGGCAATTCTATAAGGTGTATTTGAAATAGGCAAAGCACCCGGTACGAGTTCTATTGAAAACTCAACTTCACGATTTGGTGGAAGACCCGGTAATTCCTCCGGAAAGACATCATCAAACTCCCGTACAATGGGCATATTCTTAATCGTGAGTTTCTCACCAACCATTTGAGATAAATAACCTTCATTTAGTGGAATCAATACCCATAAGATGGAAGAAATTTCCGCTGGAAGGTTATGTTCATCCTTGCATTGGTATACGATCGTAGATTGATCTGGAATATGAAATGTGACTTCCCTTCTTTGGCAATTTATATGAGCTCCATGTAGAGAAAGCCAATCCATGCCAAGAATCACATCAAATTCCACTAAAGGAAGGATCACAAGATTTGCAGGAAGCACTTTCCCACAAACTTCGATCGGAGAAGAATTATAAACTTTTGATGCGACTGTTGTGCCATTAGGTGTTGTCACAGCTAACTCAACATCTAATTGTTGAGGTAATACGATGATACCCTTAGAATATTCTTTAGAAATAAAAGAGTGGGTGGATCCATAATCAAATAAAACATTTTCTACTTTAGAGTGGATGGTAAGTGTACCTTTCACCACTTCGTTATCGTACTCCACATCGCTGATAGAAATTGCATGTGACTTTCCTTTGTCTTTAGCCTTAAGATTTTGTTGACGTCGACCATCATCATCAACCCTTGGATTTGGGCATTGATTTGCATAATGCCCCATCTCCTTGCACTTGAAACATTGAAGTGTAGTAGGTTCATTCTGTGTATCCCTTCCTTTGTTTGCGTCATTAGACATCTTCTTCCCATTATCACGGCATTCAAATGCCCGATGACCTTCCTTTCCACATTTAAAACATTTACTTGTCCCTTTAAGACAAATCCCTCCATGTTTCTTTCCACACTTTGAGCATAACGAAAAGCTCATCTTCTTTTCCGTGTGCTCTTTAGATTTTTCTTTGAATTCCATCTTCCTCTTCTTATCAAACCCATGTGACTGATGGGTTATTCCAATCTCCATCTCGACTTTGAGAGCACATCGAATGATTTCCTCGTAGCTATTGAAGTCCCTTATGGCTAACGCCCTTCGACGACTTGGTTTTAAGCCACTAAAGAATCGATCGATCTTACTCTCCGGTTGGATAATAATACCAGAAGCGTACCTTGCAAGTCTTGTAAAATTTGATTCATAGGTACTAACAGATTCATCATCCCTTTTCTTCAGTTCAAGGAACTCTTTCTCCATCTTTGTTCGGAGAATACGAGGGAAGTACTTATGGAAAAATAAGTTCTTGAACTCGTCCCATTCCATAGACTCAATTTCATACCTTTGCCTCGTATTCTTAATAAGATTCCACCATTGATCAGAATCTCCTTCCAAACGATACACTGCTAGGATGACTTTATCATGTTCAGAACATTGAAGAACTGAAAATATCTTTTCAGTAGTACTAATCCATTGTTCAGCAACTAATGGATCAGTAGACCCACTGAAAGAAGGTGGACGCTGCCTCATGAAGGATTTAACAGAATGTTGCTCCTTCCTTTGCTCATTTGGAAGTCCTGCATGATTCATAGCTTGAGAAAGTTGTGTGAGCATGGCTACAAGATTTTTCATTCCAGCTCCCATATCGTTTGGTTGCTCAGGGGGACAATCATTTCATTGCCCATCGCATTCCGCATTAACACGGTTCCTTCGGGTTCCAGCCATTGACTAAAACCAAGAAGAATAGTGTGAGAAACAAAAATTATAATAGGAAAACCACATAATTCAAGAATAAAATTTTCATGCTTAAGGTCTTATCCTAGGTTATTTAAGGCCATTTCTAAAACACTAAGACTGTGTTCTATGCTTAGACTTATCCTTAGGGTTCTTACTAAGGCTTTCATATCCTAGTTTCCAAAGGTTGACTATACCTTTCCTCTGATACCAACTATAATGACCCATACTTTACATACATTGTTAATACTTCAAAATTGAAGCACACTTATTACAACATATGACAAAACCACAAAGGACCATATTGGTATAGTGTCTTTAGAAACTGGGAAACATAAACAACAGGTTCATAAATCATCTACAGTGTCTCCCATTTATTTCATCATATCTAGGGTCCCTTTTAGCATATTCTACTTAATATCCATCTACCTGACCTGGGGAAAAGAAAACATAAAAGGGTGAGCTCAAATGCTCAGCAAGGGCAAATAAAGGAAATAAAATCAAATCATATCTTTTTGAAAATCAAAACCTGCAAAAGAGATCATTATATCTTAACATGGAATAAATTATAGAAGTGAAAATGAGATCCCCATAATCATAACATAAAACTTGAAACTTTGTGGCATGCACACATAATCATGGAAAATCATTTCTTGTTAGTCATGACTTGTTGCCAAGACTATCTTAGTGGACAAAGTCCCTTTCTGAACCGAGTAACCCTCGTTTCTGTCCTGTTTCACTGAACCGGTATAACCTACCGTTCCAGCCTTGTCTATCTCATGAGATATAAAATCTTACCCAATTCATTGGAGGGAGATATAGGTCCCACCCATCTTATAATGAATCCTTTCTTATGTGTGCCACATAATCATACATCATCGCATAACACATGTAACAAAAATGGGATTCTTGAAACATCATGACATCATAAATCAATTCATATAAGATAATGGAATTCATAAAAATAATTCCATCACAACATGACCAAATCAATGTAATAATAGGGATAAAAACAGAACCCTTTATTATCTTAGATGGAAAATAATTTTGATAAAACACTTGAACTCTATTCTTGAGGAAAATATCCTTTCTTCTTCAAAAAACATTTTTTCCTTTCATAACATGTCATACGACATTAAAATAAAATAAGTTGATTAAAAATAAACTTGAAAACTTGTAAAGTAATCTTCTTGGAAATAATGTTTCAGAAATCCATTCATGCCGTATAAGTTAAAAAAACATTCTTCGTACTTTTGTCGGAAAAGTCAAAAAGTACCTCGTACGGAAAACGACAAAAGATTCCTTTCATTTCTTTTACTAAAAACTCACCGAAGGGTAAAATTGGATTTAAAAAATTGTAGTTGGATGGAAATAATATTACATATTTATGAAACATGGATGTGGATGATAAAATACACCCCAGTAAATACTTACGAATAAACAATCTCGGATAAAAATGAGATTGTGATATTTTCCCTTACCTTAGGTCCGATTTGCTTTGTACGTGTCCGAAGCTCCTGTATAATGGTTTAAATAATGTTATTGACTTATTCCAGAATCATACATATTGATATGATATCATATATGGTCATATTCTTAGATTCTTGTTAGTAATATTTCATTGTTACTTGTTACTCGGGTCTTTATTGCCTTTTGTTCTTATGCGTGTTTTGTCGAATAAATTATTATTCTTCTTTTAAGGTTATAGATACCTTATATCCAGAATGGTATTAGTGTAACATATATCATATTTATTCATTCAATTCATATATATAATTACTATGTAATGATGATCATGTAGAACGAGTCGCATCACATCGTGGAGACGGTATTCCGTACGTACGCACGAGTGATGATATCATTCCTATGAACGTGGAATTGTATTGGAGTATATGTATATTATTTCCGTATCAATATTAATTTATAATAATCATAAATAGTTACTCATTACACCATTATACCCATCCTTGTAAGGTGGTGGTGGAAAATAGATTACACCACGGCATGGAGACGATATTCCGTACGTACGCATACGCGGTGATTTCATTTTTCCGTAGGATGGATAGAAGGTGAATTAGGGTTGTTTCATATTTATAATAACATATCAGTATGTAAGTAATACTGATGTTATTAATTTATCATGAAACATCTAATGAAGAAGAAGTTGAAGAAGAAAGAAATTGAAAAGATCGGTAATGGATATTACCTCTTCTTTGGAACGCCTCTTTGAATCCTCCACTTAGGGAACTAAGATTGGTCTTTGAAGAAGACCAGGACCTCTAGGATTATTCTAGGGAAGTGGAGAGGAGAAAATGGCAGAGGTTGGCCGAGCTTGAGTGCTCAATTTGGTGTGAGGAGGGGGAGGAGGTGCCCTTTTATAAGGGAGGAGAGGGGCACCTTAGGAATATCACAAAATATTATTTTATATTAAAGTCAAAATCGGTTTATAATGGTTCCAAATGGTCTTATTTTGAAGCTAAAGTGGGGAAGGGTCGAAATCCTATCAACCAATAGGATTTAAAAAAGTTTAGGGTATTATTTTAACCTTATCAATTAGATTTAACTCTAAGTTAAATAATTTAACTTTTACCATGTCTTTTTGTTTTCTTTCACTATATGGTTAATACACTTACTATAACATGCCAAACGAACCCCAAATTGTTTATTATTAATATATATATCCTTATCTAAGTCATTTGGCCGAACCTTAGATTTTTTGGAATAAAATAACAATTAATAATATAATATTTAATTTAAAAACTATTTTGTGTCAATTTTGACACTATTTGAAATATGATTTTTGTGAAAGTCATAACAGAATTATATGTTCGAACCAAGTTGATTAAATAAACAATAATATATCATAGTAACCTAGAAAATTAGTGGAATTCATAAAAAGTCTTAAATTACATTTATTTTGGTGTTTATAACATCAATTATGTCAATATTTCATTAATAAGATAATTACTGCATCATCATTGTGTCATAAATAAATTAAATTATTTAATGTCTAAAAATTACAAATAAAATACCATTATGTAGGAAATATTTTTAGCTTTCTAATGAATATTTATAGTCGAATTTATCTTATGTATATCCCCATATTAAAAATGATTTAATTATTAAACATTGATTTTAACTATTTTAACCCTTCTTTAAATAAATTAATAATAAATGTCCTAATCTAATCCAAGTGGGCCTAAATGGTCATATTTTATTCCTAAGTTTGTTTTTGGTCGAATTACACTTGTCCAATAGAATTAGGACATGTGTTAGGGTAATATTGATATCATATTTACCCTTAGTTACCATATTTACTATTAACCGCGGTAAAAAAAGTAAAAAGTTACTATTCACCAAAAAATTATTTTTATCTCATTGAACCACATTTTACTTACTGATATCAACCGTGTTTGTCGGATTTTTGAAATTCCATTCACAGAAGCGGTAAAATTAAGTTTTATGCAAAATTCAGTTTTTTAACCTACCACTTAGTGGTTTTACTATTCATCAAAAATTGAAAGTTTTCAGAAAAATATCAAAATTTCACCGTAGGCAAATTTCGATATTCTGAGTCCAAAAATGAAGTCCATTTTGAAAAATAAAATTTATAAAATTTCAAAAAGTGGTTATTACTATTCATAACGGCTAGTTTTAATAGCATATTGTTGTTTAGTGAAACTCGGTATTGCGTACGACGCAAGCTATCGAGGAAGGTCGTGATTGCGTGTAAAGCAAGCCAAGCAAGTGTTGTGTAGAAAAAGATTCCTTTGATGATTTATATAACATAAATGTCTCGGGTGTTACATGGGGAGTTATAAAACATAACCCATCATTATTAATTGAAAATAAAAGTGCAGAACAACATAAGTAAACATGCATAAAAATGAGAATAGAATGAATCCTTACATGAGTGTGTGGCCCCAAAAACAGGAAAAGGGATTCATCAGTGCCTGGGGTCCTTAGTAGGGTTATAGAGAGTATAGTGATGATTAAGGAAGCTCAAAAAATAATTTGGGTAAAGATATGTGGTAATTTGGTGGTTTTATATAGGAAAACAGGGGGATTTCAATAATACTTATGTATTGGATGCCACAAAATAAAATATTCAAACCCACAAACATTCCCATGGTTTGCACATGGTTTCCTCAAAAAGAGACTATTTATAATTATTTTATTATGTATGGGGACTAAATTATTAAGACTGTTCCAATATTTATGTGGATGTGATTCATACTTTTAAATATATGAATTTAAAACTCTACAGTATATTAAAAGTTATCAAGGACTCAAAATGGCTTAATAAAAATTACCAAATAAACATATAATCACATTATTTTTAAGGAGGTAAACATATATTTGGATTAGTATACCCATTATAGTATTTATTACATCATTTTCTGTCATTATGTTTCCATAAAAGAAACATAATATTTATATTGTATTTAATGGTTAACGAAAATTTGATTGTTTTAGAAAATAATAAAAAATTCACACTTGCATAATTTTGAAATTATGATTCCAAATATAATATAATTTTAATTTAAATAATTTTATAAATGTGAATGTTATATATTTATTTAAAAATAACCCACATTTATTGAAATTGATGGGATTTTGGGAATAAAAATTTTTGAACACAAATATAATCTACATTTAACTTCAGAAAAATTATATGACCATTTATAATTAAGATAAGATATTTCATAATAAAAATTTTCATAAAACATATTTCAAAAAATACATAAATTCATCAATATAAATCCTTTAATTCAATTTCAATATTACCCAAAAAAATAATATGTGTTAAATGAATCGAAATCAAAATAATTTATAAATTAAAAATAAAAAGTAAAACATAAATTCATTATTAAATAAAGTAAACATGTTATTTTTATTAATGTATTGACCCATATCCCATTATTACAACATTTTACACCCTAATAGTATGTTTCTCTGTGATTATAATTTAATGGGTCTGTTCAGCAAACATGGTTTGGCCCATGATCTTGATGAGCTGGAAAATCTCCCATAAATAGTTTGTGTCATGCTTAAATTATTGGATGTCATATTTGATTGGTCAAGAGAAAATCCCAGTGATGTTATCTTCCTTAGATGCTCCAATAAATGGTATTCTTATGGTAAAATTCCACTCGATGGGGCCAACACATCCTTTTTCTATGTCAATTGGTTTATTTTAATACCTACATTTACACAAATCATGTGATCACTATTTAATAAGTATATAAGAAATGGTAAATATTCTTAATATTATTTTTAATTCAATTAAAAATGATAAAGGTAAATAATTTCAAGTATTTTCTATATCCATATTACATTATTAAACATTAAATTATAATGTAATTTCATTTATACTAGTTTTGGTCATTGCAATCATCCCCCCTTGAGAAATTTAACCCTAAATTTTTTTATTCAACCCTTTTTAACATATGAGTGTAACTCTTTCACACCACTTCCTCCATTTCCCACGTTTCTTCTACAATCTTTTGGTTTCCCCACATCACAATGACAAGGTGCATTGTCTTATTTCATAGATGATTGTCTCTACAATCTAAGATCTTCACTGGATGCTCATTATAGGAAAGATCATTCTCCAATGTTACCACCTATATATTGATTGAATGTGAGGGATCAGGTATGTAAATACTCAAGAGTGATACATTGAAAATAGCATGACTGAAAAGATATATTAGGTGGGAGTGAAAGTTAATAAGACACCTCTCTGATTTGATCAAGTATCTCAAAGGGGAAGTTGTATCCTAGACTATGGTTTCCCTTATTCCCACATCTCATTACAATGTTCCATGAAGTTATTGGGTGGGATAACATGTCTCCAAAATCTAACTCTATGTCTCATTAACGACTAACATCATAGATCTTTTGTCGAACCTAGGAAGCCTTGATGTGTTGTGGAATAGTCCTAACCTTTTCCACCATTTCCTTGTCCATTTCAGGACTTAGTAGTTTTTGTTTCCCAAATTCATCCCATCATACAGGTTTCCTTCACCTCTTACCATAAATATATTTATATGGATCAATTTGGATTCTCTAGTGGGAAATTTTGTTGTATGAGAACTCAACCAGAAGAAAATGGAGATCCCATCCTCCTTTGATGTCTATTGTGCATGCTCTCAACAAGTAATCAAGTTTCTGGATAGTCCTATCAGATTGGAAATTAGTTAGAGGGTGATAAGACATGATGAAGTTCAACTCATCATTCAAATAATGATGGAGACTCTTCTATAATTTATAGGTGAACCTTACATATTGATCTGATGAAATCGATAATTGTACTCCATGCATCTTATTGAACTTCCTAATTTATATCTGTTCCAGTAGATCTGGTGAAAATTCCTCTCATATCACATTGAAGTGTGTAATATTTGTAAGATGATCCACTACAACCCATATAGAATTATTTCATCTTTATCTCTTTGAAATATCGATGAAAAGACAATGGGGGATGTTTTCCCATTTCAATGTTGGTATAAGTAATGGTTGCATCATACCCTTGTATTTTTTCCATTTCACTTTCACATGATGACATGAAAGACATCTTCATCTATATTATCCAATATCCTTTTTCATATTTTCCCACAAATAGTGTTCTCAGATATCTCGATACAACTATGGTCCTCCTAGTAGGATGGAGATGGTTGAGATTTTGGAATCATTAAATTGCTCCATTACCTTATGATTTTATGGTACACATAGTCCTGACCCAAATCTAAAAGCACCTTCATCATTAAAATTGAACACTGAAGGTTTAAATTTTCTTATATCATCAACATTATATTGAATTACCAGATCAACAATTTTAGTATCTTTTAACCTCTCCAAAAGCGATGGTTGACAAATAATTTGTGAAGGGATTGACAATGTTCCTTCCCTTAGGATTCTCATTTCCATCCATTCCAAATATAAGAAGAATTTATCCCTCTCAAATTTCATAAATGACTGAATTGATGGATTATTTATATTTATAGAATATTCCCCTTTATTTTCATTCACATAATGTTAGTGGATTGGGAATTTAAGTTCCTTGACTATCATTAATAATCTTCATTAGCACGTATTCAACTCTTTATATGTAAATATGTACTTGATACATTTGTAATCCATCTGTATTTCACACTACACCCCAATGAGAGGATCCCACCAAATTTTTTAAGAGAAATTCACTAAATCCAAATCCATATCAATTTTTGGGTAGTTCTACTCATGATATTTCGACCAACTTAAAGCATATGTAATTTATTTTTGTTATTCATAAACACACAACAGAAGCCCTTCATCGAAGATTAGTTGAATCCCAGGAAAATATCTCTTAATGTTGGTACTGTGAGCACATGCACAAAGATAAGGCTCCATTTCAACTCATTGTTTCTATATTAACAGTAGAAATTCCATGAAAACATTACACCCTACCAATTTTTCTTAGTAACAAGCTTTTACAATCACGATAAATTTCTCACAAAGCGGTGATAATACCCAGATTACTGAAGGAATCTATGGATATATGTTATATATGTTGTCTTAATCCATCGTTTTAATACTTCAGTCATTGAAGTGTCAATATATATCACATTTCATATGATTATATTCTATCAGAGTGATACTACCATTAAACATAACTCACACTTGTTGTAGTTTTCATAAATATTCTTATTTTGTAAGGTTTTCCGATTGTTTTTAAATAACACTCATGGTAAACCTTTCTTTCAGAGTATATTATAATATCACATATAAAGACTATAGATTTTTTTCAAGATAATCGCTAATGAATATATTCATCTAGTCCATGAATATTTCTAGATCATTATTGAGTCTGAAAGTCATCATTATGAAATAATAGTGCTCATAACTTGTATGAAAAGATCTATTTTGGGTATCCTCCTTCTTCACCTTTACATTATAATATCCAAACCGCATATCCACCATGGTGAAGTATGGGGCCCCATGTAGCTGATTAGAAAAGAAATCAATCTGAAGTGGAGGATACTTTTTCATTATTGTTATCTTGTTGAGATCATGATAATTAATGAGAAGGAACAATTACCCTTCTTTGTTATTGATGAAGAGGACCAGTACACCCCATGGTGAAGCACTCAGTAATATGTATCCTTTATCCATATTATTCTATATTTGTTTCTTGAACTCCTCATGTTCCACAATATTCATTCTATTTTGACTCTTGGACAATGGTTAGACCCCATGTATAAGCATTATTGAATATTCAACATCTTATCTAGGAGGAAGAATAGGAAATTCTTTGGGAAACACATATGTGCATTCCATAACAATGGGTATGTCTTCAAGGATTATTCTCTCCATAGACTCAATAATTTGAGATAGATACAGTTTCACAAAGGGAAATAATATCCATGCATGAGATGATAGTTCTAAAAAAGATTCATCCTTCTCCATGAATTTGTGTGGAATCTGAGGATGATTCATAATACGGAGAGTGATTTCCTTCACATAGAAATATATGTTGTATCTATATAAGGAAATCCAATACATTCCCATTATAGCATCAAATATAACCAAAGGGATTATAAGAATATTTTGATGGAAATTAAACCCAAATACATTGATTGGGTGAGTTATATACTTGGGATGCAATAATTTCCCTATATTTCATTTTCATCAACATATCTACTTCCATGGTTTATGGTGGTGTTTGAATATTTCTACTAAACATTAATGATATTAAGTACTGTGTAGAACCATAATCATAAAATACATTCTCTATTATGGATTGAAAAACTATTGTACCAGTCAATACTTTATTTTTAGGATCCACATCATCAGTTTATATGGAAAAATCTTTCACTTTCCTACAGAGAGGTTTTTGGTTGTCTCAAAAAACCACATGCTTAGTGCATTCTCTTTGAAATTTCCCTAGTTCGTTGTTGTCGTATTAATGATCAATATTATGAGGGTTGACTAGAGAATTTCTTTCCTCCTTCATTATAGCTTTTTTCTCTTGTCTGTAATCACTAGAAAGGTTCCCTTCCATCCCACACCTGTCGGATTTCATCACCCCCATTAAGAAATTTTTAGGGCGCTTCTTTCCACACCATTTTAGGTGGGTTGTTGAAATTTCATTCAACCATTAGATCTCTCAATCAGACTGCTAGAATTGATCACCATTGTCTTTTTCTTATCCCCATGATACCAATGATATTTGTCGATCTCCTTTTCTAATTCCAGGGAACATCAAACAATTTCCTCATAGCTATCAATGTCATGGATCTATAAGACCTTATATATGCTAGGTTTTATCCCACCAATTAAGTGGTCAACCATTAACTCTTGGGTAACAATAATGTCAAAGGAATATCATGCAAGACATAGGATGTTTAGCTCATATTCCTTGATAGATTCATTTTCTATTTTATTTATGGAAAGGGAATCCCTTTAAATTTTAATACATATATTTCGATGAAAATATTTATCAAATTTTTTTCAGAAATTCTTCCACATAATTGTTTTGATCTCTTCCTCAAGATTCATATTTTTTTTTATCAATTTCCACCACTGGTTAGCTTCACCTTCCATATGAAAAACAGCCAGTCAAACCCTCTCTTGTTCAAAACATTTATGGATTGAGAAGATCCCCTCAATGGAGATGATCCAATGGACTCTGATTAAGAAATTGGATAACAAATTCAAATTTGGAGGACATTGATGTATGAAGCTCTTGATTGTATCTTGTTCATTCTTCTGTATTTTTGTATGGTCCTATTGATCTAGGTTTCATTTCATAATCTAATTAATCTAAGAGAGTATCATCATGAACTAGGCGAATCTTACTCCCATCAGGTTTGTAATCTCATTAGAGAACTCATCACAATTTTTTTCAATTTTTTTTCCCGATTCCTCTAATTTTTATCCATTTGATAGAACAAAAAAAATCATATGGATCAGTATGATGAACTTTTAAACAATTAAATGGTAATTTAATGAAATTAATGTGACTAATTATAACTTACATGTATTTCATTATATAATTTATTTCTATGATTTAGTCTTTTTTATCCATGATATACTTATTTACAAACATTCTTATGAAATTTCATTCAAACATAATTATGTTATGTAATTATAAAATGAATTACCAAAGCATAACCCCTGTTGGTGTCAAACAAGGTCTGTAGTAAGGCCCATTTTTGTGTACCAGGTTACCCCGAGTAAAGACCATAATACTATTTTGTGGATGGTACTCCTGGGTACATCTATACAAGAACCACATCCACTTATAGTATCCAGATAGTAATGTACATTATTAATATAACACTTACTATATACTAACAAAAAAATTAGCGATGTTTTCTTATTCATAGTATTATCTCTAATGCATTCACTGGAGTACTCTAATCTAAATCCCAAAAATAACTAAATTTTTCCTCTAATAACAACATTGACCACCCTTATCATTATTTCACATTAATACATGATTTAATTAAATAAAATTAATCTTAATAAAACCTAAAATGTTGACAATCCAAGTTTCTTTTGTAATTAGCTACATTGTAATACAAAATTAAACAGGAATTACAAAATCATTTCTGAGAACTTCTTTGACATGCTTGAGCTTAAAACTACATTGTATAACCTTGTGAAAATACATAAGAAAGGTGTGACCCATAAACAACACCAAGGTAATAAAATAGAATAATATGAAGATAATAATAAATGTTATAAAAGGAATATGATAGAGGTATAAAGTATCATGAATAATAATTAATGATAAATCATGATAATCACAACATGGGAAATCTGGAAACATCATAGAACACTGAATCATAAACAAAGGTATAGGATAAACCACAAATCCTTTATAGTGGAATAATTCTCATAAAATAATATTGTACACCCATTTCCCAAAAAAAGACATATGATGAAACTAAACATTTCCCAATGTATTGGAGTGCTATACAATTCTAGCTGCACATGTCACTTTTAATTAATTCTCATGATTAAGTGTTCGACATAGATCATAAAACATGGATTTATTCATCATACTAATTGATCCCAAGATCATGGCGTGTAGAACAAATACATGTAATTCCCCAATAAAAATTAATATGGTCATAACAGTTAACTCCATTAAAGGGAAATAAGTATGGTATTCACTACATAGTTGATTTGGCATGCAATATTTTGGTGAAAATTCAAAAACATAATAGTGAACGTAATATTTCATAAAATGGGTTCATGAGAGTGAAATTGTTCTATAATAATTTATTCATAAGTTGGATATTAATATGGACATGTAAGGACTTTTCAAAAAATAATGATATATAAAAAAAGGCATATGATAATAAATAAGATTGAATAACAGGAGAAAGGAAAGGATGATTACAAAAAAAATTCATGTTAATAGGTTTACATGGGAGATCCTAATGAGGGAAAAATGGGACTCTCTTAATTTAAAAATAATAATTTCTATATTAGGGATGTTAAAAAAAATACCCCATCTTTATCAATTGAAAATAAACGTTCATAACTTGATAAAGAAACATGGATATAAATGGAAATGGGTAGAAACCTTACATTAGTGTGTGTCTCCAAAAATAGGAAAAGGGTATTTTTGAGAGTTTGGTAATCCTTGAAATGATTCTATAGTGGGGAAGGCATATTAGAGATATGATCAATGGATTTGGAGTGAGGATAATTTGGATTTTTGGTGAGTTTATATAGGAAAAAAGAATGAATTATTTAATAATTAGGTTTTGGACCCTACAAAATAAAATATTCAAAACCAAAAACAATCCCATGGATTTTACCCATTGTTTCTAAAAAGGGGAGGGATTTTAGTTATTTTATTATGATGTTTGGGGAACTTAGGAAAATAATTTCATTTCTTATGTGTAGCTGAGTCACACATTTAAATAAATAAATTGAAAAATCTAAAGAATATTATTTTTTTTGAAGGATTCATAAAGGATAAATTAATATAATCAAACAAACATTAAATCACATTCTTTTAACTAGAAAACATCTATATGAATGATAATACCGATTTTAGTTTTTATGACCTCATTTTTTGTTGTTTATTTTGTCATGAAACACACCGTATATTAATATGCTATTGAATTTTTACCTGAAAATTATAATTTCCTTGTAATGTATGAAAATTTAAACATTGGATAATTTTGAAATTCTAATTTGATAAATAATTATAACTTTATCTAGAATAATTTATAAATATGTTTTTTTTTCTATTTTAAAATCAATAGCTGATTTTTTTTGAAAATGATAGGTTTTGGGAAATAATTTTTTTTGGAAAATAATATAACATACATTTCACATAATTATAATTAAAGCTACATTTATAACCAAAAAACATTAATTCATAATAAAATTTAATGAAAATACTATTTATTTCAAAAATACATTATTTCATAAAAACAAATCCTTTAATTCAATTTTTATATTACCTAAAAATTCAATTTGTTTTTATTTTAACAAAAATAAAAATCATTTATAAAGTAACAATAAAAAATGATAATAATTTATTTATTCTATACAATATACAAATTCATATTATTATGGTCTTTATACAGAACCCTTTATTATACTGGTGCACTCTCTATGAGTAAGGTGACCGACGGTGTGAATTTCATGTGACCATTCAACGAACATGGTTTGGGTCATGATATCGGTGTTCTTGAACATATACCATAAATGGTTTCACTTATTCTTAAGTTGTAGGATGTCATCTTGAGATTGGTCAAGGGAAAACCCCAGTGATGTTAACTCCATTAGAATCTCCAATAAATTAGCTTCATAGGGAACTATCCTACTGGATGAGGCCATCAACTCCATGTTCTGTGTCAATTTGATTCTTTAAAGACTTATATTTATACTAATAATGTGATCATTGTTTAACAGCTATGTTATTAAATGTAAAGACTCATAATGATCTTTTGAAACTATTTATATATAGTAAATCAAACGAGTTTCATGTGTTTTCTATATCTATATTACTTAATAAAACATTAAATCATAAGGGATTTTTTTAACAGTTTAGATCATTACAACCCTAACTCTATAATCCTTTGAGGAATGAAAAATCAAAATGAAATCACTACATTAAACATGGATATTTTAATAAAACTCTTCCAGAAGGAATCTCTAATTTCTATTTTGAATCCAAGTCTTATAATTTAGAGATTATAAAACATCGACCATAGCAGAACCCCTATTAGCTAAGGGTCTTGAAATATTTTTCTTTGAAAAGTCAAGCATTAGGGGGTTACCAATAAGGATAATATTAAGAAAAAGGGAATTTATTTTGAACAAATGAAGTGGAATTATTGAAAATCCATTATATACAAGAGAAATCGGTGAATCTATACATGGATCAAGGTCTAGAGTCTATTTCAAAGAATTCATAGAACAACCAGAAAAACAAAATGAATGTCTCACCCAAAATCAATAATACTAATATTGAAAATATAAGAGAAAAAACCATTAGGATAATTTAATAAAATAATTTGGAATCCCAAAAATCTGACTGCTCAAGATATTTCCATAAGAAGTTAAATGATGAACTCCATTTTAAGAATTTTCCAATGACAAAAAAATGTAAATCTAAATAATGAAAATTTACCTCATTCACAGAGATAGAGATAACAAGTATTCCTCTATGCAGATATCACATTATATCAATAGATGAAACATAATCTATAGTAACACCTATTCCTGGATTTGGATAGTTTGAAAGATCATTTGGTGACACCATTAGCGAAGGATCTAGAATTTGTGTTAGGTTTTCTTTCATGTTTTCCCATGGGAGGGCACAATGACATCCACAGATCAATCATATCAGAAAATATTAAAAAAAATTATTGAATTAAATTCCTTAGGTAATTATGGATTTTAGGGATAAAGGTTTAATTCATTTTATGAACATTTGATTTATTTTATATATATCCATGGGATTGAAAATTTATTTTGTGTCTATTTGAATAATGTTATTTTTGAACAAGTTCACTAGATTTTTTGTGACATATATGATTAATAGTAATTGCGATATTTTTTTATTGGGTGTGATTTTATGTCAATGTGTTTCATAGTAGTCGAGGATTAAATATTGAGTTATATTTTGAAAAAATATGTGACTTTTAAAAAAAAATTAATTAATTTGATTTGTTGAAATTATTTTCATATTTTAGATAATATATGATTTTGATATATACTCCTTTAGTTTCTGGAATTAGGATTGATTAATTTTTTTTGAGAAATATGTTTTTTATGTTGGTATAATCCGTGAAAATTCATTATAATTTTTCAGTATAAATTTTTTTATTGCATATTTGGGAGAGTATATAGGTTAGTTTTTTATATAATGTTTAATATTGACCATTGGGAGTCATTTATTGAGGATTTAGAGGTCAAAATTGTATGTAAATATATTTGATATTATCATAACATATGACAAATATTTTAGTTTTAATAATTGAATATAGATTGTAGGAATAAATTTTTATCCTCATTTGTTACATATGTTCCTTTAAGGATTATGATTTTTGCTTCATGACTGAAAACATCATCATGAATATTTATTAATTGGGGTGATATATGTGATAGATGTGGAAACTTCTTTAGGAAAAAAACATGGATCAATTTTTTCATACAAAATAGAATGAAATAAAGTAACTAAATTTTATCCTATTTTTCTATCATGAATGTAAAAAAATTCCTCAACTAAATAAATTGGGGTAAAAATATTATGTTTCATCACTCATGTATTCTGGAATGCTTGTGGAATCTATTTCCCATGTATGAGTATGATAATGTTAATTTCAATGTTTAAAAAAATTTAAGAAATAATATGATTCATAACATTAACATTAACATTAAAGTTATTTTCAGAACAAAAGTTTATCGATGAGGTATAAATGATATTTATTTCCACTTATATATATATTATCCAATTCCATGGAAAAAATTCTTTTAATTTTTTAAACTAATTATTTTAGACAAAAAAAAATTCAATGATGTAATCTTATTATGGTTTTGAATGTAACACCACAAGATTATAAAATTTATTTTAGATAAATATTTTTAAATTCGATGGTGTTGTGAATACTCTTACACAATCTCAAAAATGGTGAAATACTCTAGAGATTTAATTATTAATGAATTACCATTATAACCAAGTCATTGGTTTAAATGGTATGAATAGAAAAAACATATAATAAATTTTTTAAATTTATTCAATTAATAAAATAAAAAATTAATCATTAATTGATTTTTAACTAGTATGATGTGATGAAAAAATATTCCCAAGGTAAATTATATGTTTTTCAAAAAAAATCATATATGTTTGTAATGTATTTTTTAATAATATATTATATTATCCACTAATCAAAAATAATTCTAATAAAATTATAAGATTATATATCTAATAATAAATTTTATATTATTTTAATTGGTTTTATTAAACAAAAAATAAGTATAAATTTTTTTCATTATTCCGAAATACATTTTAAAAAAATTATACCATTTTGTGTGTGGATATTTTAATATATTTATATAAATTTTTGAAATAATATTTTAATATATTGAAATAATTGTTTAAATGTTAATTAAAAATTATAATTAAATTAATTTTTGGTAATTTTTATATAATATTTATTTTTGAGTAAACATTGAATAATTTGGTTTTTTTTTCAAAACTTTTATTTCTATTCAATAAATAATGTAATGTAAAAAAATAAAATTTTATATTGGATTAGATTTTGGAATAAAAAATTTCTTGTTTTAATTAAAATATTAAAATAATTATATAAGAATTATCATTATACAAAATTTTGTAATGAAATCATCATTATGATTGAAATGATTATTATTTTAAAAAAGATTTTTCATTGTCATTATTATTCTTATACTAAAACTAACTAATACCATTTTTAAAATAAATATATAAAAATTGATTTTATTTTTTGATTAATCAAGTTATTATTTTTTGGAAGGTCAGATTCAATTTCTATCATAATGAATAGTAAATTTTGTAAACAAATTTAACCACGTAAAAAAGGTAAAATTAGTAAATCAAGATTAAAAACTATGGTAAAGGAATCATAATTAATAAAAAACGTGACATTTTTTCCTTTTATTTAAAATCTATAATTTATGACGTAATTATGTTTTAATTTTTATAGTATATTTTCATACTTTGGTGCCAAGACAACCTAAGATTACATGGCTTGAGGATCTGGATAGTGACATATAAAATATATAAAATATATTAATATCACACACATGATATTTTCTAGAAAATGTGGAAAAACCCAATAATATATGCTTAGATTGAATATAGAAGGTTTCCATTGAGTCTATAAAATATGATTTACCCTGGGAATTTAATAACCATTATTGGTGGTGAGATTTATGTTATAGAACTATCATGGGAAAAATAATAAAAAAAATGAATTTGAAAATTTTCTTTTTATTTCTATTATAGTAATCAAATCCAACACTATAAAGACCCTATAATTTTAAATTCTCATGGTTATCCATATAACCTAAATACTGAAAGAGGATACATTGGATGAGATTTTAGTGCAACTTAACAGATCGTGGATCGTGATCGATTAGTAGACGATCGTCATTGCCTAAAAAGATCATGGATCTACACAATGATGAAAACCTATTGTTGATTTTCATCTGTGATCAACCCAAACATGGTGTAGATAATTTGATTTATGTTGGATTATTCAACCTTTTTATTATCTGATACTGAAAAAATAACTCCAGCAACAGTGTGATTCAAGGTTCATTCATGTTTCTGGGATCTTGTTTATAATGCTTAGAGTTTGGGGAATATATTTTTATCTGGTACTGGTTATTAGTTTGATATTCTAAATGTAATTTAATCTATTTCCACTAACATAATATCCATGGTTCATTAAACTATTTTATTTTTTCATTTCTCCCCCATTTTATCACATGTTAATCATTTATAAGTCCTTTTCAACAAATAGTCATTATTCAGTTATTGAAATACTTTTCTTAAAAATAATGGAATGATATGGTGGTTTTTTGAATTGTTATTAATGGATTTATCAACATAAGATTATGATGATTTGTGATTTTATGTGTATCAAGGCCAGATCAACAGTTCCTAGTTGAGGTTTTCAGCATTCGGACTACAAAGTGCGATGGAGGCCCTTCCCAATTTCATTAGTGGCCTTAATCTGACCTTTAAAAATGGATTATTCATGGTTAGTCATAGACTTGGTATATATGAGTATGATGAATCATATGTGGAAGCATTACAATTCATGAATTTGTGTAATTGTCTATAATATCTTTGAAAACCCCAACTACAGAACATCTACTACAAATAAACACATCTAGTATTTCCCCCAAACATATGGTGATAGGGTTTTCACATAGAGATAAGTATCACAGGATACGTGAAATGTTTCATATTCCATGTGGCATATTCCATGTGTCTCAACATGTACCCCCAAGGTACATGGTCGTGGACATTCCCATGTACTAAGGAATGATCCGAGGACATGTGAATGAATTGGTATATAGGAACGACAAGAGTTCTTTTTCATGGTATGTTAGACATGGAGAAGAACATGAGATGGTTTGGATTTCATATGACATTCCAAGTCTCCTTATTACATGAAATATACATTATTTAGGGTAGGTTGATTCCCTCTTTATATTTAGTATGGACAAGTATTAGTTTAATTAGTTCCCTTGATCTATTCATGTGATGTATAGTGTGGCATTAAGTTCTGATCATAGGATTGGCATCCCCTCTAGTCGATGATATGGATATGGAGTTCGTGGTGTCCCCATGTGGTACTAAGTGTGATAATACATCATTTTCCCTCTCCCTAAGGTGGGATTTGTGGTATCATCCTGACAAACATAGATATGGTGGCCATCCCATAATTAGCATGTTACACCAATGGGGTTTCTAGTGTCCCCTAGGTGACTTGGGAGTGATTCATTATCTGGTTCTTATAATCCTAGAGGCCCAGTGATTTAATTATTAGAATCGACCGATGATCATGACTTCTCATATGTTTTTTGTTAGTGTCAGCATGGATCATGGAGAGGGATTCCACCTAGATTTTATTTACATTCATATCATCAAGAACAATGTTGTGGAACATATAATTTTTGGGACCTCATTAGTGATTGATTTTTATAAAAATTATATATAGGTTATTTTTATATGTTTTAAATTTCTCATTGTAAAATCACATGGTGTTTAGCTAATTACTCTATAGATGCAATTTTTTTGGGTGAATTTGTAGGTTTCTTATAGGTATTATTATACTCACCCTCACTTGGGAACTTCTGAAACATGACTTGTTTTATACATATGACAACCCTTTTGAGAGATTCCAAGAGAAAACAAGATAAGGTTATGAAAAATGAGCTAGATAGTCCACGATGGGTTCTGGTGGTGACGTTATTATATATCCCTATTTTCATAGTAAGTTGGGCTCTTTTCTTATTATTGGTGGTCTTGTCTTTGGCCCTTATTATTTCCAATACTCATCGTCATACTCTAACAGTGATATATTATTTAATGCACAAATTTTGAAAAACATGTACATTATATTTCAATATTTTATTACATAGGATATGTTTGAAAATGTACTGGTACATTAGAGGTATACCTCCATTGTGTGAGATATGCCTATATTATGATGGTCACTATCCATAAACAAGTTGGAGGTGGGCTTAGGGTCATCACACAAAACTTGTCACCGGACATGTAGACCCAGATAATTTGATTCATTCCACAGTTGTATCAATGAATTTTGTTCTACAGTTGGATTGGAGTCAATGAGTTTACTTGGAAAATTTGGGGTAAAGTTAAAGTGTTTCATGTTTGTCTCCCATTCCAGGGTGTCTATTATTTTTGGGGTGCAAGACATATCGATTCACCAAGACTCTAATAAACTACTATTTGAATTGGTAAAGATACTAAATGGTTTTAGGGAAAACATTCGATCATGCATCACATGGTAATGGGTTGTGGCTTTCATATCCTTCTTCAATCATCTCTATAAGTATACTCTTTTTTATTCGGGTTTGTCTTGATTATACCAAGATATCATTATGACAATAGTTAGATAGGGTTCGATAGTTGAATAACAAGGATGTCATTCTTAGTGATGAATCTTTTTTGAAAATCCATTCCTATTAGGTGGTACCACTAGATTGATTTCTAGCATTTACACCACTCATTATATAGTAGGATGTACTAGTTTTATCGTCTTAAGATGTGAAATGGCTTAGCAGACTACATATTTTTTGTAGGAAAAAACCTCCCTTGTTTTGAGGTGATCCAAACCCCCAATCAACTGAGGTTTGGGAAATGTCATCTACACATGTTTTAATCCTTATGAGGACATAGTGATATCAAATTGTGGTCTTTGTAGGTAGTCTTATTCACTACTTTATAGGGTGACGATGGTGTTTAGTGAGTTATTAAAAAATGAGACTACCATATCTTGAGTTGATATCAAGGGTCAATTTAGCGTTTATCTCTATCCAATGATGTTTCTAAAATTTATTATCAAGGAGATGTTTTATCTATGGTAGTTAATCATTACTATGGTGGATACTATTGTTAGGGCCACTGACATCATGTGAGCCTCTATAGATAATGATCATTATTCATACCTCTGATAAATAACTCGGTAGTAGGACTATAGTAAAATATTTGGGATAGAGTGATATCACTATGAATTCCAACTAGTGATATAGTGGTTGAGTAGGATTCATGGGTGGAGATATTTATGTAAAAGTTGAAATAATCATTTGGTTCAAGTAGTGGGGAATGAAGCAGCCAATATATTAGAAATTTGTAGAACAAGGAATAAAAAATGGTCAATGCATGTGGAATGCTTTATGAGACAATCCCAGGATAGATAGTTTGTATCTTAGGTATCATAGGATTGTTCCAATCAACAATGAATGATATTTCTTTTCTCTTGTTATGTATGCGGTCATCTCATGTGTGGTTTTCTAACCAGTTATACACTTGAAATGGATATAGTTAGTGGAATACCTATGTAGTGGTACCGGCAAGAATATGGATTTCGTAAAGGTGGGAGATATAGAATAAGAGAAGGGAGAAAAATAGTTTGTTGAATATAGTTTCAGTTATTTCCCCACCATCCCCATGTGGTCAATGTAAAGCATAAGGAGTCGGTGGTCAGGGATATGTATAATTGCAGGAATTGAATTCCATTGATTTCGATCTTCTAAGGATGCCTAGAGGTATAATATGTGCATTTCCAAATTTATCTATAGTACATATAGACTCATGTGAGAGCCACAATTTTCTTGACACATCCCTCATTCTATACGTAGAGATTCTATATGAGACCCTTGCTCAAACACTGCACTTCGAGACTAAGAACCAAAGGTATTTAATGATTTCAAACTTATATCGATTTTGAGTCCTATCAATAGGGGGTAGAACTTATTATGGTATCTCTTTGTGGTATGGATGAGGCCTTAGGAAGAAATATTATGTTTTTTCAAGATATCCATAGATTATTCCACGATTTTCTCTTTTAGGATGATGATATAGTGTATCCATGGTGGGGTTGAGTGGTTTCTTTGTGGTTGATAAGGAATCCAAGGTAGTGATTTATATTCTCATGCATAGGTGAATGAAGTATATTACTCATTATTTGAATTGTCTACCTCTTGGAATAGTGTATGTTTCAATCTTTTAGTACCCCACAAGTGTGGTGTATTATGAAAATTTTTCCCCTAAGGATGTCTTTGTATTACACACATGTCATCAGATTGAATTTTGTATAAAAGTTAACCCATAGAATCCCATTATAACTTTGTTATAAAACATGATGGGTCATGATGAGATTTTTGAGTTAATGGTGAATTTGGAGGACTATAATATTAAGGGGTTTATTAGACCTAGTTTTTCTCCCCTGGTAGCCCGATTTTATTCACTAAGATGTCAAATAGGATCATGAGGTTGTGTGTGGATTATCGATGGATGAACGAGGTGAACACTAAGAATATGTTTCCACAATAAAGGATCATGTAACTATTTAATTTGTAGATATGGTTCTGAAATACAGACCATACATTAGGTTATAATCACCTTTGAGTACAAGATGAACATATGCCGATGATGAAATTTTTATGTCTATAATGTCATTATGAGTAATTGAGGCTGCCTTTTGGAATGATTAACACCCTATAAGTGGTCATTAAGAATAATGATATATTTATTTTATCCCTTATTAGTCTATTTTTTTGTTAAAATTCATTCAATATTTTCTAGTGTACTTGATATCTAAGGATAAACACACGAGACACTTGAGGACAGATCTAGAAAATCTCTAAGAGCTCCATATTTATGTCAAACTATCAATGGTATAGTTCTAGATTTATAGGTCCATTATTTGGGCCAAAGGATCTCAAATGTTGGAGTAGTGTTAGACCTATAAAATTTCTTTACTGTAATATATTGGGAGCCACCCATGAGTGTGAACATGGTACAAAGATTCTTTTTCATGGTGGGATATTATTGGAGGTTTCTACATATTTTATCTAGAGATTGACCACCCAATGTATATTTTACCATAAATGGTTAGTATATTTTCTAGAATAAATATTCTAGTAAACCATATTGATTTATTATGAGAGGTTGAAGAGTTCCCCATATTGGTACAATAAGAAGAGGGTGTCATGTACATAGCATTCTATAGTGACTACAATATCTAACATTTTGTGTTCTAATTAATTGGGAGGTAATGATTTCCAATGGATCACATCGATTATGGAAACATGAGTATAATTATATGAGCCTTGATATATATCTAGAAGTGGTGTAATTCACCCTAAAGGCGTTCTGACACTACCTTTGGGGTGAGTGGTATATCATATTCTCTAATCCAAAGAGTCCCAAGTATATCTTATCATAGAAGGATATTAACATGAGATAGAGTAGGATGGCTTAAGTCTCTCAATTATTTTTACTTTGAGATTTTATATACTCATAAGAATTTCATAATGGTATCATATTCTCTCAGTATGATTTCTTTTTGATAGTTTTTGAGTGAGGTGGTATACCAGTTTGACTCGTTTTTGGTGTCTTTCATGAATAGTGATTGAAAATATTACCATCTGTTGATAGTAATTACTCATCCACTCCTATAGAAAGTTTGGGAGGATATTCCAGGGGAAACGAACTATGACACATTATTTACTTATAAATCCATATGACATGATCCTAATTGATTTTATGAAGTTGGGGAACATGTACTTATTTTTAGTGTATGGAACATGGTACTAGTGGAATTTGGAGGAATGGTTCTAAGGTATTTTCAAACATACACCATATTGGAACGACCTAGTTAGGGGAAGAATTACTATGTCCTTCAATGTCAGTTCTAGTTGCAACGAATAAGGATAATTGGTTTTGATATCGTCTCCCAAAGCCTTATTTTTCAGAAGATTAGGGTTGACCACCATATTTCATTAGGTTTATCCCTACCCCTTACGGTCTAATTTTTTTTATGGGATGGTCAGTCAATGGAATTCATGTTGTGGTATAGAAGATCATCTATAGTACATGATGATATCTAGGGTAATGTCGAAAAACTCACCATGTGAACTAACTACCTATAAATATAATATTAGAGTTCAATAGACATCATTTCATCCCATTACACACAAGATATAGTCCGGCATCATTGAGTTTCCATGATTATATATTCAAACTATGATGTTCGCTCAACATCATGGTTTTGGGGGGAATTTTAAAAGGCATGTGGGACTCATTTATACTTAGGAATTTCACTTTACCCCAAGACTAATAGCTATAAATATTATACAATTCATGGACTAGAGGGCACGCCTTGCTTTTCCTTATAATAATTTGGTTATATCGATGATGATCATCTACTCATTTTATAGTTTAAATGTAACAAAAATATATTTCCACAATCACTATGTTACTATCTAAGGCTTTGTATGAGAGACCCTTTTGGTCACCCCTATGATGGACCATCTATGGAGAGTCATCACTCATAGGCCAGACATAGTGCGGGTGACAATAGAGAAGATAGAAATTATCCTTAATCGAATTAAGATATACAATTTCTTCAGAAGTAAAATGCGGGTCTATGACAGAGTTATTTGGTGTTCGAGGAGTGACACATTTTTTCTCGATGGTCTCATCTCAATTGGAATTATGTATATTTGTTCAAGTTATCATGTTATCACTTAGATTCATTAAACCCTTCTTAAAATTACATAGAGTTGCAACATTTCATTACACATAACTCTACTACCACTATTGGATCTGCTGCATGACGTCTTACAAGTGTCACAGATGAGGAGGTATGGGAATTAGACATCACATGTCATTGACTCGGGTGATATGGAAATAATTTATGGATATACCATTACTGAGTACCAATTAGTGATCAAGGATCAATAGTAGATAATACATTATGAGAAATTGATTCCCTTACTACATATCTGGTGGGGGCATTAGAATATTCTGGAGAGCACTTCAACACAAATGACGTAGATGTGAACCTATTACCCTCAAATTTTTAGTAGGTTTTCACTTTTTTGGTTGAAAAATATTAATGTGGGTATAATTTTACATCTCTATTTCCTCCATGAAAATATTTGGACTTAATTAAGGAATATTTTCATACATAGGTAAAGAGATGGTGTACGAATACTAGGAACAGTGATACCAATGGTTATATAATAAAAATATTTAAATTATTAAATCACACATGTTGTGTTTTCCTATTAAATTGGAATGAATATTAAATAGAATATCATAACATAAATCTAATTCCACCATTTAGGCCATAACTCTAGCTTCTCTATATTCATGACATATCCATTTTAAAATTTATACAATTTTTAAAATGATTTCATGTTAAAAAATAAAAAAATTATTCATTTATTTTTTTATATCGAACACAATGTCATAATCCCCTCTATAAATACATGGTTATATCAAAATCATTGCGAGAGATTCCTAACCCCAAGATTAATATATGATCAATTGGAGAATATATTAGTAAATTTCAATGGATCACGAACCATGATTGATTGCATGAGGGTCATTTTCTACTTCAAAGATCATCTAACTCACAAATAAATATGATACAATACCATTCATATTACTAAAATTGATCAAAACCTACATTAGTGTGTCTGATTTATATTATATAATTTTACAATTTTATTATCCCAGGAGGAATGAAAATCAACTCCACCAAAATACTGATTCACATATTTCTTATGATTGTGCGATCAGTTTAACCATTCTTGGTTTTAGGTAATTTATTTTATACTGTTTTTATTCTACACTCATCCTTTTAAAGGAAAAAAATATTGGAAAACAGAAAATATTTTTACGGTTCATTCCACTTTTGTGATTTGTGAATTTCTCCTTGGATTCTTCTCATATTCATTAAATGAATACCTTTTGGATTAATGTTTAATCAATAACCCATATTTTATCATTGTTCTACTATTCTTTGGTAAAGAAGACTTCTATTGTGGGTTCTCATTTTTGATCTATGGATTGATCGAGGTGTGATGATGATAATGGGAGATAAAAGGAGGATTATGGCTGGAATGGTGATTCCCATTGTTCAGACAATGTGGTGTGGGGGAGGCATTTTATGATTTCCATGGTGGATGGATTCCAACCACTAGAAATAGAATTGGTGTATTTATCCATGAATATTGGATCTATAGGTGTCATGGAAGGAGGAATTAGTGGTGGAAGAATAGCAGTTGACCGTGTGGAACTATATGAAATTTTTATGAAAACAAACTCGACTACATGATGTATAATTCGAAAGAATGAAAGTCATATAAACCCCACTCTTCCGGAGATAGGTTTCGCATAAATAGGTAAGGATCAATAGTCATGTGATATTTTTGACATACCATGTGAAATTATGCTTGGCTTCATGTATACCACCTAGATTGATGTTCACAAACACAACCATGTACATGGTCAAGTCTAGATGACAATGCCACATCTACGTACACTAGTTGGTACCCTGGTATAGCTAAGAGTACATGGGAATTAGTTGATGGACATGAAGAAGGACACAAGTTAGTTTTGATTTCACAAAATATGTTATGTATACCTAGTATATTACATCTATTGAATGGACCAGTATTGGTCAATTGATTTCCAAAGGTCTATCCCTATGAGCATACAGTGTGGAATTATTTCCAAGTCAAAGGATTATTATCCCCTCTAAATGATATGATATATTTGGATTTTATTGGGTCCAAATATAGTCTAGGATACTTCCCTCAGTAATTGTTTTCTTACAATGTGGGGTTTGTGATATCATTTTGACCCACATACATTGGGAAACAATCCACAACTTTGAGGGTTTCATGAGTATGGATTTAGGTGTCCCCACCAAACCAAAGAGTGATCCCCTATCTGAATATTGGGGGAATGGATCTTGAATTACTACTTCATTTGTGGGACTCGATGAGCATGAAATCTTGAATGGGAACCATCAGGGACAATGTGGATCATGGAGATAGAGTTCTCACGGATTAGAACTACCTTCAAAGCCTTGAGAATATTCATATGGCTTGAATTATGGTTAGGAACTCTTTAGGAGTGGGGTCTAACTTAAGTATTTATGGGTTATGTTATTATTCATTATATTTTTAATTGAAGTATCTGTTTGGTGGGAGATGAATACTCTTTTGATGATTTTTTAATTGTTATTTCTGGGTGTCTATCTTGGTGTTGTTATAGTCACCCCTAAATGGGATCTACTAGCACATGTCTTATATTATGATGATGAAGGGACTTTCTTTGGAGTCTAATATGGACAAGAAATTGGAAGATAAAAATATTCCACATACACTGAGGGGCATACTAGAGAATCCATTACCAATAGACCCCTTATACATAGCAGAATGGACTCTTTTTAGGTTTTGGTGGGCTTATATTTGGATCTTTTGTGTTCCAATATATTTCATCATGAATTAATTTTTGGATATATATATATATACATGTATTTTTTATTAATACACCTTACCTTTAATAATTTTATGGGTTTTGAGATATTTGTGTTCGTATAGGTGCATTTTGAAAATTCCTCCCATGTGTGTGATATGCATATACATCACTGGTTTCCAACCCTTTCCCAGTTAGAGGTGGTGTTTGGGTAGTCATAGTAATCTAATCACTTGATAGGTGTTCCCTAGTTGGTTAGACCATGAAATTTGACAGTTAATTTTTACCACCCTCATCTGTGAATCAACATTATGGAAATTTAGTATCATTCCCAATTACTAATGACCATAATATTATTTTATGTAAATTATAATTACAAAATGGCACACTATTTCATGTAATATCTCTTATATGTTCTTAGGGTATAAAATGAAATTTGGAATTATTATAATTTTTTATTTTTAAAATAAGAAAGTTATTTTTATGATTTTTTTTTATTTTTTATGATTGAATAATTTTATTAAATTTTTACACAACAATGATGTAGTGCTTCTACTAGTAGTAGAAAAAGAAGAAAATATTATTAAAATAGTAAATGTATCATGTTTTTGATGAATTATTGTAGTACAAAAATTGAAGGGAAAATTATAATTTATAATTGAATTTGGATGATTTTATATTCCAATTCCATTACATTCTTGATATATTTAAATTATAATGTTTTTAAATAGTAATAAAGTTTAAATTAAATGGTGCTTAATTTTTAAAATTTATTTTTAAAAATTATTATAAAATGATGAAAACCGAAGAATAACTCAATTTTTTTTGAAGTAATTTATGAAAACAAGAATTTTATATTCCTGTTCGACATCTTATTTTAAAAAATGATATTCATGAACATTAATTATTGATAATTTTTTTTATCATTATCTAAGGTAGAATGTTTAACAATATGGTAAAACTATGATATAAAGAAAAAATTTCATCATAAACATTTCTAAATTTTATAGGATGAATTTATTTCAAATTTATCCTGGACATCATTTAATATATGTATCTTTGTAAATATTTTACTATATTTATAACCATACTATGTAGTAATATTTAATGTATTTACAATATTACAACCCACATTGTTTAAAAAAATGGAAACTCCTCTCCTCACTTCCATACATAACATGATCCTCTAAGTTTAACCTAATACCTACATAAATACTATTAGTACAAATATCCAACTGATCTAGTGCTCCTTGTATTACTGAAGTACCATCCTTGAAGTCCTAATGTGTACTTATATTTAGGTTTTCCAAATAAAATGAATAACTAATAACCTTGTTTTTCATGTTTTTCCCTTTTTATAGATCGGTAAAACCTAACGTAACCTTGATTATATAAGATATTGAATTTCCAAAATATAAGGAAATTTTATTATATTTATAGTATAACCATTTTTAATCTCATTTTCCTCCAAATTCAAAAATAAAATATTTTCTATGTATATTTATGGGAAACTTTCTCTACATAGGGATGAAATATGTATTTTATCACCAATTCATATCGATCATTGTTATTATTGTTATAATAAAAATATATTATATATATGATATAAATATTCTCTAATAAACAAAAGAGTTTACTTATCATATTTTCATTCAATTCTTTGGAAAATGATAACATCATCCTTGGGTACGTATGGACCACCAACATAATAAAGTTATGTGATTTTTATTATGTTATTGTATCACATGTCTGGTCATCCGGGTCGATATGAGGATAATAATTAAATAAATAAATTATTTATGATTTTGTAAAATTAAATATTGTCTATATTATTTCTTTTCCACTATTTATAAAATTGAATCATGGAACATGTGTACATACCCACTACCGTTTACATGGATGAAGGTGCTTATTATTACATTAAAAACACACATTGTTTGTTTTAAATGTTTTTTATTATATAGAAATAATAATTATAAATTTTTTATTATTATATAAATTATTGAACCATTAACACATTATACATGATCATATTAATAATTTTTTCTTGAGGATTATGAATTGAAAGACTAAAATTCATAAAATTTCAACATAACTGTTGAAATATATAAAAAGAATAAGTAATAATTGAAATGAAAATAATAATAGTAATGAAATTTTAATTGGAAAGGTTCATAATAAATTATAAAATTAAATTATTTTTATTATTTCCATGACCTAACATAATCTGGTGATCGAGCTATAGCTACCCCATGCCCACCTCCATAGGATAAAGAGTGAAAACTATCCCCGAAGGAATAACTAAATCGAGGTGGAATTTTCCTATGTATCTATAAAAAAAAGACAACAATGTCAAAGAAAATGTTAAAAGTAAAAGGCTAAAATATGTGAAACTTCTAAAAAGTAAACCCAACATTCATGAACTGTTATACAGTATAAAAGTGTGCTAGTGTAACTAAAAAGAAAAGGGACAAAATACACACTGACCAGAAATATATAACAACCTGATAGAAAACTATAAATTTAGATAAAAGAAAGATATCCAAGCTCCTAAATCCCAAGCTATGACCATCGTACTCAGTCTAATAACTTTATGTCTCTAGGTTTCTATGTATTCAAGGTCATCCATTTTATGGTATTTATAAGAGAGGACATGTGAGGGAAAATCCCATATAATGGTGAGTATAAACATACCCATTATGACACTCTAAAGATGAAGGGGTTCATTTAGAGATCGAATAGGAAATAAGGACAATAAATACCATATGGCACAATGAAAGAGTGTAACTCAACCCAACAAAGAATGAATGTAAGAACATCCAAACACAATGGGATAAACATGGTGACTAGATGAACAACCCATAGATTCATTGCCACATATAGTATGAGAGTAGACACATCCAACAATTAGATTCTGAACATGGAATTCATATGGCATACTACACACATCTTTCCTCTCCAATAAGGGGAGTAACAAAATCCAAGGTGTTTATACCGAAGAAGGATTTATATAAACTTACACACATAGTTAAATAATCTCATATTGTGAGATTAATTGGATCTCTAACTAATAGCTCATCCCTGGAAGATGAGTATCCAACAGTTCCAAATGTACATCAATGATGCCCAGTATCTCATGTGTCTTTCCGAAAGGTTGTTATCATAGTCAAACCATGCCTTGGAACTATTCCACATTGTCTAGAGGCATAATCTCAAAAAATAGGATCCTTACTTTGGTACAAAAATACAAGGACCCTTTCCCATCCAATATATAGGGTCCACTCTTTTCCATCAAGGAACCATTCCATGATATCGCATGTGGGTTCCACTCAGAAGGTCGATGACCTATGCCAAACCGGACTAGAGAGTTTCACTCTAAATCATTTAGGACCCATGCCATAATATTATAGGAGGGTTCTACTAAGAAAGTCAATGACCCATTCCCAAACCAGCTATATGGAGCTACTCTATGGCATCAATGACCCATGCCATGATACCATAGGAGGGTAGAACTAGGAAGCTCTTTGGTGATCCTGTGTGATAATTGACAATGTCGATCTTCTCTTAAGTATGTTCAACTAAAGAAAAATTTCACATTGTATCTTTGTTGTTGTAAATGTGTGAACAACCGTGTTGTGTATGAAAAAACACATAGGATAGGATACCCATGGGTCAAAATCTGTTTTAAAATGATGGTGATAATACTGATTGAGTGATGTTATTACGTTTGATGCATCATGTTGACATATGATCACGTACGGACTCATAGTTCATTTATACAATCTGGGAATCTCTAACATATCTAAGAATTGTAGGATACAAATCTATTGAGTGTTGAAAATGAATACCCTCCTGATCCAGTAGGGTCAGATACAGGGAGACTAACCACTTAGAAACCTCCTACACCTAGGGAGCCTGGAGACTTCCTGTTAATGGAATCTAACAAAATATTTCCCTTTACTATATAATATATTATCTCAAATATGTATTCCTATAGTAACTCCAACTAATTGACCTTTCTCTGGTTTTGGTGTCCTTACGTGATGGGGTACTTGATCCTCTAGTGGTATATGTAATCCTCAAATCACTCTCTCAAAATGTAGTGCCTCGACATCCTTAGGTAGAAGACAACAGCTTGATACTCTAGGTTGCGAGTTGCATAGTTCTACTCATGGGGTATCAAATTACTCTACCCTTAAGTGATAACTTCCTACTTCTAAATCAACAGACAACCATTCTCACCTCTTAAGGAATCACAATACACTAAGAGCTCTCCCCCTTCCTTTGACAGCCTCAATAGTGGAGTACTCATCATCCTAAGCCTCAAAACCTCAAAGTCTCTCTTACACTACAAAGTCTAGGCAAACAATTGGCCGTCATGAATTTTGGTGGTAAAAGTACTTTTGATTTTGGATATTTCTTCCACAAATCTTTTATAGAATACCACCAATCCATGAAATTGATGCAACTCGGACACAGTCTTGGGTGTCTCTAAAGAATGAAATGCATCGATCCATCAATAAATATAGTTCTCTAAAAAAAATTCTAGGACAATTAATAATTTATCACCATGCTCCTCCTCTAATGAAAATTTGACATTTTTTTCACCAATTAAGATGAATACAAACTCATCCAAGTACGACTAGAAATATCAGTTCATCAAATCCAAAAAATAGGGGGAGATTTGTCACACCAAATCACATCACTAGGATCTCATAGTGTCTCTAGAGACATAATAATTCCAACATTAGAATATAAGTATCATGAACACTCAAATGGTGGTATCCATACTAAAGATAGATCTTTGAGAACCACCTCTCACCCAAAAATATGTCAAATTGTTCATAATTATTTGGATATTGGTACATTTTCTTTATCATGTCAGGGTTCAAGAAACATTAATCCATTAAAATATACAATGTCTCATCCATATTTTTCAAAAAAACAACACCGAAGCTTCCTAGGGGGACCCACTAGTTTTTATAAAACCTTTCTCTTGAGGGTTCTATAACCGCAAAAATGGATTTTATATCTTGGTAAAAACCATATGATATTCCATAGAAGGTATGCGAGTGGTGTTGGGATGAATTCCAACAGAAAAATAAATCACCCGCCTTTGAGTTAGTCCAAGAACATCCTTATGGAAAACATCCACATAATCCTTCCATACTAAAAGAACCCAAACACCTGAAGATATCACTGCACCAATGACTATACATTCCAACTTATTGGTGATGGGCTACAACATCTTTACACATAACCCACTTTAAATTCCACAAGATATTTCTCACCAAAAAAAAACTATATCTCATCAGTGAATGGTCATCGGACTTGTCTTTGGTGATAGTTAATTTGGGCTTGAACCCTAGAAATATAATCCATGCACAAGATAATGTTATGGGGCTCCATGATGGTGAATAATGGTCCTTTGTGAACCTTTATACACATACTGATATTAAGAACTATCAACAAATAAAAGATATTAAATAAGTGTTCCCCATAGGAACTTCAAGACAAAGAAACTATCCTACTACCTCAACTTGGGTCTTCAGAACTTCCACTGTCACTGGACTTCATGGCCCCAGAGTCTCACATGACACACTTTGACACTGTTTCCATAAACACTAAATACTACCCTTATGGAGATAAATCAAAAAATTGTCCAAAGGAATAAAAATTCTCTGATAATAATCATTTATGACCCATCCCAAGAAGTTTCTCGATCAGCAACTACCCCAACCCCACCTCCATAGTCTAGGGGTGGAGAAAATCACTGATGGAATAACTAACTTGGGGAGTCCCTTGCCTAAATACATATATGAACACACAAAGCAATCTCAATGTAATAGTTCAATGGAAAATAATAAAAGATGAAAAATGATATAATGTAATTTAAGAAATCATGAACCTCTAGATAGTAAAAAACTATGGTTGTGAAGCTAAAAAATAAATAGGCAAAAACACACACCAAATCCAAAATTTATCACAACATGATAGAAAATGATAAATTAAAACAATTCAATGAGAGTCTGGAATCGAAATACCATGTTATAACCACCATATATGGTCAAAACACCAAGTATCCCTAGAATATTCTACATTCAAAGCCACCATATTCTTCATCTTGATATGACAAAACAAATGTGGTAAAATCCACTGAAGGGGTGAGTATTAATATACCCGATAGGTCAACCCAAAGCTGAATAGGGAGTAGTAAGAGATGAAATTTCAAAGAAAGATAGTAGATAACACATTGTATAGTGAATGAGTACATATCAACCCAAAAAATATTGAGAGAATGATAGTAAAATCCCAAGGGGATAAACATGGTGAGTATAAGAACTACTCTTCTAGAATTTTCCACCAATAGATGGAGACTATATTCATGAAACCACGAGATGATGTACACGAAAACATTGTGGCATACCCCACATGTCTTTACCTCTCCTAGAAAAAGAGTAACTAAATACAAGGATTGGATAGAGATGAAGGATATATATATATATATATATATATATATATGATCAGTTATGGAAACCTAGACCGAGAGTGTTAAGGGATATCCATCCCACAACTCAGCCCTAGAAGAAGGGTGTCCAATAATTCCAAAATTCCACCAAAGATTCCCAACATCTCATGGGTCTTCCTATAAGGAAATGAACTAAGACAAACCACACCAGATGACAATGCCACACAGTCAAGGGGAAATCTCTATGTAGAAGACCCATTCCCTTGTACAATAGGAGGGTTCTTCTCAGATAGTTGAGGATCCATTTCTTGTCTAGTTGGAGGTTTCCACTCTAGGACATAGAGGCCCTATGCCCTGATACCTTAGGAGGGTGTCACTCAAACCGCCAAGGACCCATGCCCAGCCCTACTGGGGGTTCCACTCTAGGTCACCAATGTCATATTCTCTAATACTATAGGAGGTTTCCACTTGGACTGAAGATTACCCATTCCTAGTCAGGATGGAGGGTTACACTCTGAATCACCGATGACTTATTCCCTGATACTATATGGGGTTCCTCATTTAAGTTCATTGAACCTTTCCCATCCCAACTATTGGGTTCCAATCTATGTCAATGAGAACCTATGCACTAATATCATATGAATATTCCACTAAAAGGACTTTGGTGATCATGTGTGATAACTACCTTCATCGAACATCGCTTAAGTATGATCCCTGATAAGAACATTTCACATCATATCTCTAAATCCACAAATATGGTAACAATCATGTTCTTCATAGAAAAGCACTGAGGGAAGGCTACTCACAGTTCAAAATCTAAGATCCATTGATGGATATTAGAAGGAGTAAATTTACCTCAATTGAGATTATGGGGTAACTGGTGTGTGAGGGGACCCACACGAAATGTGATCTCACAACACCTCCAACTCATAACCCTATGAGTCTCAAAGATCTATTACATTACATAAAATAAACTGAATAGTTGGACTATATGGCATGTCCAAACTGACAAGTAAAGGGTTGTGTCATGTTTTCCATGTTTGTGTGACACACCTCATGTCTATGTATCAGACCCCATGTCATTGTACTCAGCTACCTCACATGGTCATAACCGTGTACTTCCAAATAACTTCCCACCGATTTGATTCATCACATGGGTTCCTATCCGGGGAAGGGATATATTGGGTGTTGGAGGACCACACACAGTTTCACCCTTATGTTTTTGTAATTACTAGCCACTACAACTAAGGGGTCTACATGTTGTGTGTTAATCATAATACACGATGTGTAGTCAGGTTTTCTCTAGAACATCAAATCCAGTATTCATTCCTTGAATCTATCCACACCATAATATATCTCACTTCAAATCTCTCTTGGATGAGAGGATCAGACTATGAATAACTCTTTCTATTTTTTGTTCATAGTAAATCATCTCTGGTGGTTCATCATTTTTTTCACTGCATATTCTATATGCCTCCATTACATATAACATTGATAAATTTATCCTAAAACATATAATCATCCATACATTCCTTGAAACAAAATCTCAGATATAGTCTTAGATTGCTAATATGTTCTTATTCATAAATCTGTGATGAATACGGGGGTCCAATCAGGTTCGGTAACACTAGAAAATTTTCGAACCAGGACCTCGGGATCAAAATTGGGATTAAATATAATGAATAATGGGTAAAATAACAAGAACACATGAATAAACATCATTTTAATAGAGTTATTGTCCAAAAATAAAGAAAGGGAAACTAGTTTTAGAAGACAACTGAAATTAATTTAGCTTTTGTACCCAGGTATGTGCAATTATCATAAAATTTTTTATAGAACCAAGAAAAAATATGGATCTAATAAAAAGATTAATTAATTTACATAAAAAACAAAATTAAAATCTCTACCTAGAGTATGAATCGTTCGTTTATAAATAACACATCTAATAATGGCTGATAGATGTCTCCATGATTATTGCATCCTAATCAGATCCATTCTGGAGTGCTGACGTTGTTCAATGTGATTCTCCAATATATGATTGAAGAAGAGATATGGATTTCAAATAGTTTTTATTATTCTAAATCTAGAGAAATGAACCTGGAGATATAGATATGGAGTTATCTATTGAACTAAAATTAGTTAATCAATTAATTTATTAGTTAATTAATTCATGTAACAATATATCAACAAGAGAAGAGGTTGAACACTCGCGTCGAATCATTTAATGTCATTACATGGGTTAACACAATGTTATGGATTCAACAATGGTCTTTGTATCATAACATGAGATTACTTTTACGATTTATCCAATTCTTTTTTCAGTATCACGCATTGTTAATATAAAGTATACTTAATATTTTTTTTTAAAATTAATTCAGGTCACAATGGAGCTTAGAATCACACATCATCTTAGCACCTAGATATAGAAATATAAATTAAAATATTTTGAAGTCTTACCACAAAATAACTATGTTTATATAATTATTCAGGAATGTAAAATTTGAACATGGTGGGTGAGGAGATTAGGTAGTGTATTTCTATTATTAATTTCCTTTCATTGAGACTTATTTCATATTCACTACATGTTTCATTTGTTAATTACAGAAACTTACATATATATATATATGTATTTTATCATATATTCACTTAAATATTTTTTTAATTTAATTTAAATTTATCTTAATCAATATCCTTTTATTTCACATGTACCAAGAAAATTTAAATCATGTTTTTTAAAAACATTTTTAAATGTTTTTTCATCACAAAATTTTATCCACCATGTTTATATTTTTCAAAACAAATTAGAATTTTTTTCCATAATTAATTTTTTTAAAATTTATTTTTGAAATGCATTTACAGTATTTATATAGTATTAAAAATAATTTTTTAAAAGTTTTGTGTTAGAATTTTTTCATTTTAAAAATTCATAATATAATTTTTTTAACATTTTCCACCTAACTATAATTTCACACAGTCATATAAATTCTCAATTTTCGTTATTAGTCTAACAATATGTATAGTTTTTAATTATAGATCATGTTACCTTTTTCAAGAATATTATTAAAACTTTTTTCTAGGGAAAGGTGTTTTTATTCCAGTTTTTATGAAATAAGTAATATTCAATTTTCTAAGAAATTATAATGAATTTTTCATATTTTTTTAAGAAAAAATTATTAAATATAAGGGATAAAATATTTATATGGTCATGATCATTATAGATTATGTTTTTTATGCTAGATATATATCATGATTATGGGATTGCTTAATATTTCTCTTATATTCATTAGGTGATTTATAGAATTTGAAGAAACAAATAAGGTAGATTACCTAGTAGGTTACCCTTAACGAAATAATCAGGCCTTACATATGTCTACCATGGATTAAAAAATAGTTAAAATATGTCATGAATATGATTCCCCATGATACATATTTTATTATTGATAATGTTTTTATGGAAAACAAATCAATAGGTATATAATGTTATTGAGAATTTAAAATTCAATGGGTTTTAAATGAAATTCTTTCATGATTCATTCTTGTTTTTTCTATTTATACTAATTCTTTTGAAATGTTTTAACTGGTGAAATTTCTATTTTATGTTGTTGTTATGTTTTATTTATGTGCACCAGGTTTATTTTGAAAATTATAAACAATATAATTGGTTTTAATGTTTTTATTAGGATAATATGATTCAAATATTTTTTTTAACCCGTATTTAGCATTATTTTTGTTATAAAATGTTTTAAATTGTTTTTCATAAGAACTTTGTATGTGTGGGAACTATAAAATGGTAAATATTTCTAATATGGTAAATCTTCTTAAAAGAAGTATAAGTGTTTTGAATAAAATAACAGTTTCAATTTTAGGATCCATTTAATGTGCGAAAGGTATACATTGAGTGGATGTGACAACTTTTGGGAAGAGTTTTAATATGTTATATGTATTCCTAATTCTATAAAAATCTAAACCTAAATTTTCTATGAAATGAATGAATGTGAAACCCATGACATAAACTATGTAATTATTGGTCATTTTTTATAGTGGGTTGTAACTCTTATATTAATGAATAGGTTGTATTTTAATTTTATAATGATGTAACATTAAAGTAATACACTATTAAGATTCCAAAACAATAGGTGAAGTCATTGATTTGGTGTGTTATTCCCGTCATTTTTTCCATTAAAGAAATGTTTATTTATTGGAGTGCAGATAGTAATGTGAGTCACAAATGTGTTTTAAATATCTTAATTTTTTTGATGAATGATTTTTTGAAATAAAATCTATGAATTCAAATTTATTCTTATAATTATTTATCATACTATGTGATTTATTTTCTTTCATTGTGTTGTCATCTTATTATATAAAAATAAGTGATTGAGAGGTGTCATCTGGGTTGTTTAACTATGATAATTATAAAAATATTTTCTTGTTAGGTTTTGATTATCGATGAAAAATTCTATTTTATAGGGATGTTTTATAAAGTATTAAATGTCTTTGAACCCTCCCATTGAAATTTTTCCGGTCATGGGGGAGTCATGGGTTGTTTTCTATTATTTTCACCAGGTTAGGATGTTTGGTTATGATTTTAGTTAATTCAATGAATTTTAGGTTTTTATTTTGACCAAAAAAAATTATATATGTTATATATTTTGTTTGATTTCAAAATCCTATAAGAAATATATTTATTTCATTGAATTTACATGTTTTCTACTGAGAAATATCTTACACATTATCAATGAAAACCACTTGTAATGGGTTTTTTATAATTTTAAGCATACATAAATGTTAAAAAAAATTATGCATTGAATTATATATATTACATATTTATAAATATATTTGGTATGAAATTAAATTATTACTAATAAATTTAGTATATTGTAAATAAATTATAATTTCTTACATTACGATTAAATATATCAATAACTTATTAAAATTGATTCATATAAGCTATAATTTATATCATAATTATTATAATATAGGTTATTATTATATTTTATCATATATGTTTTCTTATTGGTTATGTTCGTTATAGAATTTTTCTTATTTTCTTGGAGGAGTCATAAATTTCCTATCACTTTCTACACATTTATTATTTACCAATGAAAATAAGTATACATTACAAAATATACGAATTAAAGTTATATAGTGCGCAATATTATTGAATATTAATGATATGATGTTTTAATTACAATGGATATTTCTTAAATATCATATAATGACAAATCCATGTTAATAAATAGGAATGAGTAAATTATTTATAATTTAGTGTTATAGATATAATATAATATATTATAACCTTTTATTGGTGATTATTAAAAATATTAATCTATAATGATGAAATATAATTAAATTATTTTTCATTTAATAAATAATTATGATGGTTTCAACTTTTTAAATTTCTTTTTACTTTTATCATGTTCTTGTCCATGGAAAAATGGTCATAATTTGGTATATTATCTTTATAATGATTCTACGGATATGCAATTTCCTCTTGAATTTTTGTTTGTTATATATATTATTATGTTATGTTAATTCAAATACTCTTTACAAGATTCATTTTGGGAAACTAATACCCATATAGGCCAACAGTTCTGGGAGTTTTTATTGTTTAAATGTTAAAAATATTTAAACCCTTGATTTAATTATTTTTAAACTATGTGGTTTGAATAATGAATAGGTTTGAACTATTATTTTTTTGTGAAAAAATGATAAAAATGATGATGGGATGGTAAGTATAATGTGAGAAATGTTTTGAATGATTTTAATAGGACTAAATCATGTTGAGAGACATTTTATTTTCAATTTACACTTTCATTATTATTAAATTTCTTAATTTTAACTATTTGTTATTTTTTCCCCATGATAGTACTAACATATTCCAAGATCTAGAAATAAAATATGACATAGTTCTTGATATCATGGAATACCTCTTGAATAATTTATGAATTTAAGGTAGGTTTTAGAGTTATTAAATGATTTTGTCATCTTGTTAATAAATATGTAATATATTCTTGATGTAAGGTCTATAATCATTTATATTTTATAAAGAATATTATCCATTGATAAGTTATTAACTTAAATGCACCTTCCCTATAATCCCTTCGAGTAATAGCCAGGACTAGACCACCAAGATGATACACTAAAAATATAATATTTAAATTTATAGATTTGATACAGATAAATGTGTCCCATTATTAACCCATCATAAAATTAAATATAAATCCAATATATTGGATCACATACATACCAAGGGAACATATAATTTTATTGTTTAACTGAATTAGCACCAAAATAATTTAATGTGGAAAATTTCATAGAGTATAAAATTTTAAAGAAAAATCTTTTATTTTTAAATACATGTTATATTAGTTCAAGGTAACATCTGTACATTTAACTATAACTTATATTAACTATTCAAATGATACTTAAGCCCTATGAAAAATATATTAAAATGAAAGATGATAAAATAACTCAGTAAGGTGCATATTGAAATAAATATTAAAGAAACATGTTAGTACATGAAGAAAATTCCTATTTAAAAGTAATCATTATTTTCAAAATAAAAAACAATTCATAACCAATAAATTAATTTCTCTGAAAAATTTTTTTTATAAAACAACTCACAAGAATTAATAAACACATAATAAAATAAATAAAGGTTTTTTTTCATTAAATAAATACTCATTTATATGTTCTAAAGGACCCTAGAAGACCTTAAAAATAGAGGGGTTAATAAGGGTGTCTACATTTTTTTAATGCAATGGATATTTTTCCCACATTCGTTGTAACCTGTAAATCTATTTTCTGGTACTGAAAAATAATTAAAAACTCACAAAAAGAAAGACAACAAAACAATTTTTATTGGTTCACCACTAAGGGATAATCTAAGGAGCATATTCCAATAGTGTTTCAGTCATACCTATATCCACTAATCCTTAACAAATGTGGAATACAGATGTTTCGACATGGTCACTATGTTCCAAGTGCACTGCCTTTACATGGTTTTAGTGATATCATATTGCATCCCTCAGAATACTTCCATTAACTCCCGCTAGCTCACTACATTGAGAGATGTCAAACTAAGTTTAATGACACGAAGATCGCTTCAATTGATTGGTATTAAATTATATTCCCCTAACTAAGAACAAAACTCTACTTTCACTCAAGACTTGTGTGGATGTCCTCTAAAAGAACTATTCACATAAAACAAAATGTTCAAAATTTCCTTTCATGAAGCACCTTAAAGAAGCTACCTTTGTGATTATCCCTTGATTTCGCAAAATAAAATCCATTAAAAATCAAAAAAAATCAACACAGAATACCTAATCATCATTAAGAAGTTATTAATCAAAATCATTGGCCCAAGTCAAGACTCAGAAAACCTTTTTTTGATGCTTAATCTCACATAGAATTTTTGATTTGCGGAGCTCCCATAGCTTCAAGAAATGATAGTGATTCCATATTTCCCTTGGAAAAATCCACTTTCTGTAAAGAGGTATAACCTTATATTTATAGGCTTAGCATTTTTGACACCCCACTTCCTGTAATGTTATTTCTAGATCTACCAAAAATATCTTCACGACACTGTCACCTTTGTGATACTCCAATAAAATTTTACATAGCCGTAGAGCTCACTGTCAACACATTGCATAGCTGTAATGCTTCTATTAACTTATTGGTAAAGATCATCATATCTATTCAAATTTCATTACATCCTCATGATCCTAAACACTGTCCTAGAAAACTCATACCTTTTCAATTTAATGAAGTGTTTATTCCCAATGCAGCCCTTTAAGAGGTTATCCTCTTCCTCCATATTTTTTATTCCCTAAATTTGAAAAACAACAAAAAATGATGACACCTTTAATAATATTTTCATATTCAAATATAATATCCCAATCCATGAAAATTATCTTATATTCCATGGGATTATTGACAAAAAAGAGAAACCAATTTCAATTTACAGTAAATATTATCCTTTTATCCAACATTTTTTCCCACAGTCTTAAAATTCACCCTTAAGAAGTGATATATACTTTCCATTAATCATAATCATAAACAATTACCTTTTGAATTTAGACTATTCATGGTCAAACACATATAAATAATAGATATAACATATATGTAATATGGGACATCCTTTTTTATATCACTCTTAAAAATCTAATACAAACACATTCATCTTTGAGAGACAATGAATTAGAGGTCCATCATGTGCCCTAACATCCAGGGTTCCTAACATAACCAATAATAAATTGTTTATAATAGAAAAACCCTTCAACAAAAATTATTTCCATGAACCATAACATAATCATAAAAAATGTAATCATTCATAAAAATATGCATTACACCCATAGGAAAAACATTTTTGAATATTGAAATACTGACTAATTTTAAAACCCTTTGTGAAAATACAATCAATAAAGGGGATTTTTTTCATTATTGAAAAAGATACATTTATTAAGTAAATAAAACCATTGAATAATGGTTAAAATAGTAGGAATGGTTTTTTTCTATATATAAATTGAAATAGAACTTTTATTCCCATTATTTAAATAAAATTAAACTTTCATGAAAGTATATTAATTTTTAAAAAAATTGAGAACAAATTGTAATGAGATATTAAATGAAAATTATCTATATATTATTTCCACATAAATACATCCATAAATTCATTTTTTAAAATTTTACATGGACAAAAATATTTATAAAAAAACTATTTAAAACATATTAAAAGCGGTATTTAATTTAAAATGACCCATACGAACAACCTTAAAAAGATTACATCTGAAAACATTGTAAATAAATTAATATATTTTATAAATTACCTTTATAATCATATGAACCACAAAAAATAATTTCCTTGAAATTTTGATGAACAATAGTTAGTATGAAAACTAAAAAAGAAGATTATTTTAATAAAATCCATTTCATGGTGTTTTACTCATTATGTACATTCTTTATATTACTAAATAATAAGATGAAGATAACTATATAATTTATTAAAAAAATTTTTATAGTTAATTATTAATTACATTCTATTTAATTCTATGTTAAATTATGTTTCTTAATCAAATAAGTTCACATTAGAGGTTTTGACAATATTAGGCCCATAGGTCCAAAAATGACTTTTAAGAGTACACTATGGTCAAATTGGTAGGTACTTCATCATATAAAGCCTAAAAATCATGATATAATTATCATTTTTATATATAAATTATACTTTTAAAAACATATGTGAAATATGGTTAAGAAAAATGAATGATATTACATTTTGGGAGATGATATGTTATATGTACGTGTGAGTAAGGTTTCAATTATCAATGACAATGATGGAATTATGTTTTGTATTATATTATCTTTATATAAGGACTATTATATAATAAATATTATATTATTTCTTAAAATAAACTTATAAAGATATTTCATGTGATGTGATAATTAAATATTAATCACATTCATTAAGAGAGTTGTTTGTCCAGAAGTACACATGGATGATGTTTTCATTATATAATGGATGTAAATGTTTGAAAAAATATAATATATTATCATTATTGAAGGATAATATTTAATTAATATAAAATATGTAAGAAAATAATTAATCCATCATTACAACCAGTATTGATTTGTGGTGATAGAAAATAGATTTCATCAGTTCGTGAGGTAGTAGTCCACCGTATTAAAGAATGGAGGTTTTCTTTCCCATTTAATGGTAAATGAGAAAGATATGGGTTATGAAATTAATATAAAAAGTCTCAGTATATTTAATACACTAGTTTTATGATTTCATAATGCTTATAAATTATTTCATTGAGGATGATGAATAGAAAAACCAAAACATTCGGTTAAAAGATATACATATTCTTCAGACACGCTCTCTTGGTTTATAGATTAATCCCTGGAAATATTTCCTTATGCACAAAATAAGACATATAAAACATGGGGAGGTATATTATAAAAGTATTTGGTAAGGTATTGGATGAATTTAATGACTCTTGATGTGTGGATATAAAAGGACATGTGGTTTACTTTTATAACAGAGGGAAGGGTCACTTATTGAATTCTCTAATATATTAAATTTAAAAATTTAATTTTCAATGAAAAATGAAAAAAAATGATATATTTCAATGATAATATGTGAATGGGTAGAAATAATATCAGATAAATTTTATTTCATGATTAGGTGATTGTTTTACACTTATGATTTTTTTAACACCCCATGAAACCCATTCTGCAATTACCATAATAACAATGTATTTTACTAATTAGGGATCATTATAGTTACTGTAAAAAAGCATATTGGACCATAAAAGGAATATAGTTTGTACTGTAAACATTATCCTATTAAGTTGTCTTATGATAATATTTTTTAATTATAATTCATTCAATAAAATATTACATATTATACAATATCAACAATATAATTTGTAGAAATAGAATATTATTATAATGTAACATAAGTTTAACTCATGTATCATTATTCCAAAAATTAAATGAATTTAAGATAAAGAATAAATGGTCATATTATAATCCAATAATGAAATTTTCATTGGTTTAGAAATCATTTTAGATCTTGTAATTTTGGTTAACCCCTTGTTGAATCAATTTTAAGCTTAATAGTGATAATGACATTTTCAATATTAAATATTTATATATTTACTTATATATGGAAAATTATCTCAAAAATGGAAAAGGGGTGACATTTTGGATAATTTATAAGACTAATTTTCATCTTTAAATTCAGTATAATTTTTAAATAATTTAATAAAAAATTATTTAAGTTAAAATATCATTATTGTAATTTTGAATCTATTCCAGTAATTTGACTTTGTTAATTACTTGAATATAATGAAATTTGAATATAATCACTTCAAATTTCCATAATATTTAATATTTATCTATAAAATTAATGATAGGATATAATTAATGTAATCTCTATTAATTTTTATATTTTAAGAATAATTTATTTTATTATTATTTTAGTTTAATAACACTTCTATTAGCTTTTCATAAGTATTTAATATAAATTAGATATAAAAAATTGTTAATAAATTACATTGATAAAAAAATGAAAAATTTATATTTCAAATAAATATTTATTATTGAACATGTCACTAATTTTTCCATTTGTATGAACATTAGAGATAATAATGTCAAGAGAGTGACATTTTTGACATTATCTTTTACTTAAATTTTATAAAAGTCATTTTCAATGAAATGTTGAACAATTTTTACATTTTACAAAAAAATTGGATTTTAGTGGTGAAAATCCACTAACCCAAAAGAAAAAAAAGTCTTAAGTTTATTTTTAGAAGATATCATATTATTTTTAACCATAATGACCTCATGTACACTTACAATGATGATAATTATTTACTACAATTATTATTCGTAATAACCAAAAAAAAATTGAGATCTATTTGCCAAATTTCGACCTCATGATTCCATATGTATAATATAGTTTAAATGATTCAATTTATAGAAGTTGGATAAAATAATGTATGATTAATACACAAAATTGAATAATTGTTTTAGGGAAATTACATTTATATATGAAAAATATTTTTTATTCCAAAATCAATTATAAAATAAATTTTAATTACCATAACATGAATATGTTTAATCAAAATTAAATAATGAAATATTATAAATAATTGATAATTTAATTTTATTATAAGAATTCAAGAATAGAAAATAAAATTTATGCCAAAACAATTCTTTATCACGGTTCATTTTACTTTAAAACTTGTTATAAAATTCATAATAATTAATCCTAATAGAGTTTTAATATGATAATTTCATAAATTATTTCAATTTAATCAAATAAAATTTCAAAATATTTGGAGATAATAATGAAATTTTGTCTCAATGAAAAGTAATAAAAAAAGTTTGATGAAAATAAATTCTTTGAAAATAAAATTACGGAACAAAATATTTAGTGTTTATTTCTAAACAATTAATAAATATGTCTATATTAAATAAAAAATAAATAAATAAATAAATATATATATATATATATATATTAAAAGTTTTTTTAAGAAATTAAATGTCATAAAATTGAAGTAATGTTATAACATTAATATATAAATATTATTATTATTATGTTGTTCATTTAATCTCAGTGATGTGTATCTTGTTTTTTATCAAACATTAACTTATTTGAAATCTCATAATATTACATTCTCCCCTTCCACTTTAAAAATTTATCATCCCTATTATAACATGATCTTCGAAAAAATTGGTTGTATATTTTATAATTCAATTGTTGTAATACAATATTATAAAAATTTTTAATAAAACATCCACTGGATAAGAATGAAAGGGTAACACAATGGCCATCTGCAATAACATAAAAATAGGTTTCCAAATTGGACAACAGTAGTTGGAAGTGGAAATATAAACATGAAGTAAATCATAAGGTCTAAAAAATGATATATATTGATAGAGAATATTGATCATATTATGTTTAATGATAAGGAGAATTTTTACTTCCTAATGAAACACAAACCAATGATATATTGAATTTTACATTGATCTATAAGAAATTAATATAATAAGAATTTTTTTTTCAATGTACTTTTCCTAGAGTTAATAATTAATTAACAATGTATACAATTATAATGGGGAAATATAATAACTTTTCAAATATAATTCTATTATATAATCTATTTCTATCAAAATCTAATAATTTTTTTTGAAAAAGATTATTCATCATGAATTTTCCATTCCTGAAGCAATAAAATCAACTTCTAATGTATCACAGAATCCAAAAAAGAATAAGAATATATATCAATTATCTTCAAAAAGTAACTAATAATTTTTTTTACCAAAAGATATAATTATTCCAAAAATTAATAAATTATAATATTAGTAAATATAAAATTAATTGAAAAATAGCAATAATACCAAATTTTGAACATCAACCATTAGATAAATAAAAATCAATAAAATTTTCAAATATTATAAAATAATATTAAAACCCATATATTAGAATAATTAGATCACATATTCTTCCAAGATAACTGTAACAATAATATGAAAATAAAATTATTCAATCATAAAGATGTATAACTAAAAATGTATATTCCAAAATCATATAATCTCTGAAATACACTAGTATTTTCCATAAATAACCTAAATCATAATATTGCCAAAATAAACTGATATAATCATACAAAAGAAAAATAAAAAAAATTCCTCAAATAAAATCCCATTTTATAAATTAATAATTCCAGTTACACTGATTATATATGTTTCATATAAGTGGTTTAGTTATTCTAAAATAACATTAATCCCATAATCACAAAATAATGTTTTAGTCGCATTTTTATAAATATGATAAAACATATGTTTCAAAAATAAAAAAATATATTATCCTCTAAATAAAATCAATTTCATAATAATTAAGAAATCACCTAGGATAGGGGTTGTTGGTGGACCATACTCTCCCTTTGTTTGTGAGTTTTCACTTACCCTGTGGGATTTCCTTTTACAAAAAACATAAAATTCATATATAATTCCCAAAAACATATGACGGAAATACCAAAAATTGTACATATAATTTCCTTAATAATAATTCTTCTTAAACCTATGGATTATATATGCCTCATAATAACAAAACATCACCCTAAAAAGAAATTAATCACATTAAAATCTCATAACATTAAACCTAAAAAAGGGTGTCTTGGACATTGGAGTTATGACGAACAATAAATTTATAAAACCATGATCGTATTTATAACTCTTATGATAACATCTCATAAAAAATACTAATGGAAAATTTTTTATAACTCATGCTCTAATACACACTAAAACCACCATGTATCATCACTCCTCGATGTCATGTGAAAAACAAAATATTTAGTTTTCTAGCTTTGAAATCGATAAATTTTATCCAAATGTAACTCATTAAAACATATAACATAAAAATAAAATACTAGACCACATACATAATAGTGGAAATTTTAGGATCATATTTTTTATATTAAGGAATAATCTCTTTTAAGGTGTAAAATTCCAAACCATTTCCATTTGTTTCAATAAAAAGTTCATTCTCAAGAAATTTCACATCCATTCAAGGTAACATATATATCATGACCAATTAATGTTCTTATAATTTAAAATCATTCATATTTACTAGAAATAAATTAAAATGATTACTGGGAATAATTATTTTAGAAAGATATATAAAAAACAATAAAGAAACCAGTTATTTAAAAAACAAAATCCATTTTTTTAAACATTGAGCTCAACATAAAAATTCTCTTACTCATTAAATAAAAATCATTACCCAATTTTTTTCACAAAAAAATCATAAAAATCATAAATTTAATTTAAACCACCAAAATTATTCTATGAAAATATGGAAACTTAATCAATAAGTTTTCTCAATGTTATACAATTCACCCTTAAGAAGTATCATATACTGTCCTTTAAACATAATCCCAAAATAATGAAATTTGTAGTACTAAAATTTCTATTTATGATCATATAAATAAGTAATAAAAAAATTATGTAACTTGGGTCATAATTTTCAATATGAATCATAAAAATGGAATAACCAACTAGGTCGAATTCCATACCAAGTTAATTTAGAGGCCTATCATAGACACACAAGTCCTTGGTTTATAAAATGACCACACATATATGCTTCATAACATAACCACCAATTATCAGTTTATAGAAACAAAAAATATCATAAATAATATTCGTGAACCATATCATCACCACAAAATATATAATATTTCATAAATTTACTATTTTCATCCATAAGAAAAACATTTTTAGATATCAATATATACATTCAATTCCAAATAACTTATTATTGCACATATAATAAACATAAAAAAATATTTTTATTTGAATAAATTATTAAATAATATAAGATAATACATACACCAAATAATATCTATGATGGCGGAAAAATTCATTGTTGATATATATGATAGAATAGAACATTCTACTCATCAATTGTAAACAAAGATAAAATATTCTATATAAATATCTCATTGGTAAACCATTAAAAGAATGTAAAAATATATATATAATTTCTTTCATAATTATTTATTTCCCACATAAAAACATCCATATATTATTTTATAAAATTTGGAGGTAAAAAAATTATTTAGAAAAAATATGTAAATACTTTTCAATGTAATGTTCCCTTTATAGAAAACCATAAAAATATTCCATTTCAAAAGATTTTAATGATATTTATATATGTAAAAAATTACTTTATTAAAATTTTAACCATGAATAATAATTTCCATGAAATGTTGATGAAAATATTATTGAGGGATATTTTAAAAGAGGATTTTGAAAATAAAATTTCTCACATCAATTTTGAATCAACACATACATTGTTTATCATTATGAATAATAGATTAATGATAATTGTCTAATTTTATATGAAAACATTTAATTTTCGTTATTGATTTTATATTATTTTGTAGCATGTTCTATTCAATTAATTATTCAATTAAGTTCACATTGGATGTTTTTATTATATCATCACATTTTTTCAAAATGGAGTCAGTAGGTTGACAAATGTCAATGTTTTCATTATGTCATTATCTCTTTAAAAATATTAATGAAATATTTTCCAGATTTATACAAATATATTAAGAAGAAAATTGGTTTTTTAAGGAATAATTTTTTTTCAAATACTTATGATGATTAAAATTGTAACACCACAACTTTTTATGGACCAGTTTTATGAATAAATTAAATTCTCATTTATGCATTTCAAAGAACTAATAAAAAATTTCATTCAAATGGGACCAACATGGAAAAAATTATTATGAAAATTTACTAGTTTTATGTTAAATGTAATAGTTACTTGTTATATGTTTCATGCAACACAGATGATTCAATGAAACAACATTTTATTGTTATAATTATTAAGAAGATATAATTATAACCTATCTTTTAAACATAGTAACATTAGTAGTAATAAATAATTTTCAAATAATTTTTTTATAATGGTTTTATATAATTATAAAATACTGATAATGAATGTTATATTTTTTGGTAATGTCCTTATATATTTCAAAATACAATTTTCTCAAACAAATAATTTTTCTTGACTTTGTCAGCTAAAAATAAAATTAATTTTAAGGAATATTGAAATTAAATTTAATAAAATAAAATTCTTTAATAATATATAATTTTGAAATTTTCATAGATATAATGTTCTGGATTTTACTTAGAAACTACATTTTTTGGTGAATTGTGAAAATATCAGAATTTAATTCAAATATAAGTTTTCCTCAAATTTTTTGATAAGTATGAATTATCATTTCATTTTGATTAAATTTTGAATAAGATTATATAATTATCAATTAATCCAATTTATTTAATTTTAATCAATTTTACCTAGAACTTTTTAATAAAAACACATCAATGTTTTAATCGTTTTTACTTTGAACCCCTCATTGTCAACCCAACTACTTGTTTTAATTTAATTTAATTTCTTTAATATATGTGATTAAAACATGGAGAAATGGATTCCAATTTTTTTTTAAAATAATTTATAATTTATAACAAAGAAATTTTATTTTTTTTAGGAAACATATTGCTGAATGTGATTAAAATTAAAAACAATGATTAAGGTTAAATTAAGGTTAATAAAGGAGTAAACCATAACCATAAGGCCCAGAACAACCTATAAAAATTCAAAAAACCATTTTATGGACATATCTCAACACACACATACCTGTAATAAAATTTATAACATTATTGGATTCACTTGAAACATGAAAAACATGGGTGGAATTCTCTCTTAAAATATTCACAATAGTGCCACTCCTCTTTCCTTATAAAAGTCCACCACCTCTCCCTCTTCATCATACAAATAAAACTACATTGGTTCAGCCTAGATATATCCAATATGCTTCCCAAAATCCCTAACATACATTATTTAGACTCCCTTTGGTCATAATTTCTTCCAAGGAAGCCTTTTGGCAGAGACCAAAAGGAGTTACCCGATTAAGCGGTCACACCATCTCTTATGGTCATTTCATTTATTTTATGTCTCTAACCCTCCACAATATTTATTCCATGATTGTATAAAAAACTAGTATCCTAAATATTCTATGTTATTTATTTGAAATGGTTTTGACCTACACTTACACACACCACCATTTAATGGGTAACAAATATACTGCTTACATGTATAGAGAAATACCACCTCACTAGACGACGATTGTTCATTTTTTCTTTTCTGCCTATCATGGTGGAAATTATAGTGAACATAATTTTTATATATTTCATATATTAAATTTATTGAGTATTTAATATTATTTGTCCCTTTTAAATAAAATATCATTTTACTTTCCATTTGTTATAAATATGATAATATAGTTTGAGTAAGTGTGGACTACCACCCCTTATAGCTATGTGATTCATTCACACACTACATAGGAGGTATTAAGGATGGGTCTAGTGAGATAATATGATATATATATATATAATATTAATTTTAATTTAGTTATATATTATACATATATACATATATTTCATTTCCATTCTTTCTTTCAATATGATAATAAAAACAGAAACAATGTTCTTGTGTACGCACGACATACCGTCTCCGTGAACGTTGTATTATATTTAATACCTATATATTCTATAGGTAATAAAAATATACATTTTATAGATATAAATGGTATTTATTTCATGTATTACATTCTGGAATCATGATATAACCGTAAGGACCAACTATATAACAAATTAAGACACTTGCGATGAACAAAGTGAATATTATCCGAAGTGATACCTTAACATAGGAATGCTTACATTAAGGTAATATAATGACATAATAATATCCTATTGGTATTAGATATAATAAAATGGTTTTATAAAATATTTATAGAAAAATTAAATCTATTATATAGGAGGTTTTAATGATAAAAATGTGATTCAATACAGAAGGTAAAGGGATTTCAATTCACTTTTTATTTCTGTGAGATACATGTTATGTTCATCATAATTTCATTTTTTGTGGTGTATTTATTTACCATTAATTTATTATATTTATTTTAATCATAAATTTATTTCTATTCACATACCCATTTTATGATCTTTCATTCAGGGGTTTTATGTTTTAAGAGTAACCAAATCAGTAAACTAGTTTTGTCTCAACATGCCTTCTTTTAGGCTCATGTTTTGTTCTAAACCTAGATTATTTTAACGGTGTATTATATCATGAATATAAATATTTTTTATGATAATTTATTCTAAATGTAATTAACATTTCTTACATGGAGGGTATGGTCGCATGTTACCATATGATATGATTTTATTGAAATAATCACATCACTCTTCGAGTTTGTTTATGATTATTCGTAAACTAATAAATTAGAATTATCCCTCTCTCAAGAACATTCATAAGATTATTCTCCTATGGTTATTCAATATATCATAATTTATTAGTAAACATTTTCTACACTATGTTACTTAAAGTGTTATATCAAATCAAACCAACTCCCTCTTTGGTTTGAAATATATTATATTCAAAAACATTTTTCTCAAAAATGGTTTCCAAATTTTTCTAAAAAATATTTGATGCCAATATTCATGTAAAAATTATTTTGAAACCTTACTATGGTTCTAAATTCATTATTTATAAGTTTTGAAATCTAATTTCAACTTAAAGTGTTTTAAAAAGCGTTTATATTTTAAAAAGAATATTCAATGCAGAAAGTGTATTTTACTAAAGAAATTATTTTAAAATATCTTATAAAATTATTTACCATCTGTTATAACATCCATGGGTGTTACTCATGCCTCTTTGTAAAAATTATTCAATGTTTCCATTCATATTATATATCTTCTTGAATTTGTTTTGATGGAATTATTTTTAGGAAACTCATTTCTCTTTGATTGGATATATGCTTTCGAAACCCACTTCTTTTCACGAGATATACTTATGATGAAATGGTTATAAAACGTATATTTATCTAAATAATATGATACGATTAAAAATTTACAATACCCATTTAATTTCATGGTTTTTGGTATGACTATTTATGATCTTGTAGCACGTGTATGTATGATTAATTATAAGACATATGGGACCAATATCTCCCTCCAAGGCATTTCATAAATATTTATATCTTATGCGATAGAATATTATTTCTTGGGAGTGAACCATGTCTAAAAATATTGTATAAGGAGTGAAATCATGCTAATAATATAGACATGGGAGTGAACTATTACTTCCAAGATGGTATGGGAGAGAGACTATACTATCAATATGGTCTTAGTAGTGATTCGTTGGACACTATGAAAATCACTTTATATTATTTTTTGTTTACTATAATTAATTTTTTTATTCGTATATTATACATTCAGGGATTATGTTATTTTCTCTTATGATTCATGTCTTATGAACTACCATGTTTTATGCCATGATTAATGTATATAGTCTTTGATTTGTTGGGTAAACTCTTATATATTTGTGATCATATTCTAATATCATTATGCTCATGAATTTGCTGACATATCTCCCTTGTTTACCCTTACTGAGCATTTGAGATCACCCATTTTTATGTCTCCTTCCCTAAGTAATGAAGATAATTATTATTTTTTATGTTTCTAAGAAGGGGTCTAGTTAAGGATATCCTAGTGGGAGATAACGTAGCTCACTTATATATCAAAGTTTGTGTTTCCAAGTTTCCATAGGTACTACACTAGTACGGTATTTGGGATTCTATTTGTATAGTGTTTTAAGGATTCCACAAAAGTTATGTAATGTTAATTTATTAAAATGGAGGTTTTTTATAGTTTATATCAGATAAATGTTTTATTTACACTTTATAAGGATGGATTAAAAATCCTTTTTGATAACCCTGATGATATGTCAAAGGATAATTTTAAGGCTAATGAATAGTATTTGAAAATTTCCTTGAATTTTTGTGATGGATAGAGTGAGTTGTTTTCTAGTAATACATACCTGTATAAGAAGTAAAAATATATGTCGATCTAGGAAAAATGTACCTAGGGTTGACAACATTGAAAATATGTTTTGGGCCTAATGTGGGGTAATCTCGTACACAACAATGGTGCTTGTTGCACACCTGGTTTGACACTATTAGGAGATATACTTTTGGAATTCACAAACACAACCCAAAAATATAAGGAATTAAATAGATGTTTCCTACGAATAACCTAGTATAAACTCAAGATATCATAGATTAAGTAAGGTTTCATAATTTATACGTCTTATAAGTGACTTTTAATGATTATGAGGTTCCCTAATACAATAACTATTTCCCATTCTATGATTTTTGGATTTTCTTCAGTGGATGTAACCCAATGGAGACATAGTGATTATGATTTAAAATGAAATTATTTTCCTCATGATAAATTTATTTCTATGGGAGAAGGAATGAAAAACATCATTTATATTCCCATATATCTTCCCCAATATATGAATCATGGTGGAAATCTAAATGATCAATGGATGGAACAACATTTTGTTGAGTCTTTCATGAGGCAATGTCCACCATCTTTCAGAGGGTGTTCTGATACACTTGTTTTTGAATAATGGATCAGTACTAGAGAAAAAACATTATCCAATATATAGTGTTGATAGAATTATAAATTCAATCTAGTTGTCTAACATTTTATTGTGAAATGGACTAGTAGTGGACTCTAATCAGTAATATGAGGTAGAAAGATGATATTGAATACATGGATTGGGATGTGTTCATGAATTTATTTTTCAATATGGAATCTCCTCATATTTTTCATACCGTGATGGATAAAGAGCTCATTGATTTAGTGAAAAGGGATGATGAATCTATTCGTACTTACTGGGGTAATTTCAAGAGACTTGTGAGGTATTATTTAGTAATTATCATCCAAACTGAAAGTAATATTTATAGGTTCTTTATTGGCTAAAATCCAAGTCTCAAAATGGTGTTTTCATTAAGATACCTTAGTAGCTATGAAGATTTTTTCATTGTGTAGTCGAGGTTGAAATGGAGGTTGCAGTCATGTATAAATATCAATTATTTGATAAGAAGATTAATATAAAGATTAATGTAAGATATGAAAAACATTAAGAAAATAATTTTAGATATCATTAATGCTCTAAACTTTGGAAGAAGCATGATGTAAATATCATTAAGGTATCAAATAAATGTTTTATGTGTAACAAGGAAGGCCATTAAGAAATTTATTGCTGGATTTATGGGTATATGTTTTCTAATGTTTCGAATGGGGGAAAGTGGAACAAAAAAACCTCCCATGATTCAGTGATACAACTTTATGGAGAATGTTAATTATTCTAACAAATTCACAGTCACAAGGTCAAGTGATTATTATAGACATCTGCATCTTCATATGGTGAGGGACATGTGGAAATCTCATGAAATATCTATTTATGATTAGGGTGAAATAACAATGTGATTGATGATAAAATTATCATCCACTTTAGAGATTCTACTATCATATTTGATTCCATATCAATCCACTCATTCATACATAAAAAAGTTTCTAAGGGTTTTATCATTATAAAAAACAATTTGATGAAGATTTAGTAGGGAAACCCTTAATGATACGATGATTCCATCCCACGTCTATGATTCCTCCCTATTTTGAGTTTGTCGGATTATACTTCCGATAAATCTTGTAATTCATCCATTGGTTGAATTTGATGTCTTGATAGGAATGGATTGGATTTCTCAATCATAGTTACACAACAATTGTCAATGAAGTGAGGATATATTTGACATTTCAAACACTCGTAGGACCATCCATACATGTAATGATAAGTATAAACTTATTGTAGATATTACATCCTATTTAAGGGTATAAATTCCCATTAAAAATGGTTTTCTATCTCTAATGGTTGTGGGGAAATTTTACATCAATGATATTTCAATTATTCATGATGTTTTGGATGTTTTTCAAGAATATTTTCTTAGAATACCATGAAAACATGAATTTTATTTCTCAATTTAACTCATACCTAGTTCCACTGCAATTTCAAAGACTCCTTATAGAATTTATCGGATTTAGTTGTAATAATTGTAGGTGAAACGCCAATAAAAAATTGATAAGGAATTCATTTCACTAAGTTTATCACTTTGGGGTACACCAATTAATTTTGTGGAAAATAGTGAATGAACAATGTGAATCTATATTGATTATATATATTTGATCAAGATTATGATCAGTATTAAGTATCTGCTCCCCTATATTTATGACTTTTTTGATCAATTATGCACAACTCAATACTTTTACACGATTGAACTTCTTTTTTGATATCATCGATTGAGGGTCAATGAGGGGTATATACACAATACCACATTTTATACAATGTATGGAAACAATGAATATATATTGATTCTTTTTGGCCTCACTAATTTCTCTACTATCATCATGGATTTATTTCATGGTTTCATTTGAGATTTACTTAATCAGTTTTTCAGAGTCATTATATATGATATAATTATCTATTCAGTAAGGAAGTAAGATAATGAATATCACATGATAATTCTACTAAATAGTCTTAGGAAGGAGAATAAATAGGAAAATTTTACAATGTGTAAATTTTGGTTGCAAAAAGGATTCAGTTTAGTTAACATAATCTCAAAATATGGTATAGAATTACATCCATCAAAGATTTAGTCTATTAAAGCTAGCCTAGAAAAAGCATGGTAACTAAGATCCAGAGGTTTATTGGTTTATCTAGATATTATAGAATGTTTGTGGAAAATTTCTCATAAAAGTCCAATCCCCTAAGTATATTATCTTGGTTGGGTTTCAAGTTCATATGGACATATGATTTTGAGGAAAATGTCATTGAACTAAAAATAAGGGTAGTTAGTGAACCTGTTTCTACACTACCATGTTGTATAGAAGGGTTTTTCATCTATATAAATTCATCGAAGATATGATTTAGGAGTTTTTTTATGAAAAATAACATGGTTATCGATTATGACTTGTAACAACTGAATATTCATGAGAAATATTACCCTAATCATTATTTGGAGTTAGCCTTGGTAATTTTTTCATTTAATATATGAAGGATTCATCTTAATGGATAAAATTGTGATATATTTACTAATAACAAAATTAAGAAATATATATTAACATAGAAGGAGTTGAACATGAACTAGATAAGTTGGTTAGAGTTGTTAAATGATTATGACTCCTCAATACATACCACCATGGGATAGTGAACACGGTGGCCAATGATTTGAGTTAGAATGATCGTGTTATCTTATCCAGGATGAAGATCACAGAAGATCCAATATTTATAGATATTCAATTGATTGACCTAAAAATCAAGAAGAAAGGGGGGAAATCATATTTTTCTCAAATGATTGTTCATACCTTTATCAATAGAAAATACAAATGATAGACATAAATGATCCTATGTTTAATCATTACTAGGATTCAATGAAGTAGTTTATAAACTGAGTATATGTTCCCTCATATCAAATTTGAGGAATAATCAATTATAAAAATCTCTTATCACATCATTCTCTATTAATCATGGAAGTAAGATAATGTATAGTTATATTAAATAATATATCTATTGGGATGACATGAAGAGATATATCATAGAGTTTGTATCTAAAATCTTTGTATGCGAACAAGTTAAGGCTGAAAGGCAAAGGTTTATAGGGATGTTTCATCTATTACCCATACCAGAATGGAAGTGGGAGAAAATCACAATGGATTTTTTTATTGGAATACCCAAACCCTCTGATGCGTTTAATGCTATATGGGAGTAGTCAATCACCTTACTATGTTATCAAACATCATCACCTATAATAGATCACTTCCCTCTTTATCAGCTTTATAGGATATACATTGAAGAAGTAGTGAGGTTTCATGGAGTAACACATTCCATTGTATTAGATTGGGATCTAAGGTTAATCTAAATGTTATATTGAAGTCTTCACCAAGAAATAAACACATAATTCAGTTTCATAACTACATATCATCCTAAGAGATCTGGTGAGTCGGAAAGAACAAATAAAACCCTAGAGGATATTTTTAGATCTTATTCTATGGATTTCAAAGGTAGTTGGGATCAACACATTCCTCTAGGTGAATTTTATTAACACAATAGCTTTCAATCAATAATTTATATGGAACCATATGAATCCATCTATGTGTTCAAATGTACATCTCTATCATGCTGGGATGTAGTTTGAGAAATAAATCTATTGGGACCTCAGATAGATGAAGAAATGGCTGAGAAAGTTAAAACCATTAGACCACATATCAAGGTAGCTCAAAGCCAGAAGAAAAGTTATGTTGATAACCTTCATTGTGATCAAGAATTTGATTTTGGTGAAAAAATTTCTCTTGAAATCTCACCATGGATGAGGGTTATGAGATTTGAGAAGAAAGGGAAATTAATCCATAGGTATATCAGTCCCTCAGATATTCTTGATCGTATCGGAACTATAGAGGATCAATTTGAACTTCCGCTGAATCATTCTCAAGTCCAGTATGTGTTCCATGTATCTCTCCCGAGGAAGTACTTACATGACCCTTCAAATGTACTGAACTCATAGGGCATTCTGTTGGAGTATGATCTATCTTATTAAGAACTTCAAGTTAAAATTCTGGAATGATCAGATAAAGTAATACAAAACAAGGCCACTCTCAAGGTGAATGTTTTTTTTGAGAAATCAAAATTTAGAGTATGCCATGTGGGAACATGTTGATATTATAAAGCATATATATCCTAATTTGTTTTACCTATGTGAGGAATTTCTAGGGAAAAAATAATTTTAATTCAGGTAGAATGTGACACCTTATGTTTTTATGGACATTTTTTTAATAAATTAAATTTTCATTTATTTCATACAATGAATAGAGTCAAACATTACTATCACATGTCCCAAACATTGAATAAATTACATAGAACACTAACTTGGTGTATGTTACATGGACCATCGACTTTGCATACTTTACACACAAGACCAATGTTTCTAAGAAACATCATTTTGTTATTATAATTATTTAAATGAGAGAATTATAACCTAGCTATTAAACATTATAAAATGAAAAGCTATAAATACTTTGAAAATATATTTTATAATGTATTAATATTAATATAATTTATTTAAAATTCTCTTTATAATTTCTATTGTTGACCTTATATATTTAAAAATACTATTTTCACAATCAAACTAATTTTCAAATCCTTCTGTGAAAAATAGTAAAATTAATTTTAGACACACTTATAAATTAAATTTGATAATATGAACTTCCATTTTAAATTTATAATGTGTAAATTGTCATATATTTAATTTATCGGATTTTTTTTTTGAGAAAATCATTTTTGGATGACTAATGAAAAATAGAAGATTTTAATTTAAAACTACTTTTTCATATAATTTATTCATAAGGATAAATCATATTTCAATTTCTCTTCAAAAAATATTTAGATTATATTTTTACCACATATTCAAATTTAGGAAATTTGAATCAATTTCACATTGAAATTATATATAAAAATGTTTCATACATTTGGTGGTTTTTACTTTAAAAGCCAGCATTATCGACGTAACTCTAGGATTAAATTTAAATTAATTTATGCCACTAATGTGACTAGAATATTAAAAAATTAAATCAATATTTTGAATCTGAAAAATTTTAAATTTATATTAATATAAACATAGTTTTTTATAAAAAAAGTATTTTTAAAGGTGATTAAAATTAATTACGAAGGTTTATGGTAAATTATGCATAATAAGGGACTAAACCCTAACAATAAGGTGTAATGCATCATTTAAGAATTTCCAAATTCCATTTTATGGCCATATTTATACAAAATAATCCATTGTATATACATTGGATCATTATTGGATCTAAATTTGATGTTAAAAACGTGGGTGCAAGTCTCATTTAAAATATTTATAAGATCGCAACTCATCCTTGTCTAGAAACTACCACCATCTCTTTATCTTCTTCACACATCTTAGAACAATTAGGTTAGGCCAAGATCTGAAAATAAAATTTCTACGAAATCCCTACCATCCTATTTAATATATCCCTTTGGGAATAACCTCTTCTAAGGAATCATTGTCCCAAAAACCAAAATGTGTTAACAAATTTAGAGGTAATACTATCTCTCAAGCTCATTTTTTTTATTTTCCTTATCCACCTCATCCACATGATTTATTACATAGATTTAACAAATATAAAATATTACTAATATTCAATGATTGTTTTATCATATTGTATCATCCAACACTTACACACACCTACATCTAATTGGAAAAGAACATACTTTTTATGTGTATGGAAAACAACCACCTCACTAAATGATGGTTGTGCATTTTTTCCTTATTGTCTCTAATGGTGAATATTATCAAGGACACTATTTATATATATATATATATTATATTATATTTATTATTTCTTTCAGATGATTTATTACTTATTCAACTAATATATTTTAACATTCCATTTGGTGTATATAATATTTTTTTTCGAGGAAATGTTTACTACCACACCCTCAAAGTGATGTGATTCATTCGCACACTACAAGGAATGTATGAATGATGATTTTAGTGAAATTTTATGTAATATATATCATTATAATTATACTTTAATGATATTATATTTATTAATATATTTATTTCTTTTTCATTCATTCTTTCTATACGGCAATAAAAATAGAAACACTGTTCAGGTATATATATGTCTTACCATCTCCACGAACTATTTATTCCATTTTGTACTTGTATATTATGTAGATTAATTTGAAACAAATATAATAGATATAAAGGATATTTATATCATGTTGTATATTCTGGAATAATTATATAATTATAGGGACCAACAATAAAAATAATTAAGACACATGTGAAGAATAAGGTGAATATTATCTAAACTAAATCTGTAACATAGTATGGTTAATAAGATGATTATATAAGGTCATAATAAAAACATATATGTTACTATATATAATAATATAGTTCATTTAAATATTAATAGTAAATTTATATTTACTATATAGGTGTTTTTAATGAGTACGATGAGAGTCACAACACAAGGTATGGGGATTTCATGTCACTTTTTATTTCTCTGATATACATGCTATGCTCACCATACATTCAATTTGTGTGGTGTATGTACTGACCCTGAATTTATTTTATTAATATTATAAATGAATTTATGGTTATTCACATATCCATTTTTTATCATTCTTTCATGGTGTTTAGGTTTTAAAAGTTTCCAAATCGATAATATGTTTTTGTCGGAACTTTCTGTCTTTGAGACTCATGTTTTTCTATGCACCTAAATCATTTTAAGAAGTGTATTATATCATAAATATCGTTATTTTTTGGATAATTTAGGATTCCTTTAACTTACATTTCATTCAAAGAGTTTATGACAACAAGTTACCAAGAAATAATATTTTATTGAAACAAATATAATCGCTTTTTGAGATTTAATATGATTTTTGTTCAATTAATCAAATATAATGATCCATTTATCAAGAATACTCATGAATATTCTTATCCTATTTTTATTAAATATATCCCCATGTATCAGTAGCATTTTTCCACTATTTGGTACTTAATATATTTCTTTTAATTAAAATATAACCATCTCTATCATCAGTCAGAAATCGGTTGTATTCAAATACTATGTTTTCCAAAATGTTTTAAAATGTTAATTGAAGTCCAATTTAAAGAAAATTTGATATTAGGAACGTTTTATGGTTTTCAATGAATCATTTATATGTTCTAAAATCTACCTTAAATGAAAATCATTTTCAAAATAAATTATTATTTAAAAAACATTTTTCAATGAAGAAAGAATATTTTTCTCCTAAAATGTTTTTAAAATATTTTTCAAAACTATTTCCCATATAAGATAACATCAAATTGTGGTAATATTGAATTTCTGAGAAAAGTTTTTAATATTTCTATTCATATTAATTCTTTTAATGAATTATGTTTTGGTGGCATGATGTTTAAGATACATGTTTTTTATTCCTTGGTTATATGCTTTTGAAACCCACTTCCTTTCACTGGTTATGTTTATAATTAAAAGATATGAAATCTATATTTTTACATAGGTTATGATATGATTACATATTTATAATACCCAGTTCATTAAATTGGTTATTAATTTATTATTTATGATCTTTTGGTAAATGTATGTATGAATTCATAATGAGATAGGTGGGACCTATATCCCCCTCTAATGCATTGGGTAAAAAATTATATCTCATGAGATATACTAAGATGGAATGGGAGTGAAACTTGACTACTAAGATGGCCATGGGAGTGAACTATGACTATTAATATGGTATTATGATTGAAAATATGCAACTATGATGGCCATGGGAGTGATCCATGACTACCAAGATTGTATGGGGAGTGAACCCATACTACCAAGATTATCTTGGCAGTAATGCCTTGGCTACTATGGAAATCATGTTATATGCTTATGTGTTTCCCCCAATTACATGTTTTATTCCTAAATAATTCATTCATGGATTATGTTTATTATTTAATTTTTCTTTATGTCCTATGACCTTCCATGATTTATTCCATGATTTGTGTAAATAATCATTGATATGAAAGGTATGATCTTCTATATTCATGATCAAGTTCTCATAACCCTTTCTCGTGAGTATGATTACATTTCTCACTTAATTAATCTTACTGAGCATTTGAGATCACCAAATTTTTATGTTTCGTTCCCCAGGTTATAAAGATTTGAATTAGGTTGGATGTGTATAAGAAGGGAGATAGTCAAGTGGAACCTAGTGGGAGAGAATGTATCTCACTTATGTATCAGTTTTTATGTTTCCATTTTTCCAATGGCACTAGAATTGTACATTCTTTGGTAGTTTGATTGTATAATGTATTAATTATTCAGAAATATTTATGTAATTTTAATTTATGAAAATTGAGGGTCATTATTGAAAGTTAATGAATATATAAATCTTTCCATTGTAGATATGAAATTCATTTTAAAAAAGACATGTTTCATTGGTTGAATTGAAATTACACATTGTTTAGAACAATATTTTAAAGAATAAAAAGAGCCAAAATATATATTTTATGGGTTTGGTAGAGTTAGAAATTATGAATTAATTATAATTATATAAATGAATTTAGGTATGAATGTCTTATTTGTTTTTTTCAATTGACATAATATGGATTACAATTTTTTACATTATATTAAAAAAATAGGCTTCAACCAATCCCTCAAGCTAATGGGGTATCTGCATCCATTGAATATATGGGAATCCAATCCCTCTAGCTAACTAGATGGTCTGAGTGATGGATTATCATTAGAGGTTCTTATGGGAGTAACATAGTGAGGGTGAGCCATAATGCGAGGTGGAACAAAGATAGAAGAGGATGCCTACATGGGGAAGTTCCATACGGTAATGGGAGAAAGTGGTTTTAGATTTCAATGTAACTGATGTTGGTTCTTTTAGTATCAGGGAGTCTTGCTTTTAATAACATTTAGATGTGAAATTTATTTATTTTAGGTCCAAATAAACCAGAACCATATGATCGCTCGATCGATTTATCTTGCCCGTCAAATCACCTTAACCATGATCTGAAACTGCTACATCTTCTCAATAAATTCTTCTTCAACATTTTATCACCTCATTAGTGTTTTCTTCATCCTCTACCTATACTAAGATTCATGTTCATCAGGATATCCATGTATCAATCTATATTCAAGTTGGAACTGTGCTTATAATCATCTTTTGAGTATTCTGATGATTCCATGGTGGTAGAAATCAAAATGAAATTTCATGTTCATAATATTAATATGAACCAACAAATAATTTATGGTGTGTAGAATATATTTTTCAAAAGATGGTGATAATTAGAGTTTCGGAAGTAATGAACTGTGCTTGAGTTGGGTAAATGGTATTGGCCTATAAATATCGAGTCATATTCCCATTAAATGAGTCAATCATTCATTTTTCATGAATCCACATGGGATCTCAGTGTCTTAATTATATTTTCATTATTTTTTACGATAAACTAAGAAATATCTGTTGATTATCATTCATGAATATGTTCAAAATGTATTATTTAAGAAATATAATGTGGATTGTTATAATTACACTCCCATGCATGAAGTCCAACACATGTTGAACTGTGTGTCTGCATATTTTACCTACAAACTATGTTGTGAGTAATGTAAAGAGGGTGATATAGTGTTTCTTGCAAAGAATTAGCACAAAAAAGTCATAAGGGGACTGTATATTGTAGTTTTCATCGATGAAGGTAGTAAATATTTCTTTCATGGTACGATGCATATGTCAATATACAAATATTATGAAACTAATATGGTGTGTGGATTATGTGTGTCTAGAACGAATAATAGGGTTAGTATAGAATTAATTCCTTCTAATGAATATATAAATATACATGTATTGGATAATGTGAATATATAATATGTAACTAGGTTATGTGAATCTTTAAAAAAAATCCTTTAAGGTGGTGAATTCATGTATAAATGAATAATTACAAAACATGTGTAACGTATTGACTCAGCTTACCCTCGAACTGGTAGCTATAATAGTCATCACATGACCTCAAGCGCATCTCCTGGTATGCCAGAGGCTTCCAACTAGTAGTGAGGGTCTATAGATAGTCAATAGGTTTACTATAACCTCATATTCAGAGTTCACAATGGTAAAAACAATAAACTCAGTCAATAATGGATGCAGATATAAAAAAATAGTCATTTAAATAATGAAAGTGTCCAACACCATTTTATACAATGCATGCATTTCATGGTGATACATATCCAAATGTGGTAAATAAAATAATATTATTTACATATTAATAAATAAATAGGGAAAAGACTATATGTTGCATGGATGATCTTCGTGAGCATCCCAGGATCCTTCATTGTCTTTTTCTCCTAACTCCAAAGTACATGTAAGTAGCCACAAGAAAGAGTCCACAGTCTGGAAAACACGAATTTATACTCGAGTACCTCAGTGCAATGGTGGCCCAAATGACCACCAGTTTCTAGCTAAATCTAGACAAATACAAAAAAAATTAAATATTGTGCATGTATATCGAAGAAATAATATAATTGAATTAATGACCAACAACCCATCAAGGTTCTTAAGGGACACTGAACGACTATACATGCTTCAGGCCCTGGATAGTATGTACGATCATGTAAATTATGTATATATATAGTAATAGTGTGTGTATATACATATAAACAAATTGATATCCTTAGAATCATCCTTTTTGAACCAACATGTACCAACACCAAATAGACATATACCTTGGATACTATTTCTAGTTGGACCAAGACGTAATGCACATACATTAATTTCCAGGGGGAACGGCTAATAGTCTTTCCCCTGGTTCAAAATCCATGAACTCTTATGGTCTCATGGAAAACAAAAAGGAACTTCATAGTGTCTTCCTACCCCGGTCTATCATAGTCATTTGGAAAATGATGTCGGATGGATCGGAAAAAAAACACATATATCAATTACCAAGATTAGTGCACATGGTCTTTCCCCTTGCTCATATCCACAAGGTCTCATGACCTCTGGATGATCGGCACAAAAACTTACCAATCCGTTCTTTCCAAGGTCTCTCATGGTCCCTTGGATCCCCTGACTATACAAGGCCTAACCATTCATTACATAGAATTCATGAAGTATTTAACCTATCATGCATATCATTAACCCATTTAAATTACATATTAGAATGAATATTCACATTAAACATAAAGAAAATGATATTATGTATTTCAATTAAAAACATTAACATGGGATTTACATTCAACTCAATAACATGATACTAGGGAATATCATTTATCTCATTAGCCATACTCAAATCCATTAGTCAAATTAAGAATTAACTACATACAAAAATCCCATTAATTAATCCATCAATTAATTAATGAATAACAATGTTCATATCTCATAATTATTTTTTTATAATTAATTTTGTCATTATAAATCTCATCTTACCATAATCAATTACACAATTAAATATATTGCTCACAATATCAAAGGCATATAATCAATTCACAATTAATTATCTCAATTTATCCAAATTTTATATCTCATAATTAATCCCCCGATTAATTATCTCAATTAAAATTCTCAAAGAAGATAACTAATTAAAAATTAATTATATCAACATATCCAATTTAAAATCCCATAATTAATCCACTGATTAATTATCTCAATTAATAATTTCCAAAATAAAATTTATTTATTGTTAATTATCTCATCACAAGAAAATTTAATATATCATAATTAATACCCAGATAAATTATCACAATTAAAATTCTCAAATAACATAATTAATTCACAATTAATTATCAGAACATATCCTATTTCATATTTCAAAATTAATCCGCCAATTAATTATGTCAATTACAAATCTCAAAACACAAAACTAATTCACAACTAATTATCTCAACATAGCCATTTTAATATCTCATAATTAATCTTATGATTAATATTCATCTCAAAGTACATAATTAATTCATAATTATTTATATCAAGGAAACCATTTTAATAGCACATAGTTAATTCACAAATTAATTATATCTAATTCAACTATTTTAGTATCATATAATTAATTCATAAATTAATTATCTCTAATGCAACTATTCCAATTTTACATAATTAATTCACAAATCAATAATTTGTAGACCAACCATTTAAATATCACATAATCAATTATAAAATCAATTTTCATAGGGAAATAATTTCAATATCACATATTTAATTCACATATTTGTTATCTAAATTACAATTTCAATGCTCATGATTAGTTTACAATTAGTTGTCTCAATATATTCCAATCATTAATGAATAATTAATAATATCATCTTATCCCTCCCAGAATTCATAACTACCACATAACCCAAGTTCATCAACATTTGAGTCGGAAATAGAAAAACACATTTCAACAAGTTTAAAGAACATATATGTCCAATCGTTATGGTTTAAGATCGATGGTAGTGCACCTTTGTTAGAGGGGATTTATTAAAAAAACACAATTTTTTAACCTAAACAATTATTTTTTAGCAATAACCAATCCATTTAGAATTTGAGGTAAAATTAATAAACAATACTAATAAAACAACTACTGAATTTTATTAATAATGCAATTTTGAACAACCTATATATTGAATTGGTTGAGAAACCCCTTTTTAAATCACACCGTCACCCACATGCATACATGCACCTAAAAAAATAGAACATGAAATTTCAATTTATCACCATTCCTTATAACAAAAAATGGAACCCAAAATTAGTGTGGTGAGTACAGATGCCCTCCAATTAATTTTGTTCAACTCAAACAAACCATAGGTACCTAATCTAAGGGTGGTGAAACTATTTATCAGGTATATATACTTACTCTAATATGATAGCGGTGAAACAAAAAAACTGATTTGCTTCGCCTTCGATGGAAATCATCAGAATACATACCAACGGGTCCCGATACGTCTTTTCACCCTCATTGTATCCGAAAAAATAAGAAATCTAGGTTAATTTTGAAGCTAGGGTTTTGTCTAAATAGAACCCAAGTGAAGGAGATCTGAGATGGCCGAGGCGATGAAAAGAACATGTGGAGAAGGACATAACTTGAAGAGACAGAAAACATCCATGAAGACTCTGGGAGGAGATATCCATGTGAAAAGGGAGTCAAAGAGGACGGCGGTGCACCACCCTTTGGTGTTGCACCATGGGTGTGTCGCACCCCCTATAAGAGGAGGGAGAGGTGATCCTCCATCTTATTTTCACCCATAAATTAATTAAAATTCTAATTTAAAATATAATAATTAATATAAAAATATCATCATCTTCATCTACATATTATTAATACACTTTAATATTATATGCTATTGATAAAATCCAAACTCAAATTTACACATTCTTTAATTAAATTTTCCTCTACCAAATTTAATTAAATGAATTCTATAACTCAAGATATTTAATTAAATTATCTCAACATTCAACTTAATTAAATTAAAACCCCCAATTCAGATAAATTAATTAATTATTTCTTAACATTTAATTTAAATAAATAAAACCCTTATTTCACATCATTTAATTAAATTCTATTTAACTCAAATTAATTAAATAAAACACTTCATCACACCTCATTTAATTAAATTCTAAAACCGATATTTAATTAAATAAACCCACAATAATAATAACCATATTTATTATGATCCTTTAAAAAAACCTATTTGATAAAACCAAAAACTCCCCATTTAAACATAATTTAATTAAATTATTATCACCAATTTTAATTAAATAAAACCCCCACTTCAAATCATTGAATTCAATTGTATTTAAATTAATTTAATTAAATAAAATTCACCATCTCACCTCATTTACTTAGATTCCTCATCCTAAAATTAATTAAATTAAATCAACATAATAATAACCATTGTTATTATTATTATCATTTAATCAAACACTTCTTTGATAAAACCCAAAACTCCACAATTACACATAATTTAGTTGAATTATTCTCAAATAAATTAAATTAAATTATTTCCCCAACACACAATTATTTAATCAAAATTTTTAAATACAATTTAATTAAATAAAACGCAAATTTTTCTTCAAATTATTAAATTCATCTTAAACATGAATATAATTAGATAAAATGTCAACTCAGAATTTAACACATTGTTTAATTAAATTCCTTCCCCAAATGAATTTAATTAAACTAATTTAACAAAAAAACTAAAAATAGGGTAGACCATATGGTTTGACTTTCCTAGTCTGAAAGAGTGTGTGATAACCATCCATCCACTACTGGACACCTTCTTTATTTTTCATGGCTGACCAATATAGTTTTGAATAACCATGCATAGCCCATGAGAACGTAATTGTCTGGTTTGGTTCTCCCAAAACCCGTCCATCCATCCAAGAAACTCTTCAAGCCTTTACCCAGGACCATTCACAACACTTTAATAGAACCCAACTCCTGAAACTTATTTCCAAATATTGGTTTTAAAAAAATGAACCATGCACTAAATGAAAATGTTCAACAAAATTCATATTTTAACTCTGTCTAAAAACAAAAGACAATGAAATTTACCCACCCTAAAAACCTCTAATCCCCAAGAAGCCATCAACAGGTGCTACAACAATAGTTATCCCACCACAATCAAGAATTATTATTTGAAAAATCATGTTACGTTCCCAAATTCCCAACGCACCTTTTAGGTGACCATAAATCATACCACTAGAATTTGGCTCCTATGTATCCCATATAATATCCATTTAAACATTTAACTTTACCATAACTTTTCAAATGTTTGGAAGCACAGCTTACCCTTTTCCTAGTTATAATGTGCTCATACACCTTACAACTGAACTAGGTACTGTTATAAATGTATCAGATCAATGTTCACCCAGGAAGTCATTAACATATCAAACATCTCTATAATATTTTCAAAAGTACTAACTCAAAAACATTTTATATGAGAGAAAAATGAAAAAATAACCAAATTTTATAAAAAATTGGCATCATGGAATTCAAAACCCCAATCAAGTTACATCTATAACTGAGGAATGCTATCTAAAGGGGAATGATAAGGCAAATAAAAACATGGAATTTCAAGGAAAACAATAAGAATTAGTAGGAATCCTACTAATAAAACTATATGGAATTTAAAATGGCTAGAACGTGAATCTATAAGTTCCTACGGTTATTCATGCAATTAAATTTTCTTTATATACCAGGCCAAGGAAAATTTTCAAAATTTTCAAATCAATTTTCCGCAAAAAATACACTCCTCCCTCGATGGGAAATCATATAAACTATATCCACAAAGAGTATAAACATCAATTCACATCCCTTACCACACGGTCAATTCCCGTATGTGAGGTAATCAGTACCATTCATGGCTATTAACTAAGCATTGACACTGTCCTAGTCTCATGTCTATCAACCCAGAATAGAAAGACAATGGAAAAAAGAATGAAACCCCGACCCTTTAATAACACTTTGTAACATCCCGAACCTACTTACCCTCGAACCAGTAGCCAGACCGGTCATCACATGACCTTATTTTAATATCCCCATACGCTAGAGGCTACCGACTAGATGCAAGGGTCTATAGATAGTTAGAGGGGAGACTATTTCCAAATATTCAAAGTGCACAATGGTAAAAAATAATGATCTCAGTCAATAGCGGAAGTGGATCTAAATTAATAGTCCACAGAATAAAGAAAGTGTCCAGCAGTAGTCTATACAATTCATGCATTTCATGGTGATACATATCTTAAAGTGAAAAAAAAATACTTTACATTTAATACATAAATAGGGAAAAGACTCAAAGCTTCAAGGGAGATCTCAACAAGCATCCTGATCTCCTACTCAATCATTTTCTCTTAACTCCCATGTACAAATAAACATCCATAAGACTGAGTCCTCAGTCCAGCAAATAATAAAGTCTAATCAGTTAACCCTATGGAATAACTACCCGAATAGGTTGTGAGATATAAATATCGGTAGTCCAGGACCACCGATTTCTAGATCAATCTATAAAATGCAATAAAATTAAAATGTGTTCATGTATATCGAAGTAATAATAGAATTTAATAAATAACTAATTACCCATCCAAAATCCTAAGGGACACCTGATAGAGATTCATGCTTCAGTCCACAGCTAGTATGTTGGAACATGTTAGTTATATAAATATGTATATGTATATATATTTATATAATAATAGTATATATATATATATAAACAAATAGATATGCCTAGCATCCTCCGATATGAACTAATGGGTGCCAACACCAAATGGACATATACCCTGGATACTATTTCGGGCTAGACCAAGACATAATACTTATACATTCATTACTAAGGGAAGCGCTCATGGTCTTTCCCCTGGTCCAAACTCCAAGAGCTCTCATGGTATCATGGAAAATATCATGGAATCTCACATGGTCTTCCTACCCATGGCTCTCACGGTCCTTTGGAAAACGATGTTGGATGGATCGAGATGTAACACAAAAACATCCATCATGAAAAGTAGTGCACATAGTCTATCTCATAGATCAACTCCACAATCTCTCATGGCCTCTGTAGGATCATAACAAAAAATAAAATTTTTCTTTCTCCCCAAGGGCTCTAATAGTCCCTTGGCTACCCTACTAATACATTGTTAATCCATTCATAACATATAATCCATAAAGAATTGTGCCTCTCTTTCATATCATTATCCAATTCACATTACATATAAGAAATCAAAATCACATTATATTTAAGGAAAACCATCTTATGCATTTCAATTTAAAACATTAACATGGGATTCACATCCAATTCAAAAACATGATGCAAGGGCCTCTCTTTCATCTCATTGGCCATAATCAAATCCATTAGTTATCACAAAAATTAACTAGGTGTACAAATCCCATTAATTTATTCATCTATTAATTAATCAACAACACAATTCATGTCACATAATTAATTTTCCATAATTAATTCGCTCAGTATAAATCTCGACATTCCATATTAAATTCCAAAATTAGATATCTTGGTCATAATATCAAAGGCACATAATTAATTCACAATTAATTATCTCAACATCTCCTAATTTTATATCTCATAATTTATCCCCTAATTAATTATGTCAATTACAAATCTTAATGCACATAAATAATTCACAATTAATTATGTAAACTTATCCAATTTAATATCTCATAATTAATCCCCTTATTAATTACCACAATTAAAATTCTATGAGAACATAATTAATTAAAAATTAATTATATCAACTTAGAAAAATATATATATCTTAATTAGTCCCCTAATTAATTATCACAATTACAAATCTTAAATATAAAATTAATACAATGTTAATTATCTGAATTTATAAAATTAAATTTCTCTTAACTAATCCATCATTTAATTATCTAAATTAAAATTCTCAATGCACAAAATTAATTCACAATTAAGTTTCTCAACTTGGCTAATTAAATATCTCTTAATTAATCTCCAGATTAATAATCTCAATTAAAAATCTCAAAACACAATGTTAACTCTGATCTAATTACCTCAACTTAGAAAATTTATTAAATCCTAATTAATATCTGATTTGTTATCATCTCAATGTACATAATTAATTCATAATTAACTATCTCAAGGAATATATTTCAATATCACATAATTAATTCAAAAATTAATTATCTATAATTCAAACATTTCAATATTACATTATTGATTGACAAATTAATTATCTTTAATGAAACTGTTTCAATAACACATAATTAATTCACAAATTAATTTTCTCTAAATAAACCATCTCAATATCACATAATAATTTCAAAAATTCATTATCTCAAGGAAACAGTTTCATTATCACAAATTTAATTCAATGATTTATTATGTAAATTATAATTTCAATTCCCGCAATTAATTCACAATTAATTGTCTCAATATATTCCACTCATTAATTAATAATTTATTTTCTCACCTAATCCCCCCCAAAACTCAATATTACAACTTAACCCAAGTGTGTCAACCTGTAAAGGTAGTAATAGAAAAACACGTATTAGCAAGATAAATGAACATATCAGTCTAATTATTATGGTAATAGCATGAAGTCGAACCTCCGTTGGAGGTGATTTATAACAAAAAACCAAGATTTTGTAATCCAACAAATAATTTTATACCAATAACCAATCCATTTAGCATTTGAAGTAAAATATATTAACCATAGTAACTAAAAAACTATTTTATTTTATTAAATAAGTAATGTTGAGGACCCTACACAAGGAATTCTCTGAGTGAACACTTTCTAACTTGTACCGTAGCCCGCATGTGTACATGCTCCTCAACAGAAGAAAAAGTGGATCTGGAATTTATCTACATGCCTTATAACAACAATAGTCACCCAAAATTAGTGTGGGGAGGACTAATGCACTCCCAATTAATTAAAAGAAACTCAAAAAAATGTTAAACACCTAATACAAGAGGTGTGAAACTTTTTATCTGGTATATGGCCTTACCTGAATATGATAGTGGTGAACCAAAACAAATCGAGTCTCTCCTCCTTTCATGGTGGTCATAGAAATAGGAAACAATGTGTCTCGAGACATCTTTCACACCACCTTGAATCAAATTAAACAAAAAATATTGGATAATCCCAAACCTAGGATTTCGTCTCAAATGAAAATGGTTTAAGGAGAGTTGAGATGATCGATGAAAAGAATGAAACATGGGAATAAGGACTTACCTAGATGGGATAGACAACTTCCGTGAAGACTCTAGTATGAGATAGTTGTGCAAGGATGCAGCTAGAGATAAGGGTGGTGTGCCACCCATGGGTGATGTACCATGGGTGCATCACGCCCTATGTAAGAGGAGGGAGAGGTACAACTTCCTATTATTTTATCCCATAAATAAATTAAAATTCTAAATAGATATAAATGATTTAATATAATAATAATAATAATAACCATCATATAAATATTATTACACTTTAATACTATACCTCTTTGATGAACTCGAAACTCCAATTTAAAAATTATTTAAGTAAAAGTTTCTCATCAAAATTTAAATAAATGAATTCTCCAACACTTGATATTTAATTAAATTATCTCAACATTTGACTTAATTAAATAAAAACCCCAATTCCACATCAACTAATTAATTTTTTCATAACAATGAATTCAATTAAAAAAATTCTATTTGACATCATTTAATTAAATTCCATGTAACTAAATTTAATTAAATAAAACACTGCATAAACCTCATATAATTAAATTCCTCCACCTCAATTTAATTAAAGAAAACTTCTATAATAATAACAATTAGTATTATTAATATTTAACAAAATGTCTCTTCGATAAAACCCAAATCTCCCCATTTAAACATCCATTAATTAAATTATTCTCAAAATATTTAATTGAATAAAACCCCTACATCACACCATTTAATTAAATTCTGTTTACCATAATTTGATTAAATAAAATCCTCCATCACACGTCATATAATTAGATTCCACCACCTCAATTTAATGAAATAAAACCATTATTACAATAACCATTATTATTATAATTTAATAAAACTCTTATTTGATAAAACTCAAAACACCACAATTAAAATAATTAATTAAATTATTCTCCAAGTAATATAAATAAATAAATTAGCCAACACATCGTTATTTAACTAAATTATATCAATACAATTTTACTAACTAAAACCCCTATTTTTAATCAATTATTAAATTCATCATAACCATGAATTTTTCTAGATAAAACTCAAACTCCACATTTAACACGTAATTTAATGAAATCCCTTTCTAACATGAATTTAATTAAATTAATTTAACCCGAAACTCACAATTGGGTAGACTATATTGTTTAACATGTATAATTTAAATGACTTTGTGCATACCATTATTACACTATTGGACACCTGCTTTATTATGCACTATTGACCAACACGGTTTTGACTAACCATATGGAGCCTGTGAAATCATCACTATCTAGTTTGGATCTCTAAAAACCAATCATTTCATCTGGGAAACTCCTCGACCCTTTAACCAAGACTGTTATGAAAAATTTAAAATAACCCAACTAGTTAAACATCTTTCAAATGCTTTGTTTTAAAAAAAATAAAAAATTTTGTAAATGAAAAAGATCAAAAAAAATTGTATTTTAGCCCGGTCAAAAATAAAGTGACATTACAACATGATGTGACTGTGATTTTTTATTCTTGCATAATGATTTACTAAATGAACATAAACTTTATATTTCATAATTAGTGTATATATTTTTTAGACTATAGTTAGAACTGTTTTTCCATTAATCATTAAGAAGAATCATGATCGAGGTTTTTCAGTGTTCAGTAAGCCTAGGTTTTCAATAGAAAAATAATATTTTCCAAATATGTGTTATACTAAATAGATTATCATTTATAAGTGAAAATATTATTTCATAAATTACAAAACATGTACAAAGATTCTTTAATTTTACATCAGGGAGCATGATCCATCATGCTTTTGGGGTAATATTGTATGGTCATAATATAATTTGATCAAACATTCTCTTACCCATGATGGTGAAATCATAATTGGGGATCTGAATTAGTTTAACTCTATAATGAGACTCCGGTGTAGATCAATGTTATTCTAGGAACATTGTGGTGTATAGTATAAAGATCCCCCTTTGGGACGCATAAATCACTTGTGTTTATGGGGCTATGTGATCTGTAGTGGAATTCTAGTGTATAACATTGTGGGACTATGTGTTGAAGGGAATGTGACTTTTCTTATTGTATCCATTTATATATAGGGAAGAAACTATAATTGGGGCATAACCCATTACCGCACAATTTTAGGTCTTATTACTGATCCATGTAAAAAATATTTTGTTCTATGTTTTCTTTTTCATTTTTAATTGCATATTGGATCCATTATCTTAATTGGTAATAAGAATCAAAAGGGGGTTACTGAAATGAAAATAATTCAGTAAACCAAGTCACTCATGATTCACCCCCATATGAGTGTTATTTAATGCTAATTTTATACTTAATTATTATACTATTAAAATCAATCATGATATATTTTTAATAAAAATGAACTATGTTATAATCATAGAGATGGTACGCTGTACATACACGTGTATAATGGTTCCATTTTTCAATGATCATGAAAGAGAGTACATAACAATTATTTAGACATAAAAATGATAATTATATCTTATATATAGTATATTTCTTTAAATATAATTATATTTATCATTCAGGATACGTGTTTATGAAATATGAATCACATCATTTTGTGGTGGTTGGAATCCACAAGTACGCATAAATGAAGTTATCGTTTTAATGGAAGGAAAGGTAGGAAAAATAATTTTTTCATATAATTTTAGAATGACAAAAAAATTATTAATATAATATTTATACATTAATCCATCATTACAACCATACATGGGAGGTGGTTGAGGAAAATTAATTACATCAATTTGAGAGGTGGTAGTTCGCCATATAAACAAATAATGCTTTCGTTTCCTATTTGATAGAAGAAGAGATTGATGCTGGTTATAAAATTAACTTAAAAAATATTTAAATATGTAATATAATTAAATTTTTTTTAATTATGTGTCAATAATATTTTAAGGTGTTAGGAAAAGAAATAAAACTAAAACATTCGATTAAAAGTTAAATCTCTTCTTCGAATAGCTTCCTTCACCTCACAACAAATACCTCATATGGTTAGTATTATGCACTAAATAAGAAATATATAACATGATGATGGATCTATAGATGGAATTGGAGAAAGTACTTCATAAACTAAAATTATCACTATTTTTGGACAATTGAGTATATGAGGTTCCCTTTAAAAAGTGATGGGGAGAAATTTTAGAATTAAATATTATATTTAATTAATATAAATAATTTTTTATGGAAAGATGATTTAAAATCACATATTTCAATTATAATATCTATAAGGGTATAAATAATATCATAAAATTATATTTTTATAATACTATATAATATTCTCGGCCTTACCATTATGTTTTAATCCCTAATTTTCATATTTGACAATTATTGGAATAAGAATGTTTTTAAACATTTGGTGTCAAGATTGTTACCATAAAAGGAAAATTGTGCCAAAAAATGGTCCATGGAAGATATTTTAAGCCATATAATATTAATTAATCTAATGATGTGAATTTTATAAATTTCAAATGATTAAATAGAAAAAAAATTAAAATAAAATACCCTTAATTACATTTTTTCTAAAACATGAATATTATAAAATAGTATGTGTATAAATCATGTTAAATGGATCCAAAATGACATTAAATCAAATATAAATAATAAATTTTCTTAATATAATTATATTTTTATATTTTTATAGGACTATGTATCATTATAAACAATATTCTTTTATTTATCCATATATTATCCAATTTTAACCTTAACCATAATAATGATTCTTTCAATATTAAAGGGTTATAATTTTATATATAATATTAAAATTGTCTCATAAATGTTCAAAGGATGCTATGTTAGATGATTTTTAATAAAAAATTTCATCATATATAGTTTTATAATTTTAAAAAATATAATTAGATGATACCTTACATAAAATATCAATTATGTAATTTTTGACAGTATTCACATAATTTGAAATTGAAAACAACATGAAAGCAATGGAATTTGAAAATTCATCATTAAAATATTCCAAATATGTTATTTTTGTCTCAAAATAATATTATGACACTATGATTCATCCATATTATATTACATTTTATATTTTTAATTCTAAATTATTTTATTTATCTATTAATTGAATAAATATGGCCTCGTCTATGCACATGAAATTAAGCTAATTATTTAATGAATAAAATGTAAAAAAAATTTATTATGATAAAAAAATTAATCTTAAAAATTACCTTTTGAATCTAATATTATCCTCTATTTTTAATGCTTTATACATTTTAGAGATATTAAACTCAACTCAATGATATTTTTAACCTTATATTTTAATTAAAAATTATAATGGTATGAATCAAAGAAATATTGAACCATAATTAATTATATTATAAATATTTAAATAATGTACGACAATACTCTCATATAATAGGATACATAAATGTTTTAAGGTCATTTTTTAGTCTTTTTCGTATTGTTTTAAAACTCAACTACCCGATTTAAGATTACCATTTTCAGAATATTTTACTATAGTTACAATTGAAAATGAAAAAAATAAATTTAAACTATTTTTCACATTTGGCCCTCCTAATTTCAAATATGGACTTTATTTTTCACGATTCAAATTATTTGAAATGTGGAAATTAATTATTGATTAATACTCAAAACACAATGAAAACCCACTTTTCAAAAAATGATTTTTAAGAATAATTTTTTATTCAAAATTAAATTATAAAATTTATTTGAAAACAACATAATTGGATTATTTTTAATAATAATTAACTAAAAATTCATTTGAACTAATATAAAATAGAATTTAACTATGTATATACTTGAAAATGAAATATAGTTTTATAAAAAATTAATATTATCATTATTAATTGAGAATAAAATTCTGTATAAAATTCTCAACAATTCAACCTAATATAATTTTGATATGATGATTTCAAAAATAATAGCATTCTTATCAAATAAATTTGAAAATTTTAGATAATTTACTAATTATATTTGACCACAAAAATAAAATAGAAACCATTTTTAAAGAACACATATTAAAATAACTATAATAAAAATGATTGTTTCCAATGAATAAAACGACACGTTTTTATTGAGAATATATTTTAATTATATTTTATTATTAGGATAATACAATTCTTGCCCACTAATTAAATGACTACGTTATATTAACCATATTTAAATAATAATAATAATTTACGGTTTTTTATGATGACTATTGTTTATTTTGTATGCTATTGACCATAGCTATATTCCCAATTATCATCATATTCCCCTTACAAAATCTTTTTGTATGTAAACATACCTAGTTTATAGTGGCATATTATTAGATTAAATATGTTCATGCGGGAAATAATGGCTCTCAGTTATGGAATACATGTATATATAGGTTGCGATGCCTTAATATTGTATTATATATAAGTGCACATGTAATTGTATGTGAGTTGTAATTATTTAAGGAATAGTTTATAGAGTTTACTATGTTATAGTCATGTATTTTTGATTTTTTTGATTTCATTACGATATATAGTGACCTTGGTTTCCTATAAATAGATGTTAAATATATTTTATTAATATAAAATACATTACATAAGCACATACCTGAGGACTATAATAGTTTATTATCTTTGGAGACTATTTACAAAATATTCTGATTTGGGGAAGGATCTTCAATTTTTATGACATAGATCCACCCTTTTAGTACTCTTCATATACATACCCTATGTAAATCCTTTCTTGATAACATGTTGAAAGAACACATAATAAAGGCTGATCTAAGACGCTTACTGAGGGTAAACTAGGGAAATATATAAATATAATGTGAGTATAAGGGTATGAGAATGTGAGGATAACATTATAAAAATATTCCTTATATATCAAAGAAAATAATCATGAACCATGGAATTTACAATGGAAGCTCATATGACATGAATCATAAGGAAATGAATGAACATAACCATGAGTGGATATAGATAGACATAAGATAGGGAATTGTGTAATAAACATAAGCATCAAAAATAATTTACATATTATCTTAGTCTGTCTACTAAGGATATCATAATAGAATGGGTTCACTCACAACAAAATCATTGTTGAAAAATTACCATACTAAACCGAGTTCACTCCTTGTTCAATTCATAAATTAATAAAGAAGGTCTCCATCATTCTATTCATGTATATCCCATGAGATAAAGATCCTAACCATATACATTGGAGGGATATATAGGTCCCACCATTTTTATAATGAAAACTATATTTGTTTATACCAAAATATCATCAATAATCATCATATCAGAACTCTTGAAATTAATTGGGTTTTATAAACATTTAATCATATCACAACATGTTGAAAAGAGATAGTTTCCATAATCAATTCATCAGTTCCTTAGAGCATAACTAGTGAAAAAAAGATACAGGATTGAAATGAATTTTATCGTAATACTACTTATTAATGAAAAATATATTTCATAATATTCATAAACATAACACCTTCACATATATAATAATATTTATACACATGTATAATACCGACATAAGTCATAAGTAACATCAACCAATATCATCATTGATAAAAAATGATTTTGATTGATCATTTAACACAATTATTTAGGAAAAATATACTTTTCAATATCAAAAACAATCTTCCTAATATATAAAACATTTAGAAATTATTTTTCTTAGAAAATAACCATGAAACTTTATAATAGAAGAATTAAAAACATTAAAAACATTTCATTAGGAAAATAACCTTCTGTCTTTGAAATAATAAAATAAATAATTTGGAAGATCATTTTAATATAACTATTATATCATATAAAGAAGTCTTCTAACCAATAATTTTTCATGTTTTTGGAGAATTTAATTCATTTAGTAAATGGTAAAATGATTTTTCTTTTCACATTTTCTATAAATGCCAAATACGCATTGTTTTTGAAATAAAATAATGATTCCATTGAATGCATTTAAAATAATTTCATTTTAAAAAATTTCATTAATACTATTTTTAAAAAATGTAAATACAATTTAGAAAATATTTTTCATAAACAAGGCTTAGGAAGAAAATATATTTTTGACCGAAAGGAGAAATAAATTCATTTTTTACTAAAAAAAATTTCTTTGTATCATTATGTAAAAATGAAATAAAATGGTAATATTAAATAAAAATAATAACATGAAAAAACATAGTAGACGAAATTTATTGAGTTTCTTGAGATATAGATCATAATATTTTATCATTGAAAAACTTAATCATAAATAGTCTTGATAAAGGATGAGATTGTAAAATAAAATCTTTACAAATATGGTAACATATATTGTAATACAAAATCAAGAACAATATTAAATGAAAAATAAAATATAATTAGAATTAATAAATTCATAATAATAAATTGATAATATGTTATATATATACCTCATAAAATATGATTGGCTTATTACATAACACATGTCTCAATGATTTAAAATTTAGGTAAAAACACCTTACAATTTTTATAAATTATGAACCATAAACACCATGAATATGAGATTCCATGTTTAATTTTAAAACAAAATAAACATCAGGATAATAATTAAAAAATAAATTCCTTAGTCGTATACACACCAAAAAAATAAATATATTTTGAATATGGAATGTGTCTCACCGAAGTAAAAGGTGAGATGAAATTTGTTTACCTTCAGTCTTGACATCCATTGAAAACATTCATGAATATTTTATAATAAATATATCTTTATAATAAATATGTTAATGATATATATATATATATATATCAATCCACATATTATTATTATTTTTATCTTGTGTTGCACATTTATTAACAATCCCTTATCAAAGTCATGTTTCAGGTAATAACTGGTTTGATTTTCATATATCTTTTGATCATTTATTCTTAGTACTTATACATAGATAATGGTTTCATTGTGTATAGAGTTTTAATGATGTTATAAATGTCATATATAGACATTATATATTTCTTTATAGTAATCTATATAATTTAGTGTTAAAAAGTGAAATACACCATTCATATATTTGGTAGGTCGTACGTATGCATTAACGCTATATTCATTATCCCAGTTGATTTAAAGAATAGAGAACTATGTATGATATATTATAATTGTAGAATAAATATATGTCATATATTTCACATATATTAATTACATTCATCCTTATTAATTTCAATGTAATGTGTGAACCAATCAAATTTCTTCCTGAGGTGTTAGTCTGCCATAAAAATGATTTATGATATCATATTCCCAAAATATGGAGAGTATAAAGTTTTGTTTGATATAATATTTCCAAAATAATAATCAAATCATAAATAACATATATGAATACTAGTTACAATATTATAACAAATAGTGAAGGGAGGTAATGATAAAATGAATGACATTAGTACATGAGGCAGCATTCTGCCGTATACACGGATGACGCCTTCTACACCCATTCGATATAATTGGATATAGATGAAGGAAAATACATTATCATGATTACATATCAATTTATGAAAGATAATCTGGTTATTATATCATCATGTTAAGAATATAATTTAATGTGTTGGAGGAATAAATAAAACAAAAACTCTTATTGAAGAACGTTACCTCTTCTTCGGGTATCCTCCTTATATTTGTACTAATAACAAACTTGGTTATAATTCATAAAAAAAATTACTCTATAATGAGACAATGATTTTTGGGAATTTATTTTGGTGTGTATTTTTTAACATAATGTGATTGAGGTTTTGATGAAGAGAGGTGAGCAGGGGCCTTTTATAATTGAGGTTAGTGGAACAGTTGTGAATACCCCATGGTCCTAACAATTTGGAGGTCACTCATACCTCATATGAGTATAAAGTTGAATATTAATTGTTTTTAGAGACTATATTGATGACCCACACCTCCACCACAAAATAGAACACAACTTCTTAAATGTTTATTCGTTAACATCTTTATTTCCTTATTTTTACGAATTTGGTTTTTCAATAGGGTAAATAGTATTTTGAATCAAGCTAATTTATCCTTTAAGACTAAAAAAAGTTCATTACTATATAATTTTGACCCAAAATTATAAATAATAAAAAAAAATTATAAAAAAAATTATCCATTATGTGTCGAAAATTAATTTTAACATAATTTCTCGTATAGTGAAAAATCACAATTTTAACATTAACCACTCTAAAAGATTTTCACATTTTTGAGATCAGTACAGTAATTGTGAAAGAAAAATTTATCCATTTATGTAACATAGTTTATATTTTTTAATATTTAAAAAACACTTGGATGACGACGTGATTTTTTGTAACTTAGATGATTTAATAAAATATCATTTATTATAAAACAACATTAATATCAATTTTAACATTATTCATTTAATTTGAACATAACAATACTAATAAAATGTTTTAATTAAAATATATAAATATTATAAATTTTTCATCATGACATATCGATCTATAAAATAAATGGAATATATTATTTCATTCAATTTTATAAACAATTTATTTTTCTAATACCATTTTCATTATTTTTCTATTTCGAAAGTAATTATTGCTTAGATATTTCTTAAGTATTTAAAGTAATCATGTAATCTATAAAAATTGAAATTAAAATATCCTAATAAAAACTATTTTAAATTTAAAAATAAAATTTATAATTGAAACTGCTTAGTTTTTTTTCCAAACATAAAGATTTATAGATATTAAAAGGAAGGTATATTTTTTTTTATTTCATTACATATCATATTATTGGGGTCATATTCAATGGAATGTTGATCTAAATTGAAATATTTTAGAGAAATATATTGAAAATGTTGAACTAAACTTATAAAATTATATTAAGAGAAGATTTTAGGTCATTTTCACTCTTATCTTTCTAGTATATCACCATTGTATACTCATTTTTACATTAACTGTACCAATTACCATTTTTACTATTTTCCATATTCATTTTGGTAAAGAATTATGTTATGATTATTGGATAATATAAATTATTATTATTCAAAATATTTTATCTATTTTCTCAAATTCCATTCCCAAAAGTTGATATATTATATTTAATAATAATCTCGTAGAAGTGGTGAGAATGAAGGTTTTTAAAGAGAAAAAATTCACATGTCTGAAATGTTTTTATATAAAAAACTAATACTAAAATTATCCATATAAATTAAATTGGATTTATTGATATATAATTGAACTAATTTTAATTTAAAACAAAATTAAAAATTAATTAAAAATTAATTAATTTATGTTAGAAGGCGGTTTTAAATTAAAATTACGCATTTGTTAAAATTCATAAAAAATTAAAACATTCCAAAAAAAAATTATTATAATATAATATCGACATGATGATTTCAAAAATTATTCTTACTTTATCATATTAATTTTCTAATAATTTCAAAAATTAATTTTTTTATTTTTATAAAAAAAGATATTAAAAAATAGTTTTGAGAAAATAATAATATCACAAAATTATGGATTATTTAAAAACAATATACCTTTTTGTCAATATATTTTTTATATAAAACCCTAGAAAATAATATTTACAAATTAGTTATTAATAGTGGCATTATAATTTTTAAGGGCTATGTGATATCGACCTAATGAAATAATTATATCTTAATAGTATGACTTATTTCATTTAAACGTGTTGTTACCTGAAACACAATATAAACATAGAATTTTTTAAAACACCATTAAAACATAGTATTTCATGTAATTAAATATAAACTAAGTGTTATTCATAATAGAAGTTAAAATCATTTTTTAGTAATGTAAAATATCAAAAAGATTAAAATATTTTGAATTAAATAATTCCCAAAAATCACAAGGTATTACATTCTTCCCACCTTAAAATGAATTTCTCCACCAAAATTCATCTTGGTTATCAGTGGTGTATCATTTGAAAATTACATCCTGGAAACCATAATAATTAAAATAAATAATAAAACTACCATTAAAATATATATTTGGAAACATAATGGTTACCAATAGTTGCTCATAACTTGGTTTCGAAAAAGGAGAACTTAGGTTTTAGGTGAAGTCACAGACAAGGAAAAGGAATAAAAATATATAAAGAGAGACATATTTCATTGATCAAAAGAATGTTAATGGTTAATGGAATTTTATGGGCCATAAAAACATAAATCATTTCATAAATTATGGATCATTTGAGACATAAAATATGAAGGTAATAGGACTTTATTTCACTTTCTAGATATTTTTTTAAAGATGAGGAATAAATTAAATCATAAATATATTTACATGATATCTTTCAAATTTATAAACACAATTTAATGCTTCGGTTGTCCATAGATCAATAAAAAAAATAACTTTTTTAATTCCTTAATCACAGAAATTCTATTTAAATGGATCATAGTAGCTATAAAATAGTGATAATTCTTTCCAAAATCTCTAACAATTTCATAAAACTTATTGGTTAGAAAATTTTATCAAATATGCCTAAATCATAAAATGATTAAGTAAGAGGATAATCTATTAAAACTCATACAAATATTAGAAAAAACCTTTACATATGTTATTTTTATTATAACCCTTCCCAAAAACAAAAAAATTATAAATAAAGTCATGAAATTTCTCAAAATAAACTTATCATTAATCCACTGGATATTATAAAGTATCTATTTTTGGTCACATAAAAATAATTTGAATACCACGATCAAGTATTCTAATAAAATTAGAAAATAACAAAAAGTACTAAGAACTGTATTGAAAACATACATGTGTCCTCAACACTTCTATAAATCATATATTATTGGATATATTCCTCAAATCCAAAAATGTTTTAAACTCCATCAACTATTGAAATAAACCAACACGACAAAAAGTCATTAATATGTTCTATAGTAATCAGTTCTACCTTATTTATATTATCAAAATAAATTATACCTTTGTACAAACATAATTTTCTCAAATTCAAATACATATTAAGTGTTTCATCTCCCTTAAAAATGTGTTTTCATGAATTACCACCATTCCATTAAATAACTTTTCTATGATATCAGCATCATTCATCATATTATTTCTCATCCTTAATGAAATAATATACTTGAAAAAATTATATATTTAATAATTATTCAAATCCATTATATAAACATACCAATCATTCTAATTTCATCATAAACCGTTAACCATGCGTTGTTATCTTATTCCTTAACACTTATTTAATTTCTTATGAAATTTAAATCCACTTTAACATCATGAATATAAAAATAATTCACAAAACGTTTTTATATTCATTTTATGATCCTTTCCACTGATAAATCAATTCTTATAATTCTTATACATCCTACATTTCAATCATTCAATAGTTAATGATATCTTTTTGAGTCTATTATTCTCACCCATTGTGTTAACTGATATTTTATTTTTTCCCCAATTAGTCACCTTTTTTGTTTCCTTTTCAACACATCAGATAGCTTCCCCTCCATTTGAGATATTCCTCAAGATTCTTCTTCCTATATTCTTAACATGTATGAATCAAAATATTTATTTCTCTATGTCTATGAAATATTAAAATTAATATAATTTTATATTCTACTTATCTGATACATTAGGAATCTCAAAAATGTTCGGGTTTTTAATAATATATCATGTTCAATGTTTAGGAATAGTAAAAAAATTCTCTCTAGTATTCATCTAATTTGGATTCATGTAGACCCTGAATTTTTCATCATATTGAACGTTATCATGACTGGTTATGGTTATATCCATTAAATAAAACAAAATCACATAGTTTGAGAAGCTATTATCAAAGTGGGAAAACCATATAATCATGGAAATTGCTTATAGGATGTATAAATCATGACACCTTATTTTCAATCTCTAACACCATAGTTTTAACCTAGTTTTTACATGATCAACATTTATTAAAAAACTTCAAAATGGTTTGTAAATAAAATGTTGATTAACATAATAATATCCATCAGTAATTTCCAACAAAGGATGTGGTAAGGATTATTAACGTGCACTTACTCTTGATAAACTGTAGCTCAATATGGTGTTCTCAATTTTGTTACCCTTAGGTGAATATATGCTAGTTCTAAGTCCATATTTTTTTATCTAAATATGTATATTTTTATAGAAAAATAACATAATAAATTCCTTAAAAAAATTAGGTTGTTTTCCAATAAATAATTTTATCCTAATGGTTTTCAATAATTTTTTCTCATTCTATTTTCCAATAGATTACTAATAATTTATTTTGATTCTAACTATAGAGAACTAGGATTCTCAAAAATAGATATTACATCCCTTTAGATGGATATACAACACTTTATACAAACACATTACTGATGACCTTAATAATTTAATGTCATTAGAGACTACATATAAAATATTGTGATTTAGTGAAAGATATTCATTATTTCCAAAAATTACCTTCCCATTTAATAATTATCATAGAATCACTATACATAAATGCTTTCTTCATAACCTGCAGAAACAAAAATAAGAAAATGTGATCTCATAAGCTTTTTATTGGTAACTAAGGTAAATATCTAAACCTAGAATGATTATAAGGGTTTGAGAATAAGAGCATAATATTTAAAAACAATTCCACTCATAACAAAGATAATAATCCTGAGTCATGGAATGAAGATTAGGTGTTCATAAGACATGAATCATAAGAAAATGAATGAATGTCTTCCATGATAGCATAACAATGTCATAATACATGGAATTTTGGAATACACAAAAGAATATAAAATCATTTCCATATCATCTGAGGCTCACTGCCAATGATATCATAGTGGAATCTGTCACTAAAAAAATCATCATAATGGACAAAGTCCCTTTATTAATTGATTTAAATTCCCATTATAGTACTATTATACAGAACTAGGTTCTCTACTTGTTCATTTCAGGTCTATCTAAAACATCTTGTTACTCTTTTGGAGAATTTTGTTTATCCCTATTTTAGTATTTCGTTGATTGGGTTTCTTTTGAAGTTCCATATAGTGATAATTGGGATAATTTTGGATGTATTGGGCTTAGTAATTGTTGTAATATAGTTTTCCAAAATGTTTCACCCTATTAAAGAAAACCATGTAAATATAGGTAGCATGTTCTTCCATGGTTGGTGCATAGTATAACCGATTGGGTGAGCAATTAGTAGAAATTGAAGACCTTAGGAAAATGGGTTCATGACCAACACCTAATTACTATTTTCAAGTATTACTAAACCCATATTTTAAAAATTATGAGGTTACATATTATTAGGTTTATTTGGGTGAAAATTTGGATAATTTTTAAGGATTTGGTGTTGTCCATTGTACGCGTACAGTTTTCTCAAACAGTGCATCTTGGTAGAGAAAAACATGAAAAATGAGGTAGGGATTTTATCATTATTAGTCAATGATTTTATAAATGATGTGTCTATTTAGTAGAAAATGGTCCCATTGGAAAAATCTGTGCATGTATTGGGTGTATATATTTTCCAAACAGTGTGGGTCTTCACATGAAACCATGTGTACAGGTTTGATGAATTCTAAAAATTAATTCTAAAATTCCTGAAATCCTATTTTTAAAACCCTGATGGACTTGTATGACCTATATGTTATTTCTTCCAAACTATGGGATCCCAAGAGTTTTTAATGCCCCTTAAAGCCCCTCTAGTAGTGAATTTACCTGAGGTTCATAGTGTTCAATCCACTGTTGGTTATTTTTCTCATCATGTTCTCTATCTCCCACTCTCTCTCTTCTCCTTCCATGCGTTATGTAGTTATTTGTATGTTGTTGGATCATCTAATACCCATTTTTTTTACTTAATCATGTTATGATCCTTAAATCCTATTGTCGATATTATTAATTATAAATTTCAAAATAAGTTTTGAGGTTTTGAAATCCTAGGATCCCGAGGTAGGTGATTATTTTATGATGGTCAAATTTGTTTAACCCTAAATTGTATGATTTAAATTCAATTGTGGGATTTCAATTTATTTTTATGTCATTATTTAAATTAAATTCAATTAGTATGTTAAAAACCCCAATTCTATTTAATTGGGGATTGGGTTTTCAATTGGCATTAAATTGGGGAACACACCCAATTCTATTGAATTGGGGATTTCTTGTGGAATTGGTTGGAAAACTGTGAAAATAAAATTGTGTAATTTTATTGTATAATATAAATTTTAAAATTTATTAGGGTAATTTAATTTAAATTATTATTTGAAGAAAAAGGAGTAAATTTTTTTGATTAAATATCATTGGATTTATTATGTTAAAGGCATATATTGATTAAATCCTAGTTTTGGTTTTTAAATTGAATGACAGAATATTTGGAATGGGAGAATGGGATTAATTGTATTTTGATATTTTTTTTAAAAAATTTCATTCATTTATTCATACTAGAGAACGTGAAATCCTAGGTAATATGTTTTTATTATGTATAAATAGGATATGATGGGAATTTCATGACACCAAATTGATGTTTTACAACTCTAATATAAATATTATTATCACATAAAAATACATTATAGTATGTTGATGAGTCCAATGTTTCTAGTGATGAGGTACATGTGTACATATTTCAGTTATTATCACATGAGTGTGTGAGGATCCCAAAACTTAGAACCATCACACCTTTTGGAAGATGACCATGTTTCCTGCTTCTTTATATTTAAGATATAGATGTATGGAAGTAATTTTAAACTCTTTCACATGCCTTATTAATTTATATAAACAATTTTGTATAATATTATAATTTATTCCATTTATTTATAAATATTACATTGATTTAAATGTGAAGCATTGGTTTAATGAATTTCTATTATTTGAAATGTAAATCATGATTTGTTTAAATATTATTTATAAATTCCATACTTGTTTATTAAAATTGAAATATTATTATTTTGTTAATTAAATTTTGTAATCTTATTACATATTCCTTGGTGATACCCTAATGGTATTTTGTGTCACACCCTAAAGGTGTGTTTCTGTATTTTACATTATATCTTTCCAGGTTCGAGCATGGGAAATGCACTATATGAAGGTGATTCTAGATGTTAATCTGTGGAATTGGTAAGTTACATCTATTGGAAAATAGAAATTTTTTCATATTCTATTGTACTTTTCAATTATACAATGGGTTTTTACACATGATTGAAATTGGGTATGCTGATCTCTATGGAGTTTATTTTGTATGCATACTATTTTTTTGTGTCTTTAATATTATTTGATGAAAAAATTCCTTCTTTGTTTTCGTATCATGCTTGGTGTTGGTGTCCTACCAGTGGGAATCATGAATTACATTTAGGCTATGTCAGTGTCAAAATGGATATCATGTTTCCTAGGCATCTGATATGGTTAATGAAAAAGTGTTATCACATCCTTAGGATGTGCTTCATGTCTTGATTTCAGTATGCATTTGTGAAATTATGTTGGGATTTAGGAAGTAGTTTTGATTGAGTTCCTGTACATCTTTCACTACATTGAACCATATGTCACTAGGGGTGGTTTGGTAAACAATTCTTGAGGATAAGTTGTAGTTTTACCCAATATTTTATTTAGATAAGATGAAATAAAAATGTGGTGTTATATCTGTTGTGATTAATTTCTGTGGTCTGCCTATTTGAGAGTTAATCAGATGCATTCTCTATTGTCTATTAATGTTTTATAGCATCATGACTCCATGAAGATGGGTGAATTAGATCCCATAGGGCACTTATATTGAACACCAATGAGTTAATCCTTTTTTACTCTTGTATGGATGAGGTGATTCTACTCAATGTCCATGATATGGGACAATAACTGTATCCAGTTTCTTTTTAGGATCCAACTATTTAACCTAAAAGGAACATTCTCAAAGTTTTTTCTGAATAGTTCCATCCCCATATTCCAGAAGATTTCAAAGCATCATACCATCCTAAAATGTATGAGGAATGGTTGGGCATGATGGATCATTTGTTTGGTTATTGGAGACACCCCAAGATATCAATGTGTAGTGTTCCCCCATTATGATAGAAGGACCAAGAAGGATAAGGTTTGACATAATTCTAATGGTAAATATGAATGAGTGATTATAATAGAAATACATCAGAGTTCATTTCACTAACTAGTTCTCTGTAGAGTGTATTATTCTAGAAAAGGATGTTGATTTTTCAAAATCAAACAGGCTTATAAGACTATGATGGTATATTCAAACTATTTTTCAAAGCTTCTATTATTATTACCTAAGATAGTATTAAATGAGATGTTGAAGTCTTTAAGAATTGAGTTGGGACTATTATTGGATATTCATTCTTAGTTTTTCTTGCTGAAGCATTATTATTATTATTATGTTCTAGATAGGGATTTAATGGTATAAATGTACTTGACTGGTAAGTCAAGGTTTTCAAGGGTCTCTTCTACACATATTGGATGTGTTAGTTTCTCTAAAGAAAAAAGGAAGCATGATGATTCTTATGGTGGTTCTCAATATATGGGTTATTATAGACATATACTAGTGCCTAGAAGAGGCCCTTTTATTTTTAACTAATGTGGAAATCCATTCATTCAATGTTGGTTTTCACTGAGGTACCCAGGATATATTGATATTGTGGAAACATGGGTCACCTAAATAAGTTCTACAATGAAAATTCCACTTCTTGTATTTTTATGGGGTCATCAGCACCATCTAAAACTGTGTAAAAATAAAATGTTTCAAGGAAAAAAGGTTTCCATCCATAATTACCATACATAAAAATTCTAAAAAAATTTAGGATTCTTTGTTGGATATGGATTCATGTATAGTGATAGTGAGAGGTACCATCACTCTATCTTCAACATTGGTGACTTCTTTATTTGCTAACATTTCATATGATTAACTTATTTTATCTTATATGTTAAATATTACTCAAATTCCCATGATGAATTTATCTTATGTAAAAGACCTCAATGAAAACCTTGGAACCAAGAGAGGGTAGAGTGTCTATAGTCCTACTTCAATGTTCTATTTATTTAATGTTGATCTTACTTGGAGTTTTCTAGTCCTCTACATTAATCCACTTAACTTCGCTTTTAGGAATCATTGGCTCATTACCAAAAAATCACAGAATGATCCTTTTCTTTGACAGATCTCCTTTACATAATCTAATAGTGTGTTCTACGTATTTCATCGAAAATGAAATTCAAGTTTAAGTAGAGAATAACCTTCTTATCAATAGTTGGTAGAAATTTTGTCAGTTTTTTCCTATAATCAAGAGCGATAATCATTTTCTGTGAACTCCATATAGATTTTTTCAATATTCCCATCATTTTTCTTTTTTAAATTTTTTGGATTTCCACTCTTAAAGTATTTATAACTTCTAATTGGGTTAGTTTCCATTACTCATCTAGTTTATATTCTCTCTAACCACATGAAGCTAGCTCAATGAAAGAGCTGAATACTCGGTTTGATGATCTTCATGAGAGAGGATTTATATTCCCGAGTGTGTCACCATGGGTGGTGTTGGTTCTCATTGTTAATAAATATTATTGTTCACTAAAAATTTTCATTGAGTAATGTATGTTCATTTAAGTTACGGTAAATAACTAATATTTTCTCCCATGGATTGAGGATCTTTTTTATCAGCTGAAGTGGAAGAGTAGTTCTCGATGATCGAACATTGATCCTCTTACCATCATTTGATAATAAAATAATATGATACTCAAAAAACATCTTTTTGGATCTGTTAAGGACATAATTACTTTTATTTCATTCCGTTTAGTTTAACCAATCTTTTAGTAGTCTTTCTGGATTTAATGTATAAGACCTTCAATGAGAATATTGATACTTTTTTGGTGGTCATTTTAGATGAAATCCATTTTATTTTATTTATAAGGAGGATTGTGTGCATCGTATAAGAGAAGTTAATGAATTGATTACAATCAGTAACATTATTCCAAGCTATATAAATGTTAATTATAGATCCAATATGTGAATGTTATGTGAGATGTGGTGTTTGAACATGATATTTTAGTTGATCCTGGCGTGGTGAATTTTTTTTCACCTGGGTGAAACCATAGAATGTTTTTGAGATTCAATGCTTCTTGGGGTTAGATGGATATTATTTCCAATTCATGAAGGAAATTTCACATATGGATTCTCTTCTAACTACTCTAACTTGAAAGTGAGTAAAATTTTATTGGGAATAAAAATGTATGATTTTTTTTATGATGAAATTTATTCTAATAGCTCTACAGGTGTTGACTCTTCTAGAGGTTGGGTGGGTCTATTTGTTCTTCTATGATGACTCATGTTGAGTATTGGGGTACAATCTTATACAAGGTGATCATTTCATTACCCTAGGATCTCTTAATTATAGGCTTTACAATAGGAATTATCTGTCCCATGAACTTGAACGTGTAGCTTTGATGCACTCTCTTAATAGTTGGTAGCATTACCTTTACAGATAAAGGGTTTCCGTTCATTTATAACACAATTTAATGAGTTATATCTTCTTTAATAATGATTCAATTACATTTTATAGGTGTTGGGTGGAAGACCATAATTCGTTAAATTTTGATATCACCTATACCATGGGGAATGGGAATGTCATTGTAGATGCTTTTGTCAGGAAACAATCATTAAAGGAAGTGATTTAATCATAAGAAGAGTGAAACATGATACCTCTTTTGAATGTTTTCATATAGGAATTCATGAAACAAGGGAAGTTGTTTCTTGACTAGTTTTCAGTTGAAATATATGCTTCTCAAGGTAATTATTTCAGAATAGTCGATAGGTAATGAGGTCAATGTCATAAGATACTCTATTCATGGTAAAGAGACCCTTTTTGATTAGTCATTCTCCACTAAGGGCATTCTATTCTTTCCAAATATATATTTTTTATGTTAGTGGTAAGGTAATATGTGATGGTGGATTTCTATAATTCATAGTTAAATGTTCTCCAAGGAATCATGAAGATGTCATATAAAACACAGTGGTAGTTTTTGTTGCCTGGTATGATATGGGAATGTATTGAGTTTGTCTCTCATTATTATGCATGAAAATCGGTTAATGTGAAGCACCTGAATCATTCAGGAATAATTTAGTTACTTCCATCCCCAACAAGAAATGGGATGAGATATCTATGAACATTAAGGTTGGGTTTTAATGTCCCTAGATAAAAATGAATTCTATATTAGTTGTGATCGAAAGGATGAAAAATTCAGCTCACATTATACCCATTTTTTGTACAACCAAAGTTGATGAGTTGGGAAATATATTTGTAAATGTGATTATTCATGTTAATTGAGTTTCAAATTCTATAGTTTCTAATATGGATCCAAGTTTTGCTTATTGGTTTCGGAGAGCCCATATGAAGGAACTAGGATCTCAGGTCTGTTAGAGTATGGAATACCATACACAGTCTGATATCCAGACAAAATGATCTATGCATATTCTTAAGGATACTCTTCATGCTTGTATTCACATCATTAGTGGACCTTTGGATAATCAATTTGGGATGGTTGAGTTTTCTTGTATGAATAATTACCATTCCACAATCAGAATGTCGCTTTTTCAGGCATTCAATGGATTACCTTGTAAATCTCAACTGTGTTATTTGTTGGTTGGGGACTATTCTTTAATTTGACCAATCATGGTCCAAGAGAAGGAAAAAAATATTTATGAGATTTATCATATAATTTTGATGAAACAGAATTGGTACAATTCTTATGATAATCAGCATCCAAGACAATTGGAATTTTTAGTTGGAGACATGGTGTTCTTAAATGTTTCACCCCATTTGTGTCATCTATGGATTGAGAGCAAGTAAAAGCATGATCCTTATTTTGTCAGACCTTTTGTGGTTGTTTAGTAGGTGGATAAAGTTACATACCATTTATTAATTCCACTACATCTGATGTTGATAATTAATGTTTTCATTGAATCTCATCTACGAAAGTATCATTCTGATCCATCTCATGTTATGAGACGAAGTGATATTGAAGATGAACCTGAATTATATATGACCTATTTTCCATTTGTGATAGTTTATTTTGAATCCATGTTTCATCATTGGAGGAGGATACCTTTGGGTCTATTTCAATGGAAGAAAATTTTAGATAATCATTATATGTGTGAGAGGGGGGAATTGATATGAGAGTGGTTGCCTAATCTTTTTTGCATGAAAGCTTCTTAGTAGGCTATATAATGATAGAATGTTCCTATGGTTGGATGATTGTAAAAAAGTGTTTCTTTTTTAGTTATTTCTAAACCCCTCTTTTAATCATTATTCTCTTGGGATTTTTGTGGGGTTTCTTCAGGTAAAAATTTTGAAAATTTTAATTTTATGGGGCTCATCATGGTTGGCCCGTGGTTTGCCCAAATTGTGTTCCATGAAAGAGAAATGTGTGAAAAATGAGGTAGTGAGGTTTTTAATTCATGTTCTGTTGTTTAAAAACTATTCAACTTGGAAAAAGGGGTAACATTTTAATCTGAACTGTGTGGGTCTGTCCAAGAAATCATGCATACGATATTCATAATCGAAATAAAATAATTTTAAAATTCCAAAAACTCAGTTTTTTGGCCCATGATAGACCTATAAGACCCATATGTGATTTACTCTTCCCCAAGGGCTCCCAAGAGTTTTTTCCCTCTCTGAACCCCTCTAAAATCAAGTTGTAGCTGCCTAAATAATGTTTGATATTCTACCAGTTAGTTTTCTCTTCTAGTGTTATATCTCTCACTCTTTCTATTCTACTTCCTAGGGTAATGTAGATCTCTATGAGTTATTAGTGGATCTAATACCCAATTTTTTAGGTCTTGAATATTATTTTGATTCTTGGATCCCATTTTAAACATTCATCATTAGTTAATAACAATTATTGTTTGACATTTCGATATCCAATGATACATGTTAGGTTATTTAGTTATGATGGACTATCTTTACTAACCATATATCATTTTGTTTTAAATTAAATTATTTTATTTTGTTCCATTTTCATTATTTTAATTAAATTCCATTCAATTGTTTAATTAAACACTCAATTCCATTGAATTTGGGATTTGGTTTTGAATTGGCATAAATTCCCCCCCCCAATTCTATTGAATTTTTGTTTTCTGAAAAAATATATTGAAAGTGGTGAAACATAAATTTTGGAATTTAAACATCAAAAAATATTTTAAATTTATTTATGGAATTGATTTAAAATTTGTATTTGATGAAATTTTTTTTAAATTTGTTTCTTTAAAACCCTTTCATTTTATAATTTAAAATGAATGTTTTGGTAGAATTTTTTTTACATTTTATATGGAATGATGGTAATTTTGAAATGTGATAATGGGATGTATTTTATTTGAAATAGTTTATAAAATATATTTCTCATAAATGATATAATCTACAAAACATAAAATCTTATGTAGGGAGTGAGTTATTAAAGACAATCAACCAAGCATAGGAATTACCTAGCACTAGATTCATGTTTTAGAACACTAATATTAATTTTAATTGCACCTAAAATTATGGAGTAGGATGATAATGAGTCCTCTATATCCAATGTTTAGGGAATTTTTTATAAATTATTGTTATTTTCACATTAATCGGTGAGGATTCCATTACCTGGAACTATCATAACATTGGGAAGATTTCCATGTTTCTAACTGTTTATATTAAAGATATAAATGTATGACAATATTAGTGAATATATATATTATTCTCTATATAAAATGTTTTATTTAGGATTAATGTTTAGAAATATTCCATTAATTGAAATGTTAATCATTTCTATAAACTCTTTTCACAATTTTAAATGTAAAGCATTATTTGTTTAAATATGTTATTGAAATGAAAAACCATTTTATTGAAATTTAATGGTAATTGTTTGGATAACTGGATGTTTGAATATTATTATGGAATCATTGGTGAGACACTACTGGGATATTAGCTGACACACTAGTTTTGTCATATGGTGTTTGTAGATTATCTCTGTCTAGGCTTAAGTAGGGGTAAATAACCACTTGGATGTGGTTCTAGCTATTGATCCCTAGATATAGTCAGTCACGTCCATTATGGATTGGGAAATTTTTCCTATTTTATATTATCTATATATAGAACATTGGGTTGTTACGTCTATTTGAATTCTAGTATAGTTCATCCTATGTAGTTTATTTTTTATGCATATTGATTTTCTTGTCTTCTTTCTATAATGTCTGTGGAAAAATCATTATTGATTTCTTCTTTTATGATGCAAGGTTTTAGTCACCGCCCCATTGGAATCGCGAATTCTCTTCGATCCATGTCAGTTTCGTCTTAGTTATCGGGTTACCAGGGTATCCGAGCATGTTCGTGGAAAATATATAATGAGATATAAATCATTACCCAATATCATAGATGGAGATATACATCCCACTAGTATCATAATGAAACACATATTAATGTGTTATTGAATATCATAAAACATTCATCCTCTCATAACTCATGAAATGGAATGGTTTTCCTAAGAATTTCATAACATATAGAGAATATAGTTTTCATAATTATTTCATCCTATAATTATAGCCTAACTTGTTGAATAAAAATCATGTTTCATAGGAATATTCTCATAGTATAACCCATGGAATAGAATATATTTTCATGAATATCATTAATAAAATACATTGTGATAAATAATGAGAATTATGTCCCTCGATAATATCACAAATTAAGAATTGGTAACATCAATTGAAGTCATATTATATGGAAAATAATTTTTGATCGATCATATAAATATTTCCATTAGTAAAATATCATTTGCACTTTGAGAATAATTTTTTAAAAAACATTATTCATTTTTAAAATATTTTTCTTTGACAATAATATTAAAATTTAATCCTTAAAAATAATTTATAATCATTTCACGAGAAAAATATCCCTACCTCTTTGATAAAAACACCTCTTAAAACATATAGTAGTTTAAGGAAATTTTAAAAATAACCTTCAAATAGTATACAGAATCATAGAAGTGATAAGTATTCCTGATGTCATAAAATTCCTTCTATTCTTAACACATATAAATGAAGGCTCCTTTTACATTTTTTATAAAAAATAAATGAGTGGTTTATTGAAAACAGCATAAAGATTCCCTTAAAAACATTTTCTAAAAAGTAATACATGGGAATAATTTATTTAATGAATTATATGAAATTTTTTGAAAATATATTTTAAATCATTTTTATATATAATAGTTTTTCAGGAAAATAGATTTAGGATCGAAATGATAAGATAGTCATACTTTATTAAAATCATTTTTATCAGCTATTTTAAGTACATATTAGTGGGGAAATTATATTTTTAGATGAAAATATCATAAATAACCATTGGAGAAGATAACTCATGATTTTATGAATTGGTGTATCATAATATTTTATCATCTGAAACCTTATTAGAAACAAACTTGATGAACGATGATACAAGAACATAAAGTCTATACTAATTTGGTAACTAGAATTATAATCGCCATGATAGAATAATGGTAAATAAAACATTTAATGTCATTTGAATGAATAAATTCATGATATTAAATTTATTATTGTCTGTATATATGCCACATAAAATATGGTAGGTTTATAACATAACCTATGCCTCAAAGAAGAAAAAATGGGAAAATTCCCATAAAACTTTGGTAACGTTTTAACCATAACCCCCATAACAAATAGATAGAAAAATGGATATATATATCAAAATTATTTTTCTAAAATAATCATAAAATACATTCATGGGTAGTATACACACTGTATAAAAAATAAGCTGTTTATATGGTATGTATCTCATAGTAGTGAAAAGTGAGAATGAAATCCATTACCTTATGTATTCACTTCAATTTCTCAAGTTATAACTTATTTTATTATAAATATATTATTATATTACATGTTTTATGAACAAAATATATATGATACCATATATGATATTCTTATGACCATTTGTTTACTCTCTTATTGACAATTCATTGTACAATTCATCTTTTAGGAAATAACAACATTGTTTATTCTATATGTTTTGATATTTGTATTATTATTACTCTTACATAAATCATTCTATCATCATATAAATAGTTTTAACTATTATATAAAGTTAATATATATTAATTATATAGGTATTTATAATAATCGAAAAAATTGTGATAGAAGGTGAAATACACCATTCATGTATATAGCAGGCCATGTGTACACATGAACACTATTCTCATTTTCTCAATTGATTGAAAGAATGAATAGAATAAAAAATATAAATTATAATTTTAGAAAAAGTTTTTTAGTAATATATATCCAATATTTTTTAATAAAATCTCCCATATTACATTTAATGTAAAGCATGAATGAATCACATAACTTTGTGAGGTGGTTGTTTGCTGTAAAAAAGAGAGATTTATTTTATTACCAAAAAATATTGATTATGGAGGTTTCTGTGATATAATAATTTCATAATAATATTAAAATCATAATTATAATACATAAACAATATAAATATCATTATAACTATCCATTTGAGATGGAAAAAAATGGACGACATTGGTTCACAATGTGATTGTCTACCTTAACGAGGAGCAATGATTTAATAACTCATTTGAACGAAGTAGAGATGGTTTTTGGTCTTCTATTTAAAATTAAATAATATATGTATATGGAATTTTTTTAGCTTATTGTATCGTCTGTTTATATTGAGAATTAAAATATGTTGAGGAAAAACAAAATAAAAATGTTCCTTGAAGAATATTACCTCTTCTTTAGGTATACTCCTTAGTTTTGCACTAATGACATATAGGATGGATTTAAGCCTAAAGTAAGGCATAAAAAATGGTGTGAAGAATTTTTTAAAGTAATTTGGCAAAGTATTGGTCTATATTAGTGGATTTAAGTTCTATAAATAAGGGATAGTGGGAGGAATTTTTTAACTGAGGTGAGTGGAACATTTGTAAATACCCAATAGTAATCATTATTGGGTGGTCATGCATACCTCATGTGCCTAGAAATTTTATATATAAAGTTGGGAATAAATTATATGGTCAATAAACAACACCCCCAAAACATAAATACATGTTGTACCTTAACTTCTATGTTTCCAAATTTTTACAATTTTGGTTTTCACTTTGCAAACTAGTCTTTTTAATGTAGTTAATTTGTGCACAAAGAAAAAATAAAATGATCTTTAATGGAAAATTTAGAACCAATAATTATAAATATGAAATAATATTAATAAAATAAAAAACATATTTTTTTAACATTATATTTAACATAAATTCATGTATTGTTCAAAAAACACTATTTTGAAATTAATTGCGCTAAAAATAATTTTTACTATTCAAATGTCAATATAGTCATCAGAAAAGAAAAAATTATATATCAATAGAACTTAGTGGATATTTTTTATAAATTTAAAAAGCACTTAAATATGATACTATTATTATTAAATATAAATCATTTTATAAAATATCCTTTATTACAAAACAACATTAATGTAAATTTTGAACATATTCATATAATTTGAAATTAAAAATATCCAAATAATGATGGAATTACAAAATATTATTCTTAATCCTTTGTATCATGATATATTCATCTAAGGAATTAATGTTGAAAAATAATTCAAACAATTTACTTTAATTTTAATATTTTTATTATAATTTACATTATTTTTTCACTAACTAAATAATTACTACATTGGAATATATTAATCATTTAATGTAATTATTTTATATATAAAAATTAAAAATATATATAATGACAAAAAACTCATTTATATTTAAAAATTATATTTACATCAAACCCTAGGTTGGTTTCCCTATACCAAAGCTTTATAGTTATTAAAATCATGGAAGGTACCATTTTTTAAATTTCATTACATGACCTATTATATAGATCATATTCAAATTATTATAGAATTAAATTTTCATACATCAATGAAAATTTTGGAATAGGATGAAATAATTTCTTATAATAAAATTAGGAATGTTTTTCAGGTTATTTTCTCTCTTATATTTTTAGTCTAACCACATACTAAACCCATTTTTACCTTAACCAATGTAATAATTTTTTTTAATATTCTCTCTATTCATTTTATTCAAATATTATATTGAACTGACTATATAATATAATATATTCATATTAAAAATATAATATCCGTTTTTCTAAATTCGATACACATCAGTGGAACATGTTAATTAAAAAAATTCCTACAGAGGTGATGACAATACGTGGTATTAAATGAAAAAAGGTCAAACATTTAAAATGTATTTACATCAAAAGTCAATATCAAAATTATGCCCATGAAATAAATGGGATTACTTAATAAATAATTTACATAAAATTATATTAAAAAATTAATATATTATTTACATTTATAAATAATTTACATGAAAATATATTTTTAATTTAAAATTCAATATTTTTTCAATTCATCAAAAAATAAAATGATTCAAAGAAATATAGAACCATAATTAATTATATTCTAAAATTTTAAATTAAGTATAAAACTAATCTCATATAATAGGTTATAGAAATGATTTATGGTCATTTTTTAGTTATTTTCGTATTGTTTTTAAACTCAACAACCTGATTTAACATTACCACGGTGAGAATTTTTTACTATTGTAAAAATTCATAATGAAAAAAAAATTTAAACTATTTTTCACATTTGGTCCTCCTAATTCCAAATATGAAATTATTTTCACACGATTCTAATTATTTGAAAGGAGGAAATTAATGATGGATAAAAACTCAATACACAATGAAAACCCACTTTTCAGAAAATGATTTTTAAGAATAATTTTTTTATTCAAAATTAAATTATAATATTTATTAAAAAACAACATAATTTGATTAATTTTAATATAATGTAACTAAGAAAACATTATAACTAATAAAAAATATAATTTAACTATGTATATAATTGAAAATTAAATATAGTTGTATAAAATATTAATATTCCCATTATTAATTAAGAAACAAATCCGTATAAAATTATCAAAAATTAAACTTAAGAAAATTTTGATATGATGATTTCAAAAATAATAGCATTCTTATCAAATAAATTTGTAAATTTTAGATAAATTATTAATAATTTTTTGACAAAAAAAAATAAAATATATACCATTTTTAAAGAAATTTAATTTTTTTAGAATAAAATAACTATACTAAAAATGGTTTTTCTTATGAATAAAACAACACATTTTTATTGAGTATATATTTCATTTATATTTTATGATTAGGCTAATCCAATTCATACCGTCTCATTAAATTACTATGTTATATTGACCATATTTAAATAATAATAATAATTTATTGATTTTTATGATGACTATTGGTTATTTTGTATGATATTAATCAAGGAAATCTTCCCAATAATCATCATATTCCCCAAACAAAATCATTTTTTATATAAACTTACCTGGTTTTTAGGGGCTTATTATTAGAATAAATATGTTCATGCAGGAAGTAATGGCTCTAAGTTGTGGAATACATGTATATATAGGTTGTGATGCCTAAATATTGTATTCTATATAAGTGTATGTGTAATTATACATGAGATGTAATTAGTTAAGGAATATTACATAGTGTATACTATGTTCTGGTCATGTATTTCTTATTTTTTCAATTTCATTATGATATATAGTGACCCTGGTTTCATATACATATTTATTACATATATTTTATTAATATAAAATACATTACATAAGCACATACCTGAGGACCATAATAGTTTATTGTCTTTAGAGACTATTTACAAAATATTCTGATTTGGGGAAGGATCTTCAATTTTTATGACATAGATCCACCCTTTTAGTACTCTTCAAATATATACCCTATATATATCCTTTCTTGATAAAATGATGAAATAAAACATAATAATGGTTGATCTAAGATGCTTACTGAGAGTAAAAAAGGGAAATATGTAAACAAAATGTGAGTATAAGGGTATGCGAATGTGAGGATAACATTATTAAAATATACCCTATATATCAATGATAATAATCATGAACCATGGAATATACATGAAAATCTCATATGACATGAATCATATGGAAATTAATGAACATTACCATGAGTGAATAAAGATAGGCATAAGACATGGAAATTTGTAATAAACATAAGCATCAAAAATACTTTACATATTAGCTTAGTCTGTCTACTAAGGAATTCATAGTCGAATGCGTTCACTCACTAAAAAATCATTGTTGAAAACTTACCATACTAAACCAATTTCACTCCCTATTCATTTCCTATTTTAATAAAGCAGGTCTCCATCGTTATATTCATCTATATCCCATCACATATAGATCCTAACCATATACATTAGAGGGAGATATAGGTCCCACCCATCTCAGAATGAAAACTATATTTGTGTGTACCAAAATATCATAAATCATTCATCATATCATAACTCATAAAATTAAGGGGGTTTTATAAACATTTCATCATATCATAACATGTTGAAAAGAGACAGGTTCGATAATCAATTCATCATTTCCTCAGAGTAGAACTAGTGAAAAAAGAAGCTTTGAAATGAATTTTATCATTATATTACTTATTGATGAAAAATATGTTTCGTAATATTCATAAACGTAAGCCCTTCACATATATAGTTATATTTATACCCTTGGATAATACCCCCTCATAAGGCAAAAGTAACATAAACAAATACCATCATTGATAAAAAATGATTTTCATTGATCATTTGACACATTTATTTAGGAAAAATATCCTTTTCAATATCAAAAATAATCTTCCTATAACATAAAATATTTTGAAATACTGTTTCTTAGAAAATAACCCTGAAACATTATAATGGAAGCATTAAAAACAATAAAAAAATTTCATTAGGAAAATAACCTTTAGTCTTTGAAGTAATAAAATAAATAATTTTGAAGATCATTTCAATATAACTATGATATCAATTAAAGAAATATTCTATCCAATAATTTTTCATGATGTAGGATAATTTCATTAATTTAGTAAATGTTAAAATGATTTTTCCATTCACATTTTCATTAAATTTTAAATGTGCATTTTATTTAAAATGACATAATGATTCAATTGAATGCATTTAAAAAATAATTTTTAAAAATTTCATTAATAATTTTTTTTGTATAAATTTAAATACATTTTGGATAATATTTTTAAAAAATATGGCTTTGGAAGAAAATATATTTTCGACCGAAAGGGGAAATAAATTCATTTTTTCTTAAAAAAATATTTCCATGTAACATTATGTAAAAATGAGACAAATTGATATTATTAAATGAAAAAAATAACATGAAAAAATATAATAGGGGAAATTTATTGAGTTTCTTGAGATATATATCATAATATTTTATCATTCAAACACATAATCATAAATAGTCTTGATAAATAATGACATCGTAAACTAAAATATTTAGAAATATGGTAACATGAATTTTAATGCAAAATCAAGAACAATATTAAATTAAAAATAAAATATAATTAGAATTAATAAATTCATAATAATAAATTGATAATATGTTTTATATATACCCCATAAAAGATGATTGTCTCATAACATAACACATTTCTCAAAGATGTAAAATTTAGACAAAAATACCATACAATTTTTATAACTTCTGAACCATAAACACAATGAATAAGAGATACCATGTTGAATTTTTAAAACAAAAATAAACATCAGGATAATAATAATAAAATACATTCATTAGTATTATACGCACCACAAAAATTAAAAAGATTTTGAATATGGAATGTGTCTCACCGAAGTAAAAGGTGAGATGGAATTTTCTTACCTTAAGTGTTGACATCCATTGAAATAATTCATGAATATTGTATAATAAATATATCATTATAATACATATGTTAAATATATATATATATATATATCAATCCATATATTATTATTATTTTCATCATTTGTTACACATTTATTAACAATCCCTTATCAAATTCATGTTTCGGGTAATAACCGGTTTGATTTAATATATCATTTAGTCTTTTATTCTTAGTACTTATACATAGATCATGGTTTCATCGTTTATTGTGTTTTAATGATGACATAAATGTGATATATATTCAGTACATATTTCTTTATAGTAAACTATACAATTTAGTGATAAAAAGTGAAATACGTCATTCATATATATGGTAGGTTGTATGTATACATTAACACTATATTCATTACCTCAGTGGATTTAAAGAATAGAGAACTATGTATGATATACTATCATTCCATAATAATTTTATGTCATATATGTCACATACATTAATTAAACTCATCCTTATTAATTTCAATGTAATGTTTGAAGCAATCACATAGCTTCCTAAGGTGTTAGTCTGCCGTAAAAATGATTGATGATCTCATATTCCCAAAATATGGAGAGTATATGGTTTTGTTTGATATAATAATTCAAAAATAATAATAAAATCATAAATAATATATATAAACACTAATTACATTATTATAACCAACCGTGAAGGGAGGTAATGATAAAACGAATGACATTAGTACGTGAGGTAGCATTCTATCGTATACACGGATGATGTCATCTATACCCATTTGATGGAAGTGGATATAAATTTAGGAAATTACATTATCATGATTACATATCAATGTATTAAAGATAATTTTGTTATTATATCATCATGTTAAGAATATAATTTAATGTGTTGGAGGAAGAAATAAAAAAAAAATCTCATTGAAGAACATGACCTCTTCTTTGGGTATCATCTTTATATTTGTACTAATAACATAATTGGTTACAATTCATAAAAATATTTTTACTCTATAATGATACAATGAATGTTGTAAATTTAATTTGGTATGTATTTTTTGAACAAAATGTGATTCATCTTTTGATGAAGAGGGCATAGGGGAGGCCTTTTATAATTGAGGTTAGTGGCACAATTTTAAAAACCACAAATTTATAACAATTTGGAGGTCACTCATACCTCATATGTGCCTAAAATATATTATTAATTGTTTTTAGAAATTATATAGTCGACCCAAACCTCCACCACAAAATAGAACACAAATTCTAAAATTTTTATTCCTTAACATCTTTATTTCCTTATTTTTACGATTTGGGTTTTTCAATATGGTAACACGTATTTTGAATCTACCTAATTTATCCTTTTAGACTAAAAAATGTTCCTTAATATATAATTTGGACCCACGAATTATAAATAATAAATAGAATTTATAAAAAAATGATCCATTATGTGTTGAAAATTAATTTTAACATAAGTTCTCGTAATGTGAAAATTCAAAATTTTAACCTTAACAACTCTAAAAGATTTCCACTTTTTTGAGATCAGTACAACAATTATGAAAGAAAAATTTATCCATTTATTGAACATAGTTTATATTTTTTAATATTTAAAAAACACTTGGATGACGACATGATTTTTTTTCTAATTTTGATCATTTAATAAAATATAATTTATTATGAAACAACATTAATATAAATTTTGACATTATTCATTTAATTTGAACATAAAAATACCAATAAAATGTTGTAATTACAATATATAATTATCATACATTTTTCATCATGACATATTGATCTATAAAATTTATGGAATATATTATTTCATTCAATTTTATTAACAATTTATTTTTCTAATACAATTTTCATTATTTTTCTATTTCGAATGTAATTATTGCATAGCCATTTCATAAGTATTTAAAGTAATAATGTAATCTATAAAAATTGAAAATAAAATATCCTAATAAAAATTATTTTAAATATAAAGATAATATTTATAATTGATAGTGCTTAGTTTTTTTGCCTACCCTAAAGATTTATAGGTATTAAAATGAAGGCATCTTTTTGTTTATTTCATTAAATATCATATTATTGGGGTAATATTAAATGAAATGTGGATATAAATTGAATTATTTTAGAGAAATTTATTGAAAATGTAGATCTAAAATAATAAAATTATATTAAGATAATATTTTAGGTCATTTCACTCTTATCTTTCTAGTTTATCCCCATTGTATACTTGTTTTTACATTAACTGTACCAGTTACCTTTTTACTATTTTCAATATTCATTTTGGTAAAGAATTGTGTTATGATAATTGGATAACATAAATTATGATTATTCAAAATTTAGAATCTATTTTCCCAAAATTCCATTCACAAAAGTAGATATATAATATTTAATAATAATCTCGTAGAAGTGGTGAGAATGTAGGTTTTTAAAGAGAAAACATTCTCAAGTCTGAAATGTTTTTATATAAAAAATTAATTCAAATATTATCTAGAGTAATTAAATTGTATTTATTGATATATAATTGAACTAATTTTAATTAAAAACAAAATTAAAATATAATAAAAAATTAATTAATTTATCGTAGAAGTCAGTTTTAAATTAAAATTAAGTAATTGTCAATATTCATAAAAAAAAGAAAACATTCCAAAGAAATAGTAAAAAATAATCATAATATAATATCGAAATAATGATTTCAAAAATTATGCTGACTTTTTCATATTAATTTTCTAGTAATTTCAAAAAATAATTTTTTTATTATTACAGAAAACAATATAAATTTTTTTTTTGAGAAAATAATAATATCACAACATTGTGGATTGTTTAAAAACAGTATATATTTTTTTCAATATATTTTATTTATATAAAACCCTAGAAAATAATATTTAAAAATTAGTTATTAATAGTGGAATTATAATTTTTAAGGGTTGTGTGATATCTAGCTATGAAATAATTATATTTTAATAGTATGTATTATTTAATTTAAACATGTTGTTGCTTGTAACACAATAAAAAATAAAATTGTTTATAACACCATCAAAACATAGTAGTTCATGTAATGAAATATAAACTATGTGTTACCTATAATAGAAGATAAAATCATCTTTTTTGTAATGTAAAATACGAAAAAGATTAAAATATTTTGAAAAAAATAATTCCCAAAAATCACAATGTATTACATTATTCCAGCCTTAAAATTAATTTCTCCACTAAAATTCATCTTGGTTATCAATGGTTTATCATTTGGAAATTACATCATGGAAACCATAATAATGATAACAAATAATAAAACTGCCATTAAAATATATATTTGGAAACATAATGGTTTCCAAAAGTTTCTCATAAGTTGGATTCAAAAAAGGAGAACATAGGTTTGAAGTGAAGACGCAGACAAAAAAAGCATAAATAATTATAAAGAGAGATATAGTTCGTTGATCAGAAGAAGGTTAATGGTCAATGGAATTTTATGGGCCTCAAAAACATAAATCATTTATACAATTATGGATCATTTGAGACATAAAATATGAAGGTAATATGATTTCCTTTCACTTTCTAGATCATTTTCTTAAAGATGAAGAATAATTTAAATTATAAATATATTTACATGATATCTTTCAAATTTATAAACACAATTTAATTCTCCATTTGTCCTTAGATCAATAAAAAATAACTTTTTTATCCCTTAAGAATATAAATTCTATTTAAATGTATCATAGTAGCCATAAAATTGTGATAATTCTTCCCAATATCTCTAACAAATTCATAAAACATAATAGTTAGAAAAGTTTATCAAATATACATAAATTATCATATGATGAAGTAAGAGGAAAATCTATTAAAACTCATACAATGATCTATAAAAACCTTTACATATATTATTTTTATTATGACCCTTCCAAAAAACTAAAAAAATATAAATAAGGTCACCAAAATTCTCAAAATAAACTTATCATTAATCCCCGACATATTATAAAGTAACTATTTTTGGTCACATAAAAATAATTTGAATACCATGATCATGTATTCTAATAAAATATGATAAAAACATAAAGTACTATAAACTTTATTGAAAACATTCATTTTTCCTCAACACTTATATAAATCATATATTATTGGATATATTCCTTAAAACCAAAATTGGTTTAAACTACATCAATGATTGAAATAAACCAACTTGAAAAAAAGTCAATAATATGTTCTATGGTAACCAGTTCCACCCTATCTATATTATCAAAATAAAGTATACCTTTTTACCAACATAATTTTCTCAAATTCAAATACATATTAAGTGTTTCATCTCCCTTAAACATGTGTTTTCATGAATTATCACTATTCCATTAAATATTATTTCTAGGATATCAGCACCATTCAACATATTATTTCACATCCTTAATGAAACAATATACTGAAAAAACCTTATATATTTCATAATTATTCAAATCCATCATGTAAACATACCAATCAATGTAATTTCATCATAAACCATTAACCAAGATTTTTTATCTTATTCTGTAACACTTATTTCCTTTCATATGAAATTTAAATCCACATTATCATCAGAAATACAAAAAATATTCACAAAACGGTTTTATATTCATTTCATGATCCTTGCCCATGAGAAATCAATTCTCATAATTATTATACATCCTGCATTTAAAACAATCAGTAGTTAATGATATCTTTTTGAGTCTATTATTCTCACCCATTGTGTTAACTGATCTTTTTTTCCTCATTAGTCACCTTCTTGGTTTCCTTTTCAACACTTCAGATAGCTTCCCCTCCATTTGATATATTCCTCAAGGTTCTTCTTCCCATATTCTTAACATGTATAAATCTAAATCATTATTCCTTTATGTTCATGAAATATGAAAATTCATATAATTTTATATTCCACTGATTGGATAACTTAGGAATCTCAAAAATGTCCATGTTCCTGATAATATATCATGTTCTATGTTTAGGAATAGTAAAAAAAATATCTCTAGTCTTCATCTAATTTGGATTCATGTAGACACTGAATTTTCCATAATATTGAATATTATCATGACTGGTTATGGTTCTATCCATTAAATAAAACAAAGTCTCATAGTGTGAGAAACTATTATCATAGTGGTAAAACCATAAAATCAGGGAAATTTCTTATAGGATGTATAAATCACGACACTTTATTTTCAATCTCTAACACCATAGTTTTCACCTAGGTCTTACATGATCAACATTTATTAAAAATCTTCATAAAGTTTTGTAATTAAAATTTTGATTAACATAAGAATATCCATCAGAAATTTCCAACCAAGGGTGTGGTAAGGATCATTAACGTTCACTTATTCCCGATCAACTATATCTCAATGTGGTGTACTCAGTTTTGTTACCATTAGGTGAATCTATGCTAGTTCTAAGTCCACATTTTTTATCTAGATATTTATATATTTATAGAAAAATCACACAATCAATTCCTTACAGAAACATTAGGTTTCTTTCCAATAAATAGTCTTATCCTAATGGTTTACAATAATGTTTTCTCATTCTACTTTCCAATAGTTTACAAATACTTTCCTTTGATACTAACTATAGAGAACTAGGCTTCTCAAAAATAGATATTACATCACTTTAAATAGATATAAAACACTTTATTCAAAAACATTCCTGATGACCATAATAATTTAGTGTCATTAGAGACTACATATAAAATATTCTAATTTGGTGAAAGGTATTCATTGTTTCCAAAAATTACCATCCCATTTAATAATTATCATAGAATAACTATACATAAATTCTTTATTCATAACCTGGAGAATCAAAAATAAGAAAATGTGAGCTCAGAATCTTTTTATTGGTAACTAGGGTAAATATGTAAAACTAGCATGATTATACGGGTTTGAGAATAAGAGCTTAAAATTTAAAAAAATTTCCCTTCATAACCAAGATAATATTCCAGAGTCCTAGAATAAAGATTAGGTGTTCATAAGACATAAATCATAAGAAAATGAAAGAATGAAATCCATGATAGCAAAACTATATCATAATACATGGAATTTTGGAATACACAAAAGAATATAAAATCATTTCCATATCAGCTGAGGCTCACTGCCAATGATATTATTGTAGAATGGGTCACTACAAAAAATCATCATAGTGGAAAAATTCCATTTCTTAATTAATTTAAATTTTCAATATATCCCTATTATACTAAACTACGTCCTCTCCTTATTCTTGTTAGGTCTATCTGAAACATCCTGTTACTCTTTTGAAGAATTGTTTTTACCCCTAATTTAGTGTTTCGTTGATATGGTTTCATTTTTAGTCCCATCTAGTGATAATTTGGATAATTTTGGATGTTCTGGGCTTAGTAATTGTTTGAATATGGTTTTCCCAAATGGTTCACCCTATTAGAGAAAACCATGTAGATATAGGTAGCATGTTTTTCCATGTTTGGTGCATAGTATAACCGATTGGGTGACCAATTAGTAGAAATTGAAGACCTTAGGAAAATGCGTTCATGACTAACACCCAATTACTATTTTCAAGTATTCAAAAACCCATATTTTAAAAATTATGAGGTTTGGTATTATTTGGTTTATTTAGGTGAAATTTTGTACAATTTTTAATGTTTTGGGGTTGTGCATGTTTCGTATAAAGTTTTCTCAAACAGTACATCTTGGTATAGAAAAACATGAAAACTGAGGTAGTGAGTTTCTCATTATTAGTCAATGATTTTAGAAATTATGTATCCATTTAGTAGAAAATGTTCCCCTTGTAAAAATGTGTGCATTTATAGGGTACACATTTTTTCTAACCCGTGTGGGTCTTCCCATGAAACCATGTGTACAGGTTTGATGAATTCAAAAACTTAATTCTAAAATTCCTAAAATCCAATTTTTAAACCCCCAATGGACCTGTATGACCTATATATTATTTCTTCCACCCTAAGGGATCCCAATAGTTTTTATTTCCCCGTAAAACCCCTCCATTAGTGAAATTATGTGCGGTTAGTAGTGTTCAATCCACTATCAGTTATTTTTCTCATCACGTTATCTATCTCCCGCTATCTCTCTTCTCATTCCATGGGTTGCGTAGTTATTTGTGTGTTGCTGGAGGATACAATACCCACTATTTTTGTTATTTAATCATGTTATGATCCTTAGATCCTATTATTGACATTATTAATTAGAAAGTCCAAAATAGGTTTTGAGGATTCGAGATCCTATGATCCCGAGGTAGGTGATTCCTTTATGATGGCCAAATTTTATTAACCCAAAATTGAATGATTTAAATTCAATTGTGTGATTTCAATCCATTTTCATATCTTTAGTTAAGTTAAATTCAATTGGTATGTTAAAAAACCCAATTCTATTTAATTGGGGATTTGGTTTCGAATTCGCATGAAATTGGGGAAGACACCCAATTCCCTTAAATTAGGGATTTCTTCTGGAATTGGATGGAAAATTGACAAAAATAAATTTTTTGAATTTTATTGTAGAATATGAATTTTAACATTGATCTGGGGAATTGAATTAAAATTTTAATTTGATGAAAATGGCATAAAATTATTTTGATTAAATCGCATTGGATTTATTATGTTAAAGGAATATATTGATTAAAACCTAGTTTTGGTTTTTAAATTGAATGATAGAATTTATGATATTGGAGAATGGGATGAATTGTATTTTCATATTTTTTTATTAAATTTTAAATCATTTATTCATACTAGAGAACATGAAATCCTAGGTAAAACGTTTTTTATTAGGTACAAATAGGCTATGATGGGAATTTCATGACCCCAAATTGATGTTTTACAACTCGAATGTAAATATTATTATCACATAAAAATACATTGTAGTATGTCGATGAGTCCTATCTTTCTATTGATGAGGGACAAGTGTAAATATTTCAGTTATTATCACATGAGTGTGTGAGGATCCAATAACCTAGAGCAATGACACCTTTTGGAAGATGACCATGTTTCCCGCTTGTTTATATTTAAGATATAGATGTATAAAAATAATTGTTAACTCTTTCACATGACTTATGAATTTATATAAACAATTTTTTATAATATTAAAATTTCTTCCATTTATTTATAAATAATACATTGATTTAAATATGAAGCATTGATTTAATGAATTTCCATTATTTGAAATGTAAATAATGATTTGTTTAAATATTATTTATAAATTCCATACTTGTTTAATAAAATTGAAATCTTAATATTTGGTTAATTAAATTTTGGAATCTTATTACATAATACTTGGTGAAACTCTAATGGTATTGTGGATCACATCCTACAGGTGTGTTTCAGTATTTTATATTATCACTTTCTAGGTTCGAGCATAGGAAATGCACTATATGAAGGTGATACTAGATGTTGATCTGTGGAATTGGTAAGTTACATCTATTGGAAAATAGAATTTTTTTCCTATTTATAGTACATTTCAATTATAAAATGGGTCTTTACAAATGTTTGACTTTGGGTACAATAATCTCTACGGAGTTTCTTTCATATGAATACTATTTTTTTCTCTCCAATATTATTTGTTGGAAAAATTCCTTTCTTGTTTTTGTATCATTCTTGTTGTTAATGGCCAACCAGTGGGAATCATGAATTCCATTTAGGCTATATCAGTTTCAACATGGTTATCATGTTTCCTAGGTATCTAATATGGTTAATGAAAATTTGTTATCACATCTCTAGGAAGAGCTTCTTGTCTTGATTTCTGAAGGAATTTGTGAAATTCTGTTGGGAGTTAGGAAGTAGTTGGGATTGAGTTCCTCTACATCTCTCCCTGAGTTGAACCATAAGACACTAGGGGTGGTTTGGTAAGAATTATTGAGGATAAGTTCTAGTTTTACCCAATATTTTATTTAAATAAGATGAAATAAAAATATGGTGTTATATCTATTGGGATTAGTTTCCTTGGTCGGTCTATCTGAGAGTTAATCAGATGTATTCTCTATTGTCTATTGATGTTTTATAGCATCATGACTCCAAGAAGATGTGTGAATTAGATCCCGAAGGGTTCTTATATTGAACATCAATGGGTGAATCCTTTTTTTCTATTTTATGGATGAGGTGATTCTACACAATGTCGATGATATGGGACAAGAATTGTATCTAGTTCCTCTTTAGGATCTAGCTATGGAACCGAAAAGATACGTTCTCAAATTTTTTTTGGAATAGTTACATCACCATATTCTACTAGTTTTCAAAGGATCATACAATCCTCAAGTGCATGAGGAATTTTTGGGCATGATGGATCATTTGTTGGGTTATTGGAGACACCCCAAGATATCAATGTGAAGTGTTTTACCATTATGATAGAAGGACCAAGCAGAAGATGGTTTGACACCATTGCAATGGTGATTACGAATGAGGGATTAGGATAGAAATACATCAGAGTTCTTTTCACCAACCATTTTTATCTGGAGTTGATGATTCTAGCAAAGGATGTTGTGTTTTCAAAATCAAACAGGCTTATAGGACTATAATGGAATATACAAACTATTTTTCTGAGCTTCTATTGTTCGTACCTAAGATAGTAATAATGGATATTTCGATGTCTGTAAGAGTAGAGTTGGGACTATGATTGGATATTAATTCTTAGTTTTTCTTGCTGAAGAATTATTATTATGATGAGGTGCTAGATAGGTCTATAATGGTCTAAATGGACTTGACTGGTATGTCAATGTTTCAAGGGTCGGTTTCTCTCATTGTGGAAGTGTTCATTTATCTAAATAAAAGAGGAAGCAAGATGATTCTCATGGTGGTTCTCGATATATGAGTCATTATAGACATATAGTAGTGCCTAGAAGAGGCCCTATTATTTTTAACCAATGTGGAAATCCATTCATTCAAAGAGGATTTTCAATGAGGCACCCAGTATATATTGATGTTGTGGAAACTCGTGTCACCTAAATAAGATCGACAATGCAAATTCCACTTCTTTTATTTTTATGGGATCATCAGCACCATCTAAAACTGTGTACCAATAAAATGAATCAAGGATAAAAGGTATCCATCTATAAGTAACATAAATAAAACATCTGAAAAAAATTTAAGCATCTTTTTTGGATGTGGATACAAGTACAGTGATCGTGAGAGGTACTATCACTCTATATTCAACATTGGTGACTTCTTTATTTGATACCATTTCATATCATTAATTTATTTTATCTTATACATTAAATATTAATAAAATTACTATGAATCTTTTCTCTTATGTAATGGTCCTAAATGAACACCTTGGATCCAAGAGAGGGTAGGGTCTCCATATTCCTACATCAATGTTCTATTTATTTGATGTTGATCTTACTTGGTGTTTTCTAGTCCTCATCATTAATCCACTTAACGTCATTTTCAGAAAGCATTGTCTCATTAACAAAAAATCGCAGAATTATTTTTTTATATGATGGATCTCCTTTACATAATCTAATGGTGTGTTCCATGTATTTCAAGGAAAATTACATTCAAGTTCAAGTAGAGAATAACCTTCTTATCAATATTTTGGAGGACTTTTGATAGTTTTTTCCTATAATCTAGATCGATAATCATTTTATATGAACTCCCTATAGTTGTTTTCAAGATTCCCATCATGTTTCTTTCTAAATTTTATGTATTTACACTGGTAAGGTATTTATAGTTTCCAATTGGTTTAGTTTCTATTACTCATCTAGTTTTTATTCCCTCTAACCACATGATGATAGCTCAAATGAAAGAGCAGAACACTCGGTTTGATGATCTTCTAGAGAGAGGATTTATCTTCCCGAGTGTGTCACCATGGGTGGTGTTGGTTCTCATTGATAATAAATATTATGGTTCACTAAACATTTTCATTGAGTAATGTATGTTCATTTAACTTATGGTAAATAACAATTATTTTCTACCACATATGGAGGATCTTTTTTTCAGCTGAAGGGGAAATGTTGTTCTCGAATATCGAACATTGATCGTGTTACCATCATTTGAGAATAAAATAATAAGATACTAAAAAAAATATCCTTTTGGATCTGTTAAGGCCATAATTATTTTTATTTCATGCCTTTTAGTTTAACCAATCTTCTAATAGTCCTTATGGATTTGATGTACAAGACCATTAATGAGAATCTTGATACATTTTTTGTAGTATTTATAGACGAAATCCTTTTTATTATATTTCTAAGGAGGATTATGTGCATCATATAAGAGATGTTCTAGTATTTATTGCAATCAGAAACATTATTCCAAGCTATATAAATGTAAATTATAGATCCAATAAGTGAAATTTATGTGAGACATGGTGTTTGAACATGGTATTTTAGTTGATCCAGACATGGTGAAATTTTGTTTCACATGGGTGAAACCATAGAATGTTTTTCAGATTCAATGCTTCTTGGGGTTAGTTGGATATTATTTGAAGTTCATGAAGTAATTTTCACATATGTATTCTCTTCTAACTACTCTAACTTGAAAGTGAGTAAAATTTTATTGGAAATAAAAATGTCAGATTTCTTTTCTTACGATGAAGTGTATTCTAATAGCTCTATTAGTGTTGACTCTTCTAGAGGTCTTGGGGGGATATTTGTTCTTCTATATTGCCTCATGTTGAGTATTTTTGTAAATTATTATACAAGGTGATCATTTCATTACCCTTGGATCTCTTAATTGTAGGCTTCAAAAGATTAATTATCTTTCCCATGAACATGATTGTGTGGCTTTGATGCACTCGCTTAAGAGTTGGTTGAATTACCTTTACAGAAAATGGTTTTCCATTCATTTAAAATACAATTTAATGAGTTATATCTTCTCTCAAAATAATTCAATTACATTATATAGGTGTTGGGTTGAAGACCGTCATTCTTTAGATTTTGATATCACATATACCCTGGGGAATGTGAATGCCATTGTAGATTATTTTATCAGGAAACATTTATCAATGGAAGTGATTGAATCATAATAATAGTGGAACATGATACCTCTTTTGAATGGGTTCATATAGAAATTCAAAAATCAGGGGATGTGGTTTCTTGACTAGTGTTCGGTTGAAATATACACTTCTCATGGTAATTATTCCAGAATAGTGGCTTGGTTATGAGGTAAATGTCATAAGATACTCTATTCATGGTGGGGAGACCCTTTTTGATTAGTAATTCCCCATTGAGGGAATTATATTGTTTCCAAATCTCTATTTTTTCTATTAGGGGTAAGGTAATATGGGATGGTGGATTTCTATAATTCCTAGTTGGCAGTGCTCCAAGGAACCATGAAGATGTCATATAAAACACAGTGGTAGTTTTAATGGCTAGGTATGATATGGGGATGTATTGAGTTTTTCTCTCATTATTATGCCTAAAAATTGGTTAAAGCGAAGCACCTGATTCATTAGTGATAAATTTAGATACTTCCAGCCCCAAAAAAATGGGATGAGATATATATGAATATTAAGGTTGGGTTTTGATGTACCCAGATAAATAGGAATGCTATATTGGTTGTGATCTAAATGATGACAAAGTCGGCTCACATTATACCCATTTTTTGTAAAACCAATGTTGATGAGTTGGGAAATATATATATATGTAAATGTGATTCTTCATGTGAATGGAGTTCCATATGCTATAGTTTCTAATATGTATCCAAGTTTCACTTCTTGGTTTTGGAGATCCCATCTGAAGGCACTAGGATCTCAGGACTGTTAGAGTATGGAATACCACACACAGTCAGATATCCATAAAAAGACCTATACATATTCTTGAGGATACGCTTCATGCTTGAATTATCAACATTAGTGGACATTTGGATAATCACTTTGGGATGGTTGAGTTTTCATATAACAATAATTAACAATCCACAATCAGAATGTCTCTTTTTTAGTCATTCAATGGATGACCTTGTAAATCTCGACTTTGTAATTTGTTGGTTGGGGACTATTCCTTATTTGGACCAATTATGGTATATGATAAGGAAAACAAAATATTCAGTAGATTGATCATTAAATTTTAATGAAATATAATATGTACAAGTCTTATGATAATCATCATCATAGACTGTTGGAATTTTTTGTTGGCGACATGGTGTTCTTGAATGTTTCACCCCATTTGTGTCATCAATGGATTGAGAGGATGTAAAATATTGATCCTTATTTTGTCAGACCTTTTTTGGTTGTTTAGTAGGTGGGTAAAGTTACATAGAATTTTTTAATTCCACTACAACTGATATTGATACATAATGTTTTCATTAAATATCATCTATGAAAGTATCATTCCGATCCATCTCATGTTATGAGACGAAGTGATATTAATGTTGAACCAGAATTATATATGACCTATTTTCCATTTATGATAGTTTATTCTGAAACCATGTTTCATCATTGGAGGAGGATACATTTGGGTATATTTCAATTGAAGAAAATTTTAGATAATCATTATTTGTGGGACAGGGAGGAACTGATATGAGAGTGGTGGCCTCATCTTTTTATCATGAGAGCTTCTCAGTAGGCTATATAATGATAGAATGTTCCTATGGTGGGATTATTGTAAAAAATTATTTCTTTTTTAGGTATTTATTACCCCCTCTTTTAATCATTATTTTGATTGGAGTTTCTTGGGGTTTCTTCAGGTAAAAATTTTGAAATTTTTAATTTTATGGGGCTCTACACGGTTGGCCCATGGTTTTCCAAAATTGTGTTATATGAATGAGAAATGTGTGAAAATGAGGTTGTGAGGTTTTTACTTGATGGTCCACGGTTTAAAAAACCATTCGACTTGGAAAAGGGGTAAAATTTTAATCTCAACTGTGCGGGTCTGTCAATGAAATCATGCATACGATATTCATAATCTAAAAAAATAATTTTAAAATTCCTAAAACTAGGTTTTTAGGCCCTTAATAGACCTATAATACCCATATGTGATTTACTCTCCCCCAAGGGCTCCCAAGAGAATTTTTATCTCTCTAAACCCCTCTAAAATCAAGTCACACCTACCTAAATAATGACTGATATTATACAAGTTAGTTTCCTCTTCTAGTTCTATATCTCTCTCTCTCTCTATTCTCATTCCAAGGGAAATGTAGAACTATATGTGTTATTAGTGGATCTAATACCCAACTTTTTAGGTCTTGAATATGAGATTGATTATTGGGTACCATTTTAAACATTCATTATTAGGGAATCAAAATTATGGTTTGACATTTCAATATCATGTGATGCAAGTTAGGTGATTTTGTCATGATGGACTATCTTTATTAACCATATATTTTGTTATTTTAAATTCAATTATTTTATGGTGTTCCATTTTAATTATTTAAATTAAATTCAATTCAATTTTCTAATTAAAAACCAAATTCCATTGAATTTGGGATTTGGTTCTGAATTGGCATAAATCCCCCCCCCCAATTCCATTTAATTTTTTTTTCTGAGAAATTAGATTGAAATTGGTGAAACATAAATTTTTGAATTTAAACATTAAAAAAATTAGAACTTAATTTATGGAATTGATTTAAAATTTATAATTGATGAAAATGTTTTTAAATTTTTTTCTTTAAAACCCTTTAATTTTATAATTGAAAATGGATGTTTTGGTAGAAAAAAATTTTACTTTTTATGTGGAGTGTTTGTAATTTTGAAATTGGATAATGGGATGTATTTTATTTTAAATAGTTTATAAAATAAATTTCTCATAATTGATATATTCTACAGAACAAAAAATCCTATGTATGGAGTGAGTTATTAATGATAATCAAGCTAGGATAGGAATTACCTGGCACTAGATTCATGTTTTAGAACAGTAATATTTATTTTACTTGCACATAAAATTCATGAGTAAGATGATAATGAGTCCTCTATTTACAATGTTGAGGGACTTTTTTATACATTATATTTATTTTCACATTAATCTATAAGGATTCCATTACTTGTCACTGTTATAACATTTGGAATATTTCCATGTTTATAATTGTTTATATTAAAGATATAAATGTATGAAAATTTTAGTGAATATATATATACTTTTCTATATAAAATGTTTTCTTTAAGATAAATTTTTATAAATATTCCATTAATTGACAAGTTAATCATTTCTATAAACTATTTTCACCATTTTAAATGTAAATAATTATATGTTTAAATATGTTTTTGAAATGAAAAACCCTTTTATGGAAATTGAATGGTAATTTTTTGGTTAAATGAATATCTATATCTTATTATGAAATCATTGGTGGGACACTACTGGGATATTAGCTCATAACCTAGTTGTGTCATCTGGTGTTTGTAGATTATCTCTTTCAAGGTTTGAGTAGGGGTAATGAACCACTTGGATGTGGTTCTAGCTATTGATCCTTATATATAGTGAGTTACATCCATTGGGGATTGAGAAATTTTTCCTATTTTATATTATTTATATAGAGAACATTGGGTTGTTACATCAATTTGAATTCCTGTATAGTTCATCCTGTGTAGTTTATTTTTTATTCATATTGATTTTTTTGTCTTGTTTCTGTAATTTCTATGGAAAAATCATTGTCGATTTCTTCTTGTATGATGCATGGTTTTAGACACCGCCCCATGCGAATCATGAATTCTCTTCGTTCCATGTCAGTTTCAGCTCGCTTATCAGGTTACCAGGGTATATGAGCCTATTAGTGGAAAATATATAATGAGATATAAATCATTACCCAATGTCATAGAGGGAGAAATACATCACACTAGTATCATAATGAAAACCATATTAATGTGTTATTGAAGATCATAAAACATTCATCATCTCATAACTCATGAAATGGAATAGTTTTCCAAAGAATTTCATAATATATAGAAAATATAGTTCTCATAATCATTTCATCCTATAATTATAGAATAAATTGCTGAAGATGAATCATGTTTCATAGGAATATTCTCATATTATTACCAATGGAATTGAATATATTTTCATAAACTTCATATATATAATCTATTTTGAGAAATAATGAGAATTGTGTCCCTCGATAATATCCCAAATTATGAATTTGTAACATCAATTGAAGTCATATTAGATGGAAAATTATTTCTGATCAATCATTTGAAAATTTTCATGAGTAGATTATCATTTCCACTTTGAGAATAATTTTGAAAAAAACGTTATCTATTTTGAAAATATTTTTCATTGACAATAATATTATAATGTAATCCATAAAAAAATTAATCACTTCATGAGAAAAATATCCCTACCTCTTTGAGAAAAACACCTCTTAAAACATATAACAGTTTAAAGAAATTTTAACAATAACCTTAAAATAGTATATAGATTCATAGAAGATGTAATTATTCATGATATCATAAAATTCCTTCTATTCATTACACATATAAATGAATGCTCCTTTCAAATTATTGATTAAAAAAATTAATGAGTTGTTTTTTGAAAGAAATTTGAAGATTACATTAAAAAAAATTTAAAAAGTAATACATGGGAATAATTTATTTAATAAATTATATGAAAATATTTTGAAAATATTTTTTAAATCGTTTTTATATATATTAGTTTTTCATGAAAATAGATTTCAGATCGAAATGATAATATAGTCATACTTTCCTAAAATCAATTTTATTAGTTATTTTAAGTACAAAAGAGTGGGAAAATGGTATTATTACATGAAAATATCATAAATAAAAATTGGAGAAGATAATTCATGATTTTATGGATTGTTGGATCATAATATTTTATCATCTAAAACCTTATTAGAAACAAACTCGATGAATGATGATATAAGAACATAAAGTCTCTACTAATTTGGTAACTAGAATTATAATCCCCATTATTTAATATTGGTAAATGAAACATTTAATTTCATTTGAATGAATAAATTCATGTTATTAAATTTATTATTGTTTTTATATACACCACATAAAATATGGTAGGTTTTAAACGTAACATATGCCTCAATGATGAAAAATTGGGAAAAATTCTCATAAAAATTTGGTGCCATTTTAATTATAAAACCCATCAATGATAGATAGAAAAATGGATATATATATCAAAATGATTTTTTTACAATAATCATAAAATACATTCATGGGTAGTATACACACTATATAAAAAATAAGCTATTAATATGGTATGTTTCTCATAGTAGTGAAAAGTGAAAATGAAATCCCTTACCTTAAGTATTCACTTAAATTGCTCAAGATATAACATATTTTATAATAAATATTTAATTATATTAAATATTTTATGAACCAAATATATATGATACCATATATGAGATTCTTGTGACTTTTTATTACTCGTTTGTTAACAATTAATTATAAAATTAATCTTTTTGGAAATAACGGCATTGTTTTTTCTATACATTTTTATATTTGTATTATTATTACTCTTATATCAATCATGGTATCATCATATAAATAGTTTTATCAACTATATAAATTTAATATATATTCATGATATATGTATTTTTAGTAATAAAAAATAGTCATAGAATGTGAAACACACCATTCATGTATATAGCAGGCCATATGTACACATGAACACTATTTTCATTTTCTCAATTGATTTAAATAATGATTAAATTATAAATTATAAATTATCATTTTAGAATAATTTTTTTATTAATATATATCTATCTTTTTCTAATAAAATATCCCATATTACATTCCATGTAAAGCGGGAATAAATAACATCACATTGTGAGGTGGTAGTTCACTGTACAAAAGAGAGATTTATCTTATTACCACAAAATATTGATTATGGAGGTTTTTGTGATATAATAATTTCATAATCATTTTAAAATCATAATTATAATATATAAAAAATATCAATATAATTATAACCATCCTTTAGAGATCGTAAATTAAAAATGAACAACATTGGTTCACAAGGTGATAGACTACCATAACTAGGAGTGATGATTTAATAACTCATTTGAAAGAAGTAGATATGGTTTTAGGTATTTTATTTAAAATAAAATCATATAAGTCTATGGATTTTTTTTAGTTTGTTGTATCATTATTTTATAATAAGAATTAATATATGTTGAGTAAAAACAAAATAAAAATGATCCTTGAAGAACATTAAATCTTCTTCAGGTATACTATTTAGTTTTGCACTAAAGCGATCTTGGATGGATTTAAGCACAAGGTAAGGGATCTAAAATGGAGTGACGAATTTTGTAAAGTAATATGGTCTAGTATTGGTCTATATTAATGGATTTAAGGTGTAGAAATAGGGGATAGTGGGCGTAATTTTATAATTGAGGCGAGTGTCACATTTGTAAATACCCAAAATTAATCATTATTGGGTGGTCAATCATACCTCATGTGCCTATAAATTATATATATAAAGGTGGGAATAAATTATATGGTCAATAAAAAACTCCCCCAAACCAAAAACACAAGTTTAAACACGTTGTACCTTAACTTCTATGTTTCCTAATTTTTACAATTTTGGTTTTCACAATGCAAATTAGTCTTTTTAATGTAGGTAATTTGTACACAAAGAAAAGCAAAATAATCCTTAATTGAGAATTTGGAACCTATATTTATAAATATGAAATAGTATTTATAAAAGAAAAAACATATTTTTGTTAAACATTATATTTAACATAAATTCATGTAATGTGAAAAAACACTATTTTGAAAGTAATTACTCTAAAAGTAATTTTTACTATTCAAATGTCAATATAGTCATCACAAAAGAAAAATTTTATATATGAATAGAACATAGTGGATATAATTTAAAATTTATAAAACACTTAAATATGATACTATTTTTAGTAAATATAAATCATTTTATAAAATATCATTTATTACAAAAAAAACATTCATATAATTTTTGAAAATATTAATATAACTTGAAATGAAAAATATCCAGAAAATGATGGAATTCGAAAAAATTATTCTTAATCCTTTGTATCATGAAATAATCATCTAAATAATTAATTTTGAACAATAATTCAAAAAATTTACATTAATTTTAATATTTTTAGTATAATTTACATTATTTTTTCAATAACTAAATAATTACTGTATTAGAATATATTAATCATTTAATGTAATTATATTTTATATAAAAAACATAAAAAATATTTAATGAAAAAAACTCATGTGTATTTATAAATTATATTTCCATCAAACCCTAGGTTGTTTTTCCCTATACCAAAGCATTATAGTTATTAAAAGCAGGGAAGGTATGATTTTTTAAATTTCATTACATAACCTATTATATGGATCATATTTAAATTATTATAGAAAAAAAATTTCATATATCAATGAATATTTTGGAATAGGATGAAATATTATTGTATAATAAAAGTATGAAGATATTTCAGGTCATTTTCACTAATATATTTTGTCTAACCACATAGTAAACCCATTTTTACCTTAAACAATGTAATAATTTTTTTACTATTCTCTCTATTCATTTTATTAAAATATTATTTTGAACTGACTAGATAAAATAATATATTCCTATAAAAATATAACGTCCATTTTTATAAATTTGATACACATCAGTGGAAAAAGATAGTAAAAAAATTCCTATAGAGGTGATGAGAATTTGGGGTATTAAAGGGAAAATGTTCAAACATTTGAAATGTATTTATATCAAAAGACAATATCAAAATTATGGCTATGAACTAAATGGGATTACATAATATATAATTTAAATAATATTATATTAAAAAATTAATATATTATTTACATTGATAAGTAATTTACAAGAAAATATATTTTTAAATTAAAATTCAATATTTTATCTATTCATCAAAAAATAAAATGATTCAGAAAAATTAAAAAAACGTCATCTAATTTTGACATGAATTTTTCAAAAATTATGTTTATTTAATCGAATTAATATTCTAAAATTTTCAAAATTTTATTTTATTCTTGTCCACAAAAATAAATAATTAATATTTTTTGAAAAAAATATTATATTTGAAACATAATGTAATTGCTAAAAATTAAGTACCTTTTTATCCATATATTTTCATTATATAAATGCATCACAGTTAATATTTAAATTTTTTTATTTTTAATAATAGTAATATGTTAAAAAAACATTGTGATAACTATAACATTAAATAATAATATATTCATAGTATGTTTCATTTTATTAAAACTTGGTGTTATGTATAATGCAGGATAAAGTGATATTGTTTATAAGAAAAGAAAAACATAGTATTACATGAAAAATAAGTTAAACACTATTTTTTGTCCAACAAAAGATAAAATCAGTCTAATATATAATTTATAATATCGAAAAGAGTAAATTAATTTGAAAAAAAATTAAAAAATATTGGGTTGTTGTATTATATATATTCAATAGTTTTTAGTCAGTCATGTGGATGGGATGGTAGAACCACGACATAAGACAGTTGTTTTAGTGGAAAATGGATCATTGGGAATGTTTTAGTGGAGTTTTCATATTAAATTACTAACTCATTATATGTTATATACATTAATTTGACACATAGTGAGTGATCCATGTCATTAATCAAAATTTAGTTTACCTATTTAGTGAAAGATTATATTTTTTTATTCATGGGGGATTTTTTATTATTCCATATGTGTTTTATTATATATGATACTAATATGTATAAAAGTATACTCACCCCCATATATGTTTGTGTGTGGGTGTGTGTATTTATCTTCCATTTTGGTCAATAATAGGGAGATTTTAGTTAAGATGGACATTATTTTCATTAGGACGTTTTTTATGTGTCATGGGTGATTGTGGTTGATACCATAGGAGTTATTCATGTTTTATTTTATATTTTTATTTTTGAAATAAATGAAACATAATTTATTGGTATTGTATTTTTTTTATTTATATAATAGATTTTATTATTTGTTCAAAATATTTTACTTGAACATTTATCATAATTATTCCAATAAGAATAAATTTTATATTCTAAGTGATAGTTTCTTACTAAGGTCCAATTGAAGAGATGATTCACTACTTACTACCATCATCACTGCCATCCTCAAAGGGGGGCTTGTGTCGGTGGGTAATTAAACACACAAATTTGGATGTTGTGGGTTCCAAGCATAGTGGAAGAAAAGGAGGGACGATGACAAATTTAATTTCTTCTATAAAATGATCAATCTCAAATCAATGTGTTGATGAACATTGTGATCCAAGGAATTGAATCAATGAAATATGAAAAAAATATTAAAAATCTAGAACCAAGATAGAGGATCAACATAGTTTGTATATAATTAATTGAATTAAATAAGGCAAACTTGCAAGGTGATTCTTTATTCATTGATGCATTTGAAAACTGATCTCCAAGTGTATTTTCATTGCATTATTGATATCAAGGGTCAATCTCCCCCACCAGTGATCCAAACATGTTCCATGTATCTCCAGACGTTACATAAGGAGTCTATAGGTTATAGCATAGATGATCCTTGCACATTCCATGTTCTCCTCTAATCGCCTTGAGATACACCTCCAATGGATTCTTGTTAATCTAGTAGAGGAGAATCCCTCTCGTTCTTGAGAGTGTTCATAGAGAGGGAATGACTCTCTAGGCTCAAGAATATATCTCTAATTTGTTGTGCACAACATAATAGGTGTCTCTTGGCTTTCCCTTGGCTAAAGAGATATTAATATAACTAGTTATTTATTTTACTAGTGTAATAATAAATAATTTCTACAAGTGCCTTTAATTATTTAAATAACCCTAGTGAAACCCCATGTAGAATAATAAGAAAAACATTATTATTTCATAACATGCACTTCACTTTAAAGTTATAATTAAATTTTATCTAATAAAATAAGATTGAATATTAATATTTCTCATTATCCCATTAAATTCAGTATACCAATCATGTTCAATGATAATTAAATATTCCTCTCATAATACATTCTCTGTAATAACTAGTGAATTAATAAATGAGATTAGGTATACAATAATAATTATCAAAACATTACAGGGAATAATTTTTATTCAATTTTTTAAATAAAAAATTATTTAACTATGATGTTGGATACACATATTGTGGAACCCTCAAGGCCTCTTTCTCAGTGGAATTAGGTGATCCTGCCAAAAGTCCAAGGATAGAATCTAACAACATGCCATGGAACCCATATAGAAATAAGTTAATATTGAGTTGAAGTTTCACCACATACCAACAATTTCCATGTAATTTAATAAATTTATAAAAATATCTATAATCGACAAGGCTTCATGCTAGTTCCATCAACCAATATGCTCGATATCTCTTTATTTGACTTTTTTAGAAATACAAGTTTCATATAAAACACCATGGATACTTATTTATTTATGCTATATTACTTACATCAAAGGGCCTGAGATATTATCATCTATTAAATATAGGAATTTATAATTCTTTTCTCTCATTATTCCTTAATTTAATATTACTTGTGATGCACCAAAAATGTCCTACCTAGCCGTGAACATCTCTCATCATGGTTTTCATCAACACATATAAGTGTGTGAATCATAATATACCGTAATTTTAATCTTAATATATATGGACTAAAACACACTTCTGGATATAAGAACATCAAATGACACTTATAAATGTGGATTTCCTACTATTGGGTCTCATTCTCCTAATATCCAACTTGATATCACTAAGGGCATACACCAAGAGAAGGTGCCTCAAAGTCCTATGAGCTTCCCTGAAGGATAACGTATATATTTTTTTCCCTCAAATGATATTAACCAACTATAGATCATATATTCGAGAATAGTGTCATAGAACTTCTATGTTCTCACCTAGTAAAGATCTGTTATGACCTTTTAGTGCGATTTTCACTCTTATAAAATTATCACATTAAATATAATATAAAAGAAAAATCATGATGTGATAAGTAATTTATTAATATTCATAACCCTGCAAATAAGTTATCATAAAGTAAAACAATTTTTCAGTTCTTCGGCACCAACTCCAATAAACTCTCACTTTAACTAGATCCAACCGATAATGACCTTCATCCCTCTAGATCTCACATGATATTCATGATTCTACTGAGATAGTCATTTAGTCAAGGGTTCCACTACATTATCTTCCATGGATAGTCTACACTCTACAACTTCACCCATTTGATAATATCCCTCAATAGGTGATACATTAGAAGTTTATTCTTTGTTTATTGATGTGGCCTTAGCTCTTTTTCAAGTGAAACCAAGGTAATATTATAATAATAAAATGTGATAGGGAATTTACTACTAGTTACCACATCAAGATCATAGGATAGAGATCCTAATCATGATACATTACTTTGCTAAATTAGAAGTCATTTTATTCTCGAAGTCCACTATAAAATCTGCTAAAACTGGATGCATTGAACTCTTCCAGCTCATAGCTCCTCCATTGAGACAGAAAATAGATCCTGATGGTGACATTAGTTCATTCTGATCTGTCTGATAACTAGAATCAGTATACCCTATGATTACAAGCTCATCATCTCATCTAAACACTAGTAACATATCCTAGGTTTTTCTTAGATGCTGAAGGATATTCTTAACAGCTGTCTAATTTGTTTCTCCTGATTGTGCTTGATATCTCCCTACCATTATCAATTCATATTCAGCATCAATTCTAGGACATAAATTTGAATATAGTATTGATCCTATCACCAAAGCTTTTGGTATCTTACTCATTCTATCATTCTACTTTGGTTTTGGGGACAAATTTTCCTAGAATGATATAAACCATCTATCATTGGAACCAATCCCCTCTTTGGTTGTTCTAATCTCTGTATCATTATTACCTAGCGAATATATAAACTTTCACCTAATCTTAGAATCCTCTTGGATCTATCATGAATGATCTTGATCCCTAGAATATAGGCTTATTCGTCTTTGTCTTTCATGTAAAATGACATGTCCAAAAAATCGATAATAGATTATAAGAATGCTAAGTTGTTTCCAATAAATAATATTTCATCAACATATACTTCTAGAATAACAACTGAATTCCCACTAAACCTTTTATAAAAACATGTCTCACAATCGGTTTTAATGAAACAAAATTCTTATATGATTGATCAAATCGAATTTTCAATGACCAAGATGCTTCCTTCATTCCATAAATGGATATCTGTAACTTTCAAATACATTGGGCATCACCTGGTGTCATAACACTTTCTGGTTGTATCATATAGACATCTTCTTGATGGTTTCCATTAAGGAATGTTTTTTTGACATCCATCTACCAAATCTCATAGTAATGGTATGATGTTATGGAAAATATGATTATGATGGATTTAAACATGGAAACATGAGAAAATTTTTATTATTATTCAATTCCATGATTTTTTTATAAACCATTTATCCACTAACCTTTATTTATAGGAACATACATTTAATTTCATGTCTAGTTTCCTCTAGAATAACCATTTACACCAAACTAGTTTTACATCAATTGGGGCATCGACTAGAACCCAAACATTGGTCTCGTACATAGGATCCATCTTATAATTCATATATTATATCCATATTTCTACTTCTTATCTCTCTACTTCCTCCTTATAGGATATATGTTCATCATTGTCCAAAAATAATTTGTCACCATCCTCAATGATAAGAAAATCATAGCTCTATGGTTCTCATACATCTCTTACACTCCAACTCATTCTATGTGTTTTAGGAACTACTTCTTCCATGGAGACCTATGGAACTTGTTCTGGTACCAACTCTTATATATCTTGATCATCAAAATCATTGAAATCAATATTTATCCAACTATCCATTTTGAGGATATTTTCCCCCTCAATAAAGATGGATTGTATAAAAATAATCACATTCTTATCTGATGGGTTGTATATGTTGTATCCCTTTGTTTACATGGGATGCACAATAAAGATAAACATCATGCCCCTGGGAGATACTTTGTTTCCATAGAAAGACATTGAAAATTCCTCTCTACCCCAGTCACGTGTATGTGATAAAATTGGTTTCCATACACTCTATAGCTCAAAGGTAATTCCATTTTCTACATTATATGGTACTCATATTAATAATTATTCTGCAGTTTGTAATACATACTCTTTGAAGGATAAGGGAATTTTTTCAGGACTCATCCTCAACCTTAACATGTCTAACAAGGTACGGTTCCTCCTTTCAACAAAACCATTCCAGTATGGTTTATAAGGTGGTGTGAGTTGAGGTATTATCCCAAACTATTGTAAAAATTCAATGAACTCTTGGTAAACATATTATGCACCTAGATCCTATCGAACCATCTTTATCTTCTTACCGTGATGATTTACTACTTTATTCACGAATTCCTTGAATTTTTCATTGGACTCTGAGTTATACCACATCATGAAAATATAACCATATCTACTTAATTCATCAGTAAACGTAATAAAGAATAAATATCCACCACTAGATTTTACTGTAAATGGTCCTCACAAATTAGTGTGTACTAATCCTCAAAACTCTGTGACCCTTTCACTCTATCAAAAAAATAGTGGTTTGGTCATTTTCCCTTGTAAACAAGTATGAAATCAATCAAGTGGTTTTAGCTCAGAAGAGTACAAATATCCATCTTGATAGATCTTACTCAAATGTTTATCATATACATTACAAAGATAATGATTCCATGATTGGGTGTTATTAGATTCATGTGAACATGATTTGTTACCTATTTTCAACACTTCATTTTTTGTAATTTAATACAAACCAACCAATATTTTAATTTTCCACACCATATCATATCTTTTCCTTATAAAAGTGTTTCGAAATAAGAAAAAAACCATTTGTATTTAAACTTGATAAAAAATATGTTTTTAGTAACAATATGTACATAAAAAAATCATACAAAAATTTATTCCAATTTGAAACAAAAGATGGTATTTTCCAATGGAAATAGCAACTAGCCTCTCACCATTGAAATCTTGCAGATCCACATCCCCTCTAGAAATTTTCCAAAATCTATATGGTACATGCATCTAAATAAAATTGTGGGCACAACATGATTTATAAAATACTAAATTTGTAGAAATGTAAATATTACACTTGAAAATGAATGCACCTTTGGCTTCCCCTTGATAATAGATGTATTTCATCATCTAGTGTCATATCTTGCCACTTGAAAAAACCTATTTCCCCACATTCCTTTCCCTTCCTTTGGATCATCATCTTCTTGGTCGAATGATACTCAGGGGATTTAATATATTTATAAGTATTATGCCTCTTTTCAATGTCCTTATTCTTATTCAACATAACTACTATAGGTTTTCCACGTCCCATGTTCTTATCGACTTGGAGAATCAAGGTCATATGTTCTAACAGACACTTCTCGTTACTTCTAATATTATAATTCTCATTAAAAATAGAGAAGTCCTTTGGCAGTGAAGATTTTATGTGGTCTATAAGAAACTAATAATGGTATTTAATCCCTAAGATATAAAAATTCTCAATGTAGCTGATAAGAATTACTACAAGAGGCCCAGTAGGTATATACTCTCCCAGATTAGTGGTGAAGAAAGTGTTGGAGATCACATACCTACCTTATCTATACTTTTTAGGATAGATATCCCAAAGGTGAGACATCATTATGTAAGAATCTATTTCCTCATGTTGCTTTATGGGATCATTATACATGGATGATTATATGAATAACTGATCATCAATAACATCATTCAGATGTTTCTCATATATATAGAGCTCTTTATCACTCTCCTCATTTCTAGGCACAACTGATTAAAGTTCTTAAGAACATATAGTTTCCATTCATGGAGAAGGATGACCCATATGCTCCTTTTCAACTGCTGGAAATTAGTGCCAGTTAAAAGTTTTTCAATCTGTAGTATGGATCACAATGATATGTTTGATTTTGTTTTTAATTCAGTTTCTACAAATAAGATGAGAATAATTTTATTACATTATCTGATATGATTTATAGAAATATATAAAATTCTATTTATAGTCTCCCAATATTTTATCAAACCCTAATAGCCCTCACCATTGGCTTTGGAACATCCTATTGCTTGTACATTCTAGGGGAAATGATCTATATTACTTTATCATTACAACAACTTTGGTTGGTCAAGAAACTCGAATGGTTTTACATTGGCATTCCAAATGTCAAAAGCATTAACTCAAAGTTTCATTATCCGTTGAGTGGAATCCCCAATCATGAAAAAACTAATTTATATTTCCTCAACCATTTCCTCTCAGTTACACCGATTCCTACTTTTTTAGTCAACCCTTTATTTCATCCATGTTATGTCAACCTAAAAACTCAAATTATAATTCCGTGATATTTGAATGCACCCCAAATTTGGCTAGTCATGCACTTTGAACTATAGTTTGATTCTGACGGAAGTAATAATACCTATACCAACATAATATTTTATTATGGGATTTTATCCTTTATGTGTAAATTGATGTTTATTATCTTTTCAAATTATTTTTATTATTTAAAGAGATATTCTTATGTTATTAGCCATATATTAGATAATATTTAAGTATAAGATAGTTTATATTAGTTCCATATTTCATTCTTGATAATTCACTAATTATGATATCACAGAAAAAATATCCATAAGGAATAAACATGAAATCTCACAAAAATAAAATAATTGTCATGAGCATGAGATTGTTCTATTTGTTATTTTATCTGGCGGTTTATAAACAAACTTTTTCCCTATGGTAGAAACACTTTCAACTATATAAGTTCTGTGAATACAGCTTTCCACCTATCAACCTTTGTTTCTCTTTAGATTTTTTCTCACCTAGGCTTTGAACATGAACCACCTACTAGTAGCCTGGGAGGTCCATCAATTACACATGCTTTTACTCACACGCATGTGAGGGGTAAACGAGTTTTTACATAAAAGAAACCATGGGAACTAATTCCCTAAATATTAATGAAGATAGAAGGAACACATGCCAATAATTTAATTTAATAATAAATTAAAAGAAAACCAGTATAATCCAATGGTATAGTCTAGCTCATGAACTTCAACATGCATCCATTGAGTTGCACGCTTAATAAAACTAGAATACAATTCTTTAATAATTCTTATTTAATATAAATCACGCTCAAATCATTTAATTATTATCAATATTCAATCAATCATTTTATATTAATCTTTTTCTTAATTTCTATAATATTATCATCCATTATAATTTTAAAAAAGAAATAAATTAATTTAAAATTAACTATGTGCATCACTTGTACCTTGGGGGTAACCTGATGAATAACCATCATAAAGTACCCAACATGTATTATACATGAATACAAATTATTCATTGTGACATATATCATTAACATAGAATAAGTACTCTAATACAACACATAAAAGATGTAAATATCTATAATATTCTGTATACATTGATAAAAATAATATAAATTTATATATATATTAAGTAATATAACATGGAGTGACCCAAATTTATGCTCACATGCAAGTACATGTCTCAATGGTTATATAAATAAATAAATTTTAAATCCTAATTAGTAGTAAAATTACATGGAGTGTAGATCTTATCTACATGGAACTTATATTCTTCACCTAGTATTAAAATTACATTCCTAGGGACTTGGAATGTGAGTCATACTTTGGAATTCATGGGTTACATTGCATGTTCAGTGGGTCACATACCGTGTTGACTCCGTGTTACATGGTCCCCGATCGGTTAGGCCCTATATGAAATACGTGATCAGGTACTAACTTGGAATGGACTACACACCTTGTATAGTGGGCCACATGGTGTGTAGTCTAGTTAAATGTGAATTATTCTATCCTAGTCAATGTACAGTGTAAGAATAAACTACAGTACATTTCATTAATGCATGTGGGTTGATTAATTGCTAAACTACTCATGATGAATTGAATACAACTACATGGTGTGTAATTCTGATTACATGGTTCTTTCTACAATTTCACCCAGATATAATCCTTCGATCCCCCAAATGAGATCCTTGATATAATTTTATTCCAAAAATTCATTGTTTCTTTTAGATCGGTGAGAAATAATAGAGGAAGAAATAGATCTCATCAATAATATTAAAAAATGAATTATTAAAAATGTATTAAAAAACTAAATTATAAATGTTTAAATCAACAATTATTATTAAATAATTATAAATAATAATATTCCCGACTCTCAGACAACATATATGTTCTAGGCACAGTGGAAGTGCGGGAAGGACGGTGCCAAACATTAATTATATTCAATATTTAATGAACAATCAGAGATCTATGCGATGATGAAAATTATGATCCATTGAATTGAATAAAAGGAATATGAAAATTTAATATAAACCTAGAACCAAGAGGGAGGATAAACATATTTTTTTTATAGTTAATGTAATTAAATTAGAATTACCTCCAAGGTGATTCATTCTCCGTTGATGCATTCGACCATAGATCTGCAAGTGTAATTTCATTACATTTTAGAGATAAAGTGTCGATCTCTTATATTGGTGATCCAAATATGACCCACGTATCTCTGTACATTGCTAAAGGAGTCTCTGGGTGCTAGTATGGAAGATCCTTACGCTTGTAATGTTTTCCTATGATTGCCTTCAGAACTGCTTCCAAAGTATTCTCCATGATTTGGTGGAGGAGGATTTCTCTCATTCATGAGAATGTTCTTGGAGAGGGAATAAATATCTAAGATCAATATGTTTTATCCAATTTTTTGTTCACAACACAATAGTCATCTCTTGGCATTACCTTTCTTAATGGTAGAATAATATAACCAGGTATTTAATTCACTAGGGTAATAATAAATAATTTGAAAAGTTTCCTTAAATATTACATTAATCCTAAAGAATCCCCACATAAAATAATAATAGCAACATTATTATTTCCTAACATTCACTTATCTTGTGAGTTATAATTAAATTTTATTTAATCAAATAATATAAAATACTATTATTTCTCACTGGACCATTAAACTTGATCCCCCAATCCCCTACAATATTTATTAATTATTCCACTCACAATATAATCTCTCGAATATATTCTGACATAATAAATTATATCCATAATATGTTAATAATTACTAAACCATTACAAGGAATTGTATTTATTCAATTTTTTAAATGATAAATTATTTAACTGAGACACTATATACACTTAGTGTGTGACCGTCTAAGCATCTTTCTTAGTGGCCTTAGGAAAACTTGCATAATGTCCAAGGTTATCATCTAGCAACACAACAAGGCACCCTTATAAAATGATGTTAATGTTGCAGCGACATATCACCCCATACAAACACTTACCATGAAATATAATCCCATTATCAGAATATCTCTATTCGATTATATTGCATGCTAGTTCCGTCATCCTATATTTTTTATATCTCTTTATTTGACATTCTGGAAATAGAACATGCGTATATAACACCATGGCAATAGATTTTAGTAGGCTATATCATTTCCATCAAATTTCCTGAGATATTATCTTCCATAAAAAAATAGAAGGGATAAATCATTTCTCACATTATTCATTAGTGAAATATTACTCATGACGCACCCAACATATCCTACCACGCCACAAACATCTGTCAAAACTGTTTTCATCAATACATCTATGTGTGCATCTCATAATATCAATGAATAATAATCATAAATTCTAAGGACCAAAACATGCATCTATATGTTGGAAAATCCAATGAAGATTATAAATTTGTATTTCATACTATTATCTCTTGTTCTTATAAAATCCTATTGGATATTAGTAAGGGTATACACCAGAGAAGGTTCCTCCAAGTCCTATGAGTATCCACCCCTGATATCCTATATCATTTGTGTCCCTCAATTGATATCATCCATATACTAAACATATATTAAATAATAGTGTCATAAAACTCCTGTGTTCTTATCATATCTTGGATACGCTATGACCTTTTAGTATGAAGGTTACTCTTAGGAAATTATCACATACAATGTTACGTAGAAGAATAGTCAAGAAGTGATAAGGAATTTATTAGTATTGAAAACATGAATATATGTTATCATAAAGTAGAAAAGTGGTTTTATTAAGGGAAAAAACTCCAATATAGGTATCTCAATTGGGAGGAGATAGGGAGTAGATGATGTGAAAGGGTATCATTAGAGAAGAGTTGAAGGGGTGAAGAAAGTGATTAGGGAAGGATGATGGTTTTAGGATTAATGTGTGTGGAGATAGTTGATAGTGATATATATTTAATGGTATAGGATTTAATGGTGGAAGAATATATGCGTAAGGAGGGGGAAAACTATGGTATGATATTGTGTAATTGAGGAGATGGTGGTGGGAATCCATCAATGGGAGAAAGGGCCATCATGGGAGGAGCATAAAATTTGTGGTTGGTGATGGATTATGGATCAATTAATAGTTTTTCCTTGGTGTACATTTTGAAAATGAAAAATTTAAAGCAGTGTAAAAAGATTTATTTTATCTTCTTCCACTATATATAGGTTCAACCATTGGAATTTTTGAAATAATTTATCCAAAATAGTTATTATGTTATAGATTTGGGAAAGGAATTTTATTCAACCATATATAATTGATTATACATGGGAGGGTCATGTTAGAGGGCATGGATTACCATCAAGAGGAATTAAGAGATCCGTCAAATTTTTATCGAGCTTGGGTGGATGTGATAGTTGGATAATAATGATGGAATCATTGATGATGTTGTTCTAATTAACAACCAAAAAGACTGATTTATTTGTGATGAATTATAAAATGATTTGGTATGTTATTTTACCTACAAAAATTATGAGGATGTTTTATGTAATAGAACCAGTTGAGTGTTCATTGGAATTAAAAAATAAAATAGAAAAGATAATAATAGACTAATGTTCATCACTTTTAGTTGAACATACCTGTATGGTGAAAACACATCCTCAAGAATATTTTTTTACTACAGTTAAATGAGAAATAAATATTGAATTGAAACTATGTAATGATGTTACAAAAAAAGAGGCACATCTATTAAATGAGGTTCTAGTGTTTAGGTCTATCAAAAAGAGTTAGTGTTGTTGAGTTATAGAAAAAACTAATACACACACCTAACATAATGGATACAAAATTATACATAACGAAAGCATCATAATTCTTTTGAAAAGTAAGATTTCAACATAAAAACATGATTTCAGTCTAATATTTTCTTCCAAAATTTAAAAATACATGTAAACTAGTTATATCTCTCAAAACCCATATATCATATCAACTTAATCTCCACACGAATGGATGTTTCGTTTCTTGGTATAATTACATCAGGCATGAAAAATTATGTCTCATTACGTGAAACCGTTTTCCTCTTCCTTCTATTCAAATATTAATGAAGAAAACATTGTTTCTCCTCTCACCCAATAAAAACCCAAAATGATGGATCTCACTCATTTCTATAATTCCAATGCAAAGAATAAATACACAATAATAATGCCTAAGTGAATGTGCCTCCACAGTATAGGTGGGAGTAATATATGTAATATAAATATGGATGATATCAATGTAGTAATTCACCAAACAACATGGGGAATTGTTCAAAGTTTTCATGTGACAACACACAATTGTTTGTGGAGAAATGGAATAGATTAACACATTCTTGAGAGAACAAATAAACACATTGAAAATAATTTTTGGATCTCACATGGTCCATTTGGTCAATGTAGAACAATTATTTCGATACAATCCAACAATCTAATATATGAAAAATAAAGAATATCAATGCATTGAAAATAAATTTTAGCAGTATTTAAAATAAAATAAAACATGCTTATTCGCATATAAAAAATTAAATTCATGCCTAAAAATTCAATTTGTTGAAGAAAGTTGATAATGAAAACAATTAAATGAAATAAATACTAGCATAAAAATTAAGAAAAAATATTAAACTAAAATAAATATTTCATTCAAATACATAAATACCCAACATGAAATAAAAATGATTCATGGACTGTGTTCTCTCACCCAACACTATTAAAATAGAAATAGGTTCATTAAACCGAAACTCTTTTAAACATAAATGATTTCATGGATTTAGATCAACTATCATCCAAATTATTGGGAGTGTGAATCTTCTGAACACAAATTAACCAAGATTCAATAATTTTAATAACAAATGAATCCAAATTTCAATATGCATTGATTTACTATGAAAAATAATATGGATCTTCGTGTTTAGGGTTGAGGGGTAGTCATAGTTCACAACAACCATAGAAGTAGATAATGATAACCCATTAATATATATATTTAACTAGATAGTGTATTTCATTAATTTATAAAAAGTAATATATTATATATTTCTTGTGTGGAATTAAAAATAGATTACATTTTAATTTTGGAATAAATAAGGCAACTAAAATCCTAAAAATGAAAACTTATAACATGTTTTTGAGTTTATATACTAGTAGAATAGTCATAATCAAAAAGCCTCATAATATAATTTGCATAACTAACATTCATTCCATATCAAAGGTATAAATTTTTTGAAAGTCCAACATACATAGAGATCTATTTCAGATCAGTCAAGTTTTTCCCAATTTTCCCATGATTTTTCAAAGTATACATATAAAATAGGAAATCTTCAATGTAGTAAAAATAATTTCATACATATAAATTCATAAAATTTTATCATATGGAATCTGTTTCATGAATGTTACCTAAAATTCAAAATTTTCTTATTGAAAAATGGACAAATTCAAGTATCGACTCAAGGGTGTAATAAAATATTTAATATACTCAAATAGGTATCCTTTTTATTCCACTTTAATGTAATCATATTGTTATACATTAAATTTCATAGTCTCTCTATTCTTAATGAACACTATTTGAATAATTTTATTTTGATTACACAGGTGTTTCATTTTAAAAAATAATCATATAGGTAAAAAACCCTATTTATGACCTTCTTGTTTAACAAATAAAAAATATTTGATTCATATATAGAAATATATAAATTATTTCATGCTTAAAACACATGAAATAATCACAAATATTAATCTTACTTATTAAAAATATCTTTTCTGTACACTAGTAGAAAAACATTTTCTTACATCTGTTTTTTTAGATTTTTAACGTAGGTTTCGAGGCGATGTTATTGAGAGAGATGTTAAAAATGTGATTTTTTACATCAGTTATTTAATAACTGGCATTAAAAATGGGGTTTTATGGTTTTTAATGTTGGTTTTTAAATAACCTACTTGAAATACCTTCTGGACATGGTGTTAAAATTCCATTTTTTATCTGTTTCTAAAAAACCGACGTTAAAAGTCATTTTTTGCACGATTATTTAAAAACAGACATTAAAACTCATTTTAAATGTTGGTTTTTAAATAAACTTCATTAGAGATGTTTACCATACTGTAAATAATTTCAAAATCATTGATTAAATAGGTCATAGGGCTAAAATGGTGTTATAGATCAAATGTTATGACCATTAGAATTTTGGTATGTTTTTTTCAAGGAATGATCGAAGTAGCCAACCGTAGCTTTGTCTTAGAAGGAATTTTAGAATCCAACTTAGTATTTTTCATTTTACCATGATATAAATAATTTTACATCATTATAATAATATAATAATCATTCAATTCTATATAAATTAAAAAAAAATCATAAAAAATATTATATATGGAAAAATAATTACAAATACCTTAATGAGATTGTGGAAAGAAAAAATAGTGGATTCACATGGATGATCAATGAATTTGAGTTGGTGGAACGATTATGGTTGAATGAAATGATCATTTAGTTGTATGTAAATTATGAAAACAAATCATAAAAACCATAAGTCATAGAAAAATAATTAATAATACCTTGATGAGAATGCGGAAAGAAGAAATAAATTATTCCCATTTAAGATCAAACAAGTCGAGTTGGGGGGAAAATGGCAGATGAAATAATTGATCATTAAATTAGGATATGTGTATAATGAAAACAAATAATTGAGATGATAAAAGAAAACATGGTATTAATAATTTTCTATGGAAATTGGAAATTTTGATGCAATAATGTAAAAAAATTGAAATTTTGCATTGGCAGGATTTTAAAATCATCATTCACATCGTTTTATGATAACCATTGTAAAAATCTATTAATATTTTAACATATTTTTCACATCATATAATATATAAAAGATGTTAAAATCATTTTCATCACTTCTTCATGTCATTTATTTAATAACCTATTTGAAAAATGTTTACAAATATATAGTTCATTTCTCATGATTTGATTTGAGAGGTCACATAACTCAAATAGAGTTACAGATGAAAAGTTATGGGCTTTTGAAATTGGCCTTCCATAAGAATTTTTTTAGAGATGATCAACTTCTGATGACCATAAATTTTTATCTGTAACTCCGTTTGAGATCTATGTCCTTTCAAATTAATGATTTGTGAATGAAATTAATGTTTCTAGGAATTTTTCAAGTTAGTTACTAAACAAATGATGTGAAAAAGCTATGAAATTTTATTTTTCACATTAGTTATTTAGAGCCTATGTGAGAAGGTCTATGAATGATATTTTTCAAGTCATTTATTGTATAAACGACTTGAAAAATAAGAGAAAAGGGATATTTCTGGTCATTTATTATATAACAGATGTGAATAATCCAAAAAAATGGATTTTCACGTTGGTTATATTATAACCATCGCGAAAAATCAATTTTCAGATATTTTCATGTCAGTTCTAAAACAACGACGTTAAAAATTGTTTATGTACTAGTGGTAATAAAATAATCTATTGCCCTATACCATTTTCTTTAATATTTCTTATATAAATACAATTAATTTCATAAAAGAATATTTGGATTTGATTTGGTTCCCATTGAAAATAATTCTGGATCATTCTTATAAACTCTTTTAATTAGTTTTACAAGTTGGAAATTTACTTTTAACATCTTACAACACAATATGGAAATCATAATTACCACTGAAGGTAGAAAAAAATGAATAGAGTAATTATTTACAATTGAGGTTAAATTTTTACTATGTTTAATCCCTCAAAGTTAAGGAATACCATAGAAATAATTGTGGATTTTTATTTAATTTTTGACTCCACGATGTTTTTATCCACTATTTTAAAGACCATTCAAAAGCAATTATTTTCATAGTTTCTTGTTTTATTACAATTGATCATGACATAATCATAAATATGGAATTCACATCAATATTCATTATAGATATCTTATATTGGGGTTTATTTTATTTCATCAATTTCAAAAAAATTATTATCATTGCATATTTCTGACGCAAATTTAAAATGATACATGTTCACATCAGGGTGACTATAAAAATATAGGGTGGTCAAATGATACTCCAAACACTATCAGGATCAAATGATACATTATTATATTACCACCTCCAACTATATATTAGTAATTATGAAAATAAAAAATGGAACTTGATTCTGTGGGAAATGACTTGTTGATACGGTATCTAGTTTAGTCTAATCCCAAATCATGGTAGTATTCTCAACACCCAATGTTATGGCGTACCAAGGTTAATAAATGTAGAAGTATTACTTTTTCGAAAAACACAGTTAATATAATAAAACAACATGATTTATGATAAATTTATGATTTATATGTTTAACTATGGATAGTTTTTAACTCTTCATACACTAAATATAGCCAACAATTATTTTATAAATAACACTGGTTTCCAACTTATAATTGTTAGTTTTGGTATATGTTTTAGATCCAAACACTCTATGATATGCTTGACAATGTGTTTTTTCTATGCAAATATCTTTAGCTGTATTGAATTAGTTACTAGTGAATGAGGCACAGTATCATAGTGAAAACATCAATAGATAAGGGAAAACTAAAGAGCGTTGGAATTAATCTCACCATATCTAATATTCTAATATTTATGCTCTTATATAACAGATTTTATTTTGTTTCAAATAATAATTCTTTATCTATGTGTGCCGTTAAAAAAACAATATTCTACAAACACATTAGATTGATATTTCAAATCATTATCCATCCAAGGAGCCTTCAATTTCTTACAAAATGTATTGTCTTATCAAGTCTTTCAATTCATAAAAGTCAAAATCATACCATGTATGTTCTTCATGATGGATATATAGACCCTCTGGGTATAATAATAAATTAATTCTAAAATTTAGTGTCCACTTCCATAAGAAAAAATCATTGAGGTAACCCAATTATTAGAGTATAAACACTTAATGGGGTTTTACCCATGTAAAATTACCTATTGAAACTCACATGTATAAATATCTCATAAACACAATAATCAAATCATAGAATGCAACTATGAGTTATATTAGACAATAGATCCAAATTCATAATCTCGACGAGGCCTTTATCACTACACTCTTGAACCTCCCATGATAAAGGGTCTAAGTATCTAACATTAAGAAATGAGGAACATTGAGTTATTTATTTTTAGTGTTAATATTTAACACACATAAACCATTAAATAGGGTTCCCTTCATCTGTGTAAGGGATCCATGGGAAATTCATAGACTACTAGAATAATACCAAAGGTATATGATATTGTATCAAGAATTCGTGGGGGAATTGAATTCCTTTTAATTTATGTTCCCATCTAAACTCTTAAATATTCATAATAATCCCATAATGATGATCGAGAATGATAAAACCTAAACCCCTCATACAAAAATTATTATTATTTCCCAAACAGCCACCACCCAATTCAATCTACCTTAATTCAATGAAATATTATTTGTTTAATTATTTTAAAGGTGTATCCTATGTAAAATATCAACACATTTTATATATTTTCATAATAATTATAAAACATATTAGTAATGTCACATCCCTATTCCACTAACAATTATTTATCAAAATTACTTTATTTATAATCATTATTTTTTAGTATATATATTCTTTATATTCGGTAGTTATTTACATTGGATGCATTTCGATAACCTATACTCGGATTTAGATCGACTATTACAAGAATAACCTATCTATTTCTATTTCTCCCCTATGTCCCCTATATTTTCTCATACCTCTAATTTTATTCCCCTTATCCACACTTTTAAAAATGTGATTATATTTATGTTCATTTCTAAATAAATAGTATCTATCCATTGCCTTTCCCACTATGTGGATCAAACTTCCTATGCTCTAACACTCTCTTAATATCCCAAATATTGTATATGACATTACCAATGTGGTCAAAATATTTCCATATATATATGAAGAAACTATTAAAAATTAAATCACCATGGTTGATTAAATATGAATTGAAATGGATTTATCAACTCTTCTCATGGATCAAATTTTAAACTCCATATAATTGTATCTCCATTTCTAGAAAAGTTTATACATCCCAAAACCCATTGGATATTACACACACTGCCAAATTAATGGTTATACAATCTATCCATATAGGAGTTAGTGTAAGTTAAATCCTCATTAATCTTATGTGTATAGAGACTTCCTTAAAAGGAAGGTCTCTATTCCATTACACATTATAGGTCTCCCACAGTCTGGTAAAAATTTATTCTAGGTCGCATGTGGTTGGTGGTTGTAAAGAAAGTAATCCCATATTAAGGATATATATTTTTTATTATCCATAAATTTATTTATATGGTAAAAACGGTTTTGAATCACTTAGATAAGGGTAAGGTTTTTTCTCCTTACGGGGGGTGTAATTTACTAGTATATCTTTTACAATAAAAAATTTCATAACTCTGTGATCTAAATATTCAATATAATTTTATGGTTATTATCACATATAAAACTCTTATTATCTCCCATAATACTATAATCATTTCATTTATGAGGGAATATTTTAATTGGTAGCCTGGTGGAATGATATCATCTTCCCCTTTTGATCATGTTGTGGTTAAGTTTCATCAGTTGGCTCTTCACACTTTCATTGTCTAAAAATCTACTTCTCTGTTTTTCAATGAAAAGTTATTCAATTTTTAGGGTTATACTCAATCACATGAAATCAATGAGCTAATTTTTGTGCCATATATATCATAATATCCTAGACTTTACAAAAGTCCCTTTGAAGATCATGTGATGGAGGATAAAAGAATGAATTTTTTCACCTTCTATAATTTTCTCATTTATGAAAAATAAAAAATACTACACTATATGTGGGATGATCACTCAAACGAAGTCCAACTCTTGAATGGGCACTACCTCTACCCACATAAATGTTTCCATATGTATCTTTGTGTACTAAAATATATCATAATGAATTATTCCCTATTATAGAATTTCAAGGGAATTGCAACACTGTATAAGTTTTGTTAACAATAAATGTTGATTAGGCATGAACACATCTCATTTTTAGTAATTTTGGTACTCAAACACAATTTGGCTTCCATCCAGTGTTTTGCTCTTGGGGTGTACATGGAAATTCACATGGATGATATCACTTATAACACTCATATTTTAATTTTACAGAATAATAATATTATATTGTAGTTTGCTACCACTTATTTTAAAGATAATTCTATAAAGGTATCTGAATTTACATTTAAATTATTTTTTCTATGAATGTGATATGATAATGGTAAAAATTTTCTTTATATCTAATTTTATTCCTACAAGGATCCAATGACCAAATTATTTTTAGATACCTCAACACCATTCCCAATAAATTTGAAAAATCATGAGTAGTTTAATAAATAATTGAAATGGACGATTAATTTAGATTGTATTCTCATAAAAATATCATGGATATATTTTTTATTAGGGTAATGATTAGAAGGTATAAAAATAATAGATTATGAATCGGTAAATGGAGTTAAATAGATTGTTTTTTGGATAACATTACTACAATATTCAGCTTCTTACACAAACTTGTCTCCCATCTAGAGTGGTCATTATATGATCATTATCCATTGTTGCTACAAATTTAAGGATCTCAATTTCCACTCTATTGAATTCATTTCTACAATGAATGGATGGAAGATGTTTTTTAATTTATCGAGTCCCAACCTCATATAAGTCTCACATGAAAGATAATTTAAGGGAACTATTTTATAAAAACCTACCCCGATTAAGGGGATACATTATAAAATATAATAATTATAAGTCAACCCCAATTATGTTCTTCAAATATCGTCTATAGGATATCAATAAATATGATGAATTTCTTTTTGAGTTTTGAGATGATTATATTTTCATGTTTGTATCTAATTAAAAAATTTATTTTGATGAAGAAATATTGTTGAATAATAGTGGTTCACAAATGATCCAACATAATATATATGAAAGAATGAAATTTAATGAGATTTTTTTTTATGAATGAATAAAGGAAATTGATTTTTTTGGATGCTCAACATACAAAATGATGATATATTGAGTAGAATTGATGTTGATATCATTATACCACATACATACTCCCATTTCATTAGGTTCTTTTGTTCATATCATTGATCATGAGAAGGGAACTTATCTCTAGAAGTATATGGTTATTTTTTAATAATTTCCTATTAGTTTATAACCATTAAAAAGGTTTAAAAACATTCAATAGGATGAATAAAATCTTACATCTATCAAGTATCACATTACATATAGGTTCTTAGGCCCTTCTGTTTTAACTGGATCCTTTTATTTTTTTTCAATGGATTTCCTCAATAATTCTATTATAGAGGAAGTGTAGTATTACTTTAGTGGTGGAACTCTTCATCATGTTTTCACTTCCAGTATGGTTTCTCTCATTTACAGATAAATATTTCCTCAAAAAAAATTACAAATTGTGTGCCCTTATTTCATATTATTTTTTCAACATTGTGTTCTCAAAGATCGTCAATAATATATTTTCCTTGAAATTATCTCTCCAAATATCATATCAAAAACATTGATTTATAAATGGTAGAAGCATGTATGGGTAAACTGGCCTATGACAAGAAAAATTAGTAGAATCTAATATGTTTCAAATAGGATCCAATATATAGATCAAGATAAATTTAGAAAAATATTATGAATGAATGAAATAGAACATAAAACTATAAGATTATATGTGATGTTACATCATAGATTTATTTTGTGACCTCATATTTAATACCTCTCTTTTCCATATTTTACAATCTCTCTTATAGATACTTTTTCTAGTGAATTATTCCTAGTGATAAATTGAAATAAATCATTGCATCCTAAGATTCAATTAAAAGTCACCATGATCATAGGGTCATAATTTCATATGTTTTTGGTTAAGTTATTGGTTATTTAGAGTATGTTGTCTTATATGGGACCATCATGGGAGTAGAATCATCAATAATTTATATATAGAAAATAATTGGATATGGGTTCTTATTTTCAAGGTTGGTCAATGTGTCAGATTGTAGGGAGTCAGTCTCAACTTAATTCATCACATTTCTCTAAAACAGATAGTTCTAGGACACCTTCTAGGTCCCTAGACATGTTTTTTCCTTTAGAGTTCGTGTCCACAAGATTCTGAAGTGTCTGAAGATTAAAAATCATCATCATAAAACTAGAGAGAATAATTATGTCTATAATTGTTTGCTTTATCCAATAAGATAGAAGTGGTTGTTGTAGTAGGGTTCTCTAGGTATCTATTATAGAAAAGCTAAAAGATAGGGTCATGGATATCCATGTGACATCACTCATTCTTTTGGATAAAGAGTTGTGTATATTGATTGATTTCATCACCACTAGGGAAAAAGAGGTCATAGAGTGGGATGTATTCATATATATTTTCTTAAGGTTCTAGCCCCTAATGAGCAAGATAATGTTAAAGGTATTATATATTTTTATTCTACCTAGGTTTAGATATTATTTGTTTTAGAAGTTACACATTTCTTTATTTATCAAGTCCTAGTACTTGCTCTAGGAATTGACATGGAATGGATTATAGAATCTTTGATGATTAATATGCCTTTTAGGGGTAAAAAAATCTTACATAATATGTGAAAAGAGTATAAAATACTGTTATTACAATATCACTCTTAAGGATATTTTCTATATTTATAGATATATCCATAAAACATTATACTCAGAATGGAATGGTTGTATTCGGTGTTGTCTATTATTTATTTCTTCTGTAGTTCAGTCAAATTTTATGATTCTTACAGATATCATGTCACATACATTAATGAGAGATACCATCAGATGAGTTGGAGGCATATTGGGCTTTTATCTTAAATGATAACTAAGTCGGTGCTACGTTTGGGAATGGTTTAGTTGATGGTGTTTCCTAAAGTTGTGGAATAATTCCCTAATGTCTTTTTGGGAGAGATTATAAGGCTTCCCCCACCACATGATAATAGGTTTAGAAGACAGATAATTAATAGTTACTCTATTAAATCAATGTCCCTATATAGAATGGTTCCATATGAATAGAGAGACTTTCATTTTATGATTAAAAAACATCCTTGAAAATATTTTATTTAGAAAATTGTATTAACATACAGTGTTTTGTCTTATTTTTTAATAATGTAGATAGATTTATACAATTGTGTATTGATTATTGTAATTTTATTTACTTGACATTGATGAAACAATTATTTCCATTAATGGATTGATAAATGATTTGATCTAATGATGGGATATATTTATAGATTTATTTATGGAAAATATACCATCAAATATTGATGAAAGATAAATATATCCCAAATATGTTCTTGGAATGTTGTTATAAACTCATGGATATCATGCTTTTAGAATTTGTCACTAACACTATAGATGTCTTCATAGTACAAATAAAATCCATCTTTCATGATTTTTTTGAGTGCTTTTTTTTTGTGTTCATTGATGAAATTTATTTATGTGTGCCATTACCCATTACTATTTTATATCAGGTTTCAGGAATTCCTTAGGCTGTTTGGTCTCACTGCAATAAATCAGTTTCATATTAGTTAATTCATTTGGGAGAGAGGATATGAGGTCATGCTTATGAACACAATCTGAGTTGGAATTATTATATACTTGGAAAAGCACTTATAAATTTAATATTTAATTCTAAATCCTTCCCAATAGGATTAGAAACACTAATAGTTACCCTTTATGAAATTTATTGGTTTTCATCATGAGATTAGGAGGACATTATATGTAGGAGATATATTGTATCTTGTTTAATATATGTGTTCATCAATTCAATAATTTAAATCCAAAGAAATGGAAAATATTTAGTTTATTCTCATCATTAGAAGTATTTATCTCTTATGAAAGGTGGAATAAAATTTTTTGATAAGGTTATTGGTCTAATGAGATAGGCTTCCAATATAACCCTTAAAAAGTAATTAGAGGCTGCATAGTTTGGTGCCACTTCATTGGGAAAGTCTTAACTTTTAAGGTAATGGTAAAAGTAATGTTATGGTTCCTTTTAAGGTAATTCAATTATTACTATGTGAAGTCACCTTTAAGGTCTTGAATCTTGGGCTTATTCCTAGAAGTATATCATCATGTAAAAGGACTACTAGGTTGAAGACACCTAGAAGTGGGTGGTGTGGTACTTATGAGAAACATTTCATTCCTCTTTATCCTGGTAGTAGATCCAAGTGAAGATATTTTATTAATCTCATTAGAATTATCTCAACTCAATGTATATAGTGAAATAAATGTTTTCAGATTCATTTCACATAACACATCCAATGCTTATCAACAAAGGGAAATAGTTTGATTGAGGGATGTTGGGATTTATCTTCAATGAGTTTTCATACATATCCTATAGGAGAAGGAATCAAAACCCACATAGTTCAATGTGTATAAAATTAAGCTATATTTTAGAAATAATCTATATATTTTAATATAATTATAAAATTGAATGTGTGGTTTATTTAAAATTAATGTATCTTTTACTACGGGGTGAAAGGGTCCTAGTAATGGTTTGTGGGGGACATACACTTGAGAAAACTAATCTGGTTCAACCTAATTGTTAATAATTAAATAGAGGTAATAGTTAAGTCTTACACCTTATATGAGGCCCATAGTTTTCATTATTCATTAATAAAGGTAACAATATTAAACAATTAATGAGTTCTCTAAGAGGATTATATAAACTCAATGTAATTAAGGGAACCAGGTATAGAATCTATATAGAAGGAATATAAATAAACCAAGGGGGAATATTTTCTCATATTGTTTTAGTAATCCCTGATGAGAATATTGATTCAATAAAATACCTATAATCAAGGTTGTGGTTTTTTGTATTTCAACCCAAATCATGTTCCATCAAGACAAAAAAATTCATGTTGAGAGCATTGATTTACTAATGGGGTCAGTGTTGGAATCTAAGGGATCAAGTAAAAGACCTAGGACTATATCCCATCACTAATCCCAATTAGGTTTAAGGTAGGGATTTCCTATGCTATGTATTAGAGGTTACCCATGTAGGTGACTTCAGTGGAAAATCGTATATGAGAAAGGCATGGTTATTATTATTGTTCTGCATCATGAATTCTCTATAGATGAACCAAATCTGTCATAACTTTGTTTGATCAATGTAAGTCTTCAGAAAATCCTAATAAGCCCCTATTTCCTATATAATTACGGTTCAATGAAAACAATTTAATGATTTTTATATGGCCTATGTTGAAGGTGTCTCATGGAGGACATTATGTGAGTTCTTCCTATGAATATTGATTAGAGTTATTATTTGCAATGGTGTCATTGTGAGAGCTCTTTACAAAGGGATATCATAGGAGTTATTATTGAAGTATATTATACAGGAGGAAAAGTTACCCAATATCTCTCCTCAATGTATTATTCATATCTTTCACTATCTTGTCAATCAATATTGATTTGGGTGATAATTTGTTTATAAGTATAGATTGGATAATTTTATTCCATATATTGGTGGATGTGCTTGGGAGATGTGGTCATGTGTTGTATTTTCCATGTAATTATTAATTATTGGTACTCATTAGGGGTTCCCCAAAAAGTACATATATTGAGGGATTAAATAACCCATTCTACTTATAAAGAAATTTGATGGTGGGTATGGAACCACTATATTAGAGTTAAGAACAATAATAAGTCAAGAAGAGGTTAAAGCATTTGTTTAGGGTCTTCACATGACCATAATAATTTATTTTGAGTCCAAGAAATATTTTCTTCACAACAAATTAGGGTTCTTCATAAAACCCCAATATCATATATAAATCACTCAACTAAAATAGTTCCTATATGGGTTTCATAAAATATACATGAAAATATTCCAATTTCTATTTTACTATTCAACTAAAATGAATCCTAACATGAAATAGGTATAACTTTTGATCCCTAATCTTGTTTTGGCTTCAGGTGTAGTGAAATAAAAGCCTGTGAAATGAAAAACATACTTATATGTATGTTTAACCACATGAAAATTGTACCCTAACTATAATGGGAATATTTTTTGAGTAATATTCATACCTTATTTTATTATAGATCCTAAAACACATGGGGATAAAATTTTCTTCTTTTAATGGAACGAGGTTTTATTTTTTCACTCAAAAAAGACATGTATTTTTTAGTGAGGATTTCATCAGGTATTACATGGAAAAATTCTTGTAACACATTTTAAATCTCCTACAATGACATAAATATGAATTATTATATTTTTGAGTAGAATGTTGAGTATTTTGGAGTCATTCTAGAGAATCTTCAACATCATCAGTTATTTTGGAATCTAAAAAAAATTAATTTTTAGATCAATGAGGTTCATTTTTTGGGACATGTTATGAATTTTATAGGAGTATTCATGGATTTGATTGAGTATTGCTTTTAGAAATACCAAAATAATATTATCAAAGTATAAGAATTCTTTATTTTTATAATCAATTACAGTATTTTCATATGTAATTTCTCTTGAATTGAAATTCCTCTAACAACCATGACCAAAAAATATCTAGATATCTTTTTCATTGGAATGTGTAATGATTATTTCTAATATATAATGAAAAATCTGGTATATGCTCATGTTCACTCATACAAGTGGAAGGTGTAATGTTTGAGGTCAGATATAATTCCTCATCCCATGAATTAGTTTTTTCTCTGATGTTGTTGAGGTGATTGAACTCTTATGGGTGTCAATATTTATGATCTCATGAATATAACTACTCTTACCATGATCTATATTTTATCACAACCATGTTTTCCGTGATGTTTTGGTGACACTATATCAACATCAAGATATTTTTTATCATCATAGATCAAAATTTTTTGAAACATATCTTATACATGAGTTATTAAAATATACAACAACAATAGTTGATAAAATTATTGAAGGATTGAAACTTTTATATTTTCTATACATCTAGAAAATAAAATTTTATTATTGATACACTAATAAGGTTTTAATATGGATATACAATATATGAGTATTTAAATGTGAGGAGATTGAGGGAGGTGCTTACAATTACTAATCGTGATGGGAGAAGTTGATGGTTTATGGTGTCTCTACTAGATTATGGTGTATTAATCCTTAGTTTAGTTGGAGGAAGAATAGTAGTTGGGAGATTTTTGGGTGGATGTATTGGAATGTTGGTAGTTATAGAAGATTTTGAGGATCTATGGAGTTTCTTAGTGGATCATCTCTGATCATGATCCATGTTTTACATTTCAGGTATAAGGACATCAAAGAGATGATTTTGGATCTTAGATATGCCTTAACACCACTTTTCATCCATAGGTTTATTATCATGTAGATCAACCTGTCTAATAAATGGAAGAAAATTTGTGTTCATGCATTCTAGATTTTATAAGTTCATGTGTTATGAACATTCCCTTGATAGAGTTTCTTTTAAAGATTATTATAACTCTATCATTGGAACATATCCATTTAATGAAATTTATCACTGGCCTATCATATATCCATTGTGGTGTAAAAAGGTAGAAATTCCAATTATTTTTAGATCAAAATTGGTATAGAATATGATATTGAAGGGATAGGTGATCCATGAGTGAATGATGGTATCTCAATATTATAAAAATACTATGTTGATCCTAGGATGATGCGTTAGGGGTTTGATATTAATGATCATGTGTTCTTGATGGTTTCTTTTTATTATAAGTTATTGTGTTTTGGTTATGAGATAAATAGTTCCCATACTTTATTAGGGATTTTAAGGTGTTAGAGCATGTTGGTGTAGTAGAGAATAAATTATCCCAATAGCCGTGGATGAACTAAATTTATGAAATATTCAATATGTTGTAGTCCATTGATATCTTCATCATGACTCATGTACACATCATGTATTTAAAAATTATTTTTAAAAAAATTATTATGTTTGATAGCTTGTGGTATATACGACACCGATATTAAATGAATGATGATATACTATAGAAATATTTTTCTTTAAAAATTAATGTTATAAACTTGAAATTGTTTTGATGCATATGAATAGGAATAAAAATATTATGGAATATATGTTTAATTTTTTTCCAAAATAAAATTAACAATCAATAATAAATTAATTATCAATTGGGTGGAAAAAGCCTTTTTATGTTAAAGGACACATTTTAAACAAAATTGTTTTAATGTGAGAAATGTATTTTCATCTTAATATATTAAATTATTCAATATTGATAAATGAATCTAATGAAATTTTTAGATTATACATCCCATCAAATTAATTAATATTAATTTCAATTTCATTATTATGTATGGAATGAGCATACAATCATTTTATTCTTCATGAAAATAATTTCATTAGAAATTAGTTTTTATTGTATTTTGTGCATGGATATTGAAATTGATTTCTATGTCATTTAAAAATTTTATTTGAAAAAATAGAATTTTTTTAAATAATCGTCTCAAAATTATATTATATATTTTTTTATAATAATGATTGGTTTTTTAGTGAATAGTGAAAAATGGTGATTACTCAAAACTATCATTTATTTTATTAAAATAAAGGATTTTAAAAGTATCATTATATTTTCAATTTGGTTTTAATGTAAAATAATAATATTTTTATGAACAATAATTAAACTAATTCAATGTAAATAAACATTAGTCTTTACGTTATTATAAAATCATTTCTATGCTAAAATGAGTATTCTTAAAAAATGGTTTTTTTTCAGATCTTATAGTAAAAGTAATTTCTACCAATTATGTAAATTTATTCATAGAAAATGGATTCTATATTTTTAATAATTATGTTTTATTTTTTAAAATTTTCTAGTTAATTTTGGGTTCTAATGAATGTTTACCATGGTAAAAGATTATCACCGCGGTACAAGGTAAAACCAGTTAAACCGAATTAAATACTATGAAATATGGTATGAAGATCGGTCCAACTATTTAATTAATTTCATTGGACAATTTTATTTCATCTAAACTTATCCTAGATTCAAAAATAGGGTAATGTTATATCATTTCCCTTTTATATTACCTTTATAATTTTTCATGTAATGGATAGTTATAAAATATAACTTTATTTATTCTAATATCTATAATATGTTTTCCTTGGGATAAAAAGAAGTTATGAATGATTATAAATGATTAATTTGAATAACAATAAATTATTTCTATGATATTAATTTTTTTAGTTTTAGATATGTAATAAATACTTTGAATGCTTATGCAACGCTGATGTAGTGCTTGTGCCTGAAGTAGAAAAAGAAAGTAAATAATTTTAAAAACATTAAAAGAAATTTTATTTGGTTGAATTATGGAATTAAATAAATTTTATTTATAATAATATTTTTTGTGTGATGTCTAAAATATTTTTATTTTTAATACATTGTTTTAAAGATATGTTTAAATAAAAAAATGGTCTAGAAATTGACCCTAAATGGTGTTTAATGTTTAAAATTTATTTTCATAAACCATTAGTAAAAAAATAAAAAACCCATAAGAACACAATTTTATGGGAAATTATCCAGTGCATCATCAGTGGGATATTTATGTTCTAATATTTATTTTAAAATTACATTCATGTGTATTCGAAATTGAAAATTTTGATACCATGGTTAGGGTTAAAAGGGTTAATATGGGGGTTAAACTGAGACATAAGATTCAAAATTACACATAAACTTGTATAAAATTAATTGGATGAATTTATATCTAAAAGAAGCACTTTTTGATAAATTATATTCTAGTTTTGAGTGATTTTACCAGATTTATACCAATATTATATATTAATATTGCATGAATTTTCAGTATTGTCACTCACCATACTTATAAAAGTGAACTTCCTCTACTCTCCTCCTCAAACCTATTGCGCCTTTTATCTTGATAAATAATTGTCCAAATACCTTCCCAAAATACATCCCTATATAATATATGTGTTGTTTTCACCACAATAATAACTTTTAAGTATTACAGTTTATGTAAAATATGGTTTTGAAAAGAAGTGGTATAACTCTTAACTGAGTGTTTTCATGTTTATTACTTCATCCTCCTCCTTCAAACATATCATCAACATGTTGATATTGTCACATCAGAATCTAAAATTATAAATTCCTGACAATAAAAATAAAATATTCTGGAGATCTATGTAAATAATCCATTCTCTTTCATTTAAGTATATTTTTAGGTGTAGAGTTATAGAGAATTTTCTTATAACTCAGACATAACGAATCCTCATAATACAAAGTGGGAAATTTTGATCATCATGCATTTTTCAGGTCAATTAAATATTATAAAAAAATTTAATTTCATTAAAACTCTTCATTACTCTCAACATAAACTCTTTCTTTCTATTACCCACCCATAGATCATGTGAAAAAACATTTTTAAAAGCATTTTATGAGCAGAAAATTCTCATTAAGAAACATAAAAAGAAGAAAACCATTAGTTCGTTGAAAAAAATTAATACCCATGAAAAACATTTTCATAAAGTCATATCTATATACCAATAATTTTCATTATCATTATTTTAAAAAATATCACCTTTATTTCCTTTTGAAATCATATGATTTACATGAAAAATTATTAGTAGTCATCGTAAAATCACGTTGGTTCCTTGGAAGATCATCGCATATAAGCCTTATAGAACCTTATAAATTATAATAACCATATGAATAACTTCCAATATAATTATTTATAGAACATAATCATTACTCAATCATTTAGAGTCTTATATAGGCACACCCATCTTATAATCTATAACAGTCTCACCCTGTACTATATGGGCGCACCCATCATATATACTATCCAAGAACCATAACATGAATAAAACATTTTTTCAACTGAAAAACGCTTATAAACTTATATCCAAATCAATTTCATATAATAAAATACCATTTATTAAAAAAATTCCCATTTTAAATCCCTAAATACCCTAAAAATAAAAAGGGAAATTGTTTTTTATTTATGAAAACATGTAAGATTTCTAGTGAAGATAGAAATCAAATTACAATCACGGTGTCAAGAAATGTCCTTATCATCCTTACATTTAAAAGGCACAGAATGATTCCATTTGAAACCTCTGAAATAAATAAAAGATAAATAAAATGAACAATATAAATATTTTATTTCTGTATAAAAATATTTCAAAAAACATTTTAAAAAACATGGACATGAAAGAGAATATTAGATTGAAGGAAAAAGATAAAAGAATTTTTTTAAGAAAACTAAATTATCACATTAGTATTACTTGAATAATAATCCTCGTGAAATAATAACATGAAAAAAAATATTTAAATTCCATTATTATATATATATTAATGATATAACACGTCAACGATGCTTTATATACCCCTCATAAAAAATATTGGTGCATAACATAAAATTTTTCTTCAACAAAAGGAAATTGAGACAACGTCCCTTACCTTATAAAATTAATTTTTTTAATTACCATGATATATACAATTACCTAAACAATTAAGTTTATATTTTATGTTTTGATCATTTTCGACATATGGGACAAAAAATAATTTTGAAGATTGAATATACCCAATGAGGTCATTATATAAAATATATAGAATATTAATAATTAAATAATTATAATATTTATATATAAATTACACTTTTAATAACAAACATGAAATATGGGTCTGAAAAAATTAATTATGTTTCAACCATGGAGACTGTAGGTCGTATATATGCATTAGCAATGTCTCCATTTTTTAAAAAATATTATTGAAATTAGGTAAGTAATATTTTATATTTTTATATTTATAATAATATCATATATAAAATATTAATTATATAAATATAATTATATATATCACAAATGTGATGTGGTGATTAAAGAGTCGCATCGGTTCATGAAGGCAGTAGTCCAGACATATATAAATGATGTTATAACATTTTCAGTGAGTGATAAGGTAAGAAATAAAATGAAATATTAAATGTTTTAGAATGATAATTATGTCACTAATTTCATAATTGTTTCCATTATATGACATATATTCATTATCTTTACACTTATTACCTTCCATGCAATTCATGAGTGGAAAATTAATTACATCACTTCCTAGGGCGATAGAACACCATATACACGAGAAAAATTGTCATATCCCATACAAAATGGATTGTAAAAATTAATATATGATGTAATTACTATAGAGGAATTATTATGTTATAAATATCATATATATATATATACTTTATATTCAACATCATAACCAACTCGGAATGATGGTAATGGAAAAAATGATTGATATTGATTCATGAGATGGTAATCCACTATACACATGAATGATGATTTAGTAATCCATTTGAAGGAAGAGGGGAAAGATTTAGGTTATTCCATTAACATAATGAAAATATACATATAATATACTGATTTTATTGTGTAAACATGTTTTTATAAAAATAAAATGTTGTAGAGGAAGAAATAAAAGAATAATACTCAACGGAGAACATTCCCTCTTTTTGGGGTATCCTCCTTAGGATTTCACAAAAAGCCTTCCTAGGGTGGATTTCTACATAAAAAGAATTATAGGATTAGGGGATTAAATTTCATAAGGTTATTTTATGGGTATGGTGTAGGATTGAATTTGTGTATGAAGATGCTCAATTTTAAGAGGGGAGTGAATTGTATGTTTAAAAACATTCATTTTTAACATTAAGGAAAACAATATTTAACAATGTTAAACAAGGTAAATTCACATATCCTCTTTTATTTATTAACAATATGACAAACTGTCTTAGGGTCTAGAAATATGAATATAGATATGAAACATAAGAATAATTTTTTTAAAGAAATATTATACCTTAATGTGTATATGATCTTATTTATCAGATTATATAAAGTAAAAATGAATAAGAAAATTTTACTTTCTTACTTTATCAAAATACAGAGTAAATAAAACCCTGAAACAAAAAACATGTAACAAGTTAGAAATCATTTCACTAAAAGAGTAGGGTATCCAAAAACCTTGGATAAAGGTCCCATGATTTATAGATTCAAGAAATTCTGTCTTACCCACACAAGGGTAGGCCCTCGATAAGAATATTGGAATCTGTCTTTCTATCCACACAAGACCTTGATCTTTAAGGTAGTAAGAACCTTTCTATTCCATTCCTAAGAAGCCCCATATTGTACTCAACAACATTTAGAGTCACACAATGAAATCTTAACAAAATATTCACAGCTAAACAAGATATTCATGAAACGCACAAAGAATGAAAATCTTTCTCTCCCTAGAAATAATTTTATAGAATGTAATCTTTAAGTTGATCAACAAATATTGACCACATTCAAATGAGCTCCTATTTAAAGGAAAAACTCCAATGGTTGACTGACTCCTCCAAAAGTCATATTTTTCCTTGAATTTTTGAGCGACATATACACGATTCACTCAACCAATGGTTAGTTAGAAACAGATTAAACTACATCATTTCATAAAAATATCATTTGTAAGGAAAAAGAATTATCTTAACCAAATATTAATATTCATAATCTAAGGAAATTATAATTAGTAATCTAACCATATAATCACTATGATTCTATGAAACATGGATATTCAGATCCTAATTTACAAATAATTCAGAATCATAATTCTATAGATTTTGGAGTCTGAATTCTAATGAATTCATATTAGGATTTTTGAGGAATACAGAATCTAAATTCCATGAAATTTATAGTTTGAAATATGAGGAATTTGATGTCAGAATTTGGAGGAATTCAGAGTCTGAATTATGAGGAATTCGGCGTTGGAATTATGAATAATTAAAGGAAATAATTCTAAGGAATTAAAAATCATAATTTTAGAGAATTTGGAGTATGAATTTCATAGAATCTGGAGTCCGAATTACATAGAATTCAGAGTCTTAATTTAAGAGAATTAGGAGTTTGAATTTTAGAGAATTCGGAGTCTGAATTTTATAGAATTCGAAGTCTGAATATCAGTAAATTTGGTGTCTGAATTTTATAGAATCCAGTGTTTAAGAAACATATGATTCTCTATTCAAATAACTATAAGATTCTGGCATTTTAATTAAGAATCCATATTTTTAACATAGTAAAAAAATGAACATGGGTTTGAGAAAACTCAAAAAGAGATAATTAAATCCAAGATAAAGATAAAAACTTCCGTAGAGAAGGGAAATTTTCACTAATAAAATAATCCTTAGGGAATGATAATAACCCTTATGACAAAGTGTTTGTGACTTTTAAAACATAGAGGAATGAAAAAGTCATAATAAAAACTTATTGACTCCACAATCTCCCCCTTTTTGGAAAGCACTAAAAACCTTTCGAAAACGAATATAAGGAATAATAATTTGCTTTGTGAAATATAAAAGAAAAACTTATCTCCCTTTAATTATGAATCATGATGAATATGACTAACATCTCCTTAGGCTTCAAAATTTCTAAGGATCATATTCTTGAATTCCTTAGAGAGATTGTACTTTTTAATTTATAACAAAGTCTTATTTAAGTAATTTCCCCCTTGCATAAACTCCCCCTTACTTTGGATATTCTCTTCTTTATACATAGTATTCTTTCGATCGTTCTTTTCTCCCCCATTGTGATTTTTAAGGAGGAATAACAGGAATGGAAAAAATGTTACATGAAAGATTATAACTATAAAAAACAAAAAAAATAAAGGATAGAAAAATTTTCATTATGATTGAAAATATTGATACAAGGTAATATCATAAAAGATCGGTATTGAAAGGAAAAACTATTCATCCTTCGTTTCCTTCATCATGAACTTCGTTACAATATCCTTCAACTTCTTAAGGTCCATGTGATCTTCCTCAAACCACTTGATAAATTTTTCCTTATCCTTTTTTTCTTTTATAGAGCCTTGATTTTTTTATCTTGAGATTTATGGATTTCTTACTGAGACTTCAGTATCTCTTCTTGCTGATTGAAATTTTCTTGTAACTCTTCACTGAGTTCCCTTTCTATCTTCAAATCTAATGCTAATGAATTTAACCTCCCATTCAGAACATTATCTTCTTCCTTCTAGGATACTTATTCAAGGTTCATCTTCTTTGTAAAAGATGTTGGAAGGTTTTTTAACCTATCATGTGAATTATTTAAGGCATCACTCACTAAGTATTGGAAGTCATAAAAAATTCTAAAGTCTTAAATTGTTATCTTAACCCATTTTGTAATTTCCATACATGATCTCCAATTATCATCATAACTGATATATAATGTTTTGAAATTATCCTTAGGATTGATTAATTTTTCCATGAGCATGATTACGGAATCTGACTTCTGATTAAATGAGTATGGAATCAACTGGATTCTCGAATAAATACCCAAACACAAGGGTATTGTGTCTACTAATATCTTCAGATGTTGTACCATGAAATCATGAGACATTGAAGATGATTCAGAATATGATTCCCTTGTAGGTGAAGATTATTATTCTAGCTCTACAAACTTCCTTTCGTATGATCCAGTAGAATCCTTCTAAACCACCATAGCCTTCTGAGGTGTATTATCAATCACTTTTTTTCCATTCTCTACTTTGGAAATAGTCTTTGCACCCTTTTTATATTCATGCTCACTATCTGAAAGTTGGATTATTTTTTCTTCATCAATCTGTTATTTCTCTAGATGTCCATTAATATCATCAGGTTGGATGAATTCATGATTTCTACTATCATCATCAGAAGGTTTTTTAACCTCTTCCTGACCCTCTTCCTCTTTTTCATGAGAAAAAATTTTATTTTATTCAACCTAGAAAGTCCGTATTGAAAGATTTTCAGAAGGAATTTCCTTCTTATGATATTCTTCATCTTTCTTTGTAACATCATCGCTCTCATAATCATCATCTTCTTCTTATTCTACTTCTACTTCTTCTTCCTGAACTATTTCTTCATCCACTTCAGGTTCTATAATTATCAATTTCTTTCTCAGAGTCTCTACTATCGTTAATTGAGAAAGGATTATGGTACCTAAATCTCTTTATAGGCTTCCTCAGTAACCTTGATAAGTGCATGAATAATCTCAAATTTAGAAATTTTCATATTTTGTTTCTTCTCTTATTCTTACTTCTATAGCACTTCAGTAGTTTTAATCTTCAAGGAATTTTCCTCAGTAGGATCTAGGCCAAAACTAGGATCTATTTCTTTTTTATCCATCTTTTTTTCCCTCCATTTATTTACTACATCACCAGGGTATGTTTTTTTCTAGTTCAATATTTGGGGTGCTGACTGACTTTCTGAAATTGTAGACTACCTATTGGTTTCCAGTTATTTTTTTCTTTCTATTATTATTTTATTTCTTAGAAGTCTCTCCTTATTCCACATTATTTTTAGGAGCTTCAATCACTCTATCTAAAAGATAATAAAATTCTTTAGAATTGTTATTGATCGTGACTTTCATCTTCCTCAAGGTTTCATCACTTAGTAGCACGATCTTGAAATTTCTTAGTTCGGATCTGTAAGGAATTTTGAATGATTCTAAGCATAGAACTATGATATTAGAAAAAATTTCTAGATTCATGATTATTTGTTATTTGAGGGTTCCATTCTTGAGGTTGGTGATTTTTGGAAGGATATACATCACCATTTTTTCATGCTCTGATTAACCAAAAAATCTAAAACAATGATGTCACTTTTATTTAAGGTTTTTTTTCTCCTTTTCTTGGAATGATAATACCTTGTACCTATAATTATAATATCATAAAATTCATTGATATATTATTTATCATTGGTGTTTTAGTCCTTTGAGTCCAAGGAACTCAATTTCCTTTTCCTTCTCAAAACATCCAAACTAATCTGGCATCTTGTGAGTATAGAAAATTGCTTCTTCTTCATATGGAACTCCAATGATATTTGATTCAATATTAAACGATATGGAATAGGTTTTCCCACAACTCCTAAAGGGAAATTTTTCTCTTCCACCTTTGACAAATAAATGTTTTTGAATTATAAAACTCTATAAGAAACTCTGGATAAACTAAATCCTACCTTTTTAGGTTGGTTATGCCAAAGTTCTCATATCCATTCTTCTTAATTATTTTCATAATAAAGGAATTAAACTTAGAAAAAAAATCTCGGATCAACTAACCTTTCCCTTTAAATTTTCCATTCACTGACATCCTTGGTTAAAGTCATCTATTTCTATGGAGAGTCCTCCAATAACATCTATTGTCTAAGAAATCATGAAAAATCAGAACAAGCTTTTTGAAGAGAGGAAGTGCATCGACACATAAAATTTTGAAAACTGATGTGGGACAAGGAGTAGGGGCATTTATAAAGGTGTTGAAGCAATGGTTCAAATTCCTGATTTGATCCCAAGGTTAAAATTGGCACAAATTGATCCAACGGTTGAGATGGATGTTGAAGAATTATTTGTTAGATTCCGATCATTTGAGGTTTTAAGGAATATTTAGGATTGACAGAAAGTGTATCTGATAAAAAATTTAAATACCTGCGAGAAAAAAAATCAATTACAAACCATTTTAGTAACAAAACATACCTTCTCGATTTCTCAGAAAATCCTTCATAATGAGAAATATTCTTCTTGAATAACTTTATATTCCACAAAATTTTATAAAGGGAAGAAAAAAAATAATTTCAGAATTTTATTAAAGAAATGAAATTTTGGATTTGAGAATTTTGAGTTCCAAAAAAATAGGTTATGAAAAAATTTGATTATGGAGAAAATTTTGATAAGAAAAAAATGTTGAAAATTAATTTTTTTTTTGGGAAACAAGCAAATATAATCCCCCTATGAAAAAGAGTTTCTTAATGTAAGGAGATGTGTTTCAACAAAAAGTTAATATAGAAGAATACCTTATAGTTATCATTCCTAAATTTTATTTATTTTATTCAAATATATCAGAGGGTAATGATTTTGTAAAAATAGAAAGAAGTTGATCTTGTGTTATGATAAATTAAAGAATTATATCTCCATTAAGTTTGTGATCTCTAAGAAAGTGATACCTAATATCTATGTGTTTTTCATGGGAGTGATGTGCTGGTTTTTTTTTTGGAAATAGAACTAGTGTTTTCACACAATATCGTTGTTTCTGTAAAACTCTTTCCATAGTCTGTGAGTGTGTGTTGCATCCCCAACACTTGGGCGCAACAACTTCTAGCTACTATATATTTTTATTCAATATTGGAAAGTGATATTGAGTTTTTCTTCTTACATATACAAGAAAATAATGATTCTTCAAAGAAATGAAAGTTTCCATATGCACATTTTCTATCTATTCTACATCCACCTAAATCAGCATTTGGAAAGCTGTTTAAAATGAAATAATTTTCAAAATTATAGAAAATCCTTAAATCTATGGTTCCCATTAAATATCGAAAAAATATTTTCACTAATTTTAAATGAGATTCCTTTAGATTTTATTGATATCTTTCACATAAGAATACCGAAAACATTAAGTATGGATGACTAGCTATCAAGTATAGTAAAATTTCTATCATACCTCTAAATGATATTTGATCTACTGGTTTCCCAGCTTCATCAAGATCAAAATATTTGGATTAATCTATTAGAGTTCTTATACTTTTAGTGTTTTCATATCCATTCTTTTTAATAATATCTTTATTATACTTATGTTTTGATATATAAGTTCCTTATGGTTTTTGAGATATTTTAAAACCTAGGAAAAATGTTAATTCATCCATTATACACATTTAAAACTCATATTTCATTATATTATCAAACAAATCAGTTAAATATTGATTATTTGACCTGAATATAATATCATAAACATATATTTGAACAATAAAAATATTTTTATAATATTTCTACATAAAAATATTTGTATTATCACCTCCATTTCGAAAAATATTTTCTAACAAAAAATCTTGTAATTCTATCATATCTGGATCTAGGGGCTTGTTTAAGCCCATATAAAGAATTGGTAAGATTGTAAACATGTTCAGGATGTTTTGTGTCTTCTAAACTAGGAGGTTGTTTAAGATAAACTTCCTCTTGAACATATCTGTTAAGGAAATAAGACTTCACATCCATTTTAAAAAGTTTGAAATTAATGATTGTTGTAATAGTGAGTAAAATTCAAAAAGATTCAAGTCTAGAAACTAGAGCATATGTTTTTTCATTGTATATTCCTTCTTGTTGATTATATCCTTTTGGAACTAATATAGTTTTATTTTATACTCTGACTACATTTTCATCACACTTATTTCTAAATACCCATTTTACTCTAATTACAAAAGATTCCATAAATATTTCAACCAAGGTCCATAATTTATTCTTTTCGAATTCATTTAGCTAATCTTGCATGGATTTAATCCAATCATCCTCACCTAAAGAATATATAATGATTTTTTATTCCAATTGGGAAAGAGATGCTAGATTTTCTACTTCATTTCTTAAAGAACTTCTGGTACTTAGAGGTTGATTTACTTCACCAATAATACTATCACTAGGATGTTTCTTACGAAACAACTGATTTGGGTTTTGTAAAACATGTTCATAAACATTTTATAGAAAATATTCTTGGGTAAATGCTTCAGAAAAATTTTCTTAAATATTTTCCTTATCAAAAGTATCCTCTATCAAGGTTTGATAATCATTTTTTGAAAAAACACCTGAGAATGTAGGTTGGGGTTGTTTAAAAACAAAAGGATCAGTTTAATCAAATTCGACATGCACTGTTTCTTTAAGAGCACAAGTATTTTTATTAAAAAATCTATAAGCCATAGGAGAATTTGAATATCCTAGGAAAATCCCTTCATCAGATTTATTTGAAAATTTATGTAAGTAATCTTTACTATTTAGGATAAATACTTTGCAACCAAATACTTTGATGTAACAAAGTATAGGTTTTTACCAATCCACAATTCATAAGGTGTTTTGTTAAGAAAAGTTCATATTAAAACTTTATTTTTAGTGTAACAAGCAGTACTAATTACTTCAGCCCAAAAGTGTTTTGAAATAGAATATTCACTCAACATGGTTCTAGTAATCTCTTGAAGAATTTGATTTTTTATTTCAACAACACCATTATGTTGAGAAGTTCATAGATCTCATAAGTTATTAGTAATGCCTATTTAGTGTAGAAAGTTTCAAAATCTGAATTTTGAAATTATCCTCCCTGATCACTATGAATAGATATAAAATGAAGTTTTTTCTCATTTTTAAAATGGGATCTAAATGTTTTAAAATGATAAAATGATTCATATTTCTTATGTAGTAAATATTCCCATATAAACATAGTGTAATCATCAATTAAGATAAATATATAATATTTTCTTCTAATACATCCAATTTTTGTTAGACCAACAAGATCCATATGCACTAACTATAATTCATCAATAGTTAATACTTCACTGATTAATTTAAAACTTGATTTATTTTTCTTTCTATATTGAAAAGTATCAAAAACTTTTGAAAAATCAAATATACGATCTCATAGATCCTTAATAAGTCCTTTCATTGAGAGTTTGCAAAGGTTCCTAAGGTTATTGTGTCTTAACCTTCTATTACATAATAAATATTGATCTTTTATTACACTAAGGCAAGGTAGATCATGGATCCTAAGGACTTCTAAGTGTAATGTGTTGACATTCTCATTCCTATGGGAAGAAAGAATAATTGTTCCTTGGAATTGTGTACATAGAATTTATCATTTCTAAAATTCACAAGGTATCCTACATCTCATTATTGTCTTATGATAATGAGGTTTTTTATAAGACCCTTAACAAATAAAAAATTTGTAATTAACATTTTCCTATGAAGAACAATGTTACCTGTACCAATAATTTCTCCATGAGAATAATCTCTGAATGTTACTTTTCCTTCTTTTTTCTTGATAATCTTTTTAATGATATTTTTGTAACCAATAATATATTGGGAACATCCATTATCCATGTACCATGTATTGCTTTTGTATATTTCTTTATTTTCTTGAAAAAAAAGTGTTAGACTTTCAGAATCCAAAGATTCATGGATCTGGAAATTTCAGATAGTAAGATTTTAGGAATCCACATTTTCTTAGAAAAATAATATTTATTAAAAAAACGATTGGGTTTTTTGAAGAACAATTTTTCTCCCAATGTCCACCACACTAAAATTTAGGAAACAATGGTGAAATTTGGGGAACAAAATAATTATTATTGAAAAAAGGCTTTGAATAAGTATAACCAAATCCAGAACTATTTATTAAAGGGTGAATTTGGGGATACATTTTTTTAAATTATTCCTTACTAGAGGTAATGTTTGACAGGAATTTTCTTAAGGAAAATATTTATGACTTTAGTTTAACAACCATGTTCTTATCCTAAATGTTAATAGTTTTGGTACTTGAGTTATCCTCTAAAGCATTTTTCATAGAAATAGAATTTTCACGATCCATTGAAAGTTTATACTTCTTAGAATTAACTTTCTTATGGTTTTTAGAAACTCATTCAATGTTAAGGGTCTTTTAATCAAGATATTTTGAAAGATCTACTAAATATTTTGATAAAAATAGAATTATATAATTTTCCTTCCCTAACTTATTATTTATCTTACAATTTTCATTTTCAAGAAGTTTAGTAAATATAGAAACTTCTTCATTTTAAGGTCAGGTATTATATTCTGATGAGGAAGAATCTTCATCTCAAGATTCGTAATATTATTCATTAGAAAAAAATTTCATTTAAAGAAATACTGGTTAAGGATTCAACATTGTGTACCTTATCTATAAGAAAAATATTTTCAATAGGTACTCTGGCTATGAGGCCAATATTTTTCTGACCAGAAGATTCATAATATGAAGATTCATCTGAAGATTCACCACCACTGTCAATCCATGTATGGTTTTCCTTCAAGACGTTCATGCATTTAGATTTTTAATACTTTTTTCCATTCCTCTTAGAATGCTTTTCCGTTATGTATTTTCTTCTAAGAATGGGACAATCAGGTATGATATGTCCAGCTCTTTTGCATTCATATAAAGTGGCTTCCAAGTCTTCCATGTCTTTTCTTTATTTCTTCATATATTTGTATTGAAAATATTTCTTTCCCACAATCTTGTTTATCCTTCAAGAAAGATTAGCTAACTTAATTTCAGAATGTTAACTTTCACTTGACCCAGATTGAATAGTGATTTCATAGACTAAGATCTTGTAACGCTTTCCGAAGTCTTTAAAATGGAAGTAGTAAAGGATGCACTAACATTTACATTCTTATTCTTATTCATATCATCAACTCTTTTCATTCATGTCTCATGTTGAAGAAGAGATCCAAATAACTCATCAAGTTTAATATTAGATACATTTTTGTTCTCATCAATAGCTATTTTTTAATATCACTCATTAGTCATGATGTCAATTATTTTATCAATAAGAAATTCATCATCAAGGCCTTTTTCTCCCATAGTTTGAATACTGTTGAAAATAGTCAAAAATGTTTGTTTTAATTTTCAAATAGGTTCTCTATAATGAAATAAGAATCCATGATATTATGCTATTAACATAGCTCTCCTAGTTTCTATAACTTTAGAATTCCCAAAATTTTCATCATCAAGCCTCTTTTAGATTTAGTTGGAATCATTACAAGATCATATTTGAATATATATATTCCATGTTATAGAACACAACAAAGTATTGTGTACCTTGTAATTTAGTTTATATTCTGATTTTTCATGATTGGTTAAGGTTTTAAATTCCTTGTTAGGAATTTTTAAATTTTCAGTAAGCATTAAAAAAATTTCTACAATAGTGTTAATGATAAAAGTCTTCATTATATCTCTCTAGTACACATAATTGTTCCCATCAAAAATTGGTGGTCTGGAAGGAATAAGATTATCGATAGAGCCATCATTTATACCATCTATTCTATAAGAAAATATCTTTTCCACAAAAACATGTTAATAGTAAAAATTTTAAACAAAGATAAAAATCTCTAAGAACAACTTATACAAGAAAGGTTAGGAATGAAGAATTTAGAACAAAGAAAATTTGAGAAAGAAAACATATATATGAGTATAATTGTTTTGGGGACCTCCTTTTATACCAATTGTGGGATAAAAATAGTATATGTTGATGCTCAATTTCAAGAGGGGATGAATTTTATGTTTAAAAACATTCATTTTTAATCTTAAGGAAAACTATATTTAACAATGGAAAACTAGGTAAATTCACAGATCCTCTTTTAGTTCTTAACTATAAGACAAAGATGCTTAGGGTCTAGAAATATGAATTTGTAAATGAATCTTAAGAATAATTTTCTTAAAAAAATATTATACCATAAAGAATGTAGAATATTATTTATTATATTAAGTAACGTAAAAGAAAATATAAGAATGTTATAAATTATTCCTTTATCAAAATACCGAGGAAATAAAAACATTAAACCAAAATAACTAACAAGTTAGAAATATTTTAACCCAAGAGTAGGGTATCCTACAACCTTGGATAAAGGTACCTTGGTTTTTACATTCAAGAAATTTTATCTTACCCACAAAAGTATAATCCCTTGATAAGAATATCAGAATCTACCATGCTATCCCTGAAATCCCTTAAGCTTTAAGGTAATCAGAACCTCTGTCTTTTTATCCCTAGAATCCCTCGATATTACTTATCCACAATTGGTGTCTCACAAAGCAATATAAACAATATGTTCATGGATAAAAAAGATGTTCATGAAACACCCACATCATGAGAGTCTTTCTATCTCCATAAATCACTTCACAACATGTAATCTATAGGGTGATCAATAGATATTAAGCTCATTCAATTGAGCTCTTATTTAAAGGAAAAACTCCAACGGTCGACTCCCTCCTTCAACGGTCATATTATTCCATGAATTTTGGAGGGACCTATACACATGTCACTCTACCAACAGTTAGTTAGAAACAGGTTTCACAACGTCATTTCATAATAATAACATGTGTAAGGAAATAGGATTAGCTAAACTAGATCTGAATATTCAGAATCAAAGGAAAAAAATATAATTTGGAATCTTACCATATAAACAATATCATTATATAAAACATGGATATTTGGATTTTGTTTTAAAAATAACTCAGAATATAAATTCTATATATTTTAGAGTCTGAATACTGAGGAATTTGGAGTCTAAATTTTGAGGTATTCAGAGTCTGAATTCAGAGGGATTCAGAGACTGAATTCTGATGAATTAAGTGTCTGAATTCTGAGAAATTTGGAGTCTGAATTATGAGTAATTTAGAGTACGAATTTTACAGAATTTGGAGTCTAAATATCAAAAAATTTGGAGTCTAAATTTCAGAGAATTCAAAGTCTGAATTTTAGTGAATTCAAATACTGAATTTCAAATAATTCGTTGTCACAAATTCAATGAATTCGGAGTCTGAATTTAAGAGAATTCAGAGTCTAAAAAACATTAGACTATCTATTCAAGGAACTATAATATTCTGAGGGTTTTAGATAAGAATATAAAATTTTGACTTAGTAATAAAATGAACTCGATTTTGAGTGAACTAAAAAATAGATAATGAAAACCAAGATAAGGACAAAAATTTCCTTAGAGAAGGAAAATTTTCGTTAAGAAAATAATCCTTAGGGAAAGATAATTTTCCTTAAGATAAAGTGTTTGTGATTTTCAAAAACATATAGTAATGGAAAATTCATAAGGAAACCATATTTACTCAACATATTGGTCAAAATAATGTGTTATCAAGGTTTGAAAAATAGATTATAGGGGTGGTTTTTATAAGGTGGTAGAGGACAAACTTGGAATTTGTTAAATGAATTGAGTGCTCCCACATTTTTCACATGACACAAGTGTAAAATTTGGAAAATTCCCAATCCTCTAAGGTGTAATGGTTAAAATATTTTCAAAAAATGTTTTCGGAATAGTTTTTAGGCCATTATAGACCTTATCTTTTTATATTAACCCTTTATAAAATAGTTTTTACCTTAAATAGAGTAAATAATTTTTTCTATTTTAACAATTAATATTTGTAAAAATAATAATTAACTTATTATATATTATAAATTATTAGTATTCAAAATATGGAATCCTTTTTAAAAATATCGAATCATTTAAGTGGAAATTTTTAATTTAAAATTAATCTCACAATTGCGGCGAGAAAGCATGTTTTTTAGAAATGTTTTTTTTTTCACAAAATATGATTGTATATTAATTCTATGACTATTGATAGTCATTGTATGAAGTTTAATTAATATTTAATGATATAAATTCCTAGAATATTAATTAAAAATTTCCTCGGTATTGATGCTTTTAATTAATTAAAAATGAGAAAAATTATTAATTTTAAAATAGTTTGATGAAAAAACCGTCTTTAAACCCAAAAAAACAATACTAAAAACTAATATAAAGATGATGAAATAATATTTATGTTTATTAAATATAACTCAGTAAATAATATTTTACATTAAATCATATTCAAAGCATATTGGGACTTTTATTTTACTTAATTTGTTGAAAATAATGGACTTTTTAAAAAAAATCAGTATTCATCACTATTCAATGAAAAATCAATGTTTTCTGAAAAAACAAAGAAAATAAATGAGAGTAAATTTTGATGTGATGATTTAAAAATTGATATTTATTTATCAAATTAAAATTTAAAAAAATAAATTAATATTTTAAATAAAATATTTTAAGAAATGTGATTAATTAAAACAATATCTTTTTTATTTAAAAATACATAATATTTTTATAATGAATATTGAAATATAATTTATATTAATAAATATGAAATTGGTTTATTTTATCTTCAAATTGGTTGTTAAATTCTTACAATATTTTATAATTTGACTATTTAAAATTTTATTAACTTATTAAATAAGTAGGAATATCATTCCATCAAAGAATTTTTAAATTCCCATGTCACCTCTTCAATGACATGGTTTTTTGTAAAACCGTGAACTAGTTAATCAGCTAATTCCATAAAACATTCTCTTTATGGACAACAATATGAACTAGATTTTCTTCATAATAAATATTCCATTCCAACTGAATTACTTCAGTGCTCAAAACATGTGATGAAACTAGAACATTTTTTCTTAACATCATAACCTCAAATACATTGTGTACAATAGATAAACACGGGGGGAAATCCACACAGTAGAAAAAAATTGAATATTCTCCAGGATTTCATAAGGTCCAATAAACGATGTACTTATATTTACCTTTTTACCCAAACAAATATCACTTACATGTTGAGAAACTTTGAGAATGACTTGATCACCTAAAGATCCTTCCTCTAGTTACAAGAATAACATTATTCTCGGTTAGATTCATACTCATATATTGCTAATTCATATACATGTTTTCACTCATTTACACTACTAACTCTAGTCCCATAAACTACATTTCATCTAATTTTGATGAAAAATATTTTTTTTGATGCTTCTTTCCATGTAATGCCTCAAATGGTTCTATCTACATACTCGAGTGAAAAATATTGTTATAAGAAAACACAACCAAATAAAAATGACAATACCAACATCCCTAGTATTCATTTAGAAAGGAACAAAGAATATATTACAAGTTATAAATTTTCTACTTATACTATTAACTAGATTGATGATGATAAGTTATACAGAGAGTTAATTCAATACCCAATGAGTTTTGAATTCCATTCTAAAAATTTTATGTGATCATTGATCATGGTCTGATACAATGAAGAGTGGAACTCTTTTTCAGCAAACTATATCCTTTATATAAAGTTAAGAAAGATAATATAAATACATTGTATCTCTAATGGGATTCAAATGTGAATAATTAGTTAGTCAATCAATAATAACAAAAATCACAATACAACCTTAAGAAGTCTTTGGTAATCCTACCACATGTTCCATGGATATATTTTCCCACTTCCACTCTGGATCTATAAATGGTTGAATAGTTCCCTTCATTAGTTTTATTTATGCTTTAACATGTTGAAAAGTCAAAAACATCATGGTAATTTCTTTAATATCTTATTTCACTCCATCCCATCAGTAATACACCTAAATGTCTATATTTATCGTATTGCTTCATGGAAGAATGGAAAATGGGGAGCTATGAGCTTCACTCAATAACTCTTTCTACAATTGGGAATCACATGGCATGCGTAATCTTTTTCCAAATCATAAAACACCTTCTTCATCAATATTAAAATCAAGAAAATTACCCTTTTAAATGAACACTACCTTTTCCGCTAATGATTGATCCTTCTTCTGATCCTTCATAATTCTTTTTAGAAAATTTACAAGCAACGAAACATGAAATAAAACAATAATTTCCATGCATCCACAACTTCTAGGATAGAATTTATCAAATTATTTACCAGAGGATCATGTTCTATATATAAAATGGTTGTTATATAATTTTTTCAACTCAAATCATTATAAACATTGTTTTTTTAGTATGGTAATGAATTTTGAAATCAGAATCCTTTATCAATTATACCTATATTCTCTATCTCATGTTTAGTTATTTATGAGTGAATATATAATTCAATATTTTGTGATTATTATATATCTCACACTTTTATCCATATAAAATATACCTCAAAATTTTTAAATCAAAAACAATTATAGCTAATTCTAGACCAAGATGTGGGTAATTTAAATCATAATTTATCAACTAATGTGAAGTATGAGAAATTACTTGATTCATCTTCATTAGGACACAACAAAATCCTTTCAAATAAGTTTCACTATATATAAAGAATTATCTATTTTGGGAAGGTAGGGTTAAAACTATATCCATCCCCAATTTTATTTTCATATCCTAAAAAAATTATGACATTATTTTATCCCGATTAATCTTACTCCATTTCGAGTTAACTTTGTCAATGGGATATAAATTCAAGTATTGTTTTCAACAAAACATCGATAGTAGCATTATAATCCAAAAAAACTATGAATATATGATTTTTTTGTTCATAGCCATTATTCAAAAACATTTGTTTAAGAAAGGTCAATAGTTGTTCCATATTTAAAAAATTATATCCATGGAAACAATTTTATTGCAACCAAAATTCATAATTTCTAAATTTCCAAAATAGTTTCTTTTATATTTAGGTTTGAAAAATAATCCACGGAGTCTTTCATGTTCCTAATGATATTTAGAATATATTGAAATGTTATCACTAAATAAAACCAAAAACTTTTCCAAGAATTCATGAAAAAATATATTCATAGGTTCCAAAAATACCACATGTGCATTGTATAACCCAAAATTTATAACTAGAAGATCATTGTGCTCATATCTAGTCCAAAATGTAGGTTCCATGATTTCAACCTCCTTCTCTTAGACCTGATGCAATCTGAACCTTAGGTCAAGCTTATAAAAATATTATGGCCCCTAAAGTAGATAAAAAATCCTCGATATGAGTAAAAGGACAATTATTATTAACAATGATGTTATTCAATGTTCTATAGTCAATGAAAAGTTTATTGAACCTCATTTTTAACAAAAAAATAGAAACTCCCCATAGTGAAGTACTGGGGTGAATGAAACCTATATCTAACAGTTCAAATAATTTATTTCAAAATTTTAATAGTTCCAATTGATCCATTTGTTAAGGGGGTTTATAATTAGGCTTAGAATCATGAACTAATTCAACATTAAACTCAACCATCAAATTAATAATAAAACTAAAAAAATCATCTAAAAAATATCCATGTAATTATTCACTATTAGTACACCACTAATTTGAATGGTTTCTTCTCTTTCAATAATGTGGGTTAGGTAACTATCACTACCATATTTAATCAATTTCTCATCATTTTGTTTTTTTATAAAATGAATGAAATCATTGAATAAAATGTTATAAGAAATATAATCTATCTTATCATGATAAACTAAAACTCATAAAAATAAAATATTATATCAAACTATACAATGGCCTATTCAAAATGATTTGTAGGAATGACCATCCCGCCGATAAAAATCAGATGATTCATATAAATCTTAGTTTCTGTAATACATCCACTCAAATTTTTTACAAAAAAATTATATCATACTTTCATGAGTAGATATCCCAAATTTACATGAAAATTTATCATAAATGAAATAATGTAAAGATCCGGAGTCAAATATCAGATTATAAAAGCTTTAATATATAAGAAAAATGCATTCAACCACTCCATTTTATGTCCCAACCTCATCTTTAGTACTAGAAAATGATTTTCCCACACCCTTTTCTTTTAATCTTGGGGATCTCTAAACTAACTACTAACTTGGGGCACAAATTAGAATAATTACCCAACTCATTGGCACTAAATCATATTAAAATTGGATGGATATAATTTATTTCATTCATTTATTAATCATGATTCTTTTACTTTCCATCATGGTCCATATAGCCATTCTTTCATTATTGGTAACACTTCCTTGATTTCATAAGAAATTATCTTGGATGATTTTACCCCAATTAGTATAAAATGGGAACTTCATTTTAATACCTAATTATTTTTTATGTTTATCCACAACTTTCCATTATGAATGCTTCTTACTTTCATCATAATGAGTCATATAAGTGTAATGAAACTTTATCTCTACATTTTTTCACAATGAAAATATTTCTCTTAGTTTTTAAATTCTCTTTCACACAATGTTATTAATAGAGTTGGATTCAATACTGATTAAAATCTATTAATTTTAATATAAATATCCTGAAAAAAAATCCATTATATACCTAGCTTGTTTTGTTAAATTTGCTTCATACATGGCCACCAAATATTCATCAATTTATAAATTCTATAAAAAAAATTCTATTGAAATTCAAACAACATTAGGGAATATTTATCAAGAAAAATATCCTAGATTATTTCCCATTCCATGGAATCAAGATCATCTTTATATATTGTATTCTTAATCGAAGACCACCATATTTCAGCTTCAGAATCATAACAATAAATATAAAAAGGTTTTCTTTTGATGTTCTGAACATCCCATGACATCAAATATCTTCTCCAGAGCATTGATCCATCCTTCAGCTACCATAGTTTTAAATGATCTCTTTAATTATGGGGGTGTTTTCTTCTAAAATTCTCCATTATAGACATGTTTATTATTGGTTGATAAGGTTCATATTTGTCATGGATACCCACAACATTTATAGATTTTCTCAATTGAATCATCACTATAATAAACACTTCTATTCCAATTCCTTCCCTCTAATGATACTAACATGGATGGATATTTTCCACTTGGTTCCTTCCTAAAATATCTTCCCTATTTCCTCTATGAAATAAATTTTTTAACAATAATATTTTAGATAAAGCAACATGGTAATATTTAAATTTTATATTATTTCAACTTTACCATAAGGTAATAATTTTCAATTACATGATATTAATATTATCCTAACCTCTAAACCTATCTAAATCATAATTTGATACCAACTATAAGGATTCCTCCTTAAACAAAACATAATATTTATTTTTTAAGTCAATAATTCATTATCTTATATTTTAGTATCTCTTAGGTTTAGAGTTTCAGATATTTTGGTCATATCTCATGCACAAAAACTACATAATACAAATGGAAACCTCATATATTCATCTTCCATTCCCACTAATTAAAAAATTTCAAACAAAACAAAATTTATTTTCATAAAACCACTTCATGGATTTCAACTTTAACTCTTACATTCCATTAACCACCATTATATCCTTTGAATTTTTAAATAAAACAAGCTATGAACAATATAATATTGTTAAGGGAAATAAAATGAGGAAAATAGTTATTCTAGTGAAAAAAAAAGAAAAATCATGGAAAAAATTAAATTAAAAACATATCTATTTCCCATAATGGTAATTATCATTCTTTAAAAATATCATTTAACTTGCCTTTTAAAAAATTGATTTCCATGAAAACTCATTGGGATGAATAGAAAAATCATGTACGTGCCTTGGGGAATCATCTCATAGAACCTTTGCATAACACTTCCAAAACACAATATCTACATGAAAAATTACAACATAATTCTTAAAAAACATAATAATTAACCAATGCATTAGAGAACTATCTAGGTTCACCCATTGTATAATATATAACAGGCTCACCCGACAATATTTGGTTCCACTAGTCTTATATAATGTCTAATAACAACAACATGAATAAAATATTTTATCATTTGAAAATCTCTTTTAAAATCATAAGAAAATCACTTTCATATATTAAAACCCCATTTCCTTAAAAAATGACATTTTAAATATTAAAATAACCCAAAAATAAATATAATGATGGTTTTTTAATTAAAAATAAGAGTAATATTATAAAGGAATCTATAAATAAATTAATAGTAAGGGCAAGAGGAAAAGTAATCATCATCATTCCTTTTAAAACCCGTAAAAATATTATTTTTTAAATCATTTGAAATAAATAAAAATAAATATAAATTTAAGTTTAAAAATATTATATGTCCATATAAGAATTTTTCATAAATCATTTTAAATACATGGAAGTAAAATATAAATATAATTTCAAGAAAAAAATTAAAATAATATTTATTTAAAAGAAAAGTACATTATCACTTTAGAAATATTTAAATCATAATCCCCATGAAATAATAACATAAAATAAATATTTAAATACCATTATAATATATAAATTATTGAAATAAATAATAAAATGGGATTAATATATTACTTTTAAATAATTATTGGTGCATGACATGAATATCTACATGAATAAATAGAAATAGAGATGTAGTCCCTTAAATTGTGTCTGACTTGTCCTAAGTATCATTATCTTCCAAAAAATTAAACTTATTTTAATTATTTATGTGGTTTAGAACCATTTTTATTTTTATTATTAATTTTATTTACCTTATTTCCATGTTATATACAATTACTTTGTCTAATAAGTTTACAAAGGTTATTTTGACTATATTCAACTTATGTTTCAAAAAAGGCTTTGGTAAGTTTACTATAGTAAAAATACGACATTATATAAAGAAAAATATAATAATAATAATGTAATAATTATAATATTAATAAATAAATTATAATTTTATGACCAAATGTGAAATATGGTTTTTGAAAAATTAATTACATTACAATCATTGAGATGGTAGGTCGTATATATACATGAGTAGCATTTCCATTTTTAAAAAAATAATTATAGAAAGAAGGTATATAATATTTTTAATTAATGAATTATAATAATATACTTCATACCATATAATTTTTGTAAATATACTTATATGTATCATACATGTGGTGTGGGGATGAAAATAGTCACATCACTCCATGAAGGCAGTAGTCCACATGTCCAGGAATGATGTTATCACTTTTTTAGTGAGTGAAAAAGATAAGAAATAAAATGATAAAATATATATTAATAATGATAAATATGTAATTAATATAATAATTATTTCATTTAAATAATATATGTTCATTATATTTACCCTTATTACCTTCCAGGTTTCATGTTACTGAAAAATGGATCATAGCACATCGTGAGGCGATACTCTGTCATACACACGAGCGACGTTATCATCTCCCCAACGAAATGGAATGTAAAGAAGGTATTTATTATATAATTAATAAATAGGCATTATTTTTTTATAAATATATTATATATAATTTATATCAATCATCATAACCAATTGTGAGACGTGGTAATAGAAAAAAGAAAAACATCAGTTCGTGTGGTGGAAGATTTCTATACACTTGAATGAAGATTTATTAACCCACTTGATGGTAGAGGAGAAATATTTAGGTTATTTAATTAACCTAATAACATATAATAATATTTATGATACTTAGGTGTTTATATAATCAGGACTAAATAATAATTCAATGAGTTTAAGGAAGAAATAAGATAAAAAGGCTCCTTAAAGAACTTTAGCTTGTTTTCAGGTATCCTTTTTAGATTTACACCAATAGCCTTATGAGGTTGGGTTTTTTCTAAAAAATGATTATAGGATTAGGTTAGTGAATTTGGGAATGTATTTTTCTAGTTATTTTCTAAACCAATCTTTTTTGAAGGAGCGAAGAAGAGAGGGGTTAGGATGACCTTTTATAAGTGGGGGAGAGGACACACATGGCCTTTTTGAAAAAAATTGAGTTCAACGAAGTTTCTAACATTAAATAGGTGTTAAAATGGGACACTATAGTACCTTTAAGGTTTAATGGTCAAAATTTGTCCATAAACATGGTATTGGACATGTTTTTAGGTCATTTTAACTCTTAACTTTTTAATTTATCCCCACAATAAAACAATTTTAACTTAATCGTGGTAAATAATTTTTACTATTTTCAATATTACTTTTTGTCAAAAAACATTATGTTGACCCTATTATAAATTATAAATTTTTATAATTCCCAATATATAATTTGTTTTTATAAATTAAACTCAAAAAATTTAGAATATTTAAATTATAATTATTCTCGCAGACGTTCCATGAAAGCTGGTTTCTACGAACTGTTTATTTAATGAAAAAGATTATTGTATATTAACTCTATAACTATTTATAATCATTGTATTAATTTTAAATAATCTTTAATGATATGTAATATTAATATTTTATTTTAAAAATTCTTCATTAGTTAATATTTTAAAAAATTAAAAAGGATAAGCATTTTTCATTTTAAAATTATTTTAAGAAAACCCTCTTTTTAAACGCAAAAAAACATACAATAAAAACCAATATAAATTCGATTAAAAGGTAATAAATTGTATTTATTATAAATCAATAAAACATATATTACATTAAATAATATTCAAAAAAAAATTAGTAATTTTAAATTACTTAAATGTTTTAAAAGAAGACTGCCAAAATCGTTATTTTCACTATTCACTAAGAATCACTGTTTTCTGAAAAACAAAAAAATATCCCCCAAAGTAAATTTTGTTTTGGTGATTTAAAAAATTATATTTATTTTATAAATTTAAAATTCCAAAAATTATAAATTAATATTTAAAATAAAACCCTGTTAAGAATGTGATTAATTTAAAAAAATTATTTAAAAATTACATAATATTTTTATAATTAATATAACTATCTAATATATAATAATAAACATGAAACTGATTTATTATATATTTTCCAAAGTTGTTGAAAAAATATACTAAAATTTTATTATTTTTATATTATAACATTTTTTCATATCCTATTCTATATAATGAAAAATGAAATCATCACTCATGTGTATGTACAGACTATTATCTCCACATAGCGATGTAATTCATTCTTTCTCATGGCCTCATATGGTTGGTTATTATGATGGATTTATTAGTAATATTTTTTATGACATAGATATAATTCTTTAAATATAATATATTACATACATCCTTTCCCTTCAATATGTTTGAAAATGATAATGTCTCATGTGTATATGTGTTGGCTACAACCTCTATGAAGCGATGTGATCTGTTTTATATTATCGCCACACAATCAAAGTTATAAGGTTGGGTATAATAAATAAATATGAAACTTATAAAAGTATTATTATATAAATTGAACATATTTTCTATTTTAATTATTCTACATTATATATAAATGTAAATATGTCTCATGCGTACATATGAACTACCATCCCTAGGAACTGATTTGCTTTATATTTCATGAACACATTACATGGATTGTTTTCAAAGTCTAATTAATTTATAAAAATAATAATTATCAAAATTTTAATATTCATTATATGATGGAACCCTGAACCCTTTTACTATGAGAAACTAAACAAATCTATATTTGGAATAATGAATCGAACGACCTAAAAATATCTAACTTGAACGTAATTAATTAATTAAATAGATAAAAAATGGTAATGAATAAAATAAAACAAAATAATAATAAATGAATATGTATGAAAAAATATTTTTAATAAATTATAAAATTAATTCAATTTTAAGTTTCAGGAAATTTAAATATGTATTTGGTGAGTCGGGATATGAGGTAAGGGATTTCTTATCTCAATTTCCTTTTATAGTGGATTATATAATATTACCCTAAATATTTCCATTTTGTGGTGTATAAAATTAAATAAGGATTAATTTTATCATTAATTTACTAAAATTTAAAAAAAATAAAATAAAATTAATATTACATCCTTAAATATTATTTTATTTCAAATGTTATGGAACTCATAAAAGATTTTATTTAAATTATTATTTTAGTGTTTTTTCATTCTAAATATTTTTCCTATACTTCCAATATCTTCATAACTATTTTATGGAATTTTTAATCTATATATATATTTCTATAAATGTTATATTCATTAAAATTTATTTTCATCAAAAAACATAAAATTAGTAATTTAAAACATTTTCTATTATGGTTACTTTTAAACTTTTATGATGTGATAAAATAATTTGTTTTTAATATTTTCCACATAAACTCATTTTCCCTCCAATATATCCATTATTAATTATCAAGATTATACAAAACGTTTTCATGGTTTTTCAAATAATATCATATTCTATTTTTTATGAATTCTAATATAATTCTCTCATGATAAATGTGTTTCTATTCTTATTTTTATGTGACAATTGAATGGGGGTTTTTATGGGTTCAAATGAAGTTTGCCAAGTTTTTATGATGAAATAGTGTTTTTTTATAAAGAATTTATTCATGAATACAAACATAGAAATTATATATGATGATGTGTGATCCCAATATATCCTATCATGATGGGTGATCCATATATAAATTTATAATGCATTTGGTAATAAATAATTTTCAAAGAATAATTTTGATAGAAATTACAAGGTAATTAACTCCTATGAAATTTACTAGTAATCAATTAATTCCATCACCTATTAAACATGAGTGGACATGGGTTATTAATATGATGTTCTAGGATAAAAAATTTATATATTATAAAGGATTTTATAGAAATATTCAAACTTCTTAAGTTAAGTAATGTTTGTGAACTTTTAGAGGTGAATGATTTATTTTTCAAACCAATTGTTTTGGATAGTTTTCATTATTTTTCAATTCAATAAAATGTGTTTCAAAGGATTCATTTGAGAGAAGGTTTATTTTCTCATTTGGATATTTTTATCTTATGTGATAAATGTTTTTTAGTGATAAGTGTCAAAATTATCATGGGTTTCCAGGTTTTTAACTAGACTAATAGGTTTCCTTTATTTTTTAACTTAATAAAATTTATATCTCTCAACCAATGTTTTCAAGTATTTTTCACAGGATATATGTTTGAGTAGAAACTATATTTTGGTCAATATTTCCTATATGGTTACTCATCTTAAATGATGAATAATTTTTTTTTTTGAAAATAGGGTTTAAATATTAGAATACATTTTTTAGGGAAAAATAGATATTGGTTATAAGTGTTCTCTTTATATTATAAGTAATTGATATGTAAGAGTTTTTCCAAATTCTTTAAAATCATAAAACAAAAATATCCTTGAAATGTAATAAAGTGCATCACTTCTTATTAAAACTATAATTAAAGGTTTATGAAGGCATATGTAATTATAATTGGCTTCATAGGAAAGGTTTAGATAGCATTAGAGGTTAGGATGATTCAAATGAGGCTATTATATTAATATTATTTAAAATATTGGATAAATATTTATAAGGAATATTATAATCGTAAAGGAATATATACACCATTTTAATTTCATGGGAGTTTAAGATGGTGACATATATTTTGAAAAATAGTAATGTGAATAACACTCTTCTAGTTAGTTTGTTCTTTAAAAAAATGGTTTTCTGAGGAACAATGATTTTTTTTTATTTTTTGGAAATAGATTGAAAGATATTGAAAACTTTTAGGGTTAAAACAGTATTTAATGTTAATTTAGTTATTCTTACTTATGATAAGTGATTAATTAATTTTTTGGAGCATATGGTTTATCATAAAGATAACCATGGGAATGGAAATTGATTTCGTGACTAAGTGAATAAATAATTTTGATGAATTTCACTATATATTTAGTAATATTATAGAAATCCTGATAAATGGGATATTTTTTCTATTTTTATAATTAATGTCAAAGTGGGTGATATTATTTGAGAATAAATATAGAGTTAACCTTTGGAAGCATATATATTTTTGTGATAGTTTTGTAATTATTTCTGTTATTTATAGAAATTATTTTGATATTTTTTAGAATAAATGATTATGAAATATAATCCATTTTTATGTAAAATTGTGATTCATTAATGTTATTTGGATATAAATATTATTTTAACCTTAGAATAATATATAAATAAATATTTTTTATTTTTAAGTTTCAATTTTGGTCTGACATATTTGGAAGAGTTTCAAGGTCACTAGTTTATAGAATATTTAGTGTTGAAATTTGGGTGTAATTTGTTAAGGATTTAGAGATTCGGGTAGTATTACATCATATGGGATATTTTGTCAGATTTTTCTAACAATTTGTTTTTGGTAATTTTCTATTGATTAGGGGAATAACATGTTATTTTATTGTTTATTATATGATCTATTAATGGATATTTTTAGTTCTTTTGGAATGAAAAATTATTCTTGAATATTCATTTCATGAAGTGAGATTTTATATTTAAATGGAAACTGCTCAAAAAAATGAAGGATAAATTATTCTTATAAAATGGAAACAAATAGTGTATATTTTCTTATTTTTTTTATGGTAAACAATTTAACTGACATAATAAAGTAGAAGATAAATTTATCTAGTTACATCACTGAACTGTTATGTTACTCTTTTAGAATCTCTTTCATAGTTTCAACTGTCATAATAGTTAATGCATGGTTTAATAAATATTTTTGAAATGATATGTTTTCAAGTATAAACATATGTATCAAATTTATTTTCCAAACCAAATGTTATTATTGTGGTTTAAAAGATAAATATTTTCAATTATGTATGTTTTATTCAACTCCATTGAATTCATTCTGAAAATGATTTAATCACTTTCTTTCGAACACGAGATAAAATTCAACAAACATGATTTATTTAAGTGGGTATAATGTTACACATCATGATTTTTTAATTTATTTTATTAGAATAACATTACATTTGATATCATGCGGTATTCACTACATTAAGCTTAAATGAACAATGATATAATATAGAAATATTATTATTTAAATATGATTTTTATAACCTAACTTTATTTTTAGTGGGTATGAATATGAATAATCATATTATAAAATATTTATAGAAATATATTCTTTAGAAGATGAAAAAACATTCACTCATTGATTATCCTTTGGTTATAAGTAAAGATAAAATCATTTGAATTTAAAGAATACATTTTTCATAAAACTATTGTTTTGTGCACATTTTATTTTTATATTAATAGATTAAATAAATCACAATTTCTAACTGATTACAATGAAATTATTATCTTTCATATCCTATAAATTCAATTTATAGTCATATATTTAGGGTTATTAGGTATGAAATGAGGATAAAATCAGTTTATTCTTTAAAAATAGATTTTCTTCAAAATTGTTTCTATTCCATTTAATGGGTGTAAATTTTAATTCATTTTATCCAATTTTATAAATTTCATATGAAAAAATAAATAAATAATAATTTTAATATTATATTACCATTGTTTTTTGATATTTGTAAAAAAAATTGAATAGTGAAACTGCTGATTATTTAAAGATAGTTATTTTTTCTTTAAATAAATTACATTAAAAGACCCATTCTATTTTGGGTTATTTTTAATGTAACATAACTCTCTTTTTATTAAAAATAATTTAAAAAATCTTATAGTCATATAAATTATTCTGTACTTTTTTTATAAAATTCTTTTGATGCTTAAAATGGGTATTTTCCTAAAAATGATTTCTCATTGAATTTTACGAACTTATATTAAAAAATATTCTACCTATTTTAGAAACCGAATATTATAAAATTAATTAAATATTAAGCATCAACATGTAATTATTTTTGAAATATTTTAGTTTAATTTTTTATCATAATGAATTATAACCATGGTAAAATTTTATCACCAGAGTAGAAGGTAAAATGGGATAAATAAGATTAAAAACTATGGTATAATGTCTCACAATCAATCCATAACATGAATTTATTTCATTGGATATGTGAGTTTTGGACAACATCATTGTATATTTAAAATTATGGAAATGTTTTGTCATTTTCCATTGATAATGTCTTCCATTTAATTTTTTGTAAAGAATAATTATATAATGTCACACTCATTATTTTAATATCTTTGATATTTGTTTAATAGGGATAAAAAAAAGTTACCATAGGTCCCTTACTACAGCTCCTACGATAAAAATATTATATGTTTTAGGATTCTTCATACACAGTTTTTCTTCAAAGTATTCCTCCTTGAAAAGGCCTTGTGATGGGTAGGGGGTCATGTGACTTATATTTGATACCTAAAGCCCTCAACATCTCCATGTGGGACATAGGTTGCACGTGTCATGGAATTATACCTTGTGGTCATGTTGTGATACCCTTCTGCCAAGAACTAGCGTTGTTAAACCCATTTCAGGACCCAATAGGGCACATGATGTATTTCATTGGGACCCACAATCACCCTTCAACACGTTCCTTGGAAACTAAGGGTGCCCCTATTCTCTGACACCTCTAGGATGACACTAGTAAAATCTACAACTATTATAATATTTTCACCATTAGGATTCCTCACACACATTTCTCTTTCATGGATTCCTTTTAAAAAAGGTGTTCAGATGGGGAGGGGACTCACATGGCTTATATTCCATGTCAAAACCCCTAAAACTCATCTTGGGTCTCATTTTTCGTGTTTCAATATGTGGAATCCCATGATGATGTTGTGATACCCAACTATCAAGCAGTAGGGCAGCTAAACACATGTCACACCACCTAGGGATAATACTGCATTTATGTGGGACCCATAGTTATGAATGGTCATAAATTTTTATTCTAAATATAAATAATATATTTTTATGATATTAATTTATTTATAAATTATATTTACTTAATATTTACATTTAATGCATATGCTAACCCATCGTAGTGCTTGTTCAAGCAGTAGAAAAAGCAAGTAAATTAATTTTAAAACATTAAAAGTAATATGTTTTGGATGAATTATGGTCTTCTGTGAATTTGTTGGATAAATAAAATTTATATTTCATTGTGAAGGGTTTTAGATTAAAACCCCATTTTTAACTCGATATGTTTATCTTAAAATTTTGGGAATAGTCATAAAGATAACCTTTAGTGATATTTAATGTTTAAAAATTAGTTTTTCAAATAATTATGAAATAAAAAAATTATACAGTATTTTAATTTGATGGGAAATTTTATAAGCTGTCATAAATCTAACATTTATGTGAAACATATAATTTGTAATGTTATTTACATGACCCATTAAGATATGAAATTCTATTAGCATGGATAATGTTAAAATGGATAATGAGAGGGTTAATCTAAGTGATAGGGTTTGAAATATAATGTAAAAATTTATAAATTTTATAGGATGAATTTATTTCAACATTATAATCCTTATATTTCAATTTATGAAACATTAGACCCATTTTACATGATCTTTTATTATATTATATGTTAATATTTAATATATTTTTAAGATTTCCACCCACCTTCATTATAAAATGAACATACTCTCCTATATTACTCATACATCATGAGTCTTTTATCTCAAACAATACCTTCTCAAATACCTTCCCAAAATACCTCAAAACATCCTAGTGTTCTAGGTTTTACCAATGTACTGACCTAGAAGACTTAAGTTGGATGCCAAATGAGGTTTTGTAAAGAATATGTTTAACTCATAACTATGTCTTTTCAAATTTATTTATTCATCTATCTCCATGAATCCCATAATAACCCTGATGATATAATAATATAACTATATAAAATATATTTAAAATATATTATGTATATGGTATAATCTATTTTTATCTCTTTTTCCACCCAATGGAAAATGAAATCATCGCTCATGTGTACTTATGGACTACTATCTCATCATAGCAATGTAATTTAGTATTCATAACCACCTAAAATCGTTTTTTATTGTTATTTGTTTAATAAATATTTATTATATTTATGAAATAATTATTTTTCGATAATAATAATATATTAATGACCACCATTCTCTTCTATCCTTTGGAAAATGATTATATCACTCGTGCCTATATGTGGAGTTCCATCTCCACAAAATTATGTGATTTATTTTATGTTAACACCTCACATGAATGGTAATAATAAATAAAATATTAAAAAATATGAAATTAATAATATATAAATATGATTATATAATGGTAAAATATTTTTTACTTTATTTCCTTCTCCATTTTCTAGAAAAATGGAAAAATCGCACATGCATACGTATATACTAGTCTCCATGAAATAATGTGCTTCATTCATCATGATTGCAATACATGGTTTGTTTTAAAAGTGTATTTAATGTAAAATAATTATTAACTTAAAATTTTTTATGATTCTATAAATTGTATAACAATTAAATATCAAACCATGGTCAACTAACCAATGGTAATATATTGTTATAAACTGAATGGATTGGAAATGTCTAACATGAACTTAACTGATTTAGTATCTAAATAAAACATGGTAATCAATAAAAAAAGTATAATAATTTTGGAATTAACATGAAAATTTTTCTTTAAAAAAACTACAAAATTAGTCTAATCTTATTATTCAGGAAATAAGAAGATGTATGTGGAAAGTTGGGAGAAGATGTATGGAATTTCTCATCATAATTTTGTTTCATTGTGACTTATACCATATTCCAAAAAAGTTTTATTTTTTATACAAAATATGATATGGTTGGATTTTATAGTTAATTTAATTAAATTAATTCTTTCCAAAAATTATGTTTAATTTATCTCCATCAATTTCCATTTATTTCAATAGTTACAAATTTCAAAAAATATTATATTTAAAATCATTTATTAATATTTTTTCCTTTATAAATCATTATACATCATGTCATTGTTCTTAGAAATGGTTTATATAAGTTATTATCAATACATAAATGTAGGAATAATATTATTTTTACTGCCTTTTATTTTACTTATCAATGATTAAAAATAATCACTTTGAATATTTTTCATTATGAAACACTTTTGACTCTTTTCAAAGTGAGAAAGGGATTTTTTAACATTTAAGACATAACCACATTTTTCTGATGGGATGGTCCATGTTAATTAAAATGATTCCACTATATAATTTCATCATTTTTCAATAATGATTCCATTCCCTTTTTTCGTGTAATGTTTAGAAAATGTATTCAATATAAAGGGTTTTTCTTCAAATTTGTATGAGATAAAAGAAAGTCCTTTTTCTTTTGTTTTTAAAGGAGTTTTTCAAGGGTCTTTTGATGACAAATTGATATAATATTAATTTTTTCCTAATGATATAGTAATATGAAATAATATATTATGATGGGTTAACCTGATATATCTCATGGAGGAGGGTGAGCTAGATATATCTCTACAAAGCATCAGTTGATGAATATACTTCAAAGGAGAAAATGAGAGAGAATATTGGGTTGGTTACTCCTAGGTAATTAATTGGACCTTGTTTATTTTTGAAAAGTTTTAAAAATTATTGAACTTGGGATATAATTATTATTATCTAAGATACCTATTTTATGCATGATAAATGTTTTAATTGAAATATGTTTATTTTAAAAGGTAACAAATTTTTGTGAGCATTTAAAGGTGAAATGTTTATTTTTAAAGAAATTGCTTCGTAATAATTTAATGGAATTACTACGATTTCTAATATTTTAGAATGTTTTTTAGAAATATTTTTATTTTATCATGTGTATTTGATTTATTTTTGTTCTCAAAGTTTAATTTTGAATATGGTAATAATTATCAAGGGTTTTCTTTTTTTCACTACACTAACATGATTTCATTAATTGTATATCCCCTACTAAACATTGTTTTTTTCTTCGCATTATTTTAGAAGTTTTTTATAAGATATAATTATGTTCAATAAATATAACATGTTCAATCATTTCGCTGTGGTGACTTTTCATAAAATATGAATAAATTTTTTAAATGAAATAGAATTTTATGGGTAAGATTCCTATTTTTGTTTTAAAATGGGTATTGGGGGGAAGTGTATTATTTTAATTATTATGGTTTGATATGTAAGAGTTTTTATAATTCTATAAAACTCAAAACCTCAAATGTCCTCAAAATGTAATAAAATGATACCATTTTTATATATCGTGAAATTATGGTTTGTTTTTATTATGGTGTGTTATTATTCTTATGACATTAGATTCGGTGAATTTGAATTTAAGGATGATGTGACATTCAAGGAATTCTCTGCTAAGATTTAGGACCGTCATGAGAAGTTGTTTCACTAGAATATTATTACCTTGGTTCTTGTATATTGGTGATATAGTGTTTTACAAGGGTTCACTTTGGAATATGAATTAAAAATATGTTCTCAATATATCGAGTTGTGTAATGATTTATTTTATTGACATTATATGTATGACATTATATTTCATGATGTGATGATTGATCATATTATGAGATTTTCTTTCATTCCATTCATTGTCATTTTATTGTAGATAAATACATATTTTAGAGGTATCATGTGGGGATTTTATCTATTATTTTCATCTCTTTCATTCTAGGTTTGGTTTTTATTCTTGAATAAGAGAATAATTTGATCATAATTTTATATAAGGACCTGAATTTTTTTGAACCCTCCCTTTGAAATTTCATAGGTGTTTTGGGAGTCCCCTGATGTTTTCTATTAGTTTTACAGACTTGGGAAGATTTATAATAATTTTTAATAATTATACGAATTTTTAGGTTTAATTTTACCCTTAAAATTTGGGTTAAGTGTTATATATCAGGGATGAGATTAAAATACTTTACAATAGTATATTTTTTACATTTACTTTACCAATTTCCCCATGAAAAATATCTGACACATTAGTTATAAAAACATTATGTATAGTTTTTTTATAAATTCAAAAAACATAAATGTTAAAAAAAATACACATCGAATAATATATATTAATATTTATAAAAATATAATGTATGAAAACAATTTATTATGAATTGATTATGAAAATTTAACATAAATTATAACTTATTATATAATGATTTAAACATATTATACATCTATTAAAAATGATATGTATTAGTAATAATTTCATATCAAACTATTATATTTCATGTTTTATATATATATATAATCTATGAGCTATATTTTTTATGAATTTAGAGCCTTGTTGTATTTTCCATATGATTTTTTATGAGTGTTCAATTTATTCATACTTTATTCTTATTATTCACCTCCATATAAACTCATTTATCTCTTACATGATATAGGAAAAGATTTTTTTTATTTCTCAAAATTATGTAATTTTAATTATATGATGTATTGATTGAAGGGTAGGTTTCTCAAGGATCAAATGGTGTAGAAATAATTATAATAAATTCAAAATGAGTAAAGGATTGAAAGGGCCAAATTATGGATAAAATATCATAATTAAGCGCCTTAGCATGATGATTAATATAAATGTTATCCCATAATGAAAAAATATTATTAAATGATTGATGTTTCGTTAACCCCATATAAAGGCATGAACTTAATTACATGTATTCATATTTTATTCAAGTGTATAGTGATGGAAACGTGGTATTCATGTGAGAAGTTTTCTTTAGAATGATTATAATTCTACAAAGTTCCCCCTAGAATGGACATGGGTTATACATATCATTATGTTATGTAATTTCATACATGCCAATACCCAAGTCAATTTGGGGGGTTGATAGTCATATTGAAATTGGGTTTTGGGTGTTTATACTGTTAAAATGTTTAAAATATTGAAACCATTGATGTAATTTTTAAAAAACCTAGTGTGGTTTGAGTTATTTATATTTATGTGATAATATTTTATGGTGGTGGATTTTTGTGAGTGATTATGGGATGACAATAATGGTGTAGGTAAGGGTTGGAAATGATTTGAGATGATTGGATTGGGTTGAGTATTTTATTTCATTTTCCATTTATTTTTATATGATTACAAAATTTATCACTAATTGCAGCTTATTATTCATTTCCCTTTGAAAATTTTTATATCCCCCAAAATACAGAAATTTATGTGACATAGTGATCAGAATAATGGAATATCACTTAAATGATGTATTAATTGAAGGGGGGGGGGGTTATTAATGATTAAATAAAGTTGATATCATGTTAATAAATTTGGTATATATAATAGATTAAAGGGGTATGGTTATGGATACAACATACAAATTGGGCTCCATGTCTAAATTATTAATATAAATATAAATCCAAAATGAGGAAATATTATGACATTATGGTTAACTGATTAAATCATTATAATTGGTTGAACCTCATTACTTGTATGTTTATTTTATTTTAGATCATAGTGTTGGAATCTTGATCATCATATGGGAAGTTATCTTTGTAGTGAGTCAATAATTGTATATTTCTTCCTATAATGGTAATTTATAATATATATATATATCATAATTTTATGTTATTTTCTATGCTCCACTACCAAATTCGGTTGGGGTGATAGAAACCCTTGTTAGCCTTGGGTTCTATGTGTTTACATATATCTAGGTTGATGTAGTAAAATATGTCAAAAAAATCACCCTAACATACTCCATCTTCCAGAAATAGGTTTTATGTAAACTTATTCAGGTTGTGAGGGAGTAATGTTATTTTATAGGTTCTCATACATGTCATAATGGCACTCAATTAGTACATGCATTTATATGTAGGATTAAGTTAACTAAGCTATACATAACATAATTAGTATAATAATTTATATTTTAAAATAATACATCTCACAAGAATTCTCACAACCCAATGTCCTAATGGTTTAGTGTCTTAATTATTAACTTCATAAATAACTTATTTTACCACTCTTGTAAACATTTCTCTGCAATTGTTCTCCTGTAGTCCTTTTTTAGACATTTCACATTATATGATTTTCCTCAGAACCCTGGTAATTGAAACATAAAAAATGGGGAATACAAAATTTATACCAATTGAAAACACATCACATTTTGATAGAAAATAAACATGAAGGATAACATGAATAAAACATAAGTACCCAAATTATGTTTCATAAGACAATAAATTGTATTCATAAATTATGATATAACAACATAAGATCATAACAAGTTTTCTAAGGAAACATATATTTTGCGATATGGATCATAATACATATAATTAATCATAAAACATGTTATTATTATATAAATGTGTGGAATATATTAAAAATAATGTTTTATCATGAAAACATTAAATTTCATGGAAATTAAAGGCATTATAAAATTTTTTCGTAACTTGATTAACAGTGTGGAAATGAGAAACAACCATAAACATTGAAAAACCTTTGTAATAAAACCAATTATTTCCAAAACTAATTGAAGAGACCCATTATAACCATGCCTAAAAATGTGAGTTCATCATTCCCATGTCTAGGTGAAAAAAATCATTATGTCCATGTCGGACATTCTCATGAGATTTCACGTAAACCAATTCATTATAGAGTGATATAGGATCCCACCAATCATCATCCATTCAAATGTGTTCCACGTAAAATCAAACATAATAAAATATTATAGAACCTGTGTAAAAAGTATGTTCTTATCAAACAACCAAATGTAAATCTCATAATTTTAATAAAGAACCTAGGGTAATAAAATATGTTTCATAAAACATCCAAATGATATATAATAAAATCTTGAGGTAAATTGATTGACATCAAAAACATGATTACCAAAAATAATCACATAATAAAAGAAAATATAAAGTGAAACATGAAACATAACATCATTGGAGATAAAAAATTATTATAATGAAAACAAAATCAAAAAAATAAATTCTTGTAAGCATTTTGTATTCATCAAAATAAAATTCATATTTAAGAGTTTCATTCAAAAAGGCCTCTTTTGTTCATTTCAAAAAATTGGTGAATATAAAACCATTAATATAAATGGATTTATATCAAAATAACTTTTTCCACATTAATAAACAAATAACATCATTTAAACATATAATGTAGTGAATATAGGGGAAAGAAAATCAAGAATAATGTGTATAACTCAAAGGAAAAAAATTGAGTTATGAAGTCCCTAATCATTACCCATTATTTCCATGTAAGTGATTTAAAATAATATATAATAAAGATAAATTTCATAATTACATATTTTATAACCTTATTCATATACATTTCTATTTATTCTCTTCATTAATAACATTTTTTTTCTTATATTAGATTCTTATAATCACTTTTCAACATGTGATGTTAATAATTCTGACCACTTTGAACTAACATTATAAAAATGGTGTCATTGTTTCTTTATACAAAAAAAATATTCATTTAAAATCCATTAAATATATTATAATTGATGTTTTAAAAATAATTTAATATCTTGGGTTTTTAGTGGGGTTTCATGAAGAATATTATAGTGATGAACAAGTTTTAAGTTACTTACCAATATCAATGGATTACCTTATAAATATTTTTTATTGTTATCCAAAAAGTTCATATTATTTTTCTATATTACTTATATATATCATATATACTCATAAAATATAAACTAAAACGATTCATGATTATGATAGTGATAAAGGGATACATTGATCCATGGAAGTGGTTTTCCACACATACACGTGTGTGATGATTTCAGTTTTATAGAACATGGGAAAATATAAAACTAGTTATTTATTTAAATTTAATAGCCTTATATTTTATAATATATTTCACTTAAAATAATTTAACTTCTTTGATAAAATGTGATTCATGAAATACTCGGTTTAAACGAGGAGTGATACTCTATTAAAATATTATTATTTAGATGTGACTGTTATATCCTAGTCATTAAATTGGTGGATTTGGATAGTAATAAATAAATTATAAAAATTATATGGTTTATACATATATAATTAAATTCATTAGTTATCAATTAATTAGAAATGGAAATAAAATAATTTTAACAATAATAGAAATGTTTTTATAAAGAATAAGTTTTAGGACTGCAATATTTTTCTATATTAACAAATTAAATTTATCATAATTGGTGAATCATTTTAGTTAAATTTACATATAATATGTTCAGTAAATTTTTTTAACATTCTGATAATAGGTTTCCTAATAATTGTATAAGAATTTATCTAGATTAATTTCCAAAAATGTCATTTTTTCTAAAATACGATTTTTTCATTTTTTTCATACTTATCATAAAATTTAATTTTTACACTTTTAGAAAATTTATTTGAAAAAATATACTTTTTATATGAAATAATATATTAAAAATTATCTTATGGTGATTTTTTTTACTTTTAGAAAATATATATTTTTAATTTAAAAGTGAATAATACTTATTTTTATTGAAAATTTTCTTTTTGTTTCAAGTATTTACAAAGTTCCATTTGGTTTTAAAGTTGATTTAAAAGTAAAATTAGTTAAATTATATTATTTTTAATCAAATTTATATCATTTTAATCATTCATCTATTCAATTTTTATGTAATGTTTTTGATACTTTTGTAAACTATTCCTTTGGAAGACCATTTTTTGAGGCATCTACATGTTCTAATTTTGAGAATTGAATTTTATATAATGGATTCCATATTTGGATTTATAATAATTAACATCATCTAATAAGTTAAATATAATTTTTCACCTGAATTAAAAGTGAAAATATTAAAAATTAATTCTGGTAATGTTAAAATGAGTTTACTATAGGGTTATGCTAATAAGATAGGGGTTAAAAATGACCTAATACTTGTATAATTTCTATTTAATTTACATATTTAATCCTTATTTCATTTATGGTTCGATAATTTTACTTTTTAGATCCTTTTTGATAGTTAAAAACATGGGTACTATAATGACCCAAACTTTTATTAATAAAAAATCCTCTTGATCTAATTAAATGTCTTATTATGTAAAATCATTATATAAAAAAGGAACTTCCTTTGTTTTATGGATTTTAAAATACCATTAACAATATTTATTGTTTCTAATATAGTCGTTGAACAATGATCACATGATTAGTATAAATATAGGGCTTTAACAAATCCAATTTACTCTGACAAAGGAAGAGATGGCCTCATCCAGTATAATTGTTATGTACGAAGCCCATTTGTCAAAAATTGAAAAGTATGTCATAACACTGGGATTCACTATTGACCAATCCCAAGCCTATATTAAACATGTTAAGCTCAACCGAAACCACCTATGGGAGAAGTGGAAGTTGATAGAGATTACCAACCGAGCGATGTTATCTGATTGACTCCAAGAGTATCTCACCATCGCACACCGTACACTTAGGTCATATATAGGTGTTATAAGGAGTTATGTAAAAATAACCTAGAACTATAATTATGTGAATTGTTTTTTTATAGAATAAATAATATACATTCATTTTATTATTGTAACTTTTAAAATAGTTTTCAAATCACAAATAGTATTTTTAGTTAATATTCAATTTTGAAATCTATTTTGACGAATTAATGGATTTTTGAATTAACCAAAAGTTTTAATAAAATGTCATTACTAAATTAATTTTTATTAAATATAAATTATCATTTAATTTTTATGAATACAATTTTAATTTTTATTAAGGTTTGAAAACCGTTTTTGTCAAAACCCATGAATTTTTTATAAATGTCAGTTTTTTATTTTAAAAGTAAAAATTCGCATAATTAGAAAATTATTTCAATAAAAAGAAGATTATTATTGGGATCAGGACATTGAAATTATCCAATGATGAATTTTTCATAATTTTCTGAGACAGCTGATTTTTGGGTAAAAATTAAATGCCATTTAAATATATAATGTGTTTTATGATATCATAATTACCCATTAGTAATGTAATAAAATAATATAAAATATATTTTCGGCCAACACAAGCTTTATCTTTAAAATAATGTGATTGGAGATTTTTTTTATTAATTTTACGATGCCTTAGAGGACCCTCCAAGACTTATAAAACATTTTCTCTTTTTAAATTGATTTCCTTGAGAGTGTGACTCACCTCCACATAAGAAAGCCAAATATTTTAATAATTTAGGCCATTGGGCTTATAAAAAAATTTCTACTCCCATTTTTCAAAAAACATTGGAAAATATAGGGGTTGGTTTTTGGTTTTGATTAGTTTTCTGTTTAGTGTCTAAAACATAAATAATAATAAATTCCCACTCTTTTCATATATAAACCCACCGATGACCCCACATCCACATCACTCAAAACCTTTGGATCTAGACCAACATCTTCCCTCTTTTCTCTATAAACCTCCAAGGGTTCCCCAAGATCCAAATAATCCTCTCTCAATCCCTTCCCAAGCCTTTTGGATCACACTTCCAAGTAAGGTATTTCTTCCTTTCTCATTTTTGTCAAAATTTCATTATGTTGTTATATCATTTTGTTTTAAATTAAAAATATTGGAGTATTATTTAATGCCTCTCCCATACTTTCCTCCATATGTTTGAATGATTATAGACCTCTTTCTATCTCATTAATTCCTCTCATGTGCACATATTACCAACCCAAAATTCTATAAGGAATTTCTCTCTTCTCATTTACATTCAAAAATTATTTTGTATTATGAATCTAAATTAAATTACATATGTTGGGACATGTATATATATAACCCCCTTACATTCCATTTCATGTAAATATTATGTGTCACCACTTTATCTCTCATCAAACATTTTTATCATTCTTAGGTCACCCAATTATGGTATCGAAATTTCACCACGATTTTCCAAGCCAAAGTCATTGTGTATTAAATACCATGCCCATTTCACTATCAAGGGTATTCACCTTTATTCACATTTTCTTATTGACTGTATATTTTTATGTATAAATTTCACATTACATTATCATGGAATAAATGATCGTGTTTAATAAATCCTTGTTATATGATCCTTGTGGCACACTTTTTCATGAACTGAAATGATTAAGAAGGGTGAGTTGTGATAGCGCTCCAATGCATTGGGTAAATACTAGTATCATGATACATTAATTGAAATGAGGGTTTACTCATTCTAATTCAATTTCAATTGAGGTTTTACTCATTCCCCATGTGAAATTGGCCTTGGCACATGCTAATATCATTTTAAATGTTGTTTATCCATTTCCATGTTATGATAATCATGCTATATCATGCCTTTGTGTTCATGTTTATCTTGTTCTCTATTGATATGTCTATTTCATAACCTAAACTATATTATTAATTTTATTCCATGTTCACTCCCTTACTAGGTTTTATAGCTCACCCTTTTCTCATGCATGTCCTCAGGATATCCCATGTAGTGCTAAGTACGAAGGAATGTTGGGGTCATGTATAGAATGTTTTCAATAAAGATGTTGTGTTTTATATTCTATGTTGTTCGGTAATGTTATTATTCCCCAAATACACAGGTCCTATTGATATTATATCTTGTATCAGGAGAATATTTTTTGTAATAAATTACCTTTTAGTGTCAAATAAGGAGCAAGGTTGTTATAGTTGGTATTAGAGGATTGGTTTAGTTATTTTTTCGTATTAAGATTAGAAATCCCTAGTAAAATCCTTATGGATAAGAATACGTATAATAAAAAATTCCCAATTTTTTTTTCAGTATTGAGTAAGTTGTATATCAAGAAAATACATCCAGGTCTGGTTATGAGTAGGTAGAGGCAGCACTAGCACGGATTTATATAGAGGTAAAACCCAAAAACACCGCTTCGAGCAAGACTTGAAGGGGAACATGTTCATGAAAGCGGGCCTTGATGAACTCTGGGTTATGATGTAAGAACCGGAATCTTCTTTGTAGGTATTTTTTTCCTTTTCGGGTCATTTTTTAGGAATAGAAGAAAATCTATAAATTTTGTATGTACACACTGTGTACTTTATATGTACACGCCGTGTACTTTGATGCAGCTCAAGGTTGTGTTCTGGCAGTGTCATGACCACACACACGGCCATGTAGGGATTACAAGGAGGCTGCCTAATGCAGGATACAGAAACAACAAGTACACACTCTGCACTCCAAATGTACATGCCATGTACTTATTTTTTTTTCATTAAATGGACCGGGGTCGCGTCTAATCACTAGAACACACTTATTCTCCAGCTTCTTCGACCGAGAGCATCCCGCATGGCCGTGAATGTCCTCCGAGCCCCCGAGACTCCGTCCGTTCTTCGAATCGACCATCATCAATTGCATTGGAACTGCAGTGGTAAGCTCTTCTTTTTCCTAGAGCTTTGTTTTTCAATTCCTCCTTTTTCTCACGTTATCGTGGGTTGAGCGTTTTGGACGTTTTCTTGGATCTATGATGTTCCAAGGAGAATAAAGTTTCATGGTTCATGTATATCGATCTACTAACGTCGAGGTATGTGGTTTGTGCATTGTTTTAGAAATTATTTGTCTATTTGTGCCAATTCCACCAATACCCTTGAATGGGGTATTGTGTATTTACCGTCTTAGACCTAATTGTTTTCTTGGTTTTATTGTATGCTACAGTATAGGATTTTTATTGTGATTTGGTCTAATTGTTAGGATTTGGAAGTGTTTTCCATGCATGCTTTTTCCTGTCTGGACCATTGGTTCAAGTTTCCTTTTTACTGCTATTTTTTCCCATGACTAGTATTGTTGGATGGTGTGACTGTTGTTATTCCATGCTGAGAAGCTGTAGAATTCTATCCAAGTAGTTCTTGAGGATACTTTGGCTGTTACGTGATGTGATACTTGATGAATTTACACAGGGTTGTGGGAACCTAGTGTACTAGACCATAGGCAAAATGGACGTAGGGGATTCTCCAGAGTGTCTTTATAATACTATGTGAGACCACAGGGGGAATTGATGTTGAGTGCTTCCCCAGAGTGTATGTAGTTACTCGACACGGTCCACAGGGGGAGAGACGTTGAGTGCTTCCCCAGAGCGCCTTTAGTACGATACGAGACTATAGGGGGAAGTGATTATGGTTGCTTACCCAGAGAGTCTATTCTTTAGCTAAACTAGAGGGGTGAGACTGTGTGTGCCTATCAGGGGGGTTCTAGTACTTATAAATTGAACCATAGGGGTTCGGCGGTGAGAACTACCTAGAGGGTTACCTATTTGTTCTACCTTCTTGAGTGGCTGCTTACTTGTTTGTAAATTATATGCAAGAAGCTGTGGATTGTTTCTGCAGAGTACTTCGTTTTTACTGCTTCTCGTACTTTTACCTTCCATATATTCATTGACTATTAGGCATAGATATTCAGCTTATTGCCTACTGGGACTTTGTCTCACACCCTGTTTGGGTCATTCTTTTGGGCTCAAATAGACTATGTTGTTGCAGGTATAGATGAAGTCAATATCCCTTCGACTTCAGGTACTTGACTGGTTGTGGAGCTGGGGAGCATGGGACCAAGCTTCATCTTACGATGTTGAGGATCTTATTATCATTAGTTTTTACTTATTTTTAATACTATTTGTTTTTTCAGCATTATGACCTGTTTAGCTGCTTTCCTATACATATGCATCATGCATCATTTATATATATTCATGCTTCATATGTTTCTTTACCTCAGTCTTCCATTTTTTACTCTTGTATGGATGTTTACTACTTCTTCTATTGTATGTGTGTCGTTTACATCCATTGCGTACTCTTCCCATGAGGGCATCGTTTCCCCACTATCACACCCAAAGCCCTCGCTGCTAGTCAGCAGCCTCTGGAGTTCAGGGAAATGTGCTTGGGGCCATGTGACCAACCATGTACGGGGCGCCTCTGGGTGGATTCCAGAACAGGGGTGTTACAAAGTGGTATCAGAGGGTCTCTTATCTCATGACTTACTATTTGGAGCCTTTAGCCAGGGATATGATGGAATGGGTACTTAGTAATAAGGTGTACCCGATAGTAGCTAACTCATGTACATGGAAAAGACATACTACCTTGTTTATTGAATTTCTACAAGTTTGAAATTTTACAGTTGATTTTATTTCACCATTTGGTGATTCACATGATTTGTACCATTACTGTTGGTGTTATTGTGGTTCTATTTATGTCGCAACCCGATGATATGAGGGTATGTCATCTCTTGCATCATATAGGAACTTGCTAGAAATCGCATGCCATGCATTCTTTCCATGCCATATAGGATGCATTATCAATTGCATGTTGTTGTGATAGACATTGTGTAGACTATGCATGTTTTTGTGATAGATTCTTTGATAGAATCCATGTTTTTTGATAGTAAATTTATTTGTGTAGTACTTTGGTTGGATGGACCCCAAACATTGGTTCTTGAGGTGTTATGGGCCCTCATGGACCAGAATTTTGTGGATCATTTCTTGTTACCTTGTTATGACTTGTATAAGATTCCAAGATTTGATTCGCAGGGAGTATGGGCTCTCACGGATTGGAATTTGGCACCATAACGCTCGTTTTCTGTGTTTTCTGGGCACCAGAGCAGTTCTGAGGCTACTATCTGGAAAAACCCAGAATACATGGCATGTATTTTATTAATACAAACTGTGTAGTCTATTGTTGTGTCATTGATTGTGCAGGAAGGGACACGGGGTTGTGAAAAATCTTGTAGGAACACGCAGTGTACTAGTTTATCATGTTGTGTAGTATGAAATAGGTACCCCGACCATGTCATGAACAAAATAGGTCATTTTATCTTTTCACATGCATGTTGTGTCTAAATATTACACGTCGTGTAGTCTGATCTAGGTACCTGGTCGTGTCACGAACAACATGAGTCAGTGTTAACATTTCTTGTACACATCGTGTCCATCTAGAACACGCCGTGTAGTGTCAGTCGTATGCCCGGTCGTGTCGCTAACAACACGGGCCAGGTAAGGCATGTCTAGAACACGTCGTGTCTGACTTGAACACGTCATGTAGTTTTTTCGTAGAGGTGTAGTGTGGCTTAACCATGTAGAAAGACTCGGGTAGGGAAAGGGATTCAAGTACACGTCGTGTGTTAGGAAAACAAGTCATGTATTTGGGGTTGTACATGACCAGTTTAGGTAGAAGTTAATTCCCATTCGAATGACTTAAGGGAAAACGCCGTGTACGGAAAGAACACACTGTGTAGTCATGTTTTTCATAACTTGAATGCCTTATTTTCTTTATTCCTTCTAGTTCCTACAGTTTTTCTGTCCTTGTTAATCGTGAATCTAAGGTGTGCTTTTGACTTGGCAGAATCATGCCACCTAGACGTCCTCAGATTGACCGCCAGCCATAGGGGAGTGATCGGACTCCCGATATGGCTAATCAGAGACATCCTACAGATCCTACTGTTGTGCCAACCTTGTCACTAGCAGTTATACGAGTTTCAGGTGGTGATGCGCGATTTAGGGAATGTTTTCTAAGTATGATACCGACCTTCTAGGGAGCTCCGCCTCCTGCCTCGATTATGGCAGACTTGACACTGGTTTTCCAACAGCAGCATCCTCCCACCTTCTCAGGGGAAGGAGGACCGCAGGCTGCAAAGTCATGGCTAAAATCCATGATGATGATCTTCAAGCATCTATAGACGCCTCCCGAGAAGAAAGTCAAGATCACAACCTATATTCTTCGAGACTCTGCCAAGAGATGGTGGGACATGATCTCACAGGTGGGTCATCAGCAGGTTATGGCATGGGAGGAGTTTTAGTGCGTCTTTTATGACTACTTCTATTTAGAGACCCTGAGGGCCGACCAGGCTCGGGAGTTCAGGAGCATGGAGCATGGTACTCTTTCTTTCATGGAGTACTCCTCTCATTTCACCGAGCATCAGCATTTCACACCCCTATAGGGAGAAGATGGACTATTCTTGTCAAGGAAGCTTGAGGATGGTCTTAAACTGCAGATCTGCTCACAGGTGAATATCTCCAGGATGACTTCCATCACTTCCATCGTCAACCAGGCAATGATTATGGAGTGCAATCTGAGAGATTCTGGAGCTGAGAGCTAAGGAGGTTCTTCTACTAGAGTTAGTGCTTCACCAACTGATAGCAGGAAGCACCGTAGGGAGTCTACGTGTGGTGATTCGAGGTAGTGAGACACATCTTTAGGTAGTCAGGTGGTATGCTACCAGTGTGAAAGGGCTGGGCATATGAGGTCGTAGTGGCAGAGAGACCCATTGGATTGCCGATCTTGAGGAAAGATGGGTCACCTTCAGCACGTCGGTCAGGCTTTCTCACCAAAGGCCGGTGACAGGGGTTAATCCATGACTACTCGTTCAGGAGCAGCGCCACCAGTTTCCCAACAGTCTAGGAACTAGAGTTTTTCTGGTCATTCGGGTCGAGGTGGAGGTCAAGGCCGGGGTGGTCAGTCACTGGTCTTTCAACAACAGCAGGGTGGATCAGCTCAGAGTGGTCAGTTAGGGTCACAGGGTCATGGTACTGGTCAGGCTTTTGCAGTGCAGTAGACTAAGAAGGAGCAGGATCTCTGACCCACTACAGTTTGAGGTACGATCTTAGTAGCCTTAGTTTTACCTTTTTCTCTTTTCGATATAGGGGATTCCCATAGCTTTATCTCTATTACTGTTGTGGAGAGCCTTGGGATCTGTATCTTTTCTTCTGCTGACATGTTTCCACTAGACACACAGTTGGGGATTAGGACGGCTACTGTATGTCAGTGCAAGGAGTTCCCTCTAGAGGTGGTTGGGTATCACTTTCTATGGGACCTCAATGTCCTAGGGATTATATTCTATGATTTAATTCTTGTAAAAGACTGGCTTGTTCCCTTCCATGCATTCGTTGACTGTTATTTCCGCAGGGTGAGTTTCATATAACCAGAGGGTGGGTCATTTCTTTGTCGAGGCGAGTGGGATGTCTAGGCAGGTAGAGTAGGCCTTAGCATCGTGGGCTAGGTGGAGTTATAGCTTAGATTTCCAGTCAATATTTGGATGACCAAGATACTTCACAGTTAGAATTTTCATCATTGGGGGATCATTTTAGAGATGCCTTTCTAGGGGAATTTTCTGGTTTTCCTTTGGAGTGTGAGGTAGAATTTTCTATTTATCTCTTTCCAGGAGAGGCATCGGTGCCCATTCATCCATATAGGATGGCTAGACCTGAGTTGCAGGAACTTAAGAAGAAATTGGAGGAGTTTCCGGAAAAGGGTTTCATCCGACCTAGTACTTCTCCATGGGGTTCGCATGTCCTTTTTTCGAAAAAGTCATACGGCACCCTTAGGCTTTGTGTGGTTTATCGGATGTTGAACCAGTTTATGGTCAAGAACCGATATCCCTTTCCTAAGATTGATGACATCTTTGATCAGCTTCTAGGATCATGGGTGTTCTCGAAGATAGATTTGAGGTTCATTTGTCATCAGTTGCGTGTTAGACCATCTGATATACCTCTTACAGCTTTTCGGAGAAGTTATTTTCTATACGAGTAAATGGTTATGTCGTTCGGCCTCACGAACACGCCTGCAGTTTTCATGGAATTGATGAACTGAGTGTTCCATCCATACATGGATTCCTTCATGGTGGTTTTTTTGGACAATATCTTGGTGTGCTATCACACTCGACACAACCATGATACCCATATTTATATCATTTTGAGTACACTGAGGGAGCATCAGTTATATACTAAGCTCTCGAAGTGCCACTTTTGGATGGATCATATTCACTTCTTGGGTCAGGTTTTCTCAGAGACAGGAGTATCAGTAGACCTAGAGAAAGTGAGAGCATTAGTTTCCTAGGAGCATCCGAAGAACATATTTGAGGTGTGGAGTTTTCTAGGGCTGGATGGATACTACAGACGCTTCATACAAGACTTTTCATGCTTAGAAACACTGCTCACAGGTCTGACTAAGAAGGGTGAGAAGTTATTATGGTGAGATTCATATGAGTCAGCCATTTAAGAGCTTAAAGGGAGGTTGACATCAGCACCGATACTAGTATTTCCAGAGTCAGGAAAGAGCTACAATTTTTACTATGATTCTTCAGGTATCAGGCTGGGAGATGTTCTTTTGTAGGTAGATGGAGTTGTTGTGTACGGGTCTCGGTAGTTGAGGCCACATGAGTGGAACTACCCGACGCACGATCTTGAGCCAGCGGCAGTTGTTCATGCCTTATGTTGTTGGAGACATTATCTTTTGGGAGAGCACATTGTGGTTTTCACCAACCACAATAGTTTCATGAACATCTTCACTCAACGTGAACTGAATCTGAGACAACGCAGGTGGGTTGAGTATCTTCAGTCCTTTGACTTTGATCTTGCCTATACACCGGGAAAGGGTAACACAGTGGTTGATTCCTTGAGTAGGAGGACTCATATAAAGGTAGTTCAACAGGCCAGTAATGAGTGGAAGCTTATGGCTCTATTCTCTAAGATGCATCTGGAGGTTCACGATAGACAGGGGAAAATGTTTCTTTCTACTGTACCTGTTACCTCAACGCTTCTTGACCGAGTATGGATGAGGCATCTATCATATTCTGAAGGCCTTGTCCTGAGGGAGAGTGTCTCAGGATAGGACCATATCCCTGGATGGATAGTATGAAATTATGATATCTTGTATTTCTAGGTATGCATATGGGTGCCAGAAGATATACGCGAGGAGATGATGCAGGATTTTCATTTCTCAGTTTGCGCAGTTCATCATAGCGTCACCAAGATGTATCGTGATATACACCGCCATTATTGGTGGCCAGGTATGAATAGATATTTGACTCGTTTTGTTATGATGTGTTCCACTTTTCAGCACATGAAAGCGGAGCATTAATGACCAGCATGGATTTTACTGTAGCTACCCATTCCGGAGTGGAAGTGGAATGATGTTGCGATGGACATCGTGACTAGTTTGCCGAGGTAGCCTTGAGGGAATGATGTTGTTTGGTTTTTCATCAACAAGCTTATGAAGGATTCTCACTTATTTCCGATGAAGGATACCTATAGCATTGGTGATTTGGGGCGGTTGTACATCTGTGATATTGTACATCTTCATGGGGTTCCACAATCTATTGTTTCTGAAAGGGATGCATGTTTTACTTCTCAAGTCTGGTAGGGGAATCAAACGGCTTTGGGTACATAGGTACTTTTGAGTACAGTATACCATCCCTAGACAGATGGTATGTCCGATCGTATGATTCAGGTGCGTGAGGATATACTCCGAGCTTACATTCTAGATTTTGGACGTTCTTGGGAGAAGCATATACCTCTTGTGGAGTTTTCCTACAATAATAGTTTTCAAGAAACTATTAAGATGGAAAATTATGAGGATTTGTACAGTAGGCCATATTGATCACCCTTATGTTGGTTGGAGGCAAGATAATTATCTTTATGGGGACCTCGTCTTGTCCAGGAGACCACGGAGCAGATAGAGTTGATTAGGAAGAGGATGGCTACTGCACATTCCCGACAGAAGTCTTACGATGATCAGCGGAGATGACATCAGGAGTTCGAGGTCAGGGATCAGGTTTTTCTGCATGTCACACCAAGGTTGGGACACACGCGGATCAAGAGATAGGGTAAGCTTTCACTAAGGTAGGTCAGACTGTTTGAGGGGTTGGAGAGAGTTGGACTCGTTGCCTATCAGTTGTAGTTACCTCATAGGTATCAGGCTATGAACAACGTCTTCCAAGTTTCTCAGCACTGACGTTGCTTTTCAGACCTGTCTCATGATTTCCAGCCCGATGAAATAGAGTTAGAGGTGGATGCACCCTTCTAGGAGCATCCTGTCCGGATTGTCGATCGTAGTACAAAGGTTCTTTGTGGTCGGTCTATTCCGCGGGTACGGGTGCTATGGAAGCACGGACAAGTACAAGACGAGACTTGAGAGAGGGATGCTGATGTATGAGCTCAGTGGCTGGATGTAGATCATGTAAAACATAGATTGAAGTCTAGTATGAAACATTATTATGGGAAGAAATTATCTCAAAGAATATATGTTGGGATGTATATCATGGATAACATAGATTGAAGCATAGGAATTAATAGGTTAAGGAAATAAGTGTGATTTATATGTTATCTCTTTTTTTCTTTGGATTCCACTTTTTGTGTCACCCCTAAAATTCATTTTATTCCAGCCAATGGCTAGTAATAGGAGGACTCTGGCTAATACCCGATGTGAAAATCAATGTGATGACTCTTCTAATGAGATTCCCAATCCGATGGGAGCAGGAATCACAAACATGGTCATGATACTCTCACAGTTAACTCAAGTTTAGAATATAAATGTGGTTCAAGAGGAATGTTCACCCCCCCCCCAAATAAATAATAATCCATAATCGAGAGATTCATGAGACAAAGACCCCCTACTTTTAATGGATCATATGATCCCTCAATTGCCAAAAAATGGATCAACTCCATTGAAAATATCTTCTCCATATTTCTATGTTCTGAATAAGGGAAGAATCTTCTGGCTACTTATCTTATGGTGGGTGAAGCTAATCAATGCTGGACGTTGATCAAAAATAAAAACCCTGAGGAAGAAATCGCGGTGTTGGAATGGAAGGATTTTTTGAAAATATTTTTCGATTAATATTTCCCGCACACCCTCCGACTTAAGATGGAAAATGACTTCCTTTCTCTCAAGAAAAAGGACGATGAATCCATCAGAGCATACAAGGAAAACTTCACAAGGCTTGTATAATATTCATCTGGATATATTATTACCCATAAATTCATGGTTTACTATTTCATTGGTGGGATAAAACATGTCATATGGAAATCCCTAGTGATCCATGACTTTGAGATCTATGAGTAAATTTTCTGATGTGGCCTCAAAGTTGAAATGGATATCTATAAATCTTAGTGGTATCATAGAGATAAGAAGCATAAGGTGGAATTTAATTCTGGAGGTCCGATGGATACATCTAATGGTGATTTGAAAATACCACAACCCACTTTCCAATGGTGTGGAAAGAAGCACCCCAAGAATTTCTTGAAGGGGACGAGGAAATGATTTATGTGTGGAAGATAAGGTCACCTGGACATTAACTGATGAAAAGAAAAACTTGTGGCTATGATCGAGGAGCGTAACACTCTTTTCGACCCTCAACGAATTGTTCATTTCTTCAACTGCAATGAACCAGGTCACTTCGAGAACTAGTTCCCTAAGACAATGGTTTTCAGAGGCAACCAACAAACTCCAAGGCAGAAAGGGTGAGCTTTTTCCATCACTACTACCAAAGTGAACCCTGAAAACAAAGTGGTGATAGATAAACTAGTTATTAATTGAATAATAGTGAATTTACTTTTTGATTCTGGTTATACGCATTCTTTTATATCTAAAAATTTTAGTAGAACAATCCCAACACCACCAGAAATCATAGAAGTAAAGATGTGGGTGAGTACGACAAATGGGGCAATCAATCCATCCCTTGAATATAATTCCCCCCTATCATAATTTGTGGATTTAACTTCCTAGTTAACCTCATCATACTCTCTTGGTGTAATGTTATGCAATTCTTAGCATGGATTGGCTTTCCCTATATAGAGCCAACAAAAATTTCTATGAGAGGGAAATCCCACTTCATATGAAGAATCAACCCCCTAGTTATGTACAAGTGGAAGGAGGAGGATGAATCTTCTTTAGCACCATTATTTAAATTGTGGATATTAATGCCCTATTAGAACGTGTATCTAGATCATATGATTGAGTCTAAGGAAGAAACCATCCTTGAAGACATGCCTATTGTGAGGAAATTTACTGATGTGTTTCCCGAGGAATTGCCTAGTCTTCCTCCTAGAAGAGATGTTGAATTCTCAATTGATCTTATACATGGGGAATTTTCAATATCCAAGATTACATATTGAATGGATTTTTTGGAGCTTGAGGAGATAAAGAAACAATTATAAGATAATTTGGATAATGGGTTTATTTGCTCAAGTGCTTCACCATGGGGTGCACAATTCTTCTTTGTCAACAAGAAGGATGGATCAATGCACCTTTGCATTGATTATAGTGAGCTAAACAAAATCATGATAAAGAACAAGTATCCTTTACCACAAATTGATGACTTGTTTGATCAGCTACATGGAACACAATACTTCTCCCTGGTGGATTTGTTGTCAGGATATTACCATGTTTTGGTGAAGAAAGAGGATAACCCCCAGACTTCCATCCGTACAAGATACGGGCACTATGAATTCAAAGTAATTCCTTTTGGACTCACTAATGCTCTAGAAATCTTCATGGATATGATGAATAGAATCTTTAGGGATTACCTTGACAAATTTTTGGTAGTCTTTATAGATGATATTCTTATAAAATCCAAAACCAAGGAGGATAATGAGTAGAATCAAATCAATTTACTAGAGAACTTCAGAAAGTAGAATCTCTATGAAAGGTACAAAACGTGTGAGTTATTTTTTAAAAATGTATCATTATTGGGTCATATCATCACAAGGAATTAGATATCTTTAGATCCCTCCAAGAAAAATTTAATTGAGGGATGTATGAGGTCAACATTGGTAATGGATATCTGTAGCTTCTTGGGGTTAACTAGATATTATCACTGATTTGTGAGAAATTTCACACGATTGTAAAACCCTCTTACTAAGATAACTCTGAAGGGATTCAATTTTTCATGGACTGATGAATGGGAAGAGAGATTAAAGGAGGTAAAAAGGAGGCTTATCACTATTCATGTGCTCACACTACCAATAGGTAGAGAACTTTTGTGATATTCAGTGATTCTTCAAAGAAGGTCATGGTCTATGTGTTGTTGAAAAATGAAAATGTCATTGCCTATGCATTAAGGAAATTGAATGTTTATGTGAAAAACTATCAAACCCATGATCTAGTGTTGGTTGATGTAATCTTTGCATTAAAATTTTTGCGACGTTACCTCTTTGTTGAGAAATGTAAAAAATACACGGATCCCAAAAGCCCCAAGTCTATATATTCACATAGAAATAGTTAAATATGCGCCAACAAAGATGGATAGAGAAGATCAAAAACTATGGCTACTCAATCCATTACCACCCAACAAAAGAGAACGAGTTGGTGGATGCTCTATGTAGAAGAGTCCCAACAATTATATCATTGATGAGAATTGAAAATGATCTAATCTTCTTTAATTTGATAAAGATATACATGGGAATCATAAAGAATGTAATATCATCAATCATTTCACAAACTATTTCTCAAAAATAACTTTTGGAACGGTTAAAGGATTCTCAAAAGGATGATGTAAGAATTCAAAAGAAAGTGGAAACTATCTATAAAATTAAATCCTCATAGTTCAATGTTAATGAAGAAGGAATTGTGAGATTTGGTACAAAACTACGTGTACCATCAAATGTGGAGTTAAATAATGATCTTTTGGATGATTCACGTAGTTAGAATTTCACTATTCACCCAGGAAACACAAAGATGTATCAAGATATCCAAGATAATTATTGGTGGGATAACATGAAGAAGAAGATCATTGAGTATACATCAATGTGCCTAGTATGTCAGCAAGTGAAGGCTGAGAAGTAGAATTCTAAGGGGATGATGAAACCATTAACCATACCATCATCGAAATGGGAGAACAATGCCATGGACTTTGTCACTGGACCTTTGAAGACATCTGCAGGAAACAATGTTATCTGTGTTTTTATGGATCTTCATATAAAGACTACACACTTCTTTGAAATTTGATAGGATTTCTCATTAGATCAACTGTAATGGATATTTATCTGAGAAGTGGTAAGGTTGCATGGAGTACCACTATATATTGTATTCGATTGAGATCCAAGATTCGCCTCTAATTTATGGAAGAGTCTTCAATATGCTCTGAATACTAAGATAAACATAAGTATGTATTATCATCCTCCAATTGATGGCCAATATGAGAGGACTATCCAAACACATGAGGACATGTTGAGAGCATGCTCAGTGGACTTCAAAGGGTGATGGGATATACATATTCCTCTAGTTGAGTTCTCTTACAACAATAGTTTCCACTCCATCATCCAAATAGATCCTTATGAATCCCTATATGGGAAGAGGTGATGAACACCAACATGTTGGGATGATGTTGTGGAGAAGAAACTCCTAGGTCTATAAATGGACGAATAAATGGTAGATAATGTTAAGACCATCCAAGATCACATTAAAGCTTCTTCAGAGTTGAAAAAATAACTATTATTATAATCATGGATGAGACCTATAACTTGATGTTGAAGACATTGTATTCCTCCGTATATCATCATGGAAGGGAGATATTAGATTTTTGAAGAAGGTAAATCAAATTCCATGGTACATCAGCCCATTTGAGATCCTTGATCACATTGGAGCAGTGGCCTATCAACTAGCACTCCCCCTGAACCTATCTCAAGTACATGATGTATACCATGTATCACTCTTGAGGCAGCACATACCTGACCCGTCGCATGTACTAAATCATGAGGTGGTACCATTGTATAATGACCTCTTCTATTAAGAGAATCTAGTGAAGATCATATATCATAGGGAAAAAGTTCTAAAAAATAAGACAATTCCCCTCATCAAGGTGATTTAGAGAGACCACAAGTTTGAAGAGGAAACATGGTAATCAGATGAAGTGATGAAGCAGCGTTACCCTCATCTGTTTTAGTATGGGAGATGGAAATTTTGAGGGTGAAATTTCATAAGAGGGGAATATTGTAACGACCCAAACTTTTATTAATGAAAATTCATCTTGATCATATTAAATGTCTTGTTATGTAAAATGGTTATATAAAATATGCACTTACATTCTTTTATAGATTTAAAAATACCATTAATAATTGTGACCATTTCTAAAATAATCTTTGAATAGTGATAACATGAATTGTATAAATATATGGATTTAACAAATCCAATTTACTTAGAAAAAGGAAGTGATAGCCTCAGCCAGTTTAATTTTTCCATATGAAGCCCATTTTTCAGAACTCAGAAAGGAACTAGGCTTCACTCTTGACTAATACCAAGTTGAGCTTCAACACATTAAGCTCAAATGGAACTTCCTATGGGAGAAGTGGTAGTTGATAGAGATTACCACTCGAGAAATATTATCTGAGACACCCCAAAAGTATGTCACCATCACACACCTTACCCTTAGGCCATATCTGGGTGTTATAAGGGGTTGGGTAACAAGACCCTAGCACTATGATTATGTGCATTATTTTTTAATAGATTTAATAATATACATTCACATTATTATTGTTACTTTGTAAATAGTTTTTAGAGCACAAATAGTATTTTTAGTAAATATTAAATTAGGATATATATTTTGATGAATTAATGGATTTTTTAATTAAATATTATTACTAAATTAATTTTTATTAAATATAAATGATCGTATAATTTATATGAATACAATAGTAATTTTTATTAAGGTTTGAAAGAGGTTTTTTGTCAAAATTCATGATTTTTATATAAATGTCAATTATTAATATAAAAAGTAAAAATTTAAATATTTATAAAATTATTTAGATAAAATGAATATTATTTTTGGGATCATTACATTGAAATTATTCAATGGTGAATTTTTCATAATATTCTTAGACAGCCGAATTTTTTGGTAAAAATTAATTATCGTTTAAATATATAATGTGTTTTTTGATATCATAATGACCCAATAATGATGTAATAAAATACAATAAATGTTATTTTCAGCCAATAAATGTTATATATTTAAAATAATGTGATTTCATATTTATTTTATTAATTTTATGGTGCCTTAGTGGGCCCTCCAAGACTTATAAAACATTTTTACTTTTTAAATTGATTTCCTAGAGAGTGTGACACACCTCCATATAAGAAAGCCTAATATTTTAATAATTTATGCCATTGGCATTATAAAATAATTTTTTCCAGTACCCTTTTGGAAAAAAATGGGCAAAAACAATGGTTTGGTTTGTGGTCTTGATTTTTTTAATGTGTAGTGTCTAAGACCTAAATAATAAAGATTTCCCTTTATATTTCTATATAAACCCACCCAATATCCCACTTCCTCTTCATTAAAAACCTTTTATGCTCGACAAAACTCTGACTTACTCTCTCTAGAATACTCCCAAGTCACCCCAATATCTCAATAAGCCTCCCTCAAGCCCCTCCCAATCCATTGGGATCATTCTTTCAAATAATGGGTTTCTTCCTATCTAATTTGTTTCTAAAGATCATTATATTGTTATTCGATTTTTTTTTCAATTAAAAATTTTGGGGTATAATTTTTGACCTCCCAAATAATTTCGTACTTACATTTTACTGATTATATACCTCTTTATCTATCATTAATTTCCCTCATGTACAGAGTTACCTTACTGAAATTTCATAAGGAATTTCTCTCTCCTCATTTACATTCAAGAAATTATTTTATATTATGAATCAAAATTCAATTACATATATTGGGGCATGTATCTATATTACCCCCCCCCCCTAATTTACATTTCATTTACACACAATGTGACTCATCTTTCTTTCTCATCAACCATTTTTATTAATTCTTATGTCGCGTCGTTATGCAGCCAAAATTGCATCACGATTTTCCAATCGAAAGTCATTGTTTAGTGAATACCATGTCCATTTCTCTATCATGGGTATTTACCTTTATGAACGTTTACATATTGATTATATAGTATTATTTGTTAGTTCTAAATTCCTTTATTGTGGAATAAATGATGATTTTTAGTGAATCCATGTTATATGATCCTTATGGCAAACTTATGCATTAAATGAAATGATTAACAAAGGGGCACCTTGATAGCGCTCCAATGCATTGGGTAAAGATTAGTATCACTATAATTCATGTCAAATGAGGGTTTAATCTTTATAATTCAATTTAAATTAGGTTTTACTCCTTCTACAAGTGCAATGGTCCTTGGATCATGCTAATATCATGTTAAATGTTGTTTCTACATTTCCATGTTATGATAATCATGCAATATCATGCCTTTATGTTCATGTTTCTCTTGTGATCAATTGATATACCTATTACCTAAAATGTACTATATTCTTCATGTTATGAATTTTTTACTCCCTTAAGGGCATTATAGATCACCCTTTTCTTTTGCATGTCCTCAGGTTATCCCATGCAATGCTATGTATGAAGGAATGGTGTGGTCATATAAAAGAATTTTTCAATTATGATGTTGTGTTTTATGTTCTAAGTCATTATGTAATGTTCGTAAGTCCAAAGACTCTATAACTCTCGATATTATATATTCTATAAAGTGAATATTTTATGTAATAAATTATTTTTTTTTGAAATAAAGAGAAGGTTTTTTATAGCTATAATTTCATCATTTTAGAGATTCCAAGTTCGGCATCTCCCACACTTATAAAAGACCACCCCCTCTACACTCCTCATCAATCTTAAAAACCCCATTGGTTAGAATATTCCATTAAAAATTAATTAATTAATTTTATAGAAACATCTTAGAGTCCTTAGTTTTATCTGAATGATAATATTGGAATAATTTTGGTTCAATCTTAAGGAGGTTTTCCGAAGAAGAGGTATCGTTCTTTATCGAGAATTTCTATTTTATTTCTTCTTCCAACTCCTTAAAATACTTTTAAACCATGACCATATAATATCCTCAGTATATTACATATATTGAGATTTAATATTTTTATTTCAGGACAAGTATTCATCTCCCCCTCCCTCAAATGGGAAACGAAACTTTCAATCATCTGTATAGTAGGCTACCACCTCACGAACCGTTGTAACTCATTTTCCCACAACAATAATCATGATAAGATATATAGATAGATTATATATATATATATATATTATTTAACATAATTATACTTATATATTTATTGTAACTCATATACCTTCTTACTTTCCATTTCGCGAGGGATATAATAACGTCAGTGGTGTGTAGGTTCGACTACCGCCTTATGAGTGATGTGATTTATTTTTCACTAAAACTATAAGAGGGAGGTAGTAAGAATAAATTTAATGAATATATTATATATAAATAAAATCATAATTATTTTTTAATGTTGTATTATTATTTATATTTCCTCCATTCCATCTATTGACAAATGGAAACATCACTCATTCATATGTACATTCTACCATCTCTATTAACAGTGTATTTCATCGTTCTATCTCTAAATTTTGTGGATGATTATGAAAATTTATAAAATTATAAAATATGATATTTTTATAATAAATATAATTATGTAGATGACATAAATATTTCCAATTCTCAATAACCACATTAACATCAAAACATGAATGAGAAAACAAGCCAGTGGACACCTGGAACACTGGTAATAGTCACATATTATTCACAAAAAGGTGATAAGATGTTATAATAGGATCATGTACGAAATTATAAATATTAATATGGTACTAGTATAAATTAAAATTAATTTTTAAACCATTATAAAATAGGTTAATGTTAACTCAACTAAAATTAAGTGTTAGGTAGGGGTTTTAATCTCAAAACATTTCTCTTTGAGACACATATTTTTTATGATTCTAATTTATTATAAATGATATATGTACTTAGAATTGAATATTTAACATTGTGTGTTATTCTTATTCATGGAATTTTTAATTAAAATTCAATCTCTCTCACTATTTCATGTGGTTTTTTTAATGATTTTTCTTAAACCGTAAGGGGGTTTCATAACTCAATTCAATTTCATTGAGTTATATTACATTTTCATTGTCTTTTATATTCTATGAATATGGGTTTAATTTATTTTCATTATTATTATTTTTTTATTTAAATTTCATTTATGTGGATTTAAATTTGATACTCATAATCAATAAATTTATTAATACTCACTTCAATGTTATGACCTTTATAAGGGATTTTATCCCAATCTCCAATTTGATGAGACTTATTCAGTATTATGAAACTATTTATTTTTAAGTGGCGTATACACTACACCTTTGAGGTATATTACTTTGATATCTAATTTTTCATGATGACTAATGATTTAATTTAGTTTCTTCATTCTAGATAAATGTTTAATATAAAATTTCGTCTTATTTATCTTTTGATAGATTATATTTTTCTCCCATTTCCATATTTTTCAAAATAGTTTTACAAAGTTCCATTTTATATAATAAAAATTTAGAATGGAAATTTTATAATATAATTTACTGTTTAAAAGGAATTAAGGGAATATTTCTATTCTTTTTTCAAAAGTACATCTTCAACACATTTTACAAATATCAAAAGGAATTATTTCTAAATGTATTCTAAATAAAATGATTCTGCCATCATTCTAACCATTTTATGCTATTTAAAATCTACTATATGATTACTATTTTTTTAAAATGAAACTTTTCAATGAAATATTATTTCAGTATTCATTTTTATTTTTCCAAAAAATTTATTTTACTTCCAAACCTATAAGTTTGATAAATTTAAGATTATCATTCATTTATTTTTTGTTATTTACTTTTCCTTAAAACATTCACTTTCATGAAACCATTATTCATTAAACATTTTATTTCCAATTATTATAGATATTATTTATATAATAAATATGATTATTTCTTAAACCATATATTATTTCTACATTCATTATTTAAATTTAAATTTTATTTTATGAACTCATGAATTATTGATAATTCATATTCATTATTAAATATGGACATTTATTGTTAAGGAATATTTTTCATGATTTAATGAAATCATTTGATAAAGGAAGAATGATTTTAAAATTTAGTAAAGGGCGGGTATTGGTTATAGATAGTCCCCCAGTGCATCAATAGGTATCCTGATTAAAATTAGTTGGAAAATTTAAATAGGATTTTTCAATTATTTTAAACAATCATCTAAAAGGTCATGAAAGTATAGGTATCATGATTATTGATATCATGGCATCTAATATTAGTCATTTCAATCATTAATATTAACATTATTATTATTATCCACTGGATTATTACATTGATATTATTTTTTGATGTACTTCATTCGTAGGTTATTAATTAAATGGAATGTTTTTTTAGTTATTTACATTTCCAATCTGATTATAGATTATCTACTTGTGATAGTTTCCACTGTAAAAAATCCTTAATGGGAATTTCATATCACCGTTATTGGTTTTAGTTTATATAATATATGATGAATAATTCCCTAAATTATTTTTAGTGATGTTGAAAATTTTCCTTCGATATGTTTTATGTATTATTGCTTATGTAAAGTGGGTATCATGTATGTATCAAGTTATTTAATACTATTAAACTAATCACTCATTCAAGATGAGATAATTTTTATCTTATACTAATGTAAGGAAATTACCAAAGGCTCTGGGTTACTAGATTCAGATTTTTCACAACATGTATCAGCACATGTTTAGAAGAAACCTTGGGAACTATATTTAGTAAAACAATGATTAAGGAAAACAACCCCATCTAGATACATTGTGTGGATGTATTTTAGTCCCAGTCTTACATAGGGATACTAACTATGAAAATTTTGTATTGGGATTGACCTAATCATCACATGGTGCAAGAAAACAGGCCTTACTGCACACCTGGTTTGACACTCTTGAGGGGTATTATTGGGTTCATGCACATTTCCTTTATGAAAATTTATAAAGGATTTGAATAAATGATTATCATGAATACCTAGGATAAACCAAAGGTTTCGTAGAGTGAATAGGTTTTGTCATGATTTAGATATATTATGAATAGTACTGCATGATTTCCCACAATGACTATTGTTATTCATATTATCATTTTTGGCATCATTAAATGTATAAAACAGAAGTAACTTTATTAATGGTGAATGTGATGGAAAATAATGGGGATCTTGAGAAACCAAGTGGTATGATAATTCTAGGGTTTATCATATGTTCAAAATAATAGATTCCACTTTTGAGGTTTTATGTGAAATAAGTTTAACATGAGTAGAGATATTTTTGGAGACATTTATGGGAATACAACCATTTGGTTTATTATATGGTTTTGTTAAATGTTTATTCTTTTATATATGTTATATGAATGAGTTAAAATTATTTTATCCTTTTGGTATAATACAATTATTATTTTCAAGGTAATAATAGTTAGTTAATATTATTTTATTTTGTGCAAAAAATATATATAGAAAATATTAGTGGCTAAAAAGTGACTTAATAAATAATAGAATTTTTTGAACATTAGTCATATTTTTATGGAACATTGTAGGAATTATATTAATATAGATTAAAAAATGAAAAACATAATTTTTTAGTGAGAACATATCACATTTGGAAAGGCTGTGTGGTGTGAACCTACAAATGAAGGGAAATAAGGTTTTTGTGCCCATCAATAGCATATGTGATTTCTTAGTCAATATGACATTGATTTTACTTAAAAATATTGATGAAAAAATATTAGGTTGATTTTCAGAATTATTGGGTAGACATATAGGTACCCCTTAGATATAAAATAGGATTTACCAGGAAATATTATTTGGGAAGAACACAATAAAATCATAAGGTTAATTAGGATATTGAGTTATTTATTTAGGGAATGATTTAAGTAGAACTTTAGATTTGGATATTAATATGAAGGGGTACTAATTTTGTGAATTATATTACCTTGTTCTAACTATTTTTAGTTTTTTAAAGTATAATGGTATTGGAAGATCTAGATATAATTTTTTGTAATTTTTTATCCATTAAAACATGATGTTATTGCTTCTAGAATGAAAATTTTATCTTGAATACTCATAGTTTGAGTAAACAAAAAATATTTGAGTAGAAATTTATTAAAGGATGATATTATTCATTTCAAGTAAATTTGTTTCCTTATGTAGTTAGTAGTAATGGTATAATATTCCTACAAATTTAGGGAAAATTTATTTATCAATTTTTTATCTTATTACCTCAACATCTAATGAATCAATGGTATTTTAATATATTATAGATTAATGGTTTTTTGGGGGACAAATTTCTTTTGACCATATTTTTTATCGCTATTTATTAGTCCTTAGGTGTTATTATTATCATTCATGTACATGTATTAACATTCCACTAATTTTATCAAATTTTGAAACCTATTTTTCTGATGACCTTCATATTTATCTTTACTCTCTTTTAAGAGGATGTTTTATTAACCCCTTGTGATTTGGGTTTTCCACAAAGGATATTTCCAATGTAAAACCCCTAATTTTTTTAGTGAAAATTAAAATTGCAAGGAAATAATTTATTAACGGTGGGGGTAATGTAACACCCTGATATTTTATAATATTTATATATTTAAATAACATAATTTCATTAATAGTTTGTGATGCACACAATGTTAGTTTTAAACGATCGGTGACACTCTATCAAAATGTTATTATTTATAAATGACAATTATAACATAATTGTTAAATTGTAAATTATAAATTGGAAAAAATAAAATATGAAATGTATATATTTTACACAAGAATAAATAAATTCATTTCTTATTAATTAATTGTAAATTAAAATAATAAACAATTAAAAATAAAGGAACATTTTTTCTTGATAATTGTTTTTGTGCACGCAATGTGTTTTTGTCCCAAAAAATTAAATTTATCCCTATTTGTGAATAATTTTAATGAAATTTAAATATTATATATTCAATAAAATGTTTTAAAATTCATCTAATATCTTTTATAATCAAGGGATAACAATAAATCTTATTCTATACTCAAATAGATTATTTTTTTCTATAATATGGTTTCATCATGTTTTGCATAATTATCTTCAAATTAATTTTGTTAAACTTTTAGAAATGTATTTATAAAATAAATTTTTTAAAATTATAATTTCCAAAATTATCTTCAGTTGATTTTTTTTTATTTTTCAAAAAAAATATTTTATAATGAATAGTTAAAAATATATATTTTTATTTAATAATACATTTTCATTTCAAGTATTTAAATAGTTAAATATTTTAAAAAAAGATTAAAAGTAAAATTAAATAAATTATATTATGAGTTATTCAATTTATACCATTTTAATTGATCTTATGTTCAATTTTGATATAAAACCCTTTTATACATTTGAAAACATTTCCTTTGAAAACTATTTTTTCTCCATGTCTATGGGTTTTATTTTAAATTAAATTATGCCACTTCTGTGAGATTAATTTGAAAAAATGGATTAAAAATTTTCAAGATGTATAATTTATATCTTATAATAATGAAAAACTATATTTTTAACATAATGAAAAGTGAAAATAGAAAAAATTAATTACTGCGGTTATGGTGAAAACTGGTTTATCGAGGGTTAAGCTAAGAAGATAAGGGTAAATAATGGGCTAGAAATTATATAATTTATATATTAAGAAATATTTATACGTTTTATAATCTTAGGATTTAAAATGGTCATTTTTTTATCCTTGTGGAAAGTGAAAAACAAGGATATAACTAATTATTTTCATAAATTACTAGTGTGTCCTCTCCCCATCTTATACAATCCCACTACACTCCTCTCCTCCTCAAACTTAAAAACCCAGTTTATCCATAAAATTATTTCACAAATACCTTAGATAATTTCATCCAATCATCCAATATTCCATTGTTTGATCTAAAATCTATGCTAGGAAGGATTTCTGTGCAGACCTAACGAGGTTGTCTAAAGAGGTATCGTTCTTAACTGAGCATTTCTGTTTTATTTCATCTTCCCCATAGATAGAATTTTATTTAAACATTGTCATATAATATAAACCATATATTACATATAATTATATTTTTTAATGATATATTCATGTCTAATATACATTTCCTCCACCCTCAAATGGGAAACAAAATAGTCAATCATGTGTATGGAAGACTACAACCTCACGAACTGATGTAACTTGTCTTCCCCCAACACCTCTCATGACGAGATATAATAATGGTTTTATTATATATATATATTATTAGATTTTTAACATAATTATACTTAAATATTTATATTATGACATATATTATCTTACTTGCCAATCCATGGGGGATACGATTGTCACGACCCGTCCTCGGGGCCCGTGTCGTGGCTACCCCAAGCCCGCCTTCCATAGGCTAGGGGCTGGTGACTAGCACCAAAGGCGTAAATCCCGATAACTGGGAAGGCATTGCCTTTATAAAAGAAAAAAAGCACCACAAAGTATGCAAGTGGAGAAAAAAGTAAACACTAAGTACAAGAGAAGTGCTGAAAGTAAATGGGCCAGAATACAAACCCAAAAGAAAGTACAACTACAACTGAACAAGTACAACTGGAAGGACGGAAGCGGCTCCTGGGTCATCCTCCTCGGATCCTACCTGAAGGGTAGGTACAGATGGTGCATCTCCTGGTCGTCCACCACGGATCCTACCTGAAGGTTAGGTATAGATAGCCTCCTCCATGCTCTCACCCGTCAACCTCTTCTGTGTGTCGTCTCATCATGTAGTCCACCTCCGGGTACTCAATCATCGTGTAGTCCACCTCGGGGTACCATCCAGTCCTCGAACACTCGGCCTCCGTCAGCACTGCTCGTCGTCTGCAACCAATACAACGAGGTGCGGGCATAGCCCGTGCAGGGGTGAGTATAACGATACTCAGTAGGTACCCCAAGACCCTCAAGGTCTCACTAAACCAACAAGGATAACCACAAAGAAAATCTCAACAGATAACCTCTACTTAGGTATATGCCCATACATATACCTAAGTTATCATGTAACCCATCTCAATAATGAGGAAACACAAGGATAGTGAAATCAATGGATAACCACTACCAAGGTATATGCACATACATATACCTAAGTTATCAAATAACCCTTCTCAATCATGAGGAAACACAAAGATCATTGACTCAGCTCAAACCAGGATTTTCATTATCGAAACCGTAACTGCTGAAGAGCTCCGTCTCGGGAGTGTACAGTGGACCTGTCACGACTCCGAGGTACTGATCACTAACTTAGGACTGCTGAGGTACTCCTCCTGTCGAGTACCGCGGGTCTGCGGCCAACTACCAGGCACTCCGTCCGCTGTGGGTCTGTCGCCAAATACCGGGTGCTCCCACTAATAGCCTACAGAGGTACTCCTCCTGGCGAGTACCATAGGTCTGATTCCAACTACCGGGAGCTCTGTCCGTCATGGGTCCGTCTCCATAAACCGGGCGTTCCGTCCACTGGGCTAGTCGACTCACTCCAAGTCGAGTCGGTCAAGCAGTCGTCAGGTCTCAGCCGTCTACACGGTCTTCGTACTCCATACGCTCGTCTCCGGGAGGGTCCGATCCATGAGCTACAAGTCGATACTCCAATTATCACAAAGTCCCACGAAGAAGTATCTCAAAGGACTGCCTTGTCATAGGGGTCTCAACGCAACAGACGGCGCGTCAATCGGACACCCGTTCTGTGAGTTATTAGCCTTTTCGTCCCAGGGGCCCGGTTGGTTTCATGTGCGAACCAATCCGGTCGTAACTCAACTATACCCCGAACACTCATAGGGTATACTCATAGGGACCGTTTCTCAACGTGATCACCGACGCCGCTGACGGTTCGTCAAACGGACGTCTGGTCTGAATGATATCAGCTTTTCCGTCCCAGGGGCCCGATTGGATTTCAGGTACAATCCAACCCGGCCACTATCCAACTGCAACCAAAAGTCGGGCGATGTATGCCAAAAGTTCCGTCTCATCAAGAGGAAAACAATGAGGCAGATGACGCGTCAATCGGACGCCCGGTCTGTGAGTTATTGGCTTTTTCGTTCCAGGGGTCCGGTTGGATTTGTGAGAGAACCAACCCGACTGCACTCAGACGACATCCAAACCTCGAGCAGAGTAAGCCAAAATATCCGTCTCACTTATAGGAATCAATCAAAGTCGACGACACGTCAATCGGACGTCCGGAGCTCAAGATATAAGCGTTTCCGCTCCGAGGGCCCAGTTGGTTTCATATCCGAACCAACCCGGCCGAACCCAAAGTAATCTGAAACCTTGATTGAGATATAACGAAACGACCGTCTCGATCCAAGGATCGCATTGCCACTGACGGCGAGTCGTTTGGAGGCCCGTAGCTCATGTTACGGGCATTTGACCGAAAGTAGTCCGAAAACGGGGGGTCTGGGCCTGGGCCGACCTGGCCTGACCCCTCCCCCCCCACCCCGGGTCGGCCCGAACTAGGTCCGACCCGGATGGGCCTAGCCCGGCCCGGCCCGGCCGGCTCCGTCCTGCCCGACTGGCCGGCCGCTGCTCGGCCAGCGCGGCCGAGCGGACACCATGGGCGGGGTGCACGGCTCCCCTGCCCCTCGCCGCTAATTGAGGCCGGCGGCGAACCGCCGGCTGCCTCCCTTCCGGCGTCGCACCGCCGCCGCCTTCCGTGGACCTCCGGACGCGCTCCGGTGGTCCGTTTCTCTTGCTGTCTTAGCCTATGGTCCTCCCGGGACCCGACCATGACTGCAGAGGCCTCAAAATCACCTTCTGACCTCGTTTGTCGTTGCCCGTCAATCCACACATCAATAAACAATCTGCGGAGGGTTGTCGGGCCGTGTTCGTTTGGCCCGCACCCTCCGCGTTAGATAATAACAACGGGAGAGTTATTCAACACATGAATACATAACCAAAAAAAATTTAATGAATTAAAATTGTTTTTATTATCCGGGTTCTTCACATTGAATGGAAACATTCACGGAGTATAAAACATTTAAATAAAACCCCTACCTCGTCAAGTGTCGCACGCGCGTTCTTTGCGGAATTGATCGCCACGGAAGGAGGCTATCGTCGCGTCGCGGAAAGCGTTGCGTTGTCGCGGAAGGGTGTCACGTCGACGAACTCCGAGGTTCAAGAACAAAAAGATTTAATTAATAATAATTAAATCCATGCATTGATAAAACCCACAAAGGAGTTTTTAAAAGGAACCCGAAATCTCTTACCTCAAACAGATGATTGAAGATTTTGTTGCAGAGAAAGGAACGTCGCAGAAGAGGAAACGTCGGCATCACGGAACACGGCATTGCATCGTCGATTTCCGCGGTTTCGGAATTCTTCGTCGGAGGCCGGCATTCTTCGCGTTCTTCGCGTTCTTCGCGAAAAAGGGTAAAGGCACAAGAATCCTGTCAAAGGCCTCCCAATGTGTAATCCTCAAGATGTGGCGTTGGTCTTATTTTATTACTACGCCAACGTATTTCAAACCGGTTAAGAAACAAAAAAGAGATAAGTAACGACCCATTATTTCGTAGAATAAATTCAAAGAAATAAACCGCCCAATTAATTCAACGAAGAAAACTGCCCAATTAATTCAACGATGAAAACCGACCAATTAATTTGTGCGTTAAGAAATTAAGAAAACGTGTCAGTTGACTTTCATAATGACTGGTTTTCACGGCTGCGTTACTTAGTGGAAAGAAACGGTGGGGCTCGTGCTGGCCCCACCTCACAAATATCCTACCAAGAGGGTAGGATATTTTTGGATAGTACCCTATCCGCATCAACTCAGTTTAAGTTGCTTTAATTGGCTTCAAGTGGCTTCCAAGCAGCTTAAGTGAAATAAAATAAAGTTTGTCGCACAATTTATTTTATTTCTTATCTTTAATCCCAAAAATTAAAAACCACACCCGAGCAAACGCAACTCCGGAAGAGGTGTTTCTATGCAATTACTGGCGCTTCGATTCCATTGGTGCCCTCAGAATTCAATTCCGAGCACCGGTTCAAAAGTTAGAAAAACTTGCTTGTCCGTTCACTGAACGTACCTGAGCCAAACTTTGGAAAATGATTCCAGGCACACCGGGCCTCGGAATCAGGTGCCGTCAGAAACTGCTTTCTTGAAAAATTCCAAAGAAAATTAAGAAAAAAATTTCCTTGGAATTTTACGGGTCTTTACATTACTCCCACCACAGGTATTTACGTCCCCGTAAAGCATTACCACAAACTTAGGGGTACAAAGGCGGTACTGAGCACACATCTGAGCCTTCCGCTCCCATGTGCACACCTGGAGGTTCCCGTGATGCCAAAGAAAGTACACCAGAGGAATCGATCGTCCCCGTAGGATCTGCTCCTGTTGATCCTTGATCCTCACTAGAACCTCTGTGGAAGTAACCCCATCGCCATTGTCCTGCTCCTCATGGTCGATGATATGCGAAGGGTCAAGCATGTATCTCCTCAGTTGAGATACCTGGAAAACGTCGTGCACCTAGTGCAACTGAGGTGGATGGTTCAAGCGGTAAACCACCTCGCCTACCCACCTGAGGACCTAGAAAGGTCCGTTGAACCTTGGAGATAACATTCCTCCCTAGCCACATCTCCGTAAGCCTCGTCGAGGCGAGACTCATATAAGGACGTGATGGTCATCCTCGAACACTAGAGGCCTCCAAGTCCTGTCAGCATAAGGCTTCTGTCGGCCCTGTTCCATCCTCATCTGCTCTGGGATGACCTGGACCTTCTCTAGTCTCACAAGAGCTGCTATGATTTCTTCTTTGCCGATAAGAAAAATCTGGTCTCATCCCCTGGATGAACCATATTCGTTTCCAAATACAGTCAATCCTGATATGAATGATGCATTCATTCCATGGATGACATCGTAAGGCCTCGACGTAACTACCAAGAGATCCAACTGTCACTCTCGCCTCCAAGGGTCGAGTCACACTGTCGGCATCAGTGTGTGGTCACTAGGTCTCCTTCAGTAGAAAACTCAAAAGTGAGGGTCAAGTCAACAGTATTAACCGGGACCACTCCGTATCAACCAAAAAAAGGACATGAAAGAAAACTTTACAAAGATAAGTGTCTTTTCATTATTGCATCTCATAGTACCGAGACACAAAGCAACTACAGACAAACATCAACAAAACCAGAAGCAACAGGATCAATAGACTCCAGGTCGGAAGCTAGTCCCGCTCCTGTCCATCTGCTTCCGGAGCTCCATGACCGTAGGCCTCAGCTGACTGAAGATGAGCTCTCCCATGTCCTCCTGTCCCCTGCGGTCGGGGTGGGCCTCCTGGTGGTCGGGGTGGTAACACCCCGAAGCGTCGTCCACCTCCAGCTGCACGGCCAGCTCCTCTGCTATGGTCGCCTACTCCTAGCGGTCAACCCTGATCGAACCTCTGCCTCTGCCTCGGAGGTTCTTCATTTAACTGTTGGTCATCTGCATGTCGGGTCGGACAGTCACGTGCCATGTGACCAATTCTGCCGCAGGAGTAACATTGTCCTCTCTCGGCACGTCTGGCTCTGACTCCACCCCGGTTTTCCAGCACAACTGAACCTGAGTCGTGCAGTCGGCCACTGGTAGGTCTGGTCCTCTTGGACCGTTGCGTCATCTATCTACTGCCTGCTACAGAAGACTCTGCCGCAAGCCAGCTAGTGGTGGGTCCTGCTGCTGGAGACTGCTCAGCAAGAAAACTCTCCACTAAGAGGGCTCTCTCCAACACCCCTGTCTACGTCAGAAAGCTGTGAGAAACAACAGAAGCTCTAATCTCTCGCCTGAGCCCCTGCTCGATGGTTCAGGCCCTAAAGAACGGGTCACTTACCATATATGTGGAGTAGCGTGAGAGGTCTGTGAATCTCACTTAGTACTGCGCCACTGACATGATGCCCTGCCGTAGCTGAAGTAGCTCCTGTATACGCACCGCTCGAAGGGTGGATGGTACAAACTCTGGCCAGAACAGGCTCTCGAAGCCTGCTCATAGAAGTGTCGCCTCGTCATGCATCTAAAGCATCAGGCTCCACCATCTGCCTGCTGCTGCCTGAAGAAGGCTGGCAGCAAGGATCACCATGAAATTTTTCGACATCCCTACTAGCCTGAATACTCTCACCACAGCCTCTAGCCAATCCTCAACTACCTATGGGTCCGTCCCTCCCAGGAACCTGGATGGCCTCTGGCGCTAGAACTCATGCAGTGCGCTCAAGCGACGTGCATCCTCTACTGCTAGGGCTAGTGGAATCTGTGGCCCAATGGGTAATAGTACCACTGGTGCCTCCGCTGGTGCCTCAACTGGGATAGGGCCCTGTACTGAGGCGTCGTCGCTCGGCGGGCTATCAGTACGTACTACTCTCGGGGCTCTAGCTGGTCATCCATGGGGAGGCATCCAGAAAGAAACAACGTGACACGGTCAAAAGATTATCCCGGGTGAGCTGACCTGGTTTGAGATGAAATTTAAATAAAACTTCTAGAAAACACACACGCAATCAGTGTTTTCATGCACAAAGTCGGAAATCAGTTGTCAGGGTCCTCGGGTATGGATACGTCGGCCGCCCGCACCAACACTGGACTCCCTGAATTGAAAACCACACTCGGTACTCTTAACACTATTTCATCACAGAAAGAAACATCATAGTTATATGTTCTGCGGTAGAACCAAACTCCTCTGATACCAATTTTTCACGACCCGTCCTCGGGGCCCATGCCGTGACTACCCCAAGCCCGCCCTCCATAGGCCAGGGGCTGGTGACTAGCACCAATGGCGTAAATCCCGATAACTGGGAAGGCATTGCCTTTATAAATGAAAACAAGCACCACAGAGTATGCAAGAGGAAAAAAAAGTAAACACTAAGTACAAGAGAAGTACTGGAAGTAAATGGGCCAGAATACAAACCTAAAAGAAAGTACAACTACAACTGAACAAGTACAACTAAAAAGATAACAGCTGGAAGGACGAAAGTGGCTCCTGGGTCGTCCTCCTCGGATCCTACCTGAAGGGTAGGTACATATGGAGCAGCTCCTGGTCGTCCACCATGGATCCTACCTGAAGGGTAGGTACAGATAGCCTCCTCCACGCTCTCACCCGTCAACATCCTCTGTGTGTCGTCTCGTCTTGTAGTCCACCTCCGGGTACTGACTCATCGTGTCGTCCACCTACGGGTACCGTCCAGTCCCCGAACACTCGGCCTCCGTCATCACTACCCGTCATCTGCAACCAACACAACGAAGTGAAGGCATAGCCCGTTCAGGGGTGAGTATAACGATACTCATTAGGGACCCTAAGACCCTCAAGGTCTCACTAAACCAATAAGGATAACCACAAAGAAGATCTCAACAGATAACCTCTACTTTGGTATATTCCATTACATATACCTAAGTTATCAAGTAACCCATATCAATCATGAGGAAACACAAGGATTGTGAAATCAACGGATAACCACTACCCAGGTATATGCCCATACATATACCTAAGTTATCAAGTAACCCATCTCAATCATGAGGAAACACAGAGATCGTTGACTCAACTCAAACAAGGATTTTCAATATCGAAACCGTTACTACTGAAGAGCTCCGTCTCTGGAGTGTACAGTGGACCTGCCACGACTTTGAGGTACTGCTCACAAACCTAGGACTGTTGAGGTACTCCTCCTGTCGAGTACCGCAGGTCTGCTGCCAACTACCGGGCGCTCCGTCCGCTATGGGTCTGTCTCCAAATACCGGGTGCTCCCCCTAATAGCCTACAGAGGTACTACTCATGTCGAGTACCGCAGATCTACGGCCAACTACCGGGTGCTCGGTCCGTCGTGGGTCTGTCGCCAAATACCGGGCGCTCCGTCCACTGGGCTAGTCGACTCACTCCAAGTCGAGTCGGTCAAGCAGTCGTCAGGTCTCAGCCGGCTACACGGTCTCCGTACTCCGTACGCTCGTCTCCGGGAGGGTCCGCTCCACGAGCAATAGGTCGATACTCTAAGTATCACAAAGTCCCACGAAGAAGTATCTCCAAGGATCGCCTCGTCATAGGGGTGTCAACGCAACAGACGGCGCGTCAATCAGACGCCCGGTCTGTGAGTTAGTAGCCTTTTCGTCCAAGGGGCCCGGTTGGTTTCATGTGAGAACCAATCCGGACGTAACTCAACTATACCCCGAACACTAATAGGGTATACTCATAGGGACCGTTTCTCAACGTGATCACCAACGCCGTTGACGGTTCGTCAAACGGACGTCTGGTCTGAATGATATCAGCTTTTCCATCCCAGGGGCCCGATTGGATTTCGGGTACAATCCAACCCGGCGACTATCCAACTGCATCCAAAACTTGGGCGAAGTATGCCAAAAGTTTCGTCTCATCAACAGGAAAACAACGAGATAGACGGCGTGTCAATCGAACGCCCAGTTTGTGAGTTATTGGCTTTTTCGTTCCAGGGGTCCGGTTGGTTTCGTGAGCGAACCAACCCGACCGCACTACGACGGCATCCAAACCTCGAGCGGGGTAAGCCAATATATATGTCTCACTTATAGGAATCCATCAAAGTCGACGACACGTCAATCGGACGTCCGGAGCTCAAGATATAAGCGTTTCCGCTCCGAGGGCCGGTTGGTTTTGTATCCGAACCAACCCGGTCGAACCCAAAGTAATCTGAAACCTTGAGTGTGATACACCGAAATGACCGTCTCGATCCATGGATATCGTTTCCGCTGATGGCGAGTCGTTTGGAGGCCCGTATCTCATGTTACAAGAATTTTACCGAAATTAGCTTGAAAACGGGGGGTCTGGGCCCAGGCCGACCCGGCCCGACCCCCCCCTGGGTCGGCCCGAACCGAGTCCCACCCAGATGGGCCTGGCCCGGCCCGGCGCGGCCCAGCCTTGCCAGCTCGGTCCGGCCTAACCGGCCAGCCGCGGCTCGGCCCGCGCGGCCGAGCGGACACCGCGGGCGGGGTGCACGGCTCCCCCGCCCCTCGCTACTGATTGAGGCCGGCGGCCAGCCTCCGGCCGCCTCCCTTCCGGCGGCGCACCACCGCCTCCTTCCGCGGACCACCGGATGCGTTCCGGTGGTCCGTTTCTCCTGCCGTATTCGCTTATGGTCCTCCCGGGACCCGACCTTCACTGCGGAGGCCTCAAAATCAACTTGCATCCTCGTTTGTCGTCGCCCGTTAATCCACACATCAATAAACAATCTGCGGAGGGTTTTCAGGCCGTGTTCTTTTGGCCCGCACCCTCCGCGTTAGATAATAATAATGGGAGAATTATTCAACACATGAATACATAACCAAAATTTTTTTTAATGAATTAAAATTGTTCTTATTATCCGGGTTCTTCACATTGAACGGAAACATTCATAGAGTATAAAACATTTAAATAAAACCCATACCTCATCAAGTGTCGCACGCGCGTTCTTCGCGGAATTGATCACTGCGGAAGGAGGCGATCGTCGCATCGCGGAAGGAGTCGCATTGTCGCGAAAGGGTGTCACGTCGACGAACTCCAAGGTTCAACAAAAAAAAAGATTTAATTAATAATAATTAAATCTGTGCGTTGATAAAAACCACAAAGTAGTTTTTAAAAGGAACCCGAAATCTCTTACCTCAAACAGACGATTGAAGATTTCGTTGCGGAGAAAGGAACGTCGCAGAAGAGGAAACGTCGACGTCGCGGCACACGGCGTCGCGTCGTCGATTTCCGCAGTTTCAGCATTCTTCGTCGGCGGCCGGTGTTCTTCGCGTTCTTCGCGTTCTTCGCGAAGAAGGGTGAAGGCACAAGAATTCTTTCAAAGGCCTCCCAACGTGTAATCCTCAAGATGCGGCGCCGGTCTTATTTTATTACTATGCCAACAGATTTAAAACTGGTTAAGAAACGAAAAATAGATAAGTAACGACCCATTAATTTGTAGAATTAATTCAACAAAATAAACCGCCCAATTAATTCAACGAAGAAACCCGCCCAATTAATTCAACGAAGAAAACCGCTAAATTAATTGGTGCGTTAAGAAAATAAGAAAACGCGTCAGTTGACTTTCTTAATGATGGGTTTTCGCGGGTGCATTACTTAGTGGAAAGAAACGGTAGGGCTCGTGCGGACCCCACTTCACAAATATCCTACCAAGAGGGTAGGATATTTCTGGATAGCACTCTATCCACATCGACTCAGTTTAAGCTGCTTTAAGTGGCTTCAAGTGGCTTCCAAGCAGCTTAAGTGAAATAAAATAATGTTTGTCGCACAATTTATTTTATTTCTTAACTTTAAGCCCAAAAATTAAAAACCAGACCCAAGCAAACACAACTCTGGAAGATGCGTTTCTAAGCAATTACCGGCGCTGTGATTCCATCGGTGCCCTCAGAATTCGATTCCGAGCACCGATTCAAAAGTTAGAAAAACCCTCTTGTCCGTTCACTGAACGTACCCGAGCCAAACTTCGGAAAATGATTCCAGGCACACCGGGCCTCGGAATCAGGTGTCGTCAGAAACTGCATTCTTTCAAAATTCCAAAGAAAATTAAGAAAAAAATTTCCTTGGAATTTTATGGGTCTTTACAATGATAACATCTCACATATGTACGGAGAACTACAACCTCAAAAAATGATGTGATTCATTTTTTAATAACAAATTATATAGAAGGCAATGAGGACAAATTTAATGAATATATGTGATATAAATTTAATCACAATTTTTGAGGGAAGGTAGATTAATATTTACCTTTCTATTGTTCAGTCTTTCAAAAAATGGAAACATTGCTTATGTGTATGTACGACCTATCGTCTCCATGAGCAATGCATTTAATTGTTCTATTTCTAAATTTTTTGTTTTATTATGATAATTTATCTAATAAAATAAAATAATATTTACAGCAATAATTCATTATGTAAATTATGGATCTATATACAAATCTCAATAATAGTAACATTCATGTTAAAACATGGATGAGAAAATAAGGTAGTTAACACATGTAACATGGGTAATAATGAAATATTATTATCAAGTGGGGGATAATATGTTTTAAGTGGATCATATATGATATTATAAATATTATTACGGTTATGTAATAAATTAATAACATTTTTAAAACCATTATACATGTGTTTGAAGAGCACTCAACTGAAAGGAAATGTTAGGTAAGTGTTTTCATCTAAAAATAGCCTTCTTTGGGAAATGTGTTCTTTTATGAAAATAATTTATTTTAATGGTGTATAAACTGGAAATTTCACTTTTAACATCATTTATTATCCTTATTCATGTAATTTTTACTGAAAATTATATCTCTCCATCTATTTCAAGTGGTTTTTATTAACACGTTTCTTAAACAATAATGGTGTTTCATAACAGAATTCCTTTTCATTTGGTTATATTACTTCTTTATAGTATTGAATATTACTATGATAATGTGTGTAATGTTTTTATTATTTTATATTTTATACCTATTTTTTAATTATTTTTAAATTTCATACACATTATTAATTCCATGATTAATCCTTACTTCAGTAGTATGATCTTTATGGGGGATTTCTTCTCAATCTTCACTTCATTAAAACTTATTTGCTATTATGAACCTATTTTCCTATGTGGTGTATATATTCTCCCATTTACTTATTTAAAATTAATATATAATTATTAATGAATATTTATTATTCAATTTAGATAATTCATTCAAGATAAATGTTTAAACGAAAATTCGGTCTATTTTTTCTTTTGATCAGTTATATTTTTCTTCCATATCCATATTATTCAAAATACTTTTAAAAACGATTTTTATTTACTAAATTTTTTTACTAAGAATATTTTATACTATCCTTTAATTTTTACAAGTTATGAATGTAAAATTCCATTTTTTTCTATAGAGTTCATTTTCAACTCAGTTTATAAAAGTTTAAATGAATGTTTTTTAACATAAAAAGAATGATTGAATTTTACATCATTTATAAAAATTAAATGAAATTTATCTTATCCTCTAATTTTTCAAATTTTTTTCAATGAAATATATTTAATGAAGTATTATTTTAGTATTTCACATCCATTTTCTAAAAGACATGATTTTAGAAAATCCTATAATTTTGATGAATTAGAAGTCATCTTTCTTTTATTTTGAAGTCATTTTATTTTAATTGAAGCTTTCACTTTATTAAGATTAATCTTTAGTAGAAAATAAATTTTCATTAAATATTTTTATTCTTATTATCCTGGATATGATTATTTCTTAAACTATATACCATTTATATATATTGTGGTTAACTTTGAAATTTATTTGATAAACTAGAAAATTATTGATGATATGTATTATTTATTCAATACATACATTTATTAGTGAGGGATATTTTTCATGAATTAAAATGATCATTTAATATTTGATTAATACATTAGATGTGCAGGGATGGGTGGGCCTTATTATATATAGGCCCTTGATTCATTGACAACTCTCATGAGACAAAAATGTTTGCCCAATTAAATGGGTTTTTACCCATAGTTATAAATTGACTTATGAATGGTCTTAACATTTGAGGTAATATGATGGATAATATCTTAATGTCAACTATTAATCATTTCATTCATTGATAATTTAGTAATTATTATTATTCATGGAATTTTAACATAGATAATATCCATGGATTCATTTCATTCTCATGTTATTCATTAAATGGAATGTATTTTTAGTTATTTAACTTTATATATTGATTATTACTTTTATACTCATGGTATATTGTGTTGTAAATAACCCTTATTTAGAATTTGATCACACCCTTATTCTTTTCCTTACCCTAGGATATGATAAAAAATTATTTGAATGTGTTTCAAGGAATCCAAACATTCTCTTTTGTTATGTTTTATGTATTATTCCTCGTGTAATGTGGGTATCATGTATTTATTTAGTTCTTTGAGACGAAATAACTGATCAGTCCTTCAGGATGATATCCTTTGTATCTTACTACAATGTAATGAAATAACTACTACATATGCGTTATTTGAGATTGGGTCGTTACATTAATACTCTTAAACACATCATATATATTATACATATTGAATAAATTTTTATTTTATAACATCCATGTTTTGAGGTGTAGGAAAACACAACACATTTATTTGTGGAGGTGGTATTCTAAACACACACATGATTCATGATTCGATTTTTATCAATGGAAATAGAGAAAGGTAGTTATTTATTTAACCATAATTAAAATAACATATAAATATATTAAGGAAACTTATGATACAATTTTATGATTGTGAAATAACATTTCCAGAAGAATAAAAAAACATAAATAAATATAAAATAGAGAGGAGATTATTGAAATCCACACCTTACTATATAGATTATCCCTTTTGGAAAGGGTGTTAATCAATTAAAGGGTAGAATTTTTAGAATATAAATAATCCTTCAAGTTTTCTATGAATATTTATAAGAGTTTTGGATAGATTTTGGGATGAAATTATAAGGGTTTTATGTGAGAGAATGTAAGGAGATGATTTTCGATTTTATAAGTTAAAAGGGATGAAGTTTTTTTAAATGCCTAAAAATGGGAAATAATGGGAAGTTTGTATAAATTAATGTGGCTCCAAAATTGATAAATTTCAATATATATATATATAAGGGAATATATAATGTCTAACCACACCTCAGTCACTTATTTAAAACATTATTTAACATGTTTATACCCTTTACCACTTAGGTAACAAATTTTTACCATTTTTTCAAAGATAACTAGTTTTTACCTAGATAATTTATCCATTATGACCAAAACATAAATGGACCTTATTATATAATTAGGATCTAATGACCCAAAACTTTAAATCAATTTTTAAATTTATTTTAAAATTTTTAAAAACTAATTTTTAAAAATAAAATCTATAATGTATTGAAAATAATTTTTCAGAAAAATTTAACATATGATATAAATTCTAAAATATGGGTTGGTAAATTAATACCAATATTTTTAAAATAATAAATTCACATATAAAATACATATTTTTTCTATGAAAAAGGTTTTAAGAATTTAAAATTCATACCTATACACTAATAATGTCATAAAAGTCGTATTATTTGTATGAATAGTATTTTTACTATTGACAAAAAAATCATTAAAATCTCAAACATTCACCATGAAATAATATCTCCCTAATAAATCCAAAAATTATGTAATATTTTTCTAAATTCTCACAATTAAATTTTTATTGGTTATTTTGTAATTAAAAGCATAAATTATAACGAAAAACTAATTTTAATATAACAACAGCTTATGGTATATTAACTACTATTCACTATAAATTACTAATTAATAAATCTTTAATATATATTGTTATTATTCTCTTAAAATAATCTTATTTAATGGAAATAAAATTCATATTTCTGAAAATTTCAATTTTAAGCATAAAATTATTTTTTGAAAAATATAAAATTTTGTGATATATCAATACAAATATATATTTTGTTACATTTTAATATAATACAAATTTAATATTAAATAGCCCCTATTAATCTAAGTATAATAAATAATCATTAAATAATCTCTACTTATTGTTTTGGGTGGTAGTTCTAATAATATGGGTCTTATGGAAAACTCTATTTTCTTGAACTTCTATAATATAAGGTTGTTCTTAAATAATGATTTCTCGCATTCATGATGGTCTTGGTCCAAGGAAAACCCTTGTAAATCTACCTCCCATATTATTTTGGATGAATATGCATTATAATTAAGACTTCCGCTATAGAAACTCATTTATTTTTACTTTCATTGTTGATTTTGTGATATGGTTAATCCAAATTTATACCATAAAATTCAAAGGATATGTTTTAACGATCATATATAATTTTACAAATTTATCATGTTATTTCATTTTAGTTAGGTATAGTGTGTGAAACATGTTATTAAATGTATTATTTATTTAAGGAGAATATACAGTAAAATATTTTGTTGTTACGTGGGTTGTGAGGCCTCAATGTTGTATTATATACATATGTGGGTGTGTGTAATTATACATGGGATGTAAAAAACTAAGGATTGATTCATAGCACATGGGATGTGATGGTCATGTAATGGTGATTTTATGGATTTCATTATGATATATTGGAATAGGTATGCATTATGTCTTATGGAAGGGATAGGATGACAGAAATGTAATACAATGGGGTTTAGGGGAATTGGTTTAGTGGGAAAGTGATAGTGGGCTGACCTTATTATATAAATGATTCATTACATGTAACATACCATCATTTTGTACATATGTATATATAGATATATATATATATTTGTTTTTTTTCATTTTAACAATAAGAAGTCTGTAATCGAGATATATGTTATTTTTTAGAGAAGGTTGTTATTGAGTTGAAGGTGTTTGTGATGGTTTCCATAGGAGTGGAACATTTTTATTTTTAGTACGCATTTTTTATTTTATAAAACATCATAAATTGGGATTGGGATTATTTATTTATATTGTGGAGTAGGATAGTAGTTTATTATTATTTTTCCTTGGAATTTTATGGAATTTTTATCTATATGAGTGTATTTTATACCGTCTATGATTATTTCCAACTCATAGAATATTAGTGGTGGTATTCACTGGTTACTCATTTATTTACTACCAACTAAATATGGGTACCATTGGGGGATGATAATGGCGGACACATGGTGTGGGTCATGATTAGGATGAGATGTGGGGTAGATAATGAGAAAGGTAGATAGTAGAAAAGAGATCATGGAGGGAGGAAAGCGACCAAATATGGATGATAGTCAGAGGATGGTGATGCTAGGATATGGGTGACACTAATGTGTCTTTCATTAGAGAGGAGGTGAAGATTGTAGGTGGGATATATTGGGAAGGCGTCAACTAAGGGATGAGAATAAGGATATGAGGAGATTATGGTGTAAAATAATCAATGGTAGAGGAGGTTGTTTGTGTGAGGAGCACAAGAGAGGAGTTCGACAGCAGATTAGGTTTCAATCAATCATTTTTTCTAATATAATTTTGAAGATAAAAAAATTTAGGGAGGGTATAAAAATTATTTTTTCTTGTTAAATAATAAAGGGGACCAAACATTTTCATTTTTCTAATTATTGGACCTAAAAAATAACTGAGGTGTAGTTTTATTCTTGTAATTTCATTCTCTAAAATATAAATTATTTTCCTTGGTAAGGGTTTGTTGGTGAAAGATTCTAGCCATTGGGAGGGATTGGAAGGTAGGGTACATGTTTAGTGTGCTAGGGTGTGTAGGTTTATATGGTGGTGTTGAGGGAAATTGTTTTTGAGTTTTATCCTCAATAATGACCAAGATACACTAATTTATTTATGGTAACAGTCGAGATTATTATTCAAGTTGTTTTGTTGTGATAATAGTGAGGTGATATTGTGAAACTTAACCATATTAGTTTTCCTTGGAAATAAGAAAGAAAAAAATGACATAGAAATATAATCTGATTCTCTTTTAGTTAATCCTAGTATATGGTGATAAAACCATCCCATGAATGCCTTTGTTACTAATGATAAACAAGTAAGAATAATTTTATTGAAAACATGAAGGACCAGATAATCTATTCATGGTGTTCGATCTATGAAACTAGGTTTTGATAGTTTTCTCTATCATGAGGAGTTAGCACTATCAAATCCTGGGAAAACTCAAAAACGAATCTTGCATAAATGATACAATAGTATACATAAAGAAAGAATATGAAATATATTAAAATTGTGAATTTGAACAATTAAATCCAGTTACATTCAATGATATTGAGCATGTAGCCATAAATCCTTATGCAATGGTAGAATTTCGGAAAAACTATCTATCATCTACCCTGAATCTCCACCAGAATTGAATTTTTGTCATAGGGTAACAACTTGATAGATTTTATAGAGAAAATTTCAAGCTATAAATCCCATTTCCTCCTAATTCTCTTTTAAATCCCATCATAAAACCAAATATTTTTCACCCTCACTGAAATAAAAACAAAAACTAATGAGATGATTCATCGTTTGAAGAACAATTCAATGTGGAAAAACATAATGATGATGTCCATGAGAAATAATAGGTATGGTAGGTAAGAAATTGAGACACATGATTTGTAGATGTTCCAGATCAAATCAATTATTCATATAATAATTCAGGGAATAGCTTATAAGGAGCATGCGATAATATGAGATATGTCGCAAAGATAAGTCATGGATCATACCATTTTGAGAGAAAAAGTAAACACATAGAGAATGAGTAGTGATAGAATATGGGTTCCATTAGATCAGTGTTGATCAATGATCCCATTTCATGGAAGCCTAGTACTATAAGGAAATTAACAGAATTTATTAGATTGAAAATAAATTTTAGATATATATGAACTAAAATAAAATTTTCACATACATACATAAAAATATTTATGGACAATGAACCATGAAATGTATATAATAATCAAGATAATGAAAACAATTTTGGGAACTAAATATATGAAAAAAATTGATTAAAATAATTGAGTTAAAATCCGAAATTGCAATACTAGTTTCACAAATCTCTACCTTATAATTAAAATGTTTTATAGATGATTTTCTCACAACCTACACTATTGAACTGGGAGTATATTCACTAAACAAAAACAATTTTTAATCATTAATAATTTCATGAAATTAGTCATGCTATCAACTAAATTATTAGTATTGAATATCTATATGAAACCCATCATTATAGGTTCAGTAAATTCCCTAAAAATTATTTGAAATGACTTTATTCTTTGTTTTTTCATGGAAACATAGTTCTTATATAGTTTAATGGAATACTCTCTATTATAGTGTAAAAAAATCCTTCCAATAAATTAATGTGAATCATAAATTAAAATACTTAATGAGATAGATTCTATTTTAAAATTAATTAAATAAATATATTTAACCTCAATGATGGGTAAGGAAACTATAGATTTCATAATACACTTTTAGGAAACATGACCACTAAAAGAAAAAAAAGAAAACCTATAATTGATTCTTAGTGAATATATTGGAAGCATAATGGGATTAAAAAAACAAATAATATAATCATATTAACTACCATTATTTCCATACTAAATTTATCAATTAGAAAACATATAAACATATAAGAGTATCCATTTTATAGCATTCGAGCTTAGTTTCTCAGGTATTACCATAATCCTTCTTAAGGTATATATAGAAAATGAAATATTCATTATATAAAAACCCATTTTATAGATAAGAATTCCATAAAATCTAGAATATGGACACTAATTCATGAATGTTACCTCATATTAATAATTAGGATATTGGATAATGGATAACATGAAATACTAATATAATGGAATGATAATCATTTTAATAATCTCAAAAATGAATCTTCCAAAAACCTCCTTAACATAAACTTAAGGTAATTGAATCAAGGTTATTTCCTCTATGTGACTATTGGTTTCCATTCAAAATATCCTCTTTCTATTACCCATGTCTTTCTTTTAAAAAATTTAATCATGTTTGTACATAACTCAATTGATAAACCTCATGTTCTTAAAGATTATAATTTTTCCTCCATATATAGAAGTAGATAAATAGTTTCCTTTTAAAGAGGATTGAAATAAATATATCCATTAAACATACTTATGTTGAAACCATTTTCAATCATAAAATAATCAAATATTTTATACCGTTTCCTTTAAGGGAATTTATGTCAATATATTTAAATTTGTAAAATATTTATTTTTTTAGTTTTAATATACTTTGAAAATAATTTAATATGATGTATATAACAGAATGAAAAAAATCAATTTTAACATTTAATTGTGCAATATGAAAATTATACATAGAAATAAAATAAAGAAGAATCTGAAAATATGAATACCTAAAAACAAGGGAATTATTTTCACCATATTCTATCCCTTTAAGTGAAAGGAAAACCTTAGAAACTATCCAATATTTGTATTTAAATTTTGACTCAACATTTTTTTCTTCCATCCTTTTAATGATCCATTTGAAAATAATTATTTTTTATATTTTCGGGATGGGTTACAAAAACCCAAGTCAAATTCATAATATGTGAATTCATTTCATCATTAATTACAATTAACCACTTCCATAATTCTTAAGATTTCATTACATGCTAAAATTTTTGTATTTAATCACTTTTTATAACTTATGAAATATTAAAATATTATGTGGCCACATTGGTGTTGCTGAACCAAGTAAGGGGGTCACCTGGTCCTTCTAACTCTCTATCACATCAATTAACACTCTCTAAGAAAATCACATCCATATACTTAGTATTCATAATGAAAATAAAAACTAAATGCACATTGAGACTATGGAAAAAGAACAATGGATATAGTCTCAGGTATAAACTACTCTCTAAAATCTAGAGTAATCCATAAAACCAAAGAATGGGGTGTACCAGTGTTAGTAAACTCAACAATATTTCCATTGGGATGACTATACTAATGGATTATAACATCAAAAATGATGATGAATTTCCAATATCTATGTTTATCTACCACATTTTTTATCTTTAACACCCTTAGGGTAACAATAATATATTAACTTCATAGTCATAGGTTCTATATTATCTTTCTCATTGTTCTTATATTTTTTAGATCTATATACTATAAGGTGTGTAACACTATGTACTTTTTCTAACTATATCACTTTAATTGTCTTAAAGAAAATAAAAAATAATGAGGTACACTAGTGTAGTGACAGATTCATCCTAGTAGTGTCGATGTAAACTAGATTATGAAAAAATGAATCTCAAACTCGTAAATATGGTACTATTGATATTCACATATAATCCATTTTATTATGGTATCTCAATAAAAAAATTTCAATATGTGGATACCTTTATAGAAAAAAATATAAAAAACCCATTAGTCATCTATTTAAAATCATTATATATCTTAAGAGACATTAATTTTTTACTAAATTCATTTTATACAGCAACCTTATAATTCTTAAAATTCTAAAAGGTTACATACATGTACTTTAGGATGAAAATATAGACCTTCTTCGAGTAATCATCCATAAACATGAAATAATTAGTAGTCTCCATCATGATCAAAAATCCAAGAAGGACCCTCATGATTAGAGTGGGAACAATTAAGATAGTTTTTTTCTATGTACACTAACCTATTGAAACTCAATTATAAAGAATTACCATAGATGAAATCATCGTAGAATGGAAGACTACAAGGAATTATATTCAATAACATCACTATATTCATAATCCCATCAAGGCCTTTAGCACTATCTTTATTGAGCCTCCTATGTTAAAGGGAAAAATTATAAAACACTGGGACATTAAAGGAATTGAGTTTCTTCATGTGATTTTTACCATCAAACTAATATGGTCCATTAAAGTGGGTTCTCTTCATCATATTCAGGGATCCATGAACAAATCATAGACTACAAGAATAAGAGAAAAAGATATAGCATATTTGATATATAATTCATATGTAAATAATGTTTATCATTAATTTTAGTTCCCATAAAACAAATTATAAATCCTTAACCATCCCATAATAATGTTATAGATAAAAATAACATTTTTTATTGACACAAAAACTTCTATTTCTTTTGAAACAGACATCACCCGATTCAATATTCCTATTTTAGAGAAGTATTTTATTTTAAGAAACATGTGAAAACAGTATCTTGAGTCTAATATCCACTCCTCATAGATGTAATGATAATAAAAATTAAATACATTAGTAATTTTGAGACCTTATTCATCTAATAAATAATGAATACTATTATTTATATATAATTATTCATATTTTTAGGATAGTTTCTCCCTTTTTCCCAAGTTGTTTAAATTTGATACATTGATCACAATATTCTTTGATTTAGATAACCTCTTCCTAGGAAGACGTCTCTCTCTATCATTCCCTATGTTTAATCCTACCTATAATGTTCATCCCATCATACTCACTCCTAGCATTACATTTCTTTTAATGTTCTCTAAAAGATAAAACATATTTATCCTCAAACTCAACATCTTTTTTGGATCTGTTTTGCCAATCGATCACTCCATTTTTATAGACCAACAATTCTAATGTTCATTGGAAATAAAGTTGTAATATTTCAATATGAAAATTATGAATCTATTTTGATCGAAAACTCTATGGTTACTCAAATATTCATATAAGTGGATCTGTCATCTCCTCTTCTATATAATATTTTTCTATATCCAGTCCTAGATGTCTCTTTATAGAAGAAAAATTATTTTACTCATATCCCATTTTTTATTTCTCTTACTTGCACCTTAAAGGTCAAATAATATCATATTATAGGAATTATTGAATTTATAATCCTCACTCAATGGAATATATGGTTCCTATAGACTTTATAGAAGGATGTTTTCTATCCCAAATGCAAATTTTGAGGGACCTCCTTCTCCTGATGGAATGTCTTCATCGTATCGCTTGGTTGGGGGATCTAGGGAAAGCTAGCTTATATCAAGGGTATCTTCTTGCCTAAATCATCTATATCTTCTTTAGGAATATCAATAATTTTGAAACACTAAGATATTGTTATATAGGTTTATCTTTATGAAAGGTGTAATTCTCTTGTTGATACACTCTTCTATAAAGAAAAAATCGCAAATTTCACAAGTTTTGAATCGAAATGATAATGATACATTAATGGACACTATCATAGTTGAAACTCAATTTATATCTCCATGTCATGTTATCATTTTTTAAAGAAGGACAGATCTTTTTGGAATCCTAGTGGAATGATATTCTTTTCAACTTCTGATCTTATGGTGGTTGGGGAACATCTGTTTGTTCTTCTCACTGTTACTACAGAAGTGTGTACATTTACATTTCATAGTGGAATTGTAATCAATGTTAATTCTGTTCCTCCATACCTCAGGATCAAGAATATAGATTTTTTGTAAAAAATATTAGAATATCCATCTATTTCCCATAATTATTTAAACTTTTAGGTGATTGTGGATAAATGCATGAATTTTTTTCAACTTATAAAAGTTTCTCAAAGAAGAAAAAAAATAACTCCTCTTTACAAGCAATGATCATTTTCCCCAAGATTAATACCAACATGGGTTATTCTTATACCCGAATCCAAGGATCTCTTGTCTTCAATATTACCCATAATTATCTCCATGAATTCCTATCTTTTATGGAATTATTGGGGAATTTCCTTCCCATCCTAGTTTACATACCTATAAATGTTCATTAAGAAAAAACGCAACTCATTGGTAATAATTTTGGAAATAAGTAACATGGTGAAATCCATATAGAATTATGATTTTAAGATGAATTTGGAAAAAAATCATGGAAACCCTTCTAACAGTCATATATATCTCTTTTAGAATAATTAACATCCAATTGAGTCTATTATTGATTCTTCCAAATAGATTAATATCAAGGTAAGTGAATCTACACCATCTACTTTAATGAACATTATATATTCCAAAATTGTGTTATGATAAACATAAGTGGTGTGGAATTATCTATTTCCATTTAACCCGACATCCCATGAATATTTTATAGGTGGACACATTAATAACAATCTCGATCAATCTAAGAGAAATGGGGGAGTTTACTCGAGTAATCCAATAGAATATTTATATAGATTCTTCTTATCAAGGAAATATAATAAATCATGCTTTCACTAGAGACATATTTATATGGTATAATAATAGAATGGTAGGTAGAAGAACCTAGAGTTTGTCTGACACATTTTTGGAGAAATTTGATTCAATTTCCAATTTTACATGGTCTTTGTATATCATATAAAGCATTCATTATTAGATAATTCTCTATTGATACAAAACATTTAAGGATATTTAGTTCCTATTCCCACCTTTAATTTCACTAATATATTGAGAGAAGATGAATATTTAATTTTTATGTTCTATACCTATTCAAATTCTCCCTTTTAAGGGATTGAAAGTGTGAAATTACAAAGGAAACTATGCTGACTGAAGGTATGCATTTTAGAATTGAATAATAGCCAGTATACCCACAACCCATCCTTGTAGGATAATATAGTATAGATTAATAAGCATGATGAATTGCTTTCGAAACATATGGATAATGATGTTATTATTATTTATACATTAAATGAATCCATTTGTAAGAATGATTACTTGATGAAGACAGGGAGGCATATAAGATATCTTTAATCCAATGGATTGAGAAAGGATATTTAAACACTCTGTTTTCTATAATTTCATTATATAATAGAAGTTTTTTGGGAAGCACAAATTACATAAATATGGAAACTTTATTAGAAATGTGGAGACTATTATATTTTGTTTGGCCTCATATTTCATAGAGATTTTAGTAGTTCCATGAAATGAAGAATGATATGGGTACTCCACCAATGAATTAAATGATAATTTTTATGTTAATATTCTAATGGAAGTATATAATTTCAATAATGATTCTCTATACATTCTAAAGGAAGAATAATTATTTTCATATTTCAAGTATCTCAGGCCTTATTACACCCTGGGAAATAATTATCTCCCTTGATTATTATATATATTTTTCGATTGAATCAATAAATATCTAATAATGGTTCAAGATTTCATAAAGTGACATCTACTTCCTTGATTTACCACTTTTACTTTTTTCACCCATTCCCAAGGTGAAATATCCCAATTACATTGGGGAATGTTGGCCATAATTTTATGTAATTGTTTCTATAAGGTTTTAATAAAAAACTTCTATAATAGATTATTTAAGATCATACCTCTATAAATATTGGATAAATATCATGTTTTTCTCGAAGATTGGTGTATCTAGGGGTTGATTGGATTGGCCTAATTAAGGTTAAAAAAATGATATGAATGTTTTAGGATCCAATTTCATAATCAATATTGATATGGTGAAAGTATATTATACAATTGAATAGCACTTGACACTAAAATACCATAGGTGGTATGGCTTCTCAGAATGGGGTTTTGACTTACTAAATCTACACTTCTATTCTAATTAGTTTACAATATCTATTATAGGTAAAAAGTGTTAGGTTTTTGAATCATTATGTGTTCATCACTAGGGATATCTTTTCTCACTATGTTTATTTATCCTGGCACTAGATGTGCATAGTAGGAATGTAAACTCTAAAATTTGAAGAGGTTTGGAGCACCAATTAAAATTTCAATAAAATGTTATTAAAATATAACACTTTTTTTTAATGGATGAAATGGTTTTATTGATCAATGGAATAAGAAGCACAATGAAAAGGTTTAAATAGATTTTAATGTATTATTATTGAAGTAGTGGAGAATGCATTATTATTTGGAATGACTTATTGTAGAAGTGTCTTTATTCTGAACAAATTCATGGGAAGGAATGAAAAATACATTGAATATATGCAAGATTTTCTATGATACAATTAATAATGGAATATTTATGATCTAAACTTTTTTAAAAAAAATTCCGCATCCACTCCTATGAAGGAATCCTAAAAAAATTATCAATTTATTTCTTCATCTTTAAATGTTAGATTTCCCTGATCAATGACATTATTTATTCCATAACCAAGAATATTATGTTTGTAATATAGGATCCCATATCTATCATCAGAATAATTGATACTATAATAGATATATTAATATGGGATTCTAAGTACTAAGGAAGAAATAATTGAGCCAAATGGAATAGGATGGAAAAAAACTTTGAGTAGTAAGGAAATAACCTTAAAATAATCTATGAGACCAAGTTGTTAGTGGAATAAAAAAGGTATAGGGAATTTTTCCTATTCAATATCTTTGGGATAGATTTATTTTTATAAAATTAAAAAACTCTTTGGTTTACAAGTTTTAATATGAAAACTAGGGGTCTCACTTCCCAAATAGAAAAAAAGACTCCTTTATCATCATATAGAAAAATCAATACAGATCAGTACAAATTTAAAATCAACTAATGTAAGTATTACTAGACTAGTAATATCATTTTTATCATATGTTTCCTAGTACCTAAGATCAGATTCAAAGATGTGATATAGCATTTGTAATTCATTGATATGATGTTGGACTCTAATCAAAGGTCCTAACAATAAAACATTCAGTCAGTTGAGGAACCAGATATTTGAAAATTCATTGAAAATTCACTCCAACTCCCTATGATATATTTATCTAGTCTAACATTAGTAATTTAATTCATGTGTATAACAGTTTGGATGCTTGTCCTATCTATATTTGGTGAAACTTTATTCCATGAAAGATAAAATTTCATGTGTATCATATCGAGAGTCATGATTTATATGCGGACATTAAATCTTAGAATAAAGGTATCAAACTTTTTTTGAAATTCATATTCTATGTGATTGAAAATATGTAATCTTTTCTGCACATATTCTTTAAAGGGAGTGTTATCGATACACCTTATTTCATATAGATGTTTCATGGGGCATTTTGATCACTTCCATTCTTTTTATAACTTTATTACCATATATTTTTAGTATAATATAGGTGAGTTAAATGATTTTCATGAATAAATCATCATTTTTACCACTAGATACTGATTTATTAGGGAGCCCTATAATTATTCATGACACAATGGATTAAAGTCTATTTAAAACCCCATTAATGTAAAAAAAATTATACTTCAAATACTCTCATTTCAATTTCAAGGACTTGTGTGACCCTGAATTTCATCTATTTCTAGATTCCATGTTCTTTTAAATTGAATGATTTTTTGTCCAAGGAAGGATAAATCTATTTAATATATTATATAGAACCTAGTAATGTCGTTATGATCAATAGAGATGGTCCCAACATCAAAGGTGCCATGTGTGGAGGTGGCATCATCTGAAATTATAAGGACCCTACACTCATTACTTTCTCAACCTTATAGGGTTAGTGTAATTATTTCATCACTAAATTTGGTTCCTTTTTTACAAACTAAACTCTCAACATGAAAAGAATATTATTTTATCTATGACTTATATAGACTATACACTTATTGTCATGTATTTATTGAGGCTCGTCCCTTTTCAAAGCCTCTAGAAACATGATTGATCAAGGTGTTGTGATTCTTCATAACTGGAATGAGGTGATTATTTTAGTGGGATAGTTATCTTATAAAGGATTATAAGATGTTAGGTTTATTTGTCATTTGTTATTATTAACTAATGATAAAATCCTATCTTCTTGTGTTTTCATGTCAGTTATTACAGAAACTGACATAAATACTCCATCATTGCATGTTATCACTTCGGTTGTTGGTATAGTCAGTGTGAAAACCTCAACCTCAAAGTTTTAATGTGGGATATAAATATAACATACATTAAAGCATCATCGTTTTTTTATTTTAATGTCAATTCATCTTGTAAAAAACATTAAAATCTAGTTTTTAACCTCAAATATTGAAGTATTTCATGTTAATAACTTTTCAAAATAATAAAACTCACGCACCATGTTTTTCACATTCTATTAAAAATATTTTCTCAAACACTATATTCCATGAATCGAGAAAAATACTCAACTTTCATTGTCCCAATTTTTCTTTTTCATCCTGTGATTTATTAATTTCACATTTGATTTGTTATCAATTCATCATTTCTTTCATAATTCACCAAACTCATTCCATTCCTAATCGCGCCTATAGATTGCATCATTATCATCAATTATTTCATTTTCCAACCATGAACCCACCTAATAGTGTTTAATATAATGGTTTCATGATGTCTAATTTCTCCTATTTATTACAGATGTACTACTTGAATCAATATTTTATGTCATTTAAATCATTATTTTCTTTATATAAAAGATTTATTATGTGTTTCTATTTTTTAATTTCTTTTCATTTATTTATTATTTACCAAGATCCTTCTTAATTGTATTCAATATGAAATTCATTTACTACTATTTTATAACTGTTCTTTATAGATATACTATCATTATCAAAAAAAAATATTAGTTAAATTATTATTTTATTTGTTTATAATATTTTTTAAATTCTTGTTATTTTTATTTTTTTATAGTGTTCTCATTAAATTTCATGTTATTTGATATTTTTTGCTACTTTTTTGTCATTATTCATCATTGGTATACTATTTTTATTTACATTTTCTAAGTTAAATTTTTATTTTCATTGTTTAAAAGAATTATTTAATTTTTTAAAAATTTAAATTTTATTCATTTGTTTGTTTTTTGACAAAAAATAATTTATCCATTTATTACATTCCATTCATTCATTTATTTTTTTTAATGTTTTTATTGAATTATTTTTTTACTAAATATAATTTTTAAATAAATATTTAATTTATTTATTAACTGTATATAATTTATGTTTAGTTCATTTATTATATTGTATTTTTTTAATTAAGTAATTAATTTTTATTTTTTTAAATTGTTTTTTTAAATAAATTTTTATGAATTAATGGTTGATTGATTATTTTTTATTATAAATTAGATATATTAATATATAATTTGAACTTATGTGTATTAAATTTAGTATTTTTATATACTTATATATTTATAATTATTATATTCATCTTTTTATATATATGTTCAAATTTTTATATATTTTAGAATATTTGCCTATTTTATAGGAATTTTAGGCATTTAATGGATCATAATTGGATTAATATATGAATATATAGTGAAAAATAAGAGAAATTGGTATATAATTTCATAAAATTTTCAGAAAAAAATATTGAAAAAAGATCTCATTTTCTATCCAGGACTAAACTGTTTGAATACTAGAAAAATAAGGTATAAAGAAATAAAAAAATGACTGATTTTCAATTTTTTTAGTAATAGTTATAAAATATAGATCTAGTATGGTAAAAAAAATTAAAGATTTAATGTTGATAAATATGTTTACCATGATATAGAGGATCGTTTGAAGAATTAATTAATGATATAGGCCATGAAACCATTGAGAAAACATTATGTGTTAAAAAATATTTATATTGGTGCTAAGAAATCATTATTCCCATGTCACACTAAATTTACTATGATACCAAAAATATTAATATTGGTTAAAAAGAAATAAAAAATGGTTGGTGTAACAAACGATTCACCGAAATGGTAGAATTTATAAAAGAGGTACATGTAGATGGCAACAAGCTTCTAGATTCCAATTATGATGTAAAACAATTATGTCAATTGGAAAAGAAATATAAAAAAATAATTCTTTCCCCAATTACTGTGTGCTATATAAGATGGAATATGAAAGTTTATCTAAATGTTCTAAATGTGGGACATCATGATATAAAATATATTATAAATCAAACTTCGATTTATTCTCAAGAACATGAACCAAACCTCCCTCGAATGAAATATGGTATCTTCCAATAATTTCTCATTTAAATTTCTATTTTGTAAATTAAAATAAATATAAATGTGTATAATGGAATACAGATGTCTAAAACTCTAATAGAAACCTATGTCACCATACAGATTGACAATAAAGGAATATATTTAATCAATAATTTCATAATTTTTGAAATAAGGTTCAGAATATCATAGTGGGACTACACGTAAATGGAATGATTCTATAATAACCCTACTCATTAGTACACATTAATAAATGATTTCTTTATAAAATTACACTTAATACATCCCAGAAGATGAAAATGTCTAGCGTATTTGAAAATTAATCACATTACATAATAATTTTTGACAAGGGATATAACAATGTTATTGAAAACATTTTTGACATGATCATAATATTCAAAAAACATAAAACTGCATGGGATAACTCGGGTACATACATACGAAAGGGGAGAGCTATAAATCCCAATAATAGAATTAACATGTCATAATAATATGAAATTAATACTTGTTAGAAAATAGACATAATGGAGTGATAATAATAAACATGGATAATGAGACATGATATAGTATGATAATCATAAAGGCAGTAAGGGAAATGTGGCAACAACTTAAAACACTACATCAAAAACATGAATAAAGGAAAAATTCTAAGAAATAATTTCAGAAAAAGTCCCATAAATGAATCAAGTTCACTCCTTGTCCCAACAAGATGTCTCATGATACAAAACATTTTCTAATACTTTGGATCGCTATATAATTCATGGTGCACATTTCACCTTCATTTCAGTATCATGCTTGAGTGTTCCGCATAGATCATAAAACATTAATTCATTCATCATCATTATATATACCGTGATCAAGGAGTGTGGAATATATAAATTTAATTCCCATGTAAATTAATTGTAAGTTAATAAAGTTTAATACCCTTGATATTAAATGGGTATGGTATTCACTACACAATTTTTTCGCATGTAAAACCACTGTGACATTTCAGCTTCATAACCATGTCACTTAAAAATTAATTAAAATGGGTTGATAAGAGATAATAGGTTAACTAATAATTTGGTAATAAATTTTATAGTATGTGAGATATCTGATATTATACCATCATAATTAAATGAATATAAGAGACATAATATAAAAAATATTCTATAATAAATAGGATAAAGAAAAAGATCCCTTACTTCAGTATTTGACTCCAAATGATTGGGAGTAGCTTCTTGAGAGATTCAGAAAACCTTGGGAAGAATATATATAGGTTATGAAAGAGTAGATAATTTATCCATGGTGTTTTAGTGAATATAAACGTGAGCATGGGTTGGTTTATATAGGAAAAGTGTAGGTATTTCTTTAATATTTCTCAAACATATGTTTTGGACTCTATATAATAAAATAGAAGAAACCAAAAACCTTCCACAGGTTTTTCCCATGGTTTCTACCAAATGGTAGTTTCTTCCATTATTATATAATTATATGGTCCTAGAATAATAAAATAATAACCCTGCTTATGTGTAGGTGAGTCATAATCTTAAGGAAATGATTTTAAACTATTAAAATATATTAATGGTTTTTGAGGATTCATAATGAAAATTTGAAATCACTCAAATAAACATAGAATAAAATTATTTTGAATTGAATACATATATCTGGTATTATATACTTTTTTCAGTATTTATTACATCACTTTTGGGTCATTATGATTTCATAATACACAAATTATATTTATAAGGTATTTAATTTTTACCCAAAAATTAGTCTGTCTTGGAAAATTTTGAAAAAATAACTGTTTGATAATTTTGATTCTATGATTCCAAAAATAATATTCATTTCTTCTAAATAATTTTAGAAATATTTTAATTTTCACTTTTAGAATAGGAATCAATGTTTATTGGGAAATGTTTGGGGTTTTTACAATAACTATTTTCCAACTCTTATAAAAATTATATTTGAGTTCTTAAAAATTATATGATCATTTATATTTATCAAACATCATTTAATAATAATGTTTTATTAAAATATTATTTATTTAAAAATACCACTAATTAATCAAAATAAATTCCTTAATTTAATTTGAATATTACCCAAAAATACTATTTTTCTTTTATTGTATCAAAATAAAAATCATTGGAAAAGTAACAATAATAGGATGAAAATATATTCCTTATTTTATAAAAAATATTTTACAAAATAATATTTCTAGGATCTTGAGAAATATAAATTTAATACACCAGAAACTACCTAAGAGTTAGGTACGTGAATATGATACATTCTTGTGATTGATCGGTGAAAATGGTTTGGGTCGTGAACTAGATGAGCTTGAACTTATACCATAAACAGTCTCAATAATGATTAAGTTATTGGATATCATCTTGTGGATGGCCATGGGAAAAACCCATAGATGGTATATCCCTCCAAATCTCCTATAAATGGGATTCATATGGTGTGATCCAACTAGTGGAGGTTATCATATTCTTTTTCTTTGTCAATTGGATTTGTTGAAACCCAATATTTATATTAATCATGTGATCACAATCCAATGGAAAATTTATCAAAACTAATGATCCTAAGGGTATAATAAATCAAAGTGGATATAAAAAACAAAAAAAGTGTATGTTTTTTATATAACCATATTACTTAATAATATATTTATTCCAAACAAAATGGTAATTTTATTTATAACAGTTCAATTCAATAGAAAGTCCATATTGGAGTCGCATTATCCAAAATAGTTTATGGACTTTTATTTTTTCCATGGTCAACATGTACACAAACATATGAATTAATAAAAAATATGTTATGATGATCTTTTTTATTTCTAAACCAAAATATTCTATAAATGATATAGGGGTTTATTTATCACCATATATTGATCATTTAAGAATTCTATAGGAAATAGGTGTTATTGTTTTTGACAAATAAAATAATCCATATTTTTTTTTACATGTTATGGTAAATTTAAATATTAAAAAATTTCCTAGATTTGGAAACTTATCTAGATACAATATTAAGGGTCATGAAGCTTATAATATTTTTTAATGAGGTACCTCATATCATTAATTGTGTAATGGTAGAAATGCAGTGTTCATGGGACATCAAATATGTTTATGAATAGATCATCCATATCAAATATTAAATAGTTAATTTAATTATAATTTTCCATAAATTTATCAATGTAATTTCCCTTCTTATAAATGTGTTATACTTAGTAATCTAGTATTATAATTGTGATAGAACCAGTAATATTTCATTATATTAATTTTAACATTAAATTAATAGAATTAAAATGGTCAAAATAATTGAAAATATCATAATAGGATAAAAATTAAAAAAATTAAAAAAAATAAAATTTGAAAATTTAGATCTTCTTGATCCTCTAGAACAACTTCACCCACGAACTACACTATATAAATGAGAAAATAGTAATAATACCATAATCATCTCGAAAATGTAAATATAAATAACCTTATTTTAAAATATCAATTAATTAAGAGTTAATTAAATAATATTTATTTATAGAAATTGGGTATCCCATGTAACTTTTACAAATTTGTAAATTAGAATAGTAATCTGACCTTTGGAATAGTAACCTCACTGTCAGAATAGTAATTTGACTATTAGGAATGGTAAAGAGACTGTTATAAATGTTTCCTCACCTATGAAAGTGCAGAATAATATTTTGGAATCTTATAAAATAAAAATATGGAATATTTATATAATGATACAAGTAAATAATTGTTTTAAAAGTGATAAAATAATTCGTGGTATTTTGGTAAATTTTATATGTATTATCTTCCTTTTTATAAAAAAAATAATGATTTAAAAGGTTTTTTTTCCAAAAAATGGGTCTGTAAGACAATATTATGTTTTATTATACTGATAATATAATATTATGATCCCTTAATTAATTTTTCGAATAGTCGAATAATTGATCATAATACTAAAATTTGTATTTTTCAAATAAATGAGGGTTTTATTTAAAAATTATAATTCTCATAAGTATAAATTTACTTTCATATAATGGATAAAAAAATTTCAATTTACAAATCTAAAAAATTTTAGGGTGAACTTTGGGAACTTTTCTAAAACTGTTGAATTTTTTGTGATCTTTGAAATATAGTAAAATACAATATTTGTCATTTAAGATAAATATAATAATGTTTTAGTCATTTTAGTTATAAGAAGAAAAAAATTAGTGATCACATGGACCATTAACTTCATATGGTCACAATGATGAATAGTATTGGTATTCTTGATCCAAAATAATAAAATAATTAATATAATATTCAAAAACTCCCCACTTTTCCCTTATAAATACCACTCATCACCACCCACTCTCCTCATTATATTTAATCCTTTGATATTTCCAAATTTGAAACAAGTTACAACTCATTTATCTCCTCCATATACTAGTGACACTGGTCTCCTGCAATTACCATTCCAAGGATCTTTAATGGGTATCCTAAATGGAGATAACCAAACGGGCGGGGTAAACTCAAAATTAAATACCTCTAAATTGTATTTTTCTTCTACCACTGCCAAGGTTTTCTCCACAAACCTCAAAAATAGTAACATTAGTATCATAATTATATTTATATGATAATATTTTGTTGTAATATCCATCTTATAAACTCAATCATTTCATTTCTAAAATTAAAACTTTGTTTACAATATTGTTGGTTCACCGCCTCCAAGAATGACGTACTTAATTTTTCCCAACCGCTATTAAGGATTATTATTAAATCAAACTTACTGTTAAATATGATTATAATATATATCTTATAACTAATTCCATATTATTTAATTGTTAAATAATCATTTTATTAAATTAAATGAATCTTGTTTCTAATAGTCGATTAAACGACAAAAATGAACTAACCAAAACATGTTAATGTTTTTACTAAGTGATGTTTACCTATTCTAGAACACATATCGGTATTTGCTACCATTTCTATTTCTATAATTACATTAATTCAATTTCATTTTACTTCATGTTTTTAGTCCCTTTTGATATGAACTTCTATAATTATCCATAATTCATCCAACCTTGGAATCATGAAACGAATTCGCCCGGAAAAACAAAATTGAAATTTATATCCCATTGATATAGTTATAAGTGGACATAATAAAAAAAATTTAAATGAAATATATATGTAAAATTTTATGAATTATGTAATTAATGAATCTAAAGTGATTATTTATGATGTTAAGGTAATGTTTAGAATGATTATGGAACCTATGGTATGGGATATCTCCAAAAAACCTTTTTTTGTTAAACATCCCCTATATTACCTCACGATTTCACTATTTTAATACTAATTACTTATTATATATTTTTTATACATATATATTTACCACACAAATATACCTATCTTAATTCATATTTTTTGTATGGGATTATACATGTTTTAAAAGGTTCCCTTCTCAATTTCTCTCAATAAGAATACCTAATTAAAGGGAATATCTCTATTTCTTAACCCATTACAATTACCAATCCTTAAAGTTGATTAAGACACATTTTTTTTCAAAATTAATCATTTAATCAATGAAAAAAATTACATTTCATCTCTAGTTTTATGGAAATTATTATTCCCTTACTTTCTTTAAACACATCTTACCCTTTACCTAATGCCCCACTAAATAGGTAAATTTCAAAAAGGATTTCTCTAGTATTTTTTGAGTATTTAATTCACCTGTACATTATTTCTCATGAAAATTGCTTATTAATATCAACTAATTCTTAATTAACTTCTTTCACTTAAACAATTATGATATTCAATGTGGTTATGCTATATGACATGGTTATGTAACCCATTTCTTTCCAAGGATAAACCCTATATTAATCCCTTAGGTTTGATTTCCTTATGTGTCATTCGTATGAATGTCTATGTTATAATGGTTTTAACCAAATATTTATCCAAGGCATTGGGTAATGTTTTTGTCTCATGATACATTATTTATTGGATTAGGATGTCAACCATATCCATGATGCGAATCTTTAAACCATGTGATGATGTCTTGGCGGTTAGCCTTGACTTCTGATTATGTCATGTTTTATGTTTTACCCACATTCCAATGTTTCCATAATATTATAATTCTATGTTATTTATTTTATTCCTTCATGTGGTTATTCATGATCCTTCTCATTTATAATATCTTGTTATGCATTCTAAATCTTATGTTATGTTATGTTTCCATGTTTATTCACTTTCTAGTCTTTTTAGCTCACCTGTTTTATATATATATTATAATTTCATGGATTATATATGTATTATTGTCAAATATTATATAGACTAAATTTGATACCAGTAATTCAGACAACATGTGGTTCAGAGCATCAGTATGTACGAAATAAGTATTTGAAATATATTAAATATATTAAATAGCATGCACATGTGGTTTTCTTTAAAATGTTGAGTATATTATAAATGAGTGCTTGGATCATAAATATAATTGAACCATTGAGGTCATAATGGTGGTTTTACCTTAGGTGTGACCTAACATTGGTCATCACGATTCATTTTTCAAAAATACATCTGGGGCGTAGAAGTTTATAAAATAATTAGAATAAATTTTTTTATTCCAATTATTTTAATGCAGTTACTTAATCATCCTTAAATAGATCCTGATGTTGTAATTCCACGGTTAACAGAATAACCTTGTATCCTCTAGAGAGTTTTTTGTATAGAACCTCATGAGAATCCTATCAAAAGAATGAGGATAGAGATGTGAATCAATGATCGACGCAACTCGGATTCTATAGATCTTGTCAACGTTGACAACAATGGATCATTCTTCATCAATGATCGTACCAAATTGTGGTAGGTAATGTGATTCAATTTTTTTATTCCATTTTCATGATTTCTATGATAAACATGGCGTAATCAGTGAATAGATTGGCCCATGGATAGATCATTATGAAATATGGGATATTATGAGGGGTTTATAGGGAGATTTATTCATGATTATTGATTTATTAATTTTTTGTTCTAATAAAAAGAACATAGATTCTCAAGAACATCAATCAAGCTTTATTCCACTTGTTTGGATTTGTGCTTTCCTCTCCTGATTCACTTTTCTTCATGATGTTCATGATTTTTTCATGTAGTTTTACATTTCTTCGAATGATCGATCTATGTGCATCTCATTCATGGGGAATTGATCCAAAATCATTGATCTGGAATTAGTATAACTCAACAGAGGTGCATCAGTGTTTGTGGAAGAGGAGAAAATTAATCTTGGTGTTGATTTCTTCTTATTTGTCATGCAACGAAGAATGGAGATGATCCTGTATTCCGAGTGGATTGATAACTCGGAAGTGGTAGATCAGTGATGGACAGATTTGGGTAAGGCTCACCCATTATTTTCCTAGGGAGGTGTTGCTGGAACAGAGGTTATAGAGATGTAAAATAAGACATGATAAAGAACCATGGATTTGGAAAAATCCCACAAAACACGGTTGTTATCTGATATTACACTGCGTGTAGGTCCCTCTTTGAACTGTCTAGGTTTTCATGTAGTAGATGAATACTGCACGACTTGTCTATTGGCCTACATGGCATGTAACCACTCCTCAGAGAATTAGTGTGTAACTTAAAGGTACACGGACAAAAGGTAGAGTACACCGGTAGCCTACACAGCATGTACTCACTGAAATGAAAAAAGATAACACTGTGTACTAGCACATAGCTGGAGTACATGGGCAGGACCCAAGATATAGGGACATATTGTCTAACCACTCTACACATCTTGTACTCTTCTATATTACACTGGTTAATGAGAAGGGTTTTTTACACGGGCATTAACTGAGGTCAAGGGACATGACGTGTGACCTCTACTATATGTAATGTACCTCTTTCTACTTGTATTGAATCTCATTTCATGTGTATCATAGAAAAGTTTCACTACGGTTCATTCTCTTTATCATTTCCCAGAATGTTGGAACAAAACATTTCCCACTCCTATTACTATGATCCCACCAGTAAGACTTCTTGGATAGAGTAACTGGAATTCCCCCATGAGCCCGGGAGTGGGATACTCTATTAATCTTTATACCCTCGGTGGAGTTATTGGTATCGATGTGACCAACACTACGCATGCATTGATCCTCTACTTAGCAGGGTTAATCTAGATTTAGTTGTTGGTATCACCCCTTGGCCCTAGATATGATTCTAATATATATATATATATATATATATCGTATTATCTTCAGACTATCAGTGTATCTTTCCCATGGTGAGACCCCATGATGGGTACCTCTTGGATGGGTGTCTTCTATGTAATCATACACAGGAGTGTGGTCTCCCATATGGGTGCTTTGTGGAAACTTCGAGATGAAATCCTAAGGACGGAATATTGTGTTTATAACTTTCCTCTAGACTGTGTGTCTTTAATTGATTATATATGGATATTATTAAATGTGTTGTAGACATATTCCTATGTAGATCTGATTGTACTTTCTTTTGTTGTGTTTCTTTGTGGTTTTGGGGAGTCCTACTAAGTATTTTTATACTCAACCCTACATAGGCTCTGACCGCATGTGTCATGTCTTTTGAAGACGATCGACCTTTTGATGGAGTTTTAAGAAGAATAAGACTATATGGTGCTTAGTGATACAAGATAGACCAAGGTGTGTTCCGACGGATTTCAAAAAGCAGTTTGAGTACCTTTACATTCAGGTTGGACTTCTGTTATATAAACATTCTGGTGGGCTTGTATTTGGACCTATTTATTTTCCTTTACTTCATGTAATAGATGTATGCACGCAGTGGTTTTTTTACATTTCAGAATACTATGGTCTTAGAGATATGTGAATGTGTATAGGTACATAGGAAATTCCTTCCATGATAGTGATATTTCTACTCAAAGCTAGACGCCAGCCCCTGGCCTATTGGAGGCTGGCTTGGGGAGTCCTAACATAGGCCCCTCTAGGATGGGTTATGATAGAGTGATATTAGATTGATCGGTTCTACTATAGGATCGGGAGTCTATGAGATTGGTTTTGGAAAAAAGTGTTAAGTGTTTTGAGTTTGGATTTCAGGGTAGGCACTCCAGTTTTGGTGAAGATGATGATGTATCCATACACTAGGACTTTGATCACCCTCTCTTTGACTCAGTACATGAGAACACTTGTTGTAGGGAAAATAATTGTACATGCATCATATAGGAATGGGTTGTGATTTTAATTTCCTTCTTGAGTCATCTCTAACTAAATACTCATTGACTATTGTATATCTTGTTTTCTTTCAGGATGTCTCTATGATTTATTCCATCTAGTATTCAACAGCTTGATCATATGGATGACCCCCTAAACGACAATGCTTCAATGTAGGGGCCAATTCCCAAGATATTACCTCCAGGTGGTGCACTATCCAAACCACCACCTATAGAGTAGCTGGCGATACCCAAAGTACCAGTGGAAGAGGTTTCCAAGTTGAGGGTGCTTCAGAAGATTCAGTGGAAGATATCCCTCATGTTTAATTCAAAGCCTGGACCATAGGTGGACGAGGATAAGATGTAGGCAGTGACCTATGTTTCACATCTAGTCCGAACACCATCAAATTAGATGGTGGTCCTAGCGGTGAACCATCGTCATGGCTCAACAGGATGATGGTGGAGTTTGGTTAACCATAATCATGATTATGGGAGACTTTCTTGGATAGAGTTTGTGTTCCTCTCTTGATATGAGTACTCACCAACTATTCTAAGGGATGTGCTTATCTAGTAGCATCTATAGCTCCAGAAGGGCAACACCATAGTAGCTGAGTATTCATCAAGGTTTACCAACCTTTCTAGGTACATGATGGATGTGGTTCAAGATTAGTTATTTCGTGAATGTACCATCAAGGAAGGTCTACGTAGAGATATCTAATACATCATTATCCTTATATTAATTCCTACTTATGTTTGGGTACTTGAGAGGGATTTGGTGGTTAAAATAATCTTGGCTGAGAAGACATAGCTGATGGTTATCAATAGTGGGGAAGAATGAGCAGAGACCTTAGCAACTAGGAGCCGACATCATTCATATGGACTAGTACATGGGATAATTTTCAAAAGGAGGTCCCAAGATAGATGATATGGATTTCAGAGAAAATAGGGTGGAACCAATCATCCTAGGGAGAGGTGGGGCTACTGATATGATTGTACGAGACATCTCACTCAAGATTTTCTGACCCTCCGTACATCTTTCTAAGAGACTATGTATGGACCACCAAGGCATAGATAGTAGTAGGATCAGGTAGATCCATAGGTTGGTAGATGTTTCAGAGGATATGGGAGTGAATCAGGAATTGTTCGATGGTTGGACTTGTTACCACCACTAACCCCAAGTGGTCCAGGCCAGGCTCAGGGTCCTAGAGGATAGGGGTAGGGACAGCTGCAAGTCGTCAAGGCTTATGGCCCATGGGATCCAATACTGATTAAATTTACAATATGTTTCTTTGCTAATTATTTTTAGTACTTATAGACATGGGTTCTAGTCATTAATTTCATTCCACATACCTTTTATGAGACTTAGAGATTCGGATTATATTGTTAACTCAACCCTTACACTTGGAGACTCCTACCAGAGAAGACTCAAAGATCACGCAATTATGCTGATAGTGCGATCTAACTCTTAGAGGTGAAATTTTATATTGGAATAACTTGGTATTATCATCATGTCCTTATGACTTCATTCTTATTATGGATTGATTATCTACCATTCATGACCAGATTGACTATTTTAAGTCAAGGGTGTGGTGTGTATATAGTGACGGAACTATATTTTCTATTATTAGGGAAAAGGAAACCCAAGAAATGTAGTATGGACTCATTCATAGGATGTTTCATCCTATTACTTATCATCTGTCTGTCCTAACCCTTGGTGTTGTTGATTTTATGATTTCCCACATTCTTGAAGTGGTGGCAGAGTATGAGGTCCTCTTTTCTAAAGATGTTCCAGGTCTATCTCCCCACAGATGGATAGACTTCTAAATTGATCTACACCTTGCTATGACATTGATATCTTCACCAACATATCATATGGATCCTAGAGAGCTTCATGAGATGAGGTTGTAGTTAGAGTATTTGTAAAATAAGGGATTCGTGAGACCTAGTGTTTCCCTCAAGATATCCCTAGTTTTGTTTTCAAAAAAGGTAGATGGGGTATTGATTTTGTTTGTATACTATCATAACATGAACTAGGTGATCATGAAGAAAATTTATCCACTACGGATGATCAATGACCTATTTGATCAATTGAGAGGGGAATGATGGGTCTCTTAGGTTGACCTCAGATCAGGCTATCACCAACTATGAGTATGGGATGAGGATATACCGAAGATGGCATTCTGATTTTTCTATAGTCACTATGAGTAATTGGTGATTCCCTTTGGAATAAAGAATGATATATATGTTTTTATGGGACTCATGAACTAGATATTTCGACCTTACTAAGACCAGTTCATAGTGGTCTTCATCGACGATATCCTTGTATAAACAATATCCAAGGAGGATCACATGGTATACTTATGGATAGTTCTATACGTACTCTGAGATCACCTTCTATATAGAAATATCTAAATATTCCTGTTATGGATTCAGGTGATCCACTTTCTAGGACACGTTATCTCTGAAGATGGAGCGGAAGTGGACTTAGCCAAGTTTAAGGCAATTTTATCTTGGGATCCACCAGAGAGTGTGAAGGAAGTGAGGAAATTTGTTGGGTTAGTAGGATATTACTATAGATTCAAACATTATTTATATAGTATATTAGTACCCATTACTCTAAAGGTATAGTCTTTCATGTGGACATAAAAATGATAGTATGATTCTCATTAGTTGAGGTAGATTTTGATAAGTGCTCTATCTTGATACTTTTTGAGGAAGGTGTCAAGTACGTAGTGTTCTGTGATGCATTGGGAATTGGGTTTGGTTGTCTGCTGATGTAGAGGAAAGAGTTGATTTCCTACAGTTCATTCTAGTTGAGACCATATGAGAAAAACTAAGAGACCCGTGATCTTGAGTTAGAAATTGTACTCTTGTCTTTGAAGATGTGGTGATGCTACCTTCTGGGAAAGTGGTTTATCTTCTACTTTGATCACAAGAGTCCCATGTATATCTTATCACCAATGTATCTTAACTTAAGACAGTGTCGACGGATATAGTTCCTCTATAACTGTGACTTTTAGATTGTCTATAATCCTATGCGGGGGAATGTGGTAGAAGATTCTCTCATCATGAGATCGAGCTCATAGTTTTTGAATGAGGTGTCAGAGTAGTTAGTCTCATTATTTTTATCCTTCGTGGATGGAGACGGATCATCTTACCGCCAGTCAATGGTTTTCATTCTTCCACACTTATAGATATTTAGGGAGGAACATCACAAGGATACCTACTATGAGACCATATATACTCAAATATCCATAGGGCATGATCCTAATGGATTTTCAAAAGGTAGGGAGCATGTTGTTCCTTTTAGAAGACGTATGATGGTACCAATGATTTTTTTGGAGGTGGTTATGAGGAATTTTAATAAGTTCCATTTGGTGGAACATCTAGGTCTAGAAAAGATGTACCAGGACCTCCAACTATAGATTTGGTGTCTAGGGGTAAAGAAATGAGTTGCAGAGTTTGTACTTTGATTCCTTACTTGTCAGTAAGTGAAGGTTGAGCATCAAGTTATAGCAGATTTATCTCAACCCTGTGAAGGGCCAGAATGAAAGTGGGATGTGATATCTATGGGCTTCATGATGGTATGCCAACATAAATCTAGGGGGCATGATTCTATCTTAGTGATCATGTACTGAATTACCATGTTAGTTTAGTTCCTATCTATAAGAGAGCAGAGTTCAGTAGAGATATTGGGACACCTCTACATGTAGAAGATAGTTCAACATCATCTATTTCAATTAATTATTGTTTCTAATCACGATTCTCACTTTAAATCCTGGTTTCTTGAAGGGATTACAAGAGGATTTGGGGAACCAATTATTCTTGAGAAAATAATTTCACCTACAAACTATTGTCTAGACTAAGTGGATGATTCAGGTTCTAGAGGACATGTTGTGAGCATGCATGTTTGGCATTGTTCGTAGTTGGGTGGATCACCAAACACTTGTGGAATTTGTATACAACATCATCTTTCATTCCACTATTGGTATGTCACCATTCTAGGATTTGTATAGGTGACCGTGTAGATCCTGAATTTTTTGTACTAATCCAGGTGAGTCGCTACTCAAGGTCCTAGAGTTGGTAAGAGCTACAACCGAGAAGGTGTAGATTATATAGGAGAAGATGAATACTGAACAGAGCTGTTATAAGTCTTATTATAATATGTGATAGAGGCCTTTAGAGTTTGAGGAGGTAGAACATATTTTCCTATGTGATTCACCTCAATGTTATAACAGAGATTAGTCAGAGGTTGCATGATATATGGGATATTCATCATCCCTTTACAAATACTACATTGATTTAGCAAGGGGGTGTATCACATATCTATACCTCTACAGTTAGACCATGTATATGATGTCTTCAACATGTTATATCTAAGGACATATGTTCATGAACCATCACAAATTATCGACTATAGTGATATGGACATCAAGGACATAGAATCTTTTTTTGAGTACCCAATGGAGATTGAGAGTCGGTAGGAGAGGATCCTTAATAGGTGATCGATTCCTTTGGTGTTTGTCTAGTGGCGGAATGGGAATCTCTAAGAGGGAACATTAGAGTGGGAGGCTTAGATTCATGCTCACTACCTAAATATTTTTTACTAGACATTGTTTTGGATTTTTGGGGACATAAATTCCTATAGTGGGGAGACTGTAATGTATCCTATTTTCAGTGTATTATTTTTAAATATTATATGGATTAATTTTGAGACCAGCTACTAAGATGGAGTGTGATTATAAGTCCCATTTTTCTAGAATAAATGTTTGAAATATATTAAATAGCATGCGGCCACAATTTTCAAAAAAATGTGAAATATATTCTGAAAGGGTGTCTATATTAGAAATTCGAGGGAACCATTGGGAACAGTATAGTAGTTTTACCCTAGGCACGACCTAACATTAGTTGGCGCGGTTCAATTATGGATAAGTAATCATGGGTATAAAAGTAAATAAAATAATTGGAATAAATTATTCTATTCCAATTTTTTTGATTTTGTTACTTAATAATATTTAAATAGATAATTATTTTTGAATTATAGGGTTAGTCACATAGCCATGGAACCTAAATAGAGTCCTTGGAGGGAACCGATAGATAATCCTCTTGAATGAATGCTAAAGAAGTTGAAAATCAAGGATCGACGCACCTTAGATTCGCACCTTAGATTCAATGAATCTTATCAAAATTTATGATAATAGATCATTCATCATTATGAATAATACTAGATCAAGGTAGGTCACGTGTTTCAATTTTTCTATTCCCCGTTCATTATTTCTATGAGGACCACAGACCAATCACCAAATATATTAGTCGGTGGATCAATTATTATATATGATGGGATTTATTTTTAGGGTTTATTGGGAAATTTCTTCATGATTGTTGATCTATTATTTTTATTTGTAATGGAAAAGAATTGAGATCGATGTGAATAATGATCAAGGATTTCCCTCTTGTTCGGATTTGGTATTTCTCCCCCTGATTCACTATTTTTTTATGTTCTTTATTTTTCTCAATGGTTAGGTGTTTCTTTGAATGATCAATCATTACGCATATGATTCTTCATGTAGCGATCTAAAATCATGGATATGTCATCAGTAAGACTAAAACGATGTACCAAGGTGTTTGTAGGAGTGGATCAAATTTTTGTTGGTGTCGATTTCAACTTATTCCGCATGAAATGAAGAATGAAGATGATCTATTTTTATAAGCATATCGAGGACCTGGAATTGGTAGATCGGTGATGGTTAGGATCGGAAAAATCTCCCCCATGATTTTCCTTGAAAGGGATTTTCAGAATGGTGTCCAGAGCGATGGAGGATATGATCAGAATGAGAACCAAGGATTCTGAATACTCCCATAGAACATGGTGGATAATCTAGGAATACACAGCATGTGGGGACCCCTTGGCGACGGTTAGGGTTTAAGTAGGAGATGAATACCACATGACATGTGGCTTGGCCTACATAGTGTGTGATCACTCCTCAGAGACTTGTCATGTACCTTGATGGTAAAAGAACATTAGGTGGAGTACATGGGTTTCCTACATGGTGTGTCCTCCCCCATAGTATATGGGATGACACCATGTGTTAGCACACAATGGGAGTACATAGGTGGGACCTCTGATACATGGGCATAGTGTGTAACGCCTCTACAAATTTTGTATTTTTCAAAATGACATGGGGTGATGACACTGTCCATTTTCATATGTAGTACTTGGGTTCTAGGGACATGGAATGTGACTCTAACAACACACCATGTACCCCTTTCTACTTGGATTGAATCTGTTGTACTTCATATCTTGGAAACGTTTCCTTAGGGGTTTTCCCTTGTTATTTCCATGAAGGATGGTATGAATTGTTTCATACTCTTAGTATTATGATACCTTCAACAAAAATTGTTGGATAGATTTGTTGGAATCCCGTCGAGAGGCTCAGATTTGGAACCTTTGTTTTTCTTCATTCCCTCGGTGGAGTTATTGGTATCAACATGCCCGATACTATGAGGGTTCCAATCCATTACATAGTAGGGTTAATCAAGATTGATTTTTTGGTATCACCCCATGGCCCTAGCTATGATACTCATCTATGTATCACGTTCCATTCAGACTATCAGCATATCTTTCTCATGGAAAGACCCTACGAGAAGTACCTCTCAGAAAGACATCATTGGTGCTATCAAACACATGATTTTGTTCTCCTGAATGAGTGCTTCATAGAATCTTCGAGCTGAAGTCCTAAGGATGGTATATTGTGGTTATGACTTACCTATATACTGTATTTCATGGACTGAGTATATCTAGATATTCTAATATGTTTTTTTATACATATACTTATGTAGAGCTGAAAGTACTTTCCTTTGTTGTTTTACTTTGTGGTTTTATGGTGTCTGAATGAGTATTATTATACACACCCATGAAAAGTATATGCCCACACATGTCATGTCTTTTTCATTTGACTGACCTTTTGAAAAATTCTTAGGTGGACCTTGACCAGACAGTGCTAAGTGAGATCGGATAGAGAGAGGTGTGTTCCTGCAGCTTTCAGACAGTAGTCCCAGTACCTTTACTTTCATCTGGGACTTGTGTTATAGAATGTTTGTGGTAGGATTGATTTTTGACCTATATACTTTCCTTTACTTCATTTCATAATCTAGTTTTGGGAAATAGATATATGAATGCATTGTTTTGTTTGGTTGTTTTAACATTTCAAAAAATTTGGGCTTGGAGATGTGTGAATTTGTATAGGTACATAGGCAATGCATACCATGTTAGTCATATTCCTAATTAGTGGTAGTCACCATACAAAGACCTATTGGTGGAGATCATGGGGAGCCTTGGAATGGGCCCTGCTAGGATGGGTCATGACATGTACTAACCTTGTTATCCTATGTTGTTTTAGAAGATCAAGGGGATTCAGTAACTCATTATAGGTATTAAAATAAAGATATTTTATTTTAGTTTCATTATGAAGTATTATGAACCCAGTCTTTGTAACACCCTGAGATTTTATGATATTTTTATCTCATGTTATATGAAACACCAAAGGAGGCCTTCACTATTTGCAGCATTGTCTTGGCTTACGTTACACGCAAGAGCAACCTTCCTCGATAGCTTGTGTTGTACGCAATACCGAGTTTCACTAAAAAATGGTATGATATTAAAATATTATATGAACTAGCCATTTTGAATAGTACTAACTAAATTTTTAATTTTATAACATTATAATTCATCTAACACATTTTTTAGTGTGTGGTATGAATCCAAAATCAATCTTTTGGATAAATGAAGTATTTTTCAAAAAATGCAGTTTCACAACCTTTTGATGGTGCACCCATTTTAAATATAATTTTTGACACGTTTATAAGTTAAATTATACAAAATAAACTTCTTATTTTGAATCAGGATATAAAAATTTACATTGGATGAATTTTTGATGCTTTTCTGATTAATTTCACATTTTGATGAATAGTAAAAACTCGCTAAAGTTTTCTTAAAAACCACTTTTTTCAAAAAGAAAATTTATATGGGTAAATGATAAAATTTAATTGTTTTAAAGTATAAATATAATATATATTTACCATTTAATATAATTTATTTAATTACCATTAGTTTTACATTTAATTCATAGGTAAAAACATTTCAATCTTTGGCAATGTTTTGACTTTTAAAACATGTTTTCTTAACAACGGGATTAATTTTAAATTAATTACTACAACTTATGTGTTTTGAATTTTGAAAAATGGATTCTATATTTGGATTCAGTGGGTACAAATTATGTTAATAGCTTTTATTTTTTTTCATATTATGAATAGTAACTACTGTATTTTTTTTACTATAGATAAAGGTAAATCGGGTAATCAAGGGTAAAAATAAGATTATAAAATTACCCTAACACCTACCAAAATTCTATTGGATGAATAAAAGTTGACCCATATCACATATGGGTCGTAATAGATTAATTTCATGGACTTTTGTCCCTGAACATTATATAATTAGTATTAAAACCAAAGAAAGTGACAACATGTCACTCTCTTATATCTTATAAGTGTAATAATTTTAATTTAGTGATAAACTCCATAAAAATTAGAACATGAATAGTCTCTAAAAATATAATAAAATTATCTACATCATGTGAATTTATTTATAATTTTTATGGATTAAATAATTATCATTAATGATGACACAATAGTGATGATGAAATTATTTTATGGATTGAAATATCAAATAAATGGTTTTAAAAATATTAAAATAAATATTATAGGAACTATTTAATGTGATCCAAAAATTTTATAGATAAATATTACATGTTATAAATCTATTACATCTTTTATTTCGAACATATCTTCTGTTTGGATTTTATTTGAATTCCAATAAATGAATAGTGTCAAAATCGACACTATTATTATTTTATAAAAATAACATATTATTAAATTTTTTGAAAATCACAAAAATATTTAAAAATTATAAATTGAAATTTATATGTTATAAAATTTTATAATTTATTCAATTATGGACAATTCAAAACACATAAATAAATCTTTATAATAATTTAAAATTTAGGATATTATTACCACTAATAAAATTACATAGATTAAATAAGGATAAATAAATTTGATAAGGTTTAAAATATATTCCCAACATGTCTATATTTTATTGGTTGATGATATTGCATCCCTATCTCATCTGATTTTCTAATTGAGTAATTTTTGGAGGTTTTATGTGGGTTTTGAATTTATTATAAATTAATAGTTCTTATGTTTCCAATGGCGCCCCTCTCCTCCCTTATAAAAGGGCACCTCCTCTCTCTCCTTCTCACAACATTTTGAGCCTTAAATATAGTCTAACCAATTCCAATTTATCTTCTCCACTTCCCTATAAACATAATATAGGTCCTGTTTTTCTTCAAATAACAACTTTAGTTCCCTAAGAGGAGGTTTAGAAGAGGCGTGTCAAAGAAGAGGTAATATCTTTTACCGATACTTTCAAATTTATTTCTTCTTCTACATATTCTTAGTTTTTTGTTTCTTAATAAATTAATAACAAAAGTGTCACTGATATACTAATGTGTTATTTGAAATATTAAACAACCCTATTTCACACTCTATTCATCCTACGGAAAAAGAAATCACAGCGCGTGCGTGTGTACGAAATACTATCTCCACGCCGTGGTGTAATATGTTTTCCACCATAACCTTACCTGGATGGGTATAATGGTGTAAATAATCACTATATATGATTATTATAACATGATAGTAATTCTGAGATATTCCATCATCCACTCCAATACCATTCAATAATTACTGGAATGATATTGTCGCTCGTGTGTATGTACGACTTACCATCTCCACGGTGCGATGTGATTTGTTCTACATGATCTTCATTAAACCATGATTATATAAAAGAATTGAATGAATAAATCTGATATATATTATACTAATACCATTCTATAAATGATGTTTCTATAACCTAAAAATATTAAAAAGAATTTATTCGACAAAACACGTATAAGAACATAAAGCAATGAACACCCGAATAACAAGTAGCAATGAAATATTACTCATAAGAAGATAACAATATGACCATATATGATATCATAACAATGAATATGATTCTGGAATAAGTCAATGACATTATTTAAATGATTATACGGGATGTTAGGATACTTACAAAGCAAATCGGACCTAAGGTAAGGGAAAATCTTGCAATATGATTTTTATCCGAGATTGTTTATACATCAGAATTTACTGGGGAATATTTATCATCCACATCCATGTTTCCTCAATATGTAATATTATTTCTATCATCCTACAATTTTTTAAATCCAATTTTCCTATTGGGGAATTTTTAGTAAAATATATTAAAGTAATCTCTTGTCGTTTTTAGTACGAGATACTTTTTAACTTTTTCGACCATAGTACGAGAAGAATGTTTTTTTAACTTATACGACATGAATGGATTGTTATGATTTCATAAAACATTATTTCCATGAAGATTCCATTACATGTTTTAAAGTTTATTTTCAAATAAATTATTTTAGTTTAAAATTGTATGACATGTTGAGAAAGGAAAAAAAAATTTGAAGTAAAAATGATATTTTCCTCAAGAATTGAGTTTAAGTGTTTTATAAAAATTATTTTCCATCTAAGATAATATAGTGTTTTGTTTCTATACTTATTATTTCATTGATTTTATTATGTTATGTTGGAATTATTTTTATGAATTCCTTTATCGTATATGGATTTTTTTAATGATGGCATGTTGTTTAAGAATCCCATTTCTATTACATGGGTTATGCTATGATGTATGATTTTTGATTTTGTGGCACATATAAGAATAGTTTCATTATGAGATGGGTGTAACCTATATCTCCCCCCAATTCATTGGGTAAAGATTTATATCTCATGAGATAAACATGGATGGAACGACGAGTTAATCTGGTCCAGTGATACAGGACTGGAACAAGGAGTGAACTCAGTTCAGTAATGGACTTTTTCTGCTATGATGGTATTGGCAATGAGTCTTGACTAATATGAAATTATTTTCTATGATTATGTGTGTATTCCAAAAAGTTTCATGTTTTTTGTTATGATTATTGGGATTACATTTCACTACTAGGATTTATCCCATGTCATGATATTATGATCTCTTTTGCAGGATAAGATTTTCAAAATGTTATGTTCTTATAAATATGATATGATTGATATTTCCTTTTTTTACCCATACTGAGCATTTGAGCTCACCCTTTTGTAGGTTTTCTTTTCCCCAGGCCAGGAATAAGGGTATTAAGTAGGATATGAAAAAAGGGACTCTAGATATGATGAAATAAGCAGGAGACAATGTAGATGATTTATGAACAATTTTTTTATGTTTACCAGTTTCTAAAGACACTATACCTATACGGTCCTATCATGGTTTTTCTATATGTTGTAATATGTATGCATTAATTCTGAAGTAATAACAATGTATGTAATCTATGGGTTGTTATATTTGGTATCAGAGGGAGTTTATATTAATCCTTTGGAAAATAGGATGTGAAAGCCATAGTAAGAACCCTAAGTATATGTCTAAGCATAGGACACAATCCTAGTGTTTTAGAAATGGCTATAAATAACCTATGATAAGACCTAAAGTAGGAAATTTTATTCTTGATTATGTTGTTTTCATATTATGATTAGTGTTTCTCACACTATGCTTCTTGGTTTTAGTCCACGGCTGTAACCTGAAGGAACTGTGTTAATGCTGAATGCGATGGCCAATGCAATGATTGTCCCCCTGAGCAACCAAACGTTATGGGAGATGAAATGAAAAATCGTGTAGCCATGATCACACAACTTTCTCATGCTGTGAATCATTCAAAACATCCAAACGAGCAATAGAAGGAGCAACATTCTATTGAATCCTTCATGAGGCAGTTTCCACCTTCATTCAGCAGGTCTTCGGATCCATTAGTGGCTGGAGAATGGATTAATACCACTGAAAAGATATTTTCGACTCTACAATGTTCTGAACATGATAAAGTCATCTTAGTAGTATATTGTCTTGAAGGTGAAGATGATAAATGGTGGAATCTTATCAAGAATACGAGTCAAAGAGATGAAATTGAGTACATGGAATGGGACGAGTTCAAGAACTTATTTTTCAATAAGTACTTCCCCCGTATTATTCGAACAAATATGCAGAAGAAGTTTCTTGAACTAAAGAAAACGGATGATGAATCGGTTGGTACCTATGAAGCAAACTTTACAAGACTTGCAAGGTACACTTCTGGAATTATTATCCAACCTGAGAGTAAGATCGATCGATTCATTACTAGCTTAAAACCATGTCTTCTATGGGAGTTAGCCATAAGGGACTTCAATAGCTACGAGGAAATTGTTCGATGTGCTCTCAATGTTGAGATGGAGATTGGTGTAACCAATCAGTCATATGGGTTTGATATGAAGAGGAAAATGGAATTCAAAGGAAAATCTAATAACCACACTGAAAAGAAGATGTGTTTTCCCTTATGCTTAAAGTGTGGAAAAAACATGGATGGAATTTTCTTAAAGGAAAAAGTAAATGTTTTAAGTGTGGAAAATAAGGTCATTGGGCATTTGAATGCCATAGTGATGGGAAAAAGATGTCTAGTGATGCAAACAAAGAAAAGGCTACACAAAATGGACCTCCTACGCTTCAATGTTACAAGTGAAAGGAAATGGGGAATTATGCAAATCAATGCCCTAATACAGGGGTTGTTGATGACGATCGATGTCAAAAAACTCTTAAGGCCAAAGACAAAGGAAATTCAGATGCAATTTCTATCGGCAATGTGGAGTACGATAACGAATTGGTGAAAGGTACACTTACCATCCACTCTAAAGTATCAAATGATTTACTTGATTCTAGATCCTCAAACTCTTTTATTTCTGAAGAATTTTCTAAGGATATCTCCATAATACCCCTACGATTAGTTGTTGAGTTAGCTATGACAACTCCTAATGGCACAATAGTCGCATCAAATGTTTACAATTCTTCTCCGATTGATGTTTGTGGGAAAGTGCTTCTGGAAAACCTTGTGATCCTTCCTATAGTGTAATTTGATGTGATTCTGGGCATGGATTGGCTTTCTTTATATAGAGCTCATATCAATTTCTAAATAAGGGAAGTCACATTTCATATTCCTGATCAATCTATGATCATCTATTGATGCAAGGATGAATATAACCATCTGGTGGAAATTTCTTCCATCTTATGGGTCTTGATTCCAATAAATGAAGGTTATTTATCTCAAATGGTTCGAGAGAAACTCACGATTAAGAATATTCCCATTGTAAAAGAGTTTGATGATGTCTTTCCAGAGGAATTGCATGGTCATCCACTAAACTGTGAAGTCGAGTTTTCAATAGAACTCATATTGGGTGCTATTCGCATTTCAAAGGGACCTTATTGAATTCCCCAATGAGTTGCAGGAATTGAAGAAGAAACTCCAAGAGAATCTTGATAAGGGATTCATACGTCATAGTGCATCACCTTGGGGAGAACATGTTCTCTTTGTTAAATATAAAGATGGATCAGTGAGACTTTTCATTGATTATAGGGAACTTACCAAGATCACTATCAAGAAAAAATATCCTCTCCCATGCATTGATGACTTATTTGACCAACTACACGGAGCTCAATACTTTTCCAAGATTGATCTTCATTTGGGGTATCATCAATTAAGGGTCAAAAGGGAGGATATACCAAAGATGGTTTTCCATACAAGGAATGGACACTATGAATTTATAGTGATGCCATTTGGTCTTACTAATTCCCTTATTATCTTCATGGATCTAATGAATAGATTTTTTAGAGACTATCTTGATCAGTTTTTGTAGTCTTTATAGATGATATTCTTGTCTATTCAAAGAGAAAGGAACAACATGAAGATCACTTGAGAATTGTATTAAAGACCCTAAGAAAGGAGAAGCTTTATGCTAGATTTACCACGTGTAAATTTGGGCTTCAAAATGTTTCATTTTTGGGTCACATAATCTCAAAAGAGCGGATATCTATGGATCCAGCAAAAACTGAGGTTATCAAAAGATGTTCGAGACCAACAACAGTAACTGAGATCCGAAGTTGTCTTGTTTTGGCTGGATATTATTGACGTTTTGTGAAATATTTTTCATGATTATCTAATCCACTCACCAGGTTGACTCGAAAAGGAGTTAAGTTTGTTTGGATGGGGGAGTGTGAAGAGAATTTCAAGGAGTTAAAAAGAAGGTTATCCAGTGAACTTGTGCTCACACTGCCTTGTAGTGGAGAAAGGCTTGTGATCTATAGTGATGCATCAAAGAAGTGATTGGGGTGTGTTCTCTTGCAAAATTATATGGTGATAGCTTATGCCCCAAGACAGTTAAAAATCAATGAGAAATTTTACCCAACTCATGATTTGGAGTTAGTTGCGGTAATCTTTGCATTAATGATTTGGAGGCATTATCTTTATGGTGAAAGGATTGATATTTATAATGAAAATAAAAGTTTAAAGTATATTTTCACACAAAAGGAGCTGAATATGTGCCAAAGAAGATTGTTAAAGCTGATAAAGGATTACGACTATTCAATTCAGTATCACCCTGGGAAAGAAAACATGGTGGTAGACGCATTAAGTTTACAAGACCATACTATCTTATCCATGATGAGGATCACAAAAGATCCAATATTTATGGATTTACAAAGGATGGATCATGGAATTATAATGGAAGGGGAAAATATTAACTTTTTCAAAAGAATGTTCAACCATCTATGCATGTGAAGATTAAAGAGGCACATAAAGAATATGTAGAGTTACAAAAGAAGGTGAGAAATGTTCCTGAATTTCACATCAGTTGTGATGAAATAAAAAGGTTCAAGAATCAGGTTTGTGTTCCTCCCATCGAGAATTAATGATGGAAATATTGGATCAGGCTCATAGTTCTTCATTCTATATTAACCCTAGAAGAACGAAGATGTATAGGGACCTGAAAGAGTACTTCTAGTGGAATGGAATGAAAAGAGATGTTGCTGAATATGTCTCTCGATGTTTGGTTTGTCAGAAAGTTAAAGCTGAGAGACAGGAGTCTACGGGGATGTTGCAACCATTACCCATACCAGAATGGAAATCGGAAAACATCACTACGGACTTTGTCACTAGACTACCTAAAACATCAAAAGGCAATAATTCTATATGGGTTATAGTTGATCGTCTTATGATGTTGGCACACTTCATTGTTATTAGAGAGGATTTCTCTCTTGATCAACATTCCAGGATATATGTAAAGGAAGTGGTAAGATGGTATGGAGTACCACCTACCATTATATCTGATCAGGATCCGAGGTTTACCTCAAAGTTTTGGCGAAGTCTTCAGCATACTCTAGATACAGAGTTGAGTTTCAACATTACTAATCATCCTCAGACAGATGTTAAGTCTGAGAGGACAATTGAAACTCTATCAGGCATGTTGAGAGCTTGCTCTATGGATTTAAAAGGTGGTTGGGATCAACATCTAACATTGGTGGAATTTCCTTATAATGATAGCTTTCACTCTACTATTCAGATGGATCCTTATGAAGCTCTCTATTGAAAGAACTGAAGAAGTCCAACATGCTGGGATGGAGTTGGGGAAAGAAAGATATTAGGACCTGATCTGGTTAGTGAGGTGGCAGAAAAGGACAGATCTATTCAACAACACATAAGAGCATCTCAGAGTCGACAAAAAAGTTATGCCGACAATTGAATAAAATCCATAGACATTGAAGTGGGCGATAAAGTGTTCTTACGAGTATATCCTTGGAAGAGAGTAATGAGATTTGGAAAGAAGTGCAAGTTGAGCCCTTGGTATATTGGTCCTTTTAAAATACTGGATCGTTTTGGGAAGGTAGCATACTGATTGGCGCTTCCACCGAATCTCTCTCAAGTTCATGATATGTTCCATGTATCTCTCCTGATAAAGTACATACCCGATCCTTCACATGTACTATGCTCAAAAGTTGTACCACTGGAGCAAGATCTTTCTTAGGAAGAATAGTTGATAGAGATTCAGGATCTTAGTGAAAATGTTCTACGAAACAAGACCACATGCTTGGTTAAAGTTTTATGGAGGAACCACCAATTAGAAAAAACTACATGGGAACTTGAGGATATGATGAGTGAGAGGTATCCTCATCTGTTTGTTACGAAGTGGCGAATTTCGAGGGTGAAATTCATTTTTAGAGGGGTAGAATGTAACACCCTGAGATTTTATGATATTTTTTTTCTTATTTTATATGCAACACCAAAGGAATCTTTCACTACAAACAATACTAGCTTGGCTTCAGTCACACGTAAGAGAAACCTTCCCCGATTGCTTGCGTTGTACGCAATACCGAGTTTCACTAAACAACGATATGTTATTAAAATATTATATGAACTTGCAATTGTGAATAGTATTAACTGAATTTTTAGTTTTATAACATTATAAATCATCTTACACATTTTTTATAATGATTTATGAAAACAAAATCAATTTTTCGTATAAAAGTAGTATTTTTCAAAAAATGAAGTTTTACCTCCTTTTGATGGGGAACCCATTTTAAATCTAATTTTGGATAAGTTTATAAGTTCAATTTTAAAAAAATAAACTTATTATTTTTAATCAGGATATAAAAATTTACATTGGATGAATTTTTTATACATTTCTGATAATTTTCACATATTGATGAATACTAAAAACACACTAAATTTTTGTTAAAAACTACTTTTTTCATCAACATAATTTATATTGATAAATGGTAAAATTTAATGGTTTTAAATTATAAATAGAATATATTTTTACCATTTATCATAATGTATTTCATTACCATTAATTTTATATTGAATTCATAGGTAAAAACATTTCAATATTTGGCAATGTTTTAACTTTTAAAACTCACTTTCTTATCAATGGGATTAATTTTAAATTAATTACTGTAACTTATGTGTTTTTAATTTTGAAAAATTGATTCCATATATACTATGGGTCCAAATTATGTTAATAGGTTATTGTTTTTTGATATTATGAATACTAACTACAGTAATTTTTTTACTACAGTTAAAGGTAAATCGGGTAATTAAGGGTAAAAATAAGATTATAAAATTACCCAAACACCTGAAAAAAAATCTATTGGATGAATAAAAGTAGACCCATATCACATAAGCGTCTGAATAGATTCATTTAATAGACTTTTTACCAGGAAAATTATATAATTATTATTAAAACCATAGAAAGTGACAACATGTCACTCTCTTATATCTTAAAAGTGTAATAATTTTAATTTAGTTATAAACTCCATAAACCATTGAACATAAATAGTCTAAAAAAATATAATAAAAGTATCTACATCATGTGAAATTATTTTTAATTTTTAGGGATTAAATAATTATCATTAATGATGACACAATAATGATTTTAAAATTATTTTATTGATTGAAATATCAAATAAATGGTTTTAAAAATATTAAAATAAATATTATATGAACTATTTAATGTGATCCACTAATTTTCTAGACAAATATGAAATGTTATGAATCTATTAAATCTTTTATTTAGAACATATCTTCTTTTTTGGATTTTATTTGAATTCCAATAAATGAATAGTATCAAAATCTACACTATTGTTATTTTATAAAAATAACATATTATTAAATTGCTTAAAAATCAAAAAAATATTTAAAAATTATAAATTGTAATTTATATGTTATAAAATGTCATAGAGTATCCAATTATGGAAAATTCACAACACATAAGTAACTATTTATAACAATTTAAAATATAGGATATTATTACCACAAATAAAATTAAATAAATTAAATAAGTATAAATCAATTTGATAAGGTTTAAAATAAATTCCAAACATGTATAATTTTTATTGGTTGATGATATTACAACCCTATATCATCTCATTTTTGAATTGAGTCATTTTTGGAGGTTTTTATGTGGGGTTTGAATTTATTATAAATTAATATTTCTTATGTTTCCAAAGGTGCCCCTCTCCTCCCTTATAAAAGGGTACCTACTCCCTCTCCTCCTAACAACATTTTGAGCCTTAAATCTCGGCCAAAACCTACAAATTTATCTTCTCCAATTCCATAGAAACATTTTATAGGTCCTTGTCATCTTCAAAGACCAATTTTAGTGCCCAAAGAGGATGTTTAGAAGAGGCGTGTCGAAGAAGAGGTAATATCCTTTACCGATCCATTCAAATTTATTTCTTTTTATACTTATTATTATTTAGTTGTTTCTTCATAAATTAATAAAATCAATATCACAGATATAATGATGTGTTATTATAAATATTAAACAACTCTATTTCACCTTCTATCCATCCTACGGAATACAAAATCACCGCGCGTGCGTATGTACAAAATACCCTCTCCACGCCGTGGTGTAATCTATTTTCCACCCCCACCTTACATGGATGGGTATAATGGTGTAAATAATTACTATATATGATTATTATAACATGATAATAATTCTGAGATATTCCATCATCCACTCCAATACCATTCAATAATTATGGGAATGATATCGTCGCTCGTGCATACGTAGGGCTTACCGTATCCACGGTGCGATGTGATTCGTTCTTCATGATCTTCATTAAACCATGATTATATAAAATAATTGAATGAATAAATATGATATATATTATACTAATACCATTCTCTAAATTATGTAGATATAACCTAAAAATATGAATAATAATTTATTCGACAAAACACGCATAAGAACATAAAGCAATGAACACACGAATAACAAGTAGCAGTGAAATATTACTCATAAGAAGATAAGAATATTACCATATATGATATCATCACAGTGAATATGATTCTGGAATAAGTCAATGAAATTATTTAAATGATTATACGGGAGTTTCGGATACTTACAAAGCACATCGGACCTAATGTAAGGGATAATCTAGCAATCTCATTTTAATCCGAGATTGTTTATACATCAGAATTTGCTGGGGAATATTTATCATCCACATCCATGTTTCATCAATATGTAATATTATTTCAATCCTCATAAAAATTTTAAATCTAATTTTACCTATTGGTTAATTTTTATTAAAAGGTATGAAAGGAATCTTCTATCATTTTCAGTACGAGATAATTTTTAACTTTTCCGACCGAAGTACGAGAAGAATGATTTTTTAACTTATACAGAATGAATGGATTTTTATGATTTTATATAACATTATTTCCATGAATCTTCCTTTACATGTTTTCAAGATTATTTTCAATTAACTTATGTTAGTTAAAAAATTAATGACATTTTGGGAAAGGAAAAATGTTTTTGTAGTAAAAAGGATATTTTCCTCAAGAATGGAGTTCAAGTGTTTTATCAAAATTATTTTCTATATAAGATAATTTAGGGTTCTATTTATATCCCTATTATTACATTGATTTGATTTTGTTATTATGGAATTATTTTTATGAAGTCCTTTATCGTATATGGATTATGTTATGATGGCATGATGTTTAAGAATCCCATTTCTATTACATGGGTTATGCTATGATGTATGATTTATGATTTTGTGACACACATATGAATGGTTTCATTATGAGATTAGTGGGACCTATATGTCCCTCCATTTCATTGGGTATAGATTTATATCTCCTGATATATACATGTCAGGTATAGAAAGTTAATCTGGTTTAGTGATACAGGACTGGAATGAGGAGTGAACTCGGTTCAGTAATGGACTTTTTCCACTATGATGGTATTGGAAATAAGTCTTGAGTAATATGAAATGATTTTCTATTATTATGTTTGTATGACACAAAGTATAATCTTTTATGTTTTGATTATTGGGATTACATTTCACTACTATGATTTATCCCATGTCATGATATTATGATCTCTTTTGCAGGTTATGACATTCAAAATGGTATGTTCTTATGAATATGATATGATTGATATTTCATTTGTTTACCCTTACTCAGCATTTGAGCTCACCCTTTTGTATGTTTTATTTTCCTCATGTTTGGAAGAAGGTTATTAAGTAATATATTCCAAAAGATACTCTAGATATGATGAAATAAGTGGGAGATAATGTAGATGATTTATGAACCAGTTGTTTATGTTTCCCCGTTTCTAAAGACACTATACCTATACGGTCCTATCATGGTTTTATTATATGTTGTAATAATTATGCTTCAATTCTGAATTAATAACAGTTTATGTAAAGTATGGGTCGTTAAATTCTTCCTATGAAACAAGGCTTCTTAGTCCTTTGGTTGTGTTTATTGGATATTTATTTTAAAAATCAACTAATATTAAGTGTAAAAGGATTGGGTTATTATAGTTGGAATCAAATGGAGGTTTAGTATTTTATGTGGATTGTTAATAGAATATATTAGTGAGAACCATAGATATAATTCTATGTATAATATAATATCCTGAAATTTTAGTGATTTATAGAGAGAGTGGTTTCTATGTAATTACATCCATGTCATGAGACTACAAGTTAATTTGGATCTCATATGGTAGAACCTATGCATAATAACCTCAAAAATGGATGATTGGGTATTAACTTGAGCATCACCAAGTGCATGAAATAGTGTCCTTTATATACCCTAGGTTTTACACTATCGGAAGATTTACCTTATAAAATTCACAATCTCTATATAAACCATTATGAAGGAAAAAAATAGATTGTTTTGTTAGAAAACCTAATAGGAAAATTTCCATGTATGTCCTAGATTAAAACCTAGAGATTCATAAGTTATGATTTATGTGTCATATATAATATTATACTTTTATGTTCATATATTCCTTTTTTATATTTTTTTTATTTTATGTAATCTCATCCCTAATTTTTTATTTCCTTTATTTTAGTTAATAGGGGAAATAGGATGAACCATGATAATATAAAATTTGATAGTCAATGTGATGATTTAACTATTGATTTTACTCGCCTTATGAGAGTGAGAGGTGGGAAATTCATGGAGGTACTAGCGTAGTTGACTCATGAAATTAATAATAACAGGAATCATGTGGAATTACCTCTTTTCCTAAGAAATATAATGTTGTCGTTGAGTATTTTATGGGAACATTTCCTCCTACCTCTTGTGTATATTTTGATCCCCTCATCATAGAACAATGGAATAGCTCTATTTAAATGATATTCTCCAACCTCCAATGATTAATACAAGAGAGATTTTGGTTGTATGTTTATTTCATAGTGGGGGAATATGATAATTGGTGCAAACTAATCCTGAATACAAAGTCAAAATATAAAACAGATTCCATGTAATTGTGAAGGATTCAAGAAAATATTTTTCAATAAATATTTTCTGAAAAATATTCATATTAAAATAGATATGGATTCTCTCAAACTAAAGAAAAAAGATAATGATTCTATCATGGAATGTGTGGAAAACATCATAAGCCATGCATGGTATGCCTCCATCTATATCATCAACATTTAAAGTAAGGTGGACTTCTTCTTTTGTGGATAAACATTGTGTATATTAAAATATATAGTGATTCAAGACTATGACATCTATAAATAGATTGTCTATTTTATATTTAAGGTTGATATGGAGATATGTAAGTCTCAGTTGTCTCGGGGTCCTTTAAATGAAAAGAATAAAAAAATTAATTCAGAAGGATCTGTGGATAAATCTCATGGTTGAATGAAACCATAACTTAACATATGTTAAAATAGTGCGAAGAAGTATCTGGAAACCACTCAAAAGAGGAACTGGGAGATGATTCATGTGTGTAAAAGAGGGGAACCTAGATAATAAATGTATAAGGGATATGGATAATCTCACTAATGTTAATGTGTAAAAGATGGTTTGGATATACACCAAGCCTAGAGTAGAGTGTCTAAAATTCATGGAACATGGGAATTTTGTGAGACATTTCCCTAAGACAAGGGTTGTTATAGATAATCATTGAAAACATCCTACAAGTCCTAGATAGAAAGGAATGGCATATGTTATCAATACATCTTAGGTGTATCCCAACAATTATGTGGAGATAGATATGTTAGTTCTTCATTCATGAATATCAACCTTACTTTTTTATTCTCGTTCTAAACATTCTTTCATATCTTGCATGTTTAGTGTAATTATTCAAACATCACCTCAAAAAAAGTCATTGAGTTTTCTATGAGAATATAAAATGGAGAAATTATTGTGCCTCATGTATATAACTCCTATCTAATCAATGTTTGTGGAATAAATCTTACATAAATATCCCCTTACTTCATTTATTGGAGTTTGATGCTACATTTGTCAAGGATTGGTTTTCCTTACATAATGTAAACATCAACTGTTGGGAGAGGGAGATTAATCTTCACATACCAATTCATCCTATAATTATTTATATGTTTTATTAGGTGGTTAAATATCCTATGGAATCATCATCTCATGTTTGGATATTATTTCCATAGGAGAAATTATATTAACTAAAATTATTGGAAGAATGGAGAGGATCATGCTTAATGAAATTCCCATTTTGAGGAACTGTACTAATGTATTCCCCCCCAATGATTTTCCTATTCTTCCTCTTGAATAAGAGGTTGTGTTCACAATAGAACTTATACTTATATCTCTAACTATATCCATGAATCCTTACATAATTCCCACTAATTAGTTAGAAAAAATAAAGAGAAATTATAATATTATTTAGAAAAGTGTTTTATTTTCGTGAATGCTTCACCACAGGGTTTGTCGGTATACTTCATCAAGAAGAATGATTGTTCAATGAAACTACATATTGATTTCCATGATCTAAAAAATAATGATAAATAATAGATATCCCCTTCACGTGTAGATAACTTTTTCAATCAATTACATTGGCTCCAGTATTTCTCTAATATAACACCATGACCCCAAAAGCTCAGAGTTAGCGCCTTATTTTATTACATTGGAAGAGATACAAGGAATATAAATCCAAAAGGACCTATAAATTTATCAGTTTTAGAAAGAAGATACATAAAAGAGTTAAAAATTACAACTCGAAACTATAAAAACATAATAACTTCAACAGAAAAGCCAATAATCTCATAGATTAACCCTACAATTCATTCATAGAATATACATCCTCGTAACCTGGAAGGATAAAACATAAGAAAGTGTTGATCTCAAACACTTAGTAATGGTAATAAATACAGTGGAATATATCATAAACATAAACCTGATGCATATTTAATAACTAAAAACACATTCCTTTAAAAATGAAGTTGAACACATTATGGTAGGAATAAGAGATGAATAAATATTTCCATGCTAAAGAATAAACATGGGTATTGTACTAGTTGAATAACCTCATGAACATTAAATTACTAGTTTCATAATGAGTAAAATTCATATTTTAGGTAATCTAAAATATAACTTCAAGGCCTCATCCAATAAATATAAAAATGATTAAAGCCTAGGCCAAAAGCATATCTAAAAATGGGCAAGGCCTCGGCCAAGTCCATATTTATTTGTCTCATTAGACCTACCGATGAATCGATGGGGATAAATTAGGCCCCACCAATCACATAAAATGTCCAATTCATTAATTATATTAATGGGAATAAAAAACATATACATTCATATTGAAACTAACATATGAAATGTAAATAACTTTCCCCGAACATTAAGAATTAACACTAACCATTCAGAGTAAATTGGTGAGTTGTTTTAAGAAAGGATATACATAGTAAAACAAAGCATAAACCATTCAATTAAATATGGTATATTATTTCATAAAATATTAATCCAAATAATACAAAAGAATCAATAATATTATGGAAACAGATGAATATGCTCTTAGAAAACCATCGAGTAATTCTTCAGATAATCACTCTCCTACTTTGAAAGGAAGAGTTCTTTTGGAAAAGTCTTTTCAGAAAAATAGAATTTAAGTAAGTTAATATTTTCATAATAAAATTTTTGTTTTTATAATGATAATGGTATCTACAAATAGATTATAGAGTTCCCTTGAAAATAGGTAAGAATTTGAGAAATTCCCTTGAATCTGGCTTCTATTTTGTGAAGAATTTTTGAAAGATCCTTTTAAAACATATATCTCTCCCAAAATGAAAGTAATATTATGGTGGGTATGTATATATTGAAAACAATCACAGAATATAAAAGGATTAAATATGAATAAATAAAATTTTAATTTAGGTAAGGAGACAATAAGTGTAATCCGAATGAAAAAGTATGTTCGGGTAGAAAACCCTTACAACATTATAATCAATTGAATAGTGTGCCCCAAAATTAATAATCTTCAAATGATACATTGAATATTATGAAAACAGATATATTCATGATATGAAACCTCAATGGGTAGTATACATACACCATACACATGTAATAGTAGTGAATATGGAATACCTAACAAAAATGGAAGTGAGATGAAGAAACCCATTACCTTATGTCGGAATGTGTTCTTCGATTGACCTTACTGACCAGAATAATAAAAATTATCTTCATTAATTAATAATTATAGAACCTATTATACATGTAATTGATTTATTTCAACATTTGTATGTTCATTTATGGCCTTTTGATGGGTTTAAGAGGTTCGATTTTATTTTTTGGGAATCAGTTTCTTCAATGGGTTTCATGATCGGTTTACTTGTATTTATTAACGGAGGATTGTTTGAAATGTGGTTAAATATCCAGAATTTTAAATACATATTATTAGTGAAATTAAATACATATAAAGTATCTTATAATGATTATGGTTATATACCATGAGGATGACTCGTTAGATAAAGGTTAATGATAAATGCTTGGATTAACTTGGCGATTTTGTGCCTAATGAACTTGTTTTGTACTATTATTTTATATTATGATTGTGTAAGGATTACATAACATTAAATAAGATATAAAACATATATTATTATCTAGTTAAATTTTTAGAAAGGTTTCATGACCATTCATGAAGATAATAGTGGAAATTGAAAACCCGTTTTCCTTGAACATGATAATTAACGCATCTCGGACAACGTTCTTATTTATAGTATAAAAGGGGGAAAAAATAGATGATGAAGGAATAATGATTTATCATAAAAACATTCCATTACATATAATGTAATATATTTTTCATGAATAATTGGATAATAGTTAGGGTTACGGTATAAGTGAAGAAGAATTTAAAAGAGAATAAGAAGAAATATTACCTCTTGACTATTTGTCTTTTGAAACCACCTTAAGGATCGTGGAATTAATCTTTTGGTGAGAAAAAAAGCACAATAATGTTTCAAGGGATGGTAATGATGGAATTCAGTAATGTTTTTTCAAACCATAAGTCTTATGGTTATGAAATTTTTGAATGAAGGAATCTTTTTTTATAAGTGAGGTGAGGGGTAACTTAGATATCACAAAAAATTTTAAAATATAATAAATATATTATAGGGTTTAAGATGCCCAAAAGGCCTAAAACTAAAGTGGTATTACATTATTGAATTAATATTCTCATTTTTTTACTTTCTCAACAATTTTGGGATTTTTTAATAATTTAGTAACGTATTTTATTCATGAAAATAAATTTTCTCAAGATAAAAACAATTCATATATATGACTTTAAACACATAAAAAAAGAATAAAAATAGAATAAAATATTATATTATGTCATATAAATGTCATATTGAACTATGTAATCCATTTAATAGCTTAAAAATATAATATTATATTTATGTTATCATTTTTAATATCATTTGTTTGATTTATTCATTATTTAAATTAATATTACATCATCTTTATGGAAGCAATTATGGTATTTATTTGTTGTATAAAATTTAAAAATAAAATACCACGATAAATGTAATTTTATTACATTTCTAAATACTATTAGTGTTATAATAAAACCTATGAGAAATCTCATATAACTATATTACTAAATTAAAAACTATATTGTGAAAACTTGTTTTTCTTTTGAAATAAAATATTATAAAGGTTCTAAAGTGATTCATGTGTGTCCAAAATGTCCCAATTTCAATTAAAAATGTGATAATAGTCTGAAATGGATTATATAAATTGGTTTATAAAAAATATGGTCCATTTAATAATTCTTATAATTTCAATTAAATTTTTTTTATTTATTTATCTTAAGTTTGCAAGAGCACTACATCGACGTTCCATAATCATTAATGATAATTATTTCATATATAAAAATTAAAAAATAAAATTCTATAATAATGATAAATTAATTAGGTTAAAAATAAAATTATGAATTTATTCATTATGTATATTCACACTGATAAAAAACAAGACATCTTCTTAACTTTATTATTTGGTCTTTTCTTGCCCTGCACAAGCATTGCACATACATTTGGATAATACTCATGTTATATTACACTAAAATTAGAAATTTAAAATAAAATAGATAAATAATGAATAATAATTAATAAATAATTCATGAATGTAATTTTATCACTCAATTATTTTATATAAATTACCAATTTGGACTTTGTCAGCACTGCATAGGCACTACGTCGACATTGGCAATGATTTTTATACTTGTCATGAAAAAAATACACTTTTCATGTTACAAATTAATTTGTTACAATATTAAACTTGTAATATAATTATTCAGTCATTACATAGTTTAAATAAATTTTTATATCATAATAATTTTGTGACGATGTCAAGAAAAATGTTGTATTTTATTAAAAATGGTATTTTTTACTATTCAACAAAAATTAAACTATTTCACAAAAATACAAAAAATTCATCCAAACCATTTTTCAATGTGCATAATCCAAAAAGGAACTCAATTTTAAAAAAATATTTTTTTAATATGATAAATTTAATTTTTAATTAAAATCATCAGTTACTCGAAAATTAATAATTTTAATATTATAATTTATTTTAAGACACTTCAAAAAATTAACTACAATCTCATTAAATTATTTTATAATCATAGGAAAATAGAAAAATTGATTCATGAATACATTTTATGAAAATTAATTATCTTTTAAATTAATATATTAATTATAAAATTGTAATTCATTATTTATTTCTCATAAAAATACCAACACTTAATTATTAAATTTTAAAATATTTACTCTCATTCATATGGTGCCAAAAATATTTTTTTACTTACAAGTGTGAGGTTATTATTCATAAGGGTACATTAATATTCAAGTTACTATTCATAAGGGTATATTACTATTCATAAGGGTAATGTTATTATTCATAAGGTTGTATTACTGTTCATAAGGGCTAAGTTACTATTCATAAGGGTACATTACTATTAATAAGGGTAACATTACTATTCATAATGGTAAGTTACTATTCATGAAAAATTAATTTTGTCTTATCATACTCTAAATATCTTAATAAACACAACTGTGTATGTCATTTTTTCAAACTTGAAATCACATAGGTGGAAAAACAATGCTTACTGGCTAGGTTATAACAAAATAGTGTTTTGTAGAGACTCAGTGTTTCTTGCATTCAATATTAAATTTATTTTAAAAATAAGGAGGTGTTACATTATCCCCTACTTACAAAAATTTTGTCCTTGAAATTTTGAAATTTAATTTCAAAAGATAATGGTTGATACTTGAAAATTCCTTTATGGGAAACACATATAAGAAATCTGGTTAAAATATCCTCTTAATAAGAGGGAAAGAGAAATGCATCAGTTACTGCAAAACTATGCATTATAATTGGATTGAATGGTCATGGAAGAATAATCAAACCATCATGTTCTGATTGAAAGTGATAGGGAACATTCTCACATGAAAGATCATTACCAAAAAAATATAAAATACAATTATGAAAAAAAATGATAATAGGGAAACATTTTTGATTAAGAGTCTTTTCCTAAATTTGAGGAAATATTCCACCCTATAAGAGTATAAATATAACTTTCTATATGAAAAACACAATATTATCCTTTGATTGTTCCTTGAACTACATTTACTTAATATATTTTCATAAGTTGCATCAGGTGGTGTCATTAACCTCGAAAAACTCATACAATGATCAATTTAAACAATTTAATAAATTGATTAACATTCCAAAAGATCAAGATCCAATACTTTAGAATCATTCCAATGGTAGTTATTGCTATCCAATTTTATTTATCCATATATATCATCTCTCAATTCTGAAATTGACAACTCAGTATTATGAACATAATAAGGGGTGTTTGTCCCTTAACAATATATTTTCCAAACTTTTGACCTCCTACTGAGTCAATTTTTCTTAGTACCATTAATCATATGACCAAAAATCCATAATGAAAAAGTATTATAGTACAATCCTCATATATTACATAATTCATAGAACCATTTCATTGCTAATAAAATATTCAAATGACATGATTCTTGAATAGACATATTTATCATTCCCCTTCATATCCATAAGTATCATGACTTAATCATTATCCAGTAACATCAGTTTGGGAATATTCCTTTGATGCTTGGGAAATTGATTCAAATAGTGTTACATCTCATTTTAGTTGAATAATTGTACATTGGAAACCTTTTTCTATCACTTACAATCAAAAAATGAGTTTCCCTTTTCTCCACACTTATAACAAACTTATATTCTCTTCAATCATTTACTGGGGTGATTCTTTCCACATTTATCACATGTGGGAAAACCCTTATTTCCCTTCATTCCTTTATCTATGTTTTTCTTGTCAATCCTCTTCTTTTCTTGCTTCCCTTAAAAGACAAAGGAATTAGAGAATTGTTTAAATATATTTTTAACACATGATACTATTTCCTCAACTGATGAGGAAACTTGGGAGACTATCTTCCTTTGAAATGATGATTTAAGACCATAATTGATATTATCCTTCGTACTCTTTGAATAACATGCATTGGTAAAGTTATCATTCCTTATTATAGATCCCATTTCTAGTCAATTCTATATAATATATTATCCCATAAAATAATGAACTGTCTATAACTCTAATCATAGCATAAATTAAGTCATCGTATATCTTAGATCCATATACTTGGGTTACATTGGGGGTACAAATCCTTCATCATAGTGGGTAAAGAAAATGTGAATTATCCTAAGAATATCCCTCAGAAGTGTCAACCTAGATATGCAATAATGCACGTTGTTGTGTACCAAGATATCCCAGTTCAAGCCCGAAACTCCATGTTGGAGTTGTTACTCCTAGGTACATCTGTGCTGAACCCACATCCACTTGTAGTATCCAGACAGTGATGTATTTTCTAGAAGGATCCTCGTAATATATTCATTACCAAGGTTATAGTATCTTCATGTATACTTATCTTCAGATAATTTCTTAGGGTTTTGTTCTCTAATATATATTTTATAAATCTAGTTTCCATGTTTTCTATTAAACTTCCTTTGATTCCAACTGTAATGCCCCGACCCCAGAAGCTCAGAGTCAGTGCCTTATTTTATTACATTGGAATAGATTCAAGGATGATGAATCCATAAGGACCAATAAGTTTAGTGGTTTTGGAAACAAGATACATACAAGAGATCAAAATTACAACTCTAAACTAATAACAACATAATAACATCAACATAAAATCCAATAATCTCTTAGATTAACCATGCAATTCATTCATAAAATAATCATCCTCGTAACATGGAATGATAAAAAAAGAAATGGGTGAGATCAAATTCTCAGTAAGGGTATGAAATATAGCGAAACATATCATAAACATAATCATTGGGCATTGTGATTATCTAAAAACACATGCTTTTAAAAATGAACCTGAACACATTATGGCTAGAATAAGAGATGAATAAATAATTCCATATTAAAGCATAAATATGGGTATTATTTTAATAGAATAACCTCATAAAATTTCAATTAAAAGTTTCATAATGAGGGAAATGCATATGCCAGAAAATCTAAAACATAACATAAATGCCTCTTCTAAGACATATAAAAATGAATAAGCCCTTGACCAAAACCATATCTAAAAAGGCGCAAGGCCTTAGCCAAGTCCATATCTGTTTGTCTCATGAGACCTATTGATAAATAAAGGGGATATAGAGGTCCCCATCCATAACATAATATGTTCAAGGTATTCCTAATATGAATGGGAATAAACAACATATACATTCATACTGAAACTAACATATGAAACATAAATAACATTCCCTGAAAATTAAGCATAAACACTAACCATTCGAAGTAAATTGGTGAATGGTTTTAAGATATCACTTCCAAAGTCAAAAAATACTAATAAAACATTAAATTAAATATGGTATATTATATCATTATAGATTAATCACAATAATACATAATAATTAATAAGAGTTTTGAAATAGATGATGATACTCTTCTAAAACCATCATGTAATTCTTGATATAATTACTCACTTACATTGAAAAGAAGAGTTCTTTTGGAAATGATTTTTTATAAATGAAGTAGTGAAGTAAGTTAGTATTTTCGTAATAAAATGATTTTTTTAGAATGATAATGGAATATATAAATAAATTATAGAGTTCCCTTTAAAATAGGTAAGAATTTCAGAAATTCCCTTAAATCTGGCTGGTATTTTGGGAAGAATTTTTGGAAGATCATTTTAAAACATATAACTAACCATAAATGAAATAAGGATTTGGGTTGTTACATATATATTGAACATTATAATAGAATGTATGATGATAAAATATGAATAAATAAGAATTTAATTGAGTTGAGTAGATAATAAGTGTAACTTAAATGAAAAAAGGAGGTTTGGGTAGAAAACCCTAATAACCTTGTAATCAATTGAATCGTATGCCCAAAAATTAATAATAATAAAATGACACATTGAATATCTTGAAAAAAAAGTATTCGTGATACGAAACATCAATGGTAAGTATACAAACACCATACACAAGTAATAGTAGTGAATACGGAATATCTCACTAAAATGAAAGTGTACTGAAGAAACCCCTTACCTAATGTACGAATGTGTTCTTAGATTGATCTTAATTACCATAATAATAAAATTTTGATTCGTGAATTAATAATTCCAAAACCACATCTAAATTAAATTTATTTATTTTAACATTATTAGGTTCATTCATGGCCTTTTTTATTTGTTTATGAGCTTCAATTTTATTTTTTTGGAATCATTTTCTTCCTTTGTTTTCATGATCGATTTACTTGTATTAACAAATGGAGGTTCCTCTGAAATGTAGTTAAACATACAGAATTTTTAATATATATTATTAGTGACATTACAGAGATATAAATGATCTTATAATTATTTTTTTTATAAACCATGAGGATGACTCATTAGATAAAGGATAATTATAAACACTTGAATTAACTTGGTGGTTTTGTGCATGATGAACTTGTTTTGTACTATTATTTTATATTATGATTGTGTAAGGATTATAAAACATTACATAAGAGAAAATATATATATTATTATTTTTTAAAACAATTATAAAGGCGTCATGACTAGTCTTGAAGAAAGTAATGAAAATTGAAAACTCATCTTCCCTGAACGTGATAATTAACACATCTCAGGCATCATTCTCGTTTATAGTATAAAAGGAGGGAAAATAAGAGATGATGATGGAATAATACATTATCATAAAAACATTATAGTACATATAAGGTACTTTATTTTTCATGAATAATTTGATAATAGGCAGGGACAAGGTATAACTGAGAAACAATTTAAGAGTGAAGAAGAAGAAATCATACCTCTTGAATATTTCTCTTTTGAAACCACTGTAATGCTCTTGGAAGTGGTATTTTTGTTAGACCAAAAGCACAAGAATGTGTTAATGGATGATGAGGATGGAATTTTTTAGAGTTTGAATGAAAAAGAAGCCTTACAGTTACGAAATTTGTGAAGTAAGGAACCTTCTTTTATAAGTGAGGTGAAGGGAATCTTAGAAATCACTAAAATTATTAATATATAATAAATATATTATATAATTTAAGACTATAAAAATTCCTAAAACTAAAGGGGGATTAAATTTTAGAAGTAATATTTTCAGTTTTGGACTTTTTCAATAATTTGGTATTACTAAATAATTTAGTAAAATATTTTATAAATGAAAAACAATTTTGTCAAGATAAAAACTAGTCATATAAATGAATTTATAAACATAAAAAAATTTAAAATCGAATAAATTTTTTTATTAAAATATCTTATTAATCTAGGGAATCTGTTAATTTTCTTAAAAATATAAAATTATTTTTATTTTATTATTTTTAATATCATTTATTAGATTTATTCATTATTTAAATTAATACTGCATCATCTTTGTAGAAGCCATTATGGTATTTGATTTTGTATAAAAATGTAAAATAAAATTCTGTTAAAAATATAATTTTATTAGATTTCCAATGACTATTCTTGTTCTTGTAAAACATCTATAAAATCTCATATAAGAATATTATTAATTTAAAAACTATAATGTGACAACATTATTTCCTTTTAAAATAAAAAATTTTAAAAGCTTCAAAGTAATTTTTTTGGGTCTAAAATACCCAAAATTCAAATAAAAACTTTATAATTGTCTAAAATTAATTATATAAAACAACTTATCCAAAATATTTGTCATTTAATATTTTATATAATTTTCATTAAAAACATTTTATTTATTTTTCTTATGCTTGCACGAGCACTGCATTAGTGTTGCATAAGCATTAATGTTAATTATTTCATGTATAAAATTATAAATAAAATACAATATTAAATATAAATTAATTAGTTTAAAAATTAAAATATGAATTCATTCTTTATGTATATTCCCTTTTATACAAAACAAGACATCTTCTTAACTTTGTTATTTTCTCATTTTTTGCCTCGCACAAGCATTGCACATACATTTTGATAATACTCATGTTATATAAAACTAAAATTAGAAATTAAAAATAAAATAGATAAATAATATATAATAATAAATAAATAATTCATGAATGTAATTTTTATCACTCAATTATTATATATAAATTACCAATTTAGACTTTGTCAGCGTTGTGATGGCGCTGCGTCGACATTGACAATGATTTTTATACTTATCATGAAAAAAATATACTTTTCATGTTTCAAATTAATTACGTAAATTATTCCACTTTTAATATAATTATTTAGTTATTACATAGTTTAAATAAATTTTTATATCATAAAAATTTCATGATTTTATCACGAAAAATGTTTTATTTTATAAAAAAACTATATTTTTTTACTATTGAACAAAAATTAAACTATTTCATAAAAATCCCAAAAATTCATCCAAAACATTTGTCAACCGGTAGAATCCAAAAAGTAACTCCATTTTAAGAAAATATTTTTATAAATATGATAAATTAAATTTTTAATTAAAATCATCATTTACTCGAAAATACTGATTTTAATATTATAATTGATTTTATAACACTTAGAAAAATTAATTAGGTCTCATAAAATTATAATATAATCATATGGAAACAAAATATTGATTCATGAATAAACTTTATGAAAATTAATTATCTTTTAAATTAATATATTGATTATAAAATTGTAATTCACTATTTATTTCTCATAAAAATACCAATACTTAATTATTAATTTTCAAAATATTCACTCTCAATTATAAGGTTCCTAAATTATATTTTTACTTAAATGTGTGAGATTATTATTCATAAGGGTACATTACTATTCATAAGAGTATATTACTATTCATAAGGTTCAAGTCACTTTTCGTAGGGTTGAATTACTATTCATAAGGGTCAAGTTACTATTCATAAGGGTACATTACTATTAATAAGGGTAACATTACTATTCATAAGGGTAAGTTACTATTTACAAAAAAATTAAGTTTGTCTAATCAGACTCTAAATATCCTAATGAACATAGTCGTGTATGTCATTTTTTTGAAATTCAAATCACAGAGGTGGAAAAACTATGTTTATTGTCTAAGTTATAACAAAATGGTGTTTTGTAGAGACTCAGTGTTTCATGCATTCAATATTAATTTATTTACAAAATTATGGGGTAATACATCTATGGTGGATCATCAATTGGGATATATTCAATTAAAGGTGAGGAAGTAATATATTCCCAAAACATCATTTCAAAGAAGGTATGGACACTTTGAGTTCATTGTGACTCCATTTGGAATCACTAGTGATCCAGTAATTTTCATGGAATTAATTAATAAATTCATTAGAGATTATATCAACAAATTTTTTGCTGTATTTATATATGAAATTCTTATATTCTCCAATAGAAAGGATAAATATGATGATGATTTTAATATTGTCTTATAGACTTTGTAAAAGGAGGAGCAATGTGAAAAGTGTAGTAAATATTAGTTCTGGATGAAGGAAGTATCATTCTTTGGGAATTTTGTCACTTATAAAGAGATTTCTATAGGATAGTCAAGGATAAATGAAATTTATGAGTGGGATAACCAATACTCATAGTAAAGATCTGTAGATTCTTTGGACTAGTTGGGTATTACTGATGATTTTTTAAAAATATCTTATAATTTTCCTAACTACTAAATAAGATGACAGAGAATGTAGTAATGTTTTTTTGGAATGATGAATGTGAGGAGAGCTTTATGGAATTTAAAAAAAGAGGATAATCACTACACCCGCCCTAATTTTACCCTCTAGTGGGGTAATTTTCATGGCATGCAGTGATACTTCATTGAAGGGTTTGGGATATTTATTAATATAATACGATAAAGTTAAAATATAAACCTCAAGGTAGTTGACATTTCCTGAGTATAACTATCCAACACATGGTATGGTGTTGGATTTGTAATCTTGGAATTAAAAATATAGTGAAATTATTTCTATTGGGAGATATTTGAAATATATATGAATCATAAGATCCTAAAATATCAACTCACATAGAAGGAGCATAATATGAACTTGTGAAAGCGATTAGATATGATCCGGGATTATGAATTCTCAATCCATTATAATCTTAGGAAATCATATAAAGTTGCATATTCTCTATGTAGAAATTATCCTTTCACCTTATCAATGATGAGAATTGAGAAATATTTAATCTTCAGAGACATGAAAATGATGGACATGGGAATCATAATGGAAAAAACATCATCATTCCTTTATTAAATTATTCCTCAACTATCCCCTCTAGAGATGATAGAGGATTCACAAAAATATGATGTGTAAATTTAAAAGATGTTGGATGCTACAATAAAAGGGATATCCTTAGTGTTCAAAATTGATAAAGAACAAGTTGTACGATTTGGTTTATCGCTATGTGTACCATTGAATCCTAAATTAGAGAGTGATTTGTTCAATAGTTCACATAGAATGAACTTATCCATCAATCCAAGGAGAATATAAATGTATCGAGATCTCTAAAAGAACTATTGGTGGGACAATATAAATAAAGATATCATAGAATATACACCAATCTTCTTGGTGTGACAGAATGTGGAGGCTAAAAGGAAAGATTATAATGGGGTGATACAACCCTTACCTATACCCACATTGAAATGGGAGAACATCACCGTTGATTTTTCAAATGTATTCAAAATTCATCCAATGGAAAAAATATTATATGGGTTATGGTGGATCATATTAAAAATACCAATTACTTCATTACAACTCATGTGGACTTCTAATTAAATCAACTTATAAGGATATACATTTTATAAATGGTGAGGCTCCATGGAACACCACAATTGATAATATCTGATAAAGATCATAGGTTTATCAAAATGATCTGAAAGAATATCTGTCATTCTATAAACATTGAGTTAAACTTCTAAATGGATTATCAGCCCAAAACTAGTGGCTAGTCAATGATTACTATCAAGACACTTGAAGATATATCGATACCATGCTCTATAGACTTCAGAGGAGTATGGGATCAACATATCCCTATAGTTTATTTCTCAGAGAATAATATCATTCACTAAAGCATCAAAATAGTTCCATATGAAGCCCTTTAATGGAATTTATGTTGAACAATTTCATTCTTGGATGAAGTTGGTGAATGAGGTCTACCTAAAATTTCCAAGGAAATAGTAAAAAAGGTAATGACCATTAAATAGAACATCATGTATATTTAGAGTCAATGGAAGAGTTATAATGAATATCATTAATTATACCTATAGTTTTAGGTAGGAGATAAAGTGTTTCTCCATTTATATACATGGAGGAAAGTCATGATATTTTGGAAGAAGGGTAAATGTAGTCTCAGGTACATCATACCCATTGAGATTATTGATCGCATAAATTTTTTGTCTTATCATCTAGAAATCCCACTATCTCAATGTCAAGTATATAGCATATCCCATGCATCCCACAAGAGAGAGTACATACCATATCACTCACATATACCAAATTTAGAGGTGGTATATCTGGAAAATGATCTCTCTTTTATAGAGTAGTTGATGAGCATCATATAACATAGAGATAATGTTCTACACAATAAGACAGTTTACGAAGTCAAAGTACTATCGTGAAACCACAGGTACAAGGAGGAGACACGGGAACTGGATGAAACCATAATGAAGAACTACCCTCAACATCAATCAATTTTTTATATTAAATAAAATTTTGAGGAATAAATTTCATAAGGGTGGCGGAATTTAATTTCATGGAATTTTATCAATGGAATTTCCCATATTATAATTCTATAATACTTAGTAAGGTAGTATTATATAAATCACATTCACCATATGATTGAATAAAAAAGATATAAAATTGTATTAATTTGAATTTTTTTGAGAATAAAAATTTTCATAATAATTGAAAATATTGCAATGGTATAAAATTTAGAAAATAATATTACTAAAATATGAAAATTTGGATATGCTCGGTCCACTAGAATAATTGAACTTATGAAAAATATTAACAAAATAAAACATAATATTTGATATTTATTAATCATCTTGAAAATGAAAATATATATATAATTAATATAAAATAGAATTTAGTGAATAATTAATGAAATAAAAGGTACTTATAGAAAGTGGGTGACACATATAACCATTACAAATCTGGGTGATGGAATAGTAAATTGACTATTGGAATTCTTGCTTAACCATTGGAATAATAATATGACCAATATAAATAGTAACATGACTATTAGAATAGTATCCTAACCTTTTTAGTGGTAAAATAATATATATTTATCTTATAAAATAAAAATATGGAATATTTCTATCATGATATAAGTAAATAATTTTTTTTTAAATGATAAAATAATTGTTCATATTTTTGAAAAACATATATGTTTTATTTGAATTTTTATAAAAAAATATAAATATTTAAAAGAAAAACTAATCATAAAATGGGATTATAAATTAATTTTATTATTTATTATAATTGTAATATAATTTTATGTGGATATAAGTAATTTTTCAAAGGGTTATAAAATAGATCATAATATTAAAATCAGTATTTTAGAAATAAATGGGGGTTTTAATTAATAATTTAATTTATCACATTTTGAATTTTTTTTATAAAATGGATTTCATTTTTGGATTATATTTGTCATGAAATATTTAGGATTAATTTTTTATATTTATCTAAAATTGTTTAATTTTTTTGAATAGTGAAATTTGAAAAAAAATATGGTATTTAACATTACAAGTTAAATACATGATTTTTTTGTCATATATATATTAATAACCTGATAGTTAAAGATCACATGAACTATTTAATATATATATTCTTAATAATCAACAATATTGGTAGTCTTGACCCAAAAAAATTATTTAAAGAATATAACATTTAAAAACACCTCTCTCCTTCCCTTAAAAATACTACCCCTTATACTCACAACTTCTAAGCCTTGGAAAAAGAAAATATTCTATCCAATTTCCTTCCCAATACTCTCCCCCATGTTCTAGTTCTATAAGTATCATCCAAATACACATTCATAGATCTTTAAGGTGTGTCCTAAAAGGTGACAACCAAAGAGAGTGGTAAGCTCTAAACATCATTTCTTTTAAATTTAATCTACTTCTACCACCCCCCATATGTTCTATATACACCTTTATATAGTAAAATATTTATAGTAAATATAATTATATGTTATTATTATGGTTATATATTGATCATATAACCTCTCTCCTTTAATTTCTTAAATTAAGACATTGTTCACAATATAGTTTGGTCACCGTCTCTAGGAACAACATACTTCATTTTTCTCTACAACCTTCAAGGATGGCCATAGAAACAATATTATGGATAATATTATTATAATACATATATTATAACTTATTTAAAGTTTTATATTGTTTAATAATAATTTTATTAGTCAATTTATATCTATTTTGTGATGGTCGATAAAACAACAAAAAATAACTAACCGCATAACGTTAAGATTTTTATTTGGTGATTCATCTGTATTTCAGATCACATATGGGTATTTGGATAAATTTAATTTTTTTAGGTATGTTAATACCATTTCTTATATATTTTTATTCCCATTTTACATGAAATTCAATAATTATCCATAATTGGCCAGAACATAGAATCCATAAACAAATGCCCTTGGAACAAAAACATGTGAACATTAAATCTCATTAAAATGGTTAGAAATGAAAATAATATAATTTTATTAAATAAAATATAGATTTAAAAGGAACTAAATTAATTAATTAATGAATATAGTTTTACTTTTCATGGAATGAAGAGCTTTTTTAGAGTGATTTAGGATCTTAGGTTAAGCGATCTCCCCGAACAATCCTATTTTCTCTGGGGGCTATGATTTATCTTTATTGACTCACATTATCACTATAATATTAAAATTTAATTATTATGTATTATGAATATAAGTACAAAAAATATACAATTATCTTCATTCAACTTTCCTTGATGAGGATATAAATGTTTTAAAAGGTTCCCCTCTCAAATTCTCCCGATAAGCAAACCCGATTAATGGAAACTTTAATGTTTCTTACCCTATTACAAGTACCACTCAATAAAATGTTTTAAACCACAAATGTTTTAAAAAGTAAAAAAATTTATCATTTAAATAAATTTTATGTCATTTACTATTTTATGTAAATTTTTATGGAATTTCCCCCTTTATAATCTTGTTACCTTTTTTCTTGAAGTCCCGCTTAAGTTGCACATTTACAAATGGATTTTTTTACTCTTTTTCAAGTATTAACTACATATGGACATAATTTCTCATGAAATATGCTTATAAATTTCCAATAACTTTTAAATACATTATTTCATGGAAACCATTATTACCTTCCATCGGGTTATTCCATATGACTTGGTTATGCAGCCCATTTATTTCCACGGGAAATCCTAATATTTATTCTTTATGTTTTATTTTTTTATGTGTAACACAAATAATTGTACATTTTATGATGGGTTCACCAGGATATATTTCAAATGCATTGATTAATTTTATTCCTCATGATATTTTATGTATGGTATTAGGCAGTAAACCTAATCCTTGACGTGACTTTCTCCACTATGTGATGTTGTCTTGGAAATTAGCATTGACTTAGGTTTATGTATGGATTTATATTATTTCTACATTCCAATTTTACGATGATATTATGATTACATGTTATTTATGTTTTTCTAATCTATTATTATTCATGATCATTATCTTGGCTGATATCATGTTATTCCTTCTAACTCATATGTTATGCTTCATTACCATGTTTATTCCCTTACTAGTATTTTTATCTCACCCCTTTTATTTAAGTATTTCACATGTTTTCCTATATGGTTTTAGGAGCTCAAAAATAATTTAGGATCTTGATCTATATATTAAAAAAAAGTTGTTTTATTTTAGTTTCATTTTCATGTATTATGAGCCTAGGATTTTAAATACACTAGGCCTCTCGATCATTTGATTTGGTTTATTGGATATTAATGATAAAAAATGTAACAATATGTGTAAAAGGATTCAGTATCTATGATAATGTTCTAAAAGAGTGTGATTTTCCCCAAATCCATTTTCAAATAAATAATGTGATAATAATTTTAAAATAATGATTTTTTATTTGGTATGATATCACTATCCTGGTTTGCAGAAAATTAATCAGAACACAGGGACAGAAGGCTGAAAGCAAGCCTCCCCATACTCTATTGGCTTACAACTACTATTTATGGTATTTGGTGGTATCATATTATGGTGGGGATAGAATAACCATTTTATTAGAGTGAAAAACAGTGGTAGAAAAGATAATAAAAACAAACAAGATAATAAATTAATTGACATAAAGCAATAAATAGCACGACATAAAAAAATGTCATAGTGGTGTAAAAATATAAGTTAGGATAACAATGGAAAAAATCATACAAGTTCTACTAGTATAGAAAAAGGATACTATATAACACAAAAATTATAAGATCTTTGAGAATCATAATTCCTAGCTCAGTACGATTCTCCCATGCTCTTAACCTAATACAAAGATCAGGCATCCATAGTATGGTGTTTTCCTGAGTTCCTTCCTCCATGCATGAAATATTATCGAGTACCAAACAGTGGCCTAAACAGGGTGTGACTAGAACATAGTAGTCTATCACCAATCGTTTTTAGTTAAAATAAAATCTTTGAAAATAAAATAAAACATTTTGAATATGTAATGATTTAAATAAGTAAATAAATGAAACTGTAAAGACTCAAAAATTAAAACTATTTTTTTTAATTGAATGGGAATTTTACGAGTCCATAAAAATTTACAGCGCGTGATTCTGAGCCCAGAGTGCCCGGAATGAATTTCCAATATTTTATTAGGTACGTTCACTAAACAAGTGACTGGGTTTTTTAACTTTCGAACCAGTGCTCGTAATTGAAATATGAGGGCACCATTGATCTCGCAGCACCGGTATTCTCTTAAGGATACATTCACCTCAATGGTAGTTGGCCGAGGGTAAAAGATAATTTTTGGGATTTTCGTGGAAATAAAAAAAGAAAATAATCACACATTTTATTTTATTTTTTGTAACCACTCCATGTGGAAGTTGGTAGTGGAAACCACCAAACCTTAACCTCCCATGAGAGGTTATGGTGGTGGGGACCACCTGATGCCTAAACCTCTTGAACACCCCTCTTAATGAGGGAGAAATTTCGCAACTCCCTCATTAATGTGGAGGAGCCTCTTGAGCTTCCTCCACATTAAATTATGCCAACGCACAACATTAAATTGTGCCAACCTAGTTAATCAATTTAGGTAATCTGAAATTGTGTCAACAATTAAAATTGGGGAAACATTTTTTATTTTGGTGGGTTTTTCTTTTGAGAACATTAGTTGGAAAAGGGGAGAGAGCTCTTGGTGGGAGAAAGCTATCCAATGAAGAATGTGTTCTTCCATGAAGAAGGCTCCACCAATGAAGAACGCTCCTCCAATGATGAACACCAACCTTGACATCTAGCTTCTTTCTGGGGACTTCTTCTGACGTGGGACGTCTTCATCTATGACAAATCGATGTCCATACTTCCTTATCGCATCAACGTCAACGAACAACCCAAGGTAGGGGTTTATTTGCCTGTGATTTTTTTTCCTATTTCTTTCCTTGGTTTCTTTTGCTATTTGGGAATGAAAAGTTTTGGGATGTTGTAAATCTTGACGTTCTTCTTTCATGTTCTTGTTGATCCATATGGTACCACCCTAAGGTTGAGGGTACGTGCCTAACCAACATGGTTCAGCCCCTCCGAAAATCTTGTGATGATTTGTGGAGTTGAACGTGACGAAGGAGACGACGCAACGCCACCGCCCTGTGGCCCTCGCCGCCTCACTAACTCTGCACCCTGCATCTCCTCCATCCATCATCATTGTCACCATCATCCGCCGAGTCACTAATGATGTCCGCCGAGCCGCCACCGCCGGACCGTCATCATGCGGCCGGACTGCGGCCCCGCGGCCGGACCGCCGTCCCACAGCCGGTCTGCCTACCCGTGGCCAGACAGCTGACCTGCGGCCAGTCCAACAGCTTGTAGCTGGTCCACGCTCTCGTGGCTGCTCCGCGCCCTCACAGCTGGTCCACGCCCTCACGGCCGATCCGCTCCCTCACGTCCGGTCTGCGCCCTCGTAGTCGGTATGTGCCTCGCGGCCGATCCCAACCTTGCAGACGGTCCGTGCCTCGTGGCCAGTCTGCAACCTCCCGGCCATCCCACGTCCTCGCAGTACCTGTGGCCAGTCCGCAACCTCGCGATACACCTCAGCCAAGCTTCCCTCATGGCACCCGCATGGCCCTCACGAGCCAGGCCGCAATGTGTGCTAGGACAGACCCAACGGGTCAGCCCGAGTTGACCTGAACCAGGTCTGCGCAGGTCGGGTTGGTCCAGGTTAGTCTGACTGGGTCGGACCTGACCCGAGCCCACTAAGACCCATTTAAATTCTTTTTTCCATAACTTTGGCACCAGACGTCTTCTTGACGAACCATCAGTGGTGCTGTAAATCTTTGAGTGAGACGGTTCCTTTCAGTGATACCCCACTATATTTTGGATTAACATGGGGAACGGCCAGGTTGGATTGAGCACGAATCCAACCGGTTCCCTGGGACTAAAAGGCTAATAACTGACAGACTGGGCCTTGGATTGACACGTCGTCCATTACGTTGAGACCCCTAATATGTTTCGGACCTTTGTAACACTTCTTCGTTGGACTTCGTGGTAGTTGGAGTATCACCCAGTAGCTTGTGGAGCGGATCATCCTAGAGATGAGCGAGCATATCACAGAGACCTAGTGGTTGGCTGAGACTTGATGACTGCTGACCGTTTCGACTCGGAGTGACTTGACAGACCCAGTGGGAAGTGCCTTGGTGATGTGTTAGACCCATGGTGTGGAGTGCCTTCGTGACATGGCAGACCCACGGTACTCGACAGGAGGAGTACCTCGGCAGGCCATTAAGAGGAGCACCTCTATGTGACGCGGCAGTCCCACGATGGGGAGAACCTTTATTTGACATGGAATACCCACAGTACTCGACAGGAGGAGTACCTCAGCAGTCCAAGGCTAGTGGGAAGTTCATTTGTGTTACGCGGCAGGCCCAATGTACTTGATAGAGAGGGAGTTCTCCCGCAACTGAGGTGTTCGACATTGTGTCTGGGAATATTACTTGATACTATCCCTAGAATAAATCTTGGTGTGAGTTGAGTCAGTACCAATGTGTTTTCCTCATAATTGGGATGGATTACTTGATAACATAGGTATATGTATGGCAATATACCTTAGTAGGGTTATCTGTTGATTTCATACTTTTTCAATTATCCTTGGGGGATTTTGTGAGACCTTGAGGGTCTCGGGGTCCCTAATGAGTATCGTTATACTCACCCCTTCACGGGTTATGCCCGCACATTGTTGTGTAGGATGCGGATGGTGGATAGCACTGACTGAGGCTTAGAGTACCAGTACTTGATGGTACCTAGAGGTGGACTATATGGTCTGTCGGTACGTAGAGGAGACGGGTGGACGTGGAGTGCTGAGGAGGTGATCTGTACCGACCCTTCATGTAGGAACCTCGGAGGATGATCCAGTAGTTGTCTCTTATTTTTCTTCAGTTTTATTGTATCATAGTTGTACCTGTACTTTCCAGTTGGGCTTGTATTCTGACCCCTTTTACTTACTGAACTCACACTATTTATAGTTCAGTTTACTTGTGTTCCTATCTTGTTGTGTTCTTGGTTATGTGTGATTATAGGTTATAAAGGCAACGTCTTCCATGTTTTAGGGAATACACCTTTGGTGATAGTCTCCATCCCCTGGCCTATGGAATGCGGGGTTGGGGTTAGTGACAAAACGAGCCCTGGGGGACGGGTCGTGAAAAATAGGAATCAGAGGAGTCAGCTATACCCCTTAACTTAGGACTCTGATCTTTCTTTTAACGGCAATAGTGTTTAGTGTAGTGAGTGTGGTTATCAATTTAGGGAAACCAGTGTTCGTGTAGAGGCTGACGTATCCATGCACCAGGACCCTGACTTCTGATTTCCGACTCAGTTCATGAAAACACTGATTGTGTGTGTGTTTTCAAGAGTTTTCTTTGTTATCTTTTGATTCATATCACCAAGTATAACTTTCAGCTCACCATGTATAACTTTTTAACCATGGCGCACTTGTTTCTTTTAAGGATTCCTCCACGCAGAAAGCCAGCTAGAGTTTCAAGAGTTGTACACACTGATAGCCCACCGATCGATGATGCCTCAGTGTAGGACCCTTTTCTAGTAGAGGCACCAGCGGTACCACTCCCTATTGGGCCACCGATGCCACTAGCCCCAGCATTAGACCTTGCACACTGCTTGATCATGTTGCATGAGTTCCAGTGCCAGACGCCACCCAGGTTTAGGGGAGAGACGGATCTGCAGGTGGCTGAGGATTGGCTGGAGGATGTGGTGAGAGTTTTCCGATTGGTAGGGACACCAACTAATTTCTTGTTGATCCTTGCCACTAGCCTTCTACAGGAAGTAGTTGGTAGATTGTGTAACTTGATGCTCAAGGTTCTTGATGAGGTGACACTGCTCTAGGCTGACTTCAAGGGCCTGTTTTGGGCAGAGTTTGTCCCAGCGACTCTTTGCGCTGTGCACATATAGGAGGTTCTTCATCTATTGTAGGGCAGCATGATTGTAGCTCATTATTCAGCGAATATCACTGACCTCTCATGCTACTCCACAGATATGGTGTAGAAACCTTTCTTCAGGGACCGGACCATCGAGCATAGGATCAGGTGGGATATCAGGGCTTCGATGATCTCACTCAGCATCTGAACGCAGGCGGGGGTGTTAGAGAGATCTCTCTTAGTGGAGAGTTTCCTTGCTGAGCAGTCACCAGTAGTGAGACCCACCACCAGTCATCACGTGGAGGAGTCTTGTGCATTTTGTAATAGACAAATTTCACAGAGGTCCATACATATAGGTGGATGACCGCATGACTCAGGATTGGTTGTGCGGGGCACCCGAGGTGGAGCCAGTTATACTAGGAGTGGGCAGTGTTACACATTCAGCAGGCAGGGTCACATGGCTCGTGACTGTCCGACCCGCCGTACAGATGATCAGAAGATGGTTGAAGGACTGCCTAGGCAGCACTACTAAAAAATGGGAAAGGGATGCGCTACACTTTTATCAGTCCTAAAAAAAGCACTAATAAAGGGGGCCGTTATTACAGCTTTTTTTAGCGCTAATAAAGGGGGGATTTATCAGCGCTTTTCCCAAGAGCTGATAAATGTTATGTTTCAAAACAAATCATGAAAAATAATATTTTTTTTATAAGTATATTTATATTCATATAAATACAATATTGTTTTTTAAATATGTTATAGATATGTATAAATAGATTATTACATTTAATATATAATAAATTTAGTGAAAATGGCTTCAAATTATTTTTAAAAAATATTATTAATTAATAATTTTCTAATTATGATCGATTAAAAGTCATTTAATAACAATTTGAGGACACAAAAAATCAAAACAATTAATAAAAGATCTAAAATATGTTGGAAATGTAACTCAAACTTCAAACAGCCATAACTTTTGATCCGGGTGTCTGTTTGAGCACTACAGCATATCAAATTGAATATTGTGATGCGCTCTACGCACTAATAACATAGGCGAGGCCTCAGTATCATTTTTCGAGACCCAAAAAATCCCATAAGGCCGCCAAAACTGAGTTTTTAGTCAGGATACCCCGATTTGTTAACATTCAAACAAGTATAACTTCTGATCCGGATGTCCATTAGGCCTGTACCACATATAATATCGAATATTGTTTCATTTTCATAGATTTGAATAGTTTTGGTGTTGAAACAAGATTCTAGATTATATGTTATGGTCATTTTAACATTCTATGGATTTTCAAATACACATATATATGTATTTATTCGTAAATATATATGTCTTTGTTTGTGTGTGAGTGTATATGTCTGTCTCTATGTGTTGTATATATGTATATATGTATGTATTTATTTATTTACTTATAAACACACATCAAAAAAATATTTTTTCATAAATTTATTTAAAACTAATCTTATATATACATTCTATGGCTTTTCAAATACATATATATATATATATATATGTATTTATTCGTAAATATATATGTGGTTGTGTGTGTCTGTGTGTCTGTGTGTGTCTCTGTGTTGTATATATCTATGTATGTATGTATGTATTTATTTATTTATTTATAAGTACACATAAAAAACATATTTTTTCATAAATGTATTTAAAACTAAACTTATATGTATATATTAGTATACAAATAAATATACGTATAAAAAATTATAACTAAATATATATATATAAATATATTAATATATGAATTAATATATATATATACTAATATATGAATAAATATATTTATATTAATATGAATCTATATCAATATATGAATAAATATAACTAAATATATATAGATATATCATTAAATAGAGAACAAAATGAAATGGATTAGTGGTAAAGGTGCAGCCGTGATAGGGGGGAGGTCTCGGGTCCGAGTTCGGGTGGAAGTGAAGGGGGTGCATGCGTATGAGGATGATCGGGAAGGGAAGCATGCGGGAGACCTCCTAGAGCTGATAAAGGGGGTGTGAAGCACTGATAAAAGCACTCCCCACATTATTTTTCATTTTTTTTAATTTTTTTTATTTTTTTGACCTTTATCAGCGCTTTTTAAAAGAGCTGATAAAAGGGTCTTTTATCAACTATTTTTCTAGCGCTGATAAAAGGGGCCTTTATCTGCGCTTTTCAGAGTGCTGATAAAAGGGACCCCCCCCCCATATTAGTTCTGAGCTTTATAGAACTTTTTTAGCGCTATTAATGCCATTTTTTAGCGCTGATATAGGCCATTTTGTAGTAGTGCAGGGATAGAGGTTTGACCGAGGAGGTCCGCAGGGATCAAGAGGATGTGGTAGAGGAGTTGGTCGTGCAGTTGGCGGTGGGCGACGATTTGTGATTTTACTGCCACCACCACCAGGAGGTCCACCCCGACCACAGGGAGTAGGTGGACAAGGGAGAGATCAGCTCCAGGCAGCTGAGGCCTACGATCATGACGCTTCGGAGATGATATGAGGTACAATTTGTGTCTACTCTACCATAGCTGCAGTACTTATAAACACAGGTGCCAATGATTCATTTGTTGAAACTACCCATTTTTGGATCTCAGAGACTCTGATTAAGCCGTTGGCTCAATCCTTATAGATAGAGACTCCTACGGAAGTGAATTCAATGATTATGCACTGGTGCTGGTAGTGTGATCTTAATCTATTAGGTGAGAGCTTCGGCTAGGATCTCCTAGTAGTGGCATCGAGGCCTTAAGAGATCATATTGGGAATGGATTGGCTATCTACAGTCCATGCTCAGATTGACTGTATTAGGCACAAGGTTCGGTGTGTCTGCACGGATGGGACCGGCTTTACCTTCACTGGCGAGAAGGGAGCCTTTGTGGCATAGAATGGACTTACCCAGAACGGAGTGTAGCTGATTACTCATCAGTTGTCTAGCCTTATCCTCGGAGCTGTTGATGTGGAGAGTCTGAGAAATTCTGTAGTGGTGGACCAATACGCAGATGTTTTCCTGAATGATGTTCTGGGTCTACCTCCTCATAGAGAGGTGGAATTTTACATTGACTTTTACCCTGGGATGACAACGATATCTACACCAGCATAACAGATGGCTCCTGCAGAGCTTCATGAGCTGCGGGTATAGTTAGAGGACTTGCAGGGGAAGGGATTCATCTGGCCTAGTTTTTCACCTTGTACAACCATTATTTTGTTTTCCAAGAAAAAGGATGGGAGCTTGATGATTTGTGTTGACTATTAGCACCTGAATCAGGTGATCGGGAATAAAAAGTACCCACTCCCATGGATTGATGACCTATTTGTTCAGCTGAAGGAGGAACATTGGTTCTCGAAGATAGACCTCAGATCAGGCTATAACCAGCTCAGAGTGAAAGACGAGGATTTGCAGAAGATGGCATTCAGGTGTTGGTATGGCCATTACAAGTTCTTGGTTATGCCATTCGGCATGAACAACACTCTAGCAGTGTTCATGGGACTCATGAACAGTATCTTTCAGCCATACCTTGATCGCTTTGTAGTGGTCTTCATTGACGACATTCTGATCTACTTGACTACTGAGGAGGAGAATGCATGTCACTTGTAGGTAGAACTGGACACACTCTGAGAGAAACATCTTTATGGTAAGCTCTCTATGTTCCAGTTCTGGATCCGAGAGGTTAACTTTCTAGGACATCTCATATCGGAGGGTGGACTTTCAGTGGATCCAGCGAAGATTGAGGTGGTACTTGCTTGGGAGCCACCCAGTATTGTGACGGAGGTACGAAGTTTCCTGGGTTTGGGATAATACTACCTGAGATTTGTGCCAGATATTTCTAGAGTTGCAGTACCACTATCAGCCTTAACGAAGAAGGGGAAACCCTTTGCGTGGTTGGATAGATGCTAGAAAAGTTTTCAAGAGCTAAGGCAGAGGTTGACTAGTGCCCCCATCATAAGGCTTCCAGAGGAGGGTGTAGGGTACGTAGTCTACAATACTGGGTGGCTCCCTTGACTTAGAGTTATCAACAGTGTTCTTCACCTTAAATATGTGGTGGTACTACCTAATGGGAAAATGATTTACAGTGTACTCTGATCACAAGAGTCTCAGGTATATCTTCTATCAGAAGGACCTAAACCTGAGATAGCGACGTTTTCTGGAGTTCTTCTAAGACTATGACTTCGAGAGAGTCTATACTCCACGAAAGGGTAATTTTGTAGTAGATGCACTCAGAAGGAGGTCTGGTATAAAGATTCTAAGTGAGGTGACAAAGCAGTTGGCCACTTCATAGATATCCTTTGTGGATAGAGATGGAGAAGCTTTCCTTCAGCCTCTTACAGTCACTCCCCCACTTATTCTACGAGTCAGGGGGCGCAATGTGGGGACACTGACTGCGAGGCATGACATGCTCAGATATCCACAAGATGGGCACCTGATGGATTTTCTGAAGGTGGGGAGCTTTTCATCTTCTTCAGAAGATGTACCATGGTACCAGTGTCACTTCATGAGGAATTATTAAGGGAGCTCCACACATCCCATATAGCGGTACATCTAGGAGTGGCGAAGATGTACAAGGATCTCCGACGACAGCACTGGTGGCTGAGAATGAAGAAAGCAGTAGCAGAGTTTGTCTCTCGGTGCCTCACTTGTAAACAAATGAAGGTGGAGCATCAAGTACCAGCAATATTTGTTCAAACTTTAGATTTTCCATAGTGGAAGTGGGATGGGATATCCATGGACTTCGTGATAGGACTTCCACGTACATCCAGGGGACATGACTCAATTTGGGTGATCGTCGACCGACTTACCAAGTCAGCCCACTTTCTACCGCTCAGAGAGCAGGGTTCATTAGAGATCTTGGGATGCCTCTATGTGCAGAAGATTGTGTAGCTACATGGTGTACCTTAGATGATTTTATTTTTTCGTGACACATGTTTTACTTCCCGACTATGGAAGGGTTCGTAGGAGGCTTTTGGGATGTAGCTTCATTTGAGCACCGCCTTCCATCCTCAGACGGATGGTCAGACTGAGTGGACCATTCAGACCCTTGAGGACATGTTGCGTGCTTGTGTCCTCGATTTCGTTCGCATCTAGGAGGATCACCTACCTTTAGTGGAGTTTTCATACAACAACTTATATCACGACACCATTGGGATAGAAACTTTTGAGTCGTTATATGGGGGACCTTGCAGATCACCTTTTTGCAGGACTGACCCTGGGGATTCAGCACTCGTGGGACCAGAGAAGGTTCGGGATACCACATAGAAGGTGCAGATCATCTAGTAGTAGATGAAGACTGCACAGAGCAGGCAGAAGTCGTATGTCGATAGGAGATGGAGGCCTCTGGAGTTCGAGGATGGCTACCACGTATTTCAATGGGTCTCACCCCGACGAGTTGTACGGTGATTTGGCCGAGGCGGCAAATTATCTCCGAGGTTCATCGGACCTTTTCAGGTCCTCAGCAGAGTTGGCATGGTGGAATACCTCTTATCTCTTCCACCTCAGTTGCACCAGGTGTGTGACGTCATCCACATATCATAGCTGAGGATATACGTGCACGACCATTCTCATTTCATCGACCATGGTGAGTTTGACATCGTTGATTGGGTGACTTTTATAGAGGTTCCAGTAGAGATTGAGGATTGACAGGAGCGTGTCCATCATGGATAGTCTATACCTCTGGTGCATGTTTTTCAGCAGCATGGGAACCTCCAAGAAAGCACATGAGAGTGGAAGGTTAAGATACGTGCTCAGTACCCCCACTTGTTCCCTTAGATTGAGTTGTGGCTTACGAGGACATAAATCCTGAGGTGGGGAGAATGTAAAGACCTGGAATTTCTATGTAATTTTTTTTAATTAAAGGGGAATTTTACTTGTCCACAAAAATTTACGGTGCACGATTCTGAGGCCCGGAGTGCCCAGAATGAATTTCTAAACTTTTTTTCAGGTACGTTCAGTAAATGAGCAATTCGGTTTTTCTAACTTTTGAACTGGTGCTCGGAATTGAAATCGGAGGGCACCGTAGAACTCGCAGTGCCGGTATTCGCTTAAGGATACTTTCACCTCGATGGAAGTTGGTTGAGGGTGAAAGATAATTTTTGGGTTTTTCGTGGAAATAATAAAATAAAATAAGAACACAATTTATTTTATTTGTTGTAACCACTCCATGTTGAAGTTGGTAGTGGGGACCCCCAAAGCTTAACCTCCCATGAGAGGTTATGGTGGAGGGGACCTCCCGCGCCTAACCTCCCAAGAGAGGTTATGGTGGTGGGGACCACCTGAGGCCTAAACCTCTTGAATACCCCTCATAATGAGGGAGAAACTTCTCAATTCCCTCATTAATGTAGAGGATCCTCTTGAGCATCCTCCACATTAAATTATGCCAACACACCACAATAAATTATGCCAACTAAGTTAATTAATTTATATAACTTGAAATTGCGCCAACAATTAAAATTAGGGAAACACTTTTTATTTTGGTGGGTTTTTCTTTTAAGAACATTTATTGGAAAAGGAGAGAGAGCTCTTGGTGGGAGAAAGCTCTCCAATGAAGAATAGGTTCTTCCATGAAGAACGCTCCACCAACGAAGAATGCTCTTCCAACAAAGAATGTCGACCTCGACTTTGAGCTTCTTACTCGGGACTTCTTCCAACATGGGATGTCTTTATCTATGAAAAATCGACGTCCATAATTCCTTCTTGTGACAATATCAACGAACAACCCAAGGTAGGGGTTTATTTTCATGTTATTGTTTTCCCTATTTATTTCCTTGGTTTCTTTTTCAATTTGGGAATGAAACGTTGTGGGAGGTTGTAAAGCTTGACGTTCTTCATTAATGTTCTTGGTGAGCCATATGCTACCACCCTAACATGTAGGGTACGGGCAAAACAAACATGGCACGACCCCTCCACAAATCTTGTGATTATTTGTAGAGTTGAACGCGACGAAGGCGACGGCACAACAACATCACCTTACAGCCACCACCATCTCATGACCTCCACACCCCATGGCTCTGCCATTCGTGGCACCGTCGTCCACCGCCGCTGTCTGTTGAGCCGCCGTCATCCGCCGAGCTGCCACCACCGTCCGTCAACCCCTGCTGTCGTCCGTTGAGCCACCGCCATCGGACCGCCATCACGTGGCTGGACTGCCGCCCTACGGCCAGTCCGCCGACCTGCGGCCAGACCACCTACCTGTGGCCGGTCCGCCTACCCATGGTCGTACCACTGACCCGCGATCGATCTGTCGCCCTGCGGCCGGTCCGCGCCCTCGCAGTACCCAGGGCCGGTCTGCACCCTCATCATACCCCTCGGCTAAGCCTCCCTCATGGCACCCTCATAGCCCTCGTAAGCTGGACTACACTGCGCGCCATGCTAACCTGAACTAGGTCAGCCCATGCCGGGTTAGACCGGACCCGTGCCCATTATGACCCAGTTACTTTATTTTGGGCATAACTTTGGCACCAGACGTCTGTTTGACGAACCGACAGCGACGCTGGAAATCTTGGAGTGAGATGGTCCCTTTGAGTGATACCCCCACTATGTTTTGGATTAAGATAGGGAGCCGTCATGTTGGATAGAGCACAAATCCAACCGGCCCCACTGGACTAAAAGGCTAATAACTCACAGACTGGGCATCTGATTGACGCACCGTCCATTACGTTGAGACCCCTAAGACATGGAGGACCTTTGTGACACTTCTTCACCAGAATTTGTGGAAATTGGATTATCGACCAGTAATATGTGGAGAGGATCCTATCAGAGATGATTGAGCATTGTGCGATGACCTAGTGGTTGGCTGAAACATGACGACTACTGACCGTTTCAGCTCGGAGTGACTTGACAGGCCCAGTGGGGATCACCTTGGTGATGCGGGAGACCCATGTTGGGAAGTGCCTTCATGACATGGAAAACCCACCGTACTTGACCGGAGGAGTACCTCAGTGGGCCATGAGGGGGAGCGCCTCTGTGTGATGCGGTAGACCCACGGTGGGGAGAGCGTCTGTGTGACACGGTAGAACCACAGTACTCGACAGGAGGAGTACCTCAGCAGTCCAAGGTTAGTGGGAAGCACCTCTGTGTGATGCCGCATGCCCACTGTACTCGATAGAGGATGTGTTCTCCAGCAGCTGAGGTGTTCGACATTGTGTTTGTGAATATTACTTGATACTACCCCTAGAATAAATCATGGTGTGAGCTGAGTCATTACCTCTGTGTTTTCCTCATGATTGAGATGGATTACCTGATAACTTAGGTATACGTATGGGCATATACCTTAGTAGGGTTATATTTTGGTTTCATACTTTGTGGTTTAACATTGGTGAATTTTGTGAGACCTTGAGGGTCTCGAGGTCCCAAATGAGTATTTTTATACTCACCATTTCATGGACTATGCCCGCACCTTGTTGTGTTGGATGTAGATGACAGACAGTGCTGACTAAGGATTATAGTACTAGGACTGGACGGTACCTGGAGGTGGACAATACGGTGTGTTGGTAAGCAAAGAAGATGGGTGGACGTGGAGTGCTGAGGAGGTGATCTGTACCTACTCTTCAGGTAGGAACCTCTGAGGACGATCTAGCAGTGGTCTCTTATTTTTATTCAGTTGTATTGTATCACAGTTGTACTTATAGTTTCCAGTTAGGATTTTATTCTAGCCCCTTTTACTTACTGCACTCACTCTTTTTACAGTTCAGTTTACTTGTGTTATTATCTTGGTGTGTGCTTGGTTACGTGTGCTTACAGGTTATAATGGCAATGTCTTCCTAGTTTTAGGGAATACACCTTTGGTTCTATTCGCCAGCCCTTGGACTATGGAATCTGGGCTTGGGGTTAGTCATAGCATAGGCCCCGGGGGACCGGTCGTGACAGAAACCATACTATGCTCGGGCTCTTTGGGGTATACCTCATCAACCATACCTAATTTTTTCAAAGATGAATATATCTAATAATTTGACTTGTTAATAGTAAAGTTAAACTAAGGGATATTGAAAAGGAATCCAATAATTAATAATTTCAAGGAATCCTCAAACACGGTCCATTCATTCCCATGTAATTGATTCACATAAAATTCACCAAATGTTTTTAATGAAAATTAAATCTGTGAATAGAAAATAATACATTGTGAAGATGAAATAATTTAAAAAAGTAAATAAATGACACCTTATTTATCTTTATCTCTTAGTGATAAACCATTATAATTCTACTCCTAATAGTTCTAAATTGAACAAGTAATTAAATCCATGTATTATGAGATAGGTCTCAATTGGAATCCAAAGGGATAACCCAAGGAATTCCATATCTCAGTATATCAAGTGAATATTAAGAAATTATCTTGAGTATTATTATCATCTCAAAGTTTAAAATGAATCCATGAAAACTTTTCATGGAATTCATGACAGTAATACACTAACCAAACCCATGGTGGGTTTACCCCAAGGAATTCACATAAACAAATCAGGGGGATCCTATTAATTTTATTAATTCATTCTAAAAAGGTATTCCAAGTCATTATCAAGGAATTCCAAACATTTTATTGTGTCGTTAAGTTCCCAAATTTATAACCAGGGAATATATGGTAATAATTATTGGTGTCAAATAAGGTACACAAGTTAAGGTTTTTATCAAAAATAATTCACAACCTTTGTAGTTACAACTTTATTACACAATTTAATGGGTCTGATCTTCGTGGAATTTAATAAAATTTGTAGTTTCTAGGCCATATAATTATCCATGAAATACTAATTAACTTAACCATTTTTAAATTATCCAAAACATACCCAAAGATTAATCTTATAAAATCCCTCTCCAATGAAACACACCTAAAACTCCATGTGGTGTAGTTTTATTACCTATTGGATAAATTGGGGTTTCCCTTAAAATCTAAAACAAAAATACCCAAAGGTGTTTTAATGTAATTAATTTTCGGAAATCAAGGATGTTAGAATGAAAACCCCCTATGGGTTGTTTGAGCTGAGTTTTTCAACCATCAATAGTGTATAGGAGGCCCATACTAGGTCTAGGTCTGACATGTGGTGAAAAAATAAAGGAATATGCATTCAAAGGTTAAAACTCAGAAATATTATCATGTGGTATAATAAAATATTTTATAAATGGTGATAATTTTAGGAAAATTAATATAGACCATATACCCAGGGCTCACAAAAGACTCTTTATCCAGTATCACCCTCAGATTTGAGATGGTTTGATAGAAAATGAGGAACCAAAATATTTCCCAGATAATAGAGAATTTTAACTCTCATGGAGGTAGCACTAAAGGCAGTGAAGAAGATGAAGAATGGTGGGAATATGAGTGATGTTCATACCAATAGCCTTATTATGTCATTATTGGAAGACAAATATCCAAATATATGAGGGATATCATCCAAAAAACTATGAATATTGAGGAATTGGAGAGGGTAAATCTACCAAGTTCCTATAGGTATTAATGAGTAGAAAAATGGTTAGGTGCATTAAAGGAGGGAGGGGAGGGGTAAAAGGATTAAAATGGAAATTATTTTAAAAACACCTAGTAGGACATTGGGAAACCTCTAGGTGTCTATTGGCTAGATAACGGCCCAAGTAGCTCTATAGGACTAATAGTTTTATCACTGGATAGCCGTTGGGACTATAGTAGCTTTCTTCAGTCCATGCTCTATCCCAGATCCCTCTTGTACACATATGCCTTACCTCTAACACATGGAAATGTGATTTAAGGGAGAAATAAAATAGGTTTACCCAAATATAAAAGATTTTATACCTCAATAATAAACCCATACGATACAACCTCCACTATTCAAGATAAATGACCCTCAAGTTGTACCTCCATGGGTTTTTGAGCTTCATCAAAGAATAATTTAGGCAATTGAACATGTATATAATACTCTTATTCCCATGTTTCCTACCATATATGATTGAGTTTCAATATTAACTAAACCAAAGAAACCTATTTACCAAAGAGAATCATCATTCAATGGTCAATGCTACACACTAGATACACCTCAAAAAAATCACCATCCTATAATATAAATTCATCAAGATCAAAAATTTGACACTTCATGATAGTAATGGTGATGATGATATTTATAGGGGACATTTTATAGAGAACTATAGAGAAATGAAAAAGATAAATGATAAGACACTTTCCTGAACCTCTCCATAATATTGGAAGTCCTGAGAAATATTGATTTCTTCTTTCCTTTCCTCATAATCCATCGATGATCCAATATAGGTGAAACAATAAAGATGAATTGAACCCCCACGTAAAACTCCAAACATAAGGGGGGCATCAATCAACATATAACTTCTGAATAGACTATGTTTTGGCCGTATTTTTCTTAATTAGTTGCAATTACTCAGATGTCTCTTGAAATAGACCAAGTCCCAGAAGCACTACCTCCCCTAACTCTGACCAGTATAAAGGTAAATGAAACATCCTTCTATATTGTCCTAAAAAGGTTCCATCAGAATGTTTATTAGAATCTATTATTAAAGGAAAACCAAAAAGTGGAAATTTTTTCTTCCATGAACCTCCAAAATTTAGGATTCATGCATAAATCATGTCCCTCGGTACCTATATAATCCACTAGGACTATCCATAATCATTAGGGTGATATAGTGTACTAAAGAGTAACTGTGAACCGAGGGTATTAAGAGAACACTATAAAAAATATTAATTAAACTGAGTGTACCTATATGATAAAATATTATGTTTAATCCCATAAATAATTAAGACCTATCTGATGTATAACCTCCAAATATCATCCACTGAGAGTGGCTCCCAAATTAGAAATAAATGGTAAACCTTTATCAGCCTTCCCAAAAACACCCAAACAGCGTCACTACCTTGGGGTGACCTTAAAAACCCCATATGGATGACCATATTGATTTCATACCATTTCTATTATGGGATAGGTAAGGGATATAATTGGCTGGTGGGATGATCATTTTCTTTATTACAATTACTGATACATAGAACATTGTGTGAAACATACTATAGTTTCCTTTTTCATCCATCGCCACAAGTACTGGTAATGAAAATCAAAATACATCATTGTTAGTCTAGGATTTATTTACCATGTTGAATAATGAAATTCTCACATTAGTTTTTATCTCATGTCTGTAGGTACCCATACATTCCCATGGATATGAAAAATGTCATAATAATCAATAACCCAACTAGGAAATGGCTCCTCGCCATAAATAATGTCTCTTAAGGTCAATACTTGGGGATAAGAAAGTTGTATCCACTTTATATTATTCATATGTTATGTAACCATTGATAAATTCATGAGAATATGCTTCCCCTAAAATTCATGAACATTAAGATTCATTTCTGTAAGAAGAGTCATTAGTTTCCACACACTACTATCTTCCTGAACCACTATATCATAAGTCCTTCAACTCAAATAATATGTAAAAACATTCCATTTCTCTAGAATATATATGATCTCAAATCGAGGGATTGAAGATATTCAACCCAGCACCACCATCATAGGTTTTGGTTTCACTGGGAAAATATGCATTTTAGATTCTTATGGTTATTATATACCAAAAATCCCTCTATCATGAGATAATTTATATAGGAACGTCATACATGAATAACCACTACCAGCATACGGTATTGTGTTAGGTACTCGCTCTCATGGTTCCACAACTACATAGACTCCTATGTAATGAATCGCTCTTCTTTAATTAACATATATTCCAACCAAATTTTCGATGAGTCACAATACATAGAATATCCTCTTCTAGGATCAAGAAAAAATAGGATCATTGTTGAGTTCTATATTCCATTCAACTCCTAAAAATCCTTTTAATAAGCTTTAGAATATATAAACCATACACCCTTATTGTTCAAGCCTATAAGTGGTTCTAAGATATGAGAAGAGTTATGAATGATTCTCCAATAGAAATTGATTAATCCCAACAACTTTCAAATAAAAATATATATATTAGGATACTCCCCAGAAATAATTTCTATAACCTTCCCTATATCCACTAATACCATTATTTGTAATAAAATGAGACCTAGTAAGTAAACTATATAGATCCAGAATATGTACATTGAGTGTCATGCATAAATTTGATTGTCCTGAAGAGTAGTCGAGAAAACATCGATATGTTGCACATGATCCTCCCTTGATAAAGAGTATACAAAAATATTTTCGATAGAAAAAACATTAAGGAATCAAAATTTGGGTATAATACCTGGTTTATTAAGTACTTAAAGAAAGAAGGTGTGTTCATTAAACCAAAATACATTACCAAATAATCATATAATTAATACCTTCTTTCGAACGTTGCACATGTTATGTCTGAGGACCTAACTCTTACCTAATGATACCCCAATCTCAAATAAATCTTCAAGAATATCATAAATCCCTATATTTGGTCAAAGAGACAATCTATTTGAGGAAGTTAGTACCAGTTTTTAACTATAATCTAACTTAACCACAGATAATCCACACATAATCATAAAGTACTATTCACCTTCTAGGAAGAATGTATCGGTGAACCCCAAGAAGATATATTGGGTCTTATAAACCCTTAGCATCCAGATATTCCATATATTTCTTGAATTCCTAGAGCTTAGTAGGGGAAATCCGATATTAAGGAATGCATATTAGAACTTCCCATGGTGTATGCTCAATAGAAAAATCAGCATCTATCTCAGGTGGTAGCCTTTAAAGGTCATCAGGAAATACATCCATGAAATGGTCCATAAATATAGGAAATATTATCTATAATACTATCTATTTAACTTGTAAGAGACTAAATTTTTTATGGAAATCTTCCCAACCCATGATTCTCAAGTATCGTACATCCTACCTGAACATTCCACTCCCCCTTGTGGATATAGTTTCACCCCTTGGTAGATGAAAAGGAAACCTATTTTGGATAGTAGTAAATATAATATTTAAGGGGAACTATCCAATCCGACCTAAGAATTAATTATAAGCCCATTATCACAAGTATTAAAAGGTCCCATATAAATTTTTTGTCTCATATCTCAAGCGGACACTCATTGTGATGGTGAATACCCTCTAACCAAATTCCTTTTAGTAATTCTAGGGACATTTCCCTATATAGATATTCAATATCTAAACTCAACATACCCATAAAAGTATAGTATATGAATGAGTAAAACTCACCACTATGAAAAAAGAATAAAATATTTTAATGGTCACTAAGATCATACCTTTCTTTGTAGATAGTCTAGGGCTCTACTCACCTGGTGTTAGATGTAATACATGTAACTATATAGATCCATGATCTTGAAATATAACCTAAAATACCTTATTATCTTTTCTCTATGGCCACTATAAATCCTATGTCTGTCTCCCAAGGCCTTATCGAAATCCATTTCATAATCATTTGGTATCACTAAATCTTCATGAAATTCATGGTGCTACTAATCCAACTATAGAACCCAAAACTGGTACATATCCACTCTCATAGGGAACTGGTGGAGAAGGCCTGCAGAATCATTGGAGATAAACTATTTTTTCCAAGTATATAACTCAATGTGGTTTGTGTCACACTAACTCCTCATTTTACCTACTACACTAATTACAATCCTCAAAACTGACAGTGGACATTGTCGAGTTACCACTTCCCTGGTAAGAAGCCTTATGCCGATACTTCCTTTCATTGGATTTTCCACTACATATCCCATATTATGAACCACCATGACCTATAACAGCATATTATATTATATTATTCTCATAGTTAAGATCCTAGTTCACCATATAAAATAATGTACTCAGTTGGATGACATTTGTATGATATTGAATAGCATACACTTGTTAATCCTCAAAAGGTATTACCCAAGACATCATATCACCTACTAGAGTGGGTGAAAATCACTGGAGCATGGTGAATAATTATGATTATTCCATGAAAAATATATAACCCTCCTCTGTATCCATTAATTCCCGAGAATGATCTTCTCTAAGAGCCTCATGGAAAAATTAATTGAATAATTTACTCAAAAAGTCCCTCTAAACAATACCATGATGTTGACTTTTATGAAAATATGTATCCCACTATCACATAGAAGATCCAAGAATTATATATGCTACAAGTTTCACACTATCATGTATAAGAATATAAAAATGTTCAAAGACTGTATAAAAAACCTCAAACCAAGATTCTGCATCTTGAGGACCCATTTCTCTCTGAGAAAATAGGTTGGTGCTTCTAATTTAATTCCCTTGTTACCTCAAACATGGTCGGTGTAGCCAAAAAAGGTCCAAACATGAATTGTAATTGGTATATAAAACCCTCACTCATATCTAAAAAAATTTATATATAAGAAAAAAACATTTGGTGTAATAGGATGTGCTATAGGTGGCACTATCATCGGTACCAGAGGTGGTACAGATCCAACCACCTTATGAGCATGGTCATCACTTCCATTCAGGAACTCAACCTAAGGTAATAATAGAGGAATGTATATAAAATGTCCATAATTAACCTACAAATAGAATACTACACTATAAAACATTAAAAATAGGCATATAAATAACATACTCAAAGCCTCACTACATGAGATAAAAAAAATTCATGAGGATATTTAATTCGAATGATTAAACTAACCCCAACTACCCTTTCCTAGGGTTAGTATATATGGTAATTTATGAAGTAATTATCATAATGGTTTAGTTATATGGGTTTCCAATCCCATTTTATAGATGTAAACACACTTTATGTTATAATTGGAACACCATTTAACTGAAAAAAAATCAACTTCATAGGTTGGAATTTTATCAAGAGTTCACAAAATGGTTTAGTTATATATATTTTCATTCCATTTTAATAAAGTAATACACCTTATTTGTTAAACTTTTCACCCCATTTAACAAAAACCATTTTAAATTTCCATCCTTTGTGACCAAGTATCCATGACATCGATTATATTAAATTTGGTTAAATAAATTTCCAAAATCAAGGTATGTAAGAAAAATTCATTAAGTTTGATGTAGAAACATTAACAAACTATGTTTTTATACATATAAAGGGATAAAATATAGGAATAGAATCTAATTCATAGAAATTAGGCAGCATGTATTTAAATTATTAAAATATGCATTTCATGGAATATAAATAGAATATAAATCCCCACATGCCTATAATGGTGTATGAGTTAATGATCCCTTGATGTACCATCCCAAGGGTGGAAATTCCCTAAAACATAACATCAAAAAATATGTGTGTCACCCAATAGTTAAAATGGTACACCAGTAATAAGAGAATTCCGGAGAAAACAGGTCACTTCTTAGTAAACTTTTCCTTTCCCCCATACGTGGGTCAGCTACTCATGGGAATGGGCTTATTAGAAAGTTATGACACTTTCTAGACTCGTAAACTCAAATTAAAATAGTAATATAAAAGAAAATAAATTCTATGATACCACTTTATGACGTCCCTATCCCATTCCACCAATAATTAATTGTTTTATAAGGCCATATGGCCCTATACACTCTTCCACATATTCCTAAGGCTTCCGAATAAAAACAAGGATGTATGATGATACGGTGTGGAAAATATTCCATATTTATCATAGTGAAACATTTTAGGAGTAAATGTAAAAAAACCAAACCTACCAATAAATTATCATAGAAAAACTATTATGTTTTACTATATATAGATGATGTCATGGTGGTGAATGGATATAAGTCAGGTGTATCATGGAAGTTGTCATACAAGAAGTACTATCCACAAAAATGGATATTAATTGCCAAAAAATAGAATATATATGATCATCATGATTGCATGATCATTCACAAACTTTCACACTCCTAACATAAAATAGAAATGAATCATCCATAATAGGGAACTACCTTTTTCCCCTTCCATAATCCTTGAAATTTACTTGGGCATCAAGTTGTGTCCTGAACATGGGGTGACTACAACTCCATATTCCTCCACCAATAGTTTTTAATGAAATTATAGTCTATGAATATAAAATGAATCAATATATAGATCTAATAATTTTAAACAGAAGGTAAAGGAAACCTTTTTGTGGTCTGGCTGATTCTAGGACACTCTGTCAACCCTACCGACTTCAGCCTAAGTTAGATGCCTTTAATTAGGAGGCATGTTAGTTGGATAGGTGAACTAATTCATATATCCAAGTAATCCAAGAATTAGTAATATCAAGGAATACTCATATGTTGAATTCGAATTCCCCCACAATACACATATTTTGAATCAAAGAAAATGCATAGAAAACTTTATTCTTAATTTTCTATCCAATTTATGGTCATCAATTTTATATTTTTATCTCTTAGTTCACGATTGGGATCCAAAATAAGAACCCCAAAAATTATACTCCTAATATTTTATAACCAATCCTTAGAAAGATATCCATGTATATTTTAATTGTTCTTGATTGGAATCTAATAGGATTACCCAAGGAATTTCTCATTTGAGGAAATCAAGCCAAACCTAGTAAATTATCCTAAGCATTCCAATATTTCTAGAGTTCCAAAATAATCGATGAAAACTAGTTTTGGAATTCATGAGAGTAATACATGAACCAAATAAATGGTGGGAATTCTACTTGTCATTCACATCAATGAATCGGGTGGAATCCTGTTATTTTTATCAAGGCATTACTAAGATGAAATAAAATTCTATCTTGAGGAATTAAAAACCATTAAATATATAAGAAAGTTATATAATTAATAACTATGGAATCCATTGTTATATCATATTGGTCATGTAAGCTTCTAATGTCAATGATTTTATAAAAACCATTTCACAACATTAGTGGTACTCAAATTATTACATAATCTAGTTAGTCTAATCATTTGTAATTAAATAATGTTTATGGTGTTTGGGATCTAGAATTATCTAAGCTACACTAATAAACATAACCATGTTTAAATTATCCAAGACATACCCAATGGTCCCTCTTAAAAAATCCATCTTTAATGTGATATCCAAACACACCATAAGGGTTGGTTAGAATACATTATGGATAAATTTGGGTCTCTATTGAAATCCAAAATAGAAACATCCAAAGGTGTGTATTGGATATAATTAAAGTATTATTTTCATGTGAGATAGACCAAACACACCCTAAAGTGTTGTTTTTAGGTTTCCCATCATCAATGGTGTTTTACAAGCCCATGATATGCCGGGGTTGGGATTTAGGTGAATAATTATAAGAATATGAATTTTCTACTTAATGCTTAGAAATACTGGCATATGGAATAATGGTACATTTTAATAATGGCGGTACATTTACGGGAAATCATACAGAACACCTGTATAGGGCTCGTGGAATAATCCTCATCTTGTATCAGACTCAAATTTAAGAAGGGATAATAGAAAATGAAAAACCATACCAAAGCCCTAAAAATATGGTATTTTAGCTCACATGGAGATAAAAATAAAAACAGTGAACAATATGATGAAATAATGGAAGAGGAGTGATATAATTATCTATAGTATTCATATGGTTTTATCAGAATATAAAATGGGAAGGCTTTTTGGGAGATCATAGAAGAAGAGAGGAAGGAGCTAGGAGATGATAGGAGTGCTCTAACAAGCTTCTATGAGGCTGAAATGAGGAGGAAAATATGTATGAGTATTTAAGGATGGGATAAAGGGGGAAAAAGATTAAAATTTAACATGTTAATAAACAAAAATCAATCCAATTGCTATCCAATGGGTATCTATTTGGTAGCTAGTGGTCCCCATTTCCCTATAGGACTATGGGGTCCACCACTAGATAACTAATGGGGCTTCATTTTCTTGTTGTAGTTCCATATCTATCCCCAATCCATCAGGTTTGCTATTTCCCTATATCCAACACTTAGAAACATGATTTAAGAGTAAAATAAAATAGTTTTACCAAAAGGAAAAAGATTTTATTCCTCAATGAAGAACAAGTATCCAACATTTATAATGAATGTAAGTTGCAGTCATCCAACAAAAACATGGTTGAAATGGTCCATATTATTCAAGCTACCTTATTGGATATTTCTTGGGGTAAAACAAAAAAAATTATGTTATTTATATGGTGAAAAACATATGTGAAATTTTGATTAAAAATATGCTTAGAATAAAAGGAAAGAAAAAAATATGAATTTCATGAAATATTGGACTTAATATCCATGGATATGTGTTTGAAGTTATCCCCCATTATAAAAGTAAATTGAACATATTAACCTATTTATTTTTTAAAACAAATTATGAGTGAGAATTTAATGAAAAATTAATATCGATATGGTATTAAATTACCAACTAGATTTTCCACAACAATGATAATTTTAGATTCGTCGAAGGATTTAATTTTAAGAGGTATTAAATCTCATGACTATCAAGTATTCATAAAAAATATACTACTTGTATTATAGTGTTTATTATTTTCGATACCTAACATAAATACTATCATCATGTTGTGATACATCATTAATTTCATTTGAAGTAATGTCATAGAACCAAATTTTTTAAATTTTCAAGATAATGATGTTATCCTCAAACTATTTTAACAGTAAAAGAATTTTCTACAATAATTTTTTGATATAATGATAATATAATTATTAACTTGGTTTAAGATAAAATAATAAGTGTGAATTTTTATCTATGTTGGATGTATCCATTTGAAAAATATACAAAATAATAATGGGGTATATCAAAAATTTACATCGACCAGAGCCATCTATTATCCAAGATATACATTAGAAGTGGTTATTGAGTTTTATACTAATTAATTGCATGAAGTGGGGAAGTTTTATACCTATATTTATAAAAATATTTTATAGTGAAAGTAAAGTTATCAATGTATTAAATGTAAATTTAATTCTCCATGATGAATTGATATAAGGAAATTTATTCATTTTGAATAACATAGGTGATGTTCAACAATATATATAATCATATATTCCCTTATTAAAGTTACTATATCCGAAAAGAAAAAAAATGATTTATTAATAAATATAAAAATAAATTTATTTTGTGGTTTAAGGAGAATGTAAAAGACAATTTATGTACATTCGAAACATTGGAATGGTTAGCTAAGGGACCAAGTGTTAATGATATCATATAGTCTATTTTTGATATTAATGGTTACACATTTTTAACAAAACATCATGATTAAAATAGTACCATTAAAAATATATGAGTAATTTTCATTATGGAATAACATCATTTCTCATGATCTAGAGATAAAAAAACCAATTTCAGCATTAAAAATATATTTTTTAGTTATTTAATATATATAGCAGATTGATTATACTAAACATTCAGTACCATTGTTTAAGTGTAACTGGGTTGACAGTAACAATGGTGTGTAACATGATCAGTATGGATTAACATATATTGAATCAAAAACATTTAGTTGTGAAGAGGGATAATTTAGCATGTTTAATAATTAAATATAGACATTTTATCTCATTGGCCCATTAAATAATCAATGATACATTATTTTTCATGTAAAAAAAAGTCATTTGGCTGATGAGAATGTTTATGATGTTGAGGACATGTAAGGGCTTGATTTTTGAGATCCCTCTTTTTATGATTTACTTGGGTTTGGAGAAATTTTAAAGGAATTAATATGTGTTTTAGAGGCATAGAAATGGGGGAAATGTTTTAAGAAAATGATTTCTAGGATTGATTCCATGGAACTTAAACTTTTAATGGTGAGTGAACCATGGGAAGTGAAATTCTCATGGTGGTTGATGTTTTGTAAATTGATTCCCCAGATATAAAATAATAAATTAAAAACACCAAAAGAACTATGAATATTTGTGAGAAAGGTAATGGTGAAGCTGATCATTTAAAGAGAAAAAAAGTGTAGAGAATGGGCTCTCTACATCAATGACTTTAGCATAAAAAGTTGAAATGGATAGGGATTCATCTCTACACCATTGTGCAAGGCATGTTAGTGGTCTGAGTAAAGATTATAGGCTTGTTTAAAGGTATTATCCCACCTATTAAAAGGTCATGTTTAATTATTCATAGGGGATAAGTCATTCTCACATAAGCATAATTTTGGTTTAGTTCTATAAACATGAAGTTCCTTCATAACTTTCGTAAGGGTGATTTTCATCTAACATAAGGGTATGAATGTTTTTCTATTATTTTTTAAGGTTCATCCATTATTTTTTTTAATATAAAGGTAGGAGGATTTATTCAATAATCACATCAATGTCTTTTGATATGTGTAAAATTAGACTCGATATATCCTTACATAGTATATGTTTTCACGTAAGGGTAATTTTTCATATAAAAAATCATAATCCTTATGACTTGATCTATAACACTTTTTGAAAATAATAAATGGAAATAATAATTTGAAATCATGGGTTTAAATATGTTATGAGCAATATAGACCTATACTTTGTGTTTATTTCTTTTAATAAATTTAAAATGAATCATGTGAAGTGAATTAAATGGAAGTTGAATTTATATGAAATAAAATATTAGAGTTTTATGTGTAATCTGGGAAATATATTCCGTGTGTATCTACTATTTACATTTAAAAACTAGAGAGTTTCCTTTCCTTTCAACTTTTATTATTTTGTATATATCTTGGATGATCAAAATATCACCATTCAAAATATGTTAGCCTTATATGATCAATTAGATCCCTTATTCCATGTTTATAGAACTACTATCAGTTTCATTCCCTTTTCTTGGTGTATTGTGTGAAGTATCTCTCCCTGTAGCGGATCCAAGATTTATGTTTTTTATTTTTTGATACTTTTCAGGTTGCCACAATTTTTCCAACTAGGTAATTATCATGAACTAACATTAAAAAGAAAAAATAAATTATAATATAAAAATATTTGGGGATATGTGTTTTACATGTATTTTATATTCCTATATTGTACATGTCATTAAACTATTATTATTTTTATTTAAAAAAATAACAGATTTTTTTCATTGACTAATATGATGGTATCATTACTAAAACAATAAAGGAATTATTTTAGTACTTGTGCTCTAATATTTTTTTTAATTGAACCTTATAATTTACGGAACATCTGATGTAGAATATGTTTTTTATGAGACCCTTAGTTGTGATGAAAATTTTTATCATTGAAAATATTGGTTGTTTGTATAAATTTTTATATGGAATACCTCAAAAAAATTAATTATAAAAACATATTTTAATTAAATTAACTATATGAATAATCAATCCTTCAATGATGTTGGTGTTTTCACATTTGATATAAATGCCTACAAATATGTTTTTTATAAATTTTTGTATGGTTATGGCTATGTTATATATTATATTTATTGTTAATTATGCAAAGAATCATGGAATGAGATGAATTAAAAAATATGGAAACTAGGTTGTAGGTATAATAAAATATTATGGGCTATTAAATAAGTCTAAATATGTGGTATGGATGAAAATAAATAGTATTTTGTTTCAAATGACATAAAAATTAATGAAATAATAGAGTAATAGATGGAAAAAATTTTGGGTTGTTTCTAAGAATGATATATACTATAACATAGGAATCACATGGATTAATGAGCGTAGTATTTCATGATAAATAGAAATTTGGTATTTGGTTAATGAATTAGATAGTTTTAATAATAAATGGTGGTTATATTATGTTTTTTATGGTTTTTGGTTGGTTTATTATATATATTCTGGGATGGTTTTGTATGGGTTGTAGGGATGAAGTGTTGGGATAAATATATTGTTTTATGAAAATTTGTTTGCACCCCATTTTTAGGATTTGTGTTTACCTATTATATCATTCATTTTTTATTACTTTTAAATAAAACCACCTGATTTGAGTATTTTATACTAATGTAAAATGTCTTAGTTTTAGTTGTTACCCAAAAAACTAGGTTTTCTAGGTTATATGGAAAACATCCACTTTTTTTATCGCTATCCTATTAACTGTATAATTTCATTTATGGCATTAGATTGGTTTGATTGTTAAATTTGTAGGAGTTTCATGTCGTGTATCGATGATGTGGTGATAATGGATATGTGGTGGGGGTCATGCATGGTAGGATGAAACAATGATTTTAATCTTATTCATGTTCATGATACCCTAATTCCAAAGTCTTATGAAATATCAAATTTAGTATGACGTTGATGATGAGGTTTTGTTAATAATAATTTTTTATTTACCTCATTCCAAAATGAGATGATGGACATTGAGAGACATGGGTTAGGTAGTATTACAACCCAACCCACATCTTTCAGAAAGGGAAGGGGGTATAAAAAAAATTCATTATAGTTTGAGCATGGAAAACCATTGGGAAAGTAGTGGTGAGGAACCTATGATTATATTATTCTAATATTATTTTATTATACATGGATGTGATATTTAGTGAGTAAGAAATTATGAGTATAAGAATGGCTAGTTGACCTGTTGGGTTGATATTGGTTCTATATTATATTCACTAAAGTATTAATATGATTTTCTCAAATTTCCCAAGAGGTTTTGAGTAGGATCCTGATAGGTATACATATTATGATCACCCCTATATATCTTCTAGGTGATTAGGAAGTTTTTGGTTACTTGGCTCAATTGAGAAATCTTAGAGGTGAACTTTTTGTTTATAGTTGTTTCATAAGAATGTTTTGGGATTTTATTTTAGATATTTTTCCTTTATAACATGACATTAATTATTCTATTTATTATTATTGATCTTGATTATTTTTATATTATGTGGTGTTTATTGGTTTATCTCCTCTTATATATTTTCCAAAATTTATAACTTAAGGGTAATGCCTCCAAATGTGTATTTTATACACTTGTTGCTAGTTCTAACTAGGGTCCAATTGGGAAGAGGCTTTAGGGGTCACTATTTCTCCTCACTACCGACTTAAGAGGGGTACCAGTGGAGGGGGTTAGGAAACAATGGTATCAAAGGTGATTTATAAGTGATAGGGTATATAATTGAGTTAGATATTTCTAGTATTGAGTAGGTTTGTAATGAAATTATATAGGTTGGCCTTGGTGCATGAAAAAGGATAGGGAGATCAGTTCATAAATATTATTTTAGAGCCCCCCATAGTCTAACACAGGGAAATTGAGTTTATAGAATAATAAATTTAAGTGGTACTCCTTGTTGGGTTAATTCCTTTTAAATGTTTATAAATTATATTTTTTTAATGGGGTTATCTTTGAATAAAATTAACCTAATTAATATAATTTAAATGAATTTAAAACTATCTAACATAAGGATTTGTTTTTTTATAGTAATTTATTTTATGAATTAAAGTATATGAAAATTAGGAACACTTCCCATTTCATGATGTGTTATTTCATGATGCATTATAAATCCACAATGGTAGGTTAGGACCACCCAAATAAAAACAATCTCATGAAAAGAGGAATTAATTCCCTTGATTTATATTCTTGAATCATCTATATTTATACTTATTTTGATAATACTTTCATCTTTTATGGTAGAATATATAGCGATGTTTACCATTTTTTCTTGAAATATTTAAAATTAATGGGTTATGTTCTTAAAAAATTGATTGGTTTTCCTTAAAATATGGTTTGAAATTTTGTAGAAAAATTTTATTCAATCTTACTTTATTTAAAAGAAAATATTTAAAAATATATATATTTTCAAAGGGTTAAAAAAAATTTACATTCAAGGTTATATGTTCATGAATTTTCAAAATGATTAATCATGTTTTAAAATATATGTATTGATTTAAGGTATCCTCAAGAATTATTTAGGTGATTATGAAATTATATAAGTTAATTCATTTTTTAAGGTAATTCATACTATGATTTAAACCTAAATTCTTGAAAAACATGAAATGATGTGTCTAGTTTTTCTTTTAATAAAATTCCATGTTAGTTTTTCTGTTATAAAATTTATGGTTTGTAGTAAATTGTTAATGTTATAAAAAAATATGATTATTATATTCATTTATTTTTATATAGTAATGAAACATTCCCAAAGGATTTTAATTTCTATGATGAACTTTACTAATTCATAATTTTGATTCTTATATCTGGTATTCAAATAGAATGATTTAGACGTTACATTTTATGATGTTAAATATAATCCCAATAGATATGCTAAATTTAATAAACCTAATTCTAATGAGTTGGGCACTACCTTGTTAAAATATTTTTGTGTTTTTTATTTTCTTGATCTAACCTATTTTATCTTAGGTAGGTATTATTCTTGTTATTAAGGTATGTAACATGTTAATATTTTTCTATAATTAACCATTTTTAATGAATGGTTAAACTATATTTTTTGTGTTTAATTTTTGGTTTCAACCCTTATAAAACAAGTTTTAATTATTAATATACATGATTATATACTAAAATGAAATGATTTTGATTCATGAAACATTGATTTAATTTGGATTTCCTTTAAATGATTTGATATAGTAATGTGTTGGTAATTTATTAAAAGACTATAAATTTCTATTTAATTATCAAATTTCAAAAAGATGTCGTCCACGCTGAGTGATAACCTATTAATCTTTGAGACATTTTTCATGGATGAATGTGTTCCACCATTTGAATCATGACTTTCATTTTATTATGAAAAAAATATTTGTTATTATATATCATTTCATAAATTTCATGTCATGTATAGTTATTTAAAATATTGATATGAAATCTTAAGAGAATTTTATCTTTAGAATTATCCTATGACCTAATGAGTAAATATGAACATCGTTATAAATATAGCATGTATAAAGTTATGGAATGTATAAATGAGTTAGAGAAGAATGCTACAATATTTGTTACATACAATGATCACATTGTAACAACTTACAAAAGTAAAGGTATGTCATCCCTTAAGTTCCCTAATGCATGTTTTGCTGATAATAAAGACGATTCGATAATCTTAAGTGATCATGAACATCATAAAGCCAAAATTTAATTTCTATACAGTCTAAATTTGAGATCTAAGAGTTTGTTTCCTATTATTTGAAGTTATTAAGGAACATTTAATCAAAATATTTCATGTATGATAAGTTCATACTAATTTGAATTAAAAATATTCATTCTTTTTTATGTTATGTATTGATTAAGGATAAAGTATGTAAAAAATATCGTCTGAAAGAATATATGAATAAAATTTTTAATGTATGAGAGATGATGATTTCTCTAAAGTAGATTTAATGAAAATAATTTGGGTTATATGATGTCCTATTTGATATAGGGTTTGATTGATATTTTAATATTCCATGATTGAAATATTTTTCCCTAAACCCAAAAATTAATTATGATGGAGTCTGGATAATTTGATTTTTTTAGCAATAAAATAATGAAATTTATGTTTTTTGCCTTTTTTTAGAATTAGTGTGGAATGATTTTTTGTCAAATATATTCCCTAAAATGGGGTTTATATTGTTTATATGGTTATTTTTTATTCCTTTTTTTATTTTTTATCCTTAATTGGTTATTTACATCTGTGTGAAATCCTTATAAATTTGATCCCTTGATATTCCTTATGACTTTTTGGTAGTGTTAGCTCGGTTTGAAATATATCTTTTCTTATGAGTGTGATCTTGGATGTTATTATTTCATATTTTAAGTGACTCATCTGTTTTAGGTATTGGTCCAATTTTATTTTTATATACTGATTTTTGAGATGTATCTCATGGTTTGATTTCTTATACCTTTTCATTCCCTCTGATGTTTTGGTTACTTATAAAGGGTGAGAATAGTGATAGGTATATGATATAATGTCATTAATTTCAAGATCCTTCCATTTCTATTTTCCTTGGGTCTCGAGGTGTCTCTAAAGATATTAGATGTTCTATAGAGGATTAGGTATGGTGTAATCCATTTTTGGGAAATGATTTTTGACTAAAAAGTTGTGGAGCTCGACAATTTGGTTCTCAGTGCACCACGAGTAGTGAAATTCTCATGGAGGATATCATTTTTCAAATCTATTCTACCAATGTGAAATGGTAAATGATAAATGACTAATACATTGATCTTGTTTTCATGCAAGGTAGTGGTGAGGCCAAACATATATGAAAGGGAAAAAGAAATCGAGCTGGGGTCTTTACACCCTGGCCTTCAGTGCAGTAGGTTGAAAAGACTAGGTATTCTTCTCAACATTATAACACAAGGCATAGTAGCATTATAAGGTAAATTTATAAGTACGTTTATCAGTAATATCCCAATTATAAATATTTCATGTGAAATATCATGTGAGGGAGATACATTTATTATGTAAAAGTATTGTTTTGTTTTTTTGTCAACATTATGGTCCTCCATATCTTACATAAGGGTAATCTTCATCTAGCATATGGGTGAGGACACTCTTCCATAACTTTATTTGGGGAATCAATTATTTCTTATGTCATGTAAAAATAAAATAATTTTTAAATACTTTTATCAGCGTATTTGTAGAACCCGAAGGATTGAACAAATGAACCCCTACACAGTGTATATTATCAACTAAGGGTGATATTTTTCATATAGTAAGAGTTACATTCCCTATTAGTCAATATGAAATTATTTTTAATATTAATAAATGAAAAAATAATTATTATAAATTTTGGGTTTAAATATACATTGAATAATATGGATATAAACATTAACTTGTTTATTTTCAGGTAATTTAAAATGAAAAGTGTATACTATATTAAATAAAAACATAATTAATATAAAATAAAATATAGAATTTTTATAAGTATTCTGTGATATATCTACCAACTCTATAATCTATTTCCTTTCTAAAGCCAAATAGATTCCTTTCCCTTTAAGTTTTCTAATTTCATATATATCCTCAATGACCAAAAAATCACTATTTGATATTGGTTATCCTTATATGATCAACCTGATCTCCTCTTGTGTATTTTCAAAGATATAATTATATTCACCCACCCCCCACCCACCCGCAGTCATTGGTGTATTGTATATATTATCACTCAATGTAATGGATTCAATATTTATATTTTTTTATAAAAATTATGAGTATTCCATTCTTTTTTTACCACTTAGAAATTATCATGAACCAACTAAAAGAATATAACATAAATTCGAAGATGAAAATAAAGAACGATAAGTGATGAACATGTATTTTTTTCATACATTTTTCGTGTGTTTTTGCTATTATTAATATTATGTAATATAAATATTGTGTTTTGTTAATAAAGAAATATGATAGTAAGGTAAAGGAAATAATCATGTAATTATAATATAAATTATATTATAAAATCAATTTTTAAATTGAGCCTTTTAATTTAATGGATGGTTATTTTATGATGTGTTCTTTATATGGGCAGCTTGTTTGCTATAAAATTATTTCTCATTGAAAATATGGGTTGTTGCAATGTTTTTGTGGCCATGAATATCCCATATTAATGAGTAATATGAACAATTGGTAATTAAATTGACTACTTGGATAAAAATATTTTAATGATGTTGATGTTCAACAATGTGGTATGAATTCAAATAAATATATTTTTTTCTTATTATTTTGTTTGTTATGGCTAGGATGTATGATATTTGGTTTGTTAGTGATTCTTGGTTGGAAGGTATGGGATTGATTAATAAAACTAAAAACTGGGTTGTGGCTGGAAAAAATATATTTTTCGATGTTAATTAAATTATGAGAAATGGTATTGGTGGAAATAAATAGATAAAAGCAATAAGTGAGATATAAATGTGTGAAATAAAATAGTAATGGATAGAAAAAAAATTGGTTGATGGTTTAGAATGGTATGTCTTTGATTATGGGATGTAAATTTACTAATTAAACTAGCATTTGTTGATGAAGGGAAATATAGTATTGGTTGATTGAATAAAAATATTGGAACTTTAAATGGTTGTTATAATTGGTTTTATGTGGTTTTTTATTGGTCTATGCTAAAATGGAAGAAAAGATTTTGAATGGGTTGTGGTGAAGATGTGGTAGTTTAGATTAGTTCTTTTACAGTTGAATATGTTTATCCCTGTGAAATAATATATTTTCTTCTATAGTATCATTCATTTTTCTTGTGATTTATAATCACACCCCACCTAAGTCAAGTATTTTATTCCAACACCAACAAAAATTTAGGTAGTTTTCCTCAATATCCATGTTAGTGGGGGTGTATGGATTACTACCCATATGTCATCTCCCTCCCATCAGTAGTATACTAGAAAAAATGTAAAACATTTGGTACAATCATGCAATATTGTGGATTGGAATGTGTTTTACGGATGATGTGGTGATGATGGATATGTGGTGGCGGTCGCGCATCATATGAGGAGGTAATGAAGTAAATAATCTTTATGTTCATGGTACACTACTACCCTAGTAATGTAAGGGGATGGATGTGGTATGGGGTTTACTATGAGGTTATGGTACTTTATATATGGCATTTACCTAAGTCCAACGTTATATATTGAACCTTCCAAGAGTTGGGGTACCTAGGGTTCTAACATAACCCATATTAGGCTTGAATGGATAAGAGCACAAGATGATTAATATTGGGGTGTGAGAGTATAAAACTAGTGGGTATGTGATTAAAGAGCACCTATGATTATATTCCAATGAAATTATTTTATTATACATGGATTCGATACTTAGTGACTAAGCCTTGGTGAGGCTGGGAATGGGTAGTTAACATGTTAAGTGCATATTGGTTCTACCACTTACTCACTGGGTAATTAGTATTCTTTTCTTAAATTTTCATGATAGGTCCTAAGTATAATACTACTGAGTATAAATTTTATGATCACCCGAATATATCTTCAAGGTGATCTATAGGGTTTTTGTGACTAATCTGGATTGGGATAGCTTGGAGCTAGAGTTTCTATTTAGAGCTGCTTCTTAGGAGTGGTTTTGGATTTTATTTTGGGGATGTTTCATGTATTACATGGAATGAATCATCATATTTATTTATATGGATCATGGTTTTTTATATGATGTGGTATGGGCTAGTGTGTATCCTCATATCACTTATCCTAAATTTATAAATTAAGGATAATGCCCCCCATTGTGTGTTTTGTACTCCTAGTGACAGTCTCCAACCTTGGGCCTATTAGGGGAGGGATTTGAGGTTCACAACTTCCCTTCACTGCTAGACCAAGAGTGGTACTCATGTAGGGTGGTTGTTAAAGAACTTATCTGACATCTATTCATCCATTACATTATTGCCTATGGATGACAATTATTTTGATATTGATGTAGTCCATGCAATACAAAATGATCACATGGAAGAAATATGAGAAAAAACTATTTTAATCTCCTAATTATTCTGGTAAATATCAATTGTCTATTTTTTTGAAACTTATACATATAAAAACTCCACTAATATTAATCATTTTTTTATTTTTATTCAATTTTATATTCAGCAGTTTCAATGAATCATTTTTTTGGTTAAAAACATACATAGATTTTTTTATAAAAAATACCAATCTAAAAATGCTTCTCTTAACTTGAATATTTAAATCTATAGATTTTGATCATTTATTCTATTTTTGAGTTAATTTTTATATTCAAAAAAATTAATTTTTTATTTTAATTTTTAAATGTTGATCATTTTAATGATTTTAATATTAATTTCTATATTCATCAATTTAAATTACATATTTTATGGTTCATGATGGAAAATGTCATTATATTGTGGTGACTATTTATTTATATTCATAATTTTCATATATTAATTTTTATTCAACTTTATTAGTTATCCTAGTTGATATAAATTTTTCTCTATTATTAAAAGTCAATTTATTATTTCTAAAAGTATTATAATTTAAATAAAATATTGGTACACTAAATTTTGGGGCATTCATCTTCATAAATGATATAAACAGAGGAAAAGAATCATTAACCAAGGTTTGGGCACATTTTTAAAATTAATATATCTACAATAATTGAATTATTTAATGAAATTAATTTTTAAAAAAATTATGAAATATATGTGATCCTACTATGGATGAGTTTTCTTCTTCTCTAGAGAAGTTGATAAAAAATTTGGTAGATATGAAATTAAATTTTTATAAAAACATTCACTTACTAATGGGGTGCATGGGTAGAAAATTTAATTTGATGATGATAATAATCCAACATGCCTGAATTCAAAGAATGTTTAGAGTTATATATCCATATAGAGCCATTGTGGGATAAATATTTTATATTCTGATTGGAAGAACTTTAATAAGAGAATAAAACATCAGTTGTGGAATCCATAATGGTAAAAATTCACATATTCTTTATTTTCTAAAATTCTTTAGGTATTATATATTTCATAATTAATATATAATTTATTCAATTATATATTTCATTTTACATTCCGGATATTAATGAAATTAAAATGATCTGGCTATCTTTTTTGTTAGTTAGATTGGGATATATCAAAATAAAATTGACTTCACTATATATTTTCAATAATTAATAGAATGAAAACTCATCCATAAAATATGGGTTAATTGATATAGAAACAAACGGGAAATTTTTCACCATTAGGTGGGTGGTTGCCTTTTGGTATAATAATTATTGATTATAAAATCAACGTGTAAAATTATTTTTCAATTACCTAAAAAAATTATTTATTATTATATAACACACCTCCAAGATATCTCACCCAAGGATCTAGTCAACAAATGTGTACCCTCATAATTTATCACATAAAAGCTATAAATTAATCATGGGAAAAATGATTGATGAATATTTTGATGAATTAAGAGCTAAATCGAGTAGCAAATCAAAAGAGGTTCAATTCAGGCCTTTGTATTCCCCCATATTCCATGAAAATAAATAAGGTTATGGATAGAAAAAAAAGAGGACATTTCGTATGGGTTTATCAAGATAAGCTTCTGATAAGATTGTAAATTTTTTTATTATTATTATTAAATACTAGTGTTTTATAATATCATCTCAATAATAAAACATTTTCATATATTACTTCAGGATGTCCTTCATGATAAATCAATGCAGGGGACATTTATCCCTGAGGTAAGGATTGATATTTTGTGTACTAGTTTTTGAATTCAAGAGCACACATCCCACATAAGAGGATATGTGATGGGTTTTGGTAATATAAAATACTTTTACATTTATAGTACAACATAGAGGGAGAAAGAATACATGGAGAAATGGCTTCCATGAAGGTTGCTTTATGAGAGATGAATGGTTTGATAGAAGATTCAATTAAATCATCGATACAAGCCATGTATATAGACATTATGAAATAGACACTTACCTTTTAGCTTCCTCACCTTTTGAAACCTACCCATTTGGAATATCTTGATCCTCCACCTCCTTGTTTTGATGAGATAGTGTTTTGTTAGTTTCATTTTGGGGAACCCCATACTAATTTTATCTCATACATAATCATAATTAATCTATGGGATTAAATACATGATCAGTTCATGGAGTTTGACCAAGTAAGAGTATTGGTGTATGATATTATCGATTTCATCCTGTTAGTTCCATTATCTACCAATGTGGTTTCCCTTGTTGGACAGAGTATGGATTATATATTATTCTAACACTCTAGTCATTATCTCCATTTAATAAATAAGGTATTCATTTTATCTTTACTTTTTAATTACTTTTATTTTAATATTACATGTATTTTTTAAAACTTTTACCTTATATAGAAGTATCTATAATTTATGGATTCATCTCAAAATAAAGAATAATTTCAAGAACCAAAAAATTTAGATACTTCTCATATTTTCCATAAATTAACAAAATTAAATTGAATTATTTTATATTGAGAGTTATAATGGATTTATGATGAATTCTAAAATATGTGGGTGATAATATGCAATAAGAATATTTAAAAATGAAATCATGGAAGTCATTATCAATGATGATCCCTTCATACACATATTGTAATTCTTTTCCATGTAAATAAATTTATATTTCCCTTTTCATTTCATTAAATAAATATTACTTATAGTTTTGAAATTTATTAATTATCTAATTATATATCTACACTCTCTTTTCCTACAATATGACGACTTTTTCTCTTATGGAATTATCGATCTAGAATTTATTTCAATTATTGTGAAATATATGAGGAAGAATGTTAGAGTGAAATATATAGAAATGATATTATAAATGATATTTATTAAATGTTATTTACTTCCATTCCTAAATGGGAATAAAACATACATAATTATGAACTATTTTTCACTATAATATCATTCATGTTGAAATTTTTACGTATTAGTACATATTTTTTCCACACGAATGCACAACATATTTGGTATACTCTTGGTTGAATGATATTCATGATATATTTAAAAAATTGTTTAATTCAAAAAATTTAAATTATTTTATTGTCCCTTTAATCTAAATATTCTCATGTTACTTATCTTTTAATAATTAGTAGTTGAAAACACTATTGGGTTTTGTGAAGCCTCTTTAGTCTTTGTAAGGGTATCTCCCAATGTCTAATTTCAAGAAGAGGATTTTTTTAAATGTATTTTTAAATGATGTTTTTGGATCTGAGCCTTTTTAGAAGGAGTATGGATGTGGAATTTTGTTCTAAAGATATGTTTTAAATATCAAATAGATAGTTATGATACATGTGAATCATGATTGTTCCACCCCAATCAATGGTAAATATAAAGCTGTAATAATATATATTGGGTTACCTCGATTAATTTAAGGACGGTCATGAATCGTAGAGGGTGGTAGCACAGGATTATAAGTAGAATACCTCTATAAATTTGAGGTGGAACCATTTATTTGGTGATAATTGACATAGTTTTATTATAGAGGATAAAAATTCATCTAAATGAGACTTCAACTGAGTGGGACTAGTGATAGTGTAGAGTTTTGTAATCTCTGGTACATTTATTCATCAAAATTATTACAGTGTTCTCCCATGTATAGTGTTCATTTTGTCTGAACCACATAATTTCTATGTGTTCTTCTATTTTTCATTCATTCAAAAATTTTGTGTGTATGGTTGATTTCATGAGGTTATTTGGTTGTATGCTTCCTAGTTTTAAAACACTGAGTCCAGGGTTTGTGAGTACATTTGGAAGGTAGGACTTCAAGAAGAAATTATTAAAAATAGTTACATATAGTTTGTCTCTCAAAATTGGTATCAAAGGTAAATATCTGTGGTAAATAGCTAGAAGAAGGGATAATCGAATTAGATGAAGGAAATATTTGAATAGAAATGTTTTATGGGACGAACTTTGGTTATAGTGAATGAAATTATTAGATCTTATAATACAAAAATAATTGGATAATTTGTTTTATAGAGAGTGTCCATAGAATATGGATAAATTTGAATGGGATCAGTTGGATAGGAAGTCTTTCTCCTTAGTAATTATTTCTATTGTATGTGATATGGAATTCGATATTATGGAGATAAAAAGAACTATAGAAGTTCTGAAAGTGTGTGTTGACTTGTATGAGAATCCAATGGAACTAAGAAATGTATTTATTATGTGTTGACTATTAAAATTGTTATTAATGAAATTAATTTTAAAACTGGACCATGTGAATTATTGAACATGATACCTAAAATGCTTGAATTAGTGGAGGTTAAATTCATGCATAATGTATGAGAGTTTCTTATTTTATGTTCACTTCTATAAAGACGGTAAATTATGGTGATATTATTGAGTAATTAGAGTGAAAATATAGACATTTGAGTTTATTTAATTTGTAATTTTGTTTTTATTGATGATTTGTGGTGGAAGGAATTACAAGTACCCTTCGAAAGTACCTTCAATGTTAGAGGATGTGGTTTCTCACCTCAACAGAAGGACTAATGGAATAATTCATCAAAAAAAATTCCCAGGGAAGAATTTGGAGTATATCATAACATCAAGGCCCTAATTATTGGCTATGTGGAAATAAAATACAATTCAATAAGTACAGCATAAATCAGAAGGAACTTACGGGGAAGGCTTTGACTTCTGAAAGAATAAATTTTTTCAGTGCGATGGAAGGTGGTAATATTTTATTACTAAGTGTTTAACATTTTGGATGAATCATGGGTTATTAAAATATGAGAATATTTTTATTAATTGGGATATTGGGGGTTTATGGTTGACTATATATCTTAAAACTTGTGTAGAGTACATGTGAAATATGATAAAGCTTTGAAGATAGCTATAATAGATAGTTTTGACATTTAGATGAAAAATGGAGTTGGCCTAAAGTTCAAAGATGTTAGGCATGGTCTATGTCTCTTGAATAACCTCATATTAGTTAGACCACTTGATGAATTAGGTTTCAGAACTACTTTATTGAATAAAGTGTGATATATAACTAGAGGATCTATTCCTATTAATCATTGGGTGAAGAATAGACCCAATACTTGACTGGAATTAAATATAATTTTTCAAAGATCAGAATAAAATCATTGAAATATATGGAATTATGGAACTATCAGTGAGAATAATTTAAAAATTATAGTAGAAAAGAAAATACCTAAACACAACAAAAATTATTTTGGAAGATTATAGAGTTATAACATGAAGAAACATAAGGTTTATCTCAATTTTTATGGATAAAATCCTTGGAATAGGAATCTATTACTTATTTATTCTTATGTTTGGGGTCCTATATATGTGAATTCCAATGATGTAAGTATTTAATTTGTTATTTTTCTTAATTATTACACTCAAAAGGCATGGTTATACTTCCTAATTAATAAATATGAAGTTTTAAAATAATTTATTGATTGTAAACATTTCCATAAATGATGTTTGGTAAGATATTGAAGTTCATTCAAATAGATATTGATGGAGAGTTATCGGGTTAAATTTTTTTAAAAAATAGATGAAGGGAGTTAGGAAAAAAAGGATAGTTCTTGAAACTCCATAATATAATGGAATCACATATATAATGAATAAGACTCTACAAGATAAATCATGGTATATAATACATTATTCTAGAGTACCTAAGTGAATTTGGGAAGATGCTGTAAGAATAGAGGCATAATTGGATAAAATAATTTTTCCTCCTCTTGCGGGACAATAAATTTAGAAGGAAATTGGTCTCATAAAAGGCTTCATATGAACCATCATAAATTTTTTAAAATTATGACATATTTTCATGTATATTCTAATTACATAGATAAGTTGGTGGATAAAATAAAATTATTCTTTCTTATCGGATATAGTGATGATAAATTTTGATATCACTTGTGGGATGATGAGAATAATCAAGTCAACTAAAGCATACATATTGTCTTTAATGAAAAACATTTATGGAAATATTGGAACACGGTAGAGAAATAATTTAATGGAAAATAACCTGTTGAATTATAAATTGAACATAATTAAAATATCAAAATTAACTCATAATAAATATTTTAAAATTTGTAAGGGGTGTTATTAAGGTTAGAGTACCAAAATTAGTATTTTTGGAAGGATGTTTGGAACCATGTTGTATAGGACAACTAATTTAGTTGGGGAGATCAACTAAATCTAGGAAATAAGATCTGAGGTTTGGGGATTATATAAAATTTCTCTTATTAATGGGTGTTCATGAACCAAAAAGTCTAATATATGTAGCTACCCTTGATGATTTAGGGTAGTGAGAGTTTTCTATGAAGGATAAAATGAATTCCTTGAATATCAACAAAATCTATTTTATAGATGAATTTCTGGAATAAAAGAGAGATCTATAAAACGATTAGGTTTCCCGTTATAAAGATATAGATAATGAAATAAGGTGGTATACATCATAGATAGTGGAGAAAGGATTCTAATTAAATTAAGGAATTGACTTTCTATATAGTCCCTCACCCATCATAAAACACACTACTGTCCAGATGGCACTAAACATTACCAACTCTAGTAATTTTCAATAGGAGCATATGGATCTCAAGGCATCCTTTATTTATAAATATTTAGAGGAGGATATATACATGGTTTTGAACAAGGTATAAAAATATAATCCGAATTAAAAACTACATTTTATGATGAATATAATTATTTAAGACTTGATGAAATCCCCTAGATATTATAATTAGATGTTTGTTTTTTCATTAATATAGAAAGATTTAATTTCAGTGATTATAATCACTATTTTAATAGAAATAACTGGTATGATGGAACATTCATTACATTTCTTTTTTATTTTTGTGGATGATATGTTTTATATGGGACAATAAATTCAATTGACTGAGAAGAAGAAGATAAAATTTTCTTGATTTTTTGAAATGAAGGATCTTGTATGTGCGGTGAAAATATTGTGGGTGAAAAATGTGAGGGATAAGAAATCTGAAACCTTGGTATTATCCAAGAATTAAAAGTTTTAGAAGGATTATTATTGATTTAGAATGGATGGATATAAACATGTATCATCTCTCCTTTTTGGACACATCAATATTTACAAATTAAAGGCAACATCCTTTGAAGAATAAGTCTGGAACATTGAAAAGGTACATTATGATTTAGTTATCTGAATATTGGTGTATGAAATGATTTTTAAATGGATTAGTATTTTATTTACAGTGATGTTTGTGATTTTTTTCAAGTAAAAACACGTAAGGATGCATTTGGAGGTATTGAAATGCATATTTTGATATCAAAAAGTGTCAAAATATACAGTATTATGCACTAGTGATAATAATCCATTGAAGGGTTTTATGGATAAATATTTTCCTAGAAACATGGATTCTAGAAAGAGTGTGAGTAGTTTTTTTACCACACTTGGAATTCCAATGGTATTTTTTATGAATCGTTAAAACCTATAGTTACCCTATGAATAATATATGCATATTATGTTCTTGTTGTAGAAACACTAATGGAATTTTTATAGGTGAGGTGATTTCTAAAGGATCTCGGGAAGGATTTTCAAGGAGGAATGTTGTTCTATGAAAACTAGAGTTCCTTTCACCATGATGAGAATATATTTTTCATATAAGGTAAAAAGAAATTGAATTGAAATTTTAGTTATTCTAAAATATACTAGAATATAGAGTGTTATATAATCATAAGGTGGATAGAAAGAGGAATCATGTAGACATGTTCAAAAATATGTTAATCAAAGAAAGTCTGAGGTAGTATTTTTCCTTAGTTAGACTAGGATGATTGAAAAGATATATATAAAATCGAATGAATCCCAAAGAGATGATCTATGATGAATAAAAAAGGGTTCAAAATACCTAACAAAGTTTTCAACTGGGATATTGTTGGTCTTTGTAAATTATAATTAATTATTAGAAGGATATTTTTAAAAGAAGAGTCTCCTAAAGAAGATTTTTCATAATATTGACTATAAAAGTGGTTTTAGATATAAAAACATTACAAAAGAATATTGGATTAGGAATGGTGTGATAAGGTTTCGTTGGATTTAATAAAAGGATAGCTTTGATACATGGGAATAGTACATGTTCATCAGCTGATAGTCATCAATCTGAAGTTGTAATAGTGTATCATAGGTTTCCATGTGCATGTCACTAATTCCTAGGGGAATACATAGCCTAATCTAAGGCCTCATGAACACACCTACACTATATATAACATCAAAACAAATGAATCACCCTAGGAATACTAGATTAAAGGAAACTATTTTGTGTGATGTACCCTAAGAAAGTCAGGTTCTACCCTTATGTGAGGCTTGATATACTAGTACATGAGTGGTATGACCAATAAAAAAGTGTTTTTTACCCATATGTAGTTGGTTGATTACCCTTAATAGGAAAAAATTGACCCGAACGTAGCAGTGGTCTAACCCTTATATAGTATCTCCTACCCTCACTTAGCTGCACAGATGACCCTTATGTGGTACCCTTTTGTTGTGGGTCTTACACATGTACTGTAGTGGATTCATCCATCATGCCCTTATAAGGTACCCTTATGTAGTGTAATATCCTCTTACATAGTTATTGTTACCCTTACATAGCATACCCTTACACTGGAATTACAAAGAGCTTTACACATAATTATAATTGACCTCACCAATGGTTTTGTTTCTATTTCTGCTTTTATTTGTCTATTTTATAGATAAATTATTCTCAGTCTTTTTTTTCTCTCATTCATTTTTGTTGTTGAAATAACCATTTGAATTCCTTGAAGGTATATCTTCCCTTTTTGCTTCTCAGATTTAAGATACATCAAAATAATTTTCTCCATGACAATCGATCATCTATGCTGAGAGATAGTGTTTTTGTGTGTGTGTGAGTGGCTTCAAGGGATAGTTCTGCTCCCTCTTGGTTCTTTTCCTGCTGTAGAAGGATAATTTGAATGTTATATTAATATATAACACCCACTTAATCCTATATAGTTGCACCTCCTTAGTGGATTGTGGCATTCCATATTCAATGGTTACAAACCTTAGCAACATTGATGGACCTTCAAATCTCAACAGTGAGGATTTTATCACTTGAGATAACTTCTACATTGACAACGGTTTTACCAATACTCAGTTATGGGGTTACAATCCATTATGGTTTTCATTTATATCATTTTAAATATTTTATTGTTTTGTTTATTTCTATTCAATGGTTTGTTCTTATTATTCCTCATATGTTTTTATTTGGTTTTTATCATGTTGTATCTCCTATTATTTTCATATTGGAAATCCAGTGATGATCGTACCCCATTCACATATTTTATTGGTCAAAGCACATAAATTCTTTGTTTATCCTTTACTTCTTTCATTTTACATTTTTTATTTGACATGTAATTGATGATCAAATTTTCCTACTTCTCAAATTAAAATTAAAATTTTATTTTGATTTAAATAGTTTTTGAAAAAATTTTCTTTGAGTCTTTTGTTAGTTTATCTTTTTATGTTTCTTTCTTATTCATTATTTTTGTTTCCTTGAGTTTTTTGAAATTTATGTGTGTACAACTGGAATTTGTTTTCTTATGTTTTTTTTTCTATTTTATTGAGTCAGTTTAAATGGGTTATTATATTCAATTTATGAGAATTAATTGCAGGGTTAAATGTTTTAATTAGACACTTCCAATATTTGGTTCATATCAGCCACTTTGTTTTTGTGATATTTATGATAATTCAATGTAATTCATTTGATTTTTTAATTTTGTTTTTAATTATGTAATTGAAACCTTTTGTTCCCTATTTATGAGTTTTCATGACATAAACTGTAAATAAATTTTGTTGTTAAAGTTTGAATTTTTTAATGGAAAACAACCAAATAATTCCTAGAAGAGGTTATAAGGGGCTTCCTTAGGTAGCACACACCTCCACCACATATAAAAGTGGTATCCGATATAGTATTTTGGATTAAATTTTCTTTGTTAAAATTTCAAATTTATTTTTTAATTTATTTAAAGTCTTTTTCAATGGATTATACCTATTGCTGAGTGATTTTATTACATCGTTCAACTTAGTTGTTAAATCTCTTTGACTATAAATTTCAATATATTTTTGGTAGTTTCTTTCATTATTATTTCTAGTTTTTATTTCTTATCTACAAATTTTAGATTACTTTTGTTAGGTTTTTTCTGTGTGTGTCTTAGGTTTCAAAGTATGAAGGTATTTTGTGTGAGGTTAGCCTATTTCTAAGACCTAGTTATTAGTGAGGTGTGTTGGAATGATCTTAGGTCTCTATTTTATAACTGTTTTCTATTATTTGATCTTATGTAATAACTTTTGTCTTTATCCACTTCCTTTATGATTTTTGAATCTATTTATGGACATGTACTAAGTTTAGTGTGTAATATTGGGTATTTTGTGGGTGTAGTGTTTTTTTATTGTCGCTTGGATTCTCACTAAGGTTCTAATATTTTATTTTTTACCCTTTTATCATATTTTTATTTTTTAATATCCTAGTTTTAGGAACAATGCTTCATTAATAAATCTAGACTAAGATGTGTTTCCCTTTAGTGGATTGTTTCCCCCTATATCTCTAGTTGGCCTACCCGCCATTGTTCTTAGGTTTTATAAATGTACTTGGTTTTTTAGACTTATTGTCTCTATCCTTATAGTATCCATATCTATGAGGATCTCTCCTTTGGGATTTTTTTAGGAAATATATTATTGAGGTGAATTTTTTTATGGATACATATAAGGATGTTAGGTTATTGTGTTATTTCAGGGTTCATGTATTATCTCTTTCATTGTTTTACTTTTCTATATATCTTATCCATATTTTTTTCTATTTTTTCTATTTTTCATGATTGTGTTTGTATTTATGAGTTTTATTATTTTAGAATTATCAATTTTTTCATTTTTATGTATGAGGATAGATAATAATCTATTTTCTTGATATTCTTTAGCCACTGGTGAGTAGTTCCTCTAACCTATGTTAATAGGAGATTTATTAGCCCTAGTTTCCTCAATGGAATTATCTCATAGGTGAATCAAGTAAGTTAATATATAGATTTTATCATACAAATATTTATAATTCTTTAAATTATGATAATATTTATTATATTTTAGGATATCATTGGATTTTGGGAAATATGTGTTACTATTGAATAATCGAAGAGGTTGTTTGGGTTATACAACTTTTATTTATTTCATATTTAGTTAGATATTCCAAAGTGGATAATATTTTAGGTGGTCCAAAATAATCATGTTGTTCATGATTTTAATTTTCAAGTTGTGGAGTGTGTTGATGTTACATATTAAATACCTTTTCTATTTAATTTTTATGTTGGATATTTATTGGTTTGGGTTTCCCTATTTTTTGTATTTTAAATTAAATTTATCTTTTAATATGGTCTTTTAATATTTAATTTAATAGTTTCAATCTTAATTTACTTGTTTCCTTACTTTCAACCACCCTTGGTCTTGTTTTTTACCCTTATATAGCTTGGTTTAACACCTACATGTGCCTATGTCTCCTAAATTTTACCCTTTCATGAGGTCTCTATCCCATACATATCTTCAGCTTTACCCTTATGTGGGGTTTTATATCTCTTACTTTACCCTTACCTAAGTCATCCTTACCCATAAGTGGGTTTTATTTTCTTTACGTTTCCTTTATGTTATCATTACACTTACGTATCTTCATGTTACCCTTATGAAAGACCCAGTGTACCCTTAAATGGGTTTTGGCTCCCTATGTCTACCATAATGTATCATCTAGATTCCCCTTAATTATACTTTTCTTATGTGGTTCTAGATTTTCATAAGTATCCTGATACCTTTACGTAGATCATTTTTGGGTTTCTTACCCTTACACAGCCAGGTTTTACCCTTACACGAGGTTGATTATACCCTTACATGAGTGTTTTGGACCTTATGCCTATGGTGTTGACACTTACATAGTGGGTTGATTGCCCTTACATAGCAAGATTTAATCCTTACGTAGAAGTAGTCTGACCCTTATGTAGTAGCTCCAACCCTCAAGTAGTGGAATGGATGACCATTATGTGGTACCCTTACATTCTAGGTCTTAACCTTACATCGAAGTGTCTTCATCTCTCATACCCTTGTTTGGTACCCTTATGTAGCACACTCTACCCTTACGTAGCACTTGGTACCCTTATGTATCATACCCTTATACAGGCACCATTAAAAAAATTACGCATCAATTTAACTTACCCTTACACATGGTTTTTTCACCACTTTTATCAGGCTATTTTACTGGTAAATCATTCTCAGCCTCTCCTCTCTCTCATTAAGTTGTGTCATTGCAATAAACGATTTAATTTTTTGAAGGTATATCTTTCCTTGGTCTTCTAATTTCTAATATACATCAATGTAATCCGACCATTTCGTTCATGTTGGCTACACTATGAGAGACAGAAAGAGAGAGTGTGTCTTTAAGGGAGGGATCAGGTCCCCCATGGTTCTTGCCTCGCTGAATGAGAAGAATTTGAATGTCATCTGGATGGATCACACCCTTGAATCCCAAATTAGTTTTACCCCCTTGGTTGCTCATGGAATTTCATATTCGATGGTGAAAAACCTTGATATTAGAGAAGAATTTGGGTAATTTTACATCAAGGATTTCAATTCCTATGATGGATTCTTCCTCAATAAAGGTCTCAAGGAACCCTGATAAGGGGGTTACAGACCTTTATAGTTTTTTTTGAAGTATTGGTAATGTTTATTTCTTCTCATCAAATGTTGGACTTTTTTGTTCCTCTTGTGATGTTGTATAGTATTTCTCTTATTGATCCTCCTCTACATTTCATAGTGGAAAACTGGTTATTATCATACACAGTGGATGTAGGCCAATGGATAAAGAAAGAAAATTTTTGGTGTCCCATTTAATGATTTCATTTTACAATTTTTATTTGACCTATAATTACTAATTTAATTCAACCACTTCTTGGATTTAAATTCAATATTTGTTTTGAGTTTTATTATTTAAAATAGAATTTGTTTGAGACATTGTTCTGCTCTGTTTATCTTTTTATATTTCTACCTTGTTAATTCTTATTATTTCCTTCAGTTCTGGAAATGTGTGTATGTACATCTAGAATTTTTTCCTCGTGTTTTATATTTTTTAATTAGTTTTAAAAATATGTTTTATTCTATTTATGAGAATTAACTACAAACAAGAATTTTTTTTTGTTATCCACTACATCTATGTGGTTCATATCTTCCATAGTTTTTGGATGACATGCTCGATACTACTATGTAATTCATTGGATTTATTTTTATTGTTTTGAATTCTAAAATTTGAACCTTATATTATCCATTTATCAGTTTTCATGTAATAAACTAAAAATAAAATTTTTTCTTTGATTTTAAATTTTGCAAAGAAACACTCCCAAATCATTTTTGGTAGTAGTTATATGAGACTACCTCAGGTAGCACACACCTCCACCACCCACAAATTTTTTTTCCAGATTCTGGGAAGCATCTCAGATATCCAAACACATTATCTTATCTCCAGCTCCAGGGTATCCTAAGAATCTTATGGAACATCACTACAAGAATGATAACAATATCTTAAGAATTATAGTAATCCCACAATATTCTCTAGTCTAGAAGCCAAATCATGGGTATCACTACACATCATATAATATCATTCAACTCATCATCGAATCCTAGGAATCACTAGGATTACCATAAAAATCATTATCATTAGGCATCTTTCCATATCCTATTAATCCTTGGAATCTCAAATTTTTTCCTTAATAAAATGACTAGATCCTAGGAATCACTAGGAATATTTTATAATATCATTATCATTAGGCATCCCTCCATATGCTAGACATCCCAGTTATCTCATGATATTCCCAATGTATGATTTGTAGATCCTATGAATCACTGAGAATCTTATATAATATCAATAGTTTTGTCCACTGAATCCTAGGGAGGTAATCCATGACATCCCATTATAATTATTTGGGCATCTACATTTTCTTTTAAACATCTCATTGTAATCATAATAATAACATCAGGTGTTTCCCAATTGCCTAATCCATATCATATAACCTAGGTTGACCTCCAAAGTGCATGACCCCTCCATATAACGAAACCCATTCCATGAACACAACATCAATTATGGTTCTAAGATGACACCCATAATCATCATTACGGTCAATACACACACCCTCTATAGGTTTAATAAATAATGGGTGAACCCTCTGAGGTCCCAGGGGTCACATCATAGCAAGAACATCTTGCATGATACACTTTGTCTTATTCACAAACCTCAAGTCAAATCATACCACTTAGAGGAATTATCATCCCTCAAATTCCTCAAAATCACCATATAAACCCATCAACCTCACAATATAAAACATACTGATATCGCTCTTGAAGGATTGGGTAAAACACATACTAACATCTAATTTCATTCATGTTTAGTCCTCACATACCGGGGCTACCACCCATCAACTGTAGTTCTACCCACTCGGATTCCCACATATCTAGGGGAAGGAAATATAATACCACACCAATCAATTAAACATAAGGATATAAGACGAATCTTAATTAACCAAGGCCTATATGGGATGACCATTTTTTCTACCACACTTCTCTATAAGGAGGTATTTAAAGGTTATTATAATGGGTAGACTGTACTAATTTACTTCAATTATACCCCATTAGAGGTCCATGTATTCTATGTCATTCATTTTAAATATTTAATTCATCATACATCAGTGATAGAGGCATCATGATATTGTACAAGGATATACAGTGGCCCTAGAAAAAATGATTAATTTCCAAATATTTCATTTAAAATAAAAAAATGAATTTTATAAACTAATAAAAAAATTTAATTAATTTTAAAGTCAATTTACCATAATTGACTGACCACATATTACATGAATATTAAAAAAAATTAATTTTCCAAAAATGGGTAATCTCAAGGGACAATCTATATCAATAATAGAGTCATTCCTTTTATAAATGAAGCTCGAATATCCTCATCAATGCTCGTACAATTCTGAAGGCTCGGAGTCTCTCAATGTCAGGACCTAAATGAATTCATAAAACATTAATTAATTATAAAATAAATTCATATGTAATTTTATAATTAATTTGAAAACTAATTTATACTAAATAAATATTTATTTATCACCCCAAAATCCATGTTTTTATACCATATAATAACCCACTAAGAAAATACAAAAAAATAATTTTTTTAAATATTATGAAAAAGGTTTCCTTTCAATGAAAGGACCTTCTTATATAAGGGTAACTCTGGTCACCCGTACATAGGTTTCATGTCCTTTATAAGGGTAAAATTCATTAATTTTATGTAGGTTAATGTCATGTGCATGGTTAACCGTGGTTACCCTTCAACAGGGGATATTCCTTATTTATGGGTAATGGTTGTTATCCTTTTGTGGGGTAAAACCCCAAAGTAAGGGTAATCAGATCTTCCCATATGTAGTGGGTCCCCCATATATTCCCCATTATAGAAAAAAATAATGTTTATTATATTTCTAATTTCCCTTCTCCTTATTCCTTTTTCAAAGGTCATTCACATCGCACCCAAAATCTATTACAAAATTTGGAAAATTCAACAAAGATTTAAGAGAACACGATTTAATCCCCAATAGAATCCAATAAAAACCTCATCCAAATAATCAAAAATAAAATCCATAAATATAATTCAATTTGAGTATTTACACATATATGTGGAAAAAAATTATAATAATATACATACCTCATAGGAGATCACTAATGTAGTGATTTTGAATTCATTCTCTCTAGCGGTCATACCTTGATCCAGCTCCAATTGAGATCTCTAGTGATACCCTCAATGTTCCTTCTCCCTCACCCTCTTAGCTCAGCCTCATGACACTAGGATAAAACCGCTTCCCCCTATTGATTATGTAAGAAGGAATAGGATAGTGGGGAGATAAAATTAATTCAATTATGTTAACTTATTTAAATATTATTTTGTTTAATTTTTTTACTAGATTATACAGCCCGGACCTAGTCCTAGAACATAGTCCTTGTTTATAAATTTCCTAGTTAAAAATCCAAATTCTTACTAAACCATGATCTGGAAATTTCAATATGGTTCCCCAATATTTGAACATGTATGAAAAATTAATATATATTTAATAAATAATTGTATATTCTAGAAAATGTATGTCATATCCAATATCTCACCAAAATCCATCCTCAGGGTAAACACCCAAATATGAGATCAACATAATCAACAAAAAATATTTCTAAGATCAAATACTAGTGTAAATTATCATTTTACCCTACATGATAACTTGAAACAAAAAATGAAAATTTACCATAAATTTCACCACCCCAAGAAAGTGCATGTCTTTACAATCTCTCAACCATGGTAATTATCATAACCAATAAGTCTCATGAATGTTATCCACAAATCCCAACCACTTTTGGTAACTAATTCATAACTAACTCGTCATATTATACATTGGTAAAATGACCAATCTTCTGCTACCAGGATTCAGAAATGAGGTTCACTACTCATCAACATGTGGTTCATTTCACGTTACCTACACTAATATCATGAAAAAACTACACAATACCTATTTATCCTAAGATAATAATGTTTTATTTTCTTATTTATCATCAGTATCATGGTTATCCCCACTATAAGCCTCTCCTCATCAAGGCCAAACCAAAGACACAATGCTCCCCACTATCGAAATCTCCTGACAAAAATCACTTATCACAACACTTTAACATACTCAACATGGTTCTTATCTCACCACATCAAATTTTAGTTAAAAACATTGATCAGTCTTATTATGACTGACCATTCTAAAAAACAATCATCTGTAGCCACCAACGCACTGTCGCTGCACCTAATCATGATACCTTGACATATGAATGCATCCTAGGATCATCTATGCACCAAAAACAAAGTCCAAACTAACACTCAGTGGAATTACACATTTTAATCCTCAACCAGCAAAAACTGTCATCTCACTCCACTCATGAGCTCTAATGCTACCTGATTCATTCATTCTAAGATCACATCGATACCATCCAAGGTTTGATATGAATGCATGGACTACATCACATACTACATTCAATATCAAATATGATATTCACCATATAATGAGATAAATTGGATTCATCTTCCCACCAACATCCAAATACCATTATAAACATCTAGTAACTAGTTTCATTGCAGTCGTGTCCCTACACACATGGGAGTCAAACCATAATGGCCCACACTCTGTCTATTACCATATGTAATGACTAGAAGTAGAAATTTTCTCATACTCATGTACTAACACAAATCATCCATTACTATCCATTCCTATATCACAATAAATCTATCATTGGAATCTACCAAAATTCCATTCATAATGGGGGTCACACCCTCCGATATTCAATAGTGTACTCCCCACCAAGTGGATTACATTATACCACTCCTATAGTGAAACCTCAATAGGATCTATCATCATACAAGTGTGACTCTTCCCAAGCCATATTTATCTCATCCTAAGAAATACATGTCTAGGATGAAGATCGGATAGACCATGCCACCACACCCTAATAAAATTTTGATCTCACCTCTACCATAGAGGTAAATTTTATTATTTCATCAAAACCATCTAAAAACGTAGAATCCAAGTATGTCATAAAATCACCATCACTAATACCATACAAGGAAACTCACATATTTATAACACAAATAGGTATCATTTGTAACCAGCATGTGCAACCTCTTTCTCATCAAAACCCAATAGTGTGTGATCCCATACCACCTTGTCACATAAACTGACTTTCAATCCCATTAGTTCTATATTATCAAATATTAGGATCCACACCTAAGCACTAATCATGTTTATGTTCTTTTCATTGTCATCTAACCTAACGCGCCCTCAAATCTCTTCTTCAAAATCAGGCATCTCACTCATTCCATGGTCTATCGTGGGATTTCTTGGAAACTAGGAATAATTTTAAAATCATAACCATATACCCATGCTCTACTCATCCAATATTTAATCATCAAGGATCATAATCACTATATAATCAGGGTCATACCCAAAATTAATAGGGTTCATAAAATTACTTTTACTACCCTATAAAATCCAAATTTGATACCAATGCACCTTAAGTGATTCTTTTCACATAGACTATGGAGTCACCATGCATATATCACATCCCTAGAAGGACCTCAGTTCCACTAATTTTATAATCCAAAGTATCAGAACTATTTTTCAATCTTTAAGGTACACACAGGCTTAGGTCAACTCATATATCGGGTAACCCCCACATTTATGACAACTCATTTGACACATAATACCTAGATAACAATTATTACAAACCACATCTCAATATATTAGTCTCTCCCTATAAACCCATATTTTATATCTCATTAAAATCAAAGCTCAGAGGAAACAACCCTTAGTTTTCATTCCCAATATCACATGGTAACTCACATTCTTAAACACCCACTATAGTCTCTCACATATACATATATATTAGTAATTTCGTTCCAAATAATCTTCCTACGAGGGTATTGATTCTCATTGATAATCCACATGTAGGAATACCCCTCATGAATCATAATCTAAACCACAGATATATACACTCCATCATCACATTCCAAATTTCCAGCCTACTTGGGAACTAATCCTCACCAAGAATCTACATACGAGACTACCCCTGTGAGGATCATAATCTCATCCATGCACATAGATATATAAAATCATGTCATTACATGAGAATTTTACAAAGTTAAATATAGTATGATGGTTCAATTAAGTAGAATTTCACTAAGATCCTATATGGGAAACACCATATAGATTGATGTTGAGGCTATAAGTTACTAAACCACTCTTATTTATTCCTCCCAAAACAATAACCATAATAACCCACTAGGGATTCATCTTCAAAGAACCATATTCTAGTATCAACCGATTAAGTACACTACACATCCCTTACTAGAGGGACTTCATAGTCATCAAGGTGAATCTCATCGTAGATCCACATGAACCTCCACCAAAAAAACCTATTATTTTTGGGCTAAGTACAACACTACTAAAAATTTATATGGAAAATTTTCATATAATATATTACTTAAACATTAAAATAATCTCATTTTTGAAACCATAAAAATAATTTTCAATATAAATCAAATGAATCCATACATGATCCAAGATCATATATTGTTTCAAAAGATTCGATTCGACCAGTCATAGGGCCCAAATGGAGTTACGGATTAGAAGTTATGGACAATGGATGTTGGGCTGGAAAACCAGTTCGCGAAGCCCATTAATGAAGCTCCCTCCGCGATCAGGGAGCAGAGGGAACTTGATCAGAGCCTCTGCGAGTGCCAAAAAATCAATGAAAGTTTCCTCTATGACTACGAGAAAATTGAGGGAACTTGACTGGAGCCTCCACTAGCACCGTGAAGGACGTGACAGTAGCATCCATGACTATGAGAAATTTGAGGGAACTCCCTCTAGTGGTGGAGCGTGACTTCCTTCACGGCACCATTTTCTCTTCGTGGTGCATATTTTTTCTCCGCAGTGAGCTCCACCAACCTCCATCGCCTATAAATAGCCATCTCACCACCCCCCCTTCATATTGTAGTTACACCACCCCTTGGGCGGCCGATCTCCCATTTCGTGGAGCACCACAAAGTGATTCCCTTCGCGAAGGCCTCCGCCCTTTGTGAAGGAGGGATCCTCGTTTGGGTTTCTTGAGGCTCCGCAAAGCATAAAGCCTTCATGGTGAACTCTCCCAAAAAATGAACCTTATGCTAAGGCGGGGCCATGCCCTACGAGAACATTTCCTTCATGAAGATGCTTTGTAAGACCCCATACTCCATGAGCACCTTTCCTTTGCAAAACTGCTTCACAATACCACATGCTCCGCAATCACCTTTCCTCTCCAAAGCTACTTTTCAGAGCCCTATACATTTATAAGATTCATCCTTTGTGCCCATTGGTCCATACTATGGGTGTTTGACCCCCACACTCCCACTCAAGATCACTGTTGGGCTATGGTCCCAGCCCTCTGGTGTTGTCCCTTCACTTTCGTCATTGACCCGAATAATAAATGGAGAGTCTCACCTCAAACTTTTCAGGTTGGGACGTCAGCAGTCTCCATTATGCCCATATGTGCACCCACCTTCCACCTATGGAATACCATGATTTGAGATACTCCCCCATACTCCATGAAATACCTTGAGTTGATATATTCCCCTTGGTCCCTTTCACATGTTGTGAGTTTAGATTCTCATCTAAAATTCCTTGAGTACCTTGAGTTGAACCATTCCTCGAGAAACTCCTCCAAACCCTATCACTTGGATCCTATACCATGTTGAACCAAAAAGGCATGCTCTTGCACAATTCCCAACACCATCCATTTCTAGGAACCTTAAGCCTAACAGTCATCTCAACAACACTATAAATTATAGTACACCCTATATGACAAACATAGGATTCATCTTTCTCCAAACAAGAGATGCCTTATGCAGAAAGTGTAAGATGAAAACAGTCCTCTCTACATGACTATAAACTATAGTATTCCCAATCAGTCCATAACATGATGCCTCTTTCTCCAAACAAGAGATTCCTTATGCATCAAGCGTAAAATGCCAACAGTCCTCTTTACATGTATATAAACTGTAGTATTCCATATCATTCAATAATAGGATGCCTCTTTCTCCATAAAAGTGATTCCTTATGCGCAAATCATAAAATTCCAACAGTCCTCTCTACATGATTATAATTGTTCATATGCCCTATCATTCAATAACAAGATGCCTCTTGCTCTAAACAAGATATTCATTATGAACCAAGCATAAGATGCCAACATTCCTATCTAAACAACTATAAAATATATTATTCCATATCATTAAATAACATGATGTATCTTTCTCCAAACAAGAGATGTCTTATGCGCTAAGAATAAGATGCCAATAATCCACTCTACATGACTCCAAACTGTAGCATGCCCTATGATTCAATAATAGGATGCCTCTTGTTTCAAATAAGAGGTGTCTTATGTGACATGAATAAGATTCTTTACTCCATTATTATAGTGGCATAATTTCAAGAGAGTTTGAATTCGTTCAAACATTACATCACTTCACCTCATGTTGTGTGTGTCCTTCATTCATATCATCATAATCTTTCATGTCTAAAGTGACCCCCTAATGTCCTGGTCCCATGCCGCCTCCGATCACCTACCATCCTAGACCAACACCCCAGAATACTTTGGATGACACTTCGAGTTTGGCCTTGAGTTTCGAATATGGTCAGCAGTTGGCCCTCGTTTTTTTGTTTCCATCTTTGTATAACACGATGTGGATGCTGGGATTTGAATATGGTTAGCATTCATCTCCCTTCTTCATGATGCCCCCATTTTGATTTGAATGTTTTGAATGATATTCACGCTTTTCATCTCCCTTTATTCAGAATGATTCCAATGTCGTTGGATTTATCCCTCTTGTCCACTAGGGAATTTGTTTATTCCACAATCATATGCCTCAAACTACCAATGAGTTGGGATACACTCATTGCTAGACAAGGGAAATACATTATGGGAATCATCCATGCATAAGCCCCATCCACCATTTTCAAACCATAGCATCACCCAGGCATCATCCATGAGTAAGCCCCTATAACCATTTCTACTCTTTAGTGGCACCCAGGTACTTCAATGCATAAACCCCTTTCACCATTTCTACTCCATAGTGATACACAGGAAGCTTCCATGTGTAAGTCCCATTCACCATTTTATCTCCTTAGCGACACCTGGGTAGCGTCAATGCGTAAGCCCCTTTCAACATTTCCTCTCATTAGTGGCACATGGGTAACTTCCTTGCATAAGCCTCTTTCACCATTGTCGCTCCTCAGTGTAACATGGGCATCTTCCATGCATAATCCTCTTTCACCATTGTCGCTCCATAGCAGCACCTAGGCTGCTTCCATGCGAAATCCCCACCCACCATTTCTGCTCCTCAGTGGCACCCGAGAAGCTTCCATGCATAAGCTCCATCCACCATTGCCACTCCATAGCAGAACCCAGGTATCATCCATGCATAATCCCCATCCATCATTAGTTCTATTGTTGCCTCTTGTTTCTCACACTGAGCATAGATTACAAGAACATAGAGAAAAACAGTGACCATGAAATTTTTTTGGGTCTCCTTAGTGTGTAATCTCCATCCTTTACCTCCAAAAAATGTGAAATTTGATCTTTGGACTCTCTTAGAAAGGTACATAGGAAGCCTCCCAGAGTTTCAAGCCCATCATCCATTGTTCCCGATAACTTCATGTCAGTTCACTTTCATCTTGCAAGACGTTAAAATATATCACCCCATTCTGAACTATATGGACTTTGATCATTTCCCTTTTCAATAAAGTTACATAGAAATCCTCATTGAGGTTCAATCCCAACACCAACTTTTCCCAACCACTTCATGTTGGTCCACCTTTGTCAAGAATTACTTTTAACTATATACTCCCTTCTAAGCTACATGGAACTTGATCTTTTCCCTTTATTAGAAAGGTACATAGGAAGCCTCCCTGAGGTTCAATCCCAATACATACTTGTACTGTCCCCTTAATGTCAATCCACCATCATCCTGCATGTTGTTAAAATGTATCCTCCCTTCCAAATTATGTGGACTTTGATCCTTTCCCTTTCCAAGAAAGGTATGTAGGAAGCCTCCCTCGGGTTCAATCCCAACACCTACTTGTCCCAACCACTCCACATTGGTTCACCTTCATCCTACATGACGTTAAACTATATTTCCCCCTTTCATCCCACACAATGTTAAATTTTATGCATTCTAACTATGTGGGTTTTGATCCCTGTCTCCATGGTAGGGTACGTAGGACGCCTCTATGAGGTTCAACCCCAACTAGCGGTAAGTCATTGTGGTCCTCGACCAGTGGTAATTCTTTGTATTCCACACCCAGTGGTAATCCATTGTAGTCTCCAAACCAACAGTAAGTCGTTGTATCCCCCTTTGATGGTACTCACATCTCTAGTCTGCCCCATGACATTAGACCAACCTGGGATGCTAACTATGTATAAGCCCCTGCATGTCACTTGGTTTCAATCCTCTGTGTACACCCTGATTTTATGCCCCATCCTGAACTACATGGACTTTGATTCACTTCCACGGGGATATGTAGGTGGCCTCTTCGAGTTTTAAGCCCATCACTCATGTCCCATCTTGGTCTCTCCCTTGACCCTTTACATTTCGGGATGGTCATGCCCCATCCTAGAAGTTCCACTTCCTCGAGGTCTCATCCACACATCCATTCTCACGGGCCACGTCCTCAGGTGTCCCATTGCCCCACCGAACTACAAGGAATTTGATTCCACACCATAAGGATATATCAGAATCCTCTATAATGTTCAAGACCATTATCACCATCATCTTTATGTCAGTCCCATCCCCAGTCACTCTATCCTTCAACACTCCATACATATCCATCGTGATTCTTACTTGGGCCTCCACATCCTAGTGATATCACTCCATTCCTTCAAGAATCTAACCATGTATAATCCCCACACTACCCATAACCATCCACCCAAGATCATCCTTTATGTGATAGGTCATTGTCCATGTATAAGCCCTAGTATGTCTATGGGCCATTGTCCTTTGTGTACACCCTGATTCATCCCCCTTTAGACCTATGTGGATTTGATCCTTATCTCTCAGGGTATGGTCTATAGAGAACCTCCTTGATGTTCAATCCCAGCTATTGGTAAACATTGGTTGTCACGACCCGTCCCCCGGGTCCCGTGTTGTGTCTACCTCAAGCCCTCCTTCCATAGGCCAGGGGCTGCTGACTAGCACCAAAGGTGTAATTCCCTAAATTTGGGATTCAATTGTCTTTATAACTTGTAAACACACACAACAAAGCACACAGATGGATACGAAACACTAAGTAATCTGTATAAAAAAGAGTGATGAAAAGTAAAGGGGTTGGAAATACAAGCCCAACAGTAATGTACAAGCACTGGAAATACAATTAAAATTGAAGAAAGGAAAAATAGTTGTTGGGTCATCCTCCAGGATTCCTATCGGAAGGGTAGGTATAGATAGCCTCCGCAGCACTCCACGTTCGTCAGTCTCCTCCATGTAACGACTCATCGTAAGGTCCACCTCTGGGTACCATCCAGTCCTAGAACTATAATCCTCAGTTATCGATGTCTGCTGTCTACAACCAACACAATGAGGTGTGGGAATATTCCTTGAAGTGGTGAGTATAACGATACTCATTAGGGACCCTGAGACCCTCAAGGTCTCACAAAATCCAACGTGGATAAACTACAAGGATCGAAATCAATATATAACCCCACTTAGATAAATACCCATACATATACATAAGTTATCAAGTAATCCATCTCAATCATGAGGTAAACACAAAAGTTACTGACTCTGCTCACATTGGTATACAAATTATGTAGAGAGTTAGAAATAATTAGATGCATCCACTAAATCATCTATTATGTTGAACCCATGTAGGATCCAGGAATAGTAGTCAGATCTGCCAAACCCACGTAGGATCCAGGAACAATAGTCATAGATATTGAAACCATGTAGGATCTAGGAATAGTAGTTAGAGCTGTCGAACACACAAAGGATCCAAGGAAAGTAGTTAGAGATCTCGAACCCACGTAGGATCAAGGAATAGTATTCAAGTCTATCGAACCCACGTAGGATCCAGGAACAGTAGTCAGAGCTATCAAACCCACGTAGGATCCAGGAACAGTAGTCATAGCAGTTGAAACCATGTAGGATCTACGAAGAGTAGTCAGATATGTCGATCCCATGTAAGATCCAGGAATAGTAGTCAAAGCTGTCGAATCCACATAGGATCTAGGAACAGTAGTTAGAGCTGTCGAACCCACACAGGATCCAGGAACAGTAGTCAGAGTGCAGCTAGCCACAGGGTTCCGCACAAAGCATGCATGATTCTGGGAGGGTCCACTCCTCAATCCAAGTGTCTATAAATCAACTTCCATTTAGTCCCAAGTTGATGTATCCAAACATATGTCTTTCCAAAAAAACCAACGTGACAGACGGTGCATCTATCGGACGTCCAGTCTGAGAGTTATTGGCATTTCTGTTCTGAGGATCTGGTTGGATTTCTGTTCGATCCAACCCGGTCATACCTCAAATGTGCCCAAACCTTGAGTGGGGTATACAAAAAGAAATTTCCCCCTCCAAGGTTTCTGTTTCCGTAGACGGTTCGTCAATCGAATGCACATAGCTCAAGTTATGGGCAAAAGAGTGGAAACAGGTCAAGTGAGTCTGGGTCCGGTCCAGTCCAGTAGGACCCACCTGGCCCAACCCAGCCTGATCCAGGTCCTGACTGGGGTTCAACCCGGCCTGTACGTCCGACCCATTCAGCGGGTCTGACCCAGCCCATGGGGCGGGCCGGCCCGCACTGGGTCTAAACCGTACTAAGCTCAGCCCACATGAGGCCAGCGTTTGGCGGCCCGTGGGGTCCACCCTAGACGCGCCCAAGGGGGAGGCCACACCCCCTATAATCCCGAATGGCTTATCTATTTGGGGTGATTAAAATCGGTGCCATGTGGTTCCAGTCCGTGTCACGTGGGAACCACGCAGCGGGTCCCACTCCTCCCGGCCGGCCGAGCGGCCAGTTGCCTCCTGCGCAGCGCGGTTTCACCATTCCTCCTCCAGCGACTAGCAGAGCCGGCCACCCATCCCATGCCATCACGGCCAAGGCAGCGGCCCCTTGTTCCACTACGTTGTGCCATGCCTTCCTCGACAACCTGGCAGCTCGGTCCGCCGGTTCTTCTCGCGGACGGCCATGAGTCAGTTGTCGCTACACCGCCACAACCAGTCAGCCGCGACCTACTCCTCTGGTGGTGAAGTTGTGCCGCCACCATCCACAAAGCTTATTCGGATTGTCGGCCACCCTTCCCTTCGTTTTCGGTGACGTTATCTAGTTCCAACCACCGAAGAACCTTCTACCGTCATCAGATGAGTTCCGGTGGCCCAATTCTTGATCCCGAAGTTTCCGCACACTACTCTAGATGTCGCATACAATCTGCAACCATCATTGAAAAAAATCTATCAACCCAGACTCGTGATGCAATTATCATAAATATCCATAAAGTAAGGCGGAGGGGTTCGGGCCGTGTTTGTTCGGCCCGCACCCTCCATGTTAGAGTGATAGCATGAAGCTTCGGTTCTTAATCCTTGATGTAAAGACACGAAAGTCTCAAGGAAAATTTTTTCTTAATTTTCTTTGAATTTTACAAGAATGTAGTTTCTGACAGCGCCTGATTTCGAGGCCCGGTGTGCCCGGAATCATTTTCCCAAGTTTAGCTCGGGTACGTTCAGTGAACGAACAAGCGGGAATTTCTAACTTTTGATCCGGTGCTCAGAATCAAATTCGGAGGGCACCAATGGAACCGCAGTGCCGGTTTTTGCTTATGAACGCCTATTTCGGAGTTGTGTTTACTTGAGAGAGGTTGATAAAAATTGTGGAAGTTAAAAATAAAAATTTAACAACAATTTTTATTTTTCTCTAAGTGTTTTTATCCTTTGGGAGGAAGTTGGGTAACTACCCAACTTCCCTTTCTAGGTTATGAAGGAGGTGGATCCCACATGAACCCCACCCCTTCATATCCTCTAACCTCCTCAACTCCCATTAATTTTATTAACTTAAGATTATTATGTTATGGAATTAATGAGGTGAGTTAATGTGGAATTCAAACTCTTGAATTTAAAAAGGCTTGTTGTGTTAAAAAAATAAGAAAGGAGCTTATTTTGTTTATTGTTAGAGTTTTGTCGTTGACAGGTTTGGGGAAGATCATCTTCTTCTTTGACAAAGAACTCGAAGAACATCGGTCTCCGATGAAGAACACCGAGTTCTCGGAAACCGATTACCACGACGCCGCCGACGTCTTCTTCCGCGACATCTCTTCCCGTGACGTTTTTCCGCGACGAATTCCTCCATGACGAAAACCTAATTCAATCCGCACTCGAGGTAGGGGTTGTTTATTTAATTTGTTCGTGTTTATCACTTTGTCATTCTTCGTGAAAATATGACCAAATGATAACGATTAACGAGAGGGGGCCGGACCACACAAACACGGCCGACTCCCCTACTTTATCCATGTTTGATTCTTTGTGGATGGAACAGAATGGCGTGGTACCGTCACACCACACGGGAATTTCACGGCAAGTAATGCGTGACGCCGTCGTGCCACGCCCTAAAGTTGAACAAGGACACGATGCCATTGCACCGCACCGTGAAGATGAACAAGGACACGACGCCGTCGCTCCGCGCCGTGAAGATGAACAAGGACACGACGCCGTCGCACCGCGTTGAAGAAAAACGAAGACGCCACGGCAGAGGGGCGCGGTGCCGTCTCACCGTGCCGGACGAACCAAGTCGCGGCCGGTTCAGGGTCGCGCCGCAGCAGGGAGACCGGCGGCCGGTTCCGGGCCGCCGGTGTCGGCGAAGGAAGAAGGACCGGCCGTCGCTGGTCCTCGTTGGCAGAACCGGTCGACCAGTGCAGGCTGGCAAGACAAAGGGGAGCTGGGGGAATTAATTCGCTCGGTCGGCTATTCAAAATGGCCCCCTTAATTGGGGGGTCGCGGTTACACCAGGGGGACAACCCCCCCCCCCCCTTGCCAACAAATCGGCCTTCGGCCGAGCTGGCCAGCGCGCTGAGCCCAGGCCGAACCGACCGCCTGGCTGGATCTCCAGGCCGGGCTACGCCGGGGCGGGTCGACCCGGTTCGGGCCGACCGGGGCGGTCTCGGGCTGAGTCGGTCCGGGCCCGAAACCGCCGTTTTCGGACCATTTTCGGTCTTTTGCCCATAACATGGGCTACAGACCTCCGATCGACACACCGTCAGTTGGGTAGAGATCCTTGGAACGAAAAGGTCGTTTCAGTATATCGCACTTAAGGTTTCAGATTACTTTGAGTTTGGCCAGGATGGTTCGTACACGAAACCAACCGGGGTCTCGGAGCGGAAACACTTATATCTTGAGCTTCGGACTTCCGATTGACGTGCCGTCAACTTTGATGGATTCCTCTAAGTGATAAGGATCTTTTGGATTACTCCGCTCGAGGTTTGAATGCCGTCGGAGTGCGGTCGGGTTGGTTTGCTCATGAAACCAACCGGGCCCCTAGAACGAAAAAGTCAATAACTCACAGACCGGGCGTCCGTTTGACGCGCCATCTGTCTCGTTGAATTCCTCATGATGAGACGAAACTTTTGGCATTATTCGCCCGATTTTTGGTTGTAGTTGGATGTGGCCGGGTTGGATTGTACCTGAAATCCAACCGGGCCCTTGAAACGGAAGAGCTGTTATCTTTCAGAATGGACGTCTGTTTGACGAACCGTCAGCGACGTTGGTGATCACGTTGAGAAACGGTCCCTATGAGTATACCCTATGAGTGTTCGAGGTACATTTGACATATGGACGGATTGGTTCTCACACGAAACCAACCAGGCCCCGGGGACGAAAAGGCTAATAACTCACAGACCGGGCGTTCGTTTGACGCACCGTCTGTTGCGTTGAGACCCCTATGACGAGTCGGACCTTTGAGATACTTCTTCATGGGACATTGAGATACTTGGAGTATCGACCTTTAGCTCGTGGAGCGGAACCTCCCGGAGATGAGCGTGCGGACTACGTAGACCATGTAGCCGACTGAGACCTGGCGACTACTTGACCGACTCAACTTCGAGTGAGTCAACTAGCCCAGTGGATGGAGCACTAAATTTTTTGGGTGCAGACCCATGGTAGACAGAGCACTACCTGTGTGACAGTGCATACCCGTGGTACTCGTCCAGAGAGTACCTCAGCAGGCTACTAGGGGGTGTGCACTACTGTGTTTGGGTGACATACCTCGACGGGAAGCACTACTGTGTCTGGGTGGCTGACCCGCGGTACTCGACAGGAGGAGTACCTCAGCAGTCTTAGGTTAGTGAGCAGTACTTCGGAGTCATGACAAGACCATTGTACACTCCAGAGATGGGGCTCTTCAGCAGTTACGTTCTCGATAATGAAAATCATGGTTTGAGATGAGACTTTTGACCTTTGTGTTTACCTATTGATTGAGATGGGTCACTTGATAACATAGGTATATGTATGGGCATATATACCTGGGTGGAGGATATCCATTGAAATCATGATCTTGGTGTTTTCCTAATGATTGAGATGGGTTACTTGATAACTTAGGTATATGCATGGGCATATACCTAAGTAGAGTTTATCTATTGAGATCTTCTTTGTGGTTATCCTTGATGATTTTAGTGAGACCTTGAGGGTCTCGGGGTCCCTACTGAGTATCGTTATACTCACCCCTGCACGGGATATGCCCGCACCTCATTTTGTTGGTAGCAGACGATGGGTAGTGCTTACGGAGGCCGAGTGTTCGAGGACTGGACGGTACCCAGAGGTGGACTACATGACGAGTCAGTACCCGGAGGTGGACTACACGACGAGTCAGTATCTGGAGGTGGACTTCATGGCAAGACGACACACGGAGGAGGTTGAAGGGAGAGAGCGTTGTGGAGGCTATCTGTACCTACCCTTCAGGTAGGATCCGTGGTGGGCGATCCAAGAGTTGTGCCATCTGTACCTACCCTTCAGGTAGGATCCGAGGAGGACGACCCAACAGCTGCTTCCTTTCTTCCAGCTGTTGTCTTTTCCTGTTGTACTTTGTTCAGTTGTAGTTTTACTTTCATTAGGGTTTGTATTCTGGCCCATTTACCTTTCAGCACTTCTCTTTGTACTTAGTGTTTTACTTCTGCTTGTGCTCTGTAGTGTTTTGTTTACTTTATAAAGGAAATGCCTTCCCAGTTATCTAGATTTACGCCTTTGGTGATAGTCGCCAGCCCCTGGCCTATGGAAGTTGGGCTTGGGGTAGTCACGGCACGGGCCCCGAGGACGGGTCGTGACAAATTGGTATCAGAGTAGTCGGATCTACAGCAGAACTTATAACTCTGGTATTTTATTTCTGTGAAGAAATAGTGTTAAGAGTACCGAGTGTGGTTTTCAGTTCAGGGAGTCCAGTGTTGGTGCGGGCGGCCAACGTATCCATACACCAGGACCCTGACAACTGATTTCTGACTTTGTGCACGAAAACACTGATTGCGTGTTTTCTTTCAAAGGTCTTCCATTAAAACAGCTCAAACCAGGTCAGCTAACCAGGTATAATCATTTGAACGTGTCACGTTGTTTCTTTTAGGATGCCTTTTCACGGACGACCAGCTAGAGCCCAGAGGGATATGTGTACTGACAGCCTTCCGAGCGACGAGGCTTCGGTACAGGGCCCTCTTGCAGTTGAGGCACGAGAGGAGGTACCAGCGGTACTACCATTAGATGGGCTACCGATTCCACTAGCCCCAGCAGTAGGCGATGCACGCCACTTAAGCACGCTGCATGAGTTCCAGCGCCAGAGGCCACCCAGGTTCCCGGGAGAGACGGACCCGCAGGCGGCTGAGGTTTGGCTGGAGCTGTGCTGAGAGTCTTCAGGCTAGTGGGGACGCTGGCAGACTTCATGGTGATCTTTGCTGCCAGCCTCCTTTAGCCAGCAGCAGGAAGGTGGTGGAGCCACTTGTTTCAGTTTTGCGATGGGATGACCTTCGCATGGGAAGACCTCGAGACCTTCTTCAGGGTGGAGTTTGTGCCAGTAGCTCTACACCCCGAGTGTGTTCAAGAGCTGCTGCCTTTGCCGCGTGCTTTTCGATCAGTAGCCGAGTCATCTGTGGGCAGTAGACAGATGATGTAGAGGTCCAGGAGGACCAGACCAGCAGTTGGACGATCTCGGGTTTTAGGAACGGTGGTGCGGGGCACCCGGGGTGGGTTCAGACCCAGGCGTTCCAGAAACAGACAGTGTTACTCATGCGGCGGAAAGGGTCACCTGGCACGTGACTATCCGACTCCTTGTACAGTTGATCCACAGGCGTTGTAGGAGTCACCAAGGAAGAAGCAGCGACGAGTGCTTGAGCAACATCCAAGCAGTGGACAAGGCAGTAGTGCTCTGGAAGCAGGCGGATAGGCGCGGAACTAGTGGATACATCCCTTGTACTTCTAGTTCCATGTTGTTGTTGTATTCATGTCTTTATACTAAGACCTACAATAATAAAAATACACATATATGTGTTTTCTTCACTGTCCTATTGTTTGGTTGATACTGAGTGGTCCCGATTAAAACTGTTGACTTGACCCTCACTTTCGATATTTCTACTGTAGGAGACCCAGTGACCTCACACATACACTGACGGTGTGGTCAGACCCTCGAGGAGAGAATTTCGGTTTGAATATCTTCTTGGCAGCGTCGAGGCCTTATGACATTAGTTTGAGTATGGAATGGGAAATAACTGTTCATACTCAAATTGACGGTTTTAGGCAAACGTCGGGATGGGTTTTCCTTGGTCGGCGAAAAGGAAACCCCAGGTAGCACAGGATAAACTCTTTCATAGGAGGGTGCGGCCATTCTTGAGTCATTCAACCTTACCCTCATGGTAGCAGTCATTTTATGTTTCATTTATAAACAGGAGTTGGAGACCTCTGAGTTCAAGAATGTCGATCACGTCCTTATACGGGTCTCACCTCAACGAGGTTTACGGAGATGTAGCCGAGGCAGCGAGATATCTACGAGGTTCAATGGACCTTTCTAGGTCCCCAGCAGGGTATGCGAGGTGGTTTACCACTTCACCCATCCACCTCAGTTGCACCGGGTGCACGACGTCTTCCACGTATATCGGCTGAGGAGATACGTGCTCGACCCTTCGCATATCATCGACCATGAGAAGCTAGATGATGGCAATGTGGTGTCTTTCACGGAGGTTCCAATGGGAATCGAGGATCGATAGGAGCAGATCCTTTGAGGATGGTCGATTCCTCGGGTGCACTTTCACTGGCAGTACGAGAGTCTCTAGGTGAGCACATGAGAGCGGAAGGCTCAGGTGCGTGCTCAGTACCACTTTGGTATCCCTAGTTTCTGTTTAAGATTTACGAGGACGTAAAGCCCTGAGGTGGGAGTAATGTAAAGACCCTGAAATTTCAAATAAATTTTTATCTTAATTTTCATTGGAATTTTACAAGAATGCAGTTTCTAACGGTGCCCGATTCCGAGGCCCGGTGTGCCCGGAATCATTTTCCGAAGTTTAGCTCGGGTACGTTCAGTGAACGAACGAGTGGGAATTTCTAACTTTTGAACAGTTGCTCAGAATCAAATTCTGAGGGCACCGATGGAACCGTAGCGCAGGTTTTTTCTTATGAACGCCTATTCTGGAGTTGCGTTTACTTGAGAGAGGTTGAAAAAAATTGTGGAAGTTAAAAATAAAAATTTAACAAAATTTTTAATTTTTCTCTAAGTGTTTTTATCCTTTGGGAGGAAGTTGGGTAACTACCCAACTTCCTTTTGTAGGTTATGAAGGAGGTGGGTCCCACACGAACCCCACCCCTTCATATCCTCTAACCTCCTCAACTCCCATTAATTTTATTAACTTAAGATTATAAGTTATGGAATTATTGAGGTGAGTTAATGTGGAATTCAAACGCTTGAATTTCAAAAGGCTTGTTGTGTTAATAAAATAAGAAAGGAGCTTATTCTATTTTGTTGTTAGAGTTTTGTCATTAAGAGGTTTGGGGAAGAACATCTTCTTCTTTGATGAAGAACTCGAAGAACATAGGTCTCTGACAAAGAACACTGAGTTCTCGGAAAACGATTACCGCGACGCCGCTGATGTCCTCTTCCGCGACATCTCTTCCCGTGATGTTTTTCCGTGACGAATTCCTCCGTGATGAAAACCTCATTCAAGCCGCGCTCTAGGTAGGGGTTGTTTATTTAATTTTTTCGTGTTTATCAATTTGTCGTTCTTCATGAAAATACGACCAAATGATATCGATTAACGAGAGGGGGCCGGACCGCACAAACACGGCCGACTCCCCTCCTTTATCCATGTTTGATTCTTTGTGGATGGAACGGAATGGTGTGGTGCCGTCGCACCACATGGGAATTGCACGACAAGTAATGCGTGACACCGTCGCGCTACACCGTGTAGTTGAACAAGGATGTGATTCCATTGCGCCGCGCCGTGAAGATGAACAAGGACGTGACGTCGTCACGCCGCGCCGTGAAGATGAACAAGGACGTGACGCCGTCGCGCCGCGTCGAAGAAAACTGAAGACGCCGCGGCTGGATCGGGGCCTCGGCGGAGGGGCGCGGTGCCGTCTCACCGCACCGGACAAACCATGTCGCGGCCGGTTCCGGGCCGCGGCGGAGCAGGGTGACCGGCAGCCGGTTCCGGGCCGCCGATGTCGGCGAAGGAAGAAGGACCGGCCGTCGCGGTTCCTCGTTGGCAGACTCGGCCGGCCGGTGCAGGCCGGCCGAACAAAGGGGAGCCTGGGGAATTAATTCCCCCGGCCGGCTATGAAAAACGGCCCCCTTAATTGGGGGGTCGTGGTTACACCAGGGGGGCAGGCGCCCCCCCGGCCAACGGCTCGGCCTTCGACCGAGCGGGCCAGCGCGCTGAGCCATGGCCGGTCTGCCAGGCCGGGCCGGGCCACGCCGTGCAGGGCAGGGCCAACCCGGAGCTAGGGCTGGTCGACCCGGTTCGGGCCGACCGGGGGGGGGGGGGGTCTCGGGTCGGGTGGGTACGGGCCCGAAACCCCTTTTTTCGGACCGTTTTCGGTCTTTTGCCCATAACTTGGGCTACGGACCTCCGATCGACGCACAGTCAGTTGCATAGCGATCCTTGGAACGAAACGGTCATTTCGGTATATCGCACTCAAGGTTGCGGATTACTTTGAGTTCGACCGGGATGGTTCGTACACGAAACCAACTGGGCCCTCGGAGCGGAAACACTTATATCTTGAGCTCCGGACGTCCGATTGACGTGTCGTCAACTCTGATTGATTCCACTAAGTGAGGCGGATCTTTTGGCTTACTCCAATCGATGTTTGAATGTCATCGGAGTGCGGTCGGGTTGGTTTGCTCACGAAACCAACCGGGCCCCTGGAATGAAAAAGCCAATAACTCACAGACCGGGTGTCCGTTTGACGTGTCGTCTATCTCGTTGAATTCCTCTTGATGAGCGGAACTTTTGGCATTCTTCGCCCGAGTTTTGGTCGATTTTGGATAGTGGCCGGGTTGGATTGTACCCGAAATCCAACTGCGCCCTTGGAATGGAAAAACAGTTATCTTTCAGAATGGACGCCCGTTTGATGAACTGTCAGCGGCGTTGGTGATCACGTTGGTAAACTGTCAATATGAGTATACACTATGAGAGTTCGGGGTACAGTTGAGATATGGCCGGATTGGTTCGCACACGAAACAACTGGTCCCCGGGGATGAAAAGGCTAATAACTCACAGACCGGGCATCCGATTGATGCACCGTCTGTTGCGTTGAGACCCCTATGACGAGGCGGTCCTTTGAGATAATTCTTCCTGGGACTTTGAGATACTTGTAGTATCGACCTATACCTCGTGGAGCGGACCCTCCCGGAAATGAGAATGCGGAGTAGGGAGACCTAGTAGCCGACTGAGACCTGACGACTGCTTGACCGACTCGAATTGGAGTGAGTCGACTAGCCCAGTGGACGGAGCACTACCTTGTTTGGGTGAAGACCCATGGAAGATGGAGCACTACCTGTGTGATAGTGCAGACTCGTGGTACTCGTCCGGAGAGTACCTCAGCAGGATACTAGGGGGTGTGCACTACTGTGTTTGGGTGACATACCTCAGCGGGAAGCACTACTGTGTCTGGGTGGCTGACCCACGGTACTCGACAGGAGGAGAACCTCAGCAGTCTTAGGTTATTGAGAAGTACCTCGGAGTCGTGACAGGACCACTGTACACTCTAGAGACGGGGCTCTTCAGCAGTTACGGTCTCGATTATGAAAATCCTGGTTTGAGCTGAGACTTTTGACCTTTGTGTTTACCTCTTGATTGAGATAGGTCACTTGATAACTTAGGTATATGTATAGGCATATACCTGGGTGGAGGTTCTCCGTTGATTTCATGATCTTGGTGTTTTCTTCATGATTGAGATGGGTTACTTGATAACTTAGGTATTTGAATGGGCATATACCTAAGTAGATGTTATCTGTTGAGATATTCTTTGTGATTATCCTTGTTTGTTTTAGTGAGACCTTGAGGGTCTCGGGGTCCCTACTGAGTATCCTTATACTCACCCCTCCACGGGATATGCCCGCACCTCGTTGTGTTGGTTGCAGACGACGGGCAATGCTGACGGAGGCCGAGTGTTCGAGGACTAGATGGTACCCTGAGGTGGAATACACGATGAGTCAGTACCCGGAGGTGGACTACATGACGAGGCAGTATTAGGAGGTATACTTTACGGCAGGATGACACCCGGAGGAGGTTGACGGGCGAGAGCGTTTTGGAGGCTATTTGTACCTACCCTTCAGGTAGGATCCGTGGTGGACGATCCAGGAGCTGCGCCATCTCTACCTACCTTTCAAGTAGGATCCAAGGAGGATGACCCAGGAGCTTCTTCCTTTCTTCCAGCTATTGTCTATTCCTGTTATACTTTGTTCATTTGTAGTTTTACTTTCATTTGGGTTTGTATTCTGGCCCATTTACCTTTCAGCACTTCTCTTTGTACTTAGTGTTTTACTTTCGCTTGTGTTCTGTAGTGTTTTGTTTACTTTATAAAGGCAATGCATTCCTAGTTATCTAGATTTACGCCTTTGGTTCTAGTCGCCAGCCCCTGGCCTATGGAAGGCGGGCTTGGGGTAGTCACGGCACGGGCCCTGAGGACGGGTCATGACAAATTGGTATCAGAGGAGTCGGTTCTACCACAGAACTTATAACTCTGATATTTTCATTCTGTGAAGAAATAGTGTTAAGAGTACTGAGTGTGGTTTTCAGTTCAGGGAGTCCAGTGTTGGTGCGGGCGGCAGACATATCCATACACCAGGACCCTGACAACTGATTTCCGACTTTGTGCATGAAAAAACTGATTGTGTGTGTTCTTTCAAAGGTCTTCCCTTAAAACAGCTCAAACCAGGTTAGCTCACCAGGTATGATCATTTGACCATGTCACGTTGTTTCTTTCAGGATGCCTTTTCACGGACGACCAGCTAGAGCCCAGAGGGATGTGTGTACCGAAAGCCTGCCGAGTGACGAGGCTTCGGTACAGGGCCCTCATGCAGTTGAGGCACCAGCGGAGGCACCAGTGGTACTACCATTCGTTGGTCCACCAATGCCACTAGCCCCAGCAGTAGGCGATGCACTCCACTTGAGTGTGCTGCACGAGTTCCAGCGCCATAGACCACCTAGGTTCCGGGGAGAGACGGACCCATAGGCATTTGGGGTTTGGCTGGAGGCTGTGGTGAGAGTCTTCAGGCTAGTGGGGACGCCCAAAGAATTCATGGTGATCATTGCTGCTAGCCTTCTTCAGCCAGCAGTAGGAAGGTGGTGGAGCCACATGTTTCAGTTTTGCGATGGGATGACCTTCGCATGGGAAGACTTCGAGACCTTCTTCAGGGTGGAGTTTGTGCCAGTAGCTCTAAACCCCGAGCGTGTTCTGGAGATGCTGCCTTTTCCGTGTGCTTTTTGATCAGTAGCTGAGTCATCTGTGGGCAGTAGATAGATGATGCAGAGCTCCAGGAGGACCAGACCAGTAGTTGGACAATCTCGGGTTTTAGGACCGGTCGTGCGGGGCACCCAGGGTGGGGTCAGAGCCAGGTGTGCCAAAAACAGACAGTGTTACTCATGCGGCGGAAAGGGTCACCTGGCACGTGACTGTCCGACTCCTCGTACAGTTGATCCGCAGGCGTTGGAGGAGTCACCGAGGTAGAAGCAGCGACGAGTGCTTGAGCAACAACCAAGTAGTGGACAAGGCAGTAATGCTCCGGGAGTAGGTGGATAGGCGCAGAACTAGTGGATACATCCCTTGTACTTCTAGTTCCATGTTGCTATTGTATTCGTGTCTTTGTACTATGAGCTGCAATAATAAAAAGACACTCATCTTAGTTTGCTTTCCTGTCCTATTGTTTGGTTAATACTGAGTGGTCACGGTTAAAACTATTGACTTGACCCTCACTTTCGATATTTCTAATTGTAGGAGACCCAGTGACCTCACACTTACACTGACGGTGTGGTCAGACCCTCGAGGCGACAGTTTCGATTAGAATCGCTTGGTGGCAGCGTCGAGGCCTTATGACTTTAGTTTGAGTATGGAGTGGGCAATAACTGTTCATACTCAAATTGACGGTTTTAGGCAAACATCGGGATGGGTTTTCCTTGGTCGGTGAAAAGGAAACCCCAGGAAGCACAGGATAAACTCTTTCATAGGAGGGTGCGGTCGATCATTCTTGAGACAGTCAACCTTACCCTCGTGGTAGCAGTCATTTTAAGTTTCTATTCTAAACAGGAGTTGGAGACCTCTGAGTTCGAGAATGTCAATCACGTCCTTATACGGGTCTCACCTCGATGTGGTTTACGGATATGTAGCTGAGGCGACAAAATATCTCCGAGGTTCAATGGACCTTTCTAGGTCCCCAGAAGGGTAGGCGAGGTGGTTTATTGCTTCACCCATCCACCTCAATTGCACCAGGTGCACAACGTCTTCCACATATCTCAGCTAAGGAGATACGTTCTCGACCCTTCGCATATCATTGACCATGAGAAGCTGGACGATGGAAATGGGGTGTCTTTCACGGAGGTTCCAGTGGGAATCGAGTATCGATAGGAGCGGATCCTTTGAGGATGGTTGATTCCTCGGGTGCTCTTTCACTAGCAGTACGAGAGTCTCCAGGTGAGCACATGAGACCGGAAGGCTCAGATGCGTGATCAGTACCACTTTGGTATCCCTAGTTTGTGTTTAAGCTTTACGAGGACGTAAATCCCTGAGGTGGGAGTAATGTAAAGACCCGGAAATTTCATGAAATTTTTTTTCTTAATTTTCTTTGGAATTTTACAAGAATGCAGTTTCTGACGGTGCCTGATTCCGAGGCCCGGTGTGCCCGGAATCATTTTCCGAAGATTAGCTCAGGTAAATTCAGTGAACGAACGAGCGTGAATTTCTAACTTTTGACTGGTGCTCAGAATCAAATTCTGAGGGCACCGATGGAACCGCAGTGCCGGTTTTTGCTTATGAACGCCTATTCCAGAGTTGTGTTTACTTGATAGAAGTTGATAAAAATTGTGGAAGTTAAAAATAAAAATCTGACAACAATTTTTATTTTTCTCTAAGTGTTTGTATCCTTTGGGAGGATGTTGGGTAACTACCCAACTTCCCTTTGTAGGTTATGAAGGAGGTGGGGCCCACACGAACCCCACCCCTTCATATCCTCTAACCTCCTCAACTCCCATTAATTTTATTAACATAAGATTATTATGTTATGGAATTATTGAGGTGAGATAATGTGGAATTCAAACTCATGAATTTCAAAAGGCTTGTTGTGTTAATAAAATAAGAAAGGAGCTTATATTATTTTGTTGTTAGAGTTTTTTCGTTCATAGGTTTGAGGAAGAACATCTTCTTCTTTGACGAAGAACTCGACGAACATCGGTCTTCGACGAAGAACACTGAGTTCCCGGAAACCGATTACAGCGACGCCGCCGACGTCTTCTTCAGCGACATCTCTTCCCGCGACGTTTTTCCGCGACGAATTCCTCCTTGATGAAAACCTCATTCAAGCCATGCTCGAGGTAGGGGTTGTTTATTTAATTTGATCGTGCTTATCACTTTGTCGTTCTTCATGAAAATACGACCAAATGATATCGATTAACGAGAGGGGGTCAGACCGCACAAACACGACCGACTCCCCTCCTTTATCCATGTTTGATTCTTTTTGGATGGAACGGAATGGCGTGGTGCCGTCGCACCACATGGGAATTGCACGGCAAGTAATGCGCGACGCCATCGCGCCGTGCCGTGATGTTCAACAAGGATGCAATGCCATTGTGCCGCACCGTGAAGATGAACAAGGACGTGACGCCATCGCGCCGCGCTGTGAAGATGAACAAGGACGCGACGTCGTCGCGCCGCATCGAAGAAAACTGAAGATGCTGCGGCTGGAGTGGGGCCGCGGCGGAAGGGCGCGGTGCCATTTCACCGCGACAGACGAACCATGTCGCGGCCGGTTCCAGGCCGTGGAGGAGCAGGGTGACCGACGGCCGGTTCCGGGCCGCTGGGGTCGGCGAAGGAAGAAGGTCCGGCCGTCGCTGGTCCTCGTTGGCAGAACCAGCTGGCCGTTTCGGGTCGGCCGGAAAAAGGGGAGCCGGGGGAATTAATTCCCCTGACCAGCTATGCAAAACGGCCCCATTAATTGGGGGGCCGCTGTTACACCAGGGGGGCAGCCCCCCCCCCCCCCTTGCCAACGGTTCGACCTTCGGCAGAGCGGGCCAGCGCGCTGAGCCCTGTCCGGTCCGCCAGGCCGGGCCGGGCCACACCGCGTTGGGCAGGCCCAACCCAGACCTGGGGCGGGTTGTCCCGGTTCGGGCCGACCGGCGGGGTCTCGGGCCGGGTCAGTCCGGGCCCGGAACCCCCGTTTTCGGACCGTTTTTGGGAATTTGCCCATAACATGGACTACGGACATCCGATCGATGCACCGTCTATTGCGTAGCGATCCTTGGAACGAAATGGTCGTTTTGGTATATCACACTCAAGGTTTCGGATTACTTTGTGTTCAGTCTGGATGGTTCATACACGAAACCAACCGGGCCCTCGGAGCGGAAATGCTTATATCTTGAGCTCCAGACGTCAGATTGACGTGCTGTCGACTTTGATTGATTCCTATAAGTGAGACGGATCTTTTGGATTACTCCGCTCGATGTTTGAATGATGTCGGAGTGCGGTCGGGTTGGTTCGCTCACGAAACCAACCGGGCCCCTTGAACGAAAAAGCCAATAACTCACAGACCGGGCGTCCATTTGATGCGTCGTCTGTCTCATTGAATTCCTCTTGATGAGACGGAAATTTTGGCATTCTTCACCCGAGTTTTGGTTGCTGTTGGATAGTGTCCGGGTTGGATTGTACCTGAAATCCAACCGGGGCCTTGGAACGGAAAAACTGTTATCTTTCAGAATGGATGTCCGTTTGACGAACCGTCAGCAGCATTGGTGATCACGTTGGGAAACGGTCCCTATGAGTATACCATATGAGAGTTCGGGGTACAGTTGAGATACGGCCGGATTGGTTCGCACCCAAAACAACCGGGTCCCGGGGATGAAAAGGCTAATAACTCACAGACCGGGCGTCCGATTGGCGCACTGTCTATTGCGTTGAGACCCCTATGACGAGGCGGTCCTTTGAGATACTTCTTCATGGGACTTTGAGATACTTGGAGTATCGACCTATAGCTCGTGGTGCGGACCCTCCCAGAGACGAGCGTGCAGAGTACGGAGACCATGTAGCTGACTCAGACTTGACGACTGCTTGACCGACTCGACTTGGAGTGAGTCGACTAGCCCAGTGGACGGAGCACTACCTTGTCTGGGTGCAGAACAATGGAAGATGGAGCACTACCTGTGTGACAGTGCAGACCTGCGGTACTCATCCGGAGAGTACTTCAGCAGGCTACTAGGGGGTGTGCACTACTGTGTTTGGGTGACATACCTCAGTGGGAAGCACTACTGTGTCTGGGTGGCTGACCCGCGGTACTCGACAGGAGGAGTACCTCAACAGTCTTAGGTTAGTGAGTAGTACCTTGGAGTCGTGACATGACCAATGTACACTCTAGAGACGGGGCTCTTCAGCAGTTACGTTCTCGATAATGAAAATTCTGGTTTGAGCTGAGACTTTTGACCATTGTGTTTACCTCTTGATTAAGATGGGTAACTTGATAACTTAGGTATATGTATGGGGATATACCTGGGTGGAGGTTACCCGTTGATTTCATGATCTTTGTGTTTTCTTCATGATTGAGATGGGTTACTTGATAACATAGGTATATGCATGGGCATCTACCTAAGTAGAGGATATCTGTAGAGATCTTCTTTGTGGTTATCCTTGTTGGTTTTAGTGAGACCTTGAGGGTCTCGGGGTCCCTACTGAGTATCGTTATACTTACGCCTGCACGGGCTATGCCCGCACCTCGTTGTGTTGGTTGCAGACGACGGGCAGTGCTGACGTAGGCCGAGTGTTCGAGGACTGGACGGTACTCGGAGGTGGACTACCCGACGAGTCAGTACCCGGAGGTGGACTACAGGATGAGTCAGTATCTGGAGGTGGAATTCACGGAAGGACGACACACGGAGGAGGTTGACGTGCGAGAGCTTTGTGGAGGCTATCTGTACCTACCCTTTAGGTAGGATCCGTTTTGGACGATCAAGGAGTTGCCCCATCTATACCTACACTTCAGGTAGGATCCGAGGAGGACGACCCAGGAGTTGCTTCCTTTCATCCAGCTGTTTTCTTTTCCTATTGTACTTTGTTCAGTTGTAGTTGTACTTTCATTTGGGTTTGTATTCTGGCCCATTTACCTTTCAGCACTTCTCTTTGTACATAGTGTTTTACTTCCGCTTGTGTTCTGTAGTGTTTTGTTTACTTTATAAAGGCAATGCCTTCCCAGTTATTGGGATTTATGCCATTGGTGCTAGTTGCTAGCCCCTGACCTATGGAAGGCGGGCTTGGGGTAGTCACAGCACGGGTCTTGAGGACGGTTCGTGACAAATTGGTATCAGAGGAGTCGGTTCTACCGCAGAACATATAACTCCAATATTTTATTTCTGTGAAGCAATAGTGTTAAGAGTACCGAGTGTGGTTTTCAGTTCAGGCAGTCCAGTGTTGGTGGGGGCGGCCGACGTATCCATACACCAGGACCCTGACAACTGATTTCCGACTTTGTGCACGAAAACACTGATTGCGTGTGTGCTTTCAAAGGACTTCCCTTAAAATAGCTCAAACCACGTCAGCTCACCAGGTATGATTGTTTGACCGTGTCACGTTGTTTATTTCAGGATATCTTTTCACGGACGACCATCTAGAGCCTAGAGGGATGTGTGTACTGACAGCCTACTGAGCGACGAGGCTTTGTTAAAGGGCCCTCTTGCAGTTGAGGCACCAGCGGAGGCACCAGCGGTACTACCATTCGGTGGGCCACCGATGCCACCAGCCCCAGTAGTAGGCGATGCACACCTCTTGAGCGCGCTGCACGAGTTCCAGCGCCAGAGGCCACCCAGGTTCCGGGGAGAGACGGACCCGCAGGTGTCTGAGGATTGGCTGGAGGCGGTGGTGAGAGTCTTCAGGCTAGTGGGGACGCCGGCAGACATCATGGTGATCTTTGCTGCCAGCGTCCTTCAGCCAGCAGCAGGTAGGTGGTGGAGCCACTTGTTTCAGTTTTGCGACGGGACGACCTTAGCATGGGAAGACTTCGAGACATTCTTCAGGGTGGAGTTTGTGCCAGTAGCTCTACACCCCGAGCGTGTTCAGGAGCTGCTGCCTTTGCCGCGTGCTTTTCGATCAGTAGCTGAGTCATCTGTGGGTAGTAGACAGATGATGCAGAGGTCCAAGAGGACCAGACCAGCAGTTGGACGATCTTGGGTTTTAGGACCGGTGGTGCGGGGCACCTGGGGTGGGGTCAGAGCCAGGCGTGCAAGAAACAGATAGTGTTACTCATACGGTGGAAAGGGTCACCTGGCACGTGACTTTCCGACTCCTCGTACAGTTGATCCGTAGGCGTTGGAGGAGTCACCGAGGCAGAAGCATCGACGAGTGATTGAGAAACAGTCGAGCAGTGGAAAAGGAAGTAGAGCTCCGGGAGCAGGTGGACAGGCGCGGAACTAGTGGATACATCCCTTGTAATTCTAGTTCCATTTTTCTGTTGTATTCGTGTCTTTGTACTATGAGCTGCAATAATAAAAAGACACTTATCTTTGTTTGCTTTCATGTCCTATTGTTTGGTTGATACTGGGTGGTCCTGGTTAAAACTGTTGACTTGACCCTCACTTTCGATATTTCTACTGTAGGATACCCAGTGACCTCACACTTATGCCGATGGTGTGGTCAGACCCTCGAGGAGAGAGTTTCGGTTATAATCTCTTGGTGGAAGCGTCGAGGCCTTACGACGTTAGTTTGAGTATGGAATGGGCAATAACTGTTCATACTCAAATTGACGGTTTTAGGCAAACGTCGGGATGGGTTTTCCTTGGTAGGAGAAAAGGAAACCCCAAGAAGCACTGGATAAACTCTTTCATAGGATGGTGCGACCGATCATTCTTGAGTCGGTCAACCTTACCCTCGTGGTAGCAGTCGTTTTAAGTATCTGTTCTAAACAGGAGTTGGAGACCTCTGAGTTCTAGAATGTCGATCGCGTCCTTATACAGGTCTCACCTTGACGAGGTTTACAGAGATGTAGCCGAGGCTATGAGATATCTCCGAGGTTCAATGGACCTTTCTAGGTCCCCAGCAGGGTACGTGAGGTGGTTTACCGCTTCACCCATCCACCTCAGTTGCACCGGGTGCACGACGTCTTCCACGTATCTCAGATGAGGATATACGTGCTCAACCCTTCGCATATCATCGACCATGAGAAGATAGACGATGGCAATGGGGTGTCTTTCACAGAGGTTCTAGTGGGAATCTAGGATCGACATGAGAGGATCCTTTGAGGATGGTCGATTCCTCGAGTGCGCTTTCACTGGCAGTACGGGAGTCTCCAAGTGAGCACATCAGAGCGGAAGGCTCAGATGCATGCTCAGTACCGCTTTTGTATCCCTAGTTTGTGTTTAAGATTTATGAGGACGTAAATCCCTGAGGTGGGAGTAATGTAAAGATCCGAAAATTTCACAGAAATTTTTTTCTTAATTTTCTTTGAAATTTTACAAGAACGCAGTTTCTAACAGTGCCTGATTTCGAGGCCCGGTGTGCCTGGAATCATTTTCCGAAGTTTAGCTCAGGTACGTTTAGTGAACGAACGAGTGGGAATTTCTAACATTTGAACCGGTGCTCGGAATCAAATTCCGAGGGCACCGATGTAACCGCAGCGCCGGTTTTTTCTTATGAATGCCTATTCCAGAGTCGTGTTTACTTGAGAGAAGTTGATAAAAATTGTGGAAGTTAAAAATAAAAATTTAACAACAATTTTTATTTTTCTCTAAGTGTTTTTATCCTTTGGGAGGAAGATGGGTAACTACCCAACTTCCCTTTGTAGGTTATGAAGGAGGTGGGGCCCACACGAACCCCACCCCTTCATATCCTCTAACATCCTCAACTCCCATTAATTTTATTAACTTAAGATTATTAAGTTATGGAATTAATGAGGTGAGTTAATGTGGAATTCAAACTCTTGAATTTCAAAAGGCTTGTTGTGTTAATAAAATAAGAAAGGAGCTTATTTTATTTTGATGTTAGAGTTTTGTCATTGTGAGGTTTGGGGAAGCACATCTTCTTCTTTGATGAAGAACTTGAAGAACATCGGTCTCCGACGAAGAACACCGAGTTCTTGGAAACCGATTACCGCGACGCCGCCGACGTCTTCTTCCACGACATCTCTTCCCGCGACGTTTTTCCGTGAAGAATTCCTCCGCAATGAAAAACTCATTCAAGCCGCCCTCGAGGTAGGGGTTGTTTATTTAATTTGTTTGTGTTTATCACTTTGTCGTTCTTCGTGAAAATACGACCAAATGATATCGATTAACGAGTGGGGGTCGGACCGCACAAACACGGATGACTCCCCTTCTTTATCCATGTTTGATTCTTTGTGGATGGAACAGAATGGCGTGGTGCCGTCGCACCATGCGGGAATTGCACGGAAAGTAATGTGTGACATTATTGCGCCGCGCCGTGAAGTTCAACAAGGACGTGATGCCGTTGCGCCACGCCATGAAGATGAACAAGGACGGGACGCCGTCGCGCCGCACCGTGAAGATGAACAAGGACACGACGCCATCGCGCCACATCGAAGAAAACCGAAGACGCCACGGCCGGAGCGGGGCCATGGCGGAGGGGCGTGGTGCCGTCTCACCACACCGGACGAACCAAGACACGGCCGGTTCCAGGCCGCGGCGGAGCAGGGTGACCAGCGGCCGGTTCCGGGCTGCCGGTGTCGGCGAAGGAACAAGGAACGGTCGTCGCCGGTCCTCGTTTGCAGAAAAGGCCGACCGGTGCAGGCCGGCCAGACAAAGGGGAGTCGGGGGAATTAATTCCCCCGGCCGACTATGCAAAACGGCCCCCTTAATTGGGGGGTCGCGGTTACAGCAGGGGGCAGGCGCCCCCCCCCCCCCCCCTTGCCAACGGCTCAGCCTTCGGCCGAGCTGGCCAGCACACTAAGCCCAGGCCGGACCGGCCGCCTGGCAGGGCTGCGCCGGGCAGGGCCGATCCGGACCCGAGGTGTGTCGACCCAGTTCGGGCCGACCGGGGGGGGGGGGGGGGGCTCGGGCTGGGTTGGTCCGGGCCTGAAGCCCCCGTTTTCGGACCGTTTTTGGTATTTTGCCCATAACATGGGCTACGGACCTCCGATCGATGCACCTTCAGTTGCGTAGCGATCCTTGGAACGAATCGGTCGTTTTGTTATATTGCAATCATTGTTTAGGATTACTTTGAGTTCGTCCGGGATGGTTCGTACACGAAACCAACTGGGCCCTCAGAGCAGAAACACTTATATCTTGAGCTCCGGACGTCCGATTGACGTGCCGTCGAAATTGATGGATTCCTTTAGGTGAGACGAATCTTTTGTCTTACTCCGCTCGAGGTTTGAATGCCGTCGGAGTGCGGTCGGGTTGGTTCGCTCACAAAACCAACCAGGCCCCTAGAACGAAAAAGCCAATAACTCATAGACTGGGCATCTGTTTGTCGCGCCGTCTGTCTCGATGAATTCCTCTTGATGAGATGGAACGTTTGGCATTCTTCGCCCGAGTTTTGGTTTCTGTTGGATAGTGGCCGGGTTGGATTGTACCCAAAATCCAACCGAGCCCTTGGAACAGAAAAGATGTTATCTTTCAGAATGGATGTCCGTTTGAAGAAACGTCAGCAGCGTTGGTGATCACGTTTAGAAACTGTCCCTATGAGTATACCCTATGAGAGTTCAGGGTACATTTGAGATACGGCCAGATTGGTTCGCACACGAAACCAACCGGGCCCCGGGGACGAAAAGGCTAATTACTCACAGACCGGGCGTCCGATTGACGCACCATCTGTTGCGTTGTGACCCCTATGATGAGGCGGTCCTTTGAGATACGTCTTTTTGGGACTTTGAGATACTTGGAGTATCGACCTGTAGCTCGTGGAGCGGACCCTCCTGGAGATGAGTGTGCAGTGTAAGGCGACCGTGAAGCTGACTGAGACCTGAGGACTGCTTGACCGACTCGACTTGGAGTTAGTCGACTAGCCGAGTGGACAGAGCACTACCTTGTTTGGGTGCAGACCCATGGCGGACAGAGCACTACCTGTGTGACAGTGCAGACCCACGGTACTCGCCCGGAGAGTACCTCAGCAGGCTACTATGGGGTGTGCACTACTGTGTTTGGGTGACATACCTCGGCGGGAAGCACTACTGTGTCTGGGTGGCTGACCCGTGGTACTCGATAGGAGGAGTACCTCAGCAGTCTTAGGTTAGTGATCAGTACCTCAGAGTCATGACAGGACCACTGTACACTCCAGAGACAGGGCTCTTCAGCAGTTACGGTCTCGATAATGAAAATCCTGGTTTGAGTTGAGACTTTTTACCTTTGTGTTTACCTCTTGATTGAGATGGGTCACTTGATATCTTCGGGTATATGTATGGGCATATACCTGGGTGGAGGTTATCCGTTGATTTTATGATCTTGGTGTTTTCCTCATGATTGAGATGGGTTACTTGATAACTTATGTATATGCATGGGCATATACCTAAGTAGAGGTTATCTGTTGAGATCTTCTTTGTGGTTATCCTTGTTTCATTTAGTGAGACCTTGAGGGTCTCGGGGTCCCTACTGAGTATCGTTATACTCACCCCTGCACGGGCTATGCCCGCACCTCATTGTGTTGGTTGCAGACGACGGGCAGTGCTGACGGAGGCTGAGTGTTCGAGGACTGGACGGTACCCGAAGGTGGACTACACGACGAGTCAGTACCCGGAGGTGGACTACACAAAGAGTCAGTATCTGGAGGTGGACTTCATGGCAAGATGACACACAGAGGAGGTTGACAGGCGAGAGCATTGTGGATGCTATCTGTACCTACCCTTCAGGTAGGATCTGTGGTGGACGATCCAGGAGTTGCGCCATCTGTACCGACCTTTTAGGTAGGATCCGAGGAGGACGACCTAGGAGCTGCTTCCTTTCTTCCAGCTGTTGTCTTTTCCTGTTGTACTTTCTTCATTTGTAGTTGTACTTTCATTTGGGTTTGTATTTTGGCCCATTTACCTTTCAGCACTTCTCTTTGTACTTAGTGTTTTACTTCCGCCTGTTCTCTGTAGTGTTTTGTTTACTTTATAAAGGAAATATCTTCCCAGTTATTGGGATTTACGCCTTTGGTGCTAGTCGCCAGCCCCTGGCCTATGGAAGGCGGGCATGGGGTAGTCATGGCATGGGCCCCGAGGACGGGTCGTGACACTTGAAGTGAAACGAATAACGTGAAACAATTACAGAAGCTCGAACCCCTACCTTTGATCATTGTTTGCTGACGGAGTCACGGGGAAGAAGATGGTGTTTTCATCATTCATCGCCTCTGCCGCACACATACAATCCCAAGCTCTTGCGTCGGTTCATTGATGATGATGAGGATGGGAAATTAGTCGAAGACGCCCCACATCTATATGAGTCTATGGAAAAAGGTCGAAGGAGATCGTTCTTCATAGTCGAAGGAGTTATTCATTGGAAGAATGTGTTCTTCATTCTTTGTTGGTGATTGCTTTTCTCCCTAAGTTCTATCTCTTCTCCCAAGTTCCACCAAAAGACAAATGAAAACCAAAATAATAGATTCAGTTAATCTATTGTTTAATTGTTGGAACAAAAGTCAAAATGGGTGGATTAATTTATTGAGAAGGATTTCGCACATTAATTATTAGGGGAGTTGAAGGGGATCCCCTACACTTAATGGAAAAATTGAGGGTTTCTCCCCATTAACGGGGAGTTTCAAGGGATTTTAAAAACAGAGATTCCCCACCTCAATTAACATGAAGAGAAGGTTAGGTTTGGGTAGCCACCACCACCATAACCTCTCATGGGAGGTTATGGTGTGGTGTTCCGACCTCCAACTTCCATATGAAGTCTTTAACCAAAAAAATATAAATAAAGCTACACAGCTTTAATTTATTTATTTTTTTCACTAAAAACCCAAAAACTAACATTTAATCTCGACCAACTACCATCGAGGTGAAAGTATTTTTATGTGAATATCGGCGCTATGAGTTCAACGATTCCCTCAGATTTCAATTCCGAGCACTACTTCAAAAGTTATAAAAACTCACTCGTAGATTTACTGAACTAACCCGAAAAAAACTTCAGAAATTTATTTCAGGCACAACAGGCCATAGAATCTTGCGCCGTCAAATTTCGTGGACTCATAAAATTCCCATGTATTTAAGAAAAAAAATACATGGAAATTCCAGGCCTTTACATTCTCCCCACCATAGGGAATTACGTCCCCGTAAACTACAACTCGAACTAAGGGGAAAATTGGGGGTACTGAACACACATATGAGCCTCCCACTTCCACGTGCTCTCCTAGAGGTTCCCACGCTGCCAGCGAACGTGCACCAGAGGTATCGATCGTCCATGAAGGACAAACTTCTGTCGATCCTCAATCTCCATTGGAACCTCCGTAAAAGTCCCCCCCATAATTGACATCCAACTCTCCATGGTTGATGATGTGAGAAGGACCGTGTACATATCTCCTCAGCTGGAATACATAGAAGACGTCGTGCACGCTGTGCAACTGAGGTGGAAGAGATAAGCGGTATTCCACCTCGCCAACTCTGTTGAGGACCTGAAAAGGTCCGATGAATATCATAGAATTCTTGACGCCTCATCCAAATATCTATAAACCTCGTCGAGGTGAAACCCGTAGAAATGCGTGGTTTCCATCCTCGACCTCAAGAGGTCTCCGTATCCAATCGGAATATGACTTATGCCTACTATGGGAAGTCTTCATCCACTCTTGGATGATCTACACATTCTCCATGGTAGCACGTACTATCTCTGGTCCCATGAGTGCTGACTCCCCTGGGTCAGTCCATCACAAAGGTGATCTGCATGGTCTCCCGTATAACGCCTAAAAAGGTGCCATACCTATGGTGGAATGATAGATATTGTCGTATGGAAACTCCACCAAAGGTAAGTAATCCTCCCAGCTATGACCGAGGTCGAGGAAACAAGAACATAGCATGTCCTCAAGGGTCTGAATGGTCCGCTCAGTCTGGCCATCCGTCTGAGGATGGAAGGCAGTGCTCAGACAAAGCTATGTCCTGAAAGCCTCGTGCAACCCCTTCCATAGATGGGAAGTAAACCATGCATCACAATAGAAGACAGTATAAGATTGTACTCCATGTAGCTGCACAATCTTCCACACATAGAGGTGTCCCAAGATCTCTACTAAACCCTTCTTTTTGATCGGTAGGAAGTGGGCAGATTTGGTGAGTTGGTCAACGATCACCTAAATCGAGTCGTGAACCTTGGATATAAATAGAATTCATATCATGAAGTCCATGGATATCCCATCCCACATCCACTTTGGGACCTCTAAAGGCTAATCCAAGCCTGCGTGTACCTAATTCTATGCCTTCACTTTCTGACAAGTGAGGCATCGAGAGATGAACTCTGCTATAGCTTTCTTCATTCCCAGCCACCAGTATTGTCATCCAAGATCATGGTACATATTTTCTACTCCTGGATGTACCGCTAGAGGAGATGTGTCGAACTCCCTAAACACTTCCTCTTGAAGTGACACGGGTACCATGGTTTGTCCTCTGTAGAGGATGACGTGCTCCCCACCTTCAGAAAATCCATCATGTGCCTGCCCTGTGGATATCTGAGCACATCATTTCTCACAGTCAGCATCCCCACGATGTGCCTCCCCAAATAATTGAAGAAGTGGGGGAGTGACTATAAGAGACTGAAGGAAGACTTCTCCATCTCTATCCACAAAGGACATCTGTAAAGCAGCCAGCTGCTCTATCGCCTCGCCTAGAAGCTGAATAACAGACCTCCTGCTGAGTGAATATGGAACAAAATTTCCCTTCCCAAGAGTATAGAGTATCTCTAAGTCATACTCCTATAGGAACTCAAGAAAACGTCATTTTCTCAGGTTCAGGTCCTAATGGGAATAGATATACATGAGACTCTTGGGATCAGAGTGCACAGTAAAACGTTCTCCCATTAGATAGTGTCGCACATCTTCAAGGTGAAGAACACTGTTTCTAACTCCAGGTCATGGGTAGTGTAGTTCTACTCATGTTGTCTCAGCTATTGTGAACTATAATCGATCACTGCTCACTTCTCCATCAACACACATCCGAGTCTGGTCCCTGATGCATCGCAATAGACTATATACCCAACACCTTCCTCTGGAAGCCTCAAGATGGGGGAACTAGTCAGCCTCTGCCTTAGCTCTTGAAAGCTCTACTGGAATCTCTCCGACCACACAAAGGGTTCCCCCTTCTTCATCAAGGCAGATAGTGGTGTTACAACTTTGGATAAATCTGGCATGATCCTTCGGTAATAACCATCCAAACCTAGGAAACTCCATACTTTCGTCACACTCCTAGGTGGCTCCCAAGCAAGTACCGCCTCAATCTTTGCTGGATATACTGCAACTCTAGCCTCCGAGATGACATGTCCCAAAAAGTTAACCTCTTAGATCCAAAACTGGCACTTAAAGAGCTTAAAATAAAGCTAGTGCTCTCAGAGTGTGTCCAGTACTACCTACAAATGGTAGGCATTCTCCTCCTTATTAGTCGAGTAGATCAGAATGTCGTCGATGAAAACTATGACAATGCAATTGAGGTATGGCCAGAAAATACTATTCATGAGTCACATGAACACTACTGAAGCGTTGGTTATGCTGAAAGGCATAACCAAGAACCCGTACTGGCCGTACCGACATCTGAAGGTCGTCTTCTACCCATCCTCATCTCGAAATCTGAGCTAGTGATAGCCTAATCTGAGGTCTATCTTCGAGAAACATTATGTTCCCTTCAGCTGATCAAAGAGGTCGTCAATCCTTGGGAGTGGGTACTTGTTCTTCATGGTCACCTGGTTCAGGTGTTGGTATAAAACATAAAGCCTCCATCTCCCATCCGCTTTCTTGGTGAACTGAATCATGGCTGCACAAGGAGAAACACTAGGTCGGATTAATCCCCTCTCCTGTAAGTCCTCTAGAAATACCATTATCTCAAGAAACTCTGTGGGAGCCATCTGATACGCTGGTGTATATATCGGTGTCGTCCCAAGGTACAAGTCAACCTAAAATTCAACCTCTCTGTGAGGAGGTAGACTTGGGACGTCATCAGGGAAAACATCTGTGTACTGGTCCACCACTATAGGATAAGTCAGACTCTCCACATCAACTGCTCTGAGGGTAAGGCAAGCTAATTGATGAGTGATCGGTTGTACTCTCCACCGGGAATGTCCATCTTGTGCTGCAAAGGCTCCCTTCTTTCCAGTGAAGGTGAACATGGTCCCATCCTTGTGGACACACCGCACTTTGCGCCTAATATAGTCAATATGAGCATAGACTGTCAATAACCAGTCCATACCCAAGATGAAATCATAAGGCCTCGATGCCGCTACTAGGAGATCCTAGCCAAAGCTCTCACATCTTAAAGTAAGCTCACACTACTGGAACCAGTGCGTAATCGTCGAGTCTCCTCCTATCGGAGTATCTAGCTGTATGGATCGAGCCAACAGCTCCGTCGGAATCTCTAAGCTCTGAATCAGGGAAGGGGAAATAAAAGAGTGACTGGATCTTATGTATATAATAACTGTAGATAAGGTGGAGTAGACACAAACCATACCTCGAATCATCTCCAGAGCACCATGATCATATTCCTCAGCTATCTGGAGCTGAGCTCTCCCATGTCCACATACTCCATATGGTCGGGGTGGACCTCCTGGTGATGGTGGCAGTAACACCTCGAAACTTCTCCCACCGCGAGCTGCTCGACCATCTCCTCTACTATGTATGCATGTGCCCTATGGACCCCCTCGATAGAATATCTGTCTCTACCTGGGCGGGTCTTCGACCGTCAGTTGATCATCCGAATAGCGGGTTGGACAGTCATGACCCATGCGACCCTGCCTTACGCATATGAAACACTGTGTCTTCCTCATACGATTGACTCTGTCATGTGTGCCTCACATAACCGATACCATGTCCTGAGGTTGTCCAATGGAAGGTCTGGTCCACATGGATCTCTGTGACATCTGTCTATTGCCAGCTGTAGAAGACTCCACTATGTGACGCCCAGTGGCAGGTCCCGCTGCTGGGGACTACTCAGCAAGGAAACTCTCCACTAAGAGAGATTTATCTAACACCCCCACCTGCGTTAGGATGATGAGGGAGATCATTGAAGCCCTGATCTCTCGCCTGATCCCCTGCTCGAAGGTCTGATCCCTAAAGAAAGGGTCACACATCATATCTGTGGAGTAGCACGAGAGTTTGGTGAACCTCAATGAGTATTGTGCCATCGTCATACTACCCTGCTGTAGATGAAGTAGCTCCTCTATCTGCACCACACGTAGGGTGGCTGGGACAAGATCCGCCCGAAACAGGCTCTCAAAGACTACCTAGAGTAGTTTCTCCTCGTCATGCACCTGAAGCATCAGGCTCCACCATCTGCCAGCTAGTGCCTAAAGGAGACTCACGTCCTTGATCACCATAAGATCGAATGGTGTCCCTAACAGTCTGAAGACTCTCCCCATAGCCTCTAGCCAATCCTCAGATGCATGTGGGTCCATCTCACCCCTGAACCTGGGCGGCCTATGGCCCTTGAACTTGTGCATTGCACTCAAGCGGTGTGCACTCTCTGCTACTAGGGATGGTGGCATCGGTGGCCCAATGGGTAGTGGTACCACTGGTGACTTCACTATGATAGGGCCCTTCACCGAGGCCTTGTCACTCAGTGGGTTGTCATCTCATACCAAGCCTGGAACCCTGGCTGGTTTTCTGTGTGGGGCCATCCTAAAAAGAAACTGGTGCGTGACGGTCAAAAAATTATACCTGGTGAGCTGACTAAAATATTTCACAAAGAAGACTCTTGAAAACACATATGCAATCAGTGTTTTCGTGCACTGAGTCAGAAATCAAAAGTTAGGGTCTTGGTGTATGGATACGTCAGCCACCACACCAACACTGGACTCCTTGAACTGAAAACCACACTCACTACACTTAACATTATTGATTCACATAAAATATCAGATTCTAAAGTTTTTCATTATAACCAACTCCTCTAAAACCAATTTTTCATGACCCATCCCCTGGGGCCCATGTTGTGACTACCCCAAGCCCGACATCCATAGGACAGAGGTTGGAGACTAGCACCAAAGGTGTAATTCCCTAAAACTGGGAAGGAATTGCCTTTATAACTTGTAAATGCACAAAATAGAGCACACGGATAGATATGAAACACTATGTGATCTTTATAACAAAAGAGTGATGAAATGTAAAGGGACTGGAAATATAATACCAACAGTAAAGTACAAGGAACTGGAAATACAAGTACAACTGAAGAAAGGAAAAATAGCGGATGGGTCGTCCTCTAGGATTCATACATGAAGGGTATGTACATATAGCCTCCTCGTCACTCCATGTCCATAAGTCTCCTCCGTGTACCAACTCGTCATAAAGTCCACCTTTGGGTATCGTCCAGTACTGGTACTCTTATCCTCATTCAGCGTTGTCTATCGTCTGCAACCAACAAAATAAAGTACAGGCATATCCCATGAAGGTTTGAGTATAACGATACTCAGTAGGAGCCTCGAGACCCTCAATGTCTCAAAAAATACAACATGGATAAACCACAAGGTATGAAATCAACAGATAGCCCAACTTAGGTCAATGCCCATACATATACCTAAGTTATCAATTAATCCATCTCAATCATGAGGTAAACACAAAAGTTACTGACTCAGCACAACAGGCGTACAACCAATGTAGAGAGTTAGAGATGATTAGATGTATCCACTAAATCATTTATTCTATCGAACCCATGTAGGATCCAGGAATAGTAGTCAGAGCTATCGAACCCACGTAGGGTCCAGGAACAGTAGTCAGAGTAGTCGAACCCACGTAGGATCCAGGAACAGTAGTCAGAGTTGTCAAACCTACGTAGGGTCTAGGAATAGTAGTCAGAGCTGTCGAACCAACATAGGATCTATGAATAGTTGTCATAGAAATCGAAGCCACATAGGATCTAAGAAGAGTAGTCATAGCTTTCGAACCCACATAGGATCCAGGAATAGAAGTCAAAGCTGTCGAACCCACGTAGGATCCAGGAACAGTAGTCAGAGCTGTCGAATCCACATAGGATCCAGGAAAATTAGCCAGAGTGGTCGAACCCACATAGGATCCGAGAATAGTAGTTAGAGCTGTTGGACACATGTAGGATCTAGGAACAGTAGTCATAGCTGTCGAACCCACGTAGGATCCAAGAACAGTACTCAAAGTGCAGCCAGCCATAAGGTTTCGCACAAAGAATGCTTGACACTGGGAGGGTCCGCTCCTCAAGCCATGTGTTTATACATCAACTACCACGAAGTCCCAAGTTGATGTTTCCAAAAGATATACCTTTCCAAAATAAACCAAAGTGAGAGACGGTGCGTCTATCGGATGTCCGGTCTGAGAGTTATTGGCATTTCTGTCCCGATGGCCCGATTGGATTTATGATTGATACAACCCGGTTGTACCCCAAATGTGCCCAAAAATCATGTGGGGTATACCAAAATAACCTCCCCCTCAATGTTTTCTGTCGCCACAGACCATTCGTCAATCGGACGCCCATAGCTCACGTTACGGGAAAAAGAGTGGAAATAGGTCAAGCGGGTCATGGTCCGGTCCGGCCCAGTAGGACCGACCCGGCCCAACCCAGCCTGATCCGGGCCCAGACTGGGGTCTGACTCAGTCTGCGGGTCCAACCCAGCCTGCGGTGGCGGCCCGACCCGCGCTGGGTCCACCCCGGCCAACGGGGGTTGCCTAACCCGTGCGGGGTCCGAACCGTGCTGGGCTCGGCCCGTGCGAGACCCGTGGCTGGTGGTCTGTGGGGTTTGACCAAACCACATCCAGAAGGGAGGCTACGCCCCCTAGAATCTCGAATGGGTTAGAAGTTTAGGGGGGTCAAAACCGGAGCCACGTTGTGGTAGTCCTTGTCACGCGGGACCCGCGCGGCAGGTCCCGCTCCTCCCGGATGGCCGAGCGGCCAGCCGCCTCCAACATGTCTCGGTTGTGCCACACCTCTTCCGGAGACCGACAGAGAAGGCCACCCATCCCACACCGCCATGGACCCTTCGTCCACCACATGGTGCACGTTGCGCCATGCCTTCCTTGACAACCTGATGGCACGGGCCATCAGTTCTTCTCGCAGCCGGCCATGCACCAGTCGCTGCTGCACCGCTGCGGCCCGTCGGCTGTAGCCAACTCCTCCGATGGCGCGGTTGCGCCGCAGATATCTATGTGGCCAGCCAGAGTGTCGGCCACCCTTCCCTTCATCGACGGTGACGTTCGCCAATTCCGACCGCCGGTGAACCTTCCACAGGTCATCGGATGAGCTTCGGTGGCCCGATTCTTGATCCAGAAGTTGCTGCACACTACTCGGGACGTCGCCTTCAATCTGCAACCATCGTTGATGAAAATCGTTCAACTCGGGATCATGCCGTGATTTGCATCAAAATCCACCATGTAAGGTGGAGGGGGTCGGGCCGTGTTCGTTCGGTGCGCACCCTCCGGGTTAGAGTTATAACATGCAACTTCGATTCTTAATATTTGAAGGGAAATGAAGAACATGAAAAAATTAACAAATATCGAACCCCTACCTGTGATCTTTGTTCACTGACAGAGTCACAGGGAAGAATATGGTGTTGTCGTCATTCGTAACGTCCACCGCACACTTCCAATCTCAAGCTCATGCGTCGGTTCATTGATGACGATGAGGAGGGAAGGTCAGTCGAAGATGTCCCACGTTAGTAGGAGTCCATGGATGAAGGTCGAAGGAGATCGTTCTTCATAGTCTAAGGAGTTCTTCGTTGGAAGAATGCATTCTTCGTTCTTCGTTGGCGAGAGCTTTTCTCCCTAAACTCTCTCTCTCTCTTCTCCCAAGTTACACCAAAAGACAAATGCCAACCAAAATAATAGTTTCAGTTAATCTATTATTTAATTGTTGGCACAAAATTAAAAATGGAAGGATTAATTAATTGAGAAGGATAAGGCACATTAAGTTTTAGGGGAGTTGAAGAGGCCCCCCTACACTTAATGGAAAATTGAGGGTTTCTCCCCATTAATGAGGAGTTTCAAGGGGGTTTAAAACTCGGGTGGTCCCCACCTAAAATAACCTGAAGAGAAGGTTAGGTTTGGGTGGGACCCACCACTATAACCTCTCATGGGAGGTTAAGGTGTGGTGGTCTCCACCTCCAACTTCCACATGGAATATTTAACCAACAAAAAAAATAAAGCAACACAATATTATTTTTATTTAATTCTTTCACTAAAATCCCAAAAACTAACTTTTAATATCAACAAACTGTCATTGAGGTGAAAGTCTTTCTAAGTGAATACTGTCACTACGATTTCAACGGTGCTGTCAGATTTCAATTCTGTGCACTGGTTCAAAAGTTATAAAAACCCGCTCATACGTTTACTGAACGTACCCGAAAAAACATCAGAAATTGATTTCGGGCACATCAGGCCTCAGAATCATGCGCCGTCAAATTTCAAGAACTTGTAAAATTCCCATGTATTTAAGAGAAAAAATACATGGAAATTATGGGTATTTACATTGGTGTTACCCTTTCATGTGTGAAATTTCCCTGATCCCCTCCTAGTGGTGTCTTTCTCAGACTTCTCAGCGTAATATCTTCCCATTATGGGACACAACACCCTAGATATTCCCTCATTGGGTGTTATGATCCATCCATTTTGTAATACTTCCAGATGCTCCCTTCTGGTGATGTACCAACCTGATCCATCTCAATAGGACATTCTGGTCACTCTCATTCCATCTCTGTAATATGTTAAACTCATGGCATACGGCATGTTACACATGGGAAGATGAGGAAAACCTCATAGGCATACCTCTGGCATAAGATACCCCATGAAAGACGTGGGATTCCATGGGTTATGTTCCCTTGAGATTCCCTCTAGTGAGAAAGAATACAGTTGACCAATGTCCATGCATCCAAAGATTCCACAACATGCCTGATGTTACCATCTACCCCAACTAAATGTTTTTTCTCTATCAATACCCCTTGGAATTTCTAAACATATGTAGAATAATTAACCGGTGTCCACAAAGATATGACACCAGGAATGAGATTCACGAACCACAACTCAAATCTATGATGGAGACCCAGACTAGGTGACATGTTCCGAGGAGGAATCCATGGAATGAGAAACCGAAATCCCATCATCATATTTCAATCACAGAGTAAATGTCCTTTAATAAGAGACAAATTTCACCCACCTTTGGGATGCAGGAATGTGGTGAAATAATCAGTGCATCCTCTAATGAACAAATGAGCGCCCTAGAGAAAGCTTCAGAAACAGTACCCTCATCATGGTCAAATAAATCACAAGAAATTACACATAAGTCATGTGAATCCTACATGCCAAACATGACACCTATACAATTCATTAGATCTAATTTTAGCCATTGGGATCAACACAAGTATAATCCATAACACCTTGGTATTTTCAGTCACAATGAGCATCTCACTCATCCTAGAGTTCCTAGTCTCAATTCTATAAATCCCATGGAAACTTTGGTTTCAACCACTGTATTTTTGTCTTGGAATGTGCTCAGTTTACTACCTGAGTCTAGATAATCTATCATCATCACTGGCCAACACTATACCTTACCAAAAAAAATCTTATATAGTACTTTTTAATACCCCAATATAAGCCTCCAAAATAGTACCCAAAAGGGGATTAATACCTAACCTCAGGTACACCACCCCACATGCTGGAGTATTTCAACAAGAAATTTGGGCCTAGATTATTCATGGGGATATTATTCCCTCTAATAATAAGCCTAAGGGTCATAATCAGTTCTATGAAATTTTCAGCATGATCCATATGTATATCAAACATCTCAATGACCGATAGACTTAATACAAGAATACCCATGATCCTCATATCCCAAAATATAATTAAATAACCTTGTCTATATGATACAAAAATATATGAAAGAGTTGTAGTAAATATAAAAATAAAGAAAAGACACACTTACCAAGACAAGATAAACAATAACTAAAATTAAACTAACCACTAAAAAAATATACCTAATCATCCTACTAAATCTTTGACATCTAGAATCCATCTAAGCTAAACCAATCAATGATCTACATCAGGTCTTAGCCCTAACTGAACCTATAACTTGTGATACCTCCTTGGGCACTCAAGTGTTATGGCTACCCAAGCAGTGTGTGAATAAACCTTAGTGGGGAAACACCAATGTGATATATAACAAAAAAAATGTAATTTATTCACATGGTTTTTTCTCATCTAAATAAATAAATATATTATTAAAGTGTATATAAAAAATAACCATTGATATTTGAATTATAATGTAACACCTAGTATAGACTATAACTATTTCAATTATTGTTGAAGTGTCCATGAGTATGTCACATGTCACAAGGGGATAAATGTCCTAGCATGGTACCTCATGAACTCACCTACACTAAATATAACATTTAATCCTAGGAAGAACCCTAGGCATCCCTGATAGATGAAAACTCAATACAAATCCATGTATCCAAGGAATCCCAATACATTAAGTCATCACTAGATCATATGCATCTTAGGTATCATCTGATTCATCGCCTTAGGAATGATCATTGGATCATTTGTATTTTTGGAATACCAAAATATTTCCAAGGATAATTACTAAATTCTAGGTATCACTATGAATATTATAATATCACTATACTGATCATCGGATATTAAACAAAATTAGGAATCTAAAATAATTTCCTCATCATTAATCATCCCTCCAGATACAAGGTGTCCTTGGTCGTTTTTAATATTCCATGTGTATGAAAACTATATCCTAGGAAACCCTAAGAATCTTTTATAATATCATTATGATGGGGAATTCTACAAGACCATGGGATTCTTAGGTATCTTGAAATATTCCCCTTGTTTTATGTTGGGATCCTTGGAATCACTAGAAATCTTATATAATATCATTAGGTTTTCCAACTGGATACTCATGAGTTAATCCTCATAATTACATTATATATATCATTGGGACTACATCTACCAGATAAAATCATGCAATAATCAAAATTAAAATATCATGGATTGGCCATTTGACTAACCCATCTTATATTACCAAGGTCGGGCCCTCAAGTGAAAGACAATTTTCTATCACTGAAGTCAGTCTAGGCTCCCAACAATGATTCGGGGTCTATGTTGACACATGGAATCATCACTTCCCATAATGTAGAAATCCTATATAGAGGAATTAAATCACCAGGTCACCCTCTTCGAGGTCCCCTAGATCACATTATATCATAGACACCCTACCAAGTCTCCTTTATATAATTCAAACCACATTGGTCTAGGCCACTCACTTAAAGGAATTCATATCCATCAATGTCATCATAATCATCCTATTGCTCCACTAGTCTCACTGGAAAAGACATACTAGAATCAGTCTAGATTAATGGAATAAATTCCATCCTAATTTCCAAGTTCATGCTTGGATTTCCCTTACTTTTCCAAGTTACTCCCAGTCTACCTCACGTCTACCCAACCAATTTTCCATATTTCTAAAAGGGAGGAAATATCACCCCGCTCCCATAAATTGTCCCTATGTATATAAGGAATCTCACGATTCAACCAAGTATTACATAGGAAAAATGACTTTTTCAATCACTCTCCCCTAAAAGGAGGTATTTAAAGTCTTTTATTCAAGGGACACAACACTCATTTATTTCATTTACACCCCTTTAGGGGTCCATGTATTCCATGTATTTCATTGTAAATATTTATTTCCTTGGCCATCAGTGCATAAGGAATCAATCTTGTGTCTATGTTTCAATAGTATCCCTTGACACCATGCTAAATTTATAAAAAAAATCATTTGGAGTAAAAACAATTCATTTAATAAATTTAGTAAACAATTCGGTTAATTTGATGGTTTATAGACTTTGGTGGAGAGAACAAATATAACTTGCACATATAAAAAATTAATTAAGGAGAAAGGGGTGTTCTTAAGGGACAACCTACCTCAATAATAGAATTATTACCTTTATAGTAAAAGACTGACCCTCTTGATTATAACTCATCCATGTTTGAATGGTCATTTCCTCTCAAAGTGAGTCCCTCAATGATTTTATGATACATTAATTATTTATAATTTTTTTAATTTATCTTATAATTAATTTCCAAATTATGGTATAATGAATAAATAATTTTTTATTTCTCCCACTACCCCTTTTGATACTAAAAAATAATCCCTTAAGAATATAGGGGAAAACTATTTTTTTTAAAACTACCCTTTTATAAAAGGAGGCCATGAATAAGGGAAACTCTTATTGACCTTGAAAAAAGTCTATAACTTCTATAGAAGTAGCCTTGGTTACCCGAATATAGAGTCTATTATGTATATAAGGTTAACTTTAGTTACCATTTTATAGGTTTAGACCCATGTGTATGAGTTATTAAGTCTACCCTTACACAAAGAGTCACTTGTCTCTTCCCCTTTACATAATTTTTTCAATTTTTTTTTGTTTTTTCAATTTTTCTTTGTCATTATTACATGTTAGATATTAAATAAAAACTAACCCAAAATATAATGTAAACATTATAAAATTCAATAAAAACTTAATAAAACAAGATTCAAATCCCCAAGAACTCAATTACAGCCCACATCCAAAAAATAGAATCTAAAATCCTTGAAGAAAATTTTAAATAATGATATAAATAGTGATGTTGTGAAAATCAAAATAATTTCCTTACCATGTGGTGAAACTATAATTTATCAAATTCAAACCCATGAAAAATGGTCATCATACCCTGGTATGGCTCCAATTGAGATCTCGGGAGATACTCTCAATGAGACTTCTCCCACTCCCTTTCATCTTGGCCCCAAGATACATAAAGAGTAAACATATCCCACTATAACATATTAAATAAAGAATAATGAGGGGTATAATTAATTAAACATTATTTAATTATTTTAATATAAATTAACTTAATTTTAATTTACTGCTTATATAGACTGACCCAGGACCCAAAATCTGGGTTGTGCATATACCACACCTAGGAAAACCCTAGTTATAGACTCCACTTTGAAGTAGAGATTTCTCTCTAGCACTCTATTTAAAATTTATTAACAAAAAACATGTAGGAAGAGTTAATATTTATTTGATATATATTAATATCTTCAAAAAATAATACATTGGTTTTGAATCTCTCGAAACTCCAACCTCGGGATAAACACCCTATTTTTAGATTAGTAATATCATCATAAAATATTTATAAATCCTCTAATAGAGGAAATGATAATTTTTCCCTCATGAGCATACAAAAACAAGCATTATAATTACCCATATATTTCACAACTAAAAAAAAGTATAGGTATTTACATTACAATTAAATGATATGTATCACAAATTAATCCCATATTGTTTCCTAAAATGTAAATAGAATTCAAGTGTTTTTCATAGTTCTAAGTATGTGATGTTTGTTTTCTACTAAAATATTACCTTTAAATTAAAACATGAATAATGAGTCATAATGGCCACACTCTGTATTATATTAATGTATGGATGATTCATACGCATTAAAAATAAATCTTGAAAAATAATCCTAAATTATAAAGACAATATAAGTTTGTTTTCTCATATTTGAGTATGCAATATCCATTTTGAACTAAAATGCCACTTTCAAATAAAATCATGAACTTTGAGTCATATCAGGCACACTGTGTGCCTTATTGAAAATAATTTTATTTCTATAAATAAAAATGAATCAAGGATAATTTTCCTAATGTATCAGGACAATCATAGTATTTTTTTATTATTTTTGATTATGTGAAAATCATTTTGAAGTTAAATGTTATTTTTAAATGAAAACATGAACTTGTTGTCATAATGACCACCCAATGTGACAAATCAATAGGTGGATAAGTTATATAAATATATAATGAATAAGGTATAATTTTCATAAATTATTAAGTCAATATGAGTTATTTTTCTGAGTTTTGATCATGCATTGTGAATTTTGGACTAAAATGATACTTTTATATAAAAACATGAACTTTGAGTCATATCCGCCACACCATCTATTGGATTGATGTATTATTGATTCCTATACATAAAAAATGAATCAATCATCATTTTCTTAAATTAAGAAACCATTCTAAACATTTTTTCTTAATTTTAAATATGCGAAATGAGTTTTTAATAAAAATAACACTTTTACTCTAAAAACATTCACTTGGATTGATACTAACCACATCGTGTTTTAAACTATGGTGTGGTTAATTATTACTTGTCACTAATGAATAATGAATCATTTTCAAAAATTATAAATATAATTTGATAATTTTTTCATAGTTTTGAGTGTGTGGAATGGATTTTTAATAAAAATGACACTTAAATAAAAATAGGCACATTTAGACACAACGATCACACTATGTTGGATTAAAGTGCATATCATTCCAACATGTAAAATTTGAAACACATGTAATTTTTCTAAATTATCAATATAAATTGATTGTGTTTTCATGATTTTGAAATTATGATGTGTGTTTTGAACAAAAATGTCATTTTAAAATGAAAACATGTACTTTCTGTCATAATGGATACACTATGTGTTTGATTAACATGGGGTTAATTTATACACATAAAAAATGAATAATGAATTTTTTCAGAAATAATTAAAATAATATGAGTGAGTTTTCTTAGTTTGGAGTTTATTTTGTGCATGTTTTATTAAAAATCACTTTTTAATGAAAAATTTCACATTTAAACTTAATGGACACACCATGTATAGCATTGATGTGAGATTAATTCATAGTTTTCAAAACTAAATCAAAAATAAATTTCTTAAGGTATTTTTCAACCTGATAATTTTTTATAATTTTTTAGTATGTGATACATGTTTTGACCAAAAATTTGACTTTTAAATGAAAACATACACTTTTGGATACAATATCACATTGTGTGTCAAATTGGAATGTGGTTTATTAATACACTTAAAAAAGGAATCATGGATCATTTTACCAAATTATTAGGTCCTTCTTAGTATGTTTTCTGGGTTTTGAGTATATAACACATGTTTTATAGTAAATTGTTTCTTTAAAATTGAAACACTCACTTTTTGTCATAACAGACACACTATTTTTCAGAATGATGTACTATTAATTACTACACATCACAAATGAATCACATATTTTTTCCCTAATTAATAATGATAATATGAGTATGTTTGGTTAGTTTTGAATATGTGATGTGTGTTTTATACAAAAATGTCACTTTTAAATGAAAAACTCACATTGATACATAACGAAAACATCATGAGTTAAATTGATGTTTGGTTTTTTCCTACAAACCAAAAATGAATCATTAATATTTTTCCGAAATTATAAAGACAATACAATCATGTTTTAATTATTTTTTAGTATGTGAAGTGTGTTTAAAAAAATGTCACTATTAAATAAAAACACACATATTTAATCATTATTGTTATACCATGTATTGTATTGTCATGTTATTAATTACTACACATAAAAAATGAATCAAAGATCAATTTCATAGAATATTTGTATATTTCAAGTGAATTTTCTTATTATTGAGTATTTTATGTGTAGTTTGGACTAAAATGTTACTTTTAAATGAAAACACAAACATTTAGAAATAATAGACACATTATGTCTCATATTGACAAGAATTTAATTTCTACAAATGAATAATAAATCATTGTTTACTGTATTTAAGTATTAAAAAAATATGTCTGTGTTTTCTCAGTTTTAAGTATATGACACATGTTTTGGAATATAATTTTTGTTTTACATGAAAAATGGAACTTTGATTCATATCAGCCACACAGTGTGTCATGTAGATGTGAGGTTTATTCCTACATGTAAGAAATAAATTAGGGATCATTTTTATAATGTATCAAGATACTATGATCATTATTCCTTTAATTTAAATATAAAACATGTGTATTGTAAAATATATCACTTATATAATTAAAACATGAACTTTGAGTCATACCACCCACACCATTTTTCAAAATGAGATGTATTTCATTCTTAGAAAGAAAAAATGAATCACAAATAATTTTCCTAAATCATAAAGACAATTTGAGTGTGTTTGCTCAATTTTTTAATTTTTTTGGTGTGTTTTAGACTAAAATATCTATTTTAAATGGAAACATGAATTTTCATTCATAGAGGACAAAATATCGGTTGGATTTATGTGTAGTTTATTCCTAGACATCAAAAATGAATTAAAATAATTATTAAAGTATCCAGACCATCCAAGGTCATTTTCTCAATTTTCAGTATTTGACATGTATTTTTTTACTAAAATATCACATTAAAATTAAATAAAATACTTTTATATCAATACATCACGATTTTTTATCCTTGATATATAATTAAAAGGGATTTTAACCAAAATATAATGCATTGAATCACTATTAAATACAAACAATTAAAATAAATAACCAACTACTCTTTTAGATAATATTATACTATATGTGATTGAATAATCCTCTCCAAATCGATCATTGTGAATTGATTTCCCTCTAAAATATTTTTTCTTATGAAGAGATGGAAATTCCTCTATATAGATTCCATGATCTTTACTGAAGACTAAAATCATTTCGAATTTAGTATCTTAATCTAATAGAGTTGATAAGAAGTGGAATTTTAATTGGAAAATTATTAGGATATCAAGAAGGGACATGGATTATATATTGATGAATTTTCTTCTCCTTATAGGCATAAAATTCTTGGACAAAATTCATTTCTTAGTGGATTTATTGATCTAATAATGTATCATGGAAATGATAAATTCCAAAATAATATACTTCTCTTGATATTTTTTTAATAAGAAATGATTTTAGCCTTAAAATTGTAGCTTGGATTGATTGATATATTTTCTTAAATTTCAAAAATAAATTTATGGGTTATAGTATAAATATTTCATAATAATATGATGTAATTGGAAATTGATAAACTAACCCTCCAGGATCTCTATGATATAAAAAAAATATAAATATGACAATAAATAACTTCTTCCTAAGGTCTATGAACATTCTAACACCATGTAAGTCACCCACTCAATTCTAATTAAATCTACTTCCTCTTTTGAATATATATACTATAAACCATCCTCGTAGTAATTGAAATATATGGATAAATAAATTATTAACAGATATTTTAAATGAAATTGAACTTAACTTTAGAAATTCCTCTTTGGGGATTTTTTTTATACAATATGATATCCTTCATAAATTTACAAATATAATGAAACGATCATCATCATTATATTTTTTGGATACTGTAGAAATATTGGATAAAATATGTAATTTTTTATATATATTTCAATAATGAAATTATTTTATAAATTCCTGGATATTCCCGAAGTTTTATAAATTCATAGGATTAGTTTTCAAGTTGTTCATTCTTATAACATGATTTTGATGATAATAATACACCAACCTATAATAAAAAATCTCATTAAAGATAATAATAAATATAATATTTGAAGTTTATTTCTAACATTTTGAAAACACTGTATTGAAAATTCATAAAGGACGTCATGTGTGGTCGATTTTTTTAACTTACATGCTTTAGATAAAAAAAATAAATCTTTGGGGAATCCAAATAGATATAATTTACCATCTAGTTCTTCCAAAAAAATCAAATAAGTAATGAATGAAATTAATATATATATATATATATATATATATATATATGAATTTATTGTAGGTTTTTACCCCTACATTTTTGGTTTCAATAAGAGTCTATCATTTGTTATTTTCTTTTCAAAAATTTCTTTTAGTTTCTACATGATTGGAAAAGTTTCATCTTCTTCAAATGAGAAAATTTATGTAGAAGTTACATGAGAGCTAATGAGTAAAAAAATTATATATAAATTTTCCCATTACATTGTAGGGATATATATGCCTATAGGAAAAAAATTAGTATTTGACTAAAATTAACATAAATAATCAATAATTGGATAAATTGGTTATTAAAATGTTCCTCATGTATACATTTATAATTGAAGATCCTAGCCACTCATTCTTGATAATTTCATTTAAACTTTCAGGAACAACCATGTTGGTAATGGAATATTTTCCCAATTTTTATTCAAATAAAATGTTGTCCATATATTGATCTTGAAACATTTTATTTTCATGAACATTTATTGTTATTAAATATTTTTGTTTAATTTGTGGGATGACGGAAATATCAAAATTTCATTTCCATTTATTGGTTGATCCTATATATTATTGTGATTCAACAATCCATTTCCCATAATTTTTTCATCTATAATTGTGGTCCTCATTTAAGACACGTATTCATTAAATAAATTGAAAATGACATTCTGGATTATCATAATTTTTCTTTATAAGATTAAACATTCATGTTTTGAATGTTTCAATAGTAGCTTGGACCTTGTTAACATCCATATCATAAAGGGTAATAGGTAACTCGACATTAAACCCATCAAATACTTGAATCCCTACTCTAACATGATCTTTTTGAAGTTGAATATTTTTTCAAATATCTCCATGAATTTTATAAATTTTTCCATTAAAAAAAGTTAATGAGTGGGTTTCGATAGATATAATCCACAATTAGTTTCACTATGCATAATTTTAATAAAATAAAAGTATTTTTAGTTGTTTTATTTTCATTTAGAATGATTTTTAATGGAATTCATGAGTACATCAGGTATGTAAAGCCTTTAATTGTAATTTATGGCCTCAACCAAAGGGGTGTGACTCTTATTCCTGTATTTACTATTATGTTATTTTTTTCACTATTCTACTTGAACAAACTAATCTATCAAAATAGCCTATTGACCAACTATTTATTTTTGTGAATTTGTTTTTTTCTATTTATACATCATCCTACCTTTTTGTATCCCCTCATTGTTGGTCCAAGTAAATATGTAAATAGGGGTCAATTTTCTTTCCAAAATTTTTTATAAATTAAAACTAAATTTGATGGAATGTAAAAAATTAATGTGATAATTAATATTAATAGAGTTACAGAACAAAATAAATATAAATTTATACCCTAAAGCAAAAAAATTAATAAAATGAGTTCTGTAATTATCCATAAAAGGATTACAACATTTACACCCCACAATATCCCTGAGAGGTTTTGATTTAAACAATTTTTTTATAGTGGTTGTAGTGAGAAACTCATTAAATGAAATAATAACCTTCCATTTTAATGTTTTTAGTAATAAATCCACTATAGTTTTTGTGGTTAAATCTATAAATCCATTACACCACACTTTTAAGGTAGTTATCAGCTATCCCCCTCATAACAAATGGTGGTATTTACTCAGTTCTCCTCACTTTAATGGTAGTGATAACCCATTCTATAAAACTCAATGGTAGTGAACACCTGAGAAAAGGAAAAAATAAGTGGATCAATTAGAAACATCCCTTTAATGCACACATTTAATAATACAAAAAAAAATATAAAAATATGAAATGGTTTGAAGAGAGAAAATTTTGAGAGTGATTGATATTGGAAAAAATGTTGGACAAGTGAGATATAAAATAATACTCAAGGTATACACTTCATCCAAGAACACTTGGGGTGTATTTATAGATACTATATATATTATTATAATTCATGAGGTCTTGGGGATTGAATATATCCATTAGGGTAAAAATAAGTTGGTGGTTATAACTCCCTTGTATTATTTTTTCCTCTATCTGGATACCACCAGATAGATAATGGATTTCACTATCCAACTGGTGGCTCTTAGAGGGTGTTTTTTACAAGTCCCACTGACTATATAATGTTGTCCACTGGGTAGTATTTGATACCTAGTGGTGAAGGACTCCAAAAATTCCCTTCACTCTATTTTTCATCCCTCTATTTGGTCTAGAAATTTCCCAATAAATGTTATAAATAAAAACATCAAAATACATCAAAATAAAAGGATTAAAACACAATTTTATATTTTTTAACATTAAAACCACCTAATAGAGTGATATTTATAGCATTATCCCCCTTTTAATGATTAAAACACTTAACTAATTTATAATAAAATGATAGGAATAATGTATTTTTCATGAATATAACTACAAGGAAATTCAATTTTTATAATGAAATTTAATTAAACTTCTTCTTTATTTTTTTAGAAAAATTTAAATGTCATTCAGGAATGATTTCAAAAAAAATTATTTATTTAATAATACAGTTTAAAAAAATCATCCCCATTGTAATTAGGAAAAGGGTAAAGTCAAAAATTTGCTAAAATTCAATAATATTTCAATTTCAAAACCATTCAACATTAAATATAATTGAAACATGTCAATATGACTTCAAAAATATTGATTTTCCCCCATAAAATCATTATAAATGATTGCTTTTTGTCAAAAATATCTCCAACATTAAAGATATAAAACCATTACTATGAAAATTTGTCAATTAAAATTATAAAACATTTGAAACCATTTAAAAATAGTCATTAAGAGGCTAGAGTATTTCCATACTCTAGATTTCCTAATCCTGTCCCCCAAAATAAGGTATTAGACAAATCATACCTTTAATTTCATCACCTTCTCCCCCATTGAAATTATCATAAAGCTAAAATACAAGGGCTAAATAAATATGGTTAATTCATTAATAATAAGATGAGGTCCAAGCATAAGAGAGAAAAAATGGAAATTAAAATTTCATAACCCTTAATGTTCTATCTAGAGTGTTCAAAACAAAAAAATTATTTTAGTCTAGAAAACTTTAAACATTCCATGTGTTTGAACATTAAAAAATATTCCTTAAAATTTGGGGTAAAATAAACACATGATCATGTTATTTTTAAAGGATAACTTATAATACATATCATTCTTATAATTTATTCTAAAAATATTGTCTCTGTAGGATTTGATCTATGAAAAAAATACTCCCCCCAATAAATATGATAAATTTAACCAAAAGGCGTTGTAAACCATATCAAAAAATTATCAAGAGATAAAATTTATTTTATAAAGCATTTAATCCATTATTCACACAAAACATATCTTAAAAATAAATTCAAAATAATAAAAATTTTCTATCATTCATATCATGTTTTAAGAACCATAAATTAAACAACAATGCACTTTAAAATAGAAGATAAAATTTTTAAATTCATGTTTAAAAAATAATATAGTATAAAACTAATTTTGTCATTCTAGAGTTCCCTCAAAAATTATTATTTTCTATTGAGATACATTTAATATTTAAAAATGGTAGGCTCCCCCTAAAATGATTCTTTCTTTGAATCTATAAGTGGCCACCAAAATCACGTAAATTAATAGTCAAATGAATAAAATAGAATACAAAAATAACTCACCTAATATATTGAAATAAATCAATTAATTCGAGATTTAAAAAAAATGGATTAATGATCTCAATATTTAATATAAATTTATTTTTTAATGAAAAAATCGGTTCCCGATTTAAAAAAAAGGATCGTATGAACATGAATGAGTTCAATATTTAAATGAAAAAGTGTATGGACACTATTCAAGATAAAATAAAAAAGATTAAAAATAAATCAATGAAATCCAAGAGATGAACAAATAAAACATTAAATACATTATTTAAAAGAATTAGCCAAATATGATTAAAAATCATGATTTAAAGCTAGTGAACATCTTTTAAATGTCAATAACCCTCAATAATATTACATCAAATATAGTATTAAACATTCACCAATTTTATTTTTTTATGATTTATCAACAAGAAACATTCAAGGAAAAACATGTTAGACTCTACCTTAATAAAAGAACTTTTATAGTAAGGGTATTAACTAAATTGAATAGAAAAGATTTCATAAATTTAATTTTAAAAGGCTTTAATAAATTAAAAACAATTAAGAACTCATCATATAAGTTTCTCGGGCACCTATTATTCATCTACCGTGTCACTCATTAGAAACTTCTCTTTATTCATCATTCCTACAAAATAGTCATGAAACTAAATATTTTTTCACCCAAAATTTGGGTCCACAAATTTTATCCAATACAGTCATAGGAACCCAGATTTTCATATGATGTGAATTACCATAAGAGATAGTTTATCTTCTGGAAAATATTTTTGAATAGTGGTTAAATGATTTCTTTATACCATATTAGGAATTTTATCAATTTTATTCTTCAATAAAGTGCGCTATTTTTCTACAATAATTACATCATTTATATTGATAGGTAAATCTTGAAAAAATTTAATTCGGGGTATTTTTAGGGGATATTCCATTATATCAAAGTCCATAATTACCTTTCCCATGACATTGGGAACCGAAATTTATATATAATTATTCCCACCTTAGGAGAACTTGGAATGATAGTTTTTAAATTTTTCAAATGTTCATTGAATTTTTTGAAATTACTCCATTTCATTGGTATGTTGATCTTTATCACTAAAAAAGATTGTATTTCATTTTAAAATCCGTCAATTTTGTATTGAGTTCATTAAATCCTTATATTAATTGTTCTCTATCATAGTTGAGATGTTTATAATCAACATGGATAGAGGAATAAGAATAATTTGGAAAATAACAATTGGTAGAATGATATTTTACCTTATCCTGGAATATATATAATTTTTAGCTTCCATCACTTGAGGAGGTTGAAGAGATGGAGTCATCACTTGCACTATAAGATTCCACTTTTAATTACTTCATATATTACCTTTCTTATTTACCATATTTGTGGATAAATGGAACTATAACTTTATTTGACCCTTTTTCTTGAAACCGTAGAACCATACCTTCAGTTTACCTTTTTTTACTTCTCCTTTTTCGAATGATATTAGTATTTATTACTTTTGTGAACATGAATGGATTCTTGGACAATTTTTCAAGATAATAATCACTTCTAGATGATTTATCATCCATTTCTTTCATGGAATTGTTCTTCTTTTTTCTCCTTGACCTCTTCCACATCCTTCATGGATTTCCTTTTCATTGTAATCTCATAAGTCATGAGTGACCAAATTATATCTTCAATTGGAATATTCTTGAGTCATTCTCCTCCATAATTTTCCCCACATTGGATTCTCATTTTCTTGAAAATACCCTAATGATCATCTTCACAAGTGTTTTCATGTTGATATCTTCACCAAGAGATTTTACTCAACCACAAATGTCAAAAAATATAGTAAATATTTTATTTATTGTCCTGGTAGGATGCATACTAAATATATCAAAATATCGGTGATGCATATTAATCATAGTATCCTTTACATTATTGGAACCTTTATCTGTATCTTCTATTAAATTCAATCCTATTTAGACCATATTGTAATGACTTAATGTCTTTTACATCAAGTTCAAAATCTATTATATAATTGGGGGTCCATTTTTATTATTTTTATTTTATGAGGGTATATTCATGCATAACTATTCACTAAACTAGATACCCAATTATTCTAAGAAAACTAGACATCCTGGTTTTCCAATAACCATATTTCGATCCATCAAAGTATGGAGCTATAACCATTGAGTGTCCTTTTGGATAACATTGGATATTTTATATAGAGTTCATATTTAATTGATTTATCCTTGAAACTAGTTAAGTTTCAAAAATCAATGTTCCCTTTGATACCATGTATTGGTCCAAGTAAAGATGAAAATAGGTGGTGTATTTCCTTTTAAAACGTTTTATAAATTAAAACTATATTTTGAGGAATTAAAACATTTTAAGTGATAACAAAAATTAAAAGAGTTAAATAGTATTGGAAATATAAATTTAATTGAAAAATAAAAAATTATAATAAAGATATATAGTAATAATACATAAAATAAACCCTATGTATCCCCCCTCAAGATCCTTGAGAGGATTTGGTTTAAAATCATGATTATTAGAAGCTATATTAAGAGAAAGTTTACAATAAGTAAGACCATTTCATTTTATATGTTTTAAAAATAAACCCAATGGTCATTTAGTGGTTGTGTATAGAAACCCAATCTCCCACACTTTTAAGGTAGAGATCACATATCCCCCTCATACACAATGGTGGTAAGAACCCAATATCCCTTAAAATAAAGGTAGTGATCACCAATCCCATCACACTAAATGGTAGTGAGCACCCAAGAAAAGTAAAATAAATAGGTTTACATAGCACAAGACCTTTAAAACACACTCTAAATACTCATATAATAATATAACAATATGATGTGGGATTAAGTGAGTCAATTGTGAGAGATATTGAGATTGACATAAAGTAGAAAAAGATAAGTCTAAAATGATCTTCAAGGTATCAATTTTCATCCAAAAACTCTTGGGGTGTATTTATGCACTCTATAGGTATTTTAATAATTATTGAATCCTTGGGGGTTGATTGGAGTCATTAGAGGGGAAAACATGTTGGTGGGGATCACTCCTAAAGGCTATTTTTTCTTTGTCTTTATACCATTGGATAGTTAGTGGATATCACCAGATATTCAGTGGCTCCCTAATAGAACTGGGGTTCTTTCAAGGTCCCACTGTCCATCTAGTGTGGTCTACCAGGTAGTTGCTGGTATTTGAAGGTGGTGGAATCCAAAATTTTTCTCTATAATCCTCATGAGCTCTCTATTTGGTCTAAAAACTCAATTATAAAATGATTAAAATAAAATCACTAAAATCCATCAAAATAAAATGTTAAAAACAATTTTTCCTATTTGAAATCATTAAACCCACCTAAGAGAGTGAGATATAAAACACTCATATCTTCTCTTTCTCATTGTATTTTTGGGGTGACACTCTAAAACCCACGCCTATAACACAACCATACTATTCTATCCACTTTAATGCCACTAGAAGTGGTAGTTCATCTTTTAAATTAGATGAAGATTCTATTTCTAAACCAAATAATTATTTTCTTGAAAAGTAAGTAATCATTGTTATGTAATACTATTTCAAAGCATAACAAATTTCTATTATATAATACTTACACATGATTCGTGTACTACTTGTGTGTTTTCATCTACAGTTTCTTCCTTTATATGTACTTGATTCTACTTCCTAGGAATATGACATGCTATGGGAGTGGATTTGGGTTTTAATTTATTAATTTATTTGTAAAAAAGAAACATAATTATTTTATTTTTTATTTCACATAATATTTTCTTGTGATTTAAAATATATACCATTTTTCAAGTAAACCATAACCCATCATTACTTTATGGGAGGATTACATTTCTGTTCATTTAAATAGATTATTAACTACACTCATTTTCTATTTCAAAAGTTTTAAATTCCAAATCAAAGTGATTAGTAGATGTAATTTCAAATAAAAAATAACAAATTGAAATGTACCAATAATGATTACGCTTCCTAATTTTCAATGAAATCATTTCAGGTTGATTGTTTTATGATATGTGAGTGTACAATTGATGGGTGGGGTTTTACATTCTCTTTAGCATCTCTGAAATTTTCATCATCAGAATTGTCTCAAAGCCTCCATATTCCTTTCTAGGGACCATGAATATGAATTTCATATGATAATCATCTAAAATAAATGTACTTTGTAAAGAATAATGATGAATAAATCAATGTTTCATTATTATTATTTTAGCAAAATAGAGAAAATATATCTTAATCCCCCCCAACCAAAATTTCTTCTCAAATCAATTCCTTCAATGCATAAACAACATTGTTTCATTTATCTACATCAATTTACTAATGCGTCCAAGTTTATACCCCAATGTAACTAATGAAAATTGAGTTGGTGGGATTAATAGGCTGGCCATGTTTACACTATAAAACCTATAATTTTAAAACATTTTCTTCAAAACTTGATTTTTTTTGTTAAGACAATCATGATACACCGCTCTTTTGTTTTTTTAGCAACACGTTATTTACATTCCAAAAATTCCTTTATTTCAACATCATTGATGTGTTATTCACTGGGATTGGTATAATCAGTATGTAGAGAATTCATTATCATCAAAAGCAGATAGAAATTTACATTAGGCTATTTAAATTGAGTAGTGAACCTAAAATATTATGAGGAAACAAATTGTATAACTAAATAAATATTACCATGTTCATTGGACTCTATTTTTTATTTAAATGATGAAGGAAATTTTCCCCTTGATTATGTATTCAAATCCCTTCATAATAGTCCCCTCTAACATAGATGACCCAATCGACATTGATATAACTGAAAATAATTACGATAACCCAATGAAAGGGTTATCCACAATTAAATTTTCATTTAACACTTTGTCTATTTTAGTTAATAAAAGAAAAAATGACCAGTTTTTTTTCATATCTAGGATATAAAATACTATTTATTACAATGATTCCCTTATGAATATTTATTCTTTATAACCTTCCTTATTATAATTCACTTGAATGAATTTCAGTTCCTAAATTTTAATTTCACTTTTATTGTTAACCAATTTTCATAAAAAAATATCCACTTAGAGTATTTTTTAATTCCATTCCCATATTTTCTTGATGATTCAAAATTATGAAATATTCACATAAATTATATTTATTTCTTTGGTACTAGATTCATGCATCCCCTCCACCACAGGAGTAACTCTGTTATTTTTCATCATACTACATTCATCTTATTATTTCATATAAAAATGTAAAAATATTAATTATATAACCATTCTGAGATGAAACATGTTTAGTTGTTACTTTGGTTATCCATTAAATACTTTCAAAAATTTAATTCTTATTTACATATAACACCTTAAAAATATGGTTTTCAAACTATCCTGTAAATTGTGGATTATGTGTATTTTGTATCTATCTTTCAACCTTTTCTGGGGTAAAATGTACAATAATTACTTTGTGGGTTTCAAAATATAGAGAAACCTATATACTATTATGTAAAATGTAATGTTGAACCTTCTCTATCATTGTAGTCGAAATTGTGACAATATCTCTTTTGGAAATTACTTCACCCACAAGACACTAATTGTGATGATATACTGGAAGAGAAATTAAATCCCCATCTTATAGGTAGTAAGTAAAGAATTCAATATATTATTCCATAATATATTGTTCTAAAATACATCCTTCATATTGGCATAAGTTTTTCATTTACCCTTTCATATTATTCATCTATTATCCCATGGGGTATATCCATATGTAATGTATTAGAATACATAGTCAGATATCTCTAACTAAGTAAAAGATTATATGAATTATTATATAAAATAATGATGATGGGAAGAAAATATCCAATTCACATAATATGATAGAAATTTTTTCCCATAGTTGTAAATCATGTCGGGTCTATAAAATTACTGCATTGGGTTTCAAAAAATAATTAAAGTCTGGTTAATATTTCTCATACATTTTTTGTATAATTAAATGTAAAGACGCATTCATTGGATCTTGCATCATAACATGAAAATAATGTTATTTTAGGACCATAAACTTCAAATTAGTCATCGAAATGATATTCATGATATTTCATTAATATCCTTTTAGAACCTTTACACCATTAAGGAAATTGAAAAACTAAAACTTCTATTATCTAGATAAAGTGTAAATCACTAGAGGAAGAAAAAACAATCTTTCACCCTTCACTGGTTCTAACTCTTCCCTTTTCTCCATGTCAATAATTTTCAACATAGCCATAATTCCATATTTTGTTTGTATTGGTTCATTTAGTAACCAACCACTGAAATTATCACATAAATTTTTTTAAATATACATGAAATCAAGAAAACATTTTATGTACAAACAAATCTAGTACAATTATTCAAAAAAATATTCTCTTTTTCCAAACAATTTTTTATGGTTTTTGAGAAATATAAACCAGAAATGGTAACAATATCCTTTTTTTTATCAAATTATTGATGAACTATAAATGAAGATATTATTTTTCCTTCATATATATTCTCATTGAATGATTTCGAATATGATCTCTATTTATGTTATTAGGTTGAAAATTTGTGATATATTAAAAAAAATCTTCAAGGAATGTTTCTAACTAACAAAGTGTCTACCTTTTATGGAAATAAAACACACCAATATTCCATTAATTCTATATTTTTTGAGAAATACATAATCAATAAATTCATTTATTATATAGTGCAATATGGATCTCAATATAAACTCTTCAATTCAATTTGAATAAAACTACATAACACTCATATATCAAAACAATTTCAAATCTTAAATTAATGATTAAAACAACCAAGTTATTTCATTTATAATAACATTATATTATATCATGTTAGTTTAGTATTATAATTTCATTATTCTTCTAATTTCCATTATTAATATAAAATAATTAAATCAACCAAAAATGAGTAGTTTAGGTGAATTATAATAAGTGAGTGATCAACTGAGAAAGCTCCTCAAGTGAGATGACCCTAGTCAGCCTCTATGCCTCATTAGTTAAATAAATTTCCATTTTCCATGCCCTATGAAAAGTGTGCATCAATATCCATGTGATATGAATCATCCTTAGGGATAAAGTGTAGAGAATATTCATTGAGGTGGTCACTAGAAGGATTAGAGAGTTCTTGGAGAAAGATGTGTTTAGATACATGGTCTTATGTTTCTAGCACCATGGGAACTAGATAACATACAAGGTATTTTCTATTTATATTGTAACAAGGTGTATATATTATTTTATTTATAATTTGCACACTCCTTTATTTCTATAATCATACTCTTTACTCTATAACATGAGTTGGAGTGGATCTTGATGGTGGGAATGGAGGTTGGAGTGGTCACAGGCGGGTTCCAATTGGCTTATGTCGAAGCTTCTCTGGTGGTAGAAAAGGTGGTTACAGGAAATGAAGGGTGGAGTTCCAAGGAGAAATACATCATGTTGGCCATATTTGGGAGCTCCTCAGAGGGAAAATTAGGTCGTATTTGTATTTTTCCAATCCAGATGGATCATCGAAGGCTGTAGCTTCGGAATGGAACTCCGTTGGTGGTGATCTCAAGTAAGGAAATGTGTTGTGTTGCGGAGTTCCATAATCTAACTCTGGTGGCTTGGTTAGGACCTGTGAAACCTTCATTCAAGGTTTTCACGAATTTTTTGGGTTCTTGGGGTCTGCAACACTCGGTGATAGTCTCAGAGTTATCAAGTTTTTCCTTTTGTATTCATTTTTTCAACAAATAGAACTTTGTGCAAGCTTGGTCAAGGGAGGGGAGGCAGTGCGGCTCCCACCACTTCACCCTATCTCATTGGTCATGGGAGTTCTATTATGGGAAGGAATCGTGTATGGGTATGGTCTTCCACTACCTTTCCATAATCCTTCAACACTGACGGTAGTGGGAGATGCTCTAGATAGCTTTCTGTGTGTGTGTTTGAAATTTCAAACCTAAAACCTGTTGTTTTTTCAAGCAGGCTGGTGCTCTTCCCCATGCACCGCTTTCCCATACAGCGTCTCTCCCTCCTCCCATGCGTCTCTCTATTTCCAAACATATCATTTAATTTTTTTTGGTATTGTTTTTTGTTCCCTATTTATTTCAACGGCTTTATGAGTATCTTTTTCATTTTCCCTTGTAATATCCTATAAAAGGTGATTGTTGTCCGTTGGAAAGATAGTTGCTGGAAAATACAATAGGTTTTAACCTCCATTGTGTGTGAAGTGTTCTCCTCCACCCCTCTTTCTTTCTCTAGTGAAATTCTTTTGGCTTTTTAATGCCATATCCCACCAACAAACTGGTATCAGAGGCCGGTTCGAAGGCATCTTCCAAATTCTGAAGATGGCCACCGTGATCGAGCCGCAAGTTCCAACCTTGTCTAAGGAGAACTATGAGAGGTGGTGCATTCAAATGAATTCATTGTTCAGGTTGCAATAATTATGGGAGATCGTCACCAACGGGTATGTAGTACCCACTGCAGAGGATGAAGCGGCCTTCACGAATGAAGAAAAGATGACCGTCAAAAATCAATGGAGGAAAGACAAAAAGGCGTTGTTCCTTCTCTATCAAGGGTTGGATGAATCAACGTTCGAAAAACATTCCGAAGCAACATCGAGCAAGCACGCATAGGATACACTAGCCACCATTTTGAAAGGATTTGATCGTGTGAAGCGGGTCTGTCTTCAAACATTACGAGCGGAGTTCTAAGCGGAACGAATGAAGGAAGGTGAGGGTATCTCAGATTACTTCTCACGCCTAATTCTCATTATTAAACATTTGAAAAGAAATGGTGAAAAAAATGGAGGATATTCGAGTTATTGAGAAAGAACATCAATCTCTCACAACCAAGTTTGAGCATGTGGTTGTGGAAATCGAAGAATCAAAAGATTTGGAAAAATTATCTATTGAAGAGTTGATGGGGTCGTTACAAGTACATGAGCAGTGAATGCAGAAAAATGCAGTTTCAACAATAGAGCATTCCCTAGAGTCCAAGTTGACTCTGCAAGAACCAATGAATGGTCAAGCACAATGAGGTGGTTATCGTTCAAGAGGCATATGACGTCGATACCATCCAAGCCATCAACAAAAGAAACAGAACATTACCAACTTTCGTGGAAGAGGAAATGGTGGAGGCCGATTCACACATGGTCGTGGAGACGCAAGGAATGTTAAATGCCACAACTATACGAAATTCGGCCATTATGCCTCTGATTGATGGATCAAGGTGGATCATGATGAATGATCCAACTATGCTGAAGCGTCACGCCATGAAGAAGAAGGTACGACACTCCTCCTCGCACAAGAAAAGGAATCTGAATGCCCCGATGTATGGTATCTTGACACGGGTGAGAGCAACCACATGAGTGGTAACGAAGAACTTTTTGAAGAACTCACTAAAGAAGTTCATGGCGACGTGACCTTCAGTGACTCATCGAAGGCACCCATGATTTGAAATGGTAAAATCAAAATCTATATGAAGAATGGTGACTCGAATTACATTTCCAATGTGTATTGCCTACCAGGCATGAAAAATAATATCATAAGTCTCGGCCAACTCCTCGAGTAGGGGTATGTTATACACTTTGAGAATTCATCTGTGTCAGTATGAGATGCTCACAGGAGGTTGATTGCGCAAGTTCAAATGGTGAAAAATCACATGTTCCCACTGCATATCAACACGAAGTATAAGTCCCCGGCCTTAAACCTTACTTAATATTGAATGAAATGAATAATTCAAATTGAGGATCTTTTCATGGTTTAGAGTTTTAGAGAATTAGAAAATAACTATTACATCTCAAAATATTACAAAGTAGAAACTTCTACTAAGATTCCAAAAAATAAAAACTCTTAAAAGAAAACATGTCTAGTTCCATGTTTTAGATAGCATGACTTTCCCTTGATCCCATCCTGGACCCTATTCCACATTAATTCATGTGAAAAACATTTCAAAAGAACTTTGGGTGAGCATAAAAATCTCAGTAAAGGATACACAATGAATGAAAACTGTTAGTTTTTCAAATCAAAAAGTAAACCATGTATACTTTATCAAAGTAATACTTTTCACCTTTATGAAGTAGAAAAAACTCTTCAATGAATAAAAGATCATTACTTACCCTTTTGTAACCCAAATATTACCATAAAACCCATATAACAATCACATAACATATAAAGGTTACTTGGGACATAAACATACTTAAATGGAATAACTATACGGTCGACTTCCACACATATCACTTAATAGTATAGCCATACGGCTGACTTCCATACCCAATGCATTGGAGGTTATAACGTAACCACATGTCCTGGTATTCACGGCACCACCCGTCATATGGTTTATCACGTAACCACCCATCAAATGTCCATGTACCATTATAAAATTATAAGACATAAAACAAATATAATGGAAAGAAAACATTTCAACACTTTGATCACAATATATCACATAAATATATTGACATAACAAATCCATTATAAAAACCATTTTCAATACCAAAATACATAAAAGAGTATATGGTATTTATTTCATTTTAAAAACATTACGGCTTCTTGAGGAATCCAAAGACCAAATAATACTCACGGTGGCGGAAAAGGTCGTTGTCACTGCGTATGTTAAAAGAAACATTCCTTTTTTTTGTTTAGTAAAACACTTCATAGAAAAAGATTCATTTTGTATAAAAGTAAAATTCAAAGGGGTTTATACACTGTATAAAAGAATGTTGTGTATAAAACGAAATATGCCTCAATGAAAGGAGATTGAGACGAAGTCCCTTACCTCGGGTCCGACTTGACTCGATCGTTCTTTAACTTACTGAATAATAAACTTGAGTTAATTTCTACTTGCTTAAGAAGCTTTCTAAAGTTCATTATTCCTTTTATATCACTTATTTCCATGTTATAAACATTATTTAATCATTTATGTTAATAATGTTTATTTTGTCGATATTTGGTTCTTATGTTGAAAGTGGATTTATTACAATTACATGTTGTTCGTGTGGTCAAATATTAATTATATCCTGAATTATATTCATGATTTGGATATCATATATATCATATATATCCAGAATATACATTTATTTATAATATTACATAATCATTTAGAGGTAAGAAATGAAATGCACCGTTCATGGAGTCGGTAAGCCATACGTACGCATGAACGCTACTTTCATTTCTCTGTCATATTAATGGAATTAAAACTAAATGAGAGATATGTATATTTTAATTCCAGAATTTTATTAATCATTTAGATGTAACATACATCATAAATATACATTATGTATATGTACTTATAATAGTACATTATATTTGGGGATAAGAAATGAAATGAACCGTTCATGGAGACGGTAAGCCGTACGTACGCATGAACGCTACTTTCATTTCTATCTCATAATTTAATGGAATGAAATAATAATGATATAAAGGTATATTATAATTCCTGTATAACATCATATATAATAACTTTAAATCCATCCTTTATACGTCCCACATATGGCATTAACGAATCAAATCACTCTGAGGTGGTGATAGTCCACACTTCCTAAAATGAAGATATCGCGTATACCCATAATGGAATCCATTAAGGTATACCACAAATGAATAATACAGAAGCATAAGGAACACATAAACATAATATATATCATATATAAATATAGTGACATCTTAATGTCCACCATTAAAGGTGTTAAAAGAATATTGAACAATCATCGTTTCATGAGGCAGAAATTCGCCAACCACAGAAACAGTATGTTCTTTAACCATTACATGTAGGTGTGTGTAAGTGTAGCTAGAATTATTCTTATAAAAAAATAATAGTATATTGAATATACTGGTGTTGTTACAAAAGAAATGAATAAATAGAGTTTATGGGGTTGGAGAAGCAAAATAAAACAAAAGAACACAAGTGAAGACATTACCTTAAAATCGGTAACTCTCTTAGATTTGAGCTCAATGGATTCCTTGGGAAGACTTATGACCAAAGTGAGGATTTTAGGAGTTATAGAGGGATGTGTAGAGACAAAATGGGCAGGTTTTGGCCGATCCAAATGCTTTGGAAGTTTGGGTAAGCTGGTAGAGGTGGGGCCTTTTATAAGAGGAGAGGAGGGGCACTCTTGGAAAGTAAAGAAATGTTACTTTATTTTAAAATGAGTTTCAGATTTAAAAGGTCCCACATTGATATAAATATAGTATAAGGTGATAAGGGTTCGAAATATAACCATCAAATAGGTTTTTGACAAGTGTAGGTCTTAGATTTTACATTATCGTTTCATTTTATTTAAATCGTTAAATAATGAGGTAATCGCTGCATCATCATGGTGTCATAAATAATTTAATTTATTTAATGTCTAAAAATTATAAAAAAAAAATCAGGATGTAGAAAATCTTTTTAGATTTCTAATGAATATTTATAGTAAAAAATATGACTTGTATAACCCCATTTAAAAATTGTCTTAGTAAAACGACTCATGTTTGTGTTATTTTTATTTTAACTTTAAATAAAAATATATTAATGTCATTATCCTACCATAGTGGCTTCATGGGGTCCCCAAGTTGACCCATGGATTTTATTGGTCGTCCATGACACATCCAATAAGGGTAGAACATGTGTAAAGGTCATTTCATATTATTAAAACATTATTTTTACCTTAAACTACACTAATTACCTCTAATCGCGATTAAAAACTTAAAAGATACTATTCACCAAAAAATTATTTTAATCCCATTGAACCAAATTTTAATTCTTAATTATAACCATGTATGTTGGATTTTTGAAATTCAAAACACAGAGGTGGTAAAATTTCATTTAAACGGAAAATCAGTTTTTTAAGTACCACTTAGTGGTTTCACTATTCATCAAAAATTGAAGTTTTTTAAAAAAAATACCAAAACTTCACCCTAAGCTATATTTTATCTTCCAAATTAAAAAATTATGTCTATATCAAAAAATTCAAAACATATAAGTTACATTAATTAATTTAATCATTAATTCCCACTGTCAGAGCAAATAACATGTTTTTATGAACCAATAAGTATCAAAAGATTGACACTAGTTTAAGTCCAGTTTCAAAGTGATATTAATTCCAAAGACCACTATTGTATTAAATGGTAAAAATTTATTCTAATTGAAATTTAAAACCAACTCAAAATATAATCTAACCATATAATTAAATTAGATGAAAAGCAGTTCTGATGTAAAATGCAGTATTATTCACTATTCATTAAAAAATGAACATTGTCAGAAAAATACCAAAAAATTATCCTATGTAAATTTCAATGTCCCAATCATAAATAATAAGTTTATTTTGACCAATAGAGCTTATAAAATTGTCAAAAGTTTTATTTAAAAAGTTTTTCCATCAAAAGGCAGTAAAACAATCTTTTAAAAATATTAGTGTATTCCATGCTTAATATTGGATTTTTTCTCATTTGAAGCCTATAAAACACTATATAATTCATTATTAGACATAGATAAGAATATCTATTATTCATTACTTACTTGGTATGTTACATCCTTCCCCCCTTTAGAAAATTGTGTCCCCGCAATTTATTTACTTATCGAATAAGTGGGGGGTATTTAACCCTCATTGCATTTTCAGATTCCCATGCTGCCTCTTCAACCATGTGGTTATTACACAAAACCTTTACCTGATGAATCACCTTATTCCATAACACTTTCTCCCTATGGTCAAGAATATGGACTGGTTGTTCCTCATATGAGAGATTCTCTTCCAACTGAACTACCTCTGGGCTCAAAACATGAGATGAATCTAGCATATAATTTCTCAACATCGAAACATGAAAAACATTTTGTAACTGAGATAAACTCAGAGGTAAAGCCACTCAGTATGCAACTGATCCAACTCTCTCTAGAATTTCATATGGTCCAATGAAACTTGGAATCAGATTTCCTTTCTTACCAAATCGCATCACACTTTTCCATGGAGAAACCTTGAGAAAAACATGATCACCAACCTCCAAAGATAGATCCTTCCTCCAGTTATCCGCATAACTGTTATGTCTGATCTGAGTTGTTCTCATGTGTTTCCAAATCAACTGAACTTTTTTTGCCATGTCTTCTACCAATTCTAGTCCCATCATCTTCCTTTCACCTACTTCATCCCAAAATCTGGAGTTCGACACCACTTCCCATGTAATACCTCAAACGGTGCCATCTGTATACTGGAATGAAAACTGTTATTATATGAAAATTCAACCAAAGAAAGATGTTGGTCCCAACTTCCCTGATAATCCATCGAACAAGAATGTAGCATATCCTCCAATGTCTGAATTGTTTATTCTGACTGCCCATCTGATTGCGGATGAAATGTTGTACTAAAATTTAATTCAGTACCCAACAACTTCTGAAGGCCCTTCCAAAAGTTAGAAGTAAACCTGGGATCACGATCAGACAAATGGAGAGGGGAAATCCATGTAACCTTACTATATCGTTAAGATACAAACGGGAAAGTTGATCTTGGGAAAAATTATCTCGTATAGCAAGGAAATGAGCAGATTTAGTCAAGCGATCAACAATAACCCAGATTGCATTATTACCTCGAGATGTCTTTGGTAATCCCACAACAAAGTCAATGGATATATTTTCCCATTTCCACTATGGCACTGGTAATGGCTAAAGCATCCCTTTTGGTAACTGCTGCTCTACTTTAACCTGCTGACAAGTCAAACACATCACAGTAAAATCGGCAATATCTCTTTTCATTCCTTCCCACTAGTAATACCCTCGCAGATCTCTGTACATATTAGTACTGCGAGGATGAACTGAAAACGGAGAACTATGAGCTTCACATAAAAAATCTCTCTTCAACTATGAATCACAAGGCACAAACAATCTCTTCCAAAATCTCAAAACACAATCATTATCAATGTTTAATTCAGGCAACTTAACCTTCTGAACCAGCTCTACCTTTTCCTGCAACTCGCTGTCTTGCTTCTGTGCTTTCTTAATTCTGTCTGATAGATAAGATTTCACTGATACCTGAAACAAAACAGAAGGATATCTTACACAAACAACTTCCATGCCAAAGCTCATCAAATCCTTAACCAAAGGATCACGTTCCAAATGCAACATTGTTAATGAAGTGTTACTTTTTCGACTCAAATCATCATCCACTTTATTTGCTTTTCCTGGATGGTAATGAATTGTACAATCATAATCCTTGATTAATTCTAGCCATCCCCTCTGTCTCATGTTCAATTATTTCGGAGTGAATATATACTTTAAACTTTTGTGATCAGTATATATTTCACACTTTATTCCATACAAATGATGCCTCCAAATTTTTAGAGCAAAAACAACAGCAGCTAATTCCAAATCATGTGTAGGGTAATTTTCCCCATTATTTTTTAACTGATGTGAAGAATAAGCAATTACCTGATCATTCTGCCTAAGGACACAACCAAGTCCTTTCAATGAAGCATCACTGTAGATAACAAGCTAACCATTCCTGGAAGGATGTGCAAAAACTGGAGTATTCACCAATCTTATTTTCAACTCCTGAAAACAATCATCACATTCTTTTTTACAGATAAACTTAACACCCTTCTGAGTTAGCTTAGTCATTGGACTAGATAACCATGAAAAATTTTCATCAATCCTTCGGTAGTAGCCTGCCATACCAAGAAAACTACGAATATCGGTTACATTTGTGGGTCTTGGCCATTATTCAACAAATTCTGTTTCAGCAGGATCAACAGTTATGCCATCTTTTGAAATAATGTGACCAAGGAAAGAAATTTGGTGCAACCAAAACTCACACTTGCTGAATTTTCCATACAGTTTCATTTCTTTTAAGGGTTGCAAGATAACCCTTAAATTACTTTCATGCTCCTCTTTACTTTTAGAAAACACCAAAATATCATCAATAAAAACAACCAACATTTTTCACCCGATTCAATTGATCCATCACTTTAACAAACTGTTTAGTTCTGATTATGACCATCTCAGGATACTGATTTAAAAGGTCATTTCCCTCCATATGCCTTCCCATAAAATCTATTCTGTTTCCTATATGAAAAAACATTCCTAACATCGAAATATCCTAAGCGAAGCAACATGGTAATCTTTAAATGCTATATCATTTAAATCATAACATAAATTAATTTATAATTTAACACTTTTCTAACTCCTAAAGTTGTCTAAACCGACCTATGATAGAAACTATAAGGCCCCAGCCTTAAACCATACATAATATTGAATTAAATGAATAATTCACATTGAGGATATTTTCACAGTTTAGTGTTTTAGAGAATTAGGACATAACTATTACATCTCAAAAGATTAGAAAGTAGAAACTTCTACTAAGTTTCCATAAAATAAAAACTCTTAAAAGGAAACATGTCTAGTTCCATGTTTTAGATAGCATGACATTCCCTTGATCCCATCATTGACCCTATTCCACATTATGTCCTATGAAAAACATTTCAAAAAAACTTGGGGTGAGCATAAAAATCCCAGTTAGGGATACACAACGAATGAAAACTGTTAGTTATTCAAAACAACAAGTAAACCATGTATACTTTGTCAAAGTAATACTTTTCACCTTTGTGAAGTAGTAAAAACTCTTCAATGAGTAAAATATCATCACTTACCCTTTTGAAACCCAAATATTATCATAAAACCCATATAAAGATCAAATAACATATAAAGGTAACTTGGGATATAAACATACTTAAATGGAATAACCATACGGTCGACTTCCACACATATCACTTAATGTAATAGCCATACAGCCGACTTCCACACCCAATGCATTGGAGGTTATAATGTAACCACCCATCCTGGTATTCACGGAACCACCCGTCATATGGTTTATCACTTAACCACCCTTCAAATGTCAAAGTACCATTATAAAATCATAAGACATAAAACAAATATATTGGAAAGAAAAAAATTCAACACTTTGATCACAATATATCACATAAATATATTGACATAAAAAATCCATTATAAATACCATTTTCAATACCAAAATACATAAAATAGTATATGGTATTTATTTCATTTTAAAAACATTACGGCTTTTTGAGGAATCCAAAGACCAAATAATACTCGCAGCAGCGGAAGAGGTCGTTGTCACCGCGTACGTTAAAAGAAACATTCCTTTTTGTCATTTAGTAAAACACTTTGTAGAGAATGATTCATTTTTTATAAAAGTAAAAGTCAAAGGGGTTTATACACCGTATAAAAGAATGTTGTGTATAAAACGAAATATGCCTCAATGAAAGGATACTGAGACGAAGTCCCTTACCTCGGGTCCGACTTGACTTGATTGTTCTTTAACGTCCTGAATAATAAACTTGAGTTAATTTCTACTTGCTTAAGAACGTTTTTCAAGTTCATTATTCCTTTTATATCACTTATTTCCATGTTATAATCATTATGTAATCATTTATGTTAATAAGTTATGTTTTTTCAATATTTGGTTCTTAAGTTGAAAGTGGACTTCTTACAATTACATGTTGTTCGTGTGGTCAAATATTCATTATATACAGAATGATATTAATTATTTTGATATCATATATATCATATATATCCAGCATATACATGTATTTATAATATTACATAATCATTTAGAGGTAATAAATGAAATGCACCGTTCATGGAGACGGTAAGCCGTACGTACGCATGAACGCAACTTTCATATCTATGTCATATTAATGGAATTAAAACTAAATTAGAGATATGTATATTTCAATTCCAGAATTATATTAATCATTTATATGTAACGTACATCATATATATCCATTATTTATATGTACTTATAATAGTATATTACATTTGGGGATAAGAAATGAAATTCACCGTTCATGGAGACGGTAAGCCGTACGTACGCATGAACGCTACTTTCATTTCTATATCATAATTTAATGGAATGAAATAATAATGACATAAAGGTATATAATAATTCCAGTATAACATAATATATAATAACTTTAAATCCATCCTTTATACGTCCCACATATGGCATTAACAAATCAAATCACGTTGAGGGGGCGGTAGTCCGCACTTCCTAAAATGAAGATATCGCGTATACCGATAATGGAAGCCATAAAGTTATACCACAAATGAAAAATACATGAGAATAAGGAAAAAATAAACATAATATATATCATATATAAATATAGTGACATCTTAATGGCCACAATTAAAGGTGTTAAAATAAGATTGAACAATCATCATTTCGTGAGGCATAAATTCGCCAACCACAGAAATAGTATGTTCTTTAACCATTAGATGTAGGTGTGTGTAAGTGTAGCTCGAATTATTCTTATAAAAACATCCAAGTATATTGAATATACTGGTGTTGTTACAAAAGATATTAATAAAAAGAGTTTAGGGGGTTGGATAATCAAAATAAAACAAAAGAACACAAGTGAAGATATTACCTTAAAATCGGGCAACTCTCTTAGATTTGAGCTCAAAAGCTTCCTTGGGAAGACTTCTGCCCACATTGAGGCTTCTAGGAGTTATAGACGGATGTGGAGAGACAACATGGGCAGGGGTTGGCTGATCCAAAGGCTTTGTAAGTGTGGGTAAGGTGGTTGAGGTGGGGGCCTTTTATAAGAGGAGAGGAGGGGCACTCTTGGAAAGTTAAGAAATGTTACTTTAATTTAAAATGCGTTTCGGATTTAAAAAACCCCACATTGATATAATTAAAGGATAAGGTGATAAGGGTTCGAAATATACCCATCCAATAGGTTTTGGACATGTTTAGGTCATAGATTTTACATTATCTTTTTATTTTATTTAAATCATTAAATAATGAGGTAATCACTGCATCATCATGGTGTCATAAATAATTTAATTTATTTAATGTATAAAAATTATAAAAAAACTATCATGATCTAGGAAATCTTTTTATCTTTATAATGAATATTTATAGTAAAAAATATGACTCGTATATCCCCATTTAAATTTTTTTTAGTAAAACAACTCATGTTTGTGTCATTTTTATTTTAACTTTAAATAAAAATATATTAATGTCATTATCTTACCAAAGTGGCTCCATGGGGTCCCCAAGTTGACCCATGGATTTTATTGGTCGGCCATAACACATCCAATAAGTGTAGAATATGTTTCAGGGTCATTTCATATTATTAAAACATTATTTTTACCTTAAACTACACTAATTACCTTTAATCGCGATTAAAAACAGAAAAGTTACTATTCACCAAAAAATTATTTTAATCCCATTGAACCACATTTTAATTATTAATTACAAACATGTATGTCGGATTTTTGAAATTCAAAACACAGAGGTGGTAAAATTTCATTTAAACGAAAAATCAGTTTTTTAAGTACCACTTAGTGGTTTCACTATTCATCAAAAATTGAAGTTTTTCAGAAAAATACCGAAACTTCACCCTAAGCTATATTTGATCTTCAAAATTCAAAAATGATGTCTATTTTACAAAATTAAAAACATATAAGTTACAATAATTAATTTAATAATTAAGTCCCACTGTCAGAGAAAATAGCGTGTTTTTATGAACCAATAAGTATCAAACGATTGACATTATTTTAAGTCCACTTTCTTAGTGAAATTAATTTCAATGACCACTATTGTATTAAACGGTAAAAATATATTCTAATTGAACTTTAAAACCAATTAAAAAGATAATCCAACCATATAATTAAATTAGATGAAAAAGTAGTTTTGATGTAAAATGCAGTATTTTTCACTATTTATTAAAAAATGAACATTGTCAGAAGAATACCAAAAAGTTATCCAATGTAAATTTCAATGTCCCAATCATAAATAATAAGTTTATTTTGACAAATAGAGCTTATAAAATTGTCAAAAGTTTTATTTAAAAAAGGTTTTCCATCAAAAGGCAGTAAACCAATCTTTTAAAAATATTTGGGTATTCGATGCTTAAGATTGGATTTATTCTCATTTGAAGCCTCTAAAACACTATCTAATTCATTAGTAGACATAGATAAGAATATATATTATTCATTACTTACTTGGGATGTCACACGAAGGCTGAGAAAAGTCTATTTGGGCTCATGAAGAATGATTCCTGGAGATGGCATTTGGATTTTGGGCATCTTCATTTTAGCAGGCTAAAACATATATCCTCATCAAGAATGGTGTGTGGCTTGCTGAAAATTGAATCAAGAAATCATGTGTGTGAGGCATGTACACTCGGAGAACAACAAAGGAACTCATTTCCAAGTGGATTGTCTAGAAGAGTAACAGAACCACTTCAGCTGGTCCACACTGATATATGCAGGCCATTGGAAACACCATCACTTAGAGGTAATAGGTATTTTATTAAATTTATTGATGATGTCAGCAGAATGTTTTGGGTGTATTGCATCATAGAAAAATCATCTTCTTTCACTATCTTTAAAACATTCAAATCTCGTGTTGAAACTGAAAGTGGCCATAGAATCAAAGTACTCAGATTTGTAAGAGGTGGAGAATACACCTCAAATGCATTTCAAGGTTTCTGTAGGGAATATGGCATCAAACAACAATACACTGCAGCCTACACGCCACAACAGAATTGAATCGCTGAAAGGAAGAACTGCACTATCTTCAACATGACGAGGAAAATGCTGAAGGAGAAAGGGTTGCCAATGATTTTCTGGGCATAGGAAGTGGCATGTACTTCATACTTGCTCAATTGGTGTCCAACAAAGAGCGTCAGGAACTTGACACCACAAGAGGTGTGGAGTGGCTAAAAACTAATTGTGGCGCGCCTAAGAATCTTCAGGTGTGTCTCTAACACTCAAGTCCCAGAAGAGAGAAGAAGGAAACTTGATGATCGTGGTGAGAAGTGCATCTTCATCGGCTACTGTGAAGCCTCAAAATCCTACAAGCTTTAAAATCCACTAACTAATAAATTAGTGGTGGGTAGAGATGTGGTTTTTAGTGAGGAAGAAGCATGGAAATGTGGTGATGAAGAATCAAACAAGGATGTTCCTGTCCAGATAGAGGTTCCTAAAGAAAGGCGTGATTATCAGGAGCAAACACCTACAACACCTTCCTTGGGCGCATCATAAGTTGGAAGAAGTCTGGGAGTACATTTCATCACACCTGAAAGCACTATAGAAAATCAAAATTTGGCCAGCTCATCCTAGCCTATGGCTCCTATGAAGATGAAAATTCTGAGTGATATTTATTAGCAGACTGAAGAGGTAAATCTTTTTTTCTTGTATACAGATCATGAGCCTCTGACGTTTCAAGAATCCATGAGGGAATAATTCTAGAGAGTGGCTATGGAAGAAGAAATTCATGCCATAGAGAGAAATGGCACATGGGATTTGACAACACTCCAAAAATCCATAAAACCATTGGTGCGAAATGGGTGTACAAGATCAAGCGAAATGCTGATGGCGAGATCCACCTCTACAAGGAAAGGCTCATAGCAAAGGGGTATAAGTAGAAGTATGGGGTGGACTATGATGAAGTCTTCACTCTAGATGCTCGCCTTGATACAGTGAGGATGATTATCTCACCTGTTTTCCATCACAGTTGAATGATCTACCAACTAGATGTGAAGTCTGTGTTCCTGAATGGAATCTTCGATGAAGAGGTATATGTTAACCAACCTGAAGGCTTTGTTATGAAAGGGGAGGAAGATAAAGTGTATCGTTTGAAGAAAGAACTTTATGGGTTGAAGCAGGCTCCACGTGCATGGAATTCATGCATCTACAGTTATCTCTGAGAGAATGGCTTCACACAATGTCTATATGAGCACGTGGTTTTCATCAAGCAGAATGATCATGGTGATATACTAATTTCATGATTCTATGTTGATGATTTGTTGTTTATAGGGAATTGTTGACCAATGTTCGGTGATTTCAAGGAGGCCATGTTCAAGGAGTTTTAGATGACCGACGGAGGTCTCATGTCCTTTTTTCTGGGCATATAAGTAAAGCAACAACATGGAGGCACCTATATTTCTCAGAAGAGGTATGCCATAGAGTTTCTTGAAAAATTTAAGATGGCTGATTGTAATGATGTAAACACATCGGTTGCAACAAGCTTGAAGCTGAAAAAGATGGAGAAGGAAGAAGCGTTAACTCGACTTTGTTCAAGAGTCTTATTGGATGCCTGAGGTACCTCACAATCACTAGTATAGATATTGTCTATAGTGTTGGACTTCTAAGCAGGTATATGGAGGCACCTAAAGAGTCACACTGGCTAGCAGCAAAATGAATCCTCAGGTATGTCAAAGGAACAATGGATTTTGGTCTGTTTTATCCATACAATGAAAAAGCAAAGCTATATGGTTACTCAGACAGTGATTGGGGAGGTGACCAAGATGAAATAAAAGGCACTACTAGGTATGTATTTTTTCTTGGATATACTGCTTTCACCTGGAATTCAAGGAAGCAGAGTGTGGTTTCTCTATCCACTTGTGAAGCAGAGTATGTGGCAGAATCCTATACTATTTTTGAGGGAATTTGGTTGAGAAATTTTCCGAAGGAGATGAAGCATCCACAAGATGGATCCACGGTGATATATGTGGATAACATGTCGGCTATTGAACTAGCCAAAAATCTGGTGCAGCATGGGAGAATAAAACACATTGATACTCCTTTTCATTCTCTCAGGGACCATGTGAAACAGAAAACGATAAAATTGGAATATTTCCATACTACGGAACAGGTGGCAGATATTTTCACAAAGTCACTACCAACAGATGCATTCAGACGGCTTAGAATGATGCTCGGGATGAAGCCGGTTTTGGTTTGAAGGGGAGTGTTGAAAATTGCAAACCCAAAACCCGTTGTTTTTTCGAAGCAGGCTGGTGCTCCTCACCATACACCGCTTTCCCATGCAGTAACTCTCCCTCTTCCCATGCGTCTCTCTTTTTCCAAGCATATCATTTATTTTTTTTTTGGAATTTTTTTGTTCCCTATTTATTTCAACAGATTTATGAGTATCATTTTCATTTTCCCTTGTAATAGCCTATAAAAGGTGATTTTATTCCATAGGAATGATAGTTTCTTGAAAATGAAAAAGGTTGTAACCTTGTTTGTGTGTGATGTTTTCTCCTCCACCCCTCTTTCTTTCTCTCGTGAATTCTTTTGGCTTTGTAAAGCCATCTCCCACCAACAGTGTGGACGAGAACACGGGGAGGTTGCTAGACGCATCCAATCCATAGGTCTATGTTGAGATGAATCTCTTAGTGAAATTCCTATTGTGGATCCTTATTTGATCTCCTAAGGGGATTAAGTGGTGGTAGCGATTGGTATTACAATCTCCCCCTGGTTCTATTCTTCGTGTGGTTTCCAAGGGCATGCGGTGGAGTTATGTAGGAAAGGGAAGGGAAGAGAATGGAGTGGGGTCTCTTTCACACAGGGATTCAACAAGGATGATTAGGTGTTGGAGTTGATGATTGGCACTAGTGGTAAGGTAGGGTTTCAAGTCCTTTCCGGTGCAGCGGCAATGACAAAGGACTGTTCTCCATCGTCTTCATCGGAGGTGGTTAAATTCAATGATTCGACAACGTCCTATAGAAATTCAAATGTAGTCAAATCTGGGGTTGTAAATCAGATCTCATTTTCTGAAATGGTGCAGGTGGATAGATTTTTGAGATAGTTTTCTGATCATCCTGAAATGCGACCGTCAGTTTCTGGGGGGTCCACTTCGGCGGAAGTAGAGGGTTGCTTAGTTACAAGGGTGTCATCATCAGCCTCTTCTAAACATATCGAAGGTAAAAAAAAGTTCATCGCTTCATTAATAATAGTCATTCCAAGAGTGTTATCATCTCCAGTTTTAGATTCTAGATCTATGAAAATGTCTTTACTGAAGGGGGTGGTGAGCAAAATTGTGGCAGCCCACAACTCACCACCCCAGTTGATGATGGTCTCTTTGCTTCAAGAGCAGATGGATCCACCACCCGTTCCTGTCACGTTGGGGAATAGGTTATCGATGCCGAAAGAATTGGAGAGTCCATTGATGAAGAAGGTTCTTTTCCTAAAAAAGGGGTGTTTTTTTAGGGCTCTTCCAGACCGGTGACACGTTCTATGGCCAAGGAGGTGTTCGGTAGGGATGTATTCATTATAAGACCAGGTATAAATTCCCAAAGATCTAGGAATACCCTCCATTAATGTCTTCATTGGTCATTTGGAATGCCTGTGTTCTGGGGGTTCATGAAAAAAATGTCTTTTTGGATTCAGAGGCAAGGAGATGTAGGTTATCTATGGCATTCATTCTTCATCCAAATAAAGTTCATAGAAAGTTCAATTTCACTTCTAGGAATATGGGGTTCATTTTTCACTTGCATGGGAATCCAGTTAATAAGAATATATGGGTTTTATGGAGGAACTTCCTTTAGGTGGAGTTGGTGTAGGTGAAAGAATAGTGTACATGGTGAAGCTCGGGTTAAGAGGCTCTGAAGTCTTGTTCTCCTTCATTTATGCCAGCATCGATGTCGTGGAACGAAGAAACTTTTGGGAGTGTCTCGACACCTTTTATGCGACTATATTACCATGGTTTGTAGGAGGGGATTTTAATGCTATTTTAAACATTTAAGAGGATAATGGTGGATCATTAGATTTTAATAAAGGTATGTTGGATTTTAATAATTTCATTACTAGGAAGGGACTTATGGGCTTGGGTTTTAGTGGGAGAAAATATACCTGGTGTAACAATGGAAAAAGTGGTAGTCGCATTTGGAGTAGACTGGATAGATGCCTTGTCAATATACAAGGATTATAGCCATTTTCCAGGACCTCGGTTTCGCACTTGTCTCGAGATCATTCGGATCATGCACCTCTATTAGTGGAGATGATGTAAGGGAGATCGGATAATAAGGAGTTTTTTACTTGATTAATTGGCACTATGTGGATGGGTTCATGCTAATGAAGAAGGATTCTTGGGAGTAGGAGTTGGATGGTAGAGCTTGGGTTGGATTATCTAGAAATCTCAAGTGACTAACTAATGACATTGGTAGGTGTTTCATGAATAAAACAGTTCTGTTTGGGACTATAGAGGTTCTTCAAGAGGAAATCAGCAGGTTTGAAAACATGATTCAATAGAGTTGGGAAGACTCTTCCTTCCTAATGTTATATGACAAATTCTATTTCATGGAAAAAAGGTTTCTGGATGTGGAGAGGGAATACAGACAAAGATACAGGGTCAGCTGGCTTAAGGAATGTGACAAGAATAGTGGTTTTTTCCATGCATGTTTGAAGGAACAGAAAAATTTGAAAATCAACATTAAACTTCAGGACGGATCATTTTCCTCATATGTCGATGTCGCTGGTAGGATGGCATTGTATAATTTTGAGTTACTACTTATAGGTGAGTGTACATGGTATTCGAGGGAGGAAATCTCGGATCTTGAATAGGTGTTTTTCATGGTAAGTATTTCCAGGAGGGTTTATGATGAGGATAATGACTCATTACATTGTATAAAAATCGTTGATGAGGTCTATGAGGTTTTTCGCAACATGCCGTGGGAGTGTGCTCCCAGCCCAGATGGTTTCCCGACTGCTTTTTATGTGGCCTCAGGGGACTTCGTGGGACCTCTTGTTATCAAAGATGTACAGGATATATTCAGGGGGATATCAATAGAATCACGTGTTCTTCAATGGTGGTTCTTTTTCCTAAAGTCGACTATCCATCCTCCATTAATCATTATAGACCAATATGTCTTTTCAATGTTTCTTATAATATTTTATAATGTTTACTAGCTAGGGGTCTGAGTAAGGTGATTATGAGGGTCATCTCATAGGAGCAACATGGCATTGTCAAGGTAAGGGTATCTAGGGGTGGTGGGTGTCTCTCATGAATTGTTGGTGGATTTAAATAAGAATGTGGTTGAGTCCAATGTGATTATTCAGGTTGACATGGATATGGCGTATGATAAAATGGAATGGATCTTCATTAGTTGGGTGATGAGGAAGCTAGGTTTTTAGAAATGGATTTGCGATCTTTGTTTCTGTTGTTTTTCCTCTCCTTATCTCACCATTTCCCACTTGGGAAAATGTTTTGGTTTTTTCAATAATGTGTGGGGGGTGCGTCAATGGGACCCTTTATCCCCCATGTTGTTTATAATTTCTCATGAAGCTCTTTCACAAAACCTTCAAATATTCATGATGGACCAGGGGATTATGCCTTATCTTTCTAATGGATTGGATGGATCTATCTCACATATTATGTTTGTTGATGATATTCTCATCTTTTTTAATGGAAATAGATAATCTCAGGTTAATTTTATGCGACTAGTGTTGATCTATTGTAAGCTCAGTGGTCAACAGATCAATGCCAGGGAGACAAATTTCTTTATAGCCAATAGATGTTCCAGATGAAGGATTTGCGTAATACAATACATTCTCAGAATACAGCAAAAATAGTTTCCAATGATCTATCTTGGGGAACCCATTTCTAAAGTGAAAAAGATATTCTTTGAGGAAATCATCAACATTATTCTTGGGAGGATTATTAATTAGAAAAATAGGTTTCTCCCCTTTATGGTCCAAGTGGTGTTGATTAATAATGTGATTTCTTCTATCCCGATACATTTCACGTACATTATCTCTCAACTGGAGTGTATAATTTCTTCCCTGGAGAAGTTTATGAACAAGTTTCTATGGGACACCAACTCATCGGGCAGGGCTCACTAAGCTTCTTTGCATCAGTTGTCCAAAGTGGTGGAGGAGGGAGGAGTCGGCCTCAGGGACAAAGAAGCTTCCATGAACTCCATGCAAGCTCAATTGGCATGTGACTTTTTGGTTGGGAAATAAATGTGGGCCAAAAATCATTCTATTAAATATGGTAGGAATTGGGAGGATTGGGACAATAAGAAACTTTCCAGGCTGGGTAAGACTGTGGTGTTCCATCTTGAAATCCTTCAGGAGTCTTCTCACTGGGTTGTGGGGTGAGGGGAGAATAATTTATGGAGTGAAAACTGGGCTGTGTAGAAACTATTTATTCCATTATGTCCAATACCAGATATGTTGGATAGAGATCCCATTTGTCATCCCAGGCTACTGGAATCCATTCTGATCCCGGATCATATGTAATTTTTCAAAGAAGTTGTGTTTAATGAGGAGGATGACCAATGCTATTTCACATAGCCGAGTTTAGAGTATTTTAATGGGATCGATTATCAGGGTTTGATCGGGTAGAGAAGGGATCGAGATGAACAACGGTCATGACTATGGTGTAAGGAGTTTACCATGAATTTGTGTTTTTTGTTATGGAGATCTTGTCATAAATCACTCCCTAAGGAGGATAATATTTAGAAGATAGGAATTTAGTTGGCATCTCAATGATTTTGTTGTTCTAATCCACAGGAAGAAATGGTGGTTCATATATTTATTAAGAGATAATGGGATTTCGGTCTATGGTCTAGCATAGATAATTGGGGAAGATATGATGGAACATGATCGTCAATGTAGGTGTTTTTTGAGATGGTTATTGGGATCAGATTAGTAGGGCATGGAGAATAAGATCAAAAGTATTGTTATTACTGCAGTCTTATAGACTCTGTGGGAGGCTCAGAATAAGGCTCAAACAGAAGTGAGGTCGATAGTTTTTCTGTTGCAGGTGTGTATGATTGATTTGATACATTAATTGGGCTCACTGGTTAAGGATGGTCTGAAATCTATTCTGTTTGAAAATATCCTGAATGGACTAGTTGCCCAGCTATGATCTGATGGCTATTGGGTTAGATGGAATCCTCCGTCAAATGGGTTAAAACTTACTATTGATGGATCATTTATGGGTGTTCAGATGTGTGGGGGGGGGGGTCTCTTCCAAGATATGAATGGTTCAGTTTTATTATATTTTAGTATCCTTCATGGGTTGGGGAGTTAGTTGGGTACCATAGTAAGGGAAATACACACAGGTATCATGCTTTGAAAGAGGTTCTCATTGGTGTTATCGTAAGTGGAATTAGATTCCAAGGTGTTGATTAGGGACTTTCAGGGGAAAGTTTAATCTCCTTGTCTTGTGACATATCTTATATGTAGATGTTCCCTAGATAACACTAATGGATGTTCATTTTGGCATATCCAAAGAGAGGAAAACTTTTTTGCGGATGCTCTTTCTCGGGGGAGTAGCCTTGGTGAACCCCTATTTGTTTTCTCTAATGTGGGTTCGTTACCTTGGGAATGTAATGTTTTGGTTCTAGGGGTCACCCTTGGGCTCCATCACTTTATAATTCCTTGATTTATTGTCTTTGTAGAAGAATTTTCTTCCACCATTCGAAGAATAAAATAAAAAATAATCAATTATCAATCGATTGAGTTGGAGTGGATTTTATCAACCTTGAAGTTAACGATCCCATTTTAAGTTCAATAATACTTATATAATGTATGTAGCGATTACGGGATGATGTTAGGAAAATATCATGCTTTGTGATATGTTCTATGTTTATAGATATATTCATAACACACTTTCCTCAACATGGGATTGTTTTATTCGGTTCTGGGTGTTATCGATTTCTTTATGAGGTGAGGTGAATTCTATGATGCTCATAGATATTATATCATTCACATCAACGACACATAAAATCATAGGGTTGGAGGAATGTTAACTATTTATCTTCAATGACAATTGTTTTGATTCTATGTCCAGTGATGGTTTGGCTGATGGTTCTTCCCTAGGTTATGGAAGAATACCATGATGTTTTTTTGAAAATATTATGATGTTACCCTTTGATGTGAGATCAGGTTTAGGAAAGAGTTAAATCCCAGTGTCTCTCCTATATTGTTGTCCTGATATTAAATTGATCCTTATGAGTTGTAAGATTTTAGGATTAAGATTTATGATTATCCATGGAGTGGTTTTATTTATCCTAGTGTATCACCTAGGGGTGTTCTATTCCTATTTGTGAAGAAATCAGATAGAAGTTTGAAGTTTTTCATTGATTATTGTCACTTAAATTATGACACATTGTTGAAAGATTTTTTCCTTCCATCGATTAATGATCTATTTAATCTGGTATACAGATCTATATGGTTGTTAAATATTGATCTAAGTATAGGATATCATCATATGTTGTTGAATGATGAATATATCCTAAATACATACTTTAGATATGGTTATAGATACTTTGAGTTCATGGATATTCCCTTTGGTGTTACTAAATCATCACATTTATTCTTATAACATATAAACTACATCCTTCATGAGTTCCTAGAGCAATTTTTTAATGTTAATTGATGAGGTTTTATGATGAACATCATACCACATGATTGATATGTGTTTGGTTGTGGTCTTTCTTTCTAAATGTAGGTATCACTATGATATCTGAGTGGCATATTGGGTTGTGCATTGGAGAGAGAGGGTTAGAGGTTTGTCTCATTCACACCTTTTAAGGTGTAATTATTACCTACTCCTTGAATCTCTTTTATATTTGATATGTATTCATGAATCCTTCCTGATATCATTAGTCGAACATATATATACCCTTAATAAATTGATTGGTTTTTAGTATTTATTTAAGAGTAAAGGACATGAAAGAATTTTATTTTATCTCATTTACTCAAATCATTTAGCCACTCTATAATTTAGATCCATAAAATGGGAACTCTAGTGTTTATCGCCATCTAGAGATGAATTGATAATGTATGAAAGGAGGAATAATATGTTTTGAATTTGGTAATGGGAACATGATAGTGGCTTCCTATACATCCATGTGAAGGGAATCAGAACCCATGAAGCTCAATACCACTTAATGGGCCATGACATACCTTTTAAGGTTGTGTTATAATGTCAATTATGATGCCTTATAATTTCATGAAACTAGGACCAAGTATAGTTTATTTAAAGTCCATAAATCCAAGACTGATTCTAAGAAATTTATCATTATGGGAAATGTACCAATATGTGGAAGTCTCCTAGAAATAGGTGGTTTGGTACTTATTTCAAAATGTCCCTTTCATGATTACCCTAGAAAATGAACCATTTGAAGTGATTTTAGGAATATTTGGAGGATTTTATCAAGTAAAGTTATATGGTGAATGATAATTCATCTTATACTCATCATATAACCTATCATATGCTAATCAAATAGGGAAAAGGTATGTTTGATGGATATTTGGATTGATCCTCTATGAGGATTTATCTGTATCTTGTGGGAGTATGAATCAAAACCCACATTGTTTGACTTGTACAGTTTAACGTTATATGACAATACTATTCTGTAAATTTTAACATCATGTGGAAAGGAAATTCACTATTACTTTCAAAGTCATACAACTTGGAATATTTGGAGAAAGGCCTTAGTAATGGTTTGTGGGGAAATTTCACATGAGTGGGCCTTTCTGGTTCAAATTGAATGAATATAACTAAATAGACATCCAAATTTATGTCATACACAATATATGAGGCCCGTAGTATCTTAGATCCATTAACATAGGTAAATGGATAAGACCATCAATGAGGAATCCAATATAATTATATCAACTCAAGGAATATGAGGGAACCAAGAGTATAATTTCAACTAGAGACATTTCAATAATCTAAGAGGGAATCATGAATGAAGGTATTTAAGGATTACCTATATATTATCTTAACTCATGAGGTTCATTTATTGGGTGATGTTGTGTATTTATAGGGAGTATTTGTTTGATCCATTATAGATCAGGGTTGTTGTTTCTAAGGAATTCCCCAAGAATATTGTAGAAGTTCACAGTTTATTTGTTATTTTAGTAAATTACAAGAATATCATACCAATTTTCTATTGGATTACAACTCCTCTAACAACCTTGAACTATAAGGATTGGTATTTTTTGGACTGACCAGTGTAAGGATGCTTTTGAATATATGAAGGACAAGTTGGTTGGTGTTCTTTTTCTACACCAACAAGAGGGGTGTGTTATTTTTGAGGTTTGATGCATTCCTTCATGTATTAAATTTGATTGTGCTCTGATGAAACTGAGATTATTCATCTTATATGAGTGTAAGAATCTGTGATTTTCTAAACATAACTACACTACCCATGATCTAGATCGTATCACAATGATGTTTTCATTGATGTTTTCATGCCACTATCTCATTGGAAAGTAATTTTTTGTCTTCAAGGATCATAATAGTTTGAATCATATCATCTACCTAGGTGATTTGAACTTACAAAAATAATAGTGGATAGAATTATTGTAGGATTATGACTTTGATATTATTTATAAATTAGGGAAAGGATATGTTATAATTGATTCATGAAGTATGTTTTCATTTTGGGATATTTTTTCAGAGTCTATAGATTCATATATTGTACGGAGCATGTTGTGATTCACCATAATATAGAATAAAATGATGTTATAGGGTGTCTCTAATATATTGTAGTGTGGTAATCCTTGGTTTAGAAGGTATAATAATCTTAGTTGGGAGATATTATTGTGGATGTCTTGGTGATGTGGTATTTGGAGGTGATTGTGAGGCTCCATGAAGCTTTTAAGAGGAACATCTCGGATAATAATCCTCATTTTAATTATCAGGTGTGAAGAGGTCATGGGTATTAATTTAACTCTAAGTTATGCATTAAAACCACATTTCATCTACAAATAGATGTTCATATAGATTAGATTATCCAAACATTGGAAGACAGATTATGTGTATGCATTCTATATTTTAGATGATTATGGGTGAAGCAATTACCCTTGATTGAGTTTATTATAATAATTTAATCACTCTATAATTGTCCTGGATCAATTAGAATAATTTTATCATCCCCATGTAGATTGACATTATATTAGATTGAGGTTGGATAGTATATTATTATAGGACTACAATTACTACTGAGCATGTCATAGTAGGTGCAACTGATTCATGAGTGAGTGAAGGGAACCCATGATCATTAGAAATGTTATGATGATCCTAGGATAAAGAATCATGAGTTTTTTGTTAGAGGTTATGTGTTCATGATGGTATCTCTTTATCATGGGAAATAGAGGTTTGTTCATCTAAGTAATCTTTTCCCTAATTTTTTGGGACTTTGGATGTGTTGGAGCATGTTAGTGAAGTAGTGTATCGATTGTCACTACCTCCACATATGAGCCTAATTCATGGCATATACCATAAGTTGCAGTTTCATTGATATCTTCATGATGAATCATTTAACAGTCCAATATTTTATAATATATTTTAATTATGTAATATTAGGCAATATAGTATGTTCTATACACAACAACCATCTTAAACAAACGACTATACACTATAGAAATATTATTATTTTCATACGAACTTTATAACCTGGCCATTAGTTTGGCTGGTATAAATATAAATAACCATATTATGGAATATATGTAGACAGTTTTTCTTTAATAAAATTATTAATCAGTCATACTTTTATTATTAATTGGTTATCAATGAAAATAATATCATTCAAAGGAAAAAAATATTTTTCACAAAAATATTTTAATGTATGCAATGTATTTTAATTTTAATAGATTAGATTAATAAAAATTGATAAATGGTTATATTGAAATTATTATATTATATATCCATTCAAATTAATTAAAAAAATAATTTCATTGTGGTTAATAGGTATGGAATCCTGATAAAAATAATTTGTTCTTCAAAGAAACATTTTCCTATAAAATTGTTTTTATTACATTTTGTGCATGAATATTATAAATCATTTATTCATATTTCAAAAATTATATTTTAATAAATAGAAATGATTATGGAATCCTTTTTGAATCATCATTTCCATTTTATGATCTCTATTTCATCGACTTTTACATTTCAATAGTTACCAAATGAGTAAGGTACTTCTGTCTCAATTTTCCTTCTTTGAGACATAGGTTTTGTTCTACACCTTTGTTCTTTGACAAGGTGTATACACTACCATTTTACATATTATATCAAGAATATAGTTATTTTTAGGGTATTTATGCTTCTTTTAATGTTTTTATTTCATGGGGATTATGATTAAAATGTATCAATGTGGTACGAGATGCTTTGAAATGTTTAATGATTTTTTCCCTCATGAATTTTTTTAAAAGATCTCTTAAGCTCATTTTCAATGAAAAATGATTTAAAAACGTTTTCAAGATTCCTTAATATGTTCTAAAGGAAAAATATTTTCAAAATGTTTTCAACATTTATTTACATGGTTTCATGTTTATTTTCAATTAAAAGGGTTTTAGAAATATTTTATGTTTTCAAAATAATTTTTCAAATAATAAAGGATATTTTCCTCATGAATTATTATCATGTGATCTCTCAAGATTATTTTACAAATAATATAACATTATTTGATTTTACTTATGTTTTATTTGGGATTTTATTTAATTATATCATTATTATTCTTTCATAAAATGATTTATTATGGAATGATATTTATGAAATTCATTTCTTTTTATGGGTTATGTTATGTTTGAATACATTTCAATCCATGAGTTATGATATAATGAATGATTGTATGTTCTTGTGGCACAAAAATATACAGTTTTCATTATATTATGGGAAGGAGATATATCTCCCACTAATTAATTTGGAAGATATGGATAAATCCTGAGGAATATAAGTTATGCAGGAACCCGAAATCATGTTCATAATGCCTTGTGTTGACCGGGTTTTCATGCCCATAATTTTATGATTTGACCTAGTTTCCTTGTCATATATTTATGCAAGAACCTGATTTCATTTACTTTATTTAATGAGTAAACCTGTTACTATTTATACATGTTCATATAAATAAAATTTTATGTGTATTCCACAATTTCATGTCTTATGTTAATGTTATTATCTCATGAATTATATTCTTTTATTCCCCTATGATTTGTGTCTTATGAACTGCCAAAATTTATTCCATGATTTTTTATATAAAGGGTGTGATATTTTATTTTCATGATCATGTTCTAATAATATTATTCTCATGATATTCCTACATATTTCTTTTTTATAACCATATTGGTATTCTTAGATCACCCCATTATATATTTTCTTTTCCTCAGTTTATAAAGAAAGGTTTTAGGTAGGGGTAAAAAAGGGGAAGATCTTTTTAAGATATTTTGAATATCTTTCACCAAATTAGGATAATGTATTCCATGTTTCCAAAGGTAGTATACTAATACAGTCATTAGGAATTTTTTTGTTTAATGTTTTAAGTATTCCATAAATTTTATGTAATGTCTATGTATGTGAAGTTTGGGTCGTTAGAGTAATGGCTCCACTAACATGGTGTATATTGATTTCCCATTGTGTCTACTTGAATGGGGTGTTCATTTGAGTGCTCACACATATCTATAGCCTTTTTAATAAATGATAAGTGTAATAATCCTTTTACTAATGACACAACATACTATGGGTCTCTTTCAGTTGGTGCTTTATTTATTTGATTTGATTGTACATGCATCTAATTATGAACTCTTTTATTCATGAAAAGAATTTTATATTAACTTTTTTACATAAAATTTTTTATTTAATATTATTTGGAACCAATCTTGATATATCTTCCATCATTTTATTGAAAATAATTTTTTGTTTAAAATATGTAAATGTCATGCCTAGTTTGATTTAGATTTATATAATAAATGGTGTCTTGTTTTGGTATTAATTAAGGAACACATGGTCAGACCCTACTAAGATTTATATCTCACACACTACCTTTTCCTTCAGGAATTTTTATATTATTAATTTTAGGTCCAATCAAAGGGAATGAGCCACTTAGTGGTGGTGTCTGTTCTTGATCCTTTGGGCTTGGAGTCTTAGAGGTGATCAGTAAAGATGTAATCCTTTTGTTTCATGGGATGATTGAGTTTATATGATGTTAAATTCTAACGACTTTGATGATATGATACTTTTGTTTTTTTATTATACCTATTAATTCGGGTAAATTCTCCTTTTGGAGTGTTGTGCATTGTGACTTATATCTCTTTTCTTCTTATGTTTTGGGAAAAAATATTCCTTATTTATTCTTGTGTGACATTAGGTGATAGTATCCAACCCATAGAGATAAAGAACACCCTTTTGTATATGTCCATATTATATTAGGTATAAAGGTACAAGGTTTTCTAGGATGGTTTATAACCTAGGATCATGCATGCACTCAATATAATGGGTACAACAACACACATCAATAAATTATCTGAAATTGATTACAAAGTAGAGTTTCAACACTGAAACATGGTTACGATTCATGATTTTGATCATATAGACACCAAGACCTGTGATTTTTGTGTCTCAATGAAAAACAATATTCCATATGTATTGAATCTCTTCAATAATGTATGTTTTATTGTAGGGGATCAGCATTCAGATGTCGCTGAGAAAATAACAAGCCAAGAACCCCATTTCCTCATCCTTCTCTTCAAAATCACACTTGAAAACCAAATACTTCCACTCTATCCCGAATAAAAAACCAAAATTAAGTATCTCATTAATAGTTTTAATTCCAAAATGATTATTCATGACACAATTATGAATCTTTATAGAAGAATTAGGCACAACCGGTGAGGTCGATGGATACACGACATCCAAATGGCTAAGATCAAAGGTATCATTTTCATAAAAACTTTGGGAAAATCATAGGTGGAATATAAAAATACTAAATAGTCCATGGATCTAAGATATATATCATCCCATTATTAGAAAGAAAATTAACACATTGAGAAAGAACAATGGGAGTGTATGGGAGAAATTAGATCAATGTTGATCAAAGATCCCGATTTAAGCCAACCTACTAATATAAGAAAAATAAATAAATTTTTAGGAATGAAAATGAATTTTATAGAGATATAAACCAAAAACAAAACATGATTATATTTATATAAAAAAATACATGTGATCCAAACCATGAAAAATATAGATTTAGTAAACTAGAAAAAAAATAACGAAAGGAACTAAATGTAGGCATAAAAATTGAATAAAAGAATAAACTAAATTAAAAAAAAAATCATTTGTACATTCATAAATTTGCAACCTGAAATTAAAATTATTTATGTATGGAGTTCTTGCGAACAATACTATTTAAATGACACTATGTTCACTATGCCTAAATAATTTTTAAACTTTGATAATGGAATGAATTTAGTCAAATTATGATTCCAATTATCAGTATTGTGTATCGTTGTGACACACATCATCCTAGATTCAATAAAATCTCTAAAAATTAATTACAATGTCTATATTCAATGATATACCATGTAAAATATAATTCCTAGAAAAGAGAAGGGAATATTTACTATCATAGTATACCACAACATTAGAAACAGATACATATAACTTGTTAATTATGGTCTTTAACTAGATATATGCTCTTAATGATTTGATTAAAGAAATATATTCTACCTCAGTATGAAAAGGATAAAAATAAAGTAATAAAAACAAAAAATATAATATATTTTTGAGTGTCTATATTGGTAGCATATTTATAATCAATATACTTAATAACATAATTAGAATAACTACTATTCATTCCATATGGAAAATATAAACTAGAAGACATAGAATCATATATGAGGATCCATTAAAAATCATACGAATTAATTTTCTTATGTTTTACCATAAACCTACTTAATTTTCACATTAAAAATGAAATATCTATTCTATAAAAAACTATTTCATAAATATTATGTCCTACAATGTTATAATTTGTAATCTTTTTCCTGAATATTACATTATCTTATAATTAGATGATTAAATTTGGGAAAACTTGAAATTATTATCCAAATGTCTGTTAATAGGTTTTTTTTATGATAAAACAAGTGTCTTTTTTAAAAATTCTTAATGTAATCATGTTGCAAGAGATACAAGGTTTTCCCTCTCTATACCTAATGATTTCTATTCTGAAAAAAATAATAATTCATTGACCAATTATCTGACTTCAAAATCAAAATCAATTTTGGACATAACCTGATTTATAGGCCTTGTGTTTTTATTGATTAAAATCATGTCATCTATTTATAAAAGTGCATAAATAATTTCATTATTAACAAACACTAAATAAAATCATACAATAAACTTACTTATGGTAAAATATTTTTTAATCATAAAAGAATAAAAAAATTATACCATTGTCTTTAGGATTTTTTAAGTTAATATAATGAATTTTGTAAAATAAGTATTTGATTAGGGTTAATGTACTGTAAAAATCCCTAAAGTGGATTAATATAAATTCTCTCATTTATTTTTCAATTTAAAAAATATGTTTTAGAATCTAAATGTTCAATGTAAAAATCATACTTAGTAGAAAAAAGCATAACCTAAATGGTTGAATGCTAAACAATAAGAGAAAAAAATTCACTATAGTGTAATCTTCACATTGAAGGAGACCTTAGAAACTATATTGGATTTTTATTTAGTTTTTAACTCCCCAATGTTATCCTCCTTTTAAATATCTATTTAGAACCAATTATTTTCAAATTCTCTAGTTTTGTTACAACATGTCGGGACTTTTTCATAAGAAGGGAATTCATTTCATCTTGTATTATAGTTAACCACTGTTGGGATTATTTAGATTTCATCACTTTCTTAAATGTTTATGGTTCATTACAATTTATATCTTGAGAAATATTAAAATAATACATATCCTCATTGATTTGATCGAATCAAGGAGGGGGGTCAAACAGTCATCCTAACTCTATCTCAAGTTAATTTATATTCTTTAAGATCATCACATCCATTTATATTTGATTTAGATTCAAAATTAGAACCAAAATCACATTGGGCATATGGGAAATAATTGGTGGAAATAGTCTCAGGTTCAGACTTCTCCCAAGAGTCCAGAGTAATCATAATACCCAAATGTTAGGGTGTACCTTTTTCAATAACCTCTGAAACCATTCGTTTTGGTAGACCAAACTAATAGAATACAACATCCTAAATTATGATAAATTTGTGATATAGAATCTTTTTATCCGCAATTTTTAACCCTTCACACCCTTAGGATAACCAATAATTATTCACTTCACTAACATGGGTTCCAACTTATCTTTTTTAGTGTGTTCGTAAGTTTTAGATCCAAGTACACTAAGGTGTGTGGGAATATGTTTTTTTCTTTCCAGAGTTATTTAGGTGTCTATAAAGAATTAGTAGTTAATAAGGTACATTATCGTAGTGGAATATTCAGCCATGAAGGGTCAAGGTACACCAGAGTGTGGAATAATTAATCTCATCCTATTTAATAATTTAATATTAATATGCTCATCTAATATGTTTTCTTAGGTGGTTTACACAAAAATTTGGTGTCTATGTATACCTTTAGAACGAAAAAATTCTATGAAAACATTAGAACGATATTTAAAAAAATTATCTATCCTAATATCCATTAATTTCTTACTAAATTCATATTATACACCAACCATCCAATTCTTAAAATTATAAAATGTATCAGGCTGGATATTTAGGATAAAAAACTAGACCTTCCAATAGTAATCATCAATAAATGTTACGGATTAGTAGCCTCCACTGCAATAAAAAATATAATGGGTGCCAAAAATATTATAGTGGACACACTCCAGAGGTATTCTAGCTATGTATGATGACCTATTGAAACTCACTTATCTATACATACCATTCACACAATCATCACACAATTAAATACTATTTTAGGTTATATTAGATAAAATTCCTTTGTTCCTAATATCCTCAAGTCCTTTAGGGTTCACACACCTAAGCCTTATATACTAAAGGGTATTGTTATCTAATGTTGGTACACGACAGGAATTGATTTTCTTCATGTGATTATTACCATATAAAATGTACAATCAATTCCAGAGGGTTCCATTCATCATAGTGATGGAGCCAGTGGAAATTATTAGAATAGGAGAACTAGACTAAAATTTATATCCATTTTATCTTGAATACCCATGTAAATTAGGTTTCTCTTTTATTTGGTAACCATATAACCTCTTCTATACCCTTAACAATGTCACTATGAAGTTCTCTAGCGATAGAAGCTATACCCATTATTCAAAAGATATTATTATCTCTCAAATATACATCAAAAAATCAATATCCCTTAATAAGTGAAGTGTTATATTTTACAAAACATGTGAAAGGATTATCTAAAGTCCAAGATAAACTCATCAGAGTGGGTATGGTCACAATCATTGAAAAAATATGCAGGGTTGAAACCATATTCAATGAAAAAAAATAAGCAGTATTATTTTCTTTATAATTTTTTCCCTTTTTAGGAGTGTTCCCCTTTATATTCTCAGGTTTTTTACATTTGATAATTTTTTTCACCATATTAATGGATTTAGATTGAATTTTTCTAGACTGTCCACTCAATATCTATCATCTTCTATGTTTAATCCTCTATATAATTTTCAGCCCCTCTGCCTCACCCTTAACATTGCATTTATTTTAATGTTATTTAAATAATAAATCATATTTAACCTCAACCCCGCAGACTCTATGGATCTATATTCTCATTATCCCACTGTATTTTCATGATCCAAATATTCTAAAGTCCATTGTAAATGCATTTGGAACCTTTCTATGTGTGTATAAAGAAACCCTTCATATAGAAAAACTATGGTTACATGAATCTGCATCTAAACGGATTTATCATCTCCACTACTTGATCAGATTTTCCTCCATCCAATACCAAATATCACTACCTGTAAAAATTAATATTACTCAAATCCCAATTAAAATTTATCACACAGCCACATTCAAGTTCATATAATCTCATTTTGTAGGAGTCAGAGTAATTATAATCCTCACTCAAAGCCATCTAAAGTTCCTAGAGACACGTATAAGAGAAATTTATCCATTCCAAACCTAAATTTAGAGGGATATATCACTCCTAGTAAAATTAATTCAAGGACTTCATTGGTCGGTGGCTCTAAAGAAGGTTGTCCCGTCTGAGGGGTATCTTCTTTGACTAAACCATAAACATCTCCTTCAAGTGAAATAATATTTTTTAATCACACAGATATGGATATGGAGGTTTCTTATAATGGTAGGTGTAAATTGCCTATTGATCCTCCATATTTTATTGAGTAATAGTCACAGACGTTTCCGGTTTGTGATCGAAATCCACATGCTCCCTTAATGGCTACTATCACATGCACAACTCCCTTTATCTATCCTTATATTTTTATCATTTCATTTAGGAATGGATATTATTATATATAGCCTCGTGAAATAATACCATTTTTCCTTTTTTATGTTGTAGTGGTTAAGGTGATTTAGTTGGTTCTTCCCATTGTCACTTCCAAACTATCTACATCCCCATTTATTGTAGGTAAGGTACTCAATATTAAGTGTGCTCCTCCACCCCTTAGGATCGGAGAGTTGGAAGTTTTTCTAGATATATCAGAAGGTCCCTTTCCTTCCCACAATTCCTTTTATGTTCTAATGATGGTGGATAAAGACATTTATTTTTTTCACCACTTAGAATAAACTTCAAATAAGGCTAAAACATTTCTCCTCCACATGGTGGTTGATCACTTTCTCCATTTCCAAATCCTACACTAGTGATTCCTCTACCCGCAACAAATGTTACTTTTGTATCTAGGCCCTACCATCTTTATCTCCATGAATTCATCTCTATTATTTAATTTTATGGGCTTTGTCTCCCCATACAAGTGTCCTTACTTAAAAAATCTAAATGGACACAAATTCATCTAGTTGCTAGTAATTTTTGAACTAAAACACAAGTCAGTAACCATCCATAATTATTATTTTAAGTGTTAAAATTAAAAATAAATTCATGGAATCCCTTCTAATACTCATATATCGATATTCTAGAATAATAAAATTTTATTTGAGTTCAATAGCGCTTCTTCCCAGTAGATTAATATTAAGGTAAGAGAATCTACCGCATATTCCTTCAAATATTTTATGTATTCCAAATGTGTGGTATGAGAAAGGTAATAGTTGTTGATGGATATATTTTATTTCAACCTATTATTTATCGAATCATTTATAGGTAGTGACTTTAACACCACTCATAATCAGTCTAAAAATGGGATGACTTCACTTGAGTAAAGAAATTGAAGATTTTCATCAATTCATTACTCATAGAAATATCATGGATATGGGTTTAACTGGAGACATATTTACATGGTATGATAATAAGATATTAGATAACACAATCTATAGTTGTATGGATAGGTTTTTGAAAAAATTTCATTTAATTTTTAATTTCTCATGCTCATCTCTATCCCCGCTTGAGCATTCATTATCTAATAATTTTATTGTAGATCGAGATCTAAGATTCTTTAGTTACTATCCATAGATTTCATTTCACTAATGGATTTATTAAAGATGAATATTTCACTTCTCTAGTTCCTAACTCATATAATTCTCCTTGTAAAGGCATGTAAGGTTAATGTTTTTGAATGAACTAAATTAACTAGAGGGATAAATTCTAGAATGGAATAATAGAAAGTCGACCCTAAACCAATAATTATAAGATATCTAGTTGATATCAACAATCATAGTGAATGTATTTAGGAACATTGATATGATGATATTTTCAAGTTTCTGTATAGTAAATGAAGTAATTTAGAATAAATTTGGCTTGATGAAGAGAGGAATGTGCAACCAAATATCCTACTTCAAATGGATGGTGTAAGGAGATCAAAACATAGTGTTTTTTCATGAATATATTTCGGAAAATAATTTTTTAGGGAAGATAAAATTTTAAATTCAATATATATCCTTCAAAAGTGGTGTTCAGACCATTGTACCTCATGAGACCTCAAATTTTAAAAATATCTTAGCTAGTCAATATCATGGAGCATGGGAAGGTAACTCTTCCAAATAAGTTGATAATCATTTTTTTGATAATATTTCACTTACAAAAGATAAATGTGATAATATTTTCCTAAAATAAAATCTAGTTGAAGAATAAATAATTTTAGCTGTCAAATATCTTAGGCCTGATAGCACCTCATACCCAGATGGTCTCATTGTATCCTTTTATACTTTGGTTTATGATTTTATACATAAATATTTGATAGAGGTGGTGAAAATTTACTTTAATAGTGATCATATTCCTTGATTTAACACTTCTTTTAGGATCTCTCTCATTCCAAAGAAGAATTATCCCAACAATATTGGTGAATTCCAACACATGATTTTGTATGATTTTTCCTACATGGTGATTGAAAAAATCCTCAATAATATATTTTACGGGATATTACCTCTACAAATCTCAATGAACATCATGGTTTCCACCAAGGTAAGAGCATCTAGGGGGGATTGGCCAAGACCAAGAAATGTCAGCACAAAATGATTGGAATGTTGTAGGATCCAATTTCATGATCATGATCAATATGGATAAATATTATGATAAAATTTAATAAAATTTCAATCTAAAAGTCATTAGGTGGTGTGTCTTCTCATAATAGGTTGTGACCACTATTCACAAATTATATTTATCTTGGTTTACAATATCTCTTATGGGGAAAGTATTTGAATTTTTTAAATTGGAATGAGGTATTCAACATGTATATTCACTCTAACCAATTTTATTTATCTTTTCTTGAGATATTATTAGTGGAAAATTAAACACTACAATTTTAAGAGAGATGGTGCGCCCATCCAAAGGTCAATACATATTTGTTGGAATATCTAATTTATTATTCATGGATGCCATGTTTTCTTCATAAATGGAAAAATAAACGAAATAAAATGTCTAAATTTATTTAATTTTATTATTGTAGTATGATTGTACAATGAAATAATGTTGGCAAGAGAAACATCTCTATTCCCAACAAATATTAGGAAGTAAATAGAAATCCTTTGAAGATAGGGTAGGTGATTCTATAAAGACAATTACCAATGGAATATTTGGGAGCTCCTTTATTGAAAAAAAGATTCTATATCCACTCCTTTTAAGTATACTCCATTGAATTATGAGCTTAATTATCTACTAGAATATTTGTTTCCTCTATTTAGTAGGTAGTACTACCCTTTTCAATAGCATTATTTCTTCTATCCCCATCCATGTTTTATCAATAATCTAGGCACCTAATTCTATTATCATAATAATCAAGACCATCCCTAATATCTTTATATGGGATTCTTAGAAGTAGTGTATACATCACTAGGTCGGCTGGCATAGGCCATAAAATCTCATTGATGAGGGAGGAATTAACATGAAATGAATTTATGGGGCCATAAAAGGCAAGGAAAAAGCATTGAAATTTTCATATAGTCATTGTCTTTGGGAAATATTGATTCATAAAAAGTATAAAAACACTTTGGATTACTATATTAAGTAGTAAAATAACATCTATCACCTATGAAATAGCTTATGTGTCTCTATTTTCATCGTATAGTAAAACTCTCGATGGATCACTATATGGGGTGACATCAATATCTGGAAAGATAACTTGACTCATAATATCCTCTTCATCTATGGATGTCTAAATACTAACATCAATTTTAGAAAAAAGATAACACATTCAGCATTCATTGATACAATGATGGACCTGGACAAAAGGTCCTTTCATTCGACAATTTAGTTGGTTGAGGAACCTAATGTATGTATCTTTACTCTACATACATATAGTTTATTCAGCCTCTCTAACTTTTATAATTTCATGTTAGGTACATAGTTTCATTTTTCTCGACGATGTATTAATATGTGTTTGGTGATTTTATGGTGATAAGTGGTGATTCTTAGAAAATTGTTATGGATTCACATTATTTAATTGGATTTCATTCTGGGAAAATCATCCATGTAATTGTGATTATTGTTGAATTGATCTTAAGTTACAAGAAATTTTTTAGGGAGGGCACATTGTTACTATAATTTTGGATAATAAGTAGAATTTGAAGAAGTATATGAAATATCTTTTATTTTATGATGTTTTGAATAATTTGAATAATTCCTTGAAAATGTTTATTTGAATGAGATAATTCAAGTGGTCCATACAAAAATATATATTCTTTTATAATTTCATGATGAAGGTGTTTGATAATGTTTGAGGAATTATATTTTATAATTGATTAAATATCAATTTTATTCTTAGATATTTCTAAATCTTATTTATAATTGTGCCCTTGTTAAAAAAGTAGGGGTCGACCCCACATGCTCCTAAGAACTTTTCCTCATCCACACTTGAGGGACATAAGGGTAAACCTCATGGGAGTGCCTACTCATGGAGGTTGAATGGTGGAATGAGAGTGTGGTCCTATGTGTATGGCTCGAAGGATCGTGCGCCCAGAGCTGCGTGTGACGATGGGATGGCCAGGACTGCAAGGCTAAAGACCATGTGTGTGAGTATGTGTAAGTGGGTGTTGATCCCCTACAGAAATAGCACACTATGGAAATAGAAATCCTAAACTAATAAATCTTAGCATATATGAATTGAGAATCTGGTGAGGAATGCTCGAGCCATGGACCCTATCCCTATATCATTAAAATTATGGACATAATGTGGGTATCATAATGTAGCTGATCTGATCCATCCGATCAACATATCATCTTCTTCTACCTCCAGTGATGCTTGTCTATTTCTTTTCACCAAGGTTAGTGGTCACATGTTCGATAATCATGTATGATCCTCCCAGTGATGTTTTCTGACCATTTTTATGTGGTAATAAGGTTTATAATATCCACGTATCCAATCAATATATTTCATGCATCCAGATAACTTGAAGAAATTCCTTGAGAAGATTCAAAAAAGGTAGAGAGGCCTTTTTACTTATGTGATGTGTTTTAACTTAAATGTGTGTATATTAATGTGGTTCTCATCCTATTCATGTGAGATGATTCATCACAAACATATCAAATATGAGGTTCCATATTTTTTTGTAAGATAACTTGATAAATAATAAAAGGTTCAATATATTAAAATACAATGATGTTGCTTAAAAATTAAATATTCAACACATAATAAAAACTAGAAGAACGGTGGTGTAAGGATTTATTTTTCATTCCTATAAAAGGAGGAGTACCAAGCCTGTGAGTTTATAGATTCCATTTGAGAGAAAGAGAAATCTATTTTTTGGAAGAAAAAAGAGCAACCTGAAACAACTATTTTATGAAGGAAAAAATATCTATGAATATTTTTATCTTGAATGAAGGAGAATAAATTCATGGATCTCTTGACATGTGAACCACTTACCCAAGAGTATCATGAAGAAACCGAGATATAGTAAATCCCGTTGGGTTTAACATGAATCTCCTACATGAATGTGTAAACCTTTATACAAATTCTTCGAATATGAGAACCCATGTACTTGGTTTTCACAAAGAAATACTTACTTGAGAGAGAGTGAACAGTTCTGTGTGCTTACGTGAAGATATAATCAAATGCATATGATCATAAAAAAAGGCAGTTTGGAAGTTAACGAATAGAGTGTGTGTGTCTCTGTGTGTGTGTTTGTATGTTTTCAAAAAAAAAACAAAGAACATGACAGTTGACATTGCATAGACATTCATGCATATATAAATTAACATGCACATGTGAATTATTAAGACATTGAGTTACCCAAAATAGACAAATAGAAAATAAAATTATAAATAAGAAATAAATGATATTCTAGGTTTTAAAATATGATGCATTATACTTTCATGTATAAAGTTTTTTTGATGGGTTTGAATTGTGAATTCACGAATGTAAATACCTTGGATTTGTACATGTCTCGTCTTTCATAAAGTATCAATAAAAGAGTTCTGTAAAATTATTTCACAAATAATTGAGGATAGAACATTAAAATAATTAATAATTAATAATTTCCTTAGCAGAGTTTCACTGAGGCAACTAATCAAGTACAGGTCATCAAAGATAATTAAGCAAGGCCAACAGACCCTTCAAGTGGATATTGAAGATACTTGAAGTGTACGTGAGAATGTGTGATCCAACAAGCTCATGGAGGAATATTATAATAATAATCTTATATTGGTTCAGTCCTTGAAGAATGGAGGAAGCATTTAAGTTGGAGATTAATGTATAAGGACTCCCTTAATTGGATATTAGGTATAAGAAGTCTCTCAGTAGGAGCTAAGAGTGGGAGAATAGTTGGCGGTATAACTAACCAAGGCATAAGAGTCAGATTGTTGGGGGTATAACCAGAATCAATTAGAGGATCAATTATTGAGTGGTATAGCCAATTAATACCTAAACCACTATAATTGAAAATAAATATTATAGTGGAGAATCCATATTGGGGGTGTAACGAACATGGAAATAAGTATGTATTTAAAGTAGACCCTATAAACACTTAGTGTTCCTCTCTATATTATTACTACTGCACATAAGGTGAGAATGATAGATATCATAGAGTGGATCAAGAACATTAACAGGCTTAATAGGATGAATTCAAAAGATAAATTAATTCTTAATATTAATTTACCACTGATTAACCCCCCCCCCCTTTTTGGTGGCACCTAATCCGTCCCGGAGCTCTACAATTCGTATCAGAGCATAGGTCACCTCTAAAGATCCAAGTGAGTCTTTATGAAGTGTTGAATTCATAAAATTATTGAGATACCTTATATGAATAAAAAGTAAGTTACTTGTAATGATAATAAGTTATATATTTCATCCAACAATCTAAATAATAAAGTAATGAAATAAGAAAGGATGCTGAAGAAGAGTCATAAGGTAAATGGTGACACACCTTTAACTGAAGGTAATATAATAGTATAACATGCAATAATTATTTCAATTTTTAATTTACTATTGAATCCTATTCAAACTATGGTGATGATTTATCACTTAGTGATATACATTATGTATCCAAATAACATCTAAATAATGTTTCCAAAGAATTGGTAAATCACATTGTTAGAGGAATCAAGGGACTTCGTTCTGATAAATCCAGTCTAGAAAAAAAAGTAAAGGAATTGGTTGATACACTAATTAAGATGATTAGAAATTGAGTCACTCTTATATACCTCATATAATCAATGTGTAAATCCATTCATCATACTGAATAATAACTATAAAGGTATTCCTATGAGAAATATGTTTCTGAGATTTTTTTTAAAGAAGATTTACTTTCACTTGAAATATTGAACAAAGTTTCTATCGATGTCAAATCATCTAACCTAAATGAGTTTGAAAATTATTTTTGAAGAGACAATAAAAATTCATGAAGAATGTATGATGAAGATAAAGGAATATTTGGAAGATATGTTGAGATCGTTTGAGGGTGTTAATAACTCCCTCAACATGAAGTGTTTAGAGAAGGATGTAAAATTGAAGAATTGGCAATCAAATTAGCTAGAAATTCCAATATTTATGCAAAAATAGATCATTATGCACGAATTTTCATTGAGGATATTGAATTTAAAAAATCAGGAGATCATCCTCTAATCAAATAGAAAAATCCTCAAAAAAAGGCATCCCATTTTCTAGAAAGTATTTTATGTAATAATGATGTTTCAATTATTGATACATGTTCTAAACCAAATTATGGAATGGAATGGATCGATAAAATGTTGATAATCACATCAAATCTAGGGTTGAAGATAAATAATATATAAAGATCTATTCCCTATAATTGTCCGAAAGATTGGTGGTTACACTCAAAAGTTTCAATACTCAAAATATGTGAAATCTAAATTGACCTCACAATAAAAGAATAGAAGAAGGCTCATAGTATATTGATATTGTTTCTAGAAATTTTGGAACAAGGCATTGGAATGCTAGAAGAACATGTAAATTATTGAAAATACCATAAGGTATGTATTTTAGGGAAGAAAATTTGAAGAAAATAGAATACCTCCACTAAAGGGGAAAACTAAACATGAAAAGAAAGATGAAAAGTCATCCTTGGGATGTGATAAACACATAAAGTCTATCAAATAATTTGTTACCAAGAAGAAAAGAAATATAAAATCTCCTAAATCAAAGGGATAAAGTTATAATTCAAGAATAGCGTAGCCACTTAGGAAAAATAAGGTTCGGTATAAAGAATCTCGACAACAACAAGTGTCTGGATAGAAAACATATCATGATGAAAGACCTAAGATTAGAGTTTTTTTGTGTCATGAAAATTATGGATATAAATCCTAATATTTCTGGGATAACATGTCATTTATAGAAAATAGGAGTGAATCATGTGGAATTTATGTAGGGTATTTGTGGAAATGTTATCATATAATTAATGGTGTGATCGAAAATCCATCGAAGCTACCAATTCATAATAGACGTTAATGATTGGAAGAAGTTTGTATAAAGTTTAATTAGAAGGGTCACATAGATGAGATATGTATAACAAAACTTCCAGGAGATAATCCTTATGTTGTGAAAGGTGAGAATTTTTAAAATAAAAATAGCGGTGATTCATTTGAAAATTATAAGTTGATAAATAATGTCAAGAATGAAAGTCTATTTGTTTCTACAAATAAACTAAAATTGGATAAGTAGTTATAAGAATATGAAAAAAACTACTAAATAAATGGTAATGTAAGTGGATTCATAATTTGAGGTGTAAAAATTTATTCCACACAAAGATAATGACTTGTGTGGAAGGTGTGGTAAATCTGGACATAACTCATATAACTGCATAAAGATTCTACCTAATCATTGAGAGATATTTAAAACTAAAATGAAAGAACCAGTGACTCCTTGTACTCAAATGACTATTATGGAAATAAAAAATTCACAGAAATGGAATACTGAAATTGGGAGAAAAGAATAGTCTTGGTTGACAGTCATGTCTCAGCCTGAATTTCACTCCTGAAGAACAATTAATGACCACATTATTCCCTTATATATGTTTGTTTCTTTTTTACCCTGACATGTATGGAATTAATGGAGATTGATTCATCCCTTTAGGGGTATCATTAATGAGATAAAGTTGTTAAATACTCACAACATAGCGAATGTGAAATTTCAGAACAACTATATAGGATTGGAAAATGAGGTTTGTTAACCACACATTCATCCCTCATTCCTAATTGTATTAATAATATCATTTAAGGGGGACCTCTTGATTGATTCCAATATGATAAAAATGGGAATCTATTTCTTATTCAATTAAACTTTACAATGTATTTTTTTATGTACGTGTGGGATTTAGAATGTTTTTTATAAATATTTTTACTTATGACCCCTTAAAAGATTATTGAAAATATCTAAGCATGGTATCACATACCTGGTAGCTTATGGAAAACATAGAAAAACATGTTGTATCTCTATTATTTTCTTTACAAGGTTAACCCATGAAAACATATAGTGGACCAACTAAATGTTATTTAGTAATAAAACCATGTGTTGTCATCCTTCTCTCAGTCGAAGCAGAAGAGAATGTTCATTTCCTTAAAAGCTAAAAGAAAAGATGAGAATACCCCACTAATCCTTTTCATTTTATTTTTTATCAATGAGGAGAATGTTTGAGAACATATATTGAATTTTAATTATATGAAGAGATAATGACAAAAAATTACAAAGTGGGGGATTTTTGGGCCCAAAGTTTCATTTTTTTCAATGATGTGTCAATATGTGTTATGTGTGTTGATGGAGAGAAATTGTAATGCTTGGATAATTTTTATAGATTCACTTTATGGAAATAAATATCATGATTGGATAATTATCTAGGTAATTTTGATGATTTTTGGACTAATATTAAGTTCCAAGACATGTTCCAAGGAGGAAACATTATTTATTAAATTTTTGGAGAAGAAATGGAATTGGAAGAATTCTGTATAATATATATTATTGCATGAAGTTGTAAATAATTTGAAGAAATCTATGAAAATGTTTATTTTTATGATGGAATTCACCTTTTCCAAGAAAAATATATATTCTTCTATAATTTCATGATGAAGGAATTTTAGAATAGTTTAGGAATTTTATTTGAGAATTTTATTGAATATAAATTATATACTTAGATATATCGAAGTATTATTTATAATGGTGGACTTATTAAAAAAGGTAAAAGAAACCACCCAAACCCCCAAGGGATAGTCCCCAATCACATTTGAGGGAACTGAGGGTCAACATTATGGAGAACCTTCCCAAGGAGGACACATCACAATATGAGAGGGTTGTCCAATGTGTATGTCCTGAAGAAGCACACACCAAGAGGTGTGCATGAGGACGGTCTGGCCAGGCCCACTAGGATGAATCTCATGTGTGTGAGTATGTGTAAGTAGGTGTCGATACCCCGTATCCATATAACTTTATCATAGAGAAAGTCCTATAGAAATAAATCACAATATAGATGAATGGAGAATCTAATAAGGGATTCTCAAGCAATGGACATTGTTCCTTTTTCATTAAAATTATAGAAATAATGTTTGCCACACATTACTGCTAATCTAACATATATGATCAGTGTGGAATTTTCATCCACCTATTGCAATGCATGATTATTTCTGTTCACTAGTGATCATGGTCACAAGTCCAATGATTGATATTAATACTTCCATGGATGTTCTGTGATCATTTTTATTCCGAAATGAGTTTGATAATCTCCATGTATTCAATATACATCTTGTATGCATGTAGAAAACTCAAACACATGCCTTTCGGAATGAAAAAAAGTTGTAGAGGCTATTATCTTAACATAATTTGTTTCATGTTAAATATTTTGAGGAGCATATTAATCTCATATCATTCATGTGAGCTGCTTCATCAAAATGTTTCATAATATATCGCACCATATTTTTCAATGTTATGTAATTTGATAAATATCGAATGATTTGGTGTATTAAAATACTATGATACCACTTAAAACTCAGATTTTAAAAACGACATAAAAACAAGAAGAAAGGTGGTGCAAGGCATGATGATCCTTTTCTATAAAAGTTTCAGTACCATTATTGTAACACCCTGAGATTTTTTGAATTATTTTTTCGAATTAATTTAATCTTTTTGATATTTTTCATGTCACGTGACACTGAAAATAGATTATTTTATATTAAATCACTATGTTTGGATTTCATTATACATAACACCAAGTTAATTTTTCACTAAACACAACATAAATTTTACCTCTCTTTACATGGAACACTGAGGTTATCTTCCATTACATGAAAAAATCACTTTCCTCGATGGCTTGCTTAACACGCATGACAGATTTTTATCGAACAACAATATATAATTAAAATTTTATTATTTAAAATAATAAGATATAACCTAGTAGTTAAATTAGAAGTTGTAAATAGAATTAACTAATTTTTTAAAATATATGTTTTACAAAAATTTAAGATTAATACATAGGTCAGCAATTTATTAGAAATTAATATGAAAACCGATTGAATATAAAGGAAAATATTATAATTATTATTATAGTAACAAAGTTGTTTTAACCTAATAAATTCAATTAATTAAAATTAGTGAGTGATATTAATGTATTATATATTTTATATGTTCACTAAAATATTTTTCATATTAATCCAATAGATTCAATAGACATAAGGTAAGAACAAACCCAATTTTATGCAAAAAATACTATTTTTTTACAAAGGTAGTTTTACCACCTTTTAATGGGGAACCCATTTTCAATAAAAATTTTGGAACTTTTATAGATTTATTATGTCAAAATGAACATATTATTTGGAATATACACATAAAAATTAGGTTGGTAATTTTTTTTCTGTACGGTTTCATTTTTTAAATGAATTGTTAGAAATACTATATTTTAATTCAAAACTTATTTTTAATTTAATTTATTTATAAAGATGAATAATATTTTAAAATGGATTTAAAGATTAATTAGATAATATTTTTATCAATTAATCAAATTTAGGTCATTGGGACCAATTTCACATTGAAATTGGATATAAAAACATAGCAAACCGTTGATCATTTTTCATTTTAAAATCTCACAGTGTCATCTGGTCAGTATGATTAATTTTAAATTAATTTCTTCCAATTATATGAATGGAATTTTAAAAAATTGATTCCATATTTGGAATCATAATAATTTATAATTTATAATATGGTCAACATTTTTTTACCAAAAATATTAGTGAAAGTGATTAAAATAAATTATAATGATTAAGGATAAATTAAGATTAATAAGGGACAAAACAATAACATTAATCCCAAAAACGACCTATAAACATATCAAAAATACATTTTATGGCCATATTTATACCTTATACTCCATTTTCTAAAATTTGGCTCGTTATTGGACACACATGCACCATGAAAAAGATTGGTTGATTTCTCTCATCAAATATTTACAAGAGTGTCACTCCTGTTTCCCTATAAAAGGCCACCAACTCTTTATCTTCTTAAAACCTATCAAACCACGTAGGTTTAGAAAATATCTGCCCAATAAACTTACCAACATACCTCACTTAATAATTTAGTCCTCCCTTTTTCCATTAATTCTTCCAAGGAATCCTTTTGGCACAAACCAAAAGGAGTTACCTGATTAAGTGGTGACGCCTTCTCTCAAACTCCTTTATTTTGTTTTCCTTATCCACCTGGTCCACTCTATTTATTCCATGATTATATAACAACACAAGTATCCTCAAAATCATAGGAATTTTTTTTTCTGATTTTTCAACCTACACTTACACATACATCCATCCAATGGGTAATGAACATACTCTTTACCTGTACAGTGAACTATCGCCTCACTAAACGATGATTTTTTATTTTTCATTTACTACCTATCATAGTGGAAATTATAATAGAAAATATATTTAGATATGAAATATATTATATTTATTATTTAATTAATATTATTTATTCCTTTTACAACAATTATCTTTTTACTTTCCATTTGGTGTGAATATGATAATTTGGTTTGGGGATGTGTTGATTACTGCCTCCTCAAAGCGATGTGATTCATTCACACACTACATGAAATGCATTAAGGATGGTTTTAGTGAACTTATATGATATATATAACATTATAATTCAAATTAAATTATATTATATACATATATACATATATTTCATTTTCTTTCTTTCTTTCAATATGATAATAAAAATAGAAACAGTGTTCATGTGTACGTATGGGTTAAGGTCTCTATGAATGGTGTATTCAATTTCATATTTATATATTTTATAGATTGTTATAATACACATATAATGTATATATATGATATTTATATCATTCCTTACATTCTATAATCATGATATAAGTATAACGACCAATTATATAACAAATTATGACACAAGTGAATAACAAAATGAATATTATCCGAAATGAAACCTTAACATAGGGTTGTTAATAATTGGGTAATATAAGGTCATAATAAAACCATTTATGGTATTATATATAATAATATGGTTATATAAAAAATTATAATGAATTTATATTAATTATACATGTAACTTGAATGAGTACGATGAGTGTCAAGACATAAGGTAAGGGGATTTCATCTCACTTTTTATTTCTTTGAGATACATGCTTTATTCACCACCCATTCCTTTTATGTGGTGTTTATATTTCACATGGATGTATTCAATTATTATTATGATTAATATTATGTTTATTTAAATATCCATTTTATGATATCTATTTCATGTGATTTATATTTCAAAAGTTGCCAAATTGGAAAAGTAATTTTGTCTCAATTTTCCTTCTTTTAGAGACATGTCATGTTATGAACATATATTTTTCTATGAGGTATATATAATACCATGGAAATGTCATATAAAGAATAAAATTACTATAATGATATTTTAAGATTCATTTTATTTCATTTTATTTCATGGGAATTATGGTTCAGTTTTACCATGTGGTAAGAGTTTATTGAAACAATCTCATCGCTTTTCAAGATTGTTTATTTTTATACATCCTTTGCTGAAAAATTATGATCTAAATATTAATAACTATCATGAATTTTTTTATTCTCTGTTTATTCATGATATATTCTTGTATTGATTCCATTTTTTTATTCTTTGTCGCATAATATAGTTAAGAACGTTCTTTTAATAAATCCTGACTTTACCCTCTCTTCGATCCGAAATATGTGTTCCTTCAAAACCATGTTTTTTAAAAGGGTTTCAAATAATATTATACTAATATCCTATGATAATTAAAATGAATTTTTACCCTTTTAGTCTTTTAATAATGATTTCAAAGGAATCATATTTTCTATTTACGAACAAGGAATTTTTTCTAACCTTTTTACCATGTAAATGGAATGTTATTTTTACGTCAGATGACGTGTATGGATTTACCCACTATCAATTATTTTAAAATTTATTTTTCTGTTTAAAAGATTATTTTTTTAAGATTTTTTTTAAATATATTTTAAAAAAAATTAATGTTTTTTAATATTGTTTTATTATTTTTCAAGGAAAATTATTTTAAAAAATGTTTTCAGGATCCTTTTATATGTTTTTGAGGAAAATTGTTTTCAAAAATGTTTTCAAGATTTTTTTATAAATTTTCCAAGAAAATGGTTCTCAAAATTTTTTCAAGATCTATTTATATGTTTTCATAGAAAAAATTTTCCAAAAGGTTTTAAAATATTTCTTTATAATGTTTCAATTTTATTTTCAAGAAAATATTTTTTGAAAAGGTTTTATGTTTTAAAGAGACTTTTTCAAAGAAAAAAGGATATTATCTTTAGTAAATGTTTTCAGAATATCTTTCCATGTTATTTTTACATATAATATGACATCTATTGATGTTACTCATGCCCATCTAAGAAATGATCCAATTTTTACACTCATATTCCTTCTAGAAAGGTTTATGTTTTAATGGAATTATTCTTATGATACCCTTTTCTCTTCCACGGGTTATATTCTTCTGAAACCCACTTCATTTCACGAGAAATGATTCTGATGAAAATATTATGAAACATTTATTTTTCCATAGTTTAAGATATGATAACATGTTTATGACACTAATTTTATTTCATGGGTTATTATATTATTGTTTTCCACTTTTAGGCACCTGTATGAATGATTTCATTATGATATGGGTGGGATACATATCTCCCTATAATGCATTGGGTAATGATCAATGTTTTATAGGATAAAATGGTACATGTTAGGACATACCAAGCCCAAAACAATAGGGTACATGGGAGGACATCCCAATCCTAAAACAAGAGGGTGTGTGGGTTTAAATCCCAAGCTCGAAACCCGAAGGTACATAGGAGGACATCCCAAGCCGGAAAAAAGAAGGTATACAGGAGGACACCCCAAGCTCAAAATAATAGGGTACATGGGAGGTAATCTCATGCTCAAAACAAGAGGGTTCATGGGAGAGAATTACAAGCCCAAAGCAAGAACACATGTGATTAACCAAAGACTAACATATTAAAAAGGCCTTGGTAGGCTACCTTGACTTATGGTTTTTATTTGATTATTTATCTAGAGAAAATCCATGTTTTATTCCTATGTTACACTTATATGAATTATGCTCTTAAATATCTTATGATTCATGTATTATGAATAGTCAATATTTATTATAATCTCTAATAGGTAGGGAATGATATTCAAATGTTATGCTCCAGTTCCACACCCTTTATTCATGTTATGCTTTTCCATTTCCTTTATTTACCCTTAATGGGCATCAGAGCTCACCCCTTCTTATATTTCCTTTTCCCATGTTATAAAAAATGGTTTTAGGTAGAATTAATGAAGGTGGAGATCTTTATGGGAGATATCTAAGATCGTTCACCAGGATATAAGATTTTGTTTCTATGTTTCCAAATACACTAAACTATTACAGTCATAGGAATGTATTTTTTTAATGTGCTGAATATTCATCTAAAATGATATAATATCCATGTATGTTAAGACTGGGGTGTTGTAGTTGATATCAAAAGAATGGTTTACTAATCCTTTGGAAACTAGGATGAGAAAACTTTAGTGAGATCCCTAGGTATATTTATAAGGATATGTCTCGGGATGTCTCTAAGGATAAGTACAAGGAAGAGTTAATGTTTAGGAAAATGTCCTGGAATTTTGGTAAAGGATGGATTAAGTGGATTCCAAGTAATACATACTTGTCTAGATAATATAATTGTATGTGGATCTATAATAGATTTACCTAGGGGTAATAACTTCGGAATGATGTCATGGGCTAGATTTGGGGTAATCTGGTACATGATAATGGGCTTTGTTGCACACCTGGTTTGACACTCCTTGGGGTTATAATTTTGGAATTCACAAACTCTTCACGAACCATCATGAAATATTTAAATATTAGTTGTCTATTAATAAATTAGTACAAACCTAAGGTATCATATTTTAAGAAAGGTTTCGTAATTTAGACATCATATAAGTGGTTTTCATGATTATGGGGTTCTTAACTCTGATAATTGTTTATTACTCTATGATTTTGGTTTTAGTCAAAGGCTCAAACTAGAAGGAACCATATTAATGGTGATTACAATGGACAATGTAGTTATTTTTCTCCTGAGAAACCAAATTATATGGGAGAGGGAATGAAATGTATCATTGCTATACAAACCCAAATTTCTCAAGATATGAACCTTGATGGACTACCAAATGGGAAAATGAGGGAACAACATTCTATTGAGTCCTTTATGAGGCAATTCCCACCATCTTTTATTGGGTCTTATGATCCACTTATTTCTGAACAATGGATCCATATCACAAAAATTATATATTTTGTTCTCTAATGTTCAGAACATGATGAATTCAATCTTTCTATTTATCATTTAGAAAGTGAGTCATATCAGTGGTGCACTCTAATCAAGAATATGTGGCAGAAAAATGAAATTTACTCAATGGATTGGGATAAGTTCGAGAACTTAATTTTTAATAATTACTTTCCTTGGATTCTTCATGGGAAGATATAAAATTAATTCCTAGATCTTAAACAGAAGGATGATAAATCTTTTCATTCTTGTGAACTAAACTTTATAAGGATTTTGAGGTATTCTTCATGTATTATCATTCAACCTAAAATAAAAATTGATTTATTTTTTAGTGGTTTGAAATAGAGTCTTCGAAATTCCTAGGATATAAGAGACTTTAGAATCTAGGAATATGTGGTTATATGTGATATAAAGGTTGAAATGGAGGTTGAAATTTTGCATCAATCTCATTGTTTTTATAGGAAAAGTAATGTGGATTTCAAAGAAAAATATCACAACCATGGAGAAAATAAAATGGGCCTTCTATTATAGACAAATTACGGGAAGAAGCAATGAATCAATTGTATTAAGGGGTCTACTAAATGTTTTAAGTGTGTAAGGTAAGGTCATCAAGCAGCTGAATGTTGAATTGATGGGAAGAAGTTAGATAATGATTCAAATAATGATAAATCCACACAAAATGCACTACCCACACTTCAGTGTTTCAATTTCATGGAGTTTGTCCATTATGCTAAAAAGTTCCCCAATCCAAGGACTAATGTCAATGATAAGCCAAAAAACACCTAATTAAAATGAAAAAGGGGGAAATCATGTAATCATAATGGATCAAGTGAACCAAGACAATTAATTAATACATATCCTTTCCTCCATAGTTGGAAATTTTATGTTTGATTTTTTATGAATAATCCCTATGAAAGTCTTATTGTTCATCCTTTGGTGATATTACATGTGATTATCTTTCCATAAATGTATTATGTAATAATAAAATCACATTTTATATTCTATCAGTAATATGATAGACCTAATTTTCTATAGAAAATTATTTTCGTTTAAAATAATACCATATTTAAGGAATAAAGGGTGATTTATATTTTAGAAGGGTTACGAGGTTAACCATTTATGGAAAGTCTATTTTAAACATTGGATGAATTTTGTGAGATTAAATCATTATCTCACCTTGTGAGGTGTTATTCATATTCGATAACCTATTATAAAAACATTGTTTTGAGGATAACTAATGATAGATGGGATTTCATATCATAGATATCATAATCATTTAGTGCATTTAAAAAGAAAAACTCACATTTATTTTTGTAGAAATAGGTGATGTGGATCAAGGAACAACAAAGGGTGAGGATGTCCTTAAATCATACAAGTATATCTTTTCATGAAAATTATTTAACATTTGGAGAAAGGATCTTGAAAACAAAAAAATTATCCTAGTACCTTTATTTATAATGAATCAAATGTTACATTAGATAATCATAGGTTTATGGTTTTCTGATTTTTATAATTCTCTTGAAATTGTTCTATATCACTCTCTATCCTAACTTGATAGTTATATTTTTATTCCATGTTTGTGTTTTCACTTCTCATCTACGTTCCCCTATGTGGAAACATAGTTATATGTTACTTCGGGTAACCACTATCTTTTAAATTTTCCATTTTTAATGGATGTTTTAGTATTAATTTTTATGATGTGGATTTTAATGAATTAAACATTCAATAATTTAAATTTTTATATCCCATTTGAATTTTAAGTGATAAATTCATTTTGAAGGGGTAGAATGTAACACCCCTAGTTTTCTTGAATTGTTTTTTTCAAATTAATTTAATCTTTTGGATATTTTTCTGGTCATATAACACTAAAAATAGTTTATTTTATTTTAAATAAATACATTTGTCTTGTGTTATACACAACACCAAGTAAATTTCACACTACTCACAACATAGATTTTAGTTTTATCTACATGAAACAAAGAGGATATCTTGTGTTTCATGAAAAAATTACTTTCCTTGATGGCTTGCATAACATGCATGACTGATTTTAACTGAAAAATAGTATATCATTAAAATGTTATTATTTAAAATAATAAGATATAACCTTTCCATTAAATTATTGGTTATAAATATTAGTAACTAATTTATGAAAATATATTGGTTACACAAATATATAATGAATTCATGTGTTTCTAATTGATAATAAATTAATTTGAAAACTCATTGAATGTAAAGGAAAATATTATTATTATTATAGTCACAAATGTTGTTTTAACCTAATAAATTAAATTAATTACAATTAGTGAGTGATATTAATGTAATATATATGTTAAATATTCAATAAAATATTTTTTATATTCATCCAATATATTCTATATATATAAGATAAGAACAAACACAATTTTATGTATAAAAGCCTATATTTATAAAAAGATAGTTTTATTGACTTTTAATTGAGAACCCACATTAAATAAAATAATTGGAAATTTTATCGATTTAATATTTCAAAATAAAATTCATATTTGTTATTGAAACATAAAAATTATGTTAGGATGATTTTTTTGTATTTTTTTTGTAAGGTTTCATTTTTTGATGAATAGTTAAAAATACATGATTTTAATTCAAAACTACTTTTTCATTTAATTAATTTATAAGGTTAAATTATATTTTAAATTGATTTAAAATTTAAATTGTATAATAATTTAATCATTTGATAAAATTTAGATCATTGGAACCAATTTCATATTGAAATTGGATTAAAAAACGTAACCAAATTTTGATCATTTTTTACTTTAAAAATCAGTAGTGTCGTCTCGTTAGTGGGATTAATTTTAAAAATATTTCTTCCTATTATATTATTGGAATTTTAAAAAATTTATTAAATATTTTGAATCAAAATAATTTATAATTTATAATAAGTTCAGCAAAGTTTTTTACCAAAAATATTAGTGAAAGTGACTAAAATTAATTACAATGATTAAGGTTTAATTAAGCTTAATTAGGGACCAAACCATAATCTTAATGCCCAAAATGACCTATAAACCAGTCCAAAATACATTTCATGGCCATATTTTGACCCTATATTCCTTCGAATATTCTTTTTTATCATTATTGGATCCACTTTCAACATGAAAAACATGGGTGGAATTCTTTCTTCAAATATTTACAAGAGTATCACTCATCTTTCCCTATAAAAGGCCACCACCACACCCATTTCTTCACGCATATAAACCAAATTAGGTCTGTCCAATATATACCCAATAAAATTCTAAATATTCCTCTTTTCCTTCTTTAATAATTCTTTTGAGAATAAATTCATCCAAGAAAACCTCTTGGTATAGACCAAAAGGAGTTACCCGATTAAGAGGTAACACATTCTCTCAAACTCATTTCTATTATTTCCCTTATCCACCATCTCCACAATATTTATTCCTTTATTTTATAAAGTCAACAATATCATAAATATACTAGTAGTTTTATGATATTTTTTAACCTTAAACTTACACACACCTCTATCTAATGGGTAATGAACATAATGTTTACATGTACAGTGAACTACCGCCTCACTAAACGATGATTGTTTTTTTTGATTTAACAAATATCATGGTGGAAATTATGATGAAAAATATATTTATATATGAAATATATTATATTTATTATTACTTTAATCTTATATATCCCTTTTTAAACGCATATCCTTTTACATTCCATTTGGTGTAAATATGAGAATTTCATTTGAGGAAGTGTGGACTATCACCCCCTCAAAGCGTTGTGATTCATTCACACACTGCATGAAATGTATTAAGGATGGGTTTTTTTGAAATTATATGATATATATAACATTATAATTATAATTTAATTATATTATATACATATACATATATATTTCTTTTTCTTTATATCTTTGAATATGATAATAAAAATAGAAACAGTATCCATGTGTACGTACGGCTTACCATCTCCATAAACAGTTTATCCCATTTCGTACATAAATATTATATAGATTATTATAATACATATATACTGTATATAAATGATATTTATATCATTTTTTACATTCTGTAATCATGATATAAGTATAAGTATCGAAGATATAACAACTTAAGACGCATGGGAAGAACAAATCGAATAGTATCCGATAAAAAACATTAACATAGGATGGTTCACAAGAGAGTAATATAGGTTCATAATAAAATAATATATGGAATTATATATAATAATATTATTATGTAAAATATTTATAATAAATTTATATTTGTTACATAGGTGGTTTGAACGTGTACGATGAGATTTAAGACACAAAGTAAGGGGATTTCATCTCATTTTTCATTTCCGTGAGATACATGCTTTATTCACCACCAGTTCCTTATTTTGTAGTGTTTCTAATAAAAATGGATGTATTCTATTATTATTATAATTAAAATTTATGGGTATTTACATATCAATTTTGTGATATTTTTTTCATGGTATTTGTGTTTAAAAAGTTACCAAATCGGTAATGTAATTTTGTCTCAATTTTCCTTCTTTGAGACACATTCCATGTTATGTACCTATATTTTTTAGGGGTTTTATATACTTCCTTTGATATTTTATATAATTAATCTCATTATTTCTATGATATTTTATTATTAATTTCATTTTATTTATTAACATGTGGAGTATGGTTCAAATTTACCAAGTGGTAATAGTTTATTGAAACAATCTCATTGCTTTTTGAGATTTTTTATGTTTATGCTTCATTTGATGAAATAATATGATTTAAATATTAAGAACTATCATTAATTTTCTTCAAATATGGTTATACCTGATATATTCATGTATTGTTTCAATTTTTCCACTCTTTGGAACATAATATATTTAAGAAATTTATTTTAAGAATGCGTGACTTTAACCACTTTTCGGTCAGAAATTTGTGTTCCTTCAAAACTAGTTTTTCTAAAAGGGTTTACAAGAATATTATACTAATATACCATGATTATTAAAATAAATTTTTACATTTTTTATATTTTAACAATTATTTAAAATAAATATTCTTGTTTCTTTCTAAACGATGCATTTTTTCAAAACATTTTACCGTGAAAAAGGAATTTTCATTCTACCTCGTATGATATGTATGGATTTACCCACTATAAAATTTTGGAATCTTTATTTTAATGTTTATAATGTTATTTTTTTAGGAAATTTTTTTTAAAATATATTTTACAAGAAATGTTTTTCAAATTTTTTTAAATCTTCTTTTATAAGTTTTCATGGAAAATTGTTTAAAAAAATGTTTTTAATATTTTTATATAAGTTTTCAAGGAAAATAGTTTTCAAAAATGTTTTCAAGCTTCATTTATAAGTTTCAAATGAAAATGGTTTTCAAATAATTTTTAATATCTCATTAAATTTTTTCAAAGAAAAAAGTTTTCCAAAAAGTTTTTAAAGATTTAATTATATGATTTCAAGTTTATTTTCAAGAAAATGATTTTAAAAAAGGGTTTTATGTTTTAAAGAGCCTTTCTCAAAGAAGAAAGGGTATTTTCCTCAATAAATGTTTTCAAAATATCATTCTAAGTTATTTTCCATATAAGATGACGTGTTTTGATATTTCTCATTCCCTTATAAGAAATTAAAAAATGTTTCTATTCATATTCATTCTTTAATGGCTTTTGTTTTAATGTGATGACACTAATGACACCAGTTTCTCTTCCAGGGGTTATATGCTTTTGAAAACTGCTTTTTTTCACATGTTATGATTTTTATGAAATCATTATGAAACGTGTATTTTTACATAGTTTAAGATATAATTACATGTTTATGAAACCCATTTCATTTCATGGGTTATGATATGATTTTTTAATGATATTTTGGCACATGTATCAATTATTTCATTATGAGATGGGTGGACCTATATCTCCCTACAATGCATTAGGTAATGGTAAATGATCTATGATATCAAAGGGTACACAGGAGGATATCCCAATATGTAAAAAAGAGGTTATGTGGGAGTGCATCACAATCATGAAAAAAAGGTACATAGGAGGACATACGAAGCACAAAATAAGAAGGGACACAGGAGGACATACCAATCCTAAAACAAGAAGGTACATGTGTAAGAACATAGGTTTTGAGAATGGGTCAAAATCCTAACCCTGTTTGAATTTTTGACCTGTATATGAGAAAACAGGGAAAAATCTGGGATGTTTTGGAAATTTCCAGATTACATGACGCGTAATCCAAAGTACACATCGTGTGTGGGTTAGGTGTGTAATATCCATGTGTTGACTAAATACATTCCATGTGGTGACCGTGTAATAATTTCCTACTACATGGAATGTAGTGTTACTTTACATGTCGTGTATCTTCATTCCACATACCAGCTGAATCATAATCATGTATTAACATGTGTGGCATGTCCAAGCCATGTGGCTACCTCCGCATAAGTTGTAGTACGGAAAATTATACTACAAGGCATGTACTCCTTCATAAACGTCGTATACTTTTATTTTTGTTCGCTTATATGGGAGAGTGTCACGTTTAATTTATAGAACTATATTCTTCTTCCCTGGTTTTAGACTGTGATGTTTTGAGAGTCCTAGAACGTTTCTTGTTCTAGATTCTTCATCGTACATCTATTCATCAATCCATCGGTGGTTACTGGATCGCATCGGGAAGGCTAAACTCGTGAACCCTCTTTTGTTCAAGTTTAATTGCCTCCCACAACACAGTTTCCATCTGAGCAGAATTGCTGGGATTTGATGGAAATGTAGATCTATGAATATCAGATTCAAATTAGAGCTCGATATCACATGTTACCACGTCTACAAGTCACAGGTACGTGGTGAATACCTTCTTTCATGTTTTCGTGGTCATCTGGGGGTTACATATTTTTAGCCTGATGTCAGGTATTGAGCAAGACCCTTGTTTAATTATAATAAATTGGTCATATACAATTTGGAATGTCGTTGGGTATTCCCTTATCCTCTTATGATTGAGTGAGGGTGGGTTAGAGGTCGCTGCTCATTTGGTGCATTTTGGATAGGGGTTTCAAAATGGTAATAATTGAATTGATGTGAATTAAACTGTTGAGTTTGAATTATTTAGCATGATTAGTTTTGTTAGAGGCTTCAAGACCTAGGTTCAAGTATGGGAAAACACATGGCTAGTGGAATTAAACTATTTAGTTTGTTTTTTATATATGAATTATTTATTTTGATTATATATATGTGATGTGTGATATTTCATATGCTGGAACCATTGGGTTATGTTGGTCATGGGCTGGGTATTATTGAGTGATGTGCATCATGGGTTTGGATTGGCTCAGATTACAATGGGTGGTTCTAACCATGGGATTGGGCATCAAGGATGTCGTCTTCAAGCAGTGTGATGGTCAGTTTGGGCATGGCACAGGTTACATGGATGGTGAGGCCATTGGACTTGAGTGACATGGTTGCAGGGACATGAGGTGTTAGAGATGTTGTGGCTTGGGAACATAGTTTCGTGATTACTGCTCACCTAGAACATTGAATAGTGTTAAAATAGATAGAATCTATGATGAGGTGGTTTTGAAAACTCATTGGGTAGAGTCCCCCGATATATGTGGTTAGGTATAATTGGTTTGGGGTTGATTTCCATAGGAAGTCAGGTGGATGGTTAAGAGCATTCCGGGGGTCGCATTGAGGATGTCAGGTTGGGGGAAGAGGATTGCTAATATTTTAGTACAGACATCGTTGTCCCTCCAGTTACTGATTTGAGGTCAGATATTACTATCCCTCCAGTTACTAATTTTATGGTGGACCTCATTGTCCCTCTGATTCCTATTTTAGGATAGGTATTGATGCTACTCTGGTTGTTGTTCCATGGGAAGGAGTGGGCTTTCAATCAGGGTTACTATTGTTTGGATGTGCCTTCGGGATGTTAGTACATGAGACACAAGGTTTCAGGAGGTACAAGGTTATGGGTAACATGACAGGTAATTCGGGGTTGACCAAAGTAGGTGAAACTCCATTGGGGTTTCTAAGCACCAGTGGAGTTTAGGTTTTTTTTCCACTGTACTATCTACTATTTTCCTTTATAAATGCATTCTTTCTTAAACACATTTATTAGGTATGCACCATTTAGTGGAATCCTACTGAGATTCATCTCACACCCTACATGGACCCTTTAGGATGCGTGTAGACTTAATGGATTTACGTGTAAGAGATCAGCTTCAAGAGTTGGATTGTATTAGTTGTTGCATGCAGATGGTATGGACCTTGAGGTCATTCCTAGATGGAGTTAATTTTTTTTTGATTTATTTCTTGTATCAACATTCTTACCTTGTTTATTGTAGCTAATTTTTGTTAGCCATTGGCGCCCCTTTATATTTTTACTTGTTATGGATGCATGACTGGTCTCTTCTATTAGTCTTTACAAGTGGTTTCAGCATACTGTTGTATTTACCTTCTACTATTACAGTTTCAACTTTACTTCTGTTGTTTATATTCTATTGATTTTTCTTCTACTCTGTGAGTTTGGTTCGAGTCTGCTGAGTCATTTATTTCTGCTACATATTATATATTATTGCTCTATCAAATACTATTATTATCCTCTAAGAGGGTATAGTCTTTCCACTATACCTATCATACCCTCGCTTCTAGTTGGAAGCCTTTGGTGTTTATGGATGTTCACCTAAGGTTGTAACACCATGCCCATTTAGCATTGTTCGAGTGGTTGTTCTGGTCTGAGATGTTACAAAGTGGTATCAGATGAGTTCTTGACAGGGATTTAGTAGCATTTTTTTGCTAGATACCAATGACATTGAGACTTTTCTTATTATTTTTACTAGTTTTCTACATGGGATATGGTAGAATAGAGATAGGATGTAATTGGAACTAGGTTTCTAGCTTGTTCTTTAGTGACTATAGCCCCAGGTACGAGGGATGGACCATGTTAACTTGGGTGGGAATTTCTATTTTTGTTTTGCTCAAATTACAGTTTATATGATTTCCACCATGGTGGCTCACTTGTTGTGTGATGTTATTTATTTTGATATGTGACCCTTGACCTAGTGCGGTAAGGGGGAATTGGACCTTGGCATGGTATGGAAAGACGTGATTGTTTGGATTTTGATAGGCACATTTTTAGGGTATTTCAATTTCATAACTACATGTATTCCTTGTGAGGTGATAATACCATATGAATAATATCAATTTCCATGCTATAGATGCTTTTGATATGTGAAGGGTGAAGATCCTTATAGAATTTCTTTATTGATTGAAATGAAATATTCCATGCTTTATATATATTGTAGAATTTCATGTGGAAGGGTATTTGGGTTTGGCTCTGATACGAGCAGGCAGGTACTATGGTTGAGGTGATTTTGATCATCAGGATTGGGAGACTCAGTCATCAGTTTGAGGCAATGTTGGTTGTTAGGACGGTCCTGGCCCGAGGTACTTTTGATACATAGTTCTATTGAGGGAGGTTAAAAAGGCCATGAGGCCACAATGCCATGGGCATGGGTTGCGATAAGGGGGAGTAAGGGTAGTTGTTATATGATTCATCATTACTGTTTTCCCCATCTACGTTGAATATATTTTATATATATGTTGGTTGTCTAACCATTTATGGTATTCAGTGGGTTCCTTCTAGAAAAATTAGACGTAGGAAGAGCATGAGTTGCTGGTACATGATTGGGGACAAGGTCAGGTTCAGGATCTAGTGCCCGCAGAACAATAGTCGGGTTTGGCAGTGTTGGGGCCATGGCACAATGAGCAGCTCTGAACGAGCTAGGTACGTGTCTTGCAGGGGATTGACAGAGGTGAACAGGGTACATAGCCATCTTTGGAATATTTGACACAGGAGTTCCAGTCGCAGAACATGCCTCTTTTTCGGGGTGAGGGGGGTCCACAGGAGGATAAAGACTGGATAGAGAGCATTCAGATAATCATTAAGCATCTCAAGATGCCTCTTGGGCGAAGGTTCAAGCTAGAGACGTACATGCTAAGAGGACCGGTGAAGAGTTGGTGGGATGTGTATGTTTAGGCTTGCAGACATGAAGGCCTGGCATGGTAGGACTTCGAGGACAGTTTCTTTGAGAACTCTTATCTAGAGACACTCAGGTAAGTTATATTTCGGGATTTCTTCAGCCTTCATCAGGGAGACATGTTCGTTATGGACTATGCAGCAACTTTCACTGATCTATAGCGCTTTGCACCTAGTATGATAAGTGATGACTCAGTAAGGGTAATGCACTTTGAGGATGGCTTACGACATTCCATTCAGATCTAGGTAAATATATATTGGTTGGATTATTTCTCAGAGGTGATGAAACATGCACTCATAATAGAGGGAAACAAGAAAGAGATGTCTCACTTAGGCCTGAAGACGGCCTCAGGTGATGGTTTGGATAGCATGAAACGAGGTCGGGATGAGTTCTAGTTTGGAATTCAGGCCAAGTACGTAACTAGACCACCTTGTAGTAGTTAATTAGCGGCTTTCATTCAGTGTGGACATCCAGGGCCTATACAGACTCAATGTGATAGGCCTCCAAAGGAGTGTCGGGCATGTGGTCAGGTTGAAAATCTGGAGAATTTCCACAGGAAGCCCTCTCAGATAGTTGGTAGGTAGGGACCAGGAGAGATTGTGGTGTCTGGGTTCAGATCAGGGTCGATAACAGGTGACGGAAACTGAGGTTTAGATGCATACAGAGGATGTGGCAGAGACAGCAGGACCTAGATGAGGGGTTATTGGATGGTGATAGGAGAAGCACCACAAGGAGTTCAGGCATCAGGAAGTCATAATTCAGGCCAGGTGCACACTATGGAGCTTCCAGAGACTGAGCAGGCTGGTGAGCTGATGATTGCCAGAGGTACGCCGTAGGCGTAGCCATGATTTTCATTTTTTCTTTTGGAAATTCTAGTTAAGGCATGTACGGATTGAGTGCACGAGGTGCACAATATTTATATGGACAGACTAGACTCTAGTTAGTGGATTTGGCACCATTTTTAGTGTCTTATATATTTATTTATATGTATGAGATTTGTAGAATTAGGAGGATTGAGGATGCGGGTTACTTGAGGTTAATGGAACCAGGTTTTCCTTTGAGAATCCATGGGATGTAGGACCTCATGGAGGCGGACACCATGCGGTATGGGATATGATTGGGTGTTGGAAACTATATAGGATCACCAATGAGGTGTAGGGGTGTCGATGGGATACGGGAGGACCATGGGTCTAGGAAATAGGTCGTCGGACCATTGATTGATTTGAGTTTTGGTTGGTTTGAGACTGAGTTAGGAAATTTATAAGGCGGGGAGCCCCTTGGGGAGTACATATCCAAGTTTTGTTTGATAGCTCAGAGATGAGCTATGTTAAGGTGGGGAGACTGTAAGAACCTTGGGTTTTAGAACGGGTCAAAATCCTGACCCTGTTTGAATTTTTGACTTGTTTTTTAGAAAGCTAGGAAAAATCTGGGAAGTTCTGGAAATTTCTAGATTACACGCTCTATACTCCAAGGTACACACCATGTGTGCGTTAATCATGTACTATCTGTGTGATGACTAAGTACATACCATGTGGTGACCGTGTAATAATTTCTTATTACATGGTGTGTAGTGTTACTTGACACGCTGTGTATCTTCCATTCACGTACTAGCTGAATCTTAGTCATGTTTGGACTCATGTGGCGCATCCAATCCATGTGGATACCTCCTCTTAAGTTTTATTATAGAACAATCTACTAAACGCTATGTAGTTCTTCATATATTCCATGTACTTTTATTTTTATTCGCTTATATGGGAGTGTGTCGCGTCTTATTTCCAAAACTATCTTCTTCTTCCCAGGTTTCAGACTATGATGCTCTGGGAGGCCGGGAACATTATTCTCCTAGATTCTTCATCTAACATCTATTCTTCAATCTATTGGTGGTTGTGGGATCACATCAGGAAGGCTAAACATGCGCACACTCTTTTGTTCTAGTTTCTTTGCCTCCCACGCTATAGTTTTCATCTGATCAGAATTTCCTGGATTTGACAGAAATTTTGATCTACGAATAATGTATTTTAAATGGAGCTCTATATTGGACATTCCTATGTCTATGAGTATCGGTTAGGCGTTTCATACCTTCTTTTATGTTTTTGTGGTCATTTGGGGGTAGTGTATTTTTAGCACGACATTGGGTATTGAGCGAGACCCTTGTTTAATTATGTTGAAATGATTGTATGCATTGTGGGGTGTCGTTGGTTATTCCTCTATCCTGTTATGCTTCAGTGTGGTTGGGTTAGAGGCCACTGCTCATTCGGGGCATTTTGGTCGGGGGTTACAAAATGGTTATAATTGAATTGCTGTGAATTAAACTGCTGAGTTGGAATTGTTAAGCATGATTAAGTTTGTTAGAGGCTTTAAGACCTCAGTGTGGGTATAAGACATCACATGGATAGTGAAATTCAACTGTTTAGTTTGTTTTACATGCATAAAGTGTTTATTTTTATTATATATATGTGATGTGTGATATTTATTATGTTGGAACCTTCAGGTTGTGTTGGGAATGTCTTGGGTATTGTTGAGCGATGAGGATCACAGGTTGGGCTTGGCCCAGAATACATTGGGTGGTTCTGACCATGGGATTGGGTGTCATGGACTTCAGATTGAGGCAGTGTGGCTTTCATTTTGTGCATGGCCTGGGATATATGGATGGAGAGGCCCTCAGAATTGAGAGACATGGTCATAGGGACACGAGGTGTCAGAGATGTTATGGCCTGTGAACTTATTTTGGTGATAACCACTCACCCGAAACTTTTAGTAGTGTTCACATAGGTAGACTCCATGATGAGGTGTTTTTGACCACTCATTGGGTAGAGGCCCTTGATAGATGAGGTTAGGTACAATTGTTTTGGGGTTTCTTTCTATAAGAATCCATGTGGAAGGTGAGTATCCTTCAGGGGATTTCATTGCGTCTATCAGGTTGGGGGAAGAGGCTCATCAAGATTTGATGGAAAACAACATTGTCCCAACGGTTACTAATTTGAGGGCATACATTGTTGTCCCTCTGATTACTAATTTGAGGGAATACATCGTTGTCCCCTGGTTCCTATTTGAGGATAGTCATCATTGCTTCTCTGCTTGTTGTAACATGGGTAGGCATGGGCTATCGAGTAGGGCTACAATTATTTGGGAATGCCTTCAAGACATCAGTACATGAGACACGAGGTGTAAGGAGGCACATAGTGTCAGGTTACATGATAGAGATTCTGGTGTTGGCCAAAGTAGTTGACACTCCATGGGGACTGCTAAGCAGTAGTGGAGTTTATTTTTATTTGTGCATTGTATTGTTTACTGCTTTCCTTACGAATTCATTCATACTTAAACACTTATATTAGGTACGTACCATTGGTTGGAATCCTACTGAGATTATTTTCACACCCTACATAGGCCCTTCATAATGCGTATAGAATTTATGAATTTACGTGTAAGAAAGAGATCAACTTTAGAAGCTGGATTGTATTAGTTGTTGCATGGAGACGGTATGGACCTTCAGCTCATACCTAGCTAGAGTTTACATTTTATTTCTTTCTTTCCTTTATCAGCATGCTTACCTTTTTTATTGTATCTATTTTTGGTTAGCCCTTGGTTCCCTTTTATATCTTGACATGTTATGGTTGCATGAATGGTCTGTTATAGTAGTTTTTACAAGTGGTTTCAGCATTCTGTTGTGTTTACCTTTCATTGCTTTTGTTTCGGATTTTCTTCAATTTTTTATCCACTATTGATTATTCTTCCACTTTATGATTTTGGTTTGATTTTCCTGAGTCGTTTATTTTTGCTGCATTTTATGTATTATTTCTCATATAGTACCATCATTATCCTCCGAGAGGGTATATCCTCCCCACTATACCAATTAGACCCTCTATACTATTCGACAGCCTTTGTCATTTGGGGAGGTGAGCCTAAGGTAGTAACACCTAACCCATTTAGCACACTTCGGGTGGCTATTCGAGTCCGGGATGTTAAAACATAGTAGGATATCCCAAGCCTAAAATAAGAGGGTACATGTGAGGACATCCCTATCCCAAAAGAAGAGGATAAATGGGAGGGAATTCCAATCCCAAAGTAGGTACATGGGAGATTAACCTAAGCCTAACATATTAAAAAGGCCTTGGTATGCCTCATTGCTATAGGGTTTTTATATGCTTATTTTTCTACTGAAAATCCATGTTTTATTCCTATGTTATTATTTCATGACTTATGATCTTAATTCTATTCTAATCTATGTCTTATGAATATCTAATATATATTATTGTCTCTACTATGCAGGTTATGATCCTCAAATGTTATGCTCAAGTTCCATACCTTTTTTTTCATGTTATGCTTATGCATTTATTTTATTTAGCCTTACTGAGCATCTAATCACACCCCTTGTTATGTTTCGTTTCCCCAGGTTATGAAGATATGTTTTATGTAGAAGTACTAAAGGTGGAGATCTTTATTGGAGATTTTGAAGATCTTTCACTTGGAGAGAAGATTTTGTTTCCATGATTCCAAAGACACTAAACTATTACAGTCCTCAAGCATGTGTTTTTGTAATGTACTAAATATTCATCTAAAATGTTGTAATATCCATGTATGTTAAGCATGGGTTGTTATAAATCCTATGAGTTTAGATCTTCCATTTGATAGAAAGAGAAATCTCATTTTTTGAAGAAAATAGAGTAATGTGAAACCGTTGTTTTGTGAAGGGAACAAGTTTTGAAAAGTTGTTTAGATTTTGAAAAGGATAAAAAAGACATAGGTATCTTGACATGAAAGCCATGCACTCAAGAGTTTTATGAAGAAACCAAGATACTTTACATCCCTTTGGGTTTAACACGGAGCTCTAATATAAAGATGTAAACCCTTACATGAAGGCTATAAATCTGAGAACCTGCACACTTTGTTTACAAAAAGAAATAATTTCACAAAAGACATTGAACAATTGTTCATACATTATTTCATCCATACATTAAGAGAGAATCACATTAATGTGATCATAAAACAAATAAATTATGAAACTTAAGGAAGACAGTGTGTGTGTGTGTGTGTTTGTGAAAGGAAACAAAGAAGTGGATAGTGGATAGTACATTCACTTTCATACATATATAAATTTACATGAACATGTGAAATATTAATACATTGAGTAACCTAAAATATCAGAATATCACATAAAATATAAAACAAGGAAGAAATAAATATGTTAAGATTTTTTTTCCATGTATTACACTTCCATGCATAATGTTTATTTGAAGTTGAATTGATAATTGAAGAAGGTAAAAACCTTGGATTTGTACAATATCAATCTTGTATAAAATATCATTAAAGAGTTTTTTTCAATGCTTGAGCACATAATTGAGTCTCAGAATTCTACAGAATGAAGAATTTCCCAAGAAGATTTGCAATGAGGTAATAGATTAAGTATGTGATCAGAGATAATTGAGCAAGGTCAACATACCCAACCAATGGTTGTTGAAGATACATGAAGTTCCTAAGATAAAGTGTGATCTAACAAGATCATGTAGGAAGGATAGAAGAATAAAACTATAGTGGATCAGTCCTTGAATAAATGAGGAATTATTTCAGTTGGGGATGAAAGTAGAAGGGGTATATGTATTGGAGACAGATAATAAAAAGTCTCTCAATTGGAGTTGGGAGTAGGAGAATGGTTGGGGGGTATAACCAACCAAGGAATAAGAGTTGGATTATTGTGGGGTATAACTAGAATCAATGGTAGGATCGATTACTGTGGGTTATTAAGAGTTTATGACTAAACTACTATAATTTACAATAGATACTATTGTGGAGAATCCATGTTGGGGGGTATAACCAACATGGAAAGGATTATGTCTTTGAACAGAACATTCTAAATATCATGTGTTTCTCTCTCTTTTATTACTACTTCACATCAAGTGGGATTCAGAGATATAAAAGAGTGGATCTAGAACCTTAAAATGCTTAATTGGTTGAATTATAAAGGTAAAATAATTCATAAAAGGATTATACCACTGATTCGCCCCCCAGTGGCACCTAATCCAACCTAGTGATATATAATTAGTATCAGAGGATAGGTAACCTCTAAAGATCCATGTGAGTCTTTATAGAGTAAATAATTTTGGAAATGTATGAGATAGATTAGATGAAGAAAAAAAACGCAATCCTAAGGATATGAAGCTATATATATTTTCCAATACTCAGATGAACTGAAAAGAAGAATCAAGTAAGTAAGATGATGAAGAATATTACTATAAATGGAGAGACACCATTAAATGAAGGTAATATAAATGGTACAACATGAAATAATTATTTAAATTATTATTATGATGATGAATACTATTCAATCTATGATAGTGATTTATCACTTAGTGATATACATTCTGTATTCAAAGAACATATGAAAAAAGGTCCCAAATAAGTGGTAAATTGTATTGTTAGAGGCATCAAGGGACTTCTTTCTGATAAATCACAGCTATAGGAAGAAGTATAATAGCTAGATGATACACTAAGTAACAAGTTTATAAATTTCATCACTCTCATAGACCTAGTATAAGAAAGGGAGAAATCCATTCTTCATACTGAATAAGAACTAAAAAGGTATGCCTATGATAAATTTGTTTCTGATGTTTTTGTTAAATTAATCATTCCATGCACATGAAATACTTCACAAAGCATCTATGGATGTCAAAGAATCCTAGTTCAATGAGTTTTAAAATTATTTTCAAGAGTCAAGAAAAATGCTTGAAGAACATATGAAGAATATGGAGGAATATTGGGAAGATATGCTGAGATCATTTGATGTTGAGAAAAACTCCCTCAACATGAATTGTTTAGAGCTAGAGGTATAGTTGATGAATCAACAACCACCACTACCTACAACTTTCCATATTTCTAAAAAAACATATGCTTCTAAAAAAGTTTTCATTGAGGTTCATGACTTCATTAAAATAATTATATCAACTGCTAATAAAAAAAATACTCCAAGAAGAATATATCCCTTTATCCAGAAAGAATATCACGTACAAATGATGTTACAATTGTTAATACAAGTTCTAAAATAAATTTTGGATAATTATGGATGGTGAAAAAAGCTTATAAAACCACCACAAAAAGGGTGGATGAGAAAATATGTATGAAGCGATTTTCCATAATAAATTTAAAAAATAATGTTGGTTACACTCAATAGCATCAAGGTTCATAATATATGAAATCTAAACATACCTTACTACAAAAGAAGCAAATAAGGCATAGAGGATATATCCATTGTTATTGGAAATTTGGGAACAAGGAATTAGAATGTTGGAATTACATTTCAATTCATCGAAACAATAGAATCCTGGAATTTAGGTTACGAAAAAGGTGAATAAAATAGAAGACCTATAGTAGAGAGGAAAAATATATATGAAAATAATTTGGACAAGTAATCCTTGGGATGTGATAAAAACAAGAAGACTATCAAAAAAATTCACTAAGAAGAAATGTGAGAGATCATCTCCTACATAAAGGGGAGAGAGAAAAAATTCAAGAAAATCACTACCTCATAGGAAAAACAAGCCTCTTTTTTGAAGAAGATATACAACAACATGTTTTTTTATTTAATGCACATCAACAAGAAAAATCCAAAATCAGAGGCTTTTTATGGTGCTGTGAAAAGTGTGGACATAAAAACTACCCTTGATAGTATAAAATTTCATTTCCATAAAACAAGCAATAATCAAGGAGAAGTCAATATGAGTATATAAGAATAGGTACTTATCAAAATAATGGTGTGATCAGAAATCCATCAAAGATACCAATTCAGAATATACATGAATGATTAGAAGAAGTTATGAAATATGTAATAAGAAGTCTCACACTACTAATATATATATATATGTGACAATAATTCCTGGATATATTCCCTATTTTGTGAAAAGGATGAAACTTAAAAATAAAAAAGTGTTGATTCATGTGAAAATTCTGAGAAGATAAATAATGTAAAGAAATAATGTCTTGGTATTTTTCTAAATCAACTGAAATTGGATAAGCATGAATAGAAAGATGAAAAATATTCTAAATCCAAAGGAAATCAAGTGGCTTCAGAAGTTGAGGTGGAAAAATCTATTCAAAACAAAGATACCTAATTGTATGAAAGTTGTGGTAAATCTATACATGATTCACACAACTACATGGAGATTCTACCTAATCAGTTGGAGTTATTTAAAACTAAACTGAAAGAAGTATAGACTCTATGTACTTCAATGAATAATATGGAAATTGAAAATTCACCCAAAGGGAAGAATGAAATTAGGAGAAAATAATGGCCTTGGTTGAGAGGTAGATCTTAACCTAAATGTCACTCCTAAAGAACAAGAAATTCCCTCTTTATTCCTTTATATATAAGTGTGTGTGTGTTTTTTTGCACTGACATGCAAGAAATTAAATGATATATGTGCATCCCTTGAGGGGGATCATTGATGATATTAAGCTATTAAATCTTCACTGCATAATGTATGTGAAACTTGTGAATAATATTATAATATTGGAAAATTAGTTCTTCCAAACATGCTGTCATCCCTCATTCTTAATTGTAATAATTATATCAATTAACGGGGTTCTTGATTGATGTTTATATGAGATAAAGGGGAATCTATAGATTTTTCACCTAAACTTTTTGATTGTTTTGAATTATTTATATGATTTAGAATATTTTTCATTAATATTATTACTTATAACCACTAAAAAGATAATTAAAAATATCTAATCATGATATCACATGAATCATAGCTTATGGATAGCATATAAAAACTTGATAAATCTCTCTTGTTTTCTATATAGTGTTAAATCATGTAGGATTAGAGTAGAGAAATTATGGGCTCTTTAATAAGATAAACACGTGGTGTCATCCTTTTCTTTGTTAAAGGGGAATATAAGTTTGGATACCTTGAAAAGATAAAATAAAATCTCATAAATCACTCTTGTTTTATACATAGGGTTAACCCACATAGACTTAGAGTAGACTAATTAAAGGCTATTTACTACGAAAAATATGTGGTGTCATCCTTCTCTTAGTTAAAGGGAAAGATAATGTGGATTACCTTGAAAGGAAAAAAGAAAATATGAGAATATCCCACTTATCCTTTATATTTAATTGTCAATCAGGGGAATAAACTTTGAGCACACATATTGACTTTTAATTATATGAATCGATATTTAAAACAAAATACAAAGGGAGGTATTGTTGGGACTAAAGTTTCATTTGTTTTCAATGATGTGTCAATATATGTTTGGTGAGTTGATAGTGATAAGTGATGATTAATAGAGGATTTTTATTCATTCACTTTATAGAAATAGAAGTCATACATTAAAATTCTCCATGTTATTGTGATGATTTTTTGATTGATCTTATGTTCCAAGACATGTGTCGTGGAGGACAAATTTTATACTAAAATGTTTAGAAAATAAGTGTACTTGGATGAAGTCCATTAAATATATTTTATTGCATAATGTTTTGAAGAATTTGAGGAAGGCCATGAAAATGTTTATTTTCAGGAGGGAATTCAAGTAGTCTATGAAAAAAAATATTATATAATTTCATGATTACGGTATTTGAGAATGGTTGAAGAATTATATTTTAGAATGTCTTGAAGATCAATTCTATATAGAGATATTTATAAGTATTTTTTATAATGGTGGACTTATTAAAAAGGTATGGGCCAACCACACAAGCCCCCAAGGGCTGGCCCTCAAATACACTTGAGGGACCCTAGGGTCATCCTTGTGGGAGTCCCTACTAAAGGATGTTGCATGGTAGCAGGAGAGTGTAGGACCATGTGTAAGGCGTGTAAGAGTACACACCCAGAGTCGTGCATGAGGATGGACTGGTTAGGCCTACTAGGTTGAAGCCCATGTGTGTGAGTATGTGTAAGAAGGTGTCAATCCCCCACACCCATGGAACATTTTGGCAGAGGATTGTCTATGATAATAAAATGTAGTGTACACGAATGGAGAATATGATGTGGGATTCTCAAGACACAGACATTGTTCCTCCATCATTAAAATGATGATCCTAACGTGGGTCACATGATGGGGATGATTTGAGTCATCCAATCATCAGGACTTTGTCTTCTACTTCCAGTGAAGATATACTATATCTGTTCATTGATGTTAATAGTCACACATCTTATGGTTGAGATCGATCCTACCATGGATGTTATGTGGTCATTTTTATGTGGTGATGGGTATGAGAATCTCCATTCATGAAATCTACATCTTTAATGCATATAGATAACTCGAAGTCATGCCTTTTCCGAATGAAAATGATGTTGCAAAGGATGTTTTCATTACATGATAAATTTATGATTTAAAGTGAGGAGTATCATGTGATTCTCATCCCATGCACATAAGAGTCTTCATAGCAAACTCATATAAGATGAGGTTCCATCTTTTTTACATAATATAACATTCTAAATACCGAAAGATTTGGAATTTTAAAATAAAGTGGTACTACTTAAAACTCAAATATTAAACATAGCATAAAAACCATAATAATGTTCATAAAAGGAATGATGATCCTTGACTATAAAAGGATGATTACCAAGCTTGTGAGTTTAGAGATGTCGTTTGAGAGAAAAAGAGCCCTCATTTTCTAAATAAAATAGAGCGACATGAAAACTCTATTTCTTGGAGGGAAAAAGATCTGTGAAGCTATTTATATTATATAAATGAGAAGAATGTTTTTGATCTATTTAAATGACAAAGACACACTCAGTAGTTTCATGAAGAAACTAATATACCACAAATCCCTTTAGGTTTATCATGAATCACTTATGTGAAGGTGTAAACCCTTATGCAAAGGATGTGAATCTATGAACATGTACACTTTTCTGGAATGAACAGATATATACACTAAATATAGTGAATAGTTTTTCATGTATGCTTTCATTCATATGTGAAGATAGAACCAATTACATCTGATCATAAAATAAAGAAAGTGTGGAACTTGAGTAATACATTGTGTGTGTGCAAAGAAAAAATGAAGAAGATAGTGGAATGTTCATGCACATGCATGCATATATAAATGAGCATGCACATGTGAATGATTAATACATTGAATAACACAAAATATATGAATATAAAATAAAATAATGAAAATGGAATAAATTAATGTGCTAGGGTTTTATATTTCATGCATTACACTTCCTTGCATGAAGTGTATTTGATGATTTTTAATTGAGAATTCACAGAGGAAAATACATTTTATTTGTGAAAGTATGATCATGCATAAAATATAATTGATGCGTTTTATGGATTTATTTTAAACATAATTGTGTTCAGAACATTAGTAGAAGGAATAATTTTACAAGTAGAGTTTCACATAGTCAAATTATCATGTATAGGTGATCATAGATAACTAAGAAAGGCCAAAAGACATAACCAGTGGTAGTTGAAGTTAATTTAAGTGTAAAAAAGAATGTTTGATCCAACAATCTCATGGAGGGTGATCAGAAGAATCATCCTACAGAGGATTATTCCTTGAATAAAGGATTTATTCAATAAATTGTACCTAAAATAAGAATAAGTCACTTTTATAGAGCCGAAGCAGAAGTGGTCTCTTAGTTGGACCTGGGTGTAAGATAATAGTTGGGTGTTATAATAGAGGATGAAAAAACGGATTTCTAGGGTGTATAACTAGAATCAATTTGGGGATCCATTACTGGGGTGATAATTATTTATTGGTTGAACCACTATATTTGAAAATAATGATTATAGTGGAGGATCCATGTCTAGGGGTATAAACAACATGGAAAAGAGTTGGTCATTGAACCAAACCATGTAAATATTATATGATTATCTCTCTATTATTACTATTTCATGTGATTTTAGATTGATAGATATCATAGAGTATATCGAGAACCTTAACAAGTTTAAGAGGATGGATTCAAATGATAAAATAATTCATTAAATGTGTGTACTATTACTTCACCCCCTCCCCCCACTTAGTGGAACGTAATCTGGCCTAAGGACCTACAATTGGTATCAGATCATAGGTATCTTATAATGATCCATGAAATTTTTTATGAAGTGAATAATTCTAGAAATGAGTGAGCTACCTTAGATAATGAAAAACGATGTTACTCATGAGGATAATAAGTGGGATATTTATACCGGGATTAAGAAGAAGATAAAGAAAAAATATCAAGGAAGATGGAGATTGGGGAATTAGTGGAAGAGGAATTAGAAGAAATATAGGATGCAATAAGTAAGGAATTTATAAAGTGCATCGCACTCATAGACCTAGTTGAACGAAGGGATAAATTCATTCTTCATACTGAAGAATAACTACCAAGTTATTCCTATGAGAAAGTTGTTTCAGATATTATATTTTAAGAATATTTTGATGAACTTTAATGATTTCAAGAAGTTTATATGGTTTTCCAAGAAACAAAACTAAAGGATTTTGATAATTCTAATCAATAGTCAAGAAAAATGAATGAATAACAGATTAAGAATCTGAAAGAATATTGGGAAGATATTTTGATATCAGTTGAGGGTGATAAAAACTCCCTCAACCTGAATTGTTTATATTTGGAGGTAAAATTAAAGAATCATCCATCAGCACTAGTTGAAACTTTCCATGTTGTTAGAAAAAGAAAATACTAATACACAAGTTTTCATTGAGGATCATGACTTCAATTAATTAATGAGACCATCCTCTAATTATATAGAAACATCCTCTAAGAAGAAGTATCCCATTATCTTGAAATTATCTTATGTACTAATGATGTTTTGATTTTTTATATAGGTTCTAAAAAAATCCTATAAAATATTGTATGATGAATTTTTTTGATAAATCCACCACATTAAAGGTGGACAAGAAAATATTTATAAAGATATGTTCACTAAGAAGTGTCCAAAAGTGTTTTGGTTGCACTCAAAAGTATAAAATTTCAAAATATGTGAAATATAAATAGACCTCGCCTAAAAAGAAGAGAAAAATGATCATAGGCTATTGCTGGTGTCTCTATAAATTTGGGAACATGGAATTTTAATGTTGGCATAACATGTAAATTCATGAAAATAAAATAAGTCATGTATTTTAGGGAGAAAAGTTGAATAAAAGAGAATACCTACACTAGGGAGGAAAAATTCAAAGGAAAAGAAATGTGTCAAGTCCACATTCGAATGTGATAATAAAATAAAGACTATCAAACAAAGTGTTACCAAGAAGAAAAGTGAGAGATCCTATCCTACAAAAAACAGAGAAATAAATACTTTAATATGATCACTTACTCTTAGGAATAAGTAGTCTTAGTATGAAGAAGATTAGAAACAACAAGTGTCTAGACATAATGAATATCAAGATGAAAGATCTAAGCTCTGAAATTTTTACTAGTGGTGTGAAAAATATAGACACAAAGCCCAATCTTTCTGGTATAACATGTTATTTTCAGAAAACATGCATGAATCAACTAGATGTCACTCTTATTATATGAGAAATAGTTCTCATAGAAATAATGGTTTGAACAGAAATACATTAAAGACACCAATTTAGAATAGATAATAATGCTTAGAATAGTTTTTGGCAGATGTAATTAGAATTGTTGCAAAGTTGTGATATGTATGACAAGACTACTACGAGATAATACCTAGGTTTTTTAAGGGAAGATGCTTAAAAATAAAAATAGTCGTGAGTCATGTGAAAATTATGAGAAGAGAAAGAATGATAAAAAATAATTTCTAGTATTTTGTCCAAATAAACTAATATTTGATTAGAAGATGGAGTAAGAAGAAAATTTTTCTAAAGCCAAAGTAATGTAATTGGATTCAGTATTTTAGGTGGAAAAATCTATTCCACACAATTATAATGACCTTTCTGAAAGGTGTGGTAAATCTAAACATGCTTCACATAGCTTCATGGAGACTCTACCAAATCAGTGGGATCTATTTATCTCTAAAATGAAAGCACCATAAAGTCAATGTATTAAAATTACTAATATGGATATTGAAAATTCACATGAATTGAATACTAAAATTGGGAGTAAATAATGGTCAAGGTTAAGAGGAAGATCTTGTCCTGAATTTCACTCCAGGATAACAAGAAATTATCTCTTTATTTCTTTATATATTTGTGTGATTTTTTTGCACTATCATGCATGGGATTGAAGGATATGGATGCATCCCTTGAACGGGAGCATTGATGAGATGAATCTGATAAATCTTCACTAGATGGTGAATGTTAAACTCCAGGACAACTTTATAAGACTAGGGTATTCAAATTACACTTTTATCCCATAACCATAATTTTATTAATTATATCAATTAATGGGGATTACTTGATTGATGTCAAGGTGAGAAAAATGGGAGGATATATCTTTTTCACCTAAACATTACTATGTGTTTTTTGATGTAGATGTAGGATTTAACATGTTTTTGATGAATATGGTTACTTACAACCCCTTAAAAGGTAATTTATAATATCTATGTATGATATCACTTTCATGGTAGTTTAGGGATAGTGTAGAAAACCTTTTTGTATCTCTATTGTTTACTACACAAGGTTATCCCACATAGACATAAATTAGACCAACTAAAGTCTCTTTGACAAGAAAACCAGCCGGTATCATCCTTATCTCATTTAAAGGGGAATAAAATTATGACTCCCTTGAAATGAAAAATGAAAACATGAGAATACCCCACTAATATTTTTCATTTGATTTTTAATATGGGGGAGAAATTTTGAGCAAATATACTTACTTTTAATTATGTGAAGCGATAATGACAACAAAATATAAAGGGGAGGTTTTTGGGCCGAAAGTTGCATTCTTTTTCAATGATGTGTCAATATGTGTTTGGTGAGTTGATGGTGAGAAGTGGTAATTCATGGAGATCTATTATGGAATAATTTTATATAATTCTATTTCATGATTGGAAAATTATCAATATTATTTTAAAGATTGTAGGACTGATATTCAATTCCATGAAATGTGTCAATGAGGACACATTGTTTACTACAATGTTTGGGGAGGAAGTAGAATTGGGAGAAGTCAATGAAATATCTTTTATTACATTAAGTTATAAAGAACATGAAGAAGGCCCTAAAAATGATTATTTTCTTGAGGGGATTCAAGTACTTCATACAAAAATATATATTCTTACATAATTTCATGATGATAGTATTTGAAAATGGATGAGGAATTATATTTGAGAATGGATTGAAGATACATTTTATACTTAAATGTTTCTAAGTATTATTTATAATGGTGGGATTATTAAAAAAGGTAGGAGGAAACCACACAACCCCAAAAGGGATATCCCTTAACAATACTTATGGGACCCAAAGGTCAACCTTGGGGGGAGCCTACCCAAGGAGGTCACATGGCGTTTGGAGAGTGTGGGCCCTTGTGTAAGGCCCACAGGAGCACACAGCCGGAGGCATGCATGAGGATGGTCTAGATAGGCCCATTGCATAGAAGACCATGTGTATGATGGTTTTGATCACCCACATCCCAAGAATGTTGTGGTAGCGGAAGGCCTATGCTAATAACACTACTACAAAAGATGCCTTTAATAGTGCTAGAATATCCATTTATCATCACTAAAATAGCAATGACTACCATAACACAGTTTAAAGCCCAGGGATTTTATCAGTTATTTTAGAAGCACTCATAAAATAAACCATTTATCTGCACTTTTATTTAGTACTGATAAAGGTACCCATTATCAGTTCTTCGACATGCACTAATAAAGAGAAAATTTATTAGTTATTTTCTTTAGAACAGATAAAGTTTGCGTTTATCAGCACATTAAGTAGCACTGATAAAGGGCTAGAAATAGGGAATACTGCATTATGGTGTAACAACACACTACAACACCATAAATAGCACCAAAAACAAGAAAAATTAGATAAAAATATATAATTTAAATGAAATAAAATTTACAACACAAATATAATAAAAAAATATTATAGAGAAATAGAACTCACCAGTATAACAGAACAAATAACCCCTTCTCAAGAAAAATAATGCACCTATATAAACAAAAATTATGTTAGTAATAATATAATGAATTAAATTAAATAAAAATTGTTGATTTTAAACTAATATTTATTTCATACCAAGAACATTGTGTATCTTATTGAGTTGTGATTTATTTTTGCACGTCACAATATTTATTATTCATCTTCAAGCATTATATCTATGAAAATTAACTAAATAAGTATAAGATAAAAATGATTAATTAATTAATTAGTTAATTAATTAATATAAAATGGAATTATGAGAAAATAATCTAGTCTCGTTTGCTCGGTTTTGGAAATGTCATGTGCTTTTTAAACTAAAATGACATTTATATATTGAAAAGATATACACGGAGTCATACTAGTCACATCATGTGTAGGTTTGATGTGATACTAATTACTACACATCAAAAGTGAATTGTGAATCATTTTTCTAAATTATCAAGACAATCCAAGCATGTTTTCTCAATTTTCAGTGAGTGACACTTTATGAACTAAAATGCCAATTTTAAAGTGATAACAGAAACTTTAGGCCATACAGGGCACATCATGTATTGGATTGAGGTGATAAAAATTACTACATGTCAAAAATGAATTATTGATAATTTCTATGAAGTATAAAAACAATACAAATGCGTTTTCTCAATTTTGAGTTTGTTAGTTGTCTTTTTTTCTAAAATTAATGTCAATTTCATTTAAAAAATGAACTTATAGTCTTAATGGTCACTCCATGCATCTAATTGAGGTGAATATTTTTCCTACATATACCAAAGGATGTATGGAATATTTTTCTTAATGTATCAAAACAATCTGAATGTGTTTTCTCAGTTTTGGGTATGCCATTTTTTTTTCTAAAAGGCCATTTTAAACTGGAAACACTCACATTGAGTCATATCGGTTACATCATGTGGGGTTTTATGTGATAATGATTTCAATATTTCATGAATGAATTATGAATCATTTTCCAAAATTATCCATACAATCGGATCATGTTCCCTTGTTTTTTAGTGAGTGACACATTTTGAACTAAAATGTTGATTTTAAATTGATAACTAGAACTTTGAGTCATACCAGGAACATGTTGTATTGGATTGAGGTGTGGATGGTTCCTACACATCAAAAATTAATTATGGATCATTTTAATTAATTTCTCAAAACAGTATGATTGCATTTTATTGGTTTTGAGTATGTTAGTTTCCTTTTTTACTAAAATTAATGTCAAATTGAAATAAAAAGAGGCACTTGGAGTCATACCTGCCACACCATGCATCGAATTTAAGTACAGTTGATTCCTACATGTCCCAACAGAATTATGTATCATTTTCCTAATGTATAAAAACAATCTGAATGTTTTTCCTTAGTTTTGAGTATGTTGATTTTTTTTACTAAAATGTCATTTTAAACTCATAAAATAAATTTTGAGTCATATCGGTCAAATCATATGTGGGTTCGATGTGAGATTGATTCATGCATGTAAAAAATGAATTATGAATAATTTTCCTAAATTATAAAAAAAATCCAAGTTCATTTTCCTGGTTTTCATTGAGTGAATGTTTCTGAACTAAAATATCAATTTTGAATTGATAATGGACACTTTAAGTCATACAGGGAACATCGTGTATCAGATTGATATGGGGAAAATTCCAACACATAAAAAATTACTTATAGACATTTTTCCTAAAGTATAAAAACAATATAAATGTACTCACTTGGTTTTGAGTATGTGAGTTGTATTTTTTAATAAAATTAATGACAATTATAAATAAAAATATGCACTTAGAGTCAAACCGGTTACATTGTGTGTCGAATTGAGGTGTTTCTAATTTATATATATCCCAAATGACTTATGTATTATCATTTGGAGTATAAAAACAAAAAAAATAAATTTTATAAATTTTGAGTATGCCACTGGTGTTTTATACTAAATTATCATTTTATACTGGAAACACACATTTTGAGTCATACCGGTCTCATTAAGTGAGGTTCTGATGTGAGACTGATTCCTACACATCAAAAATGAATTATTAATCATTTTCCTAAATTATCAAGATAATACAATAGTGTTTTCATGGTTTTTATTGAGTGAAACTTTTTACACTAAAATGTCAATTTTAAATTGATAATGGACACTTATAGTCATATAGGGTACATCATTTATCGAATTGAGGTGAAATAAATTCCTATATGTAGAAAATAATTATGAATCATTTTCCTAATGTATCAAATATTTTGAATGTTTTTTATTAGTTTTCTGTATATCATTTGTCTTTTTTACTAAAATTAATATCAACTTTTAATAAAAAGGTGCACTTGGAGTCATACTGGTCACATCATGCATTAGATTATGCTGTGGCAGATTTATACAATCCCAAATGACGTATTTATCGTTTTCCTAAATTATCAATAAAATAATAATGTGTTCTCTTGGTTTTGAGTACACCACTTGTTTTTTTAACTAAAATGTCATTTCAAACTGAAAACATGCACTTTGGGTCCTACTGGTCACATTGTGTAGGGGTTTGATGTTAGACTAATTCATACACATCACAAATAAATTATGAATCATTTTCCATAATTATCAAAGCAATCCAAATGCATTTTCTTGTTTTTCAGTGACTGATACTTTTTGAACTAAAATGTCAATTTTAAATTGAGAATGGACACTTTGATACTTACCGAGCACATCGTGTGTCATATTAGGGTTTGGATGATTCCTACACAGAAAAAATTATATATAAATCATTTTACCTAAACTATAAAAATAATATGAATCTGTTTTCTCTATTCTGAGTATTTCATTTGTAATTTTTACTAAAATTAATGTCAATTTTATATAAAAATACACTCGTGGAGTCATACCGGTCACACCATGCATTGGATTGCAGTTATCCTGATTTCTACACATCCCAAATGACTTATGGATAATTTTACTATAGTATCAAAATAATACAAATATTTTTTATTGGTTTTGAGTATGCCACTTGTGTTTTTTACTAAAATGTCAATTTAAACTGCAAACACTCCATTGAGTCATATCATCCACATCACGTGTCAGTTTTATATAAGACTAATTCTTACACATCATAAATGAATTATGATTCATTTTTATAAATAATCAAGAAAATCCAAGTGTTTTTTCTTGTTTTTCAGTGAGTGACACTTTTTTAATTAAATGATAATTTTAGATTGATAACAGACACTTTGAGTCATGTCTAGCCCATCGTGTATTTGATTGAGGTGAGGATATTTTATATACATAAAAAATTTTGTATAGATCATTTTAATAAAGTATTAAAACAATAACAATGTTTTTTATTGGTTTTGAGTATGTCAGTTCTCTTTTTTACTAAAATAAATTTCAATTTTAAATAAAAATTCACACTTGTAGTCATACCAATCACAACATGCATTGGATTGAGGTGGGGATAATGGACAGAAGTCCCAAATGACTTATATATTATTTTCATAATGTTTAAAAACAATATTAATTCATTTTCTTGGTTTTGATTATGCCGCTTATTTTTTTTACTAAAATGTAATTTTAAAATGGAAACATCCACTTTGAGTAATATCGGTCTCATCATGTGTGGGTTTGATGTGAGATGGATTAATATATGTCAAAATGAGTTATGAATCATTTTTTAAAAATATAAATACAATATTAGAATGTTTTCTTTTTTTTCATTAAGTGGCACTTTTTGAACTAAAATGTCGATTTTAAATTGATAACAGACACTTTGAGTCATACCGAGCACATCATGTATCGAATTGAGGTGAGGTGGATTACTAAATTAAAAATGACTTATGGGTAATTTTGATAAATTATCAAAACAATATGAATGTATTCTATTGGTTTCGATTAACTCGATTGTCTTTTTTAATAAATTAAAGTGAAATTTAAATAAAAAGACGCACTTTGAGTCATATCGGTCACACCTTACATCAGATTGAGGTGAGGATGATTCCTATATGTTCCAAAAAACATATGGATAATTTTCATAATGTATAAAATTAATTTTAATGAATTTTATTAGTTTTGAGTATGTCACTTGTGTTTTTTACTAAAATTTCATTTTAAATTGGAAATGTTCACTTTGAGTCATTCCATTTACATATTATATCGGTTTGATGTGAGAATGATTCCTACATGTCATAAATGAATTATAAATCTTTTCCATAAATTATCAAGATAATCCGAGTACATTTTTTGGTTTTTAGTGGGTAATGTTTTTTAACATAAATTCCAATTTTAAACTAATAATGGACACTATAAGTCATACTAGGAACATCTTGTATCATAGTGAGGTGTGTTTGATTAGAACACATCACAAATGACTTATTAATTTTTTTCATAAATTATCAAAACAAAATTAATGTTTTTTCTTGGTTTTTAGAATGTGATGTCTTTTTTTACTAAAATGTAAATTATAAACAAAAAAACATATTGTTCGAGTCATACCGGTCACACCATGCATCAGATTGAGGTGCATATAATTAATTATGTGATGTATGTTTTTCTTTAAACTGTATTCACCAAACCATAAAAGAAACAAATATTGCATTTGGATAGAAGAAGAAACCCCATTCATACTGAAATGCCTCATCTAAAAGCACGATGTTCTCTCTTTTCTGGAATGTTGTAGATGACTGATGGAAAAATATAGCTTCCTATATGATCTATGAAAAAAATATTAAACAAAAATGATAAGGAAATTTACTTAAAATATTAGATAAAATGGTTACAAGATTAATTAAATAAGTAGTAGGAATTCATCTTTTCATAATGGTTGAATGAATTGTTCACCAATTTCCGTATTGTTTTTATCTTAGTTGTAGCCTCAATGTCCAATCTATCACAAGCATGAGAAAATTCAAACAAACCATCCTAAACCAAATAAATAATACATCTATATAATAAAAAAATTATTATGTTATTAATACTATAAAGAAATAGATTAAACATAAATATGAAACATGTCATTAATAAAAAGTCATTTTTAATCTAAAACCACACAATTTGAGTCATGTCGAGTACATTGTGTATTTATTTGAGGTATGGTTTATTCCACCATGTGTTTTTATCCTATAGTAGATTCAACACTCTAGGTCATATAAAAATATTATTGCTTTATAACCCATAATGTTGAATTTATTTGAGAATAAAAAGATGATTACATCATCATGAGTGAATCATTCTTATTGAGTTGATGATCAAAGTACATGAGTGAATCATCCTTATTTATAAAGTAATTTATTCCTATAAAATATTAATCATTATTTTAAACCTATCATCATTCATTGATTGATCTAAAATAAATATTTACATATGTGTTTTAATGGAACATAACAAATTCTATCTTACCAATTCATCATCATGGAGAGTAAAAACTCCATGATAAACCATTTACCTTATTTGATAGAAAAAACATCAGTGTGACCAATTATATATTTTCAGAAGACACTAAATGCCATTATAAATTGTTTACTGCTTTTATAGTTTTAAAAATCAGTATATCCCTTTATAACATTCAAATGGCACTAAAATCTTGTGAATCCATTAAGACTTCTTGGATTGTTCTATAGATTAGTATATACTTTTTAATATTATGGGTGATGATAAACTCTAACATAACATCATAATTAATCGTTCTTCCAAAATGGAATATCCCAATTATCATGTATTTTTTATTTAGAATGATGATGAGTTTTTTAATAAGGATCTTGTGAACATGTATAATTTTAAATAATGAATTTTCACATGCATAATGAATTGTAATTTTTTGGATTTCACAAGAATATTTTATATTATATCATGAATCTAATTTATGATTGAATGTCCCAAATAATTCCACCACCCACTAAAGTAAAACCACTGTTTGGTTCTTTTCAAAAAAAGTTCTTCATTCAATCCATGAAATTTTGTATTTATTAATTTTTTTAGAGGTTTTTTATCAAGATACTAACTTTTTTTCAAAGGGGTGTTCATTTGGATTTTAAGTTCTACTTGATTTAATTTGAAGAGGGATTTTCATTTTCATGTATTTATTTCTAAGGAGGTTTCTTTTCATTTGATTTCATGTTTCCTTTGATGTCATCCCTCCTCAATGACCATGTCCTCTCAATTCTAGTTATCCTCTAAATAATTTAGCATACACCTGTTGGATTTAATTGTTGATTACACAAATATTTATTAAAAAATTTCAGTTAGATTATATAATTTTTATGATTGTATTGGTCTTGTATGACTCTCAAGTTACTATTGAATCCACTACTAAGACTCTTTCCTTACAGTGAATAGAAGTCATGGGCATACAACAACATCTGTTTTTTTAGTTTGTTCTTGGTGAGGGGTTTCCTTCACACTTAAGTAATATTTGATAGTAATTTGAATGTTCTAATAGAAATTTTAACCAATAATAATCAGTTTAAAAAATAAGTGGTGTAGGATTTTTTCTAAAAAAAATTGCCCAGTTAAATTCAAATTTAAAATCACTTAAAAAAGTGGTGAAAAAAATAAATAATCCACCTAAAACACTTTCCCAATGGTTCTTATCATAAGTGAAAATTGTTTTACACACTTTTCAACAATTATTCTCAAAAAAACCTTGGTATGATCCTCATTCTACTCCTTTTCCCATCAATTTTATCATTTTCAAGTCATCGCTTGGTCTACTACTCCACCTCAGTATTCACCTATGACATGTCCTCCACCTTTGTATCCGACTCTAACTCTGCCTCCACCTTCATCTCAACCTTCACCTCTTCCACCACCATTTACCAACACTTTTATTTTTTGCAGTTCAGTGCTTACAAAAAAATAATTTCATCCAATATAATTCTCCTTGATAAATAGATCAAAAATAATATATAACCATTTGGACACTAATTATTTACACCCAAAATATATTTCCAAGGTCATAACTAATACTTGATCACAAACATAGAAAGTAGTCACCTAAATTTATTTTTGTAAAACATTTTTAAAATATGTACGATGCCCACTCATCTATAAAAAAATTTAATTCTTCTTTTGATGATGAAGGTTTTCGAAAATATTGATAATACTAAGAAAATATAGACAAACAAATGGTTGATAAATATATTAAATGAAATTGTAATTACCTTCAGAAGTTACCTATTTTGGGATGATTATTTTTTCATGCTTTATGATCTCGCTTATAAATTTTCAAACATAATATCCCTAATAGATTCCATTATCTTACTTAAGACACTGTAGAAAAATTGACCAAAATAATTAAATTGTTTTGAAATATGTTTTGATAGTTAAATATTTCTATATATACCTTAATATGTTTTCATTTGTAGTAATCCACTTTATTTATTTGTTTAGATTCTGAATTCACTCCATGATTTAGCCTACATTTAGAGACCTCCCTATCATATAAATAATCTTGTTAAATCACAAACTAAAACATATAATTTTAAGTTTATCTAAAAAAATTGATTTTAGTGTATTAAAAATTCTCAAAACACATCATGTTTAGTTGTTTTTTGGATATCCATACATTGCATCTAAAAACTGAATATTGGGGGTATCCAGATTGACTACGATCAGAATCTAGTGCTTCCAAAAAAAATAAGTAATGAAAAAATTAAAAATATATTATATGTGATTAGATTATAGAGTTTTACCTTTGCATTATAGGCATCAAAAGAGTCTGTAGGTTGATATTTGTTTTTAAAATGCTTCGATTAGATCATTTTTTTATTCTCAATTTCTTCATTATCCAAACTATGTTTTTCAGTCCAAATGATATATGGATTAAAGAATCCAAATTTTTTTCGCACAGTTTTCTAGTTATATAGTTGTAAAATAAAGTCATGTAGAAAATATGAATAGTTATTCACTTTAATAAACATATTATCACAATATTTTGATAGACTCATTATGAAAATGTACCATATGTATGAATTCATAGTTGAGACACCTAGAAATTCATTCTTCAGAATCTCATTTATAGTCTCAAGACTAATTATGTCTATAATGAAGGTTCCATATATTTTTTCATATAGAATGTGAAAAATATTTCCATCTTCAAATGTGGTCTCAACATGAAGTGGTAATGATAATAAATGTTTCCCTAAATGGTGGGGAGAAAGTACTATCAGAAGCTCATTTTGATCTCTTGGTCGATTCACTAGATTGTCTTGATTTGATCTTCTATTTCCCAATCGCTTTATCTATTTGTAATAACATACCTCACTTAAACCCTTTTATCGTCAACTACAATATGTTTTTTGTAGATTTTTTTTAAACACATACCTCATATATCTTTATAATATTATACATCCATGATATTAAAGTTCTAATAGAATAATTTACCATTATAATATCAGGATCTTCAAGTGGAACAAGAATCTTTGTAGTAGGATCATGAGCTAACTCAATCTCCACTCTCATGTGATATTTTTTGAGGTATTTTTTTGTGTCTTATCTCTTAGGAAATTATACACTTTACCCCCCACAAAAAATTATTGCATGGGAGGTGACAGATAAAAAAATCACAGCAAAAATTTGTATCATAGTCATTCCCTAACATTCAAATAATTTCACTAAGAAGAGGTTAACATTTGAATTATAGGAGTATAAAAAATTATTTATCTCCCTCTAGAAATTAACACATCACATATACCATGAGATTCAACCTTAGAACCCTAGAAACCATGACTCTCCCTCTAGGATAACAATCACATGTACTTATTGTATCCAAATCATGAAATGGGTATAACATAACTATTTTTTCATAGGAGGGGAATTTGAAATATGGGGAAGTCTTAACATAATTTTTCCCCTTAGTAAATAACCACAAAATAGGTTCCATAATACCTTATTTAAACCTAGATTCTAAAAAACCATCAAGAAGAACAAACAACAACACCAATGTCACAAAACCCTCACCCTAGCCCGTGATGAATCACTAACATATCTATAGTAACTCACATTATAATGTATCAATAATATCGTCAAATTATTTATTCAATAAATATTTCCAAAAATACACTATCATAATGTCAAAATCCACAATTAATACACTATAATTAAATGAAAATATATTTTTAAAATATATTTTATTATAATTTAAATTAATTTTTAGGATAGTTTTGGACAATTTCAACATACCCCAAAACAACCATCCATGTATAAATTCTTATTGATCCCATTAATTCAATTTGAATATATTTATCATAAATATAAAATTCATAATAACTTATATATGATCTAACTTAATAATCATTATCAAGGACTTTAGATGGATATTTTGTAGAGAAATTTGCTAACTACACCACTACTATCATTGCCTTCAACTCACCAACTTGTAAAGAAGAGAATACAAGTCAGTCATCACAGTTTAGAAACACATAAATGACATAAAGCAACATAAAAGTGTAACTCCCATATGGTTCATGATATGGTTAATGTCTTGAGTTCCTTTCACTTTTTTTAAATTGCTAGAGTTGATGTAATGAGTGTTGACACGTTCCTTCCAAGACTGATCCTCTCATTTCCCTTAAGCTCTCTACGATTGGAACAAATATCTTTTAATAATTTGGCATACATTGGGATTTTCTTAATGGGTTCAAGTAGAGTTATGCTGATCTCAATATGCTTAAATGTATCCAAAACTTCTTTTTTCATCTCCTCTTCAGCCCTCTTCTTGGTTTGAACAACTCTACTGAGAAGGGGAATGGGTTTAGAAGGAAGATCATCAATATTTTTCTTACCATTTTCTTTCCCCAAGTACTTCTCATCAGTGGTTCATGAATAGGGTTTTTCCGAAGTTGTGGTGAATCCCAGTGGAACGACAGGTGCAGATCTATCCTTTTTTTTCTTACCTCTTATCAATGTGATGGAACTATCATTCCCCTTGATATTTGGAGTAGTTTGGGAAGTAAATTTTACATTGTTCTTACTTACCATTTAATGGAGGGTGATGGCAATCTGGGTTATTTGTGTTTTCAAATCCCTCAACTTAGAACCTTGATTCTTCAACTCATTATATTGATTAAGAAAAATTTGTTTCAAAATATCATTAGTATTAGGATCTTCCTTTGATTGAGAATTCCTTTATTGTTTAATTTTTTATACTTTGGCTTCAAATATCATTTGGGTTTGTTAGAAAACCTATTGGTAAGGTGGAGGCTGTTGGATTTTTCTTTTTGAAAAGGGGGTCTTTGTTGTTGTCCAGATCCATACCTCATGTCTGATTGATCCTACCACCATTGGTTATATGTTGGAGAAAATGAATCATACTTCTTCTGGGGATGTGTCTGTTGTTTTTGGTGATATGGTCTCCTAGGGAATATTGTCGTTCAATCCTATGTCTCTTGTAATTGGGGGAAAAAGCAGTCGGGTGGTCTGTTTTAGTGAAAATTCCAAAAGGCCTTGTGTGAGAGGGTTAGGATGTATTTTGTGATAAATTTTTATGACTCTCCATATTGATCAATTCATCCAAATTTGTATCAATTAAAGGACTTTAAATAGAATATAGACTTACCTAATGTACTCCTCTAACATGTGGCATACCTCGATTTCTAAATTGTTGGGATTTTTATGCCATCTTATAGATCAATTCACATGTGGATACTGGTGTTTTTTCACCAATTCTCATCTATCTACGACATCCACCATGATCCTCTCCATAGGTGTGATTACTTCATAGAATTACCAGATGAGGAGTTTATCACTAATTTGGTGATATGGATAGCTTTCACACAACTTCTTAAATCACTCACAGTACTCATACATTAAATCCCCTTTCTATTGCATAATCCATGAGATCTCCTTATCAATGGAATTGGTACTTGATGCTAGAAAAAATCTCTACAAGAAAAGATATTTCAAATCATTCCAACATGTTACATCTTCAGGTTGTAAATAATACATCCAATCCTTTACGTCTTTATAAAGTGAAAATGGGAATGCTCTTAGTTTTATTTGATCATCAGATACATTTCTTGATAAAAGTGTTGAGAAAACCACATTAAATTCTTTTAAATGTTTTTTTCGATCCTCACCAGATAATCCAAGAAATTTTGGATGTAGGTTAATTAACAAATATTTCAATTCAAAATCCGATTTGATATTTCTTTATGTAATACAATTTGGTAAATAGTTAATATCTAGTGCAGCAATTCTTGAATGGTTATATTAAGTTCATTATTATTTTTTTTATCCATTGGTTCTTGTTTTAGGTTGGATATAGAAGTTTTTCTAATTTCCATGTTCTTATTGTGGAAGAACTCCCCAATTGGGAAAATTCCAACACTTCCCATAGATCGATATTGTCTGATTCGATCCCTTAGGATGTGTTCAATCTCAAGGTCTAGATCAAAGAGATCCTTAATATGGAATTGTTTTATAAATCAAATAAAAATGAAAATAATAAAACTCGACCATAAAAAAATAAAAATTATAAGTTTGAGTTGACGGTCCAAAAAGATGGGAGAAAGAAGAAAATAATATAATAAAGTGAAAAATAAAATAAATACCTCTAATCGGTTGAAATAATTACTTACCTCCATGACAATTGTTCCAATTTTAAGGGATCAATCATGGGATCTCTCAAATGATGTGTAATGTTTACTTCTTAGGTGTAGTAGATTGGTTGACCAATGTCGTATCTCAAAGGATGAAGTAAATTAGACAACATATTAAAGGTATTCTAAAAATAAAATAAAATAGATGAAACACACTAATTAAAATGGATGGGATATTTTTTCCATTTATAAATCTAGATGAAGTCTACTAGAAGAAGATTGCATTTCTTTGTTTTTATTTTTGAAATGAAATTCGATTAAAAAGGCGCAATGAGAAGATATTTTTTTAGAAATTATTTTTAAAAGGAATAATTGATCTAAATATAATTCATAATTCACTAATTAATAAATATCATTTAAATTAATATCCACTCAATTTTGATCCCCTAATTATTTACCCCCCAAACCTTATGGTAATTACTTTAACCAACAAGATGAAATTAATTAAACCCTAGGCTAGCTTCAGAACATGCAATCGCAACACCCTTCTTTGATTGGTGCTATAAGTCTATATTATAGTCAGTGGTGAATTAGGGTACATATATATTATTAAAATTATTATTAATTTAGATTAGGGATTATATTTTAACACAAAAAATTAATCATTTGTGGTCTTGAATTACAGATTAAGATCGTGCACTCACAATTCACAAAATTCTAGACCTGCCATGGGCGATGAAGTCATCGTAGAAACGTTTTACATTTGCAAAGGTCGTGGAAAGGGTATAACACAATAATGTTATAATTTTAATTTCCATACCAAATAGGAAGATTAATAGAATAATAAAATTGAAAATAACAAAACAAATGTAATTGAAACTAAGAGTTTATTGAAAGAACAACAATATTACAATGTGAAGAAGAAGAAGGCTTTGATGAAGGGATCCAAGATTCAAGATCTCTCCCTGTTGAAATTCCTGTAGAAATATAGTTAAACCAATTATCATCTACCTTAAATATTCCAAATCATGTCCCAACCCCTCAAAATGATAAAAACATCAATTTATAGTGTGGAGGGGAGGATAGGTTTTAAGTGGTTTCAAGTCAGAATGGGAAAATTGACAAAATAAATTAATACAAATTTCGTTGCTTGTTTGACCACCAAAACGCATGAACCGGCTATCAATTTAGAAGTATGATTCATGAGAAAATGGGTATTCAATATTCTATCCCAATTTGGGCCCAATAGAATTAAATATGAACAATTTATGTCCCAGACACTGAAGTGATGTCCAATATGGTGTGTCCATCCCATCTTTGACTTCATGTCCTTTTTACTCCAATCAAATGAATGATTTAGCTCCAATGTCATGAACGAAAGTTAAATACCATTAAGTTAGAAACATATATAAAAAAATTATGTTCAAATAATACATATATAAATATTTATGACTGAAATGCTACAGTAATTTTTTAAGGGTAAAAGTGGAATTTTCATCAAATTTTCAAATAAATAATCTAATCCTAAATATTTTATAAATAAACATATTTCACACAATGTGAGGAATGTTTTTCATTTATAATCAATTAAATATTCTATTAAATTTTATTTTATAACACTCCCACCACTTCATCCACTCCATCCACCTCGTCTACTCCATCCATATCCATCCTGATCTTATTTGGGCTACTATGCCTTGATAAGGTCATGCCACCCACTAAGGATGTTTTCATGTATAAGCCCCATTCACACCATTTCCACTCTATAGTGGAACCAAGGATTCTTTCATTCATAATCAAGACATCATATATAAATATGGGTGTTTTGATCCTCATCTTCTAAAAAGGGTACATATGACGCATCTCCATGGTTTAATTCTAACCAATGATAAACTTTGGTGCCCCCCTCTTAGTGGTGAACCTCCAGGATCTACCTCCATAGTATGTTTTGATCCATCCATCCATTAAAAATTTCAGGTTCTCCCTCCCAAGGATGTATCTTCCTTGATCTACCTCAATGGGGAATTCTGATCAGTCTCATCCGGTCTCTACAATATGTTAGGCTCGCAACCTGTCTTACACGACTACCTCATGCTAAACACGGGATGCATGTGGTGAAAGCCTTGGAACATATATTACTATCGAATTAGATACCTAAAGTTAAACATGATATGTATGAGGTGAAATCCTTGGAATATATTCCTTCAGTATTGGATACCTCATGATCGATACGGGATGCCTTAGGTTCCGCACCCAACACACCTTCATGGGATACTCTCCTATGAGGAATATACAGGTGATCAATGTTTCCAGCTTCCAGACCTACGAGTGATGCCCAATATGACTACTCTACTAAAAAATGTTGTTACCCTATCAATACCATTTGAAATGTCTAGATAGAAGCAGCAAAATTAACTATTGTCCACAAAGAGATGACATCGAGAATGAGTTCCACGAAGATACCTAACTCTATGAGGGAGACCCGGACTAGGTGATGAGTTCCAAGGAGGAATCCATTGAAGCGGGAACCAACATATCATCATTCCATTTCGATCAAGGATAAGATATAACTATTGAAATTTATGAAAGATTCCCACCTTTAGAAATCATGAATGTGGGTCAATAGTTGTGATTCCAGCATCACATCAAGAAAACATGATACCCACGCCTCGGTGAAAGCATTCGAAACAGAAATGGCGAACCCAATGTGAAAATATTCTCCTAAATATGGGAACTAGTATATTTTGAGACATAATTATATTATCATGTCATTGGATCCATCTATCTCGTTATAGGACCCACCAAGAAAATAGTGGGTCGGGCATGGAACTCACTATAAATTGGGGCAGTAAAACATTAGGCATTATAGTCTGCGAAATCATCAGTGTGGATATCTCTATATTCATTAATGGAATATTGGATGATGCTGGGGAATTGGTTATTTCTTTACTATTATCTATATTTAATGCTAAATATTCATTCCTTGTAGGACCCCAACTGTAGGAAATCAATCACCAAACGCCCGTAGATGTAAGGGTAGGATAAATGTCAACACATAAATCCTACACCACTCAAGATCAACCATGAAATTATCCATGGCTACAAATACTAGGTTCCCATGACATGTCTCACCCTCATAGATCATCTAGATTGGGGTGATAGATGCCTCAGTATGATGGTACGAGAAGGAGGGGGTCATTACCATGAGATAAATGGCCTTCCAGGACCTGGAGGATTCTGCACCTCACCAATATCATCGCCCCCAAGGGCTACACAGGAAGAAATTTCTCCCTATTACAATAAGTAAAAACATTAGGAGCCTCTCCTAGGAGTGATATTATGACTCGTTCCCCAATGCTAAGGAGGTGGGGGATGCCCAAGTCACCCCAAATGAAACCACGGCTCATGATATTCTAAGAAAAATCCCACTGGGCGACATCAATGTCATCAATGATTGGATTTCTAGGCTGAGGAACTTGTATACTATTACTCTAATCTACCAACCCTTTTCCAAATGAACTGACACCATCATCGAGAAGAAGATCAGGAGGATGACTGAAAAGTGGTATCATCTTCCATATCTCTAGTGGCTTCTGCCACCCCCAACACATCCCATTAGCTCCCTTTTGTTGGAGATGAAGGACTCATCAATGGTTAATTGGGATCGAGACCTCAACTGCCATACAGGTAGGTTGGGTCGACTCTCTCAACTGTTAGCATCACCAGTATTTGTCACAGGCTGACCCATGATGATGAGGTTCAATAAAAAGGTCCTCCTAGTACCATCTCCAACTAGAGTGAAGTCCCTCCCTACTATAATGCTCATCATAGAGGTCCTCCCCATGTTCCTAGAATCGATCAAATTGGATGTCCTCCCCTCTTCGAAAATATCCAATATGGAAGTCATCCCCATACTTATGGTTCCCGATATAGAGGTTCTCCTAATTTTATAGAAAGTCAGTGTGAATGTCTTCCTCACACCATTCCCAACTCATGCGAAGGCCCTCCCCACTCCACTGGCAATCAATGAGGAGTTCCTCCATAATTCATCGACAATCAGTATGGGATTCCTCCCCATGCTATCACCACCGGCCAACAAAGAGGTCATTCCCATGTTACATACAACTAGAGTGGAGGTCATACCCACTCCTTTAGTGGTAAACATAGAGTCCCTCCCCATGTTTACACCAACTAAAGAAGAGGTCCTCCCTGCTCAAGCATCAATCCAAGAGAAGATCCCCCCCCATGCATTCTGCAACCAGTACATCTGTCATCTCTGTACTCATGTTTCTCAATATGGAGGTCCTCCTTGTGTCTAGTTTGATCAACATGAAGGAATACCTCTCACTTCAACCCACAAAATAGGAGGTTATCCCTACTCTCATGAACAACATGGAGGTCCTACCCATGCTCCAACTGACCAAAGAAAAGGTTATCCCTGCTACATCAACACCCAAAGTGGAGGTCCTCCCCACTCCCACACCAGTCAAAGTAGAGGTCCTCCCCACTCTGAAAAAAATCAATACAGAGGCCCTCCCCATATCCTAGCCAATAAAATTGGAGGTCCCCCCCCCATGATATCTTCAACCATCATGAAGGTCCTCCCCGTACTAAAAAATCTATTCCCTAAAGAACCATCTCAAGGAAGAAGGGTGTACAACCATCATCGAAGGAAAAATTCTAGAGAAGTGCCAAGTCATTTTCAATCCTATTCACTTCTCTGATTCTAAATTAGAATGAAACCCAGTGATGGATCCTTCACCCCAGTCATCTATAACAGATTCTGGGGTAGGATATTGGTAAGTGAAATTCATCATCCTGAAAGGTGAGGTCCAAAAGGATCCTAAATTCCTTCGCAAGAAGGAGGAGGAGGAAAAATATTTGGATCCCTTCCACTGTCTCATAGTGAATTCATCTCTAGAATCTCCAATTTCATTCTCTATCTATGCTCGAGTTCATTGATATTTATTCTAATGTTCGATATATGATGAGCATCTCGTATACCTGTAGATGAGTGTTTCCACCCTCTCACATGAGTCAATAGTGAATACCCAGTCCTAAAGGGATGTAATGATACAATTGGTACCACCTCCAAGATCCCACCCAATGTATTGCGGGTATTCCGCTCGTGAATCTTCTTCTACACTGGCCAATCCACCATCGCACCAATCCACAATAGTTTTTTTCACCAGTTTCCCTTCAATCACTAATCTAAGCTCAGTACAACTAAGAGTATGGCCCTGCTTATGAACGAAGAAGATTGTGGGACACTCTGTCCGGTGACCATTTATCATTCATGTTTTGGTCGAATGTGACTCCCAAATTTGACATCCTAGAGTACCTCATCCAGAACTACGTCATGTGCTTCTTCTGAACTTTCTAGATGATGCATTTTTGCCTCTATGACTGTTATTTGACCTACCTAGGGAGCCAATATCACTTTGATGATATCGATCAACAGTGTCTCATGGTTTAGCTGGTAGCACTCCTAGAGAATCAACATGTTGTGTCACCCATATACCACCAGACCCTCCAACAAAGATGCATCCATATCTTTACAATGCTCTATAGAATTATTTAATAGGTTTCCTCGCATGTGAAGATTTAGGTATGGAGATAGTATGTTGCTCTTCACATCAGCCCTATCCTGTGAAAGACTAACCTACCCAACCAAATTGATGATATGGATTCAGGTATTGTTTTAGTAAACATGGTTTACCCTAAGATAAACAAGGATGGGGACATTTTTTGAGGGTTTTATAGAGAGATACCTTATCCTAGGGTAGCAAGGTATCTGGTCGACCCTCATATAGGGGTTCTCACTCACCTGAAAAGGTAGGCACTCTGCCTCATGGAACCTTCTACATCATTGACATCTACTCAGAATCTCAAAAAGGATAAGGGAACTATCAATCCTTCTAGTCCATCATATGTTACATAAAAGATGGATAATAATCCCACAATCACCATGTTATGTTAGTGGGACACCTATCAGAATAGGATCACTAACAAGATCTTTACTGAGCGATGCCTGAATTATGGTGCTCCTCAGAAGGATCGTGTTCCTCCTCTACTGGGCCATCAGGGGCAGCCACAAGTCCTCCTTCACTAGATTCTCCCAAATGATCCTAGTGATCTCATGCGATTAATCAAGTCAAAAGTTAGTGTTTATAGAAAATGATTGTGGTACGCATCGCTGAATCTTCCCAAACAACACGATAGCCTTCCTTAGGATCCAGATCAAGCCACTCTACAAGATTCTACACAAGAATCTACATGAACTTCTAAGACTACTTATCATGTTGATGATCTTATTAAAACATTGGTAGTCATGGATAATCACTAATATTGGAACCCCAACCAAGGCGATCTGAGAGCATCTCTCACTACTCTCCTTGAAGCCCCTGAGATGCAACAGGTGGAAACCGCCCCACCCCTAATGGAAATATATATTTGGCATGGTTGGATGACATGAAAGATTCCCCAGATTTTGGGAATCCTACATTTTCCACTTTTAAATGTATGTGCAAACTGCTGCAACATTTGGACCATTTTAATTCAAGGTGTGGACCGATGTTGGGAATCCCAAAACAATATAAGGCCACCAGCTCCAATGTTTCATTCATATATTTGAAGGGCCCACATTTTTCTTGTATAAAAAGTTTCCCATCAGGTCTACCACTAGTTAGTAAGACCTTATTAGGCAGTTTCTATATCTGTTCAACTCTACGATGTGTAAAAAAGTATTTTCAACCTATGCAAGTGAAAAGAATTGCCTAGTGAACGCGCCGTAGACGTTGTCACCCGATAGAATGGTCTCAGGTATTCACTCAATATACTATTGACCCATTAATAGTTATTGATGATGTGTGTGGGGAATATTACGACTAAACTTTTTCCTTCACTAATCACTCAAAACTTACTAGGTGGATTTTGGGATTTCTTTGAAAAGGATCAACACCTAGTGGAAGCCTTGTAGCAATCCAAGAAGGAACCTCCATTGCATATTCCAGCTCCTATAAGAAGAAATTCTAAGTTTGATACTACAACTATAGTACAGGTGGAGGGCCCAGAGCCACTAGAGTTATTGTTGGTAGATCCTTACCTAGAATAGCCTTGCCGAGTGTAGTAGCATCACTAGCCTCAGCCTCACCCAGTGTAGAATTGGAAGGCATTGCCTGACCAAGAACTACATCATAGATGAGACAATGTGGCTCCATCCCCCCATCAGGATCTAGCCCCTCATCAGGGACAATCTCCTAGAGCTCCCTTCCTAGAAAGAATAAACTATACTTAATCATTCAATGATGCAGAGGTTCTTATCTATTTCCATATTGATTTGGAATAGGGGTTTTGAAGATTCCAGAGTGCAATAAGATACATAAAGCTGAGCTCACTGATCTCCCTAACCATTTATCATACCACATAATCCTTTTACATACCATTAAATAATGTTATGGGTTCAAGTATTGGCTTCAGGAATAGGTGTATAATGGTGTGGTAAAATTGGTCCATGTATCGGTACATGTGACATGCATTTCTCCCAATCCTGGAAGTAACAACAATGGAGAAGGTGAATGGATGATGGTTTACAACCATAGGACTCAGATGTATGGTGATTGGTTGGCTCGTAGAGCAGTCAATCGTGCCCATTTAATCATCTATGCCCACTTAAATCCAGCCTAAACCTCTTAAAGTTGTTTCACCATCTCTGGTGGATTCTTTTGAATCGACCTCACAGCCTTCTACATCTCAAAATAGTAGACGTTGATGACACAAGGGAAAGAAACTCTCCCACCGGTACAGAATCCATACTGCACACTCAGTGACTTCATTCCTCTATAGATTGTAATTTCACCTAGGGTTGACCTAGAATTGGAATAATCCTCCAATGATAAGCTGAAATATGTTTCTATGAATACTGTCGAGTTAGTAGACCCCTATATAGAACCTGACGAAGTAGAGTGTTAGGATAGCCCCCTGAGTGTCTCCATTTGATATCATCGGAGAAAAAGTCAAGGATATGGAAACCGCTATAATTCTTAGGACAATGCTCCAAGACATGTTCTGCATGCTACCAATACCACACAATAGGTTCTACACAATGTTCAATAGGCATAATCCTCCCATATCGCTTTGTCATACATGTCACCATAACAAACTATTCAAATTGATCGGGAAGAGCAGTATCATCTACATCATTATCGACCACATTCTAACAAATCCAGGTCTTTTCCATCTAACAGTTATCCAATAGTTGTTCTGGGCAAGTTGTCTAATGAGAATCAGGACATTTCCACCACCAGACAGAATCCATTAGTTCAGCCAGCCGTGTTCATCATGCCTCCCACAAAATAGAAACCCTCTTCAGGTATAAATGTGTATTATGTATGAAAGTATGATGTTATTAATCACCTTGTTAGAATACCATTGATGTTATCGATCCTAGAGGCCCTCCACCTATCAGAAGAGATGCATGAGGGTCTCATAGAGTCCTTGAAAATCCCCCCTCCAATTTGAAACAGAGGTAGCATCCGTAGATACCTTCTCTAACAAGAAAATCGAGCAAGTATAATACCAATCCATCATCTCAATATTTGGAAAATATGAGAGATCCCTCATATAGGGGAACATCCACCCACTATATGTAATATGTGAGTTCAATGGCATAGAAGTTTGTCACTATCTAGTGTACGTAGGCTTTGGGATCAATCTCATCCCAACCTAGATGATCTGCAATCTAGAACTGACTATAGAATATTTGAGCCCCTCTGACCTAAAAATTCACGGTTATGATAGGATATATCATAAGTCATTTGGAAGAATATATTTAAAGACCCATTTCAGTGTCTTGATAAAAAAAACTTAATTTATGGTTGTATCATAGATACCACCTACAACACACTGTTGGGTATTCCTTGGCTTCATCTGCATGCATTATTCCCCTCCTTGTATCATCATTGCCTCAAGTACTCCCTTAGTTGTTGAGTAAGCATGATCTAAGGTGATGTGTCTCCCTTTAAATCTTGTGAATCCTGCTATATGGATGTTAGCTATTACAGGATAAAGGACAAGAAAGTTCAGACCAATGAGGGTGAGTACACCAATATTGCAGCCAACCCATGGATAGATTCGGATGATGATTTCATCCTCCCAATTCACCGGGTAGAGGCCACAACACCAGACATGGTGAGTTTCTTTGTTATTTCTAGGATGTAAGGGTTTCACATCCCTAATTATAATAAATTTCAGAAGATTACCTTGTACTTTTAAATAGGTCAGGACTGGGGTGACACCAGAAGCCCCTACCTCTGTAAGGTATCAGGATGTTCTCCCCATGGATACCATTGTATTCCATACAATCATGTTACATAGATAAATGTTAAACCAACACAAACTGACCTGTCACCATTGCTTTGACATCAAGAATGGACCTCGTGGTTGAAGGCCTGATGGAATTGAAATGAAAGCTGATATTTCCATTGTCATAGAAGAGTAGGATTTCCTAGTGAAGAGTCCACATCCGCCCAAGTTGGAACCAATTTTCTCCAATAATTATTCGACTTGGATGAACTTTATCCTCCAAATAATTCCCTTTCCACATACATTGAAGAGTATTTCGAAGATATTCTCCTATGTTTGAATAGAGAATCTCCAACACCATATTTGGGTTCGTTCAGGTGAACCTCGGCACTGACGCATATTCAGGTCCAATGTTGATCAGTGCATCCATGGATCTAGAGTAATAGAAGCAGTATGTAGATTTCCTAAACCAACATAGTGATTTATTCTCTTAGTGTTATGATGAAAATCAAGTAATAGACCCTCAGGTCACTATCCACCATCTAGTACAACTAGTGAGTCATCACGGGTTCATGTAGCCTCCCAAAAATGTGAACCACTCTCACAGTTCCATGATCGAGGCTGAATTTGATAAGATCATTAAATCCAGCTTTGTTACAGAGGTTTATTACCCCAATTTCATTTCCAATATCATTCTAGTTAGGAAGAAGAATGGTTATATTAGATTCTATATTGACTTTCGGGATCTCAACTCCTATTGTACAAAAGATGATTTTCCACTTCCAGTGAAAGAGCTTTTGATCGATCTACTACCAGGTTCTAGACTCTCTCCTTCATAGATGGATATTATGAATACAGTCATATCTGGATGGCCATCAAAGATGAAGATTATGCTGCCCTCAGATTTTTACATGGAACCCTCTACTATCAGGTAATGACCTTCAGTTTGAATAATGAATGGGCCACTTTTCAGCAGTCCATTCATCACAACTTCAAACCGATCCTCAGGAAACTAGTGGAAATTATAAGTGGATGATCTAGTGGTCAAAACCTTCCATCATTAGTATTATCTCAAATATCTTGAGAAAGTGTTCAGCTTCTTCTTCTCTCAGCATCAGAAGATGAACCCCTTGAAGTGTGCCTTCATGGCTACCTTTGAAAAGTTTCTTAACTTTTTCATTAGATATAGAGGGATTAAGATTGACCCAAAGAAGAAAAAGGCGATTATCTAGATGCCTCATCTGAGAAATATTTGGTAACTTCAATTTCTTCAATCCCTGTAATACCCCAACCTTCAACGGTACACTTCGTTTTTAAATAATTTAATAGTTTGTGATGTACGCAACACAGAGTTCAAGCACACCATGACCTATAAAACTAGCCATTAAAAAAGAGATCATGAATATTATTAACCATATTTTGAATTTTATAGATCCCATATAATTTTAACATTCATCTATTGTGTTTATTAGTCATAATATAAGGAAAATTTCAATTTTTCAGAAAAAAAGAAGTATTTTTAAAAAAATGCAGTTTTTATGCCTTTTAATGGAGAACCCTTTTTAAATACAATATTAGACACTTTTATATATTAAATTTTATGAAATTAAATTATTATTTAGAAGCAGGACAAAAAAATTTTGTTTGGATAAATTTTGGGTTTTTTTCTGATAACTTTCATATTTTGATGAAAGGTGAAAAGTACTAAATGTTAATTGAAAATAACTTTTTTAATCGAAATAATTTATAGTTTCAAATTATACATTTCAGTGGTTTTAATGTATCATTAGATTATATTTTTATAATTTAATATAATTTAGGTCATCGGATGTAATTTCACATTTAAATTCTATATAAACACGTGTCAATCTTTTGACAGTTTTTACATCTTAAAAACCCTCTTTTTGGTTTTGACAACGGTAATTAATTTTAAATTAATTTTTGTAACTTCTGTGTTTTGAATTTTGAAAAATATATTGCATATTTGAAATCAGGAGGTCTAAAATATGTAAATATGTAACATTTATTTCTATACATTATGAATAGTAACTTCAGTAAATATTTTATTTACCATGGTTAAAGGATAAATATGGTAAATAAGAGTAAAATAATAATATTATAATAATATTAAATTACACTAAAACATGTCCCAATCCTATTGGATGATATATGTACGACCATGGTCATCTTTGGGTCGGTTTTGGGACCCCATGGAGCCACTTGTAAGTGATAATGACACCTTATAAAAATTAATTTAAAGTTGAGGAAAATATAACATAAACATATATCTTTTAGAAAAATAGTTTTTATATGGGGTTATATAAGTGATATTTTTTACTATAATTATTCATTAGAAATAAAAAAGATTTAAATAATCATGGGATTTTATTTATAATTTTTATAGATAAAATAAATATATTTACTTATGACACAATAATGATGCAGTATTTTCCTTATTAATGAAAGAATCAAATAAATGATAATATAAATATTAAAATAAATATAATTTGAATGTTTTGGTGCCATAAAAGGATTTTATAGGTGAATATTACATGTTATGGTTTATTCAATGTATTTTTTATATGTAATCAATAATTTATGACTTTTACAAAAACCAAATATTAAATAGTGTCAAAACTGACATAAATGAGTTTTTAAAACAAATACCATATTATTAAATGATATAATATTCCTAAAAATATAAGATTTGGAAAAAGGACTTAGATAAGGATAGTTATGTCATTAATAAACCACTTTAGGTTACCTTGTAATTTTATGCTAATTTTATTAATCATATAAAATAAAAATACAAGGAGGCATGGTAAATGTTAAACTATTTAACCTATAATTAAATCTAAAAGATAAGGTTAATATGGTGAGCTAAACTTATCTAAAACCTATTGGTTGAGATTATATAGACCCATACCCACATTTTCCATGAAATAAATCTAATTATATCTATTATAAACCGAAAATTAATTTATAATAGATTAATATTTCAAGATTTTCCTAAAGTGCCCCTCACCTCTCTTATAAAAGGGTACATCCGCACTCTCAAATTCACTCCTCAAAAGCCATTTGGCTCGGCCAAAACCAGATAAAATCTCCTCCCAACTCCCCTAAATTCACCCTAGAGTCCTTAATTTGATCATAAAGCCAACTTAAGGATCTATTTTGTTCAAATCAAAAGGAAGAACTCGAATAAGAGGTCATTACACATCACCTCTTTCAAAGTTCTTTTCTTCTTCCACTTCCTCTTTCTTGGTTTTTACCATATCAAAATAATATATTTAGTACCTTATACATACTGAAATTTTATTATAGATATGGAAAAACCTTATTAATTTTTCTATCTATCCTATGAATGACAAAGTCACCATATGTGTGTACATACGGCTTACCGTCTCCACGTCGTGATGTAGTTTTTATTCAACGCTTCATTATTTGGATGGCTATAATAATGAGTATAATTGATGTAAATAATAAATATAACATGTTAATGATTCTTTATATATATTATACAATCCAATTACAAATTATTTCACCATAAATACAATGATATCATTGCTCGTGCGTACATACGGCTTACGGTCTCCACAACACGATGAGATTCATTTCCACGTTCACCATTCAACAATGATTATAAAAATATATAATATTAATAAGAATATAATATTCATAATAATAATTACACTTTAAATATATATATATATATATTTATATTTACATATATCTCATTCACTTACTTTCATTCGATACGATATAAAAACGAAAACAATGTTTATTCGTACGTACGGCCTACCGTCCCCATAAACGGTGTTTTCCATTTCATATATCTTTCTATTATACATATTTACATTCCGAATATATATGATACATAAATAATTTTTTATATTATAGAAGCAATTAAATCATTATATAACTAATACGATCAAGAATAACAAGTTAAAACACATATGATAAAGAAAGCGAATATTACCCGAAATGTTATTTTAACATGGAAATAAATTTTAAATGGGTAGTATAAAGTCATAAATGAATCAATTATGATAACATAAATATGAATATGGTTCTTGTATAATTTAATAAAATACTGTTAGGACCCCCTCCCCACAATGTGTACCCCTCCGGGGTCGGCAATGTGAGAAGGGAGATAATGACCCCTGAGTCCCGCCTCTAGTAGGCCCCTGGTTAGCGACTAGAATCGTGAGTATAGTAAACGCAAAAATGGGAGGCATTACCCTATAAGAGAAGACATGTGGAAGAGAGAGATAAGATAGAAACCAACCAACTCTGACTCATAACTGAAATATAAAAGAAAATCCAAGTTCACATATGTAATTTCATGAAAATGTACTACAATTGGAAGGGGAAACCGCAAGTACCCAAAAGAAAGTAAAAACAGCAGCAACCACAAGCCCAAACAGCTCCTGCAACCCCAAGATAGTAGAAACTAGCTTGATCTCCAACCTGCTCCAAGTGACCTGAAAATAGTTTATATATACATAGGGTGAGTATAATAGTATACTCAGTAGGATCCTCCCCAAAGTCTCTCGTGCAAAAGTAAAGCAAGCATGCTAAAGCACAATAAACAATAAGTGAAACTAACTCTTCACCTAAATAGGTATACTAAGTTCCCAACTTCACCATTGCTACACTCACCAAGTAACTCATACAAGAATATATAATATAATAAGGAATATCAAGGGTAACCCGCTACTACTTCCCCACTGGTTTGCCGCTTTGTCCCAACGTCGCACGTCCTGATCATCGCTCTCCAAAAAGGCTTTCCCACAGACACGTGGGAGAAGCACCATAGATTGCACCTCGTGCAAAAAAAACCACCATGTCCATGTAATAAAAGTTACCAGGTAGTTTCTAAGAGCCACCATAGCCCACATAACGTGTATCATACATCAGGTATTATACATCAAGCCATTACAGCCCATAAACCGAGTAAGGATCCTCATGTCATCAAAGCCTATACACTTTACACCTATAGTATTCTATAGGATACTATATCCAGAATATATGTGTGTGAATAACCACAAGTCATTACAGCCCTCTACACACATATATGGTGGAAAACAAACCACTAAGCCTACCAGAAAAAGTATCTACCAAGAGAAGAGAGAGGGGCCAAATGGGCAGTCATTTATTCATCCTCTCACCGGAATGCTAGGGAAAACACCCCCCAGGGCTCAGAATCCAAGGAGTTTCAGTTTCCCTTACTGACAGGGTGGAGTATCATATAGAAACACAAAAAGTACAAAATATACTATATCTGACAACCAAACTATGGGCATATCCTAGGCTTAGACTCAAGTGCAGCTAACATCTCTCGGACTCCAGACTGCCACTTCTAAGAGTATGTATCCTTTAATCACACATCCATTTAAAGAGTTTTAATATATTATTTCATTCCCTTTTTACCAGTTTCAATTTATGTTAATTAATTCTTTAAACATTAATTAACCATGAAAAATTATATATTAAATTTCATTAGCATCACACCCAATGCCCATTGTTCCTTAAAAATTACAACCTCATCATTATGTTACAGTAACTCCATCCCATGGGTTAACACCATTTATTCAATTATTTATTACTTAATTACTTTCCCACATTCCCAGGCATTCTAGAAAAACATTCTATACTACTAAAAAGAAGGGGGCTCAACACAGTGAGTAGATGTACTACCTGTTGATTCTTTGTCGCTTATAGTAAGAGAATATACTCATCCTCACTTGAGAAGCTAAACACAGAAAGAAAATGGCATACCCTGCATGTCTTCGCCTATTTTGGAAGAAGGGTAAGTAAGACCAGCTGCCTTGAGCAGTGGGTAAAAGTAAATCAGATAAATAACCAATAAGAATCAGCAAGCATCCAACAATCACATCCATCCCATTATATCATCTCTGGTGTCCTACCTGACACCCACAAGCATAAACCGATGCATCTTACCACTCTAGGAGCCATCTGCTGCCACAACTAAAAGTCCTCCATGCCCCCACATATCACAACACCTATCCAGGGTCACATCACTACACATGCAACAGGAAAACAAACATCTTAACAATTGGTCTCTTGGCCCTTTTACAAACAAGAGGATAACTCAGAACCCTTAAAGGAATTATCAAAAAAATATTCCATTTTGAATTAACTGATTTATTATACGTAGGTTCCACATTCGGGAAACCTAAATATTAAGCTATGATAAATAATTAAACATGCTTACTACGCCAATTTAATTAACATAAAATTAAAACAAGAACCAGATTCGTTTACATGCCTCTGTATCTTTATCCACACAATTATCAATTAATTATAGTTTATGTTCATTACCAATTTCTATCAAGAACGAACAGCTATACGAAGCAAACATAGATAACACACTATCCAGAAAAAGAAGAGGCAATAACATACGATCGATATCAATTAAATTATCTGATTAAAATATTTATTAGGTCAATTCCATTGTCATCCAGTGGGATTAAATATGCTAAAAAGACAGTTTCATGTAAAATAAAAGTGAAGAAACGAATCCCCTACCTCAAACAATTCTTGACATTCTTTATCCACACAATGGGTCATGATCATCCTCTCGCGACAACTACATCCACCCGACGATGCCATGGTATGATCGCACCAACCAAAACCCAAGAAAACTCTATTAGAAGTATGGAGATTTGATGCCATAATATGGAAAGGATAAACAGGAGAATATGAACCCCAAAAGAATGATGATAACACTTAATTTATATCGAGGATTAGTCGATACTGCTTGGTTGCATCAAAACAAAGAGGAACCAATATAAGGAGGAATGTTTGACTGTGCAACTACTATGAGATGGAATGGGATGTTTGCAAACCTCACACCCGAGAAAAAGGAGAAGGAAATAGGGAGGAAGATATCCCTTCCCTTTAGAAGATTTAATGGGGCAGCGGTTTAAGATACTCTTTTTTTCCCATTAAAACGGATCCCATTAACCCATGTGTTTTGACCAAGTAAAAACATCCCGAGCCATAGGAATAATTAATATAGGAGTTATGGCCTTTGAATCAGCCTTAGAGTCCTTAAAATGAGGCATTAAATGCATTTTACATCAAAGGAAACGTCAAAGGGGAAAAACAGTTGGAAGCTGGAAAACCTGTACACAAAACTCAAAATTTGGAAAAGGAAATAGAGGTTGATGTTAGAACCTCACTAGTAAAGAAGCATTGTTCACTGAACCTCACCGATAGAACACTGTTCACTGAACCTCACCAATAGAACACCGTTCACTGAACCTCACTGATAGAACACTGTTCATTGATCCTCACCGATAAAACACTATTCACTGAACCTCACCGATAGAACACTATTCACTGATCCTCACCGATAGAACACTGTTCACTAAACCTCACCGATAGAACACTGTTCACTGAACCCCACCGATAGAACACTGTTCACTGAACCTCAACGATAGATCACTTTTCACTGAACCTCACCAATAGAACATTGTTCCCTGAACCTCACCGGTAGAACATTGTTCACTAAACCTCACTAATAGAACATTGTTCACTAAACCTCACCGATAGAACACTTTTCACTGAACCTCACCGAGAGACCACTGTTCAACAAACCTCACCGATATAACACTGTTCACTGATCCTCACCAATAGAACATGATTCACTAATGGAACTATTCACAGAATTGGAAATTTGGCACAGGAAAGAGAGGTTATCGATGTTACTGTTCACCAAAAGGGAAAAATTGGAAAAGTGTTGGGGATGAGTCACTTTGACTTCCTAGAACACCTCAAACACCATATTTTCACAAAGGAATGAACTAAAGAGGTCCGAGACATTACATCAGATACCTCTAAAAACATTCTCATCCTAGAGAATTCAAAACCCACCTAAAGAAAAAGAAACAGGATCCAAACAACCACTCATCAAGATACCTCTCAAAAGAGAGAAATCCAAAAAAGAAACAAAAGAAAATTCATAATAAAAACGTGAAAGGTCTAACCACAAAGGTAACATCATTACATGAAAATAGTTAAACATCAAAAAACCTTAGGTAATAAGCACGTATCTGTGACTCACGTTCCCAGGTACTATCCTACATGCCATCGTGTCGCCGCAAGACACAAACCAAGGGGATATAATGCACGTGCAACACCTTCTCTTTGCGGTCTTGGATCTCCACATGTCACTCATAAAAGGTCGCATCATCATAAACAACGATCACTCCCCAATTGATGATGTGAGAGTCATCATTAAGATAATGACGGAGCTATGGTACATGGAAAACATCATGTATCTGATTCATCTGCTGGGGAAGTTCAACTCGATACGCCACAGCTCCAACACGATCTAACACCTCGAATGGCCCAACAAACCAGGGAGAAAGCTTACTTACATGACCAAACCTTTACTTCCCATGATGGGGAGTCACCTTCAGAAACACATGATCCCCAAAATTAAACTCTAAGGGTCTCATTTTAGGATTAGAATATGATATCTAATGATCTTGCGCTGTCTTCATCCTATCACGAATCACCTGGACCATCTCTGTTGTATTCTGCACTTATTCCAGTCCGAGAATTACTGACTCTATGACCCCAATCCAGCACAACGTAGAACGGAAAGGCCAGCCATACAAGGCTTCAAACAGTGCCATACATATGGTAGAGTGAAAGCTATATTTGTATGAGAACTCCACCAAGGGTAAGTGTTTCATCCATGAACCCCCAAAATCAAGAACACAAGAGCATAAAATGTATTCAAGAGTCTAGATGGTCTACTCTGTCTGGCCGTCAATTTATGGATGAAAAGTAGTTATAATGCATAGTTGAGAACCGAACGCATGTTGGAGACCACTCCACACCCTGGAGGTAAAACAAGGATCTCGATTAGAAATGATCATCCTTGGGACTCCATGAAGTCTCACCACCTCCCCTAGATACTACCTCGACAAAACTTCCACTGAGCTCAACTCCTTAATTGCTATGAAGTGGGACTATTTTGTTAAATGATCCACTACCACCCAAATAGAATCATGTCCTCCCAGAGCTCGAGGTAAACCAGTAACAAAGTCCATTGATATTTCCTCCCACTTCCACTAAGGAATCTCTAATGGCTGGAGTAGACCACTAGGGACACGGTGTTTGACCTACACCTTCTGGAAGACCAAACATTGAGACACAAACTCTGCAACCACATGCTTCAGCCCAAGCCACCAAAACTGACTCCTCAAGCCTCGGTACATATTTGTCACGCTAGGATGCACCACTAATGGAGAAATATGGAACTATCTGAGAACCATCTCGTGCATCATAAAAATAAAAAAAATCCTTCCATGATACAACATTCGGTGTTGTTCATCCTCAATCCAACCATCAAGGGCCTCACCACAAATAACATGGTCTCTCCAGACCTCCACCTCTAGATCCCCCAACTGGGACTCTTCCACATTCTTCATCAGGGATGACTATACCGTAATCTGAAAAACACATCCTCTACACCCATCTTCTCTCATATCAAGATGTAATGCTGATAGTTCTTCCATTACTCTCCAGGAATCACCTGATTCACGCGCAGTATCACTATGTGACTTTCGACTCAGCGCATCAGCTACAACATTCCCTTTTCTAGGTGTATACGATATTTCAAAGTCGTATTCCTATAAGAACTCCATAAATCGACAATGTCGTAAGTTCAATTCACAATGGGAGAAAACATACCTCAAACTCTTATGATCGGTGAAAACCACAAAGCACTCACCAATGAGGTAATGTCTCCACAACTTCAGAGCAAACACCACGACTTCCAAAAAAGATCATGGGTGTCATAGTTACGTTCATGGGGATGCAACTGCCAAGACCCATTAGAAACAAATGACCTCTACTGCATGAGAACATAGCCTAAACTCAGATTTGAAGCATCAGAGAAAACATCAAACTGAACTCCCTCAACTAGAAGACAAAGAACTGCAGCACTTACTAACTTCTCGTTTAGATACTCGAAAGCTGCCTGACACTGATCAGTCCATATGAATGCCTGATCCTTCCTAGTCAAAGCTGTCAGAGGAGTTGTAAATCATTAGAAATTGGCTATGAACCTCCTTTAGTAGCCTACGAGACCATGGAAACTTCGCACCTCTGACACTGTCTTGGGGGATTCCCAAGACACAACTGCTTCTATATTTGATGGATCCACAGCTACTCCCTGTTGGGACACAACATGCCCCAATATGTGGAATTCTCGATCGCAAAACTCACACTTCTACAACTTCACAAATAGCTGATGTTGCCGAAGAACACCCAAAATGGCTTGTAGATGCTCTGCATGCTCCTCCTCAGATGTGGAGTACACAAGGATGTCATCAATGAAAACTACCATGAACTTTTCCAGGAACTCATGGAACATAGCATTCATCAATCCCATGAATAAAGTTGGAGCATTCGTCACGCAAAATGACATTACAACAAACTCATAATTCCCATGAAGACAACGGAAAGCAGTATTCGGGATATCCTAATTCTTCACATGCATCTGATGATATCCTGACCGAAAGTCGATCTTTGAGAACCAACTTTCACCCTTCGGTTGATCAAATAAATATTCAATCTTCAGAATATGATAGAAATTCTTTATTTTCACTTTGTTTAAGTGATGATAATCAATACACAACTGCAAACTTCGTTAGCCTTCTTCACGAACAAAACTGGTGGACCCCACGGTGACACACTTGGCCGAACAAAACTACACTATTACAGACCATCGAGTTGTATATTTAGCTCTCGTAACATATAAGGGGACATCCAATATAGATACATAGAGATAGGAGATGCTCTAAGATGTAGCTCGATCCCAAACTCGATCTCTCATCGAGGGGGTAATGCTACATCCTCTTCTGGAAAGACATCAGGGTACTCTTCTACGACCCTATGAAACACCAACTACTGAACCTTTGAAGAACTCAACGTCATCTCAGCCATCATGGATGATAAATATGGAATGCTCTTATGACCCATCTGAGGATCTCTCTCACCAAAAAACATCACTGGCTCTCCATCCGCACCAATGAAAACAACCTTCTTCCTAAAGAAATCCACCATTTCTTACACTGAATACAACCAATCCATGCCGAGGATGACATCATATGGTTGTATTCATAAACATAGGAAATCTCCCCAAGAGCGGTGTTTCCCCAACACTAGCTAACAGTCTCTACATACTTCAAACAAGTCATCTCGAACTCCAACTGGCATATTCAACGCCAATGGAACTGGAACCTCTCTACCTCAAGTCCCAAAGCATGGACAAGGGTAGGTGATATAAAGGAGTGTGTCACTCTTGAATCAATCAAGGCATACAGAAAGGTAGAAAACAAGCTAAGGGTGCCTCAAACGATGTCTGGCTCGCCTGGATATGGTAACGCTAGAGCATGTAACTGACCACGACCTCCTCCACGGCCTCTTTGACCCTGATGAGGACCACCACCACGGTTGTACTTTGATCTCTGAGGATGGGGAGCATCATGGGGCGGTCCTCTTCCTATCCCATCTACCCTCTGCTGATTTAATGCTGGTGTAACCTGCTGTAGCTGCTGCCTCGGTTGGAACTACCTCAACAGAGAAACCTGGAACATAGCACCTGGTGCATGATGACTACTCTAAAAGGGCGGGCACTCCTTCTACTGATGACCATGACCACCACAAGCGCCTTATCCCTTGGAATAGGCTTGAGAGTGGCTGCCTCTAGAGAAACGAGATGTGAAGGGTTGGGACCTACTCCCGGCTGAATGGAAACTTTTCTGCCTGAAAACCGGGAACCCCGGACCACATCTCTGCTTCGTGAGGGATCCTGATGATTACCCTCTTATAATGATCTTGTCCTAACCAAAGTCCTCTCGACAAACTCTGCCCTTTCTAGTACCTCAAGATATATCTTCAGCATAAATGGGGTGAACTGGCGCTGGATATCTGGATGCAAATCCTCCTCGAAATGTCTCGACCTAGCCTCCTCATCTGGCAACAGGTCTGAAGCATATCCTAAAAGGTTCCTGAAATGGATTCGAAACTCTTGAACACTGGAGCTCCCTTATCGAAGGGTATGAAACTCCGGGTGACTGGATGCCTTTGCTGTCGAAGAAAGAAACTCGACTCAAAACTTGTCTCGGAACTCCTCCCATGAGATCGCTAACTCCTCGTGATCCCCGAGGAACAAGAACCACCACTGCCTCGCTGCTCCATGCAGCGTCGTCAAAACCAAGGAAACCAGGTGATCCTTCTGAGCATGGATCAAATTAAAGCCGATCTCAACCTCCTCTAACCAGTCTTCCGTGACTGTATCTGAAATAGATCCCTCAAACATCTGTAGAATCTGGCAGTGAGTCACTCAGAGTGACATCCTCCAAGTGTTGTTGTTGTCAACCTCTACCCTGCAGCGATCTGCTAGAACAGACTGCTGAACATTTTCTGCACAAACCTGATGAGGACGTCATCCTGGAGCCATACCTGTGAAATAAAAAACCATTAGAGTTCCTAAACCTGGAATATGGAATACTCAAAATTAATTGATTAATTTTTTTCTTTCATTGATTTTAGGTTATCATATCCCAAGGTCTACCCATTCAAACACAGGCACCAAGAAGAATGATGCATGATCCTTTCCTAGGTCTCTACCCTTCAACTAGTATGACCTTATTTAGTAACCATTGTAGTCTCAAAGGTCTATACATTAGATCATAGGGGGCCCTAAATGCATATGACTCAGTTTGTATCTAGTGTTTACCTCACTTGCTAAACATGAATGACACTGTTGCCCTACCAACCCATGAAACCTCACCTCTTCCAAACTCCAAACTCTATCCTATCCCTCAACCAGACCTCTAATACCACTCTGCCAGGACCCCCTCCCCATAAAGTATACCCCTCCTGGGCCGACAACATGATAAGGGAGATAATGACCCCTGAGTCCCGCCTCTAGTAGGCCCCGGGTTGACGACTAGCAATTAGGGTATAGTAAACGCACAAATGGGAGGCATTTCCCTCTAAGAGAACACATGCAGAAGAGAGAGATAAGATAGAAACCAACCAACTCCAACTCAGAACTGAAATATAAAATAGAACCCAAGTGTGCATATTTAATTTCATGAAAAATTACTACAACTAGAAGGGGAAACCACATGTACCCAAAAAAAGTAAAAATAGTTGCAACCACAAGCCCGAACTGCTCCTACAACCCCAAGCTAGTAGAAACCAGATTGATCTCTAACTTTCTATAAGTGACCTGAAAAATAGTTTCTATATATATAGGGTGAGTATAATAGTATACTCAGTAGGTTCCTCCCCGAATCCTCTCTTGAAAAAGTAATGAAAGCATGCTAAAGCACAGTGAACAACAAGTGAAACTAACTCGTCACCTAAATAGGTATACTAAGTTCACATCCTCACCATGGCTACAATCAACAAGAACAGATACAAGAATATATAATATAATAATGAATATCAAGGGTACCCCACTACTACTTACCCAATGGTTTTCCGCTTTTCCCCAACGTCGCACGTCCTGAGCATCTCTCTCCAAAAAGGCTTTCCCGCAGACACTTGGGCGAAGGACCACAGCTTGCACCGCATGCAAAAAAAACCACCATGTCCATATAAGGAAAGTAACCAGGCAGTTTCTAGGAGCCACCAAATCTTGTATAATGTGTATGATACATAGGGTATTATACCTCTAGTCGTTACAACACATACACCGAGTAAGGATCCCCACGCCATCAAAGCCTATACACGTTACACCTATAGTAGTCCATAGGATACTATATCTAGAATGTGTGTGTGTGAATAACCACAAGACATTACATCCCTCTACACACATATATGGGGGGGGGGGAATAGCCACTGCACCTACAAGCACAAGTATCTACCAAGAGAAGAGAGCGGGGCCAAAGGGCGTACTCAGCCATTCATCCTCCCACCAGAATGTTGGGGAAAACACCCCCCCCCCCAAGGCTCAGAATCCTCAGGTTGTTAGTTTCCCTTACTGACAGGGTGGAGTAGCATATAGAAACACAAAAAGTACAGAATATACTATATCTCACAACCACACTATGGGAATAACCTAGGCTTAGAATCAACTGCAACTAACATCTCTCGGAATCCGGACTGCCACTTCTAAGACTAGGTATCTTATAAGCACACAACCATTTAAAGAGATTTAATACATTATTTCATTCCCTTTTTACCAGTTTCACTTTACGTTAATTAATTCATTAAACATTAATTAACCATGAACAATTCCATATTAAATTTCATTAGCATCACACCCAATGTCCACTGTTCCTTCAAAATTACAACCTCATCATTATGTTCCAGCAACTCTATCCCCATGGGTTAACACCATCTATTCAATTATTCATTACAGAATTACTTTACCACATTACCAGTCATTCTATAAAAACATTCTATGCTACTAAACACAAGGGGGCTCAACACAGTGAGTAGATGCACTACCCATCGAGTCTTTTCCACTTATAGCAATAGCAGTTACCCATCCTCCCTTGAGAAGCTAAACACGGAAAGCACATGGCATACCCAGTGTGTCTTCACCTCTTTTGGAAGAAGCGTATGTAAGACCAGCTGCCTTGAGTAGTGGGGAAAAGAAAATTAGATAAACAACCAATAAGAAATAGAAAGCATCCAACAATCACATCCATCCCATTACATCATCCCTAGTGTCCTCCCCGACACCCACATGCATAAACTGATGCATCCCGCCACTCTAGGCATCATCTACAGCCACAACCAAAAGGCCTCCATGCACCCACATATCACAAAACCTATCTAGGATCACATCACAAAACAAGCAGCAGGAAAAAACACATCTTAACAATTGTGCTCTTGGACCTTTTACAAACAAGAGGATAACTTAGTACCCTTCAAGGAATAATCAAACAAATAATCCGTTTTGAATTAACTGATTTATTATACATAGGTTCCACATTTGGGAAACCTAAATAGTATGCTATCATAAATAATTAAACATGCTTACTGCGGCAATTTGATTAACATCAAATTACAACAAGAACCAGATTCTTTTACATACCTCTTTATCTTTAGCCAAACAATTATCAATTAATTATGGTTTACATTCATTACCAATTTATATCAATAATGAATAGCTATACAAAGCAACCATAGATAACACACTATCTAGAAAAACAATAGTAAATAACATACAATCGATATCAATTTATTTATCTAGTTAAAATATTTATTATGTCAATTCCATTGTCATCTAGTGGGATTAAACATGATGAAAATACAGTTGCATGTAAAATAAAAGAGAAGAAATGAATCTCTTACCTCAAATAGTTCTTGACATTATTTATCCACACAACGGGTCATGATCCACCTCTCGTGATAGCTGCATCCACCCAAGGATGCCAGGGTACAACTGCACCAACCAAAACCCAAGAAAACTCTATTAGAAGAATGGAGATTTCATGACATAATATGGAAAGGATAAACAGGAGAAGATGAACCCCAAAGAATGACGATAACACAAACCTTATATCGAAGATTAATCGATACTTGTTGGTTGCATCAAAACAGAGCGGAACCAATCCGAGGAGGAAATTTTGACTGTGCAAGTGCTATGAGATGGAATGGGATGTTCGAGCATCTCACGCCCGAGAACAAGGAGAAATAAATAGGGAGGAAGATATCCCATCCCTTTAGAAGATTTAACGGGGAGACGGTTTAAGATACACTTAATTTCCAATTAAAACAGATCGCCTTAACCCACATGGTTTGACCAAGTAAAAACATCCCAAGCCATGGGAATAATTAATATAGGATTTATGGCCTTTGAATTAGCCTTAGAGTCCTTAAAACGAGTATTTAAATGCATTTTATGTCAAAGGAAACATCAAAGGGGAAAAAATGTAAGAAGGTAGAAACACTGTACACCAAACTCAAAATTTGAAAAAGGAAATAGAGGCTGCTATTAGAACCTCACTGGTCAGGAAACAATATTCACTAAACCTCACCGATAGAACACTGTTTACTGAACCTCACCGATAGAACATTTTTCCCTGAACCTCACTGATAGAACACTTTTCACTGAACCTCACTGATAGAACACTATTCACTGAACCTCACCAATAGAATATTGTTCACTGAACCTCACTGATAGAACAATGTTCACTAAACCTCACCCATAGAACACTGTTCACTGAACCTCACCGATAGAACACTATTCACTGAACCTCACCTATAGAACACTGTTCACTGAATCTCACCGATAGAACAGTGTTCACTGAACCTCACCAATAGAACATTGTTCACTGAACCTCACTGATAGAACAATGTTCACTAAACCTTACCGATAGAACACTATTCACTAAACCTCACCGATATAACATTGTTCACTGAACCTCCCCAATAGAACATTGTTCATTGATGGAACTATTCACAAAATTGGAAATTTGGAAAAGGAATGACAGGTTACTGATGTTACTCTTCACTGAAAGGGAAAAATTGGCAAAGTGTTGGGGATGAGTCACCGTGACCTCTCGGAACACCTCAAACACTATATTTTCACAAAGGAATGGACCAGAGAGGTTCATACCATTACAAATACTATGGTCATTATATAGGAGGTTAAACGTACCCTCGACCAAAGTAAATTACAAGGTAAGGGTTAATTCCTCAATCTCATTATTGTGTTATATTGTTTATGTGTAAGTACTTACTGGGACATATTTACCATCCATTTACATGTTTCATAAAAATGTTTTCAAAATGAATATTTTGAGATTTTGTGGAAGTGACTCCTTTTCAAGATCATCATTTTAAATATTTTAATGATTTATTTTTAAAAATATTTTTAATTAATGCCCATGTTTTCAAAATGATTTTAAGCATTTATTTATATAGGAATGATTTTTTTTAAATGTTAATTACATTCTAATGTTTCAAAGTGGTATGGGACACTTTGATTCCAAAACATCTTTTAAATGAATTTATTTATAAATGTGTGACTTTTAAGTGATTTCACAAAAAATGGATATTTCCCTCAATGAGTTTTACTGATCATTTTCAACTATTTAAACATCCTTTACTGGATATTATTCTTGATTGAGGATGATTAATTATATTACAATATCCCATATTTTATTGAATAAGATATGATATGTTTTACTATGAATGTGTTATTTTTATACCATTCATGGTTTATGGTTAAGGTATTGACATTTTGTATGCTAATTTTAATACAAATTTTTATGTTATGTTTCAACCTTTTCATATGAGGAATGCATTAGAATTATTAAGTAATGGTCAGGGCCTGTTATAGCCCCTCGATGCATCGGTAGGTATCATGAGAAAAATTAGTTTCTTGGAACAAGTCCTTGACAAAAATTTTATTTGTATTCTTCGCATGAGTCCTTGACTATGTGGTTATGATGTCTGACATTATGCATTCCCTTATCATGAAATTAGTTATTACATGTGATTTTTCGACTAGTAGAATATCCATGCGCATGTTTATATGGTAATGTTTGATTTATTTTTTCCATATTATGGTCAATTTTATGTTTAAAAGTTTGTTGTTTTTATTACACGTCTTGACTTAAAATTTTATAAGTTATGTTAAATTATTTACCCTTACTGAGCATCTGAGCTAACCCTTCTCTTATGTTTTGTTTTCCTAGGATTCCAAGATGTGTATTATGATTGATATTTAGCGTTAATATATGGGATTAATGGAATTATAAAAGGCTTATTTATGTCATGTTTTATATTAGAATGTGTAATGTAATGTTCATATATGTAATCTATTTTCCAAGACTGTTGAACTGATCGGTCCTTCGGGACATTATTCCTTGTAATCATGTCAATATATTAAAATAATACACTAGATCTGGGTAACTGGGGTCCGGTCATTATAGTTGGTATCAGAGGAAGTTTAGAAACAATCTTGGAAATATATTTATATCACTTAGATTAGGGATCATAACACTACGATAGACTTTAAGGATAAGTATTGAAGAACCCCATAGAATTTCGGTAAAGTAGGGATTATGTGGGTTTTTTAAGAAATACATCCTTGTCTAGATACTACAAGTGGATGTGGTTCTAGAACAGATGTTCCTAGGAGTGAAAACTCCAACAAGGAGTTTTGGGCTTGACCTGGGGTATCCAGGTACATGACAAATGTCCTTATTGTGCACCTTATTTGACACTCCTAGTGGATATGCTTAGGAAAATTCTCATTTTCTTTACAAAACATTGTGAAGGATTTATGAGTAAATACATACCCAATGAAAAAAAATTGTGATTATGGATTATATGCATAAACTGTTCAATTTATGTTAAATATTTTACAAGTTTGGAATTATGCATTGTGATTCATAAATTAACCTAGTGTATGCCATTATTTAGAAATGGTGCCAAGCGAAAGGAATGTAAACTGTATCAACACACGTAATCCATATAGTGATTTACCTCCTACCCATGATAATTATAGTGGAGTTGGTGATGCAACTGGTTCTGATCAGCTTATAACTATATTGGGAAAACTCACTCAGGTTATGTATAATAACCTTACCCATATGGAGCACCCTGATCCACAACGTGGAGGATCAAGGTTAGACCACTTCATGAGGTAACAACCACCAACATTCTATGGGACTAAAAATACTTTTTTAGCTAGGTAGTGGATAAGTTCCTTAGAGAAAATATTTCTTTATTTAGGAGGTAATGAAAGGGAAAAGGTTTTCATGGCAGTTTATCACCTCTTAGGAGAAACAGATCAATAGTGTTAATTAATTAAAAACACAATGGAGGATGAAGAAGTGGGAAATATGGAATGGAGGGAGTTTAAAGAACTGTTTCTAGATAAATAATTTACTCGTGAATAGTAAGCTGATATGGAAAGACAATTTCTATGCCTGAGGATAAAGTAGGATGAGAATGTTTCAAAGTATGAGGTTAAATTCACATGGTTAACAAGGCATGATAAAAACGACATACGTAACCCAAGAAGTAATATTGATCGATTATTTGATGCATTAAAACCATTTCTCTATCAAGCATTATTCTCACAATCCTTCTCATCATACCAAGATATAGTCTCATGTGCTATCAAGACAGAAAATTAATTCTCCAATTCTTATGACATTAAACTAAAGAAAGATAAGAAGAGAACGGTGGAGCAATAGACAGATAAAGGGAAAAATGGGAAGAAGGATTTTCCATTATGTGATAATTGTGGTAAGAATCACCCCAGTACTTGCCAAAAATGAATGAGTGTTTGTTACAAATGTGGAGAAAAATGTCACCAGGATCGTGATTGTAATGTAAATAAATAAGTTGTGCAATGTTATAATTGTAAAGACATGGGACATTATGAAAATGATTGTCCAAAGTGTCAAGGATGTATTTCTCAGAAAAAAAATGGATCATGTTCAATCTTATGTTGTTACTATAGTTGAAGTGGAATAATTAATGTATTTGTGTTCCTAGATTCAAGAATTATGTCATGTTTATAAGACGAATGTGATATATATAAGGAATGTACTACAGTAATTTTTTTTCATCATGGTTTTAATATTATAAAGATAATAATTATGTGACAATAGGAGCAACATTACAATGTTTGAGGAATCTGATGTTACAATTTATTTTAGAAATTTAGAGACCTTTTAGAGAGAGTTTGGAAAGAAGTATTTTGGATAACTCTAAAGGTTGGAATGGATTAAGTTGAAACTTTGGAAAGTATTATTTAAGGTTTAAAAATTTCTTAAGATTATTTTTGGAATGTTATCATACTATTGTTTTAGAAAAAGGATAACCTATAGGTCGGGAGACAACCCATCGTGTCGAACAAAGTAGCAGGAATCAAACCCACAACCAAATTTTTGACAAGGATTTATCACCTACCAGTAGCTTAAAAGAATTCCCTGGTTATTTTTAAATATTTTTCTTCATTTAAATGTTATATTTTTATATTTGTAACCTTATACGATTGAGATAAATAGAATATTTCTGAGTTTTATCTTTTGAAAAGAAAGATGAGTTTGTGGTAGAGGATGAGACACTACATGTAAATTAAGTATACTTCCTTGTTCTCTTAGTATATAAATTAAATTAATTCTACAACACTAGGAAAAGGATCATAAAACCAAAAAAAATCTAGCACCTTCTTTTCTGATGGATCAAATGGTCTCTTAGATCATTACAAATATATAGATTTCTGATTGTTAAATTTATCCAAATAATATTGTCTATCACTTTCCATCAGAACATTATGGTTTTTTTCTCATCCATATCTGTTTTTTCTAACAAGGAACCCTAGTATGTGTTATTTCTGGTATCCTTCATACTTAAATTCCTTTATTTTAAAATAGAGGCCTCGTTAATCCATTTTTTAGTATGGGATTTCAACAAATATATTTTGAAATGTAAAGCCCCTAGTTTTCAATCATGAGATTAAATTTAGAGTATACAATTTATTTAAGGAGGGGATAATGAAACACCCTAATATTCCACGGTACACTTCCTTTTTAAATAATTCAATAGTGTTTTATAAACACAACACTGAGTTCAAGCGCACCACGACCTATCAAACTAGTCGTTGAAAAAGTGGTTATGAATAGTATTAACCACATTTTGAATTTTATATATCCCATATAATTTTAACATTCATCTATTTTGTTTCTTAGACTTAATTTAAGGACAAATTCAATTTTTTAGATAAAAGAATCATTTTAAAAAAAATACCGGTTTTCCGCCTTTTAACGGAGAACCCTTTTTAAATATAATAGTAGACTTATTTATATATTAAATTTGATTAAAATAAATTCTTATTTATAATCGAGACATAAAAATTTAGTTTGGATAAATTTTTGGTGCTTTTCTGATAACTTTTACATTTTGATGAATAGTTAAAAATACAAAATTTTAATTAAAAACATCTTTTTTAATCGAAATAATTTATAGTGTAAAATTATACATTTGTGTGGTTTTAAATTATAATTAGATTATATTTTTATAATTTAAAATAATCTAGGTCATTTTTTGTAATTTCACATTTAAATTCTACATAAACATATGTCAATCTTTTGATAGTCTTTACTTATTAAAAAACCGCTTTCTGGTTTTGACAACGGTAATTAATTTTAAATAAATTTCTGCAACTTATGTTATTTTAATTTAGAAAAATGATTTCCATATTTTTTATAATGAGGTCCAAATTGTGTAAATAGGTATCTTTTATTTTTAGATATTATGAATAGTAACTTTAGTAAATATTTCATTTACCATGGTTAAAAGATAAATCTGGTAAATATGTGTAAAAAATAATATTATAATAATATTAAATTACCCTAACATGTGTTATAACCATATTGGATGATACATGTCCAACCATGGGAATACTTGGGTCGATTTTGGGACCCCATCGAGCCACTTGTAAGAAAAAATGACACTTTATAAAAAATAATTTAAAGTTAAGGAAAATATAACATAAACATATATCTTTTAGTAAAACATTTTTTATATAGGGTTATGTAAGTGATATTTTAGACTATAAATATTCATTATAAATATAAAACTATTTCATACATTATCTTTTTTTATTTATAAATTTTATACATAAAAAAATATATTTATTTATGACAAAATAATGATGCAGTATTTTCTTTATTAATTAAAGAATCGAATAAAGGATATTATAAATACTAAACTAAATATAATTTGAAAATTTTGATGGAATCAACTAATTTTTTATGTGATTTTGACATTTTAGGTTTGATTAAATATATTTTTTTCATAGTAGTCAAGATTTTATGACTTTCACAAAAACCAAATATTTAATAGTGTCAAAATTGACATAAATGAGTTTTTAAAACAAATACCATATTATTAAATGATATAATATTCCTAAAAATATAATATTCTGAAAAAGGACATATATAAGGTTATATATTTCATTAATTAAACACTTGAGGTTCTCTTATAATTTTATAGTATGTTTATTAACCATGTAATATAAGAATACAAGGAGACATGGTAAATGTTAAACTATTTAACCAATAATTAAATCTAAAAGATAAGGTTAATATGGTGACCTAAATTTTTTTAAAACCTATTGGTTGAGAGTATTTCTACCCATACCCACCTTTTACTTGAAATAAATCCATTTGGAACTATTATAAACAGAAAATGATTTTATAATAGATTAATATTTTAAGCTTTTCTTAAAGTGCCCCTCACCTCTCTTATAAAAGGGTACTTCCACTTCTCTAAAATTCACTCCTCCAAATCCATTTTGGCTCACCCAAACCTTGATAAAATCTACATCCAATGAACCTAATTTAATCCTAAAGGCATTAATTTGATCATAAAGCCATTCTATGGAGCCCTTTCATTCAAATCAAATAGAAGAACCCGAAGAAGAGGTAATTACTTCATCACCTCTTTCAATGTTCTTTTCTTCTTCCACTTACTCTTTCATGGTTGTTTCACTACCAAAATAATAACTCCATTAAGTTCTACATACTAAGATGTTATTATAGATATGGTACAACCATATTTATTATTCTATCCATCCTATTAATGGCAAATTCACCATACGTGTGTAAGTACAGTTTATTCTCTCCACGTAGTGGTATAGTTTATTATTCAACGCTTCATTATTTGGATGGTTATAATAATGAGTATAATAGATGTAAAAAATAAATATAAAATTTTATTGATTATTTATATATAATATACCATACAATTACATACGATTTCACCATAAATAGAATGATATCATCGCTCGTGCGTACGTACAGCTTACCATCTCCACGACGTGATGAGATTTATTTCCACGTTATCCATTCAATAAAGATTATAAAAATATATATTATTAACAAGTATTTTATATATGACATAATAATTATACATTATATATATATACAGATATATCATTCACTTACTTCCATTCAATATGATATGAAAACAGAAACAACGTTTATGCATACGTACTGTCTACCGTCTCCATAAACGGTGTTTTCCATTTCATATATCTATATATTATACAAATTTATATTCTGAATATATATGATACATAAATAAAATTTAATATTTTGGAAGCAATTAAATCATGATATAAGTGATACGATCAATAATAACAAGTTAAAACACATACGATAAAGAAGGTGACTATTACCCGAAATGTTATTTTAACAGAGAAATTATTATTAAATGGGTAGTATAAAGTCATAAATGAATAATGTATGATATCATAAATACAAATATGGTTCTATTATAATTAAATAACATACTATGGTCATTATACAAGAGGTTAAACGTACCCCCGACCAAAGTAAAGTACAACGTGAGGGTTAATTCCTCAATCTCATTTTTATCTGAGATTGTTTATGTGTAAGTATTTACTGGGAAATATTTACTATCCTTGTAAATGTTTCATAAAAATGTTTTCAAAAGGAATATTTTATGATTTTTGGGAAGATTCTCTTTCGCAAGATCATCATTTTAAATGTTTTAATGATTTATTTTTCTAAATATTTTTAATTAATGTCCATATTTTCAAAATGATTTTAAGGATTTATTTATATGTACATGATTGTTTTAAAATGTTAATTAGTTTAAAAAGTATCAAAGTCGTATGGGAAACTTTTATTCAAAATTTTATTTTAAATGAATTCCTTTATAAATGTGTTCCTTTTATGTTATTTCACAAAAAAGTGATATTTCTCTCAAAGAGTTTTACTGATCATTTTAAAATATCTAAACATAATTTACTATATATTATTCTTGATTGTGGTTGATTAATTATAATACTATATTATATATTGTATTAAATTAGTTATCATATGTTTTGACTGCGGATGTGCTATTTTTATACCATTCACAGTTGATGGTTAAATTATTGACATTTCGTATTCTAGTTTTAATATGAATGTTTAGGTTATGTTTCAACCTTTTCATATGAGGAATGAATAAGACTTAGTACGTGATGGGAGGGGCCTGTTATTGCACCTCGATGCATCGGTAGGCCTTATTAGACAAATTAGTGTCTTGCCACAAGGACTTGAAAAAAAAATATTTGTAGTCTTGGCATGAGTATTTGACAATGTGGTTTCCGACATTATGCATTCCCTCGTTATGAAATTAATTATTACATGTGATTATTCAACTAGTAGAATATCCATGTGCATGTTTATATAGTAATGTTTGATTTATTTTTCCATATTATGTTAAAGTTTATGTTTAAAAGGATGTTTTTTATTACACATCGTGCCTCAAAAGTTTATAGCTTCTGCTAAATTATTTACCCTTACTGAGAATATGAGCTCACCCCTTTCTTATGTTTTGTTTTCCTAGGATTCGAAGAAGTGTATTATGATTGGTATGATGGGTTAATCTAGGGGATTAATGGCACCCTCAAAGGATTATTTATGTTGTGATTTATGTTTGAAAGTGTAATTTAATGTTCATGTATGTAATCTATTTTACAAGACTGCTAAATTAATGGGTCCTTCAAAAATTAATTTTTTGTAATCATGCCAATGTATTAAAATAATGCACCGGCTCTGAGTAACTGGAGTCAGGGAGTAACAATCCCACTTAGCCTTTATATGTTAATTAATTGTGAATCGAGCTAATAAGTGTAATGACTTTCAAGGATCATGAAAAAATGTACCATCTACAAATTGGATTAAGAGTTCCAGGCCACATTAGAGGAGATTAAGCAGTATCTTCTACAGCCTCTGGTTCTGATGCCACTCATCTTAGGGAATCCTCTAGTCCTCTATGTGACCACCTTGGAATGATCCCTTGCTTCCATTATCACTCAAAATTATAATAAAGTAATAGAGAACAATATATATTGTCTCATTCATATGCTCCTCAATATGGAGTCCTGATAATCTCACATCAAGACGAGCTATTTCATGATGGGTTTAATAGTGAAGAAGTTATAGTACTATCTGTAACATTGTGATTTAAAAATGGTGTCTTAGGTGGACCTAATAAAGTATATCCTGAATCATCTGATGTTGATATTGTAGCTATCACACTGTTTAGTTATCCTTCAGATGTTCGACATCAGTTTCATTCTGCAAAAGGCTATTAAGGGTCAGGTGTTGGAAGACTTATTAGATTCCCATATGGATCCTAAATAATCACCTCTATATGTTAATATCTTAGACAAGGCCATCCTTTCAGTGTACCAAGCTATTCCATGCTGGCATATTCATTTTGATGGTGCTTTTTGAATCCCTACTGGTTGAAGGCTCAACAATCCCAATATAAACAGAGTAGGCCTAGAGATCATCTTCATCACAAATGCATAGGTCAATCTTCGCTACATTTTCCTGTTATCAGAAGGGTACACCAATAATGAGGTAGAGTATCATGCTCTCAGTACTGGTCTTATGATGTCCCTCGAGATTTATGTTCCCCTATTTAACATGAAGGGAGACTTTGACTTAGTCATCAAGAGAATCAATGGTGACTATATCATCTAGAAGATAGAGCTTGTACTCCTACTAGAGAGAACTCAAAAATTGATGGCATGTTTCTCTTCTCAACTAGAGATGACTCAAGTTCCCCATTCATAGAATGAAAAATCCAATTCCCATGCTAGATTAGACAAATTTCTTAAAGAGACTAACCAAGATGGACTATTCATTCATGTGGTGCATTGAAAGTTCATCTCTCCCACCATCCCATATTATAATGATTGCCTACATTTAAACCAGCTGACCGCTAACGATTCCACATTAAGACCTCCAGACCCCCCCCCCCCGAGCCAAAAAATCACGAATTAGACAACTCCTTTCATCGATTATCCCCAGTTGGGTATTCTCCCATCAGACTGAGCTGAGTATGAAAGAATCCATCAGCGTATAGTGCACTTTACCATCTAAAGTGGGCCTAACCTTGAGAATACTCTCTACATATGTCGGTTTGATGAAATTCTCCTCCATGAATCTAAGGATACAAGATTCCTCAGGCTATGTAGTAAGTTCATGTTTGGTCCTATGGTAGACACCATGAAGGGTTGAAGCCCTCCCACCAGATTCAATGGTTGGGTTACTTCTGTGCCACCATTTTCCATTACTGTATCGATTTCACCAAGAGGTTAAACACATGTCATATTCATGCTGAATTTTTGCATTGACCATCGTAGCCCCTCATACTACCAAGTATTCATGTCTCTTTACAATGTGGGGAATCAATGTCATGGGACCCTATCCACTAGAAACAAATTTCCAATTTAGGTTTATTCTGACCAATAAGGATTTATTTTACAAGTAGGTGGAAGATATTCCCCTCAAGGATGTCAAGTCCCAATCAGTTGTTGAATTTTTGAGCTCCAATATCATTCATTGATGTGAAGTCCCTCATTATATTCTCAACTAAAATAGCACTAACTTCTGAGAAACTAAATTAGAGAAGCTATATACGAATTCCAACATCCATTCTAACCATAATTCCTCTAACCATGCACAAGAAAATTGAAAAATTGAGGCATTCAACAAAACCCTATCTTGAATTATGAAAAAGATGCTGGTCCAAAACAAGAAACGTTTTCCATACAAGCTCCCCAATGATCTTTAGTCTTATCAGATGACAACTAGAAATTACACCTAGGTGAATCCATATTCCCGGGTGAAAAAGAAGTTTCACCTCCACTCCTTACTATTGGGTAACATGGTATTTTATCTAACAATGTCGAGGATACCCGGTAGGGAGCCATCAAAGTTGGATCCCAAATGGGAAGTACCTTACATCACCATAAGTTCTATCTAAATGGTATATAGTATTTGATCACAATGGATGGAGAATGCATCACTCCTCTGACCAATTCTATGTTCCTAAAAAATACTTTGCATCTGGAGCTCTCGTCATCCCTTTAATATGATGTTAAATTGTGTCATTGTAGTCGGATTTTTATAACTTAAACTTCATAGCCTTAGTCCAAGAATAATGACTTTAAACTATATATAGTTTCTCTTTGGAATGTTTTGTGTGGTGGCAGGCCTCCTAGGCTCTCATTTACATTGGTTTTTGTTACTCCACCACCCTACATGCATTAATTTGAAGCAAGTCCCCTCCTTGGTCCAACCATTACGACTTTAAACTAATAACCCCAGTCCAAGCATCACAACTTTAAATTGTATTCCAGACTTCTTCAAAATTTATCTTATGGTGGAAGTCCTCATTTGGACACCATTTACACCATGTTTTACATAACACCACACTAAATACATCCTTTTAAATACCCTTCTCCCATGGTCCAAACTGTATGACTTAAACTAAGATCTCATGGTCCATGTTACATGATGGTAGACTATTTTCCGGTCCAATAATTTTGACATTAAACTATTTAAATCTATTAGAGTTTGAGTAAAATGAATTTAAAATACGTATTTTCCACATCCCATGCACACGATGTTGAAATTGGCACCGGGTCTGAGCTCTATGACCTTGAACTAAAAGGTCAAGTCAAGGAATCGTGACATTAAACTATGTTCAAGTCTTCATTGGGATTTTATTGTGTGGTGTGGGCCTCCTTGTTCTCCATTCATGTTGGGTTATAGTTGTCACTCCATTCACATCCCCTTGGACTACTTTCTCCGAATTTTACCTAAAAATGACATTAAATTGTGTTTCTAATGTCCTATAAGAATGACAATAAACTACAAAACCAGCATCCTAGTAGCATGATGATAAAATGTGTAACAACCATCGTCTTGTTCGTATGAGATAGACTACATTGCATTATAATGTTCCCACTAGAGATGAAATTTCCCCCGACATCAATAATCTACCATACCATGTTTCAAGAACTATGTATGGGTTGATTTCTGTCTGTATAGGATATGTAGCAAAGTCTGGATTCTACATCTTGGTCTAGTCACCCCCCTCATAAATAATAATGAACATAAAAACACACAAAAAAACGCTCCCTCTCCTTGTGTATGGGTCAAACCAATGTAGGCAGATGTTATTATAGAACTATATGTGGCTTGATTCCCATCCTTATGTGATATGTAGCGACACCCATACATATTATCTTTAGGTCCAACCATAATTTTTCCAAATCATGGGCCCCTTTTCCTCACTATAGTCCAAGTGTCATGACTTTAATCTATATTGGAGTCCCCTTAGGAATGCTTATGTTGTGTGTGTGTCCCTTTGGACCTCATCCACATCAGGTTTTTCACAACACTATAATACACATACCCATTATTGATACTTCCCATCATGGTCCAAACTCTATTACCATAATTTAAAATCTAACATCCTCAATGCACAACGTTAAACTATGATCCCACCCTAAAAAAATTCATGATGCCTCAACATAACCATGGGATGCCCTATTTTTCTAGCTAGGGAGGATTGTCCCCACTAGTGTTGGTTACTTACCATGCTATGTTTTAGAACTAGGTGTGGCTTGATTCCTATCCTCGTGGAATACGTAACGACGGCTGAACTTTTTCTCTTCAAGTCTAGCTTCAAGTATATCAAAATTTCTTCCCCTTGGCCTTGGTTACAATCCATGAATTTTGACCTAAAACTTTATAAAATTCATATTGAGGTGTCTATGTGGTACATGATCCTCCTTCGATCCATTCACATTGGTTTTTATCTCTTGTGTGACACATATATGCCCATGGAGTGAACGTTTTCCCTATAGTCCAAGTGACATGACTTTAAACTGTTTTCCATAGTATAAGAATCACAGCTTAAAACTATATGAAAGTACGGTCTGAGTTCTATGACCTAAAATTAAGATCTTATAGTACATGTAACATGACGTTAAACTGTCTTCCATGGTACATTCAATGCAACCTTAAATAGTTTTCAAATCCTGGGTTTTGAATCCCACTCTTCGATACGCTCATTCCACATTCCACACTTCAAGTATTTCTTGGTTTGGATTTCCATCATCTTTAAAATCCAGAAATACCCCCTAATAGCGATGGTCTCATTCCATTTTATCTTTCCTCGCATTTTTGGTCCAATTCCCTAATGAATATTTGGTAGAGAACAATGGATCATGTGTTTTGAAGTTGGTCCACATTTGATTCTGCATTTGATCACCCCATTCTTGACTAGTGTGGTTATGATATATATGTCTTGAACAAGGTCAATAGTCGATCCTTACTCACCAGTTTCCCCTCCTTCCAGATCATGAGAGTCTCAACATAATTCCTTTAGAATATCCTACATCATAGTGGAATTTCACCCTTAGTATCACCCCTAATGTTCACTCCCACATGTTAGGTAGACCCCTTTTACTGTTTCATGTTTCCCACACCGAGCATGGATCATGTAGCCAAAGGATTTCTAGAATGGTGTGTATCGATGTGGTTGAGATACACATGAACCTTATGGTCTAAACTCTATGACCTTAAACTAAGATCCATTATAGTCCAAACCCTATTAACTTAAACTAAGATCCTCACTGAGAAAGTGTGGTGTGGAACTTGGCCTCATAAGGCCTCATTTATGTCAGGGTTTTCACTCTTCTACACTATATATGACTTTTTGGGAATCCTCCTTCCCTTTGGATGAAAAATTTATAAACTTAAACTAGAATTTAATGTAAATTTGTTACTTTAAACTACATACGAATAACATAGGGATGTGTGGTATGACATGGGCTCCTTGGTCCTCATTCGCATCGACATCGGTTTGTATCCTAATTCTTGTGTGTTATGTAAGCATCTTTTGGATCATTCACATTGGGTTTATTTCCTTTTTTCCACAAAAATATATTATAAATAGACATTTATGTAGTTCATCAAACAAGAATACAAATTTTTTGTCAGTTTTCAGACAGTACAACTTTAAACTATATTAAATTTCCCAATCATATAACGTTAAACTATGATATTCACCCTGATCAATTGATTTTAAACTACATCATGCATCATCCCCACCATAGGATGTTAAAATGTGGGTCGTTCTTCCTCAATTTCATGAAGTAAAACTACAAAACATGTGAGGGCCTCACCTGATAGGTCCTTCCTTGATGCTTATCACCTACCATGTTGTTCACATTTTCTACTATCTCTCAACATTCGAGATGAAACTCCTCTAGAATATGGGTTTCATATTTTTTCATAAAAATTTTCTTAAAATAATGTATACTAAGCCACAATGGTGTAATTTCAAGAGTGTTGGAATCCATTAAAACATTCCATCACTCTATCTCTATGATTCACATACCCCCTATTTGGATCCCCATCTTCTTCATCATCTGAGTATACCCAAAATTTTTGGTATCATGATATTTGTAGATCACCTACTATTTTGGGCCAACATAATGGAATACTTTAGAAGACATTCGGAGACAGGTTATGGGTTTCAAACATGGTCATCAGTTGACCCTTGTTTGTTTGACCCCATTCCCAACCATCGGTATGAATTTTGTGTTTCGAACATGTTAAGTAGTTATCCTATATCTAAATGAAACTCTCCTTGTGTTCCAGATATTAGGCATTTTGATTCACACTACCCATTTCCCTTTGTTTGAGTTGAATACAACGCCCCTAGCCTTATCCCATTTGTGCACTAGCACACTTCAGGGAAGCAAGATGGTTGTTCAAGGAGCCTAATTCTCCAACCATAATCTCTATCATCTCAAACACTCTTGGTGGTCAGTCAATAATAGAATACCCCAAGTGTTCAATAATTATCCTTCACTCTCATACAAATTATAAGTCATGTGGTCATCCCTTGTTTCTCACACCAAGAATGAACCACTTGAGATTAGGGATTGATCATTAGTTGTCTCACAAGTATGATCGATGTGTAATAATTAAATAAGAAAAAATAAATGTTTATGTGCCTCAAAAAAAGTTTTTAAAAAATTAACAGGTTTTTATAGTAGCAAGGACATCCACTTATTGGATCCTCTTATGAGTTTTGGAAAACAAATTCCCTTATAGCTCTACTCTGGTGATCAAGCACTTAAACTTGTCCAGCCTCTAGCATCTAGCCTCTAAGATATAATGCCTCTTCTTAAGCTATATTTCCTCATCATCAGTTTCTATAAAAATCTCACCTACCCTGACCTGTGGCTAGTCTTTCTCAACCCATAGATCAATCACTTGACATGCCACCAACCTTATCTGTTCCTTGACCACATCTTTCTAATCTTTCAATTGGATGATGTGTTCTGATTGAGTATTGATGAAGGAATAATTCTTTTTCATTTATTATTATAGGCACTAGATCTGATGATTGACTTCATAGAGCTTCTAGATTCTATCAAACTTCTCTTAACACCAGGATTCATCCAAATGGTGGCTTCCCTCCCACAACTTTTCAGCAAGAAAGTCACATATCATTTCATTAATACCTTAATTATCCACCTCACCAACACATAGGTTATTCATATAGTGGTGAAGAGACATCCTAAGACTGACTATTTGAGGCTCTGGAGTCTAGTAAATGAAGCATTGGATGCACTTCCGTGTCTTGTGTTAGATGATACAATTCTTTTTGGCCGCATTAGGATTGGATTCATCTATATCTTTAGGATATGTGGGATCATATTCAGGAAATACCACAAGATTTTTTGAAGTGGGATCCTCTTCTGGAATCCTATCAAATGGGATAGGCTCCAAATCATGAGGTTTTTTTCCTTAATAGATCCCATCTCAATAATATTGTCTCTTCCATACCCAAGTTACACACCGCTAGTAGTGTCACTCCCTGCCACAATCTACTATTTGGTTGGAAATATGGCCTGATCTGTTCAGACGATTGGATCTACATGGAATGGACCCCCATTCATAAGAGGAACCCCAGATGACCTAGACTCTTCTGATAGTCGAGCATGCAGTACCTCCATCACTGTTCAAAAATAGAACACGTCAGTCAAACTGATCAGCAAATAATGAGTATGAATCTGTAGATAAAAGATACTTATGATAGATTATTAGTGATAGATGAAGCGCCTGGGTCATCACTATTGTGATTCCAAGATGTGTCCCCCCATAGATTATTGGGATCAACATATATTTATAGGTATTCTCCCCGATCTCCTCAAATTAAATTGGCCCACTAGCTACTTCAGTCTTAGGTGTAGGCCACATAACGTTCTCTTCTACACCTATCAGTGCACATTTATCCTCACCATTAGGGGTTCCATTTTTGATATTCTTCTACATAGAATTGATTTCAGATAGAGGATATAGATAATAAGAGAGGAAAGGTATAGAATAGTAATGTGAGTTAGATCTCACCTTGAGGAGTTCATATAGTTCTCTTATAGAGGTTGTGATCTAGCCACACTCTAGGGGTTCCCTTCATGATCATCATCTCCCAAATATTCATCTGATTCCATAGGAAATGGGGCATGCACAGTAATCTAAGATATAGAAAGTTGTGGATGGAAGGTCATGTATATAAGCACACTCACCTAGACATTCAATCAATGTGAAGCACCCCGATAGTGCACTAGGTCTGCCAACATCATCACGTACTGCCTCCCTCTTCCTGAGACATAAAAAATCCTACCTTGCATGAACAAACATAGAAAGATTCATCCCATACCTATTCAAGCACTACCACATCCAATGTATATTTGGGAACTACATGTAAACATCTTAGTTGTCATATACCTCATGAAAGATAGAATGTTTGATAATGTCCATGTAATGTAACCACTTCCCAGGATCCTGGAAAAACAACCTATAGAACCCTCTTGATATATCCCATTCCTCCCGAGTCCACCTACCTGAGAGCATTGGACTTGATGTTGTTGATTCTTTTTCTTTATCTCTTCCTTATGTAGGCCCATGAACCACTGGTCCCACTTCTACTACCAGGACCACCAGGCTAGCTCATCATCCACAATGTGCTCTAGTCGCTACCCTACCATAGCCTCATGGTAGAGGGATCACCCCTTGGTTGGTCTGAATGGTCCATTGCCAAAGTGTTACCCTCAGATAGGCAATCTCCCATCTCTTTTCAGAGTCATGGGTTTTCTCATACGTGGTAGTGGATGGTGGTAGTTCATTCCACATATTCCCATATTCTTATGTGAACATTATCCAAAGATGCATCATCACCAAAGGATGGAACTCATAATGAACCTCTAATTACACCTTCATGGTCAACCTTTGTAAGAACCTAAACTGCCTTGCAAACCAGTGTGGGTTATATGGCTCACACATCATCTCATATTCAAACCTTTACACCAACACCCTACCTCGAAAGGATAGAAGATATGATTGGTTCTCAACAATCATAGTGTCTTCATCGATAACCACCCATATCGGTAGGGTAAACAAGTGAATGGTAAAGTAATCCCCCAGCTCGACCTTGTTCAGTGCGTCTATTAGGCCCAACTTAAAAGAAAAACTTCCCATGATGTTCATAATCATTAACCGAAAATTTATTTTAGGAGGGGAAATAGGGTTTGGGTATTATTATCCTCCCATGGTGCATCTACCCAGATCTAATAGAATTTGAATGGCCCACACATGCATAAAGACGTATTGCCCTTACTAATGTACCAAATTACCTTGTACAACTTCACCAGAACTAGGATTTTGAGATTGATATGTTGCCTTATTTCAAGCATCTCCACCATTATGAAGGTGCTTGGCCACACCCCCCATGTTCAAATCCCTTACTAGGATCATCCATCCATAAAAGATAATCACGGTGAATCCTTCCAAATTGAGTATATGTTGGGGCTCTATCTTGATTTGTGACCCCATAGTCACAATTGGATTGCTTCCAGGATCTTCTAGTAGGATCCCTCCTTACCCTATTGGGGCCCCTTGGGCATGTACATGGCCTCATCAGTAATTTATTGGAAACATCCTCACCTTCAGTAGGCTCCTATGCTGGGTTGTTCAGAAAATAACTGAACCATTGATTGAAGTGGAAATCCCTCATCCAAAATTTTCCTTTCTCAGTGCCCTATTCTAGATCTAGGAGTACCTTTTCTGGATCCAGTAGCTACTCCTAATATCCACACACATTCTCCATAGGGAGAAATTCATCATACATCTCTCCCAAATTTAGGATTCTATAGATTGGAAGGAGGTACCAAATGCTGATACCAACCTCCCTGAGATGTAGGTGGAATGTTCTAGTCACTGGAGACCACTTTCTCAATAGAACCAGCATGATCTCTAGTGGCTAATAAACATGGAACTGATAATACCATGTTGCTTCATAGATTCCAAAATACCTGAAATATGCCCCAAATTCTGTTCATTATGGGCATACCCTGTAGGAATAGGCCAATTCATCAGTGAAGTTATCACCCTAGCACAAATCCTAACTTTTAGTCCATCCTTTCTCCAGGTTCCCTCCTTGATGATAATTTGGTACTATAGTGTATTTTCCTCAACCTACATATTTTCTCCATCAACATTGTTGATGTGGTTGTAGTGTAACTCTATCGTGATGGGTTCATGGTTCTACCAGATATGGCTCGTAGTAGCCCTATGCCTCTGGTATTTACCTGGTATGCCCCTAAACCAGTAATTTGGTTCCTCCCTTCTTGCTAGTGGGATGAATATGTTATCCATAAAATTAAAACCATACATTGGATGCCTCTTGAATAGATGATACTCCTTCTAAACCTCTAACAGCATCCCAAGAATTGATGCATGGTCTGAGATGGTGCGAATGTACTCCCCAATTATAATGTTGTCCTCCATTTCCTCCCTTCGAGCAGTATTTTCTAGGACTTCCTAAGAAACATCTCAAGCGACCATTGAATCATGGACTTAATTGTTTTCCAAGTCTATTTTCTGAAGGTCATTCATGAAGATGGTTTGTGGAGCCCGATTCACATATCTCTAAGTCAAGGTTCTTGCTACCAAATTATGGAGTTTACAATGTACAGTTCTATAATTAGCACTCATGGAGCAAGAGTTATGACGTATGGTTCAAAAATAATGTTTTCATTGATCAAGGATCACATAGGTAGAAATCTTTGAGAAAATAGATTGTTGTAGATTTTCTTTACGTGAAGTCAGGCACCTTTGAGGTCCCCCACCCACACTATTTATAGGCGTACGATGGATTGTGCTTCACAATTCCCATCATTCCAATGATCTTCATATTCCATCATCACAAGTGAGCACCACGAATGGACTTCAAAAAAGGGAGAATATTGTAAAAAAAATTCATTGATTCTTCCTCAGATTCTGACCCTCCTTTTCCCTTTATCTCCCATTATGAGGGGGCATTTTTTGGCATCAAAATACATGCCATAGGATTATTCTAAAAGGCCATATCCATTAAAAATAAAATAGAATCCCAAATGACCCAAAAAAAACTCTTAAGTATCTATTTCATTAATCCCTCTCACAAATACCTCTATCCCACCATGAACATAAATGGTCAGGAAGAATCACTTTGTGAGTCTGATAATGTTATACGCCCATGCTAAATGTTGATGCTGAACTTATCAAGTACAAAAGATTTGCGGCCTTTCGTGAGGCCCAAATTTGCTTCACGGATCTCTTCCTAGCATCATCAAACCTGTGTTCCTATAGATTCCCATCTCATTCTGATTTGAATAAAGGGCTACTCGACATTTAAACTTTCATATTTCTCCCAATCCACCAAGCACTTGATCATCACGGTCCATATTGAAATGGATGATCCCAGGTATCCTAGATTTGCAAAACCCCCTTTCATATTTTCCTAAATAACTCTACCTAAGGTGGGGATGCGTTTATCTAAGTAGTTTGACCTTCATGGAGGAAGAATTCCCTTCGGCGTACGTGAGGCTATGTGAAGCATTATGCCTTCTTGAAGAACTAATTTCTCGAGTCAAGGCTTCATGCCAAGGCAGGGTTGTTGTGTTTTTTGAATCCTATTCCTTTGCAAAGCCCCAATCCGCTACAAAGAACATGGGATTTGTGAATTACCTATCTATGATGACTTTTTCTTGGTAAAGTCCTTCTCCCAAGCTTCGTCATGCTGCCTCACTTATGATGAAACCTCTTCATGAAGGATGAGTACCCAAAGCTCCCACATCTTTCCAGGATCAGTTCAACTGCACCTTAATTCACTATGTGACCTTTTCCACCCATTCGTATGTCCCACTCTATTACAAGTGTGTATTGTGACTCCCATTTACCTCTTTTTCATATAATAGGTATGCTAACACATTTTTATTCTCAGCATATGCATGTTAACATGGAACCCATGATCCACCACTCATCCACACTGTTGGTCCCTGGAAATATTGAAGCCATCCCCCTCCCAATGGTTGATGAGCTATGTCACGACCCGTCCTCAGGGCCTGTGTCGTGACTACCCCAAGCCCGCCTTCCATAGGCCAGGGGCTGGCGACTAGCCCCAAAGGTGTAAATCCTGATAACTGGGAAGGCATTGCCTTTATAAATGTAAACAAAACACCACAGAGTATAAGCGGAAGTAAAACACTAAGTACAAGAGAAGTGATGAAATGTAAATGGGCCAGAATAAAAACCCAAAAAAAAGTACAACTACAACTGAACAAAGTACAACAAGATAAGACAACAGTTGGAAGAATGGAAGCGGCTCCTGGGTCGTCACCCTCGGATCCTACCTGAAGGGTAGGTACAGATGGCGCTTCTCCTAGATCGTCCACCATGGATCCTACCGGAAGGGTAGGTACAGATAGCCTCCACAACGCTCTCGCCCGTCAACCTCCTCTGAGTGTCGTTTCACCGTGAAGTCCACCTCCAGATACTTACTCGTCGTGTAGTCCACCTCTGGGTACAGACTCGTCATGTAGTCCACCTTCGGGTACCGTCCAGTCCTCGAACACTCGGCCTCCGTCAGCACTGCCCGTCGTCTGCAACCAACACAACGAGTTGCGGGCATAGCCCGTGCAGGGGTGAGTATAAAGATACTCAGTAGGGACCCCGAGACCCTCAAGGTCTCACTAAAACCAAAAAGGATAACCACAAAGAAGATCTCAATAGATAACCTCTACTTATGTATATGCCCATGCTTATACCTAAGTTATCAAGTAACCCATCTCAATCATGAGTAAAACACCAAGATCATGAAATCAATGGATAACCACTACCCAGGTATATGCCCATACATATACCTAAGTTATCAAGTGACCCATATCAATCATGAGGTAAACACAAAGGTCAAAAGTCTTAGCTCAAACCAGGATTTTCATTATTGAAACCGTAACTGCTGAAGAGCTCCATCTCTGAAGTGTACAGTGGTCCTGTCATGACTCCGAGGTACTGCTCAGTAACCTACGAATGCTGAGGTACTCCTCCTCTCGAGTACCGCGGGCTAGCCACCCAAACACAGTAGTGCTTCCCGCCGGGGTATGCCACCCAAACACAGTAGTGCACACCCCATAAGAGCTTGTAGAGGTACTCTCCGGACGAGTACCGTGGGTCTGCACTGTCACATAGGTAGTACTTCGTCCGCCATGGGTCTGCACCTCTAAAAGTAGTGCTCCGTCCACTGGGCTAGTCGACTCACTCCAAGTCGAGTCGGTGAAGCAGTCGTCAGGTCTCAGTCGGCTACACGGTCTCCGTACTCGGCATGCTCGTATCTAGGAGGGTCCTCTCCACAAGCTACAGGTCGATACTCAAAGTATCACAAAGTCCCACGATGAAGTAACTCAAGGGACCACCTTGTCATATGGGTCACAACGCAATAGACGGTGCGTCAATCGGACGCCCGGTCTGTGAGTTATTAGCATTTTCGTCCCCGGGTCCCGGTTGGTTTCGTGTGCTAACCAATCCGGACATGACTCAACTGTACCCCGGACTCTCATAGGGTATACTCATAGAGACCTTTTCTCAACGTGATCACCAACGCCACTGACGGTTCGTCAAACGGATGTCCGGTCTGAAAGATATCAGCTTTTCCGTTCCAGGGGCCCGCTTGGATTTTGGGTACAATCCAACGCGGCCACTATCCAACTGCATCCATAACTCAGGAAAAGTATGCCGAAAGTTCAGTCTCATGAAGAAGAATTCAACGAGACAGACAGCGCGTCAATCAGACGCTCGGTCTGTGAGTTATTGGTTTTTTCATTCCAGGGGCCCGGTTGGTTTCGTGAACGAACCAACCCGACCACACTCCAACGGCATCCAAATCTCGAGCGGAGTAAGCCAAAAGATCTATCTCACCTAGATAAATCCATCGAAGTCGATGGCATGTCAATCGGACGTCCAGAGCTCAATATATGAGTGTTTCCGCTCTGAGGGCCCGGTCGATTTCGTATCCGAACTAACCCGGCCGAACCCAAAGTATTCTGAAACCTTGAGTATAATATACCGAAACGACTGTCTCGTTCCAAGGATCTCTACTCAACTGACGGTGCGTCGATCGGAGTTTCGTATCCCATGATATGGGAAAAAGAACAAATAAAGTCTGAAAACGGGGGGTTTGGGCCCGGCCTGACCCCCCCTGGGTCGGCCTGAACCAGGTCGACCCGGCCCAGGTCCGACCCGGATTGGCCCGGCCCGGCCCAGCCAGCGTGGCTGAGTGGAAGCCGCGGAGCAGGGTGTGCGGTTCCCCCCCCCCCCCCCTCGCCGCTGATTGAAGCCGGCGACGAACCGCCACCGCCAGCCTTCCGGTGGCGTGCCGCCACCGCCTTCCGCAGACCACTGGACGCTCTCTGGTTCTCTGTTTCGCCTGCCGTCTTCGCCAACGGTCCTCTCGGGACCCGACCATCACTGCGAAGGGATTCAAACTCCATAGCGGCCTACTTCGTCATCGTCCGTTGATCCGCAAATCGATAAACAAGCTGCAGAGGGTTGTCAGGCCATGTTTGTTCGGCCCGCGTCCTCCGCGTTAGGTGTTATCAATTGGCAAATAATAAACACATGGTTTCAATCATGACCAGGGTATAATTTATCCAAAATAAATTATACGAACACCTTGCAATCAAAAACCCATGCACGAGAGTTTAAAAAAATGATTGCGCGACGTGACGATGTCACGCATGCTTGCCGCTCGATCCCGCGCAGTGTGACGATGTCGTGCATCCTTGCCGCTCGATCCCGCGCGATGCGATGACACCGCGTCAATTTCATTCGATCTGTAACACCAAGAAAAAAATAAGGGAGGGGAACGACCGTGTTTGTGAGGACCGTCTTCCTCCCGTTAACTGATATCATGCGGTCTAAATAGACGCGGATATAAGACAGAAGAGAATCATGTATAGAAAACACGTAAACCCTCTACCTCGAGCGCGGCTTGAACGAGGTTGTCCTCATGGAGAAATTCATCGCAGAGAAACCGTCGTGGGAAGAGATGTCACGGAAAGACGATTCGAAGACGTTGACGGAGATTTTCCGAGATGGAACGTCGTCTCCCTTCCTTTGACGTGGGAAGAAGAACCAAGGGTGGCGTGTCGCGGGTATGGCGTCGCGGTAAACGGTCTCCGAGGGCTCAGCGTTCTTCACTGGGAATCGTTCGTTCTTCGCGTTCTTCGTTGAAGATGAAGAAGATGATATCTAGGCTCCTTGACATATTTTTCCCCCAAGTCCTCTCAAGCAACAAAGGAACTAACCCAAAATAAATTAAGCCACACTTAATTTATTAACTCAACAAGGCTTTTGAAATTCAAGTGTTTGAATTTCAAAAACTCACATTAAACTCACTACATTAATGATATAAGTTATTAACTTAAGTTAACAATATTAATGGTGAGTTGAGGGGGTTAGAGGATATGAAGGGGTGGGGTTTGTGTGGGATCCACCACCCTCATAACCTCCCAAGGGAGGTTGGGTAGTTACCCAACTTCCTTCTAAAGGATTAAACAATTAGAGTAAAATAAAAATTGTTGTTAAATTTTTCTTTTTAACTTCAACAATTTTTATCAACTTCTCTCGAGTAAACGCAACTCCGGAATAGGCGTTCATAAGAAAATACTAGCGATGCGGTTCCATCGGTACCCTCGGAATTTGATTCCGAGCACCGGTTCAAAAGTTAGAAATTCCTGCTCGTTCATTCACTGAACATACCTGAGCTAAACTTCGGAAATTGATTCTGGGCACACCGGGCCTCAGAATCAGGTGCCATCAGAAACTGCGTTCTTGTAAAATCCCAAAGAAAAGTAAGAAAAAATTTTCCTCGAATTTTATGAGTCTTTACAATAGTCCCACCTCAGGACTTTACGTCCTCGTAAAGCTTTAACAAAAACTAGGGTCACAAAAGCGGTACTGAGCACGCATCTGAGCCTCCCGCTATCATGTGCTTACCTGGGGATTCTGTACTGCCAAAGAAAGTGCACCCGAGGAATCGACCATCCACGTAGGATCCGCTCATGTCAATCCTCGATCCCTACTGGAACCTCCATGGATGTAACCTCATCGCCATCGTCCTGCTCCTCATGGTCGATGATATGCGAAAGGTCGAACATGTATCTCTTCAGTTGAGATACCTAGAAAACGTCGTGCACTTGGTCCAACTAAGGTGGATGGGTCAAGCGGTAAACCACCTCGACTACCCAGATGAGGACCTAGAAAGGTCCGTTGAACCTCGGAGATAACTTGCCGCCCTGGCCACATCTCCGTAAACCTCGTCAAGGTGTGACCCGTATAAGGACGTGATCATCATCCTCGAACTCTAGAGGTCTCCAATTCCTGTTAGAACTGAAACTCAAATGACTGCTGCCATGGGGGTATGGTTGACCGACTCAAGAGTGATTGGTCGCACCCTCCTGTGAAAGAGTTTATCCTATGCTGCTTGGGGTTTCCTTTTCTCCAACCAAGGAAAACACATCCCGACGTTTTTCATAAAACCGTCAATTTGAGTATGAACAGTTATTTCACATTCCATACTCAAAGTAACGTCATAAGGCCTCGACGCTTCCACCAAGAGATTCCAACCGAAACTCTCGTCTCGTGGGTCTGACCACACCATCGGTGAAAGTGTGATTATCGAGTCTCCTCCCAAGGTATCTCCAGACGTGAGGGTCATGTCCACGGCTTACCGGAAACTCTAGGTCTGGAACAAGATTTGTGAAATCAAGGAATGATTCATATCGACGTATGTTACTACAGTAGCTAGTAGTGGACACAGACTGTCCCTTGAATCATTCGTAGAGCCATTGGGTCACACTCTTTGACCGCATGCAGCAGCACTCTTCCTCCGCCCTCTAGCTCCCTGAGCCTGGCGGGGATAACTAAGGCGGGTGGTTGTAGCATGTTAAGATGTACACCACCTCATGATGCTCTCCTAGCTCTGCCTCCACATCTGCTTCTTCGCAGACTCATCTCTACTTTAATATTCCTCTTATGGAAACATATAACATGCCTGAGTCTCCAAGACTGGTGCCAGTTTCCTGTTTCTTACTGCACTGTGCATTCTTCATCTGCTCCTGGATGATCTGTACCTTCTCTAGTCTCACAAGAGCTGCTATGATTTCTTCTTTTCCGATAAGATAAATCCGGTCTCATCCCCTGGATGAACCACATTCATTGCCTAATACAGTCAATCCTGAAATGAATGATGCATTCATGCCATGGATGACGTCGTAAGGCCTCGATGTTACTACCAAGAGATCCAACCGTCACTCTCATCTCCAAGGGTCGAGTCACACTGTCGGCATCAGTGTGAGGTCATTGGGTCTCCTCTAGTAGAAATCTCAAATTTAATGGTCAGGTCAACAGTTTTTAACCGGGACCTCTCAGTATCAACCGAACAAAAGGACAGGAAAGAAAACATCACAAAGACAAGTGTCTTTTTATTACTGCAGCTCAAAGTACAAAGTCACAAAAACAACAAAAACAACAACATGGAACTAGAAGTACCAAGAACAAAAAGGTATCAACTAGTTCCTCTCCTGTCCACCTACTTCCGGAGCTCTACTTCCTTGTCCACTGCTCGGCTATTGCTCAAGAACCCACCGCTGCTTCTATCTCGGTGGCTCCTCCAACGTCTGCAGATCAACTGTGCGTGGAGTCGGACAGTCACGTTCCATGTGACCCTTCCTGCCACAGGAGTAACACTGTTCGTTTCTAGCACGCCTCGATCTGACCCCACCTCGGGTGCCCAGCACCACAGATCTTAAAACCCGAGTTCGCCCATCTGCTGGTCTGGTCCTCCTAGACCTCTGCATCATCTATCTACAGCCCACAGATGACTCGTCTACTGATCGAATAACACACGTCAAAGGCAGCAGCTCTTGAACACGCTTGGGGTGGAGAGCTATTGGAACAAACTCCACCCTTAATAAGGTCTCGAAGTCTTCCCATGCGAAGGTCATCCCATCACAAAACTGGAACAAGTGGCTCCACCACCTGCCTGCTGCTGCCTGAAGAAGTCTGGCAGCAAAGATCACCATGAAGTCTGTCGGCGTCCCCACTAGCATGAAGACTCTCACCACAGCCTCCAGATAAACCTCAGCCACCTGCAGGTTCATTTCTCCCCAGATCCTGGGTGGCCTCTGGCGCTGGAACTCGTGCAGCGCACTCAAGTGGCGTGTATCGCCTACTGCTGGGGCCGGTGGCATCGGTGGCCCAATGTATGGTAGTACCGCTAGTGCCTCCACTGGTGCCTCAACTTAAAGAGGGCCTTGTACCGAAGCCTCGCCGCTCAGTAGGCTGTCAGTACGCACATCCCTCTGGGCTGTAGCTGGTCGTCTGAGAAAAGGCATCCTGAAAGAAACAACGTGACACGGTCAAACGGTTACACTTGGTGATCTGACCTGGTATGAGCTTATATTTAAAGGGAAAACCATTTAAAACACACACGCAATCAGTGTTTTCGTGCACAAAGTCAGAAATCAGTTTTCAGGGTCCGGGGGTATGGATACGTCGGCCGCCCGCACCAACACTGGATTCCCTGAACTGAAGACCACACTCGGTACCCTTAACCCTGTTTATTCACAGAAAGAAAATATCAGAGTTCTATGTTCTGTGGTAGAACCGACTCCTCTGATACCAATTTGTCACGACCCATCCTCGGGACCCGTGCCGTGACTACCCCAAGCCTGCCTTCCATAGGCCAGGGGCAGGCGACTTGCACCAAAGGCGTAAATCCAGATAACTGGGAAGGCATTGCCTTTATTAAAGTAAACAAAACACCACAGAGTACAAGTGGAAGTAAAACACTAAGTACAAGAGAAGTGTTGAAAGGTAAATGGGCCAGAATACAAACCCAAAAGAAAGTACAACTACAACTGAACAAAGTACAACAGAATAAGACAATAGATGGAAGAACGGAAGCGGCTCCTGGGTTGTCCTCCTCGGATCCTACCTGAATGGTAGGTACAGATGGTGCATCTCCTAGATCATCCACCACGGATCCTACCTGAAATGTAGGTACAGATAGCCTCCACAACGCTCTCACCTGTCAACCTCCTTCGAGTGTCATTTCGCCGTGAAGTCCACCTCCAGATACTGACTTGTCGTGTTGTCCGCCTCCGGGTACTGACTCGTCGTGTAGTCCACCTCCGGGTACTGACTCGTCATGTAGTCCACCTCCGGGTACCATCCAGTCCTCGAACACTCGGCCTCCGTCGGTATTGTCTGTCGTCTGAAACCAACACAACGAGGTGTGGGCATAGCTCATGCAGGGGTGAGTGTAACGATACTCAGTAGGGACCCCAAGATCCTCAATGTCTCACTAAAACTAACAAGGATAACCACAAAGAAGATCTCAACAGATAACCTCTACTTATGTATATGCCCATGCTTATACCTAAGTTATCAAGTAACCCATCTCAATCATGAGGAAAACACCAAGATCATGAAATTAACGGATAGCCACTACCCAGGTATATTCCCATACATATACCTTACTTATCAAGTGACCCATATCAATCATGAGGTAAACACAAAGGTCAAAAGTCTTAGCTTAGACCAGGATTTTCATTATCGAAACTGTAACTGCTGAAGAGCTCCGTCTCTGAAGTGTACAGTGGTCCTGTCATGACTCCGAGGTACTACTCACTAACCTAAGACTGCTGAGGTACTCCTCCTGTCGAGTACCGCGGGCCACCCACCCAAACACAGTATTGCTTCCCGCCAGGGTATGCCACCCAAACATAGTAGTGCACACCCCCTTGTAGCCTGCAGAGGTACTCTCTGGACGAGTACCGCGAGTCTGCACTGTTACAATGATAGTGCTCCATCCACCATGGGTTTGCACCTCACAAAGTAGTGCTCTGTCCACTGGGCTATTCGACTCACTCCAAGTCGAGTCGGTCAAGCAGTCGTCAGGTCTCAGTCGGCTACACAGTCTCCGTAGTCCGTACGCTCGTGTCTGGGAGGGTCCGATCCACGAGCTATAGGTCGATAATCCAAGTATCTCAAATTCCCACAAAGAATTAACTCAAGGTACCACCTCGTCATAGGGGTCTCAACGCAACAGAAGACGTGTCAATCAAATGCCCCGTCTGTGAGTTATTAGCCTTTTTGTCCATGGGGCCCAGTTGGTTTCATGTGCGAACCAATCCGGACATAACCCAACTTTACCCCGAACACTCATAGGGTATACTAATAGGGACCATTTCTCAACGTGATCACCAACACCGCTGACGGTTCGTCAAACGGACGTCCAGTCTGAAAGATAGCAGCTTTTCCATTCCAGGGGCACGGTTGGATTTCAGGTACAATCCAACAGGGACACTATCCAACATCATCCAAAACTCGGGCAAAGTATGCCAAAAGTTCTATCTCATCAAGAGGAATTCAACGAGATAGACGGCGTGTTAATCGGACGCCCGGTCTGTGAGTTATTGGCGTTTTCATTCCAGGGGCCCGGTTGGTTTTGTGAGCGAACCAACCCAACCGCACACCGACGACATCCAAATCTCAAGAGGAGTAAGCCAAATGATCCGTATCACCTAGTGGAATCCATAAAATTTTACGGCACGTCAATCAGACATCCGGAGCTCAAGATATGAGAGTTTCTGCTCCGAGGGACCGGTTGGTTTCGTATCCAAACCTACCCAGCCGAACCCAATGTATTTCAAAACCTTTAGTATAATATACAGAAACGACCCTCTCATTCCAAGGATCACTACGCAACTGACGGTGCGTCGATCGGAGTTCCGTATCCCCTGCTATGGGAAAAAGACCAAAGAGGGTCTGAAAACGGGGGGTCTGGGCCCGGACCGACCCGGCCCGGCCGGTGCGACTCAGCCAGCGCGGCCGAGCGGAAGCCGCGAAGTGGGGTGCGCAGTTCCCCCCCCCCCCCCCCCCTTGTCGCTGAATGAAGCCGGTGGTGAACCGCCACCGCTAGCCTTCCGGCAGCCCGCCGCCACCACCTTCGGCGGACCACCGAACGCGCTCCGGTGGTCCATTTCTCCTGCAGTCTTCACCAACGGTCCACCTGGGAACCGACCATCACTGCAAAGGGATTCAAACTCCATAGCGGCCTACTTCGTCATCATCCTTTGATCCGCACATCGATAAACAAGCTGCGGAGGGTTGACAGGCCGTGTTTGTTCGGCCCGCATCCTCCGCGTTAGGTGTTATCAATTCGAAAATAATAAACACATGGTTTTAATCATGACGAGGGTATAATTTATCCAAAATAAATTATACTAACAACTTTCAATCAAAAACCCAAGCACGAGAGTTTAAAAAAATGATTGCGCGACGTGACGATGTCGCGCATGCTTGCCGGTCGATCTCGCGCGGCGTGACGATGTCGCGCATCCTTGCCGCTCGATCCTGCGCGATGCGACGGCACCGCGTCAATTTCATTCAATCTGTAACAATAAGGAAAAAATAAGGGAGGGGAACGACGGTGTTTGTGCAGACCGACCTCCTCCTGTTAACTGATATCATGCGGTCCAAATAGACGCGGATATAAGACGGAAGAGAATCACGTATAGAAAACACGTAAACCCCCTACCTCGAGCGCGGCTTGAACGAGGTTTTCGTCGTGGAGAAATTCGTCACAGAGAAACCGTCGCGGGAAGAGACGTCGCGGAAAGAGGATTCGAAGACGTTGACGGAGATTGTCCGAGATGGAACGTCGTATCCCTTCCTTTGACGTTTGAAGAAGAACGAAGGGTGGCGCGTCGCGGGTATGGAATCGCGGTAAACGGTCTCCGAGGGCTTAGCGTTCTTCTTTGGGAATCGTTTGTTCTTCGCGTTCTTCATCGAAGATAAATAAAATGATCTCTATGCTCCTTGCCTTCTTTTTCCCCCAAGTCCTCTCAAGCAATAAAGGAACTAACCCAAAATAAATTAAGCCACACTTAATTTATTAACTCAACATGGATTTTGAAATTCAATTGTTTGAATTTCAAAAACTCACATTAAACTCACTACATTAATGTCATAAGTTGTTAACATAAGTTAACAATATTAATGGTTAGTTGAGGTGGTTAGAGGATTTGAAGGGGTGGTGTTCGTGTGGGCCCCACCACCCTCATAACCTCCCAAGGGAGGTTGGGTAGTTACCCAACTTCCTTCCAAAGGATTAAACACTTAGAGTAAAATAAAAATTGTTGTTAAATTTTTATTTTTAAATTCCACAATTTTTATCAACTTCTCTCGAGAAAATGCAACTCCAGAATAGGCTTTCATAAGCAAATACTGGCACTGCGGTTCCATCGGTGCCCTCAGAATTTGATTCCGAGCACCGGTTCAAAAGTTTGAAATTCATGTTCGTTCGTTCACTGAACGTACCTGATCTAAATATCGGAAATTGATTCTGGGCACACCGGGCCTCGGAATCAGGTGCCTTCAGAAACTGCGTTCTTCTAAAATAACAATGAAAATTTAGAAAAACATTTCCTTGAATTTTACGGGTATTTACAAGTATAGTTATTTAAACCTAAGGGGTAAGGAGTGATTCACTCATGTCCACACTACATAACGTAAACTTTTCTTTCACCAACATCCACAACACAAGATATTAAATTGTGGTCTCACCCTATAAAGATAATGTAGGATGCTCAATGTGTGAGTGGCATGGGATGGTCCTTACACCACCTATCCCCACATGGAATGAGATCCTGCTCACATAGAATTAGATCCTCCCAACATATAATGACATACATTTCATGGTGAATGGAATACTCCTAGGAATTCCACCTGGAGTAATCTCCTAGCCATTCTTGTAGGAGGAAGCACCTCTTCTCCTTCGCACCTCCCCTGGATACCAAAACAAAAAAGGATATGGGTACTTACAATCCCTATCTATCCCTTACTTCGTGATTCCACATATGTCCACTAGATGAAAATGTAATTTTTGTGATCTTTAGGTCTACTACTACCACTTTTTTATCACACCAAGCATTAATCACATGGGCATAGAGAAAGCGGCGATCAGGACATCCAAACAATCCCAAACCTCAATTGGGCCCTCTCTCTATATATAAGCCTTGGAAATCAAATGGGATGCTTCCATATATGATCCAAAACCATATCCCAATGGGTAACTTCCATTCATAAGACCCAACCAAACAGGACTCCTCCTCAGGTGTAAGCCCCAACACCACATTTTGAACTGTGAGGACTTTGATTCCCAACTAATTTGGATACATAGGAAGCCTTTATGAGGTTCAAGATTAATAATCCACCCAATACTCCTTTCACTACATCAACTCCATCCACCTCATCCACTACATATATATCCATCCTGATCTTATCTGGGTCTCCACATCTTGGTAAGTTCATGCCACCAACTTGGGAATCTTTCATGTGTAAGCCCCATTCACACCATTACTACTCCATAGTTGCACCATGGCATATTTTATGCGTAATACCTACAACATCTGAAACATTGTGGGTTTTTATCCCTATATTCTAAATAGAGTATGTATGATTCTTCTTTGATATTCAATACAAACCAATGATAAACCTTTGTGACCCCCTCCTAGAGGTGCACATCCCATATCCACCTTAATATGTTATCTTGATCTATCTATCTAGTATACTTTTCAGGTTCTCCCTCCTAGGGGTTCATCTCATTGATACACCTCCATGGGGTGTTCTGATCAGTCTCATCCCATCTATTTAAGATGTTAAACATGTGACCTATCTCACACTGCTACCTTATACTGAACATGGGATGCCTAAGGTGAATGACTTGGAAGGTATGTGCTTATGTCATCTAATTAGAAAATTTAAACAGGACATGTATGAGGAAAAAGACTTGGAAGATATGACTTTGGTAGTAGATTCCTCATGATCAACATGGGATGTCTTCGGTTCTACACCCAATATGCCTCCTTGAGATTCCTTCCAATGAGGAAGATACAGGTGATCAATGTTCCTAGTATCTAGACATGATAGTGATGCCAAACATGAATACTCTCATTACTAAAGTTTTTTTCCATATCAAGACCCCTTGGAATGTCCATAGGGAATTTTCTTAATTAACTGGTGTCTACAAAGAGATATCACCAAGAATAAGTTCCACAAACATACTTAACTCTATGAGGGAGACCTGGACTTGGTGATGAGTTCTAATGATGAATCCATGGAAGGAGTAACTAACATCCCATAATCTTGTTTTGATCAAGGAGTATACATCACCATTGAATATGATGAAAACAATTTGTTTTTGGAAAGAGGGAATGCAAGGAAATAGTTGTGATGTCAGCATCACATCAAATGAACATAGCGACTTCACCCTAGTGAAAGCTTCAAAAATAGAAATGGTAAACCTAATTTGAAACTATTATCCTCTATATGGGGAATAGTATCATTTGAGAAATTTTTATATCATCATGTAATTGAATACATGTGGCACCAGGACCCACCAAGAAAATAGTTGGCCCGAATAGAAATGGGGTAGTAAAGCATTTGGATTTCCAGTTTATGACATCATTATCACATATCTCTCTCTCCCTAGTTCCTCTTTGTATCCACCGCTGACCCCAATCCCCCTTCATTATCCCCTTCAAAATCATATCACCCATTCCCTTCTCCTGCATGCAAGTCCCAATAATTACATTTGTCTCTACGACACCCCTGACAGTGTGAGTCATATTCATCTGGTTGTGCCCCACTTCCTTTCCTCCCAAAATGGTCGTTCCTCCTCCTCAGGTCCCGGTAAGATCTTCATTCCATCATTAATAAATTATTGGATTTAATAATTTTTATGAAATATATTTTTAACATAATTATAATGTTTAATAATTGTTGAGAAATTGTGTTATGGAAGAAATCCAGTCATGAATGACTTTTATCATTGAACATTTTTAAAAACACATTCCTTTGTGTGTATTTAAATTTTTTTAATGAATTATAAATTATTTTTGATAAATATGAAATATGTTCCATAGATTTATAAGTTCTCTACCACTAGATAAATGTTACATGTCTACACAGAGTAAACAATAGAGATCATTACAAAATAAAAATAAACAATAATTTTATCCACCAAACATTATTAACATACTATGTGGTGAATTTAATGAATTAATTTAAATGATATTTAAACATAAAATAAGATTTTAATCCTTAATAGTATAATAATATCACAACAAATAACTGAAATTTTTATTTAGACAAATGTAATATGTTATCCATTTTTTCTCTTAGAAAATATCATTACAAAAAATATATTAATTTCACAACTAAGAAGTGCAATAAATTTTATAAATAAATTTCCAGAATATTCCCAATTATTCTATTTTGTATCCCCTCTGACTTATATAATGCGATAAATTTTAATTAAAGACTAGCCTAAGACCGCCTAGAAATCCAAGAAAAACAAACTTGTTCACTCAATTTTTTAAAAAAAATCCCCAAATGAACACTCCCAAAACAAATAACTTGTTACATCAGCATAATGAATGGATACTGATAAAAATATCACAACTCTAGTATTAGTGGACTAAGGAAAACACTATGTTCATATATAAAACATTTAAAACCCTATTACATTACACCAACCCAATTAAAAAACAATCATATGATCATTAAATGAGAGTGGGATTAATACACACAGTTTAACATGGAGGGTGAATGGGGGTTTTCATCACTTCCTATCTATTGATCACTTTAGTACCATCTATTTATATTCCAATGTTGGTGGGTTCTCAAATTTTCATCCACAATTTATCATTTTTAACACTGGTTGTTGGGTTTTTTTGGGAGCTCTACATTGATAGCCGATATTACAGAGTCAAACCAATAGAATACCACATTAAAGAGATATTATTTTTTTGGCACTATATTTATCTTATAGGGACTATGTGTGCCTGGAATTCATCAGTATCTGGCTCCCCTCTTCTAATTTGAATTTTTCTTAGAGTGGTATCCATGCATGGTGGTGGAATCATCCAAGTTTATAATGTATATTTTCTCCTATCTTTCTCATACTTCAATGGTGAGTGTAATTATCTCACCACTGAATCTTATTCGGTATTTTCTAATTTGACTCTTTGAACCTTAATGAATATTATTTTATCTACGATCAAAGTGGACTATGTTCTTATTTTCCAATATTTTTTAGGGATCCTTACATGCCACTAGAGAATTTGATGTACTATCAAATACTATAGAGATATTATTCATTACGGTGTAAATATTCTTCATACCTATCATGAATGGAATTTTATAGTGTATTTATTAACATCTAAATAAGTGAAGGAAGAGGAATTGATTTTTTATCTGAGTGTGGATATCTTTTGGCATATTGTAACAATTTTATATGTGGTGATGCTATCTGGATTCACCACTTTAGACCCGCTTGAGTATTTTTGTATAATTATGCGTTCATGTTGTCCTATTTTTGAATATAATGGTCCAAATTGTCAATGTATTAATGATTTAGTAAATATTGATCTTAGGGATATCAATATTATTGGGTATTCCAATCGATTAAATGGAAATGAATTCAAAAATACTATAGAGATAATATTCATCAAGGTGTGAAGATTATTCATACCTAGAATGAGGGTAATTTTTCAATGGATTTTCTTAGCTTCTAAGGAAATAAAAAATGAGGTATTTATTTTTCATCCAAGTGCTAGATATCTTCCTATAGTTTGTAACAATTTTATTTATGGTGATTCTCTTAACTTAATTACTTCAAACCCCCTTGATGATTTTTATGTATTTATGCATCCTTGATTTCTTTTTTCGTAATAAAAGGATTAAAATTGGTAGTGTATTGACGAGTTAGATAATATTGTCATTGTGATATCTACAGTATTAGAGATTCCAATTGATTAAATGAAAAATATTTGAAAAATATTTGTGTGATGATCCAACAAAATATATCTTAAATTTTCTTATAAGAACCTACAATTCATTGAAAAAAAATCAACTCATTGATACATCTAAGATATGGAATTTCTTAATAGGAGGTCAATCCTTTTAAATTACACACCTTACTTTGCTCTTTAAATTTTTAGAATTGTGAAAATGTTTTTTATCTTGTCTTTGTCATGGAACTTTTAGGTTCAATTTTAATTTTAGGAAATGTGAAAATGTTTTTTAGCTCATCTATGTCATGGAACTTTTAGGTGCTCCATGTCATGGGGCACGAAATGTGAACTTATCCAAAGAAGTAGATGGTATTTTTTTAATATATTTTTTAATTAGAGAACTATGAATTTTTTTTCATAAATCCATTATAGTGGATGAATAAATACTGGTAGGTGTAAAATAAAATATCTCAATTATGATATCTTTTCAGGACCTAATGGTATTTATATCTCCACATATATATATATCAGGGTTTGGGATTTCATCAAGAAATATTTCATAGTTCAGATATAGTATTACTTAAAGGGTACTTCTCTTTCTTAAGTTACCACTGATTTTATGATTTCTCTCATTCCCAAGGTGAACTATCCTAGAAATGTTTTTGAATTCTGACCCATAAATTGTTTTGACTTTTCATACATGGTTCTCATAAAAATACTCAAAACTAGATTTTCCTGAATCTTACCTCTCTAATTATCATATAAACAACACTGTTTCTTCAAAGGTAAGAGAATCCAGGGGGAAATTTTCTAGAACTAAGGAATGTTAGCAGACATTGATAGGAATGAAGTAGGATCCAATTTCATGAACAACATTAATATAGAAAAATATTATGATATAATTTAATAGCACTTCACACTAAAATTCATTAAGTGGTGTGGCTTCTCAAAATGGGTTTTTGACCACCTTTTTCCTTACTTCTCAAAACCTTGGTTTACAATATCTCTTATGGGGAGAAGGTTTGAGTTTTTTAAATCAGTATAGGGTCTTCACCAAGGATATATTCTCTCATAATTTTTATTTATCCTATCCCAAGATGTTATTAGTATAAAATTATACCATAAAATTTAATGATGGATGGTGCACTTGTTCAATGTTCAGTAAGTTTTTGTTGGAATATATCATTTCTTCTTTATAAATGATACAATTTTCATCATTAATGGAAGAAGAAACATAATGAAAAGGTTTAAATAAATTCTAACTGATTATCATAGTAGGAGTGGGTAATGAATTAATGTTGGTAAGTGAAGAATCACTATTCACAAAAAATTCTTGGGAAGGAAAGTGAAATACTGTATAGACAAGATTGGTGTTTCTAGAATAAAAAATCAATGGAATATTTCGGATCTTCTCTGTTGAAAACAATAGTATGCATCCACTACTTTGAAGGTATCCTCCATTGAATTTAAAGCTGAATTATCAACTATAAGAGTCATTTCCTCACATCTGTAGGCAAAATTACCTCAGTAAATAGCATTCTTTCTTCCATACCCATGCATGTTCTCTCAGTAATCTGAGATCCAAATTATTTCATTTGAAGAATCAAGACCATTATCAATATAATCATATGGGATGTTGAGTATTATGAAATACATCACTAGACTTGTTGGAATTGGTCGGATAATCCCCTTGCGGTAGTGGGAAATGAGAAACCTCTATTTGGTGGGATGTATAATATACCGTGAAAACCCAAAATTTTCCCAATACACTCCCATTTTCTACGCTCATTCCCTGATCCTCCTCCCAATCATGTGCCTTGATCCACTCCATTGAAAAACCTCCCCACTGTCTCTACCCCCACACATTTTGGTCATCCTTTCATCCCTACTCCTAAATCTGTGAGTCACCTCATCCCCTGATCACCCCTCTAGGCCTCATGTGTGAAACCCCTTGATTCCCCTCCCTAAATAAAACCCTCCCTACCATGACTCCCTTCCCTGCATTCCCACACCCCTTCCCCCCAATTCCACCCACCCCTAATACCATAACATCACCTACCACGCCCCAATTAGTCTGGCCTAATAAAATCCCATAGGACTAGTTCAATATTTGTTCCCATTATCTTCATTTTGGTATCCCCATCCATGGTTTTTAATGTTTCTCTTCAAATTTTCTAATGCCCATCTGTTTTTACAGATATATAATATTTTTTAAGCAATGTTATCCTGGTTAGGGTTTCTAGCATCACTTCTCTATTTGAAATTACGTATAAAATTATTTAATGTTACTATATTATGCTATATTGGGTGTGAATCACTTTATGTTATTGTTGATTTTTCTTTTATTTTTATAGTTTCATGCACTTTAAACCAACATAGATTATTTCCTTTATTTCTTGAATTTTCAATATTTGTGTGCCTACTTCATCACTATTTCACCTCATCATGTTCTCAACTTTTTCTCTATTTCTTCTTAATTATTTTTATAATCAATATATCCTTAGAATATTCTATATGAGAGGGTATTTTTTATTAATTATTTTCATCGTTAAATTTTTTTCCTTTTATTTTTGTTGCATGTATTTTTATTGTGTTTATTCAATCAAATTAGGTGTTTTAGGTGATAGGTTATCAAAAAGTATTTAGGGATACATATGTTTCCATTGGTTTTAATTGTTTGTTGTACTCATAATTACTCTTTGAAATTTTTTTATTCTATAAAAACACTAGTTTATATATTTTGGTCCTTTTAATATTTCTATATATATCTCTATATTTTTCATCTGATTCGGCGCTATGTTTGGATGTCGTAGGACCCCAAAAATAATATAATAAAAATATTAATATATATTAAATAACACATGTGAATATTTTTGTAATAAATGGTTTTCTTATTGATCAATACATTATATGGTAAATTCAATACCATATTTATTTCTAGAAAATCGGTTTTACCCTAGGTGTGATATAAAATTTTTTAGCGTTGAGCATTCGGTTGAGGGAGATAGTTGGAAGGTGTATTAAGTGAATTAATTAATTTAATTAATTAATTTATTTAATGACTTAAACCTATATATCTATCTATATATATGTCATTATAAAAATTTCCTAGGGTTATCCACATTACCGTAGAAGATTAGAGTGGAGGAGGAAAGATTTTTTGTCATTGGCATACCGAGAATGTGGATCCACTAACGATCGTGGAGAAATGTGAGATGAATGAGAAATACATCAATATCGTCACTGTAATCTCTATTAGACATGTTATTCACTAATGATCAATCTATTCTCATGGTAGGTCATGTTATTTCATATATTTTCTCCATTTTGAATAATTTTACAAGCATAGATTCCTTATCTGCATGGTTTATATGCAATTTATGTCCACCACATGAGCCCGATTAAATAGTTTTCTTGAAAAAATATTTTTCTATATCATTTGTAACCATGATTTAACCCTAGTTTTAACAGTATATAATCATTTGAAATTATCTCACTAGCCAGTGATGGGTTTCACTTCGTTCTTTTTCTTTTCCCACCATTGTTCTTCCCATTCTTTTTCATTGTCCAGTGGGGTTGGTCATTCGATATTGTCGGGCCAAATTCAATCGTGATAAAACCCTCAAATTCATAGTGGATGAATAGAAGAATTAGGATCAATGTTTTTGTAGTTATATTGATGTTTTGTGTGGATATGGGGGATGGGCACATTGATCAGACCCTGAATGGCGGTGAATAGTGTAACAGATTCATAATCGCGTCAAAGTTTTGATTTCTAGCCATCGAAGGCTGGGAAACTACAATAAGAGGATTTCCCCTTTGTTTTTTTGAGGATTTGGGAAAGTGAATAGGCTCAAGATGTTTAGGAAATGGAATTTCTAGAACCCCATGAAGGCCAGTTTAATTTTATATGAAAATCCCGACTACACGTCGTGTACCAAAAAGAACACACATCATGTAGTTTGGGATTCCATGAACCTAATCATCATGTAGTTTGGGAAATGAGATCCATTGAGTTTATTCATGTGTGTATTACCATCTAAAACATAAATACCATTCAATAGGTCTCCCTTCATCATAGTTATGGATCCATGGGAAATAATTAGACTACTAGAATAAGACTAAAAGGTATATCTCATTTGATATAGAATTCCTAGTGAAATGGGGTTTCTATTTTATTTTGGTACCCATATAACCTCTTATAGATCTTTAACCATTCCATCATGAAGTTATCAGGAGGTATAACACATATCCATTATAAAAAAACTCTTATTATTTCCAGAATAGACATCAAAAAATTCAATCACCCTTAATTAACTAAAGTGTTCTCTTTTAGAAAACATGTAAAAGAAGTATCCCAAGTCTAAGATCCACTCATCATAGTAGTTATGGTCACAATAATTGAAAAAATAGATATTTTGGATGGTTGTTATCACATAAACAAATCCCTTTATCTCTCCTTATATTTTTATTATTTAATTTATGAAGGGATATTATTCTATGCATTCTAGTGAAATGATATCCTTTTCCCCTTTTGATATTGTAGTTGTTAAGGAGATTAAGTTGGTTCTTACCATTGTCACTACCAAACTACCTACTTCACCTTTTCTTGGAGTCAAGGTACTAAATATTAAGTGTGGTCCTCCACCCCTTGGGATTGGAGAGTTGGATGTTATTCCAGATACATTGTAAGTTCCTTCTTCTTCCCATAATTCCTTTCATATTATAACAATGGTGGAGAAAGACATGGATTTTTTCACCTCCTATAATAAACTTCAAATAAGGATAAAAAATATACTCCTCAGAATAAAAGATGATCGCTTTCTCCATTTCCAACTCCTTCATGGGTGATTCCTATACCTATAGCAAAGATTACTTAGGTATCTGGTCCCTCCCATCTTTCTCTCCATAAATTTTTATCTATTACTGATGTCTAGGGGAATTGGATTCCCAACCAAGTTTGATTACTTATAAAAGTTAATTAGGCCCAAATTCATCGCGTTTCTAGTAATTTTTAAGCTAAAACATAAGTCAGTAATCATTCAGATTTATTATTTCATGATTTATATAGAAACCCAGATGTATGGAATCCCTTCTAACACTCATATATGGATCTTTTGAAATAAAAAAAATTCAGTTGAGTTCAACAACACTTATTCCCTTTATGTTACTGTAAATGTTAGAGAATGTACAACAACTTCTTTCATGCCTTTTATATATTCCAACTGTGTGATATGAGATAGGTAATAGTTGTGGAAGGATCTATTTTATTTCAACCTAGGATTTACTGAATTTTTTATAGGTAGTGACTTAAACACCAGTCTTGATCAGTCTAAAAAAGGGGTGAGTTCACTCGAGTAAATAAATGGAATATTTTCATCGATTCCTTTCTTGTAGAAATCTCATGGATAAGGGTTTCAATAGAGACATATTTATGTGGTATGATAATAAGAGAGTAGGTAATGCAATATGGAGTTATATGGATATGTGTCTGAAAAACTTGCATACAATTTCTAATTTCTCACAGTCATCTATATCCCTTCTTGAGTAGTCATTATTTGATCATTATTTTTTGTTGGACTATATCTAGGACTCTTTAGTTCCTATCCACATATTTAATTTCTCAAATGGATAGATGTAAGATAAATATTTCATTTCTCTAGTTCTTACCTAATATAATTCTCCCTGTAAGAGAATTTAAGGGTAGTGTTTTAGAATGAACTGCATTGACAAGAAAGAAACATTTTGGAATGGAATAATAGAATTTATGCCCCCAACCTAATCTTATAATATCTTCTAGTGGAGATCAATAATATTTGTGAATGGATTTAGGAACACTAAGAGGATGATATTTTCATGTTTCTATACAGTAATCGAATCTATTTGGAATAAATATGGCTTGGGAGATAAAATTTTAAATTTACTATGGTTGCTTCAGTAGTGGTGTTGAGACCATTTAAACTCATGATACCTCCCATTTTATAGAGCTTTTAGCTGGTCCACATCATAGATCATAGGAGGGTAACTCCTCCAAATAAGTCTATGATCATTTTTTGATAATATGTCACTATCAGAAGAGAAATGTGATAATTTTTTTTTCTAAAATACATTCTATAGGAAGAATAAATTATTAAAATTATCAAATATCTCAGTCTTGATAGAACCCCATACCCTTATGGTCTCCTTGGATCCTTCTATACATTGTTTTGGGATTTAATCAACAAATATTTGATAGTGGTGGTGAAAAAATACATTAAGGGTGATTATATTCCTTAATTTACCAACTCTTTTGGGATTTCTCTCCTTCTCAAGGAGAATTTTCGCAATAATATTGGTGAATTATGACCCATAATTTTATTTTTATTTTTCCATACAATGTGATCACAAAAATCCTCAATAATATATTATCCAGGTCATTACCTCTCCATAGCTTATATTAACATCATGGTTTCCTCAAAGGTAGGAGCATACAATAGTGATTGGGATAGCCTAAGAAATTTTAGGATACAATGATAGGAATGTTGTAGGATCCAATGTCATGATAAAAGATCAATATGGAGAAATATTATGATAAAATTTGATAACACATCACACTAAAATCCCTTAGGTGGTGTGGCTTCTAATAACAGATTGTGACCTCATTTTTTACAACTTCTGTTCGACTTGGTTTACAATATATCTTATGGGAAAATTTTTGAGTTTTTAAAATTTCTATGTGGAATTTTCCAAGGATATTTACTCTCACCGAGTTTTTTTATCTTTGATTGAGATGTACTTGGTGGAAAATTGATCTCAACAATTTCAAGGGAGATAATGCACCCATCTAAATGTCAGTATGGATTTGTTGGAATCTCTCATTTATTCTTCACAGATGACACATTTTTCTTCATAAATGGAAAGATAAACCCAATTAAAAGGTACAAAATTATTTAAATTGATTATGGATATAGGAGTGAACAATGAAATAATGTTGGAAAGATTAGCATCTCTATTCCCTATAAATAATTAGGAATGAAATATAAAACCATTGAAGATAGGATAGGTGTTTATCGAAGAAATTCACTGATGGAATATTTGGGTGATCCTTTACTGAACAAAAGAGTCTATATCCACTCATTTAAAGGTATACTCAATAGAATTATGTGATGAATTGTCATCTGGAAGATTTGTTTCCTCTCCTTTGGTGGTAGGATCACTCTAGTCAATAGAATTATTTCTTCTATCTTCATGAATGTTTTATCAATAATCTAGGCTCCTAATTCTGTCATTATAAGAATCAATACCAACCTAAATATCTTTATATGGGATGCTTATTAGTATGTAAGACATCACTAGGCCAGTTGTAATAGGCCAAAAAATCCCTTTGAGTAGGTCTGAATTAACCTTAGAAGAATTAATGAGGCCATGCAAGGCATGGAAAAAAATGCATGGGAATATTTTTCTATTCATTATATTTGTTAAATATGTATTCATAAAAAGTATAAAAACAGTTTTTTTACTAGATTTATTAGTAAAATAAGGGATCTCACCTCTAAAATAGCTTATGTTTATCTATTTGCATCATATATTAAAACTCCAGATGGATCACTAGAAGGGGTGACATCAACTTCTAGAAATATAACTAGACTTTTAATATCCTCTTCATCTCAAGATGTCTAGTTCCTAACATCATTTTTATACAGGAAATATCACATTCGACTTTCATTGATGCGATGTTGGACATGGATTAAATGACCTTTCATTCCACCATTCAATTATTTTAGGAACCTAATTTAGGTATCTTAACTCTATATCTCTCTAGTTCATTCATCCTCTCTAACTTATTTAATTTCATATTGGTCCCATAGTTTCATTTTTTTAATGATGTATCAATATGATTTTAATGAGTTGATGGTGAGAAGTGTTGATGCTTAGAGAATTGTTATACATTCACTTTATGGAATTGGATGTCATTCTTGGACAATTCTCTATGTAATTGTGATGATTTTTAGATTGATCTTAAGTTCCAAGACATTTTTCAAGTAGGACACATTATTTACTACAATTTTTGGAGAAGAAGTGTAATATGAAGAAGTCCATAAAATATCTTTTATTGTTTATATTTGTGACTAATTTGAATAATTCTATGAAAATATTTATTTTAATTAGGGAATTAAAGTGGTCCAGGAAAAAAATATATATTCTTTTATAATTTCATGATTAAGTTATTTGAGAATGGTTGAGGAATTATATTTGAGATTGGATTAAAGATCAATTTTATAATTATATATTTATAAGTATTATTTATAATGGTGGCCTTATTAAAAAAGTTAGGGGCCAATCATACATGCCCCCAAGGGATATCCCTCAACCACACTTGAGGGACCTGAGGATCAACCTAATGGGAGATCTTTCTCAAGGATATTTCATGGTGGCATGAGAGTGAAGGCCTATGTGTAATCCTATTAGGAGCACGCGACTGGAGGTGCATATGAGGATGGGCTGGTGAAGCCCGCTTGGTAGAAGAGTGTGTGTGTGAGTATGGTTATGTGGGTGTTGATCCCCTGCAGTAATGGCACATTGATGTAGCAAAAGGACTAAACTGATAAATTATAGTGCTAATGAATTGAGAATCTAATGTGGAATGATCAATCCATGGACAATGTTCCTCTATCATTAAAATAACAGATATATTGTGGGTAGAAAGATGTAACCAATCTGATCTGTATGATCAACATTGAATCATTTTCTACCTCTTGTGATTCTCTGCTATTTCTATTCACCAATCTTAACAATCATAGGGGCGATGATCGGGCATCATCTTTCTAGGAACAATATTTTATCATTTTTATGTGGTGATGAGGCTAAGAATATCTATAAATTCAATCTACATGTTTCATGAATCCAAATAAATCAAAGAAATTCCTTGATCAAATTCAAAAAAAGTTACAAAGGCCTTTTTTCATACATGATGTGTTTTAGATTCAATGTATGGAGGTTCAAGAAATTCTCATCCCATTCATGTGAGAGGATTCATCTCAAACTCGCAAAATATGATGTTCCATCTTTTTTGTGTAAGATAATTTGATAAATAATAAAAGCTTTAATATGTTAAAATATCATGATATAGATTTAAACTAAAATATTTGACATCACATGAAAACTAGAATAAAGGAGGTGAAAGGAATGATAATCATTTCATATATAAGGAGGAGTACCAAGCCTATGATTTTATATATGTTGTTTGAGAGAAAGAGAGATCTTGTTTTGGAAATAAAAGAGGACAAGGTGAAAGCATTGTTTCGTGAAGGGAATAAGATCTATGAATATGTTTAGCTTGCATGGAGGGTAACAAATTAATGGATCTCTTTACATGTGAACCATGAATTCTAGGGTTTCATGAAGAAAATGAGATATCGTGAAGCCCTTTAGGTTTAACAAGAATCTCTTACATGAATGTGTAAACCCTTATGCAAATGTTGTGAATCTGAGAACCCTTGAACATGGTTTTCAGGAATAAATACATGTATGAAAGAAAGTGAAAAATTGTGCTTGAATGTGTGAAGAGAGAATAAAATTCATTTTTTCATAAAACAAAAGAAACATGGAACTTGACTAATAAAGTGTCTGAGTGTGTGTGTTCAAAGAAACAAAGAATATGATAGTTGATGGCGCATTCACTTACATTAATATATAAATCCACATGCATAAGTGAAATGCTAAGTCATTGAGTAACCCGAAATAGATGAATAATACATAAAAAATTAATGTTCTGGGTTTTTAAATTCCATGAATTAAACTTCATTGAATAAAGTTTCTTTAATGAGTTTTAATTGATAATTCAAAAAGGAAAATACCTAGTATTTGTATATGCCTGATCTTGCATAAAATGTCATTATAGAGTTTGGTACAATAATTTCACAAATAATTGATTCTAGGACACCAGTAGAAGAAATAATTTATTGAGAGGAGTTTCACTAAGGAAACAAATCAAGTACAAGTGATTAAAAATAATTGATCAAGCCCAACAGACATGGCTAGTGGCTATTGTGGATACTTGAAGTGTACATGAGAAAGTGTGATCTAACCAGATCATGGAAGAAGATAAGAAGAATCATCCTACAGTGGATTGGTACTTGAATAAAAGAGTATGTATTTTAGTTGGATATGAAATTAGAATAAGTCTCTCAATTAGATCCAAAGTAGAAAAAGTCTCTTAGTTGGAGTTAGGAGTAGGAGAATTGTTGGGGGTATAACCAACCAAGGAAAAAGAGTAAGGTTATTAGGATGTATAACCAAACTCAATTTGAGGATTGATTATAGAGGGGTATAAATAGTTACCACCAAAACCAATATAATTTAAAATAAATATTATAGTGGAGAATCCTTGTTTAGGAGGTATAACAAACATATTAAGAAGTAGGTCTTTGAACTGAAACCTATAAATACTTTGTTTTTCTTTCTATATTATTACTACTTCACATAATTTGATATTTAGTGATATCATAGAGTGGATCCAGAACCTTAATAGGCTCAGGTGTTTGAATTAAAAAGATTAAATAATTCATAAAACAAGTGTACCACTGATTCACCCCCACCCCCCACCCCTCTTAGTGGCACCTAATCTGGCATGGGGATCTACAATTGGTATTAGAGCATAGGTCACCTCTAAATATCCAATAAAGTGTTTATGAAGTAAAATTTTTGTGAAATTATTGATCTACTATAGAAGAAGAAAAATTAATTTAGTATTTAGGAAAAGAATATGGATATTTATACCAAGACTCTAAATAATAGAATGAAGAAACAAGAAAGGAAGAAGAAGAAGAATCGTACTACAAATGTAGATACACCTTCAACTGAAGGTAATATAAAAGGTAAAACGTGCAATAATTATTTAAATTATTATTATTCTAGTGAATCATATTAAAATTATGATGATGATGTATCACATAGTTATATACATTTTTTATTCAAATAAAATCTGAATAGAGTTCCCAAAGAAGTTATAAATTTCATAGTTAAAGGAATCAAGGGACATCTTTCTGATAAATCACATATGGAACAAGAAATAGAGGAAATGGAGGATACAGTAAGTAATAATTTTAGAAATAATATCACTCTCATAGACCTATTAGAATAAAGGGATAAATCTATTCATCATACTAAAGAATAACTACAAAGGTATGCCTGTGAAAAATCTTTTTTGAGATTTTTGTTGAAGAAGCTTTACATGCACTTGAAATATTGAACAAAATTTGTATGGATGTAAGAGTATATATGTTTAATAAGTTTGAAAATTATTTCCAAGAGTCAATAAAAATGCATTAAGAACATATAAAGAATCTAAATAAATATTGGGAAGATATTTTGAGATCAGTTGAGGGTGAGAATAATTCCCTCAATGTGAAGTGTTTAGAGTTGGAGGTAAAATTAAAGAATTGGAAATCACCACTAGATGGACCTTTCCATATTTCTGGAAAAAAATATACTACTACATAATTTTTCATTTAGGATCATGAATTTAAGAAAATCATGATATAATCAACTAATAAAATAGTAACATCCTCCAAGAATAAGTTATCCCATTATCCAGAATGTATGTTATATACTAATGATGTTTCAATAGTATATAAAAGTTATAAACCAAATTCTTGAAAGTTATGGATGGTGGAAATGCTGATAAACGCCCCACATAAAGTGTTTATGAGAAATGATATATGAATATATTTTCCCCAATAATAGTCCAAAAGAGTGGTTGTTCCCCTCAAAATATGAAATATTCAAAATATGTGAAATCTAAACGGACCTCCCATCAAAAGAAGATAAGAAGGATTATATTCTATTTTGGGGGTTTCTGTAAATTTGGGCATAATTAATTTGAATTCTGGAATAACATATCAATTAATGAAAGTAAAATAAGGAATGTATTTAGGGGGATCAATGTTGAAGAAAAGATAAGACATGTTCTTGAGAGGAAAGATCCATAAGAAAAGAAAGAAGAAAAGTCATCTGTCAGATGTGATAAAGACAAGAAGACTATCAACAAAATTGTTACTAATAATAAAAGTGAGATATTATCTCCTAATTAAAATGGATAAATATATACTTTAATAACATCACTACCACTGAGGAAAAAGAAGGCTCGGTTTGAAGAATCTCATCAAAAAAAAGTGTCTAGACAAAAATCATATCAAGATAAAAGATCAAAGCTCAAAGGTTTGTGTTGGTGTTGTGAAATTTATATACATAAATCCTACTATTTCTAGTATCTTCATGTAATTACTCGAAAACAGGAATGAATCGAGTGGAATTCAAGTTGATTATATGAGAACAATTTCTTATAGAAAGAATGGTGTGACTAGATTTCAATCAATGCTACCAATTTAGAATAAACATGAATGCTTGGAAGAAGTTTTTGTTATGTGTAATTATAAGGGGCACACAATGGATATATTTATAATAAGACTTTCTAGAGATAATCCCTAGTTTTTGAGAGGGTAGAATCATTAAAATAAGAACAATGGTGAGTCATGTGAAAATTATAAGAAGAAAAATAATTTCAATAATGAATGTCTAGTTGTTCGGCCAAATGAACTGAAATTGGATAAGAAATTGGAGGAATATGAAAAAAACATTATAAAGACAATTTAAAGAAAGTGGATTCATAATGTAAGGTTTAAAAATTTATTCTACACAAAGATAATGACTTGTCTGTAAGGTGTTGTAAATCTAGAAATGCATCGCATAACAACATGGAGATTCTACCTTGTTAGTGGGAGCTATTTAAAACTAAAATGAAAGCACCAAAGACTCCATGTACTCAAATTACTAATATGGAAATATAAAATTCATACAAAGGGAAGATTGAAATTGGGATAAAAGAATGAAATAGGTTTAGAGACAGACCTATGTCTGAATTTCACTCTTGTAGAACAATAAGTTCCCTTATTATTTCTTTATATATATGTGTGTGTGTCTTTTTTACACTAACATGTATGGAATTGGAAGAGATGGATTCATCCCTTAAGGGGGAATATTGTGTGATAAAGCTATTAAATCTTCACTGCATAGTAAATGTGAATCTTATGAATAGCTATATAAGATTAGAAAATGAGGTATGTCAATCACACTTTCATACCTTATTCGTAATTGTATTAATAATATCAATTAAGGGGAAGTGTTGGTTGATGTAAATATGAAAAAATGGGAAGATATATCTTTTTCACATGAACTTCTTAATGTGATTGTTGAATTATGTGTAGGATTTATCATGTTTTTGATAAATCTAATTACATACAACCCCTTAAAATATAATTGAGAATATCTGAGCAAGATACCACATTCATGGTAGTTTATGGATAGCATAGACAACCCCATTGTATCTCTCTTTTTTTCTAAATATTTTTAACCCATGTAGACTTAGAGTGGACCAACTAAAGTATATATATAGATAAAACCATGTGTTTTCATCCTTCTATTAGTCAAAGGGGAAGAGATTTTAGATTTAATTAAAAGGAAAAAAGAAAATATGAAGATACCCAACTTATCCTTTTCATTTTATTTTTAATAAGGGGGATAAATTTTGAGCACACATATGGAATTTTAATTTTTTTGAAGAGATATTGATAACAAAATACAAAGGGAGAGATTATTGGGCCCAAATATTCATTTGTTTTTAATGATGTGTCAATATGTGTTTGGTTTGATGATGGTAAGAGGTGGTGATGTCTCTAGAATTGTTATGGATTCACTTTATGGAATTGGATATCATTTATAGATAATTCTCCATGTAATTGTGATGATTGTTGGACAAATATTATGTTCTAAGACATGTATCAATGAGGAAACATTGTTTATAACAATGTTTGGAGAAGAAGTATAATTGGAATAATTTCAGGAAATATCTTTTATTGAATAAATTTGTAAATAATTTTAATGAATCCATGATTTATTTGTGTGAGGTAATTCATGTTTTCAATGAAAAAAATATATATATTGTTATAATTTCATGATGAATTTATTTCATAATGGTTGAGGAATTATATTTGAGAATGTCTTGAAGAACAATTCTATACTTAGATATTTATAAGTATTATTTATAATGGTTTCCATATTAAAAAGGGAATTGAAAACCCCACAATCACCCAAGGGATATCCCTAAACCATACTTTAGGGACCTGAGGTTCAACCTCCTATGAGAGCGTACCCAAGGAGGCCACATGGCAGAAGTAGATTCTAGGACTATGTTTATGTCGAACAAGACTATAAACCCATAGACACACATGAGGATGGGATAGTCAGGCCCACTAGGATGAAGCTCATGTGTTTGAGTTTGTGTAAGTGGGTGTTGATCCCCTACATCCATGTAACATTCTAGTAGAAGAAATCCTATGCTAATAAAGTATGGCGCAAATGAATGGAGAATCTGATGTGGTGTGCTCAATATGTGGACATTATTACTCTATCATTAAAATGATGGACATGATGTGGGACACACATTGTGGCTAATCTCATCCATCCAAGAAGTGAGGTATTATCTTCCACCTCTAGAGATACTTGAAATTTTCTATTCACTGGTGATAGTGGTCGCATGTATGATGACTGAGCCTAAAACATCCATGGATGTTCTGTGGAAATGAGTTTGAGAATCTCAATGCCTACAATCTACATATTTCCTGCATTTAGATAACTCAAAGACATTCCTTAGATGAATGAAAATAGAATTTATAGAGTTTTTTTCCATTACATGATGTGTTAGAGCTTAAATGTTAGGAGGTGCATGTGATTATTATCTCATGCAAGTGATACACTTCATCACGAACTCACTTAAGATGTTGCACCATATTTTTCAAGGTGATATAATTTGATAAATACCAAAATCTTTGATATATTAAAATATCATGATATGGATTAAAACTAAGATATTTGAAATAGTATAAAAACCAGAAGAAAGGTGGTGTAAGGCATGATTATCCTTTTCTATAAAAGGAGGAGTACCAATCCTATGAGTTTAGAGATTCTGTTTGAGAGAAATAGATATCTTATTTTTTGAATAAAACATAGTAATATGAAACCGCTATATTTATAAGGGAATAATTTTTTCAAAATTGCTTATCTTTTGTAATGGAGAAAAAAACAATGGATATCTTGAAATGAGAACTACACACTCAAGAGTTTTGCAAATAAACTGAGATACCAAAAATCCCTTCGGGTTTAACACAAAGCTCTTACAAGAAGGTGTAAACCCTTACAGAAAGGCTATGAATCTGATAACCCGTACACTTGGTTTCCATGAAGAAATAATTTCACAAAAGACAAAATGAAAATTTGTGCATGAATTCTTACATTCATATGTTAATAGATAATAACTTTCATGTGATCATAAATCAAAGGCTGTGTGGAACATGAGGAAGATAGTGTGTGTTTGTGTGCGTGTGTGTGTGTGAACAGAAACAAATAATAGGATATTGGATAGTGTATGGACTTGCATACATATATAAATTCACATGAATAGGTGGAATATTAATATATTTAGTAACCTAAAATGAATTAATAACGCCTAAAATAATAAATAAGGAATAAATGAATGTGCTATGGTTTCAAATTCCATGCATTACACTTCCATTCATGAAGAGTATTTGATGCGTTTGAATTGAGAACTCAAGAAGGTAAATACCTTTGATTTTTTAATCACCGATCTTACATAAAATATCATTAATTAGTTTTGTACACTACTTTTACACATAATTGAGTCTGAGACTTCAACATAAGGAAAAATTTCCTTAGAAGAGTTTCACTGAGGAAAATGATAAAGTACAAATGATCAGAGATAATTGAGCAAGGACAGTAGACCCAACCAGTGGCTATTGAAGATACATGAAGTGTACATGAGAAAGTGTAATCAAACAAGCTCGTGGAGGAATTCTAGAAGAATCATCCTATAGTGGATTAGTCCTTGAAGAAATTGGGAATTATTTTAGTTGGATCTGAAAGAAAAAGGGTATCTCAATTGGATCCGTAGCATAAGAAGTAACTTAAATGGAAATGAGAGTAGTAGAATGGTTGGGGGTATAACCAACCAAGGAATAAGAGTTAGATTGTTGTGGTTTATAACTTTAATCAATATGTGGATCGATTATTGCAGGGTATTATCGATTTCTAACTTAACCACTGTAATTGAAAATAAATATTATTGTGGAGAATCCATTTTTGGTGTATAACCAACATGGAAAGGAGTGGGTATTTGAACTAGACATTTTAAATATCATGTGATACTATCTCTGTTATTACGATTTCACACAAGGTGAGATGTATAGATATCATAAACTGGACCTAGAAACATAAAAAATTCAATAGGAAGATAAAATAATTCATAAAATTATTGTACTACTAATTCACCCCCCCCCCAATGGCACCTCATCCAACCTAGGGATCTATAATTGGTATCATAGAATAGGCCACCTCTAAAATATACAAGAGATTATTTATAAATTATAAGATTCATAAAATGTGTGATCTAACTTAGATGAATAAAAAGAAGATACTCCTAAGGATAATAAACTGTATATTTCTGTAAAGACTCAGAAGAACTAAAAGAAGAAAACATTAAGGGAGATTAAAAAGAATCAAACTATAAATGAAGATACACCTTCAACTGAATTTAATATAAAAGGTAAAAAATGAAATATTTATTTAAAGTGTGACTCTTATGATGAATCCTATTCAATTTTTGATGATTATGTATCAGTTAGTGATATACATTCTGTATTCAAATAACATATGAATAAAGTTCCCAATGAAGTGGTAAATTGTATTGTTAGAGGCATCAAGGGACTTCTTTTTGATAAAGATAAACTACAAGAATAAGTACAATAACTGGAGGATTCACTAACTCAGAAGTTTATCAATTTAATCACTCTCATTGACCAAGTATAAGTAAGGGATAAATCCATTCTTCATATTGAATAAGAACTAAAAAGGTATTCATGTAACAAATTTGTTTCTAATATTGTTGTTAGAAGAATCTTTCTGTGCACTTGAAAGATTTCAAAAAGAATATATGGATGTAAAATAATCCCACTTAAAGGAGTTTGAAATTTCTTTTTAAGAGTAAATAAAAATTCATGAAGAAAAGATGAATAAGTTTAAGGAATGTTGGGAAGATATAATGAGATCAATTGATGGTGAGAAAAACTCCCTCAACATGAAGTGTTTAGAGCTAGAGGTAAAATTGAAGAATCAACAATCACTACTAGCTGGACCTTCCCATGTTGTCAGTAAAAGAGATGAATTTAAACAAGTATTCAATGTGGATCATGACTTCATGAAATGTTTTATTTCATCCTATAATCAAATAGAAACATCCCCCATAATAAGGTATCCTATTATCCAAAAATTTTCTTATGTACTAATGATGTTTCAATTGTTAATATAGGCTCTAAACCAAATTTTAGAAAAGTATGGAAGGTGATAAATGATGATAAAACCATAACATCAAGGGTGATGAGAAAATATGTATAAAGATTTATTACCCAATAAATTTCCAAAAAGTGTTGTGGTTCCACTCAATAGCATCAAGGTTCAAAATATGTGAAATCTAAATAGACCTCACCTCAATAGAAGAGAAGAAGGATTAGAGACTATTGCTAGTGTTGCTGGAAATTTGGGTACAAGGAATTAGAATGATAGAATAACATATCAATTCGAAAATAACATAATTCCAGCATTTGGGGTAATCAAATTTGAAGAAATTGAAGACCTTCATCAGAGAGGAAGAAACCACAGGAAAAGAAAGAGGATAAGACAGTCATTGGATTTGATAAAAACAAGAAGACTTGATTATCCACTAAATGAGTCTAATATTCGTTGTCAATATATATAATATCCATGTTCTTTATTATTCATAAACACCATTTTTAGTGCATTTTACTCTTTGAACATCATTTCACATTATGATTGTAATTCCTTCTTAAAATGCACTATTATGTGGTACATTTTTTAACATCATTTAAAGTACCCAATGATCTTGATTTTATTTTAATATTTAATTTTCAGGTTTATAAATATATTGGGAATAATTCATACTTGTGTAGTGTTGGAATATTCACATTAGAAGACCACCAAAATGGTATTTCATGCAAACAATTCTGGAGAAGGCAGATTGGACACCAGCCCAGTAATGAGAATGAGGGGCCCAACATACAGGTCCAATGTAGCCCAAATTTCGTTAAATTCTAGAACACATATGGAGTAAAAAATCATTTTTCATGATTCAGTGCTAATTATTCCTCCACTGTGGTTATTCAGGCGGCCCATGTTGAAGATGAAATTATGGGTGAGATTCTGCGGCCTAGAAAAACAGCCCACCATTTTAAACCTATCTCGTTAACCATAAACTATTTTGGGCTGAAACTTTACATAAGGTTAGGGTAAATTGGGAGATTTATTTTTATCATCTATGGACCACTTCAATTCATCCATCTAGAAGGTTTTCTAGGCGCATCTGTTTGGTGGACACAAGTTGGCTGCCACCTCGGGTCAAGGGTGGAAAATTCACATCTCCCTTACTTTCCACCGCCACAGGCCTACCATACTCAAGTGGGATCTTTAATAATGTTGGTATATCGACCCAAGACTCTTGAAATTCCTATTTAAGTTAGTGGTGGTGGAGTAGTTGATGATCTTTTGAGATTTCATTCATTGTAATGTTATGCTGCTATTTTGAGGACTCAAGTTTGTCTTTCACATGTAAGTTGTTCTAATTCATCCTAGTTTCTTAATAAAAGTTATTATTATAAAATTAATATGTTCTTATACATATCACTTTGATAAATTTGGTTCATGGTGTGAATTTATTCACACCAAACCTTGTGAAATTATTACACAAGGGTGGAGTGATCGTTATTTCATTGTTTTTTTACTTCTCCATTTCCTCCCTCATGAGTCTACTTCCCGTTTCTATTGAAACCATATAATCAATGGAGGGAAAATGCACTTATGGGTTGATCCAAGGGAGTATTAAGGGGATTTATTTGATGTTATTTATCACCCCATTAATGTATAATCACTTCTTTTAATTGAAATTTTTATTTGATGATTTTAAAACTCCTTCATCCGTGTTGAATTTAAGGCCACACACTTCAAGTGATAATAGTAACCTTTACATTGAAGTGCTCAAAACATTGATCCTTAAATTTTATAGGTGATTAGTATTAAAGGGTGTAGGTATTAAACTGTAAAGTGATGATTTTTTTTGATCTTCTTAAATGAACCCATCTCAAATATAAGAAATTGAAATCATTAAAAATGGAATTCATCCAATCCACTCCTGAGCGATAACCTAGGATCAACTCATAACCTTATTTTGTATTAACATAAATCTGTTATTGATCCTTTCAAACCATATAATATCAACCCATGTTTTCCACTTCATATCTAAAAATAGTACATATAATGTATGTGGCTGTAGGTTACTTCTTAGGTCTCTGAGGATTCGACAACCCAAGCTAAACTACAAGGACCATTCTACCTTCATCTCTTGGGTAAATTTGAGGGTGAATCAAATTTTGGAACCATTTCTGGGGACCCAAGTAAGTCATCTCAACAACCATTCTATTCTCCCCCATTTATTCTATACTCACCCAAGATCTATTATCTACTCCCTTTCTCGTTTTTTTATGTTGGTGCATGTCTACCTACACTTGCGATCAATCAAACCGTCTAGTTAGGGTGGAAAGTCCTAGGGTTGGGGAGTCAAGTGCACCTAGGGGATTGTTTCCATTAGATCCTAAAACTCTTGATATTAAAAAGTCCAAAATTGAGCTAATTTCAATAGAAGTTCTTAAAAGAAACCAATTCATAAACCCGGGTGGAAACCAAAATGGGAATCCAAATGAGGCAGCCCCAGTGAATGTGGTTGATCAAACCATGAATGAATACCTCACACCTTACTGGAACAATTCCCCCTCATGCATTAGACATAATTCCCTAGGAGATAAAAACTACATCTTTAAACACCATGTCCTAAACCACCTTCCCACATTTTATAGAATAGAGTCCGAGATGCCCTACCTTCACGTTAAAGAGTTCAATGACATTGTAGAAACCTTGTGTCCCCCACATCAACTAGGATAATCAAAGATGAGGTTGTTTCCTTTTTCATTAGAGGATCGAGCTAAAAATTGGTTAAACAATTTGAGACCATCATCCATCAACTCTTGGGACCAACTATAAAGAGAATTCTACAAAAAATACTTTACTTACCACAAAACAATTGCACTTAAAAAGTGTATCCTAAACTTTTTTGAAAAAGAGAGAGAGTGATTATATGAAACATGGGAGAGGTTCAAAGACACTCTAAACATGGTTCCACACCACTGATTTCTATTCCTGAACAAGTGAGAATTTTCTATGAAGGGTTGGGTCTGGGGAACAAACAATTCATTAACATGTTTTGTAATGGAACCTTTAAAAACAAATACCCAAATGATGTTTATGAGTATCTGGAAAGCATTGATGAACAAAACCAAACATGGGGAACTTCACCTTATTCTAAAAATCCACAAAGTACTAATGCAATTCATAGACTTAGATAAGATGAAAGCCTTAGGGAAAAACTCGCAGCACTCTCTAGGATGGTTGAAGAGATAGACATTAGGAAAGTCCATGAAATCCAAACTGTAGAACCTGTTTGCACAATACGTGGCAAATATGACCATAATACAAACAACTGCCCAACCATTCCATCCATCAAAGATGATATTTTAGGAGGACCCCTAGTGGAAGTAAATTATTTGAACTTTCAAAAGCCTCAATACCAAAACAAATTCAACCAAAGGTATAATGACCACCCAGGCTTCCGCTGGAAAGATAACCAACCACCTATCCAACCATAGGGTCAAAATCCTTACCCCCATCAGAACTACCAAACCCATAACTAGTTCCAATACCAATAGCCACTGGTCCATTTTCAACAAACCATCCCACCTCCAAAATATCCCCCTGGGATAAACCTATCTTCTCAAACACCAACCAAAACTGTTCCACAAAGCCTACTAGAACAACTATGCAAACAAATGGAAAGAATGAACTTGGAAGTATCTTCCCTTAAACAAGAACATCAAAAAACCAAAACTGGAAAGTTACTCATGCCTACTTAGGTAGTACCATCCTCAACTTCAAGGGAAGAGTCAAGTTGTACTCAGACAACTCATGAACAACTAAAGGATCTGATTGTTTAAAGAAGTGGGAAATCAATTGAGAAACCTGAAAAAATAAGTCATAAACCATGTGAAGCATTAAAATCTAATGAAAATTAAAATGAACCACAATATCAAACTGAAGAAACTGAAAACAATGTGAAAGAAACAACTTTACAACAAACAACCCCACAACCTGCACCATTTCCTCAATGCAAGAGGGGGAAAACCAAGCCTGAATTGAGTGAAACATTGAGGGAAATCTTCTCAAAAGTCATGTTGAACATTCCCCTTCTCGATTCAATACAAACCATACCTACCAACTCAATGTACCTTAAGGACTTGTGGACATTTAAAAGAAACTTTTCACATAAAAACCAAGACCTTTTGGCAGCTAATGTGAGTACCACCATTCAGGGGACCATTCCTCCTAAGTTGAAAGACCAAGGTTTCCCTTACATCAATGCTGAACTAAGAGAGAGAAAAAATTTCAAGGCCTTGCGTGACCTATCTTCTAGTGTCAATCTCATCACCTATGCTATGTACTACCAGTTAGACCTAGAAGAGCTCCAACCCACATCTGTCACACTTAAACTTGCTAATCATATCATTAGGGTTCCAAAGGAGATTTTAAAGGACATTCTGGTAACGGTTGAAAACATCATCTGCCCTGATGACTTCATTGTCCTTGAAAACCATCCAAACTTTTTAAATAAGGAACTAATTATATTGATAAATTTAGAAAATGAAACTGATTTGGGTTCAAAATCTCCACCTGTGTCTGAATGTCCTATCCAAAACGAACTTAAAATTGTTATCCTTCCTTCCACACTCAAGTATCCCTTCATAGGGTATAACCATGCCCTTTTTGTTGGAATTAATTCTTCTATTTAAACAATATTATTTGGAATGACCATCGATGTATTAGGAAAAACAACAGAGGAAACTGGATCAACCATTTCTGATATTACTTGTATTTTCCCACTCATTGTAGAACATAGGTTTGTATAAAAAAAATTCTAAATAAATAATCAATCTCAATAATGTATAATTAGATAAATATAGGGTCCAAAAATGTTTAAAGTTGGTATTGGGTAAGTTAGGGGGTTCATGTTGAGCTAACGACATTAAAGCAAAGCGTTGCACGGGAGGCAACCCGTGATTTTCATCTTTGCAAATCATCTTTTTTTTAAATAGGATTAATGAATCGTTTTGATACATAAAAAATATATATTATTGACATGTTCTTCTATTATGAGTATGGATGGGTATGAAAGGGGAGCACCATATTCATCTGTGTCACATGATGTGATCCTTGTGTAATACCTTACCCATAAATTTAAAAACAAGACAATGTATCATCAGTTTATTTTATTTTATGTGTTTGTAAGTTAAAATAAAAAAATATAATAATAATAAAAAAATGGACATGTCATAGGTCGTGAGTCAAACCCCTTCACAACCAGCAAATCTGCGGGGAATAGAACCCAGGACTGGAGGGAGACAGGTGTGCACACTTTCCAATGACCTACAGCTTATTGTGCTTCATTATTCTATAATTTATATATATATATATACTTATGTTTTAATTTTTTTATTTTTTTTATAAATATAAATATAAATATATTGTTTTGTTTTGTTTTTTGTTTGTTTTTTTTCTTTTTTTTTCTTTTTCCCTTTTTCTTCTAGGGAACTCTAGAAGTGACATGGATATCAAAGGACTAAATTGGAGCAGCAATAACTTCAACTTCATCCACAAGGTGACTTCATTCCATGATCCTAATATTTCAATTTCCGTTTTGACCTTCCCTTATCTACATCTAATCATTCTAAATTTTCTTTTGTTCAAAAACTGGGGAAAGTTTTATTTTATGTTGGGGGTGAGATGAAATAAAAAAATTTGCTTTTGTGAAAAAAATGTTGTAAATGGAACTAAAGATTCCTTTAAATTTGAACATGATAATACACATTGAAAATTTTGAAATTGGATATCAAATAATTTAGAATTCCCTGATTTTGATTTTAATCCATGTATAATTTCGTGAGCATAGATTTTGGAAAGTGTGGGTGTCTAATGTGATATTTCATGGTTTATATTTTCATCCAAATAAAAGAAAATCACAGCGCAAATACTTTGGATAGTGGGGTATTATTTTAGGTTCATGGGGTCCCACAAATAAATAGCATTGGTTTGGTGATAATTTTAGTTTTAATATGAGTATTCAATAAAAAAATTAAAGAAACAATAAATTTGTATGTAGATCAACGAAATGACCTAATGTGTGGCTTTCGGCACTTGGGGATCATGAATCCATAGATTTTTGGCCCAAAGTTAGTAATTTTATCTCTATTTTTTGTAATTTGAATTTTTTTTGACTGAGTTAACTCAAGATGATGCTCGAGTATATGGGCTTCACTTCGTGCCCTAAGGTCATTGAGCCGGGGAGTCATCAGCAAAGTCTCGCTATAGGGGTTGACTCTTTTGAGTACAAATTCAATTACCATGGAAAAATTGAAAAACAAAATACAATTAAAAAAGTTTAATACTCATCTTAATATTGAAATGTGATTCAACCTTGTTCTTCCATCATTTCCCTCTTGAATAAATATTAACCCCCATGTCTAATGTGATGCACAACACATCATCACTCTTAATTGACATTGGATGAAATACGACGATGAATTTGAACAAAGTAATGGGATTGGGATTGGGATCTACTTATGAAACTATCTTGTATTAAAATATTTTGTTGGGTTTTATGATTTTTTGGTATAAGGGTTTTTGGTGATCATTGTGTATTAAAATGTTTTTGGAAAAGGTAATTAAAATTTCATATTGTTGAGATATATTTTGCTCAGGACTAGCAAACCTCAAGTTAGGGGGTGTGATTAGATAATAAATGAGGCTAATATTAATTGTTAATATATATAATATCCATGTTCTTTATTATTCATAAACACTATTTTTAGTGTATTTTAAACTTTGAACAACATTTCACATTATGATTGTAATTCCTTCTTAAAATGCACTATTATGTGGTACATTTTTTAACATCATTTAAAGTACCCCATGATCTTTATTCTATTTTAATATTTAATTTTAATGTTTATAATTATATTAGGAACAATTCATACTTGTTGAGTGTTGGAAGATTCACATTGGAAGACCATCAAAATGGGATTTTATGACACAATTCTGGAGAAGGAAAACTAGACACCAGCTCAATGATGAGAATGTGGGACCCAACATACAAGACCAATGAAGCCCATATTTCGTGGTATTCTATAATCAATATAGGGGAACACATAATTCTTCATTAGACTGTGATAATTCGGCCTCCATTGTGGTTATTCAGGTGGACCAATTTGAAGAAAAATTCTGGGCCAGATTCTGCGGCCCAAAAAAACAGTCCACCATTTTACACATATCTCGTTAACCATAAAATATTTTGGGATGAAACATTACATAAGGTTAGGGTAAATTGGGAGATTAATTTTTTTTATTCTATGGACCACTCCAATTATTCCATCTATATGTTCTTCCAGGCGCATCTGTTCGGTGGAAGCAAGCTGGCTGCCACCTCGAGTCAAGGGTGGAAAAGTCTCCTCTCCCTTACTTTCCACCACACTAGGCCAACCATACTCAAGTGGGATATTTTTTAATGTTGTTAGTTCTACCCAAACCTATGTAAATTCCTATTTAAGGTAGTTTTGGTGGATTATTTGATGATATTTTGAGCTTTCTTTCATTGTAATGTTATGTTGTGATTTTGATGTCTCAAGTTTGTCTTTCACATGTAAGTTATTTTAATTCATCCTAGTTTCTTAATAAAAGTTATTATTCTACTATTATTATGATATTATATATATATATTTGATAAATTTGGTTCAATATGTGAATTTATTCACACCAAAACTTGTGAAATTATCACACATCGGTGGAGTGATCGTTATTTCATTGTTTTTTTTACTTCTCCATTTCCTCCCTCATGATTCTACTTCTCTCTTCCATTGAAACCATAGAATCAATGGAGGGATAACCCACTTATGGTGTGATCAAAGAGAGTATCAAGGGGATGTATTTGATGTTATTTATCACCCCATTAATGTATAATAACTTCTTTTAATTGAGATTTTTATTTGATGATTTTAAAACTCCTTCATCCTTGTTGAATTTAAGGCCACACAATTCAAGTGCTAATACGAACCATTACCTTGAAGTGCTCAAAACATTGATCCTTCAAGTGTATAGGTAATTAGTATTAAAGGTTTAAGGTATTAAACCACTAAGTGATGATGTTTTTTGTTCTTCTTAAATGAACTCATCTTAAATATAAGAAATTGAAATCATTAAAAAATTAATTCATCCAATCCACCCCGAGCAATAACCTAGGATCAAATCATAACATTAATTTTAAGTAACTTAAATCTGTTAGTGATCCATTAAACCCATATAATATCAACCCAATTTTTCCACTTCATAACCAAAAACATTCCATAGAATGTACTTGTCTATATGTTACTTCTTAGTTCTCTGAGGATTCGACAACCCAAGCTAAACTACAAGGACCGTTCTATATTCATCTCTTGGATAAATTTGAGTGTGAATCAAGACTATAAAACAAATTTTTACCAATAAAAAAATTAAGATATCTTATCCTCCATAAAATATAGAAAGAAATAATTTAATAAGATCATTGCCTCCTAGTAAAAAGAAGGCTTGGTTTGATGAAGATCTACAACAACAAGTGTTTTGATAGAATGTATTTCAAGAGGACATATCAAATCTCAAAGGTTTTTTATGGTTATCTAATTTGTATGGAAAAAAATCCTACTCTTTCTCATATAACATTTCATTAATATAAAATAATCATGAATCAAGAAGAATTCAAGATGAGTATATAAGAAAAATTTATTATATGATGAATGGTGTGACCAAAAATCCATCAAAGCTACAAATTAAGAATAGACATGAATTTTTAGAAGATATTTTTGGAGGATATAATCAAAAGGATCACACTACTGAGATATGCATGACAATACTACCAAGTTATATTCCCTATTTCGTAAAAGGGATAAAGATTCAAAATGAAAAGAGAGGTGCGTAATGTAAAAAAATTTAGAAGATAAAGAATGTCAATAAATAATGTCAAGTTATTTGGAGAAATCCATTGATATTTGATATCTAGTTAGAGGAATCTGAAAAACGTGCTAAATCTAAAGGAAAAGAAGTGTATTCATAAGTTTAGGTAGAAAAATATATTCCACACAAATATAATGACTTGTTTGAAAGTTGTGGTAAATCTAAACAGGCTTCACACAGCTTCATGGATATTCTACCTAATCGTTGGGAGTAGTTTAAAACTAAAATGAAAGAACTAGAGACTCCATGTACTCAAATGACTAATATGGAAATTGAAAATTCACAAAAAGGGAATTCTGAAATTAGTATAAAATAATGGCCTAGGATTATAGGTGGATCTTAGCAAAAATTTAACTCATGAAGACCAATAAATTTTTTCCTTATTCCTTTATATATGTGTGTGTGTGTGTGTGTTTTGTACTAACATGTAAGGAATTGAAAGAGATAGATGCATCCCTTGAGGGAAGAATTGATGAGATGGATAGGATAAATATTCACTACATAGTGAATTTGAAACTTCTGAATAGTTGTATAAGTTTGGAAAATAAGTTAATCCAATCACACTTCCATCCCTCATTCTTAATTGTATTAATTATATCAATTAAGGGGGGAGTTCTTGATTGATTTAAATATGAGACAAAGGGGAAGATATATCATCTTCACCTGAACTTTTTAAGGTGTTTTTTGAAGTATATATAGGCTTTAGAATTTTTTTATTAATGTGATTACTTAAAACTCCTTAAAATAGAATTGAGAAAATCTGAGCATGATATCACATTAATGGTAGTTTATGGACACCATAGAAAACCTTGTTATATATCTCTTATTTTCTACGCAGGGTTAACCCACATGGACTTAGAGTAGACTATTTAACATATTTTAACTCATAAAATCATGTGTTTTCACACTTCTCTCATTTAAAGGGGGATATAATATTGAATACCTTTAAAGGAAAAAAGAAAAGATGAGAATACTCACTTATCCTTTTCATTTAATTATCAATAAGGGGGAAAAGTTTTAGAACATATAGGACTTTTAATTATTTGAATATATATTGAAAAAATATAAAAAGGGGGTATTTTTTGGGACTATAGTTTCAATTTAGTTTAATGATGTGTCTATATGTTTTTGGTGAGTTTATGGAGAGAAGTGGTGATGTTTAGAAATTTTAATGGGTTCAATTTATGGCATCAGATATCATTCTTGGACAATTATCCATGTAATTGTGATGATTTTTGGACTGATCTTAAGTTCCAGTACATGTGTCAAGGAGGACACGTTGTTTACTATAATGTTTGGAGAAAAAATAGAATTTGAATAAGTCTATGCAATATCATTCATTTCATGATGTTGTGAATAATTTTAATAAGGCCATGAAAATGATTATTTTCATGAGGGAATTCATGTAGTCCATGAAAAAAAAATATATTCTTCTATAATTGAATGATGAAGGTATTTGAGATTGGTTGAGGAATTATGTTTTATAATGTCTTGAAGATCAACTCTATACATAGATATTTATAGGTATTGTTTATAATGGTGACCTTATTAAAAAGGATAGGGACAACCACACAGGCACCCAAGGGCTTGCCCTAAAACACACTTGAATGACTTGAGCATCATCCACCTAGGAGAGCCTTCCCAAGGAGGCTGCATGGCGACCGGAGAGTGCAAGCCTATGTGTAAGGCCCATAGGTGTGCGAGCCTGGAGGCACACATGAGGATGGAATTGTTAGACCTAGTTGGCCTAATCCCATGTGTGTGGTTATGTGTAAGTGGGTGCCGATACCCCACACCTGTGGCACACTATTGTAGTGGATAGACTACGCTAATAAAGAATATCATACATGAGAGAATCTGATGTGGGATGCTCAGGCTGTAGACATTGTTCCTCCATAATTAAAATAACGGACCTAGCATGGGCTGCATTATGCAGCAGATCTGAGCCGTCCAATCAGTGCAGTGTCATATTCCACCTCAAGTGATGCTCAACTATTCCTTTTCAACGATGTTAATGGTCACAAGTATGATGATCAAGCTTATTCATACCACAGATGTTCTTTGATCATTTTTATGTGGCGATGGGGATGATAATATCCATTCATGCAATCTATGTCTTGCCTGTATAATGATAACTTGAAGATATGCCTCGACTGAATGCAATGAAGTTACAGTGGCTATTTTTGTTACGTGATGTGTTAGAGCTTAAAAGTGACGAGGAGCATGTTATTCTCATCCCATGCACATGAGAGACTTCACAACAGACTCTTGTAAGATGAGGTTCTATTTTTTGGCTTAATATAATTAGATAAATAATGAAAGATTTGGTATATTAAAATACCATGATACATCTTAAAACTCATAGATTCTACATGGCATAAAAACCAGAAGAAAGGTGATGCAAGGAATGAGGTTCCTTAATTATAAAAGGAGTACCAAGCCTATGAGTTTATATCTTCTGTTTAAGAGAAATAGAGCTCTTATTTTCTAAAGAAAACAAAGCAATGTGAAATCAATTTTACACGAAGGGAATACAATTTGTGAATATATTTAGCTTGTGTGAAGGAGAAGAAAGTTTCATCTCACATGACATGTGAACCATGCACTCATGAGTTTCATGAATAAAATGAGATACCACAAATCCATTCAACTTTATTGTGAATATCTTATTTAATGGTGTAAAACCTTATGAAAAGTCTATGAATATAAGAAAATGAGCACATGGTTTTCATGAAAAAATAATTGTGCAAAAGATAGTGAAATGTTGTACATGTATGCTTGTATTCATAAGTGATGAAAGAATTAATTTCATGTGATCATAAACCAAATAAAGTGTGGAACTTGAGGAAGACAGCGTGTGTGTGTTCAAAGAAACAAATAAGAGGATAGTGGATAGTTCATGAACTTTCATGCATATATAAATGCTACTAAACATGTAAAATTTTAATACATTGAGTAATCGAAAATAGATAAATAAAACATAAAATTATAAATATGTAATAAATGAATGTTCTAGGGTTTTAGATTCATGCATTAAACTTCCATACATGAAGTGTATTTGATGATTTTTAATTGAGAAATCAAGGAGCTAAATACCTTGGATTTGTGAAAGTCTGATCATGCATAAACTATCATTGAAGAGTTGTGTGAATTTATTGCACACATAATTGAGTCCAGGACATTAGTAGAAGGAAGAATTTCCTGAGAAGAGTTGCACTGAGGAAACTGATCAAGTACAGGTGATCAGAGATAACTGAGCAAGGCCAGAAGACCCAGCCTGTGGATGTTGAAGATACTTGATGTGCACATGATCATGTGTGGTCCAAAAAAATCTAGTAGTAAGATAAAAAGAATCACCCTATAGTGGATCAGTCTTCTAAGAAAGGAGGAATTATTTTAGTTGGAGCTGAAAGTAGGAGTCTCTTGCTTAGAGCCAGAGTAGAATAAGTCTCTCAGTTGGAGATGGTAGTAAAATAAAGATCGGGGGTATAACCAGATGAGAAAGAAAACATGTATTACTATGGGGTATAAACAGATTCAATATTAGTATTTATTATTGGGAGATTATAACTAGTTATTGATTGAACCACTATAATTGAAAAGAAATATTATAGTAGAGAATAAATGCTTGGGGGTATAACCAACATGCAAAGGAGTAGTTCTTTGAACCAAACCATATAAATACTATATGATTTTCTCTCTGTTATTACTACTCTGCATGAAGTGAGATTGAGTGATATCACATAGTGGATCTCAAACATTAAAATTTTCAATAGGATGAATTCAAAATATAAAATAATTATTTTCAAGAGTCTATGGATGTCAAAGAATCTCCACTCAAGAAGTTTGATAATTCTTTTCAAGAGTCTATAAAAATTAATTGAGGATGTATTAATAAGATTAAGGGATATTGTGAACATATGTCAAGATCATTTGAGGGTGAGAAAAACTCCCTCAACATTAATTATTTTAAGATGGATGTAAAATTAAATAATAAACAATCACCACAAATTGTAACTTCCCATATTTATAGAAAAATAGATATTGATACACAATTTTTCATTGAGGAACATGACTTTAAGAAAAGAATGATACCATCCTATAATCAAATAGAAACATCCTATGAGAAAAAGGTATACCATTATCCAGAAAGTATCTTATGTACTAATTATGTTTCAATTGTTGATACATGTTCTAAACCAAATTCTAGAAAATTGTGGATGGTGAAAAATACTGATAAACCCAGCACATCAAGGGTGGATAATTAAATATGTATGAAGTGATTTTCTCCAATAAGTGTCCAAAAGAGTGGTGGTTTCACTCAAAAATAGCAAGGTTCAAAATATTTTAGATCTAAATAAACCTCACCTCGAAAGAAGAGAAGAAGCATCATATTCTATTTCTGGTGTTGTTGGAATGTTGGGCACAAGGAATTGGAATGCTAGAATAACATGTTAATTCGTGAAAATAGTAGGAGTCCTATCTTTTGGGGTAGAAAAGTTAAAGAAAAGAACACACCATCACTAGAGAGTAAAAATTCACAAGAAAAGAATGGTGATAAGTCACCGTTGGGATGTGATAAAAACAAGAAGACTATCAAAAAAATCGATACAAAGAATAAAATTGAGATAACATCTCCTAAAAAGGTAGAAATAAATACTTCAATAACATCACTACCTCCTAGGAAAAATAAGGCTTCATTTAAAGAAGCTCAGAAACAATAAGTTTCTAGATAGAGCACATATCAAGATGAAAGATCTATGATCATAGGTTTTTTCAAGTGCTATGAAAAGTATGGAAACAATGACTACTATTTCAATTATAACATGTCATTTCCAGAAAACATGCTTAAATTGAGGGTAATTCAAGCTGAATATATGAGGACTAGTTATCATAGAAAGAATTGTCTAACCAAAAATACATCAAAGCTACCAATTCATAATAGACATTAATTCTTAGAAGAATTTTTGGTAGATGTAATCATAAGGGTTACACAACTGAGATATGTATGATAAGACTAGCTGGAGATATTCCCAATGTTATGAAAGAGAGGAAGCTTCAAAATAAAAATAGTGGTGAGTAATGTCAAACTTATGATAATAGAAAGGATGTTAACAAATAATTCTATTTAAGTTTCTTAATAAAATAAAATTGGATAATAAGTTAGTGGAAGCTGAAAACTTTATAGAGATAAAGGAAAGCAAGTGGATTAAGACGTTGATGTGGAAAAATCTATTCCACGTAATGATAATGACTTGTGTGAAAGGTGTGGTAAATCTATACATGCTTCACACAACTATATGGAGATCCTACCTAATCATAGGGATCTATTGAAAACTAAAATTAAATCACCATAGACTCAATATATTCAAATTACTAATTTGGATATTAAAAATTCACACAAATAGGAGATTGGAAATGGGAGTAAAGAATGGCTTAGGTTGAGATTCAAATATCTGCCTGAATGTCAATCCTGGAGAATAATAAAGTCCCTTATTATTCCTTTATATATATATATATATATATTATTTTATTGCACTGACATGTCAGGAATTGAAGGAGATGGATGCATCCCGTGAGGGGGATCATTGATGATATGAAGCTGTTAAATATTCACTACATAGTGAATGTAAAAATTCTAAACAACTTCATAAGATTATAAAATGAGTTATTCCAATCACACTTTCATCCATTAATTTTAATCATATTAAATATATATATTAAGGGGGTGGTTGAATTATGTCAATATGAGATAAAGGGGAAGATATATATTTTTCACCTGAACTTTATAATATGTTTGTTGAAGTATTTGTAGGATTTAACATGTTTTTGAAAAATATGATAACTTACAACCCCTTGAAATATAGTGGATTATATCTAAGAATGATATAACATTCATGGTAGTTTATGGATAGTGTATAAAACCTTGTTGTATCTATATTTTCTTCTACATAGGTTTATCCCACATAGACTTAAATTAGACCAATTAAAGGCACTTTACAAAGAAAAATAGGTGGTGTCATCCTTCTCCCAGTTAAAGGGGAATAGAATTTTCACTGACTTGAGAGGAAAAACGAAAAGATGAGAATACCCTGTTAATCCTTTGAATTTAATTTACAATAAGGGGGAGAAAGTTTGAGCACCCATATTGACTTTAATTGTGTGAATAGATATTGAAAACAAAATACAAAGGGGTATTATTGGGACCATAGTTTAATTTGTTGTCAATTATGTATCAATATTTTTTGATGAGTTTATGTTGAGAAGTGGTAATTCTTACAAAACTATTATGGATTCATTTTATGGCATTAGATTTCATGCATGGACAATTCTCCATGTAATTGTGATGATTTTTGGACTGATATTATGTTTTGATAAATGTGTCGAGGAGGAAAAATTGTTTACTACAATGTTTGGGGAAGAAGTGAAATTTAGAGAAGACCATGAAATATATTTTATTGTTTGAAATTATGAATAATTTGATGAAGTCCATGGATATCTTTATTATCTTGAGGTAATTCAAGTACTCCATATAAAAATATATATTCTTAAATAATTTCATGATGAATGTATTTGATAATGGTTGAGAAATTATGTTTGATAATGGATTAAAGATCAATTATATACTTAGATGTTTCTATCTATTATTCATAATGGTTGCCTTAATAAAAGAGGTAGGGGACAACCACATAATCCCCCAAGGGCTAGACCTCAACCACACTTAAGGGGCCCGAAGGTCAACCTCAGGGGAGAGCCAGTCCAAGGAGGCCACATGGCGTTTGGAGAGTGTGTTCCCATGTGTATGTCCCCCAAGATCATGTAGCTAGAGGCGCGCATCAGGATGGTCTAGTTAGGACCCTTGGGTAGAAGCTCATGTGTGTGAGTATGTGTAAGCAGGTGCTGATTCCCTGAATCCATGGAACATTGTGGTGGAATAATTCTGATGCTAATAATGTTTGGCATAAATGAATGGAGAATACAGTGTGATATCCTTGAGCCATGTACATTATTCCTACATCATTAAAATTACAGGCATAACATGGGTCACACGATGCAGTTTAACTGAGTTTTTCGATCAACATGGTGTTGTCATCTAGCTCCAACAACCCTCGATTGTTTCTATTCACTACTGTTAATGGTTTCGCATCTGATGATCAAGCCTAAAAATTTTAGGGATGTTTTATGATCATTTTTATGTGGAAATGAGGTTGATAATCTTCATTCATACAATCTATGTCTTTCATGCATGCAGATAACTTGAAGACATGCATTGGTCGAATGAAAATGAAGTTTGATAGGTTTTTTTCATTATGTTATGGGTTTGAGATTAAAATTGTGTATTAAAATTTGATTATCATCCCATGAACATGAGAGGATTCATCATAAACTCACATAATATGAGGTGCCAACTTTTTAAAAGAATGATAATTAGATAAATATTGAAAGCATTGGTATATTAAAAAAATGTGTATGGATTAAAACTCAAATATTTGACATGACATAAAAATAGAAGAAAGTAAGTGTAAGGAATGGTGATTAACGACTATAAAAGGAGGATTACCAAGCCTCTGAGTTTATAGCCACCATTTGAGAGAAAGTTAGATCCCATTTTCTGAGGAAAAGATAGCAATTTGAAACTGTTGTTTCATGAAGGGAAGAAGATCTGTAAAGCAATTTAGCTTTGAGTAAAAATAATAAACTCATGAATCCTTTGAAATTTGAACCATATACACAATAATTTCATGAAGAAACTGAGATAATGTGAAGCTCTTCAGGTTTAGCATGAAGCTCTTACATGAAGGTGTAAATCCTTATGCGAAGGCAATGAATATGAGAACCCACGCACTTAGGTTTCATGAAGAAATAATTGCATGAAATATAGTGAATATTTTTCCATTCATGATTTCATACATACATGAAGATATAATCACATGTATGTGATCATAAAACAAATATAGCATGGACGTTAAGGAAGACAGTGTGTGTGCACAAAGAAACAAAGAAGTGGGCAGTGGACACTGCATACACTTGCATGCGTATATAAATGCACATACATATGTGAAATCATAAGACATTGAGTAACCCAAAATAAATGAATAGAAAATAATATAATAAATAAGGAATAAATTAATGTTCTGGGGTTTCAGATTCCATGCATTACACTTCCATGCAAGAAGTGTAGTTGATGAGTTTGAATTGGGAATTCAAGAAGGTAAATACCTTGTATTTTTTTCAAGTTTGATCTTTCATAAAATATTATTAAAGATTTTTGTGTACTAATTGAATGCAGAATTGAGGTTATAAATTTAACATAAGGAATAATTTCCTGATCATAGTTTCATTAAGGAAACTAATCAAGTAAAGGTGATTAGAGATAATTGGGCAAGGCCAACAGACCCAACCAGTGGATGTTGAAGATACATTAAGTGTCCAAGAGAAAGTGTAACCCAACAATCTCAAAGAGGTAGATCATAAGAATCATACTATATTTCAAAAATCCTTAAATAAATTAATAATTCTTTCAGTTGGTGCTAAAGGTAGAAGGAGTCACTTATTTGGATCCAGAGTAGAAGATTTTCCCCTTTCCCACAGCCTCACACATCGCACCCCCAATTATTATGGCCTGATCAAATCCCTCATTAACATTTCAGTCTTTATTACCATTATCTTTTTTTTTGGTATCCCCAGCCATGGTTTTAAATGTTCTCTTCAAATAATCTAACCCCTTCCTTTTTTGGGGATATAAAATATTTTTTTAATCAATGTAATCATGTTTAAGGTTTTTTCATCACTTCTCTATTCACAATTACATATGGAATTATTTAATATTTCTATATTATGCTATAGTGGGAGTTCAACAATTTATTTTTTTATCTTTATTTTATGATTATAGTTTCATACACTTTAAACCAACATAGATTGTTTCCTTTCTTTCTTGAATTTTCTATATTTTTATGCTTATATCATCTCTATTATAAGACTTAATTTACTCAAATTTTTCTCTATTGGTTCTTTATTAATTTTATATTCAATTTATCCTTATCATATTCTATATGATTTAGTGTTTTTTGTTAATTATTTTCATTTTTAATTCTTTTTCCTTTAATTATTGTTGCATGTTTTTTTGTTTATTTATTCAAATTTGGTGTTTTAGGTGATAGGTTCTCAACATGTATTTTGGGATACATATGTTTATGTTGGTTTTAATTTTATTGTACTCTTAATTACTATGTAAAATTTTTTTTCTTATGTAACAACTTAGCTTTCTATAGTTTGATTTTTGAATATTTCTATATATATCTCTAGATTTTTCATCATTGTCAGTGCTATGTTTGGGTGTTGCAGGACCACTGAAATTAATATATTAAGAATATTAATATATATTAAAGCACATGTACACATATTTCTATAATAAATGGATTTCCCAATGATCGGTACATCGAATGAGAAATTCAAGACCACATTTATTTCTGAAACATGGGTTTTACCCTAGGTACAATATAAATTTGGTTGGCACTGGGTGTTCAGTTGAGGGAGACCATTGGAATGTGCATTAAGTGAATTAATTAATTTAATTAATTGGTTTATTTAATGACTTAAACCTTGATCCATATCTATATATATGTCATTATAAAAATTTCACAAGGTTAGCCACATAACCTTGATAGATTAGAGTGAATGAAGAGAGCTTCTTTGTCATTGGTGAATCAAGAACATGGATCCACAAATTATCGAGGAGAAATTTGAGATGAATAAAAAATGCATTGGTATCATCAACTTCATCTCTATAATACATTTTCTTCACCAATGGTCAATATGTTCTCATGGTAGGGAACCTTATTTCATGCAACTATTCCCTTTTTATTAATTTGACAAGCATGGATTTCTTATCTTCTGGGTTCTTTGTGATTTATGCCCATCGCATGAGCCCTATTAAATAGAGTTCATTAAAAAAATTTGTTTTTATCATCTAAACCCTTTATTTCACCCTATTTTCCAAATTATAAGTTTTTTGGATGGTATTGCACCAGCCAATGATGGGGTTCACTTTGTACTTTTTCTTTACCCACCATCATTCATTTCATTCTTTTTCATCCGCCAATAGGGTTCGTAATTCGATAATTTTGGTATAGATTCATGTATGATCAAAACCCAAGATTAATATTGGTTTCATTGATGAATTAGGATTAATGTTTTTGTCGTTGGATCAAGGTGGTTTGCAGATGTGGGAGATGGATTTATTGATTGGACCCTAAACAGTGGCGAATGGTGCAAAGTATTGCCAATCGGTTAATTGGAGTTTTGATTTCCAGCCATTGGAAGCTATGAAACAATAATTGGAGGCTTTCCCCTTTGTTTTTGGTGGATTTGGGTTATTCAACATGCATAAAAGGTGGATGAAATGGTGGTTTCATAATCCCTATGAGGCCAGTTTAATTTTCTATAAAAATCCCAACTACACATCATGTATCTTGGAGCAACACACTTTGTGTAGTTTGGGATTACACGATGGATAGGGTTTTAGCCAGTAAAATATCACATTCCATGTGGCTCAACCCATGTGTCATGTGATCCTACCTGGACATCCAATCTGTGTACCGAAGACACATGCACAGGTCCACGTGTGGTCAAGCATGCTATATACTATAAGATACACATTGTGTATATGTACCTGGCTAGATGATCTATGTACCATTTTTACATGCTCAGGACCCCTCGGTGAACAAACACATTATGTGACCACATATACATATCATGTAGAGTAACATGGATAGCCAAACCATGTCTATGAGAGGACACACCCAGGTGTCCAAAAAAAGTCACACAACATATGACCCTATGTACACATCATGTACTTTGGTTTTACATGTTGAGTATAGTGAAGGGACACTAATAGGGTTCGGCATCATGGGACACACCATGTACCCAAGTATGTCACAATTTATACTACCCTAAAAAAATTCTTACTTATATATATCCCTATTTGGGAGTCATATTTAGGCCAACGGGTATCCTATCCTAAGTTGTTTTTCATGTAGAATGCGATGGTGGCCTTTTTTTGGAATTTGATAAACAACTTGAGGTTTTACCAATGGGTTGATTCCTTGAGTGATTCTTATCTGAGGGTAGTGTTTGAGTGTGATCATTGGAGTGTTTATGAGGTCAGTATGCCCATGTCTCTCTCAAGGTGATGGGTATCCCATATCCTATATATAGTAATAGAAAAAACTCCCCTGAATTATAGAGGGCACAAGTCCTCTATATGTGGAGTGTACTCCCTATCATTAAGCTCTAGTAGTGTGTGGGTCCTACATTGGAGTAGTTCTCCCTTGGCTAAGGCACACATTGGCAAGGTGTGGGGTCTCTATACTCAATATAGAGAGGTTAAATGAGATTCTAAGCTAAGAGATACTTCAACCTCAGTTATGATACATAGTAGTGAGGAGTAGGCCCTCCACTTTCTATCATATGAGGTTATGAAAGGTTTTTGGTATTAGTGATGGGACCTTTTGGAGCTGTAGGTAGAATGTTTATTCTTAAATGGTTATAGATATGGAGATCCCCTTTCTCTCTTCTATTTGGCCTCTTCTGATCATATCTGATAATGTTTTTTTATACCCACTTACTTTATGTGTTGATTTAACTATTTGTATATCTCTTTATTACCCTTCTTGGTTTTTAGGTCATCCTACTAGTTATGTATATTCTCTCCCCAACATAATAGTATGATTAGTGGTGACCTTGATGGACTAGGTTTCAGTGGAGCATAGTTTTTATTAGTGTAGACCATTTTTGTTTGTTGGCCTTGGAAATCATGAGTCAGGCACTCTTTAGTCCCTTCCCTATTCTCATTGTTGTCCAGTTGGGGTCTCTTTTCTGGTTAGGTGTGTATTTTTACCCTTTAAATATTTTAAATTATTTTGATAAACATTGTTATATTTTCCTAGGGGTTGTTTCATGCATGATTTACACTAGATATTTGAGTCTTTTATTATATCTTCATTATTTCATGAAAACGGTTGCATGCGTGTGTACAAGTGCTTTAGTCTAAGGACTCCCATTTTAATGATATTCCTACTCAGAACTTTTTGTTATCCCCTAACCTATTTGAGTAGGACTTGGGGTCTCATATTTATCTTACCGCCAGCCAGGCGGGACTTAGTAGGTCAAGTCATGACAGAGTGATATCAGAGTAATTCATCTTATGGTTGGTGTTTTGAGTTAGTATTTTTTTTAGGATTGGTTTGGAAACTTAGGGAAAAAATGTTGGAGTGTCTCAAGTTTTACTCTCAAGCAAGGGAACTAAGTGATGGTGTGGTTGTTGATGTATCCATAAACTAAAACTCTGACTACCTACTTGTTGACTTGGCATGTAAAGAAATATATTATAGGGAACCAATAGTACATGCATCATATTGGATTTGGTGTTTTTACATTCATGAACTTCTTGATTCAACTCCCTATATACCATCATCTAATTGTGGTACATCTTGTAAATTTTAGGATGTTTATGCGATGACAACCATTTATGATACTGATATAGCATCATGAAAATAACCGGTTGAGTGGGGAAACCTCAGTCCAGTGTTTTAGGGACATCCATCATAGTATCAAGGCTCCAGTTCATGAGCCAATTCATGATCCATTTCATGAGGTGGTTTTATTATAGGAGCAGTGAGAGGACCCACCCCTGGTGAGCCAGTTTGATGTTTCACATCTAATATAGCAGTCATTCATTCCATATATTTAAGAAGATGATGTTCATAATCTAAGCTTGCTTCTAGAGTTAAAGGATCATGGGTCCCCTAGATTATGGGCTGATAAAGACCCTCAGGAAAAAGAGTATTGGATGGAGTCTATAGTTTTTGTTTTTAGTTTTATGTGAATGATACCTGAATTGATGGTTGTGCTTGCAACCAACCTTTTTCACAGGATAGTGGGGATTTGTTGGGGTTTGGTTACCAAGGTGTATGATGAGGCAACACTTTCTTGGTAATAGTTTGAGAAACTATTCCACAATGAGTTGTATCCCTCTAACAAACCACCAGTTTAGGTTTAGTAGCATCTTGAACAGGATTGGTCTATGGAGAGATTCTTGGAAAGGGTACATGTGGGGACTAGAGTTGGTGGTGGACATCATGGAGCTAGTAAATCTGTATCTACTAGTAGGATTGATCCTTCAGGGTTGTAGTATAGAAGTAATACTCATGATTAGACTTAGAAATAGGGATTTGTTATTCTGAAATCACATGGTGGACTCAGTCAGGTTGAATGATCATAGACTTGGAATCCTTGTAGAATATTTAGAAGTCATTGGCATGTCTGATTCTATGACTATGGAGGGAAAATTAATTTTTCACAGGACTTCCCAACCCATCATGTCATATTGGGAGGATATAAAATATTGGATTCTGATCCCGGGACTCCATATATAGTATGAGGTATGATCTATGCCTCTTTTCATATTTATTTATTAATTTTCATTTAGTACCACTTCCATGTTCTCTGTGTTAAGCCTATTTTGGTGATATGTGTTGCGTCTTCGAGCATAAAATAAAGTGGTAAACTTCCCCCACTAAGATGAATTTAATTATGATGTGAATTAAAGTCATTTATGTGATTCTATGACACCGAAAGTAGACAATGTCGAGGTGTGGTGGATTAGTTCCTTTGATGTATGTGTTTGAGGACACCATGAATGTGAAAAGGTGTTAGTATGATCCCTGGTTGTGTGAACCTCTAGGAAAATGGAAGGATAGCATCAGTTATTGGAAGCTTATAACCTAGAGGTGTTGTAGTGATATGTGATAAAACATGTAACTTCCTTAATTTAGCTATATGAAGGTGCAATACACTCCTTCCTTGTCACATCCCTTATTTGGGACTTGAAGAATCTTGTAGATCCATTAGCATGACCTTTGTTCCTAGAGACTCCGACCAATGAACTTTAAAATATTTCATTCTTCTTTTTATAATGTGGCTTGACTAATTAAGTAGAGATCTTGTTGTGGGATCCTTCCATAGTGGTAGTGAGACCCTATGATGTTTTGCAGTGTGTTTCAGTGGGCCAAATGATTTTTTTCCATTATTGGAAAAAGGGAGTATTGAGATAGGAATTTTGGTTATGTATGATGAAGAATACAATCGACATATCTCTAGTGGGATAGTAAGACCCTTGGAGAAGTTGACTCTATGTGAAGGGTTATTTTAGAACTAGTGTGTCCCCCTTGGTGGATCCAGTGTTACACATGCCAAAGGCATATGGGAGTTGGAGGTTTTTAATTGTTCCCCATTTCTTGAAAAAGGTAATGATAAAAGACAAGTACCCCTTTCCAAGGATTGACTTTCGACTAAATGAAAGGTGTGATTTGGTTTTAAAAGATCGATCTTAGGTTTAGATACCATCGATTGAGGGTTTGTGAAGATGATATTCTAAATACAATATTATAATGTTGATACAGACACTATAAGATCCTAGTGATTCCTTTTCATGTGACTGATTCCCCCACTGTATTCATGGATCTTATGAATTAAATCTTCTATCCATACATGAACCAATTCATAATTGTATTAATTAATGGAATTATCATATAGTATATTTCATAGGAGGATAATATAAATCATTTTAGGTTGGTCTTAGACGTACTCTAGTGGAACCAGTTATATGGTAATATCTCAAAGTGTTTGTTTGGGATCCCCTAGTTTTATTTTCCTAGGCATGTCATCTCTAATCATGGTGTATATTTGGGTCTGGAAAATATTGATTCAGTACTTTCTTACAATCCACCCAATAAGTAGTGGAGATGTGTAGTTTCTTCTGTTTGGTAAGGCGCTACCGAAGAAGGGCATTGAGTACATGGTGAATTTAATTCCTTTAGAGTAAGAATCAGATGCATGTTAATGAAAATTATGGTAGTGAATACATATGGGTTGAGGAAGTTGAGAAACAATGAGCAGTTATATCTGACCCACAACTTGGATTTGGAAGCGGTGGTCTTTTCCTTAAATATGTGGATGTGTTAACTTTTGGATGAGCATTTCATTGTTTTCTTAGACCACCAGAGAATATTAGGTACATCTTATCTTTGGAAGATACAAATCTAAGAAAGAGGTTTTATTAAAGGAAAATTACATTGAGATAGTCTACAATCCAGGGAAGGTAAACATATTATAAAATAACCTTGGTAGGAAATACTGATTTACCTTTGTGGAAGGGGCATCAGAGAAGTTGGCCTCATTGCAGCTGACCCTAGTGGAGGAGAATGGTGAAACTTATCTTCAGTCAATGGTAGTGGATCCACGACTTCTGTAGTGTGTGAGAGATGATCAATTGGGAAATTTTGACTGTGAATTTTTTTGTGACAAAATATCCTCAAGATATGTGCCATAAGGATTTTCTAAAGGAGGAGCGCAAGTCATACTTTCCTAGGAATAGTTGGTCGTTCTGACCACATTGTGTTGGTAGGTGTTGAGGGAGTTTTATGCCTCCCCCATTGGACATTAATCAGGTTGTGGAAAATATGTACAATAAACATTGACGTCAATTTTAGAGGTTAGCTATGAGCCTATCTGTTGGACTTTTTTTGGAGCTAGGAGAATAAATTTCCATTGGTGGAGATCCCCTATAATAATAGTTACGACTCTACTATTAGCATGACACCATTCGAGGAACTACATGGGAGACCCTGCAAGTCACCCTTATGCCAAACTGAGACTGCTGAGACATCTCTTATTGGTCTAGAACTAGTATAGGAAATTTCAAAGAAGGTTCTAGGTGATCCATGAGCATTGAAGATAGCTTAGATACAATATAAATATTATGTGGCTAAACATAATAGGAATTTGGAGTTAAAATGGGGAGACCTTGTATTTTTTAGAGTCTCCACGTGATTAGGTTTATTGAATTTTGATCATGAATTATTCTACCCTCAAGGTTCATTAGGTCATTCCATATCCTACTGATTGTTGGAGATATTTCTTACCACTTATCCTTACCACTTCGGTTGGACTAAGTGCATGATATCCTCTATGTGTCGCAGCTTATGACATACGTTCATTAATTGACACACATTATTGATTAGAGATATCTGTACATTGAGTATGGGGCCACCTTCTTGGACTAATCAATGGAAACCACGGATCAACAGAATAGGACCATGCATGGATGAACCATTCTTCTTGTTTTAGTGCTTTGGCATTATGGGAGCATGCGGGAGAGATCCTAGGAGAATGAGAGTCGTATGTGTGCTCATTAACCCCACCTTTTTGTGTATCTTGTTCCTTATTGGATGAAAATCCATGAAGGAGGGGATAACATAATTACTCTAGTTTCTTTAGTTTTATCCTATGAATATTTCAATATTTGTTTTGATTTTTCCTCATAGTTGGCACTATGTTTGGGTGTCACAGGACCCCAGAATTAATATATTAAAAATATTAAGAAATGTTAAATCATATGCACAGAACTTTTTAGAATAAATGGTTTTTATATTGATCATGTCCTCGGATGGGAAATATGAAACCTTGGTTGTTTCCATAATGTGGAGTTCACAATCGAGGAGAAATATGATACATACAACAAATGCAGAAGGATCATCACCTTCATCACTAACGAATTTGTTCTTCATTGATGATCAGTCAATTCTCATGGTAGGGAACATTATTTCATATATTTACTCCCTTTTGAATAATTTTACATGCATTTATTCCTTATCTTCTTTGTTTATCTTCGATTTATGTCCTTCGCATGAGACCAATTAAATAGAGTTATTGAACCTATTTTTTTCTATATCATCTTCTACCATGATTTCCCCATTGTTTCTGAATTATGCAATCATTGGATTGAATTTCACTATCCAATGATGGGTTTAACTTCACTCCTGTTCTTTTCCAACCATCAGTATTCACTTTCTTCATTGTCGGCCCATGGGTTGGTGATTTGAAATTTTTGAGCCTGATTTGAGCACGATTGAACACCCATAATTGTAGAAAATGAGTGAACGACATGGGATATATGTTTTAGTATTTGGATCGAGGTGTTTTATGGATATGGGAGATAGATTTGTGGATCAGACCCCAAATGGTGGTGAACGATGTAACAGTTTACTGATCAGGTAATTGGAGTTTCAATTTTCATCCACTAGTGGTTAAGAAATGACAATCAGTGACTTTCCCCTCCATTTTTAGTGGATTTGGGTGAGTCAATAGGTACAAAAGGCTACAAAAATAGTGTATCTTTCATTCACATGAAGATTATTTTATATTTTATTGAAAATCATGACAAGATTCCATTTATCTTGGATAAACACACTCCATGTAGTTTGGTATTCTTTGGTGTCTAGGGTCTTGTCTGTGTAACATATCACATGTCATGTGCCCGATCCCACACATCATGTGATCCCACCTGAGTAGCCATGTCATGTGATGAAGGAATGCACTAAGGTCCTCATGTGGTCATACATTCCATATACCCTAATGGGCATGTCATGTATATATACAAGGATTTTTGAGCCCTGTATCATGTGAACACTCCCAGGACCAAGGGATAATGTACACAATGGGGGAACTCATCTACACACTGTGTAGAGTAACATGGATAGCCAAGCCATGTCTAATGGTGGAAATGCCTAGGTGTCTAGGTAGAGTCACACACTGTGTTCCTCTACAAAAACACCATGTACTTTGGGTTTACACACTGATTATAGTGAGGATACGTGACCAGGGTTTGGCTTCATGGTACATGTTGTGTACTCCCCTTGGAATTTTTAACCTTGTGTAAATCCTTATTTAGGACTTAGATTTAGGCCCACAAGTAGACAATACTGAGTAGTTTTCTTCATAAAATGTGATGGTGGATTTTATTTAGGCATTAGAGATAAGGCATGAGGTGTTATGAGAGGGACACTTCCTATAGCGATGCTTATCTGGTGGCAGTGTTTGGGTACGATCATCAAAGTGTAATTAGGTTCGATAATACCATGTCTCTATCTAGGTGGTGGGACCCCTATATCCATAATAAATATATATATAAATAACTCCTCCAGATTATAGAGAGTGTGGGTCCCCTATCTATGGAGTGTAATTCCTATTATTGAGCTCTGGCAGGGTGTGGATACTCCATTAGTGTAGTATTCCCTCATCCATGGCATACAGTGGAAAGTGAAAGACCTATATACTTATTATAGAGAGGTTACACGAGATGATGGGGTAGGATATAGTGTTCCATCAGTTGTGATATGCATTAGAAATGAGTGGGACCTCCACTTTTTATCTTATGAGATTGCGTGAGATGTTTGGAATCGGCGATGGGACATTTTAGAGATATAGGAAAACTTTTCAATATTAACTAGTTATGGAGATAGATTTCCTTTTTCACTTCACTTGGTCTTCTTCTAAAGATATATGATGATGATTTTCATTACTAACTTACTTTATTTGCTGAGTTGACTGGTGTTATTTCTATTGCTTCCCTTTCTTGGTTTTCAAGGCATCAAACTAGATATGTAAATACTCACCCCTACACAGGCTTTTCCTACATGTGTTGTGTTTTATATAGATAACAAGAAGATTGGTAGTGACATTGGTGGAGTGGGTTTCAGTGGATCGTAGTTGTTCTTGGTATAGACCGTGTTTTGTGGTCAAACATAGAGATTGTTATCTAGGATCTCTTCAATCCATTACCTATTTCAGTTTTTATTGGGTTAGGACCTCCTTTTTGGTTGGGCTGTATTTTTCCACTTTATATATATTTCATTACATTGATTATAAGGCCCCAACCTTAAACCATACTTAATATTGAATTAAAAACATAATTCACATTGAGGATCTTTTCATGGTTTAGAGTTTTAGAGAATTAGGGTATAACTATTACATCTCAAAAGATTAGAAAGTAGACACTTCAACTAAGTTTCCATAAAATAAAAACTCTTAAAAATAAACATGTTTAGTTCCATGTTTTAGATAGCATGAATTTCCCTTGATCCCATCCTTGACCCTATTCCACATTAAGTCTTGTGAAAAACATTTCAAAAAAACTTGGGGTGAGCATAAAAACCTAAGTAAGGAATACACAAAGAATGAAAACTATTAGTTTTTCAAAACAACAAGTAAACCATGTATACTTTATCAAAGTAATAATTTCCACCTTTATGAATTAGTAAAAAATCTTCAATGAATAAAAGATCATTACTTACCCTTTTGTAACCAAAATATTACCATAAAACCCATATAAAGAACACATAACATAAAAAGGTTTCTTGGGACATAAACATATTTAAATGGAATAACCATACGGTCGACTTCCACACATACTTAATGGAATAGCCATACAGACGACTTCCATACCCAATGTATTGGAGGTTATAACGTAACCACCCGTCCTAGTATTCACAGCACCACCCGTCATATAGTTTATTATGTAATCACCCGTAAAATGTCCAAGTACCATCATTACACATATAATATTGAAAATATAAACATTTCAATAAAAACATTTCATTTTCAATCACAATAAGTAATACCAAGATATTGAATTAAGCAATCCATTTTCAAAAACCATTTAAAAGAGATTTTTGAATCAAAGTGTCCCATACCACTTTGAAGCTTTTAATGGAATTATAATTTTAAAACATTAATTTACATATAAATAAATACTGAAAATCATTTTGAAAACATGGACATTAAATATAAAGATTTAGAATAATGAATCTTTAAAACATTTAAAACGACATTTTTGTTAAAGAGTTTTTTACAAAATGAGAGACTCTTGAATACAAATAATTGCAGAATAACATGTAATCTGAGCTTTATAATATCATGATAATAAAGGGATTCATGATATAATTTGCCTAAGGATAGTATACACACCATATAAGAGTGAATTGGTGCATAACAACAATGAAGTCTCAATAGAAATGTTAATTGAGATGAAATCCATTATAAAGATGGTATCCTTAAATTAAGGATAAATCGATCACATCATTATGTGTGAGAAATATAAATACACCCAATATAAGTGGATATTAAGTGTGAAACAATCATAGTTCATTCACACATAATCCTGGAAAAACAAAACCAATGACATTGATATTTAACTCAATGAAATGAGATTGAGTTATGATTTCCCATACAAGTTCGTAAGAATTTATCAATGAGATGATTATGTGTAGAAATACTATATCCACAAATTGCTTTGTGGAAATTACAACATAGATATTCCACACATAATCTTGGATTAATAAAATCAAGAAGTAGAGGTTTAACCCAAAGAATTGAAAGTGGGTTAAGATGTTCCCTTACAGAAATCTGACAGCCTAACGACGTCGCTTTAAAATTCAGAAAAATGAGTTGATGAGAGAAAAAATGGTATCTCATCACTTGGACATAAAATTTACATAAATAAGGATATATAAGAACATATCCCAACATAATAGTATATGAATTAAAAGACATAACAAAAGACGTCTTTTAAAAAGAGGAGGGTGAAAGGTCCCCTTACTGAGTTGGCTAACTTTCGAAACGTACACCCCATGAAAGAAGGGTCATACAATGAAGATGTAAATACCCATTAATGAAATTATATTTCACAAAGAGTATAATAATGGGCAGTACATACACCACTCAATGTAAATAGTGGAAAATGTAGAATACATGTCACGGGAATAAATGTGAGATGAAAAATCCCTTACGAAAACTCGGCAGCCTAACGGCGCCACTTAAAACTTCCAAAAATGGATTTATGAGATCAAATAGCGTCTCTCGTAATATGAAAATTAAAATTAAAGTATGAGGAATATAAAATAACATCCCCAAACCTAAGAAATATGAGCTTAAAATAAACGACATGAAAGAGAGTACTTAATAAGAAAGAGAGAGGTTGGATCCCTTACGAAAATTCGGCAGCCTAACGGCGCCACTCAAAACATCCAAAAAGGATTGGTGATAGAAAATAAGGTCTCTCATCCTTTGAACATAAAATTTAAATTAGTAGTAATATAAAATAACATCCCAATCATAAGAAATATGATCTTAAAAGGAATGACATAAAAGAGTGTACTTTAAAAGAAAGAGAGGGGTAGGTTCCCTTACCTCAAGTCCGACTTGTCTTGTTCATTTCTTTATATTCCCGAATAATAAACATTGGTAAATTTATAATTTATAAAAGACTTATTTTAATGATTATTATTCAGTTCATATCACATGTTATAATGTTATAATAATTGTTTAATAATGTGAGTTCATACCAGACGTTTTTGTCGATGTTTGGTACATGAGTCAAAAATGAACTTGTTTTAAAATGATTGTCCATGTAGTTATAAGTAAATAATCTAAAAAATGTTCTTAATGATTTAAATATCATATATATCTAGTATATATTCATTTTATACTACTCCATAACATTTGGAGATAAAAAGAAATGAAATGCACCGTTCATGGAGACGGTAGGCCGTACGTACACATGAACGCTACTTTCATTTCTTTGTCATATTAATGTAATTAAAAATAATTTAGAGATATATATATTATAATTACAGTATAATATATATGTTATATATGTCACATATGTTCATTAATTTCATTCTTCATACATTCCATGTATTGCATGAACGAGTCACATCACTTGAGGGGGCGGTAGTCCACACTTCCTCGTATGAAATTATCGCATTTGCACAACATGAAAAGCATAAAGGCATGTTTTAAATATAAAATTCAGAAGCATATAGAAAATATAAATACCATATATATCATATATAAAATATAGTGACATCATAATGGCCACCATGAAAGGTGTTAAGAGAAGATTAAACAGTCATCGTTTCGTGAGGCAGAAATTCACCATCCACAGAAACAGTATGTTCTTTAACCATTAGATGAATGTGTGTGTAGGTGTAGCTCGAATACATCACATAAAAACATCTTAGTATATTTAAGATAATGGTTTTGTTACAAAATAAAGGAATAAAAAGAGTTTAGAGTGTTGGAGAAGCAAAATAAAACATGAGAACACAAGAGAGGACACTACCTTTAAATCGGGTAACTCTCGTTGATTTGAGCTCAAAGGATTCCTTGGAAAGTATTCTGCCCAAAGTGAGGCTTCAATGATGAAGAGAGGGATGTGGAGAGATGAAATGGGCATGGTTAGGCCGAACCAAAGGCTTGAGAGGTGTGTGTAAGGTGGTAGAGGTGGGGGCCTTTTATAAGTGGAGAGGAGGGGCACTCTTGGAATGTAAAGAAATGTTACATTATTTTAAAATGAGTTTCGGATTTAAAAGGTACCACATTGATATAATTCGAGGATAAGGTGATAAGGGTTCTAAATATACCCAACCAATGGGTTTTTTACAAGTTTAATTCTTAGATTTTATATTATCATTTCATTTTATTTAAATCGTTAAATAATGAGGTAATCGCTGCATCATCATGGTGTCATAAATAATTTAATTTATTTAATATCTAAAAATTATAAAAAAAATAACATGATGTAGGAACTATGTTTATATTTCTAATGAATATTTATAGTCAAATATCTGACTTTTATAACCCCATTTAAATATTATTTAGTAAAACAACTCATGTTTGTGACATTTTTATTTTAACTTTAAATAAAAAGATATTAATGTCATTTTCCTACCAAAGTGGCTCCATGGGGTCCCCAAGTTGACCCATGGATTTTCTTGGTCATCCATGACACATCCAGTAAGGGTAGGACTTGTGTCAAGTTCATTTAATATTAGTAAAACATTATTTTTACCTTAAACAACACTAATTATCTCTAATCGCGATTGAAAACATAAAAGTTACTATTCACCAAAAAATTATTTTAATCCCATTGAACCACATTTTAATTATTAATGACAACCATGTATGTCGGATTTTTGAAATTAAAAACACAGAAGTGGTAAAATTTCATTTAAACGGAAAATCAGTTTTTATAAGTACCACTTAGTGGTTTCACTATTCATCAAAAATTGAAGTTTTTCAGAAAAATACCAAAGATTCACCCTATGATATAATTGATATTCCAAACAAAAAAATGGTGTCTATTTTAAAAAATTCAAAATATATAAGTTTCATTAATTAATTTAATAATTAATTCCCCCTGTCAAAGAAAATAGCGTGTTTTTATGAAATAATAAGTATCAAAAGATTGACACTAGTTTAAGTCCAATTTCAAGATGAAATTAATTCCAACGACCACTATTGGATTAAATGGTAAAAATATATTCTAATTTCACTTATAAACCAATTCAAGAGATAATAAAATCCTATAAATAAATTATATTAAAAAATGGTTTTGAATTAAAATACAACATTTTTCACTATTCATTAAAAAATGAACATTATCGGAAAAATACCAAAAATTTAAACAATGTAAATTTTTATGTCTTGATTCAAAAGAAGAATTTTATTTTGTCAAATATAAAACATAAAATTGTCAAAAAGTGGATTTAAAGGAGGTTCGCCATCAAAAGGTGGTTAATCGACCTTTTCAAGAATATTAGAATGTTTAAGCTTAAATTGGATTCATTCGCATTTTTAATCCTCTAACATTTATTGTAAAAAGTAAAAATATTTTACAAACATATATAATCATTTTGTAGTTAGTTCTGTTCATTCCCGCCATTACAATGGATAGGTGTTAACTAAAACTTAAAATAATATTATTTTATTATTAGAGTGCAACGTAAGATTCCCAAGAAACTCGTTGTTGCGTATTGGGTACACCATCGAGCATAGAGTCCCCTTTAAAGTTATATCAATATTTTATTCACAAATATGGATAAATATAAAAATTTCATATTCTTTATTTGCCTGGGTGTTACATCCTTCCCCCCTTTTGGGAATTGCGTCCTCGCAATTTTAAAATTGGGCTCAGAAACATCCTTGAATGTCCCACATCAGAACAAGAGTCGGTAAAACAATCACATTAAAACAAAGAAAGAGAAGTATAGAGGTCACCCGAGTTAACCAATACATGGATTCCATGTATAAAAATATGGATATGGAGGAAAAAACAATGGGTCATGTTCTGATGGACAGTGATAGTAAACATGTCTAGGAGAAAGATAACCATAAGAAAATCACAAAATTGTGATGGGTTAAATGGTATTGGATTCCCCAGTAGGAAAAGTTAATGGAAAACATTTTTTTGTTACTTTTCATTGAGGAATTTATTTTTGAGCTTAACTAAAACATAAGGAAACATACATACTTGTCATGTTGACTTTCAACTTTTACTTCATTTCTTACATGAACTCATATTTTCTCCAAAAGATTTTTATTTAGGATGACTTGTTTACATTAATAGAACTATAATCAACTTCTATAGAATCACCTAATCCACAAAAGAGAACAATATAATTCCCATGCCTTTAGAATTTAACCAAAACCAAAACCAAAAAGGATAGTTCAAGATCAGATAATCCAGAAAAGGATAACACTTTATAAAAATAAAATCTATTCTTAATCTCCATAATTTGTCTATCAAAACCCAAAGTTCAATGAAGACCATTCGATAAACAATTTTTCCATAAAATTCTTCAAAGTAAACCAAACTAAGATTTAAACCCAAATATTTGAAGGATTTAATCACATAGTCCTCCAAGCTACAAAATAACACTTATCTCCAAATAACATCAGTTGCTCTTAAAGTCTCATATTGAAAAGTAAATAAACTAATCACATATCCTCCATGATAGGTTAATAATTTCCATAAATAACCCAAAATAAACTTACTCTTAATTCATAAAATCATTTAACTAAAAAGAATTAGTCAAACTAACTAAAGACTTCACGTAGTCAAGTGGTAGGTGATAAATACCAGTCGCACTTTGGTTGTGGGTTCGATTCCCGCATCTTTGTCCGACACGGCGGGTTGTCACACGGTCTACGTGTTGTCCTTTTTATAAAACTCCAAAAATAACCCTAACATGTTTTAACCTTAATAGTTTCCTTATTCCTCTCATTTTCATCCAAATTCATTACGATCTCAACATCTTAATTCTTGAAGTCTTATTTCACCACCATAAGATAAAATAAAACGATTCCCAAAATGAATAACAGCATACCTTGATCAGGGAGTCCACTCAGTTTCATCGTCATCTTGTTCACGTAGGTAGACATCCCATGCGTTACAACAATGATTTAGAGATCCTTCAAAATTATTTGCTACCTCCATCCAAATACACCTTGTACAACATGGGTCATATGGGTGTTCACAGAAAAATATTTTTGGAAAATAATCATGTATGAAAAATAATTCCAAAACATCTGATAAAACATGATTTCTATAAAATAGTCGGACAGAATTTGAGTTGAAAATTTATATTATTGGTCCTTTTAAAATATCATGGGTATGTGCTGAGAGACTATATTTTAAAATCAAATATTAGTAGGTTACCCAAGGGTCTCCTTCCTCAGCACCATTTTTAAAATCATAATATGCTTCAAATTCTTGTGATAAGGTAAAATATTTGAAAATACCTTGATAATATTTTTCTTTCTTGAAAATATGAGAATATTGTGAAAATAGTATTTGTCTAAATACAACCCATGATCCACGATGATAATGAGGTATAGTGGAGGTGTTTGATATCTCAAAGAACTGCTTGCAAGTGAGTTTTATGCTAGAAAAAGTTTCACAATAATCTTAACATGACTTTGCAATAAATATTTCGAGCATGTCATTAGGAAGATATAGGAATGTCGTTTGAGATCCTTCTCCTTCCATTCGTAACTGACTTTACTTGACCTGAAAAAAAGTTATAACATAATTATTTAACTGAAATAATAGATATAGGGACTAACCATGTGTCTAACAAAAACTCTTAATCCCTAAAGTTGTCTAAAACGACCTTTGATACCAACTATAAAGCCCCAACCTTAAAACTTACTTAATATTGAATTAAATTCATAATTCAAATTGAGGATATTTTCATGGTTTAGAGTTTTAGAGAATTAGGACATAACTATTACATCTCAAAAGATTACAAAGTAGACACTTATACTAAGTTTCCATAAAATAAAAACTCTTAAAAATAAACATGTTTACATCCATGTTTTAGATAGCATGACTTTCCCTTGATCCCATCCTTGACCATATTCCACATTAAGTCCTGTGAAAAACATTTCAAAAAAACTTGGGGTGAGCATAAAAATCTCAGTAAGGGATACACAGAGAATGAAAACTGTTAGTTTTTCAAAACAACAAGTAAACCATGTATACTTTATCAATGTAATAATTTCCACCTTTATGAAGTAGTAAAAACTCTTCAATTAATAATAGATCATTACTTACCCTTTTTTAACCAAAAGATTACCATAAAACCCATATAAAGAACACATAACATAAAAAGGTTACTTGGGACATAAATATACTTAAATAGAATAACCATACGGTCGACTTCCACACATACTTAATGGAATAGTCATACGGCCGACTTCCATACCCAATGTATTGGAGGTTATAACGTAACCACATGTCCTGGTATTCACGGCACCACTCGTCGTATGGTTTATCACGTAAGCACCCATAAAATTTCCAAGTACCATCATTACACATATAATATTGAAAATATAAACATTTCAATAACTACATTTCATTTCCAATCACAATAATTAATTCCAAGATATTGAATTAGCAATCTATTTTCAAAAACCATTTAAAAGAGATTTTTGAATCAAAGTGTACCATAACACTTTGATGATTTTAATGGAATTATAATTTTAAAACATTAATGTCCATATAAATAAATACTGAAAACCATTTTGAAAACATGGACATTAAAGATAAAGATTTGGAATAATGAATATTTAAAACATTTAAAACAATATTTTTGTTAAAGAGTTTTGAACAAAATGAGAGACTCTTGAATAAAAATAATTGCGGAATAACAAATAATCCGAGAATTATAATATCATGAGAATAAAGATATTCATGATATAATATGTCAAAGTATAGTATACACACCATATAAGAGTGAATTGGTGCATAACAACAATGAATTCTCAATAGAATTATAAATTGAGATGAAATCCATTATAAAGATGGTATCCTTAAATTAAGGATAAATCTATCAAATAATTATGTGTGAGAAATATAAATACAACCAATATAAGTGGATATTAAGTGTGTAACAATCAGAGGTCATTCACACATAATCCTGGAAAAACAAAACCAATGACATTGATATTTAACTCAATAAAATGAGATTGAGTTATGATTTCTCATACAAGTTCGTAAGAATTTATCAATGAGATGATTTTGTGTAGAAATACTATATCCACAAAAAGGTTTGTGGAAATTACAACATAGAGATTCCACACATAATATTATCATAATAAAATCAAGAAGTAGATGTTTAAACTAAAGAATTGATAGTGGGTTAAGAAGTTCCCTTACAAAAATCCGACAGCCTAACGGCGTCAATTTAAAATTCAGAAAAATGAGTTGATGAGAGAGAAAATGGTATCTCATCACTTGGACATAAGATTTACATAAATAAGGATATATAAGAACATATTCCAACATTATAGTATGTGAATTAAATGACATAACAAAATAAGTCTTTTAAAAAGAGGAGGGTAAAAGGTCCCCTTACTGAGCTGGATAACTTTCGAAACGTACACCCCATGAAAGAAGGGACATAAAATGAAGATGTAAATACAAATAAATGAAATTATATTTCAGAAATAGTATAATAATGGGCAGTACATACACCACTCAATGTAAATAGTGGCAAACGTAGCATAAATGTCACGGGAATAAAAGTGAGACGAAAAATCCCTTAGAAAACTCGGCAGCCTAACAACGCCAATTAAAACTTCCAAAAATGGATTTATGAGATCAAATAGGGTCTCTCGTAATATGAAAATAAAAATTAAAGTAGGAGGAATATAAAATAACATCCCCAAACATAAGAAATATTATCTTAAAAGAAACGACATAAAAGAGAGTACTTAAGAAGAAAGAGAGAGGTTGGATCCCTTACGAAAATTCTGCAGCCTAACGGTGCCACTCAAAACATCCAAAATGGATTGGTGAGAGAAAATAGGGTCTCTCATAATATGAACATAAAAATTACAGTAGGAGTAATATAAAATAACATCCCAATAATAAGAAAGATGAGCATAAACGGAATGACATAAAAGAGTGTAATTTAAAAGAAAGAGAGGGGTAGGTTCCCTTACCTCAAGTCCGACTTGTCTTGTTCATTTCTTTATATTCCTGAATAATAAACTTTGGTAAATTTATAATTTCTTAAGGACCTCTTTTAAATATTATTATTCAGTTCATATCACATGTTTTAATGTTATAATAATTGGTTAATAATGTGAGTTCATATCAGACGTTTTTGTCGATGTTTGGTACATGAGTCAAAAATGTACTTGTTTGAAAATGATTGTCCATGTAGTTATAAGTAAGTAATCTCTAGAATAGTATTAATGATTTAAATATCATATATATCCAGTATATATTAATTTTATACTACTCCATAACATTTGGAGATAAAAATAAATGAAATACACTGTTTATGGAGACGGTAGGCCGTAAGTACGCATGAACGCTACTTTCATTTCTTTGTCATATTATTGTAATTAAAAATAATTGGGAGATATATATATTATAATTACAGTATAATATATATTTTATATAGGTCACATATGTTCATTAATTTAATTATTTATGCATTCCATGTATTGCATGGATGAGTCACATCACTTGAGGGGGCGGTAGTCCACACTTCCTCGTATGAAATTATCACATTTGCACAACATGAAAAGCATAAATGCATGTTTTAAATATAAAATTCAGAATCATATAGAAAACATAAATACCATATATATAATATATAAAATATAGTTACATCATAATGGCCACCATGAAAGGTGTTAAGAGAATATTGAACAATCATCGTTTCGTGAGGCAGAAATTCGTCATCCACAGAAACAGTATGTTCTTTAACCATTAGATGAATGTGTGTGTAAGTGTAGGTATAATACATCACATAACAACATCCTATTATATTGAAGATACTGGTGTTATTAAAAGATAAATGAATAAAAAGATTTTAGAGTGTTGGAGAAGCAAAATAAAACATAAGAACACAAGAGAAGACACTACCTTTAAATCGGGTAACTCTCTTTGATTTGAGCTCAAAGGTTTCCTTGGAAAGGATTATGCCTAAAGTGAGGCTTCAATGATGAATAGAGGTATGTGGATAGATTAAATGGGTAGGTTTTGGACGAGGAAAATGCTTGAGAGGTGTGTGTAAGGTGGTATAGGTGGGGGTCCTTTTATAAGAGGAGAGGAGGGGCACTCTTGGAATGTAAAGAAATGTTACTTTGTTTTAAAATGATTTTCGGATTTAAAAGGTCCCACTTTGATATAATTAGAGGATAAGGTCATAAGGGTTCGAAAAATACCCATCCAATAGGTTTTTTACAAGTGTAGGTCTTAGATGTTACATTATCTTTTCATTTTATTTAAATTGTTAAATATTGAGGAAATCGCTGCATCATCATGGTGTCGTAAATAATTTAATTTATATAATGTCTAAAAATTATAAAACAAATATCATGATGTAGGAAATATTTTTATATTTCTAATTAATATTTATAGTCAAATATCTGACTTGTATAACCCCATTTAAAAATTGTTTTAGTAAAACAACTCATGTTTGTGACATTTTTATTTTAACATTAAATAAAAATATATTAATGTCATTTTCCTACCAAAGTGGCTCCATGGGCTCCCCAAGTTGACCCATGGATTTTCAGGGTCGTCCATGACACATAACATAATGGTAGGACATGTGTCAAGTTCATTTAATATTATTAAAACATTATTTTTACCTTAAACTACACTAATTACCTCTAATCGTGATTAAAAACCTAAAATTACTATTCACCAAAAAATTATTTTAATCCCATTGAACCACATTTTACGTCTTAATGACAACCATGTAAGTCGGATTTTTGAAACTCAAAACACAGATGTGGTAAAATTTCATTTAAATGGAAAATCAGTTTTTATAACTACCACTTAGTGGTTTCACTATTAATCAAAAATTGATGTTTTTCAGAAAAATACCAAAAATTCACCCTAAGCTATATTTGATATTTCGAACTCAAAAATGGTGTCTATTTTACAAAATTCAAAACATATAAGTTGAATTAATTAATTTAATAATTAATTCCCACTGTCAAAGAAAATAGCGTGTTTTTTTTAAACAATAAGTATCAAAAGATTGACACTAGTTTAAGTCCAATTTCAAGATGAAATTAATTCCAATGACCACTATTGGATTAAATGGTAAAAATATATTCTAATTTCTCTTTGAAACGAATTCAAAAGATAATCTAATCATATAAATAAATTATATTAAAAGAGGTTTTGAATTAAAATACAACATTTTTCACTATTCATTAAAAAATGATCATTATCGGAAAAATACCAAAAATTTTGACAAAGTAAATTTTTATGTCCCGATTCTAAAAAAAATTATTTTGTCAAATATATCACATAAAATTGTCAGAAAGTGGATTTAAAGGAGGTTCATCATCAAAAGGTGGTTAATCGACCTTTTAATGAATATTAGAATATTTACGCTTAAAATTGGATTCATTCACATTTTTAAACCTCTAACATTTATTGTAAAAAGTAAAAATATTTGACAAACATATATAATCATTTTGTAGTTATTTCTGTTCATTCCTGCCATTAAAACGGCTAGGCGTTAACTATAACTTAAAATAATATTATTTTATTATTAGAGTGCAATGTAAGATTCCCAAGAAACTCGTTGTTGCGTATTGGGTACGCCATCGAGCATAGCGTCCCCTTTAAAGTTATATTAATATTTTATTCAAAAATATGGATAAATATAAAAATTTCATATTCTTTATTTACCTGGGGTGTTACATTGATGTTCCTTGATGTGTTTTCCTAGAGGTTTCTTCATACATGCTTTAAACATAATATGTTTCAGTTTTTAATTATCTCTAAATTTTTTCATGGAGATTGTTGGGTGTATGTGTATTGGTACATTAGGCTAAGGTCTCATATTTCAGTGATATCCCTACTCGTCACTTGTCACCATCCCCTAACCAATTAGAGCTGATATTGGGGTTTTATATTCATCTTACCACTGACAATGAGGATCCCTTTTTTCTAGTCATGATAACTTCACTTATTTCATTATCATCAAGATTAAAATAAGTATAATTTATTCTACCTAATATACTTCTCTTTTTAAGAGTTAATATTTTAACCAGAAATATTTTGAAACTTATACTAACATAAGATATTCAATTTTACTATTATAACTCTTAGGAACATTGATTTTAAATCAAGAATACTAGTCTTGGAGTTCCCATTCCATGTTTAGTTAATGAGGTTATTAAAAACTCATATCAATCTATTATAATTACTATAAAAAACTCATAAGAAGTATACTTCAACTCTCAACTTCCCTAAATAGTATTTCAATTTCACCATTATTGTTTCATTTAATCAAGAACCATTCCTTTCAATGTATCATTGGTAATAACTACTTTAAATCTGAATTTTTGTTCTCCCTTCATGTTTTGGTGACCTTGATTCTCAAATTTTCCCAAAAAATCCAATCAATATTTTTTCATGTGAATTATAAATTTAAGAGAGTAAATAATCTTAAATTCTATGCATTGAATTTGAAAAAAAATATCCTACAAATCCATTGACCACAATTCAAGAAATTGATCCATCGAAATAAGTTTTTGGTATTTCTAATCATAATTGTTCTATTTTAGAAAATTAACATTTTTGCCTTGTTATAGAAATTTCCTATTTTTGCATGTATTTGACCATGCTACATGCCTTATAGAAAATGAGAATCTCTGCTTATATGGATTCCTTAATGAATAGTAGGGAGTTAATTTACCTGTTGAAAAGGTACCTCTAGAAATACCTAACGTTGTCTTAGGTATCATCCTTTTATAGTGATATTAAAATAGTAATCTTATAAATTGTATTAAACAATTTCCTAGTGTGAGTATAATGTTTGAAAATTTTACTTATAACCCAATATTCTATATTAATTTTTTAGAATCATGAATACTAATATCATATTTAGTGCTTTGAAATATGATGACTAGTTATACATTGTAATATTATTCTAAATTAGAATTAACCCATTTGTCCTTCTTTAAAAGAGTATATTTAATTTTAAATAGGAAATTGTCAAGATACTATTTTAGAATAAGAAACCAGATTTTTTCCATGCTTTGTATTGTGTTCTTCTATGCAGTTTTAACTCATACACATAATGGTCTAGTCATGGTGTATATATCAAGAGGAGAATTATTATTTTTTAAACTTTTTCCATTTTCTAGGAATTTTTTTTTCAGTATCTCATTTACAGAGTTTTTTACTTCCTATACATAGTCAGAAAAATGTAATGAACCATAATTTCATTGGGATTTTTTATTCATATTCTACAATTTTAAATTTCTTTAATTTGTTTATAGTAAATATTCCCAAGTATTTAAATCCATAAAACACTTTATTGAATGATATTCCAACAATATACATGAAAATTTGTGATTCCTTTTATTATAAGTTCCCCTTTCACGTATTTTTTATTACACTTTAATGTGCGTTAGCTATGGATCTAACTGAAAACACACTTTTAAGGTTTTAAAACATAAAAAAATGCGTTTAATAGTCATATCGATATAAAATGACCATATAGTGATGTTAAATCATTATAAACCATATTATTACTAATTTTTACATGTAAAGGAAGAATACATGTCAATCAGATATGAAGTGTGCTCTTAACTATCGAATATTGAATTTTAAGAGGTTTTACAAACTTTAAAACTCTATGTTATGGGGTAAAAACCAACCGAATGATGTCTAAATGACATGAAATCATAGAAAAATAATTGTATAGTGAAATGTTAAATGGTAAATTATAAGTAACTTCAATATGTGGTTTCTTTTTCCCATGATGAATTGAAACACACTTTTGTTGTTTTAAAACACCAAAACATGCATTTAACTGTCAAATTCATAACAAATAGCCTCAAAATTATGTGAAATCAAAGGAAAACCATCTTATTATTATTTGTAATTTGTATGAGTAGATGAAAAATCAATCATACCTTTAGTTTTCTTGAAATAACTGAATAAAAAAATTTAAAGGTTTGACGTCCTTTAGAAACAAGATTCAGAGGTTCAAAACCAATCGAATGACATCAAAATTCCATGAAATCATAAGAAAACCATTGTAAAATTATTTTTGAAATGGTGGAGGATACAGAACATCAATCCAAGGTTTTGTTTTCCTAGGATTACTAAAAACACATCGTATTGTTTTAAAACACAAAAACATGTGTTTAACGGTCAGATCCATAGAAAACAGATTTGGAATGACATGAAATCATAGTAAAATCATATTGGTGTTATTTTTTATATGAATGAGTAGATGAAATGTCAATATATCATTTTATATTCCTAGAATGAATTAATAAGTAGTTTCTAAAGGGTTGGTGCCCTTAAAAAATGTGTGTTATGGGATCAAAACCAATCGAATGACCTCTATGTTTTATGAAGTCATAAAAAAACTATACAGTGATTTGTTAAATGTTTGAGAATATAAAATTAACTTTTATTTTTTATGTAAAATTCCAGGATCAAAAAAGAGATAAATGATTCTCATAAGAGTAAAAGTTAAAAACAAAATAACACGAAAAAGATCTTAGGACACAGAGATTTATGTGGTTTGGGAAATTATACATACATCCCCAGAGAGATAGAAATATCACTAAATCAGGATAAAACAATTACAGGGAGTAACTTAGAGTTTCAAGAACAAGATATCCTATCTCAAAATGGGAAAATAAAGAAGATGAAGTGTTGTTCCACCAACTGCATAGAAAATTTGAACTGCTATAGTGAATAGCAGCTGGAAGTCTACATTGCTATAGTGTCACGACCACCCAAGTCCAATCTTCTATAGTTATGGGTGGCCTACTGTATAGTAGGGGCCACAAACATTCAGCCCAACATCATCCATTTGTCAGTGGAGACCAATGTAGGAACAATAGTTCCTCAAATTATGTATTACCATTAGATTTGTCCATATATCTACTCGATTGTTTGTTCCACAAATATTCTGTAATTTCAATAACCCATACTATATCAAATCACTAATAAAATGACATTTTCACTAAGTGTACTTCATCTGGGTATGAAACATTGGGTTCTTTACAATATTTATAACACTCTAACCATTAGAGTGCAATACATTTTCTTTCAATTTCTACCCAACTTGTCCTAGAAATTCTTCAGTTAAACCATCTTCTTTCCATCTTCTATTACAATAATGAATTATGCCTCTATGGTCGATAGAGACACCACCTTCTACAATTTTAATATCCATCTTACTTCAGTTCCTCCATAGGCAAATACATAATCTATGGTACTCTTCCTAGTGTGAACGTTGCCTCCAAGGTCATCATCCACATAAACCTTCAATGAATTTCCTTTAACAAGACACAGTTATACCATCTTTTTTCCTTCAAATTACTCAGTATCCACTTCGCAGCTTCCCAATGTTGCTTTCCAGGGTTATCCACGTACCTGATCACATCTCCCACTACATGAACAATGTCAGGTTGAGTGTATACCATGTCATACATCATTCTTCCAATAGATGATGTGTATGGAGCCTTTTCCATGCACACACCACTTCTTGCATATTTTATGATTACTCCTTTGATAGTTTGAAATGTCCCAACAGGGGATTAGCGACTAGATTTTCTTCCTAAAAACTGAATCATCAGAAAACCTTCCTAATTTAGTCAACCTATAATAACATTAATTTTCTAGCTACACAGTCTCTCTTGATCTTCATCTCCAAAATATCACTAGCTTATCCAAGAACCATCATTTTGAACTCCTCATCCAACTTTCCTTTCATCTCATTAATCCTGTACATACATTATACTTTAATGAGAATATCATCCACATAAAGAAGAAATATAATATATCCATCCCCGAAATACTTGATGCATCATCATTGATCCATACCACATCATTTTTATGCATTTTTATTCATGAATTCATAAAATACTTTGTTCTAGTGTCTAGGTGTCTGCTTCAACACATACAAGATCTTCTGAAGTTTGTACACCAGGTCTTCCTAACCAGAATCAACATATCCCTATGTATACTTCATATAGATGTCCTCCTCTAGATATCCATGAAATAAATCCATCTTCCTATCAAGTTTCAAAAGATATAGGTCTTCTAATTCCACAATGCTGAGAACCATCTAGATGGTGGTAATATTTACTACAGGTGAGAAAATTTTAGTGAAATCCACTCCCTCCTTTCGTTGAAATCCTTTCCCCAATACCCTTGCCTTAAACATCCTCTTTCAATCATGTTATTCCTTGAACCAGTATACCCATTTGTTCTACAATTCTTTATTCCCTTGTGGAATATGTGTTAACTCCCAAGTATTTTTGTCATATAGTGAAGAAATTTCTTCCTTCATGGCAAACTCCCACATGCTCGAATCCTTCAACTTAATTGTCTCTTTAAAGAATTATGGTTCTCCACCATCAATTGATAAAAAATAATGTAAGGATGGTAAATACCTCAAAACAGGACTTCTCAACCTTGTTGATCACCTCCAATCCCCTTGAGTAGGCTCCACTGGTTCTAGTATCTAATGCTCAAGTACACCATCAAGCTCCAATTGCTCTTTTCAATCTGATTTTTCTCCAAACTGCATGGAAATCCTTGTACATGAAACCTTTGTTAAATATCATGATATGTTTTTGGATGAATATCTTCCTGAGATCATCCCAAAATAGATAAATAAAATCATAGGCACTATATCCAATAAATAATCATTGTTTGGACTTAGCATCAAGCTTTTCCCTTGCATTCGAATAAATATATACATATTCCAAATAGACAAAAGACTCATAAATGTGAGAGTCTTACCTCCTTACAAGACTATATAACCCTGGGTAGACATTCTCCCATTGTAATATATGGACTCGTATTGATGAGATGTGATTCTATGTTCACTGTATCATCCTAGAATGTATTGGGTATCCCAAAGTACAGCCTCATGCTCCTGGCATGCCAATTCAGTGTATTATTCATACTTTCATCCACACCATTCTATTGTGGTGTTCCTGTGACAGTCTTCTCCCATCAAATTCCATTATTGGAACATAATAATCTGAACTCCTGACATCCATGCTCTCTACCATTGTCATACCTCAATATTTTCAACTTTGATCCTTACTCATTATCCATCATGGTCTTCCACTTATGAACCATCTTAAACACATCATATTTTCTTTTTAGAAAGTAAACCCATGGATTATTTATTCTCTAATAAATGTCACATAATATTGTGACCCTCTAAGAGAATTTATTGGTGCTGGCCCCTAAATATCTTTTTGGGAAAAAAATACCTCATGGTATCATTGATGCTTTTTTGAGGTGATTGTGTTTGTTGCAAAAGCGGGAATCTGTGTTGTGTTTGTTGACAAAGCTGACCATGATTTACAAATTTGTTGACCATGGAGGTTTACATGGGGAGTTTTTGATTTTAAGGGATTTTGTCAACAATTCATGATTTACTGAAGAACCTCGACAAAGTTATGGATGATCAGGAGGTGGTACAAACATAGTAGATACAAGGTAGCACTATTTTCCAGTGTTTTCCAAATTTTGGGGCCTTAAAATCGGCAAATGGGGAAAAGTGTTTTTGGAAAAGGGACTTTCACACTGGTGTCTTAGATGTTTTGAAACGTGTGTTCCATATGTTTTTCAAGATAAAAAAAATCAAAATATGTAAAATGAAAGAGGGATGCCCAATCTTTGGTTTGGGTGCGCAAGTGACTAGGGCGATAGAGGCTCGAGCAGCTGGACTTGCGTGCCAAGAAAAGTGTTGTCAACTGGTGATCAGGGTACCCAAAATAACTTTAAATAGAAGGATACCCCTCATTTCAAAAATATTTCAACACTTAGAGAAAATTAGAGCTCCAGTCGCATAGGTGGTTTGGTCGCACAAGTGGTGGTTTGGTCGTGCAAGTATAAAGATACTCAGAAGTTGTGTGTCAGTTGATAGTTGTGCGCCAATACTAGTTTGGGCATAAAAGGGTATGAGTCACCCAATTTCAGAGTTGGAAAAGAGAGTGTCGTGCAAGTGGTTTGGTAACACTTGTGTTCTAGGCTTGAAGAAGACTTTCAGTTGATAGTTGTGCGCCACTAATGATTTGGGCATAAAAGGGTGTGAGTCGCCCAAGTTTTTGGTTGGAGAAGGGTGTGTTGTGAAAGTGGTTTGGTGAGACTTGCGCGCTAGGCTTGGAGAAGAGCGCCAATCATTCTAGTGTTGTGATAGAGTTGAAATATTTCCTGGTACCTCCGGTGAAAAGTGAGATTCATCTGCGGGTGAAAGGTAGAAGCCAACAGAGCATCTACATACAGAGAAAGATGCATTCATTTGTGATAATGAAGGGACCTAGATTTCTTTAAACTGTGAGTGGATCCTTTCCAGAGCAGTGAGAAAAAGAAGAGGAAGAAGGTGTTCCTCTCCTCTGATAATGATCCAGAGAGAGACAAATTGGGAGTGACCCTTGGGAAAGTAGTGATCAAACCCTAAACATCCTAATGTTAGTGATCTTGGGCATATAAGTGATCTAGTCCAAACATTGTCAATTGGCTGTGAGCTTTAGTGGATTTTGTACCGCAACACATCGTCGTTGTATGCTCCTTGGACGTAGCCCAGTGAGGGTGAACCAAGTAAAAATCTTTGTGTCTTCCTGCTTGTTTCCCTACATTGCATCCAAGGAATCATTATCAGATAAACAAGGAAAGAAGAAGATAAATGTTAACAACACCAAAACGAAAAAAAATTGACCCTTATAATATAGAGGTCATGATACAGTGGGTCAGGAAGAATTTTCAAATAGAATGTCCATACCCTGATTCACCCCCCTCTCAATGTATCTAGGCCCCTTTTGGTCCTAACATATCTATATAAACCAGGTCCAGCTTCCCATAATTTAGTGTATTATATCCTTTTGAAAATTATACATTCTTTTTCATTCCAAGGATGAAATCTTCACATAAACCAACTTCCAGTGACTTCAGCTCCATTAGCATTCCTTTTTTCTCCAAAACCATTATTCTCTTCTCACTCATGTGGCCTAACCTATAGTTCCTCAATTCTAAATACCCAATCGATTTTATTGATGAAAAAATGTCCATGCGAGTCTTTGCCATTTTGTATAGGGTGCCATTATTTTCTCCCGAAGCTATGACCATAGTTCCCTTAGTAATCTTCTAGGAACCACTAGTAAACTTGGTAATAAAGCCAGCATCATCAAGATGCCTGACAGAAATAATATTTCTTCTTAAGCTAGGGATATAACTCAAGCTTTCTAGAACCATCAAACTCCCACTATTGTTCTTGACCAATATATCTTTTTCCCCATAATCTGTAAGGGTTCATCATCAATAATATGTACCCTGTCAAATTTTCCAGAAACAAAATTGTTTGGGAAACCCTTCTCCGATGGGGAATGGAAATATTCCCCTGAGTCTAAAATTCAAAACACCAGAGGGATATCCTCTCTCAGCAGTATCACATCAAGATTTCCTCCATCCACTATGTTTACTGCTTTAGTTTTAGGTTCCTTGCGTTTACCTCTGTACTCCTTTTTGACATGTCCTTTCTTCCCACAAATCTAGCAGGTATGACCAGTCCCCTTTTCCTTGTATCATATATTTCCTCTTGAATTTGATCATCCTCAGTGATTGTATCACTATTAATATCTTCCTCTTCCCTCAAATTTCAGATCAAAACCAAATGATCTACCTGATTATCTTCTTCAAATATCCTCACTGAGGATCAAGTCCCACACATCATTTAGAACTATCTTTGTATTCCCCATAGAACTGCTTATAGTAGTTACAATCAATTCATAATGGCTGAGTAAATAAGATAGTAAAACCAGTGTACTTGACTCATTACCAATAGAAATTTCTACCATTGACAACTGACTTATGATAGTGTTGAATTCATTTATGTGTTCTACAACAATTCTCCCTTTAACCATTTTCAGAATGAACAATCATCGCATCAAGTGCACTTTGTTTGTTGCAGAAGGTTTCTCATATATATTCTCAAGAGATTTATTCATCCCAATCATCATATTAACCTCAATGATGTTTAATTCCATGTGTTTGGAAAATATAAGGTTCACAACTCCAAGAACCTATCAATCCATCATCTCCCACTCTGTAGGCTCCAAGTCCATTGGCTTTAAACCTAGAAGCAGCAAATGCATCTTTTTATAATAAAAATAATCCTCAATCTGCATCCTCTAGTAATTGAAGTTGGTTTCATCGAATTGATTGATATTCACCATTCCTTATTCCATATCCATAATTCAATTTTATAATTATGAACTTAACCTTTGATACAAGTTGTTTAAAAAAAATTTAGGAGCAACAAAGCGATAAATGATTCATAGAAGAGTAAAAGGGAAAAACAAAAGAATGAGAAGAAGATCTTCAGACACAGATATTTACATGGTTTGGAAATGATAAATACTTCCATAAAATGTAAAAAAGATCACCAAATTAGGATCACAAAATTATAGGGAGTATCTTATATTTTCAATCCCATGAAACCTTAGGCCAAAATAGGATAATATAGAAGATGAAGTGTTGTTCCACCAATTGTATAGAAAGTCTGCACTACTACAGCTAATGGATCCTGGAATTGTACATAACTACAATTCCATGGCCACCAAAATATGAGTTTCTATAGTTTTTAGGGTGTCCTAGTGCGTAGTATGGGCCACAAGCATTCGACCCAACAACATCCAATCAGATTGGCCTACACAAGTCCAAATTTAGTGTAATAAAACACTAAAACATGTGTGCAATGGTCAAAACCATAGAAAAGGTAATCATAATGAATTTAAATCATAGTAAATCCATATTAGTATTATTTTTTATGTATATGAGTATATAACACGTCAATCAGACATGCGGTTTTTTTAGAACAACCAAATAAGAAGTTTTTAATGGTTTGCAGCTCTTTAAAAATGCGTGTTAGAGGTACAAACCAATCAAATGACCTTAAAATACTGTGAAATCATAAAAATAGCCATATAATTAATTTTAAAATGTCCTAGAAGAGGGAATTTCAATCTAAGGTGTTTTTTGGATGACTCAAAACACACTTCTATTGTTTTAAAACACAAAAATGTATATTTAATGTTTATATCAATAGAGAACAGATTTATAATGACATGAAATAATAGTATAACCATCACAGTATTATTTGTGACATGTATGAGTAGAATTCACATCAATAAGATGTATGGTCATCCTGGAACAATAGAACAAGTAGTTTTAATGTTTTGACATCCTTTAAAAACATGTTTTAGGGGGTAAAAAACCATCGAAAAACATTTAAATGCCATGAAATCATATGAAAAAAATTACATTGATTTTTAAAATGGTGAATTAGAAAAAAATTCAATATGAGGTGTTGATTTCCCGGGATGAATAAAAACACACATTTATTGTTTTAAAACATGAAAACACGTTTTTTATAATCAAATGTAGATAAAATATCTTCATAATGATGTAAAATCATATAATTCCATATTAGTAATATCAATGATGTGTATAAGTAAATAACTTATCAATCGGAGGTGCAATTATCCAAGGATGATCAAATAATAAGTTTTTAAACGTTTAATTCCATTTAAAAATGTGTGTCAGTGGGTCAAAATCAATTTAACGACCTAAAAATTTCATTGATTCATTCAAAAAAACCATATATCAATTTATAAAATGTTTGAGTAGATGGAATGTTAATTGGAGGTGTCGTTTTATCAAGATGACCATAAACACACTTTTATTTTTTAAATACACCAAAATGTGTATTTAATGACCAGATCCATATAAAATGACCTCAAAATGATGTGACATCATAGAAGAACCATATTAGTTTTATTTGTGACATATAAAAGTAGAAGAAATTACAGACCAGTAGTATGCACAGAACGACAGAATAAGCTGTTTTAATAGCATTGAATCCCTTTAAAAAATTTTGTCATGGTGTCAAAACTAACAAAATGGAATTTTAATTCCATTAAATCACATGAAAACAAACATAAAATGATTTTTTAATTGGTGTAGTATAAAAACACATCAATCTGAGGTGTCTTTTTCCCAAGATGACCAAATAAGCACTTTTATTGTTTTAAAACACCAAAATATGTGTTTAATGGTCAGATACATTACAAAAAACCTTAGAATGACATGAAATCATAGTAAAATTGTCTTATTATTATTTTTTATGAGAATTAGTAGACACTATATCAATCGGGCATACAGTGTGCTTAGAACGACTAAATATGCAGTTTTTATAGGATTCAATCCCTTTCAAAATATGTATCGGGGGTTCAAAGGTAATCAAAATAACTACAAATTCCATGAAATAATATGACATCATTTTTATAGTTAATTTTAAAATGGTCTAGTTTATGAAATTTCAATCTTTTTTGTCCTTTTCATTGGATGACCCAAAATTAATATTAAAATTTTAAAACACCAAAACATGTGTTTACTAGTTAGAGTCGTAGAAAACGACCTCAGAATGAGGTGAAATAAAAGGAAAGTCATCTTATTATTATTTTTGTGGTGTATTAGTAGACAACACATCAATAAAATATTTGGTCAACCCAAAATGAATGAATAAGTAGTTTTTGAAAATTTAATGCCCTTTAAAAATGTGTGTTAGGGGACAAAACCAAAATAATGATATCCAAATGGAATGAAAGGAGAAAAAAATAACTTTATAGTTATTTGTGTAATGATGGAGGACAAAAAATTCCAATCTGTTGTTCCTTTTTTACTTGGATGATCAAAAATATATTTTTATAGTTTTAAAACATCAAAACTTTCATTTAATGGTCGGATCTATATAAAACAACCTTAGAAAGACTTAATATGCATTTTTAGAGGTTTTAATCCCTTAAAAACATGTATCAGGGGATCAAAATTGACCAAATGGCCTCTGAATGTCATTAAATCATAGGAAAACATTTTTATAGTTAATTTGGAAATGGTCGAGTAGACGAAATGTCAATCTGCTGTATCATTTTCAAAGGATGACCCAAAATAAATATTAATGTTTTAAAACAGCAAAACATGTATTGAACAATCAGACTCATATAAAATGACTTCAAAATGAGGTGAAATCAAAGGAAAAATGTATTTGTAATATTTTTGATGTTTACGAGTAGACGACACATCAATCAAATGTGTGTTCTTCCCAGAACCATTGAATGAATAGTTTTTGAAGGTTTAACGACCTCTATAAATGTGTGTTTGGGGATCAAACCCAAACAAACAACCTCTAAATATAGTGATATAAAATATCAGTAACTATAAGGTTATTTGGGAAATGATGGAGCATACAAAATGCCATGTTGAGGTATCATTTTATTAGGATGACCAAAATTACATTTTTATTGTTTCAAAACATCAAAACATGGATTTAATGATTATATACATATAAAATGACCTCATAAAAACCTAAAATAAAATTAAAATTCTCTTAGTATTATTTTTGACATGTTCAAGAAGACATCACATCAATTAGACATGCGGGGTTCTCAGAACGATCAAATAAGAAGTTTTTAAGGCTTTAGCGACCTTTAAAAATGTGTGTCAGGGGTTAAAACCAATATAATGGACTCTAAATTACATGAAATCATATTACAACAACCACGTAGTGATTTCTGAAATTTTATAGTAGACAAAACGTCAATATGTGGTTCCATTTTTGTAGGGTGTTTGGAAATACACTTTTATTGTTTTAAAAAATGATAGAATGTGTTTGAGGGTATGATGCAAATAAAAAACCTCTAAATGATGTGAAATCACTATAAAACATTCTTATTATTAGTTTCAATCTAAATAAGTAGAAAAAAAACAAATTAGATGTGTGGTTTTCCAAAAATAACTTAATATGTAGTTTTTAATGGTTTGACACCCTTTAAAAACATGCATAAGAGGGTCAAAACCAACTAAAGGAACTCTAAATGCCATGAAATCTAAAGAAAATAAGTATAAAATTATTTTTTAAATAGTGGAGTAAAATAAATTTCAATTTTATGTGTTTTTTGGCCGAGATGATTGAAAGAACACTTTTATTATTTTAAAATACCAAAACATGTATTTAATAATCATATCTACAGAAAATGATTTCAAAATGATGTCAAATCATAGGAAACTCATTTTAGAATTATTTTTTATGTGTATAAGTAGATAAAAATATAGTTTTTATGTGAAATAAAAGCTTCTTTTGATGCATAACCAATATATATTTTATTCTTAATTTATGAGAAATTGTTACCACACATGACAAAAACCATCATGACCAATTAAAACCCATAGATTACTTGATGTAGTAAATTTCAAAACCATAAGAGAAGGATATTTCACATTTAATTTATAATTAATTTATTTATAGATATAAAATTCCCTCATCTTGTAATTATCTCTTCATTGATGATCAGATTGACTAGATCTCATCGTATTATCATTGTGTTGTAGTACCCAAGTGTAGAATCCCTATAGAGATGATCCACACATGCACCAAAATTTTAGAATGTCACTATAGAATCATAGGGTGTAAGCATGGATGATCCTAGTCATTTTTTTTGTTCATGTTTGATCAGAGTAGAATTATTCTCGAGGGAGAGAGAACTCTTGATGGTATCTCAATGGATCAACAAGGGAGGGGAGGAGTGCACTCTAGATCTCTTGATATCTCCTAGGGCTTGAGAGATTCTCACTCTATCTGTTGTGCACACCAAATATTTAATTTGTAAACTGATAAAATTATATATTTATTATATCTTGTTTAGGGTTGGAAAATCACGAACAATTCCCTTACCAATTTAATTATTATTAATCTATGCCATGTCCAATAATATTATTATTTTTATTATTAATTACTTGACATGCGTAACACTTTAAGAATATTTAAATATCATTTATATAATTTCTAATAGTACCATTAAACTCGGTCCTCTTTCTCTCATCAATATTTATCAACCCTTTAAAATAACTATTTAATACAAAAATGTCACTGGATAATTCTACAATAAATATAATAAATATTATATTTTCCAAACATACAAATAATCATTTATTATTATTATTTAAATCACTTATTCATTTGAATAACTTGTGATTAAATTATGATTATCAACCAAACATGAATAAATATTATTTATTATAACCAGTTAAATTCATGACTTGAATTTAACTATGATTTTGGGTACACTTAGTGTGTGTCCCTCTAGGCCTCTTTATCAGTGGCATTAGGCATAACTTTCTAATCTCTAAGGTTGGAATCTAGAAGCACAAGGATGCTTCCATAGAGAAATAATTTAATGTAACAATGATATCCAATATCTCATGAGTTCTTACCATGTAATATAATCATTTTACAATGATATTTCAAATCAAGCAGGTTTCATGCTGGTGCTATCAATCTATATACTCGATGTGTCTTTCTTTGAATTTAAATAAATGAACTTTCCCACTGAATACCATGTCCATGTATTTCTGATGGTGGTTTTACTCCCATAAAAGGGCTTGAGATATCAACTTCTATAAATTTAGGAAAAGGTTAAATCCTTTATCGTATTATCCATTAATGAAATATCACTCATGACACACCTAGTGTACCATACCTGTTAGTGAACATATCACATCATGATTTTCATCAATACATAAAAGTATGTGTGTCATGATATCCATTAATGAAAATCTTAATGTCTAAGTATCAATACATACATCAATAGATTGGAACATCCAATGACATAGGAAAATTTGGATTTTCTATTGGCGGGTTTATTCCCATAACATCCTCTCTTAGAAATTACCAAGGGAAAACACAATGAGAAGGTGTCCCAATGTCTTATGAGACACCTACCCCTAATAGAATGTATTGTTTATTTCTCATCAAACAATATCATCTATCTATAGAAAATTATTTAACAATAATTTCATGGTACTTACAAGTTCTCATCATAGTGAGGAACTACCCATCCCTTTCAGTGTGACATATATTCTTTGGATATTATCAAAAGAAAATGTCATGCAAAAGAACAATCATGATATGATATGATACTATATATTAAATAAAACATGAAATAAAGTACTAATAAAGTCAGTTCTAGGGCATCAACTCCAACAGAATCCCACTTGTAGTAGAGCCAACTGAATACATATTTCAATCCACTAGCACTGACATGATATTCATTCCTCTGCTAAGATAAATCCTTGGTCAATGGGTCTGTGATGTTTTCCTCCATGGGTACCCTAGTCACAAAAAATTCACCTCATTTATAAAAAGAACTCAATAGATGATATTTACAATGTGGGTGATTTGTCTAATGATGTGATATTAGCTCTTTGGAAGGGTCACTACTATAGTGTTATCACAGTAAACAATGATAGTGTATTTAAATCTACGCACCACATCAAGATCATGGAATTTTTTTTGAATCCATACTGGTTCCTTGGTTACATCGGAAGATGAAATATACTCATACTTCACTATAGAATCAGTGAAAACTAGATACTTTGAACTCTTCCAGCTCACAGCTCCTCCGTTGAGAAAAAAGTAATATTTAGACTTGACTTCAAATCATTCTAATATTTTTGAAAGTTAGCATCTGTATAACCCCTGATTACTATCTCTTCATCTCCTCCATGCACATAGGAATATATCCTTAGTTCATTCAAGATACATAAGGGTATACTTAACAATATTCTAATGTTTTTCTCTTGTTTTTACTTCATTTATACCTACCATGCCCAAATAATTGGAAACATTAAGCCTTATACATGACATGGAACACATGATAGATCCTAATGCAATTTTTTTTTGAGATCTTACCCAATGTATCTCTTTCCTCTTTTGTTTAAGGATTCATTTTCTTGGAAAGATTTATACCATATGACACTGGAACCAATCCCCTCTTGGTTAGTTCCATAATGAACCTATTTATTATTCAGTCAATATATGTACTATAACTTAGTTTGAGAAACCTGTTTGATATATCATGCATGATCTTGATTTCTATAATGTATGTTTCTTCACCTAAGTCTTTCATGGAGAAGTGTTTTCTCAACCATTCCTTAACCTATTGTAAGGCTAGTATATTGTTTCCAATTTGTAATATATCATCAACATATACAACTATGAAAATAATCATACTCCCATTAAACCATTTATAAACACATGGAAAAAAATTTCTATTAATGAAACCAAAATCCTAAATGGTTTCATCAAATTGAATGTTCAATGACCTAGATGCTTACTTTATTCCATATATGGATATTTGCAACTTTTATACCTTTTTGTAATTTCCTAGAGTCACAAACCTTTTTGGTTGTGTCATATACACATCCTCTTGAAGGGTTTCATTAAGGAAGGTAGTTTGGACATCTATTTTCCAAATATCATAGGAATGGTAAGTTGCTATGGAAAAGAAAATTCTGATGGATTTAAACATGGAAAATGGAGATAAGGTTTTGTTTTGTGCAATGCCTTGATTTTTTATAAACCATTTAACCACTAGTCATGCTTTATAGGTATTTACTTCACCTTCCATGTTCAAATTTCTTATAAATACCCATTTACACCCAACAAGATTTGAATCAAAGGGTGGATCAATCAGAAACCAAACATTGTTTTGATACATGGAATCTATCTTATAATTCATGGAATCTTTCTATCTTGTAGTTTTTTATCTCTTTAATTCCTCTTGTAGAAGGTAGACTCATTTCTATCCACCAATAATGATCCACCATCATTAGTGACTGTAAAACCATATCTCTCTAGTTCTATTACCTTTCTATCACTCTATGTAGGACATGTGTTTTTTGGAACAACATATTCCATGGGAAATTATGGAATCTGTTCTTTCACTTCCTCTCATGTATTTTGAGCATAAAATTTATTGAATTCAATATTTCCCCCACTATCCCCCTTAAGGATGTGATCCCTCTCCATAAATATGGATTGTCTTTTGAATGTGACTTTATTATCCAAAGGGTTATATATATAGTATCTCCTTATTTCCTTATGAAACCCTATAAATATACACTTTGTGCCTTAGGTTTCTAGTTTGTTTCTTGAGTTTTCTTAACAAATGCCTCAAAACCCCATGCATGAACAGGCGACAAAGCTATTTTCTTTCCACTCCATAACTTAAAGGTAATTTCGTTTTATGCTTTAGTTGGTACTTAGTTTAGTAATTATAATGTTTTTTTAATGCATATCCCCAAAAGTATAATGGAATATTTTCGTGAATCTTCATCGACCTTACTATATCCAACAAGGTATGGTTCCTCCTTTCACTAACACCATTCCACTATGGTGTATAAGGTGGATTGAGTTAAGATAAAATCTTATACTCGCGTATAAATTTGATAAATCCTTAGTTATGATATTCACCCGCTTTGTCCAATAAAATTTTCTTTATCTCTACACCAACATTATTATCAACCTCTTTATTGAACTCTTTTAACATCTCAAAGGATTCAAACGTATGCCTCATTGATTATTTATAACCATATCAAATAAATTCATTAGTAAAATTAATAAATTATGAGTATCCACCTCTAGATTATACATGAAAAGGTCAACACATATTAGTGTATACCAATTCCAAATCATTGTGGCACTTTTACCTTGACCACCAAATAGTGTTTTGGTCATCTTTCCTTATAAACAATCATGACATTTTTTAAGTGGATTTAGGTAAAAAGATCCTAAATAACTATCTTGAGGGAGATTTGTTAAAAAAATCTCATTTATATGACCAAGATGTTGATGCCACAAATGGGTGGTATATGAGTTATGTATGTTTTTTCATTATCAATTTCAAATATTTGGTTTTTATAATTTAGTATATAAAGAAAGTTATTCAATTATGTCATACCATAACATATTATATTTTTATAAAAGTAGAAACCTTTATTTTCATAGATGAAAATAAATCCATCCAAATATAAGTAAGAAATGAAAATAATGTTCTTGGTAACACTTGGAACATAATAAAAAATTTAAAATCAAAATCAATCATGTCAACAATGTTAGATGGTTGTCTCCAATGTCTAGAGAAGACATCCTCACTTCATTAGAAGCCCGTAGATCCACCTCATCTCTATTAATCTTTCAAAATATACGTGGTTCTTGTATTTGGATACATATTTGAGAACCACATGCAGTATCTAATACCCAACTTGTAGATGTGGAAAGATTACACTCAATAATTAATTCACCTAACATTTCCCTTGATTCTTCGATTGGGTGTAGTTCCTCTTCCAATGTCACTACATTCCACATGAAAAGCATACCACATCATGTTCCATTCCATGTTTTTGGATCTTCTTCTTCTTGGAAGGATGGTTCTCTGAATCTTTTTACTAGGAATAATTCGTCAACCCCTTTTCTTTTTTATTACTCCACTTATTTACCATAAGGATAGTGGGTTTGTTATTCCCCATATCTTTATTAACATTGTGAATAAGTGTAATAAGTTTTGATATAGTTTTCTCACTATTTATCATATAATAATTAATAATAAAACAATATAGTTTTTTGGGTAGTAAGGATGGAATGATATTTTTTCATAGCTTATCAAGGTTCTTAAAACCCAAGATGTTCAAGATCTCCATGAATCCAATCTTCTAGACTATATATGGCCCAGTTGGTGTTAACTCTATATGATTTCACAAGGAGAGTGCATTAGAGATCCCATACCTCTCTTATCTCACCTTCTCTTGATATAGATCCTGAAGGTGAGAAAATATTTTATACACATCCATATCATCATATTTCATCATGAGATCATCGAACAAGGAGGATAACATGGAGAATTGGACATCCATCACATCATCCACATGCTTTAGGTAGAGAGATACTTCTTCCTCTCTAGCCTCTTTGGTAAGGGACTCACAATGTGGGGTTTCCAGCATGTATAATTTCTATTCATGGCGTATTATAATGCACAAGATCCTATACCAATCTTGGAAATTCATACCAGTGATAAGGTTATACTTATCTAGTATGGATCACAGTGATATTGTTAAATTTGTTTGATTTTCCATTTCTATTAATTAATAGAAAATAATTAGTACTTTATTTGATTACAAAAATAGATTAGGAAAATTTAAATTTAATTAAATTCCCTTAATCACCAACTATTTTTTGAAACCCAATAACCCACACCATCGGTTTTGGAATATCTTTTCACTTAGATTTTCTAGTGTAATGGATTAATATTCCCCTTTTCATAATCCATAAATATTCCTAATAAGTTTTTAAAAGAGTTTTAGGTAGGTGGAACTTTCCAACCACATTAATTTTTAGTTCCTTTATCCATTGAGTGGAGTCCTCAATTATTAAATAACTTTTTAAATATTTTATCAACCATTTCCTATTAGTTACACCAATTCATTCTTGGGTAGTCAACCCTTGAGGTGAACTAAGTTAATTCAACCCAAAACCTTCTGCTAAAAGTTCCATGATAATTGATGTCTCGCTAACTTAGGTTGGTCAAGAACATTGAACTATGAGGTCGATTCTAAATTTATGTAGTGGAAGGATAAACCAAAAAAATGTTTTAGTGGAGGCATTTTTATCCTTTATGCATAAAATCCCATTTTATCTTTTCACATGCCTTGTTAATATTAAGAGGATTTGACTTAAGTTATTAACCATTTTATAAAACATTTATGCATAATATTGTTATAATTTATTCCATCTTTCATGTTTGTTAATTCATTTAGTAGGTTGTCACGTAGCATCCACGAACATAAAAAATTAACCATGAAATTGACCGAATAAAATATTATCTTTGTGATCATGATATTTTCTAATGGTTAATTTATCTAGCGGGTGATAAACTAACCCTCAAACCTAGGGGGAACACTTTGAAACATAACTTGGTTTGTGTTATAGTATCCCTCTTTGTCACCTATGTATCCCCTTGATTGGATTCACCACGGCTCCATGACTTTGACCACCACCTCATTCCTGGGAACTCCATCCTTACATAGGCTTTACTGACATGAAGATAAGGGGATCCTATATATTGGATAATAAGGGGTTCACATAAAAGAAACCATGGGTATGCAGACCCATACATAATAAGAAGTAGGGGGTGACACCCAAGTCATAAAAAAATAATTTTAACAATAATAAATTAAAAAAATTCAATCACATACAAGGGATAGTCTAATCTCATGATCATCCACACGTCAAGCCATGAGTATAAATTTTAAATCTTATTATAAATTACTTCGATTAATTCTTTAATTAAGATAGCATTACATGAAATAATACAATTATGTCAATTTATCTTTATTCCATCCAAACCTCCTTAACTCACCATCATCCATAATTTTAAATAAAATTTATTTCATATAAAATTAGTGTAGCTTACAAGTTCACTTGGAGGAAATGATGTTTGTTTATCTAAATTTATAACATGGAAATTAATTTAATATATAATTATCAATCCTATGACATGGCATGTACTCTTTTTAATAAATGAAACATGAAACACATGTTAATAGGTTTGATTACATATTTAATTTTTCTCCATGAAAAATTGGACACACTATCTGTAGAAAACAACACAGCATGGAAAAGAGTATACAGTGTATACTTGTCTTCTTCCCATGTCTAAAGCACATGCCTTGGGACTGGGTATGTTACCTGTATATGGAAAACCTTTAGGTACACAACATGTATGTACAATATACATGGAATGTGACCTGGGAATTGCACGACATGTACGTCCTCATGTCATATATCTGATACATGGCTCATTTGGGAATATCATGTTCTCATATAAAAGGAATCAGGGAATACATATTGTGTATAATGATTACATGGTGTTCAGTTCTACATATTTTGTGCCAATTTTTTCGGATATACACACCAATCATATCTATTCGAATCTTGGATTTGATTTTGTTAGATATAACCTGATAGAATGAGATACAGGTGAGAAAATGAAATAAATGTCATGTATATATGAATTACATTTTTTGTACTCTAGTTTTTCTCAGGTAGAGCATTTGGAAACTCTAGATGATATTTTTTCAAATTCTAAATTATTTTTAAACATTAACTGATTGTTATTTATGTTAGTGATAATGAAAATAAGAAGAAATGAAGATGTTTGGGTAATTAAATGAATCAATTTTAGTAAATGAAAATTCAAAATTTTGCAATCAATAAATGAATAATAAAGGATTATAAATTATATATGTGATAGCTCTGATACCACTTTTAGTTCTTGATGTAGCATAAGTGCCTTCTAAGGGATGACTGACACAACATTTAGTCTTAGTTAACAATAAATCGTTACAACACATGAAAAAAAACATACCCAATGAAAATACAAAAATTACATGACTAGGTAAACAACAAAACTAGAAGATAAGGATATTTCACATGTCATTTCTAATTAATTTATTTGCAGATATAGAATTAACTCATCTCACAATTATTTCTTCATTGATGATCGAGTTGACTAGATCTCATCGTACCATTGTTGCACAGTAGGATCCAAGTGCATAATCTCTCTAGAAGAGATCCACATGTACAACGAAATCTCATGAAATCACTATGGAATCATTGGGTTCTAGAACATATAATCCTAATTGATTTCATTATCCATGGTTGATCATAGTAGAATTATTCTTAAGGGAGAGAGAACTCTTGATGATCTCTCGATGGCTTGAGAAAGGAGGGGAGAAGAGAACTCTAGATCTCTTGATCTCTCTAAAAGTCTTTATAGAGTGTCACTCTATCCATATTTTACTCGAAAAAGTGAATGAGGAAGGTGATATGACTATATATTTATTATATTTGTTTTTGGATTGGAAAATCACACACAAGCCCCTTACTAATTTAATTATTCTAAATTGACCCCAAGTCCAATAACAATAATATATTATTATTAATTTCTTAACATGTGTAACACTTTAAGAATATATAAATATCATTTATATCAATTGAAACTAGACCATTAAGTTGAGTATACTTTCCATCATCAATACTTATCGATCCTTTAAAAATTACTATTTATTTAATAAATGCCACTAAAAAATTCTATAATGAATATAATAAATATTATATTTTTAAAACGTGAAAATGAACACATATTATTATTATTTAAATCACTTATTATTTTGAATAAATTTTGATTAAATTATGGTGATCAACCAAAATTGAATAAATATTATTTATCCTAACTTATTAAATTCATTACTTGAATTTAACTGAGATTTCAGGTACACTTAGTGTATAACCCTCTATGTCTCTTTCTCAGTGGGATTAGGCATAATTACATAATGTCCAAGGTTAGAATCTATAAAATGATAAGGTTCATATAGTTAAATAATTTAATTTTGCAATAAAATCCAATTTTTCATGAACTCTTACTATGTAATATAATCATTTTATTACAATATTTCCAATCAAACAGGTTTCATGTCAGTGCCATCAACATATATATTCAATGTCTTTTTATTTGAAATTTTAAAAATAAACTCACCCACTGAAAACCACACTCTTGTATTTATGAAGGTAGTCCCCAAACCATCAAAGGGCCTAAGATATCAACTTCCATCAAGGTATGGAAGGGATAAATATTTTCTCACATTTTTCATTAATGAAATATCACACATGATGTACCCAACATACCATACCTAGACACAAACATATTCCACGATGATTTTAATCAATACATAAAAGTATTAAGCTAATGATATCAATTTATGATAATATTAATGTCTAAGGATAAATACATACATACATAGATTGTAACATCTAATGACACATGGAAATGAGGATTTACTATTGGCGGGTTTGTTCTCATAACCTCCTATCTTGGAGATTACTGAGGGAGAACACCATGAGAAGGTTTATAAATGTCTTATGAGACTCCTAAACCTAATAATATATATCTTCAATGTCCCTCAGAAAATATCATTCACCAATAAAACATTATTTAGGAATATTATTGTGGTACTTTTAGACTCTCATCATAGAGGGGAACTGTTATGCCCTTTATGTGTGACATATATTATTAGAACATTATCACAAAAAAATTTAATGCATTGGAATAATCATTATGTAATAATAAAACATATATTAATTAAAACATGTCATAAATTACTAAGATATTTTGTTTTAGGGATCCAACTCCAACAAACACATCAATCGGACATGTGATTTTCTTGAAATGACCAAATAAGCAGTTTTTAAAGTTTGACACACTTTAAAAAATTGTGTTATGGGTTAAAATCCAAAAAATTACCTGCTAATGCTGTGAAATCATATTAAAATTACCATCAAATTATTTTATAAATTTATTAGAAGAAATTTCAATTCAAGATTTCATTTGTCTTGGATGACCAAAAATAGACATTTATTATTTTAAAACACTAAAACATGCATTTAATAGTCATATCCATAGAAAAAAACCTCATAATGATTGGAAATAAAAGGAACAGTTGTGATAGGATCTATTTTATTTCAACTAAGCATCCAATTACTAGTTTATAGGTGATGAATTTAATACTATTCTTGATCAGTATAAAAAAACAGGGGGTTTACTCGAGCAAGGAAATGAAATATTTTTGTAACTTCTTTGATTATTGAAATATCATGGATCTAGTTTTAACTTGAGATATATTTATGTGCTATAATAATAAGATAGTAGGTAGCATAATATTGAGTTAGTTGGACAAGTTTTTGGCAAACTTTCATGCAATTTCTAATTTTTCACACTCATTTATCTCCCATCTAGAGTGGTCATTATTGGATCATTCTCCACTATTTCTCCATATCTAAGGCTCTAAAGTTGATGTCCCTAGACTTCATTTCTCTAGGTAAAACCACATAGAATTATCCCAAGTGAGGAAATTCAAGGGTAATTTTTCAGAACAAACTATTCCAACATAAGGGAGACATTCTATAATAGAATAATAGAAAGTCAGCCCCCAGACCATCCCTGTAAGATATTATTGATGAGATAAATTATCTTGATGAATGGATTCAGGAACATTGATAGGATGATATTTTCATTTCTCTATCCAGTAAAATAATCCGCTTGTAAAAAATATGACTTGCTGAAGAGAGGATGATGCACAAAATATCCTTCATCGAATAGTTGGAGGAAGGAGATCCAAACAATGTGTTTTTCCAAGAACTCATAAGGGAATAGAATTGTTTTAGGAAGTTAAACATAAAATTTGAATATGGATACTTTAGAAATTATGTTTAGAACATTAGACCGTGTGTGGACTCCCATTTCAGGGAGAATTTAGCTTTTCCATGTCATGGAACATGAGAGGGGAACTCATCCAAATAAATTTATGATCTATTTTTGGATAGTGTTTCAATGAAAATATAAAATAGTGACAATGTTTTTTTGAAATCCATTTTAGGGGAAGAATAAATACATTAAACTATCAAATATCTCATGATTGATAGTTCTCCATGCCTTGATAGTTTCCAAAAATCATTTTATATTACATTTTGGTATTGAATTATGAAATATCTGATAGTGGTGTTGTGGGATTACTTTATGGGTGATCCTCTTCCTTGAGTTACTACTTCCATTGTTTTTTGTCATTCCCAAAGTAAATTGTCCTGAAAATTTTTGATGAATTAAAACATATATGTTTAAGTAATTTTTCCTACATGTTTATTGAAAAAAATACTCAATAATATATTATCAAGGATCTTACCTTTCCAAAAATCAAATAAACAACATGGTTTCCTCAATGGTAGGAGCATCCAGGGGTGATTGGCCTATCCCAAGTAATGTTAGAGGATTTTTATTGAAATGTGGTGGGATATAATTTTATTATCAAGATATATATGGAGATATATTATGATATAATGGAATGAAACATCACAATAAAATCACTTAGGAAGTGTCAGTTCTCAAAATGGGTTTGCAACCTCCATTTTTATACTTCTATATGACTTGGTTTAAAATATTTATTATGGGGAAAAGGCTTGAGTTTTTCAAATTGGTAGGATGTATACACTATGGAGATCCACCCTCACCATGTTTATTTATACTATCCCAGGATATGATTAGTGTGAACTTAAACTTTGAAATTTCAATAAAGGTTGGGCACTCATTCAACGGTCAGTATGGATTTGTTGGAATCTCTTATTTATTCTTTACAAATGACATGGTTTTATTTATCAATGTAAAAACCCACATAATGAAAATGTTTAAAGATGTTTTAATTTATTATTATATTGGGAGTATACAGTTCATTAATGTTAGAAAGAGAAGAATAATTATTCCCAATAAGTGCCTAGGAAGGTAAGTGAAAGCCATTGAAGACAAGTTAGGAGTATCTAGCAGACAATTGCCAATGGAACATTTGTGAGATCATTTTTCAAAAAAAATAGTATGAATACATTCCTTTGAAGGTATCCTTAATAGAAATATGAGCTGAATTATCAACTAGATGAGTAGTTTAATCTATTTTTTAGGCATGATTACCCTCATCAATAGCATTATTTATTCCTTCCCCATGAATGTTTTGTTAGTAATTCTGGCTCCCATGTTTGTTATCAGAAGAATCAAGATCATCATCAAAAACATCATGTGGGATTTTCAATAGTAGGGAATACATCACTGTGAATATTGTAATTGGACAAAAAATCCCTTTAAAGAGGGAGGAATTAACCTTAAAAGAATCGATGAGGTCATGTAGTGCATGGAAGAAAAACATGAAAGGGGATATTTTTCTAGTTTTTCTTGTTTTTCAGAGTAGAGTACTCGAGAGGGGGGTTAATTGAGTATCTATAATTTTTTTTAAAAGTTCACTTAAAAATATTCCCCAATGAAAATGAATACAACCCAGTTAATCAAGGTAATACGATTAAAATAGTTTGACTATTCGAATGACTTCTCAAAAATTTTATTAATTCTTAGTAATATTAATGTGAGTTATTGATACAACTTTTGAAGATATTATAATAAGGAAAAATATTTATAACTTCTATCCAAGGCTAACTATCAAAGTAAAATGTAGTGTTATCTGAAATATACGGTAAATCAGAGAAAAACTAAATTAAAAGACATAGTGGATAAAACAAGTGGTTCAGTCTCAAGACGAGACCTAATACAATCCACTTGGTGATCAACTTCCACCAAGAATTTTATATTAATGAACTTGATCCGCACCTTGGATCGGGGTAAACAATAGTGCATAGGACTGTCCAGGTCACACAACCTCTTCCACTATTCTTCATGTGTATAAACTACCAGGTCACAAAATGACCTCTTCCACACATATTCGTGGGAGTAAACCAATGTAAGAAGTGATGAGAGGAAGGATATATTGTATCCATTAGTTTAGTACATGAGATTTTGTGTTTTTTAATACAGACACACACACACTGCTCAAAAGATAAAAACTGTTCACAATAGAGAAACGATGATGAGAAAGGGTTATAAGTGCTCTGAGTGTTATTCTATAAGGATATGGACTTGTAGGATGAAGCAAATGCAGGTATCGAGTCCTCTTGTGAAAAATAAAGTATCGCAAGTCTGGTGCTCTGGTTTCCAGTTCAATAGTGTAATCTATCTAGCTCGTGTTCTTCTTAGAGGTGGTACTGCGAATATGTATTTGTTTCTGATCTACGGTAGCCCAACATTTTGGAATCGAGAGTGACTCATGTTTTCTTTATTTGTATCTTATTTCATGCATCATTTCACCTTTCAAAAAATTCTCTCTCTTATACTTCTATGTTTTTGAATCCCGACTAATCTTCCTTTTTAATTGCGGGTTCACATGTTGGAACTGACGAGATGCATGTATTCTGCACCTCGTACCTCATACTGTTAGGTGACATGTCTAAAAAGACACATTAATTATGTCAGTTCCTTTAAATGCCTCAAATATGATCATTGGAAATTAAATTGAAAGCGAAAAAATATATTAAAGAATGGTGTCATAGTTTGTCATGAAACAGTATCACTTGGAAACAGTGTCATCACAAAATGGTGTCTTCTTCTTTTCCATTAAGCAGTGAGACATTTGTGATGCCACAATTTCATTGAGATCAGGAATTGGTAGCACAAATTTGGTGTTAGGATCACGGTGTCTGGTCCTTTTCGAACCTTTGAAGAGTGTCTTGGTGATGGAAGAATGGAATCGGGGTCACAGACATTATGAGATCTGAAACTGGTCACAGTGTTTGGGTCACAGTGTCTGGGTCATGGTGTTAGGGTCATGGTGTCTGGGTCATGGTGTCTGGGTCATGGTGTCTAGGTCACAGTGTCTGGTCCTTTTCTAGAAAACTAGAACCAATGGTATACTCACATTTCCTCACACTTAGCCAAATATCTGTAATTAGTATTAAGCAGTAATATTCAAAGAATGAATTAGACTTAATCATTCATAGAATAAAACATTATAGAATAAAATTTAATATAGTTTATAATAATTAAACATGATTTATAGGAATTAGTATCTTGTGAAAGTTTATTTACAGAATCGGTAAACCAACCATCTCTACACATGATTTTAGATAGAGTAGAAGGGATTAGTAAGATTTGTGATCATTAAAAAATGATTAAAAGATGACGAGTCCAAAAATCTCCCCCTTTTTGATGATAAAAAATCATATGAATTATATTTCTATTCTTAGTTTACTTTCTCCCCATTTTGGGATTATCAAAAATATTACAGGAAAAAGGAGAAAATATGGAAAGAAAATTAGAGAATAGACAACAATAGTGCACATTTCATTAGATAGAAAGATATGTGTCATTACAAGTAGTAGGAAAAAATCACAAAGCATCCCTATGAAAATACAATTTTCAATTGTCTCTAACACTTTTTGTCTTCTCTTTTCCCTTTAAAATAGTATCATAAGGAGCCACAGGAGCATAAGTAGATGTTGAAGAAGCAAGGGAGCCAACTATCAGAGAAGGAAGAGGGATCCCTTCAAAAACAGAAGGTTCAAAAGTAGTCTTGGTTGAAGACCGAGGCAAGGTTTGGTCAAGGATAACAGGTCTGGTCAGGCTCAGAGCCTGAAATACAAACATCTAGGTAGCAAAGGCAATTGATGAGGAAGGAGTTAAACTAGGATGCAAGGGTGCAGCTGTAGGATCCATAATGGCAGTGCTTTGTACATGAAGATAAGGCTTCAATAATTGAATGAAATCAATAATGATCTCACAACCATAATGAATTTCCTTCTCAAAATCATTTTTTTTCTCCATGAATTTGTCCAATATAGGAGTGAAATCTTTCAGATTTTGGACTTGAGTCTTGAAGGATTGATCGACAAGAGGAGTTTTCAAATTATCTACAAGATATTTCAAATGATATGTCATATCTTGCTTTGAGAAAATCCTTTTAAAGTATAAATATAATTTCTTAGTAATTTCTTCCTATGAATCATTTCAAATATTTGAACGAATCTATCATGACCCATCCCCCCGGGCCCATGTCGTGACTACCCCAAGCCCGCCTTCCATAGGCAAAGGGCTGGCGACTAGCACCAAAGGTGTAATTCCCTAAAAATGGGAAGGAATTACCTTTATAATCTATATACACACACTACAGACCAACTGTAAAGTACATGAAACTGAAAGTACAACTGAAGAAAAGAAAAACTGCCTCTAGGTCATCCTCCGTGGTTCCTACCTGATGGGTAGGTACAGATCACCTCCTCAGCACTCCAGGTCCATCTGTCTCCTCCATTTACCGACTCGTCATATGGTCAACCACTATGTACCATCTAGTCCTGGTACTCTCAGCCTCGATCAGCATTGTCTGTCGTCTGCATCCAACACAACAAGGTGGAAGCATAGCCCGTGCAGGGGTGAGTATAACGATACTCAATAGGGACCCCGATACCCTCAAGGTCTCACAATATCCAACAAGCATAAACCAAAAATTATGAAATCAACAGATAACCTTACTTAGGTATATGTCCATAAATATACCAAAGTTATCATGTGATCCATCTCAATCATGAGGAAAAAACAGAAAAACTGACTCAGCTCAACCAGGATTTTATTCTAAGGGTAGTATCAAGAAAAATCCTCAACACATTATTGAATCCTCGGCTGCTGGAGAACTCCTCCTCTATCGAGTAAAGTGGTCCTTCCGCATCACATAATGGTGCTTCCCACTATCCTTGGACTGCTGAGGTACTCCTCCTATCGAGTATCGTGGGCCTGATGTGCTACACAAAGGTGCTCCCCACTACGGGTCTACCACCACACCCAGGCGCTCCCCCTTGTAGCCAGCTGAGGTACCCCTCCTGTTGAGAACTATGGGTATGCCGTGTCACCAAGAGCGCTCCTCTACCATGGGTCTACCGCAAAAAGTAGGAGCTCCCCACTGGGCTAGTAGAATCACTCTGAGTCAAACGGTCAATAGTCGTCAGGTCTCTGCCAGCTACTAGGTCTTCGCACTCTGCTCACTCATCACTGGAAGTATCTACTCCATGAGCTAATGGTTGATACTTCAACTATCACAAAGTCCCACAAAAAAATTATTTCAAAAATTCATCATGTCATAGAGGTCTCAACGCAATAGACGGTGCGTCAATCGAACACCTGGTCTGTGAGTTATTAGCCTTTTAGTCCCAGGGGCCCAATTGGATTTGTGCATGATCTGACCAGACCAAATCTCAACTCTACCCAAACTTCAGTGGGGTATACTCAAAGGTTCTGTCATGGTTCAAGAAAACTAGTGCCGCTGACGGTTCCTAAAACGAACGTCCAGTGCCAACGATATGGCCAAAATAAAATAAGGGACGTAGTGGGCCCGGGTCCGCTCTGACCCGGTCGGACTGACCCATCCTGCCCCATTGGGTTGGGCCCAGCCCCACAGGCCGCAAGGGTATGGACCGGCCGCAAGGTCGTAGTCCGACTACAGGTCGGCGTGAGGGCAGTTCGGCCCGTAGGGCGCCGCATGGGCGACTCGGCCCGGAAGGCGCCACGAGGGTGTGGGCCTATTCGGCCGAGGCGCCGTGAGGGGCACGGGAGGCCGTCTTGGCTGAGGCACCGCGAGGGGTGCAAGAGGCGGTCTCGGCCAGGGCGCCGTGAGGGGCGTGGGAGAAGGGCCCGACCGGGGTGCCGCGAGGAGCATGGGAGGCCGGCTCGGCTGGGGCGCCGCGAGGGGCGCCGGAGGCCAGCTTGGCCGGGGCGGCGCGAGGGGCCAGGGAGGCCAGCTCTGCTGAGGGGGCGTGAGGGTTGTGGGAGGCTACCTCGGCTGGGGATTCGTGAGGGGCGGGGGAGGATGGCTCATCCGGGGTGCCGCGAGGCCGGGGTGGCTAGGGCTGGTTCAACCCGAGGATGGTGCGACCAGGGTGGCTCAGCACGGCCCAGGGCAGCTCGGCCGGAAGGGCAGAGACCGTGGCGGCGGTTCGGAAGCTGTCAGGTGGCGTCATTCTACCCGGGGCGGCGGAGCCGGTTTTTCCGGGGTGCCAAAGGGGCGGCACAAGTCGCGGTGGCTGCGGGTGGTAGCGTCGCTTCCTTCGTCACCTTCGTCGTCTAGTCGCCTCATCTCCATTCCGATGAACATCATAAAGAAGAATGGAGGAGGGGGTCAGACCATGTTAGTTTGGCCCGCACCCTCCGCATTTAGGGTGGTAGAAAACGGTTCATCAGGAACATAAACAATGAATGATCATGGAAGATATTTTCAATTCCCATAATCCCTCGTAAATTTCTATTCCCAACCCCACAAAGAAAAAATAGGGGAGAACATGGGGAGAGTTAATCAAATAAAAAATAAACCCCAACCTTGCTCGTTGTTCGTCGAAGTTGGCGCAAGAAGGTGAACATCGATTCACTGTAGACGAACATGTCCTAAGTCGAAGGAGGTTCTGAGGAAGAAAGTAGTAGTCGAGGTCGTTCTTTGTAACCAAAGAAGTTCCTTGTTGGCATTTTTTGTCGGTGGAATGTTCTTCATCAGTGGAGCATTCTTCGTTAGGATATTTATCCCATGTTCCTCCTCTCCCCAATCCTCCTTTTCCAACCAAATGGAATGGTAGCCAAAGATAATAGATAAAAATAACTTATTGAGTTGTTGGAACCAATTTCAAATTAGCCTAATTAAACACCTAGGTTGGAAACATTAATTAGGGTGGATTGGAAGAATTAAATTAAGGGTGGTGGTGGCTCCATTAATGGTAGAGGAGGTCAAGAGGCTCTCCCTCATTAACAAGGGGGGTTGAGAGTTTCTCTCAATTAAATGGGGGGGGGGGGGTTTAGTCTCGGGTGGTCCCCACCACCATAACCTCTCATGGGAGGTTTGGTTCAGGTGGGCCCCACCACCTTAACCTCTCATGGGAGGTTATGGTCAGGTGGTCCCCACACTTCAACTCCCACATGGGTGGTTACAAAAAAATAAAATAAATATGAGCTTATTTTATTTTATTATTTCATTGAAAAAACCAAAATCTAACGTTCTCCCTTGACCAACTGTTGTCGAGGTGAAAGCCTTCTTAAGCGAATACAGGTGCTACGAGTTCAATGGTGCCCTCAGATTTCAATTTCGATCATTGGTTCAAAATTTATAAATACTCGCTCAAACTTTCACTGAACATACCCAAACAAAACTTCAAAAATTGATTCCAGGCACACCAGGCCACCGAATCACGCGCCGTAAATTTTTGAGAACTTGTAAAATTCCCATTTAATTAAACAAATTACATAGAAATTATGGGTCTTTACATTCTCCACACCTCAGGGCTCTACGTCCCCGTAAGACAGAACTCATACTAAGGGAACACGTGGGGGTACTGAGCACACATATAAGCCACCCCCTCTCATGTGCTCTCTTAGAGGTTCTCGTACTGCCAGCGAACATGCACCAGAGTTATCAACCATCCATGAAGGACCCGCTCACTAATGGAATTATAGATATTTTTGACGGCCTATTTGTGATGGGATCCCATCGCAAATAGGCTTTAGCAACGGGGTCAGTCACAAATAGCTCGTTGCATAAAACGATGTCGCAAATACATTTTTTTGCGATGAGCCCATCGCAAAAAATGGCATTTGCGATGGGAAACTTACCCATCACAAATAACTGTCTGATTATATACATTATATATATATACATTTTGTGATGGGTCCTTCGCAAGTAATATTTGCGACGGACCCGTCGTCCCATCACAAATACTAAACATAATAAAAAATTTAATAAAATTTTGATTAATTATTCCTATTTATTACTAATTATTCCTATTTATTACTAATAATTCCTATTTATTACTAATTATTCTTATTTATTACTGATTATTCCTATTTATTACTAATTATTCCTATTTATTACTAATTATTCCTATTTATTACGGATTATATCTATTTATTACTAATTATTCCTATTTATCTGTATTTATTAGTTTTTATTCCTATTTATTAGTATTTATTAGTATTTATTCTTATTTATTATTAGTTATTCCTATTTATTTCTAATTATTCCTATTTATTACTAATTATTCTTATTTATTACTAATTATTCCTATTTATTACTATTTATTCTCATTTATGACTATTTATTCCTATTTATTACTATTTATTCAGAATTATTACTATTTATTTCTAATTATTCCTAATTATTCCTAATTATTACTATTTATTTATAATTATTTCTAATTATTACAAATTATTCCTATTTATTGCTAATTAAACCTATTTATTTCTAATTATTCCTATTTATTGCTAATTATAAATATTTGTTCCTAATTACTTCTAATTATTGCTAATCATTACAAATTATTCCTATTTATTTCTAATTATTCCTATTTATTAATAATTACTAGTACCCTACTCGTGAATTTGCACGACATGATAATTTAATTTCAAATTTTCATATTAATACTCAAATAAATATCATTTATACCACTTCAATGTATCTTAGTAATTGTGAGAAGTGGAAATTGAAAGAAAATAGGGCACGAGTGTAGTTTTGAAATATGTAAATGGAGTAAATGATGGTGTAATATGCACTATATTGGAGAGGAGGAAAAATATGTGTAAGAGGAGGCACTGGCCGGTGAGGTGGAGGATGCATATACAAAAGGAAAGAGGTGTTATGAATATAACATTTAATTCATGATTGGTTTACTGAAAAAGTCTGTTAAGATTTAATTTTATATGGAATACATTTCAAATAGAATGAATATTTCATCAAGAAAACAAAATCATCTGAAAGAAAACGATGAAAATAATTTAAACTCTTAATTTCTAAGAAAAGTAACATTTGAACCACTTATTATGATTCAAAATTATATGAACTATACTACTACACCACAAGAAACTATTAGTAGAAGACCTCCATTTCCCAGAAAATCTTCATCTTATAACTTCTATTAAGGTAATACCACAACAATTCCCTTTTCGATTATCAAATATGCAGTAGAACATTTCACCCAACGCCTCACTGTAAGGTTTTTTTTAATTTTCAAACCCACTACAATGAAGATTTATTCCCTCTACTATTGAGTTTTTTTACTTTCAAAAACCATACAAATAATCAATAAAAATGTGTTACAAAGCACTAAATGATCACACAAAGGCAGTGTCATCATGCTGGTAACTTCAATATAGTCCAAGATTCCAATCAAACCCATGGATCTATAACTCGGCAATTGCCTTCATTTCCTATTATGTCTTCATTAGCATTATTGCTAACCACGTTGTTAAAGGAATACTGAAATTTTATAATTGAAATAGTGATAATTAGGTCTCAAATAGAGTTGATGATGTTTTCAATGAAGATCATAATGATGAAAATAAATTTAAATCATTATACTGCAAGGATGATGACTTGTTAACAGATGAAAAATTCAGACTACAGGGATGATGAATTGTTTATAAATGAACAATTCAAGGGAAATATAAACGCATAAAAATATATGGTTCTTTTTCTAGGATGAATCCTCCCCCAAACGGTTAGTGATTCAAAGAGATCAAAACATATTAACATCCATGTAAGAAGTTTTATTCAGATAATTGATGATGTAGGAGTATCATTTAAAAAAGTACAAATATTATAATAGATACAGGTCTTAAAATAAATTGTAGAGAAATATTTATAGTATATTTAGGTGATAAGATAATAGATGAAGGTGACACAATCTAGAGAAAGTGTAATAATAGGTGCACCTGTGAATAGATGCAGGTGATAAAATTTGGAGAAACCGTAAAAATAGATGCCGGTGATAATAACCAAAATGGTTATAAAAGATACAGGTGGTATGAAAAAATTTATAGAAATTGTTATACAAACTATGTACATGAACAAAGATATAATTTCAAGATAAATCACATTGAAAGGTATTCAGCGACTACAAGTATAGATTTAACTGAAATAATAGTAATTTATTTTATAAAATATAAGTTAGAAACATTGAGAATACTAAAAACCAAATTGTCATTAAGTTATATTGAGACATGGAATGCTATATGTAGAGAGTAAAATTTAATTTTTTACATTGTTTAAATAATGTAAAACCAAACATAAGACTGGTAAAATAATTTCCAGCTAGTATATAAGGAAATTATAATACATGAGTATGTGACATATTCAAGGTTGAAGTATCAAATAGTGTTCCAATGTTTGAAGTCCCTAGAGAGGACCAAACATTTTTATGCTAAGTGTTCAAGATGGAGATATCAATGATTTTAATGAAAAAATTAATTCAAATGGATGAATCAAAATTTTAAAATAAAAAAACAAATCATTGGATATGAATAATCATCACAGCAACAGACAAAGAAAAGGAGAATCATTCCAGTACTATAATTTGTAGGGTCCAAGAAACTCACATTGAATGTTCTCTCTCAACCTATTCCTCAATAGACAGCATATCTGAAACAGCCAGAGGCAGCATGATATCAGTGACAATCCAACAACTCATACTGAATTCATTAAAAATGATTAAATATTAGAGAACAATAAGAGGTTTTGCCTCTTTTAAACATGAATATGCTAAGCTTCAAAGATTGTTGGGAGTAAGAAACCTAAGGCTGCAATTGGTTATGAAAAACATTTTTTGTTTTCATTTTCTAAAAATGTATTAAATTCTTTAAATGGAAGACATTTTTTGGAAAATGAAAAATAAAATGGGAGTTTTTTAGAAAACAAAAAAAATGTTTTCATGTTTTCCTGAAAATGTTTTCATGTTATCATTTTTTCAATATTTTTTCTTCATATCCAAAATATTTCCTACAGATGTTTTAATACATTTTGTGGAAAATGAAAATAAGAAATGTTTTCCATAACCAAACATGGCCTATTTTTATCCCTGCAGCGATTAACTACTTAAACCAATAAAAATTCACCTAGTAGGTTGCCGAATTCCTAAAACATAATAAGGAGATTCTTACAGCATGGTTAAACATAAAAGTGGTTCAGTTTTCTGATAAAAGTGGTTCACATAAAAGTGATTCACATAATAAGTAGATTCTTACAGCTGTTTGGTTAAACATTAAAGTGGTTTACATAAAAGTAGATTCTTACAGCATGGTTAAATAGAAAATAGTATTTTTGTAACTATAAAAAACTTACTGTTTGGGTTTTTGGAAATAATAGAAGCATATGAAATATCTAAATGGGATGAACTGTCCTAGCCAACTTCAGAAATGATTCAACCACATCCACTATTGCTATCAACAAAGATATAAACATCAATTATGATTATGGGAAGCAGTTTCATATTATGTTATCATACAAATAATCTCCACTCAAAACAACGAATCCACGAATGAATGGCTGCAATTAAAACCCCAACTGAGAAAGCAGTGATTACCTACTCAAAAAAACATCGTGAAGGGGGAACTATCTTCCCTTAATGCTTCTTTGACACATGAATAGTCATCCCACTATGGCCAGTGGACATTGTATGTTGCCCATGGACTTCATTAAAAAAAAGTAATGAAAACTTTATAATGTACACATTTTGAATCATTGAAAGGTAATATTGAATGGGCTACTAAATAAAACTGTACGAAAAAACACAGAAATGGTTATTTCAAAATCACGTACTATTGACTAAAATATGTAACAAATGACCCAAAATATGCATTGCCTCTAGATGATAATGATAACTGAGGTTTTTATTTTTTAAACTAGAGTTCAAAATAATTGAAAAAAAAATAATATATAAGGGATGTACTAATGGAAGAAATTAATTAAAACGATGGAAATGTTTAATGATTCTGTACATCAAATCTGTAAAATAGTGATTCTGAATAACAAAGCCGAAATTTGAGCATAACAGGTACTGTAGTGTATATATAATTTGGTGAAAAACATAATGAATTTTTACCAATCACAAGTTTTAGAAGGATTCAACCATACCTTTGAGAAGACATCAACTCCATTAGCCACAATAGTTAGTAATTATAGATGTTTCACCTTAAAAACATGATGATTTCATGTTACATACCTGAGATGGTGATAAAAAAACTTAATTAAAGAAGACATGTAATTATGTTTGGAAACATTAAAATGATCACGAAACATAAAAACAATAAACAAGCCATGTATAGCCTCTATTTAGGTAGCACATGCATCAAAATAAAACAACACACTACTCAAAAATATTATCTACAATTAAGAAATATCCTTCCTCAGGATCCCCATTTTGGAAAATCACTTCAATCAAAATGTTTTAGCTATAAAAGTCCAGGGGTATTCCACAACTCTTCATATATTTTGAAACAATAAAAGCATTGGATAGTTCACTGCTAAGTCAAAAAATAACAGCATTATTATAGTAATGGTTGACAGAAAGTTCTCTAAACCTAAAATTCCTAATGACATCCAAATCAAGATTAGTATGTATAAAACTGTAATGCCCACATATATATATAATGTATGTTTCTACAGTAGGTTTCATCCCACTACTTTCAAATTATTTTAAAATATCAGAATCTTGTGAAAGATCTATTTCACACTACCCCATATGCCACTTATGGGTGAAAAGTTGCAGAACATAATGCTTGGATGAAACCCCAATTTCCTATCTTTAAAACACGTTAATTGCATCCTTGAACATTAAATTTTCTGCTAGGAACTTAATCGGCTCACTGATTACAATGTTTGACCCCTCTGTGCAACTGGTTGGTTCCAATAAAATAGGAAAGATATCACACAATTCAATTATAATGAATTAAAATAGATATATTATGAAACTGTAAAATAAAAAGTTGTAGTGGAAAATGTAAAATGTTGATGGAAATTAAATTAACTTATTTCAAATTTTAAACCATTAAATTTTTGTTTTACTGATCCAATAGAAACATCTCATGAGATCTAATTAAACTGTTGATGGTGAAATCTGTGTCAGAGAAATATGAGTGAAATTTATTAGAAACCTTAATATTTAAGTTAATCCTAATAAAGAACATAAATACGCCTGAATATTTGATAGAAATATAAGCCTGAATATTGAAATATAAGCCTATATATTCAATATAATAAAAAAAATATAAGACTGCATATTCAATAAGCTTTCATTTTAAATAATCCTATATAGGAAAATATAAGTCTGTATATTTAAGATAGCATATTCAATATAAGATTAAATTTTCATTAAACCGCTTGTGAGATGCAATGAAAGTGGTGATAGTGAATACTGTCACAGAAATTTGAGTGAAATATATTACAAGAACACATTTTTAAGTGACGGTCATTTCAAAAGAACAAACTTGTGGATGAGCGAGCCATAATTTCCTTGTGCTTTTGTAACACTGATTAATGTATAGCTGTGTATTGCATAACCTGAGTCTTGAAGGGACATTGCCTCTCCAAAAACCTGGGCAAATAAATTTTCCTTCATAGAATCATCCATAAATTTACCATTCAAGTTACGTGAAATCATGAAAATTATGTTCTAAAGAAAAACTGATCAATTTAATAAAAAAACTATGGGATGGTGCTCTTAGAATTTAGATTTTTTCTGTATGTTTTTCCCTTAAAAAGTAAACTAATACAATGACATTGAAAATATGGTTTTTATAGAATATAAGATATTGTTTAGAATGCAGTTGTGTGGGAATTGAAAAGAATTGTAACACTGATTAATGTATAGCAATGTATGGCATAAACATGAGTCTTGAAGAGGCATTGCCTCTGAAAAAACCCGGGAAAATAAATTTTCCTTTATAGATTCATCCAGAAATTTACCATTCATGTTATGTGAAATCATGAAAATTCTTTCCTAAAAAAACTGATCAATTTAATAAAAAAACTATGGGATGGAGCTCTTAGAATTTATCTTTTTTTTCTATATGTTTTTCCTGTAAAAATCAAACCAATACAATGACATTGAAAATATTGTTTTCATAGAATATATGATATTGTTTAGAATGCAGTTGTGCAGGAATTGAAAAACATTGTACTAAAGTCAGACCTAGTATCTGATCTTGATCACCTAAAGGGGTGAAGTTATAATATGAGAAACATTTCCAGAAAATGCCCACGATGTTGCATCATTAAAGAGGAGCCTTGAAAACATATAAAAGTGCATCGAAAGCTCCAATCCATAGGGAAAACACAACTTTTTTTCTCTGTTTTTTTCCATTAAAATGTAATCCAATACAAATTAATTGACAGATTTTTTGTATAGCATATAAGATACAGTTCATAATGAAAAGGTGTGGAAATTGGAAATCATGGAAGTAAATTCATACCATGAAACAACAATAGAATGATATTGATTTCAACCAACTGAATTATAAAAATCAATGAATACAAAATGAATGAAACTATTTTTTCCATGATCTCCACTACAGTTTTTTATGAAATCAAAGATATATAATGGTGTTATGGAGTTTGAAACCATCATCATAATTAGATTATGATGAAATGGATGGAGTTTAGAAACAAAATATTGTAACAGAATCTTGATTTAATTTTTGAGGAAATTTTAACATTAGGTACCATATATATGTACTTATGGACACAAGAATACCTACAACTTTGATGTCGCACCTTCTAATTTCCGATAAGTTAATGGTCGAAACAAAATGATCTCAAGAAATAATATTTCCTAATAAATGAAAATAGTTTTATCATACTGGTTAATGATGTAAAATATTAATACCTAAAAAATCACAGAAGCTCCTCTCTGTGTTCAATCACCGCCAACATGAAAATAGTAGTATCAGACTGGTTAATGATGTAAAATCGCAATAACTAAAAATTCACATAATCTCATCTCTATGAAATCACCTCCAATTATATACACATGAAATTAAGCACACTTTTTAGGCAACTAATATGCTGAAATTGAAAAATAATTAAAAGCAGACATGCCAAAAAAAATAATGTCCATTCAAATGATGTAATGAAAATAAAAGACAATGAAGATAAATATAATAATACCTGAGTGGAGGAAGAATTTTTATTTGTTTTAACAAATCATTTGTCATTGTGGTACTTGACTTCTAAAAATCAACTTCTTTGATGTTCCTATAACACAGTTGTAAAATGAATAATCATTGACCCGTTATTGAATAAAAAACCTAGGATGCATCTTAAAAACATAAATTTCTCTGGAAGACACGATATCCCTGGGAGAAGAAGTACTCATGCCCATGCTTGAAGAATAGGGATCTCCTACCTCTAATACAGACTCCTAAAAAAGCAGGAATTAGAGATCCCCAGAGTTTTGAAATGTTATAGTGGAATAAAAACTTAACGAAATTGACTTGTTTATGGATTACCATCATTACAAGGAACTGAAATACTGATACTAAGGTGGTTTTGTGGAGCATCCCTACCCCTCCCCTGTAAATGTAGGGTTACAGTTCATACATGTGAAAATAAATCGTGAGTCGAAGGTGTTTTGAAGGGAGTCGATGGTCACCACAAACCGTTTGAGAAGGATATGAAACTCGAGAGTGGGAGGGGTAGGGATTGGATATATAGAGGGCGGTATTACTTAGAGGAGTATTACTTGATCAATGATGAAGTGAAAATCAAAGGCACAGAGGCAAAGCAGATTGGCGCAGAGCAGGTAAACAGGGCGGAGGAGGATCGAATGGAGGTGGATGTGGAGGAGGCCTAGGAGAGGGATGTGTTAATGCAGAAACCATAGCCGGTGCCGAAGGAGAATGCGAGCGGGAGAGGAGGGATACAGAGAGGTGCTCGATTTTTTTCCGGAGGATATAGATTTGGGGAGACGTGAGAACGGAATCGCGGAGAAGGTATTTGTGGAGGGGAGAGGGAGATCGGATTCGTGGAGCGTGGAAGACGAGAGGGTTTGGGGAACCCTAGAGCGGGGAGAGGAGTTTCGGGGATGGGAATCTGGGAGGGGGATGAAATCCTGAGTGGTGGCACATAATTGGGATGGATTTTTAGGTATGGAGTGATTGATACATATTTTAGGGTGACGTGGCTTCATGTGAAGGTGACACGCAGGCAAGGAGGAAGCCTATTTTAGTATAGATCGTAGATTCCTATTTATTACTAATTATTCATATTTATTACTAATTATTCCTATTTATTAAAAATTAGTACTAATAATTTAAATTTATTATTACAAATAAATAATGTTAACAAAACAATTTAAACCTAATTAAATTAAAACTAATCAAAAATAATTAAAATTAAAATAAAAAAATGAAATAAATATTAAATAAAATAAAATATAAATACCTTTAATCTTGATCTTCTCTTGATGTAGACAAATTCAAAACTTTTTCATCAAAAAAAACTAACTCAAAAAAATTCCCACTCTAAAAATAAGGTTGAGAGAGAGAGATAGAAAGTAAAAATTGAGAGGAGGATTTGAAAAAACTGATGTGGTATATATAGGTTATATTAGTTGCTACGGGACCTTTTGCGACGGTATTCTCGTCACAACAGGTCTTTGTTGTGATGGGTCCCATCACAAATACCTTTGCCCGCATTAATTGATGTCGGTGGTTAAAAGGGTATTTGCGACAGGACCCATCACAAAAGGTACCTACTGACACACATTTTTGTGATGGGGAAACATCCCGTCGCAAAAACTCATTTACTGCTGTTGGGTATTTGCGATGGGTGACGTCAAAAATACCCTCCAAGCGACAAACTATTTGCGAAGGGGGAATTCCCCCATCGAAAAAAACATTCCCATCCCAAAAAACCATTTACCACCACTGGGTATTTGCAACGGGTCCCATCGCAAATACCTCTGAGGGTCAAACTATTTGCGACGGGAATATTACTCTCATTGAAAATAACCTTCCCGCGGTTTGGCGTGAAAACCGTGCCAAACTGCGCATTACTTTTTGTGATAGGCCACCAAAACTCGTCGCAAATAACAAGTTATTTGTGACGGGATGACCCCCCCCATCACAAATAATCTCTGGACTGGACTATTTTTTATAGGAAATAATCTCGTCGCAAAAGATTGTTTTTCTCTTAGTGGTTCCTGTCGATCCTCAATATCTACTGGAACCTTTGTAAAAGTCTCTCCATCATCGGCATTTAGCTCGCCATGGTCGATGATGTGAGAAGGGTTGTGCACATATCTCCTCAGATGGGATATGTGGAAGAAGTTGTGCACCCGGTGCAACTGAGGTGGAAGAGCTAAGTGGTAAGCCACCTCACCAACTCTGCTGAGGACCTAAAAAGGTCCGATTAATCTTGGAGATAACTTGTCGCCACGGTCATATCTCCATAGACCTCGTCAGGGTGAGACCCGTAGAAAGACGTGGTTGCTATCCTCGAACTCCATAGGTCTCCATCTCCTGTCAGCATATGACTTCTAACTACTCTGTGCAGTCTTAACCCACTCCTGGATGATCTGCACCTTCTCTGTGGTAGCTCGTACTATCTCGGGTCCCACTAGATCTGACTCTCCTGGGTTAGTCTAGCACAATGGTGGTCTACAAGTTCACCCGTATAATGCCACAAAAGGTGTCATCCCAATGGTGGAGTGATAGTTGTTGTTATATGAAAAATCCACCAAAGGTAATTGATCCTCCCAACTATGAATGAAGTCAAGGACACAAGCATGCAACATGTCCTCGAGGGTCTTAACGGCCCGCTCTGTCTGGCTATCCATCTGAGGATGGAAGGCGGTGCTCAAACGAAGCTGCTTCTCGAAAGCCTACTGCAACCCCTTCCATAGTCGATAATTGAAGCACATATCACGATCGGAGACAATCATCGAAGGAACTCCCTGTAGCCGCACAATCTCATGCACATAGAGGCATCCCAATCTCTCTACAGAACCCTGCTCTCTGATCGGTAGGAAGTGGACCGACTTGGTGAGTCGGTCAACGATCACCCAAATCGAGTCATGACCTCTGGATGTATGTGGAATTCCTGTCACGAAGTCCATTGATATCCCATCTCACATCCACTCTGGAACCTCTAAAGGCTGAACCAAGCCTACTTGCCCCTAATGCTCTGCCTTCACTTGCTGACAAGTGAGGCATCGAGAGACAAACTCTACTACTGCCTTATTCATTCTCGGCCACCAGTGCTATCGTTGGAGATCCTAGTACATCTTCTTCACCCCTGGATGTACCCCTAGAGGGGATGTGTGGAACTCCCTCAACACTTCCTCCTAAAGTGACGATGGTACCATAGTACATCCTCTAAATAGGATGATGTGCTCCCCACCTTTATAAAATCCATATGGGGTCCACCCTGTGGATATCTGTGCACGTCGTGTCTTGTAGTCAGCATCTCCATGTTGTGCCTCCCTGACTCACTAAAGAAGTGGGGGAGTAACTGTAAGAGACTGAAGGAATGATGCTCCATCTATATCCACAAAGGATATCTGTAAAGTAGCCAGCTACTTTGTCGCCTCTCCTAGTAGTTGTATACCAGATCTCCTGCTGAGTGCATATGAAACAACGTTCCTTTTCCCAGGATTATAGACTATCTCTAAGTCATAGTCCTAGAGGAACTCAAGCCAACATCATTGTCTCAGGTTCAAGTCTTTTTGAGAGAAGATATACCTGAGACTCTTGTGATCACAGTACACGGTAAAACACTCTCCCATCAGACATTGTCACCACATCTTCAAGGCGAAGACCACTGGTGCTAACTCCAGGTCATGGGTAGTGTAGTTCTGCTCATGTTTTCTTAGATGTCATGAACCATATATGATCAATGCTCTCTCCTGCATCAAGACACATCTGATCCCTATCCCTAATGTGTCTCAGTAGACTATGTACCTTATGCCTTCCTCTGGAAGCCTCAAGATGGGGGCACTCGTCAACCTCTACCTCAACTCCTAAAAGCTCTGCTGGCATCTCTCTGACCACACAAAGGGTTGACCCTTATTTTTCAAGGCTTATAGTGGTGTTTCAACTCTGGAGATGTCTGGTACAAACCTTCGGTAATAACCAACCAAACCCAGGAAACTTTGTACCTCCATCACACTCCTGGGTGGATCCCAAGAAAGTACCACCTTAATCTTCACTGGATCCACTGAAACTCCAATCTCCGAGATAACATGTCCCAGAAAATGAGCCTCTCGGATCTAGAATTGGAACATTGAGAGCATACCATAAAGCTGGTGCTCTTGGAGTGTGTCCAGTACTACCTGGAAATGATTGGCATGCTCCTTCTCAGTAGTCGAGTATATCAGAATGTCTTCAATGAAGACTACGACAAACCGATCGAGGTATAGCTGAAGGATCCTATTCATGAGTCCCATGAATACTACTGGAGTGTTGGTTACGTCGAATGGCATAACAAAGAACTCGTAGTGGTTGTACTAACATCTGAAGGATGTCTTCTACACATCCTTGTCTTGAACTCTGAGCTGGTGATATCTTGATCTGAGGTCTATCTTCGAGAACCACTGTGCTCCCTTAAACTGATCAAATAGGTAGTTAATCCACAGAAGTGGGTACTTGTTCTTCAAGGTCACCTGGTTCAGGAGTCGATAGTCAACACAAAGCCTCAATCTATCATTCGCCTTCTTGGTGAACAGAATTAGGGTTGCCCAGGGAGAAACACTGGGCCGGATGAATCCCTTCACCTGCAAGTCATATAGCTATACCCACAGCTCACAAAGCTCGGTGTGAGCCATATGATACACTTGTGTAGATATCGGTACCGTCCCGATGTACAAGTCAATGTAAAAGTCCAACTCTCTATGAGGAGGTAGACCTGACACATCATCAAGGAAAACATTCATTTACTGGTCCACCACTATAGGATAAGTCGGACTCTCCACATCCATATCTCTGAAGGTAAGGCTAGCCAACTGATGAGTGATCAGCTACACTCTCCTCCGAGCAAGTCCATCTTGTGCTGCAAAGGCTCCTTTCTCACCGGTGAAGGTAAACCTGGTCCCATCCATGAAGACACACCGCACTTTGTGCCTAATACAGTCAATCAGAGCATGGACTGTAGATAACCAGTCCATACCAAATATGACGTCATAAGGCCTCGACGACGCTAGTAGGAGATCCCAGCTAAAGCTCTCTCCTCCTACAGTAATCTCACACTGCTGGTACCAGTGAATAATCATTGAATCCACTCCCATAGGAGTATCTAGACGTAAGTATTGAGCCAACGGCTTCGTCGGAATCTCTGAGCTCTGAACAAGGGCAGTGGAAATGAAAGAGTGACTGACACCTATGTCTATATGTACTGCAGCTATGGTAGAGTAGACACAGATCGTACCTCGAATCATCTCCGGAGTGCCATGATCGTAAGCCTAAACTTCCTGGAGATAAGCTCTACCCAGTCCACATACTCCCTATGGTTGGGGTGGACCTCCAGGTGGTGGTGGCAGTAACACCTTGAATCGTCATCCACTGCCATCTGCACGGCCAGCTCTGATGCCACATCTACCTGCTCCCTGGGGGACACCTTGATCAAATCTTTGTCTCTGGCTAGGAGGTCATTTGACCATCTACTGATCATACGAATGGAGGGTCGGGTAGTCATGAGCCATGTGACCCTACCCGCTGCATGCGTAACACTGCCTGCTCCTTGCATGTTTATCTCTGCTTCGAGTGCCCCGCACAACCGATCCTGAGTCATGTGGTCGTCTACCTGTAGGTCTAGTTATCTTGGACCTCTAAAAATATATCTACTTATAGCTACAGAAGACTCCGCTACGTATCGACTGGTGGTGTATCTCACTACTGGAGACTGCTCAGCAAGGAAACTCTCTACTATGAGGGCTCTTTCTAACACCCCTACCTGAGTCACGATGCTAAATGACATCACCGAAGCCCTGATCTCCTGCCTAAGTCCCTACTCAAAGTTATGAGCCCTGAAGAATGGATCTCGAACCATATCGGTGGAGTAGCATAAGAGTTCTGTGAACCACGCTGAGTACTGAGTTGTAGTCATACTACCCCAATTGCAGATGAAGTAGCTCCTGAATGTGCACTCCATGAAGATTCATTGGGACAAAATCTGCCCGAATTAGGCTCTCAAAGTCTGCCTAGAGAAGATTCACCTCGTCGTGGACCTAGAGCATCAAGCTCCACCATCTACACGCTACTTCTGGTAGAAGTATATCAGAAATAATCACCATGAGGTGTGCCGGTGTCCCTACCAGATGGAAAACTGTAACCACAGCCTCCAGCCAATCCTCAGCCGCCTATGGGTCCATCTCTCCCCAGAACCTGGGTGGCCTCTGGAACTCATGCAATGCGCTCAAGCGGTATGTAACATCTACTGATTGGGCTGGTGGCATCGGTGTCCCTATGAGGAGTGGTACCGCTGGTGCCTCCACTGGAATAGGGCCCTACACTGAGGCATCATCACCCGGTGGGCTATCAGTGCATACAACTCTCGGAACTCTAGTTGGCTGTCTACGTAGAGGCATCCTGAAAAGAAATAGGTTCACTATGGTTATAATGTTATACCAGGTGAGCTGACCTGGTTGATCTGATTTAACGAAATTTTTTGAAAACACACACTCAATCGGTGTTTTCATGCACTGAGTCGGAAATCAAAAGTCAGCGTCCTAGTGTATGGATACGTCAGCCGCCGCACCAACACCGAACTCCCTCAACTAAAAAAAACACTCACTACACTTAATAGTAGTGCTTCACAAAAAATAAAGATCAGAGTCCTATGTTCTATGGTAGAACCGACTCCACTGATACAAGTTTTTCACGACCCGTCCCATAGGGCCCGTGCTGTGACTACCCCAAGCCCACCTTCCATAGGCCAGGGGCTGGAGACTAGCACCAAATGCGTAATTCCATAAAACTGAGAAGGAATTTCTTTTATAACCTGTATACACACACTACAGAGCACAATGCTGGATACTAAACACTAGGTAAAACTGTATAATAAAAGAGTGCTGAAAGTAAAAAGGGCCAAAAATACAAAACCAACTATAAAGTAAAAGAAACTGAAAGTACAACTGAAGAAAAGAAAATCGGTCACTGGGTCATCCTCCGAGGTTCCTACCTCAAGGGTAGGTACATATCGCCTCCAAAGTACTCTAGGTTAGTCCGTCTCCTCCGTGTAACGACTCTCTGTATGGTCCACCTCCGGGTACCGTCCAGTCATAGTACTCTCAGCCTTGATCAGCGCTGTCTGTCGTTTGTATCCAACACAACAAGGTGCAGGCATAGCCCATGTAGGGGTGAGTATAATGATACCCAATAGGGACCCCAAGATCTTCAAGTTCTCACAAAATCCAACAAGGATAAACAAAAAAGTATGAAATCAACAGATAACCTTACTTAGGTATATGCCCATACATATACCTAAGTTATCAAGTGATCCATCTCAATCATGAGGAAAACATAGAAAAACTAACTCAGCTCAACCAAGATTTTATTCTAGGGGTAGTATCAATAAACATCCCCAACACATTATTGAAACATCGGCTTCTGGAGAACTCATCCTCTATCGAGTAAAGTGGGAATGCCGCGTCACACAAAGGTGCTTCCCACTAACCTTGGACTATTGAGGTACTCCTCCTATCGAGTATAGTGGGTCTGCTGCATCACACAGAGGTGCTCCCCACCACAGGTCTACCGCCACACCCAGGCGCTCCCCCTCGTAGCCTACTGAGGTACACCTCCTGTAGATTATTGTGGGTCTTCTGTGTCACCAAGCACGTTCCTCCACCGTGGGTATTCCTCCACCACTAGGAGCTCCCCACTAGACTAGTAGAATCACTCTGAGTCAAACGGTCAGCAGTCATTAGGTCTCAGCCAGCTACTAGGTCTCCGCACTCTGCTCAGTTGCCACTGGAATGATCCGCTCCACGAGCTACTGGTCGATACTCCAACTACCACAATGTCCCATGAAAAAGTATCTCAATGTTTCACCACGTCATAGGGGTCTCAACACAACAGACAACGCGTCAATCAAACGCTTGGTCTGTGAGTTATTAGCCCTTTATTCGTAGGGGCCTAGTTGGATTCGTGAATGATCCAACCTGAACGAATCTCAACTATATCCCAAACTATAGTGGGGTATACTCAAAGGGTCTATCATGCTCCAAGAAAACCAGCTCCACTGACGGTTCGTCAAACAGACGTCCAGTGCCAAAGATATGGCCAAAAGAAAGTAAAGGGTCGTAGTGGGCCTGTGTCAGGTCTGACCCGGCCCGACCCAGTTTGGGCCGACCTGGTTCGGGTCAACCCATCCTGACATATTTGGTCTGGATGGGCCCATTGGGTGGGCCCGCCCATTAGGTTCAGCCCAGCTAACCGCAAGGGGTCGCGGAGGACCATAAGGGCGCGGACCGGCTGCGGGTGTGCATGAGGGATATTCGGCCCAAAGGATGCCATGAGGGTGGGGGCCGGTTTGGCCGGGGTAACCTGATGGGCGTGGGAATCCGGCTTAGCTGGGGCGCTGCGAGGGGCGCGGGAGGCTGGCTCGGTCGGGGAGCCGCGAGGGGCATGGGAGTCCGGCTCAGACGGGGCACCACAAGGGGCGAGGGAGGCCGGCTCGGCCGGGGCGCCGCGAGGGGCGTGGGAGGCCGGCCCGGCCGGGGCCCCGTGAGGGGTGAGGGAGGCTGGCTCGGCCAGGGTTCCACGAGGGGCGTGGGAGGCCGGCTTGAATTGGGCGCTTCGAGGTCGGGGTGGTCAGGGCCGGTTCGGCCGGCGGACGGTGCGGCCAGGGCGGCTTGGCCCATCCCGGCCCGGGGCGGCTCAGCCAGAAGGGCAGAGATCGTGAGGGTGGTTCAGAAGCTGGAGGGCAGCGCGGTTCGACACGGGGCGGCGGAGCCGGTTCAGTCGGGGCGACGTGGGGGCAGCGCAGGTCGCAGTGGCCGCGAGTGGCGGTGCCATTACCTTCATCACCTACATCGTCTCGTCGCCTCGTCGCCATTCCGAAGAACATCATAAAGAAGAACAACGGAGGGGGGTCAGGACATGTTAGTTTGGCCCACACCCTCCTCGTTTAGGGTGGTAGAAAATTGTTAATCAAGAACATAAACAAATAATGAGCATGTAAGATATTTTCAATTCCCATAATCCCTTGTTAATTTCTATTCCCATCCCTGCAATGGAAAAAGAGGGGAGAACATGGGTAGTGTTAAACAAATAAAGAATAAACCTCTACCTTGTTCGTTTTTCATTGACGTTGGCGCGAGAAGGCAGATGCCAATTCGTTGTAGACGAACACATCCTACATCGAAGGAGGTTATGAGGAAGAAAGCAGTAGTGTAGGTCATTCTTCGTAGCTGAAGGCGTTCCTCATCGGCATTCTTCATCGGTGGAGTGTTCTTCGTTGGGAGATTTCTCCAAAGTTCCTCCTCTCCCCAATCCTCCTTTTCCAACCAAATGAAATGGTAGCCAAATATAATAGATAAAAATATCATATTAAGTCATTCGCACCACTTTCAAATTAGACTAATTAAACAACTAGGTTGGCAAGATTAATTAGGGTGGATTGGTATAATTAAATTAAGGGAGGTGGTGGGACCATTATTGGTGTAGGAGGTCAAGAGTCTCTCCCTCATTAATGAGGGAGTTGAGAGTTTCTATCAATTAAATTGGGGGGGGGGGGTTAGTCCTGGGTGGTCCCCACCACCATAACCTCTCGTGGGAGGTTAGGTTCAGGTGGGCCCCACCACCTTAACCTCTCATGGGAGGTTATGGTCGGGTGGTCCCCACACTTCAACTCCCACATGGATGGTTATAACAAAATAAAATAAATATAAGCTTATTTAATTTTATTATTTCCACGAAAAAACCCAAAATCTAAATTTCACCCTCAACCAACTGTCGTTGAGGTGAAAGTCTTCTTAATTGAATATCGGTGTTGCGAGTTCAATGATGCCCTCAGTTTCAATTCCGAGCACCGGTTCAAAATTTATAAAAACCCACTCAAACTTTCACTAAACGTACTCCAACAAAACTTCAAAAATTGATTCTGGGCACACCAGGCCTCATAATCACGTGCCATCAATTTTCACGAACTCGTAAAATTACCATTTAATTAAAAAAACATGGAAATTATTGGTCTTTACAGTACCCTCACTAAATCAAGTACTTTGTCACTATTATTGACAACCATAGATAAACTCTCCTTGTAAAATCCACTTAACGCTGATTGAAGTTACTCAACAAAAGTTTTTATCAGATCACTATAAAAGGGTTGAGATGACTTTCGAGAGGCATTAGAGGTTGTAAAAGCTGATGTGAAGGACTTGAGCTGATTTAGAAATTTCTTGTGACATCCCTTGTAATCATCAATCAGTTTCTTAAGACCAATAATAAGCTCACACATCTCACTGAATATCTAGATGTTTCTCTCGGTCACTTTGTCAAATATTGAACTCAAGCTTGGTTGAATCAGAGATGCGAATTTTTGTGGAATCTGACCACTAACATCCTCAATAGGATGAGTAGTAGGATCATGTATTGTTTGTAACACTTTTTTTCATATCTTCAACCATAGCCCTGAGCGACTTTACCTCATCACTCAAATTCTTGTTCTCAATTCTAACCTATTGTATTTCATGAAGCATTTTTTGTTGAATCTACCATATGATTTTCTCTAATAGAAATGCAATATCTCTCTCACTAAGATTTGTTATAGTGTCAGTTTGTGTGTTCATGATATTTTCAAATCCAGCTAATAAAGTAACTCCAAAATATTTCAAGTCACTTTGACTTATAGAAGAGGATGGTTCTTTTGAATGTTTAGGAATAGGAGCTGAGACAGGTTCGGGTTCCTTAGAAGATATTACTTCTAAAGCAGAAACCAGTTTCAACTGAAACATAGTAGAAAGGTCTATGCCTTTAACCGAGGCCTCCTAGGAATTATCCACATGAAAGTAGCTAGAGAACTTATACCAGGTTTCCATAGTGCGTTGATCAGCAGGATTAAGAACTTCAACACTTTCTAGACTAGGGTTTTTCTCCCTCTCAATAGGTGCATCTCTCAAAGGACTATGATATTTAGTTCCTTGATCTATTTCTGAAATTTCATCTCTAACAGCCTCACCAATTTCTTTTCTAGCCATCTGGAAGGCTTGTTCCATTCTTTCCTCGGCAGATGGGATAATTCCAAGATAATCTTGTTCCTCTAAATGTTCCTCCGCAGTATCCTCTTCCTCAATAGTAAGTTCTTCTTCTATATGATCCTCGGGAACAAAATTTTCTTTTACACTAACATTAGATTCTTTTCCAGACACCGATTCTTCCTCTAGATCAATACTTCTTTCAGTAACAAGTGCATCCTACTCAACTATATTTTTTGTGGAACAGGTAGACCATTGTCTTCCTTATCCAAGACAGTTCCTTCCATATGTGCAACAGCTGCCTCTTATTATTTATCAGAATAATAAACAACTTCATATGGTTCCAAACCAGGATATAATATGTTCTTAGGTCTTGAAGGATGATCAACTGGATTAAAATTTTTATATAACCTTTCATTATCCTCCACCCAAGACATTATCCACAGATTCCAACATATTTTCATCCTTTTGACTATAACCATTAATATACAAAACTCATAGTCTTTGATGACTAATTATTTCTGTCCAACCATTCCTTTAGCATACAACGTTTCAGATACTAACTATGAATATAACACAGAGGTAGACTTTGAAGTTTTCTTAATCTAATCACACATGTGAAGTATAATATACTTACATAGATTAATCTTATGCCCATTTTTCATAATATGTATGAAGAATACATCTTGATTCTTGTAGGTAGAAAAAACCCATTTCCTTGGACTAATAAGATTTTGGATAAACATAAACAGAAACCTCATTTCACCATCCAACTTAGCATCAATTGCTCTTCTCTCCTTCTTATTTCTAGTCAAACCTCCTAAGGCCTCTTATAAGACAAAAACATCACTAGGAGGAGGAGGACCTCTCTTGCAGTACTCAAAAATTCCTTCATGTGGTATCCCTAGGTAGGAATCCCATAACCCTAAGAAGAACATGCCTATTTGACCATTAATCTAAATTATTATAACAAACCCATCTTCAGTATTGAATGAAAATTGGAAAAACTGATAAAAATGAGCAACAAGTTTTGGAAAAATTAGCCTTTTCTTCTTCATGAACTAGTTCATCCATCCCTACTTTTCTAGTACATTCAAAACTAAGGACTTACATGTCAGTAACCACTTAGGATAGATTTTATTTTCTGGTACTACTATCCTATCAACAAGATTTGGGTTCAACAGTCCTTCGGGCACTACTTTCGATGCTCTTTTTACTTTTTTATGAGATCTGTGCTTCTCTGGAGTTGATTAATATGGGTGCTTTATTCTGATCATTCAACAAGGGTTCAATAGAGAGAGAGATGAATTGCTAAAATAGGACTTACAGTTTGATAGAATGGTTTCGTTTTCAAGAGAAGAGAGCTCGAGTGAAGAAAATAGTGAAAGATATTTGTTTTTTATCATTTAGGGATTTCAAGAATCATAAATTCAAAAGCCTAGGATAAAAACAATATAATAATCAAAATAGTGATATGGGTAATAAAATTTAAATAAAATGAAAAGTTTAATTGTGGTGAGACAAGAACAGATTTTCATGGTGAGACTGGAACAGATTGTCATGGTGAGACCAGAACAGATTGGCATGGTGTTATCTGTATGATGTGACCCCAAATGGTGTGAATGTATCATGTTAGACAATAAGTACAAGATAGTAACTGAGAGATAATAATTGTGATATCATAAAAATGAAATAGTAACTTCAAGATAGTAACCTGTAGAACTGTGAGAGTGAGACAGAAATCTTAAGATAATGACTTGTGAAACCGTAAATCATGAAACCATAAACTGTGAAACCATAAGTTGTAAGACAATATGTTTAGAAACAGTACGCTGTTTACTTGAGATTTATCATTACTAATTCATGTATTATGTAATCTATATTTTCAAAACTTAATGTTTTGGTGAATATATAAACAAGCAGATATTCAGTTCCAACGAATTCCAAAGTGATATCACCTTTTTGATAATGGTATCTCAAAAAGTGATATCTTACATCAATATGTTTTGTCCTAGAATGTGAAACAGAATTTTTTGAGATGTTAATAGCACTTTTATTTTCACAATTTATAGTTACATTCCTAAATTGATATCCAATGTCTAGTATTGTGTGTTTCATCCAAAAAATTTGTTCACAAAAACTACCAATAGCTATGTATTCAGCTTCAGTAATAGATAATTCAATAGAGTTTTGTTTCTTACTACACCATGATATAAGAGACTTGCCTAAAAGGTGACATGTTCCAGAGGTTCTTTTTATATCTAACTTACAACCACCAAAATTAGTATTAGAATAGCTAACAAAATCAAATGATTTCCCTATCGAATAGAATAGTCCTAGATTAGGTGTATGTTTGAGGTATTTGAAAATCCATTTAACAACATTTAAGTGATATTCTTTAGAATTTTCTTGAAGACAAGAACACATACATACACTAAACATAATATCAGGTCAGCTAGCAGTTAGGTAGAGTAATGTTCCAATCATTTCTCTACAATTGGTTTGATTAAAAAAAATTCCCACTTTATCATTATCCAAATTACAAGTAGTCATCATTGGAGTATCACTACTCTTTGTGTTATCCAAGACAAAACGTTTTATAAGATCTTTAGTGTATTTTATTTTATTTAAAATAATACCATAATTATTTTGAAAGATTCGAAATCCAAGAAAGAATTTTAGTTCACTCATTAAACTCATTTCAAAATCATTTTTCATCATTTTAAAAACTCAATACATAAATAATTTTTTGAAGATCCAAAAATTATATCATCTATATAAATTTGAACTACTAAAACATCATTGGAAATTCGTTTTATAAAAAGTGTAGGATCATGTATACCTTTTGTAAAACCTTTGGAAATAATAAAAATACTTAATTTATCATACCAAGATCTTGGAGCTAGCTTTAAACCATACAAAGATTTTGCCAATTTAAAAACATGATTTGGAAAGTGAGGATTTGTGAAACTAGGGGGTTGTTCAAAAAATACATCCTCAGCTATATACCCATTTAGGAATGGACTCTTGATATCCATTTAAGATAGTTTGAAATTCAAATGGGCAGAATAAGCAAGCATGATTATAATGGCTTCAAGTCTAGAAATAGGTGCCAAGGTCTCCTCATAGTCAATTATTTCTTCTTGACTATAGCCTTGTGCAATCAATCTAGACTTGTTTCTAACTATGTTACCAAGATTATGTACCTTATTTTTAAAAACCTACTTAGTACCTATGGTAAATATGTCTTTGGGTCTATAAAAAAGTTTCCAAACTTTTTTCCTTTCAAACTAAAAGATCTTCTTGCATAAACATTACCCAAAATTCATTATTGATAGCATCATTAATGTTTTTAGGTTAATGTTGTGATAAGAAAACTTTATTTCCAACCTGATTTCTAAGAGAAGCTCTAGATTGAGTTACTTTATCTAAATTTCCTACAACAAAATCTAAAGGATAGTTATTAATGATTCTAATAGCTATAGAAAAAAGGTGCTAGTTATTTCAGGTTCTTCAATAGGTTCATGTTCATTATGACTTGAATCTGGATAATTTCTAGAACTAGAAGTTTTTATAGATTCCATTACAGGATAGTTGGTGGTATTAACATTGATTTCTAGATTTGACATATCATCCTCAAGATTATCTAGAGAGGTATTAGGCTCATGTGGATCTATCTCATCAAACATTACGTGGAAATATTCCTCCACACATTTAGTTTTTTTGTTAAACACTCTATAGGCTTTACTAGATATTGAATATCCTAGAAATATTCCTTCATCACTATGGAATCAAAACTTATCAAGATTTTCCATAGTATTAAGGATATAGACTTTACAACCAAATACTTTGAAGTAGTTTACATAGGGTTTTATATTGTTCCATAACTCATATGGAGTTATTTTAAGAATAGGGCTAATCAATACTCTACTAATAATATATCATGTTGTACTTACCACTTCATCCCAAAAGGAAATAAGTAATTTATATTCACTAAGCATGATTCTAGCAATTTTTTGTAAGGTCTTATTTCTTCTTTCTACAACTCCATTTTTTTGAGGTGTTCTAGTGGTAGAGAAATTATGACTATAGCCATTTTTTGAGAAAATCGATTCAAACTCTTGATTTTCAAATTCACAGCCATGGTCACTTCTTAGAGATTTTATTCTAGTTCCACTAAGTTCTTCTCTAGTTTTATCATATTTGGTAATATGAGAGCAGGCTTAACTTTTGTGAGCAATATATAAGGTCCAAGTATACCTATAAAGTCATATACAAGAACATAAACATTGTTCTTCCCATTTAAATTAGAAACTCTAGATATTCCAAAAAAATTCATGTGAACCAACTCGAGAGGTTGAGAAGTTGAAACTTCTTTCTTTGGTTTGAAGGAAATTTTGTGTTGCTTTCCCTTTTAACAAGGATTACACACATTATCATTTGAAAACTCTAGTTTTGGAAGATCATTGACTAAAATTTTTCTAGTTAGCTTTATATCGGAGTGAATATTGCAGTGTACTAGTATTCTATGCCAAATCCAATAATCATTGTGAAATACACTTAAACATGAAACATTTTGAGAAAATAAAGAATATATGTTAACAAAATATACATTTTAATTTCTTAATGTATAAAATACTAATTCTTTTTAGAATTAAAAACATTGAAAGCATCATTTTCAAATTTAACATGAAATCCATCATCACATAGTTGTGAAATACTATGTAGATTATATTTCAGTACATCAACAAAAAGTACTTTGGAATTTAAAACTGAGTTATAGTAACCGATTTGGCCCTGGAAAATGATATTCCCTTTGGCATTGTCACCAAAAGTGACATTTCCACCATCAATCTTTTTTAGGTTCTTGAAACGTGAATAGTCTTATATCATGTGTCTTGAACACCCACTATCCATGTACTATAAGCTTCTACAGGAGCTCTTAAAATAATTTTCCTACAATGTAGTCAAATAAAAATATATTTTTGTACCCATATTTGTTTGGGTCTAGTAATATTAGTAACTGGTGCTTTAGGAACGCACATCTGCCTCATAGGTTTCCTATAATAATTATGTAAAGTATTTGTGAAATAATCTCTATTTGTCCCAGAAAAACTCGAAACAGTAGAGAGTGTATCATAATTTGAACTAGTATAATGTTTTCCTAATCATGGTGTAAAAATATATGTTCTGGATTTAGAAACAAAATTGGTTTTTTAAAATTTCTTTTACCCGGTTGATAGCCAATACCAGTAGTGTATTTAGGGGAAATCTGTTTAACTAGCATTTATACCAAGGTATATTTACCATTAGTAAACCTTTCGATATCCTTTTTCAATTTGTCATTAAATAGATTTAATTAAATGTTTTCTTTGAGTAATTGAAGATTTTCTCTATTTCTACAGCAAGTTTAGATTTAACAGTTGAGGTAAGAGTGTATTATTTCCTTAAATACTTGTATTTATCATTTAGTTAATTACATGTCTCTTCAAGAATATTTAAATACTCAAAAATTTCTTATTTATACATATTTTGAAAGTCAATTTCTTATTCAGAACAATAGGAATTTTTTATCGGAGATTCTAGGGTTACCACAGATGTGTTTGTCATGAAACACATATTGGATTTGTTAGTCTATTCATCGTGTGAGGACTCTGAGTCACATAAACTGTCCTTATAAGCACTCCAAGTTTCTTTCATTTTCTTTTTATACATTCTATCCTTGTCCTCATATTTATTTTTATACTTTATCTTGGTATGGTCAGCCTTTACATGTCCCATTCACATACATTCATAACATACTATCTCATCAAAATTTCCATTTATTTTCTAATCCTTCTTCCAGCTTCCCTTTTTATCATATATTCCTTTCAAGTTATGATTTCTGAAAAATTTCTTTCTATTATAAAATTTCTTAAACCTTCTGGATAATTAAGTCATCTTCTCATCACTGTCAGATGATGATTGTTCACTACTAGAACTTTTTACAAAGACTTGTAGTTTCTCCTTTTCATTGTGTTTAGAGGTGGTAGTCTTGAATGCCACAAATTTTCTTTTGGGTACATCCTCTTATACTTATTGACTTTCAACTCTTCTTTATATATCATTAGTTTACCAATGAGTTCTTTTATAGCTAATTTTTTGATGTATCATGACTCTCTAATAGAGATAGAGGTTCCTCTCCATCTATTAGGTAGGAATCTTAGAATCCTCATGATTTTTTCTTTAGCAGTAACTTCTCTTCTTAGAGAAATCATCGTGTTGAAAATTTCATTGAACCTGAGATACATGTTAGAAATAGGCTCATCAAACTTCATTTTAATGTTATCATATTAAATAGTATAAGTATTCAGTCCCATTTCTTTAACACTAGAAGTTTATTCATGATAAACAGAAAAAGTATACCAAATTTCATGGTCAGTTTTACATGCAGATATTGTGTTAAATTCCTCATCTCCTAAAGAGAAATATAAGACATTCATGGCTCTGTAAATGTTATTGTAATAAGTCTTGGTTGGTTTATACCTAGTAATTCTATCAGTAGTAGGAATCTAATACTCATCTATAATTAAAGACCAAATTTCAAAACCCATAGTTTCTAAATGCATTTTCATTTTAATTTTCTGTTGGGTATAATTAGTTACATTAAAGAATGGTGGTTTGTTTGTTTCAACACCTTAGAGTCTATTATCCATAATAAATAAATACTTTCAAAGAGCTATAAATTTATAATTAACAGAAAGTTATAGATATTTAATGTACAACAAAAATCACAGTGGAAAAGCTTTAAAAAAGGCTCTTAATGAGAATAAAATCCTCTGATACCAAATGTTGGTCGATGTAGAGTATTCAAGAGGGGGTGAATTGGGTATCTATAAAAAATATGTTAAAAATTTCACTTCAAAAGATTCCCCAATAAAAATGAATACAACAGAGTTAATCAAGGTAATATAGTTATAATAGTTTGATTGTTCAAATGAATTATCAAAAGATTGATTAATTATTAGTAATATCAATATGTGTTATTGATATAATTTTTGAAGCTATTCTAATGAGGAAAAATAGTTATAAATTCTATCCAATAAAAACTATCAAAGTAAAATATAGTATTTTCTGAAATATATAGTAGAGTAGAGAAAAACTAAATTTAAATACATAGTGGATAAAACAAGTTGGTCAGTCTCAAGTCGATACATAATCCACTCCACTTGGTGATCACCTTCCACCAAGAATTTTATATTAATAAACTTGATCCACACCCTGGATCGGGGTAAACAACAGTGCACAGGATAGTCCAGGTCACACGACCTCTTCCACTATTATTCATGGGTATAAACTACCATGTCACAAAAGGACCTATTCCACACTTATCTGTGGGAGTAAAAAGATATAATAAGTGATGAGAGGAAGGATGTCTTGTATCCTTTAGTTTAGTATAGGAGACAGTGTGTGTTTTTAATACAGACACACAAACACTGGTCAAAAGCTAAAAACTATTCATGACAGATCAAAAATGATGAGAAAGGGTTAGAAGTGCTCTGATTTTTATTCTATTCAGCTTTAGACTTTTAGTATTAAGCAGATGCAAGTATCGAGTCCTCTTGTAAAAAATAGTGTAGCGTAAGTCTAGTGCTCTGGTTTCCAGTTCAATGGTGTATGTTTTCTAGCTCGTGTTCTTCTTAGAGGTGGTACTATGAAGATGTATTTGGTTCTGATCTATGGTAGTCCAGACTTTTGGAATTGAGAGTGCTTCATGTGTTCTTCAGTTGTATCTTATTGCATGCATCAGTTCACCTTTCAAAAAATGCTCACTCTTATACTTATGTGTTTTTACAGCCCAGTTTATCTTCCTTTTTAATTGCAGGTGCACATGTTGGAACCTAAATGAGGCATGTATTCAGAAACTCATAGCTCGTACTGTTAGGTGACATGTTTATAAATAAACTTTAATTATGTCAGTGCCTTTAAATGACTCAAATATGACCGTTAGAAATTGAAATGAAAATGAAAAAAACAGATTAAAGAATGGTGTCACAGTTTGTCATGAAACAGTATCACTTGGACATAGTGTCACCATGAAATAGTGTCTTCTTCTTTTCCTTTGAGTAGTGAGATAGTCATGATTCCACATTTTCATTAAGATCAGGAACATGTAGCACATATGTGGTGTTAGGATCACGGTGTCTGGTACTTTTCCAACCTTTGAACGATGTCTTGGTGATAGTAGCAAGGAACTGGTGTCACAGACTTTATGAGATCTAAAACTGGTTACAGTGTCAGGGTTCTGTTGTTTAGGTCATCGTGTCTGGGTTACAATGTCTGGTTCACGGTGTCTGGTCCTTTTCCAAAAAACTAGAACCGGAGGAAAACTCATGGTTTCCCAGACTTAGCCAAATATCTGCAAGCAGTCTTAAGTAGTAATATTCACAAAATGAATTAGAATTAATCATTCTTATAAGAAATAATAATAGAATAAAATTAAATATAGTTTACAATAATTAAACATGATTTATAAGAATCATGATCTTGTGAATGTTTATTTAAATCATAGGAAAATAAACCATCTCTACACATAATTTGAGATAGAATAAATATGATTAATAGGATTTGTGATCATTAAAACATTATAAAAACATGAGGAGTCCAAAAATCTCTTAGGGATATATTTTTTCATAAAAAGTACAAAAACAATTTGATTTACTATATTTGGTAGGAAAATAAGTACTCTTTCTTATGGAATAGAATATGAAACTCCATTTTCATCATGAAAAACACCAAATGGACTATAGGTAGGGGTGACATCAACTTCTAAGAAGATAATTGGGCTGGTAATATTCTCTTTATCCTGGGGTTCCTAGTTCCTAACATAAGTTTTAGATATGTGATCGTGCATTAGAGTTTCAATGATATGATTTTGGACTCAGATCAAAGGTCCTTCCATTTCACCATTTACTTGGTTGAGGTGTAACGAACAAGCCCAAGATAACATAAAAAACCAGCACACTAATTGATCCACCACATACCTGAAGGGCATTCTAAATCCCCACTGGTCTCTGACTAGCACTTGGGAATCAAACAATAAGAAGAGGGAATGACTTCACCCAACCTTAAAGAAGATACATGGCATATATATATATATATAGGTTAAATACAGAATGGAAGGAAATTGAAAGAGATACATTCCATAACCATAGAAAACATTGGTACAAATAGAAACAACCAAATCAACCCAAAGGTACATGTCCAAAAAAACCAGAAAGGGAAAAAAAACAACAACCTATACTCTATCGGATAACATGGGAAACATCCCACCATCTCACCACTAGCTACCTATACCCAGCTAACAAAAACCTCACTACCATACTATGGTGCCTTGCCTTTTCCTACATCAAATGATAATACAAGGTCTACACACCACTGAAGGGGTGTACATGGTGTGAGATAAACATATTCAGTAGGACCCCACCCAGATATTCCCTAATAAGCCTTTTTGTCAACAATCCTAATATGATAAATTTCAAGAAAACAAGGAATGATAATCAATTAAATATTTTATATCAAAATCATGGTAAATAAATCCCCTTTTCTATGGTTCTAAAACAAGCCAGGTAATATATTTTCAAAGAATATAATGTTTATCAAAGTAGGTATATCAAATCGCAAATAGTACAAAACCAAAGCACGTCTAAATCAAACCAAGGATCATTACAGGACATCCTAGATAGATCACTCATACTATAATATAAATAAACTAGTGCGCATAAAAAGTCCCTAGAAATATTCATTGAATCCAGGGAGCACAAGAACACCCCATAAAGTGAACCCCCCAACAAGTCTAACCCATCCCTATAAAATTGGCCAAGGGAGTATAGGAACACTACATGAGTGAACCCACCAACATTATCAACAGATGAGGCCTACACTACACACTCCACCTAAGTACCCAAGGCTTCCCATATGTCACATTTCTTAAATAATTTCATTAAAACCAAGATTTTAAAATCATTTCACAAATCCATTTCACAATTATTTGAAAATACCTTTTATTTTAACAAAACAAGGGGAAGACTATCTTTCTCAAAAACCCATTTACATACAAATATCAATAAATCATGCCAATTCATTTATAAAACAATTTATAAAATAGGAGCATTTAAGGATTATCTAGCATAGTCTAGGGATGGAACCACCTATCCCAAACTTGGTCACACACCTAAAGTGATAGGATACGCAACCACTAGAAGAAATGTAGAATTATAATGGAGGCCCTACCAGTGATTATCATACCTTAGAATCTAATCACATAAGCAAAAAGGATCAATTGAGGGGTCAGGTCACACATACCTTAGGAAACACATAGGATGCACCATGACCAATGCAAGGGTCAGCATCCAGAAGAAGATCACAAAATGATTCTAGAATAAATCAAACAAGTATCACCACACGATCAATGGATCAAAAAAAATATAGCTAACACTGCTACCAAAACAAAGGAGATGAAAAAAACATAATAGAAAGAACTCTCACTAAGAGAGAAGTGTCACAACCAAGCCATTGATCGATCATTGAACAATGGAACTCGAAGGACTTGAGATCACTCAATGCACCTAGAAGAGCCTAGGGGTCAAGACTAGGGGAAGAAAACTAAATGATAGGAGATTCATTCAAGAAATAGATAAAACCTACTAGTAATGATGGTTTTATGTCATAAAAACTAGTTTTATAATGTAAGCATACCATAAATCATGTATTCTGAAAAACAAATCACCTATGTTTAAATTATCTTGAGTAACAATTTTACAACATAAAAATGAAACTAATAGTGTAAAATATTTTTACACATTGAAATATTTTATATCTCTTACTCAGCATTGAAATTACATCATAAATCAAGGATTTGTGGTCTAATTTCCTCAATAACCAATGCCAATTGTATTTCCCGTACATAAACTTTTGAAATAACTCTCACACAATTCAAACATAAAAATATGCTCTAAAACACTAAAAGTGAGTGTAGATTTTACCTAGGATTTTACAATATCCCCACCATTGAACTTTACATTCTAGGGAAGTCATGTGGAAGAAGGGTTCTTCAGAAAGTGGTGAGTCCACTTCTCACTTTCCAATGATTCAAGCTCCCAAATCTCATGAGAATATGATCTGTAAACCACAATACTCTGACCAATGGAATAGACATCTCAAGAAATACTTCCACCTGGGTATCAATGATATCAACTAGTAACTCCACAATGGAAACATCTGGCCCCAATTCAATCTTATCCCAATACAAAACATGGAAAGAGTTAGGACGGTACTTCCTGATCTATGATAAATGGAAAATATCATGGATACCTATCAACTAAGCCACCAAATCCAATTAATAAGAAACTTTTCTGAGCATCTCAATGACCCCAAATAGTCCAAGATACATCAGAGTAATATTCCCCTATTTACCAATCTGACAATTATCCAACCCCATAAAAACCTTCAAGAAAAACTCGGTCACCAATGGAAAACTCAAAAGGATGATGATGTTGATCTGTATATGATTTCATCCAACTTTGAGCTATAAAAAACATTAATGTATATCCTGAATCCTCACTAACATCTCCTAAATGATACTTGTACCCAGAAGAGAGGCTTGTCCCACCTCTAGACAACAAATAGGTAACCTACATGGGAGACCATACAAATCCTTGAAGGGATCCATTTAAATTAGCAACTGGTAATTGTTGTTATACACATACTCAACTAGTCTCATATTTCTATCCCATAATCTACTAAAATCCATGAAATAGGTGTAAATAATATCCTCCATGGTCTAAATATCATACATAATCTGACCATCCATCTGTGGATGGTATGTTGTACTCAATCTAACATGAGTCCTCATCACCTCTTGGATACTCTTATAGAATCTGGAAGTAAACCTGGGATTCCTTTCCTAGATAATGGCAGAGGGAACCCCATGTAACCTCCTGACCTCCTATTCATATATTTTACTAAGATCTTAATCATTATTGCGTCCCTAATCAGAAAAAATTGGGTTGATTTCATCAACCGATCAATCACCATATAGATAGCATTATTCTCTCAAGGAGTTTGTGGTAATATAAAAACAATTCCATGGACAACTCATCCCATTTAAAAAAAACTAGAAGAGGATGAAGAAAACTAGAAGGCCTTAGATGTTGTACTTTTATTTTTCGGTAGGTGTAGTAATGGGTCACAAAATTAGTATTGTCATGCTTCATACCTGGTCATCAAAAATTTCATTTTAAATCATAATACATCTCCATAGTGCCTTGATGGATAATCCATGAAGAACTAATATAGTTATGAAACACTTAAGTTATAAAAAATAAAAAAAACATCAATCCAATCCCTAATTCATATAATATCATTAAAAGGGAGTGACCAAATAGAAATGGTCTCACCATCAGATAAAGTTTCTCCAATTCCCCTGAACTCATCATCTTACTATTGACAATACAGAATAGACTCTGAAAGATATGATGATAACTAATCACCAGTAAAAACCATAACTGATTTATCCCCCAGTATGTCTAGATGCAACTATGAAAAAAATTCCATAAGTTTCCACTCTTCCTTCGATTCTAAAATAGCATGTGGTGGGGAATTCTGACTAACAACATCTAGGAGGACATTCCCCTTTTTTGGGGTGTAAACTATATTGAAGTCAAATGTCTAAATATATTCCACCCACCATCTCTATATAAGATTCATGTACTTCAGAGAAAATATATATGTTAGAATATCATGGACAAGAAAGATTGTGAACCTCTCCTAAAAAGGATAGTTCCATCGACATTTAAGCACAGGCATAACTTTGTAAATCTCCAAATCATGAGTGGGGTAATTCTTGTCATGTGGTCAAAGCTAACAAGAACCATAGGCCAAAAAATGATCATCCTACATAATCACACAACCCATACTTGAACCAGAAGTAGAAAGATATACCGTATACACCTTACCAGGATTGGGTAAGATCATAATTGGTTTCGATGTGATAATTTGATTCAACTCATCAAAAGAAGTCTAAAACTTATCATCTCATGGGAATTTCACCCCTTTCCTAGTAAGAGCAGCCAAATGTGATTCCAACTTTGAGAAATCCTTAATAAAACTCTAATAATATCCAGAAGGACTAAGGAAGATTATAATCTTGAAGATGTTCAATGGTTATTCCCATGAGAGGATAGTCTTCACCTTTTCAAGATAAAATTAAAGTCCATGTTTAAAAATCTTATATCCCAAGAACTTCACTTCTTGGATCTAGAAATTTAATTTTTTAAAAATCCCATAAAGTCTTTGACTCATTAGGATCTCCAAGACTAGATTCATATTGTTCACATTATCATGAATGGATCTTGAAGATACCAATATATCATCCACAAACACTACATTGAAGGTGTCAAGATACTAAGGGAATATCTGATTCATCAAATACACTAATACTATAGGAATGTTATTTAGACCAAAATACATCAAAAGATATTTATAATGGTGGCCATAACTTATCATAAAAGAGGTCTTTGGAATATCAAGCTCCTGGACTCTGAGATGATGATAACCTAACCAAAGACCAATTTTCGAAAACCATTTCCCCCCTTTAACTGATCAAAAAAATAATCCACGTGGGAAAAAATGGTACTTATTATTAACCATCACATAGTTCAACATCTGGTAGTCCACACACAAACATATTAAACCATTAATCTTAATATTAAAGGGAATAAGGGCTACCCACAGAAAAACAGTAGGGGAAAAAAACCTTTCTCCATAATATCAACAAACTAAACATTGAACTCTTTTAGCTTATAATGTGCTATATGATAAAAATAAATTGAAACCGGATGTACCTATCACCAGGAATATTATATAGTCTGCCTCCATTTCTAGAGGAAGTCTAGAGAATTCATATTGGAAAACATAAATTAAATCCCAATCAACCACTCAAAAAAAGAGGAAACATCATTGATCTCTACCAAAATAGTAAACAAAAAACTCATGAGCTCAGATCGATAAGGTCTTACGTGACAAGATATTAGATCCTGATCTCCCTGAAACATCTGAGGGATCCAATCGGCAACAAAGAATGAAACATTCTAATAATAAAAATCAATCTAATAATTTTAATAAATAATACAATTCATCTCGATAATTACGTTGAATAGGTCTTAATTGAGAACTTTAAAATATCAGACTAACTCCATGTCAACTATCGATAGAGAACAATATGGACACTGAAACCCTTGTTCCATATTCTTTTCAAGAGGTTTCACCAACTCCATAATGAAGAACATGAGATCCATTGGAATTTTAATCACATCAAGAAAAAAATAAAGATATAAATGAGTGTGAGGAACCAGTATCAAATGAAGCAGTCATTATAGAATATGCAAAAAAATTGCATGTCTCACTGTTGTTGGGCATGCATCAACCTCCACTGAAAAATCATCCACTTCATGACGTTGATTAACTCTTTATGATTATGGATAGAGACCTATGGACTTTAAAACATCTAACTACACCACAGTGACCCTTAGAGCTGATGATCCATGGCTATAATGAGTCATAGACATAGCCTATTAGAAACTCTGTAGATGGTTATACTGACCCATTTCATTGCACATCTTCAGGGGTGTAGAAAAAGTATGTGTGGAATGCCCTACCATTCCACACTGATAGCAGGTCAAGGGCATACTACTATATATTGTTGATGGTGCATAGGGGGTCCACTATTGAGAACCACATCCACCACTCCTGTGATTATCATGCCACCTCCTCTTCCACCCCTACGTGCTACTAAAACTGCTGTAGGTGGAAGAGAAGGGGTAGTTTAACAAATATACATAATATAAATTTATTCTATAATATCCATTTACTCCATCATATCCCTATAAACCAAGTCATCGTAAGTAGAAATATTCAGCATATACACCTATGATCGGATATCTAGTCGCAAACCCTATAGGTACTTCTGAGTTTTCAACTGCTCATTCTTCACCACCTTGGAAACAAAATGAACCAGCTCCATAAACTGATTGGTGTACCCCAAAACCAAGCACCCTCCCTACTGCAAGGATAGTAACTCAAGATAATTTACCATCATTAGATACCCAGGTTAGAATTACTGAATGAAGAGGGTCTTGAAATACTTCCTATTTAATCCCACGTGTTGAACTACATGTACCATGGAATCCCCCCACCACATGTTGGGACACTAAAACATAAAATTCATGCACTTCACCATGATAGAATCAGGTGTATCTATGAATTTTAATACCTAATCAATCTTGTATGTCCATTCCTCTCCCTCTTGGGGATCATTCGTACCCCTAAAGGACAGGAGTTTCTAGTATAGAAACTCTCGGGATCGGTCCTTATCTCCTCCTTATCTTGATTGCATCTAAATAGATAGATCCTAAACTTTTGGTACATTTTATCCCATGACATAAACTACCCATGTGATAAACTCTATAAGATTCTGATCCAAAGGTGGATTCCCTTATGGATCATTTATTGCACTCTCATGTGGGGCCCATAGAATACATCTCAGAGGCATGTTTCTATACACTAGATACAAAATATATGATAATACAAGGGAATAATTTTAGTTAAACTATAAAACTCATAATAAGAAACTTATATAAAGATTAAAACTCAATATATAAGACACATCCCAACATCTCATGGTAACTTGAGACTTGTCACGATAATAGTTGGTCAGGCACTCAGCAAAACCCACCTATCATGTCCTAAAAATCATACCTCCTATCTAACAGTCCTCCCAATACAAGTATGATTGTTGGGTGACTCTTATAATTCAAATTTTTATTGAACTGGCTTGGGATAACCTAAAAAATTATCACCCAAACTGATCTTCCATATACCCTAAGGGCATTCCACATCCCCACAGATTGGAGACCAGCACTTGAGCATCAAAAAATAGTTAGAGGGAATGATTTTACCCAACCTGTAACAAGATACATGTAATATATATATACACACATAGTGTAAGGAAAAAATAAAGGAAACTAAAATAGTAACATTCCATAACCATAGAAAACATAGATATAACTAGAAACGACCAGATCAACTCAAAGGTACATGTCCAACAAAACAAGAAAGGACATTAAAAACTAACAACCACTACTCTATATGATAACATGGGAAATGCACAACCATATCACCACTTGTTACTCATAGCCAGGTGAAAAATGTCTTTCTTCCTTAATAAAAAACCTTTCATTCTCCTATATCCAAATACAATTCATGGTCTACACTCCACCGAAGGGGTGTGTAGGGTGTGATCTAAATAGAATTTTTAGGATCACAACTAGGTGTTTCATAAAAAAATATCTATAAAATAATCCCAATATGCTCAATTTCAAGAAAATAAGATGTGCTAAAAAATTTAATAGTTTTTATCAAAATTGTAAGATCATGTCTTTTTTCAGGTACATCCCTCTTGAGTTTTTCTTTTGAGCCTTGGTGCCAAAGTATTTTTTGGAGATGAAGAGCCTTTATTGGGTAAATAACCTAATGTTTGAGGACATATGGTTGTTTGATTGTTTTAATAGATTCTGAGTATAATTTTTTTGAGTGTTACCATGGTTTCTTGGTAAGTTGAAAAACCTTAAAAGGGGGGTTCAAGTTGTTTTTATAAGGAAAATGGGCTGAAAAATCATCTGAAAAACATTTACACATTGTGTAAATGGAATACACATCATGTAATGTTTGGAAGAATTTAATATGTAGCTGAGGCGGTGGGTTTTTCTGTGTATCCCTTTAAAAATAATTACATGATTTGTAACTACATTACACATTGTGTAATTCCCAAACATGTAGTTTTAAAGTTTGTTGTGCGGTTAATTTTCATTTCATCTTGCCTATAGCTTCTTTCTCTTGGCCTATGGTGACCTTCAAAGAAATTTTGGAAGCCTTTATTCCCTTCTAAATCTCCCATACATGCTTCTGATCCCTATTAAGTGGTTTTGGTTAGGTTTTCCCTTCTCAATTTTTTGTTCTCTATACATCACAGTGTAACCTTTTTACCATGATCATTGTTGGTTTTGATCTTGATCAGTTTTGATCTTGGAACCTTCTTGTGATCATATGTGCCTTTGTTCTCATTGGACAATCTTGTTGGAAGTGTTAGTTGATTTTCAGTTAAAGGTAGGGGTCTAAACCTTAACCATGTGGTTCAATAATTGTTACGTATGTTCAATATTGTAATTGTGCCAACATAACATGCCCATGAATTAATTAGATTATGAACCATATTATTCTGTGAAGTCCCTATGTATCAAATTGGTATTGACCAGTCTTATGGATACTGTTCAGGTGAGTGAATCCTTGATTATAAAGGAAGTTCTTAAGGGTATAAAGCATGTTTTGAATGACATGGATCTCAGGTGATTTCTTGATATAGATTCACCTCGTTTTGGATTTTTTATTGAGATAAATTTCATATTATTGGTTATGACCAATTAATAAATGAATTGTGTAAATGAAAGATAAATAGTAATTTTGATAATTAACCATTGATCTTGATGTTGTGATATTAAGATATCATTGCTTCTATGACATGTGTTGTGATTTAAATGTGGTAATGATTATATATCGATCTATGACCTATGACATGTTGAAATGTTTATATAGCAGGATATGACCAAAGACACATGATGAAATGCTTATATACTAGGTTTATCCCTAAGACACATGTTGAAATTATTATATACCGGGATTTTCCCTGATAGGCATTGAAATTCTTATATATCAGGCTCGGACCAGATTAAATACTGAAATGCTTATGTAGAGGGTTTTGAAATAGAATTGTGTGATTTATACCTTGGTTATAAGGTTCTATTTTACCATGTTTATGTGGTTATGGTTGGAATGGTTGTGAGACATGCTCAAATAAATTATGGCATTATGCCAAGGAAAGTTATCTTATTATATTATTATATAGTTATGGTTGACATGATCATTATACATACTAAGAGATATTCTAGTGTAGAGATGAAGTAGGTTTATGTGGTATTAATTTAATTGTTTAATTAATTAATACTTTTGGTTATGGTATTATTTTATACCCTTATTATTAGGCTGGTTATGTTTAGACACGGTGGTGTTGACCTACCGAGTTATACTCACACCCTATTCAGGCTATCGTTTGGTACCCAAGAAGATTATATAGATGTAGGTTTGGACAAGGTAAAAGGAACTTGTTATTGATTGTTTTCTTGTTGTATGTGCTAGATTTTGGAGCCACAACCGATATAGGGTTCAGGACCTTGGACTTTTGAGTCTTTATTTGAGTCTACTAGTATTTTACTTGTATTAATTCTATAATGACATTTAGTTATATTCCAACACATCATTACATTATTCCTTTATTATTTATTGGATTATTCAGTTGGATTTCATTGTAGGTTTTCCACTGTATTATATTATTCTTTTATTTTATCACTATGATATTTATTTATTTATTGGTGTTGGATTATTCCATTGTGTTGTAATTATATTCCATTGGGTATAGTATCCCTGCTATACTTTTCACACCCCTATTACTAGTCATCAGCCTCGATCATATGGGGAGGCATGCTTGAGGTCTCATAACCAACCCTTTATGTCCATATGAGAGAGTTCTGAATCGAGGGACATTAAAAAGTGGTATTAGAGCACACCATGTTTCTTTTCTATTTCGTTTTTATTTAGAAAAGGTAAAAATGAGACTAAGATGTGTTAGGAATTGGTAATGAGCTTGTTCATGGGATTAGTTAACCCATATATGGGGGGAAATATGAGTTCCTAGGGGTGGATTTTTGTTCATACTATTTTCTTGTTAAAATTGATGTTATTTCACCCTGAGTGAATCACATGTTGTTTGAGGTCATTATTTCATGATATTATTGGTTCTTTATATTTATACTCATGGCCTGGTATTTCACGAGATGGGTATGCATTCATCATAATAGGCACATAGGGGTATATATTTACATGACCTGTTAATGATAGGGACATATCTATTGCTTATGATATGTACTTTCCTATTGAAATATGATATGAGACACTTTTTATATATAATAAATGAAATAAATGAATCTTTATGTCATACTAAAACACGTGTAATACATGTTTAGAGAGACTAGGAGTAGTGGTTCTGTCACACCTGGGTTTTTTTCCTTTTCATGTCATGGTTTTGATCCGATTTATTGAAAATAACAATCCTTTTATAGGGTGTTGGGGAGATTAATATTGATTTTTTAACTACCATATATTTATAATCACCCTAATTTGGTTTCCTCAATTATTGTTTATGAGTTTTTGGATAAAGGGTGGTTATTTCATGATTTGGGCCAACCGTGAGCCCATTTTCAAATTTAAAAACCATATTTTGATTCTCTTATAACTCCGGAATTTTTTATCCTTTTTGACACATTACACTTCCCATATATCCTAAACTGACATATTAAAACTAACATATCCTTTTTGACCCCTTGTAAATTCATAATCATGGGGAATTGGGGTTACTTATTTAGGTATCGGGTCAGCCCATGGGCCCATTTCCAGTTTTAAAATAAATAATTTGTTTCTTTGATATATAATTAAAATATTAATAATTTTAAGTTATTCCGTATCCCACACAAATACAATACCCCTAAAATCACCCCCATTACATATGTTACCTCTTTGGAGCTCATATGAGTCCCAGATTAGGGAAAACATCTCCATGTCTCTCAAATCATCCAGAATCACGATGGTAAATTATTTTATCCATAAATCATTAAATTCATACTATTTTTCCCAAAAATAATCTTTACCTGGTTCTTTCATTTCTTATTATACTCTCCATGAAGATTAAAGTCATTACCTTTTCTGTAAGGCTATAGATCTAATGGAAGACGAAGAGTTTTCTAGTTGAAAAGGTGAGATTCCTTCTCCTTTCTCCTCCCTCTTCTTCCTCCTTTCATTATTTATTGGATTTATAATCTCCACTAGTCATGATGGACCTAGGGTTATGCTATAATATTATTTTTATGGGGTTTTTGTTCTTTTGGTTCTGGTCATCATAGGTTTAGGGTTTGTAATCCCTCAGATGGTGATATTGGGTGTGCATTTCCATTACGCCAAGGATTCATGGTAGGATATCCCTTGAACATGCCTCTATATTTTAAGATTAATAATTTTCTTATTGTTTTAATCTGATATATATGATTATTATTATTTTTCATCATTTGGATAATTTTCTTGGTGTGCAAAATGGTTGTTTAATCCTTGTTTTGTGAAAGGTAGTGTTGTTTTGTCATAAAAGTGCACACCAAGTGTTTGTTTAAATGTTCCACTATCTTTAAAAACAATTTTATGAGGTTTAGAACATTTTTATGGTATTTTGAATATTTTTAATTATATTTTATAAAATATGGCAGGAAATTGGTGTTTTATTCTTAGTCAAGTTCTTAAAATAAATTGTTTTGTTTAAAAGGGCATGTCATGTGTTCAGTAAATTGCCTTGTTGGATTTTATGTGTTATGTTTGATTTAAATTTTTTTTTTGGATTTATAAATGAATTGGAAGAATGATACGTGGTATTTTGGGTCCTCATATGGCTTTCCAATTTTTATTTGGTTTTACAAATAAATGGGTTTTGGTCTACAACATGTTTTGGCCCGAGTTGTTGTAAAATGGCCCGTTTCACATCCTTATGAAAATGGTGGTGTTTTGAATATGTAACCTATAGGTTTTAAGGGATTTATGAATGTTTCTTTATGCTGTAAAAGTTGTGTATACACATCCTTAATAAAATTTAAATGCATACCTTGGTCAAAGGATAGTTTTGAGAAAGGCTTAAAGGCCCGTTTGGCCTTTGATTTTTTTGTAAAAATGGTTTCCATGTGTATTTCATGTTCTATCTTTTGGGGAAATTTTATGGTCCATGAAAATGATTTATTAATTGGATTTGGGGATACAAAATATGGATTGTTTTTTTATTTATGATTTTGTTTCCTTAAAAGATAATTTTTGAATAAATTTTATGTGCAAGGCCTTGTTATACTCCTTGACATTTTTTTACGAATATTTTTAGTGGTTTATTGATTTGTGAAAGAAATGTTAATCATTTTTGTCAGTAATTTGTGTGTTTATGGTTTTGTAATTATTTTTTATGTGGAAATTTTATTTGATAATATTTGTAACTTTATTGATCGCTAAAGGGAATCCTAGGTATCTAGGTGGGCGGACGCGTACTAGTATGCTAGTGATTCCATGGGGTTTGGTGCCTCTTTCACGTAGAAAATTTGATGATAACAACACTAACTAAACTATTATTATGGTTTTATTGGGGGGCCACTAGTTTATGGGTATTATCCATACTATTGGTTGTGTTCACAAGAACGGATATTTATTATGGTTACTTTCACCGAGATACGACGTACCTGGGGCTCACAACTAACTAGTGCCTAGGGGTGTTCCCGTGACTTGTGCTCAGTGGCTATTTTGTACTCAACATCAGCGTATGATGTGTTTAGTTGGTAAATTCAGTATTGTGTGTGATTTATTTAGAAGTGTAAATTATTTAAATCAGCCCTCTTGAAATCTATTTTCATTTTGAATTTGCACCTCTTTGAAAATTGTTACTAGCATTCTTATTTATAAAACATGCACGTTTTTTTCTGGTAATTTTTTATATATCATGGGACTTCATTTGGAAAAAATAACATTATATCTTGTATTTAAAAATTAAAATTGATGTTTCTATTATTTTAAATTATGTGCATTGGGAATAGAATATCGGGCTAACCTACTGAATTTTAATACTCACGCCTATAGTCTTCTTATATTTTTATCACTTGTGCAGGTTTCAGCTTGAGTTCGATTGCATTGGGAAATGTGTGATCATTATGTTGGAGAGTTAACAGAAGGTTCACATAGAGTTAGTTGGTTATCATGTTTGTTCAGTTAAGTTGTTGGTTTAGTTGTACTTTCAGTTTCTTGTACAACTAATGTTCAGTTCAGTTTTTATATAAATGTATTTTGGGTTGTCCATTTCTTTCCGCTAATTATTTGATTGTTTATATATGGGATAAATAATTCCCTTGTGTAATATATTAACTCCCTTGGTGCTTTTCACCATCCTGGGAGGATCAGGAACGCCTCTCGGGACTTATTGCGGGCTGACCCTTGTGACTGATTTAGGGTCGACTCGGGCTGGTTCGTGAAAAAATGGTATCAGAGGAGGTCATCTCCTAGCAAGCCTTTCTTTTTAGATAAACCTTGTTATTTGGGGGTATGTTAAGGTATATGGAGTAGTATTTTTGGGATTTTAGGGGTATTTATGGGAATAGTGTCACGAACTCTTGCTCATTTTGATCCTTGAGTTTCCACGGAATGTCCAGTTTTATTAGTTTCCTTTGTTCTCATTGATTGTTTGCTATCGGGATATGATAAGGGGAGTCTGACTAATGGCCTTCGTGAGGTTGCAGTGTATAGTAAGTCATGTGAATCCGGGGCATGGTCCTAATGAGTCTCTTTTTATTGGTGTTGTGTTTGGTATATGGCTGCCAACCATATGGTTAAGTCACCCACAGAAAGTAGTTCCCTTTTGTGGGTTTCTTGGACCTTTCTTGAATTCTGAATTTTTTTTTGAAAATAGTTGTATTAGAATTGTAAAAATGGGTTTTAAAGGAAGGATTATATTTTTAAAAGTGGAAAAAGGGGTCTTCAAAAATTAAATATAAGAATGGTTTTGGAAGGTTGTGTTTTTGGGAAAAAAAGAGGAAGTGGAAATGATTTAATAGGATTGGATTATCCATAATCTAACATTGTGGTTTGTTGGAATAAGATGTTTTGAATGTGTGAGTCATTTTGAGGTGATTTTTAATCTTTGTTTTAAATGGGTTGTTTTGGGATGTTGAAATTTGTTTGAATCTGATTAATTGGTTTTGGAAATTGGTTTTGAGCGGATGGTGTTTTCCTAGAAAGGGTATTGGTCTCAATGACCATCAGATTATGAAAATAAACCTTTCTGAATTTTATAAAATGGGAAGGGGTTTTTGGGGTAGATTGGTTGTTTTAAAAGTTGTTTAAAATGAAAAGGGGTAGGTTTTTAAGAAAATAGTTCTTGATGAAGTTTGGTTTGTTTTGTGAAATATGAAAAGGCTTTTTTTGACATGGTGGTAAGGTGCATGATTTTTGGAATGATGTTGTTTTGTTTTAGACTTTATTGTTTTCATGGGTGCTCACACACATGGTTTTATTGATATCTGGAAGTATGATCTATATTGCATGGTTTTTGGGTACCAAGGGTGGCATAGAAATGTACATGTGGGTGAGACTTGATGAAACACCATTGGTGAATGTGGAAACCCACCAAGTTAGTTTATTTTTCAAAAGTGTTTTGAGATGAAAAATTGTGGCCTTTGATTATAAACCAATGGTTATGTGGCCAGTTTTTTCTATGTCTTAGAATAGTTTTTTATTCAGTAAGCTTCCTTGTGATTGAGAAGTAATACTCCTATTGTATCTTGAGATGAGATCTTGTTGGTGGCTCGGTTTTGGAGTAATGTTCATTGGGTTTATAAATATTTGTTTGATATTGTGATGTGGCCATGAATTGTTCTTTTTTAGAAATTGTGCCTATTGGTAAGCCTAAGGATTCATTTAAAATGTTAAATCCACCTCATAGAATGATACCTCAGGCTATTTGTTGAAATAAAGAACTATTTGGGCTCGATTAAAAGTGTATTCCCTTTATTTTGATTCTCTTAGTTGTAGTAGTTGTGCTCGGTGATGTTTAGTGGGCGTTTTTTTGTGCCTTGTTTATTCTGATCCTCGTTCGGAGCGACAGAAAATAGTGTTGTGTACCTCTATGCTCTTTTTTTGTAAAAATGTGTTGTTGAGGAAGAGTGTTTCATGATGTTTCTTGATCTATTGTTTCTTCTAGGGAGAGTTATATAGTAATGTGTAGAACTAAGGTGTGGAGTACAAGTAGGGGATTATCAAATCCTGACTATGACTCAAGAGATGCTTCATCCATAAGAGCTTTAGCCATAGGTTTCAGAGTTAATCTATATCATAGTCAAGAGTCCTAGGATTGTGGGTAGTATTGATAAGATCATACCTCTACCATTTCAGTGAGGTAGTTACTTTTTTTCTATTGTGGTTTCATTGGCCCAATGATTGGGTCCCTTTCCCTCCCCTTCCTAATTGGCGGTGGTTTGGATCCGTTCAGAGAGTGTTAGCCCAGTTCTTGCCACCTCCATTCGAGAGTGGGTGGCTTAAATGTTCGTGTTGTGTTCCTCTCAACATGGGTTGGTAGGTTTTTGTAGGAGAGTTTTGGTGGGATTGTGTGAGTGAGGCCTGATTCTAGATCATGTTTAATTCTTGTTTGGTCATTGCATGTTGGGTTCTAAAGGTGGGGAGACCCACCGTGGGTCTTGTTGATTTTTCCTCCTAAGAACATATCTAGTACTAGTTGTTTGTTAATGGAGGGGATTCCATCCTATAATCAACTGGAATATTTGGTTTTTGTATGTTCTCTATGTTTTAGGTGATCGTTGGGTTCATTGGGAGAAGGCCCGACAATCTAGTTCTTGGTTTGGTTGTGAAGGTGGTGGCTTGATCTTTCCGTTGATTCTCCAGAAGTGGTTGTGAGGTGACATTTTGTTTGGGAAAGATTATTATGTTACACTATTGGTGAATGAAATTTACTTAGTTATAGAGGCTGGATTATGTTGATAAGTAAAACTTAGGTTTTTTTCTGTCATTTGAAATGCGTTATGGATTTCTGAGGGCGGAAATCTTTAATGGTGGGGAGAATTGTCACACTCGGTTTTTTTCTTTTCATGTCATGGTTTTGATCCGGTTCATTGAAAATCACGATCCTTTTCCTGGGTGTTGGGGTAGATTAATTCTGAGTTTTCAAATACCATATATTTCTAATCACCCTAATTTGGGTTCCTCGTTGCTTGGTTATGAGTTTTTTGAGAAAGGGTGGTTATTTCATGATTTGGGCCAACCATGAGCCCATTTCCAAATTTAAAAACCATATTTTGTTTCATTTATAACTCATTAATTTTTTATCATTTTTTACTCATTACACTTCCCACTTTTCCTACACTGACATATTAAAACTACCATATCCTTTTTGACTCCTTATAAATTCTTAATCAAGGGTAATTGAGGTTACTTATTTAGGTATCGGGCCTACCCATGGGCCCATTTCTAGTTTTAAAAAAACAATTTGTTTCTTTTATAACTAATTACATTTTTAATATTTTTTATTGATTAAACCTCCCACACTAAGACAATACCCCTATAATAACCCCCATTATCTATGTTACCTACTTGGATCTCATATGAGTCACGGATTTGGGAAAACATCTCAATGTCTCTCAAATCGTCTAGAATCACGAAGGTAAATTATTTCATCCATAAATCATTCCATTCGTACTATTTTTCCAAAAAATCATATTTCCATGTTTCTTAAGACCTTAGGATACTCTTCATGAATATTCAAGCCATTCCCTTTTCTCTAAGGGTGTAGATATAATGGAAGACGAAGAGTTTTCTAGTTGAAAAGCTGAGATTCCTTCTATTTTCTCCTCTCTCTTCTTCCTCCATTCATTATTTCTTGGATTTATAATCTCCACTAGTCATGATCAACATAGGGTTATGATATAATATTATTTTTATTGATTTTTTGTTCTTTTAGGTCTGGTCTTCATAGTTTTAGGGGTTTTAAACCCTTATATGGTGATATTGGATGTGCGTTTCCATTACGCCAAGGATTTGAGGTAGGATATCCCTTGCACATGCCTTTATCATTTAAGATTAATCATTTTATTATTGGATTCATATGATATATATGTTTATTATTATTTTTCATCAATTTTATAATTTTATTGGTCTGAAAAATGGTTCTTTAATCCTTGTTTTGTGAAAGGTAGTGTTGTTTCGTCATAAAAGTGCACACCAAGTGTTTGTTTAAATGTTCCACTATCATTCAAAAATATTTTGTGAATTTTAGAACCTGTTTTATGGTATTTTGAATATTTTATATTATCTTTTATAAAATATTTCATGCAATTGTTTTTTTATTCTTTGTCAAGTGCTTAAAATAAATTGTTTTGTTTAAAAGGGCTTGACAAGTGTTCGGTAAATTGCTCTGTTGGATTTTATGTGTTATGTTTGATTTAAAAATTATTTTTTCGGATTTATAAATGAATTTGAAGAATTTTAAATGGTATTTTGGGTCCTCATATGGCTTTCCAATTTGTATTTGGTTTTACAAACAAATGGGTCTTGGTTTACAACATGTTTTGGCCCGAGTTGTCGGAAAATGACCCGTTTCACATCCTTATAAAAATGGTTGTGTTTTAATTATGTAACATGAATGTTTTAAGGGAATTATGGCTGTTTTTTTCTTCTGTAAATGGTGTGTATAAACCTCTTAAATAAAAGTGAAATTCATACCTTGGTCAAAGGATAGTTTTGAGAAATGCTTCAAGGCCTGTTTGACATTTGTTTTTTTTTGTAAAAATGGTTTCCATGTGTACTTCATGTTCTATCTTTTGGGGAAATTTTATGGTCCATCAAAATGATTTATTAATTGGTTTTGGGACTTCTAAATCTGTTTTTTTTTATTTATGGGTTTTCATCCTTAAAAGATCATTTTTGAATGGATTTTATGTGCAAGGCCTTGTTATACTCCTTGAAATTGTTTTACGAATATTTTAAGTTGTTTATTGTTTCGTGAATGAAATGTGAAGAATGTTTGTGGGATGTTTGTGTGTTTATGGTTTGGTAATGAAATTTTTATGTGGAAAGTTTATTTTATAATATGTGTAACTTGATTGAGCACTAATGGTAATCCTGTGTATCTAGGTTTGCAGACGTGCACTAGTATGCTAGTGATTTCGTGGGGTTTGGACCCTGTTTCACATAGCAAGTTTGAAGATGACACCACTAACTAAACTATGATGATGATGTTATTAGGGGAATACTAGTTTATGGGTATGCTCCCTACTAGTGTCTCATGTGAACGAGAATGGATATTTATTGTGGTTACTTTCACCGAGATACGAGCCACCTGGGGCTCACAACTAACTAGTACCTAGGGGTGTTCCTATGACTTGTGTTCATTGGATATTTTGTACTCACCGTCGGCATACATTGTTTTTGGTTGGTAAATTCAATAGTGTGTGTGATTTATTTAAAAGTGTAAATTCTTTAAAGCATCCCTCTTGAAATCTATTTTCATTTTGAAGTTACACCTCTTTGAAAATTGTTACGAGCATTCTTGTTTATAAAACATTCAAGTTTTTGTCTAGTAATTTTTTTTATATAGCATGGGACCTCATTTTGAAAACATGCCTTTATATCTTGTATTTAAAACTTGAAATTGATGTTTCTTTTATTTTAAAGGATGTACATTGGGAATAGAATATTGGGCTAACCTATTGAGTTTTAATACTCATGCCTATAGTCTTCTTCTGTTTTTAGCCCTTGTGCAGGTTTTAGCATGAGTTTGATCACCTTGAGTGATGTGTGATCATTATTTTGGAGAGTGATGAGAAGGGTCACATAGAGTTAGTTGGTTATTGGGTTTGGTTAGTTGAGTGGTTGGTTTAGTTGTACTTTCTGTTTCTTATACCAATAATGTCTAGTTAAGTTTTTATATAAATGTATTTTGGGTTGCCCATTTCATTCTACTGCTTGTTTAATTGTTTATATATGGGTTAAATCTTTCCCTTGTGTACTCTATTTATTCCCTTGGTTCTTGTCTCCATCCTGAGAGGATCGGGAACACCTCTCGGGACTTGTCGCGGGCTAACCCTTATAACTAGTTCAGGGTCGACTCGGGCAAGTTCGTGACAGGTTCTCTATTATTGTCACCCAATGAGGTTGACCTTATTGTATCCAGTGTTCTAAGGAGTGTGTTTTTCATGTAGATAAAATGTATTCTCATCCTATTAGAGTTGAGAGTTAAGAGAGTGGAAATCATCATGCTCTTAACATATTTGGACTAGAGCTTCCCTTAGTTCCTGAGGATCCTATGGATGTTCAACTTCATGTATTATTCCTGATGATCATAAGATCCATGGAGAGGGAGACTATTTTAACTATGCCATCAATATCTAAGCTGAAAAGAGAGTTCTGGATACAACATCTTCCTACATTTTTTGGGGAGGGAGGCCCCTTGGTAGTCGAGTTATGGATTGAGTCCATCTATAAAACATTTAAGCATCTTGATACACCCACATATGGGAGGGTTATTCTTGTTACATATATTCTTAGTGGACCAACCAAGAATTGGTGGGACATTATGGAGAAGGAAGGGAATCAGGATGAGTTACCCTAGAAAGAATTTGAGGCGATGTTCTGAATCCATTTATATCCAAAGACATTGAAGGATGATAAGGCTCGTGATTTCATGAATCTGACAAAAGAGGGTATTATAGTGATAGACTATGCTGAAAATTTCACTAACCTAAATATTTTTGTTCCATATTTGGAATCTAATGAGATCTCCAAGGAAAGATGTTTTTAGGATGGTCTTCTCTATGAGATAAGGTCACAGGTGAACGTGTTTTATTTGAGTAGTTTTTCTGACGTGATGAATCAGGTACTATTTATGGAAGGGAATCTCAGAGAGTCCCTGAGTGGTGGTCATTTTGTTTCAGCAATGAAAACTATAACCTCTTCTTATAGTGGAAAGAAGTGTTGTTATGAAATTTTTTCCAAGGCAGCAGTGATCAGAGAAGTCAAGGTTTTGGGCAGCCATCTCAGGGTTGTGTTCAGTTGTAGTGAAATCAGTGTGGCAAGATGAACCAAAAACAGCCTCAGTGTTTATACCTAGATTTGGATTTTTGTTCTTGTGGATGATTGGGCCTCTTATATAGGTTTTTTAGAGGAATGAAACAACAGTTCAGTGGTAGAGGAACGGGACAAGTACCAGAGTCTATGAAGGACTCAGCTACTCCTCAGTAGGTAGGTACCTGGAGTTCCATAGGATGTTCTGGTTGATGTCGGGGGCATGGTACCCCCATGTAGGAATGTAATTTCTAGGAAGAGGGTATAGCTCAAGGGATTCAAGATGGATCCCCAGGTAGATGGGATGGTTAGTTGTATGTTATGTAGACTACTCTAGCTAGCGTGGATATAGGACTTTCTACTTTCAGAGGTATGATTCTTGTATCTTCTACCCATGCTTGTGTTTTTTTGATATAGGATAATAACATTCCTTTTTATATTCACTTTTTTGAATAGTTTAGTCTCATATATGGATATCTTGGATGGAGTTTTGACTATCAACACACTGTTGGGAGTGCGATCAGAGAATATCAAACATTGTAATTTGTGTTCTCTAGAGGTTTGTGGTTGTCATTTATTTTGGGAACCTTTCATGATGGAAATGACAGACTTCAATTTGATTCTTGGTATGGATTGGTTAATTCTATACCAGGATTATATGGACTGTTATCATAGGAGCGTTACCTTTTTCTCTCTAGAAGGAGGCAGCTATTCTCACTAAGGTGAGTTGGATCTTCAGGCTGGTCATACAAGAATAATTCAGTGTAGTTTGGATTGTCTCATGGCTCATTTAGTTAGTATTTCTCTAAATGATAGTGTAATGTTGAAGGATTATTTTCCTCTAGTGTAAGACCCTGTTTGGGATGTTTTTTCATGATGAGTTTTGTGTCTTACCTCCCAAGTGAGAGATCAAGTTTGTTATTGAGTTGGTGCCATGAGTAGATCCAGTATCTATCCCACCTTATAGAATAGTACCAACAGAGATTTGGGAGTTTAAATTCTAGTTGGAATATCTTGAATATAATGGTTTCATATACCCTAGTACATCTCCTTCAAGTTCTCTAGTTCTCTTGGCAAAGAAAGTTTATGGGTCTTTGAACTTACGTGTGTATTGTCATAGATTGAACGAGATGAAGGTCAAGAATATTTATCCTCTTCCACACATTGAAAATATCTTCGATTAGCTGAGAGGTGCTAAGATCTTCTCCATGATTTATCAAATATTAAGATACCATCAGTTGAGGGTTAGACCATTATACATACCTTAAACTAATTTTAGGAGAAGGTGTGGCTTGTATGAATTCATAGATATGTTATTTGGTTTGACCAATGCACCAGAAGTATTCTTGTACTTGATAAATAGGATCTTTCATCCTTTTCTGGGCCAGGTTTTTGTGGTTTTTGTTGATGATATCTTAGTGTACTCCCAGTCAGTAGATGATCATACACAACATCTTGACACCATCTTGAGTACATTTAGATAGAATCATATTTATTCCAAACTAACCAAATGCTATTTTTGGATCGTTAAAGTGAACTTATTGGGCCATTTAATCTCAATGGTAGGAGTGTTAGTGGGCTAAGAGAAATTTTTTGTTGTGTTATATTGGAATCGTGATGCATCTAGAGTTGGAATACGAGAAGTTCTGATGTAGGAGGATTGAGTGGTTGTTTATTGCTCTAAATAGATGACACCTCATGAGAGGAATTACCCGACTCATGAGCTAGAGTTATCAATAGTGGTACATTCCCTAGGATAATGGAGGAATTATCTCACGGGTGAGATTTTTTTGCTTTATATAGACCATAATATCCTTAGGTACATCTCTTCTTAGTGCAACCTGAACCTTCAGTAGAGGAGGTGGGTTGAGTATCTGCAGTCTTTCGACATTGAGTTGTATTATACACTAGGAAGGGGAAACATTTTTTCCAATGCATTGACCCAAAAAACATAGAAATAGGTATCTATGACATTCATCAATATGTGCAAGAGTCTCAAGGATGATTAGCTATGACTTTGACATCTGTTATACCCGTGATTTTGGATCAGATCAAGACTGATCATTTATCTAACCTGAAGGGCTTAGTTCTAAGAGACAACTTACATGGTGGGGATACATCACAAGATGGTCTCTTAGTAGTGGAAATTCTATTATTTTCATGGTCGAGAATGGGTTCCTATGGGCTTACATGAGGAGCTGATGAGGGAGTTTCATGCTTCTAACTGGACGGTACATCCTAGTTTAACAAAGAGGTATCATGATATCCATAGAAAATAATGGTGGTCAGGAATGAAGAAGAAGGTAGCAGTATTTTTGGATAATGTTTCACTTGTCAATAGGTGAAAGCTTATAATCAAAGGATAGCTAGTATTTTGTATCCTTCTCCCATTTTTAGTGGAAATGGGATGATGTCACTATGGATTTTGTGACATGATTACCCATAAAACCCCAAAAGAATGTTGTTTTATAGGAGATTATGGATCTAATGATGATTTTAGCCCACTTCTTTCCTATTAGGGAGACCTTTACAATTGATTATATAGGTACTCTTTACATGTGTGAGGTAGTTCAACTATACGGTGTTCCAAGGAGTATCATTTTTGATTGAGATCCTCATTTCACATCATGTTTATAGAACGGTATTTAGAAGGCTCTAGGGTCACAAGTTCTTTTAAGTATAGACTATTATACATAAAATTATGTTCAATGTGATAGGACTATTTAGGTTATAGAGGATATTTTTTGAGCCTATGTTCTAGATTTTGGTGGTTCTTGGGGGCATCATATGGTAATCATGGACCTTTCATATAATAATTTATTTAATGAATCAATCTAAATGGAACCTTTATAGGATTTGTATGGAAGTTCATGTTGTTCACCTCTTTCTTGTTTGGAGGTAGGTGAGTCAGTGTTTGTTGGGACTAGTCACATGCAAGAGACGTCTGAGCATGTTTAATTTATCTGACAGTAGTTGGTGACCATGCATAGTAGGCCAAATCCTACAATGACCATAAAAGATGATGTATGGAGTTCAAGGTTGGTCATCTTGTTTTTCTTAAGGTGTCTCCTAGTTTGGGGTAATACAGAATTAGGAAACAAGGAAAGCTAGCACCCAGTTTTGTCAGTTCATTTGAGAAAGTGGATAGGGTCGGTCCAGTGGTGTACCGATTAGACCTTCCATAGTTCTTTAGTTCCATGTATGACATGTTTCATGTGTCACAACCTCAACGATACTATCCTAACTCTTCCCATATGATATACATAGAAGATATAGAGATTATTGTTAATTCATCCTTTTAGGATCATTTGATATAGGTTTTGGATCATATCGAGAGATATCTCTATGGTAGTCTATACCATTGGTTCGATTGCAGTGGCAACATGGGTGAGTTAGAGAGGATACATAATAGGGGGATTCTAATATGCAATAATAGTGGCCATAATTGTTCACCAGGACCCCACAGTGATGATTAGAGCATCTTGGGGATGATATTTTATATGGTGGGGAGGTTGTAAGATCCTGAACTTTTTCAGGTACATTGCTCGTAAGTTTTTCATTTGAGCCTTGGTGGTCGAGTCTGGTTTTAGATAGAGATATTTTATTAGCGAAATGACCTAATTTTATGGGATACATGGTTTTTATTTTTTATTAAGGGAGTTCGGGTATAAATGGGTCGAGTGTTACCATGGATTTTTGGTATGTTGAGAATCCTTAAAAGGGGGTTTGGGTTGTTTTTATAAGGAAAATGGGATGAAAAACCATATCTAGAACATTTACACACCATGTAAATGATTTACCCATCATCTAATGTTCAGGAGAATTTAATATTCAACTAAATCATTGGGTTTTTCAGTGTGTCCCTCCAAAAATAATCACACGATGTGTAAGTATATTTCATGTCATGTCATTCCCTGACCTACAATTTTAATATATGTCATGTGGTTGATTTTAATTTCATCTCACCTGTAGCTTCTTCCTCTTGACCTAGGGTGACCTTCCAAGTGATTTTAGAAGCCTTCCCTCCCTTTGAGATATCCCCAACATGTATCTGATCCCTAGTAAGTGGTTTTGGTTAGGTTTTCCCTTATCTCCATTTTGTTATCCAGTAGTTGCGGTGTAAGCATTTGACTGTGAGCATTATTGGTTTTGATATTTATTGTTTTTTATCTCATAACCTTCTTACAATCATATGTGCATTCATTATCATTGTAAAATCCTATTGGAAGCATTGGTTGTTCGTCAGTTATATGTACGGGTTCTAAACCTTAAACCTATGGTTTTATAATCTTCAAGTATGTGAAATATTGTAATTGCACCAACATGGTGTTCAGTTGAATTTTTTAAATAATTAACTAGATTATTCCTTGGAGTCCCTTTGGATATAATTTGTATTGAACTAGCTTATGGATATCATTTGGTTGGGAAAATACTTGGTTATAAAGTAATTATTTGATGGATTAATGTGTGTTTAGCATGACATAAATTTCATATGATTGTTTGATATATATTAACCTAGGCTTGGCTTCTTTGTTGAGATAACTAGAATATTATTGGTTATGACCAAATGATAAATGAAATGTGTCAATGAAAGTTAAATAGTAATTTTAATAATTAACCATTGATCCTGGTGTTTTGATATTATGATATTCTTGCTGCTATGACATGAGTTGTGATTCAAATACCATAATGCTTATATATCGAGCTATGCCCTGATACATTCTGAAATACTTATATATCATGCTATGCCTAGAGACACATGCTAAAATTATCATATTCCAATATTGGCCCTGATACACATGTTGAAATTCTTATATACCGGGTTTAGCCCTGATACTTATATAAATTATTATATATCGGGCTCAGCCCCAATTAAATGTTGAAATGCTTATATAGTGGGTTTTGACTCAGAATTGTGTGATTTATACCTTGTTAATAAGGTTATGTTTACCATTTTTATATGGTTATGGTTGTAATGGTTGTGAGACATTCTTAGAGACGTCCCAGCATGGAACCATGGTAGATTATGTTATTCCATGGTTATATTGTTTTGGTTGTCATGGTTATGAGACATGAAAAGAGATATTCTGACATGGAGCCAAAGTAGGTTAATGTGGGATTAATTTGATTTTATAATTAATTAATAATCTTATTTATTGCACTATTTCATACACTTATTATCTGACTAGTTATGTTTAGACATGGTGGTTTCGACCTACTATGTTATAATCACACCCTATTCAGTTCGCCGTTTGGTACCTGAGAAGATTACATGGATGTAGGTTTGGACAAGAGAAAAGGACCTTGTTTTTTATTGTATTCTTTCTATATAGTCTGGAGATTGGAGGTTGGGAAGAAATAGGGTTTGGGACTAGGGAAGTTTGAGTATTTATTTTATTATGGTAGTCTTTTAATTTTATTTCTTCTGGCATGGAATATAGTTACATACAAGCACATCATTGAATTATTATTTTATGATTTATTAGATTATTAAATTGGATATAATTGTTGATTTTCCACTATATTATATTATTCCTTTATTTCTGCACTTTGATATTTATTTATTTATTGGTATTGGATTATTCTGTTGTGTTGTAAAGTTTTTCCATGGGGTATAGTCTCGCCACTATACTTATCACAAAATCGCTACTATTCAGTATCCAATGGCATATGGGGAGGTGTGTTTGAGGTCTCTTAACCAACACTTTTTGGCCATGTGAGAGAGTGTTGAATCAGGGGAAATTACAAAAAACATGGTAAATAAATCCTCATTTTCCATGGTATCTAAACAAGAAAGGTAAAATAGTTTCAAATCATATAACATTTATCAAAACAGGTATATTAATGCTCAAACAGAACAAAACCGAAGCATGGATAAATCATGCCAAGGATCACTACAAATCAGGATATCTAGATCACTAATAACACAATATAAAAAGGCTATTCTAGAAAACATGAATCTATACATATAAATAAAATCTAGGGAGTATAGGACCACCCCAAAAAGTGGAGCCCCTCCAATAAGAAAAAAACCCATGCCTAGGACACTTGATCTAAGGAGTAGAGGAACACCCCATGAGTGAACCCCCCCCCCAATAGTATCATGGGATAAGGCCAATCACAACTCCTTCAACCTAAGTATCCAAGGCTTCTCATGTTCTATATTTCCCAAACAAATCATCAAAACCAAGCTTTAAAAATCATTTCACAATGCTTTGCAAATACCTTTTCTTTTACCAAAACAATAGAAATCCCATCTTTTCTCAAAAAACTACTTACACACATAAATCAATAAATCATGATAAATCATTTATAAAACATTTTAAAAACCAGATCATTCATGGTTCATCAAACATAGTCTAGATATAGAACCACCTAGCTCAAAATCGGTTTCACACCCATGGTTACTTGATCTACAACCACTATAAGGAATTCAAAACAACCACAGAGGCCATATTGACGATTCTCACACCTTAAAATCAAATCATATAAACAACAAGGGACAATAGAGGGGCTAGGTGAAAGATACCTTGAGAACCCTGCACATCGCACCATGACCAACACAAGGGTCAGCCTCCAGAAGATGATCATGAAATAGATCTAAAAGGGGCCTAACCAGCATCACCACATGATAAATGGATCCCAAAACCATAGTCAACACTACTTCCAAAAAGGGAGACAAAACTAATGGAAGATAAAGAACACTCAAAAAGAGAGAAGGGACACAGCCAAACCAAATATTTTGTGTTGAACTAAGGAACTCAAAGGAGTTGAGATCACCCAACATGCCAGGAAGAGACTATGGTTCAAGGTTGGGAGAAGAAAATCAAATGAGAGGAGATTCATGTGGGAAGAAGATAAAAAATACCAGGAATGATGGGTTTTCACTACAAACCCTAGTTTTATGACATAAACATCCCAGAAATAACATATGCCAAAAAAACATGTTTCCCCAGTTTAAATTATCCTAAGTGATGATTTTATGACATGAGAATGAGACTTGTAACCTAAAATATTTTTACACCTTAAACTGCTTTACAGATTGTGTCCAGCACTGAACATACATCGTAAATCATGGATTTATGGTGTAAATTATCTTTACACCCAGAACCAAAAGTATCTCCCCTAAATAAACTCTTGAAACAACTCCCACACCCTTTAAACCCAAAAAAATCTATTAAACACAAAAATACAATGTATCTTTTATCCAATATGTTATATGAGGAACCTTATGTATGCATCTTTACTTAAACTCCCTCTAGTTTATTCTCCCTCTAGTATTATATAAGGTTATTCAAATATTTATTCCTAAAATTTTATATCATATTTATTAATACAACTATATATAATATATTTATTATATAATAATTATAAAATTATCTTATATGAAACTCCAAATAAATGAGGCTTTATTTGAAAAAACATGTTCAAACATAATTTAAAAAAAATTCATATGTAATCTATTTCTCTCATATATTGAGTGTTAATGTCCAGGTTCACAATGAAAATGAGATCCACACATTTAAGTAGGTCCCCTTAAATTTCAAATCCCTTTTCCTTCACTTGTACTTGTGGATGGAATTAGACGTTTGTTAGATGTATGTCACTACCATGGCTCACCAAGAAAGACCCTTTATTTATGATTGTTTCAGGTTCCCATTATTAAACTTATGATTATGGATAGAAGCAGACATATATGAGTTCATTGAAACTATTTTGGGTCACCACTCATGTAATAAAGTCCCATATCATACACTTTTGTATGGAATATGTTCATCCATTGTATCACAATTCAAATAAAAAAAAGTTGCGTATAAATTATCAAATAGTAAAACATGAATTAATTTCAATGAATTAATACAGGAATTTAAAATATGATCTATAAAATATTAACAATATTACAACAACAGTGTTTATTAGTCCCATCTAGTTTACTGGTTTAGATATATTTCAAAATTTTGTTTTTACAACACTGTGAAAAATGATGTGTGAGAAGAAACAACTACTTACATTTTTTTAGTGAGATGCTCTAGGAGATTTTAAATTTCTCTAGATGCTACCAGAATCATATTCATCCATGAGATATGGGTTCATTTTCATGCATGGAAGTGGTCCACTATACAACACGTATAATGCAGCCATCTCTGATAATGAATTCGGGAGAGTCCCAAATAGTCACATTCCCCTTCGGTTGGAACATTAATTCCATCTATGAAGGTCCATCAGGATACACCTATAATAATGAAAAACCCAACCACACACCCTATTCAAATTAATTGAATAGGACTATGTTTTGTTTTGGAAAATATTTAATGAAACACTTGGAAGAAGCCATTAACTGGTCAATGGGAATAAAATATTATGAGAAACTGGATCCTTAATGAGTGAATCGGTGTGGGAAACATGAATAAAGTCAAATTGTACAGATATGTTGAGAATGGTTCACACCTATAAGTATTTAATTACCAAAAAACATTATTTATGAGTAGAGTGAGACCCACATATTCAATTAACCTTGAACTGATAAAAACTAAACTAGTAAATTAAAATACATTTTTCACAAACTGTAGACATGAAAGTGAGAAAATGGCTTACCAATAATGGTATATTCCAATAAGGCCATGGTCATAAATATCACCCAATGTCAACATATTTAAAGGAGGAACTACATTAATCACCCATACAAGATCATATGCAAGTGCCGCAGCAAATCCTCTAAAAAATGTGTTTTTGTCCATGATATTTCATATATCTAGAATTTCCGATTTCCATTTCAATGATATATTATAGTATGATATACTCTTGGACCACCATTTAATATAATCTTAAAACACGTAATCCCAAATTTTAATGACATTGGTCCTTAACAATTTTTTTGTTAACTTTTCTAGCCACTTTGAAACCCCATGTTCTCCCTTTTATGGGGATATCTTACTCCTTTTTTAACCCAAAACACCATGAATAAATCATTAGATTCATTACAAAATTCCATCCCAAATTCATAGTGGTTAAACATATATGAATCTCCAGTGGGATTCTTCCAAATTATAGTGTTCCCATCTATAGAAGTCATCTCATAACACAACACGGTAAGCGTCTTCCAAATGACAGTATTCTCATCTACTGAATTTAGCTCAAAACACAATGCTCTTGACAAACCGTGGAGATCTTCCCACTCCATATCTTGATTTGGACACTAAACATAGGGACTATACATGATAATATAATCACTAGGTAGAATTATTCTATCCACTTACATGAAATATGTTTCAATATAGGTTGTAAAGTGGTTCAATCATCGTGAGAAGTGCACCAGGTCAAATGAAAATGAAAGAAATGGAAATATGGGAGTGAAAAACATGGAAAAAAATTAAGTAAAACCCAATGTTTCATTTAAAACCCACTATTTCATTTAAAAAAATAATAATCATGTTACAAATAAAACAACAAAAAAACATACACAACACATAAAAGACATGAGACAACAATCTGTAGATAAAAAATCTAAATCACAATAACATAATAGTTCTTCTCAAGGTGTATTCATGGATTTCAAGGAAATCAAGTGTAGGATCATAAATTCTAAGATCTTAAACATCCCATATAGCCAGATTTGTACCATTGGCATCAATTAAAAAAAATCAACCCATCCACTTCAGGTATGATATCAATTATAACATCTTTATGTATGATCTCTTCTTCCATTTTAGGTATGATATCTTCTTCATAAAAAACTCGGAAAAAATTTCTCTATGATAAATATATAAACCAATTAATTTGAAATACTGAATACATTGAAGTAGATAAAATAATATATCTATGAACTTGAATAAATAAACTCAATATGCATTGACAAATATGGTTAATAAAGTTAGTGAAATATGTAGAATATTTGTGATGATTAGATTGTTCAGAATTAATATGCTAAGACCAAATGTATTCAATTCATTAAGATATAAATTTTCCTATAGAAATAAGGTATTATCTCTATAGTTTATGCAATAGAAATAATTATTAGAATCCAAATATATGTCATTAAATATATGTTATATCTAAAGATTTTACTTCATGACAAATATAGTTATAATCATCTATACAAGAATCTAACTTTACAGTGACTTTAATTCTTTATACATTTCATAGAAAAACTAAAACCTATAATCGTGTTTCAAATTTATTCTCAATGTAAGAATCCTAAGAAACCAAGTCTATCATGCATAACAGAATATAAATAAATAATAACAAAAAACATCCATACATAATACAAGAATAGAATTCATAAAATATCCTTATAGATGGCTTGAGAAAATTTTATATATCCATAAATACATGGGAATGTCATGGACTACCATCATAATATGTATTAATTATAGAAAATATTATACTAATATGATGATTCATGAAAAAAAAACTAATTGAAATAATTCAACTTTTAGTCATAGCCATTAAATTCTATTAAATCCAAACATACTGGAGTCTCAAAACAAATTTCAAATATACATACTAAATGATACATGGAGAAAGATTATTGTTGGGTCCAAAAAATTAATACCCCTAAGCTGAACAAAAAGAAAATTAGTTCAAGAATGGTCATGGATAATAATTTTGTACCAAATTTATAGTACAATTTGTATCTAATAAGAACCATATGGTGAATAGATACCTATTAATTTAAAGAATGAAACACCACACACTAAGTGCTTGACCAAATTAGTTTAGGGAAATGAATTGAAATATGTAACTTAAAAAACATAAATCAGTTTTGATAATTTATTTCCCTCTAATTTCTTAGGATAAAACTCATATGTAGATAATATAATAATTGGAAGAAACAATACATTGTAGTATATTTTTTATATAATCAGTATAGAAATAGAACACCCTATAGGTTGACAAATGATGAATTACCTTGTTTTTAAAAATGAAGTGTGTTAATGATTAAATAATTCCATTAAATAATTATAAATTATAGGTTATTAAAAATAATTATTAATTTAAAAATAAAAAATTCAAATGATTATTCAGTTATAACACGCAAACCTAATTGAATATGTCATAATTTATCACACCTTATCGATAACTATAATTGTGGTTAGAACTCAATGAAGAGAAAATTAGAAAATGTATACTGTCTTCCAATTCATATATATAGAAAATAATATTCTTTATTTCCCTCACAAAATCTAGAAACCAATAATGGAAGATCATTACATGATGTATCGTAAGGAGAAACATTTTTATGGTACAGATAGTGTTATTGTGTGTAAATGAATGGCTGTAACAAAACATTGATGAATTGTGTATTTAATATTAATTTTACTACTATATATGTGAGAATATTTATGTACCCTAGGATATAAAAATGGTAAAGATATGTTGTTGAAGTATCTTATCCATATATTTGAATCAGCACAAACTTCCTATCATAAAATCAGGTGAAAATAATGCAAAATAATAAAAAAATCCTGATTTTCTCATGAAAATATTATATGAATATAAGAGTAATTAAATTTCATTGTTTTTAATTTTATTAATTCATAAATTTCCTATACAGTAATTTTTTTTCTGGGTGTCCTTGAAGTCTCTAATCTGCTATTAATTCCCTATAATGAAAAAAAGTGTTAATGTACTATATTGGAGTATTGGTGATGGTTGAAAATAGTGTATTCTAAAATGTCCACAGTGGGTAGAATTTTTTGGGATTGGAAGATATTGATTTGCGATAAGAACCCAAATTCATCACTATCATACAAGAAAGAGATCAAATTTTGTTATACTATGTAATGAATATATAAAAATTCTATAGATGAAAATTTGATACCATCCTTGATCTGAAAATCATTGAGCATTGATACAGTTTTTTATATGAATTGAATAACTTAGTTTCCAAAAATAAAAATAATGATAAATCCATTAATATCACTTTATAAAAATTTCTCTATATATATGGAGAAGCACAAAACACAATATCTATAATGTAAAAAGTAAAAGTAAATCAAAAAATTGGTAATGACCATATGTAAATCAGTAAAAAAAGATATGAATCCATACCTTGAAATGGTCATTGATGAAGATACATTACATTTTTACACCAAATTATTTCATTGAAACAATCAAACTTCTTCCTATAGGAAACACATCATTCATAGAATCTATTATAGTTTGAATTTTATTTATAGTTTGAATTAAAATGACTATAACTATCTTGTTAATAAATTAAATTCATCATTCATTGATTTAGAAAGGATTCCTCCCTATTTTTCCCTCAAATTCATAGTAAAAATAATTCATTATGTATATCACTATGCTAAATGGAAAGAATCTTTCACTGCAATCATAATGTGTGAATTCAGTTCTAAAGACATCTAACCTATTCATCTAGAAATCACTAAACAAAAAGATTAAATCTAAAATCACTATTCTCAAACTTTACTGTTAAGAACCTAAAAGTTAAATCGTGAATAAATATTTCTTTAACATTACACTCATTTTTTGAACTCATTCCATTGTATATTAATTCAACATATGAGAGGGAAATAAGATGATATAATAGTGAGAAACTGCATTAATTATGGATAAAAAGAATATTGATTATTCAAAACAAACAACACAAGGGATATTAATAGTACAAAACTAAAATAAGTATAGCTCATTAAGTGTTTGAATGATTTTTGTCTTGGTCTGTCCATATAAAAATTAGAAAATCATAGATATCTTATAGTGTGAGGGAAGATGAACCTTGACATAACATGTGGTTAAGAACAAAAATATCATATCCATTAAAAGGAAATCACAACATAGTCACTTTTATAGAATGAAGTGGTTGGAATAGAGGGAGGGAACCAAAGAAAACAGTTTTCCAATAGGTATTAGTGTAGTAAGAATTGACTAGAATTTACCTTGACTCATAGCCTGAGAACACCTGGAATTAACTTATGTTGACTTTTAACGTCCACTGTTGTCACATTTTCTTCATGCTCTGAACAAATTATCCAACTACATATTATTTAAATTAACTCTGGATTAGAAACCTCCTAGTCATGTTTCTTATCGATATTCACTTCATTTGATTTCAACTACAATTTGGTTCAGTAGACCAAGGATGATTCACCTCTTAAACAAACAGCCTGATTCAACATGATACAACTTTTCCATTAACAACATAAGCAGCCTTGTAAAACAACATTAGATTTAGGCCTACAAACATTAGGTTATATTATATCCATTCAATTTTGAACACACAATGAATAATATCTCAAATATTTACCTCAGTCAGTGTAGTCATCTTTCATTGAACTAAGGGATATTCACACCTGTCTCCAAAATTAGATCCTTAAGCTAAATATATATTGATTACAGCACACAAACATGAAATACTAGATATTACTAGTATTGGAAACAATGAACACATGAACAATACCAATCTCCAGATTACCAAACACCAACCCGAGATAGATGACTACTGATGGGGGTGACCAAAAACATAAAACAATAAGTTGAACCCTTATAAAGCTCAAATATCCATTTTGGGTAGATGGATCCAATGAACCACAAAGAACTTCACAAATTAAACCTTATTATAAGAAACCCCTAGTCCAATTATGTCATAGCCTCCTGGATCAGTAGTAAGTGAACTCCTAAGAACCTGTTTAAACTTCCCTAGCTATAGAAGCTCTAATCCTGAGCCCTATTTAAACTAGATCTAATGCTCTGTTATACTCATATTTATATTTGATATCATATCTAAAACATAACCTTCTCTACATAAAAATATCCCTAGCTTGGTAATAACCACCATCCCAAAACTCTTTCTCCAAATCTAGACTTTAAAATGAAACCGCAAAAAAAAGCAATGACTTATATCCCCATCTTCAAAGCAATGAGCTATATATCTTCAACCAAACCCATCACATCTAGCTTCAATCCTAGAAGGAACAAAAAAAATGAAATATGGAAGCCTTCCAAACTGAGCACATTCTCCCTTTGAGCATCAGTGAACAATCGATGACCAAGAACCCCAAACTCTTTGATGGAATCTTATTAGAAGTAAAATTTAAATCTTCTAATGGTGATTGAAAACATTCAAATAGATTGAAAGCATACCCCTTCAAACATGGGCTGGATATTTTCAATGATAACATTCTATGAATATCCTTAGAAGCTCGAAGCTTCACGTCATTGTCACTGATGGAAATCATGGAGGTAACACCGGTCCTTTCCACTTCATATTTACCCATCACGGATGTCTTCATCATGGTTGGGAGGAACAAGAACACAAGTAAGTGGTTGTAGTGAAGGATGACATTGATTCTGGTCTTCCGTCGTCTGCTCCCCAGTTAATCATTTTAGGGTTTCAGGGTATCAGATTGGGGAGTATTTTTTGTGGAAATTAGAGGAGGTTCGAGTTTTTTCATTGCGATTAAATTAATAATGATAATAAGTAACTATATATAATATAAAAATAATTAATTTTAAAAAATATATACGTATATATATAATTCATATGCATCCTTTTTTTTAATTTATAAATTTAGTGTTGTTGTTATTTTTGAATCATTTATTGATAATTGTTTATTCTATATATTTATTTCATGAAACATTATTAAATTATTAATATAATTATTTGATGTATAAACATGTGTTTTTTATCAAAAAAATTGTGTTACCAATAACTGAAGAATAAATATATCTTAAATAACTAATAAAATATTTATTGTTATTGGATAATTTATTGCAACATATTTTTCTAATGGTAAAATATATTTTTGTAATAATAATTAATATAATAGAATTATTTTTTACTAAATTTTTTTTGGTATTAATATGATAAAATAATATATATAACTATTAGTAAAAGATTTCTTGGTATAGAATGATTAATACCAACAGTTGTAGTTGATGTAAAAAAATAAATACCTAAAAAGAATACCAACGAGACTTAACATATTTTGTAGTTACTTATTTTTACCAAGAAATATATTACCTATAACTAAATTTTTATTGATATAATTCAATTATTTTGTGGTTCCAGGAATGGTGAAATTTCTAATGTGGTGTATCCAAAATCATGATTTATCTGTGGACATTGAAGTTTAGAATAAATGTATTACACTTGTTTCAACATGTATGTTTTGTGTGAGAGAAATTATAGAATCTATATCGCATCTGTTCTTTGAGGTGGAGTGGGATTGATACACCTTGTTTCACATGGAGGATGCATAGGGTTTGTAGATCACTTACTTTCTATTTATCACATTATTACCGTCTATTTCTAGTCCAATTTAGATAGAAACTCATATTTTCAAGCATAACTTATTATTTTTATCACTGTTTTTTGGGTGACTTGGGAGCTCTGCAATGATGCCTAACACAACAAGGTAAAATCAATAGAAACCCCCATTGAGGTAAGATTCTTTTCTACTGCTACTAACCTCTTTTTGACATATAGAAGATGTGTAATATGAACGATCATTAGAAGTTGGATTCAATCCTCTTATAATCTACATGTTTCCAAGACCAAGGATGATTAGGTTAGTGGGTATGCTAGAGAGAACCAAGGCAGGGCCTCAAGCTCAACAGAGACGGTTCCACCATCAAAGTCATCATGTTTAGAGGTGGACTCATTTGGGCATAAAAGGTATTTCTTCTCCTGACAGGCTTTCTCAGCCTTTTATAAAGAGTGTAATTCACTCATCATTGAATATTGTTCCTTTTTTACTAACTTCACTCTCTATTTCACAATAAATATTATTTTATCTACGATCAAAGTGGACTATGCGCTAATTTTCTAGTATCCATCATGGCTCCTCCCATACAATTGGATCATTGCATATAAAATTAGAGCATACAACAAAATGATCAATCAAGGGGTATAGATTCTTCATACTCGGTGTGAGGTAAATTTTGAAGTAGAATGCTTATTTTTAAAATTAAAATTAAGGTTTTTTGGGGGTTTTGTAATATGTAGTGAAAATCCAAATTTTAATTTTTTTAATTAGGATTTGAAATTATTTTTTTTATGTGAAATTTTCATTCTTTATACTTGATAATTAATTATAAATGGATTAATTTATATATCTAAAGTGGATGATGTAAATTAAATTTTGAAAATACCTTTGAAAAAACATCGGTGGATATCCCTACTAAAAATATGTCCAAAAATCCCTTTTAACATGGGTTATATGACTTTTTCAAAAAGACATATTAAATAAATATAATTAAATTATGGAAAATTACTATTAAATACAATGGTATTTTTTTATTTTAATATTTAGAAACTCTTAAAATGGGGTTATTCTAATAGGGGTAGGTGTTCTCGCCTAATCCGCTACTTGGCTGACCTATTTAGTTATCGTTACCCTTATCCCATGTGTATCTATCTTCATTCTATGTTTCCCCCTCCACATTCTTCTTATGTCATCATCCTCATCCTCCCTGGATCTCACCTATAATCCAAATATCCATATAAATTTAAATGGGTGACCTCATTTCTACTCTCCATGGAGGAAAGAATCTCTAGGAACATGTGAGGGAGCTAGAGTGCCTTCTACTCTCTATGATATAGGAGTCCAATGGCCTTAGATAGTATACAATAGATGCTATCAAATGTGTGGTGGAGATCCTAATTTGGGAGAGGAGGGAAAGGGTGACAGAGGTCTTTAGGCTCCAAATGAAGTTGGAGAAGATGTGTAGCATTTCTTCGATGTTGTAGAGGGTATGGATGGAGTCGAAAACAATGAATCGATGGCTAAAAGCGAATGGTGGAATTTACTATTTTTCTATGGAGAAACCAAGAGTTCAATATAGAAGGATTATGTCTGATAATTTTTCTATAGAAGGGATATTTGTTGAGGTAGAAAAATGAACGGTGGAGGTGGAGGCTGAGACAGAGGTGAGGAAGCTGTATGTTTGATGAAATAGGTTGATTTTATATAAATATGGTGCCGACAGAAGACTGGGAGAAGCAAAAAAATGAGTGACAGTGGAAGAGGATAGGATGTTTTAGGCAGTGGATGTGGTGAATGAATATAGTAAAAAGGGGGGGGGGGGTATACTTCTTGGGTGCCACTATGGGTGCAGTGGCGGCAACCATGGTATATGGGGCCTGGATGTTCTAGCCCACTTATTTGCATGTATTGGCACCAGGGGATTCTATAAATATGATTTCATTGAAATAATTCTTCTCACTCTATTCATAGACAATTTTTTAGTAGTTTTTTTAACTATATTAAAAAACATGATAGGGTTTTAAATATTAAAAAAAGGATCTCGAGGTTCATTTGGAAGCATGAACAAGGTTCATGCTTCATATATGAGATTTCCTAAGGAAGAGTGAAAGTCGATCACTCTTCCTACCAGATTCTTTAATTAATAAATTTTACTAAAATAATAGATAAACATCAATAAAAAGTAACAAAATTAATTAAATATTCATAAATATTAACAAATTTTAACTAATTATCAATAAATATTAATAAATATTAATTATAAATTCATGAATATTAATAAAATATCAACAAATATAAATTAAATATTTATAAATATTTATAAATATTAATAAATATTAATAAACATTAAATAAATATTGATAAATATTGATAATTCCTCAGAAATACTCATAAATACAAAGAAAAATTAATTGAAACTAAATAAACATTCATAAATATTAATTAAATATTAATTAATATTAATGAATATAAATAATTATTAATAATTATTATAAAATATTAAGAAATTTTAATAAATAATAATTATATATTAACTAAATATTAATAAATACTAATTAAATATTTATATATATTAATTAAATAATCATAACTATTCATAAATATTCTTAAATTCTAAACAATATTATACATATTAATAAATATTAAATAAATATTAATAAATATCATTAAATGTTAATAAATATTAATATATAATAATTAAATATAAAATAACCAATTAAAAACATTAAAAAATTAATATATGTTAAAAAATAATAAAAAAAACATTAACAAATATTACTAAATATCAAATAAATATAAAATAAATATTAATAAATATTACTAAATATTCATAAATATCTATAAATATTCATAAATATTCATAAATATTAATAAAACATTAATATATATTAATAAATATAAATAAATATTATTAAATATTAAGTAAATGTTAAGTAAATATAAATAATTGTTAATAAATATTCATAAATATTAATTAAAATTTAATTATTATTTATTTAAGATTTATTAAAATTTATTTACATTTATTAATATTTATTAATATTTATTAATATTTATTAATATTTATTAATAATCATTAATAATTATATATATTTATTAATACTCAATTTATATTTATTAATATTTAATTTATATTTATTAATATTTACTTAATATTTATTTAATATTTATTTAATATTTATTTAATATTTATTTAATATTTATTAATATTTATTAATATTTATTATTATTTATTATTATTTATTAAATATTTAATTAGTATTTAATTAAAATTTATGAATATTTATGAATATTTTTTAAAATAGTAGAGATTTTTGAATTTAGGTATTTTCATATTGAAATTACCTATTCTATTATTTCATCTTTCATGTGACTTTTTTAAGAATACATGCAAAATTGGTTGATTTATTTTATTAGTGGTCAAAATTATTTTGTTGATTCAATGGGATTTTGGGCTTGGAAATTTGCTTGGGTTGTTTACTTGAGCTGTCTACTTAACCTGCTTATTTAGCTTACTCTATGATCCTTTTCATTGGCTCGTGCCTTATTTTCCTTTCCATGTCATCAATCCACATTGGGATTGATTATGGACCTTGATTTTTTCACCTCTCTTTTGATCCCGACCTTCCGTGTGTTTGGTGTTTGGGTGATTTGTTTTTTCGAAAATTCAACTTGTTCATGTGTGCCACCTTCTGACTGGGTTGGTCTGTTTCGAGGACCTGCATTGTGTTAGGGGGATTAATCACCCCCGTCGGCTCTACCCTATGGCATTTAGCTTGTTCCTTCCTGGTTTTGGCTCTCTTATGATGTGGTGAAACTATATCTGCTCTTAGTGATCTTTCATCATGTGAGATTTGATTTCAGTTAATCAACGTCCTCAAATACCTTTTGTAGGATGTTTATGGTTGAGTATTGACGATGTTTAACAGCCCCAAATATGAACTCCCAGATCTGATACTGAATTCATAAACATTACATTTATGGATTTGATACCGAAGAAGGTAACACAATTTTCACCCTCCAAAACTTACAACATCAAAATGAAATATTGAATCACTTACATACACAATGACATTTTACGTTTAGAATTTTTTATAATTATGAAAAACTATTAACAACATGGATTCATAAAAAACATGGTCATTAAGATCAACATCATCTCTAACTATACAAATTTTATTATTTCACATTAGATCATCCACATCATCCTTGTGAAACCTTTATACATGAAATTCATTTAACATCACTCCTAATAACCCATGGAAAATAAAACATAAGAATGGTGAGATTAAATGCTCAATAAGGGTAAATATAGTCATTATTAATTGAAATTCACCGGTGAGAAAAAGATGAGCATAATGGTATGATTACATAAACAAAGTGCATGATTATAACATAATAATATTCATATCCATAAATACCTAGATCATCAAATATGAAAACATGTTATAAAGTCAAGAGTAATAAGAATCAGTAATCATGAGCCATGTGATGACAATATTGATATAATTAATCATTGAAAACCCATATATATCATAAATAAAACATGTAGGCATCTTGGGACATCATTATACATGTCACTCTTATAAATGGAATAATCATATAATTGACTTCCCTACCCAATGCTTTGGAGGGCAATCATGGATCCGCCCATCATTTGTTTATTATGAAATCACTCATAATTGGTTTATAACATAACCACTCATCAAATGTCAAAGTACCATTACATAATAATAACCCATAAAATCTTTCATATCGTCATGAACTCATAGAAATAACCATTAAACCATTCATTACTTGATTAACCCGTGGAAAAGAAAAGAGTTTCATGATAATCTACATAAAACATGATCAATCCATCGGAAAGAAACATAATCCATAAAAATATCATAATTCACCTTGATATGAAATAAGGATGATATCAATACCAAATATCCACAATCATGTGTAAGTAAAAATAGAGTTTTTTGACATTGATGAATGGAAATCCCATTAAAAGATCATTAAAAACATTCTTGAGGAATATAACCTTTTTCACTTTGAGTGAAATTCCAATCATATGTCCCATGAAATAATAAATTCAAATTAAACTTTAAATATCATTAACAAAATTATAATCATGATATAACATGTAAAAGGGGAATTAGATATACCTCATAGAATAATATTAGTGTATAACATATCATATACCCCGAAGAAGATAATTTGAGACAGGAAACCCTTACAATGATCATAACATTGATATGATAATTAATCAATGAATTGATTATTAATATTAATTTAAATACACATAAAACAAGTGGAAATACATTATAATATAATAAAAAGTCATTAGACACAAAATTTTAGAATATCAAAGTCAATGAATAAGAAATATAACCCAAAGAAAGGAAATTGAGTTATGAAATTCATTACCACTTGGTAGAGTCCACGTAAAATCTCATAAGATGAAATAATTCAAATTGAAACATAAAATACTATGATTTATAAAGGATTCATCATATTAAATTTCCAATTAGTAGTATATACAACATATAAAAGAAATTAGGTGCATAAAAGAACAAGTGTCACAAAGAAAGAAAATTTGAGATGAAACCCTTACCAAAATAAAGGTAAGTGGATTTAGAAGTTTTATAAGTCATTGAGGTAGATGAAAAAACTTTCTAAAGACAAAATAAAGTAATTAGATTCATAAGTTGATGTGTAAAAATTTATTCCACGCAAGGATAGTGACTTTTGTGGAAAGTGTGATAAATCTGGATATACTTCGCATAGCTACATAGAGATTCTACCTAATCAGTGGGAGCTATTTAAAAATAAAATGAAAGCTTCAGAGTCTCCATATACTCAAATTAATAATATGGAAGTCAAAAAATCACATAGATGGGATATTGAAATTGGGAGAAAATAATGGCCTAGGTTGAGAGGTGGATTCAGCCTGAATTTCACTCATTACGAACAATAAATTCCCTCGTTATTTTTTTTATATATATGTGTATTTTTTATACTTACATGTGGGGAATTGAAGGAGATGGATGCATCCCTTGAGTGGGAGCAATGATGAGATTAAGCTGTTAATTCTTCACTATATAGTAAATGTGATACTTTTGAACAATTGGATAAGTTTGGAAAATGAGGTATGTCAATCACACATTCATACCTCATTATTAATTGTATTAATAATATGAATTAGGGGGGGTCTTAATTGATTTCAATATGAGACAAAGGGGAATCTATATCGTTTTCACCTAAACTTTATAATGTGTTTGATGAATTGTGTGCATTATTTAGAATATTTTTGATAAATTTTATTACTTATAACCCCTTAAAATAGAATTCTATTACTTATAACCCCTTAAAATAGAATTGAGAATATTTGAGCATGATATCACATGCACTGATGTTTATGGATATCATATACAACCTTTTTGTATCGCTCTTGTTTTCTGTATAGGGTTAAAAAATGTAGACATAGATTGGTCCAACTAAAGGAACATTACTAAGAAAACCATGTGGTGTCATCCTTCTCCCAGTCGAAGGGGGAGAAAATTTTTATTTCCGTAAAAGGAAAAAGAAAAATATGAGAATACCCCACATATCCTTTTCATTTTATTTTAAATAAGTAAGAGAATGTTTGAGCGTGCATATTGATATTTACTTATTATGTGAGGTGATATTGATAATAAAATACAAAGGGGGGATTGTTGGGCCCAAAGTTTCATTTTTTGTTAATGATGTGTCAATATGTGTTTGGTGTGCTGATGGTGAGAAGTGGTGATGCTTGGAGAATTGTTATGGATTCACTTTATGGAATTGTATATTATGCTTGGATAATTATCCAAGTAATTGTGATGATTGTTGGACTAATCCTAAGTTCCAAGAAATGTGTAAAGGAGGAAACATTGTTTATTATAATGTTTGGAGAATAATTAGAATTAGAAGAATTACATGAAATATATTTTATTACATGAAGTTGTAAATAATATTATGATATCCATGAAAATGTTTATTTTTATGATGGAATTCAATTTCTCCATGAAAACATATATATTCTTCTATAATTTCATGATGAAGTTATTTGAGAATGGTTGAGGAAGTATATTTTATAATGGATTGAAGATCAATTATATACATAGATATTTTTAAGTATTTTTATAATGATTGCCTTATTAAAAAGTAGGGGGAAACCACAAAATCCCCCAAGTGATAGCCCGCAACCACACTTGAGGGACTCGAGGGTCATCCTCATGAGAGAGCCTGCCCAAAGAGTCCCCATGGAAGCAAGAGAGTTCAGACCCATGTGTAAGGCCTATAGGAGTGTGCACCTAGAGGTTCAAATAAAGATGGGTTAGTCAGACCTACTAGGACAATGCATGTGAGTACGAGTATGTGTAAGCGGATGTCAATCCCCCACAGGTATGGAACACTATGGTAGAAGAATTACTATTCTAATAAAGTGAAACTCAAATGAATAGAGAATTTTATGTGGGATTCTCAAGCTGCAGACATTGTTCCTATGTCATTAAAATGATAAACATAATGTGGGAAACACGTAGCAGCTGATCTGATCCATCTGATTAGTGCAGCATTGTCTTCCGCCTCATGTGATGCTTGACTATTTCAGTTCACTGATGTTAGTGCTCGCACATATTATGATCAATATTTAGACTTCCATGGATATTTTGTGATCATTTTTAGACAATAATGAGTTTAATAATCTCTAAGCATGAAATCTACATCTTGAATTCATGTAAATAACTCAAATTCATTCCTTGACTGAATGAAAACAAATTTGTAGAGGTTTTTTGTGTTACATTATGTGTTCAAGCTTAAACGTTAGGATGATCATGTGATTCTAATACCATTCACATGAGGCGCTTCATCATGAACTTTCATAAGATGTGGCACCATCCTTTTCATGGTAAGATAATTTTATAAATACCAAAAATCTTTAGTATATTAAAATATTGTGATACTAATTAAAACTAAAAGATTTTAAATGACATAAAAACTAGAGTAAATGTGGTGTAAGTCATGATGATTCTTTTTTATAAAAGGATGAATAGCAATCCTATGATTTTAGAGATTCTATTTGAGAGAAAGAGATCTCTCATTTTCTAAAGAAAATTGGGCAATATTAAATCATTGTTTTGTAAAGGGTAGAATTTAAAAAAAGATGTTTAGTTTGTGTAAAGGAGAAGAAATCCATGGATCTCTTGAAATGTTAACCACACACTAAAGATTTTTTCAAAGAAACTGAGATAACATAAAGCCCTTCAGTTTTAGCGTGAAGCTCTTACTTGAAGGTCCAAACCCTTACGTGAAGGCTATGAATCTGAGAACCCACACACTTGGTTTCCATGAAGAAATACTCACTAAAAATACAATGAAATTTTTTGAATTCATTCTTTCATAAATTAGTTAAGAGATAATCACTTTCATATGATAATAAAATAAAGACAATGTAGATCTTTAGGAAGATAGTGTTTGTGTGTGTGTGTGTGTGAAAAGAAAAAAAATAAGACGACATTGGATAGTGCATGAACTTTCATACATATATAAATTCACATGCACATGTAAAATATTAATACATAAAGTAACTTGAAATAGATGAATAATACATAAAATAATAAACAAGGAATAAATGAATATGTTATGGTTTAAAATTCCATGAATTACACTTCGACACATGAACTGTATTTGACGAGTTTGAATTGAGAATTAAAAAAGGTAAATACCTTAGACTTTTTAAATAATGATCTTGAATAAAATATCATTGAAGTGTTGTGTGAAATTTTTGCAGACATAATTAAGTATAGTAATTCAATTGAAGGAATAAATTCTTGAGAAGATTTGCACTTAGTCAACTGATCAAGTACAAGTGATCAGAGAAAATTGAGCAAGGCCAACAGACCCGACTAGTGGTTATTAGAGATACTTGAAGTGTAAACAAGAATGTGTGATCCAACAAGATCATGGAGGAACGTCATAAGAAACATATTATATTTTATCATTCCTTGAATAAATGAAGAAGTATTTAATTTGGAGATAAAAGTAGTAGTAGTCTCTTAGTTAGAGCTGAAGCAAAATAAGTATCTCTATTGGAGTTGAGAGTAGGATAATGGTTGGGGTATAACCAACCGAGGAAGAAGAGTTGGATTGTTGTGGGTATAATCAGAATCAATATGAGGATCAATTACTATGGGGTATCACTAGTTTCTACCTATAACTTTTTAATTGAAAAAAATATTGCAGTGGAGAATCCATGCTGGGGGTATAACCAATATGGAAAGGAGTGGGTCTATAAACTAGTCATTGTAAAAATCATGCCCTTCTATCTGTGTTATTACTACTACACACAAGGTGAGATTCATATATATAATAGAGTGGATCAAGAACCTTAAAAATTTTTAGAGTTTGAATTCAAAAGATAAAATAATTCATAAAATGAGTGTACCACTGATTCACCCTCCCCCCAATAGAACCTAATCCAACCTAGGGATCTATGACTGGTATCAGGGCATAGGTCACCTATAAAGATCCAAGCATGTCTTTATGAAGTATAGAATTCTAGAAATATGTGAGCTACCTCATATGAAGAAAGTGGAAGCTAATCCTAATGATAATAAGCTGGATATTTCTTCCAAGACTTAGAAGAACTAAAAGGATAAACAAGTAAGGAAGATAAAGAAGAATATTACTATAAATGTAGATACATATTCAACTAAAGGAGATCTGAAAGGAAAAACATGCAATAATTCTTTCAATTGTTATTATTTGGATTAATCCTATTAAATATATGATGATGATGTATCACTTAGTGATATACATTCTGTATTAAAACAACATATGAATAAAGTTCCCAAATAAGTGGTAAATCATATTGTTAGAGGCATTAAGGAAAATCTTTTTGATAAATCATAGCTATAGAAATAAGTAGAATAACTAGAGGACCCACTAAGTAAAAATTTTATAAATATAATAAATATTATATATCTAGTATAAGAAAGGGAGGAATCCATTCATTATACTGAATATGTACTAAAAAGGTATACCTATGGGAATGTTTTTTCGGAGATTGTTGTTAGAAGAAGAGTTATGTGAATTTGAAAGATCACAAAAAGTATATATGGATTTCAAATAATCCTAGTTTAATGATTTTAACAATTATTTTCAAGATTCATGAAATATGGATGAAGAACCAAGGAAGAATCTATAGGAATATTGGGAAGATATACTGATAACAGTTGACAGTGAGAAAAACTATGTCAACATGAAGTGTTTAGATCTAGAGGTATAATTGAAGAATCATCAATCTACACTAGCTGTAACTTCCCATATTTCTAAAAAAACATAGATGATACTACACAATTTTGCATTTAGGATCATAAAATTAAGAAAATAATTAGATCATCCTCTAATCAAATAGAAACATCTTCCAATAATAAGGTATATCGTTATCTAGAAAGTATCTTATGTACTAATTATTTTTCAATTGTTAATATGTGTTCTAAACTATATTTTGGAAAATAATGGATGATGAAAAATGATGATAAAACCACCACATCAAGGGTGGGTGAGAAAAGATGTATTAATAGCTGTTCCAAATGAAATTTCCAAAAGAGTGGTGGTTCCACTCAAAAGAATCAAGGTTCAAAATATGGGAAATCTAAATAGACCTCACCTCAAAAGAAGAGAAGAAGGATCATAGGCTATTATTAGTGTTGCTATAAATTTGTTCACAAGGTATTGTAATACTAGCATAAAATTTCAATTCACTAAAATAAAGTCCACCATTTATATGGGGAATTTAAGAAAATAGAATACCTATATCAGAGAGGAAAAATCTATAGGAAAATAAAGGGGACAAGTCAGCCATGGGATGTCATAAAAACAAGAATACTATCAAATAAATCATTACCAAGAAGAAAAGTGAGATATCATAGCCTTTATCAAAGTAAGAATGAAATAATTCAAGAATATCACTGCCTCCTATGAAAAAGAGGGATCAGTTTGAAGAAGATATAAAACAACAATTGTTTTGATGGAATGCATATCAAGATGAAAAATCTAAGCTCGGAGGATTTTTTATGGTGCTATGAAATTTATGGATAAAAAGCCTAGTCATGATGGAATAACATTTCATTTACAAAAAACAAACATGAATCAAGGAGAATTTAAGATGAGTATATAAGAACAAGTTCTTATTGAAAGAATGGTGTGACCAGAAATCCATCAAAGAAACCAATTTAGAACAAACATGAATTCATAGAATAAGTTCATGGAAGATGTAATTGGAAGGGTCAAACTATTGAGATATGCATGAGAATACTACTTTTATATATTCTCTCTGTTGTGAAAGAGATGAAGATTCAAAAGAAAAAGAGTGGTGAGTCATGTGAAAATTGTGAGAGGATAAATAATGTTAAGAAAGAATGTCAAGAAGGAATGTTTATTTGTTTGGCCAATCAACAAAAATTGGATAACCAGTTAGAGGAAGCTCCGAAACATTCTAAAACCAAATTAAATCAAGTGTATTCAAAATTTTAGGTGAAAAAAAATATTCCACACGAAGATAATGACTTGTGTTAAAGGTGGTGTAATCAAGACATGCTTCACATAGCTGCATGGATATTCTACCTAATCAGGGGGAGCTATTTAAAACTAAAATGAAAACACCATAGACTCTATGTAATCAAATGAATAATGTGGAAATTTAAAATTCACACAAAGGGAAGACTGAAATTAAGAGAAAATAATGGCTTAGGTTGAGAGGCAGATCTCAACCTGAATTTCAGTCATGGAGAAGAAGAAATTCCCTCCTCATTCTTTTATGTGTGTGTGTGTGTGTGTTTTCACTAACATGCAAGGAATCAGAGGAGATATATGCATCCCTTGAGGGGGAGCATTAATGCGATGAAGATGTCAAATCCTCACTACATAGTGATTGTGAAACTTCTGAATAATTTTATAATATTGGAAAATGAGTTATGTAAATCAAACTTTCATCCCTCATTCTTAATTTTATTAATTATTTAAATTAAGGGGGGTTTCATGATTGATGTTCATATGAGACAAAGGGTAAGCTATGTATTTTTCACCTGAACATTATAATGTTTTTGTTGAATTATGTATAGGATTTAGCATGTTTTTTATTAATATGATTACTTATAACCCTTTAAAATAGAATTGAGAATATATGATCATAATATCACATGCATGGTAGTTTATGGATATCATAGAAAACATCATTATTTCACTATTTTTTTCTATGTAGGTTTAACCCATGTAGACTTAGAGTAGACCAATTAAAGGTTCTTTAATAAGAAAATCTTGTGGTGTCATCCTTCTCTCAGTTAAAGGAGAAGAGAATGTTGACTACCTTGAAAGGAAAAAAGAAAAGATGATAATACACCACTTATCCTTTGAATTTAATTTTTAATAAGGGGGGAAAACTTTGAGCACACATATTTACTTTTAATTATGTGAAGAGATATTGACAACAAAATAAAAAGGGAGATATTTTTGGGACAATAGTTTAATTTGTTATCAATGATGTCTCAACATGTGTTTAGTGTGTTTATAGTGAGAAGTGGGGCTGTCTAGAGAACTTTTATGGATTCACTTTATGGAATTATACCTCATTCTTGTACAATTATCCATGTAATTATGATGATTATTGGAATAATATTATGTTCCAAGATATATGTAAAGGAGGACACATTATTTACTACAATGTTTTTAGAATAAGTAGAATTGGAATAATTCCATGAAATATCTTTTATTGTATGAATTTGTGAAGAATTTTAATAGGGTCATGAAAATGTTTATTTTCATGAGGGAAATGAAGCAGTCCATGAAAAAATTTATATTCTTCTATAATTTCATGATGAAGGTATTTGAGAATGTTTGAGGAATTATATTAGATAATGGATTGAAAATAAATTCTATACTTAGATATTTATAAGTATTATTTATAATGGTTTCCTTATTAAAAAGGTAGAGGCTAACCACAGAAGCCCCTAAGGGCTGCCCTCAAACACACCTGAGGAGACTGAGGGTCATCCTCATGGGAGAGCCTGCCCAAGGAGACTGCATGGTAGCATAAGAGTGAAGTCCTATGTGTAATTACCATAGGAGTTTGCACCCAGAGTCATGCATGAGGATAGGCTGGTCAGGCTTGTTGGGATGAAGCATGTGTGTGAGTATGTGTAAGCGGGTGTTGATCCCCCACACCCATGGAACAATGTGGTAGTGGGTGGCATATGATAATAAAGTGAAACATGAATTAATGGAGAATTTGGTGTGGGGTGATCAAGTTGCAGACAATGTTCCTCCATCATTAAAATGATGGACCTAATGGGGTTGCACGATGCGGCTGATCTGAGCCATCTAATTAGTGTGGCATCATCTTCCACCTCCAGCGATGCTTGAATGTTTCTATTTAACAATGTTAATGGTCACATATATGATGATCGTGCTCGATCCTACCAGGGTTGTTCTATAATCATTTATATATAGAAATGGGGATGAGAATCTCTTTTCATGCAGTCTACATCTTTGATGCATGAAGATAACTTGAAGGAATGCCTTGGACGAATGCAAACAAAGTTAAAGGGTATGTTTGCATTATGTGATGTTTTTGAGATTCAAAGTGACGAGGATAATGTGATTATCATCACACGAACATGAGAGGATTCATAGTAAACTCACATAATATGTGGTTCTATCTTCTTTAGCAGAATATAATTTGATAAATACCAAAAGCGTTGGTATATTAAAATATCATGACACAACTTAAAACTCATAGATTCGACATAGAATAAAAGCCAACATAAAGTTGGTTCATGGAATGCTTTTCCTTACCTATAAAAGTAGGATCACTATGACTATGAGTATAGATCTTCTTTTTGAGATAAATAGAGCTCTCATTTTCTAAATAAAACATCGCATCATGAAACTATTGTTTCATGAAGGAAAGAAGATCTATAAAGAAGTTTAGCTTGTACGAAGGAGAATAAAGTTCTGGCTATTTTGACATGAAAACCACACACTCAAGAGTTTCATGAAGAAATTAAGATACCATAAATCCCTTCAGGTTTAGTATGAATCTCTTAAGAAAAGTTGTAGACCCTTATACAAAGGTTGTGAATCTAAGAACATGTGCACTTGGTTTACATGAAAAAACACTTACAAAAAAGATATTTAATAGTTGTGCATGTATGATTTCATGCATATGTGAAGATAGATTCAATTGTATGTGATCATAAAATAAATACAATTTGGATCCTGCGGAAGATAGTGTGTGTGTGTGTGCGCGTGCGCAAAGAAACAAAGAATAGATAATGGATAGTTCATGCACTTGTATGCATATATAAATGCACATGCACATGTGAAATATTAAGACATTGAGTAACCCAAAATATAATAATAGGACATAAAATAATAAACAAGTAATAAATGAATGTTCTAGGTTTTCAGATGTCATGCATTAAACTTCCATACATGAAATGTATTTGATGAGTTTTAATTGAGAATTCAAAGAGGTTAATACCTTGGATTTATATAAGTCCCATCATTCATGAATTATCATTGAAGATTTGTGTGCATTGATTGAACACATTATTGATGTCTGTAATTCAATAAAAGTAAGAACTACCCAAGCAGAGTTACATTGAGGCAACTGATCAAGTATAGGTGATCTAAGATAATTGAGTAAGGCCAACAGACCCGTCTGGTTGAAGTTGAAGATACTTTAAGTTTACATGATAAATTATGATCCAAAAAACTCATGGAAGAATTTCATAAAAAAATCCTACAATGGAATAGTCCTTGAATAAAGGAGGAAGTCTTTCAGATGGAGCTAAAAGAAGAAGGCATCTCTTTCTTAGAGCCAGAGAAAAATAAGTCTCTCAGTTGGAGTTGGGAGTAAGAGAATGGTTGGGGGTATAAACAACATAGGAAGAAAATTTCTATTACTAGGGGTTACAACCAGAATCAATTGGAGGATCGATTAAAATGGGGTATAACTAGTTGTTTCCTGAACCACTTTAATTGAAAATAATGATTATAGTGGAGAATCTATGTTTTGGGGTATAACCAACAAAAAAAAGGAATTTTTCGTTGAACCAAACCTTGTAAATACCATGTTATAATCTCTCTGTTATTACTACCACAAATGAGTTGATTTTGAGAGATATCACATAGTGGATCAAGAACTTTAACAAGTTAAAGAGTTTGAATTCAAAATATAAAATATTTCATAAAATGTGTGTATTACTGCTTCACCCCCACTCTCAGTGGCACCTAATCCAGCCAGGGGTACTACAATTATTATTAGATCATAGGTCGCCTCTAAAGATCCAAGAATGTTTTTATGAAGTGAAGAATTATTTAAATGAGTGATCTACCTCAGATGGAGAAAAAAAAGTTACTTCTAAGGATAAGAAGTTATATATTTTTACCAAGACTCAGATGAATAGAAAGAAGGAACAAGAATGGATTCTAAAGAATAATCAAACTGTAATTAGAGATACACCTTCAACTAATGTTTATTTTAAAGGTACAACATGCAACAACTCTTTCAATTATGATTCTTCTGATGAATCCTATTAAAGTGGTGATGATGATGTGTCACTTAGTGATATAAAATCTATATTCAAAGAAAACCTAGATAATGTTACCAAATAAGTGATAAATCATATTATTATATGAATCAAGGTACTTCTTTTTGATAAAGAACAAATGGAAGAATAAGTATAATAAATTTAGGATACACTAAGTAAGGAATTTAGAAAGTGCATCACTCTCATAGGCCTAGTAAAAGCAAGGGAAAAATTCATTCTTCATACTGAATATGTACTACCAAATTACGTCTATGAGAAGTCTATTTCTGATATTGTTGTTATATAATCTTTCCATGAACTTTAAGTATTTCCCAAGGATTCTATGGATTTCAAAGTAGATCAAATAAAGGAGTTTGATAATTCTTTTCAAGAGCCAAGAAAAATGAATAAAGAAAATATTAAGAATCTAAAAGAATATTGGGAATATATGATGATATCACTTGAGGGTGAGAAAAACTCCCTTAACATGAACTTTTTAGACCTTGAGGTAAAATTGATGAATCAGTAATCACCACTAGCTATAACATCCCATATTACTAGAAAAAGAGATACTTATACACAATTTTTTATTGAGGATAATTACTTCAAGAAAATAATGAGACCATCCTATAATTAAATATAAATATCCTCCTAGAAGATGGTATCCCATTATCGAGAATGTATCTTATCTACTAATGATTTTTCAATTGTTAATACTGGTTCTAAGTAGAATTATAGAAAATTATGGATGGTGAAATTTTTTGATAAACTCACCACATCAAGGGTGGATAAGAAGATGTGTATGGAGATATGTTCCCTAATAAGTGCCTACAATATTGGTGGTTTCACTCAAATTAAAAAAGGTTCAAAGTATGTGAAATCTAAACATACCTCACTTCAAAAGAAGAGAAGAAGGATCATAGGATATTGTTGGTGTTGCTGGAATTTTGTGAACAAGGCATTGGAATGCTGGAATAACATGTTAATTCATGAATATAATAGAAGTACTATACTTTATGGAAGAAAATTTGAAGAAAAGAGAAGACCTACACTAGAGAGGAAAAAATAATAAGAAATAATGGTGAAAAGTCAGCCTTGGGATGTGATAAAAATAGGAATACTATCAAACAAATGGTTACCAAGATTAAAAGTGAGATATCCTCTCCTTAAAAAATGGATAAATAAATACTTACAGAATATTACTACCTCTTAGGAAAAATAAGGCTTGGTTTGGAGAAGTTGAGAAACAACAAGTGTCTATACATAATGTATATCAAGTTGAAAGATCTAATATCAAAGGTTTTTATTGATGCTATGAAATATATGGAAACAAATACTACTCTTTTTGGTATAACATTTAATTTTTAGAAAACATGCATAGATCAAGGGGAAGTCAAGATGAGTATATAAAAACAAGTTCTCATATAAATAATTGTCTGAAAAGAAATACATCAAAACTACCAATTAAAAATAAACATGAATGTTTTAAAGAATTTAGGGAATATGTAATCAAAAGGGCTACACAACATATATATGAATGAAAATACTCCCAGGAGATACTCCCAATGTTGTGAAAGGGAATAAGATTCAAAATAAAAATAGTGGTGAGTCATGTGAAAATTATGAGAAGATAAATGATGTTAAAAAAAATTCATAGTTGTTTGGATAAATCAACTAAATTTGGACAAGCAGTTGGAGGAAGCTAATAATTTGCTAAATCCATAGGAATGTAAGTGGATTCATAATTTGAGGTGGAAAATATATTCCACGCAATGATAATAACTTGTGTGAAATGTGTGGTAAATCTATACATGCTTCACACAGCTGCATGGAGATTCTACCTATTTAGTGGGATCTTTTTAAAACTAAAATGAAAGCACAAGAGAATCAATGTATTCAAATGATTAATATGTATTTTTAAGATTAACATAAAGGGAAGACTGAAATTTGGAGTAAAAATGGAATAGATTGAGGGGAAAATCTCATCCTGAATATCACTCATAGAGAATATGAAATTCCCTCCTTATTCCTATATATATATATATGATTTTTTTCACTGATTTGTATGGAATTTAAGGAGATGGATTCATCCCTTGAGGGGGAGCATTGATGAGATTAAGCTAATAAATTTATACTATATAGTGAATGTGAAACTTCTAAACAACTTTATAAGATAGAAAAATGAGGTATTTCAATCACACTTTCATGCATTAGTCTTAATTTTATTAATTATATCAATTAAGGGGGAGTGATTGATTGATGTCAAGACAAGACAAAGGGGAAGATAAATCTTTTTCACCTAAACTTTCTATTGTGTTTGTTGAACTATGTGCATGAATTATCATGTTTTTATAAATCTGATTACTTATAACCCCTTAAAATAGAATTCATAATATCTGGACATAATATCACATGCATGTTAGTTTAAGGATAGTGTAGAAAAAATTGTTGTATCTCTCTTGTCTTCTATATAGGATAATTCCACATAGACTTAAAGTAGACCAACTAAGGTATATTTTCTAGGAAAACCAGGTGGTTTCATCCTTCTCTCACTTAAAGGGGAAGATAATTTTTAATTCCTTGAAAGGAAAAAATTAAAAAGATGATAATACCCCACTAATCCTTATCATTTAATTATCAATAAGGGGAGAAATTTTGATCACACACATTGAATTTTAATTATGTGAAGAGATATTAACAAAAAAATATTATGGGGGGGGGGGGTTTGGGACCAAAGTTTCATTTGTTTTCAATGATGTGTCAATATGTGTTTTGTGAGTTGATAGTAAGAAGTGGTAATTCTTGGAGAACTGTTATGGATTCACTTTGTGTAATTTTATTTCATGCTTAGAAAATTCTCCATGTAATTGTGATGATTTTTGGACTGATCTTAAGTTCCATGAAATGTGTCAAGGAGGATACATTGTTTACTGTAATGTTTTAGGAATAAGTAATATTGGGATAATTCCATGTAATATCTTTTATTGCATGAAGTTATGAATAATTTGAATAAGGCCATGAAATTTTTTATTTGTATGAGGTAATTTAATTACTCCTTACAAAAATATATATTCTTATATAATTGCATGATGAAGGTATTTGAGAGTGGTTGAGGAATTATATTTGAGAATGGCTTGAATATCAATTCTATACTTAGATATTTCTATGTATTATTTATAATGGTGTAATTATTAAAAAAGGTAGGTTCCAACCACACAAACCCCCAAGGGATAGCCCTCAACCACACTTCAGGGACCCGAGGGTCAACCTCAGGGGAGAGACTGTCCATAGAGGCCGTATGGAATCTGGAGAGTGTGGGAGCATGTGTAAGGCCTACAGGAATATGCACCTAGAGGCGTGTTTGAGGATAGTCTAGTTTGGCCCACTGGGAAGAATCTCATGTGTGTGAGTATGTGTAAACGAGTGTTTATCCCCCGCATCCATGGAACATTGTAGTAGCGGAAGGCCTACACTAATAAAGTGCGGCATCAATGAATAGACAATCTGATGTGGGATGCTCAATCCATGGACAATGTTCCTCCATCAATAAAATAATGGGCATAACATGGGCCACATGAGGTGGCTGATCTTAGTTGTCCAATCTGTACGGTGTTGTCTTCCACCTTCAACGACCCTCGACTTATTTTATTCACCAGTGTTAACGGTTACACATATAATGATCAAGATCTATCCTTACATTGATGTTCTATGATCATTTTTATGTGGAAATTTGGTTTATAATCTCTATGAATACAATCTACGGGTTGCATGCATGCAGATAACTCGAAAACATTCATTGGACAAATGAAAATGAATTTATAGAGGTCATTTTCATTATGTGGTGATTTCAAGATTCAAAGGAGGAGGATCATGAGATTCTCATTCCATGCACAAGATATGATTCATCGTGAACTCGCATAAGATGAGGTTTCATCTTTTTCAATGAAAGATAATTTGATAAATAATGAAAGCTTCATTATATTAAAATTCTATGATATGGATTAAAACACATAGATTAAATACACCATAATAACAATAAGAAAGTAGGTGAAATTAATGATGATCATTACCTATAAAAAGAGGATTAACAAGACTACATGTTTATAATTGTCGTTTGAGAGAAAGTGATCTCTCATTTTCCAAGGAAAATAGAGCAATGGGAAACTACTGTTTTGTGAAGGGAAAAGATATGTGAAGATTTTTAGCTTGTGAGAAGGATAAAAATGTTGTTTATCTATTTATATTCAAACCATGCACTCAATAGTTTAATAAAGAATCTATGATACTGTTAATATCTTCAGGTTTAGTGTGGATCTCTTACTTGAAGGTGTAAACCCTTATGTGAAGGCTGTTAATATGAGAACCCATGCACTTGGGCATCTAGAAGAAATACTTTAATGAAATATAGTGAAAAATTTTCCATGAATTATTTCATAAATACATGAAGATAGAATCACATGCATGTGATCATAAAACAAATGCATCGTGGAACTTGAGAAGACAGAGTGTGTGTGAAAAGAAACAAATAATAGGACGATGGAAAGTGCATGCACTTGTATGCATATATAAATTCACATACACATGTGAAATCTTAAGGCATTGAGTAAACCAAAATAGATTAACAGAATATAATATAATAAATAAGGAATAAATGAATGTGATAGGGTTTCAGATACCATGCATTACACTTCTATGCATGAACTGTATTTGATGAATTTTAATTGAAAATTCAACAAGGTAAATACTTAGTATTTTTGAAAATATGATCTTGTATAAAATATCATTAAATATTTGTGTGTTATAATTTCACACATAATTGAGGTTGAGACTTTAGTAGAAGGAAGAATTTCCCAAGAAGGGTTACACTAAGGAAACTAATCAAGTAAAGGTGATTAGAGATAATTGAGAAAGCCCAATAGACCCATACGGTGGTTGTTTAAGATAATTTAAGTGTCCATGAGAAATTTTGACCCAAAAATCTCATGTAGGAAGATCAAAATAATCATTCTAAAGTGAATAAATCCTTAAATAAAGGAGGAAGTCTTTCAATTGGTGTTAAAAGTAGAATGAGTATCTCGATTGGATCTGGAGCAGAAGAAGTATCTCAGTTGGAGCTTGTAGTAGGAGAACAATTGGTGGGTATAACCAAATGAGTTAGAATAGTTGGATTTCTTGGGGGTATAATCAGAATCAAGTGTAGGATTGATTACTAGGGGGTATAACCAGCTACTGTGTGAACCACTTTAATTGAAAATAAAGATTATCATGTAGAATCCGTTTTTTTGGGTATAAAAAACATGAAAAGTATTTGATATTTGAACCAGACCTTATAAATATTGTGTGTTTCTCTCTCTGTTATTACTACTACACATGAGGTGATATTAAGATACATCACATACTGGATTTATAACCTTAACAAGTTTAAAAGGTTGAATTCAATATATAAAATAATCAATAAAAAAGTGTATCATTTATTCACCCCCCCCCCTTAGTAGCTACTAATCTAGCCTAGGGATATACATTTCATTCATGTGCATAACAGTGAAGATGCCTCGAATATCAATATTTAGTGCAACTCTATTCTAGGTAAGATCAAATTTTTAGTGCGGTGTATCTGGAATTGTGCTTTATCTGTGGACATTGAAGTATAGATGTATGTTATCACACTTGTTTCAAAATGCATGTTCTATGTGCGAGAAAATATGGAAAATATACTGCATATTTTCTTTGAATGGGAGAGGTCTCAATACACATGGTTTCACATTAAGGATTAATGGGGGTTGTTCTTAAATTCCTTTATATTGATCACCTTATCACCATCCATTTTCAATCCAATATAGGTGTGATCTCATATTTTCAGGAACAAATTATCTTTTTTATCACTAGTTTCTTGGTTATTTGGGAGCTCTGCAATGATGGATGATATAATTGAGTCAATCCAATAGAAAACAACATTAAAGTGAAATTCTTTTTGATTGTCATTTCTCTCTCTTTAGCTTAAAGGGGCTATGTGAGCCCTAATTTCATCAAGAATTTGATCCCATACTATTATAATTAAAATGTTTCCTAGAGAGGGTTCCATGCATGGAGGTGGACTCATCTGACATTTTAATGGATCTTTGATCATTGATTTCTCATACTTCTAGAGAGAGGATAATTATATCATCATTAAATCTTGTACCTTGTTTAATGACTTGACTCTATGCATCTTGTAGAATATTATATTATCTATGATTGAAATGGACTATGTGCTTATTATTCAGTATCTATCAGGGATCCTACCTTTCCACTAGAGTATTAAATATACTTTCAAATACTATGGAGAAATGATTCATCAGGGTATAAAGATTAATCATACCTAGAACGATGTGAATTTTTCAGTGGATTAGATAGTTTCCAAAGGAGTATCAGAGGAGGCATTGATTTTTTATCTGAGTGTTGGCTCTCTTCTTAGGGATTTCAACAGTTTTATTTGTGTTGGTGCTCTTGGGATTCACCACTTCAAACTACCATACTGATTTTTGTATATTCATGTATCCTTAGTTTCTTTTTATTAAAAAAATTGATTCAAATTGTCATTGTATTGATGAGTTAGTTAATATTGATCTTGATGATATCAATAGTATTGCAGCTGGAACATCAGTACAAGGAATAATTTACTGAGTAGAGTTTCATTGAGGAAACTAATCAAGTATAGGTGATTAAAGATAATTGCGAAAGGCCAACAGACCCAACCAGTGTCTATTGAAGATACTTGATGTGTACACGAGAAAGTGTGATCCCACAAGATCATGATGGAATATTATAAGAATCATCCTATAGTGGATCAGTCATTCAAGAAAGAAGGAAGTATTTTAGTTGGAGCTGAAAATAGAAGGAGCCTCTTAGTTGGAGCCAGAGCAAAATAAGTCTCTTAGTTTGATCTGGGAGTAGAAGAATGGTTGGGGGTATAACCAACCAAGGAAGAAGAGTGGTATTGTTGGGTGGGATATAACCAGAATAAATTAGAGGATTAGTTACTGAGGGGTATAACCAGTTACTACCTAAACCAATATAATTAAAAATAAATATTTTAGTGTAGAATCCATGTTGGGGGTATAACCAACATGGTAAAAAGTAGGTCTTTGAAATGAACCCTGTTAATACTATGTGTTTTTCTATTATTATTACTGCAAATAATGTGAGATTGAGAGATATCATAGAGTGAATCGAGAACCATAACAGATTCAAGATGTTGAATTAAAAAAATGAATTCATAAAACAAGTGTACCACTGATTCACCCCCCCCCCCCTCAGTGGCACCTAATCCATCTTGGGGTTCTATAATTGGTATCAAAGAATAAGCCACCTCTAATGATTCAAGTGAGTCCTTATGAAGTGTAGAATCCAGGAAATGAGTGAGATTCCTCAAATGAAGAAAAGGGAATGGAAGTTACTAGTGAGGATAAGAAGCTGGATATTTATACCAAGACTCTAAATAATATAACGAAGAAACAAGCCAGGAAGATGAAGAATAATCATACGGTAAATAGATATATGGATTCAATTAAAGGTAATCTGAAAGGTACAACACGAAATAATTATTTCAATTGTGATTCTTCTGATGAATCCCATTCAAACTATGATAACGAGGTATCATTTAGTGATATACACTCTACATTCAAGGAACATATGAAGAAAGTTCCCAAATAAGTAGTAAATTTTATTCATAGAGGCATTAAGGGACATATTTCGGATAAATTACATCTCGAACAAGAAGTAGAGGTACTATAGGATGATGTAATTAAGAAGTTTAGAAAGCAGATCAGTCTCAAAAACCTGGTATAATCATGGGAGAAATATACTAATCATTTCGAAGAAGAACTACAAAGATGTGCCTATGGGAAAGATGTTTCGATGTTTTTTGTTAAATAATCATTCCATGAACATGAAATATTGCACAAAGTTTCTATGGATGTAAAATAATATAATTTAAATTATTTTGAAAATTGTTTTCAAGAGTCAATAAAAATGTATGAAGAATGGATGATGATGATGAAGGTATATTGGGGAGATATGTTAAAATCAGTTGAGGGTGAGAATAACTCCCTTAACATGAAGTGTTTAGAGTTTAAGGTAAAATTGAAGAATAATCTATCACCACTAGCTATAACTTTCCATATTTATGGAAAAAGAGATGTTGCTACAAAAATTTTCATTGAGGATAATGAATTTATGAAAATAATAAGATCATCCTCTAATAAAATAGAAACATTCTCAAAGAAGAAGGTATCCCATTAACCAGAAAGTATGTTATGTACTAATGACATTTCAATAGTTGATACAGATTCTAAACCAAATTCTAGAAAAGTATGGATGGTAAAAATTATTATAAACACACCACATCAAGGGTGGATGAGAAATGATATATTAAGAGTTGTTCCCTAAGAAGTTTCCAAAAGAGTGTTGGTTCAATTGAAAAGAAACAATATTCAAAATATGTGAAATCTATACAGACCTCACCTCAAAAGAAGAGGAGAAGATGCATAGTCTATTACTGGTGTTACTGTAAATTTGGGTACAAGGCATTGGAATGTTTTCATAACATTTCAATTCATGAAAATAACATAATTCCTATATTTAGGGGAAGAAAAGTTGAAGAAAAGAGAAGACCTGCACTAAATAGGAAAACCCACAAGAAAATATAGATGACAAGTCATCCTTAGGATATGATAAAGGAAAGAATAATATCAAAAAATTGTTACCAATAATGAAAGTGATAGATACACGCCTTCATCAAATGGAGAAATATATACTTCAAAAAGATCACTCCCACCTATGAAAAAGATGGGTTGGTTTGAAGAATCTCAACAACAATAAATGTCTGGGAAAAATCATATCAAGATAAAAGACATAAGATCATAGGTATTTTATGGTCTTGTGAAAAGTATGGACATAAATACTACTCTTTTAGGTGAAAAAAAGGAGTGTTAATCTCCTAAATCAAACAAGTTATTGACAATATTAGTAAACAAACTAATTATACCTTTGACGATCTCTGGCCCCTCTAGAACTACCGCTTGCACTTTATGAAACTAACCACGCCCAACTCCAATATTTCTCTACTGACAAACAATTCCAAATACACACTTGGTTTATAGTCCCTGAACATGAGTAATTACCTGAGGTCGTCCTCTACCAGCTACATCTCCCATTGGCGAAGAAAAAACCTACTTCCCCTATTACTGAAATAGTGTCTCTGGAAACTACTATGGAGGCTGGTTCTAAACCTATCCACCTCCACCAAAATGATCATGGAGAACCACTGGGCATTGGTTCTGGTGATGTCCATGAACCCCACAAACAAAACACACTGGAAAAAAGATCCCAAGAAAATCACAGAAACCACTGGCACCAGAAGGCCAAAATGGAATATTTTGAGGTCAACTCCCTTCTAGTCAAAACCTTGAAGGTCCTAGTTCCTGAGACATTCCATTAACAACTCTACTCCTCGAGAAACCCTACCAGTTCCACTCCCATGGAAAACCTCATCACGGGTGAATCTTCTCGATCACCTCTACCTTCTTCTAAACCTCCAAATATGTCAGCAACATAAAAGGAGTAACTACATATTAGATAGAAGGACGAAGTGCCTCCTCAAGACGTCTCAAACAAGACTCCTCATATATAAAATGATCTTGAGAAAACACAAAAGGTCTTTGAACTTTATTCTTAGCTCATATACTGAAATTCTCCCCTAGCTAAGAGAAAGAATCTATTGCCTCTTTACTTCCTTCATGGGCGATGAAGGAACTCTGCTCAAAACTCCTTCTGAAAGTCAACCCACAAAACATCATCCACCTTATGATCTCCCAGATATTGCGTCCACCACTTACGTGCAGCTCCCCACATCTGACTGACTGCCAAAGGGACCCAATACTCCATCGGGGCCTAGATTAAACTAAAAGCAATATGAAGATCCTATAGCCAGCTCTCTATCTTAACATATGAAACATTGCCCTCATACTTCCCCAAATTCTACCACTGGAAAGCGTGAAATTTCCTATACCACTGATCCTCCTCCTCAACCGAATCAACCCTACAACGATCAATTTAATTGGCCTATTGAACCTAAACTTCTTGAGCCACACATGAACAATTAATAAGATCCATAGATGAAAGGAAAATAAGAAATTCCTAAGCCTGAGTAGTGTGGAATTTTATTTAGATACATTTTAATTCATTTTATTTATTTCATCCATTTTAACCTCCCCAAAACAACCCAATTTAAATAAGAAAACAAGTCATTATGATGCATGTACCTCTCCTAGGTCTCTATCCTACAAACCGGTCCACATAACCTGGTCTTTCAATAAGCTCAAAGTTTGTGCACTAGATCACATGAGGCCCTAAATCCAATGTCCTAGTCGGTCTCCCTGGCATATGTCATACAACAAGGTCACCTGGAACTATTTCCATACAACCCTATGAAATTCTTAGTGTTCCTAACTCCAAACTCCATCCTATCTCTCAACCACTCCTTTGATACCACTCTGTTATGACCCCCTCCCATAAAAGATATCGCAATGAGGGGAGAGAGATAATAAACCCTGAGTCTAGCCTCCAGTAGGCCCTAGGTTGGTGACTAGCACTGAGGGTATAGAAATCTCAAGTATGGGAGGTATTACCCTCTATAATATAAATAGGATTGGGATATAAGAGAAATCATCAACAAAAGACCCCCATACGTGATACAAAAGAAAACCAAAATCATCCCACAATGCATGTATAAATGAAACATATACAATAAATTTCTCCAAAGTAAATACCTAACAGAAAAACTATGGCAGAGACATAGTAGCTATCTAAAGGTTTAAGCTTGTAATTCCCAGCACAGTCCACAAAATCCTCCTAGAAACCTGAAAATAGTGTTATATATGTAGGGTGGGCATACAGGTATACACAGTAGGAAACCAAAGTCTCTGATTCACACGTGAAAGAAGCATACTAATGCACCAATGAGAAAACAACATAACCAAAAAAACCAATACATGTATACTATCCAAACCCAACCTCACCAAGGAACACTCACCAAATAACACAAACTAAGTAATATAATATAACGGGAATCACATCAATAAGGAAACCCTACACCACTTTACCACTGGTATTCCACTCTCACAGCCAACATCGTACGTCATGGAACTCCCATATCTTTAGTATACAACCCCACCCAAAAGCATGGTCACAAAACATCTCACTCAAAGACACCTGGGATTGTCTCCCAACAAGCATAGCCATAATACACCTCTCTCGAAGACACCTAGGCTACCACAACACAAGCATAATCACGTCTCTCCTAAAAACACATTGGTCATCACATCTCACCTATAGAATCCTAGGCTATCACAACCACAATCTAATGAACTAATAGACCTCTGACCATCACATCCTATGAAATACCTACCTCACTTAGAAGAGAGTGTGAGAAAGAGTGCATACCCATCCATCCGTACTCCTCGCTAGATGTCAGAAAAAACACGCCATGCATGACTATGAGGGTTCCAACACATAGTGATCTAAATGGGTGGGAGGCATATATAAATCATAAGAATACAAAATTATATATATAGTATCAAAAACTCAAGAAAAACCAACGGGTTCACAAAAAAAACCAACAGACTCACAACATTGTCACTTTTCCTTCCACCTCTAAATGCATAACACCATACAACAAGCCACAACCAAATTTAACATTTCCAACCAATTTCATTGAATCATCCAATTATTTTCATTATTCAGCATCAAACACATTTAATAACACAAGCCATAATTTAATTATCCATTAACAATTTCCATCCCATTAACTAAAGCAACCCAATCCATTTCAAACATTATTAAAAAATTATTTATTTATTATGTCACTACTCGGACATCTAGCACATAGAAACCACCACCTCGCCTCCCCAAAAGCATGGACAACAAACCACCTCACTATCCCAAATGAATGGCCACACAAACCACCTCTCTGATCCAAAATCACGGCCAAACGAAACACCTCACCACCCCTAAATCACAGCCAGCAAACCATCATCCTCGAACACACATCATCATCCCATAAGCACAGCCACATATCATAACACATCAAGATAATTTCACAAAATTTACAAAGGGACTTTTATCACATTCAACTTTATTTTTGGGGAATTATCACACAAGCGAAAATTTGGGTCAACCATTTCATTAACCAAATATAAGTGATTAATAAATTTCTATTTTGGTATGATATCACAATAATCACAACAGTCACAACATTCACAACTCATATCATCCAACACAAGATCCCCCCTCTAATGGCCACAATTTTTAGAGGGACATAAAGTCTGTACAATCCATAATATAAAAAATAAATAAAAGTTGTAAAAGCATGTGAATCAACCACATTCACCACTCCAATTTTAATTTAACCAAATATTTATATTAAATTAATCAAACATAACCATAACTCATAGGAAAACAAAATGAAACCCCTCCCGCATGATACACAATAAAGAGAAACTAGGGATTCCCTACCTCAAAGAAGCTTTGCTGACTCAATGTGCACTGTAGGGCGATGAAGAATGCTAACAAACCACAACCTCTCTGTGAGAAAGCATGGATCAATCTTCACCACAACCAAATACCATCAAAATACAACCCAACCCACACCCCACACAAAAATAGCACTGCCATAGTGAATACTTGAGAGAATAATAGAATAAAAACAACCAAGAAGAGGGATGATTTTACGACGGATTGCTACTAAATAGCTACCATGTCCAATGAATCAAAGATGAAGGTATAGGGCTTGATGAAATCCTCAGGGTGCTTAGATTTCACCCAAAATGAGAGGAAGAAGAATCCATGGATGAATGAATGAAAATTTATCTATAAAGAACTTTTAATACTGCACTACATTGGGGATTTACATGACATGTAATCCCCATTCACATCGTATAATCCTTGGGATTCGGTTTTGTTGAAAAACATGTCACATTTTTATTATTTAACCCTGAAAATATAAACGTCATGAACCAAACTTGTACAAATCATGAAACCAACTTTCACATCAGGTAATACATTTACACGATTTGCATTTCTGACAATAGCTCTACTACACCTCCAAATACCACGAAAACTCCCAGAACCTCCACTGAACACCTCTAACGCTCAAAACCAGAAAAGTAATAGACCAGGAAGGCACAAAACATTACATCAGATACCTCTCAAATAATTATCTCCCTCAAGAATCCAGAAATAAACCCTAAAGGAAAAGGGTATGAACAACCACCTCATGAGATACCTCTCAAAGATCTCATCATACCTCAAATTTTATCTCCATCCAAACATGACAACCTAAAAACCCACAAAAAACGATGCACAACCACATCACCACAACCACAAGTTGCCTCCTCTTATACAACCACACAACTACTACACAATCATCTCAACCTATACATATAACAAACAAACAACCAATACAACCAAGGAACCACACCATCCCAAACACATGAATCAGGGAATTTTTTCTTCCATGTCAAGATATTATTCGGTCTAGGCAGCACTAACTAACCCTTACAGGTTTAATCACATCGTAGTTAATGCATCTTGATTAGGAATCAGTTCCTCCCCTTTTTATACATCATGACTCTTTCTCACATCACAAAACACACATCACAAACTAAGGAAAATAGATCATCTCACAAAACAAGGTTCATACATCACATCATAAAGAAAAACAAACAAAGAAAAACTCAAAACAACTTTGGGTCTGGGAACAAATATGCGGCTCTCGCTCCCAAGTACTCTCCTATAGGCCACCATGCCTCCACAACACATGAACCAAAGATTTTTTTTGTCCATATAGCACCTTCTCCTGATGATCCTGGATATCTACTAGCCACTCCATAAACGTCGAATAATCCTTGATATCCAACTCTCCCCTTTCAATTACACGAGAGTCATCGTGAAGATACCAATGGAGCTGAGGCATGGAATACATTATGAACCCTCTCTATATAAAGTGTAAATGACAACCAAAATTCTAACTTTCCAACTCATCCCAACTTTTCAATGGTCCTAACAACCCTAGGATAAATCTTACTCCCTCTTTCAAACATTTGTTGCCTATGTCGTGGGGACACCTTAAAGAACACTTTGCCCCCAACCTCAAACTCAAAGGGCATACTTCTATGATCGGCATAAGAATTATTCTGGCCCTACGCTACTTTCATACTCTCATAAAGAAGCTATACTTTCTCTGTCATTATTTTCACCACATCGGGACCAAGAGCGACTATCTCCCCAACCTCTGACTGACACAATAGAGAATGATACAATATCTCGTAAAAATCCTAAAATGAGGTCATGTTAATGGAACAATGGTATCTATTATTATACACAAACTCTACCATGGGTAGGTGTCGTACCCAAGATCCACCAAAGTCCAAGACTCATGGTCGCAACATATCCTCTAACATCTGGAAAGACATTCTATCTGCCCATCTATCTGAGGGTTGAAAGTAGTGTTGAGGCATAACTATGTTCCAAAATCATGTTCCAATCCCCTCCAGACTCATGAGGTAAAAAGTGTGTACCAATCTGAGACAATGGACCTTGAAACTATATGAAATTTCACCTCCTCATCCACGTACCTCTTAGCCAAATCATCAATTGTGCCCAACTCCTTGATCATTAAGAAGTCGGTAGATTTCATCAACTGATCCACTATCACCTTGATAGAATCACAACCTCCCTAATTTCCCTATAACCCTTTGATGAAATCCATCAATATTTCATCCCATTTCCACATGGTAATATCCAAGGGATACAAAAAAACACCAGGAATATGATGCTCAACCTTTACATGCTGGAAAATCAAGCATGTGGCCACAAACTCCACCACTGCACATTTCTTCCTGGGCCACCAAAACTGCATCCTAAAGCCATGGTACATCTTGAAAAATCATGGGTTTACTAAAAATGGTGAGTAATGAAACTCGTGAAGGAATCCATTATGCACTTCTACTAGAAAAAACAACCTCCCATGAAACAACACCCAATTATGACTATCCTCCGACTATCCCTCTAGAGAATCACAAAGGGAAACACGATATTGCATCAACCATGACTCTAAATCTCCCCAATGAGACTCCTCCACATGATGCATTAGATAAGAATACATCATCATCTGAAACAAACAGCCTATACCACCATCCACACTTGCATCTAATTAAAAGGCTACAAACTCTTCCATTTCCCTCCAAGCATCCTCAATCTCTTAAACAACACCCTTCCACGACTTGCTGCTCAAAGCATCATCCACAAAATTCCAATTTCCTGAGGTGTAGTAGATCTCAAAATTATCATCCTTAATAAACTTCAACCCCCTCCATTTTTTTTGATTAGATTGTATTGAGGAAATATATACCTCAAACTCATGTGATTCGTGAAGACCACAAAGCACTACCCATGGAGTTAATGTCGCCAGAACTTCAGCACAAACACAAATTATGATAGCTCTAGATCATGGGTGGAATGTTTATGCTCATGGGGACATAAATATCTAGACCCATAAGAGATCAACTCACACTATTGCGACAACATGCATCCCAAGACCAGATGGGAGGCATCACAAAACACCTCAAATATCACACCTTTCTCAGACAACCAGATCATTGGAGAACTAACAAACATCCCTTTTAGGTAACTGAAACCTACCTATAACTGATCACTCCACACTAAATCTTGGTATTTTGGGTCAATGTTTTCAATGGGACTGCAACTCGAGATAAATAAGGTACAAACCTATGATAATAGCCTAAAAGACCAAAAAAACTATGAACCTATTCCATGTTATTGGGTGATTACCAAGAAAAAACCTACTTTAACCTTTGACAAGTATAATACCAAATCCTACTGAGACACCACATTCCCAAGGAAATGAATCTATCATGTCCAGAACTTACACTTGTATAACTTTCCATAGAGCTGGTAGCGTCAAAGAACTTACAAGATAGTTCTAAGATGCTCGACATTCTCCTCCTATGACTTTGAGTAGATTAAGATATCATTGATGAATACAATGAAAAAACGATCCAAAAAATCAAGAAATATGAAGTTCATAAACCCATGAATAGGGTTGGTGTGTTCGTAACCCCAAATGACATGACTACAAACTCAAAGTGTCCATACCTTTATCTGAAGGCAGTCTTTGGGATATTGCCCTACTTAACCCTAAATTGGTGATATACAGACTGAAGATCAATATTAGAAAACCAAATCCCCCCTCTTAGTTGAAAAAAAGATCATATATCCTTAGAATATAGTAATGTTTTTTTATTGTCACCCGATTCAACCTTTGGTAGTCTATACACACCCTTAGACTACCATCAGCGTTCTTGGAGAACAACACTAGAGCACTCCCCAGAAACACACTAGGCCAGATAAAATCCTTATGCATCATATCATCTAGTTGAATCATCATCTCCTGCAACTTGGAGGCTTCCATCTGATAAGGACCCATTGAAATCATAGAAGCACTAGGCTACAAGTCTATCCTGAACTCAACATTGCATCGAGGGGGTAATGTCACAACCTCCCTAGGAAAAAAATATTTGAACTATCCAATGAACCTGGTAGTCTCTACCATCCTAGCATCCATAGACTCCACTTACAACTCAACCAACAGGGAAAGAAGGGGTTCCACATGATTTATTTCCACTAGAAAACTCCACTCGCCAATGAAAACCACATGCTGGACATTCACATCCAAAAAAACGATTCTCTTCTAGAAGTAGTGGATAATAGCACATATAGAATACAACCATTTGATATTGATGATGATATCATATAGCTGCATCTATAGAAAGAAACATTCTCTATGGGGATAATGCATCCACATCATCAATTTACACCCCAGACACACATCAAACAAGTTGGTCTGGCCTCCAACTGGTGTAGTAAACACTATGGGTAAGAGAAGCCTCTCTTCGTCGAGTACCAGATCATAGGATAGAGTGGGTGAAACAAAAGAGTGTGAATCTCATGAATCAAATAAGTTACAAACAAGAGTACTACACAAACTAATTGTACCTCTAACAATCTCTAGCCACTCTAGAATTACTGCATCAACTGTGTGCAATAGGTCATGTCCAACTCCTCTACATCTCTATTGATGACTGCCTCTACGAATGCACACGTTTTGTGGTCCATAAACATGAGGAACGCCCTAAGGTCAACCACTACCTTCTCCATTTCCCCTCAGCAGAGTAAAAAAATACATCCCCAGTTGTAAAAACGATATCTCTAGTAATTGCTATTGAGGCTGGGGTTGAACCTATCCACCTCCAAGAAACTAAACTTTAAGGAACCACTGGGCATTGGTTATAGCAATGTCCATAAACCCCACAACCCAAAAAAACTGGCATAAAGTTCCTTGGAAAATCATGGAAATAATTGTCACCAGAAGACTGGAAAGGAAGCTACTGAGGTTGAATCCCTGCTAGTCGAGACCTCAAAAGTCTCAGTGCCTGAGAACTTCCACTTATAACTCTTCTCATCAAGGAACCCTAATAGTTCCCGTCCCATGGAAAACCTCCTCATGACTGCATCTTCTCAATCAGCTCTACCTTATTATGAACCTCTAGTTATGTCGGCAACGTAAAATGAGTAACTGTATATTGGATATAAGGACGACGTTCCTCATTAAGATGTCATTCACGAGACTCCTCATCTAGAAAAATATCTAAGGAAAAATTCATAAGGTCCTGGAACTTGATTCCCAGCTCCCGTACTGACATTCTACCCTACTGAGGAGAAAGAATCTTATGCCTCTTTACTACCTTCATGGTTGATGAAAGGAAATCTACCTAAAACTCCTTTTGGAAGTCGACCCACAAAACATCTGCCTCCTTTATCTCTCCCAGATACAACATCCACCACTGATGCAAAGCTCCCCACATCTGGATGACTGTCAAAGGGATCCAGTACTCTATTGGGGATCAGATCAAACCGAAATTGATCTTGAGCTCCTATATCCAGCTCTATGTGTTCACATATGAAACACTACCCTCATACATCCCTAAAGCCTATCGTTGGATAACATGCAATTTCATCAGCCACTGATCACCCTCTTTAACTAGTTCAACCCTCTAGTGATCAACTGGATCATCGTATTGAACCTCAACTACATGAGCCTCATGAGAATGATGAACATGATCTATAGTTGAAAGGAAACCAAGGAATTCCTAACCTCTAGTAGTGTGTAATTTTATTAAGATTCATTTCAATTCATTTTATTTACGTCATCCATTTTAACCTTCAAAAAACCCAATTTAAACAAGAATACAAGTCATTATGATGCATGTATCTCTCTTAGGTCTCCACCCTGCAAACAGGTCCACCCAACATGGTCATTCAATAAGCTCAGAGTTCATGTACTGGATCACAGGGGGGCCTAAAATATCATGTCCTAGCTGGTCTCCCTAGCCTATGTCACATGCTAAAGTCAGTAGTAAATTTATCCATACCACTCCATGAAATCCTCATTGTGTCTAACTCTAAACTCCATCATGTCTCTAAATCACTCCTATGATACCACTTTGTCACTAATCCCTCCCTCCAAAGATACTGCAATGAGGGGAGAGAGATAATGACTCCTAAGTCCCGCCTCGAGTTGGCCCTAGGTTGGTGACTTGCACCGAGTGTATAAAAATCTCATATATTGGAGGAATTACCCTCTATAATATAAATAGGATTATGATATAATATGAATAATCCAAAAAAACTCCAAGACATAAGACAAAAGGAAACCAAAATCATCCCACAATGCATGTATAAATGAAACAGATACAATAAAAGTCATCAAAGTAAATACCCAAAAGAAAAATAAAGGAAGTGACACAACAACCATCCAAAGGTCCCAGCTAGTAATTCCCAGCATGATCCATGTAATCCTCCTAGAAACATCAAAACAATTTTATATATGTAGGGTGATCATACAAGTATACTCCGTAGGAAAACCAAAGTCTCTCATGCACACATGAAAGAACCATAATAATACACCTACGAGAAAACAAAAAAACTAAACATCACCTATACTGGTATACTATCCAAAACCCAACCTCACCATGGAATGATCACCAAATAATGAAAACCAATTAATATAATATAATAGTAATCGCATCTATAGGGGTACCCCACACCACTTTCCCACTAATATGCCACTCTCACACCCAACGTTGTACGTTTTGGCGCTCCCATATCTTCTGTATACCACACCACCCCACAAGCTCAGTCACAACACACCTCTACTGAAGACACCTGATCTTGCTACCCACAATCACATCCACTGTAACACCCCAAGTTTCTATGATACGCTTCTCATTCAATAATGAAATAGCTTGCATTGTACGCAGCTTCGAGTTCTAACACACACCACAACCAATCAAAGTAGCCGTTATGAATAGTAATTCCCACTTTTTAAAATTATAGAAATTTTATATTTCAAAATGGACTTCATTATTTTATTTGTAATATTGAAATTATCCTAATTTGAATTTTTTGTAGTTTTCTGAGATCTTTCAATTTTTTATGAATAGTGAAAAATACTTAAAACAACTTTTTTAATCAAATTAATTTATAGTGATAAATTATACTATTGAGTGGTTTTAAAGTATAATTATAATATATTTTTACCATTTTATCCAATGGTGGTCATTAGAATTAATTTAACATTGAAACTGGACATAAACAATTGTCAATCTTTTGATATATATTGTTTCTTAAAAACACGCTATTTGTTGTGACAAAAGGAATTAATTATAAAATTAATTAATGAAACTTATATTTTTCGAATTTTGTAAAATAGACATCATTTTTGAATTCAGAATATCAATTATAGCTTAGGGTGAAATTTTGGCATTGTTCTGAAAAACATCAATTTTTGATGAATAGTGAAACCACTAAGTGGTGGTTAAAAAACTGATTTTTCATTTAAATGAAACATTACCACTTCTGTGATTTGATTTTTAAAAATCCTACATACATGGATGTCATTAGGAAGTAAAATGTGGTTCAATGAGATTAAAATAATTTTTTGATGAATAGTAACTTTTAAGTTTAATTAATCGTGATTAAAGGTAATTAGTAAAATTTAAGGTAGAAATGATATTATAAAAATATGAAAATACCTTTACACTTGTCCTACCCCTATTTTATGAGTCATGGCCGACCAAGAAAATCTGTGGGTCAACTTGGGGACCCCATGGAGCCACATTGGTAGGAAAATGACATTAAAAACTTTTAATTTAATGTTAAAATAAAAATGTCACAAACATGAGTTGTTTTACTAAATCAATTTTTAAGTGGGGTTATACAAGTCATATTTTTGACTATAAATATTCATTAGAAAGATAAAACGATTTCCTATATCATGATAGTTTTTTTATAATTTTTAGACATTACATAAATTAAATTATTTATGACACCATGATGATGCATCAATTACCTCATTAATTAACGATTTAAATAAAATGAAATGATAATGTAATATCCAAGGCTTAAACTTGTCCAAAGCCTATTGTATGGTTAGATTTAGAACCCTTATCACCTTATAATCGAAATATATAATTTTAGGGCCTCTAAAATCCGAAAGTATCTCATAATAATGTAACATTTCCTTATTTTCCAAGAGTGCCCCTCCTCTCCACTTATAAAAGGCCCCCACCACTCTCACCTTATTCACACCTTCAAGCCATTTGGCTCATCCATACTCTGCTCAAATACTCTCCCAAATTCCCTACCTTACTCCTAGACGCCTCACTTTGGGAAGAATCCTTCCCAAGTAAGCCTTTGGATCAAATAAAAAGAGTTACACGATTTTAAGGTAATGTCTTCTCTTATGTTATTTTGTTTTATTTTGCTTATCCAACCCCATAAACTCTTTTTATTCATTTATTTTGTAACAAAAACAGTATCCTAAATATACTAGGATGTTTTTATAAGAATTATTATAGCTACACTTACACACAACTACATCTAATGGTTAATGAACATATTGTTTCTGTGGATGGTGAATTTCTGCCTCACAAAACGATGATTGTTCAACACTCATATAACACCTTCAAAGGTGGACATTATGATGTAAATATATTTATATATGATATATAATATGTTTATGTTTTACTTAAGGTTCTGTATTTTTCATTTATTTCATACCTTTATTGTTTCCATTATGGGTACACGCGATATTTTCATTTTAGGAAGTGCGGACTACCGCCCCCTCAAAGTGATTTGAATCGTTAATACCATATGTGGGATGTATAAAGGATGGATTAAATGGTATTATACACTATATTATACTGGAATTATATTATAACTTTATATCATTATGATTTCATTCCATTAAATACGAAATAGAAATGAAAGTAGCGTTCATGCGTACGTACGGCTTACCGTCTCCATGAACGGTGCATTTCATTTCTTACCTCTAAATGTTATGTAATATTATTAATGAATGTACATAATGGATATATATGAGAAATATGATATCTATATCATGAATATAATTCTGGATATAATGAATATTTCACCACATGAACGAATTTTAATTATAAGAAGTCTATTTTTGACTCAAGTACCAAAGATCGACAAAACGACTGTTATTAACTTAAATAATTACATAATGTTCATGACATGGTAATAAGTGATATAAAAGGAATAAAAAACATGAAAAATGTTCTTAAGAAATTATAAATTTACTCTTGTTTATTATTCAGGAGGTTAATGAACGGTCGAGTCAAGACAGGACACAAGGTAAGGGAACTTCTTAACCCAATTTCCATTCTTTGGGTTAATCTCCTAGTTTCAAATTATGTCATGATATTATAATGTCCTATCTTGTATTTATACTTTCATTATGTGTAAATAAAGTGAATACACATAATAGATATATTTTATTTAAAAATAATCTTTTTAAGGGACTTCGTCTCAATCTCCATTCATTGAGGCATATTTTGTTTTATACACATACTTCTTTTATACAGTGTATAAACCCCTTTGAATTTTACGTTTATCCAAAAGGAATCTTTTTTTATACGAAGCATTTTACTAAACGACAAATGGGAACATTTTTGTCGTACGTATGCGGCGACAACGACTTCTCTGCCGTCGTGACCATTATTTGAATTTCGGCTTCCTTTACAAGCCATAACTTTTTTAAAATGAAAAATAAATATAAAGTTTTAATTTTCTTTAATTTTGGTATTGAAAATGGTTTTGAAAGTGTTTTTATTACATCAATGTGTTGTATTGATATCTTGTGATTGAAGTGTGGGAATCTTATGTTTCCTTTATGCATGTTTTATGTGATACAATTATGTTATGGTTTATGATATGTTTAAACCTATTCATATGAGGAATGCATTGGACTTAATAAGTGACGGTTGGAGCCCGCTATAGCTCCTTGATGCATCGGTAGGTCTCATGAGACAAACTAGTATCTTTGCACGAGGCGATGACAAAATCTTATTTGTTGTCTTGGCACGAGGCCTTGGCTACGTGGTTATGATCGTCTGGCATTATGCATTCCATCATTACGAAAGTGGTAATTAATATTGCATGTGATTATTCGACTAGTATAATATCCATGTGAGGAAGTAAATGGTATTATCTCATTTTACTTTTTCCATATTATGTTGAATTTCAAGTTCAAAAGGCTTTTGTTTTGGTTATACATTGCCTTAAATTTTTATGTTTATTGATGAAAGCTTCCTCTATATTGTTATCCTTACTATGCATCTGAGCTCACCCCTTTCAATGTTTTAATATTTTCCAGGATGTGAAGAAGTATTTTATGAATGAACTGCAGGGATAGTCAGAAGAGGATATGAGTGTGGACTATGCAGACTTCATTATTAGTTTTTCACTTTATGATGAAATGTAACATTTATGAATGTATCTAGTGTTTCCAAGGCTACTAAACTAATCGGTATTTCGAGACTTGATCTTTTGTGATCATGCCAACGTTACAAAGTAATGCACCGACTTTGGGTAACTGGGGTCGAGGCGTTATAGTTGGTATCAGAGGTAGTTTAGTACTAACCTTGGAAAATAGATTTAGATAAACTCTGATTGAAGCACATAGCCCGAAGATAGAATTTAAGGATTAGTATATAATAACCTCCTAGAATTTTGGTATTATATATATTTTGTGAGTTTTCCGAGAAATACATCCCTATTTGGATACGAGCAGGTAGAGGCGGCTCTAGCACATATGTACCTAGGGGTAAAACCTAAAAACACCACTTTGAGCTAGACTCGAACGGGAACTGGTGCACGACAAAGGGCCTTGCTTCACACTTGGTTACGACACTCCCGGGGGATATGCTTGGGGTAATTCTCATTTTCTTTACAAACCACTATGAAGGGTTATGACTATATACTTCCTTAAAGAAAACATTTTTTTATGATTATGGATTATATCCATAAATAGTTCAATTTATGTTAAGTATTTTACAAGTATGGAATTATGTATTTTGATTTGTAAACTAATCTAGATTATGCCATTATTTAGAAATGGCGCCTAGTGGAAGGAATGGAAACCATATCAATGCACGCACTCCGTGTAGGGATTGCCCTCCTGCTCAAGATAATTATTGTGGAGTTGGAGATACAACTGGTGCTGATCAACTTATTACCATACTGGGACAACTCACTCAGGTTATGAATAATAACCTTACTCATATGGAGAACCATGATCCATAACATGGAGGATCAATGTTAGACCGCTTCATGAGGCAAAAACCGCGAACATTTAATGGGGGTACAAATCCATTAGTAGATGAGCAATGGATAAGCTCCTTAGAGAAAATATTCCATGCCTTGGGGAGTAGCGAAAGGGAGAAGGTTATCATGGCAGTTTACCGCCTCACTGGAGATGCCAATAAATGGTAGTCATTGATTCAAAACACAAAGGAAGATGAATAAGTATCAAGTATGGAATGGAGAAAGTTCAAAGATCTTCTGTTAGAAAAATAATTTCCATATGACCATCGAGCAGATATGGAAAGGCAATTTCTGAGTCTGAGACAAAAGGAGGATGAGAATGTCGCAAAGTATGAGGCTAACTTTACAATGTTAGCGAGGCATGCAGTAGATTTTATACGTAACCCAAGAAGTAAGATTGATCGTTTCTTTAATGGGTTAAAACCATTTCTTCGTCGAGCATTAGACTCACAAACCTTCTCGTCGTATGAAGATATTGTCTTATGTGCTATCAAGACGGAAAAGGAATTCTCTAAATCTTATGAAAATAAACTAATGCTAGAGAAGAAGGGAACGGTGGAAGAAGAGACTGATAAAGGGAAAAAGGGAAAGAAGGATTTTCCATTATGTGATAATTGTGGGAAGAATCACCCTGGTACTTGCCTAAATGGAATGGGATTTTGTTATAAATGTCTAGAAAAAGGTCACCAGGTGTGTGATTGCAAGGGAAAGGAATATGCTATCAATGATGAATGCTACAATTGTAGAGAAATAGGGAATTATGCAAATGAATGTCCTAAGCTTCAGGGAAACATACCTCAGAAAAGGCCAAGGGATCAAGGACAATCTTATGCTGTGAGTACAGTTGAAGCGGAATAATTAATGTATTGGTGATTTAGGACTCATGGATTATATTCTGGTTATTAGAATAATGTGATACATATATATATAAGGATTTTACAGCCGTACATGTTGATTTTATAAAGGTTTTAATATGATGAAGGTAATCATATTTTTAGTATGTGACAATAAGAGAAACTTTACTTTGTTTGGGGAATCTAATGTTACAATTGATTTTGGAATTTAGAGACCTTTTAGAAAAAGTCTGGATTGAGGTATTTTGGATAACTATATAGGTTGGAATGGATGAAGTTGAACCTTGGATTGTATTGTTTACGGTTAAAACATTTTAAATATTATTTTTGGAATATTATAATACTATAGTTTTAGGAAAATGACAACCTGCAGGGTGGGGCATAACCCGTCGCGTCGGACAAAGTTGCAGGAATTGAACCCACAACCATAGTACGACATGCCTTTATTTCCTACCACTAGCCTACAGGAATTCCCTAGTTATTACAAAATAGTTTTACTAATATAAATGGTAAGATTTAATATTTGGAACCTTATACAATTAGGATAAGTAGAATATTTTTGAGTTCTATTACCTTTTAGAGTGAATGATGGATTTGTGGTAAAAAAAAATTTGAATGAAAGTCTACATGAAAAGTATGTATATTCCTTTACGTTCTTAGTAAATCTCCTAAATAAACTCCTCAACTTTATCAAAGTTAACTTAAAACAAAAACGTTGACGGTTAAATTTTCCAACTGGGGATTCAATGATCATTTAACCAATCACAAGTTTGTGATTTTCTTGTGGTTAGCATTCTCCTAATCTAGTTTTCTACAACACTCCATCAAACCTTTATGGTTTGTTTTTCTTCCATATCCATATTTTCATAGAATCCTAGTATGGGATATCTCGGTGACCTTTGTACTTATCTTTCATTCTTTTAAAGTTATATTTTTATTAACCTTATTTTCGATGTGGGTTTTCTACAAAGGTATTTTCTATTTTCAACCTTTTATTTTCAAACAAAAATTTCAAATTGCGAGGACGCAATTTGTTGAAGGAGGGGAGAATTTAACACCCCGAGCTTCTATGATACGCTTCTCCTTCAATAATGCAATAGCTTTCATTGTACGCAACTTCGAGTTCTAACACACAACACAACCAATAAAAGTAACCATTATGAATAGTAATAACCACTTTTTAAAATTATAGAAATTTTATATTTCAAAATGGAATTCATTTTTGTATTCATAATATCAAAATTATCCTAAGTTGAATTTTTTGTAGTTTTTGGAGAACTTTCAATTTTTTTATGAATAGTGAAAAATACTTAAAACAAATTTTTTAATAAAAATAATTTATAGTGATAAATTATAATATTGAGTGGTTTTAAAGTATAATTATAATATATTTTTACCATTTTATCCTATGGTGGTCATTAGAATTAATTTAACATAGAAATTGGACATAAACAATTGTCATTCTTTTGATATATATTATTTCTTAAAAACAGACTATTTGTTGTGACAACAGGAATTAATTATAAAATTAATTAATGCAACTTATATTTTTGGAATTTTGTAAAATAGACATCATTTTTGAATTCGGAATATCAATTATAGCTTAGGGTGAAATTTTGGCATTGTTCTGAAAAACTTCAATTTTCGATGAATAGTGAAACCACTAAATAGTGGTTAAAAAATTGATTTTTCGTTTAAATGAAACATTACCACTTATATGATTTGATTTTCAAAAATCCGACATACATGGTTGTCATTAGGAAGTAAAATGTGGTTCAATGAGATTAAAATAATATTTTTTGGTTATTAGTAACTTTTAAGTTTAATTAATCGTGATTAAAGGTAATTAGTGAAATTTAAGGTACCAATGATATTATAAAAATATTAAAATACCTTTACACTTACCCTACCCCTATTTTATGAGTCATGTACTACCATGAAAATCCATGGGTCAACTTGGGGACCCCATGGAGCCACTTTGGTAGGAAAATGACAATAAAAACTTTTTATTTAATGTTAAAATAAAAATGTCACAAACATGAGTTGTTTTACTAAATCAATTTTCAAGTGGGGTTATACAAGTCATATATGTGACTATAAATATTCATTAGAAATATAAAACTATTTCCAACATCATTATAATTTTTTTATAATTTTTATACATTAAATAAATTAAATTATTTATGACACCATGATGATGCAGCGATTACCTCATTAATTAACAATTTCAATAAAATGAAAAGATAATGTAAAATCCAAGGCTTAAACTTGTCAGAATCCTATTGGATTGGTCAATTTCGAACCCTTATCACCTTAGCCTCGAAATATATAATTTTGGGACCTCTAAAATCCGAATATTATCTTATAATAATGTAACATTTCCTTATTTTCCAAGAGTGCCCCTCCTCTCCACTTATAAAAGGCCACCACCACTCCCACCTTATTCACACCTTCAATCCATTTTTCTCATCCCAAATCTGCCCAAATACTCTCCCAAAATCCCTACCTTACTCATAGAAGCCTCACTTTGGGCATAATTATTCCCAAGGAAGCCTTTGGCTCAAATCAAAATAGTTACCCGATTTTAAGGTAATGTATTCTCTTATGTTATTTTGTTTTATTTTGCTTATACAACACCCTAAAATCTTTTTATTAAATTTTTTTGCAACAAAACCAGTATCCTAAATATAATAGGATGTTTTTATAAGAAGTATTCGAGCTACACTTACACACACCTACATCTAATGGTTAAAGAACATATTGTTTCTGTGGATGGCGAATTTCTTCCTCACAAAATGATGATTGTTCAACACTCATATAAAACCTTCAAAGGTGGCCATTAAGATGTAAATCTATTGATATATGATATATAATATGTTTATGTTTTACTTAAGGTTCTGTTTTTTTAATTTATGGAATACCTTTATTGTTTCCATTATGGGTAAACACGATATTTTCATTTTAGGAAGTGCGGACTACCGCACCCTCAAAGTGATTTGGATCGTTAATACCATATGTGGGAAGTATAAAGGATGGAGTAAATGGTATTATACACAATATTATACTGGAATTATATTATACCTTTACATCATTATGATTTCATTACATTAAATACAAAATATAAATGAAAGTAGCGTTCATGCGTACGTACGACTTACCGTCTCCATGAACGGTGCATTTCATTTCTTACCTCTAAATGTTATGTAATATTATGAATGAATTTATATAATGGATATATATTAGATATATGATATCTATATCATGAATATAATTTTGGATATAATGGATACTTCACCACATGAACAACTTTTAATTATAAGAAGTCTATTTTTGACTCAAGTACCAAAGATCGACAAAATGACTGTTATTAACTTAAATAATTACATAATGTTAATGACATGGTAATTAGTGATATAAATGTAATCCAAAACATGAAAAAGGTTTTTAATCAATTATAAATTAACTCTAGTTTATTATTCATGAGGTTAAAGAACGGTCGAGTCAAGACAGGACGCAAGGTAAGGGAACTTCTTAACCCAATTTCCATTCATTGGGTTAATCTCCTACTTTCAAATTATGTCATGATATTATTATGTCCTATCTTTTATTTATACTTTCTTTATGTGTACATATAGTGAATACACATAATAGATATATTTTATGTAAAAATGGTCTTTTTACGGGACTTTGTCTCAATCTCCATTCATTGATGCATATTTTGTTTTATACACATACTTCTTTTATACGGTGTATAAACCCCTTTGACTTTTACGTTTATCCAAAAGGAATCTTTTTTATACGAAACGTTTTACTAAACGAAAAAAGGGAATGTTTTTGTCGTACGTATGCGGCAACAACGACTTCTCCGCCGTCATGACCATTATTTGAGTTTCGGCTTCCTTTACAAGCCATACCTTTTTTAAAATTAAAAATAATTACAAAGTTTTAATTTTCATTAGTTTTGGTATTGAAAATAGTTTTGAAAGTGTTTTTATTACATCAATGTGTTGTATTGATATATTGTGATTGAAGTGTGGGAATATTATGTTTCCTTTATGCATGTTTTATGTGATACAATTATGTTATGGTTTATGATATGTTTGAACCTGTTCATATGAGGAATGCATTGGACTTAATAAGTGACGAGTGGAGCCCGATATAGCTCCTCGATGCATCGGTAGGTCTCATGAGACAAACTAGTGTCTTGGCACGAGTCCTTGAAAAAATCTTATTTGTGGTCTTGGCACGAGGCCTTGGCTATATGGTTATGATAGTCTAGCATTATGCATTCCATCATTATGAAAGTGGTTATTAATATTAGATGTGATTATTCGACCAGTAGAATATCCATGTGAATGAGTAAATAAAATTATTTCATTTTACATTTTCCATATTATGTTAAAGTTCAAGTTCAAAAGGCTTTTGTTTTGGTTATACATTGCCTTAAATTTTTATGTTTATTGATGAAAGCTTCCGCTATATTGTTATCCTTACTGAGCATCTGAGCTCACCCCTTTCAATGTTTTAATATTTTCCAGGATGTGAAGAAGTATTTAATGAATGACCTGCAGGGATAGTCAGAAGAGGATATGAGTGTGGACTATGAAGACTTTGTTATTAGTTTTTCACTTTATAATGTAATGTAACATTTATGAATGTATCTAGTGTTTCCAAGGCTACTAAACTAATCGGTCTTTCGAGACTTCATATTTTGTGATCATGCCAATGTTACGATGTAAGGCATCGACTCCGGGTAACTGGGGTCGGGGCGTTATATCCATAATACACCTTGACTGAAGACACTTTGTCTACTGCCCCATAAGCACGATCACGTCCCACTCGAAAACACATGGGTCGTCACATCTCGCTCATTGACACCAGGGCTATCACAACCACTATTAAATTCACAAACAGACCTCCTTCCATCACAACATGTCAAATACCTACCTCACATTGAAGAGATAGTTGCAACGAATGGGTACCTAGCTATCCGTACTCCTCACTGGATGTCAGGGAAAACACCACTCATGTGACTATGAGGGTGTCGACACATAGTGCTCGACATGGGTGGGGTGCATATAAAAATCAAAATAATATCCATGTATATATATATATATATTATCAAACACTCAAGCCCAATTTATGGGTTCACAAACAAACCAACCAACTCACAACACCATCACTTTTGTTACCACCACTAAATGTGTGACACCACACAACAAGCCACAACCCCACTTCACATTTCCAAAAAAAATCGTTTAATCATACCATTCTTTTCATTATTCAACATCAACCATATTTAATCACACAACCAATTATTTAATTATCCATCAACGATTTTAATCCCATTAACTAAAACAACCCAAGACATTTAAAACATTATTAAACAATTATTTATTTATTTCATCACTACTAGGGCATCTTGAACAAAGAAACCACCACCACGCAACCCTAAAACGACAACCAAAAAACAACCTCGCCACCCCAAAAGTAAGGCCACACAAACCACCTCACCGCCCCAAAATAATGGCCAAACAAACCACCTCGCCACCCCAAAAGCATGACCAAAAAACCATCATCCCCAACCACACATCTTCGTCCCACAAGAATAAACACATCTTAAAACACATCAAGATCATTTCACAAATTTACAATGTGTATTTTATCACATTCAACATTATTTTAGAGGCGTTATCAAACAAGACAAAATATTGGGGCAACCATTTCATTATCCAACTGTAACTGATTAATCAATTTCTATTTTGGGGTGATATCACAATAATCACAACAGTCACATCAGTCACAAAACATATCAACCAGATAAGAAAATCCTCTAATGGGAAAACTTTTTAGTGGCACATCAAGTCTATACAATTCATAATATCAAAAATAATATCAAAGTTGTAAAAGCATGTGAATGAACACCCATTTATCCCTTAAATTTTAATTTAACCAATTATTTATCTTTAATTAATCCAGCACAAGCATAACTCATAGTTAAACAAAAGTAAAACCTCCCATATGAACCACAATAAAGATAAATGAGGGATTCCCTACCACAAAAAACCTTTTCCGACTCACTACGCACTGAAGGGAGAAGAAGAATGCCCCGAAAACCACAATCACTTCATGAGAAAACATGAATCAACCTAAACCAAAACCAAATACCATCAAAACGCAACCCAACACACACCCCAAACTAAAACAACATTGCCACAACAAATCCCTAGGAGAAGAATGGAAGAAAACAACCAAGAAGAAGGAAGGGATTACCACAGATTGACAACGAACAACCACCGGGAACAATAGATCAAATATAGAGGGAGAGGGATTAAAGAACACCTTGAGGTGCCTAAGGTTCTCCCGGTCTCCAGACAAGGTCACTCTGGGGGACTCTGTCTCCTATGTAAGGATCACCTCGACGTCAAGATATTGTCCTTCTCATCGCACCATGTGGCAGCGACTATTCAGGCAGACCACACCCTGACATAAACCTTTGTGGGATTCTATGGGTGGTCGGCCCATAATGAGAAGGGGACATCATGGGATCTTCTCTGCAAGCTTCGTCATAAGCTTTCAAGCCCTATTCTCTTCGGAGGGGACTTCAATTAGATCATGTTCCACATGGTTCGATGAGAAGGCCAACATCTTCGCATTTGTAGGCCGGATTACCTCCGTCAGTAGCGTTATTTGTTCCATCCCCATGCATGTTCTCTCAGTAACATGGGCTCCAAATTATTTCATCGGGATAATCGATACCATTCTCAATAGCATCACAAGGGATGATCATTGGTGGGGTATACATCACTAGGCCGGTTGGAATTGAGTGGCAAATACCTTTGAGGAGGGAGGAATTAACCTTTTAAAAATTGGTGAGACCATGCAATGCATGGAAGCAAAACATTCATAGGAATCATTTCCTAGTCATTCTCTTTGGGTAAGATTTAATTGTAAAAAGTATGAAAACTCTTCGGTTTAGTGGCTTGAGGAGGAAAATAAAATCCCTCGTCTATGGAATAGCTGACATGACTCTTGATGGGTCATTGGCAGTGGTGACATCAACTTCAGGAAAGATTAATGGATTTTTGAAATCCTCTTCTTCCCAGGGTGCCTAGTTCCTAATATCAGTTTTAGACAAGCGAGCTCACATTTGATTTTCATTGATGCGATGTTAGACTTTGAATGAAAGTACTCGCATTCGACCATTCAATTGGTTGAGGAACCTGATGTATGTGTCTTCACTCTAGCTCCCTCTAGTTTGTTCAGCCTCTTTGTCTTCCATAATTCCATTCATGTGCATATATAACATTGAGGATGCAGGAGTCAACTATCTTTGGTGAAACTGTATTCCAGAAAAAATTACCTTTCTAGTGTGGTGTATCTTGAATCGTAATTTATACGTGGACATTGAAGTGTAGAAGGTGTCACAATTGTTTTGAAATGCATGTTCTATGTGAGGGAAAATATAGAAACTATATTGAATTTTTTATTTGAAGGGAGGAGGGCTCGTTACACCTGGTTTAACTTGGAGGATGCATAGGGGGTGTACTTCCACTTTATTTCCATCTATTTCCAATCCAATGTAGTCGAGCTCTCAGATTTTAAAACACAACTTATCTTTTTTATCATGGAATGTTGGGTTATTTGGGAGGTCTGTAACAATGCTTGACAAAAAAGAGTCAAACCAATATAAAACCATATTAAAGAGAGATTCTTTTCTACAATCACTACTCACCTTTTGACTTCAGGAGTTGCGCGATCCCAAATTTCATTTGGAGCTTACTCCCCTCCTCTTCTAATCTAAATATAATTAGATGGAGATGATGAAATGATTGATGGTCGATGGTTGGAGATGAGATGGATGGGAGAGGGCTGAACTACTGCATCTGGAAAAATGGCGAAGATGAAAAGGGCCACCCAAGATCCACTCCCCCGAGCGCTCAAATCTACACGAAAAGCAGGTTTGAAATTACAAATTTTTAATAATAAATTTTATCTAAAAAGCAATATAATAATTATTATAACGATTATAATAATAATAGATATAATGAATCAATTAGATTTTATTAGAATTATATATATATATATATATTATTAGATATATATTGGTTATTGTGTAGAATTAAAATATTTTTACATATAATAGTAATATAATAACATTAAAATGATGTCATAATAATACTACAATTATATGTGAATATATTTTAATAATAAAAAGAATAATAAAACTACAAATATTTACCATACTGATAAATTGGGGAAATTTGGGGTAGGGGGTTTTTTATTTTTTATTTTCTGAAAATGGGTTCGCCATTTTCCTTTTTAAGAAAATGGGGCCATCTAGCACCATTTGAAGTGGCGCTAATGGCAAAAAACGACATAGCACCACTTGAAGTGGCGCTATGGCGAAAATGGGTAATTATTGATCAGCACCACTTCAAGTGGCGCTGATACCTTTAGGATAAACTGATCAGTGCCACTTCAAGTGGTGCTGATCCCTTATACTTATACTGATCAGCTCCACTTGAAGTCGCGCTGATCTCCATCCACAACTATAAAACCCCCCACCCCCACTCCTCTCCTCATTCCCCCCACTCCTCTCATCATTCTCCCTATTCCACTCTCTTAATTCTCCCTCCTCCCTCTCCCTCCTCCTAATCCAACTGAGGACCTTTCTGCAAATTCGAAGTTCTGTAAATTCGAGGTAAGTTTTTATTTACATTTCTTTAATATTTTAAATTGTTTATTTAATTGATTAGTTAATGTAATTACATTATGGAATTTGTTTATTAATTAATTTGTTTACTTTATAGAATTAGTTTAAAACCTAATTATGTATTAGTAGTTAATAATTATTTATAATAGTGAATTAATTATTTTTAAGTAGCAAATTATTTAATTGTAATTACTTATTTAATGCATTCTAATTAGTTAATAGTAGTCAAATAATTGTAAGCAATTAACTAATTAATTGTAATTAGTTAATTAATCAATTTTAAATAGTTAATTAATGGTATGTAGTTAATTAATAGTAAGTAGTTAAGTAATTGTAATTATTTAATTGTAATTAGTAATTAGTTAATTTTAATTAGTAATTAGTTAATTGTAATTAGTTAATTGTAATTAGTAATTAGTTAATTGTATTTAGTTAATTGTAATTAGTAATTAGTTAATTGTGATTAGTTAATTGTAATTAGTTAATTGTAATTAGTTAATTGTAATTAGTTATTTGTAATTAGTTAATTAATGAATTATAATTTGTTAATTAATGAATTCTAATTAGTTAATTAATGAATTCTAATTAGTTAATTATTGAATTCTAATTAGTTAATTAATGAATTACAATTAGTTAATTAATGAATTCCAATTAGTTAATTAAGTAATTCTAATTAGCAAATTAATGAATTTCAAGTAGTTAATTAAGTAATTCTAATTTTAATTATATAGTTAATCTATTCAACTTAATTAAACAATTCTAATTCAACTTAATTAAGCAATTCTAATTCAGCAATTAATCAATTCTAATTAGTAAATTAATTAACTCTAGTTAATTAATTAATTCTAATTAGTTAGTTAATGAATTCTAATTAGTTAATTAAGCAATTATAATTAGTTTATTAAGCAATTCTAATTAGTTAATTAAGGGTTTCTAATTACATAACTAATTAATTGTAATAAGTGAATTAGTTAATTATAAATAGTTAATTAATGATTTCTAATTAGTTAATTAATTAATTATAATTAGTGAATTAATTAATTATAATTAGTGAATTAATTAATTATAATTAGCTAATTGATGATTTATAATTAACTAGTTAATGATTTTTAATTAGTTAATTAATGTTAATTATTTCTAATTAGATAATTAATTATTTCTAATTAGTTAATTAAGTAATTCTATTTAGTTAATTATTTCTAATTAGTTAATTAAGTAATTGTAATTATGTAGTTAATCAGTTGAACTTAATTAAGTAGTTCCAATTAAACCTAATTAATCAATTCTAATTCAGCTTAATTAATCAATTATAATTCAACTTAACTAATCAAATCTAATTCAACTTAATTAATCAATTATAATTAATTAACTGTAATTAGTTAATTAATCATTTCTAATTTATTAATTAATGAATTATAATTAGTTAATTAATGAATTCTAATTAGTTAATTTATCAATTATAATTAGTTAATTAAGTAATTCTATTTAGGTAATTATTTATAATTAGTTAATTAAGTAATTCGAATTAGTTAATTAATCAATTCAAATTATTTAGTTAATTAATTCAAATTATGTAGTTTATTAATTCAACTTAATTATTCAATTCTAATTCTACTTAATTAATCAATTATAATTCATCTTAATTAATCAATTATAATTCAACTTAATTAATCAATTATATGTCAACTTAATTAATCAATTATAATTAGTTAATTAAGTAATTTTAATTAAGAAATTAATGAACACTAATTATGTAATTAATGAACACTAATTAGTTAATTAACTAAATTTAATTAGGTAGTTAATTAAATCTACATAGGTGGTTAATTAAATCTACTTAGGTAGTTAATTAAATCTACATAGTTAGTTAATTAAATCTACTTAGGTAGTTAATTAAATCTACTTAGGTAGTTAATTAAATCTAATTAGGTAGTTAATTAAATCTAATTAGGTAGTCAATGAAATATAATTGGGTAGTCGATGAAATCCCAATGGGTAGTCAATGAAATCCAGTTGGGTAGTTAATGAAATCTAATAAGGTAGATAATGAAATTAAAAAAGGTAGTTAATTATTTCTAATTAGTTAATTAATGAAGTATAAATAGTGAAGTAGTTATAGTAATTATCGAAATAGTTACAGTAATTAGCGAAGTAGTTACAATAATTAGTGAAGTAGTTACAGTAATAAGAAAAGTAGTTATATTAAGAATTGTTTATTTAATATATATTTGCATTCCATTCTAATTATGATAATTTATTTAGTTTTTCATCTACCTTGACCTCGGTTTGTAATTTTAGTTATGAACTTCAATTTAGTAGTTGAATATATTTTTTACATATTAAGTGTTAGAGTTGTCATGATCTGAAATTCTTGCATTAGTAAAGTATCACTGGATAGAGGGGCTTTGGGTCGGACCACCTACTTTCCTGGAGGCTTTCCTTGTCTAGGAAAGTGAATGGGGTTGGCTATCTGTCGCTCTGGGCTTATTCATGTTGAGTTTTTCATGTTCAGATAACTCTATGCTTTTACATGACATGTTCATGTACCTCATGCATATGATGGATGTGGATATGTATGAATATGTTTGAATTACTATTTTTGGGTAAATAACACAAACTTGTGGGTTGTGTAAAGCGAGTTACACATCAATATGGTTTGAACATATTGATTTGGTGGAGGGACTAGGATTCCAACATAAATTACATAAATTCTAAAATCATGCAGACATAATTAGATTGTTTGATCATATGTGATTAATAATGAAGGTTTATTTTAGATAAAAAAGATGGCTACTTATATATATTTCAATAGACAAATAATTGAGATGGAATAAGGATGTAGTTATAGTATACAACCAGAAGCTATTGTAATGCTTGGAGGCAGTAAAATTTTGGGAACTCTTCAAAAGAAAATTCATCGAAAGTTGAAACTGACGAGTAACCAAGCGATAGAATCTATCATATATAGACATCTACAATATTTTGATAGATTTTGGCATGTGGCCTATCTGATAACTGATGATGATGAATGGGAATACATACTGTCATTGGTTAAGTTTCTACCTGCCAATCAAATGATGGAGTTATATGTGACCATATCTACAATGGAGGTCCCATCGACATTGGAAGTTGGGTCATCACAATTTCACGAGAAAATGCCATCTGCTCCTTTTAGAACACATCATGAAGTTCCATCAGCATTGGTACCATCATTTCCCTTGGCCACAATTTTAGTAGATAGTCCCCAACATACTATAGATGTGTTGGTTAATGATTTTGAGGATGATGACAATTTAGAAGAAGAAGATGAAGAGGAAGCTGAAGAGGAAGAGGAAGCGCATGCAGAATAATAGTCAGTGCCTAGTAATGTGAGGTTTAACCGACCACTGAACTATCCCCAACCATTGAGTTCATGGTCGACGGAAGGCATGAATTTCTTGCCATAATTCAATTGGTCAGTTATTACTCCTACTTCAGAATTTACAGGAATCATTGGGGGCACAGATCGAGTGGAAGATGAAGGTGTTATGTACATTGGAAGAAAGTTTGACAATAAAGATGCAATGAAAAATGTGATAAAACAATATCACATTGACATACATTACTCTTATGTTGTAGAAGAGTAAAAAAGATCTTATTATTTGATCTGTTGCGACAAATATGATTAGAATTATCAAATGCGTATGCAAGATATAATTGATAACACTTTTCATAGCTGGCGCATCACAAGATTTACTCCACACACATGTGTGAACACAAGCCTGTCACAGGAACATTATTCATTAGATGTTGACTTTGTTTCAACAGTTATTGTTGAAATTATTAGAGCTTGTCAAGATGTTCCTGTTGTTCTTGTGATGGAGCGAATCAAACAAATTTTTTGGTATCATATCTCTTACTGGAAGTCATTGGAAGCACGTCAAAAGGATATTGTGAAAGAGTATGGTGATTGGGATAACTCTTAACGAGTTTTACCACAACTTTTGGAGCTTTTACGCCACAATAACGAAGTGATCTATCAGTAAAATACTATTGAATATGTTAACCAATACAACCAAGTTGACCAGTCAATGGTTTTTTTTAATAGATTGTTTTGGACATTTTTACCATGTGTGGCTACTTTTAGGCATTGCAAGCAGTTTATACAAATAAATGGCACATTTCTGTATGGAAAATATACCGGAACTTTATTGATTGCTGCCACACAAGATGGAAATAGAGCCCCTCTACCATTGGCATTTTCAATTGTCGAGAAAGAGAACTTCTCGTCATGGAGTTGGTTTCTCGCATGTCTTTGTGAGTTTGTTACGGGCGAGGAAGGGATTTACCTTATCTCATATCGTCACCGTGCAATCAAAGAGGCAGTACAATCTGAGGGAATTTTATGGAGACCACCATATGCCCATCCTCGATACTGTATTCGACACATTGCTAGTAATTTATGAAAGATATTCAAGAATGAGTCGATGAAGAATGAAATCTTGAAAATTGGTATGAAAATCATTTTTTGTACTAACAAATCCTATCATAGTTATGATCATATTTGTTCAGATTTTTTCTTTTATGATAGCATACAAGCCTCAACAACAAAGAATGGAGGAGCGTCTTCAACATATTCAAAGAGTTAATCCGAAAGTTTATGATTATATGATGCAAATTCCAAAAGAGAAATGGTCGTTGGCATATGATGATGGGAGGAGATATGGTCATATGACTACCAACATCGTATAATGCATAAATGGGGTTTTCAAGGGTGTTTGAAAATTACCAATCACAGGTAAATATGAATATTTAATTATATGTTGATCAAAAAAACATAATTATAATATACTATTAGTATAATGACATAAATCTAAATTGTAGGTTTGGTACAAGAGACATTCTATCATAGTGTCAATTATTTTCTGGAATGGGGAAAGCAAGCTGAAGAGGGATTGAACAGAGGGATGCGTTATGGACACCATTTCCAACACGATTTAGATACAGTTCTTCAGGAAGCTGCAACTTATCGTGTCACCGCATTTAATTGTCCATAGCAACGATTTGAGGTCGCTGAGCCCGGTGATGTCATGGCTTGTAGCAATGGTCGGATCCGAATTGTTTTACTGGAGAAGCGTTACTGTGAATGTGGAATGTTTCAAGCATTGAGATATCCTTGTGGCCATGTGATTGCAGCCTGTGGTTACCTACACGTATCTTGGGAGCAGTTTGTTGATCCAGTTTATCGACATGATAGTATCAACTCATGCTACAATACTCCATGGATGCCAATCGGAGAATATCAGAATTTTCATCACTCTGATGACACACCCACTCTTCTACCGAACATCAGTAGACTTGACCTAAAGGAAGGCCAATGTCGACTCGTATTCGGAATGAGATGGATTGGCCTACTGAATAGGCACCTGGATTAAGGTGCATCATATGCCGCTAGGAGGGTCATACGAAGAAACGTTTCCCTAGACACATTAGGAAATCATCTAATGGTTAAAATAATTTTTGTACTCCATTAGTTACTATAAACATATTGTACGTGTAATCAATATTTTTCCATCGATGAGTTTTGAAAGCATTCATAGTGAATATATCATCATCATTTAAATAAGTGGTTGTTGTTTTAGAAAAATAACAAGAAATTTTAACATATATAAAATATTAGATCGAGGATTTAACAAAATCTAAGAATTATCTAGAGTGAATAATAGTGAATAATAAATTAAGGATATAACAGAATATGAGGATACTAGCCTAGAAAATGACAAATAAAGATATTCAAACATTATACCCCTCTCATCCTTTTCATCATAATTGTTAAATAGATTGATGAACATAAATAATTGATATTCTTGAAAATAATTAAAACATTATTCCCCTTGTTTTCAACCATGAGAATGGGTTTTCTCAAAAAAAACATTGATTCATTCTGCAACATTGCAAATTCCCCTCTTTAGTCGACCCAGGGAAGAACCAACTGTCATATATTCATTTAGAGGTTGTGAATATGTGACAGTTGGTTTTTTACGGGGTTGACTAATGCTACGATGCAGAAAGAGGATGTTTTTTCATGTCAATTGTACATGGATCAAAGGTTTTTTCATATTCCTTATAAACGATGTTGACTGAGCATATTGAGTTGGAGAATCAATCCAAAACATTATATGTTGAACATATCATAAATTCCTTTAATAATTTTGGTCAATTATTGTGACGTCGACATCTTTCAAAATCCAATGTCATCGTTGAGTTTTGAAAGCATTCAAAGTGAATATACCAACAACTTTATATGTTGAACATATCATAAATTCCTTTATATATTGAACATATCCTAAATTACTTACATGCTTATTTCATACATTACATGATAAATTTCATACCTTAAATGATAAATGTGATGACTAACCTGAAATTAATGTTTTATTATTTGTACAATCAGATGGAGCATCCACTATTATCTGGTCAAGAGATGCATGTGTCGCGTCTTGTGTTGGCGAGGGGACATGTTCGACAGCTTGCTGTTCGGAGAGCACATCATTTTCATCACTATGCCCCCTCGGAAGCTTTTTCTCCATACATTAGATGTGCGGGATTTTATGGAGTTTCTATGTGTGACTTCAATACTATTGATCATCATTTGATTGCGACATTGGTTGAGAGATGGCGGCCAGAGACACACACTTTTCATCTCCTGGAGGGGGAGATGACCATTACTTTAGAGGATATCATCTACATGCTTGGTTTTCCCATCCATGGACAGAAAGTTACGGGTGCCACTAGTGGCAACTGGGCTATCATCATACAGCGACTATTAGGCATTGATGTCGTTGGCATACAAGGTGTCCTCATGGATTCGCGATAGCGCATGACATGGCTTGACGATCATTTCACTATCATTCCTGATGATGCATACGAGGAGATGTTCATTAGGAATACACGTGCATATATTCTGTGACTACTCGGAATCATGTTATGCATCGACTACTCCACCCTTTTGGAACACATGATGTACCTCCCATTACTTGAAGATCTTGATCATACAGCTACATACAGTTGGGGATCCGCTATATTAGCACATATGTACAGATCCCTTTGTACTAGTTGTCAGGCAGATGCACATCAGATTGCTGGTTGTATGGCTTTAGTACAGATGTGGGCCTAGGAGCATTTTCCACGCATCACTCCTCGAGCTATCGCACCTCTTGCAGCAGATCTATTTCAGGATTTTCCTCATGGACGATGGTATGTTTACTTAATTACTTTCATTTATTTAGTACTTCTGTTTTTTTATCAACTTACTGTATATTACTATTTTGTATCCAGGTGGAGCCAGTCTCAGAAGCATGCACACACACCGAGACATGGTGTGCACATCTTTCGACAGATATTCGATGCATTAGTGCCAGCTGATGTAAGTCAAGAAGTAATTTTTTATATTTCGTTATCACTATTTTATGTTCTTACAATGTAATCTTACTAACATTATCATGCTAATATGTAACATACTTTTTGAGTTTACATTTCAGGCTTCATGGACTCCATATACAGGTTATGTCTATGCATCACTTCCACCATACTGCACAGCTATGATTAGAGATCATGCTGCAGTGGTGCCACTCATCCACTTCCATATCATTGAGTGGAACCAGCCCGATCGGGTCATGCGCCAGTTCGGTTATATACAGCATATCCCGCTAGCACCGGGACAGCCAGAGGGGTTTCATTCGACTGTACTTACAGGTAGACAGTCGACGAACTGGTGGCAGTTTCATGCATCTCATATTGAGTTGTGGGACACGCATGCCCGATATGGTATTTCTCGATATGGATATCCCACAGCACAGTATCAGTTATCTTCCTAGGGGGATTATGCAGATTGGTATCGACGTCATACCATCATGCATCTTACACGTAATGGGATTGGCATTCCATAGATGGTATACTTATTAAGATATATTATATTTGTTTAACTCTTTTATGGTATTAATTTGAATGTCATTTCATTTTAAGACAGATAGCATTGATCATCTTGCACATATCACACATCCTCAGGAGGAGGCATATATTAGATGTGATGTAGTTCATCGAGATGTGTTGGCTCTCTACGACCATCTCCAGATGATACGAGACTGTTTTTATGACAAGGAGCCACAGGTATATCCTAATCCATATCCTCCAGCTAGAGCTCCTGAGGGTCATGGTGATGACGTGCCTGCTATGCCTGCTGATGACGATGTACCTCCACCACCGCCGCCAGCTGAGAGACAGAGACGAGGACCTCGGGAGGGGCATAGGCAGCGAGATAGACATCCGAGAGCACCTCCTGCAGATGTGGTAGCACCACATAGAGATGATCCTTCCCAGCTTATTGATGAGGTTGCACAGAAGGGAGACGTTTATAGACCACATCTATCATCTCCGATGACTACTATGGACTACAAGCTGGATCAGGTGACACAGCCTGTGGCAGCCCCCTCTCCTCCCAGCGAGGACTTCTTCAGTATGCCATTTCTACCATTTTTAGGAGCCTCAAGACCACATGTCTCAACGCATGATTATGGTCAGTCATACACGTATGATTTTGGGTAGTCATCAATGCATGATTTTGGTCAGCCCTCTACACAGCATCATGAGGAGGCACCGGATGCACCAGAAGCAGAAGATCTCGTTGATAGGACACCAGAGTGACACGTACGTCGGACACGGGGAGGACGTGAGATTCAGATGCCACGTTGTGGTACCGGGGGGCATCGACGTTGATTTATTCAGATGCTATGATATATATGTTTAAATCCCTCTTTATTTAGAGAAATGAATGTTATTTAGACATATAATTAGAAAATAAAATATATAGTATATACAAAATAATATAAATGAAATTTTAAAAATTGATTAAACGTATAAGAAATACTCGAAAACAACATAGAAAATGGATTAAACATATAATAAATAGTTGAAAAAAAAGGAATTTCCCAAAAAAATTATTAGTGAAAAGTAATCTATAAGCTTTCAAAAGTGCCTACTTGAAACTTAAAAATGGTTCAAGTACGTGACTTCGAAAGACTATAAAATATATACTAGGAAACGAATAAAAAATAGAAACTTTAAACATTGATTAAAAATATAATAAATAGTTGAAAACAAAAGGAATGTCAAGTACGTGATTTTGGAAGACTATAAAATGAGGATACTATTATTACAATGAGCTGTTCTTATATGGTTATCAAATATTTCAGTTTTTATTTATATTTTAGGCATACTTTATATTTGATACCTTTCAATGTCGACTTCTTGAAAGATATCATTAATTATTAAATTTAAAATAGGGATCTTTAAAAGCATATAAAATATATAGTATAAAATTAGATATCCAATTCACAGTAAGAAAGACCACAAGGTCCAAAAATGGTGTGTTTATGTGGAGGTTCTGGTATTTGTTGTAGTGAATTGGATATCAAAATCTATACTGGATATCAAGAAAGGTTGAAGCCACCTTTCGTTTTTGGGGGAACACCAACATAGTGTTTTACATGCAGCTTAACTGTTCAATTCATTTTCATTAAATCTGGAAAGTCCCTCATTTTTACCGAAATATCAATCACATATCCAAATTAACCCCCCCAATTCTGACGCCCCTGGTTTCATACCATTCAACAAAGGAGAGACGTCCATGGTAAACCTCTGAGTGAGAGTGGAGGAAGATACACTTACTGCCGCGTCGCCGCCCCTCCCCCCGAATCCTCTTTTGCGCTGCCGCCGACCCACCTCCCCCCTCAATGTCCCCTTTGCAATCGTCCCACTAAGGCCCTTCTCCTGCACGCAAGTCCCACCAACGCCGTCTGTATGTACGACGCCCCCTGTAGTGCGGGTCCTCTTCAACCAGTGCTATTGTGCTTCATTTCCTCCCAGAACGACCTTGAGTCCTTCTGGGGTCCAGGTATGATCTTCATTTCATCTTAAATCAATGCATGGATTGCAATGTGGTTCAGAATGAAGCCATTTATAAAATAATTTAGGTTGTTTGGGAGTTAATGCTTGATCAAAACAAACAGAATACCCAGATGCATGTTTTATTGGAAAGAAGATAAGGAATATTCATTAGTTATTCCCCAAATTGATTTTCCTACTGATGTTACAAAACAATTTCACTTAACTGTGATAATGTTATGGTCTTTGAAGATTAGCATGTTTTCAGAAATACTTATATGATTAATGATAATGGTGAAGATGATGTTGTTGATGTTGTTGAACATAAGTCAATGATGAAACTGAACATTATATAGAATGTAATGAAGATTCCACATATACCAATTATTAAGAAGGCATAAAAAAGTAAAAAGGTATAGGTTCAAGGTATCAAATTTAGGTGGATAATGAATATATAATTTTTGATCAAATTAGGTCGTTCAGACCTAAAGACGTATTATGGAAACTTCTTACACAAGCCTTCATTTCAAATTTGAACTCAAATACCTTGAAGATGATTTTCAACACACGGGGTGGATCCAAGCTATGAATAAAAGGCTGGATGAAATAGAAATGAATGATACCTCGGAAAATAACTCAAGACCAATGGAGAAAAATATTACTTGAACAAAACAACTATTTTAGAAAAATCTTAATGATGATCGAGTGGTTGAAAAAAATAAAGCCATGTTTTTTTTACAGTACATTCACAAGTATAGGGGATCAACGTTGATGAATCATTTTCCCCCATTCAAGGATATAAATTATCAGAATCAATCATTCAATGGCTACTCATTGAAATTTTAAAAAATTTAAGATGGGTGTGATGCCATAATTTTGAAATTGTGAGATCAGTGAGGATATCTATGTGGAACATTCTTAGAGATGTTGGTTTTATAATGACAATAGTAGAGTATATAAATAGAAAAATTTCCTCTCTGGGACCAAATCAGATCCAAGGGCTCAGTTTTTCAAAACTGACGATTCTTTACAAAGTGTGATGTTTAGAAAGGGATACATGAATAAAATTTGTGCATAGAAACATCCACAACACATCACACATTGTGATAATACATGCTGATTATCATATTTTCTTGTGATAACGTGACTGGGTGTGTGGAGTTTTCCCCACAAAAGATGATAAAATTTCAAATATAACTTCTTGGAGAATTGATGTTCTTGGGATTAGTGATAAACTGAGATTTTGTTAAATTTTTTCTCACAAGAATTTTATGCTAAAGTGCTTCTAAAAAGACTTATAATTGCGGAAAGATGTTGAATATCTACTCTGATACATTTAGGAACTAAACTGAGAAAATATGATTAAGTCATAATAGTGAATGGGAATGAATTTATGAAAGGAATTCAAATATTTTAGTTTCTGATTGCTTGGACGGTAGAGTAATGTTTTTTGTTTCTGTTTGTGCCAGATTTATGTCCCATTCAAAGGAATAGCATTCTTTGGTAGCATAACGAATTATTAGATATGATTTATATATATACAACCATGGTATTTTGTATAAGAAATATGGTGAGATAAAACTGAAATGGACTTCAGATGTTGACTATCTAGGGACTGCAGATCGCAAGAAGTCCATTTTGTTAGTTACATTTTTTTTGTAAAATATGTTGCTGCATCATTGGCAGATACTCATGTTATGTGGAAGAAGACTCAAATTGTGGATACGAATTTCCAAAATGGATACCCACTACAAATATACTGTGATAATCAATATTCTATTAATTTTCCAAAAAATGCATTGCATCATAACATATCGGCACTAATTATCATTTCGTGAATGAGAAGCTAGTAGATGGAATAATGAAGCTGCAGGTTGTTCCATCATATATATTTTTTTGATATCTTAACAAAGCATCTAGTAATAGATTTATTTTGGATGATGAGGATAAAAATGGGGGTGGGGGGGGGGAACCAATATCCAATACCATGGTATGAATTACATGAGGTCCTCTTCTATTTCATCATGTTTATTCCAGGAAGAGATATTATTTATAGTGGGGGAGTCTTATTCTCCCAATTTTTCAACTATTTTAATTTTTGAATTATGTGGTCCACGATATGATTTTCCAATTTTGTTTTCTGGTTTTTGAATCATAATTTTATTTCAAAGGATTGAGATGTTTTTTTTATGGTATACATTGAATTATGTATTAATTACTCATGTATTATACATAGAGCCAGCTCATACAAACATAGAGGATGTTATTTCATAACAATTTTTTTGATAATGTTTGAATGTATCCTAGTTTGTTCTCACTTTTGTTTAATCTTTAATAATGGGTAGGTAAATGAGTAATACTGTTAACAAATCCAAAATTGGGCTATGTTGAATTCTGTTGGTGTTTATGTTGTATTTTTTCAATACTAGTTCATGTGTGATGATATTTGAACTTTTATCTTCAAGAAAGGAAATTCATGATGAATTTGATGTATCATCATAAAAAATATGTTGAGTATGGAAGCTTCTAGTTTGCGAGTAATCCTACGTTGGATGTCAAGTCATCTAGGATCGTTGTTAACTAAAGTGGAGAAAACATTCATGATGTTATGTGATGGAAAACATTATAGTCATATATCAAACATTTGAAATGCTATGACATTACACCAACCAAAACAAAAACATGCATCTACTATTTAAAGCAGAGTGGGCTCAATACACTTGTTTTCACATGGAGGATGAATGGGGTTGTGCATCACTTCCTTTCTATTGATCATTTTATTACTGTCTATTTCCAGTCCAATGTAAGTGGGCTCTCAAATTTTCATCAACAACTTATCATTTTTAACTTTGGTTATTGGGTTATTTTGGAGCTCTACAACGTTGGCTGATATAACGGAGTCAACCTAATAGAAAACTACATTAAAGTGACATTCTTTTCTATTGTCGTTGATCTCTTTTCGGCTTTTAGGGGTTGTGTGAGATTGGTATTCATCAGGAGCTGACTCCCCTCTTCTTATTCAAATGTTTCTTGGAGAGGGTGCCATGCTCGAAGGTGGAATCATCCAAGATTACAATGGATCTTTGCTCTTGGATTTCTTGGACTTCTATAGGTGAGGATAATTCTCTCATTTCTGAATCTTGTACCTTGTTTACTAACTTGACTCTCTGCATCTTGAAGAATATTATTTTATCTGCGATCGAAGTGGGTTATGTGCTTATTGCAATATTAAAAAATAGGCCTTTAACAGCACTGACATTCATCAGCACTTAAAATATTGCTAATAAATTTTAATTTTTATCAGCGCTTTTTTCTTAGTGTTCATAATAGGTAACTTCCATCATCGTTTTTTAGCACTAAAAGAAGAAACTCTTTATCATCGTTTTATTTTTTGCGCTGATAAATGGTATCATTTATCAGCGTTTTATTATTAGCTTTGATAATGGTGTGAATAAAATGAACTAATTAAATAATTAAAAAATAAAAAACAAGTTTATTAAATAATTTATTTTTTATTAATTAAACAATTATTGATAAAAATGAATAAACTGATTAAAAATTTTTATTAATTAGATTATAAATACTAATAAATAAAATATATTAAATATATAGTTATATGCAAAATGAAAATTAAACAAATAAAAAACAAAAATAATTAAATTGAGAAATACATTAAACATTTTATTAATAAGATAATTATTGATAAAAATGAATAAAATGATTATACTATATATAAATTATAAATACTAATAAATAGTATATTTAAATATATAGATATATGTAAAATGAAAATTAAGAAAATAAAAATTTAAAATAAGTAAATTGAGAAAAAGATTAGACATTTTATTAATTAGATAATTATTTATAATGTTAATAAATAATATATATTAAATACTGACTAATTTCATGTAGTAATAGACATAATTGAATGTTGTTTGATTTTTCAATTTAACGTAGATCAAATGCGTCATATTGATTTCACAAACATATATATATATATTTAATGCTTTTTTTTTCTATAATGCACACACACAAAACTTATTCATTTTTTCTCTTGAACGTATGTCTTTCTCTACTTTCTCTTGGAGAATTTCAGGTGTAAAACATCAATGGTTCTGGTCGTCGTATAGACTTTTTTGAAACTATGAGAGGCAAGTTAGACATTTTGGAGATTTGGTGGTGGAGATCGTCCATTTTGGTGCTTGTAATTTTTAGTGTGTGAGACACCTATCGTGTAAGCCTTCCCAGCTTCACTCTCAGGCTATACAAGCATCTCCTTCTCAATTACAGTTGTGAATTATTTTAGTGGATTTGTGCGCTACTTTTTTACTTATGTGAAAGTGGGGATGAATCATGCTTAAATAATGTAATTAACTATATGTTAGAAGTGTCATCCCATTTTACATCATCTATATAATTTTTTATGTATTGATTTCCATGATGGTGGTTGGGTAGCCTATGAGACTGCTTCCTGGAATATTAAACTAACTAGTTATTTCTGTATGTGTAGTAAAGACTTTTGATGAGGAGTGATGTTTTATATATCTCTTAATTTTGTTATTCCACTTAGATTTCTGAGTGAAGGGTAGTCCATTTAGAAAATGCGACTTCACAGGAGTTGTTTCGTCTCGGTAGAGGCCAGTGTGTAGGGATAAATGTTTGAAGGGTTGGTGTGTTTTTCTACCTTGTTTGTGATATATCTTGTTGATTTGTATTATTTCTTTATGAAAACTTCTTTATAGACCTTCTTAGAATCTCAAGGATTGGTCAATGTGTATTAGATAATCTCTCTAGAATCCTTCAGATGGGTAGATCTGATGTGATGGCCTCCCTATAATCATTGGGATGAGTTGGTGTGACAATATGACATCCCAAGAGTCTTGAGATGTTTTCAAATATTTGATATGCCATTAATATGAAATGTAATAATTCCTTAGGTTGTTACATCAATTGTTCTAAAAAATAGAATGAAGGTTATCAAATTCAATATATTAGAGAATATTTTAAGTTATTCATCATTTTAGGCCTACATGTATTTGTTCCACCCTTAGGAATCTATGATTACCATCCATGTATATGAAATAATTCATTATTTATTAAAATGTTTTATCAATACATTTTTACCTTCTATTTGATTGAATGGAAGATTATTATTCTTGTTTATGATATTTTAGTTTCTTATTAGTCCTTAATTAACTATATTATGTTTCCATTTGTTTAGGGGATTTAAGAAAAACTTATGTGTCAAATAATTATTATTGCAAGTTGTTACTTAGACTCATCCCCCATCTCTTTTATAAACAACTCTCATTCTCATCAGTTTTATCTCCCGAATAATTATTGCATTTTGTTGCTTGAGACTCATCCCTTATTGCTTTTATGTTTCCTGTAAATCATCTTTATAATTTGAAATCATTAATTTATTAAAAGGAAAGTCAAACGAAAGAGAAAATGATATTTTAAGGAACCATTTTTTGACTTTAGGTTTTGGAAAGTTCTTTTTAGGTTTGGAAGTTGAGCTTATTTTATTTTAAGCCGCCATTTATGAAATTAAATATAATATGACCGAATCTAAAGTTCTAGAAAGTTTATGTCATCTTTACATCATTAATTATGCAATTTAATATATACCAGTTATGTGAAATGTTTTTTACTATTCACCTGGAAATTGAAGTAATTTAGAAAATTACAAAAAAAATCACCCAAAACATGTTTCGATTTCTAAAATCCAAAATTGACCTTCATTTTTCAAAATTAATTTTCTAAATATGATTAATTTATTTTTTAATTAAAATCATAATTCACTTGAAAAATATAGATTTTAAAATTAAAATTGATTTCACAATGCATTCAAAATATACATAAGTTCTTATAAAATTATCTTAAAACCATAAGACATAGAATTGTTAATTTATGAACACATTTTAAGAGAATACTTCTTTCTATTAATTAATTAATTATAAATAATTATTTATGAGTTATCAAAATACCATTATTTTACTATGGTAATATTATCATTTATAAGATGCCTAAATCTTATTTAATCATTCATGGGTGATGTTACAATTATTTTGGATTTATTATTTACAAGGGTCGTATTACTATTCATAAGTATAAGTTACTATTTACCAAAAATTATGCTTGTTCTATTAGACTTTAAAAATCACCTTGAACGCAATCGTGTATGTCAGATTTTCGAAATTTAAAATATATAAGTGACAAAATTATGTTTAATGATCATAGTTTTTAGTATCATGATATGTCATTGTGCTTTCTAATGTGATTATAGTGTAAGGAATAATTATAAGAATGAAATTCAATTGATAAAACTTTGATTCGTTGCATTCTTCCCTCTTATGAAATTTCGCCCTTGAAATTTCGTTTTACACAAACAAGTGAAAGTACTTAATTTTTGAATTAAGTATGATTTTATTTAAAAATTAAATTAATAATATTTAGAAAATTATTTTCAAAAAATAGAGTTCATTTTTGAATTCTACACGTCAAGAAATGGTAAGGGTGAATTTTTGGGGTTTTTTTGAAATTGTTGAATTTTTTTATGAATAGTGAAATACGGTAAAATACCGTATATTCAAATTATTCGTAAAATACACTTTTTATGACATCATAAGTGATGTAAGACCACTTGTTTCGAACTCATATTCCATTATTACTATTATTGGTCACATGAATTAAGAGTATTCATAGTATTGAGCAAAAATATTATAATAATGATTAAAATAATGTTAAATTCCTCCTCTCCTCCACTATAAATACTACCCTCATTTCCCTCATCCTCTCACACCTCTTAAACCTTTGAGTCTTACCTAAATTATGCCCAATACTCCTCCCAAGACTCTTCATCACGTCCTAGAGCTGTTGGTTTCACCAAAAGGCCAAAACCAAAGGTCCTAAGAAGGATCTCAATGAGAAGAGATCAAGAGGTAAACATACTTTTTTATTTTCTTTATTTTCATTCATTTTATGTCATTCTTTTTCATTATTTTTTTTCTTATGATGAGATATTTTCATTCCATATCCCCTTACTTCCCATATTATGTAATAATGATGAGATACCCCTTTTCTCTTATGAAATTATTTTATGAAATTTTAAGTGACGTCGTTAGACAATCGAATTTTCATGAGAGATTTATCTAATTTTTTATTTTATTTTCAGTTCATTTATTTTTCTTTTGTCACCTCATTTTATCCAAGTGGAATTAAAGCTCCTGAATCATGTATATTCTGGATGTTATCATGTTCATGGAAAATTCATCATCAATCTTCTTCTTCTTCTCCCACTTATTCAAGGAATTAAAAACATTGTCCGTGATGTGTCGAATTACCGACATCGTGGATGATGTGATTTCAAATCTTCTTTAATTCTTTCAAGGCTGTTTATGAAACCATTTTTATGGTTGAATTAGTTTATAATATATTTATTATGTATCATCCATGTTTCCATAATTCTTCTGTTAACATGGTTTTAATTTATAAAACAAAATGAGGTCGTTATTATCAAAGAACCACTAAAATGATCTAAACGAACAATATTAATGTTTTAACTTATGAATCATCTTCATTTCAGAATTGAAACTGATAAATAGTATAATTTATGGTTCTGGAAATATGTCAATAATACTCCATTCCAATTCTGGAGTTTCACTTCCAATCTACAAGAACACTCCATCATGAACAGATCATGAAATTAATGTAAAGAACCCACCCAAAACAGTGCAAGGAAGAAAATACTAACAATTAAAGGATGAAATGATGTAATGAAATGATCATATAAGGTATTATAAATATGTATATATTTATTTAAGATATTAATAACACTCTTTTAACCATTATATATGAGGTTTTAACGAGTTTTAAGAAAGACAAACCCGAGGTAAGAGAATTCTTAACCTCATTTCCATTTTTAGGTTAACCTTCTACTTCGTTATTTATGTGGTATTAAAATTGTTTGTGTGATGGGTTTTGATTATATTATGTTGAATTATGTGTTCTTATAGTGTTTATACATATTTCATTCACTCTATTAAGTCTCAGTTGAATTATATGATATTTTTAAGGGGATTTCCTTTAAAATCCTATTTTAAAACTCTGATTTACAACATTCAAAAGCAATGTATATATGAAATTATTCATGTTGTATGATTATGTTTTGGTTATTGGGAATTTTTTATGATGAATTGTGAGATTTATTTTTCCCACCAATGTATTGGGTATGTGTAAGTTGGAGGTCAGTCGTATGATTATTCCATGTGTAACTGCGATGGTTACACAAATTGTAAGGTAGACGTGAGAGTTACAAATATAAGGTAGCCTATAGGGTTACAATATTATGTAAGGAATGACCCAAGATGCCTTTATTTTAATATTTATGTTCTTATGTATTGTTTAAATCTTGTGTAAATATCCTGTTTCACAATGTAAGTATATATGTGTGACGAGTATGTCTTTTGAAAATGTTTTCATACGTTACATGTATTCATGGACTAATGTGCTCTTTCCTTCCTTTACATCCCTTACTGTGCTTTATGTGATCATCCCATGTTTTTTAAATGATTTTTATAGGTCATAAGGATGTGTAAGACAAATAAGGAAGCATGGTTAAATGTTTGAAGATTTGTCAAAGAAATCATGTTTTAAGCTTTAATGTTTTATATTTTGAAAAAAATGGAAACTGTTTTTATGGTATCCACTCTGTAAAAATGTGTAATGTTATGAATGTATTATGTCGCAATTCTCTAAAGCTCTAAACATGAAAAGATTCTCAATGTAAAAAGAAGTGATTTCTTGATTAAAATCAATATTATGTAATGAATTAAGGTCGGGCCGTTATAGTTAGTATCAGAGGATGATTTAGATAAATTTAGGGGTTTGGATGATGTTAAAAGAATACTATAAATGATTTTTTCTCTATCATTAATTTGAAATGTTACCGCATTTAAATATTACCATGTAGCTTCAATTAAGATATGTTTTTTCAGAATGGTTGTCCACAGAAGGAACAATTAAGATAAATAAGAGAGACAATGAAAGAACGACATCCTTCTAAATATGCAAGTTGGAATGGTAGGGATTGGAACCGAGCAGTTTGTGATAGTAATTGCTCAGCTAACACAGACAATAAATGGTGGTGGAATCCATGCAGGAGAACAACTAGAGGTACCACAACATAATATGACAATAGTGGAACATTTTAGGTGATAACACCCTCCTGCTTTCAATGGATCTTCTGATTCAGTAGCCGCTGAAGGACGAATTAAAGCCCTTGAAAAGATATTCGATGTTATGGGATGTTCAGACAATCAAAAGGTAAGTCTTTCCATTTATCGTTTTGAATGTGAAGCTGATCAGTGGTGGTCAATGATAAAGAATATCAAGGATAGAGAGGATATTGATGCCTTAGAGTGAGATGAATTTAAAAGTCTTTTCCTTGAAAAATATTTTCCTAAGGTGACATGAATTATGAAGGAAAAGAAATTCCTTGAATTGAAGCAAAAAGAGGACGATTCAGTGGCTGTGTATGAAGCGAACTTCACCGGACTGGCGAGGTATGCTCTAAATCTTATTCTAGATCTTGATAGCAAAATAAACCACTTTTACTTAGGATTGAAGCCAAGGTATCAAAGGGCTTTGGGATCCCGTAAATTCAAAAGTTATGAGAAAGTTGTTCGATGTGATAATAGGGTGGAGATGAAGTTTTCTGATGATCACGTGTATTTTGGCAACAAGGAGAAGAAGTGGTCTAGATGGAAAATGAAGGGTAAGAATCAACAAAAGAAATCTGATGGTATGAAAATCCAGTTTCGAGTTTGTGAAAAGTGTGGCAAGAAGCACCCTGGGGAATGTCTTAGAAAAACTAGGATGTATTTTAAATGTGGTAAGATTGGACATATGACCCGAGATTGTAATGAAAATGATCCTAAGACTAATCATGATTAGAAAACTGTTAAGTGTTTTAAATGTGGTGAGATGTGTCACTATGCAAATGTCTACCCAAAGAGAAATCCAAATGATGCAAAGATGCTAGACTATAAAAAAGGTGTAGTGAGATCTTTTGCGACTACATCAGCAAATGTTGATCCATCCAATGAAGTTGTATCAGGTACTTTGTTTGTTTACTCAGATTTTGTTAATGTTTTGTTTGATATGAGGTCTACACATTCCTTCATCTCTAAGAAATTTTCTAGTAAATTAGAAATATCACCTCAACCAATGAGACCAAAACTTGTTGTTAAAACACCAGGGGGAAATATTATAGCAAAGAGGAATTATAAGAATATTTCTATTGTGGTCTATGGAAAGACATTACCTACAAAAATTGTTGTTTTACCCTTAGTTGAGTTTGATGTTATTCTGATAATAGATTGACTTTCTGTTTATCATGCTATGATTGACCGTAGGGCTAAAGAATTTTCTTTTCAGAAAGAGTTTCAGTTTGTATACAGGAATGAACCCATACAATTGATAACATATTCAGAAGATGAAAATTGTTGAAAGATGGAAATTAATGTTATCATTCTCATATTTTTGGAAATAAAGGAATTGTTCAGATTGATTACATACCAGTGGTAAATGAATACCTTGATTTTTTTTTCTAATGAGTTACCTGGTGTCATACATGATCGATAAGTTGAGTTCACAATTGAATTAATTTTAGATGCTAAGCTAATTTTAAAACCCCATATCGTATAGCTAAAATTGAACTTCTTGAACTAAAAAATGAGTTGTAGGATTTGCTTGATAAATACTTCATTCGTCCTAGCACTTCACCGTAGGGAGCTCTTGTTTTGTTCGTTAAAAATAAAGATGGTTCCATGAGACATTGCATTGATTATAGAGCATTGAATAACAACAAAGTTAAAAACAAGCATCTTTTGCCTCACATCGAGTTGAGATCCGGATACCATCAGCAGAAGGTGAAGGAGGATGACATCCCGAAAACAGTCTTTCGTACTAGTTATGGGCATTATGAATTTGTTTTTATGTCGTTTGGGTTAACTAATGCACCTGTTGTATTCATGAATTTTATGAATAGAGTATTTCATGAGTTCTTGGATAAGTTTGTGGTTTTTTTATTGATGACATCCACGTATTGTCTAAAAATAAAGAGGAGCATGAAAAACATCTAAGGGTTGTTTTACAAATCCTAAAAGAAAAGAAACTGTATGGAAAATTCAGTACGTGGGGTTTTTGGTTGCAACAGATTAGTTTTCTTGGGCACATTCTAAATAAGGATGGAATAACATTTGATCTTTCAAAAAAAAAGTGGTTGATGAATAGACAACACCTACAAATGTTACAGATATTCATAGTTTTCTTGGGTTAGCAGGTTATTACCAACGTTTTGTTATGAAATTTGCATGGTTATCTAGCCCGATAACTAAGTAAACACGAAAAGGGCTTAAATTTTTTTGGACAGAGGAATGTGATGTTTGTTTTCATGAATTGAAGAAGAGATTGATGAATGCTCCAGTTTTGTCTTTGCCTTCCCGAAATGGTGAGTTTTTCATCTACATTGATGCTTCTTTAAAGGGTCATGGTTGTGTTTTGATACAGAATGATCAGGTAATTGCTTAAGTTTCAAGACAACATAGACCTCATAAGTTAAATTATCCCACACATGACTTGGATTTGTAGCTGTGGTTTTTTTTAAAATTTGGAGGCATCATTTATACAGAGTCAAATTCCAAATATATTCTATCCATAAAAGTTTAATGTATATATTCACTCAGAAGGAATTAAACATGAGGAAGAGAAGATGGCTTGAACTAATAAAGGGTTATGATTGCATGATCAGTTACCATCACAAAAAAGCAAAGTGGCAGATGCCTTGAGTCGAAAACATCATGCATCATTAATGATGTTACATTTGGAAAATGATCTCTTGATTAATGATTTGATGAATTTTAGCTTAGAATTTGTTGGTGCATGAAATATCTCTGTTTTGTCTCAGGTTTAGTGCAGTCATTGTTATCAGAAAGAATTAAGCAAACACAGATGGAAGACCATGAGTTATAGAAAAAGGTAGAATTGGTTAAAATGGGTTTGTTTCTAGAATTTATCCTTGATAAAGACTGTGTTTTACGATTTGGTAAAAGGTTGTGTGTGCTTTGTGATTCTTGGTTGAAGAAATATTTGTTGTGTGAAGCTCATAGTTCTTCATTTTCAGTTCATCCTGGCAGAACTAAGATATACAGAGACCTTCAGGAGTATTATTGGTGGGATGGAATGAAAAGGGATATTTCTGATTTTACTATGAAATGCTTGACATGTCAACAGGTTAAAGCAGAGTGGCAGTTACCGAATGGGATGCTTCAACCATTGCCACTTCCAAAGTGGAAATGGGGGAATGTATCCATGGACTTTCTGGTGAGACTACCAAAGACTTCTCAAGGTCACAATGCGATTTGTGTTATTGTTGATCAGGTGAAAAAATATGCACATTTTCTTTCTATTTAAAATACAATGTCTTTGGATCAGTTTTCTCGAATGTATCTCAAAGATATTTTCATGTTACATGGAGTTCCTCTTTACATTGTATCTAACCGAGATCCCAGGTTCACTCCTATCTTTTGGAAGGGTTTCAGAAGTTGTTGTGCACAGAATTAAATTTTAGTACAACTTTTTATCCTCTATCAGATGACTAGTCAGAATGAATGATTCTGACTTTGGACGGTATGCTTCAAGCTTGTTCAATGGACTATCAGGGATGTTGGGATCAACATCTTTCTTTAGATTAGTTTTATTATAATAACAGTTTTCATTCCAGTATATATATGGAACCTTTCGAGGATTTTTATGAGAAGCGATGTCAGAATCTAGCATTTTGGGATGAAGACGGTGAAAGAAAGTTGATGGAGCCATAATTAGTAGAAGAAGTGGTTGAGAAAGTGAAGATCATCCAACATCACATGAGGACAGCTCAGAGCAGGCATAAATGTAATTCAGATAATAGAAGAAAAAACTTTCATTCCAGGTAGGTGATAATGTTTTTCTTAAAATATCTCATTGGAAAAGTGTGATGTGTTTCGGTAAGAAAGAGAAGCTAAGTCTGCGATTCATCAGTCCTTTTGAAATTCTGGAGAAAGTTGGAACAATTTCATACCGACTAGCTTTGCCTCCAAGTTTTTCTCATTTACAAAATATTTTCAATGTTTCGATGTTGAGGAAGTATGTGCCAGATTCATCAACTGTCTTGAGCCCAGAAGCAGTTCAGTTGGAAGAGAACCTTTCTTATGAAAAGAAACCAGTTCAGATCCTTGATCGAAAGGAACATGTATTACGGAATAAGGTAATCCATCAGGTAAATGTTTTGTGGAGAAACCACATGGTTGAAGATGCAACATGAGAGTCTGAAAATGCTATGAATGAAAGGTACCCTCACTTGTTTAATAAGTAAATAAAATTGCGAGGACACAATTTTTAGAAGGTGGAGATAATGTAACACCCCAAGGATTTCTAAAAATAAATGGAAATGCATGAATGTTTTTTTAAGTAGAAATTTATAATTAGCATTTAAAAATAATTTTCCACTTCTATGTTTTGAATTTTGAAAAACAATCATCTACAATTCTGTTCATCTTATCATTTAGAGTCTAATGAAACCAACATGTTTTTTTGGTGAATAGTAACATACCCTTATGAATAGTAATATGAATAGTAACATGACCCTAATGAATAGTAAGTTGTGTTATTGTTTTATTTTCATAAGGCTATAAGATAATGACATCTTGGTTAATTTTTCAATGTGATATAAAAGTAGGTATAGTTTTTAAATTAATAATTTTTGAATTAAGTATGATTTTATTTAAAAATTAAATTAATAATATTTAGAAATTTATTTTCAACAATTGGAGTTCATTGTTGAATTCTACACGTCGAGAAATGGTAAGGGTGAATTTTTGGGATTTTTCTGAAATTCTTGAATTTTTGATGAATAGTAAAATAAGGTAAAATACCGTATATTCAAATTATTAGTAAAATACACTAATTATGACATCATTTGTGATGTAAGACCACTGGGTTGGAACTCACATGATATTATTACTATTTTGGGTCGCATTAATTAAGACTATTCATAGTATTGAGCAAAAATATTATAATAATGATTAAAATAATATTAAATACCTCCTCTACGCCACTATAAATACCACCCTAATTTTCCTCTTCCTCCCACATCTCTCAAGGCTTGAGACTTACCTAATTTCTGCCCAAAATGCCTCCCAAGGCTCTTCCCCACGTCATAGAGCTGCTGGTCTCCCGAAAAAGCCAAAACCAAAGGCCTTAAGAAGGATCCCAAGAAGAAGAGATCAAGAGCTAAACATCCTCTTTTATTTGTTTTTTATTTTCATTCATTTTATGTTATTATTTTTCATTCCCTTTTTTTTATGTTGGGATATTTCATTCCATATCCACATTACTTCCCTTATTATGTAATAAAGATGATAGAACCCTTTTCTCTCATCAAATTATTTTATGAAATATTACGTGTCACCGTTAGACTGCCGAATTTTCGTGAGAGACTTTTCAAATTTTATTTTATTTTGAGTTCCATTTCTTTTCTTTCCTCAGCTATTTTTATACAAGAGGCATGAAATCTCCAGAATAATGTATATTCTGGATGTTCTCATGTTCATGGAAAATTCATCATCGGTCTTCTTCTCCTACCCCACTTGTTCAATGAATTAAAAACATTTTCTGTGATGTGTCGAATTACCGACATCGTGGACAATGTGATTTCAATCTTCTCTAATTCCTTTAAGGCTGGTCATGAAAACATTTTTATGGTTGAACCATGATATAATATATGTATTATATCTGATCCATGGGTCTGGAATTCTTCTGTACACATGGTGTTAGTTTATAAAACAAAATGAGGTTGTTATTATCAAAGAACCACTAAGATGATCTAAACGAACATCATTAATGTTTTAACTTATGAATCATCTTCATTTCAGAATTCAAATTGATAAATGATATAATATATGGTTCTTTAAATATTTAAATTCTACACCATTCTAATTATAGAATTTCACTTCCAATAGACAAGAACACTCCATCATGAACCGATCATGAAAATAATGTAAAAACTCACCCAAAACAGTGTAAGGGACAAAATACTAACAATTAAAGGATGAAATGATGTAATGAAATGATCATATAAGGTATTATAAAATGGATATGTTTATTTAAGATATTAATATTAATCTTTTAACTATTATACATGAGTTTTAAACTAGTTGGAAGTAAGACAAACCCAAGGTAAGATAATTCTTAACCTGATTTCCATTCTTTAGGCTAACTGTCTACTTCGTTATTTATGTGGTATTAAAATTGTTTGTGTGATGTGATTTGTTTATATTTTGTTGATTTATTTGTATTTACTATGTTTATACATATTCCATCCACTCTATTAAGTCTCACTTGAATTATATGATATTTCTAAGGGGATTTTCCTTTAAAATCATCTTTTGAAACTATATTTTACAACATTCAAAAGCAATATTTTTATGCAATTATTCATATTGTATGATTATTTTCCGGTTCTTGGGAATTGTTTATGATGAAGAGTGAGACCAATATTTCCCTCCAAATGCATTGAGTATGCGTATTTTGGAGGTCGGTCGTATGGTTACTCCAGGTGTGACTGCGATGGTTACACAAATTGTAAGGTAGCCGTGAGAGTTATAAATTATAAGGTTGCCGAGAGGGTTACGATATTATGTAAGTAATTCCCCAAGATAAATTTAGTGTTATATTTATGTTCATATGTATTGTCTAAATCTTGTGTAAATTTCATGTTTCACAATGTAAGTATATATGAGTGACGAGTATGTCTTTTGAAATTTTTTTCATAGGTTACAGGTATTAATGGACTAATATGTTCTTTCCTTATTTTACATCCCTTACTGAGCTTTTTGTTCTCATTCGATGTTTTTTTAAATGATTTTCACAGGTCATAAGTATTTGTAAGACAAAGAAGGAATCCATGTTAAATGTTTGATGAATTGTCAAAGAAATCATGTTTAAAGCTTTAATGTGTTATATTTTGAAAAAAATGGAAACTATTTTTATGGTATTCACTTTGTAACAATGTGTAATGTTATGAATGTATTATGTCCCAATTCTCTAAAGCTATAAACATGAAAAGATCCTCAATGTAAAAGGAAGTGATTTATTGACTAAAATAAATATTATGTAATGTAATAATATTGGGTACTTATACTGATCCCATCCACCTTTGAATTCTAAAGAGCAGGCTCTTAGCATTCCTTTAAGCGTCTAAATAGTCCTTTTAGAATGGATATCGGTTTTGGGGGTGATAGACCGTGCTGAAATTTAATTCTGTATTTAAAGCATGTTGAAGACTCCTCTATAATTTTGATGTGAACCTTGGATCACGGTCATAGACAATCGAGAATGGAACACCATGCAATCTCACCACATCCTTCACATATCTTTTTTCAATTTATTCAAGTGAGAGATCTTCCCGAATAGCGATAAAATGGGAAGTCTTGGTGTATCGGTCAACCATAACCCATATTTCATTATTTCCCTTTGACGTCTTCAGGAGACCAATAAAAAGGTCTATAGTGACATTCTCCCATTCCCACACGGGTATAGGCAATGGTTGCATCATCCCTTTGGAATTGGGTTCCTCTGCTTTAACTTGTTGACATACCAATCACCTTGAGATATATTTCACAATCTCATTCTTCATGTTATCCCATATGACGACCCTTCTCTTTTATTACAAACTTAAACCTGATTTATTACATAATTTTCACTTGATATAACATAGAATATTGAGAGGTCTAGTGTATTTGGGGCTTAGGATCATTACATAACAACTTAAAACATGAAATACAACATCTTTATTGAAAACTTCCTTTATATGACCACTACATTCCATCGTACTTATCATTAAATGGGATAACCTGAGGACATGCATTAGAAAAGGGTGAGCTATAAAGTCCAGTAAGGGAATAATCATGGGTAACATGATGAATACAATACATCTTAGACAATAGGCATATCAATAGAGCACAAGTGAATCATAAATATAAAGGCATGATAAAACATGATAATCCTAACATGGGAATGTGGCAACAACTCTTAACATGGAAATAGCATGAGCCAAAACTCATTGCACATAGAGCATGAGTAAACCTTCATTGCACATGAAGCACGGGTAAACCCTCGTTGCACTTGAATTTGCATGAGTCAACACCCATTGCACATAACGTATCACGATACTATACTTTACCCAATGCATTGGAGCGCCATAAGGGCGCACCCTTCTTAAACATTTCATTTAATGCATAAGTGTGTCACATGGATCATATAATATGGATTCATAATATATAATCATTTATTCCATGATAAAGGAATGTGTAAATATAACATTTCCACATTACAATCACAATATATATCGTTTCAATATTTTGACAAAATCAATGCTTTTATCAAACAATTTTCAAAACCATTTAAAATATTAAATAAAGGGATTTTTGAATCAAAGTGTCCCATACCACTTTGAAGCTTTTGAAAGAAATTTCATTGTCAAAACATTCATGTCCATATGAATAAATCCTTAAAACCATTTTTAAAACATGGACAACAATGTGAAAGATTTATAAGAATAAACTTTTAAAACATTTAAAACCATATTTTAGTTAAAGAGTTTTTAACAAAATGAGATTTCCTAGAATACAAATAATTGAGGAATAACATTTAATAAGAACTTAATAATATCATGAGAATAAAGGTATTCATGATATAATATTCCAAAGGATAGTATATACACCATATAAGAGTTAATTGGTGCATATCAACAATGAAGACTCAATTGAAGTGTAAATCGAGACGAAATCCCTTATAAAGACGGTATCCTTAGATAAAGGATAAATCAATTACATAATTATGTGTGAAAAATATAAATACCTCCAATATAAGTTGATATTAGGTGTAAAACAATCAGAGGTTCTTCAAACATATTCATAACACGACATAATCAAGAAGTATATGTTTAACCCAAAAATTGAAATTGGGTTAAAAAGTTTTCTTACAGAAATTCGACAGCCTAACGGCGTCCCTTTAAAATTCAGAAAATAAGTTGATGAGATAGAAAAGTATATCTCATAACATCGACATAAAATTTACATCTATACGGATATAAAATAACATATCCCAACATAATAAGATGTAAATTAAAAGACATTACAAAAATAAGTCTTTTAAAAAGAGGAGGGTGAAAGGTTCCCTTACCGATTTGGTAACTTACGAAACATACAACCCATGAAAGAAAGTTCAAAAAATTAATATGTAAATACCCATAAATTTAAGTATATTACACAAAAAATATAATCATGGGCAGTACATCCACCACAAAAAAGGAAATAGTGGCTAATATAGCATGAATCTCACATGAATAAAAAGTGAGATGAAAAACTCTTACCATGTTGTAATCCATCGAGTCGTATGAGAAAAGATAATAACCACCAAATTAATCACAGAATACCATGAATATAAATATAATCATGATAATATATATATCAAATATAAGTACACAATACTCTACATGCAATAAATAAGTTGTGAACCATGGAAATCTCACGGAATTAAAAGTGAGATAAAAAATCCCTTACCTTGTGTTTGACTTGACTCGTATGTTCCTTGTTCTTCCTGAATAATAAAAGTAAGTTAATTTCTACGTGATTAATAAAATTTTAAATGTCTATTATTACTATTATATCACTTATTACCTTGCAATAATAGTTAGTTAATTATTTGAGTTCATATCGGACATTTTGTCGATGTTTAGAATTTGAGTTAAAAATGAACTTGTTATAATTACAATTTGTCCATGTGCTCAAAATTCCATCATCTCCAGAATGATATTAATGATTTAGATTTCATATATATTATATATATCCAGTGTATATATTTATAATAGTATATAACATTTGGAGATAAGAAATGAAATGCACTGTTCCCGGAGACGGTAAGTCGTACGTACTCATGAACGCTACTTTCATTTCTATTAAATATTTAATGGAATGAAAACTTAATGATACGTAGATATATTATAATTCCAGTATCATATCATATGAAATATATGTAACATAATTTCATTAACTCCTTATTTATACATTCCATGTATGTCATGTACGAATCATATCATCTTGAGTGGGCGGTACTCAACACTTCCTCAAAAGAAATTATCGTGTTTACACATATTGGAAGGCATAAGGGTATGTTTGTAAATAAAAATTATAGAATAATATAGGGAAAAAACATAATATATATCATGTATAAATACAGTTTCATCATAATGACCACTATGAGAGACGGTAGGAGATAATTGAACAATCATCGCTTCGTGAGGCGTTAGTTTGACATCCACAGAAACAGTATGTTTTTCACCCATTAAGTGGAGGTGTGTGTAAGTGTAGTTCGAATAATTATTATAAAAACATATTAGTATATTGAGGATACTGCTATTTTTATAAAAGAAAGGAAAAAAAAGTGTTAAGGTGTTGGAGAAGTAAAATAAAACAAAAGAACTTAAGAGAAGTTGTTACTTTTAAATCGGGCAACTCCCCTTGGTTTGAATAAAATGAGTTTCTTGAAGTGTTTTCTACCTAAGGTAAGGATTTTAGGATGAAGAGAGGGATCCTTTTATCTTATTAGAGTAGAGGTTTCAGGATCCAAAGACTTGAGAAGTGTGAGAAATGAGTTAGAAGTGAGGCATTTTTATAAGGGATAGGAGGGGCTCTTTTTGAAAGTTGGATACAATTATTTTATTATAACCTCATATTTGGTTTCAAATGGTCAACTATTCGTTAATATCAAAGTTAATATGACTTATGGAAGAAATAAAATAATCTAATAAGAATTGTAATGGTTTTGGATATTGTTTTAATATTTATAATCATGTTTATTTAAATCATTTATTAATGAGGTAAATATTGTATCATTATTGTATCATAAATAATTTAATTTATTTGATGTCCAAAAATTATAAAAAAATATCATGATGTATGAAATCTTTTTAGAGTTCCAAAAAATATTTATAGTCGAGTTGAAATATTATATAACCAATGTAAAAATTTATTTACTAAAAGATATTTGTTTTTGTCATTTTTGTCTTTACATTAAATTAATTAATATAAAATGTCATTATTACTCCTATGTGGCTCCATGAGGTCCCAAATTTGACCCAAGGATGCCCATGGTCGGATATGTATCAGATAATAGGATTAGGACACTTGTTAGGGTAATTTAATATTATTATAATATTACATTTACCCTTATTTATTATTTTTACCTTTTAATCATGGTAAATAAAATAATTACTAAAGTAAATATTTAAAATGACTAAAAATTAAAGTTACATTTTTACAAAATTTGTACCTACTAATTCCAAATATGGAATCCATTTTTTCAAATTCAAAACACAGAAGTGGAAGAAATTAATTTAAAATTAATTCCCATTGTTTAAACAAATATCGCGTTTTTAAGAAATAGTAATTATCAAAATATTGACACCTGTTTATGTCCAATTTCAAAATGAAATTACTTTCAATGACAAAAATTAGATTAAATGGTAAAAATATATTCTAATTACACTTTAAAACTAATTAAAAAGATAATATAACCATAAAAATAAATTAGATTAAAAGGCACTTTTGAATTAAAATACATCATTTTTCACTATTCTTTAAAAATGAACTTTATTAGAAAAATATCAAAATTTCATCCAAAGTAAATTTTGGTGTCCCAATTCTAAAGAAAAATTTTATTCTTTCAAATATAACATATAAAAGTGACAAAAACTAGATTTTAATAGGGTTCACCATTAAAAGGTGGTAAATCGACCTTTTAGTGAATATTAGAGTATTTATGCTTAAAATCGAATTCTTTACTTATTTTAAGCATATAACTTTTATCGGATAAATGTAAAAATGTTGAAAATACATGTATCTTCATATTTTAGTTAGTTCTATTCATTAATATTAATACAACGGTTATGATTTAACTATAATTTAAAATAATAATATTATATTATTAGTGTGCAACATAAGATTTCAAAGAAACCCATTGTTGTGTATCCGGTACGTCGTCGAATATAGCATCCCCTTTAAAGAATAATGAATATTTAATTCACAAATATTAATAAATATGAAAAAGTAATATTCTTTATTTTCTTGGTATATTACATTCTTCCCCCTTTTGGAAATTGCATCATCGCAATTTTAAAATTGGTCTTGGAAACTTCATTGAAAGTCCCACATCAGAAAAAAGAGTCAGTAAAACTATCACTTTATAAGAAATAAATAGAAGTAAAAAGGTCACCCAAGTTAACCGATACAAGGATTCTATGTAGGAAAATATGGATATGGAAAAGAAAACAAATTGTCAGGTTCTGAGGGAGAGTGATAGAAAACATGATTAGGAGAAAGTTAACCATAAGAAAATCAAAAACTTATGATGTGTTAAACAGTCTTTGATTGCCCAGTTGGAAACTGAAACCAACAAAATTTTCGTTTTATGTTCTTTTTCATAATTTTGAGGAATTCATTTACTACATAGAATAAAAACATAAGGAAATACACTTACCTTCACGTAGAGTTTCTTCTTTTAATAAGTTTCTACTGAAAACTAATCTTTTCTCCAAACAATTAGAATTCAAAAAGACTTGGTCACATCAAAGCACAAGAATCTTCTTCTGGAGAATCACATAATCCACAAAAGAATAACTATATATTTCCTTTGTCTTTATACATCAACTAAAACCAAAATGGTTAGTACGAGATCATATAATCCCTAAAATGTATACTCCTTTATAAAAAGAAATACTACTAGTAATCTCCAAAATTCAACAAAAAGTACCCAAAGTTCTATAAAGACCATTCAATACACAATCGTCCTTAAAATTCTTCAAAATACTCCAAATTAAGATTGAAACCCAAAACTTAGAAGGATTTAATCACATAGTCTTCCACAATAAATCATTACATTTATCACCAAATATCATCGACTACTCTTCAAGTCACATACTAAAGCATAATTAACCTAATCATATATTATCTATGGTAGGTTAATCATTTTCCAGAAATAACCCAAATCACCATATGTACACAATAAATACATTGATTCTTATAAAAAAAATTCAACCATTTCTCCACAATTGAAATCTTGTAGTATTTTATTTTCCTTAGGCATATAGTATTCTAAAAGAGAAAACATCTTCCAAAATAACCTTTTTCATTTAATCACCAAATCATTTTCCTATACTAAGGATATCCATTTGATAATATATGAGTTCCCAATATCAACTTATTCTTGATCCATAAAATCATGTAACTAAAAAGAATAAGTCATACTAAATAGGGACTTCACGTAGACTAGTGGTAGGCGATAAAACCTAATCACACTTTGGTTGTGGGTACGATTCCCACAACATTGTCCAACATGAAGGGTTTTCACACAGTCAGCATGTTGTACTTTTTATAAAAAAAATAACCCTAACATGTTTTAACCTTAATGGTTTTCTTATACCTTTCATTTTCATCCCAACACATTAATATAGTTCTGCTCATATACCGACATGGATATATTTTCTTGATAATCAACTTACTCAATACCCACCAAAACATAGGGATGTTTTTATTATACTTAGTCTTGTCTCTAATTCTTTACTAGGGTTTTCTAATCCTACTACCAAAAATAACTAAACCTATCCTCTAATACCAACTATGACGAACCTGTTCTTTTATTACAAACTTAATCCTGATTTATTACAAAAACTTCACATGATACAACATAGATGATCGAGAGATCTAGTGTCTTGGGTCTTAGGATCATTACATAACAACATAAAACATGAAATAAAACATCTTTATTGAAAACTTACTTTACATGACCACTACATTTCCTCGTACTTAGCATTGCATGGGATAACCTGAGGACATGCATAAGAAAAGGGTGAGCTATAAAGCCCAGTAAGGGAATAATCATGGGACAACATGAGGAATACAATACAAGTTAGATAATAGGAATATCAATATAGCATAATAGAATCATAAACATAAAGGCGTGATAAAGGATGATAATCATAACTTGGAAATGTGGCAACAACTCTTAACATGGAATTAGCATGAGCCAAGGCTCATTGCACATAGATCATGTGTAAACCCTCATTGAACATGAAGCATGTGTAAACCCTCATTTCACTTGAATTAGCATGATTCAACACTCATTGAACATAACGTATTATGATACTATACTTTACCCAATGCATTGGAGTGCTATAAGGGCACACCCTTCTTAAACATTTCATTTCATGCATAAGTGTTCCACATGGATCATATAATATGGATTCATAAAACATAATCATTTATTCCATGATAAAGTAATGTGGAAAGATAACATTTCCACATTGCAATCATAATATATATCATTTCAAAATATTGATAAAATGAAAGCTTTTTTCAAACCATTTTTAAAACCATTTAAAATATTAAATAATGAGATTTTTGAATCAATGTGTCCCACACCACTTTGATGATTTTGAAAGAAATTTCAATTTCAAAACATTCATGTTCATATGAATAAATTCTTAAAACCATTTTTTAAAACATGGACAATAATGTGAAAGATTTAGAAGAATAAACATTTAAAATATTTAAAACGATATTTTAGTTAAAGAGTTTTTAACAAAATGAGAGTTCCTAGAATTCAAATAATTGAGGAATAACATTTAATCAAAACTTAATAATATAATGAGAATAAAGGTATTCATGATATAATATTCCAAAGGACAGTATATAAACCATATAAGAGTGAATTGGTGCATATCAACAATGAAGTCTAAATGGAAGTGTAAATTGAGACGAAATCACTAAGGGAAAAATTACCTATACCAATGGTTTGGAACCGTTGGTATAGGTCCCCAAACCATTAGAATAGCCTATACCAATGGTTTGGGGAGCCGTTGGGTGATTTGGCATGGGAAAAGACCTATCCCAATTGTTTGGAGAAAACTGTTGGGATAGGTCGTTCCAAACGGTTTGAGTAAACTGTTGGGATAGGTAAATATATAAAAAAGAGTTTCAGCGGAGGTTTGAACCCACAACCTCCACGTTATATATCAATGAATTTACCACTATCCTAGAGTATCCTTTGTGAATATATTTGTGTATATATATATATATTTACATTCAATTTATATATTGATTTATTTGATGATATTCGATAAATGTACTCATAAAAAATAAAGGCACTTATCCCAACAGTTATCAAAATTGTTGGGAAAGGCCTTTCCCAATGGTTTTGAGGACCATTGGGATAGGTACCCACCCTTTCTCAATGGTTTGGCCAAAACGTTGGTAAAAGTGGCCTCCAAGTGGACTTTTCCCAACGGTTTGGCCAAACCATTGGGAAAGCCACACCCTTTCCCAACGGTTTGGCCAAACCTTTGGGAAAAGTGTCCTGAAAGTGGACTTTTCCAAACTGTTTGGCCAAATCATTGGGGAAAGTGTCCTCAAAGTGGACTTTTCACAATAGTTTGGCCAAATCGTTGGGAAAAGTGGCCTCAAAGTGGACTTTTCCCAACAGTTTGGACAAACCGTTGGGAAAGCCATACTTGTTCCCAACGGTTTGGCCAAACCGTTGGGAAAAGTGGCGACATAGTGTATTTTTCCCAATAGTTTGGCAAAACCGTTGGGAAAGGGGACCTATACCAACGGTTTTTACAAACCATTGGTAGAGAAGCGTTGGGAGAGGTTAGATTTCTAGTAGTGAATACCTTATAAATACGGTATCCTTAGATTAAGGATAAATCAATTACATAATTATGTGTGAAAAATATAAATACACCCAATATAAGTGGATATTAAGTGTAAAACAATCAGAGGTTATTAAAATATATTCTTATCACAACATAATCAAGAAGTAGATGATTAACCCAAAAATTGAAATTGGGTTAAGAAGTTTACTTATAGAAATTCGACAGCCTAAGGCCATCCCTTTAAAATTCATAAAATAAGTTGATGAGATAGAAAAGTATATCTCATCACATGGACATAAAATTTACATCAATATAGATATAAAAGAACATATCCCAACATAATAAGATGTAAATTAAATGACATTACAAAAATAAGTCTTTTAAAAAGAGGAGGGTGAAAGGTTCCCTTACCGATTTGGTAACTTACGAAACATACACCCCATGAAAGAAATATCACACAATGAATATGTAAATACCCATAAACTAAAGTATATTACACAAAGAATACCATCATGGGAAGTACATCCACCACACAAAAGGAAATAGTGGCTAATATAGGTTGAATCTAACGGGAATAAAAAGTGAGATGAAAAACCCTTACCATGTTGTAATCAATCGAGTCATATGAGAAAATTTAATAACCACCAAATGAATCATAGAATAAAATGAATATAAATAGAATTATGATAATATATATATATAATGGTAGTACACAGTACACCACATGCAATAAATAAGTGGTGAACAATGGAAATCTCATGGAATTAAAAGTGAAAAAGAAATCCATTTCATTGTGTCTGACTTGACTCGTATGTTCCTTGTTCTTCCTGAATAATAAAATTAAATTAATTTATACATGATTTATATCATTTTTAATGATTATTATTACTTTTATATCACTTATTACGTTGCAATAATATTTAGTTAATTATTTGCGTCCATATTGGACATTTTGTCGATGATCAGAATTTGAGTTAAAAATGAACTTGTTATAATTACAATTTGTCCATGTGGTCAAAACTCCATTATCTCCAGAATGATATTAATGATTTAGATTTCATATATATTATATATATCCAGTGTACATATTTATAATAGTACATAACATTTGTAGATAATAAATGAAATGCACAATTCATGGAGACGGTAAGTCGTACGTACGCATGAACGCTACTTTCATTTCTATTAAATATTTAATGGAATGAAAACTTAATGATAAATAGGTATATTATAATTCCAGTATAATATCATATGATATATATGTTACATAATTTCATTAACTCTATATTTATACATTCCATGTATGTCATGAACGAATGATATCACCTTGAGGGGGCGGTAGTCCGCACTTCCTCAAATGAAATTATCGTGTTTACACATATTGGAAGACATAAAAGTATGTTTATAAATAAAAATTACAGAATAATATATGAAAAAAATCATAATACATATCATATATAAATATAGTTTCATCATAATGGACACCATGAGAGGCGGTAGGAGATAATTGAACAATCATCGCTTCGTGAGGCGTTAGTTTTCCATCCACAGAAACAGTATGTTCTTCACCAATTAGATGGTGGTGTGTGTAAGTGTAGTTTAAATCCTACTCATAACAACATTCTATTATATTTAGGATAATTGTGTTGTTATAAAAGAATGAAATAAAAATTTCTTAGAGATTGGAGAAGTAAAATAAAACAAAAGAGCTTAAGAGAAGACGTTACCTTGAAATCGGGTAACTCCCCTTGGTTTGAACCAAATGAGTTTATTTAAGTGTTTTAAACCTAATGAAAGGCTTCTATAATGAAGAGAGGGATATTGGGAGCTTATTTGAGTATAGGTTTCACGATCCAAAGGCTTGAGAAGTGTGAGAAATGAGTTAGAAGTGAGAGCTTTTTATAAGGGATAGGAGAGACTCTTTAGGAAAGTTTGAAACAATTATTTTATTATAACCTCATATTGGGTTAAAAAGGTCAACTACTCATTAATATCAAAGTAAAGATGACTCATGGTCAAAATAAAATAATCCAATAAGGATTGGACTGGTTTTGAATATTTTTTTAATATTTATAATCATGTTTATTTAAATCATCTTTTAATGAGGTAAATATTGTATCATTATTGTGTCATAAATAATTTAATTTATTTGAAGTAAAAAAATTATAAAAACTATTACCAAGATATAGTAAATCGTTTTATCTTTCCAATTTATATTTATAGTCGAATAGATATCTTATATTACCTCATGTAAAAATTTATTTACTAAAAGATATTTGTTTTTGTCATTTTTGTCTTTACTTTAAATTAATTAATATAAAATGTCATTATTACTCCCATGTGACTCAATGAGTCCCAAATTTGACCCAAGGATTCCCATAGTCGGATATGTATCAGCCAATAAGATTTGGAAACTTGTTAGTGTAATTTAATATTATTATAATATTATATTTTACCCTTATTTATAATTTTTACCTTTTAATCATGGTAAATAAAATATTTACTAAAGTAAATATTTAAAATGACTAAAAAAAGTTATATATTTACACAATTTATACCAACTGATTCCAAATATGAAATATATTTTTCCAAATTCAAAACACAGAAGTGGCAGAAATTAATTTAAAATTAATTAATACTGTTAAAACAAATAGCGTGTTTTTAAGAAATAATAACTATCAAAAGATTGACACCTGTTTATGTGCAATTTCAAAATGAAATTACATTCAATGACCAAAATTAGATTAAATGGTAAAAATATATTATAATTAAACTTTAAAATCAATTAAAAAGATAATATAACAATATAAATAAATTATATTAAAAGGCACTTTTGAATTAAAATACATTATTTTTCACTATTCATTAAAAAATGAAATTTTTTAGAAAAATACCAAAATTTTCATCCAAAGTGAATTTTGGTGTCCCGTTTCTAAAGAATAATTTTATTCTGTCAAATAGAACATATAAAAGTGGCAAAAACTAGATTTTAATAGGGTTTACCATTAAAAGGCGGTAAATCAAACTTTTAGTGAATATTAGATTATTTATGCTTAAAATCAAATTATTTAATTATTTTCAGCCTTTAAATTTTATTAGATAAATGTAAAAATGTTCAACAAACATGTATCATCATATTGTAGTTAGTTCTATTCATTCCCGCAAATACAATGGCTAGACGTTAACTACCATTTAAAATAATAATATTATATTATTAGTGTGCAACGTAAGATTTCAAAGAAACCCCTTGTTGCATATTGGTTACGCCGTCGAACATAGCGTCCCCTTTAAAGTATAATTAATATTTAATTCAAAAATATTAATAAATATGATAAAGTAATATTCTTTATTTTCTTAGGATGTTACATCCCACTAGAAGTGTTCTTGGAGATCTCGGTACATCTTGGTGCTACCAGGATGGATAGATAATGTTGAGCTATGTGCATTGTCCAATAGATTCTTCTTTATCTTTGGTGATTAAGGTATACAATATCATATTCCAAACCGAATCACACCATCATCATCGATATGGAACTTGTGCAACTTCCCTTTCTTTACTGCATTCACCTTCTTTTGTAACTCGAGATCCCCCCTATGTGCCTCCTTAATCATCTCCTGGATTGATAGTTATGAAATCATTTAGTAAAGGTAAGATGTATCCCATGCCCTTATGATTTGAAAATCTATCCTTTGCATATCCAAGAAGATAGAGTATTTTTGAATCCATTACATGGATAGAGTAAAATGTTTTTTCTGCTTAGAGAATCAGCTACCTTGTTTGCCTTTCTTAGATGATAGTAAATAGAGCAATAGTAGTCCTTGATTAGCTCGAACCATCTCTTTTGACTCATGTTGGACTCCTTTTGTGTGAATATATAATTTAGTCTCTTGTGGTCGATGTATATGTCACACTTCTCACAATAAAGGCAGTGCAAGCAGATTTTCAAGGCAAACATCACGACTTCTAGCTCTAGATCACGCATTAGGTACTTCTGCTCATGGATCGTCAACTGTCGTGAGGCATATGCTATCACATTATTATTTTACATGAGTACACAACCCAAACCTTTCTTTGAAACATCACTGTATATCACAAAACATTCTCCAATTTTCGGTAATTTGAGTACATGTGCAGTGATCAACCTTATTTTTAGCTCCATGAATCTTACCTCACATTCTTCCGTCTAGACATTCTTTACCCCTTCCCATGTTAACTTAGTTAATGGGCTTTACAATCTTGAAAAATTTCTCAAAAAGTGTCCGTAGTACCCAGCTAATCCAAGAAACCTATGGATTTCTATAACAATAGAGGGTCTGGGTCATTCCTCCTTTTCCTTTGTTTTTGATGGGTCCATAGAAATTCCCTCACTTGTGATCACATGTACCAAGAATGTGACTTTCTTCATCCAAAAGTCACACTTTCTGAACTTGGCGTATAAATTCCCCTTTCTCAATATCACCATCACAAGTCTTAGATGTTCTTCATGTCCCTCCTTGCTCTTGGAGTAGATGAGAATATCATTGATAAACACTACCACAAATTTGTCCACATAATTTCTAAAGACTCTATTCATAAAATCAATGAATATTGCAGGGGTATTAGTAAGTCCAAAGGGAATCACTAGAAACTCATAGTGCCCATACCATGTACGGAAGGCAGTCTTCTGAATATCTTCCTTCTTCACCATTAGCTAATGATATCCCGAATGAAGATCAACCTTTAAAAGTATTGAAATCGTCTTAACTAATAGAACGATTTGTCCATCCTTGGAAGAGGATACCTTTTCATTATGGTGATATTGTTTAGTTCTCGATAATTGATACACAACCGCATTGATCAATCCTTCTTCTTCACAAAGAGCACTGGTTCACCCCAAGGTGATGCACTAGGGCGTATGAACCCTTTCTCGAAATGATCTTGCAGCTTCTTCATTAACTACTCCAGTTTAAAGGAGCCATCCTCTAGGGACACTTTGAGATAGGATTAGCATCGGGTATGAGTTTTATTGAGAACACTACCTCATGATCCAGGGGACGTTCAGGTAACTCTTCAGGATATACATCACTGTTTTCCCTCATGATAGACATTTCCGCTAGGTTGACACCTTCCATTGACTCAACCATTTGAGAACGGTATGCCTCTTCATAGGAAATCAAGATCCACACCATTGAAGGATTTTTTAAGGGAGATTCATGATCCTCCTTGCATTTTTAGAGGAGCATGAGATGGTTTGGAATATGAAAAGATATTTCCTTTTCTCGACAGTTGATATGTGTTCTATATAACGAGAGCCAATCCAATCCCATTATATCGTCTAATTCCACCAAGGGATGTACTACGAGATTCATTGGAATAATCTTTCCTCATGCGGCAATAGGTGAAGCTCAAACACTTGGGTTTCAATGATTGAATCACTTGGTGTTTTTTACATATATCTCTAATTCATGGTTTTGGGGCTTCTATTCTATAGTTCTTGCAAACTTGCAAGATATAAAGGAATGTGTATAACTATAATCAATTAAGAATTTTTCCATTCTTGAGTGAATAGGAAGTGTACCTTGTACGACTTCATTATCTTGCTCTACTTCCGTAGTAGTGATGACATAAGACATCCCTTGTTCCTTTGGATTTGGTGGCTGCTGACACTAATTATCCATGAGGACTTGAAGTTTAGTGTACTAGCTTGTATAATGACCTTTCTCCATACAAATGTAGCATTGAACCATTGGTGGGGATCCCCTTTATTCAACAACATTCTTCATCCTTATCATGTCTTTTCGAAACTCTTGAGCATGGTGGTCTTCTTTCCCACACATGAAATATTTTCCCATCTCTTTGAGGCAGTTCCCATGATGCGTCTTCCCACATTTTTGGCATGTGGGTCGTTGAGTTTTCTTCCCACCTTTATCATTAGATCTTTTGGGTTGAAACTCCATCTTTGGTTTCTTATCACCATAGCCATGTGACCATTCTCCAAACTCCATCTCCACTTTGAGGGCACACCGACCAACTTCTTCATAACTCCCAAAGTCTAAAATTGTAAGAGCCTTTCTAAGTTGTGGGTTTAATACAGTAAAGAATCTCTCAATTTTGCTATCATTATTGATAATAAAACCCGAATTGTACCTTTTTATCATTGTTAAAATCGCTTCTTAAGTTGTGATAGATTCTTCTTCCTTTTGATTGAGCTCTATTAATTTTCTCTCCATCTTCTTACCAAGAGTTCATGGGAAATACTTTCTAAGAAACATGATCTTAAAGTCTTTCCTTTCCATCTCTTCAATTTCGTCACTTGGCTTGGTGTTCTTAATCAAATCCCACCATTGATCAACTTATCCCACTAGATGATAAAAGGATAAAGTCACCTAATCGATCTCAAAATAGTGGAGCATAGAAAAGACCTTCTCCATGGAGTTGACCCACTGTTCTGCAACAAGTGGATCGAAAGATCCACTAAACGTTGGTGGTCGTTGCCGCATAAAACACTCGATAGCCAACTGCTCCCTCTTAGGCAAACGAGGACGTTCTCCATTATCCTGGTTATTGTTCATAACCTGAGATAGATGGGTAATAATCACCATGATGTTTTGAACTTCACCTCCCAAAGCATTCTGGATGTTGTTCGGGCAATCATTGCATTGACTATCGCATGGGTTGTTGTCCTAGTTTCTCCTGGTTCCCACCATTTTCTAAAATAGAAAAGGTTAGAACAAAACATGAGTCAACAAGTCATTAATAGATATATTATTCATTTGTAAAAATTGTATTAAAAGCATGAATTAAGGGATTCCTATGCAATTTTTCTTGTGTGAATATTCATACTAGAGGTTTTCTCTAGGGTTCACTAATCATAATTCCCAAATTAACTAAACCTTGCATTTGATACCAACTTTAGTGATACTTCCTTTTCTTACATTACTATTACATCATTATAAAGATAAACAACAAAATAGTATTACACCAAGAGGATTCAGAGGTTTAGCGTCTTAGGCAGACTAGGACCAAACATAACAATTACAACATCAAGTATAAACATTTATTTAATTCCTTATTCTCTAGCTTCTTATTGGATCTTGATCTCTTTTTAGTACATGTAGTCACATGCGAATATACATCAAAAGTGGGGGGGGGAGATAAAATCCCAGTAAGAGGATAGATAAGAATAATATAACAATGGGTGATCACAATCACAACATAAGTAAAGGATCATGAACATGAGAGAGATCATTAATAAGACTTGAAATGTGGCAATGAATAAAAATGAAACATCATGTCTAATGGTCAACTACCACACATATTTGTGAACAAAGCTAGCATCATGTTCACACATCATTTGTCTTTAACTCATGAGATTCATCACTTTACCCAAGGCATTGGAGCGCTGTATAATTTTGAGTGCACCTGTCACATCATATCATTCATATTGCACTATACAATTTTGGGTGCACCTGTCACATCATAACATTTACATTATCATGAATTCCACATAGAACATATGTCAAACATAAACATAAAATAACCCATGGAAAGGAATGAGTTTCACATCATAAATCATTCCTTCATAAACATTTGGTCCCCAAAATAAAGAGGGAACATCATTCTTGACATAAAACCTTCAACCTATTAGACAAATTTTTGAATCCATAATACTTCCTTGGTTGCGTTGAAGGATGCAATATACTTAGACTCCACTGTAGAATCAATGAGAACTGGATGCTTTGAACTCTTCCAGCTCATAGCTCCTCCATAGAGACAAAATACATATCCAGAATGTGAATTTAGATCATTCTAATATTTCTAAATGTTAGCATCTGTGTAACCCTTGATGACTAGATCTTAATCTCCTCCACACACCAGGAACACATTCTTAGTTCACCTCATATACTTAAGTATATACTTAACAATGGTCCAATTTTTTTCACTTAGTTCTTCTTGATCTCTTCCTACCATACTCAATGAATAAGAAACATCAATCCCTACACATAACTTGTCACACATGATAGATCCTACGACAAAAGTGTTTGAGATCATTCCCATTCTCTCCCTTTCCTCTTTCATTTGGGGATGCATTTTCTAGGAAAGATGTATACCACATGATAGTGGAACTAATCCCCTGTTGTATTGTTCCACACTGAACCTCTTCAATATCCAGTTAATGTATGTACTCTATCTTAGTCCGAGAAACCTCTTATATCTATCACACATGATCTTTATCCCTATAATGTAAACTACATCACCTAAGTCTTTCATAGGGAAATTTTTTCTAAACCATACCTTAACCTCTTGTAAGGCTAGTTTATTATTTCTAATTAGTAATATGTCATCTTCATATACTATTATGAAAATAATCATACTCCCAATAAACCATTTGTAAACACATGGGTCCATTTTGTTATTTATAAAACCTAATTCCTTAATGAATTCATCAAATCAAACATTCCCTGACCTAGATGCTTGCATTAATCCATAGATGGATCTTTCCAACTTTCATACCTTTTTGGTATTTTCAAGAGTCAAAAAACATTCCTCGTGTCATATAAACACCCTCTTGAAGATTTATATTAAGGAAAGAAATATTGACATCAATTTTCCAAATCTCATAGGCATGGTAAGAAGCTATGGAATAAAAATTATGATAGATTTAAACATAGAAAATGGTGAAATTTTTTTATAGTCAACGCCTTGATGTTGTCTAAACCTTTTAGAAACTAGTCATGCTTTATAGGTATTTACTATAACTTACATGTATAACATTCTACTAAATACCCATTTACACCCAACATGATTTAAATCAACTGGGGGATCAATCAATACAAAAACTTTGTTTTGGTACATGGAATCCATCTCAGAATTCATGGTATCTTACCATCTTGTAGCTTCTGAGATCTCTACTGCCTCCATGTAGAAGAGAGGATCATTATTGTCTACTAATAATGAGTCACCATCACTAGTGAATATAAAACCGTATATCTCTAGTTATCTTACCTATCCAGTTATTTATGTAGCACTTATGTTTCTAGAACAACATCTTCCACATGGAATTGTGGAATCTTTTCTTTTACCACCTCTCATTAATTATAACCATAAACATCATTGAAGTCAATTATTCTTCCACTACCCTCCTTGGGAATGTGATCCCTATCTATAATGATGACCTATCTCATGATAGTGAATTTCTTATACAAATGGTTATATAGATAGTATCTCCTTATTTCTTTATGAAACCCTATAAATATACACTTCATGTCTCAGTGTGCTAGTTTGTTTCTTTAGTTGTCCTTAACAAATTCCTCAGAACACCAGACACAAACTTGTGGCAAAATAGTTTCATTTACCCTCTTTAACTTAAAGGTAATTATGTTTTCCATTTTAGTTGGTTCATGTTTAGTAAGTATAATGTTGTGTGTAATGCATATCCCCAAAAGGATAATGGAGGATTTTTGTGACTCATCATCAACCTTACCAGGTTCAATAAGGTACAATTCCTTCTTTTACTAACACCAGTCCACTGTGGTGTATAAGGTGTAGTGAGTTAAGATAAAATATCATTCTCTCATAGAAAGATGATAAAGTATTAGTTAATATATTTACCAACTCAATTCAATCAATGTTAATTTACTTCTTCCCAATCTGATTATCAACCTCATTATTGAAATCTTTAAACACCTCAAAGGATTTAGAATTATAACTCCTTAAGTAGATATGACCATATCTAATCAAGCCACTAATAAATGTAATAAAGTATGAGTATCCACCACTATAATCTACTTGAAAAGATCTGAACACATCAGTGTGTTACAATTCCAAAATATCTATGGATCTTTTACCTTGACCACTAAATGGTTTTTTAGTCATAATTACTTGCAAACAAGCTTGACATTTTTCAATTGTATTTCGGAAAAAAGAGCCTAAACAACTATATTGATAGAGCTTTGTAAAACAATTCTTGTTTATATGACCTTGATAGTGATTCCACAACTGGGTGTTATATGAGTTATGTGATTTGTTTCATTATTAATTACCAACATTTGGTTTTATAATTTAATATATAAAGGCTGTTATTCAATTGCTTCATACCATAAAATATTCTATATTTATAAAATTAACATCATTTATTTACAAATATGAAAATAAATCCTTCCAAATCTAATTAAGAGATAGAAATAATGCATTTGGTAACATTGGGAACATAATAAAAATACTTTAAAATTAAAATCAATCATGTCAGCAATGATAGATGGTAGTATCCAATGGCTAGAGTAGCAAACCTCGCTTAATTGATAGCTAGTAGATCCACCTCAACTCTGGAAATCTTTCAAATCTTCTTGGTTCCTACATTTGGATACAAATGTGAGCACCACAGGTAGTATCTAATACCAACTTGTAGATATAGAAAGACTACACCCAATAATAAATGCACCTGCAATTTTCACTTACTTATTTGGTTTGTTGTAGTTTCTATTCCAACGGCCCTACTTTCCAAATGAAAAACAAACTACATCATGCCCCTTTCCTTTCCAATAGTTCTTATTATTCTTGGAAGGATGGTGCTCTGGATATTTTTAATTGGAATAATTCCTCAACCCATTTTCCCTATTCGTCATCATCTTATTTACCATAAGGATAGTGATTTTTTCTTTCCACATGTCTTTATCAACTTGAAGAATGAATGTAATATGTTCTGAAAAAGTTTTATCGCTATTTCTCATATTATAATTCATAATAAAACTATATAAGTTTTTGGGTAGTAATGATAGAATGATATCTCTGTGCAGCTCATATGGGATCTTAAAACCCAATTTGTTCATGCACTCAATGTAGTAAATCATCTTGACTACATGTCCCAGTTGGCGCTGGATCTGCAAGATTTCTTGTGAAGTGTGTATTGGAGATCCCATATCTCTTTGATCTTACCATCTCTTGATAGAGACCCCCAAGGTGAGAAACTATATTATACACATCCATATCCTCATATTTCTTCATAATCTCTTTTGACATTGAGGATAACATGAAGCATTAGACATCTATCACGTCTTCCACATGCTTCAGGTAGAGAAATACTTCTTCCTCACTAGCCTCTTTGGAAAGAGACTCATAAAGAGAGGTTTCTAGCATGTATAATTTTCATTTGTGGCATAATATAATGCATAAAAACCTATACCATTATTGGATTTTCACACTGGTGAGAAGGATATCCTTCTCAATTATGGATCATAGTGATATTTTCAAATTCATTTGATTTTACAACTCTATAAATTAATAGAAAATATTTACTACTTTATTTGAATGGAAAAATAGATTAATAAATTTAAATTTAATTAAATTCCATTAATCACCCCCTATTTTTCGAAACTAATTATCTGTCACCATCAATTTCAGAATATCTTTTCGCTTAGATATTATAGTGGAAAGTATCAATATTCCCCTTTTCATAACACATACTTGGGCCTGACAGGTTATTTAATGAATTTTAGGTAGGTGAAGCTTGCCAACTACATTATTTTTTTGTTCTGTGATCCATTGAGTGGACTTCCCGATCTTGAAATATCATTTTAAATATTTCCTCAACCATTGCCTCTCAGTTACACCATGTCCTACTTGGGTAGTTAACTGTTTATGTGAACTAAGTTAAGTCAACCCAAAACCTTAAGCTAAAAGTTCCATGATAATTCAAGGCACCCCAACTTAGGTTGGTCAAAAAATTTGAACTATGAGGTCAATTATAAATTTAGGCAGTAGAAGGATAAATAGAAATAATATTTTTGATTAGGAATTTTTTATCCTTTATATGTAAAATCCCATTTTATCTATTTGTTAATATTAAGATGATTTTACTTAAGTGATTAACCATGTTTGATAAAACATTTATGCATAAACCTGTTGTACTTTATTCCATCTTTCATGCTTGTTAATTCATTTATTAGGTGATCATGTAGCATCTGAAAACATATAAAATTAACTATGCAACTGAAAAAAATAAAATATTAGTGGCATGATCATGACATTCTTTAATGGTTAATTTATCTAGAGGATGATAAACTAACTCTAAACCCTATGGGAAAACACCTTGAACCATAACTTGGTTTGTGTTATAGCATCCCTCTTTTCCACCTAAGTATCACGTTGATTGGTTTTTCCTCGGCTCCATGACCTTGACCACCACCTCTTGTATGGGATCTCCATCCATTCATAATATTTACTCACATGAAGGTAAAGGGATCCAATGGATTGGATAATAAGGGGTTTGCATAAATGAAACAATGGGTATGAAATCCCTTACATAATAAGGAGGGGATGGCATGCAGGATTTCAAAAATAATTTTAACAATTATAAATTAAAATAAGTCAATCACATATAAGGTCTGGTCTAATCTCATGATCATCCACACATCAAACAACGATCATACATTTTCAATATTGTAATCAATTACATTGATTTATTATTTAATTAATATAATTCACCATTAATTAATCTAATTTATTCAGTTTATCTTAATTCTATCCAAACATCCTTAACTCACCATCATCCATCATTTTAAATAAATTTTATTTCATTTAAAATTATTGGAGTGCAAAAGTGCACTTGAAGGCAAGGATGAGTGTTTATCTAAAATTCTAACATGGAAGTCAATTTAATATATAATTATCAATCCTATGACATGACATGTACTTCGTTAAATAAATGGCATACATAACACAAGTGAATATGTTTGATTATATATTTAATTTTTATCCATGAAAAACTAGACACATTGTCTGTAGCAGAATACACAACATGTACAAGGGTACACGACATGTGTTTTTCTTCTTCCAATGTCTGTAGCACACACCTTGTGATTGGGATTGTTCCTTACATATGAACAACCTTGAGGTACACAACATGAATTTCCAAAATACACAACATGTGACCTCAAAATTACCTAACATGTATGACCCCGTGTTGTGTATCCGATATACGGAAAGCTGGTGCATCTCGTGTTCTCATCCACGAGGAACTAGGGACTACACATAGTGTACAGTGATTACACAACATGTAGTTCTATATTTTGTGTTCTGGTCTATTTGTATATACACGCCAATCTAATCTATTCGGATCTTGGATCCAATTTTGTCATATCTGACCTGATAGAATGAGATATATGTGAGAAAATGAAATAAACAGCATGTATATCGGAAGTAAACATTTTTTACTCTATTTTTTTCTAGGTAGATCCTTTGGCACCTTCAGATCATATTCTTTCAAATGCATATTTGTTTTTAAACATCAACCTATTATTCGTTATGTTAGTGAGAATGAAAAAAAGAAGAGATGACAAGATTTCCATGGATTTTATTATTGGATTTCCTTATAAATCTTGGGGAAGGAATTCCATCTGGGTGGTGATTGACCATTTGACCAAATCTGCCCATTTTATTATAATCATAGATTCAATAAAGGTGGATGAGTTGGGACAAATATATTTTCAAGAGGATGGGAGGATTCATGGTGTGCTGTCAGTAATTGTTTCTGATAGAAACCCATGTTTCACCTCTCAGTTTTGGTAAGGCCTTCAAAAGGCATTGGGGTCACATGTCAAATTGAGCATGGAATACCATCCTTAGACAGATTGTCATACAGAATAAGAAAATTTGATTTTGGAAGACATTCCCCGAGCATGTGTCTTGGATTTCGGGGGATCATGGGATAGCCATTTCGGGTTGGATGAGTTTTCATATAATAACAGTTACTAGTCCTCAATCCAAATGACTCCCTTTGAGATTCTCTATGGTCGACCTTGTTGGTCTCCTTTATGTTGGGATGAGGTGGGTGAAACCTCATTGTTGGGACCGAGCATGGTACAAGAGGGATATGAGAAGATAAATCTAATTATGGAGTGGTTATTGAATGATTAGAGTCACGACAAATCATATGTCGATCAGAGGAACCATGATCTTGAGTTTTTTATGGGTGATCGAGTGTTCTTGAATGTGGCACCTCGCTTGGGTCATCATCATTCAAGTTAACAAGGGAATCAAACACCGAGATATGTCGGCCCTTTTAGAATTACTGAGCATATTGGTAGGGTGGAATATAGGATAGATTTTCCCTCTAAATTGATATCAATTCATTATGTGTTCCACATCTCTCAACTGAATAAGTACAACCCAGACCCATCTCATGTGTTGAATTGTGAAGAATTGGAAATAGAGCCTGATTTATCTATGTTTGAGTGGACAGTGTGGATAGTAGATTGTAAAAAAGTGCTTCTTGGAAAGTCTATTCCACCGGTCTTGATCCTTTGGTAGCATGGTAACAGTATGCATGAGACTTGGGGGGTGAAAGTCATGGGTTGAGAAAGAGTATAAATTTTTATTCTTTGATGGAGTTTCAAGTTGACTTTCTAGGGGCAGAAAGTTTTCAAGGTGGGGAGAATTGTCACACCCATGATTTTATTTTGAGTCATTTTTCTATTATTTTTTGTCTTACATTTTTCCATGAGTTTTCTTGTGTTTTTGGAGAAAAAAGGTTAAAAAAGAAATTTTTTGGGGTGAACAGCAGGTGGCGTATAGTTTGGAAAACTGTGTGCCCTTACCCAGGTAACCATGCATTCAAGGAATGTTTTCAGGAAGAAGATTATCACACGATTAGTGCATGGTTTTTAAACCATGCAGGATAATCGTGTGTCATGCCCTTCTTGGACAGTAAGGGGAGCACAATAACCACATGGTTTGAAAAACTGTGCAGAAAAAACGTGCAAACTGTCTAGGTCATTAAAATGTGTATTTTACCATTTTCACCACTTTATATCTAACCCCTAAACACCAAAATTCGTCCCCATTCAGGATTTTCAGCCTTACGTGCCTCACCTCCCTCCCTTGGACTCCTTGGAACCTCAATTTTGTGTGTGCTGGATTTGGTGAAATTTATTTATGATTTCTCAAGTAACTCCACTGCTCTCTTAGTTCCTTCCTCTTTTCTGGGGTTTCCTTCTCCTTTATTTTTTGTTTCATATTTCCAATGGGTAGGATGTTAGATTTAGGATTAGATATTAATTATTAGGATTTAATCTTGATTTTTAGGGTTCGATCTTTCCTCTATATGGTTCGATTGAGGTGTGGTTGAAGTGTTGCACTGGATTCCGGAAGTTTCTTCACTCAAGGTAGGTGGTTCCATGATTAAACAATATTTTATGTATTTGATATGATTTATTGAGTGTTTAAATATGTTTTATGATTTATGTGTGGTGTGAAAGATTTTCGTAAATGGTTTTGATATGCATATGGCTTGAAAATGGATTTTCTAAAATAAATTGGGTATATTTCAAGTGTAAACCCTTGTTTTGAATTTCAATTTGTTTTATAAATTATGAAACATGATTAATAAATTGTGAATGTTGTGCGGAACATGTTTTATAATGGTTTTGGAGTGGTATTGGATTTAAAAGTAGTTTTGGTTTTATAAGTGGTTATTAATTAAACATAGTTATATTGTTTGTCATTTTTTTATATGAAAGTGATTTTCCTTGTTCCATTTGAAATGTTAATTGAATAAGAAGGGAAACCTAAGTATCATGGTGGGCAGACTAGGACTAGTATGCTAGTTGACTTAGAAGTGGATTTTTAAGATTCATCTAGCTGGATTGATGATACAAAAATAACTGAACAATAATGATGATTGGAGACCACTAGGCCCATGGGGTGTCCCCTCCTAGTGGCTCATGCATGAGAACTCTATTGGTCATGGTTACTATACCACTTTTCACTAAGATATGATATAATTAGTGTCCCATTTTTAGCTAGTTACTAGAGGGTTCTCCCGTGACATAGTTCTCCATGATAATATCATACTTACCATGGGTATATGGTATACTTTGTGAGTTATTTTAAAAGCAAGCATGTTTTCCTCTAAATTTTTTTCCATCAAAATGTTTATAGTTTTTACATTATAAAACATGCATGTTTATTTATATTATAATATTTATAGCATGAAATATCTTTGTTGGGTGGCATCCTACGTGGGTTTGGCTCACACCCTACGTACACCTTTGGGTGTAAGTAAACTTGGTTATGTTTAGCACATGTAAAATCAAGATGTTTGGAGATGGTGGTTTGGGATGTTAGTGGTATTACCTTGCAGGTGCTATGATGGTGGCTTGAGGATGATGCTCCACTTTTTTATTGGTGGTTTTCAGGATAGTTTCTTATTCCCTTTTTTATATCCCCTTCTTGGTTTTGTTTAATTGTTGTAAATGATGATCCTAAAAATTGTTAAGCCATGTTTGGTTGTGATTAATCTATTTTTGTGTATTTATTATTATTGGTTGTTTATGTTTATTCATGTTTGTGACATATTACCGATATTGTATTGTTGTTACCTATTCTCTTGTTGTTAGTCTGTGGGAATCTAGAACATCCTTCAGGCCATGCCATGGACTGGGTCGGGCACTGGGTCGAGCACCGGGTCCGGCACCGGGTTGGGCACCGGGTCGGATGGTATCCCATCTTGGTTCGTGACACACTGAGAGAGAAGCGATGATACCAAGATGGAGATCACACATTGAACTAAGGAACCTGAATGAGAAGAGATCACCCAATGCGCCTGGAAGAGCCTATGGTTCATGGTCGGGAGAAGAATACTGAATGAGAGGAGAGTCATGAATGTAGTAGATAAAACCAAATAGACATGATGGGTTTGCACTGTAAACCTCGATTTTATGATGTAAACATCCCATAAATCACGTAAACTGAAAACACGTTACCTCAAGTTAAATTATCTCGAGCGATGATATTATGATGTAAGAATGAGACATGCAGTGTAAATTTTTTTTTTCCTTGAACTACTTTACAGCTTGTGTCTAGTGCTGAACATAGATCATAAATCAAGGATTTACTGCATAAATTTCCTTTTCACCCAACGCCAATAGAAGCTCCCCTACAAAAAATCCTGAAAAAAACCCCACACCCTTTGAACCTGAAAACAAGCTCTTAAACACCGAAAGAGAGTGGAACTTTTATCCAAGATGTTACTTGAGGAACCTGATGTATGAATCTTCAATGCAACTCCCTAAAGTTTATTCTCTCTATATTTTATTCAGCCTCTCTGCCTTCTACAGTTTCATTCACGTGCATAGAAATGAGTACCAAAAAAATAATTAGCTTTTTACAACTAGGATATATCTATTGGTAAAAGTTATTTTTTTTGGTAAAGTGTATTACCAAAAAAAATTATCTTATCACTAAATTGTTTGTAAAAATGTTGTTCTTAAATGTTATTATGATAGATAAAATAGTTTTTTACAACTATAATAACACTTTGAAATAATATATATATATATAAATGTTTAACAACAAATTCATACAATATATTTATATATTGATAATATTATTAACAACATTCATCTTTCTATCAGTAATATTATTAACAATATTATAATAAATACCAACAATTATTATCAATTTGTAATTTATTTTTTAAATAAAATATTATGCATGGATATTTGAATAATTATTCCTAAATTTTTATATTATATTTATTTATCTAACTATATATAATATATATAATATATTATATATATTTATTATATAATAATTATAAAATTATATTATATGAAACTCTAAAAAAATGAGGCATTATTTGAAAAATCTTGTTCAAACATAATTTAAAAACATGTTCATCCGAGATCTGTTTCTCTCGTACATCGAGTGTCACTATCCTAGTTCAAAATGGAAATAGTATCAACACATTTAAGTAAGTACCCTTTCTTCAAGATCTCTTTTCATGCACTTGTACTTGAGGATGGAAGTAGACATCTGTGAGATGTATGTCACTATCATGGCTTAACAAGAAAGTCCATTTATTTACATTTGTTATAGGCTCCCTTTCTTAAAGTTATGCTTATGGATAAAAGAATACGTTAGATTTATAACTGTCATGGTTTAACATTAATGTATGAAATTCCATTTTAATACACTTGTGTATGGAAGAAATTCATCCACTATCTCAGAATTTAAACAAGAGGAAGATACATATAAATTATAAAATAATCAAACTCAAGTTCATTTCAAATAATTAAATATAGAAATTTCAATTATGTTCTATGAAATCTTAACAATATTTGAACAATAGAGTTGATTAGTCAAATAAATTTTATTATTTTAGATACATTTCAAAATTGCGTTTTACAACATGGTGAAAAATGATGCATGAGAATAAAAAACTAACATTTTTTTAAGTGATATGACCATGGGAGCTTACAAATATCTTCGAATGCAACCAGATTCATCTCCTTCCATGATATCCATGTTCCTTTTCATATTGGTTCATTATAAAACATGTATGATGCGTCCATATTTGATAATAACTTTAGGGGATTCCCGGACAACCACAGTCCACTCCAGTGGCAACATTCAGCCCATCTACAAAGGTCCACCTAGATACACCTACAAAAAATCCCAATCACCCCCTCTCCAAATGAGTTGAAATGGGGCTGTGTGTGGTTTGGGAAAACATTTAAAGAAACACTTTGAAGAATCCATTAACTTGATAATGGGCATACCAGCTTAAGATAAACCGTATCCATAATGAGTGAATTGATACAGGAAACATGAATGAATTCAAAGTGCATAGATATAATGATAATGGTTCACAACTATCAAAATTTAATTAAAAAACATCATTTATGGATAGAGTGAAACCCACATAGTCAATTAACCATGAAATGTAACGTCTCGAACCTAGATAACACTCAACAGTTCCACGAGCCTGGTTGGATACATGACCTCAAGAGCATCTCTCCAAATGCTAGAATCTTCTAACTAGCATCGAGAGCCTAGGTGTGTCTTTGGGGAGAATATTCCCTGATTACAGAAGTATATCACAACAGAATTAAATAACATACAGATAGTGGAAATAGTAAAACAAGCTGTCAATAGATACATAGTATGAATAGATAGTAATATCAAAATATGGATCATATACAATGATGAATATGATACTTATATCTAGAAAACATCCAAAAAAGTACATGAATTTAAAATACAATAAAGGTATCCAAAATGACAAAATACCAAAAATTTCTTGTAGCATTGCAAGCCTTAGCTTGGTTCCATGATCAATGCTAAAAAACAATGATAAAAAACCAGTGTTAGGGCGCTTTAACTTATTATCAACAGAAACCATATAATCTATTTGGATCCCAAAGGAGGCCCAAACAGGGTGTGAGATAATCATCCCAGTAGGAAACCTCTCAGAGGTTTATACAGTTCTAAGGAGCACAAGCAGTATACTAAACAAGTGTGAGTAAGCAGCAATGTAAGTGTAAAAGCCCATTACATATGTCTACTGCAACATATAAAACCAAACAGCCCATCAAGGCTCCCAATAATATGTGTGAGCTCCCAAAAAGGTAGCTATAAGAAAAGGAAACAAGTAACACAACCTCACTGTATATCCATCCATATCCAACCCACATAGAATTTATGTATAAAGAAAACATATCAAATCCACAACCTCTCCGTATAACCATCCATGTCATATATCCCATGACTATGTTGTATAGTGAAGTGAATCACAATTTCCACACCTTTTTCATATAATGGAGTGAAAATGGAAACCCACAACATTACCGTATAATTATGTGAAAAAAGAAACCCACAACCATGCTGTATAATGAAGTATAGACCATGAAGGGCTGGATCCAAGGTGTAGAACACCAAGGCATCCTCACCGACTCCTAGGATCATCTCGATGGAAACTCAGTATAGGAACTGATTAGATTCCTAGGAGAATGTGTACCAACATGTACTATGTGGGTCCAAGCAAGTAAAATCCAATGGGTAGAAAGGCCCGAGGAATCCCACATAATCAAGACCCTGGGAGCATACTCTATCCAAGGCGTCCACTATAGCATTCCAGATCCATAGAGATCCATCCATGGAATCTATAGAAACATACATTTATCTCATACCATTTAAAAATTCACATTCCATTCAATGAGTATACCCACTCATATAAACAACTTACATTTAATCAAGTCACACAGGTATAACCATCCATTTATAAAAAATATCCATTTAACACATCACATGGGTATACTCACCCATTAATCATGAAAATTATTTAATCAATCTAAAAACAACCAATTAGTATTCCCACTTGTATAAAAAATTCCAATCAAGAATTTAATCAAGTTTATCATGGAATAATATCATAACATAGGGAAATGAGGAACAACATCTCCTAAAGATGTAAAACAACCTCATTTGAACACAACTGAGCTTCTATAATCTATGAAAACTCGAGAACACACTCCTAGGGTAGTTAATCAAAGGTAAAAACCAAATAAAAGGCATGGAATACCCCTTGGGTGTCCTATAGTTGGGAAAGAACCACCCAAGCATCTCAAAGAACCTAAGGGAATCCACAAAAGGTCGTAATTCATCTATATTAGTTAAACAATTCAAAATCGGGCCTGTGCCGAAATGTCTGGCGAGAGACAAAAAGGAAGATAGCTCTAAAAGATTCAAAAGACCAAATAAAAGTATATAACACCTACCTTAGCTCTGTAGTGGAGTGCTCATCCAATATCAAGTCTTGATTCAACTCAGTTTAGGAGAAATTTGAAGAATGGATGTAGAACAAGAAATTAAGGCATATGAGCCTAAACCCAATCAATGTAACTGTTGTTCTGAAGAATCAAGAACGGATAAAAATGAATCAAGATCTTACTAGCACAGTTCCAACGAGACCACTGGTGAAATAAATGTAATTTGGATCTACAACTGGGAGAAAATCCTACCTCTAGGTATCAAAGGAGCTTCCAATGTGTGAAAGGGAGGAGAGGTGAGCTTCTATTTTAAATATAAAGACTCTTACCTCTATTTATACAAAACATATTTAGGAAATTACATGATCTGAAATTTGATTACATGGTGTGTAATGGTTGTTTTTCCCTTCTTGAGGAAAAACCATTTCACACCATGAAAAGTCCTTACCAGACCATTGCACATCATGTAATCCGATTACATGGCGTGTAATCCCATTACACATCACGTAGTTGGACTGAAGCTACTACATAGCCTTCCTTCCTATTATTTACCAAAAACAACCCAACCGGACAATGACCCAACATAGGTTCTAATTCAAAAAGGGAAGTAAACAAGAGTTTAACCTAAAAAAAAAGATCCATACCTCATGAAAAAATAGGATCTTAAAATATTCCCCCATTAAAGAAAATTTTTACCAAATTTCCCTCACAAGGGTGGTCAACATTCATCTAAAAGCAACTCCATCCACTGAGAATGTATGTCAGTCCCCCACTCTGAAGTCTCATCTTGTAAATGGCCATGCTACCATATCACCTATACTAGAGGAACTGACTGGCCTCAGAGAACCTTAATGCCCCGGTCAAAGATATGAATCAGATGCTCGTTAAAGGATGCATCAACCTTTATCTCAAATTCCTTGGGTTGAAAAAGGTAAGATGAGTCTGAATGATAATGGCATAGCTGAGATACATGGAAGACTTCATGCATGGCTCGACACCTCTGAGGTAAATGAAACCAATAGGCAATAAACCCATATTCCTCCAGAATCTCGAATGGTGTGACATATCATGGTGAAAGATTACCATGTATCCTGATCCTTTTGTGTCCCATCCTTGGTGAAACATGTAAAAAGACATGACCCCCGACCACAAACTCTAGGGGTCATTTGTGGTGATCAATGTAATATTTCTATCGGGAATGTGTAGTAGTCATCTTTTTTTGAATCAACTAGACCTACTCAGAAGTCTCCTACATGTGATGTGGTCCTAGTAAAATTGCATGTTCTGTCTCTAACCGTCACAGGGGTGATCGACATGGCCGACTATATAAAGACTCATAAGGTTCCATTTGTATCATATCCTGATACCTATTATTATAGGTGAACTCACCTAGAGGAATGTGCCTATACCTAGAACCACCAAAATCCATGACTCATGCTTGAAACATGTTCTCCAGAACCTGTATAACATGCTCTGACTAGCCATCTGTCTGAGGGTGGTATGTTGTGCTCAGAATCACCTGTGTACCCAATGCCCTCTAAAAAATCTAGATGAAACGAGATGTAAATTGGGCATCCCTATCTGAAATGATAGTGCAGGGAAACTTGTAGAGTTGTACTATCTCATGGATATACAACCTTCAATGATCATTAATGCTAAAGGTCTCCTTGATCAAAAAAGAAATGAGAAACCTTTGTGAGCCTATAAAAAATAACCCACAAAACATCAATATCTCAAGGCGACCTCAGTAACCCAGTTACTAAATCCTTCACAAAATCATCCCATTTCCACTCCAGAATGGTTAACTATTGTAAAAGCCTGGATTGTCACTGATGTTCCTCTTTCACCTGCTAATAGGTGGAACATCTACAAACAAAACCAGCTACCTCTCTTTTCATACATGGCCATTAGTACTAATGTCGCAAGTCTTGATATATTTTGGTTACTACAGGGTTCACTACCCAAGTTGAATCATGAAACTCCCACATCATCTCCTCACATATATCCACTGGAACCCAAACATGTCCATGGATATGTAGGATCTCATCCTCACCTACAATCCAACCAGGGGGTGGATCCTCCCCTTCCATACACTCCCATAGGACTAGGACCTCAGAATTCGATAACTGCCTCATCCTAACTCAGTCTAGTAGGGTAGAGGTTACAACTAAGGATTATAGATGTGTTTGTCCCGGACTATTGTCCACCTTCAGATTCATCTCAGAGAACAACTCCATAAGATGCTACTCGCTAATAGACTACTTCACTTCCTGTAAATGAGTTATCCTTCTCAGTGCATTAGACACTACATTGCCTTTACCAGGAATGTAGGCAAGCTAGAAGTCAAAGGATGATAGGTTCTCCACCCACCACCACTACCTCAGATTCACATTACACTATGTAGAAATATAGTTTAGGATTTTCTGGTCCGTGTACACCACAAAACTCTATCTCAGTAAATAGTGTATCCAATAGTGAAAATCATCAACAACTGTAGCTCACTCAAGATCATGAATTAGGTAATTCCTCTAATATGGCCTCAGATGTCGAGACACGTACTCCAAGACTCTATATATGTGCATTAGCACTACTCCCAGCCCAATACCTGACACTTCATAATACAGAATTCCACTCCTTCGCTTCATAGGAAGTATCAAGATGGGTGTCGATGTAAACCTTCCTTTCAACTCCGGAAATTTTGACTCTCATGAGTCTGACCATAAAAACTTCACACCATTCTTAGTCAATCCCATCAATGGTGCTGCTAAGCGTGAAAAGTCCTGTATGAAATGAATATTGTAACCCGCTCACGACAATAAACTCTGTATGTCAAAAATGTTCTCGAGCTATTCCCAGGAAACTACAACTCTCACCTTCTCTGGGATGATTGATACTCCTATCTCTGAGAAGATGTGACCTTGGAAATGAATATAATCCATCCAAAAGTGGCACTTTGTGCTCTAAGCATATAACTAATGCTCTCTAAATTTATTCAAAACAATATCAAGAAGGTTGGAATAGTTTTGGAGATTGTGATAATATACCAAGATATCATACATGAAAACCACCACAAAAGAATCCATGTAAGGATGAAACACTTGGTTCATCAGTGCAATGAAAATCTCTGGCCCGTTCGCGATACAGTGTAGCATAATATGATACTCATATAGACCATACATACTATGAAAGGCTGTATGAGGTATGTCTATATGTCAAACACGTACCTGGTGATATCCTAACCTCAAATGAATTTTTGAGAACACTCAATATCCTCAAATATGATCAAATAGATCATCTATCCATGGAAATAGATATCGATTTTTAACCATTAGATTGATTAGTTTCTGATAATACATGCATAGACTAAGAGTTATGTCTTCCTTTTTCACAAAATGTACCGGCGAAACCCATGGAGATGTGATGGTTCGATGAAACCCCTTAGCCTCCAAATCCTCTAGCTAGTGCTTGAGCTCCTGCAACTCTGTCATAGCCATCCTATAAGGAGGAATGGATACTTGTGTGTAACATCCTGTATCTGAATTCCACTCAAAAGTGCCCAGTACCCAATTGGCCACATGACCTCAAGAACAGTTCCCCAAATTCCAGAGGTTTCCAAATAGCAACAAGGGCCAATGTGTGATAGTGAGGAAAATATACCTCATCATCAGAGTGTAACACAACAGAAATAATAACAATATAATAGTAGAAGAAGTAATATCATACAATAGAAGTAAACAGAGGAAGTTAGAGAATATAAATAACCAGATGTCATAACATTCAAAGGATGATGCTGCATGTCACATGTTCTATGAAAATAGCTAAAACAGGTCACACTGTAGTATTACATAATAAAAGTACCAAAAGTAAAAAATAGAAAAAATAAACTCAGAAGCATCACAAGCCTTAGGTTGGTCCCATGATCTCCATATCCTAAAAACAAATCACGTACATGTTGAAGGGTTCTTACCCTTATCGACACCTACAAAAATATAATATTTCTGGGACCAAAATCATATCCCAAATAGGGTGTGAGACTAAATCCTAGTAGGCAACCACCCAAGATCTGTTTCCAGTCTGTAAGTGAATATATATAACAAGAAGTGTACAATAATAAAAGTTGTACATAGTCTTACATGCACTGTTATTCATTTACATTCATTTCATGATCATTAATTAATTCAATTATATTGAATTATATAAGTCTCAAGATCCGGCCTATGCCTGAAAACCCCCATGCAAAAGAAAAAACAACATATACCTCAGAAGGCTATCTAAACAAGTAAGTGAAGACCAAAAACAAACTTGTTCTTTGGCTTGTTAGACACGTCATAAGTCATTTCATTTAAATATTGAATTTATAACCCGATCCCATCCTTGAAATTACTAAGTTGTCATTCATGTATCACTCCAGGTGAAATTATATCTACCACATACAAGCCCATCCTGGAGAACCTCTCTAGAAACCTTGTATCACTATAGGTGCAAGCCTAACAACATCCTACTATCCCATCCTGACGAACCTGTCTAGAATCCTGGTATCACTCTAGGCGTTGTTTAAGTCCATGTCAACTAAGACCGTTACTTGAGGTCCTATACGTAAGCCCTAGGTATCACTCAAGACATCTACGAAAATCCAATAGATTCCATCCATGACATCCTTCAATGATCCATGTTTCACCCGGCAAAAATTTGAAAAGCCTCCATGAGCCCAACTGCTACACCCATGTCTTGCTCACTTCTTGAACAAAATAGCTTGACCAGCCTCTTAAGGCTTGGAAATTCTTTACTCACATGGTTAATACACAGAACAAGCAACAAATTTAATTTAAAATATTATAGGGCATTAAAATAATAAACTCACATGGGAAATTCATATAACTAGCATCACATGTAAATTACACTATTTCATGGTTAAAAAAATTGTAACTTACATGGGCCCAATTTATATAATAGGCCTATCATGAAATTTAGACTATCACAAGGCTTAACCATGATTTTATCTCACAAGGTAACGTTTACAATTGGAGCAATACATTCCAATCATGTTTAAAAAAGCACTGGCATAAAAATGGTTCAAGGAGAAAACTATTATGATACCTTTAACAAAAAAATTACAATTTAACAACATTGTAATTCCATCATTTGAATCAATTCATTTTAACCAACCCATAAAAACGGAATCAAAGGCATACCCATAGTCATCCTTGGTGAAAAAGACATAAATTTTCATTAAGGGAAACACACCCATGGGGTGGCCCTTAATCAAGGAAAACAACCTAAAACATTCTTTGAATCACTTAAACAATTACCTAATTAACAATAGGTAATAAAATAGGATAATTATTAATTAAGGTGACACCCAAAAATCGGTGCGTGTCACTCCAGCACATATAATCAACTTGAAATTTAATTAAAGGCACGAGACCACCTACCTCATAGTCGTACAACTTTTCTCATCTAGCATCGACGTCGAATTCGACCTAGAATGGGGGTAGATCTAAAAAATGGGTATAATTTATTAACCTTCAATAACTCGGTCGAGAGAAAAAATAATGAAAAATGCCTCAAGTGGAACCGATAGCTTACTTATTGGGTTCCAACACATATAAGAACAATCAAATCAGTGTTTAGATGATCAAATAGGAGGAGAAAAAAGGTCTGGTGCAGTTGGTTCATGAACCCGGTGAGTCCTCTATCAAAAAATGAAGAAATGAGAGTACTTCCCATTTTAACAAAAAAACAAAAGTACATGGCATGTACTTGAGAATACACACCGTTTATTTTCTAAATTTCGCACCATTAGCCGACTTCCACCTCCATGTCCTAAATGAGTCCTACTGACCTACCGACATGCTTACACGATGTGTACTATAATTTACACGACATGTAACCCCTGGTCATGTCATGTAATAGTCCTGCAGCTAGCACTCGACCTATTTTCCATCCTTTTATTAAGAAAAAACTAAAAAGAAAAGATTCATACCATAAAGAAAAAATAAGGTTCTTATAAACTTCTCCCCTTAATGAAATTCATCTCCAAATTTCCATTCCAAGGGTGGTGAAGAAATATCTATGAATAACTCCATCCACTGCAATCATACATCAGCCTCCCTCTCCCAGGTATTTTCCTATACTCGGCCATACTGCCATAGCACCCATACTAGAAAAACATACTAGCCATGGATAACCTTCATGCTATGACCCACAATTAGTAAAGGATGCTCCCCAAAGGATGCATCTACCAGTAACTCAACCTCCTTAGGCTGAAAGACATGATATGGGTATGAAAAGTAACATCGTAGCTGCGAAATGTGGAAGTTTTTGTGCATAGAATTGCACCTCTAATGTAACTGTAACTGATAGACAACCAACCCGACTCTCTCCAGAATCTCAAACGGCCTGACAGATATTGGTGAAAGCTTACCCTGTCTCCTGATTCTCTTGTGTCCCAGCCTTAGTGCAACACATAGGAAAACTCGATCACCAACCTCTAACTACGCAGGTCTCTTGCAGCAATTGACATATGATTTATAATGAGACTGCACAATATCCATATGCTTCCAAATCAACTGCACCTGCTCAGTGGTCTCTTGGAAAAGACGAGGTCCCAACATAGCTGCCTCTCCTGCCTCCAGCCAACATAGGGATGATTGACATGACCTACTATATAAAGCCCTGTAATGCACTATATGAATAGTATTATGAATGCTATTGTTGTAGGAAAACTCTACTAGGGGAATGTGCCTCTCCCAAGAACCCTTGAAATCTAGGACACATGCCCACAACATGTCTTCCAGCACCCGAATCGTGCACTCTGACTGGCTATCTTACTAAGGGTGGTAATCTATGCTCAGTAGCACTTGTATACCCAGTTACCTCTATATCCCTTTCCATAAACAAGAAGTAATCTTTGTGTCCCTATCTAAAATGAAATAATGTAGAACCCTATGTAGTCGTACAATCTCCTTGATGTACAACCTCCCAATCTCATCAACACTGAAGGTTTCTTTGAATAGAAGGAAATGTGAAACCATCTTGAGCATGTCAACAAAAATCCAAACAACATCATTACCTTCAAGTGACCTTGGTAAGCCTATCAAAAAATTCACTGCAACATCATTCCATTTCCACTCAGGAATGAGTAGCTGCTGTAAAAGTTCGGCTGGTCACTAGAGTTTTGACTTCACTTGTTGATAGGTGGAGCACCTCATGAAAAAACCTGCTACATCCCTTTTCATACCTAGTACCCAATACTGATGATGTAAATACAAATACATCTTGGTGACACCAGGATGTACTGCCCATATAGAGGCATGAAAATACCTCATCAGCTCCTTCCGCATGTCTGCTGAAACCCATATGCGACCATGTAAATGCAGAACCTCATCCTTCCCTATGGTCCATCCAGGAGGAGGGTCCTGACATTCCACACTCTCCCATATAACTAGGCATTTGGAATTTAATATGTGCCTCATCATCACTCTGTCCAGTAGGGTAGAGAAAATAACTAAGGATAAATGAATAATATGTCCTTGACTGTCATGCACCCCTAAATGCATCTCATAGAACAAATCAATAAGCATCAAATCCCTAATGGCCTACTGCACCACATGTATCTGAGTTCTCCTTCTATGTGCATTGGACACAACATTAACTTTCCCCAACATGTGGGAAAACTCAAAGTTGAAAGAATGAAAGTATTCCACCCACCATCACTACCTCGTATTTATATCATGATAGGTAAATATGTACGTGAGGATTTTGTAGTCCGTATACAACACAAAATGCTATCACAATAAGTAATGTCTCAAAAAGTGAAAAGCATGAACACTTGTAGCTAACTCGAGACCATGCTTCAGGTAATTTCTCTAATGAGGCCGTAACTACCATGATTCATACACAATGACATGATCCCCTTGCATAAGAAATACTTCTAGGATGATACCTGATGTGTCACAGTAAATAGTGTAACTCCTGCCTAGCTCTGAAAAAATCAATATCAGTGCCGAAGTCAATCGCCCTTTTAGTTCCTAAAAGGCCATCTTCTAGGAATATTTCCTAACTTACTTTAAACCCTTTTTAGTCAAGATCTTCAATGGAATAACTAAATGTGACAATTACTATATTAAATGCCTGTAGTAACTAGCCAACCCCAAGAAACATCACAACTCAAAGACATTCTTGGGCTGCTCCCAAGAAACTACTGCTCTCACTTTCTCTAGCTCCTATGATACTCCTGTATCTGAGATGATGTGACCCATGAATTGAATCTGATCCATCTAGAAGGGGCACTTTTTTATCTTATAATATAATTAATTCTCTATTAGTATACTAAATACAATATAAAGATGTATGGAATGGTGGTATCGATTGTGAGAATACACAAAGATATCATCCACAAAAACCAGAACAACCGAATTAAGATAAGGATGGAACACTCTGTTCATTAGTGAAATAAAGACATCTGATGTGTTCGTGAGACCCAACGACATGACCATGTACTCATACAAACCATACCTGCTCAGAAAGGCTTTGCAAGGTATGGTCGATAATCTAACATGCACATGATGATAACCAGATCTCAAATAGATCTTAGAGAATACATAATCTACTCAAAGATGATCTAGGATATCATCTATTAATGATAGATTATACCAATTCTTAACCATCAATTGGTTAAATTTCTAATAATCCACACATAGTTGGAGGGTATCATCCTCCTTTTTTTGCAAAAAGGACTGGCGAACCCTATAAAGAAGTAATAGGTCAGATGAAACTATTAGCTTCCAAATTCCCTAGTTTCCCCTTGATCTCTTGAAACTCTTTCATAACTATCCTATATGGAGGAATGGATAATAATTCATCTCTTGGAACTAGCTTGATAGAGAACTCTACTTATCTCACCGGAGGTAAACCTGAAAATTCATCCAGGAAGATGTACCTGAAACAATCAACCCCTGGAGAGAAATCCATCTAACATGTTCCCTGGTCATCAAGATATATACTTGTAATCTTGGATATCATACTACCCAACCCATGATTCTTGGGTCCAGATTGGCTCGCCTAGGAATCCCATTCACCATAGTGAAGAAATGATCCTCCCTATGGTGACATAAAAGTCACCATGTAACACCCCAAGATTTCATAGTGTGTTATTTCTTCAAAATAATTCAATAACTTGCACTACACGCAACACCGAGTTCAATCGCACCATAAATTACCAAACAAGACATTAAAAAGAGGTTATGAATAGTATTAACTAAATTTTAAACTAATATATCCTTATAATTTTCGAATCCATATTCTGAGTTTCTTAGACATAATGCAAGAACAAATTCATTTTTAGTATTGCACTTTTATCAACTTTTAATAGTGAACCCTTTTTAAATACAATATTTTAAACTTTTTTACTAAATGGGGACATCAAAAATTTAAAATGAAACATCCCAAGCTTCCACTGTATGATTTCCTTTGAATAATACAGTAGCGTGTGTTGTACGCAACATCGAGTTTTAACACACACCATAACCGATTAAACTAGCCGTTATGAATAGTAATACCTACTTTTTGAAATTTTAACTCTCAAAATGGACTTCATTTTCCGATTCGGAATATCGAATTTAGCCTAAGGTGAAATTTTGGTACTTTTCGGATAACTTTAATATTTTGATGAATAGTGGAAATTACTAAATTTTAATTAAAAACAACTTTTTTAATCAAAATAATTAAAAGTGATAAATAATGAATTTGAGTGGTTTTAAATTATATTTAGAATATATTTTTACCATTTAATACTATTTTGGTCATTGGAGATAATTTTACAATTAAACAGGACATAAACAAGTGTCAGTCTTTTGATAGTTATTATCTCTTAAAACACGTTTTTTGTTTTAAGAACGGGAATTAATTTTAAATTAATTTCTGCCACATATGTGTTTCGAATTTTGAAAAATGGATTCTGTATTTGGAATCTGGATGTTCAAGTTGTGTAAATAGGTGACTTTTAATTTTATACATTTTGAATAATTACTTCGGTAAATATTTTATTTACCATGGATAAGGGTAAATCCGGTAAATAAGGGTTAAAACATAATATTATAATAATACTAAATTACCCTAAAACGTGTCTTAGCCTTATTTTTTGAAACATTTTTGACCATAGGAATCTTTGGGTCGATTATGGGACCCCATGGAGCCACTTGTAGGTGATAGGGACACTTTATTTTAATTAAGCTAAAATGAATACAAAAATGACAGAAGCATATATCTTTTAGAAAAACAATTTTTACATAGGGTTATATATGTTGGATTTTTGACTATAAATATTTCATTATAAATCTAAAACTATTTTCTACATAATGATATTTAATTTATAATTTTTATAGATTACATAATTTAATTTATTTATGACACAATGATGATGGAGTAATTACCATAATAGTACAAATTAAAAATAATTGATTTTATAAATACCCAAATAAATATAATTTGAGACTTTTAATGAATTAAAATACTTTTCTACGATAATATGACATATTAGGAATGATTTAATTAACGTTTTTCGAAGTAATAATTCTGTTATGAGTTTCAAAAAAATCAACTATTGAATAGTTTTAAAATTCACATAAAAGAGGTTTTAAAATAAATATTATATTATTAATTGATATTAAATTCCTAAAAATCTAAGGATCGGCCAAGAGACTTATATCATGATAGTTGTATCATTAATGGACCACTTGGGGTCGCTTGGATGTATATATTAAGTTTATTAACTATATAATATAAAAATACAAAGTGACATGGTAAATGTCAAACTAATTAACTAAGAGTTAATACTTAAATATAAGGTTAATATATTAACCCAAACCTATCTAAATTCTATTGGTTGAATGGTTTTAGACCTATAACCACCTTAACAATTAAATAATCAACTTTGGGGCCATTATAAACCTAATATTAATTTATTATAAATTAATATTTCTAGCTTTTCCAAAGGTGCCCGTCACCCCTCTTATAAAAGGGCACTCCTCCTCACTTCTTCACATGTTAAAAGCATTTTGGTTCGGCCAACATCTGCCAAATACTCTCTAAACTTCCCTCACTTCATCATAGAGGCCTTCCTTTAGTCAGAAAGCCAACTTAAGGATCCCTTTTGATCAAATCAAAAGGAAGAACCTGAAGAAGAGGTAATGTTTTCACCACCCTTTTTCAAATTCATTTCTTCTTCCACTTCTTCTTTATTTGTTATTACAATTCTAAAATAATAACTCCAGTATCTTATATATACTTTGATGTTATTATAAATATGGTACAACCATATTAAGTATTCTATCCACCCCTTTAATAACATGTCACCACACGTACGGCTTACCGTCTCCACGTCGTGGTGTAATTGTTATTCAATATATTATTATTTGGATGGGTATAATAATTATGTGTAACTCATGTAAATAATAAATATAACATGATAATTATTCTGTATATATGATATAATATCCAATTATATATTATTTTAATTTCAAAAAAATGATATTGTCGCTCGTGCGTACGTACAGACTACCGTCTCCACGAACGCGATGAGATTCATTATCTATCATATCCATTCAATTATTATTATCATTTGATGATTTAAAAATAATTTTTAAGGACTTGATATCATTCGGGAATGAATAAGATACAACCTATCCATGAAAACCACAGCTTACGTAACAAAACATATAAAAGAAGACGAGTAAGTTAACACCCGAAACAACGATAATTCTAAGATATTATTAACAATGCAATGTTAAAAGATCATATATGATATCATATGAATGTATATGATTCTTGTATAATTTAATAACAATTATTTAACCAATATACAGGAGGTTAACCTACCCCCAACCAAGTAAATGTACAAGGTAAGTGTTTATTTCACAATCTCTTCATTATCCGAGGTTGTTTATACGTAGTAATCTACTGGCATCTCTTTATCATCCACATCCATGTTTCTTAAAAATGTATTTCAAAATTTTTTTACTATTTACATGAATGTGGTTTAAAGTCATTTATACTATTTTTTGACTTTTTATAAGTGGTTTATAAAGGAATCTTTCCGTCGTTTTCCAAACAAGGTGCTTTTTAATCTTTTCGACAGAATTTTGGTAAGAATGTTTTTTTAACTTATACGGTGGGTGCGGTTATTTTCCGCCGTTATAAAATCGTCGAAGCTTCCCTTGCAAGATTATAAGAATATTTTCAAAGAAAATGTTTTATTTCATAAATATATGACTCTTAAATGATATCAAAATAGAAAGAGATATTTCTCTAAAAGGGTTTTGATTTAATCTATGTCAACATCCTTTGATGGATTTTATGCTTATTTGAAGTTGATTTATTATGATACAAAACTTCTATATTGTATTGAAGGTTTTGTGATATGTTTGACTGTGGGTGTGCTATTTTTATACCATTCATAATTTATGGTGAAAGTATTGACATTTCGTATGGTAGTTTTAATATGAATGTTTATGTTATGTTTAAACATTTTCATATGGGAATGCATTGGACTTAATATGTGACGGGTGGAGCCCTCTATAGCTCCTCGATGCATCAGTAGGTCTCATGAGACAAACTAGTGTCTTGACAGAAGGCCTTGAAAAAATCTTATTTGTAGTCTTGGCACGAGGCCTTGGCTATGTAGTTATGATAGTCCGGCATTATGCATTCCATCATTATGAAAGTGGTTATTGATATTGCATGTGATTATTCGATTAGTAGAATATCCACGTGAATAAGTAAATGGCATTATTTCATTTTATTATTGCCATACTATGATTAAGTTCAAGTTTAAAAGGGTTTTGTTTTAGTTATACACTGCCTTAAATGTTTATTCTTATTTATAAAAGTTTCCGCTATATTGTTATCCTTACTGGGCATTTGAGCTCACCCCTTTTCTATGTTTTTTTCCCCTGGAAGTGAAGAAGTATATTATGAATGACCTGCAAGGATATTATGTGGGGATATGAGTGTGGAATATAGACATAATATGTTGTTGTAGTAGTATTTCACTTTATGATGTAATTTAAGACTTATGAATATATCTAGTGTTTCCAAGGCTACTAAACCAATCGGTCTTTCAAGATTTTATCTTTCTTGTGATCATGACAATGTTATGTAATAATGCACCGACTCTAGGTAACTGGGGTTGGGGCATTATAGTTGGTATCAGAGGAAGTTTAGTACAAACCTTGGAAGCTAGATTTAGATAAAATCTGATTAGAGCACATAGATTTAAGATGGACTTTGAGGATTAGTATAGAAGAACTTTCTAGAATTTGGTTATTGTATAGATTTTTGAGTTTTCCGAGCAATGCATCCCTGTTTGGATACGAGCAGGTAGAGGCAGCTCTGGCACAGATGTACCTAGGGGTAAAACCCAAAAACACCGCTTTGAGCTAGACTCAAACGGGAACTGGTGCACGACAACGGGCATTGCAACACTCTTGGTTATGACACTCCCGGGGGATATGCTTAGGATAATTCTCATTTTCTTAAAAACCATTATGAAGGGTTTATGAGTATATACTTCCTCAAAGGAGAAATTTTTATGATTATGGATTATATAAATAAAATATTTAATTTATGTTATGTGTTTTATAAGTTTGGGATTAGGTATTGATATTCATAAACTAATCTAGTGTATGGAATTGTTTAGAAATGGCACCCAGTAGAAGGAATGAGAACTCCATCAATGCATATGATCCAAAGAGAAAGAAGGATCATATCTTTCATGTTCTTAAGCCATAATTTATAAGATAAATATTCTCCCATGTATTATCATCTTATGAAGAAATAATATCATGTGTTAATAAGATAAGTAAAGAGTTTATTGAGTCCTATGGCTTTGAAGGGAAGCAAGAGAAGAAAATGATGGAAGAGGGAAAGATGGATAAAGGGAAGAGGGAAAATAAGAATTTTCCCATATGTGATAACTGTGGGAAGAAACACCCTAGAACTTGCCTGAAAGGAATGGGAGTTTGTTATAAGTGTGGAGGAAAAGGGAACAAAGTACGTGACTGCACGGGTAAGAAAATGGTTTCAAATGTACAATGCTTCATTTTCAAGGAGTTTGGACACTACGCGAACCTATGTCTCAGTCATCAGACTATGACGCAAATGATGTTATTGGATAATAATCATGTAATGATACTACCATAGATGAAGAGGAATGATTAGGGTTCTTATGTTGATTATGTCATTTGAGTGTTGTATCAACAATGTACTTGTTATAATAATTATGGAGTATATAAGGATTGTACTGTAGTACTATTTCATTATGGACTTGAGATTGTGTGGAACAATGAAAAGTGACTCAATAGCAGGTTAATTTTTTGGAAAATATATGGCTGAGAGAAAGATAAACCATAATATGGTTCTAATACCGAGGTAGTGATTTTAAAATAATACATGATTGTTTTGGATAAATTATATTGGATATTCTTGACTACCTTGAAACTGATTAATGATTTGTATATTCCATCATTGTTGGGGTTTACAACATTTTTGGATTGAAGGAGTATATCTATTATTCTATAAGGAATAAGGGATCATGAATGTAATCAATAAGGTTTTATGATAATTCAGGATGTTGTAGTGTTTTAAAAGAATACATGATGAAGGTGATCACTTGTTATTATGAAAACAAAGGATCTTCATTGTGTTTACCTTCCTTATAAATTTTGGACTGAAGTGTTTTGGATAGTCCTAGTTTGGATTATTTTGGATTTCCATAAAAGGACACCCCAGAGGTCGGGCGGCAACCCATCGTGTCCGATAAGGCCGCGAGACTTGAACCCACAACCGAAGGGCGACAAGGGTGTATCACCTACCACTGACCCACGTGATGTCCGAGATTAAATAATGTAGTTTTTTAAAAAAAAATCTAGTAGATGAATTATAAATTCTTTTTTTTGGAACCCTATACGAATAGGATAAATAGAATATTTTTTTACGTTCTATTATCTTTTAGAGTGAAAGATGAGTTTGTGATAGAAATTAGTTAAGGGATGGAACTCTACTTGTCAAGAATATATTTTCTTCTTCTATTATTCTATGAAGAAATTAATTCTTATAATTTATTTAAGTAATCCTAAAACCAAAAATGTGTTATCCTAATACCCTATGTTTTATTGAACCAATGGTATTTCAAATCATCATAGATTGATGAATTTAAGGACCTCAATTTTACACTTGTTTGTGATTTATGACCTCAATCACTACCTATAAATATTTATGTTTTTCCTCCAATTATATGTCTCTAATTCCCACCAATGTTCTCCTAATCAAGATCATAATTTGGTGGTGACCCTTTCATTTCTCTTTTCCTCATATTAAGACTAAATTTTAGTAACCTAATTTCAGATGTGGGTTTTCCCACAAAGATATTTTCTATTTTCAACCTTTTATTATCGAATTACAATTTCAAATTACGAGGATGCAATTTATTGAATGAGGGGAGAATGTAAAACCCCAAGATTTCGTAGTGTGTTATTTCTTCAAAATAATTCAATAACATTCACTACACGCAACACTGAGTTCAATCGCACCATGAATTACCAAACAAGCCATTCAAAAGAGGGTATGAATAGTATCAACTAAATCTTAAACTAATATATCCTTATAATTTTAGAATCCATATTATGAGTTTCTTAGACATAATGCAAGAACAAATTCATTTTCAGTATTGCACTTTTATCAACTTTTAATAGTGAACCCTTTTTAAATACAATATTTTGAACTTTTTGACTAAATGGGGACATCAAAAATTTAAAATGAAACATCCCAAGCTTCCACGGTATGCTTTCCTTTGAATAATATAGTAGCGTGTGTTGTACGCAACTTCGAGTTTTAACACACACCACAACCGATTAAACTAGCCGTTATGAATAGTAATACCTACTTTTTGGAATTTTATCTCTCAAAATGGACTTTATTTTTGGATTTGGAATATCAAATATAGCCTAAGGTGAAATTTTGGTACTTTTTGGATAACTTTAATATTTTGATGAATAGTGAAAATTACTAAATTTTAATTAAAAACATCTTTTTTAATAAAAATAATTAAAAGTGATAAATAATGAATTTGAGTGGTTTTAAAGTATATTTAGAATATATTTTTACCATTTAATACAATGTTGGTCATTAGAGATAATTTTACAATTAAACCAGAATAAACAAGGGTCAATCTTTTGAGAGTTATTATCTCTTAAAACACGCTTTTTGTTTTAACAACGGGAATTAATTTTAAATTAATTTCTGCCACTTCTGTGTTTTGAATTTGGAAAAATGGATTCCATATTTGGAATCCAGATGTTCAAATTGTGTAAATATGTAAATTTTATTTTTAGACATTTTGAAAAATTACTTCGGTAAATATTTTATTTACCATGGTTAAGGGTAAATTCGGTAAATAAGGGTTAAAACATAATATTATAATAATACTAAATTAACCTAAAACGTGTCCTAGACTTATTGGTTGATACATGTTCGACCATATGAATCTTTTGGTCGATTTTAGGACCCCATGGAGCCACTTGTAGGAGATAGGGACACTTTATTTTAATTATTTTAAAATGAATACAAAAATGACACAAGCAGATATCTTTTAGAAAAATAATTTTTACATTGGGTAATATATGTTGGAATTTCGACTATAAAAATCATTAAGAATCTACAACTATTTCCTACATAATTCTATTTTATTTATAATTTTTAGAGATTACATAATTTAATTTATTTATGACACAATGATGATGGAGTAATTACCATAGTAGTGAAAATTTAAAATAATTTATATTGTAAATATCCAAATAAATATAATTTGAGAATTTTAATGAACTAAAATAATTTTATAGGATAATATGACAAATCTGGATTGATTTAATTAACTTTTTTCTAGGTAATCATTCTTTTATGAGTTTCACAAAAATAAACTATTGAATAGTGTCAAAATTGACATAAAGAGTTTTTAAAACAAATATTATATTATTAATTGATATTAAATTCTTAAAAATATAAGGTTCGCCCAAGAGACTTATATCACGATATTTTAATCATTAATGGACCACCTGGGGGGTCTCTTAGATGTATATATTATGTTAATTAACTATATAATATAAAAATAAAAAGTGACATGGTAAATGTGAAACTAATAAACTAAGAGTTAATACTTAAAGATAAGGTTAATATAGTAACCCAAACCTATCTAAATTATATTGGCGGAATGGTTTTCGACCTATACCCACCTTAAAATTTAAATTATAAACTTTGGAGCCATTAGAAACTGAATATGAATTTATTATAAATTATTATTTCTAGATTTTCCAAATGTGCCCCTCACCCCTCTTATAAAAGGGCACTCCTCCTTCTCATTTCTTCACACCTTCAAAGCCTTTTGGTTCGGAAAACCTCTGCCCAAATACTCTCTCAACTTCCATCACTTAATCCTAGAGGCCTTCCATTAGTCAGAAAGCCAACTTAAGGAGCCCTTTCGATCAAATCAAAAGGAAGAACCCGAAGAAGAGGTAATGTTTTCACCACCCTTTTTCAAATTCATTTCTTCTTCCACTTCTTCTTTCTTTGTTATTACCATTTTTAAATAATAATTCCAGTATCTTATATATACTGTGATGTTGTTATAAATATGGTACAACCATATTAAGTATTCTATCCACCCCTTGAATAACATGTCACCACACGTGTGTACGTACGGCTTACCGTCTCCACGTCGTGGTGTAATTGTTATTCAATATATTATTATTTGGATGGGTATAATAATGATGTGTAACTCATGTAAATATTAAATATCACATGATAATGATTCTGTATATATGATAAACTATCCAATTATATATTATTTATAATATCCAAAGAATGATATTGTCTCCTGTGCGTACGTACGGACTACCGTCTCCACGAACGCGATGAGATTCATTCTCTATCGTATCCATTCAAGTATTATTGTCATTTGATGATTTAAAAATAATTTTTAAGGACTTGATATCATTAGGGATATGAATAAGATACAACCTATCCATGACAACCACATCTTATGTAACAAAACATATAAAAGAAAACGAGTAAGTTAACACCCGAAACAACGATAATTCTAAGATATTATTAACAAAGAAATGTTAAAAGATCATATATGATATCATATGAATGTATATGATTATTGTATAATTTAATAACAATTATTTAACCATTATACAAGAGGTTAACCTACCCCCAAACAATTAAATGTACATGGTAAGGGTTTATTTCACAATCTCTTCATTATTCGAGGTTGTTTATACGTAGTAATCTACTGGGATCTCTTTATCATCCACATCCATGTTTCTTAAAAATGTATTTCAAAACATTTTTACTATTTACAAGAATATGGGTTAAAGTCATTTATACCCTTGTTTGACTTTTTATAAGTGGTTTATAAAGGAATCTTTCCGTCATTTTCCAAACAAGGTGCTTTTTAGCCTTTTCGACAGAATTAAGGTAAGAATGTTTTTTTTAACTTATACGGCGGGTGCGGTTATTTTCCGCCGTTATAAAATCGTCGAAGCTTACCTTCAAATCTTATAAGAATATTCTCAAATAAAATGTTTTATTTCATAAATATACGACTCTTAAATAATTTCAAAATAGAAAGAGATATTTCTCTAAAATAGTTTTGATTTCATCTATGTCAACATCCTTTGATGGATTTTACGCTTATTTGAAGTTGATTTATTATGATACAAAACTTATATATTGTATTGAAGGTTTTGTGATATGTTTGACTGTGGATGTGCTATTTTTATACCATTAATAGTTTATGGTGAAAGTATTGACATTTCGTATGCTAGTTTTAATATGAATGTTTATGTTATGTTTAAACCTTTTCACATGGGAATGAATTGGACTAAATATGTGATGGGTGGAGCCCGCTATAGCTCCTCGATGCATTGGTAGGTCTCATGAGACAAACTAGTGTCTTCACACAAGGACTTGACAAAATCTTATTTGTAGTATTGGCATGATTCCTTGGCTATATAGTTATGATAGTTTGGCATTATGCATTCCATCATTATGAAAGTGGTTATTGATATTGCTTGTGATTATTCGATTAGTAGAATATCCACGTGAATAAGTAAATGGAATTATTTCATTTCATTTTTGCCATACTATGTTGAAGTTCAAGTTTAAAAGGGTTTTTTTAGTTATACACTACCTTAAATGTTAATTCTTATTTATGAAAGTTTCCGCTATATTGTTATCCTTACTGGGCATTTGAGCTCACCCCTTTTCTATGTTTTATTTTTCCCAGGAAGTGAAGAAGTAAATTATGAATGACCTGAAGGGATATTATGTGGGGATATGAGTGTTGAATATAGACACAATATGTTGTTGTAGTAGTTTTTCACTTTATGATGTAATGTAAGACTTATGAATATCTCCAATGTTTCCAAGGCTACTAAACCAATCGGTCTTTTGAGATTTGATTTTATTGTGGTCATGAAAATGTTATGTAATAATGCACCGACTCTAGTTAACTGGGGTTGGGGCATTATAGTTGGTATCAGAGGAAGTTTAGTACAATCCTTGGAAGCTATATTTAGATAAACTATGATTAGATCACATAGATTTAAAATGGACTTTGAGGATTAGTATAGAAGAACTTCCTAGAATTTGGGTATTGTAGAGGTTTTGTGTGTTTTCCGAGAAATACGTCCTTGTCTGGATACGAGCAGGTAGAGGAAGATCTGGCACAGATGTACCTAGAGGTAAAACACAAAAACACCGTTTTGAGCAAGAGTCGAACAGGAACTGGAGCACGACAATGGGAATTGCAGCACTCTTGGTTACGACACTCTTGGGGGATATGCTTAGCATAATTCTCATTTTCTTACAAACCATTATGAAGGGTTTGTGAGTATATAATTCTCAAAGGAGACATTTTAATGATTATGGATTATATAAATAAACTATTTAATTTATGTTCTGTGTTTTCTAAGTTTGGGATTAGGTATTGTTATTCATAAACTAAACTAGTGTATGGCATTGTTTAGAAATGGCGCCCAATAGAAGGAATGAGAACTCCAACAATGCACATGATCCAAAGAGAAAGAAGGATCATATCTTTCATGTTCTTAAGCCATAATTTATAAGAGAAATAGTCTCCCATGTATTATCATCTTATGAAGAAATAATATCTTGTGTTGATAAGATAAGTAAAGAGTTTACTGAGTCCTATGGCTTTGAAGGGAAGCAAGAGAAGAAAAGAATGGAAGAGGGAAAGATGGATAAAGGGAATAGGGAAAATAAGAATTTTCCCATATGTGATAACTGTGGGAAGAAACACCCTGGAACATGCCTGAAAGGAATGAGAGTTTGTTATAAGTTTGGAGGAAAAGGGCACAAAGTACGTGACTGCAAGGGTAAGAAAATGGTTTCAAATGTACTATGCTTCATTTTCAAGGAGTTTGGACACTACGTGAACCTATGTCTCAGTCATCAGACTATGACACAAATGATGTTATTGGAAAATGATAAAGTAATGATACTTCCACAGATGAAGAGGAATGATCAGAGTTCTTATGTTGATTATGTCATTTGAGTGTTGTATCAACAATGTACTTGTTATAATAATTATGGAGTATATAAGGATTGTACTGCAGTACTATTTCATTATGGACTTGAGTTTGTGTGGAACAATGAAAAGTGACTCAATAGCAGGTTAAATTTTGGAAAATATATGGTTGAGAGAAAGATAAACCATAATATGGTACTAATACCGAGGTAGTGATTTTAGAATAATACATGATTGTTTTGGATAAATTATATTGGATATTCTTGACTACCTTGAAACTGATTAATGATTTGTATATTCCATCATTGTTGGGGTTTACAACATTTTTGGATTGAAGGAGTATATCTATTATTCTATAAGGAATAAGGGATCATGAATGTAATCAATAAGGTTTTTTGATAATTCAGGATGTTGCAGTGTTTTAAAAGAATACATGATGAAGGTGATCACATGTTATTACGCGGGAAAAAGGGATCTTCATTGTGTTTACCTTCCTTATAAATTTTGGACTGAAGTATTTTGGATAGTTCTAGTTTGGATTATTTTGGATTGCCATAAAAGGACAACCCAGAGGTCGGGGGGCAACCCATCGCGTCCGGCAAGGCCACGAGAATTGAACCCACAACCGAAGGGCGACAAGGGTGTATCACCTACCACTGACCAACGTGATGTCCGGGATTAAATAATGTAGTTTTGTTTAAAACAATCTGGTAGATGAATTATAAATTCGTTTTTTGGAACCCTATACGAATAGGATAAATATAATATTTTTTATGTTCTATTATCTTTTAGAGTGAAAGATGAGTTTGTGATAGAAATTAGCTAAAGGATGGAACTCTAATTGTCATGAATATATTTTCTTCTTCTATTATTCTATGATGAAATTAATTCTTATACTTTATTTAAGTAATCCTAAAACCAAAAATGTGTTATCCTAATACCCTATGTTTTGTTGAACCGATGGTATTTCAAATCATCATAGATTGATGAATTTAAGGACCTCAATTTTACACATGTTTGTGATTGATGACCTCAATCACTACCTATAAATATTTACGGTTTTCCTCCAATTATATGTCTCTAATTTCCACCAATGTTCTCCTAATCAAGATCATAATTTGGTGGTGACCCTTTCATTACTCTTTTCCTCATATTAAGACAAAGTTTTAGTAACCTAATTTCAGATGTGTGTTTTCCCACAAATATATTTTCTATTTTCAATCTTTTATTATCGAAGAACAATTTCAAATTGCGAGGACGCAATTTATTGAAGGAGGGGAGAATGTAACACCCCAAGATTTCATAGTGTGTGATTTATTCAAAATAATTCAATAACTTGCACTACACGCAACACCGAGTTCAATAGCACCATGAATTACCAATCAAGCCATTCAAAAGAGGTTATGAATAGTATTAACTAAATTTTAAACTAATATATCCTTATAATTTTAGAATCCATATTATGAGTTTCTTAGACATAATGCAAGAACAAATTCATTTTTAGTATTGCACTTTTATCAACTTTTAATAGTGAACCCTTTTTAAATACAATATTTTAAACATTTTGACTAAATGGGGACATCAAAAATTTAAAATGAAATATCCCAAGATTCCACGGTACGCTTTCCTTTGAATAATATAGGAGCGTGTGTCGTACGCAACTTTGAGTTTTAACACACACCGCAACCGATTAAACTAGCCGTTATGAATAGTAATAACTACTTTTTGAAATTTTATCTCTCAAAATGGACTTCATTTTTGGATTCTGAATATCGAATTTAGCCTAAGGTGAAATTTTGGTACTTTTCGGATCACTTTAATATTTTGATGAATAGTGAAAATTACTAAATTTTAATTAAAAACAACTTTTTTAATGAAAATAATTAAAAGTGATAAATAATAAATTTGAGTGGTTTTAAAGTATATTTAGAATATATTTTTACCATTTAATACAATTTTTGTCATTGGAGATAATTTTACAATTAAACCGGACATAAACAAGTGTCAATCTTTTGATAGTTAATATCTCTTAAAACACGCTTTTTGTTTTAACAACAGGAATTAATTTTAAATTAATTTCTGCCACTTCTGTGTTTTGAATTTGGAAAAATGGATTCCATATTTGGAATCAGGATGTTCAAATTTTGTAAATATGTAACTTTTATTTTTAGACATTTTGAATAATTACTTCGGTAAATATTTTATTTACCATGGTTAAGGGTAAATCCGGTAAATAAGGGTTAAAACATAATATTATAATAATACTAAATTAACCTAAAACGTGTCATATCCTTATTGTTTGATACATGTTCGACCATAGGAATCCTTGGGTCGATTTTGGGACCCCATGGAGCCACTTGTAGGTGATAGAGACACTTTATTTTAATTAAGTTAAAATGAATACAAAAATGACATAAGCATAAATATTTTAGAAAAATAATTTTTACATAGGGTTATATATGTTGGATATTAGACTATAAATATTCATTAGAATGCTAAAAATATTTCCTACATAATTCTATTTTATTTATAATTTTTAGAGATTACATAATTTAATTTATTTATGACACAGTGATGATGGAGTAATTACCATAATAGTGAAAATTTAAACTAATGGATATTGTAAATACCCAAATAAAAATAATTTTTCACTTTTAATGAATTAAAATAATTTTCTAGGATAATATGACATATTTTTATTTATTTAATTAACATTTTTAGAAGTAATCATTCTGTTATGAGTTTCACAAAAATCAACTATTGAATAGTGTCAAAATTGATATAAAAGAGTTTTTAAAACAAATATTATATTATTAATTTATATTAAATTCTTAAAAATCTAAGGATCTTTCAAGAGACTTATATCATGATATTTGAATCATTAATGGACCACTTGGGGGTCTCTTAGATGTATATATTATGTTAATTTACTATATAATATAAAAATACAAAGTGACATGGTAAATGTCAAACTAATAAACTAAGAGTTAATACTTAAAGATAAGGTTAATATAGTAACCCAAACCTGTCTAAATTATATTGGTTGAATGGTTTTCGACCTATCCCCACCTTAAAAGTTATATAATAAACTTTGGAGCCATTAGAAACCGAATATGAATTTATTATAAATTAATATTTCTAGATTTTCCAAAGGTGCCCCTCACCCCTATTATAAAATGGCACTTCTCCTTCTCATTTATTCACACCTTCAAAGCCGTTTGGTTAGGCCAAACTCTGCCCAAATACTCTCTCAACTTCCCTCAATTAATCCTAGAGGCCTTCCATTAGTCAGAAATCCAACTTAAGGAGCCCTTTTTATCAAATCAAAAGAAAGAACCCGAAGAAGAGCTAATGTTTTCACCACCCTTTTTCAAATTCATTTCTTCTTTCTTTGTTATTACCATTCTAAAATAATAACTCCAGTATCTTATATATACTGTGATGTTATTATAAATATGGTACTACCATATTAAGTATTCTATCCACCCCTTGAATAACATGTCACCACACGTGCGTACGTATGGCTTACCGTCTCCACGTCGTGGTGTAATTGTTATTCAATATATTATTATTTGGATGGGTATAATAATGATGTGTAACTCATGTAAATAATGAATATAACATGATAATGATTCTGTATATTTGATATACTATCCAATTATATATAATTTTAATATCAAAAGAATGATATTGTCGCTCGTGCGTACGTACAGACTACCGTCTCCACGAACGCGATGAGATTCATTATCTATCATATCCATTCAAGTATAATTATCATTTGATGATTTAAAAATAATGTTTAAGGACTTGATATAATTCTGGATATGAATAAGATACAACCTATCCATTACAACCATAGCTTATGTAACAAAACATATAAAAGAAAACGAGTAAGTTAACACCTGAAACAACGATAATTCTAAGATATTATTAACAAAGCAATGTTAAAAGATCATATATGATATCATATGAATGTATATGATTATTTTATAATTTAATCACAATTATTTCACCATTATACAGGAGGTAAACCTACCCCCAACCAAGGAAAAGTACAAGGTAAGGGTTTATTTCACAATCTCTTCATTATCAGAGGTTGTTTATATGTAATAATCTACTGGGATCTCTTTATCATCCACGTCCATTTTCTTAAAAATGTATTTCAAAACATTTTTACTATTTTCAAGAATATGGGTTAAAGTCATTTATACCCTTGTTTGACTTTTTATAAGTGGTTTATAAAGGAATCTTTCCGTCGTTTTCCAAACAAGGTGCTTTTTGACCTTTTCGACAGAATTAAGGTAAGAAAGGTTTTTTAACTTATATGACGGGTGCAGTTATTTTCCGCCGTTATAAAATCGTCGAAGATTCCCTTGAAAGCTTATAAGAATATTTTCAAAGAAAATGTTTTATTTCATAAATATATTACTCTTAAATGATTTCAAAATAGAAAGAGATATTTCTCTAAAAGAGTTTTTATTTCATCTATGTAAACATCCTTTGATGGATTTTACACTTATTTGAAGTTGATTTATTATGATACAAAACTTCTATATTGTATTGAAGGTTTTGTGATATGTTTGACCATGGATGTTCTATTTTTATACCATTCATAGTTTATGGTGAAAGTATTGACATTTCGTATTATAGTTTTAATATGAATGTTTATGTTATGTTTAAACCTTTTCATATGGGAATGCATTGGACTTAATATGTGACGGGTGGAGCCCTCTATAGCTCCTTGATGCATCAGTAGGTCTCATGAGAAAAACTAGTGTCTTGGCATAAGACATTGACAAAATCTTATTTGTAGTCTTGGCACGAGGCCTTGTCTATGTGGTTATGATAGTCTGGCATTATGCATTCCATCATTATAAAAGTGGTTATTGATATTGCATGTGATTATTCGATTAGTTGAATATCCATGTGAATAAGTAAATGTAATTATTTCATTTTATTTTTTCCATTCTATGTTGAAGTTCAAGTTTAAATGGGTTTTGTTTTAGTTATACACTACCTTAAATGTTTATTCTTATTTATGAAAGTTTCCACTATATTGTTATCCTTACTGGGCATTTGAGCTCACCCTTTTTCTATATTTTATTTTTCCCAGGAAGTGAAGAAGTAAATTATGAATGACCTTCTGGGATATTATGTGGGGATATGAGTGTGGAATATAGAGACAATATGTTATTGTAGTAGTTTTTCACTTTATGATGTAATGTAAGACTTATGAATATAACTAGTGTTTCCAAGGATACTAATCCAATCGGTCTTTCAAGATTTGATCTTTCTTGTGATCAAGCCAATGTTATGTAATAATGTACCCAATATAGGTAATTGGGGTCGGGGTGTTACACACCCTGTGGTGATAGCAATCAAAAAAGGTTTAAAAGGAGACCAACCAGTCCATTCCGAGAATGTCATTGAATCCTATCATATCTAATATGTAGATTTACCGTAAGAAGTGACTCCCACCAACCACAAGGGGGAACTCCTTGTCATGAAGAACACTTTCCATTTTAATCCCTAATAGAGTTTCTAGCATCATAACCTCATCATAAGTAAAAAAAATAGATCCCAAGGCTCTCCATAATGGGCACAGATATGAAACTATATGAAACCCCTATATCAAAAAGTGAAGAAGATAAAACATGGGTGACTAGAATAGTACCTTTGACAGTAGAGGGTCCGAGATCCTGCTCCTACAGGGTCTATTTCACTACATAAGTATGACATGTACGAGGACCCTGTGACACTGCCTGGTTACCATGAGCTAATATACCCTGCTGTCATTGAGATCCTTGGGTTTGGCTACCAGGACCATGACCCCCAACTCAGCCTAAATGGCCTGACACATTCCAGTTCCCTGATAGGTCAAAATCTGCTGACCATGCTCCTGAATGTGGAGTCTATGCAGATCCTCTCTCACTAGCCACTGGTGGAAACATCCTATAGAAGCACTGAAGATGTCCCATATTTCCACAAGATAAGAACTCAATTGGGCCCTGCGGACACTGTGGCCTCGTATTCCCCAACCTACCGCACTAGTAGCACCTCAATTGGCTACCTGGAGATACTTTTTGACTACTACTGTCACTGTGAGAAAGATCCAGAAAATGCTTCTTACTACCAATAAAGACAGTACCAGATCTCAGTGCTGAACCACCCTGGATTGCACCTCCATATTCCCTCAGATTATGCTTGGTAATTATCACTTAATTTATAATAGAAGATACAAAAGGAAACACTAAGACATTCACCTAGGATTGGATGTCGAACCTAAGACCATCCTCAAATCTCCTAAACATCAATACATCATCACCCATCATAATTGGTGAAAACAATTGGAGATAAGTAAAATGTGATGTGTAGTCCATCACCGATTAAGCGCTCAGCACCAGATGCATGAAATCCCAGTCTCCTTCGACCCTCAGCGTCTTAGGAAAGTAATAATCATAGTAGAATATTTGAAAATCCCTCCATGCCATATTCTGATGATGATATTCCTGAGTGATAACATCCCACTACCTCTTAGAGGAATCACACAACATATACACCGTGAGTTCTCTAACTCCTAACAGAAAATTAATTACATGTAGAAGTGTTCTTACCCTTATCAAAACATGCAAAAATATAATCTGTTTGGGCCCAAAAACATAACCCAAACTGGGTTTGAGGCTAAATCCAAGTAGGAAACCACCCAAGATCTATTCTAGTATGTTAGTGAATATATATAACAGGCAGTGTAAAATAATGATAGTTGTAATCTAGGAAGTATTCAAAAGTAAAAAATCCTACAAGAACTGGTATTAATTTACATTTATTTCATTTTCATTAATTAATTCAATTATATTTAATTATATAAGCCTCATGATCCGGCCTAATCCTTGTAACCCTCGTGCAAAATAAAGCACAACTTATACCTCAGAAGACTATCTACACATGTGATGAATGAGAACAGGATTGTGCTTTGTCTTGGGAGATGCATCATAAGTCATTTCATTTAAATATTCAATTTATAACCTGATCCCATCCATGAAATCCATAAGATGGAATTCAAGTATAACTCAAGGTGAAATTCTATATGCAACCGATAAGCCCATACTGATGAACCTCTCTGGAATCCCGGTATCAAACTAGGTGAAAACCTAACATCATCCTACAAGCCCAACCCGAAAAACCTCTCTGGAATCTCAGTATCACTCTCGGTGTGGTATAAGTCCATGTCAACTAAACCCATTACTGGTGGCCTAATAAGGAAGCCCCAGGTATCACTCAATTCATGTAAAAAATACAATATATTCCATCCGTGGAATCCCTCAATGATCCATGTTTCACTTGTAAAAAATTAGTAAAGCCTCCATGAGCATGACCTCTACACACATGGATCGCTCACGACATGGACATATCAGATTGACTAACCTCTTAAGGCTTGGTATTTCAATTACTCACATGGTTAAAATACACAACATGAAACAAATATAATTTAAACTATTTTTGGGCATTTATAATAATAAACTCACATGGTCAATTCATATAACAAGAAACACATGTAAATTACTCTATTACAAGGTTTAAACAATAGTAACTCACATGGGAACAATTTATATAACAAGCCTATCACATAATTTAAACCATCACAAGGCTTAACCATGATTTTATCTCACAAGGGAGTGTTCAAAATTGGAGCAATACATTCGAATAAAGCTTAAACAAGTATTAGACTAAACATGGTTCAATGATAAAACCGTTCCAATACCTTTAACCAAAATAATTAAAATTTATCAACTTTGTAATTCCATCATTAAAATCAATTCATTTTAACCAACCCATAAAAATGTAATCAAAGTCATACCTATAGTCATCCTCAGCCAAACTGCCATAAATTGTCATCCAAGGGAAACACACCCATGGGGTGTCCCTTAATCAAGGAAAACAACCTAAAACATGATTTGAATCACATAACTAATTACCCAGTCAACAATAGGCAATAACATGGGTTAATTATTAATCAAAGAGATACCAAAAAATGGGTTTGTAGAACTCCAGAACATACAATCAACTTGACATTTAATGAAAGGAACGAGACCACCTACCTTGTAGTCGTAAAACTCTCCTTGTCCATCATCAACCTCTAATTTGACCTAGAATGGGTTTGATATCAAAAATGGGTATAAAATCTCAACCTTTGATAAATCGATCGAGAGAAAAAATCACAAATAATGGATCAAGAGGAATCGATAGCTTACTGATTGGGTTTCAATGCATCCAACGACAATAAAATCAGTGTTTGGATGATTAAATGAGAGGAGAAACAAGGTTTGACACTGCTGGTTTATGAACCCGGTGATCCCTGTATCCAAAAATGAAGAAACAAGGCTACTTCAAATTTTAACAAAAAAATGTACATGGCATATACTTGAGAATACATGTTGTTTATTTTCCAAATTTCACCCCCTTCATCCGACTTCCATTGACACATCATAAATGAGTCCTACCAACCTGCCTACATGATTACACGACATGAACTTGAATTTACACAATGTGTAACCCACAGTCATTTCATGTAATAGTCCTATAGCCAACACTCAAATTGGTTTCCCTCCTTTTCTTATGAACAAACTGAAATGAAAAGATTCATACCTTAAAGGAAGAAATGGTTTCATACACAGTTCATCTCCTGGAACTATTTTGATGGATACATAAACCTATATCATAGGAGGTATACCAGAAAATTAGTCCAGGAACACATCCCTAAAGCACTCAACCACTGGAGGAAATTCCACCTAACTCACTCCTTGATCATCCAGAAACAAACTAGTAATCTGGGTTGTCATCCCACCCTACCCATAATTTTTTTTGCAACTCGACTTGTCTGGATATCACATTCACCCTTGTGTGTAAACAATTCACCCTATGGTGATGTGAAGGCCACCCTCTGGCGGTAAAAATCAATGTAAGCTCGCTAAGATACCAACCAGTCCATCATAAGAATGAATTCAAACCCTATCATCTCAAGGACATAAAGATCCCAAG